>CM075768.1:9725000-15055000 GCA_037974665.1 Ehretia macrophylla
AATAGGAGGAAGGAGAAAAAATAGGAAAATGAATTTTATTTCTATCCCACATTGGTTTTTCAAGATTTTTTTCTCAGGATTCTTTTCCTATATAAAGGCTTTTACCTTAAGCTCTACAATTGCACCATCTCCTCTTGAGATTTCTCTATTTTCTTTCTTTCTTTGAGTAAGCTTCATTTTTTGAAGAAACTCAAAATAGTTTTCTTTTGGTTTTAGTTTAGCAAAATCTAGTCCTACAACTAGATTACACTTAGGCTAAGGATTTGGTCATAGAGGCGAAGATCAAAGTAGAGGAGTAGAAGCAGTTTATCCCAGGCGTGTGATCAAAGGTAAAGTTTGTTCTTGTTTCGTTCTTTGCAAAAGGTATGCCTAGATCTTTATTTCAATTTGGAATTAAACTATAAACTATTATGTTTTACTATTTCATGTTTAATCGTATAAGATCCTGCATGATTGTTTCCGCTATGTTCATAGAAATTTTTGAATATGAATCATGCTAGCCTATATTGTTTTCCTTCAATCCTGTCTCCAGTGCTCTTTGGCCTTACACTTGGAGCATTTACCTTTGAGCTTGTAACCTTTATGCCTCCTATGAGGTCTCGCTCTCATCCCCATTTTTCCGTTCATCAGTGCCTCCAAGTTTTTGAGAAAAGCCACAAGCTGAAGTGGTTCCAGTTTCAAGTGCCCCATTACATGAATGTGCTTGATCTGGTCGAAACTTCTTGGAAGAGTGTCCAGGACAAGATCTACCTCTTCTTGTGGACTAATCATTGCTCCCGTGAGAGTAGCTAGATAAAGATGGCCCATTATTTCTTGGACATACTTCATGACGGATGTCCCTTCTTCTATCTTGGTTGTCATCACATCACAGACTACCTTCAAAGAAGTTTGCAAGTGTGATGCCACTGTTATCTTCTCATGCTGGTACCGCAAAGAGTCTGATAGGGCATCTAGGACTATCTTAATGACCATGTCATTAGCCTAATCCCATCTCTTCTCGGCCTCTTAACGACTAGAATCCTCTAGGATTCCAGGACGAGCTTCTGTTAAGAAAAACCTAACATCATTCCCTTTTAAGACTAAATCTAAGGTCCTGTACCAATCTTCAAAATTGGCACCATACAACTTATTTCCACAAAAAAGTCCGGTTTACAAAATAGTACTTTCTGACATTTCTGAATACATATACATTGTAATTATTAAAACATTTATGTGTAATGCAAGTATATCATGTATAATGTAAACATGAAAAACACATATATACCGTTGGGATTGGTATGCCCAAAAGACTACTAGCATTTAGTCATTAGAACATCTGGATGATTTGCAATAAGTTAATTAGTGTCATCATATTCATATGGGCATATTTATCTCATTATGTTGATTGACATATATATATATATATATATATATATATATATATATATATATATATATATATATATATATATATATATGTGTGTGTGTGTGTGTGTGTGTGTGAATATGAGGTCCTTGCTTCGAGGAGTGACTTAGGTGCGGGGTGGTTACGCACAGAAGGTCTAAGTCATAGTCACTTGAATAAGCAAAGTAACTTTGTCCATGACTAAGTAGTAAAGTTGGGCATTTTACTATGGTAGAAGTCATAGTGGAGTAAGTTCCATTTGGAGAAGGGTAATCTACCTTGATCATGGATTTGTTCCTAACTTATTACACTTATGCATATGTATACATTGGACGAACCCTGTAGGTGTGAGCTCTGAATATGTACTATCAAAGAAAAAGTTCACCTAAACCTAAAAGCTTCTAAGTAGACCATAGCTCTCAATCTTGAGCATATGTGGATGAACCAACGAAGTTGAATGCTTGCACTTTGATCTATTATGGGTGTGGTCTTAATAGTTAGATCACTTACTCTGTGGTTTGGGTGTATAAGACTTGATTAGAAGAGATGTGCATATGCAATAAGGAGTCTATACATTAATCACTCTTTTAGAATTATCCAAGTTAGATTATCCTGAATCTGTGGCCGCAGTAACACTTGAGGTGTTGAATGTTCTACTTTAGGGTAACTCCCTTAGATAAGTGGATAACTTCAAGAAGATGATTGGATTGTGGATTAGAGGTTCTAAGGAGGCAAGATGTAGTTAAAGAGGTGATAGTACAGTCCGAGAACCTGTCTTTGGCTATGAGTGAGTATAGAGGAGCATTATGGTCAATATAATACTTAGTTGGTCAAAAGACAGAGCGTCATGTATAGATTGATTGACTCCTATACTTACAGTAATTATCCTTGAGTGCAGCCAAAGTCTTTTAGTGGAGTAGACTTGGTTGAAATGGTAAAATATTGCTAAGGGACTAGTGAGAATATTTTATTCATTTCCAAAAGAAATGTTAATTATGTATTTGGTCCATCTTCTAGCCATCTACCTTATTAAGTATCTAAACTTAGTTAAGATATATTATATTGAGAGATGATGTAATCCTTTGACGGTTAGAATCAAAGTAGACTTTCCATTTTAGGAAGAAGTTTTTATTTTGAGAATTTTCAAGATATTGGATTATGTAATTAATTGATTAATTAAAAGTCTAGAAGACTGCTGAGATATTTAAGATAATTTTTTCCACTGTTGGAAAAATAGATTATTCTTAAATAGTAGTTTGGATTTAGACTTTTGAAATTAATCAAGGAATTTTTATTTATTGTCTGGATTAAATTAAAATTGAAGCAAGCTGGCTGAACCAGGACCATGGCTCACGAGCCTAGGCTAGACGTAGAAGGTGGGGACTACCCATCTGAGGAAAATCAGCCAAGATGAGAAAAAGAAGGGAGAAGGAAAAAAAATAAAAAATTACTTGTGGAAGAGATTTGGACTTTTCTTTGACCAAATCCCACACCAGAAGTTCAGGAATTTTTCTCTAGATCTTTTGCCTATAAATAGACATCTTCTCTAACTCTGAAAAATGCTCCACAAACTATCTCTTCTGATATTTTTCTTCTCTCTCTCTTGAGTAAGCTTCGCCTTTGTGAAGAAACTCAATTCTCGTTTATATCTTTTAGGTTAGCAAAATCTAGTCCCACAACTAGATTATACTTTAGAAAGATGTTGGTCATAAAGGAGAAGATCAAAGTAGAGGAGCGGAAACAATATCTTCCAGGCTTGAAGATCAATGTGTTTTGTGTTCTTGTATCGTTCTTCTTAAGAAGTATGCCTAGATTCTTGTTTTAATTGAGAATTAAATTGTAAACTATTTTTTGTTTTACTATTACATGTTTAATCACAGTAAGATCCTACATGATTGTTTCCGCCATGTTCATAGAAATTTTTGAATATGAATCATGTAACTTAACACCATTTTCCTTCATATACACATTAATATTTTTGATTTAGTAGCTAACCCTTAAACTACTACATGCAACAGTGTCTCAATTTACCTACATGTCCTCCAGCTTTAGGATGCCCAAACTTGTAGTGAATTTGAGTCAAGCCGATGCTTCGTTTGGATTGTTATTTTGTCTTGATAGAGATTACCCAAATAATAATCCAATCACTGTATTATTCGACTTCTTTAGAATATGTTTATTAGAGATAAAATACTATTTCTACTAGAGTCGAGTGAATTACCAGTCCTTAGTGATATTCTCTAGAATAACTCGACTAAAGCCCTCCGTAGAGTAGTGACTCTACATCCTATAAATTGTTAGGATGACCGAGCCTAATAATCATATTGTCTTATGATTATCTACGTCTAGTTTGTCTACTAATGTCTAAATTAAATATTACCCTCCGTAGGAAGCATACCGTATGGTAAACCGAGGTAATATTAATTAATTAGTACAAACTGAAACTAGAAAGCCTTGGGGTTTTTCATTCTCCTTTCTAACTCGAATATTTATTTAATAAAAGGGTTTTACATATACTTTTTCTTAATATTTAAAATTCAGGTTTTATCTAAATAATCTAAGACTAATAATATATCTTCTAGAATATGTTTTGGACTTCTCATTCCCTAGAATATTATAGGCTTTTATTTAAAACCTTTTAAGTATACTTCAAATATATATTACCTATATTGGGTTTTAGCCTCTAAAATCATAGGTAAGGCCTACTTAGGTTTTAATTTAAGAATTGGGCCCTAAAAGGTAAATCTCATCTTTAACCAAGTTTTAAATTATTTCTATAATTAATTAATCCTTAGATTAATCTAGTCTTAGATTAATTCTTAATTATCCATAACTTGAGTATATTAGGATTAGTCATTCTAAATCCTAATGGTGGTAGAATTTCATGCATTCATAATATTCCAAATATTTAATAAAGATAATTAAATATAAATATTAAAGTATAGGAATAAATAATTAAATAACAAAATTTAATTATTCTAGCCATAATAACTAGATGTAAACAGTTAACTAATCAAATGCATAATTTGATATCTAAATTAACGACTTGAAAGAATACGAATATCGCAAAAAAAAACACAACATGGTCACGTTTGACCATGGGTTGACCGCCTCTATCCTACGCATCCTAGGGACGCGTGCAAGTGGGAGGGGGCGGTATATCTATACATTTTTTTGCTTTGTTTCTTTTCTTGCAATTCAGGTAAACCTGTTTCAGGTTCTTCTATTCTAACATGATCTCCTATTTTCCTAATTCAATTATCTTAATTAAAATATCTAAGATGTTCCTGTAATTTCATGATAAAATGAAACTAACACATCTAACTTTAATTAAATTGTCAAACATGGAAAAACATGTAATCTTACATCTATTTTAGCTACAACTAGTTTGCTTATGAATTTTTTTTGTTTCTTAACATGAATATGCACAATTATTCATATTAAACAAAAATTTCGGCAAACAACAAATCTTAAAAACTTCCTCAAAAAACTTCTTAAACTTCATAATCCACACATGTATAGATTGCAACATTCATACTACAATGTGGTGTGACTCTGATACTACTAAAGGTGTATGCTACCTAGATATACTATGGTATTTTAAATTTTAAACGCAGCAGAAACATAGTAGCATACTAATCTAGGATCAAACCACATGTTCTAAGTTAAAATCTTGCAAGAACTCTAAGCACATGTGTATAAATAATTCATGAAGAATAAAATTCAGCAAGCAATAGTTTTGTTACCTGGATTCGTTAGCGTAAAAACTTAACGAAAAACACAAAACTTGAACTTTAACTTGCACCTCAAAGATCTATGCGCCTAGGAGACTTGAAGAGCTTTTGATCTTCTTCTCTATGACCTTCTTCCTTCGCAAAGATGATGAAGAATTATGAGATTCTTCCTCTAGTGAATTCCTAGCTTCTACTTGTGTAAAGGAGAGAGAGAGAGAGAGAGAGAGAGAGAGAGAGAGAGAGAGATAGAGAGAGATTTTCTTTTCTTCTTCTACATATGAGAATGAGTGTGTCTAGTAGAGGTGAAGAAGACCTCTATTTATAGATATAGAATAGACTTAGTAGTTGATCCTAGTTGAAATAGGATTTGGATTCTAAGCCCCATAAGCTAATCCTATGCACCTTTGGACTTATCTACCCCAATAACATATCAACTATAATTGCTCAACTCTTCCTCCTCTCTAATACACGCGTGAACCACTTGCCTACTTGGGCTAGATGTGTAACTTGGCCTAGTTAGCTTAGTCCATGTATTATTTTGCTAAATTAATTATTTACTAGTTTCCAAGTTGTCCTCAACTAATCCAAATAGGAAATTCTCCTAAGTTGGACTCTTAGTTGTAATTGGATACTTAATATAGCAACTTTAAATATACAATAAGCATCTAGAAAACTTCAACGTACATTTTAAAGGAAATAGGCTAGAAGATGGACCAAAAGACATAAACAACTTGGCAACTGAAAAGACCAAAATGCCCCTGTTAATCCCATAATACATTTAGGCTTTTCAACCTTGACTTATTGCACTAAAAAGTCATAGCTGCACTCCAAGATTTTTTCTACAATTTACAAAAGCTTGTCATAAAAAATTATGACCTTTGTCCTCGACCTACTAAGCAGAATGACCAAAATACCTATCCATATAACATTCACAAACAAGAAAGACTTTCAACGTACTATCTCTTTCTTGATTGTATCTTCTCATTGAGACATCTAAATCCTTTAAGTAACCATCCTCCGGATACAGAACACTTGTTCAAGGGAGCGACCCTCAAGCCAGATATCTGATATACTCCTTGGGTATATCACTAAGTTTAGATTTGGATGATCTATTGGATAATCACAAGGGAGCGATTATTCCATCATGCGACGACATGAATTCTATATTGCATATGCATGTTCCATCATGCACTTAAGTCATACACTATGGATCAAGGGTCTCTATACAAACAATTACACATAAATAAGATAGAGAGAATATGCATGAATGTATTCGTTAATCACAATATATATTCATTAACACTGAAATGTCATGTGCTAGTAGTATTTATGGCATACTAATTCCAACAAAATATTGGGCCAAGGAAATGGGCCAAAGCAATAAAAAAATTTGGTCAGAGTAACAGGCCAAGCCTAGCGTAGATTAAAGGCCCAAGATGCTCGGTCCAATGCGGTCCAAGCCTTGCCTAAAGGACATTGACCCCATTCAAGCTAATGTCAACTAACTCCCCAAAGATCATGAGTCACGATTCACTCTACAATCCAGGGGCCAATATCCCCACTAAGTTGCAACCATATTCCACAAAATCGGAGCTCCTAATAATGGGTGTAAGCCTCCCTATGCCACTATAAATACATGGGTTCACTACCTCAAAAGGATAAGTGATTCTTACTCACTATTTGTTATGTACTCATTTGTTTTATGTAAGAACTCATTGGTCCTCATAACTGACTTAAGTATTGGAGGAGGACCCCAAGCCCAACACTTGCGTCCTTTGTTTTTCAGGTTCGGAGATCAATGAAATCGTGAAATCCAGGCCTAATTCATCGTTCTAGCCCAACTAGGTTAACTGTCTACAACGCTTCCTATTTCGATTTTAATTCTTAGTCTGTCTATCTCACAAAACAAATTCTAATTGGACATGAACACTACTTCCTCTAAAAGAACAACGAACCTATTTTCTTGGGTCACGTGTATGCCAATTGTTCAAAGACCACAACATTAGTGTTGAGTGAAAATCTCCTTATTATATAATAAGCGAAATTTAATAATTGTGAACCGACAAAATAAATTATAAGTTAAATTTAATTGTGAACTACTAAAATTATTTTATAATTAATTATAGAGCATTACTATATACCACTCTATTTTTATCACCCAAATACCACCTCCTACATGGATGCTTAGTTGGCATGCTAAAATAGTAAACTTTTTAATTTCTCTTTATTCTTTTAGTATGCTAACTAAGCATACACATAGGATGTGGTATTTGAGTGATAAAAATAGAGTGGTATATAATATTTCTCTTAATTTTATGAGTAATGCTATATGTCACCATTTTTTCTATCACTTTTTTATTAGAGTAATGCTAGACGTTACCCTTTTTTTATCACCCAATTGTTATCCCTTTTTTTTATCACCCAATTATTATCTCCTAGTTGGCATGGCTAATTGGCATGCCAGCTAGATAGATTTATTTTTATTCTCTCTCCAATCTTATTAACTTTATTTAATTTTTCTCTATCTTATTTTTCCTTTTTTCTTTCCTTAATCAAAGTTTTCTTTCTTCTTTCATTTTTTCTTTCCTTAATCACATGTTGATGTAATGTATAAGGAATTAGGAGAAGACCGCAATAATAAAATTTTATACGGGACAACAACAATACCACAAAATAGCAAATTAATAATACGTAACAACATTGAAAATTGCAAATTTTTTGTATGTTTTTCTCTGTTAGTTGCATAATATTACATGTTGTCAAGGTTCGAAATGGTTTTTAATGGTTACAAATGAATCATAAGAGATTCATCCAAGATTAAAGTTTTCCTTCTATTCAATTGCCAAGGGCCACGCTTTTTTACTTTTTCAAGAGAAAAGACAATTTGCTTTCAACTCACAGATGCAAAAAAAAAAAAAAAAAAAAAAAGTGTAAACAAAACTTTTTATAAATAACAAAAATATTAAAGATGACTCAAGTTGTGTCACTGCTAGTTTCTTGTCCAGCTATACATATGTGTATGCATGTATGTTGAAAAAAAATGCAGTCAACCTGTAAGGCTAAACAAAAGAGAGAGAAAAGAGGAAAATAAATTGATTAAGGAAATTAAGAAAAACAGGAAAAACAAGAGAGAGAGAAAAAAAATTAATAAAAGAAGAGAGAAAAATTAAATGAAATTAATAAGATTAGAGAAAAAATAAAAATAAATCTATCTAGTTGGCATGACAACTAAGCATGTTAATTAAGATGTGACAATTGAGTGATAAAAATAAGGTGACATGTAGCATTACTCTTTTTATTACCTCCTACGTAAAGTCCTACTTGACATACCAACAAGACAATATTATATATATATTTCTTCTATTTTTTTCTTTCTCTCCTTAATTTCTTTTTATCTCTTATCTTAATTAATATTTACTCAAATCCTTTTATTCTTTCTTCAAATATATCGGACCCAACATCACTTCTCAACAAAATCCAGCTCGACTTTTTTCAATTGTCAACCCGCCGCTAGCCGCTGCTAACTTTAGCAATTCTTCGTCTTCTTCTTCTCCCTGTCATCATCGTCGGCCTTGTCACTTTCTGCAAAATCAAGCCGAATATTAAGCAGCATCCCACATCGGTTTATATTATTAGTTTGTCTATTTATTTAGTTTGTATTATATTATTATTGGTCGATAGCACTATGGTTAATATTTATTATAAATTGCATTGAAACAACCGGCTTTTCTTCGATGCGGGACACCACATTGCTTAATCTTCGACTTGATTTTGCAGACAAGGTGACACCATCGGTGTGACTGGAGAAGAAGAAGATGAAGAACTGCTGAAGTGATATTGTATCGGATATAGTTAAAGAAAAAAGAAAAAGATTTGGGTTAATATTAATCAAGGAGAGAAAAAGAAATTTAAAAGAGAGATAAAAACAAAAAAAATAAATGAAGAAGAAAGAGACATAAAAATATTGTTTAGTTATCATGTCAAGTAAGATTTAACGTAAGAAATGATATAAAAAAAAATAATTAAAAAAAAAAAACATATAACATTTCTCTAAATTTACTATCATTTGAAGCAGATCCATTCCCATTCGTCTGTGTAGGAATTTCCAATTCATATTGACCTGAATACCAAGTTGCTCACGGAATTTTCATCGAACTAAGCGCCTTTTGTCGGTAACCATTTCATTGATTACATTGTACATGTGCTTTACTCGATGCTTTTTTTTTTTTTTTTTTTTTTCAAGTCCTTTATTCAATGTTAAGTGAGTAGCCATTTTTGACCAAAAAAAAAAAAGAAAAAAGTGAGGAGCCATTCGATATATAATAGGTCTCCATTTTGGCTTCTAGCATAATCCAACGATCATCTATATATCAAGTGGCTTTTCATTGTGTTGTTAGAAGCATTCAGTTTGCTGTTTCTTTTCGTTTGCTTGAAGTTTGGTAGTTGGTTACACTGGTGTTGACTTCGGCAAGTGCTTTCGCTGTCTGATCTTTTTGGAAGTCGATTTTAATTGACTTCATCTTTTCTTCTGACAGATAAATCAACTCAACTTCAACTTCTACTTTAAGAAGGGCCGGGTGGATTTTTCCACGTTCAGTGATTAATCCTCTTGATCTTATCAATCGCACTAGATCCATTGTGGATGTTTTTGTGAGAAAGACTATGCTAGGGCAATATCTATGAATTAGAAGAGATGTCAACCGACAACCATGCCCAATCACTTCAGTCAAGAAAAATATTCGGTAGTCACTTTCTTCTATAATGGAGGATTTTTTTCTTATGCGCCTGAAAATTTAACCGAACCTAAGGACTTTCTATAATGGAGAATGCACTTTCGGCCAATACTAAGTGTTTTGATAGCGTGCCAGCTGAGCGTAATATGTTTTGAGCAAATACCATTCCACTTTTTCAAGTTGTGTCTATTTGCAAAATATTAGAAATATAGAGAAAAAGAATAAAATAGGATGTTAGGATCGTGCCCAGAGATACACAAAATACAACCATATTTTAAGTCCTCAGCTGCCACCTAAACTGGTTGTGATCCCACGACGCAACCAACTATGAAGAAATAAGGATCAAGTTGTTACGTGTTAGACCAGAGACAGATCCAAAATTTTGTTTAATGGGGACTTAAAGCATAGAATTTAACATTTATATAATAGTAGTTAAATTAATTTTTTAACCTAAAATTACCTTAAAAGAACACAAATTTTAAAAAAATACAATTCCAACTCACTCACCACTTTTAGGATCAATAGAGGTAGTAAGCCAAGCTTTTCCATGAATACACACGTCCATGCATCAGACCCAGAAGACCAAAATCACCACAAACGAAATTAGTCTATAAATCCAAAATAATAGTTTTAGGGTTCAAGTCCATTAATCTAAAATAGTTAGTCTAAATTGTTAAATCTACAACCTTAACTTATAAATTTCTTGTAGTGCATTTCACTTCAGTCTGGGGTATCATATAAGCTCCTTTCTGATGCACCACTAGCTCTCACATACTACTACACTTAGTCCAATTTCCAAGAAATAAGCTCAATTCAAATTTTTTCGTAACGAGTAATTATGTAGAATGATTAAATAGTGAGCACATGTTAAGTAATGTTTGCGTTGTCTAACTGTAATACGTGATAATATTGAATTTGCTCATAAGGTTATATATGATGGTATTAGTGAGATTTAATTAGTAATTGTAAATTATTAACACAATTATAATAAAATAATGTGAATAGTTTAGAATTATTGCATCTTATTTATAAAGTTAGGATGTTATTAGAGGATTCTCGTTCGTAACGGTATGGGCCTAGTTCACTTTTCAGTAAAGTTATATCGTTTGCTCATGTTATGGAAGGCCATTTTCATGCTCAAAGTAAAAATAAAAAATAGACACATATGTAACCCGAAATGAGGCAGAAACAATAATTTTCTCCCTTCAAGATCAGAAATTTTACAAATCTCTACGTAGTATAAACTCTGTAATCTTTTAATATAGTGTTAATTGTTTGTCTCAATCGGGTCACTTTGGAAATTTAACCAAAATAAAAGAATAAGAGTCCTAAGTGATATATAGGTTAAAAATTGATGCTTGTATTTGGATTTTTTTTAGCCAAGTTCAAGTAAGAATTTTAATTCATATGGAAAATCAACTAAATGCTAGTTAGAATTTGTTGGCTTGGCCAAATAAACAACGTAACAATTTCTTAATTTCCTTTTCTTTTTCTTTCGTTAAATTAATATTTACATATATGACAACTAATTTATGCTGATAGGATCCACAAAAGAGAAAAAAAAAAAATTATGGTGGGCATCTCATTGTGAGGTTCATGGACACCACGATTATGGCAACTTGCAGCTAATTAAGTAAAGAAATTTCGACAAACTCAAAAGGACATAAAATTCCACAAATAATTTAGTATCTTTGAGGTCTACTTACAACCAACCTCTTAATCAAAGCCAAGACTCCGTCATGTATTTTGCCTAGAATAGAAAACTTGGAGTCATGACTCACGCCACCAAATCCCTACAACTTGCCGTTATTCTATTTTCTGAACGTATTAATATTATTATCTTATTTCATTTATGACGAGGAATTCCTCAAATAGATCACATCGAATCTAAATAAAAATTATAAATAGATCATGCAAAGACTATAAATATGGTAATGCAATAACCGTGACCGACGCATGCTCTAGGTCGGTTATCATGCATGCCCAACACATCCTCCAAATATTAATGTTATTATGTAACTCAAGTTTTATTTCTTTCTCCATGTTAATATATACAGTATAACCTCTTTAAATTAATAATCTCTTTTAATTAATAAAAATGTCTAGTCTCGACTTGGAACCAGTGTAAAAAGTTGATAAATTCGATAAAATTATAAGATAATACATTTAAAAAGATTTCTTTGTATTTTATTAACCCAAATATTTCATAACTTAATAATTAGTTAAAAAGTACATAATAAATTAACTATGAGATTTTTCTTAAAATATGAATCAAAGTAACTTGTCTTTTGTTGAACTTCAAATCTAGTTGAATATCATATTTAATTATTTAAAGAGAAAAAATTGAGATAGTCCTACAAGGATTAGGATACCAAGATTAGATAAATTAATTCTCATCCTAATCCTACAAGAACTTGGATACGAGATTAGAGAAACTTTTTTATAATTCTACTAAATTAAATTTTATCTTATATTCTCATTACTTATCTTCTCAAATTGGACCGAAAAAATACAAGTAACTTTAAAAAAAAAAATCATATTCATAATGTTTACTATAAAGTCAAAAAAATTAAAAATATCTCTATAAATTAATAGTTATTAATTTATCGATAAATTAATATCTTGCTAAATTAATAGAATTTGGTGGTCTCAATACTATTAATTTAAAGAGCTTCTATTATATATACATAAATGTCTAACTAAACAAGACTCAAAGCCTATTTTAGATGTGACGGCCATGGAAGACCACCAAGAACAACTCACTGCTTCGTTCCAAGACCTCAATCTGCAAGAAGATCATCAATCAGAAGAAAACCAACCTATAAACAAGTCTTGGCCAAGACCAATAGAAGAGGTTGAGGAGATAGTTGGATACAAATTTAAAGACCCTAGTTTATTAAACCAGGCCTTAACCCATTCCTCATATCATCAAGAAGAAAATTGTGAATCATATGAGCGGCTAGAGTACATGGGCGATTCAGTGCTGAATTTACTTATTGCAAAAGAACATTACTTTGTGTACCCTGATCTTCCTCCTGGTAAGCTGACTAGGCTACGTTCGGCTAATGTTGATACCGAGAAACTTGCACGTGTGGCTATCAAGCACAATTTGCACAAGTATTTACTTCATCGGAAACCTCTACTTAATAAACAAGTACGCGATGAAATTCCCTCCTCTTTTATTTATTTATTTATTGCTAGGTTAGCATGTGGGACATAGGGATTCATTGGTAGCTCAGTTGGTGGATTACCTTTTTTGACTTGTGGGCAATGGGCGAAGCTCTTAATGGGCCAACGGAGGGAGGCTGGAGCGTTCGTGTCCCAATAGTGAAACTATTAATGAGTATGTTGGGATTGTATTTTTTTAAAAAGTGTCTATGGTTGAAAAATTAATCTAATATCTACGGGAAAAGTTATCCATATACAAATACTATTATGTGTTTATAGTCGTGGATCAGCGATTGCTTGTAAGTGACTAGGATTCGAATCCTGGGGGCGGTGGGAGTAGGGTGTAAAATAAAAATAATTAAAAATAGTGTGTGGTGAAGTTCTTATTTCTCTGTTGGGTTAAGTTTTTTTATTTTCTCTACTGTACAAGATTTAAATTTATGTTGGTGGGCAACATCACTAAAGGGTAGAACTATATTTGCATATGCATATATTATGCAATGGGTACTGCATGTCAACTGTTATTGTAGAAAACTAGAAATATTTTTCAGCCATCTTTGTGCATATATATATCGTTTGATTAGTACGGTGAGCTGATTAATTGGTTGCTGATTTTCACAGATTGAAGAATTTAAGGATGCGATTACTGAGTATCCATTGCATTCAAGTGGACTGATTGACGCACCAAAGGTCCTGGCAGATGTTGTTGAATCAATCGTTGGTGCCATATACATTGACTGCGATTTCTCAATGGATATCACATGGCAGGTTTGTTTACTTCAGACTTGCTCATTACCTGTTTGACCTCTGTATTCTTGAAAATTGATATGAGTTATCGTAGTTGTTAGATAAATAATAAATTTCAACACTATCATATAAGATATTTGACTTCTTCTTTTAATACCTGTCGGTTCTAGGGTGAAGAACTTTATGATTCTTAACAACAATTAAGAAAAATAAGATGAAAATTCGCGTAGAAAGGGAGAAGAAAATTAAAGATAATCAGGATTCTGTTCATAATTGAATAGATCATTGGAAAATAAATGGAGCGCTTAATATTAGCGTAAAGCATATTTTCTAGAGCACCTTTGCAATTCTCCCTACATTTGTTTGAAGTATATAGCTCTAGTGTTCTTAATCCCCTCCTGGAATGCTAATGTACACTTAAATATTGAATTTTCAGTAATCAAATCACCATTTGTTTGTGAACATATGCCTTAATTCCCATTAGAAATATTACATAATCTTTAATTGATTTGAATTATTATATATTGATGTGTGCTGCTGCACTACAAGACTTGTAACTTTAATGGTGGATCTAATGTGGAACTCACTTTTGAGCCAAAATGAAAAAAAACAGTTCACCACTTTCTTTCAAAACAGAAAAAGAAAAAAAAAAAGTTTTTACTATACCGGTTAGTGGACAGCTACTGGTCAGTCTTGACAAATCCCAACAACTTTCACTGATATTGTAGAACCCAAATCATGTGGGTCTCACAATTTGTGAGAGGGTGTTCGACCCAACAATTTCCCCTGGTTAGCAAATCATTAGAATGAACAATATTGCACCAGATAACCTCGCGTAGGGTAGAGTAGTGAGATTGTAATAATAATTTGAGTTATCTGTTATTGCCAATATGATGAGTTTAATCATTTTGAACCGTTTGATTAAATTGAATATGTTGACTTCGTAATTGTAAGATTCGAGTTGTTACAATTGGACCAAGGATGTATGTTATTGGGTTCCAAAGTATACAAGAAACTAGCTTATACGTATACTTTTTTTCCATAACAAATGTCATTTTATCTGTTTGAGGGCAGGTGGTCAAGAATTTGTTGCAGCCAATCATTACTCCAACATCTCTCCAAATACATCCAGTGACGAAAGTACACGAGATATGCCAAAAGAATGGGTTAAAAGTAAAATTTGTTGATTCATGGAATCAAACTGGTGAATTTGAAGTATTTGTGAATGATGAGTTTGTAGGACGAGGCCAATACAATGCCAAAAGGTGTATAGCAATAAATAGGGCTGCAAACAATGCATATAAACAAATCGTGAGGATGTTGGCTGTCGAAGAAAGGATCGATGATGATAACTGTAGAATGCTTTCAGAAGTAATTGAACCTCAAAGACATTTGTGTGTACCTTGTCTTTGTTTGGTTGAAAGAACACCAAATTCTACAGAATAATTTTATTAGCTAATGTTGTATCTTGTACATCTTCTTATGTATTACGGTACGAAAAACTTAATGCAAAGAATTTTACATCAAATGTAGTAATAACTAGTAAGGGTTGCATGTGTCATAAGGTATGTGGGGTTACTTTTCAGTTTAATTCAGTTCCGGAATGAGCTACAATCTAATTTATAGTTGTAAAAATAAAGGTTCATGATCTAATATTTTATCAACTCATTGAAATAAAATCAAATACAGATTCTTCACGGTATCAACATGGAAGAGATGTTAGATAAATGGTCTAATGATATTCAAGGTGTATTGAGCTTATTGAGCTCAAGCCTGAACTAACTGTTTAGAGCTTGGTTCATTCCAGCCCTTTAAATGACAATTTGTTTCCTTATATAATGCAATGGCCTAATGCCCATGATGGAAGTTTATCATGTTCTAATTTATCATGCTATAAATTAGAAGACATCAAATAAGGAATAGACTTATTATGATTAATAGTTTCAACAGTTGCAGTAGTTGATACACAAATGGGTAACAATGGTCGTTACATTAAACTTAATTAGACTATTTCAAAAGTACCTTGTTCCAACATGCACTTTCTGTAAGAATATTATAACAATATTTGAATATGCTAATTTCAAGATTAATGTAGTTCCTTATTTCTATCAAAATATATGTGTCGTCTAGTCTATGTCAGAAACTCTTGATGTCTTGAATTGATGGAAATCACATGCTCTATTTAGACGAGGCTAGCCATCTCTATTTAATTAATATTTAAATCCAGAATTATCTCTTCCTTCCATGAAGGAAGAACTATCTTAGTAGGATAATGATCTTGTTGAAAGTGGCTCGAATTTTTCTAAATCCAATTTGGAAAAACAAGTCCAATGCGAGTAAAAGATAAGAATTCCAATCCTCGTAGGATTAGCATTATTCTTAATTTTGCTATCCTAATCATATTAGGATTAGCACTCATTTCACTTCTATTAATAGTCTATCCTTTCTCACTTTTTGAGAGAGAGAGAGAGAGAGAGTAGGTTTGCAATATTGCAATCTCATTACATTATAGTTGAAAGAGATTTAGCATAGGATTTCAAAGATTTTCTTTTGCAGAGATATTGTAACCTCTTTCTCCTTTGCATTACTGAATTTATTTAGTTGCTCCGTGGATGTAGGTATAGCCGAACTACGTAATTCTTGTGTGTTCTTGCATTAATATATTCTTGTTTCTTTTTCTCTTATATCTCTATCGCATTTGTCATCCGTATAATTAATAATTACTCAACTCATTAGCATAACCAGTGGTATTAGAGCCCCAGGTTTCGATTTAGAGAAACTTAGGAGATGGAGATTCAAGTTCGGAATCAATAGAGACAACCATCAAAGGTATTGCATCTGGGTCCAATACACATATACCTAGGATGGCAGTCTCTAATTCAAAATTTGAAATTGAGAAGTTTGACGGAACCAATTACCTTGGTATGTGGCACTATGAAGTCATGGATATTTTAGTCCAACAAGGACTAGATTTAACCTTGGAAGACAAGCCTACAGGCATTGGAGAAGTAGAATGGGGGAGTTTAAATCATATGGCCTGTGACTCGATTAGGCTATGTTTGGCAAAGGAAGTCAAGTATTTTGTCATGAAGGAGACCATGGCCAAAGCACTGTGGAAAAAGTTAGAAGGCAAATACATGATACAAAGCATCCATAACAGATTATAGACGAAACGAAAACATTTTTGTTTCCAAAATAAAGAAGTTACATCCATGATTGATCATTTTAATGCATTCAATAAATTAATTATAGATTTATTGAACGTGGATGAATAATTAAAATATAAAAATAAAGAAATGATTATGTTATGTTTTTTACCTAATGAGTATGATACATTTTCAATAACAATGAATTCTGTACAAAAGATAAAAAAAAACATAGAATGAGAGATTTGATGCCATGTTAGTAAGGGATAGATCAAATAACAAAAATCATTCGAAAACAAACAATTCTCGATCTAAGTTGAGAGGAGTTTCACAAGATAGCAAAAACATTCAAGCAAAAGATGAATGTTCTTGTTGCTTTCAAAAAGGACATTGAATGTTCTTGAGAAGGTTAGATGCATTCTATCTAATTCTGGTTTGAGAAATAGTTTTTTGGACAAAAGAGTATTGTGTTCAAGTCACTTGATCAATCGATTACCATCAATTGCACTAAGATGTAAAACTTATTGCTGCTGATTATGATTCACTGCATATATTTGGTTGTCTAGCCTACTATCATGTGACTGAAAACAAACTTGACCCTAGAGCAAATGAAGCTATCTTTCTTGGTTTTAGCAATGGTGTAAAAGGTTTCTGATTAGGGTGCCCAAAACAGAAAAAGTGATATTTAGTAGAGCTGCCATTTTTTTTTATGAAAGCAAGATGTTGAAGAGTTTAGAAAAAGAGAGGTGGAGGTAGAAAGAGCCCATTCTAGTTCGCAATTTGATAATTCTCCTCTAATAGAAGAAGCTGAGCATTTGGATGAAGTTGAAAATATTATACCACAAGAGCCTCAACAATAAGAGTCCTTTGCAACAAATAGACCCAGAAGAGAAATACGCAAACCAACTTCGAGGTTTGATGACATGGTAAAATATACATTACCTACAATTGATGATGATGTTCTATCCACCTACAAAGAATTGGTGAAGAACGCATAATTTGCAGAATGAAACAATGCAATGAATGAAAAGATACAATCTCTTTGATGATGATGTTCTATCCACCTACAAAAAATTGAAGAATAATACAGAATTTGCAGATTGAAACAATGAAATGAATGAAGAGATGCAATCTCTACACAAAAATAAAATGTGAGAGCTTGAAATTCCCTTACAATAAGAAGACAATTGGTCGTAGGTGGGTCTATGCTAAGAAAGAAAATCTTCAATGCAAAAGTGGTATTAGATTCAAGGCTAGATTGGTTGCAAAGGGTATGCACAAAAAGAAGGGACCAACTACAATGAGGTATTCTCACCGATTGTGAAGCATTCGTCGATTTGACTTTTATTAGCCTTGATTGCATAGTTCGAGTTAGAATTGGTTCAATTGGATGTAAAGATAACCTTTTTGAATGGGAATTTGGATGAAGAGATTATATGTCTCAACTAGAAGGTTTCAAAATTGAAGATAAAGAAGAATGGGTATGCAAATTGAAAATATCTTTGTATGTTTTAAAGTGATCTCCAAGGCAATGGTAGAAAAGATTTGACGAGGTTATGCAGGAACAAAATTAATCTATAAGCTAATATGACCATTGTGTTTACTTCAAGAGTTTGCATATGATTCCTTTATATATTTGTTTTTGTACATGGATGATGTGTTAATTGCAGCTAAGAACAATACAGAGATTGAAAAGTTGAAGACCCAATTGAAGAAAGAATTTGAGATGAAGGATCTTGGCAAAGCCAAGAAAATTCTTGGAATGGAAATTACTCAAGACAATAAAAGGGGCATTGTTAACTTAACGCAAAAGTAGTACTTGAGGAGAATACTACAAAAGTTTGGTATGGATGATAAATCAAAATTCATAAGTATGCATTTAGCATCCCACTTTAAGCTAAGTGCTCAATTATCGCCTTGAAATAATAAAGAAAAAAATATATGCTCCGTGTACCTTATGCTAGCTTGGTTGGAAGCTCAATATATATGATAGTTTGCATTAGACCCAACATTGCACAAGTTATTGGTGTTGCTAGCAGATATATGCATGATTCAGGTAAGAAGTATTGAGAAACTGCCAAGTGGATTTTGAGGTATCTCAAAGGTACCAAAGATGTGAGACTGAATTTTGCAAGACATTTGAATGGTATTAGTAAATTTTTTGTGGGGTATGTTGATTCAGATTATACAGACAATCTGGACAAGATGAGATCTATCACAGGAGATTTTTCACCATGACTAGAAGACCAGTCAGTTGAAGGTCTACATTGCAATCAATAGTTGCTTTGTCCACTATAGAGGCCGAGTATATGGCTATTGCAGAGACTTTGAAAGAAGTTATTTGGATTCGTGGTTTGATTACTGACTTGGTAGTGCATCAAAAATTTGTGGATATATTTTGTGGCAATTAGAGTGTCATCCATTTAGCAAAGAACCAAGTACATCATGCCTAAACAAACCATATTGATGTTTTGCTTTCACTTTATATGAGATATAATTAATGAGGGCGACATTCTTCTTTAGAAGATTGATACAAAATCTAGCTAACATGTTGACCAAAGCGGTTAGTGGAATCAAGTTCTCTCATTGTTTAGACTTGGCTCATATCACAGTCATTTAAAGATGCATTTGCAAGAGCAACATGATTAAGTTAATATTGCAAAGTTAGTTAATAACTCAGTTTGGATTGATAAGGAGGCATGTGCAGTTAGTGTTTGCAAAATTCTTGTCAAGGTGGAGAATGTTGAAATTGACTTGTATTTTCCTAAGCCAATTTGGAAAAACAAGTCTAATAAGAGTAAAAGATGAGAATTACAAACCTCATAGGATTAACATTAACCTTAATTTCCTATGCTAATCATATTAGGATTAACACTAGTTTCTCTTCTATAAATAGTCTATCCTTTTTCACTTTTTGAGAAAGAGAGAGTGTAACTTTGCAATATTGCAATTTCATTGCATTATAGTTGGGATAGATTTAGCATAGGCTTTGGGAGATTTTCTTAGAGATATTTTAATCTCTTTTTTCTTTGCATCAATGAATTTCTTCAGCTGCTCCGTGGATGTAGGCATAACCGAACCACGTAATTCTTGTGTATTCTTGCATTATTATATTCCTGCTTCTTTTTCTCTTATATCTTTATTGTATTTGGCATTTGAGTAAATAACAAATACTCAGGCCATCAACAAAATAAATCTTTATCCATGACTAGCAGTTATCTCAAATTGGAACTTAAAAACAAAAGATATTTATTAAATAAATATGTTTAATTATATTTAATTATCACAAATACTAACTTGATATTTGACTTGGCAAATGGGTCACATTTAGTTTCCTAAAGGATACATGTTTATATTCTTCCACTTGGCCCACATGACACAATCATAAATAGATAAACTATTGATAAAACTTTTGTATATATGGTCATGTCTAACGAGTCTAATCATGAAATGCTTCCATTCAAGAAAGAGTTTCAATACTTGAGCACATGACGATTGGTATCCTTTAATGTCGAATACTCATTTCTACGTGCTACATACATGATTTCCTTCAATTTAGTACCTTATAAGCTATATTTTTATGAATTGACTTCTTATAAGCCATTCAAAGTGCTTCTTTATTAATGACTTATAGTTATGTACACAAAATTTGTCACTTTATTGCTGAAAACACTAATGTGGGTACTTCAACAATAATATGGGGACTCAATAAGAATTAACTAGTCCCATATGATCCACATGGTCATTATAATATTTTGTTAGCAATCCTTTAGTCATGATATCTTGAACCATTAGTTTGGTACTAATACGTTGGATATCCAACAACAAGGTACTTTGTATCGATGTGTTTACTACGACTCCTATTTTTATAATTATTGGAGAAGAAAACTATAGCTGAGTTGTTGCAATTAATCTTTATTAACCTTTCTATAGAATCACTGTGAGGCCCGACCCGAATAACGTGTCCTACCTTGATTTGCGTGCCTTAGACCCATAATTATATGACTGACCTTGGATTACGTGCCTTATCTTGTTTTTGTGCATGCCTCGTCATACGTGCCTTGATCTAGAATTGTGTGCCCTAATTCTCGACTTACGTGCCCTGACCTCGATGTACGTGCGATACCTAGAATTATGTGCCATGACTTCGATTTATGTGCGATACCTCGATTTGTGTGCACTGACCTTGAACTACGTGTCTTAACCTAGGTTTAAGAGTCGTACCTCGATTTACGTGCATTACATTGAATTACGTGCCTTGCATTGGTTTACGATTATTCACCTAGGGTTGTGTGTATTTGCATTAAAATCCGTGCATTTATCTTGTAGTACGTGCCTTACCTCGTAGTTCGTGTCTACCTCGTGATTCGTGCCCCGTATTGATTTATGTACGTGTCTTGTAGTGCGTGCCCTAGACTTAGGAAAGTGTGCCCGCACGCTAATCAACAAAGAATCCTACACAAAGCACTAAACTATTAAATAATCCTACACAACCCACTAACCAATATTATATTCCTAATTCAAATTCTCTACAAACTCCACTAATAATAAAATAACACTAAATTATTCCTACATTTCCCACTATCTATTATTCTATTCATAATTCAAACTCATCAACAAACATTCCTCTATTTTATTCTACCTAGATTTCTTAATTTCTCAACATTCCTATGACAACACAAGACATCATGCTACCTAGGATAGACAACAAAAACAATCTAGACAAACTATGACACAACACAAGACACAAAGCTTTAAAAAAATTCTCTAACACCTTACCCCAAGCACATTTTCTCGGCCTTCTCAACACCCATGCTCTTAACAATTCAAATTAGACTTTAGATGACACAAAAATCAGATCTTGTAAGCTCTAGGTCGACACATACACAAGCACCACTCATACAACCACTTCAAACATCATTTTCCTCTCAAAAACTCTCTCAAACTCTCTCCTTCTCTCTCATCTTCGGCCATAGCATTTTCTTGAGCATCCAAGACTTCTAACAAGCTCTCAAGGACTCTCAAGACCCCTCCAAGCTCGGCCATAGCAAGGTAATCAAGCAAGGATAGCTCAAAGTCACACACAATGCTCAAAAACAAGGATTTTGTGCACATTTGCTAAGTCTTCAAAAAGGTAAGGGTTAAACTCTTTTAAAAGCTTTCAAAACTCACATGCATGCTCTCATGTGGCTATATTTACTTCTGTAGTTGTTGTATATGTGTGTATATGAGCTTATCTACTCATGCATGGCATGATAATGGCTAGAACTTGAAGATAGGTAAAAACCTTTTTGCTGGCAGTTTTCTAAACTTGTAGTACGAAGTGTATTTAGCTTAGTAAACCTTGATAAAAATGCGTGAAAATTGGTAGGTCACTATTTTTGTCAGTTATGAACATTTTTTGTAGAAATAGGCCAAGGCCAATTTTGACTCTAAGACCCCCAAAATGGCAAAATATCGAAAGGTGTCTAAATCTGGAAAAATTGGAAAAATGAAATAGGTTTCTGGCAGATTACTGACTTTGTAGAATAAAGTGTTTTTGAACTAGTAAATGTTGATAAAAATGCATGAAAATTGGTATGTTACTAGAGTTTTCGGTTTTGGACATTTTTGTCAGAAATATGCCAAAGCTAAATCTGATTCTACGACCCTCAAAAATGGCAAAAATCGTAATGTGTCTAAAACTGGACAGTTTTGCGTAGTCCC
Organism: Ehretia macrophylla; assembly: GCA_037974665.1. NCBI lineage: Eukaryota > Viridiplantae > Streptophyta > Magnoliopsida > Boraginales > Ehretiaceae > Ehretia > Ehretia macrophylla. Next base: position 9,747,619 of record CM075768.1, read on the forward strand.
ACGGTTTTGGCCATAACTCCTAAGTCCGAACTCCAAATGATGCGATGTTTGTTCCTAGATTTAAATCACTCATTAAGATTTAATTTGAAATTTTTTTCACTGAATTTAGAGATTATTTGCTTGGCTAATTGAATGTGGGAAAACAAACCATTGCAGTAGGGTTTTGCTTAGTAAAATGCTTTGAAACATGTTGTAACTTCACTTGTGATATTGAATGCTTGGAATTGTGGCACGTAGATGTTGTGTGGACTGTTGTGGTTGGTTGAGGTTGTTTAATTTGGTTGATGCATGGCTTGGGTTTAATTTCGTGACAAATTGTGGCTTAATCGCATGTGCAAGCACGAATTTAGGCCCTATTGCTTATGAAAACTTGCTAATTGATGATCCTATGGTTTAATGTGTTCAATTGCGTGATTAGTAGGCTGCCTAATAAATGTTAAGTATGCTTGAAATGGTTTAAGTGTTACTTGTGGTGCTTAGCAAATGAAACCAACCCCGAGCATGGCCTAGTAAACCCTAATGGCCCCGTAGGCTCCCGAGTCATAAATTACTCTTGTGTGTATTATAATTGATGTTGAGGAAGGTTAATAAGCTGCCCGAAATTATTCTTATAGCTCTAGACATGATTCCCGATGATTGCATGTTGATAAGTGAACTATTCTTGCACCCGATTTTGTGTAAGTGTCGTTGCATATTTGTATGATCTCAACACATGATATGTGAACTAAAATGAGCTATATGACTTGTTATATGGTGATTACTTGGCTGTCCATTAAATGTTCACATGCTTCTAAGTGTTTTACAAAGTGAATTTACATGTCAAAGCATGCCTCGTATGTTTACTTGTCGATATGTGATCTTATAATTGCTCGGAGGCAACCTACTTTGTTGACCTCCTAATGTGAATTGTTAAAAGATATTCAATGGCTTATTTGAACATGATTACTTGGCTGCCCGTGAAAGTTTAATTGCTTCTAAATTGATATATGAAATGATTATATGTTCTTACAATGCCTTATGTACCAATATGTCAAAATGTGATCATATATGTGCTCGGAGGCAACCTACTTTGTTGACCTCCCAATGTGAAATGTTAAATGGCATATATGTGCATTGCATACAAGGTTGCAACCTTTCATTTTGGCATGGTAGCGTTTCACGCACGCCGGGCGGCATCGGGCTTGCCGGTGCTACCGTGACTACCATGGTCCAATTCCCTCTCTCGCTTGGGGACTAGACTTTCTCGGAGAGTTGAGTCGTAGGATTTCGGGGTACATCCGGAGTACACCCATTTGGAGTGATAAGTGGATGATTGAAGCCGGCCGCAACAACTGTTATCGGAAATGATCTTGAGAGCAAATGCTCACCGATTGATCTTGAGAGCGAAAGCTCATTGTATCCTTTTCACTATATGTTTAAGTACTCTCACTTGGTTCCTAGAGGACCTCGGGGAGGAAAGACGGGTAAATGTGTTTATTTATATTTATGTTATGTTATAAACTTGCTTATTTCATATGACATGTTTTCAAAAGGATTTTTCATAAGATTAACCGGAAAAGAGTTTTTTTTTTATTTAAAAAAACGTTATCTCTCGTTCCTCCTTGTTGAGTTCATAAGGACTCACCCTCTTTTATCATCTCATGTGAAGAAGATTTGGAACAGGTACTTGAAGAGAATGTGCCGGTTGATGATTCCTCGGAGTGATTACGTGTTTTATGTGCCTTGCTTGTCAGTGGCTGTTCTGTGAACGTTGTGTTTGCTTTGAAGACTACTTATTTTGTTGATGTAAATGACCCCGTTGTAATTTGGGTCTAATTTTAGCTTGTACTAATTATAACTGGACAAACTCTTTATTTGGTTATTTGCTTTCATTTTTTTTTATTAGTAGTTGTCGTAGGTGTTTAAACCACTAGGTGAAGAATCAAATAACGTAACTCTATCTAAACTCACCTAGGTGCTCAATCATAAGCTAAAGAACAACAGGTACTTGCGCGATAGGAATTGACAAATAAACGTGATATAGTTATCATGCTAGGCTTGTTAATCAAACGAGACTTTCAAGATAGACTAATAGGCATATCGGTTGACGACAAAATAGGAATTCTTAATGGAATTGGATTAATGATTGGAATAATTGAGGCGTTTAGAAATTAGGTCAAACTAAAAGGTCCTAAATACAGTCGTTATGCTGCCGGTTTTTCGAAAAACAATTTGGAGTTTTAGGCTAACGATTAAGCATTAATCATAGTCACGGTTAAGGACGTAAAATAACAATGATGATTTAGATCACACCCTAATCTAGCCTCTACAGGTTGTGTTGGGGGCGTGACAATCACAACCTTTAGTGTAGAGATGAAATTCCTTAACAATAGTATTTTTTCCAAGATTTATCACCCCAACGAGAAGGAAGGTGCATCCTAAAGTAGACTTTTTTGTATCTACACATCCCCCAAACTCAGAATCTAAATACCCAACAAACTCCAATCGATTCGTATACTAATTTGGACTTTAAAAACTAAATTAGTATGACTTCATGCACAACAGAATAAGGAAGAATTCAAAAATACCATACAAGTATCATAATCATGCTCATAATTAAAGATAACAAAAATGCCCAACTTAGAGAGAGGAGTTTTCCCTTCTCTCTAACCATACCCACCCACAACCACCTTCAACCACCACTCCACTACCTTGGGCACCACCCACCCTCCACCATCAACCACAACCTTTTTCCTACTCCTACCTACCTTTTTTCCTCTTTTTTTCCAGCCATTAACTTAAATTTCAGATTTTCCGTCTTTTTTTTTGAAACCCCAACATTTGCCTTTCCCACCTCCATGGGAAAATCTATGAAGAAGATTATTATATCTTCTTCTATTTCACCCACTATGACTTCTTACCCTCAAAGATCTAGTTCTCATTTAGCTTCTAAGGCAAGTGCTCAAGCTCTTCCTCCTAGAGTCATGGATGTTAAGGTTGATGAAGCTTCATCATCTCCAATTGTGAATAGTGAAGCTCATTCAACCTCCAACAAGCAATTGAAGGTTCCTCCACCTCAAGAGGATGATTTGTCATTAATACTCCTCCTCCACGTACGATGGAGAACTTTCCTCCTCTTTCTCCATCAACCACTCCATCAAGGAATCAAGGGAAACACTCACTTTCTCCTACTTTGAATAATCATCATTTACCATCTTTTGATGGACATATGGGTATGAACCCCTCTTCTCCTACTTCTAATTCACACCCCAATCTCCAAATTATAGCCCTATGCAATCCCTTAAACAAATTACAAATGGTGTCTCTTTATATTGATATATCTAATGTTGAATTTCATGGCAATGATGTTACACATTCCAATAGTGATAATCTTTGAACTCTCCTTTTATCCCCTCTAAAACTGCCACCCCCACCCCTCCTAATCCCCAAATTGTGCTTCATAATGGCACCACTTCCATCCCCTCTTATGATGGCGGTCCACCCTCTCCGTCACCCACACAACCTTCCTTCTCTTTGGGTCAAAGTCAAGGACGTTCTATCCTTGGTCCTAGACCCAAACTTTCACCCAAGAAACATATCCTCCATCATTTACATGATGCCCCTATCATTTCAAATTGGAAGAACTTGTTCATGGGTAATTTGACAAGGTCTTTAAAGCTGAAGAAACCTAGTGTTCCTCCCAAGATTGTGCATAAAGGAAAAAGAAAAAGAAAAAAAAAAGAAAAACAGACAGTAACACAAATTATACAGAAAGCAGGAAATAAAATCTTCATATTGTTGGGAAAATTATTTGTATAATGTTTATGTATCTTAGGATACAATGGTCAACAGTTTATAATAGCAGCACTACAGAACGTTAGAAACCCAGCAAACGAAAAGAATGTAGCATCTCACTCTTTTTAATGCTCTAAAAGAACTAAGGAAATGATGGAATGGAAATTATATACAAATTCGTCCTGGGTTTCAACTATTTATGAATTGCTAAGTGTCTCTTCTAATAGATGTTAAGCTAATGCAGCCAGTTGTCAAACCCATTCAGACCACTATTGGAGGAAAAATCACCGAAAAATAATTGCTCCCCTAGACAGTTCCGAAATAATTATCTAATGCAGTTTTTTGTGTCCAAGATTAGTACGATAATTATTACATATAACATTATTTTCCCAATAAAATTAAAGTGTCAAATGTAGCTTATTTAACTAGACATAAGTTGCTCTTTTTTTTTTTTTTTTTTTTTTTTTTTTCTGTAGGGGACATTTTTTTTTTTTCAAAGTTAATTTTTCATTTTGTTTCAAGTTAATTCTTAAACTTTGATCTCAGTTTCCTTATTCACTTGTCATTTGCTTTAATCAAAGGAATATACTATGGTCTTCTAGTCGAAAATATGAACAAGCACATACGTGGTGCTTCTCATTTCAAGGTGTAGAAGTCCTTAAAAATTATTATTTGCTTTAATTAAAAGACTATACTACGGTCATCTATTAAAAAATATAAACATCTACCTGCCTGATCCTTCTCACTTTGAAGTGTAAAACCCACTTACAAAGTTAAGTCAAAGTCCACTTGTTATCACTTGGATTAAATCCAAATGTCAAAATATTCAACCCACAATTGAATTCGTATACGTGGACGAAAACTGTCCTAGATAGATGTACCTATGTTTGATTCACTGTCAGCAAATCAAATCTCCAACTACCAGACAAGAAATCAAGACAGGTTTGTGGTAAATTAGTTTTAATGCTAATTTCATAATTATAGTTAGGAAACATTAATTACGAAAATACCATCTAAATCAAACTAAATTTATCAAAAAAAAAAAAAAAAATTTATGCAAAGGAAAATAATAAACAGTCCTGAATTTAAATGACTCAAAATTTATCATATGACTTGCTGCATAAGACGCTAATCCTACTTTATTGGGCATCCCATCAAATGACTCTAATATTTAAAATAAGCTTACGCCTTTCATACCACACTATTTGATAAAAGTAATAATAATAATGAAATGGAACTAAACCCAATTAAAGTGGTTGAATATAAATATTAGACTTTACTGTTCAATCTCAATTTAAAATATTTCAATTTGGTGCAACTCATAATCTACAAAACTTCTAACATAAGACGCATATGGAAGATGTTGAGAAGCTCTATTATCAAAATCATAGTTAAACCAGACAAAGGTTTTTATCGTGGACTATCAACAGTGACGTCAAATGGTGCTATTTGTAATCATCATTTCAGGAAAATTGGTTTCCATGACAATAGCGCATCGTGATTTTCTAATAAAACATGCTACTCTCAAAACCAATTGCGTAAATGGTCCAAATGACACTTTCTTGGTTATTTCCTGACATTCAAGTAAACTTACACTTTGTTCGGATTGGACTTTTTAAAGGAACTGAAATGATGGAGAAGGATTAAAGAATTTTTCCCTTTGTTTGATTGCAATTTTTAAGGAGGGAAAGGTTATGGAAGGGTTGGAATCTTTCTATTTCTTTTAATGAGAAAGATTTTGTAATCCGTCTAAATTGGGATGTTTTGAAAGGAAATGAAATATTTTATTATAAATTTTTTTTTTATCTCCATATATCTTATGATTATAAAAATAAAAAAAGAGTATTTAAGTAATTTTACGTTTAAAATTATCATTTTCCTTTCCTTTCCTTTCCTTCTCTAATCCAAACAAAAGATCATAAAATACTTTCCTTTCCTTTCCATTATTATTTTTTTACAATCCAAACAAGATAATTTATTTTCTTTCCTTTCCTTTATTTTTTTCCACAACTTTACTTTCCTTTCCATTCCTTTGGGCAATCCAAGGACTATGTTAATGCTTTCTCAAATTCAATGATAACTTAGAAGATTTTCCCTATAGCATTGTCTTCCATTCACAATATGCGTAAAAATACATTAAAAAAAAATGCAAATATGGATGCATTATGCCCTCTCGTTCTCCTATATAAGCCTGCACTCAGTACCCCAGTAGCATATCCAAAAGAAATTATCTAAAAAGAGCATTAGCTAGCCATGGAGGTGTTAGGTCATCTTCTCCTAGGTTTTCTTGCCCTTTCGCATGTGCACATTGTGCTTGGTCAATCAGGTGCAGGCCACGGTTCTCTTTCACGACTTTATGGTCTGCATCGACTTGATCGTAGTGCTAAGCCTTTACCCCAAAGCTTTGGAATAGATACACTTAATCGCAGCAGTTTTCCAGATGGATTTGTTTTTGGCGCTGGAACATCTGCTTTCCAGGTGCCTGAACTATATTGATTTTGTCCTATATATCTTGTATGCAATACTATTCCTGAATCAATTTAACCATTTCTTCTCAATGTTTTTCCAGATTGAAGGTGCATGGAACGTTAGTGGTAAAGGTCCCAGTAATTGGGATCATTACCTTCACGCATATCCAGGTCTCAATGCTCTTTAAAGTTTCTAATGAGTTAGTCTATATCAATATATATATATACTTTAATAAAAGTATCAACAATGGTTCTTCACATATTTTTAAATAACTTAAACTCGAGACTATTTAAGTTTTAAGTGACGATCTCTTGTCTTATATCAATATATATAAGGTAAATGACTTCAGGGACCATTAGTTTTTGTAATTGGGTTTCAAAGTGGTCGAAAATCACTGACAAAACAGTAAAACATGGGTAAAATGTTAAATTACCCCTAAGCAATTACAAAACAACCTCTAAATTATTAGATTTTTTCTATCCAGCCCCAATGTAGGCTATTTGGCAATATGCGTCACTGGTGTTCAAATTCAAATTCCTTCTGCATCACTTTTAAGTTTTCTTCAAACATATCAAATAATATTTGTAAATGTTAAAAGTTCTCCAGATCTCATACTAGATTTTTAAAATTTTCTTAAAAAATTCTCGAAAATTAACTGTATTTCATTGTATCCCTCCTAAATTTATTAAAAATTCTCTAACGATATTAAAACCCCATTAAAAAATGCCTTCAAATATGGAATAAATATGAAAGATTCGACCCCAAGGGTCGTCTCAGATGGTCAGTGCTCCCTTCGGATCAAAGGAGGTCTCGGGGTCGAGTCCAGTGAGAGTGATAGTGGAGAGAGCTAAACGCTGGAGGACTACCATTTGGGAATCATACTTTGACTTACCAGGTGCATGCTGTGGGTCAGGCCGCTGCACCCCGAGGGTTTTAGTTCAAATTCAGCTGTAGGCCAGGCAGGGGGATGCTGGCGTATCCCATTTTCAGGTGGTGGTTAATCTAGTATATGTCTTGTGAGTTGGTTGAGTGGGGGCGTTTCCAACGGTATAAGCGAAAAAAAAAAAATGAAAGATTCCTGCACACTCATTCCACCTGCTGCACACCCTTCCCCACACATACTCAAACATCACATACATGCACACGTACACCTGCAGCTGCACAGACACATGCACAATCTAAAATTAACCATCTTCAAAATTAGATCATATAAAGCACGTACGGTAGAGATTACACAAGTCTGCCTCACGCATGCTACTTCCAGATATATAATAACAACAGCGCTCGGCACACCATCAAGAAAGTAAAATATCACAGTACATTGGTGTAGATAATACGAATATTTCGATACTGGACGAATGCCTTCATATATCTATTGGTTCTAATTGTTGATTATAGTTTCTAGGCCGATTACCCTATGATATTAACTCATTTCAATAGTTGATATCTGTAAAACCTCCTAAGAGCTTTATAGATATAGCAAAGCATGAACGAGAAAATAATAGATAAGAGGATGTTCTAAATGATATATGGAGATAGTGAAATAACTTGTACCTTACGGTTTCTTCTTCTTACTTATTGCTATGACATACAGTTTCAACTAGAAGAAGCAATATAGAAAGAAGACTTCCATGAATCTGCAAAGTTGAAAAGAGCGTGGTTGGGATATAAGAGGGCCGGGTTGCGCAAAAATGAAAAAAAAATTCATTCGTGACCAAAATAGAACTCTAGAATTAGTTTAATGATCCCTGGAGTCGTAATATATATATATATATATATATATATATATATAAAAGTACCTTATTCTCTCACTTTAATCACATCTTTAATCGAAAGTAGGAGCTTATTCTGTCTTTGCTTGGTGAAAAAATTTCAGATAGGATGCCCGACTACAATAATGGGGACTTTGCAACAGACTCCTACAATTTGTACGAGGTACCTCGCAATCCAAAGTTTCGACTCTTCTGAAAGGAAACGATATATACTGCACATATTTCATTACTCATTTGATACTTCTCGTGGGTGCCACAGGAAGATATTCGGCTCGTGAAGCAAATGAATATGGATGCTTATCGCTTCTCTATTTCATGGTCCAGAGTGTTACCAAGTAAATATATATAAGATTATGTAATTAATAAGTAAAGCAATTCATTTCCCCCTAAAATGAGATTGTGATTAAGAACTAATCGTTTCCTTTTTTACGTTAATTTGCAGAGGGGAGTCTAAAAGGAGGTGTGAATGAGAAAGGAATCGAGTACTACAACAAAGTCATCAATAAAACCCTAAAATATGGCATGTCTAGTTCTTGTAACTTTTCGCTTAGATTTTTCCATCCACTTTGCATCTCATAATTAATGAACGCTTAACAAATGACAGGTCTGAAACCATATGCGACCATATTCCATTTTGATGTTCCTCATGCATTAGATCACGAATATGGTGGTTTTTTGAGTCGTCGAATTATGTAAGTTATTATATTAATTTGTCATGTATGACACAAATGATATTTTAAATGGTTAGGACCCAAACTCAACAATCATATAACCAAATTGAAATACACTGCTTTTCAATTCGATCTATTCAGTATTAATTAGATTACTAAACGAGACATTGATGATCATTAATTGCAGAAACGATTTTGTTGACTTTGCAAACCTTTGTTTTTCGAGATTTGGTGATCGAGTGAAACATTGGGTCACATTAAATGAGCCATTTACCTTTACAGTGAATGGTTATTCTGCTGGAGCAGCCTTTGCCCCACAAAGATGTTCTTCTTGGATGAATTCAAATTGCACTGGTGGAGATTCTGGCACTGAACCATATAAAGTGACGCACAATTTAATCCTTGCTCATGCCAATGCAGTAAAATTGTACAAGACAACTTATCAGGTTGTGTTTTAAACTATGGACTGCTAAAGAAATTTTGGCCATCTAAAATTGTTAATTAACACATTACACTCTTGATCATATAATTTCAGGCACAACAACGAGGAGAAATTGGAATCACTGTTGTATCCTATTGGTTGCTGCCGCTTACGAAATCATCAAAGGACCGCAAAGCCACCACTCGGGCTCAAGATTTTATACTTGGCTGGTGAGTATATCATGATTAGGTTTCGTAATTTGATTCAGTGCCATTTCACATTTTTCTTTCATGTATCTTTTTAGCATTAGCTTTGTTAAAACCTTGAAGTAAAAAACCAAAAGAAAGAACGGAAAGAATATAACATTACTGCTGACCATTTAGTCTAGTGGATGATTATCACTTTAGATGCGAGAGGTCTCTAGATCCACTCTCATTTTAACATCCTAAGTAATGTAAACTGGCTGAAGCTTCCTTTGAAAAAAAAAATAATAATCAACCTTTATATGTTGTTTAAGTTAAATCGTGTAGTATGAAATTAAATTGTGCGTGACTTTTATTCATACTATATTTATTTTCGAGTGCTTCGAAATATACAAGATATGATCTGGTAAACTGTCTAGGATATTATCTTCTTGTAATCCTCACAAAAGATACATTGTAGGTTTATGAAGCCATTGGTATATGGTGATTATCCATCTTCTATGAAGACTATTGTTGGACATCGGCTTCCAAGATTCACACCAAAAGAAGCAAGTCTAGTGAAAGGCTCTTTTGATTTTATTGGTCTTAACTACTACACATCTAGATATTGTGTCAATGATGACACCTCGGCCACAGGTCCTAATTACTTTTCAGATATACATGCTAGTTTTCCAGGTAAGTTTCTGGTGACCTCGTTCTTTATCAATATGTTTTTCTATGACATGACTTCAACTAATCATTTTGTCATATATTTTCACAATAGTTGAGCGCAATGGAAAACTTATAGGAGAACTGGTATGACTATATTTACCAACCATAGTATATTTATTGTTTTATTTTTAATAATCGAGTGATATATAGTAATAAATTTTAAAGAACTAACACCATGATCAACCTAATGATGCAGGTGGGTACTGACTTTGTATACATGTATCCAAGAGGAATTTGGCGTCTTCTTCATTTCATAAAGAGAAACTATAAGAATCCAATTATTTACATTACAGAAAATGGTAATAGTTTAATTCATTATGCTTTTTTTTTTGCTAGTCAGGTAATTATTTCATTCCACTAAATAAACATGAATACAACTATGTAATTACAAGTAAAAAAGTCAAAAGCAATTCATCATACTTTTTTACTCCCTCATGGTTACCCAGAAAAAATATTTTTTACGCATGATTATTTTCATGGTTGGAATTTATGTGATATGTCAAATATTTGTTTGCAGGGGCCGATGAGGTAAATAATCCTTCATTGCCGCTTCCTGTGGCCCTTATCGACAACTTCAGAATAAATTACTACTATCGCCATCTTTTGTTTATTCAGAGAGCAGTTCAACGGTGAGTGTTTAAGAATGAGTATAAATCATATTAATCACACATACATATATTTGAATATATGCTCATAAAACATTTTAAGGAGCTTAACATTGTCAAAACTTGATTGAGGATGACCAGAATTCTTTTACTCCTCGTCCAAATCATGCTTTGCTACCGCTTAGTAAATAGGGCATCAATTATAAGGCGAGGGACAATCTACTACTTTGAAAATATGCAGGAGACAAATTATACTATTTCCTTTAATAATTTTTGAAAGGTTTCGGAGATGCACAAAAAGTAGAAAAGCTCTTTTACTCACATTTGTTAATTCTTTCGTGAGCTTATATATCATGACTACTTCTCCACCCCTTCACACACACAAATATAACATTTTTTTTTTTTTGATACAGTGATGGAGTGCAAGTTAGAGGATACTTCGGCTGGTCAGTTTTGGATAATTTTGAATTTACTAAAGGCTATACAGTTCGTTTTGGAATTAATTATGTAGACTTTACGAATATGAAAAGATATCAAAAGTTGTCAGCAGTATGGTTCAAAAATATCCTTCAAAAATAAGAATTTTTCTAGATATCAAGATCCTTGTATAACCTGATTTGCCTACATAATTAGGAGGCAGCTTTATCTATATATGTCTTCTCCAAAAGGTAAAGGTTGTTGTATTGCTTTTGATCTTTGATTTTTGAGAAATTTAATAAACAGTTAGGGGCTCTTCAAAGCCCCCTATCACTGCATGGTGGATTTTCGAGAAGCAAAAAAGCTGAAAGCTTTGATTTTTTTCTTTTTTTCTTTTTATAAACTGATTGTTCAATAAATAGTGTCTCGCCCCTTTGTGATTTATCACAAGTGTAAGTCGAGTCCCTGTGATTTTATAATTGACTTATAACCCCCTGTGCTTTTAAAAATTGAAGCACGCGAACCCCCTCCGTTAAACAATCTGTCTATTTTAACAAAATTTGTTATGCACGCGCTAGTAACGCAATTGTTTGTGTTTTTTACATAATTGATCAATATGTATGAGGTGCGCATTACTACCTTCTGCTTTTTCAAGTGGTGCGCAATGGCCCCCTGTGTTTTTAATGATGGTGCACAATGGCCTCCTATGTTTTTAAAGATATTTGATATGCTGATATTACAATTGGGGGCATTTGTGTCATTTTGATGCTGCCGTTAAAATTTTAAACGGACTTGGACCAAAAGGGCACGTGTGCTTCAATTTTCAAAAGCACAAGGGGTTATAAGCCAATTATAAAACTATAGGGAGCCGACTTGCACTTATGGTAAACCACAGGGGGCCGAAATGCTATTTATCCAATATAAATTAGTTCCTTCCTTTCCACTATAAGGGGGCATTTGGTTCGAAATATCATAAGATTTTTAGAAATATGAAGTCTGAAATATGACATTTTTATGTTTGTTTCGCGGAATAAAAAAATATTTCTGGAAATATCACCTTCCTGTAAATTTAATATTCTCATTATTTGGTCAATTTCTATTTCTATGTGAGAAGGTGAGAATCTCATATTCTCAAGTCGTGGAAATAATTTTGAAAAAATAAAAGACCCAAATAACCATCTTAGAAAATACAAAATTAAAATAAATACAATAAAATAATTCTAAAAATAAAATAATAAATAATTAAATCAAATAATAAAAATCAAATAAAAAAAGATAAAATAAAATAATGTAAAAAATTAAATAAAAAAAAGAAAATTAAATAAAATGAGATAAAAATTAATAAAATTAAAAATAAAATAGAAAAAATTAAAAATTAAAAATAAAATAAAATAAAATTAGTAAGAATAAAATAAAATAAAACTACACAAAATAAAATATTTAGAAAAAATAAAATAATAACAATAAAAATAAAAATAAGAAAGTAAATAAAATAAAATAAAACGAAATAAATAAAAATAAAATTAGTAAGAATAACATAAAATAAAAAAATTTAGAATAAATAAAATAATAACAATAAAAATAAAAAATAAAATGAAATAAATAAAAATGATCAATTTTCTATGTTACACTAGAATTTTATATTTAAAATTATTTTTAATGTTAAATTGTATATTTTAAAATTTTAAATTAAAAAAATAAAAAAATTTGAAAATAAAATAAATAATTTTTATTTTTTTTAAAAATAATAAATTTAAGTTTCTAATTTTGAAGTGTCAAGTTAAAATTTATAAATTATAAAAATAAATTTACTTTCATTGTATTAATACTTAAATATTTTTTTACTCATATATTAACAAAAGTATGCAAAATGTATTGTTATTTGTACACTTTGTTTGATATTTTTTATTTTTTGAGTTAGGTGCAGTATTGAAAAATTGATTTACATTCCTAGGAATATTGAGTCTAAACTAAATATAATAAAATAACATTTCTAGGAAATTGACAAAATATTCCCAAGAATATTTTTAACAAACCAAACACTTTTAACCATATTCCCAAGGATAAAAAATCTATCCATGAACCAAACGCTCCCTTCCTCCCCCCTAAAGAACAATTGCAATGTGCTTATGGGCCGGGGTTTTAGGACTTTATGCCACGTGTCTGCTGTCACGCCCCAACTCAACCCCCACCTAAAACCAAGTTAGGACGCGACGAAATTTCGATATTATAACGGCTGTAATATGGACAATCAAATAAATGAACCTGCATAAAAACCTAATATATTTCACAACCAACCAACAAATAACACAACCATCCAACAACAACCATAATAAAAGCCATCCGTCCCAGCTTCAACATGATCAAATATATACAGGCCTCATAAGGAAATACATAAGCCTATCCACCTATACAAGACAAAATATAGACTTATGGAATTCATTATAGGCCTATCAAAATGAAAACAACAACTAAACTTAACATTTAGTACATGAGGTTCATAATCTTCAAAATAGTAAATACAACACGTTCATAAGCATAACATCCACAAGGCAAGCAAACTAGGCCTCAGGCTCAACCACAGTATCAACTATGGGGTCAACATTCACATATTCCACGTACTTGACCAACTCAGGCTCATTTGAAATGTTAGCAAACGAGGGTGAATTTCCACGAACTCAGTGAGGGAGGACAATGCACGGGAGGTTTTCGAAAACATTTTAACTTTGAAAGCTTCTTTTGAAATCATACAATGCACGTCCATAAACAACAAGTATAAATGTGTGAGAATGCAAAAAACCACATAAGAAGGATACGCTTGTTCTGTTGATGCTGTCTCTTTATAACCCCTTTATGAACTCATCCCCTATAAGCCAACACGGATGTACATTTGCGTACATTAAACCTAAGACCCAGACTACAACATTCTGATTCCTCATGAGATCGGAGCCCCGATCCAATACCTCATGGCACGAACAATGAGAGAAAACGGGCTGAGTTTTCCCTGTTTCTAGGCCTAACTGGTTACCTGTAAACAAAAGATAAAACCACAACTCACATACTATAACATTCTCAACAACTCCAAACTTCAACTACGCAACTTTTCCAACACTAAGGCCATCTGAGCCTTAGACCAAGACAATATAACATACATGCATGCAAAATCAAATCCATTGCAATTTCATGTTTTAAATCTGCTTATCTTACCACTTTAATCATATTTACCTTTCTTTCTTATAAGTTTAGTCAAACAACCAACCAACTTCCATTAACCACACAAGCATGCAATATTAAACATTAAAGCAAAGCATAAAGATATTACAACACAACTAACTACTAACTTCATACATTACTTTTAACTTCAATTTACATTCATCCAAAGCAACTCAAATATACACAAGACCCATAGGTCTCAAAATAGATCATAATCACATCATCAACACATAAAACACTCATCCACAGCTACAAGCATGCAACGAAGCCTCCGAACTCCTTCTAGGGATCCAGTTACTTCTTTACCTGTAAAATGTTAGAAAGGATAGGTGATTATACAATGCATGTATACTCAGTGAGAGAGGGAAACAGTTAACCAGGGTTTTCGAAAAACTTTTCGTGTAATGCGGCAATTAAACACAAGAATAACAACTAAGCAATAGGGAATCAATAAAGCAATTGAATACCACACATTTCAAAAGAATACGGTTTGATAGCCCTTATCACTCCAATTCTCGAATCTGGAACCACAAACCTTGAATCACGAACCACGAACTCAATCTCGATATGCTAGCATTCTTAAACACAAATGGGTACTCCGGATGTACTCGATCCTACGACCCAACACCCCCTGACAATCTTCGGACCAAGCGAGTGAGGGAATAGTAGACGGAGCTAAGGCAATGAATATTGACAAGCTCGATACCGCCCAGCGAGGCCATCGCATCCGCTGCGACGATGAGGTTGCACAACTATTGAAATGATATGATTATACACGCAAGCAATTAATAAATATAATCACACAATACGATAAGCATACAACTGATAAACACGAAATGAGGACAACAAAATAAGTTGTCCTCGTGCTCAACATAGCAAACAACGAGTACACATAAACTCAAGCTTTTATACTAAGTCATGCAATCTTATAAGCAAGAGAGTAAACTATGATGCACAAAAGGGATGAAGATTCCCCCACCTCGAGAAGCCAAGAATCCCTTCATACTTTCTCCAATTGCATGCACTATAGCTAGAATTCAAATCGAATTCATAATTAAGAACAAGTTAGATTTGATTGTAGTTAAACTAACACACACTCTTTAAGGTTAACTTTAAGCCTACTTTAAGATCTCCAATATGCACTACATTACCTAAGATACATGACATATTTTGATTCTTAATTCACTTAGCTTGCATTCCTTATCGAACATTCCACACAACATGCACGGGGTTCCAACTATCTACATTCACTAAGCAACACTAGTTACACTAAGTTAAAGCAATAATTCTAGCATTACAATCTTTCACATTCAAGCAACATTTTCTTGTTTAACATAAAGCACAAAGATAAGTTAAGGCGCTTTAGTTTACAACTTACACTTTACTCAATCTAACTACCACCATTACTCACTATGTATATGATGTAAACTACTCTCTTTGACATATACACAAACACTTGGTCTTCAACAATTAATCAAAGAAGCCAACTTCAACTACAACCAAAGCCAAACACCAAAGCTAGCAATTTATGCATTAAAAAGCTACCACATCATTTTACACACTAAATACCTAATTACACATGCATTACAACCTTCATGTTCACTTATCTACACATGGCATACATGTAAATACAACAAGAAATCAGCCAAAGATGCAAGCATGAATGAACCCTCACCTTAACTTGAAGAATTTGCACACAAACAAGCTCAAAATCACATTTTCTTCATTCCTTTCTTCTTCTTCTTCTTCTTCTTTCTTTTGTGTGTGTTTAAACATGTTTAGTGCATGTGTGTGTGTGTTGGTGTGTTTTAATCATGTGTGTGTGTGTATATATGTGGTGGTTTTAATTATTTTTATTTTGTGTGGTGTATGTAATTGTGTGATATGTGTGTATAAGTGTATATATGTATATGATATGTGTAGGTAGATGTATATAAGTGTAGGTTGGGCTTGGGCCATGGTTTGGGCTTAGTTTAGTTTGATTTAGGTGTTAAATAATAGTCCAAAACCTAGATAAATTCTTAATGGCCCAAAATGCTTACTAGAGTTTACTATTCATGCGATATACTTAGTAATTTTTCTACCCGTCTTCCCGAAGTGCTATGCAAGTAATTTCAATTTTCTCATGCCTCTTAAATGTCGAGTAAGATAGGAAAAGTTTAAAATCAAGAAAATAAAACAATCAAAAATGCAAATGAATATTAACTATTCTAATTAGACATTTAAGTAACAAATGCACACAATTATATGCAATCATATATGATATATGCATGCTTTAGGGCTCGGGTATCACACTCTCCCCTCCTTCAACAAATTGTATCCTCGCAATTCCTTATTCTCAAAGAACTTCATATCCATTGCACAAGAATGGTAATAAGGAAGCCGAAAGGACACCAAGGGAATAGCTCGTGAGAATTCCTCAGTAAGGAGGCCAAATAAAGGCTCCTATTAAGAATACCATTAAAAAGTCCGAAGAAGAACCCTTCTGGCTGTAGACCCCATATAAGAATCCCAGTAAAGGAGATGCCAAGAAGTCCGTACCAGAATTTTCGATGCTGAGAAAATACCAATAAGAGATCTAAATGTGGACACCACAGATACCTCTGAATTAGAAGTCTGATAGAATCCCGAATGCGAATATTACTGAAAATACCGATAGAGAATACCAAAAGAATACTCTAATAAAATCCGTCACATAGAAATCCTAGAGAAACCATTTATAGATGAATACATGAAAGAATGCCATAAAAAACCCCAATAAGAATGCCAGGGGTAATACCATATGTGAATTCTCGAGTAAGAAATCCGAATAAGGAGCCTTGTCAAGAAAACCGATTGAACATCTCTGGAAGTTCTGGTACTGGCCATCTCTTTTATAGGGAGAGTGATTACTTACCATATGCGAGGGGTAATGAATGTATGTATGCAAGGAAAAACATATAAAGTACACCTACTTAGCAAATATGCCACACAGAAGTACACGTAGTCACATATTGGCACATAACAATTATTCCTCACTTATTGCACAAATAAGTCACATATGTGCACATATGATCACACAACTACACACATTGCACATTTTTCATATTTCACACAAGCATGATACATAAGAACACATTTTCATTCAAGCAACACAAAATTACATGCAAGCAGACCCTATTCAAAACACACTTCACATGCACGCATTCGGGGTTTGCTACCCAACAAACCAAGGACCCTGTCCCGACTGCGAGCTAACTATGCTCTGATACCAACTATAACACCCCGATCCCTCAAGAGATTGGAGCTCCGATCCAATACCCCATGGCATGAAAAACGAAAAAAAACAGGCAGAGTTTCCTATGTTTCTAGGCCTAACTGGTTACCTATAAACAAAAAATAAAACCACAACCCATATACTATAACATTCTCAACAACTCCAAACTTCAACCATGCAACTTTCCCAACACTAAGGCCATCTGAGTCTTAGACCAAGACAATATAACATACAAGCATGCAAAATCAAATCCATTGAAATCTCATGTTTTAAATCCGCTTATCTTACCACTCTAATCATATTTATCTTTCTTTCTTATAAGTTTAGTCAAACAACCGACCAACTTCCATTAACCACACAAGCATGCAATACTAAACATTAAAGCAAAGTATAAAGTTATTACAACCCAACTAACTACTAATTTCACACAATACTTTTAACTTCAATTTACATTCATCCAAAGCAACTCAAATATACACAAGACCCATAGGTCTCAAAATAGAACATAATCACATCATCAACACATAAAACACTCATCCATAACTACAAGCATGCAACAAAGCCTCCGAACCCCTTCTAGGGATCCAGTTACTTCTATACCTGCAAAATGTTAGAAAGGAAGGGTGAGCATACAATACATGTATACTCAGTAAGGGAGGGAAATAGTTAACTGGGGTTTTCGAAAAGCTTTTCGTGCAATGCGGCAATTAAACACAAGAATAGCAACTAAGCAATAAGGAATCAATAAAGCAATTGAATACCACACATTTCAAAAGGATACGATTTGATAGCCCTTATCACTCCAATTCTCGAATCTCGAACCACGAACTCAATCTTGATATGCCGCCATCCCCAACACCAATGGGTATTCCAGATGTACCCAACCCTACGACCTAACACCCACTGGCAATATCCGGACTAGGCGAATGAGGGAATAGCAGACGGAGCTAAGGCAACCAACACTGACAAGCCCGATACCGTCCAGCGAGGCCATCGCATCCGCCACGATGATGAGGTTGAGCAACCATCAAAACGATACGATTACATATGCAAGCAAATAATAAATATAATCACACGATACGATAAGCACACAATTGATGAACACGAAATGGGGACAACAAAAGTGGTTGTCCTCGTGCTCAACATAGCAAACAACGAGTACACATAAACTCAAGCATTTATACTAAATCATGCAATCTTATAAGCAAGAGAGTAAACTATGATGCATAAAAAGCATGAAGATTCCCTTACCTCGAGAAGCCAAGAATCCCTCATACCTTCTCCAATTGCATGCATTATAGCTAGAATTCAAATAGAATTCATAATTAAGAACAATTTAGATTTGATTGTAGTTAAACTAACACACACTCTTTAAGGTTAACTTTAAGCCTACTTTAAAATCTCTAATATGCACTACCTTACCTTACCTACATGACATATCTTGATAATGCTTCTTAATTCACTTAGCATGCATTCCTTATCGAATATTCCACATAACATGCACCGGGTTCCAACTATCTACATTCACTAAGCAACACTAGTTATACTAAGTTAAAGCAAGAATTCTACCATTACAATCTTTCACATTCAAACAATATTTTCTAGTTTAACAAAAAGCACAAAGATAAGTTAAGGCGCTTTAGTTGACAACTTATACTTTACTTAATCTAACTACCACCATTACTCACTATGTATATGATGTAAACCATTCTCTTTGACATATACACAAACACTTGGTCTTCAACAATTAGTCAAAGAAGCCAACTTCAACTACAACCAAAGCCAAACACCGAAGCTAGCAATTCATGCATTAGAAAGCTACCACATCATTTTATACACTAAATTCCTAATTAAACATGCATTACAAGCTTCATGTTCACTTATCTACACATGGCATAAATGTATATACAACAAGAAATCAGCCAAAGATGCAAGCATGGATGAACCTTCACCTGAAGTTGAAGAATTTGCACACAAACAAGCTCAAAATCACATTTTCTTCATTCCTTTCTTCTTCTTCTTCTTCTTCTTTCTTTTGTGTGTGTTTAAACATGTTTAGTGTATGTGTGTATGTTTGATTTTTGTATGTGTGTTGGTGTGTTTTAATCATGTGTGTGTGTGTGTATATATGTGGTAGTTTTAATTATTTTTATTTTGTGTGGTGTATGTAATTGTGTGATATGTGTGTATAAGTGTATATATGTATATGATATGTGTAGGTAGATGTATATAAGTGTAGGTTGGGCTTAGGTCATGGTTTGGGCTTAGTTTAGTTTGGTTTAGGTGTTAAATAATAGTCCAAAAGCTAGATAAATTCTTAATGGCCCAAAATGCTTACTATAGTTTACTATTCATGCGATACACTTAGTAATGTTTCTATCCGTCTTCCCAAAATGCTATGCAAGTAATTCCAATTTTCACATTCCTCCTAAATGTCAAATAAGATGGGAAAATTTTAAAATAAAGAAAATAAAACAGTAAAAAACGCAAGTGAATAGCAACTATTCTAATTAGACATTTAAGTAACAAATGCACACAATTATATGCAATTATCTAGGGCTCAGGTATCACACAGACCCTTGTGAAGCTCTCTGTTCACAACGGGATAGGGATTAGAACCCTGGTAGTCATGTAATCGCTTGGCAAATGCCATGCCGCCTAGTGCAACATGACACTACCGTGTCGATTTTAAAGGTTGTAACCTTTCAAGACATGTCACATACGCATTCAAGACAAACATATTTATGCAATCAAGACAATTAAGGGAAAACAACAAGGTAAGTTGTTCACCGAGTACTTTAACAATTCATATACATTCCATAGGGCATCAACCAAGCAGCCAAGTATCTAAACCAATCACATTAGCAATAATACAAGTCTAAACAACTCATTTAACAACCAAGTAAGACAATTTAACATACTACATAATTTCTAGCAACAATTTAGTCCAAAGCCATCAACTTTCGAGCAATTATGCAACCATAAGTTATCTCAACCTTCCCCTATCATCAAGCTACTCTAGCAAGCAACTAGACACCACAAACACAACCCAAAAGGCTTCCAAACCCCACTTTTTTACAAAAATCCAGCCAACAACAACACTCGAAAATCTCACTCATTTTGCAATTTTGAGCCATTACGTGGTGCTAGATTGTGTGAAACCCCACTTTCTTGCTTATCTCGTTTTACGTGCTTTACCTCGTTTTGCGTGCATATGATCTGTTTATGTGCTATAGGACTTAGAAAGTTATAATTTTGATGTCAATACTTCTAATACGTGCTAAATGTGCATTCATGAAATTTTCATCAAAAACGGAGTCAGAAATTTTATCGTCGATTTTTAGTGAATAGTGTTTTCGAAACACGTCCGCTATAATTTTGAAACTGGTCTTTTTAACCCTTCTAGACCTAGTCCACGGACTTTAATAGACCTGTGTTTGATGAAAACGGTTTTAAAATCGGCTTAAGAATTTATTAGGGTTTTTACACTGACTTTTGCGAAAATTGAGTTTTAAGCCGACTCGGGTGAATTCTTTGAATGTAAAACTTCTTGTCACCTAAAAATAACTCACTTGAGATATCTTGGGGGTTGCATAATTAATTTTAACTTGGTGAGCACTAAAATGCAATTAAAGTCATTCAAAACACAAAAATACCTATTAAAATAACTTTGACTTTAATTAAATAATTGACCTTATAAGCTAATGTCCTCAACACACACTCACACAACACAAAAACACCATCACCCACACACACATTGCCGTGAGGTTGAGGAGAGAAAAGAGAAGAGAAAAACTTAAGCTTTCAATCCAATTTTTCAAAGAAAAACCTAGTTTTTGTCCGTGAAACTTCGCACCGACTTGGATTCTGCTTGTTGGGCACGCATTGCACGCATTCCTAGGCTTATATCGCATCTAAGGTGAGAGAAAAATTCTAGATCTCAAAATGTCATTTTTGTGTTTTTGCGTATAAATGAAGATTGAACCGTTAGAATTGTAATCTGATGTTAGATTATTGCTCCTTGCATGCTAGGGATCATTATATACTAATACTACGAGTTTCTGTCGGATATAGCATAATTTTTATTTTCCGGGTATTTAATTTTGATTAAAATGTTCAAAGTTGATTTAATTGAGTTGCGTTGCTCGAAATCGATTGCCGTCGATTTCTAAATACTTGATAATTACGTGTTAGCGCTGTTGTAATGCCGAATTTTCGATTACATTGTTTGTGTGAAAATCCGGAAAATCCAGCCATGACATCTTAGGATTTTAGGGTTATCGGGCATGGTTTGGAGGTGTTATGGTGGATTTCCGAGAGGGCTAATGTAGTAGGTTGAATGGGTGAGTGATAGGAACTGATTTGGCAATGTTTGGATTAGTAGATTGTAAGTTATGAATTTTAGAAGTTTAGGTTGTCATTCTTTAATTTCTTGAACGATGCCTTAGATGGTTGGGTAGTGTTCGAGTGATGAATGGTGAGTCGTTGTTGAGTAATTTAGGGTTTAATTATGTATATTATGCATGTCCGGTTAGATGGCCTACTTTGTCATCTAACTACGTTGTTTGTTGTTTAATTTAATATTGATGTTATATTGATATTATTGATTGATTATTATTGAATGCGGGAATCGGGCACTCTTGTTGCTGATCTCCCAATTGATTGATTGATTTATGCTTGCATGATGATTGATGAATATGGAGTCTTGGTATGTGTGTGCCACCTCTCGGGCAGCGTCGGGCTGTCGGGTTGATAACGGCATGACTGCCATAGGCTACCCCCAGCTCGCATGACGGAGATGTCATGGAGGGAAGGGGCTAGTGAGGTACCTCGGGTGCGTGAGTAATGGGGAGTTATAAGAAGAACGGTTGAGATCGTGATGGCGTTTGGAGCTACACCAAATAGAGTATCCTTATTGATTGGTTATATAGTTATGTGATGATAGCTTTATTTATGTTATTATGTTGTTGTGTGTTTACTTGCTCAAAGGACTAAATCCAAGGAGCGTAGTGAATACTGTCGAGATCTATCGGATCCTCACTGGGCTTATGTATATAAGCTCACTCTCTATTAATGCATGTTTCAGGTGTACTTTCACAAGATTTCGGGTACGTGCCTCCTGAAGAGGAGAATGTGGAAAATGTGCCTTTCGTGGATGAGTCATATGTCCCTGAGTCTTATCCATGATTTTATGTTGTTAAATGTCTTGTATATTAGTTTAATAGACTTTATATGCTTTACGGTTCTTAATGTAATAGATATTGAAAAGATGATGAACCAAATGATGTTAACTTAGCTGTTTTCTTTTGTCTATGGTTAAATTGTAGTTGTGTCTCAACTTACTTTTGAAATGTATGATAAAGTTGAGGTATTGTATGTCATGTTGGAACGGAGGCGTATAACGAGGATGTTTTATTGTATAATATGGTTGTGTTGTATGTTGTTGTTTGTATTGAGGAAGTACTGGATGTATGATGTTTAAGGAGGTTGGTTTAGAACCTCGGAAATCTGTTTACTGTCGTTATGCCGCCGAAATTCAGTTGCGTCCTGACTGATCGTAGGTGGGGTCGAGTTGGGACGTGACAGTTTAAGTGGTATCAGAGCTCATGTTAGTTGTCAGCCGGGGTATTCTCGGAATGTGGGTAATGGTCTTAGCATGAAATATGTATGAAAGGAAAGAAAAATGAAATATGTATTGGTATGATTAATTGATTAAGTGATTATGTGATTTAAGTGCTTATGTGATTATGTGATCAATTTGTTTATGTGTTTTATATGAGTTTGTTATTTATGTGGTAATAGTTGTTTATAACCTGTCTACGTGCTATAACTGTGCTAACTCTTTGATTAGTAGAATGGCCGGTCGACCGAGAACCAGAGGTAGGTCTGAGTTGACTGATGAGACTCCGAGTAACGTGGCACCGGGCCGTGACGGGGGTGATGACCGATTAGGAGCAGCTATGGAGCGGATTGCAGAGTTAGTGGCTAGTCAGGCACAGTTATTAGCAGGGCAGGCTGCCCAGAATCAGGCTATGCAGGCTCAGCTTCTGAATATTCAGGGTGGTAACCACGGGCGTGGTACCCTGAAGGATTTTTTAGGATATCACCCACCGAGATTTCAGGGGGAGCCGGATGATAGGAAGGCGGAGGTATGGATTAGCAAGTTGGAGAAGATTTATGGTCGACTTGGGTAAACTGATGAGCAGAAAAGCTCTTTTGCCGTGTATTTGTTAGATGACGAGGCAGAGGAGTGGTGGCGCACGGTAAGGACTAGCTGGGCGGCACAGGGTATTCCTTATGTTTGGGGTACCTTTCTGATGGCTTTCCGAGCAAAGTATGTCCCGAGGATTTGCAGGGAACGGAGAGAGGCCGAGTTTCTAGCCTTGGTCCAGGGAGATGCTACAGTGGCTCAATATGAGGCCACATTTACTCGATTATCCCGGTATGCACCGGAGTATGTGGCAGACGAGGAGCGGAGGACTCGCAGGTTTATGTTGGGGTTGCGGCCCGAGATTCAGGATGTGATGGCTCTGAATCGTTATGATATTTTCACTGAGGCTTTTGATGCAGCTTCTAGATTGGAGAAGAGGAAAGGGGATCAGATTGTCTCCAGTCAGCCTAGTAAGAGGCCGTATCAGCCACAGGGCCAGCAGGTTTTATATAGGCCTCCAGTACAGCAGTTTGTCTACAGGCCACCTGCCCAGCAGGGTTCTTATAGGCCACAGAGTCAACAGAGTTACTATCGGCCTCAGTTTCAGCAGAGGCCATATCAGGTTCAGACTCAGTTTAGGCCAGCCCAGTCTCAGGGTCAGTATAGGCCTAGTGTGGTGAGACCTCAGCAGCAGGCTGTATCAGCTGCTTCTTCAGCTTCTGGTTATTCTAGGGGCAGTGTTAGTGCCACATCATCGCAGTGTAATTACTGCAAGCGCCCAGGGCATGTAGAGTCCGACTGCAGGGTAAAGGCAGGGACATGTTTGGGTTGTGGTAGCATCGATCATAGGGCGAAGGATTGCCCTAAGTATGCGAGGACTGAGGGTCGGGCAGCGACTCAGGGTTACCAGGGTAGACCTACAGGCAGTGTACCACAGCAGCAGCGGGTTCAGGCTCGGGCTTATGTAGTTGACTTAGAGGAGATGCCTGAGGAGACTGCAGTTGTGGAAGGTAACTTTCTTATACTTGATCAACTTGTTAAAGTGTTGATTGATTCTGGTGCTACGCATTCTTTCATTACTCCTGCTTGTGTGCAACGTGTTAAATTGCAACCTGAAAGATTGCCTTATGTGGTTGAGATTAGTACCTCTTTGACTGATAAGTATGTTACTGGCTTACTATGTAAGGATTGTATAATACATGTTAACGGGCCTAATTTTCCTTCGGACCTTATTTTATTTCCTATCTGGGGGTATGATGTTATCTTGGGTATGGATTGGCTTTCTAAGTATGATGCCCAGTTGAACTGTAGAACCAAGGTAGTACAGTTTCGTTTGCCAGATCAGCCAGTAGTTGAGGTAGCGGGTAACCGGGGTGCTAAGACGAGTTTTGTTATCTCAGCAACTAAAGCCGTTAAGTTGGTGAGTAAGGGGTGTTCGGGTTATCTAGCTTATTTGATCAACAAGCCATCTGTTAAGCTACAGCTTGAGGAAGTCCCTATTATCCGGGAATATCCTAATGTATTTCCCGAGGAGTTGTCAGGATTGCCGCCAGATAGGGATATAGAGTTTGTGATTAATCTTGTTCCCGGTACTCAACCTATTTCTAAATCGGCGTACCGGATGGCACCAGCTGAGTTGAAGGAGTTGAAGACTCAGTTACAGGAGTTGTTGGAGAAAGGATTTATTCAGCAGAGTTCTTCACCTTGGGGAGCTCCTGTTTTGTTCGTGAAGAAGAAGGATGGCACCTTGAGATTATGTATTGATTACCGTGGTTTGAATCAGGTGACTATCAAGAATAAATATCCTTTGCCACTGATTGATGAGTTGTTTGATCAACTTCAGGGAGCCAAAGTCTACTCTAAGTTTGATTTGAGACAGGGGTATTATCAGCTTCGGATTCGCTCAGACGATGTTCCGAAGTCTGCCTTCAGAACTCGGTACGGGCATTATGAGTTTGTTGTTATGCCCTTTGGATTGACTAATGCACCGGCAGCATTCATGGATCTTATGCATCGAGTCTTTCAGCCGTACTTGGACCAGTTCGTGGTGATTTTTATTGATGATATCTTGGTCTATTCTAAATCTGAATTGGAGCACGAGCAACATCTACGGCTTGTATTAGAGAAGTTGCAGGAGCATCAGTTGTTTGCCAAGTTCAGCAAATGTGAATTTTGGCTGCAACGGATTTCTTTTCTTGGCCATGTTATTACACAGAGTGGTATTTCTGTAGATCCCACTAAGATTGAATCGGTGATGTCTTGGAAGCGGCCAGAGAGTGTTACTGATATCCGTAGTTTTCTTGGCTTGGCGGGTTATTACCGTAGGTTTGTCAAGGACTTCTCAAAGATTGCGGGGCCACTATCTAAGTTGACTCAGAAACAGACTATCTTTAATTGGGACGAGAAGTGTGAGAGTGGATTTCAGGAGTTGAAAAAGAGGTTAACTACCGCTCCAGTACTTGCTCTACCAGAGGGGACCGATAATATGGTCATTTACAGTGATGCATCCAAGGAGGGCTTGGGATGTGTTCTTATGCAGGATGGCCGAGTTATTGCCTATGCTTCCAGGAAGTTGAAGCCTTATGAGGTGAATTATCCGACTCATGATCTTGAGTTGGCAGCAGTTGTCTTCGCACTGAAGAAGTGGCGTCATTATCTGTGGGGTAGTAAGTTCGAGATTTTCACTGATCATAAGAGTCTTAAGTACTTATTCTCACAGAAGGAGTTGAATATGCGCCAGCGGAGGTGGATGGAGCTTCTTGGAGATTATAATTGTTCTATCAATTATCTGCCTGGAAAGGCAAATGTTGTGGCAGATGCTCTCAGCCGGAAGTCAAGTATTTCTTGTTTGGCTGTCAAGAAGTGGGAGGTTCTTGAGGAGTTTAGTTATTGGAGACCAGAGTTCACTCAGGTTGGGGTGACGTGTTCACATCTCCGTATTCAGCCTTTATTGTTGTCTCAGATCAGGGAAGCTCAGCAGCTTGATGTTAACCTTCAGAAGATCAAGGATCAGATTTTGGATGATCAGTCTGACTTTAAAGTGCATGAGGACGGTATTCTTCGGTTTCGGAACAGGGTTTGTGTTCCCGATGAACCGGGCTTGAGACGAGGTATTCTGGAGGAAGCTCATAATTCTAAATATACTATTCATCCCGGTGGAACCAAGATGTATCGGGATTTGAAACAGCATTACTGGTGGAACAACATGAAGAGGGAGGTTGCTCAGTTTGTGTCTAGATGTTTGACTTGTCAGAGGGTAAAAGCCGAGCATCAACGACCAGCAGGTTTGCTTCAGCCGTTGGCTATACCAGAGTGGAAATGGGAGCATATTACGATGGACTTCGTCACTGGTTTGCCTAGATCACCGAGGGGTAATGATGCAGTTTGGGTTGTCGTGGATCGTTTGACGAAGACAGCTCATTTTATTGCCATGAGGTTGGGAGATGAGGTTACAAAGCTGACGGATCTCTATCTGGATCAGATCGTTAGACTTCACGGTATTCCATCTAGTATTGTCTCTGATCGAGATCCTCGATTTACTTCTCGTTTGTGGGAGAAACTTCAGGAGACCTTAGGTACTCAGTTGAACTTCAGTACAGCGTATCATCCACAGACCGACGGTCAGTCTGAGCGGACTATTCAGATTCTGGAAGATATGCTTAGGGCTTGTGTTCTGGACTTCGGGAAGAACTGGGAGAAACATCTACCACTTGCCGAGTTTGCCTATAACAATAGTTATCAAGCTACTATTGGAATGGCACCTTTCGCAGCTCTTTACGGTCGTAAGTGCCGTTCACCTTTATATTGGGACGAGGTAGGAGAGATGAAGACTATTGATCCGACTATCATGCCAGAACTTCTTGAGAAGATCGAGAATGTCCAGTTGATCAGGCAGAGAATGCTTACAGCGCAGAGTAGATTCAAGAGTTATGCTGATAAGCGTCGTCGAGACTTGGAGTTTGCAGTTGGAGATCGGGTTTTCTTGAGATTGTCTCCTCGAAAGGGGTTTGTTCGTTATGGTAAAGGTGGTAAGCTGAGTCCGAGATTTGTTGGGCCGTTTGAGATTACTGGCAGGGTTGGTAAGTTGGCATATCAGTTGGCTTTACCGGAGAACTTCTCTAATGTCCACGATGTGTTTCACGTGTCTAATTTGCGGAAATACAATCCGGATCCTTCTCATATTCTTGAGCCAGAGCCGTTACAGCTTCGAGAGAATTTGACTTATGACGAGCGTCCGATTCGTATTCTATATCAGATGGACCGAGAGTTGAGGTCGAAGAGGATTCCGATGGTTAAGGTGTTGTGGAAGCATCACGGCATTGAGGAAGCTACGTGGGAGAGACGAGATCAGATGCAGCAGCAATACCCAGATCTATTCCGTACATCAAGTAAGAATTTCGAGGACGAAATTTTTATAAGGGGGGGAGAATGTGAAACCCCACTTTCTTGCTTATCTCGTTTTACGTGCTTTACCTCGTTTTGCGTGCATATGATCTGTTTATGTGCTATAGGACTTAGAAAGTTATAATTTTGATGTCAATACTTCTAATACGTGCTAAATGTGCATTCATGAAATTTTCATCAAAAACGGAGTCAGAAATTTTATCGTCGATTTTCAGTGAATAGTGTTTTCGAAACACGTCCGCTATAATTTTGAAACTGGTCTTTTTAACCCTTCTAGACCTAGTCCACGGACTTTAATAGACCTGTGTTTGATGAAAACGGTTTTAAAATCGGCTTAAGAATTTATTAGGATTTTTACACCGACTTTTGCGAAAATCGAGTTTCAAGCCGACTCGGGTGGAATTCTTTGAATGTAAAACTTCTTGTCACCTAAAAATAACTCACTTGAGATATCTTGGGGGTTGCATAATTAATTTTAACTTGGTGAGCACTAAAATGCAATTAAAGTCATTCAAAACACAAAAATACCTATTAAAATAACTTTGACTTTAATTAAATAATTGACCTTATAAGCTAATGTCCTCAACACACACTCACACAACACAAAAACACCATCACCCACACACACATTGCCGTGAGGTTGAGGAGAGAAAAGAGAAGAGAAAAACTTAAGCTTTCAATCCAATTTTTCAAAGAAAAACCTAGTTTTTGTCCGTGAAACTTCGCACCGACTTGGATTCTGCTTGTTGGGCACGCATTGCACGCATTCCTAGGCTTATATCGCATCTAAGGTGAGAGAAAAATTCTAGATCTCAAAATGTCATTTTTGTGTTTTTGCGTATAAATGAAGATTGAACCGTTAGAATTGTAATCTGATGTTAGATTATTGCTCCTTGCATGCTAGGGATCATTATATACTAATACTACGAGTTTCTGTCGGATATAGCATAATTTTTATTTTCCGGGTATTTAATTTTGATTAAAATGTTCAAAGTTGATTTAATTGAGTTGCGTTGCTCGAAATCGATTGCCGTCGATTTCTAAATACTTGATAATTACGTGTTAGCGCTGTTGTAATGCCGAATTTTCGATTACATTGTTTGTGTGAAAATCCGGAAAATCCAGCCATGACATCTTAGGATTTTAGGGTTATCGGGCATGGTTTGGAGGTGTTATGGTGGATTTCCGAGAGGGCTAATGTAGTAGGTTGAATGGGTGAGTGATAGGAACTGATTTGGCAATGTTTGGATTAGTAGATTGTAAGTTATGAATTTTAGAAGTTTAGGTTGTCATTCTTTAATTTCTTGAACGATGCCTTAGATGGTTGGGTAGTGTTCGAGTGATGAATGGTGAGTCGTTGTTGAGTAATTTAGGGTTTAATTATGTATATTATGCATTTCCGGTTAGATCGCCTTCTTTGTCATCTAACTACGTTGTTTGTTGTTTAATTTAATATTGATGTTATATTGATATTATTGATTGATTATTATTGAATGCGGGAATCGGGCACTCTTGTTGCTGATCTCCCAATTGATTGATTGATTTATGCTTGCATGATGATTGATGAATATGGAGTCTTGGTATGTGTGTGCCACCTCTCGGGCAGCGTCGGGCTGTCGGGTTGATAACGGCATGACTGCCATAGGCTACCCCCAGCTCGCATGACGGAGATGTCATGGAGGGAAGGGGCTAGTGAGGTACCTCGGGTGCGTGAGTAATGGGGAGTTATAAGAAGAACGGTTGAGATCGTGATGGCGTTTGGAGCTACACCAAATAGAGTATCCTTATTGATTGGTTATATAGTTATGTGATGATAGCTTTATTTATGTTATTATGTTGTTGTGTGTTTACTTGCTCAAAGGACTAAATCCAAGGAGCGTAGTGAATACTGTCGAGATCTATCGGATCCTCACTGGGCTTATGTATATAAGCTCACTCTCTATTAATGCATGTTTCAGGTGTACTTTCACAAGATTTCGGGTACGTGCCTCCTGAAGAGGAGAATGTGGAAAATGTGCCTTTCGTGGATGAGTCATATGTCCCTGAGTCTTATCCATGATTCTATGTTGTTAAATGTCTTGTATATTAGTTTAATAGACTTTATATGCTTTACGGTTCTTAATGTAATAGATATTGAAAAGATGATGAACCAAATGATGTTAACTTAGCGGTTTTCTTTTGTCTATGGTTAAATTGTAGTTGTGTCTCAACTTACTTTTGAAATGTATGATAAAGTTGAGGTATTGTATGTCATGTTGGAACGGAGGCGTATAACGAGGATGTTTTATTGTATAATATGGTTGTGTTGTATGTTGTTGTTTGTATTGAGGAAGTACTGGATGTATGATGTTTAAGGAGGTTGGTTTAGAACCTCGGAAATCTGTTTACTGTCGTTATGCCGCCGAAATTCCGTTGCGTCCTGACTGATCGTAGGTGGGGTCGAGTTGGGGCGTGACAGATTGACATATTAACACTTATGAATATCGTAAGAAAGCTAGGAATCAAAGTCTTGCACAAATTTAACCAATTAAGCCATTAACAAACCCCAAAATAATCAATTACGATAAAATATGCTATTAACTAGTTATGAATCAGTAAACATGTTCTCTACGGCTTAATTAACAAGATAGGAATGTGGTTCTAGCATTACAATACATAAAAAATGAACTTTGGAAGATTAGTTAAAAAATCCCTCACCTTTTTTTCCCGCAAAATAAAGGCAAAAACGATTGGTAGAAAGATGATATATGACGCGACAAGTTCAAAGACGCTCGGTTTGCACCTTGGTTCCACTTCTAACTCCAAATATAAGCAAAATTTACTATTCCTAGGGTTATGGCTGGTCACGGATGAAGGAGAGAAGAAGATGGTGATTTTTTGCAATTTTTGTGCTTTTTTTTTGTATTTAAAGAGAAAGTCAAAGGTCAAACTTGGTCAAGGTCATTTAAGTTGGTCAAACTAACTTAGTTAACGCTCCAAATCGATTCTAAATTCAATTCTAACACTCTACCAAATATTTAAAATGTTAAAAGGTTAGTTTAGACTAAATTTAAACTAGTTTAAGCAAATAAAAACCTAACGCGGTCAAAGAAGACGAAAAGTCACAATTAGTTCTCCAATCGATTTTCAAATGCATTTTTAACTTAGTAAACATGTATAAATTATATTATTGCATATTTTATGAATTAAAATAAATAAGCACATAATTTGTACATAAAAGTTAAATAAACACATAATAGTACGTAAATTGAACTCGGGTCTCATATCCTCCCTCCTTAAAGGAAAATTTCGTCCTCGAAATTTTACTTGCTACTCAGAACAAATTTGGAAACTGTTGTTCAATCTAATATCTCCTTTCTCAAGTAGCTTCCTCAATACCATGATGATCCCATATTACTTTCACCATCATAATCTTCTTTGATCTTAGCTCTCGATCTTGATGATTGAGGATACGAATTGGTCGTTCCTCATAAGATAGATTTTCACACAGTTGCAAAGGCTCTGTGTAACGGCCCAAGTCAAGCAAGTTGCTCGGTACCGTGCCGGGACCGAGTGTTCAACACTTTTGAAAACTATTCGTGGATGCGTTTTAAAGGAACAATAAAAGTGTTTACGAAAACAGTAAGGATAATCTGATAAGGTAAGTTGTAAAACTAGAACAACACTTCCGTTATTTTACAAAAGTAAATTTGTATAGACACCACCACCAAAATTGCACAACACTTGTTACATGTAAAACTATGCTCACAAGGGGACCTACAACACAACCCATGCAACTACTACTACCCCTCCAACACTATCAATTTCTGATCCTGATAGCCATGGAAGTGAACATGTACCAGGATCGTAGGTTAGCCACTTAAGACAATAGGCTGCCAATCCACGATCGTCTCGTATCGGATTTCATGCAGGATAAGAACAGGCGATGCCGGAGGCGGCGAAAGATCGTCTTGCCTGTAATGGCGTATTACCAGTATATCCATCTTAGGTGCGAAGTACTGATCTATCTCAAACAATCTACAAAATATACACATGCCCTCTCTACACATCAGGACCTGTCGTGATGCAAACATGATACAAACACAAGACAAGCATGCAGGGTGAGTCTATAACCCAGCAAGGAACGGGAAGGGTACATGCTGGAACAAATCAGGAGTACAAGATAACATTACACACGTAATAGGGATACAAGCAGGGTACAAGTAGTACAAGACAAGCACGATATAGGTATACAAGTGAGCGCAACAAATGGTTAAACTCAGGACAAGTACAGGTAAACAAGTACAAGCTAATGCTTCGCGCATCTTTCAGGACAACAATCAGTCAAGAGGGTGAATACGGAGGGCTACTCTGATTGAAATCACCGCAATAGCTGAGAGATTGTCGGGCTTACGTTGCACAATACAATCACAATTACAAGATGCAGTACATACTGGTGACTCACTTTCCACGACAGTGGGTGCGCACTACATCATGGTACGGGCCACATCGGTAGAACCACTGCCTGTTATCAGAGTTGCAACTCGTATACACACATGCAAGTAACATGCAGCCCACATTGGATAGTATAACGGCTTAACAACGTTCATAATAATAATACACAGGATATAGACAAGCAATAACCCATGTTCTGCGGTATTTCGGCAAAGTAACGTCTATAATAAAGCAATTTCCAAGTATAAATTGGGTATTATGACGGCATGCAAATAACATGTATAACATTTTTGGAAATATTTGGGCAGCATCTCTGCTTACCTTATGCTAAAACTACCAGATAAATCGGGCAGTATATATTAGCAATTAACTGGAAAAATATAAGCATAAAAGGGATATACTAACATGTAGATACCATAAATAAGTAAAGCAATAAAACCCTTGCCTCAAAATGTCAAAAATTGAAGAAAACTTGGACCAATTTTAGAACTTTAGGAATGTTAACTAAACTAAATCGATATAATGTAGTAGAATCAAGACAGAGAAAAGTTGCCTGCAAGTTTGATTTCAGGGGTTGAAATGACCCCCTTATATAGGTCCTCAAGGCCGACATAGGGGGTAATACGTGTCCCTCCCTCGTTGGCCAACCAATCATGGTTGGCCACGTGGGGAACATGTGTCTCTCCACGTGTCACGCATGCGTGGCACATCCACGCATGCGTAACACGTGTCACTCCCTGGGAGTGGTACCAATGTTCTTTTTTTTTGCTCGTTTCGTGTACAAGTGTCCCCAATTTTCATATTTTCAGGCCGAGATGCAATTTTACCAAACTTCGTCATTAAGTACTATAAATTAGAGGCAACCCAATAGCGTATGCCTTTTTTTCGCGGCAGGGTCCCGATTTTCCTATAATTGGCCCTGAAGTGAAATCCCTTTTCCGGACCAAAAGCCCCTAAAATGGGAAAAATAGTCGAAATGACCTGAAAAGTTAAAGGAAATCACCCATACTCTTGTAAGAAGCTAAAAAGTTTTACCTGGTCACTATATGGGGCTTTACATCATTTCCCCCTTACAAAAATTTTGTCCTCGAAATTTATTGAAATAGTATCGGATACTAGGTTTCCATGCGTTTCCTATCTTCCCAAGTCACGTCCCCTGGGTCACATTGACTCCATAACACTTTGACCATTGGTATCTTCTTGTATCACAGTTTCTTAATCTGCTCGTCAACAACCTGGACAAGCTGCTTCACATAGGTGAGATCTTGGTTTAATTCCAAAGGTTCAGGTTCCAGTACATGTGCGGGATCCGGGTGATATTTTCAGAGTACTGAAACGTGAAACATATCATGCAGATTACCCAACTCCTCAGGCAATGATAAACGATAGGCAACTTTGCCAATCCTTTTGGTAATCTAATATGGTCCAATATACCTAGGACTTAGCTTCCCACATTTTCTGTATCGTACAAACCTTTTCCTAGGGTGTAACTTCAGAAATACCTTGTCTCCAACCTTGAATTCTAACTCTCTTCTACGCTTGTCAGCGTAACTCTTTTGGCAGTTTTGTGCTGCCAAGATTCTTTCCCTGATTAGTTTCATATTTTCTATTTTCTCCAAGGTATCAGGTGGCATGATCTTTCTTTCCCCAAAGATAATGTATCCACTTTTTAAGTGCAAATACCATAGCTGCCAATTCTAAATCATGAGTGGGGTAATTTACCTCGTATGGTTTCAACTTCCTAGACGCATGTGCAACGACCTTGCCATTCTGCATTAGAACACAACCTAATCCCTCTTTAGATACGTCACTATACACTTTATACCCCTGATTTCCTTTAGGTAATACCAAGATAGGAGCTGTAGTTAACCTGGTTTTCAACTCTTGAAAACTCTTCTCACACTTATCATCCCAAATAAAAGGAACCTTATTCTGTGTGAGCTTCATCAATAGGTTTGCTATTTTGGAGAAATCCTACACAAATCTCTTGTAATATCCAGCCAATCCTAGAAAACTCCGAATTTTCGAAACAGTCTTTGGCTTCTTCCAGGACATAACTGCCTCAATCTTTGCTGGATCTACTGCTATTCCCTTCTGAATAATAATGTGTCCTAAGAATGCCACTTGAGATAACCACAATTCGCACTTACTAAATTTTGTGTACAACTGATGCTCACGCAACTTTTGTAATACCATATGGAAGTGTTGTTCATGTTCCTCCTTAGACCTCGAGTATACCAAAATATCATCTATAAAGATAACCAGAAACTAATCCAAATAAGGTTGGAACACTCGGTGCATCAAATCCATGAATGCTGCCAGTGCATTTGTTAATCCAAAGGGCATTACCACAAACTCATGATGTCCGTATCAAGTTCGAAAGACGGTTTTTGGTATGTTTTCTGCTTTAATCCTCAATTGGTAGTATCCTTGTCGTAGATCAAACTTAGAGCACACCTTGGCCTCACTTAATTGATCAAATAGTTCATCTATCAATGGTAAAGGGTACTTATTCTTGATAGCTAGCTGATTCAGCCCTCGATAGTCAATGCACATTCTCATGGTTCCATCTTTCTTTTTAACAAATAGAACAGGTGCTCCCTAAGGTGAGGTACTAGGCTGGATAAAACCTTTAACCATTAGCTCTTGTAGCTATTTCTTTAACTTCTGCAACTCGGTTGTAGCCATCCTATAGGGTGCTCTTGACACGGGCTGTGCCTCGATGATCAATTCTATGGTAAACTCTATTTTTCTTTCAAGAGGTAGCCTTGGTAATTCCTCAGGAAATACCTCTGGGTACTGGTTTACTACCGGCACCTCCTCTAGTTTGAGTTTGTCTGCTGGTTTATTAATCAGGTAAGCCAAATATCTCTTACAACCCTTCTGGACCAGGTTAATAGCTTTCGTTGCTGAAATCAACGACTTCCCCGGTCCTTTCCCATGTCCTTGCACTTCTACCACTGGCTGGCCAGGCATGCAAAACCTAACAATCTTCGTGCGACAATCCAACTGAACATAGTACTTAGTCAACCAGTCTATTCCTAAGATAACTTCATATTCTCTAAAGAGTAGCACTACTAGGTTAGCTTTTAGTAACATGTCGTTTACTTCAATCGGGCAATCTCTACAAACTAGATCAGTTATAGTTTTCGCACCCACAGGGGTGCTAACTTCCAGTTCACATAGAGTAAAAACAGGTTCTAGTCTAACATGTTGCACATATTCAGGAGTAATAAACGATAAAGTTCCTCCTGAGTCAATTAACACTTTAATAGGGTAGTTAGAGATCAGGAAATTACCTTTGATAACGTCGGCTTCTTTAGGAATTTCTTCCTGCTAGACCGCAAAGACCCTGGTTTGCGCTCACGGAGCAGTGTTCTCGACAAGCCCCGCAAGTGGCACATGATTCCTACCCTTAGGGAAATCTACCACCCGGTGCTGATCACTACTACACATCAAACACTTCCTATTCTTCTTCCAGCACTGGTCGCCAATGTGACCTCGTTTCTTACAAAAGTCACAAGTCACATTCTGAAGAGGTCGGTTATTTCCCGGCCTAGGCGGGTTTGGACCTGCTTGAACCTGGAATTGATTCTGGGAACCAGGTGTAGGCATGTTAGTAGGTGCGACCTTAGCTGGTCCTCGAGAAGTCGATACAATGTTTGACCGTTTGGCGTTCTGAACTTCCCTAACCTCCGTATTTCGTTTCTCAATTCTCATTGCAGCCTGAACTGCGTGGTCGTACGTAGGATAATCCCACGATGCCAAAGCAAGCTAAATATCTGGACACAGTCCCCGCAAAAATTTTATGATTCTCCTTTTCGTGGTGTGCACCATGTATAGCACAAATCGAGCCAAGTGCGTGAACTTAGCTTCGTACTTAGCCACTGTCATATTACCTTGAGTCAATTGAATACATTATTCTTCATGCATTTCCCTAGCTAACTCCATAATGTAACTCTTCCAAAATACCTTAACAAAGTTCCTCTAAACTATAGCCGTCTGCCGCTAGTCCCACATCCTTCGGGTAGACTGCAAAGGTCACTTTTTCTTCCTCAGAGCATTGTAATCCTTCAAATATCTTTTCCATTTGTTGCAACCAATTTTTCGCCTTCTCGTCATCGGGCTCACCATTGATGGAAGGTGGGCACCGATTCAGAAGTTGTTCTAGGCTCACACTCCTTGTCTCCCATTGGGGCTCAACTTGGCGACCATTTTGATTTTCTAGAACATGAGCAATCTGGGTAACAACATTTGCTAGTTGTTGTACCAACCCTCCATTGTTATCGTGATTCTGATCTTCTTGCTGGGGTTGGGAACGCTCACTTTCATGAGCTTCAGGTCTGGTCTTTGGAGCCATTATCCTTAAACTTAGGGTTCGTTCTCTATAGCAATTACATATCTGACTCAACAAGGTGGTCAAGTTATTACTAAGCAAATCAATTCACATTCAAGTCAATATCAAGCAAATCAATTCACGTTCATGTCAAGCAAGTATGATTCAATCACAATGACTCAATGAATGCACGTGCAGAGTATGATTTCTACCCAACGCCCAGTAAACCTAACCCGGTATAGCCTAGAGACCTCAAACCTAGGCTCTAATACCAATTGTAACGGCCCAAGTCAAGCAAGTTGCTCGGTACCACGCCGGGACCGAGTGTTCAACACTTTTGAAAACCATTCGCGGAAGCATTTTAAAAGAACAATAAAAGTGTTTACGAAAACAATAAGGATAATCTGATAAGGTAAGTAGTAAAACTAGATCAGTACTTCCATTATTTTGCAAAAGTAAATTTGTACAGACACCACCACCAAAATTGCACAACACTTGTTACTTATACAACTGTGCTCACAAGGGGACCTACAACACAACCCACACAACTACTAGTACCCCTCAAACACTATCAATTCCTGATCCTGATAGCCCCGAAAGTGAACATGTACCAGGATCGCAGGTCGGCCGCTTAAGACAATAGGCTGCCGATCCATGATCATCTTGTATCGGTTTTTACACAGGATAAGAACAGGTGATGCTGGAGGTGGCGAAAGATCGTCCTGCCTATAGTGGCGTATTACCAGTATATCCATCTCAGGTGCGAAATGTTGATCTATCTCAGACAATCTACAAAATATGCACATGCCCTCTCTACACATTATGACATTTCGTGATGCAAACATGATATAAACTCATGACAAGCACGCATGGTGAGTCTATAACCCAGCAAAGAGCAGGAAGGGGATGGTACATGCTGGAACAGGTCAGGAATACAAGATAGTATTACGCACGCAATAGGGATACAAGCAGGGTACAAGTAGTACAAGACAAACATGATACAAGTATACAAGTGAGGGTAACAAATAGTTAGGCTCAGGACAAATACAGGTAAACAAGTACAAGCTGATGCTTCGCACATCTTTCGGGACAACAATCAGTCAAGAGGGTGAATGCGGATGGTTATTTCGACTGATATCACCACAACTGTCGAGAGCTTGTCGGGCTTACGTTGCACAATACAATCACAATTACAAGATGCAGTACATACTGGTGACTCACTTTCCAGGACCGTGGGTGCGCACTACATCATGGTACGAGCCACATCGGTAGAACCACTGCCTGTTGTCAGAGTTGCAACTCGTATACACACATGCAAGTAACATGCAGCCCACGTTGGATAGTATAAGGGCTTAACAACGTTCATAATAATAATACACAGGATCTAGACAAGCAATAACATATGTTTTGCGGTATTTCGGCAGAGTAACGTCTATAATAAAGCAATTTCCAAGTATAAATTGGGCATTATGACAGCATGCAAATAACATGTATAATATTTATGGAAATATTTGGGCAGCATCTATGCTAGCACCTTATGCTAAAACTACCAGATAAATCAGGCAGTTTATATTAGCAATTAATTGGGCAAATTTAAGCATAACAAGAATATACTAACAACATATAGATACCATAAATAAAACCCTTACCTCAAAATGCCAAAAATTGGAGAAAACTCAGACCAGTTTTGAAACTTTCGAAATATTAACTAAATTGAATCGATATAATTTAGTGAAATCGGGCCAGAGAAAAGTTTCCTGCAAGTCTGATTTCAGGGGGTCAAGTGACCCTTTTATATAAGCCCTCAAGGCCGACATAGGGGGAAACACGTGTCCCTCCCTCGTTGGTCGACCAATCATAGTTGGCCACGTGGGGGACACGTGTCCCTCCACGTGTCATGCATGCGTGGCACATCCACGCATGCGTGACACGTGTCCCAAGACATGTGTTACTCCGCGAGAGTGACACTAATGTTTCATTTGTTTGCCCGTTTCAAGGGTAGGTGTCCCGGAATTTTGTATTTTCAGGCCGGGATGCAATTTTGCCAAACTTCGCCATTAAGTAGTACAAGTTAAAGGGAACCCAATGGCGTATGCCTCTTTTTCGCGGCGGGATCCCGATTTTCCTATAATTGGGCCCGAAGTAAAACCTCTTTTCTGAACCAGAAACCCCTAAAATGGGGAAATAGCCGAAATGGCCCGAAAAGTTAAAAGAAATCACCCATACTCTTGTAAGCAGCTGAAAAGTTTTACCTGGTTATGATATGGGGCTTTACACTCTGGCTGTAATACAAGAGAATGATCAGGATGATACTTTCTGAGCAAAGATACGTGGAATACATCATGAATTCTGGAGAGACTAGGCGGTAAAGCCAAGCGATATGCCAAATTGCCAACTCTGTCCATAATCTCAAACGGCCTAACAAACATAGGAATCAACTTTCCGCCCTTACTATGTCGTACCAAGCCTTTACGAGGAGATATCTTCAAGAACATAGAGTTACCAACCTCGAATTCCAACTCCCGTCGACGTTTATCAGTGTAACTCTTGTATCAGCTCTCGGCTGTTAACATTCTCTGCCTGATTAGATGAATATTCTCAATTTTCTCTAGAAGTTATGGCATCAAAGTTGGATCAACAATCTTCATCTCCCCGACTTCATCCCAATACAATGGCGATCGATATTTATGCCCATATAAAGCTGCATAAGGTGTCATCCCAATAGTCGCTTGATAATTATTGTTATAGGCAAACTAGGTTAGTGGCAAGTGCTTCTCCCAGTTCTTCCTGAAGTCTAATATACAATATCTCAACATATTTTCCAGAATTTGAATTGTCTTCTCTGATTGACCATTGGTCTGAGAATGATATATTGTGCTGAATTTCAATTGAGTACCCAAAGCTGCTTGTAGATGATGCCAAAATCGAGAAGTAAACCGAGGATCTCGGTCTGATACAATGCTCACTGGAACTCTATGAAGTTTAACAATGTTTGCCACATAAAGATCTGCCAACTTATCAAGATTATCATGCTTAATCATCGGAATAAAGTGGGCAGTCTTAGTCAATCTATCCACCACAACCCATACTGCATCAAACCCTCTTGGTAATTGGGCAAATTTGTGACAAAATCCATGGTGACATGTTCCCATTTCCATTCAAGTATTACCAACGGCTGAAGTAACCCTGCTAGTCGCTGATGCTCTACTTTTACCTGCTGACAAGTCAAACATCTAGATACAAACTGAGCAACGTCCCTCTTCATATTGTTCTACCAGTAATGTTCCTTCAAATCCCGATACATCTTAGTTCTACCGGGATGAATTGTATATTTAGAATTGTGATCTTCTTCAAGAATTTCTTTCCTCAAATTTGGATTATCGGGAACACATACCCTATTCCGGAACCGTAGAATACTATCCTTATGTAATCTGAAGCCTAACTCATCATCTTTAATCTGATCTTTGATTTTCTGAAGCTGCTTATCAAGTTGCTGGGCTTCTTGAATCTTAGAGAACAACAATGGTTGAATCTGCAAATGAGCACACATAACTCCAACTTGAGTCAACTCCGGCTTCTAATAACTAGCTTCCTCCAACAACTTCCACTCTTTGACTGCTAATACTGCAATGCTCGCCTTTCGGCTAAGAGCATCTGCCATAACATTTGCCTTCCCAGGCAGATAATTGATAGAACAATTATAATAATCTAGAAGTTCCATCCATCTCCTCTGCCTCATATTCAATTCCTTATGAGAGAACAAGTACTTTAGGCTTTTATGATCAGTAAAAATTTCAAACTTACTTTAGGCTTTTATGATTAGTAAAAATTTCAAACTTACTGTCCCAAAGATAATGGCATCATTTCTTCAAAGCAAATACTATGGTTGCCAACTCGTGATCATGCGCCAGATAGTTCTCCTCATATGGCTTTAACTTTCTAGAAGCATAGGCAATAACTCGACCATGTTGCATAAGAACACAACCCAAGCCCTCCTTAGAGGTATCACTATAGATAACCAAATTCTATGTTCCCTCCGGCAAAGCAAGAATTGGAGCTGTAGTCAACCTCTTTTTCAACTCTTGAAAACCCTGCTCACACTTCTCATCCTATACAAAGCTTGTCCCCTCTTGAGTCAGTTTAGAAAGTGGCCCTGTAATATTTGAAAAGTCCTTAACAAATATACAGTAATAACCCGCCAATCTAAGGAAACTATGAACCTCCATCACATTATCTAGCCTTTTCCAAGATATCACAACCTCAATCTTCGCGGGATCCACTAAAATACCATGTTGTGTAATCACATGACCTAGAAAAGATATCTATTGCAACCAGAATTCACACTTACTGAACTTGGCATATAACTAGTGTTACTGAAGCTTCTATAGGACAAGGCACAGATGTTGCTCATGCTTGGATTCAGTTTTAGAATACACCAGAATATCATCTATGAAGATCACCACAAACTGATCCAAGTATGGTTGGAATACTCAGTGCATAAGATCCATGAATGCTACAGGCGCATTTGTTAAACCAAAGGGCATAACCACAAATTCATAATGCCCGTACCGAGTTCGAAAAATAGACTTTGGAACATCCTCCTTATGAATCTGAAGATATAGTAGCCTTGCCTCAAGTCAAATTTAGAGTATATCTTAGTTCCCTGTAATTGATCAAACAATTCATCAATCAACGGCAAAGGATACCTGTTCTTGATTGTCACCTGATTCAAACCCCGATAATCAATACATAATCTCAAGGTGCTATATTTCTTTTTCACAAATAAGATAGATGCTCTCCACGGTGAAGAACTCTGCTGAATAAAACCCTTTTCTAATAACCTATACAACTGAATTTTCAACTCATGAGGCCCCGTTGGTGCCATTCTATATGGTGATTTAGAGATAGGCTGAGTACCTGGAAGCACATTATCACAAACTTAATTTATCGCTCCGGCGGCAGTCCTGACAACTCATTGGGAAATATATTAGGATAATCCTGAACTATCGGAACTTTCTCCAGCTTTAGCTTATCAGATAACCTGTTGATCAGATAAGCTAGATAACGTGAACACCTTTTTACTCATCAACCTAATAGCTTGGGTTGATGAGATGATGAAACTCTTCGAAACATCTTGGCTACCTGCTACCTCAACCATTGGCTGACCTGACAACTGAAACTTCACAACCTTGGTTCTACAATTCAACTGATCATCATATTTAGCAAGCCAATCTATCCCTAAGATAACCTCATACTCTCGGACAGGAAGTAAAATAAGATTAGCAGGAAATCCTTGACCTTTAATATGAATCTTACAATCCTTACAGCCCCACTCAGTTACAAATTTAGTACCCATAGGTATACTAACCTCAATCTTATAAGATAACTTCTCAATTGGCATATTTACACGTCACACTCAAGTAGGTTAATAAAAGAATGTGTAGCACCAAAATCAATCAATACTCTAACCAACTGATTAAGAATGAGAAATTTACCTTCCGCAACTGCTGCTGTATCTGGTACCTCTAACTGGTCGATGGTATAAATATGTGCCTACACTCTTTGCCCTGGTACAATGCCTACAGGCCTATTCTGCTGACCTTAGCCTCTAGTTTGAAACCTCAAGAAATCCTTTACTCGGTGCTGATCACTACCACAACCAATACATTTCCCTGCTTTCTTCCAGCAACCTACCTCTAAGTGACCCTTCATTTTATAAAAGGTACAAAGTAGAACTAGTGTAGTGGTAGTAGTACCTGCTGAACTCTTGGCTGCTAATGCTACAGGTCCACTAGGCTGAGTCCTTACAAATAGCGGCATGTACTGACCCTGCAACTGACTCTGCCTTGATTGAGACTGAACCTGAACAAATCTCGGCTGGCCCTGTGGAACAAACGGCCTCCTGTTGGGCTAGCTAGAACTGGATCCTGCTTCCCTCTTTCTTTTCTCAATCCGAAAAGCTGCATTAAGGGCTTGACTGTAAGTAACAAGCTCTAAGGGTGCCAAGAAATCCTGTATCTCTGGCGTCAATCCCCTAATGTTCCTGTGGATTCGATGATCAACCTCTTGTACAACTAGAGGAGCATAATGTGATAGCTTGTTGAACCGGGCCTCGTACTATGCTACAGACAAAGATCCCTGAGTGAGAGACATAAACTCCTCCCTTCGTCTCTCTCAAACATTAGCAGGTATGTAATTGCTCCTAAAGGCTCTCACAAAACTCTACCATATAAAACGAGTCTGCTGCTACTCCTACTGCAATCTAATGGTCTTCCACCACTGTCTGGCATCACCGTCTAGCAAGAAGACTACAAATGAAATCTTCTGGTCATCTGTGTAAGCAAGAGCATTATAGATATTCTGGATCCTCTCTAACCATTCCTTCATTTTCTCATCGTCAGGCTCTCCCAAGAATCTCGGTGGATGGTATATGAGAAACCCCCATAATGCACCATCTCCACTATCACCATTTCTTCCATTGCCTCCATTACCACTATTTCTACCCTGATTACCTCGGGGATACTGATTGTTTCCCCGGTTGTGCTGCTGATTGCTCTGGTTTTGATTTTGCTACAACTGCTGACCCTGCCTTTCTAGAATCTGGGCCATTTTGGCCATAATATGTACTATCTCACCCAAAATAGGATCACGTACCGAAGCCTGCCCTGTTTGTATGGGACCTTGAATTTTTTTTATTTGCAATTACGTGTTTTCATCTATTTAAATGCTATTAGAATTAATATAAATGTATATATATGTGTTACTAAGTGATCTTAGATTAAATGTGCATTAAAAAGACATTTGGAAAACAAATAATAAGGCTTTTCATATTCTTTGGCAAAACTATTCATTGTATATTAATTGTATGTATATATATGCTTATATATAATGTTGTCCCCAAAATAATAGTCTACTAAATATATAGTATAAGTTAGATTATATATATATAACTATTGTAGGCAAAAATCAACTAAAACAACTAAGTTTGACAACTTTGACCAAGACTAAAATGTTTGACTTTGCTTATATATGCCTATATACATACAATACATACATTACAAAGCTCAAAACACCACAAACACACACACACACATTTCCGTGAGCCTTGGGAGAGAAAATAAAAATTTTATACTTAGGTTTTCAAAGCATTTTTCAAAGAAAAACTTCAATTCAAGGCCAAATCATTTCATTCCAAGTTAGATTTTGCTTGCTGGGCATCCATTCTACCTATTCCTAGCATTTTTTTGGATCAAAGGTGAGGGAAAAACTAGATCCTACTTTTAAAGTTTATGTCAAATTTTTATTATTGTATATATAGTTGTTGTTTTGTTAAATTGTCTTAAGATTGTTGTTAGTTAGGTGTTGTAGACCAACTTAGAGTAATTATAGCCATTTTAAACGGTAGGAAGTTGTATTTTTATTTTTCATGTATTACTTTGATAATTTGGCTATTATTTTGAATAATTGAAGTTGTAGTAGTTGTTTTCAAGTTGTAATTGCTTCTATAGACTTGTTAAATATTGTGTAGTAATGTTGTAATGCCAAATTATCAATTTGGATGTTGGATTAAAAGTCAAAAAATTCAACCTTGAGTGCATTGCCAAATTAGACTTGTCGGGCTTGTTTTAGCTAGCTTTTGGTTGGTTTCTGAGGGGGGTTATGTGCTTGCTAGAGTGGTTGAGTGGTAGGAAAAGGTTCGGGAGTTATTTGATTTCTAGATTGTGAGTTATGTTATTTAGAAGTTTGGGTTGTCTTTCTTTGATTTACTTTAGTGTTATCTTTAATTGTTTGGTGTTGCTTGGGTGGTTGGAATGTGAGTTGGTGTTGAGTAGGCTTGGGTTTGATTGTGTGTTGAAGTATGTGTTGAGTCCAAGTGGCCTACTATATCATCTAACTTTGATGTTTTAGAATTATTTAGTTGTTGATTATTGAAGTGTTGTTTATTTGGTTGTTGAATGTTGAAGTGCCGAGAGACAACCTACTTTGTTGTTCTCTTAGAATATTAAGTGTTAAGTGTTATCTGTTGTGAGTCATGATAGTGTTGTGTCATCTCGGGCAGTATCAAGCTTGCCGGGTTACATTAGCACAACTATCATGTGCTATCCCCTATCTCGTGTGGTCGGAGAATGATCATGGAGTGTAGGT
This sequence comes from Ehretia macrophylla, assembly GCA_037974665.1. Lineage (NCBI taxonomy): Eukaryota > Viridiplantae > Streptophyta > Magnoliopsida > Boraginales > Ehretiaceae > Ehretia > Ehretia macrophylla. The sequence goes on from CM075768.1 coordinate 9,792,601, forward strand.
CTAGATGAGGTACTTCCAGAATGTATTATTGGGTGTTATAAGAAGTTAATTGAGATCGTGATGCCATATGGTACTATATCAACTAGTGTATCGTATCCTTATTGTGTTGTTATAGTTGTGTTGTTGTTGATGCTTATTATGTTCATTGCTCCTAGGGTGTTTTCCAAATGAAAGTGTTTCCAAAATCTCCTATCGAACCCTCGCTGAGTTTTGTTATATATAAGCTCACCCTCTTTGCTGACCTTTCAAGTGTAATTGAGCAAGACCCTGGGTATGTTCCTCAGGAAGCTGAGAATGAGCCTTTTGTTGATGAGTCATATGTGCCAGAGTCCTATCCATGAGTTTGTGCAGGAGTGCTTCATGTGTTGTCTTGGATTATAACATGTTGTATTGTATTGTATTAAGTTTCGAAGTTTGTATTGTATACCTACTTTAAAGCTAATGGATTGTATAATGCTAGTTGAGTAGCCTTTCTTTTGGATATGAATAGGTTTCTAGACTAGCTTATTGTCTATTTTGCATATGTATAGTATGGTTTGATGTATGTTGTTGAGATGGAGGCATTATATCTTGTGGTTTAAATGTTGGTTAGTTGGTTTATGAAAGTTGTTGGTTGTGTTGTTTGTTGTTGAAGTTGTTGTTGGAGTTGTGGTTGGTTGTGAAGTGTTTGTAGAGAACTGGTGTATGGTTCTGTTGTCCATATTACAGATGTTATAGTGCTGAAATTCCGCCGCGTCCTGACTGATCATAAGTAGGGTCGTGTTGGGGCGTGACAGCCAGTGCATTCTGCTTTGCTAGTGCATTCTGCCCCATGCTGATCCCCTTGATCACCAACAACCCTATGAGGCGTACCTCTGCCAGCCATCTTTACAACCAAAGAGGTATTCATAGTTATATCACATAAACAGTTATAAGCAGTTAATAGCACATAAGAAGCAAACTTCAAATAAGGCAAAGTAATCAAGTAATTCACATTAGTCACATAAAGCACATTAAACACATAAGCACGTCATTCATATAAAGAACATTGACTTCAATTAGTTCAACTAACACATAAGACATGCATATATGCTTTCAAGACATGTTCTATTGAGACCTCTACCCAATAGGCCAAAGGTCATAACCTGGCTTACGCTAATCATGCTCTGATACCACTAGATGTCATGCCCCAACTCGACCCCACCTAAACCCAAGTCAGGACGCGACAGAATTCTGACATTATACCGGCTGTAATATGGACAACCAAATAAATGAACCAATAAAAACCTCATATATTTAACAACCAACCAACAAACAACACAACCATCTAACAACAACCATAATAAAAGCCATCCATCCCAACTTCAACATGATCAAACATATACATGCCCCATAAGGAAATACATAAGCCAATCCACCTATACAAGACACAATATAGACTTATGGAATTCATTACAGGCCTATCAAAATGAAAACAACAACTAAACTTAACATTTAGTACATGAAGTTCATAATTTTCAAAATAGTAAATACAACAAGTTCATAAGCATAATATCCACAAGGCAAGTAGACTAGGCCTCGGGCTCACCCACAGTATCAACTATGGGGTCAACATTTACATATTCCACGTATTCGACCACCTCAAGCTCACCTAAAATGGTAATAAACGAGGGTGAGTTTCCACAAACTCAGTGATGAAGGACAATGCACTGGAGGTTTTTGAAAACATTTTAACTTTGAAAGCTTCTTTTGAAATCATGCCATGCACATCCATAAACAACAAGTATAAATGTGTGAGAATGTAAATAACCACATAAGAAGGATATGCTCGTTCTGTTGATGCCGTCTCCTTATAACCCCTTCACAAACTCATCCCCTATACGCCAACACGGATGTACTCTGGATGTACATCAAACCTAAGACCTAGACCCTTGTGAAGCTCTCCGTTCACAACGGGATACGGATTAGAACCCGGGTAGTCATGTACTCGCCTGCCAAGCCCTATGCTGCGAAGTGCAACATGACAGTACCGTGTTGATTTTAAAGGTTGCAACCTTTCAAGATACGTCGCATACGCATTCAAGACAAGCACTTCACGCATTTAAGACAAGTACTTCACGCATTCAAGACAAACATATTCACACAATCAAGACAATTAAGGGAAAACAATAAGTTAGGTTGTTCACCGAGTACTTTAGCAATTCATATACATTCCATAAGGCATCAACCAAGTAGCCAAGCATCTAAACCAGTCACATTAGCAATAATACAAGTCTAAACAACTCATTTAACAACCAAGTAAGACAATTTAACATACTACACAATTTCTAGCAAAAATTTAGTCCAAAGTCATCAACTTTCGAGCAATTATGCAACCATAAGTTATCTTAACCTTCCCCTATCATCAAGCTACCCTAGCAAGCAACTAGATACCACAAACACATATCAATATTGGGATATTGCATGTATATTATGCTTTGATCTTTTAGAAATTTTATGTTTTTGCTTCTGCTAATTTCTTAGCTTGATGTTGTTCATATCCTAAATGGTCCTTTCAAGCGATATCAGAGCCATGTCTTGATATTCATGTAATTACAAATATGTTTGCTTATAGTTTCTAGAGCCTTGAGCATAAAAGAACTAGGAAAGAGTTTCACAATCTTTGCATGTTTAATGGTTACAAATTATATGGAAGTTTTTTGTGCACTGAATTTGCATGGCTGATTTGACATAATAAATATTATTTTTTGTGTCTAAATTTTGGATATGTTATGATATAGAGATAGTAGAACAAATTATGTTTTATATACATTTCTGAATTTCGTGGTTAAAGTATTCATTTAGAGTAATTTCAGTGAGTTCATTGAAAAATGTACAAAACTGGACAAACTGCACAATGTTTGTTCTAACGAGCCTAACTCCGTGAATGTAACTCCAAATTGAGTTTTGTTTGATTTGAAAACTATCTATACTTGAAGAGCTATATCTCAAAAAAAGTTTAGAATTTTTTGAGAATTATAGATAGGTTAAGCGAATCAATAAATTAGTGCATGTGCAGCAGGTTTGTGATGGTTAGATCACAAATTGAAAGCTATGACTAACTAGTTGGATTCTAGTTAAACCTAAAGGGCCTAAAAATCAATGGTCTTAAGTCGAATATGATTAGATGGTTTTTTTTTTCTTGGAGAAGATTAAAATAAGCCTAGGAAATCAAATTCGGCCATGAAATTAACAAAGGATTTATATTGGGCCTTGTTCAACAAGTATGTACTTAAAAATTGGTTTTATTGAGTTCTTTTGTGTTGTTTAACATGAGATATTCAAAGCTCAAGATATGAAACTTCTTGCAAACATGTCTTCAATTTCTTTGATGTATTGGATATATTTGTATGTGATAGCTTGCTTATTTAGCTTTCTTGTTTATGTATGAGATGCATATACTTAGCTTTATGAGCTTGTGTTGAATGATAAATGGTGAATTTGATCATGGACTTGATCAATGAATGGTTGATTGGTTGTAATTTCATATGATGGCATTGTAATATTAATTCTATCATTCATTGGTATGTAATTGAGACATAAGTCTCATTTTACTTTTATGCAAATAAGAGAAACTTGTAGTGAGACATATTGATGTAATTTATGCAAGAAGTGTGCAATAATTGTTTGAAGACTTTCAAGGAGTTGAAGGCCTTTGGATCATTGAAGAAATCAAGGAGTCAAATCATTTGGAGGCATTTGATGTGCCTACTTTAGTTTATTTGAGTTGTCTTGATTTGTTCAAAAACCAAGTTCATGATTCACCATGATGTATGATTCTTGCATGTATATTTATTTATTTGCCTATATATGATGTTTTCCAATAATTGAACTAATGTGCAAAGTGAGACCGAATAAGATCAAAATCTTCCTGTATGCAAACTAATATTAGATTTTAAAATGGTAAAAGAGTTTATCGTAGCCCTCCACCATCTTAGGACCAGATTGGCTTAAAGTGAATATGTCTTGGCTAACCAAAATGTAGGAAGATGTAGTTCATGATAAGTTTTATGTGCTCCTAGAAAACATAGAGATATTGTAATGTTCCAATATCATGTGGCCAAGAATACACTAAAGTTGAGGTCATAGGATTCAAATTGTTGCATATACTTAGATGGTGGGCTTAAATCTAACTAGATCACTAAATCAATAAGGCATTAAAGTTGAGATTATAGTGGTTTAGGGGCAAAATGAACATATCCTATATAGAGATATAGATAACAATAGTTTTTGACCCTTTATATGTATACTTCAATAATGCACTAAAGTTTAGGGTTGTTAATCTCGAAGAGAACTTGGTCACCTACTATTGAGTCTTTAATTAGATTCACGTTTCTTATTTAGGAAGTATGGTTTTCGATAAAATTAGTGGGAGGTATCATTTAATTAAAGGCCAAATTAAATGTTTTAACAAGTATATGTCAACTAGCGATTTTATTTTCTGCATATATATGGCTACATGTATGAGACTGGTTTTATTTTAATTTACTAGACTTTATATCGCATAACCGGACCAACTTTAATGATTAATATTGTAGTCTAAGAATGATTCTTATAAACATCATATCTTAAATTTGCATGCTCTTCCATTTTCTTTTTGGTAATGGATCAAAAGAAAAAGTTGTAGTTTTATGCTAGATAAGTAAGACAAGTTCAATATGCTTACGAATTATATTCTTTCATTAATTGCATAAGGGTATGCAAGATATATAAGAATATGATTCTAAACTTACAAGTGTAATGTGCTAAGCATATTTTATTGGCATAATATAAGATATTAATAGAAGTCTTTCTCGTGTTTGTATTTCATCTTTGATTATTAGTAATGCAAAGAAGAAAGACTAAATGAGATGATTTCTATTAGCTAGTGGGAGCATAATCTAAATGATAATTAAGGATTGTAAAGATATGTGTAAAAGTATTTTCATAGCCGATAAACTGGACATTAAAAGAGGGTTTATTCAGTGTTTCTTTATAGCTTGAACGTCAAGACCGTAAAGCTACTATGAATTGAAAATCTTGTTTGATAGTAATTGGTATTACTTTGTGGTTGTGATTCTTATCAAAACATTTTTATGTGTTCATGGATGGAATCTTAATCAGAGTATTGCGCTTTGGGAAGCGTCGAATGGTTTCGATGTTAGCAAATGAAACAAAGGCTGTTGTATTGGCTAAAGACAATTTGTTTGAAAAACTTCTAGACATATTTTGTATTTTAAGGATCATACCTAAATGTTGTTAGGAATAAAGTGTCTATTCCTAAAGCTTGTTTAAAGACATTATGGTATAGTCTTTATTATCTTTATATGGAGGAAAGAATGTATTGCAAACATATTGTCAACTGTCGTAACCATATACCAAAAGTTTTTGACATGACTCAACTAATATTCCAAGTAAATTGTAGTTTCTACGTGACTAGGTTATTCTAATAATAAGATGATGATTAGATTGGTTTGATCAACTTATTCACCTTATTTATTGGAAAAGTAACCAAGTCACCCTTTGTTTGATACATGATTAGAACTACTAGGTTATTTAGATTAGTACGTGTTGATGTTTTTTGGAGCTATTTGTGAATAGGCTCGTATAGGAAAATGTATTAGTGTCTTATGATTAGATCATGAAAATAAAATACTTAAGTACTAGTTTGTTGAGTATCCCAAATTTTGGAATATTATCGAAATTAACAAATGCCCAATGTACCGCAATTAAATGGGGTTTCGTAGTGAATAAACTATGCTTTGTTTGACATAGTACTCTTGTTGATTAGTTTGACTAGTCATCTTATTTATTTGTGGATCATACTTACCTTAATTTAATTTTATATTGAATAGTAAAATTTCTACTATTGCTAGAACTTTATATATGATATAAGTTGGCTAGCAACCAAATATTAAAATGTGTTAATTTTTGGATTGTCCTACTTTTATTGAAAAATTTTATAAGGACAAGTAGGATTTTAGGTTGAAGGTAATTTTGTAATATATCCTTGCCTTAAAAGGATAAATTTCTATTTTGTGATCAAGTTGCATTGATCTTTCAGATTGTAATTGTTCTTGAAGAAAATGTTTTGTTCAGGAAGATGTTGCATTATAAGGAAATGGAAATTGAGGAAGTATCCTCTAAGTTACAAAAATCGCCTAAACCTAAATATTGAATCTATTCAATACAGTCCAAAATGTCATCACACAATATCTTTACGAATCTAGTAGAATATAGGGACATCTTCTTTAGGATGCACAAAATTTGTTTGTGTCTTTGAGATACTGATCATTTTGATTATCCTATGATTTGTGAATAATTGATATGTGATATCTACTCCAAGAAATGCTTTAATGTAATGCATAATGATTAGACTTCATATATTTCAACCTTATCTGAATATTGGATCTTCAAGAAAAGGTTGAGGTTAATGAAAAAGAGCTTGTGACCTTTTTATAGCTAGATTGGTTTCTAAAAGATATCATTAATGACAAAGTGCTGTCTATGATGAAATATTTTTACCGATATTTGTGCTTGAAGTCTATTCTTATTATGCTAGTCATCATTGCACATTATGTATACTGTATCTTCTAAATGGAATTCAAATTTATATTTTTAGTGGACATCTTTTGGAAGACATCCAAATAGAACATTTTTGGTTTGAGTCCATGGATAATAGTAATATATGCATATTTCTTGGAATCATTGTATTCAATTCAAATAAAATAAAGGAGTTTGATTTTATTAAGAACTTGGATGAACCTTGGGTTTACAGAAGAGTTAGTGGAAGCGCACCACTTTCTTCAAATTGTATGTTGATGACATGTCTATCATAGTTGATGATATAAGTGATGTGATATCGGTTAAAGTCTAGTTATATTAAATGTGAGACCCCGAACCCTCACGTGCAATTATGTGTTTATTTGATTTTTGCGTACAAATAATGTGGTTATTTAACTTCTATGTCCAAAGAGTTTATGGTTATTCAATTTAGCATTTAATATGAATAATTATATGTTTTACAAAAATTTATTAGATTAAAAATGTATTTGAAATTTATTTGATTTGCAAAATGTGTTTTTTCATATTCCTTGACCAAGTAGGGTCTAAAATGCATATATTAGTTAAAAATAAGCTTAATTGCATCTTTTATCACTGTAGACACTTAATAGAGTTTTATAATCGAAGTTAGAAATGAAAAAAAGACGATAATTCACTCGTTTGGGCCTTTTAAGTAACTTTGACCATTGATTAACAGTTTTAGCTTAGAAGACCCTAGTTTGACCAAGTCTTTCACCAAGGTGACCAATTGACTAACCAATGCCCCACCTACTACCTAGCATGCTAAATATAATCTTGTAGTCTTCTAGCACTTTAAAATAACCTAATTAGCTTATCTAGAATGACCTTGATTCTCGGTTTAGCAATCGTGACTTGAAAGACCTTATTTTAACCTAGGTATGACCAACGCCTTCACTTAGGTTGACCATTTGATCAACTACTACTATATACCCTAAGTAGTATGTATAACAAGATAAAATAACAAGGAATAAGAGACCTTAATAGCTGGCCGTAGCAAGATAGAAGAAATGGGGACAGTTGGCCTTGAGGAGTAATCGTGTTTGTACTAGATGCTTGCCGTGTATCTTTTGTGCTTAGCTTCTTTGACAATTGAACTATATTTGCTAGATTAGTATCTTCTGATTCCAATAGGATTTAGTAACTAATCATTTAACCAACTAATTCCTATTTAATTTCATAGTAATAGCTAAATCACAAACATTAGTTACTTAACTAGCATTAACCTAGTCACTATCTAACTAATTGAGTTAACCTAGGCACTAGCTCCAACTAATACTTAATTTGGCTAAGGAAATAGCAAATGGCAAGGCCTAGTGGCCGGCCATGTACAAGGAAAAGGGAAAGAATAATGTTGCTTTTAAGTATAAGCCTAGTTTGTCCTAAGGTTCATTATTATTGCTAACACTTGACTCGCATTTTATCTTGTACACCATCATCATCCCTTATCACACTTAATAAAGAACAACCAGAGGACAAAGGGGGTGGGGTACACGGCCAAGGGAAGCAAGAAAACTCAGGAAAAGTAGATAAGAGTTTGAGTGCTATCATAGTTTGTCATAAGTTGCAAAAATGACCTTTTTGCCTTGCCTTTGACCCCAATCACTACCACTTGCATTTATCACTTATATAATCCTATATTGCACTTATCAAGCAAACAAAATCTGAAATGGGAGGCCACTTGGCCGACCATGCAAGGGAAAAGAGAGAAAATGGCTTAGCTGAGTGATTTTAGTCATGTTATGTTGTCTTTTTGCTAGCACAATCATTGTACACCACTACCACTTGCACTTAGCCCTTATATAACCTTAGATTACATTTAAAACTATGGAAAGTGGCCTGCAATAGCCATGTTGGTCGGCCATATAGGTGGGGAAAGAAAGAGGACAAATGTTTTCTTGAAATGTTGAAAAAGCTTGTCATAAAATGCAATGATTTCATTTTGTCTTTAGCCCTCCTACCACTGCCACTTGCATGAATCTTTGTACTACATTATAATACACATAACAAACCAAAGAACTCAGAAAAATGCAGCCCCTTGACTGGCCATGATGATAGAAGACAAGAGAATTGGTGGTTGCTTAGAGTGTTGAGCTAGAATTGTCATAAGAGTCATCATTGCCTTGACCATCCTAATCAGCCACTTGCTCCACTTGTTTCAGCCTTTTAACCACTATCCATCACACTCATAACGCACTTCAAAATATGAAAAATAGCATGTCTTGGTCGTCCATATGAAGAGAGAGGGGAGAAAGAGAGACATGAAATAGAGAGAGAAAGAGGAAAGAAAAACAAGAAGAAAGGTGGGAAGGTGAAGAAAGAAGCAAATTCTGGAATTTCAGTCAGCTTATGGCCATTTCTCAACCATTTCTTTTGCTATTTCTTGCATTGCAGAGCTAAGGTGAGGGAATAATACATTTTATAAAAGGGTCATGAGCATTTATATGTGTTTATCTTGCCATGTATATAGTTAAAAATGAAGATAATGCAAGTTAACTTGAACTAGGCAGTTTGTGCTTTTCTGAGCAGTGTTTTGTTTTCCACGTTTGACCTAGCAAACCTTAATGTAATTTGACAAATTTTGGATATGTTATACAAAACTTCCAGATGAAAAACTTTTATGTTTTAGGAAAAATCAAATTCTGTGGTTAAAGGTGAGTTCTGAGGAAATTTCAGTCCGTACCTACGTGCATGTATAAAATCTGATCTATGGTCTTTGCATGGTTGATTTGTGATGGTAGACCTGTATGGTTTTGGCTAATTTTCACCTATATTATGCTATACTTATATTAGAATATATCCCATATGGTTTCATGTGCTAATCTTGTGGTTAAGGCTATAAACGAAGGTTATTTCAGCCGGGTACATACGTATGAGTTCATTGAATGCGGATTTTTAGTTTGTTATCTTGCATCCTGAACTCGCGTAGTCACTTTGACATAGTAAATATTACCCAAATGAGCCCATTTTTGGACAAGATGTACACAAGACATAATGGAACAAACTTCATGTTGCACGAACCATCCAATTCTCACTGGAACCATTTTAAACAAGGCCATTCCAGTGAGTTTCCCGTTCTCGTACTGAGTAGGCAGAATCATGCAATGTTTTTGTAAATACTATAACTTACACATTTCAACTCCGAATCCAGATCTGTTTGATTCTAGGACTATCTAGTTTTATTGAACTATCTACCTTTGAAATTTTAGCCATTTCTAAGAAGTGTAAGGTTGTCAACCGAACTAGAGAATTTACTGTATGTGTTGTTTGTGCTTTTCAGTTGCAATTCTTGAAGTTCTAAGTTCTTGCATGTGTTCAAAAGTTAATCAATCATGGTTATAAGCTTGTATATGAAGTCTCAATGTGTATATATGCATGCTAGACCTACTTGTACTTGAATTATATGCACAATGGATGTTACGAAGGTGTGTTTCACAAAGTTAGGCTTGCATGTTAACTCGGTATGACCTTATCACTTGTTTAATGTCTATTATGCCATTGACATGAACCAATGCTCTAGTGTGTTCACTATAATTGTTTCAAGAGAAAGGTCAAGCTAAAATAATGCTAAAGGATGGGTGACCTACTTCGTTACCCGATCCTACTTGGTTAATGGCTAAATGTCACGCATACGTTGATCAGTCGCTATTGAACCATGATTATATGCTAGCTTATGTGGTCTCATGGTATATTAGTGCATGTTAAATGTCTTATTACATGTCCCGTATGTGTATAAGGTATTATGTTGCATATTTATGAAGCTAATGAAACATGTTGAATTTGAGTTGTCTATCTTGCATTTTGAAGCCTAGTATGATATTAAAGTGTATCAATGGCCTAGTGTACTTTTTGGAACTGTTTCAAGAGCAATGATATGTTTTAAGTAACGAACGGGTGACCTACTTTGTTACCTGTTCTTATGTACCTAACTGATATTTACCGTAATACGTGTTACTTGTTAAATGTTCATGTGAAAAGCAAAGCGGAACGAAGTGAATACGTGTTTCTTGTTAAATGTTCAAGTGAAAAGTGAAACAAAATGAAGTGGATAGTTGCAACTATAAAACAGATGCGATAGCATTTGTGTTGCATTGGGCAGTATCGGGCTCGCCAGGCGATGACACGACTACCGATGTTTTATTCCTTAACCCGAATGAACGAGGTGTTCATAGGGCGTGGGTCATAGGTAGCATACTTGCAAAGTATTGCTTGGTGTATAGGGGAAATGATCGTGTTTGTGAGACCCCAGAATTTGCCCTATTTGCAATTACGTGTTTTCACCTGTTTAAATGCTATTAGAATTAGTATATATGTTTATATGTGAGTTATTAAATGATCTTGCATTAAATGTGCATTTAAAAGACATTTGAAAAATAAATAATTTGACTTTTCATTTTCTTTTGTAAAATTGTGTAGTATAACTAGACTATATGTAATTAAATGCTTATGAATAAATGTTGTCCCCAAAAATAGTCTACTAAAAATAGTATTTAAGCTGGATAGTATTAATATTACTGTTTTGACAAAAATAACTAAAATAGCTTAAGTTATCAACTTTGACCAATACTTCTAGCTTTGACTTTATTAAAATCGATTATTGCATTGACTTTTCATCTACCTTGACTTTTGAAAAATGTTGACTTTCATTTACTTTGACTTTTTGAAAAATGTTGACTTTTATTAAGTTTGACTTTTTAGAAAATGTTGACTTTTATTATCTTTGATTTTTTGTAAATGTTGACTTTTTGGTCTCCTTTGACTTTGACTTTTTATATTATTTCACCAAACTAGGTATATTAAATACTACTCCTGTTACATGAAATATGTGGATTCATAAAATTTTCATAAACATTTTTAGAGAAAATTTTATTTAAAGTGCCATTCAATGGCATTTGAAGACCCTTTCGCTAAATTTTTTAAACTAGTCTTTTAAACATTTTAAAAACTAGTCCGCCATTATTAAAAGACCCGTGATTTATTAAAAATTATTTATGAAACAGATTAGGAATTTAAAATAGACTTTTCGGGCGAAAAAGTAGTATTTTTAAGCTAAAATAGTGATTTCTACTCAAAACGATTCTTGCATTGACTTTCATTGACCTAGTATATATTAAATACAAATTATATTTCATTTTAAATATTTCTAAAATGGTACAATTGAAAAATGCATTGAAAATGAGGGTTAACATAGTCTTTTGCATTATAAACTTAATTTTTGTCAAGTTTGACCATTTAGTCTTGTTTTGACTTTTCAGTTAACTTATATATTAACAATTTCAGCCAAAAATACCACAAAAAAACCACAAAACCGTGAGCTCTTGAGGGAGAAGAAAGAAGGCATTTTCAAGGTTTTTCAAAGTATTTTTCTCATAGATTTTGCATTTTAAAGTCGAATTGAGTCATTCAAAGCTTTATTTTTCTTGTTGGCCATCCATTCTACCTATTTCTAGCCTTATTTTGCATCAAAGGTGAGAGAAAAATTCTAGATCTTAAAATGCTATTTTATGTCATTTTCATATAATTGAATTTTTATCTGATGAAATGTTAAATTGTTATTAGATTATTGCTCAGTAGATGCCAAGGATCATTTATGTGCGTTTTTATGAGTTTTGAACGGTAGTAGCATGTATTTTTATTTTCTGGGTATTAAAGTTGAGTTATTGGCTTATTGATGAATAAATGGAGTTGTTGTGGTTGGAATTGATTGATTGTTGCTTCTAAAAGTTTGTTAATTATGGGGTAGTAATGGTGTAATGCTGAATTTTTGATTTGGATGTCATAGCGAAAGTCCAAAAAATTCAGCCATGATGCATTGAGGAATTAGGGTTGTTGGGCTTGTATTGGATGACTTTTGGTTGAGTTTTGTTGGGGTTAATGTAGATGCATGAGTGGGTGAGTGATAGGAAGTGGTTTAGAGGTTATTGGATTAGTAGATTGTAAGTTATGATTGTTGGAAGTTTGTGTAGTCTTTCTTTAAATGTTGAAATATTGTCTATGGTTGTTTGGGTGGTGTTTGAGTAGTTGAATCTTGGGTTGTTGTTGGTTAGATTCGGGATTAGTTGTGTGGTTAAATGCATGTTAAGTTAGGTAACCTACTTTGTCATCTAACATAGTTGTTAGTTGTTTATTTGACTAATTAATGTTATGTTATTGAAATGATATTAAATGATTGATGATTGATAATGTTGGGAGATAGACAACCTACTTTTGTTGTTCTCTCGTAATATGAACGTTTATTATTATTGTCATGAGTCTTGATAGTGTGTGCCACCTCTCGGGCAGCATTGGGCTGTCGGGTTGATAATGATATGACTATCATAGACTACCCCTAGCTCGCATGGGCGGAGATGCCATGGAGGGAGGGGTTAGATGAGGTACCTCGGGTGTGTGTTATGGGGAGTTATAAGAAGATGGTTGAGATCGTGATAGCGTATGGAGCTACACCAACTAGAGTATCATTTTTCAAATGAATGGTTATTTATGTGAATGAATTGACTTGTTAATGTTGAATAAGTTATTTGAATGTATTGCTTATATGGTGGTTTACGAGTGTAAGTAAATGTTTTCACCAAATCTATTGAATTCCTCACTGGGTTTGTTTTATATAAGCTCACTCTCATTCGTTTTCTGCAATCAGGTGTTACTGAACAGGATTTTGGGTACATGCCTTAGGAAGCTGAGAATGTGCCTTATGTGGACGAGTCTTATATACCAAAGTCATGTCTATGAGCTTGTCTTAGTTCTTGTAGTATGATGTATTGTATAACTTAGTTAAAGATAAAGACGTATATAATGCTAGTTTAGTAGTCTTTCTTTTGAACATGATTAGTTTGCTAGACTGGTTTATAATCTATTTTGCAAATGTATGATATAGCTTATGTATGATGTTGGAACGGAGGCGTATAACTTATGAATGAATTGTTGAAAGAATGTTTAATATATGGATATGGTTGCGTTGTATGTTGTTAACATGGTTGTGGAGTTGTTGTTGATCTTTGGAGTTGGTTGTATGAAGTTTTAAAGGGTTGGTTTAGAGCCCTGACGTTCGTGTTACTATCGTTATACTGCCAAAATTCCATTGCGTCCTGACTGATCATAGGTGGGATCGAGTTGGGGTGTGACAATATTGGTGATATAAGGAGATGGCATCAGCGAAGCACAACGAATGTATCCTTAATGAATGTTTATTTACCTTGTATTATTTGAGCGATTATACTTGTTGCATGAATTTGTTGCATGGCATAGTTCCAAAAGGGTTTTCATAAATAAAACGAGATTCAAAACCTCCCTAGCCCATTTTCTTCGCTGAATTGATAAAACTCATTCCCGTTTGCTAATATTTCAAGTGAGCCTAAAATAGAGTATGTGCAGTACGTGTCTGAGGAGGCCGAGGTTGAACTTGATGTTTGATATGCTTGTGGAATGTTGTTATATTGACTTGGATATGCACCTGTTGTGTTTAGGATTATGTTTGTGCATGTTAAGTGATAACACTTTTAATTGGTTGTGGTAGACTCTTGGAGTGGGATATTAGCCTACTTGGCATGATTATGTTTGCTAGACTTGCTATGGTACATATTGAATCTAGTACTCGGATTTATATTTAACTTGTGTTCTTATCTTAGGATTTTGAATTATAGCTTTACGATATGTACATATATGCAAGTTCAAGGTTCCTAGAATTAGCTATTTCTCTTTAGGCTTCTATCCAATACTTAATTACGGTGTCAGGCCATAACAGGTGAAATCGTGTAGTTCTGGATCTAATTAACGTTCCTCACTATATTACCGCTAAGTCAATTACATTTTATAGCCATGATGTTGTAGCTACAAATCGAATTTCAATTTCAAAAGAGCTTAGGCTACAAGAAATGGTTAGAAATAATACTAAGTAAGTTAAATCACCTAAAGAAGATGCAAAGCTTACGGAGTATACTAAGGAACATGGCTTTAGCTTAAGTTGTAGCTAAGTGTTATAACCAGTGACCAACAGTCGGTCCAAATTCTTTAGGAGCTATCTTTGTAAAACGTACTTCTTGATAATGAAACGATGGCATGAGACCTAGCACTTAGCAGTACAAAAGCCAACGCAATGAGCCTTAGCGGACTTAGGAGGTGTGATCTTCTTAAGCCTGTGGCATCACGATCCCATATTGAATGGTGTAGATATAATTTGGGGCTATTAGAATTGCGGTGGTATCAGAGATCATGTTAACGAAAGGGGGTCGTGACATTAAATGTTTTCCATATGGAATGTCATTTGTATCATGAGAATTCACAGCTATAGTGATAGTACAAGTAGATTCCTTGACATATTCCACTTATTGTACATAGAGTAATCTTGAAGCTGTTCAAGATGAATTTTTGAAGAGAATTCGAAGGGAACTATTGTCTTTGAGACAATAAATCCATCTAAAGAAATATTTTTCTTGAAACTCTAGTTGCATAGCAAATTTGTGATGAAGCCATCTTATGCTTCAGCAATAAGTAGCTTCATATTTGTTATACCATGTACAAAGTTTAACATTGCGCAAACTGTAAAGTGTTACGAGTGAATGTCAATCTAAGCCAAATTAAGAATGTTGGCTAATACTATTATATATATCCTAAAGTACTTTTGAAGCACTTAAGATATAATTTTTGGTTCATGGAGGGGTAAACTCCGTGGTGACGGATTTATTAATTTAGATTTTTGATCTGAAATTAATAATAGAGTATCTATTTTGGGGTTCATGTTCAGTTGTCATGGGAGCACAGTTAGTTAGAAAGGTTCTGAGCGAACTGTATATTCCATTACATACATTTTGTCCTTTGTAATATTTAATATTGCAAAAGAAGTTGTTTGCAGTGAAATAATCATATGAGCTAATAGTGGTTCTTACCATTAAGTTGTGACGCTTTTGTATTACGACTATAATGGAGGTATTGCACAAGCTTAATGGAATCCGGGACTTATTGTATGTCCAAACATTTGGAAAAGTGTTTCCATCTTTATATGTTGTATATGTAGCCTAAAATAATATTGTGATATGTTATTGCGGAAAACGACCATATCTCTTGATGTAGTTGATCCACTTACCATAGTTATGAATCCGTCATAGCTAGGTCCTTGTCTTGAGAAGATAAATATGCGATATCATTAAGTGTTATTGTGAAACCCCAAATTTTTGACCTTATCTCGTTTTACGTGTTTTATTCTCGTTTTGCATGAATTGACCTGTCTATGTGCTACATGACTTAGAATGTGATAATTTTGATATCAATACTCTTAGAACATGCTAAATGTGCATTCATGAAATTTTCATCAAAAACGGAGTCAAAAATTTTATCGTCGATTTTTAATGAATAGTATTTTTGAAACACGTCCGCTAAAATTTTGAAACTAGTCTTTTTAACCCTTCTAGACCTAGTCCATGGACTTTAATAGACCTATGTTTGATGAAAACGGTTTTAAAATTGGCTTAGGAATTATTAGGGTTTTTACACCGACTTTTGCGAAAATCGAGTTATAAGCCGACTCGGGTAGAATTGTTTGATTCTAAAACTTCTTGTCACCTAAAAATAACCCACTTGAGATAACTTGGGTGTTGCATAATTGTTTTGAGCATTGGTGATCAAGAAAATGCATTTAAAGACAAGAAAACACTAAAAATACTAAGTTTTTAACTTTGACTTTCATTTAAATGTTGACCACCTTGCTCATAAGTAGTTACACACATTAAAACAAGCCAAAAACACCACAAAACACACACAAAACCGTGAGTTCAAGGGGGAGGAAGAATAAGAGCATTTTCAAGGTTTTTCAAAGTAATTTTCACATAAAAACTTCATTTCAAGGCCAAATCATTTCATTCAAAGCTTAATTTTGCTTGTTGGGCATCCATTCTACCTATTTCTAGCCTTGGTTTGCATCAAAGGTGAGAGAAAAATTCTAGATCTCAAAATGTTATTTTTATGTTTTTGAGTATAATTAATTATTGAACCGTTAGAATGTTAATCTGATGTTAGATTATTGCTCCATGCATGCTAGGGATCATTTATATGCAATACTACAAGATTTGAACGGATGTAGCATATTTATTATTTTTCGGGTATTTAAAGTTGATTAATTTGTTAAATGTTGAATATTTTGAGTTGTGTTGATCGGAATCGATTGCCGTCGATTTCTAAAAGATTGATAATTACGTGGTAGCGCCATTGTAATGCCGAATTTTCGATTGTGATGTCTGTGCCAAAATTCGAAAATTTCAGCCATGATACACTAGGGTTTTAGGGTTATTGGGCATGATTTGGATGTGTTTTGGTTTGTTTCCGAGGGGGATAATGTAGTTGATTGAACGGGTGAGTGTTTGAAACTGATTTAGAGTTGTTTGGATTAGTAAAATGTAAGATATGATTATTTGAAGTTTAGGTTGTCTTTCTTTAAATTGTTGAATTGAGCCTTTAGATGATTGGGTGGTATTTGAGTGATTGAATTTTGAGTTGTTAATGGTTAGACTAGGGTTAGATTACGTGTTTCATGCATGTTAAGTTGGATGGCCTATTTTGTCATCTAACTTAGTTGTTTGTTGTTTAATTAAATATTGATGTTATATTGATGTTATATTGATTATTATTGAGTACAGGAATCGGGCACTTTTGTTGCTGATCTCCCAAATTATTGATTGATTATTGATTATGGGAATCGGGCACTTTTGTTGCTGATCTCCCTGTTTATTTATTTATTATTGAGTATGGGAATCAGGCACTTTTGTTGCTGATTTCCCAGTTTATTTATTGATTATTGATTACGGGAATCGGGCACTTTTGTTGCTGATCTCTCGGTTTATTTATGTTGAGTCCTATTGTTGTGAGCTTTGATAATGTTGTGTCACCTCGGGAGGCATCCTGGGTTGCGGGCACAGTTATCATGGCTACTCCCTATCTCGCATGGGCGGAGAGGCCATGGGGTGTGGGTCTAGGTCAAGGTACCTCAGGAATTGTGTCATTGAGTTTGGAGGGGTTGTTGAGCATGGAATTGGTGTATGGAGCTTCATCAGTAAACGTATTGTATCCTTATTGTATGTTTACAGTTATTACTATTGTTGCATTTATAATGATTATTGATGTTATTGTGTGTTTACTAACTCAAAGGATTATTTTCAAGGAGTTTAGTAAACCTTGTTCGAGATCTATCGGATCCTCGCTGGGCTTATTTTATATAAGCTCACTCTCTATTATTGCATGCATACAGGTGTACTTTCGCAGGATTATGGGTACGTGCCTCCTGAAGAGGAGAATGTGGAAAATGTGCCTTACGTGGATGAGTCCTATGTTCCAAAGTCTTATCCGTGATGTTGTATATGTTTTATTATCTTGTAAATTAACTTAGTCGACTTTTATATGCTTTGTAGTTCATAATGTAAAAGATGTTGAGAAGATAATGAATTAGTTGATGCTATCTTGGTAGTCTTTCATTTGTCTTGTTTAGGTTGCTAGGTTGGTATCAAAATATTTTGGCAATGTATATTAAGGTTCATGTATTATGTTGGAACGGAGGCGTATAACAAGGAATATTTATTGTATAATATGGTTATGATGTATGTGTTGTTTTATTGAGAAGTTGTTTGTGGTATAGTTTGTGGAGTTGATGTATGATGTTCTATTGAGGTTGGTTTAGAGCATCGGTATCCTATTTACTGTCGTTATACTGCCGAAATTCCGTTGCGTCCTAACTAATTATAAGAGGGGTCAAGTTGGGGCGTGACAGTTATGCTAATACTATGTAACATAGCATTAGTGCAAATGAGAGATTGTTAAAGATATGCCCTAATTTTACATATTTGGATGACATAATTTGGAACATTTTGACATTAACTTGTACTTTAAGACAATATTGTCTATGTATTTGTATAACATATTGACATTCTAATGACATTCATATTCTCTGTCTTTTTCATATGAATGTGTCCCTAATGTTTTTCATATAAGAAATATATTCTGAAAATATTTAGAATATCTTAGCATATTTCTTTAACATGATAAACATTCAAATATATTCATAGTCCTTAGATTATTATATCGAGACTAAGATAATCGATTATGGACTATCACATGTATTGTTATCTTTGATTAATATTTGATATTAATGATAAAGGATGGTGAGGCACGTGTCATAATAGCATAGGATGCGATTAATAAACATGTGAACGATTATTAGGGAAATAGATAATTGAATGTGACATTAATAATAAATTACATGACTTCGGATTAATAATTTATTATTTGTTGCGATTGTGCATGTAATCCTTTGACTTGAGACATTATGGTTGTCATCTATATTGGGGCTTCATTCTAGCGTTTGGACAATGATTGTCTTGACAAATGAGATGAGATGCATCATCTCACAGTTTCATTCGTCCAGTCTAGTGATTGACAGGTAGTGGTCAAGAAAGGAGACGTTAACTTCCAGCGTGAGACGATATCCTATGCGATCTAATTTTAGTTGTAGAATGAAGAAGTCCTTGGCCAAGGCATGAATGATGGAAAAGGGGTTTTCCCATGGTTGTCATCTCTCATTCTGTCGAATAGATCTAAGCATAGAATCGAATTTATGGACTTAATCATATCATGGTCCTCATTCGATTGAGACATATTAATGGAAAGATTGGATTGCACGTTAATCGGCGACTATAAATAGATTTATTTGAGATTGGACTTCATTACCGTATAAACTGACTTGATACGTTGCTTGTCACTTTGGAACGTGAGAGTATTTCGAGAATGCCGTAGACGTTCTTAGAATAGATTAAACGGTTTTAATATTCCCTCGTTGCTACACGGCGGTAAATCTAGAAATTCACATAATAAGAGAACTTGTGAATAGATTTATGTTGAGCTTGCATTTTAGACGTTAAGGTGTCCACGGTGTTGTATTTTGACCATTAATAGTTAATAGGGGCAAAAGTGTAATTGTGAGACCCAAGTTTGACTTTTATGTGCAAATTATGTGTTTATTTGACTTTTATATGCAAAAATTATGTGTTTATTTAATTTAATACCTAAAATGTGAAATTATATGATTTACTAAGTGTTATTATGTGAAATATGCATTTAAAGATCATTTAACTTGCATTTAGTTGACTTTTCATATAATTGACCAAACTAGTTTTTTGTATTTTTAAATGTTTAGTCAACCATAGTTGAATTGACTTTTGACTTGGCATAATTGTAAATATAATCAAATTGCATGTTTAGCTAGTCATTTAACCATTTTAATATCTTATCCTAGACTAAATAGTAAAACCCACTAACTTATGTCTTGCGTTGACTTTCTTTGACCTTAACTAACGCCTTATATCAATAAAAAAAAGCCAAAAATACTACAAAGAGAGTCATTTCAGCCGTGAGCTTAGAGAGGAAAAGGAATAGTGTATTCTAAGGTTTTTTAGCAAAATTTGAAGGAAAAGAGCAAGATCAAATGCCATTCCAACCAATTTTGAGCTCGTATTAGCGATATCTAGCATCCTAGTATGTATTTCTAGCTTTATTTTTTGGGAAAGGTGAGGGGTTCTTTCATAACTTGATTTCAAAGTTTGTTACATTTCATGAAATTTATATTTGAGCCATGTAAATGTTATTTTGCTTATCAATCTTGCTAAAGTAGTGTTTAGTGAGCAACATAGTTGAATTTTAGCCTTATCGATTCATAGGAACTTATAGCTTGCTAAATTGTGTTATAGATGAAGTTTGAGCTAATATATAAGTTTGATTCTTGTTGTATGGCTTAAATAAGTTGTGTATATCACAAATATATGTTGTAGTATGCTAGAATCACTTGAATGCATCAAGTGAGGTAAAAATCTGGGGTGGTATGGTTGCTGAATTTTTCCAATGTTGGACAATGGACTATCCAACATTGGGCAGTCCTTTTGCATGCCTTTAATTGTTTGTTTTGTGTAGTAAATTGGTTGGTTTGGTGCTTAAGGGTTAAGTATAAATGTATGCTAGAAGTGTGGCTTCGGTTGCTTAGGAAATGAATACTAAATACTTGAGTTTTCTGTTGCTAAAGTTAAGTTAAAGTGTTGTAGAATTCTATTTTATAGAATGTGTGATTGCTTGAGTGTAGTACCTAATGTGGTTGGAGTTGGTTAATGCGTGTAAGTGTAAGGTTAAGATTAGGTAACCTACTTTGTTACCTAGCCAATGTGTTGTTAAACGTTATGAAATGTTAAATGAAATGCTAATGTGTTTGGGAAACAACCTACTTTGTTATTTTTCCTAAATGTCGTGAATGCGTGATATGTGTTAAATGCAAATACAATGCGAATGTGAATGCGAAGTGTAAGGTTACAACCTTTAAACAACATGCGGTAGTTTGTGTTGCACTGGGCGGCATTGAGCTTGCCAGGCGATGACACGGCTACCGATGTTCTAATTCCTATCCCGAATGAATGGAGTGTTTCATAGGGGTGTGGGTCATAGGTTTGGTGTACATCCAAAGTATATGTGGTGCATGGGTAGGGTTCGTGATGGTGAATGGGGAACAATATTAGCAGAACGAGCGTATCCTTACTATGTGTTTATTTACATTATATTTCTAGCACCATTTATACTTGTTGCATATTGATGTTCATGGCATATTTTCAAAAGGCGTTTTTAAACTTAAAAAGGCTTTCCAAAACCTTCCATTCCTCCCCTCTCACTGAGTTCGTGGAAACTCACCCCCGTTTGCTTGAAATAAAAACATTAGTTATCATTATAGGTCATTCATATTAGTTAGAAAGAAAAAACAAACATAAGAAATGAAAAAAAAGGCCAAGGAACCCGTCAGGTAGGGCAAGGGAAAAATTGGGGAAAAAAAGAGCTAGGGTTTGAACAATTGATCCATTCCAAGCCATTTCAAGTTAATTTGATCTATTCCTAAGCCTATTCCAAGTATTTCTATCTTATTTTGGTGAGGGAATGCATTTATTTGTGTATTTAAAGTCTTTATTTAGTTTATGTAAATTTTTAGATTTGTTGTAAATGTTTAGTTTTATGGCTAATCTTGTTTCTAATGATATTTTTATAGTTAGTAGAGTAATCTTTTAAGCTTTTACACTTATTTAGCCATAGAAATGCAAAGTAGAATGTTAAAGAAGATGATGAATAGTAAAATTTTAGGGTTTTATTAATTCTTGCTCATAAGCTTAATTATATGATATCTTATGATGCCATAAGTGTTGTTGAACCTAGGTTAGTGTTTAGAATGAATGAAACTTGAATAAACTTGCAAAATTGGATTGAATTCAAAAGGGGTCGTTTGTAGTTTGGTTGTTCGGTTGTGATTGAATGCCATGTTTAGTGTTTATTATGTTAGATAGTGTCTAAAATGCAATTATGGCATTGATTTGAGGGATAGGTTGGGTAGTTGTAGTTCAAAACGACCATAGGATGTTCGGGGCTTTTGTGATAGATGTAGTTAAAAATGGGTTTTCATAGTTCTAAGTGGTACCATAAAGTTTCCTTAGAAGTGTAGAATAGATAGTTTGTGGATTACGTGACTTTTGTTTCGTATGTGCATTGAATTGAAATAGTGAACTAAGGGGAAAAGTATCACAGTCAAGTCTAAAGTTAGTAATTGCCTTATAGTTGATTAGTTAAGTGTTTTAATGCATTTGTATAGCTTGTGTATTCTACTAGTGAAGTTCCTGAATTGAGTTGCTTGATTACTTTGTTGGACATAAGTATATTTTGTGCACATTGGTGTATTGCTTATTGATTGTAATTATATGCGAGGGCAACTTACTTTGTTGTCCCTCGTTTATGTGGTTATTGAATTATATTGTCACTGTTATCTTGAGTACATTGCATCGTGGTTGCACAACCATATAGTTGGGGCGGATGTATTGGGTAATTGCTGGGCTGCAGCGGGCTTGCCAATAGATATTCAATCTCCGTGCTTTAGTTCCTTGCTCGCCTGGTCTGGAGATTGCCAGGGGGTGTTGGGTCGTAGGATTTTGGGGTACATCCGGAGTACACCCACTAGAGTGTTTGGGTTTATGCTGACACATTGATCGAGTTCGTGGTTTGTGGATCGAGGTTCATGATCGAGATCAAAACTTTAGAGTGTTTGAGGTTATAGAGATCGTATCCTTTTAAATGTGTGGTATTTAATTACTTAATTGCTTCTTATTGTATAGTTACTGTTTCTTGTGTTTAACTGTTGCATTGCACGAACGGATTTTCGAAAATGCCCTGATTAACTATATCCTATCCCTCACTGAGCAACTGTGTTTGCTCATTCCCCTTTTTAACATGTTTCAGGATGAGCTAAGGTTGACCCCCAACTGTTGACTGTAGTGGAAGGAGGAGAAGAAGTTCAGATTGACCAGTTACCTTGACTTGCTATTTGCTGAGGTTGGATGGCTTGTGTGAAGAATATGTTGTTGTTGTTGTTGTGTTGTGTTCTATTTTGAGGCCTTTTGGTCTTGTATGTATTTGTGCTTTCTTGGAGGATTGAAATGTAAAGTTTAAAGGCTTGTATGTTTAGATATTAGTAGCTGGCATGTAATAACCTTTGAAGTTTTACTTTATTGCCGGTTATCTTGCATGCATGTATGGGATTAAGTAGAAGTTGGTTGGTTGACTTAAAATCTAAGAAAATGAAATAGGAAAGATTAAAGTGGTATGATAATTAAAACCTTGATCTTAGAATTTCAATGGCTAATAGTAAATGCATGCTCGTATGCTCTATTTGGTTATAGTAGCAAGGCTTGGATAGCCTTAGGGATTTGGGAAGCTATGTTAATGGAAGTTGTGTTGTGTATGAATGCTTGTATATTGTTGTTGTGGCCATTTCTTCTGCGTGTAGGTTTATGAATAGGCCTAGAAATAGGAGAAACTCTGTCCGTTTTTCCTCATTTTTCGTGACCTTGGGATTTGGATTGGAGCTTTGGTCTCATGAGGAATCAGGCGTTATAGATGGTATCAGAGCTTAAATAGCTCTCAGCCGGGACAAAGTCTGCTGGGTAGCAACCCTCAAGTGCATGCTTGTGAAGTGTGTTTTGAATGATTGTGTGTGCCTGTATGTGAGATTTATGTGTTTTGAAGTGAATGTGTGCACCTATGTGTTATGATTGCGTGATATGTGATAAATACGTGATATGTGTAATGAAGTGGCCATTCGTGAATTGAAGTGACTCTTTAAATAATTATTTGTTTTACTGTTGATTGTCAATGTGTGTACTTTAGTTCCATGAGATAAGTTGTGTTGTTATTTGAATTAGGTTATCTTGTTAAGTAAACTGGATATTATAAAACTCTTGTATAACCATTAGTTGCATAATAGCTTAAAGAATATTTATGCATATGTCTTAGTTTCATAGTATGTGAACAATGTGTCAAATGTATTTTGAATGTATTAGAAAGTGTGTATCTTATGAGATGCCATGGCATGCATGCATAGCCTATTGAACGGTAAGGAAATCTTCTCCCCCTAAAGAGAGATGGTCAGTGGCAGACCTACCAAGATTTAGACCAACAGGAATGAGAGTTATTTTCAGACATCTATTTGGGAGTCGATGTTTATATTTGAGACTCGACCATTGGAATTTTTCTATGACTTTCTTTTATGCTCAACTGTTGTTCCTAAAAGGAACCTTTATTTGGTCTCCTAGATCAGTATACATGTTTGAGGGTTTTCTCAGGGATTTCTAATTGAAGATTATTGCTTGGTGTATTTCCTTGGTATTATTTGTGGTATTATACTCGGACTTATTATGGATACTTTCACGGCTGTATTAACTGGAATTATGGGACGGACTTCTTGCTGGCATTCTTCACTGGGATTCTTATATGGTCTTCGTCTTCAGAGGGAATTATTACTCGGATTTTTTAGTGGTATTTCATAGGAGCTTTTATTTGGCCTCCTTACTCAGGATTTCTTACGAGGCATTTCCGTTGGTATTTTCTTGGAATTCTTGTTAGGATTTCATATTGGAGTTTGTATATGGTGTTCAGAATTTGACTAATAGTATTTAATACTTTATCTCGTATGATCGGGCCAGAGTTATTGCAGTTCAATGTGAAGTTCTCTTGAAAGAATAATTGCATGGATGCAATTATTTTAAGGAGGGGAGAATGTGATGCCCGAGCTTGACCATACATTTATTTTATTAATTTATATTTATTTATTTCATTAATTTGCATAATCCTTGAAAAACGTGCATTAATACTTATTTGCTTTTATTTAATTTATAATTAACTAACTTGCTGGGACAAATAATTTATTATTTTATTGATTTAAATTTATTCTATTTGCCTTACAATTAAATTATTTTGCTGTTCGAACAGGAAGCCTGGGCCGAAACCCAAACGAGCTAACTTATTATTTAAAAAATTACACTTCTTTAATTGGCCCGGACCTGAATGGGCTAGAAGGTTATTTTAAATAATTATATTTATTTAATTACCCGGACCTGAACGGGCTATCTTAATATTTTTAATAATAAATATACTTATGTGAATTTCATCTAATTACCAGAAATGATTATTTTATATTTATTATTTGTTTATATTTAATTGACTTATATTTCTTGAGCCCGAAGAAGATTTTTGTTTAATTAATTTATTATATCTGCTTTCATAATTGCCATATGTGAATTATTATGTGAATTTGATCAGTGTTCTTTATGTGCATCGCATGTCCGGAAGGGTAGAATTGGGTGTTCTTAATTTGTCCGGGGTTAGTTTTAATTCGATTAGACTTAATTTTAATAGCTTTCATTTTATTTTAGTTAGCTCGCCTTAGTAGTCTTTTAATATAGTTAGTACATTAGTAGACTTAGTATACAAAGAAAATTAACAAGCAAAGCATTAAAAAAAAAAGATTGGAATCGAGTGGTGAAAACTCGAAGAAAAGAAAGAAAAAAAATGTAGAGCACTCAAGGAGTCAAAAGAAAAATATTAGTTATCATTATAGGTCATTCATATTAGTAAGAAAGAAAAAACAAACATAGGAAAGGAAAAAAAAAAGGCCAAGGAACCTACTGGGTAGGGCAAGGGAAAAATTGGGGAAAAACAAAGCTAGGGTTTGAACAATTAATCCATTCCAAGCCATTTCAAGTTGATTTGATCCATTCTTAAGCCTATTCCAAGCATTTATATTTTATTTTGGTGAGGGAATGCATTTGTTTGTGTATTTAAGTCTTTATTTAGTTTATGTAAATTTCTAGATTTGTTGTAAATGCTTGGTTTTATGGCTAATCTTGTTTCTAATGATGTTTTTATAGTTAGTAGAGTAATCTTTTAAGCTTTTTACTCTTGTTTAGCCATAGAAATGCAAAGTGGAATGTTAAAGAAAATGATGAATAGTTAAATTTTAGGGTTTGTTAATTCTTGCTCATAAGCTTAATTCTATGATATCTAATGATGTCATAAGTGTTGTTGAACCTAGGTTAGTGTTTAGAATGAATGAAACTTGAATAAACTTGGAAAATTGGATTGAATTCAAAAAGGGTCATTTGTAGTTTGGTTGTTCGGGTGTGATTGAATGCTATGGTTAGTGTTTATTATGTTAGATAGTGTCTAAAATGCAAATATGGCATTGATTTGAGGGATGGGTTGGGTAGTCATAGTTTAAAGCGACCATAGGGCTTTCAGGGCTTTTGTGATAGACGTAGTTAAAAATGGGTTTTCATAATTCTAAGTAGTGCCATAAAGTGTCTTTGGATGTGTAGAATAGCTAGTTTGTGGATTACGTGACTTGTGTTTCGTATATGCATTGAATTGAATTAGTGAACTAAGGGAAAAAGTGTCAAAGTCAAGTCTAAAGTTAGTAATTGGCTTATAGTTGATTAGTTAAGTGTTTTAATGCATTTGTATAACTTGTGTATTCTATTAGTGAAGTTCGTGAATTGAGTTGCTTGATCACTTTGTTGGAAATAAATATATCTTGTGTACATTGTTGTATTGCTTATTGATTGTAATTATATGCGAGGGCAACCTACTTTGTTGTTCCTCATTTATGTTGTTATTGAATTATATTGTCACTGTTATCTTGAGTGCATTGCATCGTGGTTGCACAACCATATTGTCGGGGCAAATGTATTGGGTATTCGCTAGGCGGCAACGGGCTTGGTAGTAGATATTCAATCTCTATGCTCTAGTCTCTCGCTTGCTTGGTGTAGAGATTGACAGGGGGTGTTAGGTCATAGGATTTCGGGGTACATCCGAAGTATACCTACTGGAGTGTTTGGGTTTATGCCAGCACATTGATCGAGTTCGTGGTTCGTGGATCGAGGTTCGTCATTGAGATCAAAACTTTGGAGTGTTTGGGGTTATTGATATTGTATCCTTTTAAATGTGTAGTATTTAATTGTTTAATTGTTTCTTATTGTATAGTTACTGTTTGTTGTGTTTAACTATTGCATTGGACGAAAGGATTTTTGAAAACACCCTGGTTAACTGTATCCCATCCCTCACTAAACAACTGTGTTTTCTCATTACTCTTTTTAACATATTTATGGTGGAGCTGAGGTTGACCCCCAGCTGTTGACTGTAGTGGAAGGAGGAGAAGAAGTTCAGATTGACCATACCTTGACTTGCTATTTGCTGAGGTTGGATGGCTTGTGTGAAGAATGTGTTGTTGTTGTGTTGTGTTCTATTTTGAGGCCTTTTGGTCTTATATGTATTTGTCCTTTCTTGGAGGATCGAAATGTAAAGTTTAAAGGCTTGTATGTTTAGATAGTAGTAGCTGGCATGTAATAACCTTTGAAGTTTTACTTTATCGCCTAGTTATCTTGCATGCTTGTATGGGATTAAGTGGAAGTTGGTTGGTTGACTTAAAATCTAAGAAAATGAAGTAGAAAAGATTAGAGTGGTATGATAATTGAAACCTTAATCTTAGAATTTCAATGGCTAATAGTAAATGCAAGCTCGTATGCTCTATTTGGTTATAGTAGTAAGGCTTGGATGGCCTTAGGGATTTGGGAAGCTATGTTAATGGAAGTCATGTTATGTATGAATGATTGTATATTGTTGTTGTGGCTATTTCTTCTGCGTGCAAGTTTGTGAGTAGGCCTAGTGTGACGCTCGAGCCCTCCAGCATGCTTGCATCAACTGTTGCATACCTATTAGTGCATTTAAACGTGAATTTACTTACTTTTGGGCATGGTTACTGTTCATAGTGATTTTTTACTATTAAATTTATCTGAATTTACATTTTTCCTATGTTATATGACCTATTTGAGGAATGAGAAAAATAAGATTTTGTGCATTGTAAGCCGGGAGAGTACCTTAGAATAATGGTTTTCGCACTGTATGAATAGTGTAACACAGTGAATAACATTGAAATTGGGCTAGTTAGCTTTTTAATTAGTTTTGGCTTAGCATTGACCAAGAATTATGTGCATTTGACTCAAAATAAAAGCATATATACATTATATACACATATTAGCATACATTTACAACACAACACACACAAACAATTAGCAAAATTCCCCTTGTATCCCTTCCCCTACCTGACAGCCAAACAAGAGAAAAAGAAAAAAAATTGCATATTCAACTCTTCAATTTGTGGGCATCCTAGCTAGTTGCAATGGGTTCCAAGTGTTTCTATGCCTTCTACAAGCATTTTCAAGCTATTTGGTGAGGGAGATTTCATAACTATGTGTTTTGATTAGCTAGGGTTTACTTGAAAGTTTTGATTTATTGTATATTGAATGTTACATGCTTATCTATGCTTGATTTACTCCTTAATATGAATGTAGAACATGTTTATAAGAGTAGATAGCATTGTTAATGGCTAATGTGATAAATCTTTAATTTAAAGTAGGGTTTGATTGTAGAAATTGGGGATTTTGCTATAAAATTGTGTTTTAGCTTGATTAAATGATTATTAGGCATGATTTAGGAGTGAATAAACTTAGATTAGAACCTCAAATGGTTTGAAAACACTATAATTGCAAGAATTTTAAATTAAAGTTAGATTTTGGATACTATTCATTTAGAACAATTGAATTTTGACCACCCGATACTCGATTTGACAATTTATATGGACCCTAGGGATGCTAAAATGGTTACTTGATAAAATTCATCGAATTTCGAGAATATTGAATTTTGAGTCCTTAATTGCGTAATAAATAATGACCTAATGATACAGGGACCCAGGGTAAGGTGTAAAGTGCTAAATGTTCCTATATATTGTTCCTATATATGTAGGGTAGGCCCTAGAATACCTTTATGGCATTGAATCAATTATCGGTTAGAGTACTTGTAGTTAAAATGTACCTCGGGGCATTTGGGGCTTTTGGGCTAGATGTAGTTTAAAGTATGGTTTCATGGTCCAAAGTAGTGTCATAAAGTGTCTTTAGATGTGTTGAATAGGTTGTATGGAAATCTAGAACCTTATGTTTTGTTTGTGTGTTAAATAGCCCTTTGATCATATTTGTCTATTTCTCGTTTTAATGCTTATGTTGTAACTGTTTTCGAGGGAAACCTACTTTGTTGTCCCTCATTTGTGTTATTCTATTATATTGTTATTATATTGTTATTGTCATTTGAGTGCATAGCATAATAGTTGCACAACCATTTCGTCGGGGCAGATGTATTGGGTATCTGCTGGGCGGCAGTGGGCTTGCCAGTGGATATTCAATCTCCATGCTTTACTATCTCACTTGCCTGGTCAGGAGATCGGTAGGGGGTGTTGGGTCGTAGGATTTCGGGGTACATCCGGAGTACACCCACTAGAGTATTTGGGGTTTATACCGGCACATTGATCGAGTTCGTGGTTCGTGGATCGAGGTTCATGATTGAAGATCAAGACTTGGAATGTATGGGGTTATCAAGATCGTATCATATTTAATGTGTGTTATTTAATTGTTTAATGCTTCCTTATTGTATAGTTATTGTTCTTGTGCTTAACTGCTGCATTGCAGGATTGATTTTTGAAAATGCCCCGGTTTACTGTATCCCCCTCATTCACTGAGCAATTGTGTTTGCTCATTCCTCTTTTAACATGTTTCAGGAGAAGTTGAGGTAGATCCCCAACTGGTTATGGTAGAGGAAGAGGAAGTGTAGAATGATCATTTATATTGATTGCTTGTTTGCTGAGGTTGGATGCCTATGTGTTGGATTCTGTGTGAAGCTATTGTACATGTGTCCTATGTTGAGGCCTTTGAGGTCTTGTATGTATTTATGCTTATCCTGAAGGATTGTAACTA
The DNA here is from genome assembly GCA_037974665.1 of Ehretia macrophylla. Lineage (NCBI taxonomy): Eukaryota > Viridiplantae > Streptophyta > Magnoliopsida > Boraginales > Ehretiaceae > Ehretia > Ehretia macrophylla. Next base: position 9,822,363 of record CM075768.1, read on the forward strand.
AAGCATAAAGTCTTGTATGATTTAGTAGCAGTGGACGACATGTAATAGCTAATGATTCACTTTACTGTCTATTAGATGGCATGCTTATAGGGTTAATGTAAGTTGGTAAATGGACTTAATACATAAGTAAGATTTGTAGATAAAGTTAGAGTGGTATGATAACTGGTCTTATAGCTTAGAATATCAATGGTCTATGTCAATGCATGCTTGTATGCCCTACTTTGTTCAGGTTATGAGGCTCGGATGGCCTTAGGGTATTGTAGGTTGTAATGTTAGTGAAGGATGGGATGTATTATGAATGTTAGGATATTGCATTGTGGTTGTTTTTAAATGTGTACAGGTAACCAAATAATCCACGGTACAGAGAAGACTCTGTCCGTTTGTCAAGTCCAGTCTCGACCTTTAGCGTGGGGTTGGGTCTAGGGTACTATATTAGGTGGTATCAGAGCTTATAGAACGCGTGAGTAAGGATAGGTTTCTCGGTCTGTGGGGTAGAGGTCCTTATGTGAAAGTTGAATTGTGTGATTGTGTGATTGTATGATTGTTAAATTATCTAAGTGAATGATTGTGTAAGTAAAGAACATGTTAGCATGAAAATGAATATAAGAAATGTCTATTGCATGATGTTATGTGTATATGACAAGTCTAGAGTATATTGTATGTTAAGTGCTTTGTAAGTTACCTTATGTGAACAAGATGTCTTGAATGTAAATATGTTATCTTTATGTGTTATATATTTGCCTATTATAATACTTGCCTCTTTTTGTACGGAGATAAAAAGGGGGAGGCAGCCGAAAGAGGCTCCGAGACAGAATGTTGGGCCAGCTAGGACCAATGAACCGAGGCAGGAACCGACTAATGCTCAGGTTATGGCCTCTATGGCCATAACAATCAATTCTATTACTCAGTTGATAACACAGCAGGGACATACATGTGTTGACCGGGGTAATCCAGGAACAAGGCCTGAGGGTAATGGTCCCACGAGTGGTAATAGCAACCAGCTTAAAAAATTCTTGCATCATGGGACGTATAGTTTTTTTTGGGGAACTGGATGATACAAAAGTTGAGATGTGGTTGAACAAAGTTGAGAAGATATTCGATGCCCTTGAAGGTACTAATAAGAGGAGGATTCCGTACGCGGTGTTTTTACTAGAGGGTGACGCTGAATAATGGTAGTGCACTGTGAGATTGAAATGTGACACTGAGGCGGTGCAGCATACATGGGCTGACTTTGTGAGAGAATTCAAAGATAAATACATTTTTGAGGTGGCCCGTGAAAGCCGTGAGGAGGAGTTTATATCTTTGAGACATGGAAACATGACCGTTGACCAGTATAAAGACACATTCACTAGACTTTCCCGTCATGTGCTAGCATTAGTGCAACCCGAAAGTCAGAGAATCCAGATATTCATCCAGGGTTTGAGAGGAGATATTCTGTGAGGCCTGACCTCGATTTACATGCGATCCCTCGATTTGTGCGCACTAACTTTGAACTACGTGTCTTAACTTAGATTTAAGTACCATACCTTGATTTACATGCATTGCATTGAATTACGTGTCTTATGTTGGTTTACGTGCATTACCTAGGGTTGCGTGCATTTGCATTGACATCTGTGCATTCAACTAGAAGTACGTGCCTTATCTCGAGTACGTGCCCTAAACCTAGGAATGCGTGTCTACACGCTGATTTAGAAAGATTTCTGCAAAAAGTACTAGGCAATAAAATAATCCTACACAATCCACTAACCATTATTAAATTCATAATTCAAATCCTACAAACTCCACTAACACTAAAATAATATTAAAACTATCCTAAACATTCCACTAACCATTATTTTAATCCCAAGTCAATCCACTAAAGGACAAAAGCTCACCAAGCCCTAAACTACCCCATGCTTATTCTTTTACACCTCACACACTCCAAGAAGCATAATCTTCATATTTGAAGTCCCAAGAATCGTTACAAGCTAGGCTAGTTCAGCCAAGGCAATACAATCAAAACTAGACAACAAAAATCACTAGTTTCATTCTCTTTTGTTGTTTTCTCTCTCTTTAGTCTTAGCTCTCAAAATCTCTCTCTCTCTCCACGATTTCTCATTGCTTCTTGCACTTAATAGACTACCTAAACCATTTAGCCAAGGTAGAAGGCCTCCAAGACCCGAGCAGGCAAGCTACTACACGGCATAAGCTCATCTAGGGTTATCCACGGCTTAGGTAAGGTTTCCTTGTTTCCTTTTATGTTCCTTTCCATTTCTCTTGGATATAAGCCAATACATGTCTTCCATAGTCATTAACAAAGCCAAAGATTAAGGTAGAAGCAAGGAAAGGCACAGTCAAAGCAAGAACCAAGCACTTAGGGCACACCAAGCCATTTTCACAAGTGTTTGTGTACTATCTCTCTTGGTTTCACTAAGGTGAGGGTTTAAATCTTTTCAAATGCTTCAAAAACTTACACACATGCACTTATATGGCTGTATTTACTCTTGAAGTCCATGTGCATGTGTTTATATGAGTATATCTACCCTTGCATGCCTTGAAACTTGATAGAAATCTTGAAGTATGAAGTTATGCTTTTTGGAAGTGCTACTATCTGTTAGAATGGAACACTTTTGACCTAGTAAATGATATTAAAAATGCATGAAACTTGGTGAATCACTAGATTTTGGTGTTCGGAACAAATCTCCCAGAGACAGGAAAAATGTAGTTTGAATGTTAAGGCCCCCAAAAATAGCAAACATCGTAATATGTCTAAATCTGGACTATTTTGCGCGGTCTCCCGGTAATGGTCATAACTCCTAAGTCAGAACTCAAAATGCAGTGAGGTTTGTTCCTAGATTTAAAGCTCTCGTTAAGATTTGATTCACTGAATTTGGAGATTATTTTATTAGTCAACTGAATGAGGAAAATTAAGCTATTGCAGGAGGGTTTTGTTTGGAAACTTGCTTTAAATCATAATGTATTGTACCTTGAAGTATTGCATGCTTGGATTTTGTGGAAATTAGGTGTTGCATGGACTGTTTTGGTTGGTTGAGATTCCTTAAATGAGTTGATGCATGGCTTAGGTTCATTTTATGATGGATACTTGTTTAATTGTCTGTGTAAGCATGAAATTGAGGCCCTACTACACATGCATGCTTCCTAAGTGACTATCCTATTGTTAAAATGGATATATTTGAGTTGTTTATAGGCTGTCCAATAATCTCTAAGTATGTATCAAATGGTTTAGATGCTTCTTGTGGCTCTTAGCTAACTAAATTTATGCCCGACAATGATTTTTGTAAACCCTAATGGCTACTTAGGTTCCTAGTCCTAAACCATGCATATGTGACTTATGATTGATGTTTGGAGAATATTGATTGGACTGCCCGGAAAGATAAGAATAGCCTCGTGTATGATTTATAATAGCCATGTGGTCATACGTTAACTATTTGTATACCCGAGCTTGTATATTGTGTTGAAATTACTTTGTTTACGTCCTATGCATTAGTTACATTGATTGCATGGCTTATATTGTACATGATTATGTGACTGCCCGTTAATATTTAAATGTGCTTAAATTGATTTATGAAGCAACTATACATCCTACTTTACCTTGTATGCTTACTTGTCTATACGTGATCATACACTTGCATGGAGGCAACCTACCTTGTTGACCTCATAATGTGAAATGTTAAATGGCATAAATGTGTATTGCATACAAGATTGCAACCTTTCATTGTGGCATGGTAGTATTTCACGCACGTCGGGCAGTATCGGGCTTGCCAGTGCTACCGTGACTACCATGGTCTAATTCCCTCTCTTGTTTGGGGGCTAGACTTCCTCAGAGAGTTGGGTCGTAGGATTTGGTGTACAATCCAGAGTACACCTATGGGGAGCAATAAAAGGATGATTGACGCCGGCTACAACAATGGTTATTGGAAATGATATTAAGAGCAAAAGCTCACCGTATCCTTGAGATGATTGGTAAATATATCTATTTTTCAATCTAATTCTTATACTATGCTTACATTCTTATTTTGTGTTACATGACATGTTTTCAAAAGGGTCTTAATAAGTTAACCGGAAAAGAATTTCAAAAGCCTTGTCACTTTTCCCCTCCTCGCTGAGTTCATAAGGACTTACCCTCTTTTGTCATTACAGGTGAAGCAGTTTTGGAACAGGTGCCGAAGAGAATGTACTAGTTGATGAACCTTTGGAATGACTATGTGAATTTACGTGCTTTTCATGAACATGGATGCTATTAGGGATGTTGTGTTTGGTTGTAGACTGTTTATTTTGTTGTTGTAAATGACCTCCGTTGTAATTTAGGGTCTAATTTTGGTTTGTACTAACTATAATAGGACGGACACTTTTATTTCGGTCGTGTGCTTTCTTTGTTATGGATAGTAGTTATCGTTAGGTTTTTTAATCGATAGGTGAAGAATCAACTAAGTTAGCCCTACCTGTACTCATTAAGGTACTCATTTATAAGCTAAAATGATAATAAGTACTTGCATAAATAGGAATTTGACAAATAAACGAGGTCTAGTTATTATGATAGGCTTATTAATCCAAACGGAACCTCCAAGATAAACTAGTAGGCCTATCAACTGATGATAAAATGAAAGCTTTAGTTGTAGGCAAATTAAAGGTTTGGAATTTTTGAGGTATTCTAGAAAATAGATCAAACCAAAGATCCTAATTACAGCCGTTATGCTGTCGGTTTTTCGAAAAACTTTTGGAGTTCTAGACTAATGAATAAGCATTAATCATAGTCAAACGGGTAAGTCGTAAAATAACAACGATAAATTAGGTCATACCCTAGTCTAGCCTCTATAGGATGGGTTGGGACGTGACACCTATATTAGAATGGTATTAGAGCATAGTTCATTAACTAGGCATAAGCCGGGTTCAGCTCTCGGCTAGTGGGTAGAACCCTAAGTTAGTTCGTGTCTTTCTTGTTTGTATATGCTTGTATGACTAACGTGCTTTAGTTATTTATACTTAGTAAGCTTTGAAAATTATATGTGAAACTTACGTGCTATATGTAAGTATATTATATGTACCTATATAACTTATGTGATATGTGAGAACCAAATTTGACCAATATGCTTTAGTTAACATGTGTCTGATGAGTCTTGATTGTTCCCTATTTAAGTGAAACTTATATGTACATTAAATATCATATGATCTTATGCTTCTATACTCATCCCTTAACACATATGCATGCTATATAACTGTAAATGACTATATATTCATATAGGAGGCTAGATTTAGGCCTTGCAGGGATGTAAAATTTTAGAGGATGTAGGGAAAGGCTTGGCTTAAGGTTCCTGCATCTTCAAACCACTCAAGGGATGATAGGCAATGACGAATATGTAAGGAAGTGCTTAACATAAGTGCAATGTTGAGGTAAAGCTATCCTTAAATCTTTAGGGTAATAATATATGCGATTGAGTTAACGATATCATGGCTATATAGTTGTTCAATTTCGTTAACCATTATTGTGTTTGCTGTTTAAAGATAGGGAATAAGGTTATAAAACTTCCTTAGTCATAAGTGCATATTATCATATGTGTGGAGTTGTATATGTTCTTTTATGCTTGTAGTAGTGGTTGACTTGGAAGTTGCTTTTGAATATATATTTCTCAAACTTGGCGTGGTAGGCCCTCTAAAAAGTTAACAATATACTCGTATGATTAAGTCCTTACTCATTTGGAATTAAGTATTGATTATCCTAATATGGTGTATGCTAGTGAATTTCGAGCTCACTAAGTTGTGACCTAAAATTTAGGAATGAATTGTGAAAGTTGATGATATTTACTTTCAATGGTTGTAGAATAATTGTGTGACTTTAACGACGGTTAAATTCGGGGTATGTAAGCAGCTTTGAAGTCTGAGTCTAATAAGTTTGATAACCTTTATTATAATAAGGCATAAGGATGTCGAGATTAAGGGTTCATGTAGCTAGAACTTTGAGCTCGTAGACTGCTCATGAAATGCTAGGATAAGTAAAAGAGTAAGTGTTGAGTTTTACATTAAGTGGCTAACTGTTACTGAAGGTTCTAAATAAGATGTTTGTGATGATAGGTATCAAAGTTGTAGTCTAGTACTAAATGCATTAGAATAAGTATGTGATTATGTAAGGGAGGTCATTGTGCACACTCGTTAGTTAGGCACTCTATAGAAATTGTTTTACACGTATTACATATGTATAAAGTAGTATATATATACCTTTATGTGATGTCCGATACTAATAACATCTAGTAGTAAAAGGGTAGAATTGTTGGCAGGCAATTAGTAAGTCCAAATAGCCTAAGTAATGATTATGCTTAACGATACTTGGTGACTCCTAGAGCCTAAGGTTAATGAGTCTTGACGCTCTTAGCAAGTTGAACACCTAAACGTTGAGAGTAAGAATTTGTGTGGCTAAGATAGAGATGAATTAAGGTTATGACGACTTAAGATGATGACTACATTAGCATGGTGAATATTACTAAGTTGTAATCCTACGAGGGTAACGCTAAGACCCGATACTTAGGAAATAAATTGTGGATCACAAGCTAATGAAATTTACCTATAAGAGTTGAACTAGTGTAACATGATTAGTTTACCCATGCAATTTTGATGGCAATTTGTTGGTGGCACTTAATAAACCCTAGAGTTTGAGTTTAACGAATCTCAACTGTTTTTCTTCTTGATTACGAGCGTAAAGGTTAACGAAGCTGGAAAAGAATGTTAGTGAATATGAGCCTGTAACCGGGAGACTAGTCACTAGAAGATTTGTTAATCTAATATACCTACGAGATAAGAAGGACTATGATACTATCAATAGATGACGACTTGAGATGGATTAGTTTGCTCGGTGAGTTCTTCTTGAATATAAGGTCGTATTGTGGAAATGATCCATAACATGTGTATGTCCTATATGATAACAATTTTGAAGTTAGTTGATATGATATGTAAATCGGATATAGACCTATCACCTTGAAATTAGTGTATGTCACCATAGGATCATGGTACTATTGTGATATTCCTTTTGAGGTACGAATGAGAAAGGTAGATTAACATGACATAAGTCATGATTTTGGAATTATAATTATATTGTTAGAATACCGATGCAACTTCAATTACTATGCTTGGAGGTTCTAACCTTAGTTAATAAACTTGACCTTAAGATCAATTGGAGAGAATAAAGTCGTTCAAAGGAACGAACTGTAAATGTAGGGGTCATACCGAATCAAATGATTGGAGAAAGCTAGGAAGAGAATCGGTTGTGGTAAGAGAGATCAAATAGCAAGGGACGACTCGAAGTAGGAAAAATAACAAAGATCAGAATCCATCTAAATGACCTCAACAGGTAAAAATAAATTTCAGGACAAAATTATTTTAAAGAGAGGAGGATGTGAGGCCCGACCTCAATTTACATGTGATCCCTCGATTTGTGTGCACTAACTTCGAACTGCGTGTCTTAACTTAGATTTAAGTACTATACCTTGATTTACGTGCATTGCATTGAATTACGTGTCTTATATTGGTTTACGTGCATTACCTAGGGTTGAGTGCATTTGCATTGAAATCCGTGTATTCAACTAGAAGTACGTGCCTTATCTCGTAGTACGTGCCCTAAACCTAAGAATGCGTGCCTACATGCTGATCTAGAAAGATTTCTTCACAAAGAACTAGGCAACAAAATAATCATACACAATCCACTAACCATTATTAAATTCCTAATTCAAATCCTACAAACTCCATTAACACTAAAATAATATTAAAACTATCCTAAACATTCCACTAACCATTATTTTAATCCCAAGTCAATCCACTAAAGGACAAAAGCTCACCAATCCCTAAACAACCCCATGCTTATTCCCTTACACCTCGCACATTCCCAAGAAGCATAATCTTCATATTTGAAGTCCCAAGAATCATTACAAGCAAGGCTAGTTCAACCAAGGCAATACAATCAAAACTAGACAACAAAAATCACTAGTTTCATTCTCATTTGTTGTTTTATCTCTTTTTAGTCTTAGCTCTCAAAATCTCTCTCTCTCTCTCTCCATGATTTCTCACTGCCTCTTGCACTTAAGAGACTGCCTAAACCATTTAGCCAAGGTAGAAGGCCTCCAAGACCCGAGCAATCAAGCTACTACACGGCATAAGCTTATCTAGGGCTATCAAGGGCTTAGGTAAGGTTTCCTTGTTTCCTTTTATGTTCTTTTCCATTTCTCTTGGATATAAGCCCATACATGTCTTCCATAGTCATTAACAAAGCCAATGATTAAGGTAGAAGCAAGGAAAGGCATGGTCAAAGCAAGAACCAAGCACTTAGGGCACATCAAGCCATTTTCGCAAGCGTTTGTGTACTATCTCTCTTGGTTTCACTAAGGTGATGGTTTAAATCTTTTAAAATACTTCAAAAACTTACATTCATGCACTTATATGACTGTATTTACTCTTGAAGTCCATGTGCATGTGTTTGTATGAGTATATCTACCCTTGCAAGCCTTGAAACTTGATAGAAATCTTGAAGTATGAAGTTATGCTTTTTGGCAATGCTACTGTTTGTTAGAACGGAACACTTTTGACCTAGTAAATGATGTTTAAAATGCATGAAACTTGGTGAATCAATATATTTTGGAGTTCGGAACAAATCTCCCAGAGACAGGAAAAACATAGTTTGAATGTCTAGGCCCCCAAAAAGGCAAACATCGTAATGCGTTTAAATCTGGACAGTTTTGCGCGGTCTCCCGGTAATGGTCATAACTCCTAAGTATGAACTCGAAATGCAGTGAGGTTTGTTCCTAGATTTAAAGCACTCGTTGAGCTTCGATTTAATATTTGATTCACTAAATTTGGAGATTATTTTCTTGGTCAACGGAGCGAGGAAAATTCAGCTATTGCAGGAGGGTTTTGTTTGGAAACTTTCTTTAAATCATAATGTATTGTACCTTGAAGTATTTCATGCTTCGATTTTGTGGAAATTAGGAGTTGCATGGACTGTTTTGGTTGGTTGAGATTCTTTAAATGAGTTGATGCATGACTTAGGTTCATTTTATGACGGATACTTGTTTAATTGTATGTGTAAGCATGAAATTGGGGCACTACTACACATGCATGCTTCCTAAGTGACTATCCTATGGTTAAAATGGATATATTGAGTTGTTTATAGGCTTTTCAATAATCTCTAAGTATGTATGAAATGGTTTAGATGCTTCTTGTGGCTCTTAGCTAACTAAACTTATACCCGAGCATGATTTTTGTAAACCCTAATGGCTACTTAGGGTCTAAGTCCTAAACCATGCTTATGTGACTTATGATTGATGTTTGGAGAATATTGATTGGACTTCCCGGAAAGGTTAGAATAGCCTCGTGTATGATTTATAATAGCCATGTGGTCATACGTTAACTATTTGTGTACTCGAACTTGTATATTGTGTTGAAATTATTTTGTTTACGTCCTATGCATTAGATACATTGATTCCATGGCTTATATTGTACATGATTATGTGACTGCCCGTTAATGTTTAAATGTGCTTAAATTGATTTATGAAGCAACTATACATCCTACGTTACCCTGTATGCTTACATGTCTATACGTGATCATACACTTGCGTGGAGGCAACCTACCTTGTTGACCTCATAATGTGAAATGTTAAATGGCATAAATGTGTATTGCATACAAGATTGTAACCTTTCATTATGGCATGGTAGCGTTTCACGCACGCCGGGCGGTATCGAGCTTGCCGGTGCTACCGTGACTACCATGGTTCAATTCCCTCTCTTGCTTGGGGCCTAGACTTCCTCGGAGAGTTGGGTCGTAGGATTTGGTGTACAATCCGGAGTACACCTATGGGGAGCGATAAAAGGATGATTGACGCTGGCTACAACAATGGTTATTGGAAATGATATTGAGAGCGAAAGCTCACCGTATCCTTGAGATGATTAGTAAATGTATCTATTGTTCAATCTAATTCTTATACTATGCTTACATTCTTATTTTGTGTTACTTGACATGTTTTCAAAGGGGTCTTCATAAGTTAACCGGAAAAGAATTTCAAAAGCCTTGTCATTTTTTCCCTACTCGCTAAGTTCATAAGGACTCACCCTATTTCGTCATTACAGGTGAAGTAGTTTTGGAACAGGTACCCGAAGAGAATGTGCAAGTTGATGAACCTTTGGAATGACTATATGCATTTACGTGCTTTTCATGAACATGAATGCTATTAGGGATGTTGTATTTGATTGCAGACTGTTTATTTTGTTGTTGTAAATGACCCCTGTTGTAATTTGGGGTCTAATTTTGGTTTGTACTAACTATAACAGGACGAACTCTTTTATTTCGATCGTGTACTTTCTTTGTTATGGATAGTAGTTATCATTAGATGTTTAAACCGATAGGTGAATAATGAATTAAGTTAGCCCTACCTATACTCATTAAGGTACTCATTTGTAAGCTAAAATGATAATAGGTACTTGCATAAATAGGAATTTGACTAAAAAACAAGGTGTAGTTATTATGATAGACTTATTAATCCAAACGGAACCTCCAAGATAAACTAGCAGGCCTATCAACTGATGATAAAACGAAAGCTTTAGTTGTAGGAAAATTAAAGATTTGAAAATTTTGAGGTATTCTAGAAAATAGGTCAAACCAAATATCCTAATTATATCCGTTATGCTGCCGGTTTTTCAAAAAACTTTTGGAGTTCTAGACTAACGAATAAGCATTAATCATAGTCAAACGGGTAAGTCATAAAATAACAACGATGAATTAGGTCATACCCTAGTCTAGCCTCTATAGGATGGGTTGGGGCATGACATATTCAACTTAATCTGTCTACTCAGAAGTTTACTACTTATTCTGCAGCTATTAAGGCAGTAGCGAGATTTGAGAAATGTAAGGCAGAACTGTTGGCAGAGTTGAGTCAGCCCAGTAAACGGCTGTACCAGTCACAGAGTCAGGGATTTCAGAGACAGTATCAGCCACCTAGTCTGGGTCAGTAACAGAGGCAGACTCAAAGTTATCCGGGGCCAGTCCAGACTCAGTCACAATCGAGGCTAGTTTAGATTCAGGCACATAGCTAGTCCCGACCAGTTGCAGCTAAATCTCAACAGGGTAGTACTGCTACGTCTACATACAAAGCTCCTACAAGAGGCACTACTGCAAGGCAAAACCAGCAGTGCAGCTTCTGTCAGGGCAAGGGTCATACTGAGGAAAACTGTTGGAAGAAACTGAACAAGTGTACAGGTAGCGACAGTGACCACATCGGGTCAAGGATTGTCTGATGTTTAAAGGTGTTCGGGGACAAACTTCCAGCCAGGGTACCCAGACCAGAGTTCCAAGTACAGCACCAGTTCCATGAGGCTAGGCATGAGTGTTTTCCTTAGATCAGGAGGAGCTTCCTGACACGACTGTAGTGGTTGAAGGTACATTCCTTCTTAATAATCAGTCAGTCACAATTTTAATTGATACCGGGGCTACACATTTATTCATTACTCCTATGTGTGCATAGTCGGTTGCATTAAAAGTTGATAAGTTGCCTTATAAGATTGAGGTAGGCACACCTATGGGCACTAAGTTTATTACTGAATTTGTTTGTAAATCATGTGAAATTTGTATTGAGGGTCGCTTATTTCCAATTGACTAAATTATTCTACCTTTCTGGGATTTTGAGATTATTTTGGGGATGGATTGGTTAGAAAAGTACTATGCCTATCTAGATTGTAAAAGGAAAATTGTAAGCTAGAAATGTTTGACCAATCTGTAATTGAAATTGTTGGAAGTCGTAAATCTATTGGGACTCGTATAATTTCTTCCATTAAAGTATCTAAACTGTTGGGTATGGGTTGTGAGGTATATTTGGCATATTTGATTAATCATCCTGGAGATAAATTAAAATTGAATGAGGTGCCTGTTGTGAAGGAGTTCCTGGGAGTATTTCCTGAAGAATTGTCTGGCTTACCACCAGATAGAGAAATAGAGTTTGTAATTGACTTATTGATGGGAACTTCCCCTATTTCTAGAATACCATATAGAATGGCCCCTCTTGAATTGCAGGAATTGAAAGTACTATTGCAGGGTTTGCTTGAAAAAGGGATTGTTCAGCCTAGTTCTTCACCTTGGAGTACTCCGGTGTTGTTTGTAAAGAAGAAAGACGGTTCTCTCTGATTGTACATCGACTACAAGGGTCTCAATCAGGTAACTGTAAAGAACAAATATCCCTTACCTTTGATTGAAGAATTGTTTGACAAGCTATAGGGTACCAAAGTATATTCCAAGTTTGATATGAGGCAGGGTTATTACCAGTTGAGAATTAAAAAGGATGTTGTGCCTAAAACAACCTTCCGAACCAGGTATGGTCATTATGAATTTGTGGTATTACCATTTGGGTTAACTAATGCTCCTGTCGCTTTCATGGATTTGATGCAAAGAGTGTTTCGTCCATATCTAGACCAGTTTGTTGTAATTTTTATTAATGATATACTGGTATATTCAAAATCTGAGGCTGAGCATGAGCAACACTTGAGAATTGTATTGCAGACCTTGCAAGAACATAAATTGTTTGCTAAATTTAGTAAATGTGAGTTCTGGCTAAGGTAGGTTGCTTTCTTAGGGTATATAATCTCTCAGGATAGAATTTCTGTTGATCCAGCAAAGATAGAAGTAGTATTGGCGTGGAAAAGCCTGAAACCGTTACAGAGATTCACAGTTTTCTAGGGTTAGCTGGCTATTACAAGAGGTTTGTTAAAGATTTTTATAAAATTGCAGGGCCAATAACTCAATTAACTCAAAAGACGATTGTGTTTAACTAGGATGATAAATGTGAAGCTAGTTTCCAGGAATTGAATAAAAGACTAACCACTGCTCCTATCCTTGCATTACATGAGGGAACTGACAACTTTGTGATCTACAGTGATATGTCGAAAGAGGGCTTAGGTTGTATGTTGATGCAAAATGGTAAAGTGATAGCTTATGCTTCGAGAAAATTGAAACCTTATAAGCTTAATTATCCTACTCATCACCTAGAGTTAGTTGCTATTGTCTTTGCTTTAAAGAAATGGCGACATTATTTGTAGGGCAATAAGTTTAAAATTTTCACTAATCACAAAAGCTTCGAGTATCTATTTTCATATAAAGATTTAAACATGAGGTAGAAGCGCTGGTTAGAACTGTTGAATGATTATAATTGTACTATTATCTACTTGTCAAGTAAAGTTAACATTGTCGTAGATACTTTAAACCGAAAGGCTACTGTGACCGATTTGATTATAAAGAACTGGGAGTCTATTGAGGAGTTATGCCTATGGAAACTAGAAGCTTCAGAGATATGCATTCGATTTGCAAGTTTGCAAATTCAGTCCCTATTGCTGTCTAGAATTAGAGAAGCACAACAGTCTAATCCTCAGCTATTGAAAATCCAAGAAAAGTCAAAAGGGGGAAAGTCAAATTTCAAATTGCATAATGATGGCATACTTAGATACAAGAACAAAATCTGTATTCTTGGTGATTCGACTTGAAGAATGAGGCACACGGTTCCAAGTATACTATTCACCCTGGTAGTACTAAAATGTATCGGGACTTGAAACAAAACTTCTAGTAGAACAATATGAAGAGGGAAATAGCGGATTATGTGGCTAAGTGTCTGACTTGTTAGAAGGTTAAAACTTAACATCAGAGGCCTGCGGGGTTGTTGCAACCATTAGCCAATCCTGAATGGAAATGGGATCATATTACCATTGATTTCATTACTGACTTGCCAAGAACACCGAGAGGTAATGATTCTGTGTAGGTTGTTGTAGATAGATTGACAAAAACATCATATTTCATTACTGTGAAGAAAACAAAAAGTCTTGATAAGTTAGCTGAGCTGTACATTGAAAATATTGTAAGACTGCATGGGACTCCAGCTAGAATTGTGTTAGACAGAGATCCCAAATTCACATCTCAATTCTGGCAAAAGATACATAAAACATTAGGCACTAAACTGAGCTTCAACATTGCATATCACCCACAGACGGATGGTTAGTCTGAAAGAACTATCAGAATATTAGAAGATATGTTACGAGCTTGCATTCTAGACTTTGGTAAAAGTTAGGATATATATTTGTCACTTGCAGAATTTACCTATAACAATAGTTACCAGGCTACCATTGGCATGGCACCTTATGAGGCACTTTATAGGCATAAATGTAGATCTCCACTTTATTGGGATGTGGTTGGAGAAATGAAGACAATCAATCCTACTTTGATGCCAGAGGTGGCTAAAATGATTGATAATATGCAACTCATTCGCAAAAGGATGCTTACAGTTAGGGGCAGGCAGAAAAGTTATGTTGATAGACGTCGTCGTGACTTGGAGTTTGCCGTGGGTGATCGGGTATTCCTGAAAATCTCTCCTCAAAAGGGTTTGATTCGACATAGAAAATGGGGCAAATTGAGTCCTAGGTATATGGGACCATTTGCGATTACCGACAGGGTTAGTGATTTAGCATACAGATTGGCATTGTCTCCGAGTTTAGCCAAGTTGCATGATGTATTTCATGTATCGATATTGAGAAAGTATCAGCTAGATCCTTCACACATTCTACAGCCAGAGCCTTTGGAAATTAGTGAGACTTTGACATATGTTGAGAAACCTCTTCGAGTTGTGGATAGAAAAGTTTAAGAGCTCAGGATTAAAAGTATTCCGATAGTGAAGATTCTGTGAGATCATCATAGAGTTGAGGATGCTACCTGGAAGCGAAAGGATCAGATGAGGGACAGATATCCAGAGTTATTTCCTAAATCATGTAAGCATTGCGATGATGAAATTTGTTTAAGGGGGAGATGATTTGATGCTTGAACCCTCCAGCATGTTTACAATGACTGTTGCATACCTATTTGTGCATTTAAACGTGAATTTACTTACTTTTGGGTATGATTACTATCCATAGTGATTTTTGACCGTTAAATTTATCTGAATTTATAATTTTCCTATGTTATATGACCTATTTGAGGAATGAGAAAAATAAGATTTTGTGCATTGAATGACCGGAGAGTACCTTAGAATAATGGTTTTCCTACCGTATGAATACTGTAACATTGAATAACATTGAAATCGGGCTAGGTAGCTTTTTAATTAGTTTTGGCTTAGCATTGACCAAGACTTATGAGCATTTGACTCAAAATAAAAGCATATATACATTATATACACATATTAGCATACATTTACAACACAATACACACAAACAATTAGCAAAATTCCCTTTGTGTTCCCTCCTCTACCCGTCGACCAAACAAGAGAAAAAGAAAAAAATTGCATCTTCAACTCTTCAATTTGAGGGTATCCTAGCTAGTTGCAAGGGGTTCCAAGTGTTTCTAAGCCTTCTACTAGCTTCCTCAAGCTAGTGAGGGAGATTACATAATTATGTGTTTTTATTAGCTAGTGTTTACTTGAAAGTTTTGATTTATTATATATTGAATGTTACATGCTTATCTATGCTTGATTTACTCCTTAATATGGTTATAGAACATGTTTTTAAGAGTAGATAGCATTGTTAATGGCTAATGTGATAAATCTTTAATTTAAAGTAGGGTTGGATTGTAGAAATTGGGAATTTTCTATAAACTTGGTTCTAGCTTGATTAAATGATTGTTAGGCATGATTTAGGAGTGAATAAACTTAGATTAGAACCTCAAATGGTTTGGAAACACAAGAATTGCAAGAACTTTAAATTAAAGTTAGATTTTGGGCACTATTCACTTAGGACCATCTAATTATGACCCGATACTCGATTTGAAAATTTATATGGACCCTAGGGATGCTAAAATGATTACTCGATAAAATTCATTGAATTCTAAGAATATTGAATTTTGAGTCCTTAATTGCGTAATAAATAACGACCTAATGATGTAGGGACCCGGGGTGAGGTGTAAAGTGCTAAATGTTCCTATATATATAGGATAGGCCCTAGATTACCTTTATGGCACTGAATCAATCATCGGTTAGAGTACTTGTAGTTAAAATATACCTCGGGGCATTTGGGGCTTTTGGGCTAGATGTAGTTTAAAGTGTGGTTTCATGGTCCAAAGTGGTGTCAAAAAGTTTCTTTAGATGCATTAATTAGGTTGTTTGCAAATCTAGAACCTTGTGTTCCGTTTGTGTGTTAAATAGCCCTTTGATCATATTTGTCTATTTCTCGTTTTAATGCTTATGTAGTACCTGTTTTCGAGGGAAACCTACTTTTTTATCCCTTATTTGTGTTATTCTATTATATTTTCATTGTCATTTGAGTACATTGCATAGTGGTTGCGCAACCATTTTGTCGGGGCGGATATATTGGGTATCTGCTGGACAGCAGCGGGCTTGCCAGTAGATATTCAATCTCCATGCTCTACTCTCTCACTCGCTTGGTCAGGAGATCGATAGGGGGTGTTGGGTCGTAGGATTTCGGGGTACATCCGGAGTACACCCACTAGAGTGTTTAGGGTTTATGTGGGCACATTGATCGAGTTCGTGGTTCGTGGATCAAGGTTCATGATTGAAGATCAAGACTTGGAATGTAAGGGGTTATCAAGATCATATGATTTTTAATGTGTGTTATTTAATTGTTTAATGCTTCCTTATTGTATAGTTATTGTTCTTGTGCTTAACTGCTACATTGCACAATTGATTTTTGAAAAACGCCATGATTTACTGTATCCCCCTCCTTCATTGAGCAACTGTGTTTGCTCATTCCTCTTTTAACATGTTTCAGGAGAAGCTGAGGTAGATCCCCCGCTGGTTATGGTAGAGGAAGAGGAAGTGCAGACTGATCCTTTACCTTGATTGCTTGTTTGCTGAGGTTGGATACCTATGTGTTGGATTATGTGTGAAGCTGCTGTATAGGTGTCCTATGTTGAGGCCTTTGAGGTCTTGTATGTATTTATGCTTATCTTGAAGGATTGTAACTAAAGTTTAGAGTTTTGTATGATTTAGTAGCAGTGGACGACATGTAATAGCTAATGATTTACTTTACTGTCTATTAGATTGCATGCTTATGGGGTAAATGTAAGTTGGTAAATGGACTTAATATATAAGTAAGATTTATAGATAAAGTTAAAGTGGTAAGATAACTGGTCTTATAGCTTAGAATATCAATGGCCTATATCAATGCATGCTTGTATGCCCTACTTTGTCCAGGTTATAAGGCTCGGATGGCCTTAGGGTATTGTAGGATGTTATGTTTTTGGAGGATGAGATGTATTATGAATGTTGGGATATTGCATTGTGGTTGTTTTTAACTGTGTGCAAGTAACCGGATAGTCCACGGTATAGAGATGACTATTTCCGTTTGTCAAGTCCAATCTCGACCTTTAGCGTACGGTTGGGTCTGGGGCACTACACCTAGAAACAAGGGAAACTCTGTCCATTTTTTCTCATTTTTGGTGACCTCGGGATTTGGATCGGGAGTCCGATCTTATAAGGGATTGGGGCATTACAGAATGTGTTTTGAAAGAATGTATGCATGCCTTATGTGTTAAGTGAACTAAATTTGGTCAATGTGCTTTATGTGAATAATGTGTTTTATGTGCTTAATGTGTTTTATTTGACCAATGTGTGCTATGTGATCAATTTGCTTTATGTGAAGTTTGTTTCTTATATGACATTAAATGCTTATACCTTGTTTACATAATATAACCTATGATTAATTTTTGGTTGAAAGATGGTTGCAAGAAATACTAGGGGTAGACCCCGTAGGAATGATGATGGTCAGGGTGAACAGCACCTGTGGGTGACCCGATTTTGGGGCAAATAGCGGCACCAATGGCCGAAATAGCCAAGGTACTAGAGAAACAAAATGATCAGAATCATAATAACCAAGTCAACAATCATAACAACCGGGGTAACAATAGAGGTAATGGAAATGGTGGTGATAGTGTACTTTAGGGGTTCCTCAGGTATCATCCACTGAGATTCTTAGGCGAGCCAAATGATGAGAAGGCAGAGGAGTGGTTGGAGATAATCTAGAACATTTATGATGCCCTCGACTACACAGAGGACATGAAAATCACCTTTGCAATTTCCCTATTAGACAGGGATGTCAAACAGTGGTGGAGGATAGTCAGACTTCAGTGGGAACAGCAAAACACCCTGTATTTGTGGCAGAACTTTATGAGGGCCTTTAAAAACAATTATATACTGGAGATTGTACGAGAAAGGTGAGAAGATGAATTCATGTCTTTAAGTTAGGGGACTATGTTAGTGGCATAATATGAGGATCAGTTTAACAAGTTGTCGCACTATGGACCTACAATGGTGCAATCTGATAGCCATAGGGTACCTAGATTTGTCAAATGACTGAGACCCGATATCCAGGACAGTTTAGCTCCGTTCCAGTTTGCTATTTATTCGGAGGCCCTAAATGTTGCATCGAGGGTTAAGAAAATGAAAAGATAAGTTGGAGCCGAGTCAAGCCAACACAGTAAGAGGTTGTTCCAGCCTTAAAGCCAGAGTCAATAGCAACCATTTCCGTCCCAGGGCCAGCAAAGGTCCTATCACTCCCAGATTCAGATAGATGACCAATAAGGATCTTTTCAGCCTCTGTTACAGTTAGAGCACATAGGATCAGCCGATTATTGTAAGGTCTCAACAAGGACAGACCCATACTCAGGGTCAGAGTAAACCAGCTGTCATGAGATTTCAGTAGACTAATCCAGTTGTTTCGATAGCTCAGAGCTCCTCAAGAAGCAATGTTGCTATTAACGTTCTGCTTTATGCCTTTTGTAATAGGAGGGGCCATATGGAGGCCAACTACTAGAAGAAGGCTGGCAAATGCACAGGGTGTGGCAGCGACCAGCACAGGGCAAAGGATTACTCAAAATATAAGACTGGGCAGGGGCAGACAACAGCCAGGGGTAATCAGAGCAGGCCTGCAAGTATCGCACCTCCACAGCCACATGTTCAAACCCGAGCTTATGCCATTGATCTATAAGGATTGCCTCATGAAGAAAGTAAGAATTTTGAGGGTGAAATTATTTTAAAGGGAGAAGGATGTGAGACCCGAGTTTGACTTTTATGTGCAAATTATGTGTTTATTTGACTTTCATGTGCAAATTATGTGTTTATTTGACTCTTATGTGCAAAAATTATGTGCTTATTTAATTTAGTACATAAAATGTGTAGTTATATGATTTATTAAGTGTTATTATGTGAAATATGCATTTAAAGATCATTTAACTTGCATTTAGTTGACTTTTCATATAATTGACCAAACTAGTCTTTTGTATTTTTAAATGTTTAGTCTACCATAGTTGAATTGACTTTTGACTTGGCATAATTGTAAATATGATCAAATTGCATGTTTAGGTAGTCATTTAACCATTTTAATATCTTATCCTAGATTCAAAAGTAAAACCCACTAACTTATGTCTTGCTTTGACTTTCTTTGACCTTAACTAATGTCTTATATCAATAAAACAAAAGCCAAAAACACTCCAAAGAGAGCCATTTCAGCCGTGAGCTTAGAGAGGAAAAGGAATAGTGTATTCTAGGGTTTTTTAGCAAATTTTGAAGAAAAATGGCAAGATCAAAGCCCATTCCAACCAATTTTGAGCTCGTATTAACGTCATCTAACATCTTACTACGTATTTCTAGCTTTATTTTCCAGGAAATGTGAAGGGTTCTTTCAAAACTTGGTTTTAAAGTTTGTTACATTCCATGAAATTTATATTTGAGTCATGTAAATGTTATTTTGCTTATGAATCTTACTAAAGTAGTGTTCAGTGAGCAACATAGTTGAATTTTAGCCTTATTGATCCATAGGAACTTATAGCTTGCTAAGTTGTGTTCTAGATGATGTTTGAGCTAATATATGAGTTTGATTCTTGTTGTATGGCTTAAATATGATATGTATATCACAAATATATGTTGTATTGTGCTAGAATCACTTGAATACATCAAGGGATATGAAAATTTGGGGTGGTATAGTGGCTGAATTTTTCCAATGTTGAATAGTCCTTTTGTATGCCTTTTGTATAATAAATTGCTTGGTTTGATGCGTAAGGGTTAGGTGTAAATGTATGCTAGAAGTGCGGCTTCGGTTGCTTAGGAAATGAATGCTAAATGCTTGAGTTTTGTGTTGCTAAAGTTGAGTTAAAGTGTTGTAGAATTCTATTTTGTAGAATGTGTGATTGCTTGAGTGTGGTACCTAATATGGTTAGAGTTGGTTAATGCATGTAAATGTAAGGTTAAGATTAGGTAACCTACTTTGTTACCTAGTCAATGTATTGTTAAATGATATGAAATGTTAAATGAAATGCTAGTGTGTTCGGAAAACAAACTACTTTGTTGTTTTCCCTAAATGTCGTGAATGTGTGATATATGTTAAATACGAATGCGATGCGAATGTAAATACGAAGCGTAAGGTTGCAACCTTTAAACTAGATGCGGTAGTTTTTGTTGCACTTGGCAGCATCGGGTTTGCCAGGCGATGACACAGCTACGGATGTTCTAATCCCTATCCCGAATAATTGGAGTATTTCATAAGAGTGTGGGTCGTAGGTTTGGTGTACATCCGGAGTACTTCTAGTGCATAGGTAGGGTTCGTGATGATGCATGGGGAACGATATCAGCAAAATGAGCCTATCCTTACTATGTATTTATTTACGTTACATTTCTCGCACCATTTATACTTGTTACATATTAATGTTCATGGCATGTTTTCAAAATGAGTTTTCAAACTTAAAAAAGGCTTTCCAAAACCTTCCCTTACTCCCCCCTCACTGAGTTCATGGAAACTCACCCCCATTTGCTAACCTTTTAGGAGAGCTTGTGGTGAAATATGTATAGTACGTGCCAGATGAACATGTTGATGAGCCTGGGGCTTAGTTTACTTGTTTGGTTGATGTCTATGTCACCTTGGAACTTGTATTGTGTTGTAAATATTATGGAGACTTGTTGGCTATATGTAATATATGTTAAGCTTAAAATGTTTACTTTAAAGTTTATAGATTTGTAATGTAATTCATAAGTCCATTTTGTTATGTCTTCGTGGCTAGGCTTATGTAGTATTTTGCAGCATGTACCTTTATAATTATGTTAAAATAGTTGTGACAAACGGCTTATACTTTGGTTGTATGTCGGAAGGCCATGAATGTAAATTTGGCTTATTTGTTGATTATATGAGTTGTTGTGCAGGTTTTATTTGTTTATGAGGTCATGATTCAAACGTTATAATGCCAAAATTCCGTCGCGTCCCGACTTGGTTTTAGGTGGGGTCAAGTTGGGGTATGACAATAATTATCAAAAGTTTCGGGGTCAATGTGCAAATATGAAAAAATTATTTTCATAATTTAATTAATAGTGATTAGATTAAATTAATTATTTGCACAAGTGGAAGATTAATATATTATGCTTATATTAGATATAGTGAAAAGATGGAAAACACTAAACTTGGTGGAGATTGTGCCACGTCATCTTTTTTCACTAACTTCAAAATGCTTGGCTTGGATTGTGCAAGACTAGTTAGTGGAATTTTACTACAATAATCTTGTGTGTGTATGAGTATATACACCACCTAGTTTGCATTAAATATCCCACTAACTAAAAGCACTATCTAATATATGATGGATAATGGTTGTGCCAATACATATATGTATATGATGTATGTATATAAAATTGGATAGTAGAATTTCCTAGCAAATATCTTACTCCACTAAATGAGTTAGTGAAATTCACCTAGATATTAACTAAATTCCACTAACTATCTAAAAGCATACTAAGCATTATATACATCAACACAGGACAACACAAGAGATAGATGAAAAATAATCTATTTCTCTCTCTCTCTTTGGCACCTCACAGTTTTGGCTAAGGAAAGAAGAAAAATTAACTTCTTTTTCTTCTATGCTTGGTTCGGCTAGGGCTAGGAGAAAGAAGAGATGAATTATTTTCTTCAAGAATTCTTCATGCATGCTCAATTCAACATCAAAGTTGGCTAGCAACAAAAACTTTGGAGTTGGAAGGAAACCCATTTTATGCTTGTGTGGACCGACTAGGACTCTTGCATGTGTGAGAGATGGTGTCTTCATCAAGTGTTCATTTTGGACTTCATGACTAGGCTTCAAGATGTATCTTCTTTGTTTACCTTCTGTATATAAATATACTTGGTATATTTGTTATGGATATGTTAATCACATGATATCAAGATTGAGATATTGAATGTATATTAAGCTTTGATCTTATATAAATTTTTGAAATTTTATGTTTTCGCTTTCGCTAATTTCTTAGCTTGATAATGTTTATATCCTAAATGGTCCTTTCAGAATTAAGCCATTGATTGTCATTATGACTACGAGATATGACAAATAGACGTCAAAACAACTTTTCTTAATGGGAACATTGACGACTGCATCTATGTGATGCAACTAGACGGATTCATTGTTAAGGCCTAAGAGAATAGGGTTTGTAAGCTTAAAAGGTTTATCTATAAGCTTAAACAAGCATCTAAGGCATGGACCATCAGGTTTAATGAAGCGACCAAACCCTTCAAATTTGATCCAAACATTGATGAACTATGTGTGTACAAGAAAAGGAGTAAAAATGTTGTGGCTTTCTTGGTCTTATATGGGGATGACATCCTACTAATTGGCAATGATATAGGAATGTTGGCTTACATTAAAGTTTGGTTCTCTTCTCAACTTCAAATGAAGGATTTGGGAGAAGCTAGCTATGTTCTAGGAATCAAACTCTTGCGAGATCGTAAAAATAAGGTACTAGCCCTATCCATAGCTTTATACATTGAGAAGATATTGGTCAAGTTTAGCATGTAGGACTCCAAGAATGGTCTCCTACCTTCTAGGCATGGAGTTCCTCTTTCTCAGGATTAGTATGCTAAAACACCTAAAGAGGATATAAGCATGAGGAAGGTTCTATATGCATTAGCAATTAAAAGCCTTATGTATTTTATGCTCTATACTAGACCTGATATTTTATGTAGTGTATGCTCTATACTAGACCAGATATCTAGTTTTCCATAGGAATGGTTAGTCAATATCAGTCAAACACAGGACCAACTCATTTGGTGGTAGTTGTAATACCCGAGCTGGCCATGCATTTATAATATTTATTTTTATTTCTTTCTTTACTTACTTCGCATTATTCTTGGAAAACGTGCATTTATCATTATTTGTTTGTATTTAATTAATTGTCTCAATATTTAAAGATCAACTCGTATTTTGAATAATAGTAACCTATACCAAGTGATCTTAAGTTCTTATAACCTGAACTAAGTGAAACTTAGAACATATAATATCAAACTAAGCATTTGTTTCAATTAAGGTGAAAAAGATACGTTGGTAGGTGTGTTTGGATAGTTTAAGTTGTAGAAGGGATAGGAATGCTGAATTTAGAATCTTACTTCTTATTTAAGACACTTATAGAGCATGGTTAAGTTGATTCATAATCTTTAGGCCTCCAAGGAAAACGAAATGGTATAGGTTAAATAAATCTCAACTCGAAAGAAATTAGTATGCCAGCGTTTACAAGATGTTTATAAATAAATTAGGAATGTTAAATACTACCTTTCATTGAAATGAAATATTGAAATAGCCTACCAAATTCAATAGATATGGAACTTACTATAGCTTATAGTAATTTTGAAAATACATATAGATTAGAACTAGGTGAAGTGGGAATATTGTTACACGATGGAATGATTTTAAATTGTAAGAATGAGGGGGATAGTTATATCAATTAAGTAATGTAATGATAAAGATAAACTAGGGTATGATATAAGTTATAGATACCTTAGAATATATTTGGATAATGATAAAATAACTCGAAGTTATAATAACATGAGTTATAGAGCTAGGTTAATATAAATACTTTCACGCGATAAGACCCTAATACAAGGAATTAGTATAATTTTTATAGGTACCTTTAATAGTTTTATGTTTTGGACTATTAAGGTTTACGAATAAATTAACTAAGAATTAGTACATTAACTAAGTATTTAGCCTGATGAATACTACTTAGGTTTGTTACTAAGTATATACAAATAAAATTAATTAGGAATATTAATTCCTATTACTCTTTATCTGAATAAAAGATCGGGGTATAGATAGCTCAATAGCTTTTATAAATTCCCTAGTAGTTTTCACTAAAATGCCTACTGTCACCATGCATGTAAAATTAGATATCAGTTAATAGCCACAAGTCGACACCTAAGTTTCACAATCTATAAGCATCCGCCATATCACCTTCCTGCTTAAGCTTGTTCGCTATTGCCACCATCAAACACGTTACTCCAAGCTATTATCACAGCTAAACGCTAGCTCATATTAGTCATTACTTGAACTTGCTTGTTGCTGCCACCCAATATCGTTCCAGTGCTTACATGGTAACTGCCCCAAGCTAGATCACTTCTCTATCGCCCACGTCTTTGTCAGCCGTGCTAACATTTATCATTTAATATCATAGCAAGATAAGGATTTTCATTAGCAAACAAACATTCGGCAGCACCAGCTTAAGATAAATGCGTTATCATCATAAACAGTCTGATCGAGGTTCCTATATATAAGGGACCTTGCGTATTAGTGAAGACAACACAACAAACAAGAGAAAAACCAAAGCTTGAATACATACTCATAGCGTCCGTAAGTAGCCTACTTCAAAGTTATCATGTTCTGCTAATATCACCAATCCTACCAAGACATCTTACACCAAATTCATCCTAGTGCTAAATACAGTAGCTCAATGTTGTAGTTGCATCATTTTACCGCCAAGCTAAAGGTGATTCACCACCTTAATTCTTATCACCACCGAAAGATCGTATATCACTTCACCTACATATATACAGATCAGAACTTAGCCTTTAACACTTAACACCTTATAATTTACTGATCATAACCGTCGACCACAAAGAAGCTATCGGGTTAGCAATTAAATCTCACCATCTCTCCACACACGTAAAATAAACAAATCAAACAAGTTTACTTCTAATCTTTTCTCCACCCTAGCTGACGGAAGATGCAAAACAATTGTTCCTAGTTTTTGTTTGTTACCTTAGTCGACGGCAAGTAAAGGAAGAAGTAAATTATCGGGTTTAGCTTAAGCCTAAAGGAAGATTAGGAGAATTTAACTTGATGTTGCTTGAAGACATTTTGCATGCAAATTAGAGTTCACAAATTCAGGTGAGGAGATTTAATACAAGCTGCATATCTATATACATGTTTAACGTGTAAACTTATGTGAGAAATATTTTTGTTAATAGCCGCATGCAAGTTTAAAAACCTGTACATACATGGTATGGCATTAAGCTTGGTAGTGTGTATAGGAAAGCAATATATGAAGTAGTAGTGAAAGATAACTATGTTATGACATGAAATCATAGTTAGTATAATGTTAAATTAGACAAGCTTTACTGTTAATTTTGGTGTAAAATAAATTAAACAAGTCGAGCTTATAATTTCTGAAGTGGCGTGATTTAGGATTTGCTTTATTTACATCTATAGGACGTAAGGTAATAGCAGTACTGGATATTAATTGGGAAGTATATAAACGTATGTATCATCATGCTGTGGATCTGTAAGATAAGCTTGATTAGAAGTTTAATATAGGAATTGAATAGATTATTGATAAATGCTTAATAGGTCTTATTAGGTGAAAGGAAGTGCTACTAGCAGGTTTAGTTATTGGATTTAGAATTTAGAAGTTAAATAAAGTCGAACTATCAATACCAAGACTTGGTTAATAAAATCTAAATAAACGACTTAGCTTTCTTTGGAAATAGGAAATTTAATTATAAAGGTACTCAGAAGACATTTAAAAGAATGAGATACAAATTGTCTTAACTGGTCAACATTAAGGAATTTCCAGGAAACATGACTCTTGTTCCCACTTGAGTTTACTTAATCAGTATCATATTCTACTTTTATTATTAGTTATCTATTAATTATTATTTTAAGTGACAACAATGAGTTAGTTTTATAAGGAAAATAAATTTCTTCAAAGGCTCCTGGTTATATTATTAAATGTGTTTGACCGGGGATAGCCTCTTCTGTTGTACCCCATCTACGTGTTCATCGAATTATGTATCAATTGTGTGTTACGTGATTACTTGTGCATGCTTGTGTGCTATTGGAATTAGGGGTTGTAACCTTAGGCACGATAGCGTTCACGAATGCCAGGCGGCATAGGGTTTGCTGGTTCTCCCATGACTATCGTGATCCTAGTCCCTCTCTCGCTTGGCATTCCAACCTCGGAGAGTTGGGTCGTAGATTTCGGGTACAATCTGGAGTACCCTATTAGGAGAGATAAGAAGTTGTGATCATGATTTGAGGCCAACCACCTCAATAGTAGGAACTAAGTGCTATGCGGGGCAAAGTGCTACACTTAGAAGTGGTAGGAGCTACCTCTTGAGCCCGTAGGAGCCACCTCTAGAGTCCTGTACGTATCAAAACGTATCCTTTTTACTATGTGTTTAAGTACTCTTACCTGGTTCCTAGGGGACCTCGGGGAAGAAAGATTGTTTATCTATATGTCACTACTGTTATTAATATATGAATCGAATGTGGCAGAAATCTCTACTGATTATCATATGTTATGTATCTTATCATTTATCATATATGGATAGTGCATTAATGTTATCCTACGCGTAACGCATCGCATCATGATTTTTAAAAAGGGCCTGACCAAAAATATTTTTAAAACTCTTCTATTCCATCCTCACTGAGCTTCCTAAGAGCTCACCCTCTTTTCCCGCCCATTGTAGGTACAACTTAGCTTGAAATGGAAATTGACATTATGTGATTACGTGCTCGAAGCTCCTTGCTTGCCATGTTTCATTCCAAGTTGTAAAAGTTAAAATTTGTTTGTACTCTCGAGTAGAGGGGTAGCTGTGCTGAAACCCTAGTTTGTAAAATAGTCGGGTAGTTATTAAGTCTCGGATGACGTATCACCCTTTGTACCGGGATTATTGTTTAATAGCTAAGTTATTATTGAAGATATTTATACTTTACTTCTTTTAATGCTATAAAAAGTTATATACATAAGCCGTAGTAACAATGAGTGTAGATTCTGACCTAATCTTGAGAAGGGTTGAGTTGGGGTCGTTACAGTAGTGAAGCATATATTCAAGTATCTTTGGAGAATGAAAGATGACATATTTAGCTATTATGCTGATAATTTGACGTTGCTGGCGTACAAACTCAGACTTCTAATTAGATAAGGATTCCAAAAACTCTACCTTTGGGTATGTTTTCTGTGAGACCCAATCATGAATTTTATGTGCATTTAATTGATTTACTTATTATTTGTAGATAATATGGGAATTTAGATTGCATGTGATTAGGATTTAAATGGTATTTCATTTAATTTAGCAAACTAGGGCATACATGTCATTATCCTAAATCGTTCTTGCATTAGTGGTCATTTAACATAGTAGATATTTTCCCTACCTAACTAATTAGTCTTCTAGAAGGATTTATGTAGCCATTTGACCATTTAATAAAACAAAGCAAAAACAAGAGAAAGAGAGAGAGGGGAAGTCACGGCCAAGAGAGGAAAAAAAAAAAGAAAGAGTGAATACTTAGGGTTTGAAGAGATTTTGAAGAAGAAGAAAGTGCTCAATTCCTTGCAAATTCTTGCCATTTCTTGCATCTTCTACTTTCCTAGGTGAGGGGTTTTCAAATCATAAAAGTTTTAAGGCTTGATTTTGATTATGAATTTATGTAATTGTGCTGTGTTTGTTGATTAAGCAAGAATACCACGAGAAGTAGTGAATTGAGAGTAGTTTATGTGTTTTGTAGCTTGATTGAAACATTGAATTCTATGTGCTAGCTAAAGTGTGTTGTATGTGTGAATTAGTAGCTAAATATGAAATTAAACTTTGTTCTTAGCTTGAATATGAAGTTCGTATACATATACATAAATTCATTACATGATTACATGGATTAGGAGCAAGATTGGAGGGTGGATGGTGAGTGGTGTGTTGGCTGAAATTTTTCCAGCGCCGGTGTCCCTTTTCCGACATCAGCTAGTCGGCAGCAGTAGTCCTTGGCTTCCTTCTTTGTGGTTTAATTGCTTACTTTGCTCCATATTTGTTAGATATATGCTTGTGTATTAGTATTGCATTGTAGGATATAAAAAGTGTTTGGTAAATGTTGTTGTTAAGTGTTGTTGAATGGGTTGAAGTGTTGATTGAATGTTAATGTGGTTGAGGGGCAACCTACTTTGTTGTCATCTCAAAGTGAAGTGAATGTGTGATTAAGTGATTGAATGTGCATGTGGGAGGTTGCAACTTTTTATCAAGGCATAGTAGTGTTGTGTTGCACCCGGGCAGCATCGGGTCTGCCGGATGATGGCATGACTACCATAGTCCGAGTCCCTCGCTCGCATGGACAGAGAGTTCCATGGGGTGTTGGGTCGTAGGTTTCGGCATACATCCGGAGTATACCTATGCGGGAGTGATAAGTGGTAAAGTTCGGGATGGTGGTATAAGGGGTGGCATCAACAATGCTTAGCGTAGCCTTTCTTGAATGGTCATATAGCTAATGTGTTCTTGAATTAGTTGCATTTAAGTGTACAATGTTTGCACATGGTTTTGAATACATGTTTTCAACTAAACTGTAAGTTAATGTTTTTCCAAAACCTCCCGTATACCCCCTCACTGAGCTAGTTAGCTCACCCTGTTTTATGAACATTTCAGATGAGACCGAGATCGAGTCACAAGAGAATGAAAGTGAACACTATACTTGACTTACTATAGATGTTGTACATATTGTTTATGTAGTTTGTGTAGTTCATGTTGTAATGGAAGACTCTTTTTGAATCATGTAATATATGATAAGCCTAAGTTATTTATTTTGAAGTCTAGATGACTTTTGTTGTAAATATGGAAGTTTATTTTGAAACATGTTCATAATACTAGACCTATGTTATATTATTTTGGAACAATTTATCTATTATGTTCAAGTATAATGTCAGGACTCCAGGCTGTTTGTATAAACTGTTATAAATTGTTATATGAGGCAGTGGTGATATATTGAATGAGTTCAGTCACGTCCAGACTTGATTCTTGGCGGGGTTGGGTCGGGGCATGACACCTTTAGGTGGTATCAGAGCATAGTTAGCATAAGCTGGGATAGGACCCTCGGTCTGTGGAGTAGATGTGACACCCCAGACCTAACATGTAGTAAATAGTACTTATTTGCATATATTTAAATGTGCGTTTAAGTGTTTGAATGTAAATATATGTTTACTTTAGTAAATTATATTTATTAACTAGAATATTATTCATATTTCTTAAAATATACAAATTCTATTTAATTAATTTATATAAAATA
Organism: Ehretia macrophylla; assembly: GCA_037974665.1. Classification (NCBI taxonomy): domain Eukaryota; kingdom Viridiplantae; phylum Streptophyta; class Magnoliopsida; order Boraginales; family Ehretiaceae; genus Ehretia; species Ehretia macrophylla. The sequence goes on from CM075768.1 coordinate 9,851,650, forward strand.
AATAATCTATTATTTTGATAATTATATTAATCGAAACTATTTTCTTGCATCTAATAAGCTAGTTTTCATTATTTAAAAATGAGCCCTGAGCTCGGGGTAAAAATTAAAGTATTTTATTTTACAAATTTTGTATTTTTTCCCTCATCATACATTTGATCTTATGACTACGTTCATAAATTTTATGTGCATAGCATTTCGGGAAAGCGGGTAAAAAAATTGTTAAACATAATGAATGAATAGTAGCTTGTCAATTTGAATTTAGACCTTTTAATGATCAAACAAGCATTTGAGTTAATTTTAACCACGTAGACTAATTAAATTAAGCTTAGTTACCTAACCAAACTCACAACCTATCACCTTAACCTTATATAACCTAACTTAACCAAAATAAAATAAAATAAAAACATAAATATAACAGCACACACGCACAATCGGGTATAACACCCAAACACATACACATACACATAAAACACACACAACTCATAAGAGAAGAAAAAGAGAGAAAGGAGAAGAAGAAAAAGAGAAGAAAAGGCCACTTGAACTCATTTTCAAGCTTGTTTGGGTAATTTCTAGCTAAAATCAAGGTAAGGGATTTGCATACTTGTGTTTATTTCTTGCATTTTGTTTGCTAGTTGAACATGAAGTTTTGACAATGATTGTTGTTATTGTAAAGTGGTAGAAGATGATGAATAATACATAGGTTGTGTTTGTTTTAATGTTTGATATAAGTGGTTTAAGCTCAAGAGTGCAAAGTCAAAGCCAAATGATCAAGAGATGCAAGCTAAACTAGGTGTTAAGATTTAACCAAAATTCAGACAGTCCACTGCCCTTGTCTTCTAGAGCCATTTTAACATAGTCAACGTGCTCGTAAATTAACAAAATTTGTATAGAAGCTAGATTAGGCAATTTAGAGTAAATGTTAATTTCTGGTGCTAAGGCTAATTCGAACGTTTGGACCTTCCGATTTAGCCATGTTTGAAATCTGTCCTGAAAATTGCTGAAGCAGGGGCTGTTTTCACAGTTGCACGGGAAATGTCATAATTTACTGAATATAACTCGAAATTAGGCACCATTTGATTCTAAAGTTATCTACACTTGAAAAGTTACGTTTATACGTAAAAATCATAGAATAGGTATATGATTGGATAAAGTTAAGCTTATACTAGAAAGTTGGAAAATGAGTTTGCTTCCGTGAAATTTTACATGTTAAGTGTTGAAAACGTGCTTGGGAGTTGATATTCTTTTGGTGGTTTAATAGAGTTGAGCTTATATAAATGTCTATCTGGTATATCATGAGTGTGTAAGAACATTCTTTTGCTAATTGTAGAAACTTATATGATTATTTTCATTATAAATCAAAGTTTGATGTGTTAAGTAGAAATTGAAGATCAAGTGTTTGATTCAATGCTTGAATGAAGTGTATATTGGTAGAATTAGGATACACTTCATTTGATTTATGAACCAATAAACAACTAAGAAATCCAAGTAAAATCCCATGTGGCAAAGTGGCTCCTTTGTGTTGCTTGGGGATTTTTTTAAGGTTTTGATGGCTAGATAGGTTTAAAAGTTAGCAATTAGTAGTCTTTTAATGGTCTTTGATCTTTAGTATGCATTGTACAACAATTGGACAAGTTAAAGTTAAGTACCTAGTTGATTTAGTTAAGGGTTTTTATGAATTAAAGGTATTTTTGAAGCTACGGTGTTTAATGAGTATTGAATCTAGTTTAGTTGCAAGTTTCAGAGTTAAAGAATGATAAAGAATGTATAATGTGATTTATGTTAGTGAAAGTAATACATGTTGACTTCATATGCTTATATTATGTGTTATCAAGATAATTCAAGCAAATTAGCAAGCTAGCAAGCATGTTAAATGTAGTTGAGTTAGTTTTGGTGAAACTATATTTATCTTAATTGCACCTAACTATAGCATACTAGTTGAATATTATTTTCTTGAGTTGATTGAGTTCCACTTTGTGCAAGCCATTATCTAGTTGTAAAGAAGAAATGTATGAACTAATAGCTTTATTGATTGATTGTATCATGGTAGAAGAAATTGCTATGGAATACAGGTAATTGCTTGATTCTCGAAAATGTTATGTTACTTTATTAAAGTAGCTACTAATTCATACCATATTTTATGTTCCTTGTTCATACGCAGTAACTAGCTTGAAAGCATAATCTTTTGAATAAGGTTAAATGATTATAGTTAAGCAATGTCATAATATCTACATAAGGATGATTACTTAGTTATAAAGTGGATGCGATTATGTTTTAATGTTTACCTTGGTTAGTAACTTGATTGGATATGCATAGTTAAATGTAGCTATAAAAGATATGGCTTGAAATCAAAGGTGTCAAGTGCTATTAATTACATAATGCTTCTATGCATGCTACTTATATAAGAATGAATGTTTAGCTAATAAGAGCTAATTGCAATTCATGGACTCAAGCAAAGCTTTAAAGTACATCACTTAGCTTTAAATTAAAGTGATGTATGTTAAAGTATTATGCGAGTCACTTGCGTAGTGTTATGCTAGTTTTTATGCCTAAATGTTATACTTATATGAATAAACTAGGATTTGCGTGTTTGAGCTAATTCAAGAAGATTTGGAGTGAATATAAGCGATTCTCTTACATAATTAGCTTAATCCAAGGTGAGGGAACCTTCATCCCTTTTGTGCAACTTAGCTTATCTTATTACTTTTAGATTGTATGATTTAGTTTAATTGATAAAGTTTATATGTAATATTTACTTATTACCTCGTGGGTTTTTGCAATATCTTGTGATTTCTCGTGTTTATTTGAGATTATCTCGGGATATCTCGTGAATTCTAGAATTCGTATCGAGTTGTGCAACCTTTCGGACATAGTAGTGTCGAGAAACTTTGGGTAACATCGGGCTGTCGGTCTAGCTCGGCTACCATGGTGCCTATTACCTTTCTCACTAAGGCAAACTCCCTTACCCCAAAGGCGTGGTTCACCTCGTTGGGGTATACGGATCTACCTCAGGAGAACGGGTCGTAGAATCGGGGTATATTCGGAGTACCCCATTGGTAGTATAAGGGGTTTGCCGATATTTGTTATCGAAGATCATGGTTCGTGGCTCGAGATTGAAGACAAAGAAGATGAACCGTATCTTTTTAATATGTGTTAAATGTTTATTCAATTTACTTGTTATATTATATTACTTGTATGATTATATTTGTTGCATTGCACGAAATGATTTTCGAAACACCCCCGGTTTACTGTATCCCTTCCCTCACTGGGTAATTTGGTTACTTATTCCTCATTTTAACATGTTTCAGGAGGTGCAGTTAGGGCAGCTGCTGTGGTGCTTATCTTGCTGAGGATGAATGCCTTTGAAGATGTGTGTATTATTGCATTATGTTTTGTTTTGAGACCTTAGAGGTCTTGTATGTAATTATGATAAATTTGATGGATTGTAATTGAAGTTGTAGTCTTGAATGGTTTAGTGGCGTAGTTGGCATATAATAGTTAAGGATAAACTTTACTGCCTTTTGATTGTATGCTTGTGTGCTAAAGGAAGTTGAATGATGGACTTAATATTTTAGTAAGTATGGTAATTAGAATTAGAGTGGTATGATAACCAATCCCATAACTTAGAGATTTTACGGTTTACTGTATGCCTGTTGTGGACTTTGTTGAGTTCCAAGGCTCAAATGGCCTTGAGGAGTTTGTTGTATGTGTTGACATTGGAGGGTGGGATTGTATGTTGGAGTTGGGATTGGCGTGGGATGTTGGATTATGATTTTATTACTATTTCTTCTAAGTGCAGGTGTTAGAATGTCCTAAAAATAGGAGAAACTTTGTCCCTTTTTTCCTAAATTTTTGTGCACGGGTTTGAAATTGGGTTGAGGATAGTATGATTAATAGAAGTCCTAGTTCCGTGAGGGATTGGGGTATTACAGTAGAGGTCTTAATGTGAAATATATTTTAATAAATGTATGCATACATAATGTGTTAATTGTACAATATGTGATAATTGTGCATTATGTGATATTTCTTTCATGTATGATAAAACTTGCACAAACGTTATAACTTGTGGTGACCCTTTTCGTGATAAATATGGTTGAAAGTAGTCCTAGAACCAGGGGTAGACCTTGTAGAGATGTTGATCCACAGGAAGCAAATCAAACACATATTGGAGAACAAGTGCTAAATAGAATGGCTGCTACTATGGATAGGATGTCTCAGGTTTTGGAGCGACAGTTTGAGCATGAGCCTAATAATCCTGGAAACAACAACAACAATAACAACAATGGTGGGAATGGGAATTGAGGTGATAATTTGTTGGAGCGGTTTCTGAAATATGAGCCACCGAGATTCCAGGGAAAACCTGATGATGAGAAAGCAGAGGCATGGCTGGAAAGAGTTTAGAGTATTTATGATGCTCTTGAGTACACTGATGAGAAAAAAATTACCTTTGTTGTGTTCTTGCTTGACGAAGATGCTGGGCAGTGGTAGAGGACTGTGAAATTGCAATGGGAATACCAGGTTACTCCAAATCTGTGGGTTAACTTTGTGAAAGCATTCAAGGACAATTATATTCCGGAGTTTGCTCAAGAAAGACAAGATGAGGAATTCATGTCCTTCAAGCAAGGTAATCTGACTGTTGTACAGTATGAGGCCCGATTTAATAAGATGTCACATTATGCTCCTGAAATGGTGAAATCCAATGGAAAGAGGGTTCGGAGATTCATTAAGGGTTTGAGGCTGAAAATTCAAGATAGTTTGGCTCCATTCCAGTTTACTACTTACAGTGACGCCCTTAATGCTGCAACTAGAATTGAGAAAAAAGGAGTAAGGTAAGGGTGGAATCAAGTCAGCAGAACAAGAGGTTGTTTCAACCCCAGGGCCAGCAGAGATCTTTTCTGCCTTAGAGTCAGCAAAGGCCGACTCAGAGTCAGAGTTAGAGTAGACCGTTTGTTGTGAAATCTCAACAAGGTAGTTCAGCTACTTGCTCAGCTCAAGTCTCCTCTAGGAATAGTGCTACAACTCAAGCTCCATATTGATCCTTCTGTAATCATAAAGGCCATATTGAGGCTAATTGTTATAAAAAGTCAGGGAAGTGTATAGGTTGTGACAGTGACTAGCATAGGGCAAAGGACTGCCCGAAATGGCAGAATGTTCAAGGGTAGACTTCAAGCAGAGGTACCCAGAGTAGGTCTACAGGTAATGCACCCAAACAATGTGTACAAGCCAGAATCTATGCCATTAATCAACAGGAGTTGCCCGAGGCAACAGCAGTGGTTGAAGGTACCTTTCTAATTTTAAATCAGTTGGTTAAAAGTGTTGATTGACCCCGGTGCCACCCATTATGTTATTACACCCCCTTCTGTGCAATGTTTTAATATGCAAATTGAGAATTTGCCTTATAAAATTGAAGTTAACACTCTCATAGGCACTAAATTTGTTACTGAGTCAGTATGTAAAGCATGTAAAATTCATATTAAAGGCCAAGATTTTCCTGCTGACCTTATCTTACTCCCTAGCCAAGATTATGAGATTGTTTTAGGTATGGATTGGCTTGCAAAGTATCATGCACAGTTAGATTGTAGAACCAAGATTGTGAAATTTTATATACTAGGCCGACCAGTAGTAGAAGTAGCGAGGAACCGTGATTCTTTGGAGAATTTTCTTATTTTTTCAACTAAAGTTATCAAGCTTATAGGGAAAAGGGTGTGATAGATATCTTGCTTACTTAATTAATAAGCAATCTGATAAGTTGAATTGGAGGAAGTCCAGTAGCTCGAGAATATTCAGATGTATTTCTGGACGAATTGTTAAGCTTACCACTAGAGAGAGAAATAGAATTTGTGATTGATATACTACCAAGGACAACCTATTATTAAAGCACCATATCATATGGCACCCACAGAACTTCAAGAGTTAAAAACACAGTTGCAGGGATTGTTGGAGAAAGGTTTCATTCAGCCGAGTTCATCTTCGTGGGGAGCACCCGTGTTATTTGTGAAAAAGAAATATGGCACTTTACGGCTGTGTATTGATTATTAGGGGTTGAATCAGATAACGGTTTAAAATAAATATTCTTTACCCCTTATTGGTGAATTGTTTGACCAGTTGCAGAGGGCTAAGATCTATTCCAAGCTTGACTTGAGGCAGGGGTATTATCAACTTCACATTCTCAAGGAAGATGTGCCAAAATTTGCATTTTGAACTCAGTATGGGTATTATGAATTTGTAGTTATGCCTTTCGGACTGACCAATGCACCTGCTGCATTTATAGACCTTATGTATCATGTATTTCAACCTTATCTGGATCAGTTTGTGGTGATTTTTATTGATGACATCTTTGTATATTCAGAGACTGAATCCGAGCATGAGTAGCATTTACATATAGTTTTGCAGAAGCTCTAGTAACATCAGTTATATGCAAAATTCAGTAAGTATGAATTTTGGTTGTAGCAAGTATTTTTTCTGGGTCATGTGATTTCTCAACAGGGCATTACTGTGGATCCCGCAAAGATTGAAGTTGTCTTGTCTTAGAAAAGACCGAAAAATGTGACCAAAGTACGTAGTTTTCTTGGATTAGCAGGTTACTATCGTAGATTTGTAAAAGATTTTTCAAAGATTGCAGGATGTCTTACAAAGCTTACTCATAAAACAACCAACCTTGTGTAGGATGAGAATTGTGAGAACAGTTTTCGAGAATTGAAGAAATGATTGAATACAACTCCTATACTTGTTTTGCCGGAGGGGAATCGTAATTTTGTTATCTACAATGATGTATCTAAAGAAGGTTTGGGTTGTTTGTTAATGCAGAATAGTCAAGTAATTGCTTATGTCTCTCGAAAATTGAAGCCTTACAAGAAAAATTATCCAACTCATGACTTGGAATTGGCAGCCATTGTGTTTGCATTGAAGAAATACCGTCATTACCTATGGGGTTGCATGTTTGAGATTTATACTGATCATAAAACCTTGAAGTATTTGTTTTGTCAAAAAGAGTTGAACATGAGGTAGAGATGATGGATGAAGCTCCTTTATGATTACAATTGTACTATCAATTATTTTGCAGGAAAAGCTAATGTGGTAGCTGATGCTCTTAGGCGAGAGACGAATATTGCAAGATTGACAGTCAAGGAGTGGGAATTGCTTGAAGAAGCTAGTTTTTGGAAACCAGAACTAACTCAAGTTGGGATATTGTTTGCAAATTTCCAAGTTCAGCCATTGTTATTATCTCAAATTTGAGAAGCTCAGCAACATGATCAACGGCTGCAGAAAGTCAAAGACCAGATTATAAATGGTGAGTCTGATTTCATATTGCATAATGATGTATATTGCGGTTTCAAAACAGGGTATATGTTCTTAATGATCCAAACTGGAGAAAATAGATTCTTGAATAAGCTCATAATTCTAAATATACCATACATACTGCTAGAAACAAAATCTATCGGGATTTGAAGTAGTATTATTGGTGGAATAACATGAAAAGAGACATTGCTGAATTTGTGTCTCGGTGTTTGACTTGTCAACGGGTTAAAATAGAGAATCAACGACCAGTAGGTTTACTGTAACCATGGACAATACCTCAATAGAAATGGGAGTATGTTATGATAGACTTTTTTATGGATTTGTCGAGTTTACCGAGAGGGTTTGAGGCAAGATGGGTAGTGGTGGACAGGTTAACAAAGACTATTCACTTCATTTCGATGAATAAGCATAATAATCTCGAGAAATTGGCAAATCCATATGTTGCCAACATTATTAAGCTTCATGGAGTACCGGTAAGTATTGTGTCTGATCGAGATCCTCATTTTACCTCCCGATTCTGGCAACGTTTACAAATAGCAATGGGTACTAAATTGAGTTTCAATACTGCATATCATCCTCAAACTGATGGCCAGTCAGAGAGAACTATTCAAATCTTGGAAGATATGTTGAGGGCTTGTGTATTATACTTTGGGAAAAGCATTTGCCTTTGGCCGAATTTGTATATAACAAAAGTTACCACTCTACTATTGCGATGGCTTCGTATGAAGCTTTATATGGGCATAAGTGTCGATCACCTCTATATTGGGATGAAGTGGGAGAGATGAAAGTTATTGATCCAGCTTCATTGCAAGAACTTGTAGAAAATATTGGAAATATACATCTTATCCGACAAAGAATGCTTATAACTCAGAGTAGACAGAAAAGGTATGCTGACAAACGGAGACGGGATTTGGAATACGAGGTTGGTAATCGTGTTTTCTTGAAATATCTCCCTGCAAAGGCCTTGTACGACATGGAAAATAAGAGAAATTGAGTCCAATGTATGTAGGACCTTTTGAGATTGTTGGAAGAATTGACAAATCGGCTTACCGTTTGGCATTATCACCAAGTCTTTCCAAGATTCATGATGTTTTCCATGTATCTATGTTGAGAAAATATCATCTTGATCCTTCTCACGTACTAGAGCCAGAACCGTTGCAACTTAGAGACAATTTGTCTTATGAAAAGTGGCCTATTTGTGTTTTAGATCAGAAGGTTCAAGAGTTGCGTATGAAGAAGATTCCTATAGTAAAGGTGTTGTGGAATCATCATGGAATAGAAGAAGCTACTTGGGAAAGACAAGATCAGATAGAGCAGTAGTATCCAGAGTTGTTCCGAGAAACAAGTAAGAATTTCGGGGACGAAATTATTCTAAGGAGGGGAGGATGTGAGACCCAATCGTGAATTTTAAGTGCATTTAATTGATTTACTTATTATTTGTAGATAATACGTGAATTTAGATTGCATGTGATTAGGATTTAAGTAGCATTTCATTTAATTTAGCAAACTAAGACATACATGTCATTATCCTAAATAGTGCTTGCATTAGTGGTCATTTAACATAGTAGATATTTTCTCTACCTAACTAATTAGTCTTCTAAAAGGTTTTACTTAGCCATTTAACCATTTAATAAAACAAAGCAAAAACAAGAGAAAGAAAGAGAGGAAGTCACGACCAAGATAGGAAAAAAAGAGATAAGAGTGAATAGTTAGGTTTTGAAGAGATTTTGAAGAAGAAGAAGAAGAAAAAAGTGCTCAATTCCTTGCAAATTCTTGCCATTTCTTGCATCTTCTACTTTCCTAGGTGAGGGGTTTTCAAATCTTAAAAGTTTTAAAGCTTGATTTTGATTATGAATTTATATAATTGTGCTATGTTTGTTGATTAAGCAAGAACACCATGAGAAGTAATGAATTGAGAGTAGTTTATATGTTTTGTAGCTTGATTGAAACATTGATTTCTATGTGCTAGCTAAAGTGTTTTGTGAGTGTGAATTGGTAGCTTAATGTGAAGTTAAACTTTGTTCTTAGCTTGAATATGAAGTTCATATCCATATACATAAGTTCATTGCATGATTTCATGGCTTAGGAGCAAGATTGGAGGGTGGATGGTGAGTGGTGTATTGGCTGGAATTTTTCCAACGCCGGTGTCCCTTTGTCGGCACCGGCCAGTTGGCGGCAGCAGCCCTTGGCTGCCTTCTTTGTGGTTTAATTGTTTAATTTGCTCCATATTTGTTAGATATATGCTTGTGTATTGGTATTGCATTGTAGGATATAAAAACTATTTGATAAATGTTGTTGTTAAGTGTTGTTGAAAGGGTTGTAGTGTTGATTGAATGTTAATGTGGTTGAGGGGCAACCTATTTTGTTGTCCTCTCAAAGTAAAGTGAATGTGTGATTAAGTGATTGAATATGCATGCAGAAGGTTGCAACCTTTTATCGAGGCATAGTAGCGTCGTGTTGCACCCGGGCGACATCGGGCTTGCCGAGCAATGTATGACTACCATGGTCCTAGCCCTTGCTCGCATGGATGGAGAGTTTCATAGGGTGTTGGGTCGTATGTTTCGGTGTACATCCGGAGTACACATTTGCGGGAGTGATAAGTGGTAGAGTTCGTGATGGTGATATAAGGGGCGGCATCAACAATGATTAGTGTATCCTTTCTTACATGGTCATATAGCTAATGTGTTCTTGAATTAGTTGCATTTTAAGTGTACAATGTTTGCACATGGTTTTGAATACCTGTTTTCAACTAAACTATAAGTTAATGTTTTTCCAAAACCTCTCGCACACCCCCTCATTGAGCTAGTTAGCTCACCCTATTTTATGAACATTTGATGTGAGGTCAAGATCAAGTCACAAGAGAATGAAAGTGAACACTATACTTGACTTGCTATGGATGTTGTACATATTACTTATATAGTTTGTGTAGTTCATGTTGTAATGGAAGACTCTTTTTGAATTATGTAATATATGATAGGGCTAAGTTATCTATTTTTTGAATCTAGATGACTTTTGTTGTAAATATGAAAATTTATTTTGAAACATGTTCATAATGCTAGACCTATGAGGATGTTATGTTCTCACAACTGGGTACGTGATGGTTACGTACAGAAGGTCCAAGTCATGTTTATTTGTTTGCATAAACTTTGTTCATAACTGAGTAGTAAATCTAGACACTTCATTATGGTAGAAATTATAGTGAGAAGGTCTTCCATCTATAAGGTGATCTGCCTTGATCATTAGAGGGCTTTTCAAACTTATCTCACTTTTGCATATGTCATGCATTGGACGAGACCATCATAGGTATGATCTCTAGAACACTACTATCAAAGGAAAGAGATCATATATGCCTATAAGCTACTAAGTGTGTAACACCCCGATCCCTCTCGAGATTTAAAGTTCTATCAATCAATCTAATCGCAACCCAATTCCAAACCCGGGCATAAAATTTAGGGAAAGACGGACAGAGTCTCCCCTGTTTCTAGGCAAAATGCAAACCTGCGACAGCATATAAGTGGACCAGCACCGTGTCCAACCATACAAACACCTCAAGGCCATCCGGGCCTTGGTTCTCAACAATTAAACACATCAAGTATATATACATTTCCAGTTTAAAAACTATCCTATTTCTTCTCATCTTTGACAAGTACATTCATGCTTGGCCATTAAACTATACTAACCTGTTGCATAAAATAGACTATCATACCATTCTAATAAACCTAGTTAAGTTAATTACATAACTTTTAACACTAAACACAAACAATACATGAAAACATACATCTTTGCATCTTTCCACAACTCAGCCACATAACACGCAAGACAACTCTTCAAGCACGATCTTTCACGTAACCACGAACTTTTCAGCTAACATGGCATTTCCTGAAATGTGGTGGTGAGGAGTGAGTATACACAACACGTATACTCAGTGAGGGCGGAACAGATATCGAGGTGGAGAGAAAGAAAGTCGTGCAATGCAAATAAGACAGTTAAGCAATATAACCGATAAGTAAAGCAATCAATATAAGCAACAATACAATAAACGATTAATAAAAGCATTAACACAACCATTCAAAGCTATACCACACTTTGAAGGTCATGGTTCACTCATACGAGCAATTTACCATTCCACGAGCAATATATCAATCTCAAGCTTGATGTTGACAACGATGACCATAAGCGCGCAACCACCTTATAACATCCACTAGGTGTACTCCGGATGTACCCCGACACATCTACGACCTAAATCTCCCAGGGCGGCACCCCTAGCTAGAATAGGAATAGGACACGGAGCTAGAGCAAACCAACCCTTGCAGCCCGAGACTGCCCAAAGAGGCCCATCACTCACGCGCCTGACACTATGCAATACAATACGAGATACAAGCAATAAACGAGCGATAGCATGAAAGTACAGATTAGTGGTGATAAACGAGATATCAAGCATTTACAATCAATGATAGCAATCAATTAACTTTTCAAGCATGATTATTTTTAATATCAACAATAACATCAATCAAACAAGTAATAGCAGTTCAAACACGAAAACGACAAGTATCACTATTCAATCTCTAACTTCCAAAAGCAATTACGAGCAAACGAGCTACAGGATTAGGAAACCGATTTTACTACATTCACTTAGGTACTACAAGACACGTTTCTATGTTACGAAACTTCACTTTCCCAACCGAAGCCCGAAAGTCCACCTACTGCGTTTGAACTACAACTATGTTAACCGGTCGCTCAATCAACGCCATAACAGCGCCAAAAGTGCTTCCATGCCCTCAATAGCAAAACCCCCAACTCAATTCGAGCACGGTCAATACTTGGTTAAATGGCCCATTTTCGTTTCTTTGGGTAATTTCTAATTTTAACAAAGGCCGGTCCGTTTTTATTGCACATTTTATCTTTCTATTAACAATGGCACCTATCCAAATCAAGAAATCACAATTCGGGTCAAAATCTGAAATTCTAGGGTTTTACTATTCAAAATCACTATTCGTTATTCTTTCCCAATTTCAAATTTGCATTTCTAGCCATAAAAATCTCTAAATAACTATCAAACAATACTTTACGATCATTATAGAACCTAATTCAAGAAACAAAAGGCATTTAAACACAATATATAACAAATCTAAGAAATTGAAACAAAATTCAAATTTCATTTAAAATGCACAAAAGCGTGAAAACCCTCACAGAGATTGAAGACCAAGACCTGTAAAGACCTGAGCCACGATCCTCATCCGATTCCACCCAAGATTTTGGCCTAAAAATGCAAAATCAATTTTTCTTTCTTTTTCCTTGTAGTTTCGGCCATGGGGGGAGTTGGGGGGGATTTTTGGTTTTGTTTTGATATCAATTTTTCCTTGTTTTATTTATTTAAAAAGATGACAAAGGCTCAAGGGCATTTTGGTCTTTTTCCAAAGTCAAGCTTAAGTTAAAAATGGTCAAATAAGCTTATTTAATTAGCATTTAGTTTAACTCAAGTTAAAACAATGCAATTTTAATGAAAACCAACTAAAACTAGCTAAATTAAACTAGAAACGCTATTCACGAAATCCGAGAAATATTCTTCTAACTTTCATTTTCAAAATTCTACAATCGAACGGTCAATAAACGATCGCTAATCAAATGATGAGCAATAATATAAAACTATAATTTTTGAAAAGTAGAATAGTAGAATAGTTTAAAATTCACTCCGGCTCGGAGTTACTTTTCTCATTTAATTGAAAATCGAGTAATTTAATGCAAGAATATTAAAACCGATTATTAAAATAATCAAAATAATCAATATAATCAATATTCATTTAAAAATAATTAATTTAACTATTTCTAGAATATTTTAAAGAATCATGAAATTAATGTTAAGATACAAATGAATAAGTTAATATAAACATGTAATCGGATGCAATTAAATACTAACATTTAAGATGACACTTAATTAAACACAAGAAAATAAATCTAATTATTATAAACAATAAAAATAAGTAATAATTTTTAATTAATCAATATAAAAATTATTGAATGCTTTTAAAAGAAATATCAAAATAGTGCAAAAATGGATGATTAACTAATTAGACACTTAATTAAATGCAGTCAAATGTTATTAAATGCATGCCGGGTTCAGGTTATCACATCCTTCCCCCCTTAAAACAATTGTGTCCTCGCAATTCTTCTTCCAATAGGGCTCAGCATCACCTGAGATCCAACTCTGACCACTCTTCATTGGTTACTGAGCAAGACACTGAATAAGATACTCGTAGGAAAAATCCAAATAGAAATCCCAACCAAGAATGCCGAGAAAATACCAACTAAAGACTGAAGCAGAGATACTGTAGATAAAATTAACATCACCTATTAATGACAAGAAGGATGCCGAAGAAATACCCCACATATGAATCTCCAGTAGAAGTTCAACAAGTACCAAATAAGGAAATCAAAGGATATCCAGAGTAGATGCAGCATATATAAGACCAAACTCCAAGACCTCATCACCATTTGCCAAGTGCAAACTTTATACAACTTACCACCAACAAAGCCCAAAGTATTCCACAGCATACCGTAAGCAATATGAGATAATAAGTCTAAACAAGATTCCAAGTGTAAAACTTCCAATAGTGCCAACAAGGAAAATACTAGTAGAATGCCCACTAAGAATTCCAAAGAATACTGTAAGTAGTACTATACAATAAGTCTGATAGGAGTTCCAAATACCAAACTTATTGAGGAACACTAAAGAAAATACCCAAAACAATGCTCCAGAAAGAAAGTACCAAGGATTGCCCAAGTAGTAAGTACTAGATAAATGACCACTAAGAATTCTATGTAATGCCATTGAAGAATTTCCAATCAGGGATGCCAGTAGCACACCAATAAAGACCGAGACACATATGCCATAGATAATACCACACAGTAAGTCCAATTGAAAACCCAATAGCTAAGTCTACCAAGAAGTGCCAACAGAAGTCTCCAAAGAATACCCAATAAGAAAACCAAAGAATACTCTAGAAAACAGCCAAGTAGAACCTCAAAAGAAAGCTACTCTTTCACAACTGTTAAGCATAGAGGAGGACCTTAGAGATTCGCCAATAACCGAGCTCCAAAAGCAAACACCAACTCCCAAATAAAGGCTAGTCAAATGCTGCTCATTCCCGTCAATCCACATAACTTGGAGGGCCTGCTACTAACCACTTCTCTTCAGGGGTGGAAGAAATATTTCTTATCATTTCAACAGGACATGTATGAATGCCAAGATATCACATTTATACATATATGCCTTAATCTATTATGCAAGCATGTTTGTAAAACAGCTTATTCAACAAAGTCACTCAAGCACGACAATCAAGTCAAGCACAACATAATCAATTCAAATCACGGCATAAACAATTCAAGACATTCCAATACACACATTACAAGCAATACTTCAAGCAAATAACAATTCACGAGGTCGATTCGATTCACGATGCCAATTCGATACACGAGTAGTCACTTCACTTCACGTAATACACCTCTAACACATATCACAGAACTATATCACATAGGTACACACATTCAATTCAAGACACACAATCTCGCATACAGGCACACACTTTCAAGACACACTTAACAAGCATGCATTCAAGGATCACTACCCACTAGACCGAGGATCCTATCCCAGCTTATGAGCTAACTAAGCTCTGATACCACTTGTAACACCCCGATCCCTCTCGAGACCGGAAGGTCTATCAATCAATCTAATCACAACCTAATTCCAAACCCGGGCATAAAATTTAGGGAAAGACGGACGGAATCACTCCTGTTTCTAGGAAAAATGCAAACCTACGACAGCATATAAGTGGAGCAGTACTGTGTCCAACCATACAAACACCTCAAGGCCATCCGGGCCTTGGTTCTCAACAATTAAACACATCAAGTATATATACATTTTCAGTTTAAAAACTATCATATTTCTTCTCATCTTTGACAAGTACATTCATGCTTGGCCATTAAACTATATTAACCTTTTGCATAAAATAGACTATCATACCATTCTAATAAACCTAGTTAAGTTAATTACATAACTTTTAACACTAATTACAAACAATACATGAAAACATACATCTTTGCATCTTTCCACAACTCAGCCACATAACACGCAAGACAACTCTTCAAGCACGATCTTTCACGTAACCACGAACTTTTCAGCTAACATGGCATTTCCTGAAATATGGTGGTGAGGAGTGAGTATACACAACACGTATACTCAGTGAGGGCAGAACAGATATCGAGGTGGAGATAAAGAAAGTCGTGCAATGCAAATAAGACAGTTAAGCAATATAACCAATAAGTAAAGCAATCAATATAAGCAACAATACAATAAACGATTAATAAAAGCATTAACACAACCATTCAAAGCTATACCACACTTTGAAGGTCATAGTTCACTCATACGAGCAATGTACCATTCCACGAGCAATACATCAATCTCGAGCTTAATGTTGACAACGATGACCATAAGCACGCAACCACCTTATAACATCCACTGGGTGTATTCCGGATGTACCCCGACACATCTACGACCCAAATCTCCCAGGGCGGCACCCCTAGCGAGAATGGGAATAGGACACGGAGCTAGAGCAAACCAACCCTGGCAGCCTGAGACTGCCCAAAGAGGCCCATCACTCACGCGCCTGACACTATGCAATGCAATACAAGATACAAGCAATAAACGAGCGATATCATGAAAGTACAAATTAATGGCAATAAACGAGATATCAAGCATTTACAATCAATGATAGCAATCAATTACTTTTCAAGCATGATTATCCTTAATATCAATAATAACATCAATCAAACAAGTAATAGCAGTTCAAACACGAAAATGACAAGTATTACTACTCAATCTCTAACTTCCAAAAACAATTACGAGCAAACGAGCTACAGGATTAGGAAACCGATTTCACTACATTCACTTAGGTACTACAAGGCACGTTTCTATATCACAAAACTTCACATTCCCAACCGAAGCCCGAAAGTCCACCTACTGCATTTGAACTACAACTATATTTACCGGTCGCTCAATCAACGCCATAACAATGCCAAAAGTGCTTCCATGCCCTCGATAGCAAAACCCCCAACTCAATTCGAGCACGGTCAACACTTAGTCTAACGGCCCCTTTTCGTTTCTTTGTGTAATTTCCAATTTTAACAAAGGCCGGTCCATTTTTATTGCACATTTTATCTTTCTATTAGCAATGGCACCTATCCAAATCAAGAAATCACAATTCAGATCAAAATCCAAAATTCTGGGGTTTTACTATTCAAAATTACTATTCATTATTCTTCCCCAATTTCAAATTTGCATTTCTAGCCGTAAAAATCTCTAAATAACTATCAAACAATGCTCTACGATCATTATAGAACATAATTCAAGCAACAAAAGGCATTTAAACACAATATATAACAAATCTAAGAAATTGAAACAAAATTCAAATTTCATTTAAAAGGCACAAAAGCGCGTGAAAACCCTCACAGAGATTGAAGACCAAGACCCGCAAGGACCCGAGCCACGATCCTCGTCCGATCCCACGCAATATTTTGGCCTAAAAATGCAAAATCAATTTTTCTTTCTTTTTCCTTGTAGTTTCGGCCATGGGGGGAGTTGGGGGGGGATTTTTGGTTTTGTTTTGATATCAATTTTGCCTTGTTTTATTTATTTAAAGATATGACAAAGGCTCAAGGGCATTTTGGTCTTTTTCCAAAGTCAAGCTTAAGTTAAAAATGGTCAAATAAGCTTATTTAATTAGCATTTAGTTTAACTCAAGTTAAAACAATACAATTTTAATGAAAACCAACTAAAACTAGCTAAATTAAACTAGAAACGCTATTCACGAAATCCGAGAAATATTCTTCTAACTTTCATTTTCGAAATGCTACGATCGAACAGTCAATAAACGATCGCTAATCAAATGATGAGCAATAATATAAAACTATAATTTTTGAAAAGTAGAATAGTAGAATAGTTTAAAATTCACTCCGGCTCGGAGTTACTTTTCTCATTTAATTGAAAACTGAGTAATTTAATGTAAGAAAATTAAAACCGATTATTAAAATAATCAAAATAATCAATATAATCAATATTCATTTAAAAATAATTAATTTAACTATTTCTAGAATATTTTAAAGAATCATGAAATTAATGTTAAGATACAAATGAATAAGTTAATATAAACACGTAATCGGATGTAATTAAATACTAACATTTAAGATGACACTTAATTAAACACAAGAAAATAAATCTAATTACTATAAACAATAAAAATAAGTAATAATCTTTTAATTAATCAATATAAAAATTATTGAATGCTTTTAAAAGAAATATCAAAATAGTGCAAAAATGGATGGTTAACTAATTAAACACTTAATTAAATGCAGTCAAATGTTATTAAATGCATACCAGGTTCGGGTTATCACAAAGTGAACCAGTGCTCTCAATCTTGACCATATGTTGATGAACTGAAGAAGTTAGATTCTTACACTTTGAGACATGATATGAACAGTAGCCCCATTGGGTTTTTTTTGGACTTTTTGGGTTTTTTTCTAGTTTGACCCGAACTGTGAATCGTATCGTGAACCCACGATTCACCATGATTCACTCCGACTCGCTTACCGATTGACCCTAACTAATAATTCACTAACTGATTTGAATTGTTTTTTGCTTGAATCGAATCGAATCGTACGATTCATATCACGAACGTACGATTAAGAAAACTATGAATTTCCAAGTACTTCCTAAGGGAAATTTTTTTTATTAAGCTTAATGGGAAGTTTACATATTTCTTTTGTTATGTTTGTAGGTAGGGAGGTTGCCAGCCTTTTTTCATTCCATTTTCCATCTTCAATGACGTAACTAACTTTAGCAGAAGAAATAGAAGATGAGTGAGCAAAAGAGTAGAGTGGAGAATCTCCAAACCATGTATCATGCCAAAAAGAGGTATCTGATGCTCTAGTTTTCCATCTAATAAATTGTTCACCATGGATTCCAGCATGCTTAATTCTTTTCCACAATGGAGAATCATGGAATTTAACATTAACTAAGCATAGATGGATGCCTGCACAATAATGATTTCTCATAAATGTTGCCCAGATACTATCAGTAGATCTGAATCTCTACCAAATTTTGTAGCTCATTGCCTCACTCAAATTAGATAACTTCCATATTGCCAACCCTCCTTCTTCAACTGGAAAGCAGGTTCTACTCCAAGTTGTCCAATGAAGCTTTTTGGAGTCAATTCTATCACCCCATAGAAATTTATTGAAAAGTCTTTCAATGTGTTGGAAACTGCTTAAGTTGGAAGGATGATTTGGATCAAATAGAGGGGCATGGAAGAAAGAGTGCTTTTTATTTTAAAAGGGTAATTCTGCCTGTAACACTCCGGACCGAACATATAGTTAATATATATTTATTTGCATATGTTTAACTGTTTATTTTAAGTGGTTGTATAAAATTAGATGCTTAC
This sequence comes from Ehretia macrophylla, assembly GCA_037974665.1. Lineage (NCBI taxonomy): Eukaryota > Viridiplantae > Streptophyta > Magnoliopsida > Boraginales > Ehretiaceae > Ehretia > Ehretia macrophylla. Next base: position 9,870,438 of record CM075768.1, read on the forward strand.
TTTCATCAATTACATTTATTTATTAACATAAATTTTTATATTTCTTGAAAACATGCAATTTGTATTTAATTAATTTATATAAAATGATTATCCTATTATTCTATTATTTGTATTATTTGAATTTACTTTCTTGCATTTAATTGTCTAGTTTTATTATTTGAATGTAAAGCTCCAAGCCCGGAGATAATTTTATTTTATTTTATTTATTTATTTTGCATACATATTCATCTTACTTAACCTATTTCTAGTGCACGTTCATCGAGAAAATTATGTGTATTGGATTTCGAGAAGTTCCTGAGTGAATAGTGTAACACAATGTGTAATAGCCCAGACCCTGCATATAGTATACAATACATATTTTCATATATTTATGTGTTACTTTAAAAGTTATTTATAATTACGTGAATAACTTAATTCAATTCATTCATTAATTGTACTATTTATTATATTTTTGAAATTCATGCGAATAGAGTTTAATAAAATTAAATAAGGTAACTATTTTAATATTATAATTATTAAAAATTATTCTTTTGTATTTAAGTGCTACATCCTATTATTTTTCATTAATTGTTTAAATAACCCAAGCCCAGAGACTAAAAATTTTCTGTTTCTTTTTCTGAATTACTTATTTTTCTTATATTCCATATCATTTTTATAATCGTTCGATCATCGTGCTATGTGCATAGCATATCGGGAGTATCAGAAAATTAATTATCTTTAGTGTCCTTGATGAATAGTACTTTTCAGCTTTTTACTAAACTTTTGCATGATCCATTTAGCATTTTAATAATCCATTTGCTTGGAAGTTGACCCATTTTAAAACTACCCAAAAACCCAAGGACCTTTGACCTTTCACCAAGCCAACATATAAGCCAAATAAACACCAAAAATGCACAAAAAATACCCAAAAAAGAGGCCAAACCCGTCGGCCCTTAGGAAAAAGAAAAAGAAAATATTCTTCAACAATCTTGCAATTTGATCTCTTGAGCTTGCATTAGGAGGTGTTTAAACCATCCAAGAGTCTTCTTCAAGCTTCTTCAACCATCAATACGAGGGTTTCATCCAATATTTGCATTTAAAGTTAACTTTGTTGAATTTAGATTTTGTGATTTGCTATATCTTGCTTGTATATGTTTATAAATGCTTCAAATCTTATTTATTGTATATATAGAACATTCTTTTAAAGTTAAATTGCAATTGTAATAGTTGAATGTAGAGATTGAGCTTTTAAAGAAGACGATGAATAGTAAAATTTAGGGCTTTGTTCAATCTTGTGATTTAGCTTAATTAATTGAACTCTAAGCCTGATTTAGAAGTAAATGAACCTAGATTAGAGCCTCTAATGGATTGGATTTGCTTAAGTTGCTAGAATTTTAAATTAAAGTTAGTTAATGGCACTATTCATTCAGGACCATCGAATTATGACCCAATACTCGATTTGATAGTTTATATGAACTATAGGGATGCTAAAATAGTTACTCGATAAAATTTATTGAATTTCGAGAACATTGAATTTTAAAGACTTAATTACGTTTAAAATAGTAACTGAGTAATATAGTGTTTCGGTGTGAGATCTAAGGTACTAATTAGTCCTATGTAAGTAGGGTAGAGCCTAAAACCCTTTTATGGTATCAAATTGCTCATTGATTTTGGTAGTTGTAGTTCAAAGTGACCATGGGGTCTTTGGGGCTTTTGCACTTAACTTAGTTATAAACGGGTTTCTTTGCTTCTAGTGGTGCCATAAAGTGACATTAGAGGGTTATAATAGCTAACATGTGAATTAGATAACTTGCGGTTCGGTTGTGTATCGAATTTTGTTTGTAGATAAAGGGGAAAAATGCTAAAGTTGGATTAGTTGTTAGGAATTGCTTTTATGTTGTTGGTTAAATGCTAAAGGATGTTTGGCTAGGTTGTTTAGTTATTTGGTGAAGTTTCATGAATTATGTGAGTTTGGCTCCTTTGAGCGAACATGTCTAGTTTTGTTATATTACTTGTTAATTGTGTGGTACGTGTCTTCCTTGTGTTGCTATAGCCTTTCTAAAGAAGTGGGTATGCCAGTTATGTTATGTGAGCATTTAGCTTGTTTGCTAAATAAATTGTAGCTTAAAATAATATGAATAGTTAAGTGTAAGTATATAAGATTGTATTAAGTGTTTGTTGGTTGTCATTGTATGATTGAAAGACTAAATTGCTAACTAGAAGTTGGGATGAGACAACAAACTAAATGCTAATGAGTTGGTTTATCTATGTGTGATAAGTGTTATGTTACAGTTTTAGTTGCAAATGCTTTGAGTATAAATGTTGTCATGAAATGTCCTTGTGAAGCTAGTGTGCTTGGTATTGTGAGTTATTTGCTAAAGTGTTGTACTTATATGAACAAACTAGGGTTTACACTTCCGAGCTAATTCCAAGAAGGTTGGAGTGAATCTAGCTTTTCTCTTGCATATGTAGACTGATCCAAGGTGAGGGATGTATTTTACTTGGCATATTAATTGATTGATTACTTTGTATTATAGTGGATATTATGTGATTAATGTGTATTTGAGCTATTTTGTTGGGTTATATCATATTTAAGGTTATATTGACTATAATTGCTTATGTGCAAGGACAACCTCTTTTGTTGTCCTCATTGTGTGCTTATCGCTTTATATACTTATCGAATTGTGTGATTATAATTGTTATCGATATCATGGTTGCGCAACCATTTGGGCATGGAAGTGTCGGGGAAGCCGGGTAGCATTGGGCTTACCGGTATACCTCAACTACCATGGTTGCCCAGTCCCTCTCTTGCTTGGGCCCTAAGTCCTTGGAGAGTTGGGTCGTAGAATCGGGGTACATCCGGAGGACACCCATATTGGAGTTATAAAGTGGTATGTCTGCTTATCGTTATCAGTGACATTATTATATCAGGATTTCTGTTCGTGGTTCGTGGTTCGTGGGTCATGGCTCGTGGTTCGTGGTACGAGTTCAAGGTCTACTAGTATTCCTTATTGTGTAACTCTCACTTGGGCCCTAAGTCCTTGGAGAGTTACCTTATATCCTTTTTATATGTACTTCTCGCTTGGGCCCTAAGTCCTTGGAGAGTTACATACGAGTGTATTTTTATTTGTGTTAATAAATTCGTGAAATTGATTGGTTCTCTTATGATTATGTGATACTCATATGATTGTCTTGCTTGTCCTTAATTGTTTTTATGATATAATTGTCTGTGTTTGGCTAACTAAATGTGTTACGTGGCCCTACTGTTTGAATGAGTAATTATTTTGTTATTTGATTTGAAGATTTATATGCATTGCACGGAAACCCTTTGCAAAAACTCCCCGGATACTTGTTCCCTCCCTCACTGAGTATACATGTATTGTATGCTCACCCCTCTTCCTAACACTTTCAGGTTTAATACAAAGCAATTGCAGTGCCTACAAGCTGTTTGGCCACCTGAGCATTGAAGTGTTACTTACTCGTGATAGTATAATTTGTAAAGTAGAAGTCTTGTGTGTATTTGAATTATGTTATGAAAGATTGTAATAGATAATTTAATGTTTGTATGATGTGATAATTGTAGTAGTATGTAATAAGTTAAAGCTTACTTTATTGCTTAGTAGGTTGCATGCTTGTTTGGTTGTTGGAAGTTGGGTAGCTCATTACAAGAAAAAACGGTTTCGGCGACGGAGCGTCGCTATGCCGTCACTTTTCGGCGAGGGAGACCGTTCCCTCGCTGATTCAGCGAGGGATGACACTCTTCCTCACCGAATCGGCTAGGGAACTTGCTGTCCCTTGCCGAATCGACTACGGAACTCGCTGTCCCTCACTGAATCGGCGAGAGAAGGCCATGTCCCTCGCCGAATCAGCGAGGGACAGTGTTGGCCTTCGCCGATTCAGCGAGGGAACTCGCTGTTCCTCGCAGAATCGGCGAGGGAAGGCCATGTCCCTCACCGGATCGGCTAGGGACAGTGTCGGCCCTCGCCGAATCGGCGAGGGAAGGCCTTGTCCCTCACCGATTTGGCGAGGGAATGCACTATCCCTCGCTGACTTGGCGAGGGAATTAGACGTGCCTTGCTGATCCACTTTTATGTTTAGATTGAACAAATAAAATTAGAAAATTTAAGAAAGGTCAATTCGAACGATTAGGTGACTGACAATCATTCCCCTCGCCGATTCGGCCCCAACATTTTTGACGGTACATGAAAATTGTCGTAATTTATAATTACTACAAACAATTAGTTCTAAGTTTACATTTAACAATTATGATTATTTCATATAATAATTTATGAGTGTTTTAAAAGCATTGAATTTAAATTTAATAATATGTAGTAAATTTATTTTAAATAATTATACATGCAACTAGTGAGTAATTTTTTTCCTTTTTAAAATGTCCTAGATTGGCGTATACATAACTATATACAAAATTTATATTTAACATCATGCAAAATAGAAATAATTATTTCTTTCAAATTGACATCACGAAATTATAATTAAAGCATTTTCTTATAAGAGTTAATGCATTACAAGCATAAACTTAATTTTACATTTTTGGGAATTACTAAAGGATTACATGGCGTGCATTTTTTATAATGCAACACAACGACTTAATACCTAACCCCCCATAAAGATTACACATTATTTTCGAGGGCTTACATAAACACACCTACTTAATACCTAAAACCCCATAAAGATTACAAATTATTTTCGAGGGCTTACATAAACACACCTACTTAATACCTAACATAGTACTGCAATATCACTAATACATAACAAGTGCACACTACACATCAGGCAAAAGAACGTAGTAACATTGTTATATTTAGTAACAATTTTTACTATTGCTGATGCTTTTAAGATGATAAAAAGATATAGATATTAGGGAAAAAAGTTTGGTAAATAGATCCGCAGCATGTCGGCTTGAACTTTTTGGCCTACTTAGGCATTAGAAATGTATCCGTCATAGTTTGGCGGAGCATTTAGATCAAGTTGGGGTTTAACATATTCGCTGTAAATTGGATACTTTTGCATTGTATCCATCTCTTCATCTTTAGTCACTGGACGATTAGCTGAGTGGTGTTGTTGATCCTTACTCATCCTTCAAACAATTTAGATGAAATCTACAATTACTACTTTGAGATACTATGAGAAAACGCAATGCCAAGTGCTATTTATAGAAACTAGGTCATTAGATGAGAAGATTGATAGCTTGGTGAGCGTATGGAGACAACTTTTCATTTTTTACAAGGGTCAATATATCAACGAATGGTTCGTAGACACGTGTTTGTGTACCATTGGACTTTGATGGGTCAAATAATTGGGGACATAGAGTTTTTTATTGTTTGGAGATTTAGAAGTTGTTGTGTCCATATCTTTTGCACAACGGGGCCCTATCAGTTCTTACCACATTCTGCCCCATGGTAGCCTATAAGATGTTCTCATAGTACTCATGACAAGATTAATCAATGGTCCATATGACAGCCCGTGATGAATAATATTATTGACGGGACTTCATGACATTTATGAAAGTTTTAAAAATTGTTATAAGAAACACATTAATTAATATAAAGAATAATAAAAAATTGTTTTCCTTGGAGACGTAAATGTACATATGTCAATATGTGAAATCATTGTCCACATGCATTGTGCACGCTAACACAATGCATGCAAAACAGGTGTTTTGCCATTCCTATGCCAAAAGAAGCCCCTGGCATTTCATTATATTATGCCCTGTGGTTCGTGGGCACGTGGATACGACCCATTGGTCTTCCATCTGTGAAATAATTGGTGACAGGGCGTGCTTGGTATTTTGGAGATGGTGAAGTTCCTCAAGCCAACTCCCTTGGAAGACGTGTCCTTGCAAGTTTGGACTATTTTATGGAGAGATTATCGCGTATAACATATTCTCATCGTACGTTTCATTTCTCGTGAACAAAAAAGTCATGGTGATGGGACTTGGCGGCATTAATATTTACAATTTGAACATATTATATTTATTTACAATTATATTATTTAATTATTTGTTTAATTGAATACTTTTAATACTTTAAAAACTATTTAAATTACTATGTTTATATAATTAATTACATAATATTTATGGATTATTAAAATTATCCTAACTTGAATATCTTTCACATTATATATATATCTAATCTTACATGAGAACTAATTCATGAATATAATCAGTTTATTAATATTTAATAATTTCAGAAGTAATAAAAAAACTCTTTTTGTAGACAACCTATGGTGTGTCTGGTTTTTGGAGACGAAATTGGTCATCTAAAAAATGAAAGTGAAGTTAACCTTCGCTTAAAAAAAATAATTAGTATGGAAAAAAAATTCCAAAAAAAAAATTATCAAAACAAAAAGAAAAAGTTTAAAAAACAAACTACTAGCTAATTAATATAATTATTTTGATGAGAATATGAAAAAAATTAATTAAACAAGTCAAAAAGGTTAAAGTTAATAAACAAAACAAATTTAATAAAACAAAATATGCGTGGTATCTTTACTCAATTCATACAACTATTTTGTAACAACTACATTACTTAATTAATAACAATTGTTTAATTGAATACTTTTAATATTTTAATATCTATTTAAACTAATGTGTTTATATAATTAATTACTTAAAAAATACGAATTATTAAAATATTTTAAACTGTTATAACTTTCACATTGTATATATCATCCTACTTGATACTACTAATTCAATAATATAATCAGTTTATTAATATTCTATGAAAATTGAGAAGTAATAATAATATAATTAATATAAGATTTAAATTTATTATCTATATTAATTACTTATTAACGTGTGTTTTATTAATATTATTTTTTGATAAGCTTTTAAGTTTTACTAAAAAAAGGTAACTAGTAGTTCAATATTTTGTAATTTCATAAAAGGTCAAAATAAACAAAATAATCATATATTATTAAATTCCACTTTTAATATGTAAAATTACAATGTGTTATAACACAAACAAAATTGATAAGAAAAAAATTTGCCAACAATCGAAATGGGTCATCCCCAAAATGAAACTAAAGTTAATCTTCGTTATAAATAAATACATTAAATGAAATTAAAAAAAAGTGGCAAAAAATTACAAATTAAACAAAAAGAAAAAAGTGGAAAAAAATAAAGTAATAGCTAATTAATATAATTTTTTTGAAGAAAATATTAAAATACATATTAATTAAAAGAATTCAAAATTTTAAGATAATAACCAAAAAAAAGTTTAAAAAAATAAATTATTTATATGCGTTATTAATAAAATTATTTCCAAGAAAATATTAAAATGAAAAATAAATAAACAAGAAAAAATTTTAGAACTAATAAAAAAAAGGTTAAAAAAATAATATCTAATACATTTTTTGATGAATTCATTAATATATTCATTAATTAAAGAATTATTGAAGTTGCATTGAAAACAAATAAATACAATAAAAAAAAGTAATAACATATTAAACATACAAATTATGTTGCAAAAATTTAAAAATAAATTAATATAGAAAAATAAAAGGTAAAATAATAAACAAAAAATTTTAGTATTATAGAAACAAAACAAATTTATATTTAATTAATACAAAAATTATGATGAAAAAAATTAAAACAAATGAATCATGAAAATTAAACAATAAGCCTAAAAAAAACAAAATAAAAATATAAAATAAAGAAAAAAAAAAGCATACTCAAATTAAATCCAATGGGCGAGGCCCATTGGTAACGCCTATGGGCCTCCCCATTGGTTACTGGGCAGCGGCCCAGTATCATGCTTGTGAAACCCCAAATTTTTGACCTTATCTCGCTTTGTGTGTTTTATTCTCGTTTTGCATGAATTGACCTGTCTATGTGCTATATGACTTAGAATGTGATAATTTTGATATCAATACTCTTAGAACATGCTAAATGTGTAATCATGAAATTTTCATAAAAAACGGAGTCAGAAATTTTATCATCGATTTTTAGTGAATAGTATTTTCGAAACACGTCCGCTAAAATTTTGAAACTGGTCTTTTTAACCCTTCTAGACCTAGACCACAGACTTTAATAGACCTGTGTTTGATTAAAACGATTTTAAAATCGGCTTAGGAATTTATTAGGGTTTTTACACCGACTTTTGCGAAAATCGAGTTTTAAGCCGACTCGGATGGAATTGTTTGAATGTAAAACTTCTTGTCACCTAAAAATAACCCACTTGAGATAACTTGGGTGTTGCATAATTTTTTTGAGCATTGGTGATCAAGAAAATGCATTTAAAGACAAGAAAACACTAAAAATACTAAGTTTTTAACTTTGACTTTGCATTTTATTTATTTGACCAAGCCTTTTATTTCATATAGTCATCAACACACACTAAGCAAAGCAAAAAACACACTCCAATTGCACACACAAGGCCGAGAGAAAGAAGGAGAAAAAGAAAGAGAATTTTCAAGGTTTTTCAATCAATTTTTCTTAGAAAAGCTTGGTTTTTGTCCGTAAAACTTCACACCGACTTGGATTCTTCTTGTTGGGCACGCACTTCACGCATCCCTAGGCTTTTATTGCATCAAAGGTGAGAGAAAAATTCTAGATCTCAAAATGTCATTTTTATACTTTTGCTCATAAATGAAAATTTAACCGTTAGAATTGAAATCTGATGATAGATTATTGCTCCTTGCATGCTAGGGATCATTTTGATGAAATACTACAAATTTCTGTCGGATGTAGCATAATTTTTATTTTTTGGGTATTTAATTTTGATTAAAATGTTCAAAGTTGAATTAAATGAGTTGTGTTGATCGAAATCGATTGCCGTCGATTTCCAAATACTTGATAATTACGTGTTAGCGCTTTTGTAATGCCGAATTTTCAATTACATTGTTCGTGTGAAAATCCGAAAAATCCAGCCAAGACATCCTAGGGTTTTAGGGTTATCGGGCATGATTTGGAGGTGTTATGGTGGATTTCCGAGAGGGCTAATGTAGTAGGTTGAATGGGTGAGTGATAGAAACTAATTTGGAGTTGTTTGGATTAGTAAAATGTAAGATATGATTATTTGAAGTTTAGGTTGTCTTTATTTAAAATGTTAGATTGAGCCCTTAGTTGATTGTGTATGGTTTGAGTGATTGAATTGTGAGTTGTTAATGGTTAGACTAGGGTTAGATTATGTGTTTCATGCATGTTAAGTTGGATGGCCTACTTTGTCATCTAACTTAGTTGTTTGTTGTTTAATTAAATATTGATGTTATATTGATTATTATTGATTACGGGAATCGGGCACTTTTGTTGCTGATCTCCCAGATTATTGATTGATTATTGATTACAGGAATCGGGCACTTTTGTTGCTGATCTCCCTGTTTATTTATTTATTATTGAGTATGGGAATTGGGCACTTTTGTTGTTGATCTCCCAGTTTATTTATTGATTATTGAATACGGGAATCGGGCACTTTTGTTGCTGATCTCTCGGTTTATTTATGTTAAGTCTCATTGTTGTGAGTTTTGATAATGTTGTGTCACCTCGGGAGGCATCCTGGGCTGCGGGCACAGTTATCATGGCTAATCCCTATCTCGCATGGGCGGAGAGGCCATGGGGTGTGGGTCTAGGTCAAGGTACCTCAAGAATTGTGTCATTGAGTTTGGAGGGGTTGTTGAGCATGGAATTGGTGTATGGAGCTTCATCAGTAAACGTATTGTATCCTTATTGTATGTTTATAGTTATTAATATTGTTGCATTTATAATGATTATTGATGTTATTGTGTGTTTACTGACTCAAATGATTATTTCCAAGGAGTTTAGTAAACCTTGTTCGAGATCTATCGGATCCTCGCTGGGCTTATTTTATATAAGCTCACTCTCTATTATTGCATGCATACATGTGTACTATCGCAGGATTACGGGTACGTGCCTCCTGAAGAGGAGAATGTGGAAAATGTGCCTTACGTGGATGAGTCTTATGTTCTGGAGTCTTATCCTTGATGTTGTATTGTCTTACTATCTTGTATATTAACTTAGTAGACTTTTATATGCTTTGTAGTTCATTATGTAAAAGATGTTGAAAAGATAATGAATTAGTTGATGTTGTCTTAGTAGCCTTTCTTTGGTCTTTGATTAGGTTGCTAGATTGGCTCAATATGTTTCGTAATGTATATTAAGGTTTATGTATTATGTTGGAATGGAGGCGTATAACGAGAGATGATTATTGTATAATATGGTTATGATGTATGTTATTATTTTATTGAGGAGTTGTTAGATGTATGATGTTCTGTTGAGGTTGGTTTAGAGCCTTGGAGTCCCATATACTATCGTTATACTGCCTAAATTCCGTTGCGTCCTGACTGATTATAGGAGGGGTCGAGTTGGGGCGTGACATTTAAGTGGTATCAGAGCTTGATTAGCTGTCAGCCGGGGTATCCTCGGAATGTGGGTAGTGGTCTAAGCATGCAAGTATGTATGAAGTGAAAGAAAAGTGAAATATGTGTTAATATGATTAAATGATTAAGTGATTAAGTGATTATGTGATTTAGTGCTTATGTGATTATGTGATCAATTTGTTTATGTGTTTTATATGAGTTTGTTGTTTAGGTGTTAATAATTGTTTATAACCTGTTTACGTGTTATAACTGTGCTAACTCTTTGATTAGTACGATGGCCGGTAGACCGAGGACTCGTGGTAGGCCCGAGTTAGTAAATGAGGTTCCTAGTAGTGTGGCACAGGGCCGTGATAGGGGAGATGATAGGTTAGGGGCAGCAATGGATCGAATTGCAGATTTGATGGCTGGACAAGCCCAGTTGTTAGCGGGTCAGGCTGCTCAGACTCAGGCATTGCAGGCCCAGATACAGAATGTACAGGGTGGTAATCACGGTCGAGGTACTATGAAGGAGTTTCTGGGGTACTATCCTCCTAGATTTCAGGGAGAGCCTGATGATAGGAAGGCCGAGTCGTGGATTAGTAAGTTAGAGAAAATTTTTGATCCTCTCGGGTACACTGATGAGAGGAAGGTGACTTCTGCTGTCTATTTGCTTGATGATGAGGCAGAGGAGTGGTGGCACACTCTGAGAGCCAGTTGGGAGACCCGGGGTGTTCCGTATGTTTGGGATGCCTTTCTGACTGCTTTTAGGGATAAGTATGTCCCGAGGGTTGCACGGGAGAGAAGAGAGGCCGAGTTCCTGTCTTTGGTACAGGGGGATTCTTCTGTGGCTCAGTATGAGGCTACATTCACTAGGTTGTCCCGGTATGCACCGGAGTTTGTAGCTGTGGAGGAGAGGAAGACCCGTAGATTTATGTTGGGATTGAGGCCCGAGATTCAGGATGCAATGGCTCTGAATCGCTATGATATCTTCACTGAGGCTTTTGATGCAGCTTCTAGGTTAGAGAAGAGGAAAGGGGATCAGATTGTCTCTAGTCAGCCTAGTAAGAGGTCGTATCAGCCACAGGGCCAGCAGGTTATATATAGGCCTCCAGTACAGCAAGTTGTCTACAGGCCACCAGCCCAGCAGGGTTCTTATAGGCCACAGGGTCAGCAGAGTTACTATCGGCCTCAGTTTCAGCAGGGGCCATATCAGGTTCAGACTTAGTATAGGCCAGCCCAGTCTCAGGGTCAGTACAGGCCTAGTATGGTAAGACCTCAGCAGCAGGTTGGTTCAGCTGCTTATTCAGCTTCTAGTTCTTTAGGAGGCAGTGTCAGTGCTCCGATGCTGCAGTGTGTTTATTGTAAACGTAAGGGCCATATGGAGGCCGACTGTCGAAAAAAGGCAGGGACGTGTTTAGGTTGCGGCAGCAACCAACACCGGGCGAGGGATTGCCCCAGGTATCAGGGTTATACGGGTCAGCCAGCAGTCCAGGGTTATCAGGGTGGACCTGTAAGCAGTACACATCAGCAGCAGCGGGCTCAGGCTCGGGCCTACGTAGTGGACTTGGAGGAATTGCCAGAGGCGACAGCATTGGTGAAAGGTAACTTACTTATTCTCAACCAATTAAATATTATACCTCCTTGAGTGCAACGTGCTAAAATGTAAGTAGAAAGTTTGCCTTATGCGATTAAAGTTAGCATGTGCATCATATCAGTTGGCGATTGAGTAATATGTGATGCTGAGGTATATGGAATTCCGATTAGGGGTCAAGCTACTTTATGACTATACATTGATTATTGGGATTCTTATTTGGTGATTTTATACGGCATTCTTCCTCGAGATTTCTGTATGGAGATTTTTATTCAGCATACTTCTTTGGACATCTTCTATGGTATTTTCTATGCGGTATTCTTATGTGGAATTCTGATACGGTATTATCCGGAGTTCTTATATTGGGATTATTATTTGGTATTCTCGCTTGGTGATCTTGTTCGAAGTTCTCAATTGGTATTCTTGATTGGTGCTCTATTACGGGATCTATGTTTGGCGTTCTTCTTCGGTAATTTATTTGTGATTCTTATTCAGAAATTCTAGTCAGTGTTCTTATTCAGCGTTCCTATTTAAGCTTCTTGTATGGGGATTTTTATTCGATGATCTTATTTGGTGTTCCTACTTGGTGTTCTTGGTTCGTATTCGGAATTTAGTAATTGGTCTTTCAATCAGTATGTTTGAGTCAGCACCGGAGTTGTCTTGGGATCGATGCAGAATTGCGAGGACGCAATTGTTTTAAGGAGGGGAGAATGTGAAACCCCAAATTTTTTACCTTATCTCGCTTTGCGTGTTTTATTCTCGTTTTGCATGAATTGACCTGTCTATGTGCTATATGACTTAGAATGTGATAATTTTGATATCAATACTCTTAGAACATGCTAAATGTGCATTCATGAAATTTTTATCAAAAACGGAGTCAGAAATGTTATCGTCGATTTTTAGTGAATAGTGTTTTCGAAACACGTCTGCTAAAATTTTGAAACAGGCCTTTTTAAGCCTTCTAGACCTAGACCACAGACTTTAATAGACCTGTGTTTGATTAAAACGGTTTTAAAATCGGCTTAGGAATTTATTAGGGTTTTTACACCGACTTTTGCGAAAATCGAGTTTTAAGCCGACTCGGATGGAATTGTTTGAATGTAAAACTTCTTGTCACCTAAAAATAACCCACTTGAGATAACTTGGGTGTTGCATAATTTTTTTGAGCATTGGTGATCAAGAAAATGCATTTAAAGACAAGAAAACACTAAAAATACTAAGTTTTTAACTTTGACTTTGCATTTTATTTATTTGACCAAGCCTTTTATTTCATATAGTCATCAACACACACTAAGCAAAGCAAAAAACACACTCCAATTGCACACACAAGGCCGAGAGAAAGAAGGAGAAAAAGAAAGAGAATTTTCAAGGTTTTTCAATCAATTTTTCTTAGAAAAGCTTGGTTTTTGTCCGTAAAACTTCACACCGACTTGGATTCTGCTTGTTGGGCACGCACTTCACGCATCCCTAGGCTTTTATCGCATCAAAGGTGAGAGAAAAATTCTAGATCTCAAAATGTCATTTTTATACTTTTGCTCATAAATGAAAATTTAACCGTTAGAATTGAAATCTGATGATAGATTATTGCTCCTTGCATGCTAGGGATCATTTTGATGAAATACTACAAATTTCTGTCGGATGTAGCATAATTTTTATTTTTCGGGTATTTAATTTTGATTAAAATGTTCAAAGTTGAATTAAATGAGTTGTGTTGACCGAAATCGATTGCCGTCGATTTCCAAATACTTGATAATTACGTGTTAGAGCTTTTGTAATGCCGAATTTTCAATTACATTGTTCGTGTGAAAATCCAAAAAATCCAGCCAAGACATCCTAGGGTTTTAGGGTTATCGGGCATGATTTGGAGGTGTTATGATGGATTTCCGAGAGGGCTAATGTAGTAGGTTGAATGGGTGAGTGATAGAAACTGATTTGGAGTTGTTTGGATTAGTAAAATGTAAGATATGATTATTTGAAGTTTAGGTTGTCTTTATTTAAAATGTTAGATTGAGCCCTTAGTTGATTGGGTGTGGTTTGAGTGATTGAATTGTGAGTTGTTAATGGTTAGACTAGGGTTAGATTACGTGTTTCATGCATGTTAAGTTGGATGGCCTACTTTGTCATCTAACTTAGTTGTTTGTTGTTTAATTAAATATTGATGTTATATTGATTATTATTGATTACGGGAATCGGGCACTTTTGTTGCTGATCTCCTAGATTATTGATTGATTATTGATTACAGGAATCGGGCACTTTTGTTGCTGATCTCCCTGTTTATTTATTTATTATTGAGTATGGGAATCGGGCACTTTTGTTGCTGATCTCCTAGTTTATTTATTGATTATTGAATACGGGAATCGGGCACTTTTGTTGCTGATCTCTCGGTTTATTTATGTTAAGTCTCATTGTTGTGAGCTTTGATAATGTTGTGTCACCTCGGGAGGCATCCTGGGCTGCGGGCACAGTTATCATGGCTAATCCCTATCTCGCATGGGCGGAGAGGCCATGGGGTGTGGGTCTAGGTCAAGGTACCTCAAGAATTGTGTCATTGAGTTTGGAGGGGTTGTTGAGCATGGAATTGGTGTATGGAGCTTCATCAGTAAACGTATTGTATCCTTATTGTATGTTTATAGTTATTACTATTGTTGCATTTATAATGATTATTGATGTTATTGTGTGTTTATTGACTCAAAGGATTATTTCCAAGGAGTTTAGTAAACCTTGTTCGAGATCTATCGGATCCTCGCTGGGCTTATTTTATATAAGCTCACTCTCTATTATTGCATGCATACATGTGTACTATCGCAGGATTACGGGTACGTGCCTCCTGAAGAGGAGAATGTGGAAAATGTGCCTTACGTGGATGAGTCTTATGTTCTGGAGTCTTATCCTTGATGTTGTATTATCTTACTATCTTGTATATTAACTTAGTAGACTTTTATATGCTTTGTAGTTCATTATGTAAAAGATGTTGAAAAGATAATGAATTAGTTGATGCTGTCTTAGTAGCCTTTCTTTGGTCTTTGATTAGGTTGCTAGATTGGCTCAATATGTTTTGTAATGTATATTAAGGTTTATGTATTATGTTGGAATGGAGGCATATAACGAGAGATGATTATTGTATAATATGGTTATGATGTAAGTTATTATTTTATTGAGGAGTTGTTAGATGTATGATGTTCTGTTGAGGTTGGTTTAGAGCCTTGGAGTCCTATATACTATCGTTATACTGCCGAAATTCCGTTGCGTCCTGACTGATTATAGGAGGGGTCGAGTTGGGGCGTGACAATGCTAGGCCGCTGCGCAGAGGTAATAAAAAAATTAATTAATTAAACAGGAGACGGACCTGGTCCGTCTCCCAAATTAAATCCAATGGGTGAGGCCCATTGGTAATGTACATGGGCCTCCCCATTGGTTTCTGGGTGGCGGCCCATTATCATGCTGGGCCGCTGCTCAGAATAAACATAAAAAAATAATAATTTATTACTTATTTCGGAGAAGGCCCACAGCCGCTGGGCCCTCGCCGAATTTGGGATCAAATCCAGGGCAGCAGCTGGTGCCCTCGATTTGAATCTCAAATCACAAAAAAAACCCCTGCCCCCTTTCTCATTTCAGCGACAGTGCCCCCCACCCCCCTTTCTCCCCTCCTCTACCCCCTAACCCCTACCCTGTAACCACCTTACCCCGCGCGCGCGCAGTACTGGTAATATTACTATTTTTAAAAAAAAGATATTTACATATATCCTATATCTATATGTATGTATATATATCTATTAATGTATATACATTATGTACTTTTACATTTTATACATGTTTTAATGTATATATATGCATTTATTTATTTATTTATTTTTCGTAATATGTAGTGTTTAATTTTTTTGTATTTATGTTCTAGCTTTGTGTATTTTTTTTCTATTTTATTTTTATTTTCAGATTTTTAAAATGATGAATTTATACAGAAAATTCATATATAATTATTTATTGTCAATTTTCGGAATTAAAAAATGGCATATATTTAAAAATTCAAAAATTTATTTTGAGTTTTTCATATTTAGGTTATTAAATTAATTTATTTTAATATTCATTTTTTAAAGAATTATTTGTTTAATTTGGTGTGTTTGTTTTTCTTTGTTAGGTTTGGGGCATCCATACAAGCTTGCAACGCTTAAACATTCCATAGGCTCAGGTTAGTGTTTTTATTGATATAGTAATATGTTAAACAATATAGTATTTTGGCCTTATAATTTCGTTTCATAAAATGTATGATATTGTGGTGTTTTTTTGTTATATTCATGTTTAATAAATTGTGTAAATTGAGCCGTTGTGTTATTGTGAAGATGGATGTTTGTGTAAGTGGATGAAATGGTGTGTTACTATTTGTAGATGCATTAACAAAACAAAGAATTAAGTAAGTTATAGATGATGTATTATTATATAATATTAAGAATTAAGAAGAATAAGGTTAGTAGTTAAGTTAGCATGTTGACAAGAAGCAAGTTAAGTTAATAAAGTATTTTAAGTAAGCTAATAGTTTTGTCATGCAAAAAGTTTAGTGAGAAGTACGTAAAGTTTACTAAAATAATAATTTGCCAAAGTTAAGAAGCAAATTAACATGACTGTGTATTAACATGAGAGTATGATAAGTTAAAGTATTTTAGAAGTAAGTAAAGCTAACTAAGTTGGGCAAAATTCTACTCTTACAATATTGTTTCTAATATTAAATTACTATTTGTGTTGCAATGTGTCAGTCAGAATGGCATAATCACGTGAATGGATGTATAATCGATGGATTGATGGATACATCAATGAGGGCTTTGTTGAAGGTGTGCATAAATTTATAACATTCGCAAGTAGTCAACCATATTACATGGATGGTGTAAAAATAAGATGTACATGCATCAAATGCGAAAACTTGCGATATCTTACCACTGACATTGTGATAAAACATCTTTATAGTAAGGGTTTCATGCCTAATTACTATGTATGGGTTGCACATGGGGAATATGTGTCGAACAACATAAGGGTCACTGAACAACACGTTGGTAATAATATGCTACACGGCTTATATTATGGAAATAACTATCAGACAATGGTCTTTGATGCTGCTGGAGTAGATATGTTAAGGGATCAGAACGTGAGTGAAGAAGTACCAAACATGGAAGCACAAGAATTTTTTAATTTGTTGAATGCCTCTGAAAAATCATTGTTTGCGGGTTGTAGAAATCTTACCCAGTTGTCTGCTGTGGCTCGTTATCTAAATATGAAATCAGAACATAATATGAGCAACGACCTATTTGATCGTGTGGTCTCAGAGTTTATGGAGTTGATGCCTTTAGAAAATAACCTACCTGAGAACTTATACAGGTTTAAGAAAATGTTGAAGCCATTGGGGTTAGGTTATCAGAAGATAGATGTATGTGTAAATGGATGTATTTTATTTTATAAGGACAGAAGTTCACTTGAAAATTGTCCCCATTGTGGCCACCGACGTTTCAAGACAACAACAGGTGTTACAAGAGGGCGTAAGCTTATACCTTACCAACAATTAAGATATTTCCCTTTAACACTGAGGTTAAAAAGATTGTACATGTTGAGGGCTACAGCTGAACACATGCAGTGGCACAAGAAACACCAAACAGATGATGGTTATATTGGTCACCCTTCGGATGCTGAAGCATGGAAACACTTTGACAGGTTACATCCAGATTTTGCTCATCAGGCTAGAAATGTTCGACTTGGTTTGTGTTCTGATGGGTTTACACCTTACAGTTCAAATGCAAAACCTCATTCATGTTGGCCAGTGATATTAATACCTTACAATCTGCCACCATGGATGTGCATGAAAGAGCCTATCATGTTCTTGACATTGCTTATCCCCGGTCCGAAAAATCCTGGTAAGACAATAGATGTGTATTTAGAGCCTCTCATTGTTGAATTACTAGAATTATGGTTGGAGGGTACACCGTGCTATGATGTTTCAACAAAGACTAATTTCCAATTGAGGGCAGCTTTGATGTGGACCATAAATGACTTCCTAGCTTATGGTATGTTGTTTGGCTGAAGCACACATGGAAGACTGTCGTGTCCATATTGCATGAATAACTCTGATGCTTTTTGGTTGCAAGAAGGAAGGAAGAATTCATTCTTTGATTGTCATCATAAATTCTTACCGAGTAATAGTTCTATGCGACGGGACACAAAAAAAATTTTAATGGGTAAAAGAGAGACTTGTGGGCCTCCGCCCATATTAGATGGTGATCAAATATGGGAAAGTGTAATGAATTTGCCAAAGATCCAAGAAATGATGAATGACAGGAAAAAAATGAAGTTGAATGGGTTTGGGGAGTGGCACAACTGGACAAAGAGAAGTATTTTTTGGGACTTTCCTTACTGGAAGATGCATCTTGTATGCCACAATTTGGATGTCATGCATATAGAAAAAAATGTATTTGACAATGTTTTCAACACTGTTATGGGTGTCAAAGGAAAGAGCAAAGACAATGTAAGAGCGAGAAAAGACATGGAGGTGTATTGTGACCGTCCCGAATTATGTGGAGAGTACGTTAATGTGATTAGTGTGTATACTCTCCCCGTGGCAAAGAGAAAACTACTTCTTGAATGGGTTGAAGAATTAAAATTTCCCGATGGCTATGCATAAAATTTAGCGAGATGTGTTAACATGCAACAATTAAAGATGTCACACATGAAGAGCCACGACTGTCATGTCTTCATGGAAAGATTACTTGTGATTGCATTACGCGAGCTGATGCCTAAACAAGTTTGGGAGGCTTTTGCACAACTAAGTTTGTTCTTTACTAATATATGTTGCACAAGTTTGCAAAGTATGGATTTGGAAAGGATGCAAGAAGACATTGTCGTGACTCTTTGCAACTTGGAGAAGCTGCAATCTCCTGCATTCTTTGATTCAATGGAGCACTTTCCTGTTCATTTAGTCCATGAAGCGATTTGTTGTGGCCCTGTACAATATCAGTGGATGTATCCCTTTGAGAGGTTTTTGCAGGGGTTAAAGAGGAAAGTAAAGAATAAGGCACATGTGGAAGGATCCATTTGTGAAGCCTACCACATACTAGAAACGTCAACTTTTTGTTCTTATTATTTTGAAGAGCACGTGGCCACTAAGAGTAGAAGGCTTGGTCGGAATGACCAATATGACGATGTGGAACACCCCGATGGATGCTTGGCTCTATTTACTCATCCGGGCCGCTCAATCGGGAAATGGAAAGAGATGACAATAGCGAAAGAAGATTTCTATTTGGCACACCGCTATGTATTGATGAATTGCACAGAGGTACTACCTTATGTCAGGTAAGGCTATAGTAATTTAATAATATGTTAACGTGTTGGGCTTTAAATATACAAGATAAATTGACTAATATTTGACTATTTGCCAGCATGTTCGAGGATTACATTCGCAACCAATATGGCCCATTGAATCCGAGAGAACTCCAACTGCATGTTAACAACTTATTCCCGAAATGGTTATATGAATATGTATGTACATGTCTCATAACATAAATTCATTTTATCCCTTACGGTATGCATACCTTAAAAGAAGAGTGATATATATTTGTAGGTTAAGCACAGGAATGATGTAGATCATCGTGTACATTGTCTTTCAATGTGGCCTTATAGATTGGTTAGGACCTCGTCAAGATACATGGTGAATGGATACATATTTGCAACACACGAATATGCTACATTGATAAAAACAAATAATAGTGGAATATATGTGAAAGGGATAAGCGATGGCAGGGCGGGGGATATTGGCTACTATGGTGTGTTGCACAACATTATTCAACTTGAATATAATAATCCAACTTTACAACATACAATGGTAGTTCTCTTTAAGTGCGATTGGTACAATACCACAAATGATAGAGATGTGAAATACTATCGCAAGTCTAGTTTGGTTGAAGTGAATGTGAATAGAAAGTATCCCAAATATGAACCATTTGTATTGGCTGCCCAAGCTCAACAAGTGTATTATTGTAGAACCATTTAGGTTTTTTGGGCAAACACGCGTAACTGATAACTTAAGCAAAGCGCGTAAACAAAATAAGATGCCATCATGGCTCTCGCAGGATGTATGGGATAGAATGAAAGTGGTGCGGAGTAGCCAAGCATGGCAGAACAAATCCAAAAGAAACTCTGATAATAGAAAGAAAAATCTATCTACGCATCATTTGGGATGTATCCCCGGACACGAATGGGCAAGGAGGATGGTAAGAATAAAGCTGACTGTATTGCTATAAGTGATGAATAATGAACAATATTATCTTGTTCATTACATGTCGAGCTATCTGTTTTGGTAAATTTTTTATGTAGGCCGAAGAACACGGGGATGAAGTGACATTTGTTGATGTTTTCAACAAAGCTCATCGAAAGGGTAGTGATGGACCATACACAGACGCACGGGCTGAACAGACAGTGGTAAGCTAGTTTCTTTAATCTTTAGAACGTTGATGATTGATATACATAGAGTTTATACAAATGTTTTGTCCACACTGACGATGAAGAACTCGTATTCGCTTACAAATTTGTTAAATTGTTGATTACACCCATAATTATGTGAAATGTGATAATGCCAAGTACATGATTGAACTTAGGTTAGTGTGTTGAATGGAAAAAACTTCTATAATCTGGCATGATTGTTTGAAACTAAGTTAAAGTTGGTTGAACGATTTAATATCTGAGAAAGTTTAGTAAAGAATATTAGAATTGTATGATAATCAGAATTATAAACATAGTATTTCAATAGCAAATGAAAGGGTATACAATTTTGTTTAGTAGAAACAGTTTGATTGCCTTAGAAACTTGTTTAATATTCATTGTATTTGACTGTCAATGCTTGTATCTTGGGTTGTGACTATATCTTCAGATAATACATGTAACTGGTTACTTCATAGTACAGAGGAGATTCTGTCCGTTTGTGGGGTCCAAAAATTTTAAGGGAATTTGTTAATTGTTGATTACAAGCTTAATTATATGAAATGTAATGATGGCAATGGGGCAATTGAACTTAGGTTCAAGTGTTGAATGGTTAAAACTTGAGTAATCATACATTCTTGTTTGCTACTAAGTTAAAGTTAAATCCGATATGTTAGATTGATATGATAATCGGAATTATCGCGGTAGTATTGAAATAGATAATGGAAATGCATACATGTATGTACGATTTTGTTTAATATTTCATTGTGTTTGAGTGTGAATGCAATGTATATTGCGTTGTGGCTATTTCTTCTGAGTGCAGGTAATTAGTTAGTCCACGGTACAGAGGAGATTATGTCCGTTATTCAGGTCCAAACTTACCCTTTTAGCATGGGGTCTTTTCGAACCGCAACATTTTATGAAATTAAATGTATGTTTTCCCTACTGCTTGTTTTGTTTGTTTCTCTGATGGTTTGGCCATTATATTTTTGGTATGAATTCGAAATTTTTAATATTATATTATTCAAGTCTCTACGTGTTGATATTTGTGCGTTACAGGCTCGATACACAGAACTGCTTCAACAAGCATCACAACCAACCGAGGCATCTGAATCCAATTTAGCTCCAACTCCTGTTGATCGTAATGCATTATTTTTGGAGGTAATTGGTAGACCACGCAAGGGTCATTTATACGGGGTGGGATCACAGTTCTCTGTGGCATCTACATTAAATAGTTACCCTACTACCGGAAGCCACATCACGCAAAGAGATCTCTAGGAGGCAGTTGCTCGAGCCACAGCATCTTTGGAAAGCAAGCTGGAACAAAGCAACTAGGCGTACTGTCATGCCCCAACTCGACCCCTCTTACAATCAGTCAGGACGCAACGGAATTTCGGCAGCATAACGACAGTAACATGAACATCAGGGCTCTAAACCAACCCTTAATAACAACATACATCAAACTCCACAAATCACCAACCAATTCCACAATCAAATTAACAACATACAACGCAACCATTTCATACATTAAACATTCTTCGTTATACGCCTCCGTTCCAACATAATACATAAACCTTAATATACATTACAAAAACATATTTAGCCAATCTAGCAACCTAATCATAAACAAAAGAAAGCCACTAAGTTAACATCGTTTGGATCATCATCTTTCAACATCTATTACAATAAGAACCACAAAGCATATAAAAGTCTATTAAGCTAATATACATGACATTAAACAACATATAATCATGGATAAGACTCAGGAACATATGACTCATCCACATAAGGCACGTTTTCCACATTTTCCTCTTCAGGAGGCACGTACCCGTAATCCTGTAAAAGTACACCTGTATGCATGCAATAATAGAGAGTGAGCTTATATAAATAAGTCCAGTGAGGATCCGATAGATCTCGAGCAAGGTCTACTAAACTCCTTGGAATAATCCTTTGAGTCAGTAAACACACAATAACATCAATAATACTATCATCACATAACTATATGACCATTCAATAAAGGATACTCTCTCTAGTTGGTGTAGCTCCAAACGCCATCACGATCTCAACCATTCTTCTTATAACTCCCCATTACTCACGCACCCGGGGTACCCCCAATAACCTCGCCCTCCATGACACCTCCGTCATGCGAGCTGGAGGCAATCTCTGATAGTCATGCCGTTATCAACCCGACAGCCCGATGCTGCCCGAGAGGTGGCACACACATACCAGAGACCCAGCAATAATAATAAACATCAATCATCAATATTCCGAGAGATCAGCAACAAAAGTGCCCGATTCCCGTACTCAATAATCAATCAATAAAACATCAATATAACATCAATATAACATCAATATAACATCAATATAACATTAAACAGCAAACAACTAAGTTAGATGACAAAGTAGGCCATCTAACCGAACATGCATTAAACACACAATCAAACTCTAATTTACCCATCAACAACTCACAATTCAATCACTCAACACCACCTAATCATCTAAAGGCATCGTTCAAGAAATTAAAGAATGACAACCTAAACTTCTAAAATTCATAACTTACAATCTACTAATCCAAACATTGCCAAATCAGTTTCTATCACTCACCCATTCAACCTACTACATTAACCCTCTCGGAAATCCACCATAACACCTCCAAATCATGCCCGATAACCCTAAAACTCTAGGATGTCTTGGCTGGATTTTCCGGGTTTTCACACGAACAATGTAATCGAAAATTCGGCATTACAACAGCGCTAACACGTAATTATCAAGTATTTAGAAATCGACGGCAATCGATTTCGATCAACACAACTCATTTAATTCAACTTTGAACATTTTAATCAAAATTAAATACCCGAAAAATAAAAATTATGCTACATCCGACAGAAATTCGTAGTATTAGTATATAACGATCCCTAGCATGCAAGGAGCAATAATCTATCATCAGATTTCAATTCTAACGGTTAAATTTTCATTTATGAGCAAAAACATAAAAATGACATTTTGAGATCTAGAATTTTTCTCTCACCTTAGATGCGATATAAGCCTAGGAATGCGTGCAACAGGTGCCCAACAAGCGGAATCTAGCTCGGTTTGAAAAGATTCGGACTTTAAATGAGTTTTCTAAGGCAAAATTACTTTGAAAATAAGTTGAATAAAATCTCTTTTTTTTTCCCTAAGCTTTCACGGCTGCAAGGTGTGTGAAAATGTGGTGTTTTTCTTTGTTTCATTGTGTGTTGGTGATATATGCATGAAAGTCAACAAGTCAAATGAAAGTCAAAGTTGAAACTTTAGTATTTTTAGTGTTTTCTTGACTTTAAATGCATTTTATTGATCACCAAAGTTCAAAACATTTTTTCAACACCCAAGCTAGCTCAAGTAAATTATTTTTAGGTGACAAGAAGTTTTACAATCAAACAATTTCACCCGAGTCGGCTTAAAACTCGATTTTCGCAAAAGTCGGTGTAAAAACCCTAATAAATTCTTAAGCCGATTTTAAAATCGTTTTCATCAAACACAGGTCTATTAAAGTCCGTTGACTAAGTCTAGAAGGGTTAAAAAGACCAGTTTCAAAATTTTAGCGGACGTGTTTCGAAAACACTATTCACTGAAAATCGACGATAAAATTTCTGATCCCGTTTTTTATGAAAATTTCATGAATGCACATTTAGCACGTATTAGGAGTATTGACATCAAAATTATAACATTCTAGGCCCTATAGCACATAAACAGGTCATATGCACGCAAAACGAGACAAAGCACGTAAATCAAGTTAAAGCAGAAAAATGGGGTTTCACATTCTCCCCTCCTTAAAACAATTGCGTCCGCGCAATTCTCGAACTGATAGACAATTAAATCCCCAATCGTTACACTTAATAATACTTCTCTTAGTTCTCATTTATCTCTTAGGATGATACCTAACCAAAGACCTCAAAAGAACAAACTCTGTTGACTGCAAGTTGATGATCATAATTCCAAGACAATCTTCAATTCATAATTCTCTCCTACCTAATATCATATTGCATATGAAAGAAATCGCAACTCCAAAGTCTTAGCATGATACTACTAATTATCTATCATCCCCTACTACACAAAAGAGCTCTATGAACACCCCGAGGGTTTAAAAACTCATTTACGATAACATGAATGATTACTGATCAAGGAAATATCTCAAAAGTGACATTGGTCAGAATATGGCTCTTATGAAATTTACAAGGAAATAAGAATATGGAAAGTCATATTCGAGCCAACAATCAAGGGAACAAGAGGCCAAACAAGTTAGAGAATCAAGAGGCTAATAGTTTAATAAGGAAGCATGATAACTAAGATAAGAAATGTCTCAGCACCTATCAGTTAAATAAGTACAAACAAAGGATGATGACGAGTCAAAACAATGCTGAGTATGTTGAACGAAAATTCCTGAACAAGTAGATATTTCAATTCTCGATGATTGTTCAAGGAACCAACAAGTAAGTTGTACTTGAGGTGAAATGAAATTAAGAGATAAGAGATGATTAATTCAATAGAAAACATGAGTGGCAAGAGTATCTCAGCACGCAATACCAAAGAAGTACGAATAAGAAATGATAACAATAGGACAGTGCCGAGTACTTTGAGTGAGCAATTACAAGCAAAGTAATGACTCTGGATTTAATAATAAAACAATAGGATTAACAAAGATCAACAAGAATGACAATGATGTACTTAGGTAAGGAGTACATCAAACAAGTGAAATCGAATAAGTAAAATGGTATACCAAAGGTGAAATTACTTCCAAATAAATAGTAAAAGAATGAAATGAAATATTGAAACCAATGGCTGGAGATATAGAATGAAATGTAGAAGTCTCAAACCTTAACTCCAATAAGCGACATTGCTATAAGAAACAAATATGAATGTTAAGAATAGAAGCAATGTCAAATGAGTATAGGATCCATTAATCCAATAAGCAAAACTTTCAATAAACAATTGATATGCTAGAAAAGTGTAACTCTCTCTCAAATAAGTGAGAATAGAGTAAAAGATAATAAGACCGATAGAATTATGAAGCACAAGAAGGGTGTCCCACCTACACACTTAAACACCAACAAGTCAAATCTTACAAACTATCTTCCTCCAAAACAAGACACTAAGGAGACCTAGAGAACCTAAAGAGTCATAACAATCACCAAACAAGATAAATCACTCCAAAATTTTACATTCCGTACCAGACCAATCACTAAACGAGATAAATCATCGATTACCCAACAAGATTAACTAATGAGGACTCCAAAATCTGATAACACAATACATATTCATATTAACCCATTATAACACTAGTGAATCATCAATCAACAATTTAGAAAGTCATACCACCTAGAACTCAAAAGCTTGACATAAGCAAGTAAATGTTCAGTCACCAAAATGCATTCTTATTTCCTCAAATAATTCTATCTCCCAACAATTACATCTTCGAATAGAGTAACTTTAGTCAGGAATTACTCTAATTGTCTCCAAGGTTTAACGATCAAAACTCCAAAATATCCATTAATAATAATATAGCAATCCCAAATAGTAGAAATATATACATGTTATACTACACTTCATTCCATTCACAAATATACATCACTAATTCCTCAAATAAATTTTATTCTAAAATAACCTCAAGAAAGTATAGTATGAGTTGAGACTCCAAAAGTGTCTAATCATAACCTCACGGAAACCTCAACTTATGATCCATCTCCAAGTAATAACAAGTTAAACATGGCAACAAAAGTAATTATAATCATCAAGATACATTGCTATTTCCCCGAACAATTTCATTCTCGCTAAAGGAACATCAAGATCAATCCACTAAGCCGAAACTAAAATCCATAAACATAACAATTAAAATCTAACTGATAAACTTCTAGAATAATAATAATTCAAAATCATGGCCTACCACTATTTCTGAAAACTCTTGCAGTCACCCTAGATATTAAAAGGTCACTCACGAGTTAAAACATGTATGCAACTATATCATATGAAAGACAAGTACAACGTAATGCGCAATTATCATACAATGCAACATTATCACATAACACACAATTCAACATATAAGAAGCCAACATCACATAAACAGGTTATATCACAGAAGTAAGTTATAAACAATTAAAGTCACATAAGCAACCAACTTCACATAAGACAAGTTGATCACGTAACTCACATTGGTCACTTAAAGTACATTGAACACCTAAAGCACGTTGTTTCACATAAGCTAGTTATAAACAATTAAAACCACATAAAAAACTAACTTCACACAAGGCACAAAATCACATAAAACACAATTGTCACATAAAACACATTAATCACATAATGCACATAAATCACATAATGCACATTAATTACAACAAATTGAGTACGTATAGCACGTTATCACATAAAACATATTGACCACATTAGTTCACTTAACACACAAGGCATACTAGTCACATAGAAAGTTAAACACATAAGTAAATTAATCACATAAACATATTAACATATGTTTTACTTTTATTTCACTTAATACATACTTGCATGCTTAGACCACTACCCACATTCCGAGGATACCCCGGCTGACAGCTAACATGCACTCTGATACCACTTAAACTGTCACGCCCCAACTCGACCCCTCTTACAATCAGTCAGGACGCAACGGAATTTCGGCAGCATAACGACAGTAACATGAACATCAGGGCTCTAAACCAACCCTTAATAACAACATACATCAAACTCCACAAATCACCAACCAATTCCACAATCAAATTAACAACATACAACGCAACCATTTCATACATTAAACATTCTTCGTTATACGCCTCCGTTCCAACATAATACATAAACCTTAATATACATTACAAAAACATATTTAGCCAATCTAGCAACCTAATCATAAACAAAAGAAAGCCACTAAGTTAACATCGTTTGGATCATCATCTTTCAACATCTATTACAATAAGAACCACAAAGCATATAAAAGTCTATTAAGCTAATATACATGACATTAAACAACATATAATCATGGATAAGACTCAGGAACATATGACTCATCCACATAAGGCACGTTTTCCACATTTTCCTCTTCAGGAGGCACGTACCCGTAATCCTGTAAAAGTACACCTGTATGCATGCAATAATAGAGAGTGAGCTTATATAAATAAGTCCAGTGAGGATCCGATAGATCTCGAGCAAGGTCTACTAAACTCCTTGGAATAATCCTTTGAGTCAGTAAACACACAATAACATCAATAATACTATCATCACATAACTATATGACCATTCAATAAAGGATACTCTCTCTAGTTGGTGTAGCTCCAAACGCCATCACGATCTCAACCATTCTTCTTATAACTCCCCATTACTCACGCACCCGGGGTACCCCCAATAACCTCGCCCTCCATGACACCTCCGTCATGCGAGCTGGAGGCAATCTCTGATAGTCATGCCGTTATCAACCCGACAGCCCGATGCTGCCCGAGAGGTGGCACACACATACCAGAGACCCAGCAATAATAATAAACATCAATCATCAATATTCCGAGAGATCAGCAACAAAAGTGCCCGATTCCCGTACTCAATAATCAATCAATATAACATCAATATAACATCAATATAACATTAAACAGCAAACAACTAAGTTAGATGACAAAGTAGGCCATCTAACCGAACATGCATTAAACACACAATCAAACTCTAATTTACTCATCAACAACTCACAATTCAATCACTCAACACCACCTAACCATCTAAAGGCATCGTTCAAGAAATTAAAGAATGACAACCTAAACTTCTAAAATTCATAACTTACAATCTACTAATCCAAACATTGCCAAATCAGTTTCTATCACTCACCCATTCAACCTACTACATTAACCCTCTCGGAAATCCACCATAACACCTCCAAATCATGCCCGATAACCCTAAAACTCTAGGATGTCTTGGCTGGATTTTCCGGGTTTTCACACGAACAATGTAATCGAAAATTCGGCATTACAACAGCGCTAACACGTAATTATCAAGTATTTAGAAATCGACGGCAATCGATTTCGATCAACACAACTCATTTAATTCAACTTTGAACATTTTAATCAAAATTAAATACCCAGAAAATAAAAATTATGCTACATCCGACAGAAATTCGTAGTATTAGTATATAACGATCCCTAGCATGCAAGGAGCAATAATCTATCATCAGATTTCAATTCTAACGGTTAAATTTTCATTTATGAGCAAAAACATAAAAATGACATTTTGAGATCTAGAATTTTTCTCTCACCTTAGATGCGATATAAGCCTAGGAATGCGTGCAACAGGTGCCCAACAAGCGGAATCTAGCTCGGTTTGAAAAGATTCGGACTTTAAATGAGTTTTCTAAGGCAAAATTACTTTGAAAATAAGTTGAATAAAATCTCTTTTTTTTTTCCCTAAGCTTTCACGGCTGCAAGGTGTGTGAAAATGTGGTGTTTTGCTTTGTTTCATTGTGTGTTGGTGATATATGCATGAAAGTCAACAAGTCAAATGAAAGTCAAAGTTGAAACTTTAGTATTTTTAGTGTTTTCTTGACTTTAAATGCATTTTATTGATCACCAAAGTTCAAAACATTTATTCAACACCCAAGCTAGCTCAAGTAAATTATTTTTAGGTGACAAGAAGTTTTACAATCAAACAATTTCACCCGAGTCGGCTTAAAACTCGATTTTCGCAAAAGTCGGTGTAAAAACCCTAATAAATTCTTAAGCCGATTTTAAAATCGTTTTCATCAAACACAGGTCTATTAAAGTCCGTTGACTAAGTCTAGAAGGGTTAAAAAGACCAGTTTCAAAATTTTAGCGGACGTGTTTCGAAAACACTATTCACTGAAAATCGACGATAAAATTTCTGATCCCGTTTTTGATGAAAATTTCATGAATGCACATTTAGCACGTATTAGGAGTATTGACATCAAAATTATAACATTCTAGGCCCTATAGCACATAAACAGGTCATATGCACGCAAAACGAGACAAAGCACGTAAATCAAGTTAAAGCAGAAAAATGGGGTTTCACACGTACTGCAAGCTGCAAGACAAGTTGGACAAGAATAACGAGGCGTACCACAATCTGCAAGAGAAGCTAGATAAGCAGAACGAGGCATACTACAAACTCCAACAAGAACATTCATCACAGCTCCATGATGTCCAAGCACAACTAGCACTACTTGTTTCACGGTTACCTGACCCTGCACAACAATAGTGTTCGTCGTCTGCGTCTTCGTCTTTGTCTTCATCTGCGAATGATAGTCAAATTGGGTTGAATTTATAACTTTTTTACTGTTATGACATTATAAAACTCTATTACAATCGGACTGTAATAACTATTAAGTTTACTTTGAACAATATTATTAGATATTTATTAGCTAATTCGATAAATATGTGCATTAGACATTATTTTTTTAGTATTAAATATTTAATTGATAGGTCAAACAACTTATTATTATAATGGATATTGTTATAAATATAAATTTACATTTGTGCGAGGGGTCGGCAAGGGACAAGTAATCGAGAGTCCGGCGAGGGCACGGCGAGGGACGAAAAAAGGCGAGGGCACGGCGAGGGATGAAAAAAGGCAAGGGCACGACGAGGGACGAAAAAGGCGAGGGCACGGTGAGGGACGAAAAAGGCGAGGGACGAAAACGGTGAGGGCTAATTGTCCTCGCATAGTCGTCGCCGAAATGGTCACTCGCCGAATAGCGTGGGCTCGGCAAGGGACTGCAATTCACCGACGAAGGTTTCGGCGAGGGAAGATTCCCCTTGCCGGGCCCTCGCCTAAAGGGTCTCGGCGAGGGCCCGGCGAGGAGAATCTTCCCTCGCTGAAACTGATTTTTCTTATAGTAGCTGACTTAAAATATAAGAAAAGTAAATAGATAATGTTAGAGTCATATGATAAGTGAAAATTGTAAACATAGTTTTTCAATAACTTAAGTCATGCATAATTGTGTGTTTATCTTGTCTTAGTTAAGCCTCGGATAACCTTAAGGATGGAAGGAGGGTATGGTTTTGAAGGATGGGGTTTGTAATGAATGTTGGTTTTTAGTTTTATGGCTCTTTCTTCTATATGCAGGCATGAGATTAGTCCTAGAAACAGCGAAAACTCCGTCCATTTTTTCTTATTTTTCGTGACCTCGGGTTTTGGATCAGAGCTCCGGTCTCGTGAGGGTTCGGGGTGTTACACAATGAATAGTAACTATTGTCTAGATTTGCATTTGGGTCATTAGATGAACTAGTGTATAGACCTTTATTCTAGCTTTGGAATGCATTGTTAGCTAGTGTATGATTGAAAAAGATGATGAATAGTAGTTTTGCATTAAAGATCATAGATTGAAGCTTATATGTTTGTTTTAATGACTAAATGAAGTTCTAATAGCATATATATAGCTAATCAAATGCATTAACTAACTAGAATACAAACTATGGCATGAGATAATTATGTGCAATTGTATGTGTGAGTGACTCTGTGTGTGTGTGTTTGGGCCGTGAATGGCCAGCCACGGTAGGCTGGCTACCGTGGTTCTTTTTCCCTCTTTTTTGTCCCCAAATTGCTATATATAGTGGCCATATAAAGTGCTAAGTATTTTGCTAGTGATTGCTAGTTGTTATGGAATATTTTAACTTGAATAGTCTTGAACTTTTAGAGTAGTTACACTGTGAATTTTGATAGCTTTAGTTGGAATTGGATAAGGTTAATTGTTATAGGTTTAATCACTACTAAAATGTGTTTGATTGAAGTGGTAAAGAAAGGGTTCAAAGCATGATCACTAAGTTAGAAGTTGAATGTGAATATGTATATTGTTTGTCTTACTTGCTATTGTTTATGTGCTAGTCTAGACTTGAATTGAAGGAGCAGTTCTATGTCACTTATATATGAATCATTAGATTAGTAAATAATGTTACAAAATGTGCATACTTGAGCTTCATATTAAGTTGGTACATGAAAATTGTTTATATGAAATGTTACTATTTATCTTGATTGCTATTGTTATATGCGAGTACAACCTCTTTTGTTGTTCCTCATTTAAGTGTTTATCAGTTTATGTGTTAATGTTATCGAATTGCGTGTTAAGTGCTATATCGTGTTGCATGTTGTTTATGTTTAAATATTCATATGTGCGAGAGCTAAGTGTTATACCAAGAAGCGGTGGGAGCCATCTCTAGAGTCTCGTACATATCTTGATATCTCATTTCTTATGTCTATCGTTATCATGGTTGCTCAACCTTATTGTTGGGACAAATGTGTTGAGCCTCCCTGGGCGGCATCGGGCTTGCCAGTGGTTAGTTGTAACCTCCACGCCGTATTCCCTCACCCGCTTGGTCTAGAGATTGTCAGGGGGTGTTGGGTCGTAGATATTGGGTACATCTGAAGTACCCACTAGTGTATAGGGATGCCAGTATTATCATTATAGTGATCGTGTTTGTGATTAGGATCGAGATCGTGATCGACAGTGAATTGGAGTGATAAGGGTTATCGTATCGTATCCTTTTTAAATGTGTTATCTAGTTATTGTCTTACATGTTATATTGTGTAACCATTGAGTTTATAGCTCTTTAAAATGTATTATCTAGCTTTATTGTTTTAATTGAGCATTTTATATTGTTATTGATTCTATGGTTTATATACTTGCATTGCACGAAAATGATTTCAAAAACTCCTCGGCTTTATCCTCCCTCACTGAGCATTGTGTATGCTCACCCTTTTCATTCACCATGTTTCAAGAAGCAGAGATTGTGCCTTGGATTATAAAGGAAGAAGAAGTTGAAGCATTCCCTTAATTGCTTGAGTTGGATAATTGTGTTATGTGATTGGAAGTATTGTAAAGTGTAATCTTATTTGATATTATGACCTTGTATTTATTTTGAAGCCTAGTTAGCCTTGTATGTAGTTCATATTTGTAAAGGCTTGTAATTAAAGCTAGATAACTAATAAGTTGTATGTAATAAGCCTAAATAACTGCTTAGTTCATGGTTGGTTAGCTAGAATGCATGTTTATATTTTATCTAAGTAATAGAAAGCTAGAATTATCTTATTAACTAGAAATGGAACCTTGTATATGTTGTGATTGTTGTATGTTATGGAAATCTTCTTTGTGCAGGTTTTGGTTTGGCCTAGGTACAAGAGAAACTTTGTCTATTTTTTCTCGTTTTTCGTGCCTTGAGGATTGGATCGGGTTGCTGTTATTGGTCCTGATTCCATGAGGGATCGGGGCATTACATTACCCCCTGGAGATAAAGTTTTCTTCTCCCAACCAGATAGTTTGTTGTTGATTTTTTGAAAAAGTTCATCAAAAAGAGAGGATCTTTTTGTACCTTTGTAGAGAGGAGCACCAAGATATTTTATTCGCAAATAATATTGCTTGTATCCTGTAGATTCTGAAAAAATAGTGGTTCTAGATATGGACACTTTTTTGTCAACAATGAATCCACTTTTCTCTTTGTTAACCTGTTGCCCTGACACTTACTCATAGTGATTCAAGAACCCCATGAGATTTTTAAGAGCATCCTTGCTACCATTAGAAAAGATGATAAAATCATCAACAAAAGATAGGTAAGATATAGAGAAGGGAGAACCTGTAATACCCCCCAATTGTATGACATATCATTGTGTATTTGCCACTTACTCATTGTCATTTTATATTTTGTTGGGAGTCCTTTAATGAGTGGGATGACATATTTGGAGCCAAACAATAATTACACTAATATAACAAAATATTCCAAGGAGATAAGACCAAGCCTTGACCAAACAAAAAAAAAACATAAAACAAGCTCTCATATTTTCTCTCTCTCCCCACCCGGTTTCTTCTTTCCCCAATTTCATGCCCTAGCTTCTATTTCTTAAACCAAGTCAACCTAGCTAAAATTTTGACAAGGAAGAATCTTGTAAAGAAAAAATTGAAACTTTTGTGTGTTTTAAGAGCTGTGATAAGTAAGGTGATTTAATTGGTTATTGAACATCTTCTTATGGCTATGGTTATGTGTAGATAAATATTAACATGTGTAGGAATAGACTCATATAGTTATTGATCCTATGGAATAAATGATTAAGATACTTGTTTATTGTTAAATTAATGGAGGAATTAGGCTGTTAAGGTAGTACTAGTTTTGTGTGTAATAATCGTAGGTAGTAAAATAAGTGATTGTTGTTAAAGAAAAGGGTGCAAATGTTGACTACACATTAAGTATATGTTTGTGTGTATGTGTGTATATGTGTATGTGTGACTATATGTATATGTATATATGGTTAGGGCAGAAAGTATACTTGTCTTAAATGGTGCAAATAGGAGCTGCTTGAATTATGTTAATGATAGTTGTTCTTGAGAAATTAGTGTAATGTTGTCTATGCATGTATATGTGTCTAGGAATCGTAGAAGGTATGTATGTGGTCGTGTGTGTGTGTGTAATTACCTTTGAGTATGCATATTGACTTTATGTATGTAAGGTGCATAGATGTATATGCTTGCAAATGTGAGAATTATATAGTCCTATGATTTGTATGGTAAAGACTTTAGGTCATGTTGGATATGCATGTATAGGTGTTTAAGAATGGTAAAGACTTTACATATTATGGCTTTGGGTGATTTTAGGCTAGGTGGTTGCCACCTATATATGTAGGATTAATATGCAGATTATGAGTTGTAAGCAAGAAAGATTTGATATGAAAAGAATAAAAGAAGCCATAAAGTAGAAAAAAGAAGAAGAATACAAGTAGGTAAAGTAGAATAAGAGAAGTTATTGCATAAGATGCTTAGTTTATAACCATGTTGTGATAATATGTCGACTGTAGGATTGTAAAAGGTATGATAATATGTCGACTGTAGGATTGTAAAAGGTAGGAAGATAGAAATATGAAGCAAAAGACTATGATGTCAACTGTAGGATTGTAAAAGGTAGGAAGATTATAAATATGAAGAAAAAGACTATGATAGGAAAAAAAGAAAGAAAGATAGAAAAAAAGGAAAGATAAGGAAATAGATTAGAATAAAGTAAGAAAAAGAAATTAGAAGAAATATGGTGATTAAAAATTGAACAACAGAAAGGTTAAGAGATATAACTTTGGAAAACTATCAATATTTGAATATCATAGTTAATATTTTAAAGCTTTCAATATATCTTTTGATCCAAGTTTAATGTTATAGTATAATTTATTATTATATAGCTGTGAATTACTCGTGAGTCAATTATCTTAGACAGAAGGTTGGGTTAATTTAGAGTTCGATCGAGGTAAGTAAGATACCCACCATACACTTCTACTTTCTTTCAATTCAATTTATATTCTCATTACGCACATTGATTCATTGTTGATATACCATTCGTTATTTCTTGAATACACCACTTGTTCACATTAGTTGTACTCTGTGAAACCTAGACGACAGGGTACAATATATGGTCATCACAGCCTCTAGGCATATTACAATGTTATTGTTACTGCCATGGCAGGAGAGCTAGCTACTCTTTAACTGACCGATGGTTATTGTATTGTATTGTTAACCTAATACAAAGTATCAGTGGTCAAATATATTGTACAATGGTCATCTATATTGTTATTATCATGCAACAGTACAAGGATATTCAGATTCTCTATTTCATATGTTTCATACGCTATATATACTAAATGTTTAACTGATTTCACTAAGTCTTTCATAGGTATCCTTCTTAATGAGCTTTCTATGCCCATTTTATTCTATTGTTTTTGCAGAAGTCAAGGTTATTGAACTGTCAGGGCTATATGAGTTAAAAGTCACCTTGTGAAGTTGAATCTCGTAGTTCACTTGTTATTTTATGAATTCTTATTATTAGTAGTACTATGAATGATTTTGGCTCTTGTATATTTTGTGAACTTGTATTAAATCATTTAAAGCACTGTATTGATTTATTAAAGTTTTAGCAGCTATGACAGATAATTTTGTGAAAATTAGCTTTTGTACTAGGGTATTAGAGTCTTGCAGGCTTAGGAGGTATAATCTTCTTAGGCCCGCGGCATCACGTCCCCGAGTTTTCCCTTGCGAATTCGGGGGCGTGACAGTTGGTATCAGAGCAATAAGTTTGATGATCAACAAGACCTAGGTAATGGGTAGCTATGCTTTTGCTAGTTTCATGTCGCATATGTTATTGACCTTGTTTTATCTTTGTTGTAGCATGATAATTTAGTGTGGTAATTTGTTCAGGTGATGGGTTATGAAAGTGAAACTAATGTTATTTTGCTTATGATTTTGAAATTATTTTGGCACTATTAAGATTTATTTAATAGGTATCATGCTTGCATCACGTTAATAAATTTTGTGTCCTAACTTTATAGATCATATCTCAAGGCTACTTGTTTTAGAATGTATCAAACCATTGTTGTGTATTAAGCAGACGTCATCATGAGAGAATAGTATTAGTATGATCTTCTTTTTGAAATATGAATTATGAAACTTAAGCCACTGCGATATGGGCCATGATTTTAAATTATTATTGTACTGTTAGTTCATCATTGAGATCTTGATTATAGTGCTTATCGATTTTGGTCTCAGCTTAATGGATTTGATCTTGATGTTCCTTTAGTGAACATGAAGTTATTCGAGGAAATAACAATGTCTTCTAATGATTGGAATTACTTTTCTTGACATGTGTAATATGTTATTACTTGGAGATGAATCATAAGTAAAGGTTATCTTGAAGTTGGGATCATAAAATTTTGGAGTCTCAACTCAACTTATACTTTCTTGAGGTTCTGTGATAAAATGATCATCTGGATTGGGTAGAAAATAAAGGAAGTAATGTGGCCTTCTAGTGGCTGAACGCATATCTGTCTATACTAACCATATGAATTAGGTAAAAATAATTTATTTAATATTGTTGAGGTTAGAGCATTTAATGGTATGCTTGGAGTTATATTTGTGAAATTTTCAGAATATTTAAGTGTGATAATTGCTTTCCTACATGTGTTCCAGTGATATAATTATTTGAGGTTGTTTCTCAGTGAAAGATGTTTTTGGAGTCACGCTGATGTGACTGTATTTGCAGCACTCAAACCACTGTATATGTACTATATTTATAGCTTAACTTGTGAAATAAATGCAACACTTAGTGCACTTAGTTTTAGTTTTAATTATTAGTGTAAATAATTAGTTAGTTTAAATTAGTATAATTTGTAGAATATGGGGAAAGTTCTGCCCGAGTAGCTTTTTAGTAAAGCTCTTACTTGGGAGAAGTTCTGCCCAAGTAGCTCTTATTCGGGGAAATTTTTGTCCGAATAGTTATTTTGTGTCGGACCTCTGCTCAAATTCCTTGAATTAGAAATACAAAGTCGTCATATCGGGATAGCCTTTCTTGACTCTCTTATTTGTACAACTTGTATTTATTATTATGTCTGAGTAGAGCTATTATCTAAGGGAAGATATTGTAAATGACGGTCTTTTAATCTATGGTCTCGGATTCAAATAATTTGATTTATATGCAATATATGGCTTGTATTAATTCAGATTGTCTTTCATACGTAATGCTTTTAAGTAGACGTTATGATTACTTTACTTCCGTGCCATATATCCATGTTATAATAGTGAATTGATAGGTTGTACCATAAATTCCATGAGACTATAGGTTGAACTATAGTTTCTACCCAAGTTAGAGTTATTGATTACTTAGTTGAAACAGACCGACTACACCAAGTTATAAGGACAGATCCATACTGCGGATGGAACGACACCTATAACAATTGTAGTAACAATACTTTAATTAGACTAAGGAAATTAACTAGGTTAAATGCTTATAGTTTATCACTTGCATAGAATTAGAGAATACAAGATACGGAGCCTAGATTAACTGCCTCATTACTTATCCGGCCACCTAGATTCCTTTCCCCCAGATTCCACAAAACCTTAGTTAGCTTTAGCCTTAGTTCATATTTCTCACACGATACTCGAATCATAATTTCAAAACTGTCACGTTTTCACTTTAACACTTTCACACACTACTTCACTAACTAACTTACGAGCTTTCCTGTGGATACGATTCCACACTCAGAGCACACTACACTACAAGATCCGTGCACTTGTGGGTTATTAAAACTTTGTCAAATTTGTACACTTTTATATTACCAACCTTGAACGCATCACATGCTGATAGACTTGGAGTCTCAATTGACAGAATTGATCTTGAGGTTATTTTAGAATGAATTTATTTGAGGAATTGCTGATGCATATTTGGGAATCAAATAAATTGTAGTATAACGTGCGTATATTTTTGTTATTTGGGATTGGCATATTATAAAAAGTTATTTTGAAGTTTTGATCTTTAAACCTCAGAGTCCCAACTAGAGTAATGCATGACTAAGGTTATTTTCTTCAAATATGTAATTGTTAGGAGATAAAATTATTTGAGAAAATAAGGATGCATTTCGGCGGCTGAACATATACTTGTCTTCATCGATCATTTGAGTTCCAATCGATATGACTTCCTAAATTGTTGTTGGGTACAAGAATATTTGGAGTTATATTTGTGGACAATTTACTATTTTTAAGTGACCACCATGTCTCTTTTTGTTATTATTTTTTGGAGTCTTTTTCTAATAGGGAGTTATCTTGAGCAAATATGTAAACTTTGATAATGAGACTTCTTCAAAAACTATTAATGCATTTGGGTTAGAGAATTCCTATTTGTCTATAGTGATAGTGAATTTCGAGTATGAAATTCTTGTAAGGAGGGAATAGTGTAATACCCCCTCAATTGCATGACATATTATTGTGTATTTTCCACTTACTCATTGTCATTTTATATTTTGTTGGGGGTCCTTTAATGAATGGGAGGAAATATTTGGAGCCAAACAATAATCAGACTAATATAACAAAATATCCTAAGGAGATAAGACTAAGCCTTGACCAAAAAAACACAACCAAAAAAAAAACATAAAACAAGCTCTCATCTTTTCTCTCTATCCCCACCCATTTTCCCCTTTCCCCAATTTCATGCCCTAGCTTCTATTTTTTTAAACCAAGTCAACCTCGCTGAAATTTTGACAAAGAAGAATCCTGTAAAGAAAAAATTGAAGCTTTTGTGTGTCTTAAGAGCCGTGAAAAGTAAGGTGATTCAATTGGTTATTGAACATCTTCTTATGACTATGTTTATGTGTAGATATATATTAACATGTGTAGGAATAGACTCATATAGTGATTGAACCTATGGAATAAATTATTAAGATACTTGCTTAATGTTAAATTAATGGAGGAATTAAAGGTTGTTAAGGTGGTGCTAGTTTTGTGTGTGATAACCATAGGTAGCATCATGTTTTGGGGAAGTTAGTGTATGGCTATGTATGTATATACCAATATTTATGTATAAGATAAGTTGTGCATGTGATGGGTTAGTAATTAGCATAATAAGTGATTTTTGTTAAAGAAAGGGTACAAATGTTGACTACACATTAAATATGTGTATGTGTGTGTATGTATGTCTCTGACTGTATTTATATCTATATATGGTTAAGGCTAAAAGTATACTGGTCTTAAATCGTCCAAATAGGAGCTGCTAGAATTATGTTAATGATAGTTGTTCTTGGGAAAATAGTGTAATGTTGTCTATGCCTGTATATATGTTTTAGGAATGGTAGAAGGTATATATGTGGTCGTGTGTATGTGTAATTGCCTTTGAGTATGCATGTTGACTTTATGTATGTAAGGTGCATATATGTATTTGCTTGCATACGTGAGAATTATATAGTCCAGTGATTTGTATGGTAAAGACTTTGGGTCATGTTGGATATGCATGTATAGGTGCTTAAGAATGGTAAAGACTTTACACATTATAGTTGTGGGTGATTTTAGGCTAGGTTGCTGCCACGTATATATGTAGGATTAAGATGGAGATTATGAGTTGTAAGCAAGAAAGATTTAATATGGAAAGAATATAAGAAGCTATAAAGTAGAAATAAGAAGAAGAATACAAGTAGGTAAAATAGAATAAAAGAAGTTATTGCATAAGATGCTTAGTTTATAACCATGTTGTGATAATATGTCCACTATAGGATTGTAAAAGGAAGGAAGATAGAAATGATAGAAAAAAGAAAGAAAGATAGAAAAAAAAAAAAGGAAAGATAAGGAAATAGATTACAGTAAAGTAAGAAGAAGAAATTAGATAAAATATGATGATTAGAAATTGAACAACAAAAAGGTTGAGAGATATAACTTTAGAAAACTATCAATATTTGAATATCATAGTTAATATTTTAAACCTTTTAATATATCTTTTGATCCAGGTTTAATGTTTTAGTATAATTTATTATTATGCAACTGCGAATTACTCTTGAGTCGGTTATCTTAGATATAAGGTTGGGTTAATTTAGAGTTCGATTGAGGTAAGTAGGATACCTGCCACACACTTTTACTTTATTTCAATTCAATTTTTATACTTCTTATGCACATTGATTCATTGTTGATATACCATTTGTTATTTCTTGAATATACCACTTGTTCACATTAGTTGTACTCTGTGACATCTAGATGACAGGGTACGATATATAGTTGTCACTAGCCTCTAAGCATATTATAATATTATTGTTACTGTCATGATAGGAGAGCTAGCTACTCTTTATCAGATCAATGGTTATTGTATTGTATTGTTAACCTGATACATAGTATCAATGGTCAAATATATTGAACAATGGTTATCTATATTGTTATTATCGTGCAACTATACAAGGATGTTCAGATTCTATTTCATATGCTTCATACGCTATATATACTAGATGCTTAATTGATTTCTCTAAGTCTTTCACAAGGTATTCTACTTAATGAGCTTTCTTTGCCCATTTTATTCTATTGTCTTTGCAGTAGCCGAGGTTATTGAGCTGTTAGGGCTATATGAGTTAAAGGTCACCTTGTGAAGTTGAATCTCGTAGTTCACATGTTATTTTAGGAATTCTTATTATTAGTAGTATGATGAAGGATTTTGGCTCTTGTATATTTTGTGAACTTGTATTTAATAATTTAAAACACTGTATTGATTCATTAAAGTTTTAGCAACTCTAATAAATAATTTTGTAGAAATTAGCTTTTGTACTAGGGTATTAGCGCCTTGCGGGCTTAGGAGGTGTAATCTTTTTAGATTCGCGACATCATGTTCCCTAGTTTGCCCTTACGAATTCAAGGGCGCGACAGAACCAATCCTATACCTCAAGGAGGGAAAGTAATTGAAGAGTTTATTGATGCCCCTTGAGAAGTATTCAGCTGCAAGATTAAAAAGGACAGGGGATAATGGGTCTGCGTGCCTCAACCCCCTTTCAAACTTGAAGTAGCCAGTAATCTCACCATTAACAATAAGTGAAAACTAGCAATTAGAGATGCATTTGTTGATCTTAGATATCCAAGCTGAATCAAATCAAACTTTTGCAATATATTGAGAAGAAAGTTCCACTGAAGCCTATCATAGGCTTTAGCTATGTCCAGTTTAAGAATAACATTGCTGCCTCTAGTTTTTTAAGAAATGTGGTGTACCAATTCCTGAGCTAATAGAATATTATTTCTGATTTGTCTGTCAGGAGTGAAGCCACTTTGATTTGCAGAAATGACCTTAGGAAGAATTTTTACCGACCTCTCAGCCAAAATTTTAGTGATAATTTTGTTAAAAACAGTGCAAAGGCTAATTGGTCTAAATTCATTACTGCCATCTCTCTCTGACGTATCGTGCTAACGTTTTAGCATTTCAATGACAAAATAGGTTTTCACAATTTTCAAGGGTTCATATAAAAAAGTCTTATCTGTTTTGCATTCCAA
The DNA here is from genome assembly GCA_037974665.1 of Ehretia macrophylla. Classification (NCBI taxonomy): domain Eukaryota; kingdom Viridiplantae; phylum Streptophyta; class Magnoliopsida; order Boraginales; family Ehretiaceae; genus Ehretia; species Ehretia macrophylla. The sequence continues at coordinate 9,911,564 of CM075768.1, forward strand.
CGCAGGAAATCAAAACAAAATTATTTCACATTGCTTCGTTTGCTTTGTTACGAGTCATTATTTGACAAATTTATAATACTTGTACAATAAATTTATAAGATAATATAATGATTTAAACTTATTTGCTTCTCGAAAATCCACCATGCTGTGATTATTAAATCACACACAATGGCTCCATTTATTGAAACATAAAAGGGAATTACATGGAGAACATGGAGCCTACAGGGAATTACATCAAATTCTCAAAAGTAAATGACCAGCCAAATTAGGGTTTTCCAAGGATCTTGATATTTTGAGAAATTCTTATTTTTGAAGAATATTCTGGAACCATACTGATGACAACTTTTGATATCTTTCCAAACTCGTAAAGTTTACGTAGTTGATTCCGAAACGAACTGTATACCCTTTCATAAATTCGAAATTGTCCAAGACTGACCAACCAAAATATCCTTTAACTTGCACTTCGTCCTTGAGTCAAAAGAAAGTATGTGAAAAATGTGTGGTAATCATTATTTCTAAATCCACAATAAATAAATAAATAATAAACGGAGTAAAAGAGTTTTTCTACTTTTTTGTTTTCTAATCCTCACAACCTTCTACTATTAGTTAAAGTAAAATATTTTTTGCCTCGTGCATATTTCCCAAATAGTAGATTATCTTATGCATTTTAATAATAATTTCCTATTATTAAAAGGTAGCTTAATCCCATATATCCATATCCATATATGATTTGGACTACGAGCACAGGATTTATAGTCATCTTATATGAAAATCAGATAATGTTAAAATGTTTTACATGATAATGTTGAAATATACAAATGAAAAAAATATTTTATACTCATTCTTGAAACACTTACTGCTCAATTGCTTTACGAACGTACGAAAGGTGGCGATAGTAGTAATTTATTCTAAAGTTGTCGATAAGGGCAACGGAAAGCGGCAACGAAGGATCGTTTACCTCATCGACCCCTGCGAAGAATAATTAGCATACGAAATTAATTCTAACCAAGAACATGGACCTGCGTAAAAAAGATGCTTTTTGGGTAACCATGAGGAATTAAGAGGTTGTGAACGAAATTATTACCATTCTCTGTAATGTAAATAATTGGATCATTATACATTTTCTTCATGTATTGAAGAAGACGCCAAATCCCTTTTGGATACATATATATAAAGTCTGTACCAACCTGTATCATCAAGTTAATCATGGTGTTATATTTCTTTTCTTTAAAAAAAAGTTGTCCCTTGTTAAATATAAAACAAGAAGGTATTGTGTTGGTAAAATAGTGTCATACCAGTTGTCCTATAGGTTTGCCATTGCGGTTGTCGACTATTGCAAGAATTCATCACAAAATAATTAGCTAAAGCCATGTCAAGAAATATATGTATATATGTTTTTAATTAAAGTGCAGCTTGACCAATGCTTACCTTGAAAACTAGCATGTATATCTGAAAAGTAGTCGGGGAGTATGGTCGTGGTGTCATTGTTGACACAATATCTAGATGTGTAGTAGTTAAGACCAATAAAATCATAAGACCCTTTCAATAGCTTAGATTCTTCCGGTTTGAATTTTGGAAGCCGATCACCAACATTAGTTTTCATAGAAGATGGATAATCACCATGTACTATCGGGTTCACAAACCTATAATGTAGCATTTATAAGAGTTACAACAAAATAATGTGTAGTAGGTCACAATCTTGTAAAGTTTGATGGGTTTCAGAAGAAAAATAAAATATGAGAAAAGAAATCATGTAAAATTTAATTTGTGAATTATACGATTTAGCTTAAGTCAAGAAATTGTTGGTTTTTTCTTTCTTTCGGGTTTTTTCTTCTAGAATTTTAAAAGAACAGATACTAACAATATATATGAAAGCAAAATCTGTAATGATATTTAATCAAATTAGAGAAGCTAATCATGCAATACTCACCAACCAAGTGTAAAATCTTGACCCCGAAGAGTGGCGTTGAGATCCTTGGTTGAATTTGTAAGAGGCAACAACCAATAGCCTACAACAGTCATTCCAATTTGTCCTCCTTGTTTTGCCTAATAGTATATTAATAGTGTAAGAAATTAGGATTTAAAAAGGACAAAAATTCTTTAGCAGTCCATAGTTTAAAACACAACCTGATAAGTTGTCTTGTACAAATTTACTGCATAGGCATGAGCAAGGAGCAAATGGTGTGTCACGTTATATGGTTCAGTGCCAGAATCTCCACCGGTGCAATTTGAGCTCACCCAAGAAGAACACCTTTGTGGGGCAAAGGCTGCTCCAGCGGCATAACCATTAGCAGTAAAGGTATACCCTTCATTTATAGTGACCCAATGTCTCACTCGGTCACCAAATCTCGAAAAACAAAGGTTTGCAAAGTCAACAAAATCATTTCTGCAAAACAATGATCATCAATGTCCCCGCTTAGTAGTTATTGAATAGATCGAATTTAAATGCATTGCACTTGAAATAAGCAATATCATTGTAAAACTTTGGGTCCGAACAATTTGGAGTATCATCATTTGACTCGTACCATTCTTGGTTTTCAAGAAATCAAAAAAATACTTCTGTAACCTTTGTAATTCATTCAATACTTTACACTTGCATCCTCCTTTTCTACTTTTATCATACGGGCATTCCCTTTACTTCCTAAAGTTTGACTTATATATATTAATTGTTTTTTTTTTTGGGTTGATATAATATTAATTGTTGAAAATCATAAATAATATAATAAATCCTTTTGTAACAATTTAAACTTACTTAACATGATATTAGAATGTAGGTATCATCGCCACCCATTTAAAAAATATTAAAACTATTCAAGTGTAAGGCTAAAAAACTAACTCCTCATACACTTGTTGAAGGGTGTTGAAGATCATAAATAATAAAATAAACTATTCTTTAACAGTTTAAAATTTAGATATGGTGGTCACTTAACAGCAATATATTGGTAGAGCAACCTTCATTTTGTTAGAAAACAAATAATTGAACAACAATGCTAAGGTCAAACCTATAATAACTTACATAATTCGATGACTCAGAAAACCACCGTATTCTTTGTCTAATGCATGAGGAACATCGAAATGGAATATGGTCAAATACGGCTTCAAACCTGTCATTTGCTAAGAGTTCATTAATTATGAGATACAAAGTGGATAGAAATATCAAAACAAAATGATAAAGGAGCTAGACATGCGGTGTTCCAGGATTTTGTTGATAACTTTGTTGTAGTACTCGATTCCATCCTCATTCACACCTCCGCTTAAAGTCCCATCTGCAAATTAATGTGAAAAGGCCAAGGATTAGTTCTTAATCACAATCTCCTTTTTAGGGCTACGAATGAATTGTTTTTTGTTATTTTTATTTATTACAGAATTTCATTTATATAGAGCACGTTGAAGTTCATTAGCCCGAAAATGATAAATGATAAGCATTCATTTAGATATACATGTATATAGGTAAAATATAAATACATATATATATATATAATGATCTGAAGAATGGAAACTAATGCAAAATGATATATCTTACTTGGTAACACTCTGGACCACGAAATTGATAAACGATAAGAATCCATATTCATTTTCTTCACAAGCTTAATATCTTCCTGTGGCACCAAGAGAAAGTAGCTGAAAATGTATTTTGTATGATAGCAACAAAAGTGCTTATAGCATCACTTTCTTAATTAGCCAAAAAAAAAAAAAAAAACTGCTTATAGCATATAAAACCAGGAGTTAATTAAGTTTCAGAAGACAAAAACTTTGGGTGGTACCTCATATAGATCGTAGGAGTCTGTTGCAACATCCCCGTTACTCTGGTCGGGCATTCTATCTGTGATTATGGAAAAAAAAAAAAAAAACAAACAAACAAAAATAAAAACAAAAACAAAAATAAAAATGGAACAAATTTCCACAACCAATTAAATATCTGATTCAAGAAAGAGAATTACATTTTAGAACTAGATAATATTCATTGTAGAGGACAACGTATTTATACAAATAGATATAGAGTAGGCTCATTTCAAACTTTAAAGAGACCTGGATATGTGTGAAGGTAATAATCCCAATTACTGGGACCTTTACCACTAACGTTCCATGCACCTTCAATCTGGAAAAAACATTGAGATGAAATGGTTACATCGATTCACCAATAATCTTGCGTAAAATAGTATCGAATTAAATAGTTCAGGCACCTGATAAGCAGATGTTCCAGCGCCAAAAACAAATCCATCTGGAAAACTGCTTCGGTTAAGTGTATCTATTCCAAAGCTTGGGGACAAAGGCTCCGCACTACGATCAATACGATTCAGACCATAAACCCTTGAAAGATAACCATGGCCTGCCCCAACCCCAAGCACAAGGTGCACATGCGAAAGGGCAAGGAAACCTAGGAGAAGATGACCTAACATCTCCATGGCTAATTAATGCTCTTTTAAGCTTCTTTTGGATATGCTACTGGTATACTGAGTGAGGGTTTAAATAGAAGAACCAGAGGGCATATGGCATCCATTTTTTTTTTTTTCCATATTTTATCTTTTTTTCTTTACGTACGTTAAACCTCCATGCACATGGACAGCCATGCATGGAAATGGAATACTATTATTCATCAGCGTCTTATAATATTCTAATGTTGTTGAAAATTTAAAAATGAGAGATCTTATTTGACATGGTAGAACAGATATTCATTGAAGTTTTTTCTTTTCCACCCCACCAGTAGTACTGTGATGCAAAATTCAACTTAGGAAAGCTTATTCTTTTGAAAACCCTGTTTTACGAAAAATTGAAATCCTCTATATCGATCAAAGCCAACTTAAAATCAGCTAATGTTGTGTTAGAATATGCACTTGTCCCACATAGAAAAATCATAAACTCTTAGACTACCTTATAAGATCATAGACTACTCTACTTGGCACTAATTGGTTTTAAGATGAATCCTCAGGCTTCTTCACATGGTATCAGAGCTAGGCCCATGATCTAGTCTCATTAATCTTCTGCGTGCGACCCAGCTCAAATCATGTCCACTTGTCTTCAATCTTTCGCGTGTGCATAATCCACGCACTTTCAATCTTCCACATGTGTTATCTACCACATGTGTGTTCAATATTCCATGTATGACCCATTTCAAAAAATTTGGTCTACATGTATTCAATCTTTCAAGTGTGATCATCTCAAAATAAGATCCATGCATGTTCAATATTCCACGTGACCCATCTCAAATCAGATCACACGTGAGGGGAAATGTTAGAATATGCACTTGTCCCACATAGAAAAATCATAAGCTCTTAGACTATCTTATAAGATCCTAGACTACTCCACTTCAAATCATGTCCACTTGTCTTCAATCTTTTGCGTGTGCATAATCCACGCACTTTCAATCTTCTACATGTGTTATCTATCACATGTGTGTTCAATATTCCATGTATGACCCATTCCAAAAAATTTGGTCTACATGTATTCAATCTTTCAAGTGTGACCATCTCAAAATAAGATTCATGCGTGTTCAATATTCCACGTGACCCCTCTCAAATCAAGTCACACGTGAGGGGAAATGTTAGAATATGCACTTGTCCCACATAGAAAAATCATAAGCTCTTAGACTACCTTATAAGATCCTGGACTACTCCACTTGGCACCAATTGATTTTAAGATCCTAAACTACTCCACTTGGCACCAATTGGTTTTAAGATAGAACCGCAGACTTTTTCACATGTTGCCTCCAAAAGCGTTTTTGTCTTTCAAACTATGTAGAGATGTAGAAACCACTTCAAAATAGATATCATGAAAGGGACTGAGTTGTTATCTACTCAATTATACATTACTGGGAATACAATTAATACGATAACAAAAAATAAAAATAAAAATAAGCATCGTCAAGGACAAAAATAAGTTACATTATATTATATTAGCGAGATGCAAAACGTGGACAGAAGATTTTTTATATCACATCTCGTGGTTTGTTATTTATTAATACATTACGGGGAATACAATTAATACGATAAGATTAAAAAAAAAATTAAGCATCGTCAAGGACAAAAATAAGTACACCACTCCATAAACAATATAGATTACATTATATTATATTAGCGAGATGCAAAATGTGGACAGAAGATTTTTTATATCATATCTCGTGGTTTGTTATTTATTAATTCGATTTCTTGGTTATAACAAACTGATCACAGGATCTAATAAGAAATTCTGAATTCGAACAACAGCTTCGACTACCGAAAGAAAACAAAAATCATAAGTTGGCCTGAATTTTAGGAAATAGTCCTGAAAGTGTCATTTGGACCATTTTGTATCAGAGACTATTTCATAAGTTCATTGATAATATATGTACACATATAGCCAATTGGTTCTGAGAGTACCGTGTTCTATTCAAAAATCGCGATGCAGGATCATGGAAACCAAGTTTGCTAAGTGATGATGATAACAAATAACACCCATTAGACGTTAATGTTATGTTTGGACGATGTAAATCATTTTCTGTTTTAACTATGATTTTGATAATAGAGCTTCTCTGCAACTTCCATCTGCGTCTTGTACATAAAAGTTGTTGAAATATGAAATCGCAAAATCTTACTTGACCTGGTAGAATGGCTAACGTAAATCCTAGTTGAATTTTTATCATTTCCACCCCACCAGTATAGTACAAAGTTTAGCTTAGAAAGATTATTCTTTTGAAAAATGTATTTTCTTGGATTTTGGAAAACCCTTCAAATAGATTATGATTTATGAAAGAGAATGACTTGTTGTATTCAAATGTACGTTACTGGGAATATGATATATTAATACATTGAGGAAAACTAAGCATCTTTTCTTTTATTATTATTAATTTTTTATTCAAGGGATGTCTAAATCATTTTACATTACTTAAAATGTTCTCACGAAAATTAATCTCGAGACTTTTCTCATCTAAAACGAAAATTATACCACTATCGCAAATGGCAAGTGGTAAAACTAAGCATCTTCAAGAAGAAAGTATAGCACTCGATATAGACATTTACATGCATGTATTATACTGTATTAGCAGCGTCAATTAGTAAGATGCAAAATGCATAGAAGGGGCACTGTAAAATATTTTTTTTTTGGGTACAATGAAAGCTGAATCCGTAATTTGAACTTATAACCTCTGAATAGAATACGCCCCTACTTGACAATGTATAATGCCTTTTTATAATATCTAGATATCTTGTGGTTGTTATATATTAATTATTATTTTTCTTTATTATAACAAACTGGGTTAGTTGACCATTTCTGCATAAAATGGTAATCTGCATCTGTCTTCACCATCAATTCAACCAGAATTGGTTTACTAATAGATTACAATTTTTTGGGTGAAAGCCTATAGTATTAGCGTTCCCAGTTACCAACTTAGTGACAAGTACGAGTAAATTTTCTTTTTCTTGGTCAGACTTGTGGGCTTGTTTTGCTAGCCAGATGAACAGATGGATGAATTTTACCTTCTTAAACTTTTGGAAATCCAAGACAGTTCGGACGGACCACAAGCATGAAGACACGGCGACTTGGAAGCCGTCTTTTGCGTTGGATCTGCCCGCATCTCGACCAATGTTTTAAACGAGCTCAATACGGATGGATTTCGATCCATTCTGTCAAATTTCTTTCATTTATTTCTTTGTTTTCATAAGTAAATTGCGATTATTCCGAATTGCAATCACATCAAATCATGTTTCATATCTTAGTTAGTACCAAAAAATCGGCATTATTCAATAGTTAACCAATCTTTACTTGTTGATCAAATCATGTGATAATCTTTAGAAGTTACTCGTTTTTCAACTTAGTCCATGTTTTAGGACATTAGTCAATTTAGTCATTTCTTTTAAAGTATTGTTCAAGTCCGTCCCTACATCAAAATTTGAATTAATTTTAATAGAAAGATAATCACGTGGTGCACATCTGACTACTGTTTCAAGGGAAAATTCAGAATAAACACAAATCTTCAACTTAATCCCAATTATTTTACATAAAATTAAACATATGTATCTATGTGTGTATTTATATATGTGTGTGGTATATGTATATACATGTATATCCATATGTATACACACATCTATACATATAGCTGAAATATTTTTATGCGGTGCTAACGATTTAATAACTATCTTTATAGCTCCAGAATGTTTCAATTTATCTGATCAATGAGCTATTACGCACTCTTTCAAGGGGAGTTAAAGGCAATTCTCTGAAGAGAAAATGGATTATGGGAGTGTGTGACTTGAACTATTGATTGCTCCAATCGTAGTAGTCATATTTGAAGGGAGAATAGAGATATTATTAATATTCGCTTTGTGTGTGAGCACTATAAGTGCGTTGGGTCGTGGGTGTCTATGTCTAGTTGTACATGTCTTTTTTATAAAAAGGATTTAATTGAATTTTTTTTTGAAACAATAGCAATGAAGGTGATATATATTCTAAGGATATGTTGGTACTTTCATTAATTATATAAGTTCAAAATAAGTATTAACAAGTAGCACTTGTTCTAATAAAACCCAATTTGGTTCTTTCCCCTAAATTTTACTCTTAGCAACTCCTGAGTTTGAAGCAACTAGATGTTGTCTAATCAGACCTCGAATTACAAATGTCTACTGTTGATATAAAAACATTTCTTTTCATATCTTTGGATACAATCCATAATGGTGTGGCCATTCTTAGTACATAAACCTTTGTTAGAGTTTCACGCAATTTCAACAATTCTTCCGCTTCATAGAATGACAGAGGAAAAATAGAGCTTTTACACATTTTCGTCAATCCATGAATTGGTTAAAATCTCACTTATCAAATTTCATTGTGGAAGACACAATTTTTTCTGAAGAATTTGTCATGATATACCTAATCCATGCATGAATTCATGAAAAATGGATATAAATTTTTTTAGTGCTACTTAATACCAGCAATAGGTGAAAAAAATATTTAAAAATATCAAATTAAAGATATTTGTACCTTGTCGAAGTGAGATTTTCATGGTGAATATATACTAACTTGAGTAACGTTTTTGAAATATGAAGAACTAAATTGACTAACTTTGAACAATGAGAATAAAATTAGAATTTTGAGTTAATAATAGAGACTAATTGCGAAATTTGTCCTTTATCTGTTTACAAAATTGATTGTGCAAATATTTAGAATTCAGAAATACTGCTAAAAACTGATAAGATCACATTGTTAAGCAAAATTAAAAATGACTGAAAATATATGCGGAAGCGAACAATAAGAGGAGTCACCACCAACGGTGGCTCTAAACAAGAGAATAACCAAAACGACTACATATTCATATTATTTTGTATATTATAAAGTTCAATAGAAGTGCCTATTTATAGGCTACAAAACTTGGTGAACAAGAATAATAAACTCAAATAATAGAAAACTTAATCTAATAAGAAAACTTGTAATTGCATTAATCTAATCCTAAATTAAAGCTCCAATCATGTAATTACACCAAAACCTAAATTCTTTCAAGAGCCCCCTCAAACTCAAGTACAGAAACTTGAGTTTGTTAACTAAATTGCCAAGGTATCATGAAGTCATTGCCAACATCCACAACAAATCCACAACAATATATGCACCAACTTAAAAGAACGAAAAAGAAGCAGACTTGAAGACTAATACCCAGAAGGCAAATTTAGAAAATCATTGCCCGAAGGCCAAAGAAAGAAGAACTAATGCCTGAAGGCCAAAGAAAGAAGAACTAATGCCTGAAGGCCAAATGTCCGAAAACCCAAATGCTAGAAGGCCCAAAGCATAGTTGTCGAATCGTGAATCGTATTGTGAATCGAAATGTCATTTTTTTGAATCGTGAATCGAATCGAATCGTGAATCGTACCGATTCGGTCACAAATTTAAAACTAGTTGATATTTGACATATTATGTTTCTATTAACAGTTTTTAGTTGAGATTCGTTATTTGAATTAATATTAATATATGTTTTTGTTACTTTTCTAGATTGTTCACTACTTCACTTGTTCTTAGTAACCCAAACAATTTCTGCATCACAATATCACACTATTTTTTTTAGTCGGAACAATATCACATTTCACAAGTGCCCAAATTATCACATTTCACAAGTGCCCAAACTAGTACTCAAAAGCTGCTGTAAACACAATTGGTCCAATCATTTACGAGTTTTGTCTCCTTTTTTTTTTTTTTTTTTTTACTAAAGTGGGCTTATTTTGTTATCTACTTTGAAATATTTTGGGCTTTTAAAAAAAAAAAAAAAAAAAATGACCCGAATCGCGAACGATTTAGTGAATTGTTCGATTCACAAGATTCGCTACGATTCGGTACCGATTCACTTGCGATTCACGTCGATTCACGATTCTCTTATCCGATTCGTATTATTTTTTTAGTGAATCGTATCGAATCGTATATACTGGCCCAAAGTGCCTGAAGGCCCAAAACCTAAATACTAATGATACAAAAAGATGACAAAAAAAACCTACACTAATGCCCAAATTCAAGGCTCAACAAGAACACTCAAAACTTCAAGAACACTAAATTTAGCAAAATGAATTGCATAGTCAAATCCAATTTGTTCAAAAAACTCCAATAACACCCAGAACATCTTCATGTCATACCCAGTATATAACCTTGGCTTTGATACCATATTAAGTAAAATTGAAAAAGACTGAAAACATATGCGGAAGCGAACAATAAGAGAAGCCACCACCAACGGTGGCTCTAAACAAGAGGAATAACTAAAACGACTACATCTTCATATTATTTTATATGTTGTAAAGTTTAATATAAGTGCCTATTTATAAGCTACAAAACTTGGTGAACAAGAATAATAAACTCAAATAATATGAAACTTAATCTAATAAGAAAACCTGTAATTACATTAATTTATTTTTTAAATTAATGCTCCAATCATGTAATTATACCAAACCTAAATTCTTTCAACACACATTTCAAACAAATATCAATTTCAACATGAAATTGAATGAACTCTAGGGGTTTTAGGCAAATCTAGAGATAATAATTTGATTTCTCAAGTATGAGTGAATACTAGACATTTGGTAATTTTCCCCCAACTATATCAAAAATTTGTTCCACGATTATTTCATAGAGTCAAATTTTAATGAGTACAAGTCAAGAAAATCACCGTGGATAGGGTTTGTAACTCAGAGGACTAGAGCACGAATGAGAAATACAATTAGATCCCTTGTTGTTTGGGGAGAATGACAGCAGTGGTTGTGATCTCCTGACATCATTTCCTGATCTCCTTACATTCTTTCTTAATCTCCTTGTGCACATTTTTTATAATTTAAGTGTATGGCTCAATAGTTTAAATCTATGGTAAATGGCAAACTTTTGGACATTCCTTGTGTTCTTGTAAAAAGGTATCATAATACTATTCTATCATGCATTATAAATCTTCTTACTCATGAATACCCCTCCAAAACTCATTTGAATTGCCATAGAGTCCAAAACCTTATAGTTATTCATGTCTCGTACCCCCTTAACCTTATCTCTTTCTATTCATTGTTATAACACATGATTTAGATCTATCTCCAAGCCATTAAGCTACATCTATATTATATCACTAATGGAACCATTCATTAAATAACTTATCATAAAAGCCCTTCCAACTGCAATTTATCTCTTTCTCCTCCATTAGTATCATATAATCCATAATACACTTCACTTGTTAAATCACTAGTCCTTTTTTGCAAGCTTCAACACCTTTTTTTCTCCTTAATTCTATGTGGCAATTCACCTATAAATCCTCATATATATCCTTTTGTTTTGGCTCACTTAATATTGTTTTAACACTAAAAATTTAAAAGAAAAATGAATTTATTGATAATCGCTTGTTCATTGAGCACCTCATCTTCATTGGTAAGGGGTTTTCCTTGGCACCACCTTGTTGATTGGCAAATTCATTGATAATTTAAAATTTCATTGCGTACAAATTTTAAATTCATTGATAACTTATACCTCATCTTTATTGGTAAGATTTGATTATTTTATAATTGTTATTTGATAGGTATGCATATTAACAACAACACTTGTTAATTCATTGATACACCTAACAGTTATCTATGGCCTTTTTTCCGTAAGAAATAGCATAAAAGAAAAGGAAAAATCCACGTTTGCTCTTTCTTTATCATTTATGACAACGATTTATACAGATTCGTTGACACCATGATCCCCGTCCTGTTAAATCAGAGACAACAAGAATATAATACATGTATGCACATAACTAATATAATGCGATTACTGATGCTTTAAATGTAAATAAGATTTCGATCATAGACAAGATCTTTATCACTTCCAGTTTGATATTTGGATGAGATATAATCTTACAAGTTGGTGATTTGGAAGAAGTAAAGAAAGGGTGGGTTGTAATGATCCCATATAGGAATTTTACCCTCACAAGGGTGCTTCATAAATACAAGGGTTCTTCCACCTAATAGATTAGTCTTTTGGGATAGGTTCTCCTTTAGGGCTTGAGTTATTACATTATTGGCCTTATTTTGTTACATTGATGCTTTTATTGAGAGTTGACTCCATGAAAGGGAGATTATAGGTTGGATTAAGGTGTGGTAACTACCGTCAAGCCAGTGTCGATAGGCTAACCCGACGTAGGCATCGACTCTTAATTTAAGGAGGGTGGAATGTAATGATCTCACATAGGAATCTCACTCTCATAAGGGGTGCTTCATAAGTAGAAGGAGTTCTATCACCTAACATACAAGTCTTTTGGGATGGGTTCTGCCTTTGGGCTTGAGTTATTACATTCTTAGGCTTATTTTGTTAGATGGATCCAATTTGAAATCAGTTCTCATGATAAAAAATTTTTGTTCGTAACAAGTTGTACCAAGTAAAGTAATGAGTAAAATAATTTACATTTTAAAACTTTTGAAAATGTAAGACAGTTTACGCACATGATACGCGGTGGAAGACTTGAAAGGGAAGTGGTCGCATTATAGAATGAGGGCTTTAATTCTACACATACTGAGGAAGCCTTGGCGGGGTAGCTAAACAATCGCCTAGAGTTTCTAGGAAAGGGAAAATGACAAAGCACGCATAAGTAAGGCTTTCGGTAGTCGAGGAACTCATTAGTAAGAGCACTTGAGTAGAGAAGAACCAAATGGGACACAATAGGAGATAAACCTCCTAATATATGTTCATACACCCCTAGTGGAGATGGTTGCATAATAATCTCTTTGATTATGAAGAAGGTTACATAACTGCCCCTCTGATATTGAAAATGGTCGCTTAATGACACCTCTGATATAGAAAAAAAAAACCTAATCCCATCAGTTGCATGTTTTTTAGTTTTCAGAAAGTCTCTGAAGCTGCAGTCAACAAGCACAATAACCCAAATGGGCACATACTAACACCCAAATGTACAATTGTATTTTGAAGATATACATGGTTATAATTAAAGAACAATTGGGCTTATATTACTCCATTCATGCATTACTCCTTGAAATTATTTCAATACTCGGAGGCACCTAATACTTGACTATTGCTTGAAAAGGCCGAGATGAGTATTTCATCCCTTTGATAGACCCTTCGATAGATTAGCGAGTAATCTTTTCCAGCTTAGGCTCTCTCATATAAAAACATATATATTTCAATTGGTTTTTGAGGTTTTCCCAGATCGACTCACTTGGGCTTTTCCAAGTATGCTTCTATTACAAATTTTAGCTTGTATATCAAACCGAGTAATAAGACCTAGGGGCGAGCTCTCGACATCATCAATTTCTTTTCTTATTTGTAAGTAAATTTCTTTTTCTTTAAATTGCAATCGACTTATATCAAGTTTCCTTTCTTCATTAGTAACATATAGTGTGTAAATAGTTAAAATTGTAAAATATTGTAAAACATCACAACTTTACATTCCATTATTTTCAAAAAAATAAAAAATAAATTTTTTTAGGGGAAGTAAAACAATTCCAAAGGTTTTGTGTAGGTATCTAGGTTTTCTAATAACGAGGGAATACTAGAAGTTTTGTAATTTCTTTTCAAGTACATAGAGATTTCGTCCGACAATCGTTCCATGAAGTCAAATTTTCATTAGTTCTAGTCAAGGGATCGTCTAGGTAAAGCCTACAGATCAAAGCACTAAAGAACCAATTAGATTCTTAGGAATGTACATATTCGCGCTCTGAATTACGAAAAGGAAATGCTAGATGCACCTCAGCTGATTTAGATAGAATCTGATATCTTATTTTATTATCTCACTTTCACTAAAAAAACTTGATTATAGAATAAAAAAGAGTGGTTATGAAATCGGATTTCTTTTTCATGCCATATGCACTTAGACTTCACTTTTTCTCTCATTTTTCTTCCTTGTTAATGACTTGTCTAATATGATATAAGTGCATTTTTTAATCATGCATATAATATATTTTTATTTATTAAGACTATTACTATTGATTAATAAAAGTTATGATTATTATTATTATTACTTCTTTATTGTTGTTATTATTATTATTATTATTATTATTATTATTTACCAGTTTTGTTAATTATTAAGTTCATTATTATTATTCGAATAATTTAATATTATTCAAAAATTTTATTTTTTTAATAACAATATGTATATGTTATGTTTATTTAATAATAATTTTATTATTATTTGGATATTTTAATTCTATTGATAATTGTTATTTTTTTAATAATATTAATAATACTTTTATTATTAAGATAATAACATATATATAAAGCGCTAATTTTGTTATATATTCTTTTTTGAAAGGGGTATTTTGTTTATTTTACAAATAAATTTATTTATGAGAACATATAAATCAGCTAATTCTATATGTTTTGATTGGAATGTGTAATGTTAAATTGGAGGGAGCAGAGTACGTAGGGAATGAAATTTTTAGGATCATTATCTCATACAAAGAATAAGAATCTATATAGAGTTGGAAACGCTGTTTTATTCCTAACTCATTCCATCATATCAATCATAACTTTAATCTATTTAAAAGATAGATAGGAATTATCTATACGAACCCCCGTAAGAATTTTCATATTTAGGGGACCTAATTGGAATTATATCTAAATTTGAGGGTTTCTAAATTCTTTTTCCGCCCATTTAAAATCATACATGCCAGTAACAAGGGGGGGACAAAACACATTTTTTTAAAAAAAAAAAAGGAAATAAAAGTAAAGGAAAACGAAACCCATGCATGTTCTCACTTCTTGATCGACACCGATTTGTACATATCATGTTGAGGCCGTGATCCTCGCCATGTTGATTCATAGATTACGATGATAAAATACATATGTGCACATTGTATAATGCGATTATTAATGCTTCCAATGAAGAGTGAGCTGTTACTTGTAGATGAAGATCTTTATCACTCCCAGTTTGATATACATTTGTACAAGGTATAATCTTAGAATATATATTATGATATGGAAGAAATATAGAAAGAGTGTGTTCAATTAGAAATCTGTTTATTTATTTATTTAAGCAAAACCTAAATCGTACAATACATATTAAATGATATTACTTATGAAAATTGATCTTGTATTCTCTCACACCCACAACGAAAAGCAATCTCTCACAATCTATTTTTATAATATAAAAGTTTTGTTCGTAACCGATGTGGAGGATGACATAGTTTTGGCACATGACCCGCCCGCATCTAAGCTGTCTTTGCGTTCGATCAGCCTGCAATTGGACAAATGTTTTAAACGAGTTCAAAGTAGATTAGAGAATACTCTCTAAGTATATTACATCGAAGATGCTTTAGGTTATGAGCTGATACGGTGCGAGATTATCGATACCTAGTTAAGAGTTTTATATTAAATAATTACTAAATAATCAGAATCTTATCAGTACCTAGAAACTAGTATGTATAGATAGCTATATTATTCATCAGTAAGAGTTAAAATTTGAATCCACTGTAAAATATTTTAGAATTTCAATATTAACTAAATATTAAACTAAAATTCCATCAATTAATAAATTGCCTTATAAGACGAAGCACGATATGTTGTCTTTTAGGTAGAAATTGTCTTTCATACAAGAATTAACCACTTCAATATGACTCTCATAGGTTTAATTTTGCGATGGATTAGGTATATTTATTAGACATCACAATAATCTCATTAAATCAGATCACACACGGATTTTTTTCTTTTTCAGTCATTGAAATGCATAATTCGTTAAGGCTGAAAATATAATTACAAAGGAAATTATCCCACCGATGTAGATCAAAGTCATTAGCTAGCAGCATAGCAAGCTTTAAACGTACATCAAAATGTCAGTTCTCAGGGAGATTCACTTTCGGATAAGCTTTAACTGAAATGTTTGGACTTGTGTTTGGGCTTGAATGAAGCGGTTTAGTATCTCTTGCAGCGAGTACACCACTTGCGCTAAGGCATTGACATTCGCAGGAGGTGGGGTGGATGTTGATGCATTTTGAGGATAACCGGGTGGGGATAGCCCAGGGATCACTGTCGATACTGGTGAGGTTGTCATGATGGGTGGATTTTGTGTATTGGGTTGTATGAATCCAACAGGAGGGTACACTCCTGATGGCCGGGGTTGCTCGTACTGAGTTGGGTCACCTTACGGCGACGGTGGTAATTGATCACCGGCTTGACTGTGGCTACGGGTGTTTACCATTTCATGGAATCTCAGGGGGAATTGATGCTCAGGTCCCATAGATGGCGCCAACCGTTTAATTTATAAAATTGGAATTGCTTGACCTTAGGTCCCGTTCGAGCTGTTTATAGTCTCATAAGCAATGAACAAATTGCAGATTAATTCTGCATGAATACTTCGATACTCAAGTTAATAATTTAATCGTGAGAATAATTAAATACTAAAAATAAAATATTTATGAGTAAAAGAATAAGATACCTTTTGAGTGTGTATGAGTTGACAATATTCCAGATTTAGTATAAAAAAAGGGTCAGAGGTTGGCCCTCGTTGCCCAAGGTTGGGAGAGCCCGACCCCACAAATAGCTATGGGCCCCACTTTTATTCTGGTGATTAGGTCGACAATTTTTATTAAGTCTAATCAGTTATTTAATCCCACATCAAAAAGGTCTAACACCACGATTTGGGGTTATACTTCTTTTCTATAATGGAAGTTATTAGTTGATAATTTCTAGTTTTAATAGTTAATATTGAAGTTCTCAAATTATAATGGATTCAATCTGAAGTCCTACAGGTAAATGGTGTAGTTATTTATACATTATGTAGTACTAGTTTCTATTGGTACGCTTCCAATTATAAGGTAATTGTTAAATATTTAAATTCTAAACTATAGACACTACCACATTTTTTAGTTCTTGCAACATTTGGAAATCGTTGTAGAAGAACTAAAAACCGTTGTAAATGACATTAGGCAACGATTTTCTTACCGTTGAATCCGCTCTCGTTGTCTAATTTCTATTACAACAGTTTTTTATAAATAAATAGTAACAGTCAAAAAACCATTGCAACTGATTCTTTTTGCAACAGTTTTTTTTTTAAAGACTACATGATAAATTTTTTCCTATTTGCAACGGTTTTCAAAAGCATAAGCAACAGTTATTTTACAATTGTAAGTTCACCATTCTTAAAAAAAAGGATATATATATATATATATATATATATATATATATATATATATGAGAGATTTTCTTTCTTTTTTCTTTATTGAGTTGCATTTAGATAATTTATTCTACATAGGTAGTGATAAGACTCGAACCCAAGACCTTTTTGAAAATGAACTCTATAATTATATCAAACTAACCATCTCATCTAACAGTTAAATTGTTAGATAAAAGCTTATTATATTCATTTATATCTCTAATAGTTAATACTTTTGTAACAATTTTTAGAAATATAAATATAGTCTTTTACAACTACAATGCTCTTTTTAAATTTGCCTCGAATTTTTAACTAGTTGACAGTAGTTTAGAATTAAGAAACAACGAAAAATCTAAATTTTGACAAAAAAAATTGTAGAAATAAAGGGATAAAAAATGAAACCTAATTAATCAACTATTTTATAAAAAAAAATTTGTTTCTCTTTGTTTCATATAATTAATTGTAATAGTTTCTTATTTTCAATAACTAAAACTCAAATTTCTTTATGCACAAAATATCCCGTGATGTCTCACCAAATAAATATAAAGTAAGCAATAGCTTTCTTGCGTTGTATTTAACCAAATATTTTTACATACCATTGCCTAAAACCAAATACGATACGCAACACTTAACAAAAAATATAGTATATCATAGATTTTGCAACTGTACGACTCAATACTAATAAAACTGTTGCAAAAGAATTTATTTTATAAGTTGCAACTAGCCCATAATTTCACAAACCGTTGCAAAAAATGAATGAAATAAGCAACACTTCAAAAAAAAAAAAAAAAAAACGTAGCATATTATAGATATTACAATAGTCTGATGCAAAGCGTTGCAAAAAGTTATAGATATTGCAACAGTTAATTAAAATCATTCCAAAAGGTTATAGATATTGCAACAGTTAATTAAAATTATTGTAAAAGGTTATAGATACTGCAACAGTTAATTAAAATCGTTGCAAAATATTTTATTTTTAGACAACAGCTATAAAATTGTTGCAAAATGACATTTATAGCAACAGTTTTCTTACATGTTCAATTTAAGGGTTGCAAAAAGTCAAAAATGTTGTAGTGAGAAATCTTACTAGGCATGGATAGTCTCCCACCGTATTCTGCTCATAACGTAAATCATCTCCATCTTCTCTCTTTCTCTTTTTTTTTTTGCCCCCTAATGACGAGTAACTTTATTTAGATAGAATTATATTAAATCTATTTTAAAGTTATAAACTCTATAGTAGAGATGTTCGTTTTAAAACATGCTCCATATTAGTAAATAGTTGGATGATATTTGTAATGAGAAGATAGGTTCAAACTTAGGATATTCGGCCATCATAAACATCTTCGTGAAATGATTCAAATGGATAAACTGGGCCTTCCGTAATTCAGATTTTAGTTTGATGCTCATATTGTGTGAATTTTTTTCCTTTTTTATTTAGGATTCTTCTAATGTGACTTTCTCAAGTTTCAATTACTGTAGCTTCATTTTCTTTGAATTTCTTGTAACGGGAAGAAATGCTTCGTCCTCGATCAATTTGTTTTACTGGATGATGGTTTTGGCTTTGTCCCCTATTCTACTTTTCCTTTGTATTTTCAATGTTAACCACTTAGGCTTATACCCTGCCTTGTGTTTGTATTTGTTTTGTTCATGAAATAAAATCTCGAAGGGTACCACCCTCTTTTACTAAAAACAAAAAAAAGCCACTATACAATTATAAAACCAAATCCAAACCCGTTTAAATTATATTTTATCAAACCCGTGACGGTAACCCGTCAGGTTTAGATTTTGCTTACCAAACCTGAATCCGTTAAATAATTAAGAACCCGCAGGTATCCGACCCGTCCCGTTAATGAATAAAAAAATATTTTTTTAAAAAAAAAACTTAAAAAGTTTTTAAAATAAATGAAAAGAAATCCTAAAATAATGACAAATCGCAATGGATTAAAAAAAAATTAAAGTTCTTGTCTATAAACAAATTTAAACTTCCTATAAACATTCAACAAAATCTTTATGCTAAGAAGTTATCATCCTTCCATAATAATATGAAATAACTTAACGGAAAAATATATATATAAAGTACTTGTCACAATTTTAAATTATCATTCTCGTTTGAATTATTCAGTAATTGAGTGGTTGTGTTATTTGAATTAGATAAAAAGAATATATAAACCTAAAATATGAAGATTAACAACTGAGAATAAGATTTGGGCTATAGCCCACAACTATTATTCTTCGACCAATATTAAAAAAAATATTTTTTCTTAAATAATATATTCTTTGTATATGTATGTAAATATATAAATATTTTTATTAATTTATTTTAACTAAATTACTAATCGAGTTATCAGGTTTCGGGGTTTTTTAAATTGCTATTACCAAACCCTATCGGATTACCAGTCGGTAATCATTTGTAAAAACCAAACCCTAACGGATACTTCATCGGTTTGGTAAACGAGTTTATAATCGAGTCGGATACTTGTCGGATTCATATTTAAACTCTACCCATTGTCATCCCTATATGCAACCACTTCATCTAACTCTTTGGGGCTCCTAATATATGTAGTATACCTTTTTTTAGCCAAAGGAGAGGCAGGACCCTCCAAAAGTTTTATTAATGACCAAAAAATAAATACAAAAGTAGAGGGGCACTTGAATCCTAACCTTCACAGGAGAACGGGGGGACTTAACTGACCATCCTAACTAAATTAGAAGTAGGCACAGGCACCCCGCGCCCCTTCATTACAAAAATTCAAAATCCTATCCAAAAAGAATCAAAAAATACAATATACAAAATATCAACCTGGAAGTGATAAACATCTTTGGCTACAATTGACAGCTCACTTTCCAATCTTTGAATTAACATGGTGAGGATCACATTTAATGATAAAGAAAATGGTAACGTGAAGTTTTGTTTTTCTTTTCTGATCGTTTATTGATAATATAAAAAAAAGTAGTTTTTTTTTTTGTTCCCCCTTGTGATCGGCGTGAACATTTTTCAATTACGAACTGACAGTAAACAATGACCATATATGACCATTAGGTGGTAGCAATAAATCAACAAATAGGATGGGTGTTATCCTATATATATCCCCACCAAACCTTGAGATCTAGAATGATAAAAAATGAAAATTCAACGACTGCATTTCTCCACAATTTTCTTCTTACAGTCCTATGTTACTAATGTAATATATTATATACATACATACCTTTTTATAAGCTATTGACTAGTGTTAACATGTGTTGCTACCCTATGATTACTTGTTCTTTTGTAAGTGTTATTATAATTGCTTATTTGAATAACATATTCGTTGTTATGGAATTGTGTGAGAATATTCATTCATGGTTCATAAAGTTAGCATTTAATTTTTGTCCGAAACCTAGCCAAAAAGACAAAAAGCCCTATATGTTTGCACAAAAAACACTTCATATGATTACACAAAAAATACCTCGATGATAAGTTATGTTACGCCAATATCAATAGAATCCTTATTCTTTCTTTCTTGTTCTTTGGCTTATCTTATAACAGGATATCAGGCCAAATAGTTTACAATTCATTGGAAGTGTAAAGATGTCACGCTCCAAGCTCAAACTCTTAGGCCCGCATGTGATATTGGTATTGTAGATATAAAAAAATAACTACTTAAGCTTCTTTTCTAGTGGCCAAAAAGATTAACCAAAATCATTCTTTGTTTCTTAACACCCACTTATAAAACATATAATCATACTATCTCCCATCGATTTGGGATGTCACATACACCTCCCGAAAAGGATCTAACATCCTCGTCAAGGGCACACACACCAAGACCAATCAGGCGGTGTAGGATTCTAGAGGTGACTCCTACATGTTCAATAGCATCGCCTTCTTGTTGTAGCACTTTGCGTCGCATAGCATTTAGTTCTTGCACCGGCTAGTGACTGACTCTTAATACCATTATGTCATACCTCGAGCTCAAAACCCCATCCCGTAGGCGAGACTGACATTGTAGGCATAAAAAATAACTACTTGGACCCTTTTTTCTATTGGCCCAAAATGGTTAACCCAAGTTGTCCATTATATTGTTTATAGCTCTTTAAAATGTATTATCTAGCTTTATTGTTTTAATTAAGCATTTTATATTTTTATTGATTCTATGGTTTATTTACTTGCATTGCACGGAAACGATTTTAAAAGCTCCCTGCCTTTATCCTCATTCACTGAGCATTGTGTATGCTCACCCTTTTTATTCACCATGTTTCAGGAAGCAGAGATTGTGCCTCGGATTATAAAGGAAGAAGAAGTTGAAGCATTCCCTTAATTGCTTGAGTTGGATACTTGTGTTATGTGATTGGAAGTATTGTAAAGTGTATCTTATTTGATATTATGACCTTGTATTTATTTTGAAGCCTACTTAGCCTTGTATGTAGTTCATATTTGTAAAGGATTGTAATTAAAGCTAGATAACTAATAAGTGGTATGTAATAAGCCTAAATAACTGTTTAGTTCATGGTTGGTTTGCTAGAATGCATGTTTATATTTTATCTAAGTAATAGAAAGCTATAATTATCTTATTAACTAGAAATTGACCCTTGTATATGTTGTAGTTGTTGTATGTTATGGAAATCTTATGTGTGCAGGTTTTGGTTTGGCCTAGGTATAGGAAAAACTCTGCCCGTTTTTTTCTCGTTTTTCATGCCTTGGGGATTGGATTGGGTTGCTATTATTGGTCATGATTCCATGAGGGATTGGGGCATTATACTACCCCCTAGAGATAAAGTTTTCTTCTCCCAACCAGATAGTTTGCTGTTGATTTTTTGAAAAAGTTCATCAAAAAGAGAGGATATTTTTGCATCTTTGTAGAGAGGAGCACCAAGATATTTTATTCGCAAATAATATTGCTTGTATCTTGTAGATTCTGAAATAATAGTGGTTCTAGATCTGGACATTTTTTTGTCAACAATGAATCCACTTTTCTCTTTGTCAACCTGTTGCCCTAACACTTTCTCATAGTGATTCAAGAACCCCATGAGATTTTTAAGAGCATCTTTGCTACCATTAGAAAAGACGATAAAATCATCAACAAAAGATAGGTAAGATATAGAGAAGGGAGAACCTGTGATAACCTCCCCCCCCCCCCCCCCTCCCCTTCCCTTCCCCAATTGCATGACATATCATTGTGTATTTGCCACTTACTCATTGTCATTTTATATTTTGTTGGGAGACAATAATTACACTAATATAACAAAATATACTAAGGAGATAAGACTAAGCCTTGACCAAACAAAAATAAAATAAAAAACATAAAGCATACTCTCATATTTTCTCTCTCTCCCCAACCGTTTTCCCTTTTCCTCAATTTCATGCCCTAGCTTCTATTTCTTAAACCAAGTCAACCTAGCTGAAATTTTGACAAGGAAGAATCTTGTAAAGGAAAAATTGAAGCTTTTGTGTGTCTTAAGAGCTGTGATAAGTAAGGTGATTTAATTGGTTATTGAACATCTTCTTATGACTATGTTTATGTGTAGATAGATTGAACCTATGGAATAAATGATTAAGATACTTGCTTAATGTTAAATTAATGGAGGAATTAAAGGTTGTTAAGGTGGTACTAGTTTTGTGTGTAATAATCGTAGGTAGCAAAATAAGTGATTGTTGTTAAAGAAAATAGTGCAAATGTTGACTACACATTAAGTATGTGTATGTGTATGTGTGTATGTCTCTGACTATATGTATATGTATATATGGTTATGGCAAAAAGTATACTTGTCTTACATGGTGCAAATAGGAGTTGCTTGAATTATGTTAATGATAGTTGTTCTTGAGAAAATAATGTAATGTTGTCTACACATGTATATGTGTCTAGGAATCGTATAAGGTATGTATGTGGTCGTGTGTGTGTGACCTTTGAGTATGCATATTGACTTTATGTATGTAAGGTGCATATATGTATTTTCTTGCAAACGTGAGAATTATATAGTCCAATGACTTGTATGGTAAAGACTTTGGGTCATGTTGGATATGCATGTATAGGTGCTTAAGAATGGTAAAGACTTTACATATTATGGCTTTGGGTGATTTTAGGCTAGGTGGTTGCCACATATATATGTAGGATTAGTATGGAGATTATGAGTTGTAAGCAAGAAAGATTTGATATGGAAAGAATATAAGAAGCCATAAAGTATAAATAAGAAGAAGAATACAAGTAGGTAAAGTAGAATAAGAGAAGTTATTGCATAAGATGCTTAGTTTATAACCATGTTGCGATAATATGTTGACTGTAGGATTGTAAAAGGTAGGAAGATAGAAATATGAAGCAAAAGACTATGCTAGAAAAAAAAAGGAAAGATAAGGAAATAGATTAGAATAAAGTAAGAAGAAGAAATTAGAAGAAATATAATGATTAAAAATTGAACAACAAAAAGGTTAAGACATATAACTTTGGAAAACTATCAATATTTGAATATCATAGTTAATGTTTTAAAGCTTTCAATATATCTTTTGATCCAGGTTTCATGTTTTAGTATAATTTATTATTATACAGCTGCGAATTACTCATGAGTCGATTATCTTAGACAGAAGGTTGAGTTAATTTAGAGTTTGATTGAGGTAAGTAGGATACCCACCACACTTCTACTTTATTTCAATTCGATTTATTTACTCCTTACGCACAGTGATTCATTGTTGATATACCATTCGTTATTTCTTGAATATACCACTTGTTCATATTAGTTGTACTATGTGAAACCTATACGACAGGGTGCAATATATGGTCGTCACTAGCCTCTAGGCATATTACAATGTTATTGTTACTGCCATGGCAAGAGAGCTAGCTACTCTTTATCGGACCGATTGTTATTGTATTGTATTGTTAACCTAATACAAAGTATCAATGGTCAAATATATTGTACACTGGTCATCTATATTGTTATTATCATGCAACTGTACAAGGATATTCGAATTCTATTTCATATGTTTCATACGCTATATATACTAAATGCTTAAACAATTTCTCTAAGTCTTTCATAGGTATCCTTCTTAATGAGCTTTCTATGCCCATTTTATTCTATTATTTTTGCAAAAGTCAAGGTTATTGAACTGTCAGGGTTATATGAGTTAAAGGGCACCTTGTGAAGTTGAATCTCGTAGTTCACTTGTTATTTTAGGAATTCTTATTATTAGTAGTACTATGAATGATGTTGGCTCTTGTATATTTTGTGAACTTGTATTAAATCATTTAAAGCACTGTATTGATTTATTAAAGTTTTAGCAGCTCTGACAGATAATTTTGTGGAAATTAGCTTTTGTACTAGGGTATTAGCGCCTTGCAAGCCTAGGAGGTATAATCTTCTTAGGTCGGAGCATCACGTCCCCGAGTTTGCCCTTGCGAATTCGGGGGCGTGACAGTTGGTATCAGAGCAATAGGTTTGATGATCAACGAGACCTAGGTAATGGGTAACTATACTTTTGCTGGTTTCATGTCGCATATGTTATCGACCTTGTTTTATCTTTGTTGTAGCATGATAATTTGGTGTGGTAATTTGTTTAGGTGATGGGTTATAAAAGTGAAACTAATGTTATTTCGCTTATGATTTTGAAATCATTTTGGCACTATTAAGATTTATTTAATAGGTATCATGCTTGCATCACGTTAATAAATTTTGAGTCCTAACATTATAGATCATATCTCAAGGCTACTTGTTTTAGAATGTATCAAACCATTGTTGTGTATTAAGCAGATGTCATCATGAGAGAATAGTATTAGTATGATCTTCTTTTTGAAATATGAATTATGAAAGTTATGCTGCTGTGATGTGGGCCGTGATTTTGAATTATTATTGTATTGTTAGTTCATCATTGAGATATTGATTATTGTGCTTATCGATTTTGGTCTCAGCTTAATGGATTTGATCTTGATGATCCTTTAGTGAAAATGAAGTTGTTCGAGGAAATAACAATGTCTTCTAATGATTGGAATTACTTTTCTTGGCATGTGTAATCTGTTATTACTTGGAGATAAATCATAAGTAGAGGTTATCTTGAAGTTGGGATCATAAACTTTTGGAGTCTCAACTTAGCTTATACTTTCTTGAGGTTCTGTGACAATATGATCATCTGGATTGGGTAGAAAATAAAGGAAGTAATGAGGCCTTCTAGTGGCTGAACGCATATCTGTCTATACTAACCATATGAATTAGGTAAAAATAATTTATTTAATCTTGTTGAGGTTAGAGCATATAATGATATGCTTGGAGTTATATTTGTGAAATTTTTAGAATATTTAAGTGTGATAATTGATTTCCTATATGTGTTCCAGTGATATAATTATTTGAGGTTGCTTCTCAGTGAAAGATGTTTTTGGAGTCATGTTGATGTGGCTGTATTTGCAGCACTCAAACCACTGTATATGTACTACATTTGTAGCTTAACTTGTGAAATAAATGCAACACTTAGTGCACTTAATTTTAGTTTTAATTATTAGTGTAAATAATTAGTTAGTTTAAATTAGTATAATTTGTAGAATACGGGAAAAGTTCTGCCCGAGTAGCTTTTTAGTAAAGCTCTTACTCGGGGGAAGTTCTGCCCAAGTAGCTCTTATTCAATGGAATTTCTGCCCGAATAGCTATTTTACGTCGGATCTCTGCTCAAATTTCTGGAATCAGAAATACAAAGTCATCATATCGGGGAAGCCTTTCTTGGCTCTCTTATTTGTACAACTTGTATTTATATTTATGTTTGAGTAGAGCTATTATCTAGGGGAGGATATTGTAAATGATGGTGTTTTAATCTATGGTCTCGAATTCAGATAATTTGATTTATATGCAATATATGACTTGTATTAATTCAGTAATGTCTTTCATACGTAATGCTTTTAAGTAGACGTTATGATTACTTTACTTCCGTGCCATATATCCATGTTATTATAGTAGATCGATAGGTTGTACCATAGATTCCATGAGACTATAGGTTGAACTATAGTTTCTACCCAAGTTGGAGTTGTTGATTACTTAGTTAAAATAGACCAGTTACACCAGGTTACAAGGACAGATCCATACTACGGATGGAACGGCGCCTATAATAGTTGTAGTAATTGGGACTTTAATTAGACTAAGTAAATTAACTAGGTTAAATGCTTATAGTTTATCCCTTGCATAGAATTAAAGAATCCAGGATACCGAGCCTAAATTAACTACCTCATTACTTATCCAACCGCCTAGATTGCTTTCCGCAAGATTCCGCAAAACCTTAGTTAGCTTTAGCCTTAGTTCATATTTCTTGCACGATACTCGAATCATACTTTCAAAACTGTCACATTTTCACTTTAACACTTTTGCACACTACTTCACTAACTAACTTACGAGCTTTCCTGTGGATACGATTCTGCACTCAGAGTACACTACACTACAAGATTCATGTATTTGAGGGTTATTAAAACTAGGTCAAATTTGCACACTTTTATATTGCCGACCTCGAACACATCACATGTTAATAGACTTGGAGTCTCAATTGATAGAATTGATCTTGAGGTTATTTTAGAACGAATTTATTTTAGGAATTGCTGATGCATATTTGGGAATGAAACAAATTGTAGTATAACATGCGTATATTTCTGTTATTTGGGATTGGCATATTATCAAAGGTTATTTTGAAGTTTTGATCTTTAAACCTCAAAGCCCCAACTGGAGTAATTCATGACTAAGGTTATTTTCTTCAAATATGTAATTGTTGAGAGATAAAATTATTTGAGGAAATAAGGATGCATTTTGGCAACTGAACATTTATTTGACTACCTCGATCATTTGAGTTCCAGTCGATATGACTTCCTAAATTGTTGTTGGATACAAGAATATTTGAAGTTATATTTGTGGACAATTTACTATTTTTAAGTGACCACCTTGTCTCCTTTTGTTATTATTTTTTGGAGTCGTTTTCTAATAAGGAGTTATCTTGAGCAAATATGTAAACTTTGATAATGAGACTTCTTGAAAGAACTATTAATGCATTTGGGTAAGAGAATCCTATTTGTCTATAGTGATAGTGAATTTCAAGGACGCAATTCTTGTAAGGAGGAAAAAGTGAAATACCCCCCTCAATTGCATGACATATCATTGTGTATTTTTCACTTACTCATTGTCATTTTATATTTCGTTGGGGGTCCTTTAATGAGTGGGACGAAATATTTGGAGCCAAACAATAATCAGACTAATATAACAAAATACCTAAGGAGATAAGACTAAGCCTTGACCAAAAAAACATAAAACAAGCTTTCATCTTTTCTCTCTCTCCCCACCCATTTTCCCATTTCCCCATTTCCCCAATTTCATGGCCTAGCTTCTATTTTTTTAAACCAAGTCAACCTAGCTGAAATTTTGACAAAGAAGAATCTTGTAAAGAAAAAATGAAGCTTTTGTGTGTCCTAAGAGCCGTGAAAAGTAAGGTGATTTAATTGGTTATTGAACATCTTCTTATGACTATGTTTATGTGTAGATATATATTAACATGTGTAGGAATAGACTCATATAGTGATTGAACCTATGGAATAAATGATTAAGATACTTGCTTAATGTTAAATTAATGGAGGAATTAAAGGTTGTTAAGGTAGTGCTAGTTTTGTGTGTAATAACCATAGGTAGCATCATGTTTGGGGAAGTTAGTGTATGGCTATGTATGTATATACCAATATTTATGTATAAGATAAGTTGTGCATGTGATGGGTTATTAATTAGCATAATAAGTGATTGTTGTTAAAGAAAGGGTGCAAATGTTGACTACACATTAAATATGTGCGTGTGTGTATGTGTGTATGTGTGTGTGTGTGTGTGTGTATGTGTATGTCTCTGACTATATGTATGTGTATATATGGTTAGGGCTAAAAGTATAGTTGTCTTAAATCATGCAAATAGGAGCTGCTAGAATTATGTTAATGATAGTTATTCTTGGGAAAATAGTGTAATGTTGTCTATGCCTGTATATGTGTTTAGGAATGGTAGAAGGTATATATGTGGTCGTGTGTGTGTGTGTGTAATTGCCTTTTGAGTATGCATGTTGACTTTATGTATGTAAGGTGCATATATGTATTTTCTTGCATACGTAAGAATTATATAGTCCAGTGATTTGTATGGTAAAGACTTTGGGTCAAGTTGGATAGGCATGTATAGGTGCTTAAGAATTGTAAAGACTTTACAATTATGGCTGTGGGTGATTTTAGGCTAGGTTGCTACCACATATATATGTAGGATTAATATGGAGATTCATTACAAAAAATTTGGGCATTAGCGGCGGTTATATGGGCTATTAGCGGCTGTTTTTAACCGCCGCAAACTGATAGGCGGCGGTTCACTAAAACGCCGCCTATGGAGGTGTTGCCAATTGTATTAGCGACGGTTGATGTAACCGCCGCTAAATGTAATTTTCGCGGCGATTCAGAAACTGCCGCGAAATATTGAATACGGCGGTTCTAAAATCGCCGCTAAATACCTTTTGTGGCGGTTCTAAAACTGCCGCTAAATACCTTTTGCGGCCGTTTTAGAACCGCCGCTAAATATTTCGCGGTGGTTCTAAAACTGCCGCGAAAGGTAAAACCGCTGCAAAAGGTATTTTGTATTTTGCGGCGGTTCTAAAACCGCCACTAAATACCTTTTGCGGCAATTTTAATTTTAATTTTTTTTACTTTTTACTTTTAATTTTAATTTTTTTAATATATCTTTTTACTTTAATTATATATATATATATATATATATATATATATATATCAGATCATATAACAATTTGTTATATTAGATAAATAAAGAATAGGGGAAAGGTATTTCATATTTGAACAAAACTGTATAAAAAAAGATAAGGAAATAATTGCTCATAAAAGTAAAATTGTTTAATACGTACCATAAAAAAATTAAGTTACATAGAGTTACAATATGGACAATAAAGAAAATTAAATTAGAATAGAGTTACAATATGTACAATAAAGAAAATTAAGTTACAATAGTCATGCTTTATATATAAAGGACTTGAAACAAGGACAAAAAAAAACAAAAGTGTTCAACTATTTCTTTGTTCTTGGCTGACCAATAAACTTTTCCTATCCTTCGAGAATTTCTAATTTTTTAGAATACGATCAAAAGGATTGGCTGAGATTCAAAATCTGCTTACCTGTCAATTAAAAATATGGAAGAATATTAGTCAAAAGCAATCTATCAACTCCATTGTGATTGTCCAATACGAGTCCCGGATGCACAACTAAATGAAGCATGGTTTTTGAGTGATGCGAAAATATTTTCTTGTGTATTATCTCAGTGTGTACAAGTACAATATATATAGCATACAAAGAGATATGAATCTACTCATTCACTAGAAAATAAGAGCTTTTATACACACTTCTTTTCCTTATGGTGTTCCATGTGTTCAATCATTGCAAAACTTTTTCCAACTTGTGATTATATAACACAGAACACTTGCATTAGTACCTTTATCATATTATTTACATACACAGCCAAGAAACAACCAAACAAATCTTGACGGCTAATGTTTATTCCCACAACTTAATTTGCAAAGAAATATAGCAATTAATTAAACACTAGTACTATGAGTTAGAAGAACTCAATGATTAAATGAAGTTCACAAAAATCGTTTACCCCTGTCCAGAAAGGCACCCCAGCAACTTGAGTTTTGCATCCACTTACCACCAGGGTGCAACTTAAACTCAAGAAAGCATGATGAGGTGATAGATTGACCTAACCTAAAAATACGTAGCCTAACAAAATGAAAAGAAAACTGAGGCTACAAATGAAATTTCACATAGAAACCCTACTCAATAAATCTGCATTCATATCCCCACAAATTACTTAAAGGAAAGATCTCCAAGACCAACACAATATTTTTCACGAGCTAATCAAATATTAATTTCTAACTCATAATCACGTATCGATTTAGGCATGCACCTAGCAAATAAACCATTATTAACATCCAGTTAAGGCCCCTTATGATTTCCAAAATCAAACTTCATCGTCTATACTATTTTCCATGATTGATGGTAAATAGCATAATAATTAGCATAAGATAGTGTAGTAGTAAGCATACAATCATTCAAAACACGTAAACAAACAAATTAAACTATGAGAAATCACATTACAATCCAATTGCAGTGATAAATAAGGACAAAATTAATCACAAGTTTTGGGGACAATTAAACAAACTAACAGCTCACATAATAAAATGTATAAAAACTCTCGTTGTTTATTATTGCATATAATCAATTAAAATTTTACCTTCTCATGTATAAGTCAAACTTTTCCTGTAAACTATTGAGATGAGCCTCCATCTTGTCATGCTTAGCCCGCTCAGCAACTAATTGTATCTGAATGTTGTCATGCTTAGCCCGCTCAACAACTAATTGTGCCTCCATCTTATCATGCTTAGCCCGCTCAGCAACTAATTGTGCCTCTATCTTAACCCATTCAGCAAATAATTGTGCATCCCTCTCCACTTCACATGTCTTCAAATTTTCAACTTCAGCTGACAAACTTCCTAAATCATTAGACATACCACGCCTCCTAGAGCCAAAGAATGATGAAGGGGTAGGTCCCCGCCCTGCCCCTCGAACACTACCGGAGTGTTCCGGGCCCCGTACCTCACAAATTACCTCATTCTCTAAGTCGATAACATCAACTCTGTAACTCCCTGATCCCTCACGAGACCGGAGGCTCTAATAACCAAGCTATTCTCAACCCAATTCCAACCCAGTCTCAAAATTTTAGGGGAAAACGGACAGAGTTTTCTTTGTACTGTGAACATTCTGAAAACCTGTAAACAATCAAATAAAACCACGAAGCAAAAGGAACAATATCTGTAATTGAAATTCAAACTTCAAGGCCATCCGAGCCTTAAGCAACACAAGACAATATAAATACACACAAGCATGTAACAATAGTCCTAAAATCTTTGTCTTCAATCGCTTATCATACCATTCTATGTTAGCAATTAAACATTCTTAGGAAGTTAAAACCAATCAAACAACCATAAGTTCACCCCTAGCATACAAGGAAACTGAAAAAAGGAATTTAAGTTATTACAAGCCTAAGTTTCAAATCTACAACTACAACCTTCTAACTTGATCTTACAGTTACATATCATAACATAAACATAGCACTTAGGCTACAAAATAGAACATAAGATAAACAAGCGAGTTCTCTACACAACAACAAGAACATAACCACCTCAAGCCACTAAGCACAGCAACTAAGGCAAAGGATCAGTCTGAACTTCCTCCTCCTCCTCTACTATCACCTCAACTAGCTGGGGATCACCCTCAGCACATCCTGAAACATATATCGAGGTATGAGCAACCACTGTAGCCCAGTGAGGGATATAGTCCCGGGGCGTGCAATGCAACAGGTAATATAGTTAAACAACAATAACCTTTAGACAATTAAAGAACCAATGATAGCTTAAATAATCACACATTTAAAAGGATACATTTCACATAACCCCTATACACCAATCTTCACTGGTCTTCATTCACGATCCACGAACCACGATCATGATCACGATAAGCCGGCATAACCCCAAACACTCCAGTGGGTGTACTCCGGATGTACCCCGATAATCCTACGACCCAACACCCCCTGGAAATCTCCGGACCAGGTGAGTGAGGGAATAGGGTACGGAGTTTGAATATCCACCGGCAAGTCCTCTGTCGCCCAACCGATATTCAACACAGCCACCCCTGACACTATGGTTGCGCAAGTACTATGCAATGCACTTTACAATGGCAAGTTAATATCAATAATATAAGCAATAACACATAGGAGGATCAACAAAGTAGGTTGACCTTAATAGAAACAATTATATAAGCAAATAAGCAGTTTTACAAAGGGACATATACAAGATAAGCATAGAATCATACCAAAAGCTCCAAATCAACTTGAAACCACATATAAACACCCAAGAAGTCATGCCATGGGCTTAGAAGCGTGAGGCAACTGAAATTGCACCTAAACCCCTTTGTTTTTCAAACTATTTCTCTTCCAAACCAAAGTTAATGATTCAATTTTCAAGGGAAACTCTCCCAACCTTCTAACTAACCCTCAAGGAACCCTTCCAACCCTCTAACTCATTCAAACTCCCACAATTACCCCGAAACCCCTTTGTTAAAGTCGGCTATTTCACGTTTTATGCGATTCTAGAGCAATTCAAGTGCACGGGGCTATTAGACTACCTTCATTAGCACCTAAGGCATCTATTAGGAGTGTTGAATCAAGCTAATACGTGCAATTACACAAAACCCTAGAAAAGCGTCATTATTCACCTCATAAATCAAACTAACGATTCTAACCGTTTAAAAAGTGAAATGATGACTCAAATATGTTCTCTAGCATTCATATACATGGTATAATAGCATGGATAATCAATACAATAGCATTTGATCACATTTTCAACAAATCAAGAAAATGGCAACTATTTAGAAATGCAAAAATAAGTCGTGAAATCCCTCACCAATGCGCGTAGGAGCACCTAGGAAGCTTACACACAACCTAAACTACTTGCTCTAGGCTTGGCTTGGCTTGAAATGGAGAGTTGATGAGCAAAATCACTTCTTTTTCTCTCCTCTTTGGCTCTCGGCCCAGCTACAGGAAAATCTACACAATTTTTTGTTTTGTTTTGTGTTTTAAGAGCTTAGGTTATATTTAAGGTGCATAGTTGGGTGGGGTCAAGCTTGGATGTTTAAGTGGACTTCTAAATGCGCGTTGCTAGCTTTAAAACGAGCCTAAGGTGTGAAACATAGGCTAGCTAATTAAAACACTAAGTTAGTTATGTAATACTATTCATTCAACTACTAAAAGCATTTTCTAAATGAGCTCTCCTATCGCCTCTAACTCAATTGCACATTTTTCCCACTACTCTAACAATTAATATGATTTAATAATAATGCTAATTCACTAATAGATTACAGTTTAAAAATGGAGTGAATAGTAGTCACATAAGTCAATTAGTAAAGCACAGAAGGAAATTAGCAAACAATAGCTGCAACAGTAAATGAATGTACGGCTAAAATCTCGGGCGCCACAAACTCTAGGTGAGATTTTTTGCTTCTTGAGAGACTCGCATTGATCCTAGACATAAAATGGAAACCTCAAACAAACTTCAGACTCAATCAAGTTTTATGCAACTTGTACAAACCAAAGAAAAGGTCAACCTTATTTACTTTGCCAATTTTTCACAAAAGAATCATGAAACTGTTTCTTCATGCTTGGTTATATATAGAGCAATAAAAGAAAAGGTCGACATGTAAGATAGAATATCAACTAACATGCTAAAATCAGAAGAAAGCTATATACCTTGTGATTAATTGCATTGATACAAAAGTTAAATGAAAGTAAACACCTTTCATTAGAGTTGTAATGTAGTTGAATAAAAATAGTTTAGCATAAACAAATTGTAATGTGCAAAAAGTAATGTATGGTCCATTTCATATTAACATAACAAAAAGTTATCCAGAAAGCAAGAAAAAGAATTACCAAATTTTTCCTAGAAGTTGGATTTATTTGGTTATTTTTGCTCTTGTGGATTTCCCGATAGAAATTGATGGGATTTACTGGACCACCTTGCTCCATTTCCTACAAGATAATATATGTAAGTTTAATTGTAAGGTTAATCGTTTAATGTGAAACTGTAACAAATCTAAGAAATGTTGTTTCAAATACCATAATATGCAGCTTTTGTGCACAGCTCTTTCTACCCAATATGTGAAATTTTGTTTGCTTGCTCCTATTCTTTTTTGCTTGCTTTGATGCCGCCTGCCGATATAAACATAAAACTTATAGTACTAACTTAATGATGACAACTATAACTACATATATCAAAAGTCAATGCCATGGTACTTACTTTGGCCTCCTTGGTTAAAAAATCATTGACAAAATCTATCCATTGACTATCCTCCACCTCTTTTGGAACAAGAGCATGAATTTGTTTTATGGATTTTTCTTCCACCACATACTTGTTTACTTTTTGCCTTAACCTATACTTATGGTTCCTCAAATCCATACCAATAGTGCCAAGCACGTAGTGTATGCACTTTTCATACTCTTTCTTATCATCAGGAAAAATATAACGCTCCTAACACATACAAGAATAATTAGTATAAAAAGAGCATAAAACAAGAGATAATGCATACATAGAAACATAAACCTAAAGTATAGCTAAAAACATTGAAATTAACAAAAGCATTAGTTGGCATTAACCTTCAAGTAACTGATAAATTTCTCCTTTGTGTAATTGTCTTTGATTATGTGCCTCCAATCCTTTTTTGCTATGGAACAGTAGTTGCCCATTCGAGCAAATAATCCGAGACTAGTAGCTAAATCAATTGATCCATTCCCAATCGGTTGGCCATTATCATTACATTCAATTTTAATTCGTTTGTCATCATCCAACTGCCAAATTTGTTTGCACCTATTTTTGCCATGAGTCTTCCTTTGTCCAATCGTTTCTGATTATTGTTACAAAAAAAGAATTAATAATAAATGAATCATAGTACTCTTAAGTTTTAAACGCTTAATAAATGACTAATAAAACAATGACCCGAAAGATCTTGATTGTTGGGGCCTTCCCCATTTGACGATGATGAAATATTTGATAGGTTCCTTATGGCCATTCGCTGAAAAATTCAACGCAAAGATGAAAAACTCTAATCATTATCTTTTTCAAAGAAAGAAACACAAAATTGTGAGCATTAGAAAAACTTTGTCACAAATAGAGTTTCATCTTTGACCAACGAAACTTTTTGAAAGATTTTATCCTAAGAGTTAAAACCCCATGAATTATGCAAGTTAAAAATTAAATTCCTTCGTGATTTGAAGTCGATATAAACTTCCAAGCTAGTAATAGTAAAATTTAAAAAAAAAACAAACAAAAAACATGATAACTAAACTTTTGAAAAAAAAATCACCCACAAATATTCTACCTTGCTTGAAGAAAAAAAATTATACCTTGCTCTTTTGAGGTATCATAACCTCATCGCTATAATCAACATCACCCTCCTCAGCAGAAGAACTTAACCCCTGAAGCTCATCATCTTCAGCTGGCCTATAATCATCATGAATCTTTCTTTTACTCGTCCTCTCTGATTCTGTCCTGCTCTTCCCGCTCTTTTTCTTGACATTTTGAATAGAACCCAACAAAGATGTAGCCATTGTTGACAAACCCATAGCCTCTATTATTGCTTTGTTCCTTTCAATTCTCTTCATTCTTTGCTTCTTATAGGCTGCCATCTTCTTTTGC
Source organism: Ehretia macrophylla (assembly GCA_037974665.1). Taxonomy (NCBI): domain Eukaryota; kingdom Viridiplantae; phylum Streptophyta; class Magnoliopsida; order Boraginales; family Ehretiaceae; genus Ehretia; species Ehretia macrophylla. The sequence continues at coordinate 9,947,368 of CM075768.1, forward strand.
ACTCAGTAGCTATGAAGAAATGTAGAGGACATGTATGGCATCAACATTCGGCAATTATATCACCCCACTTGACCACAATTTGTGCAATGCATTTTATTCAGGAAGGACAAAGATCTAATCAATTCTTACCAATCACTGAAATGAAAATTCTTGTTTTCATTCTTTTTTTGTGTGATGTATTGTGTATGTCTAAGTATTTGCTAAAATTAATAAAGCAATGTAACATAAATTGAACAATTATGACCAGCCTTAAGTACACATTTTACATGGCAGAACAGGAGGGGAGTTAATGGATGGAGTTGAAGGAAATATGTTCACAATTTTTAGTAATATCATTAGGCAAACATGATTATGGCACATAAAGTTAGTGTTATAACTGACATTCTAAAGTGGTATTTTGTCTTCGAATGATGTTATATGATACCGGTTACTCATACAATATATTTTATGCATGACACATTGACATTCATCCTATATTTAGAGAACTAAATCGATATCATAACTGAAGCAACCTATGTTCAATGGTATAGATCGTCTCATATTGACTTCTCTCTCATAATATTATGAGAAGAAAATCTCAAGTATCCATATTATTATAATCCATCTCAACCAATCATTTCAATTAAAACTAAAAAAAAAAGAATTTAATTCCAAAATACTCTTCCAGCTTTCTCTATCTCATTACCCACTCGAACATTTTCTCCTCTTTCTCTTTCACTTCAAGATTCCTGTTTTTCATAAAAATAAAAAATAAACACTCATCTCTATCTTTCTCACTCTATTAACTCTCCCAATCATTCTCAGCCACCATTATTTTTGCTAAAAAACAAAAGCTCTCAACTGAGAACGACTCTTGTACTTCACATCTTTTTATTTTTTATTTTTTTAGCTCTAAATTTGTCTTTTTTTAATTTTTTTCTTCATTTTTTTAACCTTAATAGTTCTAAATTTTTCTTCGTTGTCATCCTCACATATATTAGTCATCTCCATTATATTCTCCATAATCCAAATTTTAAAATATAAGATATCAGATTATTAATTATAAGAATCATTAAACTTTTATATTTTGATTGTTAACAATTTCATTGCAAATGTACTAGTAAAAAAAAATTTGAACCCAACAAAAATAATTTCATTGCAGAAGCTAACAAAATCAAAGGGATTCTAAAGCAAAATTAAAAGGATCCATTGACCCAAAAATATGAGAATTAAAGCAAAGCAGAAGAAACCAAACAAACATATGAAAATCTAGAAGCAATCCGAAAGAATTCCGTCAACTTTCATGGATTGAAAATTAACCAGCAAAATTAGTGACGCAAAAGATCTATTAACAACTTTCAAATATCTCACTTGGAAAAGAATGAATTAGTGTTTTAATTGATATTATTGGTTTAAAAGTTGACAACAACAAATTGACGTTACATCTTTTGAAATGAATAGTTGCAATGACTTGTAATAATATGGATTATTGAGATTTTTCTCTCATAATATTATGAGAGAGAAGTCAATATGAGAAGATTTGGACCCTATGTTCAAGAGTCTATAAAATGCAATTTGTTGCAAAAATGAAATTCATGTAGTACTTACTTGTAGACTGACAGAAATAAGAGCAGCTAATTGTTCCATTCAATAAGGATATAGTCATACTAGGGAAGTTTTTGATTATGGCACAATCCGAAGTCTTTCTTTGACCACTACACTACAACCCTTACTGCAGAGAAAGCTTAATGTAATTTGTTGATGACATCATTTTTGGCTATTACAACTTTATTATTTGTTTCAAAATCTAGACAAGTGCAAAGGTCTTCGAATATATACAATCACAATTGCAAAGCTATATTGAAGTGAAAGAAGAATAAACAGCTTTCACTTGCTTCACGGCTTCTCTTTATTTCTTCTTCAATTGCCTATCCTTGAAAGTTGAAAATAAAAGAAATTGAATTGCCCTGTTTTACATAAAGAATATATCAATTGAATTGCCTTGTTTTACATAAAGAAGATATCCAAAGAAATGAAAGTTGATGAGAAATGGTATTTGACTAATTAATATCAGTTAGTATTATAATTGGTGAAGCTCATTAAAATTGATTTTCTATTATATTGCAAGCCAAATGCTATCCGTGCATTCGAAAATAATTTTGGAGGCATGGAGTTATCTATGCCTAAATTTACACTACAAATTAAGAATTCAACTAACTTCAAGGTTTATTATTTTTGATTGGCAAGTGCAGTAGCAATTGAAAGAAACATAAACCACCAAACAACAAATTAGTAAAGACTTGAATAGTTGGGTTACCCCGAGGGGTTAATCCCAAGAGAAATTTATAAAGAAAGAAGTTCACCAATTGCAAAGTCAAGGATAGCTCGTTTACCACCCCAACCTTCAATGTGTGTGCATGTATGTCTATAATATGCAAAATATGTAGTCAATAAAAGAGTAAAACACAACATACATGTTTGAATCTCTCTACATTTAGTGTCTGTAAGACAAAACAACTATATAAATTCATCTAAGCTGAGAAGTCTAAGGCTCTAAGCCATGACCATCTGCATAAACCCATACTTCAAGTTTTCATGATACAACCAAAAAATGGGCAACCCTCCAAGGATAATTGAAAAACAAGAACAGTCCATGTAATTTGAAGAAAGGAATCATCATACAGAATTTAGGAGTATCCAGGGAAGCAGATGCAGCTATTGCAAATTATATTTAAAGGTTTCTTTACAAAGAATGAAGATTCCTAGTAAGTTAGGATCTAGGCCTGAAGTTATGCATACAAAAGGAGAAATATAAACCATTTTGTATCAAATTTTCTTCAAGACCGGTAACTACTCTTACCTCTCAGTAAACCATCTTCTATCTCGTACTTACTATTAATATTTTTTTCTCACGGAATAGGTATCGGCCGTCGTATAATGTCTCACCGGGGTTTAATTTACCGGTTGTGCATAGAGATGACTTAAGCGACGAACTAGATGGTCAAGGCCAAGAGCAAGGACTGCTCTTCACTGTATGAAATGGGGGCTTCATTAAGAAAACTAAGAAACTGATCAAGAACACGATAAGCTCGAAAGTTTATTGTTCACGTACAACAGGAGTCCCTGATTGATTATCATCTTAAATATATATACAATTTAGCTGATGGATAGAAGCAGTAATTATTTCTCATGTTAAATATATTTACACACATACATATATATAGAGAGAGAGATTGCTACCTGATTGATTCTTTGGAGAAATCAGGAGAGAGAGAGAAAGCGATCAAATTCTGGTGCAATCTCAGACAAGAAAAAATAAGATTGGCACGAAGTTTGGTGGGAGTTTTAGATTTCGTGAGATGAAAGTACAAATGATGGGTATATGGAGAAGTTTTGGGGGGAACTTTTGGTGGGAATGTGTTTTTTTTTGGGTGAAATTTGTCTTTTTTGGAAATGTGAAGTTTTTATAACTTTTTTTTAATAATGGCTCATAAGATTATACTTTTACAACGGTTTTAAACTTGTAGCTTAATTTTAATAATTTTTTAAACAGTACTTAAAATTTGCAAAAAAAATATTGTACTATAAAATTTGTAATATAACCATATACGAGACTTAGAATTAACGAGACTTGTTTATCAGTGATAAATGAGTGCACATTGATGAACAAAAGTTGTGTTTTTAATTAATATTTAAGTTATTAGGATAATTGAACTTTAAGAAAATAACATATGAATTAACGAAAGTTGAATTAATAAGATAAATGAGCTTCACGACTAATTGCAATTAAAATTTGTGTATTATATTCAAGTGCGAATGAACAAGTAATCTTGATAGGAACGTACTACCCAACTATGAAGTAAATGAGAAAATGTGAGTAATAAAGAGTGATGAATTTCATGAGGACATAAATGACATTTAGACTGTTAGTGGTGAGTAAATGCCCTGAGATGCCCAACCTCCAAGGTGGAACAAATGTGACCAAAGGATGCTTGACATTTCTCAAGGTGCCATGTTCCTGCCGCCGCTTGATAAGTCCATCCCAATCTCTAGGGATGCCCGACCTCCAGTGTTTACCCGATCTCCAAAGATGCCTAATGTGCACTAGCCGGCAAAAAGTGATACACGTGTCACCATATCTTCCTATGAGTGACTAGTATAAATACAAGGTCACACATTCTAAGAAGGACCATTTATTTTTATACATTTATCTTATATATTCAAACTTTTCAATCTTGACCTTGCTAACTTAAACATTGGAAGGGTTTACAGGGTTTACCCTGTGGATTTTATTTTGCAAGTTTTTGGAGTATATTCAATTAGCGAGGCTCCCACCAGAATCTTACCTCAACAATGACAATAGTATATTCCTTATTAGGATTACGAAAAGGGCTTCTTCGAACATTAAAAACCACAAAGCCTATCTTCTGAGGAATAATAGAAAAGTAGAAAGGCTTTGGCAAATTTATAATGGAGTATCTAGAACAACTATGTACATAGATCCAAACATATAAAATGTGATTAAAATTATTAAAACAAAAATATTAATCTAAACTAATATGACTAAAACTTAATTATAAAATTTAATAAAAAATACTGTAGTATAAATAAAAATGTATTCTCATATCTTCCCAACAAAAAAAGAAGAAGAAGAAAATACATTTTTTTCTCTTCAAACAAAAAAAGTAAATGGAAAAAGAAATTACAAAACTCATATGACTAAATTTGCCAACTCCTTTATTCTCCGATAAAAGAAGAAAAAAAAATTGGGCAGACCCTGTTTCTTCGCTGCTTTACTTTCTTCCCTAGGGCATACACAACTTTCACCTGCACGCAGCATCTTAAAGGTACAACATCTAATACTTTTCATTTGGGTTAAGAAGTTGTGTTTGTCGTTCTTTTCATTGATATTTACCCATTGTATGTGTTGTATTTTTGGTCAATTGTGTAAAAGAGTGATACATCTGCTTAGCTTTCTTAATCAGTAACCATATTATATTCGTGTGTGTATATATAGGTATATGTGTCTATATAGCTATATATATAATTTCGAGGTATATTATATACATGTGTGTATTTATGTTACTTATTTTTAACATTTTATGCTATTACTGGTAATTGAGGCGGTTGCAAAATTGAAGGGTTTTTTATTTTTATTAGAGAATGTCTAGTGAAGGGAATAAATAATTGATAATTTGCACAAAGAGTAAATGTATTAAGGGAAGCCACAAATTGGGTGAGAAAATTAGTGAGTTTGCTCTTCCAAATTAAAACGTTTGCGTGGTTCGAGTAGCACCATAACACAGGCTCTTGCATTGTAAGACAAAAGAGTAAATGTATTAGGGGAAGCTATAAAAGTGGAGTAGTGATGATGGTGCCATATAAATAAGAGTTTTCTAGTTGGAGAATATAAGGTTGGTGTGGTACTGTGAAAGAAATAGAAGAAGGTAGATATGTGAAGGCCTACTATGTGTGGTGAGAAATTTAGATAAAGTAGGTGTGTGTTGCTGGTTCAAATGAAAAACCATGTGTAAGAAGGTTTTATTGCCAATCAACAAGAGATTGAAGCAGCGGTATTAGAAATGGTGGACGAAGTTGAAGTAGAATCAACAAAAATTGCATGTGGAATAGATTTTAGGAAGGGAGTCATCCACATGCAGTAGCAGATTGTTGAAAGTAATAACGGTGAGTTGAGTGTTTCAAGTCTGGTAATTAGAGTGACCAAGAGTAATAGTAACAAAGGTTTTATGTTGTAATTGGGAATAGAAAAGGAAAAAGTAGTAGAGGAATCTGCCATGGCTTTTTCTTTTCTTTTTTTTTATTTTGTTTCGTTGCTCTATGTTTGTTGATGGGTGATAGAAGTTGAAACAGAGAAACAATAGAGGCAAAAGAGGTCTTAGGAAGGGTAGAAGTAGTGGTGGGAATCAGACGTTTGTTGTAATTCTCTGATACCATAAAAGGTGGAATAATTTATATTCAATTGTAAAGTTTACATAGCTCTTATATTTATAGTACATATTCTAGAGCAATCTAGAGTCAATGATAGATAAAGATAAACTTCCTAGATTACAAGATATAGATAGGTTTGAATAACAAATCAAATAAAATATAATCTAAAAATATATAACAGATCAAAATGAATGTAATCTAAATAATCTGATCGTTATCAAAAAGTTAGAGAAATAGGTCAGGGAAAGGGGATAATTGAAATTGAGTAGTTATTATTTATCTGAACTAATGTCTGATTAACTGAATAAGTAATTGTTAATGTGTGAAAACTATACAAGGGTCACAAACAGAGATGAGATCGTGGGCATAATAAGGTCATCATACTAACCTAACCCCTTTTTAAGTGAGTGATTGAGGAGATTAGGCATCGAATGCAATGTTGTAGAAGATGATCATGTTAGCTGCTCGAGTTATGAAGTTATAAATTGTGTTTTCAGTGGAAGTATTAATGCTTCCAACATATGCTTGCCTTCTGCAGTTTGATGTTAAAATTTTCTTCTCTCATTTGCATAAACACGAATGCCTCTTGTTGATACGAATAACTGTGGCTGCCTAGATTAGTATTATCAATAAGTACATGCATGTATCTCTTTCGCATACCACTTTAAGCTGAGGCAAGCAAGCCATACAACATGATCCCTGCATCTGTTAGTGTGTCTATTAGTTTATAATGTTTAATCAATTGTTGAAATTACCAGCTAATGGCATCAACAAGTAGGCATCAAAGAAAGACCCGAGGACCGTCTATGTGCAACACAGATTGGCCACTAGATGCAGATAAATGAATTAGAGTAGAGTTTAACGATGAAGGCCAGCCTATTGGAGATCATGCGGCTACTTTCGCAACTAGTACCGGAGTACTTGCTCGAATGGGCAAATATTGTTATATAACTAAAGTTGATTGGAGGGAAATGTCTGAGCCTATGAAGGGAATACTTATGGATTACTTGAAGGTTAATGCCAAATTATGCTATTTTAAATGTTTTGATTATTCATTATGGTTTTAGTTCTCGTTTATGTTTATATGTATGCATTTCTAGTTGTCTTAGCTTTCAATTACACTCTTCTTATACTAATACTTTTATATGTGGTAGGAGCGCTTTAATTTCCCTGAGGAGAAGGAAGCATATCAAACATGTGAAAGAGTTTTGCAACAATCAATGGGGCATAAATGAAGAAATAAGAAATGCAGATTGAGGGATATTATAAGAGAAGACGTAGCATTAGGATTTTCTGAAACCGAAATTTATGTCCGTGTTCCACAGGGGGTGGAGAAAGCTCAATGGAAAGATTTTGTAGATTTAACTTTATCGGAGACAATGATAGTAAGTACCATACATTGGATTTTTGTATATATTTTACTGGGGAGTTTTATTTGTCTTTATTTAATTAATACTTTACCATTGATGTTTCTATTGGCAGGAAAATTCGAAAAAAGAAAAACAGTACAGGAAACAACAAACAGAAACACACATAGGTGGTAGTAAGAGTTTTGTCCGAAAGAGGAAGGAGATGGTAGTATTTGAAACTAAATCTCTTAGATTTCATTCATAGGTGATTAACTTTACAATTAAATTATGTATAAACTTGTAGGAAAAAGTAAAAGGTGGACCAGTAGGTGAAGTCGAATTATATCAAGCTACCCACCAAAAACCAAATGGCGCAACAAATCCTAAATCTGCTATGGTTTTGGTATTTTCTAGTGACATATATCTCATCCGATACTTGCTTTTTCTACTTTGTTTTAGTGTATGTTTATGCTTGTGGTTTACATTTTGTGTGTAGGAAAAATATATGTGCCTCATCAAAGAAAGACGAGCCTCATCTGAAGTTGATGAAATTGAGTTAAAAAGTAAAGTAATTCGTGTGGTACGGGGCCCAGAACACCCCGGTCGTGTAAGAGGACAAGGATTGTGACTAACCCCATCAACATTATTTGCAACTAAAAGGCATGGTACATCTAACGATATAAGACGTTTGGAAGCTGAAGTTGAGCTTTTGAAAAAATGCGATGCAGAGCGGGAGGCCGAGAGGGCTAATTATTCCAAGTTAGCGGCAGAATTTGAGAGCCTAAGAGAAACATTATACTTATATGTGGGCCAGGTAAACTTTTAGTTTATTACAGGCATTATTAAGTATGCAAACTTTGACATACATCTTACTATGTTGTATGTTGAAGTTAGGGTCATTGTTTTAAACGAGTAATAGGTAGCTATAAAATTTATTTTATTATCGTGGCTAATTTTCTTACATTCTCTTAATTGCCAGGGAAACTGTTCTTGAATCTTTGTCAATGAATGAACAAAGGATTCTGATTTTGTTTGTATTGGTTCAGACTACTTAATTTTAGCTCATCGTATGAGGCCAAATAATTAAATTTAGCTAATTATTTTGAGTGTTTTTGGATATGAATTACTGCTTGGAGTGGTACAACAGTTGTTTCTTTCTGTAATTCATCATACCAAAATAGTAGTTGTGACTTGTGCATAGATTATTCGAAATCTAAGAACCGTGATTAGAAGACAAAATACTTCGTTTCATTGATATCTCACTTTCATACTAACTTGCACTTATTAAATTGATGTTAATCCGAGATGGTGGATATGTACTGTAGTTATTTGATTCAAAGTCTCATGAAGGAGAAAATATTTGTAGAGTTAAAACAGTTTATTTTACACATAGAATTGTAACAAAAAGATAAACTAGTACACTTTCAAGAAAGGGAGCAGCTCCTCTTTAATATCAAAAGAATTGGATGAAGATCTTCCAATTATTCTAGGAGCAATTACCGCCTAAGCAGAAATTAGAAAAAACAATTGTGGAAAAGTGCACGTTGCTTTAAAGGATTGAAGATGCTCGTTGCTTTTGGTATTTCAAGAGTCTTCCAGCAGTAGAATCATGTAGCTACAATAACATTTCCTCCAACAATACATGGAATTATTTTGAATTGGCATTTTAATGCTGTGTGAGAAGGAATATAAAAGCACTACATGGCAAATCAAGTTCCAAGCCAATAATTTTGATCAAGTTGGAACCTATAACCTGAAAATATCTCGTGTCTGCAGAGGATTTCTCACATGCAAGTTCCAAGCCAATAATTTTGATCAAGTTTCTCTTACCTCCCAAAACTAATAATAATGTTGATCCGATCTCATACGCCAGAGATCACTTGGGCGGCCGATGTAGAGTACCTTTCTGGCCAAAGATTCAATTTCTTCTAGTGAACCATGTATACCTTTCAGCTGGGGAGGATCTATGAGAAATGCTTTGATGAGTTCAAGTTCTCTCGAAATGCTTCTCTACCATGGGTCATTACTAGAGTACCATGGGTCACTAGTAGAATATAGTGGTTGGTCTTGTAAACTGGAAAGATGTTCTATGACGACATCAACACTATCCAAATCCATCTCCCTCATAAAAGTGTTCCAATTAAATATTGAAGTCAAAGTGTTAACCCAAAGAAAAAATATTGAATTCAAAGTGTTACGTCTCTATCACAACAATCTAACAAATAGACAATGAAAAGAAAAATTACAAGAAGGAAATAAAGAAGCAACAATTAACCCAAGGTTCATCAGAGATCATTTTAACATCTTAGTCAGAAATGATGGAATCCACAATATACTAATTGGGAAAGAATTACAATTTTTGTAACACCCCGATCCCTCATGAGATCGGAGCCCCGATCCAAATCTCAAGGTCACAAAAAATGAGAAAACATGGACATAATTTTCTCTGTTTCTAGACCCTATCCACAAACCTGCGTGCAGAAGAAATGCCCATAACAACAATATATAACATTCATTTTACAACTTTCCAAGACTATAAGGTCATCCGAGCCTTCCTACTATAACAAAATAAGGCATACCAAATCTCGAGGTCACAAAAAACGAGAAAAAACGGACAGAATTTTTCCTGTTTCTAGACCCTATCCACAAACCTGCATGTAAAATAAATGACCATAACAACAATATATAACATTCATTTTACAACTTTCCAAGACTATAAGGCCATCTGAGCCTTCCTACTATAACAAAATAAGGCATACAAGCATTCATTGACATTAAATAATGAAATTCTAAGTTATAAATCCGCTTATCTTACCACTCTAATATTTTCTATTTAATTTTCTTAGATTTTAAGTTTCCCGACCAACTTTTATTAATCCAAATAAGCATGCAAACTACTAAACAATGTAGTAAAACTTTAAAGTTATTACAATTTTCCCATGACATTAAGTCTATTTCAAGCTTCTGGTAGGTACATATTACAAACACCAATGAGAGGCAAGGAGAAAATGAAAATACAAGATAAAGCGACCAAATATTTCCATTACACTCATAAAGAGGAGTCTAAATGCCCGGATACAAGTTCAAAGTCAACTGCAAGCTCAGAAGCAACACTCCTCCAATATGCAACAACAACTGTGCATCAAAACTGCATTTACAGACAAACAAAATCAAGTACAACCGAATTGAAACATGCTAAAGTAATCGATCCCTCACCATTTAGAAAAGGGGAAAACAAATAAATGACACTTGTTGCTACAAGTTAAAATACAACATTGCATTTAAAAGTGTTAAGTCTCTAATGTCATAATTTTGGTAAGATGGATTACGGATCTCTCTATAAATAAATGACATTTGTAGGTACAAGTTAAAAACTAGTACTAAGGACACGATCTCATGGTCATAAACTTCAAATCCCTGAAGGTAATATTATGCTGAAACTTGTAACCTAAATTATGGAAAATAGATAAATTAGTTTCTACAATTACACTATTGACATTTCCATTAGCAATAAAAAAAGCAAGCAGAATTAGCTAACCAACTTAATGTCTACTTCTTCTCCATTTTGTATATTAACACCTGAATCAACCAAGAAAAATTTATTTATAAAACAAAAAGATAAAAAGATGAGGCATTACCTAAATAAACCTCGCTAAAAGATCCACTCCCAATCTTCCTCCCCAGCTTAAACTTCCTATCCACAACTTCATCCATGCCTTCCATTCGATTACCTAAATAAAGCTTACCAAGAAATAACATTGTAAAAATTTACTGAAAAGAATAAAAGAGAAGAAAGAAAAGACCACCTTAAGTTTTTCTTCATGACAAAGAGCTGGTATAGAAAATAAAGCTATATATTTACATTTACGGACTATGAGTCAACATAGCAATGGAAATAAAACAGAGAAGATAATTAGGGCAATTCACTAAGCCAAAGATGGGAAAAGTTGACAAAAAATTATGAATTAATTAACAAACCGGGAGGCAATTATTTTCTTATCTATGTTGTTGCACAACATCACATAACAAATCTTCATTAACATTATCCCAGATCCAGTCACTTTCTTCCAATTCCTGGCTTTCATAAGGAACACTTCTTGCAAAACTACTACCATTATGTTGAATAACATTATCCTCAGTGTATTCAATCTCTACACCAAGATCAAACACATCCCTTGAGGTTGTTTTTATCACAACATGCCATGGGGGGCACAAATGATCTTTCACATAAAAAGCTTGTTGGACTTGAGATGGTATAACAAATGGCTCATGAGTGATCCGCTCCCCAGTATGTGCCAAGCGTGTGAAATTTACAAGTGTAAATCCAAATTCATCTTTCTTCACTCCCCTCTCCCGTGTAAGATCAGCCCAATTACAGCAGAACAATACCACCTTGAATTTTCCAGAATAGTCTAATTCAATTATCTCTGTGAGTTCACCAAAGTACTCAACTTCTCCGTCAACAAGATTTGGATCTCGAGAAGAAGCTACGCTTGGCGTTGTCGATGTTAAAACCACTCTATAGTTTTGTGTTCTTTTTCCCCTATTTTCTTCCTTAGTGCAAAACTTAATCCCATTGAAAATAAAACATTTGTAATTTTTTACAATTTTTGAAAGGCCAATAGAAAGCCATCTTATTCTTTTTGGCACATACTCGTTATCCATATTTGATACCTATATTATGAAATATCGGTATTTTTAGTCGAAAAATATTTAGCTCATATGACATGATTGAAAAAAAAAGTTCATACTTATATGGGTTTTAAACCATGAATGAAATTATTCCGCCACCAACCGTTGTAGTGCGCTTGGATTGTTGTCATATCTCCTGTGACGGAAATTTTGAATCTTATATCTCTTAAATTCTCTGCATAAAGAAAGAAAACAAATTTTGTTAACCAACACCCATAAATCAAATGCAAGAATGGATGTAGAAGAAGCAACTTAGTCAACATATGATTGGATTTCATCAAGATGTAACAAGACATATCAATGTGCTTGCGCCAATGATAAATCATCCAACACTTTAACCTCAGTTGCTCCCTTAAATAGACCACCACTTGAAAACAAATATTTATCTCTTTCTATGGGATCAATGTCATTATTCCGGCGTGGTCGATTGAAAACTGTCTCAATCCCATCAAAATATCTGGAGCAAAAAGTATGACACTCTTCTGCAATATAACCCTCCGCAATTGAAACTTCAAGATGTGCTCTATTACCAACATACTTTTTGAATACTTTCAAGCATCTACAGTAAATTTAAACCGAATATATGAGATTAAGAAAAATCAATTAGTAGTATATCTGTGAATGCACATATCTAATTAAAATAATAATACATTTCAATTGGATACATCCATCTAAATTGAACTGTGCAATCTTTGCCTCATCTGCAAGGTGGATGACCAAATGTACCATTCTAGTAAAAAATGAGCAAGGGAAACATCTTTCCATGTGACATAGTACTAATGCTGCACGAGACTTCAATATATCTAACTCATCAATATTGAGTGTCTTACTGCATATATCCTTGAAAATGCTGCTCAATTCGATTATAAGCTTCGTAACTTGTTTGCTCATAGAACATGGCAATGCAACAGGAATTAGATCTTGTATCAATATGTGATAATCATGGGTCTTAAGGGATTGTAGTTTTCTATCCTTAACATTTATGCCCTTTAATATCTGTGATGCATAACTATTAGGTACTTTGACATCTTTCAATACACTGAGAAATATTTCTTTCTCTTTTCTAGTCATTGAATAAGAAGCTGGAGGAAAAAATACTCTTCCATTAGGTTGCTCCATAGGATAAAGTTTATCTCCTATTCCCATGTCTTTCAAGTCATAGCGTGCTTTTGGATCATCTTTACTCTTTCCCCTGATGTTCAACCATGTTCCAAGCACATTTTCATATACATTTTTCTCAATATGCATAACATCAAGATTATGACGCAGTATATTGAACTCCTAATAAGGTAATTTAAAGAAAATGCTTTTTTTTCCACGACACTGAGTCACCAACAATCTCATCACCCTCCTCAATTTATGTCTCATCAAAAGACTCATTTACTGGACGTGTCACTCTTTTTCTCTTTCTTTTAGAAGTGCTTGCCTCGTTCCTCATATTAAATATGGTCACATCAATGAAATTAACCCCTTCTAATTGCCTTAATACATCTAACCCGGATAACGTTTTTAGTTCTATTCCCCATTCCTCAATCCCGTCAAAATCATGCTTTCATGCTCAAAACTTATGTGATTCACTCAACCACTGACGATGTCCTAAATAAAAAAATTTGTGCCGATTAGGTAACCAGTTTGATTCTGTCATATATGCACAACATGGATATGCTTTCTTTTCTCTAGTACTCCAACCTGATAAATAAGCATAGGCAGGAAAATCATTAATTGTCCACATTAATGCAGCTCGCATCGTGAAATTTTTTTTACTTGTTGCATTATATGTTCGGACGTCTTCCCATAATTGTAACAACTCATCAATAAGTGGCTGAAGAAAAATATCTATTTTGTCTATTGGGGCCTCTTTTCCAGGGACGATCGTTGATAATATTAATGAAGATTGTTTCATGCACATCCACGGGGGTAAATTATACGGGATTAGAATTACAGGCCATATGCTATATGCATTGCTCATCAATCCAAACGGATTAAAACCATCACTCGCTAATCCAAGTCTAATATTTTGAGGATCATTAGCAAAATCAGGATATCTTTGATCAAATGTTTTCCACGCATGTGAATCAGTAGGATGCCTTAAAGGTCCGTCGTTGGTGCGACTCTCATTATGCCATAACATTGAAGAAGATGTCTTTGATGAAGTATACAATCTTTGTAACCTTGGGATCAAAGGAAAGTACCTCATAACTTTACAAGCTGTCTTTTTCTTTCTATGTCCTCCAGTACTAATATCATCATCTTGTTGCCAATGAGAAGCACCACAAATATGACAGGATTGTTGATCTTCTTTATCACCCTTATACAACATGCAATTATTCGGGCATACGTCAATGTTTTCGTACCCCAAACCCAAAACATTTGTTATCTTCTTTGCTTCATATAGAGATGTCGGAATGTTTGATTCTAGAAATTGTTGTTTTAAGAATTTAAGAAGCATGCCCATTGATGTTCCACTCCATTTGTAGTATGACTTTATATGCATCAGTTCGATTGTAAATGACAAAATGGTTGATTTGGATCCAGGATACAGTTCTTTGTTACCTTCCTCAAAATATTTAAAAAATCCAGTAGCTTCTTCATTAGGACTATCATTATGATCCTCAATATTATCACTGTCATCCTCGTTACTTTCTTCTACCTCTATATTTTCATTCGTAGGAATTGACATATCATGAAGTCCAAATGCATCCCTTACTAAGTCATGCACATCAAAATGGTCTTCAAGTGGACTATCGTGTGGCATATCTGTAGGAGTAGTAGATGGTGCATCTCTAGTTATAAAATCTTCTCCATGGCAAACCCAGCGATTATACCCTTTCATCATCCCTTTGCAGACTACATGATTTCTCACATCATCGCGAACTTGCCATTTAAGATTGACGCATAAAACAAAAGGGCATAATATTTTCCCAAAACGTGTACCAGTGTGACTGAATGCAAAATCAAGAAATCTCTCCAACTCTTATCCATTGCAATGACTATGAAAATAAAACCAAGAGTCAACATTAATAATGTATGCCACCTTATAGATAGAATCCAACTTCTACTTAACAAGATTATCTTTTTTGTCCCTATTCGATACATATTTTCCTAGATTTTGTTAAGAGTTGAGTTGATAATCAAGTAAGCATAAGAAGGGTATGCATAAGGTTACCAATATGCTATAGCTAATACTTTAGAGAAAAATGTTGTGAGATCTAATATATACCAAAAATATATAAAATTAATCAATAAAAGTGTCAACATCCATAATATTCATCCATCTAATTTTTCTTTTTAAAAGTACTCCGAAATAATACTACCTATAATATGTTACAACATTTAAATGACAAAACTACATGGTCCTTCACAAAGCCACACACACAAAGAACAGTTAGAATATAGACAAACAATCTTAATAATGACATCAGAGTTCTATTGCATAATATTTTAAAATGCATGATATATATATAAGTGTTGACCAAGAAAAAGACTTGGTCAACTCTTCTTTTCTTGGTCAAACGGATAAGATGGCCTTAATAAGGCCAAAGTCTTGACAAAAAAAAAAGAGTAGAAAACTTCATAAAAAGGAACAAAGCAGCAACAACACTTGGACTTTTCTCTCTTTTTTTATTTTTTTGGCTTTTCATCATGCACCTCATATGAATCACGTTTAAACCCATGATATCAATTCACACTTGCACCATTGAATCAAACACTCGGCCACACCAAAAACAACACTGCACCACTTTTATATATCGAATCCAACACCAACTTCAAGCCATTTTTTTTTATTTCTTTCAACACAAAAGCTCACACGTGAACCCTCCCCCCTCCCCCCTCCCCCCTCCCCCTCCCCCAATTCATCAATAAGAAGAAAATATCCTATCGTGAATGAATAAGATATTCATAGTATAGTACTTTCATTTACACTACTTTCATTTAATATTTCATTATAATTTAGTTATCAACACAAAAAAATAAAAAATATTATTTATTTTCAAAATTATCTCTTGACACTTATAAAGCCATCGTAAATTTTAAGGCCAATTCAATTCAATATATCATTAATGATAGGAAAGAAAAATAGGCTCCAAAATGAACATCAAAATGATTACCTTCTTGACCGATAACGAAGTTCGCTAATGCCTAAAAATATATGCAAGAACATGAACAACTCTCATTCCTTATCTTTTACTTCCCCAAATAATTTATATATTACACTAGGAACAATCAAAGAGACACACATTCAATAATACACTCAAGTTGTCTTCATTCTACACTCCGAATTTGTAGTTTTTCCAAAAGTTTAACATTTTCTAAACACATTCTCACTTAAAACCTTTAATCAATAAAATAAATTCTTAGTTCCTCTTACCATTTCATAACTAATCCACTAGCTGACACAGTCCTAATGATTCCTATCAAAACGACAAGCCCCTTCTTTTTAGAACTCACCTTGAACACATTTCACGAATATCGATCACCTCAGTTGATAACAATCTGTATACCGAGTTGGGCATATATCTTCTCCCAAATTACCTTTGTTTTTCTTTCAAGAACCTAGTAAACTAGTTCAAATCTGCTTTTGCCCAAGTTTGGTCAAGTCATGGTCAATACTCTTCCATCCTTATATTCAATACCAAAGCCAAATTAAGAGCATAATAGGGGGACCACGGTAAATTGGTCTAAACTTTAAGACTACCCTCTATCATGATTATGTTCTCTCCATAACAACAAACAATACGATAGATTTAGAAATGGGTAGAAGAGGTAACGGGTTAGACCATCACTAAAAAGAGAGACGAAAGTAGATCATGCATTATTAATACATTTTCCTATAACTTTTAACGATAGCATATACCCACCACACTCTCAGCTGATCACGTCACGATCACTTACCACAATGCAAGGTATAGAATTTAACGCTATAAGTCATCAGATGATCTTACAGAACCAAATACAATGTAATAAGTCACAAAATAATCACTCCCTAATATATATATAGCGACAAGTGAAGGAAGATGATAATCAACTCTTGTTTACTTTAGGAAAGTAATAGGAAGAACCCATAAAAAAAGTATCTATCCTAAGAGGAGTGAAACACAAAACACAATAGTAGATTAATTAGAGCTGATAGAATGAGAAAAGAAAAAGAAGAGTGAATAGTACCTTGCTGCAATAGGCTTGATGGGTTGATTGCTGCAATGGGTCGATTCTTGTAGAGATTATTGCAAGAAGATTTTTTTTTTCATTGGGTCGTCCTTGAAGAGATATTGCTGCAGTGGTTGGTTTTGAGATATTATGTGGCTTTCAACTTATCTAGATAATGACAAAAAAAAAACACCCATCGGCGGCGGTTCGGTAACCGCCGTCTATTACAATGAAGCCATAGGCGGCGGTTAAATGAACCGCCGCCTATATGTAAAGCATATTAGCGACGATTATTGCTAAATATGATGACGATTTATACAACCGCTGCTAATAAGCAGCCTATTTTCATCAATTGTAGCGGTTATTGAAACCACCGTGAACTAAATGTCGCCTATGACACCATTTTTTGTAGTGATTATGAGTTGTAAGAAAGAAAGATTTGATATGGAAAGAATATAAGAAGCCATAAAGTAGAAATAAGAAGAAGAATACAAGTAGGTAAAGTAGAATAAGAGAAGTTATTGCATAAGATGCTTAGTTTATAACCATGTTGTGATAATATGTCCATTATAGTATTGTAAAAAGAAGGAAGATAGAAATGTGAAGGAAAAGACTATGATAGGAAAAAAAAAAAAAAAGATAGAAAAAAAAGGAAAGATAAGGAAAAAGATTACTGTAAAGTAAGAAGAAGAAAATAGAAGAAATATGAATAATAGAAAATGAACAACAAAAAGGTTAAGAGATATAACTTTAGAAAACTATCAATATTTGAATATCATAGTTAATATTTTAAACATTTTAATAATTTATATAGATTCGTTGACACCATGATCCTCGTCCTATTAAATCAAAGACAACAAGAATATAATACATGTATGCACATAACTAATATAATGCGATTATTGATGCTTTCAATGTAAATAAGACTTTGATCATAGACAAGATCTTTATCACTTCCAGTTTGATATTTGGATGAGATATAATCTTAGAAGTTGGAGATTTGGAAGAAGTAAAGAAAGAGTGGGTTGTAATGATTCCACATAGGAATTTTACCTTTGCAAGGGTGCTTCTTAAATACAAGGGTTCTTCCACCTAATAGATTAGTCTTTTGGGATGGGCTCTCCCTTAGGGCTTGAGTTGTTACATTCTTGGCCTTATTTTGTTACATTGGTGCTTTTATTGAGAGTTGACTCCATGGAGAGGAGACTATAGGTTGGATTAAGGTGTGGTAACTACCGCCAAGCCAGTGTCGATAGGCTAGCCCGACGTGGGTGTCGACTCTTAATTTAAGAATGGTGGAATGTAATGATCCCACATAGAAATCTCACACTCACAAGGGGTGCTTCATAAGTACAAGGATTTCTCTCACCTAACATACAAGTCTTTTGGGATGGGTTCTGCCTTCGGGCCTGAGTTATTATATTCTTAGGCTTATTTTGTTAGATGGATCCAATTTGAAATCAGTTCTCATGATAGAATTTTTTTGTTCGTAACAAGTTGTACCAAGTAAAGTAATGAGTAAAATAATTTACATTTTAAAACTTTTGAAAATGTAAGATAGTTTACGCAAATGATA
This sequence comes from Ehretia macrophylla, assembly GCA_037974665.1. NCBI lineage: Eukaryota > Viridiplantae > Streptophyta > Magnoliopsida > Boraginales > Ehretiaceae > Ehretia > Ehretia macrophylla. The sequence continues at coordinate 9,966,058 of CM075768.1, forward strand.
CGCGGTGGAAGACTTGAAAGTGAAGTGGTCGTATTGTGGAATGCGGGCTTTAATTCTTCACACACTGAGGGAGCCTTGGCGGGGTAGCTAAACAATTGCCTAGAGTTTCTAGGAAAGGGAAAATGATGAAGCACGCATAAATAAGGCTTTCGGCAATTGAGGAACTCATTAGTAAGAGCACTCGAGTAAAGAAGAACCAAATAGGACACAATAGGAGATAAACCTCCTAATATATGTTCATACACCCCTAGTGGAAATGGTTGCATAATAATCTCTTCGATTATGAAGAAGGTTACATAACTGCCCCTCTGATATTGAAAATGGTTGCTTAATGACACCTCTGATATAGAAAAAAATAACTAATCCCATCAGTTGAATGTTTTTAGTTTTCAGAAAGTCTCTGATGCTGCAGTCAACAAGCACAATAACCCAAATGGGCACATATTAACACCCAAATGTACAATTGTATTTTGAAGATATACATGGTTATAATTAAAGAACAATTGGGCTTATATTACTCCATTTTTCACATGCATTACTCCTTAAAATTATTTCAATACTCGGAGGCACCTGATACTTGACTACTGCTTGAGAAGGCCAAGAAGAGTATTTCATCCCTTTAATAGACCCTTCGATAGATTAGCGAGTAATCTTTTCCAGCTTAGGCTCCCTCATATAAAAACATATATATTTCAATTGGTTTTTGAGCTTTTCCCAGATCGACTCACTTGGGCTTTTCCAAGTAAGCTTCTATTACAAATATTAACTTGTATATCAAACCGAGTAATAAGACCTAGGGGCGAGCTCTTGACATCATCAATTTCTTTTCTTATTTGTAAGTAAATTTCTTTTACTTTAAATTGCAATCGACTTATATCAAGTTTCCTATCTTCATTAGTAACATATAGTGTGTAAATACTTAAAATTCTAAAATATTGTAAAACATGACAACATTACATTCTATTACTTTCAAAAAAATAAAAAATATTTTTTTTTAGGGGAAGTAAAACAATTCCTAAGGTTTTGTGTAGGTATCTAGGTTTTCTAATAACGAGGGAATATTAGAAGTTTCGTAATTTCTCTTCAAGTACATAGAGATTTCATCCGGCAATCGTTCCATGCAGTCAAATTTTCATTAGTTCTTGTCAAGGGATCGTCTAGGTAAAGCCTACAGATCAAAGCACTAAAGAACCAATTAGATTCTTAGGAATGTACATATTTGCGCTCTGAATTGCGAAAAGGAAATGCTAGATGCAGCTCATCTGATTTAGATAGAATTTGATATCTTATTTTATTTATTTCACTTTCACTAGAAAAACTTGATTATAGAATAGAAAAGAGTGGTTATGAAATTGGATTTCTTTTTCGCGCCATATGCGCTTAGACTTCACTTTTTCTCCCTTTTTTCTTCCCTGTTAATGACTTGTATAATATGATATAAGTGCCATTTTTAATCATGTATATAATATATTTTTATTTATTAAGACTATTACTATTGATTAATAAAAGTTATGATGATTATTATTATTACTTCTTTATTGTTATTATTGTTATTATTATTATTATTATTATTATTATTATTATTATTATTATTATTATTATTATTATTTACAAGTTTTGTTAATTATTAAGTTTATTATTATTATTCAAATAATTTAATATTATTCATAATTTTTATTTTTTTTAATAACAATATGTATATGTTATGTTTATTATTTAATAAGTTTATTATTATTTGAATAATTTAATATAATTCATAATTGTTATTGTTTTAAAAATATTAATAATACTTTTATTATAAAGATAATAACATATATATGAAGCGCTAATTATGTAATATATTCTTTTTTGAAAAGGGTATTTTGGTTATTTTATAAATAAATTTATTTATGAGAACATATAAATGAGCTAATTCTATATGTTTTGATTGGAATGGGTAATGTCAAATTGGAGCAAGCAGATTACCTAGAGAATGAAATTTCTAGGATCATTATCTCATACAAAGAATAAGAATCAATATAGAGTTAGAAACGCTGTTTTATTCCTAACTCATTCTATCATATCAATCATAACTTTAATCTATTTAAAAGATAGATAGGAATTATCCATACGAACCCCCGTAAGAATTTTCATATTTAGGGGACCTAATTGGAATTATATCTAAATTTGAGGGTTTCTAAAGTCTTTTGCCGCCCATTTAAAATCATACATGCCAGTCACAAGGGGGGGACAAAACACAATTTTTTTTTTTTTTTTAAAAAGGAAATAAAAGTAAAGGAAAACGAAACCCATGCATGTTCTCACTTCCTGATCGACACCGATTTGTACATATCATGTTGAGGCCGTGATCCTCGCCATGTTGATTCATAGATTACGATGATAAAATACATGTGTGCACATTATATAATGCGATTATTAATGCTTCCAATGAAGAGTGAGCTGTTACTTGTAGATGAAGATCTTTATCACTCCCAGTTTGATATACATTTGTACAAGGTATAATCTTAGAATATTTATTATGATATGGAAGAAATATAGAAAGAGTGTGTACAATTAGAAATCTGTTTTTATTTATTTATTTAAGGGAGATTTAAACCGTATATTAGATGATATCATCCACGAGAATTGATCTTGCATTCTCTCACACTGATAACGAGAATTAATCTCTCACAATCTATTTAAGTAATATAAAAGTTTTATTCGTAACCGATGTGGAGGAGGACATAGTTTTGGCGCATGACCCGCCCGCATCTAAGCTGTCTTTGCGTTCGATCAGCCCGCAATTGGACAAATGTTTTAAACGAGTTCAAAGTAGATTAGAGAATACTCTCTAAGTATATTACATCGAAGATGCTTTAGGTTATGAGCTGATACGGTGCGAGATTATCGATACCTAGTTAAGAGTTTTATATTAAATAATTACTAAATAATCAGAATCTTATCAGTACCTAGAAACTAGTATGTATAGATAGCTATATTATTCATCAGTAAGAGTTAAAATTTGAATCCACTGTTAAATATTTTAGAATTTCAATATGACTCTCATAGGTTTAATTTTGCGATGGACTAGGTATATTTATTAGACATCTCAATAATCTCATTAAATCAGATCACACACGGATTTTTTTCTTTTTCAGGGAGATTCACTTTCGGATAAGCTTTATCCTCAAAATGCATCAACACAAGTCCAAACAGCTCAGCTAAATCTTATCCGAAAATATTATTAAAACAATATAGCTATCTATACATACTAGTTTCTAGGTACTGATACGATTCTGATTATTTAGTAATTATTTAATATAAAACTCTTAACTAGGTATCGATAATCTCCCACTGTATCAGCTTATAACCTAAAGCATCTTCGATGTAATATACTTAGAGAGTATTCTCTAATCTACTTTGAACTCGTTTAAAACATTTGTCCAATTGCAGGCTGATCGAACGCAAAGACAGCTTAGATGCCGGCGAGTCATGCGCCAAAACTATGTCGTCCTCCACATCGGTTACGAACAAAACTTTTATATTACTAAAATAGATTGTGAAAGATTGCTTCTCGTTATGAGTGAGAGAATGCAAGATCAATTCTCGTGAATAATATCATTTAATATGTATTATACGGTTTAAGTTTCCCTTAAATAAATAAATAAACAGATTTCTAATTGTACACACTCTTTCTATACTTCTTCCATATGATATGTACAAATCGGCCTCAACATGATATGTACAAATCGGTGTCGATCAGGAAGTGAGAACATGCATGGGTTTCGTTTTCCTTTACTTTTATTTCCTTTATAAAAAAAAAATGTGTTTTGTCCCCCCCTTGTTACTGGCATGTATGATTTTAAATGGGCGGAAAAAAATTTAGAAACCCTCAAATTTAGATATAATTCCAATTAGGTCCCCTAAATATGAAAATTCTTACGGGGTTCGTATAGATAATTCCTATCTATCTTTTAAATAGATTAAAGTTATGATTGATATGATGGAATGATTTAGGAATAAAACAGCGTTTCCAACTCTATATTGATCTTATTCTTTGTATGAGATAATGATCCTAGAAATTTCATTATCTAGGTAATCTGCTTCCTCCAATTTGACATTACCCATTCCAATCAAAACATATAGAATTAGCACATTTATATGTTCTCATAAATAAATTTATTTGTAAAATAACCAAAATACCCTTTTCAAAACAGAATATATTACAAAATTAGCGCTTCATATATATGTTATTATCTTAATAATAAAAGCATTATTAATATTATTAAAACAATAAAAATTATGAATAAGTTTAAATTATCCAAATAATAATAAACTTATTAATTAATAAACATAACATATACATATTGTTATTAAAAAAATAAAAATTATGAATAATATTAAATTATTTGAATAATAATAATAAACTTAATAATTAACAAAACTAGTAAATAATAATAATAATAATAATAATAATAATAATAATAATAATAACAATAAAGAAGTAATAATAATAATCATCATAACTTTTATTAATCAATAGTAATAGTCTTAATAAATAAAAATATATTATATACAAGATTAAAAATGGCACTTATATCATATTATACAAGTCATTAACAGGGAAGAAAAAAGGGAGAAAAAGTGAAGTCTAAGCGCATATGGCGCGAAAAAGAAATCCGATTTCATAACTACTCTTTTGTATTCTATAATCAAGTTTTTCTAGTGAAAGTGAAATAAATAAAATAAGATATCAGATTCTATCTAAATCAGATGAGCTGCATCTAGCATTTCCTTTTCGCAATTCAGAGCGTGAATATGTACATTCCTAATAATCTAATTGGTTCTTTAGTGCTTTGATCTGTAGGCTTTACCTAGATGATCCCTTGACAAGAACTAATGAAAATTTGACTTCATGGAACGATTGCCGGACGAAATCTCAATGTACTTGAAGAGAAATTACGAAACTTCTAGTATTCCCTCGTTATTAGAAAACCTAGATACTTACACAAAACCTTCGGAATTTTTTTACTTCCCCTAAAAAAATTTATTTTTTATTTTTTTGAAAATAATAGAATGTAATGTTGTCATGTTTTATAATATTTTAGAATTTTAAGTATTTACACACTATATGTTACTAATGAAGATAGAAAACTTGATATAAGTCGATTGCAATTTAAAGTAAAAGAAATTTACTTACAAATAAGAAAAGAAATTGATGATGTCGAGAGCTCGCCCCTAGGTCTTATTACTCGGTTTGATATACAAGCTAATATTTGTAATAGAAGCTTACTAGGAAAAGCCCAAGTGAGTTGATCTGGGAAAAGCTCAAAAACCAATTGAAATATATATGTTTTTATATGAGGGAGCCTAAGTTGGAAAAGATTACTCGCTAATCTATCGAAGGGTCTATCAAAGGGATGAAATACTCTTCTCGGCCTTCTCAAGCAGTAGTCAAGTATCAGGTGCCTCCGAGTATTGAAATAATTTTAAGGAGTAATGCATGTGAAAAATGGAGTAATATAAGCCCAATTGTTCTTTAATTATAACCATGTATATCTTCAAAATACAATTGTACATTTGAGTGTTAGTATGTGCCCATTTGGGTTATTGTGCTTGTTGACTGCAACATCAGAGACTTTCTGAAAACTAAAAAACATTCAACTGATGGGATTAGTTATTTTTTTCTATATCAGAGGTGTCATTAAGCAACCAATTTCAATATCAGAGGGGCAGTTATGCAACCTTCTTCATAATCGAAGAGATTATTATGCAACCACTTCCACTAGGGGTGTATGAACATATATTAGGAGGTTTATCTCCTATTGTGTCCTATTTGGTTCTTCTCTACTCGAGTGCTCTTACTAAGGAGTTCATCGACTGCCGAAAGCCTTACTTATGCATGCTTCGTCATTTTCCCTTTCCTAGAAACTCTAGGCAATTGTTTAGCTACCCCGCCAAGGCTTCCTCAATGTGTGAAGAATTAAAGGCCCCATTCCATAATACGACAACTTCCCTTTCAAGTCTTCCACTACGTATCATGTGCGTAAACTGTCTTACGTTTTCAAAAGTTTTAAAATGTAAATTATTTTACTTATTACTTTACTTGGTACAACTTGTTACGAACAAAAAATTTCTATCACGAGAACTGATTTCAAATTGGATCCATCTAACAAAATAAGTCTAAGAATGTAATAACTCAGGCCCGAAGACAGAACCCATCCCAAAAGACTTGTATGTTAGATGAGAGAACTCCTTGTACTTATGAAGCACCCCTTGTGAGAGTGAGATTTCTATGTGGGATCATTACATTCCACCCTCCTTAAATTAAGAGTCGATGCCCACGTCGGGCTAGCCTATCGACACTGGCATGGCGGTAGTTACCACACCTTAATCCGGCCTATAGTCTCCCCTCCATGGAGTCAACTCTCAATAAAAGCACCAATGTAACAAAATAAGGCCAAGAATGTAACAACTCAAGCCATAAGGGAGAGCCCATCCTAAAAGACTAATCTATTAGGTGGAAGCACCCTTGTATTTAAGAAGTACCCTTATGAAGGTAAAATTCCTATGTGGGATCATTACAACCCACTCTTTCTTTACTTCTTCCAAATTTCCAACTTCTAAGATTATATCTCATCCAAATATCAAACTGGAAGTGATAAAGATTTTGTCTATGATCGAAATCTTATTTACATTGAAAGCATCAGTAATCGCATTATATTAGTTATGTGCATACATGTATTATATTCTTGTTGTCTTTGATTTAATAGGACGGGGATCATGGTGTCAACGAATCTGTATAAATAGTTGTCATAAATGATAAAGAAAGAGCAAACATGGATTTTGCCTTTTCTTTTTTGCTATTTCTTACACACAAAAAAGGTCATAGATGACTGTTAGGTCTATCAATGAATTAACAAGTATTGTTATTAATATGCATACCCATCAAATAACAATTATAAAATAATCAAATCTTACCAATAAAGATAAGGTATAAGTTATCAATGAATTTAAAATTTGTATGCAATGAAATTTTAAATTATCAAAGAATTTTCCAATCAACAAGGTGGTGCCAAGGAAAAACCCTTACCAATGAAGGTGAGGTACTCAATGAACAAGCAATTATCAATAAATTTGTTTTTCTTTTAAATTTTTAGTGTTAAAACAATAATAAGTGAGCCATAACAAAAGGATATATATGAGGATTTATAGGTGAATTGCCACATAGAATTAAGGAGAAAAAAAGGCGTTGAAGCTTGTAAAAGGACTAGTGATTTAACAAGTGAAGTGTATTAAGGATTATATGATACTAATGGAGGAGAAAGAGATAAATTACAGTTAGAAGGGCTTTTATGATAAGCTATTTAATGAAGGGTTCCATTTGTGATATAACATAGATGTAGCTTAATGGCTTGGAGACAGATCTAAATCATGTGTTATAACAATGAATAGAAAGAGATAAGGTTAAGGGGGGTACGAGACATGAATAACTATAAGGTTGTTGGACTCTATGGAAATTCGAATGAGTTTTGGAGGTGCATTCATAAGGAGTATATAACTTGTTCGACAGGAGTAAGAAGATTTCTAATGCATGATAGAATAGTATTATGATACCTTTTTACAAGAACACAGGGAATATCCAAAAGTTTGCCATTTACCATAGATTTAAACTATTGAGCCATACACTTAAATTATGAAAAAAGTGCACAAGGAGATTAAGAAAGAATGTAAGGAGATCAGGAAATGATGTCAGGAGATCACAACCACCGAAATAAATATGAGTTTTAGCCCTACAATGGAACATATGAATATCTCAAAGAAACATGTAATAGCTCATTCATCCTCTCAATAGGAGTGCAAGCACTCTTATCTCTATGGTCACTCCCTTTTGTACTGCCCTACTCAAAAGTGATCATTTGCAAGAAAATTTGTCCTGGTCATTACCTACTCGAGTGCTATCACAATCCCAACAGAAATTCTCAAGGAAATTGACAAAAGGGTAGTTCCTTCTAGGTTTTTAGAGTACATCAGACATCTCATTCTATTCTTCAGCTATCACCACAACAGAGGGATCTCCTATTCCTCTCCTGGCCTCGGACTACAAGTAGCCCATAGCAAATCAACTACACACTCTAAAACTTCTCTTATCTCTCATACGCATGCCCCACGCATTTCCCAACTTGGCCGACACCTCTCTTCTTTTTTTCTTTCTTGTATTATTTTGCTAAATTAAATATGCTTAGTTGCAATTTAAGCCACAAAAATTCCAAATAAGAAATTCTTCAAAATAGAAAACTTAGTTGTAATTGGATACTATATTTAGCAATATCTAAATATATAAGAAGTAAGCAAGAAAACTTTAACAAACATCTTTAGGGAAGTAGGCTAGAAGATGGACCAAAAGACATAAACAACTTGGCTACTAAAAAGACCAAAATACCCCTACTAACTCCATAGCACATTTAGGCTTTTCAACCTTGACTTATTCTACTAAAAAGCCATGGTTGCACTCCAATTTGATTACTGCTTTTCACAGAAGCTCATCATATTATGTACAATCTTTGTCTTTGACCTACTAAGTATAATGACCAAAATACCCCTCCATGTAACACTCACAAACAAGAAAGACTTTACATGTATTATCTCTTCCTTGATTGCATCTTCTCCTTGAGACATCTAATCCTTGTACTAATTACCCTCCGAAAATAGAACACTTGATCTAGGGAGAGACTCTTAAGCCAAATATCCGACATACTCCTAGAGTACATCACTAAGCTTAAATTATGATGATCTTTCGGATTGTTACAAGGAAGCGATTAACCCATCTCACGAATGGTAAATGGATCTACTAGGTTATTTGCTTAAGTAATTTATTCTACCATTATATCCCCTCATTGGATAAACTCTCGGATTAAATGGTACTTTCTCTCTATATGGTTGTCTTTTTCTATGATTCCTTGGCTCCTTATATTGTGCTACAACACCACTATTATCACAATACATGATAATAGGTCAATTGACTTCTAGCACTACTTCTAACTCTTCAAGGAACCTTTTGAGCCATACTGCTTCTTTCGTAGCTTCAAACGCTGCTACATACTCTGCTTTTATGATTGAATTAGCATTACATTACAAAAAAGTGTTAATATTCTAAAATCAATGTCCCAAAAGTCCTGATGAGGAAGAGAGCTTGAGACGAATTCCATATGCGTCAGCAGTTGTCAGTCTCTTGTGTGCTATATTGTGAACTAGACCAGATATCTACTTTGCGGTTGGCATGGTTAGCCGATATCAGTCAAACTCAGGACAGACTCACTGAGTAGTGGTTAAACAAACATTCAAGTATCTTCAAAGAAGGATTATATATTAGTCAACCAAGTGACATAAGAAGCTGTTTGGCTAAGAAAGTTCTTGTTAGGGTTGAGCTTGTTGTAGAAAAACCAATAATTATATATTGGAATGGTAGCACAAAGCAAAAAGCCAAGAAATCATAGGAAGGCAAACACATTGAGAGAAAATATCACTTAATTTGGGAGTTCATCCAAAGAGGAGACATAGTGGTAGATAAAATTGTCTCTACAAATAACTTAGCAAATTCTTTTACTATGACTCTTACGGAGAAGGTCTTTTATGTACATGTTGAGTCAATGGGGGTTAAGTTGTTAGATAGCATAACCTAGTGCTCCTTCGTGCAAGTGGGAGTCTGTTGGGATTATGATATGCCCGAAAGACCACTAGTACAATGTCATCAATATATCTAGATATTTGCAATGAATAATTATTGTCATCTTACTTTTATGAGCATGTTTCTCTGTTGTGTGGTTGACTTTTATATATATGTTTCTGTAAGGCCCTTACTTCAAGTGTTGACTTGGATACGTGGTGATTTCATACAGAAGGTCCAAATCATGGTTGCTTGTTAAGCAGAAATATTTTGTCCATAACTAAGTAGTAGAGTTGGACACTCTATTATGGTAGAAATTATTGTTAATAAGTTCCATTTACTGTAGGGTGATCTACCTTGATCATGGATAGGGTTTGAGACTTACTTCAAGAATTAATGCTTAAATATGTGCTATATTTTAATTTTGCTAAATTAGGTGCTTAAACAAGATTAGCCCGACAAGTTTTAAAAGCTAGTTTAAAGAACAATAGCCAGTTTGCAAACATTCTTGAGAGCGAAGAAAAGTTTTTTAGAAAACGTAAACATTTTGAACAACACTAATGTGCTTTCAAGATTGGATCCGAGGCATACCACATAATTAAGGTTGTTACCCCTTATTTTGCCACGTTTCCTTCCTTGTAACTCCCTCTTCAATCTTCATCTCTTTTGGTTCTTGAATATATTGAGCTTCTGATGAGATCAGTTTGCTTTATACTTGAATTTGCAACTCAAATGATTCACAAGTTTGATCATCATATCATCTTCATTTCTCTAAGTTTTGATTTGTGATCTTCAAGATCTTCACTCTTTTAGCTTTTCAAGACTTCAAAGGATCTCCCAATCTATAACTAATTTGAAACATGCAAAACTTGTACAAGCCATGATTAGTTAACATTGATCGTATGACTAAGATTTGATTATCATCAAAATATGAGATCAAAGCCTTCAGGCTAATAATCTCCCCGTTCATCAAACTTTGTTTTCCAGGTTATGTGCATACGAGATATAGCTTGAAAAATCTTGTCAGTATCTGACATAGCAGTTGAAAAACTCAAAGCTTGAGGAACTTGGTGACTTGACCTAATACTTTGTTAGTGATGCTCATCTGATATAATAGTTTCCACCGAAACAAGACAAGAAGCATGAAAATTCTACGCATTTACCTTATCCACGTCTATTGATTCAGAGGCCATTTTACCAAAATTAGGCTTTTCCTCATCAATGACTACCTTTCATTTTCTTTTTTCTTTAGTACGTGTTCCCTCAATTTGAGCCCTCTTTCTTGTTGAAGCGCTAAGAGTGGTACTGTTGTTTCCCAAGATTACAGTTTTCTCATTAGGAGGTAATTCCAATACTTCAGATAGTTTCAAGATTTTACCCTTATGAATAAACAAACACATATGTCTCATAGTAGTTGTATCAAACTTCCACATTGGATTGAATGGCTTAGGATGCTCGCTTTCTAAAGGCACCTTGTGATCTTTAAAGATTACGGTCAAAGCCATGCCATATGCTAATCCCATTATTTGCTTGTGAATATGCCACATATGAGATAGTATTAAATATGGCACATTGACTCTTTTATGAGAAGATAATATGAGCATAGTGTATGCATCACAATATGGGATCCTACCATCATTAGAAACCTGATGCATAATAAAATCTTGAACAATGTGAAGCAATAGTCTATTGCATCCTATGACATCTCTATCATAAGGGGTGATACCAGGCATGCAATTATCAACAACTACCCAAATCATAGCTACCATTGCATTTCTATCATCGATATGCATATCAGGTTATCCTTTTGCACAATAATACCTTTGACCAACAATAGGAAATTGAAATAATGAACTTAGATAGCTCGTAGTGAGTATAATGTTCACTCCCTTTACTATTGACCTTAAGGTATTATGATTTCCTTCATACAAGTTAATGCATAATTCACGGACCAAACACTCATATGTTTCACATGCAATGAGCATAAAATTATCAAGATCTTGAAATTTCAAGCATTCAACTATATTGGTACTTTCAAATGAGGATTCAACAATAGGATTATTTGCAATCAGTTTGCTCTGGAGGATCAAGAGAAGACGATTTGGTCACATTTTCAATAATACATCAATAATTGATATATTGTGTTATCAATTATATTTTTTTTATTTTTTTTCTCAAAAAATTGATTATTATATTTTCATTAGTTATTTTGAGTTAAAATTATTTAGTTAGACTTTTATTTTGGTTAGATGTTAAAAGATGATATAAAGAAAAAATTATTATAGTTAGTTTATGTTATTTCTTTTCATTAAAATAAAAACCTCTGTATTAAACAAGAAGGGAAATTTGAGCAAATTATCCCTATTGTTTTCCTACAATTTCAAATTCGTCTCTATTATTCAAAATTAGTCAATTTAATCCTTATCATTTTTCAAAAATTTTAAATTCGTCTCTATTATTCAAAGTTAGCCAATTTAATTAGTCCCTATTATTTTTCAAAAAAATTCAGTTTAGTCGTTGTCTAAATTAGCTAAATTAAAATTCTTTGAAGAATAAAAGGGAATAAATTATTTTGAACAGTAGGGATGAATTTAAATTTTTTTTAAAAATAATAGGGATCAATTTTAAACAATAAGAACAAATTTGAAATTTTAAAAAAATAAGAAAGGCTTTTTATGTAATTTTTCCTAACCAGATAGGAACGAATATGAAATTTAAGACTTTTGTTTTTTGCTTTTATTATTCACCTTCTGACTCTTTGAGCAAATAAATGAATAATAGTTAAGGCATTTGCCTTTTACTCAATTTTGTCTCCACATGTTTATAACTAGATGTGTTTCACGTTGCCTAATATCTCACCTTCCACCCCTTCTCAAGGTGCTTCTATAAATCGCCCATCGATCCTAGCTTGCTTTGTACCTTTCCTTTGAACATGGCCCGCCCTATGCTCTTGTTCAAGTGCTTTTTGATTTTTCTCTCTTGTACATGTGCTTCTGCCCGAGTCATAGAACATACATTTCATGTAAGTTTGAATGCAAAATGTTCATTACATTCCTCATTTCGTTAGGCTCTTTCCTCATTTCATTTAATCTCTTGCAAGAGAGAAATGCGAGAAGAAGATTAAGATAAAGAATTAAAGAAAAAAAAACGAATTGAGCGCGGAGACTTTTGCGTTGTTCAGTAAATGTAGAAACATGCACTACCTCGTCTAAATGATGATTAAGTGCAAATTTCACTGCACCGTGCTGCAAACAACTCAGCAAAATCTGGCTCGCATTTCAGATTTGAATCTATTGGGGGTAGAGCAAATGGGGATGGTGGGTCAAAAAGAAAAAACTTCACATGGGTAGCACCATTCGCCTCGATTATACAGAAACGGTCAACTCTTATTTGACCACTTTTATCTTTTTAATTTATAAAAAATAGCTACACTGAACCTGTTCGCTGAAAAAAATGAGTATGATTAAAGTTAACAGATTGTAAAACTTTATATTTGTGTTGCTGCAGGTGGAAGGTGTTGCTCTTCAGCGGCTGTGCAAGAAGCAAGTTGTAACTGTAGTGAACGGAAGTCTTCCTGGTCCAACAATCTACGCAAGAGAGGGTGATACTCTTGTTGTTCACGTCCTTAACAAGTCTCCCTACAACATCACTATACATTGGTAAGTCTCAAAACCTATATTAATTCATGCAGCTATTTCATTTTAAGAGAGAAATATCTTTTTATTTTGGAAAAATGTTACATTTAGTCCCTATTATTTTTCAAACGTTTCAATTTCGTTCCTATTATTTAAAAATTTTCAATTTCATCCTTTTTGTTTCCCTATTATTTTCCTAAAGTTTTAAATTAGTCTTTATTATTCAAAATTAGTCAATTTAGTCATTATTATTTTCTAAAAAATTTCAAATTCATCCCTATTGTTTATCAAAAAATTTCAATTTAGTCTTTGAATATTAAGGATGAATTTAAAACTTTAAGAAAATAATAGGGACGAAATTGAAACTTTTAAGAAAATAATAGGTTTTTGAAAACAAAAGGGATAAAATTAAAACTTTTTGGAAAATAATAGAGACGAAATTAAGAAATTTTAAACAATAGGGACAAAATTGAAACTTTCGAGAAAATAATAGGGACAAAATTGAAAAATGTTAAATAATAGGCATGAAATTAAAACAGTTTGAAAACAATAGCGACTAAATGTGAAATTTTTCCTTTTCTTAAAATATATTTTACAAAGTCAAAAAACCTTTGGTTGAATGAATCCACAACCGTTAACAGATAAACTATTTTACTGCGAGAGATTCAGTGAATACTTTGATCTGATATATTCATTAAAGTTGTACGAGCATGAACGACCTCTCTTATTTTGTGCAGGCATGGAGTAACTCAATTTTTAAGTTGTTGGGCAGATGGAACCAAATATATAAGTCAGTGTCCAATACGTACAGGAAATAAATACACTTACCGGTTTAATATAACTAGTCAAGAAGGGACATTTTGGTGGCATGCACATTCAGGCTTCCAAAGAACAACGGTTTATGGGGCACTTATTATTTACCCGCGGACTGGTCGTTCTTATCCATTCCCAAAACCGTATAAGGAAGTTCCAATCATGTTAGGTAAATTTTACGAGTTGTGATTTCTTCATAATTAAAATCTTTCCCACAACATGCAGTACTCTTTCTAGTTTTTGTATTTTATCTTAACGTCCAAAAGATCATTTTCATATTTTCCATTTGGAGATATTAAGCAGAAGGAACTTTAGGAATTGATAGATGCAAATGTTAAGCTTTTCAGTTTATGAAGATAGATCTTTTTATTTTTATTTTTTTAAAGGAAAATAGACCTACTCGATGTACGTACAATGCAGATATAAATTTAGAAAGATTAGCAAACATCTAACAGAGAAAGTCCCATTATATTGTGATTGCAGGAGAGTGGTATAATGAGAATGTTGTTTTACTCGAGAAACAATTGGATGCGACTGGTAATGGACCCAATAGCTCTGATGCTTTCACCATCAATGGTTGGCCGGGCGAGTTCTATTCATGCTCTTCAGATCGTAAGTATCATCAACTTTTTATGATGCTTTTGGTTTTGTTACCTGGTTTGATATATGTACTTTAGTTTATCGGATGAGTAGTAAATTTTTACTTTATGAGCAACACGAGAATTAGAATGCTCTTGATTTAATATTAACAACAGATAAAGGAAGATCAACTCAGTTTTGTCTCTATTATATCAATCGTTCCCTCCAGACCCATTTTGCTTTTGTCCAAAAAAAAAAAAAGACCCATTTTGGCTTCTGTGAGCATATTAGCCCCATTTTCATGTGTGTGGACCTTTGTCAAGTTCATTAACATTATATCTATTTGAATAGGATTAGGACAATAATCCTAATCCTTCGTTACATGTTAAAAAATTTCATGTGTGGGGCCCTTTATATGGTTACGGTACATGGCAATCTTTCTGAGGTACGTAGTTAATAGTAGTCAAAATTATTGAATCCAATTACAATATAATAACCCCTTATTATAATATGTGTTCGTACAATGATCACAAACTACAAACTTACTATATTATACTTCTTGCAACTAGCACTTTGGAGACACAATATTCGCATGACACACATTTGTAGTAGCAGCTACATACTCAACTTTATATGTTGATAAAGTGACTATTGGTTGTTTCTTTGAAGTACATGTGAATATTGTGTCTCTAGCGTAGAACACGAACCCTGTTGTACTTTTTCAATCATTCATGTCTCCAGCCCAATCATTGTCACTATATCCCACTAGCTTGAAGTTGCTTGTAGAGGGATTTTTTTGTCAAAAGGAAATTTTCATTAAATAAAAATAAATTACATTAGCCTACCCCAACGGTAGGCTTGTATCCTAATAGTAGCAAAGATAAAGGATCAGATACATTTGATAACCAATCAAGTGGTAAAAGATTGAGACGAATTTGGTTAGTAATCCAATCAGCAATAACATTGGATGTTCTTCGAATAAGTGTGATATGAATGTCACTCCTCTTTGCAAGTTCAATCTGAATGTTTGTGATGATTGGGTCAATTTTCCAGTTGCATTGTGATTTGTGGGACAAGAGGACGTGGTAGACTTCCTCGTAGTCTGTCTTGATGATAATGCTTGAATTGCCATAAGAACTTGCAAGGTTGACTGCACTAAGTAGTGCAAAAGTTTCTGTTTGCTAGGAAAATTCATAGAGTGAGGAGAAGGCGAGGCCATTGACCAGGTGACCATCATGGTTCCTGCAAAAGGCTACTAGTCCTACAGAGTTTCCAACAAAAGAAAATGAGGCGTCATAGTTAATCTTAAGTTTGCCTCTATCGGGGGAAGCCACCTAGTAGGAATGGCCAAGTGAGGAGATGAGATTCCAGCCGAGAGTGTTAGTGACCAAGTTGTTGTGGGTCGAAGCTCCCTTGAATTCCATGTTGTAGTGATTAGTTGTTGCAACTATCTTGATTGGGCAACTATTGATCTTGCCATAAACAAATGAGTTACTTATTTTCCAGATTTGCTAACATAGATGAGCAATAATCGATTCGGCATGCCCTTTTTTATAACCTGGTTCGTGGCATTTTTTGAGAATGTACAAGTACCAAACATTAAATCTAGTGATGCAATTCTCATCCAGGTAGTATTGAAGTGGCGAACAATCCAACAATATTTGCTCTAAGGGCAAAAGAGCAAAAGATACTTATTGGTTTCTAGCTTAGATTTGCAAATACTGCTGAGGGGGCTGTCAGAACACTTCTTTCTAAACTTGTTATCTTCTGTTGCAAAAAGGTTTCTGAAGGATTTCCACATGAAGGCATTAAGCTTTGCTGGGGCTTTAACATTCGAAATAGCACGTCAAAGCTGCTTAGGGAAAGTGTATGATGATCCATGGGTGGAGTCAGGACTTCTGTTAGTATTTTTTAGGCTAGAATATCCACTCTTAATAGAAAAGCATCCTGATTTGGTATAAAGCCAAACAATAGTATCCTCTTTGGAGTTTGCCGATAGTTGAATGCTGAAAATGCTTCTTTGAGTGCTTTTGTCAAATAACTGCTCGATCAAATTCCCATTCCATCTATTGCCTGACATAAGCTCATTCACTGTCTTGAGTTGACAGTTTGGAGGTTTTTGAATAGCTCTGAATTGGGGAGTCCACGGGTCATCCCAAATATTAATATGACTACTATTTCTAAGCCACCAAATAGCTGTTTTCTTAATGAAGTCTTTTCCCACAACATAAGCTCATTAGGGTCTTGTGCCGACTTTTGCATTCCAAAAATCTTCATTAGGATGGTATTTCTCTGTGATGCTCTTAGCAGTGAGTAAGGATGGGTTCATCAAGATTCTCCAAGCTTGTAGAAGGATAGAACATGCCATAATTAATAGTGCCTTTTTTTTTATCTATCGAAGAATTCTTTTTGCAACCTTGAAGTGATGAATTGTCGAAGTCTCCATGAACCTGTTGATGAGTCATACTTTGAATAGGATGTTCAGCCTTGTGCATGTCAAATATCGTAGGCTCCCGACCAGCCTCTTATACAATGTTGGATCCACCTTCTCAACTTTGTCATATCTTGACAGTTTTACTCCACATTCCACTAAGGTGTTTATTGGCTTGCAGTTGTCCATATTGAACTTCTTGAGAATTTTCTTTGCATATCCTTCTTGGGATATAAAGATGTCATCATCCATCTGTTTCACTTCAATTCCGAGATAGTATGCCATGAGCCCAATGTCCATCATTTCAAATTCTTGTTCTATTGCCTTGTTGAAGTCTTCTCACATTTTTTGATTACTTATAGTTAAGATCAGGTCATCCACGTATAGGTAAACAACCATAATATCCCCTTTTTCATCCATTTTTGTATATAGTGCATGCTCATGAGGACATTTTTTGAAATTATTCTCTTCAAAATACTTATCGATTCTAGTGTTCCATGCTCGAGGAGCTTGCTTTCGCCTATACAGAGCATTTTTCAACTTCAAGACCTTGTCTTCATGACCTAGAACGATGTAGCCTTCAGGTTGCTCAAGGCATACTTTTTCTTCTAGAAATCCATTCAAGAATGTTGATTTAAAATCTATCTTATATATCTTCCACTTTTTTTTCCCTTCTATTGAGATCAGCAATCTTATTATTTCTAGTCGAGCAACTGGTGCGCATACTTCATCATAGTCAATACCAGCTCTCTATTTGTAGCCTTTGGCCACCAATCTTGCTTTGTATATTTCAACTTCTCCTTTGGCATTATTCTTAGCTTTGTAGACCTATTTACTCCAATTTTCTTGTGTCCTTTTGGTAAGGTTGTCAGCTCCCACGTGTTATTTTTTTTTTTGATTGCTTTAATCTCCTCATCCATAGCTTCCCTTCATTCTTTGCTTTTTGCAGTTTTTTCATAGTTGAGAGGCTCGTAATCATCAAAGAGATAGAATAGAGTGAGACCATTTCAATTCTCTGTTACCTCATAAATTTCTTGTAGAGTCCTTATTTGGTGAGGCATTTCATCTGAGCTCTCTGTTGGTGATGATGATACTTCATGTGATGCTGTTGGTGAGGAATGTAGAGTCTCATGATTTGTTGCTTCTTCAATTCTTGGAGTTTTTTCTTCGTGCATTGGGAAGAACTGATATTGTTCATTTTTTTCTTTACTTCAGTCCCACGAGCTCTTCTCGTCGAACATTACGTCTCTGTTTACGGTGGACTTCCTTATACTTGGATTGTATAACTTGTATCCTGCCAAGTTCTGGTCATAGTCGATGAAGATGTACTTCTTCCCTCTTATCATCAAGTTTAGATATTTTTTGGTGCGGAACTCGTACATAGGCTATGCTTCCAAATATTCGTAGGTGTATCATACTTGGCTTGTAGCCGCTCCATGCTTCTTGGGGTATTTTGTTCCAAACGCTTCTTGTGGGATAATGATTTGACAGATACACTACACAATTCATAGCTTCAGCCCATAATTCTTTTGGCATCATCTTGCTCTTGAGCATGCTTCTTGCCATGTCGAGGATGGACTTTTTCTTCCTTTCAACGACTCCATTATGTTGTGGTGAGTAAGGAAAAGTGAGTGGACGTAATATGCCTTGAACTCAAGTGAGTTGAATTCTCCCCCTTTATCAAATATCATCGCCTTTATTGTATATCTACTTTGTTTCTCCACAAGTGCCTTGAATTTCTTGAAGGCATTGAAGACCTCTGATTTTTCTTTTAGAAAATACACCCATATCTTTTTGCTGAAATCATGAATGAAAAGAAAGAAGTACCTATTTTTTCCAAATAATGTTGGGTTAATTAGGCCACACACATCAGTGTGAACTAACTCCAATGACCTCCATATTCTTGATGATGCCTCTTATAGGAAGCTTTTTCAGAATTGCTTACCAAGTAGACATCCTTCACATAGTTGATCGGAGTGATTGATGAAAAGTAGACCCTTAACCATATTCTTTTTTGATAGTAGCTTTAGCTCTCCAAAATTGAGATGGCCCAACCTCAAGTTCCACAACCATAAGGTATCTTCCAAGCATGCTTTTAAGCATTTTAGGTTATCATTTTGAATATTCAATAGAAACATTCTATTATTGTTCATAGGCACTTGGGCAATTAAGTTTTTCTTTATGATCTCTTAGGAAGTGACTATGATTTTTCATGTGGATATCATAGCCCTTTTCTAAGAGTTGGCCCATGCTCAAGATATTGGCCTTCATGTCAGACACGTAGTATATATTAGAGATAAATTGGTGTCTTCTATCTTTTAGGCAGATGAGTATTTTTTATTTGCCCTTGACAAGAGTCTTAGATATATCTCTAAACGTGACATTTTAGTTTACTGATTCATCAAGCTTCACAAAAAATTTCTTGTTGTCACACATGTGGTTGCTTGCACCTGTGTCGAGGTACCATGTATGTTGTTCTCTATCTTCGTATCCTTTGTATGCGATCAAGAGGGTGGAGTCTACCTTATCATTCTTTTGTTCAGTGTAATTGGATCTCTCCTCTACATTCTTGGTGGAAGTTTGGTATTCTAAAGTATAATGACTGAATTTGTGACAATTGTAACATTCAATTTGGACTTTCTATACCTTGGTCGTTGAGCTCCTCCTCTTCCATGTCCACTTGATGATCTATTTTTATCATCTTTCTCGTTGTTGGTCATGTTGTATCCTCCTATTCCTCGGCCATATCCACGACCACGTCCACGTCTACGTCCTCGTCCTTTTTGGCTTCTTTCATTGCCAAAGTTTTTATCTTCTTTATTAAGCTTGAGCTTGGCTTGAAGGGCTTGATCTAGTGATTCTTTATTCCTCTTCTTGATTTTTTTTTCATTTATATGTAGCTTACTAGTGAGTTTATAATGGTCATTTTCTCTAGATCATTAGATTTTTCAATTGTTACTACCACGTGATCAAATTTTGAATCTAATGATCGGAGAATCTTTCAATGACCCAAATGTCACTCATGTTTTCACCATTTATTTGTAGTTGATTAACTATTGATGGAACTCTTGAGACATAATCTGAGATTGACTCAGATTCTTTCATTTGAAAATTTTAAATCTCGACTCTAAGAGTTTGTCATGTTTTCTTAGTTGTTGAAACTTGGGCAATCTTCTAAAATGTGGCATCATCTACGGCTTGTTGGATGATTGAAAAAGCCTTTTGATCTTTCATTTTAAAATCCTTCAAATCCTTCTTTTGTGCTTGAATAAGAGTGGCCTCATCTGCAAGTACCTCGTAGCCTTCTTCAATAACATTTCATATATCTTGGCCACCAATATATGTCTTCATTTAGATGTTCCACCTTCTGTAGTTGTCGTTGGAGAGCCATGGAAATGGGAATGCTAAACTTGATGTCACCATAACCTAGCTCTTCATACCACTTTGTTGAATCCAAATACAATATAATAACCCTTTATTATAATATGTGCTTGTACAATGATTACAAGGAACAAACTTACTATATTATATTTCTTGCAACTAGCAGTTACGGGAAGACACAATATGACTTTTATACAAGACAACCAATGTATATTTTATTAGCACTAACTCAACTCTCACAATATTTAATTCTTACAACTCAACTCTTCTTACTTCTACAACACACACCATATACCCAAACTCAATTTGTAGAGAACATCTATCTTTCTTCTCTGCTCATGACTCCACACATCACAACGAAGCACAAGCCCTATATTTATACTTGATCTTAAGTCAGTTGGTGAGCAAAATATCAAAAGTCACCAACTTTAGGAGACTCTAGTGCATATTAAACTAATGAATAATGCTTCATGATTTTTTGTCCACCAAACAACTTTTTTCTTTTCTAATGAAGACTTTAGAAAAACTGAGAGAGTCTTTGATGACTCTTTCAACAATAATGGTTACGGTAAATGGCTACAACAATTTTTCACTACATAACAGGGGCGTCGTTAGAGTGTCGTTTTGAGATTTGTCTTCAACCACCAAAACATAGACACAACTTGGACGAACGTTAGGTCTCCAAGAATTCACTTTGTTTCCACCCAATATGCTTTTCTAGGATAGTATAGAAATATGCTTGCAACAGTCTATCACATGGACATTATAATGTTGTGTACCATTACATTAGATTTTTCTTCCTACTAAAGAGGAGATGAATACTCATAAGTTTAGCGTTCTTCATCTGGAATATTACTGTCATTTGTTCAATGTATTTTAGTTGTGATGACCATAATGCTGGATTAACTCTCAAATTCCAAATCTAATCAAATACTTGGAAGATAAATAGAATCCAATAAGAATCAAAGTACTCTAGAATATAGGGATCTTAATCTTAGTACGATTAACACTTGTATGACTTTCTAGCTTGTGACACACCACAAGGTAGGTTTACTACATTTAACTATACTAGAATCCCATGTCACGTGCCACTAAGTTGGCATGTAAAGTTATGATTGAATTCCTTGAATAAAGGAGAAAAATACTTTGTAGACATAGGCCAAGTTATGATGAAGCACATTAAAATTTTGTTATTTTTCACATATGTATGTACATTAAAAATATAGCTCCATTACCACATTAGTATTACAATAGAGAGAGTTTTCGTTGTTGGAAAGAGAACCACTACAAGAACTGCTACCGCTGCTAGCTGAAAGAGATGATCTTTGCATAGAGCCTCTTTAAACAGGGAAAAGAGCAACTGAAGTTCGTTAGAGCCATGGTTGTGGTTGAAAAGTAGGCTATGTCACCAAAAGAGTGAGGAGGATTGTTGTGGTTAGAGATGTGATGATCAACGACGGGAGTGAAGGTGCATGCTACCTAGATGATACTAAGATTAAAAACTTTTATAACGCAACAGAAACTAATAACATGTATATCTAGGATCAAACCACATAAGTTTCACACAAAAAAATTGCACAAACAAGAAACTGCATATATATGGTAATCATATAAAGATAAAAAAATCAGTAATTGTTGAATTTTATTACCTAGATTTGTTAGCTTAGATCTTAAAGAGAAACAAAAACAACCTATTTGGGAGGAGTTTTACACGCTTGAAGGAGGATCAACCAATGATTTTATCTTATATGACCTTCTTCCTTTCTGAATAATGCTTAGTTGAATGATAGTATTCAACTCTTGTATTTTTTTTCCTCAGTCATACGTGTGGAATAGAGAGGGAGAGATAAACTTTTATTTTTTTCTTCTTTTAATTAGGCGTGTGAGTGATGTATGAGAGGTAATGGAAAGACTCATTTATATAGATGTAAAGTGGGCTTAAAGCAGAATCCAAAAAGTTTAAGGAAAAGCGCCACAATCTTGTCAGGAATGTACGTATCTGGACACTCTAATGCATCTAAGACTTAAGTAGTCCAATATTATCCACTCTCTACTCCTTCTAGAAGCTTCCACATGCTACCTCACCATCCCACATGCATAGTTCACTTTTATTGCGCTAAGGTGCTAAATTAATTCCAACAAGATTTCATAATTAGCTCAAATGTCCAATTATGAAACCCCATTACCAAAATGAAAAGTCTTCCTAATTTAGACTCCTAGTTGCATTAGGACAATTTATTTAGAAACTCCTAGACACATGAGAAACTACCAAAATACAATACTAGCACTAAACATGATCTAGGTTTGAAAAGGGACCAAAAGAGATAAATATCCCGCTACTGAAAAGACCAAAACATCCCTGTTAACCCCATACCATATTTTGTCCTTTTCAACCTTAACTTATTCCATTAAAACATTATGGATGCACTCTAAGATGAATAATGTTATCCACAGCAGCTTGTCATACTATCTATAACCTTTGTCTTCGACCTACTAAGTAAAATTATCAAAATGCCTCTCCATGTAACACTCACAATCGATAAAGATTTTTGACCTGTCTCTTTCTCAATTGCATCTTATCCTTGAGACATCTAATACATAAAATAACTATCCTCAAGATATGAAATACTTGATCTAGGAAATGACCCTCAAGCCAAATATCTGATATACTCTTAATTGGGATATACCACTGACCTTAGTCTTAGATGATCTTCCAGATTATCACAAAGGAATTATTACTCCATCTTATGATGACAGAGATTCTATATTACATATGCATGTTTCAACTAGTCATACTCATATGCCCAAACACAGAGTTGTTGACATACAACTGAGGTCTCACACATGGTACATCAAGCACATAAATTTGATTTCATAAGTTCATCGACATATGCTCAAAATTAAGAGTACTGCCCACTTATTAGCATAAGGTATATTTGATTTCTATATTTGAGAGTACCTATTTAGAGATCATACTTAAGGGGTCCGTTCAATGTGTGATACATACACAAGTAAGATAACTTTGGAAACCTACCAATGACCAAGGCAGGTCACCCTATACATGAGACTATCTCACTATAACCTTATCCTGATGAAGTGCCCAACTCCATCATACAATTATGACCAAACTCTAGATACAATTATCTATGACTTAGACCTTTTATGCCCGATCATTGTACACCTAAATTATTCATTTGAATCAAGGACCTCTATACAAGCAAATACACATAAATATAATAGAGAGAATAAAGATGAATAATTTTGTTAAAACCAATAAGTTACAATAATATGTATCCATTATATCTGAAATGTCATTTACTAGTGGTCTTTTAGGGTATACCAAACCTAAAAGGGAGTTGACCCATATCCAGATTGAAGACTACTAGTAGAACTACCTTGAGGAGAGGAATGCATTTCCAGTTTCCATGCATGACGTTGTGGTCGAAATCTCATTAGAGATGATAAAGATGATGACAGGTTGGATCTATTTTTATTCATAGCTATGGCGACCATAATTAGATAATATTATTAGACTCACTGGAGAAAGAGAAATAAGATGGTACTGGTGTTGCATGCCATCCATCTCTCGAAGATGGCCAAAGATAATAAGGGATGATTTGTAGGTTTAGTTGTGTTAGTCATTGGTGATCGTTTACTAGACTAATGATTGAATGTTGTTGGGATGGTTGTTAGATCACTTTGGCTGATAGGAGATCCAACAGTTGGATCCTAAGATATATGCAATGAACGTGAACCGTTGATTCAAATCATATTTGATTATGAAGGGAAACTTTTCAAAAATTCTAGTTTAACCGGTCAGTTAGATTTTTTCTCACAAAATATGGGTAGCCACACACATGTGTGGACCATTTCATATAAGTAAAATTCCTAAGTGACCGGCAAAAAGTTTTCCTAAGGAAGGATATAAGTTAGTGCTTCGTACTGCACAAAGAAGTTGGTACACTTGAGTTGTGGTTGAACATGCAGAGGGCCTAATACAGTGTTTCATGAGCCAACTCAAGTGTGTGAGCTTATTTGGTCACACAACATTCATCTTCTATTGATGAAAGGGTATGATCTACCGTTTTGCGCTAAGCATGAAGATTTTGTTAGATTGGTTTGACCAGACTTTTGACCTAATTGACGAGAGTCTGACTGGATATTGATCGATTGTGCAAAGTGTTTCTATAGATTTTTTGACATTCTGAATTCAAATTTGAACTCATTTTTGTCAAATTCAATTTACGATGTTGAGTTTTTGAATTTAAAAGGTGTTGACTAAAAAAACAAAAAAGGGGACGAGTCCAAAATTTGAAGGTCTAATGCTTGGTGTTTCTTGCTAAAGGAAGAATTTTTCGGATTATAACTCAAATTCCAAGCCTAACAAAATGCCGAAAACAAATAGAAGTCGAATAAGAGTTAAAAAATCTAGAATCTAGGAATTCTAATTATAGTATGATTGGCACTTGTATCCTATAAATAGGACATTCCAATTTATATTTAATTGTCATGCACCACAATGTGGGTTTACCGCACTTGAATATACCATAACCACATGTTATATGCCACTAGCTCGGTGTGTAAAAGTTATGGTTGTATTCTCTAAGTAAGGAAGAAAATATTATGTGAACGTAAACCAAATTATACTGAACCACGTTAAAAAACATGGTTGTCTTGCGTATGTATGATCTTTCCATAACACAACCTTTTGGTCTTGTATACGAACTATTTCCAAGGCAAGATTTGTAAGGCTAAAAAAATATAGGCTCTCTCGTATATGTGATAGGAAGCTCTCTCACTTGAATGGTTCTCTCATATTTGAGAAGCATGAGGTGTAAATATACAGTTATATATAGAGAGGAGAGGATAAAGATGATGACAATGATCACAATTCAATATCCTATTTCTTTGAACTTTTGGATTTATTAAGGATGAGCTAGACTATTCCTATTGACAAAAAAAAAGACTATTCCTAAACCTTCAGAATCGTTGTTTCTTTTTATCTTCAAGTCGTTCTAGATTACCCAACATCAACGCGATACAACATATCTATATGTAATCCGTGAGAATCAAGTTTACAACCTCTCACATATAAAACGAGTAACTTACTAATGGACCAAAGCCCTAGTGGCTAATATGTAATCAATTTAGGTAATAACCCATGGAAGACTACTGCCTAAATCTATGGCTTAATTTACATATGTTCATACTCTATGCATTAATACAATACATGCTAAGATGGCAACGAGGATCAGTTTGAGTTAGATAGTATATGATTGTGGTTTTCATAAAGCAATCGTGATGGTTTATTGTATCTTGAAACAGAACGCAGATTTCTCAATGTACCAAGGAAGCGACCATATTCAAGACTTGAATTACCTTCCGACATATTAGCCCCTGAATCAGGTATCAATCTTGTTCTTACATTATATCATTTTCCATCATCATTACAACTTTGGAAATTTTCAATTGTTTGGCAAAAATGCTACAAATAATTATTTATTCTATCTAATAAAATATTAATAAAAGGAAGTCTAAAATCAACTTTTAAAACTAGCAATTTGAATTTTATTTTGGAGGATTATAGCAT
Source organism: Ehretia macrophylla (assembly GCA_037974665.1). NCBI lineage: Eukaryota > Viridiplantae > Streptophyta > Magnoliopsida > Boraginales > Ehretiaceae > Ehretia > Ehretia macrophylla. Next base: position 9,992,133 of record CM075768.1, read on the forward strand.
TCATTTAATCATTGTTATCAGTAGTAATGAGCAAGTAGAAAGTTAATTGTTCTTTCAAAAAATTTTGAATGTTGGAAATACAAGAAACTTGCCTTCCAAATGTAATATGTCATTTTTCTTCTCACGGTCAGCTAATTAATGTGGAACAATTAATTTGTTTTTTGAGGAGTTTTATAGGATTTAATGTCATTATATTCGAGGATAAAAGATTTGAAAATTCATGGTATAGTCAGTGACAACCATTACAAACAAGACAAAGGGTAATTTTCAATCAAAGTGAATCCACTAGTCTAAAACTATATAGTAAACTCCTCTCGAGTATGAGCTGCATCACATTGTACAAAGTAAAAAGCTTTTTTTACACAACTCATCTCAATTTATTCGTATATATTCATTAATTATTGTTATGTTGAAGACTTCTATTTTGCCAAAAAGTACCACACTCACTCAACTATATTTATAGTTATGAATGAGTATGGTACTTTTCGTCACTCGGATTTCATTTATATGCAATGAAATCTTTTATTCGTCAGATAAAAAAAGTCTCTGTAGATCTCTCCTTTGGATATCAATCTAGTTTGAGAAGTAATAGGAGTCATCCCAAGCCTGCTGCATATAACACCAAAAATTCTAAGGAGTGATCTTCATCTTGTGAGTGATGCAACTTTTCTGTTCAGTTTTTATATGTTAGATTTCTCATCCATGCTACTATCTAGTGGAATGATGTGTGTGTCTATGTGTAAAAACTCACTTATACATGTTATTAATAACTTGATAGACATTTCAGTTTTTCTTTTCATCCTAAAACAGAAATTTATAAGTTGAAGGTGACACGCGGGAAAACATATCTCTTACGCATCATCAATGCTGCAGTTAGTACTAATCAATTTTTCAAGGTAGCAAATCACCATATGACAGTTGTTGCAGCTGATGGCTTTTATACCAACCCATATCCAACAGATGTTATTGTACTCGCCCCTGGTCAGGCCATTGACGTGCTTTTGAAAGCAAATCAACCACCTGGGCTCTATTATATGGCATCAATTGTCTATCGCACTTCTAACTTTACACAAAATAATTTCATACCAGCAACTGGTATCATTGTCTATGATGATGCCATAACATCAGCCCCAAAAATGACAAATTTGCCAGAAGTTTTCGACACAGCGACGGCTCACAAATTCTTAAGTAGTTTGACAGGGCTTGTAACAGGGCCATTTTGGGCACCTGTGCCATCTGAAGTCGATGAGCATATGTTTATAACTCTTGGGCTAGGAATTGTTCCATGTGAGAAGAATCGCAAGACACCTTGTCAAAGCCTATTCGGTCAACGAATAGCTGGATCTTTAAACAACGTATCATTCGTATTACCTACTAGGTTGTCAATACTAGAAGCATTTTACAACAAAGTGGATGGAGTCTACACAACTGATTTTCCGAATGAACCACCTGTCAAGTTTGATTATGTAAATGAGAGTTATACATTTGATGACATACTCGTATGGACTGAAAAATCAACAAAAGTGAAGCAATTTAAGTATAACTCGACAGTTGAGATTGTATTTCAAACTCACACATTGGTGACCCTAGAAGCACATCCTATGCACATACATGGATACAACTTTTATGTGTTGGGCCAAGGCTTTGGCAACTACAACCCTTTTGAAGATAGGAAAAAACTCAACTTCTTGAATCCACATATGCGGAACACCGTTCTTGTACCAATTGGAGGATGGGCTGTCATTAGATTTCAAACAAATAATCCAGGTAAACATTATTTGTGATTATACTCACATTGATGTGGTATTTTCATGAGTTATGTCTTTCCACCTTTTTCCCCTTAATTATTTCTACTAGTCCTTTCTCTCTCTGTCTCTATCCTTCTTTTCCTTTGAGTAGTCTAATTATTGAACTACATGCTTCCATGAATAATCATTATATATCTGTAAAAGAATTTTTTAGTCTTTTGCAACAAGTTGGGGTATGGCTTTCTTTATATGGAATATTATTATTTTGAAATATAATTGACTCACCCGAATATCACAAGTAGCACAGATTTTGGTCAAAGCAAAATGTAGATAGATCAATGATAGTCATGAAATTTCCTTCCTTTACGTGGAATTGTATATAGTCTTACATGGATCAACATGAAAAATTATAAATTTATGTATGTATATATCTTGACCTTAGACATATTCTCATTGCAGGTGTGTGGTACGTTCATTGTCATAATGAAGGACACGTTCCTATTGGCTTAGCAGGTGCTTTTATCGTTGCAAATGGGCCAACTTCATCAACAACATTGCCACCTCCTCCTCTAGATCTTCCCAAATGCTAGTTGGCCTTGTAGAAAATTGCACTTTTATTTTTCAATTGTCACCCACATTGTTTTCTTAGATTGTCTATCTAGTGCGCCTCATGTCAGTTTTGAAGATTTTACAATCTTCAAGTTTCATGATTTGTTATAAATAAGGGAATGTTTCTGTCACGCACCCAAATTTAAAAGAAAAAATTCAGGGACATGATCGTCACGAACCTAGAAAAATAAATCTTCTTAAACTCGCTTGACACTAAATCTCAAATAATCTATTAAATCCTCAGAATAAATAGCCATAAATATTAGGCTCTAATTACATATTAGGAACTCCAAAATAAATAAATACTAAAATAGAACAAATATTATTAACTATTCTAATCTCTTTTAACTTTTCACAAACTTCTAGGTCACTAAATTCCGAACTGAATTTGTCATCTGCAAAATAAGAAAGAGAAAGGGCTGAGCGAAACAAAGCTCAGTAAGTAGAATTTACCCCAAAAAACGGTGAAGCTCAAGAACAAAAAATAACAGAGATCGATAAACTCAATCACAACAATAACAGGTCAAGAACAATATTTTCAAACACTAACAAAACATATACAAAGTTGTGGCTGCTTAGCAACACGCATATAATTCACAATTCAATACACAGTCAATAACGGATGACGGCTTATTAACTCGCCTTACCATACAGTATGCTCCCTTCGGAGGGTGATATCATGCCTAGACTTAGCAGAATGATCCAAAATTGGGAATCATATAAAAGATGTTAGTTGAGCGACTACCTCATCGGTGGAGTTCTAGGCTATAGATAACCTTATAGATATTGATAAGAGTAACATCACCATCGGAGGCTCAAGTCAGAATAATCTAGGAAATCCCATAAGGAATGGTGTTCACACTCGACTCAAGATAGGTAGTAACCTCCTTACAGAATAAGTGCTATCGAATCTTGGGAAGCTAAACTTAGAAGTGATAGGATAATCACTAGGGCACTAATCATAGTTTAAAGGGTCATCTATTTTTGTGCACTTGCATTCATGAGTTCCTTTTGTTATATTATCTCATGCATGCCATACATATATGTCTTACATAATTTGCTCATATTTAATTATATTGCTGAATATTCAGATTAAGATGGCATACAAGTATTCTATTCCTATGTCTATATTAGATTCAGAAGGAAAATTGATTGGATATAACTATAGAGACTGGAAAGAGATTTTGGACATAATACTAAAAAATAGAGGGTATGCATATGTCTTTACCCAACTATGTCCTAAAGTTGAGACCACTTCTAACCATTATAAAAGAAAGACATGGAGACAATGGAGGCAGGTCGATAGGCAAGCCGGCATTATAATTCTTGCCTCCATATCTGACACTCTGTAGACTTAACATATGGACATAAAGACTTCATTTGACATGATAAAATCTTTGGCCACATTAAGTAAGCTCAAGACTACTAGGATGAAGGAAGTGATTCCATCGAAACACACATATTAAAAATGATGGATAGTATCACCTCATCCAGATCCCTAGGTGCCAGGATTAGTTTGATGGAACAAACAGATTTGATTCTTGAGACCTTGCATTTTTTAATCAGTTCAAGCGACAGTCTCAATCAAATGGGAGAAACTAGACAATTGTGCGGTTGATTAACGAATTGGAGACAACAAAGAGTGCCAAGAAAATTGAAAGTCAAAGGCGGCAATCAAAGGCGACAGTTATGAAAAGGGCAGGTAAAAGGTCCAGTGGGAGATGCTTCGTCTATGGCCAAACAGGTCACTTGAAGGACGATTGTCCCAAGTACCTTGCCAATGGCAAGATAGGTACGTGTTTTACTTTTCTCATTGAAACTTGTTTGGTGGTTGATTCTACGGATTACAGAATAGTAGATTTTGTAGCCATTAATCATATCTGCAATTTAATGCAGGGGTTTCAGAAAATGAAGAAGCTAAGTAAAGGGGAGTTAGCTCTAAAAGTTGGCAGTGGAGCAAAAGTCTGGGCTGTTGCAGTTGGAAGAGTTGTTTTACATTTTAGTGATAGGCATTTAGAATTAGATAATATTTATTATGTTCCAGGCATGTGAAAGAATCTTATTCCGGTTTCGTAATTAGTTAATAGAGGTTTCTCTACTACTGTCCATTATGACTTTACTATTAATAGAAATGGAAACTTTTTATGTTCTGGTAGATTGCATGATAATTTATTCTATCTCAATCCAACTATTTCCAACGTACATATGTAGAAACTGAATGCTCTAATTCCCTTAAAAGAAATATATTATCCACCAATGAGACATACTTGTGTCACCTACGCTTGGGACATATAAACCTGAACAGATTCAGATGTTGGTCGAGGATGGGCCCTTAGGTTCATGAGATCTCAAACCATGGGCTTAGTGTGATTCTTGCTTGAAGGGAAAAATGACCAAAATGTTGTTTTCTTCTAAAAGGTATAGGGCAAGTGAACTGTTAGAATTGGTGTACACTGGTGTGTGTGGACTCATGAGCAAACCGGCTCGCAGAGGTTTTGAGTATTTCATCACCTTCACCGATGATTACTCTAGATATGTTTACATTTACCTAATGCGACGACGCAAGTCTGAATCATTTGGCAAGTTCAAAGACTTTAAGGTAGAAGCGGAGTGACAATTAGGAAAACCCATAAAAGTACTTCAGTTTGATTAAGGTGGGGAATAGCTCTCGGGTGAGTTCAAAGACTACCTCACACAATAAGGTATTGTAATTCAATTGACTACACCTTGTACTCCTTAACAGAATGGTGTGTCTAAGAGATGAAATTAGACTCTACTAGATATGGTAAGATCCATGATAAGTCACGTGACTCTACCCATATTATTTTGGGGATATGCCTTAGAGACGACAACATACATCTTGAACCTAATCCCTTCTAAATCGGTACCTAAGATACCTTATGAGTTGTGGAACGGTCGCAAGCCCAATTTAAGGCACATCCACATTTGGGGGTGTCCAACTTATGTACTGAATAGCTTCGTATCCAAGTTGGAGCCAAGGTTTGAGATGTGCCATTTCATATGATATCCTAAGGGAAAAATAGGTGGAATATTCTACCATCCCAAAGAGCATAAAGTGCTAATAAATACACATGCTAGATACTTAGAGGATGATAGTGTAATTAATTGAGAGTTAAATTCGGAAACTGCATTAGAAGAAGTCACTTTTGAGACTTCTACTATACTTGTGCCTATAACCGAAGTAGCCAATGGACAACAAATTCCTTTAAGTGTCCCGGAGCCTCGTCGTAGTGGGAGAACATCGAGACAACCAGATTGGTACTATGGAAAGTCTTTGAGGTAGTTTCTAATTAGGTTGACGATCTCGCTAGTTACGATGAAGCAATAACAGACATAGATATGAATCATTAGCACAAGGAAATGGAATCTGAGTTGGAGTCCATGTATTCCAACAAAGTCTAGGATCTTGTAGTTGCACCTGAAGGAGTAAAACCCATAGGGTGCAAATGGGTCTACAAGAGGAAGAGAGGAATGGACGGGAAGGTAGAAACCTTCAAAGCTAGGTTGGTGGCAAAGGGATATACTCAGAAAGAAGGTATAGACTATGCGGAGACTTTCTCACTAGTAGCCATGCTAAAGTCCATAAGGATTCTCTTGGCTATCGCTTGTCATTATAACTATGAGATATGACAAATGGACGTCAAGACTGCATTCCTTAATGGGAATCTTGACGAGAGTATCTACATGATGCAACTAGACGGGTTCGTTGTCAAAGGCCAAAAAAATATGGTATGTAAGCTTAAAAGGACCATTTATGGACTTAAGCAAACATCTAGGGCATGGAACATTTGATTTAATGAAATGGTCAAAGCCTTTGGTTTTGAGCAGAACATTGATAAACCATGTGTGTACAAGAAAAAAGATAGTCATGTTGTTGCATTTCTTGTCCTTTATGTGGATGACATCCTACTAATTGGGGACGACGTAGGATGCTACATCCATAAAGATTTGGCTGTTTTCTTAATTTCAAATGAAGGACTTGGGAGATGCTAGCTATGTTCTAGGGATTAAACTCCTACGAGATCGCAAGAACAAGGTACTAACATTGTCCCAAGCTGCATATATTGAGAAGATATTGGTTAAGTTTAACCTCCAAGACTCCAAGAAGAGTTTGTTGCCCTCTAGGCATGGAGTTCCACTTTCTTGAGATCAGTACCCCAAAACTTCTGATGAGGAATAAGGCATGAGACAGATTCCATATGCATTAGCTGGCAGTCTCATGTACGCTATGTTATGCGCTAGACAAAATATCTGCTTTGCCATTGACATGATTAGCCGATATCAGTCAAACCCAGGACAAGCTCATTGGGTAGCAGTCAAACATATATTCAAATATCTTCGGAGAACGAAGGATTATATGTTGGTCTACCGGGCTGGAGATCTGACTCCGCTTGCATACACAGACTTAGACTTACAGTTTGATAGGGATTCTAGGAGGTCTAATTTTGGATACGTTTTCACCCTATCGGGATGTATTATTTCATGGAGAAGCATGAAGCAATTGTGCATTGCAGTTTCTACCATGGAAGTTGAGTATGTAGCGACATCAGAAGCTGCTAAAAAAGTTGTTTGGTTGAGATAATTCTTGTTAAAGTTGGTAGTTGTGTCTGCCGTTGAGAAATCAATAGTTATTTATTGCGATAACAGTGGAGCGGTAGCACAAAGTAAAGAGCCGAGAAATCATAGAAAAGGCTAACACATTGAGAGAAAATATCACTGAATCCAAGAATTCATACATAAAGGAGATATAGTGGTAGATAAAATTGCCTCCGCCAAAAACTTAGCAGATCCTTTTACTAAGACTCTTACATAGAAGGCCTTTTCTTTACATGTTGAGTCAATGGGATTTAAGTTGTTAGGTAGCACAGCCTAGTGCTTTTTTGTACAAGTGGGAGTCTGTTGAAAATAGGATATGCCCAAAATACTACCAACACTTTGTCATCATTGTATCTGAATATTTGCAATGAATAATTAATGTCATCTTACTTTATGAGCATGTTTCTCTCTTATGTGGTTAACTTATATATATGTATTTAAGGTCCTTGCTTCAAGTGTTGACTTAGGTAGTGGTGGTTACGTACAGAAGGTCTATCTCAGTCATGGTTACTTGTCAAGCAGAATTGTGTAGTCTATAACTAAGTAGTAGAGCTAGACACTCTACTATGGTAGGAGCTATTGTGAATAAGTTTCCTTTACAATAGGGTGATCTACTTTGATCATGAATAGGGTTCTAGAATTATTTCACTTATACATGTGTATGCATTGGACAGGCCACCGTAGGTGTGATCTCTAAATAAAAGAGAGAGATTACCTATACCTACAAGTTTCTAAGTAGGCCAATGCTCTTAATCTTGAGTATATGTGGATGAACTAACAAAGCCAAGTTCTTGCACTTTGAATCACTATGGGTGAAATCTTGTATGGGGGTCAACAACTCTGTGATTTGGGTGTCTGGACTTGGTTAGAAAGGACATGCATATGCAATAAAGAATCTATACAATAATTACTCATTTAGAATGATCCAGGTTGATCATCCTGAATCTATGCATAGTAATACATTTTGTATGTTGTATTGGTTATTACACTTATGGGTAGCTCCCATATATAAGTGGATAACTTCCGAAGGATAGTTGGATTATAGGTTAGAGGTTCTAAGGAGAAAGATGTAGTCAAAGATGTGATAGTACATGTGATGTACCTATCTTGGCTACGAGTGAGTATAGAGGGGCAATATGGTCATTATCACTTAGTTGGTCTAAAGACTGAGCGCCATGTGTTATTGACTAACTCCTGTTCATACAGTAATTATCTTGTAATACAGTCGTAGTCTTTTAGTGAAATAGACTAAGGTTAAAGTGACAAAATATTGCTAGAAGACTAACAAGGGTATTTTGGTCATTTTCAATGGAAGGATAATTATGTCTTTGGTTCCCCTTCTAACCATTTACCTTATAAGTGTCATTACCAAACTGAGGTGTTGCTGAATTGAGAAAGGGTAAAGTCTATTGACAACTAGAAGTCGTAAATAGACTTTCCATTTTTGGAAGGAGTTTCTATTTTGACCATTGGCTGAATTTTGGATTAATTAATTAATTAATTAATTGGATAAAGCATAAAGGCTGAGCCAAGACCATGGCTCATATCCCTAGGCTAGGATGCAGGTCCTAGGCGCCATTCCTAGGTGTGGATGCATGGAGCAATGTGAACGCAAGGTGGAAGAGTTTTTCCATGTTTAAATTGGAATTAGGATAATTCATGAATCCTAGACTCTTTATGACTTGAATTTTTTTTGCACAGAACTGCCTAGCATGGTTTGTTTACCTATATAAAGGCCTCTACTCCAAGCTCTACAATTGCACCCTTTCCTTTAAGATCTCTCTCTCTCTCTCTCTCTTTTTCTCTCACATATAAGTCTTTCCAAGAGGAAACACGAAACACTCTTCTTTTAGTTTAGTTTTGCAAGATCAAATCCCACAATTTGATCAACATTTAAGCTAGGATTTGGCATAGGATGAAAGATCAAAGTTAAGGAGCGAAAGTTTGAAGTAGGCGTGTAGAACATTCTTCAAAGGTGAAGTTTTTCATTTTGCGATTAAAAGGTATTTCGAAAAACTTTATTAACCTTTAGAATTAAACTATGAATTTTTTATACATTCAAATAGTTATTTCATGCTTTATTAGTTTTAAAGATCCATACATGAATGTTTCTGCCTTATTCTTGAATAAAATAGAATTTGATTCATGTGATATAATGTTTCCCTTCATGATAGATACTCTTCTTGCTTCTTCAAGAGTTCCTGGAATATTATTGGCTCTGATGTGTGCGAAGCTATTAAGTCGGCGCTAAATGACTTTAAGCTACTAGGGGAAGAGAATTCAACTATTATTACTCTTGTGTGGAGAATGTGACACCCAGACCCAGCATGTGCGAATAGTACCTACTTTCGTGTACTTATGTGTTTACTTTAAATGTTTAGTTATAATTACATGTTTATGTTAATTTATTCATTTATTAACACTATTTTCACATTTATTGAAATACGTGCAAATAATATTTAGTAAATTTAAATGAGGCAATTACCTTGGTAAAATAATTATTAGAAATTATTTTATTGCATTCAAGTGCTAGTTTACATTATTTTCAATTAATTGAATTAGTAGCACTTGAGCCCGGGTTAAATTTCCAAGTCTTCTATTTTTCTATAAAAAAAAAATTTCTCATATTACTTGGTATTTATTTAGTATTCGTTCACTGAAAGTATGTGTATAGAATATCTAGAACCTGAGATATAAAATAGTTGTATCCCTGAGTGAATAATATAAACTATAATTCATTTTGGGCCATTTGGTACTAGATTTCTCTAAAGTCCAAAGTCTAATCTTTTATCTATATATAAACACATAAAGTAACTATTTTATTTTTTTTATTTACTAAAATTTATCTTACTCACATTTTAATTGATTTAAAGTTACTATTTAAATGTGAAGTCCCGGACCCGGGAATTATTATTTTTACTATTATCACCATTTACCTTTATTTAAAATGTATTTAATTGATCTACGAGAATTAATTAATTATGATTTTTATTATTGGTATTTATTTAAATTATATTTATATAACTTGCCGGGACCATTATCTTATTATTTTATTTATTTAAATTATTTTACATGCCTTTTTATTAATTTATTTTACTGTTCGAACGAGAAGCCTGGGCCTGGATCTGAACGAGCTAGTTATTATTTTAATAATTATATTTATTTATATTTTCCAGACCCGAACAAGCTAGAGAATTATGCTTAATAATTATATTTCTTTAATTAGCCCGGAACTCAACGAATCATTTTATTATTATTCATAAGTCCAATTATTTAATTTATATCTAAATGAGTTACATGAAATAATTATTTTATTAATTTTTATTATTTGCATTTATTTTGTTATATTTAATTGACTTATGTTTATTAGTAAGATGTATTTTGTGTGCATGTAATAGACCTGATTTAATCATTTGAATCATTAGTTGTGTGTTAGAAATCATTTTTTTTTAAAAAAGAAGCCAAAATTGAAAAGCCTAAGAAAAAAATAGTCAAACCGTGAATCTATTCATTAGCTTTGGTTTCCTTTTGTTTTGATTAAACTTAGTTTTATAATGCTTTTGATCTAGTCAGCATAGCAAAAACAAAGAAAGAATTGGTTTTGGTGGCTTTGGTAATGTTTAGCCAAAAAAAAAAATAGAAGCTCAAGAGTCTCCATTGCCGTCAGCTCCAAGGAGGAAGAAAATAGAAAAGTTTTGCTAGATTGCTCCAAATTCTTTCAATCTAAGCTTGAATTCAAGTGTTTAGGGCCTATTCTAACCTTTCAACTACAAGTTTGATGAGGGAGTCTTCATCTCTTCTGTGTATCTTAACTTGATTTATTGTTTCTAAATTGAATTATTTAGTAATTGATAAAGTTTATATGTATTATTTTACTTGCTATCTTGATTCTTTTCGTGTTATTTGTAATTAATTACGAGGGCAGCCTACTTTGTCGTTCCTCTTATGTGATTTGATATTCTTGTTTCTCGTGATCTTGACCCGGGGTTGAGCAACCTTTTCAGACATGATAGCGTCGAGAAACACGGGCGGCATCAGGCTTGCCATGTTTCCTCGACTACTATGATGCCTATTCTCTTTCTCTCGCTGAGTATACTTAACTACCCCAGAGGCGTGGTTCACCTGCTGGGCATATGGACCTATCTCAGGAGAAAGGGTCGTAGGATCGAGGTACATCCGGAGTACCCCATTTTGGAGGAATAAGGGTTTTGCCGGTACTTGCTTGAAGATCTTGGTTTGTGACTCATGATGGAAGACAAGTAGAACCGTATCCTTTATATACGTGATTAAATACTTGTCCATTTAGCTTTGTTAGTTGGTGTTGAATATGTTGTCATCTTGTTGTATATCATGTAGCACTTCCCAGTTTACTGCATCACCTCCCTCACTGAGTAACTTTGGTTACTCATTCTTCGTTTTAACATATTTCAGGAAAAGTTATGGTTGGATGCTATAAACTGGTCTATGTGCAGGAAATGCAAGTTACTGGTTGTATGTGTTTTGTTTTGAGATTATGAAACCTTGTGTATGTTTCTATTGTCTAAAAGGTTGTAACATAAAGTAAAGCTTGTATTCTTGTATAAGTTAAGAACTGTAGATGGGTTGTAATAACTTCAATGGTTTACTTGATTGCCTAGTTAGTTGCATGCTTGTGTGAATTGTATTGTACCTTGGAGTTAGATTGTAGTTTTGATGATAAGTTACTGCTTGCAGGTGAACTAATAGCCCTATAAACAAGGGAGACTTTGTCCGTTTCTCCTCGTTTTTCGTGACTTCGGGTATTGGAACAGGGCTCCGGTCTCGTGAATGATCGGGCGTTACAGAAGTGGTATCAGAGCTTAGTTAGCTCTCAGCCAGGACATGGTTCTCGGTTTGTTGGGTAGAAATCCCGAGTGTGTGCATGTAAAATGTGTCTTGAATTGATGCGTGTACTTGTTTGGAAGACTTGTGTGTCTTGACTATATATGTGTCTTATATGACTTATTTGTGTAATAAGTGAAGATTGTGTAATATGTGTATTGTGTTATGTGATTATGTGTGTACCTATGTGACCTTCTTGTGCAATAAGTGAAACTTATATGGTATGTTTATTTATGTAATTAATTATGCATGTAAGTGATTTTTTGAGTGCTTATCTACCTTAGTTATTTGTAATAAAGTGTATAAAGTGTTTATCTTATGTAAAATCCACCGCATACATGCATTACCTGTTAATATAGTAAGTGAACACTCTTCCCTATAAAGAGATGACCAGTAGCGACTTACTTTGAGATGAAAGAGTGAAAAGTTGATCAGTTGACTATCGATTGTCATTGAAGAGAACTTAGTGCTTAGGGGGTTATGTTCAGTAATTGGACTTTGGTATACTTCTTCAGCATTCTTCTACAAAATTCTGATTTGGGTTTACAGGTAGTGTTCAGTTTTGTATGCAGTGCATCTTCTCCGAGCTCTCATTCGAACCTCTTGTCCGATATGTTCTTAGTATTTTGCTTGGGGATCATGTATGGACTTCTATTATGGTATCCTCATTGGTATTCTTATTGAAACTCTTGTCGGCATTCCTACCCGGCCTTCATACTTGATGTTCTTATTAGATTTATATTGAAGCTTCTTATATGAAGTATTTCCTAAATATTCTTCGCGGCATTGTTACTCGGAATCATATTGTAGACTTTTCCATACAGCATTCTATATGAAATTCTTATATTGGTATTCGAATACAGAGGAGCTTCTATTCTGAAGAATTCTATTCGGACTTTTGAGTTGGTGCTTGTAAACGAAACCTTATTTTGGTGTCCTTATTCGAGATTTATCATTTGGAATTCTCTTTGGCTACTTATTGGATTTGAAAGTTCTTATGGGTTTCCTTGGTACTTCTCCTTGGTATTTACTGTAGTTTTCGTATTCAAGGTTCTTATTTAGGGAGTTCAGAGTGCTTGTATGGAGTTCTCTTGAAAGAAGTAATTGTGAGGACGCAATTGTTTGAAGGAGGAGAGAGTGTGACACCCAGACCCAGCATGTCGCGAGTAGTACCTACTTTCATGTACTTATTTGTTTACTTTAAATGTTTGGTTATAATTACATATTTATGTTAATTTATTAATTTATTTACACTATTTTCACATTTCTTGAAATACGTGCAAATAATATTTAGTAAATTTAAATGAGGCAATTACCTTGGTAAAATAATTATTAGAAATTATTTTATTGTATTCAGGTGCTAGTTTACATTATTTTTAATTAATTGAATAAGTAGCACCTGAGCCCGGGTTAAATTTTCAAGTCTTCTATTTTTCTAAAATTTTATTTTTCTCATGTTACTTAGTATTTATTTAGTATTCGTTCACTGAAAGTATGTGTATAGAATATCTAGGACATGAGACATAAAATAGTTGTATCCCCGAGTGAATAATATAAACTATAATGCATTTTGGGCCATTTGGTATTAGATTTCTCTAAAGCCCAAAGCCTAATCTTCTATCTATATATAAACACATAAAATAACTATTTCATTTACTAAAATTTATCTTACTCACATTTTAATTGATTTAAATTTAATATTTCAATGTGAAGTCCCGGATCTGGGAATTATTATTATTAATATTATCAACATTTACCTTTATTTAAAATGTATTTAATTGATCTACGATAATTAATTAATTATTATTTTTATTATTTGTATTTATTTAAATTATATTCATATAACTTGTCGGGACCATTATCTTATTATTTTATTTATTTAAATTATTTTGCATGCCTTTTTATTAATTTATTTTACTGTTCGAATGAGAAGTCCGGGCCCCAATCTGAACGTGCTAGTTATTATTTTAATAATTATATTTATTTATCTTTTTCGGACCCAAACGAGCTAGAAAATTATGCTTAATAATTACATTTCTTTAATTAGCCCGGAACTCAACGAACCACTTTATTATTCTTAATAAGTCCAGTTATTTAATTTATATCTAAATGAGTTACCTGAAATAATTATTTTATTAATTTTTATTATGTGCATTTATTTTGTTATATTTAATTGACTTATGTTTATTAGTAAGATGTATTTTGTGTGCATGTAATAGACCTGATTTCATCATTTGAATCATTAGTTGTGTGTTAGAAACCATTTTAAAAAAAAAGAAGCCAAAATCGAAAAGCCTAAGAAAAAAAAAAGTCAAACCGTGAATCTATTCATTAGCTTTGGTTTCCTTTTGTTTTGATTAAACTTAGTTTTATAATGCTTTTGATCTAGTCAGCATAGCAAAAACAAAGAACGAACTGGTTTTGGTGGCTTTGTTAATGTTTAGCCGAAACCAAAAAAAAAAAAAAAAAAAAAAGAAGCTCAAGAGCCTCCATTGCCGTTAGCTCCAAGGAGGAAGAAAATAGAAAAGTTTTGCTAGATTGCTCCAAATTCTTTCAATCCAAGCTTGAATTCAAGTGTTTAGGGCCTATTCTAACCCTTCAACTACAAGTTTGGTGACAGAGTCTTCATCTCTAAACCTGGGCTCTGATACCATATTAAGCAAAATTGAAAAAGACTGAAAACATATGCAGAAGTGAACAATAAGAGAAGCCACCACCAATGGTGGCTCTAAACAAGAGGAATAACTAAAACGACTACATCTTCATATTATTATGTATGTTGTAAAGTTTAATAGAAGTGCCTATTTATAGGCTACAAAACTTGTTGAACAAGAATAATAAACTCAAATAATAGGAAACTTAATCTAATAAGAAAACCTGTAATTGCATTAATTTAATCCTAAATTAATGCTCCAATCATGTAATTATACCAAACCTAAATTCTTTCAACTCACATTTCAAACAAGTATCAATTTCAACATGAAAATGAATGAACTCTAGGGGTTTTAGGCAAATCTAGATATAGTAATTTGATTTCTCAAGTATGAGTAAATACTAGACATTTGGTAATTTTCCCCAACTATATCAAAAATTTGTTCCACGATTATTTCATAGAGTCAAATTTTAATGAGTACAAGTCAAGAAAATCACTGTGGGTGGGGTTTGTAACTCAGAGGACCAGAGCATGAATGAGAAATGCAATTGGATCCCTTGTTGTTTGGGGATAATGATAGTAGTGGTTGTGATCTCCTGATATCATTCCCTGATCTCCTTACATTCTTTCCTAATCTCCTTGTTCACCTTTTTCATAATTTAAGTGTATGGCTCAATAGTTTAAATCTATGGTAAATGGCAAACTTTTGGATATTCCCTGTGTTCTTGTAAAAAGGTATCATAATACTATTCTATCATGCATTATAAATCTACTTACTCATGTCGAACAAGTTATATGCTCCTTATGAATGCACCTCCAAAACTCATTCGAATTGCCATAGAGTCCAACAACCTTATAGTTATTCATGTCTCGTACCCCCTTAACCTTGTCTCTTTCTATTCATTGTTATAACACATGATTTAGATCTGTCTCCAAGCCATTAAGCTACATCTATGTTATATCACTAATGGAACCATTCATTACATAGCTAATCATAAAAGCCCTTCCAACCGCAATTTATCTCTTTCTCCTCCAATAGTATCATAAAATCCTTAATACACTTCACTTGTTAAATCACTAGTCCTTTTTTGCAAGCTTCAACACCTTTTTTTCTCCTTATTTCTATGTGGCAATTCACTTATGAATCCTCATATATATCCTTTTGTTTTGGCTCACTTATTATTGTTATAACACTAAAAATTTAAAAGAAAAACAAATTTATTGATAATTGCTTGTTCATTGAGTACCTCATCTCCATTGGTAAGGGGTTTTCCTTGGCACTACCTTGTTGATTGACAAATTCATTGATAATTTAAAATTTCATTGCGTACAAATTTTAAATTCATTGATAACTTATACCTCATCTTTATTGGTAAGATTTGATTATTTTATATTTGTTATTTGATGGGTATGCATATTAATAACAATACTTGTTTATTCATTGATACACGTAACAGTCATCTATGGCCTTTTTTTCCGTAAGAAAGAGCATAAAAGAAAAGGCAAAATCCACGTTTTCTCTTTCTTTATCATTTATGACAACGATTTATACAGATTCGTTGACACCATGATCCCCGTCTTGTTAAATCAAAGACAACAATAATATAATACATGTATGCACATAACTAATATAATGCGATTAATGATGCTTTCAATGTAAATAAGATTTCGATCATAGACAAGATCTTTATCACTTCCAGTTTGATATTTGGATGAGATATGATCTTAGAAGTTGGTGATTTGGAAGAAGTAAAGAAAGAGTGGGTTGTAATGATCCCACATAGGAATTTTACCCTTACAAGGATGCTTCATAAATACAAGGGTTCTTCCACCTAATAGATTAGTCTTTTGGGATGGGCTCTCCCTTAGTTCTTGAGTTGTTACATTCTTGGCCTTATTTTGTTACATTGATGCTTTTATTGAGAGTTGACTCCATGGAGGGGAGATTATAGGTTGGATTAAGGTGTGGTAACTACCGTCAAGCCGGTGTCGATAGGCTAGTCCGACGTGGGAATTGACTCTTAATTTAAGGAGGGTGTAATGTAATGATCCCACATAAGAATCTCACTCTCACAAGAAGGTGCTTCATAAGTACAAGGAGTTCTCTCACCTAACATACCAGTCTTTTGGGATGGGTTCTGCCTTTGGGCCTGAGTTATTACATTCTTAGGCTTATTTTGTTAGATGGATCCAATTCGAAATCAGTTCTCATGATAAAAAAATTTTGTTCGTAACAAGTTGTACCAAGTAAAGTGATGAGTAAAATAATTTACATTTTAAAACTTTTGAAAATGTAAGACAGTTTACACACATGATACTCGATGGAAGACTTGAATGGGAAGTGGTTGCATTGTGGAATGAGGGCTTTAATTCTTCACACACTGAGGGAGCCTTGGCGGGGTAGCTAAGCAATCGCCTAGAGTTTCTAGGAAAGGGAAAATGACGAAGCACGCATAAATAAGGCTTTCGGTAGTCGAGGAACTCATTAGTAAGAGCACTCGAGTAGAGAAGAACCAAATGGGACATAATAGGAGATAAACCTCCTAATATATGTTCATACACCCCTAGTGGAGATGGTTGCATAATAATCTCTTTGATTATGAAGAAGGTTACATAACTGCCCCTCTGATATTGAAAATGGTTGCTTAATGGCACCTCTGATATAGAAAAAAAAAAAAAAAACCTAATCCCATCAGTTGCATGTTTTTTAGTTTTCAGAAAGTCTCTGATGCTGCAGTCAACAAGCACAATAATCCAAATGGGCACATACTAACACCCAAATGTACAATTGTATTTTGAAGATATATATACATGGTTATAATTAAAGAACAATTGGGCTTATATTACTCCATTTTTCACATGCATTGCTCCTTAAAATTATTTCAATACTCGGAGGCACCTGATACTTGACTACTACTTGAGAATGCCGAGATGAGTATTTCATCCCTTTGATAGACCCTTCGATAGATTAGCGAGTAATCTTTTCTAGCTTAGGCTCCCTCATATAAAAACATATATATTTCAATTGGTTTTTGAGCTTTTCCAAGTATGCTTCTATTACAAATTTTAGCTTGTATATCAAACCGAGTAATAAGACCTAGGGGCGAGCTCTCGACATCATCAATTTCTTTTCTTATTTGTAAGTAAATTTATTTTACTTTAAATTGCAATCGACTTATATCAAGTTTCCTTTCTTCATTAGTAACATATAGTGTGTAAATACTTAAAATTTTAAAATATTGTAAAACATGACAACATTACATTCTATTATTTTCAAAAAAATAAAAAATAAATTTTGTTAAGGGAAGTAAAACAATTCCGAAGGTTTTGTGTAGGTATCTAGGTTTTCTAATAACGAGGGAATACTAGAAGTTTCATAATTTCTCTTCAAGTACATAGAGAATTCGTCCGACAATCGTTCCATGAAGTCAAATTTTCATTAGTTCTAGTCAAGGGATCGTCTAGGTAAAGCCTACGATCAAAGCACTAAAGAACCAATTAGATTCTTAAGAATGTACATATTCGCGCTCTGAATTGCGAAAAGGAAATGCTAGATGCAGCTCATTTGATTTAGATAGAATATGATATCTTATTTTATTATTTCACTTTCACTAGAAAAACTTGATTATAGAATAAAAAAGAGTGGTTATGAAATTGGATTTCTTTTTCGTGCCATATGCGCTTAGACTTCACTTTTTCTCCCTTTTTTTCCCTGTTAATGTCTTGTATAATATGATATAAGTGCCTTTTTTAATCATGTATATAATATATTTTTATTTATTAAGACTATTACTATTGATTAATAAAAGTTATGATGATTATTATTATTACTTCTTTATTGTTATTATTATTATTATTATTATTATTATTATTATTATTTACTAGTTTTGTTAATTATTAAGTTTATTATTATTATTCGAATAATTTAATATTATTCATAATTGTTATTTTTTTAATAACAATATGTATATGTTATGTTTATTAATTAATAAGTTTATTATTATTTGGATAAATTAATCTTATTCATAATTGTAATTGTTTTAATAATATTGATAGTACTTTTATTATTAAGATAATAACATATATATGAAGCGCTAATTTTGTTATATATTCTTTTTTGAAAGGGGTATTTTGGTTATTTTATAAATAAATTTATTTATGAGAACATATAAATGAGCTAATTCTATATGTTTTGATTGGAATGGGTAATGTCAAATTGGAGGAAGCAGATTACCTAGGGAATGAAATTTTTAGGATCATTATCTCATACAAAGAATAAGAATCCATATAGAGTTGGAAATGCTGTTTTATTCCTAACTCATTCCATCATATCAATCATAACTTTAATCTATTTAAAAGATAGATAGGAATTATCTATACGAACCCCTGTAAGAATTTTCATATTTAGAGGACCTAATTGGAATTATATCTAAATTTGAGGGTTTCTAAAGTCTTTTTCCGCCCATTTAAAATCATACATGCCAGTCACAAGGGGGGGGGGGGGGGGGGGGGGGGCGGGGGCGGGCGAGGGCGTTGAGGGAGGGACAAAACACATGTTTTTTTTTTTTTTTTAAGAAACAAAAGGAAAGGAAAACGAAACCCATGCATGTTCTCACTTCGTGATCGACACCGATTTGTACATATCATGTTGAGGCCGTGATCCTCGCCATGTTGATTTATAGATTACGATGATAAAATACATGTGTGCACATTATATAATGCGATTATTGATGCTTCCAATGAAGAGTGAGCTGTTACTTGTAGATGAAGATCTTTATCACTCCCAGTTTGATATACATTTGTACAAGGTATAATCTTAGAATATTTATTATGATATGGAAGAAATATAGAAAGGGTGTGTACAATTAGAAATCTGTTTTTATTTATTTATTTAAGGGAGATCTAAATCGTATATTAGATGATATCACCTACGAGAATTGATCTTGCATTCTCTCACACTGATAACGAGAAGCAATCTCTCACAATCTATTTTAGTAATATAAAAGTTTTGTTCGCAACCGATGTGGAGGATGACATAGTTTTGGCGCATGACCCGCCCGCATCTAAGCTGTCTTTGCGTTCGATCAGCCTGCAATTGGACAAATGTTTTAAACGAGTTCAAAGTAGATTAGAGAATACTCTCTAAGTATATTACATCGAAGATGCTTTAGGTTATGAGCTGATACGGTGCGAGATTATCGATACCTAGTTAAGAGTTTTATATTAAATAATTACTAAATAATCAGAATCTTATCAGTACCTAGAAACTAGTATGTATAGATAGCTATATTATTCATCAGTAAGAGTTAAAATTTGAATCCACTATTAAATATTTTAGAATTTCAATTAATAAATTGCCTTATAAGACGAAGCATGATATGTTGTCTTTTAGGTAGAAATTGTCTTTCATACAAGAACTAACCACTTCAATATGATTCTCATAGGTTTAATTTTGCGATGGATTAGGTATATTTATTAGACATCACAATAATCTCATTAAATCAGATCACACACGGATTTTTTTTCTTTTTCGGTCATTGAAATGCATAATTCGTTAAGGCTGAAAATATAATTACAAAGGAAATTATCCCACCGATGTAGATCAAAGTCATTAGCTAGCAGCATAGCAAGCTTTAAACGTACATCAAAATGTCAGTTCTCAGGGAGATTCACTTTCGGATAAGCTTTAGCTGAACTGTTTGGACTTGTGTTTGGGCTTGAATGAAGCGGTTTAGCATCTCTTGCAGCGAGTACACCACTTGCGCTAAGGTATTGACATTCGCAGGAGGTGGGGTGGATGTTGATG
The DNA here is from genome assembly GCA_037974665.1 of Ehretia macrophylla. NCBI lineage: Eukaryota > Viridiplantae > Streptophyta > Magnoliopsida > Boraginales > Ehretiaceae > Ehretia > Ehretia macrophylla. Next base: position 10,012,426 of record CM075768.1, read on the forward strand.
CATTTTGAGGATAACCGGGTGGGGATAGCCCAGGGATCACTGTCGAGACTGGTGAGGTTGTCATGATGGGTGGATTTTGTGTATTGGGTTGTATGAATCCAACAGGAGGGTACACTCCTGATGGCCGGGGTTGCTCGTACTGAGTTTGATCACCGGCTTGACTGTGGCTATGGGTGTTTACCATTTCATGGAATCTCAGTGGGAATTGATGCTCAGGTCCCGTAGATGGCGCCAACCATTTAACGTATAAAATTGGAATTGCTTGACCTTAGGTCCCGTCCGAGCTGTTTATAGTCTCATAAGCAATGAACAAATTGCATATTAATTATACGTGAATACTCCAATACTCAAGTTAATAATTTAATCGTGAGAATAATCAAATACTAAAAGTAGAATGTTTATGAGTGAAAGAATAAGAAACCTTTTGAGTGTGTATGAGTTGTATATTTATACATTTCTAATAGACAATGTTCCGGATTTAATAGAATTCAGTCGTCCCAACCTATAGTCTCAAAAAAGGGGCGAAGGTCGGCCCTCGTTGCCCAAGGTTGGGAGAGCCCGACCCCACAAATAGCTATGGGCCCCACTTATTGATATGGGCCCTACTTTTTTTTTTGGTGATTAAGTCGACAATTTTTATTAGGTCTATTTTATCCCACATCAAAAAGCTCTAACACCACGATTTGGGGTTATACTTCTTTTCTATAATGGAAGTTATTAGTTGATAATTTCTAGTTTTAATAGTTAATATTGAAGTTCTCAAATTATAATGGATTCAATCTGAAGTCCTACAGGTAAATGGTGTAGTTATTTATACATTATGTAGTACTAGTTTCTATTGGTACGCTTCCGATTATAAGGTAATTGTTAAATATTTTAATTCTAAACTATAGAAATCTTACTAGGCATGGATAGTCTCCCACCGTATTCTGCTCCTAACGTAAATCATCTCCATCTTCTCTCTTTCTCTTTTTTCCCCCTAATGACGAGTAACTTTATTTAGATAGAATTATATTAAATCTATTTTAAAGTTATAAACTCCATAGTAGAGATGTTCGTTTTAAAACATGCTTCATATCAGTAAAGAGTCGGACGATATTTGTAATGAGAAGATAGGTTCGAACTTAGGATATTAAGCCATCATAAACATCTTCATGGAATGATTTAAATGGATAAACTGGGCCTTCCGCAATTCAGATTTTAGTTTGATGCTCATAGTGTGTGAATTTTTTCCCTTTTTTATTTAGGATTCTTCTAATGTGACTTTCTCAAGTTTCAATTACTGTAGCTTCATTTTCTTTCAATTTCTTGTAACTGGAAGAAATGTTTCTTCCTCGATCAATTTGTTTTACTGGATAATGGTTTTGGCTTTGTCCCCCATTCTACTTTTCCTTTGTATTTTCAAGGTTAACCACTTAAGCTCATACCCTGCCTTGTGTTTGTATTTGTTTTGTTCATGAAATAAAATTTCGGAGGGTACTATCCTCTTTTACTAAAAACAAAAAAAGTCGCTATACAAGTTACAAAACCAAACTCGATTTAAATTATATTTTACCAAACCCGAACTCGTTAAATATTTAAAAACCCGCAGGTACCCGACCCGTTCCGTTAATGAATAAAAAAATAATTTTTTTAAAAAAAACTTAAAAGGTTTTTAAAAGAAATGAAAAGAAGTCCTAAAATAATGACAAATTGCAATGGATTAAAAAAAAATTAAAGTAAACAAATTTAAACTTACTATAAACATTCAACAAAATCTTTATGCTGAGAAGTTATCATCCTTCCATAATAAAATGAAATAACCTGAGGAAAAAAAACATAAAGTACTTGTCACAATTATAAATTATCATTCCCGTTTGAATTATTCAGCAATTGAGTGATTGTGTTATTTGAATTAGATAAAAGAATATATAAACCTAAACTATAAAGGTTAACAACTGATAATAAGATTTGGGTTATAGCCCACAACTATTATTCTTGGACCAATATTAAAAAAAATAGTTTTTCTTAAATAATATATTATTTGTATATGTATGTAAATATATAAATATTTTTATTAATTTATTTTTACTAAATTACTAATCAGGTTCTCGGATTTTTTTAAATTACTATTACCAAACCCTATCGGACTACCCGTCAGTAATCATTTGTAAAAATTAAACTCTAACGGATACTCCATCGGTTTGGTAAACGAGTTTATAATCGAGTCAGATACCTGTCGGATTCGGATTTAAATCCTACCCATTGTCATCCCTATATACAACCACTTCATCTAACTCTTTGGGGCTCCTAATATATGTAGTATACTTTTTTTTAGCCAAAGGAGAGGCAGGACCCTCCGAAAGTTTTATTAATGACCAAAAAATAAATACAAAAGTAGAGGGGCACATGAATCCTAACCTTCACAGGAGAACAGGGGACTTAACTGACCATCCTAACTAAATTAGAAGTAGGCACAGGCACCCCGCACCCCTTCATTACAAAAATTCAAAATCCTATCCAAAAAGAATCAAAAAAATACAATATACAAAATATCAACCTGGAAGTGATAAACATCTTTGGCTTCAATTGACAACTCACTTTCCAATCTTTGAATTAACATGGTGAGGATCACATTTAATGATAAAGAAAGTGGTAACGTGAAGTTTTGTTTTTCTTTTCTGATCGTTTATTGATAAAAAAAAATTGTAGTTTTTTTTTTTTTTTTTTGTTCCCCCTTGTGATCGGCATGAACGTTTTTCAATTACGAACTGACAGTAAACAATGACCATATATGACCATTAGGTGGTAGCAATAAATCAACAAATAGGATGGGTGTTATCCTATATATATCCCCACCAAATAACAATTAAGAACTACTCAAACCTTGAGATCTAGAATGATAAAAAATGAAAATTGAACAACTGCATTTCTCCACAATTTTCTTCTTACAGTCCTATGTTACTAATGTAATATATTATATACATACATACCTTTTTATAAGCTATTGACTAATGTTAACATGTGTTGCTACCCTATGACTACTTGTTCTTTTGTAAGTGTTATTATAATTGCTTATTTGAATAACATATTCATTGTTATGGAAATGTGTGAGAATATTCATTCAAGGTTCATAAAGTCAGCATTTAATTTTTGTCCAAAACCTAGCCAAAAAGACAAAAAGCCCTATATGTTTGCACAAAAAAGACTTCATATGATTGCACAAAAAATACCTCGATGATAAGTTATGTTACACCAATATCAATAGAATCCTTATTTTTTTCTTTCTTGTTCTTTGGCTTATCTTATAACAGGATATCAACCCAAATAGTTTACGATTCGTTGGAAGTGTAAAGATGTCACGCTCCAAGCTCAAACTCCTAGGCTCGCATGCGATATTGGTATTGTAGACATAAGAAAATAACTACTTGGGCTTCTTTTCTAGTGACCAAAAAGATTAACCAAAATCATTCTTTGTTTCTTAACACCCACTTATAAACCACATAATCACACTATCTCCCATCAATTTGGGATGTCACATACACCTCCCGAAAAGGATCTAACATCCTCGTGAAGAGCACATACACCAAGACCAACCAGGCGGAGTAAGATTCTAGAGGTGGCTCCTACAGGTTCAATAGCATCGCCTTATTGTTGTAGCACTTTGCATCGCATAGTATTTAGTTCTTGCACAGGCTAGTGACTGACTCTTAATACCTTTATGTCATACCTCGAGCTCAGAACCCCAAGCCCGTAGGCGAGACTGACATTGTAGGCATAACAAATAACTGCTTGGACCTTTTTTTCTATTGTCCCAAAATGGTTAACCCAAGTTGTCCATTATATTGTTTATAGCTCTTTAAAATGTATTATCTAGCTTTATTTTTTTAATTGAGCATTTTATATTGTTATTGATTCTATAGTTTATTTACTTGCATTGCACGAAAATGATTTTGAAAACTCCCCGCCTTTATCCTCATTCATTGAGCATTGTGTATGCTGACCCTTTTCATTCACCATGTTTCAGGAAGCAGAGATTATGCCTCAGATTATAAAGGAAGAAGAAGTTGAAGCATTCCCCTAATTGCTTGAGTTGGATACTTGTGTTATGTGATTGGAAGTATTGTAAAGTGTAATCTTATCTGATATTATGACCTTGTATTTATTTTGAAGCCTAGTTAGCCTTGTATGTAGTTCATATTTGTAAAGGCTTGTAATTAAAGCTAGATAACTAATAAGTGGTATGTAATAAGCCTAAATAACTGCTTAGTTCATGGTTGGTTAACTAGAATGCATGTTTATATTTTATCTAAGTAATAGAAAGCTATAATTATCTTATTAACTAGAAATGGAACCTTGTATATGTTGTAGTTGTTGTATGTATGGAAATCTTCTATGTGCAGGTTTTGGTTTGGCCTAGGTACAGGAGAAACTTTGCCTGTTTTTTCTTGTTTTTCGTGTCTTGGGGATTGGATCGGGTTGCTATTATTGGTCCTTATTCCGTGAGGGATCAAGGCATTACACTATCCCCTAGAGATAAAGTTTTCTTTCTCCCAACCAGATAGTTTGCTGTTGATTTTTTGAAAAAGTTCATCAAAAAGAGAGGATCTTTTTGCATCTTTGTAGAGAAGAGCACCAAGATATTTTATTCGCAAATAATATTGCTTGTATCCTGTAGATTCTGAAATAATAGTGGTTCTAGATCTGGACACTTTTTTGTCAACAATGAATCCACTTTTCTCTTTGTTAACCTGTTGCCCTGACACTTGCTCATAGTGATTCAAGAACCCTATGAGATTTTTAAGAGCATCTTTGCTACCATTAGAAAAGATGATAAAATCATCAACAAAAGATAGGTAAGATATAGAGAAGGGAGAACCTGTAATACCCCCCCCTCCCCAAAAAAAAAAAAAATTTGCATGACATATCATTGTGTATTTGCCACTTACTCATTGTCATTTTATATTTTGTTAGGAGTCCTTTAATGAGTGGGAGGACATATTTGGAGCCAAACAATAATTACACTAATATAACAAAATATCCTAAGGAGATAAGACTAAGCCTTGATGAAACAAAAAAAAAAAACATAAAACAAGTTCTCATATTTTCTCTCTCTCCCCACCCATTTTCCCCTTTCCCCAATTTCATGCCCAAGCTTCTATTTCTTAAAATAAGTCAACCTAGCTGAAATTTTGACAATTAAGAATCTTGTAAAGGAAAAATTGAAGATTTTGCGTGTCTTAAGAGCTGTGATAAGTAAGGTGATTTAATTGGTTATTGAACATCTTCTAATGACTATGTTTATGTGTAGATAGATTGAACCTATGGAATAAATGATTAAGATACTTGCTTAATGTTAAATTAATGGAGGAATTAAAGGTTGTTAAGGTGGTAGTAGTTTTGTGTGTAATAATCATAGGTAGCAAAATAAGTGATTGTTGTTAAAGAAAAAGGTGCAAATGTTGACCACACATTAAGTATGTGTGTGTGTGTGTGTGTGTGTATGTATATGTCTCTGACTATATGTATATGTATATATGGTTACGTCAGAAATTATACTTGTCTTAAATGGTGCAAAATAGGAGCTGCTTGAATTATGTTAATGATAGTTGTTCTTGAGAAAATAGTGTAATGTTGTCTACGCATGTATATGTGCCTAGGAATCGTAGAAGGTATGTGTGTGGTCGTGTGTATGTGTGTAATTACCTTTGAGTATGCATATTGACTTTATGTATGTAACGTACATATATGTATTTCCTTGAAAACGTGAGAATTATATAGTCCAATGATTTGTATGGTAAAGACTTTGGGTCATGTTGGATATGCATGTATAGGTGCTTAAGAATGGTAAAGACTTTACATATTATGGCTTTGGGTGATTTTAGGCTAGGTGGTTGCCACGTATATATGTAGGATTAGTATGGAGATCATGAGTTGTAAGCAAGAAAGATTTGACATGGAAAGAATATAAGAAGCCATAAAGTAGAAATAAGAAGAAGAATACAAGTAGGTAAAGCAGAATTAGAGAAGTTATTGCATAAGATGCTTAGTTTATAAACATGTTGCAATAATATGTCGACTGTAGGATTGTAAAAGGTAGGAAGATAGAAATATGAAGCAAAAGACTATGATAGGAAAAAGAAAGAAAGATAGAAAAAAAGGAAAGATAAGGAAATAGATTAGAATAAAGTAAGAAGAAAAAATTAGAAGAAATATGAAGATTAAAAAATGAACAACAAAAAAGATAAGACATATAACTTTGGAAAACTATCAATATTTGATTATCATCGTTAATATTTTAAAGCTTTCAATATATCTTTTGATCCAGGTTTAATGTTTTAGTATAATTTATTATTATACAGCTGCAAATTACTCGTGAGTCGATTATCTTAAACAGAAGGTTAGGTTAATTTAGAGTTCGATCGAGGTAAGTAGGATACCCAACACACACTTCTACTTTATTTCAATTCAATTTATATACTCCTTACGCACATTGATTCATTGTTGATATACCATTTGTTATTTCTTGAATACACCACTTGTTCATATTAGATGTACTCTGTGAAACCTAGACGATAGGGTGCAATATATGGTCGTCACTAGCCTCTAGGCATATTACAATGTTATTGTTACCACCATGGCAAGAGAGCTAGCTACTCTTTATCGGACCGATGGTTATGGTATTGTATTGTTAACCTAATACAAAGTATCAATGGTCAACGATATTGAACAATGGTCATCTATATTGTTATTATCATGCAACAGTACAAGGATATTCGAATTCTATTTCATATGTTTCATACGCTATATATACTACATGCTTAATTGATTTCTCTAAGTCTTTCACAGTATCCTTCTTAATGAGCTTTCTTTGCCCATTTTATTCTATTATTTTTGCAGAAGTCAAGGATATTGAACTGTCAGGGCTATATGAGTTAAAGGTCACCCTGTGAAGTTGAATCTCGTAGTTCACTTGTTATTTTAGGAATTCTTATTTTTAGTAGTACTATGAATGATTTTGGCTCTTGTGTATTTTGTGAACTTGTATTAAATAATTTAAAGCACTGTATTGATTTATTAAAGTTTTAGCAGCTCTAACAGATAATTTTGTGGAAATTAGCTTTTGTACTAGGGTATTAGCGTCTTGCAGTCTTAAGAGGTATAATCTTCTTAGGCTCGCGGCATCACATTCCCGAGTTTGCCCTTGCGAATTAGGGGGCGTGACAGTTGGTATCAGAACAATAGGTTTGATGATCAACGAGACCTAAGTAATGGGTAGCTATGCTTTTGCTAGTTTCTTGTCACATATGTTATTGACCTTGTTTTATCTTTGTTGTAGCATGATAATTTGGTGTGGTAATTTGTTTAGGTGATGGGTCATAAAAGTGAAACTAATGTTATTTCGCTTATGATTTTGAAATCATTTTGGCACTATTAAGATTTATTTAATAGGTATCATGCTTGCATCATGTTAATAAATTTTGAGTCCTAACTTTATAGATCATATCTCAAGGCTACTTGTTTTAGAATGTATCAAACCATTGTTGTGTATTAAGCAGACGTCATCATGAGAAAATAGTATTAGTATGATCTTCTTTTTGAAATATGAATTATGAAAGTTACGCCGTTGCGATGTGGGCTATGATTTTGAATTATTATTGTACTGTTAGTTCACCATTGAAATCTTGATTATTATGCTTATCGATTCTGGTCTCAGCTTAATGGATTTGATCTTGATGTTCCTTTAGTGAAAATGAAGTTGTTCGAGGAAATAACAATGTCTTCTAATGATTGGAATTACTTTTCTTGGCATGCTATATCTGTCTATACTAACCATATGGATTAGGTAAAAATAATTTATTTAATCTTGTTGAGGTTAGAGCATATAATGGTATGCTTGGAGTTATATTTGTGAAATTTTTAGAATATTTAAGTGTGATAATTGTTTTCCTATATGTGTTCCAGTGATATAATTATTTGAGGTTGTTTCTCAGTGAAAGATGTTTTTGGAGTCATGCTGATGTGACTGTATTTGTAACACTCAAACCACTGTATATGTACTACATTTGTAGCTTAACTTGTGAAATAAATGCAACACTTAGTGCACTTAATTTTAGTTTTAATTATTAGTGTAAATAATTAGTTAGTTTAAATTAATATAATTTGTAGAATACGAGAAAAGTTCTGTCTGAGTAGCTTTTTAGTAAAACTCTTACTCGAGGGAAGTTCTGCCTAAGTAGCTCTTATCGGGAGAATTTCCGCCCGAATAACTATTTTGCGTCGGACCTCTGCTCAAAGTCATGGAATCAGAAATACAAAGTCGTCATATCGGGGGAGCCTTTCTTGACTCTTTTATTTGTACAACTTGTATTTATTATTATATTTGAGTAAAGCTATTATCTAGGGCATGATATTGTAAATGACAGTCTTTTAATCTATGGTCTCGGATTCAGATAATTTGATTTATATGCAATATATGGCTTGTATTAATTCAGTATTGTCTTTCATACGTAATGCTTTTAAGTAGACATTATGATTACTTTACTTTCGTGCCATATATCCATGTTATAATAGTGAATCGATAGGTTGTACCATAGATTCCATAAGACTATAGGTTGAACTATAGTTTCTACCCAAGTTGGAGTTGTTGATTACTTAGTTAAAACAAACCGGTTATACCAGGTTACAAGGACAGATCCATACTGCGGATGGAACGACACCTATAATAGTTGTAGTAATTGGGACTTTAATTAGACTAAGGAAATTAACTAGGTTAAATGCTTATAGTTTATCCCTTGCATAGAATTAAAGAATCTAGGATACCGAGCCTAGATTAACTGCCTCATTACTTATCCGGCCACCTAGATTCATTTCTCCAAGATTCCACAAAACCTTAGTTAGCTTTAGCCTTAGTTCATATTTCTCGCACGATACTCGAATCATACTTTAAAAAATGTCACGTTTTCACTTTAACACTTTTAAACACTAATTCACTACCTAACTTACAAGCTTTCCTATGGATACAATTCCGCACTCAGAGCACACTACACTACAATATTCGTGTATTTGCGGGTTATTAAAACTTGGTCAAATTTGCACACTTTTATATTGCCGAACTCGAACGCTTCACATGTTAATAGACTTGGAGTCTCAATTGATAGAATTGATCTTGAGGTTATTTTAGAATGAATTTATTTGAAGAATTGCTTATGCATATTTGGGAATGAAACAAATTGTAGTATAACATGCATATATTTCTGTTATTTGGGATTGGCATATTATCAAATGTTATTTTGAAGTTTTGATCTTTAAACCTCAGAGCCCCAACTGGAGTAATTCATGACTAAGGTTATTTTCTTCAAATATGTAATTGTTGGGAGATAAAATTATTTGAGAAAATAAGGATGCATTTCAGCAGCTGAACATTTACTTGTCTACATCGATCATTTGAGTTCCAGTCGATATGACTTCCTAAATTGTTGTTGGGTACAAGAATATTTGGAATTATATTTGTGGACAATTTACTATTTTTAAGTGACCACCTTGTCTCCTTTTATTATTATTTTTTGGAGTCGTTTTCTGATAGGGAGTTATCTTGAGCAAATATGTAAACTTTGATAATGAGACTTCTTCAAAGAACTATTAATGCATTTGGGTAAGAGAATTCCTATTTGTCTATAGTAATAGTGAATTTCAAGGATGGAATTCTTGTAAGGAGGGAATAGTGTAATACCCCCTCAATTGCATGACATATCATTGTGTATTTTTCACTTACTCATTGTTATTTCATATTTTGTGGGGGGTCCTTTAATGAGTGGGAGGAAATATTTGGAGCCAAACAATAATCACACTAATATAACAAAATATCCTAAGGAGATAAGACTAAGTCTTGACCCAAAAAAAAAAAAAAAAAACATAAAACAAGCTCTCATCTTTTCTCTCTCTCCCCACCCATTTTCCCCTTTCCCCAATTTTATGCCTGAGCTTCTATTTTTTTAAACCAAGTCAACCTAGCTGAAATTTTGACAAACAAGAATCCTATAAAGAAAAAATTGAAGCTTTTGTGTGTCTTAAGAGCCGTGAAAAGTAAGGTGATTTAATTGGTTATTGAACATCTTCTTATGACTATGTTTATGTGTAGATATATATTAACATGTATAGGAATAGACTCATATAGTGATTGAACCTATGGAATAAATGTTTAAGAAATTTGCTTAATGTTAAATTAATGGATGAATTAAAGGTTGTTAAGGTAGTGCTAGTTTTGTGTGTAATAACCGTAGGTAGCATCATGTTTTAGGGAAGTTAGTGTATGACTATGTATGTATATACCAATATTTATGTATAAGATAAGTTGTGCGTGTGATGAGTTAATAATTAGCATAATAAGTGATTGTTGTTAAAGAAAGGGTGCAATGTTGACTACACATTAAATATGTATGTGTGTGTGTGTGTGTGTGTGTGTATGTCTCTGACTATATGTATATGTATATATGGTTAGGGCTAAAAGTATACTTGTCTTAAATCGTGCAAATAGGAGCTGCTAGAATTATGTTAATGATAGTTGTTCTTGGGAAAATAGTGTAATGTTGTCTATGACTGTATATGTGTTTAGGAATGGTAGAAGGTATATATGTGGTCGTGTGTGTGTGTGTGTAATTGCCTTTGAGTATGTATGTTCACTTTATGTATGTAAGGTGCATATATGTATTTGCTTGCCATACGTGAGAATTATATAGTCCAGTGATTTGTATGGTAAAGACTTTGGGTCATGTTAGATATGCTTGTATAGGTGCTTAAGAATGGTAAAGACTTTACATATTATGGCTGTGGGTGATTTTAGGCTAGGTTGCTGCCACGTATATATGTAGGATTAATATGGAGATTATGAATTGTAAGCAAGAAACATTTGATATGGAAAGAATATAAGAAGCCATAAAGTAGAAATAAGAAGAAGAATACAAGTAGGTAAAGTAGAATAAGAAAAGTTATTGCATAAGATGCTTAGTTTATAACCATGTTGTTGTAAAACGAAGGAAGATAGAAATGTGAAGGAAAAGACTATGATAGGAAAAAAAGAAAGAAAGATAGAAAAAAGAAAAGGAAAGATAAGGAAATAGATTACAGTAAAGTAAGAAGAAGAAATATGATGATTAGAAATTGAACAACAAAAAGGTTAAGAGATATAACTTTAGAAAACTATCAATATTCGAATATCATAGTTAATATTTTAAACCTTTTAATATATCTTTTGATCCAGGTTTAATGTTTTAGTATAATTTATTATTATGCAACTGCGAATTACTCTTGAGTCGGTTATCTTAGATATAAGGTTGGGTTAATTTAGAGTTCGATCAAGGTAAGTAGGATACCCATCACACACTTCTACTTTATTTCAATTCTATTTATATACTTCTTACACGCATTGATTCATTGTTGATATACCATTTGTTATTTCTTGAATATACCACTTGTTTACATTAGTTGTACTCTGTGACAGCTAGACAACAGGGTGCAATATATGGTCGTCACTGGCCTCTAGGCATATTATAATATTATTGTTACTGTCATGGCAGGAGAGCTAGCTACTCTTTATAAGATCAATAGTTATTGTATTGTATTGTTAACCTGATACATAGTATCAATGATCAAATATATTGTACAATGGTTATCTATATTGTTATTATCGTGCAACTATACAAGGATGTTCGGATTCTATTTCATATGCTTCATACGCTATATATACTAGATGCTTAATTGATTTCTCTAAGTCTTTCACATGGTATCCTACTTAATGAGCTTTCTTTGCCCATTTTATTCTATTGTTTTTGCAGTAGTCGAGGTTATTAAGCTGTTAGGGCTATATGAATTAAAGGTCACCTTGTGAAGTTGAATCTCGTAGTTCACATGTTATTTTAGGAATTCTTATTATTAGTAGTACTATGAAGGATTTTGGCTCTTGTATATTTTGTGAACTTGTATTAAATAATTTAAAATACTGTATTGATTCATTAAAGTTTTGACAACTCTAATAAATAATTTTGTAGAAATTAGCTTTTGTACTAGGGTATTAGCGCCTTGCAGGCATAGGAAGTATAATCTTCTTAGGTTCGCGGCATCACGTTCATTAGTTTGCCTTTGCGAATTCGAGGGCGTGACAGAACCAGTCTTATACCTCAAGGAGGGAAAGTAATTGAAGAGTTTATTGATGCCTCTTGAGAACTATTCAGTTGCAAGATTAAAAGGGACAGGGGATAATGGGTCTGCTTGCCTCAACCCCCTTTCAGACTTAAAGTAGCCAGTAATCTCACCATTAACAATAAGTGAAAACTAGCAATTAGAGATGCATTTGTTGATCTTAGATATCCAAGCTAATCAAATTCAAACTTTTGCAATATATTGAGAAGAAAGTTCCACTGAAGCCTATCATAGGCTTTAGCTATGCCCATAGGCTTTAGCTATGTCCAGTTTAAGAATAACATTGCTGCCTCTAGTTTTTTAAGAAATGTGGTGTACCAATTCCTGAGCTAATAGAATATTATCACTGATTTGTCTGCCATGAGTGAAGCCACTTTGATTTGCAGAAATGACCTTAGGAAGAATTTTTGCCAACCTCTCAGCCAAAATTTTAGTGATGATTTTGTTAAAAACAGTGCAAAGGCTAATTGGTCTAAATTCATTACTGCCATCTCTCTCTGACGTATCGTGCTAACGTTTTAGCATTTCAATTATAAAATAGGTTTTCACAATTTTCAAGGATTCATATAAAAAAGTAATATCTGTTTTGCATTCCAACGCAGGAAATCAAAATAAAATTATTTCACATTGCTTCGTTTGCTTTGTTAGGAGTCATTATTTGACCAATTTATATTACTTGTACAATAAATTTATAAGATGATATAATGATTTAAACTTATTTGCTTCTCGAAAATCCACCATGCAGTGATTATTAAATCACACACAATGGCTCCATTTATTGAAACATAAAAGGAAATTACATGGAGAACATGGGGCCTACAGGGAATTACATCAAATTCTCAAAAGCAAATGACCAGCCAAACTAGGGTTTTCCAAGGATCTTGATATTTTGAGAAATTCTTATTTTTGAAGTATATTCTGGAACCATACTGATGACAACTTTTGATATCTTTCCAAACTCGTAAAGTTCACGTAGTTGATTCCGAAACGAACTGTATATCCTTTAATAAATTCGAAATTGTCCAAGACTGACCAACCGAAATATCCTTTAACTTGCACTCCATCCCTGAGTCAAAAGAAAGTATGTAAAAAATGTGTGGTAGTCATTATTCCTAAATCCACAATAAATAAATAAATAAATAATAAACGGAGTAAAAGAATTTTTCTACTTTTTTTTTTCTAATCCTCACAACCTTGTACTATTAATTAAAGTAAAATATTTTTTGCCTCATGCATATTTACTAAATAGTAGATTATCTTATGCATTTTAACTAATAATTTCCTATTACTAAAAGGTAGCTTAATCCCATATATCCAGATATGATTTGGATTTTGGACTACAAGCAAAGGATTTATAGTCATCTTATATGAAAATCAGATAATGTTAAAATGTTTTACATGATAATGTTGAAATATACAAATGAAAAAAATATTTTATACTCATTCTTGAAACACTTACTGCTCAATTGCTTTACGCACGTACGAAAGGTGGCGATAGTAGTAATTTATTCTAAAGTTGTCGATAAGGGCAACGGAAAGCGGCAACGAAGGATCGTTTACCTCATCGACCCCTGCGAAGAATAATTAACATACGAAATTAATTCTAACCAAGAACATGGACCTGCGTAAAAAAGATGCTTTTTGGGTAACCATGAGGAATTAAGAGGTTGTGAACGAAATTATTACCATTCTCTGTAATGTAAATAATTGGATCATTATACATTTTCTTCATGTATTGAAGAAGACGCCAAATCCCTTTTGGATACATATATATAAAGTCTGTACCAACCTGTATCATCAAGTTAATCATGGTGTTATATTTCTTTTCTTTACAAAAAAGTTGTCCCTTGTTAAATATAAAACAAGAAGGTATTGTGTTGGTAAAAATAGTGTCATACCAGTTGTCCTATAGGTTTGCCATTGCGGTTGTCGACTATTGCAAGAATTCATCACAAAATAATTAGCTAAAGCCATGTCAAGAAATATATGTATATATGTTTTTAATTAAAGTGCAACTTGGCCAATACTTACCTTGAAAACTAGCATGTATATCTGAAAAGTAGTCGGGGAGTATGGTCGTGGTGTCATTGTTGACACAATATCTAGATGTGTAGTAGTTAAGACCAATAAAATCATAAGACCCTTTCAATAGCTTAGATTCTTCCAGTTTGAATTTTGGAAGCCGATCACCAACATTAGTTTTCATAGAAGATGGATAATCACCATGTACCATCGGGTTCACAAACCTATAATGTAGCATTTATAAGAGTTACAACAAAATAATGTGTAGTAGGTCACAATCTTGTAAAGTTTGATGTAAAATTTAAAATTTGTGAATTATACGATTTAGCTTAAGTCAAGAATATTGTTGGTTTTTTCTTTCTTTCGGGTTTTTTCTTCTAGAATTTTAAAAGAACAGGTACTAACAATATATATGAAAGCAAAATCTGTAATGATATTTAATCAAATTAGAGAAGCTAATCATGCAATACTCACCAACCAAGTGTAAAATCTTGACCCCGAAGAGTGGCGTTGAGATCCTTGGTTGAATTTGTAAGAGGCAACAACCAATATGCTACAACAGTCATTCCAATTTGTCCTCCTTGTTTCGCCTAATAGTATATTAATAGTGTAAGAAATTAGAATTTAAAAAGGACAAAAATTCTTTAGCAGTCCATAGTTTAAAACACAACCTGATAAGTTGTCTTGTACAAATTTACTGCATGGGCATGAGCAAGGAGCAAATGGTGTGTCACGTTATACGGTTCAGTGCCAGAGTCTCCGCCGGTGCAATTTGAGCTCACCCAAGAAGAACACCTTTGTGGGGCAAAGGCTGCTCCAGCGGCATAACCATTAGCAGTAAAGGTATACCCTTCATTTATAGTGACCCAATGTCTCACTCGGTCACCAAATCTCGAAAAACAAAGGTTTGCAAAGTCAACAAAATCATTTCTGCAAAACAATGATCATCAATGTCCCCGCTTAGTAGTTATTGAATAGATCGAATTTAAATGCATGCATTGTACTTGAAATTAGCGATATCATTGTTACAATTTGGGTCCGAACAATTTGGAATATCATTTGATTCGTACCATTCTTGGTTTTCAAGAAATCAAAAAAAAAAAAAAACAGTTATTATATGGAATCACTCTTTAAGTGTGAGAGATCTCGAAATTTGTTCTCATGTATAATATTTTAAGTGATATAAAATAATTTTGGCCTCCGATCCTTTGAATAGAAAAACATATAATACTTCAGTAACCTTTTCTTTATTCTAAGGGATGTCTAATACAATTTTATATCTTGCATCATAAGAAAGTTATACTCTCCGAAAATTGATCTCGGGACCTCTCCTTCTTAAAGCGAAAATTATACCACTACATCAGATGGCCACTGGTAATACTTACATAATTCGAGGACTCAGAAAACCACCATATGCTTCATCTAATGCATGGGGAACATCAAAATGGAATATGGTCACATACGGCTTCAAACCTGCTATTTGCTATGAGTTCATTAATTATGAGATACAAAGTGGATAGAAAAATCTGTATGAAATGGTAAAGGCGTTAGACATGCCACGTTCCAGGGTTTTATTGATAACTTTATTGTAGTACTCGATTCCGTCCTCGTTGACACCTCCGCTTAAACTTCCATCTGCAAATTAATGTGAAAAGGCCAAGGACTAGTTCTTAATCACAATCTCCTTTTAGGGCTACAAATTATTATTATTTTTTATAATTATTATTTATCACAGAATTTCATTTATATATTTGTATATAGATAAAATATAAATACATATATAATGATCTGAAGAATGGCAAGTAATGCAAAACGACATCTTACTTGGTAAGACTCTAGACCATGAAATTGAGAAGCGATAAGCATCCATACTCATATTCTTCACAAGCTCAATATCTTCCTGTGGCACCAAAAGAAAGTAGCTAAATGAATTATGGGCAAGCAGGTAATTGAAAATGTATTTTATATGCGCATTACGTTTTCGTTTCCCCCTTCTTTTTGTGGTGCTATGTTTATGTATTATTATCTTTGTTGAATGATAGGAACAAAAGAGATTTTAGCATCACTTTTTTAATTTGCCAAAGGGTTAATACTCACTTTGGTCCTCTATTTTTGACTTGATTGACAAAATGGTCCATTATCTTTAAAAGTGATACATTTCAATCTCTAATCTTTTGTATGAGTAACACAGTTAGTCATTTTTAGTTATTCCGTTAACAAATTGAAGGAAAATGCAATGTTTCTCTTATTTTTCACAAATTACACATGATTAGTACGTGTGTTTCCCATCATTTTTTAATGAAATCATTAAAAAGGACTAACGGTGTCACTTGAACAAAAGATAAGGGACTAAAATGTAATATTTTTGAAGATAAGAGACCACTATATCAATCAATTGAAAGATAGATGACCAAAATAGGTATTAACCCTTAGCCAATAATAAAAGTGCTTATAGCCTCACTTTCTTAATTAGCCAAAAATAAAAAGTGCTTATAGCATATAAAACCATGAATTAATTAAGTTTCAGAAGGCCAAAACTTCGGGTGGTACCTTATATCGATGGTAGGAGTTTGTTGCAACATCCCCATTACTCTGGTCGGACATCCTATCTATTTATGAAAAAAAAAAAAAGAAGAAAAAAATGGAACAAATTTCCACAACCAATTAAAGATCTGATCCGAGAGAGAGAATTACATTTTAGAACTAGATAATAATCATAGTAGAGGACAATGTGTTTTATATATATATATATGGGGGCAGGTAAGTCTCCATCCTCCCACAAAAGTTAGGCTTTATGTCCCCTTCGTCTTTGTAACCTTTTTTTGGTATTAATAAAATATTAGAAGGTATCGCTCCTCTTTTCTTAAAAAAAGGTGTATATATATATATATATAGTAAGGATTGGTTGTTCAGCGGTTCTATATATATATATATATATATATGTATATTGTCATTTGAAACTTTAAAGAGCACTGTAGACCTGGATATGTGTGAAGGTAATAATCCCAATTACTGGGACCTTTACCACTAACGTTCCATGCACCTTCAATCTGGAAAAACATTGAGATGAACTGGTTACATCGATTCACCAATAATCTTGCATAAAATAGTATTAAATTAAATAGTTGAGACACCTGATAAGCAGATGTTCCAGCGCCGAAAACAAATCTATCTGGAAAACTGCTGCGGTTAAGCGTATGTATTCCAAAGCTTGGGGACAAAGGCTCAGCAGTACGATCAATACGATTCAGACCATAAATCCGTGAAAGAGGACCATGCCCTGCACCTGTATGACCAAGCACAATGTGGACATGCGAAAGGGCAAGGAAACCTAGGAGAAGATGACGTAACACATCCATGGCTAATGCTGTCTCTAGTTTCTTTTGGATATGCTACTAGTATATTAAGTTCAGGCTTATATAGAAGAACGAGAGGGCATGGAAATCTGATGCATGTGATAGGATACAATTCTAGTAGGGAAATTATAAGTTGGCCCTACACCCAAGATCAGTTGGGTACGGTGGAATGGCCAGCAGTAATCTGTTCTAATCACAAGTTTTGAATTCAAATTACAATTTTGACCTTCATTATACTAGAAGAAAACATAAGCTGGCCTGAATTGTAGGAAGTAATCCTGAAAGTGTCATTTGGACCATTTCGTATCAGAGATCATTTTATATGCATGTACACATATAGCCAATTGGTTCTTAGAGTTGTTCTATTAAAAAATGGCGATGCAGGGTCATGGAAACCAAGTATACGCCCATTAGACGTTAATGTTAATTTTGCACGATGTAAATTTTTTTTTTCTGTTTAACTATGATTTTGATAATAGAGCTTCTCTGCAACTTCCATCTGCGTCTTGTACATAAAAGTTGTTGAAAAATGAAATCGCAAGATCTTATTTGACATGATAGAATAACTTACCGTAAATCCTAGTTGAATTTTTATCATTTTACCCCACCAGTTTAGTACAAATTAAGCTTAGCATAGAAACATTATTCTTTTCAAAAACTGTTTTACGAAAATTCAAAACCTTTTTTTTCTCTTTGTTTTTTAAAGTAGATGGAGATTTGGAAAACCCTTCATATAGATTATGAAAGATAATGACCAGTTCTATTCAAACGTAGATTACTGGGAGTATGATATATATATATATGCATTAAGGAAAACCAAGCATCTTCTCTTTTTTCTTTTTTTTCTTTTTTTGTTCTTTTGATTCAAGGGTGGTGTAAGCCATTCTAAATTACTTGGAATGTTCAAGATGAAAATTCATTAAGAAACTTCTAACATCTAAAACGAAAATCATATACCACTAGACCAAATGGTCAATGGCAAAACTAAGAATCTTCAAGAAAGTATAGCACTTGATATACATTACATTTACATGCGTGTATTGTCCTATATAAGCAAAGTCAATTGGTTATAAGATGCAAAATGTATAGAAAGGACAACCTTGTATAATGCCTCTTTTTTATTTTATTTTTTCTTCTTTTGGTACAATTTGTTGGGTATCGACGCAATGGAATGGTCAGGGACAAGTAATATTACAGAACTAAAATATGAATGAGAAAAAAAACACATGATCAAGAAATTCAAGCTCTAGTAAGTATGAATGGTCCATACCACTTTGCCTATAGGTAACAAATTCTTGAGCCATAAAACTCTCCCTTATCTTGCTTTCAAGCAATTCTAATTCTCCATAATTAATTTGAGCATAGGAGGAGGACCCCGGGGACACCCTAAGGTCCTTTGTTTTGCAAGAACGCAGGTCAGGGAGCTCAGACCAGCCCATACCTCAGATTTTACCCTAACACAACTGATACATTATCAAATAAGTATTTTCATGCTAGTAGTGTTGTAGACCTATTAATTTTAATGTTATAAAATCTATAAAAGAAGAAAGAGCAAAATGAGCAAGCTTTACATATGAGGTTTTTGACATCCTGTAGATTTCATTGCATAAATACAAGTACAAAATATAACTAGAAAACAACTCCAACATATTATGAGTTACGTAAGTATGATATGATTATTCAAAACTTTGAGAGTTAAAAATCTCTTTAATCTTTTGAGAATGAAGAGATGTTAAATAGTTATATCACTACTTGAAAGAAAAAAAGTGCAATCAAAAAGAGATATTGGTCATGATAAAATAGTTTCATATGCAATCGCTAATAGTATTATGAAAGAAGCGAGGATCTTGAATGAAGGTTTGTTTAATAATGTCAACATAAAACTTTGGGTAAATTATTCCAACAACCACTAAACTATTTTGGTAGTCCTTTTTTTTTTTTACCATTGTACTATTTGTTTTACTCTAAAAGAGCCATTAATTTTTCAAAATGCTTTCATTCAAACAATTCTGTTTCATGCTGTTAAAAACATTAATCAAATGAGGTAAACATATATAGTATATATAAAAGGGACACAAATGAAAATATTATTTCTTTTATCTTCCACTTTAATGTATCAATTTTCTTTTTCCTTTTCTTTTCTGTCTATTTCCCAATTTCCCTTTCCTAGCCAAAGCCTACCCACATCTATGTTGCAGCAACTTCTTTAATCCATCCCCTTGTCGTTTTCCTTCTCCCACCCTACTTAACATTACTACCATTCAAATCCCTAATTCTACCTTGCGTCTCCTCACCATATTTACACATGCACAAAGAAAATTTGACATACACAATTCATCAAACACATTCAAGGATACATACCGAATCACCACATAAACCTCTCGACATGTCATTACATTTTCTACAACTTTAAGTAAGTTAACTATTAAAAATCACATTACAAGGACCATCTTACTAAGGTAGTAGCCCATTGCGATCAAACTACCCAATTCAGGTCCAAAGTGGACTAGCCTACTAAGGTAGTAGTCCATTGCGACCAAAGAACCCATTGAAAATCCAAAGTGACCAGCTTACTAAGGTTGTAGTCCATTGCACCCTAACTACCCAGTAAAAGTCGCAATTAGACTACCTACTAAGGTAGTATTCCATTGCAACCAAACTAACAAATAAAAGTCTAAAGTGGACTAGCCTACTAAGGTAATAGCCCATTGCAACCAAACTACCCAATAAAAGTCCAAAGTGGACTTTCCTATTAAGTTAGTAGTCCATTGCAACCAAACTACCCAATAAAAGTCCAAAGTGGACCAACCTACATGGTAGTAGTCTATCCTAATCAAACTACCCAATAAAAGTCCAAAGTGGACCAACCTACTATGGTAGTAGTCCATTACTGCCAAACTACTCAATAAAAGTTCAAAGTGGACCAACTTACTAAGGTAGTAGCCCATTACGACCAAAATTCCCAATAAAAGTCCAAATTGGACTAGCCTACAAAGGTGGTAGTCCATTGCGACCAAATTACCCAATAAAAGTCCAAAGTCGACTAGCCTATTAAAGTAGTAGTCCATTGCGACCAAACTACACAATTATATTCTAAAGTGGACCAGCCTACTAAGGTAGTAATCCATTATGACCAAACAACCCAATAAAAGTCCAAAGTGGACTAGCCTACTAAGGGAGTAGTCTATCTAAACTACTCAATAAAAGTCCAAAGTCAACCAACCTACTAAGGTAGTTATCTATTGCAACCAAACTACCCAATACGAGTGCAAAGTGGACCACCCTATGAAGGTAGTACTCCATTGTGGTCAAACTACCCAATTAAAGTCCGAAGTGGACTACCTAATAAGGTAGTAGTCCAATGCCATCAAAACTACCCAATAAAAGTTTAAATTGGACAAGCCTACTAAGGTAGTAGTCTATTGCGACCAAATTATACAATAAAAGTCCAAAATGGACCATCCTACTAAGGTAGTAGTCCATTACAACCAAACTACCCAATAAAAGTCCAAAGTGGACCAGTTTGTTAAGGTAGTAGTCCATTCCAACCAAACTACCCAATTCAAGTTCAAGGTGGACTAGCCTACTAAAGTAATATTCCATTGCGAGAAAACTACCCAATAAAAGTGCAAAACAAACTATCCAACAAAGGTAGTAGTCCATTACAACCAAACTACTCAATTCAAGTCCTAAGTGGACCAGCCTACTAATGTAGTAGCCAATAGTGACCAAGCTACCCAATTAAATGGCTAAATGGACCAGTCTACTAAGGTAGCTCTTTGTAGCGCACAAATACTCAATTCAAGTATGAAGGGGAATTGTAGCGACCAGATTCCTCACGGAATCGAGTCCCCGATCCAAAATCCCAAGGCACGAAAAACGAGGGAAAACGAACAGAGTCTCCCCTATTTCTAGGATTAACCAAAAGCTGTATGGAGAAGAAAACACACAAACAACATTCACAGTATATGGTCCTCAAGACGATTCTAGCCCTGCCGTTCCCTCGAGTTATATGCCTACTCAGCTCGGTGCTAAAGGAAGCTAAGCAATTACCTAGTTCTATTACATACCCCGAAAGTTTAATTCATTAATACACTTATTATACCACTCTAACTATGACTCATTACATTTAATAGTTACATATAAACCCAAAATATCAATACACTTATTAATACAATACGTAAAGCATTCAACTTCTATTATAAACTTGAAACTTGTTCCTCTACTCCTTGCTATGCAATCTCTGCCTTGCCTGAAAGGTGTTAGAAAGGAGGGGTGAGCATACAATACATGTATACTCAGTGAGGGAGGGAACAATTAATCAGGATGTTTTCGAAAATGGTTTCGTGCAATGCAATAATCAACAATAAATCAATTTAACTATGCTAGACAACATAAAAAATGCAGTTAACTATTATTCATTTGAGAAGGTAAACAATCATGATAGAACAATACAATCAATAACTTTAAGAAAACAATAACAACATAAAACAATGGTAACTCTCCAAGGACTTAGGGCCCAAGCGAGAGTTGCTTTATAAAAGGATACAATGTTGTCCCTAAGCACGAACCACGAATCACGAACCATGATCACAATCAGTGTGCCGACATAACCCCAAGCACTCTAGTGCGTATACTCTGGATGTACCCCAAATCCTATAACCCAACTCTCCAAGGATATAGGGCCCAAGTGAGAGAGGGACTGGGAAACATGGTAGCCGAGGTATACTGGCAAGCCCGATGCTGCCCGGCTTCCTTGAGACTACCATGCCCAAATGGTTGCGCAACCACTATGCAATGCACTCAAGATAACAATGACTACAATTCAATAACCACATAAATGAAGGACAAGAAAGTAGGTTGCCCTCACATACAATTACAATCAATAGGCAATACAATTAATGCAATCTAGTCGATACATAAACGAGCACATAACAATACAAGTAAGATAAATAAACAATATATCGGAAATTCAACTATAATTATTCAATATCAGCTAAGCAGGCATGCATTTCACTTTACGAAACTAATCCAATTAGTACCTTAATTCATTCAATCTCATCTAGACACTTAACTAGTAAAGTTCAATTCAAAAACTAACAAACATTCTAACTTTCTTAATATTGACCCTTTATACTTTCTAACGCATGAACAACTTATTAAGCATTGAGGTGACACTACAAGCTCACTAACCATTCAACCATCGTTTATGAACCATAACTAAACTTTGATAGCACACACATCACACACGGCTCAATTGGCACAAAAGGCCCTCTTTTTATGTTCAATAATTTCTAGCTATGTTCTAATCACATTTTAACTCATTTAAGCACTAATTTACACGTTTAAACACTTATGGCATCTAGTACAGTCATTAAAACATACATCTAACCATAAAACACAGCCTAGGCATTAGGCACCATTCATTACGCTTAAGTCTCATTCTTATAATACTAACATAGCACATAGACATTAACATATCATATAAACATTACATTCTTTAATAGACATGTCTAGGCATTACAGTCTATTCTTTAGCATTCACTTAGACACTTAACAAACAACTCAACTACATCTATGTGCGATCATTCAAGACAATTAACATTGCATGCAAGAACAATACATATTTTATACGCTTACTCTATGACAATTCACATATTAGCAAGATAATCAACTAGAATGCATATATGAATGAATCCCTCACCTCAAAAAGTCACGAACTCTTCCAATCTCCCCTAACGCCCAAAACTAGCAATTCATATAGAATTCACAATTTAGTTCAACACAACACAACACTTTATAACAAGTAACAATATAACATTTGATATTAAAGCAAGGTCACATACATGTAGCAAAGCATCTCCTAAACCACCTAATCCTCAATTCAACCTCACTAATCACTTCCAAACACTTCATGACGCCTCTCAACCATGTGAAACCACACTTTAACCCAAATCTAACTCTATTTTCAACCATTGAAATCTCAAAATAACCCTAAAAGAATATCCTACAAACTTATTAACGAGTAACATGAGTAATTTGAACCAAGTTTAACATCAATTAAAGCAATTTAGGCATAACTCAGTTACTATTCACTCTAAAAATCAAATACGTTAAAAATTAAATTCTAAAATGGTAGAAAGATGCCATAACATATAGACAACAAGGGAAAAATACTAATTTAGACATACAATGCAAGAATCATGCGATTTTAGAAAGGGCCCTCACAAATTTTTCGTTCCAAAACGCGAAAAACAATTGTTAGAAAGATGAAGCATGTCAAGACGAGTCCGAACGTGTTTGAGTTGGCTTGAGCAACCTTCGTTTCGACCTTGAAAGAACAATTTTTGCAAGAAAAATACTATTCCCGTAGGTCTTATTTTTTGGCTGATTTGAGAACTTTTTGGCTGAATTTTGGCATTTTTGGGATATTTTTAGCCTTTATATATTATTTAAAAAGTCAACAAGGTCAAAGGGAGACTTAGTTGGTGTTTTTCTTACTATTTCGCTTTAAAATGCTACTTTTTATCGCAAAAAGTCTACTTAAACTTCTTGGTTTGTTACTAAATTAATTTTACAAAGTCATGGATCAATAAATAATAATAGACTAAATTTTAAAATATTTAGAAAATTAGTTTTACAAATTAGAAGAAAAAGTCAATAAATAAAATTTAAATGTTCTTTAAATACTATTTTCACTCAAAAATCTTCATGAAATAATATCAATGCACATTTATTATATACTAAAATAAATAAACACTTAATTTTGCTAATAGAAGTTAATTGAACACATAATTGCACGTAAAAATCAAATAACCACATATTTGCACATTTTATGCCAAAAAATCTACTAGTCAACACTATTAATTTGTTACACAAATTAATTTATTAATGCATGTTTCCGAAATACTATGCACCTAATTCTAATTTTCTCATGCCTCCTAAATATCAAGTATCATGGAAAAAATACAAAATTAGAAAAATAAGACGGTAAAAAATGCTTGTGAATAGTAACTATTTTTAAAAAACCTTTAAATAGGTTAATGCATAAAATATATGCAAGAAAAGAAATTCAATTAATGCAAATCTCAAAATAATAGTTTATTTATTTTATATGAATTAATTAAATATGATTTGCATATTTTTAAAATATGAAAAGTATTTTTAATAAAAGAATGTAATTTTATTAATGTAAATAATCATTTACATACAAATACTTAATTAAATATACAAATGTATGCAAATGACAACTATGGTCTATATACTAAGTTTGGGGTGCCACAGGAATTCCAGTAGTCCCCTACCAGATTAATCCTCGAGGTGAACTCTCTAAGTGTCTCCCTTTTTTGTTGCTTTATATTGTCAATGAAGTGGTGAGCTTAGAAGGTTACTTGCTGCTAGCAAAGTAGTCCAAGGATTCTCTGGACAGTTGGTCACAACTCCTTATAGATCCTGTTGGTAGCTTTGAGAACCATCTTTGAGTTGTGCTGACCAAAGTAGTCGGGAATGCCTTGCATTTGATCAAGTCAGACACATCATAGAAATTCATATGGTGGTTTAAAACCTGCAAGTGATCTTCTGGATCTGCAGTCTCATTATAGGTAGGCAAGGTTGGAAGCCTATACCCTTTTGAAATTGGTTCTTCTTGGATTTTTCTTAAGAGTGTCTTGTTTCCTCATTGTTGATGCTCATGGAACACCTGCAAAACCTCTGGTCTATCAAATCCAACAGCGAATAATCGAGCTAGGGTATTTTTTGGTCCTTCTAATGGCTCAGTCGATCCTGTATTGTCATCTTGTTTCTTGAAGATTGGAGGTTAGCCTTCTGGTCTACCAGCCTTCTGGTCTTGATAGATTTTGCATCGGAGGATGAACAACTAGGGGTGGAACTGGTATTGGCCCTGGGCTTGCAAGTGTTACCAGACTCTGGGTTTACAAGTGTCACACCCAAAACTCGGTCCATCGGGGACCAAGCTCAAGACGCAACGATACACTGACATTATAACGCTTGAAATACGAACAACTCACGAAACACCACCAAAACAAGGCATTCATTCTCAAAGGTCTGTGTCATATAAACAATATTTCAATACATCTCTTGCGGAGTATACTAAACTTACATTCGTTCGCTTGGCAAAAGAAGACAACTCTTTCAAAGCTAAAACATTCTTGAGTATAAACATGCTCTAAGATATAAAACTAACTAGTTGTGATCATGATCGAACATGACCAACCATATATACACCAAAACAACTAGACTTAAATAAAGACAAGTTATCAAGTATACATTACATGAACTTCAAAAGCTTCAAAACAATAAATCTAAACAACTAACAACATGTTTTTCCATCAACAGGACATATCTTACATAAGTCACATTCTTGGCTCATTAATCGCCTCTTTGTGCACATAGCCAACACCAAGCATACATGTAACATGCATTAAAGAGGAGTGAGCTAAACAAGCTCAGTGAGGGAGGGTAAAAGGAAGTTTTGTACGCTTTAACCTGAAAACCATTTGAAACACATAGAAAACAACATATCATATTTATAACCAAGTATTCACATTCACTTAATAACTTTGAAACATTCACGCTAAACAACACATTAAAAGGATACCGCTTTGGAGCACTTGTTGATGTCAACACTTGTAACTTTCTCACGAACTCATCCCATACACTTATCTCTCCCACTAATGCACTCCGGATGTACACGAATGTACGACCCAATCACAAAAGAGAGGGAATAGTACATGGTAGTCGTGCAATTATCGACAAGCCCTATGCCACCCAGCACGACATAACGCTACCATGACGCGCTAAAGGTTGCAACCTATCGCATAAGGGTATTCACCCAACACTTCGCATCACATAACATCAAACACATTCACACATTCGCATCAAGTAGGAAGATCAATGAAGCAAATTATCTCTCAACCACAATAAACACTAACAACACATTCATTTATAAACAAAGTAGGTTTCCAACTATTAACAACATTAATAACAACTCATTTCCATCAATTACGCCTCACAAGAACATATACTCAATGCACTAACACCAACAACCAATGCCATATTACTACCCAACTCTTAACACATCCAACTTTTAGACAACATTTAACCCCTTTTAAATCCCTACAACATATTCATGCTCTACAACATATTCATTCTTTATAACACATTAACAACATTTAAGCTTCAAATGAACATATATCCAACACATTAACCATCACAAGAACATGATCTCTACAACACATTAACACCACTTAGGCTTCATAAGAACATGATCTTTACACATTAACACCAATTAAACCTTAAAAGAACATGATTTCTACACATTAACACTAACCTTTTGACATCATTTAACCATCCTATGAATCTCTACAACACATAACTCAACATAACCAATATAGTAACCAACTATAATACATTATGAACTCATTACAATAGCAAAACCAAGCATGAACCAAGCCAAACAAACCAATCTCTGCATTTGCACCTTGGCTGGAATTTTATGAAATTCATCAAAATAAACCCCTAAATTCACCAAATTCACACCAAGCCATGAACTCATATCTCAATCACATATATAGAATCATAAACACCAAATCCAACTCAAAAACTCAACTTCCAACTAACAAAGTTAGCATAAAACTAACTATTTTACCTCCAACAAGTTCATATGCATATATTAAGGTGTCAAATCACTACTACAACATATATTCATTATCTACTAGCTTTTATATCACATATATATGAAAGTCATGAATTAAAGTAAGCAAATATCATGCAATAACTTGAAACCCTCACCTAAAATTGTTGGGAAGGCTAGATATGACAAGAACAAGATATGGAGAACAAAGTTTAAACAATTTCCACTTTGATTTCACCCAGAAATGCAAGCTTCCTTCTTTAAAAATGGCAAAATCTAGTTTTTTCTATTTTTTCTTCTTTTTTTCACCTAGGGTCGATTTCTTCAAGGTGTTTCTAGCTTGTTCTCTTGTTTGATATGTGTATATTATATATGTATAAGATATATATTGAATGTATTGGTCAAATGGTCAAACAAGTTTTATTATGCAAAGTCAAATTAGTCAAATATGGTTAACTAAGCAATTATATATAATATATATATATATATATATATATATATATATATATATATATATATATATATATGTATGTATGTATTATATATAAGAGTCAAATATAAGTCAAATATGGTAGACTTAGTAAAATAAGACTATATTTATATGTATATATGTAAATTAAATGCAAATATGATGTATTAAAATAGATAAACACATAATACTTTCAAATGGCAATTAAAATAGATAAATGCACATTAGTTTAGGCTCGGGTCTCACGGTAATAATTAGTTCATTTCCCTCTGCAAGTTGTAGAACATTTGGACTAAGGTCAGTAAGTCTACTGCCTGAGATGATGAGGTCAAATTTGGTGGGATGGCTACTTCTAGGGTGGCTATTGCCATGGTGGTTACTAGTGGAGGATCTATAGTAATAACTGGTGGTGTTGGATGAACAACTATAGATAGAACTAAATTCTCTGTCCCTTCCAGTGGCTGGTCATCTTGGGTGGGTCTAACGTCACCTATAGCTTGACTTCTTGTGAGTATCATATCAAATTCTTAGTGGGATGATCAAGTCATTTCCTACAAACGGTACCAAACTGTTAAGGTTAGATCTACATTGGGCCATTAATATGAATCTGGGCCCACCTTCCTGAATTGTACATGTGTGGTTTTGAGTTGGATACCTACAAAACAAAGAACCCAAAGTGGGGCCTAGGGTCCTCCTTTGATACTTAAGTCAATTATGAGGATTACAAGAGTTTTTAGTAAGCTTTAAAAAGCATAAACGTTATTGTTTAACTGTGAATGGCTTACCCTATTTTGGGCACTATGATGGCCCTTTTATAGGCAGTGATAATACCTTGAATTCGGTTGAAGGAAAGTGGGGTTAACCCACGACAAACATAGGGTATGTCCCCCATTATTCGGTTTATGTAATAGCTTAATGAGGTTTGAGTTCAATGTATGTATAGAGTTGTTGTATGTTTGGACAGGGTACTGGTCCATTTATATGTTGTGTGCAGGTAAACTGTTTGTCCTATAAACAGGAAAAACTCTGTCCGTTTCTCTTCGTATTTCGTGACTTGGGTTTTGGATCAGGTTGTGTTTAGTGGGAGTATAGAGCTCATGTTTCGGTGAGGGAATGGGGCGTTACAAGTGGTATCAGAGTTTAGTTAGCTCTCAGCCGGGACAGGGTCCTCGGTCTGTCGGGTAGTAACCCTTGGTTGTATGCTTGTTAAATGTGTTTTGAAAGTGTGTGCCTGTATGTGAGATTGTGTGTCTTGACTTGAATGTGTGCACCTATGTGATATAGTTATATGTTATGTGCTAAATGTGTGCTAAGTAAAGTGGAGTGGCTAGTTGTGCATTGGATTGACCTTGTGAATCGAATCGATCTCGTGAATTGTTAATTACTTGAATTGTTGCTTGTAATGTGTGTATTTGAATGTCTTGCATTGAGTTGTGTTATGATTGACTTGATTGTCGTGCTTGAATGACATTGATGATTAAACTGTTTTATAAACTCTTTTATAAACATGCTTGCATAATAGTTTAAAGCATATATGTGTAAATATGATATCTTGGCATTCATTCATGTCCCGTTAAAATAGTAAGAAAGACTTCTTCTCCCCCTGAAGAGAAGTGATTAGTAGCAGACTCCTCAAGTTATGTGAATTAGTAGGAATGAGAAGCGTTTGATCATCCCTTTATTTGGGAGTTGGTGTTTATAGTTGGAGCTTGGTTATTGGGATTTCCTCTAAGACATTCTTCTATGCTCGGCAGTCCTAGATGAATGGCTTCTTTGGGGTTTATGTATGATTGTTCTCTGAAGCATTCCCTTGGTATTTTCTTATTAGGCATTCTTCTGATATTTCCTTATTGGTACTTCTTGTTGTACAAAATTCTCACTCAGCAAACAGTGATGGGGCCTCGAAGGTTGGTTTTATATATAGTGCATCCGCTTGAGATTCTCATTTAGTTCTCGTCTGGCCGGGATTCTACATTTGGTATTCTACTTGGCAATCTTATTGGATGCACGGTATTTTCTTTGGTATTCTCTTTGACATTCTCATTCGAGCCTTTATTTGGTCTTATTACTTGGGAATACTCTAGCAGTTCTATTGAGGTTCCTACTTAGGTTTTTCCTACGGGCATTCTTATTCAGTGGTCTTGCTCGACAATCGATGAAGAGTAATTAGAGTTTGACTTCAGATGATGCTGAGTTCTCTTTGAAGAAGAATTGCAAGGACACAATTGTTTTAAGGGGAGAAGGATGTGATAACCCGAACCCGTCATATAGAGAATAATACATGTTTGTATTTAATTAGGTTTTATTTTGAATGCTAGCATAAAATTATATGTTTATTTACAACCCGAGCTCGAACATGAAAATTTTTCTGTTTCCTTTTCTGAATTTCATATTTTTCCCTTAATACTTGCTATTTTAGATGCATACGTCCTTTGAGTTTGCGTGCATAGCATATCGGTGGCAACAGGAAAAAATTCGAAAGTGAGCATAATGAATAGTAAAATTTTCCAGCAATTTTCCAGTTTTTCCACTTAAATTACTTGACCCATTTTGCAAAAAAAAAAAAAAAAAACTTGATCCATTTGCACCAAAACTTGACCCAATGCTTGACCCAAATGACCTTTGACCCTTTTGACCTTGCTTGTTATCTTTTAAAATATAATATAAACTAGAACAAAAAAAAAACCCTCAAGAAGCCGTGAGTTTCATTTTGCCTTTCAAAAAATCTTCCTTTCAATTTCTTGCTCCAAATCTTCTAGGATTGCTCAAGGAACTTCTCTAGGACCTTACTAAGCTTTCTTCCTCTTGCATTAAGGTGAAGGAATGCATCTATAATTATATATTTTCAAATTCTAGTTCAAACTTTATTTTTATGATCTAGTAATATATTAGTTATCTATGCTTGTTTATGCTTCAAATACCTTCTATTGTGATCATAGAACATTAATTTGTAGTTAGATTGCAAAGTTTATGGCTAGAAATTGAAAATGTAAGTTGAGGAAGATGATGAATAGTAAAAAATATGAATAGTAAACTCTTGTGTTCTAGTTTAATTTATTGCTTCAAATATGCTTAAATATGTATATAGAGCAAACTTTTGTAGTTAGATTGCATTTTGAATGGTTGAATATGGATATTGGAGAGTTTGGGAAGAGATGAATAGTGTCATGAATAGTAACTTTGAATTTTGGGATTTTTGCATTCTAATCGTTTTATTGCTTCTAATATATGAAATGATAGCTAGAGAGCTTGTAGAGTAAACTTTTGGCATTGTATTACTTGTATCTTGAATGTTGGTTGTGATTTTAGTTGCAACTAGTAAAACTTGAATGGAATTTTGTAGTAGTAGCTAAGGTATTTGTTTAATATCCTAAATGAAGTGTAGGAGTTAGTTCAATGCAAGAAATATGCATGTGTGTGTGGATACTCTGTTTGGGTAGTTCTCTATCGCCATCTTCTATAGCAGTTTTGACATAGTAAATGAGCTTAGAATTTAACAAAATTTGTACAGAAGCTAGATTAGGTAGTTTAAAGAAAATGTTGATTTCTAGAGCTAAGGCTAATTCTAACGTTTTAGGCCTCCGATTTAGCTATTTTTGAATTGTGTCCTAAAAATCGCTGCTACTGGACAATTTGTACAGTTGCACGGGAAATGTCATAAATTACTGATTTTAAACTGGAATTAAGCTTTGTTTGATTCTAAAATCAACTACACTCAAAGAGATACATTTATATGTAAAAACCAGAGAATTTGGAGTTCAAGAGCATAGGCAATGAATTTGATAAATTTAGGGTTCTGTTAGAAGTTTTGAAAATGGACATGTTATCATAAAGATCTACTTGCTATGTATTGTATTCCATATATATCTTGTATATTAGAGTTCATAAGCGAGTAAGAACATTCTTTTGATAGTTTAGAAGTTTTTATGGTTATTTTCATGTTAGATCAATGATTAGTTAATAATGTATATATTGAAGACCAAGTGTTTGAGTTTATGCTTGAATGAAGTGTTTTATGGTAAAAGTTTGAAAATGTTCTAGTTACGTGTTTTAAGTGCTCTACATGTATTAACTTAGTAATTCTAGCATGTTAAATGTCTAGTTAGTCTATGTGATGTCGAACCCCATGCATGCTAAGTGGAATACTCGAGAATGAATATAAAGTTAACTTAGATGGTTAGATTGTTAATAAATGTCATAGTTAAAGAGTATTTAAAGTTATATGCATGTTGTTGACCAACAATCTAAGATGTTTGCAAATCATGATATAAGGTAAAAAATGATTTCAAACATGTTAGTGAGATGATGTAAAGTAGTTAAGTTTGATGTGTTAGTTAACTACAATCAAATCTAAATTTCTCTTAATTATGAATTCTATTTGAATTGCAAGTTTATGTTGCAAGAAAATATAGAATGTATTTGCTGAAATTTGTAGTTTTTGGGCGTTTAGGGGCTGACCAAGTTGGGCAGTTTTATGCCATCCTTAAATTGGTCATTTTAGACTATAATATGGTTTAATAACTTGTATTTAGGTAGGGAAAATGTTGGTAGTTGAAGAGGCATGTTGGTTTGGTTTGGAGATATGTTTTAGTGGTTATTTTGAGTCTATTTGACTAGTTTAAGTGCACTTGTGTACTCTTATGTATTGTGTGAATTGAATATGCTTTATGGTTGTTCAAATTGTTAATGTTTATATGTCTATCGAATTGTAGGTTTAATTAGAGAATATTTAACGTGTTGCATAAAGTAGTGAATGTAATGCGTGCTAAATAAAGAAATGTATTTGATAGTTATGATAGTTCAATGGAATCAAATGGAAATTAATAAGTTAATGGAGTTATAAACTAGCTTTAGTTGAGAATGAATGTATAACTTCTTATATAGATAGTTGATTGTATTATGTAGTGGAATGGAATGAGTTGGTGTATTCGGTGAATATGGAAAGGGTTCTTAACTAAATTCTTACAGGTTTGGCTTTCCAAGGTGAGGGAGTTGCATCTTATTTGCATTTCTCTATTGTATATTGAATATGTTAAATAGTTTTCATGCTATTAATGTGATTTAGCGTATTCTAACAAGATTTTTCAATTTTATAGTTAGTAGAATGAGTTTAATGATTAATCCTCGTTATTTCGCTTCTATTGTTGTCAACTGGTTAATGTGTAAGGACAATCTATTTTGTTGTTCCTTGATTATGTGTTTATCGGCTTACCTTGTTATATTGTTTTTATTAATGTTTTTCGTGTCATCGAAATAATGGTTGCGCAACCTTATCGTCGGGGCGAATGCGATGGGCCTATCTGGACGGCAGTGGGCTTGCCAGGGTTGGTTGCTCTAGCTCCATACCCTATTCCTTCACTCGCCTGGTCCGAATATTTCCAGGGGGTGTTGGGTCATAGGTATTGGGTACATCCGGAGTACCCATTGGTGTAAGGGATGCCGGCATATTGAGATTGTGTTTGTGATTGGTGGATCGAGGCTCATAAATCGAAGATTTAGAATGATAAGGGTTATCGATCGTATCCTTTTAAAGTATGATATTATAATTGTTATTCATTGTTTATTTATTGTGTTAATTGTGTTAAATTGCTGCATTACATGAACCCCGGTATATTGTTCCCGTTCCCCCTCCCTCACTGAGTATACATTATTTGTATGCTCACTTCTCATCATGAATCTTTCAAGTTGTAGCCAAAGGAAGTGTAATTCGTGATCATGTGATAGTTCGTGCTTGAAGAGTGGCTTTACGTGTTATGTGGCTTGAGTTGTAAAAGTTGTAAAGTTTTACTTTCATGAATTGTATATACTCAATGTAGGAGAGAAATGTATTTAAGCTTAATCAGGTCATAGAGTGCTTTGATAACCTAGTTTTTGTAATAGCTTAACGAGGTTTGAGTTCAATGCATGTTTGGAGTTGTTGTATGTTTGGACAGGGTACTGGTCCATTTATATGTTGTGTGCAGGTAAACTGTTTGTCCTATAAACAGGGGAAACTCCGTCTGTTTCTCCTCGTATTTCGCGACTTAGATTTTGGATCGGGTTGTGTTTAGTGGGAATATAGAGCTCTTATTTCCGTGAGGGAATGAGGCGTTACAACATTCCCTTGTTTGGTTCGTGGAATAAAAAAATATTCATGGGAATATCACATTCCTAGGAATGCAATATTCTTATAATTTGGCCAATTTCTATTCCCATGTGAGGGGATGAGAATCTCACATTTCCAAGTCATGGGAATAAGTTTAAGAAAATAAAATACTCAAATACCCATCTTAGAAAATACAAAATTAAAATAAAAAATAATAATATAATAAAAAAAATAATTAAAAATAAGAAAAAAAACTACAAAAGAAAAAAATAAAAAAAGATAAAATAAAATAATAAAATAATAAAAAAATAAATTAATTAATTAAAATAAATAAATAAATAAATCATATTAAAATAAAATAACAATAAAATAGTAAATGATAAAATAGAATAAGAAAATAAAATAAATAATATAAAACAAAATAAAACTACACAAAATACAATATCTAGAACAAATAAAATAATAACAATAAGAAAGTAAAATAAGTAAAATAAAATAAAATAAAAATAAAATTAGTAAGAATATAATATAATAAAACTATATAAAATAAAAACATTTAGAATAAATAAAATAATAACAATAAAAATAAAAATGAAATGAAATAAAAAAATTATCAATTTTCTAGAATTTAAAATTTAAAAATTTAAAATTTAAATTAAAATAAAATAAATAATTTGTAAATTTTTATTTTTAATTTTTTTAAATAATAAATTTAAATTTCTAATTTTGAAGTGTCAAGTTAAAATTTATAAATTATAGAAATAAATTTATTTTTATTATATTAATACGTTAAACATTTTTTTACTCGTGTATTAGCAAAAGTATGCAAAATGTATCATTATTTGTACACTTTGTTTGATATTCTTATTTTTTTGAGTTATAGACAATATTGAAAAATTATTCAACATTCCTAAGAATATTGAGTCTAAACAAAGATAATAAAATAACATTCGTAGGAACTTGACAAAATATTTCCATGAATTATTAACAAACCAAACATTTTTAACCACATTTCCGGGAATAACATTTTTGGGAATGATATTATCAGGAATGTCATTCCCTGGAATAAAAAATTTATCTGTAAACCAAACGCCCCCTAATAGTCTAATATATAGACCATCAATATTCAGGACGAGAGAGAGGACCTAGCCTTAAAATCTTATTGTGGCCCCCATTAAGCTGTCCTATAATTTAAATGAGCTCTACACCTTACATACCACACCACTAGTAAAGCTAATATTAATGAGATGGACCTAGGCTCAACTGGAATGGATCAACACAAATTATGCATTAGACTTTATCGGTCAATTTCAGTTTGTTTTTTGAAAATAATAAACATATCTCAATTATTGGTAGCTCACAATTAGAAAAATTCCAACACATTTAAATACAATTAGTCATTATCGTTCATGATCTATTTAGATGTGGTTTCCACATCTCTATGTAGTTGCGGAGACAATAAAGCAGGACTCGATACAATTCGTAGAACAAAATTTTCAAAAGAATAATCTTTTTAAGCTATATATATATATTTTTTAATAAACTGGTGTGGATATAAGAAACTTCAAATAGGATTCACTCTAACGTGTTCATGCATGTCAAAAAATAGGATCTTATATATATATATATATAGGATTTACTCTAACCTGTTCCTGCATGTCAAAAGATAGGATCTTGCATATATATATATGTATAATAGGATTCAAGACACTTTTTGTCGCTGGCACAGGAAGACATTGGGCTCGTGAAGGGAATGAATATGGACGCTTATCGCTTCTCAATTTCGTGGTCAAGAGTGTTACCAAGTAAAATCATTATATATATATATTTGTAGCCAAAGGGAAAAATGGACAACTTTATGAATAATGTACTTGGGGCTAATCCACTTGACCGCTGGCTCTATATATATACATATATACATATACACATACATAATATACATATACATACATACGTGATATACATATTTACCTATAAACATATATACAACGTTTGCAATTCATTACTCCCCCAAAAAGAGATTGTGTTCAAGAACTAATCCGTGCACTTTTCATAATAATTTGTAGAGGGAAATCTTAAAGGAGGTGTGAATGAGGAAGCAATCGAGTACTACAATTCGCTCATAAATAAAACCCTGGAAAAAGGCATGTCTAGTTCCAGTTATTCTTTCACTTCTTATTTTTCTATCCACTTCATATCTTGTGAATGACCTGGATATCCTTTCAAATGGCAGGTTTGCAGCCGTATGTGACTCTATTCCATTTTGATGTTCCCCATGCATTAGATGAAGAATATGGTGGTTTTTTGAGTCCTCGAATTGTGTAAGTTATTCTTGATTTGTCATGTATGATACAAGATCAAATATGCAATTGATATAAACAAAGTACATTGCCTTGAAAGTGAAGGGAGTTTAAAACATCAGAAAAACAAAATTGAAAAAATTAGTCTTTTGGTCTTTTAGAAGATGTGAACACCAAATCATATTCCATGTAGTCCTTTAATAACTTCATCATTTAAAAAGGTAAATCAATTCTTAGACATTAAACACCTTGCTATAGAATATTATGGATAGCTATTAGAGGATAGTTATTTAACAATAAAAATAATAATTAATTACTCATGAAAGAAATAAATGGTTTACGGGAAAAAAAAATGTAACTAGCTTTTTGTCTTCTGAAATTTACAAAAGCTTTCACTCTATGTCATATTCTTCTACTCAAGAGCATTTAAATTTTTACCTTCTAACCCTTGTAAACTTATATTAATATTTTTCGCCTATGTGTTTTTAGCTTAGCGAAATTCTGATAATCATACCTTCAAGATATATGAATGAAAATTCCCTTTCAAATAAAAATTTTGAAACACCATTTCTTTGGAGCAAAAAATCGATTAGAAATTGTATAAAATTCAAAAATAAACTTTTGTCTCTCAATTTATACCTAATCATAGTTCCTAGTCGTAAAGGAGTATTAAGGTAGTAGAAAAAAATTTATCTGAAAATTGTTGTTCAAATACTTGTTGTCTGACATAATCAATGTTAGTGTTAAAATATACACTTGTCTCACATCGGAAAAATATAAATTCTTAGACCACCTTATAAGTTATTGGGTTACTCTATATGGCACAAATTGGTTTTATGATAGAACTCTATAATTCTTAATATGGTATCAGAGCTAAGCCCATAGTCCAATCTTGTTCATCTTCCGCATATGTCTCACGTGTGTTTAATTTTCCATGTGTTGGCCTTTCTAGGTGTGTTCAATCTCTTCTACCTATGGCCCTTTCTATGTGTGTGATTCAATCTTCCACATGTCACCTCTCTTAAATTAAGTCACACGTGAGAGGGAATGTGGAATTCTACATTTGATACAATTTCTATCCAATATGCACAGAGAAATTTACAAGATTGATCATGGTGATAAAATGATAAACAAGAGTAGTTCACATGGTTAAGGATAACCCTTTACACCCTCCTGCAAGTCGACGAGGGCAAGACAACCAAAAGCTTGTCCCGTAGAGCTTTAAATCTTGGACGATACAAGGCTTTAGTGAATAAGTCAGCGGGTTGATCCCTGGTGTAAGTATATAGCAATGAGAAAGTGCTATTGCAGATTATTTCCCGAATAAAATGAACATCGATCTCTATATGCTTGCTTCGGGAATGAATGATTGGATTGGAGGGCATGTAGATAGAACTGACATTGTCGCTATATTGTGTAAAAGGTCATGTAGTTCGCACATGAAGAAATTTAATAAAATGAATGAACCAAAGTAGCTCAGAGCTAAGTATGGCTAAAGCCCGATATTTAGCCTCCGAACTCAATCGAGAAACTCTAGATTGCTTCTTAGAACTCCATGCCACGAGATTATTAGCAAAAAAGGCAACATAGCTAGACGTTGATCGATGAGTATCAGAGCACCCAACCCAATCCGCATCACTACATCCTCGAAGATGAAAAATATGGTACAGGGGCGAAAGATAAGTCTGTGGCCAACTGTATGTTTAATATATCAAGATGCGTTTGGCAATAGTCAAATGAGGTACTCGTGGTGCATGCATGAATGGACAAACAGTGTTAACTGCATAAGAAATGTCAAGCCTTCTCATTGTTAAGTACTGAAGAGCTTCGACTGATTAGCGATATGCAGTTGGGTCGGATAGCAATTTGCCAGCAATCGAGTTGAAATGAGTGGTTGCCATTGGAGTAGCAACTGGTTTAGACACATCGACACCATATTGCTTGAGAATTTGTACTGAATACTTGGTCTGAGTGAGCCGAATGTAAGTCTTATGAGGATGAACCTCTATACCCAAGGAAAAAAGGAAGTGGTCTGAGGTCCTTCATTTCAAATTTCTGAGAAGTAAATCCGCAAGAGAATAAATAGTGGCTGAATTTCTGATACCGAACCCGTGGGGCTTGTTTGAGTCCGTAGAGCGATTTATGTAATTTGTAGACAGATGGCCTATTGATGTGAGACCACGACCTCATCCTCTATCGCGTCCACCACAGCCACCTCTACGACCCCTGCCACGTTGGGAGCTTGGTGCTATGCAAAAGTTTACAAAGCGGCTGGCTGTTGGTGAGTATGATTAGTAGCAACTACAATTGATTTTTTCACGAGAGATGGAGATGAAGCAAGGCGAAGTTCAAAGTCCAAAAGGAGACCACAGACTTTCGTAAAGGTGGGATAGTCGGGTCGAGAGTTAATGGCTATGCCGATTGGGTCAAAAGTAGAGTCGAGTCCACATAAGCTCCAAAGAACCAGCTGTTCATCATCAATGTGCCAACCTGTACTAGCAAGAATGTGAGAAAGGGACTTCATATGTTGCACATATTCATGAATGATTTGGTTCCTTTTGTAAGCGACTGAAGCTCTGTTTTAACTTGTTGAATTTGAGAGCGGGACTATGAACCATAGAACAATTCTAAGGTGACCTAGACTTCATGAGACGTGGCCTTATCAATGACGTGAGCAAGCACAGAGTCGGATAGAAACACGAGCAGCCACCCTAAAACCATTTGGTCAAGGTGGTTCTACTAATGAAGAGTAGTTGCAGTAGTTGATTTTAGTGTGATGCCATCGATGAACCCGACTAAGCCATGAAAACGCAAGATGGGGTACACTTGTGTCTTCCATAGAAGGAAATTATCACTATTAAGTTTGAGTAATATCTCTTGATGAATTTTTTTCATTGCGGGCAGAGTAGCCACGAGTGAATGAGGGGATAGTGATTCGGATGGGGTAGTTTTTTTATGGTGATTCGGTTAGGGTAGGAGCTGTGGAAGTAGAGGGACAAGTGGTGCTGATGGAGGCCATCGGAAATTAAAGCTGCCAGTGGAGGTTGAAAAAAATATACTTAAGCTCTTGATACCATGAAAGATTTGAATTTGCCACCCTCAGGTGATTGTATTCAGTGCTATTTATAGTTAGAGTACAGAGGAGTTCTACATTTGATACAATTCCTATTTGATATGCACAGAGAGATTTACAAGATTGATCATGGTGATAAAAGGATAAAAAAAAGTAGTTCACATGGATAAGGATAACCATTTACAGTTAGAATATGCACTTATCCCACATTGGAAACATATAAATTTTTTGACCACCTTACAAAATCTTAAATTACTCCACCTGGTATCAATTGATTTTGTTAGGAAATATACATGATAATTAAAATAATTGCGCAGCGAAAAATAAATTATGTATCCGTCCATGTTTAATTATGCAGATTTAAATCATATAACAATTTAATCTAATTAAATTAAATCTGCAATAGTTTTAGGATTACCTCTTGAAGCGTAATTCAATGTAGAATCTGAATCAAGCTCCCCACGTGTGAATCCTCCAAGAATGATCCACACAGAATCTGCACTTGCTAATTGAATTTCTACCCCCACTAGGTTTCTAGAGAAATCCTATATATTTTCTGACTTATGAAATTGTGCTAGCTTTTCTCTGTCAGAATAGTTCTATATATAGGAAACATATATGACCTAAGTCATAAGTAGGTTGGTCTTAAACTTACCAGTCTTGGACTCCATATTTATCAGATCACTATCTAATTACTATGTGCCCAATTAAATTAATATTTAGGACAATTCTAAATTTAATTTAATCTTTTCTCTAATCTAATTAATCTGCAAATTCCATTTGTGTGTGGCCTCTTGGCTTCATAATTAATCGGTAACGAATAATTAATTCAACTAATTAATTAAATTAGAACTCTTTCTAATTAATTCGTAAATCGTGAGTGACACCTAGCAGTTTATCACGATTACCCAATTAAAGATGAAGTACAAATATGCGAACCCAAATAGTAATTTATCTACAATCTAATCCTATTGTCTCAATTATCCTGATCAAGCCAGAGTCATGGATTGGGTCGTCAAACTCTCTTACTCGACCATATGCCAAAACCCAATTAATTAGTGACTAATGAATAATTCATGGAACGACTTTCACTATTTCACCTTGGCCAAGAATTTCAACTCACTTAATTAATAAGAT
This sequence comes from Ehretia macrophylla, assembly GCA_037974665.1. NCBI lineage: Eukaryota > Viridiplantae > Streptophyta > Magnoliopsida > Boraginales > Ehretiaceae > Ehretia > Ehretia macrophylla. The sequence goes on from CM075768.1 coordinate 10,052,697, forward strand.
TGCATAGGACACTCAATTGACAGTTTCTGTATCTATACATACATTTCTCCATGACGGAATAAATCACAACCACTGAATACATTGTCTAATCCATGATTAGGACTAGCTTATTTGCACTAGCAAATCATGGCATTTCTAATTATGAGATAATCGTAGCATCTCAGGTTTGAGGATTAATTGCATAATTACATGATACAACGAATTATTGATATTCCATGTAATTCGTTGTATCGGTGGTCAAGTCCAGTTACTTATTCACAATAAGTACTTATACATCTACTATAACGATATGAGACAAATCGCTCAAATTGTTATCTCATATAATTTGGTCAGCAGACTGTAATCAGATCTATCCGGATAAACTAACGCCCAATTAGTTTATCTTATGATCGGGGACAACTTTTAGAATATATTCATGATTATAGATTCCGTCACTCATATCCTTACTCCTAACGATAGAATCTATAAATAGTATTCTAAGGACTTTATTTATTCAATCAAAACATTTATAATAAATAAATAAACTGCCCTTATTAAATAAATTAATAAATTAAATAACACATTATCCATAATTTTAAAATACAATTTATTGGCTTTTGGGCATTATTCCTAACAATCCCCCACTTGCACTAAAGCCAATCAGAATGGTATCTAATACCCATCCCCTCTAAGTGTCGACCCAAAGACTGCTTAGTCAGAGCCTTGGTCAACGGGTCAGCAGTGTTATTTGCTAAAGCTACTTTTTGCATCACTATGTCGCCTCTTCCCACAATTTCTCGGATAATGTGGTAACGCCTCTCTACATGTTTGGATTTCTGGTGAGACCTTGGTTCCTTAGCTTGCGCTATCGCTCCATTGTTATCACAATGCAAAGGCACTGCAACCTCAATAGAGGGAACCACTCCGAGTTCCGAGACGAACTTCTTGATCCAAACTGCCTCTTTTGCTGCATCTGATGCTATGATGTACTCGGCTTCTATAGTGGAATCTGCAGTTGTACTCTGTTTGGAACTCTTCCAACTGACCGCTCCTCCATTACAAACGAAAATGAATCCAGATGTGGATTTACGATCATCCACATCAGATTGAAAATCCGAGTCAGTGAAACCCTCGATTTTCCATTCCATTTCTTTCCTCTATATACCAAGACCATATACTTAGTCCTATTTAAGTACTTCAGGATATTCTTAACTGCTATCCAGTATTCCTCACCTGGATCTGACTGATATCTGCTAATAACACTTACAGCATGAGCGATATTAGGCCTAGTACATAGCATGGCATACATAAGGCTTCCAATTGCTGAAGCGTATAAAATCCTATTCATCCTCTGTCTTTCTTCAGCTGTCTTAGGACTCATAGCCCTAGAGAGATGAATGCCATGTCTAAAAGGTAATAGCCCCCTTTTAGAATCCTACATGTTAAACCTTTTTAACACCTTATCTATGTACGTAATATGAGAGAGACCTATCAATCCTTTCGATCTATCTCTATAGATTTGAATTCCTAGGATATAGGTTGCTTCTCCCAAGTCTTTCATGGAGAATGTTTATGATAACTAGACCTTGACAGATGACATCATACCAATGTCATTCTCAATCAGTAGTATGTCATCTACATATAAGATGAGGAATGTGATTGCTTTATTGCTAACTTTCTTGTAAACACAAGGTTCGTCTTCATTCCTAATGAAGCCAAATGTTCTGACGACCTCGTCAAAACGTTTGTTCCAACTCCTTGAGGTTTGTTTGAGTCCATAGATGGACCTCTTTAGCTTGCACACTTTGTGACTTTTACGCATGGATTCAAAACCCATTGGTTGTTCCATATAAATGTCTTCTTCAATGAAGCCATTAACAAAAGTCGTTTTGACATCCATCTGTCATATCTCATAATCGTAGTGTGCAGCTATCGCCAATAAAATCCTAATGGAATTAAGCATTGCTACTGGAGAGAAGGTTTTCTCATAGTCAACTCCTTGTCTTTGACGATAACCTTTTGCCACTAACCTTGCTTTGAAGGTTTCCACCTTCCTATCTCCACCCCTCTTTCTCTTATATACCCATTTGCACCCAATAGGTACAATACCTTCAGGTGGGTCTACAAGATTCCAGACTTGATTGGTGTGCATTGAATCCATCTCTGATTTCATGGCTTCAAGCAATTTTCTTGAGTCCCTATCAGAAATAGCTTCTTCATAGGTTAGGGGATCATTGACATGATCACCATCATCCAATGTGAACAACTATTGTCCTTGGCTATGAAGGTAGCTATATCTTGTGGGAGGACGAACAGTCCTTAAAGATTTACGTATATGTGGTGAATCAGTTGGTTCTTCTTGAATAATTACATCCTGGATCAAATCCTGGGTTTCTACCTGGTCAATTGGTTGCTTAATGTTTCCCTCATTAAGCTATACCTTTCTTCCCAAACCACCTTCTTGGATGAACTCTTCCTCCAAGAATATGGCATGTCTGCTGACGAAGACTTTCTGGTTAGTAAGGGAATAAAAGTTGTATCCCAACGAATCCTTGGGATAACCAATAAATCTGACTTTGTTAGATCTCACTTCCAATTTCTCAGTTTTAAGCATTTTAATGTAAGCAGGACAACCACATACTCTGATGTGATTAAAGCTAGACTTCTTATTTCTCTAGATCTCATAAGGAGTGCTTATAACTGATTTGGAAGTGACCCTATTCAAGATGTATGCCGCAGTGAGAAGAGCATAGCCCCAAAGGCCAATAGGTAAATCAGTATAACTCATCATTGATTTGACCATGTCTAACAGAGTCCTATTTCTCCTTTCTGACACACCATTAAGCTCAAGTGTTGCAAGTGGAGTCAATGATACGATTATACTATTTTCTTTGAGATACTCCTGGAATTCAGTACTAAGGTATTCCCCTTCTCGATCAGACCGAAGAGCCTTAATCTTTTTTCCAGTTTGGTTTTCTACTTCTGCTCTGTATTCTTTGAACATTTCAAATGATTCAGATTTGCGTTTCATAAGATACACATACCCATACCGAGACACATCATTAGTAAAAGTAATAAAGTAAGCAAAACCACCTCGAGCCAATTCACCAAAAGGCCCACATACATCAGTGTGTATTAATTCTAAAATGTTTGTAGCTCTTTGCCTTTGTCCCACAAAGGGTGATTTGGTCATTTTACCAAGGATGCAAGATTCACATGCTGGGAATAGACTAGGGCCACATGGGCTTATAAGTCCTTCTTTCTCCAACTTCATGATTTTAGCTTCCCCTATGTGACCTAATCTTAAGTGCCACAAATATTTAGAATTAACGATATCTCTAGACCTTTTAAAGGTCTGTACATTCATGCATTGCTCATTTTTATTGTCGTTTTTCTTTATATCAAGTATATGAAGCCCATTTACTAATTTGCCAGTGCCAACACATTTATTTTGTAAATAAATAAAACATCCATTATCCATAAACTTAAATTCAAAACCATTTTGAACTAATACTGAAACGGAAATGTTGTTCCTCAAAGCATTCAGCAAAAATAAACAATTATCCAAAACTAAAGTAAATTCAGATGACAAAGTAAGACAATATGTCCCAATAGCTAACGCATCAACCATTGCTCCATTTCCCACCTTCAGGACCACGTCGCCTTCTCCTAAAACTCTACTTCTCCTCAGTTCCTGTACAGAAGTACAAATATGAGAAGTGGCGCCAGAGTCTAGCACCCATGAAGTAGAATCATGATTAATCGAAAGACTAATCTCAAACATGAGCAATCAAGACATACCTGCAGAAGCCTTGCCCTTTCCCTTCAAACTCTTGAGGTACTCTGGACAATTCATCTTCCAATGTCCTTCCTTCTCACAATGAAAACAAGTTCCAGGCTTTGCAACCTTCCCCTTTTTCTTGGACACGCCTCCTGTAGGCTTGCCCTGAGGGGCCTTTTTACCTTTCTTCTTGTTCCTTTTCTGCTTCTTAGCAGATGAAGAAGAGGCAAATGCCAACACAGTTTCCTTACCTTTTCCTTTCATCTGCCCTTGATATATAACCAGCATATTCAAGAGCTGAGGTAAAGTGCGCTCAATGTCATTCATCTGGAAATTGACAATAAAGGAATGGAAGGATTTAGGTAGAGATTGAAGTATCAAGTCAGTCTGCAAGTTCGAATCTGTAGAGAAATTCAAGGATTCAAGACGCTCGATCAAACCGATCATCTTAAGAATATGCGTATTGATATCTGATCCCTCACTCATCCTCAATCAGAACAATTCCCTAGATATCTCATACCTAGCAACCCTATTTTTTACACCATACAACTCTTGTAAGTGTTTGATGATTTCAGTGACATCTTCCATGTCCTCGTGTTGACGTTGAAGCTCATTTGTCATTGAAGCCAAAACGTATCTTTTGACCTTCAACACATCATCATGCCATTTCCTAATGGTTTCCAGTTCCTTTTCAGATGCCCCTTGAGCCTCTTCAGGAAGTGGACCATCAAACACATACTCAATCTTTTCAGAAATCAGTATGATTTTCAAGTTAAAGAACCAGTCATCATAGTTTGGTCCGGTCAAGCAGTTCTTATCTAGGATAGTTGCAAGAAGATTCATTTTTGACATGTAACTGCAGAAAATAACTAATTGAAATTAGATAACGTATTATTAACTATTTGACTTGGGTCTTTAAATCAAATAGTACCCCCACTAAATTTTTCGAATTCCACACTTCCCTAGTAGAAAACGGAAAATCAAATAAATGATTTTCTTAATGGATTGGGGGGGCCCATTAATTTTTGTTTCACCTCACATTATAGATTCTTGGTGATACAAAGACTAATGAGTGAATAACACCTAATTCAATGCATCACATACAAATCCCAATTTACTTGCCTATAATTCTCTTGACCTCACATTATAGATTTTTGGTCTCTAAGAATTGTTTAAGTCAAACCCATTATCCCAGAAATTTTGGATTAATGCAATACCAACCCCTCACATGATAGATTTTTGGAAGCCAGTAAGAATTCAAATTCTCCTACATCTCATGTTTTATAGACTTAGTTTACATATTAATACAAATAAATAGCCCCTATGTGTCCACAGCCAGTTACTCACTTGCCTAACACAGAAACTAATCTATGATAATTGAAGACAATGATATAATCTACTCTTAGACTACATCATTATTAACTTAATATTTAGAGTGGGAAGATTTGCCTGTCTTTAATTAAAGTCTCACTTTTCACATGCTTCTGGTTTCAATTTATCTCATAAACTAAACTAGAAACATTCACGCATTTAATATATATTGTATAATAAATAAATGCATGTAAATAAATAGGATGATCATGGACTAGGAGCACTATCAACCCGATCCACTGGGTTGAATTCCTAAAATAAAATTAGGGTCCAATAGTTGGGCTCCTCCTTGTTAGGCTTCACAAAACTCCTTTTGTGAACTGGGTCCACCAACTCCTTGATGCGTCTTGCTTGATCTTCTTGTTACATTTATGTAATAGATTCATAATCTAGTGGGATACATATATAGGAATAGGGTTTTACATTATCAAAATGGGTAAGAGACATGCAAGTCTCATTTAAATAATTACATAAAACCCAAATGAATAAATAAATAAATAAACATACATCCATTCATTCATTCTAGTCCATGATCATCCATTCACACAATCATAAAAATAGTAGGTAATTCACGAATATGGCACAATTAATTTCCTTGATATAATCTCATTATATCTAGTTGTCTAAATTTAATAAAATTTTTATTAAATAAACAAAATATCTCATATTTTAAAATAAATAAAATACCTTTTATTTATATAATATAATTAATAAATAATTTATTAATTAAATCTCTTAATATCCTTTTTGGGCTTCAAATAAAATAGAGTTTTATCAAAATAAGGTTTTTGGGCTAAACTAATAAAACAATCATTTTATTAAAAAAAACTCAGCCCAATCACTTAAAAACACTATTTTAAAACAACTCAATAAGGCCCAAAACTTTAATAGCCCAATTTAGAAAAGAAACAAAAACAAGCCCATACCCATGAACCCCAACCCTTGGGTCATGGGTTTGGACTTGAATCTGAATCCTACTTGGATTCGGATCTGGGTCGAAACCCTAGATCTATTTTTTTTTTCTTTCCTCTTCCCTGCACCCCCTCCCCCTTCCCTTTTCCACCATGGCTGCACCTTGCAGCCATGGTGACTGCCTCGGCAGTGGCGCTGCCTCCTTGTGCAGCGCTACTGCCTCAACAGCAGCCTTGTGGCGCTGCTGTTCCCAACAGCGCCACATGGCGCTGCTGGGTGCAGCGGCGCGCTCTGGCCCCGCCGCAGCAGGCCACTGCCGCCAGCGGCGGCGGCGCCGCTGTAGAGGGAGAGGACCAAATTTTTTTTTTTAAATAATAAAGCAGCTTTTATCATAATTAAAAATCTGGAAAAATAAAATAAAACCAGATTACAGAAAAACAATTTTTCAATAATAAAATCCATTTTTTTTTTTTTATAAAATAAGGGAAGAATAACTTTTATTAGGCTATTATAAAATTAAACAACTTTAATTTTAAAGATAAAAGATATATGAAATTGTGCCATAAACGTTAAATCGCATAATCAACCATGAACGGTGGCTCTGATACCACTGTTGGGAAATATACATGATAATTAAAATAATTGCGCAGCGAAAAATAAATCATGTATCCGTCCATGTTTAGTTATGCAGATTTAAATCAGATAACAATTTAATCTAATTAAATTAAATCTGCAATAGTTTTAGGATTATCTCTTGAAGCGTAATTCAATGTAGAATCTGAATCAAGCTCCCCACGTGTGAAGCCTCCAAAACTGATCTACACAGAATCTGCACTTGCTAATTGAATTTCTACCCCCACTAGGTTTCTAGAGAAATCCTATATATTTTCTGACTTATGAAATTGTGCTAGCTTTTCTCTGTCAGAATAGTTCTATATATAGGAAACATATACGACCTAAGTTATAAGCGGGTTGGTCTTAAACTTATCAATCTTAGGCTACATATTTATCAAATCACTATCTAATTACTACGAGCCCAATTAAATTAATATTTAGGACAATCCTAAATTTAATTTAATATTTTCTCTAATCCAATTAATATGTAAATTCCATTTGTGTGTGACCTCTTGGGTTCATAATTAATCGGTAGCAAATAATTAATTCAACTAATTAATTAAATTAGAACTCTTTCTAATTAATTCGCAAATCGTGAGTGACACCTAGCAGTGTATCATGATTATCCAATTAAAGATGAAGTGCAAGCATGCGAACTCAAATAGTAATTTATATGCAATCAAATCCTACTGTCTCAACTATCCCGATCAAGCCAGAGTCATGGATTGGGTCGTCAAACTCTCTTACTCGACCTTATGCCAAAACCCAATTAATTAGTGACTAATGAATAATTCGTGAAACGACTTTCACTATCCCCATTGGCCAAGGATTTCAAGTCACTCAATTAATCAGATTGCATAGGACACCCAATTAACAGTTTCCGTGTCTACACATACATTTCTGCATGACGGAATAAATCACAACTACTGAATACATTGTCTAATCCATTATTAGGACTAGCTTATCTGCACCAGCAAATCATGGCATTCATAATCATGAGATAATCGTAGCGTCTCAGGTCTAAGGATTAATTGCATAATTACATGATACAACGAATTATTGACATTCCATGTAATTCGTTGTATCGATGGTCAAGTCCAGTTACTTATTCACAATAAGTACTTATACATCTACTATAACGATATGAGACAAATCCCTCAAACTGATATCTCATATAATTTGATTAGTAGACTGTAATCCGATCTATCCGGATAAACTAACATCCAATTAGTTTATCCTATGATCGGGGACAACTTTTAGAATATATTCATGATTATAGATTCCGTTACTCATATCCTTATTCTTAAGGATAGAATCTATAAATAGTATTCTAAGGACTTTATTTATTCAATCAAAACATTTATAATAAATAAATAAACTGTCATTATTAAATGAATTAATAAATTAAATAACACATTATCCATAATTCCAAAATACAATTTATTGACTTTTAAGTATTATTCCTAACAGGTTTTATGATCAAACCCCATGATTTTTAACAGTTGATCCATCAAAACTAATAAATAAATGTCAAGTTTTAGAAAATGGATGGAGGGCACTGTAATAAAAGTACAAAAAGAGGATGAAAGTGTAAATTAGTGAATGAATTACTAAGCTTAAAAAGTATCGTACATTGCTCATATAGTAACTATATTTATTTTTAGCAATATATATTCTACTTCTTTTTAAACCAAGAATAGAAGTGTCAAACAATATTTTAAATGGTTAGCACCCAAAGTTCAACAATCATATTACTTATTTGAAACTAATTCCATTTCAATTTAATCTCTTCAATATTAGACTACCAAGCTGGCCATTAACGATCATTGTTTGGCAGAAGCGATTTTGTTGACTTTGCATACCTTTGTTTTTCGAGATTCGGTGATCGAGTGAAACATTGGGTCACACTAAATGAGCCATATACCTTTGCTGTAAATGGTTATGCCGCCGGAGCAGCCTTTGCCCCACAAAGATGTTCTTCTTGGGTGAATTCAAATTGTACCGGCGGAGATTCTGGTACTGAACCATATAATGTGACACACAATTTGATCCTTGCTCATGCCAATGCCGTAAAACTATACAAGTCAACTTATCAGGTCTGTGTTTTGGACTACGAAATGCTTAAAAAAACTTTGGCCATCCATAATGTTAATTAACACATATACAATCTTAATATAATTTTAGACAAAACAAGAAGGAGAAATTGGAATCACTGTTGTATCCTATTGGTTGGTGCCTTACTCAAATTCAGTTGACGATCGGAACGCCACTGCTCGGGGTCAAGATTTTACACTTGGTTGGTGAGTATTGCATGATTGGTTTTTATAATTTTTTATTTTATTTTATTTTAGAGAGGTCTACGGTCCTGAAATATACCTAGCGAGATTCGAACCCACGTTGAACTCGCAAACTTCTCGTAGAAACGAGTATTATGCCGCTAGACCAAAGGGTCTTTGGCATTGGGTTTTATAATATGATTCAATTTTATTGTATAATTTTTTTTTATATATATTTTTAGTATGAGCTCTGTCAAATTGTTGAACGAAAAAAGCAAAAGAAATATAGAGGAAACAAAGAAGGGAAATGATCAATAATTTTCGTAACTTAAATTGTACATCTCTCAAATTGCTATATTTACAAGATTGCAATGTTATAACTGTTTTTGATGATATTATCATGTTGTAATCCTTACAAATTATACATTGTAGGTTTATGGACCCATTGGTATATGGTGATTATCCATCTTCTATGAAGTATTATATTGGTGATCGGCTTCCAAAATTCACAATGGAAGAATCTATGCTAGTGCAAGGCTCTTTTGATTATATTGGTCTTAACTACTACACATCTAGATATTGTATCAATAGTAACATCTCCACGGTTCGCCCTGACTATTTTTCAGATATACATGCTAGTTTTCCAGGTATGTTCAGGCCAACTCATGCTTTATTTTCACATATTCCATATCATGGGGTTGGCTAATTATCTCGTGATGTATTCTCATAATAGTCGAGCGCAATGGCAAACCTATAGGACAACTGGTATGACTGTATATATTTACCACAATACATGATATTTTTTCTTGTTTTTATGTTTACATCATGATTGATACAGGTTGGTCCAGATTTCATATATATGTATCCAAAAGGAATTTGGCGTCTTCTTCAATATGTAAAGAGAAAGTATAATAATCCGATTATTTACATCACAGAGAATGGTAAAATTTCAGTTCATCATGGTTTTCTTTCGGGCAAATCTCACAAATAGTCCCTATTGTTTACAAATTTTTGACAAATAGTCCTCATTATTTTAAAAGTCACGCAATTAGTCCCTATTATTTGTAAAAGTTTTATCAATAGTCCCCATTGTTTCACAAGTCATTCAATTAGTCTCTATTGTTTGTAAAAATATATCTATTAGTCCTCATTGTTTGCAAAAGTCTCTCTATTAGTCCCCAATGTTTGCATTTGCAAACATTGGGGACTAATGGAGAGACTTTTGCAAACAATAGGGACTAACTGAATAACTTTTGAAACAATGGAGACTATTTGTAGGACTTTTACAAACAATGGAGACTATTGGTGGAACTTTTACAAACAATGGGAACTAACCGCATGACTTCCAAAACAATATGGACTATTTATCCAAAACTTATAAACAATAGAGATTATTTGTCCAATTTGCCCTTTTCTTTGCTTATAGAAACCCAGAAAACCTCTACTTTATACATGTTTATTTTCATGTTAATTACTCTTTGCAGGGGTTGATGAGGTAAATAATCCTTCGTTGCCGCTCCCTATTGCCCTTATTGACAACTTTAGAATAAAGTACTACTATCGACACCTTCTGTACGTTCAGAAATCAATTGAGCGGTAAGTGTTTTAACAATGAGTATCAAACCTTTTTTTCAGCTGTAAATGTCAACATTAGTGTGTGAAACATTTTAATGAGCTTAGCATTCTCAAATTTCGATTTAGGATGACTAGAAATCCTTTGCTCTAAATCATGTCTGAATGTTTGAGAATGTTTTTGTTTTGCCACATTTTTGGGTAGAAATATTTATGTTCGATTGGGTCTGAAAAGATGGAGGTTTTGCTACCTTTCAACAAACATGGTGTTAGTTATAATACAGGCGATAATTTACTAGATAGGAAAATACATCAGAGACAAAATATGTTTAACTCTTATACTCCAATTTATTATTTATTTCTTCTTAATTTTTAAATAATGACTACATTTTCATACATTTTTACATTTTTTTTTTGTTACAGTGATAGAGTGCAAGTCAAAGGATTCTTTGGCTGGTCAGTCTTGGACAATTTCGAATTTACCAAAGGTTATACAGTTCGTTTTGGAATCCATTACGTGAACTTTACGAGTTTGGAAAGATATCAAAAATTGTCAGCAGTGTGGTTCAACAATATACTTCAAAAATAAGAATATCCTTGCAAAACCTTGAATTGGCTACTCAATAAGGACGCGACTTTGTCTATGTTCTCCAATAGGGTCAAGGTTCTTGTTTGACGTAATTCTCAGGGAAGGGTCCATGTTCCCCATGTTTTTATTTCAATAAATGGAGCCATACTCTTTGTGTGTTTTAATAATCACTACATGGTGGATTAATTATGATCATATTAAATTGGTCTACTCATAACAACCTAGCCCATCAAAGCAACCTAGGTGCCCTAGAAAAAATATTAAGTGAATATCAAGCCTTAAAGTGCATTCCAAAGAATAAGTATAAAAAAAAAAAAGTTGGTCCGCCAATTTTTATCCCCATCTGTGGTTCACTAATAAGAAAACAAAAGAAAAGATTATTTGGCCCTGGGTTGGTCTTGTATCAAGCTTTCGACGATTCAATCTCTTCATAAGCATATATATGGGATCCACTTTTTCACTCAGGGATCGAAAGACTGAAGGATAAATTAAAAAATTTTACATTGGTCATGTCATGTTCAAGCTATAGATCAAAAAGAGTCATTATACCACTACATGTGATATATTGACATCAACACCACCTACCACGTCATCATTTGCAGATTATTGATGAATGACCATGTTGTTGTGCTATCTACCATGACTTTCCTTGATATAATCAAAATAAAAATAAAAATAAAGTAAGAATAGCATATTTTAAATGTCTTCTTTGACTGCGCTAGGTGGCTCTTCGAGTATCGTCCTCTAAGAATTGATTTTTGATTATGATAATTCGAAACAAATAAATTAAAGTACAAGTGAAAGGATTAACTATCTAATTAACTACAAAAATCAAATATCTAATGAAAATTATTAACTAAAACAAACAGAAAAGTTGGGGAAACTTATAAAAAATGATATCTGGGAAAGCACTTTATTTGAAAAACCTCTAAGCTAAAGGCATCGAGATATAGATTCAACATGATGCATACATCACTAAACTCAACAAAGTAGAAAAAAATTATAAAAACAGTAATCCAATGAGGATAGTTAATGTGAGTGTATTTGAGCTTTATCCATCACAATGATATAAATCATCTTCACCTAATCTCTAATATTTAACTCATTAATCTTCAGGTAGAATTAAATATAAATATGAATAGGCTATCTCCAACGCAAAACCTATGTCAATTCAATAGTGAATAACCTATAACACAAATGCTCACCTTGTAGGTCAATCCACGATCTACAAGGCCCACATCTACAACCTTGTATCCAATCAATTTAGCATTCAAAATTAAGGAGAACAAACAAGACACCACAAGAAAATAGATGCGAGTTACACAAGGTTCATGTCGCTATTCGGTTCCAAAATTTAATTAGTGAGAAAAATTGTTTTGCAAAAGATGGTAGCAAAACTAGGCATCTCAAAACAGTTTTTTCGCCGCTAAAAATTGACAGAGGTGATGAAAATAAGTCTGCTGCCAAATCCATCAAAAAATGGTGACAAAAAAGGTATGTAGCTAAATTTATTGCAAAATGGCGACAAACGGGATCCATCGCTACTTCTGCCACTATAAGTAATGGAAACAATTGGATAAATCTGTAATATTTTTTTTTTAACTTCAATTCATTAACATTTTCTAATTTATTTATTTATTCAAGTACAAAAAAATACAAAATTATAAATAATATTTATTTAATTTGTAAATAATATTATATTACTCAATAAAATTATTTCATAAATAACTAAAACTAATTGTTATAATGTTCATCATCATCTTTTTCGTCCTACCGAGGCTGATATTTTGGTACCAGATTTTGTAAAGTAGGAATTTGCTATTGCATTAGTCTCATCTATTTGGCGTTCAATTGTTACATTAGAGTCATTTGTTCGGCATACTACTATTGCATTTCTCTCATCTGTGTATTCTCCTCTCGCACGGATTGCAACTGATGTTTTATGTCTTGCACTCTTTGTTTTGTTGCCTGTATTATTCGTTTTTCTAACTGAGCAATAGTAGCCTCCAATTCTTGCTGTGTAAAACAGGGTCAAGTCTGGGTAAGAGGTTTTGACATTGTAACTAAGTTGACACCCATTGCACCAAATCCATAAACCCTAGCTGTGTGGGCCCCCCAACGACCTCATAAAATAAGAAAAACTATTCAAAAAGTCTGATTGACCGAAATAATACTCACATAATGTGGACCTCACATGTATAGGGACCACCTCATATATTAGATAGACTGACTGTTAGTCATACTTTTTGAAAAGTTTTTCCATAAAATAAGGCATTGTGATCAATAGGTAGTGCAGTAAGATCTGATTGACTCTCAACTTGCATTCTTGGAGAAGTTGATTATACCTTCCTTGCACACAGTTATTTCAAATGTTGGGGAAATTTCATATTTAGTCCTTATTGTTTGTAAAGTGTCTCAATTTAGTTCTTATTGTTTACAATATCTCAATTTAGTCTTTATTGTTTCACCAAAAATTTCAATTTCATCCCTATTGTTTAATATGTCTCAATTTAATCCCTATTATTTTTTAAAAAGTTTCAACTTTGTTCCTATTATTTTTAAAAAGTTTCAATTTCATCCATATATTATTTTCTTAAAGTTTCAAATTCGTCCCTATTATCCAATGATTAAATTAAATTTTTTTGAGAAATAATAAGGATGAATTTGAAACTTTTTAAAAATAATAGGGATAAAATTGAAACTTTTTTAGGAAACAATAAGGACGAAATTGAAAACTTTAAACAATATGGATGAAATTGAAACTTTTAAAAAAACAATAGAGACTGAATTAAGATATTTTAAATAATAAAAACTAAATTGAGACACTTTACGAACAATAGGGACTAAATGTGAGATTTTCCCTTCAAATGTTTATCAAATTCACATTAAAACTTTATCTTTTCTAATTGCATTACAATTGTCTGTATTGCCTTAGGTTAGAGTGGTAATAAGATTGGCCAGTGCCATTTGAATGTGTTGTTGGAAACACCTCTACGTCACTAGCATGTGCAAATTTATTTCCTGCAATACACAGTAGCAAACAATAATTAAAAATACATAGATGGGTTGATTTCACAAGAACTAAGTATAATTCTTATCGTGTTCCTCATAACATCGTGGAATGGATGTGAGTCGGAATAATGGAGGGATGGATTATTGTTCTTATTTTTCTTGTTTTGCTCGGTCTTTTTTCTGAAATTTTAGATCTGCCCATCTTACTTTAAGTCTATCGTAAACTGATGGTGATGTCTAATCAGACTTCTCATTAGGTTTTGAATGGACATTGAAAAAACTCTCTTACCTTGTTTCTCCTCATCCTATGATAAATAGTCTTGTTTGAGCTGCACGGGATGCGTACCACTTATAAATTCTCTACAACACAATTTCAACTCAGTTAGGAAGAATACATATGTAATGAATAACACATAAAAGTGATAACTGACTCCATGCATGTTTTCTCTATAAAACTGTTCTCCCTCACCCACTACTTTATTCTACTTTGACTACCCTTGACCACCACTCTATCATCTCCTTGCTGCCACCTTACACATCATGTCGGCATGTCAAACCACACATTACCTTAAAACCACTATACCACTACCTATCCAAACCTCCTTGGTTGTCACTCTTACCCTTAAGACCCTTTCTTTCCTTGTTGAAGAGGTTGAAGATGCTTAATCCCGGTCTCTTGAGATGGATGTGTTGGAGTTGGGTGATAAACCAAAGCGTGTGACTAACTTTGTCTCAATTTGGTAGGATCATTTGGCTTAACCCAATGCGGAATGAATGAGAAATTGGGACTCAGAGTTAGTGAAAGTCATTAGGAAGTTAGATGAGGACCAAGTCGAACGAGTTGGCGACTAACTATATCGACCTACTTGTCTAGAGAGTTTGGTCAAAAGTCGATCAAGGTAGCTGGTTGAGGGGCTCAACTGACCTGCCTCGACCGACTGTTCTAGTGAGTAAATCCCAAGATCCAAAAGAGGAAGATGGTCAAGGAGCTCGATCAACTTTCTAAACCAACTTTTCCAATGAGAGCCAACAGGAAAATTTTCTTCCAAGGTTCATGACTCTTCATAAACAGATACCTAGCTACCTTTTTTCCTCTTTAAATGGGAATTTTAGAACATTTCGAAAGTTGAATTCATTAGATTTTTGCATGCTAGAATTGCCTTTATCACAAAAGCCTTTAAAGTACAAAATCTGAGAAAGATTCAAGCATTCAAAAATTCATATTTTCTTACTATTTGAAGTGCTTCTATAATAAGAATCCAACCATTGAATCCTGGGAGACAATTGTCATTACGCCGTACCATAGCGGGACAATATCGTCTTAAGAAAATTGATACGAATCTGACATCAGTGATTATTTTTTTCATTTCTTCAAATTCTCTTCAATTTCTTTCTTTCTAAGTTAGTTATATATATAATCAGTTTTCTTAAGTTTTCTCTTCCTTTTATACATATTTTAGATTACATGTGTAAAATATATGATCTTGATTGTGGTTTTTTGTTTCCTTGATGTTGGTTACATGTGTAATTACATGACTTAGATCGTTTGTTTTTCCTTTTTTTGCATTTTGATTGCATGTGTCATTATATGATCTTGATCATTTTACACTTTTTATTTCTCCGATCTTCACTGCATGTGTTATTACATAGTCATGATCATCTAAGTGAGATAACAATCAAAGTTCACTACAAGAAATTGGGTGTATTGGTGGCGCTTATAACACGACGAAATAAAAATCGCCGTGAAAGATGAATTAGGTGGGTTATTTTTGTCGACACTTTGTAGAAGCGTCAACCTTATTTTCATTCAGTGGCGGTTTTTCTTAAACGTCGCCCTTGTTGCTTGGATAGGCTAGACAGCTGCCGACTTATTCACTTGGACTTCATCCTTGGCAGTGCTAAAATAAAACGTCATCATTGATACTAAAAAAAATTAACATTGACGACGCTTAGGGTATTGGTCGTAGATTATAGTTCTAGTTATATCTATCGCGACAGTTGTCATCAATCGTGACCAAAACTCAAATGTTTTTTTTTTTTTTCTAAACAGTTCACTTAGGATTCGACAAAAGTTAAAATTTAAAGCTTGTGATTATACTTCTAAGTATACTAACGATAGTGCTAACTAAAAAATAAATAAATAACAATAGTGAAGTATTTGATCTCTAATCATCAGGTTGATGCGTTCCCCATTACAGTCAAGTTTGTACGCGCTCAATCTTCATATTTATGGCGCATATCCTGCAATGACACCTCATGGTAATTGTTGAGAGCTAAAGGCCGAGTAAGTTAACTATTTCTTTCTTATTGAAATAACTATACTAAGTTTGGATTTTAGGTAGTGAGTATTGTGACACCCCGAACCTAACATTTCATTAATTGTATTCATTAAATGGTTAACTTAGATGTAACTTAGCTAATTACTTTATTTTTTCATATTTTCATAAATTCAACTGTTTCTTTTCATGCATTTTATATTTTTATAAAATACTACATATTGTTAGGGGACTATAGCCCCTGACCGTGAGTACATTGCATATCGAGATCAACGGAAAAAAATTCGTGAAATGTCTGATGAATAGTACCAGCAATATATTTTTCCAGATTTGTCAGATTTTTGGTATTTTATTTTGCTGAAATTTAATCACCCAAGTGACCCACTTACCCTTACTAAAACGCCCTAATTGCTTGACCTACCCTTTGTCCATCTCATGAGAACATTATAAGCCAAGAAAAAAAAGGAGTCAAAAAAATGGCCAAAAAAGAGTTATGGGAATAGTAACTTCTCCAAAAAAAAAAAAAAAAAATTGCTCCTTGCTTCATTCTTGCTTCCCAAATTGGTTGTGTTTCATCCTTAGGACCTTAAGACCATTCTTTGATCTTAAAAAGAGGTGAGGGTGCATTTCATTCTTGTATTAAATTCAATTAAAGTTTGTGCTATTATTTTTGTGATCTAATATTGCAGTGGTTAAATGCTTGAAAATGAAAATGGCACTTGGGGAAGATGATTGAATAGTACTTTTGCCATGAAAATGACCAATAAAATATTTTTGTCTCGAATTTCGAATTTCTCGCTCGTGTAGGTCCTTGGCATGTTAGATTGACATAATGTGGAATAAAATTGAGGTGCACTTTGAGAAAATCATGAAAACGAACCTAATTTAAGTCGGGGCTGAAAAACGGAGTTGTCGGTTTGCTCATTTTTATTTAGGGCTTTGTCTTAGTAGGTCATGGAAGCACTTTCCGTGCATTTATGGCGTCGGTTGAGGTTTCAAGTGATATAGCTCATTTCTAAAACCGTAAAAGGGAATCGGGGTTTTTGGGTAAACGTGGGCGGAACTGGGGTTTCGTAGCTTTCAAATGGGTCATAAAATGTCATTGAATAGGGTGTGAAGTCCGTTTCGAGTTTGGTTATCATATGAGTTCATAGGTGCATAATTTCTATTGACTTTAAGAATAATAGTTGAAATTGAGAATTAGACTTGTGTTAGCTTGAAATGTCGCACCATATGCTTCCTATATTGATTGCCATTGCATTTCATGGCTATATTGCTTAGTTGAATGATATATAGACCCAACATTGTTAAATGCTTATATGATGTGAACTTGTTTATATCGGTTATAAATGTTAACTATGTGAATCCTCGTGATAAATATATATTCTATTGCATGATAGGGTTGATCCATTGAGTTGTTTCTCGTATCTTGGAGCTCAATAAAGTTGAGGGAGTTGCATCTTATTTCTATTTCTCTATTGTATATTGAATATGTTAAATAGATTTCATGCTATTAATGTGATTTAGTGTATTCTAACAAGATTTGTCAGTTTTAGTTAGTAGAATGAGTCTAATGGTTAATGCTCGATATTTCACTTCTATTGTTGTCAACTGTTTAATGTGTGAGGACAACCTCTTTTTTGTACCACGATTATGTGTTTATCGGCTTACCTTGTTATATTGCTTTTATTAATGTTTTTTGTGTCATCGAAATAATGGTGGCGTAACCTTATTGTTGGGGCGGATATGATGGGCCTCTCTGGGTGGCAGGGGGCTTGCTAGGGTTGGTTGCTCTAGCTCCATACCCTATTCCCTCACTCGTCTGGTCCGGAGATTGCCAGGGGATATTAGGTCGTAGGTATTGGGTACATCTGGAGTACCCATTGGTGTAAGGGATGCCGGTATATCGAGACTGGATTCATGATTCATGGATCGAGGCTCGTGAATCGAAGATTTGGAATAATAAGGGTTATTGATCGTATCCTTTTAAAGTATGGTATTAGAATTGTTATTCATTGTTTATTTATTGTCTTAATTGTGTTAAATTGCTGCATTGCACGAACCCCGGTATACTGTTCCCGTTCCTTCCTCCCTCACTGAGTATACATTATTTGTATACTTACTCCTCATCATGAATCTTTCAGGTTATAGCCAAAGGAAGTGTAGCTCGAGATCACGTGATAGTTCGTGCTTGAAGAGTGGTCTTACATGTTATGTGGCTTGAGCTGTAAAGTTTTACTTTCATGAATTGTATATACTCAACGTAGGAGATAAATGTATTTAAGTTTAACCAGGTCATAGAGTGCTTAATAACCTAGTTTATGTAATAGCTTAATGAGGTTTGAGTTCAATATATGTATGGAGTTGTTGTATGTTTGGACACGGTACTGGTCCATTTATATGTTGTGTGCAAGTAAACTGTTTATCCTATAAACAGGGAAAACTCTATCCGTTTCCCTAAATTGTGTGACCGGGTTGGAATTGAGTTGTGAATAGATTGTTTAATAGAATTTCCAGTCTCGTGAGGGGCCGGGGTGTTACAAGTAGTATCAGAGCTTAGATGCTCTCAGCTGGATAGGGTCCTCGGACTGCTGGGTAGTGAACCTCGTGTGCGTGCTTGTGAAATATGTCTTGATTAGGTGTGTGCTTGGTGTGCCTTGAGAATGTGAGTGTCTTTTGTGCAATCTTGTGTCCTGAACTTAATATGTGATCTATGTGATAGTGATGTGTACTGTGTGTTAAATACTTGTCAAGTGTAGTGATATAGCTAATCATGAATCGAATTGATCTCATGAATCGCTACTTGCTCGAAATATTGATTGTAACGTGTATACTTGAGTGTCTCGGCATAGTTGTGTTGTGAATTGTATTCATTGCGTGTGACTCGTATTTGAACTATCTTGTTGATTAACTTTGTGTTATAAAACTTCTGGTTATATAACAGCTTGTGTGATATATATCATAATCTCCTGATATATGAACATGACATCAATTACATTAGGTGATATCTTGGCATTCATGCATTGTCCCCTTAAATCGGTAAGTAAGCATTCTCCCCTGAAAGAGATGGCCATTGATGCTGACTAGTGAGAGAATAATGGTTCAACCGACTATTGAGATCAGTGAAGGGATTTGATGCCCCGAGGTTAACTTCGGACGTTCTTGGCACTTCTTAAACGGTACTTCTTGGCTGGAACTCCTATTTAGGAATCTCGGATAGATCTTCTAGTTGGCGTCATATATGGAGGTCTTATTTGATACTCTTATTCGAAGGAATTCATGTTTATGAGTATTAGTCAGTATTCCTTGCGCACACTCCCACTTGGATTTCTTGTTCGGGATTTTACCTATGGTACCACCTTGATATTCCTATTGGGTATTTTCTTCGGTATTTTCGTCTGGTATTCTTGCCTAGAGATTATTTGGGATTTCCTCTGGACTACTGGTATAACGAACATATTGGGGATTCTTATATGGTGATTCATAATTAGAGAGATTTCGGACTTCTGGATTCGTATACTTATTCGGAGCCTTTATTTGGCATTCTTAATCAGATTTATTGTGGTATTTTCTCGAAGTCCCAAGCTGGACTTCTAATTAGGCCTTTATTTGGCAATCTTGAGCCTTTATTTGACAAGTTAGAGTTGGGATTCACCGGACTTCCTTCTTGGGAATTTCTTGATATTATCCAGGCATTTTGGATATTAGCTGCATACTGTTCTTAATAGGATTTCTTTTGATGCTCTCTCAGCATTAGTGAATGGTCTCCTCGTATGACATTCTTATCGGACTGCTATTGGGTATTTTCGTAGGAGCCTTTATTTAGCTACCCTACTCGGGATTCTTTCAATGACATTTGTTTTTCTTAGTCTCCTTCGGCATTACACTTCTTGACTTCAAGTCCGACGGAAACTGTTGCAGTTCTTGGAAGTCATTTCAGTTCAAGAAATTGTGAGGACGTAATTTTTGTAAGGAAGGGAGGATGTGACACCCCGAACCCAGCACTTCATTAATTGCATTCATTAAATGGTTAACTTAGATGTAACTTAGTTAATTACTTCATTTTTTCATATTTCAATAAATTCAACTGTTTCTTTTCATGTATTTTATATTTTTATAAAATACTACATATTGTTAGGGGACTATAGCCCGTAACCGTACGTGCATTGCATATCGGGATCAACGGAAAAAAATTCACGAAATGTTGATGAATAGTACAAGCGGGATTTTTTCAGAATTTTCAGATTTTTGGCATTTTGTTTTGCTGAAATTCAATCACCCAAGTGACCCATTTACCCTTACTAAAATGGCCTAATTGCTTGATCCACCATTTGACCATCTCATGAGAACATTATAAGCCAAGAAAAAAAAGGAGTCAAAAAAATGGTCAAAAAAGAGTTACGGGAATAGTAACTTCTCCAAAAAAAAAATTGCTTCTTGCTTCATTCTTGCTTCCATTGCTTCCCAAATTGATTGTGCTTCATCCTTAGGACCTTAATACCATTCTTTGATCTTCAAATGAGGTGAGGGTGCATTCCATTATTGTATTAAATTCAATTAAAGTTTGTGCTATTATTTTTGTGATCTAATATTGTAGTGGTTTAATGCTTGTTGAATGCTTGAAAATGAAAATGGCACTTAGGGAAGATGATTGAATAGGACTTTTGCCATGAAAATAACCTAGAAAATATTTTTGTCTCGGATTTTGAATTTCTCGCTCGTGTAGGTCCTTGGCATGTTAGATTGACATAATGTGGAATAAAATTGAGGTACTCTTTGAGAAAATCATGAAAATGGACCTAATTTAAGTCGGGGCCGAAAAACGGAGTTGTCCATTTTCTCGTTTTTATTTAGGACTTTGTCTTAGTAGGTCATGGAGGCACTTTCCGTGCATTTATGGCGTCAGTTGGGATTTCGGGTGATATAGCTCCTTTGTAAACCGTAAGAGAAAAATCGGGATTTTTGAATAAACGTGTGTAGAACCGGGGTTTTGTAGCTTTTAAGTGGGTCATAAAATGTCCTTGAATGGGGTGTAAAGTCGGTTTCAAGTTTGGTTATCATATGAGTTCATAGGCGCATAATTTCTATTGACTTTAAGCATAATAGTTGAAATTGAGAATTTGACTTGTGTTAGCTTGAAATGTCGCACCATATGCTTTCTATATTGATTATCATTACATTTCATGGCTATATTGCTTAGTTGAATGATATATAGACCGAACATTGTTAAATGCTAATATGATGTGAACTTGGTTATATTGGTTATAAATGTTAACTATGTGAATCCTCGTGATAAATATATATTCTATTGCATGATAGGGTTGATCCATTGAGCTGTTTCTCGTATCTTGGAGCTCGGTAAAGGTGAGGGAGTTGCATCTTATTTGAATTTCTCTATTGTATATTGAATATGTTAAATAGTTTTCATGCTATTAATGTGACTTAGCGTATTCTAACAAGATTTGTCAGTTTTATAGTTAGTAGAATGAGTCTAATGGTTAATGCTCGTTATTTTGCTTATATTGTTGTCAACTGTTTAATGTGTGAGGACAACCTCTTTTGTTGTACCTCGATTATGTGTTTATCGGCTTATCTTATTATATTGCTTTTATTAATATTTTTCGTGTCATCGAAATAATGGTCGCGCAACCTTATTGTCAGGGCGGATGCGATGGGCCTCTCTAGGCGGCAGCAGGCTTGCCAGGGTTGGTTGCTTTAGCTCCGTACCCTATTCCTTCACTCGCCTGGTCCAGAGATTACCAGGGGATGTTAGGTTGTAGGTATTGGGTACATCCGGAGTACCAATTGGTTTAAGGGATGCTAGCATATCGAGACTAGGTTTGTGATTCGTGGATCGAGGCTCGTGAATCAAAATTTGAAGTGATAAAAGGTTATCGATCGTATCCTTTTAAAGTATGGTATTAGAATTGTTATTCATTGTTTAGTTATTGTGTTAAATTGTTGCATTGCATGAACCCGGTATACTGTTCCCGTTTTCCCCTCCCTCACTGAGTATATATTATTTGTATACTCACTCCTCATCATGAATCTTTCAGGTTATAGCCAAAGTAGGTGTAGTTCGAGATCATGTGATAGTTTGTGCTTGAAGAGTGGTCTTACGTGTTATGTGGCTTGAGCTGTAAAGTTTTACTTTCATGAATTGTATATACTCAATGTATGAGAGAAATGTATTAGTTTAACCAGGTCATAGAGTGCTCAATAACCTAGTTTATGTAATAATTTAATGAGGTTTGAGTTCAATATATGCATGGAATTGTTGTATGTTTGGACCTGGTACTGGTCCAGTTATATGTTGTGTGCAAGTAAACTGTTTATCTTATAAACAGGGAAAACTCCGTCCGTTTTCCTAAATTTTGTGACCGGGTTGGAATTGAGTTATGGATAGATTGTTTAATAGAATTCCCGGTCTCGTGAGGAGCCGGGGTGTTACAAGTGGTATGAGAGCTTAGATTCTCTCAGCCGGGATAGGGTCATCGGACTACTGGGTAGTGAACCTCGAGTGCGTGCTTGTGAAATATGTCTTGATTAGGTATGTGCTTGGTGTGCCTTGAGAATGTGAGTGTCTTTTGTGCAATCTTGTGTCCTGAACTTAATATGTGATCTATGTGATAGTGATGTGTACTGTGTGTTAAATACTTGTCAAGTGTAGTGATATAGCTAATCATGAATCGAATTGATCTCATGAATCGCTACTTGCTCGAAATATTGATTGTAACGTGTATACTTGAGTGTCTCGGCATAATTGTGTTGTGAATTGTATTCATTGCGTGTGACTCGTATTTGAACTATCTTGTTGATTAACTTTGTGTTATAAAACTTCTGGTTATATAATAGCTTGTGTGATATATGTCATAATCTTCTGATATATGAACATTACATTAGGTGATATCTTGGCATTCATGTATTGTCCTCTTAAATCAGTAAGTAAGTATTCTACCCTGAAAGTGATGGCCATTGATGCTGACTGGTGAGGGAATAATGGTTCAACCAGCTATTGGGATCAGTGAAGGGATTTGATGCCCCGAGGTTAAATCCGGACTCTCTTGGCACTTCTTGGCTGGAACTCCTATTTGGGAATCTCGGATAAATCTTCTAGTTGGCGTCATATATGGAGGCCCTATTTGATACTCTTATTCGAAAGAAATCATGCTTATGAGTATTGGTCAGTATTCCTTGCGCACACTCCCACTTGGATTTCTTGTTCGGGATTTTACCTATGGTACTACCTTGATATTCCTATTGGGTATTTTCTTCGGTATTTTTGTCTGGTATTCATGTTTATAGATTATTTGGGATTTTCTCTTGACTACTGGTATAACGAGCATATTGGGGATTCTTATATGGTGATTCATAATTATAGAGATTTCGGACTTCTAGATTCGTATACTTATTCAGAGCCTTTATTTGGCTTCCTTAATCAGATTTATTGGTGGTATTTTCTCGGAGTCCCAAGCTGGACTTCTAATTAGGCCTTTATTTGACAAGCTAGAGTTGGGATTCACCGGACTTCCTTCTTGGGAATTTCTTGATATTATCTGGGCATTTTGGATATTAGCTGCATACTCTTCTTAATGGGATTTCTTTTGGTGCTCTCTCAGTATTAGTGAATGGCCTTCTCGTGTGACATTCTTACCGGACTCCTATTGTGTATTTTCATAGGAGACTTTATTTAGCTACCCCACTCGGGCTTCCTTCAATGACGTTCGCTCTTCTTAGTCTCCTTCGGCATTACACTTTTTGACTTCAAGTCCGACGGAAACTGTTGCAGTTCTTGGAAATCATTTCAGCTCAATAAATTGCGAGGACGCAATTTTTGTGAGGGTGGGAGGATATGACACCCCGAACCTAGCATTTTATTAATTGCATTCATTAAATGGTTAACTTAGATGTAACTTAGCTAATTACTTCATTTTTTCATATTTCCATAAATTCAACAGTTTCTTTTCGTGCATTTTATATTTTTATAAAATACTACATATTGTTAGGGGACTATAGTCCCTGACCGTGTATGCATTGCATATCGGGATCAACGGAAAAAAATTCACGAAATGTTTGATAAATAGTACCAACATGATTTTTTTTTCCAGATTTTTTAGATTTTTGGCATTTTGTGTTAAATTGCTGCATTGCACGAACCCCGGTATACTGTTCCCGTTTCTCCCTCCCTCACTGAGTATACATTATTTGTATACTCACTCCTCATCATGAATCTTTCAGGTTATAGCCAAAGGAAGTGTAGTTTGAGATCACATGATAGTTCGTGCTTGAAGAGTGGTCTTACATGTTATATGGCTTGAGTTGTAAAGTTTTACTTTCATGAATTGTATATACTCAACGTAGGAGAGAAATGTATTTAAGCTTAACCAGGTCATAGAGTGCTTGATAACCTAGTTTATGTAATAGCTTAATAAGGTTTGAGTTCAATACATGTATGGAGTTGTTGTATGTTTGGACACGGTACTGGTCCATTTATATGTTGTGTGTAGATAAACTGTTTGTCCTATAAATAGGGGAAACTCCGTCCATTTCCCTAAATTTTATGACCGGGTTAGAATTGAGTTGTGAATAGATTGTTTAATAGAATTCCCGGTCTCGTGAGGGACCGGGGTGTTACTAGTATACTTAGATGGAGGATCAAATTTCTTATATTCATTTGTCATCCTAAACCCATCATGATCATTCGGTTATTTCCCTATTGTCTTTGGTTTATGGCTTTTCCATGTATATATATATATGATTCCTTGCGTAGGGCACATGTTTGATAAAATGCCAAAGTGATATATTTTCCCTACTAGGCCACATGTTTGATATAATGTCAATGTGATATTTTGTTACATAGTCCATTCTAATTTTCTTGTTATCTCATTATCCTGTCATACAACAAACCATATCTAACATAGCTGAAAATTAAACAATTGGAATTTGGAAACAACCTTGGGAATTTTGATCACTATTGAATTTCCAATTAGTCTTCATAGCTATAATTTCCAAACAAACAGTTTATAAAAATCTAAAAGACTACATGTAACATGACACAGTGGTGCTAGAACATCTACCATGGGAATGCCAGCTCAAGCAAATAAGTCCAACTCCATAATTAATGAAAGGAAGATGGAAAGATAACAAAATTACTGAATCTGTTTTTGGGTCCAACTTGACATAAAAAAACTGTATCAATTGAGAAGGAACTAGATGAATATTCATATATGGTTGAAAATCTCTATGATTTTAGTTTCTAATGCTTCAAATGGTGTATCAATTGGAGTTCCATAGAACAAGTTATGACTATTTTGGTAAAGTTTGAAACGATAACAAAATTGCTGAATCCGTGTTTTGAGCCAACTTCACATAAAAAAATATACCAATTGAGAAGTAATTAGATGATGAGTCATATATGGATGAAAAGCTATATGAGTGTAGTTTCCAATGCTTCAAACAGTATATCAATTGGAGTTTTCTAGAACAAGTTATGACTATATTTGTAAAGTGTGTTTGAGCTCTATAAAGTGAGGAACTCAAAGTTTTGAGCTTCATTTTGCTACCAATAGATATAGTTTAATTTTCTTTTTGCATGACTGGAAACTACCCCTAGGAGGCCTTAGCATCTATAATTGACTAGTTTAGGGGATGAGGGGATGCCATCAATAAATGCAAAGTCTATGGCTTTCGCAAATTTTTTGCTCTACCCCTTATGTCAACCCTACGAGCCTTTTATCCGTTCTCATTGAATCTACTTTTACATGTCATTATATTTTATTAGTGTAGGTATTTCATGATACAATAGATTAAACTTGGATTCAAAAACCTAGAAACACGATTGAATATAGACAAGGGGCTATGGAGTTCATTGATTTTTCTTTTGAAAAAGTGTCACGTGATGGGACGATATTGTGTCCTTGTAAGGATTGTGTTAATTGTATTCGAAGGACACGTGACAATGTCATACAACGTTTGATGTTTATAGGTTTTTTGAATGGGTACACTAGATGGCTTTATCATGAGGAGTTAGTTACTTCTGGAGTTAGAACTCATGTCGATGTTTAACAACAAGCACCAGTTGACATGCCTACTGACATGCACCATCTACTGCACGATGCATTTGGAATTCATGACTTCAATGTGCAATCAACTGATCAAAATTCTGATGAACATGATGAGAATCACGAGAAAATGTTACATGATAAGACATACATTGCTAGTTGGGATGAAGAACTTTATGAATTTTACAAATACCTTAAAGATGCCAATAAAGCCTTTATCTTGGATGCGATGGTTTCTTAGTATTGTCATTTATTGTGAAACTTTTGCAGATAAAATGCAGAAACAAATGGTTCGATAATTCAATGGATAAGCTTCTACAGTTACTTAAAGCGGCATTTTTATATCCAAGAATGCCTTCTACATTCAAAGAAGCGAAGAAGATGATTAATGCACTGGGCTTAAGCTATGAAAAAATTCATGTTTGTCCAAATAACTGCATACTATATTGGGGTGAAAGGGCCAATGACGATTCATGTAGTGTTTGCAATGCTTCTCGGTGTAAATTGAATGGAAGTAAAAATACTCAACTAGATCGTCGTTGAACAAGGAACAAAAAAAAAGTACCCATCTAAGTATTACGTTACTTCCCATTAATTCCAAGGCTTCAGAGGTTATACGTGTCATCCATAACATCCTCTTCTATGAGATGGCATAGTGAAGGTCGTAAAAAAGATGGAATATTAGGGCATCCAGTAGACTTATTAGAATGTACATCATTTGACGAGCGTTATCCATATTTTGCAGCCAGTGCTTATAATGTCAAGCTTGGTTTAGCATCTGATGGTTTCAATCCATTCGAAATAATGAGTAATGTATACAGTATTTGGCTAGTTATTTTGATGCCTTATAATTTACCACAATGGATGTGTATGAGAAAATAATATTTTATTTTGTCTATGATAATTCTAGGTGAAAAAAGGACCACGAGATAACATCGATGTATTCCTACAACCACTAATAACTGAGTTGCTTGAATTGTGGGATGGAGTTGACACATATGATGCATCCTTTCAACAAACTTTTAGGATGCGAGCTACACTAATGTGGACAATCAATGATTTTTTGGCTTATGCTGATTTATCTGGATGGAGCACTAAAGGGAAAAATGCTTGCCTATGCTATGCTGATAATATTGATTCGAGATGGTTAAGTAATGGGAAGAAATATTGCTACTTAGGGCATCATCGATGGATAAGTCCATCACACAATTTTCGATCACAAAAGCACCATTTTGATGGTACCGTAGAAACAAGATCACCACCAATTCCCATGTCTAGAGTTGATGCATTAAGACAATTAAGAGTTAATTTTATATTTGAGAATTAACTCAATCAGAATAATGATAGAAGTTTATAGAAAAAGAAAAGTATATTTTTCAAGTTGCCATACTAGGAGCACCACATATTACGTCACAATCTAAATATGATGCATATAGAAAAAAATGTATGTGAAAATGTGATTGGGACATTGCTGAACATAGGCAAAAAAAAGAAGAAAACTGACAAAAGCACGAGAAGACTTAGCTTTAATGGATATAAGACCTCAATTGCATCCTCAAATAGCCTCATATGGAAATAAAGTAATACCTCCTACTTGTTACCATATGTCGAGAGAGGAAAATGATGTATTTCTTAAAGCTTTAAAAGATATTAAAGTTTCTTATGGCTATTGTTCAAATATTTCTAGGGGTGTTAATCTAAAGGATCGAAAGCTTCAATCTTTAAAGAGCCATGATTATCACATCTTAATGCAAGGTCTTTTACCGATTGCACTACGTTCATGTATGATTGATAAAGTTACCAAAGTCATAGCAGAATTAAGTGCATTATTTAAAGTTGTTTGCTTGAAAGCACTTAATGTTTAAGAACTCAAGGAAATGGAATCTCGTGCAGCATTGACACTATGCCATATGGAAAGAATTTTTCCTTTAGCTTTTTTCACTATAATGGTCCATCTTGTCATACATATTATTACTGAAGTGAAAGTTGCTGGCCCAGTGCATTATAGGTGGATGTACCCCATAGAGAGGTACTTGTTCATTTATATAATATGGTTTTTAATGATTCCAAATTGTTTTCAATTCTAATATATTTGATTGACACATTGATAGGTGTTTAAAGGAGTTCAAGCAATTTGTTGGCAACAAGGCACAACCTCAAGGGTCGATTGCTGAAAGATATATTGCCAATGAGTGTTTTTGCTCTAGAACCTTGATGGAATTGAGATGATATTTAATCGCCCACGTCGAAATCCTTATGTAATTAATCTTGAGGGAGATAAATATCTATTTGGATGTGCTGAAAAAGTAGTTGGAGTCATTGAAGTGAAATTGCTACATGAGAAGACATGGGTTCAAGCACACTGATACGTGTTATTTCAACAAGAAGAAGTTACCAGATTTCGAGATTAAGTTCAAATCTTCATTACTTGCAAGTTGTTCTATTGTTCTAAAATTAGTTTACCGTTTATGTTTCTTGTAGAGAATTATCTTCACTACTTGGAAGTTGTTCTATTGTTCTAAAATTAGTTTACCATTTATATTTTTTGTAGAGAATTTAAGAGAATAATGAAAAGAAAGCTTCGTCATAAAAGGCTGGCACCACATGTTCTCGATAAGATAGTGAATGAGGAGTTTCACGATTGGTTTAAAAAACACGTGAGTATGAATCATATATTGTTATATGATATATTATGTGATTCTCCATTCTTGTATTACTAATACTTTATATACAAAATTAGGTATTTACATTAGAAGAAGGGAACATATCTGAGACTACGAGCGATCTTTCTATAGGGCCTAATATATATGCAAAAATTTACAAACAGGTGATAATCAACGGCACTAGATTTTATACAAAAAGAATGGGACGGGGGGAAAAAATGCAAAACAATGGAGTTGTTGTCAGGTCACAAACAACAAGTTATGCATTTGTCCGAGATCAATACCCTATTGATGGAAATGTAGATTTCTTCAATGAGATGACTGAAATAGTTGAGCTTGATTATTATGGACACTTCAAGGTTCTCTTATTTCAGTGTGATTGGGCTGTTGTGACGAGAGGTGTAAAGAAATATAATTTTGGGTTTACTTTGGTGAATTTTTCACGTTTGACACATACTGGGGAGCACAAAAGTGATTACCCATTTATTTTATCCTCTCAAGCCAAACAAGTATTTTATGTGCAAGATGCGAAATGTCTAGAGTGGCATGTAGTTGTTAATGTAACAATGAGAGATGTATTGAATGTTGGTGATAAGAATCTTTTTCAAGGATTACCTCATGGCGTCACTCAACATGATCATGAGTTTAATGATTCTGAATGGGTACGAATGGATGTAACTGAAGATATTTACGTACAAGATCATACCATTTGAAGAGCAAGGTAAATAATTATGTTTATTGTTTCTATTTATACCATTTATAAACTAGATTCACTAGAACTTAGTTATGAGTTTATTGATTGTTGAAATTGTTTGTCAGATCCTTATATTTGTGGAAGTCTTCTAGCTTTTTTTTAGATATCAAATAGTTGTTTTTTTTAATGCACAGGAGGATCAACTAAACTCTTGGCTAATTGATGATATTAGCTCCCATACTAGTTGTAAGTTGCATATGGTTTATATTTCTCATTTAATTGTACATATTAAGAGTCATCTTTAAACCTTGAGATGTTTTGGTGGTTTTCTTTCCTAGTACCACTTTCCATAAGTTCAAATATTTCATCACCTATTAACTTGTTTAGATGTGAGGTGTAGGCAGTTGTATGATGTCAATGTATCTAGTGCTAGGGTTGTGCTTGAAAAGAGAACAAATTTGTTGCAGCGTGCTAAAGTTCATGTTTGTGCCTACGATATTGAGACTACAATGCTTCTTTTGAAATTTCCAAATGCTGCAATTATGTATTGTCATCTACATTAAATCTATTCATTAGTTAATGTAAAGTTTCCAGCAATGCTTATTCTAGCAGCGTTTTACAGTTGGATTCTCTGTCAAGAATGTGAAGATTTGATTTAATTATAACAAATGCTGATTCTTCCAAATTATTTTCGAAGTTTATAATTTTTGCTTAATTTTTTTTTTATCTCTGGATGTTTATACTATAAGCAGAGTAAATTTGCAGTGGGCAAAACAAAATTATTTCCTTAGTACAGCTATTTCCTATAGATAACCAGTAAACAAAGTAAAATTAATAGTGAGGCTAGATTGCATTAAAAATGAAAGAAATATAACTAGTAGGATCTTTGTTTACTTACTTTATAGTTTTATCCATTCCCTAGTTTTTCTCTCGCGAATCTAAACCATAATTCTCAAATCATGAATCTCAAGATTATTTTAAAACATGAACTGTTCTAAATCGTGAATCGAGAGATAATTTTTAAATTAGGAATCGAGAATCGTGAATTGAAAGGTTAATTATGATTCAGTGCGATCCAACTGCAATTCTTATATATTTTCAATGCACATATAAATTTGTATCATAAAACTTATGAATCTAACTGAACTATATGCAACGAATTTGAATCCTATAATTATTATAACTATGATTCACTTAAATGGTGAAAGCCTGTACAAC
This sequence comes from Ehretia macrophylla, assembly GCA_037974665.1. Taxonomy (NCBI): domain Eukaryota; kingdom Viridiplantae; phylum Streptophyta; class Magnoliopsida; order Boraginales; family Ehretiaceae; genus Ehretia; species Ehretia macrophylla. Next base: position 10,083,716 of record CM075768.1, read on the forward strand.
TATAAAGAATTGTATGCCAAGCCTATATTTATCTTTCAAATTGTACTTAAAATTTATGCTAGAACTTTCTTGTTTATAAATTTGAGAAACAATCTCTTACAAGTTGTTCTTCAACTGCTCTTAATTCAGCTTTCATTTGCTTTTAGGGGCAAAAGTGGTAGGGTCTAAATTCAAATTTGACGAGTAGGTGACCAATACTAAACACGATAACGAAATTGATAGGTACTTCTTAGGGTTTTGGTTTTTATAAAGGGTAACCGAACAAGATTATTGTTCATTCATCAATGGACACCCAAAATGACATATTCTTGCTTAGTAGCTTCGGACATCTACTTTGCAGACTACCCTATAGGTATTGGTATTATACATTAGAAAAAAAAACTGAAACTGAAAATCTAGTTAACTAATTGATTTAAGAGTAGCCTAATGGTGGGCTAGTCACCTGACAGTTGGGTGATCAAGGTTCGAATCTCATATGGGTGAGACATAAAAAATAAAATTCTAAATAGTAATTTATTAAAATATATACACACATGATATAGATATAATAATTTACAGTGTAATGATTATTCATCTGTTATACTTTAAAAATAATTATTAAGAAAAAATTGACTATTTGGCCTTATTCATGATAATATTGTTGCCTGACTTATAGAGATAAAGTGTACTGTTGTAAAAGCAGACACAAAAAAATATTCAAATACCAAAATTCTCGCACCCAATTAGTCTCAGCAATCAAACAGTACATAAAGCCTCATCCCCAACTTGTCGATGACCATAACTCATACATCTGTATCCCTACCTCCCCTTACTACAATCTTTGTCAACGATATAACTCCAAATCTTCAACGATTGGTATGGCTTTTTCAATTTATTTTCAGTTCCTCATAGTGAATGGTGCTTTTTCTTTTTTGATTTTGATTTGTGTCAATCTTTTGAAAATACAAGTTATAAGTTAGGATTTTAAGGAGTTCAATCTATTGTATGGTTTGTTTTTTGATCTGGGTTGTCTTAAATATGGGTTTCTTTGGGTAGACTATTTAATTAGATCCTCCATTATTCATCTTTATGTGTACTATGTTATATTCATAAAAACAATTACTTTTGCAATCCAGTTTTAGCCATCGTTTGAAATCGTAAATGTTATAGTTTAATTTATCTTGCAGCTCAGGAGATATGGGAAGATCCAAAAGAACTTTGTATGCTGTCACAAAAATCAGTCTCCACAGTGAAATAGAGTGTACTAATGAAGGTTCCCAAAATGATGATGCACATAGAGACACTACCATGGAATCTGGTAAAAATATTTATTTTGGCTCAATTCATTTCTATGCATATTTTAGAAGTTCCTGATTTGTATATGCTTATTGTCTTTGCCCTTGTCATAGAATTGCATGAAAAGAAAACTTATGTTTCTAACAATCATGCTGATCAAATTTATTTACGGAAAGATGGGTATAAGGATGATGATTTCGTGAACAATGTTGAGCTTTTAATATGAATATATTTTCCCTCATCATAGTAGAATACTGAATCACATGATAAATGGAAGTTTATTTATTATGATCTATATAATTTATACTAAATGTAAGAGAATGCGAGCACTGATGAGTGTCATTCTAGGAGTTATTGCATTTAGAGGTGAGGTTGTCATTAGAGTTAGTGAGAAATGAAGGAAACAAAACTTAATTTGGATGTTTCCCAGGTATCTACATTTTAGACCTATCAAACAACGAAGACAATATAAACTCCCTATCCTTAGTTAAAGGATATGAACTCTGAACAAATTAAATGAAAACTAGTATTACGCAAGAAAAACAAGCAAAGAAGATGAAAAGTAAATAGTCAGGCTGATTTTATTCAGTAAAGAGTAAAGAAGACATTTAGTTCTAAGTTCATGAATGTCTATTCAGTATAACTATCAGGATGTAGTGGAAAACAATTGCATATTGTTCATGCCATTTTGTAGATGCGGAATGCACTTTTATGAAGTGTTATCTGCAGGATGTCTATTTCCAACTTTTATAAATTAAACTTCCCATGCCATCATATTCTTGTTATCCAGAAGCATTTCCCTGTAGCCAATGATTTTTTAACTAATTCTATACAGCCAATTAGAGAGATCATTGTCAATAACATGGAATATCAAATACTCTCCACACACTAAGGCTATCTTAAAAGAGACCAACTGAACATTCCATCAGAAGAGCACAATGATAGTATTGTCCCTTTTTTGAATAGATATAGGGACATATCATCCAAATATATTTAAATTGTACGTGCAGTTCATACAAGGGAATCAAGGATATGTATTAACCTGAAGCCACTACAAGTTCTATTACAATTAATATGCTCAACAAGACTAGTGTCGTAGCTTCTTATGCTGCAGCCCATACCTTTTCGACTGCTAATATGACTAGTGACCACACAACTTACGTCTTTGCTTCTTATGCCTGTTGCCCCTATCCACCCGCAATAGAAAAACAAAATTTAAATTATTATATGCACTAGGTGCTTTCCATCTACTCTTGTATGGTTATTTTCATGCATCATAGTGCTTCCTCTTTTACCAAAAAAAGGTTTCTAATTTGTTCAAACTTATTTCATAAAGTTCTTTTTTTTTAGTAGAAATTTCAGAAAGTTCCCAAAAATGAAAAAATGGGTCCAACAAAATGTGTCGCCATACAATCACTGCCGGAGGACATGATAATTCCTATTGTATATAATAAGGACAAACAACCTGCATGTATGTCATCAATTGGATTACAAAGCTATTTAGGTACTATAGCAAGGAACTGAGAACTTTGTCCATTGAACTATGATGATCGGAGACATATGCCAAATACATGCAAACATACTATGATAGAACTAGTTGAGGTTTATTACTTCTTATTTTTTTTATACTTAAACCATTTGATTTTATATTGGTCTTTTAAAATTACTACCATCTTTGTTGTAGGGGAAGTTTTCTTTTAATATTTCAAAAAGTGACATAGAGCGAATTGTTCTCCAATCTATTTATAAAAAATGGAAGGAACATAAAAGGGAACTTAAGTCAGAACATTTTAATCCAACACTATCAGAGGAAGAGAATGTTAAGAACAAGCCGCGTGATTTGCCTATAAATCAATGGAAGCACTTGGTTCATTATTTCATGCCAGAAAAGGGAAAGGTAAAAATGAATTTTATGTAAAAGTTAAAAATTGTATGCAAACGTATGATATAAGTATATAATTTTTTTGAATTCATAGGCTTCACTCTATTGGAAACATTGTAGAAACATCAAGAAGCGGGGGAAAAGGCTCCTCGTGCTTCCTTAACTGTAAACCAAACTTCCGGGAGAAAGGGGTTTAATAGACTAAATGAATTGGTACGTCATTTCTACTTATAAATTCTTGGCCATATGTCTTATAACATTTTACGTAATTTCTAATGAGTTTTATTGGTCATGTCTTATAACATGGCCCATGTAGGAGGAAAAAGCTAGATCTCCTATTGGTCCGTTGGAATTTTATGAAGAATCACACAAAAACAAATCAGGTGGCATGGATGATAGAGCATCAAAAGTACTGGTACGTAACAAATTTTTATAACACTTTTATTAATTATCATATAATTATATTGCTCATTGAAAAATTATCTATGATTTTCATTACAGGAACTTGTTAAGACAGAAATTAGGGAGATGATTGAAGAATTAGATGTGAAGCCCGAACCCGGAGCAAATTTCAAAATATTTTATTTATTTTTTCTGCTTATATATTTGCCTTACTTGAACCATTACTTGAGCACATTCATCGAAAGAAATGTATGCATCACATTCCGGGGGTAGAAATTTGAGTGAACAGCTAACTGCATGAATAGTAGAGCTTGTAAGAATTTTATTTTGGGCCATTAGAAGTTAAGCTTGCTTTGGGCCTTGTCTTGCTTAGTCTACCTATTATTTGAAGCACAACCCAAACCAACCAAAGCCCAAGAGCCCAATTAAAACATAAGTCATCTTATAATACACAAAAATTGAGCAAAATAGAAAAATAAAACGGAAGTCATCGGGTAGGGAGAAAAGAGAAAGGGGAAGAAACGAAATTCTAGGGTTGTGCAATTATGAGCATTTTTGAGCAAATCCAATCTAGCTAGAGGTGTTCCAAGCAAGTTCATAGCATTCTCTACCTTGTATTGGTAAGGGATTCGTCCATATGTGCATTTCTAGTTGTTTATTTTGCTAGCAAGATAATGGTAGTGGTATATATGTTTGATTTATGAGTTGTTTTTGCTTGTAATGGTAGTTATTGAACTTGTAGAGTAAACTTTTAGCTTGTTTACACTTGTATAACTAGAGCTTGTATGTGGATTATTGAAGAAGATGATGAATAGTAACTTTGCATTAAAGATCATAGATTGAAGGTTATGTGTTTGTTTTAATGCCTAAAAGAAGTCCTATAGGTGCATTTATAGCTAAGAAAGAGCCTCAACTAGCTAGAGTACAATTAAAGCATAGTGTGTGAATTGTGTGTGTATGTGTGAGCTTGGCCGAGACTGTCCAGCCGGCACTGGACAGTTCGGTGTAGTGACTGCCATGGCAGTTCCATGCCATGACTTTTCCTTTCCCTCTCAACCCCGAGTTGTGCTACAATCATGTTGCAATGTATGCTAGGTGTTAGTTCAATGTTTGTTAAGTGTTATGGCTTAATTTGCTAGAGTTAACTTTGAGTTTTGCAAGCTTTGAGTTTTGCAAAAGACTTTAGTGTGTTTATAAAATTGCATTGGTTAGAATTTGAAAGGTTAAATTGTTGAAGGCATTTGCTACTAACTATGTGAGCTTTATTGGATTGGCTATGAATGACACTTATGTGAATACTTGAGCTATTTCATTGAGTTAAAACATGTTTTCATGTCATATTGCTTGTTATTGCTTATGTGCGAGGACAACCTCTTTTGTTGATCCTCATTTATGTGCCTATTGAATTGTTGTTCTATTATTTGTTATGTGCCATATCGTGTGTCAAGTGTCAAGGTTGCAACCTTTTTGGCATGGTAGTGTCGAGAAACTCAGGGTAGCATTGGGCTTGCTGGTATAGCTCGGTTACCATGGAACCAAGTTCATCTCTCGCTGGGGCATACTCTTCTACCTCGAGAGGTTCTCCTCGCTAGGGAATACATATCTACCCCAGGAGAGTTGGGTCATAGGATTTGGGGTACATCCGGAGTACACCCACTGGAGTATGGGGATTTGCTGGCCATATGATCGTGTTCGTGATGGAGATCGAGATCGAGATCGTGATCGAGATTGTATCCTTTTTAAATGTGTTCCTTAGCTTTATTGTCTTAATTGCTTATCTAGTTTGTTTATATGCATTGCATGAAAACGTTTTCGAAAACACCTCGAATTAATTCTCTCTCCCTCATTGAGCATTATGTTTTGCTCACCCTTTTTATCTAACATGTTTCAGGAGATGCGGAAGTAGATCCTCAGATTATTGTAGAGGAGGGGAGGTTCAAGTTGAAGTCTTTCCTTGGCTGTGCTTGCTTTGAGGTTGGAATGGAATGCTTGTGTGCAATGTGTTCGAAATGTGTTGTTATATGTAATCAATGTTGGTTTAAGGACTTGTAACTATTTTGAGGCTTGATTAGCCTTGTATGTATTTTCTTATGTAAGGGGTTGTAAGTTAAAGTTATGACTAACTAGTGGCAGTGGCATGTAAATTAATTCTATAACTTCTTTAGTTTCATGGAAATCTAGTTAGTTTGCATGTATGGTTACAATTGGCTGGGTAAGAAGGCTAGAACTTCTATATGAACTAGAATTGGAATGTCTTATGAATGAGGTATTGTTGTATATTGTTGTTTGCGTTGAAATCTTTTGAGTGCAGGTACTTGGTTAGAATACGGTACAGAGGAGACTCTGTCCGTTTGTCGGGTCCAGACTTGACCTATAGTGTGGGGTTGGGTCGGGACATGACATCAGATGGCTCTATATCAGAGAGTTTTGACTTGCAAAGAGAAGCATTTATCAAAGTTTTAGGTAAACAACATCCGGAATATGTTAGAGGTCGAGGATCGGGACCTAATCCATCTCAAGTTTTTGGTTTTGGTAAGAAAATCGAATAGAGAACTCTGAAGTTCACGAGTTAAAAAAAATGGTTGAACAAATGAAGAATGAGATGATGAAAAAGGACGAAAAGATTAAAGAGATGAAAGAAGAAAAATGATGAGAATATGAAAAAATGGAAGAAGAGATAAATCGAATAAGACGATTGTTTGACTCTTACCTATTTTCAAGTCTTTCTCAGGTAATCCTACATAAATAATTAATTACATGTTTTTATCAAGTTTCATATAGCCTTTTCAAATACTAATATGCACTTTAGTGTTTTTTTTTCTTATAGGCATTTAATAATGCAAGTGTGAATCCAGAAGTTGATTCAAGTCAAGATGTAAGTCCTTTTTCAGCTTAATACTAGTAGTGTTGATAATTGCGAACTATTAATTTTATGTTTTTCATTAGTATCTTTTGAATGTCAACACTTTATTTCATGATAATGTTGAATCGCTTTTTGGTATGAATTGATTGTATGGATGGTTGATCAGTTTAAGTATGCTTTTTGTTATAAGTTTTTCAATACGACTCACATCACAATACAAATTTAATGTAATTAAACAATTCAATACAAATGATAACGAATTTCTGGTGAAAATATTCATTAAGAACAATACAAACAAATCCAAGCCTGAAAGTGACTGGATGAAACATGATGTGCCATGGCCCAAAGCTAAAACCAAACAACACATTGGGCCAGAGGCCAACACAAGATCCTAGCCCATTGAAAATATTCATAAAGTTGCAGTAGTATAGTCGACGACGAAATGCAAGGGCTGCCTCTAAATTTAATGTATATTTCGACATTTTGAAACCGTTGTCAAAGGTATTAAAATTATTGACCATAAAAATAATTGTCGCTAATGTTCAGAGTATATAGCGACGCACATCATAATCGCTAACAAAGGTTTAGTATCAACATCGACGATTATTCACTACCGCCGCCATAGCTTTATCATTAATGTTGATGATTATTCACCACCACCGCCATAGCTTTATTGTTAATGTCGACGATTTCTCCTAATCGTCGACAAAGACAAAAAATTCCGATAGTTGCACTTTCCGTCGGCATACACCCAATACGACTACTCCTAAAATGACGTTTAGGGGGCGATTTTAAAACTGCCAGTAAGATAAAAGGCGACGCTTAAAATTACCGCGAAAAGAAAAAAAAAACCGTTGCAATTGCCTATTGTATTTGTAGTGGTTATTGCGTTGTGGATATAATATCTACACCCTCATTTTGGAGAACACGATGAAGCAACCATCAACCTCAAATATTGACCTTCATGAAGCATTCCATTCCATCAATCCAAACGAAAACTTGGACAAGCCACCTTCTCCGGAGGATTTACTACTGCATGGCACTCTACTTACAATAAAAAACCTATTGGATAATCTTGTTTCCCCCTTTTCCTTCCCTTTAATTTACACCTGCAAATTCTACAGAACATGGTAGAATTTCGGCAAAAGTGACTGTCACAACCCCCTATTTCAATATAGTCTCTGATACCATAAAAAAATACTCAAACTTACATAGACAATAAACAATCTTGGGATCGTGATGTCACAAGTTTAAGAAAATCGCTCCTACTAAGTCCGCTATGGCACATTACAATAGCCCGCTTACTAATAACCATAAAATAATACATCAGAGCAACTAAACCCCTTCCATTAAATTCAATATAGTTCAAGAATCCATTACAATAAATCTCCATAATAATTCTCTAATACAAGAGGTTTCACAATTTAAACTAGCTACAAGGATCTCTCAAATCTTCTCGAGCATTCCCAATAACACCGAACCCTACAACTCTAGCTTCCTCCTGAAAACATTTTATAAAACGAGGGGTGATCTATAAGCTCAGTGAGGGGGTGTAGTTTTGGAAAACCATTTGAAAATATCATTAGTAAACCAACAGTAGCAATGGTATAAGCATTGATATCATGTAAAAGTATTTAACAATGAAACACTTAAGCCAGACACGAGAAGCTTTGGAAAACCTTTCATGATGCAAGGATGACATGAAACATGTAACAATGCTATAAGCAAGCATTAGTCAATAACAAGAGCAAGCATTAGTCAATAACAAGAAATATATAAGCATTAAACATTATTAGAAAACATGCAAACACTTAATCAAGTCATATTAAAGATATATAATCATTTAAGAAAAGGATACGATTTTTATTCCACCTTATCTTTCCCACTTCCTTTGCTCCATTGCGCTAGCGATGTCGATAATCCCTACCCTAAAATCCTACGACCCAACACCCCATGGCCTTCACTGACCACGCAAGTGAGGGAATAGGTTGCAAAGGTCATGTAACCACTGGCAAGCCCGCTGCCACTCAGTGGAGACACAACACTATCGTGGCTCGATAAAAGGTTGCAACCTTTTATAACGCACAATAAATCACTCAAACATTTATTCATTGTACACTTAAAACGAGGGAACAACAATTTTAACAAGTATTTAACTTTCATTTAACACAAACTTTAACATCTAACAACACTTACAACATTTGACTACTAATGATAAACCAATATTTTGCAACAACATGTATAGACATTTTACAACAATATTAAGCATCATTCTATTTAACCCATGATGCCACCCCAATGCACAATCATGTACCTAGTAGCTAAGTAGTAATGCAAGCAATTAAACCACCCAAAAGGCAGCCCTACATAAGCACAATCACATTTACAACAAAGTAGAATTCAAACAACATTTTAGCTCAACTTTAGCAACATTTACACCACCATTTAGCAACACATTCCACAACACCTTTCATATCCTATTACGCAATACAATTACACATTCATATATCTAGCATTTATATATATGTAAACTTATCCACTTCCATCACAATTAAAGCTGTAATTTCCTATATGTTACTTATGCTACTGAGAAACATTCAAATCCATAATAATTCTTGGCTTCAAGTAAAGCTCTATTTTGTTGTAGCGTTAGACGATTTTGTTCTTCTTATCCCAGGTATATTTATTGCCAATGTTCGTACATGTGATTTATGGATTTATACATTTTGAGATATTAAATGCTTGCTTTCCCTGATATGTGCATATAATTTTAGTTTGAATGATTCGGTTATAGTCTACTGTCTAACTTCAATGTTTTTAGGTGACATGGAAGCCTGATTTCCCAAATTTGCATATGCAATTTCTGTTTTCAAGATTGAAGACTTCAAGATGAGTTAATCGTGTGCCATTTATCTTTTGGCTTAGGAGGTGAAGAAAGGACAATAGAATTCATGGAGAGGGAAGGACGTGCAAGCTACAAAAATCCCCTGTTAGACCTTAGCTCTGAAAAAGGAATTATAAGGCATCATTTTCCTATGAATTATATTTTGAAGCCATGGAAGTTGGGTGAGTGGGTCTACCAAGTCATCAAATTCAGAATTGTCTAGTATGTAAGTTTCTATCGTTCAGAGGACCTCTCTAAATCTTTCACATTGTTCTTCATTCTTTATTTTATTATTTATTTTTACAACTTATTCTTATAAGATAATTATTAAAGCATTTACTGTCATCTTGGCAGTACTTCTAGAAGCCTTTGATGCAAAAAAAGAATCAATGTATAAATTCCAGTCTTCTTTCTTTTTTATAGCAGGTTTTTTCTGACTTCTAACAAAAGGGCTCTTTTATTTTTCAGTTTTGAGTCCTTTCTTTTATAATAGAAAAAAGTCACTAAACCACTCTATCCCGACCATTCCCAATGTATCATCCTCATTTTATTAGATGATTGGGGTCTATTTTCTGTTAGTGTTTCATCTTTTTTTTTTTTTTTGCTGGGTCAACAAGAGAAAGATTCATTCCACTATAAACAAAAAAACAATTTGTACAAGTTGTGTCTCATACAAAAACATAAAGCAAAAACCTTGAAACGACTAAGCTAACTCGTTAAAGTTCCACATATTGATTATAAGTATTTATAGTTGACAGAATCTTCTATCGGACTAGATTTTTGATTCTCATGGTAAGTTGTTCCTCGTTTGAGAATTCATTTCTGAAAATTCTTCCATTGCGCTCATTCCATAAGTGGTAAATTCATGATGTGAAAAGAAGCTTGAGCAAGTTGGCCTTGAGATTGTTCCTTTGATTCATTCTGCGACATCCTAACAACACTCTTTCCTATCGAACACCCAGGAAGGTAGCTTTAACTAATTGTATACAATTCCTCCAAACTCGACGGCTCAAATGGCATTCAAAAAGTCTATGGTCCTTTGTTTCCTGAACAATGTGGCAAACACTACATTGTCCTGGCACTTGTACACCCCAACTGATTAGTCTATTCTTTGTGGGAAGTCGACCTTTGATTGCAAGCCAGCTGCAAAAACGGAATTTTGAAATAAAAGGTTGTTTCCACAATAAATGAAACCAGTTAACCTTTGGACGTTAGTGTTTCATCTTTAAATTTATATAATTGTATCATCAACTTGTATTCTTAGTGCAATGGAATTGTTACTTTTCGTTCATTAGTTATGTTTTGTCTGAGAGTTGTAGTGTTCCAGTTGCTGTCTTTCCTTATGGTTTATATTACAGTTGATTTATATTGCTTATTCTAAGTTTGTAGCTACTAAATGGTGTAGAGTTGGTAAAACATGGCCTTGAATAACTCTTGCTTCTCGAGGCCTTAAATAGCTTTGGCTTTATCTTTGTTCGTTTCGTTGTAGGTACCCCTATATGGTTGTGGTTTTAAATTTCAGTCAATCATGGGCTTTGTATTGTCTAGTCCAATTTTATACAATTACAAAGGATGAATTAGCACACATCTAGCCATTGGCCAAGTTCCTCACGTTAAGTCGATTGTATTTTTAACTTGGTGGCAAGGTGTGGCTATTGCTGTTTTCTGTACTATTGGGTTGTTTAAAAGTCCAATCGCTCAAGCTTTGCAGTTCAAATCGATCATTCAAGATTTCATTATCTTCATCAAGGTAATTCTTTTATTGGATTCACCTTGATCCATAACTGTCACTTACTGTTCCTTACAGACTATCAGAGTTATAAAATTGGCATGTTTGAGTTCTTCAGTGGATAACAACCTACCTCCCCAAATGCTTGAAAAAGAAGAAGAAAAGAAAAGAAAAGAAAACTTGGATCAGGATCCCAATCTTTTATTGAGTGAATGTAGAATTTGGTCAAATAAATTAACTGTGTTTTTTGCCCTTCATATTGCTTGAACTTTATACTATGATTTAGATATGTTTTTTTGTTTGTAAAGATATTCATTTTAATAATTGTATTTATTCTTTTCTTTTTATGTTTTCCATTCTAATAAGTAGTCTTACTTAGTCCTGCCAAATTTAATTATTCTACTACTTTTAAAAAGCAAGAATTGAAAACCTTAACCACGTTAGTAAAAATGATATTTTTACATAGGTAATAGGTGTTTGTGTTTGCTATTTTTCAGATAGTGCCAATACCACACTATTTTACATTGCCTATATGAGCAAAAATAGGCACAAATGCGTGAAGTCAATTCCACATAAGAGGTATCTTGGGATGCAACGAAGGGTTAAGCAGGCGCAACAACATTTTCTTTGGCATCCTAAGCCAGTCAAGTATGATATATTCCATATTATGCTTCTTCATGTAGATATGGAAATGAAAAAGGGAAGGAAGCCTTCTTCTTTGAAAACTTTGTATATATATATATAGTATATTTATATATGTATGTGTATGTATATGTGTATGTGTTATAGACTAATAATATTTTATTTATTTATTTATTTAAATTTTTTGGTATTTCTAAAATTAATTTTACACAATATTTTGTAGATTCTCTAAAATTAATATATGTATAGTTAATTTTAATTTTTAGTAAATATTAATAGTTTTAATTATTTTATATATTTTATTTTAAAAAAATTTGTCATTGGCTATGAAGGGGCGACAAAGATATAACTACGAAGGGGCGACAATGAGATTTGCTATGAAGGGGCAACAATAAGATTGGCTACGAAGAAGCGACAAAAAGATTGGCTACGAAGGAAAGACACAGTTTGGCTATGAAGGAGCGAAGAAAAGATTTGCTACGGAGAGACGACAAAATAATTGGTAACCGAGTCACAACAAAATGTAATTAATTAGTAAAAACATTAACGAATTATTTAATAAAATTATTAATTATAAAAATTAAACTAATACATTATTTTTTTTAAAAAATAACTAATATATTAATTTTTTAAAAATATATTGGGGTTTTGCAGCAAAGGGGCTACGAAATGTAAAAAAAATATTATATTTTATATTTTTTTCGATTTGGCCACCAAAAAGCAACAAAATGTCACTTTGGCGACGAAGGTTTTAGCAACAATTGAATTTTGGTGGCGACCTCATCGGCCCAAACCATTTTTCTTGTAGTGATTTCTTGAGTCCACAAGAGATCAAACAAAGCTTCTCCAAACATAGGCGAGACTTCAAACCTACTCACTCATTTTTTTTTAATCCACAAAGAATTTTTTCACACTCTACTCTATTACAAGGATTCACTCAATCCTATTCTAGAGACCGAAGAGTGTATATAATGCAAATAATGTGTATAAAAAAATTACACAACTATATACACATCAATGAATTCATATACAATTGAATGAAATTGAATGCTCAATAGATTTTGCAAGTTATAATTAAAGCTTGGTGTTTTTGGTGTATTGAATTAACAATATAAGTTTAGAACATATAGAAACTGATTAGAAAAGTTCATTTGATGAAATAAGTTGGTTTGATATTTATAGAAAATATTGCAACGGCTCTTTAACGGCTAGTTTTTTAAATTCGCAGAATACCGGTTATGTTCACGGTTGTGTTAACACGATGAGGTATCAAAACTAGACAAATTGCAATCATTCTGCCCAGGGGGCGGTCTTGATGTTTGATCGTTATAACACGATTGGGGTATCACTCCGGGGTCTCTCCATTTAATTTTTCAATCGAAGATTTTCTAGTGTTTGAAAATATGAATATACCTCATCAGTTCCCTTGTTGGAATGAAAACACACGATGCTGGAATGAAAATACACACGCGCACACACAGAGCAATGGAAATAATACAAGATTGTAAAGCGATTTGGCTCTATGCTTATATCCTTGATCCCACCTCTTGGAAAAGTCTATTATTACTTGACTATAGTTAAATTTTTTACGCGCGCAAAAATTATGAAGAAAAGTATTCTTTAACCCTCACAACCACTCATTTTTCCAATTATATCCTCTTTTAGGATCGAAGTACAAAAAGTCATTTATGACACCTAACTATACAAGCTAAAAGAGCTTACAGAAAGTAATTTAAGACACCTAATCTAGGGCACTAGCTAGTTTCAATACAGCTTGGTATTTACATTCGAGCCAAAAGCCAAGGCGGATTTCTATATATGATTTAGACGTGATAATGATAATTGTCTACAAGTGGCATGCAGCTTACTTTCTATTGGATTGCATTACATTATTAAGCACACATATATTTTATTCTCCTAATGTCTTGATTAACACGGCAATCATCATGGTCTCAATGAAAATTATTGTACAAACTGCATTCTTCTCTTTGATCCCAAATCTGTCTGTTTCGACGATTTCCACTTGTGACCACCATGAACGTTAAAGCCGCCCCTAGATGACCTTTAGGTGTAGCCATGAATATGTTGAACCACCATATCGAAATCAAGGAATAATCAAACCTTGAGGTCCGAAATGATAAAAAAAAAAATGAAAATTAAAAAACTGCATTGTCCACAGTTTGCTTCTTTACTGTCCGGATTGATAATATAATATAACACATGCGTATAATCCTTTTTTATAAGCTATTGACAATTCACAAAATTTGTTCCTACCTTTTCTTGTCCTTTTGCTGATTATTGTAATCTATTATCATATACATTATTAACTACTTGTGTTGTGTGGGGGTATCTATGATAGAACTCAATTTTAATTCATCTTTCCTATTCGTCTGGCTATAACTTGTAAATTTCATAATAATGACATCTTAACCATTGCTTTAGTAAATCAAAACTACATATAGTACAAGCTTATGTAGTGACACAATAATGGACCTATTTTGATGTACCTTGTGCAGCTTATAATAAATCAATTTATAAAAGGATACTTTAATTTTTTCTAGTTCAAAATTGACTCTTTCCTTATTTCTTCCAAGCTTTGAAATTACGATATTAAATCTCATCCAAATATCACATTGGAAGTGATAAAGATGTTTGTCTCGATGCACAGCTTACTTTCTTTGGAAGCATCTATAATCGCATGTAGTTTTAGAATTTTGTTGATCATATAAAATGATTTAAATTCAACTTGATTAAGAAAAAAACTAATTTTAAATTTAGGTTATGCTTAAAGATGCAAGCAAGGCAAATCTATCATTGATTTCTCTTCATATCTTTCACAAATTTTCCTTCAAATTGGTCCCCCAAACAATAAATTTGAGACTGATGCCGAATTGGTTTTCATTTTACAATGCTATTAAAACTCTTGCGAAGGCACCCCCACCGGATATCTCTTCCATTGTTGAGGATATTCGTCTTTCTTGCCAAACAAAAAGATATTGGATCTTGATTGTAGTCCCTTTTTTTTATAACAAAAAGCTTGACATAGAAGAGATATAAGAAAGGCCGAGGGTTGAGTTGTGTTAGAGTTTGTGCAGCTAAAGTATGGACAGGCTTTTATTCAATATGAATAATTTCGAAAAGCCAATGTAGTACCGTGGTGTAGTAGAACTCTGTTACAGGTGATGTTGCAACATTAACTGAAACATCACTTATTTCACAGTTCATTAACAATCTGTTTCTCTAATAGCTTAGTCAGTTAATGAGTTGTTCCACTTAATGTTCCAAGATAGTCAGTAACAACAAATAGCAGCGGAAATAATAAAGTTGTAACAGAATCAAGAATACCAAGATTTAACGTAGTTCAATTGTGCGATTTATGTCCACAGGACCAACCCTTGGTCCAACAAACCAATTCATTAAGTAATATCAAGTTACAACATCAATGGATTTACATAAGTAAAGACTCCCTCTTGACCTTTGACGTCTCAATGAAGAACTCCTTAATGAACTCCAGTTTGGCGAGCTCTCCGCGACTTGCAACGTCCTCTCCCGATAACAACACTTTCTTCTCCCAAAGAATGTATATAGAAGACAACAGAGAACAAACACCCAAAGCCTAATGCATATCAAGTCCTGACTCATTGTCAAAGACAAAGTTGCAACCCTCAATATAATTGAGAACTCACACACAGATCATGTTGCAACATGACACGTAACATAATACTCCTAAGGTATTCTCTTCAAATTGTCTGCGTCTCTTTCTCTCTTGTCTCATCCCTTTTTCATGTCCTGTGCTTCAATATAAATACTTGTCATGCTTTGTCCCTCAAGAAAAGTTTCTCCTCAAAAAAACCCTATTTTCCTTTTTTATGGTTTTTAATGCAATCACAGGATTTCTTCTATTATGGTAAGTTACCATAATATTTTACCTGCACATTCAAAAGATAAAACACAACTATGGTAATAACATACGTTTTGCAAAAACATAGCCAATTAATCTTCAATCAACATTAATTGCCTCAACAATCTCCCCATTTGGCTTTGTTTTGGCAAAACTCATTTAACACAAGAATGAAAACCTCTTATTGCATAAGTGCAGAAGATAAGTTCCAGCATGGAGGTTCCTGTTGTTTCTATGGCAACATTAGGAGTAACACGAGTACAGTAGTACTAGAGTAGTATTGTCAAAGAACAAGGTAGTAGGTTACAACTGACAGTAGAACATGAATCCAGCAGTAATAAAACCATATAAATAGAAGAGCAAGAATCAGCCTGTGAGACAAATGTATCAAAGCAGAACAAGGTGCAGAGACAGAAACAACTAGTAAAGTAGCAAGACAATCCATCAATCATTCTCTCCTTTTTTGCCAAACCAAAGACAAGAAAAACAGAATGAGAAAATAGTATCAGAGCAGCAGATAGAAAACAGAACATGATCTAACAAACAAAAAATGAATCAGCATTATGTAGAAGGGGGACCTATCAAATGCTCCATAATGGTAGTCTGCCCTTTGAGGAGGTGAGCCGGAGTATGATGAATTTGATCCTGATTAGCTTGAATATTGCTTTGTTCCTCGCACAGCTCCTCAATAGCCTCTTGAAGTTGCTGTAGATGTTGCAGCATGGCAGACTGATTAGTAGACGAACTTGCATTCCCTGTGGTGGAGGACGCGGCAACACCAGTTGGCTCCCCCTGGAGATCATTCTTATAGGCACCCTACAAAAATTTCTTAGAAACGAATAGGTCCTCTCGCTGATGTAGGACATGATGTTATGACAAGAGAAGACCATGAATAAGGCAAGGATATGACAAATATTGATTGGCAAAGTCTTTTGCCCCTTCTTCATTGATCCGATCAAAGATAACCTGCCCCAAATTAAAGTTGATCCCTGTGCCCACAAAATACAGCAATTTTCCTAATTCAACACTCAAGGTTGTAGAATGCTTTGTGGGGTACCAGTTGGCAATGGCCATCTTATGCAAAGCGACATATGTGGAGGTGAGTTTGTGACCGGGTAACCTCGCATCTGGTTTCCATTCATAGGGTTTATCCACAAGCTCGGTGGCAACAATAGTCAGAGAGATATCAGGAATAAAATCCTTAGAAGAATCACACTCAAGATAGGTATTAATGGCAGAGGGTAAGAAAGTGAAAACATGATTACGAACATAGATCCTATGATAGTACTTCGATGTTGCAACATCGATGTTCTGGTCCAAATTTGAGTAGAATTCATAGGCCAATGTACCAGAGAAAGGGCACAATTTGTCAAACGAAGTTAACAGCTTCTTATCCCTAAGCAGGTCTTCGATACCAGTGTTCCGCTAGGACCTCAAATTTATCAATTTTTCCACAAGAAACTTGCGTTGTGACAGTGTGCAGAACTTAGCTTGAGACTCTGAAAAGTAAAATCTTGGGGAAAAGGCTGAATGAATATCATACCCTGGGCACGGTCACTTCGCGGACTTGGTTGGTTTAGGAGATAAGGTAGCACGACACTTGTGTTGCCATTGCCCAATATGCTACTTCCTCCCGTCCTTCTTGACTCAACGAAGTTCTTCTGTAAGAGTAGCTTCAGCTGCATTAGTGGATTTGGTACAATGACTTGAAGTTGCACACGCAGTTGTAACATCACTGGCATCTGCGATGGGTATCTCTGTAGTGGTTTTTTTAATGGTTCGGCTGCAGCAATAATGTGTGATGTGGGTGGTGGTGTTGCAACATCTGGTGTTGCCTGTGTTGCTAGAACAGAAGGTGGTGTTGTGGCTGATGTTGCAGTATTGGGCATTGCAGCAGAGCCCAAGGAATTTTTTCATCTACACGGTGCTGAGTGGGCTAATGAAAACTTCCAAATCTAACCCTGTCGGAGTTTAGGCAGGGTCAACACGTTGATCTCTAGTCTTAGCCCTAGGTGGTTGTTGAAGTGGTGATTTTCCTGAGCTAAAGGTGGTTGATGATGATGTTAGAACATTGCCAGCTATTACTGTGGGAGATGATGGCTCATCAATAATAATTGGTGAACTTGAATTTTCTCCCGCTCCGACCTGAGGTCTACCAAAGTTGCGCCCTCCTAATCTAGTGATCGCCATTCGTCTGTCCTGTAAGTAGCTAAGCAAAACAAACTTTGAAAAGACAGAGAACAAGAGGGTAAGAGAAATGAAGTTAGAACAAGAGAAAAAAAACATAAGAAACTGAATTGTCTTGAAGATAGAAAGTCTTTTAATTGCTCAGCAAAAATCGTGCCCTAATTTGCCGCCTTTGGTAACCATCCACCAATCCCACGTTCTGAGGGATTTCAAAAATAAAACAACTGTATCAAAAACTGTAACTGTCAGTTTAGAAAAACCCAAAAAAACTCGTGCAAACATACTTGTGACGATTAAAGTTGCAACAAAATTAAATCAGGTTGTTCTATTAAGAAGTTAGAACCAATGTTGTAACAATAGTTTTGACAACATTTTTTTACCTTTTGCTTAAATCGCCTGAGATTTCCCCCTCCTACCCTCCCATTTTTTTCTTTTTTTCTTTTTTTTTTAAAAAATAAATTAAAATGCATGATGTGTTTAGGGATCACGAAAGTACTCAAGAAGATTTTACTCATTAATACTCAGTTCAGTCAATGATTTAATTAATGAACCATGTGTGTGTGTGTGAAACTGAATCCAGAACTAGATTGCTTTCACTATCAACCTTGCACAATGTAGAGACTTTCCTTATCTGCTCAAACATACCTAATCGTCTAATCATCTTGCAGGAAAAACCATTTTCAAGTTTTTTATTTTTTATTTTTTTGTTTCAGTGCATGTTGCAACCGTATGTATCTTTTTATTGTTTCAGCTTATGTTGCAACCGCAAATATATTTTTTCTGTTTCAACTCATGTTGCAACTGGTAACTTTCACAATAATATCTTTTTACTTTGGATTAGGTAGCTCTTTCTAGTGCTTTGTTTCCTACATTTTTCCTCGAATAAATAGAGTACATGAATGGATTGCGAGAAACTGCTCTCTTTTATCCCTAGTTATTAGAAAAGTCAAGCTCCTGCACTTACAAGTTATCAAGATTAGCTTTCTCAACTAAATCACAAGTTGAATTGATTATTAAACTTTCAGCGATCTCAAGTATATCTCATGACCCTGTGATAATGCATGATGCAACATTATAAATTATACACTCCTAAAGCTTTTCTGAAGGTTTCAAATCTCAAGGGATCCAAGGCTTTAATAAAACTATCTGCCAATTGTTTTTCTGTTGCAACATGTTCTAAACAATGGTTTTTGTTTCAACAAGTTCACGAATAAAGTAATGTCTTATGTCAATATGCTTGGTGCGAGAGTGCTGAACACGATTTTTAGATATGTTAATAGCACTCATATTATCACAATAGACTGTTAGAACCTGATTTTCCATTCCATAGTCATCTAGCATCTGTTTCATCCACAGAAGTTGTGCACAACAACTTCTTGCAACTACGTATTCATCTTTAACTGTTGGCAAGGAGATTGAGCTCTGCTTCTTGCTGTACCAAGACACCAAATTATCTCCAATGTAGAAACATCCACCAGTTGTGCTTTTCCTATCATCTACATTTCCTGCCCAATCAGCATCACTAAGACCAACAAGATTTGTATTAGTGTCATTGGTAAACCAAATTCCAAGATCCAATGTTCCACTCACATATTTAATTATTATTTTTATAGCAGCTAAGTGAGATTCTTTAGGGTTTGCTTGATATCTAGTACACACTCCAACACTAAAACAAATGTCAGGTCTACTTGCTGTAAGATACAACAAACTTCCTATCATGCTTCTATATAGGCTATGCTCAACTGATCTTTCATTCTCACTCTTTGTCAGCTTGGTGGTTATACTCTTGGGGGGTTTTTGAAGACTTTGCTGACTCTAGTCCAAATTTTTTGACTAGATTCCTGGTATACTTTTCTTGAGATATGAAGATTCCATCTTCACTTTGCTTGACTTGCAAACTTAGAAAGTATGTTAGTTCTCCAACTATGCTCATTTCAAATTCATGCTTCATATATCTCACAAATTCATCAACTTTGTTTTTAGATGTTGCACCAAACACAATGTCATCAACATAAATTTGTGCAATAAGAATACCAGAGCCAAACTTTTTGATAAACAAGGTTTTATCAACTTCCCCTTTTTGGCAGCCTTTGTCAATTAGAAATTTTGTCAACCTGTCATACTGAGCTCGAGGAGCTTGTTTCAATCCATACAAGCTTTTTTTTTTAATTTATACACATGTGAAGGATAATGTGGATCCTCAAAACCTTTTGGTTGCTCAACACAGGCTTCATCATTCAAGATTCCATTTAAGAATGCATTTTTCACATCCATTTGAAACAATTTTAATTTTAACACACATGCAATGGACAACAACCTAATGGATTCAAGCCTAGCAACTGGAGCAAAAGTCTCATCAAAATCCACACATTCTACTTGTGTATACCCTTGAGCTACAAGTCTAGCCTTGTTTCTTGTTTTGTTAGCACTTTCATCAGTCTTGTTTTTAAAGATCCATTTAGTTCCAATGATATTGACATCTTTTGGCCTAGGAACTAACGTCCAGACATCATTTCTCACAAATTGATTCAATTCCTCTTGCATGGCATTTATCCAACATTTATCCGTCAGGGCTTCATTCATATTTTTGGGTTCAAAAGAAGAAGTGAAGCAAACAAACCTTACCATGTCTCTATAGTTTGGCTTGGGTTTACCTCAGGTTCGGATCCTATCATGTATTGAGCCTATCACATCTTCCGCAACATGATTTTTGTGGACATGAGGCGGTTCAGTTTGAGTTTCCTCTGTTGTTCTACCGCATGTTGTAACATCCCGTGAACCAATGTCTTTCTACCCAACTTTTTTGTTTGATGTTGCAATTGGATCAGTCACAACATGTTTCTTCATCTCTTCTTCCTTCGGTATTGCAACACCGTCTGAAACATCATCATTCATTTTGCTGGGACTGGTGTCTTCCATTGATTCACCTGCACAATTTTGAGATTCATCAACTACCATATTAGCAGATTCCATTATAGTCCTGGTGGTTAAATTAAAAACCCAAAAAGCATGACTATTAGATGCATATCCAAGAAAAATACCTTTAACACTTTTAGCATCAAACTTACCTATTTGTTCTCTATCATTCAAGATGTAACACGTACTCCCAAACACATGAAAATAACCCAGTGAGGGTTTCTTACCTTTCCAAATTTCATATGATGTTTTGGTAGTACCTGGTCGTAGAAACACTCGGTTAATGGTGTAACATGCAGTGTTAACTGCTTCTGCCCAAAACCTGTGGGGTATGTTTATCATTCAACATCACACGAGCCATTTCTAGAATTGTTCTATTCTTTCTCTCAACCACACTATTTTGTTGTGGGGTTTTTGGTGCTGAGAATTCATGAGTTATTCCAAGTGCATTGCAAAACTTAGTAAAAGAATGATTCTCAAATTCTTCACCATGTTCACTCTTTATTAAGATGATTCTCTGGATGTTGCAACAGTTTTTAGTTTTCAACCTTAAGCACAATTTCTTAAAAATATCAAAAGTGTCAGATTTTTCTCTAAGTAAATCCACAAAAGTATATCTAGAGAAATCATCCACATAGTCAAACACATATCTTTTACCTCCGATGCTTTCAGTTTGCATTGACCTATGAGATCTATGTGTAACAATTCTAAGATTTTCTTGGTCAACACATGTTGTAACATTTTGTGTGATGTTCTTACCTGTTTTCCCATTTGACAGGAACTACACACACCTGATTGCTTATTTTTCAGCTTTGGCACATCTCGTACTGCACCTACATTCACAATTTTGGTCAACAATTTATAATTTAAGTGTCCTAATCTCTGGTGCCAAATTTCAGTGTTGTCACAGGTACTGTTGGAACATGGCAAAGGTTGTTCATGAGATGGTATAAGTATGTAGCAGTTGTCAGATGACCTTTTTCTTGTAAGTACACATTGTTAGTCACATCTAACACATGACAGCCATCTTTAGTGAATTTTACATACAAGCCCTGATCGCACAATTGACTAATACTAATGAGATTAGCCTTTAAGCCATCCACATCCAGCACCTTCTTGAGCCTTGGAAATCCTTCGATGTCAAGTGTTCATCTTCCAAGTATTTTCCCTTTAACAGCATCTCCAAATGTAACTTGGCCTTCATCACACTCCCTGTAGTTGTTCAATACTTCACGCATACAAGTCATGTGTCTAGAACATCTACTATCAAAGTACCAAGAGTTAGCAGTACATGATTGCGTATAGGTATAAGCAACAAAACAAGCTAAGTCAGATTTTTTCACCCAAAATTGTCTTACCTTGTGTTGCAACAACACTTGTGATGATCTCTTTTGTTGATTGAGGAACTTACATTTTTTTAGCATTCTCTGAAACTTGAAACAGTGAGGTTTGATGTGTCCAAGTGCAAAGCAAAAATGACAGATGGGAACAAATCTATTCTTCCTTTTTCCTTTGTTGCTTCTGTGCTATCATAGTCGATGTTGTAACATCAGTAACTAGAATATTTTTACTGTCATTCAGTGCAATTGTAACATTATGCTATAGTTCTGGATCTTTTGAACTCTTGACAAAGACAGTCTTTCCAAAGGATTCCCTTCCGTAAAAACCAAGTCCAGTATGATCACTGCTCAATTTTTGAATGGACAGCATTTGCTTCAGTTTTTCAGTTCCAGAATTTAGCATTTTTATATTACGTTGCATCTATTTCAATTCATGTTGCAACATCTGCACTTCCATCTGTCTTTTTTCAGCCAGGTTTTTCAATTCAGATTTTTGTTTTTCCAATTTAAAGATCCTCAATTCCAGTCACTGGTTTTCCTTGCACACGATCTGTCATGCCCCAACCCAACCCCACGCTAAAAGGTTAAGCCTGGACCCGACAAACGGACATAGTCTCCTCTATACCGCGGACATTCTGAAAATCTGTAAGCATTCAATAAAACCACAACATAACAGGGATTCCATTTCAAATTAAAAACCTAGCTTTAAGGCCATCCGAGCCTTTAGCATCTCAAACAGTTTAGATACATACAAGCATGCAATCACAACATAAACTTCTTTACAAAACCACTTATCATACCACTCTATGATAGCATTTAAACATTCTTAGAATTTAAAGACAACCATTGCAACGCCCACAGCCAACACACAAGCAAACAACAAACTAAAAGTAAGAATATTAGTTATTACATACATGGACACCTATCATACGTTAAATTCAACTTATAACTAAACATATATGAGCTCAAGTCTCTAAAATAGAACATAAACAACTAACAAAGTCTTTAACACAACAAACACCACAATCCACCTCAAGCAAGAAAGACACTGCAACTAGGGTAACTAATCAGTTTGGACCTCCGGTTCCTCTCCCTCAACCAAATCTAGCCGGGGTTCAACCTCAGCATCTTCTGAAACATGTTAGCGAGGTATAGGCAACCACTATTGCCCAGTGAGAGATTAAGACTACCCGGGGCGTGCAATGCAACAATTATAACAAATAAGCAAGAAGAGCGAGTAAAGTACATTTGAAACAGTAAGTAACCACACATATCAAAGGATATGGTACACTTAACCCCAACACTCTAGAATTCTCTTATCTTTGATCACAAACCATGAGCCACGAACCACGAACCACGAACCACGATCCACAATCAATGTGCCGGCATAACCCCAATCACTCCAGTGGGTGTACTACGGATGTACCCCGATTATCCTATGACCCACCACCCCTTGATAATCTCCGGACCAGGCTAGTGAGGGACTAGAACACATAGACTAAATATCCACTAGCAAGCCCGTTGCTACCCAACCGATATTCAATACATCCACCCCTAACACTATGATTGCGCAACCACTATGCAATGCACTTATCAATGGCAATACAACATCTATAATGAAAGTAATAACACAAAGGAGGAACAACAAGGTAGGTTGTCCCCAAAATAGTTAGAATAGAAGCATTAACAACTAAACATTTAAAGGATTACAAAGGGGTAATACATAATTCACATAGAACTATACCAAAAGCTCAAGGATATCTTAAAAACACATTTAAACACCAAAGGAGCCATTACAAGGTCTTAGAGGCGTGAGACAATCAATTTTGTAACCAAACCCCTTTATAACTCAACCCGTTTTCCTTCCAAAATCAAGCTATTGATCTAGAATGGTAAGCGACTTATTCCATACTTCCAATTAACCCATTAGGCACCCTTAGGACCCTCAAAGTTATCCAATTACCCGCGTTTAGCCCAAAAGTCCTAATTTCCCCTTTATGACTTTGCACTACACGTACCTCAAACGGAACTCAAATAGAAGCTAGCAAAGCTTATTTAGAACCTACTTAGCCTAGGAATACCAAATGCGAAGGCCAATTTTACCCAAATTTGCGATAGCCCCGAAACCCCTTTTGAAAAGTCGCCTAATTTATACTTTTGTTATG
This sequence comes from Ehretia macrophylla, assembly GCA_037974665.1. NCBI lineage: Eukaryota > Viridiplantae > Streptophyta > Magnoliopsida > Boraginales > Ehretiaceae > Ehretia > Ehretia macrophylla. The sequence goes on from CM075768.1 coordinate 10,107,902, forward strand.
TTACGAGCTATTAAACCTTACGGGGTCATTACACTACCTTCATTAGCACCTAAAGCATCTATTTGGATCATTGAATCAAGCCAAAAGATTCATTTCCTCAAACCCTAGAAAATTTATCACTATTCACGTCATACAATCAACAAATGAATTCAACCGTTTAAACTACGAAACAATAGCATAAATAAGGTTTCTACTACTTGTATACAACATACATTAGCATATTTGAACATTGCATGATCATTTAATAGCAAATAAAGAAATTCAAGAAAGTTGTAACATTTCAATAATGCAAAATAAACATGCAAATCCCTCACCAATCGTGCGTAGGAGACTAGTAGACACCCTAAACTACTTGCACCTAGCTTGGCTTGGCTTGGATTGAAGGTTTGATGAAGAAAAATCTTTCTTTTTCTCTTGAGCTGCTATCAGTGTAACGCCCCAACTCGACCCCTCCTACGATCAATCAGGACGCAACAGAATTTCAGCAGTATAACGACAGTAATTAGGATTCCGAGGCTCTAAACCAACCTCTTTGAAACCCATACATCCAACTTCACAATAATTCAACATTTTACAACACAACCAAAATATACAATAAACATTCTTTACCATTGTATCCATAAGTTATATGCCTCCATTCCAATATCATACATTTACTATATAACATACAATCCCCAAAAAAAAAAAAAAAAAAAAACCAATCTAGTAGCCTAATCATATTCCCAAAACAAGACTACTAAGCTAGCAACATTTAATTCATTATCTTTACAACATCTCATATATCATAAACTTCTAAATAAATACAAACCAACATGTTTTAATATATAAGATAACAAAAAGTACATCATTAGATATCAAGGACAAGACTCTGGCACGTAGGGCTCGTCCACATATGGCACATAATCCTCTTCTGGAGGCACGTACCCGTAATCTGGATCGGTAACACCTGTATGCATGTAATAATTGAGAGTGAGCTTATATAAAACAAGCCCAGTGAGGATTCGTTAGATCTCTAACAGTATTTACTATACTCCTTGGAAATTATCCTCTGAGCAGTAAACACACAATAATCATCAATAACAACATAAGCACATAACTATAATGACCATTCAATAAAGGATACTATAGTTGGTGTAGCTCCAAATGCCATCACGATCTCAACCGTTCTTCTTGTAACTCTCCATTACTCATGCACCCGAGGTACCTCTCTAGCCCCTCCCTCCATGATACCTCCATCATGCGAGCTGGGGATAGTCTATGGTAGTCATGCCAGTTTCAACCCAACAACCCGATGCTGCCCGAGAGGTGGCACACACATACCAAGACTCAGCAATAATAATAAACATTCAATCACAGGAGGACAACCTTTTCCGTTGACTATCTCCCAGTTCATCAATAATCAATTATCTCAGGAGGACAACAAAGTAGGTTGCCTATCTCCAGGTTCAACAATAATCAATCAATATCATCAATTCAACAACATAACAACAACTATTCAATTAAACAACAAACAACTAAGTTAGATGATGAAGTAGGCCACCCAACTTAACATTCATTAAACACACAACCAAACCCTAGTCTAACCATCATCAACTTGCAATTCAATCACTCCAACACCACCCAATCAACCAAAGGCATAAATCAAGATTTTGAAGAAAGACAACCCAAACTTCTAAAAGTCATAACTTACATTCTACTAATCCAATAACCTCCAAACCAATTTCCATCACTCACCCACTCAATCAACAACATTAGTCCCCTCGAAAACCAACCATAAATCATCCAAATCAAGCCCAACAACCCTAAAACCTCAATGCACCTAGGCTAAAATTTTTGGACTTTCACACCAATATCACAATCAAAATTTCGGCATTACAACATTATTACCACGTATTTAACAAACTTTCACAAGCTAACAGCAATAGATTCTAACCACCACAACTCCAAATATTCAACAAATAGCCAACAACTCAACTTTTAATACCCGAAAAATAAAATTCATGCTACAACGGTTCAAATCTTATACAAACGCATATAAACGATCCTTAGCATGCACTGAGCAATAATATAACATCAATTCAACATTCTAAAGGTTCAAAATTCAATTATATGCAAAAACATAAAAATGACATTTTGAGATCTAGAATTTTTCTCTCACCTTTGATGTTGTTTGAAGCTAGAAATATGCTCAATGAATGCCCAACAAGTGAATTCATGCTTTGGTTGATGAAATTTGGCCTTCAAATGCAATTTCTAATGAAAAATCTCTTTGAAAACTTGAAGAAAACTCTTTGTTTTTCTCTCTAATGGCTCTCGGCCATGTGTGTGCAATTTTAGGTCTTTTTGTGTTATGTTAGTAGGTGTTGGTGATATATTAAGAAAATGTCAAACAATTAAAAGAAAGTCAAAGGTGGAAACTAATTACTTTTAGTGTTTTCTTGTCTTTTAATTCTATTTTTAGACTATTTCTTGCTCAAACATTAAATTGACACTTAAACTAATTCTAGATAATATATTTTAGGTGACAAAGAGTTTTACATTCAAACATTTCCACCCGAGTCGGCTTAAAACTCGATTTCTTGCAAAAGAAAGTGTAAAAACCTTTAAAATTTCAAAATCGATTCCAAATCCATTTTAATCAAACACGGGTCTATTAATTCCCAATGACTAGGTTTTAAAACGTTTAAAACACCCTTGTAAAAATTTTAGCGGACAGGTATTAAAAATACTATTCACTAAAACCGGCTATAATATTTTTGATGCCGATTTTGATGAAAATTTCATGAATGCACACATAGCATGTATTAGGAGTATAAATCACATTTTTAGCACATTCTAATTCATATAACACATAAACAGGTCAAATCATGCAAATCGAGGCAAAATACGCAAATCGAGGTAAAGACAAAATATGGGGTCTCACAGTCAAGTTTTGGGGGGGGGGGACTGTTTCAGCTTTTTTTTTGTGCTATTTATGAGTTGTTATGTGTAAATGTGGGTATATACTTAGTGAGGTGTTAAGTGAGGTGCATATGTTGACTACTAAAATAAGTTTAGCTAGTTAAAAATTAGTCCTAGGGTGCAATTAGGTGCTAGTTAATTAAATTATGAAGTTTAACTATGTAACACTATTCATTAGTTTCAACAAATTATTTTCTAAACAAAGGCTCCTAATGCATTTAGCTCAAACGCACATTTTTCTCATTCCTAAAACAATTAATATGATTTAAGAAAAATGCTAATTCGAAGGAAATAAACAGTTGAAAATTGTAATGAATAGTAATCACATAAAGTAACAAGTAAAACATAGTAGAAATGCGCAAATAGTGGATGCAACAGTTAAAAGATGTACAACTAAGTTCTCGGGCGTCACACAATCACCCATTTTTTGTACATGTCTTTGTACGTTTTCATGACTTCTTCATCATCCAAATCACCATCATTGTTTGACTCAATACAGTCAGATTCACTTATTTCATCTTCTGTCTCTCCCGGTGTTTCAACAGCTGTATTAGGTTCTTCGTCCAAACTGATCTCTAGCGGTGCTGTTGCAACATTGAATGCAACAAAGTTACTGGTGTGCTCCGCGTCACTCTCTGACGATTCTTTTGACTCCTCATCACTCCAAGTAACCTTCATGGCCTTTTTCTTCTTCTTCAAGGTGTTTGCACATTCAGATTGAATGTGGCCAAAGCCCTCACATTCTCGGTATTGTATGCCTTTACTTTTTTTTATTTTCGTCAGTTGGTTTGGAGTTTTGCTTCTTGAATAGGCCAATCGTTGTTGCAACATGTGGGTTCTTGTCAAAGTTCGACTGACCAAAACCTTTTCTCCACTTGTCCCACTTTTTCAAAACTGTTGAAATTCTTGGTAAGCAAGGCTAAGGATTCAGAGATTTCAGAGTCCTCATCATCCGAAGAGCTTACTGTTTCTTTTCTTTCTACTTTGGTCCACAAAACAATGCCTTTTTCTTTTCGTTTCTGCTTAAACTTCATCTCAAAAGTTTGAAGTGACCCTATCAATTCATTGATTTTGAGTTCATCAACATCCTTGGATTCTTCTATAGCAGCAACTTTAATTCCAAATCTATATGGGAAAGAGAACAAGGTATTCCTCACAATCTTCGAATCTGAATACTTTTCACCTAAAGCAAAGGCTTCATTAGCAATGTCGCACAATTTGGCATTGAAATCGGCAATTGTTTCATCCTCCTGCATCCTCAGTTCCTCGAACTTAATGGCAAGCATCTGCAATTTTGATCTTCTGACTGACGTTGTACCTTCATATGCTGTTTGCAAAATCTCCTTAGCTTACTTAGCAGATTCACACGTCGAGATTAACTTGAATTGATTCAAGTCAACAGCATTGAATATTGCATTCAGTGCTTTAGAGTTCCAGCTTGCCAAAACATCTTCATCCTTGGTCCATTATGTTTCAGATTTTGTTGCAACAATGCCCTAAGCATCCGTTTTGGTAGGAGCTATCCAGCCAGTCAAAATCATTTTCCACGCCTTCTCATCAATCGACTTGATGAACTCCCTCATCCTAGCCTTCCAATATGAGTAATTCGCACCATCCAACAACGGTGGTTTAGTGATTAAACCTTCTTCATGCTAGGTGTCCATACCTATTCCTGCAAAACAACAACTCAAAACTCCCAAGAATCTAATCGAATCAGTTCGTAACCAGCTCTGATACCACTTGTTAGAGTTTTTGCAGCTAAAGTATGGACAGGTTTGGATTTAATATGAATAATTCTGAAAAACCAATGCAGTACCGTGGTACAGCAGAACTCTGTTACAGGTGATGTTGCAACATTAATTGGTTTTATAGTTCATTAACAGTCTATTACTCTAATTGCTTAGTTAGTTAATGAGTTGTTCCACTTAATGTTCCAACATAGTGAGTGACAACCAATAGCAGCGGAAATAATAAAGTTGTAAAAGAAACAAGAACACTAATATTTAACGTGGTTCAACCGTGCAGTCTACATCCACGGGACCAACCCCTGGTCCAACAAACCAATTCATTAAGTAATATCAAGTTACAACATTAATGGACTTACACAAGTAAAAACTCCAACTTGACCTTTAACGCCTCAATAAAGAACTCCTTAATAAACTCCGGTTTAACGAGCTCCCATCGACTTGTAACATCCTCTCCAGACAACAACACCTTCTTCCCCCTAAGAATGTATATAGAAAACAACAGTGAACAAACATCCAAAGCCGAATGCACATAAGATCCTGACTCACTGTCAAAGACAAAGCTACAACCCTCAATACAATTGAGAACTCACACACAGATCGTGTTGTAACATGACACGGAACATAATACTCCTAAAGTCTTCTCTTCAGATTGTCTGCGTCTCTTTCTCTCTTGTCTCATTCCTTCTTCATGTCCTGTACTTCAATATAAATAATTTTCATGCCTTGTCCCTCAAGAAAAGTTCCTCCTCAAAAAAACCCTATTTTCCTTTTTTATGGTATTTAATACAATCACATGATTTCTTCTATTATGGTAAGTTACCATAATATTTTACCTACACATTCAATAGGTAAAATACAACTATGGTAATAATATACGTTTTGCAAAAACATAGCCAATTAATCTTCAATCAACATTAATTGCCTCAACAAGTTGAAATGAGTTTCTAAGTTAACTTAGCCTTGTTTTGCCCAAAAAATATTGGTTAAGACTTAATCTATTTGTGTATTAACATAAGTTCAACTAATCCATTGAGTTAACTCAGTGTTGTTTTTGTCCAAAAGATATTCATTAAGACTGATTTTTTTTTTGTGTATACATGTATCTATATGTCTATATGTAGATGCTGATCTTAATTTCTTCCTTGATTTATGTTTTTTTTCCTTCCCCCCCTTATATCCCTCTTTTCCCCCTACCCATGACTCGAACCCTGCCATTCCACTTGGTAAGGAGTGCAACCCCCCATTAGGCTGCACCACCGAGTCTCTTCCTTGATTTATGTTTGTGATGATAAAGTCTCCAACTTATCATCCTTCAATGACGACTTTCTTGACTTTGCATCATATAAGTGTGCGTATATACGCATATATAATTAGAAAAGATACAAACACACATATATATATATATATATATATATATATATATATATATATATATATATATACAATGACCCATACGAAGAATATTTAGATAAAATTTACAATAATACTATGACAAACAAGATTAAAAATAATGTTATATGAGAAAGAGCATGACAACTTAATTGAGGATAAGATAAGAAAACACCATTTCATATGAGATGGATATTATATAAAGAGACCTTTGTAAGAATTTATTAGAAGGTGCAAAGTGGGGAATTTGGTTCAATTTGATGCAAGTGATGAAAAATTATGAAAATGATATATATGAAACAAGGATATAAAGAGAAATATTGCCTATAATAGTGAAAAGAATACTTAATTAAATGAAAAGTAAATCTAATCCATATTGAGCTTTTGATCATTTCCTAACAATGACGATCTTTACCATTATTCTAGTATTTCGAAATATCTCCTTTGGCATTGCATGTACCGAGAATCTTATGAGAGTAGACATATGGTGAGAATAATAATGAAAACTCAAATTTTTAGGAGATCAAATATTTAGGATATCGACGAATAAGGGAGATGGGAATTCCCTCATCAGTGGTAGATGCATAAAGGGGTTAGCAGGTGCTACAAAGCTTATTGGGCTCGAGAAAATGTTAAAAATTTTACGTATTTTTTTTAAAAATTACATATTTATGTATATTTAGTTAAAATAATTACTTACCTTCCACTGAAAAAAATATACACATAAAGTTGAAAGATTTTGTGTTTTAGCCCCCACTTAAAAAAAATAAAAATTTGAAGCGACTAGGGCTTTGGCCCAATGGTATATCACTCGCTTTGTATGTGAAAGGTTACGAGTTTGTATTTCACTGATTACGATGTACGATCTTAGACCTCCTCTGAATTTTTTTTTAAAAAAATAAAAAATTGAATATGCTCCTATCCCTCGTCCCTCTATTTGCAAAAATTTCCCTAGAGAAAAGTAACAATCTTGTTGAAAGGTATTGAGTTATATTGGTCTAGCATTCTGGTCTTACCTATTGGTACTCTTAGAGAGGTTGAAAGGTATTTTGCTGGTTTTCTATGGAATGGTGATGCTGCGGGTCATGCGAGAGCCAAAGTGGCCTGGATTTCTATTGCTAAGCCTGTTCAGAAGGGGGGCTTGGGGATCCAACGCCTTGAAAATTTGAATATTTTTTTTTCTCCTTAAAACAGGTTTGGTCTCTCCTTTATGAGTCAAATTCTGTTTGGTCTTGCTGGGTTCAATCTACTCTTTTGAAGGGCAAAAGGTTTTAGGATGTTAATATCCTTGATAATGTAGCTTGGGGCTGGAGAAAACTGCTCAATGCTCGGAATATTGTGAGACAATTCGTCTGGCATAAGATTAGTAATGGTGATTATACGCTTTCTGGAAGGATCTTTGGCGTGAAAGTGGTATTTTATTGGATAGATTTTCAGATAATGTTACTTAGGGTTCTGGTATTGGTTTGAGCTCTTCCATTGCAGATGTTTTTTGTGCTGCCTTGAACTTTCAATGCAGCATCTGATCTCGATTCTTTGATCATCTTTGCTCATTCATCCATTGTTGATTTTATCAGGTATGATAAGTTGCTTTGGTTTGCTAGCCTGAATGGCAAGTTTAGCCTGTTTGATACTTAGGACAAAGTCAAGGAAAGAGGCACAATTGTTCCATGGCATTACCGCATTTGGTTCAAACAATGTATGCTAAGCCACTATTTTATCTCGTGGCTTGCTATTCTTGATGGTATTTCTACTAAGCAACGTTTGTGTAGTTGGGGAATTAATGTTAACCCTATGTGTTTGTTGTGCAGTACGATGAGTGAATCCAAGAACCATCTGTTATTTTCCTGCCCTTTATCTAAGAAAAATTGACTTAACGAGCTAAGGTTGTAAGGCCCAGCACGAGACCACATAAGCATATAGATCATATCATAAATAATTAAATCATCCTATATGTATTGACCAAGTTTTATGTGGTTTTAAATTAATTTATGTGTATTTCATCGTTTAACATGCATTTGAGTATTTAGATAACGTAGTCAATAATGAAGTCATACCAAGAACAATAGCTAACTAAACTACTTACAATTGAACTAAATGGCAAACAAGAAATTAGCATTTAGTTAAAGGGGCACTCTAGTTATTTGGTCAACTAAACAAAATATCCTACCTAACCAACCCTATTCTTGCCTAGCCAAAACACATACACACACAATCAGCACACACAATACATACACACACGTGTTAGAGCTTAGGAGAGAAGAGAATGAAGAGAAGAAAAAAGAGAGAAGGAAGAGGAAAAATAACAAGCCATTTTCAGCCATTCTCCTTGCATCTCTAACCTTTCTTCAAGGTTGTTCTTGGTCTATTTTCTTCTAGGATTCAAGACAAAGGTGAGGAATTCTTCAAAAGCTTCTTTAAAGCTCATTCAAGACTATTTGATGCACATTTAGTGTTAATAATGCTTATAGAACTCATATAAAAGCTTAAAGTGAATATTGGTACTATGTGTGTTATGGATCTAGGGTTTTGCCAAAATTGTGTTGGATGACCTTGAGAAGTTGTGTGATGAGCTCGATATTGTTCTTATAATTGTGAGCGGTACTTATTCTGTATCTATAGATGGCACGACCTAGTACCTGCAGTACCACAGGATCTCAAGGAATAAGGAATGCTGAACGAGCTAGTCAGGGAGCGGCAAAGTTCAATTTGATAGTAATAGCTATTGATAGGATGAGTTGAGTTATGGAACAGCAAGCAGCAGTAGCAGTTAATAATAACAACAACAACAACAACCAAAGGGTTGCCAACAACCCTAACAACCACAGAAGGAATAAGAATGATACGTTGAAGGACTTTCTCAGTTACGGACCTCCCCGATTCTTAGGTGAACCTAATGATGAGAGAGCAGAGGCTTGGCTTGCCAAAGTTGAGAAGATATATGTTGTACATGACTATACTGATAAGAAGAAGGTGGATTTTGCATCATATTTGTTAGAGAAATATGTTGAACAGTGGTGGAGAACCGAGAGGCTTAGGTGGGAGCATAATGGTACACCAAGTACATGGGCTAGCTTTGTCCAATCTTTAATGGAAATTATATTCTGGAGGTATCTCGGGAAATGAAAGAAGAAGATTTTCTCACCTTGAGGCAAGGTGCAATAACACTGGTGCAATATGAAGCCCGATTCAACAAGTTTTCTCATTATATCCCAGAATTGGTTCAGACTGAGAGCCAGAGAATCAAACAGTTTGTGTGGGGGCTAAGACCTGAGATCTAAGATTTCCTAGCTTCACATCGTTTCACTTCATATGGGGAGATGCTAGATTCGGCATCTCGAATTGAGAATAGGAAGTTTGAGCATCGAGGTGGGCCAAGTCAAGTCAACAAGTGGTCATTCTTGGGCCAAGCACCACAAAGACCTCATCTGACTCAGGGCCAAGGCCAGGTAAGACAAGCTATTTCCAGGCCATAGCCTAATGCCCCAGCCACCCAGGTAGTTCGTGGAGCACCAGAAGGTGCAACTACTACCCAAAATGTTGTACACGGTTATTGCAACCAGAAAGGCTATTGGGAAGCTCAATGTTAGAAGAAACTTGGCATGTTCTTGGGGTGGGGAAGTGACAAACACCAGGCTAGGGATTGCTGGAGGTGGCAGAACAAGAGTATACCTAATCAGCCTGCCAAAAATGCTCCAAGACAATGAGTTCAAGCTCGAGTCTATGCCATGTGTCAAGCAGAACTTCCAGATGATGCAGTTGTTATTGAACGTACCTTCTTGATTCACAATCAATTGGTTAAGGTGCTTATTGATACTGGAACTACGCATTCATTTATAACTTCCAAATGTGCATATCACACTAAGTTGCCAGTGGAAAACTTACCATATCATGTGGAGGTTAGCACCCCGATGAGTTCCAAATATGCTACTAGATTGGCATGCAAAGCATGTAAGATACGGATTGAGGATCGAGAGTTTTTGGCCTATCTTATAGTGCTTGTCTTTCGAGATTATGAAGTTATATTGGGAATGGACTGGTTGGCACGACATCATGCGAGATTAGATTGTCAAATGAAGGTTGTGGAGTTCTGGGTATTAGGACAACCTGTGGTTAGGGTGAAGGGAAAACGTGACTTGATAGGAAAAATTGTGATATCCTCAATTAAAGCTGTGAGGTGCATGGGGAAAGGTTGCAGTAGGGATTTGGCTTATGTAATCAACATGCCAACGGAACAGAATAAGCTAGCAGAGGTGCCCGTGGTTAGGGAATATATTAATGTACTCCCGGAGGAGTTATCAGGGTTGTCACCCGCGAGGGAAATTGAGTTCGTGATTGAAATCCTACCAGGTACACAGCCGATCTCTAAAGCTCCGTACCGCATGGCTCCAGCTGAGTTGCAAGAGTTGAAAGTTCAGTTGCAAGGTTTGTTAGAGAAGAGGTTTATTCAACCTAGTTTATCTCCATAGGGTTCACCAGTCCTATTCGTGAAGAAGAAGGACGGAACATTGAGGCTATGCATTGATTACAGGGGGTTGAACCAAGTAACCATTAAGAACAAGTAACTGTTGCCCTTGATCGATGAGCTGTTTGATCAACTTCGAGGAGCCAAGGTTTATTCGAAGTTTGACTTGAGGCAGGGCTATTATCAACTCCTTATCAAACAGGAGAATGTGCCTAAGTCAGCCTTCAGAACGAGGTACAGACATTATGAGTTTGTGGTAATGTCATTTGGACTAACAAATGCTCATGTCACTTTCATGGACTGGATACACAAGGTGTTTCAACCATATTTGGACCAATTTGTGGTGATTTTTATAGATGATATCTTGGTGTATTCAAAGACTGAGGAGGAGCATGAGAGGCATCTACGTTTGATGTTGCAAAAGTTAAAGAAGCATAAGTTGTTTGCCAAGTTCAGTAAGAGCGAATTTTGCCTCAAGCAAGTGGCATTCTTGGGATATTTAATATCTCAAGAAGGGATTGCGGTGGATCCATCAAAGATTGATGTTGTACAATCATGGAAAAAGCCAGAGAATGTCATCGAGGTAAGTAGTTTTCTTGGTTTGGCGGGGTACTATAGGAGGTTTGTGAAGGATTTCTCCAAGCTTGTGGGGCCACTCATGAAGCTCACACAGAAGAAGATTAGTTTCATATGGGATGATAAGTGTGAAATTAGCTTCCAGGAGTTGAAGAAGAGATTGACCACTGCTCTTGTATTGGCATTGTCTTAGGGAAGTCAAGGGTTTGTTATTTATGGTGATGCCTCAAAAGAAGGATTGAGATGTGTACTGATATAAAACAATCAAGCCATCGCTTATGCTTCACGGAAGCTGAAGCCTTATGAGGTGAACTACCTTACACATGACATAGAGCTTGCAACCATTATCTTTACATTGAAAAAGTGGAAGCATTATTTGTGGGGAAGTAAATTCGAGATATTCACCGATCATCAGAGTTTCAGATATCACTTTTCTCAAAAAGAATTGAATATGCGACAAAGAAGGTGGATTGAACTCTTGGATGACTACAACTACACCATTAATTATGTGCCTGGAAAGGCAAACGTTGTTGCAGATGCAATGAGATGGAAGGTAAGTTTGGCGAAGTTAGAGGTCAAGGAATGGGAGATGCTCGAGGAAGCAAGTTATTGAAGGCCTGAGTTAACAGGTAATAGAGTGTCTTTCAACGCTTGTTTGGTTATGCAACCTACCTTGCTATCTTAGATTCAAGAGTCTCAACAACAAGACCCTCAACTTCAGAAGATAAAGGATGATAATCTGGATTTCAAGTTGCATGAAGATGTATTGTAGAAGTTCAGAAACCGGATTTGTGTGCCAAATGATCCAGAGTTGAAGAAGAAGGTACTTGAAGAAGCTCATCATTCTCGATATACTATTCACTCAGGAGGTACAAAGATGTATCGAGACCTAAAGCAACACTATTGGTGGAATAACATGAAACGAGAGATTGCAGAGTTTGTGTCTCGATGCTTGATATGTCAACGGGTGAAGGCAGAACACCAAAGACTTGCAGGGATTCTACAGCATTTGGAGATTCCGCAATGGAAGTAGGAGCACGTAACGATGGAATTTATTATGGAGTTAGCGAGGTCTCCTTAAAGATATGATGCGGTTTGGGTCATTGTCGATAGATTGACAAAGGTAGCTCACTTCATTGCGATAAACAAAACAGATAGCCCCAAGAGATTAGCCGACTTGTATTTGGTTAATATTATGAAACTACACGATGTACCGGCTAGCATTGTGTCTGATAGAGATCCAAGGTTTACATCTCAATTTTGGCAGAAGTTGCAGGAAACCTTGGGAACGAGATTGAAATTCAGTACAGCGTATCACCCTCAGATTGACGGACAATCCGAAATGACCATTCAAATCTTGGAGGACATGTTGAGGACATGTGTGATGGATTTCGGAGGTACTTGGGAGAAGCATTTACCTTTGGCGGAATCTGCTTATAATAACAGTTATCAGACAACAATTGGTATGACACCATATGTGGCTTTATATGGACGAAAGTATAGGTCACCATTGTATTGCGACGAGGTCAGTGAGATGAACGCAATTGATCTTACATTGTTGCCGGAGTTTATGGAGAAGATTGATAATGTGCAATGGATTAGGAAAATTATGCTCACGGGTCAGAGCAAACAAAAGAGTTATGTTGATAAGCAGAGGCGAGACTTGTAGTCGGTGATCGAGTATTCTTAAAGTTGTCACCTCGAAGGGAGTTGATTAGACATGGAAAATGAGGGAAGCTAAGCCCGAGGTATGTAGGGCAATTTGAGATTATGGATAGAGTCGGCAAGTTAGCATATCGGTTAGATCTACCCTCGAATCTCTCCAACATTCACAATGTGTTTCATGTTTCGATGTTATAAAAGTATTATCCCGACCTCTCTCACATTCTAGGATCATAACCGTTGCAACTTTTGGAGAACTTGTCGTATGAGGAGAGGCCTGTACGGATTTTGGATAAACAAGATCGGGAGTTGCGCAACAAGAGTATTCCGATGGTGCAGGTATTTTGGGATCACCATGGAATGAAGACACAACGTGGGAGAGACGTGATCAAATGGAGTAACGATACTCGTTTTTGTCTAAAAGGTAAAGAAGAGATTGCAAGAGCGCAATTCTTTAAAGGAGGGAGGATGTAAGGCCCAGCACGAGACCACATGAGCATATAGATCATATCATAAATAATTAAATCATCCTATATGTATTTACCATTTTTATTTGGTTTTAAATTGATTTATGTGTATTTATCTCAATTTACGTGCATTTTATCGTTTAACGTGCATTTGAGTATTTTAGATAACGTACTCAATAATGAAGTCATACCAAGAATAATAGCTAACTAAACTACTTACAATTGAACTAAATGGCAAGCAAGAAATAAGCTTTTAGTTAAAAGGGCACTCTAGTCATTTGGTCAACTAAACAAAATATCCTACCTAACAAACACTATTCTTGGCTAGCCAAAACACACACACAGATACATGATCAGCACACACATTACACAAACACATGTTTGAGATGGGGGAAGAAGAGAAAGAAGAGAAGAAAGAAGAAAAAAGGAATATGAAGAAGAACAAGCCATTTTCAGCCATTCTTGAGCATTCTTCTTGCATTTCTAAGCTTTCTTCAAAGTTGCTCTTGCTCTATTTTCTTCTAGGATTCAAGACAAAGGTGAAGGATTCTTCAAAAGCTTCTTTAAAGCTCATTCAAGACTATTTGATGCACATTTAGTGTTAATAATGCTTATAGAACTCATATAAAAGCCTAATTTGAAGATTGGTACTAGGTGTGTTGTGGATCTAGGGCTTTGCGAAAATTATGTTGGATGATCTTGAGGAGTTGTGTGATGAGCTAGATATTGTTCTTGTGTGTGTTGGAATGTATATAACTAGTGTGCAAGAATGGATGGTGTGATCTCTAGCTTTTGGGGCTTAGTTGGTAATCTTTGTTGTTCTTGAGTTGTTGTGGGAACTTGGTTGTTTTAGATGCTAATTGATGTTTCAAGGATGTTATGGAATGATTCTTGACCTTGTTTGTGTTGGTTGATAACCCTTTTTGAGGATATTAGATGTTTGGGTAAGTGTTGGAAGCAAGAAATCATGTTAGGAGCAAAATGGCCAACTTCACGTTTTGCCATCGCAGGGGAAATGTCGTGTACCCGATTGTGTTGATCAAGACCGGGTACACTCTTGTATTTTTGGCATGAATTCTGACGGTCGTGAATAGAGACGTGATCAACATGACCAAATACACAACCGGACATCACTTTCGGATTCACCCATTTTTCGATGATTGACAAATTGGCGCAATGTTTTTCTAGAGACCATATCTCAGCGAGTTCAACTCCGAATTGAGTTCCATTTTATTCTAGAACTATCTACACTCGATAAGATTTAATTACATACCAAAATATGATTATTTGGAGTGTGGGAAAGTAGAAAACTTAACTGTTTAAGTTAGGCTAATGTAGAAACGTTGAAGTTGTTTAAGTGGTCAACTTGCAAGTTTTTGTTCTTATGTGCTAATACTAAAGGAGCTCATATGAAAGAAGTTTACATGCTTACTTGTTATCTCATTGATATCATTGGATGATACATGCTTGAGGGAGGTAACTCCTCCACCTGTGCTTTAACTGCAAATGCATTTGAGTTGTATATGCATGACGGTTGCAACCACTATTGATTGAGGTAGTGACGGGACCTTTGGGAAGTGACAGGCTTGCCGGTATATCTTGACTACCAAAGAATTGATTCCATCTCTTCTAGGACCAATTGATCCCCCATAAGTACCTACTTTTTGGGATCCAATGATATCTTGGAAGAGATAGCTACACTGTCGTTATTGATTGATTCCTTTATGATCAACTGTGTATTCTTTTGTGCATGGCATGTTTTCCTAAACTACTTATAAAAAGATAAAATCTTTGTAAAAACCCTTCCTATTTCTCCCTCACCGAGCTATATGATGGTTAGCTCACCCCTCTTTTAACATTTCAGGTGAGGTAGAGCCCGAACAAGCCCCTCAAGAAGATAATGGAACACCTTGGTTCGATGAGAACGATTTATGTTATTTCTAATCTTTACTTGTTGCTGTAATTGGGCAACTTATTGTAATATGCTTTTGGACAACGTTGATGTAACTAAGTATACTAAGTACTTCTATTCTTTTAAGACCTAGGAACCTAAACGTTGGCTAGTTACTATGTTTGAACATGTGGTTCGAGGTCTTGTACGTACGTAACAGGTTGAAGTTAACCTCTAAGGCCGATGTATTGGCAGACTTTTGAACTTTTATGAAATATAAATGGATGTATAGGTTGTTAAGTTTTCAATTACAGGTTTTATTGGTTACGAACATTGCGGTCCGGCCTTAGCCTTTGCAGGTGTCTAGGTTGGGGCGTGACTGAGGTATTCTTGCTGCTCTGAACTTCCTTTTGTTTGGGAGGAAATTCTCAAGTGGATGTCGAATTTTTGTAAGACAGATTGCCTCCAATCAACCATTCTTAAATATATAGATTCTCGGGCCACGACTACAATTTACCATGTTTGGTGTGAAAGAAACAGAAGCCTTTATGACAATGTCTCCATTGATGAAGATCGAGTCTTTGAAAGAATTTGTTTCGTTGTAAAATATAGAATTAAAAATGTACACAGACATAGAAGAAATAGTACTAAACTCCTTTTATGTTATTTTTGGAACTTAGATGGCAACCAATTCCTGTAAGACTGATTGTGTTTTGGTGCCAAGGTTTACTCATGAAATTTTGTAAGGAGTTTTATTGAGATTAATAAAGACACTTGCTAAATTAGCAAAAAAAAAAGTGACAATCTTGTTGGTTTCTTTCATGTTGTTGGGTTATTGGGTTAAGCCCAAGCCCAAGAAGATGTTGAAGACAAGTAGAAGTCCGTCAGGAGTATAAATAAGTTTTTCAATCCTAGTGGAGTTAGGATTAGTTGCCTATAAATAGGACTTTTTAGCTTGTAACTATTTTCCACGAGAGCCATACCCCATGGGTCAAACACCCAAATCCCTCACGAGATCAGAGCCACGATCCAATACCCCACGGCACGAAAAATGAGAAAAAAATGGACGGTGTTTTTCCTGTTTCTAGGCCTAACTGGTTACCTGCAAACAAAAGATGAAACCACAAACCATATTCTATAACATTCTCAACAACTGCAAACTTCAACCCCGCAACTTCTCTCAGCTTCAAGGCCATCTGAGCCTTAAGCAGGACATAGTAAACATACAAGCATTCATTTTGACAACTCTTGAAATTCTATGTTTTAAATCCGCTTATCTTACCACTCTAATATTCTCTATTTATCTTTCTTATGTGCTAAGTCCGCCAACCATTCAAAACAAGCAAACATGCAATTATTAGACAATAAAGTGAAGATTACAAGTTATTACATACCATTACATTTAACACATTATACAAACATTAAACTATTTACTACAAACCTTCACAACATGAATCAAATACACTCAAGACTTCTACTCTACAAATTATTCTATCACGAGCAAGTAACACTTCAATGCTCACGAGGCCAAACAACTTGTAGGCTCGGCAATTATTTCGTACTAATCATGAAAATGTTAGAAAGAGAGGTGAGCATACAGTAGATGTATACTCAGTAAGGGAGGGAAACAGTTAGTCGGAGGTTTTCAAAAATGTTTTCATGCAATGCAATAGTTGTTACAAGAAATAGTGACAATACAAGTAAAGAAACAATTAACAATAGAATAGTACACACTTTAAAAAGGATATGATCGATAACCCTTATCACATCATTCCTCGATTCACGAATCACGATCCACGATCTCAATATATTGGCATCTCAAACACTGATCGGTTTCATGGTGTATAGAAAATTAAGTGCAAAACAAACCAAGTCAAACCCCGCAAGTGCACAGGTCATGATAAAAAGTAGGCAAGTACAGGAATCGTATTCTCAAGGAGGCTCCTAAGTGAGTCTAAAATGTGTTCGTGTGAAAAGTAATCTAAAACGTGAATAAAAGAAAAATTGATTGATTAATGATGGATTGAATTGAAATTAAAATTAAACTAATTAACTAAAAGAGAATAAAGACTAAAGATAGCTAAATCTAATCAAATACAAGTGTAAGAATCTGAGAATTGGATCAAAGGTGGAGTCGGGTTAGGTCTAGATCTATGTATAAAATCTATGAATTATATGTAGATCCTAAATTTGAAAAGTCAACCTATGGTCAACCAAACTACAAGCTCGTCTAGATATGGTCACCTAACTAGTCAATTAATCTCACTTAAACCTAGGTGCAATTCTGTCCTCTAGACACTCTCAAAGATGGGTGCAGACTTGTCCAAACGATTCTAAGTTTGATTAATTATACTATGTGGTCAAATTGTAGTACAACCTACAATTTATTTAATCATTAAGCTCATTTTGTAAGGGGTTGTAGTCATACTTTGAAATCAAATCCGCTACAAGCAATTTTTAAGAAATGAAAACAAAACATGTAAACAAATAAGCTCATATCCCATTGAGATTCATGATTATGTCATGATGAACAATCAAATACATGCTAGCAACAAGCAAGTTTAAAGCATATAATTGAAAATCATAGCAAAAATAAACCAAATCTAAAAAAGATAACAACACCCATAAGAAATCTCACATCTAAATATCCAAATCTAGCATCGAACATATACTACATAGAAGTTTAAACAAAAGACCTTTCCCTAACTACCAAATAGTTTTGCTCATACTCAACAAAAAGTAAAGACATAAAAAAGTAAAGAGAGGAGCCCCCCTATGTCTTCAATGCTTGCAATCCTATAATATATGCTCCAACGTGCTTCTACACCTTGATCCAAAGCCAAAAATGAAATAGGTAAGATTAGATGTGTGTGAAAGTGTAAAAATATGAGTGAAAAAGTGTGTGTTAGTGTGTGTGTAGATGTAAGTGTGTGTGAAAATAGTGTGTGTTAGTGTGTCTTGTGAATGTGCTGTTTCGTTAAAGCTTTTGTGATACTTTAGTCAAAATGTCAAAATTGAATTCAAATGAACAATGCACGTGGCTGATGCAAAGCTTTTCCTTTTTTTTTTTTTTTTTTTACTTTTCTTTTGCTTGGCTTTATTTCTTCTCTACTACTTTTTTCTTTTCACCATTTTGGACCTCACTTTTAACCACAAACTTCACCAAAATCATAAAAATTTACATTAATCAACTATTTGAAGCAATAAAAATAATATAGTTAATTATCAACAAATGCTCCAAATAGCTAATAAATGAAATCAAGTACAAGACACCCTAAAAAATCTATTCAATTAAGCCTACAATCACAAACACATCAACATCCCCAAACCTACCACTTGTTTGTCCCCAAGAAAAACTAGAAACAAAACAAATCTCCAAGTTCTCAAGAAGTTATTCTAATGAATCAATCAACTCTCACTAAATGACAAAAGATCATAAAAAGCTTGATCTCATGGTGTAGTAATGAAATGAACTCTTTCGGATTTTTCCCTCTAAAGCAATAGAGTTTCTCTCAAGACCACGCTAAGCACTATTAAGTCACCATACTACCAAGTAGCAAGGCAACTCAACACAACTAGGCCATAATTCTCGCACCCCTTTTTCTCTCGTAAACCTCTAAATATGCCCTTTGTACCTCTTATTCAACCTAAAGCACAAAAATAAAACACATTTCCTCTCTTTATTTGATGCTTGGTCTTAGATGGTTAGCTCAACACCCCGTGTAATAAGCTTTCGAGGTCATCAATCCCAGCCATTCAAGGCTTAGGTTGATAGGCTTTGAAAGGCCCCATGCGTACCCTATTTGCTCGAAGTGCTGAACATCGGAACACCGCACATCTTAAGCACATATCCTTAAGGATAGACAATAAGTACAAGGACAGTGGTGTTAAACTCTCTCTTTTTTTTTCTTTTTTTTTCTTTTGTTTTTTGTTTTTTGTTTTTTGTTTTTTGTTTTTTTTGTTGTTTTTTTTTTGTTTTTCATTTTTTGTTTTTTTTTGTTGTTTTTTTTTTTTTTTTGACAACTACTATAAGGGATAAGGCATATCAAGAAGACTACTCAAGCGAACACACTCATATCATAACCCTATCATATCTTATCATCTCAACACCTAGACATATAGCAACAACTCAAGCATAATCCCGAAGTTCCCACACATTGACTTTATCAAAATCAACCCTAAAAGTTCAATTCACAACTACCACACCAAAACTTCTCATTCTCCTTTAATCATCTCATAAAAGCCAATCAACACATCATCACAACTCCTCAATCACAAGGAAATTCACCACAAAAGCAAAGTATATTCACAGAAATAAAAAAAAATAACACAATTTTAAGCAAACAACTACAATTTTCCCCAAATAGTAATAAGAACAATAAGCAACCACTTCCCCAAACCTAAAGTTTGCTTGTCCTCAAGCAAATAGCATCAAAGCATAACAAATAAATATCCGATGAAAATGTAAGGGGGCACTGTCGAGGGAAAAATCAACCAAATTTACCAATGGCTATATCACAAGGGAATCGTGGAAAGAAAAAGTAAAGAAAGATATCACCTAATGCACGGTGCCTGTGATATGGATGATGCTATCATGGACATCCCCAAACATCTTCTCAACGAAATCCAAAAAAACCTAAAAAAAAAGCATAGAAGAAGTAAGTGGATATGACAATAAAGTGTAATAGCAAAACAGAAGATATGAGCAAATACATGGACAATCGGCATAGGAAAGCTCAAAAAGAAAGAAGCTAACTAATACCCATAAAGATAAAGAAAAAAAATAGTAATCTAAATAAACTCAATCCTAGGGTGCCTCCTAGAAGCGCTGAGTTTATCGTCTTCAACTTGGCGATCAACAAACTCATAGTAGATACTCAGGGTCCCGAAGCTCGAGAGACTTACCAGCAGTTGTCTTTGGTTCAACAAATGTTTAAGACGCTGACCATTAACAGTAAGAACACATCCGTCACTGAGGTGCTTAATCTGAACAGCTCTAGAGGGGTAAACTACAAGCACCTCATAAGGTCCATCCTATCGGGTTTTTAACTTTTCTGGAAAGCGTTTGAGCTTAGAAATGAATAACCAGACTCTATCAGAAGGAACGAAGGTCTTCCTATGGATGTGACGGTCATGCACAAGTTTTATGTGCTCCTTATCGAGTTTGGCATTCTCATATGCCTTGTATCTCATCTCCTCCAACTCAGCTAGGTCTAACTTTCTCTTCTCACTAGTGCTTTTCAAATCAAAGTTAAAGGCCTTGATAGCCCAATAAACATGGTGCTCTAGCTCAACAGGTATGTGGCAAGGCTTTCCATAAACCAAACCATACGGGGACATTCTAATAGGAGTCTTAAATATGGTCCGATAGGCCCATAGAGCATCGTCTAAGCGACATGACCAGTCTCTGCGATCGGGCCTAACCGTTCTATCAAGAATGGACTTTATCTCCCTAATAAAGACCTCTACCTGACTACTAGTTTGTGGGTGGTATGGTGTGGTGATCTTATAGGTGACTGAATATCTATACAATAATGCCTCAAATGTCCTATGGCGAAAGTGTTGTCTGCCATCACTAAGCAACACGCGTGGAACTCCAAACCTAAAAAATATGCTCTATTTAATGAATTTGACCACTACTTTGTGGTCATTGGTTCGAGTTGCCACAACTTCAACCCATTTCGACACATAATCTATGACTACTAAGATGTACACATACCCAAAGGAAGGAGGAAATGGACCCATGAAGGCAATACCCCATACGTCAAAAATCTTGCAAACCAAAATCGGGGACATGGGCATCGTGTCTCTCTTAGAAATGGACCCTAATTGTTGACACTTAAGACATCTCTGACAGAATTCACAGGCATCTCTAAAAAGAGTGGGCTAGAAGAACCCATTCTTGAGGACCTTCGCAGCTGTGCGCTTACCATCGAAGTGGCCGCCATAGACTCCCTTATAACAAAAGCTCAATATATTAAGATACTCATCTTCCGACACATAGCGCCGGATGACCTAGTCTGCACACACCTTAAAGAGATAGGGATCCTCCCAAATAAAATGTTTGACTTGTGCCATGAAGCGATCCTTTTCTCTCTTTCCCCAAACTGAAGGTAATTGCTTTGTGAATAGAAAGTTAACAATATTAGCATACCATAGGGTGTGGTGTGAAACAACAAAAAACTGCTCGTCAGAAAATGCATCGTGAAATGGGAGCTTATTGCTAGGGGAATCATAGACAAGACGAGAAAGATAGTCAGCGACTATGTTCTCACCACCTTTTTTGTCTCTAATCTCTAAGTCAAACTCCTGAAGGAGTAGTTTCCGAAGAATCAAATGGGGCTTGGCATCCCACTTGGCTAATAGATATGGCAATGCTACGTGATAAGTGAAAACTACAAGTTTCGACCTATGAATGTAAGAACAAAACTTGTCTAAGGCAAAGAGTACAACGATCAATTCTTTCTCAGTGGTAGTGTAATTGCGCTGGGTATCATCCAAGGTCTTGCTCACGTAATAGATCACAAATGGCAACTTATCTCTCTGCTACCCCAAAACAACTCCCACAGCGTAATCTGAAGTATCACACATAATCTCAAATGGAAGGCTGTAGTCGAGAGGATAAATGATGGGAGCAGAGGTCAAAAGGTATTTCAACTTCTCAAAGGCTCTCGTACACTCATCACTAAAAACAAATGAATCATCGTGCACTAACAAATTGGACAAGGGACGCGTAATCTTGTTAAAGTCTCGAATGAAACGTCGGTAGAAACCAGTGTAACGAAGAAAGGATCGGACATCTAGAACCGTTTTAGGTTCGGGCAGCTTCGTTATCAATTCAACCTTGGTTGGGTCGACATGAATCCCATTGTGAGAAATCACATGACCTAGTACGATCACTGAACCATTAAGTGACTCTTCTTCTAACTTAAAACAAGATTCATCTCAGCACATCGAGAAAGCACAGAAGAAAGATGTGTGAGGCAGTCATCGAAAGTGGAACCAAAGACCGAGAAGTCATCCATGAAAACCTCTAAATATTTCTCAATCATGTCAAAGAAAATTGCCATCATACACCTCTGGAATGTGGCCCAAATGGCATGCGGCAATTAGGAATGGCAATGGGGTGGGGTCGGGCCGGGGGGACCTATCCCCACACCCCGCCCCGTCACTTGAAAAAACACCCCGTCCCCCGCCCCTCCCCCGCATCTTTTAGCCCCGTCCCCCGCCCCCGCCCCGTTAATAAATCCCCGCGGGGGATGGGGATTACCCGCGGGGTTTTTTATATTTTTTTAAACTATGCAGTGACTTTATTTTACAATGTACAAATTTCGAGATGTAATATAAAATTAAATAAAAATGTAAACATAGATATCAAATTAACATCAAATATATATTATAGAATGAGTTTCAACTTTGCAATTAAAAGTAAATATTCCTTGCAATAACTTAGTTCTAAGAGTCTAAAACACTTCTCAACAAAGTTACTCAGAATGAAAATTATATAGGAAAAAAATTATGTCATCGAATGAATAAATTAAAGCTTGGAATATTCTCAACACTTGCATTCATATATGACTTTGCATTAAAGATTGGTGATGATGAATGTATATGTGTTTTATGAAAAGATTCTCAAGTTGCAGCAGAGAAAAATAGTTGATAAACAATCGATGAAAATAAGTAAAGAACTCAAAAACAAGTGATATATGAATTTTATGCTAGTGAATAAAATTAAAATATGAATATAATGCGTTGTAAATTTTTGATATACAAAAAGACAGAATACTCACATATAATCTAAATTTTATACAAAAGTAATTAAAAATATTATAAAGAAAAAAGTTTGAAAATAGTACTTGTGAGATGGAATCCTGAAAAAACTAGGTTAATGGTGAGTGGTGATTTGATAGAGGTAATCGTAAGAGTTTAGGTGTTTTTTTGGTCAAGGATTAACTTTAAAGTTACAATATAGTTATAATATAAAATATTAAAATATAACCCTAGCACTAATACTAATAAGGAAATAGAAATGAATTAATTAATCCTAACAATTAGGCATTTACGCTAATAGTTTAGGAAAAAAAATATTTTCTAATACTATAAAATTAATTAAAATATTTTAACATAGATAAATAAAGTGTTTTAAATAATTATATAAATGCGGGGCGGGGAATGCAGGGCGGAAAATGTCTATCCCCCTCCCCCGCCCCGCCCCCGCGCGGGGATTCAAAGTCAATCCCCATCCCCCACCCCATTCCCCATCCCCCGCCCCAATAGTACCCGCGTTTGGGACGGGGGCGGGGCGGGTACCCACAAAACTCATCCCCATTGCCATCCCTAGTGGCAATAGGCGAATGTCCCATAGGGACAAGTAAATGTGGTCTTTTCATGATCCTTAGGGAATACAACGATCTGATTATAACTTGAATACCTATCTAAGAAACTGTAGTAGCCTTGTCTAGCTACTCTAAATAAGATCTAATCAAGGAAGGGCAGAGGGAAATGATCTTTCTTGGTCTTGAATTTGAGCTTGCGATAATTGATGCACACACGCTACTTTGTAGTGACACGGGTGGGAATAAGCTATCCTATCTCATTTGGGACCACTGTGATCCCAAATTTCTTTGGTACCACCTATACCGGACTTACCCATGGGCTATCAGAAATCGGGTAGATAATACCAGCATCGAGTAACTTAATCACCTCTTTATGGACGACTTCACCCATTTTCTGTTTTAGTCTTCTCTGAAACTCTCGAGAAGGAGTAGCTCCCTCCTCAAGGTAAATCCTATGCATGCATACAGATGGATCAATCCCTTGCAAATTAGCAATTGTCCATCCTATTGCCTTCTTATGGGTACTCAAAACCTCTAACAGTTTTTCTTCATACTAAGTGGTCAAATCCAAGGCAATGATAATTGGAAGGGTCTTATCAGGACCTATGTAGGCATACTTAAGGTGCTCGGGAAATGGTTTGAGCTCTAATGCTGGGGAAGACTCAACCGTAGGAGGATCAGAAGCAAACACAACGGGAGGAGGATCGGACTTGATAGTGACAAGGTCATCGGCTATGCTAGCATTGACAGGGTTATCACTGGTCAACAGGGTCATAGAAGCAACATATTCACTCACAAATGCTAACGAATCAAACAGATCAAGAATAGATTCAAACTCAGCGAGCTCATCCTCAACAGACAACATGGTAGATGTATGCTCATCAACACAGGGATCAATGAGGTCAACATGGAAACACTCATCCTCATCGTCACAACATACTCGATTAGCAGTGTCTGCCACTCTCAACGTAGTCCTAAGATTACCAAAAGTCAACTCGATCAACCCTGTCCTACAATGGATCACAACATCTTCTGTAGCTAAAAAGAGACGACCTAAAAGGACAGGAGTAGAGTATCTAGTGTCGGCACCCATGTGCATATCTAAAACTATGAAGTCAACAGGGAAGACAAACTCTCCAACTTTGACCATAATATATTTAACTATCCCTCGTAGGCGTCTCTCAAATCAATCTGCAAGTTGAAGGATAATACCAGTAAGAGTCAACTTACCTAAACCTAAAAGCTCGTAAACTGAATATGGGAAGAGATTGACACTGGATCCTAAATCAAGAAGAGCATGATCCACCTGATGTTCACTAATAATGCATGGAATAGTGAAGGCTCCTGGGTCGCTGAACTTAGGAGTGGTCCCCTTTGTCCAAACACTACTAACGTTTTCAGAGAGCACCATTTTCTTTAGAATATAGGTGGATCGCTTCTTTCTTGTACAAAGCTCTTTGAAAAATTTGGCATAAGCCGAGATCTATTGGATGATATCAACCAATGGCATATTTATCTTTACCTCTCAAAGGTGGTCAATGACTCTGTGATTTTTTGGCTCAAGGTTAGGCTTTGTCCTATTGAGGGCAGTAAGAAAGGGAACCCTAGGTGGTATCTCTTAGTCTGGCTCAATAATCTGCTTCCCGTCCCTTTTAGGAAGAATGGTGCTATCACTAGTCTCGTTACCCTCTTGTTCAATCTCTCACTCTAACTGGTCAGACTCTCCCTCGACTACATGTTTCTCTTCTTTTTCTCTGTTAGTCTTACCCACATGGTTATCAATTTTTTGCCCACTCCTAAGAGTGATAACAACCTTTGCTTGCTCAAGCGTGGGAACACCCTATACAGTACTACACTGTCCTCTAGGATTAATGACTGGCTGGGCAGGCAGTTTTTCTTCATCTCTCCTATTCAGTTGTTGGGCGATTTGCCCAAACTGAGTCTCTAACCTCGTAATGGACTGAGCCTGCGAATTAAGGATTTTTCGTGTCTGTGCAAGATCTTGATTTGTTTGAGCAAGTGATTGCTCCTGAGATCCACTTTTTGACCTTACATTTGAAGGAGCTGAAAGATCTTGTCAATGTTGTCATCAGTGGAAGACTGGGTTGAAGGAGGAGTATTCTGAACGGGTTCAGGTCAAAAAGGGTTCGATGCTAGAAGACGATAAAAACCGAGTGGATCTGAAGAATTAGAGTGTTGGGCTCACTGTGGTCTCTGATATTGACCTTGAGGAGTAGAGGAGTCGGCATTGTTGTTTTACCGCCATGAGAATTCCAGGTTATCTCGCTAACCGGGATTGTAAGTGTTTGAGTAAGGGTTGTAATTGCGAGAGTAACCCTGAGCGGCACAAACCTGCTCTATGAAATCGGGGAACTGAGGAGCCAAAGAGCACTCCAAAGTAGAGTGTTCCTTTGAGAGACAAATAACGCAAGTCTCTAGCTGAGGGGTATAGGTGCAGGCTTTGAGCCTGAAGAAAGCAATAGGTCAAGCTTTTTGTTCAAGGCAGCCACCTGGGGACCTAAATCCTTACTTGAGTTAACCTCAAACAATGCCCTCTTAGACCTAGGTCTCTCTTTTCTATCCATATCGGAGTCTTGAAATGAATCATTAGCAACACCCTTCAGACGGGCCTATGCCTCAGTCGGGGTCATGTTATAGAATCCTATATAGCACATGGAGTTCACCATCGTCTTTTGTGTTGGCATCAGGCCTCTATAGAAATATTGAAGAAGCTTAGGTTTATTAAACCCGTGACGGGGGCACTGATGGAGAAGCTTATTGAATCTATCCCAAGTCTCATGAAAAGACTAAAGATCAGACTGAGTAAATGTTATGATTTCCTCTTGAAGATAGGTGGTATGGGCAATGGAGAAGAACCGAAGCAAAAACTCGGTAAGCAACTGCTCCCAAGAAGTGATAGAATCTGTCTCAAGGTCATGAAACCATTGCTTGGCGGTATCCTTCAACGAGTATGGGAACAATCTCAGGCGAACATTCTCCTGAGTGACGTGAGGAATGCTCATAGACGAGCAAATCTCAAGAAAATCGCGAATGTGAGCCTGGGATTTTCATTAATCTTTCCGTAGAAGGTGGGCAAAATCGCTAAAGTCGTCAGCTTAATGTCAAATTGAACATTATGAAGATCAGGTGGCTGGATAACGATATTAGGGTGGTATGAATTGTCACGCCTCAAATCCGGTCTTAGGAAAACCAGTTCAGGACACAACGACACACAGACATTATAACGGTTGTAATATGGACGTCCAACAAGAAATAGAAAACACCCAAACACATTTATATAAAGTCTACATCCAAGTAGACATAATTTTCAAACCAGGTTCTCAACGAGCATAGATAAAACCCAAACGTGATCATAAATCCAATCATGATCACCTACATATACAATCAAAACAAGCTAGACTTCAAAATAGATAAGTTATCAAGTATAACAAACATAAACTAAAACATAACCTCATTACAACAAACTACTAAAAGCCACTAAACATTGTTTCAACTCTATCACAAGCTAAACATAGCTCACATTCCATGGTTCCTCAATAGTCTTCTCGTGCACATAGTCAACGTCATGTACACCTGTAGTATGCATCACAGAGGGGTGAGCTTATTTATAACAAAGCTCAGTGGGAAGGGGAAACAATTAAAGGGACTTTTAAAGCCATAACCTGTAAACCAATTGATCACATTAGAAACAACATATAACATGAGCAACAAAGCCATAAATCACGTTATAAGGATACTGCTCATTGTTTGTTGATGTCGTCGCTTATAGCCCCTGCACGAACTCATCACGTTCACTTTTCACATCTCCTTGTCACTCCCGCATATTGATACTCCGGATGTACCTACCTAGACACCCCACTCCCTATGGCCTTACTCCGACCACACGAGAATAGTGTCAGACTATGGTAGTCGTGCAATTACCCGCAAGCCCTATGCCACCCGCCACGACATGACGCTACCAAGCCCTGCATAAGGTTGACCTTCGCATAAGGGTATCTACCCGATCGCATAATATCACATAAGGGTATCCGCATAACATCACATAAGGGTATTCACCCAATCACATAATATCACATAAGGGTATCCACCTAACGCATTCATATTCGCATAACGGTATCCACCCAACGTATTCATATTCGCATAAGGGTATCCACCCAACGCATTCAACGCATTCACATAAGGGTATCCATCTAAGGCATTCATATTCACATAAACCATTTAACTCATATTCATGACAAATAAAGGAGATCAACAAAGTAGGTTGAACTCCCAAGCATATTCACGTATCATGTTCATTTGACAAACTCCCAACCATATACCCGAGCAATCGTGCCACATTTAACATGCATCAATACACTCACATTTAAAGGCAACACATTCTTTAATTCAACCAAACATCATTAAACATATATCCAACACATTAGTACCAACATCCAACTATCAAAGAACATGATATTTTCAACACATTAACATCAACTAAGTACATAAAAACATGACATTTACACATTAACACCAATTAAACCTTAAAAGAATATAATCACTACAAATCAACTCTAACCTTCTAACAAGATTAAACCATCCTATGAATTAACACAATCAATATAGCAACTAACTATAATGCATTATGAACACATTACAACAACAAAACCAAGCATTAAACAAGCTAAACAAACAAATCTATAAAATTGCATAGTTGCAGAAATTTTATGAAATTAATCAAAATAAACTCCAAAATTCACCAAACTCTCACTAAAGCCATGAAATCATATACCAATCACATATATATAATCATAAACACCAAATCTAACTCAAATTTTCAACTTCTAATTAATAAAGTTAACACATAATCACCTATTTCATCTCCAATAAATTCATATGTTTGTATTAAGCTCTAAGCCTTGACCGAAACATGTATCTATTACTTTTTTTTTCCTTTTTTTGACTTTATTTGTTTTAATAAATCTTTCACTTCTTTCTCTTTTTTTCATTTCGGGTCTCACTTTTTATCTCGAACACACCTACATAATAAAATAAGCATCAATTAGTCACTGTTAAACATTACAAATGGAAATATCATTTTATGAAAAAAAATGCTAAAAGTGATTAACTAATGACTCAAATAAGCACAAACACCTCTAAAAATGAATAAAATTAAGGTCAAAATCTCAAACACATCAACATCCCCAAACCTACCACTTGCTTGTCCCCAAGCAAGACTACAAATAAAACAAATCTCCCAGTTCTCAAGGTATTGTTCTAATGAATCAATCCACTCTCATAAAATGACGAAGGATCATAGAAAGCTTGATCTCATGATGTAATAATGAAATGAACTCATTCGAATTTCTTTCTTTAAAGCCATAGTATGTCTACCTCAAAACTATGTCAAGCACTATTAGGTCACCACATTACAAAGTAGCAAGACAACTCAACATAACTAAGCCACAATACTCGCACCATTTTTTCTCTCGTAATCCTCCAAATATGTCTCTCACACCTTTTATTCAATCCTAAAGCACAAAAATAAAACACACTTCCTTTCTTTATTTGATGCTTGGTCTCAGACGGTTAACTCAACATCCCGTGTAGCGAGCTTTCGAGGTTATCAATCCCAGCCATTCAAAGCTTATAGGCTTTGAAAGGCCCCGTGCGTACCCTACTTGCTTGAAGTGCTGAACATCAGAACACCGCACATCTTAAGCCCATATCCTTAAAGATAGACAACAAGTACAAGGACAGTGGTGCTAAACTCTTTCCTTTTTTTGTTTTTTTTTTTGTTTTTTTGTTGTTGTTGTTTTTTTTTTCTTTTTTTGACAACTACTATAAGGGCTAAGGCATATCACGAAAACTACTCAAGCGAGGGCACTCATATCATAACCAAATTGTATCTTATCATCTCACTACCTAGGCATATAGCAATAACTCAAGCATAAACTCAAAGTCCCCACACATTGACTTTATCAAAATCAACCTTAAAAGTTCAATTCACGACTACCACACGAAATCAAAACTTCTCATTCTCCTTTAATCATCTCATAAAAGCCAATTAACACATTATCACAACTCTTCAATCACAAGGAAATTAACGTCAAAAGCACAGCATATTCACAACAATCGAAAAAATTAACACTTTTTTAAGCAAACAACCACAATTTCCCCCAAATAGTAATAAGCACAATAAGCACCCATATCCCCAAACCTAAAGTTTGCTTGTCCTCAAGCAAATAGCTTCAAAGCACAACAAGCAAATATCCGATGAAAATGTAAAAGGGCAACATGGAGGGGAAAATCAACCAAATTTACCAATGGCTATATCACAAGAGAACCGTGGAAAGGAAAAGTAAGGAAATATATCACCTAACACACGGTGCCTGTGATATGGGTGATGCTATCATGGACATCCCTAAATCTCTTCTCAACGAAATCCAAAAGAACTTTTTAAAAAAGCATATAAAAAGTTAGTGGATGTGACGATAAAGTGTAATAGCAAAACAGAAGATATGAGCAAATGCATAGACGATCAGCATGAGGAAGCTCAAAAATAAAGAAGCTAACTAAGATCCATAAAAATAAAGAAAAAATAGTAATCTAAATAAACTCAATCCTAGGGTGCCTCCTAGAAGTGCTGAGTTTAATGCCTTCAGCTAGGCAATCAAGAGACTCATGGTAGATACTCAGGGTCTCGAAGCTCGAGAGACTCAACAGCAGCCATCTTTGGCTCCAACAAATGTTTAAGGCGCTGACCATTAACAGTAAGAACAGTCCATCACTGAGGTGCTTAATCTGAGCAGCTCTAGAGGGGTAAGCTATAAGCACCTCATAAGGTCTATCCCATCTGGTTTTTAACTTTCCTAGAAAGAGTTTGAGCTTAGAATTGAATAACCAGACTCTATCAGAAGGAGCGAAGGTCTTCCTATGGATGTGACGATCATGCCCAAGTTTCATGCGCTCCTTATAGAGTTTGGCATTCTCATATGCCTCGTATCTCATCTCCTCTAACTCAACTAGGTCTAACTTTCTCTTCTTACTAGCGCTTTTCAAATCAAAGTTAAAGGCCTTGATAGCCTAATAATCACGGTGCTCTAACTCAACAGGCAAGTGGAAAGCCTTTCCATAAACCAAACGATATGGGGACATGTCAATAAGAGTCTTAAATGTGGTTCGATAGGCCCATAGAGCATCATCTAAGCAACATGACCAATCTCTGCGATTGGGCTTAACCGTTCTCTCAAGAATGGACTTTATCTCCCTATTGGAGACTTTTACCTGACCACTAGTTTGTGGGTGGTATGGTGTGACGATCTTATGCGTGACCGAATATCTACGCAATAACGCTTCAAGTGTCCTGTGGCGAAAGTATTGTCCGCCATCACTAAACAACACACGTGAAACTCCAAACCTAGAAAAGATGTTATCTTTAATGAATTTGACTACCACTTTGTGGTCATTGGTTCTGGTTGCCACAACTTCAACCTATTTTGACACATAATCTACGGCCACTAAGATGTACACATACCCAAAGGAATGAGGAAAGGGACCCATGAAGTCAATACCACACACGTCAAAAATCTCACAAATCAAAATCGGGGACAAGGGCATCATGTCTCTCTTAGAAATGGACCCAGATTGTTGACACTTAAGACATCTCTAACAGAAATCATGGGCATCTCTAAAGAGAGTAGGCCAGAAGAACCATTCTAGAGAACCTTGGCAACTGTGCACTTACCACCGAAGTGGCTGCCACAGGCTCCCTCATGATAAAAGCTCAATATACTAATATACTCATCTTCCGGCACACACCGCTGGATGACCTAGTCTGCACATACCTTAAAGAGATAAGGATCCTTCCAAATGAATTGTTTGACTTGTCCTATGAAGCGATCATTTTATCTTTTTCCCCAAACTGAAGGTAATTGCCTCGTGACGAGAAAGTTAACAATATCAGCATACCATGGAGTGTGGTGTGAAATTACAAATAGCTGCTCGTTAGAAAATGCATCGTGAAATTGGAGCTTAACACTAGGGGACTCATGGACAATACGAGAAAGATGGTCAGCAACTGTGTTCTCACTACCCTTTTTGTCTCTAATCTCTAAGCAAACTCCTGAAGGAGTAGCATCCTCGGTAACGGCGTCAAAAACTTGATCGATTTCTTGGTGTTTAGAAAATTAAGTGCAAAACAAACCAAGTCAAACCCCATAAGTGCACGGGTCGTGATAGAAAATGGGTAAGTACGGGAATCGTATCCTCAAGAAGGCTCCTAAGTGAGTCTAAAATGTGTTCGTGTAAAAAATAATTTAAAAACGTGAATAAAGGAAAAATTGATTGATTAATGATGGATTGAATTAAAATTGAAATTGAAATTAAACTAATTAACTAAAAGAGAATAAAGACTAAAGCTAATTAAATTTAATCGAAAATAAAAGTGCAAGAATCCGAGAATTGGATCAAAGGTAGAGTCGGGTTAGGTCTAGATCTATGTATAAAATCTATGAATTATATGTAAATCCTAGATTTGAAAAGTCAACTTATGGTCAACCAAACTACAAGCCCGTCTACATGTGGTCACCTAACTAGCCAATTAATCTAACTTAAACCTAGGTGCAATTCCGTCATCTAGACACTCAAAGTAGGGTGCGGACTTGTCCAAACGATTCTAAATTCGATTAATTATACTATGTGGTCAAATTGTAGTACAACCTACAATTTATTTAATCATTAAGCTCATTTTTTAAGGGGTTCTAGTCATACTTTGAAATCAAATCCACTACAAGTAATTTTTAAGAAATGAAAACAAAGCATCTAAACACATAAGTTCATATCCCATTGAGATTCATGTTCATATCATGATGAACAATCAAATACATGTTAGCTACAAGCAAGTTTAAAGTATATAATTGAAAGTCATAGCAAAAATAAACAAAATCTCAAAAAGATAACAACACCCGTAAAATATCTCACATCTAAATATCCAAATCTAGCATCGAACATATACTACATAGAAGTTTATACAAAGGATCTTTCCCTAACCACCAAATAGTTTAGCTCATACTCAACATAAAAGTAAAGACATGAAAAAGTAAAGAGAATAGTTCCCCCATGTCTTCAATGCTTGTAATCCTAGAATATTTGCTCCAACGTGCCTTCAAACCTTGATCCAAAGCCAAAAATAAAATGGTTAAGATTAGATCTGTGTGAAAGTGTAAAAATATGAGTGAAAAAGTGTGTGTTAGTGTGTGAGTAGATGTGAGTGTGTATGAAAATAATGTGTGTTAGTGTGTGAAAAATGAGAGAAAATATGTGTGTAAAAAGTATGTGAAAGTGTGTGTAGATGTGAGTGTGTTATGGATAAGATTCTCAAAAATAGATAAGATTTAATGTGTGAAAAGAAAAATAAATCATGAAGCTCAATGTGAATTAGGCGTGAATTCAGCGTGGTCTAGTGTGTGGTTTATGCTTGTGTGCTGCTGATAAAGTGGCTGATGCGTGGTGGTTCAATTGTTGCAGAAAATAGTCAATTGTTCAGGTTCGGTGGTGTTGTGCGCATGAAAATGAATTGTGGTGTGATGGTTCCAGCGAAAAAAATATGAATGGAAGTCAAATTATGTGAATTGGTGCATGTGTGATGCTGACGTGTGCAATTGGCTCAATTGGTCTTGTGAACGTGCTGTTTCGTTAAAGCTTTTGTGATACTTTAGTCAAAATGTCAAAATGTCAAAATTGAATTCAAATGAACAATGCACGTGGCTGATGCAAAGCTATTCCTTTTTTTTTTCTTTTCTTTTGCTTGGCTTTATTTCTTCTCTACTACTTTTTTTCACCATTTTGGACCTCACTTTTAACCACAAACTTCACCAAAATCATAAAAATTTACATTAATCAACTATTTGAAGCAATAAAAATAATATAGTTAATTATCAACAAATGCTCCAAATAGTTAATAAATGCAATCAAGTAAGTACAAAACACCCTAAAAAATGTATTCAATTAAGCCTAAAATCACAAACACATCAAACACCAAAGGGTACTCTGGATGTACTCGGTCCTACGACCCATACCCCTTGGCATACTTCATACCAGGCGAGTGAGTGACTAGGGTACGGAGCTAGAGCAACCAACACTGGCAAGCCCGATGCCGTCCAGAGAGGCCCATCACATCCATCCCGAACAATGAGGTTGCGCAACCTCAATATAATGCACTCAAGATGATGACAATAAGATAATCAATAATCACATAATCGAGGGACAACAAAGTAAGTTGCCCTTACACATAATATATAATCAATAAACACACACTACTTTAACAAATATACTACATCACATAATCTATGAACAATAAAATATACCATTATACACATAAGGATGAAGACTCCCACACCTCTAGAAGCCAAAATATGTAAGAATCGAGCCAAACACCTCCAATTGCACCATTCTCCTTCAATTACCATTACCTAAACACAACAATTCCATGTAACTTAAAGATAACTCAACCACATTAAAACAAGTTACTTCATAACTAATTCACTTCAACTAAATCACAAGGGTTCATCAAGCTACGCATCCAATTAAAATACTGCATTTTAACATCAAACATACTCACTATAAAGCATGCTCCATGAATCATTTCCATATACCACACTTCACTTGCATGAGTTACCTACCACAAGCTTTGACAACCTATTTACTTTATGATTTACAAATCTCCCAAATTCTTGATCATTAACATGAATACATTTCCCATTAACCACTTAGCATGTACGACTCTATGCATCTAGAATCCTTAAACACATTTATAAAATTAGAATGACTAAGTTAACACTAATGAAACACTTAAAATACTTAACACATAACTTTTACCATTTTAACAAAACATGCCATTTAAACCCATTATTCACATAACATGTTCAAGAATCAAGCAATTTTAAATATTCCATAATAGTACTATCAATCAATAAAGCCATTAACTCGTATTTAATATCATTACAATTAACTCAATATAAAACTCCAGCAAAAAAGTTAGAACTATGGCAATACAATTAGTATGAACAAGAATTCACTTAGAATCTTCAATTCAAGAAAAGTAAATATGCAATTTAGTTCATGAAACCTTCTCTGAATATCGCCATATCTTAGATAATCACCCACAATCACCTAACCAATCAATTCCAATAAATAAATAAAAAACTTAGCAAACGACCCAACTTTATTCCGAAAGCCCCTTTGTAAACCCAAGTAAAAATCTATTTTCCTAGCAATAGGAGGACCCTACGAGCATTCTAAGCATTCATTAACTACTAACCAATCACAATGAAGCTCTATATGCAACCAAAACACTTAAACGAAACAATTACCCAAAATGTCTCCTTATGCATTTGAACGACAAGTACCCTAACCAATGCTCAATTAGATGACATAAGCCCACTTTTAGCACTTCCCCACCTTCTAAATGCTAATCATAAGGGTAGTTTTCACCCGGATTCACAAATTACCCGAAACCCCTTTGCTTCTTACTTAATTTAGATTCCAATCAAAACACAAGGCGCAATTTCCACAAACCAACTATCCTACATCTCTAAGGACTCTAAAAGACACCTTCTTAAGCCTTGAAAATCTACTTTTAACACAGAAGCTCGGGAAGGCCCCGAGGGTGCTTTGAACTACAGCTACCCAATCCGGCCCACAATTCAATGTCACACTAGCACCAAAAGTGCTTCCATGACCTCCCAAAACAATGCCAACACTTAAACCGAGTAAAGTCAACACTTGGTCAAAACGTTCCCTTTACGTTTCAATGCTAATTTTACAATTTTTTCCCAAAATACAACCCATTTAAATCACACATTTAAACATTCTAACATTTCTAGCATCCAACCAAATCGAGAAAACACAATTTGGAACAAAAATCACAACAAGGGTTTACTATTCATATTTTTTACTATTTATCATCTTCCTCAACCTACATTTTCAATTTCTAGCCATAAACTTTGCAAATTAACTACAAATTAATGTTCTATAATCACAATAGAAGGTATTTGAAGTATAAACAAGCATAAATATCCATTATATTGCAAGATCACAAAACTGATGTTTGAAACTACATTTGAAAATATGCAAGAATGGATGCATTCTTTCACCTTAATGCAAGAGGGAAAAAGCTTAGGAAGGTCCTAGAGATGATAATTGCACAATCCTAGAAGTAATGGAGAAAGAAAATTGAAGATGAAAAGTTTGAAAAATGGCTATAGAGGTCACAGTTTTTGGGGGAGGGGGGATTTTACCTTGGTTTTTTTGTTTTGTTTTGTGCTTGTTATTTGCTTTAAAAGATGACAATAAAAAGGTTAAAGGTCAAAGGTCAAAGGGCCAATTGGGTCAAGCATTAGGTCAAGTTCTTGGAGCATTTGGATCAAATTTTAAGAAAAATGGGTCAAGTAATTTAAGTGGAAAAACCTAGAAAATTGATGGAAAATTTTTACTATTCATTAAGCTCACTTACGAATTCTTTCTGATTGCTCCCGATATGCTATACACGCAAACTCAATGAATGTATGCATCTAAAATAGCAAGTATTAAAAATATATATATGAAATTTAGAAAAAGAAATAAAAAAATTTCATGTTCGGACTCGGGTTTTACAATAAACACATAATTCCATACTAGCATTTAAGATAATATTTAATTAAATGCAATTAAATACTATTAGTTATATGCTAGGTTTAGGGCATCACAATGGGGGGTGTAGAAGGGGGTGAGCTGAGTGTTAAGATTGTTTTTCATATTTTTACCAAAAAAAAGCCGATTTGGGGAAGGTTTAGACTTTAGCCATAGATAAAGTCCTTGTGCGAGGGTTTAGACTTTTTCCGTTCAATAAAGTCATTTGGGAGGGTTTTATAGTTTTTCCTAAAACTATGAGCATTTGAGTGAAGGGAGGGTTTGGATCTTTTTTCGTCAAAAAGATCATCCACTTTGTAATGGTTTATTGCTGATTAATGGATTTTTCAATTACTTGGGTCGTGGACGTAGGCATAGGACCGAACCACGTTAAAAATATTGTGTGTTATTGCACTGTGCATTGTGTGTGTGTGTCCTATTCCCAATAAAGTGGCATCATAGTTTGATCAGAGGAGAATAAATGATGTCGAAATCGCATCGAAGAAGATGGTTTGTTCGTGGATAGGGTTCTCATGGTTGGAGGTGCTCGAATGTCTTAACCGCAAAAGAAGGGTGTCGTTGGAACCACGGCGAGATGATGAATTGTTTGGTGGTGGTACGGTGAGCGTGGACAGAGCAGTCGCCGACGGTGGAGAGACAGTCGGCGAACTTGGGATTGGTAATTAACAACGGCGGTTGCTTGAACTCCATCGCGAGAAGAAGACGAAGATGGTAGCGATAACGCTCGAGGTGGCTGCTATGGACGAAAGGTTGAAGATGGTAGTATACGGAGGTGGCTGCTATGGACGAGAGGTTGAAGATGGTGGCATACGGAGGTGGCTGTTCATAGAGTTTTTGACACCGACGCGGTGATTAAAGAATACCATTGTGCTCACGGCAGCAAGAAAAATGCGACAGTGGCATTGGCACAACTTGTCGTGGCTGGTGATGAAGCTGGAGAATTGAAGAAACCAGGGGTGTTGAAGAATGGCGGTGGACGGTGGAGTTTGATAGAGAACGTGATCAGAGAATAGAAAGGAATTTGCTTGACGACGGTAGTCATATTGGTATTGACGGATCAACGATCCAATGGTGGGATTGTGTTCCAACAGCGGGTCAGGTTGTTGGACGAAGAAGACAACCGAGATCTAGCATGCTAAGATCTGGTGAGATGTGTACACAATAGCTTTGGTGAGCTTGGGAGATCCATGAAGGGAAACGTTATATCGTATTAATTAAAATCTATTTTATTCAAGAATAAGATGGAAACATTCATGCATGGATCTTTAAAACGAATAAAGCATGAAATAGCTATTTGAACATCAAAATAGTTTATAGTTTAAGTCTAAAAGCAAATAAAATTTTTTGAAATACCTTTTATCGCGAAACGTAAAACTTCACCTTGAAGAAGATGTTCCACGCTCCTATAGCAAGCTTTTCTCCTCAACTTTGATCTTTCCCTCTATGCCAAATTCCTAGCTCAAGTGTTGATCAAGTTGTGAGACTTAATCTTGCAAAACTAAACTAAAAGAAAAGTGTTTTGTGTTTCCTCTAAGAGAGGCTTACACAAGAAAGAGAGAGAGAGAGAGATCTCAAAAGAGATGATACAATTGTAGAGCTTGGGGTAGGGGCCTTTATATAGGTGAAAATCATGCTAGGTAGTTCTATCTTAATCAGAAACCAAGATAGAAAAGGATTAGGACTTTGTATTATCCTTTAATTCCAAAATAATTTTGGAAAATCCTCATCCTATCAATTTTACTAATCCACATGCCTAAGCCCAATGGTGGGATGCCTAGCCCAAGCTCCATGGCCTTGATCTACGTGCTAGAATTATTTAATTAGTCCACATGCCCTATCCAATTAATTTATTAATTCTAATTAAGTCCGAGTCCAAATCTAGTCTACTTTTAAGAATAAAATCTCCTTCCAAAAATGGAAAGTTTATCTTAAAATCTTAGTAGCCTTTAGTCTTTAATTATCTCACATATTTAACAACACTTAAGTTTAGTAATGACACTTATAAGATAAATAGCTAGAAGGGGGACAAAAGACATAATTATCCTTCCATTAAAAATGACCAAAATACCCTTGCTAGTCTCCTAGCAATATTTTATCACTTTAACCTTAGTCTATTCCACTAAAAAACTAAGGCTGCATGACAAGATAATTACTGTATGAATAGGAATTAGTCATCAATACATGACGCTTAGTCTTTAGACCAACTAAATGATAATAACCATATTGTCCTTCTATACTCACTGATAGCCAAGATAGGTTTACCAGTTGTACTATCACCTCTTTGACTACATCTTTCTCCTTAGACCCTCTAATCCAAAATCTAACCATCCTTCGAAAGTTATCCACTTACGCAAGGGAGCTACCCATAAGTGTAACAACCAATACAACATACAAACTGGATTACTATGCATAAATTCAGGATGATCAACTTGGATCATTCTAAGAGAGTGATTATTGTATAGATTTTTTATTGAATATGCATATCCCTTCTAACCAAGTCCAAACACGCAAATCACAGAGTTGTTGACCCATTCAAGATCTCACCCATGGTGACACAAAGTGCAAGAACTTGACTTCATTAGTTCATCCACATATACTCAAGATTAAGAGCACTGACCTACTTAGTAGATTGTAGGTATAGGTGATCTCTTTCATTGATAGTACTTATTTATATTTTACACCTATGGTGGCCCGTCCAATACATACATATGTATGAATGAAGTAAGTCTAGAACCCTATCTATGATCAAGGCAGACCATAGTAAAGGGAACTTATTCACAAGAACTTCTACCATAGTAAAGTGTCTAGCTTTACTACTCAGTTACGGACTAAACAATTCTGCTTGACAAGTAATCATGATTTAGAACTTCTATACATAACTACCACGTACCTAAGTCAACACTTAAACCAATGACCTTATGTACATATATATAAGTCAGTCACATAAGAGAGAAACATGTTCATAAAATTAAGATGACATTAATTATTCATTGCAAATATTTAGATACAATGATGACAAATTGTTAGTGGTGATGAGAATGCAAAATGTCATATTTTTCTCCCTTAATGCTTAATATTTTATACTTATTTGTTGCCTAAATATGCTTATTATTCTTATATTTTGATTTAGGATGCAAATGGAGGCGTTAAGTGCAAAACGAAGCAATTTGAGTGAATCTAGACAGTTTTGTCATCTTTTTGTAATCTAGGAATAACTCTCTCATTCGAACTCCGATTGAGTTGATTCAAGATTCTGTAGAAATCCAAGAAGGAGCTCTACAATTTTTATGCTTTGTATTTTGAGTGATACTGGCTGGATCAAGGTCGAAATCGGACGTGAAATTACTACACCTGCACTGTTTGATGTTCTAAAATAATCCTTAGCTGAAAGGTTCTAGAAAATGGTGAGAATATGATACACGAAAATGACTACTGAAAACACCGTTCTTCTAGTTATATTAGAACTTTACTTTACTTTTAATGTTTTTCTTATTTATTCAGATTAGGATACCGTTATTTTAGGAGATTTTGTAGGCTTCCAAATCTATAAATAAGGTACAGAGAGATCAGATTTCGCACTCATCTCTCTCTCCCCTTTTCTCCAAACTTCTTCTTCGACTTTTCTTTATGCCCCTACGTGGCTAAACTTTTATACTTGGTCTAAGGAAACTGAAGCCTAGGAATCAAGAAAACTGTGAGATCTAATTAATTTTTATTGTTCAATTTATGCTTTAAGTATCGAATATTCTTATGTGCTTATTTTTATGATTATCTCGTTTAATTACTAGGAGGCCTACTAGTTTGTTATTCATTATAATCTATTGCTAGGTTAGATATCAAATCCGTAATTGTTTGATCCCTCTAATTTGCAAAACAACTAAGATTTAATGATTTGCTGCGTCAGGAATTATTAGATCTTAGGAAGGACGTTCTACTAAATTAAATGCAACTGCTTGTTCTTGTGTTATTTAGCTTCATCGATCTCTTTGATTCCTAAGGCTGCTACTAGATTAAACCTTTAGTGCTTTTATGTGGTTGTTTAGTAGTTTGGGTTAATTAGGTTGCTTGTTTTCTAATTAACTACGACTAAGGAGAGATAGAAAAATAATTCCAATGGTAAATATTTAAAGTTTGAATTGATATATTGTCACGTCCCGATCCCTCACGAGATCGGAGGCTCTGTTAACCAAGCTATTCTCAACCATATTTCCAAACCCGATAAAAATTTAGGAAAAACGGACAGAGTCTCCCATGTACCGTGGACATTCTGAAAACCTGTAAACAATCAAATAAAACCACGAAGCAAAAGGAACCATATTTCTAATTGAAATCCAAACTTCAAGGCCATCTGAGCCTTAAGCAATACAAGACAATATAAATACACACAAAGATGCAACAATAGTCCTAAAATCTTTGTCTTCGTTCGCTTATCATATCATTCAATGTTAGCAAATAAACATTCTCATAAATTAAAGCCAACCATACATCCGTTCATTCACACCCAAGCATGCAACATGGCTAAAAGCAGAAGCATAAGTTATTACATGTCATAATTCCATAACACTTACTACATCCACTTAGCTTTCAAACCTGCAACTACCTAAATATATACATAAGCCCTTAGGCTCCGAAATAGAACATAAAGTAGGACAAGCAAGGTCTTCCACAGTTTAGCAAGCAATAACTCTAATCTCAAGTAATAGCACACAGCAATCAAGACAATTCCTCCAACTGCATCACCTGAAACATGTTTAGCGATGTATGAGCAATCACGATTGCCCAGTGAGGGATAAGGTCTACCGGGGACGTGCAATGCAGCAGTTAGTACAAATAAAGCATTTTACAACCAAAGGACAATTGAAACAAGAAGTTACCACACAATAAAAAGGATACGATTCACTTTGTTCTTCAATCACAAACCATGAGCCATGAACTGAAATCCCGATGCAATAATGACACTGATATCGATAAGCTGGCATCCCCTTATAACTCCAAAATGGGTGTACTCCGGATGTACCCCAAAATCCTACAACCCAACTCTCCATGGGCGGTATCCTAAGCGAGAGAGGGACTGGGCAACCATGGTAGCAGAGGTAGACCGGCAAGCCCGATGCCGCCCGGTTTCCACGATACTACCATGCCCAAATGGTTGTGTAACCACGATGCAATGCACTCAAAATGATAACAATAGAATAAATCAATAAACACATGATTCAGGGACAACAAAGTAGGTTGCCCTCATACACAAGATATAGACAATAAGTGCACATAATCTAGGTACAAATAAATAAACTATTATGCACATAAAGATGAAGTCTCCCTCACCTCTATCAAGCTCCAAAATGCAAGATTGGATTCAAATCACTCAATCACCTTTAACATAAAGTTAAATGTTGTTTAAATTACTCTTTAACTACAACATTCATTAATTATCCAACTAGGTTAGCTAACTCATAGTTTGCTTAATTAACATACAACCAAGTAATCATTCAAGTAATCTAATATACAAACAATATACCTAGCAAGCAATAAAATCATGATATAAGCATGTTCTACAATCATTTAAAAGAGCATTTTAAGCATAGATAACCATATTTAATTTCATAATAGTACTATCAATTTATAAAGCCATTAATCCATACTTATTATCTTTACAATTAACTTAATATAAAACTCAAGAAAAACACTTAGAACTATGGCAATACAATTACTATAAACAAGAATTCACTTAGAATCTTCAATTCAAGAAAAGCAATTATGCAATTTAGTTCATGAAACATTCTCTGAATAACGCCATATCTTAGATAATCACCCATAACCACTTAACCCATCAAGTCCAATCAAAACTTAGCCAATAACCCAACTTTATTCCGAAAGCCCCTTTCGTAAACCCAACTAAAAATCTATCTTCTAAGCAACAGGATGACACTACGAGCATTCCAAGCATTCAACAGTCACTAACAAACTTCAAGGAAGTTTTATAAACACCTAAAACACTAGAACAAACCAATTGCCCTAAATGTCCCTCTTTATGTTCTAGTCATTCTAACCATCTTCTAGCCAACTTTTAATGGGTTTGAGCAAACATTTAAGCCTTCTAGCATTAATGGCACCTAATAGAATCACTAAAACCATCAATTGAGCAAAAGTCACAAAACTCAATAGAATACTATTCTTTTCTCTAACTTTCTCAAGATATCACATCCCAACGAGCTATGATAATAGAAATCCGTTTTCACCACTCAAACCTATCCACATTATGATCCATTTAAATGCAAAGAAACCCTGTTTAACTACAACAATCACAAAACTCCATTTGTCCCCTTAGTTGATTTATACTACAACTACGTTAACCAATCACCCAACTAATGTCATAACCACACCAAAAGTGCTACCATGACCTCCCAAGACAATGCCAACACTCAAACCGAGCAAATTTCACACTTGGTCAAAACATCCCCTTTGCAATTCAAGGCTAATTAGCTTCCAAACGTAATACGAAGTTCAAGGTATGCAACCAAGCTATACTATCTTCCGAATGACACTTAATGACACCACTTAGGACCTTGAAATCACACTTTAAAATACAATTATCCGAAAAGTCCGAATTTACCTCTTTATGCATTTACACTACAAGTACCCTTATCGAAACTCAACTGCGAGTTAGGAAAGCATATCTAGCACCTACATGGCCTAAGAATACCAAATGTGATGACCAAATTAACCCGCATTTGCATTAACCCCGAAACCCCTTTCTAAAAGTCGCATATTTCATGATTTAGCCAAGTTTCGAGCAATTAAACTTCACGGGGTTATTAATCTACCTTCATTAACATCTAAGGCACCTAATTGAAGCAATGAATCAAGCTAAGAGGCACAATTTCATAAACCATAAAAATTTCACTATTCATTGTCTTCTACAATTGATCAATTGCATAAATTCAACAACCAAGCTATCTAACTACTCTACATAAGTCAAGTTAGCATGTACAAGTTATATTTCACAAGTATTAAGCATTACATAAGCTATAACTCACAAATATAAAAATTAAAGTTAAGACACATTTATGAAAAATACATATAAATGCTAAAAATCCCTCACCAAAGTGATTGTAGTTGCTAGAACTAGGCTTAGGAGACCATGAATGCTCTTGATACTAGCTCAAATGCACA
Source organism: Ehretia macrophylla (assembly GCA_037974665.1). Taxonomy (NCBI): domain Eukaryota; kingdom Viridiplantae; phylum Streptophyta; class Magnoliopsida; order Boraginales; family Ehretiaceae; genus Ehretia; species Ehretia macrophylla. The sequence continues at coordinate 10,151,260 of CM075768.1, forward strand.
CAAAATGGTAGCTTGAAGATGAAAATTTTCCTCTTTTTCTATTTCCTAGCCGTTAGCCTCAACATTTTTTTTCTCTCGTTTTTCTTTGCTCCACCGAATCTATCTTTCATTTCTTTTGCTTTTTTTGCTTTGTTTTGCTTAAATATATTACCTAGCTGACTAGACTAAAAATGAAAGCTAACTAAACTAATGCATTTTCAAGGCCAATACCAAAGGTTCACCAATTGACTTTCACTTTTCTTTTTTTTTCTTTTTTGTTGTTGCTTTGTTTACTAAGTGATACTAATGCAATAATTATATTAAAAAATATATAAAAATTATATTGAAAGGATACTAAAGCTAGCTAACTAAAATAAATTGAAAGCTAATAAAATTAGGCCTAACCAAATTAAAACTAAGCTCGGACAAATTTAAAACACCCAATTCTACCCTCCCGGACATGCAATGGACATAAATAACACTGATTGAATTCACATAATAATTCAAGTAAGGCAATTATTAAAGCAAATAAAATAAATTAATTAAACAAAAATAATCTCCGGGCTCAAGAAATATTAATCAATTAAATATAAGCAAGATAAGATAGTCATTTCTGGTAATTAAATGAAATTCACATAAATTCATTTATTATTAAAAATATTAAGATAGCCCATTCAAATCCGGACCAATTAAATAAATATTTTTACTAAAAATAATAAGTCAGCTCGTTCGAGCCTCGGAAGAAAAATAAATAAATATAATCATTAAAATATTAGCTAGCTCGTTCAGATCTGGGCTCGGGCTTCTTGTTCGAACAGTAAAATAAATTAATAAAAAAATATAAAATAATTTAAATAAATAAAATAATAAGATAATGGTCCTGCAAGTTATCTAAATATAATTTAAATAAATACAAATAATATAATCATAATTAATTAATTCTCGTAGATCAATTAAATAGATTTTAAATAAAGGTAAATGGTGATAAAATTAAAATAACTTTTCCCCGGTCCGGAACATCACATTCAAATAGTAAATTTAAATCAATTAAAATGTTATTGAGGTAAATTTTAGTAAATAAAATAATAAAATAGTTATTTTATGTGTTTATATGTAGATAAAAGATTAGGCTTTGGCCTTTAGAGAAATCAAGTTAAATAATTAAAGTTAGCCCAAAATAAAGATAAAACACCAAATGACCCAAAATGCATTCTAGTTTATACTATTCACTCGGGGACACTAACTATTTTATATCTCACATTTTAGATATGCTATGCACATACTTTCAGTGAATGAATACTAGATAAATACTAAGTAACATGAGAAAATTGAAATTTTAGAAAAATAGAAGACTTAAAAATTTAACTTGGGCTCGGGTGCTACTTATTCAATTAATTGAAAATAATGTAAACTAGCACCTAAATGCAATAAAATAATTTCTAATAATTATTTTACCAAGGTAATTGCCTCATTTAAATTTACTAAATATTATTTACACGTATTTCAAAAAATATAAAAATAGTGTAAATAAATGAATAAAGTAACATAAACATATAATTATAACTAAACATTAACACATAAGTACATACAAGTAGGTACTATTCGTTACATGCTGAGTCTAGGTGTCACACATATACTTGCATGAATGATCAGTTACAAGATTCCGATGGTGGATGTTGACTTAGATCAAGGTTTGTTCTTTTGATTAATTTCGACACTTCAATTTGAATTGCTCTTTAGTTATTTTTCTTAAAAATTGTTTTCGTTGTACTCAAGCCCTCTTAATCCTTGTTCACATAGCATAAAACTAGGCTAGATATTCTATGTAGGAACAATCCTTTCTCGCACTATTAAATATACTTTTCAGAGTACATGTTTTATTTTTGGTTGCTTATGACAACACATCAAATTTTGGCGCCATTGTCAGGGAATTATTCTAGTTTATTTTTATGCTTCTTGTGATCTTTATTTCGTTCTTGAAATTTGAAAATAAAAATCGTTAGTTTTTCTGTAGTTGCAGTTTCGGTAGATTTCAAAAAAATTGGTAGAATTAGGCCTCGAAATTGTACTTTTCTGAAGGGAAACGACGTTCTGATCGAGACTAGTTAGTCATTTTGACTTACTAGCCCCACCATCTCGAGGCCAAATTCCTTCGTTTAATAGAAGTTTTAGGCATTTTTGTATTTTAATGTAGACGTTTTATTTATTCTCATTACTCTAGATTTGTTATTCCTACTTTGTTTTCCATTGTTTATTAGGGTTTTCTTGATTGTATGACTGTAACTCGATCTACTAATCAAAGTGATTTGCAGTACGATCTTGAAATAGAGAGAAATTTGCACAGATTAAGGAGATGAGCTCGGAGAAATTCTGAAGAGAACGAACTAGTTGTTGATTCCCTATTTACTAGCGAATCTGATTCAGAAGAGGAGGAAGTCATGGCTAGAAATCGAACATTGAAAAAGCTTATAGCCCCTGATTTGGATCAACAACCTTTATGCATAATGTTCTCTGCTTTAGATGCCAATATTATTTTTAAATTAAAATCTGGCCTAATACATCTCTTGCCCACTTTTCATGGGCTTGCAGGTGAAGATCCTCACAAGCATCTAATTGAGCTTCATGTGGTGTGCATGAGTATGAAACCCAAAGGGGTTATTGACAAGCAAATTAAATTAAGAGCCTTTCCATTTTCTTTGAAGGATTCGGCTAAGGATTGGCTCTATTATCTACCCTCTGGGCGTATTATGACATGGAATGAGATGAATAGGTTATTTTTGGAGAAATACTTCTCAGCTTGAAGGGCGGCCTGAAGGTGCATGCTACCTAGCTATACTATGGTGTTTAAAAAACTTAAAACATATAAACGCAACGGAAACTTGATAGTATGCTAATCTAGGATCAAACAATAAGTTCTAAGATGAATAATTGCAAGAACACTAAGAACATGTGTAAGAACAATTTATAAAGAACAAATTCCAGCAAGGGATAGTTTTGCTACCTTGACTCGTTAACTTAAGAAACTTAACGAAAAACACAAAACTTGATCACCTTCTCGCTCTTTGAAGATCTACACGGCTAGGAGCTCTTTGAAGCTTTGGATCTTCTCCTCTATGACTTTCTTCCTTCTCTTAGATGATGAAGAATTGTAGGATTCTTCTCTTGAATGTTCCTAGCCTAAAAAACGTGTGAACTAGCTAGAGAGAGATAAAGAGCTTTTCTATCTTCTATTTTTCTCGTGAGAGAGAGGTGCAAAATATGAAGGTGGAACATGAGCTCTATTTATAGATATGGAATAACCTTAGTAGTTAATCTAAATTAATAAGGATTTGGATTCTAAGCCTATAAGCTAATCATATGCACCTTTGGACTTAGCTAGTCCAAAAGCATATTTAATTAAACTACTAAATATTCCAACTCCCCTTACTCTCTTGGATACACGCGTTGACCATGCCTATGTGGGCTAGAAGTGTGACTTGGCCCATCTTGCTTAGTCCATGTATTATTTTGCTAAATTAATTAATTGTTACTTTCCAAATTATCCACAACTAATCCAAATTGAAGATTCTCCTAAATAGGATACTAAGTTGTAACTGAATACTTTAATTTAGCAACTCTAAATACAATAACCATCTAAGAAACTATAACTTACATCTAAAAGGAAATAGGCTAGAAGAAGGACCAAAAGACATAAACAACTTGACAACTGAAAAGACCAAAATGCCCCTACTAAACCCTATAACAGATTTAGGCTTTTCAACTTGACTTATTCTACTAAAAAGTCATGGCTGCACTCCAAAATGTTTACTGTTGAATGCAGAAGCTCATCATACTAAGTATGTCCGTTGTGTACAACCTACTAAGTTAAATGACCAAAATACCCCTACATGTAATACTCCTTCAGATGAGACTAACTCACTATAACCTAGACCTTGATGAAGCGGCCTACTGCATCAATCTGTTATGAACTGATTCTAGAACGAAATGTCTATGACTTAGAACTTTTATGTTAGGACACCGTGCACCTAAGCCATTCACTATGGATCAAGGGCTTCTATACAACACAATTACACATAACTAAGGTAGAGAGAATGTATATGAATGTAACCATTCATCATAAACAATCACAACATGTATTTATTCACTGAAATGTCGTGTGCTAGTGGTTTTTTGGGTATACTATTCCCAACAAACTCCCACTTGCACTAAAGATCACTACTGCTACCTACCCTAAGAACCATAGACTCCATATGAGTTGAGAAAACTTTCTCTGTGAGTGTCTTGGTAAATGGATTTGGTAGATTACTAGTTGAGGCAATTTGTTCTACTTATATCCCCTTATTGATTAAACTCTTGGATTAAATAGTACTTTCTCTCTATATGCTTGCTTTCTTGTGATTCCTTGGCTCTTTACGTTGTACGACAAACCCATTATTATCGCAATACATGACAATAGGTCTAGATATTGTTGGCATTACTTCTAATTCTTTAAGGAACTTTTTGAGCCATACCATTTCTTTTGCAACTTCAGACGCTTCTACTTACTGTACTTCCATGGTTAAATCAGCAATATAATTCTACTTGACACTTCTCCATAAGATAGCTCCACTTGACAGAGTAAAGACATATTCAGAAGTGAACTTTCTAGAAGCTCTGTCAGACTGAAAATTTGAGTCTGTATAAGCTAATGACGTAAGATCATCTGTGCGGTATTCTAACACATAGTTCTTTGTTTTCCTGAGATACTTGAATATGTGTTTAACTGCGATCGAATGAGCTGATCCTGGGTTTGTCTGATACCTGCTGACCATGCCTATAGCAGAACAGATGTTCGGTCTTGTGCATAATATTGCATACATGAGACTACCAACACCCGAACCATACGGAACCTTCTTCATGCTTTCTATCTCATCAAGCGTCTTTGGACACTAATCATTAGATAGAATTACTCCATGCCTAGAAGGTAACACACCATTCTTGGAGTCTTGCATGCTAAACTTGACAAGAATCTTCTCAATGTATGAAGACTGGGATAATTCTAATGTCTTATTGCTACAATCACACAGAAGCTTGATGCCAAGAATATAACTGGCTTCTCTGAGGTCCTTCTTTTGAAATTGAGTAGATACCCAAACATTTACAGATGACAACATTTCTATATCATTCCCAAATAATAGAATGTCATCTACATAAAGGACTAAGAATGCGATAGCATTGCCATTACCATTCTTGTACATGCATGGTTCATCAATGTTTTGATCAAGGCCAACAGATTTGACTGTTTGGTCAAACTTGATGTTCCACGAACGTGATGTTTGCTTAAGTCCATAAATGGACTTCTTAAGCTTACAAACCATGTTCTCTTGGACTTTATCTACAAACTCGTCTGGCTGCATCATATAGATGCTTTCGTCGCGATTCTCGTTAAGGAATGCTGTCTTGACGTCCATTTGCCAAATCTTATAGTCATAATGACATGCCATGACTAAGAGAATTCTTATGGACTTGAGTATGGCAACTAGTGAAAATATTTCTTTATAATCGATCCCTTCTTTCTAAGTATATCCTTTTGCAACCAACCTTGCTTTGAAGGTTTCCACATTTCTCTTTCTTTTGTAGACCCATTTGTACCTTATGGGTTTTACTCATTCAGGTACAACTACAAGTTCCTAAACTTTATTAGAGTACATTGACTCCAATTCTGACTACATCACTTTATGCCATTGGTTTGCATCCACGCCCATTACTGCTTCATCATAACTAGTGGGGTCAATAATATGATTTACAGAGTCTGCCTGAAAAGACTTTCCATAGTATATATTAGGTTGTCCGACATTTCTCCCACTACGACGAGGCTCCGAGGTACTAGTTATGGCCTGCTGTCCATTCATTTTGTTATTTGGTGTAGGTACATTTAGAGATTGTGGAGAAATCTCCTCTAGAGCAATCTTAGAATCTGGTATTTTCTAGATTGATATATCATTTTCTAAGTATCTAGCATGGGTGCTAATTAACACTTTATGCTCCTTAGGGTGATAAAAGATCCTACCTCTTGTTCCTTTAAGATATCCTATAAAATAACATTTTTCTGATCTTGGTTTCAATTTTGTAGCATTGCTGCTAAGTACATAAGTTGAACAATCCCAAATATGGAGGTGTCCCAAACTAGGTTTGTGGTCTTTCCGGCGTTCTAGGTATTGATTTGAAAGGTACTAAGTTCAGAATATATGTTGTTGTTTCTATTGCATATCCCCATAACAATATGGGTAACGTGGCATGACTCATCATGGATCTTACCATATTTAAGAGTGTCTGATTTCTTCTTTCAATTACACCATTCTACAGGGCTATCCCAGGTGCGGTTAGTTGAGTCACTATCCCATGTTCTGTGAGGTACAGTCGAAACTCACTCGAGAGATACTCGCTATTACGATCAGACCGTATGACTTTGATATATTTTCCTAATTGCTGCTCTGCTTCAGACTTAAATTCTTAGAACTTGTCAAAGGAATCAGACTTGCGTTGCATCAGGAATATATATTCATATCTTGAGTAATTATCTGTAAAGGTAATGAAGTACTCATGACCTCCACGAGTTGGTATGATCATTGGACCACACATATCATTGTTAACCAATTTTAATGTTTTACTAGCTCTGTATCCCTTAGAAGAAAATGGCCTCTTGGTCACTTTCCTTTAAGACACGATTCACACTGAGGTAACTGATCAAGATCTAATAAGCTTAAATGCCTACCTTTAACCAACCTCTGAATCCTGTTTGAGTTGATGTGTCTTAAACGTAAGGGTCATAGATATGCATCATTGGTAGATGAAACCTTTCTCTTATTATTATTATGCTCTATATTGTGCAGTGAAGATGTTTCAAGATAAAAATAGAACAAGTTATTATGTAAACTACCGAAACAAATTATGTTACCATCTCTACAGATGTCCACACCAGAATGGAAATAAACTGCATAATTGTTATTCAAAAGTTGCGAAACTGAAATTAAATTCTTTGAAAAAACCGGAACATAATAACAATTGTTCAAAACTAATACTCTACTAGTACTAAACCTAAGATAAACATCTCCCACTACAGTAGCCCATACTTTAGCTCTGGTACCAACTCTCAGAGTAAAGTCTCATTTCTCAAGCACTAGCATTATCCGAAACACCTGCAATGAATTGCAGATATGATTAGTGGCTCTAGAATCTACGATTCAAGAATCAGTAGAATCAACCACTAAAACTATTCTAATGCAAAAAGTTGAAAATGTACCTGTCTTGCTATTACCAAGGTACTTTAGGGCTTTCCTTATCTGGCGTCGTTTGACATCGAGTATTCCCCTCTGGGGCTTGCTTAATGCACCTCTTACTTCTCCATCCATTTCTCTTCGTAGTTCTTGGGTTCTCTTGCCAAAACATCTTGGCATCAGTCTGTAACCCCTTATCATGCGAATAGGTTCTAGTCGACTGAAATCATCTAGCAAAGTGCTTATGATCAGGTCTACCTTCTGATCAGGACTGATCTTGGCTCCAAAAATCATGGCTAATGAAAATAGCTCCATTATTTGAAGTACATGACTTCTAATAGATGCTCCTTCTTTCATTTTTGTTGTCACTGCTTCGTGCATTATCTTTAATGAGGCAAGTATATTTGAAGCTCGTTATACCCTCATGCTGAGATCTTAAGGTATCTAATAGGGAATCCAGGATTAAGACCTTAGCCTTTTGATTGGTTAATCCCCACCACTTATCTACACAAATACGATGAATGGTAGAATTTCTTATGACATAGGGTCATGCTCAGATCATGACACGAATGTATCCCCTTCTTATGAGGATTTTGTCTAAAATCTTCCTCAATCTCTCATAGTTTAGACCAGTTAACTTATTCTTTTTGAGAATTCTAGTTAAGTGACTGAGAGCTTTAGACATTTCTGAATACATATACATTATAATTATTAAAACATTCATATGTAACGTAAGAATATCATGTATAATGTAAACATGGAAAAAACACATATATACACATTAATCTTTTTGCTTAAGTAGTTGAGCCTTAAACTACTACATGCAACAGTGTCTCAATTTACCTACAAGTCCGCCAACTTTAAGATGGCCGAACTTGCAGTAAATTTGAGTCAAGTCCACGCTTCGTTTGGATTATTATTTTGTCTGGATAGACACTATCCAAATAATAATCCAATCATTTTATTATTTGGCCTCTCTAGAATACATTTACTTTGGCTAAAATATTATTTCTTCTAGAGTTGAGTGAATTACCATTCCTTAGTTGATACTCCCTAACTTAAGCCTGCCGTAGGTAGTGACTTATATCTACATCATATAAAATGATCTTTAGTGAAGAACTCTATCTTTAGGATGGTCGAGCCTACTAATCATCTTCTCTTATAATTATTTAAGTTTAGTTTGTCTACTAATGTCCAAATTAAATATTACCCTCCGTAGGGAGCATATTGCATGGTAAAGCGAGACAATATTAATTTATTAGTACAAATCAAAATTGGAAGGCCTTGGGGTTTTCCATTATCCTCTACCACTCAAATTTTTATTAAATATAAGGATTTTCATATATTTTTCTTTAATACTTAGAATCTAGGATTTATCTAACTAATCTAAGGCTAATAATATTTCTTCTAGAATGTGGACTTGGGGTCCTTATTTCTTAAAATATTATAGGTCTTTATTTAAAACCTTTTAAGTATATTTTAAAATATATTACCTATATTGGACTTTAATCTCTAAAACCATAAGTAAGGCCTACTTAGGTATATATAATTTAATAATTGAGTTCTAAAAGATTAATTTTATCTTTAACCAATTTTAAATTATTCTTATAATTAATTAATCTATAGATTAATATAAATTAATCTTATCCTAAATTAATTCTTAATTATTCATTACCCAAGTATATTAGGATTAGCTATTCTAAATCCTAATGGTGCTAGGATTCCATGCATCCATAATATTCCATATATTTAACTAACAAAAATAAATATAAATATTAAAGGATAGGAATAAATAATTAAATAATTAAATTTAATTATTTTAACTATAATTTCTAGATAGACATAATAGTTTAGTCAAACTAGGAATCTAATCACAACTAAACTTCAAATACTATAAAAAAAAAGGCTGAAACAAAATAAAACACCATGGTCTTAAAGACCATGGTATGACCGACTCCCCAACCCCACACGTCCTTGGGACGCATGAAAGGGGGGCGGCTACATTATCTTTTTTTTTTTTTTGATTTTATTTATTTGTTTCCTTGTTTCTTGTAATCCAAGTAAAACTCTTCTAGTTTCCAAATCAAACTAGATTTTAATTTTTTCCTTAAATTCAATATATCTAATTAAATATCTAAGATGTCCTGTAATTTCGTGATAAAACGAAAACTACTCATCTAACTGTAATTATATTGAATTAAACATGCAAAAACATATAATTGTCTATCAATATAGCTAAAATTTTGTTTGTTCTAGAATTCTTTTTTTTCTTAACATGAGCATGCACAATTCTATATGTTAAACAAAAATTCCATCAAACGAAAAATCATAAAAATTTCTACCAAAAGTTCTTAAACTTCATAATCAATACATGTATAGATTGTAATATTCATACTACAATGTGGCGTGGCTCTGATACCACTGAAGGTGCATGCTACCTATATATACTATGATGTTTAAAAAATTTAAAGCATATAAACGCAGCGGAAACTTGATAGCATGTTTATCTAGGATCAAACCACAAGTTCTAAGATAGATAATTACAAGAACACTAAGAACATGTATAAGATCAATTCATAAAGAATAGATTATAGGAAGCGATAGTTTTGTTACCTTGATTCGTTAGCTTAAAAATCTTAACGAAAAACACAAAACTTTTGGATGATCTACGCGCCTAGGAGCTCTTGGAAGGTTTTGATCTTCTCCTCTATGACCTTCTTCTTTCTCTTAGCTGATGAAGAACTATGGGACTCTTCTCTTGTATGTTCCTAGTCTAAAAACTTGTGAACTAGCTAGAGAGAGAGAGAGAGAGAGAGAGCTTTTCTATCTTCTATTTTTCATGTGAGAGAGAGGTGCAAAATATAAAGGTGAAAGATGAACTCTATTTATAGATATGGAATAGCCTTAGTAGTTAATCGTAAATGAATTAGGATTTGGATTCTAAGCCCATAAGCTAATCCTATGCACCTTTGGACTTAGCTAGTCCAATAGCATATTTAATTAAACTACTAACTATTCTAACTCTCCTTACTCTTTTGGATTCACGTGTTGACCATGCCTAGGTGGGCTAGGCGTGTGACTTGGCCCATCTTGCTTAGTTCATGTATTATTTTGCTAAATTAATAAATTACTAGTTTCCAAATTATCCACAACTAATCCAAATAGGAGATTCTCCTAAATAGGATACTAAGTTGTAATTGGATACTTTAATTTAGCAACTCTAAATACAATAAGCATCTAGGAAACTATAACATACATATAAACGGAAATAGGCTAAAAGAGGGACCAAAAGACATAAACAACTTGGCAACTGAAAATACCAAAATGCCCCTGTTAAACCCTATAGAATATATAAGTTTTTCAACCTGACTTATTCCACTAAAAAGTCATGGCTGCACTCCAAGATGTTTATTGCTGAATGTAGAAGCTCGTCATACTAAATATGGCCTTTGTCTACGACCTACTAAGTTAAATAACCAAAATAGCCCTACATGTAACACTCACAATCAAGAAAGACTTTCCATGTACTATCTCTTTCCTGATTGCATCTTCTCCTTGAGACATCTAAATCATTTAAGTAACCATCCACTGGATAACTAACACTTGATCTAAGGAGCAACCTACAAGCCAAATATCCGACATACTCCTAGAGTACATCACTAAACTTTGATTAGGATGATCTACTGGATAATCACAAGGGAGTGACTATTCTATCATGCAACGACATAGATCTGTATTGCATATGCATATCCAACCTAGTCAAACCCATATGCCCAACACACAAAGTTGTTGACCCATAATTGAGATCTCACCCATGGTGCATCAAAGCACATGAACCTGATTTCGTTAGTTCATCCACATATGCTCAAGATTAAAAGTATTGATCACTTAGGCTAATAAGGTATGTATTGATCTCTATCTTTGATAGTACCTCTTGGAGAGATCATGTCACGACCCTATTTTACAATAATACAGTACAGTCTCTGATATCATATAAATAAAAGATCTCACACTTAAATAAACCACAAACAACTTGGGATTGTGATGTCACAGGTTTAAAAAGATCACTCCTCCTAAGTCCGCTAAGGCACACTACATTAGCCCGTACACTAATATCCATACTATAAAACATCCAACCATGTAACATCTCAAACACATCCAAGAATTTAATATAATACGCCTTCAAAACAACTCTTTAATACCAAGGACTACATCCCAACAACAATTCTCCAATACAACAATATACACCTTATGACCACCAAGAAAAGACATTACAACATAATTTATATAAACTCCTCAATAAAGTATACATCATCCGAAATAATCTCCAATTACATCATACTTATAATCCATAAATAATAAAACTTCATCCAAAGCAAGATAACAAAGAATTCACTTCCAATCTCCTCGAGGCTCTAACTCGGCTCCACCTGAAATGTGTTATAAAATGGGGTGAGTTTCACAAACTCAATGAGGGTGGGACAATGCAGGGAGGTTTTGGAAAATATTTGAACTTTGAAAGCTTCTTTTGAAATCAAGCCATGAACATCAATAGACAACAAGTATAAATGTGCGAGAATGTAAATAACCACGTAGTAAGGATACGCTCTTTCTGCAGATGCCGATCCCCTATACGCCAATACGAACTCTTCCCCTATACGCCATGAAGATGTACATCAAACCTAAGACCCAGACCTTGTGAATTCTCCATTCACAACGGGATAGGGATTAGAACCCCTAGTCATGTCATCGCCTGATAAGTCCTATGCCGCCCAGTACAACATGACGCTACTGTGTCTGTTTTAAAGGTTGCAACCTTTCGCATCACATCACATACGCATTCACACATAACACATTTACACATCATGACAAATAAGGGAAAACAACAAAGTAGGTTGTCCCTCAAATCACGTTAACAAGCCATAACACATTTGTTAGGTAACAAAGTAGGCTACCTAACCATTTGGAAACACTTTAAATATTTAAACATTTCATTTGGAAAGCTTGTACATTGACGCTATTATTTTCATGGAAACATTCTAATGCACTTTATTTTGATAAAATATGACATAACTATAATTTAAATGAAGTTGGAAGTATTAGGAAAGTAGTATGAAAACACATAAAAGCACTTTTCCTAAACCTTCAATTTCCCTTCACATTTATTCCACTTAATCAATCATTTTACTTTGCCATTTATTTTCAACTAGTAGCCATTAACTCCAATCGTGCGTTAACACTAAACATCAATAACCTTCAAACACAAATGGTCTCCAAGCATAAATAACCATCAACCATCAATAACCAATCAACTAATAAACACAAATAACTCCTCGGACTAATGGTCTCCGATTATTGACTATCCTTAAACCATACCAACACCCGTATACTAAGCATTAAATATCATTAGACCATAAAGACCACTAAACATTTATGATCATCAAGCAATCTAAAGGACAAACATTCAATAACACTAATCATTAACAACTCCAAATACATTATGCACCACACTCAAAGAAATTCACACCTTCTACAAAATAGAATTCAAACCACACTGAATCCAACTTCTAGCCACATTTACTCCAACTTCTAGCAACAACACTTTTATGTTTTAACTCATTCCAATTACATTTGACACCATTCAAGCTTAGCAACACATTCAACAAACTAGAATTCAAAAACACTTATAAAACGAAGTGGCTTAGACAAATCTTTTTTGTCGATAACCTCAGACCAATCAATCGAATATTGATTAATACGATTTTGTCCGGAACCTCTTTTTCTTCCGAAAAAAAGGGAAGGAGAAGGATCTCCAAACAATCATTATGATTAAACCACACAATTTACCTCTTAAATTGCATACATGAACTCACTTGAAAACACCACGAATTACACTAATTTAGCCTTCAAGCCACAACCAACACTTCAATCCTAAACTAACCCCTTTTTCAACTCAATGTCATTCTTCAACAATTAAACCAAAACTCTTTTAAGCATTTCATCAAACACTTAATCTACATATTTACAACTATACCAAAACAACAACACTCATATAAAGTCTCCCACTTTTAATCTACTTACAAGTAATATAAATGTTGAATCTCCATACAACCAATATATACCCCAATTATAATACATTATAAGTGTCAAACTTTGGCAACACCAAGCTTAAAACAAGTTTTACAAGCAAAATCTCAAAAGTGCACCATTGTTGGAATTCTAAAAAATTCATCAAAATGCACCAAAACTCCACAATTTGTGCTCCCAAGCTATGAAATTAAGTTATGAACACACACACACACACACACACACATATATATATATGTTCATTAACAAACATTTAGGGAGCAATTTGAGCATTAAAAACAAAAAAACACTATTCACATATTTTTGGAAAATTTTTCAGCAACAAGCATTTTTTCGAAAACTCATCCAATTTTGCTTCCAAACCATTAAAGCATGTTATAAGCATATATATATATGTATATAAACTTCATATACAAGCATTAAACTAAAGGTCACACTCATATTTAGCCAAATCATTGATTATATAACACATATAATCTACCACTACAAAGCATGGATCAAATTAGCTAATATTCATGTATGATGTTCTCTTTGACCTATCTAACAAGAAGCACAAGCATTTATAACATTATCTAGCGTATATATACAAGAATGAAAACCATGCTTCAACTTTAAAATTAAGTTTAGAAAATCCCCTCACCTTTTGAAGAAAGAAAAGCTAGAAATAGGATGGAAACACCTAGAATATGCAAGAACTAGCTTGGATTAAAGTGAAATGGCCTTGATCTTCTTCTTTCACTTCAAAAATGGCTAAAACCCCTTGAAAAAACACTATTTACTCTCTCTCTTGCTCACTCACGGCTGAAGAGGAAGGAAAATAAGCTATTTTTGGCTTTATTTGCAAATAAAAAGCTTAAGGTCAAAGATGGTCAATTCCTGAGAAAAGAATCAACTTTGCCACATTTTACAAAAATGGCCATAACTTCTTCTAGAAAACTCTAATTCATGATCCGTTTGAAGCGATAAAAACTAGGTTCGTCGAGATTTCTAACCATATATAATTTGCCACCTAACTCTTCCCCAATTGATGCAATTTTTATTCCGAAGTTGGCCAAAAATTTGACTAAGTTAACCTTACATTTTGTTTTTAATCCCAAGTTTGCCATTCATTAAACTTTCAAGAAATACCCACCTTGTCCTAGTTGGTCAATGAAGATGAAAAATCAACTAGTTTGGTCAAAGAAGATGAAAGGTCAACAAAAATGTGATTTAAATGACTTTAAATGAAATTTTCACATAATAACACTTAAATGCACATATTATTTTCAAATGATGATTTAAACAAGTAAATGCACATATTATTTTTTAAATAATGATTAAAGTAAATGAATGCACATGTAATGAATACTCGGGTAATCACAAATCACACCTAAGTGGCTTTTTCAATGTGTGACGCACACACTAGTGAGGCTTAGTCCATAAACCTACCAATGACCAAGCACGATACGCTTCACAGGAGACTAACTCACTATAACCTAGACCTTGATGAAGTGTCCAACTCCATCAATGGGTTATGAATTGATTCTAGAACCAAGTGTCTATAACTTAGACCTTTTGTGCTCGAACACTGTGCACCTAAGTCATTCACTATGGATCAAGGGCATCCATACAATACAATTACACATAAATAAGGTAGAGAGAACATATATAAATGTAACCATTAATGATAAACAATCATAACATGTTTTCATTCATTGAAATGTCATGTGCTAGTGGTCTTTTGGGCTATTTATCCCCAACACAGCTAACATTCGAAAAGAAATTTATGGTGTGAAGCAGTACAATGGCGAGACCCTATACGAATATTAGGAACGTTTCAAAAAATTATGTGCAAGCTGCCCCCATCATCAAATTAGTGAGAAGCTACTTATCCAATATTTCTATGAGGGCTTTCTACCCATTGATAGGAGCATGATTGATGTCGCGAGTGGAGGAGCTTTGGTGGATAAAACTCCTGAGGTCGCAAAAAGTTTGATTGTAAATATGGCAGCCAATTCTCAACAATTTGGCACTAGGCTTGATCCTCTATCTAAGCATGTTAATGAGGTAAATATTTCTTCCCTTGAAGAACAGATTGCGAGTCTAACTTCTTTTGTTCATCAAATGGCTATAGGTAATATGCAAATGGCAAAGACTTATACGATTTGTTCGGTAGTAGGGTATCCAATCGATATATGTTCACTTTCTCAAGAGGAGCCCATTGAGCAAATGAATGCGGTGGGTGGTTTCCTTGGACTACCGGAAAGGAAGTATATAACGCCCTATTCCCTCACGGAAATAGGAGCTATATATTCCCACTAAACACAACCCGATCCAAAACCCAAGTCACGAAATACGAGGAGAAACGGACAGAGTTTCCCCTGTTTATAGGACAAACAGTTTACCTGCACACAACATATATATGGACCAGTACCGTGTCCAAACATACAACAACTCCATACATGCATTGAACTCAAACCTCATTAAACTATTACATAAACTAGGTTATCAAAGCACTCTACGACCTGGTTAAACTTAAATACATTTATCTCCTACTTTGAGCATATACAATTCATGAAAGTAAAACTTTACAACTTTTACAACTCAAGCCACATAACACGTAAGGCCACTCTTCAAGCACGAACTATCACGTGATCACGAACTACACTTCCTTTGGCTATAACCTGAAAGATTTATGATGAGGAGTGAGTATACCAATAATGTATACTCAGTGAGGGAGGGGGAAACGGGGACAGTATATCGGGTTTGTGCAATGCAGCAATTTAACACAATTAACACAATAAATAAACAATGAATAACAATTCTAATACCATACTTTAAAAGGATAGGATCAATAACCCTTATCACTCCAACTTTTGAACCACGATCACCAACACGATCATAATCAATGTGCCGGGATAATCCCCAAACACTCCAGTGGGAGTACTCCGGATGTACCCCAAATATCCTACGACCCAACACCCCCTGGCAATCTCCGGACCAGGCGAGTGAGGGAATAGGGTACAGAGCTAGAGCACCAACCCTGGCAAGCCCGCTGCCGCCCAGAGAGGTCCATCGCATCCGTCCAGATTGTATGGTTGGGGAACCAAAGCCTCGATAACACAAGAAACAATAATAATAATAACAATATAACAAAATAACCCGATATACACACAAGAAGGACAACAAAAGAGGTTATCGTCACACATTAACTAGTTGACCATAATAGAAGCGAAATAACAAGCATTAACCATTAACTCATTCTATTAACTATAAAACTGACAAATCTTGTTAGAATACGCTAAATCACATTAATAGCATGAAAACTATTTAACATATTCGATATACAATAGAGAAATGCAAATAAGATGCAACTCCCTCACCTTGCAAAGCCAATCCTGTAAGAATTTAGTTAAGAACCCTTTCCATATTCTCCGAATGCACCAACTCCTTCCATTCTACTACATAATACAATCAACTAACTATATAAGAAGTTATACATTCATTCTCGGGTATTCCACTTAGCATGCATGAGGTTCTAAATCACATAGACTAACTAGACATTTAACATGCTAGAATTACCAAGTTAATACATGTAGAACACTTAAAACACTTAACTAGAACATTTTCAAACTTCTACCATAAAATACTTCATTCAAGCATAAACTCAAACACTTAGTTTTCAATATATACATTATTAACTAATCCTTGATCTAACATGAAAATAACCATAAAAACCTTCTAAACTATCAAAAGAGTGCTCTTACTCACTTATGAACTCTAAAATACAAGATAGATATGGAATACAACACATAGCAAGTAGATCTTCATGAAAACATGCCCATTTACAAAACTTCTAACAGAACCTTAAATTTATCAAATTCATTACCTATGTTCTTGGACTCCAAATTCTCTGGTTTTTACATATAAATGTAGATCTTCGAGTGTAGTTGATTTTAGAATCAAACAGAGCTTAATTCCAGTTTAAAATCAAAAAGTTATGACCTTTCCCGTGCAACTACACAAACTGTCCAGTAGCAGCCATTTTCAGGACACATTTTGAAAATGGCTAAATCGGAGGCCTAAAACGTTAGAATTAGCCTTAGCTCTAGAAATCAACATTTGTTCTAAACTGCCTAATCTAGCTTCTATGTAAATTTTGTTAATTTTTGAGTACGTTTTCTATGTCAAAATAGCTTCGAAAGACAGGGGCAGTGCACTATTTCGAAATTCAGATTTTGCATACTTGAATTCTCTTGATGTTTTCTTGCATTTGACCTATCTATGGGGATTAATCTAGCATGTAACACATCCCTATACTCCACTAAGACCATTAACCAAACTCATTTTCTACATTTATATCCATATATAGCAAAGTATCAACTACAACTAAAATCAACTATACACAAGCTATAAAACAAGAAATATGTTCTCTAGCATCTAAATAACAAGTATTAAGCATAGATTTAACAATATCTAACATAAATAATGACTTTTGAAAAATGGGTTAGAAAATGTCCTCACCTTTTTTCTGCAAAATAAATGAAAAATAAACCGCTAGAAAGATGCTACACGTCACCACGAACTCAAAAATGCTGAAATTGCGCCTTGGTTCCACTCCAAACTCAAGATATAAGCAAAAATGTGCAAGGGTTTACTATTCATGGTCTTAGCTTGGTCACGGGTGGAAGGGAAGGAGAAAAGCTGATTTTGTGTTTTGTTTTGGCTTATTTAGTATTTAAGTGGAAAGTCAAAGGTCAAAGCTTCGGTCAACTCTCGCGTAGAAAAATCAGCTCTGCGCCACCTTACGAAAACAGCCATAACTTCTTCTAGAAAACTCCAATTCACGAACGGTTTGAACCTATAGAAACTAGACTCGTAGAGCTTTCCAACCATATATAATTTGCTACCTAATTCTTCCCCAATTGGTTCAGATTTAATTCCAAAGTTGACCCAAAATTTGACTAACTTAACATGGCATTTTTATTTTTAATCCCAAGTTTACCCTTCATTAAACATTTCAAAAAAATTCCCACCTTGTCCTAGTTGGTCAATGAAGGTGAAAAGTAGATAAGATGCAATTTAAATGAACTTTAAATGCAATTTTAAATTTTAAAACACTAAATAAGTCATGTAAATGCACATATTATTTTTCAAATAATTATTAAAATAAATGAATGCACATGTAATGAACGTTCGGGTCCTCGCAGCTAGCATTTAAGATAACACGTAATTAAATGCAATACTATTAAATACATGCTGAGTTCGGGGTATCACAAAGTATGTTCCCTTTTTGAGAACGTATAATCCGACATGGAGGGATCACCCTAATCTTAGCTATAGGAATCCACAAATAAATCAGCATGCGACTCAAAACTGTCAAGCTTTCAGCAATATAAGCAGCCATATTAACAACTCGGCCAAACTTCTAGTTCTGGTATGTTTTTAGAAGATATTGTTAAATCTTTTGCCACTGATACTTTACAATTTCAACAAGAGGCGAGGGTGTAAAGACCTCAACCCGGCCCTTCTCAAGACTAGGTCAAAGTCTATGTTCACCGTTGCTGCGGTCTCAAGTAAATAATTAACGGTAACCTTACGAGAAAGAAAATACATAAAACTATTCAATAATAAGCTTTTATACAATAAGTTGAGGACAAAGGGTGTTACATCATCCGAGACCTGAGAACTACCCGACTATTTACAAACTAGGGTTTCAGAATAGCTAACCAAGATTAATACAAACAAACTCTAACTTTTACAACTTGGATCAAAATATGACAGCAAGAGGCTTCGAGCATGTAAACATTCATCTTCAGCATATAAAGTCAATTTCTATTTCAAGCTAAACTGCACCTGCACTGGGGGAAGGAAAAAGGGTGAGCTCTGGGGAAGCTTAGTGAGGATGGAATAGAAGAGTTTTGAAAATATTTATGGACGGTCTCTTTTCCAAATCATGATACAATTCACGTGCGGTAATATAACACAATATCCACATGAGATATATTTAACAAGTAGAAATTTTTATCCCGTTCAAGTCACATATCAAATAGCAGTAATAATAATATCTAGATAGATAATCAATTTATATTGCATTAATAATTACATTTAGTGGCATATACCCACATCACATATCAGCCTACTCTCTGAGGGTGGAATGCCAAGCGAGAATAGGACACTACTCCCCGAGGGTGGTACCAAGCAAGAGTAGGAAAAAGTTGATCATTTCACAAGGTGGCCAACCTTGATCACAATTCCAACTTCTTATCTCTCCCAAGAGGGTACTCCGGATTATACCTGAAATCTACGACCCAACTCCTCGAGGGTGGAGATCGCCAAACGGGAGAGGGAATAGGTCCACGATAGACACGGGAGCACTGGCAAGCCCTATGCCACTCGGCGTTCGTGCAAGCTATCGGGCTTGAGGTTGCAACTCCCAAGTATACACAAGCATGCACAAGTATTAACGTAGCACATAATCAACAATTATTTGTACAATTTATAAGCACGCACTTTGATAAACACGTAAGTGGTGAACAACTCAAATATTAAAGAAGATAATTTGGAATTATTAATACAAGCAGATAATAGAATGTAATCTAGAGCAACGAATAAATAAATATGAGTTTATGTAAACTCCTCACCTCAAGTTGTGAGAATCGTTCTATTCTCGCCAGTCTTAATTTTCTTTTTGTTGGTTGACAGTGAAGGTGATAACGGTGGCTGAAAAGTAAATTAAAATATGCTTTGTCTTTTTCCTTAGTTGACTGATCAGTAAAGTAAAGATTTTGCTATACTACCTCAAAATGCAAAAAATTGGAGAAAACTCGGATCGATTTTGAAACTTTCTGAACGTTAACTAAACTGAATTGATATAATTTAATAAAACTGAGCCAGAGAAAAGTGTCTGCCTGTTTGATTTCAGGGGGTCAAGTGACCTCCTTATATAGGCCTTCAAGGCCGACATAGGGGGAACACGTGTCCTTCCTTCGTTGGCCGCCAATCATGGTTGGCCACGTGGGGGACACGTGTCCCTCCACGTGTCACGCATGCGTGGCATGTCTACACATGCATGACACGTGTCCTGAGACATGTGTCACTCCATGGGAGTGACACCAACGTTCTATTTTTTGCCCGTTTCGTGCGCAGGTGTCCCGATTTTTGTATTTTTGCACTGCGATGCAATTTTGCCAAACTTCGCCATTAAGTAGTAGAAGTTAAAGGAAACCCAATGGTGTATGGCCATTTTTTCGCGGCTGAATCCCGATTTTCCTATAATTGGCCCCGAAGTGAAACCCTTTTTCCAAATAAAAAATCCCTAAAATCTGGAAAACAACCGAAATGGTCCGAAAAGTTTAAGAAAATCACCCATACTCTGGTAAACAACTGAAAAGTTTTACTTGGTCATGATATGGGGCTTTACATCCCTTTAACGACCCTAAGCTTAATGATAATTCATGCTATAAGAACACCTAATAATATATTACTATTAATCGTAATACCAATTGATTTTTAAAGAGTAAGACAATTAACTATAGATTAAATGCAGGCAAATAATCACAAAGGCACATTTTTCAAAAATAACGAAAGAAATAAATATAAATAAATACTTGTAAGCCCTCGCAATTTACTTCTTTAATACCTCCGGTCCGCTGCGTGAGATTGAATACCGAATGCAAAGTAAGAATTTCAAACATGAGCCTCGAATAGTAATACCTGGATGAGAATACCAAAGAACACCGTACAAGAATATCGTGCGAGAATATCAAGAAATCCTGAAAATTCTAAATAAAGGTTATATGAATGCCAAATAAAAGCAATATGGCTGTCAAATAAAGGCAATATAAATGCCAAATAAAGGCTACACTTTAGGAAATCCAATTCAGAATACCAAATGAGATTACCGAGTAGAAGTCCGGAGAAAATACAAGTTAAGAATTCCGAGTGAAGATATGAAAGAAGATACCAACGACCAATCATTTAGGATCAAGCTCCAAGCATTAAATATCGTCTTACCGATTAACCATCCCTTCTTCGGTTGATCCCTATTTAAGGAGATCCATTACTAGCCGACTCTTTCAGGGGAGGGGACTACTTACCATTTCACAAGTAATGCATGTATGCAGTTAATAACACATTCAGTTAATTCTAACACTATTAAACATATAATCCATAGATTTGTACTCAATAGATAAACACATTAAGCACATATGATTACACTAAACACATATCCCTAAAAATAACTACCCACTAATCGAAGATCTTATCTCGGCTTATAAGCTATCTAAACTCTGATACTACCTGTAACGACCCCAACCCGGCCCTTCTCAAGGCTAGGTCAAAGTCTATGTTCACTGTTGTTGCAGTCTTAAGTAAATAATTAACGATAACCTTACAAAAAAGAAAATACAAAAAACTATACAATAATAAGCTTTTATACAATAAGTTGAGGACAAAGGGTGTTACATTATCCGAGACCTGAGAACTACCCGACTATTTACAAACTAGGGTTTCAGAATAGCTAACCAAGATTAATACAAACAAACTCTAACTTTTACAACTTGGATCAAAATATGACAGCAAGAGGCTTCGAGCATGTAAACATTCATCTTCGGCATATAAAGTCAATTTCCATTTCAAGCTAAACTGCACCTACACTAGGGGGAGGAAAGAGGGTGAGCTCTGGGGAAGCTCAATGATAATGGAATAGATGAGTTTTGAAAACATTTATGGACGGTCTCTTTTCCAAATCATGATGCAATTCACGTACGGTAGTATAACACAATATCCACGTGAGATATATATAACAAGTAGAAATTTTTATCCCGTTCGAGTCACAAATCAAATAGCAGTAATAATAATATCTAGATAGATAATCTATTTATATTGCAACAATAATTACATTTAGTGGCATATACCCACAACATATATCAGCCTACTCTCCGAGGGTGGAATGCCAAGCGAGAGTAGGACACTACTCTTCAAGATTGGTACCAAGCGAGAGTAGGAACAAGTCGATCATTTCACGAGGTAGCCAGCCTTGATCACAATTCCAACTTCTTATCTTTCCCAAGAGGGTACTCCGGATTGTACCTAAAATATACGACCCAACTCCTCGAGGGTGGAGATCGCCAAGCGGTAGAGGGAATAGGTCCACGATAGACATGAGAGCACTGACAAGCCCTATGCCGCCCTGCATTCGTGTAAGCTATCAGGCCTGAGGTTGCAACCCCAAGTACACACAAGCATCCACAAGTATTCACCTAGCACATAATCAACAATTATTTGTACAATTTATAACCACGCACTTTGGTAAACACGTAAGTAGGTGAACAGCTCAAATACTAAAGTAGATAATTTGGAATTGTTAATACAAGCAGATAATAGAATGTAATCTAGAACAACAAATAAATAAATATGAGTTTATGTAAACTCCTCACCTTAAGTCGTGGAAATCGTTCTATTCTTGCCAGCCTTAATCTTCTTTTTGTTGGTCGACGGTGAAGGTGGTGACGGCGGCTGGTAAGTAAAATAAAATATGCTTTGTCTTCTTTCTTAGTTGACTTATTAGTAAAGTGAAGATTTTGCTATACTACCTCAAAAATGCCAAAAATTGGAGAAGATTCGGACAAGTTTTGGAACTTCTAGAACGTTAACTAAATTGAATCGATATAATTTAGTGGAACCCGGCTAGAGAAAAGTGTATGTCCCTTTTTGATTTCAGGGGGTCAAGTAACCCCCTTATATAGGCCCTCAAGGCCGACATAGGGGGGACATGTGTCCTTCCCTTGTTGGCCGACCAATCATGGTTGGCCACGTGGGGGACACATGTCCCTCCATGTGTCACGTATTCGTGGCACGTCCACATGTATGTGTAGACATGCCACGCATGCGTGACACGTCCACGCATGCAGGACACGTGTCCCTCCACATATCACGCATGCGTGGCACGTCTACACATGCATGACACGTATCACAAGACACGTGTCACTCCCCGGGAGTGTCATCAACATTCTATTTTTTATCTATAGTTAGACAATTAACTATAGATTAAATGCATACAAATAATCACAAAGGCACATTTTTCCAAAAATAATGAAAGAAATAAATATAAATAAATACATGTAAATGCATGGTCGGGCTCAGCTATTACAGAGGGTCAGTATCCAAAGTTTAGACAAGTAGTTAGGGTAGATGGCAACTGCAATTAATCGGCTAGAAGGCAAAGTTTGGGGAAATTACCCTCTTAAATGGTAGTAAATCCAACAGAAAATGCAAGTGCAATCATTTTGAGAAGTTGTAAAGAGCTGGAGATTCCAGTAAAGAGAGACCCTACATCATCGAAACAAGAAAAGGAAAAAAATGTTGTTGTAGAAAAGAACGTGCCCAATGACGATAATGTGCCTAAGCGTAATTTTTTACCTCTTTCTGATTATAAACCAGTACCTCCTTTTCCTCAGGCATTAGCAGAATCTAGAAAATATGAGCGAAATAGCGATTTATATGAGACTTTTCGTGGATACGAGATAAATATTCCACTTTTAGATACTATTAAAGAAGTAGCTCGTTATGCTAAATTTCTGAAAGAACTGTGTACGATTAAGAGAAAACAGAAACTTAAGGGATATAAGAAGATGAGAGTATGAGAGAATGTTTTTGCAGCTATTCAAAGAAAACTCCCTACAAAGTGTAAAGATCCAGGTATGTTTACTATCCCTTGTACGATAGATAACACTAGAGTTGAGAAAGCCATGATAGATTTAGGAGCTTCTATTAATGTGATGCCATATTCTATATATGCTTCTTCAAAACTAGGACCTTTGAATAAAATTAGTGTTGTGATTCAATTAGCTAATAGATCTAATGCCTATCCTAAGGGTGTAGTTGAGGATGTTATTGTGCAAGTTAATAATCTGATTTTTCTTGTTGATTTCTATGTGCTTGATATGGAGAAGGGTGATCAAACTATGCCTATTTTGTTAGGAAGACCATTCTTAAAGACATCCAAGACTATGATAGATGTTCATTGTGTCATACTTACCATGGAATTTAATGGTAAAATTATTAAGTTTAATATTTATGATGCCATAAAATATCGTGGTGATGATAATCCTATTTATTCTATTGATATGGTTGATTCTTTAGCACATGAAGTTTTTGAACTTGATGGAAAAGATGGATTGGAAGTTTCCATTAGTAAGCATATTGAGGAAAAGAATAACCATTTAGCCTTGAGTACTGATTTACAGGAAACTGTTGTAGTATTGAATGATTTTTTGAAGTTACAATAGTCAGGTAACGTTCTTTATATTACGTTACCAGTTTCTAATGAGCGACCTTTACCCTCTGTTTTGCAGTCCCCCATTCCAGATTTGAAACCTCTCCCCAGTCACCTCAAGTACATGCTTCTTGGAGATGGAGGAACGTTACCAGTAATCATGTCCAGTAAACTTAGTGCACCGCAAGAAGAAAAGTTTGTGTAGGTCTTTAAGGGGCATAAGACAGTTGCTAGTTGGAAAATTATAAATATTAAAAGAATTAACTCGTCTACATACATGCACCGGATCTTACTTGAAGAGGGGCAAAATCTGCTTGTCAACTACAAGATGATTGAACCCACCCATGATAGATGTAGTGAAAAAGGAGATCCTCAACCTTCTTGAAGTTGGAGTAATTTATCCTATTTCGAATAACAATTGGGTTAGCCCAATTCAAATGGCTCCTAAAAAGACTGGGATAACTATTGTGAAAAATCAGAATGATGAGTTAGTTCCTACCCGTGTTCAAAATGAGTGGCGGGTTTGTATAGATTATAGAAAACTAAATGATGTAACCAGCAAAGACCACTTCCCTCTAACTTTTATGGATCAAATGCTTGAAAGGTTAGCTAATCATTCTTATTCTTGTGTTCTTGATGGTTATTCAGGTTATTTTCAAGTAGTAGTTGCTCCGGAGGATCAATAGAAAACAATGTTTACATACCTATTCAGGACGTTTGTATATCATCGCATGCCCTTTGGCCTTTGCAACGCCCCAACCTTTCTCCAAAGGTGTATCATTAGCATATTTTCAGATTATATTGAGCATATCATAGAAGTCTTTATGGATGATTTAACAGTTTATGGAGACTCTTTTGATAATTGTTTGCATTAACTTACACTAGTTCTTTAGAGATGCATAGAAACTAACCTGGTGTTAAATTCTGAAAAATGTCATTTTATGGTTGAACAAGGTATAGTTTTGGATCAAGTTGTTTCATCTAAGGGAATTGAAGTAGATAAAACTAAAGTTGATATTATCCAATCTATCTGTTACCCCACTAGTGCACGGGAATTGCGTTCTTTTCTTGGACATGCATGTTTTTACCAAAGATTCATCAAGGACTTCTCCAAAATAGCATTACCCTTATGCAAGTTGTTACAAAAGGATGTGGCTTTTGAGTTCAATGAAACGTGTAAAAAGGCGTTTGATAAGTTGAAGGAACTGTTGACTTCTACCCCAGTTATCCAACCTCCTGACTAGAACATTCATTTCGAGATAATGTGCGACGTAAGTGATTATGGAGTAGGCACTGTTTTGGGTCAAAGAATTGGAAAATCATCTCATGCCATTTACTATGCTTCCGAGACTTTGAATGATGCCCAGAGAAATTATTCTACTATTGAAAAAAAACTTTTAGTTGTTGTTTTTGCTTTAGAAATGTTTTGATCTTATTTGATTAGTACTAAAGTCATAGTTTACTATGATCTTACAGCTCTGCGTTATTTGATGATGAAGAAAGAGGCAAAACCATGATTAATAAGATGGATACTTCTCTTGTGTGAATTTGATTTGGAGATCAAAGACAAAAGAGGGACAAAAAATCGTATCGCAGATCATTTGAGTCGTTTAGTTCATATGGAAAATAAGCTTTGTGTGAAGGAAACGTTCCCTGATGAGCAATTGTTCTTCACGAGTGGGACATTACCTTGGTATACGAATATTGTCAATTATTTGGTTACTAATATGTTACCTTCTGATTTGTCTAAGGCTCAAAGGGATAAGATCAAGAGTGATGCCAAATATTATGTGTGGGATGACCCATACTTATGGAAGAATTATGTAGACCAAGTGATAAGAAGGTGCGTTCCTGAAAATGAAATTATTTCAATTATCACCTTTTGTCATTCTTATGCTTGTGAAGGTCACTTTAGGGCTAAGAGGACGGCGATAAAGGTACTAGAATGTGGGTTCTATTGACCATCTTTATTTCAAATTCATAATCTTTTTGTAAGTTATGCAAGCATTGTCAAAAGATAGGTAATATATCCCAGAGGAATGAGATAACACAAACCCTTATATTATTTTGCGAAATTTTTTATGCTTAGGGCATCGATATCATGGGACTGTTTCTTATATCTTTTGATTATGTTTATATTTTGCTTGCCATTGATTATATCTCCAAATGGGTAGAAGCTAAAGCTACCAGGAGTGATGATTCTAAAGTTGTTACTGCTTTTATCAAGTCTAACATATTCTCCAGGTTTGGAATTCCAAGAGCTCTAATAAGTGATTAAGGCACTCACTTTTGCAATCGAACTGTGGAGACTTTATCGAGAAAGTACTATGTCACCCACAAGGTGTCAACTGCAAATCATCCGCAAACTACTGGACAAATAGAAGTGTCAAATTGAAAGATCAAGTCCATCCTTGAAAAGACGATCAATCCGAGTAGGAAAGATTAGAGTTTGCGCTTGGATGACGTCTTGTGGGCATACAAGACTACTTATAAGACGCCTACTGTTATGTCACCCTATCGATTGGTGTTTGGGAAACCATGTCATCTTCCAATTGAGTTAGAACGCAAGGCCTGTTGGGCTATTAAGAGTTTCAACATGAAGATGGATGTAAGTAGAGAACACATAAAATTGCAACTGTAAGAGTTAGAGGAAATTCGCAATGATGCCTATAAGAGTGCAAGGATTTACAAGGAAACAACGAAGGCTTTTAATGACAAGATCATCGCTAGAAAGGAGTTTAAAGTTGGTCAACAAGTCCTTCTATTCCATTCGCGACTTCATTTATTTTTTAGTAAGTTGCGTTCTTATTGGGTGGGACATTTTGTTGTTACTAATATTTTTCCTCATGGTGTAGTTGAAATTAAAAGTTTAGGAACTTCCCAGGTATTCAAGCTGAATGGCCATAGAGTTGAACCTTTTTATAAAGGTTTCCAAGTAGAGAATGTGGAAAATTGAGCTTTGAGGATCCGACTTATACTGATTGAAGAAGGAAACATTGAGTCGATCCAACGAAAAATAAACAAAGGTACTGCTTGCGAGGCAACCCAAGGGAAGTTGTCTTACTGGCTGACGTTAAATGGATCTAGGTATTTAAATAATTTTTTTTAAAAGTATTTGTTAGTTCTTCATTTTTATTATTTCACAAAGTCGCCTTTAGTGCCTCCCAGAGTTCAAAGCCTTTGTATAGGGATGTAAATAGGGTCGGTCAACAAAAAAAATATAAAATAAAGTACTTTATTATTTTTGTTGTTTCCTGCTGCTTTGCTTTCTCTTGTTTTCTTGGGCTTCACTGAATAGTTGCCGATTTAAGCATTACTTTTCTTCTCCCTAACAAGTGCTTTAAGTGTGTCCTCCTACAAACTCTATTTTTCTTACCTAACTTGTTCTCATGTTACTCTTTATTCATCTTTGCATAAATTTGAGAGAGTGTTCTTAACTATTGTGGCCAATGTAAGTTTTAAGTGTGGGGGAAGAGATTTAGGTTGTGTTTTAATTTGCTTTAAAAAAAAACATAAAAGGTAACAAAAAAACAAAAAAAATTGTGTGATTTTTAACGATTTTTGGTTATGTATGTCATGAGCAAGGTTCAATTAAGCTTGAAAGATTTAGAGCATGATTGAATAAGTAATCTTTCAACTTAGAAATAATTAGTCTAGTTATTTTTTCTTGAGCATGGTAGTGACTAAATTTCGTAGACAAAAGTTGGTGAGATTTTGAGCCTTTAGACTGACACAACCATGTCAGTCTCACTATTTTCTTTCATGAGAGATATTCTTCCATGGATTCGTTCCTTAGGAACTTGCCTTGATTCTTTTTGAGGTCACATTGACACATGCATGTATGAACATGATTAAGGCTTTTTTGTTATAAGCTACATAAGCCAAATAGCCTACCTTGTAATCAATTTTTCCTTTTGTTAAACCCCTTTGAGCTGTATTGACCTTGTTTATTGTGAACCCACGTTACAAGCTTTAAACCCGAGAAACAATGCCTTTATCCAAGCCGTAGAGCTACTGAAACATTGTTCATCATTATGATTGTATGGGTGTACAATAAATAGGTGTGGGGGTGTCTGGATCTGTGGTATGGCTATGATTGGTGAAATGGAATATGATTTCATTCTTAATTTGTGAGTTCCAATGTTGGTATAATTTTTGCAAGAAAAAAATTTTAAAAAAAAAGAAAGAAAAAAGAAAAGACAAAGAAGAAAGGAAGTAATGGAAGAAATTTCTTTTAAACTGTCCATGTTTATAATTTATCCTAAAAATTCCAAGAAAGGGTTTTGTTTATACATGATATATACAAAGGTAGAAGCTGTTGAATGGAGTGATTGGTTTTTACATGTCTTATATATTCGAGCGTGAGTTGATTAATTTTTGCTCCACTAAGTTTCAATGGCTTTTGAGCTACATTCCCAAATATCTTCCACATTGGTCCTAAACGCCGTTACAACCTTTGAAAAGCCTTATGATTCATGTTATGAATATGATCTTACTGGGGGAGAATAAGAAGATATACAAGCCTATGGTAGATCATTTCCATTGGAATGAATTTGAGCAAAACATATACCCTTCAAACATATGAGAGTCGAGTGTTAATTTCCGTGAGGGTCTAAGTATTTAGTTTACTCCATTTTCGAGTGAAAATGCTTGCTAAGTAACTATAAGTTGTTTAAGAATGTTTGTTCATGATATGTTATGAGTTCTGAAGAGTTTGGTTGTTCTTTGTTGATAGCGTTGCAACTTTGGTATTCTTGTGAATTTGAGTTTTGCCCGAGGACGAGCAAATGTTAAGTATGGGGGAATTTGATGAGAATGCAAAATGTGATATTTTTCTTCCTTAATGTTTAATCTTTTACACTTATTTTATGACTAAATATGCTCATTATTCTTATATTTTGATTTAGGATGCAAATGGAGGCGTTAAGTGCAAAACGAAACAATTTGAGCGAATCTGGACAATTTCGATATCTTTTTGTAATTAGGGAATAACTCTATCATCCAAGCTCCAATTGAGATTATTCAAGATTCTGTAGAAATCCAAGAAGGATCTCTACAACTTTCATGTTTTGAGTTTTGAGAGATACTGGCTGCATCAAGGTAGAATTCGGACGTGAAGTTACTGCACCTACACTATTTGACATTCTGAAATATTCCTTAGTCAGAAGCTTCTAGAAGATGGTAAGAAGATGATGCATGAAAATTACAGCTAGAAACACCGTCCTCCTAGTTATATTAGGACTTTACTTTACTTTTAATATTTTTCTTATTTATTTAGATTAGGATACCATTATTTTAGGTGATTTTCTAGGCTTCGAAATCTATAAATAAGGTACAGAGAGATTAGATTTCACACACATCTCTCTCCCCCCTTTTCTCCAAACGTTTTCTTCGAGTTTTATTTATGGCCCTGTGTGGCTAAACTTTTATATTTGGTCAAAGGAAACTGAAACCTCAAAATCAAGAAAACTATGAGATCTAATTAGTTATATTGTTCAATTTATGCTTTAAGTATCGAATATTTTTATGTGCTTATTTTCATGATTGTCACGTTTAATTACTAGGAGGCCTACTAGTTTATTATTCACTATAATCTACTGCTAGGTTAGATATCAAATTCGTAATTGTTTGATCCCTCTAATTTGCGAAGCAACTAAGATTTAATGATTTCTTGCGTCAGAAATTATTAGATCTTAGGAAGAACGTTCGACTAAATTAAATGCAACTACCTGGGCATGTGTTATTTAGCTTCATCGATCTCTTTGATTCCTAAGGCTACTACTATATTAAACCTTTAGCGCTTGTCTATAGTTGTTTAGTAGTTAGGGTTAATTAGATCGCTTGTTTTTTGATTAACCACGACTAAGGAGAGATAGGAAAATAATTCTAATTGTGAATATTTAAAGTGTGAATTGAGATATACTTGCATTAATGAACAGTTACAAGATTCCAATGGTGGATGTTGACTTAAATCAATGTTTGTTCTTTTGATTAATTTCGACACTTCAATTTGAATTGCTCTCTAGTTATTTTTCTTAAAAATTATTTTCGTTATACTTAAACTCCCCAATCCTTATTTACGTACATAAAACTAGGCTAGATACTCTTTATATGAATGATATTTACTCGCACTACTATATATATTTTTCGGAGTACAGGTTTTATTTTTGGTTGCATGTGACAACACATCAAATGGTCTTTTGGGCATATCCTATTCCCAACAATCCAAGCCATTGATCTTGAGGAGATGAGATGTGATGTGGGTTATGATTCAGTGTGGCATAGAATAGATAAGGTAGGGTGCACTCTAGAGCTTATTGGACCAACTGAGGGTTATGTTTTAGTGTGATGCACGTGTTGAGCTAAATGTGTGCTAACTTTGACTATAAGTTTGATTGACGTTGACCATGCATTGACTGAGGGTTGATTGAGCTGACCAAAAGTGTTCCTAGGGTTTTTCAATATCTTGAGTCCAATTTTGGGGTCCGTTCTTCCAAATTCTTGATGTATCATACTGAACCAAGAATTTTGGGTGTTAAGAGGTGTATTTTGTGGAGGTTTTAGTTTTGAGAGACTGCCAAAATTGTGGGAAAATACCACATCTAAGACGTTTAACGTCAGGAGGATATGATGAGGCTTAGAGAGTAGAAACTAGTGATGTGTAAGAGATGTTGGTGATGACTGTGTGAACCGGGTATGATGAACATATGCTGATAGCGGTAAAGCGAGACTTTGGCGCATTAGAGAAATGTTGTCAAGGGTGCTAATCTGATTGCTATTGAGTATTGACTCTAGCATGAAGATGATGATGGAGACGAAGACTGAGAAGAGGTCTCAGTTGCAGCAAGTGAACTTGGACATTTTGTCAAGAGCAGGATTTGTTGGGTTATTGGTTTAAACCCAAGTCCAAGGAGATGTTGAAGACAAGTAGAAGTCCGTTAGGAGTAGAAATAGGTTTTACAATCTTAGTAGAATTATGATTAGTTGCCGATAAATAAGACTTTCTAGCTTGTAACTATTTGCCATGACAGCTACATCCCATGGGAGGGTGTAGAAGGGGGTGAGCCGAATGTTGAGAATATTTTTCATCTTTTTTCTAGAAAAAAACTGATTTGGGGAGGGTTTAGAATTTTGCTATAGATAAAGTCCTTGTACGAGAGTTTAGATTTTTTCCGTTCATAAAATCACTTGGGAGAGTTTTATAATTTTTCTTAAAACTATGAGCATTTGAGTGAGGAGAAGGTTTAGATCTTTTTCCGTAAAAAATATCATCTACCTTATAATGGTTTATTACTGATTAGTAGATTTTCATATTACTTGGATTGTAAACGTAGATCTTGAACTATGTTACAAATTTTCTATGTTTTTTCGTTGTGCGTGTATCCTATTCCCAACACATGTCACGTCCCATCTGAGGTGTCATATTTTGTTGGAACGAACACGGCATAGGTTGATTGCGGGAAGACTCACTTATGTCTTTTTCAACGATGCTTTAGCTGTATTTCTCCAAGGTTCCCTTAGCACGTGAAGATGCCCCTTCCAGTCTACTTTCGGACCACTTTGCCCTTCATGTGCTCCATCCCGTGTCACGTGTGGAAACTGTGTTACAATTTCAAACATTTTAGTTTGTAAAGAATAAAAGTTTTATATCATGAAAACCGATTGCAAATTGCACTCTTTGTTTGTTTACTTCTTCCAAATCTCGAAATTAATCTAAAATTAGATCTTATCCAAATATAAAACTGGAAGTGATAAAGACCTTAATTTGTCTACATTGACAGCTTACTTTCTTTAATTAGAAGCATCAATTAATAATCACATTATGTAATGTCCAGGCATGTATTTTATATTTTTGTCATCTTTGAATTAACAAGGCGCGAATCATGGTCTCAACTAAACCTATATTAATTGTTGTCACACTAATCTAGTATTTCTTTTTTCCCCTTGTGACCAGCAGGTATGTTTTCCAATTACGAATTGACATTGACAACGGCTTTTTTTTTTTTCATTTTTCTTTTTTGTCTGAAATTGACAATGGCTATTGATGCTTAAGATATGCATCAAACCTTGAGATCTCGAATTATAAAAAGAAAATGACTTAATTAGTATCAAATGTTTGTTTTTTTTTTACATTTTTATCATAAACGTTTCAAATCGGACACTTTAGTCCCAAATATTTTACATAAGGGACACCGTTAATCCATTAGTTCATTTCTGTTAAATTTGCTTCATTAAAGTCATGTAATTCGCATGCTACACATAAAAATACAAAAACATACAAGGTTAAATTGGGAAGAATTGGGGATCGGGTGATGTTTTGTGAGAATGTGTTGAAAGCTAAATGACCAATTTAACCTTGTATTTTTTTTTTCTACATACGGTGTGCGAATCACATGGCTTTAACATAGCAAATTTAACAGAAATGAGCTAATGGCCTAACTTGTCACTTATGTAAAATATTTGGAACTAATGTGTCCGAATTAAAATGTTTAGGATCAAAATATCAAAACAAGCAAACGTTTAGAATTAATTGAGCCATTTTTTCAATTATAAAATATGAAATTAAAGAACTGCATTTCCCCACAATTTGCTTCTCACTGTCCCAGATTGCTAATATAATATTGGCACATACATACAATTCTTTTTTTAAAATAATTTATTGACTAGTGGTGTGATATGTTGCTACCCTTTACTTGTTTTTTTTTTCTTTTCGATTGTTAATTTATTAGTGTATTTCAATAATAATCGAATTTGAAATCGTTCCCTAGCTGTATGTGTTGTGTGGGATATATAAAATAGCATTCCTTTAAATCAAATTCGTGTTTCCTCTTCTCTTGAGCTGTGAAATTCGAATAGAAGCATATAATTCTTAACAATCACTTTCATTAGTATGTTTGAAACATACTAATAATAGAAGCTAATGCGATGGCATAATAATGCACCTTTTTTTATGCACCTCGTGCAACTTGGAATAAACCATTTTTGCACTAGGAAAGTTTTTAGTATTTCTAGTTCAACATCGAAAATTTGTTATTATAACCACCAAATACAATTGATTTTCATCTCTTAAATGATTGTTTTCATTCTATTTATTATTATTTCTACTATATTATTATTACTGATATTATTATTATTAAACATTATTAATTTTAATTATTATTATTAAACATTGTTATTTTTATTACTATTATTATTATGATTAGTTATTATTATATTTTATAGTTGTTGTTGTTGTTTCTTTGTTGTTGTCGTTGTGTTGTTATTGTTATTATTATCATTATCATCATCATTGTTGTTGTCATCAATATGATAAATTATTACCTTTATACAACATCACAATTGTCATAGTCACAATTTTAAAGGTTTGAACTAAAGATAATTTGATTATTAAGTTAGATTCTATTGTCTTTAGGTATTAAAATAGCTATGATATAATGGTTTAATATTAAAATAAAATTTAATATTAACAACTAATTCCAAAATGCACAGATTTGCCAATTCCTATAAGATTATTATTGTTGTTCCAATTAGTACAAAGGGTAAAAGGATTTTGAAGTGAGCAAATTACTTTAAAAGCCTGAAACTGACCCGTAAATAGTTTTTTTTGTCAAATGACAATTAAACATATAAACAAGGCATAAATAGAAAATTTCATAGATTTTTTCGAGAAAAGTAGGAAGAATGGTAAAAAGCATAACTATAAAATATCAAGGACCTCAAAAAATCTTCTTTTCAGTTTCTTCTTCTTTTTTTTTCATTATTACGTGCATTTTAATTTCCTCTTGTGTTTCTCTTTTATACTTTTCCTTTTGATTTTAAAGTTGACAAACTAGGTTAAGACTGCATTAACTAGTTCATTATACAATGCGAGAAACATATATGATACAGTAACAAGTATGTACATGACTAGATTTTCTAAAATTACCGCTGTTGACACTTCATTTTTTAGTTTTAGAAATTAAAATCCAGTGTACTTTTACCTCTTGGACTAAACAACAATCGCCTTGTACTTGCACCCTCATAATTAATATGTTTTAGAAATGTTGGACTACGACCCGTATTTATAGTTAATGCCCAACAGCTTATTTAAATGCCCAAAATCATCAAATTTGGGGGAGCTATTGGTACTATATAGCTCCAACAGCTCCCCCAAATGATCTCTTATATTTTAGGGGATAAATGATTTGAAGTTTGGATCCCCCATTGTTGGGAGATCAAATCCCTTCCCCATCCCATCCTCTATAATTTTTAATGTTATAGAAGTATGAATTTTCTATATAGGGGAGCTGTTGGAGTAAAACTAAAATAGGAATTCTATAAAATAAGGGATCTGTTAAAAATAGGGGAGCTGTTGGTGTTGGCCTAAGCCCACTACCTAGAACTCTAAAGATTACCTATAAATAAATCATATGACTATTGTAATAGATGTAGCAAAACAAGTGAAGTGAGAGGCTTTGTAAGAGAATACTTGTAACAGTTTCATCAAATAGTGAATTATTCTTCTATTACCCGTAGACGTAGGTTTTAGGCCGAATCACGTAAATCATGTATTCATCTTAATTTCTCGTTTCAATGTGTTATTACTCTGAATTGTGCCAACAAGATAATACAATAAAGTCTCCATTAGCAGCTATCTACTTAAGAGACCAAATGGAACATTCAGAATTTTGCCAACTACCATGAGATGAAAGTATTGAGCCATACATGGAATAACGGAAAAAGGTACAAGGAGATTAAGGGTGTAAGTAGATTACAACCACTATTATTCTCCACGTTTCAAACAAAAAAAACCAACCCGCCTTTGAGTTCGGATTGGTATTATGATTCAAGTGAAAAAGAGTAAAGCTAGTTATTGCTGATTTTAAGACCAGTAGCTAGTAGGAATTCATTTCAATTCTGATTTATGCTCTCCTCTTCGCGACAGGCCTTAGCGAAGGCAATTCCCTTGACTCATACTCATGAAAATTGAATCCATGGAACAATTCTGAATTCTCAACGTACTTGGAGAGAAATTATACGAACATCTAACACTCCCTCACACTTGAAAATTCTTATATGAATTTTGCCAAAAAACTTTGGAATTCATTTAATTTCCCTCGAAAATATATATTTGTTTGAGTATGTAAACAATGGAATACCATCTTGTCAGTTTTTTTTTTTATTTTTTATAGTATTTAAGAAATTTAAATGTTTACAAAATAAACTTTGAACAAATAAACAGTAGATGACTATTGAATGAAGTCGAGTTTTGGTACTAACCAAGATAGGAAACATGATAAAAAAATGGATTTAATATATCCAAAATAAGAATTTAATAAAGGAAATTAGACGCGGAGGATAGAAATCCATCCATATTATCTTTGGTCATTGAAACCATCCGACGTGTTAAAATATACATTAAAATATACACTTATCTTATATCAAAAAACCATAAAATTCAACGCCACCTTATAAGGTCATGGATACTCCAACTAGCACCAATAATTATTCAATATGGTATAAGAGATGGACTTTTGGGTCAAACTTATTCATATCTGGCGTGTATCATCTCGCGTATGTTCGATCTTCCATTTGCGACCATCATCTCAAATCAGATCAACTTGAATGAGAGTGTTAGAATATAAGGCAAATTTCACAATTAGTCCCTATTGTTTACCTATTTTAGACAATTAGTCTTTATTATTTTAAAAGGTACGCGGTTACTCCATATTATTTGTAAAAGTATGACCATTAATCACTATTGTTTCAGAAGTCACGCGTTGTTCGAACAAAAGTTTTGCTATATACTCATACCCATCAACCAATGCCCTTTATTTCATCTTGCCTGCGGACTTCCAAATTACGAGTGCTAATCAAACTCACTTTGAAACACACTAAGCTAAACATGCCCAAAACTCTGACTAAAAAAGAAAAGAAAAAAAAAAACTTGCCCATACTTGACAGTAAATTTGTAATTGGTACTGCAGGTTTTTACCAATCGGCCTCTTTTCACCAAGAAAATTATGTAGTAGTAGTAAAATAATCCAACTTTTTTTTAATTTCACTTTGATACAAATAAAATAATATTTTCCAGGAAATATTTCAATTACAAGTCGTAATGGTCAAAATAAGGACTTGATCTATAATCTATTTTTTAGATAATGAATTAAGTTTGAATCAACTTAAACCACATGACAAAGCAATAAGTCCAATTTGAGCATAACTTATAAATAATGAAGTTAGTGAAAACCTTAGAATGTGGGGACGTGTACATTGTTGACTCACAAAACATACCATGACCTCTATCCTTTTACCTCTCCCCACCATAAACTCCATTCTGCTATGCCAATGGCTTCTCCATCCATCCCTTCTCTGAGTCTTCTCAATAATACAAGTTTCTAGTGACCTATCTAAAAATTAAATAGATTTTGGCGGCTTCGGTTTGAGAATCTTAATTGTATACTCAATGATCCACACAAGTTGATAGTGAAGACAACTGAAAATGAACATTAGATGCAAAAATGTTCAACACATAGGATCCAGCTGTGATCAGTTTGTTATAACCAAAAAATAAAATTAATAAATAACAACCACAAGATCTAAATATCATGAAAGACATTATGAACTGTCTTTTGTCCACATTTGCGGTCTTCCAAATTCACTTTGCTAATGTAGTATAATATATGCATGTACATGTAATTATTGTTTATCGAGTGGAGTACCTTGTTTTTGAAATGCTTAATTTGAATAATAATGTTCATCGGATTTGATAATTACTCAATCTTCATGGTAATATATCCTTATGGAAGAATCTCTACAAGAGGGTCCAAAGGACACATTTTGGATTGTTTCTACTCCCGAGCTCATTGATTGACTTTGCCCTTCCGAGGGCGCGTACCACTTGTTAATGTGTTAAAGGGACATGATAATGTATAGAGTATTCTTGGTAATTAATTTTTTGACTGTGGTACCCTAGGCGTCTTTAGAATCCCCCAGTCCATCGTGCAACCACTATTCCCTTCAAGTCCTCCACCCTATGTCATGTGTGGAAACTGTAATATTTTCAAAGTTTCAAAATGTAAATTTACTCTTTTGTTTACTTGTACCACCCGATATCTACATCTGATAACGGAACAGAGTTTTATACCATGTAAACAGATTTCGTCTTGTAGAAACTCTTTCTTTACTTCTTTCAAATTTCGAACTTCAAAGACTGGATCTTGTCCATATATCAAACAGGACGTGAAAAAGATCTTCGTCCAAATTGATAGCTTACTTTGATTGGAAGCATCAATAATTGTTACTAATGCACGCATGTATTTTATATTCTTGTCATGTTTGAATTAACATGACACTACAAGACATTTTAGAGACGGATGTCTAATTTTTGTCTATTTTTTGACTCCAATTTAAAAAGGAGACAAAAATGTGTTGTCACCTTTCGAACCTTCTCTAATTTTGAATTTCGTCTCAAATGGAGACGAAATTCAAAATCGTCCCGTTTCGTCGCAAATTATTTGTCACCTTTTGAACCTTCTCCAATTTTGAATTTCGTCTCCTTGTCTCCATTATGTGTCCATAATAATCGTCTCTGACTCGTCTCCCTTTCAGTTTGTCTCCAATCCATCTCCGATTCGTCTATGTGTCCAATCGTCTCCGATTCGTCTCTGACTCCAAGTTGTCTTCAAATCGTCTCCCCTGTTGTGTCGTTTCCATTTCGCCTCCTTTTCCAAGTCGTCTCCTTTTTGTCTCATTTTCCACATCGTCTCCTTTTCGTCTCCTTTTCCATTTTGTCTAGTTTCTGTCGCTTTTTTGGTTCGTCTCCAGTTCGTCTCCTTTTCTAAATCGTTTCCAATCCGTCCTTTTACAAATCGTCTCCTTTCCGGCGCATTTTATAAATTTTTTATTTATTTATTTTTTTTGTAAAAATTTCAAAATAAACCTGTTATACATTCTCAAATATTTTCTGGCTTGACATACTAATTAAACAAACATTAAATTAACAGAATTAGATTATAATGTCCACATTTTATGTTCGGAAGTTAAAGTAAATACATTATAAAACATATTTTATGTTACATAATACATTAATATAAATATTGGATAATTATCAGTCGGGTTGATAATCCCTTCGATCACCAAGATTGGATAATCTTTGTCAATTTTTTGACGACGAAAAGAAAACGGACCGTCACTGTTGGCAGTTTTTCTTGTAGTGTGAACGAGATGGTTTCAACGATATCTGTATAAATAGGTGTAACACTAAATGTAGTAATTTTTTTCCATAAATGACCGTTAGGTGAACAATTAATTAAAAAGTAGAATTCGTGTTATAATATATGTATCCACTAGATAACAATTAAGCAATCATCAAACCTTGAGATCTTGAATGATAGATATGAAAATTAAAAAATTGTATTTCTCCACAATTTGCTTCTTACTGTCCCAGATTACTAATATAATATGTTGCCAACCTTTACTTTAATTTATTAGCGCATCTCAATAACAATCTCATAAAAATCATGTTTTTCACCACCTGTGTTGTGGGAGAAATAAAAAATAGTATTCCTCAATTTAAATTTATGTTTTCTATTCTTTTGTCTGGTTGTGAGCTTTAAAATTACATCATAATAGCATACTAATTCTTTTTTGCTGGGTCAGTAAGAACGATTTCATTCAACAACAAAAACATAGTAAGGTCATTTACAAGTATGAAGTATACTAACTACACAAAACACAAAAGAAGCCTAACAGATTATCTCATAAAGGTTCCACATATTACAAATATCCCTATTGATACTATTGTTCTTAAACTTTTTACCAGTCATCATCTTGGCTCGTACATCATCTCACTACAAGAAAATAGCTCTCGGACGACGGATTAAGGCAACGGACTTTTTTTTCCATAGCTATTTGGCGACGGCAAGGCGACGGAATTATTAAACGTAGCCAAATGGCTATGGAAAAGCAACGGAAAAATAAATTCCATAGCCTTTCCGTGGCCAATATAGGAACGGTTGACTGGCGACTAAAACATGGCAACGGATTTGCGATGGAAAAAATATAAAATAAAAAAAATATATTTCAAAATAATTTTCCGTAGTTATGCGGTAGCCACATAGCGACGGAATAGCGACAGACAATATTTGTTACTCGAATAAAAATTAAGACATTAATTTTCGTAGCGAGGCCGTAGGTAATTGGCTACAGAATGGTGACGGATGTTAACGTATCTGTGGTTAATCCGTAGCCATAAATACTATTTATTTTATTTTTATTTATTAACAATTAAACATAGAAGGTAGTATTATTTCCGTAGCAAGTTGGCTACAGATTGTCTAGGCCTTTTGTGTGTCTGTAGCCATTCTATAGCCAATTGCCACGGATTGGCTACGGAGAATTAAAAAAATAAAGTATATCGCTTGTAATGTTTATTATCGAAGTGCGATTGGACCTAAAACGGAAGAAAATAATAAGTGACTTGCATTGTTGCCGGATAAAAATAAATTTGGCTCCTTTTTTGTTATTATACTTATTTTTCTCAAAAAATGTCATAGAATAACGATTAAATCAAAGTTGATCTGTTCTCATAAAAAAGTACGTTAATGTTAATTAACGTGAATGTAGTAGTTTAAAACTCTTACATTTGGTTTCTACCTCACAAACAAGCAAAATATGAAATTATTAACACATTTTTTTCTATATATTAACAAGTTAAACGTGGAGAATATTGATTTCCGTAGTCATTTCGTGGCCATTGGCTACGGACTTTTATATATCCGTAGCCAATGGTCACAGAATGGCTACAGACATCTACCATTTTGTAGCCATCCGTAGCCCCTCACCACGGATTGGCTACGGAGTTTATAAAAAATTGAAGTATATTACATTTAATGCTAATTATTGATGTGCGATTCGACCTAAAACGGAAGACAATAACAAGTGACTTACATTGTTGCCGGATAAAAACAAATTTGGCCCTTTTGTTGTTACTATAGGTATTTTTCTTGAAAAATGTCATAGAATATAATAACCGATTAAATCAAAGTTCATATGTTCTCCTAAAAAATTGCGTTAATGTTAACTAACGATGAATCTATTAGTTTAAAAACTCTCACATTTGGTTTATACCTCACAAACAAGCAAAATATTAAGTTATTAACAGGTTTTTACACGTTTTTCCTATATATTAATAAGTTAAATGTCGAGAATATTGATTTTCATAGTCCTTCCGTGGACATTGGCTACGGACTTTTATATATTTGTAGCCAATCCATAGCCTATAGTCACGGAATGGCTACGGACATCTACCATTCTGTAGCACCTTGCCACGGATTGGCTACAGAGTTTATAAAAAATTGAAGCATATCGCATTTAATGCTAATTATCGATGTGCGATTCGACCTAAAATGGAAGACAATAACAAGTGACTTACATTGTTGCTGGATAAAAACAAAGTTGGCCTGTTTTTTGTTACTATAGGTATTTTTCTCAAAAAATATCATAGAATCCAATAATCGATTAAATCAAAGTTCATATGTTTTCCTAAAAAAAATTGTTAATGTTAATTAACGTTGAATTCATTAGTTTAAAAACCCTCACATTTGTTTTGTACCTTACAAACAAGCAAAATATAAAGTTATTAACACGTTTTACACGTCTTTCCTATATATTAACAGGTTAAACGTGGAGAATATTATTTTTCATAGCCATTGGCTACGGATTGGCTATGGACTTTTATATATCCGTAGCTAATCCGTAGCTAATGGTCACTGAATGGCTACAGATGTCTATCTCCCAAAGAAAAAAAGGAAAAAAAATAATGATGTCTAAAAGATAACCCAATAGGAACAAAGTGTTAGCGTAACAAAATACTCAACATAATTAGTCCAATATCATCATCACAACACAAAACTAAAACAAGTCATAAAGGAATCCAAGATATATAAATTCAATTTAACGAAATTCGAAATGAAAATGATTAAAAACCAAGAAAAAGTCTAAAAATTATTGTCTTCATCTATGACCACGACCACGACCTCTACCTTGTCCTCCATGACCCAGATAGTTGGTATGTCTACGACGTGGGTCTTGTTCGAAGACATGACCACGAATGTGTCTATAATCATCATCAATCAAGTCAAGTTGACCTTGTAAATCCTCCAAAGCAGTTTCATAATATAGTCAATCTTCCGCCCTACAGTCTTCCGAAGTCTATACCGTAGTTTGAAGAGTTGTAAGTTTTTTATTGGTGTCATCCATCCTAGGTACTATGCCATCAAGTTTTTGTAAAATGAGATCATAAGACGAGCTTGTAGCAGTACTACTTGAACTAGCACCCTTCCTCCTTTCATGGTCTTCCATTTGTGACACTCTAGAAGCATGCAAAACATGTTCCATAATGTTGAGATCCCCCATTACATTTGTATCCCCCAGTATTTCTCTATACATGTTTTCCATATGAACATCATCCACCCGAATTGGATCCTCAACAAAGGGCATCTTCTTCTTAGCCTTTTCCAAAATCATGTCTTTGACTGTTGTAGGTAGGCAATCAAATTCTTCTTGATTTATATAACGACCGTCATACCAATAAGCTTGTTGGTTATTCAGATACACCATATTAAAATACCAATTACAATTGAACCTAGTAGCTTCAACCCTTTCAAAATTTACCCCAAAATGTTAAAAAATTCGGGTAAGGGCTATTCTATATGGTAAAGAATTTTTTGACTCGATAACATGAATCATATGACGAAGAATCATATATTGGAGGTTCACTTTCATAGCACTAACCAACAAATAGAAAATATATGTATCTCCTTGAGTAGTCCTATGGTCATTAATATTTATGTGAATGAGACACGAGCCAACAAAATTAACCCAAATATGCTTCAGTACTATCAAATATTTCTTATCAGGTGCATTTGATCCATTTACACGTCTATTGTACCTTTCACCCCAAAAAAATCTCAAACAATTTTCTAAATCCTCGGGTTCCATCCTAATCAATGGCCAACCACTTGTGTCATAAGCTTTGACCCCTTCGTTAGGCATATTAAATATAATAGCTATTCTATCGGCAGGTAACTCAATTTGAACACCTCTAACTTGAGTTTTCAAGTTATTAAGTTCTAAAGTATCCATATTGTTGTAAAATTCACGAATTAATGATGAATAAACATTGCAGTTAATATGTAGGAAATTATACCAACCTTGATGTTGCATAAATTCAAGAATTCGAATGCCCAAAATGTCTTCGTCAACGAAGCACTTTCCATACGATATCGGCTTCATAATCTTATTGTCTTCATGCGTAGGAGGAGGATCCCGAGGTGGAGTTGGAGACATTCTTCACGAACTACCCCTTTTTTTATTAGAAGGCTTTGATTTCTTCGATTGTCTTGTGTGAACATTATAAATATGAGGGATTTTAAAGTTTTGGGAAGTGGGTAATGTGATTATGGAACAAATTTTGGAAAACAATGGCAAAATTTTGAGATTTGTGGAGAGAATTTGGGTTTGGGGAAAAAAACTTGAATTTTGTAGGAAAATTTTAGAAATTTTGAAGTTTTGTGAAATGGGTAGTATGTTTATAGAAGAAATTTTGAAAATCAATGGCTAGATTTTGACATTTGTGGAGAGAATTTGAGTTTAGGGAAGAAGATGATAGGTTTTATGTTTTTTTTTGAATTTTTTTCAGCTTTTTATATATTTTAAAACACATTTTACAGCCCACCGGTGGGGCCCTCTAGCGCGGGCAGACAAAGGGCCCAGCGGGCAGCCCGCTAGGGTCCTCTATCTGGCTGCTACTACGTAACGAGCTATCAGTCGGCGGCACAAGCTGGCAGGGACACGAGATACGGATTTCTATAGCCCGTGTCTGTTTAACCCATAAATCAAACCCAAGAAAATTTTTAATTTTCCCTCTCACTCTATACACACTCTCTCTAGGGCAAAATCTAATCAATACTACCATTTCCACCACCATTACCACCACCACCGGCATCTCCACCACCAAGGACACCATCAACACCAAGGTCAACATTATTACCAAGAACCCCAAGGGTTCCACCACTACCGAGGCACCACCAACACCAAGAAATACCAAGATTTCCTCTACTACCAAGTCACCACCAACACCAAGACCACCAAGGGCACCACCACCACCACCACCAAGGGCAATACCACTACTACCAAGGTCACCACCAATACTCCGAACAATACTAAGACCAACAAGGGTACCACTACCACTATCACTAAGGGCACTAATACCACCACCAATGATATTACCACCATCTCCATTTTTTTGTTCTACAAGTAAATATTTCCTCTCTTTTTATTTTTTTCTAGAAT
The DNA here is from genome assembly GCA_037974665.1 of Ehretia macrophylla. Taxonomy (NCBI): domain Eukaryota; kingdom Viridiplantae; phylum Streptophyta; class Magnoliopsida; order Boraginales; family Ehretiaceae; genus Ehretia; species Ehretia macrophylla. The sequence continues at coordinate 10,195,174 of CM075768.1, forward strand.
ATTTTGATATATGTAGGGTTTGTGTATGTATGTATCTATATTTGTGTATTTTGATGGTTTTTCATTTTGTTCAATTTATAGCTTTTGGTTATCAATAAGATGTTTATTTCTAATTTTTATTAAGTAAGATTTGAATTAGCTAGTTGGTAGTATAATTTTGGCCCTAATGTTGAATTGTAGTTGTATTTGGTACTTTAATGTGAAATGCTATATTTGGTACCTATGTCTATGTCCATGGTTGTGTAATGTTCCATTAAGATCCTTAATGAATTTGATTAATTATAATATAGTTATTGCCAAAATGGAAACACACCGACAACAGTGGATGAATAATTGATTAACACCTGTGGGAGTATTCAATCATAATTTCACTCTTGGTGTAAATGATGAATTCATTCCTTTTTCATGTATTAAACAACGGTATATGGATGGAGAAAAAATTAGGTGTCCTTGTGCAAAATGCAAAAATTGTCAATTTTTGGATCTTAATAGTTGTAGACTTCATCTCTACCAAAAGGGGTTAATGCATCATTATTATATTTGGACTTCACATGGGGATGATGATGGCCTAAATAAGGATAATGTTGTTAGGGACCATTATGGATATGATTAAGGAAATACTTATAGGGTAATGGTATTTGACGCCTTTGTCGGTTCAAATCTACCACCAACTTGTAATCAACCAATTGAAGAGGAACCTAATATGGAATCAAAATACTATTAAAAGCTGCAGATGAGCCTTTGTGGAATAGATGTGAGAATACACGCATTTGTCGGCGGTGTCTCAGTTGTTGAATATCAAGTCAGATGAGAATTTGTCTGAACGGTGATTTAATCAAATTGTTGAAACTATTCGAAGAATGTTGCGCAAAGATAATACTTTGCCAGAGACCTACTATAGGTTTAAGAATGAGTTGAGGACTTTAGGTTTGAGGTCTATGAAGATTGATGTATGTGTAAATGGATGTACATTATATTATAGAGATAGAAAGGATCTTGAACCTTGTCCAAAGTGTGCTCACCCATGGTTTAAACCTACTGAAGTTGGTCAAAACATGGCAGACCAATTGTGGACAAACGAATGAGGTGGCTACCGCTAACACCCAGGTTGACTAGACTATACATGTCTCCCGCAATAGCTGAATATATGCAATGGCATTCCAGACACCATGTGGAGAGCAGAAAAATTTGTCATCCTTCCGATGCTAAGGCATGGAAATACTTTGATAGTACATATCCAAACTTTGCTTTTGAACCGAGGAATGTACGTCTGGGACTTTGTTCTGATGGTTATAACCCTTTCAACTCTTCTTCTCAACCTTATTCTTACTGGCCTGTGATAATTACACCGTACAATCTTCCACCATGGATGTGTATGAAAGGTCCTGTAATATTCTTGACCCTTCTTATTCCTGGGCCAAAGAGTCCGGGTAAATGCATAGATGTATTCATTGAGCCTCTAATTGAAGAGTTGAAAGAATTATAAGAAGTATGGGTACCTTGTTATGATGTATCATCCAAGTCAAATTTCCAAATGAGGGTAGCTTTAATATGGACGATTAATGATTTTCCAGCATACGGCATGTTGTCTGGTTGAAGTACACACGGGAAATTGTCGTGTCCTTATTGTATGGGATCTTCTAAGGCTTTTCAGTTGACTTAAGGGAGAAAGAATTGTTTCTTTGACTGTCATCGACAGTTCCTACTGAAAAATTATCGCTTTTGACGAGATATAAAGAACTTCCGAAATAATACGGTAGAGAATTCCAATCCTCCACCGAGATTGAATGGTGAAAAGATTTGGCGTTTTCTTAAAAATCTTCCAAAAATAAATAAACAAGGCACAAATAAAATACCTGGTTTTGGAGTATGGTATTACTGGACGAAAAGAAGCATATTTTGGGATTTACCTTATTGGCGGTTGATCGCTACTCGGTCGGCGTATAAAATGTGCACAAAATAACCAAGTTTTAAAATCCGCAAGTGCATAGATCAATGTAGTGTAGTGTGCTTAGAGTGCGAAGTTGAATCCACAGGAAAACTCGTGAGTTAGTAAGTGAAGTAGTGTGCGAAAGTGTTGAAGTGAAAACGTGACAGTTTTAAGAGTGAATTTTGAATGATCCTACAAATAATGTAAACTAAAGCTAGAGATTGGTTTTGTCAAATAATAGGGAAATGATCTAGGGATCAGATATACAATGAGACAGTTAATCTAGGATCAGTATTAGGATACTCTGATTCAATGCTCCGGTTAAGCTACAAGCGTTAACCTAGTTAATTTCTTAAGTCTAATTAAGTCCTAGTTATTACATTTATTATAGGTGTGTTCTATCTTTGAGTCCGTTATATAGCCGAAGTATAGATCTATCCTTGTAACCTAGAGTAACTAGACAAACTAAACTAATTAAGTAATTAACAACTCCTTAAGTAGAAATTATGGTACAACCTATAATCTAATGGAATCTATGGTACAACCTATAGATTCACTATTTAAAGCACGGGTATATACAACACTAATATAAAACAATCATAATATTAACTACAAGTATAATGTATATGAAAGACAATATCAAATTGAATAGTACAAGCCATATATTGCATTTTAAATCAAATTATCCAAATCAGAGACCATAAATTAAAAGACTGTTATTTACTATATCCTCCCCTAGATAATAATCTACTCAGACATTATAAATAAATACGAGTTATACAAATAAAAGAGAATCAAGAAAGACTCCCCCATTTTGATGAACGAGTATTTCTGAAGTCCGGGTTTGAGCAAAGGTCCCCCGTAAATTAGCTATTCGAGCAAAACTTCCCCCGAATAAGAGCTACTTGGGCAAAATTTCTCCCGAATATAAACTATTTGGGCAGAACTTCTCCCATATTTCACAACTAAAACTAGATCTAATTATATAATAAACTTAAACTAATTTTTAAAACAATTAAAACTATTTAATAAAATAAATATTAAAACTAAAATTTTATATGTTTTCAACTGGGGAGGGGGGTATTTATAGGCTAAGATTCAGGGGTGCGCTCGAGCACCCAATAGGCGCGCTTGAGTGGGTTTCTGTTGATCCGATGGATTCGCGCCACGTGGCATTTGTGAAAGTGGTGGAAGATTCCGTGTAAGGTTCTCAAGCGCCCAGGAGGTGCGCTCAAGTGCCCTCTTGCTACCAAATTTGATTGAAATTTTTTTGACTTCGACTAGACCGTTGACCAAGGCATTTTTAGGCTTTTTTTCATCGTTTCGAGTCCGATTTCGCTCTAGTTTTGGCCAAATTATTTCTCCACGGGATCCATTCAACCACCAATTCTTGAGTCTTCCCTGATTCTCGACTCATGACTTGCAATTTGAATAATTTCAGATCTGGTTTGTTCACTTTTTTAGATCAACCTACATTGCAGAAAAAATATATAAGTGTTGCATTTATTCCACAAGTTAAGATGCAAATGTAGTAAAAATACAATGGTTTGAGTACTGCATTTATAGCTATATCAGCGATCACACTTTCTACGTCATAATCTTGACGTCATGCACATAAAGAATAATGTTTTTGATAATGTCTTTAACACTATGATGAACGTGAAGGGAAAAATAAAGGATACAAAAAATGTAAGGGCTGATATTGAGAGAATTTGTGATCGGCCTGAATTATGTATTAAGATGGCGTGATGAAGATAGATGTCTATACTCTCCTGATTACATTTAGGAAAGTTATCTTGGAGTGGGAAAGGGAGTTAAGATTCCCTGACAAACATGCATCATCTCTAGCAAGGTGTGTTGACATGAACGATTTGAAGTTATTACATATGAAGAGCCATGAATGTTACGTATTTATGGAAAGATTGCTTCTCATAGCCTTACTAGAGTTACTACCGAAGAATGTTTGGGAAGCTTTTTCTGAACTAAGCTTTTTTTTTAGAAATATTTGTTGCATGTCTCTTCAAAGTGTTGACCTTGAAAGAATGCAAGAAAATATTGTGTTAACCCTCTGTAAATTGGAAAAGATCTTACCTCCAGCCTTCTTTGACTCAATGGAGCATTTGTTTGTACACTTAGTTGAAGAAGCAATTTGGGGTGATCCTGTACAATACCGATAGATGTACCTTTTTAAAAGGCTTTTGAATGTTTTAAAGAGGAAGGTGAAGAATAAATCTCGGGTTAAGGGTTCCATATGTGAAGCTTATCTTATCCAATAAACGTCGACATTTTGCTCATATTATTTTGAATCGCATGTGCGAACAAAAACACGAAACATCGGTAGGAATGAAAAGGCCATGGATGTGAATTACCCTGAAGGGTACTTTTCCATATTTAGACACCCAAGTCGTTCGGTGGGGATGAAGATTTCTAAAGTGTTAGAGGATGATCGAGATTTTAGTGTTGCACACTTACGTGTTTTGATGAATTGTAAAGAGGTATCCCTATATCTCAAGTAAGTTCACAAACCAACTCTGTAGGTGTATCAATTCAATGTCACGAATTAAATAAACATTACATATATAATCTACTAATAAATACTATACATGATATTTGAAGATGATCTTCTACTCAATAACCCGTCATTTACTAATGTACAAATCAATTACAGCTTCGATAATGTATTTCCGACATGGTTACGTGATCATGTAAGTTTTTGTCAGTTTTACCATCCCTAATTATAAAGTTTGACTCTAGTTTCATATTAATGATTAACATCCATACATACCCCTTCCAGCTTGCGAACAATAACGTTATTGATGATCACGTGAAATATCTTTCAATTGGTCCGAGTAGGGTGGTCCTACATGGTAAAAATACCTAGTGAATGGGTACAGATTCCACACATTAGAATATGGATATTCCAAGGCAATAATGAATAGTATAGTCTTTGTGAAAGGGACAACACATCAAAACCAGGAGACATTATTATGGCTTGTTGACTGAAATAATTGAGTTAGAATACTATAATTCCAATTTGAAGCGTACAAGAGTTGTCATTTTCAAGTGTGAGTGGTACGATTCTCAAAATGATAAGGGATTAAAGGTTCATTCGAAATATCATATATAAATGTGAAGAAAAAATATCCAAAGTATGACCCTTTTGTCTTAGCCGAGCATGCACATCAAGCATACTAAGTCAAGTACCCTGGGGTTAAGAGAGATCGGGCAAATTGGGAGGTTGTATGCAAGATCAGATCAAGGAGTCAGTATGATATATGTAACACCCTGGGCCAAGCATATAGTATATTTATTTAATTGCATATGTTTATGTATTTATTTTAAGTGTGTGCAAAATTAGATGGTTACTTTAATGATTGCATTTATTTATTAGCATATTTTTTATATTTCTGAAAAATGTGCAAACTGTATTTAATTAATTTATATAAAATGATTATCTTATTATTTTATTAGTTGTATTATCTGAAATTGTTTTTTTGCATTTAATTGTCTAGTTTTCATTACTTGAATGCAAAGCTCCAAGCTCGGAGATAATTTTATTTTATTATTTTGCATACATATTTATCTTACCTGACTTATTTCTAGTGCACGTACATCCAAGAAATTATGTGCATTGCATTTCAGAAATTCCCTAAGTGAATAGTATAACGCAATGAATAGTAACTAGTGTACGAATTTTTATTGGGCCATTAGATGAGCTAGCTAACATTTGGGCCTAATCTAATCAACTTTAGCAATTAAATAAAGCCCAACCCAATCCCAACATAAGGCCAAGCCTACCTAACAACTAATTAACACATATATTGGCATAAAATGATAAAAAAAAATAAAAAAAACAAGGGTGATGGTTGGCCATAGGAAAAAAAAGGGAAAGAGAAGAACATTATAGGGCTTTGCAATTTTTGATCCCAAGGGAGCAATTGAAGGTGTTTTGGAGTGGTTTGAAGCTAATTCTTTGCATTTTTAGCATTCTAGGAGGTGAGGGATCATGTTAATTGCATTTTACATGGTTTATTTTGCTATATGTTTGTGTATCATGTTGTAGAGATTTGATCAAAGTGCTAGAAATACATGAAAAACTCTATAATTAGTGTGTTGAGTATGGTGTTAACTCTTTTATGTATGTAAATTGTACTCTAGTATGCTATTTTAGTTGCTAATGTTATTTTGCTAACCATTACTAAAGTTGAGTTTTAGGTGTTTGATTTAATGCTTAAGTGAAGTGTAAGAATGTTATACATGCTAGAATATTGACCATAGTTAGCACAAATGCAAGATACAACAAGAAGTTACAAGTGTGCATGTGTGTGTGTAGCTACCTGTATATGTGAGTGTTGGTGTACCGTGTATGTGTGAGTGTGGTAAAAGTGTGCTATGGTTATGCATGGATGAGCCTAAGAGCATGGTTGTGTGTTTGGAGTTGGACATAGGCTAGTTTGAAGAAAAGTTGGTAAATAAGTTAATACTTTGTTTTGGACAGATTGCTAAACCTGACTTTTAGAGTATTTTTGACATAGTAAACGTGCTTGTAATTGAACGAAACTTTTATAGTACCTAGATGTCTTATTGTAGAACAAACTTTATTTTCCGAGCCAGAGCTAATTCATTTGTTTTATCCCTCTAACAAAGCCATTTTCGAAAGGTAGCATGAAAACGCTGGTTCTGGTCAACTAGGAGTAGTTGTACAAAAATTGTCATAACTTATGGAATTTAATCTTGAATTAAGTACTATTTGATCCTAAAATTATCTACACTCGAAGAGCTTCGTTTAGACATAAAGATCAGAATATTTGGAGGTCGTTAGAATAGGAAACGGATTTGATAAATTTAAACTTCTGCTAGAAATTTGAAAATGTCTTAGCTAGATTATTAATTGCTAGTGATATTGAGTATGTTAGTTGTTATACTATTGTTTTCTTGTAAATACTTAAAACTTGAATGAAGTTATGATATATTATGTGAATTGGATTTAAGTGGAATCAGAAAGATTAGTTGCTAAAGAGTTCTTTGCCACTTTTGTATGATTCATTGGATTAGAGAATGATTGTAAAGCATTAGTATTTAGCCATGAATTCAATGTGAATATGTTCTACCACTTATCTATATTGTTAATGTTAATGTGCAAGGACAACCTACCTTGTTGTTCCTCATTTACGTGCTTATCAGTTTATGTGTTAATGATATCGAATTGCGTGTTAAGTGTTATATAATGTTACGTGTTAAATATTCATATGTACAAGAACTAAGTGCTATACCAAGATGCGGTGGGAGCCACCTCTAAAGTCTTTCACATATCATGTTATCTCGTTTTTCGTATCGATGGTTGTGCAACCTTATCGTACTTACAAGTGGTTGCTTATCAATGGTTGCGTGGATGGATGTGTTGAGCCTCCCTGAGAGTCATCGGGCTTGCCAGTGGTTGCTTGACTTTTGTACCCTATTCCCTCACCCGCTTGGTCTGGAGATTGCCAAAGGGTGTTGGGTCATAGGTATCGGGGTACATCTGGAGTACCCCACTTGTGTATAGGGATGCCGACTTTATCGTTATTATGATCGTGTTTGTGATTGAGATCGAGATCATGATTGGCAGTGAAATGGAGTGATAAGGGTTATCGTATCCTATTATTTTTAATGTGCTATATAGTTATTATCTTGATTGACTATCTTATATTGTTATTGATTACATAGTTTGTTTACATGCATTGCACGAAATGTTTTCGAAAGCTCCCCGACTTAATCTTTCCCTCCCTCACTGAGTATTGTGTATGCTCACCCTTTTCATTCACCATGTTTCAGGAAGCTGAGATTGTGTCTCGAATTGTAAAGGAAGAAGAAGTTGAAGCATTCCCTTAATTCCTTGAGTTGAATACTTGTGTTATGTGATTGGAAGTGTTGCAAAGTGTAATCTTATTTGATATTATGACCTTGTATAGGCATTTGAAGTCTGGCTATTTTAGTTCTACAGTCAAGATGTGCATAATATTTAGCCAACCAGTCTATTCCCAATATAACCTCAAAGTCCCGAAAAGGCAATATAATAAGATCGATAGGAAAATCACGACCCTTAATACAAATAGCACAAGCTTTGCACGCAGACTCAGTAATAAACTTTGTACCCATAGGAGTACTGACTTCAATTTTATATGGCAGTTTATTAATTTTTAATTCAACACGTTAGGCACAAAGAGAAGTAATGAATGAATAAGTTGTTCCAGAATCAATTAAAACATTTACTAACTGATTATTAATAAGGAATGTACCTTCCACAACAGTCGCTGTATCTGACAACTCCTCCTGGTCAATGGCATAAACCCTGGCTTGAACCCTCTGCATCGGCACATTACCTACAACTCCAGTCTGAGTACCCTGGACCGAAGCCTGACCCTGCACATTTTTAAACTTAGGGCAATCTTTAGCCCTATGTTGGTCACTTTCGCATCCAGTGCATTTTTTGGCTTTTCTCTAATAGTTGGTCTCTAAATGACCCTTACGATTGCAATAGGTGCACTGTTAGTCTTGACTTACAGCAATGCCTCCAGTAAAGGCTCTAAAAATAGAAGTAGTTGTATTACCCTGTTGTGATCTGGTTACCGTTGGCCTAGACTGGCTCTGGCCCTGTTGAACACTATGAGCCAGAAATGGTCCCCCATAACTCTGGGATTGGAATTGCCTAGGCTGACTACTCTGAAACTGATACAACATCGGCTTTTTGCTGGATTGACTCGATTCAGCTCTTACACTTATCATCCCAATTAAAGTTACCTTTATTTTGCGTCAGTTGAGTTAAAGGACCTACAAGTTTAGATAAATCATTGACAAACCTGCGATAATAATCAGCCAAGCCTAGAAAGCTGCGTACCTCAGTTACACTTTCCGGTCTCTTCCACAATAGTACAACCTCAATTTTAGTAGGATAAACAGCAATTCCCTGCTGAGAGATAATATGCCCCAAGAATGCAACTTGATATAACCATGTACCTACACTCAAAAGAATTCAACTATACAACAAAATCTCATTCATATGACATTTTTTTCAAGTTCATATGATCATACAAGCATTCTTTTCCTTCACAAGGTATATACATGCATCAAAAGCTAGACATAACAAGCTAAAACAGTTAAATAAACTTATTACATGCCACTACTCTAGTAGACCCTTTAACTTTAATTACAAACCTTCACATAAAACAACCACAACATATATAAAGTTCTACAACAATTTCATAAGATCGTTCTAGCTTCCTTTTACCTACCAAGATATATACATTCATGCATTCTCGCTAGTCAACTATTAAGCTAAACATTTGTACAACTCAATTCCAATTAACCACAAAAGAAGTTCTACTACTACCAAGCACGTTTCATCACTTAGCACATAAAAGATTCATGAAACGCAAAGGGGGAGAAGGTTGGAACCACCGATAAAACACTGCCGAAGCAGTGGCTACCGGGCTGACCAGCGCCAGTTACATTTGCCATAAAATGAAAATACAACTCAAACTATCTGTTTTTAGTGCTTAGTGTCTTTTTCCTTTCTGAATATCCCATGTAGCTAACTTTGAGGCCAACAATCCCCAGCCAATTGGCCGAGGTTGCCAGGTTTTAAAGGGACCCCTACGTGCCTTAATCACTTGAGATATCTAGGCCTGAAATATTACACCATAACACATATCCCGAATGAAGTGTTAAGATAGTGGTACTTAGAGATTTACAACAAATTTACAACATAAATGCCTAAAAGGAAAGATATATACATCTCTTCTCTTTTTTTTTTTTTTTTTTTTTTTTTTAATGTATAGACGAGAGTAACAGAACAATACATACATATATAACATTGAAGAGCGTAACATTACAATAGACATGACATCTGGGTTCATGTTTCAATCACAAGAAGCTTTTCATAACAAAAGGCAACCCTATCTCGATCTTCTCAAATTTATATATCCATCAATTGAAGAAAAGTAGAACAACTAAGTTCACTTATGAATACAATAACCCAAATTTTTTCTTTAGAAATTCCTCAGAGTTTATTTCCACATTACATAGCTAAAAACACAGGTTTTCAAATCATCCAACGCATCATCCTATAAATAAGTAAGACAACAAATTACTATGTCTTATGAAAAATGGGTAAAAAAATGATGTTCCCTTACTTATTTTTCAAAAAACTTATCATGAAATTTAATATGCACCCCCATACCAAAAGTTTACTTGTCTCAAGCAAATGACAATATAATATAAAGGAAAGTGCAGTATGAAAGAAAAAAGTCAAATACTACATCCCCAAACTTATGGTTTGCTTATTCTCTAGCACATGTTGATCAGGTTCAAAGGGAAATGTAGTAGTAAGGAAAGAGATCACATGATCTATAGCAATTTCATTCAATGTTGATGCAAAAGAATGTGCCTATTATCTTTGTCAAAAGATGGATCATTCTACAAACTCAGAAAATATTAGAAGACAAAACAATTTAAGATTATCATCAACACAACAAAAATGGTTAGTTAACTTGAGTAATTCTAAACAAAAAGTATAGGGAAGAAATAAAAAAGAAATTCGATCGAGGAAAATAATTAACACATTGGGAAAATATGAAAACCCTAGGTTGTCTCCTAGGAGCGCTAAGTTTAACGTCGTCAACTCGGCAAAATCCTTACTCAGGTAAGGTAAGTGGAGTCCTGAAGCTCCAAAGATTCAACTTCATGAGGGACCGAGTTTGGATCAAATATATGTTTCAATCGTTGACCATTGACTGTGAGGACTCGCCCATCTGTGAAGTGTTTAATCTTAATAGTACCAGAAGCGTATACTTCAAGCACCTCATAGGGTCCATTCTACCTAGTCCGTAACTTGCCCAGGAAGAACTTGAGTTTGAAGTTAAACAACCAAACTTTACAGAAAGGGACAAGGTTTTTCTCAGAATAGATTTATCATGAAGTTTCTTCATTATCTCTTTGTAAAGTTTGGCATTTTAATAGGCTTCAAAGGGGATTTCTTCCAACTAACTTAAGGCCAATCTCCTACTCTTACCTGCTTGATGCATATCAAAGTTTAGGGCTTTAATAACCCAATAAGCTTTATGCTCAAGTTCGACAGGGAAGTGACAAGCGTTACCGTACACCAATCTATACGGGGACATATCGATGGGAGTCTTAAAGGCTGTACGGTAGGCCCACTATGCATTGTGAAAATGACTTGACCAATCTTTACGATTGGGCCTAAACATTTTCTACAAAATTGACTTTATCTCCCAGTTCGACACTTTCACTTGCCCACTTGTTTGCGGGTGATAAGGTGTCGCAATCGTGTGTCGAACTGAATATTTCTTCTATAATGCCTCAAGTGTCCGATGACGGAAATGTTTTCCCCCATCACTCAAAAGTACAAGTGGCACCCCGAATCTAGAAAATATATTCTCCTTAATGAACTTGACCACGACTTTGGTCATTGGTTCGTGTCACCACTGCTTTTACTCATTTAGACACATAGTCCACTGCCACAAGAATATAGGTATACCCAGAGGAAGGAGAAAAAGGACCCATGAAGTCAATACCCCACACATCGAATATTTCATAAATTAAAATAGGTGATAGGGGCATCATGTTCCTTCTAGATATGGACCCAGCTTGTTGACATCAAGAGCATTTCTAACAGAATTGTTAGGCATCTCTAAATAAAGTGGGCCAAAAGAACCCATTCTGAAGGACTTTGGCTGTGATCCTCTTACCTTTAAAATGGCCACCATAAGCTTCAGAGTGGCAAAACTGGAGTATACTATTAAACTATTCATCAAGAATGCATCTCCTAATTACCTAATCGACACAGATCTTAAATAAATATGGATCTTCCCTGATAAAGTACTTCACTTGTGCCATAAAAAGTTATTTCTCTCTCTTTCCCCAGTGAGTTGGCAACTCTCGGGCTGCTAGGTAATTGACAAAATAGGCGTACCAAGGGGTCTGATGTAAAACAATAAAGAACTGTTCATCAAAAAATGTATAATTGAATAAAATAGAGTCAATGGGGGAATCACGAACAAAACATGATAAGTGGTCAGCAATCGAATTTTCATTTCCCTTCTTGTCTATGATATCTAAGTCAAACTCCTGAAGTAATAGTAACCAACGAATCAAACGGGGCTTAGTATCCCGTTTAGTAATTAAGTATCGCAGGGAAGCATGATTTGTAAATACTATCACTTTAGACCCTAGGATGTATGGCCGAAACTTGTCAAAGGAGAAGACTACAACTAGAAATTCATTTTTGGTGGTAATATAATTTTATTGAGTTTTATCCAAGGTTTTGCTAGCATAGTAGACCACATGAAGTAGCCTATCCCTTCGCTATCCCAAAATAGCTCCCACTGCATAATCAGAAACATCACACATAATTTCAAAGGAGAGACTGTAATCGGGAGGCTAAATAATAGGCGCCGAGAAAAGTAAGGACTTCAACTTGTCAAAAGCCTGAGTATATTTATCATCGAAATGGAATGAAGTATTATGGGCTAAGAGACTTGAGAGAGGTCGAGCAATATGGCTGAAGTCCTTGATGAAACGCCGATAAAAATCAGGATGGTCAAGGAATGATCTAATGTCTTGTACCATTCTGGGTACGGGGAGTTTCTCTATTAATTTGACCTTAGTAGGGTCCATATGGATTCCATCCTGAGATATTACATGACCCAAAACTATTCATCGCCTAACCATAAAATGGCTCTTCTCCCAACTAAGCACCAAGTTCATCTTAACGCAACGCTCCAAGACTAGTGAAAGGTGTGTGAGGCACTCGTCAAAAGTAAAATTGAAGACTGAGAATTCATCCATAAAAACCTCTAAGTATTTCTCGATCATGTTAGAAAAAATTGTCATCATACACCTTTGGAATGTGGCTGGCACATTGCATAGCCCAAATGGCATACGACGATAGGCGAATGTCCCATAGGGACATGTAAATATGGTATTTTCCTTATCCTCAGAAAATACATTGACCTAATTATAACCCAAATACCCCTATAAGAAATAGTAGTAGCCCTATATAGTTACTCTATCTAAGATCTGGTCAAGGAAGGGTAGAGAAAAATGGTCTTTTCGAGTCTTGGAGTTAAGTTTACGGCAATTAATGCACATGCGCTATCTTGTAGTACTGCAGGTAGGAATAAGCTTACCTTTCTCATTCGGGACCACTATAATCCCAAATTTCTTTGGTACCATTTGTATTGGACTCATCCAAGGGCTATTAGAAATTGGGTAGATAATACCTGGATTGAGTAACTTGATAACCTTTTTATGGATGACATCACCCATTTTCAGGTTCAGTCTACTCTGAAACTCTCGAGAAGGACTAACTCCCTCTTTGAGATAAATCTTATGCATGCATACAGAGGGATCAATTCCCTTCAAATCAGCGAGTGTCTATCCTATGGCCTTCTTATGAGTACTCAAGACCTCTAGGAGTTTTTCCTCATGCTTGGTGGTCAAATCTGAGGCAATGATAACTGGAAAGCTCTTATCGGGGCCTAAGTAGGCATACTTAAGGTGCTCAACCAATGATTTGAGCTCCAATGCTGGTAGAGGCTCAATTGTAGGGATATTAGGATCTTTAGAAAGAGAAATAGTGACCTGATCAGTTTTACCTTGATCGGTCATGAGGGAAGTGAAGGCAAAATTTTAGGTGAAATGTCACAATCAAATAAGAGTCGCTTTAGCTCTCTAATTTCTTCCTTAAGTGTCAAGAGTGACTGGGCATATTCTTCTACATATGTGTCAAGAATATCTACATGAAAACATGTTGGGAATATGCCTTTCAAGCCAATCATTTGGTGTAAGATGATAGGGATATTTGTGTAACGAAACTATCTTTGTTATGAAGTTTTAATCAAATAAAAGTACCATATGGCCTTTTGTCTTTATCTATTATACATTCATATATTGTCTAGCTACATATTATGTATAACTGATTAAGCCCTTGGATATGTCAGTATAGGGTAGAAACATAAGAGCTTATGGTTAATGAGAATCAACACCTAAGACATACCTAAAACCTGTTCTAGGTCATAGGATTCATTAAGACTGGGCATTGATAAATCAGGCAAGACTGACATGTAGTTAGCTCCATCAAGGTTGATCTCATTGACCAAGTGGCATGAGATGTCAAGGCCAATGGATAGGTGCGTATAGAGATATGTACACTGGACACGATATGTCGAGAACACTCAATGGGGGCTTCATCTGCCTAAGTCAATGAGGAGGTTTTTAGGTGATAGTTATGCAAAGTATTTCTTTAACTCGAGGACACCATAGTAGCTTGCAAGCAACTCACTGTACTTTGGCCTTGGACAAAAAAAGAGGAAGATAATACCTGCCTGAATAGGGATTCGGGTACAGTCAAGTACTTGTGAAGCTAGTGAGTGTTATTGCGCGGATCTACTACTCTGGATGAAAGAGGGTATGCCCTATGTCATCTTATAGAGATGTTGACAGAAATCCATGGCCATGGTGGTATAATTAGATCATACAGGGAAAGTCAACAGAACATATAAGTGAGCCTATTAGGGTTTGACTATGACATTAACCATACCCTAAGGCAAACTCGGGGCATCTAGTGGAGGGAATGAATTGTACGTTAACTAGTAGCAAAACGGTTCTTGAATAAGAAAGCTTGGATTAAGCATTCGAGCCATCTGGTCACCGGGGAGTGTTGCTAGACGCCAACCTCGATTAGTAGCAACTAGAAGAAGTTCTAGTAGATATGGGTTAATTGGTACTTGTCCCAACTACTACCAGTTTGGTACTCGAACCTACAGGATCGCACACAAGCCGAAGGGTTAGAACTATGAGAGATAGAATGGAGATGTCACGCTACCATAAGGACCTTCTCGTATTCTATTTAGAAGTAATTATGTAAAGGATTACATATGGTTAAAATAGGTTTAGGGAAACCATTCGAGTATATGAGTAAGAGAGAATGTTTGATAGTCAAACGTTTGACTTAGAGTCAAGGGCAATTTGGAAAATTAGCTTTTGTATAAGTTGAATTGATAATTAATTAAGTGTCAATTAATTATGGGCTAATATCTAATTAACTTATAGTTGATTAGAAAAGGGTTATAAACTGAATTTAGAAGACTCCATAAGGTCTGAGGTCAAGGTACAAATATTAAGAAGTTATAGCTTCTTATAAATACAACTTAAAGTGAAACCCTAGAAAAGAACAACAGAACAAAAATTTCCGCTCCTCTCTCACTCTAAATTTCGACAGCCACTCATTCTCTTTCATTGGGATTCGTGCTGCTCTATTGGTGCTCGTGCAAGAGCTTGCTTCATCTCGTTCTAGCCTCAATATGGTGTGTGTGAGATAGTAGAGGGCTGCTGCATTGTGGTCTTCAATCCAAGCAATCAAATTCGAAGTCTTCATTAAGAGGTAACAAATTTTCAGATTTAACTTGACTTGGTTTTCATGTTTTCATTCATATATGCATGCTTAGTTGATCTTGATTATTGGTTCTTTTAGTTTTTATAGCTTTATTCTTCATGTTTTTGTTGCGCTATAGGTATTTTGCATGCAAGAGAACCTTCAATTAGTATCAGAGCAACCCAAACATGCATTGAAAACATGAATTTATTTTATGCGTACTGAGATTACATTGTTTACTTGTCATATTAAAGCTTGTTACTTGTGCCTAATTTTTGAGTATGTTATTCTAAACTCATAGTAAAACAAATTAGGCTTATACTCACTTCGTTTATTCGTGATTTAGTATGTGAAAAGTTGCATGAACTGTTCGTGTTCTGCAGAGATAGCTTTCTGGATAGACTGCGCAGTGTCTGTTCTAGGAGGTATAACTCTGTCAAAAAAAATCGAAATCAAGTTCTTTTTAATTTTAGCATCATCTAAACTTAAAGGGATATCTCTATGTGAAATTTCAAATTTTTTGGAATTGTGTAGATATGTTAAACGAGTCAATTACAATTAGGTCAATGCATAGGTCTGTTATGGAAGATTACGGAAAAATTCATTTTTGGCACTTGTGAGGGTTTTTTCGCCACTTTAACGTGGTGGCACAACTTTCTATGAGCCTAGAATAATTTTTCCAGTGTCCAGGTCAGTCGGTTGGTCAAACCCTAGTCCTAGTTGCCATACTTGGTAGTAGATTTGGTCTTGGTACGATTTTGGAAAGTCAAAATTTAGAAGTTGATTTTGTAATCTAATTTTCTTAAAGATTCAGATCCTAATCAAATTAATTAATTAGGTAGGTCAATTAATTCACATTTTATGTGAGTTAACCAATGTTTGACTTGACAATTTAATTTGTTGACTAAGTCAAAATTAATAAGATTTAGAATCTAGAGTTAATTTTGATAGTAGGTCATGAATTAAAATTACATGTCTGACTTATTAGGTTTTGGTAAAGCCCAATTGGGCCTAAAAACCCATGGGCATAATATTATATGGGTTTTCTTGGAGAAAATTAAATTAAGCCTAGAAACTCTAGTTGGACCATAAAGTGGGCTTAGGATGAGTATTGGGCCTTGCACAACAAGTCATTCTATGGATGTAAGTTGAACCCAATTAATTCCTTAGATCATTATGAAGGGTAAGACAACGAGCAAGTATATGTATGCCAATATAATCCAAGGGAGATGCGAGAAAACCAAAAGAGACTATGTTTTATGACTTGTCAATTTTAATATTGCATTTTATAAATATCTATGCATGGGATGGTTATGGAGCTTAGAGTTATGCATGAATGTATGATTTGCAACTTTCACATAAATGAATGTATTTTTGGAAATAGGGCCTGCGTGTCTCGCCTTCTCTTTATTTCTGACTGTAATTTCTTCTCTCAGGGGTTTATATTTTTGGAAAGCGATATAATATAATATGATAGGATTAGTATAGGAGTAGAGATAGATGGAGATCAAGATCAAGACTGAAGATGGTGGGCCAACATGGAAGAATGGTAGTTCCCATATTGGGAGTGAGTTTCCAATTGTGGACAATTGTACTGTTTCCTTAATTGTCATAATTCATTTTAGGGATCTTCTCTAGGTTTCACTAAGTGGCTTGGTGAAACTTAGGAAAGATAAAAGCTCTATAATCTATCCGGTAGTGTAGTATAGATTATATATAATATATAGAGATATATTATCGCATTGAAAGCATGATAATCTATTCATATGGCCTATACACTATCCATGTATGATGCATGCATGTTAAAACGATGAGACAAAACTAAATAACATTAATTATTCCCTCCAGTTAATATTAAGTCAATAAGTCATTAATCAACATTGGGTGTATAATCATAGCCCTTTCATCACAATAGGTGGGCGATTATTTAACTGTGAGGTGAACGATTTGACCCTGCCTCCCAGGGGATTCTAACTTCATGGCTACTTGGTTATTCTTACTCAAGGTGGTATGTGCCGAGGGATGTGGATGCATGTTGCCTAACCCTGCTTAACCCCACCTTGAGACCTAGAGAGGCTCACAGATATACCATGAGGGTAGTGTGAGTGCCAAAAAATAGTGGGAGACCAATAGGTTAAAGTCCAGACCTTTTGGAGATTAAAACTAACACGACACTAAATTTACTTTGTTTATCTTGTACATTTTAGATCACTAAATCAATTGGCAAATGCATTAACACTGCATGGTATTAAATACCAACAATCTTACCAGTATCACATAAGATGATTGATATCATAATTTTGTGAAAAGTGTTTCAAAAGTATTGCTTGCCAAATTCATGATATCTCATGGAATTGTCTTGTTGCCCTTGTTGAGGCTGCAAGTAGAAAAGAGATTGCAACCTATGCAAAGTACAAGGTTGGTACCACTCGAGTGAGATGTGTAATGCTTAGATCCATGAACTTTAAACTTCAGAGGCAGCATGAGCATTTAAGCCCTAAGATTGATCCATGAACATCACAAGGAATTGAAAGGGGTTGGGTGTAGATATTAGATATTAAAGTCCTTGTTTTGGGTTCAAATGATTGAGGCTTCTCTTATTGGAGATCATATTTCCCATGATCGGTTACATTGAGTAGAACACCCTTTGGGTTTTATCCTATAGTCGTTGCCCAAAGCCTTCTCTCTATTCGAGGTAATTCTTCATATGAACAAGGTTAACATTGAGTTTTGTTTACTCAATTCGATTGAGCTCATTGTAGACTCAATAAGAGAGAATGAATCCATTATGCTAGTGAAAAATTCTTCCAGGCCAAGAGATAAAACAAGTCTTAAAAGAGAAGAAAATGAAAAGATTCACTTTAATGCATAATGATAGGATCAAGAGATATTTGTTTAATGCTATATAAGGACAAGAACAAGGCTATCAGCTTCCAAATACCCAAAAGGTACACTGTTACATATGGGATATGTAAAGAGGTATGCAACAGGTGTCTTGCATTGGTCGCGTAGTGGAAGCATGGTGATACTTTAGGTTTTGGGATAAGTTCAATAAATCCTAACCTTTTGGTTTGTAATTCTAGTCTTTGGGTATTGGCTACCAGTAGCTCTTTTGATGGGACTATGAAAGAGTATAAATTTGGAACTAATAAGAACTATTTACATTGGATGTAGAGGTTACGTCTGTAAGTAGTACCAAATATGCAGAACATGGTGTTCATATGTATGCCTAAAATCAAACCCGTGACCATATGAAGAGCCAGAGATAACATAGTGAATATATCCTATCTTTGGCATAATTATAGACTCGGTCATATTAGTGAGAACGACTTGAGAGGTTGGCCGAAGAAGGATTCCTTAGGGACTGCATTCATGTGTCCTATGCAACCTATGAGTCATTTCTTAAGAATAACATGATTAATATACCTTTCTATCATAAAGGTGCATGTGCTAAATAATTGTTAGAATTGGTACATACAAATGTATGTGGACCACTTCGAGTATAGGCTAGAGGAGGTTTCACCTACTTCATCACCCTTACAAAAGATCTGTGAAGGTATATGAACTGTGTTCCTATTGACACATAAGTCGAAGGCTTTTGAAGCATTCAAGAACTTAAAGAATGAAGTAGAGAGATGAACATGCAAGAGTATTAAGAAACTTCGACCAATTGAGGTATGAAATACTTGAGCGATGAGTTTCTAAGTTATCTCAGAGGGAATGATATTATCTCATAATGGACTATTCTTGGAGCACCACAGTACATTGGCGTGTCCAAGAGAACGAATACCACCTTGTTAGACATGGTTAAGTCCATGATAGATTTCACTAATCTTCCTGGGGTATGCCTTGAAATTAGCTGCATATCAATTGAATAGTGTTTATCTTGGTTGATCTCGATTATTAGTTCTCTAGGTTTTTATAGCTTTATTCTTTATGTTTCCACTGCGCTATAAGTATTTTGTATGCAAGAGAACCTTCAATTAGTATCAGAGCCACCCAAACATGCATTGAAAACATGAATTTGTTTTATGCGCACTGAGATTATATTGTTTACTTGTCATATTAAAAATCATTGTTTGTGCCTAATTTTTGAGTATGTTATTTGACACTCATAGTAGAACAAATTAGGTTTATACCCACTTGGTTTATTCGTGAGTTAGTATGTGAAAAATTGCATGAACAGTTCATGTTTTGTAGAGGTAACTTTCTGGACAGACTGCGCAGTGTCTGTTCTAGGAGGTATAACTCAGTCAAAAAAAATCTAAATTGAGTTTCGTTTGATTCTAACATCATCTACACTTAAAAATATATCTCTATGTGAAATTTCAAAATTTTTGGAATTGTGTAGGTATGTTAAACGAGTCAATTACAGTCAGGTCATTGCACAGGTCTATTATGCCAGATTATAGAAAAAGTTGTTCTTGACACTTGTGAGGGTTGTTTCACTAGTCCAATGTGGTGATACGACTTTTTATAAGCTTAGGATGATTTTTATATAATAATAATATTGTTAAAACAAATGCCGAGATGCGGGCTGATCCAACGCAAAAGACGGCTTCTTACTCGCCGTGTCTTTATGCTGGTCTTGGATTCCCAAAAAGTAGTGAAAATTTATCCATGCGTTCGTCTAGCTAGCAAAACTCACTAAGCAAAACATGCCCACAAGTCTGACCAAAAAAGAAAGAGAACGAAAAAACTTGCCCAAAATAACGTCACTGAGTTGGTAACTAGGAAAGAAATTGCTATACGCTTTCACCAAGACAATTGTGCATTAATAACAATTCCGGTTAATCTTTTTTTCTCATTCCATTTTGATACAAAAATAGTAACATTTTTCCGTGCAATATTGATTCAATTACAAATCGATACTGAAGACAGCTGCAGATGAACAATTTAGGTGAAAATGGTCAACTAATTGGATCCTATGATCAGATTGTTATAACCAAGAAATCATATTAATAAATAAAAAACCACGAGATCTGATATTTGAAAAGACCTTATAAACTATAAAGAATCTTATGTCCACATTTTGCATCTTGCTAATATAGTATAGTGTAATCTGTATTGTTTATCGAGTGGTGTACTTATTTAATTTTGTCCTTGGCGACGCATAATTTTTTTTCTTATTGTACTTTTTATTTTATTCCCAGTAATGTACAGTTGATCAGTAGAATAAGCTTTTCTAAGGTGAATTTTGTATCACAGTACTGGGGTGGGGTGGAGTGGAAAAGATAAAACTTCAATGAATATCTGTGTAGGTAGCATGTCAAATATAAGATCTCTCAGTTTTATATTTTTTAACACGTCGAAAATAATAAATAATATAATCAATATCTCTCTATCAATTTAAACTTTTGGATAAAGTAGTCATTTAATATGGTATCCAAATGATCCTAAGTTCAAAACTCACTGCCACCTATTTAAAAAAAATTATATATAATTGTCCAAGTACAAGTCTCAAAAACTAATTTCACCTAAACTTGCGAGGCAGGTTAATTATAACCTTCTCTAATAGTTTAATCTTTTAAATGAGTTGATCACTTAAAACAACATTAAAATATTATAAGACTCTGATGAATGATATTATTCGATTTCCATGCATGGCTGTCCATGTGCATGGAGGTTCAACGTACGTTAAGAAAAAAAGATAAAATATGGATGCCATATGCCCTCTGGTTCTTCTATTTAAGCCCGCACTCAGTATACCAGTAGCATATCCAAAAGAAACTTAAAAGAGCATTAATTAGCCATGGAGATGTTAGGTCATCTTCTCCTTGGTTTCCTTACTGCCCTTTCGCATGTGCACATTGTGCTGGGTCATGCCGGTGCAGGCCATGGTCATCTTTCAAGGGTTTATGGTCTGAATCGTATTGATCGTAGTGCTGAGCCTTTGTCCCCAAGCTTTGGAATAGAAAAACTTAACCGCAGCAGTTTTCCAGATGGATTTGTTTTCGGCGCTGGAACATCTGCTTATCAGGTGCCTGAACTATATTAATTTTGTACTATCATGTATGCAATACTATTATTGGTGAATCGATGTAACCATTTTATCTTGATATCTTTCCAGATTGAAGGTGCATGGAACGTTAGTGGCAAAAGTCCTAGTAATTGGGATTATTACCTTCATACATATCCAGGTCTATATTTATATAAATACGCTGTCCTCTACTATGATTATTATCTAGTTCTAAAATGTAATTTTTTTTGTTTTTTTTTTGTTTTTTCATAATTGCAGATAGGATGCCCGACCATAGTAATGGGGATATTGCAACAGACTCCTACAACCGATATGAGGTACCACCCAAAGTTTCGGTCTTCTAAAACTTAATTAACCCCCTGGTTTTATATGCTATAAGCATTTTTATTGCTATCCTTCAACAAAGATAATAATTAAGAAAGTGATGCTATAAGCACTGTTTTCCCATAATTCATTTAGCTACTTTCCGTTGGTGCCACAGGAAGATATTCAGCTTGTGAAGAATATGAGTATGGATGCTTATCGCTTCTCAATTGCGTGGTCTAGAGTGTTACCAAGTAAGATGTCGTTTTGCATTAGTTTCCATTCTTCATATAAACAAATATATATACACGTATATATAAATGGATGCTTATTGTTTCTCATCAATTTCGAGCTAGTGCACTTCAGCATGCTCTATATAAATGAAATTCATTCGTTGCCCTAAAAGGTGGTTGATTAAGAACTAATCCTTGGCCATTTTACGTTAATTTGCAGAGGGGAATCTAAAAGGAGGTGTGAATGAGGAAGGAGTCGAGTACTACAACAAACTCATTAACAAAATCCTAGAATATGGCATGTCTAGTTCCTTTATCCTTTCGCTTAAATTTTTCTATCCCACTTTGTATCTCATAATTAATGAACTTTTAACAAATTGCAGGTTTGACACCATATGCGACCATATTCCATTTCGATGTTCCTCATATACTAGACGAAGAATATGGTGGTTTTGTGAGTCCTCGAATTGTGTAAGTTAATTTGGGTTTGCCATGCTTGAGACAAAATCAAGTCCTCTGACTCAACGAGCGAAATAGTCTTCAACTTCTTGTTTCAAATGTTCATTTCGCGAAGCCCCAGAAAAGAAAATGCAATGCCTTGAAAGTGAATAGAGTTTAAAACATTAGCAAAAAATTGAAATTGAAAAGTCTTTGGTTCTTTTAGAAGTTGTAAACAACAAATTATATTCCATCTATTCCTCAATAACTTTATTATTTAAAAAAGTAAATCAATTCTTAGGTGTTGGAGGACCTTACTTTGCAATAATGAATTGCCACTTGAGGATGAACTACTAGACAACAAAATTATTATTAATTACTAATAGAAAGATATAAATGGTTTAGAGTTATAAAAAGAAAAAGTAGTTCACATTTTTTTTTTTCTCAAATTTACAAAATCTTTCATCTATCTCATATTCTTTTGCATAGTAGCATTTATGGTTTCACCTTCAGAACCTTGTAAATCTATATTAAATATTTTCTTTTTTAAATTAAAAATATGAAACATAATTTCTTTGGAGCCACTTATCTAGTAACTATTTACCAAAATTTGAAAAAAGAAAATTTTGTTTCCCAATTTATATCTCATTATTATACCTAGTCAAATAAAGGATTGCAACAAAGAACTTATCAATGGATTTTCTATCTATCTATACATACATATACATACATACATACATACATATATATATATATATATATATATATATATATAGGAATGAAGGGTGATAATGGAAGTTGGGAGCATTAACTGTTGTCTAACATGATGAAGGTTGCTCCATCAATATATCGATATATATAAAAATAAAATTTTAGAAAGTAAAGGGTATGATGCCTGTTTAATAGAAGTGCGAAAAGAGGATGCAACTGTAAATTAGTGAATGAATTATGCCGGTCATAGTAACTATATTTGTTCTATTTTATAAAAACATAAATGGTGAACGTCAAACAATATTCCAAATGGTTAGGTCCCGAAATTTAACGATCATAAATTAAGTTACTAGAAATGCAAGATCTATTCAATATTAGACTACTAAATGGGACATTGATAATCACTATTTTGCAGAGATGATTTTGTTGACTTTGCAAAGCTTTGTTTTTCGAGATTTGGTGACCGAGTGAAACATTGGATCACGGTAAATGAGGGGTACACCTTTACCGCTAATGGTTATGCCGCTGGAGCAGCCTTTGCCCCGCAAAGATGTTCTCCTTCGGTGAATTCAAATTGCACCGGTGGAAATTCTGGCACTGAACCTTATAACGTGACACACCATTTACTCCTTGCTCATGCCCATGCAGTAAATTTGTACAAGACAACTTATCAGGTTGTGTTTTAAACTATGGACTGCCAAACAAATTTTCTCCTTTTTAAATTAATTCTTTCTCACACTATTAATATACTATTAGGCAAAACAAGGAGGACAAATTGGAATGACTGTTGTAGCCTATTGGTTGTTGCCTTTTACAAATTCAACTGAGGATCGCAAAGCCACTCTTCGGGGTCAAGATTTCACACTTGGTTGGTGAGTATTGCATGATTATAAGGTTCCATAATTTGATTCAATGTCATTTTAGAAAATAATGAAAGAAAGATGAGGAAATTAAAGAAAGAAAGGAAAGATTGAAAAAGTTATATAACATAAGTAGAATCATTTAATACAAAATTAAATTGTGCATGACTTCTTTTCTCGTATTGGTCTTTCTTCTTACAAATGATACATTGTAGGTTTATGAACCCATTGGTATATGGTGATTATCCATCTTCTATGAAAGCTTATGTTGGAGATCGGCTTCCAAAATTCACAGCAGCCGAATCAAAACTCGTGAAAGGGTCTTATGATTTTATTGGTCTTAATTATTACACATCTAGATATTGTCAAAACAGTAACGTCTCGAGCATACCCCCTAACTATTTAACAGATATACATGCTACTTTTCCAGGTAATTAATTAGTTCTGCCCAAGTTGTGCTTTAATTATCATTATATTTTTCATTTCATGGCTTCTCCTAATTATTTTTTCCTGTCTCCTCATGATAGTCGACGGCAGCAATGGAAAACCTATCGGACAACTGGTATGACTATTTTTTACCAACCGTCATACGTTTCTTGTTTTATACATGTTTAATTAATAAATAAGTGATGACGATAAATATTAAAGAAATAACACCATGATGAACTGATGATACAGGTAGGTACAGATTTCGTGTATATGTATCCAAAAGGAATTTGGCGTCTTCTTCAATACATGAAGAAAATGTACAGAAATCCAATTATTTACATTACAGAGAACGGTAATAATTTAGTTCGGTCATGCTTTTATTCTTAATGGTTACCCAAAAAATATTTTTTTTAAGCATGTCTATTTTCATGTTTGGGATTAATATCCTATGTAAATTATTCTTCACAGGGGTCGATGAAGTAAACAATCCATCATTGCCACTTGGCATTGCCCTTGTCGACAACTTTAGAGTAAATTACTACTATCGCCACCTTTTGTACGTCAGGAAAGCAATTGAGCAGTAAGTATTTTAAGAACGAGTATAAAATGTTTTACTCATCTATATATTTCAGCATTAGCTTAAAAAACATTTTCATGAGTTTAAAATTGTCAAATTTTGATTTAGGATAACCATAAATTCTTTTCTATTAGTCCAAATCAAGTTTGAGTATGGGATATTTTTTGTTTTGGATAGAAAATGTTTTGTTCGGTGGGGTCTGAGGAGATGGACTTTTTGCTGCATTTTAATAAATAGGAAATTAGTTATAATCCAGGGGGTAATCTAATACTGTGCAAATATCCATGCGTCAAAATATATTTTTTTACTCTAACTATTACTAAAAGGTTGTGAAGATAAACAAAAACTAGGAAAACTCTTTTACTCCATTTATTATTTATTTGTTGTGAATTTATGAAGAATGACTACCTCACAGATTTGACTTTTTTTCTTTTTTTCTTTTTTCTTTTTTTTGATATAGTGATGGAGTGAAAGTTAATGGATACTTCGGTTGGTCAGTTTTGGACAATTTTGAATTTACCAAAGGTTACACAGTTCGTTTCGGAATCAACTACGTGAATTTTACAAGTTTGGAAAGAATTCCAAAGTTGTCTTCAATTTGGTTCCACAATATCCTTCGAAAATAAGAATTTCTCTAAATATCAATATCCTTGCAAAAAACCATGATATGGTTACATAACAAGGAGGAGGGTTTGTTTATGTTTTCTGCAATAAGGTCAAGCTTTTTGTACGATGTATGGTCATTCACCTGTGAGAAGTTTGATGTAATTCTCAGGGAAGGCTACATTTTCCCTATGTAATTTTCCTTTTATGTTTCAATAAATGGAATCACTGTATGTGTGTTTTAATAATCAATCCATGATGGATTTTCAAGAAGCGAAAATGTTTAAAGCGTTTTCTTATTTTTTAAACTGATAATTGTACGTGTAATAAATTATTAGTCAAATAACGGCTCACAACAACCTCGCCAATCGAAGCATTGTGAATAAGTTATGTCCATTTACTGCACAAAAAGGCTAAATGGTTATCATTTTCTCTCAAAACCGTAAAAGTGATAAACATCAGTTTCATTATTTAAAAACTCAAAAAACTTAGTACGAGAGAGATTGTAAGATCAGACCTCATTTAATATATATCACACGGTTTAAACATCTCTTTAATCAAAACTCAAAAACTTAGTCATGATACGTCAGAGAACAAGATGGTAGTAATGAAGTTCTGAACACCATCATTATAGCAAAAAGTTTTCATAATTGTTTGAAATTCTCTTGACAAGAGACCACCTCACTTAAATCAATGATGGAGACACTACTTAAATCAATGGGCCATGTAAACACGTTCATCCACATGGCATCATGGTAAAATAGGACAACATGACTAATACAAAATAACCCATGCATATGTATTTAGGCAAAGGACTGTATGAGAAAGATAAGAAAATAGGGCTTCGACGTCGAGCGAGCGATCCATGCAGAAAGCCGCCCGAGAGACTAGACTGTCTTAGGTCGGCCTATATCCTCAAAGCCCACATAGCTCTTTACACTACACTATTTGAGAATAGAAACGCCACCACAAGCATGATTGAATATTTCTCAATTCTTTTTGCCAAGTCTAGGAGGAGGGGATCATGTCTAGCATCAACATGTATACTCTACAATCAGAGCCACTCATATTGCTCTAGGGATAATCGTGCTTCTTACCACACGTCAGGAAGTTTTAAGTACGGTCTCACTTCGAGGAGAGTTACTAGAGTGGTTCTGAAACGAGTACACGTGACCAACAATGGGCGGGGCATCTTGGACCACAACTAGTGATTAGGAAATGGAAAGGGCACATTGATAGGCAGAGTGAGAGAGGCTTGTGTTGGAAATTGGATCATGTATAGAATAAAAAAATAAAAATAATAACACGTATAATTTAACTTTATTCGACTTCTGTCTAACTCTACGATCTTACCTCTAGGATAAATCTACTATTAAGAAATAGTGCTTACAATACAACATATTTGTTACATTGAAAAAGATTCGAAAACTCCCTGACATGACTTTGTGCACTAAAAAATCTAAACTCTTACTTACAAGACTTTAAGCGTACAAGAAATCTAAACGCTCCCCAAATCGACTTTTTCTAGTAGAAGCAAGAAAAATATCCTAATACAATAACAAGCTTTTGGATGGACAAAATATTGCAAGAAAACCCTCTCATTCTCAAGCTCAAATCTAACCCCTCATAGCAAGAAACTACAAGCTAAAAACCCTTGTTTATAGGAACTAATTTCCAACCCTACCAGGATTTGAACTCTTATTTTCATTATTACGGGACTTCATTTCTACTTGTCTTCAACTTGGACTTGAGTTTGGATTTGAGCCTTCATTTCTACTTGTCTTCAACTTGGACTTGAGTTTGGATTTGAGCCAAAAAAAACTCAACTTTTGCCCAAGTAGAGCCAAACTATCGAAAATATAAAACTCCAACTATTTCCTTAGCACCATGTCAACATGTGTTCTAGACTGACAAGATGGAGGTGGTCATGACCACTAGCGGAACTAGTAAGAGCTCATGGTGCACGTGCACGCCCTGAGTTGCGGAATTTTTTTTCAAATATTTAGGTGTTAAAATAATAATAAGTGATAAAAAGTAAAAGTGATAGAGGTGAAAAAGCGATGAAATGTGTCTTATTTTTTAATTTTTTTAGTAACATTTTTTTTTCAGTTATTTTCTCTTGTTTTATTACGTTGAGAATTATATTTTTCATGCTTTTGTTTAGTGATGAGAGGAGTACGAAAACGAGAGAAAGTAGAGGAAAATATAGGAAAAAATTATGGCAGCCAATCATCAAACGTACAATCCAAGGGGGATTTTCTATTAGATGGAGCTAAAATTTGTGACCAGGCTTGAGACTCAAGCTTTTGAAATCTGAATAGTACATATCAATTTTGAAACTCTCTAAGGCCATTTTTCTATTGCGTGCATAGTTGTTCAAGTTCTTGTTATTTTTATGTGTAGGTTGATGTTCTAATTTATACATGCATGCTAAGCTTGGAACTTTTTTAATTTCAAATTCAATAGGATTTCTAATTTTCTATTTATTGAATAGGGCATTGATAAAATTTTTAAAAGAAATTCAAATTTTGTTTAGCAACAATTTTCCTCTTTATCTAATGAAAGAGACCTTTTCATCACTTTACTATGAGTATAGCTTTTTATTTTTTTGTATATTATGTCATCATTATATTGAGAGGGAATCATGTGTTGAAGACTCCATGTCTCCACATATGTTTTAGTGCATATTTCTATAATTGCTATAAAGTGCATTATATAATTAGTGAAAGTTATGTCTTGAAGACTTCATTTGTGTTATATAACGTGCTTAAATTAAGTATTGATTTAGTTATAGCATATTGTATTCTCTCACGTCAAGCATGATTTTAGACATGAAGCCAATACAATATTTTTTATAATTTGTGTAAAATATTTACGCATAAATTAGTGCGTCGACCGTAATGACTTCACCACTGTAATGTTCACCTGAACCCCTAATGCCTGACTCTGAAAATAGTCATGACTCATGAATCTGGTGCCCTGGCGAAACTATTGACAAAGAATCATTTTTTCCAGAAGTCTTCTAACGTGCTAGGATGGAGTGATGGGGCACATGTGGTTGCTAAAAGGTTTAGTGTGGATTGTGGCCAAACAACACCAGACATGTCTAGTAGCAAATGGTTACAGAACCAAAAACCATGTCTATAGCTTCTATCACAATTGTTTTTAAACATCGAGATTGAAGCATACTTTCACCGATGAGGGGGTATTAGTGGATATCCACCTTAAAAGTGCGTTCTAGAGAATAGCTATCACAAAGAATACGTTGGTCTACTTGTCTACTCCTATCTTACCTAGGGTTCACTTATGAGAAACAAAAGATCATTTGGCTATGTGACTACAACCCTACAAATCAAGAAGACCCATTCCTCTATGTCTTCCATGTTGTTTACGTCAACACCACCTACTACGTCATAAACATCCCTAAAGGATAGAACAAGATAATTATTTTCTCCAATGTCTTCCACCACCTAACAATAGACAATGGATGAACGATCACGATGTTCTATTGTCTACGCAGATCATGTCATTGATATGAACAAGATCAATATAAAAATAAAGCAAGAATATTTCAGAAGCCCTCTTTGACCACATTATGTGGCAATTCGAGTGTTATCCTAAAAATCGAAAAAACATTTATGAGAATCCAATGGAAAATAAATTAAAATAAAAGATTTTAATTAATTATGCAATCAATTAAGAAAAAAATTTATAATGAGTTTTTATTAATTATCCAATTAGTTAAGAAAATAGTTTAACTAATGAGAGTTATTAACTATGAAAAATACGAAATTAAGTTGAGGAAAAACTTATAGAGATATGGCAATTGGAAATGAGACTTTGCTCCCGGAAACTCTAAGGGAAACATATTGAGATTTGGGCTTCGTTTGTTTTCCCTAAAATAATTTGTAGGTGAAAAATATTTATAATTTTCTTGTGTTTGGTTGTCATATTTGAAAATATTTTCTAGTATTTGGATGTAATAGTGAAAAATTGATTAAAATTATCATTTTATTAATGTTTTTAAATTATTAATAATCAATCATTATTGTGTATATGTATTATTCTCAAAAGAAGAAGGCTTTACTTGGGTAAGATTAATCCATATCATCTTCCACTAACTCCTTAAGCCATATCATCTTCCACTAAATTTTTTTTACTTGGTTAAAAATGCATACATGGTAAGTTAGTGGGATTTGCCTAGGATATGCAAGTTAGTGGGTTTTGTCTTGGTTTTGTAAGTTAGTGGGATTTGCTTAGATGTTATCTACAATTC
The DNA here is from genome assembly GCA_037974665.1 of Ehretia macrophylla. NCBI lineage: Eukaryota > Viridiplantae > Streptophyta > Magnoliopsida > Boraginales > Ehretiaceae > Ehretia > Ehretia macrophylla. Next base: position 10,224,946 of record CM075768.1, read on the forward strand.
CAGTAAGACTTCAAGATACACACTTTACACAATACGAAAATAAGAAGAACTCATCTTCCTTTTCTCTTGTGGTACTCTCGACATTGGCAAGAAAAATAGGCTAGAGGTTTTCTTTTGCTCTCAAGTTTTATACAAGCTCAATTCTTCATCTAAATAGCTAGCACACACATTTAGTTGTTGAAGAAAACTCTTGGATCCTTGTGTTTTTCATCCTAGAGCTTTTGCAAGGTGTGAAAGAGGTTGTCTTCATTCTTGTGGTTTTTCAACATCTTTTGGCTATCTACAAGAGATATACTCTTTGTTTATATATATATAATCGTTATGTTGATTGCATGGACTCTACTTGAGGTTTTAAAGTGAATACAAGTTTTATAATGCTACATTTTTTGAAATTTATGGTTTGCTTCCACCTAGTTTGTAACTAGTTGTGATTCATTCCTTGAATGATCTTTTCAATTTCATTGGGCTTCATGGCTTGTCTTCAAGAGGTATTATGCTATACTAACTCTTGATTACATATTTTTGTTGTATATATGTGTTGATTATGTTAATTGCATGAATTCAAGTTTAGGGTTTGATATGAACATAATGCTTTAATCTTGAAATTTTTTGAAATTGATGTTTGTTTCTGTAATGTTTATTGTTTAGATTATTTTCATAGTCCTAAATGATCATTCAACTATACAGACATAAAAAATTAATTTGCATCCACCACATCAATTTGTAACCACATCAGTTCCTGTATCAAAACATTGTACACCACCACCTAGAGAGAAGATGGCTAAAATATGGAGAGAAATAGATGATCATGTGGAGAGGACTTTGATTAACCATCCTGCATGTTTCAATCAGGAATATAATCACATCTATGAAGCTAAAACCTGATCGAGAGCAGCCAGTAGAATTCCTTGGGCATGGTATCAATTACAGTGTCACATTTCTCGCCATTTTTTAACAAGAAGACCACTAGAACAGCCTTGATGTCATAGTTCTCAGCAACTTCTCTGTCATTGTCTGCGTGTAGGATAAAGCCTTTTAAATTCCTAGAATAATCTGTTGCAATCTCATCGATCACCCTGAACATCCTGCAAGAAGTTGTCCTTCATAGAGTTGTATAAATGGAAGAAAACACATTAACTAAGCACATTAAAACGATTTTGTACCTTAGGCATATCTTGTGTGGTAATATGCTGCATAGATGTTGACTTCCTCAGATTTTCTGTCTAGACATAAACTTGGCAGAAATCTTCATCCACTATGGTTCCCAAGGCTTAATCAATTTACTTAGCTCTTCATGGGCCATAGATCTTTGAAAACTTTTCCTTTCTTTAGCAGATAAATTCTCAAGACTTATCTAATGTCATGTTGCTTGCTTATCAGTAACCAAGGAATAACTTTCACTAAATACATAATAAAAAGCATAAAACATTCATACATTCACAATCCTTTAGCAGTATAAATAGAGAAAACCAACAGAACTCAAAAAAGAAATTATTTGCATGGATTGTCTATCATATGAAGTATGACGTCTGAGCCCAAGAGCATGCATATTTTATTTAATTGCATATATTTATATGCACTTAATTGTTTAAAATGTTTATTTGACATAATATGTGCAATTACGTGTTTATTTGCTTTTTATGTGCAATTACTTGCTTAATTAACTCCTATTAGCAAAATTAAGTGTTTATTTATTTTAGTATTTAATATATGTGCATTCATATTATTTCATAAATATTTTTAAGTAAAAATTGCATTTAAAGCACGTTTAAATTGCATTTGAGGACTTTTCCGCTGAATTTTTAAAACTCACCTCTTAAGCATTTTAAAAACTAGTCATCCACTATTAATTGACTCGTGACTTGATAAAAATTAATTTTTGAAATAAACTAGAATTTAAAGTGAACTTTTTGCACGAAAAAGTAACAATTTTAAGCTAAATAGTAAAAATCCTCCAACACCTCTTGCATTGACTTTTTTGTTGACTTCTCCTTTAATTAAAAATAGCCCAAAAATAGCCAAAAAAAAATTAAAAAAAAAACACTCATCTTTCTCTCTCTTGGCCATGAGCCCAAAAGGGCTTGAAATAGTATTTTTCAATCAATTTCTGCAAAAGGAAGGTGAAGGAGAAGGTTCCACGGGCCAACCCAAACACGTTTGGACTCGTCTTGATGTGCTCCATCTTTCCACCTATCATTTTTTGACTTTCGGAACGAAAAATATGTGAGGGCACTTTCTCTAAAATGATTTTAAATGGAGTTTTTGAATATATAATTGATTGTTAGTATTTTATTAATCCTATTACATAATTATGGCACCTACTAGATAGTTCTTTTGTTGCATTTGAATTAATTTTTATTTTGATGAATAGTAGCATGATTAATTGAATTCTTGTTGTAGAACATGTTGTTGAATCCTAGAGATGTTGAATGCTTGTCAAATGTTGTAAAATGACTTGGAATGGTCGGAATTTGAAAGATGGTGTTGGATGAATTTTCCCGTTAAATGGCTAAATAGACATGGTTTTGAGGGCTTTTGTGTTATCTATGTGTGGTTTTTAATGTAGGTTGGATTAGTTAATTGCTAGGTTTAGTTTGGTAGTAGTTTGGGCTTTGAAATAAAGTTGGTTGTTTGGTTATTGTAAGTGTTTCATTGGGTGCCATAAATGTTGCTTAGAGTAATGTAGTGTTGTTTTGGTTATTAGTGTGACGGCTCAGACCCAGCATGTAGTATAATATACTTAATTGCACATAAATTGGTGCTAGTTTAAGTGTTATATGTGTAAAAATGTTTATTTTAGCATTTAAGATTTTAACTAATAATTTCACTTCCTTTTTAATTCTCTCATTTGTTTTAAAAAGGGGACCAATACTATTAATTCAAGTAAAATATTTTTAAATACTATTTTGACATTTACTGTGTCACCTGAGAATTTTCATCATATTCATAAATAACTGTAGCATATCTCATTGTGCATTTTAATGTGTTTTATTTCTAGTTTAAATATGTTTATTTAAGGGTTTCTATTCATAAAGAATTTGATTGTCTTAAATGCTCGATTTAATATTTTTTCTAGATAATATAACTTAAAAAAGAAATCGGAATCTTGTAGTTTTAGACTTTAGGGGCCGGGAACATACATTTGAAAAATGATTTGTACTTCGTGTGAATAGTGCTACGTAGGTAAAACATTAGTTTTGATTAAGTTAGCATTTAAGTAGCGTTTTAACTTAGTTTGACCAATAATTAGTAGCATTTGACTTAGTCTAATTATACATACACATACATATACTAAATATACAACTAATACATACATATGCTTGTCAAAAAACAAAACAAAAAAATAGAACTCCCCAAAGCCCCCCAAACCCGTCAGTCAAGGGAAAGGAAAAAGGAGAAACTTTTGCAAGCAAACCTTCCATTTGGCTCAAGAATCATCATCCTACACCTCATTCCACCTCTCTAAAGGTCTTCTCCACCCTCCTCAAGACCTCTAGGTATGGGAGATGCACCATTTTAGCTAATTAAAGTTTCTTGCCATTATTTCATATTTTCGAATTTTGAGTTTTTGTGCTATAAATTGCTTGATTCTTGCTAAATATGGTATTGTTATATGGTAGAGAACATCCTCATGTAATTATATAGCTTGAAACCAATTTTTTTAGCAAGAATCACATGAGGAAGATGATGAGTAGTGCCAAACTAGGGTTCCGAAAAAAAATTGCAATTTAATTCGATTTGAGACTTCTAGTAGTTGCTATTTAAGTCATTGAGCGTGGGAAAAATGTTAGTTGCGCTTGTCATGTACAAAATTTGAATAATTTGATCAAATTAGGCTACTTTAATAACGGGTTTCGGGATTAATTCGAATCCGGGCACGTTTCGACGTCATGACTAGTCTTTATTAAGTATTAAAACCTTAGAAGTGCCTTTGTTTCGCTTGTTTGGGTTCCGGAATTGGTACTTGTAGTGTAAACCCACAAAGAGGCTTTTTCGGTATTTTCGTGTACTTGTACTCTAGGCTATGATTTGAAGACTCTAAAAAATGTATTTAGGTATCCTTGGATTGGTAGAATAGCTATATTGCCTAACTTGATCCTTGAATTCCGGTAGGAAGCTAAATACCCTAGTTGAACAAAGAGGAAATAAATGAATTAATAGTTTTAGTACTTGTATTGCCTCATAGTTGCTTCTAGAGTGTTTAAATGCAGTTTGGGGCATGTGTGAGTTTGTGGTAAAGTGTTGAAAAATGTATAATATTGACCCCTTTGTGTTTGCATAGTTAAATTAATGATTATTGCTTATAATTGAGTAATCAAATGGTCTATGCCATGAATTAACTAGTTATCTTGATTATGGTGATAATATATGAATTTTATGTGTTGTTGGCTAGCTAAACTTGCAGGATTCTTGATTTAGTTGTTGTTGTTGAATAATGAGAAAAGAATGTTAATGCATGTGGTGTGCTTGATAAAATGCTTGAAAGAAGTCTATTTGAACACAAGAATGCATTAAGTTTTTGGCATGACCATGAAATGCTAGCTAGATGAACTAAATGAACATTAGTATGTGTGTGTGTGGCTGCCCGTGTGTGTGTGTTGTGGAAACGTGGGTGTATGGATGTGGTAGAAGTGTGCTATGGCTGTCTATGGATGAACCTAGGTGCATGATTGGGTGTTTGAAGTTAGGTGTAAGCTAGTTGAAGAGAAATTATTTTGGCAGTTAACTGCCAATGACTTTTAAAACCTTTTTGACATAGTAAACGAGCTTAGAATTGAACGAAATTTATATAACAGCTAGATTAGGCAGTTTAGAGCAAATGTTGATTTCTAGTGCTAAGGCTAATTCTAATGTTTTGACCCTCCGATTTAAGCATTTCCGAGATGTGTCTGAAAATCACTGGTGCAGGGGCAGTTCGCGCAGTTGCACGGAAAAGGTCGTAACTTGTTGAATATAACTCCGAATTGAGATCCGTTTGAGGCTAAACCTATCTACATTCGATGAAATACATTTCTGTGGAGTTTCAGAGTTTTTAGAGAACAATTAGGCTAGTAACCGAAGCAGCAAAGTTAAGCCAATGTAGACTAAAATTTCAACTTATCTTGCTACAGGTTTAAGATGCCTTGATGGTTGGTTCTAGTGAATAATGAGAATTTAGGTAGTAGGAAGCTTAATGGTCATGAGTGGTGGTTATATGTGAATGCTCAATTGAATTAGAGATAGTTACTTGTCATCTAGTCAATCAAGAGAAATAGTAGTTTCATGAATTCTAGTATTAGCTATGAAATAGAGTTATTACAAATTAGGAAACTCAAGAATGTGGTCAAGTCTTGTAAATTAAGTTAAGTGATTTTAGTGCTTTGGATGGTTTAGCTTGGTAATCTTAGTTTAATGAATGTAAATAATGCTCCTAGCGAAGTTAAATGTTTTAGAACCCCGTATGTGATTAATGAGATGTTTGAGAACGAATGCAAGATTAATGAATTAAGGAGCGTCATAATAGTTATTTATGTAGTGAAAGTAGTTTAGTGCAATGTTGTTAGAAGTTTGAACATGATTTAGTTGAGTTGTCATTGAGTAATTAGTATGTTATAACTTAGTAACTAAAGTGTAATATTAAAGCATACTATCTAGTGTCTTTAATGTATTTTGTGTTAAGCTTAGTTTGAATGCTATTTTCTTGAGTTTTAATTGGAGTTGAGAGTTAATGAAATGTAGTTAGATTGAGGAAAGTATAAGTTGTCAACTAAAGTTAACCTTAAAGAGTGTGTGCTAGTTTAACTGCAATCAAATCTAACTTGTTCTTAATTATGAATTCTATTTGAATTCTAGCTATAGTGCATGCAATTAGAGAAGGTATGAGGGGATTCTGGGCTTAATGCAAGGTGGGGGAGTCTTTAACCCTTTTGTGCATCTTAGTTTATTTCATTATTTTTTGATTATATGATTTAACTAATTGATAAAGTTTACATGTACCATTTATTTGTTATCTTATGGTTACTCATGTTTGTTTGATATTATATCGTGAATTTGTGTTGGGTTACGTAACATTTTCGGACATGGTAATGTCGAGAAACACGGGCGGCATCGGGCTTGCCGTGCTCCCTCGACTACCATGGTGCCTATTCCCTTTCTCTCGCTGAGTATACTCCACTACCCTAGAGGAGTGGTTCACCTACTGGGCATATGGACCTACCTCAGGAGAAAGAGTCGTCGAATTGGGGTACATCTGGAGTACCCCATTTTGGAGGAGTAAGAGGTTTGCTGACACTTACTTGAAGATCTTGGCTTGTGGCTCGTGATTGAAGACAAACATGAAACCGTATCCTTTTTATACGTGGTTAAATACTTGTCTAATTAACTTTGTTATTTTGTGTTGTATATGTTATTGTTCTTGTTGCATCTCATGAAAGCATTCCTCGGTATGCTGCATCACCTCACTCACTGAGTATACATGTTGTATACTCACCCTCGTTTCTAACACCCTTCAGGATCAGTGCTTTAAGCTGGAAATGGGATTGTCTCTTGTGTGGCATGTCTGCTTTATCAGTGTATAGAACAAGGAAGAATGTGTACATTATATGCTTGTATACTATTTGAGACCTTATGGTCATATATGTATTTGTGTTATCTTAAGAAATGTAATATTAAAGTTTTAGTCTTGGATGATAGTTAGGTGCTAATGGTTTGTAATAACTTTAATTGTTTACTCTTCTGTTTAGTTGACTTGCATGCTGATAGGGATGAAACATATTAAAGTTGTGGATTATGGTCTCGTAGTTGTATGTTGTAGTTTGGAGGTTTCCAAATAGTCCTATAAATAGGGGAAACTCCATTCGTTTTCTCTAAATTTTATGCCCCGGGTTTAGATTTAGGTTGAGTATAGCATGGCTAATAAAAGCCCCGGCTCCGTGAGGGATCGGGGCGTTACAATTAGTATATTTAATGTTTGAGCCAATGTGTTGTAGAACTAGGTTTCTAGCTTGATGGAATATGTGCTACTTGATTGCGGTGTCTATTGTAACTAGAAGGTCAAATGCATGTAGATTTAGTTGAAGGTTAAATGTAGATGTTAAGGGTAGTTTAAATGCTTGAATTGCTTGAGTTATTGGAGTTAGCTAATGCATAAATATGATATGTTGCATGATTATGAAATGTAAGGTTAGGTATCCTACCTTGTTACCTAGTCTATGTGTGACTGTGTGACATACAATGCTATGTGATATGTTGATGCGATGCAATGCAAATGTGAATGTGTGTTATGTGTTGTATGTGCTTGCATGAATGTATGAATGTGAAGTGTTGTGAAGGGTTGCAACCTTTAAAACAGACACGGTTAGTTGGAGTCACCCTGGGCGGCAGCGGGCTTGCTAGGCGATGACACGATCACCGAGGTTCTATTCCCTATCCCAAATGGACGGAGTATTCCATAAGGGTCTGGGTCATATTAGTCGAGTCAGGGTACTTGCAAAGTATACTTGGTGTATAGGGGAACGTGTTGCAATGGTGTATAGGGGAACGACATCAACAGAACGAGTGTATCCTTAACATGTATTTATTATCCTTGTATTAAGTATGCATTACACACTTGTTGAATCTTATGACGTGTCATGGCATGTTTTCGAAATGGTTTTTAAAAGATAAAACGAGTTTAAAAATCTCCTTTATTTCTTCCCTCGTTGAGCTATGTGTCGGTTAACTCACAGCTCTTTTTCAACTTTTCAGGTGAACTAGGTTTAGCGTACGTGGAATATGTGGTTCCAGATAATGTAGACAAGCGCGAATGTTGAGTTGTTTGTAGATGTACATATATGTGGATTTGGAACATGTTGTTTAGTTTTTTGTCTAAAGATTTTTGTATACGTAAATATGTTAATTAGTTTATTTTAAAGTTTAAAGGACTTGGTTGTATACTTAGAAGTCTTCTCTTGTTATGTATATGTTATGCTAGTTTGATTGTGTTATGGTGGTGACGGACGGCTTATCCTTGAAAGAATGATTGAAGGCCCGTAGTTGTAGATTTGGATATTTGTGATTATTGTTGTGGTTGAGTTCTTTTGCGTACAGGTTAATTTTGTGTTTTGGGCCATTTTACAGCTGTTATCATGCCGAAATTCCGTCGTGTCTCAACTTGTTCTTAGGAGGGGTCGGGTCAGGGCATGACATTGTGGTATCAAAGCTTAGATACCTCATAGTCCGGGATAGGATCTTCGGATTGTCGGGTAGAGTCTTAATGTGAATATGTTATGAATGAGTGTATTGTATGTCTTATGTGCTAAGTGAATTAGATGTGGTCAACGTACTTAGTACATGCTTACGTACTCAATATGCTTAATGTGACTAATGTGAATTACTTGATTAATTTGTTTTATGTAAAGTTGCAGCTTATGTTCTATTAATTGTTATAACTGTTCATGAATAACTGTATATGTGCTATAACTATGCATATTCTTTGGTTATCAAAGATGGCTGGCAGAGGTAGGCTCCATAGGGTCGTTGGTGATCAGGGAGAGTAAGCAGGGAAGACTGCAGGTCAAGGTACAGGTTCAGGGATAGCAACTCAACAACCTACTAATGCACAGGTGATGGCTTCAATGGCCACTGCTATTAACACGATCACACAGTTTATAGGTGAATAGAGGCAAATTGGCAATAATTGCCCTAGGGGTAGTCCGGGTATTCCAGGGCACCGAGCTGAGGGTAGTAGGAGAAATAGTAACCAGGTTGAAAGGTTTATGAAATATGCCCCACCCAGATTTGTAGGGAAGCCGGATGATGAGAAAGTTGAGGCATGGTTGACTCGTATAGAAAATATTTATGTAGCATTAGAATCCAATGACGAGAGGAAGGTTGCCTCTACAGTGTTCTTGCTTGACAGAGACGCCAAGCAGTGGTGGAAGATAGTGAGATTGAGATGGGATATAGAGAACACCCCACACCTTTGGGCTGATTTTGTTAGAGAATTTTGGGAGAACTATATTCCTAAGATGGCCAAAGAAAGAAAGGAGATAGAGTTCGTGACTTTGTGGCAGGGTAATATAATTGTTTCTCAGTATGAGGCCACATTTAACAAGTTATCGCAGTATGTGCTAGAGTTGGTGCAGCCAGCGAGGCGGAGGATACAGAGATTTGTACGAGGATTAAGATTCGATATTCAGCTTCACCTCTCTACACATCACTTTGCTATATATCCTGAGGCCATTCAAGAAGCATAGAGGTTTGAGAAGAGGAAAGCCGAGTTAACAGCCGAGTCTAGTCAGCTTAACAAGAGGCCTAATCTATCACAAAGCCAGAGCTAGCCGAGTCAGATTCAGACTTCGAGCTATGGTTTGTAGAGGCAACAGTCCCAAAGCTATGCTTTCTAGCCATAGGTACAGTTGAGACTGAGTCAGAGTCAACAGCAATCCATTCCGTTCCAGGGCCAACCGGGTTACTATCAACCCCAGATTCCGTTAGTTGACCATCAACAATCCCTTCAGCCCTTGATTCAGTTACAACATCTTCTTAGTCAGTTGATGGGTCAACTGATTATTGTAGGGTCTCAGCCAGGGCAAACTCAGATGCAGAGCCAGAGTAGACCAGTGGCTTCTTAAGCCTAGGGTTCTTTTGTGGGTAGAGTTGTTGTTCCGGCTCCAGTGTGTGCTTTCTGTAGTAAGAGGGGCCATGTTGAGGCCAACTATTGGAGTAAGACCAAAAAATGCACAGGTTGTGGCAGTGATCAGCATAAGGCAAAGGTTTGCCCGAGATTTAGGACCAGTCAGGGGCAGTTAGCAGCCAGAGGCAACCAGGGTAGATCGGCAGAGATTGCACCTCCGCACCCACTTTTTCAACCCAGAGTCTATGCCATTGATCTTCAGGGTCAGCCATATCAATAGAGTAAGAATTGCATGGGCGCAATTATTTTAAGGGGGGAAGGATGTGACGCCCGAGCCCGAGAGTATGCATATTTTATTTAATTGCATATATTTATGTGCACTTAATTGTTTAAAATGTTTATTTGACATAATATGTGCAATTACGTGTTTATTTTCCTTCTACGTGCAATTACGTACTTAATTAATTCCGATTAGAAAAATAAAGTGTTTATTTATTTTAGTTTTTAATATATGTGCATTAATATTATTTCATAAAGATTTTTAAGTGAAAATTGCATTTAAAGCACTTTTAAATTGCATTTGAGGACTTTTTCGCAAAATTTTTAAAACTCGTCTCTTAAACATTTTAAAAAACTAGTCTTCCACTATTAATTGACCCGTGACTTGATAAAAATTGATTTTTGAAACAAACTAGAATTTAAAATGAACTTTTCGCGTGAAAAAAGTAACGTTTTTAAGCCAAATAGTAAAAAACCTCCAACACCTCTTGCACTGACTTTTTTGTTGACTTTTCCTTTAATTATAAATAGCCCAAAAATAGCCAAAAAAATCAGAAAAACACTCATCTTTCTCTCTCTCTTGGCCGTGAGCCCTAAAGGGCTTGGAATAATATTTTTCAATCAATTTTTGCAAAACGAAGGTGAAGGAGAAAGTTCCAAGGGCCAACCCAAACACGTTCAAACTCATCTTGACATGCTCCATCTTTCCACTGATCGTTTTTTCACTTTTGGAGCCAAAAATTTGTGAGGGCGGTTTCTCTAAAATTATTTTGAATTGAGTTTTTGCATATATAATTGATTTTTAGTATTTTATTAATGCTATTACATGATTATGACACCTACTAGATAGTTTTTTTGTTGCATTTGAATTAATTTTTATTTTGATGAATAATAGCTTCATTAATTGAATTTAATGCACTGATATAATGCTGTAAAGGCTAGAATTGATTGAATTCTTGTTGTAGAACATGTTGTTGATGCCTAGAAATGTTGAATGGTTGTTAAACGTTGTAAAATGGCTTGGAATGGAGGGAATTTGAAAGATGGTGGTGGCTGAATTTTCCGGTTAAATAGCTAAATAGACATAATTTTGAGGGCTTTTGTGTTATCTATGTGTAGTTTTTAATGTAGGTTGGATTAGTTAATTGCTAGGTTTAGTCTGGTAGTAGTTTGGGCTCTAAAATAAAGTTGGTTGTTAGGTTATTGTAAGTGTTTCATTGGGTGCCATAAATGTTGCTTAGAGTAAATGTAGTGTTGTTTTGGTTATTAGTATATTGAATGTTTGAGGCAATGTGTTGTAGAACTAGGTTTCTAGCTTGATGGAATATGTGCTACTTGATTGCGGTGTCTATTGTAATTAGAGGGTCAAATGCATGTAGATTTAGTTGAAGGTTACATATAGATGTTAAGGGTAGTTTAAATGCTTGAATTGCTTGAGTTATTTGAGTTAGATAATGCATGAATATGATATGTTGCATGATTATGAAATGTAAGGTTAGGTAACCTACCTTGTTACCTAGTCTATGTATGACTATGTGACATACAATGCTATGTGATATGTTGATGCGATGTGATGCAAATATGAATGTGTGTTATATATTATATGTGCTTGCATGAATGTGTAAATGTGAAGTGTCGCGAAGGGTTGCAACCTTTAAAACAAACACGGTCGGTTGGAGTCACTTTGGGCTGCATCAGGCTTGCCAAGCGATGACACAATCACCGGGGTTCTATCCCTATCCCGAATGGACGAAGTGTTCCATATGGGTCTGGGTCGTATTAGTTGAGTCAGGGTACCCGCAAAGTATCCTTGGTGTATAAGAGAACATGTTGCAAGAGTGTATAGGGGAATGACATCGACATAACGAGCTTATCCTTACCATGTGTTTATTATCCTTGTATTAATTATGCATTATACACTTGTTGCATCTTATGACGTGTCATGTCATGTTTTCGAAATGGTTTTCAAAAGATAAAACGAGTTTCAAAATGTCCTTTATTTCCTCCCTCACTGAGCTATGTGTCAGTTAACTCACAGCTCTTTTTCAACTTTTCAGGTGACCTAGGTTTAGCGTACGTGGAATATGTGGTTCCAGATAATGTAGACAAGCGCGAATGTTGAGTTGTTTGTAGATGTACATATATGTGGATTTGGAACATGTTGTTTACTTTTATGTCTAAAGACTTTTGTATATGTAAACATGTTAATTAGGTTATTTTAAAGTTTAGAGGACTTGGTTGTATATTTAGAAGTCTTCTCTTGTTATGTATATGTTATGCTAGTTTGATAGTGTTGTGGTGGTGACGGACGACTTATCCTTGAAAATATGATTGAAGGCCCGTAGTTGTGGATTTGGTTGTTTGTGATTATTGTTGTGATTGAGTTCTTTTCCGTGTAGGTTAATTTTGTGTTTTGGGCCATTTTACATCCGTTATCATGCCGAAATTCCATCACATCTCGACTTGATCTTAGGAGGGGTTGGGTTGGGGCGTGACATTGTGGTATTAGAGCTTAGATAGCTCATAGGCCGGGATAGGATCTTCAAATTATTGGGTAGAGTCTTAATGTGAATGTGTTGTGAATGAGTGTATTGTATGTCTTATGTGCTAAGTGAATTAGATGTAGTTAATGTACTTATGTGAACAACGTGTTTTACGTGCTTACGTACTCAATAAGCTTAATGTGACTAATGTGAATTACTTGATTTTTTTTTTATGTAAAGTTGCTTCTTATGTGCTATTAATTGTTATAACTGTTCATGTATAATTGTTTATGTGCTATAACTATGCATATTCTTTGGTTATCAAAGATGACTGGCAGAGGTAGGCCCCATAAGGTCGTTGGTGATCAGGGAGAGTAGGTAGGGAAGACAACAGGTCAGGGTACAGGTTCAGGGGCTGCAACTCAACATCCCACTAATGCACAGGTGATAGCTTCAATGGCCACTGTTATTGTCACACCCTGAACCCAACCCTGCGTAGGACTAAGTCCAAGGGCGATAGTTAATTCAATTTACAAATCCATACTTAGTCAAGTTTTCATCCTAATAGTAGTTTCCTCGAAAATTGGGCAGCATAACAGCTGTAATGTGGACAAAGCAGTTTTCTTTTTTTTTCAACCTGCAAATAGAAAAGCCACAATCTACTTCTCCCAATCTTTTTCCTCAACATCATAATTCAAACTCCAATAATCCTCCTCCTCAACATCACAATTCAAACTCCAACACAATTCATTCATTCACCAACATGATATAACCAATTAAAATCAATATAAAAATATACATCTAATACTTTCATTAAGAGAAGGTTTAATATCATCTAGATTACTTCCTATCAGCTAACACGTAGCCAAGTGCCCAAAAACAAAACTGGCTATGTATATTCTTGTATAATAGCTAACTAAGTCATTAAGCTAAACTTCCCAACCAAGTACAACCAAATAATCCAATGACTAAGTTAGTTTAATTATACAAGTTACTGATGATTAGAATTACCTACTCATACAAAATATTATACACAATATAAATGTTCAATTTATACTAGTCAACCTTACACCCAGATTAGGTACATGTCAGTTATCGGAGGCTTCCTGTTCCACATTATGAGGATTATCCTCATAGTACTCTACGTATCCCTCTTCATTGCCTAAAAGGGGGAAACAAAGAGTGTGAACGTATCCGACGCCAAAGCTCAACGAAGGGGGAAGCTAGGAAGGGTTTTCAAATACATTTTTCTGTTTGAAAACCATTTGGAAAACTCTGTATGTAATGCATGCAATATCTAAAATCAAGAATCAATCAAGTATCCATATACAAGTCATATAACATATACTAAATAAGCAATAACTTACTCTTTCCAATCGAATCAATTTCAAGCGGTAACTAGTTGTCTGAGATGTTCAACATCTCCTTCCTTATCTCACCCAATAGAGTATTCTGGATAATACTCCAACCTACGACCAACTATCTAGAGAAATTTAGTTCCCCCAAGCAAGAGTGGAATACAAACCATGGTAGACATAAGATCACCGACACCCCTAAGATGTCTGACGTAATATGCATACTACTATGCCAAGACCAAGTGGTTGCAACCCCTCTTGACACCAATTCAAGTTCAAGTTCACAGAATATGAGCAATTATAGCAATCGAGTTGACATCGTATTCACAACTAGCACGTAGTTGACATTTATAGTAAATCGGGTAAACCACGAGCAATCAAGTAACATGAATCATATTAATAGTTACACAAGTATCCCAACTTATCTAGAGATCATATAACATTATTACACATTAGTAGAAACTAGAAGCTTAGCCATTTAATCAAATACAGTAAGTATTAGAACTTAACTAATCCATCTAATCCAATGCCTAAGCCATTGCAATGACCTAACTTTGGAAAATTAGTTACCTATCTTCTTGAACTCCAAATACTTTGTTTTTAGTATAGAATTAAATCCCTTCGAGTGTAGATAGTTCTGGAATCAAGAAAAGCTTGATTCCGATTTAAATTGACAGAGTTATAACCAATTTAATGCATATATGTCTTGATTGTCCATATTGAAGGCTATTTTAGGGTTATTTTGAAAATGGAAAATTTAGATATTTAAAACGATGGAATCTAACATTTCGTAAAATATGAAAGTTGTTCCTAACTGTCTAATATAGCTACTGAGAAAGTTTTGTTTTTACAATTTTTAATGTGCAAAAGAAACTTAAGGCAGTGAGCTGTCAGATTTAACAAAAATCCCGTAACCTACTATCTCGTGTGTTTTTTAGCATGAAAATGATTTTTTCTCATGACATGGCCAACAGAAGAAATGTTCCTCTATAAGTCTACTACATCCTAAAAGTTTTCCATTTTTTTCTAAAATCATCCAGCCATAAAAACGGGCTAAAATTTCTAGCTGTACAAATTTGTCCAGAAAACTATTCCGAGAATTCTTACATGTTTAGCTTCCAAATCATCAAGAACATCTACTATACATTCTAGCAACCTGTAGGAACTTAAATATATATCAAACAAGCTTACATTCATAGCTAGATACAAACAATTACATCCAAGAAGCTTCAACCAACAAGAATGGTAACTTTGGTTCAAATCTTCAATAAACAAGATCTAACAAATTTTCATCCATGGGTTTGTTATTATATCACCATACAAGCCTCATACATCTATAGATATGCATTTATATCTCATAAATATCCATTTTGAAAGAACCCTCACCTTGGATTTCTTGGATTGAAATGCTTAAAAACCTTGTAAGTTGCTTACAAAACCTTTGGCCTAGTAGGAAATCAACTTGTCTTCAAATGCTCTTCAGAAAATAATGCTAGAAGAAAGCTTGAAATCTCTCTTTTTCTCTTGTAGGTTGGGCTGCCATGGAGGCAAAAGATGAAGACATTTTCTTTTTATAATGGTTTCTATTAGGTTAAGTTATATTATTGGTTAATTATAGTTTGACCCTATAACTTTTCTATTGCAATTATATCTATTTCTTTCCCTCTTATCTTGGCGAGGGGACTTATTAACAATTAGGTAACTTAGGTCTAGGTTTAATTGTCATCTTGGTGCCCAAGTTTGTCTTTTGGGTGTTTGCAAATTAGCCCCTAAAGTTTGTAAGTTCTACCAATTTACCTTAAGTGTTTCTCTAGTTTTATAATTCTTTCCCTTTTCTTTTCTTTCTTTAGCTTTGTATTGTATGTGTAGTTTATAAGCTAATCCTAGTCCTAGGTAGTTTAATGAGTGTCTAAACTAAAGTTTAGAGAATTGCACTTTGACCCCAAAGTTTCTAGAATTTGCAAAGTTACCCCGAAAGTTATTATATCTTATTCTTTTGTTTCTAACTTATTTTCTATCTTATTTCTATTGTACCTAGCTAGCATTTAGGGTATACAGGCATACATATATATATAAAACATTAACTTATATTTAATTCACATATTCAAATAGTGATGCATATGCATTCGGAACTGGGCCTCACAGCAATTAACACGATCACACAGTTTATAGGTGAACAGAGGCAGACTGGCAATAATAACCCTAGAAGTAATTCGGGTATTCCAGGGCACCGAGCTGAGGGCAGTGGGGGAAATAGTAACCAGCTTGAGAGGTTTATGAAATATGCCCCACCTAGATTTATAGGGAAGCCGGATGATGAGAAAGCTGAGGCATGGTTGACTCGCATAGAAAAAATTTATGCAGCATTAGAATACAATGACGAGATGAAGGTTGCCTTTGTTGTGTTCTTGTTTGACGGAGACGCCGAGCAGGGGTAGAGGACAGTGAGATTGAGATGAGATACAGAGAGCACCTTATACCTTTGGGCTGATTTCGTCAAAGAATTTCGGGAGAACTACATTCCAAAGATGGCCAGAGAAAGAGTTCGTGACTTTGAGGCAGGGTAATAAGACTGTTTCTCAGTATGAGGCCACATTTAACAGGTTATTGCAGTATGTGCAAGAGTTGGTGCAGCCAGTGAGGCGGAGGATACAAAGATTTGTACGAGGAAGTCCAAAAAATGCACAGGTTGTGGCAGTGATCAACATAGGGCAAATGATTGCCTGAGATTTAGGACCTGCCAGGGGCAGTTAGCAGCCAGATGCATGCAGGGTAGACCGGCAGAGATTGCACCTCCGCAGCCACTTGTTCAGCCCAAAGTCTATGCCATTGATCTTCAGGGTCAGTGTGAAACCCCAAAATTTCGTCTTTGTCTGAAATTGCGTGTTTTGACTTGTATATGTGTTATTTGACTTAAAATGTACTAATTTTGTGATTTCTATTCCTATTACATGCTATGTGAGCATCCATGGATTTTTCATAAAAATCGGCATTGAAAATTTTATTATCGAGTTTTGTAAATAGTATTTTTGAAACACGTTCACTAAAATTTTAACACATGTGTTTTTAATGTCTTAAAACCTAGTACTCAGATCTTAATAAACCCGTGTCTGATTAAAACAGATTTTAAAATGAGTTAGGAATTTAAAAGGATTTTACACCTTCATTTGCAAAAATTGAGTTTTGTACTTAGTTGTATGTATATGTATGCATATGAAATATTGTCAACTACAATTAGTCTACTAAAATATAGTATATATATATATATATATATATATATATATATATATATATATATATATATATAAGAAAAATAGTCTAAAAATACAATTAAAAGACTAAGTGTTTCAACTTTGACTTTTTTTTATTTTGTTGACTTAACCTTATATATACATAAGACATACATTATACAATAAAACAAAGCACAAAACCCCTCCCAATCTCACACACATGGTTGAAACTCCATAGGCAAGAAATAGAGATTTTTCAACTATTTTTCAAAGCAATTTTACCTTAGAAAACTCAATTTTTGTCCAAAGGTTTTCATTCCGGGTTGGAATCTGCTTGTTGGGCATCCATTGCACGTATTCCTAGCTTTATTTCGGATCAAAGGTGGGAGAAAAATTATAGATCTCGAAATGCTATTTTATGTCAAATTTCTATATTTGTATTTTTATCTGATGTTTTGATAAATTGCCTTTATATTATTGCTTAGTAGTTTCCAAGGATCGTTTATATGTATTTATAGCAGTTTTGAACGGTAGTAGCATGTATTTCTAATTTTCGAGTATTAAAATTGGGTTATTGGTTCATTGTTGAATAATTGTTGTTATAATGGTTGGAAGTGATTGGTGGTTGCTTCTAAAAGTTTTTTAATTGTGGTGTAGTAATGTTGTAATTTCGAATTTTCGATTTGGATGTCGTAGTAAAACTCCAGAAAATTCAGTCTTGGTGCATTGCAAAAATAAGGTTGTTGGGATTGTTTTGGATGGTTTATGGTTGTTTTTCGAGGGGGTTAATGTAGTTACATGAGTGGTGGAGTGATAGGAAAAGGTTTGGGGTTTGTTTGATTAGTAGATTGTAAGTTATGACTTTTAGAAGTGGGTGTAGTCTTTCTTTAAAATGTTAAAATGTTGTCTTTGGTTGTTTGGGTAGTGTTTGAGTAGTTGATTCTTGGGTTGTTGTTGATTAGGTTCGGGATTGAATGCATGTTCAAATGTATGTTAAGTTGGGTAGCTTACTTTGTCATCTAACTTAGTTGTTTAGTTGTTCAATTGATGTTATGTTATTTTGAATATTGTTAACTGATTGATGATTGTTGTTGTATTGGAAGACAACCTACTTTGTTGTCTTATCAGAAAATAAAATGTTTAACATTATTGTTGTGAGTCATGATAGTGTGTGCCACCTCTCGGGCAGTATCGGGCTGTCGGGTTGATAACAACATGACTATCATGTGCTATCCCCTATCTTGCATGGGCGGAGATGCCATGGAGTGTGGGTCTAGAATGGGGTACTTCTAGAGTGTATCAATGGGCGTATGGGGTTAATGGTTATCATGATGGTGTGTAGAGCTACATCAACTAATGTATCATTTCTCAATTGAATGGTTATTTATGTGGCTTGAAATGTAATGTTGATGTTAATGATGTTTAATGTGTGTTATTACCCATAGGATGATTTCCCAAGTGGTAAAGAATATGATTTCAAAACATCTTTCGAATCCTCACTAAGCTTTGTTATATATAAGCTCACCCTCATTCGTTTATTGTCATCAGGTGTAGTTGAGCAGGATACTGGGTATGTTCCTCAGGAAGCTGAGTATGTACCTTCTGTGGAGGAGTTTTATGTGCCGGAGTCTTATCCATGAGTTATGTTGGAATGCTCCTTGTTTTGTCTTAGCTTTTATAGTATGTTGTATTGTATAACTTACTCAAAGATAATGGCTTACATAATACTAGTTTAGTAGTTTTCCTTTTGAATATGATTAGGTTGCTAGACTAGTTTATAATCTATTTGGCAAATGTATAGTATAGCACGTGGTATGATGTTGGAACAGAAGCTTATGACTTATGTTGGAATATTGTATGGATGTTAAACTAATGGCTTTGTATTTGTTGAATGAATGTTGGAGCTGTTGCTGAACTTGGAGTTGGCTGTGTTATGTTTTTAAAAGGATTGGATAGAGTCCTGATGTTCATGTTATAGACGTCATATAGTCGAAATTCTGCTATGTCTTGACTGATCGTAAGTAGGGTCAAGTTGGGATGTGACATTAAGTGGTATCAGAGTGCATGTTAGTAGTGCGCCGGGGTATCCTCAGAATGTGGGTAATGGTCTTAGCATGAAAGTATGTATGAAGTGAAAGAAAAGTGAATTATGTGTTGATATGATTATGTGATTATGTGATTATGTGATTAACTTGTTAATATGACTAACCCATATGTGATCTATGTGCCTTACGTGAGTTTTGTTGCCTATGTGCTATAAATTGTCTATAGCCTGTCTATGTGTAGAATGGCTAGGCGACCAAGAACACGTGGTAGGCCTGAGGAAGTTAATGAGGCACTAGGGAATGCAGCAACGGGCCGTGATCAGGGGTATGATCGTCTGGCTATGGCTATGGACAGAATGACTGAGGTCATGGCAGGGTAGACACAAATTTTAGCGGGGCAGGCTGCTCAGGCACAGACCGTGCAGACTCAAATGCAAAATGCGAAGGGTGGTTATCGAAGGGGTAGTTTGTTGAAGGAATTTCTTGGGTATTTTTCACCAAGGTTCCAGGGTGACCTGACGACCGAAAGGCCGACGCATGGATCAGTAAAATTGAGAAAATATTTGATCCCCTTGATTACACTGATGAGAGAAAGGTTACATTTGCAGTTTATCTATTTGATGATGAGGTTGAGGAATGGTGGTGTACGGTAAGGTCTGATTGGGAAGCTCATGGTACTTCCTATGTTTGGGCTACCTTTCTGCGGGAGCTTCAGGCCAAGTATATCTCGAGAATTGCCCGAGAACGACGGGAAGAGTAGTTCACATCTTTGGTTCAGGTAATTCCACAGTGGCTCAATATGAGGCCAACTTTACCAGGCTATCCTGGTATGTACCAAAGTTTATGGCGAATCAGGAACGTAAGACCCGAAGGTTTATTTTGGGTCTAAGGCCCGAGATTCTAGATGCGATGGCCTTGATACAGTATGATGAGTTTTCTGCGGCCTTTAATGCGGCTTCTAGATTGGAAAAGAGGAAATGGGAACAGGCTGGTTCTAGTTAGGCTAGTAAGAGGTCGTTTCAGCCGCAGGGTGAGCAGGTTGTTTATAGACCTGCCATGCAGCAGGGTGGTTACAGGGCCCCAGTGCAGTAGGGTTCTTTTTGACCTCAGGGGTAGAAGAGTTCATTTAGCCCCCAGTTTCAGCAAGGATCATACCAGGCACAGTCACAGTATAGGCCAGCCCAATCTCAGGGTCAGTACAGGCCTAGTGCTACAAGACCTCAGCAGTAGGCTGGTACAACTGCATATTCAGTTTCTGGTTCATCAGGAGGCAGTATTAGTGCTCCGTCATCGCATTGTGCTTTTTGTAAGCGTAAGGGCCATTTGGAGGCCAATTGTCGGATGAAGGCGGGGACATATTTAGGTTGCGGCAGCAACTAACCTAGGATGAGGGACTGTCCCAAATATCAGAGGTCTGAGGGTCAGTCAGCGACCTAGGGTTATCAGGGTGAACCTGTGGGCGGTGCACCTTAGCAGCAGCGGGTTCAGGCTAGGGCCTACGCAGTAGACTTGGAGGAGATACCTGATGATGGGGAACATGGATCATATGAGTTCATAAAAAAAAGAGAAAATCAAACCCAAAAAGAAGAACTACTAAATCTTCTTAAGAACCCTATTTTGGAGCCTTAAATCTTTGAGTATGGATGCGTTATGGAGGAGTATTATATAGACGTAGTTGACATGGATGCTTGTCATATTCTACTTGGGGGGCCATGGAAAAATAATGTCAATGGAACTTATCGTGAGAGAATAAACGCCTTTATTTTCTGGTAGAATGGAAAGAAGATTGCTATGCTTCCGATTAACAAGGATCAACCCAAAGCTTCCAAAGTGGAGGAGAAATCTTTACTCGATGTTGCCAATTCAACAAACGATTTTTTCCTGAAATCAAAGAAGGCTAGAGAAGCTTTGCCTATTATTGCGAAAGAAGAAGAATCTCATATAAGCAAAAATCCAAAAGAGGAACAACTCATAATGGAGACGTTTAAGGAGATCATTCCTATTGTGTCTCTGGAGGGAATCGAGTCTGATGCAAAATTTCCATCATTATTCAAGGAATTTGAATGTTAGCAACTTATAGGAAAATATGTAGAATTTGGAGTAGAGACCGATGCTTCAAATTGTTTTGCAATGGGAATACATAATCCAATTGAGTGGGAGAAAAATAAAAGTAGAACAATAGGAGATTTATTGTCTTATTACTTTGGAAAGTTATACGGGAGTGGTGATTATCGAAAATGGTCATATGGTCGAAATTCAAAGGGTAGACGATGCATACGTGGATTAAAAGGTTTTATATTTTGGAGGCAATCGGAACTAGTGACATGTAAACCTTGTCATATCTTGTGGAACTTCAATTTCACAGACTTGTATGAGTACTGTATGCAAGAGGATCCGATGTATCCAAGCATTAACTCGAGGGCGAGTTTTTCTCAAGTGAGAGGAAATGATGGGGAACATGGATCATATGAGTTCATAAAAAAAAAGAGAAAATCAAACCCAAAAAGAAGAACTACTAAATCTTCTTAAGAACCCTATTTTGGAGCCTTAAATCTTTGAGTATGGATGCGTTATGGAGGAGTATTATATATGGTTGTGAAGATCTCGTGAAGTACAACAAATTCATAACAAGAATCGACTTCAATCCTCACCTAAAGATAATTTTCTAGTTGCCCAAAGTTTGTCATTTATTATCTTTCTTATGTTGTAAATAGTACTATTGTTATGAATAGTACTATTTTGTTAGTTTTATCCCACATAGGAAGTTTAGCAAGTTTTTAAGCTCAAGTGTTCCTATAAATAGATGGCTTCTTAAACCCTCTAAACACACCTCAACCAATACAAAACTATGATTGTATACTTCCTCTCTAACATTCTAGAGTTGTAATATTTAAAGTTTTCCTTGTATCAAGGACGTTTTGCTAGAACGAATCTAGTGTTTCGCTTCCGTCCTGCGTCAGTTGGCACCAGAGCCAAGTTCGAGAGTCCTAGCTTAGAGAGTTGTAGTTGTAATTGAGTTGTATGCTCTACACTTGCCACGTGTAGTGGACCCTGTGTATCAGAAAGCTTAATTGGTCCATTGAGTCGTATGCTCTGCACTTGCCATGTGTAGTGGACCCTGTGTATCAGAAAACTCAATAGATTAAATTACAAACCTATAAGCCGGAAAAGATAAGGTCCGGGAACAACGATGGAGGCAACAGTGATAGCGGCGGCAATGGCGATATAAATGGCGGCAATTTCAGCATCAATATTGCTGGTAGTAGCCATAGCAGAGGCGAAGACGACCATCCTATCGATGGTGATTGAAAGGTGAAGGCCTTTTTGGTGGCGTTAGAAGCCCAAGAAGCACGAGTGACCCGTGAACTCTGTGAAATTCGCGACTCCTGTGCTAACTTGAACTTAAATGCCAACAAGGCTTGTGTAAATGGTGGGATCAATCGTGCCAGAGAAGATGTCTGTGGCCAACTTATCAATCAATGCGACCTTGCAGTTCATCATAAACAACCAGCTTATGAAGATGAATTTAAGGATAATACTTTAAATTATCGTAGATACACTCAAGAGAAAGTGGGATTCAGTAATAGATCTCAACATCCTGATAAACATGATTTTGCTCAACATCACATCTTCCATTCGAAATGCAACATTCGAGGAAGGGTGTGCAACATTATTATTGACAATAGAAGCTGTGAGAATATTGTTTCAAGAGCTTTGGTGAATCACCTAAAGCTATCCACTGAACCTCATCCAACACCATACGAGATTGGATAGGTCAAGAAAGGACCTTCAATCAAGATCACAGAAGTTTGCAAAGTTTATATTTATATCGGAAAATCTTACCACGATGAAATTATTTGTGACGTAGTTGACATGGATGCTTGTCATATTCTACTTGGGGGGGCCATGGCAAAATAACGTCAATGGAACTTATCGTGAGAGAATAAATGCCTCTGTTTTATGGTGGAATGAAAAGAAAATTGTTATGCTTCCGACTAACAAGGATCAACCCAAAGCTTCCAGAGTGGAGGAGAAATCTTTACTCGATGTTGCAAAATCAACAAATGATTTTATCCTGAAATCAAATGAGGCTAGAGAAGCTTTGCCTATTATTGCGAAAGGAGAAGAATCTTATATAGACAAAAATCCAAGAGATGAGCAACTCATAATGGAAACGTTTAAGGAGATCATTCCTATTGTGTCTCTCGAAGGAATTGAGTCTAATGCAAAATTCTCATCATTATTCAAGGAATCTGAATGTCAGCAGCTTACAGGAAAACATGTAGAATTTGGAGTAACGACTGATGCTTCAAGTTGTTTTGCAATGAGAATACATAATCCAGTTGAGTGGGAGAAAAATAAAAGTACAACAATAGGAGATTTATTGTCTTATTACTTTGGAAAGTTATACGGGAGTGGTGATTATCGAAAATGGTCATATGGTCGAAATTCAAAGGGTAGACGATGCATACGTGGATTAAAAGGTTTTACAGTTTGGAGGCAATCGAAACTAGTGACATGTAAACCTTGTCATATCTTGTGGAACTTCAATTTCACAGACTTGTATGAGTACTGTATGCAAGAGGATCCGATGTATCCAAGCATTAACTCGAGGGCGAGTTTTTCTCAAGTGAGAGGAAATGATGGGGAACATGGATCATATGAGTTCATAAAAAAAAAAAAAAAAATCAAACCCAAAAAGAAGAACTACTAAATCTTCTCAAGAACCCTATTTTGGAGCCTTAAATCTTTGAGTATGGATGCATTATGGAGGAGTATTATATATGGTTGCGAATATCTCGTGAAGTACAACAAATTCATAACAAGAATCGGCTTCAATCCTCACCTAAAGATAATTTTCTAGTTGCCCAAAGTTTGTCATTTATTATCTTTCTTATGTTGTAAATAGTACTATTGTTATGAATAGTACTATTTTGTTAGTTTTATCCTACATAGGAAGTTTAGCAAGTTTTTAAGCTCAAGTGTTCCTATAAATAGATGGCTTCTTAAACCCTCTAAACACACTTCAATCAATACAAAGCTAGTATTGTATACTTCCTCTCTAGCATTCTAGAGTTGTAATATTTAAAGTTTTCCTTGTATCAAGGACGTTTTGCTAGAACGAATCTAGTGTTTCGCTTCCGTTCTGCGTCACCTGAGGTAATAGCGGTTGTAGAAGGTAACTTTCTTATACTCAATCAACTTGTTAAAGTATTGATTGATTCTGGTGCTATACATTCTTTCATTACACCCACCTATGTGCAATGTGTTAATATGCAACCTAAGAAGTTACCTTATGTGGTTGAGATTAGTACTTCTTTGACTGATAAATATGTGACTGGCTTAGTATGTAAAGATTGTAAAATACATGTTAAAGGTCAGGATTTTCCTTCGGACCTTATTTTATTTCCTATCCGGGGGTATGATGTTATCTTGGGTATGGATTGGCTTGCCAAGTATGATGCTTAGTTAGACTGTAGAACAAAGGTAGTACGGTTTCAGTTTCCAGAACAGCCAGTGGTTTAGGTAGCAGGGAACCAGGATGCTAAGCCGAGTTTTATTATCTCATCAACTAAAGCTATTAAGCTGGTGGTGTTCAAGGTATCTAGTTTATTTGATCAACAAGCCATCTGATAAGCTAAAGATGGAGGAAGTTCCAATAATTCAGGAATATCCCAATGTATTTCCCGATGAGTTGCCAGGATTGCTGCCAGAGTGAGATATTGAGTTTGTGATTAATCTTATTCCCGGTACTCAACCTATTTCTAAATCAGCGTACCAGATGACACCAGCTGAACTTAAAGAGCTAAAAACTCAATTGCAGGAGTTATTAGAGAAAGGTTTCATTCAACAAAGTTCTTTACCGTGGGGAGCACCAGTTTTATTTGTGAAGAAGAAGGATGGTACCTTGAGATTATGTATCGATTATTGTGGTTTGAATTAGGTGACCATCAAGCACAAGTATCCTTTGCCACTAATTGATGAGTTGTTTGATCAACTTCAGGGAGCCAAAGTCTACTCTAAGTTTGACTTGAGGCAGGGGTATTATCAGGCTCGGATTCGTACAGATGATGTTCCAAAGTTTGTTTTCAGGACTTGGTATGGGCATTATAAATTTGTAGTTATGCCCTTTGGACTGACTAACGCACCAACAGCAATCATGGATCTTATGCATCGAGTCTATTAACCATACTTGGACCAATTCATGGTAATCTTTATTGACGATATCTTGGTATATTCTAAGACAGAATTGGAGCACGAGCAACATCTACGACTTGTCTTACAGAAACTTCAGGAGCATCAATTGTTTGCAAAATTCAGCAAATGTGAATTCTGGCTACAACGAATATTTTTTCTTGGCCATGTGATTACTCAGAATGGTATTTTAGTAGATTCCACTAAGATTGAAGTGGTGCTATCTTGGAAGAGGCCAGAGAATGTGTCGGAGGTTCGCAACTTCCTTGGTTTGGCGGGTTATTACCGCAGGTTTATGAAGGGTATTTCTAAGATTACAGGGCCACTTTTGAGGTTAACTCAGAAATGAACCAGCGTTACTTGGGATGAGAAGTGTGAGAGTGGGTTTCAGGATTTGAAAAAGAAATTAACTACTGCTCCGGTACTTGCATTGCCAGAGAGAACCGATAATATGGTCATCTATAGAGATGCATCCAATGAGGGCTTGGGTTGCGTACATATGCAGAATGGTTGGGTTATTGCCTATGCTTCTAGAAAGTTAAAATTGTATGAGGTGAACTATCCGACTCATTATCTTGAGTTGGCAGCAGTTGTATTCTCACTGAAAAAATGGCTTCATTATCTGTGGGGCAGTAAGTTCAAGATTTTCACTGATCACAAAAGTCTGAAGTACTTGTTCTCGTAGAAGGTATAACACCCGAGTCCGACCATGCATTTATTAATTCATTTACATTTATTTGTTTCATTACTTTGCATTATTTTTGGGAAACAAGCATTAATATCTATTTGCTTTTATTTAATTTATAATTAATTGACTTGTCGGGACAAATAATTTATTATTTTATTGATTTAAATTTATTCTATTTGCCTTACAATTAAATTTATTTTACTAATATTTAAATTGATTTAATTCAACTTATTGAATGTGAAGCCCTGGACTCGGAAATAATTATTTTTATTATTTTCACCATTTACATTTATTTAAATTACATTTAATTGATTATGTGAAATAATTAGTTATTACTTTCATTATTTTTATTATTTTATATTTAAATGACTTGCCCGAGAAAATTACCTATTTATTTTATTTATTTAAATTTATTTTACATGCATTAAATTAATTTTTTTTATTATTCAAACGGGAAGCCCGGGCCTGAACCCAAACGAGCTAGAGTATTATGTTTAATAATTATATTTCTTTAATTGGCTCAAAACTAAACGAGTTATATTATTATTTTTAATAACTATATTTACTTAATAGGACCTAAGAGAAAAGGCTAGTTTATTATTTTTATTTTTAATAGTTTAATTTATTTTATTATATTATTTACTTGAATTAAATATTTTTTTTTATTTTTTTTTCTACATTTATTTGCCTTATTTTTCTATAGCCCGCAGTTCACTTTCTTTCATTTTACTTATTTTATCTGCTTCCATATTTGTTTTAATTAAGTTATTTCGTGGCATCGTTCAGGAACAATTTGTACTTAGGGTTATTTTTGTTTGGACCTAGTTTTGTTTCGTTTAGGTATTGGCAGAGATTTTAAATGTATTAATTTAGTAATTGCATTAGTTATCCTATATTATTAATTAACTAAGACAAAAAAAAAAGTCAACCGAATCAAAAATAAGAAAGTCAACCGAATTTTAGGCAATGCATTAGTCTTAGCTTTAGTTTTATTTGATCTAGTCTAGTCAGCAAGTCTAATAAACAAAGTCAATCAACTTGGTAGCTTTGGTGAAGTCTAACCGAAATGCCAACCAAGGAAAAAAAAAAAAGTCGGTTGGGAGGCATTTGTTTTTGGGGTGGTGGTTTTAGCTTTGGCTTGGTTGTTCACATTAGATATAATATTAAGTAGCAAGTAGCTCAAACAAAACAAAGGAATCAGTGGGCTCAAGCAAGCAAACCCGTAGAACAAAAAAAAAAAAAAAAACGTGAGGAAGCCGAGAGAAGAAAGGAAAAAATAAATAAATATAAAAATTCGATCTTTGCTCCATTCAATCATCTCCAAGCTTGTTTCAAGCATCCTTGAGCTTCCTCAAGCCTTCTTGAACTAACCATGTGAGGGATTTCATGCTTTTTGTGCATTTTTCAATAAATTGATATTATGTTTCAAATTTCTAGATTTGTAATATAATGCATTTAAATGTCTGTTATTGCTTGATATAGTTTCTTTTGAGTTCGTAGAGCGTTGCTTGATAGTTATTTAGAGATTTTTACGGTTAGAATTGCGTAATTGAATCGGGGAAGACAATGAATAGTATTTTATGAATAGTAAAAGAACCTAGTTTTCGGATTTTTGATTCGAATTGTGTTTTCTTGGTGTAATTAGGTGCCTTTAGTACTAGAAATATTAAATGTATAATAAAAATGGATTACCCTTTGTTAAAATTGAGAAATTAGCAATGAAATGTAAAGGGGCCGATTGACCAAGTGTTGACCGTGCTTGAATTGAGTTGGGGGTTTGGTTAGTGAAGGCATGAAGCACTTTTGGCGTTGTTGTGGCGTTGATTGAGTGTCCAGTTAACATAGCTGTAGTTCAAACGCAGTAGGTGGACTTTAGGGCTTCGGTTGGGAAAGTGAGGTTTCATGCCATAGAAATGTGCCTTGTAGTGCCTGGAAGAGGGTAGTGAAGACGGTTTCCCAATCCTGTAACTCGTTTGCTTGTAATTGCCTTTGGAAGTTAGAGATTGAATAGTGATATTTGTCATTTTCGTGTTTGAACTGCTATTACTTGTTTAATTGATGTTATTGTTGATATTAATAATAATCATGCTTGAAAAGTCAATTGAATGCTAATATTGATTGTAAATGCTTGATATCTCTTATATCACCACTAATCTGTACTTTGGTGCTATCGCTCGTTTATTGCTTATATCTCGTATTGCATTGCATAGTGTTAGGCGCGTGAGTGACGGTCCTCTCTGGGCAGTCTCGGGCTGCCAGGGTTGGTTTGATCTAGCTCTGTGTCCTATTCCCATTCTCGTTAGGGGTGCCGCCTTGGGAGATTTGGGTCGTAGATGTATCGGGGTACATCCGGAGCACACCCAGTAGATGTTATAAGGTGGTTGCGCGCTTATTGTCATCGTTGTCAACATCAAGCTCGAGATTGATGTATCACTCGTGAAATGGTATATTGCTCGTATGAGTGAACCATAGCCTTCGAAGTGTGGTATAGCTTTGAATGGTTGTGTTAATGTCTTCTTTAATTGTTATTGTATTGTTGATTATATCGATTGTTGTTCTTATTGGATATATTGCTTAACTGCCTTATTTGCATTGCACGACTTTCTTTCTCTCCACCTCGATATCTGTCTCGCCCTCACTGAGTATACGTGTTGACTATACTCACTCCTCACCACCACATTTCAGGAAATACCATGTTAGCTGGAAAGTTTGTGGTTATGTGATAGATTTTGCTTGAAGAGTTGCCTTGCGTGCTATGTGGTTTGAGTTGTCAAAGATGTAAAGATTTTACTTTCATGAGATGTATATAATCAATGTGTAAAAAAAAGTCATTTAAGTTTTATGTATAGGTTAATAAGTTTTGGATTGAATGCATGTTGTATTGTCTAAAGGAAAAGAGTTAGAATAGTCTGTGTACTTGGAAATATAAGTATACATGTGTTGTATTTAATTGTTGAGAACCGGGGCTCGTATGGCCTTGAGGAGTTGTGAATGGTTGGACATGGTACTAGTCCACTTATATGCTGTCGCAGGTTTTGCATTTTGCCTAGAAACAGGGGAGATTGCATCCGTTTTTCCTAAAAATTATGCCCGGATTTGGAATTGGTTTGCAATTAGATTGATTAATAGAACTTCCGGTCTCGAGAGAGATCGGGGTGTTATAGAAGGAGTTGAATATGCGACAACGGAGGTGGATGAAATTTCTAGGAGATTATAATTGTTCTATCAATTTTCTGTCTGGGAAGGCGAATGTTGTAGCAGGTGCTCTTAGTCGAAAGGAATGTGGTGCTTGTTTGGCAGTTAAGAAATGGGAGGTGCTTGAGGAAGTTAGCTATTGGAGACCAGAGTTGACTCAAGTTGAGGTGATGTTTCACATCTCCGGATTCAACCTTTATTGTTGTCTCAAATTAGAGAAGCTCAACAACTTGATGTGAAACTTCAGAAGATTAAGGATTAGATCATGGATGATCAGTCTGACTTCAAAGTACATGAGGATGGTATTCTTTAGTTTCGGAACAAGGTGTGTGTTCCCGAAGAACTGGGTTTGAGGAGAGGTATTCTGGAGGAAGCTCATAACTCTAAGTACACCATTCATCCCGGTGGAAACAAGATGTACCGGGATTTGAAATAACATTACCGGTGGAACAACATGAAAAGGGAAGTGGCTCAGTTTGTGTCCAAATGTTTGACTTGTCAGTGGGTGAAAACAGAATATCAACGGCCCGCAAGGTTACTTCAGTCATTGGCAATACTAGAGTGGAAATGGGAACATGTTACAATAGACTTCGTCTCTAGTTTGCCTAGAACTCCGAGAGGGTGTGACACGATATGGGTTGTTGTGGACCGTTTGACGAAGACAACTCATTTTATTCCAATGAGAATGGGAGATGAAGTTGCAAAGCTGGCAAATCTTTATTTGGATCAGATTGTTAGACTTCACAGGATTCCAGCTAGTATTGTCTCTGATCGAGATCCTCGGTTTACTTCTCGACTTTGGGAGAAACTCTAGGAAACTTTGAGTACTCAGTTGAACTTTAGCACGGCGTATCATCCTTAGACTGATGGTCAGTCGGAGAGAACTATTCAGATTCTGGAGGATATGCTCAGGGCTTGTGTTTTGGACTTTGGGAAGAATTGGGATAAACATCTACCGCTAGTTGAGTTTGCCTATAACAATAGTTATCAAGCGACTATTGGGATGGCACCTTATGCAGCTCTCTACGAAAGCCATCTGATAAGCTAAAGCTGGAGAAAGTTCTGATAATTCGGGAATATCCCAATGTATTTCCCGAGGAGTTGCCAGGATTGCTGCCAGATAGAGATATTGAGTTTGTGATTAATCTAATTCCCGATACTCAGCCTATTTCTAAATCAGTGTACCGAAACTAAGCTCTGATACCACTATTGTAACGCCCCGATCCCTCACGAGAAAGGAGCCTAGATCCAATACACGAAGTCATTAAAAATCGAGAAAAACGGACGGAGTCTCCCCTGTTTGTAGGACAATCTAAAACCTGTAAACAATTTTTATAACCACAAAACTATGATCTAACTTCATTCCTTCATCCCCTCTACCAAAACTATCTCATACAACAACTCCTCAAGGTCATCCGAGCCTTGGATCCAACATTGAAGACACACAAGCATGCATTCATTAATTGTTGAATGTCTATAATTATAATTTCACTTATCATACCACTCTAATATTATCTAGTTTTCTTTCTTATAATTGAAGTCCGTCAACAAGTCAAAACATGCAAGCATACAACTACCAGACAATAAAGTAAAGATTACAAGTTATTATAACATTACAAGCCATTCGTAACTATCAATACATTCTAAACTTAACTTTACAAGTACAAAACTGAATTCAATAGCAATCCACGTAAGCCAGCATAATCAATCACAAAACTCTCGAGCCTTCTTTTTTACCCCTGATAGCACTGATCCTAAAAGGTGTTAGAAACGAATGTGAGTATACAACATGTATACTCAGTGAGGGAGATGATGCAGCATACCGAGGAATGCTTTCATAAGATGCAACAAGGATAATAACATATACAACACAAAATAACAAATGTAATTAGATAAGTATTTAACCACGTATAAAAAGGATACGGTTCCACGTTTGTCTTCAATTACGAGCCACGAGCCAATATTTTCAAGCAAGTGCCGGCAAACCCCTTATTCTTCCAAATGGGATACTCCGGATGTACCCCGATCCTACGACCCTTTCTCCTGAGGTAGGTCCATATGCCCCAATGTGGTGAACCACGCCTCTGGAGTAGTGGAGTATACTCAGCGAGAGAAAGGGAATAGGTACCATGGTAGTCGAGGGAGCACGACAAGCCCGATGTCGGCCGTGTTTCTCGATGCTACTATGTTCGAAAAGGTTGCGTAACCCCGAGACAAGATCACAACAGCCAAATATATCAAATACTATATAAGAGGAACGACAAAGTAGGTCGCCCTCGTAGTTAATCACAAATAACACGAAAATACTCAAGAAAGCAAGTAAAATAATACATATAAACTTTATCAATTACTAAATAATTCAATTTAGAAACAATAAATCAAGTTAAGATGCATAGAAGAGATGAAGACTCCCTCACCTTTATTAAGCCAAACCTGTAAGAACATAGCTTAGGTTTACTCCAAACCTCTTTGAATCCACTCAAATGTGCAACCCTTAGTTATTTATATAAGTATAACACTTTTATTATCCATTGCAATTCTATTATCATGATTAGCTCTAATATACATATAGTCCAAATATACAACTTAACTCATAAGATAGCATGAATCACACATCCTTCGAGTTAAACACTTAATACATGCTATTATGCTTAAACACTAAGCATTACTCAATTACTAAACATGTTAAAAGAACTCTAACATACATTATCCAAAGTGAAATCATGTACAAGATTATCTATATTCTATAAGATCATTAAACATACACTAACTACTTTAGATTATAAGACATGTTAAAATGACACTCTTATTAACACTAAAACACCATAAACAACAAATTCACATTCTTTAATCAAGTTACTATTTATTTTCTTCTTCAATTCAC
The DNA here is from genome assembly GCA_037974665.1 of Ehretia macrophylla. Classification (NCBI taxonomy): domain Eukaryota; kingdom Viridiplantae; phylum Streptophyta; class Magnoliopsida; order Boraginales; family Ehretiaceae; genus Ehretia; species Ehretia macrophylla. Next base: position 10,256,895 of record CM075768.1, read on the forward strand.
TTATACACACAAGCTCATATTCCACATGTAATTAAGCTAGGAAGTTCACTCTACCACATCATTAGTTAGCATAGAAGGCATTAGAAGCATCAAAATATCATTAAGTTAAGATTATAAGCTATAAATTTCAATTACTTTACTACAACAATCAATAATCATCTAACTAGCTGAGCTAACTTTATAGTTTACTTAATTAACAATCAAATGTAGCACCATAGCAAATCAAATAACTAATTATGCAATAAGACTAAGCAATTGACAAGAAGTCTAACAAATCTCTTCCAAATGCTTAATAATCATGCCATAAACTTCACACAAGATAAAGAACTTCAAATCTAACTTCATTAATCTCATATAACTACTTTATGATACAAGTAAATGCCACGGAATCATATTTTTAAATACATTAACTCAAAAACACCGAAAAGCCCTTTAGGTGATTTTAACTACAGCTACCTATGCCAATTAGCCAAACCACGCCATAATAACATTTCAAAGGCTTCCTAACACATCTAAGGCAAACTACATATTCAACAAGTCAAGTTTCCCTATTTTGTTCCAAAGTCCCCTTTAGCTCAAGACCCAAATCGAGTCACATACAAACCACAAGTTTCCTAATTCATAAACCAACTATACTACACATCTAAATACACATTATGACACTAATTGAAACCATGAAATCACACTTTAACCTGCAATTAACTCAAAAGTCCCGATTTTTCCTTTATGCGTTTGTACTACAAGTACCTTAACTGATGTTCAATTAAATGTCATAACCACTCATTTAGCACTACTGCACCCTATAAACACTAAATACAACGTTCAATTCCACCCGCATTCGCATTTCACCCATAAACCCTTTTTGTTTCCAAGCCAATTATGCACATCTACCCAAGTTCCACTCAATCCAAACACATTTAATCACCAACCTAGGTTCACTAGCACCCTTAGATAACACACCAACAAGCTTCAATCACCCTACCTCAAAACTCAAAACAAGTCAAGTTAGAGTTCCATGAAAGCATACCCTTCCAAATCTTCTAACAGGATCCTAACTTTATCAAATCATTAACCTATTATATTGATCTCCAAATTCTCTGATTTTTATGTGTAAGCGTATATCTTCGAGTGTAGATGATTTTAGGTTCAAACGGTGCTCAATTCCGAGTTAAATTCCATGAGTTATGACCTTTTTCGTACAACTACACCTAATTGTCCCTGCACATCGATTTTTCCCAGACATATTTCGGAAATGGCTACATCGGAGGGTCAAAACATTAGAATTTTTCTTAGCTCTAGAAATCAACATTTGTTCTAAACTGTCTAATCTAGCTTCGATATAAATTTCGTTCAATTATAATCACGTTTGCTATGTCAAAACCACTCCGGAGTTTAGGGGCAATGCATTGTCCAAATCAGGGCCTAGCTTATTGCTTGCATTTTGTGAATAATTAAGCTTAGAACCCTTCCTTGAGCTAGCATAAACTCTCATTTACACATTAAAACAAAAATCTAGGCTACAAACATCAATCTTGCTCAATTAACACCAACATCATTCAACACACAAAGCTTACAAAGTTCTAAGGCATTCAACACTAACCATTCACACTTCCTTAACAAAAATCACTTTAGCATATGAATTCAAGCTATAATCTTCAATTTTACAACATTATCACAAATCTACCATTATATAACTTCAATAAAAATGCACAAAATGCAAGTCCTCACCTTATCCAAGCTAAATCATGCAAGGTAGAACGTGTTTCCAAGCTTTCCTTCCCTTTATTTTCTTTCTTCTCTTCCTTTTCCAGCCATGTGTGTGTGTGTGTATGTTTTCAGCATGTGTTTGTGTGTGTGTGTATGTTTTCAGCATGTGTTTGTGTGTGTGTATGTGTGGTGTTGTGTTTGTTTTGTGTGTAGTATGTAATATATGTATATAAGGTAATTAAATGGGCTTAAGTGGTGGGGCTTAAAAGTAAAATGCTAATGGGCTTATAAAACTTAATAGAACTCAATTAAAATGCTAAAGACCCTAAAACAACTAAACTATTACTATTCACTCGGGGACACTCTATATTTTCTAACTCGCGCTCAGGACATGTAATGCACTTTCTTTTAATGAACGAACACATTATTTATAAAGTATATCAAAGGAAAAATATCAAATTCAGAAAATAAAACAGTTTAAAATTTACTTCGGGCTTGGAGCTCTTTAAGCAAATAACATAATTTAAGTAAATAATGTAAGAAAATAAAGCTAATTAATGCAACTATCAAAATAATATGTCATTTATTTTTATATAAATTAATTAAATATACTTTGCACATTTTAAGAATTATGAATAATATTCTATCTAATAAACGTAATTTGCTAAATGAGACACATAATTGCATTCAAACACTTTAAACACACATTTAAATATATGTAGACAAGTACTATTTACTATATGCTGGGTCTGGGGTTTCACAGTAGCTTCCGGCACCAGTAACACAGACAACTTGGCTGGCAGCTAATGGCATCATGTTCACATTTTCAGGTGAAATCTTGTGTGTTTGGTAGAGATGGTGATGTATAGATGGCAATGAAAAATTTTGGAAAAAAAGTTATTTTACACAATACAAAGTAGTGAAAATAGACAAGAGTCGTGATGAAATTGTTGGTTAATGTGTTGTATTTATACTAGCTGTGTTAGGCCCCAGACGGAAGACAATAATTACTTTATTAACTTGTCTTTATTCGTTTATATTAAATGACTTATTTCATGCTAATCAAATTGAAAAGTGATTGCATTGCATTTAAAGTAAGTGGAATTAGTGAAAATAGAAGTGGATTGTAGAGACATTGACATAATAAGTGCATTTAAGTGGGCCATTTGATTATAAACTAGTTAATTGAATTGTAGGCTCAATTTAACTTATTGATTTCATTTGAAGCCCAATTAACTAGCCCAATTGATTGACCAAACTAGCTTGTGGGCAAATTAAATTTCCTAAGTATGTTTAGAAGCCCAAATTAAGTCCATTAAAGCTCTTATAATATAAAAAAACAAAAACAAAGAAAAATGAAGACTCTAGAATTGGGTAGAAGAGAAGAAAAAAAGAGAGAGAAACCACAAGGGAGAAAGGAAGAAAGGAGAGGAAGAAGAAAGAAGAAGGAAATAGGTGATTTTGGCTTAATCTTTTGCTTTTTGGGCAATTCCTAAGAGCTAAGGTGAGGGATTTAAGTTTTTTTGCATATTTATGGTTGTATTTTTTATGGTAAGCTTATTTTCTTGAAGTTAAATGATAGAGTAAACCATGAATTTGCATGCTAAGTTAATTATAGAGTGGAAAGAGTGAAGTATATGTGTTGCATGCCTTGTATAGCTAAAGCTTTGAATGTATATGTTGATTTATACTTGTCGCTTGTTGTAGAGATGTAAAGGGAAGATATATGTTTGATTAAAGATTCTAATGAATGTTCTAGCTCACACAATTAGCAACCAACAACTAGAATTGAATATGCAAGCAAAACAAGGACTAAAAGAGAATCTTGCGCACTGTTTTTGCATGATTGTTTCATATGGTAAACCTTAATGAAAGAGGCTGATTTTTAGATATGTTATACTAGACTTATAGTAGAACAAATTCTCTGTTTGGTGCGTGGGCTAATTTTGAGGTTAAGGTGATGTTTTAGACTATTACAGTAGGTTATGTTCCACGCGTAGGTGCTGGACAGTTTGCACAATAAACTTCTAGAGGTCATATCTTGCTGAATATAACTCCAAATTGAGATCCATTTGATGATAAACCCATATAAATTTAAAGAACTATGATTCTGTGTAGTTTTAGAGTTTTTAAAGGACATTAAAGTTGTTAACCAAACTAAATAAGTCATGCTTGAATTTAACTTGTAATTGTAATTGAGATTCTTGTTGAAATGATCCTTTTCTTGTGTTGCTTTGCTAACGATAAGTGCGTGAATGTTCATGCAATATATTCATTGCTTAAATATTTAAATGTAAGAGTTAATTGAACTATAGATTGTAAATGCCTTATGGGTTATATTGATTGTCAATGCTTAAATGCAAGAGGCAACCTACTTTGTTGTCTCCTTATTTTACGTGCTTATCAAATGTTGCTTAAATGATTATCCAAGTGATTTATCAAGTGCTAACGAAGGTTGCAACCTTAAGCGAGGCACAAAAGTGTTGTGCCTTCACTGGGCAGTAGCGGGCTTGCTAGTGATTGGTTGCACAACCTCCGTGTCTAATTCGCTTACTCGTTTGGTCATTGAATGCCTTGGGGTGTTGGGTTGTAGGTTATCAGGGTACATCCGGAGTACACCCACTGGAGTTATAAGGGGATTATAACTATCGTTATCGACATTACTATCGCAAAGGAAGTGGAAGTGATAAAGATGGAATGGAACCATATTGTATCCTTTTCTAAAGTGTTTGCATAATATTATATTGCTATTTATTGATTGTTTATTGCTTCATAATATGGAAAGTGTATCCTATAATATGTGTTACTTTACTTAAAGTTGCTTGGTTTAATGATCACTTGTGCACTACATGTCGTGTTTTAAAGCTTTCGTGTCTCTTGTTTTGTTCAGAGTTTATTAATGTTACTTGGCTTATGTGCATTGCATCATGAAAAGACTTTCCAAAACCTCCCCGTACTTGTCCCCTCCACTGAGCATGTAGTTGTTCACCCCATTTTTCTTCAACAATATTAGGTAAAGCGAGGTGGATTTTGAAGAGTTTTGAAAGTTGTTGGGCCTACAATGCAAGGAGTGCTATCTTTTGGCTCGTGATAGTTCATAGTTATCTTGTAATATCAAGAGAATGTTAAATGTTTAATAGTTTTGTGGAAATGTAATTTATGAATATTTAGTTTAATTTGGACTTGTAATATTAATAAGCTTGAATTGTAAAACATGAGTTAAAGGGATGTTGAATGCTTGTTGTTGAGTTTGGTTGAATACGCATTGGATTGTCCACAATACAAGGAAAACTCCGTCCTTTTTTCCTCGTTTCTCGCATTAGGGTTGGATCAGGTTGTTACTAATGAACTTGATTCCGCGAGGGATCGGGTCATTTCAGGTGGTATTAGAGCCTAAATAGCTCATAAGACGGGATAGGGTCCTCGGTCTGTTGGGTAGCAACCTTTGAGTAAATGTATGCAATGTTTGTTAAGTGGACAATATGATACATGTATATTATGTGTTAAGTGTGTAATATGTGGTCACAATATGTGACAAGTGTTCGTTATATGATAATCACCTCTTGTGCGTGAGGAATATGCATTACATGATATGTTAATGTTGCATTAAATGATAATCGCACATTATGTGGTACATGCCTTTTATGTGTTATAATTACATACGTGCTGGAACTTATGGGAAGCTCTTTTGGTGATCGGTGATTAATGCTCGATGATCAGTGATCGGTCTTCAGTACTCAGTGGTTGGTATTATTATTCTGTATTTTTACTTGGTGTTCTTCTTCGGGATTCTTCTTCGGTATTCTTATACGGTATTCTTGCTCAATGCTCTTATTCGGTATTCAATCTTTGGTATTTGGTATTCTTATTTGGAATTCTTATTTGGTATACTTATTTGGCATTCATATTCGGAGTTCTTATTCAGGATATTCTTATTCGGTATTCGACATTTGGTATTTAGAATTCGGTATTAGGCAGTTGGTATTCAGTATTCTATCTTATATACTTGGGCCAGAGCCGTTGTAGCTCAATGAAGATTTGTTTTATGAAGGAAGAATTCTGAGGACGGAATTGTTTTAAAGGGGGAAGGATGTGAGGCCTCAAACGTAAAACAATAATTATTTTATTAACTTGTCTTTATTCATTTATATTAAATGACTTGTTTCTTGCTAATCGAATTGAAACGTGATTGCATTGCATTTAAAGTAAGTGGAATTAGTAAAAATAGTAGTGGATTGTAGAGACATTGGCATAATAAGTGCATTTAAGTGGGCCATTGGATTATAAACTAGTTAAATGAATTGTGGGCTCAATTCAACTTCTTGATTTCCTTTGAAGCCCAATTAACTAGCCCAATTGATTGGCCAAACTAGCTTGTGGGCCAATTAAATTCCCTAAGTATGTTTGGAGGCCCAAAGTAAGCCCATTAAAGCTCTTATAATATCAAAAACAAAAACATAGCAAAATGAAGACTCTAGAATCACGGAGAAGAGAGGAAAAAAAAGATAGAGAAACTGTGAGGAAGAAAGGAAGAAATGAGAGAAAGATGAAGAAGAAGAATAAGGAAATAGGTGATTTTGGCTCAATCTTTTGTTGTTTTGTGCAATTCCTACAACCTAAGGTGAGGGGTTTAAGTTTTTATGCATATTTATGGTTGTATTTTTTATGGTAAGCTTATTTTTATGAAGTTAAATGATAGAGTAAATCTTGAATTTGTATGCTAAGTTAATTATAGAGTGGAAAGAGTGAAGTATATGTGTTGTATACCTTGTATAGCTAGAGCTTTGAATGTATATGTTGATTTATACTTGTTGCTTGATGTAGAGATGTAAAGTGAAGATCATGTGTTTGCTTAAAGGTTCTAATGAATGTTCTAGCTCACACAATTAGCAAGCAACAACTAGAATTGAATATGCAAGCAAAATAAGGCCTAAAAGATAATCTTGCGCATTGTTTTTGCATGATTGTTTTGATGTGGTAAACCTTAATGAATGAGGCTGATTTTCGAATATGTTATACTAGACTTATATTAGAACAAACTCTTTGTTTGGTACATGAGCTAATTTTGAGGTTAAGGTGATGTTTTAGACTCATTACAGTAGGGTTTTGTTCCACACGTAGGTGTCGACAGTTTGCACAATAAACTTCTAGAGGTCATATCTTGATGAATATAGCTCCGAACCGAGATTCGTTTGATGCCAAACCCATATACATTTAAATAATTATGTTTATGTGTAGTTTCAGAGTTTTTAAAGGACATTAAGGTTGTTAATCGAACTAACTAAGTCATGCTTGAATTTAACTTGTAATTGTAATTGAGATTCTAGTTGAAATGATCATTTTCTTGTGTTGCTTTGCTAACGACTAGTGCGTGAATGTTCATGAGTTATATTGATTGCTTAAATATTTAAATGCAAGAGTTAATTGAACTATAGATTGTAAATGCCTTATTGGTCATATTAATTGTCAATGCTTAAATGCGAGGGACAACCTACTTTGTTGTCTCCTCATTTTACGTGCTTACCAAATGTTACTTAAATGATTATCCAAGTGTTGTGCCTTCACTAGGAGGCAGCGGGCTTACCAGTAATTGATTGTACAACCTCCGTGTCCTATTCTCTCACTCATTTGGTCATTGAATGCCTTGGAGTGTTGGGTCGTAGGTTATCAAGGTACATCCGGAGTACACCTACTGGCGTTATAAGGGGATTATAACCATCGTTATCGACATCGCTATCGCAAAGGAAGTGGAAGTGATAAAGATGGAATGGAACCATATTGTATCCTTTTCTAAAGTGTTTACATAATATTATATTGCTTGTTATTGATTGTTTATTGCTTCATAATATGGAAAGCGTATCATGTCATATGTGTTACTTTACTTAAAGTTGTTTGGTTTAATGATCACTTGTTGACTACATGTCGTCTTTTAAGGCTTTCGTGTCTCCTGTTCTATTTAGAGCTTATTAATGTTACTTGGCTTACGTGCATTGTATCATGAAAAGAATTTTTAAAACCTCCACGTACTTGTCCCCCCTCCCCCCCCCCACCCCCCCCCCCCCCACTGAGCATGTAGTTGTTCACCCCATTTTTCTTCAACAATATTAGGTAAAGCGAGGTGGATTTTGAAGAGTTTTGAAAGTTGTTGGGCCTACTTTGCAAGGAGTGCTATCTTTGGATCATGATATAGTTCATAGTTATCTTGTAATGTCAAGAGAATGTTAAGTGTTTAATAGTTTTGTGGAAATGTAATGTCTTCATATTTAGGTTAATTTGAACTTGTAATATTAATAAGCTTGAATTGTAAAATGTAAGTTAAAGGGATGTTGAATGCTTGTTTTTTGAGTTTGGTTGAATAGGTGTTGGATTGTCGACAGTACATGAGAAACTCTATCCGTTTTTTCTCGTTTCTCGCATTGGGGTTGGATCGGGTTGTTACTAACAAACTTGATTCTGCAAGAGATCGGGTCGTTTCAAGTTGATTTCACCAACTCATCTAACATGATTAGAAAGAAATTCACTAAACATTTTGAGTGAATGCATAATTAGGGGGAGAATGAAGCATGATTCTATTTGAGTTAGTGGACAAAGAGAATATATAAAATCACTTGTTTTTCACTTTTTATAATGTCATGCGGTCTATCAAAAAACGTTATTTGACCACATTTACATGCATATAACAATTATTGCTATAAAAATATAAAGTAAAAAGTGAAGTTTGGATGATATGTATTTTTAACCGAACAAGAAATGCGATAATTTTGATCTTTTGAATTGAAGCTCTCTCGTATCTCTCTACCTCCCTCTTTTTGTGAGTACTTCTTTAAAGTGAAAGTTAAAAACATAAATTTTGGTGAAAGTTAAAAAATGTAAATCTTCTTACACACATGTAATGGATACATGGAAAATTGATGAATATAGGGTTGAGAAAAAACAAAAGTTGAATGCGATGGTTAATAAATAATGGCATGATCGGAAAAGATTAGGAAATTAAAAATAAATCTATTAGTCATTGGGAACATGGATGGAAATTGAGTTAAGCAGTCCGATTAATTTTTAAGATTATTTATGAACTCATGGGGCATTTTCACTTTTAAATTAACTCTATTTGTATATAAATTTTTCCTATATGGAAAAATCATTAATTCAAAAACTGTTTTATAATATCTAGGGTTATTCCACCTAATAATTATCGGGTTTAGGGTGGAACTTTATAATTCTTAATATGGTATCAAAGTTGGACCCTTGATTTAATCATATCTCACCACGTGTAGGACTATCCCATGTGAGTGAGACGTTTGATCCGACCAACGGACCAAAGAGTGTCTAATGATATAATTCAAGCTTTGGCCCCCACCTTTGTTAGGCCAGACATTCTTCGTTTTCCTTCTTTTATATCATTTTTCAGTTCCCTACCTTTGTTCAAAAAAAAAATAGTTCCCCTACCTACTCGTACCACTCAAAGGACGACTAAGCTTGTTTACTAAGGGTATCTCAAATGATGGAAATTATTTATAAAAATTTATTATTTTTGGTTATTTTAGAGACTTAGATCTCTAAATTTAGAGCCAAAATAGATGGAGTCCATCACTTTTATTAATTTTTTGGCTAAAATAGAGACCCAATTACTTTTTTGGTCTCTAAATTTAAGGTAAAAAAAGTAAATTGGGTCTCTATTTTGGTTAAAATCTCTAAAATTGTGTGGGCCTTATGCATTTTGGTTCTAAATTTAGAGACCCAATCTCTAAAAATTACTAAAAATTATAAGTTTTTGTGAATAGTATCTCCCATTGGAGATACCCTAAATTGAGTTGCCTTTATATCAGTCTACTTTTAGATAAATAAAGCGTAATTGCAATATTGTACGTAGCAGTCTCCATTTCAATAGAACTTCTGCAACTTAGATAATTAAGATAAGGGTACGGTGAGAAAAGTTTTATGTCACAACGATGATGTAAATATTTGTAATATTTTATGTTCAAAGATAATGTTTTATTTCTTCTTTGTATAGTAATATTCATGTACTGAATGACAAATATATTATATATTTAGAACTCTTAGCATATAGCTAGGGAGAAAAATATTCAAGTAATATATAGTAAATTTTTTGAAAACCATAATTCTTATTTACTAATTGCAGCTACCATTGGTGGGTCACAATCTTGTGTCTTCCCATATACAGAAGAAAAAAAGATCTTTTTTTGTATAATCCTACATAATCTCGAATGTTATCAATCTAAGCCCGGATATGAATTGGTTCATCATTTTTTTTAGGAAGTGGTAGTACACCCTTCTCCTGCAAGCTCTTAACAGTCTCGTACAAGCACTGCTTCACAGGTGTGAATTCAAGGCCTAAATCTTTAAGCTTTTGATTTGAAAACTTGTATGGTTTTGCTTTTGGTCTGGTTTCATCTGAACATCTACATACAAACAACGACATAATTTCTTAGTCTTCACCTTATAAAGAGATTTTCAAGTGGAACATCCGTGAAAATTTTTTCGTACTCATATCATGGTCTAAACCTCGGGACTTCACCCAAAATCAAACATTATATATTTTGATGATCGATGTATGTTATGATTATGACAAACAAGCATCAGTCACAATGCAATATCTAAGCTAAAACCTGAGTAGTGAATATTATTTCGATTGATGTACAAAGTAAAGATCTTTATAACCCGTGCTCCACAAATGTTTTCGAAACATGCTAAGACCAATGGATGATCAAGTTGGACCCCGACCAGGGATATCATTGTAGGTAAGTACTCTTTACATCTATAGTTTGTATCTGTATCTCAATTTCATGTTTTGATAAATGGGGTCTTAGTTAGAAGCTGGGAAGACATAGAAGTAATACAATGTAAGAGAAGTAGAAGATGACTTAAGATGTGTGTTAATTGGAAACACTCAGAAAAAATCTTGCATTTATAAAACTAACAAAACAGAGCATTTGTCTCTCGACAAGATTGAGAGACTGTCATCATATATTTTATATAGTTGATCTGACCTAGTGAGATAAAATTTAATTGATTTAATAAACGAGTTCATAGTAAGATCAGATGTTTCAAGATTTAACCGCTATTGATTCACTAGTCATGTGATACCCCAGACTGAGCATATAGTTAATTTATTAAATTGCTTATATTTATTTTATTAATTTGCATAATTCATGGAAAATGTACATCTATAATTAGTTGCATTTATTTAATTTGTATTTAATTGAATTACATAAAATAATTATCTTAATGGTTTCATTACTTGAATTATTTTTCTTTCATTTAATTTATTTAATGGAAATAATTAATTTATTATTTGTATTTATCCTATTTGTATTTATTTAATTTATATTTAAACGACTTGTCCGGGATAATTATCTTACTATTTTATTTATTTAAATTTATATTATATGCTTTTAAATTAATTCATTTTACTATTTGAATGAGAAGCACATAATTAAACGAGCTATTTGATTATTTTTAATAATTATATTTATTTAAATTATATTTAAATGATTTACATGAAATAACTAAATTGTTATTTTTATTATTTGTATTTATTCTGTTTAAATTTAATTGACTTATTTTTCACTATTTGAACAATTAATTGCATATTAGTAGACGCTTAGTGCGTAGAGTCACCACGTAGCGAATTAGAAGATTAACACTTGGCCTTCTAGACTTTTCCTACAATTGTTGACTTGTTGGCTTAGCTTTTAAACCACACAAGTAAACTAACACACTCAACACACACAAAATAAAACAAATAAAACACAAAACACACACACACTACACGATTATACACACACATTAAAACAAAAACTCACACACACATACTCCAATTGGACCAAAGGAAGGGAAAGAAAAAAAGAAAAGAAAGAGAGATCAGAGAGCTCGATGGGAAGAAGAAGAAGGAAAGAGGAAGAAGAAAGGGTGGAAAAGCTCAACCTCAACCTCTACCTTGCATTTTTAGCTTGATTAATGCGAGGGGTTTGCATTTTCTTCTGCTTTTCTTGAATTCTTAGAAATGATAGGTTTATGAACATGTTGAATAAGTTGATTTAAGCTATGATTTAGCTAGCTAGTTTGTTTTTTATATTGAATATGTCAAGTTAATGTTGTATGTCTTCTAAATTTGGTAGCTTGTGTGAAATTATTGTTGTTATGGTAGATGTTGAAATGAAGAGATATTGTAGATTTAGTGTTTGCTAATATGTTTGAAAGGGAATGAGTTTAGCTCACTTAACTAATTTGGAACTTATTCAAGTGGTGAATGCAAGCTCAAGTTAAATAAACAAGTTCAAAGCATGTGAGTGTGTGTGCTCTGTTTTGAGGGCAGATTTGTGCAATGGTTTTGTAGGGCTCATTTGACATAGTAAACGTGCTAGGAATTGAATGAAACTTTTATAATAGCTAGATGTTTCAGTGTAAAACAAACTTTGTTTTTGGAGCAAGAGTGAATTTAGTCGTTTTAACCCTCTGACAAAACTATTTCTGTAAGGTAGCATGGAATTGCTGAAACTGGCAGCTAGGTGTAGTCGTACAAAAATGGTCATAACTTATGGTATTTAACCCGAAATTGAGCTCCCTTTGATCCTAAAACTATCTACACTTGAAGAGCTTCGCTTATACATAAATAACAGAATATTTGGAGGTCATTAGCATAGGCAACTGATTCGATAAAATTAGGCCTTTGCTAGAAATTGGAAAATGTCTTAGCTAAATTGTTAATTGATAGTGTTAATTGGTATTGCCAAATGGTGGAATTGTGAGTTCTTGCTATTTTATGGTGTTAAATGATAGTTCATTGCATGCTAAATGTTTCAATCGCTAGAATTAGTCCTAAGCTAGTTTCTTGATGTTAATGTGCAAGCTAGTTGCTATTAAGGAAATGTTAAAAGTAAAACTATGTGTATTAGTGGCATTAATGTTCTTCAAAGCTATATGAAATAGTATTGTTCATCTAAATGTTGTTGTGTACTCAAGTGTTTTAAATGTTTCCAAATTCTATTGTTAGCTAGTTAAGTGGTAATAGTTGATGAGTTAACATCATAGTCCATGTAATAGTTAAACTATAGTTGGCTTGTACTGTCTTGTGTTCTACAGAGGTATCTAGTTTAGCTATGTTGTTATCTTAATTGAATATGAAAGCTAATTGTTAAATGAATGCATGGCTATCTATGGGCTAAGTGTTGGTTCATTATATGCTAGATGTTATGTCATAACTTGGCTTGAAATGTCTTTGAGCTTTGGAGAAGAAAGAGTGCATTTTGAACAGTGTTGCAGTGAATCCAAGCCTTGCCATAGCTAAATCCTTGAAATTTCTTCCTATTTTTGGTGAGGGCTTTTTTCTAAAATTTAGTTTGAAAGTTGAGTTTTGGTTATATAATTGTTTGTTTATGCTTTATATGCTTATATACATTTATGATACATGTTGGATGACTTATTTAATGCATTTGAATTGAATTTTAGTTAGATGAAATTATTGGTAATATTGGTTGAATTGTTGAAAAGTTTAAAATGTTAAAATGGTTAGAATTGAGTGAAATCTTGTTGTAGAACATGATATTGATGTCTAGGTACGTTGAGTACTTGTTGAACATGGTTTAAATGACTTGAATGGTTGAGTTGGAGGGTTGTTTGCCGGCTGAATTTCCAGTGTTGTTGGGCTTGTTAGCACGGTTTTGAGGGCTATTGGGTAGTTTACGTATTGCTTTAAATGCATGCTAGGTTGGTTAATTGCTAGGTGGTAGTCTGGGGTAATTGAATGTAGTTGGTTGTTTGATTGTTATAGATGTTGAATAAGGTGTCATAAATGTTGTTAAGAGTAGAAGTGGTATTGTTTTAATTGTTTGTGTTAGAAATGTTGCTAGAATGAGTTGAGGTTATAGTTGGTCGGAATATGGTTAATGCATGAATGTATGTGTTTGAGGTTGGATGACCTATTTTGTCATCTAACACTGGTTGGATGACCTATTTTGTCATCTAACCAAAGTGTTAAATGTTAAAGTGTGAAATGTTATATAAATGTTGTAAGGCATGGGAATTGTTGCCATGTTCTATTCCCCTATCCCTTATGGATAGAGTTTGAAGTGTGTCCATGGGGTGTGGGTAAAATGTTATAAGAATTGGTAGATTGCAACTACCATGTTCTATTCCCCTATCTCGCATGGATGGAGTGGGTTCATGGGTTGTGGGATAGGTTTCGGTAATCCGGATGTATCAATGTAGAATAAATGCATCGGATGAGTGTGGAAGTGATGGGGTAAGGTGATGGATGAAGTGAAATGAAGCGGCATCAACAAGTGAACCGTATCCTTTTACTAAGTGTTATTGAGCTTTTGCTATTACTTGATTTGATTGTTCATAGTGTTATAAGTGTTGTTCAAAGTGGTTTTTAAAAAAAGAAAATGAGTTTCAAAACCTTCTTTTACCCTCCTCCCCTTTCTCTACTGAGTTCGTCGTAACTCACCCTCTTTCTCTAAAATATTTCAGGTTAAGGCAACATCGAGCCTAGAGAGGAATGAAAGCAGTTACGTGCCTGTGTTTCTTTGGATATTGTACTTAATGTTTCATATGATCATGGAAATATGTAATATGTATGTTACTTACTTTAAAGTGTGGTAATTGAGGAACTTTTATTGTATGTTGTAAGTAAGTTGGCTAAGTGTTTCATGCCAACCTTAGTAATCTATTTTGTACTCATGTGGCTATATTGTATGCAAGTGTGACGAGCGGCTATGTACCTTGGGATTGTGTGTTAAAAATTTATTGTATGTGAATTTTAAGTTGTTGTGGAGTTTGTGGATGTTGTACATGTTTTAATTTTCTAAGGGCCATATTTCAAACGAGGTTATGTCGAAATTTTGTCACGTCTTGACTTGATCCTAAGAGAGATCGGGTTGGCGTCTTGACTTGATCCTAGGAGTGGTCGGGTTGGGGCGTAACAAGTCAAAACAGGTATACTTATTTTGCCCCCACAAAACTGCAGTTGACTATTTCAAAATTCTATTTTCTCACTTTCTAGTGGACAACTGTGATGCATAATCAATGGTCCGTATATTGCATGACCATTTGAAGCCTGAAGGATAAGCTGACACGTTAATTTCCAGCTACAAGGATGTCTAAAATATGATAAATGGCCCAAGATTTGTCACATTAGATTGAACTACACGAGGCTTGCCACATATATATGCTCTTAACACCAATTGCGGAGTTAGGACCATATAGTCACCCTCATAAATTCAGAATAAATAATTAACTATAATCTAATATATATAATGAGTTTTTTTTTTCCAAAAAAATTAGTTTTTTTTTTTTCTTTTTTTGACTAAAGAAAATATTTTTTTTTAGTTTATCAGGGAATGTTTGAATGATAGGGAACCAATTTATTAAACACGATAAAAATAAATTTAACTTACTTTTTTGGGATTGGATACTCCGGGAAAAATTCTGCCAGAATGTCGACTACTTCACGGCGATGAAGCCCGTTCTCCGCACAAATATATCGTCCAGATGCAGTCGGATTCTCGTAAAGAAGTATGTGTCCCAATGCCACATCCCTGACGTGCACATAAGCCTGGCTTGAATTGATATATGTCTTTACGGAGCCAGTCAAGTACTTGAGAATATGCAGAACACTAGCGTTCACAGTGGGCTGCAACAATGGTCCAAGCACCAAAGCAGGGTTGATCACCACCAAGTCCACCCTTTTCTCCTTTGCCACATCCCATGCTGCTCGTTCTGCCACTACCTTCCCATAACAATACCAATTCTGAAACATAATTTTAAATATTGATATATTAGCGTTAAGCCATCAGTTTTGGTTAAAAACATGAATAGTACCCTTGGCGGAGTCATTAAGTGGTTAGGAAGGTTGTAACTCCTATTTATCCTACGAACGGAACTATTAGTGAAAGAGTTGAAAAAGTGCATACTTTAAAATATTTGTTAGGCATTTCACATGGTGATTAAATGAGCAAAGAGAAAGATTTATCTCACATAGAAATATTAGAAGAAGAATGAGCTATTATAAACATGTGTAGGCTCAAGATCCAATAATTTAAGTTTTTGGCTCAACGTTGAGTTCTAAGGCCCATTTCTTTTTGGATTCTCAGGGCTCATCATAACAAATTGGTATCAAAGCCAATGGTATGAAGATCTTGGTCCGGACTCTTGAAAAATTATGGTGGTCATACTATCGTAATAGACTCTTAGTAGAGTCAGACAGCAGAGCTTAGACGATAGAGTAAGGTCTAATAAGCAAAATTCTTGGGCTATACTTTCAAAGTTGTATGAGCTTACGGTCACGCAATGGAACAAGTTTTGGTTATTGGATCGTAGTGCCTCATGGTTGATTTGGATGCATGGGGAAGGAGCTACTAGAGCCGGCTTGGTAGCTAAGGTGCAAAAGAGATCTAAAAACTTGTAAGAATGATGAAGATGGATCCATCGGCAATGGAATATGGATCAAGGGGGAGTTGAGGCCCAACGTGGAGTTCACGTGTGAAGGGGAAGAGATTTTTAGGAGTTTTACATGATGAACTAATAAGCAAATAGAATGATTTCTCCCACATAGAAATATTAGGAGAATATTGAGATATTAATAAATATATGTATATTCAAGACCTAATAGCTTAAAGTTTTGGGTCAAAGTTGAGTTTATACATGTGTATTAAGACCTATTTCTTCTCGGATTCTCAGGACTTGCCACAACAATATTTTTAGACTGAAAAATTAATTTAATCCTCTTTAAAAATTTATTCATATACAAGTATTAAATTGTATTCTTTTATCCCCTACTGTTATAATAATCTTAGATCAATCCCTTGCTACTTGTCATCCTAGTTTTTATTGACAAAAATCATTTGTCAATTATTAGTTCATAAGTAGGTTATCAAGAAGTACAATGCATGAAAATAAAATCCCATGATAGTCGTACCAAATTTGCCTCATCAGGTAATAACTATGCAGCTTTAATACTGCTAAAAGAATAAATAATTATGATGAACCATTTTTGACAAATTAAACTAAGAAGTGACCACTTCATATATAAGAGACTACTAAAATTTATTGAGTTGAAGTTTCACAACCACTTATTAACAGCTTATTTGGATTGGCAATATTAAAGGAAATGTTAGGGGGGATTTTTTAATCATTTCTTTTGTTTGGATTGTAATTTTAGAGGAAGAAAATGTTATAGAGGAGTTCTAAAACCCATTCGTTTTCTTTAATGAGAAGGATTTTACAATCCTTCCAATTTGGATTTTTTTTTTGAAGGAAAAGGAAAAAAAATTGTAAAAAGTCTCATTTATCCCTACATATTTCATTGTTATAAAAATAGAAAAAATGTTACTTAAGTAATTTTGCATTTAAAATTAACATTTTCTTTCCTTTTCTTTTCCAATCTAAACAAAAAATCATAAAATTCTTTCATTTATTTTCCATTATTACTTTTTTTGCAATCCCTTTCCTTTCCTTTCTTTTATTTTTCTTCCTCCACTTTACTTCCATTTCATTTCCCTCTTGCAATCCAAACAGGGGGTAAAAGAATGTGTCCACAAGCAAGGTTATATATGCAAGGCGCAATCTCGTCCCATGTATGTGAAATGTATTAAAAATAATAAATAAATATATAAACTTTATTTGCTAAAGAATATTCTAAGAAGTCAACACAGCAGTAGCATAATTAGCTGACCTTAGTGTTCTTGCAAAAATCAAGATCACTCCAGCAACTCTCATCCACTACTTTCTCAGAATGTCTGTTAGGATCCATGTAAACTGCACCAATTGATGAGGTTAACACTACCCGTCGGACCTTGGCTTCCGCGGCCGCAGTTATCACATTTTTGGTCCCGTCTAATGCTGGCTCCAACATTTGTTCCTACAATTCATAGAATCAAAACACATCATAATCAATTATTTTATTTTATTTTTTAATCAGAATTTTATTTCTTTGGCTGAAATGCATTCGGAAAGAAATTAACCCAACAGCTGATTACACCCGAAAGGGCACTAGCTACATGAAATGCATTTTCGTGTCATCACTTGTATCAAACTAGTCAGTTGACATTACGGTTTCTCTTCTTGTCAGTTGTTCAATTCAAAAAATCACAAAATCAAACAGACAAAGACTACGACTAACCTTACATAACACTAATTAATTTTAAGAGAGTTGGGCTTCTGGTCTAGATGCATCTATCCACGTGTGACCTATCTCTCTGTTACATTTGCACTTGTGAGTTGTCTGTTTCATTTTGATTTCACTTACGCATTTTGCTTCAATATCAGGTAAGATTCTTCCTAAAAGCAAGATGTAAACATTTGTCCATATGGCGTAACATATAGCAACATATATATATATATTTTTTTGCTAAGTAGGCTAGTATATTCATTTCAACTCACAATCATCAACAAAAATACAATTATAATAGTCCCAAGACCTATTCTAGCAAAAACCCAATATTTCACTTTTTACATATTTTCCTATTCATATTATTTTTACATATTTTACTATAGCAACATTTTTGTTTACTTTCTACGTCTTTTTTTTTTCTTTCTCTTTGGTAATGGATGTTCATTGGTTTTGAATACAACAGGTTATTATTTGATTATTTCACTTAACTCTTAAATGTAAGAGGTACTTATTTTTATTACGATGGAAGCAAAAATTATAAGTATATCACAACTTACTGGATCATCCGTCACTGGTGATGCAGTGTGGAAAACTCCATCACAACCATTAATGGCATCAAGTAAACTCTCATAATCAAGAAGATTAGCCTTGTGTAGACTTAGTCTCTCATTTGCTCCTTCAAGCTCTCTCAAATGTGAATTTTTAGCATTATATGTGAAAATGTACATGTATTATTAACCAACATGCACAAAAATCCCAAAAAACAAATGGTAAAATAAAATTGAAAAATGAAAAAATATTTACATAAATACTAGTTTTCTTGAGGCTTGATCATGCTAGGGTTAAAGGGTAAGGGCATGACTCCTCGTCACATTATAACGTTACAAGAAAAATTTAATAGTGATAAAGTGTTCAAATAATTTTATCGTTACTACATGACAGTCCAATACAATTCACCTGGATTTCTGACGGTTCCTCTAACAGTGTAGCCTTTCTCGAGGAGTAACTTAACAAGCCATGAGGCGATGTAGCCTCCGGCACCGGTAACACAGACGACTTGGTTGGCAACTGACGACATATTGCTCATGTTGGGTATCGACGCAACGGAATGGTTGGGGACAAGCAGTATCATGTAACTAAAATATGAATGAGAACAATATCAAATTGAGATAATTGAAACACTAGATTTACGTAAAAAATACTCAAACAAATTGAGAGAAATACCATGGGCAAGTAAATGAGGATTTAACTATGATGTAAGAGTAATTTTACAATAATATTCTCTCTAATATAAGGAGAGAACAATTTTATTTTTTCTAATATTAGGAAAAATTAACTTTCACTCACAAACTAATGAAAACAAGAAAGAGAAACTCTCAGGAGAAACTAACTTTTCTCTCTGCGATTTGGGGATGCTCAAACTTGATAAATGAGCCTCTATTTATAGGCTCATTTCTCTGCAAAAAGACAGCGCAAATCTTCAACTTTTCCCTTGAGCTGTGTGCTACAGAAATCAAATTAAAGAAGTACAAAATTCTTTGTCTTGTGACATTAGTCACATCAGTCACATCGGTCACGTCAGTTGCAATTTTCTCTCTCTTCATCATTGCGCCACCTTTTTTCTCTCTCTTCATTAATGCATTGACTTTTCTCTTTCTTTCCTTTTGTTGTTGCCATAGCTTTTGCCCAAGAGCTCAAATGAGCTTTACTTTTTTAACAATATCCCACTTAAAGTTCATTTGAGGTTGTCTTTCAAATCTTTCCACACTTGCCAGTTCCATGTTACTTACGTTTTTACTAGGCCACAAGGATCTACTCCAAACAAACTTATCAACATTGATTGGTGGTGTGTTGTCGCAGGCAACCAAAAATAAAACCTGTACTCCGAAAAATATATGTAGTAGTGCAAGTAAGGATCGTTCCCACGGGGACTATCTAGCCTAATTTTATGCTATGTGAACAAGGTTGGGGGGGGGGGGGGGGTTTGAGTATAACAAAAAATTAAGAAAAACAACTAAAATTGAAAATATCGAATTTAATGAGGAAGACAAACCTTGGTCTAAGTCAACATCTACTATCGAAATCTTATAACTGATCATTGATGCAAGTATATATCAATTCAAACTTTAAATATTCACTATTGGAATTATTTTTCAATCTCTCCTTAGTCGTAGTTAATTAGAAAACACACGACTTAATTAGCCCTAACTACTAAACAACCAAAGACTAGTGCTAAAAATTTAATCTAGTCGCAACTTTAAAAATTAGAGAGATCGATGAAACAAAACAACAGAAGCACAAGTAATTGCATTTAATTTAGTTGAACGTTCTTCGTAAAATCTAATAATTATTGACACAACAAATCGTTAAATCTTAGTTGTTTCACAAATTAGAGAGATCAAACAATTACGGATTTGATATCTAACCTAGCAATAGATTATAACGAATAGTAAATTTGTAGGCCTCTTAGCAATCAAACGAGATAATCATGAAATTAACACAAAAAAATATTCAATACTTAAAGCATAAATTGAATAATAAAAACTAATTAGATCTCACAGTTTTCTTGATTCCGAGGCTTCAATTTCTTTCGACTAAGAATAAAAGTTTAGCCACACAGAGCTATGAAGAAAACTCAAAAAATAAGAGGAGAGAAAGAAAGGTAGTCAAAATCTTATGATTTCTCTCCTTATTTATAGTTTGTGAAGCCTACAAAATCTTCTAAAATAATGGAATCCTAATCTAAATAAATAAGGAAAACCTTAAAGGTAAAGTAAAGTCCTAATATAACTAGAAAAGCCTTAAATCAGCTAGAATAATCCTAATATAATTAGGATAGCTAAAATAGGTGAAATTTTCGTGTACCACTTCCTCCACCATCAACTATAAGCTTCTAGATAAAGAACATTCCAGAACGTCAAATAGTGCAGGTGCAGCAAATTCACGTCCGATTTCGACCTTGATTCAGTGAGTATCTCTCAAAATGCAAAACATGAAAGTTGCAGATCTTCATCTTGGTTTTCTACAATATCTTGAATCATCTCAATCGGAGCTCAAATGAGAAAGTTATGTCCAAAAAATGAAGCAATGTCGAAACTATCTAGAATTGCGCGATTTAGCTTCGTTTTGCTCCTAGCGCCTCCATTTTCATCCTAATTCAAAATATAAGAATAATGAGTCCATTTACGTGCTAGTTACCTGATAGTGGTTGGTAAATGGGCTATTTATACTAATACTGAGTGCGGACAACAATTAATGCTTAATTCTTCCCGGCATTGTTCACGCATGCCCGAGCTCCTTACCCAGAGAATAAAGCTATTATCTAGCGGACAAAGCTATTGTCCATAGGTTAAATTTGGGTGTTGTCTTTATGTCACATCAGAGGTGACCGTCAAGTTGGGGAAAGAGACGTGGGTCGGACCTAGGCTAGGTTGTACCGCCCTAGGTCGGGAAGGACTGCCTTGGTTCTAGCTTACACCCCATCACCTCTAATTATGCTTTCACTCAAAATTTTTAATGAATTTCTTTCAAACCATGTTAGGTCAATCGGTGAACTCAGCTAGTATAAATATACCACACTAACCAATAATTTCATCACAAATCTACATATCACCATCTCTACCAAACACACATTACTTCACCTCAAAACGTGAACAATATGCCTGTCAACTGCCAGCTTGATCTAGAAGTCCCATTAATTTTTAAGATTATTTATGATTTCATGGAGTATTTTTTCCATTATATTGACTATGTTGGAATATACATTCATTCTACATTAAAAAATTACCAACTCAAAAATTACCTTATGAGGTTTTTGTCCACTCAACCTATAGTATTAATTAGTTTTAATAGAATTTCATGATTCTTAACATAGTATTAGACTAGGCCTTTGGTCTAGTCAGATCTCGTCATGTGTGATCTGTTTGTTTCGAATTGCTCTTGCTGACTCATTTCGTCTCAAAGTCAACTTTTGCTCAGTTCTTCTTAGGTTACACTGACAGGGTGTCAAAATATATATTTCTCTCACATTCAACTCTAGTTTCTCGGTTCTCCGAAGGTGTTGGAATATATAATTTTTTCACATTAAAAAATCACCAAATCAAAGACCAACTTATAAAATTTTAGAGTGCTCCGTCTAATTTTTTGTACAACATACCAATTGGTTTTACAATAATATAATTCAAACTTTGGTTCCACCTTTGCTGCGCCAAGCATTCTCCGTTTTCCTTCTTTTATATCCTTTTCAGTTCCCTACCTATTCGTACCACTCAAAGGACAAGCCAGCGGCTAACCTATTATTAGGATCTAGCGACTCCCTATTAGACATCCATTAAAATATATAATGCATGAATATATATTTATGTTATTCTTGCATTATATATATTCATGATCAATTTTGACGGTTAACCTATCTTTTTAAAATATTTTACTATAACTAATCACTACCCCATAATTTCACCTAACCCTTAAAAGGGCTATTATTATATTCTCCTTATTGGGTTAAATTCTATCCGTAATTATCAACAGCTTTTCCTTTTTCTATTAAAATTTAATCGCAATACGAAAGATTCCATACGAATGGTAGTGCAAAATGGGTAAAGTATATAGCTGATGTTATGTTGACATTAGTTATTGTCATCATATTAATTGGATAGAATAACACATTTGTTATCTAGCTGATGAATATCATGCATATGTTATCCAGAAGTATATTATCCTTCGTGTTAATTAATTTGTGGCGCTCCTAATCCAATCATAAGAAACAATTTTTCGTCATTAATCTTTGGGGGTGAACTTTATATGAATTTTTTTGCTAAGGAGAAGAATCGAGTTCTTATCCATCAATCTTGTTTTCTTCGATTGTCATTTTCTTCTTTTTATTGATTCTGAAATATAACTCTCGCTTAATGTCTATCTGTACTTTATAACAGAAAAAAATGAAAAAAGAAAGCACAAAAATAAAATTTTCAATTTTTCCTTTTTATGTCAGGGCACTCATCTGAGAAGTTTTTTGAACTCATATTAAAATCCAATTCTTGAAACACATAATCCTACCTAGAATAGAAAAGATTCAAGTTAATTAAGTATAAGATGTACTATAAATAGTCCTAAAATTTTTAAAATTGAACTTCTCTTTTCGACCTCATGTTGCTATGAACTTTATATATCTACTTGTGCGATGGGGTTTGCATAAGGTTTCTTTGTCTTTGTGTAATACCTGAACCTGACCATGCATTTATTTATATTTACTTATTTTATTATTCTTGGGAAACGTGTCTTTGTGATTATTTGCTTGTATTTATAATTAATTGTTTCAATAAACCTACCAGGTGTTGAATGAAACTTAAGAAATATATAAAGTTTAACATATCAAGCTGGCATACATTTCGATTAAAAGAAGAGGTCCAACTAGGTTAGTATATTCGAATAATGTTTGAATGGCCAAAGTATTAGATTTAGAACCTGACCTTTCGTTTAAGAAACTTATATGGTGATAAAATATGGCTTAGTCTTACTAACTACTCTAGTTGGGGTTATTAGAGAATGATAATGATGTGGTGATCCAATCCTAAATGAAAGAAGGAAATTAGTATGCTAAGTCAATAAACTAGGAAATATTAGGGTTTATTAAGTGGTTATAAATATTGTTTCCCATTGGAATGAAAGATTAAGTGTACCAAATTAAATTCATTAGCTGTTAAATAGGACATGGTAGTAGGGTACATAATTTACTGGGGATACAGGTATAGTTATAAATGCTCTAGATATATTTCATTTTGAATTTGAGAATTACAAAACTAGGGTAGCCAATAAAAATAACCATATTAGGAACACATGTGAATTTGATAAAAAATAGATATAGTTATTTTAACTGGTACAAAGAAAATAGTACATTAATTGAATAATCTAGTCTAACAAGAATATTAAGGATTGTTAATTCACATTGAGAATTGAATTAATATTATTCCTTCGAATATTAGGTATAGGGTTATAGTTAATTGGTTTTTGGATAGGAGTCAGTAGTTTTGAGTAGGGTTTTTGAATTTGTTTTACTATTTAAACATCTTAGGTAGAGAAATTTATTTGGTCATGATATATATGAAGCTTAAAACTAATAACTAGATAGCAGCTATGCAGCAACTTCACTTGTTAAGGGGAAGTAGGCAGTTTAAAAGAACGAAGGACAATTTAAATACTTAGGTTTGGTATGGCATTTCGGGTCTAAACTACTAGTGAATAAGTTGGACATTTTAATATTCCAATTAAATTTCTTCTCAAGTTAATTATTCTTATACGTCATCCACGACTTGATAATGCACCTACACGGCTGAGTCATTAGCCTATCAAATTTTATCCTAACCACAATCATTTCAATACCACACGAGCTGGCTTCATTATCCGCCAGCACCAGCTTAAATTTTTTTTTTTTTTTTTGGTAATCTAGGTTCCAAGCTTACGCCCGATTAGTCCTGGAGCAGCAGCCTCCAGTCCCTCAGATCTGCCACAGATAAATCGCGGTGTGTGTCTGAATGACCAGGGTTTGATATCACCAACAAGATCATAACTCCAGAAATACTTCCCCTAAGATTCGAACCCACGCTGCTGGCCAAAGATTGCCGCCTACATCAAGATTGCCACCTATACCCTTATCATTATTCTTTACAATTGAAGTCTATCACCAGCCAAAGAAACGCAGTATCATAGCTTCAATTAGCTGGCAGTAGAAATAGCTTATAGTCGCTGGCAGCTTGCATGTCACTTATATCATAATTGCCTAGCAACACATTTGTTCTTCTATCACTTACCAAGAAATGAATCAGCAAAGCTAGTCATCAGCAAACATACACACGCGGCATCACAGTGAATCACCCACCAAATGAGTTGCCAAACCTAGTATCTACACCATGTAAACACATGACCGCCCACATGAACCAATTAGAATTTACCTAGGATGTCTATATAAAGGCTTTTACATTTTAGCTTTTAACACATAAAAAAAGAAAGAAAAAAAAGACAGCTTCTATTAGTTTTGTTTAAAAAGTTGAGCCGCGATCATCACAAGTCAAGGTGAGGAACTGTCTTTCGAAACACATTTAGTTGTGTTGTGTGGGTGTGCGTAGTCTTTGAATGAGATTATGTAAGGTGGTTCTGATAGCTAGCATGTAAGACTATTTATATATTTACTATGTGAATATGTTAAAGGTGGATAGGCATACTATAAAAGCATAAGTGTGCTTTATAGCTCAGATATGTGATTCACTTCTTTGATTGGGTAGTACTTGATTATACTAAGGCTAATTCACGTGAAGGAAGTTATTAGATATTTAGTTAGGGAGCAGCAAAGGAAGGATCAGCAATACATTAGGTTAGGTGTTGTTAACACTTTAGATTAGAGGTTAATTTTCTTCTTATATTCGGGTGATAATTAAGTTAAAATCTGAATAGTTGGTTAAGAATACAAAAGAGTTAATACATTACAACTGAATTGTTTTTCTAAGATAGCTACATGGAAGATCATAATCATAATATTATTAAGCTTTAGAAGATTAAATATTGGTTGGTAAGCGAGCTAGGTGAATAGTGGATACTACCAGAACCAAATTAATCTTTTGTGAATTTCAAATAAATAGCTTGGAATCCGGTTTTTATTAAAGGAACCTAGATATTTAAAATACCGGGGAATGTAGCTCGTATTTAAGAACTATCAATGTGTCATCATGACTTTAACTAGAATTTACCGGGACTATGACATGTGTATAATTATCTACCTTACTAACTATGGCACGTATATAGTTATCTATTTACTATTTGTTATTTACTGGCTAATTTTAAACTTGAAGGGTGTCAATATATGTTTATTGTTAAAATGATTATTAATGTTTGAGGACAACTTCTTTTATTGTCTTCTTGAAATAGTAAAAGGTTAATTAGAAGCTAAAATATTAGTTGTCACGTGATATTTACGAGTTAGTCTACGCTTGGGAAATAAATTGTAAAAATGATTAACTTGTTAATTTGTTTATATTGAATTGAGAAGTTAATTTTATTGTTGTTTCTAGTTCTAAAGTGCGGCTTCGACTAGGTAAATTCAGGTGAGGAGATTTCTAAAAACTCATGTTTATTTATGAGTTAATTATATGTGTTAATTGTTGACTTTAATCATATGTATAATATATTAGTTATTAACTTATAGGTCATATACTTGATTGCTTACAGATGTGAGAAAAATTTATTAAAAAACATGCAGAATTATTTATGTTGCTATATATATTAAAGTTAATCTTATTTTGGATCATAAGCTTACTAGTACATAAACTACTTGACTTATAAAGATATCTATGAATAATGTGTGAGGAGATTTTATTAAAAACAACATCTTATATGTTTATATGATTATTATATAATTATATGATGATTTATTATTTCAATATTCTAGCTTAGGTATATATCATGTTTGTTGATATTCTTTATTTGTTACATTGAAACTAGGATTAACTTTAATAATGTATTGTGTTGGAATTGTTAGCTAATAGCTAACAATTTATGAAATTAATTACCCTTTGTGACTATTCGGTGTGATATGGCTTCATTTTGCACTTCCAGTGAATTAATATTGTTAAAGGTACTGGGTCGTAGATTTCAGGTACAATCCGGAGTACCCTCTTGGGAGAGATGAGAAGTTGAAATTGTGATCAAGGCTGGCCACCTCGTGAAATGATCGGATTGAAACTTGTTCCTACTCTCGTTTGGTACCACTCTCGGAGAGTAGTGTCCTACTCTCGCTTGGCATTCCACTCTCGGAGAGTAGGCTGCTATGTGTTGTGGATATGCCATTAAATTGATTATCTATCTGTATCTTGATGTCTACCATATGTGGACATTATCATACATGTATTGCATCATGATTTTCAAAACGGACCTAACAAAAAATGTTTTAAAAACTCTTCTATTCTATCCTCACTGAACTTCCCCAGAGCTCACCCTCTTTTCTCCTCCCCTTGCAGGTACAACTTAGCTTGTAATAGAGATTTACATCATGTGCTAGAGTAGATGATTACATGCTCGAAGCTCCTTGCCTGTTATATTTCGAACCAAGTTGTAAAAGTTAGTGTTTGATTGTACTATTCTCGGATAGAAAGGCAACTGAGCTGAAACCCTAATTGTGTAGCAACGGGGTAGTTTCTGTATCTCGGGAGATGATGTAACACCCTTTGTATTTAATTTATTGTATAAAAGCTTATTCATTGAATAGTTTTATGTATTTTCTTCCTCTTAAGGTTATGTTAATTATTTTCATGAGACCGCAGTAACAGTGAATATAGACTTTGACCTAATCTTGAAAAGAGTCGAGTTGGGGTTGTTACACTTTGCTTCTTACTTGTGGCAGTTAAAATTTCTATTGTCTTTCTCATTTCCTTTTAACCAATTTGATACTGAAGAGGCATGATGGTGATACACCTGGGATTTGATTCTTCTACAATTCTTTTGTTTACAATTTCACATAATAGACGCCTCGATCAATTAATACCATGAGTAACCAAATATAATCTACAAATTAAACTAATTTTATATTGTCACCATAGTTAGTAAGCATTAGATACCAAATGCCAACTAAATCAAAATTTTAAATAATCTAAAAATGAAACCATATACATCAAACCAAAAATTACTTTCACAGGTAGTTTAGACTTTTCTCGTCTAGAAGCCATTTATATATCGCCAAAATAAAAGCCAATTTCTATGGGATACGAAACATTTTACTCATTGCATATAGTAAGGGGTATTTTATAAGATTTTTAGTATTACTTTCCATGTGGTGTGACAAATTTTGTTTCATTTAGGGGATAAATGATTGTAAATTTTTAGAATAAATTATTTCGGGTATTTAGATTTGAGGCCAAATAGTTATTTGAGCCTTAGGCCCTGTTTGGCTTAAATTTTTTACACTCAAAAGTGATTCATGTGGGTTTAGAAGCTAATCTCACCTGCTTGGCCCATTTCTAAACGTACTTTTAGGTAAAAACTAAAGCTGAAAAAAAATTGAAAAATAAGAAGCTCCAAATTGGAGCTTTTCAAAATAGGATTTGTGAAGCTGGTTTTATATAATGCGGGAAGTTATTTCTTTTTTCTTTCTCAAATATACCCTTCATATCTTTTAAAGTACAATATTGCCCTCAAATTTTTTAAAAGCTCAATATTGCTCAATATAGGCCAAATAGTTAACGACTTTTGTTAAACAACACTTTTAACCAAACCTCTACAGCTCAAAAGCTAAAATTTCACAGCTAGACCAAACAGAGCCTAAGTAGTTATTTGAGACCAAGTAGTTATTTTTAAGCCTATAACACTAATTGATTTTGCTTGCAAATTTGGTTTCCTGGGGTTGGAACATAATCGAATGGTATTAAACCTAGTCACCAACTAAAAATGAAAGCTAAGTGTTATGCAAGATGAGTGCTACAACAAAAAGGTAGCAAGAGTTACTTATTAAATTTGTACAAGCCACCTCCAGACACTTACATCACCTAGTTGACCCTGAGTATCTATATCCCTTACAAGGACATCGGGTCCTCAATAGGGATAATTGCAATTAATGTCTCACATTGATGAGATATATGATGAGCACGATTTATGATTGAGTTTTGTGATTTTAAGTAAGAATTTAAATTTACTATTTTAGGTCAGTAAATTTTGAAACCCAAATAGTTATTCTTATATAAGTTTATAAAACAAATTTTGTTTACGAATATGAAATTTTTTGCTCGAAGCATGGCAAGTTAGAAAGGTAGAACTCTAGGGTGCGTCTGAATTGCGTCGAAGCACCTAACAACTTGGGAAATTTTGTCATAATGGATGTTTAAATTATTTACAAAATAAACGTGTTGGCATTGGTAGATTAATAAATAGGCTTTATATACTTGACATAAAGAATGATGACAAAATGAATTAGCAATGTATGAATGTCAATACCTTCAAAAGATCTAGAGGTACAATTAATTCTAGACTTTTGTGGCATTTGAGATTATGCCATATAGGGGAATAAAGGATCGCTCAGTTGGTAAAGAAAGGACTAATAAGACTATATGGCCCAGAACCATTGCCAACATGTGAATCTTATATTCTTGGCAAGATGACAAAATCACCCTTTGTAGGATAAAGTAAAAGGGCCACAAATCTTCTAGAGTTAATACACACTGATGTATGTGGGCCATTTAGAGAAATAGCCCGAGGAGGATTTAGCTACATCATTATCTTTACTGATGACGTGCCACGGTATAGGTATGTGTGAAAAAATATAATTAGGATCGTTAAAGAAAACATGTGAAACACAACCTATTATGGCCGAAAATGGAAGCATGTAGTTTTAAAATTTTTACTCCATAATCCTTTGTAATCACATATATTCTCTAAGTAAAGTCCATGAAACAACATGCATGTCCAAATATATCAACTATATATCATAAACAAGAAGTATCGTAAGATGTATACCTTCTTGAATGAAACGACCCGATCCTTCACATAATCAGGACCAATAATAGCAACTCGATCCAAACCCCAAGACACGAAAAAAAATAAGGAAAAACGGACAGAGTTTCCCCTGTACTTAGGCCAAACCAAAACCTGCAAGCAGAAGATTTCCACAACAACAACAATACCATCACTATATATAGTTCTCTTTCGAGCTCATATAGTAGTTCTAGCATGTTTTACTTAGACAAATATACATACATTCTAACTAGACAACCATGAAACTAAGTAGTTATAAAGTTAACATGCATGCCATACTATACTACTAGTTACCCATGACTTTAGATTACAAACCCCTTACATATGAAATGCATACAAGGCTTTTCAAGCCACAAAATGGATATATGACCAACATGAAGTACACTTTACGATACAACACATTTCAACATCGTACACAAGCATCCATCCCCAAGTCAAGGAAGTTACGGAAAAACTTCAATTTCTTCCTCCACAACAACTTGAGGATCAACTTCAGCTACTCCTGAAACATAGTAGTTGAAATGGGTGAGCAAAACACAATGCTCAGTTGGGGGGGAGGGGGGTGAAATTAACCCGAGGAGTTTTTGAAATCGTTTTCGTGCAATGCATGTAAACAAGCTATGAAATCAATAACAATATAAGATAATCAATCAAGACAATAAACTATAAAGCACATTTAAAAATGATATGATTTGATAACCCTTATCATTCCAATCTGATGACAATCATGATCTCGATCTCAATCACAAACACGATCACGATAACGATAATGCCGGCAATCCCAAACTTCAATGGGTGTACTCCAAATGTACCCTATATACCTTCGACCCAACACCCCTGGCAATCTCTAGACTAGGCGGGTGAGGGAATAGGGCACAGAGGTTGAGAACCAACCACTGGCAATCCTGATACTGCCCAGGGAGGCTGAACACATCTGCCCCGATGATAAGGTTGCACAACTATCAATACAATAACCACGATAACACTTAACACGTAATTCGATAACATTAACACATAATCCGATAAACATGTAAACCAATAAGCATGTAATGAGGAACAACAAAAGATGTTGTCCTTGTACATAACAATAGCAATCAGGATAACAGTAACATTTTCACATTCAATTCATAGTGAGACGATCATGCAATATAATCATTCTTCCTTGCTTCAATCAATCACATGTAAGAAGGAATTAAATCTTTGAACAATTACTTATTCAATTCCAAATCCAGGCTAGCTCATAAACACAATTAACTTCATTCAAACTTAAGTAAGTTCAATTAAACTATAACATATCACCTAGCATGCATTAGATAGCACA
The DNA here is from genome assembly GCA_037974665.1 of Ehretia macrophylla. Taxonomy (NCBI): domain Eukaryota; kingdom Viridiplantae; phylum Streptophyta; class Magnoliopsida; order Boraginales; family Ehretiaceae; genus Ehretia; species Ehretia macrophylla. The sequence goes on from CM075768.1 coordinate 10,287,563, forward strand.
ATAACTTCACTTAACAAATAATCTTCATGTTGAACCAAGGTAACTACACAAGTAAAGCAAAGTCATTTTAAAACTCAAGCTAGCTAATATTTTTACTTAATATACAAACCATTATTTAAGTGCACAAGGAAATACAAGATATCTATGACTTAGCAACTAGCAGTCATTAGTTTAACACTTAGCCCTACAAGGTGACATAAGCAAGTAATCAATTCTTCAACACTTAGCTCTCAAATTCTAATCAAACTACACTACAATCCAACTAAAATCAACAGAAATTTACCTTTTAAACACCCCCAAAGTTCAAGACACAGTAAATCTTAATAACTATCATTCAATGGCCCAACACCTAGCACATTTTATATTACGTTTCATAGCAAATTTGGGGTCAAAAAGGAAGAGAAAAGGCCACGACAGTGGGCTGCTGTGGCTGCGCAAACACACACACAGAGTCACTCACATACACATGCACAAGAGTTCAATTAGACATAGATGCATGCTAAGCTTGTTCTTGCACTTGTTTGCTATGTCTTTTAGCTCAAATACCTCACTTAGACATTTATTCAAACACTATAACTACACTAAATATTCAAGTCTTGATCAAATTTGCAATACCACACACAAACTATAACTATACAAGCAAAACAAGGTTCAAAGAGTACTCAACACATTAAAGAACAATATTGCATGCATTTATAACTCAATTACTAAGCAACTACACAATATCAATTATTCTACATAGCAAAATATCAATTAAAAATGAAAGAAAGTATGAACCCCTCACCAAAAGCAAGTAGAAAATGCTTTGAATTTGCTTGGAAACACTTTGATCTAGCTTGAAACCTTCACTTTTGATCAAAATTTGCATAACCCTAGCTGCTCTTGTTCCCTCTTTTCTCTATGCCTTGGCCGATTCTCTACCTTTTTTTTTCTTATTTTTGGTCATTGTTTGTTAATATAAGAGTTAAGTTGGGCTTAGGTTGGGTTTGGGCTTGGTTTGGGCTATAGATTAAATGGTAACTAAATAAAAGAAGACCCAATGCAAGCTAATTCATCTAATGGCCCAAATAAAGTCTAAACATGTTACTATTCATACAGGACATTAGTTTCTCTAAAAATACACTCTCGAAATGTAATGCACGAAATTTTAGATGAACGAACTCAAGAAATGAATCAAGTAAGTAAAATTAATAAAATCAAATAAAAATCTATCCGGGCTCGGAGCTTCACATTCAATAAGTGAACATGAATCAATTAAAGGCAAGTAAAATAAATTCAAATAATAAAGATAATAAATAATCACTTCAGATAAACCAATTAAATACTAATTGAATAAATGCAATTAATTACTGATGCACGATTTCAAGGAATATGAAAATTAATGTTAATAAATAAATCCAATTATTTTAAGTAGGCATATAATTATATGCAAACACTTAAAATAAACATATAAATATATGCAAATAAATAAATTAACTATATGCTTTGTCCGGGGTGTCACATTGAAGATAGCCAAAGTGGTGGTAGAAGACTTGATGATGCGGACTAGCTCATCCTCATGTGTGAAAGATTTAGGCGGAAACACCGAATACCCAAGGACAATCTCGACTCAAAGATTAAAGTGCTATCTTATCTTAAGTGGTGTGAGATTATATGTGTATTAGAAAAACAAAAGAAAAGCTCATTATTCTTTTACTTGTTATTGCCGAGAGGACTAGAGAGAGAAGAGAGGATGAAAATTTTCTAACTCTTGTGTTCTTTCTTCTTGGTTGTGTCGTGAGTGTAAGAGAGAAAAAGTGAGAAAAAATTCTATCTTTCTTTTCCTTTGCCTGGCTGTGTATATGAGAGAAAAAAGATTAAGATAATATCTTATCTTGATCTTTTGTGATTACTTGAGTGTTAGAGTAGCCAAAAAGTTTTTCTCTCTCCTAATCCACTTGCATATCTAATCATTACAAAAGAGAGTCGTCCAAAGGCTCCACATTTTTGGATTAGATCTTGGCGATCCATTTTCAATTAGTGGGATGTGATATCATCACAATATGACTTGAATTGATGAGTTGGCAAATCCTAGCCAAGTAATCCAATCTTCCAACACTACAAAAAACATGTTGTTCTGTGACGAAATTTTGTGATGAAAATAAAATCGTCGCAAAATGGGACGAAAATGCTACGAAATATTTTGATTCTCAAATTATGTGGAATTCATGATGAATTTGTGACGTAAAGTAAAATTCGTCGCAAATTTGTCACAAGATGCGAAAATTTTGCCACGATAAGCAATAGTTAACAAAAGTCGTCGCAAATTGGTCACAAGAGGCGACAATTTTGCCACGACAAACAATAGTTAACAAATATCGTCGCAAATTTGTCACAATCTGTGACAATTTTGCCATGAAAACCAATAGTTGACATACATTGTGACGCCCAAGACCTAGAGCATGCATACATCACTTATTTTCATATATTTTGTGCATTTACTTGTTTAAATGTTTATTTGATAAAAATGTGCAATTAAGTGTTCAGTTGTCTTTTATATGCAATTACATGTTTAGTTAAGTTTTAATATTAAATTTTGGAGTTTAATTGTTTTAGTAAATAAATAAATATGCATTCCTATTATTTTCACAAAAGTTTTTAAAGAAAATTATGCATTTTTTACTTAAAATTTTATTTTTTTTTCAAAAGTTACTATTCACAAGCGTTTCGACCGAAAAAAATTTTGTTTTCGAATTTTCCCATGTTACGTGACTTATGTGAGACATGAGAAAATTTAAATTATGTTGATAGCGTATCTCGTACGTGAGATATAAAAAGAGTAGTGTCGCACTAAGAATAGTAACTTTTTGTAGAGATTTTAATTGGGCTTGTAAGGGTTTCCTAGTTTTATTTAGGCTTGTCTACCATCCAAAATATATTACTTAGGCCTAATTAACCAAGCCCAACCCATTAACCATTTAGCTTACATTATATATAACAAAACAAGCCCAAACCAAAGGAAAAAAAAAAAGAGAAGCAAAAATGGGGAAAGAGGGCAGGGAGAAAAACGTGAGAGAAAAAAAAGGCTCGGGCATGGCTATTTGGTGCATTCTTGAGCAAGTTTTAGGTGAATTGAAGAGTTTTCTTGCACATTTCCTACCTTTTTGACTTCTTGGATGTAAGGGTTTCATCCTAAGTGCTATTTGATTTGATTTCTTGCTTTGTAGTATAAATGGTATTGTGTAGTTTTTGAGTATTTGAGTCAAATATGCATGTAATGTGAGTATATTAGTGTATAGAGTAGACTTTTAAACTTGTTGTAGATGTTTAGCTAAAGCTTGTATGTAGTTTGATCTCTTTGCTTAAGAGTTGATTTAATGTTCAGTGTTTGTAGATTATGTACTTGTATAAGTGCCTAAGTGAAGATTTTGAGTTAGTTGTGAAGCTAATAACATGCTAAACTAGTTGAATAAGCAAGAAGTTAAATTAATTGAACATTAGTGCAAAAGTACAAATCTGACCAGCTTTCTGTCTGTGACTTTTAGAGCCTTTTTGTCATAGCAAACGTGCTTAAAATTGAACAAAATTTATTTGGAAGCTAGATTAAACAGTTTAGAATAAATGTCAATTTCTAGAGCTAAGGCAAATTCTAACGTTTTGACCTCGCGATTTAGTCGTTTCCAAAATGTGTCTGGGAAAAATCGTTGTGCAGGGACAGTTGGGTGTAGTTGTACAATAAAGGGCATAATTTGTGGAATTTAGATCGGAATTAAGTTTCGCTTGAGGCTAAAATCATATACACTCGAAGAACTACGTTTATACATAAAAATCAATCAGTTTGAAGGTCCATAGCATAGATAACTGAATTGATTAAGTTAAGTCTCTATTAGAGAAATTGGAAAATATTTTAGTGATATTTTAGGGTTTTGTGCAAAATTGATTCTATGATTGATTCGATGCTATCTATAGGTGTTATAGGTTCTAATGAGCATAAATTAGTGATTAGATGTGATTGGCTTGATTGGGACTTTAGAAAATATGCATAATTGGCTTAGAATTCAAAGGGACTTTATCCGAAAAGTGAATCCAGGTACGTTTGGGCATTATGGCTAGTGATTAATAGGTGAGGAGATGCTATAAATGTACTTGCTTTGTTTAGTTGAGCTTCGGTTAGGGTACTTGTAGTGTAAATGCATAAAGAGGTAAATTCAAACTTTTCGGCTAATTGTATTTTAAAGTGTGACTTCAAGGTCCTCAATGGTGTCATTAATGCATAAAGAGGTAAATTCAAACTTTTCGGCTAATTGTATTTTAAAGTGTGACTTCAAGGTCCTCAATGGTGTCATTAAGTGTCAATAGGAAGGTAGTATAGCTTGATTGCATATCTTGAACTTCGCATTCCATTTGGAAGCTAATTAACCTTGGTGAACAAAGGGGGTTTCGGGTGTAAAGTGAATCCGGGTTAATTTGAGTGATATATTTAGTGTTCTTAGGGTGAGGAAGTGCTAAATGTGTGGTTATGACGCTTAGTTAGATATCGAATGAGGTATTTGTAGTTATAATCCACAAAGGGGAAATTAGAACTTTTATGGCTAATACGGGTTAATGAATGGTTTCAAGTGGTCTAAGTGTGGCATAATGTGTAACTAGAAGATTAGAATAGTTAATTGGAGAATCTTGAGCCTTAGGCCTCGGTTTGGAGTTAAATGACTTAAGATAACTAAAAGGGGAAAAGCGGGAATTGGGTGTTTTGGCACTTATAATGTTAGGTAGTTGCTTGTTGTGTATTTGAATGCATTCTAGAGTATATTTGAGCTTTTCGTAGAGTTTCGTAAAAAATGTGTTGATGACCCCTTTGTGCACATATTGTTATTTTCATATTTAATATTTATATCTTAAACTAATGTTTATTTTTCTTGTATTTTGTTAAAGACCAAATTCTAATAGACATTGTATGCTAAGTGAGTAAGACTATAAAGATAGCTCATCTAGTTATATGATTATTGATTGTTGTAAATAAGAGTAATTGGAATTTATAAATTATAATCTTAACTTGACGGTATTTGATGCTTTTAATGTCTTTTATGCTGTCTAATGATTTGGTAAGGTGAACTTTGTAGCCAATTGTATGTGGAATATGAACTTGTGTGAATAAGTGATTATAACTATAACTTCTATTGTTGTAGGGTTGAGTTAAGTAAGAGTTGAGTTAGAATTGATATGGTTAATTACTAAACTTATATGAACACCCTAGGGTTACATATTCGCGCTAATTCGAAAAAGTTGAAGTGAATCGGAGCTATTCTCTTGCGTGCTTGGCTTAATCTAGGTGAGGGAGTCTTCATCCTTATATGCATAATAGTTTATTTACTTGTACATAGATTACGTGCACTTATTGTCTATATCTTGTGTGTGAGGGCAACCTACTTTGTTGTCCCTCAATCATGTGTTTATTGATTTATTCTATTGTTATCATTTTGAGTGCATTGCATCGTGGTTGTGCAACCATTTAGGCATGGTAGTGTCGTGAAAACCGGGCGACATTGGGCTTGCCTGTCTACCTCGACTACCATGGTTGCCCAGTTCCTCTCTCCCTTGGGATGCCACCCAGGGAGAGTTGGGTCGTAGGATTTTGGGGTACATTCGGAGTACACCCAACTCGAAGTTATAGAGGGATATCGGCTTATCGTTATCAGTGACATTATTCGTCAACATTTATGTTCGTGGTTCATGGATCGTGGTTCTAGAATTGGATTAATCAGAGTCATCATCTATATATTTTTTATTGTGTGGTATTTTATTAAATTCTTGTGTTTATTTATTGTATATTACATGTATTTGTTGCATTGCACGAACCCCGATATACTATTCATGTTTCCCTTTCCTCACTGGGCATACGTGTTTGGTATGCTCACCCCTCGTTGCTTACAATTTCAAGTAAAGCTGGTTCGTCTCCCCTTGAGCCTATAGAGGACAAGACTCGTGAGACTCCTTGACTACGTGATACCTTGCTGCTAAATTTTATGTGTGCTTGTATATGCTTCGCAGGCCCTAGCGCCAAGTAGATGTTAGTTGCATAGTCTATTTTGTGACCTATGGTCTTGTAAATATTCATGGCCTTTTTGAATGTTGTAAAGTGTTGTAAGTTTAGCCAACATGTTTGGCAGGATTGAAAATGGTTGAAATAACTTAAAGTACTTTCGTTATTTGTCTTTCATGCATGCTTGGGGGTGATAAGTAGGTGATTGACGGTCTCTAATTACAAGAAGGGTTTATAGACAAGGTTAGAGTGGTATGATAAGTGATCTTAACTTAGTATTTCAAGGGTTGAATTCCATGCATGATTGTGTGCTTATCTTGTTGTTCTGCCTAAGGCCTGGATGGCCTTGAGATGGGGAATAGTTGATTGGTTAGAGTTGGATTTGTAGGAGATTGTTGGATTATGTCTTTGTGATTGTATTCGGTTGTTTGCAGGTGATACGGTTAGCCCTATAAACAGGGGAGACTCCATCCGTTTTCCCTCGTTTTTCATTGATTTGGGATTTGGATCGGGTTATGTATAGTAGATTTATAGAGTCTCTGTTTCCATGAGGGAACGTGGTGTTACAGTTGGTATCAAAGCTTAGATGCTCTTAGCCGTGATAGGGTCCTCGGTCTGTTGGGTAGTGAACCTTGAGTACGTGCATGTGAAGTGAGTTTTGAATAACTATGTCATTGCATGCGGGTTTATGTTTACTTGAGTAAAATGTGCTCTTATGTATTATATTTGCGTGAAATAGAAAGATTAGGAGAAATGTATAACTATGTGAATATATATGATTTAAATGGAAATGTGTTTCTACATGAATTGCCTATGGGAAATATGAAGAATGTGTTAAATGTACAAAAATGTGACTATGTGTACTTGTGTAGTTTTGATCGTAATGTACACCTATGTCACTATGTGTACTACTATGCCTTGACCATGTATGAGTGGTATTTATAAAGGTGTACAATGAATAAATGTGATACATATACTTTTTAACTATCTATGTTACTTACCTTAGTTTCTATTAGGAAAACTTACACTTGAGTCACTGACTTAGGTAATTAAATGGAATAAAGTATGAATGTTAACTACTTACGATATAATTAGTAATTGCATGATGAGTTGGTATATCAACTATGTATCAATGTTAGTTACTTAATGTGTGAAAAGTACATTTAATATGTTTGCGCATAACAAGGATGCTTAAGTGATTTTCACTGCATACATATACTACCCCTTTTAAACTGGTAAGAAATCTCTTCTCCTATAGAAAGATGACTAGCAGTGGATCTTCTCGAGATAAGAGTCAACCAGAAGAGGGGGCAGTTAGTCAGACATCGGCAAAGAAGCAGGCATTATTGAGAGTGGCAGATGCTTTGACTAGATTGGCACAAGCATTTGAGCAACAAGTTCAGCATGAGACTTTGGTAATGCCACCTAGGGTTGAGAAGAGGAAAGTTGAGAGTGCGCAGGATCGAGTCAAAGAGGTAAAAGACCCCGTCAACTTCAAAAATACATTTATTGCTTTCGTGAGGGTCATGATGTCATCAATTGTTGGAGGAGGATTGGCAGATGTACAGGATGCGGTAGTGGTCAGCATAGGGTCAAGGAATGCCTCAGATTTAAAAATGCCAGGAGATGGACTTACGGTCAAGGTAGTCAACATAGAGTTGCAGATAATGATTCAGCACAACAGCCTGACCAGCAAGGAGAACATCACAGAACAAGTAAGGGCAGGAATGAATTCTTTTATATCACTGCAGTTAATATTCTTATGTGATTATATTGGTATTTCTGAGGTTAAGGCATCTAGCATCATCTATATATATGTGTAACCTATGACCTATGGAGAAATGTTATATACAGATGAATTTGTTGAGGAGTATTCATTTTGGGCATTCTCGTCGGGAGCTACTTGTTGACAATGGTCTTTAGTGGCATTTCCATCAATAGTATCATCTGGGAACCTCGAATGGATATCTTGGACCTTTTATTTGGCGTCATATATAGAATTCTTGTCAGATACTTATGTTTGGAAGAGTTCGTATATATTTATGTAGATATTCCACCCATATTCTTAACATGGCACCTTATTTAGATTTCTTATTCGGGACTACACTTATGGTATTTCTTGATATTCTATTTGGCATTTCTCGGAAGACTTGGTATATGAGATTCTTTTCAGCCTTATTATACGGTATTATTTAGTGCTTATGCTCATGTCTTTTATTAGTATTTTCTCACCACTCTTAGTTGGGATTTTATTCTCCTACGGTATTCGTGCCAGCGGGATTCTTATTCGGATTTCTAAGTAGTATTTGTATTGGAGCCTTTATTTGGCCTTATTACTTGGGGTTCGCAGGCAGTACTACTGAGATTTTTTAATAGGTTCTTACGAGAATTCGTATACAGTATTCTTGCTCAACAACTGATGAAGAGTAATCGGAGTTGGTTTTCAGTTGATGCGGAGTTCTCTTGTGAAGAAGAATTGCGAGGACACAATTTGTTTAAGGGGGAAAAGATGTGATGCCCGAAACCTAGAGCATGCATACATCACTTATTTATATATATATATATATTTTGTGCATTTACTTGCTTAAATGTTTATTTGATAAAAATGTGCAATTAAGTGTTCAGTTGTGTTTTATATGTAATTACATGTTTAGTTAAGTTTTAATATTAAATTTTGGAGTTTGATTATTTTAGTAAATAAATAAATATGCATTTCTATTATTTTCACAAAAGTTTTAAAAGAAAATTATGCATTTTTCACTTAAAATATTATTTTTTTTCAAAAGTTACTATTCATAAGCTTTTCGATCGAAAAAAATTTCCGTTTTCGAATTTTTCCCATGTTACGTGACTTACGTGAGGCATGAGAAAATTTAAATTATGTGCATAGCATATCGGGAACGTGAGATATAAAAAGATTAGTGTCGCGCTAAGATAGTAACTTTTTGTAGAGATTTTAATTCGGCCTTTAAGGGTTTCCTAGTTATATTTGGGCTTGTCTACCATCCAAAATATATTACTTAGGCCTAATTAACCAAGCCCAACCCATTAACCATTTAGCTTACATTATATATAACAAAACAAGACCAAACCAAAGGAAAAAAAAAAAAAAGAAGCAAAAATCGGGAAAGAGGGCAGGGAGAAAAACGTGAGAGAAAAAAAAGCTAGGGCATGGCTATTTGGTGCCTTCTTGAGCAAGTTTTAGGTGAATTGAAGAGTTTTCTTGCACATTTCCTCCATTTTTGACTTCTTGGATGTAAGGGTTTCATCCTAAGTGCTATTTTATTTGATTTCTTGCTTTGTAGCATAAATGGTATTGTGTAGTTGTTGAGTATTTGAGTCAAATATGCATGTAACGTGAGTATATTAGTGTATAGAGTAGGCTTTTAAACTTGTTGTCGATGTGTAGCTAAAGCTTGTATGTAGTTTGATCTCTTTGCTTAAGAGTTGATTTAATGTTCAATGTTTGTAGATTATGTGCTTGTATAAGTGCCTAAGTGAAGATTTTGAGTTAGTTGTGAAGCTAATAACATGCTAAACTAGTTGAATAAGCAAGAAGTTAAATTAATTGAACATTAGTGCAAAAGTACAAATCTGACCAGCTTTCTGTCCGTGAAATTTAGAACCTTTTTGGCATAGCAAACATGCTTAGAATTGAACAAAATTTGTATCACGGCTAGATTAGACAGTTTAGAAAAAATGTTGATCTCTAGAGCTAAGGAAAATTCTAACGTTTTGACCCTGCGATTTAGCCATTTCCGAAATGTGTTTGGGAAAAATCGCTTTTTTGGGGCAGTTAGGTGTAGTTGTACGATAAAGGTCGTAACTTGTGGAATTTAGATCGTAATTGAGTTCCGCTTGAGGCTAAAGTCATCTACACTCGAAGAGCTATGTTTATACATAAAAATCAATCAGTTTGGAGGTCCATAGAATAGATAACTGAATTGATTAGGTTAAGCCTCTGTTAGAGAAATTGAAAAATATTTTAGTGATTTTTTAGGGTTTTTGTGCAAAGTTGATTCTAGGATTGATTCGATGCTATCTATAGGTGCTATAGGTTCTAATGAGCATAAATTAGGGATTAGTTGTGATTGCCTTGATTGGGACTTTAGAAAATTTGCATAATTGACTTAGAATTCAAAGGGACTTTATCCAAAAAGTGAATCCAGGTACGTTTGGGCATTATGGCTAGTGATTAATAGGTGAGGAGGTACTATAAATGTACTCGCTTCGTTTAGTTGAGCTTCGGTTAGTGTACTTGTAGTGTAAATGCATAAATAGGTAAATTCAAACTTTTCGGGTAATTGTATTTTAAAGTGTGACTTCAAGGTCCTAAATAGTGTCATTAAGTGTCCATAGGAAGGTAGTATAGCTTGATTGCATATCTTGAACTTCGCATTCCATTTGGAAGCTAATTAGCCTTGGTGAACAAAGGGGGTTTCGGGTGTAAAGTGAATCCGGGTTAATTTGAGTGATATATTTAGTTTTCTTAGGGTAAGGAAGTGCTAAATGTGTGGCTATGACGCTTAGTTGGATATCGAATGAGGTACTTGTACTTATAATCCACAAAGGAGAAATTAAAGCTTTTATGACTAATACGGGTTAATGAATGGTTTCAAGGGGTATAGGTGTGTCATAATGTATAACTATAAGATTAGAATAGTTAGTTTGTGAATCTTGAGCCTTAGATTTCGGTTTGGAGTTAAATGACTTAAGATAACTAAAAGGAAAAACGCGGGAATTGGGTGTTTTGGCACTTATAATGTTAGGTAGTTGCTTGTTGTGTATTTGAATGCATTCTAGAGTATATTTGGGCTTTTCTTAGAGTTTCGTGAAAAATGTGTTGATGACCCCTTTGTGCACATATAGTTATTTTCATATTTAATGTTTAAATCTTAAACTAATATTTATATTGCTTGTATTTTGTTAAAGACCAAATTCTAATAGACATTGTATGCTAAGTGAGTAGGACTATAAGGATAGCTCATCTAGTTATATGATTATTGATTGTTGTAAATAAGAGTAATTAGAATTTATAAATTATAATCTTAACTTGACAGTATTTGATGATTTTAATGTCTTTTATGCTGTCTAATGATTTGGTAAGGTGAACTTTGTAGCCCAATTGTAAGTAGAATATGAACTTGTGTGAATAAGTGATTATAACTATAACTCCTATTGTTGTAGGGTTGAGTTAAGTAAGAGTTGAGTTAAAATTGATATAGTTAATTGCTAAACTTATAAGAACACCCTAGGGTTACATATTCACGCTAATTCGGGAAAGTTGAAGCGAATCGGAGCTATTCTCTTGCGTGCTTGGCTTAATCCAGGTGAGGGAGTCGTCAACCTTATGTGCATAATAGTTTATTTACTTGTACATAAATTACGTGCACTTATTGTCTATATCTTGTGTGTGAGAGCAACCTACTTTGTTGTCCTTCAATCATGTGTTTATTGATTTATTATATTGTTATCATTTTGAGTGCATTGCATCGTAGTTGTGCAACTAATTTGGGCATGGAAGTGTCGTGGAAACCGGGCGGCATCGGGCTTGCCGGTCTACCTCGACTACCATGGTTGCCCAGTCCCTCTCTCGCTTGGGATGCTGCCCAGAGAGAGTTAGGTCGTAGGATTTTGGGGTACATCCGAAGTACACCAAACTTGGAGTTATAAGGGGATGCCGACTTATCGTTATCAGTGACATTATTCTTCGGGATTTTTGTTCGTGGTTCGTGGATCATGGTTCGTGGTTCGAGAATTGGATTAATCAGAGTCATCATCTATATCTTTTTTATTGTGTGGTATTTTATTAAATTCTTGTGTTTATTTATTGTATATTACATGTATTTGTTGCATTGCATGAACCTGATATACTATTCTCGTTTCCCCTTTCTCACTGGGCATACGTGTTTGGTATGCTTACCCCTCGTTGCTAACAATTTCAGGTAAAGCTAGTTCAACTCCCCTTGAACCTGTAGAGGACAAGACTCGTGATACTCCTTGACTACGTGATACCTTGCTGCTAAATTTTATGGCTGCTTGTATATGTTTCGTGGGCCCTAGCGCCAAGTAGATGTTAGTTGTATAGTCTATTTTGTGACCTATGATCTTGTATATATTCATGGCCTTTTTGAATGTTGTAAAGTGTTGTAAGTTTAGCCAACATGTTTGGCAGGATTGAAAATGGCTGTAATAACTTAAAGTACTTTCGTTATTTGTCTTTCATGCATGATTGGGTGGATAAGTAGGTGATTGATGGTCTCTAATTACAAGAAGGGTTTATAGACAAGGTTAGAGTGGCATGATAAGTGATCTTAACTTAGTATTTCAAGGGTTGAATTCCCTGCATGCTTGTATGCTTATCTTGTTGTTTTGCCTAAGGCCTAGATAACCTTGAGATAGGGAATAGTTGGTTGGTTAAAGTTGGATTTGTAGGAGAATGTTGGATTATGTCTTTGTGATTGTATTCGGTTGTTTGCAGGTGATACGGTTAGCCCTATAAACAGGGGAGACTCCATCCGTTTTCCCTCGTTTTTTGTGACTTGGGATTTGGATCAGGTTGTGTATAGTAGATTTATAGAGTCCCTATTTCCGTGAGGGAATGGGGTGTTACATACATTGTCGCAGAATCATGGTAATAATGGTACGGAACTATGACAATACTAAAAAGTGACGCAAATTTTTCATAATCTGCGACAATTTTGCTGCGAAAATGAATAGTTACGCATCCTCATGACAAAATTGCTACGATTCTGCGATGTTCTCGAATTTGTAAGTTATTGATTATACCTTGTTATACCATAATATTATATTATCTCTTGTTTGTATAGATCGTATCCCTACATTTTGAATTTAGAAGTTTTGCCTCTTTGTCAAAGTATGAGTATGGTTAATTTCGATCTTGAATATTAGTATTTAATTCAATTTCAAACTTGAATGCAAATCCTATGAGATTCAATTAAGGTTTAATTTTTACAAGACGTTATCGACGGATAACCCAATAGAATTTTACAATAGACATTGCAAAAAGTCTGAAATCTGAACACGATTATTAATTTATTAAGATAAACGTGAAGGCCGAAGCACAAAAGACAAATATGTTTTTCTGAAGCCTCAATTTAGAATAATGTATATGAAGCGTGTTGATCAAATAACATTAAAGAATTATGAAAATGACAAGAATAGATAGATATGATTAAAAAATTATAGTAGAGACTTAATCTGTAAAGTGATGAAAATGACAAGAATAGATAGATAACGCTACTCATCATGTTCGTCATTGATCTTTTTTAATTTTAGTACCAAAGGGAATTAGTGACTTTCGTGGCAGACATGCTCAAGAAATGCCTATTCACAAAACTAATTAGAATATGCCAACAGTGTTTCATGGAAGTAATAGCAATGTTTTCTTTTTTCTTTTTTACGGGAAACTCTTCATAAGAGGTATTTAGGATGCCCGCTAAAGATTTTAAATCTTGGGGTACATGACCACGCTTGAAGAAGACATGATCAGGTTAGTTAGGCACAATACCTACATGATTGAAGCAAAAAAAAAAAAAACACTTTCTGATTGATTTGAATTTTGATGTGAATAAATTTCCGGCACATCTTTCAAGTACTCCATCACTAGACATTTCTTAGAATTAAATTAATAGAAGCTTTGTCCTTTGCAACAAGCCATGAAAAAACAAAGAGCAATAACAAATTAAGAAAAGAACTATTTAAAATAGTCTAAAACTTTGACAACCGTGTCTTGTTTTCAATTTTTAAAGTCAGATCTAATAGATCTTGTATCTAACTAATTTAGATAATGTCATTTTTAAACAAAAAAGAAAAAGAAAAAACCCAAATGTCGAAGTGTCCATTCACAAAATAGTTCTTGCCTTTTTGTGAACATTAAATTGTTCACCTCCAATCAACCAGAATTCAATTGATGTACTTCTCTCTGTTTTGATGTGATGAAATAAGTTTTGTGATGAAACAATAACAAATTAGAGAATTGTGACGTTTTTGCAACAATTTTCATAGAAAATTGAAAAAAAAATTAAACGGGTGAAAAAAGGGCCAATTAACCTAGCCCCATTTTTACCCATATCTCATTTTCACCCGCCCTCACACCCATACCCTACTACCACCACCACAACCACTTAGCACCACTAGCATTATGAGCCAGCAAGCACCGCCACCACCGCGTGGCATCTTGCACCACCACCACTGCTACCATCGCGAGCTATCTTGTACCACCACCACCACCATAGCCACTTAGCACTACCACCATAGTCACTTAGTACTACCACCATTGCGAGTCACCAAGTACCGCCACCACCGTGTTCTACCTTGAACCACCACTATTGCTACCATCGCGCACCATCTTGTACCACCACTGCTACCACCATGACGCGCTAATGTAAGTTTTCTTTTTTAAGTTTTGTTTTTTTCTCCGTTAGATCTACGCGTTCACCTTGCACCGCCACCACTACAGCCACTTAGCACCACCATCATTGCTTGCTTCTTTTATAAATTTTGCTCCACCACCACTGCCACCATTGCACGCTACCATATCGGAATCAATGAGAGCATCCCCAACGACAATTAGAGCATTGGAGGTGGTATGAACATGGTGTAGATTCAGGAGTAGTGGGTTTTAGGAGAACATCTCCACAGCGACCATAACACAACCAATTGTCCAAGGCAGACGCAACAGTTGCGCTATCATTAGAGGTGGCAAATTTAGGAGTAGTGGGTTTCATGATAAAGCCATTGATGTAGCCCAGGAGTTTGTTAAAGGTCAGGAAATTGAGCATTTGAGTTTGTCATGTCAAGTAGTTAGAGTGATCAAGGAGGACAGTAACATAAGTTTTGACGTTAACAGAAGGAAGTGAGAAAAGCGAAATGGAAGAAGTAGGGGCAGACAGAGCAGTGGTGGAAGAAATTGCCAGTGTAGTGGTGGCCATGGTGAATCATCAAAAAGGGAAAATAATAACAGGCAGAGAAACAAAGGAAAGATGGATTGTTGGCTATGTGAAAGACGTTAGTCTAAAATGACTGCTGATACCATGTAAAGATTTAGGCTATAATTTGTTTTGTATTTCATAATAGAAAAATGACGTACTGGATGTTAATATAGTGTATAGAAGATAAACATGATAAGTATACTCGGTTAGGATAATATAAACATAAGTGATTACAAAAGTATTCAAAAATCAAATATTAAATGTCGTTATCACCGTCATTTGGCAGATGGTTTGTTGAAAGCGTTAGGGAACAGAAGGCAATCATTTTTTGCTGCCTAAAATCACTACATAAAGGCCATTATAGCATCGTTTTCAAGTTGATGATCTGTGGAGTGGCTTCTGATATATATATATCATATATTTGCTGTCTTTTCATGGTAGAATTCAGAATCAAATAATTGGTGTATTTGGAACAACTCTTTGTTTAATCACCTATATTAATATTTCAATTTCCAAAGATTGGTCTTTTGGTTAATTAATTAATTTGCTAATTTCCTGGCCCAAAGTATTAGATCTGATCCTTCTTTTGTCTTTCTTTCTCTCTTGCAGAATATACGCACTGTGAAGCAAAATGGAAAGGCAATTAAACTTCATGTTGTATACTTCTCTTTCTTAAATTTTTGATCTAAGTTATTGTCATGGCTACAGGAGTTAAGAAATTGCCTTATCTTTTGAAAAATCCATCTAATTGATAGTTTGTATTGCTTTCTTACAATTTTAAAAGGTCCAGCTTTTTTTACTTCAGTTGGTTTTCTCTCTGAACCATTCTTTATTTTAATTGCATGTTGTAGACTAGTACTTTGCTTATGGTTGTACCTATGTTTTCATTGAGGATTTTTTTAATTATTAGTTAGCGTTTCAATATTTTCATAAGCAATTCTAGATTGCCTAGTTAATATGTTAATGATGGTCTAATAACCTCAAAAACTTCCCCTCATTTTTTTAAAAGTTAAATTTCACGAGTGACTATTTGACTTGATTTACATCTTCATAGTTTTGGACTCATAATTCTTGTCAAGCATGAATAGATGCAGCATCAACTTTATTGAGTCCATTTTTTCAAATTTGTTGAAAGTGTTATGTATTTTTTGTCAATGATTGCTATGTTATTTGAGAGATATATTTAATGATGACTGAATGAAGTATTAATTTGGTGATTTTTGTTCAGACTCATGGATTACTGAATGCTGTGAGTTGCGGGATTTTGTTTCCCTTGGGGATCATCATTGGTAAGTACTTGTGGACGTTTCTATCGGCTGATCATTTGGGTTGCTGGCTGGGGAATTGGTTTTAAGCTTGGAAGTAAGTTGAAGGGTGTTGAGTATTCTACTCATCGCAATAATGGGATTTCTCTATTCGCTCTTGGTACCGTGCAGGTAATTTCTTTGGAGCATTTAAAAATTGTACCTTTATACTTGATCCGTATACATCATTGGGTTGCTACCGTGTTTACGACTGTGATTGATTCTGCCTTCATGATTTCTAGGATTGAATATTGATTATTATGAAATTGGATTGTGGTTTTCAAATGGACACGTTCAATCATGCAATGCTTTTTAAATTGTGTTGGTTTGCTTACTTACTAGTAGTGGCAAAACTAAGGAATTTTGAAGGCTGAATTGGATGACCATCTTGTTGCCGTAACTGGTTTCTTGTTTTTTCTGTTGTTGTTTCACGGTTCGTGCACTGTTGGTTGCCTTACTTGTAGCTGGTAGTATTTTCTAGATAAGTTTAGATCATTAAGCAATTCCAACGTTAGTCTAAGATAACCAAAGGTATTTAATACTTACTCGATTCTAACCCTTTAGTTGTTCAAAGCTATCAAGAAGTATAATTTCTTCTTTTGATTGCCTTCAATTAATTGAAAATAAACCTGATTACTTCCTTCAATGACAAAGGAAATATATGAGAGAAATCAAGTTAATTGTGAGGACACTGGGAGATCTTAGATTAAATAAGACACAAAAGCTAAAAGGTCTACATTATATCGATACCTTGAACCTTTTAGGATCTGCTACTAGAAACTCAATGCAACGAGAAGAATTATTAAGTCAAAAACACAGAACATGATCAGTTAAAGACAATTTATAACCACCTCTGCATATGTGTTATCAATCGGGACAAATTTTGAAGGCAGATGTGTAATAGAATCTCGTAGCTTTTACTAGCCAGCGTCGCTTTCAAGGCCTGCAAATAAGAAAGAGATCCAGTTCAAACATTTCAATGTCCAAATCACTACATGAAGTAACATGGTCATGGAATATGGTCCCTTGAATGCATTTAGAAAGATGAGCTAACAATTTGTTAAGAAAACCATCTGTTAACTTGTATCAAGTTTCAACCAAAAAACATTTCCTTTCTCTCATAGCTCAGTAGAAGATGATTCTCTCCTAGCATCATACTAAATTTAGTTTCCATTGAGACAAAGAGATTTTCTGTTTAATTATTTCATACTTTGCATCTGCTCACTTTTCTCTTCCAATTACGCGTTCAACTCTTTGATTTTCTGCAAAGTTTCTTCTTTCTCCCTCTAATAATTGGACAACCCAGGTTTTTTCCAAAGCATGATCATAATTCATAATGAACAAACCTTCAGTTCTTCAACTAGTCGAATAACATTGTCAAGCGTTTTGCTCCGCTCCTTGGAGATTATCTGCAAGGCCATTTCCCTTGCATCATGCTGAAAGACAATAGATGTAGAAGCATCAAAACTTGATCAAATATTTCGATTAGCCTAAAAAAAGAACATTGAGCTATAATATCAGTCTTCTACATGGTCATGAAATATATTCCATTGAATGAAGTTAGAAAGGATGACCTAAGAGTTTGGTAACAAAATCATTCACTAACCTCACAAAGTTTAAACCAATAGACATTTTCTCTCTCATAGCTCAGTAGATCATAGATAATAGATCAAATAATTGAGCTAAAAAATTAGATAATTTCACATAACTTTGTGTCGGTTAAATTCATGAGTTAGAGATAATAAAAAGAGGCATTTTTAAAATCTTATTCAACCATTCTATTCATCATAGCAAATTATGATTTGCATTCACTTTATTCAATGTCATACATCTTTTAAGTCACTCGTGATGATGTGCCCATATCTAAATGTTTTGGTTATTTCATTATAATGGATGCCTTTTGCATAGGGAAAACTCGAAGAACTCTTTAAGATTCCTTCTTATTGGATTTTGGGGTTGGGTCACCTAATATGGGTTGACCCGGCCCGACCCATTTAGTATGGGTCCATGGAAGTTATGGGAAGTTATTTCCATAACTTCCTATCCTATTTCCAATTATAGAAATAGGAAAAAGATAGAACTGAACCTATCAGTTCAAACAGAAAGAAGACAGAAAGTCTTCTTCTATGTCTTTTCTATCTAAAACACTCTCTACCATTTTTACTAAGTGTATTAATCAAATCAAAGGGTTCTTAAGTTGTGGCCAATAATTCAAAGTTGAATCCGTACTTTGAATTTCAATTCGCTACTTCTATACGGTGGAACTAACGTGTCAAATTCCTGCACACTATTCTGCATATACTATGAGGGTAGTATTTAATTGGATTTATGAAGAATACATATTATGTATTAAATTTCTTCATTGGTATCAGAGCCATATCGTTGGTTCTTCGTAGAATTATTGCGATTTGAGTGTTATTGGCATAATTTGTTTTTAATTTACATTTCTGAAAAATATCATGAATATGTGTAATTTTGGTACTGGTAGAAAGTGCTTGTCGCAAGGATTCTAACAACACAAATTTTGTAATTTTTCATTATGTAATGAATTTATTACGAATGTTTTAAAGGTTTGATTGTCAGACTGATTCAAACACTTTATTTGCATTTTTTCGTGATTGTTTTCGCCCTTTTCATGCCAATATCATGCTCCAAAAATTGTGTATTTAGTACTGTTAGAACGGTCTCGTCGAGAGTTTTCCGTTGATATATTATTCGTTAATTTTGGCTTAGAAACGCATAAGATATGATTTTTTTAAAGATTTTATGTAAATCTGGAATTTTTATCACAACTGTGTGTTCTTGGTGTTGTATGTGCGCGTTGGAAATCGTGAGAATTGGCAGAACATGGTCTATCATGGGTCGACGTGGCCCAATCGTGAGTGGACACGTGGCAAAGTCATTTAAAAAAAAAAATTACAATGTTTCTTTTGAATCATGTGTCAGACATGATTGAACATGGTTCAATGACATCTGACTTAAGAAAGTGAGTGGGCCCCATGGCAAACTGAGGATGTGCGACGTGGCCATGTGCACCATTTAAAAATAATAATAATAATAATAATAATTAATTAATTAATTAATATTAGTTTTTAATTAATTATTTTATTCAGAAACTCTCAATAACAGCCAC
The DNA here is from genome assembly GCA_037974665.1 of Ehretia macrophylla. Lineage (NCBI taxonomy): Eukaryota > Viridiplantae > Streptophyta > Magnoliopsida > Boraginales > Ehretiaceae > Ehretia > Ehretia macrophylla. Next base: position 10,306,973 of record CM075768.1, read on the forward strand.
ATACTACGAGCTGGCTCGTGGACTCGCGGCTCAGCTCAGTACGTGGCTCGGCTTGTGGCTCAGTTTGTGGCTCGACTTACGGTTCGCCTCGGCTCGACTCCGCTTGGCATTTTTTTTTTTTTTTAAAAATGGTTATTAATACATATGCTGTATTATTTTATTTATTTATTTATTTTGGCTCACATCTTTGTGATGATTTTATATTTGACCTCATATCTTTGTGTTATTTATGGTTTGACTCAATAACTTTGTGTTATTTATGGTTTGACCCTATAACTTTGTGTTATTTACGGTTTGATCCTATAACTTTGCATTATTTATGGTTTGACCCCATAACTTTGTGTTATTTACGGTTTGACCCCAAAATTTTATATTATTTATTGTTTGACCCCATAACTATGTATTATTTTTTATCTGGCCCATTACCTTAGTGGTAATTTAGTTTTTTACCTAATATTCTTCTTTTGGCCTATTATCTTTGTAATAATGTTATTTTTTACCCCATGTTCTCAATTAGGGTCATTATCTTTGTGATAATTGTGTTTTTGGCTCCTATTTCTCGCAGAGCAAGTATATAATTTAAATTAATTTCAATTTAGACATGAAATCATGAGTGTTTCATTTAATTGCCCAAATTTCTTTGTGATTCAATTGTAATTATTACAATATAGGCATAAATTTTTTGCAATTTAATATAAATGCCTAAAATTTGTGTAATTTCCTTGCAATATTTACGATTAGGGTCATGAAATTTTTATAATTTCATTTGAATTCCGAAATTTGTGTAATTACGTTGGAATCTTTGCAACAAGTGACATTAAATTTTTGTAATTTCATTTCATAGTATGAAATTTATATCATTTCATCATACAACTTGTTGTGTACAATATTAATAGATGCTATGTGCACTATTAATTTTTGAAATTAATTGATAGGACCATTATGTACTAAAGTTATTTATTTTTCAGAGGACTTTAGTGGTCATTCGAGGATTGTGCGAGTTAAACAAACTGCGAGAAATATTTCCAATACTACTGACCATATGAACACACATTGTTGTGGGCCCAAAATAATTATCCCTTAAATCTTCTTATTTTTATAATTATGTGATGGGATAATTTGATGAGCATGTGATAGTCATATGTGGTTTCATGCATAATGTCAAACCGCACCCTTATTTCTCCTAACACATAGAACCAAAATGTGTCTTTTGGATCTCAATAAGTTTGAGATAGCTTCTATGTGCCTAATAGTCATGGTCTACATGTGTAAAAAGAATTGAATGTATTAATTCTTGTGGACCAGACCGAGTTATGAACAGATAGAGAACATTGAGGAGTACTTAATTTTGTATGTTAAATACCTTTTCATGTTCATCTCATGATAATGTTTGTATTTATCATCATTCTCTTATTATAATCTTGTACTGCATATGTTATTATATTAATAATTAGTTTATTAATCCTTTATCTGAGTAGAAGTTCTAAGATTGGGATTGGTGTGATTCTAATCTAGAACTATTAGTTCCCACACATGTGAATCTATGTAATTCATGTATGGAACTAATGTTTCTACTCGAATAGGATTAAATTGTGATAATTGTGACATTTGAATATAGTATTTGGCAGGTTGTACTACAATGTGTTGATATTGTATCTTATGTCACTTTATTACATTTAAATACTTGTTCAAGTAGAATTAAACATCTATATGTGCTAGTATCAAACATCCAAAATATGTCTATGTTGTGGTTATTACTAATAATAGCCAAAATATCATCCTTGCCCTCAACCAAAGGAAAAATGAACGGTGATGATTGCCAAACATGGCATCATATAGTTCCGAATATCATTGAGGAGCAAATAGGTGCTTGGAAAACTGAGTTATGTTGTGGTGAACTATTAGGGTGAAAACAACATTCCGCATAAGAGGTAGAAGCCTATCGGGTTGGAAAAATGCTAATGCTTGCATCATATTACTGAGTATTATGCATATTGCCTCATTACTTATTACGAAGTAAGACCTACTGATGTGGGGATTTTGAAAGCTTGAAAGAGACGTTCATTGGAATTTTTATTTCTAAGCTATGTCAGCTTATAATCAAGTTCGACAGATGCTAGAAGTGTCCCAATGCTACTGAGAGGTAGCATTCTTAAGATGTCGAACATAATTAGATAACTGAAGACAGTTGGCCACATTCTCACTAATGAACAACTAGTGCAAGTCGTCATCATATCCTTTCCATCTAGCTGAGTGCACATAATTGTCAACATGACGTACAATAGGAATGATAAGACGTTCCAAACATAAAACGTCAACTGGAGATTGTAGGTAACGCCTCTTAGCGATCTAGGCCATTGGTCAAGCTTATGTAGCTAAGTCCAATAAACAAGGGTCATGAGGATCCAAGCACAAGGGGCAATGACTCCAATGATAAAAAGAAAGGATAAGTTGACTGAGAGGCCAAGAAGGTTAAACGTATATATGACAAATTTGAGCTATGTGCTACAATTGTCATAAGAACGGTCACTAAGCTCGGAATTGCCTTGAGCCGAAGACTAAACATCTAACCCTATAACTAAACATGAAGGAGCATTTACAATACCATTAGATTTTGGGTTAATTACGGTGGATGTTTGTAGGAAATAATCCGAGAGTTGAAGACAAGGGCATCGGTACTTGTTAGCTACCACTATGTGATGGTCAAACTCTAATTTTTTCCATGCATCCTATAAGCTCCGATTCTAGAAATACATGGTCTATGGATAAAATCCTCTTATGATTAGGTTCTCAACTTTGTATATATGGAACTCAGCCAAATTGTTAAGAACAACTCATTATAAATTTGGCTATATATTGTGGATGGTCTTCTTGTTCTATACACTGAATATGAAGAACCATTGCTATATAAATATATGTTTTTAACGCTACATCGATGAAATTTGTAGCATAGTAAGCTAGGCATATTGAGCAAATAGAATGAACAGACTCGCAAGAGAAGGTCTTTTGAGGCTGTGATTTGCATAATTCTATCTACCTTGTGTGCAAGTTGTCTAGCTAATAACTCCACAATAAAAATGTTTGGCAAAGGCTTGCGAGCTAGTTTTCAATTGTCTTGAATTCATCCTGAAATCTATGGTCCAAAGAATGATAGGGAGAGGCATGAGGCTTCACATTTTGTTACTTTTTTCAAAGATTTCACAAGTGTTGGTCTTGCCCTTTTTGTTCTCACATGTCCGAAATTTAACTGCTTTGGATGATATTCTAATCATGTTAAGAATCAAACCAACATAATGAGAAATCTTTGAGAACCGATCTAGTTCAGTGATATTGATTTGATTTATTCAAAATAATTTGTGACGAAAAAGGTATAGCATGAGGGCTAAATCTTCCTCACACTTCGCAACTATGAGATGTTGTAAAAGAAAAAAAAAAACCTCATTGGATATGGTTAAGTATATGTTGGCTCATGTAGTTTTCTCAATTTTGTGTTGAGAATAAATAACTACCACATAGATATCTACTTGACCGAGAGACCTAGAAATCAATCACTTCAACTCTCTATGCATCATGGACAGGTAGTGAACTAGTCCGCGATGACTTATGACCATGTAAGTTGACTACTTTTGTTCATCACATTTCTCATGAGCTTGAGAAATTTAAACCAAAAGGAAATATGTGTATTTCCATTTAGTACTTTGAACGCTCCAAAGGGAATGTTCATTGCTAAACAAATAGTGGGAATGTGTCTGAACTCAACATTCTTGGATATAGAATTTCCTAGTAGGATATTCAATTTTCTGAATTGAATACTCTTAATGGTCCTATCTCTCACAAATTTTCAGTTGAAATGAGGATTTGCTTCCATTCACTGATCTAAGTGGGAGAGAAACACGTTTGGTTTGGTTTGGTCTACTTGAATTTGTTTCAAGATCAAAGTGAGTTTGTCTCGTAACCAAAATGAGTTTGTCTCATAAACCGATTTGTAGATCATGTTCACTTGCAATAGTAATATTAGTTTGATCAACTAGAATCTGTTTCATGATCAATGTGAGTTCGTTTCACTACCGAGCGATTATGAAAATAAGTTTTTCATTTGATTACTAGTTAAGATGATGATGGATCTTAGATAGTAGCTGAAATTCTCTCATTTTTTTGTAAGGAAAAGTCGGATGAAAAGCAATGAAAGAACAATTGGATTTAATATCAAATAGAAGCTCGCTGGTGACTAAAAGTTGTACCCAAATTGAGGGTATAACTTGCAAGTAAACCTTCTTTCATAGTTAGGTTTGTCTCTATTCATCTATTTCTGATCATGTCACCCAATTGAACCTCAAATTACGTCAGATGGATGTAAAGGTGATGTTTTTAGTGGAGAAATGCAAGAAGAATTCATTATGTATGATCTTCAAATGGTTCAATAAGGCATATGCGTATATGTCAATTGATTTGAGAGTAGATATGTGGTTCTATCTCTATAGATAGATGATATCATTGACCAAAAATGACAAGGAATATATAGTCACTATTAGGAAGTGGTTAGTTGTCATTAACTTTGTGGGATAAAGGACATTAGTGGAGTAGTTTATGTGTTTAGAGTCAAGATCTAGAGGGGTCAATCTAAGATTCTTGTTTTTGTTGCAAGAGTCATATGTCAAGCAAGTTCTTGAATGACTCAACCCGTAAGTCTACAAACCTATGGATGCTTCTGTAACTGATGGATAAAACCTAAGCCAAGGGAAGTGTCCCCAATGCCAGACTGATTAGATAAAATGTTCCTTATTCAATCATCATGAGAAGCCCTGTATATATTGTGGTATATAGATGGCCAGATATTCATTTTTGCCACGGAATTGATATGTTGTTATCAATCAAAGTCTTAGACAAGCTTGTTGGAGCATTGTCAAAAGGATCTTGAGGTATTTGAAAGGAAACTTAGATTTTGCCTATGCCATTGAAATGTTGATCTTTATTAGTAGAGATCTACAAGTGCTAATTTGGGTGATAACCCAGATGAGCGTAAAGTTACCTCTTATGTTTTCTTGCTGGTCAATGGCAGGACTTTGCGGAATAGCAAGAAACAAATATGCATAGTATTGTCAACTATAAAAATTGAGCTGTGTGGCATGCTCAGCAACTATGCAAAAGGCAGTATGGCTCGAGAGATTATGATGGACTTGAGATGAGTTAGTTGCTAGACAGGCAATGACGATCTATTGTGTCTACTAATTATTTGTCATCTATGCTAAGGATCCTAAACTTCATGGCGAGACCTAGTACATAGACATTATGGCTTTGTGTCATAAAAGGAAGTGACTGTGGAATATTCACCTATGCAAGAGATGGTAGTGACCCACTCAATAAGTTCATATGCAGATATATGTATTTGTTCCAGTAGAATCTCTAGGATTGTGTAGGACTTGATGTTGATGTTCTGTAAAGTATTGTATAATTACTAATGTACTCATACTAGTGAGTATTTGATGCCAGTTCTTAGTGAACAAAATTTTCTTCATGTGTTTGCTTAGTGCCTTGTCTTTGTGATACGTTTGGAAGAAATCGAGTATGAGTATACTAGCACAGATTGACATCGAAAAGTATGTCGACAAGTTGATGAGATTGGCTCTCTCTCACGAGCAATCGCCTCTGGCGCAGTGGGAGCGTACAGAGATAAGACGATATGAATTGGTTAGTATTCGTCAGGAAATACTATACTCATATAAGATACGTCTCCTTAAGTATTGGTTTGGAATTGGTTTCTGTGACAATATTAAGATAAGACCTCTTAATTGTATATGTTACAATTAAAGACTAACATGAGGTCGATATGGATTCCCACGGTCCATATAACTTGTTTGTAGCTAGATTTGAAACCTTGATTACTAAGTGTATTAAGTCCAAGGATTCAGGTTAGTTTCTGAGTGTTAACTAAACCAAGATTTGTACGGTGTTTTGATTTAGGTAAAGACATATGCCCCTTATAAGGGAAGTCACACCGTAACACATGTTTCATACCATGTTTTCTTTGCGACCGTAAAAGGAAGTGGGTGAATGGATCCCTAATTCACCACTGTGTGAGAACTTGAAGCAATAAATGCTTCTTTGGGATACCCTTAGTGACCTATGCATATATTCTAATAGGTTAAGTTCAATGTTAGCTACTTTGGTATGTTGCCTAAAGATCACGTTAGATTCGATCATATGAGACATGTCCGGGAAAGCGGTTGACTTGGCTTAGAAGGATATTAGAGCGAAGGGAAGACTGTTCGCATCTGGGCCTGCATGTGTTCATTGGTCGACCAGTTATACAATCTTTGTGATTGAATATAACTATGAATACATGTTTGAGATTTAAAGGTCAAACATAGCCTACGAGGGATAAGGTGTGTGTTGACTGCTGTGAACTTAAAATTGGTCTAGGGTACAGTGAGATATTTTCTTCTATTGAAGACTGTAGCTCCCATGTCATCCCTAATAGGTGCATAGTTTGAGCTTCCACTTGTTGCGTGCTCGCGGGTCACATGACTTATTTACCCGTATGAATTTGATGATGGTTCCCGACAAGGTCGTAAAGAGAGATAGTGGTAGATATGTGTCTATCCATGTTGTGCGAGTGGGAGATGTTGGATTTTGGGGCTGGGTAACCCAATATGGGTTGACCCGGCCTCACCCATTTAGTATGGGTCCATGGAAGTTATAGGAAGTTATTTCCATTACTTCCTATCCTATTTCCAATTATAGAAATAGGAAAAAGATAGAACTGAATGTATCAGTTCTAAGAGAAAGAAGACAGAGTGTCTTCTTCTATGTATTTTCTATCTAAAATACTCTCTACCATTTTTACTAAGTGTATTAATCAAATCAAAGGGTTCTTAAGTTGTGGCCAATAATTCAAAGTCGAATCCGTACCTTGAATTTTGATTCGCGGCTTCTATACGGTGGAACTAATGTGGCAAATTCCTGCACACTATTCCGCATATACTATGAGGTTAGTATTTAATTCGGTTTATGAAGAATCCATATTATGTATTAAATTTCTTCACTTCTATATCATAATTTTATGCCTTTTGTGTTGACCCAACTAAAATGAAAATATAGTGGGCTTAATTCTTTGGAAATACATGCTATTTAGCCTTCTATAATCTGTATATGGTAGGCCTTTTTACTATACTTTATAATTTTTTCTTCTTATAATTAATCAAGTATTGTATTGCATAACTTGTTGCACATTTGTGTAGAACAAATATCATGTAGAGCAAGGTACCAAGAAACTTTGTTGGTTTGTTGTTCGGAAAGGTTATCTCAATAAACTTTGTTGTGAAAAGAACTCCTACACAAGGTACCAAAATCTTGCAAGTCTTTTGATAGTTGGACTCTATGCTTTTTTGTTAACCTTTAATTAGAAAAAGTGCATACAGATATCCATTTTCCTTTAGTACACTTGTCTTTTTCTTTTTGTTATTTTCTATTTCTTACCTCTTATTTGTTTTTCTATTCGTTTATTAGTTCATGCTATATCTTTTCCTCTCATTTTTTTTCACTAGTTTCTTGCTTAGAGAAATGAGCTTGGTCATTTGGCAGTTGCTTTGGAGCTATCACCAACTTGATCAAATTTGTTGAAATTATATTGTGCAATGTTCTATCCATACTTAGTAGGTTGGCTAAAGATGATAATAGAAAACTGAAAAATGTAAAGATCTCATGAATTTAGAGAGTTAACTATGTAGTTTGCAAAATAACTACTCTACCCTCATTAAATATAAATGAGCATCACGTAAGGTGTAGAAAACGTGCATGCAGATATCCATTTTCCATCTGTACACTTGTCTTTTTCTTTTTGTTATTTTCTATTTCTTACCTCTTACTTGTTTTTCTATTCCTTTATTAGTTCATGCTATATCTTTTTCTCTCATTTTCTTTCACTAGTTTCTTGCTTAGAGAAATGAGCTTGGTCATTTGGCAGTTGGTTAGATCAAATTTGTTGAAATTATATTGTGTGTAATGTTCTATCTATAGTTAGTAGGTTGGCTAAAGATGATAATAGAAAACTGAAAAATGTAAAGATCTCATGAATTTAGAGAGTTAACTATGTAGTTTTCAAAATAACTACTCTGCCCTCGTTAATATAAATGAGCATCACGTATATGTACTAATGAAAAAGTGTATTTCTTACCTCGTACTGTTTTTCTGTTCCTTTATCAGTTCATGTTAACTAGGCCGAATTTGGCCCAACAACTTTAATAGGGCCTAATACTTTTAGTTGGGACCTATAAATTAATTAGGCCCAACAACTGTAGTAGGGCCCATTAACATATTGGGCCATGAGTTTAGGATTTATATTTATTACAATTCAGACCATTAATTTTTGTTTTTCGAAATTAGTACAATTCATACTCTTAAGTATGCAATCCATATTCTAAGTGTTTGCTACAATACAGTACTTAACCAAATGGATATCGATGGTGAATGGATGAACCACCGTTTAGAACCCGATAGGCAACTTAGTAATATGTTTATTAGAGGTGTACATGAATTTGTTGCATTTGCAAGTAGTAAGCAACATTACATGGATGGTGATAAAATAAGATGTCCATGCGCAAAATGCAAAAATCGCAAGTTCTTGGATCCTGATGATGTAAAGGTCCATCTTTATCAACAGGGTTTCATGTCGCGTTATTACGAATGGACTTCACATGGGGAACAAATTCATAATTATGGTAATACATCTCTGGAGAACTTTACTCATAATTATAATTACCCTGGGTTTGATGAAAGAAATACTTATAGGACAATGGTATTTGATGTTGCTCGTCCGGAGTTCGTTATGGATCACGATCAACCATGTGAACCACCTAACACAGAAGCATCAAAATTTTAATCTCTTAAAGGTTGCTGATGAACCATTATGGGATGGTTGTGAAACTCTAACTCATTTGTCTGCTGTGTCTTGTTTCATGAATATCAAGTGTGAAGAAAATATGAGTGAACAATGCTTCAATAGAATGATTGAGACAATGAGGGAAGCGTTGCCAAAAACTCATAATTTACCTGAAAAATTTTACAACTTCAAACAAGAAATGAGGCCTTTAAGATTGGGATATGGAAAGATAGACATATGCAAAAATAGATGCACATTGTTTTACAAGGATAGAAGTGACATGGACTCTTGTCCCCGTTGCTATGAGCCACGTTACAAGACATCAAGATAGGGTAAGCTCATAGCTCAGAAGAAGTTGCAATATTTTCTACTAACTCCGAGGTTGCAAAGGCTATACATGTCAAAGGTTAGAACTGAACATCTGTAATGGCATAAGAAGCACCAAGTTGAAGATGGGAAGATATGTCACCCGTTTGACGCTAAGGCATGGAAACACTTTGATAGAGTATATCCTAGTTTTGCTGCCGAGCCAAGAAATGTTCATCTTGGGCTGTGTTCAGATGGGTTTAATCCGTACAACTCAAGTTCTAAACCTTATTCTTGTTGGCCGGTGATTATGACACCATACAATTTGCCACCATGGATGTGTATGAAGAACCCTGTCATGTTCTTAACCCTTCTTATTCCTGGCCCGAAAAATCTCTGTAAGAACATTGATATATACTTAGAGCCCCTAATCAAATAATGAAAGATTTATGGGAAGTAGGGGCACGTTGTTATGATGTGTCAACATAAACAAATTTTCAATTGAGGGTAGCTCTATTGTGGACAATAAATGACTTTTCGGCATATGGTATGTTATCTGGTTGGAGTACACATGGGAAGTTGTCGTGTCCATATTGCATGGAACATTCAAAGGCTTTCCAATTGACCATTGGTCGAAAAAATTGCTTCTTTGATTGTCATCGCCAGTTCTTACCACCAAGTAGTTCGTTACGGCGAGACAAAAAGAATTTTGTTAAGGGTAGAGTTGAAACATCTGATCATCCTCCCATATTATATGGTGAACAAATTTGGGAACGTGTAAAAGACTTCCCTACAACAAATGAATTGTCAACAAGCAAGATCACTGGCTTTGGGAATGAGCATAATTGGATGAAAATGAGTATTTTTTAGGATTTTCCCTACTGGCGGTCACATCTTGTGCGTCATAATTTAGATGTGATACATATTGAGAAGAATGTATTTGATAATATTTTGAACACTGTGATGAATGTCAAGGGTAAGACAAAAGATAATTTGAAAGTGAGAATGGATGTTTCTAACTTTTGTGACCGTCTTGAATTATGTGTTTAGAGCAAACCGGGTGGTGGTTATAAACTGAATATGGGTGTGTACACATTGCCTATGGCCGATAGAAAAGTAATTCTAGATTGGGTTAGGGACCTACGACTCCCCGATAGATATGCATCCAATTTAGGAAGATGTGTTGACATGAAAGATCTGAAGTTATCGCATATGAAGATCATGATTGTCATGTCTGTATGGAGAGATTGCTCCCTATAGCTTTACATGAGGTATTTCCTAAACATGTTTGGGAAGCTTTTACGAAACTAAGTTTGTTCTTTAAAAATATATGTTGTACATCTCTTCATAAAGAAGATCTATCAAGGATGCAAGAAAATGTTGTCGTGACTCTTTGCAACTTGGAAAAGATCTTACCCCCTTCCTTCTTCCATTCGATGGAGCATTTGCTAGTGCACTTGGTGTATGAAGCAATATGCGGTGGTCCTGTACAATATCAATGGATGTATCATTTTGAAAGGAAATTATATATTTTTCCCAAATTTATATGCAAACACTTGCATTAAACAATACTTAAATGTACATATCAATACTCATGCAGGTTCTTACATCATTTGAAGAGGAGATTAAAGAATAAAGCTAGGGTTGAGGGTTCTATATGTGAAGCGTATCTTTCCTTGGAAACATCGACCTTCTGTTCATATTACTTCGAACCTCATGTGAGAACTAACACAAGAAATATTGGTCGAAATGACCAATATAGCGATGTGGACTACCCTGATGGATCCTTAGCTTTATTTACTTAGCCGGGTTGTCCAATAGGAAAAGTAAAGTATCGAATACTGGATGATCAAGAGTTAAATGCTGCACACCTATATGTACTAATGAATTGCCAAGAGGTTCACCCTTATATCCGGTAAGGTGATGACATTTTGTACATTTTTTGTACACCAATACATCTTTAATATGAACCTCATATATTGCTCACAGGATGTTTGAGGAATATCTTTCCCGAAATTATCCACCATTAACAGTGACACAACTTCAGAATAAAATTGACAATCTTTTCCCAAAATGGTTATACGACCATGTAAGTACACATCTAATTAATGGTTATTTGCATTGAAGTTAGCACTCAACTCTTTAACTTCCGGTAAATTCCTTGTTTTACAGTTTGCCTGCAGTAATGGTATTGATGATCGGGTAAAATGTCTTTCTATATGGCCAAGTAAGAGAGTGCGCATGTGGTCAAGCTATTTGGTTAATGGATACTGATTTGACACCTTGGAATACGGGTCTTCCAAGTCCATAATGAATAGTAGAGTGTTCGTCAAGGGGACATATGATGGTACTACCCAGTACGGTGACTACTATGAAATGTTGGAGGACATTGTTGAATTGGAGTACTATAATCCAACACAGAAACATACAAGAGTTGTTCTTTTTAAGTGCAAATGGTATGATATGCAAAAGGGCAGAGGTGTTAAGGAACATCCTAAGTATCGAATTGTTGAGGTCAATGTGAAGAGGGGATTTCCAAAATATGAACCGTTTGTGTTAGCAGAACAAGCACATCAAGTCTATTACTGCAAATACCTTGGTACTAAGAGAGATCGCATAGACTGGTGGGTTGTATGCAAAATCAAATCGAGGAATTACTATGATGTGGCCCAAAAAGAGTATGAAATTGAAGAGGAAATACCTCTTCAATCAGATGAAATGGATGTGCATGTAATACTATCAGTTGATGAAGAGATGCCTCGACGTGTTCATGAATCTGTTGAAAATATTGAGGTATTGCAAGAGGAATTGAATGAGTTACAATATCAACAACAACAAGTTGAAGGTGAAGGTGAAGGTGAAGGTGAAGGTGAAGGTGAAGGTGAAGGCGGAGATGAAGATGAAAATGAAGATGAAGATGAAAATGAAGAGGAAGACGAAGACAAAGACGAAGACGAAGACGAAGACGAAGACGAAGATGAAGACGAGGACAAAGATGAAGATAAAAATGAAAATAGAGATGACGATGAAGATAATGCTAATGATTAGTGTTAATTACATTTAATGGATTATTTCAATGTATTTATACTACTTATAAACATTTAATATGATTGTAATGTTTTCAAATTGCATGTGTAGATCTACATTCTTTAATGATAGTTGGATTTTATTCAAAACAGACATGTCTTCAAATAGAAATAAAGGTAAAGGTACGGCTAGGAAATATGTGCCTCCCGGGATGTTGCAGCGCTCTATTGCACGTTCAGGTGGTACACAAACATCCCACTCATCCTCCGATGTTGGGCGAACATCTACTTCATCCACTTCAATACCATTGAGTACACTAGGGTTGATCTCACAGATTGCCAGACCCACAGATGATCAATCTCCGACAACTACTTCATCCACTTTACCCACCAATAATCAATCTCCAGCAACTACTTCATCCACGGGCTTTCCACAATACTTAGATGGTTTGCACGTTGACTCTGAAGACTTGCCTATGCCCCATTCCACACTTGTCAAGCAGAACTATTTAGTCCATAACTAAGTAGTAGAGTTGGACACTCTACTATGGTAGAAGTTATTGTGTATAAGTTCCATTTATAGTAAGGTGATTTTCCTTGATCATGGATAGGGTTACAGACTTACTTCACTTATGCATGTATATGCATTGGGTGGGCCACCATAGGTGTGATGCTTTAATTATGTACTATCGAAGACAGAGGTCACCTATGCCTACAAGCTAGAAGGGACATGTATATGCAATAAGAAATTCATACAATAATCACTCCCTTAGAATGATCCAGGTTGATCATCCTAAATCTGTGCGTACAGTAATACATGATGTATTAGTTATTACACTTGTGCATCGCTTCCTTGGTTGAGTGGATAACTTCCAAAGTAAAGTTAGATTGTGGGTTAGAGGTTCTAAGGAGAAAGATATAGTCAAAGAGGTAATAGTACAAATTGGTAAACCTGTCTTGGCTATGCGTGAGTATAGAGGGGCGACGTGGTCAATATCACTTAGTTGGTCTAAAGATTGGGCATCATATATTATTGACTAACTTCTGTTCATACAGTAATTATTTTGGAGTACAACCATAGTCTTTTAGTGGAATAGACTAAGGTTAAAATAACAAAATATTGCTAGAGAACTAGCGAGAATATTTTGGTCATTTTCAGTGGAGGATAATTATGTCCATGGTCCCTCTTCTAGCCATTTACCATATAAGTATATTTACTAAATGAAGAATTACTAAATTGAAGAGAAGATTTAATCCATTGACAATTAAAAATCATAAATAGACTTTTCTATTTTTGAAAGAAGTTTCAATTTTGATTATTGGTTGAATTTTGGATTAAATAATTAATTAATTAAAGTATTAAGCCTACTAAATATTTAAGATAATTTTTCCAAACTTGGAAAAAAGTTATATTCTTAAATAGTAGACTAGATTTGAATTTTGGAATTAATTGGAATTAACTAATTTAAATTGGATAGAGCTTAGAGGACTGGACTATAGGTTTAACACGCGGACCAAGGACTTGGACTCATGGGCTAGGCATCCCATGTGGGTCCTTGGCATCTGGTATGGGCTAATTTGCTAAGCCAGTGTGAACACAAGGTGTACAAGAATTTCTATTTTATTATGGAATTAAAGGATAATTTAAAGTCCTAATCCTTACTCTATTGGATTTTGTTTTCAGACAGGATTGCCTTGCATATTTTCACCTATATAAAGGTATCTACCCCAAGCTTTACAATTGCACTATCTCATTTGAGATCTCTCTTTTTTTTAACGAGTAAGCTTTAACTTTTGAAGAAACTGGAAATAGTTTTTCTTTTAGTTTAGTTTAGCAAGATCAAGTCTCACAACTTGATCAACACTTAAGCTAGGAATTTGGAATAGAGGGGAATATCAGAATTGAGGAGCAGAAACATCGTTCCAGGCATGTGGAACAACTTCTTCAGCAAAGGTGAAGTTTTATTCTTTCGTTCTTTGGGATAAAGGTATTCCTCAAAACTTTATTTGCTTTTATAATTAAACTATGAACTGTTTAGATGTTCAAGTAGCTTTTTCATGCTTTATTCCTTTTAAAGATCCATGCATGAATGCTTTCTCTTTATTCTTTTAATTATAGAATTTGATTCATAGGATATATCGTTTCCCTTCAGTAGTATCAGAGACACTGCGAATTAAATCATAAAATAATTAAACTAGTTTAATTGTTTAGCAGTAGAAACTAAGAAATCATTTAAGAACACTGAAATATTCAGATTTGTTTAATGCTTTCAATGCATGAAATTATGTGTTCTTATTAGTTTCTTTGTTTACTAAATTAATTATAGATAATTAATATTTTTTATGGTTTTGGATTAGAATTAAACCTTGACTAAATTACTTAATTGGTAGTACTTTATAAGGTTATAATTAATAGAGTTTGAAACCATTTACATAGAAATTAATGGAAATAAGGTTTTCCTGAAAGTTCGTGATAAAAATTCTTGTGTTTTAATTATTCTTGGGATAATTAAAATAGAAACCAAAAGAATAATTTTAGAACACTAACAATTCAGATTTATTTATATGCTTTTAATGCATTGAATTATGTGTTCTAATTAGTTTCTATGTTCATTAGAATTAATTATTGGTAATTAATTCATATGTGCTTTTTGGTTAGGAATTGAACTTTGATTAAATTACTTGTTTAATAGTAGTTTAAAAGGTTACAACTAGTACTTTTGGAAACCACTATAAACTCCCAAGTATTAGTATATGAATTTATGGAAAACAAGTTTTGCTGAGTTTTCGAGATAAAAATTCTTGTGATATTAAAATTTCATATAATGCGAAAATTGGTTATAGAATTGGATTAGACAACTTGGAAAAAGTTAATCCATGTTAACCAATGATTGTGACAACAACACAAAAAATAAAAATAAATAAATAAATAAAAAAGGTGGGGGTGCACGTGCGTACGTGAGAATACGCGTGGCCGCGGGAGTGTTGTGATTTATGCCCTAAATATCACTATATACTAAGACATCTTAGTATAGGTGAATATGTACATTTTTATATAATCAATGTATCATTATGAGCATCTTATATTCTCTCTTTATTTGATATATATTTATATGCAAACAGCTCTATGATACGAATGAATGGCAGAAGTGCGTGGTGATCCTCACAGAAAGGTCTATGCTGTAAGGTTTGTATCAAAACTATATGTTTATAACCGAATAGTAATGCTGGATACTTCACTATTGTAAGGTTATAATGAGAAGCCTCCTATTTGGTATGGTAACTTACCTTGGTCATTGGAGGGGCTTTCTGGATAGCACCTATTAGTACGTTATAATGCATTGAACGGGACTTAAGTAGATGCTATCTCAGTGACATTACTATCATTGTCAGAGAACGAAAAGCATCTTTTGCTACTAAGTGACCAAAGCTCTGCATCATGATCATATGTGGATATATTAGTAGAGCCTAGGACATATGCTTTGATTCACTATGGGTGAGATACTATGTAGAAGGTCAACAACTTTGTGTTTTGGGTACATGGACTAGATCCATTAGATGGCATGTATATGAGTCATGATTCTTTGACTATCTTAATTGATAGCGAACTATTCGCTTGGAGTTATCTATATGGTCATCAGAATCTAAGCGTTTAATATTATAGCTATGGCTATATTAAATACTAGACTAGTAGGTCACTCTCGAAAATAAGGGAATAATATCTAGGCGATGATTATAGGAACGATAAACATCCAAGGTTTAGTTGTAATCAAAGAAAGGATGATAGTACTGATACAGGACCTGCTCTTGATTACAGATAAAAATAAGGGGGCATTTCAATCATTTATACTTAGTAGGGCAAAAACAAAACCTCCTAAGGAAGCTTATTTGTTGCCATAGAGTACAACCTTAGCTCTTTAGTGGAATGAATTAAGGTTAAAATGGTACAAATACTGCTAGTGTCTCGCAAGGGCGTTTTGGTCATTTTGAAGCCACAACAACTATGTCTTTGAGTTCCTTTCCTAGCCATTTTCCCTTTATAGCGAACTACGACTTTCTTATTTTGTCCTGGATGTGTAAATTGAGTAATGCTTAGCTACATAGGTATCACGACAGTTTATACGGTAATGAAGTCCGACTTATACGAATCTATTTGTTGTCGCGAATTAGCGTGCATTCCGATCCTTCCATTTAATATGTTCTGATCGAGTGAGGACCATGATACGATTAAGTCCACTAAAATGATTCTATGCTTAGATCTAAACGATAGAACAAGAGATGACACCCATATAAAAACTCATTTCCAACAATCACGTCTTAGCCAAAGACTTTCATGTTCAACGACCGAAACAAGATCGCATAGGATATCATCGCACGTTAGAGGTTAACGGATCCTATCTTGACAAATGTCTGTCAGTCTTTATATTGCTAAACTAAACTATGAGAAACCATAACTCACCTTTATGAAGGTGAATTTTGTCCAAACGCTATATTTAGCCCTTGATATATCCAACAACTGTAATTTATCAAGTCAATGGATTAATTTGTACAATTCGCAATGAATAATTATCTATTAATCCAAAGTCATGTAGTTTATTATCTATGTCACATGCAATGATCCATTCCACTAATGATCATTCATATGTAAGTCAATCGCATCGTCATGCAGTTATGGCACAAGGCACGCCATCCTTTATCATTAACATCCCTATGTTAATCAAAGGTAACTGCATTTGATAGCCCATAAGCGATTATTCTAGTCCCGGTCAAATAATGTAAAGACTATAAATTAGTTATACTTTTTATCATGTCGAAGAAATATGCTGATGTATTCAAACGCCTTTAGAATATATTTTTTCTCTTAAAAAATACTAAGGACACAATCATATATTATAAGCGTAGAATATGAACGTCCACTAAATGCCATTATGTAAAATACATATACTCATCAAGATATCCCTATATAGGTCATCTATCTATAGTATTAGGGCGTATCTCTAACAATGTGTATCTCATGAAACATAAATCTGAATCTTTTGACAATTCAAAGAATTCAGAGCTGAAGTAGAAAATAAAAATGGAATAAAAATTAAGGTTCTATGATCAAATTGTAGAGGTGAATACCTTAGTACCGAATTTCAAGAATATCTCAAAGATAATGGAATAGTCATTTCATTGACCTTCCTAGTACACCAGAACTCAATGGAGTATCAGAAAGGAGAAATCAAAATTTGTTAGACATGGTCAAATCAATAATAAACTATACCAATTGGCTTATGGGGTCATCCTCTCCTTATAGTTGCATATCTCTTGAATAGGGTCACTTCCAAATCAGTCTCAAGTACTCCCAATCAGATTTGAAAAAATAGAAAACCTAGCCTTAAACACATTAAGATTTCGGGTTGTCTTGCCTGTATTAGAAGGCTTAAGACTAAAAAATTAAAAGTTTGATTTGACAAGGTCAGATTCATTGGGTATCCCAAAGATTCATTGGGATATAACTTTTATTCCTGTACTGATCAGAGAGTCTTTGTCAGTAGACAAGCCATATTCTTAGAACAGATCATCCAAGAATGAGGCATAGAAAGAAAAGTTGAAGTCAGTGAAAAAGTCACTAAACAAGTAAATGACTAGAATCAAATCGAGGCTATGATCAAGGAGGAACTTGTTCAAAGAGTTGTTTACCTTGATGATGGTGATCACAGGGATGATCCTATCAACTATGAGGAAGTTATATTTGATGCAGACTCAAAAAAATGGCTTGAGGCCATAAAGTCTGAAATGGTTTCTATGCATACCAATCAAGTCTTGAATCTTGTGGACCCACCTAAAGGTATTATATGTATAGGTTGAAAATGTGTATAAAAGAGTAAAAGGAGGGCAAACGTAAGAGTGGAGACCATTGAGGCGAGGCTAGTGGCGAAGGATTACTGTCAATGACAAAGAGTTGACTTTTTGGCCATTGCAACCTACTAAGATTATGGGATATGGAAGATGGATGTCAAAATTGTTGGCAATAATATGTCTAAAAGACCACTAGCATATTGTCATTAATATATCTGAATGTTTATAATGAATAATTATTGTCATCTTACTTTTATGAGTATGTTTCTCTCTTATTTGGTTGACTATTATTATATATATGTGTGTGTGAATATAAGGTCCTTGCTTCAAGTGTTGACTTAGGTACGTGATGGTTAAGTACAGAAGATCTAAGTCATGGTTACTTGTCAAGCAGAACTATTTAGTCCATAACTAAGTAGTAGAGTTGGGAACTCTACTATGGTAGAAGTTATTGTGAATAAATTCCTTTTACAATAGGGTGATCTGTCTTGATCATGGATAGGGTTTCCATACTTACTTCACTTATGCATGTGTATGCATTGGACAGACCACTGTAGATCTGATACTCTAAATACGTACTATAAAAAAAGAGGTCACCTATACCTACAAGTTTCTAAGTCGGCCAGTGCTCTTAATCTTGAACATATGTGTATGAACTGACGAAGTCAAGTTCTTGCACTTTGAGTCACTATGGGTGAGATCTTATAGATGGGTCAATAGCTCTGTGATTTGGGTGTATGAATTTGGTTAGAAGGGACATGTGTGATACCCCGAACTCAACATGTATTTAATAGTATTGCATTTAATTACGTGTTATCTTAAATGCTAGCTGCGAGGACCCGAACGTTCATTACATGTGCATTCATTTATTTTAATAATTATTTGAAAAATAATATGTGCATTTACATGACTTATTTAGTGTTTTAAAATTTAAAATTGCATTTAAAGTTCATTTAAATTGCATCTTATCTACTTTTCACCTTCATTGACCAACTAGGACAAGGTGGGAATTTTTTTGAAATGTTTAATGAAGGGTAAACTTGGGATTAAAAATAAAAATGCAATGTTAAGTTAGTCAAATTTTGGGTCAACTTTGGAATTAAATCTGAACCAATTGGGGAAGAATTAGGTAGCAAATTCTGTATGGTTTGAAATTCCTACGAGTTAAGTTTGTATAGGTTCAAACCGTTCGTGAATTGGAGTTTTCTAGAAGAAGTTATGGCTGTTTTCGTAAGGTGGCGCAGAGCTGATTTTTCTACGCGAGAGTTGACCGAAGCTTTGACCTTTGACTTTCCACTTAAATACTAAATAAGCCAAAACAAAACACAAAATCAGCTTTTCTCCTTCCCTTCCACCCGTGACCAAGCTAAGACCATGAATAGTAAACCCTTGCACATTTTTGCTTATATCTTGAGTTTGGAGTGGAACCAAGGCACAATTTCAGCATTTTTGAGTTCGTGGTGACGTGTAGCATCTTTCTAGCGGTTTATTTTTCATTTATTTTGCAGACAAAAGGTGAGGACATTTTTTAACCCATTTTTCAAAAGTCATTATTTATGTTATATATTGTTAAATCTATGCTTAATACTTGTTATTTAGATGCTAGAGAACACATTTCTTGTTTTATAGCTTGTGTATAGTTGATTTTAGTTGTAGTTGATACTTTGCTATATATGAATATAAATGTAGACAATGTGTTTGTTTAATGTTCTAAGTGAAGTATAGGGATGTGTTACATGCTAGATTAATGCCCATAGATAGCTCAAATGCAAGAAAACATCAAGAGAATTCAAGTATGCAAAATCTGAATTTCGAAATAGTGCACTGTCCCTGTCTTTCGAAGCTATTTTGACATAGCAAACGTACTCGAAAATTAACGAAATTTACATAGCAGCTAGATTAGACAGTTTAGAACAAATGTTGATTTCTAGAGCTAAGGCTAATTATAACGTTTTAGGCCTCCGATTTAGCCATTTTCAAAATGTGTCCTGAAAATCACTGCTACTGGACAGTTTGTGTAGTTGCACGGGAAATGTCATAACTTGTTGATTTTAAACTGGAATTTTTGATTCTAAAATCAACTACACTCGAAGATCTACATTTATATGTAAAAACCAGAGAATTTAGAGTCCAAGAACATAGGTAATGAATTTGATAAATTTAAGGTTCTGTTAGAAGTTTTGTAAATGGGCATGTTTTCATGAAGATCTACTTGCTATGTGTTGTATTCCATATCTATCTTGTATTTTAGAGTTCATAAGTGAGTAAGAGCACTCTTTTGATAGTTTAGAAGGTTTTTATGGTTATTTTCATGTTAGATCAAGGATTAGTTAATAATGTATATATTGAAAACTAAGTGTTTGAGTTTATGCTTGAATGAAGTATTTTATGGTAGAAGTTTGAAAATGTTCTAGTTAAGTGTTTTAAGTGTTCTACATGTATTAACTTGGTAATTCTAGCATGTTAAATGTCTAGTTTGTCTATGTGATTTAGAACTTCATGCATGCTAAGTGGAATACCCGAGAATGAATGTATAACTTCTTATATAGTTAGTTGATTGTATTATGTAGTAGAATGGAAGGAGTTGGTGCATTCGGAGAATATGGAAAGGGTTCTTAACTAAATTCTTACAGGATTGGCTTTGCAAGGTGAGGGAGTTGCATCTTATTTGCATTTCTCTATTGTATATCGAATATGTTAAATAGTTTTCATGCTATTAATGTGATTTAGCGTATTCTAACAAGATTTGTCAGTTTTATAGTTAATAGAATGAGTTAATGGTTAATGCTTGTTATTTCGCTTCTATTGTGGTCAACTAGTTAATGTGTGAGGACAACCTCTTTTGTTGTCCTTCTTGTGTGTATATCGGCTTATTTTGTTATATTGTTATTATTATTATTGTTTCTTGTGTTATCGAGTCTTTGGTTGCGCAACCATATAATCGGGACGGATGCGATGGGCCTCTCTGGGCGGCAGCGGGCTTGCCAGGGTTGGTGCTCTAGCTCTGTACCCTATTCCCTCACTCGCCTGGTCCGGAGATTGCCAGGGGGTGTTGGGTCGTAGGATATTTGGGGTACATCCGGAGTACACCCACTGGAGTGTTTGGGGATTATGCCGGCACATTGATTGTGATCGTGATCGTGATCATGGTTCAAAAGTTGGAGCGATAATGGTTATTGATCGTATCCTTTTAAAGTATGGTATTAGAATTGTTATTCATTGTTTATTTATTGTGTTAATTGTGTTAAATTGTTGCATTGCACGAACCCGGTATACTGTCCCCGTTTCCCCCTCCCTCACTGAGTATACATTATTGGTATACTCACTCCTCATCATAAATCTTTCAGGTTATAGCCAAAGGAAGTGTAGTTCGTGATCACGTGATAGTTCGTGCTTGAAGAGTGGCCTTACGTGTTATGTGGTTTGAGCTGTAAAAGTTGTAAAGTTTTACTTTCATGAATTGTATATGCTCAATGTAGGAGATAAATGTATTTAAGCTTAACCAGGTCATAGAGTTCTTTGATAACCTAGTCTATGTAATAGCTTAATGTGGTTTGAGTTCAATGCATGTATGGAGTTATATATGTTTGGACACGGTACTGGTCCATTTATTTGTTGTGTGCAGGTAAACTGTTTGTCCTATAAACAGGGGAAATTTTGTCTGTTTCTCCTCGTATTTCGTGACTTGGGTTTTGGATCGGGTTGTGTTTAGTGGGAATATATAGCTCCTATTTCCGTGAGGGAATGGGGCGTTACAAGTGGTATCAGAGCTTAGTTAGCTCTCAGCCGGGATAGGATCCTCGGTCTGTTGGGTAGTAAACATTGATTGTATGCTCGTTAAGTGTGTCTCGAAAGTGTGTGCCTGTATGTGAGATTGTGTGCCTTGACTAGAATGTGTGCACCTATGTGATATAGTTATGTGTTATATGCTAAATGTGTGCTAAGTTAAGTGGAGTGGCTAGTTGTGCATTGAATTGACCTTGTGAATCGAATCTACCTCGTGAATTGTTAATTACTTGAATTGTTACTTGTAATATGTGTATTTGAATGTCTTGGATTAAGTTGTGTTATGATTGTCGTGCTTGAATGACTTTGATGAATAAACTGTTTTATAAACTCTTTTATAAACATGCTTGCATAATAGTTTAAAGCATATATGTGTAAATGTGATATCTTGGCATTCATACATGTCCCGTTGAAATAGTAAGAAATATTTCTTCTTTCCCCTGAAGAGAAGTTATTAGTAGTAGGCTCTTCAAGTTATGTGAATTAGCTGGAATGAGAAGCATTTGATCATCCCTTTATTTGGGAGTTGGTGTTTATAGTTGGAGCTTGGTTATTGGGATTTCCTCTAAGACATTCTTCTATGCTCAGCAGTCCTAGATGAATGGATTCTCTGGGGGTTTCTGCATGGCTGTTCTCTGAAGCATTCCCTTGGTATTTTCTTATTGGGCATTCTTCTGATATTTCCTTATTGGTGCTTCTTGTTGTACCACATTCTCACTCAGCACCCTGTGATGGGGCCTGGAAGGTTGGTTTTGTATATGGTGCATCCGCTTGAGATTCTCATTTAGTTCTCGTCCGGTCGGGATTCTACATTTGGTATTCTACTTGACTATCTTATTAGATGCACAGTATTTTCTTTGACATTCTCATTCGAGCCTTTATTTGGCCTTATTACTTAGGAGCTCTTAAGCACTACTATTGGGATTTCTTCTTGGGTCTTGCTATGGGCATTCTTATTCAATGTTCTTATTGTAGCAATCGATGAAGAGTAACCAGAGTTGGACTTCAGTTGATGTCGAGTTCTATCAGAAGAAGAATTACGAGGACGCAATTGTTTTAAGGGGGGAAGGATGTGATACCCCGTACTCAGCATGTATTTAATAGTATTGCATTTAATTACGTGTTATCTTAAATGCTAGCTGCGAGGACCCGAACGTTCATTACATGTGCATTCATTTATTTTAATAATTATTTGAAAAATAATATGTGCATTTACATGACTTATTTAGTGTTTTAAAATTTAAAATTGCATTTAAAGTTCATTTAAATTGCATCTTATCTACTTTTCACCTTCATTGACCAACTAGGACAATGTGGGAATTTTTTTGAAATGTTTAATGAAGGGTAAACTTGGGATTAAAAATAAAAATGCAATGTTAAGTTAGTCAAATTTTGGGTCAACTTTGGAATTAAATCTGAACCAATTGGGGAAGAATTAGGTAGCAAATTATATATGGTTGGAAAGCTCTACGAGTCTAGTTTCTATAGGTTCAAACCGTTCGTGAATTGGAGTTTTCTAGAAGAAGTTATGGCTGTTTTCGTAAGGTGGCGCAGAGCTGATTTTTCTACGCGAGAGTTGACCGAAGCTTTGACCTTTGACTTTCCACTTAAATACTAAATAAGCCAAAACAAAACACAAAATCAGCTTTTCTCCTTCCCTTCCACCCGTGACCAAGCTAAGACCATGAATAGTAAATCCTTGCACATTTTTGCTTATATCTTGAGTTTGGAGTGGAACCAAGCCACAATTCCAGCATTTTTGAGTTCGTGGTGACGTGTAGCATCTTTCTAGCGGTTTATTTTTCATTTATTTTGCAGACAAAAGGTGAGGACATTTTTTAACCCATTTTTCAAAAGTCATTATTTATGTTATATATTGTTAAATCTATGCTTAATACTTGTTATTTAGATGCTAGAGAACACATTTCTTGTTTTATAGCTTGTGTATAGTTGATTTTAGTTGTAGTTGATACTTTGCTATATATGAATATAAATGTAGACAATGTGTTTGTTTAATGTTCTAAGTGAAGTATAGGGATGTGTTACATGCTAGATTAATGCCCATAGATAGCTCAAATGCAAGAAAACATCAAGAGAATTCAAGTATGCAAAATCTGAATTTCGAAATAGTGCACTGCCCCTGTCTTTCGAAGCTATTTTGACATAGCAAACGTACTCGAAAATTAACGAAATTTACATAGCAGCTAGATTAGGCAGTTTAGAACAAATGTTGATTTCTAGAGCTAAGGCTAATTCTAACGTTTTAGGCCTCCGATTTAGCCATTTTCAAAATGTGTCCTGAAAATCGCTGCTACTGGACAGTTTGTGTAGTTGCACGGGAAAGGTCATAACTTGTTGATTTTAAACTGGAATTTTTGATACTAAAATCAACTACACTCGAAGATCTACATTTATATGTAAAAACCAGAGAATTTGGAGTCCAAGAACATAGGTAATGAATTTGATAAATTTAAGGTTCTGTTAGAAGTTTTGTAAATGGGCATGTTTTCATGAAGATCTACTTGCTATGTGTTGTATTCCATATCTATCTTGTATTTTAGAGTTCATAAGTGAGTAAGAGCACTCTTTTGATAGTTTAGAAGGTTTTTATGGTTATTTTCATGTTAGATCAAGGATTAGTTAATAATGTATATATTGAAAACTAAGTGTTTGAGTTTATGCTTGAATGAAGTATTTTATGGTAGAAGTTTGAAAATGTTCTAGTTAAGTGTTTTAAGTGTTCTACATGTATTAACTTGGTAATTCTAGCATGTTAAACGTCTAGTTGGTCTATGTGATTTAGAACTTCATGCATGCTAAGTGGAATACCCGAGAATGAATGTATAACTTCTTATATAGTTAGTTGATTGTATTATGTAGTAGAATGGAAGGAGTTGGTGCATTCGGAGAATATGGAAAGGGTTCTTAACTAAATTCTTACAGGATTGGCTTTGCAAGGTGAGGGAGTTGCATCTTATTTGCATTTCTCTATTGTATATCGAATATGTTAAATAGTTTTCATGCTATTAATGTGATTTAGCGTATTCTAACAAGATTTGTCAGTTTTATAGTTAATAGAATGAGTTAATGGTTAATGCTTGTTATTTCGCTTCTATTGTGGTCAACTAGTTAATGTGTGAGGACAACCTCTTTTGTTGTCCTTCTTGTGTGTATATCGGCTTATTTTGTTATATTGTTATTATTATTATTGTTTCTTGTGTTATCGAGTCTTTGGTTGCGCAACCATATAATCGGGACGGATGCGATGGGCCTCTCTGGACGGCAGCGGGCTTGCCAGGGTTGGTGCTCTAGCTCTGTACCCTATTCCCTCACTTGCCTGGTCCGGAGATTGCCAGGGGGTGTTGGGTCGTAGGATATTTGGGGTACATCCGGAGTACACCCACTGGAGTGTTTGGGGATTATGCCGGCACATTGATTGTGATCGTGATCGTGATCGTGGTTCAAAAGTTGGAGCGATAATGGTTATTGATCGTATCCTTTTAAAGTATGGTATTAGAATTGTTATTCATTGTTTATTTATTGTGTTAATTGTGTTAAATTGTTGCATTGCACGAACCCGGTATACTGTCCCCGTTTCCCCCTCCCTCACTGAGTATACATTATTGGTATACTCACTCCTCATCATAAATCTTTCAGGTTATAGCCAAAGGAAGTGTAGTTCGTGATCACGTGATAGTTCATGCTTGAAGAGTGGCCTTACGTGTTATGTGGTTTGAGCTGTAAAAGTTGTAAAGTTTTACTTTCATGAATTGTATATGCTCAATGTAGGAGATAAATGTATTTAAGCTTAACCAGGTCATAGAGTTCTTTGATAACCTAGTCTATGTAATAGCTTAATGTGGTTTGAGTTCAATGCATGTATGGAGTTATGTATGTTTGGACACGGTACTGGTCCATTTATTTGTTGTGTGCAGGTAAACTGTTTGTCCTATAAACAGGGGAAATTCTGTCCGTTTCTCCTCGTATTTCGTGACTTGGGTTTTGGATCGGGTTGTGTTTAGTGGGAATATATAGCTCCTATTTCCGTGAGGGAATGGGGCGTTACAACATGCATATGCAATAAAAAATTCATACAATAATCATTCCCTTAGAATGATCCAGGTTGATCATCCTGAATCTGTGTGGACAGTATACATGATGTATTGGTTATTACACTTGTGGGTCACTCCCTTAGTTGAGTAGATAACTTCCGGAGGATGGTTAAATTATGGGTTAGAGGTTCTAAGCAGAAAGATGTAGTCAAAGAGGAGGTAATACAAATTGGTAAACCTGTCTTGGTTATACGCGAGTATAGAGGGGCGACGTGGTCAATATCACTTAGTTGGTCTAAAGACTGAGCGTCATATATTATTGACTAACTCCTGTTCATACAGTAATTATTTTGGAGTGCACCCATAGTCTTTTAGTGGAATAGACTAAGGTTAAAATAACAAAATATTGCTAAGGAACTAGCGAGAATATTTTGGTCATTTTCAGTGGAAGGATAATTATGTCTTTGGTCCCCCTTCTAGCCATTTACCATATAAGTTTATTTACTAAATTGGAGAGATGATTTAATCCATTGGCAAATAGAAATCATAAATAGACTTTTCTATTTTGAAAGGAGTTTCTATTTTGATTATTGGTTGAATATTGGATTAAATGAATTAAGTAATTAAAGTCTTAAGCCTACTAAATATTTAAGATAATTTTTCCAAGGTTGAAAAAAAGTTCTATTCTTAAATAGTAAACTAGATTTGGATTTTGGAATTAATTGGAATTAACTAATTTAAACTGGAAACCGCTATAAACTCTCAAGTATTAGTATATGAATTTATGGAAAACAAGTTTCCTGAGTTTTCGCAATAAAAATTCATGTGATGTTAAACGTTCATATAATGCGAAAATTGGTTATAGAATTGGATTAGACAACTTGGGTAAAGTTAATCCATGTTAACCAAGGATTGTGACAACAACATAAAAAAGATGAAAAAAAGGTGGGGTGCACGTGCGCGCGTGAGAATATGCGCGGCTACGGGTGTGTTT
Source organism: Ehretia macrophylla (assembly GCA_037974665.1). Taxonomy (NCBI): domain Eukaryota; kingdom Viridiplantae; phylum Streptophyta; class Magnoliopsida; order Boraginales; family Ehretiaceae; genus Ehretia; species Ehretia macrophylla. The sequence continues at coordinate 10,333,859 of CM075768.1, forward strand.
GGATTTATGCCCTAAATAACACTATGTACTAAGACATCTTAGTATAAGTGAATATATACAATTATATATAATCAGTGTATCATTATGAGCATCTTATATTCTCTCTTTATTTGATATATATTTATATGCACAAAGCTCCATGAGCCGAGTGAATGGCATAGGTGCGTGGTGATCCGCACAGGAAGGTCTATGCTATGAGGCTTGTATCAAAACTATATGTTCATAACCAAATAGTGAGGCTGGGCACTTCACTATGGTAAGGTTATAATGAAAGGTCTTTTATTTGGTAGGGTGACTTATCTTGGTCATTGGAGGGGCATTCCGGACAGCTCTCATTAGTTCATTATGGTGCATTGAATGGGACTTAAGTAGATGTTATCTCAGTGACATTACTATCATTGTCAGAGAACTAAAAGTATCTTATGCTACTAAGTGACCAAAGCTCTGCATCATAATCATATGCGGATGTATCAGTGGGGCCTAGGACATATGCTTGGGTTCACTATGGGTGAGATCCTATGTAGAGGGTCAACAGCTCTGTGTTTTGGGTACATGGGCTAGATCCATTAGATGGTGCACAGATGAGTCGTAATTCTATGACTATGCTAATTGATAGCGAGCTATTTGCTTAGAGTTATCTATTTGGTCGTCAGAATATAAGTGCTTAGTAATATAGCTATGGCTATATTAGATACTAGACTAGTGAGTCGCTCTTGAAAACAAGAGAATAGTATATGGGCGATGATTATAGGAACGATAAAGGTCTAAGGTTTAGTTGTAACCAAAGACAAGATAATAGTACTGATACAAGACCTGCTCTTGATTACAAACAAAACATAGAGGGGCATTTCGATCATTTATACTTAGTAAAGCAAAGATAAAACCTCCTAAGGAAGTTTATTAGTTGCCATGGAGTACAACCCTAACTTTTTAGTGGAATAATTTAAGGTTAAAATGCTACAAATACTGCTAGTGTCTAGTAGGGGTATTTTGGTCATTTTGAAGCCACAACAACTATGTCTTTGAATCCCTTTCCTAGCCACTTTCCCTTTATGGAGAACTGCAACTTTCTTATTTTGGCCCGAATGTGTAAATTGAGTATGGTTTTCTATTTGGGAACATGCTGCTCAATTTGGAAAGACAAGACATTAGGACAAGAAATATTCTTTAGGACAAGAATGTTTGTCCTTGCGTAGCATGTCCCGATGGCGTATGCGAGGCACAAGGGGTAGTTCTCTAGTCTAACTAGGACATTCTACCCGTGTCACCTAACTAGCATCTATAAATACATGGGCTGCCTAAACCATTCTATACGCTACACTCTACATACACACATATACAATACACTGCCATAATTAGTAAGAAAGGCAGAGACAAAAAATCCCACAATTTTTCTTTGCCATTTGCAAGGGAGTTGGAATAGGGGAGAAGATTCGGAGTGCTCATGCCTTGGAGAACTTCTCATGGCTTGGAGGAATTTTCTAGCAATATTCCAGACATAACTCGTGTATATGTGTTATGTATACAAGCCAACAAAAAAGGTATTAATCACACTCTTTACTTAATAGCACTTGTTATTCATTTGAGTGGGATGTTTATGCATGATTACATGTGTTCCTGGCATGGATTATATGGCTGGTGTTTATTGTTTATAGATTCCATATCTAAACTAAAATTAAATGGCTAAATGCCTAGGAATCCACATCCTTCATGTGGTATCAGAGCTAGATCATGATTAATCATGCATTCAAACATGAAATCAATAGAAATCGCGTGCTAGAAAAGTCCATGGTTGGCAGATTTCCCAGGGCCTAGATTGGACTAATTTTGTGTGATTATTTCATGGCTTGAATGTGTGTTGTTAGAGGGTACTAACCTCTGTTTTACAGCACGAGTGAAATCCACGTTTGATGGCTTGAATGTATGTATACGTGTGGATGTTTAAATTTTCATCAATGGTTGTAATTATGTTATTATTGTTGGTGGTTTATCCAACGGACGTAATAGATAGGTTAATTACTTATATGCTGAATGTAACTCCTTTTGAGAGATTAGGAATCAATGTAATAGCATAGTTATACTAGAAATTACATACGATTCGCGAAATTGCCAAAACCGTGAAGCTTGAAAAAGATTAGACATGGTGGCGGCAATAATCTTCTTCCTAGAATTTTTGGAGTTTCTTAGGGCAATCTAGGGCATGGTGGATTATCCTTGGATCCGTGGGGTTGATGGTGAACCATGGTGGTCGAGTCCTTAACCAAACTTGGCACTTAGAGGTTCAATGGGGCCGAATTGTAACAAGGCAAAAGTCTTGGGGTCAAATTGCAAATTCGTGGCATCCCTAAAATCTTGTTTGCTGGTGCCAAATCCTTCATATCAAACTCCCTAGCCAATTGTGCCTTCAATTCTTGGACCCGATCTTTGTTGGGGGCTTGCTACCAACATGTCGTTCACGTACGACAACAGAATAATAAAGTCATCATCACCAAATATTTTGTAGTACGTACAATGGTCTACATTGAGTCTGTTGTACCCGAGGCTAATCACGAAAGAACCAAATCTCTTGTACTAATACCTTGGCGCCTGCTTTAGACCGTATAGAGATTTGGTCAACCTGCAAACCAAGTTTTCTTTTTCTTTCTCAACAAATCCTTCTGGTTGGAGCATGTAAATCTCTTCTTGAAGTTCACCATGAAGAAGCATTTTTACATCTAACTGTTCTATATGTAAATCAAACACAACACACATGGAGAAGGCTACTATGACAGTCGCAAGTCTTACCACAGGAGAAAATATCTCATTGAAGTTAATACCTTCTTTCTTAGCATATCCTTTTACCTCCAGTGTTGCACGATATTGCTTCACTTGGTCATTGCTATCTCACTTGATCTTGTAGACCCATTTGCTACTGATGGTTTTTCGTCCAGGTGGTAGTGGAACATGCTCCCACGTCTTATTTCTATAGAGAGCTTCAATTTTTTCCTACATTGTTATCATCCACAGAGAAATATCAGGACTATTTACAGCCTCGTGAAACGTAGATGGCTCTCCATCCTCCGTTAGAAGATAATATGCAGTATTGCTCGCCATAACATAGTTTGAATGCCAAGTCGGTTTTGTTGTCTGACGCGATGAAGGTTAGAATTCTGTAATCTCAGCTTCATCCGATTCACTTCAGATTTCTGTAACCTCAGCCTCATTTAATTCTTGTTCCTCGTGCTCCAGTGCAGCTTCAAAATAAACATCTCATTGTTTTGACTTATCCTTTATTTGTACTGTAGTAGTCTCCTTTGAAGTGTTACTGTCATCTTCACTTTGCAACTTATTTTATGCAAATATCATACCTTTGCTGACGACAACCTTGCGGGCAGTGGGATCCCATATGCGATACCCCTTAACACTGTCAGTTTATCCCAAGAACACATTTCTCCTGGATTTCGAATCCAACATTGTTCTTTCTTGGGAACCATACATCACGTATGTCAGACATCCAAATACGTACAAGATAGAATAATCTGTAGATTTATCGGTCTACATTTCCATTGGTGTCTTCAACCCAATTGTAGTTGACGGTGACCGGTTTATCACATAACAGGCGGTTCTAACTACTTCTGCCTAAAATGACTTGGCTAGACCTGCAATTTTCAACATAGTTCTCGTTCTTTCAAGAAGAGTTTTGTTCATTCGCTCTGCCACCCTATTTTGCTGAGGGGTATATATAACAGTAAACTGCCTCTGAATACCCTTTTGCTTGCAAAATGCTAGAAAGTTCCCGTTAGTGTATTCTTCTCCATTGTCCGTCCTCAAACACTTGATCCTTTTCTTGAATTCACATTCCACCAACGCTTTGAAGATTTAAATACTGGAAATACATTTGACTTGTTCTTGATTGGGTACACCAATAATCTTTTGGAGTAATCATCAACAAATGATATAAAGTATTTTGTTCCTCCTAGGGACAAAACCGGTGATTTCTAAATGTCTGAATGGATCAAGTCTAGAATATGTTTGCTTCTAGCAGTAGTTCTCACAAAAAGGTATGTTTATCGTCTTGAGCCCAGGTAGGAGATTACGTTCAGTGAGAATCTTCACGCCTCGTTCTATCATATGGTCCAATCTACGATGCCATATTATTGTTGATTCTTCTTGATCGGCTGATGCAACTGATACATCTGCCTCCTACAACGTATCTCCCAAAAGCATGTATAGATTTACCGCGATCTTTTCTGTCTTGATTACCACAAGCGCTCCTTTGACGACCTTCATGATCCCATCCTTGATATGAGTCTTGCAACCAACCTATTGTCCAATGGATAATAGGTTCTCATTCAAGCGCTTCACATGTCGTACCCCTTGAATGGTACGAATAATACCATCATACATTTTTATCTTGACAGTACCGATACCAGCAATCTCTAAGGCATGATCATTACCCATGTACACAAATCCTCTAAAGGCACGTGAAGGATGTGGATTCCTAGGCACCTAGACATTTAATTTTAGTTTACATGCAGAATCTATAACCAATAAACACCAGTCATATAATCCACGCTAGGGACATATGTAATCATGCATAAACGTCCCACCGAAATCAATAACAAGTGCTAATAAGTAAAGATTGAGATTAATACTTTTTGTGGGATTTTTCATCTCTGCCTTTCTTACTAACAATGGTCGTGTATTGTATGTATGTGTATATAAAGTTTGGCATGTAGAATGGAGTAAGCACCCTATCTATTTATAGATGCTAGTTAGGTAATAAGGGTAGAATGTCCTAGTTAGTTAGGTTAGATAACTACCTCTTGATTTTCTTATCAATTATCTTTGAGATAATTCACATTATCTCTTAATTAATAAAATTAAGATAATTATCTCTTCCAACAAACTTTATCCACAAGCCTACACAAGCCTTCCACACACAGGAGTATGCTTGCCACATATCATCTGGACATGCTACGCAATGACAAATATTCTTGTCCTAAAGAATGTTTCTTGTCCTAATATCTTGGTCTTTCCAAATTGAGCTGCATGTTCCCAAATAAGAAACCATACTCAATTTACACATACGTGCCAAAATAAAAAGAGTCGCAGTTTGCCATAAAGGAAAAGTAGCTAGAAGAGGGAACAAAACGGCCCTGCTAGATACTAGCATTATTTGGACCATTTTAACCTTAACTAATTCCACTAAAGAGTTAGGGTTGCACTCCATAACAACTAATAAACTTCCTTAGGAGGTTTCGTCTTTGCCCTGCAAAGTATAAATGACTGAAATGTCCCTCTATGTTTTATCCATAATCAAGAGCAGGTCATGCATCAGTACTATCATCCTGTCTTTGATTACAACTAAACCTTGGACCTTTATCATTCCTATAATCATCGCTAAGATATTATTCCCCTGTTTCTAGGAGCGACCTACAAGTCTACTATATAATATTTAGCCATAGCTATATTACTAAGTGCTTAAATTCTGACGATCATATAGATAACTCCAAGTGAATAGTTCACTATCAATTAAGATAGTCATAAAATCATGACTCATATGCACACCATCTAATGGAGAATCGTGACTCATATGCACGCCATCTAATAGATCTAGTCCATGTCAGAGAATACATAAATTATTTCACCCATTTTTCATTTTCTATAATGTCAGACATGCTATCTTGATCCAAAAGTCCCATTATTTGACCATATTTACATGCATGTAACACTTGTAGCTAAAATATCAAGTAAAAAATGAAGTTTGAGTGATATATATTTTTAATCGATCAAGAAACACGATCATTTTGATCTTTTGAATCAAAGTTCTCTCGTGTCTTTCAACCCCCTCCTTTTGTGAGTACATCTTTAAAACTTGAATATTTTTGTCTCAGAAAAACATTGGAGGTATCTTCATTTCAAATATTATTAAAAATTTGTTAACTGATGATTAAATTGAAGGATTTTTTTTTCTTATATTGATTTGTCTGCAAATATATCATGGCCACTAATGGTTACGGCAACGTCACCATAATATATTGTCTTTTTTCATTCACTGTGTGCTAGGGTTAGGGTTATAATAATGATGTCAATATCTTAACGTCTTCAGTTGCTTTTAATTTTTTATTTTTTATTTATGATAAGGGAAATCAGTTGTCGAAACTCGATCATTAGATTATTCGATGAAATCTAACCATCAACTGGTAAAACTATTGGTGCATAATCTTACCCCAAGAATGCACCAGGTAAGTCAGGAAGAGACCTCAAAAGTAAGAAAAGGTTCAAACCCATGACCACCCGCAAGCACTTCCTGACTCCTACCACTCGAGCCATGCCATGGACGCTGCTTCTCAAAATGTTGACATGAGTATTCTAAACCCTTTAAACTAACTAGTCTTTGTCATCTTATATTAGTATTTGGATTGGGATGACATGTCAGGCACTATGGTACACTATTAATGCCTTTCATTGCGCAGTTGGAGTTGGGTGTCTTACCGTAAGAAAGTTTTTCACTCCAAAAAATTATACCATTATAGAATCTTCCTTCACTCTCCTCTTGATGAGGGTGAAAAATGATGGTCCGCTCGAGCTCAGTGATCTGATCTCAAACTACCTGACCTACAAAAGAAGGGAAGAAACTGCAAAAGTGATGGCCCGTGTTTCCTCTCGGGTGAAAGAATGATTAGTATACCTGAGCTCAATGGTAGGTAGTTAAGAGCAACAAATACGTGCTAGTTACCTGATAATGGTTGGTAAATAGGCTATTTATACTAATACTGAGTGCGGACAACAATTAATGCTTAATTCTGTACGGCACTGCTCACGTATGCCCGAGCTCCTTACCCAGAGAATAAAGCTATTATCCAACAAACAAAGCTATTGTCTAGAGGTTAAATTGGAGTATTGCCTTTATGCCACAACGGAGGTAACTGTTAGGCTGGGAAAAGAGACGTGGGTCAGACCTGGGCCTGGTTGTACCGCTCCAGGTCGGGAAGGACAGCCTTGGCTCTAGCTTGCACCCCATCACCTCTAATTATGCTTTCGCTCAAAATTTTTAATGAATTTCTTTCAAACAACGTTAGGTCAGTTGGCGAACTCAGCTAGTATAAATACACCACACTAACCAACAATTTCATCACAAATCTACATATCACCATCTCTACCAAACACACATGACTTCACCTCAAAACGTGAACAATATGCCTGTCAGCTGCTAGCTTGATCTAGAAGTTCCATTAATTTTTAAGATTATTTATAATTTCATGGAGTATTTTTTCCATTATATTGACTACGTTGGAATATACATTCCTTCCACATTGAAAAATTACCAACTCAAAAATCACCTTATGAGATATTTGTCCACTCAACCTAGTATCAATTAGTTTTAATGGAATTTCATGATTCTTGACATAGTATCAGACTGGGCCTTTGATCTACTTATATCTCGTCATGTGTGACCCATCTGTTTGTTTCGAATCGCTCTTGCTGACTCATTTCGTCTCAAAGTCAACTTTCGCTCAGTTCTTCTTAGGTTTCACTGACAGGGTGAAAAAATATACATTTCTCCCACATTCAACTCTAGTTTCTCGGTTCTCCGGAGGTGTTGGAATATATATATTTTTTACATTGAAAAATCACCAAATCAAAAATCAACTTATAAGATTTTAGACTACTCCGTCTAATATTTTGTACTACATACCAATTAGTTTTAGGATAATATAATTCAAACTTTGGTTCCACCTTTGCTGCGCCAAGCATTCTCCGTTTTCCTTCTTTTATATCCTTTTCAGTTCCCTACCTACTCGTATCACTCAAAGGACAAGCCAACGGCTAACCTATTATTAGGATCTAACGACTCTCTATTAGACATCCATTAAAATATATAATGCATGAATATATATTTATGTTATTCTTGCATTATATATTCGTGATTAATTTTGACGGTTAACCTATCCTTTTTTTTTTCTTTGATTCAATGGATGTTTAAGTTGTACAACAGTCATGTAATATGGATAGTCGTCAAAATTAATCATGTTGTACTATTTGATGCATTTTAATTTTATTAAAAAAATAATTATCGAGATATTTAGAAAATATTAATTTAGTAAAATAACATTATTTTCATAGAAGTAGATGTAGGCTGAGAAGTTGAAAAGTACCTTTTAGGATGTTTTTTAGTTTTAGCATAATTCTAAGTTATAAACAATTTCATAAACTTGCACAAAAAGCAACATTGTAGCTTAATTTAATGTACAAGCTATAAAATGTATTAACAAACTCGAGTGCTTTTATGTCGAATATGTTTCATTTAACTTATTATTTTCTTGACCCACATTTTGCTGTGAATTACAACCATCAAGTTTAGGATATGATATATGAAAAACTTGTAGGTCTTATCTCCTTTTGGCTTCCACTTCTTAAGATATACACAATAGGTTGTTTAAATGTACTGTATTGCCATACCAGTCTCTCTCAGGGCCGGATACAAGTGTGAGATACAATTACAACGCTTTGGTCTCTATAATTACTTTAGCCCGGTACAATATCTTAGATCTATTCTTGGTCTCCTGGATTCCCATACTCCTGATATCAGTATTTTGTCTCCCTCTAAGTAAGACCATAATCGATCCACCATAAAGTTATAATTCGAATGGTGTAGAGGTCCGCCGAGTGCAATGTTGCAAGTCAATCAAGGGCCAAACTATTAATATTTGTGATGGAAGGGCATGAGTTTAAATTTGGAATATTTTACTATAACTAATTACTACCCCACAATTTCACCCAACCCTTAAAAGGGCTATTATTATATTCTCCTTATTGGGTTAAATTCTATCCGTAATTATCAACAGCTTTTCCTTTTTCTATTAAAAATTAATCGCAATACGAAAGATTCCATACAAATGGTAGTGCAGAATGGGTAAAGTATATAGCTGATGTTATGTTGACATTAGTTATTGTCATCATATTAATTGGATAGAATAACAAATTTGTTATATAGTTGATGAATATCATGCATATGTTATCCAGTAGTATATTATCCTTCGTGTTAATTAATTTGTGGCGCTCCTAATCCAATCATAAGAAACAATTTTTCGTCATTAATCTTTGGGGGTGAACTTTATATGAATTTTTTTGCTAAGGAGAAGAATCGAGTTCTTATCCATCAATCTTGTTTTCTTCGATTGTCATTTTCTTCTTTTTATTGATTCTGAAATATAACTCTCGCTTAATGTCTATCTGTACTTTATAACAGAAAAAAATGAAAAAAGAAAGCACAAAAATAAAATTTTCAATTTTTCCTTTTTATGTCAGGGCACTCATCTGAGAAGTTTTTTGAACTCATATTAAAATCCAATTCTTGAAACACATAATCCTACCTAGAATAGAAAAGATTCAAGTTAATTAAGTATAAGATGTACTATAAATAGTCCTAAAATTTTTAAAATTGAACTTCTCTTTTCGACCTCATGTTGCTATGAACTTTATATATCTACTTGTGCGATGGGGTTTGCATAAGGTTTCTTTGTCTTTGTGTAATACCTGAACCTGACCATGCATTTATTTATATTTACTTATTTTATTATTCTTGGGAAACGTGTCTTTGTGATTATTTGCTTGTATTTATAATTAATTGTTTCAATAAACCTACCAGGTGTTGAATGAAACTTAAGAAATATATAAAGTTTAACATATCAAGCTGGCATACATTTCGATTAAAAGAAGAGGTCCAACTAGGTTAGTATATTCGAATAATGTTTGAATGGCCAAAGTATTAGATTTAGAACCTGACCTTTCGTTTAAGAAACTTATAGTTTATATGGTGATAAAATATGGCTTAGTCTTACTAACTACTCTAGTTGGGGTTATTAGAGAATGATAATGATATGGTGATCCAATCCTAAATGAAAGAAGGAAATTAGTATGCTAAGTCAATAAACTAGGAAATATTAGGGTTTATTAAGTGGTTATAAATATTGTTTCCCATTGGAATGAAAGATTAAGTCTACCAAATTAAATTCATTAGCTGTTAAATAGGACATGGTAGTAGGGTACAGAATTTACTGGGGATACAGGTATAGTTATAAATGCTCTATATATTTCGTTTTGAATTTGAGAATTACAAAACTAGGGTAGCCAATAAAAATAACCATATTAGGAACACATGTGAATTTGATAAAAAATAGATATAGTTATTTTAACTGGTACAAAGAAAATAGTACATTAATTGAATAATCTAGTCTAACAAGAATATTAAGGATTGTTAATTCACATTGAGAATTGAATTAATATTATTCCTTCGAATATTAGGTATAGGGTTATAGTTAATTGGTTTTTGGATAGGAGTCAGTAGTTTTGAGTAGGGTTTTTGAATTTGTTTTACTATTTAAACATCTTAGGTAGAGAAATTTATTTGGTCATGATATATATGAAGCTTAAAACTAATAACTAGATAGCAGCTATGCAGCAACTTCACTTGTTATTTAAATACTTAGGTTTGGTATGGCATTTCGGGTCTAAACTACTAGTGAATAAGTTGGACATTTTAATATTCCAATTAAATTTCTTCTCAAGTTAATTATTCTTATACGTCATCCACGACTTGATAATGCACCTACACGGCTGAGTCATTAGCCTATCAAATTTTATCCTAACCACAATCATTTCAATACCACACGAGCTGGCTTCATTATCCGCCAGCACCAGCTTAAATTTTTTTTTTTTTTTTTGGTAATCTAGGTTCCAAGCTTACGCCCGATTAGTCCTGGAGCAGCAGCCTCCAGTCCCTCAGATCTGCCACAGATAAATCGCGGTGTGTGTCTGAATGACCAGGGTTTGAAGAATCAATATTCTAGCTTAGGTATATATCATGTTTGTTGATATTCTTTATTTGTTACATTGAAACTAGGATTAACTTTAATAATGTATTGTGTTGGAATTGTTAGCTAATAGCTAACAATTTATGAAATTAATTACCCTTTGTGACTATTCGGTGTGATATGGCTTCATTTTGCACTTCCAGTGAATTAATATTGTTAAAGGTACTGGGTCGTAGATTTCAGGTACAATCCGGAGTACCCTCTTGGGAGAGATGAGAAGTTGAAATTGTGATCAAGGCTGGCCACCTCGTGAAATGATCGGATTGAAACTTGTTCCTACTCTCGTTTGGTACCACTCTCGGAGAGTAGTGTCCTACTCTCGCTTGGCATTCCACTCTCGGAGAGTAGGCTGCTATGTGTTGTGGATATGCCATTAAATTGATTATCTATCTGTATCTTGATGTCTACCATATGTGGACATTATCATACATGTATTGCATCATGATTTTCAAAACGGACCAAACAGAGCCTAAGTAGTTATTTGAGACCAAGTAGTTATTTTTAAGCCTATAACACTAATTGATTTTGCTTGCAAATTTGGTTTCCTGGGGTTGGAACATAATCGAATGGTATTAAACCTAGTCACCAACTAAAAATGAAAGCTAAGTGTTATGCAAGATGAGTGCTACAACAAAAAGGTAGCAAGAGTTACTTATTAAATTTGTACAAGCCACCTCCAGACACTTACATCACCTAGTTGACCCTGAGTATCTATATCCCTTACAAGGACATCGGGTCCTCAATAGGGATAATTGCAATTAATGTCTCACATTGATGAGATATATGATGAGCACGATTTATGATTGAGTTTTGTGATTTTAAGTAAGAATTTAAATTTACTATTTTAGGTCAGTAAATTTTGAAACCCAAATAGTTATTCTTATATAAGTTTATAAAACAAATTTTGTTTACGAATATGAAATTTTTTGCTCGAAGCATGGCAAGTTAGAAAGGTAGAACTCTAGGGTGCCTCTGAATTGAGTTGAAGCACCTAACATCTTGGGAAATTTTGTCATAATGGATGTTTAAATTATTTACAAAATAAACGTGTTGGCATTGGTAGATTAATAAATAGGCTTTATATACTTGACATAAAGAATGATGACAAAATGAATGAGCAATGTATGAATGTCAATACCATCAAAAGATCTAGAGGTACAATTAATTCTAGACTTTTGTGGCATTTGAGATTATGCCATATAGGGGAATACAGGATTGCTCAGTTGGTAAAGAAAGGACTAATAAGCCCATATGGCCCAGAACCATTGCCAACATGTGAATCTTATATTCTTGGCAAGATGACAAAATCACCCTTTGTAGGATAAAGTAAAAGGGCCACAAATCTTCTAGAGTTAATACACACTGATGTATGTGGGCCATTTAGAGAAATAGCCCGAGGAGGATTTAGCTACATCATTATCTTTACTGATGACGTGCCACGGTATAGGTATGTGTGAAAAAATATAATTAGGATCGTTAAAGAAAACATGTGAAACACAACCTATTATGGCCGAAAATGGAAGCATGTAGTTTTAAAATTTTTACTCCATAATCCTTTGTAATCACATATATTCTCTAAGTAAAGTCCATGAAACAACATGCATGTCCAAATATATCAACTATATATCATAAACAAGAAGTATCGTAAGACGTATACCTTCTTGAATGAAACGGCCCGATCCCTCACATAATTAGGAACAATAATAGCAACCCGATCCAAACCCTAAGGCACGAAAAAAAATGAGAAAAAACGGATAGAGTTTCCCCTGTACTTAGGCCAAACCAAAACCTGCAAGCGGAAGATTTCCACAACAACAACAATACCATCACTATATATAGTTCCCTTTCGAGCTCATATAGTAGTTCTAGCATGTTTTACTTAGACAAATATATATACATTCTAACTAGACAACCATGAAACTAAGTAGTTATAAAGTTAACAATACTATACTACTAGTTACCCATGACTTTAGATTACAAACCCTTTACATATGAAATGCATACAAGGCTTTTCAAGCCACAAATGGATACATAACCAACATGAAGTACACTTTACAATACAACACATTTCAACATCGTACACAAGCATCCATCCCCAAGTCAAGCAAGTTACGGAAAAACTTCAATTTCTTCCTCCACAACAACTTGAGGATCAACTTCAGTTACTCCTGAAACATAGTAGTTGAAATGGGTGAGCAAAACACAATGCTCAGTTGGGGGAGGGGGAGGGGGAGGGGAGGGGGAAATTAACCCGAGGAGTTTTCGAAATTGTTTTCGTGCAATGCATATAAACAAGCTATGAAATCAATAACAATATAAGATAATCAATCAAGACAATAAACTATAAAGCACATTTAAAAATGATATGATTCGATAACCCTTATCATTCCAATCCGATGACAATCACGATCTCGATCTCAATCACAAACATGATCACGATAACGATAATGCCGGCAATCCCAAACTTCAATGGGTGTACTCCGAATGTACCCTATATACCTTCGACCCAACACCCCCTGGCAATCTCTAGACCAGGCGGGTAAGGGAATAGGGCACAGAGGTTGAGCAACCAACTACTAGCAATCCCGATGCTGCCCAGGGAAGCTCAACACATCTACCCTGATGATAAGGTTGCACAACTATCAATACAATAACCACGATAACACTTAACACATAATTCGATAGCAATAACACATAATCCGATAAACATGTAAGCCAATAAGCACGCAATGAGGAACAACAAAAGAGGTTGTCCTTGTACATAACAATAGCAATCAGGATAACAGTAACATTTTCACATTCAATTCATAGTGAGACGATCATGCAATATAATCATTCTTCCTTGCTTCAATCAATCACATGTAAGAAGCCATTAAATCTTTGAACAATTACTTATTCAATTCCAAATCCAGGCTAGCTCATAAACACAATTAACTTCATTCAAACTTAAGTAAGTTCAATTAAACTATAACATATCACCTAGCATGCATTAGATAGCACAATAACTTCACTTAACAATTAATCTTCATGTTGTACCAAGGTAACTACACAAGTAAAGCAAAGTCATTTTAAAACTCAAGCTAGCTAATATTTTTACTTAATATACAAGCCATTATTTAAGTGCACAAGGAAATACAAGATATCTATGACTTAGCAACTAGCAGTCATTAGTTTAGCACTTAGCCCTACAAGGTGACATAAGCAAGTAATCAATTCTTCAACACTTAGCTCTCAAATTCTAATCAAACTACACTACAATCCAACTATAACCAACATAAAATTACCATTTAAACACCCCCAAAGTTCAAGACACAGTAAATCTTAATAACTATCATTCAATGGCCCAACACCTAGCACATTTTATATTACATTTCATAGCAAATTCGGGGTCAAAGAGGAAAGGAAAAGGCCATGACTGTGGGCTGCTGTGGCTGCGCAAACACACACACATAGTCATTCACATACACATGCACAAGAGTTCAATTAGACATAGATGCATGCTAAGCTTGTTCTTGCACTTGTTTGCTATGTCTTTTAGCTCAAATACCTCACTTAGATATTTATTCAAACACTATAACTACACTAACAACTAACTATTCAAGTCTTGATCAAATTTGCAATACGACACACAAACTATAACTATACAAGCAAAACAAGGTTCGAAGAGTACTCAACACATTAAAGAACAATATTGCATGCATTTATAACTCAATTACTAAGCAACTACACAATATCAATTATTCTACATAGCAAAATATCAATTAAAATTGAAAGAAAGTATGAACCCCTCACCAAAAACAAGTAGAAAATGCTTTGAATTTGCTTGGAAGCACTTTGATCTAGCTTGAAACCTTCAATTTTGATCAAAATTTGCACAACCCTAGATGCTCTTCTTTCTTCTTTTCTCTATGCCTTGGCCGATTCTCTACCTTTTTTTCTTATTTTTGGTCATTGTTTGTTAATATAAGAGTTAAGTTGGGCTTAGGTTGGGTTTGGGCTTGGTTTAGGTTTTAGATTAAATGGTAACTAAATAAAAGAAGACCCAATGCAAGCTAATTCATCTAATGGCCCAAATAAAGTCTAAGCATATTACTATTCATATAGGACATTAGTTTCTCTAAAAATCACACTCCTGAAATACAATGCACGAAATTTTAGATGAACGAACTCAAGAAATGAATCAAGTAAGTAAAATTAATAAAATCAAATAAAAATCTCTCCGGGCTCAGAGCTTCACATTCAATAAGTGAACATGAATCAATTAAAGGCAAGTAAAATAAATTCAAATAATAAAGATAATAAAATAATCACTTCAAATAAACCAATTAAATACTAATTGAATAAATGCAATTAATTACTGATGCACGATTTCAAGGAATATGAAAATTAATGTTAATAAATAAATCCAATTAATTTAAGTAGGCATATAATTATATGCAAACACTTAAAATAAACATATAAATATATGCAAATAAATAAATTAACTACATGCTCGGTCCGGGGTGTCACATTGAAGATAGCCAAAGTGGTGGTAGAAGACTTGATGATGCGGACTAGCTCATCCTCACGTGTGAAAGATTTAGGCGGAAACATCGAACACCCAAGGACAATCTCCACTCAAAGATTAAAGTGCTATCTTATCTTAAGTGGTGTGAGATTATATGTGTATTAAAAAAGCAAAAGAAAAGCTCCTTATTCTTTTACGCGTTATTGCCGAAAGGACTAGAGAGAGAAAAGAGAGGATGAAATTTTTCTAATTCTTGTGTTCTTTCTTCTTGGTTGTGTCGTGAGTGTAAGAGAGAAAAAGTGAGAAAAAAATCTATCTTTCTTTTCCTTTGCCTGGCTGTGTATATGAGAGAAAAAAATATTAAGATAATATCTTATCTTGATCTTTTGTGATTAATTGAGTGTTAAAGTAGCCAAAAAGTTTTTCTCTCTCCTAATCCACTTGTATATCTAATCATTACAAAATAGAGTCATCCAAAGGCTCTACATTTTTTGATTAGATCTTGGCCATCCATTTTCAATTAGTGGGATGTGACATCATCACAATATGACTTGGATTGATGAGTTGGCAAATCCTACCCAAGTAATCCAATCTTCCAACACTACAAAAAACATGCTGTTCTGTGACAAAATTTTGTGACGAAAATAAAATCATCGCAAAATGGGACGAAAATGCTACGAAATATTTTGATTCTCAAATTATGTGGAATTCATGACGAATTTGTGACGTAAAGTAAAATTCGTCGCAAATTTGTCACAAGATGCGAAAATTTTGCTACGACAAGCAATAGTTAACAAAAGTCGTCGCAAATTGGTCACAAGAGGCTACAATTTTGCCACGACAAACAATAGTTAACAAATATCGTCGCAAATTTGCCACAATCTGTGACAATTTTGCCACGAAAAGCAATAGTTGACATACATTGTGACGCCCGAGACCTAAAGCATGCATACATCACTTATTTATATATATTTTGTGCATTTACTTGCTTAAATGTTTATTTGATAAAAATGTGCAATTAAGTGTTCAGTTGTCTTTTATATGTAATTACATGTTTAGTTAAGTTTTAAGATTAAATTTTGGAGTTTAATTATTTTAGTAAATAAATAAATTTGCATTTCTATTATTTTCACAAAGGTTTTTAAAGAAAATTATGCATTTTTCACTTAAAATATTATTTTTTTCAAAAGTTACTATTCATAAGCGTTTCGACTGAAAAAAAATTTCGTTTTTGAATTTTTCCCATGTTACGTAACTTACATGAGGGATAAGAAAATTTAAATTATGTGCATAGCATATCGGGAACGTGAGATATAAAAAGATTAGTGTCGCGCTAAGAATAGTAACTTTTTGTAGAGATTTTAATTGGGCCTTTAAGGGTTTCCTAGTTTTATTTGGGCTTGTCTACCATCCAAAATATATTACTTAGGCCTAATTAACCAAGCCCAACCCATTAACCATTTAGCTTACATTACACATAACAAAACAAGACCAAACCAAAGGAAAAAAAAAAAGAGAAGCAAAAATGGGGAAAGAGGGCAGGGAGAAAAACGTGAGAGAAAAAAAAGGCTCGGGCATGGCTATTTGGTGCATTCTTGAGCAAGTTTTAGGTGAATTGAAGAGTTTTCTTGCACATTTCCTCCATTTTTGACTTCTTGGAGGTAAGGGTTTCATCCTAAGTGCTATTTTATTTGATTTCTTGCTTTGTAGTATAAATGGTATTGTGTAGTTGTTGAGTATTTGAGTCAAATATGCATGTAATGTGAGTATATTAGTGTATAGAGTAGACTTTTAAACTTGTTGTGGATGTGTAGCTAAACTTTGTATGTAGTTTGATCTCTTTGCTTAAGAGTTGATTTAATGTTCAATGTTTGTAGATTATGTGCTTGTATAAGTGTCTAAGTGAAGATTTTGAGTTAGTTGTGAAGCTAATAACATGCTAAACTAGTTGAATAAGCAAGAAGTTGAATTAATTGAACATTAGTACAAAAGTACAAATCTGACCAGCTTTCTGTCCGTGACTTTTAGAGCCTTTTTGGCATAGCAAACGTGCTTAGAATTGAACAAAATTTATATGGCTGCTAGATTAGACAGTTTAGAACAAATATTTATTTCTAGAGCTAAGGCAAATTCTAACGTTTTACCCTCCGATTTACCCATTTCTGAAATGTGTCTGGGAAATCGCTGTGCAGGGACAGTTAGGTGTAGTTGTACCATAAAGGTAACTTGTGGAATTTAGATCGGAATTGAGTTTCCCTTGAGGCTAAAGTAATATACACTCGAAGAGCTACGTTTATACATAAAAATCAGTTAGTTTGGAGGTCCATAGCATAGATAACTGAATTGATTAAGTTAAGCCTCTATTAGAGAAATTGAAAAATATTTTAGTGATATTTTAGGGTTTTTGAGCAAAGTTGATTCTATAATTGATTCGATGCTATCTATAGGTGCTATAGGTTCTAATGAGCTTAAATTAGTGATTAGATGTGATTGGTTTAATTGGGACTTTAGAAAATTTGCATAATTGGCTTAGAATTCAAAGGCACTTTATCCGAAAAATGAACCCAGGTACGTTTGGGAATTATGGCTAGTGATTAATAGGTGAGGAGATGCTATAAATGTACTCGCTTTGTTTAGTTGAGCTTCAGTAAGGGTACTTGTAGTGTAAATGCATAAAGAGATAAATTCGAACTTTTCGGGTAATTGTATTTTAAAGTGTGACTTCAAGGTCCTAAATGGTGTCATTAAGTGTCAATAGGAAGTTAGTATAGCTTGATTGCATATCTTGAACTTCGCATTCCATTTGGAAGCTAATTAGCCTTGGTGAACAAAGGGGGTTTCGGGTATAAAGTGAATCCGGGTTAATTTGAGTGATATATTTAGTGTTCTTAGGGTGAGGAAGTGGTAAATGTGTGGTTATGATGCTTAGTTGGATATTGACTGAGGTATTTGTAGTTATAATCCACAAAGGGGAAATTAGAACTTTTATGACTAGTACGGGTTAATGAATGGTTTCAAGGGGTCTAAGTGTGCCATAATGTGTAACTAGAATATTAGAATAGTTAGTTGGAGAATCTTGAGCCTTAGGCCTCGGTTTGGAGTTAAATGACTTAAGATAACTAAAAGGGAAAACGCGAGAATTGGGTGTTTTGGCACTTGTAATGTTAGGTAGTTGCTTGTTGTGTATTTGAATGCATTCTAGAGTATATTTGAGCTTTTTGTAGAGTTTCGTGAAAAATGTGTTGATTACCCCTTTGTGCACATATTGTTATTTTCATATTTAATGTTTATATCTTAAACTAATGTTTATTTTTCTTGTATTTTGTTAAAGACCAAATTCTAATAGACATTGTATGCTAAGTGAGTAGGACTATAAAGATAGCTCATCTAGTTATATGATTATTGATTGTTGTAAATAAGAGTAATTGGAATTTATAAATTATAATCTTAACTTGATGGTATTTGATGCTTTTAATGTCTTTTATGCTGTCTAATGATTTGGTAAGGTGAACTTTGTAGCCCAATTGTATGTGGAATATGAACTTGTGTGAATAAGTGATTATAACTATAACTTCTATTGTTATAGGTTTAAGTTAAGTAAGAGTTTAGTTAGAATTGATATAGTTAATTGCTAAACTTATATGAACACTCTAGGGTTACATATTCGCGCTAATTCGGAAAAGTTGAAGTGAATCGGAGCTATTCTCTTGCGTGCTTGGCTTAATCCAGGTAAGGGAGTCTTCATCCTTATGTGCATAATAGTTTATTTACTTGTACATAGATTACGTGCACTTATTGTCTATATCTTGTGTGTGAGGGCAACCTACTTTGTTGTCCCTCAATCATGTATTTATTGATTTATTCTATTGTTATCATTTTGAGTGCATTGCATCGTGGTTGCGCAACCATTTAGGCATGGTAGTGTCGTGAAAACTAGGCGGCATTGGGCTTGCCGGTCTACCTCGGCTACCTTGGTTGCCCAGTTCCTCTCTCCCTTGGGATGCCGCCCAGGGAGAGTTGGGTTGTAGGATTTCGGGGTACATCCGGAGTACACCCAACTTGGAGTTATAAAGGGATGTTGGCTTATTGTTATCAGTGACATTATTCTTCAGGATTTATGTTCGTGGTTCATGGATCGTGGTTCGAGAATTGGATTAATCAGAGTCATCATCTATATATTTTTTATTGTGTGGTATTTTATTAAATTCTTGTGTTTTTTTATTGTATATTACATGTATTTGTTGCATTGCACAAATCCCGATATACTATTCCCGTTTCCCATTCCTTACTGGGCATACGTGTTTGGTATGCTCACCCTTTGTTGCTAACAATTTCAAGTAAAGCTGGTTCGACTCCCCTTGAGCCTGTAAAAGACAAGACTCGTGATACTCCTTGACTACGTGATACCTTGCTGCTAAATTTTATGGATGCTTGTATATGTTTCGTGGGCCCTAGCGCCAAGTAGATGTTAGTTGCGTAGTCTATTTTGTGACCTATGGTCTTGTATATATTCATGGCCTTTTTGAATGTTGTAAAGTGTTGTAAGTTTAGCCAACATGTTTGGCAGGATTGAAAATGGCTGTAATAACTTAAAGTACTTTCGTTATTTGTCTTTCATGCATGATTGGGTGTGATAAGTAGGCGATTGACGGTCTCTACTTACAAGAAGGGTTTTTAGACAAGGTTAAAGTGGTATGATAAGTGATCTTAACTTAGTATTTCAAGGGTTGAATTCCCTGCATACTTGTGTGCTTATCTTGTTGTTTTGCCTAAGGCCCGGATGGCCTTGAGACGGCGAATAGTTGGTTGGTTAGAGTTGGATTTATAGGAGAATGTTGGTTTATGGCTTTGTGATTGTGTTCGGTTGTTCCCAAGTTATCGGTTTGTCCTATAAACAGTGGAGACTCTGTTCATTTTTTCTCATTTTTCGTGACTTGGGATTTGGATCGGGTTGTGTATAGTAGATTTATGGAGTCTCTGTTTCCATGAGGGAACGGGTTGTTATAGTTGGTATCAAAGCTTAGATGCTCTCAGCCGGGACAGGGTCCTCGATCTGTTGGGTAGTGAACCTTGAGTACGTGCATGTGAAGTGAGTTTTGAATAACTATGTCATTGCATGCGGGTTTGTGTTTAATTGAGTAAAATGTGCTCTTATGTATTATATTTGCGTGAAATAGAAAGATTAGGAGAAATGTATAACTATGTGAATATGTATGATTTAAATGGAAATGTGTTTCTACATGAATTGCCTATGGGAAATATGCAGAATGTGTTAAATGTACAAAAATGTGACTATGTGTACTTGTGTAGTTTTGATCGTAATGTACACCTATGTCACTACGTGTACTACTGTGCCTTGACCATGTATGAGTGGTATTCATAACGGTGTACAATGAATAAATGTGATACATATACTTTTTAACTATTTATGTTACTTACCTTAGTTTCTATTAGGAAAACTTACACTTGAGTCACTGACTTAGGTAATTAAATGGAATAAAGTAGATGTGAAGTAAAATGAATATTAACTACTTACGATATAATTAGTAGTTGCATAATGAGTTGGTATATCAACTATGTATCAATGTTAGTTACTTAATGTATGAAAAGTACATTTAATATGTTTGCGCATAACAAGGATGCTTAAGTGATTTTCATTGCATACATATACTACCCCTTTTAAACTAGTAAGAAATCTCTTCCCCTATAGAAAGATGACCAGCAGTGGATCTTCTCGAGATAAGAGTCAACCAGAAGAGGGGCCAGTTAGTCAGACATCGGCAGAGGAGCAGGCATTATTGAGAGTGGCAGATGCTTTGACTAGATTGGCACAAGCATTTGAGCAACAAGTTCAGCATGAGACTTTGGTAATGCCACCTAGGGTTGAGAAGAGGAAAGTTGAGAGTGCGCAGGATCGAGTCAAAGAGGTAAAAGACCCCGTCAACTTCAAAAATACATTTATTGCTTTCGTGAGGGTCATGATGTCATCAATTGTTGGAGGAGGATTGGCAGATGTACAGGATGCGGTAGTGGTCAGCATAGGGTCAAGGAATGCCTCAGATTTAAAAATGCCAGGAGATGGACTTACGGTCAAGGTAGTCAACATAGAGTTGCAGATAATGATTCAGCACAACAGCCTGACCAGCAAGGAGAACATCACAGAACAAGTAAGGGCAGGAATGAATTCTTTTATATCACTGCAGTTAATATTCTTATGTGATTATATTGGTATTTCTGAGGTTAAGGCATCTAGCATCATCTATATATATGTGTAACCTATGACCTATGGAGAAATGTTATATACAGATGAATTTGTTGAGGAGTATTCATTTTGGGCATTCTCGTCGGGAGCTACTTGTTGACAATGGTCTTTAGTGGCATTTCCATCAATAGTATCATCTGGGAACCTCGAATGGATATCTTGGACCTTTTATTTGGCGTCATATATAGAATTCTTGTCAGATACTTATGTTTGGAAGAGTTCGTATATATTTATGTAGATATTCCACCCATATTCTTAACATGGCACCTTATTTAGATTTCTTATTCGGGACTACACTTATGGTATTTCTTGATATTCTATTTGGCATTTCTTGGAAGACTTGGTATATGAGATTCTTTTCAGCCTTATTATACGGTATTATCTGGTGCTTATGCTCAGGTCTTTTATTAGTATTTTCTCACCACTCTTAGTTGGGATTTTATTCTCCTACGGTATTCGTGCCAGTGGGATTCTTATTCGGATTTCTAAGTAGTACTTATATTGGAGCCTTTATTTGGCTTATTACTTGGGGTTCGCAAGCAGTACTACTGAGATTTCTTAATGGGTTCTTACGAGAATTCGTATACAGTATTCTTGCTCAACAACTGATGAAGAGTAATCGGAGTTAGTTTTCAGTTGATGCGGAGTTCTTTTGTGAAGAAGAATTGCGAGGACGCAATTTGTTTAAAGGGGAGAGGATGTAATGCCCGAGACCTAGAGCATGCATACATCACTTATTTATATATATTTTGTGCATTTACTTGCTTAAATGTTTATTTGATAAAAATGTGCAATTAAGTGTTCAGTTGTCTTTTATATGTAATTACATGTTTAGTTAAGTTTTAATATTAAATTTTGGAGTTTGATTATTTTAGTAAATAAATAAATATGCATTTCTATTATTTTCACAAAAGTTTTAAAAGAAAATTATGCATTTTTCACTTAAAATATTATTTTATTAAAAGTTACTATTCATAAGCGTTTCGACCGAAAAAAAATTTCGTTTTTGAATTTTTTCCATGTTACGTGACTTACGTGAGGCATGAGAAAATTTAAATTATGTGCATAGCATATCGGGAACGTGAGATATAAAAAGATTAGTGTCGCGCTAAGAATAGTAACTTTTTGTAGAGATTTTAATTGGGCCTTTAAGGGTTTCCTAGTTTTATTTGGGCTTATCTACCATCCAAAATATATTACTTAGACCCAATTAACCAAGCCCAACCTATTAACCATTTAGCTTACATTATACATAACAAAACAAGACCAAACTAAAGGAAAAAAAAAAGAGAAGCAAAAATGGGGAAAGAGGGCAGGGAGAAAAACGTGAGAGAAAAAAAAAGCTCGGGCATGGCTATTTGGTGCCTTCTTGAGCAAGTTTTAGGTGAATTGAAGAGTTTTCTTGCACATTTCCTCCATTTTTGACTTCTTGGAGGTAAGGGTTTCATCCTAAGTGCTATTTTATTTGATTTCTTGCTTTGTAGTATAAATGGTATTGTGTAGTTGTTGAGTATTTGAGTCAAATATGCATGTAATATGAGTATATTAGTGTATAGAGTAGACTTTTAAACTTGTTGTGGATGTGTAGCTAAAGCTTGTATGTAGTTTGATCTCTTTGCTTAAGAGTTGATTTAATGTTCAATGTTTGTAGATTATGTGCTTGTATAAGTGCCTAAGTAAAGATTTTGAGTTAGTTGTGAAGCTAATAACATGCTAAACTAGTTGAATAAGCAAGAAGTTAAATTAATTGAACATTAGTGCAAAAGTACAAATCTGACCAGCTTTCTGTCCGTGAAATTTAGAGCCTTTTTGGCATAGCAAACATGCTTATAATTGAACGAAATTTATGTGACGGCTAGATTAGACAGTTTAGAACAAATATTGATTTCTAGAGCTAAGGCAAATTCTATCTTTTTGACCCTCCGATTTAGCCATTTCCGAAATGTGTCTGGGAAATCACTGTGCAGGGACAGTTAGGTGTAGTTGTACGATAAAGGTCATAACTTGTGGAATTTAGATCGGAATTGAGTTCCGCTTGAGGCCAAAGTAATATACACTTGAAGAGCTACATTTATACATAAAATTCAGTCAGTTTGGAGGTCCATAGCATAGATAACTGAATTGATTAAGTTAAGCCTCTGTTAGAAAAATTAGAAAATATTTTAGTGATATTTTAGGGTTTTTAAGCAAAGTTGATTCTATAATTGATTCAATGCTATCTATAGGTGCTATAGGTTCTAATGAGCATAAATTAGTAATTAGATGTGATTGGCTTGATCGGGACTTTAGAAATTTTGCATAATTGGCTTAGAATTCAAAGAGACTTTATCCGAAAAGTGAATCCAGGTACGTTTGGGCATTATGGCTAGTGATTAATAGGTGAGGAGGTACTATAAATGTACTCGCTTCGTTTAGTTGAGCTTCGGTTAGTGTACTTGTAGTGTAAATGCATAAATAGGTAAATTCAAACTTTTCGGGTAATTGTATTTTAAAGTGTGACTTCAAGGTCCTAAATAGTATCATTAAGTGTCAATAGGAAGGTAGTATAGCTTGATTGCGTATCTTGAACTTCGCATTCCATTTGGAAGCTAATTAGCCTTGGAGACCAAAGGGGGTTTCGGGTGTAAAGTGAATCGGGTTAATTTGAGTGATATATTTAGTGTTGTTAGGGTAAGAAAGTGGTAAATGTGTGGTTATGACGCTTAGTTGGATATCGAATGAGGTATTTGTAGTTATAATCCACAAAGGGGAAATTAGAGCTTTTATAGCTAATACGAGTTAATGAATGGTTTCAAGGGGTCTAAGTGTGCCATAATGTGTAACTAGAAGATTAGAATAGTTAGTTGGAGAATCTTGAGTCTTAGGCCTCGATTTGGAGTTAAATGACTTAAGATAACTAAAAGGGGAAACGCGAGAATTGGGTGTTTTGGCACTTGTAATGTTAGGTAGTTTCTTGTTGTGTATTTGAATGCATTCTAGAGTATATTTGAGCTTTTCGTAGAGTTTCGTGAAAAATGTGTTGATGACTCCTTTGTGCACATATAGTTATTTTCATATTTAATGTTTATATCTTAAACTAATGTTTATATTGCTTGTATTTTGTTAAAGACCAAATTCTAATAGACATTGTATGCTAAATGAGTAGGACTATAAGGATAGCCCATCTAGTTATATGATTATTGATTGTTGTAAATAAGAGTATTTGGAATTTATAACTTATAATCTTAACTTGAAGGTATTTGATGATTTTAATGTCTTATGTTGTCTAATGATTTGGTAAGGTGAACTTTGTAGCCCAATTGTAAGTAGAATATGAACTTGTGTGAATAAGTGATTATAACTATAACTCCTATTGTTGTAGGGTTGAGTTAAGTAAGAGTTGAGTTAAAATTGATATAGTTAATTGCTAAACTTATAAGAACACCCTAGGGTTACATATTCACGCTAATTCGGGAAAGTTGAAGCGAATCGGAGCTATTCTCTTGCGTGCTTGGCTTAATCCAGGTGAGGGAGTCTTCAACCTTATGTGCATAATAGTTTATTTACTTGTACATAAATTACGTGCACTTATTGTCTATATCTTGTGTGTGAAGGCAACCTACTTTGTTGTCCCTCAATCATGTGTTTATTGATTTATTATATTGTTATCATTTTGAGTGCATTGCATCGTAGTTGTGCAACTATTTGGGCATGGTAGTATCGTGGAAACAGGGCGGCATCGGGCTTGCCGGTCTACCTCGGCTACCATGGTTGCCCAGTCCCTTTCTCGCTTGGGATGCTGTGGTTCGTGGATCGTGGTTCGAGAATTGGATTAATCAGAGTCATCATCTATATCCTTTTTATTGTGTGGTATTTTATTAAATTCTTGTGTTTACTTATTGTATATTACATGTATTTGTTGCATTGCACGAACCCTGATATACTATTCTCGTTTCCCCTTCCTCACTGGGCATACGTGTTTGGTATGCTCACCCCTCGTTGCTAACAATTTTAGGTAAAGCTGGTTCGACTCCCCTTGAGCTTGTAGAGGACAAGACTCGTGATACTCCTTGACTACGTGATACCTTGCTGCTAAATTTATGGCTGCTTATATATGTTTCGTGGGCCCTAGCGCCAAGTAGATGTTAGTTGCATAGTCTATTTTGTGACCTATGATCTTTTATATATTCATGGCCTTTTTTAATGTTGTAAAGTGTTGTAAGTTTAGCCAACATGTTTGGCAGGATTGAAAATGGCTGTAATAACTTGAAGTACTTTCGTTATTTGTCTTTCATGCATGATTGGGTGGATAAGTAGGTGATTGACGGTCTCTAATTACAAAAAGGGTTTATAGACAAGGTTAGAGTGGTATGATAAGTGATCTTAACTTAGTATTTCAAGGGTTGAATTCCCTGCATGCTTGTGTGCTTATCTTGTTGTTTTGCCTAAGGCCCGGATAACCTTGAGATGGGGAATAGTTGGTTGGTTAAAGTTGGATTTGTAGGAGAATGTTGGTTTATGGCTTTGTGACTGTATTCGATTGTTCCCAGGTTATTGGTTAGTCCTATAAACAGGGGAGACTCCTTCTGTTTTTTCTCTTTTTTCATGACTTGGGATTTGGATCGGGTTGTGTATAGTAGATTTATAGAGTCTCTGTTTCCGTAAGGGAACGGGGTGTTACATATATCGTCGCAGAATCGTGGTAATAATGGTACAAAACTGTGACAATACTAAAAAGCGACGCAAATTTTTCACAATCTGTAACAATTTTGCCACGAAAATTAATAGTTACGCATCCTCATGACAAAATTGCTACGATTCTACGACGTTCTAGAATTTGTAAGTTGTTGATTATACCTTGTTATCCCATAATATTATATTAGCTCTAGTTTGTATAGATCGTATCCCTACTTTTTGAATTTAGAAGTTTTGCCTCTTTGTCAAAGTATGAGTATAGTTAATTTCGATCTTGAATATTAGTATTTAATTCAATTTCAAACTTGAATGCGAATCCTATGAGATTCAATTAAGGTTTAATTTTTACAAGACGTTATCGACGGATAGCCCAATAGAATTTTACAATAGACATTGAAAAAAGTCTGAAATCTGAACGCGACTATTAATTTATTAAGATAAACGTGAAGGCCGAAGCACAAAAGACAAATATGTTTTTCCGAAGCCTCAATTTAGAATAATGTATATGAAGCGTGTTGATCAGATAGCATTAAAGAATTATGAAAATGACAAGAATAGGTAGATATGATTAAAAAATTACAGCAGGGACTTAATCTGTCAAGTGATGAAAATGACAAGAATAGATAGATAACGCTACTCATCATGTTCGTCATTGATCTTTTTGAATTTTAGTACCAAAGGGAATTAGTGACTTTCGTGGTAGACATGCTCAAGAATTGCCTATTCACAAAACTAATTAGAATATGCCAACAGTGTTTCGTTGAAGTAATAGCAATGTTTTCTCTTTTTTTTTTTTTTTACGGGAAACTCTTCGTAAAAGGTCTTTAGGATGCACGCTAAAGATGTTAAATCTTGGGGTACATGACCACGCCTGAAGAAGACATGATTAGGTTAGTTAGGCACAATACCTACAGGATTGAAGCACAAAAAAAAAAAAAAAAACACTTTCTAATTGATTTGAATTTTGATGTGAATAAATTTCCAGCACTCTTTCAAGTACTCCATCACTAGACATTCCTTAGAATTAATTTAATAGAAGCTTTGTCCTTTGCAACGAGCCATGAAAAAACAAAGAGCAATAACAAATTAAGAAAAGAACTATTTAAAATAGTCTAAAACTTTGACAACCGTGTCTTGTTTTCAATTTTTAAAGTCAGATCTAATAGATCTTGTATCTAACTAATTTAGATAATGTCATTTTTAAACAAAAAAAGAAAAAGAAAAAACCCAAATGTCGAAGTGTCCATTCACAAAATAGTTCTTGCCTTTTTGTGAACATTAAATTGTTCACCTCCAATCAACCAGAATTCAATTGATGTACTTCTCTCTGTTTTGATGTGATGAAATAAGTTTTGTGATGAAACAATAACAAATTAGAGAATTGTGACGTTTTTGCAACAATTTTCAAGTTTTGTGATGAAACAATAACAAATTAGAGAATTGTGACGTTTTTGCAACAATTTTCATAGAAAATTGAAAAAAAAATTAAACGGGTGAAAAAAGGGCCAATTAACCTAGCCCCATTTTTACCCATATCTCATTTTCACCCGCCCTCACACCTATACCCTACCACCACCACCACAACCACTTAGCACCACTAGTATTATGAGCCAGCAAGTACCACTACCACCGCGTGCCATCTTGTACCACCACCACTGCCACCATCGCGAGCCATCTTGTACTACCACTACCACCACCACCATAGCCATTTAGCACCACCACCATAGCTACTTAGTACCACCACCATTGTGAGTCACCAAGCACCGCTACCACCGCGTTCCACCTTGAACCACCACCACTGCTACCATCGCGCGCCATCTTGTACCACCACTACTACCACCATCATGCGCTAATGTAAGTTTTCTTTTTTAAGTTTTGCTTTTTTTTTTTCCGTTAGATCTAGGCGTTCACCTTGCACTGCCACCACCACAGCCATTTAGCACCACCATCATTGCTTGCTTCTTTTATAAATTTTGCACCACTACCACTGCCACCATTGCACGCCACCATATCGGAATCAATGAGAGCATCCCCAACGGCAATTAGAGCATTGGAGGTGGTATGAACATGGTGTAGATTCAGGAGTAGTGGGTTTTAGGAGAGCATCCCCACAGCGACCATAACACAACCAATTGTCCAAGGCAGACGCAGCAGTTGCACTATCATCAGAGGTGGCAGATTCAGGAATAATGGGTTTCAAGATAGAGCCATTGATGTAGCCCAGGAGTTTGTTAAAGGTCAGAAAATTGAGCATTTGTGTTTGCCATGTCAAGTAGTTAGAGTGATCAAGGAGGACAGTGACATAAGTTTTGACGTTAGCAGAGGGAAGTAAGAAAAGCGAAACGGAAGAAGTAGGGGAAGACGGAGCAGTGGTGGAAGAAGTTGCTAGTGTAGTGGAGGCCATGGTGAATCATCAAAGAGGGAAAAGAATAACAGGCAGAGAAACAAAGGAAAGATGGATTGTTGGCTATGTGAAAGACGTTAGTCTAAAATGACTGCTGATACCATGTAAAGATTTAGGCTATAATTTGTTTTGTATTTCATAATAGAAAAATGACGTACTGCATGTTAATATAGTGTACAGAAGATAAACATGATAAGTATACTTGGTTAGGATAAGATAAACATAAGTGATTACAAAAGTATTCAAAAACCAAATATTAAATGTCATTATCACCGCTATTTGGCAGATGGTTTGTTGAAAGCGATAGGGAACAGAAGGCAGTCATTTTTTGCTGCCTAAAATCACTACATAAAGGCCATTATAGCATCGTTTTCAAGTTGATGATCTGTGGAGTAGCTTCTGATTACTGGAGGAGATAAAATTTTGTTGTCTTTCATGCCATATATATATATCATATATGTGCTATTTTTTCATGGTAGAATATAGAATCAAATAATTGGTGTATTTGGAACAACTCTTTGTTTAATCACCTGTATTAATATTTTGATTTCCAGAGATTGGTCTTTTGGTTAATTAATCAATTTGCTAATTTCCTTGCCCAAAGTATTAGATCTGATCCTTCTTTTGTCTTTCTTTCTCTCTTGCAGAATATACGCATTGTGGAGCAAGATGGAAAGACAATTAAACTTCATGTTGTAAACTTCTCTTTCTTAAATTTTCGATCTAAGTTATTGTCATAGCTACAGGAGTTAAGAAATTACCTTATCTTTTGAAAAATCCATCTAATTGATAGTTTGTGTTGCTTTCTTACAATTTTAAAAGGTCCAGCTTTTTTGACTTAAGTTGGTTTTCTTTCTGAACCATTATTTATTGTAATTTCATGTTGTAGACTATTACTTTGCTTATGGTTGTACCTATGTTTTCATTGAGGATTTTTTTAATTATTAGTTAGCGTTTCAATATTTTCATAAGCAATTCTAGATCGCCTAGTTAATATGTTAATGATGGTCTAATAACCTCAAAAACTTCCCCTTATTTTTTTTATAGTTAAATTTCACGAGTGGCTATTTGACTTGATTTACATCTTCATAGTTTTGGACTCATAATTCTTGTCAAGCATGAATAGATGCAACATCAACTTTATTGAGTCCATTTTGTCAAATTTGTTGGAAGTGTTATGTATTTTATGTAAATGATTGCTATGTTATTTGAGAGAGATATTTATGATGGCTGAATGAAGTCCTAATTTGGTGATTTTTGTTCAGACTCATGGATTATTGAATGTTGTGAGTTGCGGGATTTTGTTTCCCTTGGGGATCATCATTGGTAGGTACTTGTGGACGTTTCTATCGGCTGATCATTTGGGTTGCTGGCTGGGGAATTGGTTTTAAGCTTGGAAGTGAGTCAAAGGGTGTTGAGTATTCTACTCATCGCAATATTGGGATTTCTCTATTTGCTCTTGCTACCGTGCAGGTAATTTCTTTGGAGCATTTAAAAACTGTACCTTTATACTTGATCCGTATACATCATTGGATTGTTACCGTGTTTATGACTGTGATTGATTCTGCCTTCATGATTTCTAGGATTGAATATCGATTATTATGAAATTAGATTGTGGTTTTCAAATGGACACGTTCAATCATGCAATGCTTTTTAAATTGTGTTGGTTTGCTTACTTACTAGTAGTGGCAAAACTAAGGAATTTTGAAGGCTGAATTGGATGACCATCTTGTTGCCGTAACTGGTTTCTTGTTTTTTCTGTTGTTGTTTCACGGTTCGTGCACTGTTGGTTGCCTTACTTGTAGCTGGTAGTATTTTCTAGATAAGTTGGCTCATAGATCATTAAGCAATTCCAACGTTAGTCTAAGATAACCAAAGGTATTTAATACTTACTCGATTCTAACCCTTTAGTTGTTCAAAGCTATCAAGAAGTATAATTTCTTCTTTTGATTGCCTTCAATTAATTGAAAATAAACCTGATTACTTCCTTCAATGACAAAGGAAATATATGAGAGAAATCAAGTTAATTGTGAGGACACTGGGAGATCTTAGATTAAATAAGACACAAAAGCTAAAAGGTCTACATTATATCGATACCTTGAACCTTTTAGGATCTGCTACTAGAAACTCAATGCAACGAGAAGAATTATTAAGTCAAAAACACAGAACATGATCAGTTAAAGACAATTTATAACCACCTCTGCATATGAGTTATCAATCGGGACAAATTTTGAAGGCAGATGTGTAGTAGAATCTCGTAGCTTTTACTAGTCAGCGTCGCTTTCAAGCCCTGCAAATAAGAAAGAGATCCAGTTCAAACATTTCAATTTCCAAATCACTACATGAAGTAACATGGTCATGGAATATGGTCCCTTGAATGCATTTAGAAAAATGAGCTAACAATTTGTTAAGAAAACCATATGTTAACTTGTATCAAGTTTCAACCAACAAACATTTCCTTTCTCTCATAGCTCAATAGAAGATGATTCTCTCCTGGCATCATACTAAATTTAGTTTCCATTGGGACAAAGAGATTTGCTATTTAATTATTTCATACTTTGCATCTGCTCATTTTTCTCTTCCAATTACGCGTTCAACTCTTTAATTTTCTGCAAAGTTTCTTCTTTCTCCCTCTAATAATTGGACAACCCAGGTTTTTTCCAAAGCATGATCATAATTCATAATGAACAAACCTTCAGTTCTTCAACTAGTCGAATAACATTGTCAAGCGTTTTGCTCCGCTCCTTGGAGATTATCTGCAAGGCCATTTCCCTTGCATCATGCTGAAAGACAATAGATGTAGAAGCATCAAAACTTGATCAAATATTTCGATTAGCCTTAAAAAAGAACATTGAGCTATAATATCAGTCTTCTAAATGGTCATGAAATATATTCTATTGAATGAAGTTAGAAAGGATGACCTAAGAGTTTGGTAACAAAATCGTTCACTAACCTCACAAAGTTTAAACCAATAGACATTTTCTCTCTCATAGCTCAGTAGATCATAGATAATAGATCGAATAATTGAGCTAAAAAATTAGATAATTTCACTTAACTTTGTATCGGTTAAATTCATGAGTTAGAGATAATAAAAAGAGGCATTTTTAAAATCTTATTCAACCATTCTATTCATCATAGAAAATTATGATTTGCATTCACTTTATTCAATGTCATACATCTTTTAAGTCACTCGTGATGATGTGCCTATATCTAAATGTTTTGGTTATTTCATTATAATGGATGTTTTTTGCATAGGGAAAACTCGAAGAACTCTTTAAGATTCCTTCTTATTGGATTTTGGGGCTGGGTCACCCAATATGGGTTGACCCGGCCCGACCCATTTAGTATGGGTCCCTGGAAGTTATGGGAAGTTATTTCCATAACTTCCTATCCTATTTCCAATTATAGAAATAGGAAAAAGATAGAACTGAACGTATCAGTTCTAAAAGAAAAAAAGACAGAGTGTCTTCTTCTATGTCTTTTCTATCTAAAATACTCTCTACCATTTTTACTAAGTGTATTAATCAAATCAAAAGGTTCTTAAGTTGTGGCCAATAATTCAAAGTTGAATCCGTACTTTGAATTTCAATTCGCGGCTTCTATACGGTGGAACTAACGTGGCAAATTCCTGCACACTATTCCGCATATACTATGAGGTTAGTATTTAATTCGATTTATGAAGAATCCATATTAAGTATTAAATTTCTTCATTGGTATCAGAGCCATATCGTTGGTTCTTCATAGAATTATTGTGATTTGAGTGTTATTGGTGTAATTTGTTTTTAATTTACGTTTTTGAAAAATATTATGAATATGTGTAATTTTGGTACTGGTAGAAAGTGCTTTTCGTAAGGATTCTAACAGCGCAAATTTTGTAATTTTTCATTATGTAATGAATTTATTACGAATATTTTAAAGGTTTGATTGTCAGACTGATTAAAACACTTTATCTGCGTTTTTTCATCACTATTTTCTCCCTTTTCATGCCAATATCATGCTCCAAAAATTATGTATTTGGTATTGTTAGAACGGTCTCATCGAGAGTTTTCCGTTGTTATATTATTCGTTAATTTTGGCTTAGAAACATATAAGATATGATTTTTTTAAAGATTTTATGTAAATCTGAAATTTTTATCACAACTGTGTGTTCTTGGTGTTGTATGTGCGCGTTGGAAATCGTGAGAATTGGCAGAACATGGTCTGTCATGGGTCGACGTGGCCCAATCGTGAGTGGACACGTGGCAAAGTCATTTAAAAAAAATTACAATGTTTCTTTTGAATCATATGTCAGACGTGATTGAACATGGTTCAATCATGTCTGACTTAAGAAAGTGAGTGGGCCACGTGGCAAAGTGAGGTTGTGCCACGTGGCCATGTGCACCATTTAAAAATAATAATAATAATAATTAATTAATTAATTAATATTAGTTTTTAATTAATTATTTTATTCAGAAACTCTCAATAACAGCCACATACTACGAGCTGGCTCGTGGACTCGCGGCTCAGCTCAGTACGTGGCTCGGCTTGTGGCTCAGTTTGTGGCTCGACTTACGGTTCGCCTCGGCTCGACTCGGCTTGGCATTTTTTAAAAAAAAAAAGGTTATTAATACATATGCTGTATTATTTTATTTATTTATTTATTTTGGCTCACATCTTTGTGATGATTTTATATTTGACCTCATATCTTTGTGTTATTTATGGTTTGACTCAATAACTTTGTGTTATTTATGGTTTGACCCTATAACTTTGTGTTATTTACGGTTTGATCCTATAACTTTGCATTATTTATGGTTTGACCCTGTGAAACCCCATTTTTCTGCTTTAACTCGATTTACGTGTTTTATCTCGTTTTGCTTGCATTTGACCTGTTTTTGTGCTATATGACCTAGAGTGTTATAATTTTAATGTCAATACTCCTAATACGTGCTAAATGTGCATTCATGAAATTTTCATCAAAAACGGAATTAGAAATTTTATCGTCGATTTTCAGTGAATAGTGTTTTCGAAACACGTCCGCTATAATTTTGAAACTGGTCTTTTTAACCCTTCTAGACCTAGTCCACGGACTTTAATAGACCTGTGTTTGATGAAAATGGTTTTAAAATCGGCTTAAGAATTTATTAGGGTTTTTACACCGACTTTTGCGAAAATCGAGTTTTAAACCGACTCGGGTGAAATTATTGGATTGTAAAACTTCTTGTCACCTAAAAATAATCCACTTGAGATATCTTGGGGGTGGCATAATTATTTTTAACTTGGTGAGCACTAAAATGCAATTAAAGTCATTAAAAACACAAAAATACCTATTAAAACTAACTTTGACTTTGCATTTTTTTAATTGACCAAGCTTTTTATTATATAATGTCATCAACACACACTCACACAACACAAAACACACTCCACAAACACACACATTGCCGAGAGAAAAGAGGGAGAAAAAGAAAGAGAAAAACTCAAGCTTTCAATCCAATTTTTCAAAGAAAAACCTAGTTTTTGTCCGTGAAACTTCGCACTGACTTGGATTCTGTTTGTTGGGCACGCATAGCACGCATTCCTAGGCTTATATCGCATCTAAGGTGAGAGAAAAATTCTAGGTCTCAAAATGTCATTTTTGTGTCTTTGCGTTTAAATGAAGATTGATCCGTTAGATTTGTAATCTGATGTTAGATTATTGCTCCTTGCATGCTAGGGATCATTATATACTAATACTACGAGTTTCTGTCGGATATAGCATAATTTTTATTTTCTGGGTATTTAATTTTGATTAAAATGTTCAAAGTTGAATTAAATGAGTTGTGTTGATCGAAATCGATTGCCGTCGATTTCTAAATACTTGATAATTACGTGTTAGCGCTGTTGTAATGCCGAATTTTCGATTACATTGTTTGTGTGAAAATCCGGAAAATCCAGCCATGACATCTTAGGATTTTAGGGTTATCGGGCATGATTTGGAGGTGTTATGGTGGATTTCCGAGAGGGTTAATGTAGTAGGTTGAATGGGTGAGTGATAGAAACTGATTTGGCAATGTTTGGATTAGTAGATTGTAAGTTATGAATTTTAGAAGTTTAGGTTGTCATTCTTTAATTTCTTGAACGATGCCTTTAGATGGTTGGGTGGTGTTGAGTGATTGAAGTGTGAGTTGTTGGTGGGTAAACTAGAGTGTGATTGGGTGTTTGTTGCATGTTCGGTTAGATGGCCTACTTTGTCATCTAACTTAGTTGTTTGCTGTTTAATGTTATATTGATGTTATATTGATGTTTTATTGATTGATTATTGAGTACGGGAATCGGGCACTTTTGTTGCTGATCTCTCGAAATATTGATGATTGATGTTTATATTTATTGCTGGGTCTCTGGTATGTGTGTGCCACCTCTCGGGCAGCATCGGGCTGTCGGGTTGATAACGGCATGACTATCAGAGATCGCCTCCAGCTCGCATGACGGAGGTGTCATGGAGGGCGAGGTTATTGGGGGTACCCCGGGTGCGTGAGTAATGGGGAGTTACAAGAAGAATGGTTGAGATCGTGATGGCGTTTGGAGCTACACCAACTAGAGAGAGTATCCTTTATTGAATGGTCATATAGTTATGTGATGATAGTATTATTGATGTTACTGTGTGTTT
This sequence comes from Ehretia macrophylla, assembly GCA_037974665.1. Classification (NCBI taxonomy): domain Eukaryota; kingdom Viridiplantae; phylum Streptophyta; class Magnoliopsida; order Boraginales; family Ehretiaceae; genus Ehretia; species Ehretia macrophylla. Next base: position 10,369,187 of record CM075768.1, read on the forward strand.
ACTGACTCAAAGGATTATTCCAAGGAGTTTAGTAGACCTTGCTCGAGATCTATCGGATCCTCACTGGGCTTATTTATATAAGCTCACTCTCTATTATTGCATGCATGCAGGTGTTACTGATTTTGTCTACGGGTATGTGCCTCCGGAAGAGGGAAATGTGCCGTATGTGGATGAGTCTTAAGTGCAGGAGTCATTGCCATGTGATATTCTTAGTTGTTGTAAATAATGTTTTGTATAATCTATTTTGAAATGTATGTATAGCTTATGTATTAAGTTGGAACGGAGGTGCATAACTATGAATGAGTTGATGAAAGAATGTTTAATGTATGAAATGGTTGCGTTGTATGTTGTTAATTTGATTGTGGAGTTGGTTGGTGATTTGTGGAGTTTGATGTATGTTGTCATTAAGGGTTGGTTTAGAGCCCTGATGTTCATGTTACTGTCGTTATGCTACCGAAATTCCGTTGCGTCCTGACTGATTATAAGAGGGGTCGAGTTGGGGCGTGACATTTAAGTGGTATCAGAGCTTGATTAGCTGTCAGCCGGGGTATCCTCGGAATGTGGGTAGTGGTCTAAGCATGCAAGTATGTATTAAGTGAAAGAAAAGTGAAACATATGTTAATATGTTTATGTGATTAATTTACTTATGTGTCTAACATTCTATGTGACAAATATACCTTGTGTGTTAAGTGAACTAATGTGGTCAATATGTTTTATGTGATAACGTGTTATACGTACTCAATGTGTTGTAATTAATGTGCATTATGTGATTAATGTGTATTATGTGACAATTGTGTTTTATGTGATTTTGTGCCTTGTGTGAAGTTAGTTGTTTATGTGCTTTTAATTGTTTATAACTAGCTTATGTGAAACAACGTGCTTTAGGTGCTCAATGTACTTTAAGTGACCAATGTGAGTTACGTGATCAACTTGTCTTATGTGAAGTTTGTTGCTTATGTGACTTTAATTGTTTATAACTTACTTCTGTGATATAACCTGTTTATGTGATGTTGGCTTCTTATATGTTGAATTGTGTGTTATGTGATAATGTTGCATTGTATGATAATTGCGCATTACGTTGTACTTGTCTTTCATATGATATAGTTGCATACATGTTTTAACTCGTGAGTGACCTTTTAATGTCTAGGGCGGTTATAAGAGTTTTCGGAAATAGAGATAGGCCATGATTTTGAATTATTATTATTCTAGAAGTTTATCAGTTAGATTTTAATTGTTATGTTTATGGATTTTAGTTTCGGCTTAGTGGATTGATCTTGATGTTCCTTTAGCGAGAATGAAGTTGTTCGAGGAAATAGCAACGTATCTTGATGATTATAATTACTTTTGTTGCCATGTTTAACTTGTTATTACTTGGAGATGAATTATAAGTTGAGGTTTCCATGAGGTTGTGATTAGACACTTTTGGAGTCTCAACTCAGATTATACTTTCTTGAGGTTATTTTAGAATGAATTTATTTGAGGAATTAGTGATGTATATTTGTGAATGGAATGAAGTGTTGTATAACATGTGAATATTTCTACTATTTGGGATTGCTATATTATTAATGGATATTTTGGAGTTTTGATCTTTAGACCTTGGAGACAATTGGAGTGATTCTTGACTAAAGTTACTTTAATTGAAGATGTAATTGTTCGGAGATAGAATTATTTGAGGAAATAAGAATGCATTTTGGTGACTGAAAATTTACTTGCCTACATCGAGCTTTTGAGTTCTAGGTGGTATGACTTTCTAAATTGTTGATTGAGGATTCTCTTGTGTTATAATGGGTTATCATGAATCTGTACTGTGTTATCAGATTTTGGGGTCTTGATTAGTTAATCTTGTTGGGTAATCGGTGATTTATCTCGTTTAGTGATTGGTCTGGTACGGAATGTAAAATTTTGGAGTGATTTATCTTGTTTGGTGATTGGTATGACTCGTTAGATTCTGTAGGTCTCCTGAATGTCTTGTTTTGGAGGATGATAGATTGTAGGATTTGACTTGTTGGTGTTTAAGTGTGTAGGTGGGACACCCCTTTGTGTTTCCTATTCTATCAGTCTTATTATTTTCTTTTACTCTATTCTCACTTATTTGAGAGAGAGTTACACTTTTCTAGCCTATCAATTGTTTCTTGAAAGTTTTGCTTATTGGATTAATGGATCCTATACTCATTTGACATTGTTTCCATTCTTAACATTCATATTTGCTTCTTATAGCAATGTCGCTTATTGGAGTTAAGGTTTGAGACTTCTATATTTCATTCTATATCTCTAGCCATTCGTTTCAATATTTCATTTCATCCTATTACTATTCATTTGAAAGTAATTTTTCCTTTGGTATACCATTTTACTTATTCGAATTTCACTTGCTTGATGTACTCCCTACCTAAGTACATCATTGTCATTCTTGTTGATCCTTGTTAATCCTATTGTTTCATTATTAAATCTTGAGTCATTACTTTGCTTGTAATTGCTCATTCAATATACTCGGCATTGTCCTTCTTATTAATACTTCTTTGGTTATTGCGTGCTAAGATACTCATTATCTTGACACTCATATTTTCTATTGAATTAATCATCTCTTATCTCTTAATTTTATTTCACCTCAAGTACAACTTACTTGTTGGTTCTTTGAACAATCATCGAGAATTGAAATATCTACTTGTTCAGGAATTTTTGTTCAACATACTCAGCACTGTTTTGACTCGCCATTATCCTTTGTTCGTACTTATTTAACTAAAAGGTGCTGAGACATTTCTTATCTTAGTTATCACGCTTTCTTATTAAACTATTAACCTCTTGATTCTCTAACCCGTTTGACCTCCTGTTCACTTGATTGTTGGCTCGAATATGATTTTTCATATTCGTATTTCCTTGTAAATTTCATAAGAGCCATATTCTGACAAATGTCATTTTTGAGATATTTCCTTGATCAGTAATCATTCATGTTATCGTAAATGAGTTTTTAAACCCTCGGGGTGTTCATAGAGCTCTTTTGTGTAGTATGAGATGATTGATAATTAGTGGTGTCATGCTAGGACTTTGGAGTTGTGATTTCTTTCATATGCAATATGATATTAGGTAGGAGAGAATTATGAATTGGAGATTGTCTTGGAACTATGATCATCAACTTGCAGTCAACAGAGTTTGTTCTTTTGAGGTCTTTGGTTAGTTGTCATCCTAAGAGATAAATGGGAACTAAGAGAAGTATTGTTATGCGTAACGATTGAGGATTTAATTGTCTATCAGTTCGAGAATTGCGCGGACGCAATTGTTTTAAGGAGGGGAGAATGTGAAACCCCATTTTTCTGCTTTAACTTGATTTACGTGTTTTATCTCGTTTTGCGTGCATTTGACCTGTTTATGTGCTATATGACCTAGAATGTTATAATTTTGATGTCAATACTTCTAATACGTGCTAAATGTGCATTCATGAAATTTTCATAAAAAACGGAGTTAGAAATTTTATCGTCGATTTTCAGTGAATAGTGTTTTCGAAACACGTCCGCTATAATTTTGAAACTGGTCTTTTTAACCCTTCTAGACCTAGTCCACGGACTTTAATAGACCTGTGTTTGATGAAAACGGTTTTAAAATTGGCTTAAGAATTTATTAGGGTTTTTACACCGACTTTTGCGAAAATCGAGTTTTAAGTCGACTCGGGTGAAATTGTTGGATTGTAAAACTTCTTGTCACCTAAAAATAATCCACTTGAGATATCTTGGGGGTGGCATAATTATTTTTAACTTGGTGAGCACTAAAATGCAATTAAAGTCATTAAAAACACAAAAATACCTATTAAAACTAACTTTGACTTTGCATTTTTTTAATTGACCAAGCTTTTTATTATATAATGTCATCAACACACACTCACACAACACAAAACACACTCCACAAACACACACATTGCCGAGAGAAAAGAGGGAGAAAAAGAAAGAGAAAAACTCAAGCTTTCAATCCAATTTTTCAAAGAAAAACCTAGTTTTTGTCCGTGAAACTTCGCACCGACTTGGATTCTGCTTGTTGGGCACGCATAGCACGCATTCCTAGGCTTATATCGCATCTAAGGTGAGAGAAAAATTCTAGATCTCAAAATGTCATTTTTGTGTTTTTGCGTATAAATGAAGATTGAACCGTTAGAATTGTAATCTGATGTTAGATTATTGCTCCTTGCATGCTAGGGATCATTATATACTAATACTACGAGTTTCTGTCGGATATAGCATAATTTTTATTTTCCGGGTATTTAATTTTGATTAAAATGTTCAAAGTTGAATTAAATGAGTTGTGTTGATCGAAATCGATTGCCGTCGATTTCTAAATACTTGATAATTACGTGTTAGCGCTGTTGTAATGCCGAATTTTCGATTACATTGTTTGTGTGAAAATCCGGAAAATCCAGCCATGACATCTTAGGATTTTAGGGTTATCGGGCATGATTTGGAGGTGTTATGGTGGATTTCCGAGAGGGTTAATGTAGTAGGTTGAATGGGTGAGTGATAGAAACTGATTTGGCAATGTTTGGATTAGTAGATTGTAAGTTATGAATTTTAGAAGTTTAGGTTGTCATTCTTTAATTTCTTGAACGATGCCTTTAGATGGTTGGGTGGTGTTGAGTGATTGAATTGTGAGTTGTTGATGGGTAAATTAGAGTGTGGTTGTGTGGTTAATGCATGTTCGGTTAGATGGCCTACTTTGTCATCTAACTTAGTTGTTTGCTGTTTAATGTTATATTGATGTTATATTGATGTTTTATTGATTGATTATTGAGTACGGGAATCGGGCACTTTTGTTGCTGATCTCTCGGAATATTGATGATTGATGTTTATATTTATTGCTGGGTCTCTGGTATGTGTGTGCCACCTCTCGGGCAGCATCGGGCTGTCGGGTTGATAACGGCATGACTATCAGAGATCGCCTCCAGCTCGCATGACGGAGGTGTCATGGAGGGCGAGGTTATTGGGGGTACCCCGGGTGCGTGAGTAATGGGGAGTTACAAGAAGAATGGTTGAGATCGTGATGGCGTTTGGAGCTACACCAACTAGAGAGAGTATCCTTTATTGAATGGTCATATAGTTATGTGATGATAGTATTATTGATGTTACTGTGTGTTTACTGACTCAAAGGATTATTCCAAGGAGTTTAGTAGACCTTGGTCGAGATCTATCGGATCCTCACTGGACTTATTTATATAAGCTCACTCTCTATTATTGCATGCATGCAGGTGTTACTGATTTTGTCTACGGGTATGTGCCTCCGGAAGAGGGAAATGTGCCGTATGTGGATGAGTCTTAAGTGCAGGAGTCATTGCCATGTGATATTCTTAGTTGTTGTAAATAATGTTTTGTATAATCTATTTTGAAATGTATGTATAGCTTATGTATTAAGTTGGAACGGAGGTGCATAACTATGAATGAGTTGATGAAAGAAAGTTTAATGTATGAAATGGTTGCGTTGTATGTTGTGAATTTGATTGTGGAGTTGGTTGGTGATTTGTGGAGTTTGATGTATGTTGTCATTAAGGATTGGTTTAGAGCCCTGATGTTCATGTTACTGTCGTTATGCTGCCGAAATTCCATTGCGTCCTGACTGATTGTAAGAGGGGTCGAGTTGGGGCGTGACAGACCCCATAACTTTGTGTTATTTACGGTTTGACCCCAAAATTTTATATTATTTATTGTTTGACCCCATAACTATGTATTATTTTTTATCTGGCCCATTACCTTAGTGGTAATTTAGTTTTTTTTGCCTAATGTTCTTCTTTTGGCCTATTATCTTTGTGATAATATTATTTTTTACCCCATGTTCTCAATTAGGGCCATTATCTTTGTGATAATTGTGTTTTTGGCTCCTATTTCTCGCAGAGCAAGTATATAATTTAAATTAATTTCAATTTAGACATGAAATCATGAGTGATTTCATTTAATTGCCTAAATTTCTTTGTGATTCAATTGTAATTATTACAATATAGGCATAAATTTTTTGCAATTTAATATAAATGCCTAAAATTTGTGTAATTTCCTTGCAATATTTACGATTAGGGTCATGAAATTTTTGTAATTTTATTTAAATTCTGAAATTTGTGTAATTACGTTGGAATCTTTGCAACAAGTGACATAAAATTTTAGTAATTTCATTTCATAGTATGAAATTTATATCATTTCATCATACAACTTGTTGTGTACAATATTAATAGATGTTATGTGCACTATTAATTTTTGAAATTAATTGATTGGACCATTACGTACTAAAGTTGTTTATTTACCCGAGGACTTTAGTGGTCATTCGAGGATTGTGCGAGTTAAACAAACCACGAGAAATATTCCCAACACTACTGACCATATGAACACACATTGTTGTGAGCCCAAAATGATTATCCCTTAAATCTTCTTATTTTTATAATTATGTGATGGGATAATTTGATGAGCATGTGATAGTCATATGTGGTTTCATACATAATGTCAAACCGCACCCTTATTTCTCTTAACGCGTAGAACCAAAATGTGTCTTTTGGATCTCAATAAGTTTGAGATAGCTTCTATGTGTCTAATAGTCATGGTCTACATGTGTAAAGTGAATTGAATGTGTTAATTCTTGTGGACTGGACCCAGTTATGAACGGATAGAGAACATTGAGGAGTGCTTAATTATGTCTAACATTATTAGTTATTTATATGTTAAATACCTTTTCATGTTCATCTTATGATAATATTTGTATTTATCATCATTCTCTTGATATAATCTTGTACTGCATATGTTATTATATTAATAATTAGTTTATTAATCCTTTATCTGAGTAGAAGTTCTAAGATTGGGATTGGTGTGATTCGAATCTATAACTATTAGTTCCCACACATGTGAATTTATGTAGTTCATATACGGAACTAATGTTTCTACTCAAATAGGATTAAATTGTGATAATTGTGACACTTGAATATAGCATTTGGCAGGTTGTACTACAATGTGTTGATACTGTATCTTATGTCACTTTGTTACATTTAAATACTTGTTCAAGTAGAATTAAACATCTAACTGTGCTAGTATCAAATATCCAAAATATGTCTATGTTGTGGTTATTACTAATAATAGCCAAAATATCATCCTTGCCCTCAACCAAAGGAAAAATGAACGTTGATGATTGCCAAACATGGCATCATATAGTTCAGAATATCATTGAGGAGCAAATAGGTGCTTGGAAAATTGAGTTATGTTGTGGTGAACCATTAGGGTGAAAACACCACTCCGCATAAGAGGTAGAAGCCTATCGGGTTGGAAAAATGCTAATGCTTGCATCATATTACTGAGTATTATGCATATTGCCTCATTACTTATTACGAAGTAAGACCTACTGATGTGGGGATTTTGAAAGCTTGAAAGAGACGTTCATTGGAATTTTTATTTCTAAGCTATGTCAGCTTATAATCAAGTTCGACAGATACTAGAAGCGTCCCAATGCTACTGAGAGGTAGCATTCTCGAGATGTCGAACATAATTAGATAACTGAAGACAGTTGGCCACATTCTCACTAATGAACAACTAGTGCAAGTCGTCATCATATCCTTTCCATCTAGCTGAGTGCACATAATTGTCAACATGACGTACAATAGGAATGATAAGACGTTCCAAACATAAAACGTCAACTGGAGATTGTAGGTAACGCCTCTTAGCCATCTAGGCCATTGGTCAAGCTTATGTAGCTAAGTCCAATAAACAAGGGTCATGAGGATCCAAGCACAAGGGGCAATGACTCCAATGATAAAAAGAAAGGATAAGTTGACTGAGAGGCCAAGAAGGTCAGACGTATATGTGACAAATTTGAGCTATGTTCTACAATTGTCATAAGAACGGTCACTAAGCTCGGAATTGCCTTGAGCCGAAGACTAAGCATCTAACCCTATAACTAGACATGAAGGAGCATTTACAATACCATTAGATTTTGGTTGAATTACAGTGGATGTTTGTAGGAAATAATCCGAGAGTTGAAGACAAGGACATCGGCACTTGTTAGCTACCACTATGTGATGGTCAAACTCTAATTTTTTCCATGCATCCTATAAGCTCCGATTCTAGAAATACATGGTCTATGGATAAAATCCTCTTACAATTAGGTTCTCAACTTCGTATATATGGAACTCAGTCAAATTGTTAGGAACAACTCATTATACATCTAGCTATATATTGTGGATGGTCTTCTTGTTCTATACACTGAACATGAAGAACCATTGCTATATAAATATATGTTTTTAACGCTACATCGATGAAATTTATAGCATAGCAAGCTAGGCATATTGAGCAAAATAAAATGAACAGACTCGCAAGAGAATGTCTTTTGAGGCTGTGATTTGCATAATTCTATCTCCCCTTATGTGCAAGTTGTCTAGCTAATAACTCCACAATAAAAATGTTTGGCGAAGGCTTGCGAGCTAGTTTTCAATTGTCTTGAATTCATCCTGAAATCTATGGTCCAAAGAATGATAGGGAGAGGCATGAGGCCTCACATTTTGTTACTTTTTTCAAAGCTTTCACAAGTGTTGGTCTTGCCCTTTTTGTTCTCATATGTTCAAAATTTAACTGCTTTGGATGATATTCTAATCATGTTAAGAATCAAACCAACATAATGAGAAATCTTTGAGAACCGATCTAGTTCGGTGATATTGATTTGATTTATTCAAAATAATTTATGACGAAAAAGGTATGGCGTAAGGGCTAAATATTCCTGGCACTTCGCAACTATGAGATGTTGTAAAAGAAGGAATAAAACCTCATTGGATTTGGTTAAGTATATGTTGGCTCATGTAGTTTTCTCAATTTTGTGTTGAGAATAAATAACTGCCACATAGATATCTACTTGACCGAGAGACCTAGAAATCAATCACTTCAACTCTCTATGCATCATGGACAGGTAGTGAACTAGTCCGCGATGACTTATGACCATGTAAGTTGACTACTTTTGTTCATCACATTTCTCATGAGCTTGAGAAATTTAAACCAAAAGGAAATATGTGTATTTCCATTTAGTACTTTGAACGCTCCAAAGGGAATGTTCATTGCTAAACAAATAGTGGGAATGTGTCTGAACTCAACATTCTTGGATATAGAATTTCCTAGTAGGATATTCAATTTTCTGAATTGAATACTCTTAATGGTCCTATCTCTCACAAATTTTCAGTTGAAAGGAGGATTTGATTCGGTTCACTGATCCAAGTGGGAGAGAAACACGTTTGGTTTAGTTTGGTCCACTTGAATTTGTTTCAAGATCAAAGTGAGTTTGTCTCATAACCAAAATGAGTTTGTCTCATAAACCGATTTGTGGATCATGTTCACTTGCAATAGTAATATCGGTTTGAGCAACTCGAATCTGTTTCATGATCAATGTGAGTTCGTTTCACTACCGAGTGATTATGAAAATAAGTTTTTCATTTGATTACTAGTTAAGATGATGATGGATCTTAGATAGTGGCTGAAATTCTCTCATCTTTTTGTAAGGGAAAGTCGGATGAAAAGCAATGAAAGAACAATTGGATTTAATATCAAATAGAAGTTTGCCGGTGACTAAAAGTTGTACCCAAATTGAGGGTATAACTTGCAAGCAAACCTTCTTTCATTGTTAGGTTTGTCTCTATTCATCTATTTCTGATCATGTCACCCAATTGAACCTCAAATTACATTAGATGGATGTAAAGGTGATGTTTCTTAGTGGAGAAATGCAAGAAGAATTCATTATGTATGATCTTCAAATGATTCAATAAGGCATATGCGTATATGTCAATTGGTTTGAGAGTAGATATGTGGTTCTATCTCTCTAGATAGATGATATCATTGATCAGAAATGACAAGGAATATATAGTCAATATCAGGAAATGGTTAGTTATCCTTAACTTTGTGGGATAAAGGACATTGGTGGAGTAGTTTATGTGTTTAGAGTCAAGATCTAAAGGGGTCAATCTAAGATTCTTGTTTTTGTTGCAATAGTCATATGTCAAGCAAGTTCTTGAATGACTCAACACGTAAGTCTACAAACCTATGGATGCTTCTGTAACTGAGGGATAAAACCTAAGCCAAGGGAAGTGTCCCCAATGCCAGAATAGACTGATGAGATAAAATGTTCCTTATTCAAGCATCATGAGAAGCCCTGTATATATTGTGGTATATACATGGCCAGATATTCATTTTTGCCATGGAATTGATATGTTGTTATCAATCAAAGTCTTAGACAAGCTTGTTGGAGCATTGTCAAAAGGATCTTGAGGTATTTGAAAGGCAACTTAGATTTTGCCTATGCCATTGAAATGTTGATCTCTATTAGTAGAGATCTACAAGTGCTAATTTGGGTGATAACCCAGATGAGCGTAAAGTTACCTCTTATGTTTTCTTGCTAGTCAATGGCAGGACTTTGCGGACTGACAAGAAACAAATATGCATAGTATTGTCAACTATGAAAATTGAGTTGTGTGGTATGCTCATCAACTATGCAAAAGGCAGTATGGCTCAAGAGATTATGATGGACTTGAGATGAGCCAGTTGCTAGACAGGCACTGACGATCTATTGTGTCCACTAATTATCCGTCGTCTATGCTAAGGATCCTAAACTTCATGGCGAGACCTAGTACATAGACATTATGGCTTTGTGTCATAAAAGGAAGTGACTGTGGAACATTCACCTACGCAAGAGATGGCAGTGACCCACTCGATAAGTTCATATGCAGAGATATGTATTTGTTGTAGTAGAATCTCTAGGATTGCGTAGGACTTGATATTGATGTTCTGTAAAGTATTGTGTAATTACTAATGTATTCATACTGGTGAGTATTTGATGCCAGTTCATAGTGAACAAAATTTTCTTCATGTGTTTGCTTAGTGCCTTGTCTTTGTGATAAGTTTGGAAGAAATCGAGTATGAGTATGCTAGTTTAGATTGGCATCGAAAAGTATGTCGACAAGTTGATGAGATTGGCTCTCTCCTACGAGCAATCGCCTTTGGCGCAGTGGGAGCATACAAAGATAAGACGATATGAGTTGGTTAGTATTCGTCGGGAAATACTATACTCATATAAGATACGTCTCCTTAAGTATTGGTTTGGAATTGGTTTCTGTGACAATATTAAGATAAGACCTCTTAATTGTATATGTTACAATTAAAGACTGACATGAGGTCGATATGGATTCTCACAGTCCATATAACCTGTGTGTAGCCAGATTTGAAACCTTGATTACTAAGTATATTAAGTTCAAGGATTCAGGTTAGTTTCTGAGTATTAACTAAACCAAGATCTGTACGGTGTTTTGATTTAAGTAAAGACATATGCCCCTTATAAGGGAAGTCACACCCTAACACATGTTTCATACCATGTTTGCTTTGCAACCGTAAAAGGAAGTGGGTGAATGGATCCCTACTTCACCACTGTGTAAGTCCTTGAAGCAATAAATGCTTCTTTGGGATACCCTTAGTGACCTATGCTCATATTCTAATAGGTTAAGTTCAATGTTAGCTACTTTGGTATGTTTCCTAAAGATCACGTTAGATTCTATCATATAGGACATGTCCAGGAAAGCGGTTGACTTGGCTTAGAAGGATATTAGAACGAAGGGAAGACTGTTCGCATTTGGGCCCGCATGTGTTCATTGGTCGATCAGTTATACAATCTTTGTGATTGAATATAACTATGAATATATCTTTGAGATTTAAAGGTCAAACATAGCCTACGAGGGATAAGGTGTGTGTTGACTAATGTGAACTTAAAATTGGTCTAGGGTACAGCGATACATTTTCTTTCGTTGAAGACTGTAGCTCCCATGTCATCCCTAACAGGTGCATGGTATGAGCTCCCACTTGTTGTGTGCTCGCGGGTCACACGACTTATTTGCCCGTATGAATTTGTTGATGGTTCCCGACAAGGTTGTAAAGAGAGATAGTGGTGGATATGTGTCTATCCATGTTGTGCGAGTGGGAGATGTTGGATTTTGGGGCTGGGTCGCCCAATATGGGTTGACCTGGCCTCACCCATTTAGTATGGGTCCATGGAAGTTATAGGAAGTTATTTCCATAACTTCCTATCCTATTTCCAATTATAGAAATAGGAAAAAGATAGAACTGAACGTATCAGTTCTAAGAGAAAGAAGACAAAGTGTTTTCTTCTATGTCTTTTCTATCTAAAATACTCTCTACCATTTTTACTAAGTGTATTAATCAAATCAAAGGGTTCTTAAGTTGTGGCCAATAATTCAAAGTCGAATCCGTACCTTGAATTTCGATTCGGCAAATTCTTGCACACTATTCTGCATATACTATGAGGTTAGTATTTAATTCGGTTTATGAAGAATCCATATTATGTATTAAATTTCTTCACTTCTATATCATAATTTTATGCCTTTTGCATTGACCCAACTAAGATGAAAACATAGTGGGCTTAATTCTTTGGAAATACATGCTATTTAGCCTTCTATAATCTGTATATGTTAGGCCTTTTTACTATACTTTATATTTTTTTCTTCTTATAATTAATCAAGTATTGTATTGCATGACTTGTTGCACATTTGTGTAGAACAAATATCATGTAGAGCAAGGTACCAAGAAACTTTGTTGGTTTGTTGTTCGGAAATGTTATCTCAATAAACTTTGTTGTGAAAAGAACTCCTACACAAGGTACCAAAATCTTGCAAGTCTTTTGATAGTTGGACTCTATGCTTTTTTGTTAACCTTTCATTAGAAAAAGTGCATACAGATATCCATTTTCCTTTTGTACACTTGTCTTTTTCTTTTTGTTATTTTATATTTCTTACCTCTTACTTGTTTTTCTATTCCTTTATTAGTTCATGGTATATCTTTTCCTCTCAATTTTTTTCACTGGTTTCTTGCTTAGAGAAATGAGCTTGGTCATTTGTCAGTTGGTTTGGAGCTATCACCAACTTGATCAAATTTGTTGAAATTATATTGTGTAATGTTCTATCTATACTTAGTAGGTTGGCTAAAGATGATAATAGAAAACTGAAAAATGTAAAGATCTCATGAATTTAGAGAGTTAACTATGTAGTTTGCAAAACAACTACTCTACCCTCGTTAAATATAAATGAGCATCACGTAAGGTATAGAAAACATGCATGCAGATATCCCTTTTCCATCTGTACACTTGTCTTTTTCTTTTTGTTATTTTCTATTTCTTACCTCTTACTTGTTTTTCTATTCCTTTATTAGTTCATGCTATATCTTTTTCTCTCATTTTCTTTCACTAGTTTCTTGCTTAGAGAAATGAGTTTGGTCATTTGGCAGTTGGTTACATCACATTTGTAGAAAGTATATTGTGTGTAATGTTCTATCTATAGTTAGTAAGTTGGCTAAAGATGATAATAGAAAACTGAAAAAATGTAAAGACCTCATGAATTTAGAGAGTTAACTATGTAGTTTTCAAAACAACTACTTTGCCCTCATTAAATATAAATGAGCATCACGTATATGTACTAATGAAAAAGTGTTTTTCTTACCTCTTACTGTTTTTTTGTTCCTTTATCAGTTCATGTTAACTAGGCTGAATTTGGCCCAACAACTCTAATAGGGCCCAATACCTTTAGTTGGGACCTACAAATTAATTAGGCCCAACAACTGTAGTAGGGCCCATTAACATATTGGGCCATGAGTTTAGGAATTATATTTATTACAATTCAAACCATTAATTTTTGTTTTTCGAAATTAGTGCAATTCATACTATTAAGTATGCAATCCATATTTTGAGTGTTTGCTATAATACAATACTTAACCAAATAGATATCGATTATGAATGGATGAACCACCGTTTGGAACCTGATAGGCAGCTTAGTAGTACGTTCATTAGAGGTGTACATGAATTTGTTGCATTTGCAAGTAGTAAGCAACATTACATGGATGGTGATAAAATAAGATGTCCATGCGCAAAATGTAAAAATCGCAAGTTCTTGGATCCTGACGATGTAAAGGTCCATCTTTATCAGCAGGGTTTCATGCTGCATTATTATGAATGGACTTCACCTGGGGAACAAATTCATAATTATGGTAATACATCTCAGAAGAACTTTACTCATAATTATAATTACCCTGCGTTTGATGAAAGAAATACCTATAGGACAATGGTATTTGATGTTGCTCGTCCGGAGTTCATTATGGATCACGATCAACCACGTGAACCACCTAACACAGAAGCATCAAAATTTTAATCTCTTGAAGGCTGTTGATGAACCATTATAGGATGGTTGTGAAACTCTAACTCATTTGTCTGTTGTGTCTCGTTTCATGAATATCAAGTGTGAAGAAAATATGAGTGAATAATGCTTCAATAGAATGATCGAGACAGTGAGGGAAGGATTGCCAAAAACTCATAATTTACCTGAAAAATTTTACAACTTCAAACAAGAAATGAGGCCTTTAGGATTGGGATATGAAAAGATAGACGTATGCAAAAATGGATGCACATTGTTTTACAAGGATAGAAGTGACATGGACTCTTGTCCCCGTTGCTATAAGCCACGTTACAAGACATCAAGACGGGGTAAGCTCATAGCTCAGAAGAAGTTGCGATATTTTCTGCTAACTCCGAGGTTGCAAAGGCTATACATGTCAAAGGTTACAGCTGAACATCTGCAATGGCATAAGAAGCACCAAGTTGAAGATGGGAAGATATGTCACCCGTCTGACGCTGAGGCAAGTAAACACTTTGATAGAGTATATCCTAGTTTTGCTGCCGAGCCAAGAAATGTTCATCTTGGGCTGTGTTCAGATAGGTTTAATCCGTACAACTCAAGTTCTAAACCTTATTCTTGTTGGCCGGTGATTATGACACCATACAATTTGCCACCATGGATGTGTATGAAGAACCCTGTCATATTCTTAACTCTTCTTATTCCTAGCCCGAAAAATCTCGGTAAGAACATTGATATATACTTAGAGCCCTTAATCAAATAATTGAAAGATTTATGGGAAGTAGGGGCACGTTGTTATGATGTGTCAACATAAACAAATTTTCAATTAAGGGTAGCTCTATTGTGGACAATAAATGACTTTCCGGTATATGGTATGTTATCTGGTTGGAGTACACATGGGAAGTTATCGTGACTATATTGCATGGAACATTCAAAGGCTTTCCAATTGACCATTGGTAGAAAAAAATTGCTTCTTTGATTGTCATCGCTAGTTCTTACCACCAAGTAGTTCATTACGGCGAGACAAGAAGAATTTTGTTAAGGGTAGAGTTGAAACATCTGATCATCCTCCCATATTAGATGGTGAACAAATTTGGGAACGTGTAAAAGACTTCCCTACAGCAAATGAATTGTCAACAAGCAAGATCGCTGGCTTTGGGAAGGAGCATAATTAGACGAAAAGAAGTAATTTTTAGGATTTGCCCTACTGGCGGTCACATCTTGTGCGTCATAATTTAGATGTGATGCATATTGAGAAGAATGTATTTGATAATATTTTGAACACTGTGATGAATGTCAAGGGTAAGACAAAAGATAATCTGAAAGTGAGAATGGATGTTTCTAACTTTTATGACCGTCCTGAATTATGTGTTCAGAGCAAACCGGGTGGTGGTTATAAACTGAATATGGGTGTGTACACATTGCCTATGGCCGATAGAAAAGTAATTCTAGATTGGGTTAGGGACCTACGACTCCTCGATAGATATGCATCCAATTTAGGAAGATGTGTTGACATGAAATATCTAAAGTTATCGCATATGAAGAGTCATGATTGTCATGTCTGTATGGAGAGATTGCTCCCTATAGCTTTACATGAGGTATTTCCTTAACATGTTTGGGAAACTTTTACAAAACTAAGTTTGTTCTTCAAAGATATATGTTGTACATCTCTTCATAGAGAAGATCTAGCAAGGATGCAAGAAAATGTTGTCGTGACTCTTTGCAACCTGGAAAAGATCTTACCCCCTGTCTTCTTCGATTCGATGGAGCATTTTCCAATGCACTTGGTGTATGAAGCAATATGCGGTGGTCCTGTACAATATCGATGGATGTATCATTTTGAAAGGTAATTATATATTTTTCCCAAATTTATATGCAAACACTTGCATTAAACAATACTTAAATGTACATATCAATACTCATGCAGGTTCTTACATCGTTTGAAGAGGGGATTAAAGAATAAAATTAGGGTTGAGGGTTCTATATGTGAAGCGTATCTTTCCTTGGAAACATCAACCTTTTGTTCATATTACTTTGAACCTCATGTGAGAACGTATCTTTCCTTGGAAACATCAACCTTTTGTTCATATTACTTCGAACCTCATGTGAGAACTAACACAAGAAATATTGGTCGAAATGACCAATATAGCGATGTGGACTACCTTGATGGATGCTTAGCTTTATTTACTTACCCGGGTTGTCCAATAGGAAAAGTAAAGTACCGAATACTGGATGATCAAAAGTTATATGCTGCACACCTATATGTACTAATGAAGTGCCAAGAGGTTCACCCTTATATACGGTAAGGTGATGACATTTTGTACATTTTTTGTACACCACTACATCTTTAATATGAACCCCATATATTGCTCACAGGATGTTTGACGAATATCTTTCCCAAAATTATCCACCATTAACAGTGACACAACTTCAGAATAAGATTGACAATCTTTTCCCAAAATGGTTATACGACCATGTAAGTACACATCTAATTAATGGTTATTTGCATTGAAGTTAGCACTCAACTCTTTAACTTCCGGTAAATTCCTTGTTTTACAGTTTGCCTGCAGTAATGGTATTGATGATCGGGTAAAATGTCTTTCTATGTGGCCAAGTAAGAGAGTGTGCATATGGTCAAGCTATTTGGTTAATGGATACCGATTTGACACCTTGGAAAACAGGTCTTCCAAGTCCACAATGAATAGTGGAATGTTTGTGACGACCGAGAACCTCTTCATATTCATTTCAAATTGTTGAATGTCTTATTTAAGCATTAAATGTATATTTATCCAATTTTTAGCATAAGACACTATTCATAAAGAAAATTTACTGTTTAATTTTTCTGAAACTGTATTTTTATCCTGTCACATATCATGTAGGAGGAATGTAAAAAATATTATTTTGTGTATTTAATATTAGGAGTATGCATTTAGAAAATAGTTTTCGTCTTGAATGAATAGTGTTACGAAAGAATAGTAACTTTTTGTAGAATTTTTATATGGGCTTCCAGTGATCTTCCAAGCTTTGTCAATTTTTCGTCTTGATTTCGTCTTGATTTTCTTGCCAATTTTGCTCAATTTGATCTTCCAAGCTTTGTCAAGTATTCTCCAAGTGGTTCCAAGCTTCTCCAAGCCCTATCATAGTTTCTTTGCACGTTTTTGGTGAGAGAGTTGCATCATTTTCATGGTTTAAAGTTTATGCCAAGTTTTATTTAATTTTCGGATTTTACTATTATGGAGCTATAACATGCTTGTTTCTTGCTTTATATAGTATGTATACATGTTAGAGAACATCCATATGCAATATTATAGCTTGGTGTTGAGTTTTTAGCAAAGTGTCACTTGAGGAAGATGATGAATAGTATAATTTCTAGGGTTCCAAAAATTTGAGCAATTTAATTTGATTCAATGCTTCTAGTAGTTGCTAATTAAGTCCTTAAGCGTGGGAGAAATATTCGTTATACTTGCCATGTGAAAATTTTGAGAATTTTGATCAAAATAGGCTACTTTAATTGGGGATTTTGGGGTTAACTCGAATCCGAACACGTTTTGAGGTTATGGCTAGTCTTTATTAAGTATTGAAGCCTTAGAAGTGCCTTCGTTTTGCTTGTTTGGGTTCCGAAATTAGTACTTGTAGTATAAACGCACAAAGAGAAAATCGGGGATTTAATGGTAAACGAGGTTTAACGGGTGAACTCGAGGGTCCTTGGGATGCCATAAGGTGTGGTTTGAAGGATATGGTAACTCGTTTGGGAATCTTGAACCTTTCCTTTCGGTTTGGAGCTTAATAGCAAAGATTGACAAAGGGGTTTCGGGTTGAAAGTGAATCCGAGTGCGTTCGGGCATTAGGGCTAGTGTCTAGTAAGTAAGGAGGTGCTAGAAATGTATTCGCTTCGCTTAGTTGAGCTCCGATTAGAGTACTTGTAGCGTAATGCATAAAGAGGTAAATTCGGACTTTTGGGGTAATTGTACTTTAAAGTGAGATTTCAAGGGCTTAGATGGTGCCATAAAGTGTCATTAGAGATGTAGTATAGTTAGATTCGAGGTTCATTATCTTGTGTGAAGTTTAGAGCTTGTTTTGTGAGCATTTAGAAGGAGATATGTTGGACTTCTTGTCAAATGGTTAGTCTCATTGCATAATTAGTTGTTTGAATTGTTATAGTTGCTACATTTGATTGTTAATCAAGTAAACTATAAAGTTAGCTCATCTAGTTAGATGATTATTGATTGTTGTAGTAAAGTAATTGAAATTTATAGCTTATAATCTTAACTTAATGATATTTTGATGCTTCTAATGCCTTCTATGCTAACTAATGAGGTGGTAGAGTGAACTTTCTAACTTAATTACGTGTGAAAAATGAGTTTGTGTGTATAAGTGAATTGAAGAAGAAAATGAATAGTAACTTGATTAAAGAATGTGAATTTGTTGCTTATGGTGTTTTAGTGTTAATAAGAGTGTCATTTTAACATGTCATGTAATCTAAAGTAGTTAGTGTATGTTTAATGATCTTAGAAAAAATAGATAATCTTGTACATGATTTCACTTTGGATAATGCATATTAGAGTTCTTTTAACATGCTTAGTAATTGAATAATGCTTAGTATTTAAGCGTAATAGCGTGTATTAAGTGTTTAACTTGAAGGCTGTGTGATTCATGCTATCTTATGAGTTAAGTTGTATATTTAGGCTATATGTATATTAGAGCTAATCATGATAATAGAATTGCAATGGATAATGAAAGTGTTATACTTATATGAATAACTAGGGGTTGCACATTTGAGTGGATTCAAAGAGGTTTGGAGCAAACCTAAGCTATGCTCTTACGGGTTTGACTTACTAAAGGTGAGGGAGTCTTCATTTTTTTTTTTTTTGTACATCTTAACTTATCTTATTGTTTATAGATTGTATGATTAGCAATTGAAATAGTTTATATGTACTATTTACTCGCTATCTTGTGTTTTCTCGTGTTATTTGTGTTTAATTGCGAGGGCGGCTTACTTTGTCGTCTCTCTTATGTGATTTTGATATTCTTGATTCTCGTGATCTTGTCTCGGGGTTGCGCAACCTTTTCGGACATGGTAGCGTCGAGAAACACGGGCAGCATCGGGCTTGCCGTGCTCCCTCGACTACCATGGTGCCTATTCCCTTCTCGCTGAGGCATACTCCACTACCCCAGAAGCGTGGTTCACCTGCTGGGCATAGACCTACCTCAGGAGAAAGGGTCGTAGGATCGGGATACATCCGGAGTATCCCAACTTGTTGGAGTAAGGGTTTGCCGGCAATTGCGTGAAGTTCGTGGTTCGTGGCTCGTGATTGAAGACAAAGTGGAACCGTATCCTTTTAATGTTGTTAACTACTTGCTATTTGATCTTGTTGTTTATGTTATATATATATATATATATATATATATATATATATATATATATATATATGATTTCTTGTATCTGCATATCATTTTGCACGCCCCGGTATGTTGCATCACCTCCCTCGCTGGGCAACATTGTTGCTCACTCGTCATTTAAACATGTTTCAGGAGAAGTTGAGGAAAATCCACAGTTGATAGCAGTAGAGGAAGAAGAAGAAGTATACGTAGATCAGAATCTTTGATTCTTGTGTGATAAGGTTGATTATGTGTGCAGTTTGTTTGAAGTTGTTGGTTGTTGTGCTTTTGAGACCTTGTGGTCTTATGTATAGTTGGTGAATGTAGTATCTTGTAATCTTATGTGATAGATGACTAAGTTATATGGCATTTAATAATGAATCCTAGTTTACTTTTCTTATTGCATGCTTGGGTATTTGTTAACTTGATAAGAAACTTTGGCTATAGTTATATCCAACTACTTATAGTTAAAATTAATTTTGTCTTGCATGCTTGTGTGCTATAAGTAGATTTTGTTGTTCCAAGGCTCGGATGGCCTTGAGGAGCTGGTTGGCTTTATGAATCTTGAAAGCTAGGTTGTATGAATGGTTGATTGTGATTCAGGACTTGTATGTGACTGTTGGTAGGTTTTTAGATAGTCCTATATATAGGGGAAACTCCGTCCGTTTTCCTCTAAATTTCGTGTCTGGGGTTTGGAATTGGGTGAGAATAGCATGATAAATAGGAGTCCCGGTCTTGTGAGAGATCGGGGTGTTATAGTGTTCGTCAAGGGGACATATGAAGGTACTACCGAGTACAGTGACTACTATGAAATGTTGGAGGACATTGTTGAATTGAAGTACCATAATCCAACACAGAAACATACAAGAGTTGTTCTTTTTAAGTGCAAATGGTATGATATGCAAAAGGGTAGAGGTGTTAAGGAACATCCTAAGTATCGAATTGTTGAGGTCAATGTGAAGAGGGGATTTCCAAAATATGAACCGTTTGTGTTAGCAGAACAAGCACATCAAGTCTATTACTGCAAATACCCTGGTGCTAAGAGAGATCGCGTAGACTGGTGGGTTGTATGCAAAATCAAATCGAAGAATTACTATGATGTGCCACGAAAGGAGTATGAAATTGAAGAGGAAATACATTTTCAATCAGATGAAATGAATGTGCATGTAATACTACCAGATGATGAAGAGATGCCTCGACGTGTTCATGAATCTGTTGAAAATATTGAGGTATTGCAAGAGGAATTGAATGAGTTACAATATCAACAACAACAAGTTGAAGGTGAAGGTGAAGGTGAAGGTGAAGGTGAAGGCGGAGATGAAGATGAAAATGAAGATGAAGATGAAGATGAAGATGAAGACGAAGACAAAGATGAAGATAAAAATGAAAATAGAGATGACGATGAAGATAATGCTAATGATTAGTGTTAATTACATTTAATGGATTATTTCAATGTATTTACACTACTTATAAACATTTAATATGATTGTAATGTTTTCAAATTGCATGTGTAGATCTACATTCTTTAATGATAGTTGGATTTTATTCAAAACAGACATGTCTTCAAATAGAAATAAAGGTAAAGGTATGGTTAGGAAATATGTGCCTCCTGGGATGTTGCAGCACTCTATTGCACGTTCAGGTGGTGCACAAACATCCCACTCATCCTCCTATGCTGGGCGAACATCTACTTCATCCACTTCAATACCATTGAGTACTCTAGGGTTGATCTCACAGATTGCCAGACCCACAGATGATCAATCTCCGACAACTACTTCATCCACTTTACCTACCGATAATCAATCTCCGGCAACTACTTCATCCACGGGCTTGCCACAACACTTAGATGGTTTGCACGTTGACTCTGAAGACTCGCATATGCCCCATTCCACACTTGTCAAGCAGAACTATTTAGTCCATAACTAAGTAGTAGAGTTGGACACTCTACTATGGTAGAAGTTATTGTGTATAAGTCCCATTTATAGTAAAGTGATTTTCCTTGATCATGGATAGGGTTCCAGACTTACTTCACTTATGCATGTGTATGCATTAGGCGGGCCACTGTAGGTGTGATACTCTAAATATGTACTATCGAAGACATAGGTCACCTATGCCTACAAGCTAGAAGGGACATGTATATGCAATAAGAAATTCATACAATAATCACTCCCTTAGAATGATCCAGGTTGATCATCCTAAATCTATGCGTACAGTAATACATGATGTATTAGTTATTACACTTGTGCGTCGCTCCCTTGGTTGAGTGGATAACTTCCAAAGTAAGGTTAGATTGTGGGTTAGAGGTTCTAAGGAGAAAGATATAGTCAAAGAGGTGATAGTACAAATTGGTAAACCTGTCTTGGCTATGCGTGAGTACAGAGGGGTGACGTGGTCAATATCACTTAGTTGGTCTAAAGACTGGGCATCATATATTATTGACTAACTCCTGTTCATAAAGTAATTATTTTGGAGTGCAACCATAGTCTTTTAGTGGAATAGACTAAGGTTAAAATAACAAAATATTGCTAGAGAACTAGCGAGAATATTTTGGTCATTTTCAGTGGAGGATAATTATGTTCATGGTCCCTCTTCTAGCCATTTACCATATAAGTATATTTACTAAATGAAGAATTACTAAATTGAAGAGAAGATTTAATCCATTGAGAATTAAAAATCATAAATAGACTTTTCTATTTTTGAAAGGAGTTTCTATTTTGATTATTGGCTGAATTTTGGATTAAATAATTAATTAATTAAAGTCTTAAGCCTACTAAATATTTAAGATAATTTTTCCAAACTTGGAAAAAAAGTTATATTCTTAAATAGTAGACTAGATTTGAATTTTGGAATTAATTGGAATTAACTAATTTAAATTGGATAGAGCTTAGAGGACTGGACTATAGGTTTAACACGCGGACCAAGGACCTGGACTCATGGGCTAGGCATCCTATGTGGGTCCTAGGCATGTGGTATGGGCTAATTTACTAAGCCAGTATGAACACAAGGTGTACAAGAATTTCTATTTTATTATGGAATTAAAGGATAATTTAAAGTCCTAATCCTTACTCTATTGGATTCTGTTTTCAAACAGGATTGCCTTGCATATTTTCACCTATATAAAGGCCTCTACCCCAAGCTTTACAATTGCACTATCTCATTTGAGATCTCTCTCTTTCTTTAACGAGTAAGCTTTAACTTTTGAAGAAACTGGAAATAGTTTTTCTTTTAGTTTAGTTTAGCAAGATCAAGTCTCACAACTTGATCAACACTTAAGCTAGGAATTTGGAATAGAGGGGAATATCAGAATTGAGGATCAGAAACAT
This sequence comes from Ehretia macrophylla, assembly GCA_037974665.1. Classification (NCBI taxonomy): domain Eukaryota; kingdom Viridiplantae; phylum Streptophyta; class Magnoliopsida; order Boraginales; family Ehretiaceae; genus Ehretia; species Ehretia macrophylla. The sequence continues at coordinate 10,392,053 of CM075768.1, forward strand.
TGTTCCAGGCATGTGAAGCAACTTCTTCAGCAAAGGTGAAGTTTTATTCTTTTGTTCTTTGGGATAAAGGTATTCCTCAAAACTTTATTTGCTTTTATAATTAAACTATGAACTGTTTAGATGTTCAAGTAGCTTTTTCATGCTTTATTCCTTTTAAAAATCCATGCATGAATGATTTCTCTTTATTCTTTTAATTATAAAATTTGATTCATAGGATATATAGTTTCCCTTCAGTAGTATCAGAGACACTGCGAATTAAATCATAAAATAGTTAAACTAGTTTAATTGTTTAGTAGTAGAAACTAAGAAATCATTTAAGAACACTGAAATATTCAGATTTGTTTAATGCTTTCAATGCATGAAATTATGTGTTCTTATTAGTTTCTTTGTTTACTAAATTAATTATAAATAATTAATTTTTTTATGGTTTTGGATTAGAATTAAACCTTGACTAGATTGGTAGTACTTTATAAGGTTATAATTAATAGAGTTTGAAACCATTTACATAGAAATTAATGGAAATAAGGTTTTCCTAAAAGTTTGTGATAAAAATTCTTGCGTTTTAATTATTCTTGGGATAATTAAAATAGAAACCAAAAGAATAATTTTGGAACACTAACAATTCAGATTTATTTATATGCTTTTAATGCATTGAATTATGTGTTCTAATTAGTTTCTATGTTCATTAGAATTAATTATTGGTAATTAATTCATATGTGTTTTCTGGTTAGGAATTGAACTTTGATTAAATTACTTGTTTAATAGTAGTTTAAAAGGTTACAACTAGTAGTTTTGGAAACCACTATAAACTTCCAAGTATTAGTATATGAATTTATGGAAAACAAGTTTTGCTGAGTTTTTGAGATAAAAATTCTTGTGATATTAAAATTTCATATAATGCGAAAATTGGTTATAGAATTGGATTAGACAACTTGGAAAAAGTTAATCCATGTTAACCAAGGATTATGACAACGACACAAAAATAAATAAATATATAAAAAAGGGTGGGGGTGCACGAGCGCACGTGAGAATACGCGTGTGAGAATACGCGTGGCCGCGGGAGTGTTGTGATTTATGCCCTAAATACCACTATATAGTAAGACATCTTAGTATAGGTGAATATATACATTTATATATAATCAATGTATCATTATGAGCATCTTATATTCTTTCTTTATTTGATATATATTTATATGCAAAAAGCTCTATGATATGAATGAATGGCATAAGTGCGTGGTGATCCTCACAGAAAGGTCTATGCTGTGAGGTTTGTATCAAAACTATATGTTTATAACCGAATAGTAAGGCTGGACACTTCACTATGGTAAGGTTATAATGAGAAGCCTCCTATTTGGTAGGGTAACTTACCTTGGTCATTGGAGGAGCTTTCTGGACAACAACTATTAGTACGTTATGGTGCATTGAATGGGACTTAAGTAGATGCTATCTCAGTGACATTACTATCATTGTCAGAGAAGAAAAAACATCTTATACTACTAACTGACCAAAGCTCTGCATCATGATCATATGTGGATATATTAGTGGAGCCTAGGACATATACTTTGATTCACTGTGGGTGAGATCCTATGTAGAAGGTCAACAGCTCTGTGTTTTGGGTACATGGACTAGATCTATTAGATGGCATGCATATGAGTCATGATTCTTTGACTATCTTAATTGATAACGAACTATTCGCTTGGAGTTATCTATATGGTCATCAGAATCTAAGCGTTTAATATTATAGCTACGGCTATATTAAATACTAGACTAGTAGGTCGCTCCCGAAAATAAGAGAATAGTATATGGGCGATGATTATAGGAACAATAAAGGTCCAAGGTTTAGTTGTAATCAAAGACAGGATGATAGTACTGATACAAAACCTGCTCTTGATTACAGATAAACCATAGAGGGGCATTTCGATCATTTATACTTAGTAGGGCAAAGACAAAAACTCATAAAGAAGCTTATTCGTTGTCATGGAGTACAACCTTAGCTCTTTAGTGGAATGAGTTAAGGTTAAAATGGTACAAATACTGCTAGTGTCTCGCAAGGGCGTTTTGGTCATTTTGAAGCCACAACAACTATGTCTTTGAGTCCCTTTCCTAGCCACTTTCCCTTTATAGCGAACTACGACTTTCTTATTTTGGCCCGGATGTGTAAATTAAGTGACGCCTAGCTACATAGGTATCACGACAGTTTATACGGTAATGAAGTCCGACTTATACAAATTTATTTGTTGGAATTAGCGTGCATTCCGATCCTTCCATTAAATATGTTCTGATCGAGTGAGGACCATGATACGATTAAGTCCGCTAAACCGATTCTATGCTTAGATCTAAACGATGGAACAAGAGATGACACCCATAGCAAAACCCATTTCCAACAATCACGTCTTAGCCAAGGACTTTCATGTTCAACGACCGAAACAAGATCGCATAGGATATCACCGCACGTCAGAGGTTAACGGATCCTATCTTGACAAATGTCTGTCAGTCTTTATATTGCTAGACTAAACTGCGAGAAACCGTAACTCACCTTTATGAATGTGGATTTTGTCCAAACGCTATATTTAGCCCTTGATATATCCGACAACTATAATTTATCAAGTCAATGGATTAATTTGTACAATTCGCAACGAATAATTATCTATTAATCCAAAGTCATGTAGTTTATTATCTATGTCACATTCAATGATCCATTCCACTAATGATCATTCATATGTAAGTCAATCACATCGTCATGCAGTTATGGCACAAGGCACGCCATCCTTTATCATTAACGTCCCTATGTTAATCAAAAGTAACTGCATTTGATAGCCCGTAAGCGATTATTCTAGTCCCGGTCAAATAATGTAAAGGCTATAAATTTGTTATACTTTTTATCATGTCGAAGAAATATGCTGATGTATTCAAACACCTTTAGAATATATTTTTTCTCTTAAAAAACACTAAGGACACAATCATATATTATAAGCGTAGAATATGAACGTCCATTAAATGCCATTATGTAAAATACATATACTCATCAAAATATCCCTATATAGGTCATCTATCTATAGTATTAGGGCGTATCTCTAACAATGTGTATCTCATGAAACATAAATCTGAATCTTTTGACAATTCAAAGAATTCAGAGCTGAAGTAGAAAATAAAAATGGAATAAAAATTAAGGTTCTATGATCAAATTGTAGAGGTGAATACCTTAGTACCGAATTTCAAGAATATCTCAAAGATAATGGAATAGTCATTTCATTGACCTTCCTAGTACACCAGAACTCAATGGAGTATCAGAGAGGAGAAATCAAAATTTGTTAGACATGGTCAAATCAATAATAAACCATACCAATTTACCAATTGGCTTATGGGGTTATCCTCTCCTTATAGTTGCATATATCTTGAATAGGGTCACTTCCAAATCAGTCTCAAGTACTCCCAATCAGATTTGAAAAAATAGAAAACCTAGCCTTAAACACATTAAGATTTGGGGTTGTCTTGCCTGTATTAAAAGGCTTAAGACTAAAAAATTAAAAGTTTGATTTGACAAGGTCAGATTCATTGGGTATCCCAAAGATTCATTAGGATATAACTTTTATTCCTGTACTGATCAGAGAGTCTTTGTCAGTAGACAAGCCATATTCTTAGAACAGATCATCCAAGAATGAGGCATAGAAAGAAAAGTTGAACTCAGTGAAAAAGTCACTAAACAAGTAAATGACTAGAATCAAATCAAGGATATGATCAAGGAGGAACTTGTTCAAAGAGTTGTTTACCTTGATGATGGTGATCACATGAATGATCCTGTCAACTATGAAGAAGCTATATTTGATGCAGACTCAAAAAAATGGCTTGAGGCCATAAAGTCTGAAATGGTTTCTATGCATACCAATGAAGTCTTGAATCTTGTGGACCCACCTAAAGGTATTGTATGTATAGGTTGAAAATGTGTATAAAAGAGTAAAAGAAGGGCAAACGTAAGAGTAGAGAGCATTGAGGCGAGGCTAGTGGCGAAGGATTACTGTCAATGACAAAGAGTTGACTTTATTGGCCATTGCAACCTACTAAGATTATGGGATATGGAATATGGATGTCAAAATTTTTGGCAATAATATGTCTAAAAGACCACTAGCACATTGTCATTAATATATCTGAATGTTTATAATGAATAATTATTGTCATCTTACTTTTATGAGCATGTTTCTCTCTTATTTGATTGACTATTATTATATATATGTGTGTGTGAATATAAGGTCCTTGCTTCAAGTGTTGACTTAGGTACGTGATGGTTAAGTACAGAAAATCTAAGTCATGGTTACTTGTCAAACATAACTGTTTAGTCCATAACTAAGTAGTAGAGTTGGACACTCTACTATGATAGAAGTTATTGTGAATAAGTTCCATTTACAGTAGGGTAATTTTCCTTGATCATGGATAGGGTTCCAAACTTACTTCACTTATGCATCTGTATGCATTGGGTGGGCCACCATAGGTGTGATACTCTAAATATGTACTATCAAAGAAAGAGGTCACCTATACCTACAAGCTTCTAAGTGGGCCAGTGCTCTTAGTCTTAAGCATATATGGATGAACTGACGAAGTCAAGCTCTTGCACTTTGAGTCACTATGGGTAAGATCTTATATTTAGGTCAATAGCTCTGTGATTTGGGTGTCTGGACTTAGTTAGAAGGGACATGCATATGCAATAAAAAATTCATACAATAATCACTCCCTTAGAATGATCCAAGTTGATCATCCTAAATCTGTGTGGACAGTATACATGATGTATTAGTTATTACATTTGTGGGCCGCTCCCTTAGTTGAGTAGATAACTTCCGGAGGATGGTTAAATTATGGGTTAGAGGTTCTAAGCAGAAAGATGTAGTCAAAGATGAGGTAGTACAAATTGGTAAACTTGTCTTGGCTATACATGAGTATAAAGGGGCGACGTGGTCAATATCACTTAGTTGGTCTAAAGACTGAGCGTCATATATTATTGACTAACTCCTGTTCATACAGTAATTATTTTGGAGTGCACCCATAGTCTTTTAGTGGAATAGACTAAGGTTAAAATAACAAAATATTGCTAAGGAACTAGAGAGAATATTTTGGTGATTTTCAGTGGAGGATAATTATGTCTTTGGTCCCCCTTCTAGCCATTTACCATATAAGTATATTTACTAAATGAAGAATTACTAAATTGAAGAGAATATTTAATCCATTGACAATTAAAAATCATAAATAGACTTTTCTATTTTTGAAAGGAGTTTCTATTTTGATTATTGGCTGAATTTTGGATTAAATAATTAATTAATTAAAGTCTTAAGCCTACTAAATATTTAAGATAATTTTTTCAAGGTTGAAAAAAAGTTCTATTCTTAAATAGTAAACCAGATTTGGATTTTGGAATTAATTGGAATTAACTAATTTAAACTGGAAACCTTTATAAACTCCCAAGTATTAGTATATGAATTTATGGAAAACAAGTTTGCTGAGTTTTCGCAATAAAAATTCCTGTGATGTTAAAAGTTCATATTAATGCAAAAATTGGTTATAGAATTGGATTAGACAACTTCGGTAAAGTTAATCCATGTTAATCAAGGATTGTGACAACAACATAAAAAATATGAAAAAAGGTGGGGTGCACGTGCGCACGTGAAAATATGTGCGGCTACGGGTTTGTTGGGATTTATGCCCTAAATAACACTATGTACTAAGGCATCTTAGTATAAGTGAATAGATACAATTATATATAATCAGTGTATCATTATGAGCATCTTATATTCTCTCTTTATTTGATATATATTTATATGCAAAAAGCTCCATGAGACGAGTGAATGGCATAGGTGCGTGGTGATCCGCACAGGAAGGTCTATGCTATGAGGCTTGTATCAAAACTATATGTTCATAACCAAATAGTGAGGCTGGGCACTTCACTATGGTAAGGTTATAATGAAAGGTCTTCTATTGGGTAGGGTGATTTACTTTGGTCATTGGAAGGGCATTCTGGACAGCTCTTATTAGTACATTATGGTGCATTGAATGGGACTTAAGTAGATGCTATCTCAGTGACATTACTATCATTGTCAGAGAACTAAAAGTATCTTATGCTACTAAGTGACCAAAGCTCTGCATCATAATTATATGTGGATATATCAGTGGAGCCTAGGACATATGCTTGGGTTCACTATGGGTGAGATCCTATGTAGAGGGTCAACAGCTCTGTGTTTTGGGTACATGGACTAGATCCATTAGATGGTGTACATATGAGTCATAATTCTATGACTATCTTAATTGATAGCGAGCTATTTGCTTGGAGTTATCTATTTGGTCGTCAGAATATAAGTGCTTAGTAATATAGCTATGGCTATATTAGATACTAGACTAGTGAGTCGCTCTTGAAAACAAGAGAATAGTATATGGGCGATGATTATAGGAACGATAAAGGTCTAAGGTTTAGTTGTAACCAAAGACAAGATAATAGTACTGATACAAGACCTGCTCTTGATTACAAACAAAACATAGAGGGGCATTTCGATCATTTATACTTAGTAAAGCAAAGATAAAACCTCCTAAGGAAGTTTATTAGTTGCCATGGAGTACAACCCTAACTTTTTAGTGAAATGATTTAAGGTTAAAATGCTACAAATACCGCTAGTGTCTAGTAGGGGCATTTTGGTCATTTTGAAGCCACAACAACTATGTCTCTGAGTCCCTTTCCTAGCCACTTTCCCTTTATGGAGAACTGCAACTTTCTTATTTTGGCCCGAATATGTAAATTGAGTATGGTTTTCTATTTGGGAACATGCAGCTCAATTTGGAAAGACAGGACATTAGGACAAGAAATATTCTTTAGGACAAGAATGTTTGTCTTGGGTAGCATGTCCCGATGGCGTATGCTAGGCACAAGAGGTAGTTATCTAGTCTAACTAGGACATTTTACCCGTGTCACCTAACTAGCATCTATAAATATATGTGCTGCCTAAACCATTCTATATGCTACATTCTACATACACACATATACAATACATTTCCATAATTAGTAAGAAAGGCAGAGACGAAAAATCCCACAATTTTTCTTTGCCATTTACAAGGGAGTTGGAATAGGGGAGAAGATTCGGAGTGCTCGTGCCTTGGAGAACTTCTCATGGCTTGGATGAATTTTCCAGTAATATTCCGGACATAACTCGTGTATATGTGTTATGTATACAAGCCAACAAAAAAGGTATTAATCACGCTCTTTACTTAATAGCACTTGTTATTGATTTCAGTGGGATATTTATGCATGATTACATGTGTTCCTGGCATGGATTATATGGCTGGTGTTTATTGTTTATAGATTCCATATCTAAATTAAAATTAAATGTCTAAATGCCTATTAATCCACATCCTTCATGTGGTATCAGAGCTAGATCATGATTAATCATGCATTAAAAAATGAAGTCAATAGAAATCGCGTGCTAGAAAAGTTCACGGTTGGCAGACTGCCTGGGGCTGAGATTGGACTGATTTTGTGTGATTATTACATGACTTGAATGTGTGTTGTTTGAGGGTACTAACCTCCGTTTTGCAGCACGAGTGAAATCCACTTTTGATGGCTTGAATGTATGTATACGTGTGGATGCTTTAAATTTTCAGCAATGGTTGTAATTATGTTATTATTGTTGGTGGTTTATCCAACAGATGTAATAGCTAGGTTAATTACTTGGTATGCTGAATGTAACTCCTTTTGGGAGATTAGGAATCAATGTAATAGCATAGGTGTACTAAAAATTACATACGATTCACGAAATTGTCAAAATCGTGAAGCTTGGAAAAGATTGGACATAGCAGCGGCCATAATCTTCTTCCTAGAATTTTCAAAGTTGTTTAGGGCAACCTAGGGCATTGTGGATCACCATTGATGCCATGGGGTTGATGGTGAACACTGGTGGTCAAGTCCTTAGCCAAAATTGGCACATGGAGGTTCAATGGGGTTGAATAGCAACAAGGCGAAAGTCTTGGGGTCAAATTGCAAATTCGTGGCATCCCTAAAATCTTGTTTGCTGGTGCCAAATCCTTCATATCAAACTCCCTAGCCAATTGTGCCTTCAATTCTTGGACCCGATCTTTGTTGGGGGCTTGCTACCAACATGTCGTTCACGTACGACAACAGAATAATAAAGTCATCATCACCAAATATTTTGTAGTACGTACAATGGTCTACATTGAGTCTGTTGTACCCGAGGCTAATCACGAAAGAACCAAATCTCTTGTACTAATACCTTGGCGCCTGCTTTAGACCGTATAGAGATTTGGTCAACCTGCAAACCAAGTTTTCTTTTTCTTTCTCAACAAATCCTTCTGGTTGGAGCATGTAAATCTCTTCTTGAAGTTCACCATGAAGAAGCATTTTTACATCTAATTGTTCTATATGTAAATCAAACACAACACACATGGAAAATGCTACTATGACAGTCACAAGTCTTACCATAGGAGAAAATATCTCGTTGAAGTGTTTCTGCCATCTTCACTTTGCAACTTATTTTATGCAAATATCATACCTCTGCTGACGACAACCTTGCGGGCAGTGGGATCCCATATGCGATACCCCTTAACACTGTCAGTTTATCCCAAGAACACATTTCTCCTGGATTTCGAATCCAACTTTGTTCTTTCTTGGGGACCATACATCACGTATGTCAGACATCCAAATACGTACAAGATAGAATAATCTGCAGATTTACCAGTCTACATTTCCATTAGTGTCTTCAACCCAATTGTAGTTGACGGCGACTGGTTTATCACGTAACAGGCGGTTCTGACTACTTCTGCCTAAAATGACTTGGCTAGACTTGCAATTTCCAACATAGTTCTCGTTCTTTCAAGAAGAGTTTTGTTCATTCGCTCTGCCACCCTATTTTGCTGAGGGGTATATGTAACAGTAAACTGCCTCTAAATACCCTTTTGCTTGCAAAATACTAGAAAGTTCCCGTCAGTGTATTCTTTTCCATTGTCCGTTCTCAAACACTTGATCCTTTTCTTGAATTCATATTCCATCAACGCTTTGAAGATTTAAATACTGGAAATACATTTGACTTGTTCTTGATTGGGTATACCCACAATCTTTTGGAGTAATCATCAACAAATGATACAAAATATTTTGTTCCTCCTAGGGACAAAATCGGTGATTTCTAAACGTCTGAATGGATCAAGTCTAGAATATGTTTGCTTCTAGCAGTAGTTCTCCCAAATTTCAATCTATGCTGCTTACTCGTAACGTAGTACTCACAAAAAGGTATGTTTATCGTCTTGAGCCCAGGTAGGAGATTACGTTCAGCGAGAATCTTCACGCCTCGTTCTATCATATGGTCCAATCTACGATGCCATATTATTGTTGATTCTTCTTGACCGGTTGATGCAACTGATACATCTGCCTCCTACAACGTATCTCCCAAAAGCATGTGCAGATTTACAGCGATCTTTTCTGTCTTGATTACCACAAGCGCTCCTTTGACAACCTTCATGATCCTATCCTTGATAAGAGTCTTGCAACCAACCTATTGTCCAATGGATAATAGGTTCTTATTCAAGCGCTTCACATGTCGTACCCCTTGAATGGTACGAATAATACTATCATACATTTTTATCTTGACAGTACCGATACCAGCAATCTCCAAGGCATGATCATTACCCATGTACACAAATCCTCCAGAGGCACGTGAAGGATGTGGATTCCTAGGCACCTAGACATTTAATTTCAGTTTACATGCAGAATCTATAAACAATAAACACCAGTCATATAATCCACGCTAGGGACATATGTAATCATGCATAAACGTCCCACTGAAATCAATAACAAGTGCTAATAAGTAAATAGTGTGATTAATACCTTTTGTGGGATTTTTCATCTCTACCCTTCTTACTAACTATGGTCATGTATTGTATGTATGTGTATATAAAGTGTGGCATGTAGAATGGAGTAGGCACCCTATCTATTTATAGATGCTAGTTAGGTAATAAGGGTAGAATGTCCTAGTTAGTTAGGTTAGATAACTACCTCTTGATTTTCTTATCAATTATCTTTGAGATAATTCACATTATCTCTTAATTAATAAAATTAAGATAATTATCTCTTCCAACAAACTTTATCCACAAGCCTACACAAGCCTTCCACACACAAAAGTGTGCTTGCCACACACCATCTGGACATGCTACGCAATGACAAATATTCTTGTCCTAAAGAATGTTTCTTGTCCTAATATCTTGGTCTTTCCAAATTGAGCTGCATGTTCCCAAATAAGAAACCATACTCAATTTACACATACGTGCCAAAATAAAAAGAGTCGCAGTTTGCCATAAAGGAAAAGTGGCTAGAAGAGGGAACAAAACAGCCCTGCTAGACACTAGCATTATTTGGACCATTGTAACCTTAACTAATTCCACTAAAGAGTTAGGGTTGCACTCCATAACAACTAATAAACTTCCTTAGGAGGTTTTATCTTTGCCCTGCTAAGTATAAATGATTGAAATGTCCCTCTATGTTTTATCCATAATCAAGAGCAGGTCCTGCATCAGTACTATCATCCTGTCTTTGATTACAACTAAACCTTGGACCTTTATCGTTCCTATAATCATCGCTAAGATATTATTCCCCTGTTTCTAGGAGCGATTCACAAGTCTACTATATAATATATAGCCATAGCTATATTACTAAGTGCTTAAATTCCGAAGATCATATAGATAACTCCAAGTGAATAGTTCACTATCAATTAAGATAGTCATAAAATCATGACTCATATGCACACCATCTAATGGAGAATCGTGACTCATATGCGCGCCATCTAATAGATCTAGTCCATGTCAGAGAATACATAAATTATTTCACTCATTTTTCATTTTCTATAATGTCAGACATGCTATCTTTATCCAAAAGTCCCATTATTTGACCATATTTACATGCATGTAACACTTGTTGCTAAAATATCAAGTAAAAAATGAAGTTTGAGTGATATATATTTTTAATCAATCAAGAAATGCGATCATTTTGATCTTTTGAATCAAAGTTCTCTCGTGTCTTTCAACCCCCTCCTTTTGTGAGTACATCTTTAAAACTTGAATATTTTTGTCTCAGAAAAACATTGGAGGTATCTTCATTTCGAATATTATTAAAACTTTGTTAACTGATGATTAAATTGAAGGATTTGTTTTTCTTATATTGATTTGTCTGCAAATATGTCATGGTCACTAATGGTTATGGCAACGTCACCATAATATATTGTCTTTTTTCACTCACTGTGTGCTAGGGTTAGGGTTATAATAATGATGGCAATATCTCAACGTCTTCAGTTGCTTTTAATTTTTATTTTTTTATTTTTTATGATAAGGGAAATCAGTTGGCGAAACTCGATCATTGGATTATTCGATGAAATCTAACCATCAACTGGTAAAACTATTGGTGCATAATCTTACCCCAAGAATGCACCAGGTAAGTCAGGAAGAGACCTCAAAAGTAAGAAAAGGTTCAAACCCATGACCACCCGTAAGCACTTCCTGACTCCTACCACTCGAGCCATGCCATGGACGCTGCTTCTCAAAATGTTGACATGAGTATTCTAAATCCTTTAAACTAACTAGTCTTTGTCATCTTATATTAGTATTTGGATTGGGATGACATGTCAGGCACTATAGTACACTATTAATGCCTTTCATTGCGCAGTTGGAGTTGGGTGTCTTACTGTAAGAAAGTTCTTCACTCCAAAAAATTATGCCATTATAGAATCTTCCTTCACTCTCCTCTTGATAAGGGTGGAAAATGATGGTCCGCCCGAGCTCAGTGATCCGATCTCAAACTACCTGACCTACAAAAGAAGGGAAGAAATTGCAAAAGTGATGGCCCGTGTTTCCTCTCGGGTGAAAGAATGATTAGTATACCTGAGCTCAATGGTAGGTAGTTGAGAGCAACAAATACGTGCTAGTTACCTGATAGTGGTTGGTAAATAGGCTATTTATACTAATACTGAGTGCAGACAACAATTAATGCTTAATTCTGTACGGCACTGCTCACGTATGCCCAAGCTCCTTACCCAGAGAATAAAGCTATTATCCAGCAAACAAAGCTATTGTCTAGAGGTTAAATTCGAGTGTTGCCTTTATGTCACAACGGAGGTAACTGTCAGGCTGGGGAAAGAGACATGGGTTAGACTTGGGCCTGGTTGTACCGCTCCAAGTCGGGAAGGACCGCCTTGGCTCTGGCTTACACCCCATCACCTTTAATTATGCTTTCGCTCAAAATTTTTAATGAATTTCTTTCAAACAATGTTAGGTCAGTTGGTGAACTCAGCTAGTATAAATACACCACACTAACCAACAATTTCATCACAAATCTACATATCACCATCTTTACCAAACACACATGACTTCACCTCAAAACATGAACAATATGCCTGTCAGCTGCTAGCTTGATCTAGAAGTCCCATTAATTTTTAAGATTATTTATAATTTCATGGAGTATTTTTTCCATTATATTGACTATGTTGGAATATACATTCTTTCCACATTGAAAAATCACCAATTCAAAAATCACCTTATGAGATATTTGTCCACTCAACCTAGTATCAATTAGTTTTAATGGAATTTCATGATTCTTGACATAGTATCAGACTGGGCCTTTGATCTACTTATATCTCGTCATGTGTGACCCATCTGTTTGTTTCGAATCGCTCTTGCTGACTCATTTCGTCTCAAAGTCAACTTTCGCTCAGTTCTTCTTAGGTTTCACTGACAGGGTGAAAAAATATACATTTCTCCCACATTCAACTCTAGTTTCTCGGTTCTCCGGAGGTGTTGGAATATATATATTTTTTACATTGAAAAATCACCAAATCAAAAATCAACTTATAAGATTTTAGACTACTCCGTCTAATATTTTGTACTACATACCAATTAGTTTTAGGATAATATAATTCAAACTTTGGTTCCACCTTTGCTGCGCCAAGCACTTTTATATCCTTTTCAGTTCCCTACCGACTCGTATCACTCAAAGGACAAGCCAACGGCTAACCTATTATTAGGATCTAACGACTCTCTATTAGACATCCATTAAAATATATAATGCATGAATATATATTTATGTTATTCTTGTATTATATATTCATGATTAATTTTGACGGTTAACCTATCTTTCTTTTTTTTCTTTGATTCAATGGATGTTTAAGTTGTACAACAGTCATGTAATATGGATAGTCGTCAAAATTAATCATGTTGTACTATTTGATGCATTTTAATTTTATTAAAAAAATAATTATCGAGATATTTAGAAAATATTAATTTAGTAAAATAACATTATTTTCATAGAAGTAGAAATAGACTGAGAAGTTGAAAAGTACCTTTTAGGATGTTTTTTAGTTTTAGCATAATTCTAAGTTATAAACAATTTCATAAACTTGCACAAAAAGCAACATTGTAGCTTAATTTAATGTACAAGCTATAAAATGTATTAACAAACTCGAGTGCTTTTATGTCGAATATGTTTCATTTAACTTATTATTTTCTTGACCCACATTTTGCTGTGAATTACAACCATCAAGTTTAGGATATGATATATGAAAAACTTGTAGGTCTTATCTCCTTTTGGCTTCCACTTCTTAAGATATACACAATAGGTTGTTTAAATGTACTGTATTGCCATACCAGTCTCTCTCAGGGCCGGATACAAGTGTGAGATACAATTACAACGCTTTGGTCTCTATAATTACTTTAGCCCGGTACAATATCTTAGATCTATTCTTGGTCTCCTGGATTCCCATACTCCTGATATCAGTATTTTGTCTCCCTCTAAGTAAGACCATAATCGATCCACCATAAAGTTATAATTCGAATGGTGTAGAGGTCCGCCGAGTGCAATGTTGCAAGTCAATCAAGGGCCAAACTATTAATATTTGTGATGGAAGGGCATGAGTTTAAATTTGGAATATTTTACTATAACTAATTACTACCCCACAATTTCACCCAACCCTTAAAAGGGCTATTATTATATTCTCCTTATTGGGTTAAATTCTATCCGTAATTATCAACAGCTTTTCCTTTTTCTATTAAAAATTAATCGCAATACGAAAGATTCCATACAAATGGTAGTGCAGAATGGGTAAAGTATATAGCTGATGTTATGTTGACATTAGTTATTGTCATCATATTAATTGGATAGAATAACAAATTTGTTATATAGTTGATGAATATCATGCATATGTTATCCAGAAGTATATTATCCTTCGTGTTAATTAATTTGTGGCGCTCCTAATCCAATCATAAGAAGAAACAATTTTTCGCCATTAATCTTCGGGGTGAATTTTATATGAATTTTTTTGCTAAGGAAAAGAAACAAGTTCTTATCCATCAATCTTGTTTTCTTCGATTGTCATTTTCTTCTTTTTATTGATTCTGAAATATAACTCTCGCTTAATGTCTATCTGTACTTTATAACAGAAAAAATGAAAAAAGAAAGCACAAAAATAAAATTTTCAATTTTTCCTTTTTACGTTAGGGCACTCATCTGAGAAGTTTTTTGAACTCATTAAAATCCAATTCTTGAAACACATAATCTTACCTAGAATAGAAAAGATTCAAGTTAATTAAGTAGAAGATGTACTATGAATAGTCCTAAAATTTTTAAAATTGAACTTCTCTTTTCGACCTCATGTTGCTATGAACTTTATATATCTACTTGTGCGATGGGGTTTGCATAAGGTTTCTTTGTCTTTGCCTCTTACTTGTGGCAGTTAAAATTTCTATTGTCTTTCTCATTTCCTTTTGGGTAAATAGCGTCTCGGCCCCCTGTGGTTTACCATAAGTGCAAGTCGGGTCCCTGTGGTTTCATAATTAGCTTATAACCCCCTGTGCTTTTCAAAATTGAAGCATGCATGCCCCCTCCGTCAAACAATCTGTCAATTTTAACAGAATTTGTTATGCACGTGCTAGTAACGCAACTGTTTGTGTTTTTTACACGATTGACCAATATATATGAGGTGCGCAATGGCCCCTTGTGTTTTAATGATGGTGCGCAATAGCCCCCTGTGTTTTTAATGATGGTGCGCAATGACCCCCTGTGTTTTTAATGATGGTGCGCAATGGCTCCTTGTGTTTTTAAATATATTTGATATGCTGACATTGCCTCGGGGGCATTTGTGTCATTTTGATATTGCCGTTAAAATTTTAAACGGACTTGGACCAAGGGGGATTGTGTGCTTCAATTTTTAAAAACACAGGGGGTTATAAGCCAATTATGAAACCACAGGGACTCGACTTGCACTTATGGTAAACCACAAGGGGTCGAGATGCTATTTACCCTTTCCTTTTAACCAATTTGATACTGAAGAGGCATGATGGTGATACACCTGGGATTTGATTCTTCTACAATTCTTTTGTTTACAATTTCACATAATAGACGCCTCTGATCAATTAATACCACGAGTAACCAAATATAATCTACAAATTAAACTAATTTTATATTGTCACCATAATTAGTAAGCATTAGATACCAGATACCAACTAAATTAAAATTTTAAATAATCTAAAAATGAAACCATATACATCAAACCAAAAATTACTTTCACAGGTAGTTTAGACTTTTCTCGTCTAGAAGCCATTTATATATCGCCAAAATAAAAGCCAATTTCTATGGGATACAAAACATTTTACTCATTGCATATAGTGAGGGGTACTTTATAAGATTTTTAGTATCACTTTCCACGTGGTGTGACAAATTTTGTTTCATTTAGGGGATGAATGATTGTA
This sequence comes from Ehretia macrophylla, assembly GCA_037974665.1. Taxonomy (NCBI): domain Eukaryota; kingdom Viridiplantae; phylum Streptophyta; class Magnoliopsida; order Boraginales; family Ehretiaceae; genus Ehretia; species Ehretia macrophylla. The sequence continues at coordinate 10,407,818 of CM075768.1, forward strand.
AATTTTTAGAATAAATTATTTCGGGTATTTAGATTTGAGGCCAAATAGTTATTTGAGCCTTAGGTTCTGTTTGACTTAAATTTTTTACACTCAAAAGTGATTCATGTAGGTTTAGAAGTTGATCTCACCTGTTTGGCTCATTTCTAATAGTGCTTTTAGGTAAAAGCTAAAGTTGAAAAAAAACTGAACAATAAAAAGCTCCAAATTGGAGCTTTTCAAAATAGGATTTTGTGAAGCTGATTTTCTATCATGCGGGAAGTTGTTTTTTTTTTTCTTTCTCAAATATACCATTCATATCTTTTAAAGTACAATATTGCCCTCAAATTTTTTAAAAACTCAATATTGCCCAATATAGGTCAAATAGTCAACGACTTTTGTTAAACAACACTTTTAACCAAAGGTCTATAACTCAAAAGCTAAAATTTCACAACTAGACCAAACAGAGCCTAAGTAGTTATTTTTAACCCTATAACACTAATTGATTTTGCTTGCAAATTTTGTTTCCTGGGGTTGGAACATGATCGAATGGTATTAAACCTAGTCACCAACTAAAAATGAAAGCTAAGTGTTATGCAAGATGAGTGCTACAACAAAAAGGTAGCAAGAGTCACTTATTAAATCTGTACAAGCCACCTCCAGACACTTATACCACCTAGTTGATCCTGAGTGTCTATATTCCTTACAAGGACATCGGGTCCTCAATGGGAATAATTGCAATTAATGTCTCACATTGATGAGATATATGATGAGCACGGTTTATGATTGAGTTTTGTGATTTTAAGTAAGGATTTAAATTTACTATTTTAGATCAGTAAATTTTGAAACCCAAATAGTTATTCTTATATAAGTTTATAAAACTAATTTTGTTTACGAATATGAAATTTTTCCTCGAAGCATGGCAAGTTAGAAAGGTAGAACTCCAGGGTGCCTCTGAATTGCATCGAAACACCTAACATCTTGGGTGCTAGATTATAGCAGCACTTCTCACATATGTACATATGTACAGGATCTAAAGAAAAGTAGAGTTTTGGAAGAAGGAGACGTGATCTTAAAGGTAGAAAATGGAGCAATTATTGCTGCATTAGCTATAGAGACATGCCTTAGTTTGTCATTGGGATTTACTTTAATTATAGACAATTATTTATTTTTACCTAGTACTGTGACGAACATCATTTCTGTTTCTGCTTTGGTTCAAAATGCAATTTAATTTAAGATTTATGATAATAGATGCTTAAATTATTTACAAAATAAACGTGTTGGCATTGGTAGATTAGTAAATAGGCTTTATATACTTGACATAAAGAATGATGACAAAATGAATGAGCAATGTATGAATGTCAGTACCTTCAAAAGATCTAGAGGTACAATTAATTCTAGACTTTTGTGGCACTTGAGATTATGTCATATAAGGGAAGAAAGGATCGCTCAGTTGGTAAAAAAAAGGACTAATAAGCCCATATGGCCTAGAACCATTGTCAACATGTGAATCTTGTATTCTTGACAAGATGACAAAATCACCCTTTGTAGGATAAAGTAAAAGGGCCACAAATCTTCTAGAGTTAATACACACTAATGTATGTGGGCCATTTAGAGAAATAGCCCGAGGAGGATTTAGCTACTTCATTATCTTTATTGATGACGTGTCACGGTATAGGTATGTGTGAAAGAATGTAATTACGATCGTTAAAGAAAACATGTGAAACACAACCTATTATGGCCGAAAATGGAAGCATGTAGTTTTAAAATTTTTACTCCATTATCCTTTGTAATCACATATATTCTCTAAGTAAAGTCCATGAAACAACATGCATGTCCAAATATATCAACTATATATCATAAACAAGAAGTATAGTAAGATGTATATCTTCTTGAATGAAACGGTCTGATCCCTCACAGAATCAGGACCAATAATAGCAACCCGATCCAAACCCCAAGGCATGAAAAAAAAGGAGGAAAAACGGATGGAGTTTCCCCTGTACTTAGGCCAAACCAAAACCTGCAAGCGGAAGATTTCCACAATATATAGTTCTAGCATGTTTTACTTAGACAAATATACATACATTCTAACTAGACAACCATGAAACTAAGTAGTTATAAAGTTAACATACATGCCATACTATACTACTAGCTACCCATGACTTGAAATTACAAACCTCTTATATATGAAATGCATACAAGGCTTTTCAAGCCACAAAATGGATACATGACCAACACGAAGTACACTTTACACTACAACACATTTCAACATCGTACATAAGCATCTATCCCCAAGTCAAGCAAGTTACGGAAACACTTCAATTTCTTCCTCCACAACAACTTGAGGATCAAGCTTAGCTACTCCTGAAACATGGTAGTTGAAAAGGGTGAGCAAAACACAATGCTCAATTGGGGGGAGGGAGGGAAGAATTAACCCGAGGAGTTTTCGAAATCGTTTTCGTGCAATGCATATAAACAAGCTATGAAATCAATAACAACATAAGATAATCAATCAAGACAATAAACTATAAAGCACATTTAAAAAGGATATGATTCGATAAGCCTTATCACTCCAATTCAATGACAATCACGATCTCGATCTCAATCACAAACACAATCACGATAACGATAATGCCGGTAATCCCAAACTCCAGTGGGTGTACTCCGGATGTACCCCATATACCTTCAACCCAACACCCCCTGGCAATCTCTAGACTAGGCAGGTGAGGGAATAGGGCACAAAGGTTGAGCAACCAACCACTGGCAATCCTGATGCTGCCCAGGGAGGCTCAACATATCTGCCCCGATGATAAGGTTGCACAACTATTGATATAATAACCATGATAACACTTAACACGTAATTCGATAGCATTAACACATAATCCAATAAACATGTAAACCAATAAGCACGCAATGAGGAACAACAAAAAAAGTTGTCCTTGTACATAACAATAGCAATCAGGATAACATTAACATTTTCACATTCAATTCATAGTGAGACAATCATGCAATATAATCATTCTTCCTTGCTTCAATCAATCACATGTAAGTAGTAATTAAATCTTTGAACGATTACTTATTCAATTCCAAATCCATGCTAGCTCATAAACACAATTAACTTCATTCAAACTTAAGTAAGTTCAATTAAAATATAACATATAACCTAGCATGCATTAGATAGCACAATAACTTCACTTAACAATTAACCTTCATATTGTACCAAGGTAACTACACAAGTAAAGCAAAGTCATTTTAAAACTCAAGCTAGCTAACATTTTTACTTAATATACAAGCCATTATTTAAGTGCACAAGGAAATACAAGATATCTATGACTTAGCAACTAGCAGTCATTAGTTTAGCACTTAGCCCTACAAGATGACATAAGCAAGTAATCAATTCTTCAACACTTAGCTCTCAAATTCTAATCAAACTACACTACAATCCAACTAAAACCAATAGAAAATTACCATTTAAACACCCCCAAAGTTCAAGACACAGTAAAGCTTAATAACTATCATTCAATGGCCCAACACCTAGCACATTTTATATTACGTTTCATAGCAAATTCGGGGTCAAAGAGGAAGGGAAAAGGCCACGATAGTGGGCTGCTGTGGCTAACATAGATGCATGCTAAGCTTGTTCTTGCACTTGTTTTCTATGTCTTTTAGCTCAAATAACTCACTTAGACATTTATTCAAACACTATAACTACACTAACAACTAACTATTCAAGTCTTGATCAAATTTGCAATACCACACACAAACTATAACTATACAAGCAAAACAAGATTCAAAGAGTACTCAACACATTAAAAGAACAATATTGCATGCATTTATAACTTAATTACTAAGAAACTACACAATATCAATTATTCTACATAGCAAAATATCAATTAAAAATGAAAGAAAGTATGAACCCCTCACCAAAAACAAGTAGAAAATGCTTTGAATTTGCTTGGAAACACTTTGATCTAGCTTGAAACCTTCACTTTTGATCAAAATTTGCACAACCCTAGCTTGCTCTTCTTTCCTCTTTCTCTATGCCTTGGCCGATTCTCTACCTCTTTTTTCTCTTATTTTTGGTCATTTTTATTAATATAAGAGTTAAGTTGGGCTTAGGTTGAGCTTGGGCTTGGTTTGGGCTTTAGATTAAATGGTAACTAAATAAAACAAGGCCCAATGCAAGCTAATTCATCTAATGGCCCAAATAAAGTCTAAACATGTTACTATTCATGCAGGACATTAGTTTCTCTAAAAATCACATTCCCAAAATGCAATGCACGAAATTTTTGATGAACGAACTCAAGAAATGAATCAAGTAAGGCAAATATGTAAACAAATAAATTAATAAAATAAAATAAAAATCACTCCGAGCTCGGAGCTTCACATTCAATAAGTGAAAATGAATCAATTAAAGGCAAGTAAAATAAATTCAAATAGTAAAGATAATAAGATAATCATTTCATATAACCAATTAAATACTAATTGAATAAATGCAATTAATTACTGATGCACGTTTTCAAGGAATATGAAAATTAATGTTAATAAATAAATGCAAACACTTAAAATAAATATATAAACATATGCAAATAAATAAATTAACTACATGTTTGGTCCGGGGTGTCACATTGAAGATAGCCAAAGTGGTGGTAAAAGACTTGATGATTCGGACTAGCTCATCCTCACGTGTGAAAGAACTAGGCGGAAACATCAAACATCCAAGGATAATCTCCACTCAAAGATTAAATGTGCTAGCTTATCTTAAGTGGTGTGAGATTATATGTGTATTAGAAAAGCAAAAGAAAAACTCCTTATTCTTTTACTTGTTATTGTCGAGAGCACTAGAGAGAGAAAAGAGAGGATGAAATTTTTTAAACTCTTGTGTTCTTTCTTTTTGGTTGTGCCGTGAATGTAAGAGAGAGAGTGTGTGTGAGAAAAAAATCCTATCTTGCTTTTCTTTTGCCTGGTCGTGTATATGAGAGAGAAAGAGATTAAGATAATATCTTATCTTGATCTTCTCTTGATCTTGGGATTACTTGAGTGTTAGAGTAGCCAAAAAGTTTTTTCTCTCCTAATCCACTTGCATATCTAATCATTACAAAAGAAATTCATGCAAAGGCCCTACATTTTTGGATTAGATCTTGGTCATCCATTTTGAATTAGTGGGATGTTACATCATCGCAATATGACTTGGATTGATGAGTTGGCAAATCCTAGCCAAGTAATCCAATCTTCCATATATATATATATATATATATATATATATATATATATATATATATATTTCTATTAATTTGTGTAAGCTAATTAATTAATTCTAATCTCTATTAGAATAATTAATTGGAAACAACTTTCAACTTTTACATAATGGCTCCAACACTTTTGATAATCACTCAACTGCCCCCAACACTTTTAATAATTACTCAAACAACCCCAACATTATTGTTAATTACACAATTGGCCCGTTAACTTTTAACAACAAAAAAGAATGACATTAACTCTTTAACGTTCTTTCTAAATTACATACAACCTCATCAATTATCCTATTCATGATGTTCTTATGTGTGTGACCTTCTAGATTCATAACCGTATAGCGATGAGAGACTATTAAACGCTTTTAATCTATTCCGAATATGTCTTCGTCATTCTTTGGAATACCGTCTCGTTCAAGAGTGATACCTAGCTACATACGTATCATGACAGTTATACAGTAATGAAGTCCTACTTATACAAATCTATTTGTAGTCGCAAATTAGCATGCAATCCGATCCTTCCATTAAATATGTCCCGATCGAGTGAGGACCATGATATGATTAAGTCCACTAAACTGATTCTATGCTTAGATCTAAATGGTGGAACGAGAAGTGACACCCATGGAAAAAACCCATTTCCATCAATCATGCCTTGGCTAAGGACTTCCATATTCAACAACCAAAACAAGATCGCATAGGACATCTAAATATGCATTTGAGCTTCAAACTCCTTCGATTACACCTTCAAATAGCCAAAATTGCTCAAAATTACTATTCACGCAAGAAGGGTTTTCTAGCTGATTTGGACAGTTTTGGCTGAATTTTGCAATTTTGAGCCATTTTTTTGGCTTTATATAATATTAGCTTAGTCAACAAAAGACAGGATGAGCTATGTTAGTGGTTTTTCACTATTTGGTTTAAAAACGTTACTTTTTCGTGCAAAAAAATCATCTTTAAATTCTAGTTAGTTTCAAAATCAATTTTTATCAAGTCACGGGTCAATTAATATTGGAGGACTAGTTTTTAAAATGTTTAAAATGCCAGTTTTAAAAATTTAGCGAAAAAGTCCTCAAATGATATTTAAAAGCAATTTAAATGAAATTTTCACTAAAAATCTTTATGAAAATTTTATGAATGCACATATATCATGTAATAAAATAAATAAACACATAAATTACACGTATTATGATAAGTAACAATTAAAATAAATAAATGCATGAAATTAGCAATTTAACAAGTAAATGCACATAATTAACAATTTAAATATTAAATGCACATAAATAGCACGTAAACAGTAAACACACATATATTCTAGACTGGGGTCTTACATATATGATATGATGATTATATATTAATTTCTACTAACTTTCTTATGATATAAATTATTTATATGTGCTATAACTGTTCATAACCCTTTATGTCCTAAGATGGCACCGAGAAGTAAACCTCGTTGTGAACCCCCTAGAGAGGCCGAGCGAGTTCCGCCAGTTCTTACAGTTCCGCCAGTACCAGTAAGGGATCAAGGATTGGGGCAGTTAGCTCAGATTTTGAATAGGGTTGTAGCCACTTTAGAGAGGCAAGAAACTGACTAGGGAAATCAATATAATCAACATCAATACCACAACAACAATCGTGGCGTTGTTGAGGATAGTAGAAGTCATGATGGTTATGGGGACCACAGTGGCTATACTAGGGATGGTGTTGGAAGTAGTGGAGGTCACATTGGTAATAGAGATCTTGGTAGTTATACTAGGGGAGATGTTGGAGGTATTGGAGGACATAGTGGTAACAGAGAGCAAGGTGGCTACGTTAGAGGTAGTGTGGGTACTTTAAAAGGGTTTCTTCATTTTGGAGCACTGAGATTTGCTGAAGAACCAAATGATGAGGTGGCATAGTACTGGTTAGATCGGGTTCAAAGTATATTTGATGCTTTGGATTATACTGATGAGAAAAAGATAGCATTTGTTGTGTTCATGTTTGACAACGATGCCAAACAGTGGTAGAGGATAATAAAGGCTCTATGGGACCACCAGCACACTTTTTGTTTGTGGGAGAACTTTGTGACGACTATTAAGGCCAATTATATTTCGGCAGTTGCATAGCAAAGAAAGAAGGAGGAGTTTTTGAGCCTGAGGCAAGATGATCGGTCAGTAGCTCAGTATGAGGCAAGGTTCAATAAGTTGTCTTAGTATGCGCCGAAAATGGTATTCTTTATAGAGAGGCAGATTAGAAGATTTATTTAGGGGTTGAGGCTTGAGATTCAAGACTTCTTGGCTCCGCTTGAGTTTTCTCAGTTCAGTAAAGCTTTTGAAGCAGCTTCAAAAATGGAGAAAATGAAGAAGAAGTATGTGCCTGAGTCAAGTCAACAGTTTAAACAGTCGTTTCAGCCACAAGGCCAGCCGAGGTTATTTCAGACTCAGGGCCAGCAGTCGTTTCAGACTCAGGGCCAGTAGAGGCTAGTCCAGTCACAAGGCCAACAACAGTCATTTCAGTCTTAAGGGTCGAGTCAAAGTCAAATCAGGTCGGCTATTCCTAGAACTCAACAGAGTAGTCCGAGTGTGTTTTCGGCTTAGGGATCTTCAGGTAGAGGTACTTCTGGTTCAGCTTAGAAGTGTTTCTACTGCAACCGTAAGAGGCATATTGAGAATGCTTGCTGGAGGAAGTCTGGTAAATGCACGGGCTGCGAAAGTGATCAACATAGGGCTAAAGATTGCCCAAAGTTCATAAATGTGCAGAGTCAGTCCATAGGTCGAGGCCAGAATAGAAATCAACGTGCTTAGGCTCGGGTATACGCGTTGGACAAGGAAGAGGTGCCTAAGGTAGCCGCCGTAGTAAAAGTAGGGATGGCAATTTGTCGGTTATCCGCAGCTTTTTACAAAACCAAAACCAAAACCAAAACCGTTTAGCAAACTAAAAACTGAAACCAAAAACTGATGAGTTTAAAATTTGTTATCCAAAACCGAAATCGACGGGCTTAAAAAAACCACGGTTATCCGAACCGGAACCGATTAATGTTAAAAAAAATATAAAAAATTAGTTTGAATAACAAAACAAACTTATAACATAGAAATTTCAACAATACAAAATATAAAATCTAAATAAAAGAAGGGCATCAAATGAACCGCCGGACTGAGTTGAGCCGTGGTCGGAGACGACGATGGCGAGACACTTCTCGTTTGATTCCGACTGATGCTTCCTCAATTTCGCTTGTTTCTTCGCGCATAACACCTTCATGACATCTACAATCAAGAGAAGAAAACACAAAAGTTAGGTAAAAACAATTTGATACACATGTATGGAGGATACTTTGAAGCCTATACTAGAAGATGCATCAACCTTGATCAATCACAAGTCGATAGGCGCAACCAAGAACAAGAGTATCACTTGCGCGGAGAAGCTTGACATGAATAAAGCGTATCATCTTATCATCCGTGTTTTCCCCATCATTATTAGGCAGTAGTATTATGAGAGAAAAGTGGATAATCTTCAATAGAGATAGAAAGATAGATAGAGAGAAAGAGAGAAAAAAAAACAACAAGAAGAAAATGATGATGATGGAGGTGCTGGTTGACGAAAAAGATGATGGAGGCGCTGGGAATATGTAACTTAGTTTAGGGTTTACACGTTTTACTAAGTTATGAGGTGTGTGGAGGAGTGAGTTAGTTGTGATGCAAAAACCAAATAAATTTTATGGGGTAAAAGTGACAAATAAGTCTTGTAGTATAGTTGATAAGTCTTGCAAATAATTTTTGTAAGGTTGGGTGTTCAATTCCTGGCCAAAACATATGACTATTATATAAATTTTTGTCAATTGATAAACAATAAAATTATTTATTTATTATTATTAATCGGTTTCGGGTTTCGATTTTTTTTTAGCCTATAACCAAAACCTATCGAATTACCCGTCGGTTTTCTCTTATAAAACCCAAACCCTAACAGATTCTCCATCGATTTTTGTTATCGAATTTTTTATTGGGCGGTTACTTGTCAGTTTCGGGTAGAGCAGATACCCATTGTCATCCCTAAGTAGAAGGTACATTCCTAATCCTTGATCAGTTGGTTAAAGTATTGATTGATCCCGGCGCTACTCGTCCCTTTATTATTATTCCTTGTGTGCAACGTGTTAAACTGCTAGTTGAGAAACTTCTATATCAATTAGAACTTTTCACACCTTTGGGTAGTAAGTTTATTACCGAATCAGTTTTTAAAGACTGTAAGATTCGGATTAGGGATCAGGAGTTTCCAGTTGATCTAGTCTTGTTACCTATTCAAGGCTACGAGGTTATTTTGAGAATGGATTGGTTAGCTAACTATAAAGCTCGGGTGAATTGTCAGACTAAAGTTGTTAAGTTCCAGAAATCGGGTTGTCGAGTGGTAAAAGTAACGGAGAACCGTGACTCTTTGAGGAGTTTTCTTATTTCTTCAATAAAAGCTATCAAACTTGTGAGGAAGGGTTGTGATGGGTTCCTTGCTTATCTGATTAGCAAACATTCTGATAAGTTGAAGTTAGAGGAGGTTCCAATTATTCGAGAATATTCCAGTGTCTTTCCTGAAGAATTATCGGGAGTACCATCTGAGAGAGATATGGAGTTTGTGATCGATGTGCTACTGGGGACTCAACCAGTATCGAAAGTACCATATTGAATGGCTCCTGCTGAGCTTTTGAAGTTGAAGGTTTAGTTACAAGAGTTGTTGAGCAAGGGGTTCATTCAGCCGAGTACATCATCGTGGGAAGCACTTGTGTTGTTTGTGAAAAGGAAATATGGCACTTTGCGACTTTGTATTGATTACCAGGGTTTGAATCAAGTGACTATCAAGAATAAGTATCCATTGCCACTTATTGATGAACTATTTGATCAGTTCCGGGGGGCAAAGATCTATTCCAAGTTTGATTTTAGGCAATGTTACTATCAATTTCACATTAATAAGGATGAAGTGCCAAAGTCTGCTTGCCAAACACGGTATGACCATTATGAGTTTGTGGTTATGCCTTTTGGTTTAACTAATGCACTTGCAACTTTCATGGATCTCATGCATCGGGTATTTCAACCATACTTGGATTAGTTTGTGGTGATCTTCATCGATGACATCTTAGTATATTCAAAGTCTGAGGTCAAGCATGAACAACATCTTCATCTAGTTCTGTAGAAGCTTCAAGAACATCAATTGTATGCCAAATTCAATAAATGTGAGTTTTGGTTTCAATAGGTGTCTTTTCTGGGTCATATCATTTCTCAGCAGGGTATCATGGTGGATACTACTAAGATTGAGGTTGTTTTATCCTAAAGAGGCCGGAGAATGTGGCTAAGGTTCATAGCTTTCTCGGTTTGGCTAGTTACTACCGCAGGTTCGTGAAAGACTTTTCAAAAGTTGTAGGACCTCTCACGAAGCTAACCCAGAAGAGTATTAGTTTCTATTGGAATAGAAATCGTAAGGACAGTTTTCAGGGATTAAATAAGAGTTTGACTTCAGCCCCAGTTCTTGCATTGCCAGAAGGGAGTCAGAACATTGTTATTTATAGTGGCACTTCTAGAGAAGGTTTGGGTTGTGTTCTGATGCAGAATGGTCGGGTGATTGTTTATGCCTCTTGGAAGTTAAAGCAATATGAGGGAAATTAACCAACTCATGATCTAGAGTTGGTAGCTATTGTGTTTGCTTTGAAAAAATGGCGCCATTATCTTTGGGGAAGCAGGTTCGAAATATTTACGGACCATAAGAGTTTAAAATACTTGTTTTAAAGGAATTGAAGATGAGGCAGAGACGGTGGATGAAACTACTTGATGATTATAATTGCTCAATCAACCATGTGCCAGAAAAGGTGAATGTAGTAGCAGACACCATTAGCCGGAAGACTAGTATTACTTGTATGAAAGTCAAGGAATGAGAGTTACTAGAGGAGGCTAGTATGTGGAAGTCGGAGTTGACTCAAGTGAGTATTTTGTTTGTAAACTTGCAGATTCAGCCGTTGTTGTTGTCACGGATCCGAGAAGCTCAACAGTTAGATCAGCGGCTTCAGGAGATCTATGAGGGTAAGCCTGATTTCAAGTTACACGAGAATGATATGTTGTGGTTTCGTGACCGACCTTGTATTCCAGATGATTCGAATTTGAGAAGGGAGGTTTTGGAAAAAGCTTATAACTCTAAGTACACTATCCATCCGGGTGGAAACAAGATATACCAGGACTTGAAACAATATTATTGGTAGAACAACATGAGAAGGGATGTGGCAGAGTTTGTATCTCGGTGTTTGACTTGCCAAAGGGTCAAAGCAAAGCATCAACGATTTGTAGGTTTGCTGCAGCGATTGATGATTCCCCAGTGGAAGTGGGAACATATGGCCATGGACTTTGTTATAGATTTCTCGAGATCACCAAGGGGTTGTGATGCAGTATGGGTAGTGGTTGATCGATTAACCAACACTACTCACTTTATTGCAATGAATAAGCAGGATAGTCTTAAGAAGTTGGCAGATTTGTATGTTGCTAACATCGTGAGACTTCATGGGGTTCCAATCAGCATTGTATCAAATAGGGATCCACGGTTTACTTCCAAATTTTGTCAGCGTTTTTAGGAAGCATTGGGTACTAATTTGAGCTTTAGCATAGCTTATCATCCTCAGTCAGATGGGCAATCATAGAAGACGATTCAAATTCTTGAAGATATGTTGAGGGCTTGTGTTATGGACTTCGGGAAGAGTTGTGAGAAACACTTGCCATTGGCAGAGTTTGCTTATAACTATAATTATCAATCGACTATTAGGATGGCTCCGTACGAGGCATTGTATGGTCGTAAGTATAAGTCTCAGTTGTATTAGGATAAAGTTGAGGAGATGAAGGTTATTGATCCAGCCTTGATACCAGAGTTTGTGAATACCATTGAGAATGTCTATCTTAGTCGTCAGAGGATGCTTACAGAGGAGAGTAGGCAAAAGAGTTATGTTGATAAGAGGATGTGGGATTTGGAATTTAAGGTCGGTGATCGGGTTTTCTTGAAGATCTCTCCTTGCAAGGGTATTGTCGGTATGGTAAAAGTGGGATGCTGAGTCCGAGGTACGTGAGTCCCAGGTACGTGGGGCCGTTTGAGATCATTGGCAGAGTTGACAAGTTGGCTTTACCTCCGAGTTTGTCTGAGATGCATGATGTCTTTCATGTGTCTATGCTACGGAAGTATAATCCAGATCATTCACATGTTCTTGAAGGAGAACCGTTGTAGCTTAGTGAGGATATGACTTATGAGGAGCGGCATATTCATATACTGGATCAGTCAGTTCAGGAGCTGCGTTAGAAAGTAATTCTGATGGTTAAAGTTTTATGACTTCATCATGGGATTGAGGAGACTACTTGGGAAAGGCGGGATCAGATTGAGCAATAGTATCTTGACTTTTTCAATAGAGAATGTAAGAATTTCAGGGTCAAAATTTTTTTAAGGATGAGGATGTGAGACCGGAGCATTTCATTATATGTGCATTTATTTATTTTAAACATTATTTGGTAGTATTATGTGTTAATTATGTGTTTAACTAATTTACTACAACATATTTGCATTCTAATTACATTTATACATATAAATATAGTCTTATTTTGCTAAGTCTATCATAGTTGACTAGTCTTGCTTCTATATGTATATATACATACATAAATACATACAAATACAATATATAATAGCTTAATTACCATGTTTGACTATTTGACTTTGCATAAATTAGCTTATTTGACTTGTTGACCTATACATACATTATATACTACACATACACAAGATATTAGCATAACAAAATAAATCAAAAGACTTCAGGAAGCTTCAAGGGGTGGCCAAAGAGGGGAAAAAGAGAAAAAAATTATAGAAAAAATAAGAAAGATAGTTTTTGATCATTTTTGAAGTGATTTCTTGCATTTCAAAGCCAAACCAAAGTGGATTTAGCTCAAAGATTGTTCTCCAAACCTTGTTTTTGCCATATCTAGTCTTTTTCAACAATTTTAAGGTGAGGGTTTTAAGTTCTTGAATGTGTATGTCTATTTTTATCCATGGAAATGTTATATAATTGTGTTATAAATTTTTACAGAGATGAATATATGCTGTAGTAGTGATTTAAGAGCTATATATATGCATATGAACTTGTTTGAGCCAAAATAGTTGAAAATAAGCCAACTTTGTTAGTTGAATGTTGAAAAATTGAGTTAGCTTTGGTGTTTATGATTATATATATGTGAATGGTATATGATTTCAAGGATTTGGAGTGAATTTGGTGAATTTAGGGGTTTATTTTGATGATTTTCTTAAAATTCCAGCCTTGGTGCATTTTTAATGTTTGGCTTGTTTTATGCTTGGTTTTAGTGTTGCAAATGGTTCATAATGCATTGTAGATAGTTGCTATATTGATTGTGTTAAGGTTACATGTTGTAGAGATTCCTAGTTTGGTTAAATGTTATTGAAAAGTTAGAGTTGTTTTGTGACAAATCATATTCTTTTAAGGTTTAATTGGTGTTAATGTGTAAAGACCATATTTTTATGAGCTTAAGTGATGTTAATATGTTGAAGATGTCATGTTCTTTGATAGTTAAATGTTGGTACTAATCTATTGGATATATGTTTAATATAGTTGGTTGAGTTGTTGAATGTATTGTTGAGTTAATGGATGTATTGTTGAGTATTGGATGTGTTGTTGATTAATATATATGTATAAGATGTGATGTGAAGTGTCAGGTTGCAACCTTAGTTCGTCATGGTAGCGTTATGTCGTACTGGGCGGCATAAGGCTTGCTAGTAATTGCACGACTACCATGTACTAGTCCTATCTCTCGTGTGGTCAATGAAGGCCATGGTGAGATTGGTCGTAGGATAGTGTACATCATTAGTACAGACGCAGGCAAGAGAAGTGTTGAATTCATGGCGGAGTTATAAGGTGTCGGCTTCAATGAATGTCTAAAGCGGTAACTTCTTGATGTGTTGTTTAGCGTGAATGTTTCAAGGTTATTAAGCGTATGTGAGTGTGAAGTTGTTTATGTGTTGTATTGTTTCCTATGTGTTTCAAAAGGTTTTCAAGTTAAAGCTTTCAAACTTCCTTTTATCCTTCCCTCACTGAGCCTATTAGTTCACACCTCTTTAATGCATGATACATGAGTTCATGATGTGGACTATGTGCGCGAGGAAGGAACTAGTGAGGTTGACCATGTATTCCATGAGTAGATGATGTACTTGACTATGAAACTATGTTTTACTTGCTTTCATAGTTTCGGAGCTTATGTATCAAATACTTGATAGTTAACTTTCTTTAAGTTTAGTTCTTTTGATTGTATATAGGGTTGGTCATGGTTGGATTCATGATCACGTTTGGGCTTATGAATGCTTGTTGGGAATATATGTATGTTGAGTATTTTGTCTACTTTGATGTGGACTTTTGGAGTTTTCTGTTTCTTATTGGATGTCCTTATCACAGCCGTTATAATATCCGCGTGTCGTTGCGTCTTGAGCTTGGTTCCTCTAGGACCGGGTTTGGGGCGTGACATACTCACCCACACGTTTGTTATTAGCATCTCATGCTAGTATGATATGTGACTCACCATCCTTTGTCATTAATATCTCATATTAATCAAAGGTAACATACCCATGTAATAGCCCGTACTTGATTAATTCAAGTCCCTTTCAAATTATCTAAGGGCTACGAACATTTTAAGTATTTCTCGTGCTAAAGAAACGTGCTCACATATTTTCAACTCCTTGAGAATACATTTCTTTTGACGAAAATAGTAAGGACTCATTCATACGAGAAAGAAGGAGAATATGAATGATTAAACATGCCATTAATATTAATAAAACAAGTATACATCAAAATGCCCAATTATAAGTCATCTAATCATAGCATTAGGGCATATCTCCAACAGCTAGAGCAACCATTATATTGCTCTTGTGAAGACAAATTTCTTTAAAAACAAAGTTAGTATTATTATTACATTAATGAAACATATTTAATAAAATATAAAATACAATTTAAATACTTACTATTGTCATGCCCCGACCTCGACCTATCGCTAGGTTAAGGCCGAAACATGACGTCTCAAGCTTAAACCTTGCAAGATTTGATAGTAGCAACCTGAACAATTATATTACTCCCCAAGAAATTTCAAACGACTTTCAAAATTCTCCCGAAAACATTGGCCTTAAAAGATTACAACAATTCATGAAATATTCACAAGACCTCGAATTCCCCTGTTCAACATAACAACTAACTAAGAATCAAGTTTCTGGGTCTCTGAAAAATAATCACCAACTTAAAGTTATATCATCCAACACTGACATTATACAAACTCCATCACCGATAATTAAAAACACTATCATAAACCATCAAATTACATAATACTTATCCCTGGATACATATATACAAGATCTAGATTCTTCAATTTACATCAGGTAATTCATGCACTTATACAACATCAAACAAGAAGTCTTTTAGGAAACAAATATCAAGCATATATTTCGGACGTAATCAAAAGATCGAGACAAAACAAGGAAGGTGGCTTATACGAATTCAAGAGGTGTCTCCTACTATCACAGTCGTGTGCACCGAAAGGTGTCTTCCACTATCACTGCCGTGTGCACTTTGCTCCATATAGCCCCTTATTCCTTTACCATAGTCATATAGGAACCATTAGGATAGGGAGGTGTCTACCACTATCACAGCCGTGTGCACCTCAAACGGTGTCTACCACTATCACTGTCGTGTGTACCTTTGATCCCTTCCCTTAACAGTTACGAGGTTGCAACCAAGTCGTTCCCATACAATTCATATATATGTAGCATTCACGATATTACCATGCAAGAGTTTAGATTGACAAGTACAAAGTGAATTTAAGACTTACAAGCATGACTTTTGTATGCACATTTAATGTGTACAAGTTCAAGGCAAAAGAATCAAGTCTATAGTGGTTCGAGGTAATTGATTAGTTTATGATCAATTATAATCCTCTATGCCACACAACCACATACCTTTATATACCCCATTCATGCCACAATTAACCTCTTTTTATATCCATGAAACAAGTTGGTACCAATGCCACAAAGGTATATCAAGAAATCAAACAACTTAAATGTTCCTGCATTAGTCTAATTTAAACAGTAAATTTCCATATTCTCCCAAACTCCAAATAACCTTATTTTTGCCTAAAATCACAGTTTATCGAATTTAGATAACTTTAGAATCAAACGAAACTCAATTCGGAGTTGAATTGAGTGAGTTATGACTTTTAGAAAAATGTTACGCAAATCTGTCAAACCCGAAGCCTCACCAGCGGACGAGGGGTCCTCCACCGGTTGACCGATGGAAGGGGGAGGGGGGTCCCCCGATCGTGCTGTTTACGGGAAAAATACCATTTTTTCAACAATCAAGCTTACAACCACACTACCCTCTACCAACAATTAAATATGCTCAAGGTGACTATTAGGCATCATATAGGAGTTCAAAACACAACCAAAACACATCCCACATCAACAATCAACACCCAACATAAGTTTACAATTCCTAGATTTACAACATAAAATACTCAATCTTCTCATCATCCAAGCTTTTGTATGAAAGCTATAGTAAGTTTAACACCAAATGAACATTAATAATCTTGAATGAATTCTTTAAAAACCATTTATGAAAAATCCCTCACCTTGTCCTTGAGTAGTTAAATGCTAAGATTGATGTTGAAGATGCAAACAAGAAGTAAAAGATGCAAGTCTCATTCATTCTTCTTCTTCTTCTTCCTTTTTTCTTCTTTCTTATCTTCTTTCTCCTCTCAATCGTGTGTGTGTGTGTGTGTGTGTTCTCTGTTGTGTATGTATGTGTATAGTGTTTTTGTGTGTGTTGAGTGGTGTAATGTATGTATATAGGTAGGATATTTTAATTTGGTTGCCAAAAGACCACCTTACCCTTCAACTAAATGTTAATTGCTAGTGTGTCATTTAGTCCCAATCCAATTATTTAGTTACTAATCTTAGCTCAATAGTATTTAATTAGTTCTCACTATACCCAAAACACTTAACTACATGTTAACTGATATAGTTACACGTAAAACGATATAAATGCACATATTTCAAAATAAATGCACGTAAATCAAGGTAAACGCACATTAATTGATATAAATGCATATTAAATGATATAAAAATATATGAAATGCTATAAAATGCATGTAGTCTCTGTACGGGCCCTATTTAGGGCCTCACATCCTCCCCTCTTTAACAGAATTGCGCCCTCGCAATTCTCTCGTATGTCTATTCCTTGATAAGCTGCATCAACTTTGATTAAGCTCATAAAGAAGGTCAGGTCACTGGCGAAGTATGAAGATACCCAACTAAGAATTCTGTATAGTTGTTGTCGATTAAGAAGTCCAGATGCAATATCGAATGTCCCATAGAATATAAAATATAGATACCACATGAAGACCCCGAATAAGAATACCAAATATCGGATGCCAAAAGAAAATACCAATAAAGAATATCGAATATTAGATAAAAATTCCCATAATAAGAATACCAACCAAAAACACCGAGTAGAAGTCCCGAATAAGAATACTATCAACAATATTAAGCGTGAATACCCATGAAATCCGAAAATAAAATCCGAATGACAAATAAGAAGACCAAGTGAAGTCATCAACTAGAAATACCAGCAAATAAAAATCTACCTTCAACTGCTGCTGCTGCCCCTGGAAGTTCCTCTTGGTCAGTAGCATCAACTTGAGCTTCAACTCTTTGTCCTAAGGCATTCCTGGTGAGTCGAGACCATGTTCCCACCTTCGGCATCCTCAAGCAGTCCTTATATAGGTGTTGATCACTCCCATACCTTACACACTTTCCTGACATCCTCCAACATTGGGTCTCAGTGTGCCCCCTCTTGTTGCAACAAGCACAAACAATTTTCCGAGATATGGTTGCATTACTTAATAACCCTTGAGTTGTCTTAGTATTGAATGCACTAAGCTGAGATCCAATTACAGCGGGTGGCCTTTGATTCTGAGTCGAATAGGGTTCTTGTGGTGTCGGAGATAAGAACGACCTTTTATTACCATGACTTGGTCCACTTCAGGATTCAAGTTGCCTCTTCTCAACGTGGGATGTCGAGTCTAGCATATCCCTGTATGATGTAAAGCGATGTGAAGCTATGAAATCTTGAATCTTAGGCCTTAATCCTCAAACAAATTGTTTGATCCTCCCATTTTCCGTTTGGACTAACTCGGGGAGGTAATAAGAGAGCTTGTTAAAATGAGCTTCATATTGAACCACAGTCATCTCATCTTGCTTCAAAGTAAGAAACTCTTTTTCTTTCCTCTCTCGAGCTACTTCGGTAATATAATTCTCCTTGAAAGATTTAAAAACATTAGCCTAAGTAACGGGTGTGCCATCACGCTCCCAGCAAAGCTTTTATGTTCTCTACCATTGTTTCGTATCTTCTTCTAACAAGAATACTGCGAAAATCATCTTTCTTTCATCACAGTAGTCAAAAGCAGCATATATCTTTCCAACTTTTTCCAACCAAACTTTAGCCTTTTCATCATCGGGTTCACCTAGAAACTTGGGACGTCCATAGCTTAAGAAATCCTTTAATGTGCCATCATCGGTTCCCACACCTACTCCGGTCACTTGATTCTCTAAAATCTGGCTCATTCTATCCACGACAGTTATCAGCAGATTAAGCATCTCTCTTCCAGACCCATCTCGATCAATGTTCTCTGTCTTTCGAATCCCACTACTGCTGCCAGTATTAGGCCCTGCCATCTATGGAATGGATGCACGATGCCCCTTATAGTTATATGATATATATGCATGGTATGACAAAGGAATACGTGCTCTATCAATGCTCCTAGCATGTATATGTTATGACTATACCTAACATGTAAGTTTACATATAATGCGAAGTATCCATAACATGGTAAGTGTATATGATTTTGATTCATACAGCACATTGAGCACTAAGGTTCACTTATAGCACAAAAGACACATTGGCAAGTTACATGTAGCACATGAGCACATAAGTTCACATAGGTTCTAAGTAAGAAAACTAAATCACCCATTCAAACCCTATGGTTTATTCCTATAATACTCACTTTAATCCACAACCCAAAGTAATTCTTATGTACCACATGACGCTATGGCTAAATTCTACTCAAGGATTCTCAATCTTTAACTCAATCCTTTGACTAGAATAGCCTTGAACAACCATAATCTCCAACTTTTGTTAAGCCATCCATCTATCTCTACATATACTCACATCACCTCAACCAATTTCGCCTTAGGCTTTTACCCACTGACCAGGGGTTCCAAACCCAGCTTGCGCCTAGCTAATGAGCTAAGCTCTGATACCACTTTAGGTGTCACGCCCCGACCCCCTCCCATCGCTAGGTTAAGGCTGAAACATGACGTCTCAAGCTTAAACCTTGCAAGATTTGTTAGTAGCAACCTGAACAGTTATATTATTCCCCAATAAATTTCAAAAGACTTTCAAAATTCTCCCAAAAACATTGGCCTTAAAGATTACAACAATTCGTGAAATATTCACAATACCTCGAATTCCTCTGTTCAACATAACAACTAACTAAGAATCAAGTTTCTGGGTCTCTGAAAAATAATCACCAACTTAAAGTTATATCATCCAACATTGACATTATACAAACTCCATCACTGATAATTAAAAACACTATCTTAAACCATCAAATTACATAATGCTTATCCCGAGATACATATATACAAGATCTAGATTCTTCAATTTACATCAGGTAATTCATGTACTTATACAACATCAAACAAGAAGTCTTTCACGTATGCAATCCTTGCCTTCAACTTGTAAAGTTAACTCAACCAGCCTTACCTGTAATAGTCATAAAAGAGGGGTAAGCTAATCCTAGATATAGCTCAGTAAGGATGGAAACAAGGAAGGGTTTTCGTAAACATTTTCTTGTCTTTAGAAAGCCTTTTATAAAACCATGCCTTGCACACACAATTGTATCTCGCAAGTAAATAATACATGATCTTGAACATTCCATAAGAACATCAAGTATAACACGAATTAGAACAACATTTATAACATAATAGTATAGTATTATCCAACTCTACTCTCCGAGGACCTCAAGGGACCAAGCAAGAGTAGGAAACACATGTCAAGCATATATTCCGGACGTAATCAAAAGATCGAGACAAAACAAGGAATGTGGCTTATACGGATTCAAGAGGTATCTCCTACTATCACAGTCGTGTGCACCGAAAGGTGTCTTCCACTATCACTGCCGTGTGCACTTTGCTCCATATAGCCCCTTATTCCTTTACCATAGTCATATAGGAACCATTAGGATAGGGAGGTGTCTGCCACTATCATCGTCGTGTGCACCTCAAACGGTGTCTACTACTATCACTGTAGTGTGCACCTTTGATCCTTTCCTTTAACAATTACGAGGTTGCAACCAAGTCGTGCCCATATAATTCATATATATGTAGCATTCATAATATTACCATGCAAGAGTTTAGATTGACAAGTACAAAGTGAATTTAATACTTACAAGCATGACTTTTGTATGCACATTTAATGTGTACAAGTTCAAGGCAAACGAATCAAGTCTATAGTGGTTCGAGGTAATTGATTAGTTTATGATCAAGTATAATCCTCTATGCCACACAACCACATACCTTTATATACCCCATTCATGCCACAATTAACCTCTTTTTATATCCATGAAACAAGTTGGTACCAATGTCACAAAGGTACATCAAGAAATCAAACAACTTAAATGTTCCCGCATTAGTCTAATTTAAACAGTAAATTTCCCTATTCTCCTCAACACCAAATAACCTTATTTTTGACTAAAATGGAAGTTTATCAAATTTAGATAACTCTAGAATCAAACGGAACTCAATTCGGAGTTGAATTGAGTGAGTTATGACTTTTAGAAAAATATTGCGCAAATCTGTCAAACCTGAAGCCTCACCAGCGGACAAGAGGTCCCCCACCGGTTGACCGGTGGAGAGGGGGTCCCCCGGTCATGTTGTTTACGAGAAAAATACCATTTTTCAACAATCAAGCTTACAACCACACTACCCTCTACCAACAATTAAATATGCTCAATGTGACTATTAGGCATCATATAGGAGTTCAAAACGCAACCAAAACACGTCCCACATCAACAATCAACACCCAAACAAGTTTACAATTCCTAGATCTACAACACAAAATACTCAATCTTCTCATCATCCAAGCTTTTGTATGAAAGGTATAGCAAGTTTAACACCAAATAAACATTAATAATTTTGAATGAATTCTTTAAAAACCATTTATGAAAAATCCCTCACCTTGTCCTTGAGTAGTTAAATGCTAAGATTGATGTTGAAGATGCAAACAAGAGGTAAAAGATGCAAGTCTCATTCCTTCTTCTTCTTCCTTTCTTTCTTCTTTCTTTTCTTCTTCTTCCTCTCAATCGTGTGTGTGTGTGTGTTCTCTGCTGTGTATGTATGTGTGTAGTATTTTTGTATGTGTTGAGTGGTGTAATGTGTGTATATAGGTAGGATATTTTAATTTGGTTGCCAAAAGAGCACCTTGCCCCTTCAACTAAATGTTAATTGCTAATGTGCCATTTAGTCCCAATCCAATTATTTGGTTACTAATCTTAGCTCAATAGTATTTAATTAGTTCCTACTATACCCAAAATATTTAACTACACATTAACGGATATAATTAGACGTAAAATGATGTAAATGCATGTATTTCAAAATAAATGCACTTACATCAAGGTAAACGCAAATTAATTGATATAAATACATATTAAATGATATAAAAATATATGAAATGCTATAAAATGCATGTAGTCTCTATACGGGCTCTATATGGGGCCTCACAACTATCGTCTCAATAGCCTTTGAGTTAGAAAATTTAACATCTTGACCCTCACCCTTAGTGTAAACCGCTACAAGCACCTCAGCATGGGTCACCTGTCAAACTTCTTTTTCCTACTTTGTGCAACACACATAAAAACATTAGTTAGCTATTTTTTGGGTTCAAAATAATTACTTAAGTGTATGACATAAAATGGATAATTTCACGTATAGAAGTTAATTAAATATTTTCGGTACATATCATTCGCCTCTTGACCTCATAAAACAGGTAGAGCCTGAAGGTGCATGCTACCTAGATATTACTAAGTTCAAAAACTTATTTTAATGCAATAGAAACATAAAGAATGCATAGAATAGATCAAACCACCATATACATATTAAAATTGCTTAGACAAATCATGTATAGCATCATAATTGCGTATAGAATTGAAATTCAGCACTAGTTTGATTTTACATCGATTTGTTGGCTTAGAAAGTCAATGACCAGACCTTGCACACATCTTATAGAGCCTCAAATGAGTTGCTCGCATGCCTAAAAGAGGATTCCCCAATGGTCTTATCCCTTATGACCTCTTTCCTTGCGCACTAGTACTTAATTGAATTGTAGGATCCAATCTTCATTGAATTTCTAAGGTGTATCTCATGTGTGTGAGAGAGACGAAAAGAGAGAGAGAATTTTTCTCTTCTTTGGACGTGTACTTAGGCATGTATTTTAGTGAGGAAAAAAGATCATTTGATTACTATAAATAGTGTGTAGCTGAAACCAAATAGGAAAAGAAAAAGTGTCATAATCCTTATAGGAATTCACCTAGACACTTTTATGAATCCTAGACTTTTGTTGACCAATATTATCCCACCTCTTGATCACCTACACGTCTAGAAACTCTCCCCATATTCCATACACTTCTTCCATATGCCAGATTTCCAAATCAGTCCTGCAAGATTCTATAATGAGCTCAACTATCCCATTAGGAAACTCCATTACTAAAAATGGAAACTCTTTTCTAACTTAGACTTCTAGTTGCATTAGGATTTTATACTTAGCAACACAATGCCACATGTGGAAACACAAAAACATAACAAGTGTACTAAATAGGAAAGTGGCTAGAACAAGGACCAAAAGAGTTAAACACCTTGGCTCCTAAAATGACCAAAATGTCCTTTTTAACTCTTAGCTGCATTTTGACCATTCAACTTTAACTCATTCTACTAAATAGTTACGACTACACTCTAGGATGAATATTGTAATCCACAAAAGCTCGTCATACCATGTATGACCTTTATTTTCAACCTACTAAGCAAAATGACCAAAATACCCCTTCATGTAACACTCATAATCAAGAAAGGTCTTTTACCTTGTACTATTACCTTATTAATTGCATCTTCTCCTTGAGACATCTAATCCATAAAATAACCATCCTCTGGATATAAAAAACTTAATCTAGGAAGTGTCCCCAAGCCAAATACCCGATATAACTCTAAATGGAATATATCACTAAGCTTAGATTTATATGATCTTCCATATTATTACAATGGAAGGATTACTCCATCACACGATAGAATTGATTCTATATTGCATAAGCATATCCCAACTAATCAATTCTATATACCCAAAATACAGAGTTGTTAACCCATAACCGAGGTCTCACCCATAGTGAATCAAAGTACATGAACTTGACTTTGTCAGTTCATCCATATATGTTCAAGATTAAGAGCATTGGCCACTTAGTAGCATAAGGTATATTTGATCTCCAACTTTGATAGTACAATTTGTGAGATTTGTTGGGGATATACCGTAATACTATAGATTAGATTACCTAATTAGGGTTTATATATATATATATATATATATATATATATATATATATATATATATATATATATATATTCGTGTTTTTCTACACAATGACATTTTTGAATATTCATATTTTCCGTCTTTATATGAATGTGTCCCTAATGTTCATCGGAGAAGAAAAACATTGTAAAAGGGTTTAGAATACTTCGCTGTGTTTTCTTCGATATGATAAACATTAAGAATTGATTCATGACCCTTCAGATTATTTGATCGAGACTAGAATAATTGCGTATGAGTTATCATATGTTATTACCTTTGATTAACATAGTGATGTTAATGATAAAATATGATATGTGAAGTGTCAGAACAACATAAGGATGTGGACTAATATACATACGAGTGATCGTCAGTGTACAGATCATTGAATATGTTGATAAATAGTAAACTATATGATTTCAGGTTAATAGTTTACTATTTAGTTGAGAATTGTACAAATTAATCCTCAAACGTGAGAAATTATGGTTGTCGGATATATCAAGGGCTAAATATAGCGTCTGGACAATACTTGCCTTCTATAAGGTGAGTTACGACCTTTCGCATTTTAGTCTTGTGATAGACTGACATGTAATTGTCAAGATAAAATCTATTATCCTCCGTTGAGAGGCGATGTCCTATGATATCTAAAATCGGTCAATAAACGAGGAAGTCCTTAGCCAAGGCAAGAATAAAATTGATGGAAAGGAGTTTTCCATAGTAGTCATCTCTCATTTCACTATTTTAGATCTATTCATAGAATCAGAAGTGGACTTAACCATTTCATGGTCCTTTCCCGATCGGGACATTTTAATAGAAGGATCGGACTGCACACTAATTCCCGACAGTAAATAGATTCGTAAAAGACAGAGTTTTCATTATCGCATACATTTTTATGATACGTTTATTACTAGTGCGTCACTCATGAACATGAGGGTATTTTGAAAAATGATGGAGACATTCCCAAAATAGATTAAGAGGTTTAATGGTCCTTCATCGGTATGCAGTTATGAATCTAGAAAGTCACACACTAATAAGCAACAGGAATAAGTTCACCGGTAGCTTGTATAATGTGGTTAATGACTTTAAAGTATTAAAAGTCATCTATATTGGTCAATGGGTCGAAAGTGTAGTTTTGTAAAGTTTTGGAATCAAAACGTAAATAATGAAAGTTTTGGGGTCAAACTGTAAATATTAAAAAGTTGTTTCAATAAAGTTATTCTAATAGAGATTAGAATGGGCAAAAGTAATATATATATATATATATAAAGGGGATTCGATTTGATAAAGTGTCATGTCATCAATCTTAGTCATCAAATGACAAAACAAATTATTGGATAAAATTGTACATGTGGTGTTTGAGTAGGTACATGTAGGATGATAGGATTGTCTATGTCATCTATCCTATGATTAATCTTATCCAGTAATTTGAATTAAAGGTGGAGATTTAATCTTGATTAAATCAAAGTGTCCACATGTCATTAGATGATAATGATTACTTTTGCAAGTTGTAGGAGAGAAAAAAAGGTAACCTTTGTATTGTAATGATTACAATTTAAAACCATGCAAAAGCTTGTCTAATCTTACACTCAACTAATCCTCTTTTTGATTGGATAATTTGCATGCATGTAAAATATATTATAATAGAGATTATAATATAATAACAAGATAACTCTCTCTCTTCTCCTAATACACACCACACGACCACACTAAGAAAACAAGAAGAAATCTTCTTCTTCTTCATGCTTGATGGTTCAGCCATGGTACCATAAGAAAGAAGGTTTTATTTTTTATTTTTAAACAATACACATACTAGTTACTATCTTGAAAACACACTAGCACATATTAGTTTTCAAGCTTGGTGGAGGAATTGGATGCATGGTGGATATTTCTAAAGCCTTCAAATTAGAAGGATTTCAAGCCAAGTCTTGAAAACTTCATCTTCATAAAGTTGCTTCAACAGGTATTGTGATATCCCAAACCCAACATATAGAGAATAATACTTGTTTGCATTTAATTAAGTTTTATCTTGAATGCTAGCATAGAATTATGTATTTACCTTAATGAATTCATTCATTTTTAGCACTATTTCATGATTCTTCAAAATATTCAAATAATAGTTAAAGTAATTATTTAAAATAAATATTAGCTAACTTATTAATTATAATACTCGGTTTCATTTTCTTGACTTTATTTACTTTATTTTTAACTAAATGAAAAAAGTAGCTCCGAGTCCGGAACATGAAAATTTTCTGGTTCTTTTTCTGAATTTCATATTTTTTTCTCTTAATACTTGCTATTTTAGATGCATACGTCCTTTGAGTTTGCGTGCATAGCATATCAGGAGCAACAGAAAAAAATTCGTAAGTAAGCGTAATGAATAGTAAAATTTTCCAGCAATTTCCACTTAAATTACTTGACCAATTTTGCATAAAAAAAACTTGATCCATTTGCACCAAAACTTGACCCAATGCTTGACCCAAATGACCTGTGACCCTTTGACCTTGCTTGTCATCTTTTAAAACATAATATAAACTAGCACAAAAAAAAAACCTCAAGAAGCCGTGAGCTTCATTTTGCCTTTCAAAAATTTTTGCTTTCAATTTCTTGCTCCAAATCTTCTAGGATTGCTCAATGAACTTCTCTAGGACCTTATTAAGCTTTCTTTCTCTTGCATTAAGGTGAGAGAATGTATCTATAATTATATATTTTCAAATTCTAGTTCAAACTTTATTTTTATAATCTAGTAATATATTGGTTATTAATGCTTGTTTATGCTTCAAATACCTTCTATTGTGATCATAGAACATTAATTTGTAGTTAGATTGCAAAGTTTATAGCTAGAAATTGAAAATGTAAGTTGAGAAAGATGATGAATAGTAAAAAATGTGAATAGTAAATCCTTGTGTTCTAGCTTAATTTATTGCTTCAAATATACTTAAATATGTATATAGACCAAACTTTTGAAGTTAGATTGCATTTTGAACGATTGAATATGGATATTGGAGAGTTTGGAAAGAATGTGAATAGTGTTATAAATAGTTACTTCGAATTTTGGGGTTTTTGCATTTCTAATCATTTTATTGTTTCTAATACATGAAATGAAGCTAGAGAGCTTGTAGAGTAAACTTTTGGCATTGTATTACTTATATCTTGAATGTTGGTTATGATTTTAGTTGCAACTAGTAAAACTTGAATGAAATTTTGTAGTAGCAGCTAAGGTGTTTGTTTAATGTTCTAAATAAAGTGTAGGATTGTGTCACATCCTAGTATAATGCTTATAGTTAGTTCAATGCAAGAAATGTGCATGTATGTGTGGATACTCTGTCAGGGCAGTTCACTATCGTCATCTTCTAGAGCAGTTTTGACATAGTAAATGAACTTAGAATTGAACGAACTTTGAACAGCAGCTAGATTAGGCAGTTTAGAGAAAATGTTGATTTCTAGGACTAAGGCTAATTCTAACGTTTTAGCCCTCGGATCACATCATTTCTGAAATGTAGCTCAAAAATCGCTGGTTCTGCCCAGCTATACGTGGTTGCGCGGTAAGGGTTATAACTTTTGGAATTTAACTTGGAATTGAGTACCATTTGAACCTAAAATTAACTACACTAGAAGAGCTACGATTATACATAAAAATCAGATAGTTTGGAGGTCAATATCCTGGGTAACCGAATTGATTAAGTTGAGCTTATGTTAGAGGAATTGGAAAATGTCTTAGTCGAGCTTGCGGTATTAATTTTGCACTTGGAAACTTGTATTGATTGTTTGAAGAATTAATTAGAATGTAAGTTAAATGTAAAGATGTTAACCAATGCATGTTAGTTGAGTCCACTTGTACAGTTGGCATTTAGTTTATATGTTAAGTACGATTTTGGTTAATTGTAGTTAGCTTAACTTTATATGTTAGTAAATGCTTCTATGTTGTTACAAAGCTATGGTGTTTAATTAAGTTACAATGAAGTAAAGCATGTGATATAGATTCTTGGATGTGAAAGATAGTTGTTAAACCTTCTATAGTCAATTGCTAAAGTGTTATACTTATATGAATAACTAAGGGTTTGCACATTTGAGAGGATTCAAAGAGGTTTGGAGTAAGTCTAATGTCACGTGATCAGAGATTGAGGTTAAAATCCCGACTACGTGCGGCCTTAGCCAACGTGGGTGTCGACTAAGTACGCCTGCGTTATCAGAGTAGCATAGCACGAACACAAGTATTAGAGGTTGAGGACCCCAACACTGGTTTGCAAAGGGTGCTTGAGTACGAGGGTAGACCCTTGTGCAAGACGAGCACCAGTAGGCAACACTGGTAGGAGTTTGGAACATGTTAAGTAAGATGGCTGGAAGATGGCACACGAAAATGGCAAGGTAAAATGGCTTCCTGTCACGTGATCAGAGATTGAGGTTGAAATCCCGATTACGTGCGGCCTTAGCCAACGTGAGTGTCGACTAAGTACGCCTGTGTTATCAGAGTGCGCGGAATAAACCTTGTGAGTTTTAGAGGATGAGGACCCCAACACTGGCTTGTAAAGGGTGCTTGGGTATGAGGGCAGACCCTTGTGCAAGACGAGCACCAGTAGGCAACACTGGTAGGAGTTTGAAAAATACTAAGCCATTTACCTTGCCATTTTCGTGTGCCATTCTCCAGCCATCTTACTTAGCATTTTCTAAACTCCTACCAGTGTTGCTTATTGGTGCTTGTCTTGCACAAGGGTCTACCCTCGTACCCAAGCACCCTTTGTAAGCCAGTGTTGGGGTCCTCAACCTCTAACACTCGCAAGGTTTATTCCGCGCACTCTGATAACGCAGGCGTACTTAGTCGACACCCACGTTGGCTAAGGCCGCACGTAGTCGGGATTTCAACCTCAATCTCTGATCACGTGATACTAAGCTATACCCTTACAGGTTTGGCTTACTAAAGGTGATGGAGCCTTTATCTCTTCTGTGCAACTTAACTTATATTATTGTCTCTAGATTGTATTACTTAGTCATTGATAAAGCTTATATGTATTATTTACTTGCTTTCTTCAGTCTTTTCGTGTTATTTGTGAATAATTGTGAGGGCGGCTTACTTTGTCATCCCTCTTATGTCTTATTTTATGATCTTGGTTCTCGTGGACTTGTTTCGGGGTTGCACAACCTTTTCGGACATGGTAGCGTCGAGAAACACGGGCGGCATCGGGCTTGCCATGCTCTCTCAACTACTATGGTACCTATTCCTTTTCTCTCACTGAGTATACTCCACTACCCCAGAGACGTAGTTCACCTTGCTGGGCATATAGACCTACCTCAGGAGAAAGGGTCGTAGGATCGGAGTATATCCGGAGTACCCCATTTTGGAGGAATAAGGGTTTTACCGGCACTTACTTGAAGATCTTGGCTCATGGCTCGTGATTGAAGACAACGTGGAACCGTATCCTTTTTATACGTGGTTAAATACTTGTCTAACTAGCTTTGTTATTTTGTGTTGTATGTGTTATTATCCTTGCTGCATCTCATAAAAGTATTCCTCGATATGCTGCATCACCTCCCTCACTAAGTATACATGTTGTATACTCACCCTCGTTTCTAATACCTTTCAGGATCGATGTTATTAGGGGTAGAAAAGAAGGCTCGAGAGTTTCATGTTGATTATGCTGGCTTATGTGGATTGTTACTGAATTCAGTTTTGTAATTGTAAAGTTAAGTTTAGAATGTATTGATAGTTATGAATGACTTGTAATGTTGTAATAACTTGTAATCTTTACTTTATTGTCTAGCTGACTTGCATGCTTGTAAGGATGAAATGAATTGAGGTTGTGGATTATGGTCTTGTGGTTGTATATTGATGTTTGCAGGTTTCTAGATAGTCATATATATAGGGAAAACTCCATCCGTTTTCTCTTAAATTTCGTACCCGGGGTTTGGAATTGAGTTGAGAATAACATGATAAATAGGAGTCCTGGTCTCGTGAGGTATCGGGGCGTTACAGGTATACTTCTATTGTACTCTTTTACATATGAATATATATATATATATATATATATATGATGTTGGAATAGAAGATACATGCATGTTATCTTAAGAACTTCTATTAGATTTACATGTTGTTACAAAGTGTTTACATGCCAAAAAAATTTAAATGCTAGCTTATCATGGTATGTACTTGTTGTATGCAACTTGTTTATCTATCAATCCTATATAATGAAGTTGGACTTTCAAGATTATACCTCAATCGTCCAGTTTAATGTGTGTCACATGCACTAGTGAGGCAAGCCTAGAAAGACCTCCAATGACCAAGGCCGGTCACCCTACACATATGAGACTTTCTCATTATAACCTTGTCTTGATAATGTACCTAGCTCCACCATACATTTATAAACAAGATCTAGAAATAAGCGTCCATGACTTAAACCTTCTGTGCCCAGTCACCATGCACCTAAGTCATTTACTTAAATCAAAAACCTCTATACATGCATATACATCGATATGAACAAAGAGAACAATAAAGAATGTATCACTAATACTAATATATTACAACATGTATCTATTTATTCCAAAATGTTCTGTGCTAGTGGTCTTTAAGGCATATTAATCCCAACAAAGCTAACGTAGTGCACCAATAGGGACTTGAGAATGTTATCCTTGTTCTGTAGAGCATTATTTTGTCATTTGTTGTCCTACCATCTCACCTGCATCTCCCGCCAATTTTCGTCAAAAGTCTAGTCTTGGCTCTTGTTATATTTATGGGTCTTGTAAAATTAGTCTTAAATTATTTCTCTTACATTCATATAGAAGTGCCTCTTTACGAGCTGGCTCTCATAGGGGTTCCACTTGTAATCTCTCTGCAACCACAACGAAAAAACAAGTACAATGTAATCAATTAAATGAAATTAACATGCATGTATAATATATATATATATATATATATATATATATATATAATATCCAGCATAACCTCTGAATATGTAATCCATGCACTGGTATATCCCCCAACGAGAATGTTCTTAAACTCTCGAATGTTCGCAACTAGTACAAATCTGTTAGCAATAAAAACATATATATATATATATATATATATATATATATATATATATATATATATATATATATATATCATTAGTTAGTATCATTTGCAATAATAATTAATTTAACGAATAATGCATTAAACTTGTACGCATTTAGATTGAAAAAAATAATTAATCACTGCTATAGATCTAGACATGTGTACTTCTATCTACCAATCATGTCGTATAGGCCTTTAACAAGTGAAAGTCAAACCCCTACCAATCTATAGTGCCCACGACACGACCAGATGACTATGGCTATGTGGACTGACAAAGGTGGCTGCTGGTAGGTTTCTTGCTAGATAGCCATAGAAGGCCAATGGATTTTAATTAATAAATAAAAAATTGACAAAAAATAAAGATCCATCGCCCTAGCCGTCACTAAGTCACCAGAAATGGGCGACTGATCCTTTTTCCTCATAATTTTTTTTTTAAAAAAGTCGTCGTGAATCCGTTTCAAAACTTTGGCACCAATTACTGGTACGCAAAAATGCAACATAATAGTGATATATTGTGACTTTCATCGCTATCTGATGCATTTTCGTTGTTGTTTGGAAATGGATTTTTTGGTCGTTGCCTTTTATATCGCCCATGTCACTGATTCTAGTAGTGTAACTTCAGTTTTCTTTCATTTGAAAATACCATATAGAAACTCTAGTACAATATCAAAATTAGTTTGTTGAGCTTAATCCGTATGACAAATTAACTACCTTTTTGGTCATTGAAGATTAAAATAGCCAATAATATTTCATTCAATATTAAAAGAAAATGATTCATTTAATTCATATAATACAAAAAGAAATTATGTATATATGGAACTGTTTTATGTCCTTTCAGTTTTTCATTCATACTTGAAAGGATTCAAAATAAGGAAGATAAATTCAAGTTCATTGACATCAATTTTCTTTTTATGATATCTCATCTCTCATTGATTCTATATAAGATTTGTGCTCAGTTGATAATGACTTGGGTTCAATACTATTTTCAACATACACTTAAGCTTTTGGGCAATTGCCTAGGCTTAATTTGTTGGCAAGCCAATCGTTATGCTGGTATCTTACTGGTGGTATCAGAGCTAGGGTACCATGCGAAAGTGTGAGCACATCTCATTGCTTGGTGGTCCTGGGTTGGGGGTTTATGTTGTTTGGCATGACACTGATGTCAAATACTTAAGGCGCGGAGTTTGTGAGATCTCGTCCCACATCTCCTCTTTATGAGATTTGTGTTCATTTTATAATGGCTTAGGTTCACTAAGATTAACAAAATAGATTTATGCAATTTTGGCCAGTTGATTAAGCTCAAGGTGTTAGCAAGCTTATAATTCGATTTGGTCATTACACTTTCAGTCTAAAATATAATAGAACCTCTTTAAAATAATACTTTATGAATTAATAATATCTTTTAAAAATTCATGGTCCTAACTTGGGACTAGAGTAAAAAAATTAATAATCTTGATAAAATTAAAAGATAATACATTTAAGATATTTTCTTTATATTTTACAGGTCCAAATATTTTATAAATTAATAATTCTCTAAAAAGTACATAATAAATTGACCACAAGATTTTCTCAAAATATGAATCAATAGTAGCTTCTCTTTTGTTGAACTTCAAATTTAATTGAATATTATCTTTAATTGTTTGTAATGCCTCTAAAAGTCCTAGAGTTGCTTTATTGTATTGCAAAAAGGAGTTTTGGAGTGTCATTGATGCCTTGACTACTTCTTTGCGTGATACTAGTTTCGAAAGATGTGTATCATTATCAACTTCAACTTTAACTTCAACTTCAACTTCATCTTGAGAATGCCCTATCATGTTGTCAACGATTCCATGTATACTCAAAACCTCTATAGTAATTTTCACAAAAACTTTAAAAGGTTGTTGACATCTATTTTTCACGGTATCCCAACTCATTCATTATAACGCTTAATTCATTAATAGTGTATCTTTCTAAGGCTTTATCAAAAGTCTCAAAGGTCATGTTTTCCATGGATCGGATCTTACAATTGTAAAATTTTTAATATGTTTACTATTAAGCCAAAAAACTAAAAATATCTTTATAAATTAATACTTGTTAATTTATCGATAAATTAATATCTCGCTAAATTAATAGAATTTAATAGTCCTAGCACTATTAATTTAAAGATGTCATATTGTATTTTAAAGGGACTTTATTACAATACCAAAGTGAGTTTATTGAGCTTAATCATATGACAACTTACATACCTTTTTATGGAACTAAATATTATGATAGTCATTAATGTTTTCATTAAAATTTAATAGCATTAATGTTTATTCATACAATAAGCATTAATGTATTTGTTGAACTTCATTTCATTCATTTCAATTTTGTGTTCATACTCAAAAAGGATTCAAAAAAAAAGGTTAAGAATCGAGAACAAGGTAAAAAAATATATTAAAAAAGTTAAGTATTTATTTTACCAATATATATAATTCATATATAAAGAAAATAGCATTGAAAGAGGGAAAAATAGCAAAAATATAAAGAACGAAAATTGAACATCCACTTACACTTTTATCAAACCTATATTGGAGTCAGTTGTATCAAGTTGTTCAAATAAAATTGAATTTTAAATAAAGTAGGCCCCACCGTTATCCCGCCTACTTTGGCCTATTCACCAAAACAAACTTTTTGTGTACCAACTTTTCTCCTATCAAAACAAATCTTTAATGACAGATTATAAGTTCGTCACTCCAATTGACTATCCTTGTTTTACAAAGAGCATCATCTTCTACACATATTTGCATCCTTAATGACATATATTGAGGTATAGTTCATTTCAAGAAGGGAAAACAAAAACAAAATTGAAAGATGAGTGCATCTTCAATTGAATTGATTGAGCAGGTGTGTAAATCTTCTAAGATCTTTTGATTGTGTCATGAATATGACTTCAAATGTTTCACCTTGTTTTCCAATGAGGTATGGTTTTTTCCCTATTTATTCATTGTATACTTAATTTTCTATCCATAGTAATTTTTTTCTTCTTATTGTGAATCTTATAAAGGCTCCTTATTAATGATTAAGTGCAATTACATATTTGTGTTGCATCAAATGATTTTATAATTATTTGAATAAGTTGAATTCACAAGGTTATGTAATCTAACATCAATTCTCAAAAGGATTGTTTCAAACATAAGCTCCATTGAGTTCGTTAGGAGTCATATTAAAGAATTTATTGTAGTAAAGACAAAATGAATAAAATTAATTGTTTATTGCTTGATAAAGCTCCATATATTTTGAAGGGATTTAGTTCTAGAAGTCATAGTAGTTGTGACAAACGGTTGAAATTAGTTGTTTATGTGTTACTAATCTATTATCTTCACAATATATTGATTGCATGTGCTCAACTTCCAAGGTTGGAGCCAAAATATATAATTAGAGGACTATCGTTGAATTTCATAAAATTTAGGGGGGACAACTTTGTATCTTAGAAGGGCTTTTATGAAATTCCAAAAAAAATGTAAGTTAAAAAATCAAAAATCAAAACTTTCTTTTTTGGTAGGGAAAGGAGGATGAGGGGAAAAGTCATAGGTCCTCTCTAGCAATAACTAGTCATGCCCTTAACCACTGACTAACTAGGTTTGTTTATGCCTATTAAAGTGGTAAATCAACTCTGCATGGTTCCATGCGCACTATCATTATTATAAAGTTCCCTCTCGTCTATGTTCTATTGTTTTTGGTAGAATTATTTGTTGTTGAAGGCCTACTCCGAGGGCTAACTTGCTCAAGATGATCGAAGACACTTCAATGGTTTCTTCTTTAAATAATCCTCACCATATTTAAATCATGTCACCTACTATATTTGAAACAAAAGTCACTAAACTTCTCTAATTTAAGGGTAATCCAAGTATTAGGAAGGTTATTTCGTTGAAGATTGAAGCCACTTAGAAGTAAAAGATGATGTCTTTGAACCAAACATGTCCTTAGATTCCAAGCTTTTACCTTATCACCAATTTTTTAAATGAATCATGAACATGTTCTATTTTAAAGAGATAATCTCTATTGGCTTTCTCAAACCCCAAGTATTATTGATTATATCATTTATACTATTGGAATTCAAGACTTTCTCAGCCATCATTACACTTACAAGCATAGTGTCCTACCTCGCTGACATAAGTACCATATAAGCAACAATTTTGTCTATGATGAGGGTTACAAGATACTTGCATGGACCAATCTCTCTAATAACTACTAGAGGGAATGGCCTATGGGTGCATACTTTTGAGCCTCTTGACGTTTACAAATCGTTGCCCACATGGTGCCTATGCCAACAGGTGTGATAGTATGGTTAATCATTTTGTTGGATACACATTGATTAAATGGTTGCAAGGCTACATCATTTCCTTTTGAATTAGAATAATTAAACATATTGTTAGTTCATCTTTTTAATCCAGATTTTGAATTGATACTACAAGATAAATAGATTAAATTGAAGGGGTGAAAACAAAGCATTTATGAGAAACAACAACAACAAGGGAGGATAAGAGACGGAGGGTACACAAAATGAGGGTAAACCAAGGTTATACGGACTAGAAATTATAGGCGAAACAAGTAGAATGTTAATTGAATGGTGGAAGGAGAAGCAAGAAACATATATTGATAATAAGTTTCAAAAAAGGGATAATAGACTAAGGGTAATGTCATAGGGATCTTATCGAAAAGATATGGAAGATTGGGGTCAAGTTGAGAAAGAATGAACTTAGGAAAATGGCTAAAGAAATAGTAGACTAGCAACATACACATAGACAGACACATACACCTTCCAAAACATAATGAAGACACACTCACTAGACTAACAACATACACATACCGATCATTATATATGCATACACCCTGATTATTACACTCATACACAATACTCCACACACACATACCTAGGCCACATACACATATACTATATGACTTATACAAACACACATTATAACACATACACGCCAAATTCAAAGACCCTTTTATGTAGTATGGCTTTATTGTGGCCGCTAAAAATTGATTGGTGAGGGTTGTTCTAATGGCGACGACAAACGATGTGTTGTTGTGCATTCTAAGTATTCATGTACAAGGAGGGAATGGGGTGTTTGGGTTAAGGGATAAAAGTGAGAGTATGAATAAATTCAAGGGTCAAGGGGTTGAGGTGGGAGTAGAAGGTGTGGGGTTTGGGGTTGAGGTTACGGTTGGGATTAAGGTACCGATTGATACATTGGAATGGGGTTGGGAATGGAATGACATTCCCAACTCTTTTTGATTCCCATGCTTCGTATGAAGGAATAAAATTAGGAATCTCATTCCCAAGGAAATCCATTATCGCGTACATAGAAATAGTCATTCTAAAGCAAACACATGAGATTAGCCCATTCCCATGTGTTTGAAAATAAACTTGACTGCCATACCCTCATATAACATAATTTTTACACCTAGTTTGTTTTACAATGATAATTATAATAATAAAATAATAATAATAATAATAACAATAATAATTATATAATAATAATTATTAAAATAATAACAATAAAAAATAATAATAATAATAATAATAAATGAATAATAATAATAATAAAATAACAATAATAATTATATAATAATAATAATAATAATAATAATAATAATAATAATAATAATGATGATGATGATTAAAATAGTAATAATAATAATAATACTAATATAATAAAATAATAAATGAAAAATAAAATAATAATAATAATAATAATAATAATAATAATAATAATAATAATAATAATAATAATAACTAACAATAATAATAAAAAATATAATAATAATAATAATAATAATAATAATAATAATAATAATAATAATAATAATAATAATAATAATAATAATAATACCAATATAATAATGATGTTGATGATGATAATAATAATAATAATTTTTTTTGGTATTATTATTATAATTATTTTTTTTGTTTTTATTTATTATGATTATTATTTATTGTTGTTGTTATTATTATTATTATTGTTATGTATTATCTTGATGTTGTTTACGGCTATTTTCATATTTATTCTTATTTTTAATACTATAATAATAAAAGGGCAATTCTGTCATATTATACAAGTCATTCACATTACTACTATTCAATCCTAGAGCATACCAGACATGTTATTCTTATTTCCAAGCTCATTACATTTCCAGTTTCATTCCATTCATTGGCCTATTACATTCATGTCCAAATCCATTCCAGTGTATCTATCGCTACCTAAGAGTGTTTGGGGTAGGGTGGAGGTATGGTTTTAGGTGTTGGTGTCAAGAGTGAAAGGGTATGGTGATGTTCAAGAGCTTAAGTGGGTTCGGGTTTTAGGGTCAGGGGTGTTCGGTAGGAGTTTAAATATATGGTTCTGTTTCCAAAGTCGGAAAGAATTTTTTTGCATTGAAAAGATTAAAAAAAATACCCTCAAACCTTAAGGATTAATTGTTTTGCAATGTTATATGCCATGAGAAAGACTAGGTAAAACACAAACCTTATGCGGGGAGTTTGCAAAATAAGCTTGATCATGTGGTAGCAAATGAAAAAATTCTAATATGAGAATAAGGTAGCGATTGGTACATTGGAATGATGTTAGGAATTGAATAGCATTCCCAATTCTATTCTGATTCCTATACTTGGTATGAATGAATGAACTCGAGAATTTCATTCCTAAGGTAATCCCATTTTTTCGTACATCGAATTAGCCATTCTATAGTAAACACATGGGATTAAATCATTCTTATATATTTGGGAATTGACTTATTTCTAGTATTTTTATTATTAATGTTATTCTTATTGTTATTATTATTATTACTTTTTTGTTATTGTTATTATTATTTTTTATTATATTTATTATTTATTTTTATAATAACTATTATTATTTTATTTTTACTATTTTTAATATTATTACTATTTAATTATTATTATTGTTAGTTTATTTATATTTTATTATTATTATTATTATTATTCTTGTATTATTATTATTATATTGGAAAAGAAAATATATATAAAAGTTATATTGTAATGGGGGTATGATAGTCATTTTGGAAATAAATAATATTAATAATAAATTAATAATTGAAATAAAAATAAAATATCAATAATTATTATTATTAATAATGATAATAATAATAATTATAATAATAATAATAATAATAATAATAATAATTATTATTATTATTATTATTATTATTATTATTATAAATTAAAATAATATTGATAAAACAATAAACAAAAATTCAAATAATAATAATAATAATAATAATAATAATAATAATAATAATAATAATAATTATGTTTATGTTATTTACGATTATATTCATGTTTATTCTTATTTTAATAGTATAATAATAAAATGGCAATCTTGTCATATTATTCATGTCATTCTTATTATTACTCTTGTATACTGACTACCAGACTTGGGTTTGGAATCAATATATTCATTCTATCTTCATTCCTAGAGCTTAGCAATCATGTCATTTTCATTCTCAAGTTCATTCATTTCCCAATTTTATTTCATTCCTTAGCTCATTCTATTTATGTCCAAATTTATTCAAGTGTACCAATCGCTACCTAAGTATAGAAAATGAGTGTTTCATAATTGGAAATTTTTTAATAGGATTTTACGGGATTTACCAAATATTGTCTATAGTTATTAATCTGCTAATAATGTCTATATTTTAAATGATTTTAGAACCATTAGTAATTCTATGATTGAAATAAAAAATGTTTTCAACTTAGTTAAAGAATTTGAGATCTATTAATGTAATGACTTAGGCTTTATTTAGCCTAACTTTTAGACACTCAAAAGTACTTTACGTGAATTTAGAAGCCGAACTAACTTATTTGGTCCATTTTTAAAAGTGCTTTTAGGTAAAAGCTTAAGATGAAAAAAGTTAAAAAATAAAAAGCTCCAAATTGAAGCTTTTCAAAAAACGTTTTTGCGAAACTGTTTTACATAATGCGGAAAGCCATATTTGTTTTCTCAAATATACCCCTGCATATTTTTTAAAGTTCAATATTACCCTCAAAACTTTTAAAGCTCAATGTTGATGTCGTCTCCCTAAACACCATTCCGAGTTCTTTCCCCTATACACCAGAAGTACCTCGGATGTACTCTGACTCGACTACTATGACCCAAATCCTTATGAAACATTGCGTTCATTCGGGACAAGGATTAGAACATTGGTGGTCATGCCACTACCTGACAGCCTAATGCCGCCCAGGGAGACACAACCAACTGCATCTGCTTTAAAGGTTGCAACCCAATGCCTCACATCACATCATATAACATATTCATTAATCAACAACACATCCATTAACTCAACAACACATTCATTAACTCAACGACACATTCATTAACTACAACTAAGCTTCAACAATACATATATTCAACACATTAATACCAACAAAAGGACATGATCTCTACAACACATTAACACAATTATAACCTTAAAAGAACATGATATCCACAACACAACTCCAATTTTCAACAACATTTAACCAACCTATGAATCTCTCCAACACATAACATCAACACAATCAATATAGTAACCAACTACAATGCATTATGAACTCATTATAACAACAAAACCAAGCTTTAAACAAACCAAACATGTCATTCTCTAAAATTGCACCAAGGCTGGAATTTTAAGAAATTCATCAAAATAAACCCCTAAATTCACCAAATTCACTCCAAGGCTATGAAATCATATCCCAATCACATATAATCATATACACCAAAGCTAACTCAATTTCTCAACTTTCAATTAACAAAGTTGGCATAAATCTAACTATTTTGCCTCAAACAAGTTCATATGCATATATAAAGCTCTCAAATCACTACTACAATATATATATTCATCTCTACAAACATTTATAACACAATTATATAACATTTCCATGGATCAAAGTATGCATACACATGCAAGAACTTGAAACCCTTACCTTAAAATTGTTGGAAAAGACTAGATATGACAAGTACTAGCTATGGAGAACAATCTTTGAGCTATTTCCACTTTGATTTGGCCTTGAATTGCAAGATTCACCTTCAAAAATGACAAAACCCTAACTTTCCTATTTTTTCCTCTTTTTTTTTTCTCTCTTGGCCGATTTTC
Organism: Ehretia macrophylla; assembly: GCA_037974665.1. Taxonomy (NCBI): domain Eukaryota; kingdom Viridiplantae; phylum Streptophyta; class Magnoliopsida; order Boraginales; family Ehretiaceae; genus Ehretia; species Ehretia macrophylla. The sequence continues at coordinate 10,447,887 of CM075768.1, forward strand.
CTAGGCTATTTGTCTTGCTTTGTTGTTTCGTTTTCTATGTATATAATGTATGTAAAATGTAAATAAGGGTCAAACTAGACAAACAAGACACCTAAGGCTAAGTCAAACATGGTCAAGGTTGGTTGGCTTTGTAAAATAAGTTTATATTGTATGTATTTATTGTATAATGTAATTAAGTGGTCAAATGATCAATTAAGCTAATTATGCAAAGTCAAAAAGTCAAAGATGGCACACAAAATTATTATCTAACATGATTATATGTATTTATGTATGTATTATATATATATATATATATATATATATATATATATATATATATATATATATATATATATATATATATATATATATATATATATATACAGGTAATTTATATGAAATTATGATGTAGTAAAATAGATAAACACATATTTAACACATAATACTATCAATTAATGTTTAAAACAAATAAATGCACATATAATGAAATGCTCGGGTCTCACACACACACACATATATGTGTGTGTGTGTGTATGTGTGTGTGTATGCGTAAATGTCTATTAGTGTTTATATATGTATATGTGTAAGTAGATTAGTGTATATAATATATTTTAAATACACAAATTACAAAAAAAAAAAATAGATTGGCCCAGCCTAACTCAGCCCAGATTGTGACCTATAGTAATGGACTCATGGGCTAAATTGGGTCCTATATTTTGAAAAATAAGTCCAGCTTAACTCAACCCACCTAAAACTTGGGCTGAGTTGGGCTTAGTTCTTTCGAACCATGACTCGTGTAGGCTGGACTGAACTGGCCTGGCTTGGCCTAGATGCCAGCTCTATAGAGAGGGATGAAAGAGTATCAATGACCGAGGATAATTTATTTCCACCATAAGCAGTGTTAAGTTATTTAAAGATATAAAATTATTTACTCACTAATTCCCAAGGAGAAGATAATTTGGTTGCGAACTCTAGTTAAGCCACTTTAGTTCTCATTGTTTTAAAAGTGATACGTTTAGTCTCTAAAGATTTTAAAAAGTTCCAATTTAGTCCTAGTTTATATTTTTTTTTAATTTGAACCCTATTATTTCAAAATTAATGTGCTTAGTCCTCAAAGTTTGCAAAAGTTTCAATTAAATCTGTGTTGTGAGATTTCAATTGTGATCGGTACATGAAACTCTAGTGACTAAATCAGAAAAAAGTGAAAACATTGGAGCATAAAACTCTAGGGACTAAATTAGAATATAAGTGAAAACATTGAGAACTAAACTAAAACTTTTTGCAAACTCTGGGGACTAAGTACATCACTTTAAAATAATAGGGACAAAACTAGAAAATAATGTAAACATTGGGGATTAAAAGCATCACTTCTAAAATAATGCAAAAAAATTGAGAAAACGTACAAACATGAGAGGGAAGGGAGGGGGGAGGGGACTATTTTTTAAATTTACTCTTTTTCTTTTAATGGACGTGATGAGTTATTTCTTTGGGTTGAATTGTTGTTCATATTGAAATGGATGAGATTGATAAGGAGTTGGTCACAAAATGAATGGTTTAGAGATCAAATTTATACCTTAACTACTAGAAAAAAGATGGATTCTTAGAATACTTTCTTTCTCCAAAACGTGACAATTAACTAAAGTTTACTAAAAATTATTTCTCTAATTATTTAGGATGAATTATTAGTCCAGCACAAGAAGGTTCCGCAATGGCTGGAGTCGTTCCTACAGAAGACATTCTTTGGCTCTTGTTCGGCTCATGAGCTTCAGAAGAATGAGCAAAATCGATACTGCATCACTTGTGATTCATCTGCTTGCAGATACTGCATTTCAGAAGGTCTTCATGAGGAACACAATCTGCTTACAATATATCGACATGTCTACAAGGATGTTGTTCCCCTTAACGAGATGGAGAATCACATCAATTGTTCAAAAATTCAGGTAAATATTGTTTGTCAATTTTTATCCATTAAGCTACAATGACCCTAGACAATTACATTGTCTTAACCAAAACCTCTTGTTTATGAGTGACAATGCTGGCGTGCATTTTTCCTATGGGAATGACTACTTGTCTATGGTTCACTTTATAATGCAATGGCCGAATAGTAAACATACGATCTCTAATGTAAAACATTGTCATATTAATAATATTATTAAATACCACCTCATTTAAAAATTTAAACTATTAAAAAATAGTTTATTTCATTATCTTCAAAACGCCTTCACTCATGCAGGTAAGATTCATTTTTAGCCTTCCATATAGACAGTTTTAATGTTTTTAAATGAGTGGTGACGAGATTTTAATCCAGAAACTTTTGATACCTAAATTCTGATACCATATTAGAGTACCACCTCATTTAAAAATTTAAGTTGTTAAAGAGAAGTTTTTATATTATTAATTGTCTTCCACACATATTAATGGAACACATATACTTTTCTAGCTTAATTAAATATGGGTTAATATCCATTTTGGTCATGTATCTTTGACCTGATTAATAAAGTGGCTCAATATCTTCAAAAGTGATATGTTCTAGTCATTTATCTTTTGTCTGAGTGACACCGTTAGTCCTTTTTAGTGATTTTGTTAAAAAATTGACGGGAAACGCATGTGATTAGTACATTTCTCTTATTTTTCCCAAATTGCATGTAATTAGCACGTGCATTTCTCGTCAATTTTTTTAACAAAATCAGTAAAAAATATTAACAGTATCACACGGACAAAAGATCAGAAACTGAAATATATTACTTTTAAATATAAGATATCACTTTGTCAATTAGGTAAAAAATAGAGGGCCAAAATGGGTATTAAACCATTAAATAAAGATATCATTCACAATAACCATCATACTACCCTAAATGTTGGGAAAATTATATTCTATGATTTGTTATACTATGATATGGTGTAACAAGTTATACATAGTCACTGGGGAGTCATAAAGCAGTTGTCAACTTTGATCTTTTTTGTTGAGACCCCCTTGGTCCCTATGCTGGTTTTTGTGGATTATGCAAGTCTTCTACAGTTTGCTATTTAACTCAACTAGAAACTAAGAATATCAATTAACCTGCATCTCTCAGTGATGAAGATCAATAACTAGCAGTCAGCTCCATCATCTCAGGCAAAATTATGTTTCCGAATTAAATCTTATCTGGTTGTAATCATGATGTGATTGCAGCCATACAAGTGCAACAAAAAATGGGTGATATCCCTGAATCCCCTTCCGCATTGTGGTTCAGGTTCTCAAATTGATGGGGATGTAACTTGCGACATATGCAAGAGAAGACTCAACGACCCTGATCAGTTTCGCTTCTGTTCCATTTCTTGTAAGGTAAGAAATATTTAATATTGACAGTAAGCAGCAAACTTTTTACTTCTGTTTTCTGCAATCCGTGTGTTTCTTTTCTTTTTTTCTTTTTTTCTTTTTTTGGGAACTTGTTAGCAATTTTTTTTTTTTGCTAGGTCAGCAAGAGAAATTTCATTCGACTATCGAAAAAATAAATTTGTACAAGTGTGTCTTATACAAAAACATAATGCAAAAACTTTAAAACAACAAAGATTACTCGTTAAGGTTTCACAGTTTGATTAACTCACTATTTATCCCATTATCATAAGAATTTCGAGACGATAGAATCTTCCATCGGACTTTATTTTTTATCCTTGTTAGCATTTATCCTGTTAATCTTTGACACTATATTTGTTAATGTGGGTTGAATTTTTGCCTTGAATTTCAAGAACTTCAATGGTTTTAGCAATCAATTAAGTAACAAAGTAACCGTTCGAAAAGTAAGAGCATATTTATTGTTGAATGACGATGCCTAAGCTATAGCACAACTACTCCTGTTTATAGTTGTTAGTTCAAGTAGTAACAGTCTAAGTTACAAACTACTCCTGCTATAGGGGAAATGATTCAATAATTGTCGACGGTTAGCTAGACAGACTTATTTGTGCCTTTGTTTTGTCACCACATATAATTTACATCTTAATAAATCCATTCCACAACTATCATTATAATTGTTGATGGTTAACCGCCAAGTCCAACAATTTATAATATATCTAGCCTATATAGCTCAATTTTTTGTTTTTGTTTTGTGAAATGTCAATTATGCCTAATCGAACTTCTGCGCTTTGTTTGATATAGAATATTCGAGCTAATTTAATCAACTTTCAGAAATGGATTGTGTCTAGAACTGTAGATTTAATCATTTTAGTAATAACTTGTACAAAATGTTGTGTAGTAATCACTTGTGTATTGGTAAATGGAAATAGAAAAACAGTACTAAGTCATTCAAGAGGCATATCAAATTCTTTACGTTACTTCTCTTCTCTCAAACAGGTAAAATTTGTCCGACTTGTCCTCCTAGCAATATACCTGTAAAAGAAGAAGAAAATGAGGCGCGGAATTTATCCAAGTAATAACTTTCTTCTATTTACAAAACTCTCAGGTGGAGGCATTCAACAGAAAGACCAATGACTGGGAACCACCTTTTCTTGAAATCGAGACACCACCATCAATGAGGAGCGAAACTGAGCTAAATGGAAATCCTGAGAGGCTTACACCACCAAGAAATGATGCTGATGGAGTTGAAATTAATGGAGTGAGGCTTAGGCCATCAACTACGATTGAATCTGATCGAACTGAGAATGCAGGGAAGCGTAAGCGCAGAAGGAAGGGAGTGCCTTGCAGGGCTCCATGCAACTAGCTAACAGTGCTGAGGAGCTTGAAATCCTCTCTTTCATTCATTTCAAAACTACAGCAGTGTGTTTTGGTTTCATACTTACCTGAATATCTACCATGTTGTGATGCTTGGGTTGCACTTAGAATTATGGTTTTCAAATGTTTTGAGTCTTTGAACTAGTGTACTTTGAAGAAGGTGTGTTCTGGAGTGGAACTAATCTTATTCTTGTGGGTTTTCAAATGATTAGGCAAAATGAACTCAAACTCCCTTGTGGTTTATCATAAGAATATAATACGGTAATTAGCTAATAAGCCCCAATGATATTTAGAAAGGTTGCATGACACCACCTCAATTGACATTTTCATCCATCTTAATTGAGGGTGCAACATGCATGCAAGAGACAGAGTCGTCTCAAACAATTTAGGGATCTTGGACGATCTTTTAAATGGGGGTATTAATACTTAGGCTTTTTTTCAATAAAAAATTGTAAATTTTCTACTAAAATAATCACTACAAATTATAAAAAAACACACACAGAAATTATAATTATAAAATAGCATAATATTACAAGTTAACAAAAAGATAGACCTATATAAAGATACAACAAAATTAATTTAAGATAGACCTTTAACTTAAAAAAAATAAGCAATTTCTTTAAATTGAGGCCTCTGAACTAAGGGGACTTTGGGCACAGGCCCGAGCGGCCCATAACTTGGGCCGGCACTGGCAAGAGATGTGATGGTGGAATGGTTAATTAGTTACGTGTTAGAATCAAAAATTATGCATCATGGTTTTAACCTTTATTATACAAATATTATTTATATATCGGACAAAAATACTCTTGATATAAAGAAAAAAAATTCTTTTACTTTATTTCTCACTTTTTTTTCTTCTCTAATATTCTTTTTCATCTTCTCCCCTGACAATTCTCCCTCTTCATCTTCTTACCCATCACACCTTGATTTGAACTATAATCATTAACCCGATAAAGAATAGGTCCTTTATCCCCATAAAAAATAAAAATAATGCCATTAACTCAAATATAATAGCGTGAGCATTGTGTCAGTGATTTGCCCGAGCAACTTTCTGCTGAACAGTTCAAATGTAAAATTTAATAATCAAAATCTACAGGACTATATAGAAAGAGAGAAGGGAAGTCTTGCGAATAAATTTATAATCAACCATTCAACTGGGAATAAGAAAAGGTACTTCAAAAGAATTTAGTACTCGGATCTACTAACTACACCAGATTTCGTGACTTTCACGTCTGTACAAGATTTTGGTTTTGCGTCAACACGTTCTTGCTTGGTGTTTTGGAATCTCTTGTCCTCTAGACAAAATGCATTCTCTTTACACGATAATGGTGCTTCCTGGGATGACTTTGCTTCCAGGAATTCTATTATATATGTAGTTGTGATACAAAAATTTCAACTTGTCATTTGTTTTTAAGAAACCTCCTTTAGATGATGTTTAACATTATGTAATTAGTACCTAACCTCTTTAATTATATATGAATGACATCACGTTTGGCAACCTACAGTGTTAGCTTAAAAGAGACGGATGGAGGCGGTATGTCGAGTTTTAAAAAATATAGGAAAATATTTGATAGTTTTACTAACAGAACATGGTAGACTAATATATATAAATTTTACAGGGAACGGAGTAATATTTACCGTAAAAGTTATTTATTCATCAAAGAAAATATACATTTTCCTGTGGTGATTAAAGCGTGTGACTTTTCAACTAGATATGTAAGAAGGCAGAAAGTCGACTACCAACCATTGGCTTTTTTTCTACTTGCGCTTTTTGAAAATGTCCTTTTTATGTTGGCATAAGTTCAAATTCAACTTGCACATAAATTTCTCAAGGGTTAGCCTAACAACTAGCTAAGCAGCTATAGATTATTGTTTGCGTTTGTTGGTTTCAACTCGGTTAACGTATATATGTTCAACTTAATCTAATCTAATCTTGCACATTTCGCCAATATGTTTAGTGCAAAAAAAAAAAATTGACCCTTCTACTAACCCTCTTGACTACAAGAATATTATAAACATTGTCACCTTCCACTAATTTGTATAAATCACTAAAGCGAAGCATCGATGAATCATATGAATATACACTAGGTTGCACAAAAACGTCCTAAGAGGTGAGTACAGAGAGAAAACATGGCAGGAGTAACAACTTTAGATAATGATGCCATGCTACATGGTTCAGTAGATGTAACAAAACGGTTGGTTAGCTTTGCAGACTCCATGACTCTCAAATGTGCCGTTGAGCTTCACATAGCTGATATTATACACTCACATGGCCACCCAATCACATTGTCTCAGATTGCTTCTAGCATTGGTTCTCCTTCCGTAAATATGAGCTATCTCCGGCGTATAATGAGAATGCTAGTTCGAATGAAAATCTTCACATCTAGTACTACTCATGAATCTGATGGTGGAGATACACTCTATGGGCTAACACCGTCGTCCATGGCGCTATTGCATGATGCTGAGATAAGCTTGGCTCCATTGTTGTTGATGCAGAATCATCCCTTATTGTTATCTACTTGGCATTACCTTAGTGACTGTGTAAGAGAAGGTGGTTCTGGGTTCAAGAAAGCTCATGGATGTGAGCTATTTGAGATGACTTCAATCAGCCCTGAGCTCAACAATCTCTTCAACGATGCTATGCGATGTTCTGCCAAGATTTTCTCGAAAGCAATTCTCTCAATGTATAGAGATGGTTTGAATGGCATCGAAACGTTAGTCGATGTAGGAGGCGGAATTGGACATTTAATTGCTGAGATTGTCAAGGAATTTCCACATATAAAGGGGATTAACTTTGATCTACCACACGTTGTTGCAACTGCACCAGCATACAATGGGGTTTCTCATGTTGCTGGTGACATGTTTAAAGTCATACCTACTACTGATGCTATCTTCATGAAGGTAAGGTCAATTATCTTTTCAATTTAAAGTAATATACTATATATTTAATTTGCATGCTATCTTCATGAAGGTAAGTTGAGTCATGCATATACTTCTTTCTGTTAAAGTAATATACTATATTTTGCATACAACCTTAGGGATGTCATGGCTGATTTTATCTTAGACGATTTCTTTTTTATTAAACCAAAATGAATTGTGTAGGTAAAATCATTATAAACTATATTTTTGGCATACAACCTGAGGGATGTCATGGCTGATTTTATCTTGGATGATATGTTTTCGATTAAACCAAAAAGAATTTGTAGGTAAAATCACTCTAAATAAGGAGAAGATTTGGTGACTCTTCTTTTGTTGCAGAATTATAAGGATTACTTGTTTTTTATTGGGATTTCATATAAGATTCGAATAAATATTTACGTAAAATAAAAAAAAAAAAGAATTCGTGATTTATCAAAGTTGCATGATTGTGAAATACTGTAATAATCCCATAGGCCATATTGGATTATTAAATTATTTCGATATTATAAGGTCTAAATTAGGTTCCATTTTGACAAAATACGAAGTTTTTGTAATTTAGGCTCCGTTTGTTTGCCGTAAAATATTCTTCTGGAAAACATTTTCTTACTTTTACGGTGTTTGGTAATACTGAAAAATTGGTCAACCAGAAAACATTTTTCAGTCAAAAATGGTGGGCTACTTTTTGAAGATTTTCCGGTGTTTGGTAACACCGAAAAATTGGTCAACCGAAAAATATTTTTCGGTCAAAAATGGTAGGCTATTTTTTAGAGATTTTTCGATATTTGGTAACACTGAAAAATTGGTTAACTGGAAAATATTTTACGGTCAAAAATAACGGCTAGTTCAAAATTTAGAAAAATATTTTCATTTCTTTGGGAGATGAAAACATTTTTCGAAACTTAACCACTCCTATTTTATGTGTATTTTTTTTTTTTTATAAATCTCATGTCGGAAAATATTTTTTATTGTATATCTAAATACTAGAAAATATTTTCGAGTATTTTATTTTTCAGGAAAATATTTTCTTCTAACAACTTATTTTATAGCAAACAAACGGAGCTCAGTAAAATATTTTCCTCTTAAAACATTTTTCACAAGCAAGTTATTTTACGGTAAACAAACGAAGGAAGATATTTTATTTTCCAAGAAAACATTTTCCACTGAAACATTTTCCACAAGCAAGTTATTTTACGGCAAACAAACGAAGTTAAAGAGGATTAGTCGAAATACATACTTAATGTAACATGATATATCTTTTATATTTTCTTGTGAATGCAGCGCATACTACATGACTGGGGAGATGAAGATTGTGTCAAAATACTAAAGAACTGTCGAAAAGCACTTACAAATAAAACTGGAAAGGTCATCATTGTTGATGTAGTTTTAAGGGAAGATGCAGAGCCTGAAGGGCTATTTGGTAACATAGATGTAATACTAGACCTCACAATGATGGCTCACTGTCTTGGTGGAAAGGAAAGGACTGAGCTCGAATGGAAGAAGGTTTTGGAGGAAGGAGGCTTTCCACAATACAAGATCATAAAATTGCCATCTTTTGCTTCACTCATTGAGGCCTATCCAGCATAGTTCAAGTGTGATGATGCCATTTCTTAAGCCCAAATGTTCAGCATCATTTGATCTCCTTAAATTCACAATATTATGACGTTATAATGGGATCCAAATTTAATTCTCTTTAGTTACTTTTGCAGTTTATAAGTGTGATTCATATGCTTTTTCCCTATATCAACTATATATTTGAGTGTTTGTTATATATCTTGTACAACAAAGAATATTTACCTATAAACCGTGTTTTCCTAAATGAATGTGAATGGAATGGACCAATGTGCTAATCTATGTGAAATATCTAGTTTGATGCATATCATTTTCATGTTTACATTGTCATTCCTAATCTTTTGATTTTGTATTCAAGAAGTTCAAATTATTCGCTTCAATTTTTTTGACTTAATTTAATAGCTAATCAGGGGCTAGTGAGGCACAAATAGACTCAAAATAATATTTGCATATTCAAAGAATTCCTTGTAAAACAATTAGCATTTGATATGTTAAGGTCCATATAAAACATTTATGCAAACAACCAATGCAAAATGTCTTTTACCAACAAGCCTTTGGTCTAGTGGTAGTACGTCCTACGCTGTGAGTGCGAGACATTGTGAGATCAATTTTCATGGGTAACATCTTTTGATATATGTTATACGTCCTAGATCTCTTTTGAATTAAAAAGAAAAAAAAAAGGCAAAATGACTTTCTCAATACCACGATTGTAAGGTCCATATAGAAAATAACAATTGCTTACATTCAATGTTATTTGATGTTCAATCACGAAAATTGTAGCTCCTACGAAATGGCTCAATGTAAAGACCACTGGATTTTGACATTTAGCTATGACTTGATGAGAGGGCATTTATGCACATTACTAGGCTAAAAAATAGAAGGGCAATTTTCAGTTATAATCTAATTTATTTCGCCTGCAATTTAAGAAGAATAATTAATTAACAATGCTTGAATGTTGCCAATAGAAGGTTGTTACAAGATTGGCACATAATATATTTAGGAAGCAAAATTTTGATAAAGGAAAATCTATTCCTAGTTGTAAGAAAAGAGACTACAGCTCGTTTTCTTTTATCAATTCGAATAGACTTTTGAAATGTGGTTATCACCTTTATCAAAGATCTATAATAGTTTCACATCCGTATCTTTCGAGGTAAGCCATATTTCAAGATTCAGGTTATGTCTTATTCTAAGATACATATTAGACATTAGTATTTGTGAGGGACTATCCCATGAGATAACTCCGACACTGAAGTCAGTTGTGTTGTTTATAACTGTTGGTTTGCATACATGATAAATAAAATTTTAATAATAATAATTGACGCACATAAAAAATTATCACGTATTTGTTCATGACTAATTATGTGATTAAGCATACAACAACAATTATCTAATAATAGTAGTTTTAGGACGGAATTTACCAGTGAACTTCCACTAGAGTTTTAGAGAAACTAAACAGAATATAATGCTAGTAAAACTGTTTGTCATAGTTTCCAAATTTATGGGAAACCTTTAATTGCCAGAGTTAGTTTTTGGGCTAGTCCCAGACTCTGGACTTGGACTACAAAACCAATAGGACTAAAAGTTCCTACGAGGCCAGCCCTTAATTCAATTAAATTATTTTGAACAGTCCAAAATATTTAATTTAATTTCTCTTACTGATTAATTATAAATCCCTTATTTGTTTTTGACTTCTTGGGTTCGTAATTAATTGGTAGTGGAATAATATTAACTCAATTAATATATTAATTAAAATTACTCTAATTAAGAACATAAGTTGTGAGTGACACCCAATAATATATCACGACTATCTAACTAACGATGAAGTGGAATTGCACAAACCCTGTAAATTTATAATTACCTTATAATTAATTCTTTCCGTCTTAACTGTCCCGGTTAAGCTACAATTGTAGATAGGGATGTCAAACTCTTTTGCTTAATCATATGACCTAATCAAATTAATTTAATAACTCGTAAATAAATAATAGAACGCCATCTATTATTTAATCTCGACCAAGTTACTTAATTAATGGATCACATAGGACCTTTCTAAAGTAACAGCTCATGAAAAGGTTGTATTATTTATTTATTTATTTTGGCTATATAGTTCCGTGCAAAATTTTTTTTCTTATTATTATTTTCATTTATTGTTATTAGGTGAATATCCTGAGACACGAGACTAATTAAGCGCCTAATGTAAGCAATTTTTCAAAAATACTTTCTAATGATTTTTTAGTGTGCATTTTTTATGTTTAGATGAAATTTTAGTGGTCAAGTTTCTATAATACATAAGTAATTTTAGTAGATGAATTTCAGTAATACTTAATTAATTTATTTTTTTGGTCTAGGTAAGTTTAGACTTTCTTCATATAGGGTAATTTTTGTTGGATATGTACATGATTAATTAATTTTAAATTAACTACATTCATGTGTTTAATTATTCTAATTGATGTTGAAATTCTTTTCAGGCTAAAGTATGTTTAAGTCTAAAATAACTTATTTTTTCACCTTCTTTTTAAAAAAAAAAAAGTCTCAAACAATTTATTCCTTTTTTAAATTAACTACATTCACTCGAATATTTTTCTAAGGTAAAAATTCGACATCTGATTCAGTCGAATCTCTTTCTTAAGTAGAAATTCAAGTCAGTCTGATATTTAATTCACTTGAATCTCTTTATCGAGTAGACATCTAATTCACTCGAATCTCTTTCTCGAGTAGAAATTCAAGTCAGTCTGACATCTAATTCACTCAAATCTCTTTCTCAAGTAGACATCTAATTCACTCGAATCTCTTTCTCTTTCGTTCTTCTATATAAGCCCTGCAGTACTCATTATGACAGTAGCAGCATATACAGAAAAAACTAAAAAGAACATTAGCCATGGAGGTGTTAGGCCATCTTCTCGGTTTCCTTGTCATTTCGAATGTGCACATTGTGCTCAGTCATGCAGGTGAAGGCCATAGTCCTTTTTCACGAGTTTGTAGTCTTCATCGTATTGATCGTAGTGCTGCGCCTTTGTCCCTAAGCTTTGGAATGGAAACACTTAACCGCAGCAGTTTTCCAGATGGGTTTGTTTTCGGCACTGGAACATCTGCTTATCAGGTGCGTAAACTATATTAATTTTGTACTATCTTGTATGCAATACTATTTACTGGATCAATGTAAACCATTCTATCTCAATCATAATTGTCGAATCGTGAATCGTATTGTAAATTAAAATGTCATTTTTTTGAATCGTGAATCGAATCGAATCGTGAATCGCGATTCGGTCACAAATTTAAAACTAGTTGATATTTGATATATTATGTTTCTATTAATAGTTTTTAGTTGAGATTCTTTATTTGAATTAATATTAATATATATTTTTGTTACTTTTCTAGATTGTTCATTATTTCACTTGTTCCTAGTAGCCCAAACAATTTCTGCATCACAATATCATACTATTTTTTTTGGTCGGAACAATATCACATTTTACAAGTGCCTAAACTAGTGCTCAAAAGCTGCTGTAAACACAAGTGGTCCAATCAGTTATGAGTTTTGTCTCCCTCTTTTTTACTAAAGTGGGCATATTTTGTTATCTACTTTAAAATATTTTGGGCTTTTTTTAAAAAAAAAAAAAATTTTGACCCAAATTGTGAACGATTCAGTGAATCGTTTGATTCACACAATTCGCTACGATTCAGTACCGATTCACTTGTGATTCACGTCGATTCACGATTCTCCTATCCGATTCGTATCATTTTTTTAGTGAATCGTATCAAATCATACGATTCCGGTTACATTGATTTCAATATATTTTAGATTGAAGGTGCATGGAACGTTAGTGGTAAAGGTCCCAATAATTGGGATCATTACCTTCATACATATCCAGGTCTACAATGCTTTTTAAAGTTTAACATGAACTAGTAAACCAATATTATAATTTTCTCTTCGGCTCATATACCATTAATGGAACATTTTGTTGTTATTCATAGATCGGATGCCCGACCATAGTAACGGGAATGTTGCAGCAGACTCCTACCATCAATATAAGGTACCTCGTGAGCCAAAGTTTCGGTTACCTGTTTGCTACCCATAATAATACAGAAACATAACACCAGAAAAAAGAAGGGGTAAATGAAAACTTAATGCGCATACAAAACTACATTTTGAATTCTACACTTTCTTGTTGGGATAAAATCAAACAAGTCCCTAACTTATTAGTCCAAAATCATATAGGTCCCTGTGTTTTCAAAAACCTCTTAGAAGGTCCTTCACCAAGGGGTAGTTAAGTCTTTCTATAATAATTTAATAAACAAAAGCCAAAATAATTAAAATACGATATCAAGAATTTAATAAATTATACTTTGACCCTAAAAAGAAAAAATAATTAATGCCTAACTAATCCTATTTCTAGAACCCCATATAGAATGGCTCCGCCTGAGTTGCAGGAGTTGAAAATTCAGCTACAGGGTTTACTTGAAAAAGGTTTCATTCAACCTAGCTCTTCGTCATGGGGTGCTCTTGTTTTATTTGTGAAGAAAAAAGACGGTACTTTGCGGTTGTGCATTGATTACCGAGGTCTTAATCAGGTGACTGTGAAAAATAAATATCATTTACCCTTAATTGAGGAACTGTTTGATCAATTGCAGGGTACTGTTGTGTATTCTAAGTTTGATTTGAGACATAGTTATTACTAGTTGAGAATACGAAAGGAGGATGTACCCAAGACTGCTTTCAAAACCAGGTACGACCCTTATGAGTTTGTTGTACTGCCATTTGGGTTGACAAATGCTCCAGCCGCCTTTATGGATTTGATGCATAGAGTGTTTAGACCGTACCTTGATCGGTTTGTTGTGATTTTTATTGATGATATATTGGTATACTCGAAATCTAAGGCAGAGCATGAAGAACACTTGAGAATTGTGTTGAGAACTTTGCAAGAACATGAATTATTTGCTAAATTTAGCAACTATGAGTTCTGGTTGAGGCAGGTTGCCTTCTTGGGTCATATAATTTCTCAGGATAAAATTTCTATTGATCCTGCAAAAATTGAGGTAGTGATGTCATGGAAAAGACCTAAAACTATTACAGAGGTTTGTAGTTTCTTAGGGTTGGCTGGTTATTACAGGAGATTTGTTAAGGACTTTGCTAAAATTGCTGGACCATTGACTTCCTTAACTCAAAAGAAAACTGTGTTTAACTGGGACGACAAATATGAAGCCAATTTTCAGGAATTGAAGAAGAGACTTACCACTGCACCTATCCTTGCATTGCCTAAAGGAATAGATAATCTGGTGATTTACAATGATGCTTCGAAAGAAGGTTCGGGCTGCGTTGTTATGCAAAATGGTAAGGTAATAGCTTATTCCTCGATGAAATTAAAGCCCCATGAACTGAATTCTCCTACTTATGATCTTGAGCTTGCTGCTGTTGTCTTTGCTTTGAAGAAGTGGCGACATTACTTGTGGGGTAATCAATTTGAGATATTTACTGATCACAAAAGTTTGAAATATCTATTTTCTCTAAAGGATTTGAATATGGAAAAGGCGTTGGCTAGAGTAGTTAAACAATTATAATTGTACCATTGGCTACTTGCCAGGAAAAGCTAACCTTGTTGCAGATGCATTAAGCCGAAAAACTGATGTGGCTAGTTTGATAATAAAGGACTGGGAAATGGTGGATGAATTGTGTTTGTGGAAACTGAAGGCTTCTAGAACAGGTATCCAATTTGCTAGTTTACAAATCCAATCTTTATTACTATCTAGAATCAGGGAAGCACAACAAACAGATCCTCAGTTGTTGAAGATTCTAGAGAAGTCCAAAGGGGGAGAGTCTGAATTCAAGCTGCATGATGATGGATTACTCAGGTATAATAATAGAATTTGCATTCATAGTGGTTCAGCTGTAAAAGATGAGATTCTTGTTGAGGCTCATAACACTAAATACACGATTCATCCTGGTAGCACTAAGGTGTATAGGGACTTAAAGCAAAGTTTCTAGTAGAATAACATGAAAAGGGAGATAGCTGAATATGTAGCTAAATGTTTGACTTGTCAGAAGGTTAAGGCTGAGCATCAGAGACCTATGGGATTATTACAACCTTTAGAAATTCCGGTATGGAAATGGGACCAAGTTACTATGGACTTTGTATCCGATTTGCCGAGGCCACCACGAGGTAATAATTCTGTATGGGTTATGGTTGATAGATTGACGAAAACTTCACATTTCATTGCTATAAAGAAAATAGATACTCTTGATAAACTGGCTGAGCTATATGTTGAAAACATTGTGAGACTGCACAGGGTTCCAACTAGTATAATGTCAGACAGAGATCCCAGGTTCATGTCACAGTTCTGGTAGAAACTGTAGAAGGCTTTGGGGACCGATTTGAACTTTAGTACGGCGTATCATCCGCAGACAGATGGTTAGTTTGAGATAACTATCAGGATACTAGAAGACATACTGCGAGCTTGCATCTTAGATTTTAGAAAGAGTTGGGAAAGGTATTTGCCTCTTGTAGAGTTTGCTTACAATAACAGTTACCAAGCTACCATTGGAATGACACCGTATGAGGCACTTTACAAGCGGAAATATAGATTCCCTTTGTATTAGGATGAGGTAGGTAAAATGAAAACTGTTGACCCGGCTATTTTACCTGAGATGATCAAGCTAGTTAATAATGTGAAACTTATAAAGAAGAGAATGCTTACAGCATAGAGTCAACAGAAGAATTATGCTAATAGACAACGACGTAACTTAGTGTTTTAAGTGGGTGATCATGTGTTCTTGAAAGTCTCCCCGTGCAAAGGTCTAATTCGACACGGAAATGGAGGTAAACTCAGTCCTAAATATGTGGGGTCGTTTGAAATTATTGAGAAAGTTGGTGATTGGCTTACAGGTTGGCATTACCTCCGAAAGTGGGCAAAATACATGATGTGTTCCATGTGTCGTTGTTGCGGAAATATCAGCCAGATCCTTCGCACATTTTAGAGCCGGAACCTTTGGAGATCGATGAGTCATTGTCATATGTTGAGAAACCTCTTCAAGTGGTTGATAGAAAGATTCAGGAACTTCGAACCAAGAGTATTCCTATGGTGAAAGTCCTTTGGGATCATCACAGAGTTGAGGATGCCACTTGGGAGTGGGAAGATCAAATAAAGGAGAAATACCCAGAGATATTTGTCGAATCATGTAAGAATTGCGTGGACGCAATTAGTTTAAGGGGGAGAGGATGTGATGCCCGAAAATTTCATCACATCTTTTAAATAACTATTGTATAAATTACTTGAGTATTTTATGTGTATTTCTTTTCTTGTTTAATTGCTTTTCTATTGGGCACTATTCATAAGAAAATTGAACTGTTTTAAATGCTCGGTTTAATATTTTTCTAGATGCTCGGTTTAATATTTTTCCTAGAAAGTATAACTTATAAAATGAACCGGGAACTTGTAGTTTTGGACTTTGGAGGCCAGGAACTTGCATTTGAAAAATGATTTAGGTGTCGTTGAATAGTGTTACGTAATTGTAAACTTTGGTTTTGTATTAGCTAGCAATTAACTGACATTTTTAACTTAGTTTGACCAAGATTTAGTGGCATTTGACTTAGGCTATGACTCGTACATATACATATACTCAACATAACACACATATATACATTATACTCATCAAAAACAAAAAAATAAAACACCAAAAAGCCCCCCCAAACCCAACAGCCCTTTAGAGGAGGAGAAAATACTTTTCATATTCCAATCTTGCTCTTGGATGCTCATCTAAGCTTCTACAAGTGATTTCAACCTAGCCAAAGCTTGCTTCTTACATCTACAAAGCTTATATGTGAGGGAGTTAGCATTTTCATTGATTTAAAGTTTATGTCAAGTATTGTATTTTTGTGATTTGTTATTTATGGCTATAGATATGATTATATATTGTGAGATACATGTTTATTATAACCTCTAGACCATGTTTGTGTTGTGTAATAGCTATTGTCATGGTTGAAGCTTGAAATCTCAAAGAAGATGATGAATAGTGACGAAATTTTAGGGTTTTGATGTAATTGGCTAATTAGAGTGAATTGATCCATCTTCTAGGTGCTTTAGACATAATTGGAACTAGTTAAACACTCATATGTAGTTAGATTGCTCAAAATTGAGTTAAATGCAAAAATTAGCCAACTTTAAAAGGGGTTTTTTCATATAACGCAATCCGGGCACGTTTGGACTTTAGATTAGGTATCCTTGGGGCATGAAAGCACTTTTGGAGCTTTCGTTGTGTAAAATTGGGGTCCGTATAGGGTAGGTGTAGTTAAAACTCACTCGGGGCCTTCCCGGGTTTTTGTCTCCAAAGCGGGGTTTTAAGGCCTTGATAGGTGTCTTATGGCTTCCTTAGGAATGTAGGATGTTTGAGTTGTAGTTTTGGAACTTTGAACTTCATGTAGAAGAAGAATGACTTGTTTAAAGAAAAGGAAAAAGTGTTAAATGGATATTTTTATGCTTATACGAGCTCGTAGATGTGTTGTTATGTGTTTTTATGTTTGTCTAAGGTGTAATCATACTATTTTAAGAGTTTACGGAAAATTATGTTAAATGTCTCCTTCATGTTAATTCGTTACTTTGCGTATATTATGGTTATTTGCGAGGGCGGCCTACTTTGTCATCCCTCTTATGTGTTATTTGATGATCTTGATTCTCGTGGACTTGATTCGGGGTTGCGCAACCTTTTCGAGCATAGCAGTATCGAGTAACATGGGCGACATCGGGCTTGCCGTGCTCCCTCGACTACCATGGTTTCCTAGTCCCTTTCTCGTTGAGGCGTACTCCTCTATCCCAGAGGCATGGTTCACCTGGTTGGGGCATACGGACATACCTCGGGAGATATGGGTCATAGGATCGGGGTACATCTAGAGTACCCCATTTTTGGAGGAATAAGGGTTTTGCCAGCACCTGCTTGAAGATCTTGGCTCGTGGCTCGTGATTGAAGACAAGTTGAACCGTATCTTTATTTATATGTGGTTAATTACTTGTCTAGCTTGTTATGTTATTTGGTGTTAAAAATGCGTTATTTTGTTGCATATTATATTGTACATCATATTGCACGCCCCGGTATGCTGCATCAGCTCCCTCGCTGGGCAACATTGTTGCTCACTCCTCATTTAACATGTTTCAGGAGAAGTTGAGGTAGATCCCCAGCTAGTAGCGATAGTTGAAGAGGAGGAAGTGCAAGTTGAGCAACTTCTGTGACTTTCTTGTGTGTTAAGGTTGGCTTATGTGCAGTTTGTGTGAAGTTGTTGATTGTAGATCTTTTTGAGACCTTGGGGTCTTGTATATATTTGGTGGATGTAACAAGTTGTAATCATGTATGAATCATAGTAAAGCATATGGCATGTAATAATTAATTCTAGTTTTACTTTCTCTTATTGCATGCTTGTGTGTTTGATAGTTAGTAGGATGAACTTGGCTTACCATGGTATCCTGCTACTTATAGTTAAAGTTAGAATTGCGTTGCATGCTTGTATGTTATATATAGTTTTTGTGGTATCAAGGCTCAGTTAGTCTCGAGAAGTTAGTAGTTTAGGGTTAATATGGAAGTTGGGTTGTTTGAGATGCTTGTACTTAGCTCGGGACTTGTATGTGACTATGTGCCGGTAACTAGTTTGTCCACATTACAGAGGAGACTTTGTCCGTGTGGCGGGTCGGGACTTGACCCGTGGCGTGAGGTTGGGTTCGGGGCGTTACAGAAAAAATATGCAATGCCTTTGAAAATGAATGGAGTCTAGAACGTTAATTAGAATATGTAAAGGAGAAATTATATTCCATGTATTTTGTTAATAACTTCATTATTTAAAAAAGTAAATCAATTTTTAGATATTAGAATACCTTACTTTAGAATAGTGAATAGACATTAGAGGAAAAATTATTTAACAACATAAGTATTATTAATTACTCATAGATAAGAAAAAACAAAATCAATACTTTTCTTTTGCTCTATGCCCATATTCTTCAGCATATTAGCATTTATAGTTTTTCCTTTCGAACCTTGTGAAGTTATATTAATACTTTTCATCTATAGTTTTTTAGCTTAGCAAAATTGTAATAATTCCACCTTCTCAATATATAAATGAAAAAGCATTTTAAAATTAAAAATATGAAATGTCATTTCATTGGAGCCACTTATCTATTAGCAACTGTCTAAAAATTCAAAGATACTTTTGTTTCCCAATTTATTCCTCATTATTATTGTACCTTGACAAATAAAGGATTGGAATAAAACTTTCTCCAAATATATCTATGTATATGACAAATAAAGGATTTCAACAAAAAAATTCTCCAAATATATCTATGTATATATATATATGAATAAAAGGTGATAAGGGTAGTTGGAGCATTTTGACTATATTCATATATAAAAATAATCAAATTTTAAGAAAGTAGAGTGTATTCATTATTAGACTACTAAATGGGACATCGATGATCATTTTTTTGCAGAAGCGATTTTGTTGACTTTGCCAGCCTCTGTTTCTCGAGATTTGGTGGTTGAGAGAAACTTTGGATCACAATAAATGAGGGCCATACCTTTAGTGTGTATGGTTGTGAAGGTTTTAATATATATATATATATATATATATATATAGCATCTTCATAACTAAATAATAATGTAAAAGTCACATATCTGTTACTTGGCGGAAGCAAGAATCAATGCCACGTTCATTCCATTGTATGTGTAAGGAATCGTGATGTGTAATACTATACTACACACTAAGTTTCCACAACTTAGATACCAAAAGCTAGTGAGAGTTTCTAAGGGGAGTTATCTGTATTTTTTTTAAGTTGGATGAATAACTAATATCACCTATACAAAACAAACGTACGTTTTGTATTTATGATATAAGTGATAGTGGGTAGTTCCATAACTGCCCACTACATGGCTCAAGTGGGTTAGGCTACCCTATCTTAAGTGACCCATGACCCAAGTCCAATATCTCTTACTCGTACAAGATCGGGAAACAAATCCACCAACCTCTCCGGAAACTAATTCCAAGGCATACTCAAATCATACAGGTAAATAAGTCGTGCGACTCGCGAGCATACACCAAGTGGAGGCTCTAAAACCATGCACCTGTTAGGGAAAACATGGGAGCCAAATTCTACGTATGAACAAAAGATTCTCATTGTACCCTAGACCAATTAAGTTCACATCAGTCAAACACCCATAATCCCTCTTAGACCATGTTCGACCTTTTTAATCTCCAATATGTATCCATAGGTTGTGTTTTGATGCAGAATGGTCAAATGATTATTTATGCCTCTCGGAAGTTAAAGCAATACGAGAGAAATTATCCAACTCATGATCTATAGTTGGTAGCTGTTATGTTTGCTTTGAAAAAATGGTGCCATTATCTTTGGGGAAGCAAGTTCGAAATCTTTACAGACCATAAGAGTTTAAAATACTTGTTTTAAAGGAATTGAAGATGAGGCAGAGGCGGTGGATGCAGCTACTTGATGATTATAATTGCTCAATCAACTATGTACCAGGAAAGGCGAATGTAGTAGCAGACACCCTTAGATGGAAGGCTAGTATTGTTTGTATGAAAGTCAAGGAATAGGAGTTACTAGAGGAGGCTACTATGTGGAAGTCAGAGTTGACTCAAGTGAGTATTTTGTTTGCAAACTTGCAGATTTAGCCGTTGTTGTTGTCACGGATCCCAGAAGCTCAACTGTTAGATCAGCGACTTCAGGATATCTATGAGGGTAAGCCTGATTTCAAGTTACACGAGGATGATGTGTTGCAGTTTCATGGCCGACCTTGTGTTCCAGATGATTCGAATTTGAGAAGGGAGGTTTTGGAAGAAGCTCATAACTCTAATTACACTATCATCCAGGTGGAAACAAGATATACCGGGACTTGAAACAATATTATTGGTGGAACAACATGAGAAGGGATGTGGCAGAGTTTGTATCTCGGTGTTTGACATGCCAAAGGGTCAAAGCAACGCATCAACGATCAGCAGGTTTGCTATAGCCAATGATGATTCCCAAGTGGAAGTGGGAACATGTGGCTATGGGCTTTGTCACAGATTTCTCGAGATCACCAAGGGGTTGTGATGTAGTATGGGTGGTAGTTGATCGATTAACCAACACTACTCACTTTATTGTAATGAATAAGCAGGATAGTCTTGAGAAGTTGGCAGATTTGTATGTTGCTAACATTGTGAGACTTCATGAGGTTCTAGTCAGCATTGTATCAGATAGGGATCCATGGTTTACTTCCAAATTCTGGCAATGTCTTCAGGAAACATTGGGTACTAATTTGAGCTTCAGCATAGCTTATCATCCTCAGTCAGATGGGCAATCAGAGAGGATGATTCAAATTCTAGAAGATATATTGAGGGCTTGTATTATGGACTTCGGGAAGAATTGCGAGAAACACTTGCCATTGGCGGAGTTTGCTTATAACAATAATTATCAATTGACTATTAGGATGGCTCCGTACGAGGCATTATATGGTCATAAGTATAAGTCTCAGTTGTATTGGGATAAGGTTGGGGAGATGAAGGTTATTGATCCAGCCTTGATACCAGAGCTTGTGAATACCATTGAGAATGTCCGTCTTATTCGTTAGAGGATACTTACAGAGCAGAGTAGGCAAAAGAGTTATACTGATAAGAGGATGTGAGATTTGGAATTTAAGGTCAGTGATCTAGTTTTCTTGAAGATCTCTCATCGCAAGGGTATTGTTCAGTATCGTAAAGGTGGGAAGTTGAGTCTGAGGTACATGGGGCCGTTTGAGATCATTGGTAGAGTTGACAAGTTGGCTTATCGGTTGGTTTTACCGTCAAGTTTGTACAAGGTGCATGATGTCTTTCATTTGTCTATGCTACAGAAGTATAATCTAGATCCTTCACATGTTCTTGAGACAGCCGTTGCAACTTAGTGGGGGATATGACTTATGAGGAGCGGTCTATTCGTATTCTGGATCAGTCAGTTCGGAAGCTGCATTTGAAAGTGATTCTAATGGTTAAAGTCTTGCGGCTTCATCATGGGATTAAGGAGGCTACTTGGGAAACGCAGGACCAGATTGAGTAGTAGTATCCAGACTTGTTCAGCAAAGAATGTAATAATTTCGGGGTCGAAATTGTTTTAAGGAGGGGGATGTGAGACCCGAGCATTTCATTATATGTGCATTTATTTATTTTAAACATTATTTGTTAGTATTATGTGTTATTATGTGTTTAACTATTTTGCTACAACATATTTGCATTTTAATTACATTTATACATATAAATATAGTCTTATTTTGCTAAGTCTATCATAGTTGACTAGTCTTGCTTATATATATATATATATACATACATAAATACATACAAATACAATATATAATAGCTTAGTTACCATGTTTGACTATTTGACTTTGCATAAATTAGCTTATTTGATTTGTTGACCTATACATACATTATATACTACACATATACAAGATATTAGCATAACAAAAGAAATCAAAAGCCTTCAGGAAGCTTCAAGGGGTGGCCAAAGAGAGGAAAAAGAGAAAAAAATATAGAAAAATAAGAAAGATAGTTTTTGATCATTTTTGAAGTGATTTATTTCATTTCAAAGCCAAACCAAAGTGGATTTAGCTCAAAGATTGTTCTCCAAACCTTGTTCTTGCCATATCTAGTCTTTTTCAACAATTTTAAGGTGCGGGTTTCAAGTTCTTGCATGTATATATCTATTTTTATCCATCGAAATGTTATATAATTGTGTTATAAATTTTTATAGAGATGAATATACGTTGTAGTAGTGATTAAGAGCTATATATATGCATATGAACTTGTTTGAGCCAAAATAGTTGAACATAAACCAACTTTGTTAGTTGAATGTTGAAAAATTGAGTTAGCTTTGGTGTTTATGGTTATATATATGTGAATGGTATATGATTTCAAGTCTTTGGAGTGAATTTGGTGAATTTAGGGGTTTATTTTGATGATTTTCTTAAAATTCCAGCCTTGGTGCATTTTTAATGTTTGACATGTTTGGCTTGTTTAATGCTTGGTTTTAGTGTTGCAAAGGGTTCATAATGCATTGTAGATAATTGCTATATTGATTGTGTTGAGGTTACATGTTGTAGAGATTCCTAGGTTGGTTAAATGTTATTGAAAAGTTGGAGTTGTTTTGTCAAGATCATATTCTTTTAAGGTTTAATTGGTGTTAATGTGTAAAGGCCATGTTTTTATGAGCTTAAGTGATGTTAATGTGTTGAAGAGGTCATGCTCTTTGATAGTTAAATGTTGGTACTAATATGTTGGATATATGTTTAATGTAGTTAGTTGAGTTGTTGAATGTATTGTTGAGTTAATGGATGTGTTGTTGATTAATGTATATGTATGAGATGTGATGTGAAGTGTCGGGTTGCAACCTTATTTCGTCATGGTAACGTTATGTCGTACTGGGTGGCATAGGGCTTGCCGGTAATTGCACGACTACCATGTACTTGTCCTATCTCTCGTGTGGTCGGTGAAGGCCATGGTGAGATTGGTCGTAGGATAGTGTACATCATGAGTATAGATGCAGGCGAGAGAAGTGTTGAACTCATGGCGGAGTTATAAGGTGTCGGCTTCAATGAATGTCTAAAGTAGTAACTTCTTGATGTGTTGTTTAGCGTAAATGTTCAAGGTTATTAAGCGTATGTGAGTGTGAAGTTGTTTATGTGTTGTATTGTTTCCTATGTGCTTCAAAAGGTTTTCGAGTTAAAGCTTTCAAACTTCCTTTTATCCCTCCCTCACTGAGCCTGTTTAGCTCACACTTCTTTAATGCATGATACAAGAGTTCATGATGTGAACTATGTGCGCGAGGAAGGAACTAGTGAGGTTGATCATGTATTCCATGAGTAGATGATGTACTTGACTATGAAACTATGTTTTACTTGCTCTCGTAGTTTCGGAGCTTATGTATCAAATACTTGATAGTTAACTTTCTTTAAGTCTAGTTCTTTTGATTGTATATAGGATTGGTCATGGTTGGATTCAGATCACGTTTGGGCTTATGAATGCTTGTTGAGAATATATGTATGTTGAGTATCTTGTCTACTTTGATGTAGACTTTTGGAGTTTTCTGTTTCTTATTGGATGTCACTTTGATGTAGACTTTTGGAGTTTTCTGTTTCTTATTGGATGTCCTTATCACAATCGTTATAATATCCACGTGTCGTCGCGTCTTGAGCTTGGTTCCTCTAGGACCGAGTTTGGGGCATGACATACTCACCCACATGTTTGTTATTAGCATCTCATGCTAGTATGGTATGTGACTCACCATCCTTTCTCATTAATATCTCATATTAATCAAAGGTAACAAACCTATGTTATAGCCCGTACTTGATTAATTAAAGTCCCTTTCAAATAATCTAAGGGCTACGAACATTTTAAGTATTTCTCGTGCTAAAGAAATGTGCTCACATATTTTCAACTCCTTGAGAATACATTTCTTTTGACGAAAATATTAGGGACTCATTCATATGAGAAAGAAGGAGAATACGAATGAGTAAACATGCCATTAATATTAATAAAACAAGTATACATCAAAATGCCCAATTATAAGTCATCTAATCATAGCATTAGAGCATATCTCCAATAGCTAGAGCAACCCATTATATTGCTCTTGTGAAGACAAATTTTCTTTAAAAACAAAGTTAGTATTATTATTACATTAATGAAACATATTTAATAAAATATAAAATACAATTTAAATACTTACTATCGTCTCAGCAGCCTTCGAGTTAGAAAATTTAACATCTTGACCCTCACCCTTAGTGTAAACCGCCACAAGCACCTCAGCATGGGTCACCTGTCAAACTTCTTTCTCCTCCTTTGTGCAACATACATAAAAACATTAGTTAGCTTTTTTTTGGGTTCAAAATAATTACTAAAGTATATTTACATAAAATGGATAATTTCACGTATAGAAGTTAATTAAATATTTTCAGTACATATCATCCGCCTCTTGACCACATAAAACAGGTAGAGCCGGAAGGTGCATGCTACCTAGATATTACTAAGTTCAAAAACTTATTTTAATGCAATAGAAAACTAAAGAATGCATAGAATAGATCAACCCACACTATACATGTTAAAATTGCTTAGACAAAGCATGTATATCATCATAATCGCGTATAGAATTGAAATTCAGCACTAGTTTGATTTTATATCGATTTGTTGGCTTAGAAAGTCAACGACCAGACCTTGCACACACCTTATAGATCCTCAAATGAGTTGCTCACATGCCTAAAAGAGGATTCCCCAAAGGTCTTATCCCTCATGACCTATTTCCTTGCGCACTAAGACTTAATTGAATTGTAGGATCCAATCTCCATTGAATTTCTAAGGTGTATCTCGTGTGTGTGAGAGAAATGAAAAGAGAGAGAGAGAATTTTTCTCTTCTTTGGACGTGTACTTAGGCATGTATTTTAGTGAGGAAAAAAGATCCTTTGATTACTATATTTAATAGTGTGTAGCTGAAACCAAATAGGAAAAGAAAAAGTGTCATAACCTTATAAGAATTCATCTAGACAATTTTATGAATCCTAGACTTTTGTTGACCAATATTATCCCACCTCTTGATCACCTTCATGTCTAGAAACTCTCCCCATATTCCATACACTTCTTCCATATGCCAGATTTCCAAATCAGTCCTGCAAGATTCTATAATGAGCTCAACTATCCAATTAGGAAACTCCATTACTAAAAATGGAAACTCCTTTCTAACTTAGTATTCTAGTTGCATTATGATTTTATACTTAGCAACACAATACCACATGTGGAAACACAAAAACTTAACAACTGTACTAAATAGGAAAGTGGCTAGAACAAGGACCAAAAGAGTTAAACACCTTGGCTCCTAAAATGACCAAAATGCCCTTTTTAACTCCTAGCTGCATTTTGACCTTTCAACCTTAACTCATTCTACTAAATAGTTACGACTACAATCTAGGATGAATATTGTAATCCACAAAAGCTCGTCATACCATGTAGACCTTTATTTTTAACCTACTAAGCAAAATGATCAAAATACCCCTTCATGTAACACTCATAATTAAGAAAGGTCTTTTACCTTGTACTATTATCTTATTGATTGCATCTTCTCCTTGAGACATCTAATCCATAAAATAACCATCCTCTGGATATAAAAAAACTTAATCTAGGGAGAGTCCCCAAGCCAAATACCCGATATAACTCTGAATGGAATATATCACTAAACTTAGATTTATATGATCTTCCATATTATTACAATGGAAGGATTACTCCATCACACGATATAATGGATTCTATATTGCATAAGCATATCCCAACTAATCAATTTCATATACCCAAAATACAGAGTTGTTAACCTACAACCGAGGTCTCACCCATAGTGAATCAAAGTACATGAACTCCATTTCGTCAGTTCATCAATATATGGTCAAGATTAAGAGCATTGGCCACTAAGTGGCATAAGGTATATTTGATCTCCAACTTTGATAGTACAATTTGTGAGATTTGTTGGGGATATACCGTAATACTATAGATTAGATGACCTAATTAGGGTTTTAATAATATATATATATATATATATATATATATATATATATATTCTTGTATTTCTACACAATGACGTTTTTGGATATTCATATTCTTCGCCTTTATATGAATGTGTCCCTAATGTTCATCGGAGAAGAAAAATATTCTAAAAAGGTTTAGAATAATTCGCTGTGTTTTCTTCGATATGATAAACATTAAGAATTGATTCATAACCCTTCATATTATTTGACCGGGACTAAAATAATCGAGTACGGGTTATCATATGTTATTACCTTTGATTAACATAGTGATGTTAATGATAAAAGCTGGTATGCGAAGTGCCAAAACAACATAAGGATATGGACTAATGTATATATGAGTGATCGTCAGTGTACGGATCATTGAATGTGATGATAAATAGTGAACTACATGATTTCAGATTAATAGTTTACTATTTAGTTGAGAATTGTGCAAATTAATCCTCAAACTTGAGAAATTACGGTTGTTGGATATATTAGGGGCTAAATATAGCGTCTGGACAATACTTGCCTTCTTAAGGTAAGTTATGGCCTTTCGCATTTTAGTCTTGTGATACAAACTAACAGGTAATTGTCAAGATAGGATCTATTAACCTCCGTTGAGAGGCGAAGTCCTATGATATCTAAAATCGGTCAATAAATGAGGAAGTCATTGGCCAAGGCAAGAATGAAATTGATGGAAATGAGTTTTCCATAGTAGTCATCTCTCATTTCACTGTTTTAGATCTATTCATAGAATCAGAAGTGGACTTAACCATTTCATGGTACTTTCCCAATCAGGACATTTTAATAAAAAGATCGGGCTGCACACTAATTCCCGACAGTAAATAGATTCGTAAAAGACAGTGTCTTCATTATCGTATACATTTTCATGATATGTATGTTACTAGTGCGTCACTCATGAACATGAGGGTATTTTGGGAAATGACGGAGACATTCCCGAAATAGATTAAGAGGTTTAATGGTCCTTCATCGGTATGTAGTTATGAATCTAGAAAGTCACACACTAATAAGCATCGGGAATAAGTTCACTGGTAGCTTGTATAATGAGGTTAATGACTTTAAAGTGTTAAAAGTCATCTACATTGGTCAATTGGCCGAAAGTGTGGTTTTGTAAAGTTTTGGAATCAAATCGTAAATAATGAAAGTTTTAGGGCTAAACTGCAAGTATTGAAAAGTTGTTTCAATAAAGTTATTCTAATAGAGATTAGAATAGGCAAAAGTAATAATATATATATGTATATGGGACGTTTTGTATATATATATATATATATATATATATATATATATATATATATATATATATATATATATATTAAAGGGAATTTGATTTGATAAAGTGTTGTGTCATCAATCCTAGTCATCAAATGGCAAAACAAATTATTGGATAAAATATACATGTGGCGTTTGAGTGGGCACATGTACGATGATTAGATTGTCCATGTCATCTATCCTATGATTAATCTTATCCACTAATTTGAATTAAAGGTGGAGATTTAATCTTGATTAGATGATAATGATTACTTTTGCAAGTTGTAGGAGAAAGAAAAAGGTAACCATTGGATTGTAATGATTACAATCTAAAACCATGCAAAAGCTTGTATAATCTTACACTTAACTAATCCTCTTTTTGATTGGATAATTTGCATGCATGTAAAATATATTATAATAGAGATTATAATATAATAACAAGATGACTCTCTCTCTTCTCCTAATACACACCACATGGCCACACTAAGAAAACAAGAAAAAATCTTCTTCTTGTTCATGCTTGATGGTTTGGCCATGGTAGCATAAGAAATAAGGTTTTGCTTTTTGTTAAAACAACACACATACTAGTTACTATCTTGAAAACACACTAGCACATATTAGTTTCCATGCTTGGTGGAGGACTTTGGATGCTTGGTGGATATTTCTAGAGCCTTCAACTTAGAAGGATTTCAAGCCAAGTCTTCAAAACTTCATCTTCATAAAGTTGCTTCAAGAGGTATACTTCTATTCTACTCTTTTACATATATATATATATATATATATATATATATATATATATATATATATATATATATATATATATATATATATATATATATATATATATATATTGATGTTAGAATAGAAGATACATGCATGTTATATTAAGAACTTCTATTAGATTTACATGTTGTTACAAAGTGTTTACATGCCAAAAAATTTTAAATGCTAGCTTATCATGGTATGTACTTGTTGTATGCAACTTGTTTATCTATCGATCCTAAATAATGAAGTTGGACTTTCAAGATTATACCTCAATCGTCTAGTTTAATGTGTGTCACATGCACTAGTGAGACAAGCCTAGAAAAACCTCCAATGACCAAGGTCGATCACCCTACACATATGAGACTTTCTCATTATAACCTTGTCCTGATAATGTACCTCGCTCCACCATACAATTATAAACAAGATCTAGAAATAAGCGTCCATGACTTAAACCTTCTGTGCACAGTCACCATGTACCTAAGTCATTTACTTAAATCAAAAACCTCTATACATGCATATACATCGATATGAACAGATAGAACAATAAAGAATGTATCACTAATACTAATATATTACAACATGTATCTATTTATTCCAAAATATTATGTGCTAGTGGTCTTTAAGGCATATTAATCCCAACAAAGCTAACGTAGTGCACCAATAGGGACTTGAGAATGTTATCCTTGTTCTATAGAACATTATTTTGTCATTTGTCGTCCTACCATCTCACCTGCATCTCCTGCCAATTTTCGTCAAAAAGTCTAGTCTTGGCTCTTGTTATATTTATGGGTCTTGTAAAATTGGTCTTTAATTATTTCCCTTACATTCATATGGAAGTGCCTCTTTACGAGCTAGCTTTCACAAGGGTTCCACTTGTAATCTCTCTGCAACTGCAACCA
This sequence comes from Ehretia macrophylla, assembly GCA_037974665.1. Taxonomy (NCBI): domain Eukaryota; kingdom Viridiplantae; phylum Streptophyta; class Magnoliopsida; order Boraginales; family Ehretiaceae; genus Ehretia; species Ehretia macrophylla. The sequence continues at coordinate 10,477,531 of CM075768.1, forward strand.
AAAAACAAGTACAATGTAATCAATTAAATGAAATTAACATGCATGTATAATATATATATATATATATATATATATATATATATATATATATATATACATACAGATGTACATAATAAGAATCGAAACCATCAATCCTTAATATCCAGTAGAACCTCTGAATATGCAATCCATGCACTGGTATATCCCCCAACGAGAATGTTCTTAAACTCTCGAATGTTCGCAACTAGTACAAATCTGTTCGCAATAAAACATATATATATATATATATATATATATATATATATATATATATATCATTAGTTAGTATCATTTGCAATAATAATTAATTTAACGAATAATGCATTAAACTTGTACTCATTTAGATTGAAAAAAATTACTAATCACTGCTATAGATCTAGACATGTGTACGTCTATCTATCAAACCCCTACCAATCTATAGTGCCCACGGAACGACCTGATGACTACGACTATGTGGACTGACAAAGGTGGCTGCTGGTAGGTTTCTTGCTAGACAGCCATAGAAGGCCAATGGATTTTAATTAATAAATAAAAAATTGACAAAAAATAAAGATCCATCGCCCTGGCTGTCACTAAGTCACCAAAAATGGGCAACTAATCCTTTTTCCTTGTAATTTTTTTTTAAAAAAAAGTCATCGCGAATCTGTTTAAAAACTTTGGCACCAATTACTGGTGCACAAAAATGCAACATAATAGTGATAGATTGTGACTTTCATTGCTATTCTGATGCATTTTCGTTGTTGTTTGAAAATGGATTTTTCGATCGTTGCCTTTTATATCGCCCATGTCACTAATTCTAGTAGTGTAACTTCAGTTTTCTTTCATTTGAAAATACCATATAGAAACTCTAGTACAATATCAAAATTAGTTTGTTGAGCTTAATCCGTATGACAAATTATATACCTTTTATGTCATTGAAGATTAAAATAGCCAATAATATTTCATTCAATATTAAAAGAAAATGATTCATTTAATTCATATAATACAAAAAGAAATTATGTATATATGGAACTGTTTTATGTCCTTTTCAGTTTTTCATTCATACTTGAATGATTCAAAATAAGGAAGATAAATTCAAGTTCATTGACATCAATTTTCTTTCTATGATATCTTATCTCTCATCGATTCTATATAAGATTTGTGCTCAGTTGATAATGACTTGGGTTCAATACTATTTTCAACATGCACTTAAGCTTTTGGGCAATTTCCTAGGCTCAATTTGTTGGCAAGCCAATCGTTATGCTGGTATCTTACTAGTGGTATCAGAGCTAGGGTACCATGTGAAAGTGTGAGCATATCTCATTGCATGGTGGTCCTGGGTTGGGGGTCTATGTTGTTTGGCATGACACTGACGTCAAATACTTAAGGCGTGGAGTTTGTGAGATGTCATCCACATCTACTCTTTATGAGATTTGTGTTCATTTTATAATGGCTTAGGTTCACTAAGATTAACAAAATAGATTTATGCAATTTTGGCCAATTGATTAAGCTCAAGGTGTTAGCAAGCTTATAATTCGATTTGGTCATTACACTTTCAGTTTAAAATATAGTAAAACCTCTTTAAAATAATACTCTATGAATTAATAATATCTTTTAAAAATTCCAGGTCCCAACTTGGGACTAGAGTAAAAAATTAATAATCTCGATAAAATTAAAAGATAATACATTTAAGATATTTTCTTTGCATTTTACAGATCCAAATATTTTATAAATTAATAATTCTCTAAAAAGTACATAATAAATTGACCACAAGCTTTTCTCAAAATATGAATCAATAGTAGCTTCTTTTTTGTTGAACTTCAAATCTAATTTAATATTATCTTTAATTTTTCGTAATGCCCCTAAAAGTCCTAGAGTTGCTTTCTTGTATTGCAACAAGGAGTTTTGGAGTGTCATTGATGCCTTAACTGCTTCCTTGCGTGACACTGGTTCCAAAAGATGTGTATCATTATCAACTTCAACTTTAACTTCAACTTCAACTTTATCTTGAGAATGCCCTATCATATTGTCAATGATCCTGTGTATACCCAAAACCTCTGTAGTAATTTTACAAAAACTTTAAAAGGTTGTTGACATCTATTTTTTACGGTATCCCAACTCATTGATTACAACGCTTAATTCATTAATATTGTATCTTTCTAAGGCTTTATCAAAAGTCTCAAAGGTCATGTTTTCCATGGATCGGATCTTACAATTGCAAAATTTTTAATATGTTTACTATTATGCCAAAAAAATAAAAATACCTTTAAAAATTAATACTTGTTAATTTATCGATAAATTAATATCTCGCTAAATTAATAGAATTTAACGGTCCTAGTAGTATTAATTTAAAGATGTCATATTGTATTTTAGAGGGACTTTATTACAATACCAAAGTGAGTTTGTTGAGCTTAATCGTAGGACAACTTACATACCTTTTTATGGAACTAAATATTATAATAGCCATTAATGTTTTCATTAAAATTTAATAGCATTAATGTTTATTCATACAATAAGCATTAATGTATTTGTTGAACTTCATTTCATTCATTTCAATTTTTTGTTCATACTCAAAAAGGATTCAAAAAAAAAAAAGGTTAAGAATAGAGAACAAGGTAAAAAAATATATATTAAAAAAAGTTAAGTATTTATTTTTCCAATATATATTATTCATATATAAAGAAAATAGCATTGAAAGAGGGAAAAACAGCAAAAATATAAAGAACGAAAATTGAACATCCACTTACACTTTCATCAAACATATATTGGAGTCAGTTGTATCGAGTTGTTCAAATAAAATTGACTTTTAAATAAAGTGGGCCCCACCTTTATCCCGCCTACTTTGGCCTATTCACCAAAACAAACTTTTTGTGTACCAACTTTTCTCCTATCAAAACAAATCTTTAATGACAGCTTATAAATTCTTCACTCCAATTGACTATCCTTGTTTTACAAAGAGCATCATCTTCTACACATATTTGTATCCTTAATGACATATATTGAGGTATAGTTCATCTCAAGAAGGGAAAACAAAAACAAAACTAAAAGATGAGTGCATCTTCAGTTGAATTGATTGTGCAGGTGTGTAAATCTTCTAAGATCTTTTGATTGTGTCATGAATATGCCTTGAAATGTTTCACCTTGTTTTCCAATGAGGTATGGTTTTTTCCCTATTTATTCATTGTATACTTAATTTTCTATCCATAGTAATTTTTTTCTTCTTATTGTGAATCCTATAAAGGCTCCTTATTAATGATTAAGTGCAATTACTTATTTGTGTTGCATCAAATGATTTTATAATTATTTGAATAAGTTGAATTCACAAGGTTATATAATCTAACATCAAATTCTCAAAAGGATTGTTTCAAACTTAAGCTCCATTGAGTTCATTAGGAGTCATATTAAAGAATTTATAGTAGTAAAGACAAAATGAATAAAATTAATTGTTTACTTCTTGATAAAGCTCCATATATTTTGAAGGGATTTAGTTCTAGAAGTCATAGTAGTTGTGACAAACGGTTGAAATTAGTTGGTTATGTCTCACAAATCTGTTATCTTCACAATATATTGATTGCATGTGCTCAACTCCCAAGGTTGGAGCCAAAATATATAATTAGAGGACTATGGTTGAATTTCTTATAATTTAGCGAGGGACAACTTTGTATCTTAGAAGGGCTTTTACGAAATTCCAAAAAAATGTAAGTTAAAAAATCAAATATCAAAACTTTCTTTTTTGGTAGGGAAATGAGGATTGGGGAAAGTCATAGGTCATCTCCAGCAATAACTACTCATGCCCTTAACCACTGACTAACTAGGTTTGTTTATGCCTATTAAAGTGGTAAATCAACTCTGCATGGTTCCATGCGCACTACCATTATTATGTAGTTCCCTCTCGTCTATGTTCTATTGCTTTTGGTAGAATTATTTGTTGTTGAAGGCCTACTCCGAGGGCTAACTTGCTCAAGATGATCGAAGACACTTCAATGGTTTCTTCTTTAAATAATCCTCACTATATTTAAATCATGTCACCTACTATATTTGAAACAAAAGTCACTAAGCTTCTCTAATTTAAGGGTAATCCAAGTATTAGGAAGGTTATTTTGTTGAAGATTGAAGCCACTTAGAAATAAAAGATGATGCCTTTGAACCAAACATGTCCTTAGATTCCAAGCTTTTACCTTATAACCAATTTTTAAAATGAATCGTGAACATGTTCTATTTTAAAGAAATAATCTCTATTGGCTTTCTCAAACCCCAAGTTTTATTGATTATATCATTTATACTATTGGAATTCAAGACTTTATCAGCCATCATTACACTTACAAGCATAGTGTCCCACCTTGCTAACATAGGTACCATATAGGTGACAATTTTGTCTATGATGAGGGTTACAAGATACTTGCATGGACCAATCTCTCTAATAACTACTAGAGGGAATGGCCTATGGGTGCATACTTTTGAGCCTCTTGACATTTACAAATCGTTGCCTACATGGTGCCTATGCCAACAGGTATGATAGTATGGTTAATCATTTTGTTGGATACACATTGATTAAATGGTTGCAAGGCTACATCATTTCCTTTTGAATTAGGATAATTAAACATATTGTTAGTTCATCTTTTTAATCTAGATTTTCAATTGATACTATGAGATAAATAGATAAAATAGAAGGGGTGAAAGCAAAGCATTTATGAGAAACAACATCAAAATGGGAGGATAAGAAACGAAAGGTACGCAAAATGAGGGTAAACCAAGGTTATACGGACTAGAAATTATAGGCGAAACAAGTAGAATGTTAATTGAATGGTGGAAGGAGAAGCAAGAAACGTATATTGATAATGAGTTTCAAAAAGGGGATAATAGACTAAGGATAATGTTATAGGGATCTTATTGAAAAGATATGGAAGATTGGGATCAAGTTGAGAGAGATGAACCTAGGAAAATGGCTAAAGAAATAGTAGACAAGCAACATACACATAGACAGACACATAAAACTACTAAAACATGATGAAGACACACTCACTAGACTAACAACATACACATACCGATCATTACATATACATACACCCTGATTATTACACTCATACACAATACTCCACACACACATACCTAGGCCACATACGCATATACTATATAACTTATACAAATACATATTATAACACATACACAACAAATTCAAAAGCCCTTTTATATAGTATGGCTTTATTGTGGCCGCTAAAAATTGATTGGTGAGGGTTGTTCTAATGGCCACGACGAACGATGTGTTGTTGTGCATTCTAAGTATTCATGTACAGGGAGGGACTGAGGTGTTTAGGTTAAGGGATAAAAGTGAAAGTGTGAATAGATTCAAGGGTCAAGGGGTTGGGGTGGGAGTAGAAGGTTTGGGGTTTGGGGTTGAGGTTACGGTTGGGATTAAAGTAGCAATTGGTACATTGGAGTGAGGTTGGGAATAGAATAGCATTCCCAACTCTTTTTGATTCCCATGCTTCATATGAAGGAATGAAATTGAGAATCTCATTCCCAAGAAAACCCATTCTCGCGTACATAGGAATAGCTATTCTAGAGCAAACACGTGGGATTAGCTCATTCCCATGTATTTTGGAATAAACTTGACTACTATACCCTCATATAACATAATTTTTATACATAGTTTGTTTTACAACAATAATTATATAATAATAATTATTAAAATAATAATTATAATAAAATAACAATATTAATTATATAATAATAATTATTATTAAAATAATAATAAAAATAATATAATAAAATCATAAACAAAATAAAATAATAATAATAATAATAATAATAATAATAATAATAATAATAATAATATAATAAAATAATAAATGAAAAAAATAATAATAACAGTAGTAGTAGTAGTAGTAATAATAATAATACTAATAACTAACAATAAAAATTAAAAATATAATAATAATAATAATAACAATTATAATTAAAAAAAATATAATAATAATAATAAAAAATAAAAAAATTAATAAATAATAATAATAATAAAATAATAATAGTGATCAAAATAATAATAATAATAATAATAATAATAATAATAATAATAATAGTAATAATAATGATGATGATGATGATGATGATAATGATAATAATAATAATAATTTTTGTTATTATTATTGTAATTATTATTTATTTTGTTTTTATTTATTATGATTATTATTTATTGTTGTTGTTATTATTATTATTATTGTTATTTATTATCTTGATGTTGTTTACGATTATGTTCATGTTGATTCTTATTTTTAATATTATAATAATAAAAGGGGAATCCTGTCATATTATATAAGTCATTCACATTACTACTATTCAATCCTAGAGCATACCAAACATGTCATTCTTATTTTCAAGCTCATTACATTCTCAGTTTCATTCCATTCATTGGCTTGTTACATTCTTGTTCAAATTCATTCAAGTGTATCAATCGCTACCTAAGAGTGTTTGGGGTTGGGTAGAGGTATAATTTTAGGTGTGGGTGTCAACAGTGAGAGGGCATAGAGATGTTCAAAAGCTTAGGTGGGTTTGGGTTTTAGGGTCAGGGGATGTTCAGTAGGAGTTTAAATATATGGTTCTATTTCCAGAGTCAGAAAGAATTTTTTTGCATTAAAAAGATTAAAAAAAATACCCTCAAACCTTAAGGATTAATTGTTTTGCAATGTTATATGCCTTGAGAAAGACTGGGTAAAACACAAACCTTATGCGGGGAGTTTGCAAAATAAGCTTGATCATGTGGTGGCAAATGAAAATTTTCCAATATGAGAATAAGGTAGCGATTGGTACACTAGAATGAAGTTAGAAATTGAATAGCATTCTCAATTCTATTCTGATTCCCATACTTTGTATGAAGGAATGAACTCGAGAATTCTATTCCTAAGGAAATCACGTTTTTCTGTTCATCGGATTAACCATTCCAAAGTAAACACATAGGATTAACTCATTCTTGTGTATTTGGGAATTGACTTATTTCTAGTATTTTTATTATTAATGTTATTGTTATTGTTATTATTATTATTTTTTTATGTTATTGTTATTATTATTATTTTTTATTTTTTTGATTTTTATAATAACTATTATTATTTTATTTTTACTATTTTTAATATTATTATTATTGTTATTTTATTTATATTATTATTATTATTATTATTATTATTATTCTTGTATTATTATTATTGTTATTTTATTTATATTATATTATTATTATTATTATTATTATTATTATTATTCTTGTATTATTATTATTATTATTATTATTATTATTATTATTATAGTTATATTTTAATGGGGGTATGCTAGTCATTTTGGAAATAAATAATATTAATAATAAATTAATAATTGAAATAAAAATAAAATATCAATAATAATAATTATTAATAATGATAATAATAATAATTATTATTATTATTATAATTATAATAATAATAATAATAATTATTATTATTATAAATTAAAATAATATTGATAAAATAATAACAAAAATTCAAATAATAATAATAACAATATAATAATAATAATAATAATAATAATAATAATAATAATATTAATAATAATAATAATAATTGTTATTATTATTATTATTATTATTATTATTATTATAAATTAAAATAATATTGATAAAATAATAAACAAAAATTCAAATAATAATAATAAACTATTATATTATTATTATTATTATTATTATTTATTATGTTTCTGTTATTTACGATTATGTTCATGTTTATTCTTTTTTTAATAGTATAATAATAAAATGACAAATTTTTCATATTATACAAGTCATTCTTATTACAACTCTTGTATACTGGCTACCAAACTTGGGTTTGGAATCAATATATCCATTCTATCTTCATTCCTAGAGCTTAGCAATCATGTCATTTTTCATTCTTAAGTTCATTCGTTTCCCAATTTTATTTCATTCCTTAGCTCATTCCATTTATATCCAAATTTATTTCAGTATACCAATCGATACCTAAGTATAGAAAATGAGTGTTTCATTATTGGAAAATTTTGAATAGGATTTTACGAGATTTACGAAATATTGTCTATAGTTATTAATCTGCTAATAATGTTTATATTGTAAATGATTTTAGAACCATTAGTAATTCTATGATTGAAATAAAAAAATGTTTTCTAGTTAAAGAATTTGAGATCTATTAATCTAATGACTTAGGCTTTATTTAGCCTAACTTTTAGACATTCAAAAGTACTTCCTATGAGTTTAGAAGCTGAACTAACTTATTTGGTCCATTTTTAAAAGTGTTTTTAGGTAAAAACTTAAGATGAAAAAAGTTAAAAAATAAAAAGCTCCCAATTGAAGCTTTTCAAAAAACGCTTTTACGAACCTGTTTTACATAATGTGAAAAGCCTTTTTTTTTTTCTCAAATATACCCCTGCATATTTTTTAAAGTTTAATATTACCCTCAAAACTTTTAAAAGCTCAATGTTAATGTCGTCGCCCTAAACACCATTCCGAGTTCTTTCCCCTATACACCAGAAGTACCTTGGATGTACTCTGACTTGACTACTACGACCCAAACCCTTATGAAACACTCTGTTCATTCGGGATAGGGATTATAACATCGGTGGTCGTGCTACCACCTAACAGCCCAATGCCGCCCAGGGAGACACAACCAACTGCATCTGCTTTAAAGGTTGCAACCCAATGCCTCACATCACATCATATAACATATTCATTAATCAACAACACATCCACTACTCAACAACACATCCATTAACTCAACAACACATTCGTTAAGTCAACAACACATCCATTAACTCAACCACACATTCATTAACTCAACAACACATTCATTAACTCAACTACTCATTCATTAACTACAACTAAGCTTCAACAATACATATATTCAACACATTAATACCAACAAAAGAACATGATCTCTACAACACATTCACACAATTTTAACCTTAAAAGAACATAATCTCCACAACACAACTCCAACTTTTCAACAATATTTAACCAACCTATGAATCTCTACAACACATAACCTCAACACAATCAATGTAGTAACCAACTACAATGCATTATGAACTCATTACAACAACAAAACCAAGCTTTAAACAAACCAAACATGACATTCTCTAAAATTGCACCAAGGCTGGAATTTTAAGAAATTCATCAAAATAAACCCCTAAATTCACCAAATTCACTCAAAGGCTATTAAATCATATCCCAATCACATATATATAATCATATACACCAAAGCTAACTCAATTTCTCAACTTTCAACTAACAAAGTTGGCATAAATCTAACTATTTTGCCTCAAACAAGTTCATATGCATATATAAAGCTCTCAAATCACTACTACAACATATATTCATCTCTATAAACATTTACAACACAATTATATAACATTTTCATGGATCAAAGTAAGCATACACATGCAAGAACTTGAAACCCTCACCTTAAAATTGTTGGAAAATACTAGATATGACAAGTACTAGCTATGGAGAACAATCTTTGAGCTATTTCCACTTTGATTGGGCCTTGAATTGCAAGATTCACCTTAAAAAATGATCAAAACCCTAACTTTTCTAATTTTTTCTCTTTTTTTTTCTCTCTTGGCTGATTTTCCTAGGCTATTTGTCTTGCTTTGTTGTTTTGTTTGCTATGTATATAATGTATATATAATGTATATAAAGGTCAAACTAGTCAAACAAGACACCTAGGCTAAGTCAAACATGGTCAAGGTTGGTTGGCTTTGTAAAATAAGCTTATATTGTATGTATTTATTGTATAATGTAATTAAGTGGTCAAATGATTAATTAAGCTAATTATGCAAAGTCAAAAAGTCAAAGATGGCATACAAAATTATTATCTAACATGATTATATGTATTTATGTATGTATTATATATATATAGGTAATTTAGATGCAATTATGATGTAGTAAAATAGATAAACACATATTTAACACATAATACTATAAATTAATTTTTAAAACAAATAAATGCACATATAATTAAATGCTCGGGTCTCACACACATATATATATATATGTGTGTGTGTGTGTGTGTGTGTGTGTAAATGTCTATTAGTCTTTATATATGTATATGTCTAAGTAGATTAGTGTATAAAATATATTTTAAATACACAAATTACAAAAAAAAGGATTGGCCTAGCCTAATTCAGCCTAGCTTGTGACCTATGGTAATGGACTCATGGGCTAAATTGGGTCCTCTATTTTGAAAAATAAGCCTAGCTTAACTCAACCCACCTAAAACTTGGGTTGAGTTGGGCTTAGTTCTTTCGACCCACGACTCGTGTGGGCTGAACTAAACTGGTCTGGCTTGGCCTAGATGCCAACTCTATAGAGAGGGATGGAAGAGTATCAATGACCAAGGATAATTTATTTCCACCATAAACAGTGTTAAGTTATTTAAAGATATGAAATTATTTACTCACTAATTCCCAAGGAAAAGATAAATTGGTCGTGAACTCTAGTTAAGCCAATTTAGTTCTCATTGTTTTAAAAGTGATACGTTTAATCTCTAAAGATTTTAAAAAGTTTCAATTTAGTCCTTAATGTTTATATATTTTTTAATTTGAACTCCATTATTTCAAAATTCACGCACTTAGTCCTCAATGTTTGCAAAAGTTTCAGTTAAATCTGTGTCGTGAGATTTTAATTGTGACCGGTGCATGAAACTCTAGTGACTAAATCAGAAAAAAGTGAAAACATTGGAGCATGAAACTCTAAGGACTAAATCAGAATATAAGCGAAAACATTGGGAACTAAACTAAAACTTTTTACAAACTCTGGGGACTAAGTACATCACTTTAAAATAATAGGCACAAAACTAGAAAATAATGTAAACATTGGGGATTAAAAGCATCACTTCTAAAATAAAGCGAAAAAATTGAGAAAACGTACAAACATGGGATTGGGAGGGGGGGTTCTTTTTCTTTTTATGGACGTGATGAGTTATTTATTTGGGTTGAATTGTTGTCCATATTGAAATGGATGAGATTGATAAGGAGTTGGTCACAAAATGAATGGTTTAGAGATCGAATTTATACCTTAACTACTAAAAAAAGATGGATTCTAAGAATACTTCTTTTCTCCAAAACGTGACAAATTAACTAAAATGATTTCTTTAATTATTTAGGATGAATTATTAGTCCAGCACAAGAAGGTTCCGCAATGGCTGGAGTCGTTCCTACAAAAGACATTCTTTGGCTCTTGTTCGGCTCATGAGCTTCAGAAGAATGAGCTAAATCGATACTGCATCACTTGTGATTTATCTGCTTGCAGATACTGCATTTCAGAAGGCCTTCATGAGGAACACAATCTGCTTACAATATATCGACATGTCTACAAGGATGTTGTTCCCCTTAACGAGATGGAGAATCACATCAATTGTTCAAAAATTCAGGTAAGTATTGTTTGTCTATTTTATCCATTAAGCTACAATGACCCTAGACAATAGCGTTGTCTTAACCAAAAACTCTTGTTTATGAGTGACAATGCTGGCGTGCATTTTTTCTATGGAATGACTACTTGTCTATGGTTCACTTTATAATGCAATGGCCGAATAGTAAACATGCGATCTCTAATGTAAAACATTGTCATATTAATAATATTATTAATTACCACCTCATTTAAAAATTTAAACTATTAGAAAATAGTTTATTTCATTATCTTCAAAATGCCTTCACTCATGCAGGTAATATTCATTTTTAGACTTCCATGTGGACAGTTTTAATGTTTTTAAATGAGTGGTGGCGAGGTTTTAATCCAGAAACTTTTGATAACTAAATTCTAATACCATATTAGAGTACCACCTCATTTAAAAATTTAAGTTGTTAAAGAGGAGTTTTTATATTATTAATTGTCTTCCACACATATTAATGGAATACATATACTTTTCCAGCTTAATTAAATATGGGTTAATATTCATTTTGGTCATGTATCTTTGACCTGATTAATAAAGTGGCTCAATATCTTCAAAAGTGATACGTTCTAGCCATTTATTTTTTGTCCGAGTAACACTGTTAGTCATTTTTAGTGATTTTGTTAAAAAATTGATGGGAAACGCACGTGATTAGTGCGTTTCTTTTATTTTTCCCAAATTGCATGTGATTAGCACGTGCGTTTCCCGTCAATTTTTTAATGAAATTAGTAAAAAATACTAAAAGTATCACTCGGACAAAAGATCAGGAACTGAAATATATCACTTTTAAAGATAAGATATCACTTTGTCAATTAGATAAAAAAAAAATAGAGGACCAAAATGGGTATTAACCCTTTAAGTAAAGATATCATTCACAATAACCATCATACTACACTAAATGTTGGGAAAATTATATTCTATGATTTGTTATACTATGATATGGTGTAACAAGTTATACATGGTCACTGGGGAGTCATAAAGCACTTGTCAACTTTGATCTTTTTTGTTGAGACCCCCTTGGTCCCGATGCTGGTTTTTGGGGATTATGTAAGTCTTCTACAGTTTACTATTTAACTCAACTAGAAACTAAGCATATCAATTAACCTGCATCTCTCAGTGATGAAGATCAATAACTAGCAGTCAGCTCCATCATCTCAGCCAAAATTATGTTTTTGAATTAAATCTTATCTGGTTGTAATCATGATGTGATTGCAGCCATACAAGTGCAACAAGAAATGGGTGATATCCCTGAATCCCCTTCCGCATTGTGGTTCAGGTTCTCAAATTGATGGGGATGTAACTTGCGACATATGCAAGAGAAGACTCAACGACCCTGATCAATTTCGCTTCTGCTCCATTTCTTGTAAGGTAAGAAATATTTAATATTGATAGTTAAGCAACAAACTTTTTACTTCTGTTTTCTGCAATCCATGTGTTTCTTTTCTTTTTTTCTTTTTTTGGGAACTTGTTAGCATTTGTCTCCTTAATCTTTGACATTATATTTGTTAATGAAATGTGGGTTGAATTTTTGCCTTGAATTTCAAGAACTTCAATGGTTTTAGCAATCAAGAATTAACCAAGTAACCGTTTGAATCTTTATTGTTGAATGTCGATGCCTAAGCTATAGTACAACTACTCCTGCTTATAGTTGTTAGTTGAAGTAGTAACAGTCTAAGTTACAAACTACTGCTAAAGTTGAAAATTTTAAGACTTTAACAACATGTTTGTTGAATTGATTCTTGCTATAGGGGAAATGATTCAATAATTGTCGATGGTTAGCCAGACAAACTTGTTTGCGCCTTTGTTTTGTCACCACAAATCATTTACATCTAAGTAAATCCATTCCACAACTATCATTATAATCAGGGCCGTCTCAAATAATTTGAGGATCTTGGGCGATCATTTAAATAGGGGCCTTAATAATTATGTTTTTTCTCAATAAAAAAAATTCTAAATTTTCTACTAAAATAATCACTACAAATAAAATGACATTTCTCCAATATTCTTTCTCTTTATTAAGTCTTTCTTCAACATATTTCTTGAGCATTAATAATTAAGCTTTATTTAGTCTATTGCATATAAAAAAAATTAATAAAAAAATGAATATAAGTAAAAAAAATTAATTATTTCAAGTTAAGATATATATAAGTATGTAAACAATATCAAAATTTATCACATAAAAAAACAAAAAGAAGAGTTGAATGTATACCTCTATACTTTCTTTCTTGGGCCAACCCTGCTTTCTTATATTATATGCAAAATTAATATCACAATAAACAAAAATTGTTTAAGTGCTGACCTTCAATAGTTGGGCCTTCATTAGTTCAAAAATCGATTAAGTGTTAGTTGTTTGACATTTTTTTACTAAATTATTATTATTATTTTTTAACTTGGGGCCCCCAATCTAAGGGGGCCTTGGGCACCGGCCCAAGCTGCCCATAGCTTAGGCTGGGCCTGATTATAATTGTTAATGGTTAACCGCCAAGTCCAACATACAATTAAGGGTGAAGTGTATCAGACTCTCCGTGGTTTGGCATAAGTGTATCGGTGTCCCTGTGTTTCAAAAATTAGTATAAGTAGTCCCTGTGTTTTGGTAAAAGTGCACATGTGCCCCCTCTATCTCTTTTCCGTCAAAAGAACTAGCATAATTTGCAAAAAGACGTCAATGTCCTTAACTTTTTTTCATTTATGTCTTTTGTCCTTTTCTTTCTCTTTTATTTAAACTAAAAAAATTAAAAGAATATATATATATATATATATACACAAACAAAAAAACAAGAAAAATGCACATAATCTTGAACCTATCAAAGTCGTTCAAGAAAAAAAACTGCACATTAACTTGATCTTCACATTAGCAACCTCCATAGCAGCAACCAAAGTCTTCTTCTTTGGTACCCTTTTGATGTCAATCTTAAAATCTGTGAGTTGCAATCTCTTAAAATTCATCTAACTCCTTACCATGTCAGGGGCATCAACAAGAGCCCTGTTTTGGTCGATGACGTCAACAATGATGACGAGCTTGCCATAGTCTTTGCCGTAGTTGACGAGAGCGACCCTTCCGATCTATACGTACTTCTTGAACGACATTTTCGGCGATTTGTTTAGGGGTGGAGGGGGTTATATATATATATATATGCCTACACATAACATAGAAAAAAAAGTATTTACAGGATTGAGGGTGACGGGGCTGGGGGGTGGGTGACAGGCTGGGTGGGGGTAGGGGTAGTGGGGTGGGGGTGATGGGCTGGTGGGGGGCGAGGGGAGGGAGGGTGGTTGGGAAAGATGACTAGTTTTCTTTTCTTTTCTTTTTTTTCTTTTTTTTTGTGTGTGTTATTTATTTATTTATTAAAAGGGTATTTATGTCCAAAAATCTAGTTATTTTACTTACATGTACCTTAAAACATTCGTCTATTTGCGTCTGAAACGTATGCATGTCAATCTCAATCAGAAATAATGATTTTTTAAACGGCAGGGGGGTCCTGTGCACTTTTACCAAAACACATGAACTACTTATGCTAATTTTTTAAACACAAGGGGCACTGATACACTTATATCAAACCAAAGGAGGGTTTGGTGCACTTTTACCAAAATACATGAACTACTTATGCTAACTTTTAAAACACAAGGGGCACCGACACACCTATGTTAAACCACAGGGGGGTCTGGTACACTTTATAATATATCTAACCTATATAGCACAATTTTTTTTTTTTTTTGGTGAAATGTCAATTATGCCTAATCGAACTTGTTCGCTTTGTTTGATATAGAGCTAATTTAATCAACTTTCAGAAATAGATTGTGTCTAGAACTGTAGATTTAATCATTTTACTAATAACTTGTACAAAATGTTGTGTAGTAATCACTTGTGTATTGGTAAATGGAAATAGAAAAACAGTACTAAGTCATTCAAGAGGCATATCAAATTCTTTACGTTATTTCTCTTCTCTCAAACAGGTAAAATTTGTCCCATTTTCCCTCCTAGCAATATACCTGTAAAAGAAGAAGAAAATGAGGCGCGGAATTTATCCAAGTAATAACTTTCTTCTATTTACAAAACTCTCAGGTGGAGGCATTCAATAGAAAGACCAATGACTGGGAACCACCTTTTCTTGAAATCGAGACACCACCATCAATGATGAGCGAAACTGAGCTAAATGGAAATCCTGTGAAGCTTACACCACCAAGAAATGATGCTGATGGAGTTGAAATTAATGGAGTGAGGCTTAGGACATCAACTACGATTGAATCTGATCGAACTGAGAATGCAGGGAAGCGTAAACGCAGGAGGAACGGAGTGCCTTGCAGGGCTCCATGCAACTAGCTATCAGTGCTGAGGAGCTTGAAATCCTCTCTTTCATTCATTTCAAAACTACAGAAGTGTGTTTTGGTTTCATACTTACCTGAATATCTACTATGTTGTGATGGGTTGCACTTAGGATTATGGTTTTCAAATGTTTTGAGTCTTTGAACTAGTGTACTTTGAGGAAGGTGTGTTCTGGAGTGGAACTAATCTTATTCTTGTGGGTTTTTGTAGTTGATGATGTAATCTGTGGAGTCCACACTTTTTTAGATTAGGCAAAATGCACTCAAACTCCCTTGTGGTTTATCCTAATAATATAATACTCCTCTGTGATACGGTTATTAGCTAATAAGCCCCAATAATATTTAGAAAGGTTGCAGGACACCACCTCAATCGACATTTTCATCCATCTTAATTGAGGGTGCAACATGCATGCAAGAGATGTGATGGTGGAATAATTAATTAGTAACGTGTTAAAATCAAAAGTTCTGCATCATGGTTTCAACCTTTATTATACAAATATTATATATATATATATATATATATAAATATTCTGACAAAAATACTCTTGATATAAAGAAAAAAAATTCTTTTACTTTATTTCTCACTTTTTTTTCTTCTCTAATATTCTTTTTCATCTTCTCCCCTGACAATTCTCCCTCTTCATCTTCTTCCCCATCACACCTTGATTTGAACTATAATCATTAACCCGATAAAGAATAGGTCCTTTATCCCCATAAAAAATAAAAATAATGCCATTAACTCAAATATAATAGCGTGAGCATTGTGTCAGTGATTTGCCCGAGCAACTTTCTGCTGAACAGTTCAAATGTAAAATTTAATAATCAAAATCTACAGGACTATATAGAAAGAGAGAAGGGAAGTCTTGCGAATAAATTTATAATCAACCATTCAACTGGGAATAAGAAAAGGTACTTCAAAAGAATTTAGTACTCGGATCTACTAACTACACCAGATTTCGTGACTTTCACGTCTGTACAAGATTTTGGTTTTGCGTCAACACGTTCTTGCTTGGTGTTTTGGAATCTCTTGTCCTCTAGACAAAATGCATTCTCTTTACACGATAATGGTGCTTCCTGGGATGACTTTGCTTCCAGGAATTCTATTATATATGTAGTTGTGATACAAAAATTTCAACTTGTCATTTGTTTTTAAGAAACCTCCTTTAGATGATGTTTAACATTATGTAATTAGTACCTAACCTCTTTAATTATATATGAATGACATCACGTTTGGCAACCTACAGTGTTAGCTTAAAAGAGACGGATGGAGGCGGTGTGTCGAGTTTTAAAAAATATAGGAAAATATTTGATAGTTTTACTAACAGAACAGGGTAGACTAATATATATAAATTTTACAGGGAACGGAGTAATATTTACCGTAAAAGTTATTTATTCATCAAAGAAAATATACATTTTCCTGTGGTGATTAAAGCGTGTGACTTTTCAACTAGATATGTAAGAAGGCAGAAAGTCGACTACCAACCATTGGCTTTTTTTCTACTTGCGCTTTTTGAAAATGTCCTTTTTATGTTGGCATAAGTCCCAATTCACCTTGCACATAAATTTCTCGAGGGTTAGCCTCACAACTAGCTAAGCAGCTATAGATTATTGTTTGCGTTTGTTGGTTTCAACTCGGTTAACGTATATATGTTCAACTTAATCTAATCTAATCTTGCACATTTCGCCAATATGTTTAGTGCAAAAAAATTAAAAACAAAAATAAAGAATTGACCCCTTCTACAAACCCTCTTGACAACAAGAATATTATAGACATTGTCACCTTCCACTAATTTGTATAAATCACTAGAGCGAAGCATCGATGAATCATATGAATATCCACTAGGTTGCACAAAAAAGTCGCGAGAGGTGAGTAGAGAGAGAGAGAAAACATGGCAGGAGTGACAACTTTAGATAATGAGGCCATGTTACATGGTTCAGTAGATGTAACAAAACGGTTGGTTAGCTTTGCAGACTCCATGACTCTCAAATGTGCCGTTGAGCTTCACATAGCTGATATTATACACTCACATGGCCACCCAATCACATTGTCTCAGATTGCTTCTAGCATTGGTTCTCCTTCCGTAAATATGAGCTATCTCCGGCGTATAATGAGAATGCTAGTTCGAATGAAAATCTTCACATCTAGTACTACTCATGAATCTGATGGTGGAGATACACTCTATGGGCTAGCACCGTCGTCCATGGCGCTATTGCATGATGCTGAGATAAGCTTGGCTCCATTATTGTTGATGCAAAATCATCCCTTATTGTTATCTACCTGGCATTACCTTAGTGACTGTGTAAGAGAAGGTGGTACTGGGTTCAAGAAAGCTCATGGATGTGAGCTATTTGAGATGACTTCAATCAGCCCTGAGCTCAACAATCTCTTCAACGATGCTATGCGATGTTCTGCCAAGATTTTCTCGAAAGCAATTCTCTCAATGTATAGAGATGGTTTGAATGGCATCGAAACGTTAGTCGATGTAGGAGGCGGAATTGGACATTTAATTGCTGAGATTGTCAAGGAATTTCCACATATAAAGGGGATTAACTTTGATCTACCACACGTTGTTGCAACTGCACCAGCATACAATGGGGTTTCTCATGTTGCTGGTGACATGTTTAAGGTCATACCTACTACTGATGCTATCTTCATGAAGGTAAGGTCAATTATCTTTTCAATTTAAAGTAATATACTATATATTTAATTTGCATGCTATCTTCATGAAGGTAAGTTGAATCATGCATATATTTCTTTCTGTTAAAGTAATATACTATATTTTGCATACAACCTTAGGGATGTCATGGATGATTTTATCTGAGACGATTTCTTTTTTATTAAACCAAAATGAATTGTGCAGGTAAAATCATTCTAAACTATATTTTTGGCATACAACCTGAGGGATGTCATGGCTGATTTTATCTTGGATGATATGTTTTCGATTAAACCAAAAAGAATTTGTAGGTAAAATCACTCTAAATAAGGAGAAGATTTGGCGACTCTTCTTTTGTTGCAGAATTATAAGGATTACTTGTTTTTTATTAGGATTTCATATAAGATTCGAATAAATATTTAGGTAAAATAAAATAAAAAAAGAATTCGTGTTTTATCAAAGTTGCATGATTGTAAAATACTGTAATAATCTTGTAGGCCATATTGGATTATTAAATTATTTCGATATTATAAGGTCTAAATTAAGTTCCATTTTGACAAAATACGAAGAAGTTAATTTTTGTAATTTACCCTAACTTTTTCTATATCTATACTCAGATGGCCTTATGCCCATGGTTCAAGTAGAGTGTTATATAGTTGCGACCTATTCAGTGTAGAAGCAAACTCAATTTTGTGTAAATTCATTCTGATCAGTTACATTTCATTTCAATGATGTAGGCAAGGACATATCATAGTTAAAGAGGATTAGTCGAAATACATACTTAATGTAACATGATATATCTTTTATATTTCTTGTGAATGCAGCGCATACTACATGACTGGGGAGATGAAGATTGTGTCAGAATACTAAAGAACTGTCGAAAAGCACTTACAAATAAAACTGGAAAGGTCATCATTGTTGATGTAGTTTTAAGGGAAGATGCAGAGCCTGAAGGGCTATTTGGTAACATGGATGTAATACTAGACCTCACAATGATGGCACACTGTCTTGGTGGAAAGGAAAGGACTGAGCTCGAATGGAAGAAGGTTTTGGAGGAAGGAGGCTTTCCACAATACAAGATCATAAAATTGCCATCTTTTGCTTCACTCATTGAGGCCTATCCAGCATAGTTCAAGTGAGATGATGCCATTTCTTAAGCCCAAAAGTTCAGCATCATTTGATCTCTTTAAATTCACAATATTATGATGTTATAATGGGATTCAAATTTGATTCTCTTTAGTTGCTTTTGCAGTTTATAAGTGTGATTCATATGCTTTTTCCCTATATCAACTATATATTTGAGTGTTTGTTATATATCTTGTACAACAAAGAATATTTACCTATAAACCGTGTTTTCCTAAATGAATGTGAATGGAATGGACCAATGTGCTAATCTATGTGAAATATCTAGTTTGATGCATATCATTTTCATGTTTACATTGTCATTCCCAATCTTTTGATTTTGTATTCAAGTAGTTCAAATTATTCGCTTCAATATTTTTGACTTAATTTAATAGCTAATCAGGGGCTAGTGAGGCACAAATAGACTCAAAATAATATTTGCATATTCAAAGAATTCCTTGTAAAACAATTAGCATTTGATATGTTAAGGTCCATATAAAACATTTATGCAAACAACCAATGCAAAATGTCTTTTACCAACAAGCCTTTGGTCTAGTGGTACGTCCTACGCTGTGAGTGCGAGATATTGTGAGATCAATTCTCATGAGTAACATTCTTTGATATATGTTATACGGCTTAAGCCTCCTTTGAATTAAAAAGGAAAAAAAAAAGGCAAAATGACTTTCTCAATACCACGATTGTAAGGTCCATATAGAAAATAACAATTGCTTACATTCAATGTTATTTGATGTTCAATCACGAAAATTGTAGCTCCTACGAAATGGCTCAATGTAAAGACCACTGGATTTTGACATTTAGCTATGAGATGATGAGAGGGCATTTATGCACATTACTAGGCTAAAAAATTAGAAGGGCAATTTTCAGTTATAATCTAATTTATTTCGCCTGCAATTTAAGAAGAATAATCAGTTAACAATGCTTGAATGTTGCCAATAGAAGGTTGTTACAAGATTGGCACATAATATATTTAGGAAGAAAAATTTTGATAAAGGAAAATCTATTCCTAGTTGTAAGAAAAAAGACTACAGCTTGTTTTAATTCTTCTAACCTAATAGGAGACTACAGCTCGTTTTCTCTTATCAATTCGAATAGACTTTTGAAATGTGGTTATCAACTTTATCAAAGATCTATAATAGTTTCACATCCGTATCTTTCGAGGTAAGCCATAGTTCAAGATTCAGGTTATGTCTTATTCTAAGATACATATTAGACATTAGTATTTGTGAGGGACTATCCCATGAGATAACTCCGACGCTGAAGTCAGTTGTGTTGTTTATAACTGTTGGTTTGCATACATGATAAATAAAATTTTAATAATAATAATTGACGCACATAAAAAATTATCACGTATTTGTTCATGACTAATTATGTGATTAAGCATACAACAACAATTATCTAATAATAGTAGTTTTAGGACGGAATTTACCAGTGAACTTCCACTAGAGTTTTAGAGAAACTAAACAGAATATCATGCTAGTAAACCTGTTTGTCATAGTTTCAAAATTTATGGGAAACCTTTAATTGCCAGAGTTAGTTTTTGGGCTAGTCCCAGACTCTGGACTTGGACTACAAAACCAATAGGACTAAAAGTTCCTACGAGGCCAGCCCTTAATTCAATTAAATTATTTTGAACAGTCCAAAATATTTAATTTAATTTCTCTTACTGATTAATTATAAATCCCTTATTTGTTTTTGACTTCTCGGGTTCGTAATTAATTGATAGTGGAATAATATTATCTCAATTAATATATTAATTAAAATTACTCTAATTAAGAACATAAGTTGTGAGTGACACCCAATAATATATCACGACTATCTAACTAACGATGAAGTGGAATTGTACAAACCCTGTAAATTTATAATTACTTTATAATTAATTCTTTCCGTCTTAACCGTCCCGGTTAAGCTACAATTGTAGGTAGGGATGTCAAACTCTTTTGCTTAATCATATGACCTAATCAAATTAATTTAATAACTCGTAAATAAATAATAGAACGCCATCTATTATTTAATCTCGACCAAGTTACTTAATTAATGGATCACATAGGACCTCTCTAAAGTAACAGCTCATGAAAAGGTTGTATTATTTATTTATTTATTTTGGCTATATAGTTCCGTGCATAATTTTTTTTCTTATTATTATTTTAATTTATTGTTATTAGGTGAATATCCTGAGACACGAGACTAATTAAGCGCCTAATGTAAGCAATTTTTCAAAAATACTTTCTAATGATTTTTTAGTGTGCATTTTTTATGTTTAGATGAAATTTTAGTGGTCAAGTTTCTATAATACATAAGTAATTTTAGTAGATGAATTTCAGTAATACTTAATTTATTTATTTTTTTGGTCTAGGTAAGTTTAGACTTTCTTCATATAGGGTAATTTTTGTTGGATATATACATGATTAATTAATTTTAAATTAACTACATCCATGTGTTTAATTATTCTAATTGATGTTGAAATCCTTTTCAGGCTAAAGTATGTTTAAGTCTAAAATAACTTATTTTTTCACCTTCGTTTTTTTTAAAAAAAGTCTCAAACAATTTATTCCTTTTTTAAATTAACTACATTCACTCGAATATTTTTCTAAGGTAAAAATTCAAGTCAGCCTGACATCTAATTCAGTCGAATCTCTTTCTTAAGTAGAAATTCAAGTCAGTCTGATATTTAATTCACTTGAATCTCTTTATCGAGTAGACATCTAATTCACTCGAATCTCTTTCTTGAGTAGAAATTCAAGTCAGTCTGACATCTAATTCACTCAAATCTCTTTCTCAAGTAGACATCTAATTCACTCGAATCTCTTTCTCTTTCGTTCTTCTATATAAGCCCTGCAGTACTCATTATGACAGTAGCAGCATATACAGAAAAAACTAAAAAGAACATTAGCCATGGAGGTGTTAGGCCATCTTCTTGGTTTCCTTGTCATTTCGAATGTGCACATTGTGCTCAGTCATGCAGGTGAAGGCCATAGTCCTTTTTCACGAGTTTGTGGTCTTCATCGTATTGATCGTAGTGCTGCGCCTTTGTCCCCAAGATTTGGAATGGAAACACTTAACCGCAGCAGTTTTCCAGATGGGTTTGTTTTCGGTACTGGAACATCTGCTTATCAGGTGCGTAAACTATATTAATTTTGTACTATCTTGTATGCAATACTATTTACTGGATCAATGTAAACCATTCTATCTCAATCATAATTGTCGAATCGTGAATCGTATCGTGAATTAAAATGTCATTTTTTTGAATCGTGAATCGAATCGAATCGTGAATCGCGATTCGATCACAAATTTAAAACTAGTTGATATTTGACATATTATGTTTCTATTAACAGTTTTTAGTTAAGATTCTTTATTTGAATTAATATTAATATATATTTTTGTTACTTTTCTAGATTGTTCACTACTTCACTTGTTCCTAGTAGCCTAAACAATTTATGCATCACAATATCATACTATTTTTTTGGTTGGAACAATATCACATTTCACAAGTGCCCAAACTAGTGCTCAAAAGTTGCTGTAAACACAAGTGGTCCAATCAGTTACGAGTTTTATCTCCCTTTTTTTTTAACTAAAGTGAGCTTATTTTGTTATCTATTTTGAAATATTTTGGGCTTTTTTAAAATAAAAAAAAATTTGACCTAAATTGTGAACGATTCAGTGAATCGTTTGATTCACACAATTCGCTACGATTCAGTACCGATTCACGTCGATTCATGATTCTCCTATCCGATTCGTATCATTTTTTTAGTGAATCGTATAAAATCATATGATTCCAATTACATTGATTTCAATATATTTCAGATTGAAGGTGCATGGAACGTTAGTGGTAAAGGTCCCAATAATTGGGATCATTACCTTAATACATATCCAGGTCTACAATGCTTTTTAAAGTTTAACATGAACTAGTAAACCAATATTATAATTTTCTCTACGGCTCATATACCATTAATGGAACATTTTGTTTGCTATTCATAGATCGGATGCCCGACCATAGTAACGGGGATGTTGCAGCACGCTCCTACCATCGATATAAGGTACCTCGTGAGCCAAAGTTTCGGTTACCTGTTTGATGCCCATAATAATACAGAAACATAACACCAGAAAAAAGAAGGGGTAAATGAAAACTTAATGCGCATACAAAACTACATTTTGAATTCTACACTTTCTTGTTGGGATAAAATCAAACAAGTCCCTAACTTATTAGTCCAAAATCATATAGGTCCCTGTGTTTTCAAAAACCTCTTAGAAGGTCCTTCAGCAAGGGGTAGTAAAGTCTTTCTATAATAATTTAATAAACAAAAGACAAAATAATTAAAATACGATATCAAGAATTTAATAAATTATACTTTGACCCTAAAAAGAAAAAATAATTAATGCCTAACTAATCCTATTTCTAGAACCCCATATAGAATGGCTCCCCCTGAGTTGTAGGAGTTGAAAATTCAGCTACAGAGTTTACTTGAAAAAGGTTTCATTCAACCTAGCTCTTCGTCGTGGGGTGCTCCTGTTTTATTTGTGAAGAAGAAAGACGGTACTTTGCGATTGTGCATTGATTACCGAGGTCTTAATCAGGTGACTGTGAAAAATAAATATCATTTACCCTTAATTGAGGAACTGTTTGATCAGTTGCAGGGTACTGTTGTGTATTCTAAGTTTGATTTGAGACATAGTTATTACCAGTTGAGAATACGAAATGAGGATGTACCCAAGACTACTTTCAAAACCAGGTACGACCCTTATGAGTTTGTTGTACTACTATTTGGGTTGACAAATGCTCCAGCCACCTTTATGAATTTGATGCAGAGGGTGTTTAGACCCTATCTTGACCAATTTGTTGTGATCTTTATTGATGATATATTTGTATATTGTAAATCAGAGGCAGAGCATGAAGAACACTTGAGAATTGTGTTGCAAACATTGCAGGAATATAAGTTATTTGCTAAATTTAGCAAGTGTGAATTCTAGTTGAGGCAGGTAGCCTTTTTAGGCCATATAATTTTACAAGAAGGAATATTTGTAGATCTTGCGAAAATCGAGGTA
Source organism: Ehretia macrophylla (assembly GCA_037974665.1). Lineage (NCBI taxonomy): Eukaryota > Viridiplantae > Streptophyta > Magnoliopsida > Boraginales > Ehretiaceae > Ehretia > Ehretia macrophylla. The sequence continues at coordinate 10,502,120 of CM075768.1, forward strand.
GTTATGTTCTGGAAAAGACCTGAGACTGTCACAGAGGTTTGTAATTTCTTGGGATTGACTGGTTATTATAGGCGATTTGTTAAGGATTTTTCCAAAATTTATGGACCATTAACTTCCTTAACTCAAAAGAAAACTGTGTTTAACTAGGATGATAAGTGTGAAGCCAGTTTTCAGGAATTGAAGAAGAGACTTACCACTGCACCTTACCTTGCATTGCCTGAAGGAACAGATAATCTGGTGATTTACAGTGATGCTTCGAAATGCGTTCTTATACAGAATGGTAAGGTAATAGCTTATGCCTTGAGGAAATTAAAGCCTTATGAACTTAAATACCCTACTCATGATCTTGAGCTTGCTGCTATTGTCTTTGCTTTGAAGATATAGCGACATTACTTGTGGGGTAATAAATTTGAGATATTTACTGATCACAAAAGTTTGAAGTATCTATTTTTTCAAAAGGATTTGAATATGAGGCAAAGGCGTTGGCTAAAGTAGTTAAACGATTATAATTGTACCATTAGCTACTTGCCAGGAAAAGCTAACCTTGTTGCAGATGCATTAAGCCGAAAAACTGATGTGGCTAGTTTGATAATAAAGGACTGGGAAATGGTGGATGAATTGTGTTTGTGGAAACCGAAGGCTTCTAGAACAGGTATCTAATTTGCTAGTTTACAAATCCAGTCTTTACTACTATCTAGAATTAGGGAAGCACAACAATCAGATCCTCAGTTGTTGAAGATTCTAGAGAAGTCAAAAGGGGGAGAGTCCGACTTCAAGCTGCATGATGATGGAGTACTCAGGTATAATAATAGAATTTGCATTCATAGTGGTTCAGCTGTAAAAGATGAGATTCTTGTTGAGGCTCATAACACTAAATACACGATTCATCCTAGTAGCACTAAGGTGTACAAGGACTTAAAGCAAAGTTTCTGGTGGAATAACATAAAGAAGGAAGTAGCTGAGTATGTAGCTAAATGTTTGACTTGTCAGAAGGTTAAGACTGAGCATCAGAGACCTGTGGGATTATTACAACCTTTAGAAATTCCGGTATGGAAATGGGACCAAGTTACTATGGACTTTGTATCCAATTTGTCGAGGTCACCACGAGGTAATAATTCTGTATGGATTGTGGTTGATAGATTGACGAAAACCTCGCATTTCATTGCTACAAAGAAAACAGATACTCTAGATAAACTGGCTGAGTTATATGTTGAAAACATTGTGAAATTGCATGGAGTTCCAACTTGTATAGTGTCAGATAGAGATCCCAAGTTCACATCACAGTTCTAGTAGAAACTACAGAAGGCTTTGGGGACCAATTTGAACTTTAGTACGGCGTATCATCCGCAGACAGATGGTTAGTTTGAGATAACTATCAGGATACTAGAAGACATACTGCGAGCTTGCATCTTAGATTTTAGAAAGAGTTGGGAAAGGTATTTGCCTCTTGCAGAGTTTGCTTACAATAACAGTTACCAAGCTACCATTGGAATGACACCGTATGAGGCACTTTACAAGCGGAAATGTAGATTCCCTTTGTATTGGGATGAGGTAGGTAAAATGAAAACTGTTGACCCAGCTATTTTACCTGATATGATCAAGCTAGTTAATAATGTGAAACTTATAAAGAAGAGAATGCTTACAACATAGAGTCAACAGAAGAATTCTGCTGATAGACAATGACGTAACTTAGTGTTTTAAGTGGGTGATCATATGTTCTTGAAAGTCTCCCCGTGCAAAGGTCTAATTCAACACGGAAATGGAGGTAAACTCAGTCCTAAATATGTGGGGTCGTTTGAAATTATTGAGAAAGTTGGTGATTGGCTTACAGATTAGCATTACCTCTGAGTTTGGGAAAAATACATAATGTGTTCCATGTATCGTTGTTGAGGAAATATGATCCAGATCCTTCGCACATTCTAGAGCCGAAACCATTGGAGATCGATGAGCCTTTGACATATGTTGAGAAACCTCTTCGAGTGATTGATAGGAAGATTCAGGAACTTCGAACCAAGAGTATTCCTATGGTGAAAGTCCTTTGGGATCATCACAGAGTTGAGGATGCCACTTGGGAGTGGGAAGATCAAATAAAGGAGAAATACCCAGAGATATTTGTCGAATCATGTAAGAATTGCGTGGACGCAATTAGTTTAAGGGGGAGAGGATGTGATGCCCGAAAATTTCATCACATCTTTTAAATAAATGTTGCATAACCACTTGTGCATTTTATGTTTATTTATTTTCTTGTTTAATTGTTTTACTATTGGGTACTATTCATAAGAAAATTGAACTGTTTTAAATGCTCGGTTTAATATTTTTCTAGATGCTCGGTTTAATATTTTTCCTAGAAAGTATAACTTATAAAATGAACCGGGAACTTGTAGTTTTGGACTTTGGAGGCCAGGAACTTGCATTTGAAAAATGATTTAGGTGTCGTTGAATAGTGTTACGTAATTGTAAACTTTGGTTTTGTATTAGCTAGCAATTTACTGACATTTTTAACTTAGTTTGACCAAGATTTAGTGGCATTTGACTTAGGCTATGACTCATACATATACATATACTCAACATAACACACATATATACATTATACTCATCAAAAACAAAAAAATAAAACACCAAAAAGCCCTCCCAAACCCAACAGCCCTTTAGAGGAGGAGAAAAGACTTTTCATATTCCAATCTTGCTCTTGGATGCTCATCTAAGCTTCTACAAGTGATTTCAACCTAGCCAAAGCTTGCTTCTTACATCTACAAAGCTTATATGTGTGGGAGTTAGCATTTTCATTGATTTAAAGTTTATGTCAAGTATTGTATTTTTGTGATTTGTTATTTATGGCTATAGATATGATTATATATTGTGAGATACATGTTTATTATAACCTCTAGACCATGTTTGTGTTGTGTAATAGCTATTGTCATGGTTGAACCTTGAAATCTCAAAGAAGATGATGAATAGTGACGAAATTTTAGGGTTTTGATGTAATTGGCTAATTAGAGTGAATTGATCCCTCTTCTAGGTGCTTTAGACATAATTGGAACTAGTTAAACACTCATATGTAGTTAGATTGCTCAAAATTGAGTTAAATGCAAAAATTAGCCAACTTTAAAAGGGGTTTTTTCATATAACGCAATCCGGGTACGTTTGGACTTTAGATTAGGTATCCTTGGGGCATGAAAGCACTTTTGGAGCTTTCGTTGTGTAAAATTGGGGTCCGTATAGGGTAGGTGTAGTTAAAACTCACTCGGGGCCTTCCCGGGTTTTTGTTTCCAAAGTAGGGTTTTAGGGTCTTGATAGGTGTCTTATGGCTTCCTTAGGAATGTAGGATGTTTGAGTTGTAGTTTTGGAACTTTGAACTTCATGTAGAAGAAGAATGACTTGTTTAAAGAAAGGGAAAAAGTGCTAAATGGATTTTTTTATGCTTATACGAGCTCGTAGATGTGTTGTTATATGTTTTTATGCTTGTCTAAGGTGTAATCCTGCTATTTGAAGAGTTTACAAAAAATTATGTTATATGTCTCCTTTATGTTATTTTGTTACTTTGCGTATATTGTGGTTATTTACGAGGGTGGCCTACTTTGTTGTCCTTCTTATGTGTTATTTGATGATCTTGATTCTCGTGGACTTGATTCGGGGTTGTGCAACCTTTTCGAGCATAGCAGTATCGAGTAACACGGGCGCCATCGGGCTTGCCGTGCTTCCTCGGCTACCATGGTTTCCTATTCCCTTTCTCGCTGAGGCATACTCCTCTACCCCAGAGGCGTGGTTCACCTGGTTGGGGCATACGGACATACCTCGGGAGATATGGGTCGTAGGATCGGGGTACATCTAGAGTACCCCATTTTTGGAGGAATAAGGGTTTTACCGGCACCTGCTTGAAGATCTTGACTCGTGGCTCGTGATTGAAGACAAGTTGAACCGTATCCTTTTTTATATGTGGTTAATTACTTATCTAGCTTGTTATGTTATTTGGTGTTGAAAATGCGTTATCTTGTTGCATATTATATTGCACATCATATTGCACGCCCCGGTATGCTGCATCACCTCCCTTGCTGGGAAACATTGTTGCTCACTCCTCATTTAACATGTTTCAGGAGAAGCTGAGGTAGATCCCCAGCTAGTAGCGATAGTTGAAGAGGAGGAAGTGCAAGTTGAGCAACTTCTGTGACTTTCTTGTGTGTTAAGGTTGGCTTATGTGCAGTTTGTGTGAAGTTGTTGATTGTAGATCTTTTTGAGACCTTGGGGTCTTGTATATATTTGGTGGATGTAACAAGTTGTAATCATGTATGAATCATAGTAAAGCATATGGCATGTAATAATTAATTCTAGTTTTACTTTCTCTTATTGCATGCTTGTGTGTTTGATAGTTAGTAGGATGAACTTGGCTTACCATGGTATCCTGCTACTTATAGTTAAAGTTAGAATTGCCTTGCATGCTTGTATGTTATATATAGTTTTTGTGGTATCAAGGCTCAGTTAGTCTCGAGAAGTTAGTAGTTTAGGGCTAATATGGAAGTTGGGTTGTTTGAGATGCTTGTACTTAGCTCGGGACTTGTATGTGACTATGTGCCGGTAACCAGTTTGTCCACATTACAGAGGAGACTTTGTCCGTGTGGCGGGTCGGGACTTGACCCGTGGCGTGAGGTTGGGTTCGGGGCGTTACGGAAAAAATATGCAATGCCTTTGAAAATGAATGGAGTCTAGAACGTTAATTAGAATATGTAAAGGAGAAATTATATTCCATGTATTTTGTTAATAACTTCATTATTTAAAAAAGTAAATCAATTTTTAGATATTAGAATACCTTACTTTAGAATAGTGAATAGACATTAGAGGAAAAATTATTTAACAACAGAAGTATTATTAATTACTCATAGATAAGAAAAAACAAAAACAATACTTTTCTTTTGCTCTATGCCCATATTCTTCAGCATATTAGCATTTATAGTTTTTCCTTTCGAACCTTGTGAAGTTATATTAATACTTTTCATCTATAGTTTTTTAGCTTAGCAAAATTGTAATAATTCCACCTTCTCAATATATAAATGAAAAAGCATTTTAAAATTAAAAATATGAAATGTCATTTCATTGGAGCCACTTATCTATTAGCAACTGTCTAAAAATTCAAAGATACTTTTGTTTCCCAATTTATTCCTCATTATTATTGTACCTAGACAAATAAAGGATTGCAATAAAACTTTCTCCAAATATATCTATGTATATGACAAATAAAGGATTTCAACAAAAAAATTCTCCAAATATATCTATGTATATATATATATGAATAAAAGGTGATAAGGGTAGTTGGAGCATTTTGACTATATTCATATATAAAAATAATCAAATTTTAAGAAAGTAGAGTGTATTCATTATTAGACTACTAAATGGGACATCGATGATCATTTTTTTGCAGAAGCGATTTTGTTGACTTTGCCAGCCTCTGTTTCTCGAGATTTGGTGATTGAGAGAAACTTTGGATCACAATAAATGAGGGCCATACCTTTAGTGTGTATGGTTGTGAAGGTTTTAATATATATATATATATATATATATATATATATATATATATATATATATATATATATATATATAGCATCTTCATAACTAAATAATAATGTAAAAGTCACATATCTGTTACTTGGCGGAAGCAAGAATCAATGCCACGTTCATTCCATTGTATGTGCAAGGAATCGTGATGTGTAATACTATACTACACACTAAGTTTCCACAACTTAGATACCAAAAGCCAGTGAGAGTTTCTAAGGGGAGTTATCTGTATTTTTTTTAAGTTGGATGAATAACTAATATCTCTTATACAGAACAAATGTACGTTCTGTATTTATGATATAAGTGATAGTGGGTAGTTCCATCACTGCCTACTACATGACCCAAGTGGGTTTGGCTACCTTATCTTGGGAGGCCCATGACCCAAGTCCAATATCTCCCACTCGCATAAGATGGGGAAAAAATCCACCAACCTCTCCGGAAACTAATTCCAAGGCATACTCAAATCATATAAGTAAATAAGTCGTGCGACTTGCGAGCATACACCAAGTGGAGGCTCTAAAACCATGCACCTGTTAGGGAAAACATAGGAGCTAAAGTCTACGCATGAACAAAAAGAGTCTCGTTATACCCTAGACCAATGAAGTTCACATCAGTCAAACACCCCTAATCCCTCTTAGACCATGTTCGACCTTTCTAATCTCCAATATGTATCCATAGGTTGTGTTTTGATCCAGAATGGTCAAATGATTATTTATGCCTCTCGGAAGTTAAAGCAATACGAGGGAAATTATCCAACTCATGATCTATAGTTGGTAGCTGTTATGTTTGCTTTGAAAAAATGGTGCCATTATCTTTGGGGAAGCAAGTTCGAAATCTTTACAGACCATAAGAGTTTAAAATACTTATTTTAAAGGAATTGAAGATGAGGCAGAGGCGGTGGATGCAGCTACTTGATGATTATAATTGCTCAATCAACTATGTGCCAAGAAAGGCGAATGTAGTAGCAGACACCCTTAGATGGAAGGCTAGTATTGTTTATATGAAAGTCAAGGAATAGGAGTTACTAGAGGACGCTACTATGTGGAAGTCAGAGTTGACTCAAGTGAGTATTTTGTTTGCAAACTTGCAGATTCAGCCGTTGTTGTTGTCACGGATCCCAGAAGCTCAACTGTTAGATCAGCGACTTCAGGATATCTATGAGGGTAAGCCTGATTTCAAGTTACACGAGGATGATATGTTGCAGTTTCATGGCCGACCTTGTGTTCCAGATGATTCGAATTTGAGAAGGGAGGTTTTGGAAGAAGCTCAAAACTCTAATTACACTATCATCCAGGTGGAAACAAGATATACCGGGACTTGAAACAATATTATTGGTGGAACAACATGAGAAGGGATGTGGCAGAGTTTGTATCTCGGTGTTTGACATGCCAAAGGGTCAAAGCAACGCATCAACGATCAGCAGGTTTGCTATAACCAATGATGATTCCCAAGTGGAAGTGGGAACATGTGGCTATGGGCTTTGTCACAGATTTCTCGAGATCACCAAGGGGTTATGATGTAGTATGGGTGGTAGTTGATCGATTAACCAACACTACTCATTTTATTGTAATGAATAAGCAGGATAGTCTTGAGAAGTTGGTAGATTTGTATGTTGCTAACATTGTAAGACTTCACGAGGTTCTAGTCAGCATTGTATCAGATAGGGATCCATGGTTTACTTCCAAATTCTAGCAATGTCTTCAGGAAACATTGGGTACTAATTTGAGCTTCAGCATAGCTTATCATCCTCAGTCAGATGGGCAATCAGAGAGGACGATTCAAATTCTAGAAGATATATTGAGGGCTTGTATTATGGACTTCGGGAAGAATTGCGAGAAACACTTTCCATTGGCGGAGTTTGCTTATAACAATAATTATCAATTGACTATTGGGATGGCTCCGTACGAGGCATTATATGGTCAAAAGTGTAAGTCTCAGTTGTATTGGGATAAGGTTGGGGAGATGAAGGTTATTGATCCAGCCTTGATACCAGAGCTTGTGAATACCATTAAGAATATCCGTCTTATTCGTTAGAGGATGCTTACAGAGCAGAGTAGGCAAAAGAGTTATACTGATAAGAGGATGTGAGATTTGGAATTTAAGGTCAGTGATCTAGTTTTCTTGAAGATCTCTCATCGCAAGGGTATTGTTCAGTATGTTAAAGGTGAGAAGCTGAGTCCGAGGTACGTGGGTCCGTTTGAGATCATTGGCAAAGTTGACAAGTTGGCTTATTTGTTGGCTTACCGCCGAGTTTGTCTAAGGTGCATGATGTCTTTCATGTGTCTATACTACGGAAGTATAATCCAGATCATTCACATGTTCTTGAGGCAGAACCATTGCAGCTTAGTGGGGATATGGCTTATGAGGAGTGGCCTATTCGTATACTGGATCAATCAGTTCAGGAGCTGCGTTCGAAAGTAATTCTGATGGTTAAAGTTTTGTGACTTCATCATGGGATTGAGGAGGCTACTAAGGAAAGGCGGGATCAGATTAAGCAGTAGTATTCAAACTTGTTCAGCAAAGAATGTAATAATTTCGGGGTCGAAATTGTTTTAAGGAGGGGGATGTGAGACCCGAGCATTTCATTATATGTGCATTTATTTATTTTAAACATTATTTGTTAGTATTATGTGTTATTATGTGTTTAACTATTTTGCAACAACATATTTGCATTTTAATTACATTTATACATATAAATATAGTCTTGTTTTGCTAAGTCTATCATAGTTGACTAGTCTTGCTTATATATATATATATATATATATATATATATATATATATATATATATATATATATATATATATATATATAAATACATACAAATACAATATATAATAGCTTAGTTACCATGTTTGACTATTTGACTTTGCATAAATTAGCTTATTTGATTTGTTGACCTATACATACATTATATACTACACATATACAAGATATTAGCATAACAAAAGAAATCAAAAGCCTTCAGGAAGCTTCAAGGGGTGGCCAAAGAGAGGAAAAAGAGAAAAAAATATAGAAAAATAAAAAAGATAGTTTTTGATCATTTTTGAAGTGATTTATTTCATTTCAAAGCCAAACCAAAGTGGATTTAGCTCAAAGATTGTTCTCCAAACCTTGTTCTTGTCATATCTAGTATTTTTCAACAATTTTAAGGTGCGGGTTTCAAGTTCTTGCATGTATATATCTATTTTTATCCATCGAAATGTTATATAATTGTGTTATAAATTTTTATAGAGATGAATATATGTTGTAGTAGTGATTAAGAGCTATATATATGCATATGAACTTGTTTGAGCCAAAATAGTTGAACATAAACCAACTTTGTTAGTTGAATGTTGAAAAATTGAGTTAGCTTTGGTGTTTATGATTATATATATGTGTGAATGGTATATGATTTCAAGTCTTTGGAGTGAATTTGGTGAATTTAGGGGTTTATTTTGATGATTTTCTTAAAATTCCAGCCTTGGTGCATTTTTAATATTTGACATGTTTGGCTTGTTTAATGCTTGGTTTTAGTGTTGCAAAGGGTTCATAATGCATTGTAGATAATTGCTATATTGATTGTGTTGAGGTTACATGTTGTAGAGATTCCTAGGTTGGTTAAATGTTATTGAAAAGTTGGAGTTGTTTTGACAAGATCATATTCTTTTAAGGTTTAATTGGTGTTAATGTGTAAAGGCCATGTTTTTATGAGCTTAATTGATGTTATTGTGTGGAAGAGGTCAGGCTCTTTGATAGTTAAATGTTGGTACTAATATGTTGGATATATGTTTAATGTACTTAGTTGCGTTGTTGAATGTATTCTTGAGTTAATGGATGTGTTGTTGATTAATGTATATGTATGAGATGTGATGTGAAGTGTCGGGTTGCAACCTTATTTCGTCATGGTAACGTTATGTCGTACTGGGCGGCATAGGGCTTGCCGGTAATTGCACGACTACCATGTCCTAGTCCTATCTCTCGTGTGGTCGGTGAAGGCCATGGTGAGATTGGTCGTAGGATAGTGTACATCATGAGTATAGATGCAGGCGAGAGAAGTGTTGAACTCATGACGGAGTTATAAGGTGTCGGCTTCAATGAATGTCTAAAGTAGTAACTTCTTGATGTGTTGTTTAGCGTAAATGTTCAAGGTTATTAAGCGTATGTGAGTGTGAAGTTGTTTATGTGTTGTATTGTTTCCTATGTGCTTCAAAAGGTTTTCGAGTTAAAGCTTTCAAACTTCCTTTTATCCCTCCCTCACTGAGCCTGTTTAGCTCACACTTCTTTAATGCATGATATAGGAGTTCATGATGTGAACTATGTGCGCGAGGAAGGAACTAGTGAGGTTGACCATGTATTCCATGAGTAGATGATGTACTTGACTATGAAACTATGTTTTACTTGCTCTCGTAGTTTCGGAGCTTATGTATCAAATACTTGATAGTTAACTTTCTTTAAGTCTAGTTCTTTTGATTGTATATAGGATTGGTCATGGTTGGATTCATGATCACATTTGGGCTTATGAATGCTTGTTGAGAATATATGTATGTTGAGTATCTTGTCTACTTTGATGTAGACTTTTGGAGTTTTATGTTTCTTATTGGATGTCACTTTGATGTAGACTTTTGGAGTTTTCTGTTTCTTATTGGATGTCCTTATCACAATCGTTATAATATCCGCGTGTCGTCCTGTGTTGAGCTTGGTTCCTCTAGGACCGAGTTTGGGGCATGACATACTCACCCACATGTTTGTTATTAGCATCTCATGCTAGTATGGTATGTGACTCACCATCCTTTCTCAGTAATATCTCATATTAATCAAAGGTAACAAACCTATGTTATAGCCCGTACTTGATTAATTAAAGTCCCTTTCAAATAATCTAAGGGCTACGAACATTTTAAGTATTTCTCGTGCTAAAGAAACGTGCTCACATATTTTCAACTCCTTGAGAATATATTTCTTTTGACAAAAATATTAGGGACTCATTCATATGAGAAAGAAGGAGAATACGAATGATTAAACATGCCATTAATATTAATAAAACAAGTATACATCAAAATGCCCAATTATAAGTCATCTAATCATAGCATTATAGCATATCTCCAATAGCTAGAGCAACCCATATATTGCTCTTGTGAAGACAAATTTTCTTTAAAAACAAAGTTAGTATTATTATTACATTAATGAAACATATTTAATAAAATATAAAATACAATTTAAATACTTACTAGCGTCTCAGCAGCCTTCGAGTTAGAAAATTTAACATCTTGACCCTCACCCTTAGTGTAAACCGCCACAAGCACCTCAGCATGGGTCACCTGTCAAACTTCTTTCTCCTCCTTTGTGCAACATACATAAAAACATTAGTTAGCTATTTTTTGGGTTCAAAATAATTACTAAAGTATATTTACATAAAATGGATAATTTCACGTATAGAAGTTAATTAAATATTTTCAGTACATATCATCCGCCTCTTGACCACATAAAACAGGTAGAGCCGGAAGGTGCATGCTACCTAGATATTACTAAGTTCAAAAACTTATTTTAATGCAATAGAAACATAAAGAATGCATAGAATAGATCAAACCACACTATACACGTTAAAATTGCTTAGACAAAGCATGTATATCATCATAATCGCGTATAGAATTGAAATTCAGCACTAGTTTGATTTTATATCTATTTGTTGGCTTAGAAAGTCAACGACCAGATCTTGCACACACCTTATAGATCCTCAAATGAGTTGCTCACATGCCTAAAAGAGGATTCCCCAATGGTCTTATCCCTCATGACCTATTTCCTTGCGCACTAGGACTTAATTGAATTGTAGGATCCAATCTCCATTGAATTTCTAAGGTGTATCTCGTGTGTGTGAGAGAAATGAAAAGAGAGAGAGAATTTTTCTCTTCTTTGGACGTGTACTTAGGCATATATTTTAGTGAGGAAAAAAGATCCTTTGATTACTATATTTAATAGTGTGTAGCTGAAACCAAATAGGAAAAGAAAAAGTGTCATAATCCTTATAAGAATTCATCTAGACAATTTTATGAATCCTAGACTTTTGTTGACCAATATTATCCCACCTCTTGATCACCATCATGTCTAGAAACTCTCCCCATATTCCGTACACTTCTTCCATATGCCAGATTTCCAAATCAGTCCTGCAAGATTCTATAATGAGCTCAACTATCCAATTAGGAAATTCCATTACTAAAAATGGAAACTCCTTTCTAACTTAGTATTCTAGTTGCATTATGATTTTATACTTAGCAACACAATACCACATGTGGAAACACAAAAACTTAACAATTGTACTAAATAGGAAAGTGGCTAGAACAAGGACCAAAAGAGTTAAACACCTTGGCTCTTAAAATGACCAAAATGCCCTTTCTAACTCCTAGCTGCATTTTGACCTTTCAACCTTAACTCATTCTACTAAATAGTTACGACTACACTCTAGGATGAATATTGTAATCCACAAAAGCTCGTCATACCATGTAGACCTTTATTTTTAACCTACTAAGCAAAATGATCAAAATACCCCTTCATGTAACACTCATAATTAAGAAAGGTCTTTTACCTTGTACTATTATCTTATTGATTGCATCTTCTCCTTGAGACATCTAATCCATAAAATAACCATCCTCTGGATATAAAAAAACTTAATCTAGGGAGAGTCCCCAAGCCAAATACCTGATATAACTCTGAATGGAATATATCACTAAACTTAGATTTATATGATCTTCCATATTATTACAATGGAAGGATTACTCCATCACACGATGGAATGGATTCTATATTGCATAAGCATATCCCAACTAATCAATTTCATATACCCAAAATACAGAGTTGTTAACCTACAACCGAGGTCTCACCTATAGTGAATCAAAGTACATAAAGTTGACTATGTCAATTCATCCACATTTGCTCAAGATTAAGAGTATTTGCCATTTAGTAGCATAAGGTATATTTGATCTCCAACTTTGATAGTACAATTTGTGAGATTTGTTGGGGATATACCGTAATACTATAGATTAGATGACCTAATTAGGGTTTTAATAATATATATATATTCTTGTTTTTCTACACAATGACGTTTTTGGATATTCATATTCTTCGCCTTTATATGAATGTGTCCCTAATGTTCATCGGAGAAGAAAAATATTCTAAAAAGGTTTAGAATAATTCGCTGTGTTTTCTTCGATATGATAAACATTAAGAATTGATTCATGACCCTTCATATTATTTGACCGGGACTAAAATAATCGAGTACGAGTTATCATATGTTATTACCTTTGATTAACATAGTGATGTTAATGATAAAAGCTGGTATGCGAAGTGCCAAAACAACATAAGGATATGGACTAATGTATATATGAGTGATCGTCAGTGTACGGATCATTGAATGTGATGATAAATAGTGAACTACATGATTTCAGGTTAATAGTTTACTATTTAGTTGAGAATTGTGCAAATTAATCCTCAAACTTGAGAAATTACGGTTGTCGGATATATCAGGGGCTAAATATAGCGTCTGGACAATACTTGCCTTCTTAAGGTAAGTTACGGCCTTTCGTATTTTAGTCTTGTGATACAAACTAACAGGTAATTGTCAAGATAGGATCTATTAACCTCTGTTGAGAGGCGAAGTCCTATGATATCTAAAATCGGTCAATAAATGAGGAAGTCATTGGCCAAGGCAAGAATGAAATTGATGGAAATGAGTTTTCCATAGTAGTCATCTCTCATTTCACTGTTTTAGATCTATTCATAGAATCGGAAGTGGACTTAACCATTTCATGGTACTTTCCCGATCAGGACATTTTAATAAAAAGATCGGGCTGCACACAAATTCCCGACATTAAATAGATTCGTAAAAGACAGTGTCTTCATTATCGTATACATTTTCATGATATGTATGTTACTAGTGCGTCACTCATGAACATGAGGGTATTTTGGGAAATGACGGAGACATTCCCGAAATAGATTAAGAGGTTTAATGGTCCTTCATCGGTATGCAGTTATGAATCTAGAAAGTCACACACTAATAAGCATCGGGAATAAGTTCACTGGTAGCTTATATAATGAGGTTAATGACTTTAAAGTGTTAAAAGTCATCTACATTGGTCAATTGGCCGAAAGTGTAGTTTTGTAAAGTTTTGGAATCAAAACGTAAATAATAAAAATTTTGGGGCCAAACTACAAATATTGAAAAGTTGTTTCAATAAGTTATTCTAATAGAGATTAGAATGGGCAATATATATATATATTAAAAGGGATTTGATTTGATAAAGTGTCATGTCATCAATCTTAGTCATCAAATGGAAAAACAAATTATTAGATAAAATAGTACATGTGGCGTTTGAGTGGGCACATGTACGATGATTAGATTGTCCATGTCATCTATCCTATGATTAATCTTATCCACTAATTTGAATTAAAGGTGGAGATTTAATCTTGATTAGATGATAATGATTACTTTTGCAAGTTGTAGGAGAGAGAAAAAGGTAACCATTGGATTGTAATGATTACAATCTAAAACCATGCAAAAGCTTGTCTAATCTTACACTTAACTAATCCTCTTTTTGATTGGATAATTTGCATGCATGTAAAATATATTATAATAGAGATTATAATATAATAACAAGATGACTCTCTCTCTTCTCCTAATACACACCACACGGCCACACTAAGAAAACAAGAAAAAATCTTCTTCTTGTTCATGCTTGATGGTTTGGCCATTGTAGCATAAGAAATAAGGTTTTGCTTTTTGTTAAAACAACAGACATACTAGTTACTATCTTGAAAACACACTAGCACATATTAGTTTTCATGCTTGGTGGAGGACTTTGGATGCTTGGTGGATATTTCTAGAGCCTTCAAGTTAGAAGGATTTCAAGCCATGTCTTCAAAACTTCATCTTCATAAAGTTGCTTCAAGAGGTATACTTCTATTGTACTCTTTTACATATGAATATATATATATATATATATATATATAATATTGATGTTAGAATAGAAGATACATGCATGTTATCTTAAGAACTTCTATTAGATTTACATGTTGTTACAAAGTGTTTACATGCCAAAAACTTTTAAATGCTAGCTTATCATGGTATGTACTTGTTGTATGCAACTTGTTTATCTATCGATCCTAAATAATGAAGTTGGACTTTCAAGATTATACCTCAATTGTCTAGTTTAATGTGTGTCACATGCACTAGTGAGACAAGCCTAGAAAGACCTCCAATGACCAAGGTCGATCACCCTACACATATGAGACTTTCTCATTACAACCTTGTCCTGATAATGTACCTCGCTCCACCATACAGTTATAAACAAGATCTAGAAATAAGCGTCCATGACTTAAACCTTCTGTGCACAGTCACCATGTACCTAAGTCGTTTACTTAAATCAAAAACCTCTATACATGCATATACATCGATATGAACAGATAGAACAATAAAGAATGTATCACTAATACTAATATATTACAACATGTATCTATTTATTCCAAAATATTATGTGCTAGTGGTCTTTAAGGCGTATTAATCCCAACAAAGCTAACGTAGTGCACCAATAGGGACTTGAGAATGTTATCCTTGTTCTATAGAGCATTATTTTGTCATTTGTCGTCCTACCATCTCACCTGCATCTCCCGCCAATTTTCGTCAAAAGTCTAGTCTTGGCTCTTGTTATATTTATGGGTCTTGTAAAATTGGTCTTTAATTATTTCCCTTATATTCATATGGAAGTGCCTCTTTACGAGCTAGCTCTCACAAGGGTTCCACTTGTAATCTCTCTGCAACTGCAACCAAAAAACAAGTACAATGTAATCAATTAAATGAAATTAACATGCATGTATAATATATATATATATATATATATATATATATATATATATATATATATATATATATATATATATATATATCATTAGTTAGTATCATTTGCAATAATAATTAATTTAACGAATAATGCATTAAACTTGTACTCATTTAGATTGAAAAAAATTACTAATCACTGCTATAGATCTAGACATGTGTACGTCTATCTATCAATCATGTTGTATAGGCCTTTAGCAAGTGAAAGTCAAACCCCTACCAATCTATAGTGCCCACGGAACGACCTGATGACTACGACTATGTGGACTGACAAAGGTGGCTGCTGGTAGGTTTCTTGCTAGACAGCCATAGAAGGCCAATGGATTTTAATTAATAAATAAAAAATTGACAAAAAATAAAGATCCATCGCCCTGGCTATCACTAAGTCACCAAAAATGGGCGACTAATCCTTTTTCCTCGTAATTTTGTTTTTAAAAAAAGTCATCGCGAATCTGTTTAAAAACTTTGGCACCAATTACTGGTGCACAAAAATGCAACATAATAGTGATAGATTGTGACTTTCATCGCTATTCTGATGCATTTTCGTTGTTGTTTGAAAATGGATTTTTCGATTGTTGCCTTTTATATCGCCCATGTCACTGATTCTAGTAGTGTAACTTCAGTTTTCTTTCATTTGAAAATACCATATAGAAACTCTAGTACAATATCAAAATTAGTTTGTTGAGCTTAATCCGTATGACAAATTATATACCTTTTATGTCATTGAAGATTAAAATAGCCAATAATATTTCATTCAATATTAAAAGAAAATGATTCATTTAATTCATATAATACAAAAAGAAATTATGTATATATGGAACTGTTTTATGTCCTTTTCAGTTTTTCATTCATACTTGAATGATTCAAAATAAGGAAGATAAATTCAAGTTCATTGAAATCAATTTTCTTTCTATGATATCTTATCTCTCATCGATTCTATATAAGATTTGTGCTCAGTTGATAATGACTTGGGTTCAATACTATTTTCAACATGCACTTAAGCTTTTGGGCAATTGCCTAGGCTCAATTTGTTGGCAAGCCAATCGTTATGCTGGTATCTTACTAGTGGTATCAAAGCTAGGGTACCATGTGAAAGTGTGAGCACATCTCATTGCATGGTGGTCCTAGGTTGGGGGTCTATGTTGTTTGGCATGACACTGACGTCAAATACTTAAGGCGTGGAGTTTGTGAGATCTCATCCCACATCTACTCTTTATGAGATTTGTTTTCCTTTTATAATGGCTTAGGTTCACTAAGATTAACAAAATACATTTATGCAATTTTGGCCAGTTGTTTAAGCTTAAGGTGTTAGCAAGCTTATAATTCGATTTGGTCATTACACTTTGAGTCTAAAATATAGTAAAACCTCTTTAAAATAATACTCTATGAATTAATAATATCTTTTAAAAATTCCAGGTCCCAACTTGGGACTAGAGTAAAAAATTAATAATCTCGATAAAATTAAAAGTTAATACATTTAAGATATTTTCTTTGCATTTTACAGATCCAAATATTTTATAAATTAATAATTCTCTAAAAAGTACATAATAAATTGACCACAAGATTTTCTCAAAATATGAATAAATAGTAGCTTCTTTTTGTTGAACTTCAAATCTAATTTAATATTATCTTTAATTTTTCGTAATGCCCCTAAAAGTCCTAGAGTTGCTTTCTTGTATTGCAACAAGGAGTTTTGGAGTGTCATTGATGCCTTAACTGCTTCCTTGCATGACACTGGTTCCAAAAGATGTGTATCATTATCAACTTCAACTTTAACTTCAACTTCAACTTGAGAATGCCCTATCATATTGTCAATGATCCTGTGTATACCTAAAACCTCTGTAGTAATTTTACAAAAACTTTAAAAGGTTGTTGACATCTATTTTTTATGGTATCCCAACTCATTGATTACAACGCTTAATTCATTAATATTGTATCTTTCTAAGGCTTTATCAAAAGTCTCAAAGGTCATGTTTTCCATGGATCGGATCTTACAATTGCAAAATTTTTAATATGTTTACTATTATGCCAAAAAAATAAAAATACCTTTAAAAATTAATACTTGTTAATTTATCGATAAATTAATATCTCGCTAAATTAATAGAATTTAACGGTCCTAGTAGTATTAATTTAAAGATGTCATATTGTATTTTAGAGGGACTTTATTACAATACCAAAGTGAGTTTGTTGAGCTTAATCGTATGACAACTTACATACCTTTTTATGGAACTAAATATTATAATAGCCATTAATGTTTTCATTAAAATTTAATAGCATTAATGTTTATTCATACAATAAGCATTAATGTATTTGTTGAACTTCATTTCATTCATTTCAATTTTTTGTTCATACTCAAAAAGGATTCAAAAAAAAAAAAGGTTAAGAATAGAGAACAAGGTAAAAAAATATATATTAAAAAAAGTTAAGTATTTATTTTTCCAATATATATTATTCATATATAAAGAAAATAGCATTGAAAGAGGGAAAAATAGCAAAAATATAAAGAACGAAAATTGAACATCCACTTACACTTTCATCAAACATATATTGGAGTCAGTTGTATCGAGTTGTTCAAATAAAATTGACTTTTAAATAAAGTGGGCCCCACCTTTATCCCTCCTACTTTGGCCTATTCACCAAAACAAACTTTTTGTGTACCAACTTTTCTCCTATCAAAACAAATCTTTAATGACAGCTTAAAAGTTCTTCACTCCAATTGACTATCCTTGTTTTACAAAGAGCATCATCTTCTACACATATTTGTATCCTTAATGACATATATTGAGGTATAGTTCATCTCAAGAAGGGAAAACAAAAACAAAACTGAAAGATGAGTGCATCTTCAATTGAATTGATTGTGCAGGTGTGTAAATCTTCTAAGATCTTTTGATTGTGTCATGAATATGCCTTGAAATGTTTCACTTTGTTTTCCAATGAGGTATGGTTTTTTCCCTATTTATTCATTGTATACTTAATTTTCTATCCATAGTAATTTTTTTCTTCTTATTGTGAATCCTATAAAGGCTCCTTATTAATGATTAAGTGCAATTACTTATTTGTGTTGCATCAAATGATTTTATAATTATTTGAATAAGTTGAATTCACAAGGTTATGTAATCTAACATCAAATTCTCAAAAGGATTGTTTCAAACTTAAGCTCCATTGAGTTCATTAGGAGTCATATTAAAGAATTTATAGTAGTAAAGACAAAATGAATAAAATTAATTGTTTACTTCTTGATAAAGCTCCATATATTTTGAAGGGATTTAGTTCTAGAAGTCATAGTAGTTGTGACAAACGGTTGAAATTAGTTGTTTATGTCTCACAAATCTGTTATCTTCACAATATATTGATTGCATGTGCTCAACTCCCAAGGTTGGAGCCAAAATATATAATTAGAGGACTATGGTTGAATTTCTTATAATTTAGCGAGGGACAACTTTGTATCTTAGAAGGGCTTTTATGAAATTCAAAAAAATGTAAGTTAAAAAATCAAATATCAAAACTTTCTTTTTTGGTAGGGAAATGAGGATTGGGGAAAGTCATAGGTCATCTCCAGCAATAACTAGTCATGCCCTTAACCACTGACTAACTAGGTTTGTTTATGCCTATTAAAGTGGTAAATCAACTCTGCATGGTTCCATGCGCACTACCATTATTATATAGTTCCCTCTCGTCTATGTTCTATTGCTTTTGGTAGAATTATTTGTTGTTGAAGGCCTACTCCGAGGGCTAACTTGCTCAAGATGATCGAAGACACTTCAATGGTTTCTTCTTTAAATAATCCTCACCATATTTAAATCATGTCACCTACTATATTTGAAACAAAAGTCACTAAACTTCTCTAATTTAAGGGTAATCCAAGTATTAGGAAGGTTATTTTGTTGAAGATTGAAGCCACTTAGAAGTAAAAGATGATGCCTTTGAACCAAACATGTCCTTAGATTCCAAGCTTTTACCTTATAACCAATTTTTAAAATGAATCGTGAACATGTTCTATTTTAAAGAAATAATCTCTATTGGCTTTCTCAAACCCCAAGTTTTATTGATTATATCATTTATACTATTGGAATTCAAGACTCTATCAGCCATCATTACACTTACAAGCATAGTGTCCACCTTGCTAACATAGGTACCATATAGGTGACAATTTTGTCTATGATGAGGGTTACAAGATACTTGCATGGACCAATCTCTCTAATAACTACTAGAGGGAATGGCCTATGGGTGCATACTTTTGAGCCTCTTGACATTTACAAATCGTTGCCCACATAGTGCCTATGCCAACATGTATGATAGTATGGTTAATCATTTTGTTGGATACACATTGATTAAATGGTTGCAAGGCTACATCATTTCCTTTTGAATTAGGATAATTAAACATATTGTTAGTTCATCTTTTTAATCCAGATTTTCAATTGATACTATGAGATAAATAGATAAAATAGAAGGGGTGAAAGCAAAGCATTTATGAGAAACAACATCAAAATGGGAGGATAAGAAATGAAAGGTACGCAAAATGAGGGTAAACCAAGGTTATACGGACTAGAAATTATAGGCGAAACAAGTAGAATGTTAATTGAATGGTGGAAGGAGAAGCAAGAAACGTATATTGATAATGAGTTTCAAAAAGGGAATAATAGACTAAGGGTAATGTTATAGGGATCTTATTGAAAAGATATGGAAGATTGGGATCAAGTTGAGAGAGATGAACTTAGGAAAATGGCTAAAGAAATAGTAGACAAGCAACATACACATAGACAGACACATACAACTACTAAAACATGATGAAGACACACTCACTAGACTAACAACATACACATACCGATCATTACATATACATACACCCTGATTATTACACTCATACACAATACTCCACACACACATACCTTGGCCACATATGCATATACTATATAACTTATACAAACACATATTATAACACATACACAACAAATTCAAAAGCCCTTTTATATAGTATGGCTTTATTGTGGCCGCTAAAAATTGATTGGTGAGGGTTGTTCTAATGGCCACGACGAACGATGCGTTGTTGTGCATTCTAAGTATTCATGTACAGGGAGGGACTGAGGTGTTTGGGTTAAGGGATAAAAGTGATAGTGTGAATAGATTCAAGGGTCAAGGGGTTGGGGTGGGAGTAGAAGGTTTGGGGTTTGGGGTTGAGGTTACGGTTGGGATTAAAGTAGCGATTGGTACATTGGAGTGAGGTTGGGAATAGAATAGCATTCCCAACTCTTTTTGATTCCCATGCTTCATATGAAGGAATGAAATTGAGAATCTCATTCCCAAGAAAATCCATTCTCGCGTACATAGGAATAGCTATTCTAGAGCAAACACGTGGGATTAGCTCATTCTCATGTATTTTGGAATAAACTTGACTACTATACCCTCATATAACATAATTTTTATACATAGTTTGTTTTACAACGATAATTATATAATAATAATTATTAAAATAATAATAAAAATAAAATAATAATAATAATAAAATAACAATATTAATTATATAATAATAATAATTATTAAAATAATAATAAAAATAATATAATAAAATCATAAACAAAATAAAATAATAATAATAATAATAATAATAATAATAATAATAATAATATAATAATAATAATAATAATAATAATGATGATTAAAATAGTAATAATAATAATAATAATAATAATAATACTAATATAATAAAATAATAAAATAATAAATGAAAAAAATAATAATAATAACAGTAGTAGTAGTAGTAATAATAATAATAATAATAATAATAACTAACAATAAAAATTAAAAATATAATAATAATAATAATAACAATTATAATTAAAAAAAATATAATAATAATAATAAATTAATTAATTAATAAATAATAATAATAATAAAATAATAATAGTGATCAAAATAGTAATAATAATAATAATAATAATAATAATAATAATAATAATAATAATAATAATGATGATGATGATGATAATGATAATAATAATAATAATTTTTGTTATTATTATTTATTTTGTTTTTATTTATTATGATTATTATTTATTGTTGTTGTTGTTATTATTATTATTATTATTATTATTGTTATTTATTATCTTGATGTTGTTTACGATTATGTTCATGTTGATTCTTATTTTTAATACTATAATAATAAAAGGGGAATCCTGTCATATTTTATAAGTCATTCACATTACTACTATTCAATCCTAGAGCATACCAGACATGTCATTCTTATTTTCAAGCTCATTACATTCTTAGTTTCATTCCATTCATTGGCTTGTTACATTCTTGTTCAAATTCATTCCAGTGTATCAATCGCTACCTAAGAGTGTTTGGGGTAGGGTAAAGGTATAATTTTAGGTGTGGGTGTCAACAGTGAGAGGGCATGGAGATGTTCAAAAGCTTAGGTGGGTTTGGGTTTTAGGGTCAGGGGATGTTCAGTAGGAGTTTAAATATATGGTTATGTTTCCAGAGTCAGAAATAATTTTTTTGCATTAAAAAGATTAAAAAAAATACCCTCAAACCTTAAGGATTAATTGTTTTGCAATGTTATATGCCTTGAGAAAGACTGGGTAAAACACAAACCTTATGCGGGGAGTTTGCAAAATAAGCTTGATCATGTGGTGGCAAATGAAAATTTTCCAATATGAGAATAAGGTAGCGATTGGTACACTAGAATGAAGTTAGAAATTGAATAGCATTCTCAATTCTATTCTGATTCCCATACTTGGTATGAAGGAATGAACTCGAGAATTCTATTCCTAAGGAAATCACGTTTTTCTGTACATCGAATTAACCATTCCAAAGTAAACACATAGGATTAACTCATTCTTGTGTATTTGGGAATTGACTTATTTCTAGTATTTTTATTATTAATGTTATTGTTATTGTTATTATTATTATTTTTTTATGTTATTGTTATTATTATTTTATTTTATTTTTTATTTTATAATAACTATTATTATTTTATTTTTACTATTTTTAATATTATTATTATTGTTATTGTATTTATATTTTATTATTATTATTATATTATATTATATATAATAGTTATATTTTAATGGGGGTATGTTAGTCATTTTGGAAATAAATAATATTAATAATAAATTAATAATTGAAATAAAAATAAAATATCAATAATAATAATTATTAATAATGATAATAATAATAATTATTATTATTATTATTATTATAATTATAATAATAATAATAATTATTATTATAAATTAAAATAATATTGATAAAATAATAATCAAAAATTCAAATAATAATAATAACAATATAATAATAATAATATAATAATAACAATAACAATATTATTATTATTGTTGTTATTAATCATTATTATTATTTTTATTATTATTATTATTATTATAAATTAAAATAATATTGATAAAATAATAAACAAAATTCAAATAATAATAATAATAATAATAATAATAATAAACTATTATATTATTATTATTATTATTATTTATTATGTTTATGTTATTTAAGATTATGTTCATGTTTGTTCTTT
The DNA here is from genome assembly GCA_037974665.1 of Ehretia macrophylla. Taxonomy (NCBI): domain Eukaryota; kingdom Viridiplantae; phylum Streptophyta; class Magnoliopsida; order Boraginales; family Ehretiaceae; genus Ehretia; species Ehretia macrophylla. The sequence continues at coordinate 10,525,055 of CM075768.1, forward strand.
GTTTTTATATTATAATAATAAAAGGACAAATTTGTCATATTATACAAGTCATTCTTATTACAACTCTTGTATACTGGCTACCAAACTAGGGTTTGGAATCAATATATCCATTCTATCTTCATTCCTAGAGCTTAGCAATCATGTCATTTTTCATTCTCAAGTTCATTTGTTTCCCAATTTTATTTCATTCCTTAGCTCATTCCATTTATATCCAAATTTATTTCAGTATACCAATCGATACCTAAATATAGAAAATGAGTGTTTCATTATTGGAAAATTTTGAATAGGATTTTATGAGATTTACGAAATATTGTCTATAGTTATTAATCTGCTAATAATGTCTATATTGTAAATGATTTTAGAACCATTAGTAATTCTATGATTGAAATAAAAAATGTTTTATAGTTAAAGAATTTGAGATCTATTAATCTAATGACTTAGGCTTTATTTAGCCTAACTTTTAGACATTCAAAAGTACTTCCTATGAGTTTAGAAGCTGAACTAACTTGTTTGGTCCATTTTTAAAAGTGTTTTTAGGTAAAAACTTAAGATGAAAAAAGTTAAAAAATAAAAAGCTCCCAATTGAAGCTTTTCAAAAAACGCTTTTACGAACCTGTTTTACATAATGTGGAAAGCCTTTTTTTCTCAAATATACCCCTGCATATTTTTTAAAGTTTAATATTACCTTCAAAACTTTTAAAAGCTCAATGTTAATGTCGTCGCCCTAAACACCATTCCGAGTTCTTTCCCCTATACACCAGAAGTACCTTGGATGTACTCTGACTTGACTACTACGACCCAAACCCTTATGAAACACTCCGTTCATTTGGGTAGGGATTATAACATCGGTGGTCGTGCTACCACCTGACAGCTTAGTACCGCCCAGGGAGACACAACCAACTGCATCTGCTTTAAAGGTTGCAACCCAATGCCTCACATCACATCATATAACATATTCATTAATCAACAACACATCAACTAGTCAACAACACATCCATTAACTCAACAACACATTCATTAAGTCAACAACACATTCATTAACTCAACAGCACATTCATTAACTAAACAACACATTCATTAACTCAACTACTCATTCATTAACTACAATTAAGCTTCAACAATACCTATATTCAACACATTAATACCAACAAAAGAACAAGATCTCTACAACACATTCACACAATTTTAACCTTAAAAGAACATAATCTCCACAACACAACTCCAACTTTTCAACAATATTTAACCAACCTATGAATCTCTACAACACATAACCTCAGCACAATCAATGTAGTAACCAACTACAATGCATTATGAACTCATTACAACAACAAAACCAAGCTTTAAACAAACCAAACATGCCATTCTCTAAAATTGCACCAAGGCTGGAATTTTAAGAAATTCATCAAAATAAACCCCTAAATTCACCAAATTCACTCAAAGGCTATTAAATCATATCCCAATCACATATATATAATCATATACACCAAAGCTAACTCAATTTCTCAACTTTCAACTAACAAAGTTGGCATAAATCTAACTATTTTGCCTCAAACAAGTTCATATGCATATATAAAGCTCTCAAATCACTACTACAACATATATTCATCTCTATAAACATTTACAACACAATTATATAATATTTCCATGGATCAAAGTAAGCATACACATGCAAGAACTTGAAACCCTCACCTTAAAATTGTTGGAAAATACTAGATATGACAAGTACTAGCTATGGAGAACAATCTTTGAGCTATTTCCACTTTGATTGGGCCTTGAATTGCAAGATTCACCTTAAAAAATGATAAAAACCCTAACTTTTCTGATTTTTTCTCTTTTTTTTTTCTCTCTTGGCTCATTTTCCTAGGCTATTTGTCTTGCTTTGTTGTTTTGTTTGCTATGTATATAATGTATATAAAGGTCAAACTAGTCAAACAAGACACCTAGGCTAAGTCAAACATGGTCAAGGTTGGTTGGCTTTGTAAAATAAGCTTATATTGTATGTATTTATTGTATAATGTAATTAAGTGGTCAAATGATTAATTAAGCTAATTATGCAAAGTCAAAAAGTCAAAGATGGCATACAAAATTATTATCTAACATGATTATATGTATTTATGTATGTATTATATATATATAGGTAATTTAGATGCAATTATGATGTAGTAAAATAGATAAACACATATTTAACACATAATACTATAAATTAATTTTTAAAACAAATAAATGCACATATAATTAAATGCTCGGGTCTCACACACACATATATATATATATATATATATATATATATGTGTGTGTGTGTGTGTGTGTGTAAATGTCTATTAGTGTTTATATATGTATATGTCTAAGTAGATTAGTGTATAAAATATATTTTAAATACACAAATTACAAAAAAAAAAAGGATTGGCCTAGCCTAATTCAGCCTAGCTTGTGACCTATGGTAATGGACTCATGGGCTGAATTGGGTCCTGTATTTTGAAAAATAAGCCCAGCTTAACTTAATCCACCTAAAACTTGGGTTGAGTTGGGCTTAGTTCTTTCGACCCACGACTCGTGTGGGCTGGACTGAACTGGCCTGGCTTGGCCTAGATGCCAACTCTATAGAGAGGGATGGAAGAGTATCAATGACCAAGGATAATTTATTTCCACCATAAACAGTGTTAAGTTATTTAAAGATATGAAATTATTTACTCACTAATTCCCAAGGAAAAGATAATTTGGTCGTGAACTCTAGTTAAGCCAATTTAGTTCTCATTGTTTTAAAAGTGATACGTTTAGTCTCTAAAGATTTTTAAAAGTTTCAATTTAGTCCTTAATGTTTATATATTTTTTAATTTGAACTCCATTATTTCAAAATTCACGCACTTAGTCCTCAATGTTTGCAAAAGTTTCAGTTAAATCTGTGTCGTGAGATTTTAATTGTGACCGATACATGAAACTCTAGTGACTAAATCAGAAAAAAGTGAAAACATTGGAGCATGAAACTCTAAGGACTAAATTAGAATATAAGCGAAAACATTGGGAACTAAACTAAAACTTTTTGCAAACTCTGGGGACTAAGTACATCACTTTAAAATAATAGGCACAAAACTAGAAAATAATGTAAACATTGGGAATTAAAAGCATCACTTCTAAAATAAAGCGAAAAAATTGAGAAAACGTACAAACATGGGATTGGGGGGGGGGGGGGGGGGGGGGGGGGGGTGGTGGTTCTTTTTCTTTTTATGGACGTGATGAGTTATTTATTTGGGTTGAATTGTTGTCCATATTGAAATGGATGAGATTGATAAGGAGTTGGTCACAAAATGAATGGTTTAGAGATCGAATTTATATCTTAACTACTAAAAAAAGATGGATTCTAAGAATACTTCTTTTCTCCAAAACGTGACAAATTAACTAAAATGATTTCTTTAATTATTTAGGATGAATTATTAGTCCAGCACAAGAAGGTTCCGCAATGGCTGGAGTCGTTCCTACAAAAGACATTCTTTGGCTCTTGTTCGGCTCATGAGCTTCAGAAGAATGAGCTAAATCGATACTGCATCACTTGTGATTTATCTGCTTGCAGATACTGCATTTCAGAAGGCCTTCATGAGGAACACAATATGCTTACAATATATCGACATGTCTACAAGGATGTTGTTCCCCTTAACGAGATGGAGAATCACATCAATTGTTCAAAAATTCAGGTAAATATTGTTTGTCTATTTTTATCCATTAAGCTACAATGACCCTAGACAATAGCATTGTCTTAACCAAAAACTCTTGTTTATGAGTGACAATGCTGGCGTGCATTTTTTCTATGGAATGACTACTTGTCTATGGTTCACTCTATAATGCAATGGCCGAATAGTAAACATGCGATCTCTAATGTAAAACATTGTCATATTAATAATATTATTAATTACCACCTCATTTAAAAATTTAAACTATTAGAAAATAGTTTATTTCATTATCTTCAAAATGCCTTCGCTCATGCAGGTAAGATTCATTTTTAGCCTTCCATGTGGACAATTTTAATGTTTTTAAATAAGTGGTGGCGAGGCTTTAATCCAGAAACTTTTGATAACTAAATTCTAATACCATATTAGAGTACCAGCTCATTTAAAAATTTAAGTTGTTAAAGAGGAGTTTTTATATTATTAATTGTCTTCCACACATATTAATGGAACACATATACTTTTCCAGCTTAATTAAATATGGGGTAATATCCATTTTGGTCATGTATCTTTGACCTGATTAATAAAGTGGCTCAATATCTTCAAAAGTGATACGTTCTAGCCATTTATTTTTTGTCCGAGTAACACTGTTAGTCATTTTTAGTGATTTTGTTAAAAAATTGATGGGAAACGCACGTGATTAGTACGTTTCTTTTATTTTTCCCAAATTACATGTGATTAGCACGTGCGTTTCCCGTCAAATTTTTAATGAAATTAGTAAAAAATACTAAAAGTATCACTCGGACAAAAGATCAGGAACTGAAATATATCACTTTTAAAGATAAGATATCACTTTGTCAATTAGATAAAAAAAATAGAGGACCAAAATGGGTATTAACCCATTAAGTAAAGATATCATTCACAATAACCATCATACTACCCTAAATGTTGGGAAAATTATATTCTATGATTTGTTATACTATGATATAGTGTAACAAGTTATACATGGTCACTGGGGAGTCATAAAGCACTTGTCAACTTTGATCTTTTTTGTTGAGACCCCCTTGGTCCCGATGCTGGTTTTTGGGGATTATGCAAGTCTTCTACAGTTTACTATTTAACTCAACTAGAAACTAAGCATATCAATTAACCTGCATCTCTCAGTGATGAAGATCAATAACTAGCAGTCAGCTCCATCATCTCAGCCAAAATTATGTTTTTGAATTAAATCTTATCTGGTTGTAATCATGATGTGATTGCAGCCATACAAGTGCAACAAGAAATGGGTGATATCCCTGAATCCCCTTCCGCATTGTGGTTCAGGTTCTCAAATTGATGGGGATGTAACTTGCGACATATGCAAGAGAAGACTCAACGACCCTGATCAATTTCGCTTCTGCTTCATTTCTTGTAAGGTAAGAAATATTTAATATTGATAGTTAAGCAACAAACTTTTTACTTCTGTTTTCTGCAATCCATGTGTTTCTTTTCTTTTTTTCTTTTTTTGGGAACTTGTTAGCATTTGTCTCCTTAATCTTTGACATTATATTTGTTAATGAAATGTGGGTTGAATTTTTGCCTTGAATTTCAAGAACTTCAATGGTTTTAGCAATCAAGAATTAACAAAGTAACCGTTTGAATCTTTATTGTTGAATGTCGATGCCTAAGCTATAGTACAACTACTCCTGCTTATAGTTGTTAGTTGAAGTAGTAACAGTCTAAGTTACAAACTACTGCTAAAGTTGAAAATTTTAAGACTTTAACAACATGTTTGTTGAATTGATTCTTGCTATAGGGGAAATGATTCAATAATTGTCGATGGTTAGCCAGACAAACTTGTTTGCGCCTTTGTTTTGTCACCACAAATCATTTACATCTAAGTATATACATTCCACAACTATTATTATAATCAGGGCCGTCTCAAACAATTTGAGAGCCTTGGACGATCATTTAAATATGGACCTTAATAATTAAGTTTTTTCTCAATTAAAAAAATTCTAAATTTTCTACTAAAATAATCACTACAAATAAAAGGACATTTCTCCAATATTATTTATCTTTATTAAGACTTTCTTCAGCATATTTCTTGGGCTTTAATAATTAAGCTTTATTTAGTCTATTGCATATAAAAAAAATTAATAAAAAAATGAATATAAGTAAAAAAATTAATTATTTCAAGTTAAGATATATATAAGTATGTAAACAATATCAAAATTTATCACATAAAAAAATAAAAAGAAGAGTTGAATGTATACCTCTATGCTTTCTTTCTTAGGCCAACCCTGCTCTCTTATATTATATGCAAAATTAATATCACAATAAATAAAAATCGTTTAAGTGCTGACCTTCAATAGTTGGGTCTTCATTAGTTCAAAAATCGATTAAGTGTTAGTTGTTTGATATCTTTTTACTAAATTAGTATTTTTTTTTTATAACTTGGGGCCCCCAATCTATGGGGGCCTTGGGCACCGGCCCAAGCTGCCCATAGCTTGGGCCGGGCCTGATTATAATTGTTAATGGTTAACCGCCAAGTCCAACATACAATTAATGATGAAGTGTATCAGACTCTCCGTGGTTTGGTATAAGTGTATCGGTGTCCCTGTGTTTCAAAAATTAGTACAAGTAGTCCCTGTGTTTTGGTAAAGGTGCACATGTGCCCCCTCTGTCTCTTTTCCGTCAAAAGAACTAGCATAATTTGCAAAAAGACGTCAATGTCCTTAACTTTTTTTCATTTATCTCTTTTGTCCTTTTCTCTTTTATTTAAACTAAAAAAATTAAAAGAATATATATATATATACACAAACAAAAAAACAAGAAAAATGCACATAATCTTGAACCTATCAAAGTCGTTCAAGAAAAAAAACTGCACATTAACTTGATCTTCACATTAGCAACCTCCATAGCAGCAACCAAAGTCTTCTTCTTTGGTACCCTTTTGATGTCAATCTTAATATCTGTGAGTTGCAATCTCTTAAAATTCATCTAACTCCTTACCATGTCAGGGGCATCAACAAGAGCCCTGTTTTGGTCGATGACGTCAACAATGATGACGAGCTTGCCATAGTCATTGCCGTAGTTGACGAGAGCGACCCTTCCGATCTATACGTACTTCTTGAACGACATTTTCGGCGATTTGTTTAGGGGTGGAGGGGGTTATACCTACACATAACACAGAAAAAAAAGTATTTACAGGATTGAGGGTGACGGGGCTGGGGGGTGGGTGACAGGCTGGGTGGGGGTAGGGGTAGTGGGGTGGGGGTGATGGGCTGGTGGGGGCGGGTGGGTGGGGCGAGGGGGGGGGTGCGGGGGGCGGCGGGGAGGGGAGGGGAGGGAGGGTGGTTGGGAAAGATGACTAGTTTTCTTTTTTTTCTTTTTTTTTGTGTGTGTTATTTATTTATTTATTAAAAGGGTATTTATGTCCAAAAATCTAGTTATTTTGCTTACATGTACCTTAAAACATTCGTCCATTTGCGTCTGAAACGCATGCATATCAATCTCAATCAGAAATAATGATTTTTTGGACGGCAGGGAGGTCCTGTGCACTTTTACCAAAACACAGGGGCTATTTATGCTAATTTTTTAAACACAGGGGGCAACGATACACTTATATCAAACTAAAGGAGGGTTTGGTGCACTTTTACCAAAATACATGAACTACTTATGCTAACTTTTAAAACACAAGGGGCACCGACACACCTATGTTAAACCACAGGGGGGTCTGGTACACTTTATAATATATCTAACCTATATAGCACAATTTTTTTTTTTTTTTGGTGAAATGTCAATTATGCCTAATCGAACTTGTTCGCTTTGTTTGATATAGAGCTAATTTAATCAACTTTCAGAAATAGATTGTGTCTAGAACTGTAGATTTAATCATTTTACTAATAACTTGTACAAAATGTTGTGTAGTAATCACTTGTGTATTGGTAAATGGAAATAGAAAAACAGTACTAAGTCATTCAAGAGGCATATCAAATTCTTTACGTTATTTCTCTTCTCTCAAACAGGTAAAATTTGTCCCATTTTCCCTCCTAGCAATATACCTGTAAAAGAAGAAGAAAATGAGGCGCGGAATTTATCCAAGTAATAACTTTCTTCTATTTACAAAACTCTCAGGTGGAGGCATTCAATAGAAAGACCAATGACTGGGAACCACCTTTTCTTGAAATCGAGACACCACCATCAATGATGAGCGAAACTGAGCTAAATGGAAATCCTGTGAAGCTTACACCACCAAGAAATGATGCTGATGGAGTTGAAATTAATGGAGTGAGGCTTAGGACATCAACTACGATTGAATCTGATCGAACTGAGAATGCAGGGAAGCGTAAACGCAGGAGGAACGGAGTGCCTTGCAGGGCTCCATGCAACTAGCTATCAGTGCTGAGGAGCTTGAAATCCTCTCTTTCATTCATTTCAAAACTACAGAAGTGTGTTTTGGTTTCATACTTACCTGAATATCTACTATGTTGTGATGGGTTGCACTTAGGATTATGGTTTTCAAATGTTTTGAGTCTTTGAACTAGTGTACTTTGAGGAAGGTGTGTTCTGGAGTGGAACTAATCTTATTCTTGTGGGTTTTTGTAGTTGATGATGTAATCTGTGGAGTCCACACTTTTTTAGATTAGGCAAAATGCACTCAAACTCCCTTGTGGTTTATCCTAATAATATAATACTCCTCTGTGATACGGTTATTAGCTAATAAGCCCCAATAATATTTAGAAAGGTTGCAGGACACCACCTCAATCGACATTTTCATCCATCTTAATTGAGGGTGCAACATGCATGCAAGAGATGTGATGGTGGAATAATTAATTAGTAACGTGTTAAAATCAAAAGTTCTGCATCATGGTTTCAACCTTTATTATACAAATATTATATATATATATATATATAAATATTCTGACAAAAATACTCTTGATATAAAGAAAAAAAATTCTTTTACTTTATTTCTCACTTTTTTTTCTTCTCTAATATTCTTTTTCATCTTCTCCCCTGACAATTCTCCCTCTTCATCTTCTTACCCATCACACCTTGATTTGAACTATAATCATTAACCCGATAAAGAATAGGTCCTTTATCCCCATAAAAAATAAAAATAATGCCATTAACTCAAATATAATAGCGTGAGCATTGTGTCAGTGATTTGCCCGAGCAACTTTCTGCTGAACAGTTCAAATGTAAAATTTAATAATCAAAATCTACAGGACTATATAGAAAGAGAGAAGGGAAGTCTTGCGAATAAATTTATAATCAACCATTCAACTGGGAATAAGAAAAGGTACTTCAAAAGAATTTAGTACTCGGATCTACTAACTACACCAGATTTCGTGACTTTCACGTCTGTACAAGATTTTGGTTTTGCGTCAACACGTTCTTGCTTGGTGTTTTGGAATCTCTTGTCCTCTAGACAAAATGCATTCTCTTTACACGATAATGGTGCTTCCTGGGATGACTTTGCTTCCAGGAATTCTATTATATATGTAGTTGTGATACAAAAATTTCAACTTGTCATTTGTTTTTAAGAAACCTCCTTTAGATGATGTTTAACATTATGTAATTAGTACCTAACCTCTTTAATTATATATGAATGACATCACGTTTGGCAACCTACAGTGTTAGCTTAAAAGAGACGGATGGAGGCGGTATGTCGAGTTTTAAAAAATATAGGAAAATATTTGATAGTTTTACTAACAGAACATGGTAGACTAATATATATAAATTTTACAGGGAACGGAGTAATATTTACCGTAAAAGTTATTTATTCATCAAAGAAAATATACATTTTCCTGTGGTGATTAAAGCGTGTGACTTTTCAACTAGATATGTAAGAAGGCAGAAAGTCGACTACCAACCATTGGCTTTTTTTCTACTTGCGCTTTTTGAAAATGTCCTTTTTATGTTGGCATAAGTTCAAATTCAACTTGCACATAAATTTCTCAAGGGTTAGCCTAACAACTAGCTAAGCAGCTATAGATTATTGTTTGCGTTTGTTGGTTTCAACTCGGTTAACGTATATATGTTCAACTTAATCTAATCTAATCTTGCACATTTCGCCAATATGTTTAGTGCAAAAAAATTAAAAACAAAAATAAAGAATTGACCCCTTCTACAAACCCTCTTGACAACAAGAATATTATAGACATTGTCACCTTCCACTAATTTGTATAAATCACTAGAGCGAAGCATCGATGAATCATATGAATATCCACTAGGTTGCACAAAAAAGTCGCGAGAGGTGAGTAGAGAGAGAGAGAAAACATGGCAGGAGTGACAACTTTAGATAATGAGGCCATGTTACATGGTTCAGTAGATGTAACAAAACGGTTGGTTAGCTTTGCAGACTCCATGACTCTCAAATGTGCCGTTGAGCTTCACATAGCTGATATTATACACTCACATGGCCACCCAATCACATTGTCTCAGATTGCTTCTAGCATTGGTTCTCCTTCCGTAAATATGAGCTATCTCCGGCGTATAATGAGAATGCTAGTTCGAATGAAAATCTTCACATCTAGTACTACTCATGAATCTGATGGTGGAGATACACTCTATGGGCTAGCACCGTCGTCCATGGCGCTATTGCATGATGCTGAGATAAGCTTGGCTCCATTATTGTTGATGCAAAATCATCCCTTATTGTTATCTACCTGGCATTACCTTAGTGACTGTGTAAGAGAAGGTGGTACTGGGTTCAAGAAAGCTCATGGATGTGAGCTATTTGAGATGACTTCAATCAGCCCTGAGCTCAACAATCTCTTCAACGATGCTATGCGATGTTCTGCCAAGATTTTCTCGAAAGCAATTCTCTCAATGTATAGAGATGGTTTGAATGGCATCGAAACGTTAGTCGATGTAGGAGGCGGAATTGGACATTTAATTGCTGAGATTGTCAAGGAATTTCCACATATAAAGGGGATTAACTTTGATCTACCACACGTTGTTGCAACTGCACCAGCATACAATGGGGTTTCTCATGTTGCTGGTGACATGTTTAAGGTCATACCTACTACTGATGCTATCTTCATGAAGGTAAGGTCAATTATCTTTTCAATTTAAAGTAATATACTATATATTTAATTTGCATGCTATCTTCATGAAGGTAAGTTGAATCATGCATATATTTCTTTCTGTTAAAGTAATATACTATATTTTGCATACAACCTTAGGGATGTCATGGCTGATTTTATCTGAGACGATTTCTTTTTTATTAAACCAAAATGAATTGTGCAGGTAAAATCATTCTAAACTATATTTTTGGCATACAACCTGAGGGATGTCATGGCTGATTTTATCTTGGATGATATGTTTTCGATTAAACCAAAAAGAATTTGTAGGTAAAATCACTCTAAATAAGGAGAAGATTTGGCGACTCTTCTTTTGTTGCAGAATTATAAGGATTACTTGTTTTTTATTGGGATTTCATATAAGATTCGAATAAATATTTAGGTAAAATAAAATAAAAAAAGAATTCGTGTTTTATCAAAGTTGCATGATTGTAAAATACTGTAATAATCTTGTAGGCCATATTGGATTATTAAATTATTTCGATATTATAAGGTCTAAATTAAGTTCCATTTTGACAAAATACGAAGAAGTTAATTTTTGTAATTTACCCTAACTTTTTCTATATCTATACTCAGATGGCCTTATGCCCATGGTTCAAGTAGAGTGTTATATAGTTGCGACCTATTCAGTGTAGAAGCAAACTCAATTTTGTGTAAATTCATTCTGATCAGTTACATTTCATTTCAATGATGTAGGCAAGGACATATCATAGTTAAAGAGGATTAGTCGAAATACATACTTAATGTAACATGATATATCTTTTATATTTCTTGTGAATGCAGCGCATACTACATGACTGGGGAGATGAAGATTGTGTCAGAATACTAAAGAACTGTCGAAAAGCACTTACAAATAAAACTGGAAAGGTCATCATTGTTGATGTAGTTTTAAGGGAAGATGCAGAGCCTGAAGGGCTATTTGGTAACATGGATGTAATACTAGACCTCACAATGATGGCACACTGTCTTGGTGGAAAGGAAAGGACTGAGCTCGAATGGAAGAAGGTTTTGGAGGAAGGAGGCTTTCCACAATACAAGATCATAAAATTGCCATCTTTTGCTTCACTCATTGAGGCCTATCCAGCATAGTTCAAGTGAGATGATGCCATTTCTTAAGCCCAAAAGTTCAGCATCATTTGATCTCTTTAAATTCACAATATTATGATGTTATAATGGGATTCAAATTTGATTCTCTTTAGTTGCTTTTGCAGTTTATAAGTGTGATTCATATGCTTTTTCCCTATATCAACTATATATTTGAGTGTTTGTTATATATCTTGTACAACAAAGAATATTTACCTATAAACCGTGTTTTCCTAAATGAATGTGAATGGAATGGACCAATGTGCTAATCTATGTGAAATATCTAGTTTGATGCATATCATTTTCATGTTTACATTGTCATTCCCAATCTTTTGATTTTGTATTCAAGTAGTTCAAATTATTCGCTTCAATATTTTTGACTTAATTTAATAGCTAATCAGGGGCTAGTGAGGCACAAATAGACTCAAAATAATATTTGCATATTCAAAGAATTCCTTGTAAAACAATTAGCATTTGATATGTTAAGGTCCATATAAAACATTTATGCAAACAACCAATGCAAAATGTCTTTTACCAACAAGCCTTTGGTCTAGTGGTACGTCCTACGCTGTGAGTGCGAGATATTGTGAGATCAATTCTCATGAGTAACATTCTTTGATATATGTTATACGGCTTAAGCCTCCTTTGAATTAAAAAGGAAAAAAAAAAGGCAAAATGACTTTCTCAATAAAACGATTGTAAGGTCTATATAGAAAATAACAATTGCTTACATTCAATGTTATTTGATGTTCAATCACGAAAATTGTAGCTCCTACGAAATGGCTCAATGTAAAGACCACTGGATTTTGACATTTAGCTATGAGATGATGAGAGGGCATTTATGCACATTACTAGGCTAAAAAATTAGAAGGGCAATTTTCAGTTATAATCTAATTTATTTCGCCTGCAATTTAAGAAGAATAATCAGTTAACAATGCTTGAATGTTGCCAATAGAAGGTTGTTACAAGATTGGCACATAATATATTTAGGAAGAAAAATTTTGATAAAGGAAAATCTATTCCTAGTTGTAAGAAAAAAGACTACAGCTTGTTTTAATTCTTCTAACCTAATAGGAGACTACAGCTCGTTTTCTCTTATCAATTCGAATAGACTTTTGAAATGTGGTTATCAACTTTATCAAAGATCTATAATAGTTTCACATCCGTATCTTTCGAGGTAAGCCATAGTTCAAGATTCAGGTTATGTCTTATTCTAAGATACATATTAGACATTAGTATTTGTGAGGGACTATCCCATGAGATAACTCCGACGCTGAAGTCAGTTGTGTTGTTTATAACTGTTGGTTTGCATACATGATAAATAAAATTTTAATAATAATAATTGACGCACATAAAAAATTATCACGTATTTGTTCATGACTAATTATGTGATTAAGCATACAACAACAATTATCTAATAATAGTAGTTTTAGGACGGAATTTACCAGTGAACTTCCACTAGAGTTTTAGAGAAACTAAACAGAATATCATGCTAGTAAAACTGTTTGTCATAGTTTCCAAATTTATGGGAAACCTTTAATTGCCAGAGTTAGTTTTTGGGCTAGTCCCAGACTCTGGACTTGGACTACAAAACCAATAGGACTAAAAGTTCCTACGAGGCCAGCCCTTAATTCAATTAAATTATTTTGAACAGTCCAAAATATTTAATTTAATTTCTCTTACTGATTAATTATAAATCCCTTATTTGTTTTTGACTTCTCGGGTTCGTAATTAATTGATAGTGGAATAATATTATCTCAATTAATATATTAATTAAAATTACTCTAATTAAGAACATAAGTTGTGAGTGACACCCAATAATATATCACGACTATCTAACTAACGACGAAGTGGAATTGTACAAACCCTGTAAATTTATAATTACTTTATAATTAATTCTTTCCGTCTTAACCGTCCCGGTTAAGCTACAATTGTAGGTAGGGATGTCAAACTCTTTTGCTTAATCATATGACCTAATCAAATTAATTTAATAACTCGTAAATAAATAATAGAACGCCATCTATTATTTAATCTCGACCAAGTTACTTAATTAATGGATCACATAGGACCTCTCTAAAGTAACAGCTCATGAAAAGGTTGTATTATTTATTTATTTATTTTGGCTATATAGTTCCGTGCATAATTTTTTTTCTTATTATTATTTTAATTTATTGTTATTAGGTGAATATCCTGAGACACGAGACTAATTAAGCGCCTAATGTAAGCAATTTTTCAAAAATACTTTCTAATGATTTTTTAGTGTGCATTTTTTATGTTTAGATGAAATTTTAGTGGTCAAGTTTCTATAATACATAAGTAATTTTAGTAGATGAATTTCAGTAATACTTAATTTATTTATTTTTTTGGTCTAGGTAAGTTTAGACTTTCTTCATATAGGGTAATTTTTGTTGGATATATACATGATTAATTAATTTTAAATTAACTACATCCATGTGTTTAATTATTCTAATTGATGTTGAAATCCTTTTCAGGCTAAAGTATGTTTAAGTCTAAAATAACTTATTTTTTCACCTTCGTTTTTTTTAAAAAAAGTCTCAAACAATTTATTCCTTTTTTAAATTAACTACATTCACTCGAATATTTTTCTAAGGTAAAAATTCAAGTCAGCCTGACATCTAATTCAGTCGAATCTCTTTCTTAAGTAGAAATTCAAGTCAGTCTGATATTTAATTCACTTGAATCTCTTTATCGAGTAGACATCTAATTCACTCGAATCTCTTTCTTGAGTAGAAATTCAAGTCAGTCTGACATCTAATTCACTCAAATCTCTTTCTCAAGTAGACATCTAATTCACTCGAATCTCTTTCTCTTTCGTTCTTCTATATAAGCCCTGCAGTACTCATTATGACAGTAGCAGCATATACAGAAAAAACTAAAAAGAACATTAGCCATGGAGGTGTTAGGCCATCTTCTTGGTTTCCTTGTCATTTCGAATGTGCACATTGTGCTCAGTCATGCAGGTGAAGGCCATAGTCATTTTTCACGAGTTTGTGGTCTTCATCGTATTGATCGTAGTGCTGCGCCTTTGTCCCCAAGATTTGGAATGGAAACACTTAACCGCAGCATTTTTCCAGATGGGTTTGTTTTCGGTACTGGAACATCTGCTTATCAGGTGCGTAAACTATATTAATTTTGTACTATCTTGTATGCAATACTATTTACTGGATCAATGTAAACCATTCTATCTCAATCATAATTGTCGAATCGTGAATCGTATCGTGAATTAAAATGTCATTTTTTTGAATCGTGAATCGAATCGAATCGTGAATCGCGATTCGATCACAAATTTAAAACTAGTTGATATTTGACATATTATGTTTCTATTAATAGTTTTTAGTTGAGATTCTTTATTTGAATTAATATTAATATATATTTTTGTTACTTTTCTAGATTGTTCACTACTTCACTTGTTCCTAGTAGACCAAACAATTTATGCATCACAATATCATACTATTTTTTTTGGTCGGAATAATATCACATTTCACAAGTGCCCAAACTAGTGCTCAAAAGCTGCTGTAAACACAAGTGGTCCAATCAGTTACGAGTTTTGTCTCCCTTTTTTTTACTAAAGTGAGCTTATTTTGTTATCTACTTTGAAATATTTTGGGCTTTTTTAAAATAAAAAAAAATTTGACCTAAATTGTGAACGATTCAGTGAATCGTTTGATTCACACAATTCGCTACGATTCAGTACCGATTCACGTCGATTCATGATTCTCCTATCCGATTCGTATCATTTTTTTAGTGAATCGTATAAAATCATATGATTCCAATTACATTGATTTCAATATATTTCAGATTGAAGGTGCATGGAACGTTAGTGGTAAAGGTCCCAATAATTGGGATCATTACCTTAATACATATCCAGGTCTACAATGCTTTTTAAAGTTTAACATGAACTAGTAAACCAATATTATAATTTTCTCTACGGCTCATATACCATTAATGGAACATTTTGTTTGCTATTCATAGATCGGATGCCCGACCATAGTAACGGGGATGTTGCAGCAGACTCCTACCATCGATATAAGGTACCTCGTGAGCCAAAGTTTCGGTTACCTGTTTGCCGCCCATAATAATACAGAAACATAACACCAGAAAAAAGAAGGGGTAAATGAAAACTTAATGCGCATACAAAACTACATTTTGAATTCTACACTTTCTTGTTGGGATAAAATCAAACAAGTCCCTAACTTATTAGTCCAAAATCATATAGGTCCCTGTGTTTTTAAAAACTTCTTAGAAGGTCCTTCAGCAAGGGGTAGTTAAGTCTTTCTATAATAATTTAATAAACAAAAGACAAAATAATTAAAATACGATATCAAGAATTTAATAAATTATACTTTGACCCTAAAAAGAAAAAATAATTAATGCCTAACTAATCCTATTTCTAGAACCCCATATAGAATGGCTCCCCCTGAGTTGTAGGAGTTGAAAATTCAGCTACAGAGTTTACTTGAAAAAGGTTTCATTCAACCTAGCTCTTCGTCGTGGGGTGCTCCTGTTTTATTTGTGAAGAAGAAAGACGGTACTTTGCGATTGTGCATTGATTACCGAGGTCTTAATCAGGTGACTGTGAAAAATAAATATCATTTACCCTTAATTGAGGAACTGTTTGATCAGTTGCAGGGTACTGTTGTGTATTCTAAGTTTGATTTGAGACATAGTTATTACCAGTTGAGAATACGAAATGAGGATGTACCCAAGACTACTTTCAAAACCAGGTACGACCCTTATGAGTTTGTTGTACTGCCATTTGGGTTGACAAATGCTCCAGCCGCCTTTATGGATTTGATGCAGAGAGTGTTTAGACCCTATCTTGACCAATTTGTTGTGATCTTTATTGATGATATATTGGTATATTCTAAATCAGAGGCAGAGCATGAAGAACACTTGAGAACTGTGCTACGAACATTGCAAGAACATAAATTATTTGCTAAATTTAGCAAGTGTGAATTCTGGTTGAGGCAGGTAGCCTTTTTAGGCCATATAATTTCACAGGAAGGAATATTTATTGATCCTGCGAAAATTGAGGTAGTGATGTCGTGGAAAAGACCTGAAACTGTTACGGAGGTTCGTAGCTTCTTGGGATTGGCTAGTTACTATAGGCGGTTTGTTAAGGATTTTTCTAAAATTGCTGGACCATTAACTTCCTTAACTCAAAAGAAAACTGTGTTTAACTGGGATGATAAGTGTGAAGCCAGTTTTTAGGAATTGAAAAAGAGACTTACCACTGCACCTATCCTTACATTGCCTAAAGGAACAGATAATCTGGTGATTTACAGTGATGCTTCGAAGGAAGGTTTGGGCTGCGTTCTTATACAAAATGGTAAGGTAATAGCTTATTCCTCGAGGAAATTAAAGCCTTATGAACTAATTTACTCTACTTACGATCTTGAGCTTGTTGCTGTTGTCTTTGCTTTGAAGAAATGGCGACATTACTTGTGGGGTAATAAATTTGAGATATTTACTAATCACAAAAGTTTGAAGTATCTATTTTTTCAAAAGGATTTGAATATGAGGCAAAGGCGTTGGCTAAAGTAGTTAAACGATTATAATTGTACCATTAGCTACTTGCCAGGAAAAGCTAACCTTGTTGCAGATGCATTAAGCCGAAAAACTGATGTGGCTAGTTTGATAATCAAGGACTGGGAAACTGTAGAAGAATTGTTTATGGAAACCGAAGGCTTCTGGAATAGGTATCCAATTCACTAGTTTACAAATCCAGTCTTTATTACTATCTAGAATCAGGGAAGCACAACAGGCAGATCCTCAGTTGTTGAGAATTCTAGAGAAGTCAAAAGGGGGAGAGTCTGATTTCAAATTGCATGATGATGGATTATTCAGGTACAAGAATAGAATTTGCATTCATAGTGGTTCAGCTGTAAAAGATGAGATTCTTGTTGAGGCTCATAACACTAAATACACGATTCATCCTAGTAGCACTAAGGTGTACAAGGACTTAAAGCAAAGTTTCTGGTGGAATAACATGAAAAGGGAGATAGCTGAATATGTAGCTAAATGTTTGACTTGTCAGAAGGTTAAGACTGAGCATCAGAGACCTGTGGGATTATTACAACCTTTAGAAATTCCGGTATGGAAATGGGACCAAGTTACTATGGACTTTGTATCCAATTTGTCGAGGTCACCACGAGGTAATAATTATGTATGGATTGTGGTTGATAGATTGACGAAAACCTCGCATTTCATTGCTACAAAGAAAACAGATACTCTAGATAAACTGGCTGAGTTATATGTTGAAAACATTGTGAAATTGCATGGAGTTCCAACTTGTATAGTGTCAGATAGAGATCCCAAGTTCACATCACAATTCTAGTAGAAACTACAGAAGGCTTTGGGGACCAATTTGAACTTTAGTACGGCGTATCATCCGCAGACAGATGGTTAGTTTGAGATAACTATCAGGATACTAGAAGACATACTGCGAGCTTGCATCTTAGATTTTAGAAAGAGTTGGGAAAGGTATTTGCCTCTTGCAGAGTTTGCTTACAATAACAGTTACCAAGCTACCATTGGAATGACACCGTATGAGGCACTTTACAAGCGGAAATGTAGATTCCCTTTGTATTGGGATGAGGTAGGTAAAATGAAAACTGTTGACCCAGCTATTTTACCTGATATGATCAAGCTAGTTAATAATGTGAAACTTATAAAGAAGAGAATGCTTACAACATAGAGTCAACAGAAGAATTTTGCTGATAGACAATGACGTAACTTAGTGTTTTAAGTGGGTGATCATATGTTCTTGAAAGTCTCCCCGTGCAAAGGTCTAATTCAACACGGAAATGGAGGTAAACTCAGTCCTAAATATGTGGGGTCGTTTGAAATTATTGAGAAAGTTGGTGATTGGCTTACAGATTAGCATTACCTCTGAGTTTGGGAAAAATACATAATGTGTTCCATGTATCGTTGTTGAGGAAATATGATCCAGATCCTTCGCACATTCTAGAGCCGAAACCATTGGAGATCGATGAGCCTTTGACATATGTTGAGAAACCTCTTCGAGTGATTGATAGGAAGATTCAGGAACTTCGAACCAAGAGTATTCCTATAGTAAAAGTCCTTTGGGACCATCACAGAGTTGAGGATGCCCCTTGGGAGTGGGAAGATCAAATAAAGGAGAAATACCCAGAGATATTTGTCGAATCATGTAAGAATTGCGTGGACGCAATTAGTTTAAGGGGGAGAGGATGTGACGCCCAGGAATTTCATCACATTTTTTAAATAAATGTTGCATAACCACTTGTGCATTTTATGTTTATTTATTTTCTTGTTTAATTGTTTTACTATTGGGTACTATTCATAAGAAAATTGAACTGTTTTAAATGCTCGGTTTAATATTTTTCTAGATGCTCGGTTTAATATTTTTCCTAGAAAGTATAACTTATAAAATGAACCGGGAACTTGTAGTTTTGGACTTTGGAGGCCAGGAACTTGCATTTGAAAAATGATTTAGGTGTCGTTGAATAGTGTTACGTAATTGTAAACTTTGGTTTTGTATTAGCTAGCAATTTACTGGCATTTTTAACTTAGTTTGACCAAGATTTAGTGGCATTTGACTTAGGCTATGACTCATACATATACATATACTCAACATAACACACATATATACATTATACTCATCAAAAACAAAAAAATAAAACACCAAAAAGCCCTCCCAAACCCAACAGCCCTTTAGAGGAGGAGAAAAGACTTTTCATATTCCAATCTTGCTCTTGGATGCTCATCTAAGCTTCTACAAGTGATTTCAACCTAGCCAAAGCTTGCTTCTTACATCTACAAAGCTTATATGTGTGGGAGTTAGCATTTTCATTGATTTAAAGTTTATGTCAAGTATTGTATTTTTGTGATTTGTTATTTATGGCTATAGATATGATTATATATTGTGAGATACATGTTTATTATAACCTCTAGACCATGTTTGTGTTGTGTAATAGCTATTGTCATGGTTGAACCTTGAAATCTCAAAGAAGATGATGAATAGTGACGAAATTTTAGGGTTTTGATGTAATTGGCTAATTAGAGTGAATTGATCCCTCTTCTAGGTGCTTTAGACATAATTGGAACTAGTTAAACACTCATATGTAGTTAGATTGCTCAAAATTGAGTTAAATGCAAAAATTAGCCAACTTTAAAAGGGGTTTTTTCATATAACGCAATCCGGGTACGTTTGGACTTTAGATTAGGTATCCTTGGGGCATGAAAGCACTTTTGGAGCTTTCGTTGTGTAAAATTGGGGTCCGTATAGGGTAGGTGTAGTTAAAACTCACTCGGGGCCTTCCCGGGTTTTTGTTTCCAAAGTAGGGTTTTAGGGTCTTGATAGGTGTCTTATGGCTTCCTTAGGAATGTAGGATGTTTGAGTTGTAGTTTTGGAACTTTGAACTTCATGTAGAAGAAGAATGACTTGTTTAAAGAAAGGGAAAAAGTGCTAAATGGATTTTTTTATGCTTATACGAGCTCGTAGATGTGTTGTTATATGTTTTTATGCTTGTCTAAGGTGTAATCCTGCTATTTGAAGAGTTTACAAAAAATTATGTTATATGTCTCCTTTATGTTATTTTGTTACTTTGCGTATATTGTGGTTATTTACGAGGGTGGCCTACTTTGTTGTCCTTCTTATGTGTTATTTGATGATCTTGATTCTCGTGGACTTGATTCGGGGTTGTGCAACCTTTTCGAGCATAGCAGTATCGAGTAACACGAGCGGCATCGGGCTTGCCGTGCTTCCTCGGCTACCATGGTTTCCTAGTCCCTTTCTCGTTGAGGCGTACTCCTCTATCCCAGAGGCGTGGTTCACCTGGTTGGGGCATACGGACATACCTCGGGAGATATGGGTCGTAGGATCGGGGTACATCTAGAGTACCCCATTTTTGGAGGAATAAGGGTTTTACCGGCACCTGCTTGAAGATCTTGACTCGTGGCTCGTGATTGAAGACAAGTTGAACCGTATCCTTTTTTATATGTGGTTAATTACTTATCTAGCTTGTTATGTTATTTGGTGTTGAAAATGCGTTATCTTGTTGCATATTATATTGCACATCATATTGCACGCCCCGGTATGCTGCATCGCCTCCCTCGCTGGGAAACATTGTTGCTCACTCCTCATTTAACATGTTTCAGGAGAAGCTGAGGTAGATCCCCAGCTAGTAGCGATAGTTGAAGAGGAGGAAGTGCAAGTTGAGCAACTTCTGTGACTTTCTTGTGTGTTAAGGTTGGCTTATGTGCAGTTTGTGTGAAGTTGTTGATTGTAGATCTTTTTGAGACCTTGGGGTCTTGTATATATTTGGTGGATGTAACAAGTTGTAATCATGTATGAATCATAGTAAAGCATATGGCATGTAATAATTAATTCTAGTTTTACTTTCTCTTATTGCATGCTTGTGTGTTTGATAGTTAGTAGGATGAACTTGGCTTACCATGGTATCCTGCTACTTATAGTTAAAGTTAGAATTGCCTTGCATGCTTGTATGTTATATATAGTTTTTGTGGTATCAAGGCTCAGTTAGTCTCGAGAAGTTAGTAGTTTAGGGCTAATATGGAAGTTGGGTTGTTTGAGATGCTTGTACTTAGCTCGGGACTTGTATGTGACTATGTGCCGGTAACCAGTTTGTCCACATTACAGAGGAGACTTTGTCCGTGTGGCGGGTCGGGACTTGACCCGTGGCGTGAGGTTGGGTTCGGGGCGTTACGGAAAAAATATGCAATGCCTTTGAAAATGAATGGAGTCTAGAACGTTAATTAGAATATGTAAAGGAGAAATTATATTCCATGTATTTTGTTAATAACTTCATTATTTAAAAAAGTAAATCAATTTTTAGATATTAGAATACCTTACTTTAGAATAGTGAATAGACATTAGAGGAAAAATTATTTAACAACAGAAGTATTATTAATTACTCATAGATAAGAAAAAACAAAAACAATACTTTTCTTTTGCTCTATGCCCATATTCTTCAGCATATTAGCATTTATAGTTTTTCCTTTCGAACCTTGTGAAGTTATATTAATACTTTTCATCTATAGTTTTTTAGCTTAGCAAAATTGTAATAATTCCACCTTCTCAATATATAAATGAAAAAGCATTTTAAAATTAAAAATATGAAATGTCATTTCATTGGAGCCACTTATCTATTAGCAACTGTCTAAAAATTCAAAGATACTTTTGTTTCCCAATTTATTCCTCATTATTATTGTACCTAGACAAATAAAGGATTGCAATAAAACTTTCTCCAAATATATCTATGTATATGACAAATAAAGGATTTCAACAAAAAAATTCTCCAAATATATCTATGTATATATATATATGAATAAAAGGTGATAAGGGTAGTTGGAGCATTTTGACTATATTCATATATAAAAATAATCAAATTTTAAGAAAGTATAGTGTATTCATTATTAGACTACTAAATGGGACATCGATGATCATTTTTTTGCAGAAGCGATTTTGTTGACTTTGCCAGCCTCTGTTTCTCGAGATTTGGTGATTGAGAGAAACTTTGGATCACAATAAATGAGGGCCATACCTTTAGTGTGTATGGTTGTGAAGGTTTTAATATATATATATATATATATATATATATATATATATATATATATATATATATATATATATATATATATATAGCATCTTCATAACTAAATAATAATGTAAAAGTCACATATCTGTTACTTGGCGGAAGCAAGAATCAATGCCACGTTCATTCCATTGTATGTGCAAGGAATCGTGATGTGTAATACTATACTACACACTAAGTTTCCACAACTTAGATACCAAAAGCCAGTGAGAGTTTCTAAGGGGAGTTATCTGTATTTTTTTTAAGTTGGATGAATAACTAATATCTCTTATACAGAACAAATGTACGTTATGTATTTATGATATAAGTGATAGTGGGTAGTTCCATAACTGCCCACTACATGACCCAAGTGGGTTGGGCTACCTTATCTTGGGTGGCCCATGACCCAAGCCCAATATCTCCCACTCGCATAAGATGGGGAATAAATCCATCAACCTCTCTGAAAACTAATTCCAAGGCATACTCAAATCATACAGGTAAATAAGTTTTGCAACTCGCGAGCACACACCAAGTGGAGGCTCTAAAACCATGCACTTGTTAGGGAAAACATGGGAGCCAAGTTCTACGTATGAACAAAAGAGTCTCGTTATACCCTAGACCAATGAAGTTCACATTAGTCAAACACTCCTAATCCCTCTTAGACCATGTTCGACCTTTCTAATCTCCAATATGTATCCATAGGTTGTGTTTTGATCCAGAATGGTCAAATGATTATTTATGCCTCTCGGAAGTTAAAGCAATACGAGGGAAATTATCCAACTCATGATCTATAGTTGGTAGCTGTTATGTTTGCTTTGAAAAAATGGTGCCATTATCTTTGGGGAAGCAAGTTCGAAATCTTTACAGACCATAAGAGTTTAAAATACTTATTTTAAAGGAATTGAAGATGAGGCAGAGGCGGTGGATGCAGCTACTTGATGATTATAATTGCTCAATCAACTATGTGCCAAGAAAGGCGAATGTAGTAGCAGACACCCTTAGATGGAAGGCTAGTATTGTTTATATGAAAGTCAAGGAATAGGAGTTACTAGAGGACGCTACTATGTGGAAGTCAGAGTTGACTCAAGTGAGTATTTTGTTTGCAAACTTGCAGATTCAGCCGTTGTTGTTGTCACGGATCCCAGAAGCTCAACTGTTAGATCAGCGACTTCAGGATATCTATGAGGGTAAGCCTGATTTCAAGTTACACGAGGATGATATGTTGCAGTTTCATGGCCGACCTTGTGTTCCAGATGATTCGAATTTGAGAAGGGAGGTTTTGGAAGAAGCTCAAAACTCTAATTACACTATCATCCAGGTGGAAACAAGATATACCGGGACTTGAAACAATATTATTGGTGGAACAACATGAGAAGGGATGTGGCAGAGTTTGTATCTCGGTGTTTGACATGCCAAAGGGTCAAAGCAACGCATCAACGATCAGCAGGTTTGCTATAACCAATGATGATTCCCAAGTGGAAGTGGGAACATGTGGCTATGGGCTTTGTCACAGATTTCTCGAGATCACCAAGGGGTTATGATGTAGTATGGGTGGTAGTTGATCGATTAACCAACACTACTCATTTTATTGTAATGAATAAGCAGGATAGTCTTGAGAAGTTGGTAGATTTGTATGTTGCTAACATTGTAAGACTTCACGAGGTTCTAGTCAGCATTGTATCAGATAGGGATCCATGGTTTACTTCCAAATTCTAGCAATGTCTTCAGGAAACATTGGGTACTAATTTGAGCTTCAGCATAGCTTATCATCCTCAGTCAGATGGGCAATCAGAGAGGACGATTCAAATTCTAGAAGATATATTGAGGGCTTGTATTATGGACTTCGGGAAGAATTGCGAGAAACACTTTCCATTGGCGGAGTTTGCTTATAACAATAATTATCAATTGACTATTGGGATGGCTCCGTACGAGGCATTATATGGTCAAAAGTGTAAGTCTCAGTTGTATTGGGATAAGGTTGGGGAGATGAAGGTTATTGATCCAGCCTTGATACCAGAGCTTGTGAATACCATTGAGAATATCCGTCTTATTCGTTAGAGGATGCTTACAGAGCAGAGTAGGCAAAAGAGTTATACTGATAAGAGGATGTGAGATTTGGAATTTAAGGTCAGTGATCTAGTTTTCTTGAAGATCTCTCATCGCAAGGGTATTGTTCAGTATGTTAAAGGTGAGAAGCTGAGTCCGAGGTACGTGGGTCCGTTTGAGATCATTGGCAAAGTTGACAAGTTGGCTTATTTGTTGGCTTACCGCCGAGTTTGTCTAAGGTGCATGATGTCTTTCATGTGTCTATACTACGGAAGTATAATCCAGATCATTCACATGTTCTTGAGGCAGAACCATTGCAGCTTAGTGGGGATATGGCTTATGAGGAGTGGCCTATTCGTATACTGGATCAATCAGTTCAGGAGCTGCGTTCGAAAGTAATTCTGATGGTTAAAGTTTTGTGACTTCATCATGGGATTGAGGAGGCTACTAAGGAAAGGCGGGATCAGATTAAGCAGTAGTATTCAAACTTGTTCAGCAAAGAATGTAATAATTTCGGGGTCGAAATTGTTTTAAGGAGGGGGATGTGAGACCCGAGCATTTCATTATATGTGCATTTATTTATTTTAAACATTATTTGTTAGTATTATGTGTTATTATGTGTTTAACTATTTTGCAACAACATATTTGCATTTTAATTACATTTATACATATAAATATAGTCTTGTTTTGCTAAGTCTATCATAGTTGACTAGTCTTGCTTATATATATATATATATATATATACATACATAAATACATACAAATACAATATATAATAGCTTAGTTACCATGTTTGACTATTTGACTTTGCATAAATTAGCTTATTTGATTTGTTGACCTATACATACATTATATACTACACATATACAAGATATTAGCATAACAAAAGAAATCAAAAGCCTTCAGGAAGCTTCAAGGGGTGGCCAAAGAGAGGAAAAAGAGAAAAAAATATAGAAAAATAAAAAAGATAGTTTTTGATCATTTTTGAAGTGATTTATTTCATTTCAAAGCCAAACCAAAGTGGATTTAGCTCAAAGATTGTTCTCCAAACCTTGTTCTTGTCATATCTAGTCTTTTTCAACAATTTTAAGGTGCGGGTTTCAAGTTCTTGCATGTATATATCTATTTTTATCCATCGAAATGTTATATAATTGTGTTATAAATTTTTATAGAGATGAATATATGTTGTAGTAGTGATTAAGAGCTATATATATGCATATGAACTTGTTTGAGCCAAAATAGTTGAACATAAACCAACTTTGTTAGTTGAATGTTGAAAAATTGAGTTAGCTTTGGTGTTTATGATTATATATATGTGTGAATGGTATATGATTTCAAGTCTTTGGAGTGAATTTGGTGAATTTAGGGGTTTATTTTGATGATTTTCTTAAAATTCCAGCCTTGGTGCATTTTTAATATTTGACATGTTTGGCTTGTTTATTGCTTGGTTTTAGTGTTGCAAAGGGTTCATAATGCATTGTAGATAATTGCTATATTGATTGTGTTGAGGTTACATGTTGTAGAGATTCCTAGGTTGGTTAAATGTTATTGAAAAGTTGGAGTTGTTTTGTCAAGATCATATTCTTTTAAGGTTTAATTGGTGTTAATGTGTAAAGGCCATGTTTTTATGAGCTTAAGTGATGTTAATGTGTTGAAGAGGTCATGCTCTTTGATAGTTAAATGTTGGTACTAATATGTTGGATATATGTTTAATGTAGTTAGTTGAGTTGTTGAATGTATTGTTGAGTTAATGGATGTGTTGTTGATTAATGTATATGTATGAGATGTGATGTGAAGTGTCGGGTTGCAACCTTATTTCGTCATGGTAACGTTATGTCGTAGTGGGAGGCATAGGGCTTGCCGGTAATTCCCCGAGTACCATGTCCTAGTCCTATCTCTCGTGTGGTCGGTGAAGGCCATGGTGAGATTGGTCGTAGGATAGTGTACATCATGAGTATAGATGCAGGCGAGAGAAGTGTTGAACTCATGACGGAGTTATAAGGTGTCGGCTTCAATGAATGTCTAAAGTAGTAACTTCTTGATGTGTTGTTTAGCGTAAATGTTCAAGGTTATTAAGCGTATGTGAGTGTGAAGTTGTTTATGTGTTGTATTGTTTCCTATGTGCTTCAAAAGGTTTTCGAGTTAAAGCTTTCAAACTTCTTTTTATCCCTCCCTCACTGAGCCTGTTTAGCTCACACTTCTTTAATGCATGATACAGGAGTTCATGATGTGAACTATGTGCGCGAGGAAGGAACTAGTGAGGTTGACCATGTATTCCATGAGTAGATGATGTACTTGACTATGAAACTATGTTTTACTTGCTCTCGTAGTTTCGGAGCTTATGTATCAAATACTTGATAGTTAACTTTCTTTAAGTCTAGTTCTTTTGATTGTATATAGGATTGGTCATGGTTGGATTCATGATCACGTTTGGGCTTATGAATGCTTGTTGAGAATATATGTATGTTGAGTATCTTGTCTACTTTGATGTAGACTTTTGGAGTTTTATGTTTCTTATTGGATGTCACTTTGATGTAGACTTTTGGAGTTTTCTGTT
This sequence comes from Ehretia macrophylla, assembly GCA_037974665.1. Classification (NCBI taxonomy): domain Eukaryota; kingdom Viridiplantae; phylum Streptophyta; class Magnoliopsida; order Boraginales; family Ehretiaceae; genus Ehretia; species Ehretia macrophylla. The sequence goes on from CM075768.1 coordinate 10,552,068, forward strand.
TCTTATTGGATGTCCTTATCACAATCGTTATAATATCCGCGTGTCGTCCTGTGTTGAGCTTGGTTCCTCTAGGACCGAGTTTGGGGCATGACATACTCACCCACATGTTTGTTATTAGCATCTCATGCTAGTATGGTATGTGACTCACCATCCTTTCTCAGTAATATCTCATATTAATCAAAGGTAACAAACCTATGTTATAGCCCGTACTTGATTAATTAAAGTCCCTTTCAAATAATCTAAGGGCTACGAACATTTTAAGTATTTCTCGTGCTAAAGAAACGTGCTCACATATTTTCAACTCCTTGAGAATATATTTCTTTTGACAAAAATATTAGGGACTCATTCATATGAGAAAGAAGGAGAATACGAATGATTAAACATGCCATTAATATTAATAAAACAAGTATACATCAAAATGCCCAATTATAAGTCATCTAATCATAGCATTATAGCATATCTCCAATAGCTAGAGCAACCCATATATTGCTCTTGTGAAGACAAATTTTCTTTAAAAACAAAGTTAGTATTATTATTACATTAATGAAACATATTTAATAAAATATAAAATACAATTTAAATACTTACTAGCGTCTCAGCAGCCTTCGAGTTAGAAAATTTAACATCTTGACCCTCACCCTTAGTGTAAACCGCCACAAGCACCTCAGCATGGGTCACCTGTCAAACTTCTTTCTCCTCCTTTGTGCAACATACATAAAAACATTAGTTAGCTATTTTTTGGGTTCAAAATAATTACTAAAGTATATTTACATAAAATGGATAATTTCACGTATAGAAGTTAATTAAATATTTTCAGTACATATCATCCGCCTCTTGACCACATAAAACAGGTAGAGCCGGAAGGTGCATGCTACCTAGATATTACTAAGTTCAAAAACTTATTTTAATGCAATAGAAACATAAAGAATGCATAGAATAGATCAAACCACACTATACACGTTAAAATTGCTTAGACAAAGCATGTATATCATCATAATCGCGTATAGAATTGAAATTCAGCACTAGTTTGATTTTATATCTATTTGTTGGCTTAGAAAGTCAACGACCAGATCTTGCACACACCTTATAGATCCTCAAATGAGTTGCTCACATGCCTAAAAGAGGATTCCCCAATGGTCTTATCCCTCATGACCTATTTCCTTGCGCACTAGGACTTAATTGAATTGTAGGATCCAATCTCCATTGAATTTCTAAGGTGTATCTCGTGTGTGTGAGAGAAATGAAAAGAGAGAGAGAATTTTTCTCTTCTTTGGACGTGTACTTAGGCATATATTTTAGTGAGGAAAAAAGATCCTTTGATTACTATATTTAATAGTGTGTAGCTGAAACCAAATAGGAAAAGAAAAAGTGTCATAATCCTTATAAGAATTCATCTAGACAATTTTATGAATCCTAGACTTTTGTTGACCAATATTATCCCACCTCTTGATCACCATCATGTCTAGAAACTCTCCCCATATTCCATACACTTCTTCCATATGCCAGATTTCCAAATCAGTCCTGCAAGATTCTATAATGAGCTCAACTATCCAATTAGGAAATTCCATTACTAAAAATGGAAACTCCTTTCTAACTTAGTATTCTAGTTGCATTATGATTTTATACTTAGCAACACAATACCACATGTGGAAACACAAAAACTTAACAATTGTACTAAATAGGAAAGTGGCTAGAACATGGACCAAAAGAGTTAAACACCTTGGCTCTTAAAATGACCAAAATGCCCTTTCTAACTCCTAGCTGCATTTTGACCTTTCAACCTTAACTCATTCTACTAAATAGTTACGACTACACTCTAGGATGAATATTGTAATCCACAAAAGCTCGTCATACCATGTAGACCTTTATTTTTAACCTACTAAGCAAAATGATCAAAATACCCCTTCATGTAACACTCATAATTAAGAAAGGTCTTTTACCTTGTACTATTATCTTATTGATTGCATCTTCTCCTTGAGACATCTAATCCATAAAATAACCATCCTCTGGATATAAAAAAACTTAATCTAGGGAGAGTCCCTAAGCCAAATACCTGATATAACTCTGAATGGAATATATCACTAAACTTAGATTTATATGATCTTCCATATTATTACAATGGAAGGATTACTCCATCACACGATGGAATGGATTCTATATTGCATAAGCATATCCCAACTAATCAATTTCATATACCCAAAATACAGAGTTGTTAACCTACAACCGAGGTCTCACCTATAGTGAATCAAAGTACATAAAGTTGACTATGTCAATTCATCCACATTTGCTCAAGATTAAGAGTATTTGCCATTTAGTAGCATAAGGTATATTTGATCTCCAACTTTGATAGTACAATTTGTGAGATTTGTTGGGGATATACCGTAATACTATAGATTAGATGACCTAATTAGGGTTTTAATAATATATATATATTCTTGTTTTTCTATACAATGACGTTTTTGGATATTCATATTCTTCGCCTTTATATGAATGTGTCCCTAATGTTCATCGGAGAAGAAAAATATTCTAAAAAGGTTTAGAATAATTCGCTGTGTTTTCTTCGATATGATAAACATTAAGAATTGATTCATGACCCTTCATATTATTTGACCGGGACTAAAATAATCGAGTACGAGTTATCATATGTTATTACCTTTGATTAACATAGTGATGTTAATGATAAAAGCTGGTATGCGAAGTGCCAAAACAACATAAGGATATGGACTAATGTATATATGAGTGATCGTCAGTGTACGGATCATTGAATGTGATGATAAATAGTGAACTACATGATTTCAGGTTAATAGTTTACTATTTAGTTGAGAATTGTGCAAATTAATCCTCAAACTTGAGAAATTACAGTTGTCGGATATATCAGGGGCTAAATATAGCGTCTGGACAATACTTGCCTTCTTAAGGTAAGATACGGCCTTTCGTATTTTAGTCTTGTGATACAAACTAACAGGTAATTGTCAAGATAGGATCTATTAACCTCTGTTGAGAGGCGAAGTCCTATGATATCTAAAATCGGTCAATAAATGAGGAAGTCATTGGCCAAGGCAAGAATGAAATTGATGGAAATGAGTTTTCCATAGTAGTCATCTCTCATTTCACTGTTTTAGATCTATTCATAGAATCGGAAGTGGACTTAACCATTTCATGGTACTTTACCGATCAGGACATTTTAATAAAAAGATCGGGCTGCACACAAATTCCCGACATTAAATAGATTCGTAAAAGACAGTGTCTTCATTATCGTATACATTTTCATGATATGTATGTTACTAATGCGTCACTCATGAACATGAGGGTATTTTGGGAAATGACGGAGACATTCCCAAAATAGATTAAGAGGTTTAATGGTCCTTCATCGGTATGCAGTTATGAATCTAGAAAGTCACACACTAATAAGCATCGGGAATAAGTTCACTGGTAGCTTATATAATGAGGTTAATGACTTTAAAGTGTTAAAAGTCATCTACATTGGTCAATTGGCCGAAAGTGTAGTTTTGTAAAGTTTTGGAATCAAAACGTAAATAATGAAAATTTTAGGGCTAAACTGCAAATTTTGAAAAGTTGTTTCAATAAAGTTATTCTACTAGAGATTAGAATGGGCAAAAGTAATAATATATATATATATGGGACATTATATATATATATATATATATTAAAGGGGATTTGATTTGATAAAGTGCCATGTCATCAATCTTAGTCATCAAATGGCAAAACAAATTATTGGATAAAATAGTACATGTGCGTTTGAGTGGGTACACGTAGGATGATTGGACTGTCCATGTCATCTATCTTAGGATTAATCTTATCCATTAATTTGAATTAAAGGTGGAGATTTAATCTTGATTAGATGATAATGATTACTTTTGCAAGTTGTAGGAGAGAGAAAAAGGTAACCATTGGATTGTAATGATTACAATCTAAAACCATGCAAAAGCTTGTCTAATCTTACACTTAACTAATCCTCTTTTTGATTGGATAATTTGCATGCATGTAAAATATATTATAATAGAGATTATAATATAATAACAAGATGACTCTCTCTCTTCTCCTAATACACACCACACGGCCACACTAAGAAAACAAGAAAAAATCTTCTTCTTGTTCATGCTTGATGGTTTGGCCATTGTAGCATAAGAAATAAGGTTTTGCTTTTTGTTAAAACAACAGACATACTAGTTACTATCTTGAAAACACACTAGCACATATTAGTTTTCATGCTTGGTGGAGGACTTTGGATGCTTGGTGGATATTTCTAGAGCCTTCAAGTTAGAAGGATTTCAAGCCATGTCTTCAAAACTTCATCTTCATAAAGTTGCTTCAAGAGGTATACTTCTATTGTACTCTTTTACATATGAATATATATATATATATATATATATATATATATATATATATATATATATATAATATTGATGTTAGAATAGAAGATACATGCATGTTATCTTAAGAACTTCTATTAGATTTACATGTTGTTACAAAGTGTTTACATGCCAAAAACTTTTAAATGCTAGCTTATCATGGTATGTACTTGTTGTATGCAACTTGTTTATCTATCGATCCTAAATAATGAAGTTGGACTTTCAAGATTATACCTCAATTGTCTAGTTTAATGTGTGTCACATGCACTAGTGAGACAAGCCTAGAAAGACCTCCAATGACCAAGGTCGATCACCCTACACATATGAGACTTTCTCATTACAACCTTGTCCTGATAATGTACCTCGCTCCACCATACAGTTATAAACAAGATCTAGAAATAAGCGTCCATGACTTAAACCTTCTGTGCACAGTCACCATGTACCTAAGTCATTTACTTAAATCAAAAACCTCTATACATGCATATACATCGATATGAACAGATAGAACAATAAAGAATGTATCACTAATACTAATATATTACAACATGTATCTATTTATTCCAAAATATTATGTGCTAGTGGTCTTTAAGGCATATTAATCCCAACAAAGCTAACGTAGTGCACCAATAGGGACTTGAGAATGTTATCCTTGTTCTATAGAGCATTATTTTGTCATTTGTCGTCCTACCATCTCACCTGCATCTCCCGCCAATTTTCGTCAAAAGTCTAGTCTTGGCTCTTGTTATATTTATGGGTCTTGTAAAATTGGTCTTTAATTATTTCCCTTATATTCATATGGAAGTGCCTCTTTACGAGCTAGCTCTCACAAGGGTTCCACTTGTAATCTCTCTGCAACTGCAACCAAAAAACAAGTACAATGTAATCAATTAAATGAAATTAACATGCATGTATAATATATATATATATATATATATATATATCATTAGTTAGTATCATTTGCAATAATAATTAATTTAACGAATAATGCATTAAACTTGTACTCATTTAGATTGAAAAAAATTACTAATCACTGCTATAGATCTAGACATGTGTACGTCTATCTATCAATCATGTTGTATAGGCCTTTAGCAAGTGAAAGTCAAACCCCTACCAATCTATAGTGCCCACGGAACGACCTGATGACTACGACTATGTGGACTGACAAAGGTGGCTGCTGGTAGGTTTCTTGCTAGACAGCCATAGAAGGCCAATGGATTTTAATTAATAAATAAAAAATTGACAAAAAATAAAGATCCATCGCCCTGGCTATCACTAAGTCACCAAAAATGGGCGACTAATCCTTTTTCCTCGTAATTTTGTTTTTAAAAAAAGTCATCGCGAATCTGTTTAAAAACTTTGGCACCAATTACTGGTGCACAAAAATGCAACATAATAGTGATAGATTGTGACTTTCATCGCTATTCTGATGCATTTTCGTTGTTGTTTGAAAATGGATTTTTCGATTGTTGCCTTTTATATCGCCCATGTCACTGATTCTAGTAGTGTAACTTCAGTTTTCTTTCATTTGAAAATACCATATAGAAACTCTAGTACAATATCAAAATTAGTTTGTTGAGCTTAATCCGTATGACAAATTATATACCTTTTATGTCATTGAAGATTAAAATAACCAATAATATTTCAATCAATATTAAAAGAAAATGATTCATTTAATTCATATAATACAAAAAGAAATTATGTATATATGGAACTGTTTTATGTCCTTTTCAGTTTTTCATTCATACTTGAATGATTCAAAATAAGGAAGATAAATTCAAGTTCATTGAAATCAATTTTCTTTCTATGATATCTTATCTCTCATCGATTCTATATAAGATTTGTGCTCAGTTGATAATGACTTGGGTTCAATACTATTTTCAACATGCACTTAAGCTTTTGGGCAATTGCCTAGGCTCAATTTGTTGGCAAGCCAATCGTTATGCTGGTATCTTACTAGTGGTATCAAAGCTAGGGTACCATGTGAAAGTGTGAGCACATCTCATTGCATGGTGGTCCTAGGTTGGGGGTCTATGTTGTTTGGCATGACACTGACGTCAAATACTTAAGGCGTGGAGTTTGTGAGATCTCATCCCACATCTACTCTTTATGAGATTTGTGTTCATTTTATAATGGCTTAGGTTCACTAAGATTAACAAAATAGATTTATGTAATGTTGGCCAGTTGATTAAGCACAAGGTGTTAGCAAGCTCATAATTCGCTTTGGTTATTACACTTTCAGTTTAAAATATAGTAAAACCTCTTTAAAATAATACTCTATGAATTAATAATATGTTTTAAAAATTCCAGGTCCCACCTTGGGACTAGAGTAAAAAATTAATAATCTCGATAAAATTAAAAGTTAATACATTTAAGATATTTTCTTTGCATTTTACAGATCCAAATATTTTATAAATTAATAATTCTCTAAAAAGTACATAATAAATTGACCACAAGATTTTCTCAAAATATGAATAAATAGTAGCTTCTTTTTGTTGAACTTCAAATCTAATTTAATATTATCTTTAATTTTTCGTAATGCCCCTAAAAGTCCTAGAGTTGCTTTCTTGTATTGCAACAAGGAGTTTTGGAGTGTCATTGATGCCTTAACTGCTTCCTTGCATGACACTGGTTCCAAAAGATGTGTATCATTATCAACTTCAACTTTAACTTCAACTTCAACTTGAGAATGCCCTATCATATTGTCAATGATCCTGTGTATACCTAAAACCTCTGTAGTAATTTTACAAAAACTTTAAAAGGTTGTTGACATCTATTTTTTATGGTATCCCAACTCATTGATTACAACGCTTAATTCATTAATATTGTATCTTTCTAAGGCTTTATCAAAAGTCTCAAAGGTCATGTTTTCCATGGATCGGATCTTACAATTGCAAAATTTTTAATATGTTTACTATTATGCCAAAAAAATAAAAATACCTTTAAAAATTAATACTTGTTAATTTATCGATAAATTAATATCTCGCTAAATTAATAGAATTTAACGGTCCTAGTAGTATTAATTTAAAGATGTCATATTGTATTTTAGAGGGACTTTATTACAATACCAAAGTGAGTTTGTTGAGCTTAATCGTATGACAACTTACATACCTTTTTATGGAACTAAATATTATAATAGCCATTAATGTTTTCATTAAAATTTAATAGCATTAATGTTTATTCATACAATAAGCATTAATGTATTTGTTGAACTTCATTTCATTCATTTCAATTTTTTGTTCATACTCAAAAAGGATTCAAAAAAAAAAAGGTTAAGAATAGAGAACAAGGTAAAAAAATATATATTAAAAAAAGTTAAGTATTTATTTTTCCAATATATATTATTCATATATAAAGAAAATAGCATTGAAAGAGGGAAAAATAGCAAAAATATAAAGAACGAAAATTGAACATCCACTTACACTTTCATCAAACATATATTGGAGTCAGTTGTATCGAGTTGTTCAAATAAAATTGACTTTTAAATAAAGTGGGCCCCACCTTTATCCCTCCTACTTTGGCCTATTCACCAAAACAAACTTTTTGTGTACCAACTTTTCTCCTATCAAAACAAATCTTTAATGACAGCTTAAAAGTTCTTCACTCCAATTGACTATCCTTGTTTTACAAAGAGCATCATCTTCTACACATATTTGTATCCTTAATGACATATATTGAGGTATAGTTCATCTCAAGAAGGGAAAACAAAAACAAAACTGAAAGATGAGTGCATCTTCAATTGAATTGATTGTGCAGGTGTGTAAATCTTCTAAGATCTTTTGATTGTGTCATGAATATGCCTTGAAATGTTTCACTTTGTTTTCCAATGAGGTATGGTTTTTTCCCTATTTATTCATTGTATACTTAATTTTCTATCCATAGTAATTTTTTTCTTCTTATTGTGAATCCTATAAAGGCTCCTTATTAATGATTAAGTGCAATTACTTATTTGTGTTGCATCAAATGATTTTATAATTATTTGAATAAGTTGAATTCACAAGGTTATGTAATCTAACATCAAATTCTCAAAAGGATTGTTTCAAACTTAAGCTCCATTGAGTTCATTAGGAGTCATATTAAAGAATTTATAGTAGTAAAGACAAAATGAATAAAATTAATTGTTTACTTCTTGATAAAGCTCCATATATTTTGAAGGGATTTAGTTCTAGAAGTCATAGTAGTTGTGACAAACGGTTGAAATTAGTTGTTTATGTCTCACAAATCTGTTATCTTCACAATATATTGATTGCATGTGCTCAACTCCCAAGGTTGGAGCCAAAATATATAATTAGAGGACTATGGTTGAATTTCTTATAATTTAGCGAGGGACAACTTTGTATCTTAGAAGGGCTTTTATGAAATTCAAAAAAATGTAAGTTAAAAAATCAAATATCAAAACTTTCTTTTTTGGTAGGGAAATGAGGATTGGGGAAAGTCATAGGTCATCTCCAGCAATAACTAGTCATGCCCTTAACCACTGACTAACTAGGTTTGTTTATGCCTATTAAAGTGGTAAATCAACTCTGCATGGTTCCATGCGCACTACCATTATTATATAGTTCCCTCTCGTCTATGTTCTATTGCTTTTGGTAGAATTATTTGTTGTTGAAGGCCTACTCCGAGGGCTAACTTGCTCAAGATGATCGAAGACACTTCAATGGTTTCTTCTTTAAATAATCCTCACCATATTTAAATCATGTCACCTACTATATTTGAAACAAAAGTCACTAAACTTCTCTAATTTAAGGGTAATCCAAGTATTAGGAAGGTTATTTCGTTGAAGATTGAAGCCACTTAGAAGTAAAAGATGATGTCTTTGAACCAAACATGTCCTTAGATTCCAAGCTTTTACCTTATCACCAATTTTTAAAATGAATCGTGAACATGTTCTATTTTAAAGAAATAATCTCTATTGGCTTTCTCAAACCCCAAGTTTTATTGATTATATCATTTATACTATTGGAATTCAAGACTTTATCAGCCATCATTACACTTACAAGCATAGTGTCCACCTTGCTAACATAGGTACCATATAGGTGACAATTTTGTCTATGATGAGGGTTACAAGATACTTGCATGGACCAATCTCTCTAATAACTACTAGAGGGAATGGCCTATGGGTGCATACTTTTGAGCCTCTTGACATTTACAAATCGTTGCCCACATAGTGCCTATGCCAACATGTATGATAGTATGGTTAATCATTTTGTTGGATACACATTGATTAAATGGTTGCAAGGCTACATCATTTCCTTTTGAATTAGGATAATTAAACATATTGTTAGTTCATCTTTTTAATCCAGATTTTCAATTGATACTATGAGATAAATAGATAAAATAGAAGGGGTGAAAGCAAAGCATTTATGAGAAACAACATCAAAATGGGAGGATAAGAAATGAAAGGTACGCAAAATGAGGGTAAACCAAGGTTATACGGACTAGAAATTATAGGCGAAACAAGTAGAATGTTAATTGAATGGTGGAAGGAGAAGCAAGAAACGTATATTGATAATGAGTTTCAAAAAGGGAATAATAGACTAAGGGTAATGTTATAGGGATCTTATTGAAAAGATATGGAAGATTGGGATCAAGTTGAGAGAGATGAACTTAGGAAAATGGCTAAAGAAATAGTAGACAAGCAACATACACATAGACAGACACATACAACTACTAAAACATAATGAAGACACACTCACTAGACTAACAACATACACATACCGATCATTACATATACATACACCCTGATTATTACACTCATACACAATACTCCACACACACATACCTAGGCCACATACGCATATACTATATAACTTATACAAACACATATTATAACACATACACAACAAATTCAAAAGCCCTTTTATATAGTATGGCTTTATTGTGGCCGCTAAAAATTGATTGGTGAGGGTTGTTCTAATAGCCACGACGAACGATGTGTTGTTGTGCATTCTAAGTATTCATGTACAGGGAGGGACTGAGGTGTTTGGGTTAAGGGATAAAAGTGATAGTGTGAATAGATTCAAGGGTCAAGGGGTTGGGGTGGGAGTAGAAGGTTTGGGGTTTGGGGTTGAGGTTACGGTTGGGATTAAAGTAGCGATTGGTACATTGGAGTGAGGTTGGGAATAGAATAGCATTCCCAACTCTTTTTGATTCCCATGCTTCATATGAATGAATGAAATTGAGAATCTCATTCCCAAGAAAATCCATTCTCGCGTACATAGGAATAGCTATTCTAGAGCAAACACGTGGGATTAGCTCATTCTCATGTATTTTGGAATAAACTTGACTACTATACCCTCATATAACATAATTTTTATACATAGTTTGTTTTACAACGATAATTATATAATAATAATTATTAAAATAATAATAAAAATAAAATAATAATAATAATAAAATAACAATATTAATTATATAATAATAATTATTATTAAAATAATAATAAAAATAATATAATAAAATCATAAACAAAATAAAATAATAATAATAATAATAATAATAATAATAATAATAATAATATAATAATAATAATAATAATAATGATGATTAAAATAGTAATAATAATAATAATAATAATAATAATAATACTAATATAATAAAATAATAAAATAATAAATGAAAAAAATAATAATAATAACAGTAGTAGTAGTAGTAATAATAATAATAATAATAATAATAATAACTAACAATAAAAATTAAAAATATAATAATAATAATAATAACAATTATAATTTAAAAAAATATAATAATAATAATAAATTAATTAATTAATAAATAATAATAATAATAAAATAATAATAGTGATCAAAATAGTAATAATAATAATAATAATAATAATAATAATAATAATAATAATAATAATGATGATGATGATGATAATGATAATAATAATAATAATTTTTGTTATTATTATTTATTTTGTTTTTATTTATTATGATTATTATTTATTGTTGTTGTTGTTATTATTATTATTATTATTATTATTGTTATTTATTATCTTGATGTTGTTTACGATTATGTTCATGTTGATTCTTATTTTTAATACTATAATAATAAAAGGGGAATCCTGTCATATTTTATAAGTCATTCACATTACTACTATTCAATCCTAGAGCATACCAGACATGTCATTCTTATTTTCAAGCTCATTACATTCTTAGTTTCATTCCATTCATTGGCTTGTTACATTCTTGTTCAAATTCATTCCAGTGTATCAATCGCTACCTAAGAGTGTTTGGGGTAGGGTAAAGGTATAATTTTAGGTGTGGGTGTCAACAGTGAGAGGGCATGGAGATGTTCAAAAGCTTAGGTGGGTTTGGGTTTTAGGGTCAGGGGATGTTCAGTAGGAGTTTAAATATATGGTTCTGTTTCCAGAGTCAGAAAGAATTTTTTTGCATTAAAAAGATTAAAAAAAATACCCTCAAACCTTAAGGATTAATTGTTTTGCAATGTTATATACCTTGAGAAAGACTGGGTAAAACACAAACCTTATGCGGGGAGTTTGCAAAATAAGCTTGATCATGTGGTGGCAAATGAAAATTTTCCAATATGAGAATAAGGTAGCGATTGGTACACTAGAATGAAGTTAGAAATTGAATAGCATTCTCAATTCTATTCTGATTCCCATACTTGGTATGAAGGAATGAACTCGAGAATTCTATTCCTAAGGAAATCACGTTTTTCTGTACATCGAATTAACCATTCCAAAGTAAACACATAGGATTAACTCATTCTTGTGTATTTGGGAATTGACTTATTTCTAGTATTTTTATTATTAATGTTATTGTTATTGTTATTATTATTATTTTTTTATGTTATTGTTATTATTATTTTTTTTTATTTTTTATTTTATAATAACTATTATTATTTTATTTTTACTATTTTTAATATTATTATTATTGTTATTGTATTTATATTTTATTATTATTATTATATTATATTATATATAATAGTTATATTTTAATGGGGGTATGTTAGTCATTTTGGAAATAAATAATATTAATAATAAATTAATAATTGAAATAAAAATAAAATATCAATAATAATAATTATTAATAATGATAATAATAATAATAATTATTATTATTATTATTATAATTATAATAATAATAATTATTATTATTATAAATTAAAATAATATTGATAAAATAATAATCAAAAATTCAAATAATAATAATAACAATATAATAATAATAATAATAATTGTTATTATTATTATTATTATTATTATTATTATTATTATTATTATTATAAATTAAAATAATATTGATAAAATAATAAACAAAATTCAAATAATAATAATAATAATAATAATAATAATAAACTATTATATTATTATTATTATTATTATTTATTATGTTTATGTTATTTACGATAATGTTCATGTTTATTCTTTTTTTAATAGTATAATAATAAAATGACAAATTTGTCATATTATACAAGTCATTCTTATTACAACTCTTGTATACTGGCTACCAAACTAGGGTTTGGAATCAATATATCCATTCTATCTTCATTCCTAGAGCTTAGCAATCATGTCATTTTTCATTCTCAAGTTCATTTGTTTCCCAATTTTATTTCATTCCTTAGCTCATTCCATTTATATCCAAATTTATTTCAGTATACCAATCGATACCTAAATATAGAAAATGAGTGTTTCATTATTGGAAAATTTTGAATAGGATTTTATGAGATTTACGAAATATTGTCTATAGTTATTAATCTGCTAATAATGTCTATATTGTAAATGATTTTAGAACCATTAGTAATTCTATGATTGAAATAAAAAATGTTTTATAGTTAAAGAATTTGAGATCTATTAATCTAATGACTTAGGCTTTATTTAGCCTAACTTTTAGACATTCAAAAGTACTTCCTATGAGTTTAGAAGCTGAACTAACTTGTTTGGTCCATTTTTAAAAGTGTTTTTAGGTAAAAACTTAAGATGAAAAAAGTTAAAAAATAAAAAGCTCCCAATTGAAGCTTTTCAAAAAATGTTTTTACGAACCTGTTTTACATAATGTGGAAAGCCTTTTTTTCTCAAATATACCCCTGCATATTTTTTAAAGTTTAATATTACCTTCAAAACTTTTAAAAGCTCAATGTTAATGTCGTCGCCCTAAACACCATTCCGAGTTCTTTCCCCTATACACCAGAAGTACCTTGGATGTACTCTGACTTGACTACTACGACCCAAACCCTTATGAAACACTCCGTTCATTTGGGTAGGGATTATAACATCGGTGGTCGTGCTACCACCTGACAGCTTAGTACCGCCCAGGGAGACACAACCAACTGCATCTGCTTTAAAGGTTGCAACCCAATGCCTCACATCACATCATATAACATATTCATTAATCAACAACACATCAACTAGTCAACAACACATCCATTAACTCAACAACACATTCATTAAGTCAACAACACATTCATTAACTCAACAGCACATTCATTAACTAAACAACACATTCATTAACTCAACTACTCATTCATTAACTACAATTAAGCTTCAACAATACCTATATTCAACACATTAATACCAACAAAAGAACAAGATCTCTACAACACATTCACACAATTTTAACCTTAAAAGAACATAATCTCCACAACACAACTCCAACTTTTCAACAATATTTAACCAACCTATGAATCTCTACAACACATAACCTCAGCACAATCAATGTAGTAACCAACTACAATGCATTATGAACTCATTACAACAACAAAACCAAGCTTTAAACAAACCAAACATGCCATTCTCTAAAATTGCACCAAGGCTGGAATTTTAAGAAATTCATCAAAATAAACCCCTAAATTCACCAAATTCACTCAAAGGCTATTAAATCATATCCCAATCACATATATATAATCATATACACCAAAGCTAACTCAATTTCTCAACTTTCAACTAACAAAGTTGGCATAAATCTAACTATTTTGCCTCAAACAAGTTCATATGCATATATAAAGCTCTCAAATCACTACTACAACATATATTCATCTCTATAAACATTTACAACACAATTATATAATATTTCCATGGATCAAAGTAAGCATACACATGCAAGAACTTGAAACCCTCACCTTAAAATTGTTGGAAAATACTAGATATGACAAGTACTAGCTATGGAGAACAATCTTTGAGCTATTTCCACTTTGATTGGGCCTTGAATTGCAAGATTCACCTTAAAAAATGATAAAAACCCTAACTTTTCTGATTTTTTCTCTTTTTTTTTTCTCTCTTGGCTAATTTTCCTAGGCTATTTGTCTTGCTTTGTTGTTTTGTTTGCTATGTATATAATGTATATAAAGGTCAAACTAGTCAAACAAGACACCTAGGCTAAGTCAAACATGGTCAAGGTTGGTTGGCTTTGTAAAATAAGCTTATATTGTATGTATTTATTGTATAATGTAATTAAGTGGTCAAATGATTAATTAAGCTAATTATGCAAAGTCAAAAAGTCAAAGATGGCATACAAAATTATTATCTAACATGATTATATGTATTTATGTATGTATTATATATATATAGGTAATTTAGATGCAATTATGATGTAGTAAAATAGATAAACACATATTTAACACATAATACTATAAATTAATTTTTAAAACAAATAAATGCACATATAATTAAATGCTCGGGTCTCACACACATATATATATATATATATATATATATATATATATATGTGTGTGTGTGTGTGTGTGTGTAAATGTCTATTAGTGTTTATATATGTATATGTCTAAGTAGATTAGTGTATAAAATATATTTTAAATACACAAATTACAAAAAAAAAAAGGATTGGCCTAGCCTAATTCAGCCTAGCTTGTGACCTATGGTAATGGACTCATGGGCTGAATTGGGTCCTGTATTTTGAAAAATAAGCCCAGCTTAACTCAACCCACCTAAAACTTGGGTTGAGTTGGGCTTAGTTCTTTCGACCCACGACTCGTGTGGGCTGGACTGAACTGGCCTGGCTTGGCCTAGATGCCAATTCTATAGAGAGGGATGGAAGAGTATCAATGACCAAGGATAATTTATTTCCACCATAAACAGTGTTAAGTTATTTAAAGATATGAAATTATTTACTCACTAATTCCCAAGGAAAAGATAATTTGGTCGTGAACTCTAGTTAAGCCAATTTAGTTCTCATTATTTTAAAAGTGATACGTTTAGTCTCTAAAGATTTTTAAAAGTTTCAATTTAGTCCTTAATGTTTATATATTTTTTAATTTGAACTCCATTATTTCAAAATTCACGCACTTAGTCCTCAATGTTTGCAAAAGTTTCAGTTAAATCTGTGTCGTGAGATTTTAATTGTGACCGGTACATGAAACTCTAGTGACTAAATCAGAAAAAAGTGAAAACATTGGAGCATGAAACTCTAAGGACTAAAGTAGAATATAAGCGAAAACATTGGGAACTAAACTAAAACTTTTTGCAAACTCTGGGGACTAAGTACATCACTTTAAAATAATAGGCACAAAACTAGAAAATAATGTAAACATTGGGAATTAAAAGCATCACTTCTAAAATAAAGCGAAAAAATTGAGAAAACGTACAAACATGGGATTGGGGGGGGGGGGGGGGGGGGGGGGGGGGGGGTGGTTCTTTTTCTTTTTATGGACGTGATGAGTTATTTATTTGGGTTGAATTGTTGTCCATATTGAAATGGATGAGATTGATAAGGAGTTGGTCACAAAATGAATGGTTTAGAGATCGAATTTATACCTTAACTACTAAAAAAAGATGGATTCTAAGAATACTTCTTTTCTCCAAAACGTGACAAATTAACTAAAATGATTTCTTTAATTATTTAGGATGAATTATTAGTCCAGCACAAGAAGGTTCCGCAATGGCTGGAGTCGTTCCTACAAAAGACATTCTTTGGCTCTTGTTCGGCTCATGAGCTTCAGAAGAATGAGCTAAATCGATACTGCATCACTTGTGATTTATCTGCTTGCAGATACTGCATTTCAGAAGGCCTTCATGAGGAACACAATATGCTTACAATATATCGACATGTCTACAAGGATGTTGTTCCCCTTAACGAGATGGAGAATCACATCAATTGTTCAAAAATTCAGGTAAATATTGTTTGTCTATTTTTATCCATTAAGCTACAATGACCCTAGACAATAGCATTGTCTTAACCAAAAACTCTTGTTTATGAGTGACAATGCTGGCGTGCATTTTTTCTATGGAATGACTACTTGTCTATGGTTCACTCTATAATGCAATGGCCGAA
This sequence comes from Ehretia macrophylla, assembly GCA_037974665.1. Lineage (NCBI taxonomy): Eukaryota > Viridiplantae > Streptophyta > Magnoliopsida > Boraginales > Ehretiaceae > Ehretia > Ehretia macrophylla. Next base: position 10,568,686 of record CM075768.1, read on the forward strand.
TAGTAAACATGCGATCTCTAATGTAAAACATTGTCATATTAATAATATTATTAATTACCACCTCATTTAAAAATTTAAACTATTAGAAAATAGTTTATTTCATTATCTTCAAAATGCCTTCGCTCATGCAGGTAAGATTCATTTTTAGCCTTCCATGTGGACAATTTTAATGTTTTTAAATAAGTGGTGGCGAGGCTTTAATCCAGAAACTTTTGATAACTAAATTCTAATACCATATTAGAGTACCAGCTCATTTAAAAATTTAAGTTGTTAAAGAGGAGTTTTTATATTATTAATTGTCTTCCACACATATTAATGGAACACATATACTTTTCCAGCTTAATTAAATATGGGGTAATATCCATTTTGGTCATGGATCTTTGACCTGATTAATAAAGTGGCTCAATATCTTCAAAAGTGATACGTTCTAGCCATTTATTTTTTGTCCGAGTAACACTGTTAGTCATTTTTAGTGATTTTGTTAAAAAATTGATGGGAAACGCACGTGATTAGTACGTTTCTTTTATTTTTCCCAAATTACATGTGATTAGCACGTGCGTTTCCCGTCAAATTTTTAATGAAATTAGTAAAAAATACTAAAAGTATCACTCGGACAAAAGATCAGGAACTGAAATATATCACTTTTAAAGATAAGATATCACTTTGTCAATTAGATAAAAAAAATAGAGGACCAAAATGGGTATTAACCCATTAAGTAAAGATATCATTCACAATAACCATCATACTACCCTAAATGTTGGGAAAATTATATTCTATGATTTGTTATACTATGATATAGTGTAACAAGTTATACATGGTCACTGGGGAGTCATAAAGCACTTGTCAACTTTGATCTTTTTTGTTGAGACCCCCTTGGTCCCGATGCTGGTTTTTGGGGATTATGCAAGTCTTCTACAGTTTACTATTTAACTCAACTAGAAACTAAGCATATCAATTAACCTGCATCTCTCAGTGATGAAGATCAATAACTAGCAGTCAGCTCCATCATCTCAGCCAAAATTATGTTTTTGAATTAAATCTTATCTGGTTGTAATCATGATGTGATTGCAGCCATACAAGTGCAACAAGAAATGGGTGATATCCCTGAATCCCCTTCCGCATTGTGGTTCAGGTTCTCAAATTGATGGGGATGTAACTTGCGACATATGCAAGAGAAGACTCAACGACCCTGATCAATTTCGCTTCTGCTTCATTTCTTGTAAGGTAAGAAATATTTAATATTGATAGTTAAGCAACAAACTTTTTACTTCTGTTTTCTGCAATCCATGTGTTTCTTTTCTTTTTTTCTTTTTTTGGGAACTTGTTAGCATTTGTCTCCTTAATCTTTGACATTATATTTGTTAATGAAATGTGGGTTGAATTTTTGCCTTGAATTTCAAGAACTTCAATGGTTTTAGCAATCAAGAATTAACAAAGTAACCGTTTGAATCTTTATTGTTGAATGTCGATGCCTAAGCTATAGTACAACTACTCCTGCTTATAGTTGTTAGTTGAAGTAGTAACAGTCTAAGTTACAAACTACTGCTAAAGTTGAAAATTTTAAGACTTTAACAACATGTTTGTTGAATTGATTCTTGCTATAGGGGAAATGATTCAATAATTGTCGATGGTTAGCCAGACAAACTTGTTTGCGCCTTTGTTTTGTCACCACAAATCATTTACATCTAAGTATATACATTCCACAACTATTATTATAATCAGGGCCGTCTCAAACAATTTGAGAGCCTTGGACGATCATTTAAATATGGACCTTAATAATTAAGTTTTTTCTCAATTAAAAAAATTTTAAATTTTCTACTAAAATAATCACTACAAATAAAAGGACATTTCTCCAATATTATTTATCTTTATTAAGACTTTCTTCAGCATATTTCTTGGGCTTTAATAATTAAGCTTTATTTAGTCTATTGCATATAAAAAAAATTAATAAAAAAATGAATATAAGTAAAAAAAATTAATTATTTCAAGTTAAGATATATATAAGTATGTAAACAATATCAAAATTTATCACATAAAAAAATAAAAAGAAGAGTTGAATGTATACCTCTATGCTTTCTTTCTTAGGCCAACCCTGCTCTCTTATATTATATGCAAAATTAATATCACAATAAATAAAAATCGTTTAAGTGCTGACCTTCAATAGTTGGGTCTTCATTAGTTCAAAAATCGATTAAGTGTTAGTTGTTTGATATCTTTTTACTAAATTAGTATTTTTTTTTTATAACTTGGGGCCCCCAATCTATGGGGGCCTTGGGCACCGGCCCAAGCTGCCCATAGCTTGGGCCGGGCCTGATTATAATTGTTAATGGTTAACCGCCAAGTCCAACATACAATTAATGATGAAGTGTATCAGACTCTCCGTGGTTTGGTATAAGTGTATCGGTGTCCCTGTGTTTCAAAAATTAGTACAAGTAGTCCCTGTGTTTTGGTAAAAGTGCACATGTGCCCCCTCTGTCTCTTTTCCGTCAAAAGAACTAGCATAATTTGCAAAAAGACGTCAATGTCCTTAACTTTTTTTCATTTATCTCTTTTGTCCTTTTCTCTTTTATTTAAACTAAAAAAATTAAAAGAATATATATATATATACACAAACAAAAAAACAAGAAAAATGCACATAATCTTGAACCTATCAAAGTCGTTCAAGAAAAAAAACTGCACATTAACTTGATCTTCACATTAGCAACCTCCATAGCAGCAACCAAAGTCTTCTTCTTTGGTACCCTTTTGATGTCAATCTTAATATCTGTGAGTTGCAATCTCTTAAAATTCATCTAACTCCTTACCATGTCAGGGGCATCAACAAGAGCCCTGTTTTGGTCGATGACGTCAACAATGATGACGAGCTTGCCATAGTCTTTGCCGTAGTTGACGAGAGCGACCCTTCCGAACTATACGTACTTCTTGAACGACATTTTCGGCGATTTGTTTAGGGGTGGAGGGGGTTATATATATATATATATATATATATATATAAATATATATATATATATATATATATATATATGCCTACACATAACACAGAAAAAAAAGTATTTACAGGATTGAGGGTGACGGGGCTGGGGGGTGGGTGACAGGCTGGGTGGGGGTAGGGGTAGTGGGGTGGGGGTGATGGGCTGGTGGGGGCGGGTGGGTGGGGCGAGGGGGGGGGGGTGCGGGGGGCGGCGGGGAGGGGAGGGGAGGGAGGGTGGTTGGGAAAGATGACTAGTTTTCTTTTTTTTCTTTTTTTTTGTGTGTGTTATTTATTTATTTATTAAAAGGGTATTTATGTCCAAAAATCTAGTTATTTTGCTTACATGTACCTTAAAACATTCGTCCATTTGCGTCTGAAACGCATGCATGTCAATCTCAATCAGAAATAATGATTTTTTGGACGGCAGGGAGGTCCTGTGCACTTTTACCAAAACACAGGGGCTATTTATGCTAATTTTTTAAACACAGGGGGCAACGATACACTTATATCAAACCAAAGGAGGGTTTGGTGCACTTTTACCAAAATACATGAACTACTTATGCTAACTTTTAAAACACAAGGGGCACCGACACACCTATGTTAAACCACAGGGGGGTCTGGTACACTTTATAATATATCTAACCTATATAGCACAATTTTTTTTTTTTTTTTTGGTGAAATGTCAATTATGCCTAATCGAACTTGTTCGCTTTGTTTGATATAGAGCTAATTTAATCAACTTTCAGAAATAGATTGTGTCTAGAACTGTAGATTTAATCATTTTACTAATAACTTGTACAAAATGTTGTGTAGTAATCACTTGTGTATTGGTAAATGGAAATAGAAAAACAGTACTAAGTCATTCAAGAGGCATATCAAATTCTTTACGTTATTTCTCTTCTCTCAAACAGGTAAAATTTGTCCCATTTTCCCTCCTAGCAATATACCTGTAAAAGAAGAAGAAAATGAGGCGCGGAATTTATCCAAGTAATAACTTTCTTCTATTTACAAAACTCTCAGGTGGAGGCATTCAATAGAAAGACCAATGACTGGGAACCACCTTTTCTTGAAATCGAGACACCACCATCAATGATGAGCGAAACTGAGCTAAATGGAAATCCTGTGAAGCTTACACCACCAAGAAATGATGCTGATGGAGTTGAAATTAATGGAGTGAGGCTTAGGACATCAACTACGATTGAATCTGATCGAACTGAGAATGCAGGGAAGCGTAAACGCAGGAGGAACGGAGTGCCTTGCAGGGCTCCATGCAACTAGCTATCAGTGCTGAGGAGCTTGAAATCCTCTCTTTCATTCATTTCAAAACTACAGAAGTGTGTTTTGGTTTCATACTTACCTGAATATCTACTATGTTGTGATGGGTTGCACTTAGGATTATGGTTTTCAAATGTTTTGAGTCTTTGAACTAGTGTACTTTGAGGAAGGTGTGTTCTGGAGTGGAACTAATCTTATTCTTGTGGGTTTTTGTAGTTGATGATGTAATCTGTGGAGTCCACACTTTTTTAGATTAGGCAAAATGCACTCAAACTCCCTTGTGGTTTATCCTGATAATATAATACTCCTCTGTGATACGGTTATTAGCTAATAAGCCCCAATAATATTTAGAAAGGTTGCAGGACACCACCTCAATCGACATTTTCATCCATCTTAATTGAGGGTGCAACATGCATGCAAGAGATGTGATGGTGGAATAATTAATTAGTAACGTGTTAAAATCAAAAGTTCTGCATCATGGTTTCAACCTTTATTATACAAATATTATATATATATATATATATAAATATTCTGACAAAAATACTCTTGATATAAAGAAAAAAAATTCTTTTACTTTATTTCTCACTTTTTTTTCTTCTCTAATATTCTTTTTCATCTTCTCCCCTGACAATTCTCCCTCTTCATCTTCTTCCCCATCACACCTTGATTTGAACTATAATCATTAACCCGATAAAGAATAGGTCCTTTATCCCCATAAAAAATAAAAATAATGCCATTAACTCAAATATAATAGCGTGAGCATTGTGTCAGTGATTTGCCCGAGCAACTTTCTGCTGAACAGTTCAAATGTAAAATTTAATAATCAAAATCTACAGGACTATATAGAAAGAGAGAAGGGAAGTCTTGCGAATAAATTTATAATCAACCATTCAACTGGGAATAAGAAAAGGTACTTCAAAAGAATTTAGTACTCGGATCTACTAACTACACCAGATTTCGTGACTTTCACGTCTGTACAAGATTTTGGTTTTGCGTCAACACGTTCTTGCTTGGTGTTTTGGAATCTCTTGTCCTCTAGACAAAATGCATTCTCTTTACACGATAATGGTGCTTCCTGGGATGACTTTGCTTCCAGGAATTCTATTATATATGTAGTTGTGATACAAAAATTTCAACTTGTCATTTGTTTTTAAGAAACCTCCTTTAGATGATGTTTAACATTATGTAATTAGTACCTAACCTCTTTAATTATATATGAATGACATCACGTTTGGCAACCTACAGTGTTAGCTTAAAAGAGACGGATAGAGGCGGTGTGTCGAGTTTTAAAAAATATAGGAAAATATTTGATAGTTTTACTAACAGAACGGGTAGACTAATATATATAGATTTTACAGGAAACGAAGTAATATTTACCGTAAAAGTTATTTATTCATCAAAGAAAATATACATTTTCCTGTGGTGATTAAAGCGTGTGACTTTTCAACTAGACATGTAAGAAGGCAGAAAGTCGACTACCAACCATTGGCTTTTTTTCTACTTGCGCTTTTTGAAAATGTCCTTTTTATGTTGGCATAAGTTCAAATTCAACTTGCACATAAATTTCTCAAGGGTTAGCCTAACAACTAGCTAAGCAGCTATAGATTATTGTTTGCGTTTGTTGGTTTCAACTCGGTTAACGTATATATGTTCAACTTAATCTAATCTAATCTTGCACATTTCGCCAATATGTTTAGTGCAAAAAAAATAAAAAATTGACCGTTCTACAAACCCTCTTGACAACAAGAATATTATAGACATTGTCACCTTCCACTAATTTGTATAAATCACTAGAGCGAAGCATCGATGAATCATATGAATATCCACTAGGTTGCACAAAAAAGTCGCGAGAGGTGAGTAGAGAGAGAGAGAAAACATGGCAGGAGTGACAACTTTAGATAATGAGGCCATGTTACATGGTTCAGTAGATGTAACAAAACGGTTGGTTAGCTTTGCAGACTCCATGACTCTCAAATGTGCCGTTGAGCTTCACATAGCTGATATTATAGACTCACATGGCCACCCCATCACATTGTCTCAGATTGCTTCTAGCTTTGGTTCTCCTTCCGTAAATATGAGCTATCTCCGGCGTATAATGAGAATGCTAGTTCGAATGAAAATCTTCACATCTAGTACTACTCATGAATCTGATGGTGGAGATACACTCTATGGGCTAACACCGTCGTGCATGGCGCTATTGCATGATGCTGAGATAAGCTTGGCTCCATTGTTGTTGATGCAGAATCATCCCTTATTGTTATCTACTTGGCATTACCTTAGTGACTGTGTAAGAGAAGGTGGTTCTGGGTTCAAGAAAGCTCATGGATGTGAGCTATTTGAGATGACTTCAATCAGCCCTGAGCTCAACAATCTCTTCAACGATGCTATGCGATGTTCTGCCAAGATTTTCTCGAAAGCAATTCTCTCAATGTATAGAGATGGTTTGAATGGCATCGAAACGTTAGTCGATGTAGGAGGCGGAATTGGACATTTAATTGCTGAGATTGTCAAGGAATTTCCACATATAAAGGGGATTAACTTTGATCTACCACACGTTGTTGCAACTGCACCAGCATACAATGGGGTTTCTCATGTTGCTGGTGACATGTTTAAGGTCATACCTACTACTGATGCTATCTTCATGAAGGTAAGGTCAATTATCTTTTCAATTTAAAGTAATATACTATATATTTAATTTGCATGCTATCTTCATGAAGCTAAGTTGAGTCATGCATATATTTCTTTCTTTTAAAGTAATATACTATATTTTGCATACAACCTGAGGGTTGTCATGGCTGATTTTATCTTGGATGATATGTTTTCGATTAAACCAAAAAGAATTTGTAGGTAAAATCACTCTAAATAAGGAGAAGATTTGGCGACTCTTCTTTTGTTGCAGAATTATAAGGATTGCTTGTTTTTTTATTGAGATTTCATATAAGATTCGAATAAATATTTAGGTAAAATAAAATAAAAAAAAGAATTCGTGTTTTATCAAAGTTGCACGATTCTGAAATATTATAATAATTCTATAGGCCATATTGGATTATTAAATTATTTCGATGTTATAAAGTCTAAATTAAGTTCAATTTTGACAAAATACGAAGAAGTTTTGTAATTTACCCTAACTTTTTCTATATCTATTCTCAGATGGCCTTATGCCCATGGTTCAAGTAGAGTGTTATATAGTTGCGACCTATTCAGTGTAGAAGCAAACTCAATTTTGTGTAAATTCATTCTGATCAGTTACATTTCAATGATGTAGGCGAGGACATATCATAGTTAAAGAGGATTAGTTGAAATATATACTTAATGTAACATGATATATCTTTTATATTTCTTGTGAATGCAGCTTATACTACATGACTGGGGAGATGAAGATTGTGTCAAAATACTAAAGAACTGTCGAAAAGCACTTACAAATAAAACCGGAAAGGTCATCATTATTGATGTAGTTTTAAGGGAAGATGCAGAGCCTGAAGGGCTATATGGTAACATAGATGTAATACTAGACCTCACAATGATGGCTCACTGTCTTGGTGGAAAGGAAAGGACTGAGCTCGAATGGAAGAAGGTTTTGGAGGAAGGAGGCTTTCCACAATACAAGATCATAAAATTGCCATCTTTTGCTTCACTCATTGAGGCCTATCCAGCATAGTTCAAGTGTGATGATGCCATTTCTTAAGCCCAAAAGTTCAACATCATTTGATCTCTTTAAATTCACAATATTATGACGTTATAATGGGATTCAAATTTGATTCTCTTTAGTTGCTTTTGCAGTTTATAAGTGTGATTCATATGCTTTTTCCCTATATCAACTATATATTTGAGTGTTTGTTATATATCTTGTACAACAAAGAATATTTACCTATAAACCGTGTTTTCCTAAATGAATGTGAATGGAATGGACCAATGTGCTAATCTATGTGAAATATCTAGTTTGATGCATATCATTTTCAGTTCATATCAGTTGTTGTATCATGTATCTTATCTGTATGTATCTTGGCATAGTTATCTTTTTGTAACAGTAGCTAGGTTTGGACTTAGCAGATCTCCTGTACACAACTATTTATTCAACACCATGGTGGAATGCAAAAGTGCTGCCATATCATTTTCTACATGGTACCAGAGCAGGCTATTAAAACAATAATCTGCTTGATATAAACTTCTTCTCAAAAAAAAAATTTCCATTAACAAAATTCATGGCTTCCACGTCCGATGAAACTAATAAACCAAAAGGTGATGAAACCACAAAACCCAAAACTTATGAACATCAATGAGCAATAGGGGATGTCAATTTCCCCTATTATCTTCAGCCTTCAGATCAACCCGGATTAATTTTCGTTGTTATACCGCTCGACGAAAACGGGGAAAATTATTTTACATGGAGGAGAAACATGCAAAATGCGTTCGAATCAAAGGCCAAAATTGGTTTCGTGGATGGATTCATCGATAAGCCAGATGTGAATTCTCGAGATTTAGTGCCTTGGACGAAATGCAACGCAATGATCAGGTCATGGTTAATAAACTCAATGGTGAAAGAATTACAAACCAGTGTGTCTTATGCCAAGACAGCAAGAGATATATGGAAAGATCTTGAAGAGCGCTTTTCGCAAGGGAATGCGCCACGAATCTATGAATTAAGAAGAGCCATTGCCCTGCTGCATCAAGAAAGGCTTCCCGTCACATCCTACTATGGAAAGATAAGAGGCCTTTGGGATGAATTACAAGCAGTCAGTCCAATTCCCATACGCACATGTGGGTGTGTATGTGGAGCTTCAAAGAAAATACAAAGCATGAGGGAAGCAGAGAACGTTTATGACTTCTTGATGGGGTTGGACAATGAGTTCAATACCATCAGATCTCAAATATTGAGCAAAGAACCTTTGCCGAGTTTGGGTCGTGCCTACGCCTTAACGGCGCAAGAAGAAAAACAATGCAATGTTACAGCGACAAGAGCTCCTAGCATTGAATGAGCTGCTTTCATGGTGGGGCATTCATCAGCCACACAATCGTTGCAAAAGGGAAAATGGGCAAATTCTGACAAACCAGTCTGTGAACATTGTAAGAAGACTTGGCACCCGAAGGAACGTTGCTATGAGATCATTGGTTACCCTTCACATTGGAGGAAGAAATCAAACCAGTCCAAGGGACAACAATCTGGAGGAAATTCGCGTTAACTCAGTACAACACATATGACCTATTTGGAGCATGCTAACACACATGATAAGGATGATTCTTTTGTTCCAAAATTCACACAACAACAGTATGAACAATTGTTTGCTCTTTTGGGTAGTAACAGTGGTGCAAATCCATCAGCAAATTTGGCGAATTTCTCGGGTATGATAGATGTTACAATGCCATGGATCATAGACTCCGGAGCAATGGATCACTTCACCTGTAAACCAGAATTACTTGTCAATAAGACCATTAATCCAAACCTCCTCCTATACGCATGCCGAATGGAAAGATAGTATCTATTCGGGCAGTTGGAGATATGAAATTGGGAAATGAATTGATTCTCAAAAGAGTGATGGGGGAGTCCCAGAATTTGATTGCAATTTATTATCTGTTCAGCGTTTGACCAAAGAATGGAATTGTGCACTAATCTTTGGTTCTGATTTTTGTCTTATGCATGACTTACCCTCGAGGAGGCCGATTGGAGTGGGTAGAATGAAGAACGGATTGTACTTTCTTGAGCCAGTGAAGGAAGGCAAGGCATTCATGGCAAAACAACAAGAAGACGCAGTCCTTTGGCATCGTCGACTTGGTCATTTACCAACAAATAAATTGCAACATGTTTTGAAATCTTCCTCTGTTATTCCAGATAGTTTTGTGTGTGATGCTTGTTGTAGAGCCAAACAAGCTCGCCTACCATTTCCAATTAAGAGAAATAAAAGTGCCAAAGCTTTTGATATTATAAACTGTGATATCTGGGGTCCATATAAGACATCTAAACACTCAGGCGCCAATTATTTTTTGAGCATCATTGATGATCATAGTCGATCAACATGGGTCTATCTTATGAGATTTAAATCAGACACTAGCATGTATTTGATTCAATTTTGCAACTGGGTAAAGAACAAGTTCAACACTCAAGTGAAGATCTTAAGATCAGATAATGGACTAGAGTTTTGTCATCATAATTTTCGAGCTTATTAGCATGATCAAGGGATAGAACATCAAACTACATATATCCACACTCCGCAACAAAATGGTGTGGTTGAACGGAAGCATAGACATTTATTAGAAGTGGCACGAAGTCTTCGATTTGAAGCAAAGTTACCGATCGAATTCTGGGGAGAATGCATTCTTACTGCTGCTTATCTAATTAACAGAATGCCAACACCAATCCTAGACAACAAAACACCTTATGAGGTGTTACTTGGGACTACTCCGTCGTACGACCATCTACGAGCATTCGGATGTTTGTGCTATGTTCATATGCCCAAACCCCTTCGTGATAAATTTTCAGCAAGATCACATCGTGGAATATTTGTTGGGTATCCTGTGGGTCAGATAGGATATAAGGTGTTTGATTTGGAAACCAAGAAGATCAGTGTCTCTTGCGACGTCAAATTTTATGAGCATTGTTTTCCATATTCGCCCATGATCTCTTCATCTTATCGCAGTTCTAGTCCACAAGAACTAATCTCTAAACCTGATATGTTTGCCACTCAAGAGGATATGCAGTCACGCGAAATAGACATAGGTCTTGGATTTGGAACGAGAATTTCATGCGACCTTGCCCCATCTAGTCCAGGCACACCCAAGATGTCGTGCGACTTGCCTGACCCAACTATAGATGATCACTCTCCATTGGTCGTCCACGATAAATCTTCAAATTCACATACTTTAGTACCAAATGAGACGAAATCAGGTATGAGTTCTTTGCAACAGCCACCAATTGCTACTGGAAAGCGAAATCAATAAATCCCACGATGATTGCATGACTATGAATTTGCCTTGCCACCTTCACTCGCGCCATCCATACAACCCGCTCATTCGGCCAACTCTACGGTACATCCTCTCCATAGTTTTGTAACTTATGATCGATTTTCTAACAAACATAGAGCATTCTTGGCGGCCAACACATCGCATGATGAGCCTACTTATTTTTCACAGGCAGTTCATCATGCTCATGTTAGAAATGGATGATGAATGAGAAATTCGTAATTAAAGTTGAAATGAGAATTCAACTTGGGAAATAAAGAATTGGGAAGTGAGTTTCTCTTACATAGAGTAAATAAAGTCATTAGATTAATTTATTTATTCTAAGTTGGCTTTATTAGATTCCATATTATTTCCATTCTTACGTCTTTGCCATGCAGATGAGGTTTGCAAGAATTAAAGTGGTGATTAAAGAATTGTTTGAGCAATGATTGCATTGAAGTGCTTTTAGTGCACTGAGAATTCATATTGGATGAATTGAATGCTTTGAGTCACGTTGCAAAACCTTTTGGTTCTTTTGGAAACGTTGCAGCTTTTATACTACTTTTAATTCTCAAACGTTGCATGTCCTTTTAACTTTCCTCCATTATGTATTGTTTTGATGGCAGCCTTTTTATCTTCTTTTTCTTCTGCTATATATAGTAGTGCTCAGCATAACATTTTGAATCAGAGATTCAAATAGCATAGTCCATTTGCATAAGAACGGAGAGAGTTTTTCCACTGTCTATTCGCAAGCTTTTGTGTATTGGAGTGCTACCTACACGAAAGGTCTAATCGTTGTATCCTGGGAGGTTAGTGCTATCGAGACGTAAGCACCTTAGCGGAGCATTATAACCTTAAGGACATTGAGTTAAACTCAAGCCTCGGTTTGTGTATTTCATTTCAAATATATTAATATATTATTTTTCTATTCTTTTGTTTTTTTTCCTGAGCACAAATTAATTTATCTACTAATTTTTCCAACATTCTTAAGGTTATAATTGTTTCTGTTTTAATTTGTGCCTTCTACTGAAATAAAATTATGTTAGAACATATTTCTTTCAGAATTATTTTAAGTTTACAGTTTTCTTACTACAATTATTTTCTATTCTTACCAGTCTCTTTTTTTTTTGTTTGGTACTGGAATTAAGTCCTCTTAGATCAATATCTATTGGGACATATTTTAGTAGAAATATAATTATTTCTTGCCTGGTTTTTCTTTAGTTCTCTACTTCCAGTTTCTATTTCTTTTAACTGCTTGTGTGACTCACTTGTACTTTTTAAGTGTAGTTGGTGATTTTTGGACTTTATTTAATAAATGAATACCGAAACTGGAATCCCTAACTTTCCTGGAAAAATGGATTTGGATCAGTACCTATGCATGGTAGTGGATCAACTGGTAGATCCACTGGAATGAAAATGTACCATTGGCAAGACCATCGGTAACTATTGCTTCTACTACGCCATTTGTGGCGGCACCTCCTACTGGTCATGGCGAGAGGCCAGAAAAAATTGATGGGAGGGACTTCAAAAGGTGGCAGCAGAAAATGTTATTTTACTTAACCACCTTGAGTCTGACTCGGTTTTTGAAGGAGGATGCACCGAAATTGGGTGACAATCCTGATATGCAAACCGTTGCTGCCGTTGATGCTTGGATTCATGTGAACTTCCTCTGCAGTAATTATATCCTCAACAGATTGGATAATGCATTGTATAATGTTTATAGTCCAATACCGATAGCAAAGGCTTTGTGGGAATCACTGGATAAGAAGTATAAATCGGAGGATGCAGGCACGAAAAAATTTATAGTTGCCAGGTTCCTAGACTTCAAAATGATAGATTCCAAGCCTTTATTGCCCTAAGTAGAAAAATATCAATTGATTCTTCATGAGTGTCATGCAGAAGGAATGAATATGGGTGAAACTTTTGAATCTGGTGCACTCATTGAGAAGTTACCTCCTAGCTGGAAAGACTTCAAAAGCTATTTGAGGCATAAGCGAAAGGAGATGACAGTTGAAGACCTGGTTTTGAGGTTGAAGATTGAAGCAGACAACCGTAAAAATGACAAAAGGGTTGGACTCCCGCCTTTAGAGTCAAAGGCGAATGTGGTAGAGCATGGCCCTAGTAACAAAATGAGGAAGTTCAATGGCCAGAATCAAGGAAAAAAAGGTACTGATAAGAAGAAGTTTGCTGGTAACTGCTACGTCTGTGACAAGACGGGACATAAGGCTATAAACTGTAGACTCCGTGCCAACAAGGGAGCTCAGAAGAAAAGAAAGGCTCAGGCTAATACTGTTGAAGACCTGGGAGAAGAAATGTCCGACATGAATCTGGCAGCGGTCGTGTCAGAAGTTAATTTGGTTGGCAATCCAAAACAGTGGTAGGTAGACACAGGAAGTACTCGTCACGTTTGTTCTGATAGGAATAGTTTCACCACTTACCAAAAATCTGAAGAAACCATCTACATGGGAAATTCCTCCACATCAAAGGTAGATGGTGTTGGAAAGGTTATTTTGAAAATGACTTTAGGGAAGGAGCTGACACTCAATAATGTGCTGCATATCCCAGATATCCGGAAGAATTTAGTTTCTGGATCTTTGTTGAGTAGAAATGGATTCAAGCTGGTTTTTGAGTCCGGGGTGTTTGTTTTGCTTAAGAATGGTGTCTTCGTAGGCAAAGGTTATGATTGTGATGGGTTGTTTAAGCTTAATGTTATGACGGTTGTAAAGGCTGATAAGCCATCTACTTCTATTAATAAAAATAAGTCATTTGCTTATGTTGTGGATTCTCCTAATTTATGGCATGATAGATTAAGACATGTTAATTTTGATTCATTGCGTAAATTGGTCAATTTAGGATTATTGCCTAAAGTTGATTTTAATCTTAACAATAAATGTAAAGTTTGCACAGAATCAAAGTTAACAAGAGCTTCTTTTAAATCAGTGGAAAGAAGTTCTGAATCTCTAGAGTAAATTCACAGTGATATTTGCGATTTAAAGTTTGTGCAAACTAGAGGTGGGAAAAAGTATTTCATTACTTTCATTGATGATTGTACGAGATATTGTTATGTTTACTTACTTAAGAGCAAGGATGAGGCTTTTGAAGTATTTAAACTATACAAAAATGAGGTAGAAAATCAACTGGGCAAAAGAATAAAAATGTTGAGAAACGATAGAGGGGGAGAATATGTATCCCCTTTTGAGGATTTTTGTGCTGAATATGGTATTATTCACCAAACAACAGCACCGTACTCTCCTCAACAAAATGGAGTTGTTGAGCGTAAGAACATAACTCTTAAAGAAATGATGAATGCCTTGTTGATTAATTCAGGCTTATCTCAGAACTTGTGGGGGGAAGCAGTGCTAACTGCAAATCATATTCTAAATAAGGTACCCTACAAGAAGTTGAGCAAAATACCTTATGAGTTGTGGAAAGGTCGACCACCTTCCTATAATTACTTAAGAGTTAGGGGTGCTTAGCTAAGGTAGGGGTTCCTGCACCTAAAATGGTCAAAATTGGTCCAAAAATAGTGGATTGTGTTTTTATTGGATACGCACAGAACAGTGCTGCATATAGATTTTTAGTGATTAGGTCAACAATAACTGATATTCATGAGAATACAGTTATTGAGTCAAGAAATGCAGAATTCTTTGATGAAAGATTTCCTTATAAGAAAACACAAGAACCAAGTTCTTCTAAGAGAACTTATGGAATTGAAGAGAAAGATATGGATGGAATAACTATGTCTAATGATGCTGAAGACGAACTGAGATATAGCAAAAGGGCTAGAACGGTTAAGTCTTTCGGTCCTGATTTTCTAACTTATTTGTTAGAAAATGAGCCTCGTACCTTTAATGAGGCTATGACAACCCCTGAAGCTCCTTTATGGAAAGAGGCTGTCAATAGCAAAATTAAGTCCATTATGCATAATCATACGTGGGAACTGGTGGATCTTCCTCCTTGAAATAAACCTTTAGGGTGTAAATGGATTTTTAAGAGGAATATGATGGCTGATGGATCAATTGACAAATATAAGGCCAGACTTGTCATCAAGGGATATAGACAGAAAGAAGGTCTTGATTATTTTGATACTTATTCATCGGTTACAAGGATTACGTCCATTAGGATGTTAATAGCAATTGCAGCTATTAATAATCTAGAGATCTATCAAATGGATGTAAATACTGCCTTCTTGAATGGGGGTTTAGAAGAAGAAATTTACATGGAACAACCTGAGGGGTTTGTGGTTCCAGGTAATGAGAAGAAAGTTTGTCGGCTTGTAAAATCCCTTTACGGATTAAACAAGCGCCTAAGCAATGGCATGAAAAATTTGATAAAGCCATGATATCTAATGGATTTAGAATTAATGAGTGTGACAAGTGTGTTTATGTGAAAGGCACAAATCAAGAATATGTCATTGTGTGTCTATATGTAGACGATATGCTTATTATTGGGAGTGATAATAATGTCATTAAAGCTACCAAGAAAATGTTATCCAAGAACTTCGACATGAAGGATCTGGGTGTAGCTGATGTAATTCTGGGTGTGAAGATCACTAAAACATCAGATGGACTAGTCTTGTCCCAGTCTCATTGTATACAAAATATATTGGACAAGTTTAGTAAAGATGATGATAGTGTTGCTAAGACGCCTGTGGATGTGAGTAGCCACCTTGCTAAGAACACAGGTAAAGAGATATCTCAGCTAAAGTATTCTCGGATAATTGGTAGTCTGATGTACATTATGAATTGTACAAGACCCGATATTACGCTTGCTGTTAGCAAACTTAGTAGGTATACCAGTAATCCAGGGCAAGCCCACTAGGCTACTGTTGTGAGAGTTCTAAGGTATCTTAGATACACTTTGAATTATGGGTTGCACTATTCGAGATATCCAACTGTACTAGAAGGGTACATTGACGCTAATTGGATATATGATACTAAAGACTCAAAATCCACTACTGGGTATGTCTTTACGTTGGGAGGTGCTGCTGTATCCTGGAAATCTACTAAGCAAACGTGTATAGCCAGATCTATAATGGAATCCGAGTTTATAGCTTTGGATAAAGCTGCTGAAGAAGTTGAATGGCTTTGACATTTCTTAGAGGATATTCCAAAGTAGCAGAAACCTGTGCCAGCTATCTGTATATTCTGTGATAGTCAATCAGCAATTGGCAGGGCACAGAGTAGTATGTATAACGGTAAGTCTAGACACATTCGTTGTAGACATAATACCGTTAAACAACTGTTCTCATATGGGGTTATCTCTATTGACTATATAAAGTCAAAGGATAATATTGCGGATCCGCTTACCAAAGGTTTACCTAGAGAGCAAGTTTATAAATCGTCGAGGGGAATAGGCCTTAAGCCTATTTCTTAAGAGTTATCATAATGGAAAACCCCACCTTGCTGACAGGAGATCCCTGGATCTAGGTTCAAAGGGAAAAACTGAATTATATATAACTCAGTAGGAGTACTGTGGGGGTAATACTCCTACCTATTCCTACGACGAGCAAACAGTACTTCCTGTGTGTTTCATAGGTTAAGCTATGCTTTTAATGATTCTTATATCTTGGAAATCCAAGTGGGGTATTGCAGGAATACTCTTTATAAGCATCACCTATATGAGTAGGGAGGGGGCCGATCCTACGAGAATTTAAGGGCTGAATTCTCTGGAGTACTCATGAATACCGGGAGTTGTTCAGGGCCAAAATGAACACAACCGTGAGAATTGAACAATGTCAGTGGGGTACTGTATGAGTTCTATTGTCTTGGTTTACATCAAAGCCGAACAGTTCAAGACACCGCGTTCACTGGTTGGCAAGTAAATCCGATAGTTCTCATTAGGGAAGGTTCAAAGCCAAAAGCCACCTATCCCGATACAGTATCTTGCTATCAAACTCTCTCTTGAATCTGCATTCTAGGTTTTGTTCGGCTAATTTTTATTTATGTGGGGGATTGTTAGAAATGGATGATGAATGAGAAATTCGTAGTTAAAGTTGAAATGAGAATTCAACTTGGGAAATAAAGAATTGGGAAGTGAGTTTCTCTTACATGGAGTAAATAAAGTCATTAGATTAATTTATTTATTCTAAGTTGGCTTTATTAGATTCCATATTATTTTCATTCTTACGTCTTTGCCATGCAAAGGAGGTTCGCAAGAACTAAAGTGGTGATTAAAGAATTGTTTGAGCAATGATTGCATTGAAGTGCTTTTAGTGCACTGAGAATTCATATTGGATGAATTGAATGGTTTGAGTCACGTTGCAAAACCTTTTGGTTCTTTTGCAAACATTACAGCTTTTATTCCACTTTTATTTCTCATGCGATGCTTCTCCTTTCAATTTTCCTCCATTATGTATTGTTTTGATGGCAGCCTTTTTATCTTCTTTTTCTTCTGCTATATATAGTAGTGCTCAGCATAACATTTTGAATCAGAGATTCGAATAGCATAGTCCATTTGCATAAGAACGGAGAGAGTTTTTCCACTGTCTATTCGCAAGCTTTTGTGTAATGGAGTGCTACCTACACGAAAGGTCTAATTGTTGTATCCTATGAGGTTAGTGCTATCGAGCCGTAAGCACCTTAGCGGAGCATTATAACCTTAAGGACATTGAGTTAAACTCGAGCCTCGGTTTGTGTATTTTATTTCAAATATATTAATATATTATTTTTCTATTCTTTTGTTTATTTTCCTGAGCACAAATTAATTTATCTACTAATTTTTCCAACAGCTCATTGGAGGGATGCTATGAGCAAAGAGATAGAGGCACTTGAAGCAAATCAAACATGGACACTTGAGCCACTACCGCCTGACAAGCGTGCTATTGACTCAAAGTGGGTATATCGCATCAAATACAAACCAGACGACACTATTGAGCACTACAAGGCACGATTGGTCGCGAAAGGATTCACTCAGGTTGAAGGGGTTGATTTCCATGAGACTTTTGCGCCAGTCGCTAAGCTTGTTACTGTTCATTGCTTGTTGGCAATAGCTTCAATTCGTGGTTGGGAATTGTATCAACTAGATGTAAACAATGCCTTCTTGCATGGTGATCTAGCTGATGAAGTTTACATGAAGATACCTCAAGGGTTTGCTAAACAGGGGAAGAATCGTGTCTGCCGGCTTTGGAAATCTCTCTATGGTTTGCGACAAGCCTCAAGGAATTGGTATAAAAAATTCACCTCTTCATTTGTTGCACTTGGTTTTGTTCAATCTTATGTAGATCATTCCCTTTTCACTCGTGCTAAAGAAGACTTGTTTGTGGTTGTTTTAATTTACGTCGATGATATAATTATCACTGGCAATAGTTCGCCTCAAATTTCTCAATTCAAGGCAAACCTCGATGCTAAGTTTCGAATCAAGGATTTGGGTTGTCTTAAATATTTTTTGGGCATCGAAGTGGCACAGTCTCCATCTGGCATTTGCTTAATTCAACGAAAATATACACTTGATATATTATCCGATAGTGGTATGCTTGGCGCGAAACCAAGTTCGTTTCCCATGGAGCAAAACCATAAGTTGGCTGCTAATTCTGGTGACCCATGCACTGATCCTAAGCAATTTCGTCGACTGGTGAGTCGTTTGTTATATCTCATAATAACTCGACCAGAAATATGCTATGTCGTGCATGTCCTTAGTTAGTTTATGCAAGATCCTAGACAACCTCACCTAGATGCCGCTTATTGATTATTGCGTTATCTCAAACGCGATCCAGGACAAGGTATTCTTTTGCCTTCAAATAGCTCACTTATGTTGCGTGCTTATTGTGATGCGGACTGGGCCAGCTGTCCTATGACTCGTCGTTCAACATCTAGTTATATTATTTTTCTTGGTTAATCTCCAATCTCATAGAAGTCCAAGAAACAATCGGTTGTAGCTCGTTCCTCCGCAGAAGCTGAATATCGTAGCATGACCACTACCACTAGTGAAATAATTTGGTTGCGATGCCTCCTGCATGATCTTCTTGTGCCACATTTGACCTCGGTTCCATTATTTTGTGACAATCAGGCCGCAATACATATTTCAGCAAATCCAGTTTTTCACGAGCGAACAAAGCATATAGAGATAGATTGTCATTTTGTTCGCGAACATGTTCAGTCCAAGCTCATAGTGCCGCATTATATTTTCACTAGCATTAGTTAGCTGACCTGTTTACTAAGGCTTTGGGTCGTGATCGACTACACCAGTTGTTGAGCAAGTTGGGCATTATATCACTTCATGCTACACCTTTAGGGGGAGTATTGAACAACATTGTCGCGTCATATGCTTTTCACTTATTTTTAAGTTCATATCAGTTGTTGTATCATGTATCTTATCTGTATGTATCTTGGCATAGTTATCTTTTTGAAACAGTAGCTAGATTTAGACTTAGCAGATCTCTTGTACACAACTATTCATTCAATACCATAGTGAAATGCAAAAGTGCTGCCATATCATTTTCTACACTAGTGAGGCACAAATAGACTCAAAATAATATTTGCATATTCAAAGAATTCCTTGTAAAACAATTAGCATTTGATATGTTAAGGTCCATATAAAACATTTATGCAAACAACCAATACAAAATGTCTTTTACCAACAAGCCTTTGGTCTAGTGGTGCGTCCTACGCTGTGAGTGCGAGAGATTGTGAGATCAATTCTCATGGGTAACATCCTTTGATATATGTTATACATCTTAGACCTTCTTTGAATTAAAAAGAAAAAAAAAGGCAAAATGACTTTCTCAATACCACGATTGTAAGGTCCATATAGAAAATAACAATTGCTTACATTCAATGTTATTTGATGTTCAATCACAAAAATTATAGCTCCTACGAAATGGCTCAATGTAAAGACCATTGTATTTTGACATTTAGCTATGAGTTGATGAGAGGGCATTTATGCACATTACTAGGCTAAAAAATCAGAAGGGCAATTTTCAGTTATAATCTAATTTATTTCGCCTGCAATTTAAGAAGAATAATCAAATATTAACAATGCTTGAATGTTGTCAATAGAAGGTTGTTACAAGATTGGCACATAATATATTTAGGAAGCAAAATTTTGATAAAGGAAAATCTATTCCTAGTTGTAAGAAAAGAGACTACAGCTCGTTTTAATTCTTCTAACCTAATAGGAGACTACAGATCATTTTCTTTTATCAATTCGAATAGACTTTTGAAATGTGGTTATCAACTTTATCAAAGATCTATAATAGTTTCACATCCGTATCTTTCGAGGTAAGCCATAGTTCAAGATTCAGGTTATGTCTTATTCTAAGATACATATTAGACATTAGTATTTGTGAGGGACTATCCCATGAGATAACTCCGACGCTGAAGTCAGTTGTGTTGTTTATAACTGTTGGTTTGCATACATGATAAATAAAATTTTAATAATAGTAATTGACGCACATAAAAAATTATCATGTATTTGTTCATGGCTAATTATGTGATTAAGCATACAACAACAATTATCTAAATAATAGTTTTAGGACGGACTTTACCAGTGAACCTCCACTAGAGTTTTAGAGAAACTAAACATAATATAACGCTAGTAAAACTGTTTGTCATAGTTTCCAAATTTATGGGAAACCTGTAATTGCCAGAGTTAGTTTTTGGTCCGGTCCCAGACATTGGACTTGGACTACAAAACCAATAGGACTAAAAGTTCCTATGAGGCCAGCCCTTAATTCAATTAAATTATTTTGAACAGTCCAAAATATTTAATTTAATTTCTATTACTGATTAATTATAAATCCCTTATTTGTTTTTGACCTCTCGGGTTCGTAATTAATTGGTAGTGGAATAATATTAATTCAATTAATATATTAATTAAAATTATTCTCATTAAGAATAGAAGTTGTGAGTGACACCCAATAATATATCACGACTATCCAACTAACGATGAAGTGGAATTGCACAAACCCTGTAAATTTATAATTACCTTATAATTAATTCTTTCCATCTTAACCGTCCCGGTTAAGCTACAATTGTAGATAGGGATGTCAAACTCTTTTGCTTAATCATATGACCTAATCAAATTAATTTAGTAACTCGTAAATAAATAATAGAACGCCATCTATTATTTAATCTCGACCAAGTTACTTAATTAATGGATCATATAAGACCTCTCTAAAGTAACAGCTCATGAAAAGGTTGTATTATTTATTTATTTGGGCTATATAGTTCCATGCATAATTTTTTTTCTTATTATTATTTTCTTTTATTGCTATTAGGTGAATATCCTGAGACACGAGACTAATTAAGCGCCTAATGTAAGCAATTTTTCAAAAATACTTTTCTAATGATTTTTTAGTGTGCATTTTTTATGTTTGGATAAAATTTTTGTGGTCAAGTTTCTATAATAGATAAGTAATTTTAGTGGATAAATTTCAGTAATACTTGATTTATTTATTTTTTTGGTCTAGGTAATTTTAGACTTTCTTCATATAAGGTAATTTTTGCTGGATATATACGTGATTAATTAATTTTAAATTAACTACATTCATGTGTTTAATTATTCTAATTGATGTTGAAATCCTTTTCAAGCTAATGTTTAAGTCTAAAATAACTTATTTTTTCACCTTCTTTAAAATAAAAAAGTTTCAAACAATTTATTCCTCTTTTAAATTAACTACATTCACTCGAATATTTTTCTCAGATATAAATTCAAGTCAGCCTGCATCTAATTCACTCGAATCTCTTTCTTAAGTAGAAATTCAAGTCAGTCTGATATTTAATTCATTCGAATCTTTTTATCGAGTAGACATCTAATTCACTCGAATCTCTTTTTTGAGTAGAAATTCAAGTCAGGCTAACATCTAATTCACTCAAATCTCTTTCTCGAATAGACATCTAATTCACTTGAATCTCTTTCTCGAGTAGACATCTAATTCACTCGAATCTCTTTCTCGAATAGACATCTAATTCACTTGAATCTCTTTCTCGAGTAGACATCTAATTCACTCGAATCTCTTTCTTTTTCATTCTTCTATATAAGCCCTGTAATACTCATTATGATAGAAGCAGCATATACAAAAAAAACTAAAAAGAACATTAGCCATGGAGGTGTTAGGCCATCTTCTCCTAGGTTTCCTTGTCCTTTCGAATGTGCACATTGTTGTGATAGGCCTAGACTAATTTAGAGAACTAGAACTTATGTAGAAAATATTTTTAGAAGTGGAAGAGGAGAATTTTAGAGGAACTAGAGAACTTGTATTGAATAGAATATTTTGATTTTGGCTTGGTTACAAATGCTTGAAGTTTTTCCCTATTTATAGGTGTTTAAGGAACATTCTACACACAAGATATTTTGAAAATTCTTAGAATATACTAGATAATATTCCTAGATCTTTCTAGCTAGTCAAATAAAATATTTCTCTCTAGATGTTTCCTAGATGCTTCCTGGAAAATATCTCAACTTCAAGATTTCTCTAGATATAGGGTTTAGGCTTATAATTGGGCAATGCTCTTATTCTTTTAGGCCAAGTGAGTAAATATTTTAGCTAGCTCAAATACTTGATGTCCAATTTACCTTAGCCCAAATTCAAGTTTACTTTCCAACACCCTTTCTTAAACTTGAATTTGTCATTCCAAGGCGATACCTTGGCTTGAGAAAAACATCAGTTGGGAAAGGCTTGGTGAAGATATCTGCTACCTGGTCTTGTGACTTCACGTACTTTATCTGGACATCCTTCTTTGTCACACATTCTCTGATGAAGTGATATCTGGTATCAATGTGCTTGCTTCTATCATGGAAGACAGGGTTCTTTGCCAATGCAATTGCTGACTTGTTGTCCACAAATATTTCTGTTGCTTCATCTTGAGAAAAGTTAAGCTCCTTAAGCAAATTTCGTAGCCATAACGCATGATACACAGTTGCAGTAGCAGCTACATACTCAGCTTAACATGTTGATAATGTGACTATTGGTTGCTTCTTTGAAGTCCATGTGAATGTTGTGTCTCCAAAGTAGAACACGAACCCTGTTGTACATTTTCGATCATCTATGTCTCTAGCCCAATCACTATCACTGTATCCCACTAGCTTGAAATTGCTTGTAGAGGGATAGAAGATACCGTAATCAATAGTGCCTTTTATGTATCGAAGGATTCTTTTTGCAACCTTGAAGTGATAAGTTGTTGGAGTCTTCATGAACCTACTGATGAGTCCTACTCCAAATAGGATATCCGGTCTTGTGCGTGTCAAATATCATAGGCTCCTGACCAGGCTCTTGTATAAAGTTGGATCCACCTTCTCAACTTCATCGTACCTTGATAACTTGATTCCACACTCCACCGGGGTGCTTATGGGCTTGCAGTTATCCATATTGAATTTCTTGAGAATTTCATTTGCATATCCTTCTTGAGATATAAAGATTCCATCATCCCTCTGCTTCACTTCAATTCTGAGATAGTATGCCACGAGCCCAATGTCCGTCATTTCAAATTCTCGTGTCATTGCCTTCTTGAAGTCTTTGAACATTTTTGGATTGCTTCCAGTAAAGATCAAGTCATCCACGTATAGACAGACAATCATGATATCCCATTTTTCATCCACTTTTGTATATAATGCATGCTCGTGAAGACATTTCTTGAAATTATTTTCTTCAAAATACTTGTTGATTTTGGTGTTCCATGCCCACGGAGCTTGCATCAACCCGTACAAAGCCTTTTTTAACTTCAAGACTTTGTCTTCATAGCCTTGAACTATGTAGCCTTCGGGTTGCTCAAGGTATACTTATTCTTCGAGAAATCAATTCAGGAATGCTGATTTAACATCCATCTGATAGATCTTTCATTTCTTCTGAGCTGCTATTGAAATCAGCAATCTTATTGTTTATAGCCAAGCAACCGGAGCGAAGACTTCATCATATTCAATACCAGCTCTTTGTTTGTATCATTTGACCACCAACTTTGCTTTGTATCTTTCAACTGTTAGAGATATGCCCTAATGCTATATAGTTAGATGACCTATATAGGGCATTTTGATGTAAATCTAAATAGCATGTTAATTGGATGTTCATATTCTCCGTTCAATTATATGAATATGTGCTTAATGTTTTTTTGAGAAAAAGTATATTCTTAAAGTGTTGAGAATTCGACTGCATATTTCTTCGACATGATAAACATTCAAAAGCATTCATAGTCCTTAGATTATTCGATCAAGACTAGAATAATCAAGTACGGACTATTATATTTAGTTACCTTTGATTAACATAGAGATGTTAATGATAAATGGTAGCGAGCGTTGAGCTACAACGGCATAGGGATGCGATTAACTCACATATCAATTATCATTGGTTGAACGGATCATTGAATGTGACCGGAATGACGAAACTACATGACTTTGGATTAATAGTTTGTCATTCGTTGCAAATTGTACAAATTAATCCTTTGACTTGAAAAATTAAGGCTGACGGCTATATCAAGGGCTAAATCTTGTGTTTTGACAATGCTCGCCTTCTTTTAGGGTGAGATACTGCCTTTTGTAGTTTAGTCTTGGGATATGAGACCGATAGGTAATTGTCAAGATAGGATCTATTAACCTCCGACAGTGAAGCGATGTCCGATGCGATTTAGTATCGGTCGTCTGAAATGAGAAATCCTCGGCCGGGGTAGTTGAACGATGGAAAGGTGTTTTCCCATAGATGTCATTTCTCATTCCACCGAATTAGATCTATGCATAAAATCGTATAGCAGACTTAATCATTTCATGGTCCCTACAACGACCAGGATATTTTAACAGAAAGATCAGATTGCACGCTAATTTGCAACTGTAAATAGGTTCATTGGAATTGGACTTCATTACTGTACATATTGTCATGATACGTTCGTTGTTAGCACGTCACTCATGAACATGAAGGTATTTCGAAAAATAACGGAGACATTTTCCGAATTGATCCTTTATCGATGTACGGTCATGAACCTAGAAAGTCACACACTTAGAGTATCATGAATAAAGCATTTTTGAGCTTGGTATTGAGTTGGAAACGCGTTAAAGTGTTAACGGTGTGATTTTGGACATTACCGGTGAAGTGGGCCAAAATCATAATTTTTGAAAGTTTTGGGGCCAAAGTGTAAATACTGAAAAGTATTGGGGATTTAGTGCAAATAGATTGAGGGGTCAATCTGTAATTAATTATTCTAAAAGGGTTTAGAATTAATTAGTGTTTGTCTTCACTAAAAGACAAACAACAACTTGCACAAAAAGACAAAACACAAAAGGACAAACACTAAAGGACAAAAGACAACTTGTACAAAAAGAAAAACAACAAGTTGCATGCAAAATTGTCCTTTTTGCCCTCCTATGGCTGGCCATGCAAGGGCATTTTTTCCACTTGGCTTCTTCAATTGTTTAGATCATAACACTTGGCATTTGATAAACAAGTTTGTGCATCTATAAATAGAGGTCATGTCTACATTCATTTCTGCTTGCTCTTGGGTGAAAATTACATAGTTTTTTAAGCAAAATTCTCTCTTTTTCCTCTTGGTATAATCGGCCAAATCTAGTAGAGATAGAAAAGTTTTTGCTTCTAGTTTTTAACTCACGTATACCTAAGCTAGTGGACTTAACTAAGTTAGCACTATAATCAGTTAGTTGTCCTTTGCTTTTGGATACATGTGGACCGACTAGGGCCTTTGCACTTGCAGAGGAGATTTGTCTGAGTCAAGATTATCATTTCAAGAGTCTACACCCAAGTTCTCCACGTGAGGTATTTCGTTTTAAATACATTTGTGTATAGTTGTATATACTTTCATGTATTTTCTTTTTATGTACTAGTTACGGATTTACTCTTGAGATTTTTATAAATACAACTTTTCTACATGCAAAGTTTTTATTGTTATTGTTTTCGTTGCGCTTGTATGTTTTTGTTATTTACATATCTCGAGATGATCCCGTTGTACTCCCGCTTTTGAAGCTAACGCCTTTACGTGCTTTCATTTTGAAGTTGAAGCCTTTTGCGCATTCATTATGAAGCTGACTCATTTATTACGCCTTCAAGTGGTATTAGAGCCACTGTTTTGAAAGTCCGTAATATGTACATTAGATCTAATCTTTTAATGTTTATTGACACGTTTATGCGAAAGATATGAGTTGATTCCATCCCGCATGGAAATATCGACTTTGATTGTAGCGAGCCAAAAGTTTTCTATGATCGGGACTGATGATCCCTTTATATGGAGATCTCGATTTACGTGTCATATCGAGACTATATGGCTTGTGAACTTGGTTGGTCTTGGAATGCTTGGTTGATGTTAGAGTCAATTCTCTTTCATGCATGTTGCCAAAACTTTAATAGAAGATTAGATGGACTTTGTTTATCTTTTGTATATGATGCGTTAAGATGTTTATTGGTTATTTTTCATTTAGCTTTGATTATTTATGTGATAAGTTTAATCTAGCTACATGATGCATAAATGGTGAACTTGATCATGGACTTAGTGGATACCCGATTTATAATTGAGACATAAGTATCATTTTATTTTTATTGCTTTTAAGAGAACTTTGTAGTAAGGACTATATGTAAATTCTCAAAATGACATGCAAGGAGGCAACCAGATGAATCCAGAGGAGTTGGAGATCTTGAAGACATAGTGATGTGTTTTAAGATAGTTTATCCTTTTTATTCCAAAGTCCATGATCCATCATTTATACATGTTGCATGCATTATATACTATATGCTTGTTAATGTATGCTTGATGAGATCTATTATAAAACTCCCAAATGTGCAAATTAATATTAGATCTGTTGTCCTCCGCCATCCTAGGACTTAATGAACCCAAAGTGATCATATCCAGTCTTGCCCAAAGGTAGAGGGACATGATTCATACTAAGTTTAATTAAGTTGCTAGTAGAACATAGTGATGTAGTTGTCTTCCAAAATCTAACGGCCAACATAGCCACAAAGGCTGGAGGCTATTGATTCAATTTGCGGGATAACTGTAAGATGGCGGGTCGGGTCTAATTGAATTATTTAATCAACATAGCCACAAAGGTTTGAGACCAAAGTAATTTAGGGACTGAATATAACCATAACCTATTTTGTGAAATAGACAACAAAGCGTTGTTGACTCTTAATGTTTATATTCCAACATAGCCACAAAGGTTTGAGGGATACAAATTATTAAGAGAATTTGGTCACCCACTACCGGATTCTAACGAATTCCCGTTTCTCGTTTTGGGAGTATGAGATTTGATAAAGATAGTAGGAGTTACTATTTTTGTAAAGACCATACTTAAATAGTTATGCATTTTTACATCAACTAGCAGTCTTACTTTTTATACTACTTATTTCTGCAGTACTTTAATAATGGCTTCTATTTCAAATCCCATTGCCCGTATCCTTGATAAAAATTCTTTAACCGGACCAAACTTTCCCGATTGGTTTCGCAATCTTAAAATTGTTTTGGGATTGGAAAATATTGAATATGTTCTGGATAAGGCCCCTCATGCTACCCTTTCTGAAACTGTAACTAAAGAAGAGCAAGAAACATATCAGCTCTGGATAGAACATGACTTGTAGGGCAAAGGCTTATATCCTTGCTCCAATGTCAAATGAACTGCAAAAGCAGCATGAGAATATGTCTGATGCTATTAGCATGATTCTGAACTTGAAAGAGCTGTATGGTGAGCAAAGTGATGTTGCCAGATATGAACTGTCAAAGGAGTTGTTAAGAGCTAGATTGGAAGAAGGTGGTAATGTCAGCATGCATGTTCTCAGGATGATTAATCTGATTACTCAACTTGAGATGCATGAGTTTGACATCGACTGTAAGTTGCACATAGACCTTATTATGCAGTCCTTCCCACTTTCCTTCAATCAGTTCATTGTGAACTTTCAAATGAACAAACTCTCTGCTTCTTTGCTAGAGCTGGCCAATATGTTGACCACTGCACAGTCACAGTTCAAGGGAAAAGGCAATGAGACTGTCCTCATTGCTGCCTCTTCTTTTGGGTTTAAACCCAAGAATAGAAGAAGGAGGAAGAACAACAAGAAGAAGAAGGACACTGTTCCTAAGCCCATAGGGGGTGTTAAAAATAAGGAAGTCATCCCTAAAGGGCAGTGTTATCACTGCAAGGTTGATGGCCATTGGAGAAGAAATTGTTCCCTGTACCTTCAAGAGTTGAAAGAGAAACAGGTTGCCGCCACTGCGTGAGGTACAACTTCTTTTAAATCTGTGAATGAAACTAATTTTTCAATTAGTCCGGCTTCTATGTCTTGGATTTTAGATTCTGGTGCAACAACACATGTTTGTATGTCTTTACAGAGTCTAAATGATTGGATAACGCTTCGAAAGAGTGAGATTGTCCTGAAGGTTAGTAATGGAACAAATGTTGCGGCCCATGCCAAAATAAATAAGCGTGAGATTGTCCTGAAGGTTAGTAATGGAACAAATGTTGCGGCCCATGCCAAATGAAATGTTGAAGTTTGTTTGCCTGCTGGTCATGTTTTGTGTCTTTCAAATGTGTTGTTTGTTCCAAATGCTGTTAGGAATATTGTTTCTATTCCTAAGCTTGTTTATGAAAATTATGAATTTTCTTTTATGAACAAGGGTGGTAATATTTATTTTCATAATGAATATATCGGCTCAGCTACTTTGTTGAACGGACTTTATCATTTGAATCTTGATGAATGCATGCATGTAACTTCAACTTCCACTTCAAAAGAGAGACAACCAAAAGATATTCAATTTAATGTGAAACAATTGTGGCACTTGAGACGTGGACATATTAACGAGAAAAGATTAATATGGATGGCTCAAAATGAACTTATTGATTCAATGGGATGTGAATCTGGGCTTACATGTGAGTCTTGTATTCTCGGGAAAATGACCAAGTCATCATTTGTTAAAAAAGGAACAAGAGCCACTGAATTGTTAGCATTAATACATAGTGATGTATGCGGACCTTTTAGATAAATGGCTTGCGGTGGTTATATCTACTTCATACCCTTCACCAATGACTATTCTCGGTATGGTTATGTGTACTTAATGAAGTACAAATCCGAGGCTTTCGAAAAATTCAAGAAATTTAAAGCTAAAGTAGAAAACCAAACGGGAAAATGTATTAAAACCTTGCAATCCGATCGTAGAGGTGAATACTTAAGTTCCGAATTTCTTGAATATCTTAAACAAGCTAGAATAATTTCACAGACTACTCCACCTACTACACCACAATTAAATGGAATATCTGAACGTAAGAATCGTACATTGATGGATATGGTACGAGCTATGATTAGTTACACCAATCTTCCAATTTCATTGTAGAGGTATGCACTTCTTACGGCTATTTGCTTGTTGAATAGGGCTCCAACTAAAGTTGTTCCTACTACACCGTATGAGATGTGGTTTGGTAGGAAACCAAGTCTTAATCACATTAGGATTTGGGGTTGTCCCGCTTATGTTAAGAAACTTAAGACGGACAAGTTGGAATCAAGATCAGACAAAGGGAGATTTGTGGGATATCCTAAGGAGACTAAAGGATATTATTTTTATTTTCCCGATGATCAAATAATATCATCAGTCGAGATGTTGTCTTTCTTGAAAAGGAGTTTGTTTAAGAAGGAGGCAGAGGGAGGAAAATAATAATAGAAGAAGAGTCTTCTCAACCACAAATTGACCCAAGTCTTGATCCTGAACCAATTCAACAAGATCCAAAACCAGTCATCACACAAGGACCTCGAAGATCTAGTAGAGTATCCTGTCCTCCTGAGAGATATGGTTATCTGCTTGAGGAAACACATGAGTTTGTGGTAGGGGATAAAGATCATTTGGATGATCCTACTGATTATGAGAAAGCAATACAAGATATTGATTCTGAAAAATAGAGGCAAGCTATGCAAACAGAGATAGATTCCATGTATTCAAATGATGTTTGGACCTTAGTTGACCGACCTAAAGGTATTGTACCTATAGGTTGTAAATGGATCTTCAAAAAGAAACTTGGAATAGATGGAAATATGAAAACTTATAAAGCAAGGCTAGTTGCGAAATGTTTTCGTCAGAAACAATGTGTTGATTATGATGAAACTTTTTCACCAGTTGTCATGCTTAAGTACATCTGCATCATGCTTGCTATTGCTGCACACTATGATTATGAGATCTGACAAATGGATGTTAAAACTATGTTCCTGAATGGCTATCTTGAGGGAGATATTTATATGGAACAGTCTGAAGGTTTTAAATCTAACAAAGATCAAGTGTGTAAGCTTAAAAGATCAATATATGGTCTAAAACAAGCCTCTTGTTCTTGGAACATCAGATTTAATAATGAGATCAAAGAGATTGGTTTCATTAGAAATAACGATGAACCTTGTGTATACAAGAAAATCTGTGGGAGTATGACCACTTTTCTGATTTTGTATATTGATGACATATTAATCATGGGAAATGATGTTGGACAGATGATGTCCACTAAAATTTGGTTAAACAGCAAATTCTCCATGAAAGATCTAGGAGAAGCCTCTTATATCTTAGGGATTCGCGTCTATAGAGATAGAATGAAAAGATTGATTGGCTTGTCTCAAAGTCTATACATAGAGCGAGTATTAAAGAAATTCACTATGGGGAGTTCTAAGAAAGGTCTTGTGCTGATCCGACATGGAATACATCTTTCCAAGAACATGTCTCCCAAGTTCGAGGATGAAATGAAACGTATGGAGCGTGTGCCTTATTCTTCAGTTGTTGGCAGTCTCATGTATGTCATGCTATGTACAAGGCCTGATATTGCATATGTTGTAAGCCTTGTGAGCAGATATCAGTCCAATCCAGGAGAAAAACACTGGATGGCAGTGATGCATATCCTTAAGTACTTGCGAAGGAACAAGTACCTTGCACTGGTTTATGGAGGAGGAGAACTCTGGATAGATGGGTACACAGATTCAGATTTTTAATTTGATACGAATGATAGAAAGTCTACATCCGGATTTGTGTTTGTTTGTAATTGAGGAACAGTAAGTTAGAAGAGTTCTAAGCAACATGTTACTACTGGCTCTACTACAGAAGTCGAGTACATTGCTGCATCTAATGCGGCAAAAGAAGTTGTTTGGATTAGGAAGTTCTTGTTAGAGCTAGAAGTGGTTCCTTCCATCGAGTTGCCGATACTGTTATATTACGACAACAATTGAGCTATTGCACAAGCTAAAGAACCTAGATCTCATCAGAAATCTAAACACATTGAAAGGCGTTTTCATATCATTCGAGAGATAGTTGCTCAAAAAGATATAAGTCTACAGAAAATTCCCACATTAGAGAATGTAGTTGACCCACTTACTAAGCCCATGAGTCAATCGCAGTTAGAACGTCATCTTGAAAAGATGGGGATGCGATACCATGTAGATATACGCTGAAGGCTATATTCTATGACATTAGTGCAAGTAGGAGATTGTTAGAGATATGCCCTAATGCTATATAGTTAGATGACCTATATAGGGCATTTTGATTTAAATCTGAATGGCATGTTAATTGGATATTCATATTATCCATTCAATTATATGAATATGTCCATAATGTTTTTCTCAGAAGAAGTATATTCTTAAAGTGTTGAGAATTCGACTGCATATTTCTTCGATATGATAAACATTCAAAAGCATTCATAGTCCTTAGATTATTCAACCAAGACTAGAATAATCAAGTATGGATTATCATATGTAGTTACCTTTGATTAACATAGAAATGTTAATGATAAAAGGTAGCGAGCATTGAGCTACAACGACATAGGGATGCGATTAACTCACATATGAATGATCGTTGGTTGAAGGGATCATTGAATATGACCAGAAAGACGAAAGTACATCACTTTGGATTAATAGTTTGGCATTCATTGCAAATTGTGCAAATTAATCCTTTGACTTGAAAAATTACGGCTACCGGCTATATCAGGGGCTAAATCTTGCGTTTGGACAATGCTCGCCTTCTTTGAGGGTGAGATACGGCCTCTTGCAGTTTAGTCTTGTGATATGAGACCAATAGGTAATTGTCAAGATAGGATTTGTCAACCTCCGACAGTGAGACAATGTCCTATGCAATCTAGTGTCGGTAGTCTGAACTGAGAAATTCTCGGTCGGGGTAGTTGAACGATGGAAAGGTATTTTCCATAAATGTCATCTCTCATTCCACCGAATTAGATCTATGCATAGAATCGTATAGCGGACTTAATCATTTCACGGTCCCCACAACGATCGAGATATTTTAACAGAAGGATCGGACTGCACACTAATTTACGACTGTAAATAGGTTCATTGGAATTGGACTTCATTACTATACATATTGTCATGATACGTTCGTTACTAGCGCGTCACTCATGAACATGAAGGTATTCCAGAAAATGACGGAGATATTTTTGAAATCGATCCTTTATCGATGTACGGTCATGAACCTAGAAAGTCACACACTTAGGGTATCATGAATAAAGCATTTTTGAGCTTGGTATTGAGTTGGAAACGCATTAAAGTGTTAACGGTGTGATTTTGGACATTACCGGTTAAGTGGGCTAAAATTATAATTTTTGAAAGTTTTGGGACCAAAATATAAATACTAAAAAGTATTAGGGCTTTAGTGCAAATAGATTGAGGGGTCAATCTGTAATTAATTATTCTAAAAGGGTTTAGAATTAATTAATGTTTGTCTTCACTAAAAGACAAACAATAACTTGTACAAAAAGACAAAACACAAAAGAACAAACAGTAAAAGACAAAAGACAACTTGCACAAAAAGACAAACAACAAGTTGCATGCAAAATTGTCTTTTTTGCCCTCCTATGGCCGGCCATGCAAGGGCATTTTTGCCACTTGGCTTCTTCAATTGTTTAGATCATGACACTTGGCATTTGATAAACAAGTTTTTTTCATCTATAAATAGAGGTCATGTCTACATTCATTTGTGCTTGTTCTTGGGTGAAAATTACATAGTTTTTGAAGCAAAATTCTCTCTTTCTCCTCTTGGTATAATCAGCCAAAGCTAATAGATAGAAAAGTTTTTGCTTCTAGTTTTTAACTCACTATACCTAAGCTCGTGGACTTAACTAAGCTAGCACTTTAATCAGTTAGTTGTCCTTTGCTTTTGGATACCCGTGGACTGACTAGGGCCTTTGCACTTGCGGAGGAGATTTGTCCAAGTCAAGATCATCCTTTCAAGAGTCTACACCCAAGTTATCCACGCGAGGTATTTCATTTTAAATACATTTTTATATAGTTGTATATACTTTTATGTATTTTCTTTTTATGTACTAGTTACAGATTTACTCTTGAGATTTTTGTAAATACAACTTGTCTACATGCAAAGTTTTTATTGTTATAGTTTCTGCTGCGCTTGCATGTTTTTGTTATTTACATATCTCAAGACGATCCCGTTACGATCCCACTTTTGAAGCTGACGCCTTTACGCGCCTTCATTTTGAAGCTGACGCCTTTTGCGCCTTCATTATGAAGGTAATGTCTTTATTGTTCCTTCATCAACTTCTCCTTTGGCATTTTTCTTAGCTTTGTAGACCCATTTTACTTCAATTGGGTTGTGCCCCTTTGGTAAGGTTGCCAACTCCTATGTGTCATTCTTTTTTATTGTTTTAATCTCCTCATCCATAGCTTTTATCCATTCTTTGCTTTTTGCTACTTCTTCATAGTTAAAGGGTTTGCAATCAGCAAAGAGACATAATAGAGTGAGGTCATTCTGATTCTCAGTGACCTCGTAAATTTCTTGTAGAGTCTTCTTTCGGTGAGGCCTTTCATCTGAGCTCTCTGTTGATGATGATGTTGCTTCTTGTGGTGTTGTTGGTGATGAAGGCAGAGTCTCGTGATTGGTTACTTCTTCAATTCTTGGCGATTCTTCTTCATGCATTGGGAAGAATTAGTACTGCTCCGGTTCTTCTTTACTCTAGTCCCACGAGTTCTTCTCATCAAACTCCACATCTCTGCTTACGGTGGACTTCCTTATACTTGGATTGTATAACTTGTATCCTTTTGAGTTTTGATCTTAGCCGATGAAGATATACTTCTCACTCTTATCATCGAGCTTTGTTCTTCTTTGGTCTGGAACATGTACATAGGCTATGCTTCCAAATACTCGTAGGTGTGCAACACTTGGATTGTGCCCGCTCCATACTTGTTAGGGTGTTTTGTTCCATAAGCTCTATGTGGGAGAACGATTTGATAGATACACTGCATAATCTACAGCTTCAACCCAGAATTCCTTTGGCAAAATTGTACTCTTAAGCATGCTTCTTGCCATATCAAGGAAAGATCTGTTCTTCCTCTCTGCGACTCCATTTTGTTGTGGTGAGTAAGGAAGAGTGAGTGGACGTTTAATTCCATTTTCTTCACAATATGCCTTGAACTCTTGTGAGTTGAATTATCCCCTTCTATCGGATCTCATCATCTTTATTGTATATCTACTTTGTTTCTCCACAAGAGCCTTGAATTTCTTGAAGGCTTTGAAGATCTCTAATTTTTCTCTTAGGAAATACACCCATGTCTTTCTACTAAAATCATCAATGAAGAAAAGGAACTCCCTGTTTTTGCCAAATGATACTGGGTCAATTGGGCTGCACACATCAGTGTGAACTAACTCCAATGGCCTCCTTGCTCTTGATGATGCCTCTTGTAGGAAGCTTTTTCGAAATTGCTTTCCAAGTAGACATCCTTCACATAGTTGATCGAGGTGATCGATGGAAGGTAGCCCATTGACCCTATACTTCTTTGATAGTAGCCTTAGTCCTCCAAAATTGAGATGGCCCAACCTCAAGTGCCATAGCCAAGAAGTGTCTTCCAAGCATGCTTTCAAACATTTGAGGCTATCATTTTGAATGTTCAATAGAAACATTCTATTGTTGGTCATGGGCACTTGGGCAATTAAGTTTCCTCTATGAGCTCTTAGGAAGAGACTATGATTTTTCATGTGGATATCATAGCCCTTTTTCTAAGAGTTGGGCCATGCTCAAGATATTGGCCTTCATGTTGGACACGTAGTATACATTGGAGATGAATTGGTGTCTACCATCTTTTAGGCGGATGAGTATTTTACCTTTGCCCTTGACCGGAGTCTTAGATAGGTCTCCAAACGTGACATTTCCATTCACCGATTCATCAAGCTCGACGAACATGTTCTTGTTGCCGCACATGTGGTTGCTTGCACCTATGTCGAGGTACCATGTATGTTGTTCTCCATCTCTGTATCCCTTGTATGCGAGCAAGACGGTAAAGTCTACCTTATCATTCTTTTGCTCAGATAATTGGATCTTTCATCTACATTCTTGGTTGAATTTCGGCATTCTAAGGCATAATGACCGAATTTGTGGCAATTGTAACATTCAACTTCGGACTTTCCCTACCTTGGTCTTTGAGCTCCTCCTTTTCCATATCTATTTGATGATCTATTGTTATCCTCTTCCTCGTTGTTAGGTGTGTTGTATCCTCCTCTTCCTCGGCCATGACCACGACTGCGCCCACGTCCTTATCCTTGTCCACGTCCTCATCCTCTTTGGCTTCTTCCATCGCCAATATCTTGATCTCCTCGATTGAGGTTGAGCTTGGCTTGTAAGATTTGGTCTAGTGATTCCTTATTCCTTCTCTTGATCTTCTCTTCATGTACTTGAAGCTTACAGGTGAGTTCATCAATGGTCATTTTCTCTAGATCATTAGATTCTTCAATTGCTACTACCACATGGTCGAATTTTGCATCTAATGATCATAGAATTTTTTCAATGACCCGAACATCACCCATGCTTTCACCATTTGTTTGTAGTTGATTAACTATGGATTGAACTCTTGAAACATAATCGGAAATTGACTCGGATTCTTTCATTTGTAAAGTTTCAAACTCAACTCTAAGAGCTTGAAGATGGACTTTTCTTACCTTATTAACTCCTTGGTATGCTTTCTCAAGAATCTCCCATGCTGTCTTCGCTGTTGAAGCTTGGGCAATCTTTTCAAACGTGGCATCACCTATGGCTTGTTGGATGATTGAAAGAGCCTTTTGATCTTTCATCTTAGACTCCTTCAAAGCCTTCTTTTGTGCTTGAGTGAGAGTGGCCTCATCTTCGGGTACTTCATAGCCTTCTTCAACAACATCCCATATATCTTGGCCACCAAGATATGTCTTCATTTGGATGTTCCACCTTTTATAGTTGTCGTTGGAGAGCCTTGGAAATGGGAATGCTACACTTGATGTCACCATAACCTAGCTCTTGATACCACTTTGTTGTGATAGACCTAGACTAATTTAGAGAACTAGAACTTATGTAGAAAATATTTTTAGAAGTAGAAGAGAAGAATTTTGGAGGAACTAAAGAACTATTATTGAAGAGAATATTTTGATTTTGGTTTGGTTACAAATGCTTGAAGTTACTCCTTATTTATAGGTATTTAAGGAGCATTCTACACACAAGATATTTTGAAGATTTTTAGAATATGCTAGATAATATTCCTAGATCTTTCTAGCTAGTCAAATAAAATATTTCTCTCTAGATGTTTCCTAGATACTTCCTGAAACATATCTCAACTTCAATATTTCTCTAGATATAGGGCTTGGGCTTATAATTGAGCAATGCTCTTATTCTTTTGGGTCAAGTGAGTAAATATTTATCTAGCCCTAATACTTGATGTCCAATTTACCTTAGCCCAAATTCAAGTTTACTTTCCAACACACATTGTGCTCAGTCATGCAGGTGAAGGCCATAGTCCTTTTTCACGAGTTTATGGTCTTGATCGTAGTACTGCGCCTTTGTCCCCAAGCTTTGGAATAGAAGCACTTAACCGCAGCAGTTTTCTAGATGGGTTTATTTTCGGCACTGGAACATCTGCTTATCAGGTGCGTAAACTATATTAATTTTGTACTATCTTGTATGCAATACTATTTAGTGGATCAATGTAAACCATTCTATCTCAATATATGTCATATTGAAGGTGCATAGAACGTTAGTGGTAAAGGTCCCAATAATTGGGATCATTACCTTCATACATATCCAGGTCTACAATATTTTTTAAATTTTAACATGAACTAGTAAACCAATATTATAATTTTCTCTTCGGCTCATACATCATTTATGGAACATTTTGTTTGGTATTCACAGATCGGATGCCCAACCATAGTAACGGGGATGTTGCAGCAGCCTCCTACCATCGATATGAGGCACCTAGTGAGCCAAAGTTTCGGTTACCTATTTGCCGCCCATAATAATACAGAAACATAACACCAGAAAAAAAGAAAGGGTAAACGAAAACTTAATGCGCATACAAAACTACATTTCGAATTCTACACTTTCTTGTTTTGTTATTATATTTATGCTTATAATACACAAGTATAAATGTACTCACTGTACTTTGGTTGATTAACAATACAATACACAAGTGTTTCAATTATACCTGTTTGCCCATAATTCATTTAGCTACTTCTCGTTGGTGCCACAGGAAGATATTCAGCTCGTGAAGAAAATGAATATGGATCCTTATTGCTTCTCAATTTCGTGGTCCAGAATGTTGCCGAGTAAGATCAGTTTCCATTCTTCAGACATTATTATATATTTGTAACCAAAGGGAGAAATGGAGAACTCTAAGAGTAAATGTACTTAACATTGGATTTGTATATATGAGATCATGCATGTAATTAATAAATAAAGCAATTCATTCCTCCCTCTAACAGAGATTGTGATTAATAACTAAACCTTTCATAGACAAAAAAGGAACTAAACCTTTCCTCTTTTACATAAATTTGTAGAAGGGAATCTAAAAGGAGGTGTGAATGAGGACGGAATCGAGTACTACAACTCACTCATTAACAAAACCCTAGAATACGGTATGTCTAGTTCCTGTATCTTTTCACTTAGATTTTTCTATCCATTTTTCATCTCATTAATGAACTCATAGCAAATGGCAGGTTTGAAGTCGTACGTGACCATATTCCATTTTGATGTTCCCCAAGCATTAGAAGAAGAATATGGTGGTTTTCTAAGTTCTCAAATTGTGTAAGTTATTCTAGGTTTACCATGTATGACACAAAATGAAGTACGCAGTTGCTGAAAAAATATGCAATGCCTTTGAAAATGAATGGAGTCTAGAACGTTAATTACAATATGCAAAGGATAAATTATATTCCATGTATTTTGTCAATAACTTAATTATTTAAACAAGTAAATCAATTTTTAGATGTTAGAATACCTTACTTTAGAATATTGAATAGCCATTAGAGGATAAATTATTTAACAACAGAAGTATTATTAATTACTCATAGATAAGAAAAAACAAAAACAATACTTTTCTTTTGCTCTATGCCCATATTCTTCAGCATATTAGCATTTATAGTTTTTCCTTTCGAACCTTGTGAAGTTATATAATACTTTTCATCTATAGTTTTTTAGCTTAGCAAAATTGTAATAATTCCACCTTCTCAATATATAAATGAAAATGCCATTTAAAATTAAAAATATGAGATGTCCTTTTTTTGCAGAAGTGATTTTGTTGACTTTGCCAACCTCTGTTTCTTGAGATTTGGTGATCGAGAGAAACATTGGATCACAATAAATGAAGGACATACCTTTAGTGTGTATGGTTATGAAGGTTTTAATATATATTCATATATATATATATATATATATATATATATATATATATATATATACATATATATATAGCATTTTCATAACTAAATGATAATGTAAAAGTAACATATTTGTTACTTGGCAGAAGCAAGAATCAATGCCACGTTCATTCCATTGTATGTGCAGGGAATCGTGATGTGTAATACTATACCACATACTAAGTTTCCACAACTTAGATACCAAAAGCCAGTGAGAGTTTCTAGAGGGAGTTATTTGTATTTTTTTTGAGTTGGATGAATAATTAATATCAACGTACGTTCTGTATTTATGATATAAGTGATAGTGGGTAGTTCCATCACTGCCTACTACATGACCCAAGTGGGTTTGGCTACTGATGTATCTATATTTTTGGGCCTACTTGTTTGCATTTTTTTCATTAATTATTCACATTACTTAAAATGTTTGATCACTTTAATTGTGTTTTGTGCATGTAGGGATTTACTCGTAAAAGAGCAATTGAAGCTAACTTTGAAAAGAAATTGGATGAAAGGAAGATGATGAAGTTTGTTAGTAAATGACAAAACATGAAGGAATAAAACAAAAAGAGAAAAAGAAAACCATAATTAAAAAAAAAAAAGAAATATTTGACCAAGGCTTAAGCCTTGGCCAATAGTCAACACAAGTCCAACATGGACTTGGTAAAGAAAAAAACAATGAAAAGCTTGGCCACAATCAGCTTTCAAAATTAAGAAGTCCACGTTGGACTTGGAAAAGGCAAAAATCCCACGTGAATAGGCGGTGGTAATTCTTTATAAAGGCAGGTGGCGCAAGGAAAAAAAGCACAGAGGAGAAAAAGAAGGAATGCGGCGCAGAGGAAAGAAAAGGAAAAAACAGAGAGTGAAACAGCAAGCAACGAAGGAAAAAAAGCTTTCGTGACGAGGAAAAAACAGCAGCAAGTTCGCTTTATTTCTTTTCGTAAATTCTTCTTCAATTTTCAGTTGGGAGTCAGATTAAATTATTATTTTCAACAGATTCGAATTAATTTATGGAGAAGTTTAATTTACTTTCTTTTTATAATATTGATTCAGTTTTGTTGAACATGAATAATTAATTCATTGTTTAGGGTAGGATTACTATGTAATAATTTAATTTTATGGTCTTGAACTTGGTTGGATTATTTTGATGCTATTTTTATATTTTTGATTTACATGCTTTATTATTTATCCTATTAATTTATTATGCTTGTAGCTAGTAATTAATAGGAATTTTGAATTAATATGGTAGATCAAATATATAAATTGGGCTTGATTGTGAAAACTATAGGTTGTACCATAGTTTTCCTCCACTTAATTAGTTAATGTGTTTGCCTAGGATTTTAGGACGAATCTACACTCCGGCTAGATAAAGGACTTAGAGATAGCGTTGCAC
Source organism: Ehretia macrophylla (assembly GCA_037974665.1). Taxonomy (NCBI): domain Eukaryota; kingdom Viridiplantae; phylum Streptophyta; class Magnoliopsida; order Boraginales; family Ehretiaceae; genus Ehretia; species Ehretia macrophylla. The sequence continues at coordinate 10,608,800 of CM075768.1, forward strand.
CTCTAAACTAGGTCTAACCCATAAATTAGTTAACTTTAGATGATTATTTAATTAATTAGGTTTGTAGTCTAATTTTGCATCAAAATAGGAAATCCTAAGTTCGAGCCTAGAATTCAACTTTGCATAGGAATCCGATCCCTAAACCTATCCCAATAATGATCAAACTTCAATTTCAACTTTCATATTTAATTTTAGTTTTCGCATTTAATTTCACTTTTATTTTATTTTTAGTTAACTTTCATTCAAATCACTCAATTTATAATTTAATTTAGTTTAATTACTTAGGCACTTTACTTACACTTTTCTACAAAGTTTCAAATTGTCTCCCTGTGGATTCGACCTCGCACTAGCACACTACACTACAATCACTCGTGCACTTGCGAGTTAAAACTTGGCTTAGAATTGACATTAATTTTACCCTAAGCGAAGCACCCATCAAGTTTTTGGCGCCGTTGCCAGGGAGGCGCCGTATTGTTTTTGGACTAGTGTAGTATTTTGTTCAAGTGTTAGTTTTTAGTTAATTAGTTATTTTTGCAAAAAAAAAATTTATTTTTCTTGTTTTACTTTATTATTTTTAGATTACTTTATTAGTTGTTTTAGTTTAAATAGTTATCTTGAATTTTTTATTTTTTTATTTTTATTTTTATTTTTTATTTTTTATTTTATTTGCTTTCTCTATTATCTTAGTGATTTTATTGCTTTTTATTCATTTAGTAATTCATTTATTTTACTTTTCGTTTATTTATTTATTTATCTAGTTTTCTAGTTGATTATTTTTCTTAAATAGTTTATTTCTAGTTTTAGGTTTTTATTTCAATTTAGTAATTTCCCATTAGCTAGGCTTCTTGTGTATGCTTGGACGTCGTTCTTTAGGATTGCCTTTAGAACCCTTTGACCCCAAGCCACAAAGAATCCCACACCGTAGGAATCAGAAGGGCTTAACTATAATCATGGCGGAGCATGAAGGAAATCTGAATGTGCCTCAAAATGTTAATAATCCTCAAATTCCCTATCTTCCCCCCAATAATCCTGATCCTGATGATATACCTCTTAGGCAGCATTTTCTCCCGACCACATATCAGCCGAATATTGCTATCCGACCACCTGCCATCCATAATGTGGACTTTGACATGAAACCTGGTACGATAGCAATACTTCCATCATTTTACGGGAAAAGCAATGAAAATCCACATGCGCATATTCGTGATTTTCTTGAGATATGTACCACTGTGCATGTTCCAAATGTTACTCAAGAAAATATTCGATTGCGTTTCTTCCCACTTTCTCTTAAGGACAAAGCTAAAGAATGGCTTCATTCCCTTGAAGAGGGAACCATTACTTCTTGGGAAGAACTGTTGACTCAATTTCTGTTTAGATTTTTTCTGATGGCCCAGACCTCATCTCTTCAAGAGAACATCATGACTTTTTCGCAGTCCGATTTAGAGTCATTTCATGAAACTTGGGATAGGTTTAATGGACTCATTTGTCACTGCCCACACCATGGGTTCGATAGGCCTAGGTTGCTTCAGTATTTCTATAGAGGTTTGACACCACAGCAGAAAACGATGGTGAATTCAATGAGTAATGGAGGGTTTTATAACCTCACCCCAAATGAGGCATGGGCCCGACTTGACAGTATTGCCAAAGACTCATTTCAAGACTCAACAATGGATAGAATGGGTAAGCCCACTTCTAGGAGGACACTATATAAGGTGAGCACAAATGAGGACTTAAACTCACAAGTGGCAGCTTTGACCAAGAAATTTGATCAGTTTATATCTTTAGGGTCTACTTCTTCACCTGCCCTACCAAATGTTCAATGTTGTGCCTTATGTTCTGCAGTGGACCACCCCACACTAGGGTGTCCTCTTGCCTCTCAGTTCCCTGAATTTATTCAGGAACAAGTTTGTGCTGCCCAGGGTTATTCTCGCAATTACAATCCATATTCGAATACATATAATCCTGGTTGGCGAGATCATCCAGCTTTCTCATGGCGTCAAGGGAATCCTGACCCTTCATTTTCGCAGGCTCAAGTGCAAAAGCCTCAATCTAATCCTCCTGGATACTATCATGTGTCTAATGGGCCTCACTTTAAACCGCAACCAGGGAATCAATTTCAGCCTATCCCTCATCTTCCTCCTAACAAGCCTGATGATAAGTTTGACAAGTTAGTTCAAGTAATTCATGCTCAGCAGCAATCTATTGCTAAGTTGGAAACTCAAGTTGGGCAACTAGCACAACAAATTACTAGGAGGGATGAGGGTAAGCTCCCTGCTCAGACTGTCGAGAATCCACGTGGCCAGTATAGCAATGTCCACAATGAGACCACCCATGAGCAAGCCAAAGCTGTTATCACCCTTCGGAGTGGTTACCAGTTAGATAATCAGGTGGATAAGTCTAATGGAACAAAGAGAGTGAGTGACAAGAGTAGGGATACAAAAGAGGTTGAGGAAAAGGTTGAGAGAGTAGGAAGTGAGTCGGGAGATGAGATAGAGAATAGTAGAGAAAACACCATTCCTTCGCAGAGAGATGAGAAGCAAATTGTAGATCACAGTGATGATAGTCCTTCTAGGGTGCCTTATCCTGCTGCTTTGGAGCGACCTAGGAAAGATGATAAGCAGTCTAGGGTATTAGACCACTTGAAGGATATTAAGATAAACCTGCCTCTTATCGAAGTTATCCAACAGATATCGGCTTATGCCAAATTCTTCAAAGACTTGTGCATTAGGAAGAGACAATCCACCCACATTCCGAAGAAGGTGAGGCTCACAGAGAAAGTGAGTAGTATATGCACTAGGGGCCTTCCGCCCAAGTTTAATGACCCCGGAGCCTTCACCATTCCTTGCATCATTCAAGATCAACAGGTGGATCATGCCCTCCTTGACTTAGGGTCTAGTGTGAATCTCATTCCATTTGCAGTATATGAGCGTTTAGGTTTGGGGGAGTTGACTCCCACAAATGTTACACTTCAGTTGGCAGATCGATCTGAGAGACGACCTAGAGGGATAATTGAGGATGTCTTAGTTAAAGTTGGTGAATTTATTTTCCCAGTTGACTTCATTGTCTTAGACATGGACTCAGGACTAGACACTAGGCATGCGACACCAGTTCTTCTAGGGAGACCTTTTCTGGCCACAGCTGATGCGGTGATATATTGTAGGACAGGGATGATTGAGTTAACCTTTGGGAATATGAGAGTTAAGGTGAGGGTCGCAGAGGCGGCTAATCGAGTAAGTAGACATTCTGAGGATGAGTGCTTCATGGTTGATATCATTGACCCTTGTATTGAGGAACATGCCCATTCGATGTTGACTGCCGATGATGAACTTGCAGAGCTTGAGGCAATCTTGACTCAATTTGACTCTGATTCATTCGTGAAAGAGCTAGTAGCTTCTACTTCTATTGTTTTTTATCCTAGTCCTGACAAGGCTAATGATAGTCTTAGCTCCCTTCCATTCAAAGTTTGTCTTGATCCCCCTCCGGTTGAGTCTCTTCCAGCTTTAGAACTCAAACCTTTGCCTGCGCATCTTAAATATGTGTACTTAGGACCTAATGATCCCCTCCCAGTAATTATCGCATCAGACCTGACCACTGAGCATGAGAAGAGATTGTTAGGAGTCCTTTGTGATCATCAAAAGGCCATAGGGTGGACCATTTCTGACTTACGAGGTATAGACCCTTCGTTGTGTATGCATCAGATTCACTTAGAAGATGGTGCTACTCCTTCCCGCGAGATGCAAAGGAGGCTGAACCCAAACATGAGTGAGGTTGTTTATAAGGAAGTCATTAAACTTCTTGATGCGGGTATCATTTACCCGATTTCTGATAGTTCATGGGTCAGTTCGGTGCAGGTGGTACCGAAGAAGTCTGGGATCACAGTAGTCCCTAATGATAAGGGTGAGCTTATTCCTACACGCACCACTACTGGTTGGCGTGTCTGTATTGACTATAGAAAGCTCAATGCCAAGACCCGGAAAGACCACTTCCCATTACCCTTTCTTGACCAGATATTAGATAGAGTAGCCGGATAGGGCTATTACTGCTTCTTAGATGGGTATTCCGGGTATAATCAGATCCCAGTCTTCCCCGAGGACCAAGAAAAGACCACATTCACTTGTCCATATGGGACATTTGCCTATCGTCGTATGCCCTTTGGTTTATGCAATGCACCAGCGACTTTTCAGAGGTGTATGATGGCCATTTTTTCTGATATGATTGAGAAGTTTCTAGAGGTCTTTATGGATGATTTTTCAGTTTTTGGAGCTACATTTGATGAGTGTCTCACACACCTTTCCCTAGTGCTAGAGCGTTGTGTTAAGATGAATTTGGTGCTTAGTTGGGAGAAAAGTCACTTCATGGTTAGACGGGGGATAGTACTTGGTCATGTTGTATCTCAGGATGGTATCCATGTGGACCCAGCCAAGGTTGAGTTGATAGAGAAACTCCCAGCACCAAAAACGGTGCGGGACGTTAGATCATTCCTTGGTCATGCCGATTTCTACCGGCGTTTCATCAAAGACTTTAGCCACATTGCTCGACCTCTCTCCAGCCTCCTGGCACATGATATTCCATTTCATTTTGATGACGAGTGTGCCAAGGCATTTGAGAAGCTGAAGTCTTTACTGTCCTCCGCACCTATCATCCAGCCTCCTGATTATAGCCTCTCTTTTGAGATTATGTGTGATGCATCCGACTACGCAGTGGGGGCTGTTTTGGGACAATGTAGGGATAAGTTGCCATGTGTGATCTACTATGCTAGTAAGACCTTAGATGATGCTCAAAAGAATTACACTACCACAGAAAAGGAATTGCTAGCTGTAGTTTTCTCCCTTGATAAGTTTAGATCATACATCCTAGGGTCAAAGGTGATAATCTACACAGATCATGTTGCCTTGCGTTACCTACTTGCCAAACGGGATGCTAAGCCCCGTCTGATTCGGTGGTTACTATTACTTCAGGAATTTGATTTGGATATTAGAGATAAAAAGGGGAGTGAGAATTCTGTCGCAGACTATTTGTCACGTTTAGTTCTTGAATCTCCCACCGACTCCCTTCCTTTTAATAATACCTTCCCTGATGAGCAACTCTTTGCTGTCTCATAAAGGATCCCCTGGTATGCCCATTTTGTTAATTATTTGGCAGAGAGAGAGTTGCCTGCTCACTGGGGGCGGGGAGAGAAGGATCGTTTCATGGCTCGAGTAAAACATTTTATTTGGGAGGATCCCTATCTCTTTAAGGTGTGTGCTGAGCAGGTTATCCGACGATGTGTGCCGGATGAGGAGTTTGATAGCATCCTTAGCTTTTGTCATGGGGAGGCATGTAGTGGTCATTTTGGAGGTAAGAGGACAGCTGCTAAAGTCCTCTAGTGTGGGTTCTTTTGGCCTACTTTGTTCAGAGATGCCCAACAATTCTGTAAGAAATGTCCTCGATGTCAACAATTTGGGTCTATCTCTAGGAGAGACATGATGCCCTTATCACCCATTTTAGTTTGTGAGATATTTGATGTGTGGGGCATTGATTTCATGGATCCTTTTCCTCTTTCGTATGGGTACACTTATATTCTTGTGGTCGTGGACTATGTGTCCAAATGGGTGGAGGCGGTGGCAACTCGAACCAATGACCACAAAGTTGTGGTCAAGTTCATTAAAGAGCACATATTTTCTAGGTTTGGGGTGCCACGTGTGCTTTTGAGTGATGGAGGACAACATTTTCGCCATAGGACACTTGAGTCATTATTGAGAAAATATTCAGTCCGGCATAAGATTGCAACACCTTATCATCCTCAGACGAGTGGGCAAGTGGAGGTGTCCAATAGGGAGATAAAATCCATTTTACAGAAAACAGTTAGGCCCAATCGCAAGGATTGGTCATGTCGTTTACACGATGCGTTATGGGCCTATCGCACAGCTTTTAAGACTCCCATAGGCATGTCTCCATATAGATTAGTCTACGGTAAAGTTTGCCACCTCCCTATTGAGCTAGAGCATAAAGCTTATTGGGCTATTAAAGCCCTGAACTTTGACATATTGCAAGCAGGTGAGAGTAGAAAATTAGCCTTGAGTGAGTTGGAGGAACTTCATTATGAAGCATATGAGAATGCCAAGCTTTATAAGGAGAGGATGAAGAGAATCCATGATAAATCTATTTTGCGTAAAACCTTCGCCCCTTCAGATAAGGTTTGGTTGTTTAACTCTAAATTGAAGTTCTTTCCAGGAAAATTGAGGACTAGATGGGATGGACCTTATGAGGTGCTCGAGGCATACCCTTCAGGGGCTATTAAAATTAAACACCTCAAAGATGGGCGAGTCCTCACAGTTAATGGCCAGCGTTTGAAACATGCCCTTGATCCGAGTTCGATCCCTCACGAAGTTGAATCTGTAGAACTACGGGACACTTCTGACCTTACATGAACAATGACATTCGCCTGGCTGTCGGCATTAAATGCAGCGCTTCTAGGAGGCACCCTAGGAATAATTACTTTATTTTACTTTCTTTAATTATGTTCCCCACCTTTTCGGTTGGACCTCCACTGGGTTATAGTGGGCTTTACCATTTTCTCGAAAATGGATTATCTTGTGTAATGGAAGTCTTGGGGTTAATTAGGATGGATACTATGAAAGTAAAATCATTGGCCGAAAGCGTAATGCCTGGCCTTCCCTCTTAAGTATGGGAAGATGTCTGGGGTTTGAGTACGTTGGTGGTTTGAAATTAATGGCCTCTCCTCCGCATTTTTAATGTACTTAGTTAACTCCATTTCTGAAGTTTTACAAGATTTGTCTTACTGGCTGATATTAAATGGATCCAGGTATTTACATTATAGCTATCTTTATTGTTTCATTGTGCTTATTTATTTTTAGTGAGTCGGCTTTAGTGCCTCCCAGAGTTCGGAGCCTTTGTATGGGGATGTAAATATGGTCGGCCAACAAAAAAATATAAAAAAAATGAAAAAGTAAAAAAATATTTTTATTATTTTATTGTATTTTCATTTTATTTTGCCTTATCCTCTATTGTTTTGCTCTTGAGCTTAATTACAAGTTGTAGATATGAAGGGTTACCTTTCTTTTCATTATCGATGACTTCAGGTATGTCCATCTACTCCCTCTATTTCTCTTAATTGTTTTCTATTCATGCATTTTTACTATTGGGTTCTCATTATCTGATATTTTCCCCTTCGCATACCCCTAACATGTTTTAATTTTATTTGCTTGAGGACAAGCAAACTTTAGGTTTGGGGGTGTAGGTGTTTAATTGTGTCTATTGTTGTTTTAGGGAAAACTTGAACAAAATGTGAAAAAAATTGAAAATGTTTTTGATCTTTATATTTATTTTGTGGATTTGTGGTGAATTTTGTTGTAATTGAGGAAGTGTGATGATGTATTGATTAGCTCTTATGAAGTGATTGAGGAGAGTAGGTGGTTCTTGATTTTATGAGGTAGTTTTGAGTTGAACTTTTAGGATTGATTTTGATGAATGCGAGGCGTGGGGACTGTGAGATTATGCTTAGACTATTGTGGTCCCATAACTTGGTTGTAAGATGATGAGATATAATGTGGTTGTGATATGCGTACCCTCGCTTGAGTAGTCTTGTTTGCGTGCCTGAGCCTTTATAGTTAAAAAAAAAAATGATGAAAAAAGAAGCAAAAGAAAAAAAGAAAAAAATTATTTACTTCTATCTCTTAGCACCACTATCCTTGTTTTCATTGTTTATTTTTAGGGATATGTGCTTAAGGTGTACGGTGTTCTGGTGTTCAATACTTCAAGCAAGTAGGGTACGCATGGGGCTTTTCAAAGCCTATCAACCTAAGCCTTAAGTGGTTGGGATTGATGACCTTGAAAGCTCGTTACATGGAGTGTTGAGTTGACCGATTAGGACCAAGCACCAAATAAAAAGAGAGATGAAACATGTTTACTTTTATGTTTTAGGATGAATAAAAGGGTGAAAGGCATGTTTGGAGGATTATAAAGGCAATGGGGGTGCGAGTATTACGATCTAGTTGTATTGAGTTGTCTTGTTACTTTGTTACGTGGAGGCTTGATAGTGTTTGGTGTAGTCTTGTAGAAAACATGTTTTGCCTTTAAAGAGAGCGATCCGAATGAGTTCGCTTAACTACTACATCATAGGATCAATCGTTCCCCGAACCTTGTCCTTTTGTTAGAGTTGATTGATTCATTAGAGTAACCTCTTGAGGACTTGAAGATTTGCTTAGATCCTAATCTTGCTTGGGGACAAGCAAGAGGTAGGTTTGGGGGTGTTGATGTATCTATATTTTTGGGCCTACTTGTTTGCATTTTTTTCATTAATTATTCACATTACTTAAAATGTTTGATCACTTTAATTGTGTTTTGTGCATGTAGGGATTTACTCGTAAAAGAGCAATTGAAGCTAACTTTGAAAAGAAATTGGATGAAAGGAAGATGATGAAGTTTGTTAGTAAATGACAAAACATGAAGGAATAAAACAAAAAGAGAAAAAGAAAACCATAATTAAAATATATATATATATTTGACCAAGGCTTAAGCCTTGGCCAATAGTCAACGCAAGTCCAACATGGACTTGGTAAAGAAAAAAACAATGAAAAGCTTGGCCACAATCAGCTTTCAAAATTAAGAAGTCCACGCTGGACTTGGAAAAGGCAAAAAGCCCACGTGAATAGGCGGTGGTAATTCTTTATAAAGGCAGGCGGCGCAAGGAAAAAAAGCACAGAGGAGAAAAAGAAGGAGTGCGGCGCAGAGGAAAAAAAAAAGGAAAAAACAGAGAGCGAAACAGCAAGCAACGAAGGAAAAAAAAAGCTTTGGTGACGAGGAAAAAATAGCAGCAAGTTCGGTTTATTTCTTTTCGTAAATTCTTCTTCAATTTTCAGTTGAGATTCAGATTAAATTATTATTTTCAACAGATTCGAATTAATTTATGGAGAAGTTTAATTTTCTTTTTTTTAATAATATTGATTCAGTTTTGTTGAACATGAATAATTAATTCATTGTTTAGGGTAGGATTACTATGTAATAATTTAATTTTATGGTCTTGAACTTGGTTGGATTATTTTGATGCTATTTTTATATTTTTGATTTACATGCTTTATTATTTATCCTATTAATTTATTATGCTTGTAGCTAGTAATTAATATGAATTCATATGGTAGATCAAATATATAAATTGGGCTTGATTGTGAAAACTATTTGTTGTACCATAGTTTTCCTCCATTTAATTAGTTAATGTGTTTGCCTAGGATTTTAGGACAAATCTACACTCCGGCTAGATAAAGGACTTGGAGATAGTATTGCACCTCTAAACTAGGTCTAACCTGTTAATTAGTTAACTTTAGGTGATTATTTAATTAATTAGGCTTGTAGTCTAATTTTGCATCAAAATAGGAAATCCTAAGTTCGAGCCTAGAATTCAACTTTGCATAGGAATCCGATCCCTAAACCTTTCCCAATAGTGATCAAACTTCAATTTCAACTTTCATATTTAATTTTAGTTTTCGCATTTAATTTCACTTTTATTTTATTTTTAGTTAACTTTCATTCAAATCACTCAATTTACAATTTAATTTAGTTTAATTACTTAGGCACTTTACTTACACTTTTCTACAAACTTTCAAATTGTCTCCCTATGGATTCGACCTCGCACTAGCACACTACACTACAATCACTCGTGCACTTGCGAGTTAAAACTTGGCTTAGAATTGACATTAATTTTAGCCTAAGCTAAGCACCCATCAGCTACCCTATCTTGGGTGACCCATGACCCAAGTCCAATATCTCTTACTCGTACAAGATCGGGAAACAAATCCACCAACCTCTCCGGAAACTAATTCCAAGGCATACTCAAATCATATAGGTAAATAAGTCGTGCGACTTGCGAGCACACACCAAGTGGAGGCTCTAAAACTATGCACCTGTTAGGGAAAACATGGGAGCCAAAGTCTACGCATGAACAAAAAGAGTCTCGCTGTACCCTGGACCAATCAAGTTCACATCAGTCAAACATCCCTAATCCCTCTTAAACCATGTTTGACCTTGCTAATCTCAAATATGTATCCATAGTTATATTTGATCACAAAGATAGCTCAATCACATAGATTGTATAACTGGTCGACCAATGAACACATGTAGCACTAGATGTGAACAGTTTTCCCTTCATTCAATATCCCTCTAAGTCAAGTCAACTGCTTTCTTGGACATGTCCCATATGGTACTTAAGAGAAGCCTATGAAGCCTTTCATTCAATATCCATCGTGACCTTTAGGTGACATACCAAAGTAGCCAGCATTGAGCTTGAATCATTAGAATACGAATGTAGATCACTAAGGGTACTTAAGAGAAGCCTATGAAGCTTCAAGGGCTCACACAGTGATGAAGTAAGGATTCATTCATCAACTCCCTTATGTAGTCGCTAAAACACTTATGGTATAATGCGTGAGCTACAGGGTGACTTCCTTTTGCAAAGGGCGTACTTCTTAACTTTATTCAAACACCATACAAATCTTGGCTTGGTTATCACACAATGACCAACCTGAATTCTTGAACTTAGTACACACAGTAATCGAGATTTTACATAAGGCCATAGACATATTATATGGATCGTGGGTATCCATATCGACCTCATATCAGTCTTAAATTGCAACATAAGCAATAAGAGGTCTCATCTTAATGGTTGTTATCAGAACTAATCCTTGACAAGATTTTAAGGCGACGTTTTGAATAAGTATAGTATTTCTGACGAACACTAACCAACTCATTCTGTCTCATCTCTGCACGCTGCCACAGTGCCAAAGGTGATTGCTCGTGTGGGAGAGCCAACCTCCTTAACTTGTCAACATACATTTCGATACCAATAATATGTATTATCGTACACACACGCACACACAACCTCATTCACATTTATCACAAAGATAAAACACTACATAAGTGTAATATATTTCATTTATTTATATGGCATCTGAAATATATTAACGTATGAGTACAAAGGTAATCATCTCTTAACAAACAGAACATGTACATCAAAAACTACGCAGTCTTAGGGATTTTACATGAGACAAATAAACATCCTTAGGAATTGGCTTAGTGAGAGGGTCAGCTACCATCTCGTGCGTAAAGATATGTTCTACGATTACCTTCTTCTTTTCCACCATATCTTTTACAAAATTGTATTTGATGTCTATATGCTTTGTTTTGCCACGATACTTTGGGTCTTCAGTGTAGGCAATGGCTGCTTGACTATCACAGAAGATTGTCACAGGTTTTCTAGCATTTGTGACCATACCCAAATCTGATATAAAGCTTTTAAGCCACACAGCTTCTTGTACAGCCGTTGAGCAAGACACGAACTCAGCCTCCATGGTAAATAGAGCTATACACATCTGCTTCTTGCTACACCAAGAAATGGACCTGCCATTCAACAAGAAGGCATATCCGGAGGTTGATTTACGCTCATCCGGGTCACCACCTGAGTCAGCGTCAAAAAATCCCTTGAGATTTAGGTCACCTCATCGATAGCATAGGCAATAATCCATGGTGCCTTTCAAATATCTCATGATCCACTTGATTGCATTCTAATAACGTCATCCAGGATTGGATGGGTAACGACTCACCAATCCAACGACAAAACAGATATCTGGCCTTGTATACAACATGGCATACATCAAGCTACCTGTAGCAGTAGCATAAGGAAAATTTTTCATCTCGTATATTTCTTTTGGGGTTTTGGGACACATCCCTTGGCTTAGGCTTTTACATTTGGCTAAGGAGTATCTATGGGTTTGGAGTCTTGCATTCTGAATCGTTCAGCATTTTCTTGATATATGATTCCTACGACAAGGCAATAAGTCTTTTGGTCCGATTCCTTTGGATCTTGACTCCCAGCACATATGTTGCCTCTCCCATATCTTTTATCTCAAAAGATGATGATAACCACTTCTTAATAGTGATTAGATATTCCTTGTTGTTTCCAGCAAACAAAATGTCGTCAACATACAAAGATAGAATCACATATCTATTTTGAGACCTTTTGACATATACACAGTGGTCTTCTTGAACCATTTCAAAATCATATGAAATGATTTCTCTATGGAACCTTAGATACCACTATCTGAATGACTGCTTCAACCCGTAGATAGATTGTTGCAATTTGTACACTTTGTTCTCCTGACTTTTTTCTACAAATCCTATAGGTTGTTGCATATAAATCTTTTCATCTAGTTCTCCATTGGGAAATGTCGTTTTTACATCCATCTGATGTAATTCAAGATCTTGACGAGCGACAATAGCTAGAATCAACCGGATTGAGGCAAACCTAACTACTAGAGATAAGGTTTCCTTATAATCTATGCCCTTCAATTGGGTATATCCCTTAGCCACAAGGCGAGCTTTATACCTCTCAATGGATCGATCTGCGTTTTGTTTAATTTTGAGAACCCACTTGTTCCCAATAGCTCTCCTGACCATGGTCGGTACGTAGTGATTTCACTTTTGTGTCTAGTTGATTTTCCACTAAAGCCACATACTTTTGAAAATAGCCTAATGCATCAGACTTGTGGACATCAAATAGACATGCCCATATCATGTAAAATCATCTATGAAAGTGATAAAATAATAGGCCCCATGCCTTGCCCTAACATTCATTGGACCACATATATCGGAATGGATTAACTGCAATGGAAACTCAGCTATTAAGCCATTGCCAAATGATTTTCTTGTGGATTTTTCAGCAACGCAGTTTTCACAAATGAGCATTTTAACATTCGTTAAAGGCCCCAAAAGACCTTCCCTAACAAGTCTATTCATACGATCTTTCCCTATATGTCCTAACCTGTTATGCCAAACATTCACATCCACATCCATAGTGCTAGAAGAAGTATGAAATGACAAGCATTCATTATTCAAAAAATAATTGTTATGTTCAACATCTAAGACTAGAAATCCATCATGAAGAAAACCAAAACCAAAAGAAATAGAATTTAAAAATAGTTCAACAATAACACCAAACATGTAAATATTAAAACCCAACACAGTAGAACTAATGTGGAGACCAAATTCAGTCTAAAGTTCGGGCCATGGAGGATATCGTGGAAGATGAGGGTTTTGCCACCACGCAACTGAAGCTTGCAAGTGCCAATGCCCTTGACTTCCACCCTAGCATTATTGCCAACGTATATCTACTGGGACCCAGACGGGACATGTCGGTATTGTATATATGTTCCTTTGTCTCTAGCTAAGTAGTTTGTCGCTGCTGAGTCAATAGTCTACACAGGAAAAAAATTTAGTCAGTAATGCACAACTAGAAACGTATGCTTCAAAAGAAGATTTGGTAAAACACATTACTTGGGCCTTGGGATCTAGGCAATCCCGAGCATAATGACCCTTCTTTTAGCAATTATAGCACTTAACTTTAGCAATGTTCCTCTTGCCATTGCTCTTGCCCCTCTTTTTTTGTTGCTTGTCCTTTTCATCTGACTTACCATCCTTCTTTCCCTTCCAGTCAGATTGTCTTCCTCTTTTGCGTTTTGAGCCAGATGCTCTATGCTTGCTGGATTCAGGCACATAGGCTTGTCCAGTAGTCTTAATCGCCAAGAGGCATTCCTCTTCAAGCTCCTGATGACGCGCAATGTCCTGGAGTATTTCCACACTCTTGTTATGCATCATATTGACAATCATATATTCCCAACTGGCTGGGAGGGATCGGATGACAGCTTGCACTTGCTAATCATTTGTGAGTGTGTGGCCTGCTGCCTTCAACTCTTTAATCATGTTTGATATCTCCATGATGTATTGCCTCATGCTGACATCAGGTTTCTACTTATAAGTGTCAAACTTAATGGTAAGTCGACGCAATCTCGATATGGAAGCCCCACAAAACTTCTCTTTCAGGGTAGTCCATATGCCCGCAACTGTCAAGTAAACTTCAAACTCAGCAATCAGGTTATCTTGTATTGCACTCAGCAACGTAATGCGAGCGATTGCATTTTTCCATTTCCAGACCTAATAAGCTTCAACATCCCTGCAATGTTGAGCTCCATTACCCTCCTCAGGTTCTTCCATTACATGATTAAGTGTTTCATTAACTTCTTGTTTCGCAAAGATATACTAGACTTTATGATGCCACACATCGTAATTGTCTCCATTAAGCTTGTCACTCTTGTTAAGGTCAGCTATTATGGTTTTTGATGCCATTAGGAGACTCTACATTAGCACATACTAATATTCGATAATTTTGCCGGATCAAATGTTAGAATATAACTAACAAATACAAGATACAAAATCAGCACATCGTAGTACGATCTGCCATTGTCTATGAGGCACAACTAAACTTATTCCAACAAAATGACAATTCCCAAGATGAATTACTGAAATTCATAACATTAGGAAATAGTTCCACATAATAATCACACAGTTTATCATGGAACTCCCACTCAGACAAAACATTCTATTTATTATTGAAGGAAAAACAAACATATGTTTATTCAATAATATTCCAAGAAAAAACATATGAAACATCCACAAATGAAATGTTAAACAAGAGTATTAAAACACAAAAAAAAAGGTTTCGCAGAAAGTATCAACTAATCACGCCCTTTATGCACTATCTCTTGCCACATAAGGTCAGAATCTTCTTTATCACGACCTATGAAGTCAGACACCTCTGTTATCTTCGGTTTGTTAGCTATGTTCTAAGCTGCTTGATTACAACCGAAAGTGTTCTCATGTACACCCCTAGCTGTGAACATATTAAGAGCGAGGGATAATAGGGTAGTGCGTCTTATTCCTTGGAGTACTCTCTGTTTTACAAATTGCTCTACTTCACTTATAGCCTCCGAGAAAAACAATTCATCATGTATATGATTTATTTTATATTTCACGGGGTCATACGTGCTAGGGAAGAAATTAAGTAGGCCCTCAATTTCTTCCTCTGGCTTAGGTGGAAAGAAAAACTTAGTACGCAGTTCATTAACAGCGTGCAATAGTGTGTCCATATTCTGGAGAAAAGACTTATTATCTGCCCAACGCAAACTCATATATTTTTTAAGCAAACGCTGTTTAAAAGCAGTGTCGGGGCCATTTTTTTTATAGCTAGGGCTTTTCTTACACTGCGTCTCAATCTCACCAGTCGGCTACACAAGCCCTGGGACCAAAAAAACTTGTCTAAATTAAATCAAAAAGATTGATGCACACAACATATTTAAATGTTACACATAGCAACAAATAAAATTACAAAATTTTTATGTATCTCAATGAAATTACTAAAATGCCATGCCTTTTAGTTGTAAAATTTCAAATTTTCTTGGCTTTACAAGAAATTTCACAAAATCTTATCCCCAGAAATATAATTTTACAACACAAATCACGTAGATTGAGGCCATATTTGGAAAATAACATAATTTCCAAGTCTCAATTTGATTTAATTAAAGTTTTGTAGTCTAATCATAAAAGTGGGGGTCAAAATTAAGCATATCATAAAAATATAGGGCTTAAATAAATGACATGAGGGCCAAAAAATAAAATATACAAAGTTTGTGAACATGGGGTCAAATCTGAAAATATCACAAAGACATGGGCCAAAAATATAATAATATATAAATAATATAAAATTATTATATATATATATATATATCTTTTTTCGCCTAGTTTGGCCGGACCGCAGTCTGGCCGCCGTTGGCCGGAGGCCGGACAGGCTACCACGTGGCACCGGCAGGCTGCCCACGTAGCGGTTATGTGGTGGCCACATGACTGCCCCTTTGCCACGTGGCCCCAATGATGATGTGTCAGTTGGTTTTTTTTTGTTTTTGAATTATTTTAAAACTAATTTAAAATTCAAAATTAATTTAAGATAATGAACTTATCATTATCACCAACTAATAGTGTACACGTGTCACTGTTTAATTGGCACCATGTTTTCCATGTCACCCCACTTTCTGATGCACGCATAAATACCAAGAACACGCACAAAAAAATGACAAACATAGTACACATTAAAAGCTTAAAAAATTCATAATTTATTCATCTGTTATCCAAAAATTATGAAATTTATATCGTTAGAATCCTTGAAACACGTATTTTCTAGTAGTACCAATTTTATGCAAAAATCTGATTCTCAAAAGTAACGCATTTAAAAGCCAGAACGTTATTCCAAACTTTAAAAAATCATAACTTATTCAGTACGCAGCCAAAAATTATGAAATTTATTACGTTTGAATCCTTAAAAAAATGTATTTTCCATCAGTAGCAAAATCAATCATTTAGAAGACAAGTCACATAAACGTTATTCTATGATATAACCACTAGAAGTACTAAAAAAAGAAATCATGGATTGTTATGCATATTATGGTACAAAATATAAAGAACAAACAAAAAAATGGCTTTGATACCAACGAAGGTTTTAATATATATATGTATATATATATCACCTCCATAGCTAAATGATAATGTAAAAGTAACATACCTGTTACTTGGCGGAAGCAAGAATCAATGTCACGTTCGTTCCACTGTATGTGCAAGGAATTGTGGTATGTAATACTAGACCACATACTAAGTTTCCACAACTTAGATACCAAAAGCCAGTGAGAGTTTTTAGAGGGAGTTATCTGTGTTTTTTTAATTTTATTATGGCACCAAAAGAAATCATGGATTTTAAATGCTTGATTTTGGTACTGTTGGAAAGTACATTTTTAAGGATTCAAATGCAATGAATTTCATAATTTTTGGTTGTGTAATGAATAAGCTATGATTTTTTAAAGTTTGGAATAATGTTATGGCCTTTAATTGCATTGTTATTGAGAATAATATTTATGCATAAAATTTGTACTTCTAGAAACTACGTGTTTCAAGGATTCCAACGATATAAATTTCATAATTTTTGGATAACAGATGAATAAATTATGAATTTTTGAATCTTTTAATGTGTACTATGTTTGTACATTTTTTTTGTGCGTGTTCTTGTTGTTTATGCGTGCGTCAGAAAGTAAGGTGACATGGGAAACATGGGGCCAATTAGACGGTGACACGTGTACGCGGTTAGTTTTTTATAATGATAAGTTCATTATCTTAAATTAATTTTGAATTTTAAATTAGTTTTAAAATAATTCAAAAAAAAAAACCAACTGACACATCACCATTGGGGCCACGTGGCAAAGGGACAACCACGTGGCCACCACATCATCGCCATGTGGGTCGATGGCTGCCACGTAGGCAGCTGGCTGGTGCTACATGGTAGCCTATCCAGCAGTCCGACCGGAGGCGGGCGGCTGGTCATCCAACCAAAGTAGGAGAAAAAAGATATATATATATATGTGATATTTCTATATTTGACCCTAAGTTCACAAAATTGTGTTTTTTATTTTTGGGCCCACATGTCATGTATTTAAGCCCTATATCTTTGTGATATGCTTAATTATGTCCCTCACTTTTATAATTAGACTACAAAACTTTAATTAAATCAAATTGAGACTTAAAAATTATGTTATTTTCCAAATATTGCCTCAATCTATGTGATTTAGGTTGTAAAATTATATTTCTGGGAATGAGATTTTGTGAAATTTCTTGTAAAGCCAAGAAAATTTGAAATTTTACAACTAAAAGGCATAAAATTTTAGTAATTTCATTGAGATACGTAAAATTTGTGTAATTTTATTTGTTGTTATGTGTAACATTTAAAAATGTTGTGTGCATCAATCTCTTTGATTTAATTTAGACAAGTTTTTTTTGGTCCCAAAGCTAGTGTAGCCGACAGGTGAGAATGAGTCGCAGTGTAAGAAGAGCCCTAGCTATAAAAAAATGGTCCCAACATTGCTTTTAAACGGCGTTTGCTTAAAAAATATATGAGTTTGCATTAGGCAGATAATAAGTCTTTTCACCAGAATATGGACATACTATTACACGATGTTAACGAACTGTGTACTAAGTTTTTCTTTCAACCTAAACCAAAGGAAGAAGTTGAGGGCCTACTTAGTTTCTTCCTTAGCATGTATGACCCCGTGAAATATAAAATAACTCAGATGCACGATGGACTGTTTTTCTCGGAGGCTATGAGTGAAGTAGAGCAATTTGAAAAACAGAGAGTGCTCCAAGGAATAAAACGCACTACCTTATTATCCCTCACTGCCAATATGTTCAAAGCAAGAGGTGTGCGTGGAAACACTTTCGGTTGTAACCGAATAGCTCAGAACATAGCTAACAAACTGAAGATAACAGAGGTGTTTGACTTCATAGGTCGTGATAAGGAAGATTCTGACCTTATGTGGCAAGAAATAGTGCATAAAGAGCGTACAAAGCGTGATTAGTTTATATTTTCTGCGAAACCTTTTTTTTATGTGTTTTAATACTCTTGGTTAGAATTTCATTCGTGGATGTTTCATATGTTTTTCTTGGAATATTATTGAATAAACATATGTTTGTTTTTCCTTCAATAATAAATGGAATGCTTTGTCTGAGTGGGAGTTCCATAATAGAATGTATGATTATTATGTGCAAGTATTTCCTAATGTTATGAATTTCAGTAATTCATCTTGGGAATTGTTATTTTGTTAGAATAAGTTTAGTTGTACCTCATAGATATATGTCTCACAGATAATGGCAGTTCGTACTACAATATGCTAATTTTGTATCTTGTATCTGTTAATTACATTCTAACACTTGATCCAACAAGATTATCAAATATTAGTATGTGTTAAATGTCTCTTACAAATGTCTATGTAGAGTCTCCTAAGGGCATAAAAAACCATAATAGCTTACCTTAACAAGAGTGACAAGCTTAACAGCGACAATTACCATATGTGGCATCGTAAAGTCTAGTACATCCTTGAGGAACAAGAAGTTCATGAAACACTTAATCATGTAATGGAAGAACCTGAGGAGGGTAATGGAGCTCAACATTGCAGAGATGTTGAAGCTTATTAGGTCTGAAAACAGAAAAATGCAATCGCTCGCATTACATTGCTGAGCACAATGCAGGATGACCTAATTGCTAAGTTTGAAGTTTACCCGACAACTGCGGGCATGTAGGTTGCCCTGAAAAAGAAGTTTGGTGGGACTTCCATATCGAGATTGTGTCAACTTACCATTAAGTTTGACATTTATAAGAAAAAACTTGATGTCAGCATGAGGCAATACATCAGGGAGATATCAAATGTGATTAGAGAGTTGAAAGTAGCAGGCCACACATTCACGGATGAGCAGCAAGTACAAGTTGTCATCCGATCTCTCCCAACCAGTTAGGAACATAGGATTGTTAATATGACACATAACGAGAATATAAAAACACTCGAGGACATTGTGCATCATCTGGAGCTTGAAGAGGAACGCTTCTTGGCGATTAAGATCACTGGACAAGCCTATATGGCTGAATCCAACAGGCGTAGAGCATCTGGCTCAAAACGCAAAAGAGGAAAACAATCTGGCAGGAAGGGAAAGAAAGATGGTAAGTCAGACAAAAAGGACAAGCAACAAAAGAAGAGGGGCAAGTGCAATGGCAAGAGGAACATTGCTAAAGTTAAGTGTTATAATTGCCAAAAGAATGGTCACTATGCTCGGAATTGCCCAGAGCCCAAGGCCTAGGTAATGTGTTTTACCAAATCTTCTTCTTAAGCATACGATTCTAGTTGTGCGTTACTGACTAAATCTTTTCCCGTGTGGGCTATTGACTCAGCAGCGACAAACCACATAGCTAGAGATAGATGAGTATATGTAGAGCATTGACGTGTCCTGACTTGGTCCCGGTGGATATACATTGGCAATAATGCTAGGGTGGAAGTCAAGGGCATTGACACTTACAAGCTTCAACTGCGTGGCGGCAAAGCCCTCATCCTCCACGATGTCCTCTATGTCCCGGACTTTAGACGGAATTTGATCTTCGTATTAGTCCTAACTGCGCTTGGGTTTTAATATGTACATATTTGGTGTTACTATTGAACTATTTTTAAAATCTGTTTCTTTTGGTTTTGGTTTTCTTCATGATGGATTCGTAGTGTTAGATGTTGAACATAACAATTATGTTTCGAATAATGAATGTTTGTCATTTCATACATCTTCTAGCACTATGGATGTGGAGTGAATGTTTGGCATAGCAGGTTAAGGCATATAGGGCAAGATCGTATGAATAGACTTGCCAAGGAAGCTCTTTTGGGGCCTCTAACGAATTTTAAAATGCCCGTTTGTGAAAACTACCTTGTTGAAAAATCCATTAGAAAACCGTTTGGCAAAGGCTTAAGAGCTAAGTTTCCATTGCAGTCTCGTCGACGTTACAAGATTGAAGATGAATCTTTTATGGTTATATTAAAAGATGATGAATACATCGGTTACTCATTTTGAATCTGAATCAGTTTCAGAACCGGTTGGTGGATCAAGTTCACTTAAGACCCCTGCAAGGAGAAGTAGCTTTAAAAATATTCCTTGTCGATATTATGAGATTGAAGGGGAATCTCTTATGGTTACAACACAAGATGATGAGGAGCCTAAGAATGTGTCTGAAGCACTCTCATCTTTTGCGTGGGAAAGTTGGATTAAAGCGATGGAAGAAGAAATGGATTCTATGTAGAAAAACTAAGTATGGTCTTTGGTTGATCTTCCGCCTAACAAGAGAGCTATTGGGAACAAGTGGGTTCTCAAAATCAAATGAAAGGCAGATAAATCCATTGGGAGGTATAAAGCTCGCCTTGTGGCTAAAGGATATACCCAGTTGGAGGGCATAGATTATGAGGAAACCTTTTCTCTGGTAGTTAGGTTTGCCTCAATTCGGTTGATTCTAGCTATTGTCGTTCATCTAGAACTTGAATTGCATTAGATGGATGTAAAAATGACATTTCTCAATGGAGAACTGGATGAATAGATTTATATGCAACAACTTGTAGGATTTGTAGAAAAAGGTCAGGAGCGCAAAGTGTGGAAATCACTATTAAAAAGTGGTTATCATCTATCTATTGGTTGAAGCAGTAATCCAAACAGTGGTATCTAAGGTTACATAGAGAAATCATTTTGTATGGTTTTGAAATAGTTCAAGAAGACCACTATGTATATGTCAAAAGGTCTCAAAATAGAAATATGATTCTATCTTTGTATATTGATGACATTTTGTTGGCTGAAAACAACAAGGAGTATCTAATCACTATTAGAAAGTGGTTAGCATAATTTTTTGAGATGAAAGATATAAGAGAGGCAACATATGTGCTGGGAGTCAAGATCCAAAGGAATCAGAAAAAAAAGGCTTATTGCTTGTCGCCGGAATCATATATCAAGAAAGTGCTTGAACGATTCAGAATGCAAGACTCCAAACCCATAGATACTCCTATAGCCATAGGTGAAAGCCTAAGCCAAGGGATGTGCCCCAACCCCAAAAAAATAGACGAGATGAAAAATGTTCTTTATGCTGCTATTGTGGTAGTTTGATGTATGCCATGTTATGTACAAGGCCGGATATCTGTTTTGCCATTGGATTGGTGAGTCATTACCAATCCAATCCTAGACGACTTCATTGGAATGCAGTCAAGAGGATCATGAGATATTTGAAAGGCACCATGGATTATTGCCTATGCTATTGAGGAGGTAACCTAAATCTTAAGGGATTTTTCGACACTGATTGGAGTGGTCACTCGAATGAGCGTAAATCGACCTCCGGATATGCTTTCTTGTTGAATGGCGAGGCCTTTTCTTGGTGTACCAAGAAGCATACATGCATAGCACTATCTACCATGGAGATTGAGTTTGTGGCTTGCTCAGCGGCTATACAAGAAGCTGTGTGGCTTAAAAGCTTATTTCAGATTTGGATATGGTCACAAATGCTGAAAAACCTGTGACAATCTTCTGTGATAGTCAAACAGTCATTGCCTACACCAAAGAGCCAAAGTATTATGGAAAAACAAAGCATATAGACATCAAGTACAATTTTGTAAGAGATATGGTGGAAAAGAAAAAGGTAATCATAGAACATATCTCTACGCACGAGATGGTAGCTGGCCCTCTCACTAAACCAATTCCTAAGGATGTTTATTTGTCTCATGTAAAATCCCTAGGTCTGCGTAGTTTTTGATATACATGTTCTGTTTGTTAAGAGATGATTACTTTTGTACTCATACGTTAATATATTTCAGATGCCATATAAATAAATGAAATATATTACACTTATGTAGTTTTTATCTTTGTGATAAATGTGAATGAGGTTGTATGTGTGTACGATAGCACATATTATTGGCATCGGAATGTACGTCGACAAGTTAAGGAGGTTGGTTCTCCCACACGAGAAATCGCCTCTGGCGCAGTGGGAGCGTGCAAAGATAAGACATAATGAGTTGGTTAGTGTTCATCAAAAATACTATACTCATTCAAAACGTCGCCTTAAAATCTTGTCAATGATTAGTTTTAATGACAACTGTTAAGATGAGACCTCTTATTGTATATGCTACAATTTAGGACTGATATGAGGTCGATATGGATACCCATGATCTATATAATATATCCATAGCCACATGTAAAACCTCAATTACTATGTGTACTGAGTTTGAGGATCCAGGTTGGTTTTGTGTGATAACCAAGCCAAGATCTGTACGGTGTTTGAATAAAGTTAAGATGTATGACCTTTGCAAAATGAAGTTGTACTGTAGCTCACGCGTCATACCGTGAGTGCTTTAGCGACTACATAAGGGAGTTAATGAATGAATTTCTGTTTCATCACTGTGTAAGCCCTTGAAACTTCAAAGGATTCTCTTGAGTACCCTTAATGACCTACATTCATATTCTAATAATTCAAGCTCAATGTTGGCTACTTTGGTATATCGTCTAAAGGTCACGATGGATTAGACCATATGGGACATGTCCAAAAAAGCAGTTAACTTGACTTAGAGGGATATTGAATGAAAGGAAGACTATTCACATCTAGCACTACATGTGTTCATTGGTCGACCAGTTATACAATCTATGTGATTGAGCAATCTTCGTGATCAAATATAACTATGGATACATATTTGATATTAGAAAGGTCGAACATGGTCTAAGAGGGATTAGGGGTGTTTGACTGATGTGAACTTAATTGGTCAAGGGTACAGCAAGACTCTTTTTCTTCATGCGTAGACTTTGGCTCCCATGTTTTCCTTAACAGGTGCATAGTTTTAGAGCTTCCACTTGGTGTGTGCTGGCAAGTCGTACGACTTATTTAACTCTATGATTTGAGTATGCTTTGGAATAGTTTCCGGAGAGGTTGGTGGATTTGTTCCCCATCTTGTGTGAGTGGGAGACGTTGGACATGGGTCATGGGCTGCCCAAGATAGGGTAGCTGTAACACCCCGAACCCTCACGAGATCGCAGTTCCCGATCCCAATACCCAAGTCACAAAACAAAAAAAAAGAGGAGAAACAGATGGAGTCTCCCCTGTTTATAGGGCTATCAGTTCACCTGCAAACTATAAAGTTATCCTCAAAACCACCATCCAACTACAAGATACAATCCCATCCTCCAATATCATCACATGCAACGAACTACTCAAGGCCATTCGAGCCTTGGAACCTAACAACATAACACACAAGCATGCAAGGTTAATTCCATTGAAATCTTATCTTTTAAATTCACTTATCATACCACTCTAACTTTAATTACGAATCTTTCTTATATATTAAGTCCAACCATCCAATATTCTTAAACACACAAGCAAACAAGTCTTTTGAGCATCAAAAGTAAATAATAAGTTATTACAATCCACTTATAACTACCAACTTATACAGGACTATAACTTTACATTACATTACAAACTTCCGGGACAACAGGAATTTACACAAAGTTCTATGATCTAAAAATAGAACAGATAGGAGCAGCAACTTGCACTTTCTGCACATAAACCAACATTTAGCATCCAATCTCAGCTTTTCCTGAAACATGTTGAAAAGAGGAATGAGTAACCAAGGTTACTCAGTGAGAGAGGGGAACAACAGTAAACCTAGGAGTTTTCAAAAATCAGTTTGTGTAATGCATCAATAAAACAATTAACTCAAGTAACACAATATACCAAGAGAATTGAATAAAGCATTAAACACAATTAAAAGGATACGGTTCATCTTCTTGTCTTCGATCTCAAACCACGAACCATGATCTTCAAGCAAGTGCCGACAAACCCCAACCCTACGAGCCATTTCTCCCAAGATAGGTCCGTATGCCCCCAACGAGGTAAACCACGCCTCTGGGGTAGAGGAGTATGCCTCCACGAGAAAGGGAATAGGCACCATGGTAGCCAAGCTAGACCGACAGCCCTATACTGTCCGGAGTTTCACGACACTACCATGTCCGAAAAGGTTACACAACCTCGAATAACGAATCACGAGATAATAATTCGAATCAAGTTGAGAAGTTAGCAAAGTAGGTTAACCTCGCCCAAAGGCAACATATAACTCACATAACTCAAATAACAATCAAATATAACAATTATAACTATTTTCTAGCTAATCATGCAATAAGTTCTAGTAATTCTCAAGAAATCCAACAACTAACATGACACTTTAACAACTTGGGCATTCTAATTCCATTCGAGTAACCATGTAGATACCTTGAACATATCTGGCATATATCTCAAGCAATATACCAGATCCTTCAATCTAATAGCAAGAAATAACTAAAATGCACAAAAGGATAGAAATCCCTCACCTTGGATTAGGTTAATTATGTAAGAGTAAAGCTTAGATTTACTTCAACCTCCTCGACTTAACTCAAAGGTGCAACCCTAATTTCTTCAAACAATATAACACTTATCAATTAACTATATGAATTCCATTTGAATATCCATAATGCTAACTAGAATCAATATAGCTCAAGTAATCAATTACCATCCTAAAATATCCAGTTAAAAGTACTTAAATAGATCTAAGCTAGTTTAGCAATTCATAATCATAACATTTCCTAGCACCATATAGCTTAGCCTCTTGGCTTATATTCAACCTTTACAAAACAATCAAGACATGACGACAACATAATACTTAAACAATAATTTACTCTTCACACACCCTATCTAGATAGACATGCAAACAACTAGTTATTCCATAATCTTCATGTCTAACAAGATAACTTAGCATCCAAGACATCTAATGAAACTTACTCATATTCAAATTTAAGTTCACATGTATTAACATTATAGAAACAACATAATAAACATTAAAACAACAGGAACAATAGAACACTAAATCATTTCTATCATTAAAATGACTTAACTATTTCCCTTTTATCTACTAAGCTAGCTTGACACATAAATGAAACACAAGATTCTAGATTCACAAACAATCTATCTAACACATCAAATGGAACTTTATGGCACCTTTTAGAACTACAATATCATACTTTAAACCACTTATAACCCAAAAGCCCCGATTGCCCCTTAGTACGTTTGAACTACAAGTACCCTACCCGTGCATCAATTAAGTGCCATAATAGCACATTAGGCTCTATCCTACTTATTTACGACTAATTATCACCTTAAACCTCACCCCAGAACCTTACCTCAATCGTTTTTTTTATTTTAAACACAACTAAGTCTTTAATTTTTAACATTCACGGAATTCAATGAATTTTACTGAGTAACCGTTTTAGCATCCCTAGAGTCCATATAAAGTATCAAAATGAGTATCGGGTCACGTTTCATTGGTCTTAAATGAATAGTATCCATTAAACTAACTTTGACTAAATGATCTTGCACTTCAAGCATTTCTAATTCATTCAAGTCTCTAATCTAAGTTTATTTACTCCTAAATTGAGCCTAAATAACATTTAATCGAGCTTAAATAACATTTAATCGAGCTTTAATGCAAGGTTACACAAAATTCCCAATTTTTATATAAAACCCTAACTTTAATTTAAAGATTAAGCAATCTAAGCATTTCCAAACCATGTAAGGCTCCAAACTAGGTTTAATAACTTCTAAATCACACTTATATAGCAATAAATTAAACTAGAACACAAGAGTTTACTATTCATATTTTTTTACTATTTATCATCTTCAACAATATGGCTCACACAAAAATTCAAGCAAACAATCCATTAAATTGCACAAATCAAGTCCCTAACTCATGTATACAACTCTTTGTGAAGTAATTTTACAAGATATAGTCATATAAACACAAATCTAGAAATTAAAGTTTAACCATTAAAACTTGAAAATATCATGAAATGCAAAACCCTCACCAAAAGCTCTTGAAGATGCTTGGATTAGGCTTAGGAAACTTTGATTTCACTTCAAACCACCTTGGAAAAGCACAAAATGGCAAGATTTGAAGAGTTTTTCTCTTCTTTTCCTTTCCTTTCATTTTCAGCCAAAGGCCCCTTTTTTGTTGTTTTTTCTTTTTGCTACTATTCTTGGAAGACATATTTTAAAAGATAGGAAAATGGGTTGGGTCAAAGGGTCATGGTTTTGGGTCAAGCTTGGGTCAATTGATATGCAAATGGATCAAGTTTTGTATTCAATGGGTTAAAATAGTATTAATGAAATGCTGAAAACACTATTCATTTAAAGACACCAATCAATTTTTTTTTATCTAACGCTCCCGATATGCTATGCACGCAAACTCAATGAACGTATGACACATAAATAGAAAGTAATTAAGGAAAAATATAAAATTCAGAAGAAAAAAAAAAGAAACAGAAAAATTTTTATGTCCGGGCTCGGGTTATTTAAACAATTAATAAAAAATAATAAAATCTAGCACTTAAATACAAAAGAACAAATTCCAATAATTATAATATTAAAATAGTTACCTTATTTATTTTTTACTAAACTCTATTCGCATGTATTTCAAAATATAATAAATAATACAATTAATGAAGGAATTGAATTAAATCATTCACATAATTATAAATAAACTTTTAAAGTAACACAGAAATATGTGCAAATATGTATTGTATGCTAGATGCTGGGTTCGGGTTGTTACAGTAGCCCAACCCACTTGGGTCATGTAGTGGGTAGTTATGGAACTACCCACTATCACTTATATCATAAATACAGAACGTATGTTTGTTCTATATAGGAGATATTAGTTATTCATCCAACTCAAAAAAAAAGACAAATAACTCCCTCTAGAAACTCTCATTGGCTTTTGGTACCTAAGTTGTGGATACTGAGTGTGTGGTTTAGTATTACACACCAGGATTCCTTGCACATACAGTGGAACGAACGTGACATTGATTCTTGTTTCCGCCAAGTAACATGTATGTTACTTTTACATTATCATTTAGCTATGGAGGTGATATATATATACATATATATATATATACATATATATATATATATATATATATTAAAACCTTCATGAAACTGCCCACTACATGACCCAAGTGGGTTAGGCTACCCTATCTTGGGCGGCCCATGACCCAAGTCCAACAAGTTATACCGCTAGAGCAGCCTTTGCCCTACAATGATGTTTTTCTTGGGTGAACACAAATTGTATAGGTAGAGATTCTAGCACTGAACCATATAAGGTGGCACACAATTTGATTCTTACTCATGCCGCTGTAGTAAAAGTGTATAAGACAACTTATCAGGTTGTGTTCTAAATAACCATGGAGTGCTAAATAAGTTTTGTCCATTTAAACTTGTTATTTAAACAGTTACACTCTTAATATAGTATTAGGCGCAACAAGAAGGACAGATTGGACACACTGTTGTATCCTGTTGGTTGGTACCTACTACAAATTCATTGGAGGACTATAATGCCATTGCTCAGGTTCTAGATTTTACACTTGGTTGGTCAGTATTGTTTGATTAGGTTCCATAATTTGATTCAATATCATTATAGATTTTTCTTTTGTATATATTTTTTGTATCATATTTGTTAAACCACAGAAGGAAAATAACTAAAGAAAGAAGGGAAAGATTAATCAACTATTTATGTAACTTAAGTTAAAATGTTTAATACAAAATTAAATTCTACATGACTTATTTTTCTCGTATTGCTATTTCTTCTTAAATCCATTGCAATTTGCAGGATTACAACCAAGTAGTTGTTAAGGATATTATCTTCTTCTAATTTTCACAAATGATACATTGTAGGTTTATGGACCCATAGGTATATGGTGATTATCCATCTTCTATGAGGACTTATGTTGGTGATTAGCTTCCAAAATTTACACCGGCAGAAGTTATTCTCGTCAAAGGCTCTTATGATTTTATTGGTCTTTGTCACGCCCCGAGCCCAGAACCCCGGACTCACAAACGCGACTATTGTTGTAAGCATAAGAAATAACTACTTGGACCTCTTTTCTACTGGCCCAAAATGACTAACCCAAGTTATTTCTTATACCCACAACACTTACTTATAAACCACTCACAAACATTATTAATATCCGATGTGGGATGTCACATACGCCCTCCATTAAGGACCTGGTGTCACGCCCTAAATCCGGTCTTAGGGAAACCAGTTCATGATACGACGACACACGGACATTATAACGGTTGTAATATGGACGTCCAACAAGAAATAGAAAATACCCAAACACATTTATATAAAGTCTACATCAAAGTAGACACAATTCTCAAACCAGGTTCTCAACGAACATACATAAAACCCAAACTTAATCATAAATCCAATCATGATCACCTACATATACAATCAAAACAAGCTAGTCTTCAAAACATATAAGTTATCAAGTATACCAAACATAAACTAAAACATAACCTCAGTACAACAAACTACTAAAAGCCACTAAACATTGTTTCAACTCTATCACAAGCTAAACATAGTTCCCATTCCACGGTTCCTCAATAGTTTCCTCGTGCACATAGTCAACGTCATGTACACCTGTCGCATGCATCACAGAGGGGTGAGTTATTTATAACAAAACTCAGTGGGGAGGGCAAACAATTAAGGGGACTTTTAAAGTTATAACCTGTAAACCAGTTGATCACATTAGAAACAACATATAACTTGAGCATTAAAGCTATAAACCACGTTATAAGGATAATGTTCATTGTTTGTTGAGGCCATCACTTATAGCCCCTGCACAAACTCATCATGTTCACTTTTCACATCTCCTTGTCACTCCCGTATATTGGTACTCCGGATGTACCCACCTAGACACCCCACTCCCCATGGCCTTACTTCGACCACGCGAGAATCGTGTCAGACTATGGTAGTCGTGAAATTACTCGCAAGCCTTATACCGCCCGGCAAGACACGACACTACCAATCCCCGCATAAGGTCGCAACCTATTGAACATGGGTATCTCCCCAATGCATTTACATTCGCATAAGGGTATTCACCCAACGCATTCACATTCGCATAAGGGTATCCACCCAACATATTCACATTCACATAAACCATTTAACTCATATTCATGACAAATAAAAGAGATCAACAAAGTAGGTTGAATTCCGGAGCATATTCACATATCATGTTCATTTGACAAACTCCCAACCATATACCCGAGCAATCGTGCCACATTTAACATGCATCAATACACTCACATTTAAAGGCAACACATTCTTTAATTCAACTAAACATCATTAAACATATATCCAACACATTAGTACCAACATTCAACTATCAAAGAACATGATCTTTTCAACACATTAACATCATCTAAGTACATAAAAACATGACATTTACACTTTAACACCAGTTAAACCTTGAAAGAATAAAATCACTACAAATCAACTCTAACCTTCTAACAAGATTAGACCATCCTATGAATCTCTACAACACATAACTTCAACACAATCAATATAGCAACTAACTATAATGCATTATGAACACATCACAACAACAAAACCAAGCATTAAACAAGCTAAACCAACAAATCTATAAAATTGCATAGTTGCTGGAATTTTATGAAATTAATCAAAATAAACCCCTAAATTCACCAAACTCTCACTAAGGCCATGAAATCATATACCAATTACATATATATATTCATAAACACTAAATCTAACTCAGATTCTCAACTTCTTATTAATAAAGTTAACACATAATCACCTATTTAATCTTCAATAAATTCATATGTATGTATTAAGCTCTCAAATACTACTACAACATATAATCATTCATACAAGCATTTATAACACACTTATACATGATTTCTATAGATCAAAGTAAGCATATACAAACAAAAACTTACAATCCCCATGTAACACCCCGATCCCTCTCAAGACCTGGAGTTCTATCAATCAATCTAATCACAACCCAACTCCAAACCCGGGCATAAAATTTTAGGAAAAGACAGACGGAGTCTCCCCTGTTTCTAGGCAAAATGCAAGACCTGCAATAGCAAATAAGTGGACCAGCACCATGTCCAACCATTCAAACTTGACAATTAAGCCATACTAATCTACTGCATAAAATATACTATCATACCATTCTAGCTCTTTTCCTTTAGACAATTACAAACATGCATCGAAGTTAAACTATACTACTGAATACATAACTAGCTTATCAATCTACCTCAACTACTTAGCTAATTTAAATTACATTTCTTTTAACAATAAATACACACAACATATGAACATACATCTTTACATCTTTGACCACTCAAGCCACATAGCACGCAAGACAACTCTTCAAGCATGAACTTTCACGTAACCACGAACTTTCCAGCTAACAAGGCATTTCCTGAAATGTGGTGGTGAGGAGTTGTCACGCCCCAACTCGACCCCACCTACAATCAGTCAGGACGCAACGGAATTTCGGCAGCATAACGACAGTAAATAGATTTCCGAGGTTCAAAACCAACCTCATTAATAACATTAAACTTCCAATTCCATAACCATACAATCAACAACTCCTCAACAACATAGTAACACACAACATAACTGTAATAAACAATAATCAGTCTTCGTTATCTGCCTCCGTTCCAACATAACATACAATACCTCAACCTTATCATACATTTCAAAAGTAAGTTGAGACACATTTACAACTTAACCATAGACAAAAGAAAGCCAATAAGTTAACATCATTTGGATCATCATCTTTTCAACATCTATTACAATAAGAACCATAAAGCATATAAAAGTCTATTAAGCTAATTTACATAACATTAAACAACATAAAATCATGGATAAGACTCAGGAACATATGACTCGTCCACGTAAGGCACATTTTCCTCCTCAGGAGGCACGTACCCGTAATCCGGCTCTGCAACACCTGTAAGCATGCAATAATAGAGAGTGAGCTTATATACATAAGCCCAGTGAGGATCCGATAGATCTCGAGCAAGGTCTACTAAACTCCTTGGAATAATCCTTTGAGTCAGTAAACACACAATAACACAAATAATACTATCATCACATAGCTATATAACCAATCAATAAAGGATACTCTATTTGGTGTAGCTCCAAACGCCATCACGATCTCAACCGTTCTTCTTATAACTCCCCATTACTCACGCACCCGAGGTACCTCACTAGCCCCTCCCTCCATGACACCTCCGTCATGCGAGCTGGGGGTAGCCTATGGCAGTCATGCCGTTATCAACACGACAACCCAACGCTGCCCGAGAGGTGGCACACACATACTAAGACTCCATAATCATCATCAATCATCAATCAATCAATCAATCAATTGGGAGATCAGCAACGAAAGTGCCCGATTCCTAAACTCAATAATAATCAATCAATAATATGGGAGATCAGCAACAAAAGTGCCCGATTCCCGAACTCAATAATAATCAATCAATAACTTAGTTAGATGACAAAGTAGGCCATCTAACCGGACATGCATTATATACACAATTAAACTCTAAATTACTCATCAACAACTCACCATTCAACACTCAAACACAACCCAACCATCTAAAGGCATCGTTCAAGAAATTAAAGAATGACAACCTAAACTTCTAAAATTCATAACTTACAATCTACTAATCCAAACATTGCCAAATCAGTTTCTATCACTCACCCATTCAACCTACTACATTAGCCCTCTCGGAAATCCACCATAACACCTCCAAATCATGCCCGATAACCCTAAAACCCTAGGATGTCTTGGCTGGATTTTCCGGATTTTCACACGAACAATGTAATCGAAAATTCGGCATTACAACAGCATTAACACGTAATTATCAAGTATTTAGAAATCGACGGCAATCGATTTCGATCAACACAACTCATTTAATTCAACTTTGAACATTTTAATCAAAATTAAATACCCGAAAAATAAAAATTATGCTACATCCGACAGAAATTCGTAGTATTAGTATATAACGATCCCTAGCATGCAAGGAGCAATAATCTATCATCAGATTTCAATTCTAACGGTTAAATTTTCATTTATGAGCAAAAGTATAAAAATGACATTTTGAAATCTAGAATTTTTCTCTCACCTTTGATGCGATATAAGCCTAGGAATGCATGCTATGCGTGCCCAACAAGCATAATTCAAGTCGGTACGAAGTTCTACGGACAAAACCTAGGTTTTCCTTTGAAAAATTGGATTGAAAAGCTTTGAAAATCTCTTTCTTTTTCTCCTTCTTTCTCTCGGCCCTTTGTGTGTGTGTGGAGTGTGTTTTGTGCTTAGTTGAGTGTGTGTTGATGACAATATATAATTAAAAGCTTAGTCAATTAAAAAAAATGCAAAGTCAAAGTAGTTTAAGTTAGTATTTTTGTGTTTTCTTGACTTTAATTACAGTTTCTTGATTACCAAAGTTCAAAACAATTATTCAACACCCAATCTAGCTCAAGTAAATTATTTTTAGGTGACAAGAAGTTTTACAATCCAACAATTTCACCCGAATCGGCTTAAAACTCGATTTTCGCAAAAGTCGGTGTAAAAACCCTAATAAATTCTTAAGCCGATTTTAAAACCGTTTTCATCAAACACAGGTCTATTAAAGTCCGTGGACTAGGTCTAGAAGGGTTAAAAAGACCAGTTTCAAAATTTTAGCGGACGTGTTTTGAAAACACTATTCACTAAAAATCGACGATAAAATTTCTGACTCCGTTTTTTATGAAAATTTCATGAATGCACATTTAGCACGTATTAGGAGTATTGACATCAAAATTATAACTTTCTAGGTCCTATAGCACATAAACAGATCACATGCACGCAAAACGAGGTATAGCACGTAAAACGAGATAAGCAGGAAAGTGGGGTTTCACAGGAGTGAGTATACACGACACGTATACTCAGTGAGGGCGAGACAGATATCGAGGTGGAGAGAAAAAAATTTGTGCAATGCAAATAAAGCAGTTAAGCAATATAATTGACAAGTAAGCAATCATTATAAACAATCAATACAGCAAACAAGTAATGAAAGCATTAACACAACCATTCAAAGCTATACCACACTCCGAAGGCTATGGTTCACTCATACGAGTAATATACCATTTCACGAGCGATACATCAATCTCGAGCTTGATGTTGACAACGATGACAATAAGCGCGCAACCACCTTATAACTTCAGTTTGGAATACCCCGAAAGTATCCATCAATTCTACGACCCAAATCTCCCTGGGAGGCAACACAAGCGAGAAAAGGGAATAGGACACGGAGCTAGAGCAACCAACACTGGCAGCCTAAGACTACCCAGAGAGGCCCATCACTCACGCGCTTGACACTATGCAATGGAAGACACGATACAAGCAATATACGAGCGATAGCACAGCAATACAAATTAGTGGCAATAAACGAGATATCAAGAACAACACTAACAAGCATTATCAACAATTGATATACAATTCAATCATAACCAACCTTAACAAACATAACAAGCAATAATAAGCATTCTAAAGGCATTACACTATAAAACAATCAAAATCACAAATTGACCCCAACTTTCAAAACGCTACTACTTTCAAACGAGTCACGAGTTTTGGAAACCGTCTTTACTAATCCTCCTAGGTCACCATAAGGCACAACTAAAGACCACAAAACCCCAATTTACCCTAGAATTCACGCAAAGCCCCGATTTCCCCCTTTGCTCGTTTGAACTACAGCTACCTCAACCGATTACCCAACCAATGTCACAACTGCACCAAAAGTGCTTCCATGATATACCTCGACAATGCCTTCACACAAATCGAGAAAATTCCAAACTTGACCGAAACGACCCCAACTTTCACTAAGCCATTTTTCTCCATTTTTCCATTACACGATCCAATTAAACCATACATTTAGGCATTCTAGCATATCTAGCACCTTCCTACATCAACAGAACACGTAACGGAGCAACTTCATCGAAACGGGGGTTTACTATTCATAATTTACTATTCATTAATCAATTAAAATTGCAATTTCGATTTTCAACCGCAGAAAATGCTAAAAAGCTATAAATACATGTTCTACAATCAACAAGGAACATTCTTTAAGCAACAAAACGGATAAAATAACAATCTACGCATAATTTCTAAAAATTAAAGTTTAAACACAATTATTTCAAATGCGCAATTAACGATGAAACCCTCACCTTAGACGCTCCTAGACGCTAGGAAAACCACGCCGGATGCCTCGGAAACCACCCCGTGCAAGCTCACGCGAAGATTTGAAGATTTGGAGTAGAAATGTTTTTTTTTTCTTTTCCTCATGGTTTCGGCCATGGCTTCTCTTTTTTTCTGATTTTTGCTTCTTTGTTTCTTGTTTCATGCTTAAATAAAAGATGACATACTTGGTCAATTGGTCAAGCCTTGGTCAAAGCCAACTTAAGTTGGTCAAATAAGCTTATTTCTTGCATTTTAAAGCTAAAACAACTAGCACAATTCTAATTCTAGCTAACAACAACTAAAATATTAAAATTAAGACACTAAATACTAGTTTTCACTATTTGTTGAGGACTAGAATTCATTTCCTAACTATCGCTCTCGAAATGCAATGCACTTTGCGACAATAAAAGAATAACAATTAAATCTCAAAGAATTTAAGAAAATATAATTTTTGAAAAGCAACATAGTTCAAAATTTACCCCGGCTCGGAGCTACTTTTCATTTAATTGAAAACCTAGCATTAAGATGCAAGAAAAATAAAACCGATTAACATAAATATGAAAATAAAGCTACAAATGAATGTTTAACTAAAAATAAACACATAATTCAATGCTAACATTTAAGATGACACTTAATTAAATGTAATTTAAATGCCATTAAATGCATGTCGGGTTCGGGTTATCACACCCCACCTTTAGCTAAAACACTTCTAATTCCTAATTCAACGGAAGCTTAACTTAATCAAATTGGCTGCCTATGGTAACGACCTATAAATACCCTGTTTTCTATCTAGAAACGTAGATTATCGAATTTACATAGTTCTTGGTTAAAATGAAACTCAATTCCGAGTTCAATTCATTGAGTTATAGCCGTTTAAGTGCAAGTACTACCAACTGTCCAGTTGCAATGTTTTTCTTCCACATCTCGGAAATAGAAAATTTGGAAGGTCTAAACGTTAGAATCTAACTTTTTGTAAAACGCAAAGTTTGTTCCCAACTGCCTAATATAGCTATTGTAAAAATTTCGTTCGATTCCAAGGTCGTTTACTATTTTTAAAACGTAAAAGAAATCAGAGGCAGTGAGCTATCCAATAAATAATTGATAGCTTTCATGGCAAATTCACTTCCTATCTTGCTTCTATAACATCACAAACCTCAAATACAAGTATAAACAAGATCACACAGTACTACAACAACCTAGATCTACAAACCCTAGCATTTATCTTCAAAAATTCAAAACAAATACAAGATATAACAACAAGAACACAACAAACCCAAAAGTCTACAACTACCACATATATCTAGCATTATGAATCAAGATAACAACATTTTTTCAAACTAAATTTAATTTCTAGAATTTAAATCATGCAAGCACACAACCTCTCTCACATTAAATTAGCAACTAAGACATGAAATGAAGATGAAATAGCAAGGATCAACTTTTCTATGGATCAAACTTTGCTCAAATCCACCAAGAAATGAAGAATCAAGCTTGGAATGAATTTTTCTTCTCTTTTCTCTTATGGCAGAATTTTGTAAGTGATCTAGGTGTTGTGTGTGTTTTTGTCTTGCAAAATAATATTTGGTTGAAATAAATAGGCTAAGTCCAATGGTCAAATAACTAAATAAGAAAAGTCAAATAACACTTGTTTCGTCAAACCCGTGTATACAAATTATCTCTGACACATTTTACTAAAACGATCATAACTTATGTTATAGAACTCCAATTTGTGAACGGTTTGAAGCGTTAGAAACTAGACTCGTAGAGCTTTCTAATCATATATAATTTGTCACCTAACTCTTCTCAAATTGTGCAGTGAATATGTTTTATCTTGCAAGAATGATGTTAGGTTGCTATAAGCAAAGTCAACAAGTCAAAGATGACAACTTTGAAGACTAAGGCTAAAATTACCTAGGAACCAAAGCTATTTCACATAATTACAAGTTTTTCATTCTAGCCAAAATAGTAAGTCAAAGTCAAAAGTCAACCCAAAATCAAATAAAGTCAAATACCACTTAAAATGCAAATAAAGACTTCTAATTAGATTAATAAAGCATTCAAAATATGCAATGCATATTTGGGGTCTCACATCCTCCCCTCCTTAGAACAATTTTGCCCACTAAATTCTTACATGATCAATCAAACTTCGGATATTGCTGCTCGATCTGATCCTGACATTCCCAAGTAGCCTCTTCTATACCATGATGATGCCACAAAACGTTGACCATCGGTATCCTTTCTGTACGCAACTCTCTAATTGACTAATCTAGAATACGAATAAGTCGTTCCTCATAAGTCAAATTTCCACTAAGCCGCAACGGCTCCACCTCAAAAACATGCGATGCATCTGGATGATACTTCCTCAGCATAAAAACATGAAAGACATCGTGAACTCTGGAGAGACTCTCTGGTAGGGACAACTGATAAGCCAACTTGCCAACTAGGCCAATGATCTTAAACGGCCCTACATATCTCGGACTCAACTTTCCTTCCTTGCTATAGCGGACTATGCTTTTCCGAGGAGAAATCTTTAAGAAGACTTGATCACCAACCTTAAACTCCAAGTCCCTTCTACGCTAATCAGCATAAGTATTCTACCTACTCTGAGCAATAAGCACTCTCTAGCGTATAAGGCGAACATTCTCAATAGTTTCCACATACTCTGGCATCATAGCTGGATCAATCCCTTTCATCTCCTTAACCTCATCCCAATACAACGGAGAACGACACTTACGACCATACAAAGCCTCATAAGGTGTCATCCCAATAGTCGCTTGGTAACTATTGTTATAAGCAAACTCTGCCAACGTCAAGTGTTTCTCCCAACTCTGCTCGAAGTCCATGACACTAGCTTTAAGTATATCCTCAAGTATCTGAATAGTCCGCTCTGACTGACCATCTGACTGAGGATGATAAGTTGTACTGAAATTCAAATTAGTACCCAAAGCTTTCTGAAGACTCTTATAAAACCTAGAAGTAAATCGTGGATCTCGATCTAACACAATGCTAGTAGGTACACCATGAAGTTTCACGATGTTATCAATATAAAACTTGGCTAACTTCACCAGACTATATTGTATGTTCATTGGAACGAAATGTGCAGTCTTGGTCAATCGATCTACTACAACCCATACTGAATCAAAAGCCCTTGGAGACCTTGGTAAATCCGTGACTAAATCCATCGTCACATGCTCCCATTTTCATTGAGGAATAAGCAATGGCTGAAGCAAACCTGCTGCTCGTTGATGCTCAGCTTTGACTCGCTAATAAGTCAAACATCTAGACACAAACTCCGATACCTCTCTCTTCATATTATTCCACCAATAATGTTGCCTCAGATCTCGATACATCTTGGTTCCACCAGGATGAATAGTATACTTTGAATTGTGGGCTTCCACAATATCTCCTTCCTCAAGTTTGGATCATTTGGAACACAAACTCTAGTCCTGAATCGCAACAATCCATATTCGTACGTCTCGAAGTCCGCTTACCCTCAGAGATTTTCTAAAGATGTTGATCTAACTGTTGAGCTTTGCGAATTTGAGTCAATAATAATGGTTGGATCTGCAAGTTAGCAAACAAGACACTAACTTCTTTCAACTCGGGTTTCCACGAACCAACTTCTTCAAGCATTTGTCATTCCTTAATCGCCAACATCGAAAGACTAGCCTTTTGGCTAATAGCATATGCCACCACATTGACCTTCCCAGACACATAATTGATCATGCAATTATAATCATCCAAGAGTTCCATCCACCGTCTCTGCCTCATATCTAACTCCTTTTGAGAGAACAAATATTTCAAACTCTTGTGATTAGTGAAGACTTCAGACTTACTACCCCACACATAATGGTGCCATATCTTTAGGGAAAAGACTATGATCGCCAACTCCAAATCAGGAGTAGGGTAGTTCCCTTCATACTGCTTCAACTTCCGAGATACATAAGCAATCACTCGACCATGTTGCATCAACACATAAACCAAACCTTCTTTCGAAGCATCGTTACAAATCACAAAGTTCCGACTACACTTTAACTTTACTGATTTAGTTCGCAGTCCTAATGATCTCTAAAAGCTCTGAAACTATGCAGACATGAAGTTCATTAAGTGTAGATGGGTTTAGCCTCAAACGAATCCCAATTCGGAGCTATATTCATTAAGTTACAGTCTCTAGAAGTCAACTGCGCAAACTGTCCTGCACCTAAGAGAGAATCAAAAACTCACTATTTTGAATTTTTGAACACCTCTTAACGACATAATTAAAGCTTGCACCTAAAAGAGAATTTGTTCCTCAAGGTCTTGGGCACAACATAGAAAAAATTCAGCCAATTCCGACAACGTTTACTATGTCAAATAAGCCTTGCATTTCAGTTGCACGAATCTGCCAAAAAACACACTTTTGCATCCATTGGGAACCAAACTCAAGATGCAACGACGAGCTTTCGAAGCCATCTTGACATCAAAGGCCACTCGCAAGTTATAGAATGTATGTCATTTACATCATATGAAAGTAAGCATCAATTTGTATTACACATTCGTTCATCTTAGGACATAAAGAAGTTATGAACAATTTAGCACATATAAATAGTTTATACCAAATAATAGTTAATGACATTTAGTTTATAAGCATATCACATCATATAACACTCATTCACTGCATTAAAGTATGCATAAGCATGGCAAAAGTAAACTATCCAAGTTGTGCAAGAACACAAAATCAAACTCTTAACATGCACACTTTAAACCACAAGCTTCGTGAACACGTTCTTATGCACATAAGCACCCGAAACACACGTAAACACACAATCATACCACGGCATTTCATCCTGGATCACATAACACACAGACCGAAGATCCTATCCTGGCTTACGCTTAGACAAGCTAAGCTCTGATACCACAAATGTCACACCCCAAATCCGGTCTTAGGGAAACCAGTTCATGATGCGACGACACACGGACATTATAACAGATGTAATATGGACGTCCAACAAGAAATAGAAAACACCCAAACACATTTATATAAAGTCTACATCCAAGTAGACACAATTCTCAAACCAGGTTCTCAACGAGCATACATAAAACCCAAACGTGATCATAAATCCAATTATGATCACCTACATATACAATCAAAACAAGCTAGACTTCAAAATATATAAGTTATCAAGTATACCAAACATAAACTAAAACATAACCTCATTACAACAAACTACTAAAAGCCACTAAACATTGTTTCAACTCTATCACAAGTTAAACATAGTTTACATTCCACGGTTCCTCAATAGTCTCATCGTGCACATGCATCACAGAGGGGTGAGCTTATTTATAACAAAGCTTAGTGGGAAGGGGAAATAGTTAAGGGGACTTTTAAAGCCATAACCTGTAAACCAGTTGATCACATTAGAAACAACATATAACATGAGCAATAAAGCCATAAACCACGTTATAAGGATACTGCTCATTGTTTGTTGATGCTGTCAGATATAGCCCCTGCACGAACTCATCACGTTCACTTTTCACATCTCCTTGTCACTCCCGCATATTGATACTCCGGATGTACCCACCTAGACACCCTACTCCTCATGGCCTTACTTCGACCACGCGAGAATGGTATCAGACTATGGTAGTCGTGCAATTATCCGCAAGTCCTATGCCGCTTGGCACGACACGACGCTACCAGGCCCCGCATAAGGTTGCAATTTATTGAACACGGGTATCTACCCAACGCTTTCACATTCGCATAAGGGTATCCACCCAACGCATTCACATTCGCATAAACCATTTAACTCATATTCATGACAAATAAAGAAGATCAACAAAGTAGGTTGAACTCCCGAGCATATTCACGTATCATGTTCATTTGACAAACTTCCAATCATATACCCGAGCAATCGTGCCACATTTAACATACATCAATACACTCACATTTAAAGGCAACACATTCTTTAATTCAACCAAACATCATTAAACATATATTCAACACATTAGTACCAACATTCAACTATCAAAGAACATGATCTTTTCAACACATTAACATCACCTAAGTACATAAAAATTTGACCTTTACACATTAACACCAATTAAACCTTGAAAGAATATAATCACTACAAATCAACTCTAACCTTCTAACAAGATTAAACCATCCTATGAATCTCTACAACACATAACTTCAACGCAATCAATGTAACAACTAATTATAATGCATTATGAACACATTACAACAACAAAACCAAGCATTAAACAAGCTAAATAAGCAAATCTATAAAATTGCATAGTTGCTGGAATTTTATGAAATTAATCAAAATAAACCACTAAATTCACCAAACTCTCACAAAAGCCATGAAATCATATACCAATCACATAGATATAATCATAAACACCAAATCTAACTCAAATTCTCAACTTCTAATTAATAAAGTTAACACATAATCGCCTATTTCATCTCCAATAAATTCATATGTATGTATTAAGCTCTCAAATACTATTACAATATATAATCATCCATACAAGCATTTATAACACACTTATACATGGTTTCTACAGATCAAAGTAATCATATACAAACAAAAACTTAAAATCCCCACCTTTAGCTAAAGCACTTCCAATTCCAAATTCATTATAATCAAATTGGCTGCCTATAGTAACGACCTATAAATACCCTGTTTTCTATTTAAAAACGTAGATTATCGAATTTACATAGTTCTAGGTTAAAACGGAACTCAATTCCGAGTTAAATTTATTGAGTTATAGTCATTTTAGTACAAGTACTACCAACTGTCCTGTTGCAACATTTTTCTGGCACATCTCGGAAATTGAAAAATCAGAATTCCTAAACGTTGGAATCTGACTTTTTGTAAAACACAAAGTTTGTTCACAACTGCCTAATATAGCTACTATAAAAATTTCGTTCGATTCTGAGGTCGTTTACTATTTTTAAAACACAAATGAAATTAGAGGCAGTGAGCTGTCCAGTAAATAATTGATAGCTTTCATGGCAAATTCCCTTCCTATCTTGCTTTTATAACATCACAAACCTCAAATGCAACCATAAACAAGATCACACAATACTACAACAACCTAGATCTACAAACCCTAGAATTTATCTTCAAAAATGCAAAACAAATACAAGATATAACAACAAGAACACAACAAACCCAAAAGTCTACTCCTAACACATATATCTAGCATTATGAATCAAGATAACAACATTTTTTCAAACTAAATTTAATTTCCAGAATTTAAATCATGCAAGCATACAACCTCCCTCACCTTAAATTAGCAACTAAGGCAAGAAATGAAGATGAAATAGCAAGGATCAACTTTTCTATGGATCAAACTTTGCTCAAATCCACCAAGAAATGAAGAATCAAGCTTGGAATGAATTTTTCTTCTCTTTTCTCTTATGGCAGAATTTTGTAAGTGATCTAGGTGTTGTGTGTGTTTTTTTTCCCTGCAAAATGACACTTGGTTGTAATAAATAGGCTAAGTCCAATGGTCAAATAACTAAATAAGAAAAGTCAAATAACACTTGTTTCGTCAAACCCGTGTATACAAATTATCTCTGACACATTTTACTAAAACGATCATAACTTAAGCTAGAGAACTCCAATTTGCAAATGGTTTGAAGCGTTAGAAACTAGACTCGTAGAACTTTCTAACCATATATAATTTGCCACTTAATGCTTCCCAAATTGTGCATTGAATATGTTTTATCTTGCAAGAATGATGTTAGATTATTATAAGCAAAGTCAACAAGTCAAAGATGACAACTTTGAAGAATAAGGCTAAAATTACTTAGGAACCAAAGCTATTTCACATAATTACAAGTTTGTCATTCTAGCCAAAATAGTAGAAGTCAAAGTCAAAAGTCAACCCATAATCAAATAAAGTCAAATACCACTTAAAATTCAAATAAAGACTTCTAATTAGATGATTAAAGCATTTAAATATGCAATGCATGTTCGGGGTTTCATACCTGACGTCCTCGTCAGGGGTACACATACTCATGACCAACTAGGTGGTGAAGGATTCTAGAGGTGGCTCCTACGAGTTCAAGAGGTGGCTCCCACTAGCCTTCTAGGTGTAGCACTCTGCCCTGCATAGCACTTAGCTCCCGCACCGGTTAGTGATTCGCTATGAATACCATTCTATCACACCCCGAGCCCAGAACCCCAGACTCGCAAGCGCGACTAGTGTTGTAAGCATAAGAAACAACTACTTGGGCCTCTTTTCTATTGACCCAAAATGGTTAACCCAAGTTATTTCTTATACCCACAACACAGGCTTATAAACCACTCACAAACACTATGAATATCCGATGTGAGATGTCACAGTCTTAATTACTACACAACTAGATATTGTGCCAACAATAATGCCATGATTGTACGCCCCGACTATTTTTCAAATCTATATGCTAGTTTTCAAGGTAAGTTCTGGCCAAGCCATGCTTTAATTGTCAATTTATATTCTATGATATAGCTTTGGCTAATTATTTTGTGATGTATTCTCATAATAGTTGACGGAAATGGGAAACCTATAGGAAAACTGGTATGACTACATTTAACAACCACCATAATTTTATCATCTCATGTTTAATAAATAAGTGACAACGATAAATTTTGAATTACTAACACCATGATAAAACTGATGGTGCAGGTAGATACGGACTTTGTATATATGTATCCAGAAGGAATTTGGTGGCTTCTTTAATACATGAAGAAAAAATATAATGATCCATTTATTTACATTATTGAGAACGGTAATAATTTAGTTCGCCATTCTTGTTATTTCTCATGGTTACCTGAAAATATCTTTTTTTATACATGTCTATTTTCGTTGTTGGAATTAATCTCATATGCTAATTATTCTTCAGAAGGGTAGACGAAGTAAACAATCCTTCGTTGCCGCATCCCATTGCTTATATCGACAACTTCAGAATAAGTTACTACTATTACTATCTTCTGAATGTTCTGAAAGCAATTGAGCGGTACGTATTTTAAAATGAGTATAAAACAGTCTACAGATATTTCAACTTTAGCTTATAAAACATTTTCATGAGTTTACAAGTGTTACATTTTATTTAGGATGAACATAAATCCATTATATTGCTCGTAGTCCAAATCATGTTTGAATCTTTTGGATACTTTCTTTTTCTCCTAGAAATAGTTATGTTCGAGAGGAGTCTGAGGAGATGGATTTTTGCTACCTTCTAGTAAATAGGAAGTTAGTTATTATGCAAGGGATAACCTACTACATAGGAAATATGCATGATACAAAAATTATTTTACTCTAATTATTACTGAAGGGTTGTGAAGATTAACAAAAAATAGAAAAACTCTTTTACTCTAACTTATTATTTATTTCTTTTGAATTATGAATAATTACTACTTCCCCATACTTTTTATTGGGATTTATATGCCTTAAAAACTACTAGCACGTGACTTTTTGGTTTAATTGGATACATGATGTGATAAATTAGTATTAATGATAACTTTTTCTATTATTCTCTATATTTGTATTTATGTGTATTTAAGCCAAAGAAGCAACGTAGAATTAAACTAATACCATACATATGTTCTACGGGCAATTGTGATGTCATACATACTTTGATATTGCAATTCTGACATGTATTTTGTGTGGTTTGATCCTTATTATGCATGCTATATGTTTCTGTTGCGTATAATTAAGTTTTTAGACTTAGTATTATCTATGTAGCATGCACCTTTACTTTTCACATGTTTTTTATACAGTGATGGAGTGCAAGTCAAAGGATACTTCGGCCGGTCAGTTTTGGACAAATTTGAATTTATGAAAGGCTACAGTTTGTTTTGGAATGAACTACGTGAACTTCACGAATTTGGAAAAATATCAAAAGTTGTCAGTAATATGGTTTCAAAATATCCTTCAGAAATAAGAATTTCTCTAAGTATCAAGATCCTTATTACATAAAGGTTTTGTTTATGTTCTTTCCATTAGCAAGCTTGATGTATTACGATAGTCATTTATTTATGAGAAGTTTGATGTAATCATAGGGTAGCTCTATGTTCGCCATCTAATCATTTTATGTTTCAATAAGTGGAACCATTCTTTTATGTTTCAATACATGAAGCTACTATGTGTGGGTGTGTGTTTTAATAATCAATACGAGGTGGATTTTCAAGAAACGAAAAAGAAAATGTATCATTTTTTAAACTGACTGTACATGTAACATAAATTAGGCAAATAATGACTAGAAACAACTTACCATTCCAGGAA
Organism: Ehretia macrophylla; assembly: GCA_037974665.1. NCBI lineage: Eukaryota > Viridiplantae > Streptophyta > Magnoliopsida > Boraginales > Ehretiaceae > Ehretia > Ehretia macrophylla. The sequence goes on from CM075768.1 coordinate 10,653,413, forward strand.
ATGTAAAAAATAAATTATTTCCATTTACTACACAGTAATGCAAAATGGTTATCATTTTCTATACGAAAGCTTGGAAGCACTTATAGTGTCAAATTCCATTGATTTATAAATGAATTCCATAAGAACTTTTATTTACAAATAAATTCCTTTATTTAGAACGGTAAATCAGTATATATTAAGTCAATTCTCTGATTTATAAATATATTTATTATAGATATACTTTTTCTACACCTATATCTTGTAGTTCTATTTTTAAAACTTTGACACAAATATGTATGTCATCAATAGCACTAAGGAATTTTAAAATTGAACTTAATTAATTAGTATTAATGACTATATGTATAACACGAATAAATAATTTATGATTTTAAATGGCTAAGTATGTTAAGACTAATAGAAAATAAGGATGAACAAATAAATAACTTATTATAATTTGAATTTTTAATTTGAAGACGAAAATGAATCTTGGATTAAGAAATATAGAAAGCAAAATCTTCGTGAAGGATCTTGCAATAAGAATGGAAAACAACTAATTACATAATTAATGAGAGCAAAAGAATAAGTGCAATAAAAAAGAAAAGAAAACTTAAAGAGTAATTTAGTCCTTAAAAGATGAAAAACTAATTTGGTGGCTTGAAATTGTAAATTACACCTCTTAAACTAAGATTTGAATAAAATTTGAGTAAATCTAGGATTTGCAAATCCTGAATTTTTAATTTCTTGTAAAAGGTGCTTTCAAACACAAAAAAGTTGAATTTACAAATGAATTCCGCAAAATATTATGGAATTCATTTGTTTCAAACAATATGTTAGTCAAGATACATCAAAGATCAAGATGGTGCAACAAAGTCCTAAACACCATCATTATAGATATAAGTTTTCATTAAAAAGCCTAGAATATTGGTTCCTTTCTCTTCACCACAATAAGAAACAAAGTTGTTTCCCTAACCTTTACACAATAGTTGGCCAAGCTGAGGTGATTGAGGATCCGGATGATGTTCCTCTAGCTTGATGGTATCGCCAAGGTCCACAAGTTCAGTTATATGTGTCTTTATTATCTCTATCAGAGTCTCATCTAGTCCAGAGTGTGCTTGGTGCTGACCCGACCCCCGCGTGATTTTCAGGCATACTCAAAATCAGAATCATGGTCCCTTCTTCTAGCAAACGGAGGGGAAGCATAGAGATGATGACCCCAAAGATGGTGGTGAAGGATCACAAATGCGTAAAGTATTCTTAGCTTTGCACAGGGTGATCATGCCACACCCGAGATGATCAGTTGATTTGCCAAGACGGCTCCATCCCCAAAGGATCCGCATTAGAATCCTTAAACTAGAAGAGCAAACGTGTTCTCCTCTACTAGGGGAGATTGCTTTTTTTTTTGCAGAGTTTTTCATGGTAGGGCTTCGTCTTCCTTTCCCACAATTTTTCGTAGACATGCTAAACCACTATAAAATCAGCCCGAGTCAGTTGCTTCCCAATGGTTGGAGAATTCTCGTTGCTTTCTAGGTCCATTTCAGAGCTCACAGAGTCTTCCCCACATTTCTTATCTTTTTTGGACTATTCGTGATTTAAGGCCCAGGCAACGAGTTTGGGTCGTTCTACGTCTCTAGTAGACTTGGTTTTAAGATCTTTTGTAACCTACCGACCTCAGACAGGTAGTGTTATCACTAGTTCATGTTCTTTAAAGATTAGGGGGTTCCTATGGAGTAGAGTTTTCTTCCCACAGGTGTCAGCAATATCTCGAGACTATCGCCCAAAGAATGGGGTGCCTTGAATCTTGTAAAAGAGAGCGGAATGATGAACTCCCTCGACCTTCTCAAACTTGATCCTATTAAAAGGTCAGGTATTTATGACCCATCACTTCAAACAGTGGCTCTACAATTGCAGGGTCCTCAACTTACCGTACTGCTATTTTCCAAGTGCTTTTACTACTTCTATTTTTCTTACCTAGAGATAATGGATTTTAACAGATTTTTCTCTTATATCCCCTTTTTGCAGCCATGGATACTAAGAAAGTTGAATCTCAAAAGATCCTTTTTCAAGCTCTAAGGGCAGCATAATACTTCAAGCTAAGAGGGTGACAAATACAAGCGTCGGGGTAAGAGGGCCTCTATTGGCTGATCCCCGAAGACCCTAAAGATCACAATGGCTCCTCTTTCAACTGTTGTCATTTCCTCGCCATTTCCTACCAGAGTCGAAGCGGTTGATTCCCTTCAAATCATTAATGTAGGGACAGAGATAGGTGTAATTCTTTTATGCCTCTTTGTCCTTCGAATCCACTGGCGGAGGCACATTGGGGTCAACTTCATTGATCTATAAAAATTGTTAAAATTTTTATGTAATTTTTTTTTAAAAAATTAGATATCTATGCATTTTTAGTTAAAAAAAATTAATTAGCTTCCACTAAAAAATAAAAGTACTAGTATAGTTCAAAAATTATGAATTTTAGCCCCTACTGGCCCATAAAAATGTTAAAATTTCTATGTATTTTTTGAAAAAATAAATTAATTAGCCCCCACTGAAAAATAAAAGTACTCGTATAGTTCAAAAATTATGGATTTTAGCCCGCACTGACCCATAAAAACGTTAAAATTTTATGTATTTTTTGAAAAAAAATACTCGTATAGTTCAAAAATTATAAATTTTAGCCCCCACTGACAAAAATTCCTGGCTCCGCCCCTGTTCGAATCTTTCGTTGTAACCCTATGTTTTATTATTTTCCTTTATTGAAAGGCTCTTTCTATTACTTGTCAAGAGGGGAAGCTCCCATGGTAGCACAGGAGTTACTTTGTTAGATTCAAGTCACGGCTTGAAACCGAAAGACTAGTAGCAGAGTCGACTAAGAGGTCGGCTTAGGAGGTGGCCAAGAAACACAAAGCAATGGTGGAGGCTACCTAAGCCCGAGCTGAGCGTGTTGAAAAATAAGCTATCTAGGCTATACATTAAGAACACCAACTTCAAGAGTAACTAGTCAAGAGTGAAGGAGACCGAGGATCGTGCTGCAAAAGGTGAGAAAAAGATCCAAGAATTCTTCGAGAAGGTGGGCCCTTCTAGTGAAAAGGTAATCCAAGCGTTCAAAGATGGGCCAAAATTTGTCGCCCTGGTTGCTAACTCCAGTGGGAATATTTACAATGCTGCCTTCTAGGAGAGGATTCGTGAGAGAGTTCGTTCCACCAGAAAGCTTCATCTAGATGCTGACTTATGTTCATTGCTTGGGGGTGAGGACCGGATGATTATTCATGAAAGACTGAACCAGCATTTATGGATTTCCATAAAAACTCCTAAGTTGTTTTCTCGGTAGTCTTTGGAAATTCTTTGGCATCTATCCATTTTATGTAGTCTACAACTACAAACACAAACTTCTGTCATGCAGTGCCAACTGGTACATTTCTGACAATATCCAGCCTCTACTATGCGAATAGGCACGGGCTCGATATGGGAGTTAGCTCGGTTGACGACAATTGTTGTACTCGGGAGAATCACTGGTAAGTGTCATACTTTCTTACTAACTCCCCAGCATCTTTCTATAGGCTTGGCCAAAAGTACCCATGTCTCAAGACTTAATATGCAAGGGCCCAAGCCCTAATATGGTTCCCATAAATCCCTTCGTGCATTTCTATTAGGACATAATTTCCTTCTTTTGGGTCAACACACTTCAAGAGTGGCCTTACATAAGACCTTTTATAAATCTGCCCTCTCAAAAGCATGAATCTGGCTACTTTTTTCTTGACTAGGCATGCCTCATCTCTATACTCGGGTATTTTTCCCTCGAGGTATCTTGGATGGGCTTACCCCAATTGGGCTTAAGATCGACATCGGCGATCTCTTTTATTTTGGCTATACTAGCTTCTCTAATTTCTTTGACCTAAACATTTGAAAAGCTAGCTCCACCAGTGGCCATCTTTGATAAGGCATCTACTCCGCTATTCTCGGCCTGGGAAATCTGCTCAATGCTAAATTTCTTAAACCACGGTATCATTTCTCATACCTTTTTTATGTAAGCTATCATGCCACAATCTTTGTCTTCGAACTCTCTTATAACTTGACTTGCAACTAGTTGGGAATTAGTGTACACTATTACATGTTGAGCCCCCAGCGCTATTGTAGTTCTTAATCCTACCAAAAGGGCCTCATACTTTGTCTCGTTGTTTGTAGTTGAGAAACGCAGTCAAAAAGTGAATTGAAATTTTTATCTAATGGGACTAATAATGACCAGGCCTACCCCACTCCTCTATTTGTTGGATGCTCTGTCTACATACATTTTCTAGGTGGGATTGATTTCGGATGTTATATCTCCCGTGCGGTCTAGCACGAAGTCTACAAGTGCTTGGGCTTTGATAGTAGTACGAAGTTGATACTCAATGTCGTACTAACTCAACTCTATGGCCCATTTTAGTAACCGACTTGATCATTTTGGTTTGTATAGGACTAACTTGAGGGAAAGGTCCATTAGGACAATGATGGGATGAGCCTCAAATTATGGCTTCAATTTTCAAGTTGCTACAATTAAAGCTAAAGTCGCATTCTCAATGATGGCATACCTCAGCTCGGCTCCCCTCAATAATCTATTGATATAGTATACTGGCTTTTAAACCTTCTTTTCCACTCGAATCAGAGTAGCTCCTAACGCTATCTTGGAGCGCACAAAATACACTTATAAGTTTTCCCGCTTCTCGAGTCGGGATAGCAATGGCAGTAAGTTCAGGTACCTCTTGAGATTGTCAAAGGATTTTTGGCACTCATCTAACCATCTGAAGCCTTTTGGGGTTCGTAAAAATTTGAAGAACGGTGTGCACTTATCCACCGACTTGGACATGAATCGTTTCAAGGCGACTAACTTCCCTGCAAGGGACAGAACCTCATTGACTATTCTCAGTGGGGTCATGTCCAAAATGGCCTAAATTTTTTTTGGGTTTGCCTTAATCCCCCTTCGAGTTACCATAAAGCTTATGAATTTCTCAACCTTTACTTTGAATGCACATTTCTCAAGGTTGAGGTATATCCCGAACTTCTTCATAGTGCAAAAGGTTTCTCCTAGGTCGGCTAAGCAGTCTTCCTATTAACTATCATGTTGTTCAGATTGAAACCAGGAGCATAATGGGATCGTCTCGGGATAAGTATAAATAACAATACGTATGTGCGCAATGGTAGCTATAGACTTTTAAAATTTTGCACAATAGTCAATTGTCTTTACATGTCTCTCGAGAATAAGTTCATAGACTTGTACATTTAAACTATACATAAAAGTATATACAAATATATACATATACATGATACAAAAGGTATACTCGATGTACCTCACGTGGAGAACATGAAAAGCACCAAAAGAAGATCTTGGCTCGAATAAAACTCCTCCGCACGTGCAAAGGTCCTAGTCAGTCCACGGGTATCCAAAAACAACAATATCACAAACTAATAAAAGTGCTAGCCTTAGTTAATGATCTAGAGCTTATGTATATGAGTTGATAAACAAAAAGCAAAAGTCTTCCATACTTTCTAGCCTAGGCCGAAACACCAAGAGAAGAAAGAGAAAATTTTTGCTTCTATGTATGTGTGTGTGGCGTCCAAGAGGAGGAGAAATAAGAAATCATCTTGGCCCTTTCATAGATACAAGACATGATAAAGATCATGACAAGTTTCAAAGATCAAATCTTGTCTTATAAAGATGATGCCAAGTGTCCTATTTCTTCTTGCATGAGGCGTCAAGTAGCATACAAAAGCAAGACTTATCTTTTTCATTTTGTATGTGTGACAAGTGGCAAGAGATAGAAGAATCTTATCTTTACAATATTCTTCTTTTGTCAAGTGTCATCCTTTTGCAATTCTCAAGTTTGTGCCAAGTGTCAAGCATGCACAACTTTCAATTATTTATTCTTAATCCCCATAAGAATAATTAATTACAAATATAGACTTTTCTTATTTACACTTTGACCCTAAAACTTTCCAAAATTATACTTTTTCCCACTTAACTATTAATGTCCAAAATGACACCATTAACACTTTAACATGTTTCTAACTCAATACCAAGCTCATAATTTGCTTAATACATGATACCCTTAAGTGTGTGACTTTCTAGGTTCATGACCATATAGCGATGAGGGATCATTAAACACTTTTAATCTATTTCGAAAATGTCTCCGTCATTTACTGGAATACCCCCATGTTCATGAGTGACGCACTAGCAACTAACGTATCATGACCATATATACAGTAATGAAGTCCAACTCTTACGAACCTATTTATAGTTGCAAATTAACGTGGAGTCCGATCCTTTCGTTAAAAGTGTCCCGATCGAATGAAGACCATGATTCGATTAAGTCTACTAATTCGATTCTATGCATAAATCTAATTCGGTGGACTGAGACATGACGCCCATGGAAAAACATATTTCCATCATTCAACTACCCCGGCCGAGGATTTCTCATTTCAAACAGTCGACACTAGATTGCATAGGACATCGCCTCACGTCGGAGGTTAACAGATCATATCTTGACAATTACCTCATAATCTCTATATCACAAGACTAAACTATGAGAGGTCATTCCCCACCTTGATTAACGCGAGTCTTGTCCAAACGCTAAATCAGCCCCTGATATATCCGACAGCCGTAATTTCTCAAGTCAAATGATTAATTTGCATAATTTGCAACTAATAATAAACTATTAGTCCTAAGTCATGTAGTTTATTATCCTGGTCACATTCAATGATCTGTTCCACTAACGATCACTCATATGTAAGTTAATCAAATCCCTATGCCGTTATAGCACAAGGCTTACCATCCTTTATCATTAATATTCGTATGTTAATCAAAGATAACTACATATGATAGCCCATAATTGATTATTCTAGTCCCGGTCAAATAATCTAAGGACTATGAATGCTTTTAAATGTTTATGATATCGAAGAAATATATCATTGTATTCTCAACACTTTAAGAATATATTTCTTTTCCAAAAAACATTAAGGACATATTCATATAATTAGAACGGAGAATATGAATGTCCATTTAATATGTCATTCAGATTTACATCGAAATACCCTATATAGGTCATTTAATTATGTAGCATTATGACATATCTTTAACAATCTTCCACTTGCACTAATGCTATAGAATATAGCCTTTAGCGCATCATTACATGGTATCGCATCCCTTTCTTTTTAAGATGACGTTCCAACTGGGATTGACTCATGGGTTTGGTTAGTGGGTCAGCTACATTTTCTACTGTAGGAACTTTCTGTAGACTTATATCCTTTCGAACAATTATCTCTCAAATGATATGAAAATGTCTTTCAATGTGTTTGGATTTTTGATGAGATCTAGGTTCCTTAGCTTGTGCAATAACCCCATTATTGTCGCAATACAATGGTATTGGCAACTCGATGGATGGAACCACTTCTAGATCTAACAAGAACTTCCTTATCCAAATTGTTTCCTTTGTTGTATCAGATGCAGCAATATATTCGGCTTTTGTAGTAGAGTCCACAGTTACTGGCTGTTTGGAACTTTTCCAACTTACTGCTCATCCGTTACAAACAAACACAAATCCATATGTAGACTTTCTATCATCCATATCATATTGAAAATCTGAGTCAGTATATCCATCTACTCGATGTTCTCCTCCTCTAAAAATTAGTGCAAGATCCTTAGTCCTTTGCAAGTACTTGAGGATATGGTTTACTGCCATCCAGTGCTCCTCTCCTGGATTGGACTGATATCTGCTCACAAGACTTACAGCATATGCTATATTAGGCCATGTACATGGCATGGCATACATTAGACTGCCAACAGCTGAAGCATAAGGCACACGATCCATACGTTGGCTTTTCTCTTCAGATTTAGGAGACATATTCTTTGAAAGATGTATTCTATGCCTAATAGGCAGGAGTCCTTTCTTAGAATTCTCCATCTTAAATTTCTTCAAGATTCGATCTATGTACAGGCTTTGAGACAAGCCAATCAATTTTTTCGTTCTATCTCTATAGACACGAATCCCTAAGATATAAGAGGCTTCTCTCAAGTCTTTCATGGAGAACTTGCTGTTTACCCAGATTTTAGTGGACATTATCTGTCCAACATCATTTACCATGATCAAAATGTCATCAACATACAGAATCAAAAAAGTGGTCGTGCTCCCACTGATCTTCTTGTATATACAAGGTTCATCATCATTTCTAATGAAACCAATCTCCTTGATCTCAATATTAAATCTGATGTTCCAAGAATGAGAGACTTGCTTTAAACCATATATAGATCTTTTAAGCTTACACACTTGATTATCATTGGATTTAAAACTTTTGGGTTGTTCCATATAGATATCTTCCTCAAGATAGCCATTTAGGAATGCAGTTTTAATGTCCATTTGCCAGATCTCATAATCATAGTGTGCGACAATAACAAACATGATTCGGATGGATTTAAGCATGGCGACCGGTGAAAAAGTTTCGTCATAATCAATACCTTGTTTTTGACGATAACGTTTCGCAACCAACCTTGCCTTATATGTCTCTACATTTCCATCAATTTCAAGTTTCCTTTTGAAGACCAATTTTCATCCTATAGGTACAATACCTTCAGGTAGGTCAACTAACGTCCAAACTTTGTTTGAATACATAGAATCTATTTATGCTTGCATAGCTTACCTCCATTTCTTGTATTGCTTTCTCATAACTAGTAGGATCATTTACTTGATCATTATCCCCTATTACAAACAAACTTTGTGTCTGCTTAAGAAGATAACCATATCTTTTTGGAGGACGGGATACCCTACTAGATCTATGAGGTCCTTGTATGATGATTGGTTCTGGATTTTGTTGAATTAATTCAGGATTATGATTCAGTTTGGTTTGTGGTTCAGAAGACTCTTTGTGACACCCCGAACCCAGCACTTCATTAATTACATTCATTAAATGGTTAATTTGGACGTAACTTAACTAATTACTTTTTATTTTTATTTTCCATATTTTCATAAATTCAATTGTTTCTTTTCATGCATTTTATATTTTTATAAAATACTACATATTTTTAGGGGACTACAGCCCCTGACCGTACATGCATTGCATATCAGGATCAACGGGAAAAAAATTCGCAAAATGTCTGATAAATAGTACCAGCGGAATTTTTTCAGATTTTTGGCATTTGTTTTGCTGAAATTTGATCACCCAAATGACCCTTTCGCCCTTACTAAAATTTCTTAATTATTTGACCTACCATTTGACCTTCTCATGAGAATAATATAAGCCAAGAACAAAAAAAAAAGAGTCAAAAAAATGGCCAAAAAATAGTTACGGGAATAGTAACTTTTTCTTGCAAAATTGCTATAGTTGGTCATTTCCATCCATTCCAAGCTTGAATCTTGAGTTATTGAACAAGTTTACACCTTCTTCAAGCTTCTCTAGCCTTGTGTGGTAAGAATTTCATCTTATTTTTGTATTTGAAAATTTTGCACCTAAACTTTATTTTTTTTTGGGATTTATTGAGATATTACTTGGTTATGCTTGTTTATGCTTAAATTACTCTTATTAATGATCATAGAGCATACTTTTGTGGTTAGATAGCATTTTGAATGGTTGAAAATGGAGTTGGAGCTTTGGGGAAGATGATGAATAGTAAAATTTCTAGGGTTCCGAAAATTTGTGCAATTTAATTTGATTCAATGCTTCTAGTAGTTGCTAATTAGGTCCTTGAGCGTGGAAAAAATGTTAGTTGCACTTGCCATGTACAAAATTTGAATAATTTGATCAATTTAAGCTACTTTAATAAGGGGTTTCGAGGTTAACTCAAATCCGGGCACGTTTCGAGGTTATGACTAGTCTTTATTAGGTATTGAAGCTTTAGAAGTGCCTTCGTTTCGCTTGTTTGGGTCCGAAATTGGTACTTGTAGTGTAAACGCACAAAGAGGAAATCAGGGATTTAATAGTAAACGAGGTTTAACGGGTGAACTCGAGGGTCCTTGGGGTGCCATAAGGTGTGGTTTGAAGGATAGGATAACTTGTTTGGGAATCTTGAAGCTTGCCTTTCGGTTTGGGGCTTAATAGCAAAGATTGACAAAGGGGTTTTGGGTTGAAAGTGAATCCGGGTGCGTTTGGGCATTAGGGCTAGTGTGTAGTAAGTGAGCAGGTGCTAAGAATGTATTCGCTTCGCTTAGTTGAGCTCCGATTAGAGTACTTATAGAGTAATGCATGAAGAGGCAAATTCGGACTTTTCGGGTAATTGTACTTTAAAGTGAGATTTCAAGGGCTTAAATGGTGCCATAAAGTGTCATTAGAGATGTAGTATAGTTAGATTTGAGGTTCGTTATTTTGTGTGTAGTTTAGAGCTTGTTTTGTAAGCATTTAGAAGGAGATTTGTTGGACTTCTTGTGAATTACTTGAATTAATTGCATTAGTAGTTATTATATTGCTATATTTGCTCTAATTGATCATGATTGAGTTATATGTTGTATAAGTATGAAGTTTATGACCTAAATACTAAGCATGTGGAAAGGTTTTAATGGGATTTTATGTGAATTAGATAAGCTTGGTGCTTAGTTGGTTATTTGAATTGATGTAGTTATTATAATTGACTTTTAAATAATTTAAATAAGAGTTTAAATGGTAATGGTATGTAATATGTAGTTGTTTGGAGAAGTTTCATGAAATAAGTTGTATAGCTACTTCATTAAAATATGTTTGTATCTTGTTTATAATACCGTGTTGCTTATAATTATATGAGTTATGTTGTCGGAAATGACTACTTGGAATATATGTTAAGTTAAAGTATATAAAAGTGACATTTTGTTAAAAATAAAATTCTAATAGATATTGTATATATGCTAAATAAGAAAAGTTATGAGTTAGCTAACCTAGCTGAATAATTAATGAATGTTGTAGTTAAAAAGTAATTGAAGTAATGTTTGCTCATAGGTTCAAGGTGACTGGAAATAATGTGATTCAAACTTACATCTTGGAGCTCGGTAGAGGTGAAGGACCTGCATCCTTACGTGCATTATAGTTTATTTTCTTTCTAAAAGAGTATATTGTTTAGTATAATTGCGTAATTGATATATGCTTATTGTTGCTAAATTGTAACTTGGTGCGAGAACAACTTACTTTTTGTCCTTAAATGTGTTTCTTGATTATATTTTCATTGTTATCATTCTTCCATTTCATCGTGGTTGCGCAACCTCATTGTCGCGGTGGATGCGATGGCCTTGCTGGGCGGCATCGGGCTTGCCAGTGTTGGTTGCCTTAGCTTCGTCTGCTATTCCCTCACTCGCCTGGTCCGGAGATTTCCAAGGGGTGTTGGGTCGTAGGATCGGGTACATCCGGAGTACCCATTGGTGTAAGGGATGCCGGCATATCGAGATTGAGATCGTGGTTCGTGGATCGGGGATCGAAGATTTGGAGTGATAAGGGTTATCGATTGTATCCTTTTAAAATGTGGTATTAGAATTGTTATTCACTGTTTATCTATTGTATTAATTGTGTTAAGTTGCTGCATTGCACGTCCCCGGTAGACCTTATCCCTCACTGAGCAATTGTGATTGCTCATACCTCGCTAAACATGTTTCAGGTGGTGCAGTTGGAGGAGTTGCCTTGGTTGTTGTGTACTATTACTTGAGATTGGAGTGATTGCTTGCTAAACTGTAGAAGACCTTGCTTGTCTACTTTATGTTCTATTTTGGAGCCTAAGGGCTTATGTATATATATTTGAGTGGTTGCAATTTGAAAGCTAAGTGGATGTAGTAAGTGTTATGGAATTGTGGCATGTAATAACTTATGCTTCTGCTTCTAGCTACGTTGCATGCTTGTATGTATTTATATTGTCTTGTGTTGCTTAAGGCTTGGATGGCCTTGAAGTTGGGATTTCAATTAGAAATGTTGTTCCTTTGCTTTGTGTTTTATTTGAATACTTACAGGTTTCCAGAATGTCCACGGTACAGGGAAAACTCTGTCCGTTTTCCCTAAAATTTTGTGACCGACTTTGGTATTGGGTTGAGAATAGCATGGTTATTAGAGCCTCCGGTTTCATGAGGGATCGGGGCGTTACACTCTTCTTCAATTCTTATTTTCCTTCCACTGCCTTCTTCTTGAATGAACTTATTTTCAAGAAAGATAACATCTCGACTGATCAAAATTCTTTGACCATCGGGAAAATAGAAATAATATCCTTTATTCTCCTTAAGATATCCTACAAATCTCCCTTTGCCTAATCTAGCTTCCAATTTGTCTGTCTTAATTTTTTTTGCATAAGCGGGATAACCCCAAATCCTAATGTCACTAACACTTGGTTTCCTACCAAACCACAACTCAAATGGTGTAGTAGGAACAACTTTAGTTAGAACCCTGTTCAACAAGTAAGTAGTCGTAAAAAGTGCATAATCCCACAATGAAATAGGAAGATCGGTGTAACTGATTATAGATCGTACCATATCCATCAATGTATAATTCCTACATTCAGATACTCCATTTAATTGTGGTGGAGTAGTCTGTAAAGTTATTCCGACTTGTTTGAGATATTCTAGAAATTCGGTACTCAAGTATTCTCCTCCAAGATCAGATCGCAGAGTTTTAATTCTCTCTCCCATTTGGTTTTCTACTTCAGCTTTAAATTCTTTAAATTTTTTAAAAGCCTCAGATTTGTACTTCATCAAGTACACATAGTCATACCGAGAATAATCATCGGTAAAGGTTATGAAGTAGATATAACCACTGTGAGCCATTTCTCTAAAGGGTCCGCATACATCACTAAGTATTAATGCTAACAATTTGGTAGCCCTTAATCATTTTCCAACAAATGGTGTCTTGGTCATTTTCCCGAGAATACAAAACTTACATGTAGGGCTGGGTTCACATCCCAATGAATCAATAAGTTCATTTTGAGTCATCCATGTTAATCTCTTCTCGTTAATATGACTGAGTCTTAAGTGCCACAATTGTTTCACATTAACTTGAATATCTCTTGGTTGTTTCTCTTTTGAAGTAAGAGTTGAAGTTACATGCATATATTCATTCAGATCCAAATGGTAAAGTCCATTCAACAAAGTAGCTGAGCCAATATATTCATTACCATAATAAACATTATAGCTCTTGTTCATAAAAGAAAATTCATAATTTTTACAAACAAGTTTAGGAATTGAAACAATATTCCTAACAACACTCAGAACAAACATAACATCTAAAAGACATAAAACATGACCAGTAGGTAGACAAACATCAACATTTCCTTTGGCTAGGGCTGCAACACTTGCTCCATTACCAACCTTCAAAACAACCTCACGCTTTTGAAGCGCTATCTTGTCATTTAAACTCTATAAGGACATACAAACATGAGTTGTAGCACTAGAACATAAAATCCAAGATGTATAAGCCGGATTAATTGAAATATTAGCCTCGTTCACAAATTTGAAAGAAATTGTACCTTGCGCAGTAGCAGCAGCCTGTTTCTCTTTCAACTCTTAAAGGTACAAGGGACAATTCATTTTCTAATGGCCATCAACCTTGCAGTGGTAACACTACCTTTTCAAGATAGCTTCTTTCTTCTTCTTTATACCTCATTTGGGCTTGGGAGCAGTGTCCTTCTTCTTCTTGTTGTTCTTCCTTTTTCTTTTATTTTTGGATTTAGACCCAAAAGAAGGGACAACAACGAGGACAGTCTCCTTTCCTTTTCCTTTAAATTGTGACCGCACAGTGGTCAACATATTGGCCAGCTCATGTAAAGAAACAGAAAGTTTGTTCACCTGAAAGTTCACAATGAACTGGTTGAAAGAAGGTGGGAGGGACTGCATAATAAGATCTGTGTGCAGCTTATGTTCTTGTCAAACTCAAGCATCTCAAGTTGAGTAATCAGATTAATCATCTTGAGAATATGCTTGTTGACATTACCAACCTTTTCCAATCTTTCCCTAAACAACTCCTTAGACAGTTCGTATCTAGCTACATCACTTTGCTCACCATACAACTCTTTCAGGTTCAAAATCATGCTAGCAGCATGAGACATCTTCTCATGTTGCTTTTGCAGTTCATTTGACATTGAAGCAAGAATATAAGCTTTTGCTCTCAAGTCTTGTTCTACCCATAGCTGATAAGTCTCTTGCTTAGCCTCAGTTGCAGTTTCAGGAAGGGAAGCATGAAGGACCTTATCTAGAACATATTCTATCTTTTCCAAGCTTAAAACAATTTTAAGATTGCAGAACCAATCAGGGAAGTTTGGTCTAGTTAAAGCATTTTTATCAAGGATACGGGCGATGGGGTTTGAAATAGATGCCATTATATAAAGACTGCAGGAAATAAATAGCACAGAAAGTAAGACTGCTAGTTGATGTAAAAATGCATAACTATTTAAGTATGGTCTTTAAATAAATAGTATCTCCCACTAACTTTATCGAGTCTCATACTCCATAATGAGAAACGTGAATTTGTTAAGATTCATTAGTAGGTGACCAAATTCTCTTAATAATTTGTATACCTCAAACCTTTGTGGCTATGTTGAAATATAAACATTAAGAGTCAACAACATTTTGTTGTCTATTTCACAAAATAGGCTATGATCATTTCCAGTCCCTAAATCACTTTGGTCTCAAACCTTTGTGGCTATGTTGATTAAGTGATCTAGTTAGATCAAACCCGCCATCTCTTAGTTATCCGACAAATTGAATCCATTGACCTCAAACCTTTGTGGCTATGTTGGTCATTTGATTTTGGAAGATAACAATATCACTATGTTCTACTAACGACTTCATTAATCTTATTACGAATTCTATCCCTTTACCTTTGGGTAAAACCGGATAAGATCGCTTTAAGTTCGTTATGTCCGAAGTTGGCGGAGGACTATAGTAAAACATATTTTACTGATCTAATATTGGTTTGCACATTGGGAGTTTAGTTTGAGATCTCATCATGCATACATTACTGAATATAAGCATCAAGCATATAAAATACAATGCATGCCATAGGCATAGATGGTGGATCATGGACTTGGAACAAGAATAAAAGGAAAAAGTATCTTAAAACACATCTAATGTCTTCAAGTTCTTCAACTCCTTTGGATTCTTCCGGTAGCATTCTTGCACGTCTTCTTGAGAATTTACAAAATAGTCCTCACTACAAAATTTCTCTCAAAGGAAAGAAAAATAAAATGAGACTCATGTCTCAATTACATACCAAGAATCCATAGTAGTCCATGATCAAATTCACCATTTATGCAGCAAGTAGCTAGATTAAACATATCACATAAATACTCCTAGCTAAGGAAACCATCCAACAATCATCTTTATGCATCATATACAAAATATACCATATATATATATATATATAAATATATATCAAGTCCGTCTAATCTTTAAACAATGTTTTGACAACATGCATGAAAGAGAATTGACTCATACATCTACCAAGCATTCCAAAACCAACTAACTTCACAAGCCATATTGTGACCCCCTGACCCTAAGCGTATAGTTGTTTTATTTACTTGCATATATTAATATGCTTATTTTAATCATTTGCATACATTTATATGTCACCTTAATTGTTTGCATACATTTATTAGCATTATTTTTTATATTTCTTGGAAAATGTGCATTTGTCTCGTTTAATGTACATTCATATGCATTTACATATTCTAAGTTTCGTAGATATTAATTGTGTGTGATTGATTTGCAATAGAACTAAACTAGCTGTAATTGAACTAGAATGACAAACTAGTAGATAATGTTTAGTTGGGAGGCCAATTTGGTCCATTAGCTTTTATACTTATCCTACCTAACAATTGACCAAAATAAAATAAAATCATAACACATAAAACACATACACACAATCAGATCTCTATACACACACACACTAAAACACGGCTGAAACACACACACACAAAAGAAAAAATAAAGAGAGAAAAAGAGAAGAAAGAAGAGAAGAAGGAGTTTGAGCTTGTTCTAGCCAAGAATAGGTGAGGGATTCATACTTCTCTTGCATTTATTTTGTGTATTTATGCCTTTCTTATGTTGTTTATAAAGTAGACCTATGATCTAAGAGCTTGTAAATGCTTGAAAGAATGATTATTAGCTTGATACAAGTTGTGGGAGTCCTCTTGTGCATGGTTGCTAAATGTTGGTAGTAGCCTTGGTTGTATTGTTGTCTTGTTAGTTGAAGTGCAAGAGTGAAGATTACATGCTTGATCGTTGGTCTCAATGAAGTGCTTTAGAGATGTATATGTTAAAATAAAGTCTAGAATTAACACAAGATGCAAGTTAGTAGGTAAGAAATGAAGTAGAGCATAAAGTGCAAATTGGACAGTCCCCTGCCTCTGTTTTATAGAGCCGTTTTGACATAGTAAACATGCTCGGAAATTAATGAAATTTATACATAAGCTATATTAGGCAGTTTAGAGCAAATATTGATTTCTGGTGCTAGGGCTAGTTCTAATGTTTTGACCCTCTGATTTAGCCATTTTAGTAATGTGTCTGGGAAAAAATCGCTGTGCAGGGGCTGCTAGGTGTAGTTGCATGAAAATAGTTATAACTTATGGAATTTAACTTAGAATTGAGCACCGTTTGAGCCTAAAATTATCTACACTCGAAGATCTACGTTTATACATAAAAATTAGAAAACTCAGAGATCATTAGAATAGGTATATGATTGGATAAAGTTAAGCTTCTGTTGGAATTGAAAAATGTCTTAGCTAGATAGTTATTGATATTGTGAATTGGAATTGCTAAATGGTGAGATTGTGAGTTATTGTTATTCATGTGTGAGAGATTGACTCTTAAATTGTATTATAACTTGTTGAATTGTAAGGTATTTACTATCTAGTGATTGATTAGCAAAAGAATGGTTTCAAAGCAAGTATACTTGAGCTCAACCTAGGTGAATGCAAGCAGATCAAGCTAATTTCTCTTGTGTTTTAGCTTCTAGGTGAGGGATTTAGCATTTCAACATATTTTCATGTTTATGTCTTAAACTTTAATTGTTAGATTTGCTAGTATATGACTATATTATGCTTAATTCCTTTACAAAGTGTTGTCTACATATCTTAGAGACTTGATTTATGCAATTATTTGGTTTGTTTATTGAATTATTACAAATACTCAATTGTTGAAAATGATGAATAGTGCCAAAGTTAGGGTTTTGTTAAAATTTGGTTATGGGCTTGATTGGGAATTTGGAGTCTCGTGTTTTGTATATGGGTCAAATTACATGAATTGATAAAGGGGATTTCGGGTTTTTGAAGTAATTGTGGGTTAAGATGAGTTCTCATGAATTGTAGAGTTGTCTTAATGTGTAAATCGAGGAATGGGAATATTGGTTAGGGTTTTGCTTAGGTTTCATTTGGTATAAACTTGAATTGGACTAAAGAGAGTAGTTATGAACTAAGATGATAATTGTTGTAGATTGCCTTATAGTTGATTAGTAAAATGTTTAAATGCATTTGTGTAGTATGTGTATCTTGATTATATTGTTTATATTGCCTATAAATTGTATTGTATGTGTGAAGTTATGGATATGGCTTGTATACTAGATTACTTGAATGGTTATTTGGTTATATGCTAAATGGTTACAATTGACTATTTGGTTGTTATCCTGATTATGTGAATAATTGAAATGCGGTGCTAATCACCTGAATGTGCCAGAGTATGCCTCTTGAATATGCTAAGTGACGGAATATAATTCCAGAATGTGCCGGAGGCTATCTCTAGAATGTGTCGGAGGTTAATTCCTGATTCAGTCAAGCTTGACTAAGTGATTTCGTGCTTGTCGATTTAATTGCTATCTTGTTACATGAATATATATTGCGTAACTCTCACTTGGGCCCTTGTTCCTTGGAGAGTTGCCTTTAAAGGTGATCTTATATGAAATTGTATACTTGACTTGATGTGAATATTCTCATTTCTTTGATATGTAATACTTAGTTGCTAATTGTATATTGATCTCATATTGCTAATTGTGTCTATGCGGTTAATATGTTACAAAGTCTATCCTTTATTGCTTGTACTTAGTTATAATTCCGAATATGTATTTTGTTTTATCATCTCGAATGATCACCTATCTTGTTAATTGTTTTATTCTTTACCTGCATTGCACGAAACCTTTTCGAAAACTCCCCGATTTTATATTCCCTTCATCACTGGGCATACGTGTTGCAGTATGCTCATCCCTCTTCTAACCATTTCAGGTTCGGAGCCTTTAAAGTTGAGGTAAAGAAAGCTCAGGATTCTACATGATCGGATGTGCTAGTTGTAGCTGTTTGTTTCTATGTACAATTGAGATAGTTATGTTTCTTTTGAGGCCTGCATGCCTTGTATATATATTAGTTATAAGAAATGTAATCTTAAGTTAAAGTCTTGAATGATTTGATAGGTGTAGCTGGATTGTAATAACTTCAATGATTTACTTTATTGTATAATTAGCTTCCATACATGTGTGAATTGAAATAAGGAATGATTGAAAGATTTAACCTTTAAGTAGATTGAATAGAGAGTATTAGAGTGGTATGATAACCAATCTTCTGACTTAGGAATTCTATAACCTACTGCATGCTTGCTTGTGGATTTTTGTTGTGTTCTAAGGCTTGGATAGCCTTAAGGAGTTTTTGATTGTGATGGAAATGGAGGATGGGAACTGTTAAAGAGCTTGGTTTATGGTTTTGTGAGTTTATATTTTGTGTGCAGGTAAACTTTTAGCCTTATAAACAGGGGAGATTATGTCCGTTTCTCCTAAAATTTTTACACAACGTGTTTGGAATTGGGTTGAGAATAGCATGATTAATAGAAGTTCCGGTCTCGCAAGGGATCGGGGCGTTACACATATAATCTCAATACGATACATAAACCAAGATCTCCATAAAGGGACCATTCGGCCATGTCATAGAAAATGTCTGGCTCATTCCAGTCAAAGTCAAGCTTTCCATGCGGGATGGAATCAACTCATATCTTTCATGTGTACGTGTCAAAAGTCATTTAAAGATTAGATCCAACCTTAAATGTACATATTATGGACTTTTGAAACCGTGGCTTTGATACCAATACGTACATGCGCAACGGAAGCTATAGACTTTTAAAATTTCACACAGTAGTCAATTGTATTTACATGTCTCTCGAGAATAAGCTCATAGACTTGTACATTTAAACTATACATAAAAGTATATACAAATATATACACATACATGATACAAAAGGTATACTCGATGTAACTCACGTGGAAAACACGAAAAGTACCAAAAGAAGATCTTGGCTCGGACAAAACTCCTCCACACGTGCAAAGGTCTTAGTCGGTCCACGAGTATCCAAAAACAACAATATCACAAACTAATAAAAGTGTTAGCCTTAGTTAATGATCTAGAGCTTATGTATATGAGTTGATAAGAAAGAAGCAAAAGTCTTCTATACAAACACCAAGAGAAAAAAAAGAAATTTTTTGCTTCTATGTGTATGTGTGTGGCGTCCAAGAGGAGGAGAAAGAAGAAATCATCTTGGCCATTTAATAGACGCAAGAGATGATCAAGATCATGACAAGGGTCAAAGATCAAATCTTGTCTTATAAACATGGTGCCAAGTGTCCTATTTCTTCTTGCATGGGGCGTCCAAGTGGCATTCAAGAGCAAGACTTATCTTTTTCATTTTGCATGTGTGACAAGTGGCAAGAGAGAGAAGAATCTTATCTTTATAACATTCTTCTTTTGTCAAGTGTCATTCTTTTGCAATTCCCAAGTTTGTGCCATGTGTCAAGCATGCACAACTTTCAATTATTTATTCTTAATCCCCATAAGAATAATTAATTGCAAATATGGACTTTTCTTATTTATACTTTAGCCCCAAAACTTTCTAAAAGTACACTTTTGGCCCACTTAACTATTAATGTCCAAAATGACACCATTAACACTTTAACGTGTTTTTAACTCAATACCAGGCTTATAATTTGCTTAATACATGATACCCTTAAGTGTGTCACTTTTTAGGTGCAAGATCGTATAGCGATGAGGGATTATTAAACACTTTTAATCTATTCTGAAAATGTCTCCGTCATTTACCGGAATACCCTCATGTTCATAAGAGACACGCTAGCAACAAACATATCATGACAATATATACAGTAATGAAGTCCAACTTTTATTAACCTATTGATAGTTGTAAATTAACATGCAATCCGATCCTTTCGTTAAAAGTATCCTGATCGAATGAGGACCATGATTCAATTAAGTCCACTAATTCGATTCTATGCATAAATCTAATTCGGTGGAATAAGAGATAACACCCATGGAAAAACACATTTCCATCATTCAGTTACCCCAGCTGAGGATTTCTCATTTCAAACAACTGATACTAGTTTCTATAGGACATCGTCTCACGTCGGAGGTTAACAGATCCTATCTTGACAACTACCTGCTGATCTCTATATCACAAGACTAAACTGCAAGAGGCTGTTCCCCACCTTGATTAAGGAGAGTTTTGTCCAAACGCTAAATTTAGCCCCTGATATATCCGACAGTCGTAATTTCTCAAGTCAAAGGATTAATTTGCACAATGTGCAACTGATAATAAACTATTAACCCTAAGTCATGTAGTTTACTATCCTGGTCACATTCAATGATCTATTCCACTAACGATCATTCATATATAAGTTAATCACATCCTTATGTCGTTATAGCACAAGGTTCGTCATCCTTTATCATTAACATCTCTATGTTAATCAAAGTTAACTACATAGATAGTCTATAATTGATTATTCTAGTCCCAGTCAAATAATCTAAGGAGTATGAATGTTTTTAAATGTTTATCATATCGAAGAAATATGTCATTGTATTCTCAACACTTTAAGAATATATTTCTTCTCTGAAAAATATTAAGGACACATTCATATAATTAGAATGGAGAATATGAATGCCCATTTAATATGCCATTCAGATTTACACTGAAATGCCCTATATAGGTCATCTAACTATATAGTATTAGGTCATATCTCTAACACACATACCATTCCATGTTCTTCCAAATTGTTTCTTTGAACACTTTGTTTACCATCGGTTAGTAAGTAGCACCCACGTTCTTTAGCCTAAAGGGCATCACTTGGTAGCAGTACAAACCTTGATCTCTGATAAAGTTGTTTTCACTTCATCTTCAAGTGACATCGTAATTTGGTTATATCTTTTGGTGGCCCAACTAATCAAATCTATATACCCAAAATAGAGAGTTGTTAACCCACAACCGAGGTCTCACCCATAGTGAATCAAAGTACATGAACTTGACTTTGTCAGTTCATCCATATATGCTCAAGATTAAGAGCATTGGCCACTTAGTAGCATAAGGTATATTTGATCTCCATCTTTGATAAAATATTTTGTGAGATTGTACCTCAATTGTCCAATTTAATTTATGTCATATACACTAGTAAGACAAGCCCGAAAAGTCCTCCAATGACCAAGGCAAGTCACCCTATACATAGGAGACTTTCTCACTATAACCTTGTCCTGATAAAGTACCCAGCTCCATTATACAGTTATGAACAAGATCTAGAAACAAGCATCCATGACTTAGGCTTTATTTGGCCTAACATTTTGACACTCAAAAGTACTTCTTATGAGTTTAGAAGCTGATCTCACCTGTTTGACCCATTTCTGAAAGTGCTTTTAAGTAAAAGCTAAATCTGAAAAAAGATGAAAAACAAGAAGCACCAAATTGGAGCTTTTCAAAATATACTTTTGCAAAGTTGTTTTTATATGGTATAGGAAGTTGATTTCTTTTTATTTCTCAAATATACCCCTTCATATTTTTTAAAGTACAATATTTCCCTCAAATTTTTTAAAAGCTTAATATTGCCTAATATAGGCCAAATAGTCAACGGTTTTTGTTTAACATCACTTCTAACCAAAGCTCTACTACAAAAGCTCTATAGCTCAAAAGCTAAAATTTCATAGCTAGGCTGAACAAAGCCTTAAACCTTCTGTGCACCGTTACCAGGCACCTAACTCATTTACTTAAATCAAGAACCTCTATACATGCATATACATCGATATGAACAGAGAGAACAATAAAGAATGTATCACTAATACTATTATATTACAACATGCATCTATTTATTTTGAAATGTTCTGTGCTAGTGATCTTTAAGGCATATTAATCCCAACATAGTACACCAATAGGGACTTGAGAATGTTATCCTTGTTTAGTAGAGCATTATTTTGTCATTTGTCGTCCTGCCATCTCACATGCATCTCCCGCCAGTTTTTCTCAAAAGTCTAGTCTTGGCTCTTGTTATATTTATGGGTCTTGTAAAATTGGTCTTTAATTCTTTCCCTTACATTCATATGGAAGTGTCGCTTTATGAGTTGGCTCTCACAGGGGTTCCCCTTGTAATCTCTCTACAATCACAACGAAAAAAAACAAGTATAATATATATATATGTGTATGTGTATATATATAATAACCATCAATCCTTAATATCCGACAGAGCCTCTAATGGTCGCAATCCATGCACTACTATATTCCCCAACGAGAATGTTCTTAAACTCTCGAATGGTCGAGAGTTTAAGAACATTCTCGTTGGGGAATATAGTAGTGCATGGATTGCGACCATCAGAGGCTCTGTCGGATATTAAGGATTGATGGCATATATATATATATATATATATATATATATCTCATTAGTTAGTATCATTTGCAAAATAATTAATTTACAGAATAATGCATTAAACTTGTACGCATTTAGATTGAAAAAAATAATAAATCACTGTTATAGATCTGGACATGTCTACATCTATCTACCAACCATGTCGTATATGTGACGCCCGAGATTTATCATCACATTCATACGCAACTATTGCATATCTCTTTGAGCATTTCAATGTGCATTTCTTTTTCTTGATTATATGTTTTATTAGTGACTACTATTCATAAGAAAATTAACTGTCTAACTTGCTCAAATTAATATTTTTCCTAGGTAGAGTAACTTATAAAAAGAATCGGGAACTTAGGGTTTTGACCTTTGGAGGTCGTGAACGTGCGTTAGGAAAATAACTCGTGCATCGTTTGAATAGTGTAACATTAGTATAACATTAGTTTTAACTATTTAACATTTAATTGAAGTTTTATGCCTAGTTTGACCATCTTTTAGTACAATTGACTTAATATAACACAACACACATATAATATATATACACAACATTACATATACATGCATAATACTCATAAAACAATTTGCAAAAATCCCAAAAAGTCCTCCTTAAACCCGACAGCCATAGGAGAAAGAAAAGGGAAAATTTCAACATCAATCCATGCAAATGGTCTTTTGGCTTGGTTTGGAGGTTGTTTGGAACATCTAAGAGTATCACAAACTTGCCTAAACCTTGTACTAGTGAGGGAGTTTGCATTTAATCCATTTTAAAGTTCGTGTTAATTTTTGAGATTTTGTGATTTGTTGATTATAGTTATTGAAATGCTTAAATATTGTGTTATACATGCTTTACATGTTATATAGACTATGCTTGAGTAGTTTAATCACTATTTCCATGGTTGAATGCTTGAATTACATGAAAGAGACAATGAATAGTGCCTTAAATTAGGGTTTGTCTTTAGGTTGCTATTTAGATTGAATTGATGCTAACTATAGGTGCTTTAGATGTTATTGAAACTAGTTAAATGCTCATGTGTAGTTAATTTGCCAGAAATGGAGTTAAAATACGAATTTTGCAAAATTTAAAATGGGGTTTTTCATAAAACGTAATCTGGGTACAATTGAACCTTGGATTAGGTATCTACAGGGCATGGAAACACTTTTTGTTCTTTCGTTGCATTAATTTGAGGGTCGATTAGGGTAGTTGTAGTTAAAACCTACTTGGGGCCTTCCCGAGCTTTTGTCTCCAAAGCGAGTTTTCAGGGCTTGGATAGGTGTCTTTTGGTATTCTTAGGGATGTAGTATGATTGGTTTATAGAATTGGAGCATTGAATTTTGTATGGAAGTAGAATTGTCTAGTTGTCAAAGGGAAAAATGTGAAAATTTGATGCCTTAGCGCTTTTATGAGCTTGTAGTGGCTTATTAGGTGTCTAAATGCATATCTAAGGTATATTCAAGCTAATTGTAGAGTTTTGTGGAAAATATGATATTTGCCAATTTGTGTTTATTCGGTTAATTGATGTGTAAAAGCTTATACTGTGATTAACTGCGAGGCGGCCTACTTTGTCGTCCCTCTTATATGATTATTGCGATTCTTGGTTCTCGTGATCAAGGCTCGGGGTTGCGCAAGCTTCTCGAACATGGTAGTGGCGAGAAACTCCAAGTAGTGTCAGGTTGTTGGTCTAGCTCGACTACCATGGTGCCTATTCCCTTTCTCGCTAAGTATACTCCACTACCTCAGAGGCGTAGTTCACCTCGTTGGGACATATGGACCTACCTCGAGAGAAATGGGTCGTAGGATCAAGGTACATCCAAGGTACCCCATTGGAATAATAAGGAGTTTGTCGGTATTTGCTTGAAGGTCATGGTTCGTGGTTCGGGATTAAAGACAAAAAGATGAACTGTATCCTTTTAGAATGTTTTTAAATAATTAGCTTGTTTCATTGTATTACTTATGTATTGTCTTTGTTGCATTGCACGAATACCATTTACGAAAATACCCTGGTTTACTGTATCGCCTACCTTACTAGACATCTTTGTTGCTCACTCCTCTTTTCACATGTTTTAGGAAAGGCTGAGGTGAATCCCCTCTTATAGCTGTAGAGGAAGAAGAAGAAGTCCAAGTAGATCAGCTTACGTGATTACTTGTATGCTAAGGTTGGATGTTATGTGCAAACTATGTGAAGATGTTGTTTGTTGTTCATTTTGAGACCCTTGTGGTCTTGTATGTATTGGTGATAGATTTGATAGTTGTAACAAAGTTGTAATCATGTATGGCTCGATGGTATAATAGTTGGCATGTAATAACTGTCAATGGACCTTATTGTTTTCGATTGCATGCTTGTGTGCTAAGTAAGTTGAAGGTTGAACTTAATCTATAAGAATGACTTATAATTATAATTAGAGTGGTAAGACAAGTAAGTTATGTTTTAAAGTTGTTATAAACACGTCTTGCATGTTTGTATGATATACTTTTGTTGAGTTATAAGGCTCGGATGGCCTTGAGGACTTGTTGTGCGTTGTTGTTGGAAGATGAAATTGTGTGAGAAGGTTAGGATTTGAATTGGTGGCTATATGTGATTGTTTACAGGTATCAGTTAGTCCACGGTACAGAGGAGACTATGTTCGTGTACCAGGTCTGGACTTGACCTGTAACGTGGGGTTGGGTTCGGGGCGTTACATTTAGGTGGTATCAGAGCTATTTCAATGCATGAGCCGGGATAGGTTCCTCGGTATGTGGGGTAGAAGTCCTTATGTGAAAGTTGAATTGTGTTATTGTGTGATTATTTGATTAATTAAGTGAATGATTGACTATGTGGAAACATGCAAGCATGGGAATAAGTAAAAGGAAAGTATAATGTATGATATTGTGTGAATATGAAAGATTTAGTGTTTGATGCATGTTAAGTGATTTATATGTTGTCTTATGTGCACAAGGTGTTTGAAATACAAATAAGTTATCTTTATGTGTCATCTATTTGCCAATTATAACACTGGACTCTTCTAGTATTGAGATGAGGAGGGGAAGGCCGAGAAGGCAGCCAGAGGAAGCTCCTAGGCAAGATGTACCTAGACAAGATGCAGGTATAGCCGGGAATGTTCCGCCAGGGCAGGAACCAACAAATGCACAGGTTATGGCCTCAATGGCCACTGCTATTAAAACTATGACTCAGTTAATAGCTCAACAAGGTCAGGCAGGAGTTGGCAGAGGCAATCCGACAGTTAAAGCCGAGGGTAGTAGAACTATAGGGGGTAATCTACTTGATAAATTTCTATATCATGGGGTAATTAATTTTTATGGAGAACCAAATGACATGAAGGCTGAAATGTGGCTGAATAAATTTGAGAAAGTTGCTGCTGTACTTGAGATTACTGACGAGAAAAAGATCACTTATGCTGTATTCTTGCTTGAGGGTGATGCCGAGGAATGGTGGCGAACTGATAGGGAGAAATGGGATGCCAAGAGGTACAACATTCTTGGGCTGACTTCGTTAGGGAATTCAGGGACAAGTATGTGTCAGTAGTAGCTCGTGAAAGACATCAGGAAGAATTCATATCGCTGATGTAGGGGAATATGACTGTTGATCAGTATTAGGCTACATTTACTAGACTCTCCCGCTATGTGCCAGCTTTAGTACAGCTTGAGGACATGAGGATTCAAAGATTTATCAGGGGTCTGAGAGGTGATATTCAGCTTAATTTGTCTTCGCATGATTATCCTAATTATGCTGTAGCAGTTAGGGTTGCATCGAGATTCGAGAAATGCAAGGCGAATTTGTTGGCCGAGTCCAGTCAGCCGAGTAAACAACAGTATCAGTCTCATAGTCAGGGCTATCAGAGACAGTATCAGCATCATGTCCAGGTTCAGCAGCAGAGACAAACTCAGAGCTACCCGGGACCAATCCAGACATAGTCTCGGGCAAGACTAGTTCAGAGCCAGTCACAGAGCTAGACCCAACCTATTGCCGCTAGATCTCAGCAAGGTAGCACCGCTTCATCCACTTACAGAGCCCCTACGGGAGGTACTGCTACAAGGAAAAACTAGTAGTGCATTCATTGTAATCGTAAGGGCCATACAGAGGCAGAGTGTTGGAGAGAGTTAGGTCGATGTATTGATTGTGGTAGCGACCAACACAGGGCTAGAGATTGCCCTAGGTTTAAGCAGGGACAGATTCAAACATTCGGCCAAAGTGCTCAAACCAGAGCATCAGGTGCAGCTCCAATTCTACAAGGCCAGGCATGAGTATTTGGTCTAAACCAGGAGGAGCTTCCAGATACGATAGTGGTGGTAGAAGGTATTTTTCTTATCAATAATCAGCCGGTAGTAGTCTTGATTGACACCGGGGCCATGCATTCTTTTATCACTACTATGTGTGCACAATCTACTGCTTTAAAAGTTGATAAACTGCCATATAAAATTGAAGTAGGCAATCCTATGGGTACAAAATTTGTTACGGAGTCTGTTGTAAATCTTGTGGCATTTGCATTAAAAGGCGCATGTTTTCTGTTGATTTAATTATCCTACCCTTTCGAGACTTTGAAGTCATTCTGAGGATGGACTGGTTGGGTAAGTATTATGCTTGCCTGGATTGTAGAAGAAAAATTGTGACCTTAGAAATACCTGAACAACCTGTCATTAAAATTGTTGGAAGTCAGAAATCTACAAAGACTCACAGAATTTCTTCCATTAAAGATACAAAAATGTTGAGTAAAGGTTGTGAAGCATACCTAGCTTATTTAATTAATCAGACTGGAGATAAACTGAAATTGAATGAGGTACCTATTGTAAAGGACTTTCCGGGGGTATTTCCTGAAGAATTGCCTGAGTTACCACCTGACCGAGAAATAGAATTTGTAATTGATCTGTTGCCAGGAACTAATCATATATCTAGAACCCCATATAGAATGGCTCCCCCTGAGTTGCAGGAGTTGAAAATTCAGCTACAGGGCTTACTCGAAAAAGGTTTTATACAACCTAGTTCTTCACCGTGGAGTGCTCCCGTGTTGTTTGTAAAGAAGAAATATGGCACTTTACGATTGCGTATTGATTACCGGGGTCTCAATCAAGTGACTGTGAAAAACAAATATCCATTGCCTTTGATTGAGAAATGTTTGATCAGTTGCAAGGTGTTATTGTGTATTCTAAATTTGATTTGAGGCAGGGCTATTACCAGCTGAGAATCCAGAAAGAAGATGTGCCCAAGACTGTTTTCAAAACCAGGTACGATCACTATAAATTTGGTGTACTGCTATTTGGATTGACAAATGCCCCAACCGCCTTTATGGACTTGATGCAGAGAGTATTTAGACCATACCTTGACCAATTTGTTGTGATTTTCATTGATGATATATTGGTATATTCAAAGTCTGAGGCAGAACATGAAGAACACTTGAGAATTATGTTGCGAACCTTGCAGGAACATAGATTATTTGCTAAATTCAGCAAGTGTGAGTTCTGGTTGAGACAGGTTGCCTTTTTAGGCCATATAATCTCACAGAGGGGGATTTCTATTAATCTTGCAAAAATTGTGGTAGTGATGTCATGGAAAAGACCCGAAACTGTTACTGAAGTTCATAGTTTCCTAGGGTTGGCTGGTTATTACAAGAGATTTGTTAAGGACTTTTCTAAAATTGCTGGACCATTGACTTCCTTAACTCAAACGAAAACCGTGTATAACTGGGATGACAAATATGAAGTGTGTTTTCAGGAATTGAAGAAGAGACTTACCGCTACTTCTATTCTTGCACTGCCGAAGGGGACTGATAATCTGGTAATTTATAGTGATGCTTCGAAAGAAGGTTTGGGTTGCGTTCTTATGCAAAATGGAAAGGTGATAACGTATGCCTCGAGAAAATTGAAGCCCTATGAACTTAATTATCCTACACATGATCTTGAGCTTGCTATTGTTGTCTTTAATTTAAAGAAATGGCGACATTACTTGTGGGGTAATAAATTTGAAATATTTACTGATCATAAAAGTTTGAAATGTCTATTTTCTCAAAAAGATTTAAACATGAGGCAAAGGCACTAGATAGAGTTGTTGAATGACTATAAATGTACTATTAGCTATTTGTCAGGCAAAGCTAACACTGTTGTAGATACATTGAGCCCAAAGGCTACTGTGGTCAATTTGATTATAAAGAATTGGGAAACTATGGAGGAATTGTGTCTGTGGAAACCGGAGGCTTCAGAAACAAGTATTCAGTTTGCAAGCCTACAAATTCAGTCTTTACTATTGTCTAGAATTAGGGAAGCACAACAATCTGATCCTCAGCTATGGAAGATTTTAGTTAAGTCAAAAGGGGGAGAGTCCAATTTCAAGCTACATGATAATGGTTTATTCAGGTATAAAAATAGAATTTGCATTCCTAGTGGTTTAATTGTGAAAAATGAAATTCTTGCCGAGGCACACAGCACTAAACATATTATCCACCCTGGTAGCACCAAGATGTACAAGGACTTGAAACAAAGCTTCTGGTGGAATAATATGAAAAAGGAAATAGCTGATTATGTGGCTAAATATCTAACTTGTCAGAAGGTTAAAGATGAACATCAGAGACTTGCGGGATTGTTGCAACCACTGGAGATTCCTGTGTGGAAATGGGATTAGGTTACTATGGATTTTGTGTCTAATTTGTCGAGATCACCGCGAGGTAATGATTCTATGTGGGTTGTGATTGATAGGTTGACAAAAACCTCACATTTCATTGCTACAAAGAAGACAAACAATCTTGATAAACTAGTTGAGCTGTATATTGAAAACATTGTGAGATTGCACGGGGCTCTGACTAGTATAGTGTCAGACAAAGATCCCAGGTTCACATCGCAGTTCTGGCAGAAATTACAGAAAGATTTAGGTACTAATTTGAGCTTCAGCACTGCATACCACCCACACACAGATGGCCAATCTGAGAGGACTATCAGGAAATTGGAGGACATGTTGCGAGCTTGCATTCTAGATTTTGGTAAAAGTTGGGAAAAATATTTGCCTCTTGCAGAGTTTGCATATAATAACAGTTATCAGGCCACTATTGGTATAGCACCTTACGAGGCACTTTACGGGTGTAAATGTAGATCCCCGTTGTATTGGGATGAGATAGAAGAAATGAAAACTGTGGACCCAGCTATTCTACCTGAGATGATTAAAATGGTTGATAGTGTAAAACTTATTAAGAAAAGAATGCTTACAGCTCAGAGTCGACAGAAGAATTATGCTGATAGACGCCGACGTGACTCGGAGTTTGCTGTAGGTGATCATGTGTTTCTAAAAGTCTCCCAGCATAAAGGTCTGATTCGAATGGAAAGGGAGGTTAGCTCAATCCTAGATATATAGGACCGTTTGAGATTACCAAGAAAGTTGGTGATTTGGCTTACAGATTGACATTACCTCCGAGTTTGGGAAAAGTGCATGATGTGTTCCATGTGTCGTTGTTAAGAAAGTATCAGCCAGATCCTTCGCACATTCTAGAGCCGGAACCGTTGGAGATCAATGAGACTCTGACCTATGTAGAGAAGCCTCTTCGGATTGTGGATAAAAAGGTTCAGGAGCTCAGAACTAAAACACTCCGATGGTAAAGATTCTTTGGGATCATCATGGAGTCGAGGACGCCACTTGGGAGCGGGAAGATTAGATAAAAGATAAATACCCCAAGCTATTTGCCGAATCATGTAAGAATTACATAGACGAAAATAGTTTAAGGGGAAGAGGATGTAATGCCCGAGATTTCTCATCACGTTCATACGTAACTATTGTATATCTCTTTGAGCATTTCAATGTGCATTTCTTTTTCTTCATTATATGCTTTATTAGTGGCTACTATTCATAAGAAAATTTACTGTTTAATTTGCTTGAATTGATAATTTTTCTAGATAGTATAACTTATAAAAGGAATCGGGAACTTGGGGTTTTGAGCTTTGGAGGTCGTGAACATGCGTTAGGAAAATAATTTGTGCATCGTTTGAATAATGAAACATTAGTATAACATTAGTTTTAACTAGTTAATATTTAATTGGAAGTTTTATGCCTAGTTTGACCATCTTTTAGTACAATTGACTTAATATAACACAACATACAAATAACATATATACACAACATTATATATACATGCATAATACTCATAAACAATTTGCAAAAATCCCAAAAAGTCCTCCCCAAACCCGACAGCCATACGAGAAAGAAAAGGGAAAAAACTTCAATACCAATCCATGCAATTCGTCTCTTGGCTTCGTTTGGAGGTTGTTTGGAGCATCTAGGAGCATCACAAACGTGCCTAAACCATGTACTAGTGAGGGAGTTTGCATTTAATCCATTTTCAAGTTTGTGCTAATTTTTGAGATTTTGTGATTTGTTGATTATAGTTATTGAAATGCTTAAATATTGTGTTATACATGTTTTACATGTTATATAGACCATGCTTGAGTAGTTTAATAGCTATTTCCATGGTTGAATGCTTGAATTACATGAAAGAGACAATGAAAAGTGCCTTAAATTAGGGTTTGGCTTTAGGTTGCTATTTAAATTGAATTGATGCTACCTATAGGTGCTCTAGATGTTATTGAAACTAGTTAAATGCTCACATGTAGTTAATTTGCTCGAAATGGAGTTAAAATGCGAATTTAGCAAAAATTTAAAAAGGGGCTTTTCGTAAAACGTAATCCAGGTACAATTGAACCTTGGATTAGGTATCTACGGGGCATGGAAGCACTTTTGGTGCTTTCGTTGCATTAATTTGAGGGCCAGTTAGGGTAGTTGTAGTTAAAACCTACTTGGGGCCTTCCCGAGCTTTTGACTCCAAAACGAGTTTTCAAGGCTTGGATAGATGTCATTTGGTATTCTTAGGGATGTATTATGGTTGGTTTATAGAATTGGAGCCTTGAATTTCGTATAAAAGTAGAATTATCTAGTTGTCAAATGGGAAAATGTGAAAATTTGATGCCTTAGTGCATGTATGAGTTTGTAGTTGCTTATTATGTGTCTAAATGCATGTCTAAGGTATATTCAAGCTAATTGCAGAGTTTTGTGGAAAATATGATATTTGCCCCTTTGTGTTTATTCGGTTAATTCATGTGTAAAAACTTATATTGTGATTAACTGCGAAGGCGGCCTACTTTGTCGTCCCTCTTATGTGATTTTTAAGATTCTTGGTTCTCGTGATCATGACTCGGGGTTGTGCAACCTTCTCGGACATGGTAGTGTCGAGAAATTCCAGGCAGCGTCGGGCTGTCGGTGTAGCTCGACTATTATGGTACTTATTCCCTTTCTCGCTGAGTATACTCCACTACCCTAGAGGCGTGGTTCACCTCGTTGGGGAATATGGATCTACCTCGGGAGAAATGGGTCGTAGGATTGGGCTACATCTAGAGTACCCCATGGAAGAATAAGGATTTTGTCAGCATTTGCTTTAAGGTCATGGTTCGTGGTTCGAGATTGAAGACAATAAGATGAACCGTATTGTGAGAACCCATATTTTATCTTTACCTCAATTTGCGTGTATTTGCCTCGATTTGCGTGATTTGACATGTTATGTGTTATATAAGTTAGAATGTGCTAAATATGTGATTTATATTCCTAATACATGCTATGTGTACATTCATGAAAGGTTGTCCTCCTGAGATTTGAATGATTAATATTATTGTCATAAGTCTTGGTATGTGTGTGCCACATCTCGGGCAGTATTGGGCTATCGGGTTGAAACCGGCATGACTATCATAGGCTACCCCCAGCTCGCATGGGTGGAGGTGCCATGGAAGGAGGGGCTAGAGAGGTACCTCGGGTGCGTGATTAATAGGGAGTTATAAGAAGAACGGTTGAGATCATGATGGCATTTGAAGCTACACCAACTAGAGTATTCTTTATTGATTGGTCATTATAATTAATGTGCTTATATTTTTATTGATGATTATTATGTGTTTACTGCTCAAAGGATGATTTCCAAGGAGTATAGTAAATATTGTTAACGATCTATTGAATCCTCACTGGGCTTGTTTTATATAAGCTCACTCTCAATTATTGCATGCATACAGGTGTTACCGATCCAGATTACGGGTACGTGCCTCCAGAAAAGGATAATGTTCCATATGTGGACGAGTCCTATATGCTAGAGTCTTATCCTTGATATTTGATGTTGTACTTTTATATTATCTTGTATATTAAAACTAGTTGGTTTGTATTTACTTAGAAGTTTATGATGTATAAGATGTTGTAAAGATAAAAGGATTAAATATTGCTAGTTTAGTAGTCTTGTTTTGGAAAATGATTAGGCTACTAGATTGGTTATAATCTATTTTAGGAAATGTATGTTATACAGTAAATGTATGATGTTGGAATGGAGGCGTATAACTTATGGATGCAATGGTAAAAGAATGTTTAATGTATATTATGGTTGTGTTGTTTAATTGTTGAATTGTTTGGGGAGTTGGCTGTATGAGTTGCAAAGAGGTTGGTTTAGAGCCTCGGTGTCCTAATTACTATCGTTATACTGCCGAAATTCCGTTACGTCCTGACTAATAGTATAAGGGGTCGAGTTGGGGCGTTACATTAAGTGGTATCAAAGCTAATGTTTAGTTGTTAGTCGGGGTATTCTCGGAATGTGGGTAATGGTCCTAGCATGAAAGTATGTATGAAGTGAAAGAAAAGTGAAATATGTATTAATATGATTAAGTGATTAAATGATTACGTGATTTAGTGACTATGTGATTATGTGATCAATTTGTTATGTGATTGATACTTAAGTGATTTATGTGTTTTATATGAGTTTATTGCTTATGTGCTAATAATTGTCTATAGCTTGTCTATGTTCTATAACATGTGCTAACTCTTTGATTAGTAGAATGGCTGGTAGACCAAGAACCAGAGGTAGGCCTGAGGTAGTTAACGAGGCACCGGATAATGTGGCATTGAGCCGAGATAGAGGTGATGACCGTATAGCTGCTGCCATAGATAGGATGACGGAGATTATGGCAGGGCAGTCACAGTTACTAGCAGGGCAAGCTGTCCAAGCACAGGCATTACTGACTCAGTTGTTAAACGTTCAGGGTAGTTACCACAGGCGTGGTACGTTGAAGGAATTCTTGGGTTATTATCCGCTAAGATTTCAGGGAGAGTCAAATGATAGAAAGGCGGAAGCTTGGATTAATAAGATAGAGAAGATATTCGATCCTCTAGACTACACAGATGAGAGGAAAGTCAGTTATGCAGTTTATCTGTTTAATGATGAGGCAAAGAAATGGTGGCGCACAGTGAGAGTTGGTTGGGAGGCTAGAGGTACTCCTTATGTTTGGGATACCTTTCTTAGAGCGTTTCGGGCGAAGTATGGCCCGAGGATTGCCTGGGAAATGAAGGAAGCAGAGTTCCTATCCTTGGTTCAGGGGGATGCTACGGTGGCTCAGTATGAGGCCACTTTTACTAGACTGTCCCAGTATGCACCGGAATGAGTAGCAGATAAGGAGGGCAAGACCCGGAGGTATATGTTGGGTTTGAGGTCGGGGAAATAGGATGCGATGGCCCTGAAGCAGTATGATATAGTTTCTGAGGTATTTTATGCGGCATCCAGACTGGAAAAGAGGAAAGGGGATCAGATTAGACCTAGTCAGCCTAGCAAGAGGCCATTTCAGCTGCAGGGCTAGCAGGGTATGTATAGACCTTCAGTACAGCAGGGTGGTTATAGGCCTTCGGTGCAGCAGGGTTCTTTCAGACCGCAGGGTCAGCAGGGTTACTATCGGCCTCAGTTTCAGCAGGGGTCTTATTAGGCTCAGTCACAGTATAGGCCGGCCCAGTCTCAGGGTCAATATAGGCCTAGTGTTATGAGACCTCAGCAACAGGCTGGTATAGCTACTTTCTCAGCTTCTGGTTCTTCTAGGAACAGTGGCAGTGCTTCGTCACCGCAATGTACTTACTGCAAGCGTCAGGGCTATGTGGAGGCTAACTGCAGGGCGAAGGCAGGAA
Organism: Ehretia macrophylla; assembly: GCA_037974665.1. Taxonomy (NCBI): domain Eukaryota; kingdom Viridiplantae; phylum Streptophyta; class Magnoliopsida; order Boraginales; family Ehretiaceae; genus Ehretia; species Ehretia macrophylla. The sequence goes on from CM075768.1 coordinate 10,687,933, forward strand.
AGTGTTTGGGTTGCGGCAGAAATCAGCATAGGGCGAGGGATTGTCCTAGATTTCAGAGGACTGAGGGTCAGGTAGCGACCCAGGGTTATCAGGGCCGATCTACCGATGGTGCACCTTAGCAGCAGTAGGTTCAGGCTCGGGCCTACGCAGTTGATTTGGAGGAAGCACCTGAGGATACGACAATTGTGGAAGGTAACTTCCTTATACTCAATCAACTTGTTAAAGTGTTGATTGATTCTGGTGTTATGCATTCTTTCATTACGCCTACTTGTGTGCAACATGTTAACATGCAACCTGAAAGATTGCCTTATGTGGTTGAGATTAGTATTCTTTAACTGATAAGTATGTGACTGGCTTAGTTTGTAAAGACTGTAAAATACATGTTAAGGGTCAGGATTTTCCTTCAGACCTTATTTTATTTCCTATCCGGGGGTATGATGTTATCTTAGGTATGGACTGGCTTTCTAAGTATGATGCTCAGCTAAACTGTAGAACAAAGGTAGTACGATTTCGTTTGCCTGATCAGCCAGTGGTTGAGGTAGCGGGGAACCAGGATGCTAAGACGGGTTTTATTATCTCATCAACTAAAGTTGTTAAGATGGTGAGTAAAGGTTGTTTGGGTTATCTAGCTTATTTGATCAACAAGTCATCTAATAAGCTGAAGCTAGAGGAAGTTCCTATAAATCGGGAATATCACAATATATTTCCCGATGAGTTGTCAGGATTGCCACCAGAGAAAGATGTTGAGTTTGTAATTAATTTGATTCCCGGTACTCAACCTATTTCTAAATCAGCGTACCGGATGGCACCAGCTGAACTTAAGAAGTTGAAAACACAGTTGCAGGAGTTATTAGAAAAGGGTTTCATTCAGCAAAGTTCTTCACCATAGGGAGCACCTGTTTTATTTGTGAAGAAGAAGGATAGTACCTTGAGATTATGTATCGACTATTGTGGTTTGAATCATGTGACCATCAAGAACAAGTATCCTTTGTCACTGATTGACGAGTTGTTTGGTCAACTTCAGGGAGCCAAAGTCTACTCTAAATTTGACTTGAGACAGGGGTATTATCAGCTTCGGATTCATACGGAGGATGTTCTGAAGTTTGCTTTCAGGACTCAGTACAGGCATTATGAGTTTGTTGTTATGCCCTTCGGACTGACTAATGCACCAGCAGCATTTATGGATCTTATGCGTCAGGTTTTTCAGCCGTACTTGGACCAATTCGTGGTAATCTTTATTGATGATATCTTAGTTTATTCTAAGTCTGAATCGGAGCACGAGCAATATTTACGGCTTGTCTTACAGAAACCGCAGGAGTATCAGTTGTTTGTGGAGTTCAGTAAATGTGAATTTTGGCTGCAACGTATATCTTTTCTTGGCCATGTTATTACACAGAGCAGTATTTTTGTAGATCCCACTAAGATTGAAGTAGTGATGTCTTGGAAACAACCGGAGAATGTTTTGGAGGTTTGTAACTTCCTTGGCTTGGCGGGTTATTACCGTAGGTTTGTCAAGGACTTTTCTAAGATTGCAGGGCCATTTTCTAAGTTAACTCAGAAACGGGCCAGCTTTATTTGGGATGAGAAATGTGAGAGTGGGTTTCAGGAGTTGAAAAAGAGGTTGACTACCGCTCCAGTACTTGTTCTACTAGAGGGGACCGATAATATGGTTATCTACAGTGATACATCCAATGAGGGCTTGGGTTGTGTACCTATGCAGAATGGTCGGGTTATTGTCTATGCTTCCAAACAGTTGAACCCATATAAGGTGAATTATCCGACTCATCATCTTGAGTTAGCAGCTATTGTATTCGCACTGAAAAAATGGCGTCATTAACTGTGGGGCAGTAAGTTCAAGATTTCACTAATCATAAGAGTCTGAAGTATTTGTTCTCACAGAAGGAGTTGAATATGCGTCAACGGAGGTGGATAGAACTTCTCAGAGATTATAATTGTTCTATCAGTTATCTGCCTGGGAAGGCAAATGCTGTAGTAGACGCTCTTAGCCATAAGGCGAATATTTCTTGTTTGGCTGTTAAAAAATGGAAGATTCTTGAGGAATTCACTTATTGGAGACTGGAGTTGACTCAGGTTAGGGTGATGTGTTCACATCTCCGTATTCAACCTTTATTGTTGTCTCAGATCAGAGAAGCTCAGCAACTTGATCCAAAACTTCAGAAGATCAAGGATCAGATCACGGACGATCATTTTGACTTCAAATTACATGAGGATGGTATTCTTCGGTTTCATAACAGGGTTTGTGTTCCTGATGAACCGGGTTTGAGGAGAGGTATTCTGGAGGAGGCTCATAATTCTAAGTACACTATTCATCCCGATGGAAACAAGATGTATCGGGATATGAAGCAACATTATTGGTGGAATAACATGAAAAATGAGGTTGCTCAGTTTGTATCTAGATGTTTGACTTGTCAGCGAGTGAAGGCCAAACATCAACAACCTGCAGGGTTACTTCAGCCATTGGCAATATCATAGTGGAAATGGGAGCATATTACGATGGACTTCGTCTCTAGTTTGCCTAGAACACCGAGATGTAACGACGCAGTTTGGGTTGTTGTAGACCATTTGACGAAGTCAGCTCATTTCATTCCCATTAGATTAAGGGATAAGGTTGCAAAGTTGGCAGATCTTTATTTGGATCAGATTGTTAGACTTCACGGGATTCCATCTAGTATTGTCTCAGATCGAGATCCTCGATTTACTTCTCGTTTGTAGGAGAAACTTCAGGAGACTTTGGGTACCAAGTTAAACTTCAGCACAACATATCATCCACAGACCGACGGTCAGTCTAAGAGGACTATTCAGATTCTGGAGGATATGCTCAGGGCTTGTGTTCTGGACTTCGAGAAGAACTGGAAGAAACATCTACCACTTGCCGAGTTTGCCAATAACAATAGTTATCAAGCTACTATTGGAATTGCACATTTTGCAGCTCTCTACAGTCGTAAGTACCGATCACCTTTGTATTGGGATGAAGTAAGGGAGATGAAGACTATTGATCCGACTATCATGCCAGAGCTTCTAGAGAAGATTGAGAATGTTCAGTTGATCGGGCAGAGAATGCTTACAGCGCAGAGCAGATACAAGAGTTATGCTGATAAGCGTCGTCAAGATTTGGAGTTTGCAGTCGGGGATCGGGTTTTCTTGAAATTATTTCCTCGAAAGGGGTTTGCTCGTTATGGTAAAGGTGGTAAGCTGAGTCCGAGGTTTGCAGGGTCGTTTGAGATTACTGGTAGGGTTGGCAAGTTAGCATATCAGTTGGCTTTACCGAAAAAATTCTCTAATGTGCACGATGTCTTTCATGTGTCTAATTTATGGAAGTATAATCAGGATCCTTCTCATATTCTAGAGCCAGAGCCGTTACAGCTTCGTGAGAATCTGACTTATGATGAGCAGCCGATTCACATTCTGGATCAGATGGAACGGGAATTGAGATCGAAGAAGATTCTGATGGTCAAAGTATTGTGGAAGCATCACGGGATTGAGGAAGCTACTTGGGAGAGGCGAGATCAGATGCAGCAACAGTACCCAGATCTTTTCTGTACAGCAAGTAAGAATTTTGAGGACAAAATTTCTTTAAGGGGGGAGAATGTAAGACCCCATATTTTGTCTTTACCTCGGTTTACATGTCTTTGTCTTGATTTGCGTGATTTGACCTGTTTATGTGTTATATGAGTTAGAATGTGCTAAATATGTGATTTATATTCCTAATACATGCTATGTGTGCATTCATGAAATTTTCATCAAAAACGGAATCAGAAATTTTATCAACGATTTTAGTGAATAGTATTTTGGACGCACATCTACTAAAATTTTTACAGGGGTGTTTTAAACATCTTAAAACCTAATCCTCGGTTATTAATAGACCCGTGTTTGATTAAAACGAATTTCAAATCGGCTTTGGAATTTTAAAGGTTTTTACACTTTCTTTTGCAAAAATCATTTTTTTAACCGAGTCAGGTGAAAGTCTTTGCATAAGAAAATTTTTGTCACACAAACATATTTTACTTAAAATAGTCTAAGTGTCAAATTAATGTTTTGAGCAAGAAATAGTCTAAAATAGAATTAAAAGACTAGAAAAAGACTAAAAATTAACTAAGCGTCAGCTTTGACTATTTTTATTTTGTTTGACCTTTGTATATATTTCATCAACACATATTATCAAAGCACAAAAACACACTCACTCACACACACAAGGACGAAAGCCATAGGAGAGAAAAGAGAAAGAAATTTCAAGGTTTTCAAAGGCAATTTTTCATTAGAAGTTGCAATTCAAAGCCAAATCTTGTCAACCAAAGCTTGAATTCACTTGTTGGGCACTCATTACACATCTTTCTTGCATCAAAACACATCAAAGGTGAGAGAAAAATTCTAGATCTCAAAATGCCATTTTTATGTTAATTCATATAATCGAATTTCTAGCCGTTGAAATGTTAAATTGATGTTATATTATTGTTCAGTGCATGCTAAGGATCGTTTATATATGTTTATATAAGATTTGAACCATTGTAGCATGAATTTTTATTTTCTAGGTATTAAAATTGAGTTGTTAGCTATTTGTTGAATATTTGGAGTTGTGGTGGTTGGAATCGATTGATGTTAGCTTGTAAAATTTTTTTAAATACGTGGTAGTAATGTTGTAATGCCGAAATTTTGATTGTGATGTTGGTGTGAAAGTCCAAAAATTTCAGCCTAGGTGTATTGAGGTTTTAGGGTTGTTGGGCTTGATTTGGATGGATTATGGTTGGTTTCCAAGGGGGCTAACGTTGTTGATTGAGTGGGTGAGTGATAGAAATTGGTTTGGAGGTTATCGGATTAGTAGAATGTAAGTTATGACTTTTAGAAGTTTGGGTTGTTTTTCTTTAAAATGTTGAATTATGCCTTTGGATGTTTAGGTGGTGTTTGAGTGAAAGAATTGTGAGTTGTTGACGGTTAGACTAGGGTTTGAATGTGTGGTTATTGCATGTTAAGTTGGATGGCCTACTTTGTCATCTAACTTAGTTGTTGAGTTGTTAATTGTTTACTAGATGATATATTGTTGAAATGATGATTATTGATTGATTATTAATGAACCGGGAGATAGGCAACCTACTTTGTTGTCCTCCTGTGATAATTGGTTATTGATGAGCACGGAGATAGTCAACGTGAAAGGTTGTGCTCCTGAGATTTGAATGATTATTATTATTGTCATGAGTCTTGGTATGTGTATGCCACCTCTCGGGCAGCATCGGGCTGTCAGGTTGAAACCGGCATGACTATCATAGGCTACCCCCAGCTCGCATGGGCAGAGGTGCTATGGAGGGAGGGGCTAGAGAGGTACCTCGGGTGCGTGAGTAATGGAGAGTTATAAGAAGAACGGTTGAGATCATGATGGCTTTTGGAGCTACACCAACTAGAGTATCCTTTATTGATTGGTCATTATAATTAATGTGCTTATACTGTTATTGATAATTATTATGTGTTTACTGCTCAAAGGATGATTTACAAGGAGTATAGTAAATAATGTTAGAGATCTATCGAATCCTCACTGGGCTTGTTTTATATAAGCTCACTCTCAATTATTGCATGCATACAGGTGTTACCAATCCAGATTACGGGTACGTTCCTCCAGAAGAGGATAATGTGCAGGTTGATTCATGGATGATGTTATAGCATAATAAGTTGTGATTTTGAGGTTGCAAAGTAGTGAAGTTTGTGTTTGGTGAAATGGCTAAGGTTTGGAGTTAAGAGTTTTAGCAAAAAAAAGCAAGAAAATGGAATTTCGTGAATTTTGCTAATGAAACCGGCTGATTGGAGTCAAATCCGGTCGACCGGATGGTTGACAGACTTGCACAATGTTTTTCTAGAGACCATATCTCAGCGAGTTCAACTCCGAAATGAGTTTCATTTGATTCTAGAACTATATACTCCCGATAAGCTTTAATTCTATACCAAAACCAGATTATTTAGAGTTCGGGAGAGTAGGGAACTTAACTGTTTAAGTTAGGCAAATGCAAAAATGTTGAAGTTGTTTAGTGGTATCTAATGGTTACTATTGGTAGGTGTCATTGTTTAAGTAGCCAACTTGCAAGTTCTCATTATTATGTGTTAATACTAAATAAGCTTATAAGCAAGATACTTATATGAATATTCCTTATGTCATTGATATTTGTAATTGCATTTGAATTGTATATGCGCGGTTGGATTACGACCATTATTGATTAAGATAATGATGGGACCTTCGGGCAACGACGGGCTTGCCGGTATATCCTGCCTACCACATTATTGATTGAGGTAGTAACGAGACCTCAGGCAACGACGGGCTTACCGGTATATCCCGCCTACCATATTATTGATTGAGGTAGTAACGAGACCTTCGGCAGTGACAGGCTTGCTGGTATATCTCGGCTACCAAAGTATTGACACATTCTCTTATTAGGACCCATTGATCCCCGGGGAAACCTACTTGCCGGGATCCAATGATATCTTGGGAGAAAAAGGTTACACAATTGTTATTAAATGTTCTTGTTATGATCATCAGCATATTCTTGTGTGTATGGCATGTTTTATCAAACTATTTACGAAAAGATAAAACCTTTGTGAAAACTCACTTCTCCTTATCCCTCTTTGAGCTAGTTGTAGCTCACCATTTTCTCTACCATTACAGGTTGTTCGGGGCTAAAGCTTGAGAACAATTGCTCATTTTGGTTAACCTTTTGTTGTAATAGAATGAGCTTGGCATGTGATTTATTTGATGTAATGTATTAATCTTGTGGACACTTAATTATGTAACTAACCTAATAGATTACTCTTTCGAAGCCTAGTTGTAGTATTTAGACCTGTGTGAAGTAACTTAGTGAATCCAGATCTTGTAAATTTGTACTTGGTGGTTGTAATATTATCTATTAGTGATGATGTTTGTATAACGTGTGTTATTGGAATTGGTTTAATACATCGTTTGATGTTTTGATTTATGGAATAGTGCCCAGGCTATTGTTTAGTGCCTTAGCGGACTTAGGAGAAGTGGTCTTCTTAAGCCCGTGGCATCACGATCCTAGAACGCTTGAGGATTCGTAAGCTTAAGTTTTAATTCTTTGTCATTATTATGGTATCAGAAACCGTTTTTGTAATTAAGGAAAAATGGAGTCGTGACAAAGTGGTATCAGAGCTTAGTTAGTCAGCTAGGCATAAGTTGGGTTTAGAACCCCTGGTATGTGAGTAGGTGTCTATAAGTGATATGTTTTTTGAATGATTGTGTTTGTTCAATGTGCGTACGTACTACATGTAAACTTACTCAATGTGCCTTATGTATTATATGTGAACTATGTGTAATTAATGTGCATTTATGTTTTATGTCTTATTCTATGTGGCATGATTTGCATCTATAAGTTGACCCGTAGCTAACCTTCTAAGATTATAATGGCTAGAACAATAAGCCTAATGACTAATAGGACTAGGTGAATATGATGATCAAGATACTTATATGACATAGGAAGTAGGTAATTCGATATGCCGAGTTACTTATTTTGGTTAATAGAAATGATTACGAGGATGGATTCGATACCATGTAGATTGTAAGTTACGGACTTAGAGTACTTGTGGTACCTAGTAATGTTTGATGTACATGTGGAGCTATTTTATCTTTGGTGGTCATTAATGGATTTATTTATGGATCATAAGGTTAAATTAGACTAAGTTATCTGAGACACAGTGGATCGACGAGAAACTTATAAGATAATGGTAAGCTTAAGTTCTTACTTGCTTATAGGTAGATGTTGACTGCCCTAATTAGATGTATGAATCTTAGAATTTAGATTTATATATATATCTTGATGACTACTAACTTACCTGAGGTATTAGTTTATAGGATGTAGTATAAGGATGTATGTGTGTTATAGATGTTTAGAGAGTTTGAAGTATTGGTCAGGGAAGAATTTATGTAACGTGTTGGTTAAGATATGTGATATACATTAAAAGAGTAATATACGTGAGTTTGGACTTGAATGAAACCCCGAACACTATGTGCTAGCCTTATGTGTTATAACCTAAGTATATGTCGATTCCATGCTTTGTTTGTTTATATTGTCCCATAGAAATTAGGCTATGGATAGTACATTAGTACCTTAGTGTGACGCAAAGCTTGAAAGAGGGCTTGACTATATTGTGTTATGGTTGCTTGATTGATTGCGATATAGATGTTACTTGGAGAATTGTGATGTTATATTGTGCTAAAGAGTTAAGATTCTTAGTTGGATAAGGCGAGTTACTTGTTCTATACGTGAATTGAGATGAATGACTAGATAAGGATAAGAATTTAGAGCCACTAGGTCCTAAATGAGACCTTGGCGAACTCCATATGCTACTTGTTAGTCTCAAGAGACCCTTCGTTTGGTTAGAAATATTATGTTAATGAGAACGTAGTGCTTAACCTCCTAAGGGTAGAAGTAAGGAGGCATAACAAATGAGTGGAACTTAATAAGATAGTAACCAAGTAAAGTTAAATTAAGGAGGAATGACGCTTTCGTGACCAGACTCTTAATGTTCGAATGCACCATTTGAGTTCCCCGAGTTGTCTTGCAAGATTTCTGTGGTGTATTAAGTTATGAGATTATTGAAATGATATTACCCATAAGTGAGACTTTTATCGAACCATCTCCGAACTTAAACTATAGATGCTAATTACAACTTGACGTAATTCGGACTTGGAGTATCTTGTGATAGCTAGACTACCCGCTAGAAGAATTATGGTAGTTTAAGCGTTGGAACCGTTTTTCCACTATCAATATTATTAGTTGCGGTTGATTCGTAGTTAAAGTTATCTTGAAGTTGAATCAAAGTTTTAGAAATTGATTAATCCACTTTCGAGGCTATTAAGGATAATCAGTTGAGTTAGTTGATTTAAATCGTTGACTTCATTCTTACTATAATAATGACTACCAGGTTCAGGCATACGATATATTCTAAAGCTTGAGTTTGAGGTGTATAGACTTGTCATCGTTAATAGAAGTCTGAATATATCTTAGTGGTTGACCTTTTGGTTACTATTAGTATATAGGAATTGCGAGGGCGCAATTCTGTTAAGGGGGGAGAAGTGAAGCCCCGCACACATTTATACATTTATTTATATGAGTTCATAAGCATTTAACGTGCACTCTTATTTTCTTAATTGCATTCTAGAGTTTCTAAGTACATTTATAAGGTTTGGAGTTAAGAGGCTCAACAAAAGAAGCAATAAAATGGAATTTCGTGCATTTTGCTGACATAACCAATCGATTGGAGTCAGATCCGATCGATCGGATTAGTCGACTTAATGTTACTGCCGATCAATTGGAGTCAGATCCGGTCGACCGGATCAGTCAATTGGATGGTTGATAGATTTGCGTAATGTTTTTCCAACGACCATATCTCAGCGAGTTCAACTCCAAATTGAGTTCCATTTAATTCTAGAACTATCTACTCTCAATAAAATTTAATTTTATACCAAAACCAGATCATTTGAAGTTCAGGAGAGTACGGAAGTTAACTGTTTAAGTTAGGCTAATGCAGAAGCGTTGAAATTGTTTGATGGTATCTAATGGTTGCTATTGGTAGGTGTCATTGTTTAAGTAGCCAACTTGCAAGTTCTCGTTATTATGTGCTAATACTAAATGAGCTTATAAGTAATATACTTATATGAATATTCATTATGCCATTGATAATTGTAATTGCATTTGAATTGTATATGCGCGGTTGGATTGCGACCATTATTGATTGAGGTAGTGACGGGACCTTCGGGCAGCGACGGGCTTGCCAGTATATCCCGTCTACCACATTATTGATTGAGGTAGTGACGAGACTTCCGGCAGCGACAGGCTTGTCGGTATATCCGGCCTACCACATTATTGATTAAGGTAGTAACGAGACCTCTAGGCAACGACAGGCCTGTCGATATATCTCAACTACCAAAGTATTGACTTCTTCTCTTACTAAGACCCATTGATCCCCCGGGAGAACCTACTTACCTGGATCCAATGATATCTTGGGAGAGAAAAGTTACACAATTGTTATTAAATGTTCTTGTTATGATCATCAGCATATTCTTATGTGTATGGCATGTTTTATCAAATAGTTTACGAAAAGATAAAACCTTTGTGAAAACTCTTTTCGCATTATCCCTCATTGAGCTAGTTGTAGCTCACCCTTTTCTCTACCATTACAAGTTATTCGGGGCTGGAGCTTGAGAGCAGTTGCTCATTTTGGTTAACCTTTTGTTGTAATAGAATGAGCTAGGCATGTGATTTATTTGATGTAATGTATTGATCTTGTGGACACTTAACTATGTAACTAACCTAATACATTACTCTTTCGAGGCCTAGTTGTAGTATTTGGACCTGTGTGAAGTAACTTAGTGAATCCAGGTCTTATAAATTTGTACTTAGTAGTTGTAATATTATCTATTAGTGATTAAGTTTGTATAATGTGTGTTATTGAAATTGGTGTAATACATAGTTTGATGTTTTGATTTATAGTAATAGTATTCGAGCTATTGTTTCGTGCCTTAGCGGATTTAGGAGGAGTGATCTTCTAAAGTCCGTGGCATCACGATCCTAAAACTCTTGAGGATTCGTAAGCTTAAGTTTTAATTCTTTGTCATTATTATGGTACGAGAGATCGTTTTTGCAATTAAGGAAAAAGGGGGTCGTGACAGCCCATATCATTTTGGGGTTATACCTTAGAACGACAACATACATCTTGAACCTAGTGCCTTCTAAATTGGTACCTAAGACACCTTATGAGTGGTGGCTAGGGCGCAAGCCCAGTTTAAGGCACATCCATATTTTGGGGTATTCAGCTTATGTACTGAACAACTTTGATTCGAAGCTGGAACCAAGGGCTGAGATGTGCTACTTCATAGGATATCCTAAGGGAATAAGAGAAGGAATATTCTATCATCCTAAGGAGTAGAAAGTACTAATAAGTACACATGCTAGATACTTGGAGGATGATAATGTTATCCATCGAGAGTCGAATTCAGAGGCTACGCTAGAAGAAGTCACTACTGAGACTTCTACTACTATACCTGCGCCTATAACTGAAGCAGAAAATGAACAACAAATCCCCTTAACTGTGTCAGAGCCTCATTGTAGTGGGAGAACATCGAGACAACTAGAAAGATACAATGGAAAGCTTTTCGAAGCGATCTCCAATCAGGTTGACGATCTCACAAATTACAATGAAGTGGTAACGGACATAAATGCAGATCATTGGCATAAGGCAATGGAATTTGAGTTGGAGTCGATGTATTCTAACAAGGTTTGGGATCTTGTAGTAGCTCCTAAAGGGGTAAAACCTATAGGATGCAAGTGGGTCTACAAGATAAAGAGAGAAGTGGATGGGAAGATGGAAACTTTCAAAGCTAGGCTAGTGGCAACGGGATACACTCAAAAAGAGGTTATCGACTATGAGGAGACTTTCTAACCAATAGCCTTGCTAAAGTCCATAAGGATTCTCTTGGCCATCGCTTGTCATTATGACTACGAGATATGGCAGATGGACGTCAAGACAGTATTTCTTAACGAAAATCTTGACGAGAACATCTATATGACATAGCCAGACGGATTCATTATAAAAGGCCAAGAAAACTTGGTTTGTAAGCTTAAGAGGTCTATCTATGGACTTAAGCAAACATCTAGAGCATGGAACATTTAGTTCAACGAAGCAGTTAAAACTTTTGATTTTGAGCAGAACGTTAATGAACCATATGTATACAAGAAAAGGGATAGCCACGCTGTTGTATTTCTTGTCCTTTATATGGATGACATTCTATTAATTGGGGACGATGTAGGGATGTTGACATCCATCAAGATTTGGCTTCCTTTTTAGTTTCAAATGAAGGACTTAGGAGAAGCTAGTTATGTTCTAGGAATTAAACTCTTGCGAGATCACAAGAACAAAGAAAGAGAGCATATGTTGAGAAGATGTATGCTAAACTCCAAGAAGGGTTTGTTGCCCTCCAGGCATGGAGTTCCATTTTCTCGAGATCAGTGCCCCAAAACTCCTGATGAGGAAGAGAGCATGAGACATATTTTATATGCGTCAGCAGTTGGTAGTCTCATGTATGATATGTTATGTACTAGACTATATATTTGCTTTGACGTTGGCATGGTTAGCTGATATTACACTTACTTCACTTATGCGTATGTATGCATTGGACAGGCCACCGTAGGTATAATACTCTAAACAAGTACTATCAAAGAAAGAGGCCACCTATACCTACTAGCTTCTAAGTGGGCTAATGCTTTTAATCTTGAGCATATGTGGATAAACTGACGAAGTCAAGTTCTTGCACTTTGAGTCACCATGGCTGAGATCTTATATATGGATTAACAACTCTATGAATTGGGTGTTTGGGATTGATTAGTAAGGACATGCATATGCAATAAGAAATCTATACAATAATCACTCCCACAGAATGATCCAGGTTGATCATCTCGAATCTATGCATAGTACTATAGTTTGTTGTACTGGTTTTTACACTTTTGGGTAGCTCCCATGTATAAGTGGTTAACCTCCGGATGATAGTTAGATTATGGCTTAGAGGTTCCAAGGAGAATAAGAACCTGTCTTACCTTTGAGTGAGTATAAAGGGGCGATTTGGTCATTATCACTTAGTTGGTCTAAAGACTGAGTGTCATATATTGTTGACTAACTCCTGTTTATATAGTAATTATCTTGGAGTGCAATCATAGTCTTTTAGTGGAATAGACTAAGATTAAAGTGGCAAAATATTGCTAGGAAACTAGCGGGAATATTTTGATCATTTTCAGTGGAAGAATAATTATGTCTAGAATTACTAAATGGAAGAGAGAATTTAATCATTTGGCAATTAGAGATCATAAATAAAATTTTTCTATTTATGGAAATATTTTTTATTTTGATTATTGCTTGAATTTTGAATTAAATAATTATTAAAAGATAATTGAATAATTAATTAATTAAAGTGTAAAGGCTACTAAATATTTAAGATAATTTTTTCATGGTTGGAAATAGTATTATTTTTAAATAGTAGACTAGATTTGGATTTTAAAAATTAATTAGAATTAATTAAATAATTAATAATTGGAACTTATAGGCTGAGCCAAGACCTATGGCTCGTATTCCTAGGCTAGGCGCAGGGTCCTAGGCACCTACTCCTAGTGTGGTGAAGATTGGAAATGTGAACGTAAGGTGGAAAAAGGATTTTTGTTTTATTATAGAATTAAAGGATAATTCTAAGTCTTAATCCTTTGCCTTTTAGGATTCTGTTTTCAAACAGAATTGCCTCATGGATTTTCCTATATAAAGGCCTCCACCCCAAGCTCTACAGTTGCACCATCTCCTTTGAGATCTTTCTCTTTCTCTCACCAGTAAGCTTCAACTTTTTGAAGAAACTTGAAATAGGTTTTCTTTTAGTTTAGCAAGATCAAGTCCCACAACTTGATCAACACTTAAGCTAAGATTTTAGAATAGAAGAGAAGATCAAAGTTGAGGAGCAGAAGCTATGCTCTAGGCATGTGGATCACTGCAGCAGGAGGTGAAGTTTTCTTGTATCGTTCTACGTGAATAAGGTATTCCTGAAATTTTAATTTGCTTTTATAATTAAACTATGAACTGTTTAGATGTTCAAGTAGATATTTCATGCTTTATTCATTTTAAAGATCCATGCATGAATGTTACCGGCTTATTATTTTTTTTAAGAATTTGATTCATGCGATATAACATTTCCTTTCAGAAATACCTCGAACGCCCCAAAACTATGCTCTTTGCTAGCCTCAAGGTTTGTCAGCTCTGAAGATTAACCTCCATGATCGCTCTACTGCAGTATATCTGGATTTTCTCAGGGACGTCGTATCCAGCAACAGGGGTTGATTGAGCCCGAGGAGGGGATCCAGCACTAGGGGAAAAATCCTAGATTGAGGGATCCTCAGAGTGCTGGAGTTGTTGGTTAGTGGAGCTGTAGAAGTACCGAGAGAAGTGCTAGAGGGTCCTATAACTATGGATGGGAGGTCAGAATGAGTTGAAGGAGGACACGTAGTTGAGGTAATTATAGTGGCAGAAGAGGGACCTTCAAACCTGCCAATAGACTGAGGAGTCTCAGGGTTGGCCTCCCTGACACCAATAATCTGGACATCAGAGTTGTTCCCTGAGGTCCTGGAATTCTTCCCTTCCCTGTGTAACGACCCCAATCCTGAATGTCATACGAGTCTTTAAATATATCCAGTGAACTAATATTTGTAAGCTTTTAGTAATAAATTTAGGTATTTCCATATTAACCAATATATTTACTACTTATCTAATCTAATGTTCCCTTTTATTTCAATAATTAAGGTCTCCATATAGTTTTATTAAACTATTTTGCATATTTTCAAACTTAAATATTATACAGTGCAGTCTTACTCCTACTAAGACTTAAATACTACTTAGTCATCCCTTACTATTATTTCTTACTTCTTTAATACTCAATACAACTTTTCAAATCCACTTACCAAGTTATTCTTTTTCTTTTAATTGAAACAAATGCTTAGCTTGATATATTTATTAATTTAATTTAATTCTTAATATAAGATATACGAACACCAGACATGTAAATCAATTCAATCATAAATAATACCTAATTAATATGCTAATGCCTGGAGATTAAGTATGGGGTCTTACACCCTGCACCAGTAGCAATAGCCTTTTGGGTCTTCCTCTTGGCCTCCTTATCTTACTTCTTCCGTGGAGACGCTGCAGCTGCTACGGCAATGTCAGAAGCCTTTATATCTAAGAACGAGCAAAGAAAGGCAAAAGCTAGAAAATATACCAGTACCCCGAGCTGGGAGAATAACAGAGCTAGGGGGCAAATCCCTACAGAAGGTCAGGTCTCTACCGAAGGTTGGACTTCTATTGGAGAAGCCTCTACAGGACCGTACAAGCTAGAGAAAGAAACGTCCTTGTACTCAATAAGTGACCTAATCTCAACCGCAGCAAAGCCACGAGAACTTGGGCCATACGGGCTTCGGCCAAGCTTAGGAGGGGCTCTTTGGAAGTAATCTTAAAGACAGACCACTCGTTATGCACTCTCTATTTCATTGGGGACTTGACAAAAACATACTTATTATGCCAGCCCTTGAAGGAATCTGGCAGACCTTTTAGAAGAAAAATGACCTATGCAGGTAGTAAAATAGTACCATGCACCAGAATGATCATTGGGTTTAATGGTGAAAAAATAATAGAACAGGTTGAAGGTCGGCTCAAAGGATTAGGCCTTAAGAAGTAATGTACAAGCTAACCCTCCAGTTATTGGGGACTACCTGACTAGGGGCAAGTTGGTAATAGTTGAGGATATTCTTTATGTTTAGAGGGATGGGTAGGTGGAAGAACTCAAAAACATCCTCGTACATAACTATATTTCCCCCCTCTATGGCTAGGGCGAATTAGTCAGCAAGTTACTCAGGGCTAAACTTCTCGTTTACAAAAAGAGAAATTGTGGCCTGGTTGGGTTCGGAGGACCTCTTAGAGGCAGCTTTGGCTGACTTAGACCTAGACCCAAAAGGACGGCTTTGTAGGGTAGACTTTAGACAAGGAGCAAAGAAAACTATAGCACTGCCAGGCTTAAAGCTAGAGATAGTGTCTGCCCTAATGGGCTCAGAACCTTCTAAGTTATGAGCATGATCTACAGCCCTGTCAAGCTTACCCAAATTTGAACAAGATATGATGACTAAAGCACAAGAAACCACGAACCTATAAGCTCGGGAAAACGAGAGAAAGCGAAAAGAGCTTGAAAGTATAAAGCAGCAGTGGAGTATATACTCGAGAAAGAGAATTATAAAGTGCAAAAGAAATTGAAAATCCCTATTTATAAAGAGGGATTAGAGGAGGCCCAGGGGATTTAAAAAAGCCCACATGAGACGTGGCTAAGTAGCAACTCCTCGTTTGAAAGACGTGGTTTAATGGCAGATATCCCATTTAATGTAAAGACAAATGCAGTTATGGGAAGATGGACTAAAATGGCGAAAGTTATGACCAGTTTAAACACGATCTTCTAACCACTTACAAAGGTCAAGAAATCAGGGGCAAGTGATGTGGCAAGAATAAACCAACTCAAGCTCCCAACCGCAGACACTACCAAAAAGTCCAAAGAGCAAAGGTCACATAACCTCGACCTCACCAGTCTTCCCAAAGTAGACCATAATTTCAGCTTAAAGCTTCCATGACTTAGTCAAACAAGCCTAAGGTCAAGGCCTGGAAAAGATGGATAAGGAAAAGTCATGTCACGGCCCGACCCAACCCGATGCTAAAAGGTTAAGACCAGACCCGACAAATGGACAGTGTAAGGCCCAGCCCGAGACCACGTGTGCATATAGATCACATTATGTATAATTAAATTATTTTATATGCATTTACCTTGTTTTAGGTGCTTAACAATTGATTTATGTGTATTAATCTCGATTTACATGCATTTTATCGTTTAACGTGTATTTGAGTCATTTATATCGTGTAGCTAGTAATTGGAACCAACTAAGTTCAATATCTAACTAGAATAATTGAATTAGAACCAAAATAATTAGAATTAACACTAGAATGACAAACTAGTAATACATAGGTTAGTTGAGGGGCACTCTTGTCCTAAAGTAAAATAACAAATATCCTAACACTATTCTTGCTCAATCAAAACATACACTACACCACCTACACACACCAAATCTCTACAACACACACACACCGACAATCAACCCACACATATACACACTACACGATTTTGCCAAGGAAAAGGAAGAAGAAGAAGAAGAAGAAGAATAAATAAATTAGGAGGAAAGTAGAAGCAAGCCACTTTCAAGCTCGTCAACCATTTTCAATCAATTTTCTTCCATTTCTAACTCTTGCAAAGGTGAGGGATTTTTCAAAACTTCTTTATAAAGCTCATTCAAGGTTATTTGATGTTAGTATTGCTTATGGTATGCTCACATGAGTTTTGAATGAAGATTGATTATATTGTGTGTTGTAGATCTAGGAATTGAAATTTCATGTTGGGTGTTTGTGGATTGTTGAGAAAAGGTGATTGGGTGAAGCTTGAACCTTTGTATGATGCCTAAAAGTTACCTTGTACGTGTTTGATCTTTAGTACAGAGTTGTGTGGTTGTAAAAATTGATTGTTGTGGAAGTTGTGTTTTCCTATCAGGTCATTCAGTCGATACCTTCTTCATGCGGTCAACCGGATGAAGCAGGTATCGCCCGGATCAATATTCTCTGCCAAGCGTTGTGGCCTCTATCTGGTCGACCGAATAGAGCCTGTATCGCCCGGATCAATATTCTCTGCCGGGCATTGTGGCCTCTATTCGGTTGACCGGATAGAGCCTGTATCACCCATATCAATATTCTCTGTCGGGCGTTGTGGCTTCTATCCGGTCGACCGGATAGGTGTTGTATCGCCCGGATGACCCAAGATGCACAAAACTTGTTTTAATGATTTCAGGAGCTACTAATGTCAGATTAAGACACGGTTGGATGCGTTAGAGGCGCATCAAACCCTAGTTTATCATGGAAGACTTAAATTGTGGAATTGTGCCATAGATTATCTGTTACATTATTGCCAATCCCTATATGAGGCATAGGAGACTATGGAACGTAGGCACTATTGATATCTTTTGCTAGTTTTATGGTATAGAATCAATGTCTTATGCCGAACATGATTCATAAACATCACATGTCATTATTTGAGGTCTATATGCATGTAAGTTATGTACTTGTTTGCGTATGTTATTTAGTGTTCCTATACATGTGACGCCCGAGCTTTTGCCATGCATTCATTTACTGTTACATCCATTAATTGCGCATTTAATTCTGTGCTTTACCTGTTGTCTCTCTTAGTCACTATTTATTCCAATTTTAAACTGCATTATATTAGTGAACTAGCTTTTTTATTAAATCATATTAATTGTTAAAGGAATGGAAAAAATGAGCAATTGAGCTAGGAGCGATAGGAACACTCGTTTAGAAAATATTTTTAGTGGTTCAATGAATAGTGTTACGTAACATAACTTAGAGATTTAATTAGTTAGCTTATACTTTACACTTTAGGCTCGTTTTTAAGCTACCAACGCTCATTTTTAGTAGACCACTAAACACCTAACTTGACCCCATTTAGTATATACTCAACACATGACTCAACCTAGCTCATAACTTAGCAAAACAAAAAAAGAAATAAGCTGTTTTTACTGTGCAAGGGCCGAGAGCAGCAAGGAAGAGGAAAAAAATAATTTTTGCTCTTCAACTCTTCAATTCAAGCCCCTCCAAGCCTAGAGCAAGTAGATTAGGGTGTGTCCAAGTCTCCTAGGTGTTCCTACACGCATTGGTGAGAGATTTCATGACCTTTTGCGCATTTTAAAATTGTTGCTATTTTCTTGATTTGTTAGAAATGTGTTCAAATGCTATTGTAATGCTTACCTATGCTATTATACCTTGTATATAAGTGCTAGATAACGTATTTGAGCCATTGGTTCGCATTTTAAACGGTTAGAATCGTTAATTTGATTTATGAGGTGAATAGTGATAAAATTCTAAGGTTTTGTGTAATTGCGTGAATTAGCTTGATTCAATGCTTCTAATAGATGCCTTAGGTGCTAGTGAAGGTAGTCTAATAGCTCCGTGCATTTGAATTACTTTAAATTTGCATTGAACGTGAATTAGCCGACTTTAACAAAGAGATTTCGGGGTTAATGTGAATCCGGGTGGATTCGGGCTTCACTTCTAGAATTCTTAGGACACCTAGGTGCTTTAGGAGCTTGGCCAACCCTCATTTGAAGCCCTATTGAAGTATGTGTAGTTTAAAGCCATAAGAGGGAAATTGGGGCTTTGGGGGTAATCGCGGGTA
Organism: Ehretia macrophylla; assembly: GCA_037974665.1. NCBI lineage: Eukaryota > Viridiplantae > Streptophyta > Magnoliopsida > Boraginales > Ehretiaceae > Ehretia > Ehretia macrophylla. Next base: position 10,706,801 of record CM075768.1, read on the forward strand.
ATTGCACATGTTTGAGTGTTGTAGGGGTGCCTTAGGAGTTACTTAGAAGATTAGTATAGCTTCTCCTCAAATTTGAAAACTTAACTTTGATTCGGAAGAAAAATAGCTTGAATAACAAAGGGGTTTAAGTGCCAATTTAGTTGTTTCTCGCTTCTAAGTCCATGGCATGGTTCCTTAGGTGTTTAAATGTGGTTTCAAGTTGATTTGGGACTTTTGGTATAATTCTAAATGTATCTTAGATATGCCCATTTGTAAAGTTGCTTATTTGCTTGTATAAACTGCTTCTAACCTATCTATTCTGAGGTCAACCTACTTTGTTGATCCTCTTATATGTTATTGCTTATATTGTTGATATTGAATTGTCATCGTTGAGTGCATTGCATAGTGGTTGCGCAACCATAGTGTCAGGGGCGGATGTGTTGAATATTTGTTAGGCGGCAGAGGGCTTGCCGGTGGATATTCAAACTCCGTGCCGTAGTCCCTCATTCACCTGGTCCGGAGATTTCCAGGGGATGTTGGGTCGTAGGATTATCGGGGTACATCCGGAGTACACCCACTGGAGTGTTTGGGGTTATACCGGCTTATCGTGATCGTGATCGTGGTTCGTGGATCGTGTTCGTGGATTGAAGATTTGGTGTTGGGGTTAAGTGAAATGTATCCTTTTTAATGTGTGGTTATTTAAGCTATTGTTACTTCTTAAATTGTTAAATTACTATTGTTGTTTAATTGTTTTACCTGTTGCATTGCACGCCCCGGGACCTTATCCCTCACTGGGCAACAGTGTTGCTCATACCTCGATATCATGTTTCAAGAAATGCTGAGGGTGATCCCCAGCTAGTTGAGGTGGTAGTGGAAGAAGAAGAAGTTCAGGCTGACCCTTTGCCCTAGTTGCTGTGTGTTTATTGCCTGAGGTGGATATGATTTCTTGCTATTTCATGGTGTTCATGTACTACTATGTTATGATCTATTTTGTGGCCTTAGGGCTATGTATATTCTTGTAGTTGTAAGTTGAAAGTTAGTTGGTTGTAATGTTAGCTTTGAGATATTATGGCTTGTAATAACTTTTAATTCTCTTTTAGTTCTTGCATGCTTGGGGGTGTATGTTTAAAGGAATGTTTGATTTCAACTTCTAAGATTGCTCTAATATTATCATTGAACGGCATGTTAAAAGGGTTTAATGAAAAGTTAAGTTGGTTGCATGCTTGTGTGATTTGGAGCAGTCGTATGTTTCAAGGCTTAGATGGCCTTGAACCTTTGGATTTTAATTATAAAAGCTTGTTTTAGTATATTGTAGCTATTTTGAGCATTTACAGGTTTTCAAATGTCCACGGTACAGAGGAGACTATGTCCGTTTATCGGGTCCAGACTTAACCTTTAGCGTAGGGTTGGGTCGGGGCGTTACAATACATACATGTGAAGATTGCATGCCTACATGCTACATTGTTGATATTACCGTTGTGACGGAACCAGCCTACCTTGTTGCTATCCTAGTCTCTCACTCTCGCTTGGTACAACCCTTGGAGAGTTAGGTCCTGATTACTCAGTTACTGTTATATGCCTTGAGCAATATAATCTAATAACCCCGTGGTAGAAGTTCCGATTCCCCTGGGCAGCATCGGGCTGTCAGGTATAAGTCTCAACTGCCATGGTAACTCGTGATATATATCCGGATTTCACCCTCATGTTTGGCGTGTGTGGGATTATGAGATTGATGAAGCATCGAGACTGGCCATCTCCAACAACTGTACGAGCAAACTATATCATTTTATCTACTCTCGCTTGGTACAACCCTTGAAGAGTAGAATTGAGTATTTGTTTTGATATTGTTGCCATATGCCTGATTAGTACGTTATTTATTTTGTTCTTGTACACGTGTCATCCATGTTAATCTTGTTATTCTAGTTGTACATGCATAGCATGGTTTTAGAAAGAAGTTTACGATAAGATAAAACTTTTGTGAAAACCCTTCCTATTTCATCCTCACTGAGCTACATGTAGGATTAGTTCTCCCCTCTTATGATACTTATAGGTTAGACTAAGGCCGAGCCAACTATACAAGTTGAGGGCAATGAGACTCTATATGACGAGCTTGACTTCTGCCTCTGTTGATCTTCATGCTTGTGTTGAGGATAGGCTTGTTAATAGAAACTGATGATGTACTTTTGAACAACTTCTGATATGTAATATTCTTTGGATGCTTAACTACCTACTAAGTTTAATTACCATTCTTTTGAAGACCTAGTTGTCTATTCTTGGCCACGTTTGAAGTACAAACAAGGATGCTAGGTCTTGTAACTATGAAACAGGTGGATATGGCATTTTAATATCAAATGTCTTGAGCATTCATTTGAAGTTACTTGTGCAAGTTAATGAATGGTTAGGTTGTTAAATAATAATCTTACAAGTATTAAGTTGATTGACACGTCGCACTCCGACCTTAACCTCTGCGGGTCTTGGTCTTCAGGCGTGACAGACAGAGTCTCCTCTGTACCGTGGACATTCTGGTTACCTGCAAACATCAATAAAACCACAAACGCAAACTAAGACTTCAACAACTCCAACTCTAACTAACTCCTAGCTTCAAGGCCATCCGAGCCTTAAGCAATACAAGGCATTATAAAGACATACAAGCATGCAATTAATAATCCTAGAGACTTTATCTTTTAGCCACTTATCATACCACTCGATGTTATCAATTAAACATACTTATAATTTAAGTTAACCATTCAACCATTGCATTCACACCCCAAGCACACAACAAAGCAAGAAGTAGAGTTATAAGTTATTACATGCCACAGCTACACATCTCATACGACACCCATCCAACTTACAAGCTTACACTGCACAAATATATACACAAGCCCATAGGCTCCAAAATAGGACATAATATAATACAAGTCTTCACATAGTCTAGCAAGAAACACATCCACCTTAAGCAAATAGTACACAACAATCAGGGCAACTGCTCAACCTGCACCTCCTCCTCCTCTCCCTCAACCACAACAAGCTAGGGATCAACCTCAGCACCTCCTGAAACATGTTAGCGAGGTATAAGCAACCACAATTACCCAGTGAAGGATATAGTCTACCGGGGCATACAATGCAACAGATAACACAGATAAAGCATTTAAACAACAAAAGAACAATGTAAATGACAAGTTATCACATATTAAAAAGGATACGATTTACTTTAACCCCAACAATCCAGAATTCACTTGATCTTCAATCAGGAATCTCAATCCTCGAACCTCGATCAATGTGCCTGTATAACATCAATCACTCCAGTGGGTGTTCTCCGGATGTACCCCGAGAATCCTACGACCCAACACTCGCTGGCGATCTCCGGACCAGGCGAGTGAGGGACTAGAGCACGGAGATCGAATATCCACTGGCAAGCCTGCTGCCACCCAGCTGATATCCAATACATCCGCCCCTGACACTATGGTTGCGCAACCACTATGCAATGCACTTAACTAATGATGATGCAACAATAGAATAAATCAATAACACTTAAGAGGGACAACAAAGTAGGTTGCCCTCAAAAATAGTTAAAATATAAGCATTAGTATGAAATTAACCAAATGAACACAAAGGGGTCAATAGCATATTTTTCACAAAACATTACCAAAAGCTCACAATTAACTTAGAAGTACATTTAAACACCTAATAGGCATTTACAAGGTCATAGAAGTACAAAACAACTGATTTTTCATTTTTCCCCCTTTGTAACTTAAGCTATTTGATTCCAAAACAAAAGGCAAAGCTCTAGATCCACAAGCGAGCAATTTCATACATCTAATAACTCCTTATGGCACCCTAGGACCCTCGAAATTACCCAATTACCCGTGATTACCCCAAAAGTCCCGATTGCCCCTTTGTGAGTTTGTGCTACACATACCCTAACCGGAACTCAACCGAGAGTTAGAAAAGCATATCTAGCACCTACATAGCCTAAGAATATCAAAATTGATGTCCAAATCAACCCGGATTTGTATTACACCCGAAACTCCTTTCTAAAAGTCGCTAAATTTGTATTTTTACTAAGTTACGAGCAATTAAACTTCACGGGGTTATTAATCTACCTTCATTAACATCTAAAGCACCTAATTGAAGCATTGAATCAAGTTATAATGCACATTTTTTCAAAATCCTAAAATTTTGTACTATTCGTGCCCTACAATTAAACAATTCATTTCAACCGTTTAAAAAGCTAAACAATTGCATAAATATAGTCTCTACAACATGTAGATGACATATAAAGCATGATTGAACCATATCTCAAGCCATTAGCATCAAATCTAGAAATTACATAATATAGCATTAACATTGTATTCACAAAAAGAGTGCCAAATCCCTCACCAAATACACGTAGGAGCTAATAGGAAGCTAGTAAACCCTCAAAACCACTTGCTCCTAGCTTGGTAGCACTTGAAATCAAGATTTGATGAGCAAAAATTCTCTCCTTCCTCTCATAGCTGTTGTCGGGTTTGGCAAGGGACATAGGGGGTATTTTCTAAATTATTTTTAAGTTGTGTTGTATGCAAAATGTGCTATTATGTATATATGTATAATATATGCTATATTAATATGTGGTGTTGACAATAAAAATGAGCCAAAATGACTTATAAAGCCTACTTAAATCTATTCCAATACAATTAGTTTCATTTAGCCCATTACTACACATTTTACTATTCACCCGATCCACTAAAACATTTTCTAAACGAAAGCTCCTAACACTAATCGCTCAAATGCACATTTCTCTCATTCCTAAAATAATTAATTTTGTTTAGGAAAGTGCCAATTTGAAGAAATAAGTAGTTAAAAAAAATGCAATAAATAGTAACCAAGAGTGCAACAAGTAATTTCACAGTTAAAATGCACAAATAGTAAATGCAACAGTTAATAAAAATACGGTAGTGTTCTCGGGTGTCACAAGTCCTCCTAAGGAAGGAAGCCTTGTGCAAAAGGGGATCCAAGAATTCACCTACGTTCTCTTCATAGTCTGCTATTAAGCACTCCTAAGGGTTCATAACTGATTTGCGCATCAGAGGAGGATCCTAGGGATACCCCGAGATCTTTTGTTTTACAGGGAAACAAGTCAACAAGCCCCACGCAGACCACCTCTAGGTCGGATCGTGCATCTAGTCACTATTTACCAAATTTTACCTTAACAAATAATATATACTAGTTTCACTTAATGAATTATTCCTACTAAATAGTACATACTAGTCAAGTTTTTGTTATTATTATTATTATTTATTTAAGTGAGTTTTAAAGCATTTTACATCATATAAGATATTACACATGAAAATAGATCACGAAACCTCTTGCATCTAAAACAAGAGTCATACCACTAGACCAAATAGCCAATAAGTCTTTGTTAGTTTACAATTCGTTCTCACCAAAGTGAGGAAGAGAAGTAAGGGACAAGATCAGTATTATGCAAAAGACGACGATAGTTAGTACATTTGTTTTGTCCAATTGTAATAAGCCAAAAAAACTAATGTTGGGGCCAGGCACGTTCTGAGAATATTGTCTTTGACTTATCTTTGTGAGCTTATAAGTTCTTATGTTCAGTTAACACAAATGTGAAAAGAACTTACAAGTTGAAATACTTGAATACTAGAGCGAAAGAACATATTATGCTCTGTGTGTTTCTGATCCATTTTATTTTTTTGCTAAATTGAACCAATCAAGACTGTTTGCTTTGAAATAGGGAGAAAAGAGCAAAATGAAAACACTCTATATCTACAAAGACTCATCAATGAGATCAATCGAGAAGTTAATTTCCTTAAAACTAATCTCGACAGGTCTTGCATTTAAATAACCGGACCATAACTCCGCTTGACGATTTGGCATTTCTCATGAGAACCCAAGAAACTTTAAAAAAGAAGTTTCTCGTCATCCAGAGGAAATAAAATAAAATAAATTTAAAGGTAAGCAACACTCGTGAACTTGGGCAACATTATGCCATATTTCCCTATTTGCATTTCAGTGGCTAACAAATATTTATACCTGAATTCATAAATCACTACAATTACCACAACACAAATGATATTAAACCATGAAAACACATCATGATACAGCCTTGAAGATGTCAAACCCTTTGGAACGAAAATGACCATTCCATAAGAACATGAAGATTAGGACTTCTGATGAACAGCAATCTGGTGTATGTCCATATCTTTCAACATAACGGCACGTCCACATGAATCACAGGGGGCAGTTCTAGATCCACAAACACTTTCATGCTCCGAAAGTCCCCTTAATCGGTCTCGTGCATCAGGTGCAGAATTGCCAGCTTGAACCATGTCTCCACAGAATCGGCACGTGATTAACCGCAGCGGACATTCCGAAGACTGATGTTGCACCTGTCATTGAATTTATATGACACAGAAATATAAGTTTGACGGAAATTAGAAAAAGGTTAAAAAGCAATGTGCAGAAAATTTAAAGTGAGATACTGCTATTTAACAGCTAGTGGAATCAAGGCAAGCCGACAGGGAATTCATGGCAAGAACACAGTCATAGACGTCACTCGAAGGAGAAAATAACAAACATGAAACAAAAATATGATATTGCTTACCATCTGTTCTTTCTCAAGGACAACTCCACACGGACAATGAAGTGGTTCATGGAACACTTTCATATGCTTGTCAATCTCACCCTTCTGAAAAGCTTTTCCACATTTTTCACAGTGAACGTGATTTTTGGCCGCCTCAACCCTAAGAACAATTCCGCAACCAGAATGCTGACAGACCATGTTGTGTCTGCTACAATAAGCTTCATGTAGTGCTATGCTTCTAGAAGGTATGTAATGCCTGCAATTTCTGCACTCCACGGTATCTGGCTCCAAGGATGATGAGGAAAATATGGCTTGTTGACCCATCTTAGTTTTGATGTTTTCTTCAGCAATTACCGACAATTGGTACTTTGTTGTCCCCTTGAAACCATATACAGCAACACTGTAGGAACCTGAGCCTAGGCTCTGGTGCTTTGAGTTTAACACCAACGTCTTTGTACCCACATCGTGAGAAGACCATCCATGCTGATGCCTGGTTGGGAACAATAATGGATGCTTTGAAATGTACAGATCAGTATCTCCATCTTGTGTCAGTGATTCTAACTTCACCTCGATATTCATGACCCCTGATGATATCTTTTGCCAAGTATCTTCATCTATAGAGAACTTATAGTACACATAATTTCCTTCCGCAACCACTCCAGAGTCTGACTTCCCAAAGGTGAGAGGCCTGAGCACATGCAGATCTGTTGGTGCTGCAGCTCTATCAGCACCCATGATATCAACCTCAATATCTGTTTCTAGCACAGATACACTAGAAGAGGGCTTCAACTCCAGAACACGCAAGTGGTATCTCAGCACACCATAATTGACGGTAAGAACATCGCCTTCAGAAAGCGTTGCATGCTGGCGAAGGCTTGTTTCAAGTACAGCCTTGTGATTGGGGATGTCAGAAAAGCCAAGTTCATGTGGTTGAAGTTTGGCATAAGTTCCTTTGGGCAGCCAAACATAATGCACTTCAACCATGGAAGCTGCTGGAACCTCTGCAGGGAACAAGTTATCCCATATATGAGGAGGCAATCCAACAGAACCTTCCTCTGCAGTGAATTCCAGGACGCCAGCATGTGTTCTCCTCGTACTTGGTTTTTCAGCACCCATCTGGTCTGCTGGAGTGTCTTGATGAATTACCGACACACAGAAGTGTAAAGGCCCTTTATCAAAAGCACCTTGTTCAGATAATTCTGTGAAGCAGGATGGTGGCAATTTGATCTTATCTCCACTACCCTGATAATGTACAGCCTCCAAAACACGAGAAAACATTACTCCACGCCCAGCAAGTAAGCTTTCTTCCATTTGCTGATTTGCCTAAGAGAAGAACATAAACCCTTATTAAGTGAAATTGGACCAGTTGCATTGAAGGAGGCACAAGGGAGGAGCACAGATTTCATATTGAACTAACAAATTATCAATTACCACATAGCATGACAATCTTGAGATTCACATATAGTTGGGGTGGGATAAGTCCCTTCCTCTCGTCACATCCCCAATCAAATGAAGTTTGGATTTTTTTCTTAATCAAGTACAAAAAAAAAAAAAAAAAAGAATCTTAATGCTGCCCCACTTGTTAATTCTTCCTGTTTGAATGAGGAAAGAGGGGCATCTTGAAATTGAAAAAGGAAAAAGAACTTAAAAGGTCTAGCTTTTGAATACAAAATGAATCATTTAGAGCTCGGATTTATGGCTCATTCTATTTGGCAGTTCGATCGCGGAATTTCTGATGAAACCATCGCTAGAATTGAGATCTTATTCAAAGAGAAAGATATCAAATATCTAGAGTTTCTTTCTGTATTTATATGCATGATCCGATCCACAAGGACCATAATTGGGAACTGTTTGATCGTCTTTCTCTAAGGAAGAGGCGAAATATAATCAACACGAAGGCCGATAAGATCAACTGCACAGGTACAGTCACACGATAAAATTCACTTTTCTCAATGCAAACTTGGAACAAGAAAATATTTATAGTTGCTTCCATTTTACTCAAGTTGCATGATACCTTGCCCTTTTACTAGTTATGTCAAGCTTATCAACATACAAATAACTCTTGGAAACAGATACCTAAAAGTGCATCATGCTACACATGTACTACTTAAGTACAAAGAAATAGGAGTAGCTCCCACCTCAAAATTATGTCTGAGGCGATTTTTTTTGTGGGAACTGGACCACAATAATAAAGGCCCAGAGCAGAACTTGACTATAAATTAGCCGGCTTATGGTATCAGGAAGGTAAGGAGTGAATGAAGAAACAAAGACAGAATATAAAATTGCACTCTATATGTTGCAAGTTGCAACAGTTTAGTGACATCCATATGATGTACTCCATGTATTAATTTGTCTCTGTCCTAACTCATCAAGGAAAGATATGATGCAGTTTGTGTGCTAAAAAAAATGGCAATGTAATGCACTGTAAATTCTATAACCATTAGATTTTTCATCTTCTTTCAGTTACATGATAAGTTTGATCCCTAAAATATTATAGACCACCAAGGACTTGCAACAAGCCCTTTACTAAAATACATATAGACCAGAACCACCATTCAAAAATTAAAAGTCCAGAACATAATGGAACAAGCGTAAATTCCAATAAAATATACACACATAAGACCATTTCAATAGCTAAACATAAATTGGCTGTAATTTAGCTCTTAAAGGTTCGCATGGAAATCATACAGCAAATACCACATCATTCTCAAGCCCTTGTTAAATAAATTTTAAATGTTCTCATCAAAGCATCAGATGCAACAAACAAGAGAAGACATTCCATAATCCAATATTGGGGCAACAAATACCATCTTTGAATCAAAATATAGCTTGGTAGATAGCACTTAGCCAAGTAAATTTTCAAAGGTTATTCCACCAAAACAAATATAAGAGTAAACTAGGATAACAAAAAATCTTCCTTTTGAAGCTAAATGCTAATAATATAGAGTTCTTAGTCTCAGGTCTCCCAATCACCCATTTACAAAAATATATCCACGAACTAGGCTCAATCAGAAAAGAATTCCAAATGCACGTGATGAGGCAGAAGACACTAAATAAATAAGTAATGCCCCTCTCTAACCTAATAGCTTAAGCTTTTAGACGATGTAAAAATGTTTCCTTTTTTAAAAGTGGTCCATACAATAGACTTAAGGTCCAAACCTTCCTGGAAACCCATTATGCGTGGGAGTTTTGCGCACCGGGCTGCCATAACATACAAGCTAGAAACTTTAAAAAAGCAAACAAGATGGTCCAGTTTTTATACACTTAAACCGTTTGATTTAAATTATCTACACAAACCCCCTTCATAGAAATTACAAAGAATCAAACTTTGACTTAGCAAACCATCAAAAGCTTCTTAATTACACGCCTAAACAAATGTTAAGAAATTTCCATAAAACGACATATAGTAATTATGCAAATATAGTAATTTAGCATTCTTTTCCTCTTTTTTTTCCCCTATACTTTTCTTTTAGTGTGTGATCTTAAAATTTATCAACATCTCAACCCATAAATTATTTTCATCTCAATCCATTGAATCAACAATAAAATTGTATAGAATTTAAGTCTTCTCTTTTGGGGTTTGGACCCAAGTGAATCCTCCATTTCCTGAAACCGCGCAGAGTGAATTTCTTTTTTTTTTTCTTTTAGTATCATGAGAGTGTTGAAATTGTCATCACATGATCTCATGATTTGAGTCGTGGATACGTACCTCTTGCAAAATACAAGTCAAGACTGCATACGATAGACCCAAAATGGGTACGACCCTTCCTTCCCCAAACCCCGCAAAGCTTCGTGCAGCGGGCTAAACTTTTTTAACATCTCAACCCATAATTTATTACCATCTCACCCCATAATAACAATTTTGTGATTTAAAAAATAAAAGTAAAGTCTTTTTCATTTCTTTGTGAAAACATATTTGATAAGATGATTAACTAGTACCTTGTCTTGAGCTTCGGCGGCGTCGATGCGGCGAGCGGCTTGAGCGGCTTCGATGGCTTGGCGCTGGCGAACGGCTTCTTGTTTGGCTCTCCTTTCCTTGTCTAATTTCATCTTCGCCTTCTCTTTTCTTTCTCTCTGCTCTCTCTCCAGCTTCTCTCTCGCTCTTCTCAGCTCAAAATCCATCTCTCTCTCTCTGTCTCTCTCTCTCTCTCTCTCTCTCTCTTTGAATCTCTCTCTAAACACTTCTTCTTCTCTCTCTATATTTATATATAGGTATCGATCGATCTATATGGGTATCTGAGATTGTTCAGAATTCAGATGTCGTGTTGGAAAAGGCAAGCAACTGAGGAGAGAGCCTATATATCAGATTTTTTTTTTCTTCATTTCTTGATTCGAGAATGATCTGGGCCTTTCTATTATAGGCCGACTTTAACGACTTTTTGGGCCCATAATTGAACTGGGCTGGCCAGCCACAGCTCCACCTATACATTTCTCTTCTATTTTCTTTTTCTCTTTTTTTTTTTTTTTTTTTGGTTTTGCTTATTTTGACAGAAGATGAAGAAAAATAATTCTAGGGAAATTCATTTTCATTGTATCTGGTTTATCAAAAGAATGTAAAAAAAAAAAAAAAGGAGAAACAAAGGAAGGATATTTATATGAATATAAAAAAAATAAAAAAATTCAATTCCTCTTGACATAGGTAAATATCATTTCTAGTGGGACAAGTTAGGGGTATGGCTTTAAAATGATTTCTTCTTTTATTTTTCAGTCGTTGCACTGTTGTTTAATTACAAACTTCAGTCCGAACAATTATTAGACTTGTTCGGGCGATTAGTGAACTTATTCCGACAGCTATTGAACTTGCTCGGACCGTTATTTGACCTGTCCGAGCATCTATTCAACCTGTTTGAGCATTTATTCAACCTGTTTGAGCATTTATTCAACCTACTCAGGTGTCTATTTGACTTACTCAGGCATCTATTGGACCTTTTTGGACGGCTAATGTATCTACCCAAACAACTCAATAGGACCAAATTATAATATAAGAAACTTGTGGATTGATCGTTGAAAAACAATAATCGTTTTTAAGCCAATTCCAAACAAGTTGGTAGCAATAGTTACCTTTCTTTGATAAGTCCTAATATTAAATCTACAGGGAGGGTGCAATATATTTTACTTGTTTTTCAGCCAATTTACTTGTATCAGAATACGTGACTAGGGGTTAGAATTTAAAGAAGGTAGAAAATAGTTTGAATTTAAACAAAAGTTTCCAAGTCAGAAAGCAATACTGAAGAATAAATGTCTAATGTGATCGTGTTAACATAAAGATTTTAAGAAGTTTGACATGGAGACAAGAAAGCATTTAGCAATAGAATTATAAAACTAACAAGCCATGTAAAACCCTTGTAAAACTATAATTTTTTTATGGAAACATCAAATAAGTAACAAGTGGAGTGCCACAAAAAAGACTTCATCAATCCAACGTTGGATCGTATGTATACTATAGACAATTACATACCACTAAGCAAAACAAACACAAACTGTAATCACCTCAATGACTACTTTACTCGACCACTCTCTGAACCAAGCCATATAAGTAGGCTAAGATATTACAATAGCTCACTTATTAGAGATTTTCAATTTACAAGAAAATATATACTTCTCATTTTACCCGAGATGGGATAGACTTAAGCTCAATCATCTTTGCTTTGTTGATGATCTTCTCACTTTTTGTAAGGCTAAGTTAATTCTATTAAAGACATTGTCTTTGCCCTCAACTGTTCCATAGGCTCTCGGGATTGAGATTTAGTGTGGGTAAGAGTGAGATCTTTTTTGGTAGAGGTTCTGAAAGCCTTAGAAATAGGATTAAGAGCACCCTTGACTTCAGAGAAGGGACTTTGCCAGTTAGATATCTTGGAGTTCCTCTGATTTCGGGAAGACTTAGGAATATTGACTGTCAAAGTCTCATTGATAAAATCACTAAAAGGATTAGTCATTGGACTTTCAACTGGCTCACCTTTATTGTAGACTTCAACTTATTAAGTCTGTTCTTAATCACTTCTATCTTTTTTGGGCGTGTTCTTTATTGATTCCTAAATGTGTTCTTAGGACTATTTAAAGAAATTTTTTTGCTTTTCTTTGGAGAGATACTGGCCCAAAAGTTGCTTGGAAGAATGTTTGTAAGCCATTTGAGGAGGGTGGTCTTGGGATTCGAAAACTTGAGGATAGCAACAAAGTGGCATTTTTGAAGTTATTTTAGAGACTGTATTCCATGAAGAACACTATTTGGGGTTGTTAGATTTTGTCGAACTATATTAAAGATAAATGTATCTAGACTATGAAGATACCTAATGATGCTTATTGGTCTTGGAGAAAACTTTCAAATATGAGATCCATTGCTCGTAATCTCATTTCTCATAGGATTGGAGATGGTAGAGATGCATAGCATTAGAGTCTTTTACCCTTACCTGGATAGTAGGGTCTCAGATCCCCTTCCTCCTCCTCCTCTTCCTCCTTCTCCTCCTTGGCTAATCTTAACCCTACTCATATTGACAATTTCTTAATTATTGATAGGAATGATGAATTCTGTTGGAATGCGAACAATAGTGGTATCTTTATCTTCACCAACACTTGGAATCATATTAGGGTTAGAGGTCAACCTTATGCTTGGCATCACTTAATTTGGTTCACTCATAACATTCCGAAACACAGCTTTATTTCTTGGCTGGCTAGTCTTGATAGGCTCACCACTCGTTATCGCCTTATAACTTGGGGGTCGGTTAACAAGGCTAATTGCATCTTTTATTATCTTAGTTGTGAAACTAGATATCATTTATTCTTTGATTGTAGTTTCACAAAGCAGGTCTGGAAAGTTGGGTTAAATTTGATAAAGATTGATCCGACGTTTTCTTCTTTTGATTCTATTATCATGTTTGGCCTTTCAATTGCAGGCAATAAGGATATTAAGAGTTATATGTTCCGACTCCTTTTCTGTGTTGCGATCTATCATATTTGGATTGAAAGGAATAGACGCATTTTTTGCCATCAAGCTTACACTGAAGAACAATTCTTGATAAGATTAGAGTGGACGTTTTGCAGGACCCAAGGACAAAATCAATTAGCTATCACAAACATTACACTAATAGAGTTCATTTAAATTTTACTTGATTGTGACTTTGTTTGTTGATCGTTGTTGGATTGTTGGTGATCATTCTATACATCTTCCCCCTGATGCCCTAGAATGGCCACTTCTTTGTGGTGTTGGTTTTGTTGTTGATTGCAATTTTGCATTTGCATTTCTTGTTCGGGGTTAGACTTGTTTGTTTTCCTCCATGTTTCTTTGTAAAGACTTTATTCATTTCTTTTATGAAATTCAGTTATTTGCTTGCCTTGTAAAAAAAATATATTTATATACTTCTCAAAATGATTAACATGAAAATTAAACTCAAAGGCTTCTTAAAAATTCAAATATTTAGCTCAATTTCAAATCCATTAAGTGGTACTTCGTTAAAGAACCTTTTTTTTTCTTCTTTCTAGGTGTGTTTTTTTTTTTGGTCGAATTTTTTTTCTAGGTGTTAAAGAACCTATTTTATTGTCTTCTCTCCCTCTAAATTCATTACCACATTTTTTACAAGTTTGTTTGTCTTGACTTTGATGATATCTTATATGGGTTAAAACAATTTTAGTCCTTGAGGTTTGTACTAAAGACCAAATTGGTTCCTGAGGTATGCAAAATGCCCAATTCAGTCCCTGCTGTTAGTTTTTTTATTAACGGTCAACCTATTGACCGTGTAAAATGACGCTCATGCCCTTGTCTTTTAAATTTTTGCTAATGTGTTTAAAAAAAAAAAAAAAGGCATGATAGTCGTTGGGTTTTAGCCGTTAGAATATAGCGTCCATGAGATTGCTTTTTTTTTTTGGTTGGCCATGCATTACAGACATGGTAGGAAGAACAACGTAAAATAGTCGTTGAATTTTCAACGGCTATCATGCTTTTTTTTTGTTTAACAAATATGCAAATATATAATCTTTTTCTGACCAATTTGAAAGGCAACCTATATTCTTAAAGCCTTGATTTAGGTGTAGGAAGGAAATTAAGATGCATCTCGTACTTTATAGGCAAGTAAGCTAGCCTTCTTTGTGCAAGATTTCTTATATGTACGTACCTTAAGAGCATTATGGGTCTATACTTAATTTTCTCTCTCTATCATATACCTATTATTTGTTATATTGTAGTAAGCCAAAAGAATTAGCCCTTTGCTGCTTGTAGCTTAACTTGAGGCTTCAGCCAGAACAATTTGCACATATGAGCTACAATGTTCTGTTACGAAAACAAGAGCACGTAACAGAACGAAACAAAAAACAATGCATTCATTTCCTCAATGAGGAATAACATGTATTTTCTCTCAAAACATTGTTATATATTACTCTATTTTCATCACCCAAATACCACCTTTTACTTGAATGTTTAGTTGGCATGATAAAATAACAAATTTTTTAATTTCTTTATCTTATTTGAGTATGCCAACTAAACATACACATAGGAAGTGATATTTAGGTGATAAAAATAAGATGGTATTTAACATTTCTCTTTCTCTCACGTTAATCTTATTCACATCAAAATGACTAATTATGGCGAGGTGGATTATTAATGCACTAATGAGTGTCATGGCTAAGATTTTCTCGTAGTCATTGCAAATATGTGATTTGGGACATGAATTGCTTCACGATCATCACCTTTTCTAATCGTTTGTGACCTAGGTGCATTTTCCTTTTCTCGTATTTTTCTTGAAACAAGTGGAGCCCTAAATGAAGGTAATATTTACATAACCAAAAGGATAGAGATGATAAACAAATCGATGACATTTCACAAGTGATATTATGGAAGAGAAAATTAGCTTACTAATTAGTGACGGCTTGGTGACGAGTGTTTTTGTCCCTCACTTTACAGTCACTGTTCCATCACAAAATTGGCATCAACATTTTCCTTCACTATGTTGTCGCCATATCTGCCACCTCCAGTTTTTTTTGTAGTGTAAAATTTTTTAGAGATCCAACCTTCATTAGTTATTCACTTCGATTAGAGCCTTAATTATTGACACCGTTTTGTTTTTAACATTTACTTTTTATACATCTTTACTATATGTTTTTGAAAAGTCTTTAAATTTCAAGCCAAAGATAACTTGTACACTGAACAAACTGATGGGCAAGCAGTGATTTAATAAAAATTGAGCAATTGAATATACCATACGTATTTTCCTTCCCAATATATTGTTATACTTTTAGATAATGTGGGTGGGGAAATTGAAGACTTATTGTATGCCTAATTAACCGGGAGAAAAGTACAGTTGATTTACTAAATTGTAAAAGTCATACATATATTAATTCCACTAAATAAACTATAAAGCATTTTAATATAGTTCCCTTGGTGATATGTCTTATTCTTCCATGAGGCCATGGGTTTTATAGTGTTTCCAAATTGAAGGATATATTTTCAAGAGAAATATTCTGTCGAATCATGGAGTACTTCCAAATTGAAGGATATACTTTCAAGAGAAATAAATAAGAATAAAAAATAAAAATAAAAATAAATAAACCTATCTTCTTTCCCGCCCTCCAACAACACGAAGATCGTCATCCCACCCCCTAACCCCCACCCAGCACTCCCCACCCCCCAAACCCCCAAGACTATAAAAGTCTTTTCGCATTTTTCGTTACTTATATAGACAGAAATTTGACGGTAGGGAGGTCCTATGCATTTTTAAGGGGGTCTGGTGAGAATTTTTGGACCACAAGAGAGTCATGTGCATTTACGACTAATCACATAGGGGTCCTGTGCAATTCACCTTTTTTCTTTTATTGGAATATTAGATTTTAGCAATATAATTTTCGTATCCAAGCACCATTTCTTAAAAATCTTAGGGAGTCAAGTGCTACACAATTGAGCTCAAAACATCCAAATAAAACTTATTATTTATTTATTTTCGTCATCTACTTAATTCTATATGAATATTATTAAGTAACCTTAGTTTTAAGGTTTTAAAATGGGTGACGATGAGTTCTTAGATAGTTTTAATATATTGAAATGGGTAACGGCGAGTTTTGAACCCACGACTTCTTGATTCTTAGACTCTAATACTATGTTAAGTGGCCATCTTATCTAAAAATTCAAGTTGTTAAAGAGGAGTTTAACAAATATATATACTTAGTAAACTTATGGATGAAAGCCTAATATAAAAGGGTTTTAAAGTCACCCCACGTACCTAATCTTGGGATACCATGTATCATTTTTACAAACCTGAAAAGTTCGAAAAAAGTAAACTTACGAATGAAAGGCTAGTACAAAAAGGCTTTTAAAGTCACCACACCTAATTTTAGGATACTTTGTGTTATTTTTTCCAAACCTAAAAAGTGCGGATGACGTTTAGCTACTATTGAATTGACAGTTTTGAATAGAAGAAGTACCTTACATTGACTTTGTTTTCATAAATTTAAAAGAGCATTTGGTTTACAGATTAATTTTTTTTTAAAAAATAAAATAACATATATGAAAATATTCTCAAAAATGTTATTTCAGAAAATATGATTAAAATTATTTAATAATTTAAAAATATTCTTAGAAATATTTTGTTAAATTCTTAAAAATGTTATTTTGTTTTTTTTGATTTATACTCAATATTCTTAGGAATTTTGAATAATTTTTCAACAATATTCCTAACTCAAAAAAAATAAAAATATCATGAAAATTGTATAAATAACAATACATTTTGTATATTTTTGCTAATATGCGAGCAATAAAATATTTAATATATTTATACAAGTAAAATAAATTTATTTTTATATTTGTAAATTTTAACTTTACACTTCAAAACTATAAATTTGAACTTATTATTTAAAAAAAATTAAAAATATAAAATTTAAATTTTATTTATTTTTATTTTTATTTTTATTTTTAAATTTGAAATTTAATTTAAAATTTTAAAATTTATAATTTAGTATTAAAAAATATTTTAATGATAAATTATAAATTATAAATTTTTAGTTTAACTTAAAAATTAATAATTTTTATTTATTTCATTTTATTTTTATTTTTATTTTATTTTATTTTTTTCTAATTTTTTTATTTACTATTATTTTATTTATTTGTATTAATTTTTTTATTTTTATTTTATTCCATCTTATTTTAAACTTATTTTATTTTATTTTCCTTTTATTTATTATTGGGTAAATACCCAATTTGGTCCCTTATCTTTGAAGTTTGTGTCATTTTAGTCTATATCTTTCAAAATGTACATTTTTAGTCATGCATCTTTACTATTTGCCTCAACTTAGTCTTTATCTTTTAAAATGTACTCTTTTAGTCATATATTTTTACTATTTGTCCCAACTTAATTCTTACATTTCAAAATAATTGAGGACTAACATGGACCATAATGACAAAGATAATGACTAAGTTGAAACAAATAATAAAGATGCAGGACTAAAATGTTATATTTTGAAAGATAAGGACTAAGATGAGACAAATAGTAAGATACATGACTAAAATAATATATTTTGAAAGATAAATATTAAAATGACACAAACCCTAAAAATAAGAGACCAAATTGAGTATTTACTCTTTATTATTTTATATCTCATTATTATTATTTTATTATTTATTTTATTTTATCTTATTTTTATTTTATTTTATTAAGTTGTTCCAAAGATTCCTCCAACCACTGGGTGCCCTTCCCCTTTAATTTTTTTTTTCTACCATTCGACTAGATCTTCATCATTGTATTAAATTTTTATTTTCAAGCCTCGAGAAACTTTTAAGGAAAAAGTCCTTAATTAAATTTTTTTATTTTATTTTCTATTTTCTATTTAATTTTATTATTTTATTTTTATCTTTTTATTTTGAATTTTTATTTTATTTATTTTTATTTTATATTTTTTTAAGATGAGTATATGTGTCTTTTACTTTTTTAAAACATTCTCACAACTTGAGAATGTGAGATTATTATTCTCTCACATAGGAATAAAAATTTAACAAATCATAGGAATATTGTATTCCTAGAAATGTAATATTTATAATAATATTTTTTTATTTTGTGAACCAAATATGTGAATATTATATTTTAAAATTTATATTTCTGAGAATTTTGTAAAATTTCGCGAACCCACCGTCCAATGAGACGCAAGATATTGACTATATATTTCGGCCAAGCAAAGTTGGTTATACGAGGCCTTCTAAGCTTGACCATATATACACGAATTTATTTGCAAAACAATAATTTTTGTCATCTGATTGTGACATATATCGCTTTTAGTGAAGCCCACACTCTTTTAGCAGGGCCCACTTCCCATCCATGCAAATGTTTCTTGACTATCTATAGGTGGTTACACTACTATAACTTTTTATTTTTTATTTTTAAGGAAGATCTAGTTGAAATATTAGGATCCTCTCCTAAGTAATTTATTTTTTCTAATGTTATAACTTTATATCTCAATTATTTATTTGATTTTTAAATTACAAAATGAATGAAAAGTATTTTTGATGGGTGAACTGAATAGTTAAATTGTAAAACACCAATAGAAATTTAATATAATCAGATACAATGACAGGAATAACTTAAAAAGTTACTCAATAATAATTTTTGTGATATTTCACCCTTCTTATCTTATTTTAAAGGTACTACACTACTACAACTTGAATAGAGTTTTTCTTAAAAAAAAAAAAAAATCGGAATGGCTAATTAACCCTTCTCTATTCTTTAAGAACGTAATTAAGTGCTTAAGATTGACTTTTACATAACGTATGAAGTTTTAGAATTGATGATTGAACCATGGCAACTCTTGGGCGTGATCATGTGAAGAAAACACCCTCTGCTTCGCATGTGTCATTTGCTGATTTCTTGTCTGTATTATGAAGTAGATATAGAGGAGAAAATCCTATGTACGTATAACTGCTATTTAAGTAATTTCCATGTGGCTTTTAAATAAACTAACCCCTATTGTTTTATTTAATTTAATGGGTCTGGCCTATTCTTCACTTTGCACAAGATGGGTTAAACACCATTTTCTGACAGATACGAGAAAAGGATAATTTCCCTTTCTAGTGGTTAAATCTAGCCTAAGCCTCTATTTTCTTCACTTTTTTCACCATAATTGAATGTGTAACGAAAGAAAGGGGGCAATGGATATTGTGCCCTGATACAAATTTATCTTCATTCTGTTGTGTTCAGCACAAATATCGTACTCGGTGATGATGTTGTCATTGTCGATCAAGAACTTGATGAAATCTTCTAACCCGGTAGAGCATCTTCAAACTTCTCTTATTTAACTTGTCCGATAACTCGGGGTATGGCTTTCTTGGATTTCGATGACCAAGTGCTCCAGCTTTCGTCGACGTAATGAGCACCTTCTCAATTAATGACCTCTCCATCCCTACTTTTGTCCAACTGCATTATGCCTTCAGTTATTTTAGGAAAGTATATCACTCTTACTGATTTTTTATGGCTTTTGGTTTTGGAGTTGCCTCAAGAGCGAGAGTGTGTAAGGATAAGTATGGCTCAATCTTATTTGTCTTTTGTTGAGAATGGTCTGCTGACTCTCATTCATTGATGAGGCATTAGTGGTCTTAGCTTTGACTTGATAGTAAGAAGAGTCTAAAGATCGATCATCTAAGTCTTTTGGATTAGCACGAGTTACTAGTAACCTACCTAAAAAGTAAATAAATCGTGGAACTTCAAGACCGAAGTTTTGGTTGCAGATCCAAGGCAAACCTTTTATGATTCTCTCTCTCTCTCTCTCTCTCTCTCTCTCTCTCTTTCTTTTAATAAGATAAGGTGAAAAATAAGTCAGCAGTTTAGGCTTCTTTAAATCTCAATCATTTTCATTTCAAAAATTTAAACACTTTTTTCAAACTTTATAATTTATTAGATCAAATATGACAACAAGATTTAAAATGATCAAATCTGATAACTTTTAATTCACATCATCTTAAAAATGAAAGATTTAAAATATAGAAAGGATAGAAATACATAACAACTCAACTATTTCTCGAGAAGAAATATGTTTTTATAATCTTGCTATACCCTTGAAGTATTTCGTTACGTTACTTACAATTTATCTGATCCCTATTTGATATCAAACATGTTCAAGAGGATGCTTGACTCCATCTACACTGTTTACTCAAGTTGACAACAAAAAGAAAAAATAATAATGAATCGCTATGTATTCATAGCTATGTCTTAACCTTCTCATGGACAACAACATACTTGGTTGGCTGTTGAGAATGTAATACAAAAATAGTCTTCCTTTCACACCAATTTTTTCCATCTCAATTACCTGAATCATTTCCTTCGGTCAAAGAAAAGAAAAAACGTTGACATAAGGGGGCAACCGTCATTTACCATCGATCATGCTGTCGTAGAGCATGGTACACTTTTTTCCTTTTTTTTTAAAAAAAAAATTGTGGATGAGCATATTATTTGGAGATTAATATAAAGAACCTTCATGATATTTTTCCAAATCACATTAATATAAAAGTGACAGTGTGACACCACTAATGGAGCAAAACATGCTAAGTAGCGGTGCGCAACAAACTCGCCAATCCATCCAAACTATCTAACTCAACCCAAAATAACCCATTTTTAGCAGTTTCTTAAAAATTTAGTTGGTTATAGTTTAAATTTTTATAAGAACCAACTATATGATTTGGTTTATGATTTTGACTATCAAAACTATAAAATAAATAATAAAATAAAATAAAATAAAAGTAAAAAATTAAAATATTTAGAATAAATAAAATAAAATAAAATAAATAAAATATATTATTTTTTAAGTTAAACTGACATTTTTTAATTTAAATAAAAAATTAAATAACATAAAATAAAATAAATTAAATTAATAAAAATAAAATAAAAATAAAATAAAATATTTAGAAAATAATAAAATAAAAATAAAAATAAATTAAATTAAATTAAAATTATTAGTTTTTTTTTTTTAGTTAGGGGTATTGTTGAAAAATTGCTCAAAATTCTTAGGAATATTGAGTCTAACCAAATATAACAAAAAAATATTCCTAGTAATTTGACAAAATATTCTTAAGAATATTTTTAACATACCAAATAGTTTTAATTACATTCCTGAAAATAACATTCTTAGGAATATCATTTTCAAGAATATTATTTTCAAAAATAAAAAATCAATCTATAAACCAAACACCCCCTAAAAGTCATTATAATTTTATTGAGACAGTCTCTTGACTTCTAACAACACATCATTACTATGTCACATATCTAACAAATTCCTAGATAACTGAATGTAAATTCATTGCCTTAAGACACCCAGTCGTCTCGGGAGATGAAAAGTTTGTGTCATCATCATTGACCCATAAAGTACATGGACCTCCTACCCTAGTAAAAGAAAAATTCTTGGAAATGTCCTGTACTTTGAATATTAAAAAACGTCTCAATAAAAGGCTTACACGTGGCATGATGTGATGTATTTTTTAGCCTTTTATACAAATACTTTTTATTAATTGTACTTTGACCCTTCGTCGTAAAGGTATTTTCAATGGGAGATACTATTCACAAAAACTTACTATTTTTGGTAATTTTAAGAGATTGGGTCTCTAAATTTAAAGCCAAAATACATGGAACCCACACAATTTTAGAGATTTGAGTTAAAATAGAGACATAATTTACTTTTTTAGTTCTAAATTTAGATACTCAAAAAGTGATTGGGTCTCTATTTTGACAAAAAAGTTGATAAAAGTGGTAGGTCCTATATATTTTGGTTCTAAATTTAGAGACTCGGGTCTCTAAAATAACCAAAAATATTAAATTTTTTAAATAGTCTCCACCATTGCAGATACCCTAAGATGACCAAAGTACTCTTCTATCAAATAAAACACTTTGCTGACAGCGCATTGTCCAAGGTGGCATGAGATAACCTTTTTCTTGCGGCACATTTAACAAGGAGTTGTATGATTTGTTATATGCTTTGTGTTATTTTGCATACAATAGATATCATTTTGCATATAGAAATATCATTTGACGTAAAATTAATGTTTCATGACTTGTAATATTTCTTAACAACAAATACATCGTCCTAATATCATCTATATTGACTATGTTTCTAAGTAATTTGTGTTTGACATTTACTTCCATGTAAATTAGGAAAGTTACATTAATTTAGAAAGCAATAAATTTGAAGAGAAATATAACTACTTTCCATTAATACTAATTGATGCATTAGTTCATCTGAATAAATGAATATTTATAAATTGAATCCTATGTAAATTAGGAAAGTTACATTTTACATAAGTTGTTTCATTTTTCTTGGTGAAAAATATTATGTGTTGAAGTAAAAATAGGTATGTAAAATTAAGCTATTCTTCATCTTTTATTTATTTGGTTCTTGATCTATCTTGCATTTTTTCGTGTAAATAACGAACTATTGTCTGTACTTTTCATATAAATACTGATATGTTATATACATTTCCTAGTAATATTGATTTCTTGAAGTAATGATGTCATGCATATTAATTGTAAACAAAGTTTAATTCCAAATAATTAAGTATGTTATTATTATCAATAATCGAGACTTATTTCCTAGTAATAGATAGATTGAAAGGTTTCAATAATGGTTTGGTGAATGTCATGTGTGCTTATTTACATACTAATAAGTTAAATACCTTATCAATAAATTTGGTATGTTTCCTAGGATTGTTGTTTGGAAAGAAAAAGTATTTGGCATTCCTCCACTAATTATAAGAAAACATATAAAGTTTATCTTATTTGATAGTTTATTTACGTTATTTTATATCATATGTACCTCGTGGTTAGACATTTAAATTCATGTTAATCTGTTATAGTCATTTGTAAAATCTATTTTATTAACAGTAAAATAGTATATGTTTGTTATATTTTGAGCAGTAGGCAAAATAAATGCCGACGAGATTATACACGATGAAGGTGTAGATATTATTGAATCTGACAATGATGATGTGGTTCAAGTTGTTAATGATGTTGAGGTAGAGAATTTGAGAGATTTAGATGAAAATGACGTCCTTATTCGTACAGTTGAGTCTAAAAATGAACCATATGTATTCTACAATAAAAATACATGTATATTTGGTGTGGCATTAGTTCAAAATGAGTCCATTGAATCTTATATATGGGTGCTAAGCACTTTTATCCATGTGATGAACAACAAGAAACTGATGTCTGTGGTTACTGAATGCTCAACATAGGTTGTGCATGCGGCACCTTGAAGAAAATTATAAAAAAAATGTAAAAATACATGGATTTACTGGTGTTTTTAAAGATTTATTGACCGCAGATTGTTCGGTAATTGAATTTGAGAATGCTTGGAGGAATATGGGGTTAGCGTGTATTAGAGTCAAGTTTGTGAACGAGGAAGTTAAGACAAACCACATGTTTCTAGTGTTGACAACAGAGTTACAAGAACTCGAGAGACATGCTACCAACATTTTGTACCCGAGCATTGTTCTTCAACGTTCAAGCACATATTAAGATGCAAGCTTTATTATGGAACGTTGAAGTTAGGGATGATGGTTTAGTTGTTCGGAATTATCTCATTGCTAATAGTGCGAGAGAAGGTTTGTTACGTCTTGTGACATTTAACCAACTCACTTTGGATATTGCTTGTGACTATTGATGTTTGAGTCCATCAGGATATCGTGCAAGCACATGATATACATGATGAAATGCGAAGGTCCGAATAAGATCCCATCAAGTTGTATCAATAAACGTTGGACAGCTAACATAAATAAATACCTCCGTATAAAAGGTTCGGTAACTTCTTCTGCAAACGAAGTTGAGATGGCACGCCACGGTGACATTGCATTGAAGTCTACTTAAATGAATTTTTATGGGAAAAAGACGAGCCAAGGTTATAAAGAGGTAAATGAAGGTATTTTAAAACTAATTACTCGTGCCAAGGAATTGTGGACGATAGAGTTGAACGTAGGCAATCCCGAACCCAATATGTCACAATCTTCTCAATTTGACATGGAAGATCCCCAAATTGTACTTCCAATAAGGAGGAACTCCCAAAATAAACGAGTACCGAGACATTGTTTGAAATGCGGGTACGTAATTCATTTATTAAATTGTTTTATTTTAAGGTGTATTGTACACTCAAATAATATATGAATGAGTTTTGATTGATTTAATTATTAAAATATTTTAGGGGAATCAAATATCAAGCTAACACGAGTCAAAAACAACGCAAACCTCGAGCATCTGATAAGCCTAACCCCTTTAATAGCTTAAACAATTTTAGTCAATCGAACCAAAAATTTTCATTTGGAGGTACGACATATGGAAATGCTAATGGCAATGGTATGGGCTATGGCAATGCGGTTAGTAGTATGGGTTACAGATTCTTGGGCAAATTTTCGGCTCCCGAAATGATAACGCATCTTCAAGTTCATACATCATGTTACAAATAATCATTTTCGTTTCTAGGTGTATCACTTTATCTGGTATGGTATGTATTCATAATTTTTTTCAAGTAATTTATAAGAAATCATACAACTTCTACTTGTGTTGCGAAAATTTCAATTTCTCTCCAAAATTTCAAAATTATCTCATTTCAAAATTTGAAGTTCAAATTCTTTTATCTTCCCCTAACTCAAAACCCATCAATTATAGACTTCTAATACACAACCGTTTTAGCTGATTATTAATTTATAAAATATTTGGATCGATCAAATACAAAGAAAGTATTTTAAACGCATTATCTTATACTTTTATCAAAATTATTAATTTTTTACATTGGTCCCAAGTCGGGACCAAATATTTTTATTATTTAAAAGAAATTATTAATTGATCGAGTACTAATTTAAAAAAGTTATACTGTATAAATATAATATATCATTCTAATACTTCAAATTTCAATATTTTCCCCCTAAATTCTAACACTTCCCCCCTAAAATTTTAATGTTCCCCCCAATGTTGAAAGGATCTATAAACATCTTTTTCTCCCTACCCACCCACCATAAAAATAATTTACACACAACATCACCACAAGAACACTCTACCAAGGCAAGGTAAGTTTACTCTATTTGTTTCTCTTCTCCATATCATGCCTCTTTCTTATGATTTTATTTGTTCTCTTTCTCTTTTCTCTTTTGTAGATGAATGACTGTGGTCAATTCTTTGATATGATTGGTTTATAGATCAAAAATTGTATGAGTTGAATAGGATAAAGTCAAGGGTTTTTCCTAGCTCCTGCACTAATAATGGTAGATGATGTGTGTATATATGGTTGATAAAGTGTGTGAATAATAATGGTAGATTATGTGTGTATATATGGTTGATAAAGTGTGTGAATAGTAAACATTTTTCCCAGTTCCTGCATTAACTTCTATATTATTTACTTCTTCAAGTTGCATGGTCTTGGTATATTTTCAACTTATGTTTATGTTAGAGATTAGGATTTATATTAATAGATGGAATTTACAAGGATGATTTATTTAGACTAAACTAAATCATGTATCTATTTCTCGTCAAGTGCTACTTTTATTTTTTTGGATCATAGGCTTTAGGAGAAAAACTAGCATTTCCTCATGATGGTATCCTTTTTCTTTTATAACCTTTTTTTGCTTGTTAGTTGTTCATGAAATTTTATTCATTCTTGTTAATGATGCATGTAGGAAATCATGAAATGGGTAAGTAGAATAAAATGTCATCTAGAAAAAGCTACATGGAAAGAAAGTAGTTTGTCTATTGTTTCATATGGTCTTGCAAGAAGAATAGAAGAAGAGGATGAAGTTGAGTATCTCGTGAGACAAAAGGGTCATAGTGTTGACAGCAATGGAGTAGATATGGTCAAGTAATGTAATATACTGTAAGTGCAATGACTATTATCCATGTGTTTGATGTCTTCAAGAACATAAAAAAATAATTTTAATTTTTTTTTGGTTGGCTGAAGTTCGCCTATTCAGGGTTGAAGTTGGTGTTGAAGTTTGCATACATTATATATATATATATATAAATAAAAATCGAACAGATAACTCAAAGGAAACAAACATCATAAAAAAATTAAGCAAACTTCACAAATCTTTTTATGATGTTTGTTTCCTTTGAGTTTATCTGCTCAATTTTATTTATAATAATTATTAGCTACATATATATATATATATATATATATATATATATATATATATATATATATATATATATATTTTCTTTCCTGGTTTAAGCGTAAAAGATGTCCAAATATGCAGCAATAGTTGGCGTTCAAGGGATTCAATACTCGACATATACTATACAATAGGCGTTGTCTTGTAATCAATAGATTGAATTTCAAATTTATCGTAGGAACCCTCAAAAGGATCTTTATATTTAGTTGTAAAGTCACAATTCATCCATGTAATATGCTCTATTAACTATGTTAGACAAGATACTCATATTTGCATTCTTCAGAAAGTCCTATTCTTCAAAGCCAATGGATTCAGTCAACAAGTAATTTACTGTGTAAGGTCTCTACAATGAACTAGTTACAAAAACACAAAAGGAAGTAAATGTTCTACCAATCTAGTGGAACAAAGTCCATAAATGTAACAATGAACCCCCAATAGGGAGGAAGAAGCATAAACAAATATTAATCAATTCACAAGTTTTTCCTTTAAATGTAATGACCACAAAAAGAAGTTGCATGAATGAAAATAGTCATTCAAAAGGAAAGGAAAAAGTCAAGGGTAACAATTACAAAAAACAACTATCATAAAGAAGAGACAACAAAATATGGATAAAGAGATACAAATTTGATACAGTGGCAACAGTCGAAACTAATCATCCTGATTGAATTACTGTTAGCCTTAGGCCTAATGCATGATTTTGATGACAGCAAATAAGCTATTTGGTTATGTCAAGTGTGGTTGATCTAATGTGTCTCTATTGCTAAAATGCATACTTGTGACTCTTGTGGATAAATAGTACATATTTTGTTTGAGTCATATATTGATTGGATGAAGGACTTGCATAAAGAAAATAATTGTATAAATCTAATTAAGAATGCAAGTATGATCAAATTGACTTATCAAGTGTGATTGTGTCAATATGTTTATATGCTTAAATACACATTTGTTGGCTTTGTGCATTAATGTATATATTAACAAGGGCCAAATTGTGCTTGAATATTTTGGCTTGTGCAGGTTATGTTGTACTAATATTTTTGTGAGCCAAAATATCTTGTGAATGATTGATGTTAAAAGAGGAAGAGGATCTTGCTTCAAAGAAGATAATATGATTGATTAAAAAAGGGATGCAAGATCAAGAAGATGCAAATCTTGTCGGCCATTGAAGAATGCAATGATCAAGCTCACCACAAGCTATACCAATAAAGTCTTGAAGAATTATAGAAGTGAAGATCTTTAAGATCAAGACATGAAGACTTGAAGATGATGTGGTAACATAAGGCAGAGATGTGGTGACATAAGGGGTGTAACGCCCCAACTCGACCTCACCTACGATCAGTTAGGACGCAATGGAATTTCGGCAGTATAACAACAGTAACACGGATACCGGGCTCTAAACCAACCCTTTTGTAACTCATACAGCCAACTTCAAGATCAACAATAACTCCACAACCATGTTAACAACATACAATACAACCATATCCATATATTATACATTTTTTCAACAACTCATTCATAAGTTATACGCCTCCGTTCCAACATCATACAAAGGTTATATTATACATTTATAAAATAGATTATAAACCAGTCTAGCAACCTTTTCATGTTCCAAAAGAAAGACTACTAAACTATCATTACATAAGTCATTATCTTTAGGTAAGTTAAACAATACAATATATTACAAAAACTAAGACAAACTCATGGAAACGACTCCGGCACATAAGACTCGTCCATGTAAGGTGCATTATCAACCTCCTGAGGCACGTGCCCATAATCTGGTTCAATAACACCTGCTTGCAGATAACGAATGAGAGTGAGCTTATGTAAAACAAGCCCAGTTAGGATTCGATAGATCTTTTAAAAGCATTTACGATACCCCTTGAAAATCATCCTTTGAGCAGTACACACACAATAAACATCAATAACATTACAAGTACAACAATAACAATAATCAATCAATAAGGATACTCTAGTTGGTGTAGCTCCAAACGCCATCACGATCTCATCACGATCTCAATCATCTTCTTGTAACTCTCCATTACTCACACACCCGAGGTACCTCATCTAGCCTTTCCCTCCATGACACCTCCGCCCGTGCGAGCTGGGGGTAGTCTATGATAGTCATGTCGTTATCAATCCGACAGCCCAATGTTGCCTAAGAGGTGGCACACACTTATCAAGACTCTTGACAATAATAATAAACATTCATATCACAGGAGGACAACAAAAGTAGGTTGCCTATCTCCCAGCATCATCAATAATCAATCAATTAACATCATTTCAATAACATAAGATCAATTAATCAATTAACAACTCAACAACTAAGTTAGATAACAAAGTAGGCCACCCAACTTACATGCATTAAACCACATAACCAATCCCGAACCTAACCAACAATAACCCAAGATTCAACCACTTATACAACACCCAAACAACCAAAGACAATATTTCAACATTTAAAGAAAGACTACACAAACTTCCAACAATCATAACTTACAATGTACTAATCCAATAACCTCCAGACCATTTCCTATCACTCACCCACTCATGCATCTACATTAGCCCCCTTGGAAACCAACCATAACACATCTAGAGCAAGCCCGGCAACCCTCATTCCGCATTGCACTAAGTCTCAAATTTTTGGACTTTCACCACGACATCCAAATCAAAAATTCGGCATTACAACATTACTACCCCATAATTAACAAACTTTTAGAAGGTATAATCAACCAATTCCATCCACTACAACAACATTTATTCAACAACAAGCCAAATACTCAACTTTAATACCCAAAAAATAGAAATACATGCTACTACCGATCAAAACAGCTATAAACACATATAAATGATCCTTGACAACTACTGAGCAACAATCTAACAACAATTTAACATTTTATCAGATAAAAATTCAATTATATGAAATTGACATAAGTTAGCATTTTGAGATCTAGAATTTTTCTCTCACCTTTGATGTTATATGTTGCTAGAAAGGTGTGCAATAGGTGGCCAACAAGTGAAATCAAGGTTTGGTTCAAGAGTTTTGGCCTTGGATTGCAAGTTTTATTGAAAAATTGCCTTTGAAAACCTTGAAGTTTCCTTCTCTTTTTCTCCCTCAAACTCTCGGCCTTGTGTGTGTTGTGTGAGTATGTTTTGTGAGCTTTTTAGTGTGTGTTGATGATATAAGCTCAAGGTCAACAAAAATAATAAAAGTCAAAGTTAGTTTCCTAGTCTTTTAATTAGTATTTTTAGTCTTTTAATTATTTTCTTGACTATTTCGCTCACAAACATGCAATTAACACTTAGAATATTTTTAGGTAGTATATTTTTAGTTGACAAGGAGTTTCTCATGCAAACATTTACACCTGACTCGATTAAAAACTCGATTTTCGCAAAAGAATGTGTAAAAACCTTTAAAATTCCTAATCCTATTTAATCAGACACGGGTCTATTTATATCCGAGGACTAGGTTTTAAGACGTTTAAAACACCCGTGTAAAAATTTTAACAGACGTGTGTTCAAAATACTATTCACAAAAGCCGTAGAGAAAATTTATGATGCCGATTTTGATGAAAATTTTATGAATGTACACATAGCATGTAATAGAAATATAAATCACAGAATTAGCACATTCTAACTCATATAACACATAAACAGGTCAAAACACGCAATTCTATGCAAAAGGTGAAAACTGGGGTTTCACAAGGGGTAGCAGCTTGAACTTGTTGTTTGCCTTGGATTTGCATTTGTGTGGTAAAAGCTCTTGACGATCTTTCAAATGATTTTAAATATTTTTTAAAGAGATTTTTTTCAGGTCAAATATCTTTTGAAGAATTGTTCTTAAAAAGTCTAAATGTCTTTACCTTCAAAAGATTGAATTTCGGGTGAAAATTGTTTTCAAACTCTTGAATTGCAAAAATTGGTTTTAATATTTTCTCAAGAGTTTAAAAAATGTTTGGGGATGTTAAAAAGGTTGAAAAAGCTTTTGAAGAGGTGTTCTTGAGGTGTCAAAATGTTTTACCTTCAAAAGATTGAAATTCGGTTGAGATTGTCTCAAATAGGCAAAATCTGGAAATGCTGGTTGACTTCATCAACCGGCTTTTCTAGTGAATGTCGGAGAACAATGGCGGAAGAAGGCATCGACCGACTAATCACCAGGCTTTTGAAAAACTCGACGTTAAAGAGCCGTTTTTCTTATTCTTTTTATACCAAACTTCACCCATTTCATCCAATACCTCTTCCACACATTTTTCCTTTATGCTAAGCTTATATTGTTGATTCAAAACATTAAAACGCATCAAGCTTGAGCTTACAACGTGCAAATCCTATGAGCATTCAAGAAGAGCTTTAAATTGTATTATCTATTCATTGAGGAGTTATGTTGTGCTTCATTGTAATATTCAATTCTTTGTATTGTATACACTCATGGGGCTCTAGATTAGGATTGAGAAAGTCTTTATAAAGAGATGAGTGTGGGAAAATCCTTTATGGATTCAAAGGGTAGATGTTGTAGGTTTGAGGTCTTACCTACATTTGAAAAGACCTTGGCTGACTTTTGTGGATTCAAGGGTTGTTATACATGCTCTTGTGGATTCAAGAGTAGTTTCTAAGTTGGTTTGTGCTTCACCAACTTATGAAGAAGCGCGAAAGTTCTAGTGGAGTTTATGGAAATCCTAAGGGGAAGAAGAACTTAGGCGATGGATGTAGATTAGCGAACCACCCTAAAATATTGTGTTTGATTTCTCTCGCCCTACTCTATTTACTTTCCTTGTTATTCATTATAACTTGCTAGATTATATTGTTCATATATGTGAATTTATTAATTATAATCTATCTTTACAAGTTGTGAATACATGGTGTTTGATAAATAGTCAAAGTGAGCATAACAATTGAATTCCATAGTTTTTAAAAATAGTAGTATTGCCTCCTTATCCTAATTTACCCCCCTCTTAGAATATTTTGGGCTAACAAATTACAAAAGCAAAATCAGTCATATATAGAAATTCCACATATATAGAAAGTTGTTTATAAAGAAAACCAAACTAACAAAAGCTTTGCCAAAGATAAAAGATACACTTTTAGTTCTATTGATTGTTCTTGACGTTCTTAGAAAGCTACCCATTGATCCATCTCCTATATGAAAGTAGTCGTTCTAGATAAATGAGTGGGCATGTGTATGCTTCCAGCCTCATTCAGCCATATTAGGAGGGACCACTTCTGTGAAGTCTCTAAGTAGATTTTACCATCTTAGCTCAATCCAGTCACGTGCCATTCATATGGTTGTTCTGCTAAAAACCTTCCAATTAGTAATAGTCTTCAGAATCTACCTATAAGAATCAAGGAGAAATTCAATTGTGAATAAGGCATCGAATGCAATACTTCTCAACCATAGAGAACACTGTTTTAGAATCAAAGCTCGAACTTGTATTTGATATCCATACATCAACTAGGACTGTGCTTAAATGCAAACACATCACCAACATCACCATAGCAAAATTTAACTAATTATTGAGGAATAGGGTGGTGCTTAGAAACAAATGGCAAAAAGAAAATCCAGGCGGCTTCAAAGACACCAATTCACTAAATCATTTCTTAAACTCTATGTATATAATTAAATCTTCAATACGCTACTTCCATGTTTACCAAATGTATGAAGACAAAAATTAACTTCAACATCACAAAAGACGGACTTAAAAAGCCACATACCGACGCTTTATGCCCAATCATTCCAAGCTTGGTAAAAGTTAGTGATCGAAAGTGCATATTCAAATGCAAATTGCGTATACCCTCAAAAATGAATTTTATGAAGCAGTAAAAGATTATGACAATAATGCAAATCTATTCAAGAAAAATGCATCTAGCCCCATCCATAATTTTCAACTTCAGCCACCATAATAAATAAACTAAATAATTATTTGTTTTGTAATAAGGGTGAAACAAAAACAATTGTGTAGCGGATTCAATATGTTTAGTAACCAATAATGCAATTTACACTCGTAATAGAAAAGAGGAGTCGAACGTCAACTAGAATGGTTCTTACTGTTTAGCATGTTAACTAAAAGAAACAAAGGAGTAAGTAGACATACACTTGTATGTGGGACGAATAGTTCTTCGACAGGAGAGATAGTAGGAGTACAAGCATTCAACAACATTATTGTCGCGCCGGAGATAACAATCTCCACTTCTTGCTTCACATTCTCGGCAGTAGGCTCGATACTAGTAAAGTGAAAATCCATTAACCATCGTATCAAGAATCCTTAGAAAATGTGTTATCAATTATGGAAACGCTTTTGAGACCTAAGCCACCATGTTCATCTTACAATCATCCAATTCCGCTACCTTCACTTCTTCTCCAAGTAAAACATAAGAATACTCTTATAACGAAGATGAAGATGTGTAGGACAAAATTTTTGTATTGCAAGAGGCAATACGTAGAGAGAAGACTCAAACCACAACTGTCGCCCTCACTCTCACTCTCACTATCACCATCACCACCACTGCCACCTTCTCACTTTTACCAATGCCACAATCGTTGTCGACCAATCAACAAAAATAAAGCAAAAAATGCAACATCATACATACAAAATAAAATTAATGGAACTTACATTTTTTGGTTGTGATCTTGATGATGGAAGATGGAGCCAGTGAAGAAGATGGAGAAGGTGGATCGGAATGTGCCGAATGACTCCCAAAAAAAATGAACAAAATGATCTGAATCTCCATATGAGAGGGATAGAGAGGAGAGACTATGAGAGCTAACAAAGAGGGGGAGTAAACGTATGTGAGAGAGTGAAGAGACGTGGGAGAGTGGAGATACTCTGATCTGATGTGACTCTTGTAGACTTCGGAAATGAGCGAAAGGCATTTTTGTAATTTGTTTATTCAAGTTAGTTTTTAATCTATAAATTATTTTTATTTATTTCATAATTGTTAAATTTTGCTTTGATATTCAAAGATTCTTTGTTTAGTATTGTAGTTGATTTTGATATATGAATATAATAGATGTTTTGTTATTTTTGTATAGTACATATTGAATTTATATTTTTTCTTAAATTAAATCAAGGGAATGCCTTGAAGACTCCATTTTTCGCTATAATGGGTTTAAATTAAAGTGTGATTTAGTTAAAACATATTGTACCCTAAGGCTATCCTCAATGGAGTCTCTAAAATACAAAACTTTCTTAATTTGGGTATTTTTAGAGACCCCAGTCTCTAAAAACAACACTATTCATGGTAAAAGTACGTGGGGTCCACCACTTTTGGCTTAAAAGATGCCACTATAGAGACCCAGTCTCTATTTTTTTCAACAAATTTGTGGAAGAAAATGGAGACTGGGTTTCTATTTTGGCATCTTTTAAGCCAAAAGTGGTAGATCCCACGTACTTTTATCATGAATAGTGTTATTTTTAGAGACTGGAATCTCTAAAAACACCTAAATTATGAAAGTTTTGCATTTGAAGACTCCATTGAGGATGCCCTAATGAATCAAAAATATGATTTTAGACCTAAGACCAATAGTTTTTCTTTATAATTTATATAAAAAATATGCATAATTGAGGGCTACCGACTTTCGGTAACTAATACTAACACTATAGTGCCTACCCTGATTCTTGATAGCTAACTTGACAAAAAATTCTTCTATGTGGCTGTGGCAATTCTGTCACAGCTACATAGCTGACACATGGAGGCTGTCACAGTCACATAAGAGACAAATGGAAGTTTAGATCCACGTACATAATATGTGAAATAAAGTGAGGCTAACTACTTTTAAACAATTACTAAATTAGCCTTGATATTTAAATTTAAAATAACAACTTACCCTTTATATGACCCCACAATAACATGTGTTAAATTGACCAAATTGGACATGAAAAAAAATAAATAAAAATCACACCCACCCCATCACTCATTGTATATGCATATCTATCTTTTCCTTTTCTTTTTATATGCTGCTGTTGAGCTTTTGTTGTCGTCGTCATTATGCCTCACCATCGTTATATGCATGAGGCTGTGATGATGTTTCATTTTTTAATTAATATCTTTCTGAGCTATCTTTCATTTTAGGGGTATGCAGCCATGGCATGGTTCGACTGTCTTTGTCTCGAAACACAAACAGATCTGAGCCTCCTTGAAAAAAAAAATTATATATATATATATATATATATATATATATATATATATCATTGTATAATCTAGTTTATCAATCTGCATTTTTTTATAGTTGATTTGGTTGATATAAAATGGTGTATATTTCTATTTGAAATATAGTTTGCTATGGTTACTGTAAGATCAAGGTATTCATAATTTTTTTTTCCTTGTGCAAAGAAATGATGGTGTAGAACAAGACTATTGTAATGGTTGCAAGAGAATTAATGTAATTAAAGATCAATCGAGGCGTTGAGCTATGTAGCCAATTCATGAGTATCCAGTCTATGTAAAGAGCTCAACTATGAAAATGTGTGAATGAGTATATAATTTACTAGAAGAAATACTTCAATTGATGCTTATAACCACGTAATCTTGCACTAATTGGTTTCATGAAATCAAAGATAAGATTAATGTCCAAAACTTTTGTGTACAAGCCAATAAAAGTATTAATGAATTACTCACCTCAAATCAATGTCATATCTCATAAATAAACCACAATCAGTTACAACTAACACAATGAATGCATCCTCTATAAATAAAACAAACTCATATGGATGGTACACAAATGTGAATTTCACATATTATTTTGTAGAAGAGTAATATTGTTGACGAAAGAAGAAAATACCGATTATTTACCAGGTTAGTAAGATCCAATACTATTTTATGTTTTTTTTTAATGTATCAAGGAATATTTAGAATTTAGCTTAATATTGGTAGAAAAGTAATATTATTGATGTATATTGTCTTATCCTTTTACATATACACTAGTTGAAACAATGTAATAGTTAGTAGAAATGGAAAAATGGAAGAACAAAAAAATGTTTTGCTGAAACAATGTAACAGTTAGTAAAAATGGAAAAATGGATGAACAAAAAAATACAGTTAGTAAAAATGGAAAAATGGAAGAACAAAAAAATACAGTTAGTAACGATGGAAAAACAAGAAAATACTTTGCAATAGTCGAACCTGGGACTTTGAAATAGAGCTTGAAACTAAATGCCACTAGGCTGGAGACATTTCTAAGCATTAAATTGACAGAAAAATTTATTTATTCTCTTTTATACTAAAATAAGTAAAATGTTAAAATGCGTTTGCAAGAGTCGAACCAGGGACCTTAAGCTTGAGTTTGAGGATGTTTACAGCTATGTTGGGGATATTTGTGATGCCCGAGAATTTTATCACACATATTTTAAATAACTATTGCATAAACTACTTGTGCATTTTACGTGCATTTCTTGTCTTCTTTAATTGTTTATTTATGAGGCACTATTCATAAAAAAATTTACTGTCTCGGATATGCAATTTAATATTTTTCCTAGGTCATATGATACATAATAGGAATCGGAAAATTTTCATTTTGGACTTTTGAGCTCGGGAGTATACAATTAGAAAATGTTTTCTGCATCATTTGAATAGTGTTACGTACGTAACAACCTTAGTTTGAATTAGTTAGCATTTAATTAGAGTTTTAAGCTCATTTGGTCAAGTAATTGTGGCATTTGACTTAATAAATCATAACCTACTCATACATATATACAATACACTACTCATATAAGCAAAATACTCATAAAACTAAAACAAAAATTTCCCAAATGCGCACCCCCCGGCCTCTTAAAACCGACAGCCCTATGCAAACAAAAGAGGGATTTCTTCATCTTCAAATCTTGATCTTGGATTATGTCAACTAAGCTTCAACAAGGGATTTCAACCTAGCTCAAGCTTGTTCCTTGCATCTACAACATCATTGTGAGGAATTTTTGAATTTTCATGGAGTTTTAAAGTTTATGTTCAATTTTGCAATTTTCGGATTTTGCCATTAATGTGTCATAACATGCTTGATTATTGTTCTATATAGTATTATTACATGCTAGAGACCTTGTATATGCATTAGTATAGCTTGAAACTAAGTTTTTGACAAGATTTCAGTTGAGGAAGATGATGAATAGTGTAGTGAATAGTGAAATCCAAAAATTTGGTGTTTTGATAAAATTTGCTAATTAGATTGAATTGAGGCTTCCTTTAGGTACTTTAGATATTAGTGAAACTAGACAAAGGCTCACGTGAGGTTGAATTACCAGAAAATGAGTTAAAATGCAAAATTTGTTAACTTTAAAAAGGAAATTTTTCACGTAATGCAATCCAGGCACTTTTGAGCTTTAGATTAGGTATCCTTGGGGCATGGAAGCACTTATGGTGCTTTCGTTGCGTGGAATTGAGGTCTAGATAGGAAAGTCGTAGTTAAAACCCACTCGGCGCCTTTCCGAGCGTTTGCCTCCAAAACAGGTTTTCATGGCTTTAATAGGTGTCATTTGATATCATTAGGGATGTAATATGGTTGGTTTATAGAATTGGAGTTTTGAATTTCGTATGAAAGTAGAATTGCCTAGTTGAAAAAGGGGACTTTGGAATGAAGGTTTGAATTTGTCATGTTTGAATAGCTAGATAACCTTAGACGTGTTAGGAAGCCTCTAAACTGTATTTATGACGTGGTTTGGTTAATCGAATTAGGTAACTGTAGTTCAAATCACTTAAGGAGCTTTTTGGTATTTTTGTGTAATCATGTTTGGAAATGTGGTTTCATGATATTTAGGTGTATCATAATGTGGCTAAATGGGATTGGTAAAGTTAGATTTGAAGTTCTATATCATATGTGAAGTTTAGGACCTAATTCGTAAGCAATTGGAAAAGGGTTTTGTTAGAATTTATATGAATTGGTTGAACTTATTGCTTAGTTAGTTATTTGAATTACTTAATTGTTATATTTGATTTTTAATTGAGTTGTATATGTTGTATTGAGTAAATAAGCATGATAATGACTCTTAAAACATGTTATAGTTGAATTATGTTTAAGTGTTAAAGTAGTTGTCTTGATTGGAAGTTTAACTTGATATTCCTTGTGGTATAAACGAAGTTAAGTTAGTTAGGGAGTTTAACTTGTTAGATGGTAACGTAGCTAATGCCCTTGCAAGACTAAGGAAATACTTTAGAGTCATTTGTGTGATTTCTTGGGCAATATGCCAATATGATATAAAGGTGATTATATATAACTTCTATTGTTGTGGATTGAGTTAAACAAAAGTTAAGTTAAGTTAGAAATTAATATAGATAATTGTTAAAGTGCTAAACTTATATGAACACGCTAAGGTACATGTCCAAGCTAGTTCGAGGAGGTTGGGGTAATCGGAGCTATTTTATTGCATATTTAGTCGGATCCAAGGTAAGGGAGTCTTTAACCCTTTTGTGCATCTTAGTTTATTTCATTGTTTTTAGATTATATGAGTTAGCTAATTGATAAAGTTTACATGTATCATTTATTTGTTACCTCGTGGTTGTTTGATATTATCTCGTGAATTCTTGAATTCGTGTCAGGTTGCGCAACCTTTTCGGACATGGTAGCGTCAAGAAACACGGGCGGCATCAGGCTTGCCGTGCTCCCTCGACTACCATGGTGCCTATTCCCTTTCTCGCTGAGTATACTCCACTATCCCAGAGGCGTGGTTCACCTGCTGGGCAAATGGTGCTACCTCAGGAGAAAGGATCGGGATACATCCGGAGTATCCCAACTTGTTGGAGTAAGGGTTTGCCGGCACTTGCGTGAAGTTCGTGGCTCGTGGTTCGAGTTTAAAGACTTAAAGTGGAACAGTATCTTTTTTAATGTGGTTAACTACTTGCTATTTAATCTTATTGTTTATGTTATATATATGATTTCTTGTATCTACATATCATAATACACGCCCAGTATATTGCATCACCTCCATCACTGAGTAACTTGGTTACTCATTCCTCTTTTCAACATATTTCAGGAAAAGCTGAAGATTGGATTGCCTCCTGTGTGACATGCTTGCTCTATCAGTGTGTAAAACATGGAAGAATGTGATCATGATATGCTTGTATTATATTTGAGACTTTGTGCCCATGTATGTATTAATGTTATATCAAGGAATGTAATATTAAAGTTTTAGTTTTGTTTGATGATTAGGTACTAGTGGGCTTGTAATATCTTCTATTTGCTTTTCTTTATTACTTAGTAGTGCATGCTTGTGTGGACGATGAAAACTAGTTAGTTGGTTGGACACAAATTATAAGAAAGCTTGATTGATAATATAGAGTGGTATGATAAGTGGATTAAAAAGATAGAACTTCAATGGATTTAATTTTGCATGCTTGTGTGATATGTTGTTGGGTTCCAAGGCTCGGATGGCCTTGAAGAGCTGGTTGGCTTTATGAATCTTAAAAGTTAAGTTGTATGAATGGTTGATTGTGATTCAGGACTTGTATGTGACTGTTGGCAGGTTTCTAGATAGACCTATATATAGGGGAAACTCCGTCCGTTTTTCCCTAAATTTCGTGCCCAGAGTTTGGAATTGGATTGAGAATAGCGTGACAAATAGAAGTCCTGGTCTCGTAAGGGATCGGGGCATTACAATATCCCTTAGCATCAAATTGAGAGGGAATTTATTTACTCTCTTTTCTGTCAAAAAGACTAAATTTTTTTTTGGCTTAGCGTTTGCAAGAGTCGAACCCAGGACCTTAAACTTGTGTTTGAAGATGTTTACCGCTATCCTGGAGATATCCCTTAGCATCAAATTGAGAGGGAATTTATTTACTCCCTTTTCTGTCAAAAAGACTATTTTTTTTTTTGGCTTAGCGTTTGCAAGAGTCGAACCCAGGACCTTAAGCTTGTGTTTGAAGATGTTTACCGCTATGCTGGGGATATCCCTTAGCATCAAATTGAGAGGGAATTTATTTACTCTCTTTTCTGTCAAAAAGACTAAATTTTTTTTTGGCTTAGTGTTTGCAAGAGTTAAACCCAGGACCTTAAGCTTTTGTTTGAAGATGTTTACCGCTATGCTGGGGATATCCCTTAGCATCAAATTGAAAGGGAATTTATTTACTCTCTTTTCTGTCAAAAAGACTAAATTTTTTTTTGGCTTAGCGTTTGCAAGAGTCGAACCCAGGACCTTAAGCTTGTGTTTGAAGATATTTACTGATATGCTGGGGATATCCCTTAGCATCAAATTGAGAAGGAATTTATTAACTCTCTTTTTTGCAAGAGTCGAACCCAAGACCTTAAGCTTGTGTTTGAAGATGTTTACCGCTATGCTGGGGATATCCCTTAGCATCAAATTGAGAGGGAATTGATTTACTCTCTTTTTTGTTAAAAACACTAATTTTTTTTTTGGCTTTGCGTTTGCAAGAGTCGAACCCAGGACCTTAAGCTTGTGTTTTAAGTTGTTTACCGCTATGCTGGGGATATCCCTTAGCATCAAATTGAGAGGGAATTATTTACTATCTTTTCTGTCAAAAAGACTAAAAAAAATTTTGGCTTAGCGTTTGCAAGAGTAGAACCCGGGACCTTAAGCTTGTGTTTGAGGATGTTTACCACTATGCTGGGGATATCTCTTAGTATAAAATTGAGAGGAAACGTTAATTATTTCCTTTTATGTTAAAAAGACTTTTTAATTTTAGCTATGCTGTTAAAACAATTCGCTATTATATTTACTGTTAAAAAAAATTAAAATTTTAAGATTATTATTAGAAAAATAAAAATTTTATTTATCTCTTTAATATGAAAAATATAAAATGGAAGCCCACTGTTTGAGTATTAATTTATTATTCATTTTACTATTAAAAATAAATTTTTAATTCTTGTTTTCATCTGTCTTCTTCCTCAAAAATCCAGTAATATTATCATACCTTGTCAATATGTTGCATAGTCTGATTCACTTGATAATGATGTATCACAAGTAGTAGTAAACTCAATAACGTTAGTATGCCAATTCTCATAGTATAGTAATACACGAGATGTATCACTAGTAGAATGGACAGATAATAGGTTCTGTCAAAAATATGTTATGACTTTGTATGTTTGCATGCAAAAGTATTTTCATCTGCTCCAAATCCCACATTCCCACTTCGTTAAAATAACAGTGCACATATTGTCCGCATAAAAAATGGCGATAAGGAAGCAACAAAAATTGTTATGTTGACTGTTAGAAAAATAAAAATTATTCTACAAAAATTAGCTTTGCTGTTAAAAAAATTATTTATTATCTTTGATGTTAAAGAATCTAAAATTTTAAGATGATTGTTAGAAAAAGAAAAATTTAAATATCTCTTTAATATGAAAAAATAAAAAATTAAAGCCCATTATTTGAGTATTAATTTTATATTCACTTTACTATTAAAAAATGAATTTTTAATTTAAAGTCGTAGTCCATTGTAATTATTGTGTTTTGAAATTTATTGTGTATCGTATAACGTAACAATAATGCTTTATATTATAGTTGGAAGTTTTTTGAAGATGGATGAGAGCCCGATTCCATGCAATGATGTTGATCACTCATCAAACATGCAACATCTAAGTAAAGAAGAAATATGTAAAATGAAATTTTCATCTGAAGATGATGCATTCAACTTCTATAACAATTATGCGTGCGGTGTTAGATTTAGTGTTGGAAAAGGTACGATTCATAGAGATAAATTAACTGGTGAAGTGTTAAATCGTCAATATGTTTGTCATTACGAGGGTGAGCGGAGTAAGGATTGCTTGGATATGCCAAACAGACAGCGAGAGCATCGTGCATTAACAGAATGTAGTTGTAATGCAAAATTTCGTATTAGGCTCAACAAATTAACTATGCAATATGTTGTTACCACATTCATTGAAGAACATAATCATGAGTTGGTACCGACATACGGCGTGTCATTCCTCCGCTCACACAGACACGTTGATGATGCACATAACGATATAGCCCATGCTTTGGATCGATTTGGTGTAAAAAAAAATAGAGTCATTAATTTTTTTAACTATGTGGCCGGAGGTTATCAGGACCTTGGGTTCACGAGGAAAGATCTTTACAATAAAATGGAACGCTATCGATCTGAGGAAGTCGTCAATGGAGATGCCAAAGCTGCTTTAGGTTATCTTCATGGGAAGTTGGATAGCGATGAGGGGTTTTTTTTTTCAATACACAGTAGATGATAAGAATCGACTAGAGAAGTTATTTTGGACAGATGGGAGATCGAGGGATGAATTTGAAGTATTTGGCGATGTACTGATTTTCGATGCTACTTACAAGACAAATGCCTATAAATTTTCCTTGATCCTTTTTGCTGGGGTGAACAACCACCGAAACACATGTATTTTCGAAGCTGCTTTGGTAGAGAATGAGACCATCGAATCATACATCTGGGTGCTCAGCAAATTTCTGAATGCGATGGGAGGTAAGAGTCCAATATCAGTTGTCACGGATAGAGATAAGTCAATGCAGGCGGCAATCGCGACAGTGTTCCCTAAAGCAATGCACAGGCTATGCAAATGGCATCTTCAAAAAAATGCAAGTACAAATGTGAATATACCGAAGTTCAATATGACATTCAACTTTTATATGTCACTTAGATGTTCGATTGACAAGTTTGAGAATGTGTGGAGGGATATGGTTGTTGAGAAAGGTCTTGAGACCCACAAGTGGATCATGGATGTATACGAGAAGAGAAAACTTTAGACAGAGGCATATTTGCGCGGACATTTCTTTGCCGGAGTAAAAAGTACTCAGCGATGTGAGGGTATGAATGCATTTATAAACAGTTTCCTTGGAACAGATCAAAAGCTAATAGACTTCGTAAGGGACTACCATCGAGCATTGGAGCACGTGCGAATTAATGTGATCGAGGAAGAAGTGAAGACAAACCATACGAAGCCAGTCCTCACCACTCCCCTGTAGAAATCATGCGGCATGCATCTAATGTGTATACACGAGCAGTGAAGATTAAAAAACACATTGAGTTGCAAGCAATGCTTTGGCACGATAAAGTTATCTCCCATAGTACTAATTCTCGCACTTATATCATTGCTGATTACAATATTGAAGGGTTAGTACATCATGTTTTGTTCAATAGGGTGTCATTGCAGATAAATTGCGAATGTAAAAAGGTTCAGTCTACGGGTTTGCCGTGTAAGCACATTATATATGTGCTTAAATGTGAAGGACTTAAGGAGATTCCCCCAACATGCATTAACCAACGATGGACAGCTGACATCAGCAAGGAGTTCCGTGATAAGAAGCTGATAGATGCCACAACAAAGGAAACTGAGACATCCCGAAATGGTTTCATAATTTCAAAGTACAATGAATTGGGGTTTTATGCCAAAAGGACGAGTCAGGTCTTTAAGGAAATAGTTGAAGGCATTGCGATCCTAACGGCTCGTGCCAAGGAGTTGTGGATGATAGAAGTACACGATGATGATGCTGGACCACAAGCAATGGATTTTGATGTTTTGGATCCTAAAAAAGCAAAGCTGAAAGGGTCCCAGGCAAAGGGTCCAGATAGCAACAGACAACCTAGGAAATGTAGCCGATACAGGTTTTTTTTTTTTTTTTTTAATTATACTTAGCATTTTGAAACTTGATATTTTATATGTTATATGCAATTTTTTGCAGATGTATCGGTCACCAAGCAAATAATTGTCCAAAGGTACGACGTGATGACAATAATGAACCGCATCATGACTTAAACAACAGGTCTACACAATCAAGTATGCCTTGTTATTATGGAGATAATTATAATAATCTTAGCCAACTGCTATTTGGTTCGCAAAATGACACTGTCGGATCGACCTCATCATTCCATCCAACCAATTTTCAGTACTACTAATGGAGGAGATTGTAATATAGGATTTTTAGTTTGGTATTTTATGTATTTTGTTTAAAATGGCAATGTAATTGTGCACTTATTTTTGTAAGGTAATCGTTAAATTTTAACAAAAATATGCACAATGCGTAATTTTCAGTACTACTAAAATTTTTATATTGATTATTACGTTGATTTTACTATTATGCCCTAAAATGCTTCCTACATAAACACCACAATCATTGTCTATATAAGGGTGTCTTTGCTTTGTCATTACATACCCCTTAACATTGTCATTGCCATAATTTCATCTCTCCCAGGCTTCACTTTCACATCTTTGTTTACACAGGTTTTTCGGTTATATTTTGTAATAATTTTGTTTTCCAATTTTCTAATTGCCTTTTATTTGAATACCATCTGTCATTCATACTAACTAAATTATTTTTCGTAATGCAGTTATAGAAATTTTTTTTATTTATCAAACAAATATCGAAATGTCTACATCGACTAATCGAGATAAAAAATGCGATGAGCCAGCACTGAACTTGAGATACGAGAACAAGAAATGTTGGTGCAATCGCAAAGCAGAAATTGTAGTTGTGAGTGACATTAAGAAGAACAACATAGGGCGGTTATTCTACACGTGTAAAATATGTAAAATTTTCAAATGGTGTGAACCTTTTTCAGCATTTTGGTTCAGTACCAAACTCAACGTGTCCAAAAGAATAACCGACATTGATGATGATGACATTGGAGAAGAAGTATCATCTATGATAAAAGAGAAGAAAAATAAGAAGAATGAAATTGTAACCGGTGCCAATGTGAACACTTTTATTCTAGTTGTATTTGTTACTTTTTGCATTTTCTTATTGTCATTCATGGTTGTAACAATCTCCAAGTGAGTTAATAATTTTTACAATATTACTAACTAATTTAATAAATTTCATTTTATTTATTGTTATCCTTGATTAATTAAATTAACGATTGTGAATAAATTATCGTTATCCTCATGACGCGTCCATGTTGCTGGAAACCAATACAACCAAAAAAAATATCAAGGGTTGTTGCACGTTAATGATGGCCTTGTCCTTTGTCCAAAGAAAAAAAATAATTATGGCTTTGTAGGATTATGAGACACAATATTATGGCAATCTCATTATTATGGCTCTGTAGGCTAGTTTTTTTTTGTTTTGTTTTAAAAAATAAGTGTATTATTTTAAGTAAATCCAAAGATGAATTTGGTTTGAGTTTAAACTTATATTATTAACGAAAGCAA
Source organism: Ehretia macrophylla (assembly GCA_037974665.1). NCBI lineage: Eukaryota > Viridiplantae > Streptophyta > Magnoliopsida > Boraginales > Ehretiaceae > Ehretia > Ehretia macrophylla. The sequence goes on from CM075768.1 coordinate 10,751,516, forward strand.
TCACATTTGAAATGTGCTATTTTTAGTTAAAACTTATTGAACTTATGCACCTACAATGCTTCTACTTAACTTTATTTTTGTTTTGATGGTTTAAGTTTGCGGGGTGCGGTTGGTTGAATCTTCATTATGGCACCTTCTTTATGCAATGTTATTTTGAACGAATATTATTAAAGATTCAATATCATATTACCAGCAAATCAATAAGAATGGTCAAGGGTCGTAAATGCATTGTAATTCAATACAAAACTAATAAATAACTAGAAAGATAGTACTTTCTAGAAAATAAAGAAATTTGGTTCAAATTAATTCCTTGAACTGGGCAAAATAAATAATTATTTAATAGTTGAAATAATGACCAATATTTTTCTTTATATCAAAATATGAAGGTATTATCATCAATCGAGACCATAAATAAAGATCATGTGGGATGGCTTTGCCAAAAGATTAACACCACTTTTTACAAGTTTGTTAGCAAAAATATTTCATTTGCCAAAGGAAACACATAAATAAAAGACAAACAAAACGTCTGTAATCTAAAAAAGAAAAAGAAAAAAAAGAGTACCAAAATGTCACATTGGAACAAAATACATAAAGGGTGGCAATTCATTGTCAACATCTATATCTAGCATCAAAAGGAAACATGTCCAAAGCCTACCAAATTTAACATGCCAAATTTAAGATATTAGATTCATCCCGCCATAATTTGAAAGCAATATGTTTACGTTCAGTGGCAGATCCAATGTCATTAAGCGGGCCAACTTCACCCGGCTTCTCCATCATAAGGCAAACATACAGGCCACAGTCATTTCCATTAAGTTGTGTCGGGACCCATTCTTTCAAACTCGTCATTTGTTTATAAGTGTTTCCATCTACGACCTCCAAGATACTATGCATTCGGTCGACCTAAAATTTTACCCACGTCAATCTTTCAAATAATTGACTCAAACACATAAACAAACAGGAACAAAAAAATTAAAATAAAAAAGAAATCATACCAAGGTCCCCACACGTTTACTTATCTCTCTCTTTCGCATTGATGATATCAATGTATCACATATGTTCACTGAATTACGTTTCAAATCAATTATGACTAACAACCAATGGTTATTATCATAATTTACAGGCAAGAACATCTGCACACATATGATTAAACTAATTTATCACAAACAACAGACACACTATATTTAAAAAATTACAAGACCAATTAACATGTTTAAAGGAAAAAAATAAAAAGGATTGTTATAACATCTTCGCATTCAGCAATAGAATATCCAGTGAAATTTTTGGTATCCCAAAAATGTTTCTTAAATGTCATAGGGTCAAATCGTGGATAATCAAGGATTAGTTGTTATAAATAAAAACAATCAAATTGTTACATACAACTTATAATTTTAATTTTAACTTTTTTTATAATAAGTTATCGATAGTTTACCGTGCAACTACTTGGAAAATACTATCTATTAAAGCTTCCCTCTTTTTTCCTAGCAGACTTTGTTAATATCCAAGCAAAGGCGTCAATAATCTGATAAGTAAAAAAATATATTAATTATAAATATTCAAAATATAAATTTAAGACATTATTGGTGTATATTCGATGAGATACTCACGCCATCAGGAATATCTTTGTTAGGCATTAGAAAGAGCATCTCCACCCGTGTGAGTGCATACATCTCGGTTTTGATAACTACTTCCCTGCAATACAAGTATGAGTTAATGAGTTAATTAGTATTAGTAGTCACAAATTATATATTAAGTAAATTAAAATACTTACTGTGGATCATTGATTTGAGAAAATAAAAAATCTTGTAACGCCTCGTCTGATTGCATCAATGAATTTGCTAGTTCTTTCGAGATGCTGCCAGATTCAATCAGTTGAATGCCATCATCTTCCAAATTAGTCACATCAACCAAATCTTCATCCATCTCATCATCTTCACTTTCACTGCCAAAACTGCTTGTTTCACCACTTTCATTTTCCTCTCCTCCAGTTTCTACATTATTGCCTCTAGCATTTTCATCGTTGATATTCACAACGACATTCGACTCCACATTCTATAGTAATTGCATAACCATCACGGTCATTTGTTGGAGGGCACGATTATTCTCATCCGCAATATCAAATAGACTGTTTAATGATGTTTTTATCTCCACAATTTCATTTTTCATCTCTACAATTTCATTGCTTATCCTCTGGACCTCCTTTTCAATATTCAATCTACTACGCGATGATGATGCTTCTGTCCCCATTCTTTTATAAGAAAAAAATAAAAGATAATTACATATAGTAAACAACTATGTATTAGTAAAATAAATAGATTACACAAAAAATAACAAAATATATGAGAAGTAATTTTCAGATGATCACACATAAATCAATTGATAACATATATAGAGTATTAATTTGGCTCTAAGCTCCTATCTAGAAACACCACATTCCAAAGAAAATGGGTTTAAGGATCACAAAGGTGAAACAAGGAAAGAAAGAAAAGCTAATTACAAAAACATGCATTAAATGACAATATAAACATACCAATAGAGCATACATCGTTAAACAAACTATTCAGTATGATAGTCCATGAACCAGATGTACTTGCTCCAATAATACATGGTAATTACTGTAGCAATAATAACTAACGAACGCAATGAGGGAATGTTATAGATCGCGTAGCGGACAACTTGTCTCCTAATGATAAAATATGAACTTCTGGATTTGTTCTTGCTATCTGATCTTGTTGGTTGAAGTATTTATTGGATACTAGCACATTTTGCTAAAAATATTGGTTCATTCGTGTATCTATTATACGGCTGCATCATGTAATAGCTATGACTGCAGTTGATTTTAAGTCTGTAACAAGTTTTGTTTCTTGTTATCATTTGCTGATCTTTTCATATCTGTGTGATCAGTGCAACGAATTGCATTTGATGCCAGAGATGCTTAATGTTAAGATTATCATAGACTAAAACTTTTCATGTCTTAATAATGACGAGGATTAACTTTGCCGATGGCACCATTAGTTTTAGATATGTTTTCTTTGGAACTAGCTATCTAATTTTCATGCTTCGGTGAGGTTTGGAACTAGATATGTCATGCTTGATTCAAGTCACCAGTATGAAGCCATCGTCCAGTTTAACAGATTTACAGTTTTCAACACACAAAATTATACAACAGTCAAACATACTAATATATACTAGTTAAACATGTCGATTCCATACATTCATACCCTTTCCATGACAATGGTTGTCTCCATGTTGAGAGATTACCTAACAAAGAGCTCCTAATTGAACGGCTTGTAAAAGAAACTTGACAGCTATGTCTCATTCCAAATCTGGCTAAAGCACGTAGATCAAGCTTGCCAAGAAACAAATGATCTCTCTAGTTCTGAAAATTACTTTTACTAGCTGCAAAGATGCAAAAGTAAAGGTAATATTATTGGTAAACAAAAGAGATGCATTTAAAACATTGAGAGAAATTCGTCTTCACCAAAATATTTATTTATTATTATGATCGTCAATAAGGTTAATTAATATCTAAACACATTTTCAACCCAATTGATGGGCTGCTCATGACCCTGCAGTTAACTGGACAATGTCTAGAAAGGTCTGGGAGAGCCGATAGAACAACTCATGATAGTGGAAAACTTTGATGACATAATTCTGGATAAAAATCAAGTCGACAAAGAGACTCACCACACCGCGTAAGAAAGCATTATTCTTCAGTCAAATTAGAGATGATCCATGCCCTTGTTTTGCTTCTAGTGTTCTCTACGTTTCTGAGTCCACTATGTGGAGCTCGACTTCATCATCATCCACAGAAGCAAAAGCTTGAGGCTAACAGAGATGGTGACGAGTTTAGCAAAATTGGAGTAAGGCAGAGAAAGGCTTCAAGAATCTCCAGTGAGAAAAACGTTAATGATAATTTTTTTTTTAAAGAAGATGAAAAGTTTTAGTGGTGGGAGAAAAGATGGAGAGTTTTAGTGGTAGTTTGCTTTGGAAAGGAAAACACGTTATAGGCTTTGGAATTCTGAATAAGTGGCATTGGAATTCGAAAAGGGTAAAACAGTCATTGCCGTACAAAATTTCAATGCAGAAAGGGTATTATGGTAAATAAATTTGCAAAAGGGCATCATAGTAATTTATAACTCTGTAAGGTCAAATTAGTAAAAAGGCAAACTTGATACATGCTGACGTGGCATGTCTGCTTCATAAAGATTGACATAGCTTGATATGTGGCTGTGACAAATTTACCACATGTCTTATAGAAGAAGAACTCCTAACTTCACCAGTGTCTGACCTCCCTCTTAGAAATGTCTGGAGTACTCTTATCTTTCCTATTTTGAAGAAGGGGACACCCTTCCTCGTGGAAGGAGAAGTCTTCATGTCTAATAGCGCTTAAAACGCGTGAAAAGAGCCCAAAACCATTATCATCAACTATAGATGAAGTCATAGTCTAAATCTATGCAACAACATTTTTTTTTCTCATTTCTATTCTTCTTTTTTGTGATAAAGGACATGATCGTATGACGATTACTCAGCTCCAGGAGCATGAACCACCCAACAAAATAAAGTTTTATTTGGTCTAACTGTAAAATTTTAGTTTGAGAATAGTAAAGTATTAATTAGAAGTATTATTGAACAAAAATCATTATCTATTTGGCGTATTATATTGGGTAATGTTAAACTTTTAAAAATTCTTTCAAAAATATGGAGGGGTGTATTTAAGAAAGAAAATGAAAAATATATTCTCGCAACTTCACAAAAGTTTTTTTTGACAAGCTCCAAATTTTTTAACTTTTTTTAGCTTCAATTTTTTATCTTAAAACTCTTTAAAAAATATGCCAAACAAATTAACTTTAACTTTTAAATTCCAAAAAAAATATTTTTAAATATCTAAAAATTAAGTCAAATAGATCGTGTTTTATCCCTTGTAAATCGTGGAGGTAGCCCAATGAGAGTTTTTTTTGCTGGAAAAAAAAAAAAGAACTCTCATTGGACCACCTCCACGATTTACATGGGATAAAATACGATTTATTTGATCTAATTTTTAAACATTGGCGAGTTGCTTTCGATGAAATTTGAAATTTGAAATTTGACTATACATACATTGTTCCGACAAGAAAAAACAATTCATACATTGTCAACAAACTCGCCACCACTTGAGTTACCCTTGACCCTTTACCGTTTACCCACTTGCCAGCACAAGAGCTTTACACGTTTATTGTGTCTGCAAAAGAGTCATAAAGATTCAAAGTATCCGTTACCACACATGCCCCACATGCCGACAACTAATTTCATAGAATTTAAAACACCGTGACAACACCGACGTTGATGTGTGTGTTTTTTTTTTTTTTTTTTAATTAATTACTATATTAGTCTTTATTATTTTTGTTAAAACTCTTTATTGTTAAAAGTTAATCAATTTAATTTCATCATTAATAAATTCACCTACGATACAAATACACAAACACATATGTATATTAGGAAAAGTAAGATTTGATGGAGGTAAAGAAGGAGAAGAAAGGGGTTGGCTATTATTTTGATTTTTTTATATATAAAATGTTAGGTACTAGTTTAATTTTTTTGTAAAAATATTAGAGATTAGTTTATACTTTTATACTAAATATTAAGAATTAAATTAAAATCTATTAATCTTTTTTTTTTTTTTTTAAGTTTGACTCTCAAACAGTGGTTATATGCATGATATGTAACCACTTTTTATTTATATTTATTTATTTTTTAACGATAAAAATGAATTTGATAAAATTTTATTAAATAATAAAGACTAAATTAATCACATTTAAATAATAAGAATTAAGTTAAAAATTCATGATAATATTAAAAATCATTGATGTAATTTGGTAAAATAAAAAAAAATAAAAAAATAAAATGAACAACGACATAAATTTCACACGAAGCATACAGATCATCACATTCACACCTCATCATCAATAATTATCAAATTAAGAAAACCAAAAACTATTACCAAAAAATCACTATTTGCATATATCATGTGGGCCCCACTCAGTTGTCATTTTCTCCCCTATCTTTTTAAAAGCCGCATCTTCACTATCAAAAGTCCATGAAAAGCGTCAAACACCTTAAAACGCTGTCGTTTACTCGCTAGTCAAGAACACACTATTGTTTTCAAGCGGTTTCATTTACATCTTCTTTTACTCATACTGAAACTGCCACTGATCACCTTCTTAACTCTGCTTTTCACAAGTTCAAACGCTGTCGTTTCGTCGTCGTAAAGGTTCCATTGGCCTTTTACACAGAGTAAGTATCTCCATAACTGTTCTTACTTGTAATGCGTTTGATCTTATGGTGTTAGCGTGTACGAGGTTTCAAATAGCTAATTAAACTTCTTTTTCCATCAAAAGAATTTGCATTTGTTTTGAAACAAGTGATTTCGTTCGATTTTGACGTTAAAACTTACCGATGTAAGAATTCAAGAAGCCGTTTTTTTTCCATTTTACCGTTAGTTTTAATGGTAGAATTACAAAAAATGGCTTCTTTGAGAAGAAAAAATGTTATAGTGGGCGATTTGAAATTTCGTATATATGTCGCGCCTATTGATAATTATGATAGATTTTTTAAATGTAGGATAAGTATAAGCCAAGTGTCATGCGTTTAAATATCTTTTGGATTATCAGGATGATTATAATTATTTTTGTTTGATTTTGTTAATTATGTTGAATTTTTAGATATAGGACTTATAAGCCAAGTGTAATGCGTTTAAATATATTTAGTATTATCGGCGGTATTTGAAGGTATTTTTGTTAAAATCCTGATTATAATTAGCCGAGTTGCTGGGGTCTACACAGTCAACGCAGATGTTGACCAAAGGCCGCCTGAGATTTTTGTCGAAAGTTGAGTTTAATTTTATGCATTAGATGATTTTTTTTTGGTGGTTATTTTCATGATTATTTGAGATATGGCAAATATTTCCAAGAGATGAATGCTAGCTGCAGCCTTGGGTGCACACATTGGCCTCATCCTAGGGTAGCGTGCATTACATGCGCAGATGGGTCCCACTTTGATGTGAGCGTGTGGAATGCACTCATCGCTGGATGAGGCGAGTGCATGCACCACGAGTACACTTAGCAAATCTCTTTTCTTAATTATTTTCTTAATTACTAATTTACATACGGACGAGGATAATTTAGGATATAGAAGTTTACGCAACTTCATAGTGTGTCGAGATGGTACATTACTTTTACTGTAACACTATGTTTTGATCTGTGAGGGAATGGAAAGGAAAGGAAGGGAAGTATCTTAAAGGTAAGGGAAGGAAATGAGGAGGGAAAGGAAATGAAAGGATTTTGTGGTTCCTTGTTTAGATTGGAGAAATGAAAGGAAATGAAAGGATATTTATATATGTGAATTTACATTTACACCCCTCATTTCCCTCCCTTCCAATTTTAAAAGGCCAAGGTTTTTTGTCATTCACAATTTTTTAGCTCCCCTCATTACCTTTTCTTCCATTTTCCACCAATTTGGGAGGAAAGCATAATATGGCCCTATATTTCCCACCCCTTCCAAAATTTTTCAATCCAAAGATTCCCCTCTCTTTCTGTTGCCCAATCTAAGTCAATCCAAACAGAGTCTTCGTCTTGAATTCTAAAATGTAATACAAATGCATGATTTTATTGATTGATTTTCATGTTTTATAAAATTCAACTATCATTAGTATTCTTTCCTTGTACTCAATAATGTTGTTTAAAGTAGTATTTGTTCAAAGAGAGTATACTTTTTTTCCAATATTGTAATGGCTACTAGTATTTTGGGAAATTCAAGTTTTTATTTACTGCTCCTTAAACTTATATGGAGTTAAAAATCGAGAGACACATAGTACGAACATGTAGTTGACCATTGATCTTCTTTGGATCCCAACTGATGCTGAACATCTTCAATAAGTGTTTGTGGCAATGCTTAGGCAGTATATGACATATCTTTACTGTGGAATGGTTAATAATGGCTTTGGTAAGATATGCAATAGAATATAAGTAACTTTTCACATTGTCAAACTGTACAAGTTTTTGCATAAAGCTCAAGACCATAGAGAAAGAAAGAAAAAAAATTGAAGTGAAAAATGAGACATCTCAAAGAATGCTGTGAATTCTATACAGGTAGCTGGAGGGAGAGTAAGTTGCTGAAAACTTGAGGTAAATAGTTGTTGGCTATACTATATTTGGTTTACTGAAAAAGTCGAAGACCATGGTGTAACAGCAACTAACGGCATTTATTATAATTCTCATTTCCAATATAACTTGATTTTATGTTTGGCTGTCAATATTAATGCTGGAAGATGATCCAGTACCCATTCTCCAGTCAATGCTCGCATTTATCAATTGTTTTACAGGGAGGTTTAGTTTCTGAGTATTGGAAAGTGAATATGATCCTGTTGGTTACTTTGTCAAACATTTTTCTATTCAACCAATGATATCTGGGCCTGGAATGAGTAGATAGCGGTTTCATATATCTTGCAACTGTCTATACCAAAACTTAAAATCTCTTTCTGCTATTTAAGAAACCACCATCGTGAAAAATATCTCAATTACCTAGAACCGATGATGAAATTAATATTTCCTACTGTGTTATAGCTAGGTACATTTTTCAAACACTTTCTTGTAATTTTGCAGTTTCCATCCTGGTACTACTTGTGTTTTCCTTTATTATCCTGCACAGGTATATAATAGTTGTGATAATTCATTGAGCAAAATCATTATGATGTCCTCCTTTTCTTGATGTGCCATTTCATATCAGTATACATGTGTATACAAGTATAGACTGTTTTTGCTGTAATGTTAATCACAAAAGATAGTTTGCCTTAAAAGGAAAATACTTCTACAAATTTCTTTATTATGGTGGTAGATAAGTCATGTATGTTCTTTTAATCCTATTATAATGACCCATACCATCTGAAATTAGAATGCATTAGATCCAGCTAAAAGCTTTTGAAGTCAATGAGAGAATGAAAAGCATGTTTGCTTTGCTGTAATTGAGAACTAGTTTCTATTATACTTATTTGATCTCTGAAGAAGTGCTGGGGAATATTAATTCAGAGTTTCTTTTGGTGCATTTTCTTGAAATATGGTCACTCTTTGAAAATCTTGGAGATCAGATTGGGGACTCTAGCATTAAGTATGTGCTGTGCTTAATAGAGTGACACTAAAAATTGTCATGCTTCAATGTATTAAATTCAAATCAGCTACAAAGTTGCTGAATAACAGACATGGGTAAAGTGTCTCACCGTCAATATATGCAGCTGTGTTACTGTTATTGATGTTTCCTTGTTGTAGGCAAATGCATGTTATTTGAAGCAAGCAAATGGCTACTCTCGGTGATATAGGCTTTGCAGCAGCAATAAATATCCTCAGTGCATTAGCTTTCTTCGTGGCATTTGCCGTACTTCGCATTCAACCGATCAATGACAGGGTTTACTTTCCCAAATGGTACCTAAAGGGTTTAAGAAGCAGTCCACTGAACTCAGGTGCTTTTGTCCACAAGGTTGTCAATTTGGATTTTCGATCATATGTAAGGTTCCTGAATTGGATGCCTGCTGCACTGCAAATGCCGGAAGCTGAGCTTATTGATCATGCAGGACTAGATTCTGCTGTTTATTTGAGGATTTACTTGACAGGGTATGGTTGCTTTCCTTTTGTTGCAAATAAGTCATGTCAGTGTGATCCTTGAAAAATTTTATGTTATACTTCACATATTGAAGCATACCAATGATTACATCATATTTCATGATAATTGACCAGCTAGTTAATAGAATGGATGAGTCCCTTCGACAAATCTTAATCACTTTTGCTAATTGAGATCTGAGCTAATACCCAAGAAGTTGCAATTATGCACTTCAATATCATCTTTTTAGGATGTTCTTAGGAATCTTGCCAAGCAGATGTGATTCCATTATTGAGAAGCATTCCTCAGTTGGGATCAATTTGCACTTCCATTCTCCATATAGTGGCACATGTAAAACTTATGGTTTACCTTTTGATGCTAGTATATCTTTCTTTTCACGGGTCATTGCCCTAGATCACTTCATGGTGTCTATTGACACCAATTAGTTATGAGAACCATTAGTTATTGTTTCTTATGATCATGGTCATGAAGTTTTAGAAAGTAATTTTCAGGAAAGGTATTAGTGAGCTAATGAATAGAACTTAAACAACTGTTTCTTGTAATGTCTTTACAATGGGTCAAGAAATTCCCTCTTTGACTCGAAATGGTCAGAATATGACTTTCTCCTTTTGGTTATTTACTGAATATGCACCAGAGAAACAGAAATTGAAATATGTATGTATTGTGCTCGGATATTTTAATATGGGTTACTATGTGATTTATGCACATAGATAGTCTGACCTTTAGGTCTTTACAATACTAGTGTACTATTAGATATATGTATATGAACTCATCCTGATTCTTATTCCTGTTCTTCCATTGATGAATCCCTTTGTTTATGAAGGGATCGGCCATTGTAGGAGATGAGTATGAATGTTTTGTGTTTCCTGTTGATGGTTTTCTTTTGGCGCTGTCTTCATAAGATGAAATAACAATGTCAATCTGAAACAGGTGTTGTAGAGATAGTGTATCTTTTGAAGCACAAATAATTCTACCTTCAGACAGAGACTGCAAAATTTGCTAATACATTGAAACTTCATGGAACTATGTTACCTTAAGTTGTTGTATATGATATGGTTCCTAGGTTCTATTCTCCTGTTTGTCTCCTCTTTTCTGTTAAGGAATCATGATTGATGTTAGGTGTAGTTGTTTTTAAATTCTTTATACTGGACTGATTTCGTATCATTTTCTCTTCTTCTATGTTCTTCTCTGCCTTCAAGCAGGCTCAAAATATTTGTCCCTATTGCATTAATTGCTTTTACCGTTATGGTGCCTGTTAATTGGACGAATCACACTTTGGAGCGTTCAAACTTGACTTACAGTGATATTGACAAGCTCTCTATTTCCAACATTCCTTTGAAATCTCAGAGGTACTTAACATATCCATGTAGTGTGAAATGCTACGATTGACTTTGCTTTATTCTAGTTTTGTCTATATTGTTTCTGTATTTAATGTAATGATCCAATATTGTCCATTTTCCTTATGCGTTCATGGCATCAGATATATTTAATGCATTTTTGTCAGCAACTCTGTACCCTAGTCCGATTGGCCTTTCTTGCACCCCCTAGAGATAATTTTCCTTTTCCCCTCTTTACATTTTTATATACATTCTTCGGCCTTTGAGACAAACAGTAAGTAGACTCATTCTAATTGTCGTAGTAGTAATAGATAGTTGTAGGAACCAGATTCTTGTTAACATTACGATAGAAGCCAAATTGGTAGCAATTGTATGTGAAAGGAAGACCTCCTGGATCATAAAATGGAGATATCAATGTAGAATATCTTGAAGATTGGCCCAACCTTTTGTAAATACCACAAAATGATAATTCAAGGGATGGCATAAAAGAGCTTGGAGTAAGAATTCCATGCATGGTTGAGAAACTGACGATGAATGTTAGAGTTGGAATTGAGCTTACTTAGGAGAAATAAAGCATTAATTTGAGAATTGAATTTTCACTGCTAAATTATTTAAAAAGTTGAGCTTACGATGGACATCACAAAGGTTTATGAAGATAAAACATAAGAATAAGTGCAAAAGAAATGCTTCATCTTCTTTCAGATTTATTTGTTTTTCTGATTTAGATGTAGAAATCCCATTCTTCCAAGGGGTTTAACAACAATCTTAAATGAAGGCCTGGATAGCCATAGGTTATATACACTTTTTATATGTATGAATCCCAAAATATATCTGCCCAAATTTTGTTTGGTTAAAGGTCCTGTTTGGATGTTGAACGATCTTTTACCTCTTGACAAGAGCACAATTTTATGCATCTCAATTGATGCTCCCTGAAAAAAATTAATGTCAATTTATTTTAGTAGTAACTGTCCGATGCTAGGAAGACATGCAAAAACAATCTATCTTTGTAATCAGGTGTATGGTACTCTTTGGTTAGGCCTACACTAACAGGAGCATGGCATGGTTGCATTTTGATTTGAGGAAATGCTTTTTGACAATGTTCGATTTTCAAAGTAGAACTCATGTACTGAGGTCTTCTTTTGATGATTTGTGCACGAAGGATTTAAAACAATCTTGATCTGCCCTAAATCTGGGTTGTTTTTCCAAGTATAGCCTGTCTTGGGGTTTTTCAGGAATTCTAGTGTGCGTAGATGTTGTTCACCTTTTGATTCTTTTTTCTTTTCTGCCTGAACCTCTCTAATTCTTGTTGTTTGCAGATTCTGGACACATCTGGTAATGGCTTATGCCTTTTCCTTTTGGACATGCTATGTGTTGAAAAGAGAGTATGAGATAATTGCATCAATGAGGTTGCATTTTCTTGCTTCAGAACATCGACGCCCTGATCAGTTTACAGTAAGAACAGCTCATTATCTACTTTTTGACCAAAAATAATCTTAAAACGATGATTTGTCACCATTATTTTCATGTTAATCCATATGTTAGGATTCTTGCTCGAATCTGATAACTGACTAGTTATCATTAAGTTTAGAAACGATTTTGTGGATTGAAAAATTTGCTAGCGGTGCTGAAGCTTTTAAGCCTGTGTTCTGGTCTCTAAACAGTAGGGATCATTTAAAGGGTTTCCTTCTTTACTATTGGTTGAATATTCCAAGAATTGCAGAAATTTTTGTTGTTAGTAAACTACATGGGCAATTGAACACCTTAAGGACTTCAGACAGAAATGTGTGTGGGCCTGTGAGGTCAATCTCATAGACTGTTTTTACCATGTGATTGAGGTTCTATACAAATCAAGTGTGGTGTTAATCACAGGTTTAACATGCGTGTGTGTGTGTGAGAGAGAGAGAGAGAGAGAGAGAGAAGTGAAAGTTTCAGAAGGTCACAAGTTTTTCCATGAGATTAGGTTTAACTGGAAGTGGTTAGTGATTTCAAATTTCAAGTGTATAAAGTCTCTCTGGAAATGTAGTAGTATTTGACCATTCGAGTCTCTATAAGAATTATTCGAGTCTCTATAAGGACTACATATCTGACATTTAATTTGATGTGACAGTTCTCTTCCATGAATTTGTTATCTTTTCCTCATTATTAAAATCTTTTACTGCATCAAATTTGCACTTATGTGAAGTTTTAATAAGGCAAACATATGGGCTATCTTTTACAAACTTTCGGATGATACCTACAGGATTATAAGTACCCGAATATGAGAGAAACAAAAAATATCACTACCGTGTAAACGAAAAGTTTGACCTTGTTCCATAAACTGGTCGCTAGTTGATCTGATTGGACCCCGGACATGCGAAAGCCCATCCTGGGAGGCTGCAATTCAATTCTCATAAGGCTTTGTTTGGCCTAACTTTTTGACACTCAAAAGTGTTTCCTCTAAGTTTAAAAGCTGTGGCTAACTTGTTTGGCCCATTTCTGAAAGTGCTTTTCAGTAAAAACTGAAGTTGAAAAACAAGAAGTTCCAAATTGGAGCTTTTCAAAATAGACTTTTGCGAAACTGTTTTTACATAATGCGATAAGCTGTTTTCTTTTTCTTTCTCAAATATATCCCTTCATATTTTTTAAAGTCCAACATTGCCTTCAAATTTTCTAAAAACTCAACATTGACCAATATAGGCTAAATAGTCGACGACTTTTATTCAACAACACTTCTAACAAAAGCTCTACAACTCAAAAGCTAAAATTTCATAGCTAGGCCAAACATAGCCTAAGCCCTTCAGGCAATGCGGTTTAACTCTGTCACCTTCAATGCCTTTTTTTTTTTTTTTCTTTTTTTTGTGAGAAACAAGCATGACAATGTGAATTAGTATGAGTTCTTTTCTGTGGTACAACAAAGATATATGTCGAATGGAATCTATGCCATCCAAAAGGGTAGAATATGTAGAGAGTCAATTTCCATAATATACATGGCTGATGAATTGATATGTAAAACGGCCCGAAGTATATTGAATCCATTGTTACATAGGAAGTTTCTGCTGTAACAAGTGAAGGTTATGGTTTGGCACAGGTGCTTGTTCGAAACATCCCACCAGATCCAGATGAATCAATTAGTGAGCTGGTGGAGCATTTCTTCATGGTCAACCATACAGATCATTATCTCACACATCAGGTTTTTCTTTGATGCATCCCTGATTCTACTTGAAAGATCTGCTCATTATTCAAAAGTGAAGTTTATGAATTTATTACTTTTTTCTCTTCCAGAATAACGTTTAATCTTTATCTGTACTGGCATGAGTGCTTATAAAGGGCCCTCATGTTTCACTATGTTTGAAGGCACCATTTCTGAAGTTGCATTTGATATTGACCCTTATATTTAGCGTTCTCTAAAACTCTCTCTTATGTTCCTTGGGTTTTGGTGCATCTACTTTCACATTTAAGTGCTGTACATATATACTCTTATTCACTGAATCCTGAGATTTATCAAACTTATTGAACTTCTGGCAAGTATGGACAACCATTTTTGTCTCACTTTCAGTCCATCCATCTTGGTTTGCTTTTCACTGGGTCTGCAGTCTTTTGAATTGGGTGGAGGTTGTTTGCTCTTGTGTGCTATGTGTATCTTCTATCTAAGATTTCCAACAGTACTTTTATGAGATCTTGAGATATAGTTGGACTGCAAAAATGATATTGAAGAATATAGGAAAGACTTAAACAAAAATTTGTAAAAATCTTTTGAATTCAGTCCTATGGTCTGTTAGCTGGTAATGTTTGTATTCTGTTGTTAACAGTTAGCGTTTTATCAATAGCTGCTCCCAGAAATCAATAAGGTACCAACTGTGAATCTATTCCCACTTTAGATGAATGCTTGACTTGCTGCACAGCAGGTCGAAAACTTTCAAAAAGATTAGATTTGGAGGGAAATGTTTCCAAGCATCACAAAAGTCATCTGAAGCCGTATTGTCCAACTTCAGTGAGCTGGCTATATATGTGCGAACAGATATATAGTTCCTTCGGTATGTTTCAACGGGCGGTTTGCTGTTAGAAATTGACTTTCTATGTGTCGTATCTGAGTGTAGAGGTTTGCTGTCAATCAATGATTTGTCATTAATTGTTACATATAGATGAACAAAGATACATGTTAAATGGTTTCCTGTTGATCATCTGGCTTTCTACGAAACATATTGTGGCACTTGGTGTCATAGTTTCGGAAGTCAAGATGAGAGGAAGAAAGAAAGTGTCTCCATAACATTTAAATAGAATCAACTGGATATTGTTGTTGACCTGTTGAATCATCTGTATGCAATAGAATCTATATGATCTTTCACACTTTTAATTGCATGTAGGTTGTATACAATGCTAGCAATCTATCAAAACTAGTCAATGAGAAGAAGAAGAAACAAAATTGGCTCGACTTCTATCAGCTGAAGTATGCAAGAAATCAATCCCAGATACCCATATTAAAGGTCTTTTACCTTTATGACCTTTTATTATCTCTAATCCTATTTATGTTAGGGAAACACCATCTCTCTTATTTCATTACTAACATCTTGTCAGGAACTTCTGTTTCATAAAGCAGACTGGTTTTCTTGGCTTTTGGGGAGAGAAGCTGGATGCCATTGATTTTTATACTTCTGAGGTTGAAAGACTGACCGAAGAAGTAAGTATCACTTTTGTTTCTCTTACATGTCTTTAAAGTTTTTGTACATTTGACCCTGCTTTTAGAGCTTTCTTACAGGGATTTGCTGTTCTACAAATTTATCTCCATACTCTTAGTAATTTGTTGATTGTCTGACTGTTGGAGAACTAAAGATTGAATGGGCAATGTCTGACTGTTCATTGTCTTATACCTTGGTGTTGGAGGTCTATGTCTGAATCCTCTTCCACTCTTTGAAATGCAATAGGAAAACTCTGTCCAACTACATTTGTGGACACCATACGTGCTGCTTATAGTCAGTCCATATTACTAAAGATGCCACTACATCTCCCATGAATTGATAACCAAATAGAGTATCCCAATAAGAATTAATCTTTAAAATAATCTCTTAACTTAAAAAAAAACGACATTTTGGTTCCTTTTATTCTTTTGGTGTTTCGTCTATTTGTTTTAGTGCCTTGTTAGTCCTTCCAATTTTTCATATATTTTTTAACGGATAAAGCACGTGAATGGCACATGCATGACAGCAACCAAAACCATTCACATCCTTTGTCTGTTAGGTTTTAAGATCCAAAATGGGAAAATGACTGACGGGACACTAAATAAAGAGTTTAGGGCCTAAAGGCACAAGATATAAGGGACCAAATGTCATAATTTGTAGAATTAAGGGATCATTTGTGGGGATTACTCTCCCAATAACAGCTGATATCACTTCCACTAACCCTATCTGACCACTTGCGGAAAAATAAGAACTACTAATGTGGATTGCATGTAATGCTTGAGTTGTACAATACTGTATCATAGTGCAAGTAGTAATATACACATGATTCTCATATCGTGAATAACTGGATGACTAGTTTTCTTTTAATTTTCAGCATACATATTGATTTGTTGTTCTTTCTTTTGGTTTGGATTGACAACAGATATCCTCAGAGAGGTTGAGGGTTGCCAATAGTGCTAAATATGTCATGCCAGCTGCATTTGTTTCCTTCAAAACAAGATGGGGAGCTGCTGTTTGTGCTCAAACTCAACAATCGAGAAACCCAACCCTATGGTTAACGGAATGGGCTCCAGAGCCCCGTGATGTGTACTGGGATAATTTGGCAATTCCATATGTTTCATTAGCAATAAGGAGGCTTGTCATTGCAGTCGCATTCTTCTTTCTTACCTTCTTCTTCATGATTCCCATTGCATTTGTGCAGACCCTCGCAAACATAGAGGGAATAGAGAAAGCATTGCCCTTCTTAAAGCCCATCATTGAATTGTGAGTTTTCTTCTCTTTTTATTCTTCAATTCATTGGTCTTCATCATCTCTTATTACAAGGGAAATATATAATTCCTAGTGTTCCTGTTTGTTTCTATCGATGAAGAAGGTGTCAATGTGGTTTCATATGTGAGTCTGTTATCTTTTACTTTTTTCCCCCTCCTTTTTCCCCTGATATTGGACCTTGAGTTTCTGTGCCTCGTCATGAGAAGATCAAGGAAGATGCTGTCAGTTTTGAAACTTCAAAATTAAACATTTGATAGAGACTGATAGGTTATGCCTTCAAAAAGGTGCCCCAATATGGTCGAAAGGGCGAAAGGAATCATAGATGTACTGATATATAGATTGTTTTTCTTTTGTTGGATAGGTGTATAGTTGTTTCAGTACTATTAAATTGTTTTTTTCTAAGAGGGCATCATTGATCTTGTTGCCCTTCTTTGACCACAGCCCTGCTAATCAGTATAAGTCTTATGTATGTAGCAGCCATCAATTCAGAAACAGTGTATGAGGGACCATAACTTAGAGATGCTTAGAAAAACAACATGAACTTATAAGAATTGTTCAGATTTGAAAGGGGAGATTTACATTCTCGTTATACAGTTATGACTTGTGTCGTATTTTATGACAGAGAAATCAGTGAAGCACCAACATGTACATTCCTGATTATATACTGGCTGCATGCTGCCTCTTTCATTTTGGTCAGAGGCTCTTGTTGTTGCACTTTGTTAGTTAATATAACAGAAAAAGCAACCCTTTTTGTTACGGATTTAATTCATGAATTTTGACTAGCGTACCTGTAAAATGTGTTGAAGTCATCTCCAATTGGCTGTTTATGGATTCGTTACATCTTTCACTTGGAACCTGCAAAGGCTTGTTTTAAGAGTGATTATGCACAATCACTATGGATGCAATCATTTTGGACCATTTTGGACACAGTCACTATGGATGCTGTCATTTTGGTCCAAAGCTTGCTTTTAGCAATTCCCTATAGCCTCTTCTAATTTCAGTCGAGTAATCGATGAGATTCTGAGTATAAATTGCTTACAGCTTAACTGACAAATAGTGGGGCAGGTTGTGGTTTGGATGTAATATTTTGGGTTGTATGTCATATACACACTTGAGATTTTTCTGAGTTGTCTGAAAGTTGAAAACTTTACATGCACAATCTCTTAGAATGCATCTATTTGTAGTTGCGAGGTTTTGTTTCCATTTCTCTGCTATAGTTAAGAGTTCAATTGTTTGCATTACGGGAATGATCGCCAATGATTGATGGTTTTGTGGATGAGTATGGGCACATGAATTTCTTCATGTCACAGTTATTGTTTCATTCTCGGTAACCACATGGTAGTTGATAAGTCATTTCATTTGCCTATATCACACTTGGTGCATAGTTAGAAGCACAATCATTCTTATAACCACAAAGTACAAAATATGTTGAATGGAAATAAATATATTCTCCTTGAACAAGTGTTATGCTACGTAGGGTGATCACACTGTCAGGATTGATGGTAATTGCTCTTTTGTTTGAATTTCTTATGTGGTAATAGCTTAGCCAAACTTGTTTATGCTCTTACTTTTCCTCACCCGGACCTCTTTTACTACTGCTTTTGCTACATTTTGCTCCCTCCTTTACTGCTTAATATACTGAAAGCATACTCTTTTTTCATGCAGAAAAGCAATCAAATCATTTATTCAAGGTTTTCTTCCAGGAATTGCTTTGAAGATTTTTCTCATATTTTTACCTTCTCTGCTGATGCTAATGTCAAAAATTGAAGGATTTTCTTCTATATCATCTCTGGAGAAAAGATCTGCCTCTAGATACTTCATCTTTCAGTTTATCAATGTATTCCTTGGAAGCATCATCACAGGAACTGCATTTGAACAATTAAATAAATTTATCCACCAGTCTGCAAATGAGTATGTTCTTGTCCATCCATTATAGAATTTTCTCCTCGTTTGAGATAGTAGTTCTTTCTAATTATTTGTGATAGATAATGTGAAACTCTTACACTGTGCCATCAATGTTTTAGGCAGTATTTCTTTTGTCATTTGTTATAGATTAACGTGCAACTTTTGAATGAGTGCGCTCCTGCTACACACAAGAGTTGCTTAAAATGCTTTTCTGATTAAAAGGTAGACTTTATTAATCTCAATCACTTTGTAAAACACAGTGTCTACTAAAAAGTGCTGCACAAAGAGCAAGAAGATGAGATATTGCTTGTGTCCGAGTATTATTTTAAGTTGATGGAAATATAACTTTTTATTATTTTCTAGAACTAAAAATAATTGAAGATCAAGATATACCAAGTGATTGTTTTTGGCTAGGGGAAAATATAAGTACTCATCTGAACCTACCAGAAAAAAGTATTCGTCTGAATTTTTCGGGTATAAGAGTAAATCCATGGGGAGCTTAGAGGAAAATTTTCCTAACTGGATTTTGCCATGATTTTCACTATATGTTATTCACACATTTGCATGTAGAAAAATCCATATTTTGAGGTTTGAAAGAGATTGACCTATATATATTATAATCTTGTGTAGCTCTGTGTCCCCGTAACTAACAAGACTGTGGCTAGTGTTATCACTTAACTACCTGGCGTTAGGATTTCTTAGATTTTATTTCAAATGTTTGAGTCAGTAATGTGAATTGATGTTTGTGCAGTATTCCAAGGACAATTGGTGAATCTATACCCATGAAGGCAACCTTCTTTATTACTTATATAATGGTGGATGGATGGGCTGGAGTCGCGGGAGAGATTTTGCGATTGAAACCATTAATAATCTATCACTTGAAAATTTTCTTTTTGGTGAAGACTGAAAAGGATAGAGAAGAGGCAATGGATCCGGGGAGTATTGGTTTCAACACAGGCGAACCTCAAATTCAGCTTTATTTCTTACTTGGCCTTGTTTACGCTGTTGTGTCACCGATTTTACTTCCTTTCATCATAGTATTTTTCGGCCTGGCATTTGTTGTGTATCGTCATCAGGTAAAGCTCCATATGCATGGCAATAAGCTTTCAGATAAACTATGCTCTGAATATTTCATATTTTAGGAATACTCTACCAACTGCAGTTCTGTGGGCAAAGAACTTTTTGGTCTTATTAGTAGGATAGCGTTAATGGCACTCCATTGATAGCTTCAGGCACTCCATGTATGAGACGCATTGATGAAGTTCAAAATAACAATTACCCTATAGTTATATTAACTATTGCAAATAAAATCCCATCTCTATCAGTTTTCTGTGGGGAAGGAGATTTATATTGCTTTACTTAAGCTTTGAAGTAAAGCTTTTACTGTCCATCTCATTTTCATATTATGTATTGTGTCAGAATAATGTCAGTTAGATATCTAATAATCTCCGGGGAAGAAGGTTATATCTTCTTTCTTTTTCTTTTTTCGGATTTTCTCTTCCATTTATTTTCTTTTTCTATGGTGGGGGGCCCTTTACAAACTTTGACATATATGTTGCATAAATGGTGGTTAAGCATATAATGCATTAGGAAATACTATTTTAGGTAAATATAGTAGTCAAAGACTGTTACTGGTGAGCCTTTGCATTGAGTCTCAAGTTATTTACAAGCACACCTGAATATGCATCGGCCATCACCATCCTTTCTACATCAAGTCATCCTTGTCGACCAGTCTCCGAACATGTTATCCTCTGCAAAGTGGACTTCATATATAATATCCATGTCTATAGTTTATCTTGGTTGCAACGTAATTAAAATTACATGCACATACATTTATTGACAATAGGCTAGTTCTTTTAGAGTGGTTCACAGTTGAATATTAAAATATTAGTCGCATAACAGCACATTGGTATCAGATTCTTTCCTCGTCTACCCAGTAATATTATTGTATTGTCAAGTCCAAATCATCCGCCTATTTCTTTTGGCTGTACTCGAAGCATTTGCGTTTGCTGTTTCTGTATGCGGCAACTCCTCCCATGGAGCCAATTTAGTGGAATATGTGGTACTGCGTTTCATCAAGCAAGCCACATGGGTTTTGTCAATGCATAATAATCTTTGCCACGGTCGACTATCTATTACATACCAGTTACTTTGCATTTTGGTCAATAAGGTGTGCCCTTGATAAGTTTAGCCTATTGTGATGAGTATGCCACATTTTACATATAACCTTCTTCATGAATTTGCAGATTATTAATGTTTACAATCAAGAGTACGAGAGTGCAGCAGCATTCTGGCCAGATGTTCATGGGCGCATCATAGTTGCATTAGTAGTTTCCCAGCTGCTTCTGATGGGATTGCTAAGTACCAAAGAAGCCGCCCAGTCAACTCCTCTGCTCATTACACTCCCAATAGTGACCATTTGGTTTCATAGATTCTGCAAAGGCCGATATGAACCAGCTTTTGTTAGATACCCATTGCAGGTACTAAAGACGATATAGTTTTGAGTTCATTTATTCATTCTTATCCTTAAAACACATTGTTACATTTTCCATGATGTCAATCCAATATAAATCCTGACACAATTGACGCTATGATCACATTGTGGAGCTGCATAGCATGGTGTAGAGAGTTATTATTTTCTAAGGAACTGAAAATAGTAGTCAAAGTGCTGACATAGGCGCAGCGCAATCTGAAATTTATATCGACTCTGTCAGACTTGATGTTCTTCCTTCTTTGGGGGTAGTATGGATCTCTAATCAGCACTAAATTTCTTCGTCTTCTTTCTCTTCCTTTTGGATTTTTTTCAGGAAGCAATGATGAAAGATACACTGGAACGTACACGGGAGCCAAATTTGAATGTGAAAGATTACCTTCAAAGTGCTTACATTCACCCAATATTCAAGGGCGGAGATGATAGTGATAGTGATGTAGCTAGTGAAGATTCTGAGCAAGAACCTGCACTTGTCCCCACAAAACGCAGTTCTCGAAGGACTACACCTGCTCCCAGTAAGCACAGTGGTTCCTCTCCATCCTAATCGCATGAACTTACGTCTAGCCGCTAACATTTGCATAGGCATCTCCTTCATGGTGAATCTTGGACTCCTCGTTTACTGCCTAATGAACTCGATCAAAGGTCAGACTCAGAGAGATAACATTTACACGGACTTCTCCTTCATGGTAAGATTTTAATCTTCACGAAGCTTTTCGGCTATAGGTCAATGTTCATTGTGATTAAAAATTTGACTGTCAGTGTACCACTTGTTGGAGTCTGCTAAGTATTCGGATCGGACACCATGAAATAGTTTGTGAGATTGCAGAGAAATAGAATGAGTTGGAAGCCTGTAAATGAACCATTCATTCCTGTAATAACATCGATTTTTAGGCAATCTGATGTGTTATCACCATTTCGTGGTTCACTGTACACTATATGTCACCAGACAAATGATATGCAACATACATATATAGAACGTTACCCTATTGTAAAGTTGTTTGTATTCTTGTTTTCGACTAGGATAATATTGAACATTAATGTACATCAGTTATGTGTCCAACAAAATTTTGAGGTTCTGGGAAGCTCCATTAGTAGGTTCATATTGCACACTACAAGTTACACAACACCACAACCAGAAAACATGTATAACAAGTCAACTCAAGGGTGGGGTGAAACGGTTAAGTAGTAACTTGTTATAATTAGAATTTGGGAGCTTGATTCACAATTTCGGTTTCTATTATACCTAAAAGAAACTTGTATGACAAACCAACTCAGGAGTTGAGTAGAACGGTTAAATAGTAACTTGTTGTAATTAGAATTTAAAAGCTTGATTCACAATTTCGGTCTCTATTATATCTAAAAAAAACTTGTATGACAAGCCAACTCAAGAGTTGGGTGGAACGGTTAAGTAAGAACTTGTTGTAATTATAATTTAAGAGTTTGATTCACAATTTCGGTCTCTATTATACCCAAAAGAAACTTGTATGACAAGTCAACTCAAGAGTTGGGTGGAACGGTTAAATAGTAACTTATTGTAATTAGAATTTAGGAGTTTGATTCACAATTTCGGTCTCTATTATATCTAAAAAAAACATGTATGACAAACTCAAGAGTTGGGTGGAACGATTAAGTAATAACCTGTTGTAATTATAATTTAAGAGTTTGATTCGCAATTTCGATCTCTATTATACCTAAAAGAAACTTGAATAACAAGCTACTTTATCATCTTCATATTAGTATAAATATGACTATTGCAAGGTAAAAAGCATAAACAACCAGAAAAGCTATACTAGCCAATAAAACCATCTTGACCTGAACTGAATTTGTCTTGAGTTTCGAGAATTTCGATGGTTCTAAAATTGAAGAGAATCAATAGATAATTTAGATTACAGACAAGTAGCTAATGAAATAATATATTACTTTAGTGTTGGTGATAATAACTACAGTACAAATTAGAATCAATCGATAACCAAAATTAAAAGCAAACAGCTAATGAAATAGAATATTTCTTTACCAATGTCGATGGTAATAATTACCGTACAAACTATTCCTAAAAATATTCTAAGGACTTGTATGTGTGCCGCCATTGAGTTGATTATCCTTCCCTTTCTGGGTTGACCATGTTTTTTATAACCTAAGTAATTTGATAACTGACTACAACCATTAATACAATGCAGTTACAATGAATTGCTCTAATATTGTCATTTAATAAGATAGTGGCTTGATAGATGATGTCATCAATTTTACATACACGTGACACTTATTAATCGGGCCAACATATAAAGAAAATTATGATGTAAATAAAGTAAAGCAAAAAAGGCTAAATAATGAACTTTTTATTAAATGTAAAATAGTTTAGCAAAGAAAAATTGACTATTTCTTACTCTTTCTTTTACTTATAATGAAAGAACTATCTTAGTAATTATCTTATCTAAGGTTGTAAGGCACTTTGGGCATATCGCAAAATTTTCTTGACTACAAATATCAGTTAGAGAGAATGTATCAAACTTTGTTCTAATTCAAAATAGAAAAGTAGAAAAGTACATGAGACACTTAATTCCAAAAAGTTCATGAAACGAGCATTATTATCTTATAGAAAGTTGTAGAATAATTTGGCTAGACCTGAAAATTTCGTTGACAAGTCTTAATTAGGTAGAATTTATCTTCTTTTTTTTTTGCCAAGTAGTATATTTATTAATTAAACAAAGTAAATACAAAGGAGATTTGGTCTAAACTATACAAGAACCCAGATAATAAAATAAAAGTACAAGATACAAAGACAAGTCAAATGCAAAGACCCAAAACTAAAAGACTAGCAAAAAACTTCAACCAGAGCTAACATGAATTATACTCCCAATCTAGAACCAACCACCAAAAATTCACTGGAACTACCATACAAGTGACAAACAACCCACCAAGGTGAGCCTTGAAACAATGCGTGAAAAGGAGACACGCAGATCCAATGGAGGAAGACAGTTAAATACTTCAGATGGTGAAGCTAAAATCCAAATCTCTACTGGTAAATGCGTACTCCACTTGAGCCCTCCAACTACACACACGGGTGTTTAACATCACAGGGGTGAGGATCAGAAGTAACAACATTAGTTGACCAAAAAGAACAAAAACATACACCGATAACAACCCAAACACATAGTATCACAACTAAATCCATAACATAAAAGATCAAAACCAATAAAAACTTACACAAACTATATACAAAGGTAGAAAAAACAAAAGAAAGAGAGAAAAACAAGAAAAAACAAACCAAAAGAGGAAGAGGAGAGTTGGGTGCTACTGGCCTGAAGATCGTAGCACTAAGAACAACTACACAGAAGTGGTGAGATAATCTTCAATTAAAGGGGGTGAGTTTCTCTTTTCAGAGTTGAGAGAAAGAAAAAGAGAAGTGATAACTAATGATAGTATAATCTTTTTTTTTTTTTTGGTCAAATTGGTAGAATCTATCTCGCTCTTCAACAATTTGAATAGAAGAGTTTTATAGACACTTGAGTCGCAGAAAGTAGGGGAGGGGGAGGGATTTAAAAGTTCATAGTGGGTCATATTTCAAAATTTTAAAAGCTATGGGAGTATTTTGGCATGTAAACCCAAACACTTAAAATAGCTCGTCTCTTTTTACAATTTTCTTACCTTAAACCCTTTTGCTGCACCCTTTGGGGTTTAAAGGGTGGAGGCTTTTTTGGCCTCTATAAACTCCAAAAGAAAAAAAGAAAAAAGAAAAAAAAAGTGAAGACTCCATAAATCCTAGCAGACGCTTTCACTGGTAAAATAATCTCTTCTTCTTCTTCTTTTTCTTTTTTTTTAATTTTTTTTAAATTTTTTATGGACCCTTAAACCTTTTCTTTTTTCTTTGTTAGACCCTTAAACACAAAACATAGTCATTGTTGTTTTCAATTCAAATATTTTAATATTTTTGACGACCCTTTATTGTTTATGTGTCAAAGATCTAAACTTCATTGGTTTTCTTATTTCTTTTAAGTTATTTGTTTAGCTATCGGCTCGGTTAGCAAGAAAATGAAGTAAAAAGAACTGAAAATTTTTGGAGCTTGTGCATAGCCGGAGTTTTCTGTATCGGGCTGCCCTTTGATTTATTGACCCCAAAAATGTAGAAGTCTCTCCAAGAAAATAACTTTACTTGATCAAACTTGCTAGTTTTTTCAATTGTATAGTATTGGTAAAGTTGCTTAATTTTGAATGAATCATTTTAGCTGCCCAATTTTAAATTTCTCTTTAAAAACTCTTCCTATCATTACTTTTTTGTGATGCTTTGTTTATTTATTTACTTTTTTAGTATACATTTTGTTTATTTTTGCAGGGAGAATAAGGGAGCAGAGTTGAGGCAATGATTCTTAGAAGAATTTCTGTTTCGGGTATTGTGTTATTAGGCATGATAAGTTCATTGTGTACATTTTATGCCTTCTTCATATTATTTGCTACCAAGAGGTTTTCTTTTGTCCCGAGTCCGAAAATTTATTCCTAAAAGGTGGAAACAAAGTGTCGAAAAAACCTGTGATGAATTGATGGTGGATTGTCTGCTAACTACCTTGAAGGATTTTGTTAGCCAAGGCAATTTATTAAAAGCAGTTAGAACTTTTGGTCGTATACGTTGTCATGTGCCTTCAAGCTCTTCTTGTGATCTTATTGTACAGTCCTTATCATCCTTATTGTTGTGTTGTACAAATCTCAAGTTACTTACAGAAGGTAAACAGATTCATGCCCATGTTGTTACTTTGGGTCTTGGACAGAATTGGTTGTTGGTTCCCAAGCTTGTCACATTTTATACAGCCTTTGATGATCTCCTTTTTAGTGCTCGTATCATAACGGAAACTTCAAATATTTTTCACCCTTTGCCATGGAATATTCTAATCTCGGCTTATGTCCGAAATGGGCATTATAAGGAGTCTATTCTTGCCTATAAGCACATGATAAGCAAAGGAATTAGACCTGATAATTTTACTTACCCATCAGTGCTCAAGGCTGGTGGCAATCGATTAGATTTGGAGTTTGGGATAGAGGTTCATAAGTCCATTGATGGCAGCCCTTCAGCTCGGAACTTGTTTGTGCAGAATGCATTGATCTCCATGTATGCTAAGTGTGGAGATGTAGACGTCGCTCGTCAGATCTTTGAAAAGATGCCCGTTAAAGATGCAGTTTCTTGGAATTCGATGATTGCTGGATATGCCTCCAAAAATATCTGGTCTGAAGCTTTTCAGCTTTTTGAGAGGATGCGCACAGATGCTGTAGAATTGAACATTATTACGTGGAATACTATTGCTGGAGGTTGCTTGCGGACGGGTAATTTTAAGGGTGCCCTTGAATTGCTTGCTCAAATGAAAACTTCTGGTATTCAGTTGGACCCAGTGGCGGTAATTGTTGGTTTGGGTGCATGTTCCCACATTGGTTTATTGAATATGGGGAAAGAGATTCATGGTTTGGCAATTCGTCATTATTATGATGAATTTGATAATGTAAAAAATGCGCTAATTAATATGTATGCTAAATGCAATGACCTTATGTGTGCATATATGTTGTTCAGATCAGTAAAAGCTAAAAGCATAATTACCTGGAATACCATGATATCTGGTTACACACACTGGAATTGGTCTGAGGAAGCCTCCTTTCTTTTTAGAGAAATGTTGTTTTCTGGCGTTGAACCAAATTATGTGACAATAGCAAGCATTCTTCCCCTTTGTGCCCGTGTGGCAAATTTGCAACATGGAAGAGAGTTTCATTGCTACATTACAAGGCGTGAAGAATTTAAGGATTATTTATTACTATGGAATGCTCTTGTTGATATGTATGCAAGATCAGGAAAACTTTTACTAGCTAAGAAACTTTTTGATATGATGAGAGAGAGAGATGCAGTAACTTACACTTCATTGATAGCTGGTTATGGAATACAAGGAGAAGGAAAAGCTGCCATTGACCTGTTTGAAGAGATGATCAGATGTCAGATAAATCCAGACCATGTAACCATGATAGCTGTTTTGTCTGCCTGTAGTCATTCAGGTCTTGTGCTTCAAGGTCAGTTGCTATTTGAACAGATGCAAAGCATCCATGGTATAACTCCTTGTTTGGAGCATTTTGCTTGCATGGTTGATCTGTTCGGGAGGGCTGGATTACTAAAAAAAGCAGAAGAAATTATCACAAGGATGCCATACAATCCAACTGCTGAAATGTGGGCAACCCTCCTTGGAGCTTGCAGGATTCATGGGAATACAGGGATTGGGGAATGGGCAGCTGAGAAATTGCTAGAGATGAAGCCTGAAAATCCAGGATACTATGTATTAATTGCTAACATGTATGCTGCTGCTGGTTGCTGGGGCAAACTGGCAAGAGTGAGGACTTTCATGAGAGACTGGGGTGTAAGAAAGGCTCCTGGCTGTGCTTGGGTTGATATTGGTGCTGGATTCTCCCCATTTTTGGTTGAAGATACTTCCAGTAGCCAAGCAGATGAAATTTATCTCTTGTTGAGGGGATTGGCCAAGCAAATGAAAGATGCTGGTTACATTGCTTATGAGGACTCTGCTTTGGAGGAAGAAACTTTTCTGGAGTAGCTTGTTGTTAAGGGAAGGATTTCTGGAATCAGCTCTTTTTATCTGGACCTCAACTAACTCTCATTCTTTGTTCCTCAGGCAAGTTGTAGGGAAAAATTAGAAGATACTTCATAAAGTTGTTGAATTTTTAGCACAGAAGAAAAGTTTGCTTGTCATGTATATATATTGTAACGTTTGAACGACTATGCTTATTTGCTTATCGTTGAAACAGGGGAAACTGGCACATTTAAGATTACACAAGGGGGTAGAATGGATTTTATCCTGAAAATGCTGTAGGGACGCACTAAAAAGATTCATTCATCGATTTTTCCCAAGTAACTTGCATGATAGGTATTCAGCTTCAGATACACCTCTTAAGAAATGCAACCTTTGAGCATCCATTTGCTGCTCCAATGCTTCCGAGAACAAGGAAATCGTCCTTGCTTGCACGTGACCCTTCTTCAAGAACCCAAATAAACTTTTCGCTTTCTCTAATTTTCCTCTCTATATTTCTTGTATCAATTAATAGATTACATTTTATATCCATATTCATTTAAGTCCATGTATACTTGTAAGTTGATACAAGTGCATTTTATGTAAATGCAAATAAGTTATTCCATGTTGTGCTTAATTTGTTGGTTGTTTCAAGTTGATTACATATGTTCACCCTAGATAAACTATTTTGAATAATCTTGTAGACGATAATGCAGACATTTTTGTGACTGGGGAAGTTAGCGGCGCTGGTAGTGCATACTCATATAATGCCATGAAAAGATTGAACCAATAATGGTCTGGCAGTTACACCACTTCATCAGGTACGGCTATGCATTTTCTTTAGCTGCATTCTTCTTTTCTATGTGCATAGCTGTAAATTTTTACCTCAAAGAAGAATGAGGTAGATAAAGTGATATTACATTCTGTATTTTTTGTTTTTCGTTTACGTATTTGGTTATAACTTTCAGAAAAAATTAAATTCTGTATTTCCAGTCGTGGAAGAACCTCAACAAGTAGGTTCAAGTTTTCTGGGTTCAAGTGATACCGAACTGGCTGGAAAATGAGTAGATATATTCGATGTTGTAGGTTGTGGTGTCCTTTGGGAATCTTCATTGCCATTGCATTATGTTCAAGAGGTCTAGGAGCTGCAATTGTAGAAAGGAATATCTTGAAAGCTGTACCACTTTGTACTATAGAGCAATTTTTTTTGTTCATTGACAATCAGAGGGAACAAGGATGGAATGTTCAAGGAAAGATCTTTTGAAACTTGTACAAGTGGGCATTCTAACAGAAGATGACATTGAACAAGCTAGCCAGTTTCAATCCTGTATTTCTTCACTGTAGAAACTGATTCGTGAAGACCAATTTGAAAGAGATTGTAGTCAGTGATACAACACTAGTCCGTTCCTCAATTTTATTCACTTTGTATCTCTGCTGTTCACAAAGTTTCTCAATCGATAGTTTGGGTGTTTTGAAAGAACTTTGGGTGCAGAATGCTTCTGGTAGTTCTCTTGCCTAATAAGATATGATT
Source organism: Ehretia macrophylla (assembly GCA_037974665.1). Lineage (NCBI taxonomy): Eukaryota > Viridiplantae > Streptophyta > Magnoliopsida > Boraginales > Ehretiaceae > Ehretia > Ehretia macrophylla. Next base: position 10,780,897 of record CM075768.1, read on the forward strand.
CTGGTATTGCTTCTACCTTTAGCATTGGCTTTTAAATTGTTCTCATAATTTCTACTGGCTTTCGAGGAAACCTGAGAACAGGTTGAAAATTTGAAGGTAAGGGGTTGATGAAGATTGAAGACACATTCTAAATGTTGGTGTTTGGTAAGTCCATCCTTTCCGTTGTGAAAACTATGTATTTTGCGCTAAGTTAGACTGGCATATTCTTTCCTGTTTCCCAAGTAGAATGGCCTCTCAAAGGACTGTTTGTTAGGAAACTAGGCATCTGGGATTTGATAGCAATCAACCGCTACCATCCGCTGTATACCATTGTCTATTTTCAAGTTTGATAGCATCACAGAGCACGCGCTGCAACTATTCTGACTCGGGGCTCCTTTGACCTTGTAACTGTCTTTAATTTGTGCTTTGGACTTGAAGTGTCTTGAGTCTACAATATGGCTATATTGGGGGTACCCCAGTACAACTTAGCCACCCCAGCCTCTCTGCTATTTTCTGTTTTTTCTTCCCAAAAGACGTTTCGAGATTTTCTGTGTGGTTTTAGCAGAGGGATTTGGAAGCATGGCTTCGCCGATTAGGATCTTGTTTTGCCCTACTGTTTATACCTTATGGAAAGAAAGAAAATTGTCACGTCCGCAATGCTTTATGTGCAACATAAGAGCAGCTTGTTGAACCAATTATTGCTACTGTTGGGATGAAGTTTAGTGTTGGCAAAAGGTTTTAATCACAGTAGGCTGAATGATGGAATTTGTACCAGTTGGAAATTAGGAGATTCTTTGTTTAGTTTAAAGCTTAGCCAAGCTTTGTAAGTAACCACTGGTGTAAGGATTGTCGAACTTAATGCATCTCTTGCTTATTTAGCGAAAAATATCCCGTTTTTGACACCCTTCTTTCTATTCTCTCTTTGACAAACTCATGCGCGATGCGTAAATAATGATGTATATCCTGCATAATGACCATATCCTTTTTTTTTTGTTTTTTTTGGTTCAAATAGCAAATTCATTAATAAATTGAAACATACACTAATCAAATCTCAGACTCGAGAAATCAGCTAATAACAAAAGCCACAATTGGGGGTGGGAGATTGAAAATTCAATCATTCGGAAGCGTAGATAGACAACAAGTTATAGCGTATAAAAAATCATCAATCATAGAATTTGTACCAAGAAAGTTTATCTAACTAGAAGTCGTTTGATGCTTGGATTACAAAATATTGTGTATAATTACACTACTAACAGAACCATTATTAATCATGGGATTAAGCTTCAAAATGATAAGGGTCGCTTTTTTAGTCCTTACACTTTTATTGAATTGTAAGTTTGCCTTTGCATTTTTGTTAAAATTTTGATAACTCACCTGAGTATCTATTAGACCTATCTAGGAAAATTTTCCTTCTAAGTTCTAATTGCCTAAATGAAATATAGCTCAATGAGGGTCAAAATGCAATTCTTGAAAGTTAGGGACTGATCCTTTGAAAACGACAGTAGTTTTCAAACAATAATAAATTATCGAAAAACTAATCTATAATATGTGTTTAGCATCCTCCCACAAGACCAAACAAGTTCAAAACGCAAGAGGCAAAAATATTCGTCTCACATATACATACATATATAGAAACTTTTTAAATTAATACTTGATATATTAATAATTTCTTTTCAATAATTAGTTTCTATATTAATACTTGATATATTAATAATTTCTTTTCAATAATAAAATTATTCAGTCCCGATTTAGGACTAGTGTAAAAAAATTAATAATTTCGATAAAATTAATCAAGCTTTAAAGCTTAGTAGAGTGTTTTCAAAAAACCAATCCTTACCCTCAATACATTTAAAATATTTCCTATGTATTTTATAGACTTTTCTATGTATTTTATTTAACCAAATATTTTATAAATTAATAATTAACTAAAAAATACATAATAAATTGACTTTCTCAAAATATGAGTCAACAACACTTGTCTTTTATTGAATGTCAAATTTAGTTAAATCTCATATTTAATTATGTACAATACGCAATATACCTAAAAGTCTTGGAATCGCTTTGTCATATTGTAACAAAAAGTTTTGAAGTATCATTGATACTTTGAGTGCTTCCTTATGTGACATCAATTGCAAAGATTGTGTATCATTATTAACTTCAACTTCAAATTCATCTTGGTAAAACTCTATCATGTTATCAATGATCTCATCTACACTCAAAACTTCTATACCGGTGTCATTTTCACCGAAAAAATTCAAAAGATAGTTGACACCTAATTTTTACGATACCCTAATTCATTAATTACAATCTCTAATTCATTAATGGCATATCTATCTTTATTAATTAATAATTAACTTAGCGATAAATTGATATCTTGCTGAATTAATAGAATCTAGTTAAATGATCCTTAACATGATTAATTTAAAGAAGTTATACTATATATGTGCATGTGCAGAAACTAAAGCCAATAAACGCATTATCAACAAAAAGGTAGAACAATAAATTTGTGATGAATGAACATGTGATTTATGCAACAAATTGCAACAATAACATATCAGTATTCTACACCTGTTACACATCAGAACACAGCATGCACTTGTGTTTATCAATCAGATCACAGAAGTTTGAAGCTCAGTTTTAAGTTTGAAAGTGTATGCTTAGGTCATCCAAGTTGGCAGAACCTTGAATCCACAGTCCATGTTCATTAGCCAGATGTAATAGACATATGAAACACAAATGTGGAGAAATGTCTGTAAGTGATGGTGCAGCCCTGCAGTCACTGGGAAAACTGGACAGAGCTTGCCTAAACGATACTTTTTCTTCCTGCCGAATTACAACTTGAGCTTAGCAACATGACATAAAAAGGGAAACAGAAAAGAGGCATAGAGCAACGCACTTCGATCCTCTCGGAACGTTATATTATCTCATAACATTATAACATTCTGAGAGAAATCGGATGGTGGTACAAGTATTCATGTTGTTATGATGAAATGATATTGGTATTTCACCACTATTGGATCTCTCTCGTAATGTTATATGTTATCAGAGAATCTAAATTTGAGAGCAATACCTCCATACATGATAAAGTACCAAGCACAAACAGTATGGTATCAGAAGTAACACTACAATTCATTCCAAAAGGCAACATTGCTAAATAATTTTTAGTTAGATATTGTATAAAAGACATGAGGTTCATCCAAAAATTAATTGGTACTAGGAGGGGAAAAGACCATAATCTTATATGGTGACCCGATTTTAGAATCAGCTTTGAATACAAGAGCTGATATTGAGGTGAGCGCAAAGAGAGATAGGTCACATGTGGATAGACAAGACTAAACCAAGGCCTAGCTCTAATATCATATTAAAAATCATGAGATTTCATCATAAATCAATTGGTACTAGGAAGAGTAATTCATAAATTACTTGGAGCACAGAATGAAAAGTAATCAATTTCAAACTAAAACTAGTTAATCAAGAACAGAGATCAACAGTTGCCAGACGATGTCTTTCCAAGTTCAGCTTACATTGAATCTATGGTACGATTGATGAAACAGATATGCATTGGAGACAAAAATAGTCCATATTCAAGGATAAGTTGCTATTAGACAATAAACATATACTAAAAGTAAGATATATCATGACACACAAGTACACATCAGGATCGAAAACTATGAAGTACCTGAATTGATGATTGATTCAGTTCTAGCATATGGTCCCAAAGGGTTGCCTTGAGCACCTGAACATCGACTTGTTTGGATGTTTTGTCATATTGGACCTCAATCTTGTTTACCTGTTTGTTCACACAAGTAAATTTGCATGACAAAACATGTGAGCCTACTGAAGAACTACTTCAAGATTTATTTTCACAAGCAACCGTAGAAGCGTAACACTGTGGCCTGAGCTGTCCAAGTCCAAAAATTATGGTGGGAGAAACCATATTCATTTGAAAATAAAATTTGACATTGTTTTACATCCAGAAATGCAATAGCAAAACATAACTTCATGCCCTATTTATCTTTTCCTATTTGCAAAAAAAAACTTTATACCTTTTCGATATGGTTGGAAACTCATTACTACCTTCATTTAAGATCCAAAAGCTATTACATTCAACCAAGAAAGTGTAAAACTATTTGCCTAAAACTTCTTTCGGGCTATATTAAAGTTGAATTTCCAGTGCTTTGCTCAAATTTCTGCTTATCAAAAGTGTTGCAGATAATGAAACAGCATCCCCATGCATTAACTACTTAAAACACATGATCAAAGACATAACTTGATAGACCGAAGTTCAAATATACTTCATTGAATATGTACTTGACCAACCTGGCGAGGTTGAGAGACAAGTGTGCTAGAATCGTCTGCATCACTGTAAGCATTTCCATCATCAAATGCACCACAATACCCATCTTCCTCATCCCAGGATGGTATTGCTCCATAACCATCTCCTTCTTGACTCGGATCATCTGATCAAACAACCAGGATTAATAACTACACGATGATGACGACGACGATGATAATAACGGAACATATTACACTGGTGTATAGATTTAATCTTTGTAAGAGAATTCTATATGCTTGCATTCTTGTAGTGGCCCTTTACATGAATACTTTTGAAGTATTGAGCAAAATTAGAGAAGATATTTACACATATAGACCATTGGAAAAAATTTAAAAGAAACATGTAGATATACATTTATGAGGAAGTGCTTGTGTGTGTATTACATAAGTCACAACATAGTGAAATACAATAACTTTACATCTCCATTTTTCTTCGACCAAAAGATATGCATCTGATCAAATTTAAGCAGCCACTTTCCTGAAGTAATTATAAGGCTCTCTCCCATTTTCCTTGTCCACCATTTCTTTTCAAAATGTCCCTAATCATTGGCCCCTTTGACAATTAATAAATCACAACAATTTTGTACTCCCTCCACAGCATTCATTTAATTGGAGAGAGAAATCCCTTTAACTAGTTAAAATTGAAATTCAAGATGTTAGTTTGATAAGCTAATGCATACTCAATTGTACATGAATCCATTTAATGATGTTTCCTTAAAATGTTTGGAAATTAAAAGATGGACAAACGAATCGGGTGGGATGAATAAATTTTTAAAGATACTGATAATAATGCACGAGGAGATCCCCAAATTAGAACCAAGGATTAATTGCAAAGAAGCATCTGCTCTAAGATGCCTGGATCACCGTAGCATCATAGTCCTTGAGAAGAAGAAATGAAAAGTTCGAGGCAGCTAAAACTCGAATGCAACTGGTGGATTTTGAGGGATAGTGGAACAGAAGACAAATGACATTAGGCCATATAAAAATTTATACCTCCTGATAAAAAAATATGGGCAAAACCTTTTATATCCGATAAAAAAATATGAGCAGCACGCTATATATTTGACTTCTATATGTCTATTCATGTCGCTCCTCATCTTGATTGCTAAGGTCTCAAAGCAATCTGTGCATAATATTGGAGAAGTGCAAAAGATTTCTACAATGTTCATCCAGTCCTAAAGGTGCTAAAAATGGAAATAAAAAGTTAATTTGATAGAATACTAGATACCCAGAGCCACACTTCACTTCGATAACCACAGAAATAAACACATTAGCCATAACTTTGTCAAGATGCAGCTCTTTTCTTCCTCTATTACATACTTCACCAGCCTAGTTACCATTAGAGTTACAACTTTTGCCTTGTTGGTATAACTGACACAAATTTTGCAGCTTCCCATAGTCACTATAATTTTGCAAGGAAATCATGCACAAGTTGTCTGGTCCAATATGAAAAAAATATATAAGCCAATTCGAATAAGTTGTCTGGTCCAATATGGAAAAAGTATATAAGCCAAATCTTTGAAGTATAAAACAGAATTCTAGTCATATCATCACTTATCATGATTCCCAAGGATTGCATATTATAGGCCCGTAACAACAAAGTCAACATGTCATTTTCCCATATAGAATGACAAAATATAATACAAGGTATCAAATTATTGCAACATATGACCTAAATTTTAGCACTTCTCATGAATATTAGCTATATAATTTATACTTATATGTGTTATATTCTTGCTTGCGTATTACCAAGTGCCATCAGTCAAATAAGTCACTCACCAGTGTACTTCCTTCCTCTCCTCCCAAGGCACTGCAGGAAAGGACAATTATCAGAGTTGTCACAAAGAGCAAACTAAACAAAAATGTATGTATTGATGGTTTAAGATTACCATAACATTAGGTAGTAGAAATAGCTTTACAAGATCTTCTGCTTGGTAGTGGCAATCTTCTGGAAGTTTTGTGTTACAAGGTGCTTTATTGGCAGGCAGGAGGATAGACTTGGGATTCTTCGGAGGGGCAAAAATGTGTGACAGATCACTCTCCAACTCTTTCATAAAATCAATATCAGATTCTGACTTTCTATTTCTTGGCTTCTTAGCCTTAGGTGGTGATCCATTTTCACCAGTTGGATCCTCTAGACCTACAAAACAAAGTGTAGATGAACATCCGTTGGAGACAGGTTTATTGGTAGACAAAGGAGGGTCAGAATCCACAAAAGAGAAAGAAAACCATTGCTTGAAAATCCTATCAAAGCATACCTTTGGCTTTCCGGTACTTCCAATGGTCCGGACCAGCCCAGGCATTTTGTTTTGAAGAAAATCCTAAACTTAAGAACAAATAGCCGTCAACTTTCTCAAATCTGTCATCCATGTCAGGTTCATGATAACTATAAGGCTCTTTTTCCTGCAAACAACCATAAAACATGAGCAAACTTTCTTATGCAAAATCTGTATCAAATCACCACATACAAGGAGAAAATGCACCTCATGTTTGTCTGCTAAAATTGGATCTCCCTCGTAGGTGCCCTCGTCGACCACACTAGTTTGGTCATCCTGATCCATGGCACAAGTTCCGAAATCCTCAAACTCATTATCATCCAACCCAAAATTGTTGTCAGAAGTTTCATTAACTTGCTCTGAGGATTTTTGGTCATAACAATATGTTTCAGGTCTTTTAGAATCTTCATCAAATTGATTAACAATATCACCAAGACTGGGTGAAATATGATCCTTCTTAGGCATATTGAACACCATCTCTTCCATGCATTCTATAAAAAAGTAAACACAGTTATGTCTACTAATATTTTAACTTTTATCTTAGCAAGAAACACAGTAGAGAACCAAAAACTGCCATATGTTGCAAAAGCTACAGACCTCTTGCAAAATATAGATCTATTGTCTCTGCCCTGTCTTGTTGATTTAAAGATACTGTACATTTTCCAGGCACTTCCATCGAATCAAACAGGACCCTGCATTTACCATATACTCCAAGGTTGTTCAACAACAAACCCTTGGCCCCACCTTCGTCAAACTGTGCAGATGTCTGATGATAAAGAGGGTCTACTGCGAAGGCAACTGAAGAACAAAAGATGGTTTATCATTGCAAATCATTATGATGCTTCTAGCAAAGGAATGCAGGATTAAAGCTCACCATCAAACTTCTTCACATTAAGGGCCTCAAAAGATGATTCCAATGTCGATAAAGGTGATAACTGCAGATGTTTATTTTCATCAATTTAAAGCTACATATCAAACAAAAGTAACCTAACTCCTTTTTAAGTAAGAACTCTATTCCACAGGGAAGAAAAATATAACCTTTTTCTCATTATCATTCTTAGGAACACGTTCTTCCTGTCCTCCATTGTTATTGGCGTCCTCCGCAACATGATCTGGCAATAAAAAATAATTGTAGGATCACATGTTGGAAGGGAAAAATAATTCCAATAAATGCAAGTAACTAAAGTTGCAAACACAAGTATATGCACCAAAAGAAGGCGAAGTTGAAGCAGAAAAGCCATCTTATAGTTGATATAATGGTTGAAAAAGTAAAGAGTATAAGAAAAGAATAACATTAGATCTTTAGGCACTATCCAATATGCGCCCTGTTGACATGTAATCCCTGTCAGTATTCATGGTAATAGAAAGAAGAATTGGAAAAGAACACTAAGAAGTTACGGACCAAAAGGAAGCAAACTGAGAAGATCCTTATGGTGTAATGCCAAACAGAAAAATCATGTGACCTACTGAGGGTGCCAATTTAGAGACTTCACATAGTACAGACAGTAATGATCCAAGACGAATACAAGATACAGACAGTAATGATCCAAGACAAATACAAGTAAAAAATCCAGATAATCCAACATCAGAAAATGCAAAACAAAGAAAAGAAAGAACGAAACGCAAAGGAATAAAAATGAAATGATTCCAAAATTGTAATCTGCAGCAATTTCAAGTATCTGGCCATTAATAATGAGGCCTTTAAATATTGTTTCACAAGGCAAAGCCAAGGGTTGCCTCAGGGCTTGTTTAAAGAAATGGCAATTATGGAAGGCAAAGTCCAATGAAAAGTAGGTAATCCGTTGAGCTCCATGAGAAGAGAAGTGCATAAAGGAACCTCTTTAGACATGTGGTCAATCGAGTGTAACAGAAACAGAATACAGTTCGTTTTTCCTGGCTCGTTAAATTTATCGACTACTAAGGGCGTACCAGAATTTACAGGAAACTTTCTAAAAGTATCCCATCCTGTGGTCTCAACAGGTGGGATGCTACACTATAGTAATACCGAAATACAGCTAAATTGACAAGTCTTCGTAAATAGGCATATATAATAACAGAAGTTACCACACGAAGAGTACAGTAATCCAAACAAAAATAAAAAAAGTTACAGGTTTTAACATTGTTTGCTAAAAACTTTTAGCTATCAGATTCTCAGAACTCTGCTTTTCATGATCTTGGAAATGAGTCTAACAACAAGATAATTCACACACAAAAGAAAAGATAAAAAAGCATACGCCGAAAGTTCAGTAATAGTGATGCAAGAATAGACAACCTTGTTCATTTTCTTGTCCAACTCTATTGATTCCTCCAAGAACCTTATACGCCTCTGAATGCACTGAATCCACCCTCATTGAGTAAATCTTAACTCCTGCTTCAAGGGTGCAACTTGCCTACAATCAGGAAATTTCTAAGTCTGAGACTCAGTGGAAAACTAAACACAATTGATTTTCACTATGCAAGTTAGAGATATTCACGTCAAAATACTACCACACCAAGGACATGTTTATCTTTATTGGTTGGGTAGTAACCAGGCTTCAAGTTTCTACAGAAAAACACATATGTAGAGAAAGAGAGCATTCAGTATCAATGTCATCTTTCTCTCCCATGTGCCATGACATCTGTAAAATGAATAACTTCTAAACATATGAAGGTAGGGAAAACCTAATAACAGCACGTAATCCATTTACAGACTAATAAAAAATTATCTTTTAGTTAATCAGTCTTAACTTTACTATGATTGAAGATATAACTACCTCTATCACAAACCTACATAAGGAGCTCTTTCTTTCTTCTTTTTGTTTTTTTTTTCTTTTTTTTTTTAATAAAAAACTAAACACATTCATTACGTAAAATAGTTTATAGTACATAGTAGGATCCCATTCTCATAGGAAAAATTGCAGAGTGTCTTTATGCAATATTGCATAGTGTCTTAATGGCTATTGAGCAGTCTTCCTTGACTATGTTTCCAGACGCTACAACTATTTTCTCACGAACTATACATCCTTTAAAGTAGAGCAAAGAATGTAATAACTTCCATGCACTGTCTTTAATTCTTGCAAGTCATATCATTTGGTACAGTTCATGTTCCAAATACACAATTTTGAAATTTTGCCATGTTTGCAAATCATCTGTGCAAAAGACAAACTTCAGTTAGATAGTTTATTATTTTATTTATGGGCTTTTATCTCTATATCTTCTTGTCCTCATTTTATACCGACACTCTACAATAATGTCAACTCCTCAAAGCTGACATTTTCGCCCATTAACTCTCATAACTGTATTCATACAGCTTGTAGATACATCCTACTCCGTCCCAAAATAAATTGCAGGATTTTAATTCCAAGTTCAAACGGCAGAAGTCCCACCATAAAACAGAATTACATCAGAAATTATTATTGCTCGTAAAGTATGCAGCTTTTTGAGCCAAGTAACTAAATAAATTCATTTGACCTTGATGTCAAACAAATATATCAAATGGGATGAAGGAGTATCCATTTAAATATAACTGGAAATAGTTGAATTCAATGACCTCTCAAGTAGCTAATTAACTGTATTCAACCATTGAGCACTTGACCATGGTGTCAAACACCGCGCTTTAACAGAAAAACACATGTAATACCGGATATCGGAAGAATAATATACCTTCTGGAAATTAGTCTCGGCATCATTTTCTTCCTCAACTTTAATAATGTCGTTCAAATGATCTATCAAATTCAGCTCCCACGTATTCTTTTGATTAATTTTCTGCAACAACAAAAAAGATTCTCTCCAAAATTATCTTATGAATCACAATATTAAAATTAATTTTTCCATTTAAATGCAATCAAATCTTCAACAAACAATCACCACATTAAATTAACCCCACACACACAACACACACACACACACACACACACACACACACATATATACATACATACATACATATATATATATATAGAGAGAGAGAGAGACGTTTTCACTGGCGAGTTTGATACAGTTCTGGAACAATTCAAGGATCTGCTGTTTGCCGAGGAAGGAACCGGCGCCGGAAGCCGAAGAAATATGAGCAGCGGTGGGGACGACGGACTTGCGGCGGATGGCGGCAGCGCGGGCGGCGCGTGCCTGAGCGCGTTCGAGCTTATCGTCATTGGAACCCAAGAAGAACGGACTCGTCGGAGAAGCGAACGGGACTCTCTGTTTCGGGTTCGGGCTTAGTGCTTCAGCCATTTTGATTGTATTGATTTTTGTCACTTCTTAGAAAAATTTACGGCAAATTTGAAATCTCTAGGGTTTCAAAAACATTATAAATAGAATATGTATATATATATATATATATATTGTAAGTATATGTATGTATAGGTTGTATGAAGTTGAAAGTCGATTGAAAGGTCTGTCTATGTGTTTCAGATGTGTGTTTTTGGTGTGGTTTTGAAAATTGGATTTTTCCCTCTTTTTCTCGTTTTGAATTTGAGGGGATGAGGGTTATTATAAGGTGTATGTGATATACTTGCAGTGCGGTGAGCAACCAATGGCAAAAAAGTCTTTTCCCTCTATGAGCAACAAATTATAGTATCAATACAGAATAATTTTCGAGCCTTTCGGTTTTGGGTCTTTATATCTGACTTGTATTTGTATGTACCTTTTTTAAAAAAATTTCTGAGCTTTTGTATAATTTAGGCCCAAATCTCTTTTGTATTTATCTTGTTTAATTAATAAATATGCTACTTGACAAAAAAATATATAAATTAATTTTCGACGAGAAAAGGAAAAAAAAAAATAGAGATGAATTTTAACCACGCCCTCCTTGAGCTTGAGACGAGGGATGAAAAACAAGGTAAGTGGACAAAATTTCACTAATAGTGTCTAATATTTTTTCAAACTTTCAAGTTAATTAATCTCCAATACACAAGAATCACATTATGAATCTCCAATATTTTACAAAAGTTGTCAAATTGGTCCTTCTCACTATGTTTTCGTTAAATTTGAATAAAACAAATCAAAAAAATTACTTTTATACCACATTGAAATTATATTTTAGTTTTTCAAGTAGATCCTCACAGTTTACCTAAATTTTTTAAGTTGGTCCCCTAAGAAAATTGCACTTGCATGATCACATAGTCATTATCGACTGCGTTTTAATTGAAAAAAAACGTAAAAACTACTTTTAACACTTATGACAAATATTAGCGATTCATAATATAATTTTTTAAACATTAGTGACTATTTTAAAAATTTGTATTAACATTAGAGACCAATGATAAAAGTAGTTCATCATAGTAGATTATTTGTCACAATTATCTACCATATACCAGTGAGGCTATTGGTGACTAAAATAATGGGCACCCATGCATCCTTTTGGTGCCTAACTTGTTAGATCTATTAATTCAAAAATTAAAAGAAAGATTTGAGATATTATTATCTCCCATTTGTCATGATTGGCATGCGTTTTTTGTAGTGATAAGTTTTGAACTACTTTAAAGGAGATACGATACCCCATGAATTAGATTGGAGATGCACTTAGAAAAATGTTGACAAATAACTTGACGAATATGCAAAAGATAATCTACATTTTCTCATCACTTGGACATGTTTAAAAAATGTATTGTAACATTTCATTTCTTGCTACCTCTTTAAATTGATTATTTTTTAAATAGTTTTTTTTCTTTTAATTTGTCAGAAGTTTGTGTCATTTCTATGAATATCAATCAGAAAAGTAGAAGTTAAAGGAGGGGAAACTTTTGAAATCCTATCTAAAGGTAAAGATTGTGCACTGAATTGAATTGAGTCAAATGCGTTTTATTGGTCGAGATTGGAATGGAGGACTGGTGTTTGGGCACACTGCATCTCTTCGTTGTTTCTCAGCTATTGAAGCAGAAGCTTCTACGATTCGCTGTGCGTGTCTCTTTGTTGGTCAGGTGCAGCATTCTAGCATCATCATTGAGAGTGATGCAGAGGTCGCTCTTAAAGCAATCGTTTCTCCGGAGTCTGCCCTTTGTTGGAGAGCATTAACCATTGTAGAGGATATCAGAAAGATTGTGGCAGGGACTCGAGACTGAGGTTCCAGTGCGTCAGAAGATTGACCAACCAACCCTGTGCCTGGATAGCAAAATGTAAGCGTAGAGAAGAGTTATCTGTGAATTAATTTTTTTGTATTCCATCTCGTTTATTGTATCTCCTTTCTCAGGATATTCATCCCACAGGAATCGGTTAATGTGTTTCTTCTTTTTGAGTTAATTTATTTTTTTGACCAAAAAAAAAAAAAAAATGCGTTTGTAGCATGTTGAATTTCCTCAGTATTGTTTTGAATCTTTCAGTTTGTTTGCTTTCTTGCATATTGTTTTGGCGCACATAACATCTCCCTACAAATTCAAGAATGATCTTTTTCATTCATGTTTATGAAGCCACAGCTTGCAAGCATTTTGAGAGCTAAGGCCTCTACTTGCAGTGGATCTTCATCTTGGCATGGTGAGAACCATGCATTGCCATAGATTTAGGCACCATTTGCGTCACAACAAATAGTTGATGTTGCTGCCTGCATCCCATGCAAGTGGAAAGAAGCATCACAGTTTATCTTTGTAACTCCCCTTTGGGGAAGAGGTCCACTTGAGGAGGGATTTTGCTATGTGTTGGAATCCATGATTTCTCGCAGATCAGATTATGTCTTCCTCTTGTTCTTCAGTTCTTTCATTGGTTATATATTGAAATGGGCGACTCCATTGATTTTGATCGAAAAGAAAAGTACGTTACAAGTGAGGTCTATTTATATATCATAGTTGACTATTTGTAAATCCTTATAGGGTATGTGTTTGTCGCGCTTTTGAATTTTATTATTATTTTTTTTTCCTTTGTTTAACTTTAAATTATTCGACATTGTGGTCCTGCTTTTGATGCTTTATTCTTTGTCATTTTCACACGTTAGGGTTTGTTGTCCTTGTTGAGAGGGACATCCATCGACATTATGTAGTTAAACTACTTAGGGTTTGCGAATGAAAAGCATAATGTTCAAATACGTGATAAAAATATTAGAGCTTTCTAGATTTAGGTATTTTCGAAGTTAGGGCATTTTCAATTTAGGAAATTTATTAATTAGGGTTTTCCAATTTAAGGTTTTTTCAAATTAGGGCTTTCCATTTTGTATCACTTTACTCAATAAAAATATTCCGTTATGTATATAACTATCTCTATTACTCTTGTTCCTTTTCTTTATGGTCTCGGAGCCCAAAAAGGGTACTCTGGATTGTTAGAATATAACACTTATCGTATATCGAAAAATTAGAAGTTTTTAAACTACTTAATAAGATTATGGGTTACTCCATTTGGAACCAATTGATTTTAAGAGAAAATCCATGAATGATTCTTTACATGGTATCAGAGTTGGGCACTTGGTCCAGTCATATTTATCCGTGTGCGACCTTTCTCAAATCAGGTTCACTTATGTTCAATCTTTCGCGTGTGTCATATTTCACACATCTTCAATCTTCCACGTGTGTCTCACGTGTGTTTAATCTTACAAGTGTGATTCACTTCAAAATTAGGTCCATGTGTGTTCAATCTTCCACCTGTACGGTGTACTCTCTCAAATCAAGTCATACGTGAGAGAGAGTGTTAGAATATAATATTTGTCCCATATCAAAAAATCAGAAACTCTTAGATTACTTAATTAATTTTAAGATGAAAACTCATTATTCTTTACATGGACTTCACTATAAACAATTTCGAATTCACCTTTCTCAACTAGGAAACAAAGTTTTTGAACAAATACAAGCTTTGAGCAATTGAAAAAAAAATCATTGCATCCAAATAATTAAACAAATGAATTGGAATGATGAATTTGATTTTAGTCAGATCAACACTTTTCTTGCTCCTACAGAAATTCTGAGATTAGTTATCTAATTCATATTTCAATGAAATTAAAAGAATTTGTCTTTTTGAAAAAGCAAAAAAAAAATAAAAATTCCCTTACCAGTGTTAATTCGGAAGAGGAATTTTACCAAAAATTGAAAATCCAGAAGAAAAAATCTCTGAGATGATTCTCCAGTATCACTACAATATAAATTTAATAGATGGGATTCCCAAATTGACAATACTTCTAAACCATAAAACTTGGGAACTAGAAAACATTGAATGGGGAATTATTAACCAGATAATTTTTCAAAGCTTGGACCCTTCTCAATTAATTCATTTTCCCATAATAATCAAAACAATGGTCTATTAGGTTGTTAAAAATTATAAATGGTCAAAATATTTAACATTTTGGATCTCCAGCTCTATCGGATGCTTTGAAAGAGAAAATTGTAAACAAATATCTCAGCTTTGATGTGCCACTTGAATTTTTACAAGAGTAAAATGTATCATACCCTTTTGCGTTTTCATAAAGTTGCGTCATATACCTTGTGTTTTAAAAAATCGCACCATAAACCCTGCGTTATTGAAAACATTGCACACACGCCTCAAACTAAAATTCCGTTTAACTATGTTAGTTAGTCTTGTACAAGGACGAAATTGTCCTCGTTTAAATCTTATTCACTGCATGATTTTACCATTGTTATCATTTTATAGAAAAGCTTTGCCAATATTAGAGAGAGAAACTCACCCTTTTGAAACCTTAGAGAGGGAAACTCGATTTTCTATCGATTTGAAGCTTATTTTTGGTCGATTTAAAGGTATAATCTGCTTTTAGAAGAAGTGATTCAAAGTGAAGGTAAAATTATTGCTTAATCATGATATGACTTTGAATCGTTTCTGATTTCTTTATTTTTTGGCCTATTTTTTTTGTTCTAATTCAAAGTACTGGGCAATTTCTACTTTTCTTATGCATAAACTCGATGGTTTCACTTTTTTTTTTTTTTCTTCTTTTTTACTCTCTATAGCTTTAGCAGATTATATATAAAAATAGAAATTAATGCATGGTTACGATGTTGTATTAATTAGAACTATCTTGGAAGGATTTTCATTTTGTATCTGGTTTGTACTTGTTTAAGCATCCGAGTGAAGAATCTCTTCTCTCCTCTTTCTTCTCTTGACTTTCAGTATTTACACGGCATTGATGTTATTTGCTTCTTATCTGTGGCTCTATTTGACCTAACTTTTTGACATTCAAAAGTGCTTTTTGTAAGTTTAGAAGCTAATCTAACATGTTTGACCCATTTTTAAAAGTGCTTTTAAGTAAAAGCTGAAGTTGAAAAAAATTGAAAAACAAGAAGGTCCAAATTGGAGAACGGGAAGCCGTTTTATTTTTCTTTCTCAAATATAACCCTTTATAATTTTTAAAGTTCAACATTGCCCTCAAATTTTTTAAAAGCTCGACATTACCTAATATAGGCCAAACAGTCAATGACTTTTGTTCAACAGCACTTTTACCAAAGCTCTATTACTAAAAATTTTACAGCTCAAAAGCTAAAATTTCACAACTAAACCAAACAAATATATTATCTACTCCCCAATTATTCTCTTGAGCATGGCCTTAGAAAAGTTGATGATGATGCTAGCATAAGGGATATACAAAGTGTGTTTAAAAACTTACATTATTGTACCATATATATAGATGAGGAAGAGGATACTATTGCAATTGTTGACACTCAAGGAAATATTATCCAACCAAATCAGTTCTAGCCAATACAACTCATAGAGTGGCAAAGAGAGAGGTCATATGATAGTGCATATCCGGAGGGTGGATATGATACAACATAGCAAGGGGCCAATTTAGATACTGCACAACAAGGGTACAAAGGGTTCAAGTGAGAAGATACAAGTTAAGGCAAAGAAGAAAATGGGTGAGGATTAAAACTGAGCAAGTGGCACAGTCTAGTGTACAAGCTGAGGTATAGGCTAATCAAGAGCATGAAAAAGATCTAGATGACGAATCATCAGAAGATGTTGATAATGTTGCCTCAGATGAGGATATGGAGTTTGATGTCGATTTAGATACACCTAGTTGGATGTTTGACGACATGGAAGGTTCTGATGGTGAAGACATTTTTAGTGTGAACAATGAGGAGCTTAGTTTGGGAGAAATATACATAGCTTTGAAAAACAATTCAAACATAAGCAATCTAAATTTCAGCAAAGTGAAGGTCCAAGTGTATAGGATGAAGAGGCTTGGGATAGTGATGTACCCGATGATGACTTGAGAAATGAAAGATGTTCTGATAAAGAGCCAGAGCCATTCCCCGAGTACCGCGAGGGTACAAAAATGAAGGGAAAGAAAGCCTTAAACTTAATATGGTGTTCAAATCTGGAAAAGAGTTTAAGGAAGTCTTAAAGGATTGGTCACTACGGAAAGGATTTGAATACAAGTATGCTAAAAATGAGGGTGACAGAGTCACAGCTAAATGTAGACATAATTGCACTTGGAGGATTCATGCTTCTCAGATGCAGGGCTCAAAAAAAATTCAGGTAACCCATTAAACTTTTGTTGCTAAAATTTTCTTTTGAGATGCTCTTTTTATGCTATACTAATTTCATTAAATATTGATTGACAGATAAAAATTCTAAATGGAGTTCACTCTTGTGGTTCGCAGAAAGATAACAAACAAGCCGACTATATTTATTTGGAAAACAGATTAGAGAAATATCTCTGAAGGAACCCCGACCAATCCTCAACTAACTTAAGGTAGTTAATCCATGAGAAATTGGACATAAATGTTACTAAGGACAAAATTCTGAAGGCTGCGAATTTTGCGATCAAGAGGATACTTGGTGATTGGGATAAAGTATATCAGAGGTTGTGGGACTATTGTGAAACAGTGAGGAAACACAATCCAGGTAGCAAATTGTTGATTTGTGTAAGTAGGAGCTTGCCAGAACCTGTATTTGAGAAGATGTTCTTTTGTCTGGTTGCATTGAAAGATAGTTTTTTGGCTGGTTGCATACCCATCATTCCTCTAGATGGATGTTTCTTAAAGTCAGTATATAGGGGTCAGCTTTTATCAGCGATCGACAAAGATAGTAATGACAATATGGTCCTGATTGCTTCGGCTATAGTTCCGATCGAGCGGAGAGAGATGTGATCATGGTTCTTAAGAGAGCTACATGATGTAATTGGGGATCCAATAGAGAAAGGGTGGAATTATATATCGGATAGGCAAAAAGGGCTTTGTGAAGTATTCAATGCAGAATATCCAGATGTCCACCACCGTTTTTGTCTAAGGCACATGTACCAGAATTTCAAAAAGAAATTTCCAGCACTTACTCTTAAAGATTTGTTGTGGAAAGCAACTTCAACAGCAAACATGGCGAAGTTTAATAGGTGGATGATGAGAATTGAATGTGCAGATCCAAAGGTGGGTGATAAAGAATGTGCAATTGAATGGCTACGAAAGATACCTGCTACTCAGTGGGACAGGTCTCATCATCCAGATGTTAAACTCTGCTACCAAGGTGCCATAGCTGCTTATCAAGGATTCCCCATAAAATTCTGTTGATCTCGTCTTCAAATTTTATATAAACATCAAATGATGAAATCCTGTTAGGATGGTTCTTCGCAGTTAACCTCTACTTTTATTAATTGTATAGCCAAATACTTTCTCAGTGGGATCAACCAATAGGTAAACAACAGTTCTAATTTACCATTAAAAAGTTGCAAAGTGTAAACAAAAAGAAAGGCTCTTCCTACAATTGTACCGCCGTCTTGAGAGAGTAATCTTTTGTACAATTAGTGTGTTGGAAGGGGCCAAATAAAATTACAAACAAAGAGACATAATATTAAATCTGTTTGTCAAACAAATTCCTACTTTGGATTAGATTACAAGAAGTAATCAATGTAAGCCATGTAGCATGAATACAATTGATCTCAAAGTAAGCACAAATGTAGAAGTTCCAGTTTTTAAAACTAAAGAGTTTAATCTCGTTGATTCTGTTCTCTTTTTCTTAAACTTTCTACCTTGTTTATCAATTGCAATAGCCTCAACAACTTAGA
Source organism: Ehretia macrophylla (assembly GCA_037974665.1). Classification (NCBI taxonomy): domain Eukaryota; kingdom Viridiplantae; phylum Streptophyta; class Magnoliopsida; order Boraginales; family Ehretiaceae; genus Ehretia; species Ehretia macrophylla. Next base: position 10,799,386 of record CM075768.1, read on the forward strand.
TTGGGATGACTAATGATCTTGTGTACTGAGCCAAGTAAACTTTTGCAATTCTTATTTCCTTAGTTACGTGGAAAAACCGTCTTCATTTTGTTTTCATTTTGTTTTAGATTAGGGAAAAAGGTCCTACTAATTTAGCTTAGAGCCTTAAAGCCTAATATCTACTTATATTTCCAGTTAAAGTACACAATGAGCGTTTGGGACCTGCTGTTTTTGTGCTTTACTATAATCCTAGCGAGGTTAATATCGTCTTTGTTTTGATTTAAATTATTTACCTATAGTTTCTCCCAAATTTCATTGTTGTCATTTGACAGTTGACACCACACTTCAGATTATGTAGCTCTGCTTCTGAGTTCTATGATCATCTTTTGCAATTGTGACTGTGTATTGGAAGAATGTTCCAAATGTTAAAGATATTTAAACAAAAATTGTGTAACAGCTTTATAGTCCCACTTTTCCCTAAAAATGATCAAGAGAATGAGGTGTAGAAAATTTAAAGCTTCCTTTCAAGTCCTCATCTGTATCCATCAAAAAGAAATCTGCAAATTTTATAGTCTTGAGAAACATCGAAAGGGTATATTATCAAAGATAAATTCAAGATAACAAAATCTTTGGGAAAGAGTAATACTTGTTGATAGTTAAATAGAATATGAATGAGTTAGTTACCTCCATGTTGAATGTATAATATATGCTCATCACTGCGTGATAAACAATCCTTGCAGATGTTGAGAGCAGAACCTCATGTAGCTGATCCAAATGGGTGGAGATATTGGCCATTGAGAGGTTGTGAAAATGAGAACTTTGTCAATTATAACGAACAGAAACAATTATCTGGTCCTCGACGATTTTCATTCGGCAGTTATTCACAAAAGAGTGATCACTGCCACCAAAATATTCACTTGGGAATCATACTATAGGCTGGAATCTTCTGTACCCCGGCATCTATCATAGCTTTTCTTAAGGCAGCGGCATGATCCCATCTTTCTGCCCCAGCATAAATACTTGAAAGCAACACGTACCGCCCACAATGATGTGGCTGCAACTCAAGCAAATGTTTTCCTACTTCATTTCCCAACTCGACGGCTCCATGAACTCTACAAGCACCTAGAAGCGCTCCCAAGACAGAGGCGTCAGCCTTGAAAGGCATACTTTGCACGAACTCATAGGCCTCCCTTAAAAGTCCAGCTCTTCCCAAGAGATCAACTACACATCCATAGTGCTCCATCAATGGAACAACACCAAATTCAGGTAACATTGATCGAAATAGTTCCAATCCCAAGTCCACAAGCTTGGCACGAGCACAAGCTGATAGAACCCCAACAAAAGTAACCCCATTTGGATTCCAACCACCTGCCTTCATCTTGTCAAACATTCCCAATGCTTGCTTCTCCCTACCATTTGAAGCAAGCGCTGATATCAATGCATTCCAAGTACACACCTCCTTGACCACCATTGTTTCGAAAACTCTCATAGCATATCCTAGACAACCCATCTTCCCATAAGATGCGATCAACGCTGTCCCCATATAAACACTCAACTCACTCTCATTCTTGATCATATATCCATGTATTTGCTTCCCTTGACACAATGCTTCCGTGCCATCAAAAGAAGAGAGAACACTAACAAATGTAGCTTCATTTGGCTTCACTAATCCCTCAACCACATCCTCATCCCTCATCATTCTCCCAAAAAACTCAATCGCCTCACGAAAACACCCGTTTTTCACATACCCACTGATCACACTCGTCCACGAGTAAACATCCCGCTTAGACATGTTTAGAAACATCCAAACAGCCGAACTCATGTGCCCGTTTTTCGCGAAAGCATCAAGCATCGCGTTATACGAGACGGCACATGGCTCAGAAATTTCATCAAACACTTTACGTGCACTTTCAATATCACCAAGATGTGCATACAAGTGAACTAAAGAAGTTTGCACAAAAGGGTCGAATGACAAACCACGTTTGAGGGATTGGGTATGTAAGGGTATCCCAAAAAGGGAAGGAAATGACGAGGTCGTCGCGGATTTAAGTAAAGAAGGGAAAGTTAGGTTGTTAGGAGGCGCTCGATGAACGAGCATTCGGGTATAAAGGAAGAGGGTTGCGTGAGGTCGCGAAAAAGTAGTGAGATAAGCTCTTATTAGTGAGTTGTAGAGAAGGGTGTTGATCCATTTGGAAGTTATTAAAAGGTGACCGTTGGTGATGAGATGGGAGTGGATTTGTTTCACTTGCTTTTTGTGCTTGATGAAACGTTGGAGGAGTTGGAGTAATGCTTCTGGCGAGTGGGGAGGCTTGTGTGGGTTTGGCATGCCAAAATGCAAAATGTGCAAGCAACTTGTCATACAATGGCTTAAGTCAGTCACATAACTTGTTCTTCTTTTTATGATCGTTATTTAGATGGTGTACTCTAGGGTCGGTTTGGTTTGGTTTGGTTTGGTTTGCTTTGATTGGATTTGATTTGGCTCAGTTTATCTCGATTTAATTCACTTAAATGATGCCTTCTTGGTTCGGTTTAGTTTAATTCAATTCAGTCCGGTTTGATTTGACAGAAACATTAAAAGAAAAGATAGATAAGAAAATAAAAGATGTTGAATAGTTCCCTTACGAGAAAAAAAAAAGTGGTGACTAGAATGACTCAAAAGGAAGCCATGAACCTGTTAACCTCTATATTTGTAGACCTTCAAGATCACAGGCAAACAGTATTCGATCCAAATTGAGCGAGTATGAACATTGGTGTTTAATTCACTCTCTAATAGAGGCAATCCGGGATCGTTGATGACTAGGAAAGTGTGGTAAAAGGTGTCACGGCTTGGTACCTTATTGTACTGCCCGGTTTGAGGGTCTAGTCTTATGGAAAAACAATCGCAGGTAAACGATTTGAGGGTAAACTCATATGGGGTGGCCACAAATTGGTCCGGAACGACTTTACTCGATTTGTTTTATTTTGCTAATACATGTTTGTCGACTCGGAATGGCTAGTTGGCCCCATTCCACAATAGATCTTTATTGTGGATTTTAAAATCTACAATATGACAGCCTCATTGGAGCGTGAATCAAAATCGACATAATTGAGAAAGATCAGGATGAGCTACCTAAGCAAAATGCACTTATAGTTGAAGCAGTTATGGATTTAGGGTTTGTTTGGATTCAGGGAGGAAAAAATAATAAAGGAAATGAGAGGATTTAATAATAAAATAAATGAAAGGGGAGGATTAACTCTTGTTTGGATTGGGTTTAATTAGAGAGGAAATTTTCATAAATGATTATATATATTTTTCGTTTGGATTAGAAAGAAAAATAAAAGGAAAGAATAAATTCTATAAGCAAATTGACAAATTTGTCCTTTCGTTTATATATATAAATATATATACATAGAGATTTATATGTCTATATAGTACACTAGCCAGCAAAATCACTCACACGACATTCTCTTTTAGACGATATCCATAAATTGTCTTGCGGTGAAGTTATGATGTAGCAAATTCCTGGGAAAACGAAGAAAAAAATGAGTTATAATATATATGTATTAAATATATATACATACATACATACATACATAAATATATATACGTACATACATATATGGTGTATACAATAAGAAAATACTTAACTTTGCAGCATGTCATAGCAAATTTTTTTTTTTTTTTTAAAATGATATGATATAAAGGAATCAAGAACTGCTACGCAAATGAAGAGCCAATGGAGAAGGAAGGGTATTTACCAAGAGCTGCTGCACAAATGAAGAAACATTGGAGAAGAAAGGTTTATTTATTTATTTATTATTATTTTTGTTATATAGTGATGGTGATGTAATTTGTTAAATTTGTTAAGAGTAGTTTTGTCATTACAATAAACCAAATTTTTCCTTCCTCTCTTTTGACCCCAATTTGGGGGGATTTAAATTATAAAGTAATGGGTAATTTCAAAAATCTCCCCAAAACCTTTCCACTCTAAATCCCCTCAATCCAAATAAGGGTCTGTTAAAACAATCATTCTAAAATCATTCCTTTCCACTTAAATCACTCAATCCAAACAAGCTATTAAAGTGAATGAAAGGAATTGGGTAAATGATCAAAATGGTCCCTTATCTTTGGATTTTGTGACATTTTTGTCATTTATTTACCAATTGTGACGTCCATTATCTTTAAATTTGTGACGCTATTAGTCCTTTTAACAAATTTCATCAATTTTTTTAACGCGAATTGTATGTGTCCGACACGCGACCAACTTAATTAAGATTTTGGAGGGGTAAGGGACTAATTGATCACATGTCGGGAGCAATTAATCTACTTTAAAATATTGATGAAATTTGTTAAAAGGACTAACGGCTCACAAATTTAAAGATAAGGGACTAATTTGTCACGTTTGGTAGATAAGAGACGAAAATATCAAAAATTCCAAAGATAAATGACCATTTTGATCATTTACTCAAAGGAATTTATGTATGGTTTGTCAGAAACAACAACACATACGATGAGCTAGCTTGAGTGTGGAGAGAGAGAGGGAAAACTATCAGCAGCATTAGAGAGATAATTACTGTCTTGGTATAAATACTTAAGTTCATAAAATAGTGAAAGCAAAAATTCATATCGGACGAAGGAAATATAGAAGAAGTTGGAAAATGTACAAAAACAATTGAAGGAATGAGACTTAAAGGCAAGTTCTATCTCCAAAGTTGTTATTGCTGAGATTGTTAAACCAGTTTCGACTAAAATCTTATTTATATTGAAAAATATCTACCAAGACAAATCTCAGAGATAAAGAATACATTGGATTATGTAAATGATGAGATCTTAATTTTTTTTTATTTTTTTTATTTTTATGTCGTAACAAAATGTAGTATATTGATATAAGGCAAATAGCCAGATCCAGTGTTTATAAAAACTAAGTACAAAGGATTAACAAGTTATGTAGATGAATCAAACACTCAAACAAGAAAGCAAAGCTCCCACTCTAACAGTCCTACCTAACAAAACTGCTTGTCACGTGCTAAAAAAACCCTATGATTACGCTTAGTTGGGTAGACTTCAGCCACACATAACACACTTATGTCTGTTGTTTACTTACATATAATATCTATGATATAAATATTCTCCACTGCTGACTTTCCTGAATTTATTTTATTTGGTTTATTCATACTTGTTAACCCCGTATGGCTGATTGGCCACGTCCTTAGCCTTGGGGGACTAGGTGCTGCATGGGATAGCCTGCGCTCGGCTCGTGAAATATGGTATCAAAGCTTGCTCCTTAGCTCTTCTATCTCTAGTGTGATTATTGATGAGATTGCTAAACCAGTTTCGAATAAATGATGAGTTCTTAATTTTTTTTTTCATTTTCTGTCATAACGAAATGTAGTATATGGATATATAAGGCAATTAGCCAAATCCACTGGGTGGCTCCGTTGCTGTATATATTTATTTTTTTGTCGGTGATTTAGCAATCCCAAAGTTTCTTTTTGATTCGATCAAAATCTTGTTTTTTTTTTGTGCTCTTTCATAACATAAATCTTGTTAAGAGCCACCCGGTGTGAAAACAAAAAAGTTTGTGACGCTGAACTGGACTCCCGATTGATAAGAGAAAATTGGAAATACCTTTTATCTCATACTACTCTCTCGATACCTCTTCAACAAGAGTTGCAAGCATAATAAGATGCCAAGATGGATAGGCGATGCCGTATCGGATCAGTTGAAGGCGCATTGGGGTACAAAAAAATGGTAGGCCAAGTCAAAGCAAAACTTAGATAATCGAAAGAGTCGGCCGTCTTCGCACTATTTAGGTCATGCCTTATATGACGAGGTTAAGAGAAGATTGATATGTATTGAAGTTAAAATTAATGCATTAAGTTACATTATAATCTTTTCACTATTTACAAAATATAATTTACGAATTGTATGTTTTGGTGAATGTCTATTGTAGTCAAAATAACATGGGGTACCTGCGATTCGTGCAAATGTGTTCATGAAGGCTCATCGCAAGGATCTCGAAAGTCCTTACTTAGACCCTTGGGTGGAATAGACCATGGTATGTAATTTTATTTTGAAATAATATTAATTTATCACATTTATGTTGTAAAAAAAAAAAATAAAAATGTTTTTTTTGCAGACTGTGTATAACAAACTGGTGTAGTAGGTGACGCAGTCATCGGAGGTAGATTCAGCAGCTATGCCAATAGATCACAATGCCCTATTTTTCCAGGCTGCCGACGGATCAAACAGAGGGCACGTCTACGGGCTCGAGTCTCAGGCTTTAGTGAGGTCTGAACACACCATCCCGCCGTCTATACGTCATAACAGATAGCAGGAGATCCAAGAGGTCGTTGTCAGAGCAATGTCAAGCTTGCGGGGCAGAGCGAGCTTATCCAACAACAGAGCGCCCCAATCAAACAACAGAACGAGTAGTTGCGAAGACAAGAATGACATAACGAGCAGCTGCATAGACTTCAAGAACAACAGAATACACAGTTTCGTCAACTTTAAAAATAGATCGTGTTGCTCACCCAAAGGTTCCCGGCTCCATGTCAACAACAACTTCTTCCTCTACCTCCGCTTGGTGATGGGACTGAAGATCAATCGAGCCATTGATTATTTTTTTAAGGATATTAAAACATTTTGTAATTTTAAACTTTTGTTTTATGATTATTTAATTTTATTTAAAATTTTAAATTTAAATTGTAAATATTTTAATTTATATAAATTACATTTCAATTTAAATTTGTTATAGCAATTTTGAGATTTTTAAGAATTTATAACTTTTTTAATTTTGAATTATTTAAATTGTTTAAAAAATATATTTAGCGACGATTTAGAGACAAATAGTTTTGTGAAGATTTGGAGACGAACAAATTTGGTGACAATTTGGAGACGGCCAAATTTTGGCGACGATTTGGAGATGAACACTTTGTGCGACGAATTGGAGATGATTTGGAGACAGACAATTTTGGCGACGATTTGGAGATAAAAAAATTTTGCGACTATTTGGAGACGAACAAATTTGGCGACAATTTGATGACCAAGTGTTTTGGCGATGACTTTCGGCAAAAATTTGGAGACGAGATATTTTTATCATCAATAGCAACGATTTGAAGAAGAACTATAAATATTGCGACGATAATTTTGGTGAAGGCCAAGTTTCATCTCTTCACCGTCACCATTTTTGGAAGGCGATGAAAAGGCAACGGTTTTTGACCCCGTTGCCTTTTCGCAGATTTCTTGTAGTGGTACTTCCTCTACCTCTTTCAACTTGTACATCTCGACCAAAAAAAAAAAACTTGGACATTAATCTTCTTTGTCCAAAAAGGGCACCTTTGTCCATTTATGTTCATTTAATGGCTCAAAGTTACGATACCATTACTAAACGATAGAAAGGGGTTAAGTGATATAAATTAGATATTAGATGTTGAAATATTACATTGTCCAAACTTTAAGGGGAGAAAAATGATCTTTATCCTTATATTTATTTTATCCAAATTCTGATTTAGTTCTTCCATTTTCTTTCTATTATTATTTTGTCTTTTCCTTTCTCTTGTAAATTTAACTAAGGTCCTGAATTTATTTTATGCAACTTTACCTTATATTATTGGGTAAATAGCACCACAACCCCCCATATTTTAGCAAAAATGCATATGACCCCCCTGTGGTTTAAAAAGTGCATCGGAACCCCCTATGGTTTTCAAACCGTGCACATGCACCCCTTCCCTAATTTTCCGTCAACAAATTTAACTGAATTGTATAAAAAGACTAAAATGCCCTTCAATTTTTTATTTTTTATTTATCTTTTTCTTTTCTTTTTTGTTCACACACATACACACACACACACACACACACAGAGACACACAGACACAAACACACACACACACACAAAGACACACACACACAGACACACACGCACACACATATATATATAATATACACACGCACACACACACACACACACATATATATATATATACATACATATACACATACACACGCACACACACACACACACACACACATATATATATATATATACATACATATATATATATATATATATAAAGATTTGTAGGTTTTTGGACGGGTGGCGGTAACGGTGGGGTGACGGGGTGGGTTGTGATGGTGGGGTGGGTGGGGGTGGAGGGTTGATGGTGAGGGTGGGGGGGAGGGGGGAGAGGGGGGGGGGGGGGGGCGGGCACAGTGGTTTGAGGAAGATGGGTTTTTATTATTATTTTTTTATTTTTTGTGAAAATTAAATTGGGAGAAAAAAAAAAAACATATATAAGGGCATTTTTGTCTAATTAAGTAATAATTTAAGTCTAAAAACATGAAAAATCGCACCGAACGCGCGTGTAACGCACTCTCCGTTAAAAGTAACGGTTTTTTTAACGGAGGGGACTGTGGTGCTACACTTTTGAAACCACAGGGGGTTCCGGTGCACTTTTTAAACCACATGGGAGTAATGTGCATTTTTGCTAAAGTATAGGGGGTTGTGGTGCTATTTACCTTATATTATTTACAAAAGACTATTTTTACGACTTGAACTCATGATTTCTACTATCGCATCAAGGCTCGTCTTCAACATAGTGGGAGACAATTTTTTTTTTCTTCCCGTTTTTGGTCATTACATGGCGAAAGACAATAACCGTACGTGAGAAATGGGGAAATATTTAGGATCAGTGAGCCATCAAAATTTTCTTCCACATTAATTAATGACATACACATTGCTGAAACTATATAAAATTCTAGAAGTTTTTTATTATTTAAGAAGCACTCAATTATATATCTTAATCAGCATTACATTTTCGTTCCATTCACTACATCTCATCCCAACCCCCACGATCACGATGATAGGCAGGTTGCGGGTTGGTGGAGACCAAAAGCCGCCTGTAGCTATTATCAATCTCACTATTTTATTTGTTAAAGCATACATGCATACATAAAAAAATGACCTAAAAGAGTTTAATAAAGTGTTATGTTGAAGAAGACTGAGATTTTGCTGACGATAATGCAAACGCGTATCAGCTGTTAGTTGATTAAATTACTTGACCATGTTGAAAATCTTGGCAGAAAGTTGACCTTGACGAGATTAAAAAAAATGAAAAGAATTAAAATAAAGGGAACAAGAAGAGGCCCCAATGATTTCATACGAGAAAACTTCAGACTTTAGACCCTTCCCAAAGACTCTGGAGAAACTCATGTTGTCCACAAGGGGTGAGGAGACTAATAGTGAGTAGTAGTATTCCAGTGGACATTCTTGATACACCCAAAGAGTATATTTTCTACATGGATGTGCCCGCCCTTTCCAAGTCCGATATTCAGGTACAACTTTGATCAAATCTTTTTTTTTTTTGGTTGATGGGAGGCGTAGAAAAATATTTAGTTTGGTTTTGACCATTTCCGCATAAATTAGAAAAGCATATTTGTGTGCCAGTTGTGGAGCATATAGGTGCACCCGATTTACATTCTAGCCTCACATCGTTGTTTTAATATCTGAGAGATGCATATAAAATTCATCCCATATAATGTGTTTTTCTTTTCCCTTCACGTGAACTCGACAGTACCTTGGGTATACACAGCTGATCCAGACAGTTGTTTTAGAGAGCAAAATCGGCTGAGATGGACGAGTTTGCAATGTTATGTTGCTTAAGATTTTGCTAAAACAGAACATTTATAGAACTTGATCCATCGATCGAAATTCAAGAGGTAAAAAATCAATACAGAATCAACACACATCATATAACAGGAGCGTAAACGATACAAGATCAACAGAGATGATATTAAGAGTGTTAGCGTGCACGAAAAGGACGATAGAGGCTACAAAAAAGAATGATCGAGTCCACAGCAAAGAACGGCAGATCTCACCAATCACCATCGTGTTTATCAAGGGTCGGGTAGAAAACGATAAAAGAATCCACTATATCTGTGTGAAAGATACGTTCATCTGTCAAAATCAGTAATGGAGCATGAATAAGCTCAATCACTTGGTGGAATCAGATTTGATCACTTTGGTCGGTATAAATTAAACAATGATTTGAATTCTCATCAAAAGCCAATAATGCTAATGCTTTTGCAAAGGAGAAATCATACATTACACTATTATATAGAAAGATACCTTATTCGGATGTTTTTCTCTTCTTCTTGTGCTTGGGTTTTTGCTTTTTGGTCAATGTAGTATCTGCAGCAGGACTCTCTTCATTCATCAAATGTTCATACTCTTCCAGGCTTGCAAAAGGGGATGCTGCAGCATTTCTACGTGATTTTCGCTTTCTTTTCCTTCTACCTGAGCTATCCTCTTCGTCACTTGCATCATCCGCCTCCCCTATGGCGACTTCATCATCATCAATGACAGCAGAATCAACATCAGCATCCTCAAGATCTCCATCAACTATATCTGATGGAAGATCCATCTCTTCATCACTGACATTACCAATCAAGTCATCATCGTCTTCATTCGCAATGTTGTCAAGATCATCGTAATCATAATCACCATCTGCTTGTAAAGAAGGATTTGCTGACTCCAATATATTTTCAATCTCCTCATTGTCACTTTCGTCCTCGTCGCCATCCACAGCAAGTAACTCTTCAGCATCCTCATCCTCTGCCCGCTTCTTCTTTTTCGTCTTCTTCTGTTTCTGTGAGGAGCTCATTTTGTTTGCGTAGAACTTATGGAAGACAAGATCCTCTGGAGCTACATCGTCTTCAGCCAAGGACAAAATTTCTGGCCCAATCAACTGAAGGTTCATGTCAAGCTGCAGAAAAAGAGAGCAAATATTAAGCATATCTATGATCTCGAACAGGTCAAAAAAATAATGCCTATTACAAATGTGTGGAACGAATCTTCTCCGGGAACTCAATTACAAAATGAAATATAACTAGGAAATCATTATGCATAGGTTTCATCATGGACAAGGAATCCTTAAGAATGAACAACTACAACCTGAAACATCAAGCCTTCATTTTGCTGGGCTATCACAGGAGGTGAAGTATTACTAAATCATATCCAATCCCAATGGAAAGTGAACCGAAAAATAGCACTCAGAAGGACAAAAGATATGCTCCATGGAAAATTTTTAGGCAAACTGACCTTCTTGGATGGTTCGATCTCAGAGGCACCATGCCATCTGCTCTTCTTTGGCTTCTTTTCCATTAATTTGTCCAGGAAAGCACTAAGAGAAAGGTCATGAAGAGGGTTACCATTGTACACGATGTTGGCTCCAGAAAGAAGGGTTCTGGCCATGGTAGCAACCGATGGGTGCACATGCAAACCCAGTCCGGTCAACTCCCACAACCCAACATGATCTGCATTGCTGTAGATTTACAGAGCAGATGGTAGATAGTAGTCAGAGAACTCTACTGTACTCAACCGAGATTAGATCCAATGACAATTGGGAAAGAAAAATCAAAAAGATTAGTGCTGCTTGCAAAATTTCTTTAACAAGAAAACTAGGACCATCAACATCTATGACCACTTATTAGGCAATTAGAGGACTCATATGACGGAAAATGTGTATTCACATAATCTTTTCAACTCCTGTTTTCCTTTTCTCTTCATTTCTTTTTTTTTTTTTTTTGGGGGGGGGGGGGGGCGGAGATATTAGAGTTGGAAGTCATGTTTGCCTGTAGATACAGTTGCCGCATGCAGCAGAAACACTTCAGGCACAACAAATACTCAAATTTTTTATGGTTTCTGTTAAGTTACTACTTCATCTAAAAACTTAAATTGTTAGAGTGGAGTTTCTTACATTTACTTATTGTGTTCAATATGTCCCTTCACGTGTAGGCTAGAGAGTTTTTTATTGAGCCTTACAAGTGAACATAATTTTATAAATGGATGGCGCTGAGTTTTGAACCAAGACCTTTTGGATCCTAGGTTCTGATGTCATGTTAAGTTACCACATCGTTTAAAAGTTTAAACTGTTAGAGAGAGGTTCATTGTATTAATTTATTGTGTTCAATAGTTTCTAAATAAAAATAGGTCAAAAACAACCAACAAGAACTTGAAAGTACCAGAAAGAAGGCTCCCTGTGCCGAAGGTTGTATCCTCCCGGCAACAAAGACCTAACATTTGCTGCTTCAGATTCTTGCACCTGATACACAGCTACAGATTTGGATTCTTCAAGGTTGTCCGAACCATCTGCCTTGAACCATCTGCCTGGTTCATCCATATCACCATCTTCAGAGTCTGAAGCAGCAGGAACTTCATCATCACTTGAGGAATCGGTATTGGCAGTGATGCCATCATTTCTGCTTACAACTTTGTCAACATTATTTGTTCTATTCTGAGTTGGTCTCACTTGATCTTCTTCCTCTTCAGCTATATCTTCAAAGTGCTCCAGATGTTCATCAACAGAGTCATTCTGCACCACCATATTCCTGCATGATTAAGATTTAATATTTTCTTCTCGAAATGGATAGGTTTATTAGTTTTATTTATATGTAACTTTGTAAAGAAAAGGATGATCAGATGAAAATTTAAAATAGCCTCACCAAAGAGGGGGTCTTGCTTTGAGGACTTCAGACAGAAGGAAAAGGCATCCACAAGCGTATTGAGGTGGCTGCTGAAGGGCAACCTGCATGACACAAAAGCAATCAATATCGATGAAGTACAGGAATAAGTACATGACCTATATCTTAAAGGGTGTGCTTGTCTAAACTGTATAACCTCGATTTCCCCATATCCTAGAAAATAAGTATTACAGGTCGAAAATGGTTCAAACAAACTCCTGTACAGTTCTCACCCACTTACTGTATAACATATCACCAAGAGGATTTAAGTGTAGAAATTGCACTTAAGCACTAACCTGTAGCAAACGCTTTGAGAAAGCAGCAACTCGTTTTAAGTTTATGTCACTTTTCATAGCCCTAAGGAGTAGCCCAAAGAACATTTCCTCCTGATGATTAAACCATGTCAAGCTTAGTACGTTATTCAGTTCAGTGAAGTTTGTCCAGCAGCAAGCATGATGAGGCAGAGAAAAGTGATAAGGACAGTTGATATAAATCAAGGATAGAAGATCATGAAGTGCACAATGTGCACGTAACAATATGATATAAACTCAAGAGAACTGAAATACTTGCTTATCCAGCGGGCGGTATTTATAATCTTATGTGGCCATCAACACTGAAGACTGTAAAGACGGTAAAAGTATGCTTTCAAAAGTCTGGCAACTTCCGTTACCTTGGAAGAATTCATTGCAGATGGTAAGAGAAGCTTAGCATACAACGCTCGATAAAACCGATCACTAACAATCTGATTTTTGGAAGAGATTTTATCAAGAAGCATCAATGCTTGAACACCAACATTGAAATTCCTTGAATGAACCTGAAAATCCAAACAGATGCTCCTTGAGGCTATTACATAAATATTTTCTTCTAACCATCAAAAGAAAACATTTTCTGAAAAATATGTATCAAAGAACACCAGTTCACATCAATGTCCATAAATGACAAAATGTATTAAAAGGTTTTGAGCAATCTTTTTATTCTCTAAAGATTATTGTTTGTAACCCTAAGCTTACCAGCTTAAACAACATAGGTGTCTGGACCTCAATAATATCATCGGCTTCATCACTTGAAACAAATGGAAATGCTCTATTGACACCCTGCAAAAGGCATAAAAATAACAACACTTTGGATAAGTTATCCTGGCACATATGTATATATATGCATATATGTATGTATTACTCAATTCATTTCTTATTAATAGTTTAATCCAACAAATGATCCCAGCATCTCTCATCTAAACCAAAAACATTAAGGCTGTCTTATTGATAATGCTGTCATTAGTTTCAGAATTCCCCAAAAGTTTTTAACAACTTTAGGGAAGCCAGTCTGACACGTCTGATTTGAAATTACATAAAAAAGGTAAGCTTGGATGACTTTTTGAGAAGCATGTTTTAAGTCTCTAAAGCTACAAAGCAAAAAATTTACGAGAAGAAAAATAAGATTGATAATACTGACTGTCAGAAGGGCTGACAATAACCGCGAGTCCATCTCAACATGAGATTCTGATGAATCCTTCTCTTTATTATCCTTGGAAGAACCAGTAGCCTTTTTGTTCTTTTCTTTGCTGTTTTTCTTGGCCTTTTCGTTCTTTTCTTTGCTGTTTTCCTTGGCCATATGCTCTGCACTCGCCTCGGATATTAATACCTGAATTGAATCAATTCGATGTTTAAGCAAGATGACCATATATCTAAGATAAACATGATTGTACCTTCAATAATATGAAGGAATGTTTGGGTATAGACCAATAGCCCAAAATCTACAAACTGAAACTGATTTTGCAGATGACTGTGAATTGCAGAGCCATACCTTAAAGAGGGCAAAATAGACATCTATCAAACGTTTTGCTACCTTAGGACCATCCCCCTTGTGACTCAAACGGATTTGAGTTAAGAAATTAACCTGTAAATAGACGAGGTCAGACTGATGAACATAGCCGGTCAAACAAATTACAATAATTATATGAGGCACATACATGGTAATCGAGCCTGGATGAATGTTATTCAGACACACAGAAGATTCAAGTAAAGCATGGGCTATGAATATGTATTTAAGGGATAAACAGCATTTTATTTACGAGGCATGAAGTGTGCACAACCTATAAAAATCATAATAATGTCTTGCTCAGCTACACAAAGATACAACTCCTCCTATAGAATTCTTTTTCTCTTTGGAAGAAATACAGAATATCTCCAGTAACTATGGCACCAAGGTGGGCACCACATTTACAAGGTAGCATAAGCTATTAAATAGAAGTTAAGATTTTTGACAGTACTGTCCAAAGAATCTGTATTCACAAGGATTTTTCAAGCTCGTACATCTTCAGATCTCATAAATTGACAGTGTATAGGCAACTAATTGGGATGCATAACTTCCATATAACTTGAATAACTTGTAAACATATTATAAGATACAGAAGATTTAAAACAATAGAAACTACAAAACAAACACAGGATCCCAGAAAAATGGAATTACTATAAATCTTATGAAAGAACCAGTAGAAATGTAGAACAAGAACTCCAAGAAATAATCACTCTTATTTATAGAACAGGCCAATTGGATCATCAGTTTTGTACGATCAAATCCAAGGAAATCACAGAATATGAGCAGTGGAGAAAGAAAGTTATTGAGAAAGAATTTCCATGTAAAAGGAGTCACAATTTACTCAAAAGCAATTATCATTCTGTTGAGTTTGTCGATATAAAAAGATATTACACACTAAAAAAAGTCCCAGCTAAACAGTTCTAGTACACCAATGAAACAAGAATATGCTTCAGGCTCAGTATATAGCACAAAGAAATGGAACAAATAAGTCCTCCATACTGCATGGTACTTGGCCTTTAATCCCAGATGTGGCCGAAACAGGAAATTCTCCAACTCATCAATGACCACAGCCTGTCAGAATAAAGAATAGACCTTCATAAGTACAGCAAAATTTTTAATTAAGAACATCAGGAACTGGCTATTTCCAATTAAGTTGGGGAACAATACCAACACTATACATACTCATGAAATGTTAACATGCCTGCATACACTCATCTTATATGTCTTTTTGAAGACAACTTATTTTGATACCGGAGGCCCAAGCATCCTATAATTCTCTGCTTTCCTCCAAAATACTCTTTGAGTTTTAAGTGTCCCAAAATTCACAGAATCTTATTCTTGAAAAGTCCTAATTTTCTAAACCCTACATACATAGGGCACCCAAATTGACCAATTTTTTTATTATACAGGTTCCATTATAGTCTACTAGCACCCAGGTCATCTTGCCACTTCCCTTCATGGCCTCAATAAATCTTAAATCTCAATCCTCACCCTTTCTTTGAACCTCCTAAGAACGAAAATTGTTACTCAATGTTTCAGCAAAACAGAAAAGAAAAGGATAAAGATGCCATATATAAAAGCCGGTTATCATGCTATGTCTTTTTTTTAAGTTTCGAAAAGACCAATTGTTATTCTTGTTTAAGGTACTGTCCACCATAGTAAAGTAATAAAGCATAATTTAGAATCAAAGAATTAGAAAAGGAAAAAGCAGAAACTAAAGTAAACTCAATCGAATAGTTTACCTTCATATTTGGATGATCAGCTAAAAGTTTCAACAAGAGATAATCAGCATTAGATGCAGCTTTATTTGCAGGATCCCCTAGCTAGGCAAGTAAACGATGAGCATACATTTAACAAAAGAAATGAGAGAAAAGAAACAACAGAAAATAATAGAATAGTTCAAAGATGCTCCACAAAAGAATTCGGTAACATTAAGAACAATAATTACAAAAAATTTAAAAGTGAGGGAGAAGTCTAATATGAGCATACTTTGTTCACTAGAGCAGAAAGTAAGCGCCGTTCTTGTTCTGATTTGCTTCTAAGCAACACATACATAGTCTGCACAACAGAATCCAACACTTACAATCAAACAAAAACTTGGGCCTTATTGTGGATGCACCAAATAATTATAATGAGATCATAAAGAAAAACATAAGAAATGCATAAGATCACAAACTGCCATGGATAAACATTTCTACAATCCAAACTCTTAAGGTATCTTTCTATATAGCTTTTATTTCCTTCTACTTCTAACTTTACGAGAACACTTGATTTTCCCTTAAGAAATCATATATTAAAAAAAGGAAAAAATTTCAGAAGTGCTTACTGTTCCTCATGAATGAAAATGATTTTATATTTCCTCGCTACACAATAGAAGTAAAGCATTTCCCTCTACAAGCGATAACTTGAGGGCTCCTAAGGAGCGGATGCGAAGGTTTTAAGACCTACATTTGAGTAGGACTGGAGCTGAAGTGGTGTTGAAATTCTAAAATCCTTTACTTTCAAATTAGACAATTACTGTATAAAAAAGTAAATTACATTGTTAATTTATTCTGAAAAATTCGTACATCTGACAAATATTCCCGCTCGTTTCATATTTGAACGGAAAACAAAACATATCCTTAAACCAGCGAAAGATTTATTCAGAAAATGTACAAAGCATATGTATAAAGTCTCAAAAACACTACATCCAGAAGTAAACGGGACAAAAGACACCTTCTATCATGATTTACTAAATGTATATTTTTCTGAGAACCTAATGCCACCAGCCACTAAAGAAGAAGGAGATGTATAAACGAAGACCTAAAGAAACACTATATGCAATTATAGATATTTAAATAGTCTTAGTAAGAAATATAAAGCCAACCTTCAAAGCCTTGTCTTTAATTATGGCTAAAACATCTCTTGATGCTTCTTCAAGTGCAACGACAAAGCGTTCATACCTGTATTCGTCATGCGTCCATTCTCGTAAAAATTCACATAGATCATTGGATGAAAAATGTAAAGGCAGTCCAATTTAAGATTAAAAGTATGAAACCAGAAACCCACTTCCATTGCTATAATATACTACAGACGTTGAGAAGCATCTCATTTGTTTTTTGCATGAAAGAGTCATTTCCTTATGGAGAAGACATGTAAGAGAATTATCGAAACGTCCTTAAAAAGCCATTGTGTCCTTAAAAAGCCATTGTGTTTATGATCTATGTTTTTGGACTAAAGGATCTTGTAAGGCAGATGTAGATAATAATATTCAAGAATGTATAGATAATTTAAAGTGTTGATGTAAGTAGCTTTTGAAATGCACCCTCTTGGTGCTTATTAATAAAATTTGTTCATTTCTCAAAAAAAAAAAAAAAGAAATCATAAACAGTAGTAAATCTGATCTTGTTCTACATGCTTCATGAAAAAAAAAAATTGCATTGTCTTTGTTTCATAAAATTCTGAGCGTGGGAGTGGAATGCAACAATTGCATGAATAAGTTACTGACAAACAACTAAAGAAAGAGCCAAAAGGCTTAAAACATACCTTTGCTTTAGACATTCCTCCCAATACCAGAAAAGTAGAAG
The DNA here is from genome assembly GCA_037974665.1 of Ehretia macrophylla. Lineage (NCBI taxonomy): Eukaryota > Viridiplantae > Streptophyta > Magnoliopsida > Boraginales > Ehretiaceae > Ehretia > Ehretia macrophylla. The sequence goes on from CM075768.1 coordinate 10,817,248, forward strand.
AGAGTAACCATCTTTTGATTCAGGAAGATGATTTAGAGGTCGTTGAAAGAGTGTCTTTAGCTTACGATCTGGTAACAGACTGGTAGGAATATAGAAAACAATCAATATCGCATGAGGCTAGTGAGCTACGAAATCAAGAGTGAACAACACTGTACTTTCGAGTGCACAAATATACATAAAGCTTGCCGCTTAAAGTGATTACTTCTATAATCATGACACGCCACAGCTTTGAATAGAGTTCATTTTAATATTTTAACAAAGACAAGTATGCAATGTACCCACATATCTTCCTTCCAGAGGGAAGTTAGAAAGTAAGCTGACCTGGAAAGGAAAAGTTCTTTCAGTGCCTCAAAGCCCGTTAAGGAATGGCGTTTTCCAACTTTTGATGTCACCATCCCTGCAATCATTTTAATTAAAGATAGGTTCAAGTTAATAACATAAGGCTATGTTAAATCATTTTGTAGATCTGTCATTGACAGGTTAGGGCTCTTTGACACCTTTCACAAGCCAGCCGAACTTAAACTTCCAATAACAAAGCTATAGCCACCCTAAATCTGCTATCCTTCTTTTTTATAAAAAGTTCAGAAACAAAGTAATTAAAATACAATCACAATGTGCAATGACCAGTTTATTTTCTCTACATACAAGAATATAGACATTGTGATATCAAATCATCACGAGCAAGGCATTTAACAAAGTCACTTTTATTCAACCAGCACCAGAAGCCAGAAATTTTTCAGAAGTAATTTGTCATTAAGATTTTACAACTGCTTGATTGTCTAGTGAGAGAGTAATGCACAATTCCAAAGGGAATTCAGGTAAAAAGGAAAAACATTGTAACAGTCAACTCATTGCATGATATCCAACTATCTTGCATATTATAAATGCATTTACCTGCACAGAAGGGGAAAAGATAATAGGATAGCCCCTTAATGTCTATAGACATTGTTTCATGCACTTTTACACCAAAAGGTTACTTGAAGTTGAAGTTCAGCACTCTCTATTTGCTTATTTCACAACAAAACGTACTTATTCAATCAACTTCTTACTCCTTCTTGAAACTTGAATTAACTAATCCTTTGCAGATTTCCCTAGTAATTAAACGTTTTTCTCACAACAATTAAGAAAAACGACATGATTAATCATATGTGCACACTCAATAAAACCACAAATTTAGCTGGAATTCAACAAAATGACATTATAAACGCACATATTTAGCCCGAATTTATCAAAATAGCATTACCCAAAAGCTTAAATTAATCAATCCTTTGTAAATTTCCTTGGTAAAGCTTAAAACTGTTTCTAATAACAATTAAGATAACAACGTGATCAATCACAACAATTGATCCACACAAGATAAACGAGGAAATTTAGCCCAAATTCAACAAAATAAAAATTACCCAGAAGCGCATCAAGTGATCTCAAATTCGCGAGGGGATTATCACCAAGCAAGACCGAGTAGGCAGACACCTTATCAGCAGCTGTCCCGGACCTCTGCGTGGCAATGAGCATTTTTATATCCCCAGATTGCCCTCTGGAAGACTCGTAATCCTTCAAATACTGCACCAACAACCTCTCCCCCAATTCCTTCTTCTTCTCCACCACCAAACGCTTCCATTCTTCAACATTCCTAATCTCAATTCTCTTCTTCCCCTCTCCCCCAATCACCTTCTCCTCCAACTCCGCCGCGTCCACATGCCACACTCCTAGTCCACTCGCCTTGACCAACGGAAGCTTCGGAAGGTTTTTGTGCTTATCCTTTGCCTTCCATAAGTTGCAATCGTTATCGTTATCGTTATCGAATTGAGCTTGTGGTGGAGGTTGAGGTTGGAGGTTGGGTTTGCTGTTGTTGTTTTTAAATTTGGGGTTTTGTTTCGGATTGATTGTGTTTTTATTTGGGGGTGTTTGGTTGCGGGATTTAAGAGGGCCGGTTTTGCGGAAATCGGAGTCGTCGAAGCCGGTGGTGGAGGTGGAGAGGCCGAGGGAGGAAGCGAATGAAGCGACGTCGGATTTGAGGGCGTCTAGCTCTTCTGCTGTCGTTTTGGGTTTTTTGGTTTTTGAGGCCTTCATTGTTTCTGATGCTGTATAGAGCTCAGCTGGTTTTGTGTTGGGGGTGTAAGTGAAGAAGATGAAGCTCACAAGTAGGGTTTACTGAAGGCGGAGCTTTGGTATTATCCGACCCGACCCGACCCGACCCGTCCGATAATATTTTTAGTCCCTGCTGCATCTAGGATTATTTTGCCAAGTAATCTGATTTTACTAGGGCCGGCGTTGCATGAGTTGTTTTTTTCTTTTAAAAAAAAATTAAAAATTAAAAAGTTCCCTTTGCAGGGGGGCAGCAACTTTGGCCCTCTTTCATTTTCTTTTCGCTCTCTTCACTATTTCACCACCCATCTTCACCATTCACCAACTATCTTCACCACCATTCTTCACAACCACTACCTCCCTCCCGTTTTTAGACTAGGTAAGTTTTTATTTTATGTAATTTTTTTTTTTTATTGTGTGTATATATATATATGTGTGTGTGTGTATGTGTTTACATTTTTATTTTTTAATAATTTTTCCATTTTTTTGTATAATATATAGTATGTTTATATATGTATATGTATACCTATATGTGTGTGTTTTTTGTTTTTTTGTTCATTTTTTCTGTTATTTTATTTTGTTTTTCATTTTTCGTGTAATAAATAATATGTATATTATAAATATGTGTTTTTTTGTCCATTATTTTTCTGTTTTTATTTTTATTTTATTTATTATCCATTGAAAGTTTAAAGCCTAATGGACAATAGATTGGCGTTCAACTAAGGGTTTCAATGGGTCGAACTTTTAGTTGGGTCCAATATAGAGGTAGATAATTAATTGATTAAATAATTTATCTCAAATCTAATTTTTGAAAAATGTTATTATTAAGAGTTATGCAACAATACATATACGGTTAAGCTGATTTCTAAGGCCTTGTGCAGGTAATATTCTTTTTGGTTGTCTCTGAGCAAATATGGTTTCGATTTCGGTTTCGGTGGCATATCTGGAGGTTTTACTCATTTGGGGTTTCAGTCGCAGGCAGCTACAATACTCTTGAACAGTGATGTCGAGGTTTCGTGCACTGTGGCAGGCTTCTGTGAATGCAACTAAACGAGGTAAGAGTTTTATAACGATTAAATTTTTGGTTATTTTGTTGTTTGTGCATCTGACCGTTCACCGGATCGTACTAGCAGGGTTTCGTGTATCGAGCTTTTTTTTCGTTGTGTGGTTTGAACTCAGGGCCCTGATTATGTTTGTTATTTCACCTTTTTATTTTTTGACTTTAGCTCTGGCGTGGAATGTTGAGGACTTGATTCCTCCAACTGAAAAATATATCTTCAATTTCAATTCAAAGGATGAACTTAAAAGATGGCATCTCTACTCAGATTCCGAATACGGAGGTAGGTGCATATTTAACCTCATTTATTTTGTCGAAATTGCTCGTTAGACTTTCACTAATATAACAATATAATAACCCGAGACACAGGGAGCAGGGGCGGTCAACCATAATCTTATAAGTGTTATTGGATTATTACGGTTGCATAGAGTCTAACGTGCAATTTCAGGAGGATTTTTTTTTGCACTTCATTTCATTTCTAATGGTAACATTAAAACTTATATGTTGTTTGGTTGTGTGTTGCAAGGTTTGTCTTCGGCGTCTTTGGAAATTACAGATTCCGAAAATGGATCAACTAGTGCGGGTCAGTAATTGTATTACATCCTAGCTAGATTGATTGCATAATCAAGTGATACTATATAGTTAAGCTCATTACTTGAATACTGTGTGCATTATGAGATTTTCATTAAATAGAGATACGCTTACTTTGCAATCATCACATATGTATGACAAGAGAAAGAAGCTGGATAAATCGTACCAGAAAATTCCAAGTATCTAATGCAGTTCCCACAGCCTAAGAAAATGTGTTAAAAATTTGCATAAAGTAGCTATAAGAAGTTCTTGTTGCTTTAACTTTGTCAATTTAAGTGTGATATGGTTTAACTTTCTTTTTCCTTTTTGGAATCTATTGCATTAATATGTTAACCTTCAGTTTATTTTCGATACATCTCATAGGGGTATTTTCTGGGACCCTCTCGCTGGATGTTGCTGAAGATTCAAAATGGAACATCTCTCGAAGTGGTTTTTGTGGAATGCGGTCTAAAAAGGTGGACGATTTCCTTTTGTAAGCATCAGTTTATCTAGGGTATGATTCATGGTAACCAAGGTTTAGGTTTGTTTCTATGAATAGTTAAGTGGATTATTCAGTCAAGTATATTAATGAGCCTCTCCGTCTCTCTCAACAAAAATTTGATTGAGCTGCATTCATAAGAACTTGTGTAGTGACATTGTCATGAGAACTGTAGTGATAGTTCCACAATGCTCGTCATTCTAATGTTTCATCCCAACGGGTTCATCAGCCTAATAGCTAGTTTTTGCAGTTTGATGGTTTCATCGATTTGGATGCATACGACACAATAGCACTTAAACTCAGAGGAGATGGGAGATGCTACATTTCTACTGTGAGTTCTCTAAAGTCTAACCCATAAATTATTAAACAGAACATTAACCAGCTTTCTCCTATGGTACTCTAGTCTCCTGAGCTAGTGCGCGTTTCTTAATTTGCTCGTTGAAAAACTATTATACTGAAATATTTAAAAAATTTGAGATTTATATGAGACAGCTTTATATCATAATGCAGATATATACAGAGAACTGGGTAAACTCTCCGGGGCAACAGGAAGATAATTCGTGGCAAGCATTTGTTTTTGTGCCGAAGGACAACTGGTATATAGCAAAGGTAAGTTTGTCTCCATTTTTTCGTGTTAAGAAGCGAAGTAATATCACATAATTAGCTACTTTTAGGGCTTATGAGTTTTACTTGTCACCATAGGCGAAGTAACTTAACTTTTGAGAAACAAACTAAATATACTGTTGTAAAACTTATGAACTGCTTTATGTAAAACTATGAGAGACCTGTTCCAGAACTGTTGTTGTGATGGAGCTAAATATCATGTTTACTTATATTTGAGTTAAAGACTTGTCATTGCTCCTTAACTGTAATGACCTTAGGCATGATATATGAACTAAACTTTACACTGAATGGAATATGGTTTTGGCAAGAATTTTTCCTGTCAAAAGCCTTCTGTTGTCAATATGGAATCGACGATGATGAATGAGAATGCCATATTGAGAAATTTTAGATGGATATATATGGTTATTTGTTCTGCAAGTATTGGGATGATGAGTAGGGACTCAAAACTGGTTATATCCTTTGGAAGAGCAAATTGACTTGATATTTTTCTTGATGTCAAAATTTGCTGCTGCAGATTCCTCTTGCTCGATATCTGCCAACGTGGAGGGGGAATGTTATAGATGCAAAGTTGGAGATGAACCCTTCTCGGATCCTTGGCATGTCTTTATCTGTTAATGCAGAAGGTGGAGTTCCAGGTGCGAGGTCAGGCCCGGGTGACTTTCGAGTGGAAATTGATTGGATCAAAGCCTTGCGAACACAGCAATTTGTGTAGAATTATCCGAACGCATAATAAGTGACTAAGATAACTTGGTATAGTTCATTTTGTGCGCTTTTCATCTAAATGTTATTTGATGCAGCAGGGTACATACGAGATGGATCAGTTCTATCACCCTTGGGCCATGTCCAAGTTTGTTGCTCGAGGGCTCGGCTCGGAAGGTAACTGCTTCATAGTATTGTTGAGGGTTTAATGTGTTTTCATATCTAATCAGAATGTGCTTCACTATGATTTCTATTTCTCTTGCTAGTGTTTGAATTCACTCTACTTGTGCACTTTTTTGGTATCTGCTCTAAATTCCATACTGAGTTGTCTTACATAGAAGGATGCAGTATTATTATGGTGACAAATTATACACATTTTGAATAAATTCTTCTGATAAAAGGATTTTATCACTGTTAAAATCACAATCTTTGTTGTACTATGTTATTTCTACCATATTTCATTTTTTGCAAAATATACGCATATTAAGATATCTCCAATAGTGGAGACTATTCACAAAAACTTAATATTTTTGGCTATTTTAGAGACCCGGGTCTCTAAATTTAGAGCCAAAATAGATGGGGTCTATCATTTTTATCAATTTTTTGGCCAAAATAGAGACCTAATCACTTTTTGGGTATTTAAATTTAGAGAAAAAAAAGTAAATTGGGTTTCTATTTTAACTCAGATCTCTAAAACTGTGTGGGCTTTATATATTTTGACTCTAAATTTAGATATTCGATCTCTAAAAATTACTAAAAATAATAAATTTTTGTGAATAGTATCTCTTATTGAAAATACCCTTATGTAATAAGAGTTGGTAACACGCTTAGCCGAATGACATGTCATGCGGCTAATCTGTTGTACTTATTCTTGGCGTGAAGAGGACTCTACCGCTTATCAAATCGGCCAAATAAAGCAGCAAATAACCATCAGTCCAATCTATCTAGTTGTGTGTTTCTTGTTGCAAAATTAATTTTTGCAAGTGACATCGTTTAATATCTATTGTACGGTTTTTTGAATTCAAAAAAAAATATAAATAAATAAATAAAAGCAAATAATGTAGAAAAGAATCAAAAGAGAGCCCGGACGACGGCAGAATCAACTGCTACATTCAGCAGCAAAGTTCCCTTATTGCATTAAGCATATTTGTCTAATTAGCAACTGGTATAAGATTTAGTCTATGTATATGATGTACCATGCAAAACAGAGCCGGCTCAAGTTGAGGGCAGTTTGGACTTGTGTCCAAGGCCTCCTTAGTTTGGGGGTCCCAATTTTTTTTTTTTTTAAATATTAAATTATAAGATAATAAAAGCCTAATGTTTGGCCAGCAATTAAAAGAACTTTTAACTATTGAAGGCCCAATGGCCAGAATTTTTAACTATTGTTTGGGACTGTTCAGTATCCTCTTTTTTTATATATATAAAATATATATATATAATAAAGTAAAGCTCTAGTATATATATCATTTTTTTTCTCATTTTTTACACACTTCACTCTTATGTCCTAAGAAAGATTAAATGGATTAGCTATGTTGTCTATTGAAAAAAATTTGTTAGATAAACTTGATTATGGCGATTTAATAAATAATTTTGCATCTCAAAAGGTAAGAAAAATAAATTTTATATAGGTCTATCTTTTTATTAACTTGTAATATTATGTTATTTTATTATTTTAATTTTGGTGTTTTTTTTATTATTTGTAGTGATTATTTTATAGAAAATTAAAAAAAAAATTATTAAGAAAAAACATAATTAGTAAGACTCTTATTTAGAAGATCACGTAAGATCTCCAAATTATTTGAGACGGCTCTGATGCAAAAGTCCAGGAACGATCTAGAATGTAATTGTGCTAGGGACCATAGTGGAACCCCTTAGATAGAAAGAGAACCAACAAGTTAATTTTTTTTGAAACTAGTTGATAGATTCTAAAACTCTTAATGAAATTGGAATCACGTGTTCCCGATATTTGATATCGTGATTTGAGTTTAAAGAAGTTTTCAAGAAAGTCCCTCATCATAAAAAGAAGTGGTGCTGCTCTAGCTATATGGATGCAAAAGCTTTAATGTATCCTATTAGATTAAAAATATTTTTAGATACACATATTTTCATAAAACTTATGAGCTGAGTGGGTGTTTGCACTAGTGATTGAATATGCCCTTGTATACACATACATGCATAACCTGTTCTCATTATTATCCCTAAGCAAGAAACACACAAGAGAAGTCCCTTGGTAAATTTCATTTTGCAAAGCCACCCCCTCAGTCATGAAAAACCAAATGAGATTAAATTTAATAATGACAATAATTACAAAAACTGCCACCTTCTCTAAATTTCGGGATATAGAAAGATCCGAAAAAATGATCGATAATTTTTTTTTTTTTTTTGTTCAATCAGCAAAGAAAAATTTAATTGCAACTGTTTCAAATTTATAAGAGTATATATGTTCTCCGGTTAAAAATAGACAAAAGGATAATTATAAAAGAATGTATGAATCTATATTTCATCTTTTACAAATACGAAAAGGATCAATAATTTGTATTGCTTACGAATGAATCATAAAAAAGAATTCACTAGGGTTCTCCAAATGGGGACAAACTCTCTATCATTGCTCTCTTTACTATTGCCAAATTAAAGTATGCTTAAAAGTTGCAAACACGACATGCATGCAACAGCTTGCAAAAGAATGCCTTCAATTGTAATTCAGGCTTCGTCCAGGATGTACATTGAAAAGTTTGCATCTAGCCTTCTAGTTGTCAACTTGTTACTATTTTTTTCATTTTTCCTTTGAATGGTTAGGAATTCTTTGAGTTCGTACTAAAATGTCAAATTTTAAAATACATGACCCTACTTAAAAGAAGTATAATCTATAAGAATCATGTGCAAAACTCTCGAAATTGGCTCCAAAGATCGAATCCAATACGTGAGTAAGTCTTTTACCCACATTCCAAACGCTCAAAGAATTTAATGATTCAACTTGGTAATATTTTCTTTCATGCTTATAATACATTTTTTTTCCCAAGATCATAATTCATATAGAGGATGATTCATTCATTGGTTAGCGAGAGTTGCAACCTCCATTAATTCCAAGAGTAGAGTTTTTAAAGAATAAGTTGAGACCGTAGTTTTTGAAATGTATTTAATTTTAAGATATTTTGAGATTAAAAATTAATGTAATCCCCACAAAATTTTTTTTTTATACGAATATTAAATTGTATATGTTTTCAACATCCACTAAATAATAATTTTGGATTGGACCTTAAATCCGTATACATATATGTACATGAAAATTGGTCTAGTTGGCCACTTGAGTTTTGGTACAGTGGTAAGGTTATTTGCGATATACGAAATATTGTGAGCTTAAATCTCACTGATTACGTTATACGATTTTAAGCCTCCCCATAAATATAAAAAGATTGGTCTAGTTGAGATTCACATCAGGATCACGATAAGCAAGTGTTAATTATAAGCGGTTAAAATTGTAGAATAAACAATAGCCGGTTGGCTACAGCTAGATTCAGAGGTGTATATAACACCACGCACCATAGCAGCATCCTTATTTGACTGCAAGATCTAAGTGGATTATTTAGCAGAGCACAATTAATAATTGGTAAACTATTAGTATAGTGGTATATTTCTATATATATATCATATTAATTAATAAGTAAATTTTAAAATAAATAAATGTCGAACTTATGATCTTATAAGAATAATTTTATGCACACAATCGCTGGATCATGTTGTTGGAGATAGGGGTGGAGCCAGAACTCTAATGTTGGGGGGCTAAGATTTCTTTTTGTACAGTGTCGACTCTACCAAATGGGACAAGACTCGTTTTGATTTGATTTGATTTAATATTTTTTATACAGTATTTTTTGAGTTAATAGAAATAAGACTCAAAAAATATCTTCCACTTCTAATTAACATAATAAGTCCTAATAAAAAACTAAAGAAAAAAAGACTCAAAAAATATCTTCCACTTCTAATTAACATAATAAGTCCTAATAAAAAACTAATTAAAAATTCAATTAAATACGATTATATATTTACATTTGACCAAACTTGAAACCTTTAACATTATAAGTTGATTTTCATTGTATAATATTATAAATAAAACAAAACAAAATATATGTTAGGATAATTAATATCTTTTAGCACAAAAGAATATTAGCACATACATTATTTAGGACAATAATCGAAATATGAAGCTTTAGGTAGGGATGACAACGGGTAGCTGCTTTATTCGAAACCGACGGATAACCGTCTGATAAAAATTCGATAACAAAAACTGATAGGAAATCCGTTAGAATTTGAGTTTTATAAAGAGAAATCGATGGATGGACTAATAAGTTTTGGTTTTAGATGTTAAAAAAAATCAAAATTCGAAACCCCATTATTAATTTAATAAAAAAATCTTACATATATATATATACACTTAAAATAATAGAAGACTAACTAAAATTGGTAATTAAAATGATAAAAATTTGAACTAAACTCAATTAAAAAAATGTGAACTAAACTCAATTAAAAGAGATGAGTTAAGCTTATTAGACCAATACTTATACTCTTAAGAATTTTCATCTTTACTTGCTAAAACGAAAGAAGAGATGTTTCTTGTTCGGTACTTGGAAATGAATTTAATTTTTTTGCATAACTTTTTTATTTTGATTTTTGTTCATAAAATTATTATGTAATTTATTTCAAGTTTTATCATTGGCTTGAATTCTTTTATTTTTATTTATTTTTACATTTAAACTAATTTTTCTTATATTTTTTTAAGGTTTTTTATTTAAATTAATTATTTTTTAGTTAAACGGTTACGGTTACGATTAACTGCAGTTTTTTGAATCCTTAACGGTTACGGTTATGGTTATTGGTTTTGAAAATTATTTAGTTTTGTTTAGGTTATAGTTATTGATTTGGTAAACAGTTTTGATTCGGTGTTTTTATTTTTTGCGGTTAATCGAACCGCTGTTATTTTTAACTCTAGGTAACTTAATATACGAAAAAAATATAATTGCCAACAACTTGAGTAGATTTGTGACTTACCATTTTAGCTAACTCTATTATCTTGATAGCTCTCATAACGATTTTATTTTTTACTTTAAGAGGCCAAATCTATATATTTTTTTAAAAAAAATTCCGTTAAATTTTTTTTTTTTTTTTTTTTTTGAGGTTGGGGGCCGTCCCCTCCTTCCGCCCGGTTGGAGGCTGCAAGTTGTGTATATAGGATGGTATCAAGCAAGTTGCCACATAGAAGAAGATATTGCGGAAAAAGATAAAGAACCCATTTGCACAAGTGGGGTCCTTTTGAACTTTTCAATGTGTTTAATGTTATAATCATCTATAATAAAAAGCATAAGAACTCACCTCAAAAAATTCATTCATTAATTTCTCATAAAGACGACCAAAACAGTTAATAGAGAAGGTTCTGGAGAGGGAGACACTAATAACCCAAAAAGAGAATCTACCACCAAAAGCCAATCCTAGCCGTTGAAGCAACACACCATCCTTATCTATGAACAGCACATGTAAAACGCAAACATAAATATTCATAGAATTTGTGTTTTGTAATAAAGAATCGTTGCCAGCATATATATAAATAAATAAATAAATAAAAGCCTGTTTCTGGAGGCTTCTTGTGCCTTAGCATTTTGAGGGAGAGAGAGAGAGAGAGAGAGAGAGCTGTTGATCTCTCCCAAGACTTTCTTCTCTTTCTTGCCACGCCTTTACACAATGTTAAGGTTCCGTGTCCAACCCTATAAACCATTATGCTTTTGAATAAGCAATCAAAGTTTCATATCTCAATATATATGTATTCATATGTATATGTATCACATGTATATGTGATATATGTGATACAGATATATATACAATTTGTCGACAAGAAAAGATTCTGCTGTTTGGGTTGGATTTGTTGAAAGGTTTGTGTTGGTGGGGTTGAAGAAGGAGAGAAAAATGGTGGCTAAAGAAGAGAAAAACAATGATTTTTATGAAGTTTTGGGGTTGAAGAAAGAATGCAGTGATGCTGAGCTTAGGAATGCTTACAAGAAGCTTGCTCTGGTCAGAATTTAAAGTTGATCTTAATCCTCCATTGTTGATTTTAATTACGTTTTCCCAGTATGGGAAATGAAAAAAATAAAAAAATATATATTTTTTTGGAATTACCCTTTTGAAATTTGGGAAAAGAACAAATACTTTCATTGAAGTTTAAGCTTCTGGACATCAATGAATAAATGGTTTATTTTCTTGAATTTTATTTAAAATTTTCCGGGGAAATATTTTAGAAGTATAACTTTTGGAGGGGGCAAGTTGGAATTATGAACTTGTATTTGACTTGATATCAATTGAATGAAAAAAATAAAAATAAAAAAAGATATTTGATTTTTCTGTTTTCTAAAATGGGGCTTGGGCAATTTTGTGCCTTTGATTATATATAGAAGTGGCACCCGGATCGTTGCTCATCATCAGGGAATTCAAAGCATATAGAAGAGGCCAAGAAGAAATTTCAGGCCATTCAAGAAGCCTATTCTGGTAATTTCACTAGTAAAATTATCATTTATTTATTTATTTATTTAAGGGAGACCTGATATTATACATTAAGCTTGATCTCTCGTATCTAAAATGAGATTCATACCATTAAAGTAAATGGCTAGTGGCTTAGGCCATTTATTTCTCATTATAAATAATCCCCTATATTTTCGTTTTTACTATATGCATGGATTATACCTTTTATGAAAAAACTTCGGGCTGCTGTGAGGACGTGTTCGGTTGTATTAAACGATGAGCTTTCTACTTTTAGTTATGTTTTATTTTGATAAATATTTCAAACAATTTAACGAATGTCCGATCGTAAGTGTGGGGTGGGCCTTATATGTATATGTGATATCCCTATATTAGTATTAGTGTTAGGTGATGTATAGAATAGATTTCATTTTTATTGTTATATAATGGTAATTGAATTATTACATTTTTGCAGTGCTTTCGGACGGAAACAAAAGGTTTTTGTACGACGTAGGAGTTGATGATAATGACGAAAACGTAAGTAGTTATTCTTTTCCCATAAAGAGACTGTTAAAGACTCTCTTTCTTTCTTTTTTGACTCTCTTTTCTTTTTCCTTTTCTATTTGTACTTAAATACTTTTCTTTTGCTAAGCCCATGTGAGCTTTTACTAAAGTCTTGTGTCAGTGTATTTGATTGGTCTGAGAAAAAAATTCAAGAAGCTTCTTTGTCTTTAGGAACCTTAAAAGCTCTTTCGTCTTTGTCCTTTTTTGCCCCCCTAACATTACAAGGCCATGTTCTGCTTTCATGGCATTTTGTTTGAGGCCACATGAGATTTCTGCTCCTCACTTTATTAATATGAGTGAATAGTTTCGGACTTTCCTGTGGTCAAACTAACTATAATTTTTTTGTGGTTTAAAAAATATAATCGGACTTCTCTGTGGTTCACCCGTTGATGCACACCACCCTTTTCTGTCAAATTTTCTGTCAAAACTGATGAAAAGTGTACCACAAACGTGTAAAATGCAATTTTTATTAGTTTTTAACGTATTTAATAATAAAATAATATTAGTAATTAAAAAATTTTAATTTTTTCTTTTTTCTTTTCATTTTCACCTATTTTTTTATTTATTACTAAATAAAAAAATATATATTATTTTATTAATAAAAATCGTATTTTACTCGCGTGTGGTACACTTTCCGTCAGTTTTGACGGAAAATTTGACGGAAGGGGGTGGTGTGCATCAACGAGTGGACCACATGGGGGTCCGACTATATTTTTTGGACCACAGGGGATTGTAGCTAATTTCGCTTGACCACAGGGAGGTCCGGGGCTATTCACCCTATTAATATTGACCACCTAGTAGTGCAGATTTTTGGCTGGTTGTCTTCTGAATTATTTTACAATTTTGTGGTCGATCCATATAATCGTTTAAATGCATATAGTTGACATTACCTAGTCGTAATAACAGGGAATGGACGGCAGTGATTTTAAAGATTGTTAAGATAATGATTTTTTTTTTTTTTTGGCTGATAATGTAATGCAGGGAATGGGCGATTTTCTCAACGAGATGGCAGCTATGATGACCCAAAATAAATCCAATGTAAGTTTTTATTCTCTTGGTCTTAATGTTACTGTTTTTTTTTAAATTTTCTCTTGTGGGTGGCTATTATTAAATACTCAGGTTCGCAACACGACTTGTTGCTTCTCCAGATTGAAGTGTTATTGTGTAGTGTATTAATTTCTTGACCCCCCATAAAAAAAAAAAAAAAAAGTGCGTTGATTTCAAATTTACTGAATATTCGAAAATTGGTGAATGCAAGTCATTCATCTTCCCACATGCCAGATGTGTACCTAGTCTTTTTTGAGAAATGATGATTTGGATTTTTTTTTTTTTTTTGGCATCTGGGGGAGGCCGAAGTCGGATTAGGCGGAGATGGTCCTGATTGAGGATTCACTCGCTTTATCTTTCTCCACAAGAACTAAAAGTTGGTGAGGGAGATGATCCAAGGAGTGACTGTCCAAACTTTGAGTAATCTCATAATTGGCGAGCCAGTCAGCGCACTTGTTTGCTTCACGATAAATATGAGAGACAGACTTTGTAGTGTTCGTGCCGTGAGAGAATAACTCTACAATATTCTAATAGAGGCTTGAAAGGGCTGGTGTGAAGCTTGTTGCTATTGATCAGTTGGATCATCAACTGAGAATCAGATTCAACATAGAGATGTTGGATTCCGATTCTTTCTGCTCGTCTAAGACCCTCCCAAAGAGCTATAAGCTCAGCAAAATTGTTGGTAGTAACTCCAAGGTTGATAGAAAAATCGTCAATCCACGTACCATTTTCATCGCGGAAAATACCTCCTGCATTCTCATCAAAAGGCATTATTCGATAATGTCTATCTAGCAAACTGACTTGTGGGATTTCTAAAGATAATGGGTGTTTTCCTTGTGGTAGACTACACTTTGGGGTTGATTTCAACATCTTTAGTTAAGACAATATATTATATTCGTGGAGTGCGAGATGTTAGTTGAACTATCACAATTTTTCGTTGCTTAGATGGTCTTTGATTGCCTGATTGGTGGTTCCCACAGTTAGAATAACCAAACTTGTTTCTGAAAGCGACGTGGCTAAGCTGTCGATAGTGTTCAAATGTAGTTGTATATATTTGCAGGATAGTCGAAAGGAAAGCTTTGAAGATTTGCAGGAGCTTTTCGAAGAGATGTTCCAAAGTGATATTCAGGCATTCACTTCTTCCTCTTCTCGATCAGGGTTATCTGCTTGTTCTACATCATCATTTTATACATCTTGCAGCGAGAGCTACAATGGTACAAACAAGCGGAATTCGTCAGAAATAAGTTTGGGAAATTTTGAGGCTAATGCCTCCCAGTTTGAAGGATTCTGCCTGGGGGTACAATTCATATTCATCTTCTTCCGTTTTTTAAAGTTGATTGCCGTTTTCAGTATGATTGATTTTGCTAATCTTTGATAACAGGCTGAACATCAGGAAAGTTCGAGGAGAGGAAGAGGAGGAGGAGGAGGAGGAGGAGGAAGAGAAGCGGGAGGAAGAATACCCCAAAGAGCAGGGAGCAGTAGGAGGGGCGGCAGGAAGCAGAAAGTTTCATCGGTGCATGACGTGTCTTCCGATCATTAGTATTGCCTAACGAAAAACGGTGTATTTATCGCTGGATTAGCGAGACATGGATGTCATGTTGCCTTCTAACTCACCTAATTGACCACATCTTGAAGACACAGACATCAAACTGCACATCCAGGAGGGTGCAAAATCAACATCATAGCTCTGGAGGAATTTGTTCTATAGCAACATCCAAGGGCAGCGTTTTTTACCATAATTTTCTAAGTAATGTGTTTCTTTACTCTCATATGGGTGTGTTTGGTTCGTAGATCTTATTTATTGGGAATTAATATCGGGAAATATATTTTAATACAAAGTTAGGGTCTATGGACGATTTGATCGCTAAATTCTACATAAATCCCCTTGAAATGACATCAAAGATCATATATCTCTAGAGTTTGCGAATCAAATATCACTAGTAGTAAAACACTTATTTGCTCTCAACTTGAGACTTAATTTTATCTTTACCCATTTTTTGAGATATTTTTTTACGAAATTTTGTTATAGCAAGAATTAGCATATCTACAAACTGAAGAATATTATAGGAATCAATATAGAGCATCCCTTGTAATGGTACACACTCCCACAGCGATAACATATTTGGATTTCTGCATTTGTTCATATAATCTTGTTAAGGAGGAAGGAGGAAGGAGGGGTTAGCTAAGGAGGGGGTCACCTTCATGGTTGCTGTTCTGACAGATAAACTTTGATATGTTTGTCGAGAAGTTTTTTGGTCAGTTCGTACTAACTGTCAGTTTATTCATAAACAAGTGGGTTTTACAGTATGTGGAGTTTATTTTATGTGTTTAGAGCTGATGGTCAATTCGGACTGACTGAAGAATTTTCAATATTTGTTTAGGACTTGATTTGGTACTAGTTTATAACATTAAAGTCGAATAATAGCTTATTAATGAAGCAAATTTAATGAAACAACAATAGGTATTGTAGAGAAGAAAGAATAAATTAGAGAGTTTTGACCAATTTGAAAGGTTATTCAACGTAGCTGAAATAACTGAATTTGAGCTGCGGTAGATTTAAACTAAGCTTATGTAGATTGTCGCTTTTACTAATTTCACAAAGTAAAAAGTTATCACTATTCTTCCCGAGGACACCATTCATTTTCATTTGTTATATCTTTGAAGAAGAAATTCTATTATTTCATGACTTGCTTTGCCAATTATTTCAAACATTGCATCTATAACGATCTACTTATTCTCTTTTTTTTTCTTTCTTTTTTTTTTTTTTTCAAGACGATACGATCTATTCAATCTGGTGTGCTGCTTTTTTCAGTCAAAAGGATTTTCGTCCCATAAGTGGGAATTGTTGAAATTCATGTGTTTTTATTTAATGTTTATTTGTGCAAGTTGCTTGAGTATTGAGCATAGATTTAAGGAATTAAAAGTAAATTGCTCATCACCATTATAGATTTTAGTGAAAATGAACAATCAGCTCTCACACTGTGAATAATGGCATTTTGACTATCATTGTGCTTTATTAACTGTTCGGGTAAGTT
Source organism: Ehretia macrophylla (assembly GCA_037974665.1). Lineage (NCBI taxonomy): Eukaryota > Viridiplantae > Streptophyta > Magnoliopsida > Boraginales > Ehretiaceae > Ehretia > Ehretia macrophylla. The sequence continues at coordinate 10,833,929 of CM075768.1, forward strand.
CAATAGTTATTTGGACAGATTCAATAATCGTTTGAGTAGATCCAATAATAGTTTGCACAAGTCCAGTAATTGCGAGGATTGCAATCTGGGCAAATTTAATAGCTGCCCAAAGTGCACATTTGCAATTTAACATAAGTACAAGAAAAAAAAAACTCTTATTATTTTGAAGCTCAACTCTTGATAATTACTTGTTTGTCTGCAATGTACAAAACTCAAAGAAAACATTTAAAGAGCAAATAAAGAAAAGCAAACATCATATGGGTTTATCATTTGAATGACACAATTTTTTGTTGGATGGCAAAAAACTTACTTTAAAATTAAAATTAACCTAAAGTTATAAATCCGTGACATAATGGCTCACTTTAATAAATGTTCATGATTAATCAAAACTCCAATAATTCTCGTAATAAAATAACATAAAATAACAAAAAAACGTCATCCGATCACTTTATCGGATCCTCCAAATGATTCAGGATTCTTGTACTATAACACGGGGTTTTATACGCCAAGTGATGTGGGGTTAGCTAAAGCACTTGAAACTAGTACCATAGATCATTTGTCTGCCTTTTGGTTTGATAATAGGCTAATACCAAGTTCAAAGTCCTGGGCCCTCATGAGCCGATCAAACAGTACCATTCATCAACTTTTTTAAGTTTTATTGGTGAACTATTTTGTGACCAAAAGGTGTTCTTTCATGCAAGTTGCCAAAAGTTTTCAAGCTCAATGCAACTTTGGGGTCCCTTGCTTGCTACTCAACTTGTGTCCCTGGAGTCAGGACAGGACATGTATCCTTTGCTCCAACTTTGCCTATCAGGTTATGGATGATAACCAAATTTGGATTTAATATCATAATCTTACGAAATAGATTTAAGGGTAAATATCACGTTACTCTCCTGTGATATTAAAAACTATCAAGTCGCCCTCTCTGATATTAAAACTATCAGAGTGCCCTCATATAATTTCTAAAACCAATCACACCGCAACCCTTCCTCCCCCCGCCCCTGCTAATTACTTCAATGGTGCCAGTGATAGAAGCTTTGGAATGAAGGGAATCTTCTTGTTCTTTGTTCTCTGTCGTCATCTATATATATATATATATATATATATATATATATATATAAATATATATACACATATATATACATATTTCTTCAACCATAATAAGATATAAATTGGAGATTTCGTTAACAATCATGAAACTAACATATGATTTTGACAACAATAGTCGAAATGGGTTATATCCTGAAAGCGGCCAACTTTCTATATCTTCTAATCAATTGTTTGCAGATAGAGCTCGGATTTAAAGAGTTCATATCACGAACTAAACACACTAATAGAATCGTCGCGAGGAAAATAAAGTATTGTTGCCATTAGAGAAACTTATCATCGTCGGAATTAGAGAATTGTGTTGGAGATGATGAATAGTGTCTTCGACGTCGAGATAGGTGGTTGACGGTGTTCGGAGACACCAAATTGTGCGTGGAAGGTGTCTTTAGAATCGTGGGAACGAGAACAATGTGATAGTGGCTGTGGAGTAGCGAGTGGTTGTCGGAAACGATGCCGGCGAAGTGAGGAAGATGACGGCTCTGTGAGTGATGGTGGTGGTGTTACCGATGGCGGCGTGGTGAGTGGAGACCATGGTTAGCATCGGGGCGATGTGGGAAAGCTTTTAATGGTGTCGGCGCGGTGAGCTATGGCTAGAGATGACGCCGACAAAGAAGAGAAGGTCACTAGTGATGGGTATGGCGAGGAACGGTGGACTGTGATGGGTTGATGATTTTTTATTTTTTATTTTTTATTAGGGATGGGGAAGTTTTTTGTTTTTTTCAATTATATAAGGGTATTTTAGTAAATATATTAACTCATATAAAGCTAATAAACATTTTTAGTTGCACATCTGGCGCATGTACTACACATTAGATGGAAAATCAAACGGAGACCAAACGGAGGGGGGCGCTGTGATAGTTTTAAAAACACAGGTGGGCGACGTGATACTTTCGTGTTTCACAGGGGGGGGGGAGTGATATTTACCCTAGATTTAATTTTAGTGAACTGTTTATATCGAAGTTTTCTTATAATATTATAACTATACGCAAGGATTTACGTCCATCAACTATTGCAATGTTATTGGGTAAAATGCACAACACTCTTTGTACTTTGGCAAAGCTGTACAATACCCTGTAATTTTAAAAGTACACAGTACCCCATGTGATTTTTGAAACTAAGTGCAGTCACTGGCGGAGGGAAGTAGAGTTCAGGAGGTGCACATGCACCTCCTGAACTTTGGAAAAAAATTCTTTTTTATTTTATTTTTTTTTATACTCTCTTATTTCTATTATTATCTTTTCTTATGCTTTTCTCTTTTCATTTTTCAGTTATGTTCTCAAATTTTTAAATAGGTTTTCAATTTATTTTTTATATTTTAGAGACTATTTGTATTTATCATTGTGTATGAATTTTGATTCATTTATTTAACATTAAAGTTAAATATTTCTAGTTTAGTTGTACATTTATTTCAGTAATTTTTTTTTTAAATGATGTTTAGATTTTTTTTTATTTTTAATTTATTATTTTGTATCTTTAATTTAACAGATCGGATTCAAATAAACGTGAATTCTTTATTTTTAATATTGTGATATCTTATCATCAAAATTATGATTCTAAGTATAAAGGTAATAGTTTTTTTTTTCTAATTTATATAAAACAAATTTGCATAAATGAGTGTCGCTGATCCCGATTACTTACTTTATCGAATGCACCCCCTAATCCTTGGTGCCTGGCTTCGCCACTGAGTACAGTTGTCCCCTTCGTAAAAAATTCGTTTATTTTAACAGAAATTATGATGCACGTGTGTCCAATACGATTATTCAATTTTTTTTGCTTAAATTATTAATTTTTTGGACAAAAATACCTATTTTTTCCAACCCTAAAGAAAAAAATGTGTCATAGAATGTTATTTTTTTTTTCTAAACAATTAATAATTTAAGCAAAAAAACCTTGAATAATCGTATTTGATGTACGTACATCACGCTTTTTGTTAGAATAGACGGATTTTTTGACAGAGAGGGCTACTATGTTTAGTTTTAGAAATTAGAGGGGGGTATTGTGCAATTTTATAAATGCACAGAAGTCCTGTGCACTTTACTCAATGTTATTTAAGAGTACATTGAATCAAATTCACATTTACACTATGTTTGGATTCATGAGTGAAAGGAAATGAAAGTAAGATAGAGGAAAAAATTATAAAGCAAAGAAAAAGATAGGGGTTCCCTTATTTGAATTTCAAAAAAAAAAAAAAGGAAAAGAAATGAAAAGATTTTTATGATTTTTTATTTAGATTGAAGAATGAAAAGAAACTAATGGAATATTTTAAATGAAACATTACTAAAATACCCTTTTCATATCCATTATTACGTTAAAGATATATTCGAAATTATGTAAATGTACTACAGACAATTAAACTCTTTTAATCATCAACCATTCATTTTCCTTCATAAAACACTAAATTACGTGATTGCAAAATGCTCTTCTTAAAGGATTTTTCAATTCTTCCATTCATTTTTGCTCTCATCCAAAAATCAATCCAAACTTATTTTGTTAGAATATACACTTGTTCCACATAAAAAAATCATAAACTCTTAGATCACTTAATAAGATCATGGGCCATTCCATTTGACACCAATTAGTTTTAAGTTGGAAACCCATGATTCTTAACATAGTATCAGAGTTAGGCCTATAGTCTAGTCTCATTTATCTTCCACGTGCGACACATCTCAAATCAGGTCTACTTGTCTTCAATCTTTCGTGTGTGCATAAGTTCACACACTTTCAATATTCCACATGTGTTATCTACCACATGTGTGTTCAATCTTCTATCTGTGACCCATCTCAAAAAAGTTCAGTCCACATACATTCAATCTTCCAAGTGTGATCATCTCAAATAAAGTCCACGCTAGTTCAGTCTTCCACGTATGACCCCTCTCAAATTAGGTCACACGTGAGGGGGAGTGTTAGAATATACATTTGTCCCACATAAAAAAATCATAAACTCTTAGACCACTTAATAAGATCCTGAGGTATTCCACTTGACACTAATTGATTTAAGTTAAAACCTCAAGTTTCTTAACATATTTTATTTTCCTTTAAAAAAGTGAATCCAAACATAGTTTAAGGGCTAGAACGGATACACAAATCAAATAATTGATTTTCTTTATCATGTATCCTCCATGTACAAAATTATCATCACCTACTTTTGGACGGTTAGATATTCTCCTTTTAAACTTTGATTGGATGTCTAATATTACTTTGAAGCTTAGAACATCCTCTCTTTTGATTTCCAACCATCGATGTTGGTTGATGTATGTTGATTCAGTTTTCAATGATATTACTTAATATCTTCTGAAAAGAAACAATTAAAAAATAAAAAAGAAAAGGTTCAACTAATGAACTTGTCAGAATTTGGGCCAAATTAATATGACTGACATTTTATTTCAGAAGATTATAATTTGGAGACTTGATACGGTGTGAACTATTGGCTTTATGAAATAATATTAGTAGAAGAAATATATACAAATAAAGAGACAATGCGTCTGTAATTTTAATCCAAATAAAACATAATATGCAGCTAAAGTATTTCGCTTTAATCTAATAACATAATAGATACTTGTATGGTGTAAGCATATGCAAACATTTTTAGATAGAGAGAGACATAGAGGGCAACTCTCTTATGATACACTAGATCGAGTGCAATTATGGATAGAGTGAGCTATTATTTCTTAAGATCTCTCTTCGGAGTTAAAATTGTGTTGTAACATTTATCCTTTCCTCTTTCGGTCATAGAATAGATAAAATAAATTCGAAAATGAATTTTGTTTAAGAATTAAATCTGATTGAAACTGTAGTGTTCAACAAGTTGATTAAAACATCATAAGCTTTTAGTTGCATAAGATCTTATATCATCAAATTCTTACTTTTTTTTTTCCCACTTGCATAAGAACACACTGTTTTAACAAAGAAACATGGGTGGATCCAAAATCTTTTCTCAATGAGATATATATATTTTTCAGTTGGGACTGACTAATTTTTTACATAAAAATATATAGATATTTCATATTTTTTTCACGAAAAAAGCAAGGATTTTTAAATTTTCTGTAGTCACCTATTGCCCTTAATTAGATCCGTCATTGCAAAGAAATATATGTTTTATTTTAGTTTCACACATAGAGATTACATGTTTTACTTTTAGTGTGCTTGGTAAATTAGAGTTTCAATTGTTCGGTTACTTTTCATGTCCCAAGTCATAGTTCTTTTATGTCCTCTTTACTTTCAACTTTTTAGTTTTGTATGTGTAGAAACAAGTGCAAACGTCCCACATCGAAACTTTAGGATCATTATAATCACTTAATAAGTTAGGAGGAATGATCATTTAGTCACCGGGCTCAGTTGCGTGGGCCTGTAACCCACAGTGGGGGTAACAAAAGTGTTGGGACATTGTTTCGGACCGGGATGGTAGGGCTCTGGTAGCTGTTTATTGGCCCGCCCGTTTCAAGCGTAGAGTTGGGCCATGTGGCTTAGATAAGGCCTGGGCTTCGTGTTCCCTAAAGTGGAGGGCATCCCACAAGGCTGGTTTCACAGAGCAGTGAAAACCTCTCACTTCTTGCAGTGGAAGGATTACGGGCCGGGTGTCACTTAAGTCCATTAATAATGCCTGATGGGCCGATTTCAATTGAACCGACACTTTTTTTGTTTTCCTTTTTCTTCTAAAGGCTATTTCTATGATTCCACATATATTGTATTTAGCGTGCATTTGAAACATAAGATGACAAAATACTTAATCGAACCATTGTTGGAGCTTCTTTTGTTTGATTCAATACTTTTGGCCTTTGTGAATTAATAACAATTGCTATAATGCTTTTATTTCGTTATTTTTGTTATAAAATACAATAATAACGTAGATAAAATAACTAAGAGAATTCTCTGAACTCGATTCTTTTCTCTTGTATTTCATCTTCTGCATACTACATATATATATACAACAAAAGTTGATATTATTACATAATATAATCAAATCAATAAGTTAAACTAATATATAATAAGAGCACTAATATATCATTACAATAATGGTCTTACACGTAGCTTTGCAATTCAATTCAACATTGAATTGTTCTCTTATACTTCAGCCGACAATTAACATCGCATTACTTTTGTCAAAACGTTGTCAATAAATATCCATACTTTTACAACAATTTTTAAATAATGCCTATTAAGTTAAAGATGAGTTAAAAGCTTAATTTGTAAAGATTGGTATAAGTGCCTACATGAAAGAATGTGTTCTAAACTAGAAAATACTTAGATTTTAAATTTTTATTTAAAAAAAAAAAATCATCAGTATGGTTTATTACATTTTGCTTTATCGATCAAAAGTCCACTATTTCAAGTGAATGAATAGCTCACCTGAGAACCAACCCATTGAAGTTCGATTCTCAGTCATTTTGTACCCACAATCAACCTCATAATTATTGTTCCCACCTCGACCCGACTTCGTAAAGTTTCTTCCTGATTGATTTTCGATTTGCCTAATTCATTCGATCTCATCACTAGTTATGGGAAAAATTATTCAAATAAAATTGTAAAAAATTGAATTTAAGCAATGAATATTCTAGAGGATACTTTTTAGTCCGACGAGTTTGGGCATGTAGCACTTATATGAGTGGGTGTAGGATGCATGTGTAGCTCAACATGTTTATTGGATTGGGTTTATAGGGCTGCAACCCAACTCAACTCGATAATAACCCAATTCAGTTGTCACAATATTGGGCTGGGCTATAACATATGTAAGAATGCGGATTGAGTTAGATTCAAGTTTAAAAATTATAAATCCAATCCAACTTAGCTCATATAAGAGCCCAACCCAACTTGATTCGATAATCTAATCCTGCTCAATTCAGTAAATCAACCCAATTAGATTCGGTAAACCAGCCCAATACAGTTTATCCCTTTTTCTGGGAAAAATAAAAATTTATTGTTTATAGATTTACTTTCAAAACATGTTATTAGGGTTGAAACATTAAACAGAAAAATTAAAAATACAGACAAATGGAGGGATGTAGGTCAAGGTATAAAGAAAAAGAGGGATGGGGTCAAATTATTAAAAGAAAAATCAATTATTAGCTGTTTGGGAAAGGATTCAACTCGCCTAGTAAAGATTTTGAAGATCAATTGTAGGAAACTACAATTAGTTGAAGAATGAAAGAAATTGAAACATTACTTTGTAATAGTTTTATTTGTTTTACAATTAAAAATAATTAGTTTGAATACCTATTGTTAGTTCATTGAATTTGCTTCATTAATAAGTTGCTATTCGACTTTAATGTTATAAACTAGTACCAAATCGAGTCTTAAACAAAACATTGAAAATTCTTCAGTCAGTCCGAACTGATCATCAACTCTAGACACATAAAATAAACCCTACATGCTGTGAAACCCACTTATATGTAAATAAACTGATAGTTAGTCTAAACTGACCAAAAAATTTCTCGACAAACATATCAAAGTTTCACTGTCAGAACAGTAACCATGAAGGTGACTCCCTCCTTTGAGACCCCTGGGGCCAAGATGTTTACTCCCCCGCATTATATATCCCATAACCTGAACAGCTTTTTCTCCGGTTATGATGCTAGTTAATTCCCCTTCCCTTGTCAACCTTGTGGGCACCATATTGACTAGGAAAATACCTAATTCTACAGACTGTAATCTAGTACTCTTGCTTTTTGTTTTGCTATGACAATTATCATACGTCCAAACCAACTCCCCAAGTTGAGGGAAAGGTGGTGTAGGAGAAGGAGGGCTATTTTCATGCCCCCGCTATGACAGCTAATAAAGAAATACAAATAGGATGATAATTAAAGAGTAGCTGGCTCAGGAGGGCCGGAACCAAGATTTTAAAATTAAGGACTTAATATTTAAATAAAAACATTCATGACAATAAAAAAAAAATAGAGGGGCCATTAATTTATTTTTAACGATATTATATAAATTTTTTAATGATACTACATAAACTTTTTCTTTTTAAAAAAATCTTGGGGAGCCGGGGGCCTCTCCGCCTCTGTGGACCAGCCTGCAAAACTCTGAAATTAAGCAAGTCGTCGAAGTGCATCATCACTTGGTCCACTTCATACAATTTTCTCCAAATGATCAATTCATAGCATGCAAGTGTCTGCACAGTTTCTTACGGCTTTCGCCTTCTAGATTAGGTAAAGAAAAACAACATGCGTGTACAGTTTCCTTTAGCATGTTGTGCACGATGGGCATACGCGGGATCGTAAGCCGTCATTTTAGGCTTATCTTGAGCTAGACTTTTGGTGCAGCGACTTTGTAGGTCTTTCTTCAATCTCAAGCTTGCGCTGCAAATTAATACTTTTTTTTCTTGTTCGTTTGAATGGTTTCTTTTGGACGAACTTGGTGTTGATGATGTTATAACATTACAAAAAAGATATTTATAATTATTAAATCTCTACAGAACATAAATGAGGTGATACGATCTTAATAAGAAAACTACTTTTTTTTTCTCGGAAAATAAAGAATCTAACCACGTCGCATTAATGTTTGAATTCACTTTGTGGTTGTGTGGTCTCAGAGTTTACCGTTGACTTGAAAGACTCTAGAGTCCTAGAAGATAATATTGGAGACTGGCATAAAGAAGCCTGGCTATGCCAGCATGCACAGCAACAAGGAGTTCGTGTTTCTTCTAGAAATTTTTTGTCTAGACGGATAAATTAGCGGCTCAAGCGACTTGTAACAAAAATACAAGGGTCGGTCTGGTGGTGGTAGTGGTCAACCTCATTTGACACGAGATTTTCGGTTCGAGTATAACTACTATTGTTGAGAATTATATCTTAATTTATTTGGTATATGCTTTGGATTGGGCTGTTGTATCTGAAAGTTTTCGTTCATATTTAGCCGTTAGACCAACGAGAGGACGCCGACGTGTCTCATCCGATATCAGTGAGTGGTGGTTAATTTAGTCTATATTTCGTAAGTTAGTTGAGTGAGAATGTTCTCCAAGTTACCAAAAAGAAAAAAAAAAATACATTCTGGAAGATTTTCGTCCGGAAGGAATTTAGGCAGTAATGACGGGAAATCTGCGAAAATTCAGATCTCCTTGATTTATTCGGTTTCTAATTGTAAATATTTTTTGTGCATAATTAGGCAAATTTCTTACTAATTACCTTTTGTAACAATTCTCATAGTTAGGACTTTGTACACTGTGTATACGTATTTCCAATATTAATAAAATTGCTTGTCATCCATATTTTATTCTTTTTAGGTAACCACATTTTTTTGCTTATTTTACCATTCTACTAGTCAAAGTTATTCTAATGCTATCTTTTCCTTTTATTTTTAATTGTGAAATTTGCTTCAACATGTCATTTTGATTTACTACTTCTAGTGTGACCCAACCCATTCTCCATTTGTACTTCAAAATTTTATAAAATAATCTTAAAATTTATAATTTAACAATGTGGAAGAATAATATTTTTTAATAAACCATCTCACAGTCATTAAAGATGTAACTTTAAATATGAAAGCTAAAAATAATACTTAAACACTCTCTTCACAATATGTGACTGCAATTGAGGAAACTATTTAAACTACGAGGGTTAACATGGAGGGACGGAGTTAGTGACCAAAGACGAACTTCGGTACCATATTAAAAAACATGAGATTCGATTTTAAAATCAGTTGCTATTAGGTAAAATAGTCTTGAATCTTTATATGATAGTTTTGTACTTTATAATTTATTAGTGTGAGTCTAACACCAAGAGTGTCACATTTGTTGCAATTTATCAAAAACCAAAAGCTCTTGTATGTTAAAAGTTACCAAACCTTAGAATGAGAATTTGAGCCCTTCGTACCAACTCTCGAGAAAATGCAGCATAGGCGAGGAATTTCATACGATAGATCGGCTGAGCAATAAGTTCATAGTTGGGACCATCAATTCATCGCACGGATATTTGCTTCGAGTATTAGCTATCCGAGGAGGTCCTCGACCTTTTTTCAGAGTAGTTGAAATTTACGTTGCATGGATTGACTTTGAAATCAATTATGTGTAACATATCGTTAAGTCACAAAATTTATAATTTTAGAAGAAATTTAGTATAATATAATCTTGTTTATGGTGAGTACTCGCTATAAACAATAAAAAAAGGACTAGAAGTCCTCGTTGCATTAGGCATGAAGTCAGTGGCCACGCCACTTGACTATAAGGAGGGACAGCGATCCCCGCTAACCCAAAATTTATTTTAAAAATAAATGTATTTTAAGATAAAAGAAAAACAATAAGAACATCGATGGTTAGTGCAGCGTTGAGTCAACTTTGTTCCGTGTAGAAATCGCGTATATATGTTGTTCCACAGTTTGGCAGCATGCATTGATCAATTCAGAGCTTTTAATTTGAAAGCCATATCTCTTAACCTGGACTTTTTTGGCAAATAAAATTTTCTGCAGCCTCATATTTATGAATCATTCGACATAGATAATAGATTCCTAAGTTTCTACACATATACCTCATCTGCTAGACATTTTCTTTGAAATAATAGGGCATCTCTCTTGAGATATCTAATTTGACATGCCCATAGTTCTAAGTTCTTTCAACATTTCAAAATAGAGTCTCTATCTTCATTAAAATATATTTGAACCATTTATTTGAAAATGTTGATTTGGTACGTCTAGAAGTGAAATATCTAGGGGTGAAGCAATACTAAGGCTATCCTTAGTAGAGGTAGCAAAATAAAAAATATGCCAAATTTGAAAATTTTTAGAGACCCAAACATTATTTTTGATTTAAATATACATGGGACCCACCACTTTTCACAACTTTTGATACAAAATGGGTCTCTAAATTACATTTGGGGTGCTAAATTTAGAGCCCCAAATGTAATTTAGAGACCCATTTTACCTCAAAAGTTGTGAAAAGTGGTGGGTCCCATGTATATTTAAATCAAAAGTAATGTTTGGGTCTCTAAAAATTTTCAAATTTGGCATGTTTTTTATTTTGCTACCTCTGCTAAGGATAACCTAAGGGGTGCAACGGCTGCAGCGACTGCTACTGACTGTAAAAAGTATTTTAAAATCTCTTTTTTTTTCCTATATTTTAAGTCAATAAAACTATTTAGAACCTAATAATTTTGTTACTAAAATCACTTAGTTTTATTTAACTTTCATCGATAAAGTATTTTAGATTTGTCTTTAAAAGTACCTAATCATAATTTTTATGTAAATGCTAGGTTGAATATGAAACCGAAAAAGGAAAAGGAAAAGGAAAAGAGAAAAACGCCGAAACAATAGAACTCTCGCATTTGGATAAACTCCCCAAGTCCATATTTTTTCTTGCTTTTTTTTTTTTCCAAAGATTTGGATAAAACACTTCAATGACAAGCACCACGGCTTTGCGATATAGTTCCTTCATTTTGGCTATATTGTCGCTAGTTTTGAATTATCTTCGTGAGATCACCCAATACGTAATCGTAAAACAATGGGTGGAGCAATTTTATCTACTAATTAATGATACAGGACAAGCTACATATAGATATATATGTTTCACCTTCTCTCACGTAATCTTTCAAATTACATCACTTACCCTTACAGTATATGCAGTGACGGACCTAGACTCTTAAGGTCGGGGATGCACTCGTACTGTGAGAGAGATTAAGGTGTGTTATCATATAAAGAAAATATCCAATATAATAACTTTTTGAAATAACATATAAAAAATTCAAAAAAATATTTTCTTTTTCCAAGTTGAGGGGATGTGCACCCCTCAATTCTATGTAATCTATGTAAGTCTGCCACTGAGTATATGAAAAAATGGCAAATAAATAAACAATAAAAAAATAGTAGATATCAATCTTTTTTCACTACCACATTTTAGCCTTCTTGCAACATTTAAAATGAAAAAAATTAAAAACCGTTGCAAGATCTATATTTTTTGTAATATTTTTTAACAGTCACCTAAAATTAGAATTTTTAGGAACGGTTTCTTTTAACACAATATTTAAAATCCACAAATATGTTTATTTCACAATAAACTTTAAAATATATATCAGATATTAATTTAACAAGGAAAAAGAAAACAATGTGCTTTGACATTTTACTGTAGCGGTGTCATTCGAGGAAATAAACTCTGTGACTTGATAGACAAGGCTTCTGTGAGGGATTGCTAGTCTTTGCGTGTTATTGTGCTTTCTGTCTTTCTAGCGAGTTGCTTGTTGATTGCATAAGTATTTGATTTGGTGTAAATTCATCAAATATTTGGTCACTGAAGTGTAATAATATTCGCTCCGACCATATATGAGTGTAAGATCAACTTTGAAGTCTATTGGAATTCATTTTTGCACTGTGAATTTACTCTTGCTTTTGATCATTCGTGTCAAGATTCAAGTTGATTGTTTAGCTCGTGTTGTTTTGATTGATTGCAATTGGAGGTAAATGGAGGGTTTTTGAATATTAAATAAGATTAATTACAATGGTTCTTTATCGTTGCTAGTTATTTGTAAAAAACCGTTGCAAGAAGTATTTATTGCAACAGTTTTCCATCATTGTTTTTTATTTGTAAAAAAATTATTGCAATAGGAATTTGCAACGAAACTTAACGGTTGAAAAATCATTGCATAAAGTCATTTGCAACAGTTTTTAGCCCTTTTACAACGGTTTTCAAATATTGTAATAAGCATAAAATGTGGTAGTGTTCATTATCTATTTATCACTTTTTATGTGTATATTTAATTAACATAACATCACAAATTTTTCATATATAAGAAGTAATAAACAAGTCACAAAAACTAAGTGGTATATAACAATACTCATAAATATGTGAAAAACAAAATTTACAACCACCATAAAAGCAAATCCCAACAAGTGACAAAAATGAAAACAAAAAATTTAGAATTTCTTTGGCAAAACTGGCGGACAACCACCCGCTAAGCTAATAATAAAATGAAAAACAAAATTGGCTCAAGTCTTTGAAAGTGATATAAAAGTAGTTTATGCCTCTCTTTGAATATGATAATAATAATAATAATAATAATAATGATAATAATAATAATAATAATATAAAATGAAATAAAATAAAATACATGGAGCCCACAACCTACACCCATTGAACGTCAACCACTTTAAAGATGCTTATGTTCACCACCATATGTCAACAATTGTCTGCAAAAATACTAGCCCAACAACATCCCAGTCACTGTTTTTTTTTTGGGTCAGCAAGAGAAAATTTCATTCTACTATCAAAAAACAAAAAAATTGTACAAATATGTCTTATACAAAAACATAATGCAAAAACCTTGAAACAACAAAGATTACTCGTTAAGGAATTCCACAGTTTGATTAACTCCCTATTTCTCCCATTATCATAAGAATTTTGGGATGATAGAATCTTCCATCGGACTTGATTCTTGATCCTCGTGGTAAGTTGATCTTCATTTGTGAATTCATTCCTAAAAGTTCTTCCATTGCGTTCATTCTACAAGTGGTAAATGTATGACGTAAATAGAAGTTTGAGCAAAACATAAATTATCATAAAACATAAATTTAATTACAAATTGTCTTAATATCTTAAAAAATACAATTAATTGTCTGATTGATCTTCTATCCCATCACTAGGCTGAGGCGGAGGCGAAAACTGGTGCTCCGGAGTCGGGAACCATTGGACGAGCAGCGCGATCTGTTCTTGAAATTGATAGAGTTGTTCGCTATGATCTTCTCAAAATCTATTCATCTCCTCGGTCAGCTCTTCTTGAAGTCTACGCATCTCTACGTTCTGCTCCATCACCTGTTCTTGCAAGTTTTCTGTTGCTTTGGCAACAATTTCTTGGATCTCTATCTGTGATATATGGCGTCTTGACGACGGGATGGTGTGTGCAGATCCTACTGAACCCTGAGACCTAATCCCGTATGTACGCCCTCTGTTCGTTCCGCCGATAGCCTAGAGAAATAAGTCATCGTGATCTATTGGCGTGTTTGCTGAACTTGCCTTCGATGCCTGCGATGCTTGCTCGACCAGTTCATTACACGTAGCTTGCAAAAAAAAAACACATTTCGTAGATTTTTTTATATATATAAATGTGATAAATTAACATTATTTTAAATCAAAATTACATACCATGGTATGTTTTGCCCGGGGGTCTGAATAGGATTCGTCAGGACCCGTGCGATGAGCCTTTAAGAACACATCCACGTGAGTCACAGGTTCCCCACGTTGATCTTCCTACAATAGACATTCACCAAAACATACAATTCGTAATTTAAATTTTGTAAATTGAGAAAAGATTATAATGTAATTTAATGCATTAATTTAAACTTCAATACATACCATTTTTCTCTTAGCCTTCGGATATGGGATATGACCTAAAAAGTGCAGAGACGACCGATTGAGGCAATTTTTTGAATTTTACACTGACCTAGCCTGCCATTTTTTCGTACCCCAAACCTTCTTCAACTGATCCTATATGGCATCGCCTACCCATTTTGGCTTCTCATTGTGTTTGCTACCCTTGTTGAAGAGATCTCGTATGCAGGCTTGGCATCTAGTGTTGAACATGTGTTGAATCGTAGCTTCATCGTAGGGCAACCACTTGTACACTATCTGTAGACAAGAATATTAGGTAATTAGTAATTGGACATATATAACATACAATGATATAATTTTAATTGAGTAAACGAGATATTCAGATGTACTTTGTACCTGAAAAGCTGTGAACCATATTTCCCTGATCTCTGGCAAAACCAGTGACCAACTCAGCCAAGGCTTAATATACCTAGCACTTAGTACATTTGTAACCTCTTTAGTGGCTCTGAACGGTATCCATCTACAATTGATAAAAGAAACAACTTAGTCAATTGAATTGGAAAAAAAAAACAACTTAATAAATTATATAAAATGGTATTAATTATGCTTACCTACCATCCTCGACTATCAGATGCATGCGTCAATCAACGTGCCATGCAATATAGGAGTCTGGAGACGAGAATCTATAATACTGCCATTCTTCTATTCCTATAGCCCGTCGCTCAACAACTCTCGATGATTCAGGTTGGTCAGGAGATGGCGTAGGGTGGGGCCTAGGAGTACCACCAGTGTCAACCTATAGATCCTTTAATTCTTGTCGCAATATGGACAAGGAAGTGGAATCAAGAGATCCATCATGTGGGGGCAATGGAACGTGAGGCACCCCCTGGCTTTGTGCAACGTCATGTCGGGCTACTGATGAAGAAGTAGAAGTATGAGGCATATCCCGTGGGGATAATGAACTGTGAGGCGTCCCCTGCCCCGGTGCCACAAAAGATAATGAAGAGCCATGACCAACAAATATGTATGCTCTTGTGGACCCATGACCAGCCGATGGCTATCCTTTTGTAGAGGCACGACCAGTTGAGGGTTGTCCTCCTGTGGAGCCATGGCCAGCCGATGGTTGTCCTCCTATAGATCTGCTGGGTGGACACCTACTACCTGAATGCCCAGCACCACACAATGCCCCAAGATTCGTATATCGTCTAATCGTACCTTGATCACAATCTTTACCTGAAGACATGACTGTGTTTGACAAAAGACAAATATTCAATTTAATATATAGTAAAAAGATATAGATAATTTGAATATATTTATTGAATAGTACATATGTACATCCATTTGTAAATAAAATGACATATAACATACGTATAAAAACAAAATAACAAAATATCAAATTCACCATTATCATCGTCGTCGTCATCATCTTCATCATCATCATTAACATCCTTTATTCAAAAACACTTCTAACCAAAACTCTACTATTAAAATCTCTACAGCTCAACAGCTAAAATTTTACAACTACGCCAAATAGACCCTTAATGTGATAATATGTTTCCTATTAAGCCAAAATATTTAAAAATATTTTTATAAATTAATAACAACCAAACATTTAAAAATATCTTCGTTAATTAATTACTATTAATATATTGATAAATTGATGTCCACCCCCTTGGTGAAAAACTATAATACGCCCTGAGGAATTCCTACTAGTAGACTTTCCTCTACTCAAAGTGAATTATCTAAGTGCTCTCGCTAAATTAATAGAATTTAGGTGATTCGAAAACTATTAATTTAAAGAGTTTGTATTGCATTTTAACTAGAAATTGAACAAGTACCAACTATATTACTTGACTTAGGGCTTGCCACATGTCTAGCTTGAAAGAGCAATGCAATAAGTAATGATCACATATAAAAATAAAGATAAGATTAGTCTAATAACCTTTGTCTTCTTAAGACACACAATGGAAGGGTAGAACCCCGAAACACATAATTGACTTGGGAGCCTATCACACATTGCAAGGAAGGACATTCAAAAGATAGAAAATGGATATACCATCAACTCTAAAAAACTATCATTATTTGTGATACGTTATTTCAAGCTTTTTTCCCCAAAATTTGCTCTACGTTGGCTCTTATGAGTCCCTCTTCTTTTTGTGTTTATTTTCTTATACACCAACTTAAGTATTAACAGTTGGGGACAAGCCAAAAATCAACAACATCGTCAATTGGCCCCTTCTTCAGGGACTACAACAAAAATTCACTACTTTTTTCTACCAAAACATTAATATACACCATATATCAAGACTTTGATAGTGCTAGGGCCAAGAGGTAGCCCAATTATGAAGCACATAGTATGATGAATATAAGGACCTCTAAACCAGACCTAAAGGAACTTCATCGGGTATATGGGACGTCTTAGGTAGTGGGTAACATCGATTGCGCTATCCATGATCTTATAGTAGAACTTACCTAGCAACCAAAACTAGGATATGGGACCCTCGCTTATGAAATCGCCTCTGCCTAAGTCGGAATAGAGGGAGTTGACTGTCATGTTGGTCTACCTTATATATACCAAACTTATGACTCTCATCAACCAAGTATTGGTTCGGGATGTAGAAGGTCTTAGAGAATTCCTAGGCTCATTCATGCCTCATAGGTGGCTTCATATGACGAACTTCAAGAGATCCTTCAACTTTCAAAGATCTTAGTATTGACCAATGCGTTAGAATTTAGGCCCCAAAAACCACTAGCACAATGACATTTCATACATTAGATGTATATTGTTTATTCAATAAAATATCTTTATGAGCACTTATTATGTCTCTCTTCAATTTATGGATATGTATATAATGATATTTAGTTCAAGTAAGTGACTTAGGTACCCAGTGTTATGTACAGAAGGTCAAAGTCATGGCTACTTGAATCTTAATCTCGGTTTATAACTAGATGGTAAAATTGAGACTTAATTGGGATAAGATTATAGTGAGAAAGTCTCCAATCTATTAAGGTAATCTACCATGGTTATTCGAGGGGCTTTCTGAACTTATTTCACAAGTCCATGTGATATACATTGAACAAGACTACTATATGTGTAACCTTTAGAACAATACTATCACTTAGAGAGAGAATAACATTTAGTACTATTAAGTGACGAGTGCTCTTAATCCTAAGCATATATGAATCAATTGACAAAGTAATGTATTTGTACTTTCAATCACTATATATAGGTAAGAGCACAACCATAGGCCAATAACTCTATGTCTTGAGTATTTTGTTTTCATCAATTAAGACGTACATATGAAATATGGAGTCTAAGCCATTATGTGATGTAGTAATCACCCCTTTCAGATTACCCTATTAACATCCAAAACTAAGTACTTGGTGATATGGCTAAATGGAGTTGTATTGGATATTTAACTTATGGGTTGCTGCCTGGATCAAAAGTTTAATATCTAGGTAATGGTTTGATTATGGATTAAAGGTCCAAGATTATGATATAGTCAAGAGGGTTAGTAGTATAGTTAAAAGACCTTGTCTTGATTATGGATGTTATATAGAAGGGAAATTTGGTTATGTTGTTTAGAAGGTCAAAGACAAGGGTTACATTTAACGTAACAAACCTATGATGTATTATTGTTTGTCCTAGAGTGTATTGATAGCTTCTTAATCAAATAAGTTAAGGTTAAAGTAGTCTTAATGCAACGAAAATAACATGAGGGCATTTTGGTTATTTTGAGAGCTAGGGGAAAATATGTCTTTTGGTTTCTATCCAAGCCACTTTGTTATTTCAGCTATAATACTATCTATGCCAGAGTCCTAGTATGATAGCATAAGAACTCCAACCAAGCCTAACTCCTAGATGAATAACACGTCCCTCTCATTTCTTTTCCAAAGCAAGAACATGTCTTATCTCTCTCTAGAATAAGCTTCGACCATAGCTAGTTAACAACAAGGTGATTCCCAGAAGTCGACATTAGTTGATAGGAAGAATTGTGGGATAGCATAGAAGATTGTGAGAATTTGTTAGAGGTTAAAGAGGACGTGTGCATTATTTTCTTGATACATCTAGGTTCAGTCATCACAAGGAAAAATACCAAGGCTCGCACTTTTACTTTGCAATCTTAATCGTTCACTTATTATATTCGTAAACCAACAAGAAATGTAGAAGATTCCATGCAAACGCTTGTTTTGAGTACATGGTTGCTATATATATATGATCAAATATGCCAACATACAGTTTTGTTGAGTAAAAATTTTAAATCGATTGTGTATTAATCTATATTTACCTAGAATTAATCTTGGATCATGCATCTTTACAATGTCAACACTGTAGGAGGATATTCCTGTTGCATGCCCTGAAAATTTCCTTCACTTAAAACGATTTCCACATAGTTTGAATCCTCATATAGGAAGGTGAAAATGGGGACAAGTTATCTATAAGTGTCACCCCAATTTGCTTGTAGCATCATTTCCAAAGTCATTGATGGATACTCCCACAGACTAATAATGAAGTGTTCCTTAACTAGACCCTGTTAAGAAAGATAGAGAGAAAACCTCAATTTTCGTTCCTATAGGCTATAATAGAATATAATTAGAGCAATTTTGAGAAATTTTGAGAAACTATAATCTATATTAAAATTGACAGAGTCTACAACTAAAGTTCATGTAGTCTACAAATAGTTCTTGTTAGCCTAAAGGCTTTAAGTACTTATTTTGATGATAACTAAATCTTGATTATACACTTATCTTGTGACTAATCTTGCATTGTATAAGTTCTCAATTTATGAGATTAGTCAAAGATTGAAGGATGCTCAAAAGCAAGCACATGAATAATGAATGTTGATCAAGCTCCAAAAATTCAATTATGAACATCAAATGAAGAGCTCAACTCGATCAAGCTCAAGACTACGTTGTCAAGATCTCTAAAGCTTTAAGATGTAAAGTGTCACGCCCCGAAACCAAAACAAAATCGACACATAAGACACATGACAATCGCCGCACTTCTAGTGCAAGGCTTTTAAAATTCACTTTTAAATTAATCATAAAATACCACAATTATAACTAGATCCTTCATATATAAATGCATTAAGAAAACTCCAAAATTCAAGAAGTCAAATAAATCTCATATTGGCCATGCTTACATCAAATACAAGAGCTAACTATTAAGTTAAGATATAAACTAAGAATAATCCTTAGCTCCACTATTACATATCAGTGACCAACACGAACTTCATGCTCTAATACGCCTACTTCATTGAAGAATTGTCTTCATAATCTGAAATCATAAAGAAGAATAAGCTACATAACCCAGTAAGTATTCTACAACTTTTCTAGCATGTTAGCATAACTGAAAAAGTATTTTAGAAGTATTTTCTTCATAGAAAATATTAAAATATATTAAGTTCGAAATAAATTTAATTTGGCGAAACATACATAATAAGTAAATGTGCATGTAATTCACAAGCAACTATGATTACAAAGAGTCACATGTCATGTCGCCGCACAAAGATCCACAAAAACAAAGTCGAAACTAGTTTCAAATATTGCATCTCATAGCGTACACAAAGTCACAAAGATTAGCCCCTTGAAGGGACACATATCGAAGATCAATCATAATCGACTTGTGCATCAAAATAACATATATAACTTTCAAAAACTAACTTTTCAAAGGTCGAAGACTTAGCGAATTTCATGTGTTATGCCAACGAAAATTTTCAAATCATATTTTAACTTATCAAATAATTTTAACGTCATAAACCCAAAGGTTAACTCATAAGAATTAAGTTCTCAAATCCATTTCACAAAATCAATTTTCATAAACTATAAGATAAAATATAATTTCAGAAATATGACTTAAATAAATATAATTTAATTTTTTTTAAAGTAAAGACTTTTATTTTGAACAAAAATATAATTAATACATTTATCCATAACAAAAAGCTAGAAGAATCATGGATGCTTACCTTAAACACGACATACAAAAAATACCACTCAAACCCAAAGGTCACATTAATCAAGAACCAAATAGATCATAAGGCACTGGTGTGAGACCCCGAATGTGACCTTTATGTGCAATTATGTGTTTATTTATTTTTTGTGTGCAATTAATGTGATTATTTAACTTCTATGTGCAAAAATTTCATGCTTATTCAATTTAGCATTTAATATGTTCAAATATATGTTTTACAAAAGTTTATTAGATTAAAAATGCATTTGAAATTTATTTGATTTGCAAAATATGTCTTTTCGTCTTCCATGGCCACGTAGGGTCTAAATTGCATATATTAGTTAAAAATAAGCCTAATTACATCTTTGATCACTTTAGACACTTCATAGAGTTTTATAATCGAAGTTAAAAGCGAATAAGACGATAATTTACTCGTTTGGACCTTTTAATTAACTTTGACCGAGCATTGACTTTTAAAATGACTCTTATATAACCCTAATGCATAAAACCAAAGCTAAAAACATTTCTTCTTTACCCTACATCAGCCGCCACTCTCCAAGCTTAATGAATAGTGATTTTGATGCATTTTTAACAAAAAAAGGTGCTAGGAGGTGAATCAAAGGCCAAACCATATATTTTCGAACTTGTCTCAACGTCTACTATCTTTCTCCCAATTCATTTTTCAATTTTCTTGCAAAAAAGGTGAATGGTCTTTTTCAAAACTTGGTTTTAACTTGAATGGTTAATATTGCTTCATATTCTTGCTATATATGTATTAGAGAACATTTTCCTAACATGTTAGCTTGTATAGAACTTAATTTATTTTAGTTGAATAGTTTGATTTATGATTTGTTTTAGATTAACTTTAATTGATGTTTAAGGTGTTTAAATAACTAGAAATGAATGGAAA
This sequence comes from Ehretia macrophylla, assembly GCA_037974665.1. NCBI lineage: Eukaryota > Viridiplantae > Streptophyta > Magnoliopsida > Boraginales > Ehretiaceae > Ehretia > Ehretia macrophylla. The sequence continues at coordinate 10,855,139 of CM075768.1, forward strand.
TGTGTTGTATTATGTGTTGTTAAAGTCTCTAAATGTTGAGGGTAACATAGCATGGCTTAAAACTTGGAAATAGAGGTTTGTCAAGGGTGTTGGCCGACTGATTTTGTGTATTAGCCAGCTGGTTTTGTGTATTGGCTGGCTGTTTTTGTGTTGCTTGGCTGGCTGGTTTGAGTTGGTTGACCGGCTAATGACTTATGGGATTAGGGTGCTTTTGGGTTGTTTACATGATAGTTTAAGTGTTTTAAGGTGTTTAATCGTTAGGTGGTAGTATGTGAGTTTTTATAGTAATTTAATTGCTTGAATTATTGAGTAAAGTAGGCATGTATGTTGTTTGAGGTAAGATAAGTGTTGAGAAGTTAAATATTGATTAGTGTGTTGAATGTGTTGCTTAGGTTCAAATGGTGTCTAGTATAATTGTAATTGGTCAATGCATGTAAGTGTTATGTTAAGATTAGGTAACCTAGTTTGTTACCTAGTCAATGCATGGTTATGTTATATGAAATGTTATATGTTATATTTATATGAATGAAGGGACATCCTACTTTGTTGTCTTCTTCCAACGTCATGAATGCGATGTGACGCAAATATGAATGTGTGTTATGTGTTATATGTGCATGTGAATATGAAATGAATGCGATGCGAGTGAAACGTTGCAACCTTTAAAACAGACAATGTCGGTTGGAGTCACCCTGGGCAGCAATGGGCTTGCCAAGCGATGACACGACCACCGGGGTTCTAATCTCTATCCCGAATGGACGGAGTGTTCCATAAGGGTCTGGGTCATAGAAGTCGAGTCAGGGTACAATCCGAAGTACTCCTTGGCGTATGGGGGAAGATTTGGAACGGTGTTTGGGGGAAACGTCATCAACAGAACGAGCGTATCCTTGTAATATGGTCATTTACTTTATATTTCTCGCGTTATTTATAATTTGTTGCATCTTATTGATTGCATGGCATGTTTTCAGAAGATAAAATGAGTTTCAAAACCTTCTTTCATTCACACTCACTGAGTTTGTCGTAACTTACCCTATTTTGCTAACATTTCAGGTGAGCCAGAGATAGTGTACGTGAAGTATGTGCCTCCGGATAATATGGACAAGCCCGATGCTTGATTGCTTGTAGATGTGTATATGTGATTTTGGAACTATGTTGCCTACTTTAATGTTGTATTAAGACTTTTGAATTCTTCTAAATAAGTAATATGTATGCTTACTTTAAAGTTTGTAGATGGATGACTTTTATTGTGTATGGCTTACCTCTTTGTAATGATATTTAAGTTGGTGTGACGGACGACAGGGTACTTATGAATATATGTGAATGGTTCAAGTATGCATGTTTGGGGATTGTTTGCTGTTATATGAAGTTTGTGCATGTTTATATGTGGAAAGTGCCAAGTTTCAAACGAACCCATGCCGAAATTCTATCGCATCCTGACTTGGTGTTAGGAGAGGTCGAGTTGGGACGTGACAACTGGTCTCAATAGCCTTTTTTACCATTTTGACTTCTCTTAAGTAGTTCTTTATTTCACACTCTTCCATACAAAAAAAAAAAAAGTCAAGCTATACTAATTCCAATTATGAAATAAATTGTAATTGTAGAACTCAAAGGTTTCTAACTCCTAACATATTAGCTCCCACTAAAGAATGTATTACTCCAATTTATGTCTATAATGCATAGAATATGAATGGTTGTAACTCTAAACCTTAAGTGCTCTAAAATTAATACTCACTAAATATATACTCTTCAACTTATTATCATAATTTTTTTTTTTTGTTGACAAAAATCTCGGGTGTTACATTCTTCCCCCTTATAAAAGTTTTGTCTTCGAAACTTCATTAGATGTTTAAAAAGACTAGAATACCTTACACCTCTGTATTCTTATTGGAATAGATGATCAGAACAATACTTTTCTTGTTAGTCTCCTCCTCGAGTTGTGAAGCCTAACTCATGAGTGACCTTTCCTTTGATTCCGCAAGAAAATAGTAACATATATGTCATTCAATGTTAAACACGTCTTATCAAATAAAGAATCATATTATTTCTTCCAAAAACCTTAACAATCCCAACTAAAATTGGTCTTCTCCAAAGTTCCAACTGTATAGATCCTATAACAATAATGAACTACAAAGTAGAATAAAAGTCATCTTATACATCCTTCATCCTGCTTGTTTCACCTTTTATGAAGCACATGCTATCTTTTCGAATGTGTAAAATTTCTTTATAACCTCACTTGTCTTGTCACGCCTAACTCGACCCCTCCTAAGATCAAGTCCAGACGCGACAGAAATTCAGCATGGTAATGGCTGTAACTAGACACTAGCCCAAAATAAGAACCTGCAAGAAACAGTTCAAATAATAGCAAACAACCACAATATGCCACAACCTCATCCCTGGGCCTCCAATCATACATTCAAGGTATAGTCGTCTGTCAATTCACTTTACCAACATCACATTACAATTCAAGAGCTCAAACTAGACTGACAACCTAGCTTTATATACATGGTTACAAAATAGTACTAAATACAACAACATTTACTTTCAAGTCCTCTAAAGCTTTAAAAGTAATCTAATTATCATATTTACATATACATAAGTCTTTAGACATAAAAGTAAACAACATGTTCCAAATCCATATAAATAAACATCTACAAGCAACTCAAGCCTCAGGCTTGTTCACATTATCTGGAGCCACATATTCCACGTACGCTAAATCTGGTTCACCTGAAAGGTTGGTAAAGAGGGGTGAGCTAACCGACACATAGCTTGGTGAGGGAAGAAATAAAAAAGGTTTTGAAACTCATTTTATCTTTTGAAAACATTTTTCAAAAATCATGCCATGTCATATTAATATGCAACAAGTATATATCGCTTAAGTAATAGAAGATAAACAAAAGGATACGCTTGTTCTATTGATGCCGATCCTCCATCACCAATCACGAACTTATCCCCAACCAACAAGAGTACATCAGGTACCCTAACTTGATAACCTACGACCCAGACCCTTATGGAACACTCTATCCATTCGGGATAGGGAGTAGAACCCCGGTAGTCCGGTCATTGCCTAGCAAGCCCTATGCCATCCAGTGTGACACAATCTACCGTGTCTATTTCAAAGGTTGCAGCCCTTCGCAACACTTCGCATTACACATTCACGCAAGCACATATAACACATAACACGTACTCACATTCGCGTCGTATCGCATTCATATCATATGGCATTTCATATCACATAGCCACGCATAGACTAGGTAACAAAGTAGATTACCTAATCTTATCATAACATAATCATGCATTTAACAAGCTAACTAATCATGCAACCATATGACATCCTAGTTTAAACAACACTTTACACACAAAAGAACCCCAACCGCATTAGACACCATATTCAAGATAGCACTTATTCCATAAAGATAGAATTCTAATTCTACAACACATTGCCTCAAACATTTAGAAATCGAACAACAAAGCAACTAAACAAGTCATACATATTTCTTATTCATATAGCCAAGAAACCAAACACCTAAGCTACACTTTACGTCCACATTCACCTTCAACTAAAACCATATGCATTTGACACCAATTAGACCTTAGCAACACATTAACACAAAGGAGCATGCTAGAGCACATTTTAACTAACTTTTAAACATAAAAACCCCAAGCAAAATAACCTTATTCCTCAACTTTTCAAGCAATAAAACCATCCAAATTTGCCCAAACCATCATCTAACATTATACTAACCTAGCAAGCATCTAAATATGACAAGAACAACTCAAAGGCTCTTAAAGCCCAATTTTCCCAAAAATTCCTGCCAACACACTTCCAAAAATCTCATTCCAAATGTAATTTTAAGCCACTATGTGATATTAGGAGAACTCTATAATGCTTATGAACATTGTAGAAAAGTTAAGAATCAAAGTTTTACACAACTTTAACCAATTAAGCCATTAAACTACTCAAAATAATTCACTACGATAAAATATGCTAAAAACAAGTTATGAATCAGTAAACATGTGCCACAAGACCTAATTGGCAAGAATCTAAAGCAATAATAGCAATTTAAGGCATATAAAAATGAATTTAAATCAATTTTGAAAAAGGCCCTCACAAATTTTTCGTTCTGAAAGGTGAAAACGATCGGTAGAAAGATGAAGCACGTCAAGACGAGTCCGAACGTATTTGGGTTGGCCCATGAAACCTTCTCTTTCACCTTCTTTTTGCAAAAATTGATGAAAAAATACTATTCCTAGCCCTAGGAAGCTCACGGCCAAATGGAGAAGAAAAGAGGAGATGTTTGCAATTTTTGAGCATTTTTGGTGTTTATATATTTAAGTGGGTCAACTAAAAGTCAATGGAAGAGTTAGTTGAGTGAAAAAATACTATTTAGTTTAGGAAATTGTTTTTAAAGTGCAAAAAGTCCTCTTTAACCTTGCATTTTGGTTCTAATTTCAATTTTGCAAGTCAAAGGTTGGTCAAATATGGTAGACTAAGTTTTTTAAATGTTTAAAAGGCTAGTTTTAAAATTATTTTGAAGAAAAATTATCAAATGAAATTTAAAAGTACTTTTAATGCAATTTTTACTAAAAATCTTTTATGAAAATAATATGAATACACATATGTTAAATACAAAAATAAATAAACACATAATTTTGCTAATAAAAGTTAATTAAGCACGTAATTGCACGTAAAAATCAAATAAACTAGTAATTGCACATATTTTGATAAATAAACATTTTAAACAAATAAATGCGCATATTATATGCAAATAAATAAAATAAACATGCTCTCGGGCTTGGGCGTCACATGTTTGTCCAAAATAGCTCAAGCAAAGACAATGAATACATCTTACAAAATCAAATAATCTCAACTTTCATTGGGTCCTTGGCTTTTAAACTTATTGATTACACTATAGACTTCTCAATATCCAAAACCAAGTTAAATTATATACTGATCTCATAGATTTATCCTATGTCAATCTATCATATTTTAAACAGATCATAAACCAAAGCAATAATTAGTCGTTCACAAATTTCAGCTACAATTTTTAACATAACTTTCTTTATTCATATACGCTCCACTACTAATATGCGCCACTACATTTACGACCAGATGCCAAAGTATACGTCAAGTCATTCATCAATATGATCAAAATTATAATAACAATTAGACATAACACATCTACTTATGCACCTTCCTTAATCTGCAAAACCTTATACGTATTAAACCTACCTAGTATCAATAGCTTTTGAATTTTCTAAACCACAAGTCAATCCTTCAAATGGATGTAATAGTTAACAATTCAACTCGAAACTACTTAAAACACTAAGCCTATAGCCAAATATCTTAGGTCTTATTATATATGGGGTCTTAAACTCATAAATCTATTGACAGTGCCACCATGTTCTATTAACAAGCTTAAATGATCAACGTAAAACATCAAGACATGGACCATTTAACTTCCCCATGATAACAACAACAATAACATGGTAAAGTCACCAATACTTTTTTTTTTTTTTTTAAGGAATAACATCTCCATGTTACTTTTCCTTTTCTTCTAAAAACCACTTGAGACAAAAAATTACTAGTCTCCAATTAGTGAGGGCAAAAGGTTATAACTTTAACATCTTTCACAGAACATGTACTATATTCACAAAATTACTCCTCAAAGTGCTAATTTATAGTACAATAACTTAGGTTGGACTATAGGATCATGAACCTAGGAAGAAAATTTACTTTAACCAATACGAGCAATGCAAATAATAATAATTCAAAGAAAATCATATTAATATATCCAAAGACCAAAATAACATATAATAAAGATTTAACCTTATATATCTAAATATTAGATTGTAAACCTATTGCTCTGATACCATTTAATTGTCACGCCCTGAAACTATAACAAAACCCACACATAACACACATGAGAATCGCCGTACTTCTAGTGCAAGGCTTAAAATTTCACTTTTAAATTAATCATAAAATACCACAATTATAACTAGATCCTCCAAAATTCAAGAAGTCAAATAAATCTCATATTGGTCATACTTACATCAAATACAAGAGCTAATTATTAAGTCAAGATATAATCTAAGAATAGTCCTTAGCGCCACTATTATATATCAGTAACCAACACGAACTTCATGCTCTAATACTCCTACTTCATTGCAGAATTGTCTTCATAATCTGAAATCATAACGAAGAGAGAGCTACACAGCCCAGTAAGTATTCCACAACTTTTTTGGCATGTTGGCATGACTCAAAAAGTATTTTAGAAGTATTTTCTTCATGGAAAATATTAAAATATATTAAGTTCGAAATAAATTTAATTTGTCGAAACATACATACTAAGTAAAAGTGCACGTAATTCACAAGCGACTATGATTACGAAGAGTCACATGCCATGTAGCTGCACAAAGATGCACAAAAACAAAGTCGAAACTAGTTTCGAATAACGCGTCTCATAGCATACACAAAGTCACAAAGATTAGCCCCTTGAAGGGACACATATCGAAGATCAATCATAGTCGACTTGTGCATCAAAATCACATATATAACTTTCAAAAACTAACTTTTCAAAGGTCAAAGACTTAGCAAATTTTATGTGTGATCGTTACTCGGTGTGCGTATAAAAAGTGTGCAAAATGACCAAGTTTTAATAACCCGAAAGTGCACAGATCATGTAGTGTAGTGTGCTCTGAGTACGAAGTCGAATTCCATAGGGAAGCTCGTGAGTTAGTTAGTGAAGTAGTGTGAAAGTGTTAGAGTGAAAACATGACAATTTGTAAAAGAGTTTGAGTGTCGTGCGAGAAATGTAAACTAAAGCTAATTTACTAAGGTTTTGTGGAATACGAGGGAAATGAATCTAGGGTGCTGGATAAGTAATGGGGCAATTAATCTAGGCTCGGTATCCAGGATTCTCTAATTCTATGCAAGGGTTAAGCTATAAGCATTAACCTAGTTAATTACCTTAGTCTGATTAAAGTCCCGATTACTACATCTGTTATAGGTGTCGTTCCATCTACGAGTCCGTTATATAGCCGTAGTTTGGATTTGTCCTTGTAACCTAGTGTAAAAGGTCTATTTTAACTAAGTAATCAACAACTCCACGAGTTAAAAACTATGGTTCAACCTATAGTCTTATGGAATCTATGGTACAAAATATAGATTCACTATTAAAACACAGATATATGGCATGAAAGTAAAACAATCATAACATCTACTTAAAAGCATTACGTATGAAATACAATGCTGAAGTAATACAAGCCATATATTGCATTTAAATCAAATTATCTGAATCCGAGACCATAAATTAAAAGACTGTCATTTACAAAATCCTCCCTTAAATAATAGCTCTACTCAGACATAATGAATAAACACGAGTTTATACAAATAAAATAGAGTCTAGAAAAGCTCCATCGTATTGACGAACGCGTATTTTTGATTTCTAAAATTTGAGCAGAGGTTCGACACAAAATAGCTATTCAGGCAGAATTTTTCCCGAATAAGAGCTACTTGGGTAGAACTTCCTCCGAATAAGAGCTTTAAGAAAAGCTATTCAGACGGAATTTCCCCCGTATTCTACAAATTACTACTAAAATTAAACTAACTAATTAATTAAACTAATATTTAAAACTAAAATTAAATTCTAAAAATAATATTTAAAATAAAATTAATTCTAAAATTTGGTACGATTGAAGGACTATTTATAGACAAAAATTCTGGGGTGCGCTCGAGCGCCCAGTAGGCACTCTTGAGCGCACTTTTGCTCATTCGTTGAGATCGCGCCACGTGTCTTTTAGAGAAGGTGGTGAAAATTTCCGCGTAGGGCGCTCGGAGCGCACATCTGCTACTTTGACGCCACGTGTCTTGCGAGAAAATGGTAAAATCTGGTGGAATATTCCGTGGAGGGCGCTCGAGCGCCCAAGAGGGCAAAGTCCTGCGGTTTGCTCAGAATGCCGTTTCTACCCAAAAAAGTGGTATGATTTGTCAAAAACTCACATAGTTCACTTTTTGAGACCATCATACATCAGATTAAAAATATATAAGTGTTGCATTTATTGCTAGTTTATTATGCAAATATAGTAGAAATACTGTGGTTTGAGTGCTGCAATTATGGTCATATCAACATCTCTAAACCTAAACCTTGCTTGTCCTCAAGCAAGACTTGTTTTCAAAACACATTGAAAGTGAAACCTCAGAAAATTTTTACAAGTCAAAAGCAGAAGAAAACAATCTATCTTATCCTTTTGTTAAAATGAATCATGAGAAGTGTAATCCACTATTCTTAACAAGTTCATCAGTTAATGTTTAAACATGATAAGAGAACCTTTACATAGTTTCCACAAATAGATACTCTTTTGGAAATGAACTATTGATTGCTTTGGAGTATATATTTAGAAGTAAACTAAGCAAATTAAGTTCAATCAAATCTCTAACTTTCAAGTCATGCAAATAGATTGGACTTTGATATTCTCACCTTATTTGCAATCAAACTCTTGATCATGCCTTAACCCTTCTTATATTTGCCAGAAAAATAAAAGTACAACTTTAAACTTTCTCTTTCTAGTGCTCAGTTTCATTTGCTTTCTGGATATCCCATGTAGTGGGCTTTAAAGCCAACAATCCCCAACCAATTGGCCGAAGTTGTCAGGTTTTAAAGGGACCCCTACGTGCCTTAATCACCCGAGATATCTAGGCTCGAAACCTTATCCTATAGCACATATCCCCAATTACAATGTTTTGGATAGTGGTGCTTTAAGAGATTTACAACATATTTACAAGATAATTCTATCAAAAGTAAAGGTTTGTACATCATTTTTTTTAGAGTGTACATACAGACATAACAGAGTAACAGAACATAATGTACAGACATGACATAAGGGTTTAGGTTTCAATCACAAGAAGTTCCCATAACAAACGGTAATCCTATCTCAATCCTTTCAAATTCACAAACTCATCAATTGAAGAAAAGAAGAACAACTAGGTTTACTTATGAATATCATAACCCAACGTTTTTTTTAGTCATTCCTTAGAGTTTTTCACAGTACTTAGCTAAAAACACAGGTTCTTAAATCATCTTCCTCTAAACAAGTAAGGTAGCAAAATACTTTTCTCAAAAATAATGTTCATGAAAATGATTTGTTTCTTGCATATTTGAAAAATGTTATCATGAAATATCGCACCCCCACACTGAAACTTTGATTGTCCTCAAGCAAATAGCAATATAAAACAATAAGAGTGTAATATGCATGTAACAATATAATAACAAATGCTATATCCCCAAACCTATGGTTTGCTCACTCTATAGCACATGTTGATCAGGTTCAAAGGGAAATGTAGTAAGGAAATAAATCACCTGATATAAAGCATTTTTATGTTGATGTATAAGAATGTGTCTATAACCTTTGTCAAAAGATGAATCGTTCTGCAACTCATTAAGATTAGTAGACAAAATTTGTAGGATTATCATCAACACAACAAAAATGGTTAGCTATACTAAATAAAAATAGGCAAAACAAATATATAGGGGAGAAACCAAAAAGAAATATGGTTACGGAAAATAACTAATATATTAAGCAAATAATTTAACTACCCAAACCATTTAAACTCTTTTCTGGGGTTCTAGAGTTTGAATTAAAACTACTGTAAGACTAGCTCTTTCAGAGGTTTCTGCGCTCACAACATCTAGTGCTTTCATTCGTCACATTAAAGGCCACAGCCAGTTCTACAGGGTCAAGGATATAATAGTGGGGTTTTATGTTACAGACGTTATGTCAGGTGTATGCTCACACTCCTAACTATCTTATGAAGTAATACCCAACAGACTCAAACTACATTAAGCTGGTGGAGTAGCTAACACTAGAGCTGGCAAATGGGCTAGCCTAGCAAGACCCGACACGACCCGGCCGAATTATGGGTTAATAAGCCCGACTCGACACATATATTTAGTGGGCTGAGTTGGGCTGGACTCAATTCTTGAAATATAGGACCCAACTTGGCCCACGAGCCCGCTACCATGAGTCGCGAGCTGGGTTGAGTTAGGCTAAGCCAGCCCATCTTTTATTTTTTGTGATTAGTGTGTTCTGAATTTTGATAGTTGGATTATTAACGAAAAAAGCTTAAGCTTAACCTTTTTTATGAAAAAGTTAATTTAACGATTAATAAGACATAAGTTGATTGATAATATTAATATAAATGATAAAACATTACTTAAAAAACCACAAGTTCACGAGATACAGATACGTTACTAATAAACATAAAAAAGAATATTACATCAATGCTTGAAGAAAGTTGGTGGAGAAGTTCTCCATTTAATTATGTTTCTTGTGCTGGTGCTAGGTTTACTGGTGGTAATGGTGGTAGTTGAGGATTAAAATAGTTTGGAATATTTGAGTGTTGAAATACAAGATGTCTTACAAGAATTCCAGTTCTAAATTGACGACAAAATATATATTTACGTTCACAGTAGTTACAAATTATATACCTATGTTCTTCAAAGTAAGCAAAATAATTCCAAACATTTGAACGTAATCATTGTGAAAGATTTTCTTTCCCCATAGCCATAAATATTGTGTATTCTCTTATAGTAAAATAAAGAGACAATAATTAGTAAAATAAATATATAGTTTTGTACTAAAATGAAGTTGAATATACTAACTATTTATAAGAAAAATTACATATACAAATTATAATTATAAAAAAATAAAATTGTATAAAAGAAAACAAAATATCTTTTTATTACAGAGATACGTAACGTAAGTTAGTACTTGTATTCCTTTGTTTACAAGGACACATCATGTGATGTGTCCCTAGTAAGAACTAAGGGACTTATAAATTTGCCATTTGTTATTATTATATTTATAAAAAAAATTGTTACTACGACTTGTTAATTTGTCTAAAAAAAAATTTTCAGTCATAATGCATAATATTCAATTTTTGTAATAAATAGGCTCTAATTGTGCTTATATTGTGTTGGGCCTGAGTTGGGCTTAAGATAGGCTTTATTTGGGCTCGAATTGGGCCTGAGTTGGGCTCGAGCTGGGCCTGTGCTGGGTTCGAGCTGGGTTGAGTTTATGGCCTGAGGTGGGTTGGGCTTGGGCATAAATGGGCTGCAACAAAAAATATATAACCCAACTCAGCCCACCTATATGTGGTGGGCTGGGTCAAGTCGAACCCACTTTCAATCGAACTGGGCTGGACCTGAATTTTTGTATACTGGGCTGAACTGGGCTTGTGTTGGCCCAGCCCAAATGCCACCTTTAGCTCACACGAAAAGATAGAGTTGCACAATTAAGCCAACCGTACGCAGAAACGTATAGTGACCACTAGTAGTATGACAATTGTACCTCTATGAATGTTTCACGGGGTTAGAAACCCAAACTACATAAAGCTGGAAAAAGATTCACAGGGTAAATGTAAACGACACAAATTTAAACTAACATTTAAAAAATTTAAAAAGAACTTTAGGTTGGCTCCTAGTAGTACTAAGTTTATCGTTTTCAGCTAGACAGTAGAGCTGAGTTTAATGTCATCAGCTTGGCATAATCCTTTTTTATTGAAGATAGTCAGGGTCCCGAAGTTCAATAGATTCAACTTCATGAGGGACTGCTTTTGGATTGAATGCATGTTTCAATCTCCGCCCATTGACTGTGAGGATACGCCTATCTGTGGGGTGCTTAATCTTGATAGCTCCAGAAGGATATACTTCAAGCACCTCATAGGGTCCATCCCATCTTGTTCTTAATTTGCCTGGGAAGAACTTCAGTTTGGAGTTAAACAGCCAAACTTTGTCAGAAGGAAAGAAGGTTTTTCTTAGAATAGATCTATTGTGAAGTTTCTTCATTCTCTCTTTGTAGAGTTTGGCATTCTCATAAGTTTTGAAACGAAGCTCTTCCAACTCACTTAACGCCATTCTCTTACCTTCTCCTGCCTGTTGCATGTCAAAGTTCAAGGCCTTAATAGCCCAATAAACTTTATGCTCAAGTTCAATAGGGTGGTAGTAAGCCTTTCCGTATACTAATCTATACGGGGACATGCCAATGGGAGTCTTAAAAGTAGTACAGTAGGCCCACAATACGTTGTGCAGATGACTTGACCAATCATTTCGATCGGGCATAACCGTTTTTTGTAAAATTGACTTGATCTTCCAGTTTGATACTTCCACTTGTCCACTTGTTTATGGGTGGTAAGGCGTCACAATCTTGTGGCGAATAGAGTATTTTTTCAATAATGCTTCCAATGTCCTATGACAGAAATACTGTCCATCGTCACTAAAAAGTACACGTGGCACCTCGAAACGAGAAAATACAATCTCTTTAATGAATTTGACCACGACTTTTTGGTCATAGGTGTACCCAGAGGAAGGAGGAAAAGGACCCATAAAATCAATGCCCCAGAAATCAAATATTTCACATACAAGAATGGGTGATAGGGGCATCATGTCGCTTCTTGAGATAGACCCAGCTTGTTGACATTGAGGGCTACTCCTACAAATGTGTTGGGAATCTCGAAAAAGAGTGGGCCAAAAAAACCCACTTTGAAGGACTTTAGCAGCTGTCCTCTTACCTCCAAAATGGCCACTGTAAGCTTCAGAGTGGCAGAATTAGAGTATGCTGTTAAACTCGTCCTCAGGTATACATCTCTTAATGACCTGATCGGCACAGATCTTAAATATATAGGGGTTTTCCCAAATGCATTACTTGACTTGTGTCATAAAGCGTTCATTTTCTCTTTTACCCTGGTGAGTTGGAAACTTTTGGGCAACCAAATAATTGACAAAGTGGGCATACCAAGGGGTTTGATGTGAGATAGCAAAAAGTTGCTCATTAGGAAACGTATCTCTAAAAGGCAAAGTGTCAATAGGAGAATCACGTACAAGACGTGATAAGTGGTCAACAACTAAATTTTCACTTCCCTTTTTGTCCTTGATCTCTAAATCAAACTCTTGATGCAATAACAACCAATGGATTAAATGGGGCTTTGTATCCCGTTTGGTCAGTAAGTAACGCAAAGCAGAATGGTCCGTATACACTATTACTTTGAATCCAAGGATATATGATCTGAACTTGTCCAAGAAGAATACTACTGTAACACCCCGATCTCTCTCGAGACCGGGAGTTCTATCAATCAATTTAATCACAACTCAATTCCAAACCCGGGCAAAATTTTAGGGAAAGACGGACGGAGTCTCCCCTGTTTCTAGGCAAAATGCAAAAACCTGCAATAGCATATAAGTGGACCAGTACCATGTCCAACCATACAAACACCTCAAGACCATCCGAACCTTGTTTCTCAACAAATAACACAACAAGTATATATACATTTCTAGTTTAAAAGCTAACCTATCTCTTCTCAACTTTGACAAGTACATTCAAGCTTGACAATTAAACCATACTAACCTATTGCATAAAATAGACTATCATACCATTCTAACTCTTTTCCTTTGGACATTACAAACATGCATTGAAGTTAAACTATACTAACTGACTACATAAACTAGCTTATCATTCTACCTCAATTACCTAGTTAAATTTAAATTACATTCTTGTTAACACTAAACACAAACAACACATGAAACATACATCTTTGCATCTTTGACAACTCAAGCCACATAGCAAGCAAGACGACTCTTCAAGCACGAACTTTCACGTAATCACGAACTTTCCAGCTAACATGGCATTTCCTAAAATGTGGTGGTGAGGAGTGAGTATACTCAACACGTATACTCAGTGAGGGCGAGACAAATATCGAGGAGGAGAGAAGGAAGATCGCGCAATGCAAATAGATACAGTTAAGCAATAAAGTCAATAAGAAAGCATTCAATATAAACGACAATACAATAAACAACCAAAGAAAGCATTAACACAACCATTCAAAGCTATACCACACTTTGAAGGTCACGGTTCACTCATACGAGCAATGTACCATTTAATGAGCGATACATCAATCTCGAGCTTGATGTTGACAACGATGACAATAAGCGTGCAACCACCTTATTACTTCAGTTTGGAATACCCCGGAAGTATCCAATCAATTCTACGACCCAAATCTCCCTGGGAGGCAACCCAAGCGAGAATAGGAATAGGACACAGAGGTAGCGCAACCAACCCTGGCAGCCCGAGACTACCCAGAGAGGCCCATCACTCACGCGCCTGACACTATGCAATGCAATACAAGATACAAACAATAAACGAGCGATAACACAACAATACAGATTAGTGGCGATAAACGAGATATCAAGCATTTACAATCAATACTTGCATTCAATTAACTTTTCAAGCATAACTATCATTAATAGCAACAAGAACACCAATTAAACAAGTAACAGTAGTTCAAACACGAAAACAACAAATATCACTATTCAATCTCTAACTTCCAAAGGCAATTACGAGAAAACGAGCTACGGGATTTGGAAACCGATTTCACTACATTCACTTAGGCTCTACAAGGCACGTTTCTATGACACTAAACTTCACTTTCTCACCCGAGGCCCGAAAGTCCACCTACTACGTTTGAACTACAGCTATGCTAACCGGTCATTCAATCAACGCCACAACAGCGCCGAAAGTGCTTCCATGCCCTCAATAGCAAAACCCCCAACTCAATTCGAGCACGGTCAACTTTTAGTCAAACGGCCTATTTTCGTTTCATTGTCTAATTTCCAATCTTATCAAAGACCGGTCCGTTTTTATTACACATTTTATCTTTCTATCACTAATGGCACCTAATCAAATCAAGCAATTGCAATACGGATCAAAGTTCGAAATTCTAGGGTTTTACTATTCATAATCACTATTCATTGTTCTTCCCCAATTTCAAATACGCAATTCCAGCCGTAAAAATTGCTAAATAACTATAAAACAATGCTCTACGAACTCACATGAAGCTATATCAAGCAATTACAGGCATTATAACACATTATATATCAAATCTAAAAATTTGAAACAAAAATGAAATTCGAATTTAAATGCACAAAAGCGTGAAAACTCTCACAGAGATTGAAGACCAAGACCCGCAAGGACCCGAGCCACGACCCCCGAGCAATTCCACGCACGATTGCACAAGAAAAATGGAAGCAAAATCTTTTTTTTCCTCCTTGGAGCATTCGGCCATGGCAAGGACAAGATGGGCATTTTGGAATTTGTTTTTCTTGATTTTTGCCTTGTTTTATTATTTAAAAGGTGACAAAGGGCATTTTGGTCATTTGCAAAATCAAGCTTAAATTAAAATTGATCAAATAAGCTTATTTTGATGCCATTTAATCTAATTCAAGTTAAAACAATGCAATTTTAATGAAAACTAATTAAAACTAGCTAAATTAAGCTAAAAACATTTTTCACTAAGTCCAAGGAATATTTCTCTAACTCTCATTTTCAAAATACTACGATTAAACGGTCAATAAATGATCGCTAATAAAGTGATGAGCAATAATAAAAAACTTTAATTTTTTTGAAAAGTAGAATAGTAGATTAGATTAAAATTCACTTCGATTCGGAGTTACTTTTCTCATTTATTTAAAAATCGAGTGATTTTAATGCAAGACAATTAAAACCGATTATTAAAATAATCAAAACAATCAAAATAATCAATATTCATTTAAAATAATTAATTTAACTATTTCTAGAATATTTTAAAGAATTATGAAGTTAACGCCAAGATGCAAACAAACAAGTTAATATAAACACGTAATCAAATGCAATCAAACACTAACATTTAAGATGACACTTAATTAAATTTAAGAAAGTAAAACATATTTATAAAAATAATAAAAATAGGTAATAATTTTTTAATTAATCAATATAAAAATTATTAATTGTTTCCAAAAGAAATATCAAAATAGTGCAAATTGATTGATTTAACTAATTAAACATTTAATTAAATGCAGTCAAAAGCTATTAAATGCATGCCGAGTTCGGGTTATCACATCCTACCCCCCTTAAAATAATTGCGTCCTCGCAATTCTTCTTCCAATAGAACTCTGCATCCACTGAAATCCAACTTTGACTAATCCTCATCGGTTGTGAGCAAGATAGTGAATAAGGATGCTCGTAAGAAAAACCCGAATAGAAATCCCAACCAAGAATGCCGAGAAAATACCAACTAAAAACTAAAGCAAAGATACTGTAGATAAAATTAACATCACATATTAATGACAAGAAGGATGTCGAAGAAATACCCACATACGAATCTCCAGTAGAAGTTCAACTATTATTGCCCGAGAACGCCAAGCAGGGAGCCAACTAAAGGCTCAAATGAAGATTCCATCCAGAGGTCCAAAGAAGTACCCTGCTGGTCATGAATTTCATAGAATCATTCCTTGTTAGGAGTGCTAGGGAAAGTACTAAGAAAAACCAGTCAAATATACTTCAAAAGTCCTAGACAAGTCTTCCAAATAATAACCCCATAACATAAACAATTAGATCCCGAGTACTGCAATCAAATGCTCAGAAGAATGTCAAAGGAAATAGCAAAGAAAATATATTGTGCCCAATAAGACAATCAAGTTGAATAACAAATATAGTTTCCCAGCTAGACGAAAAACCCTAAGGAAAAATACCCAGCTAGTGCACAATATACAAAACCAAACACCGTGGCCTCTTCACTGTTTGCCAAGTGAGAACTTTGTACATCCTTCCCAATATGGAAAATACTAGTAGAATGCCCACTAAGAATTCCAAAGAATACCATAAGTAGTACTATATAATAAGTCTGATAGGAATTCCAAATACCAAACCTACTGAGGAACATTGAAGAAAATACCCGAAACAATGCTCCAGTAAAAAAGTACCAAGGATTGCCCAATAAGTAAGTACTAGATAAATGGCCACTAGGAATTCTAGAGAATGCCATTGAAGAATTTCCAATAAGAAAACCAAAGAATACTCCAGAGAACAACCAAATAGAACCCCAAGAGAAAGCTACTCTTTCACAACTGTTAAACACAGAGGAGAACCTTAGAGATTCGCCAATAACCGAGCTCCAAAAGCAAACACCATCTCCCAAATAAAGGCTAGTCAAATGCTGCTCATTCCCGTCAATCCACATAACTTGGAGGGCCTGCTACTAACCACCTCTCTTCAGGGGAAAGAAGAAGTCTTTCTTACCGTTTCAATAGGACATGTATGAATGCCAAGATATCACATTTATACATATATGCCTTAATTTATTATGCAAGCATGTTTGTAAAATAGTTTATTCAACAAAGTCACTCAAGCACAACAATCAAGTCAAGCACAAAATAATCAATTCAAATCACGCCACAACCAATTCAAAACATACCAATACACACATTACAAACAATACTCCAAGAAAATAACAATTCACGAGGTTGATTCGATTCACGATGCCAATTCGATAGGTCAATTCAATGCACAACTAGACACTTCACTTTACTTGAGAAACATTTAACACATAACACATAACTATATCACATAGGTGCACACATTCAGGTCAAGACACAAAATCTCATATACAGGCATACAATTTCAAGACAAACCTAACAAGCACACATTCAAAGGTCACTACCCACCAGACCGAGGACCCTGTCCCGGCTTATGAGCTAAACAAGCTCTGATACCACCTGTAACACCCCGATCCCTCTCGAGACCGGGAGTTCTATCAATCAATCTAATCACAACCCAATTCCAAACCCGGGCAAAATTTTAGGGAAAGACGGACGGAGTCTCCCCTGTTTCTAGGCAAAATGCAAAAACCTGCAATAGCATATAAGTGGACCAGCACCGTGTCCAACCATACAAACACCTCAAGACCATCCGAGCCTTGGTTCTCAACAAAAAAACACAACAAGTATAGATACATTTCCAGTTTAACAGCTAACCTATCTCTTCTCATTTTTGACAAGTACATTCAAGCTTGACAATTAAACCATACTAACCTATTGCATAAAATAGCCTATCATACCATTCTAAATCTTTTCCTTTGGACATTACAACCAT
Organism: Ehretia macrophylla; assembly: GCA_037974665.1. Lineage (NCBI taxonomy): Eukaryota > Viridiplantae > Streptophyta > Magnoliopsida > Boraginales > Ehretiaceae > Ehretia > Ehretia macrophylla. The sequence goes on from CM075768.1 coordinate 10,873,091, forward strand.
GCATTGAAGTTAAACTATACTAACTGAATACATAAACTAGATTATCATTCTACCTCAATTACCTAGTTAAATTTAAATTACATTCCTTTTTAACCATAAATACAAACAACACATGAAACATACATCTTTGCATCTTTGACAAATCAAGCCACATAGCACGCAAGATAACTCTTCAAGCACGAACTTTCACGTAATCACGAACTTTCCAGCTAACATGGCATTTCCTGAAATGTGGTGGTAATGAGTGAGTATACACAACACGTATACTCAGTGGGGGCGAGACAGATATTGAGGTGGAGAGAAAGAAGATCGTGCAATGCAAATAGATACAGTTAAGCAATATAGTCAATAAGAAAGCATTCAATATAAACGACAATACAATAAACAATCAAAGAAAGCATTACCACAACCATTCAAAGCTATACCACACTTTGAAGGTCACAGTTCACTCATACGAGCAATGTACCATTTCACGAGCAATACATCAATCTCGAGCTTGATGTTGACAATGATGACAATAAGCGCACAACCACCTTATAACTTCAGTTTGGAATACCCCGGAAGTATCCAATCAATTCTATGACCCAAATCTCCTTGGGAGGCAACCCAAGCGAGAATGGGAATAGGACACGGAGCTAGAGCAACCAACACTGGCAGCCCGAGACTACCCAGAGAGGCCCATCACTCACGCGTCTGACACTATGCAATGCAACTCAAGATACAAGCAATAAACAAGCGATAGCACAACAATACAGATTAGTGGCGATAAACGAGATATCAAGCATTTACAATCAATACTAGCATTCAATTAACTTTTCAAGCATAACTATCATTAATAGCAACAAGAACACCAATTAAACAAGTAACAGCAGTTCAAACACGAAAATGACAAATATCATTATTCAATCTCTAACTTCCAAAGGCAATTACGAGCAAACGAGCTACGGGATTAGGAAACCGATTTCACTACACTCACTTAGGCACTACAAGGCACGTTTCTATGTCACTAAACTTCACTTTCTCACCTGAGGCCCGAAAGTCCACCTACTGCGTTTGAACTACAGCTATGCTAACCGGTCATTCAATCAACGCCACAACAGCACCAAAAGTGCTTCCATGCCTTCAATAGCAAAACCCCCAACTCAATTCGAGCACGGTCAACTTTTGGTCAAACGGCCCCTTTTCGTTTGATTGTTTAATTTTCAATTTTATCAAAGGCCGGTCCGTTTTTATTGCACATTTTATCTTTCTATCACTAATGGCACCTATCCAAATCAAGCAATCACAATTCAGATCAAAATCCAAAATTCTAGGGTTTTACTATTCACAATCACTATTCATTGTTCTTCCCCAATTTCAAATACGTAATTTCAGCCGTTAAAATTGCTAAATAACTATCAAACAATGCTCTACGAACTCAAAGGAAGCTATATCAAGCAATTACAGGCATTATAACACATTATATATCAAATCTAAAAATTTGAAACAAAAATCAAATTCGAATTTAAATGCACAAAAGCGTGAAAACTCTCACAGAAATTGAAGACCAAGACCCGCAAGAACCCGAGCCACGACCCCCGAGCAATTCCACACACGATTGCACAAGAAAAATGGAAGCAAAATCTTTTTTTTTCCTCCTTGGAGCATTCGGCCATGGCAAGGACAAGATGGGCATTTTGCAATTTGTTTTTCTTGATTTTTGCCTTGTTTTATTATTTAAATGGTGACAAAGGGCATTTTGGTCATTTGCAAAATCAAGCTTAAGTTAAAATTGATCAAATAAGCTTATTTTGATGCCATTTAATCTAATTCAAATTAAAACAATGCAATTTTAATGAAAACCAATTAAAACTAGCCAAATTAAGCTAAAAACATTTTTCACTAAGTCCGAGGAATATTTCTCTAACTCTCATTTTCAAAATACTACGATCAAACGGTCAATAAATGATCGCTCATAAAGTGATGAACAATAATAGAAAACTTTAATTTTTTTGAAAAGTAGAATAGTAGATTAGATTAAAATTCACTCTGGCTCGGAGTTACTTTTGTCATTTATTTGAAAACTAAGTGATTTTAATGCAAGTCAATTAAAATCGATTATTAAAATAATCAAAACAATCAAAATAATCAATATTCGTTTAAAAATAATTAATTTAACTATTTCTAGAATATTTTAAAGAGTTATGAAGTTAATGCTAAGATACAAACAAACAAGTTAATATAAACACGTAATCAAATGTAATCAAATACTAACATTTAAGATGAAACGTAATTAAATATAAGAAAGTAAATCCAATTTCTATAAATAATAAAAATAGGTGATAATCTTTTAATTAATCAATATAAAAATTATTAAATGTTTCCAAAAGAAATATCAAAATAGTGCAAATTGGTTGATTTAACTAATTAAACATTTAATTAAATGCAGTCAAATGCTATTAAATGCATGCCGGGTTCGGGTTATCACAACTACAGCTAGCAACTCCTTCTCAGTGGTTGAGTAGTTCTTTTGAACTTCATCTAAAGTTTTGCTAGCGTAGTAGATCACACTTGGCAACTTATCCCTACACTGTCCCAAAACAGCTCCCACTGCGTAGTCAGATGCATCGCACATTATCTCGAAAGGGAGGCTGTAATCAAGAGGCTGGATGATTGGGGTAGAAGAAAGCAAGGAGTTTAGGTTCTCAGAAGCTTTAGAGCACTTGTCATCGAAATTGAATTGAGTATCATGTGTTAAAAGACTTGAGAACGGTCGAGCAATATGATTAAAATCCTTGATGAAATGCCAATAGAAACCGGCATGACCAAGGAATGATTGAATATCCCGCACCATCTTGGTTGCGGGGAGCTTTTCCATTAACTCGACCTTGGCTGAGTCCACATGGATACCATCCTATGAGACCACATGTCTAAGTACAATTCCCTACCTAACCGTGAAGTATCTCTTTTCCCAACTTAGAACCAAATTCATTTCAACACATCGGTCTAATACTAGGGAGAGATGTGTGAGGCATTCATCGAATGTAGCTCCAAACACTGAGAAGTCATCCATGAAGACTTCTAGGAACTTTTCAATCATATCCGATAAACGGGCCATCACACACCTTTGAAACATCACAGGTGCGTTGCAAAGACTGAAGGGTATACACCTAAATGCAAAGGTCCCATAGGGACATATGAATGTAGTCTTTTCCTGATCTTCAGGAAAGACTGAGATTTTATTGTATTCCGAATACCCATCCAAGAAGTAGTAGTAGCCTTGTCCGGCTACTCTATCTAAGACTTAGTCAAGGAAGGGTAAAGAGAAGTGGTTTTTCCTAGTTTTGGAGTTGAGCTTTCTATAATCCATACAAACATGCCACCCAGTGGTGATACGTGTAGAAATTAGCTCACCTTTGTCATTTGACACTACTATAATCCCAGATTTCTTTGGTACCACTGGTATCGAACTTATCCATAGACTGTCAGAAATCGGGTAGATAATACCCGCATCAAGTAACTTGATGATCTCTTTGTGGGCGACATCACCAATTTTTGGGTTTAATCTCATTTGAAATTCTCGAGAAGGAGTAACACCTTCTTCGAGGTGAATTTTGTGCATACACATAGAAGGATCAATACCCTTCAAGTCAGAAATTGTCCAACCTACTGCCTTTTTGTGAGTACTTAGGACTTTTAATAGTTTGTCTTCATGCTCGGTAGTCAAACCAGAGGCAATGATGACTGGTAAGGTCTCATCAGGGCTTAAATAGGTATACTTAACATGTTCAGGCAAGGTTTTGAGTTTCATCGCTGGTGGAGACTCAATTGTAAGACAATCAAAGACTTCAAGGAAATGAGTTGTTACTTGATCGATCTTATCTGGATCAATAACAAGAGAAGTATAAATGACCATTTTTGGAGAAATGTCGCATTCATACAAGAGTCGTTCAAGCTCTGTTATTTCTTCATCGGGGGTCAAGAGTGAGTGGGCAAATTCATCTATGCATGAATCAATGGCATCTAGATGAAAGAATTCTTCTTCCTCATCTTTGTTTAACTTATTGGCTACATCAGCAACCCTTAACTTAGTTCTCATGTTCTCGAAGGTTAGTTCAATCATACCCGTCCTACTCTAAATAACAGCATCTGCTGTTACTAGGAATGGTTTGCCTAGTAGAACGGGAGTGGTATTCTTGTTATCAGGGCCTAAATTCTTGTATAACACAATGAAGTCAACAGGGAACATAAATTCCCCAACCCTAACGATAACGTCTTCCACTATCCCTCGAGGTCTTCTCTCAGATCTATATACTAATTGAAGAGTCACATTAGTTGGTGTCAGTTCCCCAAGACCTAGTCTTTGATAGACTGTGTGGGGGATGAGGTTAACACTTGACCCTAAATCTAGCAAAGCTCCTGGGTCACTGCACTTTTAAGACAGTCCTCTAGTGCATATATTACTAACATTCTCAGTGAGTCGGACCTTATTTGGTATGTAGGTGGTCCCCTCTTCTTGACACACAGATCCTGCAAAATTTTGCAGATGCTGGGATTTGTTGGATTACCTCAACTAAGGGTAGATTGATCTTTATATCCTTTAAATGTTCCAAGACCTTAAGTTGTTTCAGATCCTCAATTAGCTTAGGTCGGGACAAAGCTGCTGGGAAAGGTGCTTGAGATGAGGGTTCAACTATCGACTCAACCGTTGGGTTTTTATTCCTATGGGAGTCAACAACATTGTTACTTAAATCCTCAATCTCAGGTTCCTCTACTTTCTCAAGAACATCCTTACTTTTCTCTCCAACCTAGTTGTCTATTCTCTTACCACTCTTAAGGACTGTAACAGCCTTAGCCTGTTCCTGGGTACTCTCAATCTGAAGATTACTACATTGACCTCGTGGATTTTCCACGGTCTAAGATAGGAGCTTATTCTCGTCTCTCATGCTAAGATTCTAGGACAGCTGCCCAATTTGGCCCTCAAGTTTAGTAATGGATTGTTGCTGAACTTGGACCACTTACAATAGTTTATCAAACTTGTTATCAGATGATGATTATGTAGGAGGAAGAGTGGAAAAATTGTTCTGTTGCATTCTGAATGGATTATCCTTTTGGACTTGGTAGAAACCAGGAGGATTAGTATTTTGTGGTTCTGATATTGCTGCTGAGGGTACTGAGGCTCAAAGTTTTCCTGCGGTTTTTGATATTGCTGTTGAGGAATCTGAGGCTCTTGATTCCCTTGACGCCAAGAGAAAGCGGGATTGTCTCGCCATCCAGGATTATAAGTGTTAGAGTAAGGGTTGTAATTCTTTGTAAATCCTTGAGTGGCGTAGACTTGTTTTTTCATAAACTCGGGAAATTGCGAACCAATTGGGCAATTCAGAGTAGAATGATCTACTGCTTAGCATATTGCGCATACCTCCGAGATCTGCGGAGTTTGAGAAGAAGTAGACCCTAGAGAGATAAATTTTTCTACTTGGTGTGCTAGGGCATCTACTTTGTTCGTTAAATCGGAGTTAGAGTTAACTTCGAACAATGCCCTATTTTGGGTATTGTGGGTGGTCTTACTCTCTCTGTCTATTGCCGTGTTCTGGAGAGAGTTTTCAGCTATATTCTCTATCCTACTCCAAGCATCGTCTGCCCTGAGATTATAGAAACCTTCATTACTCATTGCATTTACCATCATTTTCTGTTAAAGCGTAAGACCTTTGAAGAAATAATGCAATAATTCAGGAGGTTCAAATCCATGGTGAGGACATTGATTCAGGAGATCATTAAATTTCTCCCATGATTCGTGAAAGGGCTCTAGGTTTGACTGAGCGAACGCCATTATATCTGTTCACAAGTTGTGATGGTTCCTCTATCAAGATGATTAAGCCATTGTTTGGCTTTATTTTTTAGTGAAAATGGGAAGAGACGAAGCTGAATGCTTTCACGAGTCCCGTTAGGAATGTGAAGCGTGGAACATGCCTGCAAGAATTCTACTATATGAGCATGAGGTGGTTTTCGTTGCTTCTTCCGTAAAAGGAAGGAAACATTGAAATTGTTCCCATTTTAAGCTCGAAGTTAACATTGCCTAGAGCTGGTGGGTCTATGGCAAACTCAGGATTATAATCGTTCGGAGATAAATGTTCACAAAGAGTCATTTGTGGGTTCATAGGACGATTAACAGGTTGAGCTACCGGAAGAGGTTGAAGGTTTTGAACATTTCCTTCTTGGTTTGCTATCGGGAATTGGACTCTCATTCGCAGAGTTTTCTGGGGTTCAGGATCAAATTGGGTGAGTTCCGGATTCAAGGAACGACGCCCGTGCATACAAAATATTATATATATAATTGCAGTAAGAAACTTTAGAAAATATGCTAAGTATATTTACAAGCTATTTTATCAAAGCATAACAACTACGAACAAGTATGATATAGACAATAAATAAATCAATTTAAACAAGTTCATAGATACTTTAAAAACTAAACTATACCATGCTTCCCCGGCAACGGCGCCAAAAACTTGATTGTTACTCGGTGTGTGTACAAAAAGTGTGCAAAATAATCAAGTTTTAATAACCCGCAATTGCACGGATCATGTAGTGTAGTGTGCTCTGAGTGCGGAGTCGAATTCCACAGGAAAACTCGTGAGTTTGTTAGTGAAGTAGTGTGAGAGTGTTTAAATGAGAACGTGATAGTTTGTAAAAGAATTTGAGTATCATGCGAGAAATGTAAACTAAAGCTAATTTACTAAGGTTTTGCGGAATACAAGGGAAAGAAATCTAGGGAGTCGGATAAGTAATGAGATAGTTAATTTAGGCTCGGTATCCAGGATTCTCTAATTCTTTGCAAGGGTTAAGCTATAAGCATTAACCTAGTTAATTACCTTAGTCTGATTAAAGTCCTGATTACTACATCTGTTATAGGTACCGTTCCATCTACGAGTCCGTTGTATAGTCGTAGTATAGATCTATCCTTGTAACCTAGTGCAAAAGGTCTGTTTTAACTAAGTAAACAACAACTCCACAAGTTAGAAACTATGGTACAACCTATAGTCTCATGAAATCTATGGTACAACCTATAGATTCACTATTAAAATACGAATATATGGCATGAAAGTAAAACAAAAATAACATCTACTTAAAAGCATTACGTATGAAATACAATGCTGAAGTAATACAAGTCATATATTACATTTAAATCAAATTATCCGAATATGAGACCATGGATTAAAAGACCATCATTTACAAAATTCTCCCCTAGATAATAGCTCTACTCAGACATTATGAATAAATACGAGTTTATACAAATAAAAGAGAGTCAAGAAAGGCTCATCCGCATTGACGAACGCGTATTTCTGATTCCTAGAATTTGAGCAGAGGTTCGACACAAAATAGCTATTCGGGCAGAATTTTTCCCAAATAAGAGCTACTTGGGCAGAACTTTCCCCAAATAAGAGCTTTAAGAAAAGCTATTCGAGCAGAATTTTTCCTGTATTTTGCAAATTACTACTAAAATTAAACTAACTAATTAATTAAACTAATCTTTAAAACTAAAATTAAATTCTAAAAATAATATTTAAAATAAAATTAATTCTAAAATTTGGTCTAGTTAAGGGCCTATCGAGCGCGCTTCTGCTCCTTCGTTGAGATCCCGCCACGTTTTGTTTCAAGAAGGTGGTGGAAATTTTTGTGTAGAGCGCTCAAGCGCCCTTGAGGTGCGCTCGAATGCACGTCTATTGCTCCAACGCCACGTGTCTTTTGCAAAAGTGGTAGAATCTGGTAGAATATTCCGTGGAGGGCGCTCGAACGCCCAAGAGGGTGCCCTCGAGCGCTCTTTGCTGATTTTGTTGACTCTGATTTTTGACTTTTAATTTTGGATTGTTTCGGGTCGTATTCCACTGTTTTAACCCTCAAAATGATAGAATTTGGCTAAAATCATGCTGCGCACAGAAAACCTACGTTTTGCTCAGAAGGCTGTTTCTATCCGAAAAAGTGGTATGATTTGTCAAAAACGGACATAGTTCACTTTTCAAGATCATCCTACATCGCATCAAAAGTATATAAGTGTTGCATTTATTCCTAGTTTATGATGCAAATGTAATAGAAATACAGTGGTTTGAATGTTGCAATTATGGTCATATCAATGTGTCATGCCAACGAAAATTTTCAAATCATATTTTAACTTATCAAATCATAAACCCAAAGGTTAACTCATAAGAATTAAGTTCTCAAATCCATTTCACAAAATCAATTTTCATAAACTATAAGATAAAATATAATTTCAAAAATATAACTTAAATAAAAATAATTTAATTTTTTTTAAAGTGAAGACTTTTATTTCGAACAAAAATATAAAAAATACATTTATCCATAACAAAAAGCTAGAAGAATCATGGATACGACATACGAAGGATACCACTCAAACCCAAAGGTCACGCTAATCAAGAACCAAGTAAATCACAAGGCACTAGTCTCAATAGCCTTTTTTTTCATTTTGTCGTCCGTTAAGTAGTTCTTTATTTCACACTCTTCCATACAAGATAAAAAAAGAGTCAAGCTATGCTAATTCCAATTATGAAATAAATTGTAATGGTATAACTCAAAGGTTTCTAACTCCTAACATTTTAGCTCCCACTAAAGAATGTATTACTCCTATTTATGTCCATAATGCATAGAATATGAATGGTTGTAACTCTAAACCTTAATAGCTCTAAAATTAATACCTACTAAATACATACTCTTCAACTTATTATCATAATTTTTTTTTTTATTTTGGTTGACAAAAATCTTGGGTATTACATTAAGATTCAAGTCAAGAAGATCTTGGAAGATGAAGAGGGAGTCATAAGAGGAGACGTGACATCATAAGGGGTACCAGCTAACTAAATGTCGAGTGACTTTGATTTGCTTGGTAAAGCTCAAATTTTTTTCTTGAAACCTTTTTATGAAAATGCCTTCAAAATTGTTTTTAAATTGTGTGCAATGAGTTTGAATTGATCTTGAAAATACGTTTTAGACTTAGTTTTTCACTTGTCCTATTCCAATGAAAAAAAAGGAGACAAGGCAAACTTGGATGAATCAAGTCGGATGAATGACTTATCCGACTTCATTCAACTAGCATTCCCAAGGAATGCATAGGGCAAGTCAGACGAATCAAGTTGGATGAATAGCTCATCCGACTCCTCGACTGACTCTTTGAAAATATAGCCGTTTAGAACTGTTGAAATAAGATTTTATATATTTTCAAACAACCCCCAATTCTCAAAACACCTCTTCTAAGCACAAGCAATTGCTCTATACATTTTATATCTTCAAAACACATTTGCTTGAACATTTATTGAGTTTTAACTTACAAATCATTGAGCATTCAAGAGCTTCATTTGTAATATCCAACTTATAGAAGAATTATTGCTTTGTATCTTTCAAATATACACATTATTGGTTGTATTGCTCTTTAGACTCGGTTTGAGATAATCTTAAAAGATAACTGAGCGTTGTAAAATCCTTTGTGGATTCAAAGGTAGAGAAGTCATAGGTTTTAGCTTCACATACTTGTGAAAGAAGCTTGGGTTATCTCTTGTGAGCTTAAGGGATTGTTGTAATTGCTCTTGTGGATTCAAGAGTGGTACTCTTGTGGATTCAAGAGGGAGTTGCTCTTGTGGGTTCAAGAATAGACTTGTGAGTTGGTTTATGTTTCATCAACTTGTGAATAAGTATTACTAGTAGAACTAGTGAAAATTCTAAGGGGATGAAGACCTTAGGGGGTGTATTAGATTAGCGAACCACCTAAAAATCGACGGCGTCATCTCTTTCTCTCTTCTCTCCTTATCTCTTTATATTGTGCATGCATACTGTTTGATAAATTGCTTAAGAGAATTCACTAATTTTTATCATATCCGAAAAAGTAGTATACTTGCCTCCCTATCCTAATTCACCCCCTTCTTAGGATAATTTGGGCTAATAGTTCTTTTGTGCAAGAAAACAAATATCCAATGGATTCAAAGTTTTAACAAGAAAATTTTTTTGGTCTAGCAACCGAAAAAACCCAACTCTAATATGGTAGGTCTTATATACATATAGGACTCACAAATGCTGTTGTGTGAGCTAGATGGGCCTGGTTAGGGACCCAAGTGTTTCCTTTTAAACAAACTATTTACTGGTTTATTTCTCAAAAACAGAAGAAAGGGTGGAAGTAAGGAAGAAAAAGATGTAGAAATAGAAACAGCTTTCGAAATAAACGGGATTAAACAGGATCAAAAGGGATCCACTGAAGAAGATCTTTCTCCTTCCCTTTTTTAAGAAAAAAAGGGGGTGGTATGAGGCCTCTACCCTAGCCCTCTAACTAGCTCATGGGGGTTAATAGTGCCACTGACTAGACCAAAAACGTGATTCAGGCGATACAAATGTGCGTTTGAAGTGAGGGGTGTGCTGCCCCTATTAGGCTGGGCCGTTCCCATAAGGCCCCACCGTCGGGGCATAAGCACCCTATTGATGTGTTATGTTCCACGGACTTTGTGCTCAATAAGATTTAACTTTGTTCCACGTAATAGTATTTTGAGGACAAAAATAATTGAATGGTTAAAACAATATTATAAGAATAGTTTATCGTTTACAAAAATACAAAGTCTAAGGAAACAAAGTCAATGTGCAAGAGCTATGTGGTGGTGATATGTATTTTTTGAAAAAAATTAGATATCTATGTATTTTTAATTAAAAAAATTAATTAGCTCCCACTGAAAAAAAAAATACTCGTATAGCTTAAAAATTATGAATTTTAGCCCCCACTGACAAAAATTCCTGGCTCCGCCCCTGGGGATAATGTTAGGCTTTTAAAAATTTTGAGGACAATGTTAGATTTTAAAAAATATGGAGGTGATATTTGACAAAGAAAAAGAAAAACTACTTCTGGCATTATGTAAAAGTAACTTCATAATTTTTTATTTTTTTTAAAGATTCAATTTGGAACTTCTTACTTTTTAGTTTTTTTTCAGTAATTATTATCTAAAAATATTTTTAGAAATAGATCAATAGCTTAATTTTAAATTTTAAATTCATAAAAAATATTTTTAAATGTCTAAAAATTAAGCTTGACCGAGTTATCTAAAGTATTCACAGCGTATGAAACTATTCTACATTGCAAGACTAACATTGTCACCATTACTCTTCCTTCTTTTTTGTTGTCGGGACCAATACTCTTCTTTCTTTTTTGACAGCGACGGCCGCAATCTTATTCAAAATTGATCTAGAAGATGATCTCATTTATATTTTTTAATGAATAATTTTTGCGATCTTCTTACTTATATCTTTTTAATGATTAACTTTTTGTCATCATACCAACTCGGTCAACTTGACAGCTGAAGGCCGTTGACTAAACTAATCTCTCTTAATGACAATGAAATGAAAGAAAAAACTTACACACAGCAATTATTATGATACTGTTACATATTACTGATTGAGGAGGTTAAATATCATGTCAATCTTTCTCTATTTTAATCGCTTTATTTTTTATTTTTAAAACGTCATATTTTAATTTCATATATTTTAATTTTAGAACATTTGGAGTCCTTTAAATAATTTTTGTTTAAAAATAAATAAATTTATCATCTACAATGCACGTGAGCTTCAAGTTTAACTTTTATGAGAGCGTCGTCACGAGCAAGTGCCGGGCCAATTGGGGCGATGATTTTTTTGGAAACGCGTCAATCTTTTGACAAACCCCAGAATGCAATCAATGTCAATTTGCTTACTTGCCCATATCCCTAGCGTGGCCCCAAACTGGTCCTAGGGTGGTCCCACTATGACAGCTCCTCAAGCGGGTCACTTGGCCTTTCCTTTTTCCAATTTATTATTTTCTTATTCTTTTCTAATATCTATTTATCTCTTTTATTTTGTAAATATCAACTACAAACGATTTGTTTAGAAAATATATATATATATGTTCATTTCTTTAGTTATAGTTTTTTTCTACACTGATAAGGGTAAAATTACGCATATACCATTTAACGCCCGAGCACTCCAAGTGCTTTCCCCATTGACGTGGCATATTTAAGAGATTTATCAAATCTCTGGAGCCAGCCATATCACCCCAAAAAGATTCTTTATCCAATAGTATAAATAACACATAAAAATAGTCACAAAAAAGTAATTCATATATTTAATTAGTTTAAATACGAAATACTGCTATGTTCGTACTGTTTGCTATTAAGTGTTCAAACCTAGTTATTGACTTGATTGTTGAAGGTAGTTTACGGGATATAATCCCTGTTGTTCCATTCTTGTTTTGTAGGTTCTGAGTTCAGGTCAGACAAGTCAGTTTTACACCTTAACATACACAAATATATTAAATATTCTCTTTTTTTTCTTCTTCTTAATTCATTTTATTAGTCTTTTTTTTTTTTTCATTTCGTTTGTCATTTATAATAAAGGAGCCCATTTCTTTGTAATAGAGTTTTTTACAACCTATCTATAAATGTTTTAAAAGATTGGCAACTATTGTACAATAATCGATTGTTATAATGATATGACTCAAATTGTGAAAGCAAGTAAAATTTGTAATGCCGATTTTACTTGTTTATCTTACAGATAATTATCTTCACAATCATTAATATCGGAATTAATACTACAGTCGAGCAAAAATATTAGATTATTGATGTAATTACACGTACTAAGTTCATATAATATACTGACCATTTCCAAAATATTTTCACTTCAATCTTCAGTTGTGCTTATCCCCTTTAAGTCACATAAAAATACGAGCATGTCTCCTTAAAAAACATATCTCATAAATTATAATATTCACATATATATTGAAAAGAAAGAAAAACTAAAATCGAAAAGTTTCCTAATTTTGATCACCTTATTGCATTTGAACAACATTTAGCAATTAGTGTTGGTACATTCATATGTAAGCCATAATAAAAAAAAGTGAAGATCATGGAATTCAAGAAGCGCAAAGAAATGATGTATAAATATGTAAAAGTTTTGGTTCTCTAGTCATGTTATGCTCAATTCAAGAACAATTTATATAAAAATGGGACAATCACATTAGGTAAATTATACCATATATAATTAGCTTCATTTTAACCTCATATACGATTATCTAATTGAATGAACTTGGAAAAAAAAACTTTTTTTTTTTTAAAATTATTATATTTGATATTTTCACTGTATGAGTGCACATACTCATTTCTTTAATTGTACGATTGCACACTGTGAGTTTGAGTGTTTGGGTCCGTCTCTAATAGTATACATTGGACCATTAAATCATGGTCTTGGTTAGTTTTATCATTTCTTATTTTCTAGATTAATATATATATATGAGAAGGCAAAGTTTTAGTGTATACTAGGCCATAATTAACTAGTAGAAGATAAAGGGGGGACTTTCTTTGGAGTCCAAATCAAATCCCATCAATTTCTCTTCAAACAAATCTAGAACTCTCACACATTTTTCATACTAGTATACTTACTATCAACACCCTCACAAAGCCTCCACCTAGTGTTTGGTCTTCCTTCACAACCTCCCCATTTTCAAGCCGAGTCCAAAGCTCTTATTCAAAGCCTTCCTATTTCCCACACCTCTCTATTCTCTCTCTCTCTCTCTCTCTCCCCCTATCTTGTTTCCTCTTGATATATGGCCAAAGGTAGTGGACTCTCTTTTGATCCAGATCGCATCGGTTTGTTTCTCACAATCCTTTTGTGATGAATTCTAATTTTCCTCAACAAGAGAAAAGAATTAGCGAGCCTCATCATCACCATCACATGTTGAAGCTTGAAACTATGGACTCCACTGTCAACAACAAGTCATCATCACCACCCACTACTATTCAATTCCCAGTGAACCTTAACTGCAATACTACTCATCATGGCGATCTTAATTATGATCAAGATGGTCCAGTGGCCATTGATGGAAAGAGAGCTGTCATTGATGAAATGGACTTTTTCGCTGAGAAGAAAGATGGTGAATCCAAGGCTTCAATAACCATCGATGCCGATTCTGACAGAAAAGACTTGAGTGAACCTACTGAATTGAAATTCAATGTTAATGTAAACTACCCTTTTATCTTTCTTTGATTTGTTGATTGATTTTCACTGAATTGAGTTGAATACTTGAATATTTTTTTTTCTTCTTTTGCTTCGCTTTGCAGACTGGTTTGCATCTTCTCACTGCAAACACCAGTAGTGATCAGTCAATAGTCGATGATGGTGTTTATGCAAATTCTAACGATAAAAGAGCTAAAAGTGAGGTGAGTCCATTTGTTTCCTCGTAGTTTCAATCTTTATGTGTGTGGTGGGTAGGTGTTTTGAAAAAATGTTATATATCACCTCATTTTCGTCACGTGTTTATCATTTTTTATGTGTATACTTAATCGGCTTGCTAAAAGAAAAGAGAGAAATAAAATAATTTTTAATTTTAATATACTAACTTATAAACATCCACATAGAAAGTAATAATTAATAAACGATGAATATAGGATGGTATATATATAACGATACTTGCAATGTTTTAATTATAATATACCAACTTATTCAATGTTTTTGTTGTGATAATTTTAGTTAGTGGTACTGCAAGCTGAGCTTGAACGATTGAACGCGGAGAATGGACGATTGAGAGACATGTTAAATCAGGTTACAACCAACTACAACACTCTGCAGATGCATCTGGTAACACAGATGCAGCGACGACAACAAGAAGATCATGGCAATGAAGAAGAACGTGAAAAAATTGAAGATAAACACCACCAAAATGGTCATGGAGGATTAATGGTGCCTAGGCAATTCATGGATCTTGGCCTAGCTGCTGGCACTGCCGAGACTGATGATCCCTCCTTATCATCATCGGAAGGCCGAAGCGGCCACGATGGATCACGATCACCAACTGATAATATCGTCGGGGCGAAGGAATTTAGCCCTGGCGACATGGGAAGAGAAGACAGTCCAGAAAAAGGATCACAAGGTTGGGGACCGAACAAGGTTGCTAGATTGAACCATTCTTCAAAAAGTGATGATCAAGCCACTGAGGCCACCATGAGGAAGGCTAGAGTCTCCGTTAGAGCCCGATCCGAGGCACCTATGGTATGTAATTGAAGTCATTTTATTGGAAATCTTCGTTAAATCGTTTCATATGATAATCACTATCGAGAATAATAAATAATATAATAATTTTTTTAACAACTTTAAGTTTTAGATGAACTGGTAAATTAATGTGGTATATATTATAATTTAATTACCAAATGGTGCAGTAAGTTAATACGATATTATAACTCAAGTTACTAAATAGTTATGAGCTCAAATCTCGTAACTACCCATTAAAAAGAATATATTTCTATACGCAAGGCTCAAACCAGTCTTAATTGCAAGTGAAGGGTCATATCTTGGATAATAAATAATAAATAAAATATTTCAAATAATTTTAACTTTTAGATAAAGGTAATAAATTAATTTGTCAACATATTAAATTTAATTAATTGGTCTAAAATACTTAATTAAGTTTCTAGCAACAATAGTAGGGAAAATAATTTATTATAAACTGAATACATATCATTTACCAATATAGAATGGGTTCTTAATCATTAACTTATCCTCAATTCTTAATTGAATTAATTCAAAATTTATTAATTCCTTACGTTAAAATATGGTAATTATTTATTGAATTAATTGGAAATGTTTATGGTGGCAGATCACAGATGGATGCCAATGGCGTAAATACGGGCAGAAAATGGCAAAGGGAAACCCTTGCCCTCGTGCTTATTATCGTTGTACCATGGCGGCTGGTTGCCCTGTTCGTAAACAGGTAGGGTCTTTCATTAATTACGTGTTATTTTATCAAGTGCTGATTTTGAGAACTTACTATATAATATTTTTGCTATATTTTATTACCTAAATTTTCGCCTCAATTTTTATGAGTTAGTTATAACTATTACCTTTTTTATTATTAATTTCTATCCCTTAGATCTATAAACAAGAAGTTATTAGTGTGCCACCTAGCTATCTTTACTAGCTTCTTTCTTCTTCATGTTCTTTAATGTACAAGACAATAATTAATGTCTTAATCCGGAAAAAAAATTCTAAAAATCATGTCATATTTGACATATACCAAACTAAATTAGGGGTAATATCATTATTTTTTAAATTTACATGAAGAATTCGATGTTTTCATGTTTATTGTTGACTATTTAACGTCACCTTTTTCTTTTATCCCGATTAATTAGGACTTCTAATACTAAGTATGAAACCCGAACGGCAATTTCCGGCCTAGTTTATAGAAATTCTATTATTTTAGTAAAGAAGGGTCATATTACGCAATTTCTACCCCTTTAATTCTAAGAAATGATTTGTTTTAAACCGATTATTTCACTCAGTGAGATAATGCTCGCTTTGGTTCAAATTTTAAACTGAATTATGTTTGAATATCTATTAGGTTCAAAGATGTGCGGAGGATAGAACCATTCTCATCACTACCTATGAAGGCAATCACAACCATCCACTACCTCCAGCAGCCATGGCAATGGCATCAACAACATCATCTGCTGCAAAAATGTTACTCTCAGGCTCAATGTCAAGTGCAGATCATCATGGTGGATTAATGAACTCATCAAATTTCCTTGCCAGAACATTGCTGCCTTGCTCATCAAACATGGCCACCATTTCAGCTTCTGCACCATTTCCTACTGTTACATTGGACCTAACACAATCTCCCAACCCACTACTACAACTCCAAAGGTCATCTAACCAATTCACATTTCCCTTCACAAATAATTCACCTCAAAACTTTGCTGCCAAGCAAGCTGCTTCACTTTTGCCTCAAATATTTGGCCAAGCATTGTACAACCAATCGAACTTTTCCGGGCTTCAGATGTCGTCGTCGTCGTCGTCCCAAGACATGGAAGCCTCTCAACTGCCACCAATGCACCAACTGGCTGACACTGTCAACGCCCTCGCGGCGGATCCGAATTTTGCGGCAGCTCTCGCAGCAGCCTTGACCTCTCTCATTGGAAATTCTCAACCAAACAACATCAGTAACAATGCTAACAATGTTAAAACCACTACTACTAGTAACAATAATGGCAGTGTCACCACCAGCAACAACAACAGCAATGGCAACAATAAAGTTGGTAATTCAAGCTTTCAAGCAAATTGAGAGTGAAGCACCATCTTTTACATAAAACTCTTTACCCCTTTATAATTTTTTGTTTCCTTCAATATCCTTTTTGTCTTGGGACAAGAAAATGGTGATTATACATGTTCACATTTTTTTTTTTTTTTTGGCCGAGGAGCTGTCCTAAGTATAGGTTTTTCATTCTTTCTCGTTTGAATAATGTAATTCAACTTATCAGTTAATACAAAAAAACATACAATGATCGATATGCATATTATCAAGTTTTCTATTACGGATTTGGAAATTTGTGCCTCTATTCTATCCTTTTTGGTCTTTCTATTTTTCCTTTTTTTTTTTTTGATTCTTTTGAAAATATCCCGTATAATCAAATATTACTCATGAAAATACTATTTTAGAATTGCAAGTGACTTTGTTATAAATCCCAACAATTACCTCTGAACACTATTTAATTATTAGTTATATGTTTTCAAGACTCGAAGCGCTACAATATCCATGTTTGATTTTGTAATGTTCTATGTAACTATCTCTATGTAAAGCCAAACGATAAACAAATAAACAAATTTACGGGACGGTGGAAATAAATTTTCCTTTCCCCCTCCCCCACACCCCCCCCCCCCCTCCCTTGGAGTTGCATGTAGTTGGTAACAATGAATCCCACACATATGGCAGTCAAAGAAGTCAGTAGGACCGTTTCAACGGTGTTAGAAATGGATTTGGATATGTAATAATGGAATAATGTTATAAAAGAGATCAATGATAATAAAATAATGATGTAATTATTGTATATATTCAAGAAAGGCTAAATCATTTTATATTACTTAAATGTTGTACATAGATCTCAACACTTCTCGCAGTTAAAATGAGAATCATGCCACTATAGCAAATGTAATTCAATTTTTCTTAGGCCGAGTAGCTGGATAAGTATAGGTTTTTCTTTCTTTCTCCTTTGAATAATGTTCAATTTATTAGTCAAAAAAAAAAAAAAACAATGATCCAAATGCATATGATCAAGTTTACTTTTGTGTGGATTTGGAAAATTTGTGCCTTTATTCCATCCTTTCCGGTGTTTTTTATTTTTATTTTTATTTTTTGATCATCTGCAAAATATCTAAACACAATCGAACATTACAGACGGAGATTTGAAAAATTTGTGCCTTTATTCTATACTTTTTGGTCTTTTTTTTAATTTTTTGATCATCTGAAAAATATCTAAACACAATCGAGCATCACAGACAGAGATAATATGTTAGAGCTAGAAGTGACTTTGCTATAAAGCATGCAATAACCTCCTATTTAAAAAATATCTAAACACAATCAAACATCACATACGGAAATACTATGTTAGAACTGGAAGTAATTTTGCTATAAACCATGCAATAACCTCCTTACACTAGTAGACCATTAGTTATATTTGTCAATACCTAAAGCACTACGATACAAGGAATACCAAACCACGAGATAAACAAATTTATGGAACGGTAGAAATAAATTTTTTTCCTGGGACGAGTTGCATGTAGTTGGTAACAATGAATCTGACACATATGGGAGTCAAAGGAGTCAGTAGAACCGTTTCAGTAGTGTTACAAATGAATTTTAAATCTTTTAATAACGTAATAATTTTATAAATAGAATAAATTGTAATAAAGTATGTAACAATATAGTTATTTAATATTTATATTTATAATTTAAAATATTTAATTAATTTTATTATTATTTTATTACAATTAATTTTTTCAATAATATTATTACATTATTAACGGATCTAAATCCGTCAAAAATATCAGCGTTGATTTGACACGGAACGATTGAAGGAGAGGAAGAGGTAGAGAGATGCTTGGCTGCTTGTCTCATTTGAACTTGTCTTTTAGCCTTTTGGACCACTGTGACAGTGCTGCTGCCTCGTCTGGGATCATGTACACACGACAAAGTCCAATGACGTTGAAAAAAAAAATTGATAGTATTGACCAAAAAAATTTAAAAAAAAATTAGAAAAAAAATCTAAGCCTTATAGTAATAGAGAAAATAAGGAATTTTTTTATTTTATTTTGATGCATAAAAAGAAAATTTGCAACTTAAATTGTTTTCCACATCCTGCAATATTACATAAATTGACACTTGTAGACTAGATGTTTGTTTTTGTAAATTCACATGTTTTGAAGCATGCCATGAATTAACACAATTAATAGATGATAGTGATCATTTCAAGGCACAATTAGGTTCAGGAAATTTCCTTTTGGTCTTATAATTGTGCTTATGTAAGCCTTTGTATCAGAATAATCTTTACCACAGTTTACATAAAAAAAAAATTATAATAATTACGTTACACATACACTAAAGTGGAAACGCTAAGTTTATATTTCCTTTCATCGATTTCTACGTCCAGAATATTGAAAATGTGACTTAGAAACATTTGACAAGCATATGACATGATAATATTAGAATATCTAGAAAGTATGTGACAATATACCATTAAAATATTTCATAGAAAACACCATAAACAAAATTACAGTCATAAGTGTTGAATGTAAAGTCTGTCACGCTCGACCTGAGCTAGAGATTTGCAAAATAAAGAAAAGAAACGACAGAGGTTATCTCTTGCATATCTCATCGGGTGTGTAATTTAGTAAGTTGGTTTGGAGATAATTTTAATGGGCAATGACAAATTTGGCAATAAAATGTAAGAGTTATTTTTGGATCACCTTCCAATGAACAATGAATCTTTTCCCGTGACTCCTACTTGTTCTTGTACACTATTATTATGATACATGTTTATGTGAAGAATATTGTTCCTTTTATTCCAATGAACATTTTAATAATTACATAATTTCAGCATTTTCTACCATTATCAATAAGTTTGTGAAAAAGCACAGACATATGCATCTACAATAAAACCTCTTCTAGGTCATATGTGTCATGAGCACCATTAGTAGAATTTAAAGCAGATTAATAATGTAATATTCTCTCCCTCATTATTCTCTTCCAACTAATTTCTTACCCACTTATTTTTCATTACATAATACCCAACACAAATTAAACATCGATTTGAAACATATCAAACTAAAATTTCGATATATGATAATCTTCCTCTATTACAAATATATTATGAATTCTAAATGCAAACAATGGGACACATAGCATTAATTAACAGTAGTTTAGAGAAGAGTTAATTGGAGAATTCGACTCTAACAGTTATAATGTGTAAGCTTTACATGCATGTGAAACTCACCCTTCTTACTCACATCGTTCGGTATGAGTTTAATAATCACTTTTTAACTTTAATCAACTTCAACTTTTACTATTTTCAAAATCTCCAACTAGCTCTAGAACTTTCTTGGTCCCCCTTAATTAATTGCATCTATTGACCGAAAAGGCAATGCATGAGCGAACTTCCTCTCACAATCCGGCCTACATTTGAAGTGTGAATGAATATATGTGAAAGCTCGCAAGCATTTCAAATATAGTGGCAAAATCTTTGTGCAAATAGATGAGCATTACGTAGTCAACACGAAGTCTATTTGTATCTGCTTTTTCTTTTAGTTTTGGACCAACGTTGACTCAGTCTTTCACTGATCTTTTGTTGTCTTCGGCCCAAGTTCTATGGTTTTACAAGCATATCGCTCGTCAACTACTAAAATCAACGAGACAAATTGGGTATTAAAGTGTGGGGACTTATTGACGCACGTAGGTCCTGAAGATGATGCGCGGTGCGCACTACATGTTTGGGTTTGAAAACTAACTAAAAAACTTAATTGCTTTCTCACGTACACGTTATTGTTATTATGTGTCATTAATTTTTCTAACCGTATACTACTTTCAAGACGTGACCAAGTGCATTAGTGATAAGTTGGTCATTGAATATCCTATTCTTATATATATATATATATATATATATATATATATTTATTTATTTATTTAATGACAGAATCAACAATGATATAAAAGTTTTGATTCGAATCTGCTTCTGTAACAGAGAAGATACTAGGAACTTTCAAGTGAAACACATGTTTTAATCTATGTAATCTCAAGGGAGATTTCAATAAATGCAGATTTTGACAATCTCAAGAATTGCTTAACTGGATTGAAGGTAAAATTACTAATAAAATCTTGGAAAGACTTGCTTGAAGATATTTGTGACGTGTGGCATTGGTTGCTCGTAGATTAGATATATAGGTGAATAGAAGATTCTTTAGTATATATACTCATCTAACTTCGATTACCTCAGAAAATATAAAGGGTGTTGTAGTGGAAGTGTCACCTTTGAACTATGTCCATGTTTGGGCTACGCTCGATTGTGGTTGTACAGATAACAATGTTATTTGTATGATTTATAGTAATTCCTTGACCAGAATACAACAAATGCCACGTCAAACTATTTATTTTAATGGGCTAAAGTTTTATTTATTTATTTAGTTAAATAAGCAAGTGATTTTATTTATTTTTAAAAAATTTATGCAAAAAAAATAAAATACAAGCTCAATTGGTGTGGATCTTCATATCGAAATTTCATACTCTATGTTATGAATGAGTCGAGCCCAACTATGAATAACCCACAAAGTGCAGCCCACGGTGAGCCACCAGTCATAGGTCCAAGGAAAGGTGCACGCATCAGATCAAGGCCCAGCTATCTGGATGACTATATGGTCTAGCAAGCATAGTCGCTACAGCTCATCAAGTAGTTACAACTAATTTCTGTTAGGGAGCCTTTACTAAAGAAGTGCATAGCACATTATTCTTATATATTCACAGTGGATGCTATTACAGAGGAAATGAAAATTACACTTTATCCTTCTCTTGGCATTTTATTTTCTGTCTAAATTTTGTATTCATAACAATTGGTGCTTTCGTTGAGAGTTGTTCGTCGGCTCCCATGGTTGACGGCACTCGCCTGAAAACAATCGACGACAATATGAAGAAAGTGCACGAGGTTACTGACGCTCATGCCCATCGATTGGAGGAACAACAACAATCAATCGGAGAGATCATGTGTAAATTGACTGCCTTGGACGGTAAGTTGGAGAAACTTATCAGCGAGAAAGAAACAATGACGTTGATGGGCTCCTCTCCAGTTCAGATTCCGCCTCCTATCGCAATACCCACTTCGAGTCTTCAAGTTACAACTTCGTTCAGCCTGCCGCCTATGCTTTCTTCGGCAAATCCGTATATTCCAGCACAGACGATTACATTGGGGTTGACATCGGGGATTCCGTATCCTGGCATCGGAGCTTAGTTTGCGGGTGTTGGTTTGCCATCGCCGGTAAGTTCTTTCCAAATTGGTCAGCTAAGTTCATATGGTCCTCATAACCAATTGGGTAATTTGAGTTCGTTGGGGTAGACGGGCTTATCGTCGAGGCTCATGAAGCTTGATTTTCCGAGATTCGATGGGGATGATCCGGTTGGATGGATCTTTAAAGCCGAACGGTTCTTTGCTTACCACAACACGCCCGACGAGCAACGACTTTTGATCAGTTCTTTTCACATGGATGGTCGGGCATTACCGTGGTTTCAGTGGATGAGTAAAAATCTTCAATTCGCTACTTGGGAACAATTTGCTCAGGCTCTTGAAGTTCGATTTGGCCCAACAGAGTTTGAGGATCACCAAGGTGCCCTTTCTAAACTAGTCCAAACTTCAACAGTCGAAGAGTATCAAACTCAATTCGAGACTCTTTCTAATCGGACTTTTGGGTTTCGGTCGTCTTTTTTGTTGAGTTGTTTTATTGCCGGATTGCGAAGTGACATTCGGGCCGAGGTCATGACCCTACGCCCCGCTAATCTTACTCAGGCCATTGGGCTTGCAAAGTTACAAGAGGCCAAACTGATTGATCAGTGCAAGTATAATGTTAAACCCAAATACTATACCCAAACCCAATATAGTACTACTGAGCCTACATCAACTCAAATAGCCCACATTACACCACCCCAACCCACACGTTTCCAAATTATCCCTCAGCTTGTTCCTGTCCTAACACCAGCCACACAATTCAAACACTTAACCACACTACCCAAACATCAATCCCACATAACCAGACACTTCCTCACACCATGACTCAATTTACAACCCGACGCATCTCACCTAAAGAAATGCAGAATCACCGTGATCGTGGCCTGTGTTACTATTGTGATGAAAAGTATGTTCGGGGGCATCGTTGCAAATCAAAACCGCAATTTTTTTTGGTAGAAGGTGAAGACGAAGGTGTTGACTCGGCGATGGATGAACAGTTGGCGGATGCATTGCAATTGGAGGAGGTGGTCGTTGCACCGGAGATATCTTTAAACGCCATGGCAGGTAATCATTCCCCTACCACTTTGCGTTTTCACGGTGTTCTTGCGGGTCACTCGGTGTAAGTTCTTGTCGATGGTTGAAGTACACATAACTTTGTACAGACTAGGGTGGCTAAATTTTTGAATTTACCTATTGAGACGTCAAAGCAGTTGTCGGTGGCAGTAGGGAATGAACAAAAATTGTTGAGTGATGGTTGTGTGCGTCAAGCTTGATTGGAAATCCAAGGCCATTTGATTACTACTGACTTACATGTTTTACCTTTGGAGGGTTCGGATGTCGTGTTGGGTGTGTCCTGGCTGAAAACATTGGGGCCCGTGGTCCATGATTATGCCAACCTTACGATGCAATTTGTGGTGAATGGTGCTGAAATTTGTTTGCAAGGAGGTGTGGGGTCATCGCTCAGGGAAATACAGTATAAGGGTCTGAAACGAATGAAGTCTATCGGATCGGTGGCCGCCTTCTTCAGTTTAACGGCCGTAAGTGTGAAAGATGAGGTACATGGACTTATTCATGAAGATGTTCAGAAAATGATCATGCATTATGCAGATGTTTTTAGCACACCGCATGGCTTACCTCCGCAGAGAAGTCGGGACCATGCAATTCATCTCCTTCCAAACACAGCATCGGTGAATGTCAAACCTTATCGGTACCCTCACTTTCAGAAAACATAAATGGAATGCATGGTGAGTGAAATGTTGACTGATGGTATAATCCGACCTAGTACGAGTCCGTTTTCGTCTCCTATGTTGCTAGTAAAAAAAAGATGGAACTTGGAGATTTTGCACAGATTACCGTGCACTTAATGCGGTCACGGTGAAGGATCGATTTTCAATCTCGACTGTGGACGAGCTGTTAGATGAGTTACATGGGGCCAAATATTTTTCAAAGTTGGATTTGCGTTCGGGGTATCACCAAATCCGGGTTCGAATCGAGGATGTACACAAAATGACATTTCGCACTCATGATGGACACTATGAGTTCCTCGTGATGCCATTTGGTTTGACTAACGTGCCATCTACTTTTCAGGCTCTTATGAATGATACTTTCCGTCCCTTCTTACGCAAATTCATGCTTATTTTTTTTGATGACATTTTAGTCTATAGTGCAGATTGGGCGCAACACTTGGAACATCTTGGTATAGTGTTGGCTACCTTAAGAGTTAATTGTTTTTACGCTAAACAATCAAAATGTCTTTTTGACCAGAAACAGGTAGATTACTTGGGGCACATTATATCACATGCTGGAGTTGCCATGGATCCGAGTAAAGTGCAGGCAGTATTTGAGTGGCCACCACCGAAAAACATAAAGAGTTTGCGTGGATTTTTGGGGTTGTCTGGCTATTACAGGTGCTTTGTTAAAGGGTATGCCAAGCTTGCGGCACCCTTAACTGACTTATTAAAATCTAATGCTTTTTAGTGGACTTTGGCAGCTTCTTGTGCCTTTCAGGAGTTGAAACAGGCCCTTGTAACTGCGCCTATATTGGCGTTGCCTGACTTTGCTAAAATTTTTGTGGTGGAGACTGATGCATCGGGGATTGGCATTGGTGGCGCGCTTTTGCAGGATAATCGGCCCATTGCTTACTTTAGCCAAAAGTTGTGTCCAAGAATGCAAGTTGCATCTACATATCAGAGAGAGATGATGGCGATTACAGCAGCTATTGCAAAGTGGCATCAATACCTGTTGGGCAGACACTTTGTTGTTCGTACGGATCAGGTAAGCCTAAAGGCATTAATGGAGGAAAAAATACATACACCGGATCAGCAAAAGTGGCTAACTAAGTTGTTAGGTTTTGATTTTCGTATTGAGTACAAACCGGGTCGGGAGAATGTGGTTGCCGATGCCTTGTCGCGTTATTTAGAAGCGTCGTTTCAAGCCTTCTCGACTGTCCAAATTCAATTTTTGGATCAATTACGAGTGGCAAATCAACAAGAGTCACCTCCTCAAAATCTACAATGCACTTCGACTAAATCCTTCAGATTTACCAGGTTATAGTTACAAAGATGGGCTCTTATATTTCCACAATCGATTGGTGATTCCAAAGTCCTTACAAGCAGCGATATTGGCTGAATTTTATGATTCTCCAATTGGGGGTCATGCCGGGTTCTTAAGGACTTTTCAAAGGGTTGCAGCAAATTGTTATTGGCCACAGTTATGAAGAGATGTCTGGGAACATATGCAAAAATGTTTGGTATGTCAACAAACGAAGACTAGTAGTTTGGCTCCTTCAGGGTTACTTCAACCATTACCGATTCCTTCGCATGTTTGGGAGGACATTTCTTTAGATTTTATTCAAGGGCTACCGGTGTCACGTGGGTATGTGGAGATTCTGGTTGTAGTTGACAGGTTGTCCAAGTATGCACATTTTTTGCCGTTGGGACCGAATCAAACTAGTGCCAAAGTAGCAGATATTTTTATGCGTGAGGTGGTCCGGTTGCATGGTATGCCACGGTCCATTGTCAGTGATCGTGACAAACTGTTTATTAGTTCTTTTTGGAAAGAATTATTCAAATTACATGTCACTTCACTCAATATGAGTAGCTTGTATCACCCTCAGTCCGATGGCCAAACAGAGAGGATTAATCGTACATTGGAACTTTATTTACGCTGCTTTGTCATGGATACGCCTAAGTTATGGGCCAAACACCTTCCTTGGGCTGAATACTGGTATAACACAGCATATCACACTTCGGCAGGTATGACTCCATTTTTGGTAGTCTATGGCCGCCATCCTCCAACATTGGCCAATTATTTGCCTTTTTCCTCTGCTAATGCTTCGGTGGATAATGAGCTTCGACAACGGGATGTTATTGTGTCCAACCTCAAGAAGAATTTGCACAGTACGCAAGAGCGTATAAAGTACTACGTTGATAAGAAACGTATTGATAAAACGTTTGAAATTGGAGATTGGGTATGGGTTCGTTTGCAGCCATATAGGCAATTCATGGTGCGTGGTCATGGCAATCAAAAATTAAGTCGAAGGTACTTCGGTCCTTTTGTTATTGAGGAGAAAATTGGTTCAGTGGCTTACAAACTCAATTTACCAGAAGGTGCACGCATTCATAACGTTTTCCACGTCTCATTGTTAAAAAAAACAGTTGGATTTCAGCCTAATAATCATCAATCTGTCCCAATTCCGCCTTACCCTACTGTGCCCCAGCTTGAACCACAACAAATTTTGGACACCAGAACTATTCAGAAGCAGGGGCAGCCATGTCGTCAAGTTCTGGTTCTCTGGCAGCATTTTCCAATAGAGGATGCAACTTGGATCGATTTACAAGAAGCTCGTGTGGCATTTCCAACCTTGAACCTTGAGGACAAGGTTCATTTTCCAGACGGGGGTATTGTTATGAATGAGTCAAGTCCAACTATGAATAACCCACGAAGTGCAGCCCACGGTGAGCCACCAGTCATAGGTCCAAGGAAAGGTGCACGTATCAGATCAAGGCCCAGCTATCTGGATGACTATATGGTCCAGCAAGCATAGTCGCTACAGCTCATCAAGTAGTTACAACTAATTTCTGTTAGGGAGCCTTTACTAAAGAAGTGCATAGAACATTACTCCTATATATTCACAATGGATGCTATTACAGAGGAAATGAAAATTACACTTTATCCTTCTCTTGGCATTTTATTTTCTGTCTAAATTTTGTATTCATAACACTCTACAAATGAATCTATTAAGCATACTCTCACAAAAAGTATAATTCTTACTTTTTACAGAATTTTGTAAACTGTATTCAACTCTAGCAAAAACTTTGCTCCTGTCTAGGTTGTATTGACAAAGATTCTTGCGGCCCAAAAGTTATTTTTCTTGGGCCAATTTGACAAGTGTTATGACTAAAAAACTCGAATCATATTTCTTTTGGATATTCTGATGTATTTAGAGGTTGGATCTTGCTATGACCTCGAAGGGCTTTCAAATGTCACGCCGTCATAAAAAACGAAAAACAAAACAAAACAATATGTTGATAATGAACTTTTCCACATGGTGGGAGAGGGATATATACTATTGATACTCGAGTATTTATGATTTTGTAAAGAGTAATACTCGATATCAACTTTTACGTATATACTTAGTCGGCATGTTAAAGAAAGAGAGAGAATTAAAAGTGTTTTTAGCATAGTAACTAGACATACATGTAGGAGGTGATATTTGAATAATAAAAATAGGATGACATTTAATATTACTTTTTTTTGTAAATTTCACTTTTGACATGGCATGATATTAAGTTGGTTGCTTATGCTACTGAATACGTACAAGTTACAATCAATCATTGACTATACTATTGGTAAAAGGACATCCTGGTTCATGTCCTTTTCCGCTTTCCTTAAATATGTCACTAAATTTTTAAAAATATCTTCCCAAGTCTTCCAAACATAACTCCATCAATTCATTTAGATGGAAAAGTTACTTTTTGTTTGAAATAATCAATTTTCCCATCTTCTCAAAAAAATAATAAAAAAAGGTCAGCCACTTCAACCCAAAACAACGAAAGCTAAAACAGTCGAAAAGCCACACTTTTTTTTAGGTCAAGAAAAGCCACACACTATAACAAGTGAGAAAAACACACTCTCCAGCAGCCTGATCGTGCTTTACGCTCAATTGATTGTTGTCCATAGTCAAGTGCTCCCCTCAATTTCCCTATAAAATAAAGAAAAAAATTGCTCACCTCACGTTGCTAGAAAGATGATACAAAAAAGACCCAAGAAAAGCTTTGGGAAAAATTTTGGTATCTTGAGGTATTAATATTTTTTTAGTTTTTATGTTGTTATGATTTGTATTATAATGTTATTCATGTATATATGGAATGAGTATAGGTTATTGATATGAGGTAAAAACTCGAGTTAGAGCACAATTACCAAAATACCCCTAAAATAGAATATATAACTAGGCTCACCAGAGACCTCGGCCTGAGGCCATTTCTTCCCGAGGTCCAACATCAGAGATAAGGTAAACAATGACAATTTAGAGAACTTGGTATGGGAAAGCATCTTGGAGACCTCGGGAAATCTATTGTAATTAACTTTGATACAATCCCTGATAATCTGGGAAGAGAGAGAAAAATAGCATCTTTTACAAAGGTATAAATAGCACCCACATTCACAGAAAAAAGGTATCAAATACTCCTTATACATATTTCTTAAAATTATCTTGTCTTCTTCAACAAGAAAGATACTAATTTGATCGTCGGAGTGCTAACATGGGTTGAACCTACAATGTTCCTTTTTTGTAGGCTGAAGCCCAGTTGAGCTCTCTGGATTTCTTACCTTAACAGGTTGGCGCCGTTTGTGGGAAATGAATGAGAGGGAACATTCCCACTAAGAATACCACCATGGTTCAAACCAGAAGCCACAACCAAGCGCATATGATACCATTCCCTGGAGGTGAAAATCAAAATAGCAACCCAAATAGTGAACCCCTACCACTAGGAGTGTACCCTCCTATTGGGATCTAAAATCAACCCACACATACTCCACACTTTTCACCACCACAAATACCTTCACAGATCGAAGGACCATCACCCCTGGTTGTACACAATACGTATCTTCTACTGTCCAACCGCCAGTAGATGTGAGTAACTTAACCAAAATGGTGGAGAATATCCAGGAAACATTAAACCGTTTGGTCCAACCTTATACATAACCCCAACAACCTGGAAGCATAGCTTACCTAGCAAACCAGCCTGTACACACACACCCAAACCAGCCATATTTGTCACCCACCAGGCCCGAGGTGTCGCCTAGGAGAACCAAACCTCATAACTTACCTCGTAACTTTGATGAATGTGATAGGTCTTCTGGCTCAATCTATAGAGCTGAGCCTTAAGGAAGAAGTTGCAGAAGAACGAGAGAAATGAAGGATCCAGGTATATGGGTTCGCAGGCACAAACCTACATGGGCCGTAATCGCTTTGTACGAGCTATCAGGGAAGTTCCTCACCACGCTAGCTACAAGCTTCCATCTTTACCATCTTACGACGGGACTGGCAATCCGGAGGATCATTTGGCTATTTTCCGTCATAAAATGGCCTTTTATGAGATTCCAGAGGCGCTGATATGTAAGGCGTTTCCCACCATACTAGTAGATGGGGCGAGGAGGTGGTTTGATGAGTTGGAAAATGATCCTATAGAGTTATTCACACAGCTATCCGAGGTTTTCGCAGACTGATTTGCCGCAAGTAAGAGGCCATCAAAGCATACAACTACCCTACTTAGCACAAAGCAAGGAAATGATGAAACATTAAGGCAATATTCGAAGCGTTTCAATCAGGCCACATTGGAGATTACACGATTAGATGACAACTTTGCCATAACAGCTTACATCAAGGGTTTGAATAACCGACCATCATGGCTTCTTTAGCCAAGAAACCACCAGGGTCTCTATTAGATCTGATGAAGAAAGCATAAGGGTATATACATGCAGAAAAACTCTTTCAAGCGAAGAGGGAAGAAGACTCTATGAAAATGCACTCGGGGATGTAAACCAAAGACAAGGGAAAGACTGACACTCGTTCGTCGGGAAGCACAAAAGGAAAATAAGAAGATTCAGGTGGGCTCAGATATAACAATTTTACACCATTGAATAGACCTCAGGTGGAAATTTTCACTGGCCAACACTACCTAAGATGAAATTAGACTCTCGGAAGAGGTCTCGTGACAAGTTCTACTAATACCACAATGATCATGGCCATGACACCAATGATTGTTTCAGTTGAAGAATCAAATTGAGGCCCTAATTAGGAGAGGGCACTTAGCAGCATACGTAAGACATGAGGAGCAACTGTCACGCCCCAACCCGACCTATAGAGGCTAGACTAGGGTGTGATCTAATCGTTCTCATTATATTACAACTAAAACCGATTGACGAAGGTTAAGCTTATCCGTTAGACTAGAACTCCAAATCGTTTTTAAAAAACTGGCAGCATAACGGCTGTAATTGGGCTCTTTAGTTTGACCTAATTTTTTAAACGCCTCAAACTTTCAATCTCAGATTTGATTCCAACTAAGATTACTATCTATCACCAATCGATATGCCTACTAGTTATCTCGAAAGTCTCGTTTGATTAACAAGCCTAGCATAATGACTATATCCCGTTTACTTGTCAATTCCTATGGCGCAAGTACCTGTTGATCTTTAGCTTACTATTGAGCACCCAGGGAAATTAGATAGAGTTACATCATTTGATTCTTCACCTAGTGATTGAGTTGCCTGCGATAGTTACTAAATCAAAATAGTGAAAGCAACCCACAAGATAGAGTGTTCATCTAGTCATAATCAGTACAAGCCAAAATTAGACCCCAAATTACAATGACAGTCTTTTACAACAAGAACAATACAAGTAGTCTTCAAGCAAACATAATGTTCACAAAACAACCATAGGCAAGCAAGGCACATAAGGCATGCAATCACTCCAAGGAGTCATCAACAAACACGTTCTCCTCGGGTATCTATTCTTGATCTTCTTTACCTGTGATGATAAAAGAGGGTGAGTCCTTATGAACTCAGCGAGAGGGAACGAGAGATATTGTTTTGAAACTTTTTTTCGGTTAATCTCATGAAAATCCCCTTTTGAAAACATGTCACGTATTACAAATAATAAGGTACGCAAGGTATAAGAATCAAATTGAACAACATATACAATTACCAATCATTTCAAGGATACGGTGAACATTTGCTCTCAATATCATTTCAATAACAATTATTGCGGCCGGCTTTAATCATCCACTTATCGCTCTCAATTGGGTGTACTCTGGATGTACCCCAAAATCCTACGACCCAACTCTCCGAGGGTGGAATGCCAAGCGAGAGAGGGAATTGGACCATGGTAGTCACGGGAGCACCGGCAAGCCCTATGCCGCCTGGCGTTTGTGAAACGCTACTATGCCACAATGAAAGATTGCAACCTTGTATACAATGTACATTTATACCATTTAACAATTCACATTAGGAGGACAACAAAGTAGGTTGCCTCTGAGCAATTTCAAGATCACATATTGCTAAGTAAACGAACGAGGCACGCTTAACATGAATTTTCACTTTGTAAAACACATAGAGTTATATGAACATTAAACGGGCAGCCAAGTAACACATATAAATCAAGTCATATAACTCATTTCGGGGTTCACGTATCAAGTATTAAGATTATACAAGCATGCAACAATGATTACACGAGACCGGATGCAAGAATAGCTTACTTATCAACATGCAATCATCGGGAATCATGTTTAGAGCTATAAGGATAATTACGGGCAGCCTATTAACCACACAATTAAACACATTTAAACATAGAGTCATCTCTTAGCAAATAGTCATGAGCGCTAGGGCCTCAATTCCGTGCTTACACATGCGATTAAGCAAACCATTCGCCAATTAATGATTCCAAGGCATGCATCAACCAAATTAAGCAACCTCAACCAACCACAATAGTCCACACAACATCTAAGTGCCACAATTCCAAGCATTCAATACCTCAAGCAAGGTCTCAACAGATTCTAAGCATATCACTAAACAAAAACCTCACTGCAATGGTCTGTTTTTCTACATTCGATTAGGCAAGAAAAAAATCTCCAATTTCAGTGAACCAAATGTCAAATTTAAGCTTAATGAGTGATTTAAATCTAGGAACAAACCACGTTGCATTTGGAGTTCGGACTTAGGAGTTATGGCCAAAACCGTGAGACTACGCAAAACTGTCAAGTTTTGGACACATTACGATGTTTGCCATTTTTGAGGGTCTTAGATTCAGATTTAGCTTTAGCATATTTCTGACAAAAATTTCATGAACTGCAAAATCTAGCAACCTACCAATTTTCATGCATTTTGGACATCATTTTCTAGGCTAAATGGTTTCGTTCTACAAGGTTAGTAATCTGCCATCAACCTATTTCATATTTTCAAATTTTCCAGATTTAGACACCTTTCGATAGTTTGCCATTTTGGGGGTCTTAGAGTCAAAACTGACCTTGTCCTATTTCTACGAAAAATTCTCAGAACTGACAAAACTAGTGACCTACCAATTTTAACGCATTTATATCAAATTTTACTAAGCCAAATGCACTTCGCTCTACAAAGTCAGAAAACTGCCAGCAAAAAATGTTTTACCTATCTTCAAGTTTCTAGCCATTATCAAGCCATGCATGAGAAGATAAGCTCATATACACACATATACAATAATTACAGAGGAAAAGATAGCCATATGAAAGCATGAATGTGAGTTTTGAAAGCTTTTAAAAGAGTTTAACCCTCACCTTAGCCTATTGATGGTTAAAGATGCACAAATGCTCTTGAAGATGCACAAAGGGGGCTTCTTCCTTGCTTTGGCCAAGAGATAGCTTGTTTTCCCTTAATTTATAACTTAGTTAGCATGTGAGGAAGGTGTGCATGTGTGTGAAACCAAAGGAAATGGAAGAAAACTATCAAGACTTACCTTAGGCCGAAAATGAAGAGTTTTGAGAGCTTGTGTGCATTTTTTCTTGCTTTGCTTGCTATGGTCGAGCCTCTTGGGATCCTTGAGAGCCTAGGTGCGTCCTAGAAGGTGAGCTTGAGCTATGGAAATTCAAGTTGCAGCCATGGCCGAAAATGAGAGAGAAAGAGAGCTTGAGAGAATTTTTGAGAGAGTTGATGTTTGTGTGAGTGTGTGTGTCGGCCTAGAGCTCTTCAAAATCTGCAATTGTGTCATTTTTTGAACATTTTGAATTGTGAGGGATGGGTATGGTGTGTAGGCCAAGAAAGGTAGCTTAGGGTAGGGTGTTAGGGAATTTTTTTAAAGCTTTGTGTCTTGTGTTGTGTCATAGTTTGTCTAGGCTTTATTTAGTTGCGCAAAATTGATTAAATGGCTTGTCTTGACCGTGTAATGCAAGGGAAAATCTGAAATTTCAGATTCAAATTAATGTATTATAGGTTATAATAAGTGTGGAATTTGAGGTACATGGGTTTTGCAAATAGAATAAGGAATACAAAATGTTTAGTGTTTAGTGTTTTTGTCTTTTGTGAGTTGACTTAGGATTAAAATAATAGTTAGTGGAGTTTGTAGGATTATTTACTAGTTTAGTGTTTCGTGTAGGATTCTTTATTGATTAGCGAGCGGGCACGCTTTTCTAGTTCTAGGGTACGCACTACGAGGTAAAGCACAAACTACGAGACAGATGCACGTATTCTAAATAAATACATGCAACCCTAAATGAATACACGTAAATCAAGACACGACTCTTAAACCTAGGTTAAGGCACGGAGTTCAAGGTTAGGGCACACGAAACGAGGTAACACACACAAATCGAGGTCGGACCTGACAGCAACAGGCCCCAAGGAGAGATTGGGAGAGGACTCTCAACCGAGAGAGAGAAAAGAGTTCGAGGAGAGAGCAGTGGGGTCCACAGATGGAAATTGATATGATCACAGGAGGCCTAGCCTCAGTTGGAGAATATTTAACAACTAGACAGAATTACCGAAGGGCAGGTAGAGGAGACCCACCATCGAAGAGATTGAGGGTCGAGGCAAGCATATCATTTACTGACGAAGATCTAGAAGGCCTAGTTCTACCGCATAACGATCCATTTGTGATCACTACTGATGTCAGTGGATTTTTGGTAAGGAGGATGATGGTGGACACTAGTAGCTTGATCGAAGTTTTGTTCATCAAGGCATTTGAACAAATGGGATTCAAAAGGGAACAACTAAGACTTATGAAAAGGACCTTGTCAGGCTTCATGGGGTAGGAAGTTAGGCCTGAAGGAATCATTACATTGCCAGCAACCCTAGGTCAAGGCGAATGGAAGAGGAGTGAAATGATTGACTTTATTGTCATGGACTGTGACTCTGCATATTACAAAATCTTGGGAAGAGTAGCTCTGGGGAAATTCTGAGCTGTTGCATCAACTTATCACCTGGCCCTAAAGTATCCAACTGAACATGGAGTTGCAACGTTGGGAGGAGATCATAAGAAAGGGCAAGAATGTTATGCTTCATCTTCGAGGCTGCAGAAAAAAGCGCCGAAGCTGATTGAGATCCTCAAGTGGAAGGCCAAGAAGGGGAAGGAGGTTAAGAAGACATCTCCTGCAGAAAAGCTTGTGGACATAAAGCTAGAGCCTGGCAATAAGGTGCAATTGGGACGAGTAAGCTTGATCCGACCCTCCGCGAAGGTATAATAAATTTCTTTTCGCAAAATAAACATGTATTGCTTGGTATGTCTCTGACATGACAAGTATAGACCTGCGCATAGCGATCCATCGCCTCAATGTCAACCCAAACATTAGACCAGTCAAGCAAAAATGAATAATTTTTCATGTAGAGAAGAATCAGATTATCAAACAAAAGGTCATGGAAATTATGGAGAGCAGGTCATATCCGAGAGCTTGAGTACCCTATATGATTGGCCAATGTGGTGTTAGTACCGAAACCCTTGGGAAAATAGAGACTATGTATAGACTTCACGAGCCTCAACAAAGATAATGTAATGCCCTGATCCCTCACGGAACTATAACCTCTACTGCCTTCACTATTCTCAACCCGTTCTCAACCTCGGGCATGAAAAATGAGAAAAAAATAGAATTTTTCCTATTTCTAGGCCAAACCATAAACCTGCACTTCGAAGAAATGGACCACAAATAGCAATACAACATTCATAATTCATATACAACTTTCTTTTGACATAACTATGCAAATTCTTAAGGCCATCTGAGCCTTCTCAACTAGATAAAAATTCATGCATTGGACTTAACAATATTAACCTAACACAAATACTAGCTTATCATACCACTCTAATACTTTAAATTAAACTTATTACAAATTCCTACTTACAACAAATATACATAAGGTCAACAAAGAGAACATATATTTAAATCACTAAATACACCTTACAATTATGTACATTACTTTACATTTCAACTAATAATTCACACATGGCATTCACTTCTAAGCAATGAGCTATCATCGAGTACTTGAACTTTTCCTTCTATCTCTGAATACCTGAAAAGTTATTGTTGAAAAGGGTGAGCATACACTTATGCTTAGTGAGGAGGGAATAAATGGGGAAGTTTTCGAAAACTATTTTCGTGCAATGCATATAAGACATGCATTTAATAAACGTTATAACACTTAGGAATACAAGAAGATAGAATTATAAGTAGAAAGCTTGCAAGTAACATACGCTAGACAATAAGTAAACATGTGATAAAAACTTGAGAATAAAGCTTTATACATGGTAAACTTGTAGACATTATAATATTAAATGCTAAATAACCACGCATAAAAAGGATAACGCGAGCTCCATGCGAGCCATTAACCCCGTGGAATGCTCCGTCCATGCGAGCCATTAACCCCGTGGAACGCTCCGTCCATGCAGGTTCTCTTCTTCTCCACTACTTTTTTCTTCTCTTCTATTCTTTTCACATCATTTCTCTTTAGTGCCGGTAAACCCTATATGCCAACGGGCTCCTGGTGCACCCATAATCCTACGACCCAACGCCCATGGAATGCTCTGTCCATGCGACAATGGACTAGTCCACGGAGGGTTAGCACCCACTGGTAAGCCCGTTACCGCTCAGTGGATGATCACCACTTCCGGGCCGAGCGATGGTTGGAACCATGAAAATGAGAAAATGCTAGAATTCTTGTTAGCACTGTTAGTTTGCTTGAGACAATTTATAGCACATAACATGTTTCCAAGTAGAAGCACTTTATCATTAGCATCTAATAAATGCATGTAAGTGAGAAGCGACAAAAGAGGCCACTCTCATGCATATATATACATTTACATGCATTAATAGCACTAAACATGCATATTTAAATAACAAGCTTGAAGGCAACATTAACTTTCATAACTTGCAAATATCTCTTATGAGCTAGATATTAACACACATGTAACATAGCATTCTTAATTCAACTAACCATCCACTTAACTCAATACTACTACATGATAATACAACTTAACTTGAACCCTAACAACTAGAACAACACTAGAACATCTTATCATGTATTTAATGCATTAACATGCTCTTCTTACACTAAGATTAATGATATGCCTTTCTTTAATTAAAAGTAAAGAAAGATGCTTTGAAGACAACATTAACTTTTATGACTTGGCACATTCATGGTTTTATTTAGCAAAGTACAACACATATTATACTAAGTTAAACCTATACTTAAGTCCAATTACACTTAAAACAAGTGCATTAGTACAACTACAAAATAACCTTCATTAGCTAACAAACAATTAATTCATTTATGCTTTTAAACTCCTTTTAGCTAACTCTATTTGTGACTCTACCATCCATTGCTTTTAGTTAACATTATCCTCAATACTCTTTAACTACAACATTCATTATCTATCTAATGAACTAAGCTAATCTTACATTACGCTTAATCATGATATCATATTACTATAATTCAATCCTAAGTAGAACACCACATAGACTAACCATTAAACCATACTAGACAATATAAAGTTCAAGGAAACAAAAAGGGAAAAGTTGTGGCCAAAAGTAGCATGTGGCCGAACATACACACTCAAGCACATACTTGTACATTGTTCCATTTTGTTCTATAACGCATGTTTAGTTAGTTTAAACACTTATGGAACTATTTTAAAGCACTAAAAGCATCATACAACTTCAATTTATGCATTTAGATAAAATTATACTATTCATTGTCTTCTTCAATTTTCTATTACAAGAACACATATACACATTAGCTATGCATGCACAACTACCTCTAAAGTTTACTCTACTCTACTTTAAGTTATCAAATCATGCATAATTAGCTCAAGCTTCATCTAACTACTCCATAACAAAATCATATAAAGCAAGGTAACATATAAATATGTCAAGCAAGATGAGATCCCTCACTAAAGGAAAATGATCAAGTCTTGAAATTGCAAGAAAATAGCCAGGATTACCCTCCAACACCTTGATCTTGCTCCATAATTGAAAACCCTAGAAAATTATTCTATTTCCTTTCTTCCTTGCCTTACCGATTCTACCCTTTCTTTTTCTTTGATTTTTTCCTCTTTTGTTATATGTATATATATATATATATATATATATATATATATATATATATATATATATATATATATGTTTTGGGCGTTGGGCTTGGTTAGTTAGGCTTAATTAATTAGTCTACGTAGTAGAAGTTAGCCCAATACTAGCTAAAACACTTAATGGCCCAAATTAATATCCTTTAGTTACTATTCATACGATACATCTAGCAATTTTTTACCTGCCTTCCTTAAATTCTATGCACGTAATTCCAATTTTCACATGTCTTATAAATGTCAAGTATCATGGAAAAAATGTAGAATCAGAAAAAAAAATAGTGGAAAAATTTAATGAATAGTAACTATTCCTGCTATGCAATTAACATCACATAAACTACACAGTCTTTCAAAATAAACACATAAGCATGTGCAAATAGGTACCATTTACTATATGCTAGGTATGGGGTGTCACACTCTCCCCTCCTTCAAACAATTGCGTTCTCGCAATTCTTCTTCAAGAAAACTCCATACCGGTCCACCATGATTCCAGCCCCCAAGTCTTCCTCATGAAACACCGAGCAACAAACCTCGAATATTTGTTGCCGACTACCGAGAAGAAGTACTACACATGGATACTAATAAGAGAACCACATATAGGCATTCTTGAACACTTTGGATAAGAATCCTCCAATGTAAATACCACAGAAAATACCAAGAAAGAATACCAAAGAAGTACTTTAAATAAGAACTTCCAAATAGAATCCCAAAGAAGACCACAAATGAGAATGCCGACAAAAGTCCCATTAAGAATATTGTTATAGAATACTGTATGAAAATACTAATAAGAATCCCAGAGAGAATACCGAAGTTAATAACATGTAGGAATTCCAAAGGAAAATATCAAGGAAGAATATTGAAGAAGAACACCAATGGTTGATTACTGAGTGTAAACCTCTGAACACTAAATCCCATTGATCATTGATAGTCAACTGATCATCCACTTCTTCTTTTTGTTGGTGTACATCTTCAAGTAAGCCGCTACTGGTCATCTCTTTATAGGGAATAATGATTTCTTACCATTTCAAAAGATAATACATGTATGCAATTAAAACTACGTATTTACAATCAATGACTAATACAACAATTACTCAGAGAATTCAACTAGTTGCATACATGGTCACATAAGAACATATATCACACAATCTTCACTTATTACACAAATAAGTCATATAGGGCACATATACAATCAAGACACTCAAGTTTAACATGCTAGCACATACCTATTCAAAATATATTTCACATGCACGCACTAGGGGTTCGTTGCCCAACAAACCGAGGACCCTGTCTCGGTTGCGAGCTACTAAGCTCTGATATCACCTATAATGCCCCGATCCCTCACGAAATCGGAACCCCTATCGCCTTCACTATTCTCAACCCGTTCTCAACCCTAGGCACAAAAAACAAGAAAAAATGGACAGAGTTTTGCCTGTTTCTAGGCCAAACCACAAACCTGGACTCAGAAGAAATAGATCATAAACAGCAATATAACATTCATAATTCATATACAACTTTCTTTTGACATAACTATCCAAGTTCTTAAGGCCATCTGAGCTTTCTCAGCAAGACAAACATTCATGCATTGGACTTAACAATACTAACCTAACATAAATACTAGCTTATCATACCACTCTAATACTTTAAATTAAACTTATACAAATTCCTATTTACAACAAATATACATAAGGTCAACAAAGAGAACATATATTTAAATCACTAAATACACCTTATAATTATATACATTACTTTACATTTCAACTAATAATTCACACATGGCATTCACTTCTAAGCAACGAGCTATCATCGAGTATTCAAACTTTTCCTTCTATCTTTGAATACCTGAAAAGTTGTTGTTGAAAAGGGTGAGCATACATTTATACTTAGTGAGGGAGGGAATAAATGGGGAAGTTTTCGAAAACTATTTTCGTGCAATGCATATAAGACATGCATTTAATAAATGTTATAACACTTAGGAATACAAGAAGATAGAATTATAAGTAGAAAGCTTGCAAGTAAAATTATAATATTAAACGCTAAATAACCACTCATAAAAAGGATATCGCGAGCTTCATCGAACACTCTGTCCATGCGGGTTCTCTTCTCCTCCACTCCTCTACTTTTCTCTTCTCATCCCTTCACTTCTCTTTAATGCCGACAAACCCTATACGCCAACGGACTCCTAGTGCACCCATAATCATACGACCCAATGCCCATGGAACGCTTTGTTAATGCGACGAGGGATTAGTCCATGGAGGGTTAGCACCTACTGGTATGCCCGTTCCCGGCCAGTGGATGATCACTACTTCCGGTGCGACGTGATGCTTGCAACCATAAAAAAGTGAAAACGCTTGAATTCTTGTTAACACTGTTAGTTTGCTTGAAACAATTTATAGCACATAACACGTTTCCACATAGAAGCACTTTATCATTAGCATCTAATAAATGCACGTAAGTGAGAAGTGACAAAAGAGGCCACTCTAATGCATATATATACATTAACATGCATTAATAGCACTAAACATGCATATTTTACGCTAACGTTAAATGACGTGCTTACTTCAATTACAAGTTAAATAACAAGCTTGAAAGCAACATTAACTTTTATAACTTGCAAATATCTCTTATGAGCTAGGTACTAACACATATGTAACATAGCATTCATAATTAAACTAACCATGCACTTAACTCAATACTACTACATGATAATACAACTTAACTTGAACCCTAACAACTAGAACAACACTAGAACATTTTATCATGCATTTAATGCATTAACATGCTCTTCTTATACTAAGATTAATGATATGCCTTTCTTTAATTAAAACTTAAGAAAAATGCTTTGAAGACAACATTAGCTTTTATGACTTGGCACATTCATGGTTCTATTTAGCAAAGTACAACACATATTACACTAAGTTAAACCTATACTCAAGTCCAACTACACTTAAAACATGTGCATTAATATAACTACCAAATAACCTTCATTAGCTAACAAGCAATTAATTCATTTATGCTTTTAAACTCATTTTAGCTAACTCTACTTGTGACTCTACCATCCACTGCTTTTAGTTAACATTATCCTCAATACTCTTTAGCTACAACATTCATTATCTATCTGACTAACTAGGCTAATTTTATATTATGCTTAATCATGATATCATATTACTATAATTCAATCCTATGTAGAATACCACATAGAGTAACCATTAAACTATACTAGACAATATAAAGTTCAAGGAAACAAAAGGAGAAAAGTTATGGCCAAAAGTAACATGTGGCCGAACACACACATTCAAGCACACATTTGCACATTGTTCCATTTTGTTCTATAACACATGTTTAGTTAGTTTATACACTTATGGAACTATTTTAAAGCACAAAAAGCATCATATAACTTCAATTTATGCATTTAGATGAAATTTTACTATTCATTGTCTTCAATTTTCCATTACAAGAACACATATATATATGAGCTATGAATGCACAACTACCTCAAAAGTCTACTCTACTCTACTGTAAGTTATCAAATCATGCAAAATTAGCTCAAGCTTTATCTAACTACTCCATAACAAAATCATATAAAGCAAGAAAACATATAAATATGCCAAATAAGATGAAATCTCTCACCAAAGGAAGATGATGAAGCCTTGAAATTGCAAGAAAATAGCTAGGATTACCCTCCAACACCTTGATCTTGCTCCAGAATTGAAAACCCTAGAAAATTCTTCTATTTCCTTTTCTTTCTTTCCCTACCCGATTCTACCCTTTCTTTTTCTTTGATTTTTTCCCTCTTTTGTTATATGTATATGTATAGATATATAGATATATATATATATATCAGATGGCACCGGAGGATGAAGAGAAAACCATATTCATTACAGGCCGAGGTACTTACTACTATAAAGTAATGTCATTTGGACTTAAGAATACGGGGACAACTTACAGGAGGATAGTGGATTGGGTGTTTGAGAATCAGATTCATCGGAACATAGAGATATATGTCGACCACATGTTGGTAAAGAGTAAAAGAGCCTAGACCCATGTAGAAGATTTAGCCAAAGCCTTTACAACTATGGCTAAGGTAGGGTTCAAATTGATTCTGAAAAAGTGTGCATTCGGGGTGCAAGCAGGAAATTTTTTTGGATTCATGGTTACCAGGAGAAGAATTG
Source organism: Ehretia macrophylla (assembly GCA_037974665.1). Lineage (NCBI taxonomy): Eukaryota > Viridiplantae > Streptophyta > Magnoliopsida > Boraginales > Ehretiaceae > Ehretia > Ehretia macrophylla. Next base: position 10,914,649 of record CM075768.1, read on the forward strand.
AGGCTAACCCAGAGAAAGTCCAAGCTATACTAGATCTCACACCACCAACTTGTGCGAAAGAAGTCCAAAAGTTGATAGGGAAAGTGGCCGCCTTAAGTCGATTCATGTCTAGATCAGTTGACAGGTGTGCTATTTTTTTCAAAACGTTGAGATGTCCCAAGGATTTCAAATGGATAGAGGAGTTCCAGGTAGCATTTGAGGGATTGAAGCAGTATTTAAGCTCGCCCTACTACTATCTCGACCCGAGGCAGGAGAAGACCTTTACCTCTATTTGGCGACCTCAGCGACAGCAGTGGTGGTAACACTGATCAGAGAAAAGGGTAAAATGCAAAAGCTAGTATATTATGTGAGTAAGATACTTCGGGGGCAGAGTGGTGATATCGGTGATAGAGCATGTAGCTTTGGCTTTGATCATAGTATCAAGGAAACTTCGACATTACTTTGATGTGCACACTATACATTTGGTGACGGATATGCTTCTCAAGCAAGTCTTGCATAAGCCAGAGATGTCAAGCAAGCTGTTAAAATGGTCGATAGAGCTTGGTCAATTTAACATCGTATATCAGCCCCGAACAACTATTAAGGCACAAGTTGTAGCATATTTTATAGTTGAATGCACAAGAGAATCTGATCAGTTGGGGGAGTCGGTTTGGAAGATTTGGGTAGATGGAGCCTCGGGTAAGCAAGGCAGCAGAGCTGGAGTGGTAATCCGAAGTCTAGATGGTGATGATATACAATATTCTTTAAAGTTCCAATTCCCGGTATCCAACAATGAAACGGAGCATGAAGCATTGGTTGCAAGACTTAAGATTGCACAAGCGTTAGGGTCTCGTTCAGTGGAAGTTGTGACCGATTTACAACTGATAGCAAACCAGGTAACTAGAGAGTTTAAAGCTCGAGACTTGGTCATGGCAACATACTTGTCGAAGGTCAAAAATCTGATCGCTAGGTTTGAGCAGTTCACCATCCAACAAGTACCTCAGGTAGAAAACGAGCAAGGTTATGCACTTTCAAAATTAGTAGTAGAAGCCTCAAAATCCATAGTTGTTAAGGTGGAAGAGGTGGTTGCCTCAAAAGTTACTCTCAAAGGAAATGAGATAACTATGATAGAGTAGGATGCCTCTTGGACTCGGCCAATCATTGATTTTCTAGAGAAAGGGAAATTACCTTCAGATAAAGAAGAGGAAAGAAAGATTGAACATAGAGCTGCGAGGTTTGTTGTCCTTGGGGTACAACTTTACATGCGAGCTTTCACTTGGCTACTGTTGAAATGTGTTGACCAAGAAGAAGGATACTATGTCCTTTGGGAAGTTCGTGAAGGAGTCTGTGGTAACCACATTGGTTCTAGGGCCCTAGCTAGAAAAGTTTTGAGGCAAGGATATTATTGGCCTATACTGCACAATGATGCTCTAACCCTAGTTAGGTGGTGTGACATTTGCTAGAGGTTCTCTAAAGTCCCGCGGAAGCTAGATATCGACCCGACTATTATCTCGAGTCCATGGCCATTTGCACAGTGGGGTTTGGATATAATTGGACTGTTGCCTATTAGTACAACCCAAAAGAGATCGATCTTTGTACTAGTCGACTACTTTACTAAATGGGTAGGAGTAGAGCCAGTAACCAAGACAACAGACAAAGGAGCTTGGAATTTTATGTGGAAGTCTATCATTTGTCGTTTTGGAATTCTGAGGTCATTGTCACGGACCATGGAAAACAATTTGACTCGCACTATTTCAAAAAATAGTATGAGAAACTTGGGATCTCCTTACGTTATGCTTCCGTATCCCATCCACAAACTAATGAACAAGTTAAAATTACTAACAAAACTATTTTGCATGGGCTAAAGAAAAAGCTGACAGATGCGAAGGGACTATGGGTAGCCATCCTTCCCGAAGTACTATAGGCTCACACGACAACACCCAGCACAACCACGGGCGAGACCCATTTCTATCTGATTTTTGGGGCCGAAGCTATTCTACTTATAGAAATCGGATCCCCGAGTCTCAAAGTTAAGGACTATGAAGAAGACGTGAATAACCAGGCTCTTTGTGAGGACATGGATTTGGTAGATGAGTTTTGCCAGAAGGCCCAAATAACGATGCTAATAGGAAAAAAGGCCATGGCTCCTAGCTTCGCAATGTTGGTGAAACCTCGACCGATCAAGGAAGGAGATTTTGTGCTAAGGAAGGCTATTTTTAGACCTGATCCTACTTGGTAAAAACTTGGGCCAAATTGGGAAGGGCCTTACCAAGTCATCAAAGAAGTCATGATAGGGACTTGCAAGCTGGCCGAGGTTGGGGGAAAAGAGTTAAAAAATACTTGGCATGTTGAACACTTGAGAAGATATTATGTATAGAGATCTGTAATTTTTAAGTCAATTAATGAGAAACTCTTTTCCTGCCATATATGTGTGCCCTATATTGCTTCTGATAGATATTAAGAAGAGGCAAGACCTCGGCATAAAGCAACAACCCAGAATTCTCCAAGGGCCACGACGGGAACTAGACAAGATTCTTAGCAGCTCGACTAGCTAAACAAGATTCCTCTAGGAACTTAGGAGCCATCTCGGGGGTCATTATCTTTCTATTGTTGGCTATACAAGATTTCTTCGGGAACTTAACAATTGTGAACCTATGGCTGGCTATACAAGATTGCCTCGGGAACTTAACAATCGCTATGAAATTCATCAATTCATCACTGGCTATACAAGATTCCTCAGGGGACTTAATAGTAGTGACTTCGTTGTTGGCTATACAATATTCCTTTGGGAACTTAACAGCCGCGACCTCATCGCTGGCTATACAAGATTCCTATAGGAACTTAACAACCACGACCTCATCGTTGGCTATACAAGATTCCTCTGGGAACTTAACAGCCACGACCCCACAGTTGGCTATACAAGATCCCTCCAAGGATTTAACAACCGCCTCAGGAATTCATGTTGCCCTAGTCAAACAAGACTTATACAAAATCTAGCGATTACACAAGGAATTTCTTGGAGGAAACCAATCAACAGCTAATAAAAATGAGCCAGATAGACCTCGACGCCTAATAGCTAGGGTAAGGGAGGAATGGGTTGTTTTAATTTCATATTATATTATCTCACGATAGTGAGAAAATGACCCTTATGCTTAAATTGAGAAATTGACCTAAGTTATTAGAACATTAGGGACAGGGTCGAGTTTAAGGACATGAGAATACAAACGACAGACGAATTCCAAACAAAAGTGTGTTTCATTAAAAAGTTGTAAAATTTTACAAGATAAAGGGAAACACTGCATAGAGTAGACTACACATCTAAGCTAGGGGGCTTGATCTCTAGCGACGACCTCGTTAGGCTCAAGATGCACATCATGGTTGACCTCAACCTCAACTCCGTCCATAGGCTATACTTCGATATTGTCGCCGTCTTCCTCACTTTCACCTTTATGTTCCGATTCATAGTCTTCAACAGTAAGGAGCTCAGCGTGAATGACAAGACCATGCCTGGCAGTATATCTATTGAGCCAGGATTGAGACTCTTGGGTACTATTCTCTCTTACTAGCTCATAACCCTACTTGAAAGTCCATAGGTACTCTTCGCTAGAACGATAGTCCTTCATAACCTATTCACATACCTTGGGGAGTCAGACCTCGAGGTCCTACAGGGTTTTCTTGGCAGCATCCCTTTCCTGCTCAGCCGTCGCTTGAATTGCTTAGGCCGTCATCGCTTCTCCCACAACAATCTTCAACTTTCCTTCATATTTAGCATGGAGGGAAGCAAATGAAGTAGCATAGGCTTCCAACATTTCATAGTGCTGAGCCTCGAGCTTGGAATGTCTCTGATCGAGCTCTTCATAGAATTCTGATAGTTTCCCAAGGCGTTCAATGGCTCCCCGAAGACATTTCGCGCCCTACGCTTATAGAGCCATAATGTTAGAGAACATTGACGAAAGTAAAAGAAGAAATCAAAAAGCGAAATGAAAGAGGAATGAAAAAACCTCTTGGGCTTGATGGCTTGCACCCAGTCTCATCTGAATAAGGTCTAGTCCTCGGATGTCAACAATATCCTCTTCTTCCTCCATGAGAGTAGGGGATCAAGGAGGCAGAGGCGCTCTAGATGATCTCGAACCAACAGGGTAAGGAATCCGAGAAGTTTGCTGAACAACCTCAGCTCCGTGAATAGGGGACTCGGTAAGATCCACTTGCTCTAGAGAGAAGGGGTCACAGCAGCGTTATCTTACACTACAACTGGCTCACCTTCTAACCTAAGGCCTCAAGTCTGCCTGGTGTCACTAGAAGAACCGCCTGCACATTTTCGCTTCCTGGAATTAGGGGCAACAGCCTTCTCAGCTCGACGTCGAGAGTGCCTTGCTTCTTTTTCGTTCTACCTTTTCTATTCAATCTCAGTTTCCATTTTAGCTGCGTCCATATCTGCAAAGTACCAATATAGGAAAGATCCCAGATTAGCCTCTAAAACAAAGGAAAGTAGTAAAATTAAAAATGAAAGGAAAGTAGTAAAATTAAAAATGAAAGGAAAATAGTTCTACCCTTGGTCTCTTATATAACATGTGAAGGACCTGATTCCATCTCACGACCCACTCGGTTGCACTCATCCCGATCATATAACCTCGAGGATACCGTACTCTCAAAGACTAGTAACTTTTTACCTCTCACTGGATAAGGTTGAGAATGCAGAAAGTCCATCACATTGAGCTCAACAAGGGTTAAAAAGGGTTCATTCTAAAGGAGTTTGAAGGTGACCTCAGGAATAACATGCCACCTACTCCTAACAGGTTTCCTAAGGGGATGTTTTACAAAAAATACTTAAAATGCCAACCCTTGTTACTCAACGGCCAGTCGTAAAAAATGTTATAACCCTTCCTCGGTGAAAAGTAGTACTAACCATATGAGTTCTTAGTATCATGCTTGAGCATGTGAAAATAAAAATAAAGGTTCATTGTGGGGGTCAGACTGAAATACCATACCCATATATAGAAGGCAACTATTTGTCTCCAACTGTTCGTAGGAAGCTGACCTGAGGCAATGTCAAAAAATTGAAGTATTCTTTCGATGAGGGAGGGATAGGAAAAGACATAAAACCAAAGATAAATGGTAGATAACCATTTCCCTTTTCTAGGGTCGGCATGCCCACTCCCTATGATGAAGTATCCTTATCTCGTATCTCAGTAAAAAAACCCCCTTGTCTTCTAGATTGGTTTTTTCAAGAAGAGTAGAAGTACAATTACGTCCTAAGGCCCCGAAAGATTGAAGGTCATTGAAAGGATTGAAAGGGGATAGAGGCTCTGTAGTGGATTCTTCTACATCATGACCTGATTCAGAAGGCTCTCATTAATGGAGACCTCGACACTTATAATTCTAGTGATAGGTTTGGGGGTAGATGCCTCATAGCGAATGGCTTGAAGAGGGTAAACATCGAGAGGGCTGTACCTAGACCTCTCCAGTAAGGATTCCTCGGGTAGATTGGATCCCTCGCATAATACCTCCATACCCTTTGAAGAAAAAGAAAGGCTGAGGCTAGGAGAAGTACTACTAGAAGGGCTCGACTCACTGGGGTCTTTATCGTCTCTATCATAAGATTGGGGGCACTGGTTTTGGGAATCCTCTAAACTTGACATGATGAGAAGATAAAGAAGTAAGAGGACACGAACTTAACAGTAGAGGATGAAGGCTAGTAGCGTTATGGATTACCCGAATCGAATGGGATAAAGAAAGAAGGCTTAGCGAGCTCTTAGAGATGCTTAGCAGCCGAAGAACTTCAAAAGGTACTTGAAGGAGTTTAGAGAGAGTATTTGAGGAATGATTTTCAAATGAAACTCCTATTTATAGGAGAGAGCCAAACTTTAGGTAGGAATGCCAAAAGACACTCTAAATAACCATTAATTCTTTCATTCAACTTATGGCTGACATGTGGCCACGTTCATGGCCATTATTTCTAGTCATTAAAGCATGGATTTAAAATGGTCATTCAATGTGCATAATTGTGCTCTAGCGGAACATGCATTATATTTTCAATATTTCTTTTCCTTTGACCAATTACATTGCTCAGAGAATCGAGAGGGGCAATTGATATGAGGTAAAAAGCCGAGGTCGAGCACAATTATCAAAATACCCCTGAAATAGAATATATAACCAGGCTCACTAGTGACCTCGGCCCAAGGCCATTTCTTTCCAAGGTCTAACATCAGAGATAAGGTAAGTAATGACAATTTGGAGACCTCGGTCTGGGAAAACATCTTGGTGAGCTCAGGAAATCTGTTGTAACTAACTCTGACACAATATCTAATAATTTGGAAAGAGAGAGAAAAACAAAATCTTTTACAAAGGTATAAATAGCACCTATATTCACAGAAAAAAGGTATCAAATACTTCTTATACATATTTCTTAAAATTATATTTTCTTCTTCAGCAAGAAAGATACTAACTTGATCGTCAGAGTACTAAAGTGGGCTAAACCTACAACGTTCCCTTTTTGTAGGCTAAAGCCTAATTGAGCTCTCCAAATTTCTTACCTTAACAGTTATGTTTTTAAAAAAATTAGGGATTATGTGATTTTTGCTGTTGAAATGATGTTCGAACATGTGATTTAAGAATACATGGAGCTGATTTTTTTTAAAAAATTTTAATGTGTTATTTAAGTTAAAATGTTGTTCCGACTCAAAATTTATGACAATGGTGAATACTCTCTGGTGCCTAACTTGGAATCAAACGGATAAGGGAATGTTGATCTTACTAATGATGTTTGCACATTAATTGGAGATGAGTAGTTAGGACAACTTGTGTACTTTGAAGGTGTACATCCTAAGATTGGAAAACTGTTACCTGTAGAAAACATAGATGATTCTAAAAAACTTTTGTGATTGTACTTTGAAAATGGTACAAGTAAATTTAATGCTTCAACTTCAATCATGCACGTCCCAATTATTGCAACTAACACAACGTTCAGCCAATATATGAATCAAAATGTCATTACAAATGAGAGAAGTGATGAAGGTGAAGAGTTTCTTTGGAGTGACCATAGTGATGATAATGACAACGAGAATAGGCTGAAAGAAAATGAAAATTTTAGAGTTGAAAGTGATGTTAACTTATCTAATATGAGCTCTGAAAATGATGAAGTGTGCAATACTATTGAGGTTGAGTAAGCTGATAACATGCTTGAAAGTCGTATCGGCAGGTTAAATGACAAGATGCAAAGAAATTGTTTCAAGATGACAATTGATGAGAAAAGGGAAATAAATAATACAATTGGAAGCTGGCCAAATTTTTTATGATGTGAAGTACTTTAGGAGAATAGTATAAGAATACGCAGTACAGAAAGGGTTTAAATTGATAAGAAAGAAGAATGATAAAACTAGATTCACTATTGAATATAACAATGAAGGCTCCAAATGGAGAATACATGCATCTACATATGTGGATGATAGGATATTTAAAATTAAGTCCAATGAGTATAGACCATACTTGCATTGCAAATTGGAAGGGCCTGGGGGCATCATCAGGATGGATAGCTTAGCAATTGTTGCCTGATTTCAAAGCCAACATTAATGCACTAGTAGATCAGATGGACCTAAAATTGCAGGATAAATTGGGTGTCGATGTTCAAAAAAAAATTTGTATAAGGCTAAAAGAAAGGCCATTTAATTAGTGTCTAGTGATTGGGCTGAAAGTTATGCCCTTGTACCTAGATATGCTTATGTTCTTCTTGAAACTAATCCTAGGGCTTATGTGAAAATGAAGTATAAAGGTTTGTTTTCAGAAATCCAATATTTGATAGATCATTAGTTAGTTTCATGGCACACAAAGATGGATTCAGAAATGGTTTAAGACCATTCATTAGCCTTGATTATTGTTCTTGAAAGGTCCTTATGGTGGACAACTACTATTAGCAGTGGCACTTGATGCAAATTCTAGTATTTTCCCCATCGCAGTCATAATATGTCGCCAAGAAAGTGAAGATACATGGGGTTATTTTTTGTGTTTAACCAGTCATCTTGCTTACTCAAATACCATTACTTTCATGAACAATAGGCAAAATGGTTTGAAAAAGGCGTTATGTGAATTTTGTGCCAATGATAGGCAATGATGTTGTGCCAAACACTTTTATGCTAACTTCATAAAGAAATTTCTAGGGGTTACACTTAGAAAGTTGTTTTAGGCCACTTCCAAGACATATAATCTGTCACGCCTTGACCCCACTTAGAACCAAGTTTGAGCGTGACTGCACTCACTCAATATATTACTTGTACCAATGCTACATGTAATAAATAATAGAGCTTACACAAATACCCTGGAGTCCTGTTAATATACATAAGGCATAATAGTACTACACAATCTACATAAAGAACAACATGTACAACATCCACAACAAGACAAGCATAGCATTCACTTTCATTCTTCTTGTGGCTCAATCTCGGCCTCACCTAAAATTTTCATAAAATGGGGTAAGCTAAACTAGCTCAGTGATGAGGGGTGCATGGAGAGGTTTTGGAAAAGCTTTAACCTGTAATCCGGTTGAAAGCATGCATTCAAAACAATGTACAAACACTAAGCTTTTGAACACAATTGATTCAAGAAAACATCACAACTATATGACAATTCAAGAAGGATACGTTAACCATTGTTGATGCCGTCCCTTTATACCACCATCACAAGCTCTGCCACTTAAATATACGCCGAAACCTATGACCCAACACTCCATGGAACTCTCGATCCGTGTGAGCGAGGGACTAGGACCATAATAGTCATGCTATCGCTTGGTAAGCCCGATGTCGGTCGGGGTGACACGACGCTACCATGCCCCTCGATAAAAGGTTGCAACCTTATGATCATTCAATCCATTAATCAAGCATTTCACTTCACTTCGAGAGGACAACAAAGTAGGTTGCCCCTTAACACATTAACAAGCAATTAACAATCCAATTCTATTCATTAGTACATTTGATAGGTAACAAAGTAGGTCATCATACCATTTGATTTGTATACACCTTTCAACACTTAACTACTCCATTAGCAAGTAGCATTGCATCTAAGTACTTCCATGAATTATTTTCAATCAATAGAATTTAATAGTACATAAACTCAACAATACTTAACAACTAGTACTCGTCGACAAAATAGTCATAGTTTACAATGCAATACAAGTGCATAAGAGTGTCATAGCATGCAAGGTTAGCTAGCACATCACAAGGGAAAAAGGACAAGAGACTGACCACGCCGGTTGGCCGGCGAGGTAGGCTAGCGCTGGCAAATTGGCATTGGAATTTTCCAGCCACCACCACACATCAAAATTCTACCAATTTTTGCTCTTAACCAATGTAAGCATGCATCCAACATATATCTATACAACATATAACTTCATATTCAAGCTAAAAACAAAGATTACCTTTACATCTAACCATAAATTCAACATACAACGCACTTTTCTAACATATGAAGTTTAATGCTCATTCAATTTTCCAAACACATATACATGAGTTTATAACCAAATCAAGCTTGAAAAACTTTATAACTTTGAAAACCCCTAACCTAGGAGATGAAAAACGCAAGAAAAAGCAAGAAATGGCAAAGCTTTGAGCAATTTTCCTCTTTTTCTTCTTCAATTATTCTCCTTGCCCTAGCTTTCTACTTTTCCTTTTTCTTTCTTGGCTGGCCGATTCTCTCTCACTCTTTTTATCTTTTTTTTTGGTTAAATGGCCAAATATCTGCCTTCTAGAAGTTGTTGTAATTAACTATGCAAAATATCTCTTATGTTAAAAGACTACAAATGGATTCACAATTAGGATATTGATAAGTATGTCTTATTTTACTAAATTTAATAAAATGCCACTTAAATCCTAAACACATTGTAACGCCTTGATCCCTTATGGAATTAGGACCAATAATAGCAACCCAATTCAATCCTCAAGACATGAAAAAGGAAAAAAAAACGGACGGAGTGTCTCTTGTATGTAGGCTAAACCAAAAACTGGAAAGTAGAAAAATTCAACCATAAACCACGACCACAACAAATATAAAGTTCTATTTTTGATTCACAAGACCACTATAGCCTTCTTCTATACATACATGCATTCAACTAGTTATCTACCAAGCTAAACAATTATAAACTTATTACATGTGATTCTAGTAGTCTTTAGCTTGATTACAAGTCCTTACTGTGACGCCCGAGACCTTCATCATATTTATAAATTAACTGTTGCATATCTCTTTGTGCATTTTAATGTGCAATTCTATTCTTGAATATGTGTTACTTGTGGCTACTATTCATAGTACATTTTTTTTGACTGTTTTTGTATTTTTCCTAGGACACATGACTTATAAAAGGAATATAAAACATGAGATTTTGAGCATTGGATGTCGGGAACGCGTATTAGAAAAATGTTTCTTGTATTACATGAATAGTGAAAACATTTAGAAACATAGTTTATTGGATTAGTTAGATAATAATTAGAGTTTCAACTTAGCTTTGACCAAGTTTATAGGCAATTGACTTAAAACAAAAACACATTCATATATTATATAGCTTAAGTACATATACATATACATATACTTAGAAAAAAAAGAAGCAAAATTCATCAAATCCCCCTCATCCCCACCAAACCTGTCGACTTTTCTAAGCGAGGAGGAGAAGAAATTTTCAAGTTTCATCTTCAATCTTGCCTTCACCAAGCTCTCTCAAGTGATTCCAAGCTTATTTAAGCCAAGTCCTAACATTTTGAAGAATTGGTGAGGGAATTATGCATTTTTTCATGAGCATGAATAGTTAGGGTTCTATTTCAAATTATTGTTTTGTTGTGAAATTTATTATCTATGCTTATCTATGCTTAAAATGTCTCTTATTATAGTGATACAGTGTACTTTTGAGCTTTGATGATAATGTTAATGGCTAGTTTATTATATCTTTAATTTAAAGGTTTTAATGTGAAATTGGAGATTTTGTGTAATCTTGCTTTATTGCTCAATCAAATGTTATTTATGCTTGATTTAGGAGTAGGTAAACATGGAATAATGTCTCAAATTGCTTAATTATACTTGAATTGTAAAAATATTTAGTTAAAGTTAGTTTAGTTAGCAGTATTCATTCAGGACCATTGAATTGTGACCTGATACTCGATCTAACACTTGATATAGGCTCTAGGGGTGTAAAAACGATTGCATGTTAAAAATTATCGAATTCCGAGAATGTTAAAATTTAAGGTCCTAATTGTATCTAAAATAGAAATTAATTAAAGTAAGGTACCGGGGTGAGGTTTAGGGTGGTAATGGGACTTAATTAAGTAAGATAGAGTCTAACATGCTTTTATGGCACTTAAACGGTACTCAGTTAGGGAACTTGTAGTTCAAACGCACTAAGGGGCATTCGGGGCATTCGGGTTAAATATGGTTTAATGTGTGGTTTCATGGGTTTAAGTGGTACCATAAAGAGTCATTAGAAGAGTCGAATAGGTTGTTTGAGAATATTGAACCTAGTGCTTCGTTTATAAGTCAAATAGCCTTAGTAGACAAAGAGAAAAAATTTATTAATTGTAGTTAATTGCTTATAATCGACCTTTATGTGATGGATTTGATGTTATTGGATGTTTGGCTAGGTTGTTTAGTCATTTGGTGATGTTCGTGAATTATGTAAGTTTGGCATCTTTGAGCGAACCTACCAAGTTTTGTTATATTGCTTGTTAGTTGTGTGGTACGTGTCTTCCTTGTGTAGCTATAGCCTTTATAAGGAAGTGGGAATACTAGTTACGCTATGTGAGCACCTAGCTTGGTTGTTAAATAAATTGTAGCTTAATAGAATATGAATAGTTAAGTGTAAGTATATAAGATTGTATTAAGTGCTTGTTGGCTGTCATTATATGGTTGAAAGACTAAATTGTTAACTGGAAGTTTTTGTGAAATAACAAGTTAAATGCTAATGAGTTGGGTTATCTATATGTGATAAGAGTTATGTTACAGTTTTAGTTGTAAATGCTTTGAGCATAAATGTTACCATGAAGTGTCCTTGTGAAGCCAGTTTACTTTGTATTGTGAGCATTTGCTAAGCGTTATACTTATGTGAACAAACTAGGGTTTACACTTCCGAGCTAATCCCAGGAAGGTTGGAAGTGAATATAGCTTTTCTGTAGCTTATGTAGCCTGATCCAATGTGAGAGAGTTTTTATTCATTTTGTGCATCTTAGCTTATTTAATGCTTTCAGATTGTATGATTTAGTTTAATTGATAAAGTTTATATATATTATTTACTTGTTATCTTGTGAATTATCGTGCTTATTTGCGATTATCTCATACTATCTCATGAATTCTCGAATTTGTATCGGGTTGCGCAACCTTTTCGGACATGGCAGTATCAAGAAACTCCGGGCAGCATCGGGCTGTCGGTTTAGGTCGGCTACTCTGGTGCCTATTCTCTTTCTCGTTGAGGCATACTCCTTTACCCCAGAGGTATGGTTTATCTCGTTGGGGCATACGGACTACCTTAGGAGAAATGGGTTGTAGGATTGGGTTACATCCGAATTACCCCATTGGTGGTATAAGGCGATTTGCCAGTATCTGTTATCGAAGATCATGGTTTGTGTTTCGAGATTGAAGACAAAAAAGATTAATTGTATCCTTTTTAATGTGTTTAATGTTTTTGTGCTTAACTTGCTATATTGTACTACTTGTGTTATTGTCTTTGTTGCATTGCACGAAATCATTTGCGAAAATACACCTGTTTGTTAGATTCCCTCCCTCACTGAGTAACTTTGGTTACTCATTCCTCTTTTCAACATGTTTTAGGAAAAGTTGGAGATTGGATTGCCTCCTGTGTGGCCTATTTGCTCTACCAGTCTGTGGAACATGGAAAAATATGATCATGATATGCTTGTATTCTATCTGTGACTTCGTGGCCATGTATGTATTTGTGTTATAATAAGGAATGTAATATTATAGTTTAGGCTTGTATGATGATTAGGTGCTAGTGGGTTGTAATAATTTCTATTGCTTTACTACATTACTTAGTAGTAGCATGCTTGTGTGGTTTAGTGAAAGTGGGTTAAAGGACTTAAAATATAAGAAGGTTAAGTAAATAATATTAGAGTAGTATGATAAGTGGATTGAAAAGATAAGATTTCAATGGATTTAACCTTGCATGCCTGTGTGTTATGTTGTTGGGTTCCATGGCTCGGATGGCCTTGAAGAGTTTGTTGCATGTGGTGATAGTGGAAGTTGGGTGTTATAGAGGAGGTTAGACTTTGGTTTTGAGGTTATAATTGCTTGTACATGTTTTGGATTGTCCTATAAATAAGGGAGACTCTGTCTGTTTTCCCTAAATTTTTGTGCCTGGGTTTGGAATTGGGTTGAGAATAGCATGATTAATAGAAGTCCCAGTTCCGTGAAGGATTGGGGTGTTACATGTAGTATCAGAGCTTAGTAGCTCACAGCCAGGATAGGGTCCTCGGTCTGTTAGGTAGTGAACCCCGAATGCGTGCATGTGAAATGTGTTTTGAATAAGTATGTGTTTGCATGTAGGTTGTGTTTACTTGGGTGAAAATGGGTTCTGAAGTGTTATATTTGCGTGAAATATGAAGATTATGTGAGATGTGATTTTGTGTGCATCTATGTGTCCTACTTGCATAAAACACAAAGATTGTGTGATGGGTGCCGTTATGTGATTCATTGTGTATTTAAATGATCTCTTGTGTATTTATTTACCTTGATTGCTTGTAATAACATGTATTAAATGTTTATCTTATGTGATGTCACGCCCCAACTCGACCCCTCCTACAATCAGTCATGACGCAACGAAATTTCGGCAGTATAACGATAGTAAATAGGATACCGAGGCTCTAAACCAACCTCACTAGAACATCATACATCAACTCCATAAACCATACAACAAACAACTCCTCAATAAAATAACAACATACAACATAACCATATTATACCAAAATCATCCTTTCAACATTTCATACTTAGTTATACGCCTCCGTTCCAACATCATACATAATATATCCACTTTAACATACATTTCAAAATAGATTAAAACTAACTTAGTAACCTATCATAGTCAAAAGTAAGATTACCAAGATAGCAACAACTAGTTCTTCATTTTTAATACAACCTATACATCATAACTATAAAGTAAAACAAAAGACAACTAGATAATATACAAGATAATAAGGTGTTCAACACATCAAACATCAAGGATAGGACTCCAGAATATAAGACTCATCCCCGTAAGACACATTTTCCTCTTCAGGAGGCACGTACCCGTAGTCCTGCTCTACAACACCTGTAAGCATGCAATAATAGAGAGTGAACTTATATAAAATAAGCCCAGTGAGGATCCGATAGATCTCGAACATTATTTACTATACTCCTTGGAAATGATCCTTTGAGCAAGTAAACACACAATAACATCAATAATACTATCATCATATAAACTATAATGACGATTCAATAAAGGATATACTAGTTGGTGTAGCTCCAAACGCCATCACGATCATAACAACCTTCTTGTGACTCCCATAAACTCACGCACCCGAGGTACCTCAATAACCTCTCCCTCCATGACACCTCCGTCATGCGAGCTGGAGGTAGTCTCTGGTAGTCATGTTGTTATCAACCCGACAATCCGATGCTGCCCGAGAGGTGTCACACACATACCAAAGACTCAGCAATAGTAATAAACATCAATCATTCACAGGAGGACAACCTTTTTCGTTGACTATCTCCCGGTTCATCAATCATCAATCAATAATCATTTTATCATCATAATAACATCAATAATCAATTTAACAACAAATAACTAAGTTAGATGACAAAGTAGGTCATCCAACCGAACATGCATTAAACACACAATCAAACCCTAGTTTACCCATCATCAACTCACAATTCAATCACTCAAACCACACTCAATCAATTAAAGACATAATTTAACATTTTAAAGAAAGACAACCTAAACTTCAAATAATTATAACTTACATTCTACTAGTCCAAACCACTCCAAATCAGTTTCTATCACTCACCCAATCAATCAACTACATTAGCCCCCTCGGAAACCAACCAAAACACATCAAAATCATGCCCAACAACCCTAAAACCCTAATGCGTCATGGCTGAAATTTCCGGACTTTCACACAGACATCACAATTGAAAATTTGGCATTACAACGGCGCTACAACGTAATTAACAAACTTTTAGAAATCGACGACAATCGATTTCAACCGATACAACTCAAGATAATCAAGAAATGGCAAATAACTCAACTTTAAATACCCAAAAATAAATAATTATGCTACAATGGTTCAAATCTCACAAGAATACATATAAACGATCCTAGGCATGCACTGAGCAATAATCTAACATCAAATTAACATTTTAACGGTTCAATAATCAATTCTACGCAAAACATAAAAGATGAGTTTTGAGATCTAGAATTTCTCTCACCTTTGATGCGAAATAAGCCTAGATATGCATGCAATGCATGCCCAACAAGCGGAATCCAACTCGGCACGAAAATCTACGGACAAAAACTAGCTTTTTCTTTAAAAATTTGATATGAAAACCTTGAAATTTCTTTCTCTTTTTTTCCTCTCCTTCCTCACAGCAATGTGTGTGCAAATGGGTATGTTTTTATGCTTTGATAGTGTGTGTTGGTGATATATGCATAAAGGTGAACAACTTAAATGAAAGTCAAAGTTGAAACTAATTGATTTTTAGTATTTTCTTGACTTTAAATTTATTTTTTTTATCACCATTGCTCAAAACAATTATACAGCACCCAAGATAGCTCAAGTAGGTTATTTTTAGGTGACAAGAAGTTTTATATCCCAACAATTCTACCCGAATCGGCTTAAAACTCAATTTTTACAAAAGTCGGTGTAAAAACCCTAATAAATTTCTAAGCCGATTTGAAAACCGTTTTAATCAAACACAGATCTATTAAAGTCCGAGGACTAGGTCTAGAAGGGTTAAAAAGACCAGTTTTAAAATTTTAGCGGACGTGTTTCAAAAATACTATTCACTAAAAGTCGACGATAAAATTTCTGACTCCGTTTTTTATGAAAATTTCATGAATGCACATTTAGCATGTTCTAGGAGTATTAATATCAAAATTATCACATTCTAAGTCATATAGCACATAAACAGGTCAATTAACGTAAAATGAGAATAAACACGCAAAACGAGACATGATAGAAAAGTGGGGTTTCACATGTGAAATCCACCTCATACATGCATTACCCTTTGAAATGGTAAGTAAACATTCTCCCCTATAAAGAAATGGCTAGTGGTAAATCTTCCACGTGTGGAGACCAACAGTAATGAGAAGCACTGATTGGATATCTCATATTTGGCATGGGGCCCTTGGGGTTCTTATTGTGTAAACTTCTAGAAGCCTTATCTAAAAGTGTTCAACTGATAGTCTCCTTATTCGGGCTTCGTAAGTAGCGTTTTCTTTGGTATTTTATTGGGGATACATGGCGGAATACTTATCTGGTATTCATAACTGCTGGTTTTCTCTGGGGTTCCTACTTGAAAATTTTCATTGGAAGTGTTTCTCCGGTATTTTTACAAGTATTGCTCGGTGGCATTCATATATAGACTTCTTATTGGTATTTCCACAACATCTCTAAACGAGATTTCTATGCAGACTTCTAAAGGGTATTTTCTCTAAAGCCTTTATTTGGCTACCTTTCAGGGATTTCTCACGCTGTCTTGCCGTGGTATTTTCTTTGGAATTCCTTATACTATTTCTTCTGGTACTCATACGAAGAGCTCTTGTTAGTACTCTTATTGGATATCTCAGTAGTATTATCAAGGATATTCTTATTGGTATTCTTGGCAGTGCACTTCTCTGGCTTCAGAACCGGTTAGAGCTACTGCAATTGTTAAGGAATATTTTGAGTCTAGAGAATTGTGAGGACGCAATTTGTTGAAGGAGGGGAAAGTGTGATGCCCGAGACTTTCATCATATTTATAAATTAATTATTGCATATCTCTTTGTGCAATTTAATGTGCAATTCTATTCTTGAATATGTGTTATATATGGCTACTATTCATAGTGCATTTTTTTGACTGTTTAATTTGCCCGGTTTCGTATTTTTCCTAGGACACATGACTTATAAAAGGAATATGAAACATGAGATTTTGAGCATTGGATGTCGGGAACGCGCATTGAAAAAATGTTTATTGTATCGCATGAATAGTGAAAACATTTAGAAACATAGTTTATTGGATTAGTTAGCTTGTAATTAGAGTTTTAACTTAAACAAAAACACATTCATACATTATACAACTTAAGTACATATACATATACATACACTTAGAAAAAAAAGAAGAAGCAAAAGTCAAATTTTCAAGTTTTATCTTCAATCTTGCCTTTTCCAAGCTCTCTCAAGTGATTTCAAGCTTATTTAAGCCAAGTCCTAGCATCTCCAAGCATTGGTGAGAAAATTATGCATTTTTCACGAGCATGAATAGTCAGGGTTCTATTGCAAATTATTGTTTTGTTGTGAAATGTATTTTCTATGCTTGTCTATGCTTAAAATGTCTCTTATTATAGTTATAAAGTGTACTTTTGAGCTTTGATGATATTGTTAATGGCTACTTTATTCTATCTTTAATTTAAAGTTAGGGTTTAAATGTGAAATTGAGAATTTTTTGTAATCTTGCTTTATTGCTCAATCAAATGTTATTTATACTTGATTTAGGAGTAGGTAAATATGGATTAATGTCTCAAATAGCTTAATTATACTTCAACTGTAAAAACATTTAGTTAAAGTTAGTTTATTTGGTACTATTCATTCAGGACTATTGAATCGTGACCCGGTACTCGATCTAACACTTGATGTCGACTGTATGAGTGTAAAAAAGGTATGCACGTTAAAAATTATCGAATTCTGAGAATGTTGAAATTTAAAGTCTTAATTGCGTCTAAAATAGAAATTAATTAAAGTAAGATACCGGGGTGAGGTTTAGGATAGTAATGAATCTTAATTAAATAAGATAGAGTCTAACATACTTTTATGGCCCTTAAACGGTACTCGGTTAGGGTACTTGTAGTTCAAACTCACTAAGGGACTTTCGAGGCTTTTGGGTTAAATATGGTTTAATGTGTAGTTTCATGGGTCTAAGTGGTACCATAAAGAGTCATTAGAAGAGTCGAATAGCTTGTTTGTGAATATTGAACCTAGTGCTTCATTTATAAGTCAAATAGGCTTAGTAGACAAAGAGGGAAAAATGATTAATTGTAGTTAATTGCTTGTAATCGACCTTTATGTGATGGATTTGCTGTTATTGGATGTTTGGCTAGGTTGTTTAGTCATTTGGTGAAGTTCGTGAATTATGTGAGTTTGGCTTCTTTGAGCGAGCCAACCTAGTTTTGTTGTATTGCTTGTTAGTTGTGTGGTACGTGTCTTCTTTGTGTAGCTATAGCCTTTCTGAGGAAGTGGAATGCTAGTTATGCTATGTGAGCACCTAGCCTGGTTGTTAAATAAATTGTAGCTTAAAAGAATATGAATAGTTAAGTGTAAGTATATAAGATTGTATTAAGTGCTTGTTGGTTGCCATTATATGATTGAAAGACTAAATTGCTAACTGGAAGTTTCGGTAAAATAACAAGTTAAATGCTAATGAGTTGGGTTATCTAAGTGTGATAAGAGTTATGTTACAATTTTAGTTGCAAATGCTTTGAGTATAAATGTTACCATGAAGTGTCCTTGTGAAGCTAGTTTACTTAGTATTGTGAGTATTTGCTAAGTGTTATACTTATATGAACAAACTAGGGTTTATACTTCCGAGCTAATCCTAGGAAGGTTGGAAGTGAATTTAGCTTTTCTCTAACTTATGTAGCCTGTGTGATACACCCAGGCAAGGCGAATACCCTGGCCTTAACGGTCCAGCGGCAGAGGCACACCCGCGATGCACACTATGCACAAATTGTCCTCTTTGGTACCCCACTGGGCCCTCAAGGTTTTGTTTCTCCCACAGTCTCCCATGAGAAAAGCGCTATGCACGAATACACGAGCGAACTCTATATATTCAGGAGTACCACTTCCTAGACTTCCGATGTGGGATAGTACACATATCCACCCCCCCTTGGAGGACCCCGCGCCCACGCGGGTCAACGGGTCAACGGAAGACAGGTTTTGATACCACTTTGTGATACACCCAGGCAAGGCGAATACCTTGGCCTTAACGGTCCAGCGGCAGAGGCACACCCGCGATGCACACTATGCACAAATTGTCCTCTTTGGTACCCCACTGGGCCCTCAAGGTTTTGTTTCTCCTACAGTCTCCCATGAGAAAAGCGCTATGCACGAATACACGAGCGAACTCTATATATTCAGGAGTACCACTTCCTAGACTTCCGATGTGGGATAGTTTACACATATCGAAGATATGTGTAAACTATCCCACATCGAAGATATGTGTAAACTATCCCACATCGGAAGTCTAGGAAGTGGTACTCCTGAATATATAGAGTTCGCTCGTGTATTCGTGCATAGCGCTTTTCTCATGGGAGACTGTGGGAGAAACAAAACCTTGAGGGCCCAGTGGGGTACCAAAGAGGACAATTTGTGCATAGTGTGTATCGCGGGTGTACCTCTGCCGCTGGACCGTTAAGGCCAGGGTATTCGCCTTGCCTGGGTATATCACAAAGTGGTATCAGAGCCTGTCTTCCGTTGACCCATTGACTCGCGAGGGCGCGGGGTCCTCCAAGGGGGGGTGGATATGTGTAAACTATCCCACATCGAAAGTCTAGGAAGTGGTACTCTTGAATATATAGAGTTTGCTCGTGTATTCGTGCATAGCACTTTTCTCATGGGAGACTGTGGGAGAAACAAAACCTTGAGGGCCCAGTGGGGTACCAAAGAGGACAATTTGTGCATAGTGTGCATCGCGGGTGTGCCTCTGCCGCTGGACCGTTAAGGCCAGGGTATTCGCCTTGCCTGGGTGTATCACAAAGTGGTATCAGAGCCTGTCTTCCGTTGACCCGCGAGGGCGTGGGGTCCTCCAAGGGGGGGTGGATATGTGTAAACTATCCCACATCGGAAGTCTAGGAAGTGGTACTCCTGAATATATAGAGTTCGCTCGTGTATTCGTGCATAGCGCTTTTCTCATGGGAGATTGTGGGAGAAACAAAACCTTGAGGGCCCAGTGGGGTACCAAAGAGGACAATTTGTGCATAGTGTGCATCGCGGGTGTGCCTCTGCCGCTGGACCGTTAAGGCCAGGGTTTTCGCCTTGCCTGGGTGTATCACAACCTGATCCAAGGTGAGGGAGTTTTCATTCATTTTGTGCATCTTAGCTTATTTAATGCTTTTAGATTGTATGCTTTAATTCAATTGATAAAGTTTATATGTACTATTTACTTGCTATCTTGTGAATTCTCATGTTTATTTGTGATTATCTTGTGATATCTCGTGAATTCTCAAATTCATATCGGGTTGCACAACCTTTTCAGACATGGTAGTGTCGAGAAACTCCGGGCAGCATCAGGCTGTCGGTCTAGCTCGGCTACTATGGTGCCTATTCTCTTTCTCGCTGAGGCATACTCATTTACCCCAGAGGCATGGTTCATCTCGTTGGAGCATACGGACCTACCTTGGGAGAAATGGGTTGTGGAATCAAGGTAGATCCGGAGTACCCTATTGGTGGTATAAGGGGATTTACTGGCATTTGTTATCAAAGATCATGGTTCGTGGTTCGAGATTAAAGACTAAGAAGATGAACCATATCCTTTTTAATGTGTTTAATGTTTATTTGCTTAACTTGCTATATTGTGATATTTGTGTTATTATCTTTGTTGCAGTGCATGAAATCATTTGCGAAAATACCCCGATTTACTATATCCCCTCCCTC
Organism: Ehretia macrophylla; assembly: GCA_037974665.1. NCBI lineage: Eukaryota > Viridiplantae > Streptophyta > Magnoliopsida > Boraginales > Ehretiaceae > Ehretia > Ehretia macrophylla. The sequence goes on from CM075768.1 coordinate 10,935,489, forward strand.
ACTGAGTAACTATAATATCCTACATTGGACGAGGAGGTCTCTATGATATTGAATATATAAAGATGTCTTGTATATTCGTGCACACGCGTTTTCCTAGCAGTGGCTGGAAGGCGACAAAACTGTGAGGAGTATGGGCTCCAAAGCGGACAATACGTGCATAGTGCGTTTCTGGGCCTGCTCGCCATGGCCTCGGGCTCACTTGGGCCCAAGTCCCAAGGAGTATCCTGTAGGCATGGGAGTTGGGTTCGGGGCGTTACAAAGTGGTGTAAGAGCTGACGCATTCGTATGGCCAGTGAGGACGCTGGGTCCCCAAGGATGGGCGGGTATAATATCCCACATCGGACGCGGAGGTCTTTGGGCTATTGAATATATAGAGATGTCTCGTATATTCGTGCACGCGTGTTTTCCTGGCAGTGGCTGGGAGGCAACAAAATCGTGAGGAGTATGGGCTCCAAAGCGGACAATACGTACATAATGCATTCCTAGGCCTGCTCGCCATGGCCTCGGTGCTCGCTTGGGCCCAAGTCCCAGGGAGTATCCTGTAGGCATGAGAGTTGGGTTCGGGGCGTTACAATAACTTTGGTTACTCATTCCTCTTTTCAACATGTTTCAGGAAAAGTTGGAGATCGGATTGCCTCTTGTCTGGCTTGCTTGCTCTACTAGTGTGTGGAACATGGAAGAATGTGATCATGATATGCTTGTATTCTATTTGTGACTTTGTGGCCATGTATGTATTTGTGTTATATTAAGAAATGTAATGTTAAAGTTTAGGCTTGTATGATGATTAGGTGCTAGTGGGTTGTAATAACTTCTATTGCTTTATTTTATTACTTAGTAGTAGCCTGCTTGTATGGTTTAGTGAAAGTGGGTTGAAGGACTTAAACTATAAGAAGGTTAAGTAAATAATATTAGAGTGGTATGATAAGTGGATTTAAAAGATAAGATTTCAATGGATTTAACCTTGCATGCCTGTGTGTTATGTTGTTGGGTTCTAAGGCTCGGATGGCCTTAAGGAGTTTTTTGTATGTGGTGATAGTGGAAGTTGGGTGTTACGGAGGAGGTTGGACTTTGGTTTTGCGGTTATAATTGCTTGTGCAAGTTTTGAATTGGTTTATAAACAGGGGAGACTCTGTCCGTTTTCTCTAAATTTTTGTGCCCCAGTTTGGAATTGGGTTGAGAATTGCATGATTAATAGAAGTCCCGGTTCCGTGAGGAATCGGGGCGTTACACTTACATTTAAGAAAACACATAAGACCTTCTAGGTCTGAAAATAGATACAAGTACATTATTACACAACTTCGTTTAACTACACTTAAGACATTCAATCTCAGCTAGCTAGCAAATCAAGACAAGACTTGAACTTCAATTAATTGCGGGACAACCTCTGTTTCCTGAAACATGTTAGATAAAAATGGTGAGCATACACGATGCTCAGTGAGAGAGGATAAAGCTGGAGAGTTTTTGAAATTGTTTTCATTTAATGCAAGTAAATAGCCATAGAATCAATACCAATATCAAATGCTCAATCAAGACAATAAAGCTAGGTAACGCATTTATAGCACTATAAACTAGATAACAAGCTATAAACTCAATAACAATACAAGAAAACATTTAAGACAATAAACTAGATGGTACATTTAAAAAGGATACAATACGATAACCCTTATCACTCCAATTCCACGATCACGATCACGATCACGATCTCAATCTTGAACATGATCATGATAATGATAATGCCGCCAATCCCAAACTCTAATGGGTGTACTCTGAATGTACCCCAATACCTACTACCCAACACCCCTGGTAATCTCCAGACCAAACAGGTGAAAAAATAGGGTACGGAGGATGAACGACTAACCCTTACAAGCCCGATGTCGCCCAGAGAGGCTCAATACATTTGTCTCGACGATATGGTTGCGCAACCATCGATTCGAGAACCATAATAAAACTTAACACATAATTCGATAACATTAACGCTTAAGCCGATAAACACGTAAAGGAGGAACAACAAAAGAGGTTGTCCTCGCGCATAAACAATAGCAATTCATGATAAACAATATAACATATTCTAACTCAATCTATAGCTCAAGTGATCAAGCATATAACCACTCTTTAATAATTCCAAGTAATTGCACAATATAACATCAAACTAGTATAACACATAGCAATCAAGATAAGTAATAACATAATCTAATCAATCATAATTCAAGATACTTTGCATTATATTCAATCTTTATCAACCAACGACTTTAGCTTCAATCATCAACTACATACAATAACTAGTCAATACATTTCAAAGTTAGTTTAAAAGTCCATCTTAAGCTATTCTAAGTATGTTGAGCTAGCTTTGCTTGTAGTTGCTATGTGTTAGCCTTAAAACTTCACTTAGACAAATGATTAAACACCTTAGCTACATCTTTCAAGCTTTAGCACAATTCTTGAACATTTAGCCAAACAATACCCAAGCTTTGAATATACAAGCATTTCAAGAACAAAAGATTACTCTACTATCTCTATATAGCTAACTTTCCATGCAAATATCACTAGATTACTCATCCAACTACAATATAGCTCACATTCAATCAAGAATAAATCAACATAAATGCACAAGAAAGATGATCCCCCCACCTCTAGAAGGCCAAACATGCAAGAATCTAGCCAAGAATTACCTTAAAACTTCTCCAATTGCACCAATTTCCTTCAATTACCACTCAAGACCACTACAAAATGACAATGAAACTTCACTAACTTTAAAAACAACTCAAACCACTTTATAACGAGTCAACTAGCTTGCAATGAACTATCATCTAGCACCATAAAATAACAATTCCACATATTTAGATATCATTTAGAAACAACAAATATTAGCAAGAACTCACAATTCCACCATTTAGCAATACTAATTAACAATATCAATTAACAGTCTAGCTAAAACATTTTCCAATTCCAACAGAAGGTTAAATTTATCAAATCCGTTGCCTATACTAATGACCTCTAAATATTCTGATTTTTATGTATAAACAAAGCTCTTCGAGTGAAGATAGTTTTAGGATCATACAAAGCTGAATTATGGGTTAAACTCCATAAGTTATAACCATTTTCGTGCAACTACACCTATCTGTCCAGTTCCAGCGATTACAAGCTACCTTACGGAAATAGCTTTGTCAGAGGGTTAAAACGACTGAGTTAGCTCTTACTCCAAAAACAAAGTTTGTTCTACACTGAGAGATCTAGCTACTGTAAAAGTTTTGCTCAATTCAAATCACTTTTACTATGTCAAAACTGTTCTAAAAGTCGAGTATATATATCTATCCAGAACAGGGTAACTACACACACATGCACATTTTACTCATTCTTTAGCTTATATCTTGCACTTTTAATTATATATATAGCAAGCTAGTAAATGAAGCTAGATTAATCTCTCTTGAGCATACTCACAAGCACTTGAGCTTGAATACACAATCATCTACAACCTCAACACATAACTACAACTAACAAGCCATCAACTTCAAATTTAACTAACAACAACACCTATGCTTCACATATTGATCACAAGTAATAAGCTAGCCAGCTAATACAAGCTAGAAATCAACTTATTTCATCTTTTATACAAATCTACCAACACAAAAAATTCAATAAAAACACCTAAAATGCACCCATCACTTTGATCTTAGCTAGAAATGCACACAAGAGCTTGAACATAAGCTTATTTCTCCTCTTTCTTTCTTCTTTTTCTTCTTTCTCCTCTCTTGAAGTCGTGTGTATGTGTGAGTGTGTAAAACCGTGTGTTGTGTGTGTGTATGTGTGTTATAGCCGTGTGTGTGTATGTGAGTTTGTTTATATGAGTGGTTTTTGTTGGTCCTTGATAACCTAAGGGAGGGGGGGTTAGTTACGTTGTTTGGCAAGGTTAAGCAATTTAAAAATTCTTGATGCGAAAATAATGTCTAGTGAAAGATGATAATACTCTAGAAATTCTTGTAGGCAATTTATCAAACACTTAGTTAACACACAAGTATATAACATTAGATAAGCAATCAAAACTTCAAAAATAAATTCCAAATAAATAACTCAACAATTTTCAAACAGTTAATATGAGCAATATCCACACGAAGGTAAATGACTTGAAAATAATGAGAGTAGAGCAAGAGAAATCAAACACGATAATTTTCAAGTGGTTCCACTCCCAGAGGCCTAGTCCACCACCTATGGTATTCCCTTCCCTTAGGATTTAATCAATTCTTTACTAAGATGCTTCTTCAAATGTTGGTGAAGCAAAAACCAACTACAATTATTGAGACCACAAGAGTTACACAAGTTGCTTCACGTATATGTGAAGCTTAACCTACTATCCTCTCTTCCTTTGAGTCCACAAAGGATTACAATACTTCTTCTCACTATGATTCTCTCAATCTATGTGAAAGAGTGTATTACAAAGATAGTATGATAATATGAATGACAGTTGTAACTCCTATTTGAGTTTGATATTACAATTGAAGAATACTTTGAATGTTCAAAGATATGAAAATGATAGCTCAAGATTTCTCAATGAAAATCATATGAAATGCTCTTTGTATTAGCTTAGAAATCTGAAGATTAAGGCTTGGAAAGGTGTTTTGAGATGGTGAGAGAGCATGACTTAAAAAGAGGGAAAAGTTAGACACAAAACAGATATAATGCAAAAATCCCGGATTTTCTCGTTAAGCTATCCGGTCGTTGAGCCCTTCATCTGGTCGACTGGATGAGGCAAGTAACGCCCGGACCAAAGCTCTCTACTGGGCGTCATAGCCTTCATCTGGTCGACTGGATGAAACTAGTAATGCCCGGATGCTTAAAATGCTGAAAAGTGACCTTTTTGAGCCCCAAAACAATTTGTTAAATAATAAAGCATTTGGGCATTTTTGAGGACACTTATAAAAAAATATTTTTAGCATTTTTAACATCTCAAAATATTTTCAAAGCCTCTTTAAAAAGATATAGAACAATTTTTATACCACAAGAGTTTGAAATCCAAAAAGTTTTATTTTTTAAAAATGTTTGTAATGACGTTTTGAAAATATATTTTCAAAGGATATTTTGTAAATAAAATTTTTATGAAAAACCTTTTGGAGAGATTATGAGATACACAAGTCATACTTAGGCAAACAACATTTTATTAGCCGGTACCCCTTATGTCGCCACGTTGCCTTCCTTGTAACTCTCTTTTTATCATCGAGTCTTCAACTTCATTTCTTCGAGTCTTCATAACTTGATTCCTCATGAGAGACTTCATTTGAATGAGACAAGACATTGGATTACCATTTAGGCTATGATATAATTTTTGATTGGGCTTTGACTTTGATCCAACAGTTTGAAGCTAGCCTTTGATCCTTTTGAATGAACAAGTTGATGTGGGCTTTGCTTGAGACAATTTGATGGATTGAAAAACGTACCCAAGATACAAATAAGAATTAAGATGTTTTGTTATTATCAAAATAAAGATTATAAGCTTTTTAGGTCAACAATCTCTCCATTTTTTATGATGACAAAACATTTGAATTTGTAAGCATGAAATAGTAGAATATTGAGAAATCCTACTAGATTTGAGGTCTCCCTCTCAAGTTGAGTGCATAGCATTATAAAGTATAATCATACACAAGTATTATTTTCATGCTATAATTCAATATTCCTTTTCTCTCCCTATTTGACATCAACAAAATATAGAGCACATACCATAGAAGAGTAAATAGGCATAAAAGGAGTGAAAACCAAAAACAATTGAAGCACTAAAGATGCGAATCAAAATATCCAATCAATGTTAAAACAATAAAAAAGCAAAGAAGTACTTAATGTATGTAAAATAGAAAAGCTAAAAAGTTGTTTGAAGGAAAACAAATCTCAAGGCATCCACAAACTAAGAACCAAGATGGTGGTCATGTAATGCTTTTAACATTTACTCCATACGATCTAAACGAACATCTTGTGCATCCAGGTGAACAATGATTTCATCATGTGTGGAGGATTGAGAAGAAGATGATCCAGTTCTTCGAGAACTACCAGCTCTACCTCGACCAGTGCCTTGTCATTCCATTGGATCTCTGAAGGAATCGGGATCGCTATCAAGAGATTTAAATACAATAGTATCACCGCTTGTATCCTCGTGAACATCAAGAACTTGGTGGTTATGAAGCTTCAACTTTTGACGAGAGATGCTAGTATGATTTAGAATATAAGATCTAGCACTGATAGACTTAAACTCTTGATCTCGGGGAACATTTAAAGAGTCAAGAAGATGTGTTAAGGGTACCCCATAAGCAAGTTGGTTATCTGCTTGCTTAGTGTGGACGATGTGGTTGATAATGATGTGTGGAAGATTGATCCTTTTTGCCTCAAACATCATATACATCAATAAAGCACTGAATTTCAGAATAGAACCATCCTTAACTTCCCTATGAATAATGAATTCATGAAGGATGTAGAATAGCAGCTTCTTTTCAGGGATGATTTCTTTTTTCTTAGGATATTGAGTGATATATTCCCTTGTTCCTTCCCAAAGGAATGCGATAACCCTACCCTCTAGATCATCATGAATGTCTTCCGGTATACCCTTGTAAGAATAAAGCTTAGTTCCTTGATTTGGAATTCCGAAAGCTCTAGCAATCTCACTAGCAGTAAGTTCTAACACCTTATCCTTAACTTGGCTTTGCAATTTCATGGTGTTAAAATCTAAGTTAGCATAGTAGTAGAATTCTCTAATCCACGATGTACAACATTTGTTCACAAACCTTAACATAAGAAGCCAACCTTGAGCATCTAGAAGTTTTAAAATTCTAGTTCCATTAAGCAAAGTAGGAGGATCCAAAGTCTTACTCCATAGGATGTTTTGTTGTGGGAAGGCATCGGGAGTTACAATGATTTGAGGCCCCTATGAAGATGATTCTCCCTGCTTGCGCTTCTTTGAGTCAGTCCTTGGTGGTACCATTGAGAGTTTGCAAGAATTTGATGTTTTTAGAGAAAAATTACCTTCGAGGAATTTCGTCAAGCACCTTGATGTGACTGTATTTGCAGCACTCAAACCATGATATTTGTACTGCATTTGCATCTTAACTCTGGAATAAATGCAACACTTTGATACTTTCGATGCAAGTAGGAAAATACTGAAAAGTGAAGAATCCGGCCCGAAATGATCCAAATTGCAAGTTAAGAAATAAGAATCAGGAAGCACGACAAGCGGTTGAAGAATGAAGCTCATAGAAAATAAACTTGGCTGAAACTAGCACAAAATCAGACTCGGAACATTGACCCAGATGATCTCAAATAGTGACCCATGTCTGTTTTTGGCAAATCATATTAGTTTTTCGAGTAAAAACAGCCTTCTGAGCAAAACGCAGGACTTTAATCCTGCGCGCGGCGTGATTTTAGCCAAATTCCATCGTTTGGAGGGTAAAAATAGTGAAAAACGCCCGAAAATGCTGCGGTCAACAATCTGGTCAAAGTCAACAAACGAAAAAAAGTCAACTATTTCAGAATTTTTGCCTATAAATAGAGCTTCATCCCTTTGAGAATTCTTAAGTTACTTTTGGAGTAATATCAATATTTTTGATATAATTCCGAGTTAATTCTATTTAGTTTTAAATTTTAGTTTTAGTTAATTAAGTAGTAGTAGAATACGGGGGAAGTCCCACCTAGGTAGCTCTTATTCGGGGAAATTTTGCCCGAATAGCTACTTTTAGGGGGAAGTCCGACCCAAGTAGTTATTATTCGGGGGAGGTTCTGCCTGAATAGCTTTTAATAGGAAAGCTCTTATTCGGGAAAAACTCATCCCTAATAGTTCTTATTCGGGGGAAATTAGCTCTGCCTGAATAGCTATTTTGCGTCGGACCTCTGCTCAAATTTCGGGAATCAGAAATACGCGTTCGTCAATATGGGCAGCCTTTCTTGACTCTCTTTTATTTACATAATTCGTATTCATTTATGTCTGAGTAGATTGATATCTAGGGGAGAATATTGTAAATGTTAGTCTTTTAATATACGGTCTCGGATTTAGATTATACGTTTTAAATGCAATATATGGCTTGTTTTAATTCAGTAATGTCTTTCATACGTAATGCTTTTCAGTAGATGTATGATTGTTTTTCTATTAAATATTATTTTTCATAACGTAATGCTTTTAAGTAGATGTTATGATTGCTTTACTTTTGTGCCATGTATCCATGCTTTAATAGTGAATCAAAAATAGCTTGACAACCTTAGATTCCATGAACTATAGGTAATGCTTTTGAGTAGACCATAGTTTCTAAGCCAGTAAGGAGAAGTTGATTGCTTAGTCGAAACAGACCTTTTACACCAAGTTATAAGGACAATTCCATACTATGGCTCCAATGCTCGTAGATGGCACAACATCTACATTAGAGTTAGTAATCGAGATTTTAATAAGCTAAGTTAATTGACTAGGTTAAATGCTTGTAGCGTAACCCTTGCATAAAATCAGATAATCTTGAATACCGAGCCTAGATTAATTGTCTCATTTACATATTCGACCCCTAGATTACCACATCTCGTATTCCACTAATACTTAGTATAACTTAGATAATTTAGTTAGTTTAATTTAGTTTACATTTCTCGCACGTTACTCAAACCACCTTGCAATTTGTCACTTAAGCGCTTTAACACTTTCACACTACTTCACTAACTTAAACTAGCGAGCTTCCCTGTGGTATGATTCCGCACTCAGAGCACACTACACTACAAAGATCCGTGCACTTGAGGGTATTTTAACTTGGTTATTTTGCGCACATTTTAACGCACAACCCGATCGCATCAAGTTTTTGGCGCCGTTGCCGGGGATGCACGGTATAGTTTAGTTATTGATAAAAGTATTTGTGAATTTTTTTAAAGTGTTTATTTTATCCGCTTTATTTTTAAAAATAAAAAAATAAATTAAATAAAAAATAATAAATAAAAAAAATAAAAAAAAATAAAAAAATAAAAAAAACTGAAAAAATAAAAATAAAAATAAAAAAATTAATTTAAAAAAAATTGGGAATTCTGATTGATTAGAATATGACTCATTTTAATAGTTCATCTGATCAATGGGCTTTTAATGAAACAACCCAACCCTCTATCCCAAATAAATGTGAAGTTTGTTTTCAATTTTGGCATACTTTTGTAAATTGGCCCTATTATCCCAAGTTTTTATATAGTCGTGATTCTACTGCTCAGTGTTATTTTTCAAACAATGATTTGTACTCAAATGCATATAATCCGGAATGGTAGAATCATCAAAATCCTTTTGGGATCAAAATAATGCATTTTTTCTGCCTCAAGATTTTGAAAGTTTTACATTTCAAAACCCTAATTCTTCCGAGTTTTGCGAAAACTTTCAAAGCAATTCTTTCAAACAAAACTTTTGCTATCCCAACTCGGTTGAATTTTATTCTCCTGAACCAAACTTCGACGACAAGTTCGGCCAACTTGTCCAACTCGCCGAATCCAACCACCAATCCATAGATAGGCTACAAGACCAAATCGGTCAATTAGCTGAGAGCATAAATGGGTGGGAAAAAGACGAGCATCCTATTCAACCTGTTCTGAGTTCACCAAACCAATATAGTTTCGTTCATCACGAACCTATCCAAAACCATGTTGTTGAGGAAATAGAAGTGTTTAGTGGAGATAATGTGGGTAGAGAATGTAACACTAGGAATGAGGTAGATAACATGTTTGAGGCACACATTCTAGGTTGGCAAAACCAGCCATCACCTTGGAGTCAAGAAAATTTTTCTCAAAACTTTGAAAGTCAAGACCCTGCATCTTTTCAATCTGAATATTCTATTGACCATATCCTTAATCTTTTCAAACAAAATGATCAACGTGATGATTTGATTGACTCTGCTCCTCCTAAATTCAATGACAAGTATGACCAACTTTCTCAACTTGTCGAATCTAATGCTCACAGGCTTCAATCTTTAGATCAATACATTCAGTCTGTTATGAACCCCTTTTATGAAATAACATGTGAACAGACTAATGATATGAGCGAGATTTTTTGGGAGACATCTTATAGGGAAAATGAATTTTAGAAAAATGATGAAATATCTCGCATAGAAGGAAATGATGACCTTTTTTAATGTTATGACTCAACCCGATTCTGATTCTTCTTCAAAGAAGATGAGTATACACACTTCCTTAGAGTCTTCACTCTTTCAGAACGAGTCTATTGAGTCTACTTTAATTCCTTCATCCTTCTTGACACCTATTGGATTTGACCCATTTCTGAACAATATGTTAGATACTTCTAATCTATGGGCTAACTAGTTGAAATTGGGACACACTGTTTTACAAAATACTATGGCCCATGTTGACATAGTTGAGAACATACCCACACACATCACATTAGGATAGGAATCGTCACTTTTTCCAAGTGACTTGGAAAAGTCATGTTCTGTAGGAACAATGAACCATCATCTGTTGCATGATCCTTTTCCTTTCAAGAACTGTGTTGAAATGATTATCAGGCAATATGTGCCGAAGAGTTTTAAACATAGATGGCTTTAACATTGGCGCCTGGCTGAGGGCGTAAAACTCAGCGCTACTAGGAGGCAACCTAGATTTTTAAAAAATGTTTTCTTATTATGTGTGTTTATTTTCTGTCTATGTGATTTTTGTAGTCTGGCTAATGGCAATAAACTTAGCGCTACTAGGAGGCAACCTAGTGTTCTTTTTAATGCTTTACAATTTGTTTAAATTTTTGTCATAACTCTAGAACCCCAGAAAAGAGTATAAATGGTCTGGGTAGTTAAATTATTTGCTTAATATATTAGTTATTTTTCGTGACCATATATATATATATATTTTTTTTTTCTTTTTGATTTCTCCCATATATATTTGTTTGACTATTTTTAGTATAGCTAACTATTTTTGTTGTATTGATGATAATCTGTAAAATGCTTTTTTTACTAATCTTTAATTGCAGAATGATACATCTTTTGACAAAAGTTAGTAGAAAAGCTTTGACATCAACATAAAAATGCTTCACATCAGGTGATATCTTTTACTACATTTCTCTTTATACCTGATCAACATGCGCTGTAGAGTAAGCAAACCATAGGTTTGGGGATGTAGCATTTGTCATTATGTTCTTTCTTGCATATTACACTCCCACTGTCTTACATTGCTATTTGTTTGAGGACAAACAAAGTTTCGGTGTGGGGGTGCGTGTATTTCATGAAAATCTTTTTCAAAATATGCAAGAAATACACTATTTATGTTCATGAGAAAGAGTATTTTGCTACCTTACTTGTTTAAAGGAAGATGATTTAGATGATTTGAGAACTTTTATTGTTAGCTATGTATTGTGAAAAACTCTGAGGAAACTCTGTAAGAAAAACTTTGGGGTATTGTATTCATGAGTAAACCTAGCTGTTCTTCTTTTCTTCAATTGATAGTTATGTGATTATGAAAGGACTGAGATAGGATTACCGTTTGTTATAAGAACTTCTTGTGATTGAAACCTAAACCCTTATGCCATGTCTGTACAGTATGTTATGTTATTCTGCTTCTATGTACACTCCTAAAAAAAAGAAGAAAAAGAAAAAGAAAAAACAAAAACAAAGAAAACAATGAAAAAAATAGAAAAAGAAAAAAAAGAGTTGTACATACCTTTACTATTGAATAAAAATTTTGGTGTAAATATGTTGTATATCTCTAAGCACCACTATCCTAGATATTGTAATTTGGGATATGTGCTATAGTGTAAGGTTTCGAGCCTAGATATCTCGGGTAATTAAGGCACGTAAGGGTCCCTTTGAAACCTGGCAACCTCAGTCATAATGGCGGGGGATTGTTGGCCTTAAAGCCCGCTACATGGAATATTCAGAAAGCAAAGGAAACTGAACACTATATAGAGGTATTATTAGTTGTACTTTTATATTTCTGGCAAATGTTAAAGGGTTAAGGCATGATCAAGAGTTTGATTACAAATGTAGGTATGAATATCAAGGTCCAATCTGTTTGCATAACTTGAAAGTTGGGAATTGAATGAACTTAATTTGCTTAGTTTACTTCTAAATATGTACTCTGAAGCAATCAATAGTCGATTTCCAATAAGAATACCTATTTGAGAAAAAATTGCAAAAGGTTCTCTTATCATGTTTATCATTAACTGCTGAATAGGTTTAAGATAGTAGATTGCATTTCTCATGATTCATTTTTGGAACGTGTTTGACAAAAATATAGGATAGATTTTTGCATCTGTTTTTTACTTGTAAAAATTCTGCAAAAATTCACTTTCACATCTGTTTTAAAGACAGTCTTGCTTGAGGACAAGCAATGTTTAGGTTTGGGGATGTTGATGTGACTGTATTTGCAGCACTCAAACCATGATATTTGTACTGCATTTGCATCTTAACTCTGGAATAAATGCAACACTTTGATACTTTCGATAGAATGTAGGAAAATACTGAAAAGTGAGGAATCAGGCCCGAAATGATCCAAATTGCAAGTCAAGAAATAAGGATCGGGAAGAACGAGAAGCGGTTGAAGAATGAAGCTCATAGAAAATAAACTTGGCTGAAACTAACACGAAATCAGACTCGGAACATTGACCTAGATAATCTCAAATAGTGACCCATGTCCGTTTTTGGCAAATCATATCAGTTTTTCGGGTAGAAACAGCCTTCTGAGCAAAACGCAGGAATTTAGTCCTGCGTGCGGCGTGATTTTAGCCAAATTCCATCGTTTGGAGGATCAAAACAGTGAAAAAGGCCCAAAAATGCTGCGGTCAACAATCTGGTCAAAGTCAACAAACGAAAAAAAGTCAAATATTTCAGAATTTTTGCCTATAAATAGAGCTTCAACCCTTTGAGAATTCTTGAGTTAATTTTGGAGTATTATCAATATTTTTGATATAATTCCGAGTTAATTCTATTTAGTTTTAAATTTTAGTTTTAGTTAATTAAGTAGTGGTAGAATACGGGGGAAGTCCCGCCTAGGTAGCTCTTATTCGGGAAAATTTTGCCCGAATAGCTACTTTTATGGGGAAGTCCGACCCAAGTAGTTATTATTTGGGGAAGGTTTTGCCCGAATAGCTTTTAATAGGAAAGCTCTTATTCGGGGGAAACTCATCCCTAATAGTTCTTATTCGAGGGAAATTAGCTCCGCCCGAATAGCTATTTTGCGTCGGACCTCTGCTCAAATTTCGAGAATCAGAAATACACGTTTGTCAATATGGGCAACCTTTCTTGACTCTCTTTTATTTACATAATTTGTATTCATTTATGTCTGAGTAGATTGATATCTAGGGGAGAATATTGTAAATGTTAGTCTTTTAATATACGGTCTCGGATTCAGATTATACGTTTTAAATGCAATATATGGCTTGTTTTAATTCAGTAATGTCTTTCATACATAATGCTTTTCAGTAGATGTATGATTGTTTTACTATTAAATATTGTTTTTCATAACGTAATGCTTTTAAGTAGATGTTATGATTGCTTTACTTTCGTGCCATGTATCCATGCTTTAATGGTGAATAAAAAATAGCTTGACAACCTTAGATTCCATGAACTATAGGTAATGCTTTTGAGTAGACCATAGTTTCTAAGCCAGTAAGGAGAAGTTGATTGTTTAGTCGAAACAGACCTTTTACACCAGGTTGCAAGGACAGTTCCATACTATGGCTCCAATGCTCGTAGATGGCACAACACCTATATTAGAGTTAGTATTCGGGATTTTAATAAGCTAAGTTAATTGACTAGGTTAAATGCTTGTAGCATAACCCTTGCATAAAATCAGATAATCTTGAATACCGAGCCTAGATTAATTGTCTCATTTACATATTCGACCCCTAGATTACCACATCTCATATTCCACTAATACTTAGTATAACATAGATAATTTAGCTAGTTTAATTTAGTTTACATTTCTCGCACGTTACTCAAACCACCTTGCAATTTGTCACTTAAGCGCTTTAACACTTTCATACTACTTCACTAACTTAAACTAGTGAGCTTTCCTGTGGTACGATTCCGCACTCAGAGCACACTACACTACAAATATTCGTGCACTTGCGGGTATTTTAACTTGGTTATTTTGCGCACATTTTAACGCACAACCCGATCGCATCACACCTTGTAGGCAAAGATTTTGAAAGCTTTTCTTTTGAAGTTTTTGAAGAGTTTGATGATGCAAAGACAAGAATTTGATGATAGAGAAGTGTTGTGAATCAATTAGTGATGAAGAAATAGTAGTTTTGAGGAGTTAAAAAATGTGGGATTGAGAGAATTTGAGAGAGTTTGAAGTTGGGAAGGAAAAATGTTTAAAAATAGGCCAAATCCCATTTTTTAACCAGCGCGATCTGGTCGATAGGGCCCTGATCTGGTCAACTGGATAAGGGCAGTAACGCCCGGCAGTGGAGCGCAATCCGGTCAATACATTCTTCATTTGGTCGACTGGATGAATGTAGTAACGCCCGGATCCCCTGTTTTCTGAAGAAAAAAAATGTAAATTTTCAAAAATCAAGTGACCCAAAACATTCTTAATTCTCTTCTAATGGCATAAAATTGATCTTCATGCAATGGTTTTGTGAAAATGTCAGCTAATTGATGCAAAGAATCAACAAATTCAAGTTCAATATCACCTTTTTGTACATGATCTCTTAGAAAATGATGACGAATTTCAATATGCTTAGTTCTAGAATGTTGAATTGGATTCTTTGATAGATTTATAGCACTTGTATTATCACATTTGATCAGCACACGATTATATTCTAGACCAAAGTCAAGCAAAGTTTGTTTCATCCAAAGAATTTGTGCAACATAACTACCCATAGCTATATACTCGGCTTCTGCCGTTGAAAGAGCTACACTTTGTTGTTTCTTGCTAGACCATGAAACTAAAACATGTCTTAGAAATTAACAACTACTACTAGTGCTTTTTCTATCAATCATGCAACCCGCGTAATCAGCATCGGAGTATCCTGCAAGTTCGAAATATGTGCCTTTAGGGTAAAGGCGTCCTAAATTAATAGTATCCTTAAGGCATCTAATAATCCTTTTTTACAGCATTCAAGTGGGATTCCTTGGGAGAAGATTAAAAATGAGCACATAAGCACACAAAAAACATAATATCAGGTCTTGAGACAGTCAAATAGAGAAGGCTTCCGATCATACCTCGATATTGTTTTTCATCAACCGATTTACCTTTTTCATCTTTGTCAAGCTTGATTGACGTTCCCATAGGAGTTGTGATAACCCGAACCCGGCATGCATTTAATAGCACTTGACTACATCTGATTAAATGTTTAATTAGTTAAATCAACCAATTTGCACTATTTTAATATTTCTCTTGGAAGCATTTAGTAGTTGTATATTGAATAATTAAAAGATTATTATCTATTTTTAATAATTATAGTAATTGAATTTATTCTCTTGTGATTAATTAAGCGTCATCTTAAATGTTAGGGTTTAATTGTATTTGACTACGTGTTATATTAACTTTCATTTGTATCTTAATATTGACTTCATAATTCTTTAAAATATTCTAGAAATGGTTAAATTAATTAATTTAGATGAATATTGATTACCTTGATTGCTGTGATTATTTTAATAATTGGTTTTGGTTGTCTTGCATTAAAATCACTCGGTTTTCAAATAAAAGATGAAAGTAATTCCGAGCCAGAGTAAATTTTAAACTATGATGCTTTCCAAAAATGATATATTTCTTAGATTCTTTGATATTTAATTGTCACTTCTTTGTTGACGCAAAGTGCATAGCATATCGAGAGCGATAGGTAGAGAACGGTTTCTAGTCCTCAGTAAATAGTGAAACTAGTATTTAGATGACTTAAATTTTATATTTTAATTGTTGCTAGCTAGAATTAATATTTCCATAGTTGCTTTAGCTTAAAAATGCATAAAAAATAAGCCTATTGACCAATTTTAAGTAGTTGACCAAATGCCTTGACTATTTGACCAAGTGGTCATCTTTTAAATAGGCTAAAACCTTGCAAAATAAAAAAAAGGAGCTGAAAACAGAACCAGCTAAGGCTGAAAATGGTAGGAGAGAAAAAAAAGAAAATTTCAACTTCAATTCTTCGATTCTTTGCGTGAGCTTCCACGGGGTGGTTTCCGAGGCATTCTACGAGGATTTCCTAGCGTCTAGGAGCGTCTAAGGTGAGGGTTTCATGTTTATTTGCGCATTTGAAAGTTTTATGCTTTAACTTTAATTTTTGGGTTTTATCCGTAGAATGTTATTTTGATCATTTTGAGGCTTATATAATATTCTCTAGCAATCGTAGAACATGTATTTATAGCTTTTTAACTTTTTCTGCGGTTGAATATTGAAATTGAAATATAATTTGTTAGTTGAATAGTAAAATATGAATAGTAAACCCTTGAATCGATAAAGTTGCGCTGTTATGCTGTCTGTTGATGTGAAAAGGTGCTAGGTATGCTAGAATGCCTAAATGTGTGGTTTAATTGGAATGTGTAATGGAAAAACGGAGAAAAATGGCTTGGTGAAAGTCGGGGTCGTTTAGGTCGAGTTTGGAGTTTTCTCGTTTTGCATGTTGGCATTGTTTCAGGAGGCCATGGAAGCACTTTTGGTGCGATTATGGCGTTGGTTGGGTGTTTGGTTGGTATAGTTGTCGTTCAAACGAGCAAAGGGGGAAATCGGGACTTTGCGTGAATTCTAGGGTAAAGTAGGGTTTCGGGGTCTTTAGACGTGCCTTATGGTGACCTAGGAGGATTAGAGAAGTCGGTTTCCAAAAATCGTGGCTCGTTTGGAAATGGTAGTGTTTTGATAGTTGGGGCCGATTTGTGATTTTGCTTGTTATCTTGATATTATGCCTATAGAATGCTCAGGGTTGCTTGATATACTTGTTTAATTGGTGTTATTGTTGCTTATTATTGCTTGTTATGCTTGAAAAGTTAGTTGAATGCTAGTATTGATTGTGATTGCTTGTTATCTCGTTTGTTGTCACTAGTTTGTATTGTTGTGCTATCGCTCGTTTATTGCCTTGTATCGAGTCTTGCATTGCATAGTGTCTCGCGTATGAGTGATGGGCCTCTTTGGGTAGCCTCGGGTTGCCAGTGTTGGTTGCTCTAGCTCCGCTGCTATTCCCTTTTCTCTCTTGGGTTGCCTCCCAGGGAGATTTAGGTCGTAGAATTGATGGTTACTCCTGGGGTATTCCAAACTGGTGATATAAGGTGGTTGCGCGCTTATTGTCATCGTTGTCAACATCAAGCTCGAGATTGATGTATCGCTCGTGAAATGGTACATTGCTCGTATGAGTGAACCATAGCCTTCAGAGTGTGGTATAGCTTTGAATGGTTGTGTTAATACTTTCAGTAATTGCTTATTGTATTGATTGTTTGTCTTGATTGCTTATTTATCAGTTATATTGCTTAACTGTCTTATTTGCATTGCACGACTTTCTTTCTCTCCAATTCGATATCTATCTCTCCTCACTGAGTATACGTGTTGTGTATACTCACTCCTCACTATCACATTTCAGGAAATGTCATGTTAGCTGGAAAGTTCGTGATTTCGTGAAAGTTCGTGCCTGAAGAGTTGTCTTGCGTGCCTATGTGGCTTGAGTGTCGAAGTTGTAAAGATATATGCTTTCATATGTTGTATGTAATTAATGTCAAAAAGTATGTAATTTAAGTTTCATTAGATTGTTGAAGTAGTTGGATAAGTTAGATTATGTATCTAGTTATTATAACTTAACCTCAATGCATGTTTGTAATGTCCCAAGAAAAAGAATTAGAATGGCATGATAGTTTATTTTATGCAGTAGCTTAGTATGGTTTAATTATCTAGTTTGAATGTATTTATCAAGAATGAAAAGAGATAGGTTAGCTTTTTAATTGGAAATGTATGTATACTTGCTGAGTTTAATTGTTGAGAATCGAGGCTCGGATGGCCTTGAGGTGGTTTTGAATGTTTGGACAGGGTATTGGTCCACTTATATGCTATCGCAGGTTTTACATTTCGCCTAGAAACTGGGGAGACTCCGTCCGTTTTCCCTGAAAATTTTGCCCGGGTTTGGTTTGGGTTGTGATTAGATGATTGATAGAACCTCCGGTCTCGAGAAGGATCGGGGTGTTACAGGTGGTATCAGAGCTTGTCTAGCTCATAAGCCGGGACAGGGTCCTCGGTCTGGTGGTTAGTGACCCTTGAATGTGTGCTTGTTAAGTGTGTCTTGAAAGTGTATGCTTGTATGTGAGATTGTGTGTCTTGACATGAATGTGTGCTCCTATGTGATATAGTTATGTGTTATGTGTTAATTGTGTACTAAGTGAAGTAAAGTGTCTAGTTGTGCATTGAATTGACCTATCGAATTGGCATTGTGAATCGAATCGACCTCGTGAATTGTTATTTGCTTGGAGTATTGCTTGTAATGTGTGTATTGAAATGTCTTGAATTGGTTATGCTGTGATTTGAATTGATTATGTTGTGCTTGATTTGATTGTCATGCTTGAGTGACTTTGTTGAATAAACTCTTTTGTAAACTTGCTTGCATAGTAGTTTAAGGCATGTGTATAAATGTGATATCTTGGCATTCATACATGTCCCGTGGAAATGGTAAGAAATACTTCTTCCTCCCCTGAAGAAAGTGGTTCACCGCTGGCTTTTCAAGGTGTATGGATTGGCAGGAAATGAATGGCATTTGACTAGCCTTTATTTGGGAATTGGTGTTTGCTTTTGGAGCTCGGTTATTGGCAAATCTCTATGGTCCTCCTCTGTGCTTAACAGTTGTGAAAGAGTAGCTTTCTCTTGGAGTTTTATTTGGATATTCTTTAGAGCATTCTTTGGTTTTCTTAATGGGTATTCTTTGGAGACTTCTGTTGGCATTTCTCGGTGGATTTGGCTATTGGGATTTTAATCGGCCTTACTGCACAGTATTATCTATGGCATATGTGTCTCGGTCTTTATTGGTGTGATACTAGCATTCCTGATTGAAAATTCTTCAATGGTATTTTATGGAATTCTCAGTGGCCAATTATTTAGTATTTACTTATTGGGCAAACTTGGCTACTTTCTTATTGGAGCATTGTTTTGGATATCTTTTTCAGTGTTCCTCAGTAGGTTTGGTATTTGGAGTTCCTATCAGACTTATTGTATAATACTACTTATGGTATTCTTTGAAATTCTTATTGGGCGTTCTATTGGTATTTTCCTTATTAGCAAGGTTGTATGAAGTTCTCACTTGGCAAACAGTGAAGAGGCCTCAGAGTTTGGTTTCGATATATTGTTCACCAGTTCGGTGTTTATCCTTGGAGTTTTCATCCATCTGGGAAGCTATGTTTGTTATTCAACTTGATTGTCTTATTGGGCACATTATATTTTCTCTGCTATTCCTTAGACATTCATCTCAGCATTTGATAGCGATACTCGGAATCTAATTGGTTGTCCTATGGGGTTATTGTTTGGAAGGCTTCTTTGGAACTTTTGAAGTATATTTGATTGGGTTTCTTAGTATTTTTTCCAGCACTCTTAACAGGGAATTCTTCTATGAAATTCATGACCAGCGGGGTAATTCTTTGGACCTCTAGATGGAACCTTTGTTTGAGCTTTTATTTGGCTTCTTGCTTGGGAATTCTCGGGTAGTAATAGTTAGACTTCTATTGGAGGTTCGTGCGTGAGGTATTCTTCTTGTCATTATTGTGTGGTATTAATGACATCTACAGTATCTTTGCTTTAGTCTTTGTTGGTATTATCTCGGCGCTCTTGGTTGGAATTTATTCTTCTTCGGTATTCGTGTCAACGGGATTCTTGTACGGTATCTACATTTGAGCCTTTATTTGGCGTTACCACTTGGCATTTCTACTTGAACTTTCCTATTGGTCATCTTGATGAAATACTTGTTCAGTAGCTAATAAAGATTAGTCATAATTGGATTTCAGATGATGCTGAGTTCTATTGGAAGAAGAATTGCGAGGACACAATTGTTTTAAGGGGGGAAGGATGTGATAACCCGAACCCGGCATGCATTTAATAACACTTGACTGCATTTGATTAAAAGTTTAATTAGTTAAATCAACCAATTTGCACTATTTTAATATTTCTCTTGGAAGCATTTAGTAGTTGTATATTGAATAATTAAAAGATTATTATCTATTTCTAATAATTATAGTAATTGAACTTATTCTCTTGTGATTAATTAAGCGTCATCTTAAATGTTAGGGTTTAATTGTATTTGACTACGTGTTATATTAACTTTCATTTGTATCTTAATATTGACTTCATAATTCTTTAAAATATTCTAGAAATGGTTAAATTAATTAATTTAGATAAATATTGATTACCTTGATTGCTGTGATTATTTTAATAATCGGTTTTGGTTGTCTTGCATTAAAATCACTCTGTTTTCAAATAAATGATGAAAGTAATTCCAAGCCAGAGTAAATTTTAAACTATGATGCTTTCCAAAAATGATATATTTCTTAGATTCTTTGAGATTTAATTGTCATTTCTTTGTTGACGCAAAGTGCATAGCATATTGAGAGCGATAGGTAGAGAACGGTTTCTAGTCCTCAGCAAATAGTGAAACTAGTATTTAGATGACTTAAATTTTATATTTTAATTGTTGCTAGCTAGAATTAATATTTCCATAGTTGTTTTAGCTTAAAAATGCATAAAAAATAAGCCTATTGACCAATTTTAAGTAGTTGACCAAGTGCCTTGACTATTTGACCAAGTGGTCATCTTTTAAATAGGCTAAAACCTTGCAAAATAAAAAAAAGGGAGCTGAAAACAGAACCAGCTAAGGCCGAAAATGGTAGGAGAGAAAAAAAAGAAAATTTCAACTTCAATTCTTCGATTCTTCGCGTGAGCTTCCACTGGGTGGTTTCCGAGGCATCCTACGAGGTTTTCCTAGCGTCTAGGAGCATCTAAGGTGAGGGTTTCATGTTTATTTGCGCATTTGAAAGTTTTATGCTTTAACTTTAATTTTTGGATTTTATTCGTAGAATGTTATTTTGATCGTTTTGAGGCTTATAGAATATTCTCTAGCAATCGTAGAACATGTATTTATAGCTTTTTAACATTTTCTGCGGTTGAATATTGAAATTGAAATATAATTTGTTAGTTGAATAGTAAAATATGAATAGTAAATCCTTGAATCGATAAAGTTGCGCTGTTATACTGTCTGTTGATGTGAAAAGGTGCTAGGTATGCTAGAATGCCTAAATGTGTGGTTTAATTGGAATGTGTAATGGAAAAATGGAGAAAAAACGGCTTGGTGAAAGTCGGGGTCGTTTAGGTCGAGTTTGGAGTTTTCTCGTTTTGCGTGTTGACATTGTTTTGGGAGGCCATGGAAGCACTTTTGGTGCGATTATGGCGTTGGTTGGGTGTTTGGTTGGTATAGTTGAAGTTCAAACGAGCAAAGGGGAAAATCGGGACTTTGCGTGAATTCTAGGGTAAAGTAGGGTTTCGGGGTCTTTAGACGTGCCTTATGGTGACTTAGGAGGATTGGCGAAGTCGGTTTCCAGAACTCGTGGCTCGTTTGGAAATGGTAGTGTTTTGATAGTTGGGGCTGATTTGTGATTTTGCTTGTTATCTTGATATTATGCCTATAGAATGCTTAGGGTTGCTTGATATACTTGTTTAATTGGTGTTATTGTTGCTTATTATTGCTTGTTATGCTTGAAAAGTTAGTTGAATGCTAGTATTGATTGTGATTGCTTGTTATCTCGTTTGTTGTCACTAGTTTGTATTGTTGTGCTATTGCTCGTTTATTGCCTTGTATCAAGTCTTGCATTGTATAGTGTCTCGCGCGTGAGTGATGGGCCTCTCTGGGTAGCCTCGGGTTGCCAGTGTTGGTTGCTCTAGCTCCGCTGCTATTCCCTTTTCTCGCTTGGGTTGCCTCCCAGGGAGATTTGGGTCGTAGAATTGATGGTTACTCCTGGGGTATTCCAAACTGGTGATATAAGGTGGTTGCGCACTTATTGTCATCGTTGTCAACATCAAGCTCGAGATTGATGTATCGCTCTTGAAATGGTACATTGCTCGTATGAGTGAACCATAGCCTTCAGAGTGTGGTATAGCTTTGAATGGTTGTGTTAATGCTTTCAGTAATTGCTTATTGTATTGATTGTTTGTCTTGATTGCTTATTTATCAGTTATATTGCTTAACTGTCTTATTTGCATTGCATGACTTTCTTTCTCTCCAATTCGATATCTGTCTCGCCTCACTGAGTATACGTGTTGTGTATACTCACTCCTCACCACCACATTTCAGGAAATGTCATGTTAGTTGGAAAGTTCGTGATTTCGTGAAAGTTCGTGCCTGAAGAGTTGTCTTGCGTGCCTATGTGGCTTGAGTGTCGAAGTTGTAAATATATATGCTTTCATATGTTGTATGTAATTAATGTCAAAAAGTATGGAATTTAAGTTTCATTAGATTGTTGAAGTAGTTGGATAAGTTAGATTATGTATCTAGTTATTATAACTTAACCTCAATGCATGTTTGTAATGTCCCAAGAAAAAGAATTAGAATGGCATGATAGTTTATTTTATGCAGTAGCTTAGTATGGTTTAATTGTCTAGTTTGATTGTATTTGTTAAGAATGAAAAGAGATAGGTTAGCTTTTTAATTGGAAATGTATGTATACTTGCTGAGTTTAATTGTTGAGAACCGAGGCTCGGATGGCCTTGAGGTGGTTTTGAATGTTTGGACAAGGTATTGGTCCACTTATATGCTATCGCATGTTTTACATTTCGCCTAGAAACAGGGAAGGCTCCGTCCGTTTTCCCTAAAAATTTTGCCCGGGTTTGGTTTGAGTTGTGATTAGATCGATTGATAGAACCTCCGGTTTCGAGAGGGATCGGGGTGTTACAGGAGTGCTTATTTTTTTGCGATTTCAAGCCCGAACTTTTTGATGAGTTCCTTAATGTACTTGGCATGATTTATGAAGATCCCTTCCTTTGTTTGTTTGATTTGAAGTCCAAGTAAGAAATTTAATTCTCCCATCATGCTCATTTCAAATTCTTTATACATACAATCAGAAAAATACTTGCAAAGGGATTCGTTATTAGTACCAAAAATAATATCATCAATATATAATTGAACAAGCAAGATATCTTTAGCTTTTCTTTTTACAAATAATGTAGAGTCTAGTTTGCCTCTAGAAAAGCCGTTATCAAGTAGATAATTACTTAATCTATCATACCATTCCCTAGGTACTTGTTTAAGTCCATAAAGAGCTTTTTGAAGTTTGAATACATGACTTGATAAATTTGTATTTTCAAAACCAGGTGGTTGTTCAACATAAACTTCTTCTTGAAGATAACCATTTAAGAAAGCACTTTTGACATCCATTTGATAAAGTTTGAAGTTCATAGAACATGCAAATGCTAGCAACATTCGAATGGATTCAAGTCGAGCTACTAGTGCAAAGGTTTCTTCATAGTCTATTCCTTCTTCTTGATTATACCCTTGTACAACCAATCTAGCCTTATTTTTAGTTACATTAACGATTCATCTAGTATGTTTCGAAAAACCCATTTTGTACCAATAATCGGGTAATTACTAGCTCTTTCAACTAAGGTCCAAACTTGATTTCTTTCGAATTGATTAAGCTCTTCTTACATAGCAATAATTCAATCATCATCCAATAATGTTTCTTTTATGTTCTTAGGTTCAATTTGAGATATAAAAGCAACATGTTCACAAAAAGTATTTAGATTGGATTGAGTTCTTACACCTTGTGATGGATCTCCGAGGATTTGATCATTTGGATGATTTTTGATAAATTTCCAACATTTTGGAAGATCTTGATTTGTTGATGTGATTTGATCATTTGATGTTGGTTGTTCTTCGTCAATTGGAGTTTCAATTTGATTGCTTGTGGATGTATTACCTTCTTCACTTGTAGAAATAAGTTGACCCTATTCTTCAACTTGTTGAATGCTTACATCATCATCTTCATCTTTTCTTGACATAAAGGGGTTAGTTTTATCAAAATTAATATTGCATAGATTCCTCAATTACCGAGGTTCTTTTATTGTAAACTCTATATGCCTTGCTTCTAGAAGAACAACCAATAAAAATACATTCGTCGGATTTTGAATCAAACTTACCGAGATGATCTTTGTTATTTAAGATGAAGCCTTTACATCCAAAAATTTTAAAATGTGAAATATTGGAGTACGTCTTTTCCATAGTTCATATGGAGTTTTCTTGAGAGAAGGTCTAATCAAAACTCTATTCAAGACATAGCAAGCCGTATTGACAACTTCTCCCCAAAAGTATGTAGGCAAGTTGTTTTCTTTTAACATTGTTCTTGCCATTTCTTGTAGAGTTCGATTTTTTCTTTCAACAACCCCATTTTGTTGAGAAGTTCTAGGAGCCAAAAAGTTATGCTCAATGCCATTTTGTTCACATAATTCCACAAAAGATGCATTTATGAATTCTGTGCCTTGATCACTATGAATGCATGAAATGTAGTATTCTTTCTCATTTTGCACTCTTTTATAGAATTTTGCAAACTCATTGAAAGCATCACTTTTGAGAGCAAAAAACATGACCCATGTGTATCTAGTATAATCATCAACAATAACAAAGACATATCTAGATTTTCCTAGACTTATTACATCCATTGGTCCAAAAAGGTCCATATAAAGTTTTTGTAAAGCTTTTGATGTGGTCACATGGCTAATGGTTTTGAAAGATGCTTTATGTTGTTTTCCAATTGACATGCATCACATAAATGACCTTTTTCAAACTTGGTCTAAGGAAGGCCTCATACAAGATCCTTTCGAGAATGTTTACCAAGTAGATCCATGCTAATATATCCTAATCTTCTATGCCATAACCAAGAACTTTAATTTGTTGTGATTAAACAATCAATATTTTAGCATGATATACTTTCAAAGTCAATGATATAGACATTTCATGTCTATTTGCAATAAACAACACATTTTTCATTTTGTCAAAAATAGTGCAACATGATGATTTAAATTCAACTAGATAATCATTATCACATAGTTGACTCACACTTAGCAAATTATGTTGCAATCCTTTCACAATTAGCACATCATGGATAGATATATTATTTTTATTTCCAGTGCTACTTTTACCAATAATTTTACCTTTCTCATTATTTCCAAAGCTCACAAAACCTTTGTAATTTTTGATAGGCTCATAGAAAAGAGATGGATCACCGGTCATATGTCTTGAACATCCACTATCAATGACCCAATTTCCTTCGTACTTCATCCTTAACGTAACCTCATCATCCTCTTTTGTCATAAGACAAACGATGTTTGCCACTTCTTCATTTTCGCTTTCTTCATCATCGTCATCAACGTATGTTTCTTTCAAGGCTTTTCCTCCCTTGGTTTTGATTGGTTTTGGACAATTTTCTTTTATGTGACCCGTCTTGTCACAATTGAAACATCTTCCTTCTTCTTTTGGTTTGTTTCTCCCTTTGTTCATAAACTTATTGTAAGGAGCTTTGCTTATCTCTTTGAATTTGAAAAATTTCTTAAAGTTCCTTGTAAGAAGAGCTATCTCATCATCATCTTCTTTGTTTTCTTCATCTTCATCACTTGAGTAAGCCTTTGATGCAAGAAGTGCAAGTGACTTCTTGTTATTTCTTTTTTCTTCTTCTCGGTCCTTCTTCTTCAACTCATGGCTTATAAGAGATCACATAAGTTCACTAAGAATGAGAGTTTTGAGGTCTCTAGCTTCCTCAATAGTCGATACTTTAGCTTCCCATGGCTCAGTTAAGCTTCAGAGAACTTTTCCTATCAATTCTTCGTTAGAAAACTATTTTCCAAAAGATTTTAGAGCATTAACAATATCGGTAAATCTAGAATACATTTTTTCAATCTTTTCATTAAAAGACATTTTGAACATTTCATATTTATGAACAAGCATGTTTATTCTACTTTCTTTAACTTGGTTAGTTCCCTCATATGTGACTTATAATTGATCCCAAAATTCTTTAGTACTTTTGCATCCAGAAATTTTGTTGAACTCATTTGAATCTAAAGCAAGATATAGCATGTTCATAGCTTTAAAATTTCTTTCACACATTTTGAAATCATCATCATTATAGTTTTTTTCCGATTTAGGGACAATGATTCTTTGTTCTCCTTCCTTTTTAGTTAGAGTAGGATTGGTTGGTCCATTTTTTATCACTTTCCAAACTCTTATGTCATTTGCTAGAATATAGATTCTCATCCTAGTTTTCCAAAAAGAATAGTTTGGTCCATTAAACAATGGTGGTCTAGAGGAAGATTGTCCTTCAACTATATTAGACATTTATGAGCTTGCCATAGAGATCTTCTACTAGATATTAAGCTATATGTATTGTACTAGCTCTTGATACTACTTGTTGGTCCTTGATAACCTAAGAGGGGAGGGCGGGGGGGAGGCGTGAATTAGGTTGTTTGGCAAGGTTAAGTGATTTAAAAATTCTTGATGTGGAAATAATGTCTAATGAAAGATGATATTACTCTAGAAGTTCTTGTAGGCAATTTATCAAACACTTAGTGAGCACATAAGTATATAACACTAGATAAACAATTAGAACTTCAAAAATAAATTCCAAATAGATAACTCAACAATTTTCAAACAGTTAATATGAACAATATCCACACGAAGGTAAATGACTTGAAAATCAAACACGATGATTTTCAAGTGGTTCGCACTCCCGGAGGCCTAGTCCACCACCTAAGGTCTTCTCTTCCCTTAGGATTTAATCAATTCTTCACTAAGTTGCTTCTTCAAATGTTGGTGAAGCAAAAACCAACTACAATTACTCTTGAGTATACAAGAGTTACACAAGCTCCTTTAAGTGTAAGTGAAGCTTAGCCTACTATCCTCTCTTCCTTTGAGTCCACAAAGGATTATAATACTTCTTCTCACTATGATTCTCTCAATCTATGTGAAAGAGTGTATTACAAAGATTGTGTGATAATATGAATGACAATTGTAACTCCTATTTGAGTTTGAAATTACATTTGAAGAATACTTTGAATGTTCAAAGATATGAAAATGATAGCTCAAGATTTCTCAATGAAAATCATATGAAATGTTCTTTGTATTAGCTTAGAAATCTAAAGATTAGGCTTAGAGAGGTGTTTTGAGATGGTGAGAGAGCATGGCTTAAAAAGAGGAAAAAGTTAGACACAAAATGGATATAATGCAAAATTCCCGAATTTTCCCATTAAGTTATCTGGTTGCTGAGCCCTTCATCCGGTCGACCGGATAGGGCAGGTAACACCCGGACCAGAGCTCTCTGCCGGGCATTGTGGTCTTCATCAAGTCGACCGGATGAAGCTAGTAATGCCCGAATGCTTAAAATGCTGAAAAGTGACATTTCTGAGGCCCAAAACAATTTGTTAAATAATAAAGCATTTGGGCACTTTTGAGGACACTTATAAAAAAATATTTCTAGCATTTTTAACATCTCAAAACATTTTCAAAACCTCTTTAAAAAGATATAGAACAATTTTTATACCACAAGAGTTTGAAATCCAAAAAGTCTTATTTTTCAAAAATGAGTTTGTAATGACCTTTTGAAAATATATTTTCAAAGGATATTTTGCAAATAAAAATTTTATGAAAAACCTTTTGGAGAGATTATGAGCTACACAAGTCATACTTAGGCAAACAACATTTTATTAGTCGGTACCCCTTATGTCACCACATCTCCTTCTTTGTAACTCCATTTTTATCGTCGAGTCTTCAACTTCATTTTTTCGAGTCTTCATAACTTGATTCCTCATGAGAGACTTCATTTGAATGAGACAAGACATTGGATTACCATTTGGGCTATGATATAATTTCTAATTGGACTTTGACTTTGATCCAACAGTTTGAAGCTAGCATTTGATCCTTTTGAATGAACAAGTTGATGTGGGTTTTGCTTGAGACAATTTGATGGATTGAAAAACTTACCCAAGATACAAATAAGAATTAATATGTTTTTGTTATTATCAAAATAAAGATTATAAGCTTTTTAGGCCAACAGTTTTGTTTTATTTTTTCTGTGTATTTATTTGTGTGGTTCTAAGATGAGTCAACTAAGGTCAAAAAGTGTAGAATAGTCTAGAATGCCACATGTAAGCTTTCAAATTCGCTAGGTGGTGAAATTACACACTAACTAGCTACTAAGTTCATAGACAGAACTATTTATTCGTTAAACTATTTACAAAAAATCTTACTCCAGAATGCAATGCACATAATTTCTTCGATGAACGTGCATTAGAAAGAAGCCAAGTAAGACAAAAATGTATGCAAAATAATTAAATAAAATAATATGAAATGCTCTCTGGGCTCAGAGCTTAAATTCAAATAATTGAAAACTAAACAATTAAATGCAAGAAAATACTTCTAAATAAATATAATAATAAGATAATCATTTTATATAAATTAATTAAATGCAATTTGCACATTTTTCAAGAAATATGAAAAGTATACTAGTAAATGAATGCAAATCACTAAAGCAAACATATAATTACATACAAACCCTTAAAATGAACATATAAACATATGCAAATTAGTATGTTAACTACATGCTCGGTCCGGGGTGTTACACACATGCAATCTAAATTCTCATATTAGCTAACAATAATAAATAAAATAGTTAAATGCACATAAAATTCATGATTGACCATACATCCTCCTCTCCTTAGATTAATTTCGTCCTCGAAATTCTTACGTGTTTCTCATTATGGTTGACCTTTATTCCCATTCCCATTATGGTTGACCTTTATTCCCATTCCCATTATGGTTGTTATTGTTGTTGTTCCCATGATTATTGGACTCACGCTCAGCCTGATGTTCCAATACCTAAGCCATCTTATCCATAGTAGCAGTCATCCTATCCAGAACCTATTCCCTACTAGGTGTCTGATTTGTTTCCCCAGTTCCTTGTGAATCAACATTCTTACAAGGTCTACCTCTAGTTCCAGGAGCTCTTTCAGCCATCTTTTATCACTAAAAGGTCATTAACGAGTTATAGCACATATGCAAGTTATATCACATAGGAAACAAGTATCACATAATGCACAATGATCACATAATGTACAATTAACACGTTATGTGTTCACACATTTACTCAAAGACATTTTCACATTGAGACCTCTAGCCTACAAACCGAGGGTCCTATCCCGGCTTACACTAGCTATGCTTTGATACTAAAGGTGTCACGCCCAGATCGGACCCCGCTTAGAACCAAGTCCAGACGTGACTGCACTCATTCAATGCATTACCTATACTAATGCTACATTTAATAAACAATAGTGCTATGTGAGACCTGAGTTCGAATTACATGCTAATACGTGTTTATTTAACTTTTATGTGCAAATTACGTGTCTAATTAATTTATATGTTTCAAATTTATGTGGTTATTTATTTTAATTAATAAAATGTTCAATTATATGATTTTTAGATATTTACTAATTCAAAAATGCATTTGAAACCGATTTGAAAGCTAACTTTGACTTTTCGTCTTCTTTGACCGTTTTCAGGTTTTAATTGCTTAAACTAGTCCACATTCGGTCTAAACTCACCTATTAGAATTTTAAATATTTGGTGGAGTGATAAGATTGCATTTAGAATCGATTTGGAGTGAAAATGAGCTAGTTTGACCAACTTAAGTGACTTTGACTTGACCTTTGACCTTAAAAATTATTTAAAGCACAAAATAACACAAAAAATGGCAAAAATCTGATTTTTTCTTCTTTGTCCAGCCGTGAGCCCCTTTGAGCCCTAGAATAGTGTTTTCTTCAATATTTTGCTTATATTTGGAGTTAGGGTTGGAACCATGACGCAAGACCAATGTTTTTGAACTCGTGGCGACTTCTAGCATCTTTTTATCGATCGTTTTTGCCTTTATTTTGCAAAAAAAAAGGTGAGGGAATTTCTAACCAAGTTTTCAAAAGTCATTTTTATGGATATATATTGCTAGAACTACATTCCTATCTTGTTAATTAGGCCATAGAGAATATGTTTACCGATTTATAATTAGTTTATAGCATATTTTGTTAAAATTGATTATTTTGGGTTTGTTAATAGTTTAATTTGTTCAATTTGTGCAAGACTATGATTCCTAGCTTTCCTACAATGTTTATAGATGTTAATATATCAATCTAACACCACGTGGCTTAAAATTACAATTGGAACAAGATTTTGCAAAGCGTGCGTTGGCTGGAATTTTGGAAAAATAATGGGTTTTAGAAGCCTTTTGAGTTGTATTGTGGTGTCTAGATGCTTGCTAGGGTAGTTTGATGATAGGGGAAGGTTGGGATAACTTAGGATTGCATAATGGCTTGAAAGTTGATGAATTTGGGCTAAATTGTTGCTAGAAATTGTATAGTATGTTAAATTGTTTTAGTTGGTTGTTAAATGAGTTGTTTAGACTTGTAAGGATTTTTGGGAAAATAATTGTAACGATTGGTTATTAGTGACTAATGGAACTATTTCTTCCTTAGATCTAATTGTTCTAAGAGACTTGAAGTCAAAGACTCCTTTCTGGTAAACTTATTCTATTTTCATCTTAGGAGGTTTCCAATTATTTTAATCTTGTTCTATCCATATTTCTTCTTTTACAATTATGGTATTACTAATTGTATCTTGTGAGACGGAACTACAACTAGATGCCATTGCAGCTAACTTGTATAACTCTACCTGATACCCTGGAACTATCCTAGACCCAGCCACCTGACTTACACTCTCTGCAAGACTTACAGCAGTACTTCATAGTCTAGGACTCGACAAACAGATAACAGATAACAGATAAAGCAACACAAATTAACTGTTCTGGCTCTGATACCAGAAACAGCCCAGGAAGATGCAAGAAATAGATACCATAATAATAAATTAAGGAATAATTAAAGAAGCAAGAAATAAATGACTGGAAATACTTAAAATGAAACAGACAAAGTAAACAAAAAGATATCAGAGACAAAGTCTCTTACTTGTTATTGAAGATCAGGAGAAATGGTTACAATGGTAGTACAATGATGTAATGACTGGTAATATTGTTGATCCGTTCTAGACTCTAATATGGTGAATATGATAATATGAAGAGTAAGAAAATTCATGAATAGTATCAGTTGATTACTGTGGTCGAATCTTGTTTTGGCGTCTTGTGATGATCTTGTCTGGCTTTTACTTTGGCCGAAAGATCTTTTGTCTTCTTGTGATGATTCTATTTTTGACTGAATTACTTTCACTGTGACCGAAAGTGATTTTGTCTTCTTGTGATAAATGTTGTCTGATGGAATCTTGACTTAGTCTTGTACTGAAGATGCCGGTTGTCTTCATCTAGTCCAATAAAATGTCGGCAAAAACTAAATACATACAAGTATATTGACTGGTATAAAATTCCCTAAATACAAAGAAAATACATAGTTCTATTTACTCTTCTCTATAATCCCGGAACTAGTCTAGGCCCGGCCACCTGTCTTACACGCGTCTTACTCCCTCTGCGCGATTTACTGCAGTACCTTCTCACCTAAACCTCAGCAGCAAATTACGAATAAAATAAATAAAATTTACAGATTTCCTTTGGCTTTTTGGGAAAACCACACCCATCAACGGACTTGAGATGTCTTTACTAGTTGCCGTTTGAACTGGACTAGTTGAAGTTTTATGGAATTCTTCAGTAACCATTGACTTCAGAGAGGGGAAGTCTTACCGTAATACCTTAGTTTCTAGAACAGATTATTTGTAGATATTTCCTACAATGATCATCTGTTTGGTTAGTTCTAAGATCTGGTATACACACACACACACAAATATATATATATATATATATATATATATATATATATATATTCCACTCTACTATTACCGATAAAGTTTCATTCTTCTACCATCACCGATGCTCCATAATCACTTGTAAATTTACTACTTTACTTTTCAAACTATACTAAATCAAAAAGTACTACTTCTAATAATTTAGAGAATTTTATTCACTTACATTTTCTTCTTTAAACTTTTCCAAAAGTTGTTTTCTTTCTTAGCATTAAAAAACCATAACAACAACTTCTACTTCAAGAAAGTCTATTATTTTAATCTCAAAACTTAGCATTAAACTACACTGCAAAATAATCTTCATTTGCTATTACAAATTATAGTGACATAGAATGCTACAGAGAAAGAGAGAGAGAGATAGAGAGAAACAAAGAAGTCCAAATAGTACTCACAGCAAAGGCCAAGAGCAGTAGTAGTGAAGGTTGGGGAATGGGTTTCCTCTTTGTTTTCTTCCCAGAAGACGACACAACAACAATTTATATATATATATATATATATAGCCACAAAGTGCGGTACCTTCGGGCTTTGATACTAACTTTTCTCTGGTGGTTGAACCTGGTAGAAGCAGCATTTTTGAGCTAATCAAGTGTTTTTTTCTTTTTTCTTAGAAAGAAAAAGGCTTGCTTTGCTAGTTGCTTGAACTTGAGAATGGTGGAATGAAGATCGGATAGGTAAGCCACAAAATGGAAAGTAAAGTCAGTTGGGCAACTATATGTTGTTTTGTTTTGGCTTTTTAATTAAATGGTGAATTTACTAAAATACCCCTCAATTGTGAGGGGTATTCTAGCTTAGGCACGGGCATACGCTGATGCCCGTCTATCTCTGCCTTTGCAATTTCCCGATTGATAAGTTATGATAGTCTCTCTATGCATAGGATGAAATATATATGGTGACAATAGTTCGAAAACAACCATATTCAAAAGCAAGCAAATAGTTGCATTTTAAAGAGACCATAGAACAAATCCAATTTTTTAGTAAACTCACTTGCAACAAGGTAACTTTAATAAATTCCCAGCTGAGATAATCCTAAGCCTTCTCCAAATCCACTTTAATTGCCTCCAAACCCTGGGCACCTGTTTTCTTTTTCATAGTGTGAACAACTTCCTGCACTAGGATAATATTGTCATTTGTTCGGTGCCCTAGAAGGAAACTAATTTCGCTCGACAAGATCAAGTGATAAAATAATGGGTAATTAATAAAATATCTATGCAAATTCTTCAAGTTCGACTAAAGTAATAAATTTGTCAACTATCTTCCAACTAAAACTTTTTACGTAACAATTGGTACACTGGAATGAATTTAGACAAGAATGGAATGAGTTAAGGAATGAAATAGAACTGGGAATGAGAATGACATGCTTGGTATGCTCTAAGAATACAGAAAAGAATGGATATGTTGATTCCAAATGCATGTTTGGTAGTTTGTATACCATAGTAGTAATCAAAAGGAGATTAAAGTCTTTCATTTGTATTTGGCACTACTTTAGTTGGCTTATCTATTATTAGTATCTCTATTATAATTAACATTTATATCAACTCTTCTCTTTTGTCTCCTTAATATCATCTCGAGACCCAAACAATGAGATCTGCCCACTTAAAGCAAACGGAGATTCTCGGATAGGAAAAAGCATGAATGATGAGATCGGCCTACAATTCACCTCGACTTCCAAGTCAAGGTCCACAACGTACAACTTTTGTTGGCCTGTAGAGAGTCTTCAGCCGTACAGAGACTTTTGAATTGCGAGGTACCATTAAATGACTTGTATAATATAAGTATTACTCTTTTATTATTATAGTTTTAAACATAAGAATAAAACATGAATATAAATATAAACATAATAATAATATGAGTAGTATCCTTTTATTATTATAATATTAAAAATATAAACAACATAACATAATAAATATAATAATAATATTAAATTATTATAATTCTGATTATAAAAATAATTATTTTTTAAATTAAAATTATTATTACTATTATGATTATTATTATAATGATTATAATTATTATTATAACTATTTTTATTATTATAGATATCAATTATTATTTAGTGTGCTATCGCAGGCGACCAAAAATAAAACATGTACTCCGAAAAATATATGTTGTAATGCGAGTAAGGATCATTCCCACACAGAGTATATAACCTAATTTATGTTATATGAACAAGTATTTGGGTGGGGGATGGGGGTTTGTGTATAACGAAACTTTTTTAAAGAAAAATATCTAGAGAGAAATTCAAATTGAACTGTTGAAATTAATCAAAAGAACAAATCTTGATCTAAATCAACATCCACCATCAGAATCTTCTAACTGATCATCGATGCAAGTACATATCAATTCACACTTTAAATATTCACCATTGGAATTATTTTTCTATCTCTCCTTAGTCGTATTTAATTAGAAAACAAGCGACCTAATTAACCCTAACTACTAAACAACCACAGACAAGTGCTAAAGGTTTAATCTAGTAGCAGCCTTAAGAGTTAGAGAGATTGTTGAAGCTAAATAACACAAGCACAAGCGGTTGCATTTAATTTACTTGAACATTCTTCCTAAGATCTAATAATTTTTTATGCAGTAAATCGTTAAATATTAGTTGCTTCGGAAATTTGAGGGATCAAACAATTACGGATTTGATATCTCACCTAGCAGTAGATTATAGCGAATAATAAACTAGTGGACCTTCTAGTAATTAAACGAGACAATCATGAAAATAAGAACAGAAGAATATTCAATACTTAAAATATAAATTGAACAATAAAAAGTAATTAGATCTCACAATTTTCTTGATTCTGAGGCATTAGTTTCCTTTGACCAAGTATAAAAGTTTAGCCACGTAGGGCCATGAAAACTCAAAGGAGAAGAGGGGAGAAAGAGGTGTGTGCGAACTCTGATGATTTCTCCCCACTTTGCAGGGTATTTATAGATTCTGAAGCCTACAAAATCTCCTAAAATAACAGTATCTCAATCTAAATAAATAATGAAAAAATTAAAAGTAAAGTCCTGTTCTAATATAACTAGGAAAATGGTGTTTCTAGCTGTAATTTTCGTGCATCATCTTCTAGAAGCTTCCGGCTAAGGAATATTCCTGAATGTCAAATAGTTCAAGTGTAGTAACTTCACATCTGATTTCGACCTTGCAGCTAGTATCTCTCAACACTCAAAACATGATAGTTGTATATCTCCTTCTTGGCTTTCTACAGTATCTTGAATCAAATTGGAGCTCAGATGAGAGAGCTATGCCCAGATTACGAAACGACGTCGAAATTGTCCAAATTTGCTTAGATTGATTCGTTTTACACTTAATGCCTCCATTTGCATCCTAAAACAAAATATAAGAATAATGAGCATATTTAGGCATAAAATAAGTGTAAAAGATTAAACATTAAGGGAGAAAAATATGGCATTTTGCATTCTCGTCAAATTTTCCCACATTTAACCTTTGCTCGTCCTCGGGCAAAACTCAAATTTACCTTCCAAAAAAAAAACCAAAGTTGTAATGCCATCAACAAAGAACAATCAAGCTCTTCAGAACTCATAACATATCATGAACAAACATTCTTAAACAACTTATAACTACTTAGTAAGTATTTTCACTCGAACATGGAGTAAACTAAATATGTAGACCCTCATGGAAATAAACACTCGACTCTCATGTGTTTGAAAGTTATGTGTTTTGCTCAAATTCATGCCAATGGAAATGACCTACTATAGGCTTGCATATCTTCTCATTCTCCACCACTAATATCACACGCATAACACGAATCATAAGGACTTTTTAAGGGTTATAATGGGGTTTAGGACCAAGGTAGAAATATTTAGGAATGTAGCTCAAAAGCCATCGAAACTTAGTGGAGCAAAAATGAATCAACTCAAGCTCGAATATATAAGACATGTAAAAGCCAATCACTTCATTCAATAGCTTCCATCTTTGTATTTATCATGTATAAACATAACCCTTTCTTGAAATTTTTAGGAGGAATTATGAAAATGGACAATTTAAAAGAAATTTTCTTCATCACTCCTTTTCTTCTTTTTTTCTTTTCTGTCTTGCTTTTTTTTCACCAAAATTACATCAACAATGGAATTCACAAATTGAGAATGAAAACATGTTCCATTTCACAATAGACATACCATAAGTCCAGATATTCCCACATATATTTCTTGTATACCCATACATATCATAACGATGAACAATGTTCCACTA
This sequence comes from Ehretia macrophylla, assembly GCA_037974665.1. Lineage (NCBI taxonomy): Eukaryota > Viridiplantae > Streptophyta > Magnoliopsida > Boraginales > Ehretiaceae > Ehretia > Ehretia macrophylla. The sequence goes on from CM075768.1 coordinate 10,971,455, forward strand.
GCTCTACGGCTTGGGTAAAGGCATTGTTTTTTGGGTTTAAAGCTTGTAACGTGGGTTCACAATAAACAAGGCGAATACAGTTCAAAGGGGTTTAACAAAGGGAAAAATTAATTACAAGGTAGGCTATTTGGCTTATGTAGCTTATAACAAAGAAAACCTTAATTGCATCGATATGCCAAAGTCCAAGGGGCATGCGGCGATATGCAAAAGTCTCCATATAGTATACTTCAACATGGTTACTGGTGAGAAAGTCTCCTCATAATCGATACCCTCCTTCTGACTGTATCCCTTTGCCATAAGCCTAGCTTTGAAGGTTTCCACCTTCTCATCCACTCATCTCTTCCTCTTGTAGACCCACTTGTACCCTATAGGTTTTACCTCTTCAGGTGCTGCTACAAGATCCCAGACCTTGTTGGAATACATTGACTCCAACTCAAATTCCATTGCCTTATGCCAATGATTCGCATTTATGTCCGTTACTACTTCATTGTAACTGGTGGGATCGTCCACTTGATTGGAGTCTACTTTGAAAAGTTCTCCATAGTATCTTTCAAGTTGTCTTGATGTTCTCCCACTACGACGAGGCTCCGGTGCAGTTCATTTTCTGCTTCGGTTATAAGCGCAGGTATAGTAGTAAAAGTCTCAGTAGTGACTTCTTCTAGCATAGCTTATGAACTCGACTCTCAATGGATAACACTATAATCCTCCAAGTATCTAGCATGTGTACTTATTAGCACCTTCTGCTCCTTTAGATGATAGAACATTCCACCTCTTGTTCCCTTAGGATATCCTATGAAGTAGCATATCTCAGCCCTTGGTTCCAGCTTTGAAACATAGCTGCTTAGTACAAAAGCTAGACACCCCCAAATATGGATGTACCTTAAACTAGGTTTGCGCCCTAGCCACAACTCATAAGGTGTCTTAGGTACTGTTTTATAAGGCACTAGGTTCAAGATGTATGTTGTCGCCTCTAAGGCATAACCCCAAAATGATATAGGTAGAGTCGCGTGACTCATCATTGATCTTACCATGCATATTGAGTAGAGTCCGATTTTGCTCAAACACCCCATTATGTTAAAGAATGCCAGGTATGGTCAACTGAGTCACAATTCCCTGTTGTGTGAGATAGTCTTTGAACTAACCCAAGAGGTATTCCCCATCTCGATCAGACCGAAGTGCTTTTATGGGTTTTCCTAATTGTACCTCCGCTTTTGTCATAAATTCTCTAAACTTGTCAAATGATTCAAACTTGCGTCGCATTAGGAAGACATATCCATATCTGGAGTAATCATCGGTGAAGGTGATGAAATACTCAAAACCTCCTCAAGCCGGTGTATTCATGGGTCCACACACATCAGTGTGCACCAATTCTAACACTTCACTTGCCCTATGCCCCTTAGAGGTAAATGGCAGTTTGGTAATTTTCCCCTTTTGGCAGCATTCACATTGAGGTTCAAGATCTAATGAGCCCAAGGACCCATCCTTGACCAACCTCTGTATCATGTTCAGGTTTATACGACCCAAACATAGGTGCCACAAGTATGTGTCATTAGTGGATGAAATCTTTCTTTTAAGGGAAGTAGAGCATTCAGTTTCTACATTATGCATTTTGTAAATAGTTGGATAGAGATAGAATAAATTATCATGCTTTCTACCAGAACATATAATATTTCCATTTCTACTAATCGTTAAATAAGAATGGAAAGTAATAGAATAACCTCTATTAATCAATTGCGAAACTGAAATAAGATTATTTCGCATGTCTGGAACATAATATACATTGTCTAATTCTAACATTCTATCATTAAAATGTAAAACAACTTTTCCAACTGCAATGGCCCAGACTTTTGCTCCATTGCCAACCTTTAGAGCGAACTCTTCTTTACATAGCATCCTCGTTTGCTGAAAGCCCTGCAATGAATTGCATATATGATTAGGGGATCCAGAATCTACTATCCAGGGATCAGTGGAATCAACCACCAAATAAGTTTCAACGAGAAAAGTAAAATTCGTACCTATTTTGCCTTTGGCAAGGTACTTGGGGCAATTGTCTTTCCAATGACCTATTTGGCTACAAACGAAGCATTTCCCAGTGGGCCTTTTACCTGCTTTCTTTATCATCATCGACCTTGACTACAATCCTCGACCTTCTATCTTTTTGGCAACCCTTGCAGCTTCCAACTCTTTAATTAACTGTTCAGTTGTCTAGTTCCTCCCACTTGATTGGGACTGTTTCCTGAATAGATTAAAGGATTTGGGCAAACTCTTAAGAATCAAATTTGTCTGCTCTAGAAGACTAATCCTGGCTCCTAGGGATCTAGACAAGGCAATACTATCACGCCCCAACTCAACCCCTCTTAGAACCAAGTCAGGACACGATGGAATTTCAGCATTATAACCTTTGAAATATGGCACTTAGGACAATAAAAAACGTACATTTATTCACATAGCAACAATAGAACCATATATTTCATAACTTGGACCTCAAAACATACTACATAATGTATAATGCCTTCCGTCACACTTACTTTAAACATAGCCATTTAAATACATGTGTGCAATGTACACTATTAAGACTAGCAATATACATACAAGGCTAAGTAGACTCAATACATTACAATAATAGTCTTTCCAACTTCTAAACTTAAAATACAACATAATATACATTACATATTGATGTTTTCGAGGTCGGCAATATAAAAGGGTGCAAAATTGACCAAGTTTTAATAACCCACAAATGCACGGATCTTGTAGTGTAGTGTGCTCTGAGTACGTAATCGTATCCATAAGAAATCTCGTTAGTTAGTTAGTGAAGTAGTGTGCGAAAGTGTTAAAGCGGTTTAAGTGATAGTTTGGAAAGGCGTTCGAATAGCGTGCAGAAATGTACACTAAACTACAACTAAGTTATACTAACTAAGTAAACGCGGAATATGAGGGAGAGGAATTTAGGGAAATGGACATGCAATGAGGTAGTCAATATAGGCTCGGAATCCAAGATTCTAATTATATGCAAGGGTTAAGCTACAAGCATTAACCTAGACAATTACCTTAGTCTGATTAAAGTCCCGATTACTACGTCTATTATAGGTGTCATTCCATCTACGAGCATAGAGCCATAGTATGGATCTGTCCTTGTAACCTAGTGTAAAAGGTCTGTTTTAACTAAGTAATCAACAACTCCAACTTAGATAGAAACTATGGTACAACCTATAGTCTCATGGAATCTATGGTACAACCTATAGATTCACTATTAGAACATGGATATATTGTACGAAAGTAAAGCAATCATAGCATCTACAGAAAAAACATTACGTATGGAAGACAATACTTAATTAAAGCAAGCCATATATTGCAATTGAATTAAATAAACTGAATCCGAGACCATATATTAAAAGATCATCATTTATAATATCTTCCCCTAGATAATAGCTCTACTCAGACATAATAATAAATAAAAGTAGTACAAATACGAGAGTCAAGAAAGGCTCCCCCGATATGATGACTTTGTATTTTTTATTCTAAGAATTTGAGTAGAGGTCCGACACAAAATAGCTATTTGGGCGGAGATTCCCCCGAATAAGAGCTACTTAGGTAAAACATCCCCCGAATAGGAGCTTTTCTATTAAAAGCTATTCTGGTAGAACTTCTCATGTATTCTACTAATCCTACTAAATTAAACTAACTAATTAATTAAAACTAAAATTAAAACTAATTAAACTAATTAATTAAATAATAAAAACAATAATTAAAGTGTAAATTATATATTAAATTTGGATTGGAGATGGGGGTATTTATAGGCAAAATAATTGGGGCACGCTTCTGCTCCGTCCGCTGGCTTTTTGACACGTGTTCCTTCCTGAATGTGGTGGAAGATACTGTTAAGGGCGTGCTCGAGCGCCCAGTAGGGCGTTCTCGAGTGCCCTTTTGTTGACTTTTTGGCTCTTCAATTTTGATTTTGATCGAGCATTTACCGAGGCATTTGTGGGCTATTTTCAATGTGCCAAGTCTGATTACAAGCTAGTTTCAGCCAAATTCTATCTCTATAAACTTCATTCTTCTATCGGTTCTTGTGTTTCCCCATTCTTAACTTCTTGACTTACAATTTGGATCGTTTTGGGCTTGATTTTTCACTTTTCAGTATTATCCTACATTGCATATAATGTAAATAAGTGTTGCATTTAATCCTAAGTTAAGATGCAAATGCAGTGCAAATACAATGGTTTAAGTACTGCAAATATAGTCACATCAACACCCCCAAACCTAAACGTTACTTGTCCTCAAGCAAGACTGTCTTTAAAACAACTTCAAAGTGAAATTTTCAGAAATTTTTGCAAGTCAAAAACAGATGAAAGCTATCTATCCTTTCTTTTTGTCAATGAAATATGAGAAATGCAATTCACTATCTTTAACCTATTTATCAGTTGATGACAAACATGATAAAATAACTTTGTACATAGTTTTCTCAAATAGATACTCTTCTTGAAAATGGACTATTGATTGCTTTGGAGTACATATTTAGAAGTAAACTAAGTAAATTAAGTTCATTCAATTCCTAAATTTCAAGATTTGTAAACAGATTAGACTTTGATATTCTTGCCTTTATTTGTAATCAAACTCTTGATCATGTCTTAACCCTTTTTATATTTTCTAGAAAAATATAAATGTACAAATTTCTACTATCTCTTTGTTGTGTTTAGTTTCCTTTGCTTTCTGGATATCACATGTAGCGGGCTTTAAGGCCAATAATCCCCATCCATTATGACCGAGGTTGCCAGGTTTTAAAGGGACCCCTACGTGCCTTAATCACCCGAGATATCTACACTCAAAACCTTACACTATAGCACATATCCTAAATTATAATGTTTAGGATAGTGGTGCTTAGAGATTTACAACATATTTACACCAAAATTATTCAACAACAAAGGTATGTACAACTCTTTTTATTTTTCTCTTTTTTTCATTGTTTTCTTTGTTTTTTTCCTTTTTTTTCAGAGTGTACATACAAACATAGTAACATAACATAATGAACAGACATGGCATAAGAGTTAAGGTTTCAATCACAAGAAGTTCTCATAACAAACAGTAATCATATCTCAGTCTTTTCATAATCACAAACCTATCAATTGAAGAAAAGAAGAACAGCTAGGCTTACTAATGAATACAGTAACCCAAAGTTTTTCTTACAGAGTTTCCTAAGAGTTTTTCACAGTACTTTGCTAACAACACAGGTTCTCAAATCATCTAACTCATCTTCTTTTAAACAAGTAAAATAGCAAAATACTCTTCCTCATGAACAAAATGGCGTATTTCTTGCATATTTTTAAAAATATTTTCATGAAATATATGCCCCCCACACAGAAACTTTGTTTGTCCTCAAGTAAATAGCAATGTAAGACAGTGAGAGTGTAATATACAAGTAACGTCATAATGACAAATGCTACATCCCCAAACCTATGGTTTGCTTACGTTACAGCGCATGTTCATCAGGTATAAAGGGAAATATAGTAAGGAAAGATATCATCTGATGTAAAGCATTTCTATGTTGATGTCAAAGCTTTTCTACTATCTTTTGTCAAAAGTTGTATCATTATGTAATTAAAGATTAGTAGACAAAGCATTTTACAGATTATCATCAACACAACAAAAAATAGTTAGTTAATCTATTCAAAATGGTATAAAGGGGAGATAAAAAAAGAATTATGGTCAAGAAAAATAACTAATACATAAAGCAACTAAATAAATTACCCAGACCATTTATACTATTTTCTGGGGTCCTAGAGTTGATACTACTAAAAAGACTAGCTCTTCCAGAGGTTTCTGTGCTCACAATATCTAGTGCTTTCCTTCGGGACACTTAAGGCCAAAGCCAGTTCCACATGGTCAACGATACTACAGTGGGGTTTTACGTTACAGACATTACGTCAAGTGTATGCTCACACTCCTAACTACCTTATCAAGTAATACCTAACAGACCCAAACTACATTAAGTTGGTGGAGTAACTCACACTATAAGATAGAGTTGCACAATTAAGCCAACCGCACACAGAAACGTACAGTGACCACTAGTAAAATGACACTAGTACCTCTATGAATGTTCCTCAAGGTTAAAACCCAAACTACATAAAGTTGGAGAAAGATTTACAGAGTACATGCAATGATAGAAATTAATCTAAGATATTTACAACAAAAGAATACTAGGTTGCCTCCTAGTAGCACTAAGTTTAACATCTTCAGCCAGACGGTTGTGCTGAGTTTACTTGCTACCAGCTTGGCAGAATCCTTTATGGATGATATTCAAGGTCCAAAAGTTCAACAGATTCAACTTCATGAGGGACCATCTTTGGATTGAATGCATGCTTCAATCGTTGGCCATTGATTGTGAAAATACGCCCATTTGTGGGGTACTTAATCTTGATAGCTCCAGAAGGATATGCTTTAAGCACCTCATAGGGTCCATCCCACCTGGTTCTTAATTTTCCTGGGAAGAACTTCAATTTGGAATTAAACAACCAAAACTTGTTAGAAGGAGAAAAAGTTTTTCTCATAATAGATCTATCATGAATTCTCTTCATCATTTCTTTGTAGAGTTTGGCATTCTCATAAGCTTTGAAACGAAGCTCTTCTAATTCACTTAACGCCAATTTCCTACCTCCACCCACCTGTTGTATGTCAAAGTTCAAGGCTTTAATAGCCTAATAAGTTTTATGCTCAAGTTCAACAAAAAGATGGCAAACTTTACCGTATACTAATCTATACGGGGACATGCCGATGGGAGTTTTGAAAGTAGTACGGTAGGCCCATAATGCGTCATGTAGACGACTTGACCAATCTTTACGATCGGGCCTAATCATTTTCTGAAGAATTGACTTGATTTCCCTATTCGACACTTTCACTTGTTTGTCGATGGTAAGGTATCACTATCTTGTGGTGGACTGAATATTTTTTCAATAAGACTTCCAGTGTCCTGTGACGGAAGTGCTGTCCGCCACCACTTAGAAGTACTCGTGGTACACTGAATCGAGAAAATATATTTTCTTTAATGAACTTGGCCACACCTTTATGGCCATTGGTTTGGGTTGCCACTACTCCTACCCATTTGGACACATAGTCCACACCGACAAGAATATAAGTATATCCTAAGGAAGGAAGAAAGAGATCCATGAAGTCTATACCTCATACATCCAATATTTCACATATGAGAATGGGTACCAAGGAGAAGACTACAACTAGCAATTCTTTTTTAGTGATGGAATAGTTTTTTTGTGCATCGTCCAAGGTTTTGCTGGCATAGAATATCACAGTAGGCAACTTATCCCCACGCAGTCCTAATACAGTTCCCGCTGCATAATCTGATGCATCGCACATTATTTCAAAAGGGAGGCTGTAGCAGGAGGTTGGATGATATGAACAGAAGATAGCCAGGATTGAAGTTTCTCAAAAGCTTCTGAGCACTTGTCATCAAAATTGAATTCAGTATCATGTGCTAGAAAACTTGAGAGAGGTCGAGCTATATGGCTAAAGTTCTTGATGAAACGTCGATAAAAACCGTCATGACCCAAGAATGATCGGATATCACGCACCGTCTTGGGTGCGGGTAGCTTTTCAATTAACTCGACTTTGGCTGGGTCCACATGGATTCTATCCTGTGTAACCATATGGCTAAGAACTATACCTTGTCTAATCTTGAAGTGGCTCGTTTCCCAACTTAGAACTAGGTTCATTTTAATGCATTGGTCAAGCACTTGTGAAAGATGCGTGAGGCATTCGTCGAAGGTAACTCCAAACACTGAGAAGTCATCCATGAAGACTTCTAGAAACTTTTTGATCATATCCGAGAAAAGGGCCATCATACATCTTTGAAACGTCGGAGATGCATTGCAAAGACTGAAGGGCATACGCCTGAATGCAAAGGTCCCATAAGGACATGTGAATGTAGTCTTTTCTTGATCTTCAGGAAAGATTGTGATTTGGTTGTATCCTGAATACCCATCTAGAAAACAGTAGTAGCCGTGTCTGGCTACTTTATCTAAGACTTGGTCAAGGATGGGTAAAGGAAAGTGGTCTTTCCTAGTTTTAGAATTGAGCTTTCTATAATCAATGTATACACACCACCCAGTTGTGGTACTTGTAAAAATCATATCTCCTTTATCGTTTGGTACCACTATAATCCCAGATTTCTTCAGTACCACTTGTACTGAACTAACCCAAGGACTGTCAGAAATCAGGTAGATAATACCCACATCAAGCAACTTGATGATCTCTTTGTGGATGACATCCCCAATCTTTGGGTTTAGTCTTCTCTGAAATTCTCTAGAATGAGTAACTCCTTCCTCGAGATGAATTTTGTGCATACACACAAAGGGATCAATACATTTTGAGTCAAAAATTGTCCAACCTATCGCCCCTTTTTGTGAGTATTTAGGACTTTCAAGAGTTTGGCTTCATTCTCGGTAGTCAAATCCGAGACAATGATAACTGGAAGGGTCTCATCAGGGCCTAAGTAGACATACTTTAGATGTTCAAGCAAGGTTTTGAGTTCTAACGCTGGTGAGGAGTCAATTGTGGGGCAATCAGAGGCTTTAGGGAAAAGTAGTTGTCACTTGATCAATATGATCTGGATCAGCAACAATGGAAGCGGAGGCAACCATTTCAGGTGAAATGTCTCATCCATACAAGAGTCGTTCTAGCTCTGCTATTTATTCATCAGGAGTTAAGATTGAATGGACAAACTCATCTATGCATAAGTCAATGGTATCTAAATGGAAGCATTCTTCTTCCTCATCTTGGTTCAACTTGTTGGCTGCATCAGCAACCCTCAACTTTGTTCTCATATTCCCAAAGGTCAATTCTATCATTCCTGTCCTACAGGAAATAACAGTGTCTGCTGTTGCTAAGAATGGTCTGCCTAGTAAAACGGGAGTGGTATTCTTGTTATCAGGACCTAAATCCATGTCTAACACTATGAAGTCAATAAGGAACAGAAAGTTTCCTACACTAACGAAGACATCCTCTACAATACCTTGAGGTCTTCACTCAGATCTATCTGCCAATTGGAGGGTTACATTTGTCAGTGTTAACACTCCAAGACCTAACCTTTGGTAAACTATGTGAGGAATTAGGTTAACACTAGACCTAAGTCTAGGAAGGCGCTTTCTACCCGTTGGTCATTAATTAAACATGGAATGGTAAAAGCTCCTGGGTCACTGCACTTTTGAGGTAGTCCTCTAGTGCAGATGCTACTAACCTTTTCAGTGAGGCGAACCTTTTTTGGAATGTTCATGGTTCGTCTCTTTTTCACACACAAATCCTTCAAAAATGTGGCATAGGCTGGGATTTGTTGAATTACCTCTACTAAAGGCAGATTGATCTTAATATCTTTTAAATGCTTTAAGACCTTGAGCTGTTTAAGATCAACACTTGGCTTCAGATGGGACATATCTGTTGGGAAATGTGCTTGGGATGAGGGTTCAACTATTGGCTCTATCGTTGAGTTCTTATTCTTACGAGAGTCATTGATATCGTTGCTTAAATCCTCGATCTCAGGTTCCTTTACTTCCTCAGGAACATCCCTATTCTTCTTTCTAACCTCTTTGTCTATCAGTTTTCCATTCCTAAGGGTAGTCACGGCCTTCACCTGTTCTTGGATGGTCTTAGTTTGGACATTACTACATTGCCCTCATGGATTTTCCATAGTTTGAGACGGAAGTTTACCCTCATCTTTCCTGCTTATATTTTGGGCTAGTTGTCCAATTTGTCCTTCAAGTTTAGCAATAGATTGTTGCTGAACTTGGACCAATTGTAAAAGTTTATCAAACTTGTCATCAAATAATGATTGTGCAGGAGGAAGAGCAGGAAAATTGTTCTGTTGTATTCGGAATGGTTCTTTTTGGACTTGGTAAAAACCAGGAGGGTTAGAGTTTTGTGGCCTTTGATATGGCTGTAGAGGGAAACGAGGCTCAAAGTTTCCTTGTTGTTTTTGATATTGTTGTTGAGAAAACTAAGGCTCTAGATTCCTTTGTCGCCATGAAAATGCGGGATTGTCTCACCAACTAGGATTATACGTGTTGGAATAAGGATTATAATTCCTTGTATATCCTTGAGTGGCATAGACTTGTTCTTGCATGAATTCAAGAAATTATGAACTAATTGGACAGTCTAGAGTATAGTGATCTACTGCAGAACATACGGCACAAACTTTCATGATCTAAGGAGCTTGCAAAAAAGTAGACCCTAAAGAGATGAATTTTTCTACTTGCTGGGTTAGGGCATCAACTTTATCAGTCAATTGGGAAGTGGAGTTAATCTCGAACAATGCCCTCTTTCGGGGATTATGGGTGCTCTTATTTTCTTTATCTATAGCTATGTTCTGAAGAGAGTCTTCAGCTATATTCTCAATTGTACTCCAAGCATCGTCTGCTGTGAGGTTATAGAAACCTTCATTGCTCATTGCATTTGTGATAACCCAAACCCGGCATGCATTTAATGGCATTTAATTGCATTTAACTAAGTGACATTTTAAATGTTGGTATTGGATTTGTGTTTATTTTTAGTTAAACATTTATTTGAAGCTTTATTTTCATATTTCTTTTAGAAGTAACTAGAATAATACTTGAGCTAATTATTTTAACGGAATATCAACTATTTTTCATATTGATGCAATCGGTTTTATTTTTCTTGCACTTAAAGGCTCGGTTTTCAATTAAATGAAAAGTAGCTCCGAGATGGAGTAAATTTTAAACTATGATACTTTTCAAAAATGATATATTTCTTAGATTCTTTGAGATTTAATTGTTATTCTTTTATTATCGCAAAGTGCATAGCATATCGAGAGAGATAGTTAGGAAATGATTTTCAGTCCTCAGCAAATAGTAAAAACTAGTATTTAGTGTTTTAATTTTAGTGTTTTAAGTTGTATTTAACTGTAATTGGATTTATGTTACTTGTTTTAGCCTTAAAATGCCTAAAATGAGCCTAATTGACCAAGTTTTAAGTAGTTTGACCAAGCGTTGACTTGAGGACTTAAGTCATATTTTAAAATAGCACAATATAGCACATAAAATAAAAAAAGAACCAGCTGAAAACAGTAGGCAGCTGGCCGAAAATGGGAGAGAAGAAAAAAAAATTCAACATCAAATCATCAAATCTTTGCGTGAGCTTGCACGGGGTGGTTTCCGAGGCGTCCTACGAGGTTTTTCTAGCGTCTAGGAGCGTCTAAGGTGAGGGTTTCATCGTTATTTGCGCATTTGAAATATTTGTATCTAAACTTTGATTTTTGGATTTTATGCGTAGATCGTTAGTTTAATCATTTTAATGCTTAAAGAATGTTACTTGTTGATTGTAGAACATGTATTTATAGCTTTTTAATAATTTTTGTGGTTGAATATTGAAATTGAAATATAAATTGTGTAATGAATAGTAAATTATGAATAGTAAACCCCCGTTTCGATGAAGTTGCGCTGTTATGCTTTCTGTTGATGTGAAAAGGTGCTAAGTATGCTAGAATGTGTAAATGCATGATTTGTTTAGGTTGCGTAATGGAAAAAATGAGAAAAATGCCTTTGTGAAAGTTGGGGTTGTTTAGGTCAAGTTTAGCGTTTCCTCGTTTTGCATGATGGCATTGTTTCGGGAGGCCATGGAAGCACTTTTGGTGCGATTATGGCATTGGTTGGGTGATCGGTTGAGGTAGTTGTAGTTCAAACGAGCAAAGGGGAAAATCGGGACTTTGCGTGAATTCTAGGGTAAAGTAGGGTTTCGGGGTCTTTAGACATGCCTTATGGTGACCTAGGAGGATTGGTGAAGTCGGTTTCCAAAGCTCGTGGCTCGTTTGAAAGTAGTAGCGTTTTGAAAGTTGGGGACATTTTTGGGATTTTGTGTGTTTTCATAGTATATTGCTTATATAATGTTTATAATGCTTATAGAATGTTTATAATGTTTATAGAATGCTTATAATGCCTATAGAATACTTGTTATTGTTTGATAATGTTAGTTGGTGTTCTTCTTGTTACTTGTTTGATTGCAAATTCTTGTTAATGCTTATTATGCTTGTTAGAGTTGATTATTGATTGAAATGTTTAACAGTTGTTGAATAATGCTTGATATCTTGTTTATCTCCTCTATCTGTGTTGTTGTACTATCGCTCGTTTATTGCCTTGTATCGAGTCTTGCATTGCATAGTGTCCCGCGCGTGAGTGATGGGTCTCTCTGGGTAACCTCGGGTTGCCAGTGTTGGTTGCTCTAGCTCCGTAGCTATTCCCTCTTCTCGCTTGGGTTGCCTCCCAGGGAGATTTGGGTTGTAGATTGATGGATACTTCCGGGGTATTCCAAACTGGTGTTTTAAGGTGGTGCGCGCTTATTGTCATCGTTGTCAACATCAAGCTCGAGATTGATGTATCGCTCGTGAAATGGTATATTGCTCGTAAGAGTGAACCATAGCCTTCAGAGTGTGGTATAGCTTTGAATGGTTGTGTTAATGCTTTCAGTAATTGCTTATTGTATTGATTGTTTGTCTTGATTGCTTATTTATCAGTTATACTACTTAACTGTCTTATTTGCATTGCACGACCTTCTTTCTCTCCAATTTGATATTTGTCTCGTCCTCACTGAGTATACGTGTTGTGTATACTCACTCCTCACCACCACATTTCAGGAAATGTCATGTTAGCTGGAAGTTCGTGATTTCGTGAAAGTTCGTTGCCTGAAGAGTTGTCTTGCGTGCCTATGTGGCTTGAGTGTCGAAGTTTGTAAAGATGTATGTTCATATGTTGTTTGTATTTATTGTCAAAAGAAATGTAATTTAAATCTAGCTAAGTAGTTGAGGTGAATTGATAAGCTAGTTTATGTAATCAATTAGCTTAGCTTAACTTCAAAGCATGTTTGTAATGTCTAGAGGAAAAGAGTTAGATTGGCATGATAGTTTATTTTATGCAGAAGCTTAGTATGGTTTAATTGTCTAGTTTGAATGTACTTGTCAAAAATGAAAAGAGATAGGTTAGCTTTTAAATTGGAAATGTATGTATACTTGCTGAGTTTAAATTGTTGAAAACCGAGGCTCGGATGGCCTTGGGGAAGTTTTGTATGGTTGGACACGGTGTTGGTCCATTTATATGTTATTATAGGTTTTGCAATTTGCCTAGAAACAGGGGAGACTCTGTCCGTCTTTCCCTAAAATTTTGCCCGGGTTTGGATTTGGGTTGTGAATAGATTGATTGTTAGAACTCCCGGTCTCGAGAGGGATCGGGGTGTTACAGCATTAACCATCATTTTTTGCTGAGGTGTAAGTCTTTAAAGAAATAATGCAAGAGTTCGTGACGTGCGAACCCATGGTGAAGACACTGATTCCTAAGATCATTAAATCTTTCCCATGATTCATGAAAGGGCTCTAAGTCCGACAGAACGAACGACATGATGTCTGTTCGCAAAGTAGTAGTCTTGGCCATTGGAAAGAACCTATGTAAGAATTTCTGAATAAGTTCTCTGCAAGATGTAATAACCCCTGCGTCCAAATGATTTAGCAATTGTTTGGCTTTGCATTTTAAAAAAAAATGGAAACAGACGCAATTGAATACTTTCACGGCTCACGTTAGGGATGTAAAACATAGAACATGCCTCCAATAATTGTATGATGTGAGCGTGAGGCCTTTCGTTGCTTTTTCCGTAAAAGGAAGAAAGTATCGAAATAGTCCCTGTTTTAAGCTCAAAATTGACATTGCCAAGGGTCGGTGGGGCTATGGCAAATTCAGGATTGTAATCGCCCGGAGAGAAATGTTGACGAAGAGTCATCGGTGGGTTTACGGGTCAATTAACAGGTTGAGCTATAGGAAGAGACGGAAGGTTTTGAACATTTCCTTCTTGATCCGCCATCGGGACTTGGTCTCTTATTCGCGGAGTTTCTGGGGCTCGGGATTAAATGGGGCAAGTTCTGAATTTAAGGAATGACGCCCGTGCATGCAAAATATAGTAAAGCTAAGTGCAATACGTAACTACAAAAAATAAGCTAAGTACGTTAAATAAATACAGAAAATAAGCTAAGTACGTGCACAAGCTATTTTAACAAAGCATAATATAAACAGTTTATGTGCAAGTATAATACAGTCAATATACAAATTTTATAAAATTTAATACGAAATAAAACTATATGCAATACATTTCTAATATACTTTACAAGTAGTAGTAAAATTTATACAATTTAAAACAAATATAAACAATATAGACAATAATTAAAACACTTAAAACAACTTCACAAATAATTCAAAAACTAAACTATACCGTGCTTCCTCGGCAACAACGCCAAAAACTTGATTCTTTCAAGGTCTGCAATATAAAAAGGTGTAAAATTGACCAAGTTTAATAACCCGCAAGTGCACGGATCTTGTAGTGTAATGTACTCTGAGTGCGGAATCATATCCACAGGGAAACTCGTTAGTTAGTTAGTGAAGTGTGCGAAAGTGTTAAAGCGGTTTAAGTGATAGTTTGGAAAGGCATTTGAATAGCGTGGAAAAATGTACACTAAACTACAACTAAGTTATACTAACTAAGTAAAAGCGGAATACGAGATAGAGGAATCTAGGGAAATTAACATGCAATGAGGCAGTCAATATAGGCTTATCATCCAGGATTCAAATTCTATGCAAGTGTTAAGCTACAAGCATTAACCTAGTCAATCACCTTAGTCTGATTAAAGTCCCGATTACTACGTTTGTTATAGGTGTCGTTCCATCTACGAGCATAAAGCCATAGTATGGCTCTGTCCTTGTAACCTAATGTAAAAGGTCTGTTTTAACTAGGTAATCAACAGCTCCAACTTAGATAGAAACTATGGTACAACCTATAGTCTTATGGAATATATGATACAACTTATAGATTCACTATTAAAACATGGATATATGGCACGAAAGTAAAACAATCATAACATTTACTAAAAAGGGTTACGTATGAAAGACAATACTGAATTAAAACAAGTCATATATTACAATTGAATTAAATAAACTGAATCCGAGACCATATATTAAAAAACGGTCATTTACAATATTCTCCCCTAGATAATAGCTCTACTCAGACATAATAATAAATACAAGTAGTACAAATAAGAGAGTCAAGAAAGGCTCCCCCGATATGACGACTTTGTATTTTTGATTCCAAGAATTTGAGTAGAGGTCCGACACAAAATAGCTATTCGGGCGGAGATTCCACCGAATAAGAACTACTTGGACAGAATTTCCTCCGTATTCTACTAATACTCCTAAATTAAACTAACTAAATAAACTAACGAATTAATTAATAGAAACAATAATTAAAATCTAAATTATATATTAAATTTGGACCGGGAGAGGGGTATTTATAGGCAAAATAATTAAGGCGCGCTCTGCTCCGTCCGTTGGCTTTTTGACACGTGTTTCTTCCGGAATATGGTGGAAGATACTGTTAAGGGCGCTCAAGCGCCCTTCTGCTACTTCGCTGGATTTGCGCCACGTGTTTCTTCAAGAAGATGGTGGAATTTTCTGGACAGGGCGCTCGAGTGCCCAGTAGGACCCCCTTTTGTTGACTTTTTGGCTCTTCAATTTTGATTTTGGCCAAACGTTGACCGAGGCATTTGTAGGCTTTTTTCAGCTTTCTGAGTCTGATTATGCGTTAGTTTCAGCCAAATTCTATCTCTATGAACTTCATTCTTCCACCGGTTCTCGTGCTTCCCCGTTCTCAACTGCTTGACTTGCAATTTGGATCATTTCGGGCCTGATTTTTCACTTTTCAATATTATCCTACATTGCATCGAAAGTAAATAAGTGTTGCATTTAATCCTAAGTTAAGATGCAAATGCAGTGCAAATACAACGGTTTGAGTGCTGCAAATACAGTCATATCACATATTTACAATAAAGTTCATTACAACACAAACTATAGAACTCCAAGACAAATTAAGTAACATCCATCAAGCAATCAAGTAGGAGGCTCACTCTCGACCTTGTTTCCACCTGAAATGTTAGCAAACGGGGTGAGCTTTCACGAACTCAGTGAGAGAGAGAATAAGGGAAGGTTTTGAAAAGCCTTTTTACTTTAAAAACTCCTTTCGAAAACAAGCTGTGAACCAATATATAAAATTAAGCACATTAAACTCAAGCAATAATAGCAGTAAGAACAATTACTCAAGTAAGATCAAAGCTTTGAAACATTCATGAGTTTACGCTAAACATTGACAGTGCCACTTACACATTTGGATTCGAGACTATGGTAGTCATGCCAATCACTGATGACATCGGGCCACCCGAAATGACACGACGTTACTTAACGCATTCAATACCATGGTAGTCATGCCAATATACTGATGACGTTGGGCCGCCCGAAGTGATACGACGCTACCACTAACTTTTAATGCCATGGTAGTCATGCCAATACACCGACGACATTGGGTCACCTGGAGTGACACGACGCTACCATGACCCGCTTAAACATTCGCATGCACAATCAATCATTTAATCATACATTCGCTTTGTATTTCATATTCATTTCGCATTCAATTAACCAAGTAACCAAGCACTTAAACCACATTTAGCATATACTATAACGCCCCGTCTAAGCGAATACACTGAAGGGCAGAGGCCCACTAGCGACGTCACATATGACAATATTGTCCGCTCTAGGTTACCACATTGGGCCCCTCACGGTTTTTTTCTCACAACCCAACTTGGACTGGAAAACGCTTCGTCACGAACATAAGGGAGAACCCTTCACTATATATTCAATGGTCCCAGCACGTAACCAGTCGATGTGGGATATTATATCCGCCCCTCCTTGGGGACCTAGTGTCCTCGCTGGCACAAAGACCGGCCCGCTCTGATACCACTTCTATAATGCCCCGGCTACGTGAATACCCCGAAGGGCAGAGGCCCACCAGCGACGCAACATATGACAATATTGTCCGCTCTGGGTTACCACATTGGGCCCCTCACGGTTTTGTTTCTCACAGCCCAACTTGGACTAGAAAACGGGTCGTCATAAACATAAAAGAGAACCCTCCACTATATATTCAATGGTCCCATCTCGTAACCAGTCGATGTGGGATATTACATATACACTTCCTCTTTATCTACTTCAACTACATTGACAACATTTCAATCCTTAGCAACACATTCAACAATTAGAGAATTCAATTCAACATTCTAATCAAAATCTAGCAACATTTAGCATTTCAATCAACATGTTATTTCTGTTTAGCAACACATTAGCCAAGCAAGCATCCATCTTACTCCTTCACCCAACTCCTATAACATTAGCATCAACTCAACCTTTAACCACACAACCAACATAAAAGAATTCTAATCAACATTTTAACTACTTTTTCAACACAAACTCTCAAGCAATTTAGCATTCTTCTCATAATCAATCAAGGTCATACTCTAGAATACATATGAACCTAACATTTAAGCATTAAAGCACGCATAATACTACACGAAACGAGTAACCAAAGGGCTGCCATTGGACTGCCCAAAACTGGCCCTAACATTGTCAACGTTATAAAAATTCAGCCAATACCCAACATCCATTTTTCAACTTCAATGATGCAACCAAGCAATTTTACATGCCATGAACATATATTAATGTTATACACTTCATATACAAGCAATGATTCAAGATTCAACTCAAAGTTTACCTAACTAACTCAAAAACATCACTTATAACCAAACTACATCAAGCCACCGTTTAAATTAGCTAAAATCCAAGTATGTTGTACTAAAGCACCTATCTAGGAAAATATACAAGCTTATACAACATTAAACCACCTATATATGCAAGATTATAAAATGAGCATCAATTTTAAAAATAAGTTGTAAAAAATCCCCTCACCTTTGGTACTAAAAAGGTTAGAAACACATAGAATAGGCCCAAATGAGTCAAAAACAAGCTTCGTTTTGCTCCAATCTGCCTCCAATTGCACCAAAAATGCTTAAAATCACAATTTATATTATTCACCCATCTCCTTAGGGCTCACGGCTAAAGAAAGGGTTTTTTTTGTGCAATTTTGGCTTTACTTTATGCTATATTGGGTATATAAAAGCCAAGTCAAGGTCAAAGGTTCAAAGCTAGTCAATGGAATATTTAAGGTAAAAATGACTAAGTTAGACATGCATTTTGCTCCTAATTTTAATTATGCCATGCTAGCAAATATTCAAAGTGATAAAAGACAAGTTTAGGGATGTTATTTCATATAATTACGTGTTTACCACTTAATTTGGTCAAAGAAGATGAAAGGTCAACAAAATGCAATCAAATGGACTTTAAATGCACATTTTGTATTCAAATGACAAATAAATGATATAAATGCACATATTATGTCAAATAATAATTTAAACAAGTAAATGCACATAAAGTCCATGCTCGGGTCTCTCAGATACTATCCATCATCTTCAACACATATGTCTTGATAGAATTACTGTAACACCCTGATCCCTCACGAGACTGGAGCTCCGATCCAAAACCCGAAGTCACGAAAAATGAGAAAAAACGGACAGATTTTTTCTTGTTTCTATGACTAATGTCATTCCTGCATACAGAAGAAAGAACCACAAAACAATAACCCAACATTCATCACAAACTCCATTCTTCAAAATCATATCCTCATTCCATCCTTAAGGCCATCCGAGCCTTAACTAAGACAAGATAAACACACAAGCATACATGACTTAAGCTATTGAAAAACTATGTTTACAATTTTCACTTATCATACCACTCTAACATTATCTATTTACTATTCTTATATTTTATGTGGGCTACCCATCTTTCAATTAACCAAACAAGCATGCAACCTTCTAAGCAATAAAGTAAAGCTTTAACTTATTACATACCACTACAATTATCACATCATACAAACATTAAACCATCTATTACAATCCTTCACAACATAATTCAAATACACGCAAGACTTCTACTTTACAAATTACACTATCACGAGCAAGCAACAATTCAATCTTAGGAGGCCAAACAGCTTGTAGGCACTGCAATTGCTTCGTACTAAACCTAAAAAGGTTAGGAAAAGGGGTGAGCATACAATACATGTATATTCAGTGAGGGTAGGAACAAGTATCCGTGGAGTTTTCGCAAAAGGGTTTTCGTGCAATGCATATAAATCTCAAATCAAATAACAAAATAATTACTCATTCAGCAATAAAGCCAAGTAACACATAATCACAAGAGAATCAATCAGTTCCACAAATTTAACAGCACACAAATAAGAATTCACTCGTATGTAACTCTTCAAGGACTTAAGGTAAAGCGAGAGGTATATTTAAAAATGATATGAGGTAACTCTCTAAGGACTTAGGGCCTAAGCGAGAGTTACACAATAAGGATACCATGTTCTCCACGAGCACAAACCATGATCCACGATCCACTAATCATGAACAGAAACCCGATATAATAATGATAACGATAACGATAAGCCGGCATACCACCTTATATCTCTAAAGGGTGTACTCCGGATGTACCCTTATCCTACGACCTAACTGTCCAAGGACTTAGGGCCCAAGCGAGAGAGGGACTGGGCAACCATGGTAGCCGAGGTATACCAACAAGCCCGATGCCACCCGACTTCTCCGATACTATTATGCCCAAATGGTTGTGCAACCACGATGCAATGCACTCAAGATGATAACAGACAAGATAATCCAATAAATACATAATCGAGGGAGAACAAAGTAGGTTGCCCTTACACACAATATGGCAATCAATAAACACACATAAATTCAAGCAATTATATTAAATCATACAATTTAAGAATAATAAAGTAACTAAGATGCACACAAGGATGAAAACTCCCTCACCTCTACCAAGCTCCAAGATGAAAGAATTGGCTTCAATTCATTCTCGTACACCTACAATCAGTTCTAATCATACTCTAATCAATTAAAATATTAATCTAACATTATGAACATTTATGGCACAAGAATTTAGCATTGGAGTAAGTATTTTACTTACTAACTACATCAACCCCTTTTGAACAAGTCAACTTCACAAAGATATAAACATATAAACCAATTCATAATGAAGTAAACATTCTATACAAGCACAATTAGACACATTAATAATCAACTACAAGCCAATTACTAACATGTTTCTCAACTTACATAAGCTAATCCCCTTAGTCCAATCTCAAGCTCATACAAACGAAACTCAAGCCACTCACAAACCAATCATTCTATCTTCCAAAAGACACTTTATGAACCCCTTTTAAACTGAGCAAACTCACTTTTAACACTAAAGCTCTTAATGTCCCCAAGGTCACTTTGAACTACGGTTACTCAATCCACTCCTCTATTCAATGCCATATTGACACCAAAAGTGCCTCCTTGACTAATTAACAACTTAGGCGAAAACCAATTACACTTAGCATTTCAATCCGACCAAAGCCCCTTTTCATTTTTTTAGGTAAAACCCGTTAATTTCGAGTTAAACTAATTATCTATTCACTCCAAGCATCCACCTAGTTTCTATAACATTTATGACACCAATGTGAAGCATTACATAAGCATCTAAGGTTCAATTATGCAATATCCCTTAAACTACCTGAAATAAACATAAAAATCCAACGATATCTGAATGATATAAATTTTATCGAGCGGGCATTTTTACATCTCTAGAGTCTATATCTAATGTTAGATTGAATTTTAGAGCATGGTTTCTTGGTCCTGAATGAATAGTGTCTGTTTCAAGACTTTAATTGCTAGAACTTGGTTATCTCTTAATCTAGTTTCGATCTAACTATCAAAGAATGTTCTCTACACATATTTAAGCATATTAGAAGCATCAATAAGCATAGATAAGCTAACAAGCAAGAATTCATAATTTTCAAGAAATCTTAACTATTCATCATCTTCTCTAATTAGCTTCTATGCATTTCCATGGTTAAACATTTAGTATAAATAATATAGAATGTTATACTAACTATATAAACATCATTAAAGGCAATATAATCTAATAATTCAAGCATTAGAACAAATCTAGGAATTTTACATAATATAACCCTAACTAAAAATGCTCAAATAAATATATCTCTCACCTAGATACAAGGTTAGAGAAGCTTGTAGATGGCTTAGACATGTTCAAGAACTCAAGATTCATGTTTGGAATGGATGGAAATGTCCACCTATAGCAATTTTTACAAGAAAAAATAATATTCCCGTATGTGGGTTTTTGGCTAATTTTTTGACCTTTTCGAGCATAAATTTTGGATTATAAGAAGACTTGGTCAATTGGTCAAAAGGGTCCACAGTATTTGGGTGGGTCAATGGGTCAAGTTGTTTGGCTAGGCAATTTATTTGGCTAAGCAAAATGCTAGACAAAGTGAAAACTTAAACTAACATCCTGAAAATACTATTCACGAAACACACAAAACTTTTTATCTACCCGCCTTCCCAATATGCTATGCAAGTAATTCTAATTTTCTCATACCTCCTAAATGTCAAGTAACATGGAAAAAATTTAAAATCAAGGAAATAAAACAGTCAAAAATGTAAGTGAATAGTAACTTTTTCTAAGTAAGTATTTAAGTAATTAAATGCACAAATAAATTCACAAAATGTATGCAATGAATGTTATATGCATGCTCTAGGGCTCAGGTATCACAATCACCCTCTCTCATCTTAGTAGTCTTCAACTTACTTAAAGTGGCCAATGATGTTATCATGTCAGATAAAAGCTCTATGTCCATATGCTGAGACCGTAGAGTATCAGAGATGGTAGAAAGTATAATAGTGTCGGCTTGCCTCCGCCTTTTCTCTTACTCTGTTCTATATTGGTTAGAAGTGGCCTCAATCTTAGGACATGGTTCAGTAAGGACATATGTATACCCGTGATTTTCGAGTATTATGTATAGCATGCATGAGAATATAATAATAGGAATTCATGAATGCAAGCGCACAAACATAGGTTATCCTTTTAACTATGACTAGTGCCCTAGTGATTACCTTATCACTACTTAGTTTGGCTTCCCAAGATCTGATAGCACTTACTCCGTAGGGGGGTTACTACCTATCTTGAGTCGAGTTTAAATACCATTCCTTATGGGATTTTATAGATAATTTAGACTCGAGCCTCCGTAGGGAGGTTAATCTTATCAATATCTATAAGGTGATTTATAGCCTAGAACTCCACTGCAGGGTGGTTGCTCCACTAACATCTTTTATGTGAATTCCCAATTTTAGATCAAGCCGCTAAGTCTAGGAATGATGTCACCCTCCACAGGGAACATACCGCATGGTAAGGTGAGGTGGCATCACCCTTTAACATGATCTGGATATGAAAAGCCGTGGGATTTTCTAATTCCCTCTCCCACTCGATTATTTGGATTAAGGGTTTCTACTTATGTAATTTTCTTCAATACTTAATTCTGGTTTTTTTCAAAAAACTAGATTAAAGCCTATAATCATTTTGTCTAAAACCTTCAAGTATAATATTTAAATCACATAAACCTAATTCGGGTTATTATCCTAACCCTAGGTAAGACTTTCTATAAGTCTCTAGTTAAATCTAGGTTCTTAGGCAAAATAGTCATCTTAATAATTTCCTTAACCAATTTCAATCTTTAATTTAATTAATCTTTACACTTTAATATTTCTAGTCAAATATCTAGATTAATTATTTGACTTGACTATCAAGAGCTTAATTTTTGTACTTATAGGATTGCCTATAATTTAATCCTATAAGGTAAACTTAATGCTAAATAATTTTGCATAATCAAATAAAGATAAACTAATTATGTAAAAACACATAATTCAAAAAAATTGATTTTCTAGCATTTAATAAATAATTAATCATAAATAACTCCCATAAATGATATTTTACTCTTTGCTAAAACAAAGTATCTGTAAAATATACTTCATATTAATCCATGTGAATAAACAAGTTTAGTGCCGCACGCTTGGCCGCGCGTGCCTCTCACGCGCATGCGAGCTCTTTTCCTTTTTAATATAAATATATATATATATTTCGTGTTGTCTAAATCCTTAGTTATCTTGGATTACCTACTATAAGTTATCCAATTCAATTCTATAACCGTTATTTGCATTAATATGAACTTCTAAATTTTCACAGGAATTTTTATTTCGAAACTTCAGGAAAACTGATTTCACTAAATTCCTTTAATTCTAGGGAGTTTAAAGTGGTTTTAAAAACTATTAGTTATAATCTTTTAAACTACTATTAAACAAGTAATTTAATCCAAATTCAATTAGTAATCCGAAAGCACATGTGAATTAATTTTCAATAATTAATTCTTATAAACATAGAAACTAGCAAGAACACATAATTCCATGCATCAAAAGCATTAAAGAAATCTGAATTTTTTTCAGTGTTCTTAGATTATTTCTTAGTTTCTACTACTAAACAATTAAAATAATTTAACTATTTCATGATTGAATTCGCAGTGGCTTTGATACCACTTAAAGAAAACGTTATATTGCATGAATCAAATTCTCTAATTGCAAGAATAAGGCAGAAACATTCATGCATGGATCTTTAAAATAAATAAAGCATGAAATAGCTACTTGAACATCTAAACAGTTCAAAGTTTAATTATAAAAGTAAATAAAGTTTTCAGTAATACCTTTATCGCGAAGAACGTAAGAAGAAAACTTCACCTTTGCAGAAGAACAATGCTCGACACACTTGTAAGAGTGTTTCTGCTCCTTAACTCTGATCTTCCCCTCTATTCCTAATTCCAAGCTTAAGTATTGATCAAGTTGTGGAACTTGATCTTGCTAAACTAACTAAAAGAAAAACGATTCAAGTTTCTTCAAAAGTTGAAGCTTACTCATAAGAAAGAAAGAAAGAGATCTCAAAGGAAATGGTACAATTATAGAGCTTGTGGTAGAGGCCTTTATATAGGTGAAGATATGCAAGGTAATCCTGTCTGAAAACATAATCCAAAAGAGCAAATGATTAAGACTTTGATTTATCCATTAATTCCATAATACAATGGAAATCCTTTTCCACCTCATATTTACTCCATTAGATTGCCCTACCCCCTGCGTTCTACCTTGGGTCGCGTGCCAGGATGCTGGGGTAAAGGCCCGATCCCTCGCGGAATCAAGACTACTAGAGCAACCCGACCTAATCCCCAAGGCCCGAAAATCGAGGAAAAACAGACGGAGTTTTCCCTGTACTACGGCTAGACCAAACCTGGTCAAGTAAGCTCAATATCAACATACAACAAGTCCACAAGAAATTCCAATCAGATTTGCATGATAGGCCCAACATTTCTCTACTTAGACATTACACAAACAACCATTTTAGCCAACCACCAACCTCAAGACTATCCCATTAACATAAATGCCATATCACTAGCCAACTACAACTTTAGTTACAAGCCCTTTATACATAAACATTACAAGACCACTAAGCCCAAAAATAGATTACATGTTCATTACATCAAGTACAGCTTAACATTACAACATATTCCGATCAACACAAGATAAGCTATCCAACCTCAAGCAAGCAAGATCAAAACCACTTCGAGCTTCTTCTTGGGAATTATCTCTGCTTTTCCTGAAAATGTTAGATAAAAGGGGTGAGCATTCATAATGCTCAGGGAAGGGGGACAAATACGAGGAGTTTTCTAAAATCCTTTTCATGAATACACGTATGACAAGTATTATAATCACTAACAAGTACACATTAAATAAACACAAGAATATAACATTGATACAAGATATTCATTAATGCATTAGAAACTAGTAACCATATATGGAAAGACAAGTACACATTAAAGAAACACGGGAGTTTAACATTGATACATGATATTCATGAAAGCACTAGAACATTAAATAGCCACATATAAAAAGGATACACACGCGCACCCCATGGAACACTCCGTCTATTCGGGTTCCCATTTCCATCTCTTCCACTTTCTTTGATTCATCTCGCAACCCTCGTAATGCCGGTAAATCCCCAAACACTCCAATGGGTGTACTCCAGATGTACCCCAATAATCCTACGACCTATGCCCCATGGAACTCTCCGTCCATGCGAGATAGGGAATAGGTCATGGAAGTTGAGCAACCAACCACTGGAAAGCCCGATGCCGCCTAGGGAGGCCCAACACATCCGTGTCGAACGTGATGGTTGCAACCATTGAAAATACTTGATACGCTTTGTTAGCCTCACTGAAACACTTTGATAGCACATAACACTTAAACATGATATAGCACGCTTTATATGAACATTTGATAGCACGTAAGTGAGGAATGCCAAAGTAGGCCATCCTCGAGCACATATGCATTAGCATGTATAATAATTACTAAAACATATGCTACTTCAATTTAAGCTCAAGTTTACATGCTTGGAGACATTCTCTACTAATTATCACTTGATAATAACATGTAATTCATGAATAACTTTAAAGACAAGTGAATATACATGCATTCTTGTACAACATAGATTGTAATATACCCTCATTATACATGACATGGATTTATTTCACTTACATATACCTTAATTCCATCAAGCAACCATTATTTACCAAGAATTAACCACAAATACAACATATAACACTTAGCAATATAAGCTGAAATTCTAGACTGCACATGTATGAATTTACGGATTCGGTTATCAACCTTAATCATCTCTAAAGCCTCTGAAACTGCACAGGTATGAAGTTCATTAAGTGTAAATTTGTTTAGCATCAAATGAATCCTAATTTGGAGCTATATTCATCAAGTTATGGCCTCTAGAAGTTAACTCCGCAATCTGCTCTGCACCTACGGGTCAATCAGAACCTTACTATTTTGGCCCTAAAAATGAATCTTAGTGATAGAATTAAGACGTGCACCTAATTCAAAGTTTGTTCCTCAAGGTCTTGCGCACAGCATATTAAAAATTCAGCCAATTCCGACAACGTTTTCTATGTCAAACGAGCTCTACAAGTCAGGTGCGCAAAGTTGTCCAAAGCACACTCTTGCACTAATGCTCACTTAGCTTGTTTTGCTTCCACTTCATGAATATATATGTTATACATTGCATTCTAGAGCTAAAACGAACTCTTTCAAGCATTAGCACAAACAATAAATCTATACTACACCTTTATCTTCAACATACAAAACAACAACAACAACTTCCATACAAGTTTCCAAATTTAGAAGGCATACAACACTAGCTTCACATGTTCATCATCATAATCAAGTTAGCTAACTAACTTATGGCATAAATCAACTTTATTCAACATTTTTATGAACTTACCACTCCCAAAAATATAAGAAATATGCACATTAAATGTAACCCCTCACCTCTTGATGATGATTAAGTGCAAGAACAAGGATGAAAATGGCTCAAAACCCCTCTCTTCTTCCTTCTTTTTCTCTCCTTCTTCTTCTTCCTTTATTCTCTTTTGTGTGTGTGTGTGTGTGTTGAGTGCAAGAACCAAATTGTGTGTTTGTGTTTGTGTCTTGTTTGTTTTGTTTTTAATGATAATTGGTAGGTAGGATTTTTGTTATAACCAAATGACTAACTTGCCGCCCTAACTAATTTCCTAATTACTAGTTTGCCATTTAGTTGTATCCTAAATAATTTAGTTTGCTATTGTAAATCCGTAACGTTTATTTAGCTTCTACGATACCCCTAACCCCAAATACATATGAATGCACGTAAATGCACGTTAAACGAAACAAATACACGTAAATCAAGAAATATGCCAATTAATGCACACAAATATATGCAAATAATTAAAATAAACATATAAATATATGCAAATTAATAAAATAACTATATGCTTGGGCCGGGGCATGACATACTCCCCCTTTAAAACAATTGCGTCATCGCAATTCTTTCTTTACAAGATAACTACTCATGGAACTGCAACAACTCTGGTCCACATATACAAGGTAGAACACTGAATGCCAATTTCTGATTACCACATGCCGATTGCCGAGTACCAATCATAAAATACCGAATACCGGTTTTTGAATACTCTATGCCACATTTTAAATATCAACACTAAATACCAAAGGCCAGATGTCGAATTCCGAATTAGAGTACCACACAAAAATACCAATAAGAAATCCCCAACAAGAACACGAAGAGAAATACCAAGTGAGAATTCCCAAATAAGAATACCAAATAAAGGCCTCGGTTAAGAACACCAATTAAGAATTCCGAATAAGAACTCTCTGAATAGAAACACCATATAAACTCCAAATATGAATACCGAATGGAAATTCTGAATAAGTAGTCCAAATAAGAACCCCAAGTAGAATACCGCATAAAACACTAAATAAATAATTCGAATGAGAATACCCAATAGAAATACCATATGCCGAATAAGATCGCTGAATAAGAACATCAAGTATGAATTTCAACCATCGAACATCGAGCACTAACCACCAATCATCAATCATTGCCCACCTATCATTGATCTCCGATTACCGATCACCAGAGGAGGAGATGGACCATGTAGTGCATGATTACCATATAATGCGACATTATTATATCATGCGATGCACATTTCACATATTCAAGAACAATTATCAAATTAGGAACACTTGTCATATTATAATCAGATAATACACACTTAATATATACTAAACATGTAACACATTATCCACTAAACACACTCCACATGCATGCACACGAGGGTTGCTACACGATAGACCAAGGACCCTGTCCCGACTTATGAGCTATCTAAGCCCTGTTACTACCTGTAATGCCCCGATCTCTCACAGAATTAGGACCACTAGGGCAACCCAACCCAATCCCCAAGGCACGAAAAATAAGAGAAAACGGACTGAGTTTTTCCTGTACTACGGCCGGACCAAACTTGGTCAATCAAGCTCAACATCAACATACAACAAGTCCACAAGAAATTCCAATCAAATTTGCATGATAGGCCCAACATTTCTCTACTTAGACATTACACAGACAACCATTTTAGCCAACCACCAACCTTAAGACTATCCCATTAACATACATGCCATATCACTAGCCAATTACAACATTAGTTACAAGCCCTTTATACATGAACATTACAAGACCACTAAGCCCCAAAACAGATTACATGTTCATTACATCAAGTACAGCTTAACATTACAACACATTCCGATCAATACTAGATAAGCCATCCAAACTCAAGCAAGCAAGATCAAAACTACTTCGAGCTTCTTCTTGGGAATTATCCCTACTTTTCCAGAAAATGGTAGATAAAAGGTTTGAGCATTCACAATGCTTAGTGAAGGGGAACAAATACGGGGAATTTTCTAAAATCCTTTATGTGAATGCACGTGACAAGTATTATAATCACTAACAAGTACACATTAAATAAACACGAGAATATAACATTGATACAAGATATTCATTAATGCATTAGAAACTAGTAACCATATATGGAAAGACAAGTACACATTAAAGAAACACGGGAGTTTAACATTGATACATGATATTCATTAAAGCACTAGAACATTAAATAACCATGTATAAAAAGGATATACTCGTTCACCCCATGGAACGCTCCATCCATACGGCTTTTCATTTCTATCTCTTCCACTTTCTTTGCTTTATCTCACGACGCCCGTAATGCCGATAAATCCCTAAACACTTCAGTGGGTGTACTCCGGATGTACCCTTATAATCCTACGACCCACGCTCCATGGAACGCTTCGTCTATGCGGGATAAGGAATAAGTCATGGAGGTTGAACAACCAAACACTGGCAAGCTTGATGCCGCCCAGGGAGACCCAACACATCGGTACCGAACACGATGATTGCAACCATTGAAAACGCTTGATATGCTTTGTTAGCTTGTTAGTCTTGCTGAAACACTTTGATAGCACATAATACGTAAACATGATATAGTATACATTATATGAACATTTGATAGCACATAAGTGAGGAATGCCAAAGTAGGCCATCCTCGAGCACATAATCATTAACATGCATAATAATTACTAAAACATATGCTACTTCAATTTAAGCTGAACATTCTTTCCTAATTATCACTTGCATATAATTAGCACTTAACTCACATGGATAGCAATTGACTTCACGAATTCAATAAGATAATAACATGTAACTCATGAATAACTTTAAAGACAAGTGAATATACATGTATTCTTGAACAATATAGGTTATAACATACCCTCATTATACATGACATGGCTTTGTTTCACTTACATATATCTTAATTCCATCAAGCAACCATTATTTACCAAGAATTAACCACTAATACAACATATAACACTTAGCAATATAAGATGAAATTCTAGACTGCACACGTATGACTTTACTGATTCTGTTATCAACCTTAATGATCTCTAAAACCTCTAGAAGTTAACTACGCAATCTGTTTTGCACCTACGGGTCAATAAGAACCATACTGTTTTGGCCCTAAAAATGTATCTTAACGACAAGATTAAGACTTGCACCTAAAGCAAAGTTTGTTCCTCAAGGTCTTGGGCACAACATACTATTAGCCAATTTCGATAACGTTTGCTATGTCAAACGTGCTTTACAATTCAGGTGCACAAATTTGTCTAGAACACACTCTTGCACTAATGCTCACTTAGCTTGTTTTGCTTGCACTTCATGAATATATATGTTATACATTGCATTCTAGAGCTAAAACACACTCTTTCAAGCATTAACACAAACACTAAATCCACACTACACCTTCATCTTCAACATACACAACAACAACAACTTCCATACAAGCTTCCAAATTTAGAAAGCATACAACACTAGCTTCACATATTCATCACCATAATCAAGTTAGCTAACTAATTTATAGAATAAATCAACTTTGTTCAACATTTATATGAACTTACCACCACAAAAAATACAAGAAATATGCACATTAAATGTAACCTCTCACCTCTTGAGGATGATTAAGTGCAAGAACAAAGATGAAAATAGCTCAAAACTCCTCTTTTTTTCCTTCTTTTTCTCTCTTTCTTCCTCTTCATTTCTTCTCTTATGTGTGTGTATTTCAGCCGTGTGTGTTTGTGTGTTGAGTACAAGAACCGATTTGTGTGTATGTGTTTATGTGTTGTTTGTTTTTTTTTTTAATGATAATTGGGTAGTAGGATTTTTATTATAGCCAAATGACTAACTTGCCCCCTAACTAATTACCTAATTATTAGTTTGCGATTTAATTGTATCCTAACTAATTTAGTCTGCTATTATGAATCCGTAATGTTTATTTAGCTTCTATGATACCCCTAACCCCCAGCTACATATGAATGCACGTAAATGCATGTTAAACGAGACAAATGCATATAAATCAAGAAATATGCCAATTAGCGCACAAAAATATGCAAATAATTAAAATAAATATATAAATATATGAATATTAATAAAATAACTATATGCTCGGGTTGGGGCGTGATAGCTAGTTTAGCTAGTCAACTTTAATTAATTATTTAATTAATTCCAATTAATTTTCAAAGTCTAAATCTAGTCTACTATTTTAGAATAGAACTTTTTTCCAACTATGGAAAAGCCATCTTAAATATTTAGTAGCCTTTAGACTTAAATTAATTAATTATTTAATTAACGTTTATTAATTATTTAACCAAAAATTATGCCAAGAATCAAAATAGAAAATATCTTCCACAAATTAGAAATTCTATTTATCATCTCTAATTGTCAAGGGATTAAATCCTCTCTTCAATTTAGTAATTTTTTACATTAATAAATACACTTATTAGGTAAATGGCTAGAAAAGGGGACCAAAGACATAATTATCCTTCCACTGAAAATGATGAAAATATTATCGCTAGTTTTCTCGCAATACTTTGCCATTTTAACCTTAGTCTATTCCATTAAAAGACTATGGTTGCACTCCAAGATAACTAATGTATAAACAAGAGTTAGTCAATAATATATGACGTTCAGTCTTCAGACCAACTAAGTGATAATGACCAAAAACGCCCCTCTATACTCACTTATAGCCAAGACAGGTTTCCTAAGTGTACTATCACTTCTTTGACTATACCTTATTCTCCTTAGAACCTCTAACCCATAAGTGTAACAATCAGTACAACAAACTATACTACTATGTATAGATTCACGATGATCAAACTAGATCATTCTAAGGGAGTGATTATTGTATAGATTTCTTACTGCATATGCATGTCTTTTCTAACCAGGTCTAGACACTCAAATCATGGAGCTATTGAATCCTATATAAGATCTCACCCATAGTGACTCAAAGTGCAAGAACTTGACTTCGTCACTTTATCCACATATGCTCAAGATTGAGAGCATTGGCCCACTTAGAAGCTAGTAGGTATAGGTGACCTCTTTCTTCGATAGTACTTATTTAGAGTATCACACCTACGGTGGCACATCCAGTGTATACACATGCATAAGCGAAGTAAGCTTGGAACCCCATCCATGATCAAAGCATACCACCCTTTTATAAATAGAACTTATTCACAATAACTTCAACATAGTAGAGTGCCCAGCTTTACTACTTAGTTATGGACTAAATAGTTCTACTTAACAAGTACCCATGATTTAGATATTCTGTACGTAACCACCACGTACCTAAGTCAACACATGAAACAAGGACCTTGCACGCATATATATAAGTCAACCACATAAGAAAGAAACATACTCATAAACTAAGATGACATTTAATTAATCATTGCAAATATTCAAATACATTGATGGCAAAGTGCTAGTGGTCTTTTGGGCATATCTCTTTCCCAATAGGTGTTTCAATTCGTCTCACTGAGTCCTTGTTAAGGACCTTGTTTCAACTCTTTCAAGAGGGTTGTTGCTTCTATATTGCTCAAGGATGGCCTACTATGACAGACACTGAATGTAGTGATATGAGTTATATGCTTTATCAAGGTCTCGATCAAATTTCTCCCATGACTACTCCAGAGAATAGCAAAGTAACTGGGCGTATTTATCTATTACAGCATATAACAAATGATGTTGTCATGCATAGAGTCACTAACGATGGATGGATAAACTACACTGATGCATTCATCATGTATTTGTTCAATGCCCGTCATCGCATCAACCTACCCCATCTGATGATCCGACATATGTGGCATGTTACAGATCAATCTAAAGGTCAACCCTATGGTATGGTTCTGACTCGTATCTTTGAGCATTATAACATTCCTTTAACAAGACATAGGCGTCTATTCTTTAACACCAGGAGGTTTAATACTCTTTTTATACGAAGAATAAGCCTATTCATTTATAGGGATGCAGTTTATAGATGGGGTGAGTTATCCACATTATCTGTTGAAATTCAACAAGAAGTCTTGGCTAGATTTCCATCTACAGGTAAGAAACCACAAGCTCTAACTGATACTATAAATGAGGATAATAAGTAAGATTTATTGGATACTAAAGAGGCAATAGCACGGGAAGTTATTGCTCGATCAGTAGCGTCTACAAGATGAGAAGAAGAACAAAATTGTGAGATAGACACCATGGGACGTTCGTCACATGAAAAATATAAATAAATGGGGGAAAGCTCATTGTGAAGATATCAGTCGTATGCGAAAAGATATGGTAAATTTAAACATTTGGTTGGCCAGTTTTGCTAAATAGGTTTGTGATAATGGGAACCAAGCTCCTGTTCCTCTTGGCAGTCTTCCAGCCCCTGATCCAGTATATGAGAAAATTACTGATGGCGAGGTGGAAAGTGGGGAAGACTGATGCACCTTGAACGCTCTTCTACTTTAACTTTTTGCCTATTTATTTTTGGTCGGATAGTCCTTTGCCTTGCTTGGACAATCCTTCTATGTTTAACTGAATGCCTTTGATGCTTATAAGTTCCTTTTTTTCTTTCTCTTGTAATTGTTATGTTTAGGTTGCTTTTGATGATGTCAAAGGGAGGAAAAAAATCGTGGTTGTTTAATAATATATATGATTCGGTTATATATGTATGCACTTATGCACTAATATAGGGGGAGATGTATACTCTTAATACTAGGAGATGTCTTGCATTTTACAGAGAAAGATACATTAATTAAGGGGGATCCTACTAATCACTAAAAATGCGCCTTCATGTATAGAGATTTTGTCATCATCAAAAGGGGAAGAATGTTGGTCTGAAAGCATTTAACTATATATTTTGATGATAACAAAAATCTTTATTCCAATGCTTATTCAAATTGATATTCTCTTGACTATTACATGAAAATTTAACAATGTTCATACTTGGTTGAGAATAAGTCAAGATAGATAAAAAGAAGATCAATACAACCTCGAAGATGAAGTCCTCACCAAAGAAGAATAGAAGAGAAGAGAGAGTCACAAGGATGGAGATGTGGAATCATAAGAGCTAACGGTTAAACAAATTGTTGGTTCACTTTGATTTGTTTCAAGTAAAAGCTCAAAGTATGTTTAACTACTTTCCTCATTAAAATCTTCTTTTAATATCTCTTTGAAAATTCTAAAAGCCTTTTAGAGAAAGTAGTTTTTCTCAAAGTCTTAAAAGAAGTTTGTTAAAATGACTTTCAAAAAGGAACTTTTAGCCCGCAACTTAACAAAGCCGGTCAAAGAGATCAACTAGCTTCACCACCCGGCCTTTCCAGAAAAAGTCGGTCGAACAAAGCTGTTTGATCTTATCGCCTGACTTCATCAACCATGTAATATCCGAGCCCGGCCATGCATTTACAAGTATTTATTTATATTTATTTATTTCTTTATTTTTTGAAAATGTGCCTTTGTGATTATTTTCCTGCATTTAATCTATAGTTAATTGTCTTACTATTTAAAAATCAATTGGTATTACGATTAATAGTAACCTATTATTAGGTGTTCTTATAGCATGAATTAACATTAAGCTTAGGGTCATTATAGGGATGTAAAACTCCATATCATTACCAAGTAAAACTTTTCAGCTGCTTACAAGAGTATAGGATATTTCCTTTAACTTTTCGAGCCATTTCGTCTGTTTTTCCGATTTTAAGGGTTTTTGATCTGGAAAAGGAGTTTCACTTTGGGGCCAATTATAGGAAAATCGGGATCCCGCTGCAAAAAATGGGCATACGCCATTGGGTTTATTTTAACTTGTACTACTTAATGGCGAAGTTTGGCAAAATTGCATCCCGGCCCGAAAATACGAAAATAGGGACACCTGTGCAGGAAATGGGAGAAAAAATGGAACGTTAGTGTCACTCTCGAGAAGTGACACGTGACTCGGGACATGTGTCACACATGCGTGGACGTACCACACATTCGAGACATGTGGAGGGACACATGTCACTTGCGTGGACGTGCAATGCATGTGAGACACGTGTCCCTCCCTGTGTTATCCTTAAAAGCCTATATAAAGGGGTCACTTGACCCCCTGAAATTAAAACGACAGACAAGTTTTCTCTGGCCCGATTCTATTAAATTATATCGATTCAGTTAGTTAACGTTCTGAAAGTTTCAAAACCGGTCAGAGTCTTCACCAATTTTTGGCATTTTAAGGTGAGGAGATTTTACTAAAAATAGCATCTTATATGTTTATATGATTATTATATACCTATAACATGATTTGTTATTTTAATATTCTAGCTTGAGATAAATATCATGCTTGTTAATATTCTTGATTTATTTAAATTAAAGTTGACTTTGATAATGTATCAGCTAAGAATTGACCGACCAGACTAGGTATTGTCGGGGACTTTTATTTGAAGTTTGTCTTGCTTGCCTGCTTAGCTTTGCCGCTGGGGTGGGGACAATGTTGTGATTGCAGATGAGAAGGTGGCCTTGGTGTATAGCTCCGCTCTAGGGGATCTTACCTATTGGGACGCTTCGTATTTTTGTTCTGCCAATCTCCTCACTACAGAACTACTCAGCTATAGAAAAGGTCCGACTTTACTCAATTCCCTATCGGGAATTTCGGTCGGCAGAGGGGAAGGATAAATCATTTCTCCCCTATAACCCCCCTTATCCTAATAAGGAACATTTCCCCTATTATTGATTAATGTGGTGTTTATCACTTTAAGTGACAACAATGAGTGATTGTAAATACATTCTTCTAACTGCTTGTACTGAACTGGAGGATGTTATTAACCTGAAGGAATTTGAAAGGTATGATTAACTTGAATTATCTTGAGCTTCTGATTGTTGAAAGTATATGTTGGGGGACAACCTCTTTTGTTGTTCTCCACCTACGTGTTTATCAAACTGCGTATCAGTTGTGTGTTATGTGGCAACTTGTGCATGCTTGTGTGCTACTTGATTAGGGGTTGTAACCTCAAGCATGATAGTTGGTATGAACGTCGGGCGGCATAGGGCTTGCTGGTGCTTCCGTACCTATCGTGGTCCTATTCTCTCTCTCGCCTGGCGATCTCTACCCTCGGGGAATTGGTTTGTAGATTTTGGATGCACTCCGGAGTATTCTCTTGGGAGAGATAAGAAGTTGGAATTGTGATCATGGCTGGCCACCTCGTGAAATGATCAACTTGTTCTTACTCTCGCTTGGTACCACCCTCGGAGGGTAGTGTCCTACTCTCGCTTGGCATTCCACCCTCGGAGAGTAGGCTGCTATGTAAAACCCCACACACATTCATACATTTACTTATATGAGTTTATAAGTACTAACGTGCACTTGTATTATCTTATTTGCACTCACAAGCTTCTATGTGCACTTATATCGTTTTACGTGCATTTGAGTAATTTATATCGCGTGGCTAGTAATTGAAACCAACTAAGTTCAATAGCTAACTAGAATAATTGAATTAGAACCAAAGCAATTAGAAATAAAGCTAAAATGGCATGCTAGTAAATAACCTTCTAGTTAGGAGGGCAACTTAGGCAATTAAATATTAGATATTTCATCCTCCTCATACGTTATTCTATCCTAGGCAAAAACACACACAACACACACACAATCAGCCCACACAACACATACACACGTTGGAGCTTGGGAGAGAAGAAAGAAGAAAGAAGGAAGAGGAGAAAGGACAAGCTATTTTCAGTCATTTCCTTGGTTTTACTCTTGCTTGCTCTATTTGCTTCTTGGCTTCAACACAAAGGTGAGGGTTCTTTCAAAATGAGTATTTATGATATACAAATGCATATTGATGGTTTTATGAGGCTTGTATGGAGTTATAATTGCAAATCCATGGTTGAAATGTTGTTGGAGCTTGTTATTGATGGTTTGAATCAAAGATGATGTTGCTGGAATTTTTGGGTGTTCTTGATGGTAAAACTTGTATCTAGCTATGTAGATATGTTTGATTATTGCTTATTTAGGTTGCTAGAGGTTGATTGGTTGTATAGTAGTTGATGTTGATGATTTAGAAGCTAGAACATGCAAGAATCTCGGAATGACCTTACTGGACAGATTTGTCCAACCAGAAATTTTAGCCCATTTTTATGACTAGATGATTTTATAAAAATTTGGAAAATTTTGAAAATGTATAAAACTCATAGAAAAACATTTCTTCAGTTAGCCATATCATGATAAAAAAAACGTTTTCATCCTCAAAAACACACTAGGAAGTAAGTTACGAAAGTTTTGCTAAATCTGGACAGCTCAATGTCTTTGATTTCTTTTACATTGTAAAAATAACAAACGATCTCAGAATTGAACGAAACTATCACAATAGCTATATTAGGCAGTTAGGAACGAACTTCATGTTTTTTGGATCGTCAAATTCTATTGTTAAAATGCTCTGAATTTTCCATTCCCGAAATGACGCAAGAACAGCTTGCAATCTGGACAGAAAAACATAGTTGAACGAAATAGGTTATAACTCAGTCATTTTGGATCAGAATTGAGCATTTCTTGATTCCAGAATCATCTACACTCGAAGAGCTAGAATTCTTTATCAAAAACAGAGTAATTGGAGTTTAGGAAGGTAGTTAACTGATTTGCTAAAGTTGGGTCAATGCAGTGACATAAACAGTGGCTTAGATGAATTATTTAAGTGCTAATGCTTAGCCTATAGACGAAATGGCTACGTTGCTTGTTCTTACTAATGTGAAATGATATATCTAACTTCTAGATATGTTAGGACACTTGTGTGATCTTTTATATGGATTATATTGCTTCTTGCTCGATAATTACCCAGATTGCTAGAAATATATAACTATGTGAATGTTTTGAAGTCGATGTCAATGTTATAAATGCTCGTGTTACTTGAACTTGAATTTGAAATGGTGTCAAAAGGGGTTGCAACCACCTAGTTTTGGCATGGTAGTGTGCATACTACGCCGGACATCCTCGGGGTGTCGGTGATCTTATGTGTACCATGGTCCTATTCCCCTCTCGCTCGGGAACTAGGTTTGAGTATTGTCCGAAATACTTTATTGGGAAGATAAGGAAGGAGATGTTGAACATCTCAATTAATAGCGAGGTAGACCACCTCCACCGCTTGATATATGATATATAATCACCATCTCGCTTGGGGGCATTCACTTTCTCAGAGATGTTGGAAAGAGTAAGTTATTTCTTACTTAGTATGTGATATATGACTTGAATATGTATACTTGAACTGTTTCTTGACTGCAGATCTTGCGTGCATTGCATCCACGGATTTACAAAAAGGTTTATGAAAAGAAAAAATGTATTCGAAAACTCTTCCCAGATTCCCCTCTCGCTGAGCTTTGGTGCCGGATAAGTTCACCCTTGTTTTTTTCCCCTCCCCCTTTCAGGCGTAAGTGAGCCGGAGTACGATACTTGATGATTGTGTGCTAAGGGAAAATATGTTCGTGGCTTTAAACTCTAGTGATGAAGTTGCATAATATGTGGTATTTAAATTAATGTAATGGTTGGATGCCGCACTTATATATAAGTTTTTGGTTATACAAATGATATATGTTTTACCTTGGAATTAGATTGTCGATTTAATATGTGTTGGACGAATTATAGTGTGCTATTGGAAGTTGGGGTTGAGGAGTTGTAGTGAAGGATTTGGAGTTGTTGGTTTGAGGCTTTTCTGTTTGCAGGTTAAAACTGAAAAATCCAAAATACAACCGTTGTGCTGCTCGATTTTTTAGGAAACTAATAATAGGCTGAAATTTGACTAAGTATGGATTGGTAATTAAATCAACTAAGTTACAACAAGATTTAGTCCATCGACTAAGGTAAATGCAATTGAGTAATTTAGAATTTGGTAATTGGGATATAATTATTTAAAAGTCTTGAAATATTGAATTATGATAATAGTGTTCGGGTTATTGTAATTATGCCTTAGCAGACTTAGGCGGAGCGATCTTCTTAAGCCTGTGGCATCACGATCCTAGGAATGTTGGTAGTTTATTTATGGTATCAGAGATTATATTAGCGATTGGAAAATTGGGGTCGTGACATGATATGTGTTGTGGGTATATGCCACTAAATGTAATTATTATTGCAATATAAATAGATTATCTATCTAGATATTATTATTACTGCTATTTGATATGTGACTCGAGCGGGATAGAAATTTCTACTTGTTATATATA
Organism: Ehretia macrophylla; assembly: GCA_037974665.1. Classification (NCBI taxonomy): domain Eukaryota; kingdom Viridiplantae; phylum Streptophyta; class Magnoliopsida; order Boraginales; family Ehretiaceae; genus Ehretia; species Ehretia macrophylla. The sequence goes on from CM075768.1 coordinate 11,009,836, forward strand.
TATCTCACGTGGATAATGTGTTATACTACCGTACGTGAATTGTATCATGATTTGGAAAAGAGACCGACCAGAAATGTTTTCAAAACTCTTCTATTCCATCCTCACTGAGCTTCCTCAGAGCTCACCCTCTTTTCTCCCCCCAGTGTAGGTACAGCTTAGCTTGAGATGGGAATCGACTTTATATGCTGAAGTTGAATGTTTATGTAATGCCCCATTCCCTCACGGAAATAGGAGCTATATATTCCCACTAAACACAACCCGATCCAAAACCCAAGTCACGAAATACGAGGAGAAACGGACAGAATTTCCCCTGTTTATAGGACAAACAGTTTACCTGCACACAACAAATAAATGGACCAGTACCGTGTCCAAACATACATAACTCCATACATGCATTGAACTCAAACCACATTAAGCTATTACATAGACTAGGTTATCAAAGAACTCTATGACCTGGTTAAGCTTAAATACATTTATCTCCTACATTAAGCATATACAATTCATGAAAGTAAAACTTTACAACTTTTATAGCTCAAACCACATAACACATAAGGCCACTATTCAAGCACGAACTATCACGTGATCACGAACTACACTTCCTTTGGCTATAACCTGAAAGATTTATGATGAGGAGTGAGTATACCAATAATGTATACTCAGTGAGGGAGGGGGAAACGGGGACAGTATACCGGGTTCGTGCAATGCAGCAATTTAACACAATTAACACAATAAATAAACAATGAATAACAATTCTAATACCATACTTTAAAAGGATACGATCGATAACCCTTATCACTCCAACTTTTGAACCACGATCACGATCACGATCACAATCAATGTGCCGGCATAATCCCCAAACACTCCAGTGGGTGTACTCCGAATGTACCCCGAATATCCTACGACCCAACACCCCCTGGCAATCTCCGGACCAGGCGAGTGAGGGAATAGGGTACAGAGCTAGAGCACCAACCCTGGCAAGCCCGCTGCCGCCCAGAGAGGCCCATCGCATCCGTCCCGATTATATGGTTGCGCAACCAAAGACTCGATAACACAAGAAACAATAATAATAATAACAATATAACAAAATAAGCCGATATACACACAAGAAGGACAACAAAAGAGGTTGTCCTCACACATTAACTAGTTGACCACAATAGAAGCGAAATAACAAGCATTAACCATTAACTCATTCTATTAACTATAAAACTGATAAATCTTGTTAGAATACGCTAAATCACATTAATAGCATGAAAACTATTTAACATATTCGATATACAACAGAGAAATGCAAATAAGATGCAACTACCTCACCTTGCAAAGCCAATCCTGTAAGAATTTAGTTAAGAACCCTTTCCATATTCTCCGAATGCACCAACTCCTTCCATTCTACTACATAATACAATCAACTAACTATATAAGAAGTTATACATTCATTCTCGGGTATTCCACTTAGCATGCATGGGGTTCTAAATCACATAGACTAACTAGACATTTAACATGCTAGAATTACCAAGTTAATACATGTAGAACACTTAAAACACTTAACTAGAACATTTTCAAACTTCTACCATAAAATACTTCATTCAAGCATAAACTCAAACACTTAGTTTTCAATATATACATTATTAACTAATCCTTGATCTAACATGAAAATAACCATAAAAACCTTCTAAACTATCAAAAGAGTGCTCTTACTCACTTATGAACTCTAAAATACAAGATAGATATGGAATACAACACATAGCAAGTAGATCTTCATGAAAACATGTCCATTTACAAAACTTCTAACAGAACCTTAAATTTATCAAATTCATTACCTATGTTCTTGGACTTCAAATTCTCTGGTTTTTACATATAAATGTAGATCTTCGAGTGTAGTTGATTTTAGAATCAAACAGAGCTTAATTCCAGTTTAAAATCAACAAGTTATGACATTTCCCGTGCAACTACACAAACTGTCCAGTAGCAGCGATTTTCAGGACACATTTTGAAAATGGCTAAATCGGAGGCCTAAAACATTAGAATTAGCCTTAGCTCTAGAAATCAACATTTGTTCTAAACTTCCTAATCTAGCTGCTATGTAAATTTCGTTAATTTTCGAGTACGTTTGCTATGTCAAAATAGCTTCGAAAGACAGGGGCAGTGCACTATTTCGAAATTCAGATTTTGCATACTTGAATTCTCTTGATGTTTTCTTGCATTTGAACTATCTATGGGCATTAATCTAGCATGTAACACATCCCTATACTTCACTTAGAACATTAAACAAACACATTGTCTACATTTATATTCATATCTAGCAAAGTATCAACTACAACTAAAATCAACTATACACAAGCTATAAAACAAGAAATGTGTTCTCTAGCATCTAAATAACAAGTATTAAGCATAGATTTAACAATATCTAACATAAATAATGACTTTTGAAAAATGGGTTAGAAAATGTCCTCACATTTTTTCTGCAAAATAAATGAAAAATAAACCGCTAGAAAGATGCTACACATCACCACGAACTCAAAAATGCTAGAATTGCGCCTTGGTTCCACTCCAAACTCAAGATATAAGCAAAAATGTGCAAGGATTTACTATTCATGGTCTTAGCTTGGTCACGGGTGGAAGGGAAGGAGAAAAGCTGATTTTGTGTTTTGTTTTGGCTTATTTAGTATTTAAGTGGAAAGTCAAAGGTCAAAGCTTCGGTCAACTCTCGCGTAGAAAAATCAGCTCTGCGCCACTTTACGAAAACAGCCATAACTTCTTCTAGAAAACTCCAATTCACGAACGGTTTGAACCTATAGAAACTAGACTCGTAGAGCTTTCCAACCATATATAATTTGCTACCTAAATCTTCCCCAATTGGTTCAGATTTAATTCCAAAGTTGACCCAAAATTTGACTAACTTAACATTGCATTTTTATTTTTAATCCCAAGTTTACCCTTCATTAAACATTTCAAAAAAATTTCCACCTTGTCCTAGTTGGTCAATGAAGGTGAAAAGTAGATAAGATGCAATTTAAATGAACTTTAAATGCAATTTTAAATTTTAAAACACTAAATAAGTCATGTAAATGCACATATTATTTTTCAAATAATTATTAAAATAAATGAATGCACATGTAATGAACGTTCGGGTCCTCGCAGCTAGCATTTAAGATAACACGTAATTAAATGCAATACTATTAAATACATGCCGAGTTCGGGGTATCACAGTTTACATGCTCGAAGCTCCTTGCATGTTATACTTCGATCCAAGTTATAAAAGTTAGAGTTTGTTTGTATTACTCCCAGGTAAAAAGGTACGGGTGCTGAAACCTCAGTTTGTATGATAGCCGGGTAGTTATCAGATCTTAGATGTTGTAATACCCTTTTGTACTTAAATTATTATATAAAAGCCTGTTATTGTATAACTCTTTATTTATTGTTCCTTTTCATAGAAAGTTATGAACCTGCAATGGCATTAAATGCAGACTTTGACCCAGTCTTGAGAAGGGCCGGGTTAGGGTCGTTACAAACCGGCCTTTCCAGAGGTAGTCGGTTAATCAAGTCAGTCGATGACATCAACCGGCTCATCTGCCGACTTTTGAAAAATAGATTCGTTAACTAACCTATATAAATGTTTTTATTTATACCAAAACATTTCTTCTTTCAAAAATAACCTCTTCCAACTACAAGAAATTGTTCTATATCTTTCATATCAAAACACATTGCTTGAACATTTATTGAGCTTTAACTTGTAAATCATTGAGCATTTAATAGAGGTTTAAATTGTATCCATTTACTCTTAAAGAGATATCATTGCACAAAAGATTTATTACATTCTTGTTTTGAGATAAACACTTTAGATCTATAGTTTTGAGAGATTCATTGTATAGAGAGTGTTTGAAATCTTCTTTGTGGATTCAAAGAAGTGAAGAGGCTTGTACTACTCTTGTGTAGTCAAGAGGTATTGTATTGTTGGTTTGTGCTTCACCAACTTATGAAAGAGCACTACTAGTGGAGCTAGTAGAAATCCTAAGGGGAGAATACCTTAGGTAATGGACTAGATTAGCAAACCACCTTAAAATCGACGGCCTTGTCTTTTTCTCTCTTATCCCTTTTACTCTTTATTTTATTGCATACCTTGTGTTTGATAAATTATTTCAAAGAATTAACTAGTTGCAATCATATCTGAAAAAGTAGTAATATTGCCCGTATATCCTAATTTTCCCCCCCCCCCCCCCTCTTAGGATAATTTGGCCTAACAGAATACCTCTTGGGTGAGTTAAGGAAGTACCTCACACAACATGGTATTATGTCTTAGATAACTATACTTGGGACTCACCAGAAAAATAGTGTATCTGAGAGAAGAAACTGAACACTCATACACAGGGCTTCTATGATAAGGTATGTGACAATACCTATATCATTCTGGGGATATGCCCTAGAAATAACAGCATACATTCTGAACTTGATTTCTTCTTAGTCAGTACGTAGAACACCGCTAGAGATGTGAATAGGCCACAAACCTAGTTTGAGATATCTTCACATCTGGGGGTGTTCAACTTATGTACTAAGTAGCAATGCTACAAAATGAGAACCAAGATCGAAAACGTATTATTTCATCGGTTATCCCTAAGGATCCAGATTGAGGTGGAATCTTTTATCAACCCAAGGAGCAAAAAGTGCTAATTAGCATTCATGCTAAATACTTGGAAGATGACATTACAAGCCAGTCATCTCCAGATTCTGGAATTACTCTAGAGGAGATACTTAATGGATCTCCTATTAAACCTACACTTTATATTGAGGAAATAAATAAACATGTAACTCGATGCCTCATCGCAGTAGGAGGATAGGTAGGCAACCTGATAGATACTACGAAGAGACATTTCAAACAGCCTTCAAAGATCATATTCCTGACCCTAATAGTTATGATGATGTAGTTACAGACGTAGATGTTAACCATTGGCATCAAGCAATGAATTTGAATTAGAGTCTATGTCCTTTAATTAGATTTGGGATCTTGTAGTTACACCTAAAGGGGTAAAACCCATAGGGTACAAATGGATATACAAGAGAAAAAGAAATGTGGACAAGAAAATGAAAACTTTCAAAACAAGGTTGGTTACTAAAGGTTACGCACAGAAAAAACGTATCAACTATGAGGATACCTTTTCACCAGTAGCCATGCTCAAGTCTATTAGGATTCTCTTGGCTATAGCGTGTCATTACAACTACTAGATATATCAAATGGACGTAAAGACCACATTCCTAAACAAAACTCTTGACGATTATAGACGGATTTGTTGCTAAGGGCCAGGATAATATGGCTATAAGCTGAAGACGTCTATTTATGGACTTAAGTAGGCATCAAGTGCATGAAACATCAAGTTTAATCAAGCAGTCAAATTTTTTGGCTTTGATCAAAGTATTGATGAACCCTATGAGTACAAGAAAGGTAATGGCAATGTTGTTGCATTCTTAATATTTTATGTGGATGATGGCCAATTGATCAGGAATGACATAGGAATATTGGCATCCATAAAGGTTTAGATGTCTACTCAATTCTAGATGAAGGATTTGGGAGAAGCTTGTTATATTCTTGGGATCATACTATTGCAAGATTACAGAAATAAGACACTAACATTATCCTAATATTCATATATCAAGAAGATACTAGTTCAGTTTAGCACATAAGACTCTAAGAAAGGTTTTATTAACTTCTAGGTATGGAGTTCCTCTATCTGGGAATCAATGTATGAAGACACGTGAGGACGTAGAAAACATGAAAAATGTATCATATTCTTCAGTTGTTGGCAGCCTCATGTATTTAGTGCTATGCACAAGACCATATATATGTTATGTCGTGTACATGGTTAGTACATATCAGTCAAACCCAGGACTAACACATTGGGTTACAATTAAAACATATTCAAATATTTCACAAGAATGAAAAACTATGTGTTGGAGTACTGTGTTGATGATTTGAACTCGTTGGCTTATATAGACTTTGATTTCTAGTCTAATTGAGATTTCAAAAAGTCCACTTTTGGATACATCTTTATTCTATCATGTAGAGTTGTGTCTTATGGAAAAGCATGAAACTAAATTGTATTACTGATTCGACCATAGAAGCCGTGTATATAGCAGTGTTTGAAGCTGTGAAAGAAGCTATTTGGCTCAGGAAGTTCCACCAAGATTTAGAAGTTATGCCTGTTGTTAATAGATTCATTGTCATGTATTGTGACAATAGTACTCCTGTAGCACAATGTAAGGACTTTCCATTTTAGTGGTAGAGTTTCTTAATTCGACAGTTGAACTCATTGAAGAATATTACTGGAACAAATTAGCAACTTGGAATGATAAATGAGAACTAGGCATGTAGGAAGGGTGTGACGTATATGGTGAAAATTTTTAGACTTGTAGAAGATCAAAAGAAAGGACATAATTATAGCTAAAATTCAAGATTCATAAAAGTGTTTAAGTATATTTCTAACAAGATTATGGCACTTATCCTTGTCCTACTTGAAAGGAAACGTTATATCGTATGAATCAAATTCTTTTATATTTAAGAATAAGGCGAAAACATTCATGCATGGAACTTTAAAACGAATACAGCATGAAATAGTTATTTGCACATCTAAACAGTTCATAGTTTAATTCTAAAATCAAATAATGTTTTCAGAAATACCTTTTATCGCAAAAAAAGAAGCGAAGAAAACTTCACCTCTACAGAATAGGCTCCACCAGCCTGGAACAGGCTTTCGCTCCTCAAATTTTGATCTTCCCCTTTATGCCAAATTCTTATCTTAAGTGTTGATCAAGTTGTGGGACTTGATCTTGCAAAACTAAACTAAAAGAAAACTGATTTGAGTTTCCTCCAATAGAGAGTCTTACGAGAGAGAGAGATCTCAAAGGAGATTGTGCAATTGTAGAGCTTGGGGAAGAGGCCTTTATATAGGTTAAAAACCATACAAGGTACACTACAAGAAAATAGCGCTCGAGCGATGAACTTTTTTCCTTAGCCAATTGGCTACTGCCAGGCTACGGAATTGCTATGGACAACTAATTTCGTAGCCTTTCCATAGCCAACTTAGGCCCCATTGGAATGGCAACAAAAATTGGCCACGGATTGGCTACGGAATATAATTTTAATTATTAAAAACAATAATATTCTGTAGCCATGCGGTGGCAAAATAGCCACGGATTAGCTACAGAAAATATGTGTTCTTCAAAAAAAATTTAAAAATAAAAAGCCGTAGTCTAGCCGTGGCAAATTTATTATGGACTATCTACGAATTATTTAATTAATTCGGCAAAAAAAAATCATAACAAAGTCTATAGCCATGCAGTGGCCAAATAGCCACAGATTGGCTACGGACTATGTATTATTCAAAAAATGTTTTAAAAAAATAAATGGTCGTTGCCTAGCCATGACAACGTTGCTACGGCATTGCTGCAGACATTTTAATTAAATAAGAAAAAATAAAATAACAAAGTTTGTGGCCCATCTGTAGCCCCTAGCCACGGATAGGCTACAAACGTTTTCCCATCCGTAGCAAATAACCACAGATGGGCTACGAACTTCTTCCTTTCTGTAGCCCATCTGTAGCCAATAGCCACAGATAGGCTACGGACTTTCACACAAAAATAAGGTTTATCGATTTGAATTTGAATTATGGATTTGTGATTCCACCTACAATGTAGTAAAACTTCACTTGAGTTGCAAGTTTTTCAAATAAAAATAAACTTAGTCCGTATTTCATTAGTGTGCGTATTTTTATAGAGAAATCTCATAGGAAATCAATAACCGTTTAAATCGAACTTAACTTGTTCTCAATTAACGTTGAGTTAATGTTAATTAACGTTCAATCTAGTAGTCCAAAAACTCTCACATTGTATCTAAACTTCATAAACAAGAAAAATATAAAGATATTAACACGTTTTAATACGTTATTTCTACCGATTAACAAGTTAGAATACATACTATTAGTGGTCTGTAGCCTATCCGTAGTCCATAGCTACGGATGGGCTACGGACTTCTTCCCTTCCGTAGCCCATTCATAGCCGTGGCCACGGATGGGCTACGGATCTCTTCCTTTCTATAGCCCATCCGTCACCATTAGCCACGGATGGGCTACGGACCTTCACACAAAAATAAGGTACAATAGGCCGATCGGAGTCCTTGAGGCAACAACTTGATGACCAAGGAAATGCACAGCAAGAGACGCAGCGACAAGTGAGCCAAGCTATGGAACTCGTGAGGCAACTGAAGCAGGAGATTGATCGGCTAAAATACCCTCAACCACGACATTAGCCTGATTAACATGATCAATGATACATTAGGATTTGGTTTTTTTGGACAATTTTAGAAACTAATTTTGAACAATATTTTAATATTTTTGTGAATTTAAAAGATGCGTTATTAAATATTATTTTGGATATTTAATTTTACGTTTTGTTGTGTAAATTTGTTTTATTTTTCATTTTTTATATTTCATATTATTTTCAAAATAATTAATAATTATTAGTTGACGGAATAATGACATAAAATTAGCCACCATTTTTGATGGACAAATGGCTACGGAATTGGGCAATGGATTGGCCACCGATATGTGGCGGCAAATGGCTACGGACTGGCCACGAAAATGTGTCGACAAAAGACTACGAATTGGCTACGGATATTTGGCGTCAATTGGCTATAGATATTTGACGACAATTGGCTACCGAAATTCTACGGATACCAATCCATAACCATGGGCGACGGTCGATTTATGACCAAAACGGCTACGACTTTGCTGCGGACGTTAATAATTAATAATAAAAAAATCAAAATTTTAGTTGGCTACGGATGGGCTACGACTATTTGCTACGGAAGTTATAAAAAATAAATACAAATTGATTTCTGAAATTGACTACGGATGGGTTACAGAATATCAATTTGGCTACGGGGCTTTTAGCTATGGATGGGGTTCCGTAGCCTATTTGTAGCCCGTCCCAAGTTGGCTACTGCTAGCCTACGGAAAATGTCCATAGTGCCAGCCTTTTTTTCTTGTAGTGGTAGTTTTGTGGCAAACAAACTCAAGTCAGAAAAAGTCTAGGATTTTTGAATTATCCTATTTCTAATTTGATCAAGGAAAAACTCTTCCACCTTGCGTTCATACTATCCCAGGCATACTACCCTTGGGATTGGCATCTAGTACCTGCGTCTTAGCCTTGGGACGCGAGCCATGGTCCTGGCTTAGCCTTTTATGCTCTATCAAGTTAATTAATTATTTATTTAATCCAAAATTCAGCCAATTGTCAAAATAAAAACTCCTTCCAAAAATAGAAAGTCTATTTATAACTTCTAATTGTCAATGGATTTCATCCTCTCTCAATTTAAAAATACCTCAGTTTAGAAATGACACTTATAAGGTAAATGGATAGAAGGGGGACCAAAGACATAATTATCCTTCTACTAAAAATTACCAGAATACCCTTGGTAGTCTCCTAGTAATATTTTATCATTTTAACCTTAGTCTATTCCACTAAAAGACTATGACTGCATTACAAGATAAATATTGTATGTACAGGAGTTATTCATCAACACATGACGCTCAGTCTTTAGACCAATTAAATGATAATGACCATATTGTCGCTCTATTCTCACTCATAGTCAAAACAGGTTTACCAATTGTACTATCACCTCTTTGAATACATCTTTTTTCCTCAGAACCTTTAACCCATAATCCAACCATCCTTTGAAAGTTATCCAGTTGCACATGGGAGCTACCCATAAGTGTAACAACCAATACAGCATACAAACTGTATTACTATGCATAGATTCAGGATGATCAACTTGGATTATTCTAAGGGAGTGATTATTGTATAGATTCCTTATTGCATATGCATGTCCCTTCTAACCAAGTCCAAACACCCAAATCACAGAGCTGTTGACCCATACAAGATCTCAACCATAATGACGCAAAGTACAAGAACTTGACTTCGTCAGTTTATCCACATATGCTCAAGATTAAGAGTAGGGGCCCACTTATTAGCTTGTAGGTATAGGTGATCTTTTTTTTTTAATAATACTTATTTAGACTTCATACCTACGGTGGCCTGTCTAATGCACACACACGCATAAGTGAAGTAAGTCTAGAACCCTATCTATGATCAAGGCATATCACCCTAGTATAAAGGTAACTTACTCACAGTAACTTCTACCATAGTAAAGTTTCTAGCTCTACTACTTAGTTATAGACTAAACAATTCTAGTTGACAAGTAACCATGACTTAGAACTTCTGTACATAACCACCACTTATCTAAGTCAACACTTGAAGCAAGGACGTTATATACATATATATAAGTCAACCACATAAGATAGAAACATACTCACAAAGTAAGATGACATTAATTATTCACTGCAAATGTTAAGACACAATGATGACAAAGTGCTAGTAGTCTTTTAGGCATATCTTATTCCTAACAGACTCCTACTTGCACGAAAGAGCACTAGGATGTACTACCTAACAACGCAACTCCCATTGACTCAACATGTACAAAATATACATTCTTTGTAAGAGTCTTAGTAAAAGGATCTGCTAAGTTTTTTGGTGAGGCTATTTTATCTACCACTATGTCTTCTCTATGTATGAATTCCCAAAATAAGTGATATTTTCTTTCAATATGTTTGCCCTTTCTATGATTCCTTGGCTCTTTGCTTTGGGCTACCGTACCACTGTTATCGTAGTATATAACTATAGGTTTATCTACGCCAGGCATGACTCCCAACTCTAACAAGAACTTCTTCAACCAAACAGCTTCTTTAGTAGCTTATGATGCCACTACATACTTAGCTTCCATGGTAGAACCTGCAATGCATGATTGCTTCACACTTCTCCACGAAATTGCACCTCTTGATAGAGTGAAAACGTATCCAGAAGTAGATCTCCTAGAATCCCTATTAGACTGGATGTTTGAGTCAGTGTATGTTAGCTTGGGATAACACTAGTACCTTGTTGGAGTCTTGTATGTTAAACTTTACCAATATATTCTCAATGTATACAGCTTGGGATAATACTAGTACCTTGTTCTTGCGATCTCGCAGGAGTTTAATCCCTAGAACATAGCTAGCTTCTCCCAAGTCCTTCATTTGAGATCGAGAAGACATCCAAATCTTTATGGATGTCAACATCCCTACATCGCCCCCAATTAGTAGGATGTCATCCACATAAAAGACAAGAAATGCAATCGCATGACTATCCCTTTTGTTGTACACACATGGTTCATTAATGTTCTGTTCAAAACCAAAATCTTTGACTGCTTCGTTGAATCAAATGTTTCATGCCCTAGATGCTTGCTTAAGTCTATAAATGGACCTCTTAAGCTTACAGACCATATTTTCTTGGCCTTTGACAACGAACCTGTCTAGTTGCATCATATAGATGCTCTCGTTAAGATTCCTATTGAGGAATGCAGTCTTGACGTCCATTTACCATATCTCGTAGTCATAGTGACAAACAATGGGCAAGAGAATCCTTATGGACTTTAGCATGGCTACTGGTGACAAAGTTTCCTCATAGTCAATGCCTTTTTTTTTAGTGTATCCTTTTGTCACCAGCCTAGCTTTGAAGGTTTCTACATTCCCATCCATTCATCTCTGTCTCTTGTAGACCTACTTGCACCCTGTAGGTTTTACTCCTTCAGGCACAACTACAAGATCCTAAACTTTGTTGGAATACATAGACTCTAACTCAAATTCTATTGCCTTCTGCTAATGATTCGCATCTATGTCTATTACTGCTTCATCGTAACTAGCGAGATCATCAACCTGATCAGAGATGGCCTTAAAAGACTCTCCATAGTATCAATCTGTTTATCTCGACGTTCTCTTATTACGACGAGGTTCTGGGGCATTTAAGGGAATTTGTTGTTTTGGTTATAGGCACAGGTGTAGTAGAAGTCTCAGTAATGACTTCTTCTTGTGTAGTTTCTGAATTTAACTCTCGACGAATTACGCTATCATCCTCCAAGTATCTAGCATGTGGACTTATTACCACCTTATGCTCCTTGGGATGGTAAAATATTCCACCTCGGGATATCCTATGAATACACTTCTCAGACCTTGGTTACAACATAGAAGCAAAGTTGTTCAGTACATAAGCTAGACACCCCCAAATGTGGATGTGCCTTAAACTGGGCTTGTGACCCATCCACAACTCATAAGGTGTCTTAGGTACTAATTTAAAAAGCACTGGGTTCAACATATATGTTGTCGTCTCTAAGGTATATCCCCAAAATGATATGGATAGAGTCGCGTAACTCATCAAGGATCTTACCATATCTAGTAAAGTCTGATTTCGTCTCTCAGACACACCATTCTGCTGAGGAGTGCCAGGTGTGGTTAACTGAGTCACAATAGATAGTCTTTGAACACACCCGAAAAGTATTCCCCACCTCGATCATACCGAAGTTCTTTTATAGGTTTTCCTAAATGCAGCTCCGTTTCTACCTTAAACTCTCTGAACTTGCCAAAGGATTCAGAATTGCATCACATTAGAAAAATGTATCCATATCTAGAGTAATCATCAGTGAAGGTGATGAAATACTCAAAACCTCCTCGAGCCAATGTGCTCAAGGGTCCACACACATCAGTGTCCACCAATTCTAACACTTTACTTGCCCTATGCCCCTTAGAGGTAAACAGCCTTTTGGTTATTTTCCTCTTTAGGCAGGGTTCACACTGAGTCCATGGTTCAAGATCTAATGAGCCCAAGGGCCCATCTTTGACCAATCTCTAGATCCTGTTTAGGTTTATATGCCCCAAACGTAGGTGCCACAAGTATGTGTCATTAGTGGATGAAATCATTCTTTTAAGGGAATTAGAGTATTCAGTTTCTATATTATGAATGTTGGAAATAGTTGGATAGAGATAGAATAAATTATCAAGCATTCTACAAGAACATATAAAATTTCCATTTCTACTGATTGTAAAGTCAGAATGGAAAGTAATAAAAAAACATCTATTAACTAATTGCGAAACTGAAATAAGATTCTTTCGCAAGTTTGGAACATAATAAACATTATCTAATTCTAAACTTCTATCACTAAAATGTAAAACAGCTCTTCCAACTGCCGTAGCCCAGACTTTTGCTCCATTGCCAACCTTTAGAGTGAACTCTCCCTTACTTAGCTTCTTCATCTGCTGAAACCCCTGCATTGAATTGCAGATATGATTAATGGCTCCAAAATCTACTATCTAGGTATCCATAGAATCAACCACTAAACAAGTTTCAATGAGAAAAGTAAAACACGTACCTATCTTGCCATTGGCAAGGTACGAGGGACAACTATCATTTCAGTGATCTGTTTGGCCACAGACAAAGCATCACCCAATGGGCCTTTTACTTGTTTTTTTCATAACCATCGCCTTTGATTGCCTTTGAGCTTCAATCTTCTTGGCATTCCTTCTCGCCTCCAACTCCTTAATCAATTGCTCAGTCGTCCAGTTTCTCCCATTTGATTGGGACTATCACCTGAACTGATTAAAAGATTTGGGTAAGGTCTCAAGAATCAAATCTCTTTGCTCCATGAGATTAATTCTTGCACCTAGGGATCTGGATAAGGAGATGTTATCCATCATTTTTAATATGTGAGTTTCGATGGAATCACCTTCTTCATCCCAATATTCTTGAGCTTACTTAATGTGGTCAAAGATGTTATCAATTAGACAAAGTCTCCATGTCCATATGTTGAGTCCGCAGAGTATCAGATATGGAGGCAAGAATTATAATGTCGGCTTGCCTGCTGGCCTGCCTCTACCGTTTCTCTGTCTTTCTTCTATAAAGGTCAGAAGTGGCCTCAACTTTAGGACATGGTTGGGTAAGGACATATGCATACTCTCAATTTTTTAGTATTATTATCCAAATTCTCTTTCCAGTCTCTATAGTTATATCCAGTTAATTTTCTTTCTGGATCGAATATAGACATAGGAATAGAATTCTTGTATACCATCTTAATATGAATATTCATGCAACATAATTAAACATGGGCAAATTATGTAAGACATATATGCATGGCATACATGAGATAATATAACGAAAGAAAATCATGAATGCAAGTGCACAAACATAGATGACCCTTTAAACTATGATTAGTGTCTTAGTGATTATCTTATCACTCCAAATTTTGGCTTCCCAAGACTCGATCACACTTACTCCATAAGAAAGCTACTACATATCTTGATTCGAGTGTGAACACCATTCCTTATAGGATTTTCTAGATTATTCCGACTTGAGCCTCCGATGGGAAGGTTACTTTTATCAATATCTATAAGGTGATCTATAGCCTAGAACTCCATCGATGGGGTAGTCGTTCCACTAACATCTTTTATATGAATTCTCAATTTTAGATCATTCCGCTAAGTCTAGGCATGATGTAACCCTCCGAAAGGAGCACACCGCATGGTAAAGCAAGGTAGCATCACCCTTTAACATGATCTGAACATGGAAAGTCGTGGGATTTCCTAGTTCCCTTTCCTACTCGATTATTTGGACTAAAGGTTTCTTCTTATATGATTTTCTCTAATACTTAACACTGGTTTTTCTCAAAAAACTAGATTAAACCCTATAATCATTTTGTCTAAAACCTTTAAATATAATGTTTAAATCACATAAACCTAATTAGGTAAGGTTTTCTTTAGGTCTCTAGTCAAGTCTAGGTTTCTAAGGTAAAATAGGCATTTAAATATTTTTCTTTAACCAATTTCAATCTCTAATTTAATTAATCTTTAGACTTTAATGTTACTAGTATAATGTCTAGATTAATTTGACTTGACTATCAAGAACTTAATTCTCATGTATATAAGATTGCTTATTATTTAATCCTATGTTCAAATCTTAATGCTAGACTATTTCACATAAAATTAATTATGTAATATACACATAATTAAGCAAAATATAAATTCTAGCATATAATAAATAAATCCTTCTTGATGACTCCCATAAGAAATAATTATTTACACTTTGTACAACAAAGTTTCTGTAAAATATCTTCATATTAATCCATGCGAAAAACAAAAAAACAAATAAAAAAATGGGGTGGTAGCGTGCGTAAGCCACTCGTTTTTGCGTGTGGTCTCGTGTGTCCTCACGCGTGCGCGCTTTTATAATTTTTTTTGTTGTCCTAAATCCTTGGCTAACATTGATTAATTTATTCAAGTTGTCTAATCCAATTTCATAACCAATATTCGCATGAATATGAATTTCTATTAAATGCTTTAGCGTTTAATATTAATGCTTTCAAGCTTATCATGTATAATGCCTTCAAGTATTTCATGTTAAATATTATAGTCTCAAGTTCTTATAAAGTGTTTGATATTGAATGTCTCATATGCATTGCACGAAAAAGGTTTACGAAAACTTCCACAGTTTTATCTCTTCCTCACTGAGCATAAGTGTATGCTTACCCTTTTCAACTACTAACTTTCAAGCGAGGCAGAGACTATTCCTCCGGAGGTAGAAGAAGAAATTCAAAGATCTCCTTGATTGCTTGTAGCTTGAGGTGGATGTTAGCTTATGACTTATGTGAATGTATATGTATTCTATTTTGAGGTCAATGGCCTTGTTTGTATTTGATGTACATAAGGGTTGTATATGTAAAGTTAAAGTATACTGGCGAAATGGCCTGTATAATAATTATATAACTACTTTAGTTTATTTTGATGTCTTCTTAGTAGGCTTATGTTTATATCATGGAACAAAAAAGAAATTTAACATTTGTCATAAGAAATTAAATGGAACCATATTTATGTTGTGATTGTTGTTTGTGTTGATTCTTATGCGTGCAGGTTTTTGGTTTGGCCTAAGTATATGGAAAACTCCGTCCGTTTTTTTTTTCATTTTTTGTGCCCGGAATTAGGGTCGGGTTGTTATTAGTGTAGTTAATAGTGGTCCTGATTCTGTGAGAGATCGGGTTGTTACATGACTTTTGTAGTATTTATTTATTTATAATTAATGTGATGATTATATTTAAATAAAGTCTTAGAATTATTTCATAGATCCTATTCTTGAGGAGTCAAATATGAGTGGCAATAATGATAAATATATTCTAGAATAAGTTCCAAAATCACATGTTGAATTAATTAGGCGTTAGTTCATCCGAATAGATTGGCATATGGTTTACTATCTTGATTAATATGAGATATTAATATTAAGGATAATTAGTCTTACATTGCATTAGTAAACATATGGAAAATTATAGGAGAACAATCTATTGAACATGATCGATGATATAACAAATTACATGGATAATTAATAATTTGTTATATAGTATAATTGTGTAATTATTCCTTAGACTTAAGACACCATAATTATCTTGTGTATAAGATACCATAATTTAGTAGCACAATATGGTCTAATCCTAATCACGGATTAGCCTATGAACTTAGTGGTTATAATATATTCTTACAAGGAAATATGTGTGTGTGAATCCGTCAACTAAGGGTCCTATGTGATCTAGCAATTAAGTAATCAAAAATCTTTGGCCAAGATATAATAGCGGAAGTAGTTCAACAATTCTTCATAACGTTACTAATTATTTAGATTCAGTCATATGATTAAGTTAGGAAGTTTGACATGCCTATCTATGACAGAGCTCTGCTCTTGCAATTGGGTCGTTTGGACGAGTTAGAATTTTAATCTTGTGTCTGGATGCAACAAGGAGATGTTATTTGTAACAAGTTTTCTTGGTTGGTTAATTGGTCACATTTTATTCATGAAATGACTTGGATTGGTATTAGTCTGGATACAACAAAATTATTATATTAGATCGAATGTACTTATTCGATATTTCATTTAATCGAGATAAATAAGATAAAAGAAATTAATCACACGATAATTATATATATTACAGGATTCGTACGGTTCCACTTCATCATTAGTTGAATAGTCATGACATACTACTAGCTATCATTCATGACTTGTGAAAATTAATTGAATTAGAAGGAATACTAATTAAATACTAATTTATTAATATTATTCCATTGTATATTAATTATGAACCCGATCGAGAGGTCACAAATAATAAAGATCTAGCATATTAAGTAGTAGGGAGCATAGTTGTCGAATCGTGAATCGTATCGTGAATCGAAATGTCATTTTTTTGAATCGTGAATCGAATCGAATCGTGAATCGTACCGATTCGGTCACAAATTTGAAACTAGTTGATATTTGACATATTATGTTTCTATTAATAGTTTTTAGTTGAGATTCTTTATTTGAATTAATATTATCAGCCGCAATGCCATACTTTCGAGACAACATGTTAGTTCCTCCCCCACTGATGTGTCCTCCAGCCCCAACTGTTGGGCAATCCCCTGCAACACCAGCAATTGTACTGCTTTGTTGAGCGATTGTATAATAAAATTTACCCAGATTTGCACCTGCTTGAATCCATGCAATTTTGCTTTCGGTGTCAACGGTTACTGATGAAAGGTTTCTAAGATCAATAATGACAAAAGGGGTCAAAGATGTGTAGGAAAGACCCTCGTAGTCATGCCCACCAACTCGGATTCTAATCAGCTTGTTATATTTCTTGGAACAAATTATGGTTACTTGAATTTGGTATTCATTTTCTGGTAATACAATGGCAATTGGTTTCAAAGGGCGTTCACTTGGTGGAAAAAAAAATTGACCCGAATCGCGAACGATTCAGTGAATCGTACGATTCACTAACGATTCACACGATTCGGTACCGATTCACTTGCGATTCACGTCGATTCACGATTCATCTATCCGATTCGTATCATTTTTTTAGTGAATCGTATCGAATCGTACGATTCGAATCGCGAATCGTACGATTCTGATTACAGAGGTAGGGAGGACTAATCAAATGAATTAATAGCAATGTCCTATCATAAATTTAATTATAGGACTTTGTAGTAATTGGATTGAAAGAACAATTAGTTTAACAGTCCAATAAGATTGGACCAATCCACATCTGACCTCAGGCCAATTGTGTTCCTATAAATAAGAAAAATTGACAAATAGTTTTGCCAGCAAACAATAGACTATCTGTAAAATACGGGAATTTTCTCTAGGACTAGTAGGGGTTAGCTAGTTGATCTGATTTCGTGTGGGTACTCTTGAACGTTTCACGCTTGGGGAGCTATAATCGTCTTTATCAAACATACCAGATTATGTACTACAAGGCTAATCTCGTAAGCTATTTATTGTATATTTAATGTGATTATATATGGATGTGTGTTAATCTGCGTAATTAGCCATAAACGAATGCGTGATAATATTTCACTGCGTTAAATTTAATTTTAGATATCATGTATGCAAACTAACACCTCCGCCAGTCAATTGGATAATGGGCTTTCTTCTGGGGTCATTCTTTCTTGTCCAGACATTGCCAATTAAGGGTATACTTTTCTAAAAATTCTTCAATCAACCATAGATTTGAACAAACGAGAAAATATGCCAAATTCTCCCATAGAACTCATGGTTTGTACGAGCCTTGTAGGCCATCAACTTTGTACACTTCCTACCATAAGCCCCTCATCCCCCAAGCCTCTATTTTTTTTTAATCTATGTATTATTGTTTAAAAACAATAATTGGCCCCCTAATTATAAAAATTACCTTTTCTATTCTCTTTCTGACCCCTAATTATCAAATTTAGTTTTTCATATTCTATTTTCTTCACCCTGTAATGGTCAAATCCAAAAGAACATCCAACCCCCTCCCCTTTCCCATAAACAAACCTCCCATTTCCCAATTAACACTTCATCACCAACACACACATCTCATCCCCTTTCCCCCTCTCAATTCTCATGTAGCTACATCCTTATTTGTTAACTTCGAAAAAATGTACATACACAAAATTAAGGTAATAGATCATGAAAAAGAAATGTATTATGCTTAGTTTATTAATTTTTTTTTGCTATGTAATTTTATGCATAATTTTCTTTTCATAATATTGTTTTTTTTTTCTTTTTTGCTCAAAGTGGCTAAGATATACTTCTTGTTATTTTTTAGTGTACATTTTTTATATTAGAGGATATTTTAATGATCAATTTTCTATAATACATAAGTAGTTTTAGTAAGATGAATTTCAGTAATGCTTAATTTATTTATTAATTTTAAGCTAGATAGTTTTAGAATTTTTTATTTATATAGGATAAACTTATGGGAGTTTCTCAATATCAATTAGAATAATTTAACACATAAATTAAATTAATCTAAATTTAATTAGTTTAATAGATGATGAAATTATTTTCAGGTAAAAATATGCATAGGTCTAAAACACTTTATATAACTTCTTTGGTGCCTGACGCAACGTGCTCAGATTTGCTAAACATTATTGATACAATAATTGATGAATTGTATTCCATAAAGAAAAGACAAAACCAACTTCCTTGACGAAATCGGTAAACTTTACTTTGGATAATTTTATGCTATTTTTTTAAAATAGTGCTTTTTTACGTTTATTTAAATTTAAAATGTTTACTATGCCAAATCTCAGCTCTAAATATTAAATTCTTAGCTTCCTGCAAGACTATCATGTCTTGATTTTCTTCCCAAGGAGATGTACGTAGGTGTGGTTGTAGACTGGTAGTTGGAGAAGAATTAAATCGTTGGGCTCAAGGGGGCAAGGTCGTTGTAGACTGGTATTTGGAGAAGAATTAAACGTAGCAATTTTGTCACATGAGCTAATGAACAAAGATATTATTTTTCTCTATATTTAATGCTCTGCGCTGGCATTTCGAAATCTGTAAGGAATGGACCACAAATAATTATTAATATGGGGACAAAGAAATTATGAGAAAAGGGAATGTCCTGCACATGCGCCACATCTTGAATATACACGTTCACTCAAGTTGTGATTTCAAATTATTATTTTTTTTAACGAAGCTAGAGAAATGAATTTTATTAAAAATGTATTAAACGAAAGAAAGGTCAAATGACAAAATACAAAGAACTGGTGAAAAGTAATGCAAGGTCTGCAAACTAACAAAAACAAAGGCTAGCAATTACTAGATACACAAGAAATAATTTGTTCCTCCGTGCTAAATTCATTCCAAAAGATTCGCCCGTTTCTTTCAATCCAAACATTGTAGACAATACAAAATAGAATCTGAAACATGTAGCTTTTACGGTCCTTCTTACCTGAGATTGAACATGCATACATAAAAATGGAATCAAAGGAAAAAAAAAAAGAGAGATTAAAAAATAGTAAATTCAAAGTACAAGGGCATTTACCAATATTGAATCATTTTCAGAATGTAATAATGTTACAAGGACATTTTTACTCTAGACAAGGTCATCAATGCACCAATCAATACAGAGTGTCCGACTGAAACTACTGTTCTGAAATTTTCTGCATGTCATGAAATACATGCATGGACGACGATTCGTCATGACTGCTATAAGCAACAGCCACTCAACCACTCACTCTCACACACGCACACACGCTCAGGAACACACAAACCCATCCACCACCCTCACCAAACACCACCGACCCTACAACTTAGCACCACAGAAACACACATCGTATGTTACACCCACATGTTAAGAGAAGAAATGCAATTACAGACACTAATGAGGCATTTCAGTATACATGATTTAAATTCTGTCATGTCCTAGGAAAGCTAATGAAGATAATTCATATTCTGTCATGGCTTGGACAAAACCGTAGGAGATGTGATAAGTAAGAAAAGGGTTTTTATCTACCAGGCCAGTTGTTTTTTAATATGTTTCTAATGAGGAAGATTGCAAGATCAATTCTTGTTGATGACATCGCGAGATCAATTCTTGTTGATGATATTCTTTGATATATATTGTACGATTTATATTCCTTTAAATCAAAAAAAAAAAAAATTGTTTTCATCCTTACCGTGAATGAGAAGCAATGATATAGAGACAAGTAATAGAAGCATAGAAAGGCATAAAGAGTCAAGTAAAAGCATAAAGACAAAGAGAACACAATCACTGCATTGAATCTAGCGAAAGCTGGCCATTAAAATAAAATATGCAAATGAAAAGGGTTTGATTAGCAAGAGTCTTAAAGAACTATCGAAAGAAATCAGAGAGTAACACAATGGCCTAGCTTGATCCATTATCATCTCTATCGTCATCATTACCACCATTTTCATCATCATCGTCATTTTCATCATCACCGTTATCTTCATCATCATCGCCATCTTCATCATCACCTGGGGGTTTACCCTCTTTCCATTGACTCAAAGGCACTGGAGGTTCATAGTTGTTCTCAGTAACCCAACTGGTATATATGTCCAACCATGTGTGAATGTCTTTTTTACTTGAAGTTGTAAAGGAGTGAGGCTTTCGTTAAAGTTTCTTTTCACATGGCGTACCATGTCTCAAGCTCGTTCATCAAACTTTGTTTTCCAACTTATTTGCATACGGGATATAGATTGAAGAATCTTGTCAATATCTGACATAGCAGTTGAAGAACTCATAGCTTGAGGAACTTGGTGACTTGACCTAATACCTTGTTGGTGATGCTCATCTGATATATTAGTCTCTATCGAAACAAGACAAGAAACATGAAAATTCTACGCATTTACCTCATCCACGTCTATTGAGTCAGGGGCCATCTTACTAAGTTCAGCTTCAAAATTAGGCTTTTCCTCATCAATGACTCCTTTTCTTTTTCTTTAGTACGTGTTCCCTCAATTCGAGCCCTCTTTCTTGTTGAAGCACTAAGAGTGGTGCTGTTATCTCCCAAGATTATAGTTTTCTCATTAGGAGGTAATTCTAATACTTCAGATAGTTTCAAGATTTTACCCTTATGAATAAACAGACACATCTGTCTCATAGTAGTTGTATCAAACTTCCACATTGGATTGAATGGGTTAGGATGCTCGCTTTCTAAAGGCACCTTGTGATCTTTAAAGATTATGGTCAAATCCATGCCATATGCTAATCCCATTATTTGCTTGTGAATATGCCACATATGAGATAGTATTAAATATGGCACATTGACTCTTTTTTGAGAAGATAACATGAACATAGTATAAGCATCACAATATGGGATCCTACCATCATTAGAAACCCGATGCATAATCAAATCTTGAACAATGTGAAGTAATAGTCTATTGCATCCTGTGACATCTCTATCATAAGGGGTGATACCAGGCATGCAATTATTAACAACTTCCCAAATCATAGCTACCATTGCATTTCTATCATCGATATGCATATCAGGCTATCCTTTTGCACAATAATACCTTTGACCAACTACAGGAAATTGAAATAATGAACTTAGATAGCTCGTAGTGAGTATAATGTTCACTCCCCTTACTGTTGACCTTAAGGTATTATGATTTCCTTCATACAAGTTAATGCATAATTCACGGCCCAAACTCTCATATGTTTCACATGCAATGAGCATAAAATTATAAAGATCTTGAAATTTCAAGCATTCAACTATATCGGTACTTTCAAATGAGGATTCAACAATAGGATTATTTGCAATCACTTTGCTCCGGAGGATCAAGAGAAGACGATTCGGTCACATTTTCAGTAATACATCAATAATTGATATTTTGTGTTATCAATGATATTTTTTATTTTTTTCTCAAAAAAAATTAATTATTATGTTCTCATTAGTTATTTTGAGTTAAAAGATAATATAAAGAAAAAATTATTATAGTTAGTTTATGTTTTTTCTTTTCATTAAAATAAAAACCTCTGTATTAAACAAAAAGAGAAATTTGAGCAAATGGTCCCTATTGTTTTCCCAAAGTTTCAAATTCGTCTCTATTATTCACAGTTAGCTAATTTAATTAGTCCCTATTATTTTTTAAAAAAATTCAGTTTAGTCGTTGTCTAAATTGGCTAAATTAAAATTCTTTGAAGAATAATAGGGAATAAATTATTTTGAACAGTAGGGATGAATTTAAAAAATTTTGAAAAATAATAGGGATCAATTTTAAACAATAAAAACGAATTTGAAATTTTTTAAAAATAAGAAAGGCTTGTTATGTAATTTTTCCTAACCAAATAGGAACGAAGATGAAATTTAAGACTTCTGTTTTTTGCTTTTATTATTCACCTTTTGACTCTTTGAGCAAATAAGTGAATAATAGTTAACGCATTTGCCTTTTACTCAATTTTGTCTCCACATGTTTATAACTAGATGTGTTTCCCGTTGCCTAATATCTCACCTTCCACCCCTTCTCAAGGAGCTCCTATAAATCGCCCATCGTTCATAGCTTGCTTTGTACCTTTCCGTTGAACATGGCCCGCCCTATGCTCTTGTTCAAGTGCTTTTTGATTTTTCTCTCTTGTACATGTGCTTCTGCCCGAGTCATAGAACATACATTTCATGTAAGTTTGAATGCAAAATGTTCATTACATTCCTCATTTCGTTAGGCTCTTTCCTCATTTCATTTTTATTTTTTACAAGAGAGAAATGCGAGAAGAAGATTAAGATAAAGAATTAAAGAAAGAAAAAAAAAAAAGAATTGAACCCGAATGAGACTTTTGCGTTGTTCAATAAATGTAGAAACATGCTATGTGCACCTTGATCTTTGACCTTGCACATTACCAATACACTACCTCGTCTAAATGAAGATTAAGTGCAAATTTCACTGCACTGTGCTGCAAACAACTCAGCAAAATCTGGCTCGCATTTCAGATTTGAATTTATTGGGGGTAGAGCAAATGGGGATGGTGGGTCAAAAAGAAAAAACTTCACATGGGTAGCACCATTCTCCTCGATTATACAGAAACGGTCAACTCTTATTTGACCACTTTTATCTTTTTAATTTATAAAAAATAGCTACACTGAACCTGTTCGCTGAAAAAAATGAGCATGATTAAACTTAACAGATTGTAAAACTTTATATTTGTGTTGCTGCAGGTGGAAGGTGTTGCTCTTCAGCGGCTGTGCAAGAAGCAAGTTGTAACTGTAGTGAACGGAAGTCTTCCTGGTCCAACAATCTACGCAAGAGAGGGTGATACTCTTGTTGTTCACGTCCTTAACAAGTCTCCCTACAACATCACTATACATTGGTAAGTCTCAAAACCTATATTAATTCATGCAGCTATTTCATTTTAAGAGAGAAATATCTTTTTATTTTGGAAAAATGTTACAATTAGACCCTATTATTTTTCAAACGTTTCAATTTCGTTCTTATTATTTAAATTTTTTTAATTTCATCCTTATTATTTTTTTAAAAGTTTCAATTTTGTCTCTATTATCTACGAAAAATTTTAATTTCGTCTCTATTATTTTCCTAAAGTTTTAAATTCGTCTCTATTATTCAAAATTAGTCAATTTAGTCCCTATTATTTTTTAAAAAAATTCAAATTCATCCCTATTGTTTTTCAGAAAATTTCAATTTATTCTTTGAATATTAAGGACAAATTTGAAACTTTAAAAACATAATAAGAACGAAATTGAAACTTTTAAGAAAAATAATGGGGATGAAAATGAAACTTTTTGAAAATAATAGGGATAAAATTAAAACTTTTTGAGAAATAATAGAGACGAAATTAATAAATTTTAAATAATAGGAACGAAATTGAAACTTTTGGAGTAACAATAGGGATAAAATTGAGAAATGTTAAATAATAGAGATAAAATTAAAATTTTTTGAAAACAATAGGGACTAAATGTGAAAATTTTCCTTTTCTTAAAATATATTTTACAAAGTCAAAAAACCTTCGGTTGAATGAATCCGCAACTGTTAACAGAAAAACTATTTTACTGCAAGAGATTCAGTGAATTCTTTGATCTGATATCTTCATTAAAGTTGTATGAGCGTGAACGACCTCTCTTATTTTGTGCAGGCATGGAGTAACTCAATTTTTAAATTGTTGGGCGGATGGAACTGAATATATAAGTCAGTGTCCAATACGTACAGGAAATAGATACACTTACCGGTTTAATATAACTGGCCAAGAAGGGACATTCTGGTGGCATGCACATTCAGGCTTCCAGAGAACAACGGTTTATGGGGCTCTTATTATTTACCCGCGGACTGGTCGTTCTTATCCATTCCCAAAACCGTATAAGGAAGTTCCAATCATGTTAGGTATTATTTTACGAGTTGTGATTTCTTCATAATTAAAATCTTTCCCACAACATGCAGTACTCTTTCTAGTTTTTGTATTTTATCTTAACGTCCAAAAGATCATTTTCATATTTTCCATTTGGAGATATTAAACAGAAGGAACTTTAGGAATTGATAGATGTCAATGTTAAGCTTTTCAGTTTATGAAGATAGATCTTTTTATTTTTATTTTTTTTTAAAGGAAAATAGACCTACTCGATGTACGTACAATGCAGATATAAATTTAGAAAGATTAGCAAACATCTAACAGAGAAAGTCCCATTATATTGTGATTGCAGGAGAGTGGTATAATGAGAATGTTGTTTTACTCGAGAAACAATTGGATGTCACTGGTAATGGACCCAATAGCTCTGATGCTTTCACCATCAATGGTTGGCCGGGCGAGTTCTATTCATGCTCTTCAGATCGTAAGTATCATCAACTTTTTGTGATGCTTTTGGTTTTGTTACCTGGTTTGATATATGTACTATAGTTTATCGGATGAGTAGTAAATTTTTACTTTATGAGCAACACGAGAATTAGAATGCTCTTGATTTAATATTAACAATAGATAAAGGAAGATCAACTCATTTTTGTCTCTTTTATATCAATCGCTCCCTCCAAACCTATTTTGCCTTTGTCGAAAAAAAAAAAAAAAGACCCATTTTGGCTTCTGTGAGCATATTAGCCCCATTTTCATGTGTGTGGACCTTTGTCAACTTCATTAACATTATCTCTATTTGAATAGGATTAGGACAATAATCCTAATCCTTCGTTACATGTTAAAATTTTTCATGTGTGGGGACCTTTATATGGTTACGGTACATGGCATTCTTTCTGAGGTACGTAATTAATAGTAGTCAAAATTGTTGAATCCAATTACAATATAATAACCCTTAATTATAATATATGTTAGTAGAATGATTACAAACTACAAACTTACTATATTATACTTCTTGCAACTAGCACTTTGGAGACACAATATTCGCATGACACACACTTATAGTAGCAGCTACATACTTAGCTTCATATATTGATAAAGTGACTATTGGTTGTTTCTTTGAAGTCCATGTGAATATTGTGTCTCCAACGTAGAACACGAACCTTGTTGTACTTTTTCAATCATCCATGTCTCCAGCCCAATCATTGTCACTATATCCCGCTAGCTTGAAGTTGCTTGTAGAGGGATTTTTTTTGTCAAAAGAAAATTTTCATTAAATAAAAATAAATTACATTAGCCTACCCCAACGGTAGGCTTGTTTCCTAATAGTAACAAAGATAAAGGATCAAATACATTTGATAACCAATCAAGTGGTAAAAGATTGAGACGAATCTGGTTAGTAATCCAATCAGCAGTAGCATTGGATGTTCTTCGAATGAGTGTGATGTGAATGTCACTCCTTTTGGCAAGTTAAATCTGAATGTTTGTGATGATTGGGTCAATTTTCCAATTGCATTGTGATTTGTGGGACAAGAGGACGTGGTAGACCTCCTCGTAGTTTGTCTTGATGATAATGCTTGAATCGCCATAGGAACTTGAAAGGTTGACTGCACTAAGTAGTTCAAGAGCTTTTGTTTGCTGGGAAAATTCATAGAGTGAGGAGAAGGCGAGGCCATTGACCAGGTGACCATTATGGTTCCTACAAAAGGCTACTAGTCCTACAGAGTTTCCAACAAAAGAAAATGAGGCGTCATAGTTAATCTTAAGTTTGCCTCTATCGGGGGAAGCCACCTAGTAGGAATGGCCAAGTGAGGAGATGAGATTCCAGTCGAGAGTGTTGGTGACCAAGTTGTTGTCGGTCAAAGCTCCCTTGAATTCCATGTTGTAGTGATTAGTTGTTACAACTATCTTGATTGGACAAGTATTGATCCCGTCAAAAACAAATGAGTTACTTCTTTTCCAAATTTGCCAACATAGATGAGCAATAATCAATTCGGCATGCCCTTTTTTATAACCTGGTTCATGACATTTTTTGAGAATGTACAAGTACCAAACATCAAATCTAGTGATGCAATTCTCATCCGGGTAGTATTGAAGTGGCGAACAATCCAACAATATTTGCTCCAAGGACAAATGAGAAAAAGATATTTAATGGTTTGCGGCTTAGATTTGCAAATATTGTTGAGGGGGCTGTCAGAATACTTCTTTCTAAACTTGTTATCTTCTGTTGCAAAAAGGTTTCTGAAGGCTTTCCACATGAAGGCATTAAGCTTTGATGGGGCTTTAACATTCGAAATAGCTCGTCAAAGCTGCTTAGGGAAAGTGTATAATGATCCATGGGTGGAGTCAGGACTGTTGTTTGGCATTTTTTATCCCTCTACAAGCTTGGAGAATCTTGATGAACCCATCCTTACTCACTGCCAAGATCATCAAAGGGAAATACCATCCTAATGAAGATTTTTGGAATGCAAAAGTCGGCACAAGACCCTAATGGGCTTACAGAAGCCTTCTTGTGGGAAAGGACTTCATTAAGAAAACAGCTATTTGGCGGCTTGGAAATAGTAGTCGTATTAATATTTGGGACGACCCGTAGACTCCCCAATTCAGAGCTATTCAAAAACATCCAAACTGTCAGCTCAAGTAGTCAATCAGCTCATCTCAGGCAATAGATGGAATAAGAATTTGATCGAGCAGCTATTTGACAAAAGCACTCAAAGAAGCATTTTTAGCATTCAACTATCGGCAAACTCCAAAGAGGACACTATTGTTTGGCCCTATACCAAATCAGGATTCTTTACTTGGCTTGTAGCTGCTCTATGCTTCTTGGGGTATTTTGTTCCAAATGCTTCTTGTGGGATAACGATTTGGCAGATACAATACACAATCCACAACTTCAGCCCAGAATTCTTTTGGCATCATCTTGCTCTTGAGAATGCTTCTTTTCATGTCGAGGATGGACTTGTTCTTCCTCTCAGCGACTCCATTATGTTGTGGTGAGTAAGGAATGGTGAGTGGACGTAATATGCCTTGAACTCAAGTGAGTTGAATTCTCCCCCTTTATCAGATATCATCGCTTTTATTGTATATCTACTTTGTTTCTCTATAAGTGCCTTGAATTTCTTGAAGGCATTGAAGACCTCTGATTTTTCTTTTAGAAAATACACCTATGTCTTTCTGCTGAAATCATCAATGAAAAGAAAGAAGTACCTATTTTTGCCAAATAATGTTGGGTTAATTAGGCCACACACATCGGTGTGAACTAACTCCAATGGCCTCCTTGTTCTTGATGATGCCTTTTATACGAAGCTTTTTCAGAATTGCTTACCAAGTAGACATCCTTCGCATAGTTGATCGGAGTGATTGATGAAAGGTAGACCCTTAACCATATTCTTTTTTGATAGTAACTTTAGCCCTCCAAAATTGAGATGGCCAAACCTCAAGTTCCATAGCCATGAGGTGTCTTCTAATCATGCTTTTAAGCATTTTAGGCTATCATTTTGAATATTCAATAAAAAAAACATTATATTATTGTTCATGGGCACTTGGGCAATTAAGTTTTTCTCTATGATCTCTTAGGAAGAGACTATGATTTTTCATGTGGATATCATAGCCCTTTTCTAAGAGTTGGCCCATACTCAAGATATTGGCCTTCATGTCAGACACATAGTATATATTAAAGATAAATTGGTGTCTTCTATCTTTTAGGCGGATGAGTATTTTTCCTTTGCCCTTGACAAGAGTCTTAGATAGATCTCCAAATGTGACATTTTCGTTTACCGATTCATCAAGCTTGACAAAAATTTTCTTGTTGTCGTACATGTGGTTGCTTGCATTTGTGTCGAGGTACCATGTATGTTATTCTCTATCTTAGTATCCCTTGTATGCGATCAAGAGGGTGGAGTCTACCTCATCATTCTTTTGTTCAGTGTAATTGGATCTCTCCTTTATATTCTTGGTGGAAGTTTGGTATTCTGAGGCATAGTGACTGAATTTGTGACAATTGTAACATTCAACTTTGGACTTTCTATACCTTGGTCTTTGAGCTCCTCATCTTCCTTGTCCACTTGATGATCTATTTTTATCCTCTTTTTCGTTGTTGGGCATGTTGTATCCTCATCTTCCTTGGCCACGTCCACGACCACGACCACATCCACGTCCACGTCCTTGTCCACGTCCTCGCCTTTTTTGGCTTCTTCCATAGCCAAAGTCTTTATCTTCTTTATTAAGCTTGAGTTTGGCTTGAAGGACTTGATCTAGTGATTCTTTATTCCTCTTCTTGATTTTTTTCTTCATGTACTTGTAGCTTACTTGTGAGTTTATAACAGTCATTTTCTCTAGATCATTAGATTCTTCAATTGTTACTACCACGTTATCAAATTTTGAATCTAATGATCAGAGAATCTTTCAATGACCCAAATTTCACTCATGCTTTCACCATTTGTTTGTAGTTGATTAACTATTGATTAAACTCTTGAGACATAATCTGAGATTGACTCAGATTCTTTCATTTGAAAATTTTAAAACTTGACTCTAAGAGTTTGAAAACGAATTTTTCTTACTTTGTCAATTCCTTGGTATGCATTCTCAAGAATCTCCCATGCTTTCTTAGTTGTTGAAGCTTAGGCAATCTTCTGAAACGTGGCATCATCTACGACTTGTTGGATGATTGAAAGGGCCTTTTGATCTTTTATCTTAAAATCCTTCAAATCCTTCTTTTGTGCTTGAGTAAGAGTGGCCTCATCTTCAAGTACCTCGTAGCCTTCTTCAATAACATTTCATATATCTTGGCCACCAAGATATGTCTTCATTTAGATGTTCCACCTTCTGGAGTTGTTGTTTGAGAGTCATGGAAATGGGAATGCTAGACTTGATGTAGCCATAACGTAGCTCTTCATACCACTTTGTTGAATCCAAATACAATATAATAACCCTTTATTATAATATGTGCTTGTACAATGATTACAAGGAACAAACTTATTATATTATATTTCTTGCAACTAGCAGTTACGGGAAGACACAATATGACTTTTATACAAGACAACCAATGTATATTTTATTAGCACTAACTCAACTCTCACAATATTTAATTCTTACAACTCAACTTTTCTTACTTCTACAACACACACCATATACCCAAACTTACTTTGTAGAGAACATCTATCTTTCTTCTCTGCTCATGACTCCACACATCACAACGAAGCACAAGGCCCATATTTATACTTGAGCTTAAGTCGGTTGGTGAGCAAAATATCAAGAGTCACCAACTTTAGAAGACTCTAGTGCATATTAAACTAATGAATAATGCTCAACGATTTTTTGTCCACCAAACAACTTTTTTCTTTTCTAATGAAGGCTCTAGAGAAACCGAGAGAGTCTTTGTTGACTCTTTCAATAATAATGGTTACGGTAAATGACTACAACAATGTTTCACTACATAACAAGGGCGTCATTAGAGTGTCATTTTGAGATTTATCTTCAACCACCAAAACATAGATAGAACTTGGACGAACGTTAGGTTTCCAAGGATTCACTTTGTTTTCACCCAATATGCTTTTCTAGGATAGTATAGAAATATGCTTGCAACAGTCTATCACATGGACATTATAATGTTGTGTACCATTACATAGATTTTCTTCCTACTAAAGAAGAGATGAATACTTATATGTTTAGCGTTCTTCATCTGGAATCTTTTAGTCATTTGTTCAATGTATTTTAGTTGTGATGACCATAATGTTGGATTAAGGCTTGAATTCCAAATCTAATCAAATACTTGGAAGATAAATAGAATCCAATAAGAATCAAAGTACTCTAGAATATAGGGATCTTAATCTTAGTACGATTAACATTTGTATGACTTTCTAGCTTGTGACACACCACAAGGTGGGTTTACTACACTTAACTATACTAGAATCCCATGTCACGTGCCACTAAGTTGGTATGTAGAGTTATGATTGAATTCCTTGAATAATAAAGAAAAATACTTTGTGGACATAGGCCAAGTTATGATGAAAGACATTAAAAATTTGTTATTTTCACATATGTATATACAATAAAAATATAGCTCCATTACTACATTCGTGTTACAATAGAGAGAGTTTTCGTTGTTGGAAAGAGAACCACTACAAGAACTGCTACCGCTGCTAGCTGAAAGAGATGATCTTTGCATAGGGCCTCTTGAAATAGAGAAAAGAGCAACTGAAGTTCGTTAGAGCCATGGCCGTGGTTGAAAAGTAGGCTATGTCACCAAAAAAGTGAGTAGGATTGTTGTGGTTAATAATGTAATGATCAACGGTGGGAGTGAAGATGTATGCTACCTAGATGATACTAAGTTTAGAAATTTTTATAACGCAACAGAAACTAATAGCATGTATATCTAGGATCAAACCATATAAGTTTCACACAAAAAAATTGCACAAACAAGAAACTGCATATATATCGTAATCATATAAAGATAAAAAAATCAGTAATTGTTGAATTTTATTTCCTAGATTTGTTAGCTTATATCTTAAAGAGAAAAAAAACAACCTATTTGGGAGGAGTTTTGCACGCTTGAAGGAGGATCAACCAATGATTTTTATCTTATATGACCTTCTTCCTTTCTGAATAATGCTTAGTTGAATGATAGTATTCAACTTCTGTATTTTTTTTTCCTTAGTCATGCGTGTGGAATAGAGAGGGAGAGATAAACTTTTATTTTTTTCTTCTTTTTATTGGGCATGTGATTGATGTATGAGAGGTAATGGAAAGACTCCTTTATATAGATGTAAAGTAGGCTTAAAGCAGAATCCATAAAGGTTAAGGAAAAGTGCCACAATCCTGTCAGAAATGTATCTGGACGCTCTAATGCATCTAGGACTTAAGTAGTCCAATATTATCCACTCTCTACTCCTTCTAGAAGCTCCCACATGCTACCTCACCATCCCACATGCATAGGTCTCTTTTCTTGTGCTAAGGTGCTAAATTAATTCCAGCAAGATTTCATAATGAGCTCAAATGTCCAATTATGAAACCCCATTACCAAAATGGAAAGTCTTCCTAATTTAGACTCTTAGTTGCATTAGGACACTTTATTTAGAAACTCCTAGACACATGAGAAACTACCAAAATACAATACTAGCACTAAACATGAACTAGGTTTGAAAAGGGACCAAAAGAGATAAATATCCCGCTACTAAAAAGACCAAAACACCCCTATTAACCCCATAGCATATTTTGTCCTTTTCAACCTTAACTTATTCCACTAAAACATTATGGATGCACTCTAAGATGAATACTGTTATCCACAGCAACTTGTCATACTATCTATAACCTTTATCTTCGACCTACTAAGTAAAATTATCAAAATGCCTCTCCATGTAACACTCACAATCGATAAAGACTTTTGACCGGTACTATCTCTTTCTCAATTGCATCTTATCCTTAAGACATCTAATACATAAAATAACTATCCTCAAGATATGAAATACTTGATCTAGGGAATGACCCTCAAGCCAAATATCTGATATACTCTTAATTGGGATATACCACTGACCTTAGTCTTGGATGATCTTCCAGATTATCACAAAGGAGCGATTACTCCATCTTATGATGACAGAGATTCTATATTACATACACATGTTTCAACTAGTCATACTCATATGCCCAAAACACAGAGTTGTTGACCTACAACTGAGGTCTCACCCATAGTACATCAAGCACATAAATCTGATTTCCTAAGTTCATTGACATATGCTCAAGATTAAGAGCACTGCCCACTTATTAACATAAGATATATTTTATCTCTATATTTGATAGTACCTATTGAGAGATCATACCTAAGGGGTCTGTTCAATGTGTGATACACACACTAGTGAGATAAGTCCGAAAACCTACCAATGACCAAGGTAGGTCATCCTATACAGGAGACTATCTCACTATAATCTTATACTGATGAAGTGCCCAACTCCATCATACAATTATGAGCAAACTCTAGATACAATTATCTATGACTTAGACCTTCTATGCCCGAGCATTGTACACCTAAATTATTCATTTGAATCAAGGACTTCTATGCAAGTAAATACACATAAATATAATAGAGAGAATAAAGATGAATACTTTTGTTAAAACTAATAAGTTACAATATGTATCCATTATATCTGAAATGTCATTTGCTAGTAGTCTTTTAGGGTATACCAACCCCAACAGGGAATTGACCCATATCTAGATTGAAGACTACTAGTAGAACTACCTTGAGGAGAGGAATGCATTGCCAGTCTCCATGCATGACGTTGTGGTCGAAATCTCATTAGAGATGATAAAGATGATGACGGGTTGGATCTCTTTTCATTCACTGCTGTGGCGACCATAAGTAGATAATATTATTAGACTCACTAGAGAGAGAGAAATAAGATGGTACTGGTATTGCATGACATCCATCTCTCGAAGATAGCCAAAGATAATAAGGGATGATTTATAGGTTTAGTTGTGTTGGTCAATGGTGATCGTTAACTAGACTAATGATTGGATGTTGTTGGGATGGTTGTTAGATGACGAGGAGTGATTTGTCATTGGCTGATAGGAGATCCAACAGTTGGATCCTAAGATATATGCAATGAACGTGAACCGTTGATTCAAATCATATTTGATTATGAAGGAAACCTCTTCAAAAAGTCTAGATTGACCGGTCAGACATATTTTTACTCACAAAACATGGGGGGCCATACACATGTGGGGAGCATTTCATATAAGTAAAAGTCCTGACTAACCGGTCAGTCTAAATTTTTTGAAAAGTTTTCCTAAGGAAGGATATAAGTTAATGCTTCGTACTGCACAAAGAAGTTGGTACACTTGAGTTGTGGTTGAACATGCAGTGGGCCTAATACATTGCTTCACGAGCCAACTCAAGTGTGTGAGCTTATTTGGTCGCATAACATTCATCTGCTATTGATGAGAGGGTATGATCTACCTTTTGCGCTAAACATGAAGATTTTGTTAGATTGGTTTGACCAGACTTTTGACCTAATTGACGAGACTCTGACTGGATATTGATCGATTGTGCAAAGTGTTTCTATAGATTTTTTGACATTCTGAATTCAAATTTGAACTCATTTGTGTCAAATTCAATTTACGGTGTTGAGTTTTTGAATTTAAAAGGTGTTGACTAAAAAAACAAAAAAGGGAACGAGTCCAAAATTTGAAGGTCTAATGCTTGGTATTTCTTGCTAAAGGCAGAATTTGTCGGATTATGACTCAAATTCCAAGCCTAACAAAATACTGAAAACAAATAGAAGTCCAATAAGAGTTAAAAAGTCTAAATCTAGGAATTTTAATTATAGTATGATTGGCACTTGTATCCTATAAATAGGACATTCCAATTTATATTAATTGTCGTGCACCACAATGTAGGTTTACCGCACTTGAATATACCAGAACTACATGTTATATGCCACTAGCTCGGTATGTAAAAGTTATGGTTGTATTCTCTAAGTAAGGAAGAAAATATTCTATGAACGTAAACCAAATTATACTGAACCACATTAAAAAACATGGTTGTCTTGCGTATGTATGATCTTTCCAAAACACAACATTTTGGTCTTGTATATGAACTATTTCCAAGGCAAGATTTGTAGGGCTGAAAAATATAGGCTCTCTCTCTAGTATATGTAATAGGAAGCTCTCTCACTTGAATGGTTCTCTCATATTTGAGAAGCATGAGGTGTATATATACAATTATATATAGAGAGAGAGGATAAAGATGATGACAATGATCATAATTCAATATCCTATTTCTTTGAACTTTTGGATTTAATAAGGATGAGCTAGACTATTCCTATCTGACAAAAAAAAAAGAAAGACTATTCCTAAACCTTCAGAACCGTTGTTTCTTTTTATCTTCAAGTCGTTCTAGATTACCCAACATCAACGTGATACAACATATTTGTATGTAATCCGCGAGAATCGAGCTTACAACTTCTCACATACAAAGCGAGTAACTTACCAATAGACCAAAGCACTACTGGCTAATATGTAATCAATTTAGGTAATAACCCATGGAAGACTACTGCCTAAATCTATGGCTAAATTTACATATGTTCATACTCTATGCATTAATACAATACATGCTAAGAAGGCAACGAGGATCAGTTTGAGTTAGATAGTATATGATTGTGGTTTTCATAAAGCAATCGTGATGGTTTATTGTATCTTGAAACAGAACGTAGATTTCTCAATGTAGCGAGGAAGCGACCATATTCAAGACTTGAATTACCTTCCGACATATTAGCCCCTGAATCAGGTATCAATCTTGTTCTTACATTATATCATTTTCCATCATCATTACAACTTTGGAAATTTTCAATTGTTTGGCAAAAATGCTACAAATAATTATTTATTCTATCTAATAAAATATTAATAAAAGGAAGTCTAAAATCAACTTTTAAAACTACCAATTTGAATTTTATTTTGGAGGATTATAGCATTCATTTAATTATTGTTATCAGTGGTAATGAGCAAGTAGAAAGTTAATTGTTCTTTCAAAATTTTTTGAATGTTGGAAATACAAGAAACTTGCCTTTCAAATGTAATATGTCATTTTTCTTCTCACGGCCAGCTAATTAATGTGGAACAATTAAATTTTTTTTTGAGGAGTTTTATAGGATTTAATGTCATTCGAGGATAAAAGATTTGAAAATTCATGGTATAGTCAGTGACAACCATTACAAACAAGACAAAGGGTGATTTTCGATCAAAGTGAATCCACTAGTCTAAAACTATATAGTAAACTCCTCTCGAGTATGAGCTGCATCACATTGTACAAAGTAAAAAGCTCTTTTTACACAACTCATCTCAATTTATTCGTATATATTCAATAATTATTGTTATGTTGAAGACTTCTATTTTGCCAATAAGTACCACACTCACTCAACTATATTTATAGTTATGAATGAATATGGTATTTTTCATTACTCGGATTTCATTTATATGCAAAGAAATCTTTTATTCGTCAGATAAAAAAAGTCCAATGTAGATCTCTCCCTTTGATATCAATCTAGTTTGAGAAGTAATAGGAGTCATCCCAAGCCTGCTGCATACAACACCAAAAATTCTAAGGAGTGATCTTCATCTTGCGAGTGATGCAACATTTCTGTTCAGTTTTTATATGTTAGATTTTTCATCCATGCTACTATCTAGTGGAATGATGTGTGTGTCTATGTGTAAAAACTCATACATGTAATTAATAACTTGATAGACATTTCAGTTTTTCTTTTCATCCTATAACAGAAATTTATAAGTTGAAGGTGACACGTGGGAAAACATATCTCTTACGCATCATCAATGCTGCAGTTAGTACTAATCAATTTTTCAAGGTAGCAAATCACCATATGATATTTGTTGCAGCCGATGGCTTTTATACCAACCCATATCCAACAGATGTAATTGTACTCGCCCCTGGTCAGGCCATTGACGTGCTTTTGAAAGCAAATCAACCACCTGGGCTCTATTATATGGCATCAATTGTCTATCGCACTTCTAACTTTACACAAAATAATTTCATACCAGCAACTGGTATCATTGTCTATGATGATGCCATAATATCAGCCCCAAAAATGACAAATTTGCCAGAAGTTTTCGACACAGCGACGGCTCACAAATTCTTAAGCAGTTTGACAGGGCTTGTAACAGGGCCATTTTGGGCACCTGTGCCATCTGAAGTCGATGAGCATATGTTTATAACTCTTGGGCTAGGAATTGTTCCATGTGAGAAGAATCGGAAGACACCTTGTCAAAGCCTATTCGGTCAACGAATAGCTGGATCTTTAAACAACGTATAATTCGTATTACCTACTAGGTTGTCAATACTAGAAGCATTTTACAACAAAGTGGATGGAGTCTACACAACTGATTTTCCGAATGAACCACCTGTCAAGTTTGATTATGTAAATGAGAGTTATACATTTGATGACATACTCGTATGGACTGAAAAATCAACAAAAGTGAAGCAATTTAAGTATAACTCGACAGTTGAGATTGTATTTCAAACTCACACATTGGTGACCCTAGAAGCACATCCTATGCACATACATGGATACAACTTTTATGTGTTGGGTCAAGGCTTTGGCAACTACAACCCTTTTGAAGATAGGAAAAAACTCAACTTCTTGAATCCACATATGCGGAACACCGTTCTTGTACCAATTGGAGGATGGGCTGTCATTAGATTTCAAACTGATAATCCAGGTAAACATTATTTCTGCTTATATTCACATTGATATGGTATTTTCATGAGTTATGTTTTTCCACTTTTTTCCTCTTATTTCTACTAGTCCTTTCTTTCTCTGTCTCTATCTTTCTTTTCCTTTGAGTAGTCTAATTATTGAACTACATGCTTCCATGAATAATCATTATATATCTGTAAAAGAATTTTGTAGTCTTTTGCAACAAGTTGGGGTATGGCTTTCTTTACATGGAATATTATTATTGTGAAATATAATTGACTCTCCTGAATATTACAACAAGTAGCACAGATTTTGGTCAAAGCAAAATGTAGATAGATCAGTGATAGTCATGAAATTTCATTCCTTTACATGGAATTGTATACAGTCTTACATGGATCAACAGGAAAAATTATAAATTATGTATTTATATATCTTGATCTTAGACATATTCTCATTGCAGGTGCGTGGTACGTGCATTGTCATAACGAAGGACACATTCCTATTGGCTTAGCTGGTGCTTTTATTGTTGAAAATGGGCCAACTCTATCAACAAGGTTGCCGCCACCTCCTCTAGATCTTCCCAAATGTTAGTGCGCCTCATGTCACTTTTGAAGATTTTACAATCTTCATGTTTTATGATTTGTTATAAATAAGGGAATGTTTCTCTGAGGCATCTACATAGTACATATATCGAAGGCTATAACTAAATGCCCAGATAATGGTGCTTGTAGGATTAATGTCTAGATGATTGTAATTCAATCTCAATGTCATGTAATCAATGAGGTTTATGATTGCAATCTCAGTCATATTGTGATATACTTCTCTAGAAAGAATTTGCACTAGTAATGATTCAAGTGTCAACAGATATATCTCTCTAGCATGGTCATGAGAGACGTAGACATATTCTAGGTATTGCTAATTAAGTTCAGATTGGAATATCCACGGATTTTTTAATTCTTATCGAATTCGATTTTGGTAAGCGATTTTGAAATCCGACGGATATCCGAAATGGTTTTGGTTTTAGGAAAAATAAACAGATTCGGATTCAGAGAGCATATTTTTTATGGAAGTCATAGTGAAAATGATCAAACCTCGCTATAAGTGTGAGAGGTTGCGAGATCAATTTTCTAGGTGACATTTCATATGTGTTGATAAAAAATAAATAAATAAATAAATAAAGATATAATGTGAGAAATGACTATTTCTGGAACCCTTGATAATATAAGTTTTTTTTTTTGTTTTTAATCATTTCCTACATTATACACACATATATTTATATATCTCTATATATGTATATGCATATATTTATATATATGTCCACCACTAGTACATATAGATATAGTTTTTTTTTTTTAATCATTTCCTACATTATGTAAGCATATAGATGCATGCTCACAAGAACAGTTACGTTGAAAAGAAGGGTGTACTTTTGACGCAATTTAGGAAGGAGCATCCGATCCTAACTCACAAGGCCCTGTACCACAACATTGTAAAACATTTCATGTCTCCCAAATTACTAAATCTCAAATGTGTACAAAACATGCCAACATAAAAAGGTTAACAGGCCAAGCACTAGCAATTCTACTCCAAATCCACGCTATAGAAGTGTACTCCTCACAATATGCTAAAATATTGAGTTAAAAGGTAAGCAAATGACTAAAGAAGCAAAATCTCATGAAAAAACTATCGTGGAGCCTTTATTTTTGTCCAAATAATGCAATGATGGAAAACGCTTTAGAATAAACATATGGTAAAGGCATGAAAACTGAAATAAATCGATTGAAGAGCATGATGCATTAATGAAAACATTTAACTATTAAAATTATTTTCAGTTTTCGTGAAATATACACTTTCCTAAGGTACAAAGTCACACTTAACCAACCAACAAAAAAATGTCACACTTAAAAAGACTGAGTCTATGGTTACTTATTGTTAGTAGATAAACTTGATTAGGACTCTATTATATTAATTCTAGTTAGAAATTGGTTTTTTGACTAGATAGTCTTTTCTTAGTGGGTAATGGTTTCCTAGAACCATATCTTAATTGGTATAGGATTTTTGTAAGTCTATAAATAGAGGTTAGTCCTTTCATTTGTAGTGATACCAAATATTAGAGCAATAAAGATTTCGTTTAGAATCTCCATATTATTTTTCTTCTTATTTCTCTCTACGATAAAATGGCCTCTTCCATATTGCAACAAAATGGTATCGAGCGCTAGGTAAAGATGATGGGGAATGGTATGTTTCTTTTCAATTTCTTCGCCTCACTAAGGATAATTATGATAATTGGTCCATTCATGTGAAGACTCTCCTTGGCTCACAAGATGCTTGGGAGATTGTAGAGAAAGACTACATGGAACCTAAAGAAGATGAAGTTTTGAGTCAAAATAAAAAAGATGCATTGATAAAGAATCGCAAGAAGGATCAACAAGCTCTCTCTATCATCCATCTATGTTTGGATGAAAATATGTTCGAGAAAATCTCATGCTCGACTACTGCCAAACAAGCATGGGAAACTCTCCAAAAATCACAAAAGGAGATAGACAATGTGAAAAAGGTTCGTATACAAACTTTAAGAGGTGAGTTTGAATCTCTCCATATTAATATTTCAAGAGTTTTGGTGGTTTCTAACCAACTAAAAAAATATGAAGAAGATTTAAAAGATACTCGTATTGTAAAAAAGATCCTTCATTCTTTGCATCCAAAATATGAATATATTGTTGTAGCAATTAAGGAATCAAAAGAGTTAGATAACATGTCCGTTGATGAACTCATGGGCTAATTACAAGCTCATGAAGAAAGACACAAGAAGAAGAACCAAGAAGTCTTGGAAAAAGTTCTTCAAAGTAATCTCGCTTTAAAGAAGGAAGAAAACTTTGGCAATGATGGAAGCCAAAAAAGACGTGATTGTGGATATGGATGTGGTAGAGGCCGAGGCCAAAACCAAGGACGAGGATGAGGACGTGGTCGAAGAGGAGGATTTAATCAAGAAGAGAAAAATCAAAATTTACATAAACCTAGGCGTGGAAGAGGCAATCATTCAAGACAAAGGTATGACAAATCGCAAATTCAATGTTACAATTGTAAAAAATATGGTTATTATGCTAATGAATATAGAAGTAATCCTAAAGTTGTGGACGAAAAAGTGAATTTTGTTGAAAGACAAGAAGGGGAAGAAGAGATTACCTTGTTGATGACTTATCATGGCGAACAAGATGGAGGAAATATTTTATGGCATCTTGATACAAGTGCAAGCAACCATATAACTGGACAAAAGACCATATTCGCATAATTCGATGAAACTGTCAAGGGCAATGTTAAATTTGGAGATGCCTCTATGGTCTCAGTGGAAGGAAAATGTAAAATTTTAATATGTTTGAAAGATGGAAAGCATCGTTTTATTTCTGAGGTTTATTATGTGCCAAAATTAAAAACTAATATTTTGAGTCTTGGTCAACTTCTCGAGAAAAATTACACAGTTTTATTGGAAGATAAACATAGTGTAATAAAATATGAAAATATTTTTTTGATAACAAAAGTGCCTATGACAAGAAATAGATTGTTTTTATTAAATATTCAAAACGATGTTGTAAAATGTCTTAAATCTTGTGTAAAAGAAGTTTCTTGGTTATGACACTTGAGATTTGGGCACATAAATTTTGAAAATCTTTCTTTAATGTCAATAGAAAATATGGTGCATGGATTGCCTTCCATCAATCATCCGAAACAAATTTGTGAGGGATGTCTTTTTGAAAAACAAGTTAGGAAAAGTTTTACAAATGAGGCTACATCAAGAGCAACGAGACCACTAGAACTTGTTTATACTGATATTTGTAGGCCAATTAATCCTTGCTCATACGGTAAAAATAAATATTTTATCCTTTTTATTGATGATTATAGTTGCAGGACTTGGTTTTATTTTTAAAAGAAAATCTGAAGCTTTTTACAATTTTAAGAAATTTAAAGCTCTTGCTGAAAAAGAAAGTGATTGGGAGATCAAAGCCTTGAGATCTGATAGAGGTAAAGAATTCACATCAAGAGAATTCAATAATTTTTGTAAAGAGAATGGCATTCAACGTCCTTTGACAGCTCCTCAATCACCTCAATAGAATGGAGTTGCCGAGAGAAAAACTAGAGTAGTTCTTGAGATGGTTCGAAGCTTGTTAAAGTCTAAAGGAATGCCTAAAGAATTTTGGGCTAAAGCAGTTCATTGTGCAGTCTATCTATTGAACCATTGTGTCACAAAAAATCTCTCTGACAAGACACCATTAGAAGCATGGAGTGAAAGAAAGCCAACAATCAAGCACTTAAGGGTTTTCAGAAGCATTGCTTTTGCTCATGTTCCTGATCAAAATCGAATCAAGCTTGATGACAAAAGCCAAAAGTTAGTCTTCATTGGCTATGAAAAGAGTTCCAAAGCATACAAGCTCTACAATCCTCCCGATGGAAGAATTATTGTGAGTAGAGATGTCCAGTTTGATGAAGAAGCTGAATGGGATTGGAATGTCAAAGAGCAAAAAGAATACAAATTCTTACTCATACAAGAGCAAGAAGTAGAAGTCAATGAAGACTCTATATCTCTAACTCTAACTCAAACTCTATCTCCTTATCAAGCTCCAACTTCATCTCAAGGAAACATAACTCCAACAACTTCAAATTCGCATGAAAAGACCCCCCGTTTCATAAACTTGAATGAAATTTATGAGGTAACTCGCAATTTAAATGATGAACTGACTCTCTTTTATCTACTTGCTGACTATGTGCCAATAAGCGAAGCTAATGAGAGTGAAAGATGGAGATAGGCCATGGATGAAGAAATCAAGGCAATAAAGAATAACGACACTTGGGAACTTACAACTTTACCCAAAGGCTACAAAGTCATTGGAGTAAAGTGGGTTTACAAGATGATGAAGAATGATAAAGGTGAAGTTGAAAGGTTCAAGGCAAGACTAGTTGTAAAAGGCTATAGTCAACAAGCTGGCATTGACTATGATGAGGTATTTGCTCCTGTTGAATGCTTGGAAACTATAAGATTTATTATATCTCTTGCAGCTCAACACAGATGGAAGATTTAACAATTGGATGTTAAATCTGCATTCCTGAATGGTTTTCTTGATGAAGAGGTTTATATTCAACAACCATTAGGCTATATGGAGAAAGGGTGTAAAAATAAAGTTTTAATGTTAAATAAAGCTCTCTATGGCCTAAAACAAGCTCCAAGATCTTGGTATAGTAGGATTGATGAATACTTCCATCATAATAATTTCTCCGAGTGTTCGCACGAGCATATTCTCTATACCAAACATGAGAATAAAGATGTGTTGATTGTTTGCTTGTATATGGATGACTTAATTTTTACTGGCAACAACCCAAGCTTATTTGAAGATTTCAAGAGGACAATGGCAAGAGAATTTGAGATGACTGATATTGGACTCATGTCTTATTATCTTGGAATTCAAGTGAAACAAACAGATGAAGGAATATTTATTTCTCAAAAAGGCTATGCAAGGGAAATTCTCAAGAAATTCAAGATGGAAAATTGTTAACCTATTAACACCCCTGTTAAGTGTGGAGTACAATTGTCAAAGGTTGATGAAGAAGAGCATGTAAATCAAACACTTTTCAAGAGCTTGGTTGGAAGCTTGAGATACTTGACCTACACAAGACCAAACATTCTCTTTGGTGTAGGACTTGT
The DNA here is from genome assembly GCA_037974665.1 of Ehretia macrophylla. Taxonomy (NCBI): domain Eukaryota; kingdom Viridiplantae; phylum Streptophyta; class Magnoliopsida; order Boraginales; family Ehretiaceae; genus Ehretia; species Ehretia macrophylla. Next base: position 11,052,716 of record CM075768.1, read on the forward strand.
GAGTCACTTTATGGAGGCCCTTACCAATACACATCTGAAGACTGCCAAGAGAATAATTTGCTACATCAAAGGAACTATTGCTCATGGACTTCTATACTTCAATTCTGAGGATTTCAAACTTGTGGGGTATAATGATAGTGATTGGGCTGGTGATCTTGATGATCGAAATAGCACTAGTGGATATCTTTTCTTCATGGGAAATACAACATTCACTTGGAGTTCCTAGAAGTAACCCATTGTTACACTCTCTACATGTGAAGCTGAATATGTAGCTGCTACTTCATGTGTTTTTTATGCTTTATGGTTAAGGAATTTGATGAAAGAACTTAAGATCCCTCAAGAAGAGCTAGTATAGATTTATGTTGACAACAATTCTGCAATTGCCTTAGCCAGGAATCCAATCTTTCATGAAAGAAGCAATCACATTGACACACTTTACCATTTCATCAGAGAATGCATAACAAGAAAGGAAATGAAGATAGAGTATGTGAAGTATCAAGATCAAGTTGTAGACATTCTTACAAAGCCACTCAAGAGTGACGTGTTCATGAAGCTTAGAGCTTTGCTTGGAGTTATGAGAGTCAAATCAAGTTTAAAGGGGGATGTTAGTAGATAAACTTGATTAAGACTCTATTATATTAATTCTAGTTAAAATTTGGTTTTTTGACTAGATAGTCTTTTCCTAGTAGGTAATGGTTTCCTAGAATCATATCCTAATTGGTATAAGATTTTTGTGAATCTATAAATAGAGGTCAGTCATTTCAATTATAGTCATACCAAATATTAGAGCAATAAAGATTTCGTTTAGAGTCTCCATATTATTTTTCTTCCTATTTTTCTCTACGATAAAATAGCCTATTCCATATTCCAACACTTACGTCCTAGCAACTCAGACCTACTTTTGAGTTTTTTACTATGCTGAATCATCACAAGTGAAATAGGATTCTGAATATAACACACTACTCCATTCACTTAACTTATTCATATACCAATTGACAAAAAACATCTGTTGAGCACAATTTTACAGATTTGGCTAAGGGACTAACGGAGGCACAAAATTGAAAGGTAAAAGACCAAAAGTTGACAATTTCGAAGATAAGAGACTAAGTTAACAAAACTGTTAAAGATACACGACCAACGGGGTAATAAACCCGATGTTAAATTGGATATTGACCCCACAAATAAAAGATTAATAAAGTGGTGAAGAGATGAATGAGTGACGTAAAATACTACTCCTACTTATTTAATCCATGAATTATATCATAAGTTTCAAACTAGTCCTTAAAGCAAAATAAACGTGATTCACTTGTGCCTTAGGTGCACATATTGCGATTTTTCTAAATAAACTGACGAATGACTAAATTGCAGTTAAAGAATAATGACTAAATACCCATTTCTCAAGGAGCTTTATAAACCATTACTGAATCTTTCACTCATAATGACCAAAAACATAAAACAAAAAGCTTTTTAGCCCATTGTGTTCTTGTAACTCTTATAACCATTTGTTGCTACACCATCATCACCCTCTTAATTTCTTCTTTCCCTTGGAACATGGCATGTCTTATGCTATTGTGTACTTGAAAGTGATTTTTTTCACCTAAACCAGTAAGATATTTCATTCAACTTCAAGGAACATTGTGGTAAACCACTTTACAACTTGTTAAAAGACAAATAAACATAACAAAGCTATCTACCAAAAATCGAAACTAACAAAGGATAGCATTAATATTCCAAGAAGCACAAAGGATTCAGTTGCTATTGTTGTGATATCTTTTCCCAACAAGTATTTTCTATCACAAACTTTCTTCACAAGTACATCTTCTATTGCAATCCCCTTGCCAAACAATCTGCTATTGCGTTCTCTCCAGATATGGTATGTAATACCCCTATCAAGTGCAAATCGGATAAATTGATAAGTTGTTAGGAAATGATCGGTTAGCATTTTAACGTATTTGAGTTAAATACATGATCAAAATGTATCGAAAGTAATGTCGGGACATTTAAAATGGATATCGAGTCTAATCAAATAAGTTTTATTTGAAAGTTACGAATCAATTTCAGCCCAATTTTGGAATTAAAATTTCGCCAATTGGGAACGATTTAGATGGCGAACTATATAAGGTTGGAAAGATCTACGAGTCTAATTTCTAACGCTTCAAACAGTTCATAAATTGGAGTTTTCTAGAAAAACTTATGGCTATTTTCGTAAAATGTGTCAGAACTGCCTCTAAGACGCGGAAATGCAACTTTGGCGCTATTTTGTTTCGATTAAGACTTATTCAACTCTTATTGGATTTATTGGGTCAAGATTAGTTGTAATTGTACACATAGGGTACTCTAAGAAATTGAAGTATATGAAAAACCATAATAACTCAGAACTCAAAGAGGCTAATGCTCAATATTCAACTTCGACACTAGACCTTGAAACAATATTATGCTTCTTAGAATCGCATGCAACAAGATTTGGACCCAAAAACATTGCATAGCCAATGGTTGAACGACGAGTGTCAATACAGCCAACCCAATCAGTATCACTATAACCTGTGAGAGTCAGCCGTTTGTATGGCCTGAAAAATAAGCCATAATGTAATGTGTGCTTGATGTAGCACAATATGCATTTGGCAGCAACTAGGTAGGGATCTCGTGGTATATGCATGAGCTGACACACACTGTTAACAACATAAGAGAGATCAAGACGTGTTATTGTTAGGTATTGTAGTGCACCAACTAAGCACCGAAATTCGGTTGGATCAACAAGAAGATTCCCTTCTGTTAAGTTGAGAGGTGCGGATGCCATTGGTGTGACAATAGGTTTTGTACCATCGAGGCCATAAAGTTGAAGCAGTTGTACAAAATATTTGGTTTGGGTTTAATAAGAGTCCATCATTGTGTGGAACAACTTCCATGTTGAGGAAGTAATGTAGTGGTCCCAAATCCTTCATGTCAAATTAGCAAGAACGTGAGGCAATAAACTCGTGAATATGAGCAATTGAGCTTCTAGTTAGGATTATATCATTAATATATGTTAAGAGAATAATGATATGAGTAAAAGATTACCGCGAGAATAAGAATGCATCATGATGAGAGTTAATAAATCCACAAGAAATCAAATAAGTGCTGAATTTTTAATACCAAGCTCTCGGTGCCTACTTAAGACCGTATAGGGATTTTTGCAATTTGCAAACATATTGAGGATAATCTGGATTAACAAACTTTTGAGGTTGTCTCATGTAGACATTTTCAGACAAGTCGCCATGTAGAAAGGCATTTTTAACATCTTATTGTCGAAGAGGCCAACCATTAAAAAGAGGTAGACTGATGATTAATCTAATTGTGCCTAGACAGACTACTAGACTAAAGGTATCGAGATAATCACAGCCAGACTGTTGATTGTACCCCTTTGCAACAAGGTGTGCTTTATATCTCTCTTAAGAACCATTTATTCATTGTTTAACTCGATAAAACCACTTATGTTCATGCATAGAGTAGGAGGTATGAGAATCCAAGTCTGATTCTTCATTAACGAATTAAATTTTTCCAACATTGCATTATGCCAATTTCGATCCTTGTTTGCCTTAGTGAACAAAGTGGGATTCGAAGGTAGAGACTTAGTTGTTTATATAAGACAGTGTGACAATAGATATCTAGTGGATAACAAAGATTTAGCATGGCGAGTCTCATCCATCGAATGCATAGTCATGTGATGAGTACATTCAGGATTGAGAATAGGACGCGACAAGGCTATATTAGATGGTCTTGTTGGTGTCGAACTTGAATGCAATTTAGTCACAGATGAGATAGATTAGGAAGCCAAGAGATCATCATGTACAGTTGACGATTGAGTATATGGTTGCTTAACAAAACTAGGACTAGAATATTGTTGTCGACTAGAGCAACTAGGAAGCTGAACATAAACACTAGAAGATGATTCAGTAGTGGTGATATTTTTTAGAGTCACCATATGAAATAATTTCTTTGTAAATGTAAATGAAGAGCCTACTAATGGAGAGTCATGATAATGACTTAAAATAGATGGAAAACAAGTCTCATTGAAGATGGCATGACGAGAAATAATCATCTTTATGGAGAGGGGATTGTAGCATTTGTACCCCTTGTGATATGGACTATACCCCAGAAAAATGCAGCGCCAACTCTTATAATCTAACTTTGATCGGCCAAAAGTGCTCAAGCATAGAAAACATAGAGATCCGAAGACTCGTAAGAATGAGTAATCAGGAGTTGCACCATATAAAAGTTCATAAGGCAATTTTTTATTCAATAGCGGAGTTGGCATTCGATTAATAAGATATATAGCTGTTGAAAAAGCATGATTCCAGAATTCGTTGGCAACTTACTATGAGCCAACAATGTAAGACTTGTCTCAATAAGTGTTGATGTTTTCGTTCGGCAACCCCATTTTGTTTCGGGACACTAGGACAAGATAATTTGTGTATGATTCCATGCTTCTTGAAAGGCAATTATAAAGTATTAGCCATAAACGCTCCTCTAATATCACTTTGTATATATTTGATATCCACACCACACAAATTTTGCACCATAGAAATAAACTGGGGAAAAATAATTGCAACATCGAATTTGCGGAAGAGTGGATAATATCAAGCCTATCGAGAAAAATCATTTATTAAAATTAGATAATCCTGAAAGCCTTCCAAAGAGTTTGTGGGTGTTGGACCGCATTGTTAGAGATATGTCCAAATGTTATAGTTGGATTACATTTTTTAAGGTAATTGATGTATACTTGTTTAGTTAATGGTTTTATCTTATCATTCATATTCTCCATCTATCATATGAATAAGTCCCTAGTCTTCTCATTAAAGAAACATATTCTTAAGTGTTAAGAATGTGTTTACATGTTTCTTTAGCACGAGAATTCTTAAACATTTCATAGTCCTAAGATTTTAGATAAGGGACTTCAAATAATCAGTATAGACTATCACATTGGTTTGCTACCTTTGATTAGTATAAGATATTAATGATAAAGGATGGTCAGTCACATACCATAAAAGCATGAGATGTAATTAACAAACATGTAAGTGACTATTAGTAGAATAATCATTGAATGTGACGTGAATAACAAATCACATGACTCGGGATTAATGATTTGTTATTCATTGCAATTGTGCAAATAATCCTTTGATTTGCGACATCATGGTTGCCCTATGTATTGGAGTTTGATACTTGCTTTTGGACAACGCTTGTTCTATCTATGGGTAAGACACGTTTACTCGTAGTTTCATCTTGTCAATATAGTGAGTGACAAGTGGTTGTTAAGATAGGATCCATTAACCTCTAATATGAGGCGATTTCCTATGCAATCTAATTTTGATTGTTCAATGAAGAAATCATTGGCCAAGGTATGAATGATGGAAAAGGTATTTTTCCATGTGTCATATCTCATTATACCAAATTTGATCTATGCATAGAATCGTGTCAATGAACTCAATCAGTCTATGGTTCTTACTCGATGGAGACATATTAATGTAATGATTGAATTGCACGGTAATCGTCAACTAAATAAGTTCACTTAATTGATGACTTCATTGCTTAATAAATTGTCTTGATATGTTGTTAGACGTCACTCAAGACCTTTAAGGGTATTTCGAAAATGAAAGAGACATACTCGAAATAAATCAAAGAGTTTGATTAATATTAAAAGCATTTAATATTTTCTTATTGCTATTTGGCGGTGAACCTAGAAGGTCACACCAATTAAAGCGTAATGATTAAGTTTTAAATGAATTTGTATCATCGTCTCATATATTGTTAAAGAGTTAACAATAGTTTATTATACCATTAAAAGTTAATAGGGCCAATGTGTCATAATATATTATGTATAGGGACTTAAGTTCGAAGTGAAAAATTGATTTCCATAATTTGATCTAATGGTGATTAGCTTAAATGTTGTTTACTTAAGTTAATTGACCAATACATATACATGCATGCAAGATTAAGAAGTTAATCTTGATTAAAGCTATATTAATGGAGATAGTGGAATGTAGTAAAATTCCACTAATTCTCTCTCTTACATACTTGGTAAGACATGCATGACAAGTGTCATAATCTATGGACACTTGTATATGTTAGATGACACTTGTGCATTTGTTGTATGGAAGACATATATAGGTATAAAAGTATATGTATATTCTTGAAAACATACATAGTTGAACTTGAACTTCCATTAAGATATACAAGAGAGATAAAAACAAGAGGAATCTTGCAAGAGAAGAACAAGTTCATTTTTCCCTTAAGGAGTTTGTTAGCACTATAGCTCACAAGAGGAAAGGAAGCTTGAGCACTTGCTTGGTGGACTAATTAGAGCTTCTATTGTGAGACCCCATATTTTATCTTTGCCTCGACTTGCGTGTTTTGACCTGTTTATGTGTTATATGAGTTAGAATGTGCTAATTCTGTGATTTATATTCATATTACATGCTAAGTGTGCATTCATGAAATTTTCATCAAAATCGGCATTATAAATTTCATCGACGATTTTTGTGAATAGTATTTTGAACACACGTCCGCTAAAATTTTTACACGGGCGTTTTAAATGTTTTAAAACCTAGTCCTCGGATATTAATAGACCTGTGTCTGATTAAAATGGATTTTGAATCGGTTTTGGAATTTTAAACGTTTTTACACTTTCTTTTGCAAAAATCGTGTTTTAACTGAGTCGGGTGGAAGTCTTTGCATGAGAAAATTGTTGTCACCCAAAAATATTCTACTTAAAATAGTCTAAGTGTCAATTTAATGTTTGTGAGCAAAATAGTCATTAAATAGAATTAAAAGACTAGAAACTATTAAAAATTAACTTTGTTTCAACTTTGACTTTGCATTATTTTGTTGACTTGCCTTATATATGAATAATATACTAAAATAACTCATAAAACAAAAGCTCAAACATACTCAAAACTCACACACATGGCCGAAACTCACAAGGCCATTTTTGCTTTATTTTTTATCAAATTTTTTAATAGATTTTGCAATACAAAGCCAATACACTTGAACCAAAGTTTGATTGCACTTGTTGGGCATCCATTCTACACCTTTCTTGCATCATATAACATCAAAGGTGAGAGAAAAATTCTAGATCTCAAAATGCTATTTTTATGTTAATTCATATAATTGAATTTTTAGCTGTTGAAATGTTGAATTGATGTTATATTGTTGCTCAGTGGATGCTAAGGATCAGTTATATGTGTTTTTATAAGTTTTGAACCGTTATAGCATGTATTTTTATTTTTCGGGTATTACAGTTGAGAATTTGGGCATTTGTTGAATAATTATTATTGTGGTGGTTGGAATTGATTGTTGTTAGCTTCTAAAAGTTTGTTAAATACATGGTAGTAATGTTGTAATGCTGAAATTTTGATTGTGATGTCTTGGTGAAAGTCCGAAAATTTCAGCCATGGTGCATTGAGGTTTTAGGGTTGTTGGGCTTGATTTGGACAGATTGTGGTTGGTTTCCGAGAGGGCTAATGTAGTTGCTTGAGTGGATAAGTGATAGAAACTGGTTTGGAGGTCATTGGATTCGTAGATTGTAAGTTATGACTTTTAGAAGTTTGAGTTGTCTTTCTTTCAATGTTGAAATAATGTCTTTAATTGTTTGGGTAGTGTTTGAGTGGTTGAATCATGGGTTGTTGTGGGTTAGAATCGAGTTTGGTTGAGTGGATTAATGCATGTTAAGTTGGATGGCCTACTTTGTCATCTAACTTAGTTGTTGGGTTGTTAATTGATTAATTGATGTTTTGTTGTTGAAATGATATTAACTAATTGATTATTGATTATTGATGAGCCAGGAGATAGGCAACCTACTTTTGTTGTCCTCCTATGATATGAATGATTATTATTATTGTCATAAGTCTTGGTATGTGCGTGTCACCTCTCGGACAGCGTTAAGCTGTCGGGTTGATAACGACATAACTATCATAGACTACCCTCAGCTTGCATGGCGGAGGTGCAATGGAGGGAGGGGCTAGTGAGGTACCTCGAGTGCGTGAGTAATAAGGAGTTATAAGAAGATGGTTAAGATCGTGATGGCATTTGGAGCTACACCAACTAGAGTAACCTTTATTGATGGGTTATTATTAATGATGTACTTATATTGTTATTGATGTTTATTATGTGTTTACTACTCAAAGGATGATTTCTAAGAAGTATAGTAAATACTATTAAGAGATCTATCGAAGCCTCACTGGGCTTGTTTTATATAAGCTCACTCTCAATTATTGCATGCATACATGTGAAATTGAACAAGATTTCGGGTACGTGCCTCAGGAAGCTGAGAATGTGCCATATGTGGATGAGTCCTATGTGCCAGAGTCTTGTCCTTGATATTTGAGATGTAGTTCTCTTTTGTTATCTTGTATATTAAAACTAATTGTTTTGTATTACTTAGAAGTTTATGATGTATAAGATGTTGTAAAGATAATGGATTAAATGTTGCTAGCTTAGTAGTCTTGTTTTGGAACATGATTAGGTTGCTAGATTGGTTATAATCTATTTTGGAAATGTATGTTATATAGTAAATGTGTGATGTTAGAACGGAGGCGTATAACTTATGGATGAAATAGTGAAAGAATGTTTTAAGTATATTTTGGTTGCGTTGTATGTTGATATCTTGATTGTGGAGTTGATTGGTGATTTGTGGAGTCAGTTGTATAAGTTATAAAGTGGTTGGTTTAGAGCCTCAGTATCCTGATTACAGTCATTATACTACCAAAATTCCGTTACGTCCTGACTGATCTTAAGGGAAGTCGAGTTGGGGAGTTATATTAAGTGGTATCAGAGCACATGTTTAGCTGTCAGCCAAGGGATTCTCGGAATATGGGTAATGATCTTAGCATGAAAGTATGTATGAAGTGAAAGAAAAGTGAAATATGTATTAATATGATTAAGTGATCAAGTGATTATGTGATTTAGTGACTATGTGATTATGTGATCAATTTGTTTATGTGATTGATACTTAAATAATTTATGTGCTTTATGTGAGTTTGTTACTTATGTGCTAATAACTGTCTATAGCCTGTCTATGTGCTATAACCTGTGCTAACTCTTTGAAAGTAGAATGGCGGGTAGATCGAGAACAAGAGGTAGGCCGGATGCAGATAATGAGGCACAGGGTAATGTGGCACCCGGCCGAGATAAGGGTGATGACCGTATTGCTGCAGCTATGGATAGAATGACGGAAATCATGGCAGGACAGGCACAGTTATTAGCAGGGCAGGCTGCCCAGGCACATGCTGTGCAGGTACAGATGATGAACGTACAAGGTGGTTACCACGGGCGAAATACGTTGAAAGAATTATTGAGTTACTATCCACCTAGATTCCAAGGCGAGCCAGATGATAGAAAGGTAGAGGCATGGATCAACAAGATTGAGAAGATTTTTGATCCTTTGGACTACACTGACGAGAGAAAAGTCACTTTTGCAGTTTATTTGTTTGGTGACGAGGCCGAAGAGTGGTGGCGTACAGTGAAATCTGGTTGGGAGGCACGAGGTACTCCTTATGTTTGGGATACCTTTCTTAGAGCATTCCGGGCCAAGTACGTCCCGAGGATTGTGCGGGATCGGAGAGAAGCAGAGTTCCTGTCTTTGGTTCAGGGGGATGCTACCGTGGCTCAGTATGAGGCCACTTTTACCAAACTATCCCGGTATGGACCGGAATTTGTAGTAGATGAGGAGCGTAAGACTCGAAGGTTTATGTTGGGCTTAAGGCCAGAGATTCAGGATGCGATGGCCCTGAATTAGTATGATGTATTTTCTGAGGCTTTTGATGCGGCTTCCAGGTTGGAAAAGAAGAAAGGGGAACAGATTGGACCTAGCCAGCCTAGTAAGAGGCCATTTTAGTCGTAGGGTGTGTATAGGCCTCTAGTGAAGCAGGTTGTGTACAGGCCATCAGCTCAGCAGATCTCTTTCAGACCGCAGGGTCAACAGGGTTTCTACAGGCCTCAGTTTCAACAGGGCTCCTTTCAGGCTCAGTCACAGTACATGCTGGCCCAGTCTCAGGGTCAATATAGGCCTAGTGTTGCGAGACCCCAACAGCAAGCTGGTACAGCTACCTTTTCAGCTTCTAGGTCTTTGAGGGGCAGTGTTAGTGCTTCGTCACCGCAGTGTGCTTACTATAAACGTCAAGATTATTTAGAGGCCGACTGTAGGGTGAAAGCAGGAACATGTTTGGGTTGCGGCAGCAATCAGCACAGGGTGAGGGATTGCCCTAGATTTCATAGGACTGAGGGTCGGACAGCGACCTAGGGTTATCAGGGTCGACCTACCAGTGGTGTACCTCGTAGCAGCAGGTTCAAGCTTGGGCCTACGCAGTGGATTTGGAGGAAGTACCTGAGGCAACGACAGTTGTAGAACGTAACTTCCTTATACTCGATCAACTTGTTAAAGTGTTGATTGATTCTAGTGCTACGCACTCTTTCATTACGCCTACTTGTGTGCAATGTGTTAACATGCAACCTGAAAGATTGCCTTATGTGGTTGAGATTAGTACTTCTTTAACTGATAAGTATGTAACTGGCTTAGTATGTAAAGACTGTAAAATACATGTTAAGGGTCAGGATTTTCCTTCGGACCTTATCTTATTTCCTATCCGACGGTATGATATTATCTTGAGTATGGACTGGCTTTCTAAGTATGATGCCTAGTTAAACTGTAGAACAAAGGTAGTATAGTTTCGTTTGCCAGATCAGCCAGTGGTTGAGGTAGCGGGGAATCGGGATGCTAAGACGAGTTTTATTATCTCATCAACTAGAGCTGCTAAGCTGGTGAGTAAGGGGTGTTTGGGTTATATAGCTTATTTGATCAACAAGCCATCTGATAAGATAAAGCTGGAGGAAGTTCTTATTATTTGGGAATATCCCAATGTATTCCTGAGGAGTTGCTAGGATTGCAGCCAGAGAGAGATGTTGAGTTTGTGATTAATCTGATTCCTGATACTCAACCTATTTCTAAATCAGTGTACCGGATGGCACCAGCTGAGCTTAAGGAGCTGAAAACTCAACTGCAGGAGTTATTAGAGAAGGGTCTCATTCAGTAGAGTTCTTCACAATAGGGAGCACCTATTTTATTTATGAAGAAGAAGGATGGTACCTTGAGATTATGTATTGACTATTGTGGTTTGAATCAGGTAACCATCAAGAAAAAGTATCATTTACCACTTATTGATGAGTTGTTTGATCAACTTTAGGGAGCCAAAGTCTACTCTAAATTTGACTTGAGGCAGGGGTATTATCAGCTTCGGATTCGTACGGAGGATGTTCCAAATTTTGCTTTCAAGAATCGGTATGGGTATTATGAATTTGTAGTTATGCCCTTTGGACTGACTAATGCACTGGCAGCATTTATGGATCTTATGCATCGGGTCTTTCAGCCGTACTTTGACCAGTACATGGTAATCTTTATTGATGATATCTTGGTTTATTCTAAGACTAAATCGGAGTACGAGCAACATCTACGGCTTGTCTTACAGAAGCTGCTGGAGCATCAATTGTTTGTGAAGTTTAGCAAATGTGAATTCTGGCTGCAACGAATATCTTTTCTTGGCGATGTGATTACATAGAGCGGTATTTCAGTAGATCCCACTAAGATTGAAGTAGTGATATCTTGGAAATGGCGGAAGAATGTTTCAGAGGTTCGTAGCTTCCTTGGCTTGGCAGATTATTACCATATGTTTGTGAAGGACTTTTCTAAGATTGCAGGGCCACTTTCTAAGTTAACTAAAAAACGAACCAGCTTTATTTGGGATGAGAAATGTGAGAGTGGGTTTCAGGAGTTGAAAAAGAGGTTGACTACCGCTCTAGTACTTGCTCTACCAGAGAGGACCGGTAATATAGTTATCTATAGCTATGCATCCAAAGAGGGCTTGGGTTGTGTACTTATGCAGAATGGCCGGGTTATTGCTTATGCTTCTAGAAAGTTGAAGCCGTATGAGGTGAATTATCCGAAATGTGATTAGTTTGGATGCTTGGCTACTTGGTTGATGCTTTATGAACGTATATGAATTGCTAAAGTACTCGGAGAACAACCTACTTTGTTGTTTTCCTTAATTGTCTTGATTGCATGATTATGTTGTCTTGAATGTGTGAAGTGTTTGTCTTGAATGCGTATGCGATATGTCTTGTAAGGTTGCAACCTTTAAAATTGACACGGTAGTGTCATGTTGCATTGGGTGGCATAGGGCTTGCTAGACGAGCTTCACAAGGGTCTGGGTCGTAGGATTGATGTATATCCAGAGTACATCCGTGTTGGCGTATAGGGGATAAGTTCGTGAAAGGGTTATAAGGAGACGGCATCAACAGAACGAGTGTATCCTTACTACTTGATTATTTACATTCTTGTACATTCTTACTTGTCACATTTACTTGTCATATCATGTTTTCAAAGGAGTTTCGAAACCTAAAATGTTTTAAAAACCTTTCCTCTTCCATCCTCACTAAGTTCGTGGAAACTTACCCTTATTTGCTAACATTTCAGGTGAGTCTGCGGTGGGATATGTTGAGTATGCCCCCGTTGAGCCTATTGTGGATACTGTGGTTGAGCCCGAGGCCTAGTTGTTTGCCTTATGGATGTTATGTTTATGTACTTGTATTATTGTTTTGAGGATTATGAACCTTATGTACTAAATGTTAACCTTAGTTGATGTTTTCATTTTGAGGCATGTATATGTTGTTCATGTTGAAGTTGAGACAAATGGCTTTATTGTGGTTGTGGCTGGAATGTTGAGTTGCTTGTTGGTTGGTTGTAAAATATATATATATATATATATATATATATATATATATATATATATATATATATATATATTGTCTTTATGCAGGTTAAATTATTTGGTTGTCCATATTACAGCCAGTATAATGCCGAATTTATGTCGCATCCTGACTTGGTTTCAAGTGGGATCGAGTTGGGGCGTGACAACTTACACAAACACCTTGGAGTCATGTTATTACACATAAGGCATAATAGATACATTGTCTCCAAAATAAACTATCATTTAGGAACCAAGCTTATTATGTACAACAAATGTCCATGATCAATACTTAATACATATGCAACACGAGTCTTTTTATTACAACATGAACTATACAATCTACATAAATAACATGTATAACATCCACAGCCAGCAAGCATAACATTCACTTTCATTTTTCTTGTGGCTCAATCTTGGCCTCACCTGAAATGTTCATAAAACGGGGTGAGCTAAACTAACTCAGTGAGGGGGGTGCACAAGGAGGTTTTGGAAAAGCTTTAACCTATAATCCAGTTGAAAGAATTCATTCAAAACAATTTACAAACACTAAGAATTTAAACACAATTGATTCAAGAAAACATCACAACTATATGACCATTCAAGAAGGATACGTAACAATTGTTGATGCAGTCCCCTTATACCACCATCACGAGTTGTGCCACTTATCACTCCCAAAAGGTGTACTTCGGATGTACACCAAAACCTACGACCCAACACTCCATGGAACTCTCTATCCATGCGAGCGAGGGACTAGGACCATGATTGTCATGCCATCTCGGACAAGCCCGTTGTAACCTTACGATCATTCAATTCATTAATCAAGTATTTCACTTTACTTCAAGAGGACAAAAAAGTAGGTTGCCCTTCAACACATTAACAAACAATTAATAATCCAATTCCATTCATTAGCACATTTGATAGGTAACAAAGTAGGTCACCATACCATTTGATTTACATACACCTTTAAACACTTAACCACTCCATTAGCAAGTAGCATTGCATCTAAGCACTTCTATGAATTATCTTCAATCAATAGAATTCAATAGTACATAAACTCAATAATACTTAACAACTAGTACTTATCAACATAATAGCCATAGTTTACAGTACAATACAAGTGCATAACAGTGTCACAACATGCAAGGTTAGCTAGTACATCACAAGGGGAAAAGAGCAAAGGACTGACCACGCAAGCTAGCCAGCAAGGTAGGCCGACCGTGGCAGATTGGCGCCTATAAAATAATGCCGACGCTGGAATTTTTCATCCACTACCACACATCAAAACTTTACCAATTTTTGCTCCTAAGCCATGTAAGCATGCATCCAACATATATCTATACAACAGATAACTTCATATTCAAGCTAAAAACAAAGATTACCCTTACATCTAACCATAAATTACAGATACAACATATTTTTCCAACATATGAAGTTTAATGTTCATTCAATTTCCTAAACACATATATATGAGTTCATAACCAAATCAAGCTTAAAAACCTTTAAAACTTTGAAAACCCTTCACCTAGGAGATGAAGAATGCAAGAAAAAGCAAGAAATGACAAGGCTTTGAGCAATTTTCTTCTTCTTCTTCTCCAAATTTTTTCCTTGCCCTAGCTTTCTTCTTTCCCCTTTTCTTTCTTGGTTCGCCAATTCTCTCTCTCATTCTTTCTATCTTTTTTTTTTGTTAAATGGCCAAATATCTACCTTCTAGAAGCTCTTGTAATTAACTATGCAAAATATCTCCTATGTTAAAAGACTATTAATGGATGCACAATTAGGATATTGACATGTATGTCCTATTTTACTAAATTTAATGAAATGCTACTTAAATCCTAAGCACATGCAATCTAAATTCTCATATTATCTACCAATAATAAATAAAACAATTCAAGGTACATAAAATTCCCAATTGACCTTACACAATCAATCAGACTTTGAACAAATAATGGGAAAAAATCATAATGTTGACCCAAATGCCCAAAAGTGGTTAATAGTTGATTGTCATGAGGATGTCGTGAATTGGGAAAGACAAGAATTTGTTGAAGTAGTTAAAAATGATCCATGACAAACAATATATCCGAATCATTCAATAGCATACTTGGCACTTATAGAGCTAAGCCCATTCCTACTTTATTATAGTGGATAAGAACAAAGGTCATGAAAAGGTTCTACACTAGGTATTAGAAAGCTTTGCAATAGGAAACTCTAGTTTAGCCTAAAGTGATTGAAAGAGTTAAAAAAAAAATTCAACAAGGAAAGATTTTGTATCTATCGATCTCATCCAACTGGACATTTCAAGTTCCTGAGATCAACATAATTATATGGTGAACTTGGATGAGCGTACTTGCACATGCAAGGAATGACAAGTGAGTAGAATCCAATGTAGACATACAATGATTTCTATCACCAAGATGAGATAAGAATAACAAACTATGTACAATATCATTATTTCACCCTGGATGTATACAAAATAACATATCAAGGTATGATAAACCTAGTTCCAATTGTGGGTAGGTGGCTTAGCGACGTTTCACCTCTATGGCAGCTTCTTCCAATTAGTTGAAAAAGAGAGAGGCCGAAGATGAGTAGGACTAAAGAAGTAAGAGAGACTAAACCACCTACAGACCAAAGATTGGTTCGCCAGAGGTGCACATTGTGCAAGACATTGGGCCATAATAAAACCACATGTCGTCTTAGGTCTGGTCAATCTTCAACGTCACAACACCAAAACTCAAGGAATGATTACACTATACAAGAACATGTTAAGATTATTTTTTAATGCATTCAGTTTATAACTAAATTCACAGTAAATTTTATTACTTCATTTGTTTCTTCATAATGGTAATCCTTTTTATGTTGAATATATTGGAAGATGAGGTAACGAAAAGACAGTTTTGAGTAGAGTTCTTAGTCATTTCTTTTTGTTGGTTGTTTGTTAGTTTATTGGATTTGTTTATATTGTATGCCTTCCTTCTAGCTTTGGAGTGACATGGTACACTTGTTGGTTTGTTGGTATAGTAAACTTGTTGAATTTGTTGGTTTATCCATTGCCTATTAATTTTAGTTTATTGGTTGGTTTGTTGCTTATTTATTGTGTGTTGTTTGATAGTCAAGGAGTCACCAAGATATATTTTGTAGTTTGGATGCTCTTATGTAATATTTCACCTATAGTTATTATAAATTTAAGTTGAGTGGATATGGAGCATACGATATATTCATTGCTTATTCATTTCAGTGGTGTAATTTATTTTGTAGAAACTATTAGTTGGTGTAATCTGAAGTTTTTTTTTTTGTTGATAATTTGGTGTAATATGCTTTGTTTCTTTTTCTATTTATTTTATGCTAGAGAAAAATTGATCATTTCAAACGAAAAGTAACTTTTCCATCCAAATAAATTGACAGAGTTATGTTTGGAGGACTTGGGAAGACATTTTTAAGAACTCAGGGACCTATTTGAGGAAAGGGTAAAAGGACAAGGACCTGGATGTCTTTTTCTCCATTTATTTTTTCTTTTTTTAATCAAATATATGAGTTAGGATGTACATAAGAAGTGGATAATAGGTAATGTGATGCAGGTAGTGATACATACTGATATCAAGCATTATGATTTTTTTTTGGTGTGAGGAAACATTTTTGAACTTTTGAATATATCTATTTTGGCATGGCAAGGTATTAAAATGGTAGCTTATGTTCAACTATCCACTATACAAATATGTGTGAGTATATGATTTAAAATTCAATCTCTTACAAATGAAAACAAAACGAAAATTCATAAAGAAGATGTATTAATAAGACACTACGTGCACATTACTCGATATGCATGTCTACATCAGCATCAACATTTTCATCCATTAGGCTCAAACATATCATATAACCATACTATAAAACAAATCGTCACATTCATTATTATAATATAAACAACATCCACTACAAGAAAACAGCTCTCGGGCAATGGATTTAGGCGACAGACTTTTTTTCGTAACCAATTGGCGACAGAAAGACTATTAAAAAATAAAGTTCGTAGCCTTTCCCTTGCCAAATTAGGCATAGTGAAATGGCGACAAAACTTGGCAATGGATTGACGACGAAAAATAATTTTAATTATAAAAAATAAATGAAAATAATAATATTTCGTAAGCATTCGATGGCCAAATAACCACAGATTAGAGAAAGACTATATTTATTATTAAAAAAATTATAATATAAATTTTTGTAGCCTCGCCGTGGCAAATTTGCTATGGAATGGTGACAGATTTTTTAATTAAATAGGAAAAAATAAAATAACAAAGTCAATGACCATGCTATCACAATTTAGCTACGAATTAGCTACGTAATACATCATTTTTTATTTATATTTTTTATTAATATGTAATAAAATAATAATATAAATAAATAAATAAATAATGAATTTCCGTAGCCATTTCGTAGCCACTGGCCATATGGCTACAGATTTGTAAGTGTCCCTAGCCAATTCGTCGTTAATGGTCTCAGTATGGCTATGGATGTTTAAACAAAAATAAAGTATATCGCTTTTAATTTGAATTACAAAAATGAGACTCGACCTACAATAGAGGAAAATGTCACGTGACTTGTAAGGTTTTCAAATAAAATGAAACTTGGTCTGTATTTCATTACCATGCATATTTTTATAGAAAAATCTCATGGGAATTCAATAATCGTTTAAATCCAACTTAACATATATTTATTAAACATTACATTAATGTTAATTAACGTTCAATCTAGTAGTTTAAAAACTCTCATAATTGGTTTGAACTTCATAAACAAGCAAAATATGAAGATACTAACACGTTTTTGTATTATTTCCTATTTATTAACAAGTTAAAGATAGATACTATTAAATTTTCATAGCCATTGGCCACAAATGGCTACGGACTTATAGTGTTCATAGCCAATGGCCACGGACCTTTAAACAAAAACGCCAATGGCTACGAACTTATTAGTGTTCGTAGCCAATGGACATGACATGGTTACAAACCTTTAAACAAAAACAAAGTATATTGCTTTTAATTTGAGTTATAAAAATGTGATTTGACCTAGAATGTAGGAAAAAATATTACGTGACTTGCAAGGTTTCAAATAACAACAAACTTGATCCGTATTTTATTACCATTCGTATTTTTATAGAAAAATCTCAAAGGAATTCAATAACCGTTTCAATCAAACTTAACATGTTTTCATTAAACATTGCATAATATTAATTAACGTTCAATCTAGTGGTTTAAAAACTCTAATATTTGTTTTGAACTTCATAAACAAGAAAAATATGAAGATATTAACACATTTTTATACGAATTTTCTATTTATTAACAAATTAAAGATAGAAATTATTAAATTTTCATAGTAATTGTGTAGTAATTGGCCACGGAATGGCTACGGAGATATAGAAGTCTGTAGCCAATCGTATCTATTGGCCACAGAATGACTACAAAATTTTAAGTGTCCGTAGCCAATGTTACATCATGGCTATGGACATTTAAACAAAAACAAAGCATATCGTTTTTAATTTGGATTATAAAAGTGTGATTCGACCTACAACGGAGGAAAAAATGTATGATTTCTAAATAAAAAAGAAACTTTGTCCGTATTTCATTACCATGCGTATTTTTATAGAAAAATCTCATAGGAATTCAATAACTGTTTAAATCAAACTTAACATGTTTTCATTGAACATTGCGTTAATATTAATTAACGTTCAATCTATTAGTTTAAAAACTTTTATATTTGGTTTGAATTTCATAAACAAGCAAAATATGAAGATATAAATATGTTTTTATACGGTTTTCCAATTTATTAACAAGTTAATGATAAATACTATAAATTTTCGTAGTCATTGGCCACAGAATGGCTACAGACATGTATGTATAACTTTTAAGTATCCGTAGCCAATAGCATGACATGGCTACAGATCTTTAAACAAAAATAAAGTATATCGTATTTAATGTAAATTATAGAACTGTGATTCAACCTACAATGGAGAAAAATGTCACGTAACTTGTAAGGTTTCCAAATAAAAACAAACTTGGTCCATATTTAATTACCATGCATACTTTTATAGAAAAATATCATAGAATTCAATAACCTTTTAAATCAAACATTACTTGTTTTCATTAAACATTGCATTAATGTTAATTAATGTTCAATATATTAGTTTAGAAACTCTCACATTTGGTTCAAATTTCATAAACTAGCAGAATGTGAAGAAAGTCACACGTTTTTATATATTTTTTCAATTTATTAACAAGTTAAAGATAAATACAACTAAATTTCTGTACCCATTCATTGGCCATGGAATGGTTACGAATTTGTATGTGTTCATAGCCGTTAGCCACGAAATGGCTACAGACTTGTAAGTGTCCATAGTCAATCCTTAGCCAATGGCCACAGCGTGCCTACAAACCTTTAAACAAAAACAAAGTATATCGCTTTTAACTTGAATTATAGAAATGTCGACCTACAACGGAGGAAAATGTCATGTGATTTCAAGGTTTCCAAATAAAAAGAAACTTGCTCCTTATTTTATTATTATTCATATTTTTATAGAAAAATTTCAATAGAATTCAATAACCGTTTCAATCAAACTTAAAATTAACGTTCAATCTACTAGTTTAAAAACTCTCACATTTTGTGACACCCAAGCCCGATATTAATTGGCTTATTTCTTGATATATGAATCGATGTGAGTTTGCATTATACTTAAGGTAAGTGGAATTAATGTTGATTGTAGTAGATTACATGGACAATAATATATATTGGGTGCATTTAGTGGGCTTGGACCATAGGATGATTAAAATGAAGATTGGGCTTAGTTGATCATACAAGAGCACAAATTAGAAGCCCATTTAGCCCAATTAGCCAATATAAGATAAAAAAACAAAAGAGTTCTCTAGAACCAACAAGAGAAAATCGATGAGAAGGAAGAAAAGATGAGAGAAAACGTGGGTGGGTGGGTGGGGGGGGGGGGGAAGGAAGAAAAGGAAGGGAGAAAGAAGAAAGAAGAGAAGAAAAATGTGATTTTGAGCTTGTTATAACCATTTTTGGGTGCATTCTTCAAAGCGAATGTGAGGGGTTCATGATTGTGTACATGTTTAATGTTAATCTTGCTTGTAGTAAGTTATATATGTGTAGCTAGTTGATGATTTGAGCTATAAGAGCATGCAAAATTAGCTATTATATGCAAAAAGTGAAGTGTTAATCTTATATTGCTTGTGTAGCTAAGTCTTGCATGTAGTTGAGGCTGCTTGTTAAAGACTTGTTTAATGATTGAAAGAGTGGTTTACATGTTTGATCAAAGGCTGAAGAGATTGTTCATGTCTTGACAAGTAAAGCACATTAAATTATATTCAAGAAAGTAGAGATAAGTTTATAAAGTTCTGGATAGATTTGTGTACCTAATTTGCAGAGCTTATTTGAAATAGTAAACGTTGTTGGATTTAGTTGAAATTTTGGTATGTTGTGCCCAAGATCTTGAGGAACAAAATTTGTTTTAGGTGCAAGTTATAAATTTGTCATTAAGATGCATTCTAGAGCCATTTCAGTAAGCTTCTGATTCTCGAGTAGGTGCAGGGCATTTGCGCAATGAACTTCTAAAGGTCATAACTTGTTGAATATAACTCTAAATCGAGATTCGTTTGATGTGAAACCCATATAAATTTAATGAACTACATATCTATGCAGGTTCAGAGTTTTTAGAGATTATGAAGGTTGATAACCGAATTAGCAAAGTCATGCATGTGCCATCTAGAATTTCAGATTGTATTACTAAGTGTTTTATGTTGTATTAGTGGTTAAATTCTATATGAATAATGGTTGATCATGGCTAGTTTAAATGCTTAGTGGTAATAAGTAATTGTTGGGAGAGAATGTCCAGGTGAAATGAATGCTAGAGGAATAATGGTTGCATGATGGAATTAAGGTCTAGATAGTGTAAGTGTAAAAAGAAGTGAAAGCTTGTACGAAATGAGGAAAGCTTTGATGTTATGGTTGTAATATTTGCAAGTATATGTAAGTGAACTAAAGACATGTTGTAACACCCCAATCCCTCTCGAGACCGGAGCCCCGATCCAATACCTGAGGTCACAAAAAATAAAGGAAAACGGACATAGTCTCCCCTATTTATAAGACAACCTGGAAACTTGCGAATAACATACAACCACAAGACCATAATTCACAACCTCAATCCATTTCATCCTTCAATTTCACCACATCATATTCTGCATTAAGACCATCCAAGTGACAACTTAGCAAAAGTTCATCACACAAGCATGCCAGGCATAACTATTGATATTCTAAAGTCTAAACCCACTTATCTTACCACTCTAATATTATTTATTAAGTTTTCTTATATTCTGAGTCTTCCAATCGATTCCCAATTCATCCAAACAAGCATGCAAGCCAGCTAGACAGTAAAGTAAACAATTGAAGTTATTACAAACCACTAGCACCTATCTATCACCCAAGACTAAAACTTTAATATTACATTTCTTAAGATAACACAAATACCTACATGACCATAAGGTCTCAAATAGTATACAAGCATATAATGTACACATTCTTCCTTGTTCTACACACTGATAGAGCAGGCAGGCCACACAGGAGGCAATCCAATCTCCAGCTGTTCCTGAGACATGTTGAAAAGAGGAGTGAGCAACACAGTTGCTCAGCTAGGGAGGTGATGCAGCATACCGGGAAATACTTTCATGAGATGCAACAAATATAATAACATGTACAACACAAAATAACAAAGTTAATTAGACAAGTCTTTAACCACGTATAAAAAGGATACGGTTCCCCGTTTGTCTTCAATCACGAGCCGCGAGCCAAGATCTTCAAGCAACTGCCAGCAAAACCCTTATTCCTTCAAAATGGGGTACTCCGGATGTACCCCAATCCTACGACCCTTTCTTTTGAGGTAGGTCTATATGCCCCAACGAAGTGAACTACACCTCTGGGGTAGTGGAGTATACTCAGTGAGAGAAAAGGGATAGGCACCATGGTAGTCGAGGGAGCACGGCAAGCCCGATGCCGCCCGTGTTTTTCGACGCTACCATGTTCGAAAAGGTTGCGCAACCCCGAGTCAAGATCACGAGAAACAAGAATATCAAATCACGTAAGAGGAACGACAAAGTAGACTACCCTCGCAGTTAATCACAAATAACACGAAAAGACTCAAGAAAACAAGTAAATAATACATATAAACTTTATCGATTACTAAATAATACAATCCAGAGACAATAATATAAGTTAAGTTTCACAGAAGAGATGAAGGCTCTCTCACCTTGGATTAAGCCAAGCATGTAAGAACATACCTTACATTTATTCCAACCTTCTTGAATTGGCTCAATTATGCAATCTCTAGCTTGTCCCAATAAGTATTATATTTTTACAAATTACCTACAATACCACGTGAACTAGTTTCACAATAACACTTCATAGTTTTATTTATACTCTAAGCATTCGTAACCAAAACTGTAACATAACACTTAATACATATAAATAATTGACTCGTTAGCCTTTAACTTGTTACCTTATCCCTACTTCTAGTTAGCAATTTAATCTTTCAATTTTACAATCTCAACTAATGACTCTTAATAGAATCTTGTTTACTTACATATAAGCTATTCATATTCTTTCTAGGCTAACAATTCATTTAGTAAACAAGCTAAAGTCTCAAGTAACCCAACTATCATTCCAACTACTATAAAAGGCTATAGCAATACAAGGGAAGCACGTACAATATAACACAAAGTAACATATAATTGGATTTACGAACTTCTCCAAAAGAAAATGGCATTCTATACAAATATAACTAAACACATGAACCGAGCAAGCATCTTTTATAAACAAATCCTAGTTTCATTAACTTCCAAATAAAACATAAAGAACAAGACTCTACATGCTCCAACCAACTATCCAACTATCCAATTCGAATTCAACTAATCACAACTAGACAATTAAGCATATTAAAACCCCGATTCAAGATAGGAGCCTAAACTATAACACATTGCCTTAATAAACATCCATAGAAGTACATCTATATAACAAATAACAATAGGCAACCATCCAAGTTCAAACGTTAACTCGATAACATCATTAGGTAATATAGAAAGCATTAGAAGCAAGAAACGCAAGACTATAAGCAATAAACATGAAATTAACCATCGGTGCACAATGGGGATTAACAACATACTTTCATGAAATTTCATCAATAGCTCAAATATGCTACGGAAATACATTTAAACACACAATAACCAACTATAAGGCCATACAAGCTATAAAACACCCTATTCTCTCATTTTCCCCTTTGTTAACCTAACTTATTTAGCTCTAAAACGAAGGCCAAGATTCAAGTTTCTCAAACGAGCTATTCTATTCTTCTAATTATACTATATGACACTCCTATGACCCTCGAAACCATCCACTAACCCGTGCTTACCGCAAAAGACCCGATTTTCCCTTTATGTGTTTGTACTACAGGTACTTTATTTGATGTCCAAATAAGCGATATAACCACACATTTAGCACTTAATTACCCTACGAACACTAATTATATTACTCAAATCCACCCGGATTTACTTCAAACCCAAAATCCCTTTATAAAGTTAGCCTTTTTAGCTAATTTCAAGCAACTACTCAAGTAAAACCCATTCTAATCTCACATAAGTGTTTTTCTATGTCTAATAGCACTATAGGAACCAATAGATAGCATAGTTACAAGCCTAGGATCAACATTGCACAAAAACCCTCAAAATTACTATTTATCGTCTTCTTTATTTCATCAACCATCATTTTCAACCATTAAAAAAGCTAACTAACTACAAAAGTTTTCTCTACATACATATTTAAGCATATTTGAAGTAATAAATTAAGCTAGAACACAAGAGTTTACTATTCATATTTTTTACTATTCATCATCTTCTTCAACCTACATTTTTCATTTTTATCCATAAACTTTGTAATCTAACCGTAAAACAATATTCTATGATCACAATAGAAGATAAATGAAGCAAAAACAAGCATAGATACACCATATATTGCAAGATCTTAAAATTAAAGTCTAAACTAGAATTTGAAAATAAGAACTTATGGATGCATTTCTCACCTTATGGTAGGAGAAGAAAGCTTAACAATGGTCCTAAGAATGATCCTTGAGCAAGCTAGGAAGAATTTGAGCAAGAAAATGAAAGATGAAATTCTTGGGAGGCAAAGGGGAGCTCACGGGTTTAGGGGGTGTTTTTGTGCTTTTTTTTATACCTTATAATGTGTAAAAGAAAGATGACAAACAAGTCAAAAGTCAAGGGTCAAAGTTTGGGTCAAACTATTGCTAAATGGATCAAACATTATGTCAAAATGGGTCAAGTAATTAAGTGGAAAATGCTGAAATTGCTGGAAAAATTTTACTATTCACTGCGCTCGCTTACGAATTTTTTCTCGTTGCTCCCGATATGCTATGCTCGCAAACTCAATTAACGCATATCTCTAAAATAACAAGTATTACAGGAAAAATATGAAATTCAGAAAAAGAAACAGAAGATTTTCATGTTCGGGGCTCGAAGCTACTTTTTCCATTTATTGAAAACAAGGTAATTAAAGTCAAAAAAATTAAAATCGAGTATTATAATTAATAAGTTAGCTAATATTCATTTTAAATAATTAATTTAACTATTACTTGAATATTTTGAAGAATTATGAAAATAGTACTAAAAATGAATGAATTCGTTAAGGTAAACACATAATTCTATGCTAGCATTCAAAATAAAACATAATTAAATGAAAACAGGTATTATTCTCTATATGCCGGGTTCGGGGTATCACACATGTCATATAAAATGAATGTATGCTATAACCAAATATGTACTCAAATGTATGCATGTTTACTTGTCTTTGAAGTTTTCACGAGTATCAGTGTTCCATAAATGGTATGGTGGCCTACTTTGTCACTTTCCAAATGTATTTTCTAAGCGTTCATTGATTGCTAATGTGAGAATGTGCTACTTAAGTGTTATTGCTTGTTAAAATGCTTATATGCTCGAGGGGCAACCTACTTTGTTGTCCCCTCAATTTCTGTGCTTATCAAATGTTTACAATGATTATCAAAGTGATTAGTTGTGCCTTAAATGAGGCATGATAGTGTTGTTCATTCACTGGGTGGCAACAGGCTTACTAGTGATTGGTTGCACAACCTCCGCGTCTTATTCCCTTACTCGTTTGGTCATTAAAGGCCTTGGGGTGTTGGGTCGTATGTTATCGAGGTACATCCATAGTACCCCAACGGGAGTGATAAGGAGATGTCGGCAAGTGTTTAAGCACTAAAGTATTCATGGAAGTGGAATGAAAAGCAGCTGCAGCAAATGGAAACGTATCCTTGTCATATGTGTTACTTAATTTCATAATGCTTGAATGATTGCCAAGCCTTGTATTTCTTGCTATACTCTCATGTTTGTTTATTGTATATTTGTTAATTGATTTATAATGCTTTTCATATGTGCATGCACGAAAAGGTTTTCAAAAACTCCCTGTATTATTCCCCTTTACTCACCCCTCTTTCTTTCACAATTTAGGTAAAGCAAGGAGGACCTTGAAGTGTTTTGCTAATGCAATGCCTACTTTACTAGGAGTGCTATCTTTGGCTAGAGGCAGTTCATAGTTATGTTTTGTAATTGTCAAGAGAATGTTGAGTGTTTAACAGTTTTGTGGAAATGTAATGAATGTATTTTTAGTTCGATTAGAACTTGTAATATTAGTAGGCTTGAATTGGAAAATATGAGATAAAGAGATGTTACGACTTCAAGTGTTATTGTGGTATTGTTGTATGTTGTTATTGAGTATAGTTGATAGGTTTTGGTTTGTCCATAGTATAGGGGAAACTGCATCTGTTTTCCCTTGAATCTTGCCTCGGGGGTTGGATCGGGTTGTTAAATCGAGACTTGATTCCATGAGGGATTGGGTCATTACACATTTGGTTTGAACTTTATAAACAAGCAAAATATGAAAATATTAATACGTTTTTATACATTTTTACTATTTTCTAACAAGTGTCCGCAGCCAATGTCCACAGCATATCTACAGACCTTCAAATAAAAACAAATTATATAACTTTTAATTTGAATTATAGAAATGTGATTTGACCTACAATGGATGAAAATATTACGTGCCTTGCGAGGTTTCCAAATAAAAATAAACTTGATCCGTATTTCATTATCATTCATATTTTTATAGAAAAATCTCAAAGAAATTCAATAACCGTTTCAATCAAACTTAACATGTTTTCATTAAATATTGCGTTAATATTAATTAACGTTCAATCTAGTAGTTTAAAAACTCTAACATTTGGTTTGAACTTCATAAACAAGTAAAATTTGAATTAAATTTGTGTAGCCATTGGCCACAGAATAGCTATGGACTTCTATGTGTTCGTAGCCAATTCATAGCCAATGGCCACAACATGACTACGAATCTTTAAACAAAAACGAAATATATCGCTTTTAATTTGAATTATATAAATATGATTCTACCTACAATGGATAAAAATGTCTAAAATTTCGTAAAGAGAGAGAAAAAATGGAAAGAGAGTAAAGGGAAATGAAAAATTTTGAAAAAAAATTCGTAGTTGTAAACGAGAAGAAATGCGGGAGATGGAATAGTTACGACTATTCTGTTGCCCAGCGGGCATAGGCTACAGGTTGGCCATAACCATTTCGTCTCCCGCGTTTCTTTTCACCTACAACTACAAAATAAAAATAAAAATTCAAAATTTTTCATTCCCCTATCTTCTCTCTCTTTACGAATTTTTTCTCTCTTTTCTCTCTCTCTAAGGTACTACCTCCACCAAGAGTGCTATCACATCTACTACCACTACCAAGGGTACCACTAACACCACCAAGGATGATGTGATTATATGTGTGTGTAAAAATCAGTATAAAACAACCAAGTTTAAATATCTGCAAGTGCACGGATCTTCGTAGTGTAGTGTGCTATGAGTGTGGAATCGTACCACAGGGAAGCGCATTAGCAAGTGAATGAAGTAAAGTGTGAAAGTGTTTAAAGTGGAAGTGTAACAGTTTATACAGGGCGTTTGATTATACTACAACTACATTAAACTAACTAAATGTGAATACAAGGGGTAGGGATCTAGGGGTTGAATATATAAATGAGGCAATTAATTTAGGCTCGGTATTCAAGATTATCTGATTCTATGCAAGAGGTTAAGCTACAAGCATTAACCTAGTCAATTAACTTAGCCTATTAAAATCCCGATTACTAGCTCTGATGTAGGTGTCGTTCCATCCTTCATATGGATTTGTCCTTGCAACCTGGCGTAAAAGGTCTGTTTCAACTAAGTAACTAATATCTCTTTTCTAGTCTAGAAACTATGGTCTACTTAAAAGAATTACCTATAGTCTCTTGGAATCTTTTAAGTTTGTCAAGCTATTTAATTCTCTTTTAAAACATGGATAAATGGCACGAAAGTAAAGCTAACATAACATCTACTTAAAAGCATTATGTTATGGAACACAATAATAATAGTAAAGCAATCATACATCTACTAAAAAGCATTACGTATGAAAGACATTACTGAATTAAAACAAGTCATGTATTGCATTTAAAGCGTATAATCCGAATCCGAGACCGTATATTAAAAGACTAACAATTACAATATTCTCCCCTAGATATCAATCTACTCATACGTAAATGAATACGAATTATGTAAATAAAAGAGAGTCAAGAAAGGCTTCCCCGTATCAACGAACGCATATTTCTGATCCCTGAAATTTGAGTAGAGGTCCGACGCAAAGTAGCTATTTCGGCGGAGCTAATTTCCCTTGAATAAGAACTACTAGGATGAGTTTCTCTCGAATAAGAACTTTTCTATTAAAAGCTATTTGGATAGAACCTCCCCCATATTATAACTACCGGGGTTGGACTTCCCCCTAATAGTGGTTATTTGCTCAAAATTTCCCCGAATAAGAACCACTTAGGTACGATTTCCCCCGTATCCTACTAATTAACTACGACTAAAAGTAAAAACTAACTTGAATTAACTCAGAAATTCATTAAAAATAACCAAAATCCAAAATTAATTATTAAATTCGGAGGGGGGGGTCTATTTATAGACAAAATTTCAGAGGCACGCTCGAGCGACAATTTGGGGTGCTCGGCACGCCTAGTCTTCAACCGTGGACAGGCTACCACGTAGCGGCTTCTGGAATGCTCTGGACGGTACAGATTAGCGCTCGAGCGCCCTTCTACTTGTCCAATTACTTTGCGCCACTTGGCACTTTTGGAAGATGTTGGAATTTTTTGTATAGGGCACTCGAGCGCCAGGAGGGTGCACTCGAGCACCTTTTTGTTGACTTTTTGAGTTAAAATTTTGACTTTTGACCGGGCTTTGACTGAGCATTGACTGAGGCATTTTCGAGCTATTTTTAGTGTTCTGAGTCTAATTATGCATTAGTTTCGGCCAAATTCTATCTCTTTCGGCTTCATTCTTCTGCCGGTTCTCATGCTTTCCCCACTCTTCACTTCATGACTTGTATTTTGAATTGTTTTGAGTCTGAATTTTCACTTTCCATAATCATCCTACATTGCATCGAAAGTATCAAAGTGTTGCAATAATTCCTAAGTTAAGATGCAAATATAGTACAAATACCAAGGTTTAAATGTTGCAAATATAGTCACATCAAAGGACACCACTATTATTACCACTTCCAAGGGCAGCATTACCACCACTATCAAAAGCTCTATCGCTACCACCAATACTACCAAGGGTTCCACCATCACCACCAACACTACCAAGGGTACCACCACTGTCACGACCCCATTTCGCTAATATGGTCGCTGATATCGCTGTTAGCCTAATAGCCATAATTATCCCTACACTGTTCAATTTAGGGTCGTGATGCCACGGGCTTAAGAAGATTGCTTCTCCTAAATTCGCTAAGGCATATTACGTTAGTTCGTGCACTATTATATGCTAGGTTCCAAGTCATCATTTCATTAACAAGAAGTACGATTCCACAAGAATAGCACCTAAAGAGGTCGGAAGCGACGGTCTATCGTTTGGATACAACAATTAGGTATAACTAGAGCTAAGGCCATTTTCCTTGATATACTTGGCAAGCTTTGCATCTTCTTCAGGTAATCCTAACCCACTTAGTATTATTCGTATATAGTTCTTTGTAGCCTAAACTCTTCTGAAATTGAACTTTGATTGGTAACTACAACATCATTACTAGATTCAGTGAATAACCTAACAATATTATTGTGATGATCTTTAATTGGATTCAAAACTACCTGATTTCACCCATTAAGGCCTAACACCGCAACCAAGCATTGGATGGAAGCCTAAAGACAAATAGCTAAGTCTAAGAACCTTAAACCCGCAAATACGTACATATCACAAAACTATAAATCAAATTCACAAGATAAGGACACGAGTTAAATATAAATCCAGGTACTAGATTCAAAATGTACCATAGCAAGTCTAGCAAACATAAACATACTAGGTAGGCTAATATCCCACTTGAAGAGTCTACCACAACTAATTAAAGTGTCATTATGCTGAACATACACAAACAAGATTCTAAACACAAGTAGGTACAGATCTTTCCATAATCATATCAGACATCAGGTTCACCCACGACCTTCTCAGTCACGTACTGCACATACTTTATTTCAGGCTCACCTGAAATGTTAGCAAATGTGAATGAGTTTTCACAAACTCCGTGAGGGAAAGAGGGATAGGGGAATTTTATAAAACGTTTTAATTTGAAAACCCTTTTGAAATCATACCATGCAACAATAGAGGTATAACAAGTACGATAGCTCAGTTAACAGTGAGAACTATATAACTATTCATTAAGGATATGTTCACTTCGTTGATGCCGTCTTCTTAAAACCAAGAAAGATCCATGCCTAGAATTTCAAAAAATTTCTATAACAAAGCTATGTAAATCCAAAAAAATAAAGCCCTAGTCTTGATTTCATATGATTAACATTGCACAAACATATATATACAACTATATATACATAATAGAGTGATATACAAGATATACCTCTTAGAGATCTTAGTAAAGGAGATGAAGGATTCAAGTTCAAGCTTTGACAAGTCCTCTCACAAGTGCAAGGGCTCTAAGTTGTCCACACAAGCTTGAATGTGCTTTCTTGATCACCCAAGATGATGTGCTAGCTTTCTTGGTGATGTAAAACAAGCAAGGAGAAGAAGATGAGCAAAATAAGTTTTATCCTCTTCCTTCTTTGGGTTGGTTGAAAATCTTAAGCAAAAGAGAGAAGATGATATTTTGTCTTGCTATTGTATATGTGTATGTAATGTCTAATGTGTAATATCTAGGGGACAATTGATAGTGGTATATGACACATTTCACAATAGCCACTCATCTTATCTTATTTTAATCCCAGCCATTCAATTCAAACTTAATGGCTAAGCAAGTGATGTAGCGCAATGCTAGCCAAGCATTTGGCATCTTCTCTTTTCAAGACTAATATGTATGTATATATATCAAATGCGTATAAATACTTAATTACTCTTGAATATGTACAATTAATTTAATCTAATCACCATTAGTTTAAATTAAGGAAATAACTTTTCGTAATTGCACTTTTGTCCCAATACTTTAAATAATTACACATTTGGCTTATTACTAATTAACGGCTAACATTAAACAACGTTAACACTTTAACGTATCTCAACCAAATAAAAGCTTATCCGAAATACATTCATTTACGCTTTATTGTGTATGACTCTCTAGATCTACTGCCAAATAGCAATGAGGGAATATTAAACGACTTTAATATATTTTGGGAATATCTCCATTATTCCTAAAATACCTCACGTTCTAGAGTGACGTCTAGAAACACATCAAGACAATTTATATGGCAATGAAGTCAAATAGGTGAATCTATTTATAGTTGTGAATTAACGTACAGTTTAATCCTTTCTATTAACATATACCGATCAAACAAAGACCATGAAATGATTAAATCTATGAACTTGATAACGATGCAAACATCTAATGGTTGGAATGAGAGATGACATCCATGAAAATACTTTTCCATCTTTCATGCCCTAACCAGGGACTTCCTCATTCTACAATCGAAATTAGATTGCATAGGATATTGCCTCACGCCGGAGGTTAACAAATCTTTTCTCAACAATTACCTGTTAACCATTATACCAGGAATATAATATGTAAAAAGTCGTAACTCATCTTGACATGTCAAAGACAAGCATTGTCAAAGTGCTAGTATTAAATCCTCGATATATGTTACAACCGTAATTTCTCAAGTGTAAGGACTACGTGTACATTTGCAACGAATAACGAACTATTAATTTGAAATCATGTAGCTTGTTATTTACGTCACATTCAATGATCTATTCTACTAATAATCATTCACATGATTGCTAATCGAATCATATACAATTATAGCTTATGGCTCACCATCTTTTATCATTAATATCCAATATCAATCAAAGGTAACAATCCATGTGATAGTACATAAGAGATTATTTTAGTTCCAGTCAACTAATCTAAGGACTACGAATAACTTTAGATATTTTTCATATACAAAAGAAAAATGCCTAGATGTTCTAAACAACTTTTAGAATATATTTCTTTTAATGAAGATATTTGGGGACACATTCATATAATTAAAAGAGGAGAATATGAATATCATAAAAATGCCATTGATTGATAAAACAAGTTTACATTAAAATGCCCAAGATAGGTCATCAAACTACATAGCATTAGGGCATATCATTAACAATCTCCCACTTCCACTAATGCCATAATATACAATGCTAACGCATCATACTATGGTATTGCATTCCCATCTTCTCAAGATGATGATCTAGCTGTGACTGACTCAAAGCTTTGGTAAGTGGGTCAGCTACATTATCCAAAGTAGGTACTTTCTGCAAGCTTATATCATTTCGAGCAACAATCTCTCGAATGATATGAAACCTCCTTTCAATATGTTTAGATTTCTAGTGAGATCTTGGTTCCTTGGCTTGTACTATAGCCCCATTGTTATCACAATACAAAGGTATTGGAAACCTAATGAATGGAACCACTTCAAGCTCTTTTAAGAACTTCTTGATCCAAACCGATTCCTTTGCAGCATCGCATGCAGCAATGTATTCGGCTTTTGTAATGGAATCAGCAATCACAGGCTGTTTGGAACTTTTCCAACTGACTGCTATTCCATTACATATAAATACAAACCCAGATGTAGACTTTTTATCATCTCTATCAGATTGAAAATTTAAATCAGTGAATTCGTCCACACGAAGTTTACCACCTCCATAGATTAAAACCAAATCCTTAGTCCTTTTTAAGTACTTAAGGATGTGTTTTACTACTATCTAGTGACCTTCACCTGGATCTGACTGATATCTGCTCGTAACACTTATAGCATAAGCAAGATCAGGCCGTGTACATAGCATGGCATACATAAGACTACCTATGGCGAAAGCATACGGTATTCTTTCCATGCATTGCCATTCAACATCAGTTTTTGGAGACATTTCTTTAGAAAGAGACACACTGTGCCTCATAGGCAAGAGACCTTTCTTAGAACTCTCCATCTTGAATTTCTTCAAGATCCTGTCTATGTACATGCTTTGGGATAAACCAATTAATCTCTTCATTCTATCCCTATATACACAAATTCCCAAGATATAAGTGGTTTCTCCCAAATATTTTATGGAGAATTTATTGCTCAACCAAACCTTTGTGGACAATTTATGACCCGTGTCATTACCCATGATCAGTATATTGTGTACATACAAGATAAGGAAAGCGACTGCACTCCCACTAACCTTCTTGTATACACAGGGTTTATCATCATTTGTAATGAAACCAAACTCTTTGACCTAATTATTAAATTTGATGTTCCAAGAGCGAGAAGCTTGTTTGAGACCATAAATTGATCTCTTAAGCTTGCATACTTTATGACCTTTAAATTCAAAACCTTCGGGCTACTCCATATAAATATCTTCATCAAGTTATCCATTAAGGAACGCAATTTTGACATCCATTTACCAAATATCGTAATCATAGTATGCAGCAATTGCAAGCATTATACGAATGGACTTAAGCATAGCAACTGGTGTAAAGGTATCGTCATAATCAATCCCTTGTTTCTGACAATAATCTTTAGCGACCAGTCTTGCTTTAAAAGTCTCTACTTTTCCATCAGCTCCTAGTTTTCTCTTGAACACCCATTTGCATCCTATAGGTACAATACCTTCAAGTGGGTCTACCAAGGTCCAAACGTCATTAAAGTACATGGAATCCATTTCTACTTGCATTGCTTGTCTCCATTTCTCAGAGTCGATATCATGTATCACATCATCATAGGTAGTAGGATCATCAATATGATCATTATCCCCAACAATTGTTATTTTTGCACTTCCTCAAGAAGATAATCATATCTTCAAGAGGATGGGGATACCCTACCAGTCCTACAAGGAACATATGTTGTAATATGTTCTGGATTCTGTTGAACAGTCTCAAAATCTTGATTTAGGTCACTTTGTGATTCGGAGGACAATTCCTCTATTTCTACTTTCTTCCCAATGCCACCTTCTTGAATAAACTCTTTTTCAAGAAAGATAGCATCGCGGCTGATCAAAATCCTTTGATCACTAGAAAATAAAAATAATATCCTTTAGTTTCTTTAGGATATCCCACAAAACAACCTTTTTCAGATCTAGCTTTCAACTTGTCCGTCTTGAGTTTCTTAACAAAAAAAGGACACCCAAAATCTTAATATGATTAAGACTTGGTTTTCTACCAACCCATAACTCACACGGAGTAGTAGGAACAGCTTTAGATGGAACTCTGTTCAAGAGATATATGGTTGTAAAAAGGGCATAACCCCACAATGAAATGGGGAGATCAGTGTAATTGATCATAGATTGTACCATATCCATTAATGTATGATTCCTACGTTCTGACATCCCATTTAATTGTGATGTGGCCGGTTATGTCATTTGTGATATTATACCAGCCTCCTTGAGATAATCAAGAAATTCGGTACTCAAATATTCCTATCCACAATCTGATCATAGTGTTTTAATCCTTTTTCCCAATTGGTTTTCTACCTTAGCCTTAAACTCTCTAAACTTTTCGAAAGCTTCAAATTTATACTTCATCAAGTATACATAACCGTACCGTGAATAATCAGCGGTAAAAGTTATGACGTAGTTGTAACCACCTTGGGCCATTTCTCTAAACAGTCCACATACATCAGTATGTATTAATCCTAACAATTATATATCTCTTATACCTTGTCCAATAAAAGGTAATTTGGTCATCTTACCATGAATACAAGATTCGCGAGTAGGGTTAGGTTCAAATCCCAATGAACCAATGAGTTCATTTTGAGCCATCCATGTTAATCTTTTATCATTGATATGACCAAGTCTTAAATACCATAATTGGTTTGGATTAGTTTGATTATCTCGAGGACGCTTTCCTTTTGAAGTAGTAGTTGAAACAGATGTTACATGCATACACTCATTGACATCAATATGATACAATCCATTTACCAAAGTAGCCTTGCCAACATATTCATTATAATAACGAATATTACAAGAGTTGTTACTAAAAGAAAATTCATAATTTTCGCTAACAAGTTTAGGAATAGACACTATATTCCTAACTACTTTTGGTACATACAAAACATCATCAAGATGCAAGACTCGCCCGGTAGGCATATGTACATCCATACTATCCTTAGCCAAGGCAGCAACATTTGCTCTGTTGCCAACCTTCAAAATCACTTCATGCTTCCTAAGCGCAACCTTGTCATTTAGATTCTGTATAGAAACACAAACATGAGTTGTAGCACCAGAATCCAAAATCCAAGAAGTATAATTGTGACTAATAGAAAGATTTGTCTTAATCATAAACATAAAAGAAATTATACTTTTATCAGCAGCTACACTAGCTTGTTGCTCCTTCAACTGTTGAAGATACAAATGACAGTTTCTTTTCCAATGGTCATCTTGCTTGCAGTGGAAACAAGTACCTTTAGGTCCCATTTCCTTTCCCTTCTTCTTACCAATACCTCCTGTGACCTTAGGGCCAAATTTTTTCTTCTTGTTGTTCTTCTTCTTCTTTTTTGGCTTGGAGCCAGAAGATGAAGCAACAGTCAAGATAGACTCCTTCCCTTTGCCACCCTTTAATTGAGACTAAGTAGTTTTTAACATATTTAATAACTTAAACAAAGAACATTCAAGCTTGTTCATGTTGAAATTGATGATAAACTGACTAAATGATGGTGGCAGAGACTGAAGGATCAAATCCGTCTATAACTGACAATCCATCGTAAAGTCAAATGCCTCAAATTCAGTGTAATTTATTAACATCAACACCTTTTTCCATATGTGCGCGGAACAATTCCTTCGATATCTCGTACCTAATAGTACGACCCTATTCTCCATACAATTCTTGCAAATTGAGAATCATACTCTTAGCATGAGACATCTTCTCATGCTGTCTTTGCAATTCATTGCTCATGGAGGCCATGATATATACCTTCTCACGCATGTCATGTTCATGCCAAAGATCAAATGTCACACGCTCAGCTTCAGTTGCACCCTCTGGGAGGGTATGAGGAGGGGCTGTTTCTAGAACATATTCTAGCTTTTCCAAACTCAGAACAATTTTTAAATTACGAAACCAATCAACGAAGTTGGGCCGGATTAAGCAGTTACTGTCTAAAATGTGAGCTAACGGGTTTGCAACATAAGACATTATATATAAGTTGCAAGAAGATAAATAATGTAGAAAGTAAGATTGGAAGCAATGTAAACAATTAATAAACTATTTAATTATGGACTTGAATTAAATAGTACCTTCCACTAATCTTATGGAATCCCACACTTCCTAAATAAGAAACGGGAATCTAATTAAAGACTCTTTAGTAGGATGACCAATATTCTCTTAAGGATAATATCTCTCAGCTTTCATGCAATATTGAAATATTACTTTAAGAGTTAACAACCATTGTTATCTATATCACTATATAGGACTTGGTCAATTTAGCCCCTAAATCACTTTAATCTCAGCTTTCGTGCAATATTAATCTAGTGATCTAGTTAGATTTAGCCCACCATCTAAATGAATGCGACAATTTGAATCCTTTGTCCTCAACTTTAGTGCATTATTGGCCACACGATATTGTAGCATCAAAACATCTCTATGTCTAATAGGCATACATAAGACTTATTATGAACTATATCTTTCTACCTTTGGGTTAGACAAAACATAATCATTTTAAGCCAATACAGTCCTAGGATAGTGAAAGGCTACGATAAAACTCTTTTTACCGCTTTACAATCTAATATGAGTTTGCACATAGGAAGATTCTTAGTTTGAAAAGATCTTAGTTATACATACAAGTCCATTTAAAATCCAATATCACATGTAAGCAATTAAACAAACATATATGCATCAATATAAAACATGGAGGATCGTGGACTTAATGCTAGGAAACCAAGCCTAGAATAACCAAAACAAGCACATCAAGAATGCCTTCAATGGTGTTGACCTCTTCATTTCTCCAACACTTCAAAAGGCCTCCAACTCATTGGAAAACTTCAACTCATTTGCAAAACCTCTTATAGATTACAACAAATTGCCTCACTACAAAATACTCTCTTGCAACAATAATGAAATGAGACTTATGCCTCATTTACAAGCCAATGAATGAAAGAATAATTATTACAAAGCCATCCAATAAAATACAACCATTCATCATCTAATAAGCTAAGTCCATGATCCACCCATCAATTACCATTCATCAAATTCATTACGTTTTCCAACTATCTATTTTCTTCGAATTAACATTTTTTTAAAATTATATTAATTGTTATAGGAATGAGAAAAGTGTGTAATATCTAGGGGACAATTGATAGTGGTATATGACACACTTCACAATAGCCACTCATCTTATCTTCTTTTAATCCTAGCCATTCAATTCAAGCTTAATGGCTAAGTAAGTGATGTGGCGCAATGCTAGCCAAACATTTGACATCTTCTCTTTTCAAGACTAATATGTATATATACATATCAAATATGTATAGATACTTAATTACTCTTGAATACGTACAATTAATTTAATCTAATCACCATTAGTTTAAATTAAGGAAATAACTTTTCGCAATTGTACTTTTGCCCCAATTCTTTAACTAATTAAACATTTGGCCCATTACTAATTAACGGCCAACATTTAAAAACGTTAACACTTTAACGTATCTCAATCAAATAAAAGTTTATCCGAAACACATTCATTTACGCTTTATTGTGTGTGACTCTCTAAATCCACCACCAAATAGCAATGAGGGAATATTCAACGACTTTAATATATTTCGGGAATATCTCCGCTATTCCCAAAATACCTTCACGTTCTAGAGTGACGTCTAGAAATGTATCAAGATAATTTATATGGCAATGAAGTCAAACAGGTGAATCCATTTATAGTCGCGAATTAACGTACAGTTTAATCCTTTCTATAACATATCCCGATCAAACAAAGACCATGAAATGATTAAGTCTATAAACTTGATAACGATGCAAACATCTAATGGTTAGAATGAGAGATGACTTCCATGGAAACACTTTTCTATCTTTCATGCCCTGGCCAGGGACTTCCTCATTCTACAACTGAAATTAGATTGCATAGGATATTGCCTTATGCCAGAGGTTAACAAATCCTTTCTCGACAATTACCTATTAACCACAATAATAGGAATATAATATGTAAGAGGTCGTAACTCCTCTTGACACATCAAAGACAAGCATTGTCCAAGTACTAGTATTAAATCTCCGATATATGTTACAACCATAATTTCTCAAGTCTAAGGACTACGTGTACATTCACAATGAATAACGAACTATTAATTCCAAATTATGTAGTTTGTTATTCACGTCACATTCAATGATCTATTCTACTAATAATTATTCACATGATTGTTAATCGCATCATATGAAGTTATAGCTTATGGCTTATCATCCTTTATCATTAATATCCAATATCAATCAAAGGTAACACTTCATGTGATAGTCCATAATGGATTATTTTAGTCCCAGACAAATAATCTAAGGACTACGACTAACTTTAGATATTCTTCATATACAA
Source organism: Ehretia macrophylla (assembly GCA_037974665.1). Classification (NCBI taxonomy): domain Eukaryota; kingdom Viridiplantae; phylum Streptophyta; class Magnoliopsida; order Boraginales; family Ehretiaceae; genus Ehretia; species Ehretia macrophylla. Next base: position 11,090,674 of record CM075768.1, read on the forward strand.
AAGAAATATGTCTAGATAGGCCAAACAACTTTTAGAATATATTTCTTTTAATGAAGATATCAAGGGACACATTCATATAATTGAAAGCGGAGAATATGATTATCATAAAAATGTCATTGATTGATAAAACAACTTTACATTAAAATACCTGAGATAGGTCATCAAACTACATAGAATTGGGGCATATCACTAACATCATTGGCTTATGAACACATTCAAGAACTAAAACTTCAAGGAATGCAAATAGACAAGCCCAAATAACACTTGCAGTAAATTTTCCAGTTTGGTTGACACCCTTAAAGTTCTTAGAAATGGCTAAAAATCCCACAGGTGGATTTTTCATTAAAAGAAAATATTCCTAGAATCAAACGGATCCAAATTCGGAGTTGAAATGAGCAAGTTATACATTTTTCAAAAACGTTGCACGAATCTGCCAGCCCAGCGCGTAAACAACGAACTCACTAGAATGGCTTTATTTGAAATGGTTCTAGTCAGATTCTAGGAAGACATTTAACATGAAAATTGTTCTATTATATCTTGTGTATAACATATTCAAAAACAGGCTTCATTCGTTAAGGTTTACTATGTCAAAATGGCTAGACAAAATCAGTGTGCACGTTATCCTATTTCTTTTCAGCATGCAGTGAGTTCATGTGCATATACCCTACCGAAATAGCCTTCCATCATGCATTTAACCACGAATTTTGCATAAATGTCCAACATGGGATATGTTCTACTCTAGGTCTAGCATGTCATCAGTTAAAACCAGCCACAACCATGAAGGTTTGCCACCTCAAAACAGAAAATATACTAGGTTTTGAGCAAACAACCAGTAGTGGACTGAAATTGCATGATTTCACATCTTAAATCACAAAACTAGCACATCTACAGAACATGAAAGTTGTTCCACGATGAGTTTTGTACAACATACCAAAAATCATCAAATTTCATCAAGGTTTACTATGTCAAATAAGGCAAATGAAATTACTGCACATAAATGAACAAACTGCCTATGCTCAAGTTAACTTGCATTATCTTCAATTCTAGCAACATGCAAAAATATCACATAGTAATGCTCATGAACCTTTTAGAAAAAGATTTATTCCCTCACCTTAACTCTGCAATGCAATAAATGAGCAAAATGAATAGTAGAGTATGGCTGAAATTTCCAGAACTTCCTATTTCTTCACCTTCCTTCTTTTTTCCTTGTTTTTCCCTCCCTTTATTTCTCCCTCTCTAGTCGTGCCCTCTCTCCTCTCTCAATCTCAGATTGTTGTATGTGTTAAGTGTGTTATTATAATGCTATAAAGGCTTAAGCAAGTGGGGTGGTAATCATGACATGCACTCATTTTTTATGACAAAAGTAATTCCACACTCTAAAGTAATTGACTTTTCTCTTCCTTTTGCTTACTTATGGCCAGCCTTCCTTTCTCCTGTCTCTCAATTTCATATTGTAATGTGAGTTGTACGTATTAGCTATTGGTTTAAGTGGTCAAGTCTAGGTGATGGCAGTTGGAGGATTGATGCCAAGATAAAAGGTAATGATTGCATTCTATGACAAGCTAACTTCTTACTCCAAGCAATTAACCTTCCTTTCCTACTTGTATAGCCGGCCAAACATGGCTGTTTCAGACTACTTTTCAGTTGTTATAAGTGTAATGTAAGGTTGTGTAAGAGCTCAATGCAAGTGGTGGTGGTTTGAAGGTCAAAATCAAGACAAAAAGTATGATAGCATCTTATATGACAAAACTATTATTACACTAAACTCTTATCTTCTTTTTTTGATTTTCTTTCTTCCCTAGGCCATGTACCCCACCCCCTTGTCCACTAGTTGTCCTTTATTATGTGTGATAAGAGGTGGTGATAGTGTACAAGATAAAATGCAAGTCAAATGCTAGCAATGATAATGAACTTTAGGACAAACTAAGCTTACACTTAAAAGCAAACATTATTCCCTTCTTTTCCTTGTGCATGGCCGGTCACATGGCCTAGTATTTTGCTATTTTTATATGTCACACAATATAATGAAGCTAAGTAATGAGTATAGTGTTAATTAACTAGATAGGACACCAATTAGTTGGATAGTGGCTAGGTTATTGACTAGTGAATTAGCTATAGTTAACTAGTTTAGCTAGTAATATGAAATTAAGTAGGAAATAGCTAGTTAATCATTTAGTTACTCAATCATATTAAGATTAAAAGGTATCTAATCTAGCAAATATAGTTCAATTGGCAAAGAAGCTAAGTACAATAAAACACACGGCATGTAAGCTATAACACCAAGCATAATCACATTACAAAGCCAGTAATCTCCTTTTCCTACTAGCTAAGGCATATGGCATTATTTCCTTTCTTCTTTTGGTTTCGTCAATAGTAGGTAGGACATTGGTTAGTCAATTGGTCAACAACAGTGGAAGACTTGGTCAAACTAGGGTCTTCTAAGTTAAAACCACTAAGTAGATGGCCAAAGTAGGTCTAGCTAGGTTAATAAGGTCTTGGAGGTGTTAGACAGCTTCTAAATCATGCATATCGCTTCTAATTGACTAATTGAAAAAGGTAAGAGCATATATAATCATGTAAATGCACTTAGGGTCATGTCGAGCCCGACATCCTCATCCCCTTAAAACAATTTTGTCCTCGAAATTCTTACTCATTTAAGGAAATTAGGATTTCATTCAATCCAAGACCCAAACATCATTACTTCAAGAAAGGTCTCTTTATGTCTATCAAAGTCTTTTTTACCATTCATGAAATCAAGCTAAAACCCAAACATATGTAAGGATATCATGGCCACATTACAACCTAAAGAGTCATAGCCCTTTAACTCAATCTTTATCCATAAAGCTCTCAAAGAATCACAGTGTATAACTCTGGCTCAAGAAATCGGCTTCAACCTACATATATTCGTTATTATCACAACCAATTCTATCCCAAGGGTTTACAATCTATAGCTGGGTCTCCTCGAAGCCATCTAACATTCAAAAGAGTCACTCACAGGTTATACCATATAAACAAGTTATAAGCATTTAATATCATATAAGGAACACACTTCACAAAAAGCACATTGATCACGTAAAGCATGTTGTGCACATTGTCTACTTAACATATGTTGCATGTACACATTCGTTCACAACAAGTTCTCATCAAGACCTCTACCCAATAGTCCGCAGACCCTATCCCGACTTATGAGCTATCTAAGCTATGATACCATCCTATCATGACCCTGTTTTGCTAATAAGGTCGCTGATACCACCATTAGCCTAATAGCCCTAATTATCCCTACACCATTCAATTTAGGGTCATGATGGCACGGGCTTAAGAAGATCGCTCCTTCTAAGTCCGCTAAGGCACATTACATTAGCCCATGTACTATTATCTGCTAGGTTCCAAGTCATCATTTCATTAGCAAGAATTATGATTCCGCAAGAATAGCACCTAAAGAGGTCAGAAACGATGGTCGATCATTTGGATACAACAATTAGGTATAACTAGAGCTAAGGCCATTTTCCTTGATATACTTAGCAAGCTTTGCATATTTTTAAGCTAACCCTAACCCACTTAGTATTATTCCTATATAGTTCTTTGTAGCCTAAGGTCTTTTGAAATTGAAATTCGATTGGCAGCTACAACATCATTACTAGATTCAGTGATTAACCTAATAGTATTATCGTGATGATCTTTAATTGGATTTAGAAATACCTGATTTCACCCATTAAGGCCTAACACCGCAACAAAGCATTGGATGGAAGCCTAAAGACAAATAGCTAAGTCTAAGAACCTTAAACCCGCAAATATGTACATATCACAAAACTATAAATTAAATTCACAAGATAAGGATACGAGTTAAATATAAATCCAAGTACTAGATTCAAAATGTACCATAGCAAGTCTAGCAAACATAAACATACTAGGTAGGCTAATATCCCACTTCAAGAGTCTACCACAACCAATTAAAAGTGTCATCATATTTAACATACACAAACAAGATTCTAAACACAAGTATGAAAGTTGCACACATAAGATCACGTCTAAACACGTATCATATGGTAGATCCAAGATCATGGAACACAGCGATAGACAAGATGCAAGGGTCGAATATATGTACAGCACATTTCAAAAAAAAATCTAACATATTAAGCATGCATTCATATAGATTCTTCCAACTATGTCCATAAACTAGCTATATACATTATATATATCAACAATACATAATATAAAAGAGAGGTTAATAGGTATACCTCTTGAAGACAACTTGAAGATGAAGCTTGAAAACCGTTGATGCTCTTGAATCCTTCTAAATTGAAGGCTCCAGTTGGTCCACCAAGTACCAAAAGCTCAACTACACCTCAAGAGTGAAATGTACTAGTATACTATTGAGGTTTGAAGCTATACGAGTATGGTTTTAAGCAAAAATCAAAGCTTCTCTTCTATCCTAGCTATGGCCGAAACCACCTTGGTGTAGAAGATGAAGTTTTCTCTTTCTTGCTTCTAGTGTGTGTTGTGTGTCTGTGCTAGGTAAAGAGGGAAATTGTCTTTCATTGTTTAATATATAATCACAATTATATAATTAATCTTGCATAAATAGATAGCCAATCAAAATTAGTTATCTTGTTTGCAAGTTCAACACAAAGCCATGCAAAGCCTTGGATTGCAATCATTACAATCTAGTGGCAAAGCATTTCATCTTCACTTTCTTCCATGGTTGGCCAAAAATTAGAGGGAAAAAAAATAAAGTTTTATCTTTGTTTATTAGAATCTATATTATATGTTAATCTTGCATTATTGGATAACCCAATCAAAATTGTTATCTTCCTTGCAAGAATAAGACAAAACCATGCATGTCATTGGATTGTAATCATTACAATCCAAAAAGTTAACTTTGTCTCTCTCTTAACACTTGGCAAAAAGCACTTATCATCAAAAGTAATGGCTAGGATCTTTTTGTCTTTATTCAAGATTCAATCTTAACCACTCATTTTAAATTAGAAGACTAAGATTGATGACATGGACAATCCACTCATCTTGCAATGCCACATATGCATGCCTAGTCACTAATTTGTCATTTTCACTTGATGACTAGGATTGATGACGTAACATTTCTAAAAAAAAAAAAAATATATATATATATATATATATATATATATATATATATATATATATTATTTTTTTCTATTCTAAACTCTATTAGAATAAATATATTGAAACAACTTTTCAATATTTGCAATTTGGACCCAAAAGTTTTGGTAATTATATTTTAGCTCCAAAACTTTGCAAAATTATACTTTTGGCCCGAATGCCAACATAGATGACTCTTAACACCTTAAAGTCACCAACCACATTACACAAGCTTCCGACAAACTTATTCATAATGTTTATTAGTGTGTAACCTTCTATATTCATAATCACGTACCGATGAGGGACCAATAAACCTCCTTATCTATTTCGAAAATATCTTCGGCATTTCCCAAAATATCCTTATTCTCATGAGTAACGCACTAACAACAAATGTACCATGAAAATGTACACGATAATGAAGACATTGTCTTTCATGAACCTATTTACTTGTCGAGAATTAGCGTGCAGTCCGATCCTTCTATTAAAATTGTCCCGATCTAGAAAGGACCATGAAATGGTTAAGTCAACTTCCGATACTATGAATAAATATAAACCGGTAAAATGAGAGATGACTACCATGGAAAACTCATTTCTATCAATTCATACTCGTCTTGGCCAACAACTTCCTCATTTAACGACCAATCTCAGATATCATAGGACATCGCCTCACGACGTAGGTTAACAGATCCTATCTTGACAATTACCTGTCAGTTTATACCACAAAACTAAAATACGAAAGGTCGTAACCTACCTTGTAAAAGACATGTATTATCCAAATACAATATTTAGTCCCTGATATAACCGGCAGGCGCAATCTCTCAAGTCTAAAGATTAATTTACCCAATTCCTAACTAAATAGTAAACTATTAACCTAAAATCATGTAGTTCACTGTTTATTGTCACATTCAATGATCCGTACACTAACGATCACTCATATGTTTATTAGTCCACATCATCATGTTGCTCTGGCACTTTGCATACCATCTTTTCTCATTAACATCACTATGTTAATCAAAGGTAATAACATATGATAACACGTACTTGATTATTCTACTCCCGGTCAAATAATCTGAAGGGCTATGAACGGTTTCTTAACGTTTATCATATCAAAGAAAAACAGTGAAGTATCTTAAACTCTTTTAGAATATTTTTCTTCTCGGATAAGCATTAGGGACACATTCATATCAAAGCGGAGAATATGAACATCCTCGATATAACATTGTGTATAAAACACATATATTCTTATTAAACCCTAATTAGGTCATCTCATCTATAACATTAGGGCACATCCCTAACAATCTCCCACTTGCACTATTGTTATCAACCATAGGATTAGCACACTATACATTCGTATCCATATACTCATCTCCTCTAAGATGGTGATCGACTATAAATATCTTTACAGGATCAGTGGGTCAACTATAGAAGGATATATAGGATCCTTTTATGTTAAACCATTTTCTATGAAGAAACTATTTCTTGAATTAACTCTTATATGTTTGGATTTTTGATGAGATCGGATTCTTTAACCTTGTGCAAGAAGCCTCTATAATAGTCACCATATTACAAGATATCGGTAACTACCAATAGATAAAACCACATAATATCCAAACACCATTAAAAGTCAAGCAGTACCTTGGCTTAAGCAATAAGATAACGATTACTTATTATTCGGAACTCTTTCCAAAATTCATAAATCCATTATTAAACATGCTTTGATCTTTTTAGTGAATTCTTCTCTAAGAACTTCACTATCTCCATAAACCTTGAAAATCCCGGGTTATAGTTCATATAAAGATCATTACTACCATAATAAGATCAATAAAACCTATATGTATCCTTTCTGATATATATCAAGTAACTCATTACATTATATCGGGCCTTGTACTTGTCATTGTAGTAAAGGAAACTGCAAATGGCTAAAGGATTAGGTGCAAAATCTTTTCGCAACCTTTGCTTAATAATCAGAATGAGATATAGAAGAAAATACGGATAGCCTGCCATAAAGGTTAGAGACCATGCATTTCTTATATTCCTCCATCTTAAAGAAAACTTTGAGATCGTGATTTGTTGTATAGGCTGTGAGGAAAACAAATAATCATATTATTGTATTTCATAGACATGATCCTACAAGACATGATTGGTTTACCCTAGATATGCAGCATGCTATATTTAATTAATTGGACCTTGGTGAACTTTGATAATGAAGACATCACAAATTTACAAGATTCAAGGGTTTAAGCTCCATTAACTTTTCTTATAAACTCATATATCATCTATGAAATCAATCTCCATCATTTCATATTGAAGAACTCATTATCCATTCATCATAGTTGTTTTCACTAAAGTATCTATGCATGAAATGGGTTTACATTCTATCAAGCCATAGAATTAAAATCATGGTACAAAGATAAGCTTAAAATCAATTTGAAAGATTTCGGTGATAAAAGATGCATTCACTAATCTTCTTTTATAACCAAACATATTATGGACAAGTCTCATAAACTCCATTTCTTTTCAATTATTCCTTTTGGACAAAGTCTTTAACCAAAAAGAAAAATCAATTCATCAAACTCATTTGAATAGATATAAAAAGAATTCAAGTCTTTAACTCTTGACCATTTCAAAGTCTTAGACTTATATGACAACCTTATTAAATATGATTCAGTAATTAGTCATTTCATTAAATGCTAAGTAGTGAAATATGAATGTTTATGTGGTTTCTGTTTGAAGACACTCTTTCTTTTGATATGCATTCCGAATATTTCATTGTCATAATGAAATTATACAAAATGCCAATCATTCTCTACATAGGATCAATTCAAAAATTATCCTTAGCAAGAAATGATTGAAATAGTCACTACTATTTTTCATCAAATAAAGAAAATTCAAACTAACCAAACATTTTTCAAAATTAGGATCGCATACCAAGCCAATCCTTAAGAGCATCTAAATCATGCATAAAAAGGTCCACTACTCAATCCCTTCCTGATGAGAGATCTCCACATAAGAATGCCGCAGCCCAGTTCCTCCTATGTCTCTTCCTTCTAATATTTCTGCTTTTGCTAGGTCCAGCCACAGAGGGAGAAGAGTCAACAAGGGGACTGGGTACTGCACCCAAACCAAGATTCTTCCAGGTAGTCAAAACATCTGGCAACTCATTCAGTGTGATCTCAATTCTGTGTACGTAGAAGTCCAAGATCAAGGGAGAGTAGGATGATGGGAGAGACTGCAAGATCAAGTCTATCTAAAGTCGGGGATCTATGACGAAATCGTATGCCTCCAGCTGAGTTAGTAAGTAAATCATCCTAAGGCAATGCTGGTTAACATCACTTCTCTCTTCAAGTCTAATACTAAATAGCTCACGGGTCAACTGGAATCTCAGACAATAACTGTGCTCACCAAAGGATTCCTCCAAAGATCAAATAATATCCATAGAGTGAGGAACGCCCTCATAGTATCGATATAGATCATCACTTATTGATGAAAGGATATATCCACTAGATCGTGAGTCATCCTGGACCCATTTATAGTAAGTGATCTTATCGGTCTCGGATGCAGTCTCATCAATAGGATCTAGGATCGGGACATCCAGAATATATTCAATTCTCTTAAAACAGAGGACTACTCTTAAACTTTTATACCATTTTTCAAAGTTCGGTCTAGTTAAATAATCATGATTAAGGATGGAGAGAATAGGATTTACAAATGAAGCCATTGCACACAAACTGCAAAAAAGATAAATATAACAAAAAGTAAGATTGGAGGCTAACATATATATATATATATATATATATATATATATATAGTTACTTCCACTATTTCCTTTGAAATCTCACACTCCCTAATATGAAAAGGGTGAATCTTATAAAAAGACTCTAAGTGGGATGACCAATTTCCCTTGATCTCATGTATTCCTCAAACCTTTGTGGTTACAATTGAAATACAAGTATCAAAGGTCAACCACGGTTTGTTGTCTATTTCTCTAAATAGGTTATGGTCAACTTCAGTACCTAAATCACTTTGATCTCAAACCTTTGTGGTTATAATTGATTAAGTGATCTAGTTAGATTAGACCCGTCATCACTTGGTTATCCGACAAATTGAATCAATAACTTCAAGCCTTTGTCGCTATAATTGGTCATTAGATTTTGGAAGATAACCACATCTCTATGTTTCATACTAGCGATTTTAATGAACTTATTTTGAAAGTAATCCTCTTCCTTTGGGTAAGAAGGATTGTATTCATTTAGGTCTTATTAAATATCCTAGGATGGCGGAGGACTACGATAAAATTCCTTTACCATTTTTGTCAATCTAATATTTGTTTGCACATAGGGACTCAAACTGATCTCATCACATAATCATGCATTCAACATACTATAAGCTAATAATCACAATTTTAGCAAATTATATAGTATGAATGCAAAGAAGCATGAATGGTGGATCATGGGCTTGGGTTTTTGGGCCTAAAGAAATAAAACTATTCTATTAAAAGATCTTCAACTCCTTGAAATCTTCATTAGGCCTCCAACTCCTTGGAATGCCCATTGGGCCTTCTTGCTAGCTTCTCTTTGAAGAATTACAGAATTGTCCTCACTACATTATTCTCTCAAAAGGCAAGAATATAAATGAGACTTATGTCTCAAGTTACAACCCAATAAAATGACCCTTAAAGCCCAAATCCATGATCAAATTCACCATTTCCATAATATAAACATATGCATGATTATTCATATCAAATATATAATAATCATCATATAATTGGCCAGTATACAAGTTTAATTAACTCATCAATATGAAAAATCAAACTATATCTATACTTATTGCATAATCATAAAACACCGTTTATTAATGCAAGTCATGATGGCCCATTAATTCATAACCCATTATAATTTCACATGTAAGTCCAAAACACAAAAGAAAACACAAGTCCATGATCCAATCACACAAAGTGGCCCAATAGACTAAAATTTAACATAAATGCATGCACACAAGGCCCAAGCCTAATCCATATGTCTTTTTGGCTCATGTACATTAATTTTAGTCTAATAGTTCTTTTAAAAATATTATATCAACATATAATCATTTTTAACTATCTCAAATTTAGAAATATCTAAATATAATCATACTAGATCATTTCCAAATCCAAGATAAGAACAAAATGACCTTCATTTATGTGAAATCCATTTTGTTATTTCAAGATACATAAATAAGTTGCATTATTGACTATTAAACACTTTAATCATCAAATAGTCCTCTATTTAATCATTTGCATGTCAACATTAAGATAAGCTTAAAACTAACTTTTAAACTTTCATTTTAACACATGCACATATTAAATATATACTTTTGAGGACTACAAGGCAACCATTAACACCTTTACTGTCCAATAAAAAGCAAAATCATGCTCCTACATAACTTGGATTTTCGGCCAAAGTACTAAAATAATGCTAGACTTGTTTTCTTCAATTTTTGACTTCACAATCATGCAAAAGGGACCTTTTCAACAAATACCTTTTTAGCTTTAAGGATAATCTTCTTATTTAAAGTGTATATGTCAATATGCAAAGATCAAATCCAACATTTACCTTTACATATTAGCATATTCAACAAGAAAAGCTATTATCCTAAACATGCATGTGAGAATAGGCCAACAACAAGTATAGATCTAAACATGCAAGTTCAAACTAAGACATATATACACTTATATATTCAAGATCTACATCTATATGCAAAGATCCAAACTAGATCTAAATATGCAAGCATGTAGACTTAACATGAACTTCAAAACTTGCACATTTTACATGCTAATATACGGCCTACACATAGCACTAATACACAGCCCAAATAAGCTAGTTTCATAGACATCTTAACAAGGCTCTGATAATACTTGAAAGTTACACATATAAGATCACGTTTAAACACGTATCATATGGTAGATCCAAGATCGTGGAAGATAGCTATAGACAACATGCAAGGGCCGAATATATGTAGAGCATATTTCAAAAAAAAATTCTAACATATTAAGCATGCATCCATATAGATTCTTCCAACTATGTCCATAAACTAGTTATATACATTATATATATCAATAATACATAATATAAAAGAGAGATTAATAGGTATACCTCTTGAAGATGAAGCTTGAAGACCTTTGATGCTCTTGAATCCTTCTAACTTCAAGGCTTTAGTTGGTCCACCAAGTATCCAAAGCTCAACCACACCTCAAGAGTGAAATGTGCTAGTATACTATTGAGGTTTAAAGCTATACGAGTATGGTTTTAAGCAAAAATCAAAAGCTTCTCTTCTATCCTAGCTATGGCCGAAACCACCTTGGTGTAGAAGATGAAGTTTTCTCTTTCTTGCTTCTAGTGTGTGTCGTGTGTGTGTGCTAGGTAAAGAGGGAAATTGTCTTTCATTGTTTAATAAATAATCACAATTATATAATTAATCTTGCATAAATAGATAGCCAATCGAAATTAATATCTTGTTTGCAAGTTCAACGCAAAGTCATGCAAAGCCTCGGATTGCAATCGTTACAATCTAGTGGCAAAGCATTTCATCTTCTCTTTCTTCCATGGTTGGCCAAAAATTAGAGGGAGGAAAACAAAGTTTTTATCTTTGTTTATTATAATCTATACTATATGTTAATCTTGCATTATTGGATAGCCAATCAAAATTGTTATCTTCCTTGCAAGAATAAGACAAAGTCATGCATGCCATTGGATTGTAATCCTTACAATCCAAAAGTTAACTTTTTTTCTCTCTCTTAACACTTGGCAAAAAGCACTTATCATCAAAAGTAATGGCCAAGATCTTTTTGTCTTTATTCAAGATTCAATCTTAACCATTCATTTTAAATTAAAAGACTAGGATTAATGACATGGACAATCCACTTATCTTGCAATGCCACATGTGCAAACCCATACACTAATTTGCTCACTTGATTACTAGGATTGATGACATAGCATTTCTCAAATCACATTATCTATATATATATATACATACATATATATATATATATATATACATACATATATATATATATATATATATACATACATATATATATATATATATATATATACATACATATATATATATATGTATATATATTATTTTTGCTCATTCTAATCTCTATTAGAATAAATATATTGAAACAACTTTTCAATATTTGTAGTTTGGCCCCAAAAGTTTTGGTAATTATATTTTGACCCTAAAACTTTGCAAAATTACACTTTTAGCTCGAATGCCAACATAGATGACTCTTAACATCTTAAAGCCAACAACCACATTATACGAGCTTCCGACAAACGTATTCATGATGCTTATTAGTGTGTAACCTTCTAGATTTATAATCGTGTACCAATGAGGGACCGATAAACTTCCTTATCTATTTTGGAAATGTTTCCGGCATTTCCCAAAATACACTCATGCTCTTGAGTGACGTACTAGCAATAAATGTACCACAAAAATGTGCACGATAATGAAGACATTGTCTTTCATAAACCTATTTACCCGTCGAGAATTAGCGTGCAGTCCGATCCTTTTATTAAAAATGTCCCGATCGAGAAAGGATCATAAAATAGTTAAGTCTACCTCCGATACTATGAATAAATCTAAACCCGTGAAACTAGAGATGATTACCATGGAAAACCTCATTTCCATCAATTCATACTCACATTGCCAAGGACTTCCTCGTTTAACGACTGATCTCAGATATCATATGACATTGCCTCACGCCGGAGATTAACAGATCCTATTTTGACAATTACCTGTCAGTCTATACAATAAAACTAAAATACGAAAGGCTGTAACGTACCTTGTAAAAACAGATATTATCCAAACGCAATATTTAGTCCCTGATATAACCGCCAGCCGTAATCTCTCATAAGGATTAATTTGCACAATTTTTAACAAAATAGTAAACTATTAATCTAAAATCATGTAGTTCACTATTTATTATCACATTCAATGATCCGTACACTAACGATCACTCATATGTTTATTAGTCCACATCATCATGTTGCTTTGGCACTTCACATACCATCCTTTATCATTAACATCACTATGTTAATCATAGATAATACATATGATAACCCGTACTCGATTATTCTAGTCCCGGTCGAATAATCTGAAGGGCTATGAACAGTTTCTTAATGTTTATCATATCGAAGAAAAACAACGAAGTATCCTAGAAGGCCTTGCATGTTGCTAGAATTGAACAGTTTCTTTTAGAACATTTTTCTTCTCAAATAAGCATTAAGGACACATTCATATCAAAGCGGAGAATATGAATATCCTCGATATAACATTGTGTATAAAACACATATATTCTTATTAAATCTTAATTCGGTCATCTTATCTATAGCATTAAGGCATATCCCTAACAAAGTAGGTACATATCCAAGTCAAGATAATATCTTCCCATAAGCATATCAGACATCAGGTTCAACCACGACCTTCTCAGTCACGTACTGCACATACTTTATTTCAGGCTCATCTGAAATGTTAGCAAACGAGAATGAGTTTTCACAAACTCCGTGAGGGAAAGGGGGATAGGGGATTTTTATAAGACGTTTTAATTTGAAAATCCTTTTGAAATCATGTTATGCAACAATAGAGGTATAATAAGTATGATAGCTCAGTTAACAGTAAGAAATATATAACCATTCGTTAAGGATACGTTCGCTTCACTGATGTCATCCCCTTATATTACTATCACGATCATTTTCCCTATACACCAACCAATACTTTGCATGTATGCTAACTACGACCCACGCCCTATGAATACCTCATTCATTCGGGTTAGAAATAGAACATCAGTAGTCGTGTCATTGCTTGACAGCCCAATGCTACCCAATGCAACACGAACGCTGCCGCATCTGTTTTATGGTTGCAACCATTCGCTTCACTTTCACATTCACATTAATATCAAAATAGAACACATAACATGTAAATGTGTCATTTAGCAATTAAACAAGTACATCAGGTAACTAAGTAGGTCACCCGTCCTTTAGCTTTCTTTTAACATATTATTGCTCTTGAAACAATTAAAGTATACACAATAGATCATTGGTTTATGTTAACAGCATAATAGGCATTAAATACATAATGAGGCCACTCGAAGTCAACATGCAAGCTTAGCTTTGAAAACATGCTCTTGTAACAATCGTTGCACACATAAGCCAAGTACAAGAAGTTCTAGCATACATATATACCCTCTATGACCTCATAAAAAACATGCAATCATGTTTCATTGGCTTATGAACACATGCAAGAACTAAAACTTCAAGGAATGTAAATAAAGAAGCCCAAATAACACATATAGTAACTTTTCTAGTTCTGTTGACACCCTTAAAGTTCTTAGAAATGGCTAAAAATCCCACAAGTAAATAGTTCATTAAAATTAGATAGTCCTTGAATCAAACAAATCCAGATTTGGAGTTGAAATGAGCAAGTTATAGCTTTTTCAAAAACATTGTGCGAATCTGCTAGCCTAGTGCGTGAACAACGAGCTCACTGGAATGGCTTTATTTGAAATGGTTCTAGTCAGATTATGGGAAGACACTTAACATGAAATTGTTCTATTTTGTCGTTTGTACAACATATCTAAAAATGGGCTTTATTCGTTAAGGTTTACTATGTCAAAATGGCTAGACAAAATCAGTGCACAAGTTATCCTATTTCTTTTCAGCATGCAGTGAGTTCATGTGCATATGCCCTACCCAAATAGCCTTCAATCATGCATTTAACCATGAATTTTGCACAAATGTCCAACATGGGATATGTTCTACTATAGGTCTAGCATGTCATCAGTTAAAACTAGCAACAACCATGAATTTTTGCCACCTCAAAACAGACATGCAAAGCAATATACTAGGTTTTGAGCAAACAAGCAGTAGTGGACTGAAATTGCATGATTTCACACCTTAAATCAAAAAACTAGCACATCCACAAAACATGAAAGTTGTTCTATTATGATTTTTGTACAACATATCCAAACATCATCAAATTTCATCAAGGTTTACTATGTCAAATAAGGCAAACAAAATTATTACGCAGAAATGAACAAACTGCCTATGCTCAAGTTAACTTACATTATCTTCAATTCTAGCAACATGCAAGGCAAAATATCACATAGTAATACTCATGAACCTTTTAGAAAATGTTTTATTCCCTCACCTTAACTCTTCAATGCAAGAAATGAGCAAAAGAAATGGTAGACTATGGTTGAAATTTCCAAAACTTCTTATTTCTTCACCTTCCTTCTTTTTTCCTTGTTTTTACCTCCCTCTCTTTCTTCCTCTCTAGCCGTGCCTTCTCTCTTGTCTCAATCTCAGATTGTTGTGTATGTTAAATGTGTTACTATAGTGCTATAAAGGCTGAAGCAAGTGGGGTGGTAATCATTACATGCACTCATTTTTTATGACAAAAGTAATTCTACACTCTAAAGTAATTGACTCTTCTCTTCCTTTTGCTTACTTATGGCCACCCCTCCTCTCTCATCTCTCTTAATTTCATATTATAATGTGAGTTGTGAGTGTTAGCTATTGGTTTAAGTGGTCAAGTCTAGGTGGTGGTGGTTGGAGGATTGATGGCAAGACAAAAGATAATGATTGCATTCCATGACAAGGTAACTCCTTACTCCAAGCAATTGACCTTTCTTTCCCACTTGTATTGTAACAACCCGGCTAAGCGAATACCCAGTAGGGCAGAGGTATACCAGCGTCACACATAAGCAAGTATTGTCTGCCTTGGGTTACCACGGTGGGCCCCTCACAGTTTTGTCCCTTCGAGGATTTCCTCCCAAAAGGCGCCTGCTCGAATACAAGGGAGAACCCTCCACTATATATTCAATTGGCCCAACTCGTAACCTTCCAATGTGGGATGGGTTCACCACATCAAATTTCTGTAACGACCCAGCTAAGCGAATACCCCGCAGGGCAGAGGTACACCAGCGTCGCACATAAGCAAGTTGTCCGCTTTGGGTTACCACGGTGGGCCCCTCACTGTTTTGTCCCTTCGAGGATTTCCTCCCAAAAGGCGCCTGCTCGAATACAAGGGAGAACCTTCCACTATATATTCAGTTGGCCCAGCTCGTAACCTTCCGATATGGGATAGGTTTACCACATCTGCCCCCACTAGGAGGACCCAGCGCCCTCGCGGGTCACTGATACAAAGGAAGGCCCGCTCTAATACCAATTTCTATAACCACCCAGCTAAGCAAATACCCCGCAGGGCAGAGGCACACCAGCGTCGCACATAAGCAAGTATTGTCTGCTTTGGGTTACCACGGTGGGCCCCTCACGATTTTGTCCCTTCGAGGATTTCTGCCCAAAAGGCTCATGCTCGAATACAAGGGAGAACCCTCCACTATATATTCAGTTGGCCCAGCTCCTAACCTTCCGATGTGGGATAGGTTCACCATATGTATAGCCAGCCAAACATGGCTATTTCAGACCACTTTTCAGTTTTTTTAAGTGTAATGTAAGGTTGTGTAAGAGCGCAATGCAAGTAGTAGTGGTTTGAAGGTCAAAATCAAGACAAAAATTATGATTGCATCATATATGACAAAACTATGATTACACTCAATTCTTATCTTCTTTTTCTGATTTTCTTTTTTCCCTAGGCCGTGTACCCCACCCCCTTGCCCACTAGTTGTTTTTTATTAAGTGTGATAAGAGGTGGTGACAATGTACAAGACAAAATGCAAGTCAAATGCTAGCAATGATAATGAACTTTAGGACAAACTAAGCTTACACTTAAAAGCAAACATTATTCTCTTCTTTTCCTTGTGCATGGCCAGTCACATGGCCTAGTGTTTTGTTATTTTTATATGTCACACAATATAATGAAGCTAAGTAATGAGTGTGGTGCCAATTAACTAGATTGGACACCAATTAGTTGGATAGTGGCTAGGTTATCGACTTATGAATTAGCTATAGTTAACTAGTTTAGCTGCTAATATGAAATTAAGTAGGAAATAGCTAGTTAATCGTTTAGTTAATCATATTAAGATTAAAAGGTATCTAATCTAGCTAAAATAGTTCAAATGGCACGTAAGCTATAACACCAAGTGTAATCATATTACAAAGCCAGTAATCTCCTTTTCTTACTAGCTAAGGCATATGGCATTATTTCATTTCTTCTTTTGGTTTCGTTAGCATGCTCGTTAGTAGGTAGGGCATTGTTTAGTCAATTGGTCAACCTCAGAGGAAGACTTGGTCAAATTAGGGTCTTCTAAGCTAAAACCACTAAGTAGATGGCCAATGTAGGTCTAGCTAGGTTAATTAGGCCTTAGAGGTGTTAGACAGCTTCTAAATCATGTGTATCGCTTCTAATTGACTAATTGATAAAGGTAAGAGCACATATAATCATATAAATGCACTTAGGGTCATACCGAGCCTTACAACCACCACCACTACCAAAAGCACCATCACCACTACTACTACTACTACTACCACCACCACCATCACCAATGGCACCATCGACACCACCAAGGATACCATTACCACTACCAAGAGCACCATCACCTTCTCCCTATCTTTATCTACAAGTAAATAATTTAGAGTTATATATATATATATATATATATATATATATATATATGTGTGTGTGTGTGTGTGTGTGTGTGTGTGTGTGTGTGTATTCATCTCTCTTTTTCTTTCTATAGTATATACATATATGTATATATATGTATATGTGTGTGTGTGTATATATATATATCTATGTGTTTGTATATATATATATATATATATATATAGGAATCCATTATTTCACTAAATAAAATTATATAAAAATAAAATAAAATATAAAAAAATAAATAAACAATCTAATTTAGAATTGACTATGTTATTTTGTGGATTTTCAATCCATAGTTTTATTTTTTTTAGCATTAAATACATGGAATAATGGAGTTATGTGCTAATTTAGAATTGAAATAATGGAGTAATATGCTAATTTATAATTGAAATAATTGAGTCATGTGTTAGTTTATGTTTTTCTAAGTATATAGATGGTTGTAGTTTAATATGTAGAGTTGATACCCATGTATTGAATATAAAATGTCATTTGATTGGTAGTGTTTTCTTTTGTTCTTTAGTAACAATTGAATATGCTTTTTGTGCGTTTAAATCTGTTTTTTTGTAGCTTTCCAATCCATAGTTTCATTTCGTTTTAGCATTTAATATGTGAAATAATGGAGTCATGTGTTAGTTTATGTTTGGTATGTATCATCATTGTAGTTAAATATGTATATGTTAATGTCAATAATATGTATAGTTAATGCTGATGTATTGAATACGAAATGATATTTGGTGGATAGTGCTATTCTTTTGTTATATTATGATAATTGAATATGCATATTGCAAGATTGAATATGTTATTTTGTAGTTTCCCATTCCATAGTTTTATTTCTTTTTAGTATTGAATATGTGAAACAATGGAGTCATGTGGTAATTTAGAATTAAAATAATGGAGTAATGTGCTAATTTAGAATTGAAATAATAGAACCATGTGTTAATTTAGAATTGAAACAATGGAGTCATCTGCTAGTTTATTTTTTTTAAATATATACTATGCTTATAGTTCAATATGTATATGTTAATGCTGACAATATGTATATGTTAATGGCGACGTAGTTAATATGAAATGTTATTTTGTTGGTGGTGTTATTCTTTTGTTATATTGTAAGAATTGAATATGTTGTTTTGTAGCTTTCTAATCCATAGTTTCATTTTTTTGAGTATTGAATATGTGAAAATAATGGAGTCATGTGCTAATTTAGAATTGAAATAATAAGTCATTCTAATTTAGAATTGAAATAATGGAGTCATGTGCTTATTTATGTTTTTAAGTATGTATCATGCTTATAGTTCAATACTAATAATTGGTTAATGGATTCTTCTCGCAAGGAGTCCATATTGGTAGGAAGCACCCCATGTTCTCACCATCAATACTAGAGTTGGCCTCACACAAGAAAACGTCAATAGGGCTATCACTAAAGCAATGGAGTCCATAAGGCAAAAGTTTGAAGACCTAGGAAATGTGCAAGAAGCGATGCAGCAACTGATGAACCAAGCCATGAACCTCGTGATGCAGTTGCAGGAGGAGTTTAATCGGCTAAAAGGCAACCAATCACCACCATGTCAGCCCAATTAGCATGATCAATGGTACCGATTAAGAATTTTTTTAGTCAATTTCAAAAACTAATTTCATACAATATTTTTATATTTTTTGTGAATTTAAAAGATGCATTTTATAAATATTATTTTGAATATGTAATTTTACCTTTTCTTGTATAAATTTATTTTTTTATATTTCATATTTTTTTAAAAATATATTAATAATTATTTGGGGACGGAATAGCAATGGACGATTGGCCACCACTTTTCGAAGTACAAATGGCCACGAAAATAAAATGGGCTATTGAGTCGCTATGGAAACGTGGCAACTAAAAGGCTATGGATTGACTACGGATATGTGGCTACCAAAAGGCTACAGATTGGCTACAGATATTTAATGACCAAATGACTACGGATTGACTATGAACATTTGGCGACTGGATTTGCTGACGGAATCTCAATTTGGCTACGGGGTCTAAAATGACGGACGACTTTTCGTCACCTAGCCATCACCGATCCCAATAGGGCATTTGTCAAGCGACGAAATCCTTCTGTCACCCCAGTCATTTTTTCTTGTAGTGATCAAGTATGTATATATTTATCAACAAATGTCCTACATACACTTCACAAAATAGAAACCAACGTAATTCTACAGGGATTCTTAAAAGGTCAAAAGGATATCGTTTTCAAAATAGACAAACAAAATTTTGCTTGAATCGGATTATTAAATGGCCTTGACATTAGCTAATTTTGTAATTAAATTGTGTTCATTTGACTTCTATCAATCATCAAATGACATGTTACATTGTAAAAGCTAGCTCAATCAAACATGTACGTGACAATTTTGAGAGGCCTCAATCAATTGTGCCTCATGTTTAAACCGCCATATGAGGCTACACATTTAGATTGTATCTTTCTTATATAATAAAAGAATATGAAAGGGGTAAGTCTTTGTCCAAAATGATATTTGTAGCTCATCTGCATGCATTAAGAGATTTGTACCATTTGTTAATTATTTTGCACTGCGTTCTTTTATGACCATAATGCCCTTCTCTTATGTTAGTGGAATCTGACATCACCCTAACCTCATCCAACGGCTAAGATCTAACTACATTAAAGTAAGAACTGTATTTCTAACAGCTAAGATCTTTCCTGACACAAAAGCTTTATCTTGAAAGTTCTAGTATCTTCTCAACCAAATAAAAAAGTTCTGGTCTCTCTCTTACGAACAGATCTCTACACAATTTTCTTTACACTTCTCTCATAATCAGTATCAGTGAGTTCTCTACTTTTTTCTCTATTTATCATCAAATCTCTAATAATCTGAAGTGTGTGTGCGTGCGTGTGATGTGTGTTTGTGTGTTTGCGTGTGATTTGTGTGTACATTCCACTACTGAATGCACATATTTAGCAACAAAACGAACTCTTCTTGGAGCAAACCCGCATGTGTTTATGAGATAATCATCCATAGAATATTCTTGATTTGTTCTCTTTTTTTTTGTGTGTTTATGTGTTTGCGTGTGATCTGTGTGTGCATTCCACTGCTTAATGCACATATTTAGCAGGAAAAAGTGCTTTTCTTGGAGCAAACCTGCATATGTTTATGAGATAATCAAAACCCGCATGTGTTTATGAGATAATCATCAGTAGAAGATTGTTGATTTGCATACTTAGCAGCAAAAAGAGCTTTTTTTGGAGCAAACCCAAATGTGGGATCAACTATTTTTCTACATGCGTTTACTCTACTGTAGTCATCCATTGGAGTTTATATATACTTCTTTATGCATTCTTTATATGATGTGTTGAGTAGTAGCATTTGATCTATAAAAAAATACCATTTTTTGTGTTGATTCTTAGTGTGCTATTATTAGCTCACTTTTGACAATTCAGATATGTTTGTATTAATTTTGGTGCTGAAAAGAGACATGGGTATTGAGATTTTTTGAGTGATATTTGTACTTTGATTGTTGTCATATTTCTCACTTTTATACTAAATGCCACTAGGACATATTTCTCACTTTTATACTGAAATGTCATTAGGATATTTCAAGTAGCATGACAATTGAGGTGGTCGGGGACTTGGCATAAGCAGTTAAACTATGTTCTATCGATAATATTGTTATCTACCTATGATCTGTTATTAAGTCTTTTAAGCATTGTTCAATTCTTGATCTAAACCCTCTTATTAATGAAATGAGGTTTTCTTACCAAAAGAAGTTCTTCAAATAATGTGTTTTTTCAGATGTTAATAAGAATTCATGCTTACTTACTAGAAAAATGCACACCGATCATGAAATTCATTGTCTTTTTCCTGTACTGATCTCCATGCACTATTTCACTAGACAATCATCAAGATGAGGGAATATTCACCATATCTTTTCATACTGTGATTGAACCATGTTTGACAAAATGCCTAAATGAGAATAGAGGAGCCAAAAAATTGAAAATATCTTGCCAATGGTTTTTTTTTCTTTTTTCTTTTTTCTTTTTTTAATTTCTTGCCACTCTTTGACGTAATCATTGTCATATTTCTCACTTTTATACTGAAATCTCATTAGGATATTTCAAGTAGCTTGGCCACTGAGGTGGTCGAAGACTTGGCACAAGTAGCTAAATTGTGTTCTATCAATAATATTGTTATCTACCTATGATCTGTTATTAAGTCTTTTAAGCATTGTTCAATTCTTGATTTAAGTTGTTGCAACAATTTTGATAAGACCACCTACAATTGATAGCATAAGTGATGATGAAACGAAAAATGTGGTCTACGAAGAAGTATTGACACTTGCTTCAAATTAAAAAGAATTTTTTCTTTTTCCTTGTAAAAGTCATTTATATACCGACATCATTATTTAAATTCTGTATTTAAGTATTTTAATTTTTATGCTAATTAATTTACAATTTACGATATGATACTTGCAGGATCCAACCCAATATGGAAGCATTTACTCTAATTCTCAAAATAAATCCAAGCACACAACTTGGAAAGCAAAAGTGCAAGTCATTGACAAGATGCGACCTCGTGATTCAACATCATCAACGCCGACAAAATATCAAAATATCATATTACAAGATGAATTTGTGAGCTTCAATTTTTTTCTTCTATTTTCCTTTATTTAATTTTAACATTCGTCTTTTCATGCTACATACTACTCACAATAACTTTTCTTCATTTACTACTGGGAACATGAGTACTTGCTTTTATCTATAATACTGATATTGCATTATTCCCTGGCACTCTTGAGCTGTATAAAACATATGTGATAACTAATATGAAAGTGAGGAATCCAAAAGCCATGACAAAACTTCCAGATTCTGAATATCAATATATATGGACTATAAATGGTTCTACTCCAGTAACAAATGTAAAAAGTGATGATTGTCTTCCATTATCTGCTAATTTGCAAATAACACCTTTTACTGAACTTTACAAATCAATGGGAAAACCATCTGAACTTGGTATGCAACTCAAACATTAACTTATTCTTCATAACAACTTTTGAAGTACATATTTGCTTATATCATTGTTTTTGTTTTAAAGATGTCCTAGCTATTGTTATCGACAAGCTGCCTTCGAAAAGGGTCATGAATAAGGCAGGAAATTTTTTTGAAATTAATGAATTCATAATTGTTGATCAGGAGTAAGATATCTCATGAACTCATTAAACTCTAAATGATTTATATTTGATACTCTTAACTCAATTGGTAAGAACAAGAGCTCATCAATATGTCTTGAGAGATTTGGTAAATTCACATGATCAAGATTATGTAATATCAAGAATCTTCCTTCTGACATTGACAAGGTTAGCTTTCATTCAGTAATTTACTAACTTACAAGTTGAATTTATTTTGTAATACTCTTCTCAACTCTGTTGATGGTGGCATTGATGGTCTTGGTGAGGTGGCCAATTGATTAAAATTGTCTCTTCTTTCTACCTTTGTAGTCTTTATTGAACTAAAGAATATGCAAACTATTTACTACTAAATAATCAAGAACCATATAAAATAAACACATATATATGTTTATTTAATGACACTATGTTTACTAGAGTTTCGTGTAGATATATACATAATGCACTTAATAACAATATGTTTGCTATCATCTTTTAACTTTTATTTGTAGTTCAAATGAAATTTTTACACTTCTTATAAGGATTCAATTAATTTATAGTATTAGCTAATGCTGAAAATTTGACAATAATGACCTGTTATTTTGAAATCAATCAATTAAAGAATTAACTAAAACCTTGAGTTACAAGGATGTTTTACCCATGTATCATGACAAAAGTGATGCATCTTACATCTAATTGTGTATGCACATGTTTGTATGTGTGGGGTCACAGAACTGATGCATCTTACATATAATTACGCATATTTTCAAAAACACATTTTGTGTCCTCACTAACTGTTGAATCGCTTCGCTATTGGTTATAGACCTTTTTTGGATCTTTCATAAATGGGTATTGATCAATAGATGTATTAGTTTGAATTTCTTTGAATATGGACGTTAAAATTTTAGGCATTCTTTGAATAAGGATTGAGATATACTTGGTTCGAGGCGTATGATTTGTGATATTGGCAATTATAAGAATTATTTCATGAATAATTAATGGCCCAAGGTTAGAGATAGCTACTCTGTTCACTATTGACGGTCCAAAGTGGAAGACTAAAAGTTCTTTTAGAAATCTCATTTCATCCATTCTTGCATGAATACATAAAATGGACATTCTGGAATAGTTTTCACTGTATAAGACTGATTTCATTTAGGCCTGTATGCTTTCTTATCCAAAGGCTTTCTCTCACATTCCTCTGCTAATATGAAACAATCGTGCTTGCTAGCACTTTGATCTACCTTTTTCGTATTGCAAAAGAAAAAAAAAATGAAAGTTTAGAGGTTCAATCCCCGCGAGAAGGTCAAATTGTCTACCAAAGATGAATGTTACATGCATAATTGATTCTGGTTATACAGGAATGTTGATCCAAGATTTTGTATTTTTCCATGAAAAGGAGTAGAATTTATATTGATCTAAATGATTATTGGTAATAACGTTCCCTCCTTGTTCAAAATTATGCAGAAGCATTCTAAGAAATTCACCTTTCTAACCAAACACTTCCTACTTTTTTATTTTTTTGACACAATCTTTTTTCATTTTCTTCTTTGGTTTCCTTTTCTGGGAACATGAGTGACACTTGGACTGTGACGTTGTATTACTTAACTACTGAGCAACTTTGTATTACTATTATTGTGGTAACACGTCAAATGACAATCTTTACGACATCATGAGTTATGGTTAATATCTTATGCTTATCTCTTATTTCTGCTACTCCAGACAAGATGTATTTGGATTAAACGGAGATTGATGATCATGGTTGAGGAACAACAGTTTCACTATATCGCATGTGAAAATTGTGGCAAGGGAACAAGAGCAGAATACAAAGAAGCTTTTCAATGCATGCATTGTACAAAAGACACAATTGTTTTCCCAAGGTAAAAATACATAATATTTTTATACTAAAGTTTTCTTATTTTCACATAAAAGATATTATTTATTGCTTCTTCATGTTCAAGTTTTATTACCACTCTCTATGACATTGATATCTTCTTTAGATTCAAATTTCAAGTTGACATCATTGACGACACTGGATCTATCACCGTTGCAATCTTTGGAGAAAATAGAAGAAAAATTTTCTCACTTGAACCCGATGAGATATTATCAAGACAATAAGTTGTGAGTAATAATACCTCATCAAACAATGTCAAAGTCTCAAACCATTTTTTATATCTACTAAATAAGTGCTTCAATTCAGGGTGAAATATTGCAAATGGATGAAGTCAACAAACAGCTTTGAAACAAGAAAATTTTCATCTAACTACGATCATAGACCTTTGAAGCATATGCGGAATCACAACCAAAATACAACATTACTTGGTTGTATGATGATGAAAAAGTGTGTCAAAAAAGAAGCAATCAAGTAGAATCTTCGAGCACCAATGTTTCATGGTCTTTGAAGTTTGTTGACAATTCTTCCTCATTTGAAGATCCCAAAGTTCATGAAGATACTACTGCAAAAAAGCAAAAGCTTCAATAGGAAAAAAGAAAGAAACTTTCATCTTTTTGCATAGACACCTTAAAATCCTTAAATAGGATTCAATTGTATAGTTTTGGAAATGGCCTCTTTTTTGTAAAGGTAGATTTCAAATGGCCATTTTTTTGTATAACTTTTTGCTGACTCTTACTCTCCAAAGTCCTTACATACCATCTACTTGACTACTTTTTTGCTAATGGCCACTTTCTATAAGGATGAATTATGTATTCACTCTCTTGTAAGGATATATTTGTTAACTAATGTTAGTCACCACTTCTCTGTACTTGAAAAACTATTACAATATGTAATTACATTTGTTGTACTAGTATTTCCTAATTTCTATTGTAATGCATTTCTGTTTATGTTATTGCACTCTCATGAACTTTTCTCTTTTAATTCACAAATTGCATTTAGTTGTACAAATATTCCTAATTGATATTGTATGCATTATCTCATTGTAGTCAAACATCTTTTTGCTCAACTGTGATGTTTCTTGCAATTGCATTAAATTTTTAATATTTGTGTAACTCACAATATATATATCTTAATAATTTCATTGGAAATTTGGGCAATGCACGGACAGCCACAACTAGTATAGAATATGGATGTTAAACATTGTCTCATTGAATCTTTTATTATATAATCCTTAAACTATAGTCCTAATATTGCACAACTTAGTGGCACTTTCTAATTTTTTCACGCAAGGACATACTATTTCTCGAGTATTATTTTGCAGCCTGGAAGACAAAAAGTAATTAAAGAGAAACAGTTAAAAATTTAATAGTTGGAATTTGCTAAAATGATATCTAGAAAATCATGAAATGTTCTTGCGGGATTCCAGTTAAGTAACCACCTCAACTAAAAGTTCTAGTTAAATAGGATTCAATTGTATAGTTTTGGAAATGGCCTCTTTTTTGTAAAGGTAGATTTCGAATGGCCATTTTTTTGTTTAATTTTTTGTTGACTCTTACTCTCCAAAGTAGTTACATACCATCTATTTGACTACTTTTTTGCTAATGACCACTTTCTATAAGGATGAATTATGTACTCACTCTCTTGTAAGGATATATTTGTTAACTAATGTTAGTTACAATATGTAATTGCATTAGTTGAACCAGTATTTCCTAATTGCTATTGTAATGTGTTTTTGTTTATGCTATTGCACTCTCATGAACTTATCTCTTTTAATTCACGAATTGCATTTAGTTATACAAATATTTCCTAATTGATATTATACGCATTATCTCATTGTAGTCAAACATCTTTTTGCTCAACTGTAAAGTTTTCTGCAATTGCATTAAATTTTTAATATTTGTATAACTCAGAATATATATATATATATATATATATATATATATATATATATATCTTAATAATTTCATTGGGGATTTGGGCAATGCACGGCAGCCGCAACTAGTATAGAATATAGATGTTAAACATTGTCTCATTGAATCTTTTATTATATAATCCTTAAATTATAGTCCTAATATTGCACAACTTAGTGGCACTTTCTAATTTATTCACGCAAGGACATACTATTTCTCGAGTATTATTTTGCAGCCTGGAAGATAAACAGTTAAAAATTTAATAGTTGGAATTTGCTAAAATGATATCTAGAAAATCATGAAATGCTCTTGCCGGATTCCAATTAAGTGACCACCTTAACTAAAAGTTTCAGTTAAGTGATCATTTCATCTAAAAGTTTAAGTTGTTAGAGAGGGATTTATTATGTTATTTTTTATCTTCAACACGTCCCCGCAAGTGAAGGCGGAGTTAGTTTTTTAGTCTTTTATTTTGACAGTTTTAATATTTTTTAAATGGATGGCGGTAAGTTTAGGACCTTTTGGTACCTAAACTTTGATACTAAGTTAAGTGACCACCTTATCAAAAAATTTAAACTGTTAAAGAGTTATATTATTTATTATCTATGTTCAACAATTCCATTCCATTCATCTTCTTATACGCAAATACAAACACAACCATGACAACACGCGACGTAAATGAGCCCACTTCTTTTCTTTTTTTTTTTTTGGAGCCCACTTGATTCGGTCTAAAGTACTATTTGCATTGTTGATACATATATATATATATATATATATATATATATATATATATATATATATATATAGATTGACATCTATTTTAGATGAAGCTACAACAAAGATTTCACTTTGTTGCATAGTTTCTTAGAAATAAAAAAAAATTGCTCGTGATTTGACATTTTTTTTATATCAACTCTTTTTGCTATGCATTTTAATAAATGGGGTTTTAGGTGTTTCTAACTTAACAAATTTAAGTAATTTAGTTAACGTAATCAATATAAAAAATAATTTACAGAATCGTATCAAGACTTATTTCAATAATCTGCATAATGGATATAATAAATTCATAGACTTTTGTTCTGACGATTGAGATAACGAATTGGCATCGTATAGTAAATTCATAGATTTTTGTTCTGATTGAGATAATGAATTGGTTCAATAATAACAATTAAAGCAGTAGGTAAGGTATTCAAATAAAGTAGCCATTGAGGAGCCTAAAAGACTGTATTCTAATGGTATCGACCTAGTTTTATACTAATTTCCAAGCCCACTCGTTAGAAAGCTTGACATCTGTCAAATTGTTCCCACTTAATTGTACAAAAGAAGTATACAAACTCATACAAAATCGTACAAAATTGTACAAAACTGTACAAATGTTTCAAATATTCCTGAAAATTCTTGCTCCCATTGGACCATTTGTATCTATATGCATCAAGATCCTGATTCATGGATCTCTCGGTTCGAAAAATAAAAATAAGAGGATCAAACAATTTCTCTGACTCTTTTTCAAATTTGAGAAACGTTGGTTGATCGTATATTTCATTATAGTTTTATGACTCAATATCCTTTTTTATTTAATCCTTTTGAATTCCTTATCCAAAGTTGCAATAAAATCTATTCATTAAAAAGAATCGATTCAATATATTTCTTATATACCATAGATACTATATTGGATTTGAATAAAATTTCAGATCAATCTTATATTGATTGACTGCCTCCATTATATTGTTGTTAACAAATACCACTATTTTTTGTTTTGGATCTTCCAAATCACACTCCAGCAGGAGATCCGGATCCATTTTTTTCTGATCCTTCGAGAAAAAGATCGATAGAAGAAAAAAAGATAAACACATCTATTTCTTAATTCTATAGGGTTGATTAAGAGCAAGTTGCAGAAGCGACTTGTTAAAGTACATTCCGTACGGCAATTTTTCCTTATATTTACACCAGGAAATAGATAATGAAATTGAAACATTCGTGATAAATATTCAGAGGAAATTACTCCAAATCATGCTTCTTTCAGGCACGTATCGAAACAAGGAGGCGCTAGACCATTGATTGCCACTGCATATGGTAAAACGCGAACGAGAAAAGGTTTCGAACAGTACCTTCCCTTGTGAAACTTAGGCTGCTTTCTTTGACTTGTATAGTTTGGCACAGAATACATAGATCACCATATTCAAAAAGCTGAGTCCAGCCAGGAGCCAAAAGAAATAGTCAAGATGGCCCTTGTTCAAATTATCTGGAATCCACCCAGGTTGTCCCCCTTGAGTTGTTATGGCTGTCACCACGGTTAAAATGAAAGAGCTCAAGTAGTTCCCAAAAGCGGTAGTAAGAAGATTCAACGCGCTAGACAAGCTACGCATGGCATCTGGCGATTGGTCATAGAAGAACTCAAGTTGCCCGATGAATGTGAAAACCTCAGCAGCTCCCAGTAAGAAATATTGAGGGATTTGCCAGAAGATACTCAGAGGAACAGGGACAGCTTCATCGGTCACGCCAAGCTCTCTTGAGAGCTGCAATCGTTTGATCTCAACCAAAGCAGCAGCTGACATGCAGAAAATTGAGAGAAAAAGACCAATTCCTATCCGTTGTAACTCTGAAAATCCCCTCTCTTTGCGAGTAAACTTCCTTGCAATTGGCACGAGAATCCTGTCGTACACTGGAACCCAAACAATAACACTGATAACATCAAAAGTTGAAAGAGAGGCTGCAGGAATGGTGAAGGAACCAACAGATGTGTCCATCATCATGCCTTGCTCCACAAACATTGTCGACATTTGAGCATAAACAGCAGAGAAGACTATCCCAGTAGCCCAGATTGGAAACATGCGAAGTAAGATTTTCAGTTCCTCAACCTGTGTCACAGTGCAGAGTTTCCAGGGATTGGAAAAGTCTCCAGTTTTGCTTTCAGCATCTGAGACAACTGCAGCTTTATCGAGGCACCTACGAGGAAAATAGTGTCAGGTGAAGGCTGATTAGAGTTCCTGACCAAACCAAGATATTGGAAATGGCGTCAAAACAATTTTTGTACATCTTATACCAAAATGTACCTTTTGAAGACATAACAATGAAGTGGAACATGAATATTTGAATTAAGCAATTAGACATGGTAAAGAGAGAATGTTAAGTATCCTTGTGGAATTAGAACTTACATGCTTCATAAATCTTCTGAAAGGGAGTGATAAACATGCATACAAACACACGTTGTCTTTTAGGTTTAAGC
Organism: Ehretia macrophylla; assembly: GCA_037974665.1. Classification (NCBI taxonomy): domain Eukaryota; kingdom Viridiplantae; phylum Streptophyta; class Magnoliopsida; order Boraginales; family Ehretiaceae; genus Ehretia; species Ehretia macrophylla. The sequence goes on from CM075768.1 coordinate 11,120,553, forward strand.
ATATTTATTCCTAATTCTAGTTTGTAGTGTTCTATCAAAAAACCAATTGGTGGTAGGTAGAGTAGCACAGGATCTTACAAAGTGGTCTTGGACTATATGATTTTTTCATGTGAGAGAGATTATATATTCTAATACCCTCCACCACATGTGACCTGGTTTAAAGAAGTAAGAAGACAAAAAAATACAAATCGGTTCAAAGAAGCAACAAGACCGAGAAGACAAATAGGAACTAAGAACCGACATTGAGGAAGAAGAGGGCTGGAGAAAGACAAATGGAAGCCGAAACCGAGAACTGCCATTGATCTGAACAAGTTAATGAGACCGAGAAGGCAATTGGGTCACACGTGGATGAACATATGTGGATCAAGGCCCAACTCTAATACCATATTAAGAATTACGCGATTCCATCTTAAAACCAACTGATGCTAGGTGGAGTAGTCCAATCTTATAAGATGGTCTTGGACTATATGACTTTTCCATGTGGGAAGGATTATATATTATAATATGTACCAACAGGAAGTATTATAAAGCAATGGCTTTGCATATCTGGATAGTGGATTCATATGTGAGATAAAATCAATTCCAATTTATGGATGTCCAATGAAATATTTACTGATCACATTACGACGAAAACAATATAAAGGCACAGAGTGGGGGAAAATGGATTTAAATAAAGAAAACAAGAGAGGGTAGTGAATTGACAATATGAGACAGTAAAATTGTGATGAGAACGTGAATATTACTTTAATTCATCAGTGTGCAATAGCTTCCGGCTTCCTTCAATTGCAGAGAATTTGTCTGGTGTTTCGTACAGAAGACTACTATCATCAGGAGCAATCAAATTCCATTTTCGGCATGATGCAACAAAAACCTGGCAAATTCTTGTAATTGGGCTTCCTCCAGGTTTCTGAAATCTATAAAGAGGTGTGCCTGCAAAGAAACTTATAATAGCAATACCCATAAACAACGCAGGAATGCCAAAGCCAATTCCCCACCCTAAATTGTCTTGAATCCACACAATTAAACTACTTGATATAAGTGCACCAACGTTGATGGAGAGATAAAACCAATTAAAGAAGGATCCTTTCTTAACCCTCTCCTTACGATCAGTATCATCAAACTGATCAGCCCCAAAGGATGAAACACATGGTTTTATTCCACCAGTTCCGAGTGCCATCAGATATAAGCCGAGGAAAAATATTGCATACTGAGCAGAAGTAGCTGAAGGGCATACAGAGCCCACACACTCGGCAGGCACAAAAGCAGGAACTGAGGCTGAAAGGGTCAATGTGCACATGCCCTGTAACATATTAACAGAAAACTTCTTAGATCTAAGAAAACAATATATGGAAGAACTAGACAAAGCAAACTCAGCACGCATCAAAGAAATATGTTCTTGGTGAACGTACCCACCAATGATCCGTTTGATCTTAAATCATAAATAAGTTGCTAAGACAATATTGCCAAAAGAAATCCTCAAGCCAAGTGGGGTATTAGCCAATTTTTGCAAAGTTCTGATTAATATAAATTATTTTCACAATTAATGGCATCCTCTCATTTTGATGCTCCTTTATGAAAAGAAAATAAACGTCATAATCAAAAAAATTCTCGTGCAGAGCAAAATCATTGGATGAAAAAGTTCACTCTTAATCTCCCTGTCAAGCTCACGTCTTGATTGAATTTCACTAAGCCTGGCTTTCGACAGGAAATGAAAAGGACAGAGCAGAAAAGCCCAAATATTTTCCACAAGTTCAGTCAGTAAAATGCTTTGGGCAGTAACTTTTTCAAAGGAAAGACTTTCACTGTAATTTTTCAATATACTGTGTCATGCGAAGAACTTTGGAATTGTGAAAATATCTCCCACTTCCTTGTGATAAATGACTTTTTTCAAAACTCAGAAACGGAGCTGAGATTATTAAGGCTTCTTCCCTTTGCATCACTTTGGCTCAGTTTTGCCAAGAAGCACTTCCCCATATAATTTCCCGTCATTCAAACCGACATTTACTACACTTGGCTCTTGTTTCTTTCTTATCTTCATAAAATGCATCATGGGTTTAAGCTACCTCTAAATTTTTCAAAAAACATATTTCGAAGCTTGTCAGTTTTAATTTGATTTACTAGAAGGAGTTTCACACTATTCAGACAAAGATAGAAATGAGGCAACCACATGAAGCATGTGCATGTCATACAATTAACATGGTTCTATGAAAATTGCTACTACTCAAAGCTTCCGAATAGGCATCTGAACACAAAGTGACCAGCTGGATTACTAAATTGTCACTAAAGATTCATGCTTTTGAGATATGAAGTAGCTACATCCCTAAAAGCTACATCAAAACAAATCCTCCTCTCAGTGAAGAGGAAAACATACAAGTCTCCACTTTGCAGGAAATCCGACAGCCCAACATCGTGTGAGGTCACCACAATTGTTGTATGGAAGGAGAACATAAGGAGAGAAAGTATACCAGCCTCATCAGAACTAAATGATGCTTCACACATAAAAAGACCAACTACTTGGTGATTAAGCCAGATTCTATTTTCACTTTGCAGGAAATTTTGCTATCATTTCTTAATTTCAGATCAAAATGCTCAAAGAGGAGAACAAAAAGGCATGAGGTATATCTTTCCTTTGTGCCACACCTGTTATGCGGAAGGGAAATTGTTTCATCAATTTAGAGGCGAAGCTGCAAATTTATAGACCGGCACATGATCCAAGTATAATATAGTTGTTCAATGCAATAAATAATGTGACAATAAGAACAAGGTAATCACTTACAATAAAGTAAATAATGGAGAAGACTGCAATTGTCCAGTATCTTCCCCAATATGCGTCAGCTAGAACAGCCCCAACAAGAGGAGTTAAGTAGCAAGTGCCTTGCCAAGTGGTAACGTTTCTCGCAGCAGAGACATTTCCTTCATGTAACTTTTTGGTCAAATAACTGACAAGATTGGTAGCAATCCCATAATAGGCCAGACGTTCACAACATTCATTTCCTGCCATCAATTCAAAACGTTAAAAAAACGACATAGAACCACCTACAGACATAAAGAGTAGAGAAACTCTATGCTAAATACCAAGAATGAAGGGGCACGCTTTCCAGTTTCCAGTATTGCTCTTCAGAACAGGGTTCCCCTTAATGTCAACCGATCCATCTCCTGTAAATAGTTCACCGCTCTCATCCTGAAAATACAAAACAAATGAGAAAACATGGAGAAACTATTCAATGGTAGCTCTTCGGGGAAAATCTACTGTAACGTGTAACAGAGAAAGAGCACCCGGGGGATAAAATGGTTTTATCTCAAAGCATTCATAGTCTAAATCCAACTATTTTCCATGCCGGATGTCTGCAAATGGAATCTGGTTGCCTCTTACCACAGACACAAGTTAAATCCTATTTTCCCATACCCTCGGCGTGTATATCTAATTACTCAATTGTGAAAAACACCAGAAAGATGGCGAGGCCGATGCAACGAAAACCAATTTACCATCAACTCCTAATTACACCATTTAGCAGAACAATATCCAGAGTACATCATTAACTACCACAGCACTATTGATTATTCTTTCATTTCAATTTTCCAGCTTTATTATTTCTTCCTACTACAGTCAACCACACACTTTGACCTCTATCTCTCTCAGAATGATTAGTATTCAAGGGCATGTAAAGTGCAGAGAAATTAAACAACACAGAGATGTTTTATCAACAAACTAACATGACCAAACCCCAAAAAGGCCGTCCAATCTTTCTAATGAATAAAAGGGGTAGCAGCTTGATCCACAAAACTCCTATTATACACGGGATTCCAAAGGGGTTAAACCCACTTCGGACTCTAAAACCACTTTTCAATCAATACGTGCCAAAAACAAAGCATTGTAGTTTCAATTTACAAGACCCATATAAAAAATTAACGCATTTAAAAAAAAAAAAAAAAGTCAGAACCCCCAATTCTTCTTTCACCAATACATAACCAAGTTATATAGAGAGAGATTAGTGGGATTGGAACCTCTTCAGGTCCTCCTTCCAAGAGAGATCTTCGTTCTTCCTCTGAACCCATTAATTATGATTCCTTGCTCAAGTCTCTTTCTCTTTGTGCGTTTTTTTTTTTTTTTTTGACAAAAACCAAGAGAAAGGATAATGAATAGTGAGTTTTAAAGATTCAAAGAGATTCCAAATAATTATAGAGAGAGAGAGAGAGAGAGAGAGAGTGTGTGTGTATGTGGAGCGGGGTTGTTTGAGAATTTATGAGAGAGAGAGAAAGAAAATAGATTCCTGTTGTCAACTTCAAGGAAGCATTAAATATCTAATAACCAAAAAAAAAGGAAAAAAGTGCAATAAAAATATCTAAATCTGAAATAGGAAATTCTTGTGTAACGCTTTTTAATTAAGTGCTCATGACAATAAATAAATAAAATAAAATTAATTGTCAATTCAACCAATGATGATAGGTTATGGAAGTCAAGATGATATGTTTCTGTTTTTCTTTTTTCTATTTTTGTGATTATAAGGAGACGAAAGTTAAATTTAATCAAGTAATAATTTAGAGGATATCACACATTTTTTATTTATCTCTAAAACTAAATTCGTGCAATGGCGTTGAAACGTTTTCAAATATTGAATGGTTTCTAATAGGTTGACTAAGACAATAATTAGAGATCCAATTTTCAAATTTATTGACTTCTATATTGGTTATGAGATATTCGAAATTTATTAAATTTCTTACGCTAGTGAACACTAAATATCTAGACGCGAAAATTAGGAATTTTTTTGTTGACGGCTGTAGTTTAATTGAGTATTTTGTATTAATTCAATTTATGATAATATATAAACGATGATGGTATAATAATTTATAATTTTGAAAACGGTTGTCATTTGCAAGATTATTTCGAAAGTATATTGCTATATTGCTTTTTATGTTTTCTTTTTTTTAGAAAATATTTAAAAATGTAATCGCTTACTACTCAAGAGCTTGGTAAAATGATTGCTATTGCATGATTATCTCCTAAAATATCTTGTTTTTTATCTTTTCTTTTTGTAGAAAATATTTAAGAAAAGTAATCATACATTACTTAAGAGTTGAGTAGAATGGTCAGGTAAAAACTTGTTATAATCAATGTTTCGAGTTCGAATCACGACTTCGACCTCCTTTCCATGATAAAAAAAGAAAAAAAAGGTTAATCACACATTAAGGTGACAAATAATGCTTAAATAACTCACAATGCCTTGTGCTTGAAATAACTCACAATGCCTTATTGTATAAGTTGATCACTATATGTACATCACCGAAAATTGCATTACTCAAATTTCACTTCTTAATTAGTATCGTATCAAAGTGGCAAGAGTCACATATAATGAGACCCAATTGTTAAAATAATAATTTAATAAATAACAAGACATTTGCAACATAAGAAATAAGAAATGAAGAATAGATTATGCTAGGTCAAATATGATATATAGCATTTCTCTAAGTTGGATTAATAATTCTCATCATTCAGTTTTTTATCTTTTATGAGGTTATTATGACGATATCATTACCTTAAGCTCAAGGTATTTTTTAGAGTATAATAGTATTCAACTAGATCCATTTTTGAGAGATTTCAAAATTATAGATCAAAAACTTAATGGAGTAGTTCTCAAGTAATCTAAGAGTTATATTTCATTCTATTAGATGTCTCTCTCTCTATATATATATATATATTAGAGATATACTTTTACTAATCGTTGAAGTGAAAACTGAATTGAAATATGTTGAAATTCTATGCCAGACAGCTCACAAATGCATTTTCAAAGGATTTGAAAATAAATATTGTATAACAATATATAGCCAATGCGAATGATGCCATGAGCATGACCTTTTGGACGTCCTTGGTCAAAAGGTAGCTCTTATTGTTTTGATTTCCAAGGATCAAATAGTAGTATTATTCCATGTAACTAGTGGTAACATTGTTTTAATCCCAAAAAAAAAAGAAAAAAAAATCCAAAAGAAAAAGAAAAATACTTCACAACTAGTATCATAATACTTAGACTCTATTTGATATAGTTTTTAGATACTTAAAAGTTAAAAGTAAAAAAATTTAAAAATTGAGAAGTTCCAAATTAAATCTTTTTTGCGATACTATTTTACACAATACAAAAAACTATTTTTCTTTTCTTTTTTTTTCAAATTTATCCCTTCATATTTTTAAAGTTCGATATTATCCTCAAAATTTTTAAAAGCTCTACGTTGTCTACCACAGGCCAAACAGTCAATAACTTTTGTTTAACAGCACTTCTTACAAAAAATCTAATCTAAAAGTTTCACAGTTCAAAAGTTAAAAAAAAATTTGTAATTTTTTTAAAAAAAGAAATCTAAATCATTTTATTTTAGGTAAATGTTATACATAAGAACTGAGCTTAAAAGCTTTCATACCTAAAACAATGGTCAGTGGCTTCATTTGAAAATTCATAAATCTTCACATACTCTTTTTCTATAAACAACACGTTTTTTTTAAAAAAAAAAAATTTCTATTTTTTGTCAGTATAGACGAGACATTTGAAGACGACACTTTGCTCGGGACCACTTCGTGTAACTGGTCGCTTTGTAGGTAAGTATTCATTCGTGTAACTGGTCGCTTTGTAGGAAAGTATTCATTCAATTTGTAGATGTTTAAGCAGCAGTTTGACTCTGGCATAGTCCTGTTGGGAGTAAATTGCTTACGCTTTAGTTTTCTTTGACGTGAAATGTTTGTGATAGCATGGAATTGTCCATTGAAACAGATTACTTGAAACCTTGGAAGTTCTACCTAACTATCTCCGCAGCCGCCATTGGTCCAATGGTAAGTTTATTTATTATATGCGAGAAATTATGAATTTAAATCTCACTGATTATATTATATGACTTTAAATTTTCTCTAAATAAAAAAAATAAAAAATTTATTTCAAGATATTAGCTAAGTAGTATGCCCAAGTTTTGGTTAAAGTGTTCTTTTGTCAATTAAATGTTCATCGGATTAAACTGATTACTCTTGTCGAAATATTAATATATACAAACATGTTATGTTGTTTTAATTTCGTTAATTCTTGCTTCTTATTCTGAAATTATCAACAAACTAACATGAGCAAACCCCAAAAAGGCTATCAAATCCTTTTAATCAATAAAAAAAGCAACTTGGTCCACAAAACTTCTACTATACACGGATTCCAAAAGAGATCGAACTCACTTCAGAATTTTAACCACTTTTCAATCAATAAGAGCCAAAAAGCAAAGCATTTTAGTTTCAATTTACAAGACCCATATAAAAAATTAACACATTTAAAAAAAATGGTAATTTACCAAAATAGTCATAGATCTTTGTTTTTTTTGATATTTAAGTCTTTGATTTTTCATTTTGTGCAAAATGATCATTTATCTTTCATTTTGGTGACATCCATTAGATTTTGGAGTAAAATTTGTAAAAAACAAATAACGTTAGTGAGCACGTGAATGACACGTGACTGTAAAATATATAAACTTTAAGATGCTTATATTTTATCATATGACAATTTTACTCCTGAAGATTTGTGAATTTTGCTGTCATGTGTCATCCACGTGCTCACTAACATTATTTTTTTGATAAATTTTGTTCCAAAAACTAATGATTGTCACCAAAATAAAAAATAAAGAACCATTTTATTTAAAATAAAAAATAAAAGATTTAAATGTTAAAAAATACAAAAATCTAAGGCTATTTCCGTAAATCACCCAAAAATATAAAAAGACAGAACCCCCAATTCTTCTTTCACCAATACATAACCAAGTTATATAGAGAGAGAGATTGGTGGGATTGGCTTCTTCCAAGAGAGATCTTCGTTCTTCCTCTGAACCCATTAATTATGATTCCTTGCTCAAGTATCTTTCTCTTTGTGCGTGTGTTTTTTTTTTTTTTTTTGCCAAAAACCAATAGAAGATGAGGAATGGTGGATTTTAAAGATTCAAAGAGATTCCAAATAACGAGAGAGAGAGAGAGAGTGTGGAAAAAAAAAAAAAGTTTATATATAATGTGGGAGAGTTTATGAGAGAGAGAATAGACAACTTCAAGAAATTTGTTACGTCATACGCCAGTGAGCATTAAATATCTAAGAGTAAATAACTTAATATTTTGTTAAAATTGTATAATATTTTTATATTTTAAAATATAATTAATTATTATTATTTATTTTATAAAAATTATAGAATATTTTTTATATTTTAAAACGTAATTAATTATTAATTTTTGTTTTAAAAATATATTTGAATACTCTCTATTTTTTAAAAGGTAGTTGAATACTTTACATTAAAAATGCAAGATTTAGGATTCATTTTTAAAATACAAAGAGTATTCAGCTATATTTTTAAAATAAAATGGATAATCAATTATTTTTTAAATATAGAGATAATCAATTACATTTTAAAATATACTTAATATCTAATGACAAAAAAAAAAGGAAAAAAGAGCAATAAAAACATCTAGATCTGAAAATAGGAAATTCTTGCGTAACGGCTGCTTTTTAATTAAGTGCCAATTCATGACAATAAAATAAAAGAAAATTAAGTGTCAATTCAACCAATGATGATAGGTTCTGCAAGTCATGATGATATGTTTCTGTTTTTCTTTTTTTCTTTTCTTTTTTTGTGATTACAAGGAGGCGAAAATTGAATTTAACCAATTAATAATTTAGAAGATGCCGCATCCTTTTTATTTATTTCTAAAAGTTCATGTAATTGCGTTGAATCGTGCTCAAATATTGAATTGTTTTCTAATAGGTTGACTAAGACAACTGTCGATGACAATTAATCTGATTGGACTCGAATAGTGAAATTGGGCCTGAATTTTACAGCTTGTAATTTGAATCTGCAAAATAAAGGACCCAAGGTTTGGACTTGGGGTCCTCCTCCGATTTTTAAGTTAGTAAGAAAACCAGAGAATGGCTTGTGTAAAGCAAATGAGTAATAGCAAGTAGTGATTAAGAAAACACTTATCATTTTTAGCTAGTGAACCCATGTACTTATAGTAAAATAAGGAGGTTTACACTCATTGAGGGAGCTCCGATTTTGTAGAAGTTGTTGCACCTTAGTGAGGATATTGGTCTTTGAATTGTGAAGTGGATCGTGCACATGAGTTTTAGGGGGTTAGTTGACATTTGTTTGAATAAGTCAATACCCGTTAGGCTTGACTTGGGTTGTGTTGGGTTGAACATCTTGGGCCTCTAATCTATATTAGATATGGTCTATTATTCTAGTCCAACTAATTTATTATCTTTTTGGCCCAATCTTTATAGCCGAAGTTTCATGCCCATCAACAACCATTAGAGATTCAATTTGCATATTTATTGGCTTCTATATTAGTTATGAGACATTCGAAATTTGTTAAACTTCTTACGCCAGTGAACACTAAATATCTAGATGTGAAAATTATGATTTTTTTAGTTAACGGTTGTAGTTTAATTGAGTATTATGTGTTAATTCAATTTGTGATGATATATTAATGATGATGGTACACTAATTTATAATCTTGCAAATGGTTGTCATTTGCAAGATAATTTCGAAATATATTGCTTTTCTTTGTTTTCTTTTTGTAGAAAATATTTAAAAAATTAATCACTCAATACTCAAAAGTTGAATGGAATGACCGCTATTGTAAGATTATTTCATGAATATCTTGTTTTCTCTCTCTTCTTTTTTGTGGAAGATATTTAAGAAAAGTAATTATATTACCCAAAAGTTAAATAGAATGATCGGATAAAACTTTATTGTAATCAATTTTCTGAGTTTGAATCACGCTTTCAACCCCCATTAAGGTGACAAAGAATGCATAAAATAACTCACAATGCCTTATTGTATAAGTTGATCACTATCTATATGTACTTCACTCGAAATTGCATGAGTCAAATTTTATCAATTAATTGGTATCTTATCAAAGCGGTAAGAGTCACATATAATGGGACCCAATTGTTAAATAATAATAATAATAATAATAATAATAAGACATTTGCAATATAAGAAATAAGAAATGAAGAATTGATTATGCTAGGTCTAATATAATATATAGCACTACTCTAAGTTAACTTAATAATTTTCATCATTTAATTCTTATGTTTTATGAGGTTACTATGGCGATATCATAGCTTAAGCTCAAGGTATTTTTTAGAGTATAAAAGTATGCAACTCGATCCATTTTTGAGAGATTTCAAAATTATAGATCAAAAACTTAATGGAATAATTCTCAAGTAATCTTAGAGTTATATTTCATTCTATTAGATGGCTATATATATCTTCATCTATATATACATACATACATATATATATACATATGTATATATATATACATACATACATATATATATACATACATATATATATAAAATTGAAATATGTTGAAGTTACTGGATTTACAGACAAAAATCACTCTGACAAAGCGGTCAGCCGAGTCAACACAAAACAGCCCACAAAACATGGAGAAGGGCCAACAGTGCGACTTATGGCGACAAAGTGCCTGCCTTGAGGATCGTCTTACCATTTATGAATGGAATATAGATGGTATGACTGATAAACAAATCAAAAGAGTTGTTGAATGCATGCTTATGTATGCTCAGATTTGTAAACAAGTTGGTAATCAAGAACCAGTGATATGTGAAGCTATATTATCTGGATTGTCTGGTCAATTAAAAGGCTGGTTTGATAATTGTGTTACATTGAAAATGAGACAAGAAATTGCTCAAGCCACCAGAGAAGAAAATGGTGTTATAGTTTCTAATGCTGTTTACACAATGTGTGCCACTATTCTTGAACATTTTTGTAGTCAATTTACTACTAGTTATGATAGAACTAGGACATTATTACGCAATTTACGTTGTCCTACTCTCACATCTTTTAGATGGTATAAATATGTTTTCCTTTCTAGAGTTTTTGAACTTCCAAAAGCTAGTGATAGTCAATGGAAAGCACAATTTGTTGATGGTTTACCTGCATTATTTGCAGAAAAAATTAGAAAAGTCTTAATCAAAGATACAAACAATAATATTGTTTACAATATGTACACTTATGGTGAAGTAATAGGTGTATGTGTCAAAGAAGGATTAGATCTTTGCAATCAGATTAAATTAAACTATCAGATTAAGAAACAAGGTCTGACAGATAGACAGACATTAGGACAATTTTGTGAACAATTTGCGATGAAAATTCCATCTGCTCGTAGACTTACTAAGTCTAAAGGGCCTAAAAAGCCTAAGGAATATTATACATCTCCTAAATATAAGCGAAAAGCTAGAAAAAGAAGAGAGAGAAATGAAAGAAAGGGATATAAACCTAAGCCTAAGCATATTCCCACGTGTTATAGATGTGGTAAAAAAGATCATTATGCTAATAAATGTCGGCAATTCCGAAAGAAGATAAATGCTTTAGATCTTGATGATCACACTAAAGAACAATTGTCAAAATTACTTATGGATATAGACAATCTGTCCAGTTCTAGCCCAGATAGCTCAGATATTGAATCTTCTTCTGATGAAGTTAATAATATATCTTCTAAGGAGGATTCTCCTCCATGTACGTGCAAAGTTAATAATTTTGATGATGAATATTATAAGATATTATCTCAATTTGATAATTTAAAAGTTAATATGATTACTGCTGATAGGTGGTTAGATGTTTTGAAGTTATTAGAAGATATTAAAGATGATTCTTTAAAATTAAAGATTTTGGAACATTATTCCAAAGAAAATTCTATTGAAAAACCCATAGAACAGATTTTTAGTTCAAAACAGGGTTATAATATTAAGGATGTTATTAATCAAATAAATGATAAAAAAAGGAAAAATATTCCTATTACTCATTATGAATTAAAACAGGAAGTTAATAAACTTCAAAGTCAGATCAATGATCTTAGACAAGAAAATCGATTAATTAAAGAACAGATTGATATGTTTGTCCATCAAGAACCTAGTTCTTCTAATACTTTACCAGATGCTATGGTTGATTTAAATCTTCTTAATATATTGAAGGTTATTACTACGCAAAAATGGTTGGTTAGAATTAATTTACTTATTCAACCAAATCATATGATTAAAAATATGATTACTTTGATTGATTCTGGTGCTGATCTTAATTGCATACAGGAAGGATTAATTCCAACTCAGTATTTTGAGAAAACTGCTCATTCTATTTCTTCTGCATCAGGAGAAAAATTAAGGGTTAAATATAAATTACCTCAGACATTTATATGTTATGAAAAAGTTTGTATATCTACTAGTTTTCTTTTAATTGAAAACATGACATGTCCTATAATTCTAGGAACTCCTTTTATAAATGAAATTATGCCAATATTAGGCATAGACAATCATGGAATAACAGGAACTTATAATAAAGAACCTGTGATATTTCGTTTTATTACTGAACCTAGAGAGAAAATCTTAGGTCAGATAGCTAATTTAATGAAAGCTAAGGAATCACATTTGAATTTCTTAAAATATGAAATGAATATCAATAATATTGATACTATGTTGAAAAATCCTAAATTACAGGATAAGATTAAACATCTTACTCATGATTTTTCTTTACAAATTTGTAATGATCACCCAAATGCTTTTTGGGATAGAAAGAAGCATATTGTTTCTTTACCTTATGAAATTGATTTTGATGAAAAAATGATTCCTACCAAGGCTCGTCCTTGTCAAATGAATCAAGAATATCTTGATTTATGTAAAAAAGAAATAGCTACTCTTATAGATAAGCATCTTATCAAAAAGTCTTACTCTGCATGGAGTTGTACTGCTTTTTATGTCAATAAACATGCAGAACAAGAGAGAGGTAATCATAGACTTGTTATAAATTATAAACCACTTAATAAAGTGTTGAAGTGGATTAGATATCCTATTCCTAATAAGAAAGATCTTTTGGATAGATTGCATAATGCATTAATATTTTCAAATTTTGATCTTAAATCTGGATATTGGCAGATACAGATTAGTGAAAAGGACAGATATAAAACTGCTTTTGCTGTTCCAATTGGACATTATGAATGGAATGTTATGCCATTTGGATTGAAAAATGCTCCTTCTGAATTTCAGAATATTATGAATGAAATATTCATCCCTTTTAGCGATTTTATTATCGTCTACATCGATGATATCTTGGTCTTTTCTAAAGACATACAACAACATTTTAAACATCTTGATATATTTAAGAAAATTGTTATACAAAATGGTCTTGTTATTTCCAAGCCAAAAATGCTTTTATTTCAAACCAAGGTCAGATTTCTTGGTCATAATATTGAAAAAGGAAAGATTATTCCTATTAATAGAAGTATTGAATTTGCTTCTAAATTTTCTGATCAAATTACTGATAAAACTCAACTACAGAGATTTCTTGGTAGCTTAAATTATATTCTACCATATTATAAAAATCTTGCTAGTGATATGGCTATCTTGTATGATAGACTCAAAAAGAAACCAGGACCATGGACAGATGTTCATACTGAAAAAATTAAGTTAATTAAGTCTAAGGTTAAAAATTTACCTTGCTTAATGCTTGCTAATCCTACATGGAATAAAATTGTTAAAACAGATGCTTCAGAGATTGGTTTTGGAGGAATTTTAAAGCAAGTTCATCCAGAAACAAAACAAGAATATCTTGTTCGATTTCATTCAGGAAAATGGAATAATAGTCAACAAAAATATGCGACTGTTGCGAAAGAAATTCTTTCGATTGTTAAATGTGTGTTAAAATTTCAAGATAATTTATATTGTCAAAAGTTTTTGATAAAAACAGATTGCCAAGCAGCAAAATATATGTTCAATAAAGATTTTAAACATGATGTTTCCAAACAAATGTTTGCTAGATGGCAAGCTAATCTTGCACCTTTTGATTTTGATATTGATTATATTAAAGGGAATAATAATTCTCTTCCTGATTTTCTTACCCGTGAATTTTTGCAGGATGATCCCCGCTAGGGGAGGATCCTCTAACCCTAATAGGGGAAGAGGAAGAGGACGTAACCTTGATCCTAATAGGGTCATTGCAGGCAAAAAATTAGTTAATTTAGGTGGGATCACTATTGATCCATCACATCCTGATTTTGATAAAATCAAAAAGGTTATTGAAGAAAGCAGTAATACTGCTCAATCATCATCTTATGCTCATGCAGTTGATCATGAAGAGTCTGATGACTCCTTTGAGATATCTCATCATGAGGAAATAATTTTACATCTTGAAAATGTTGATAAGCAGTGGATCAATGATCCTTGGTACCTTATGGAACGTTATTTGAATAATTATATGTTTCCTGTACTTTATTACAAGTCCAGGGTATATTTTGAATCAATTTTACAAGTCACAAATTCATGTGATATTGAACATTTCAAGAAGAATAATACTCTTCCAATTTATACTTATAGTAAAATCTATATTAGAAAAATTCTTTCTCCAAATGAATGGGGAATTAGTACCTTAAATGAAAGGCAATTTATTCTTGATAAAAATACTTATCATTTTAATTATTGGGATTATGTGGAAGCATTTTCCAAAGTTTTCTTATATGAAAACCCCCAGCATAAACATTCCTGGTTTATAAAATTCAATCCTGAAATTTTTCAGAATCGCAGGTTTCCTGCATGGATCCATCAATGGTGGAAAAGTTTTGGACCCCCGGTCAAAATCCTCCCTGATCCTTATAAAGGACTTTTTACTGAATGGTTGGCAATTTGTCCCCATATTGGAAATGATCCTGATCTTTATATTGAAGGATCAAGCTCTTTATTTTTATTTATGGAATTTGGCCTCCCATGGATATGGAAATCTAGTTACTAGATTTACAGACAAAAATCACTCTGACAAAGCGGTCAGCCGAGTCAACACAAAACAGCCCACAAAACATGGAGAAGGGCCAACAGTGCGACTTATGGCGACAAAGTGCCTGCCTTGAGGATCGTCTTACCATAACAACGATACCAACCACAACTGTGTCTAACTTATAATATAGAGTATCATGTCTAGAGATCCATGGCGGTTACAGACAGTGTGGCAACTAGCCTGCCATATTAGGCGGCACTAAAGATAGACAATAACAGTACAAAACTGAAAAATTAAAAAGAATATACCTGAAGAAAGAAGTTTTCTTCGATTTGATTGGTAAAATTTACAATGGTTTACAAAATAAAAACTGAAGGAAAAGTGGTAGGCTGCTCCCTAGAGCCCTGCCAACGAAAACTAAAAGCCCTGAATTTATACAACTAGGCGGAACTCAAAAGAAAATTAAAAACAACTCAGACCGGATTTGAAAACTTTGAAATCTGGGGTCCCTATACAACTCGTGTCTATAAGACAAAAACTTTATAAAAGTAAACAGGAATTGTCCTAAAAGTAACAACAGTGACATTCCACCAACTGTCGGTAGCCGACAGCTTTTTCAAAAGCAAGTTTGCTTTCCCGCAAAGTTCGGCTTTTTCTTTTTATCTCCTCCGAAGCTTCATCAGATTCCTTCAGATCATCTTTCCTTTTCCTTTATCTTTGGCTTTTCGTAATAATTCATCTTTCAAGCTGTCAAACAGATCTTCTGCCAACACATCTTGAGCGGATGGGATGTCCTCATTAGGATCTTGGGATTCCCCTGGTAGACAAGCAAAAGCATTTGTAGACCTCATCGAAGTGTCTTCTGATGTAGAGTCAGTGTCTACTGCACTTTTAAAATGCCTTAGAAAATCTTCCTTGACTTCATCCAGATATGATGCCATAACATCTTCATGAGAGCTTATCTGTTTCCTTATTTGGATTTTTCGTAAAATATGAGAAAAAGGAGATTCCTTTTCTTGAGTCTTTTTCTTTGTTTCTTCCATTTGGTCTTGATAGAGTGCTATCGTCTGAGAAATTTCATTGATATTGGGTTGACCATAAGGTTTCTTAGTCTCAGGATCATTTTTCAAGAGTTTTGCCCAAAATTTTGAAAGAAATTTTCTTTTCAAACAAAACATTTTTTCTTTATTTATCTCCGCGACAGGGATCCATTTCCATATCCATGGGAGGCCAAATTCCATAAAGAAAAATAAAGAGCTTGATCCTTCAATATAAAGATCAGGATCATTTCCAATATGGGACAAATTGCCAACCATTCAGTAAAAAGTCCTTATAAGGATCAGGGAGGATTTTGACCAGGGGTCCAAAACTTTTCCACCATTGATGGATCCATGCAGGAAACCTGCGATTCTGAAAAATTTCAGGATTGAATTTTATAAACCAGGAATGTTTATGCTGGGGGTTTTCATATAAGAAAACTTTGGAAAATGCTTCCACATAATCCCAATAATTAAAATGATAAGTATTTTTATCAAGAATAAATTGCCTTTCATTTAAGATACTAATTCCCCATTCATTTGGAGAAAGAATTTTTCTAATATAGATTTTACTATAAGTATAAATTGGAAGAGTATTATTCTTCTTGAAATGTTCAATATCACATGAATTTGTGACTTGTAAAATTGATTCAAAATATACCCTGGACTTGTAATAAAGTACAGGAAACATATAATTATTCAAATAACGTTCCATAAGGTACCAAGGATCATTGATCCACTGCTTATCAGCATTTTCAAGAGGTAAAATTATTTCCTCATGATGAGATATCTCAAAGGAGTCATCAGACTCTTCATGATCAACTGCATGAGCATAAGATGATGATTGAGCAGTATTACTGCTTTCTTCAATAACCTTTTTGATTTTATCAAAATCAGGATGTGATGGATCAATAGTGATCCCACCTAAATTAACTAATTTTTTGCCTGCAATGACCCTATTAGGATCAAGGTTACGTCCTCTTTCTCTTCCCCTATTAGGGTTAGAGGATCCTCCCCTAGCGGGGATCATCCTGCAAAAATTCACGGGTAAGAAAATCAGGAAGAAAATTATTATTCCCTTTAATATAATCAATATCAAAATCAAAAGGTGCAAGATTAGCTTGCCATCTAGCAAACATTTGTTTGGAAACATCATGTTTAAAATCTTTATTGAACATATATTTTGCTGCTTGGCAATCTGTTTTTATCAAAAACTTTTGACAATATAAATTATCTTGAAATTTTAACACACATTTAACAATCGAAAGAATTTCTTTCGCAACAGTCGCATTATTTTGTTGACTATTATTCCATTTTCCTGAATGAAATCGAACAAGATATTCTTGTTTTATTTCTGGATGAACTTGCTTTAAAATTCCTCCAAAACCAATCTCTGAAGCATCTGTTTCAACAATTTTATTCCATGTAGGATTAGCAAGCATTAAGCAAGGTAAATTTTTAACCTTAGACTTAATTAACTTAATTTTTTCAGTATGAACATCTGTCCATGGTCTTGGTTTCTTTTTGAGTCTATCATACAAGATAGCCGTATCACTAGCAAGATTTTTATAATATGGTAGAATATAATTTAAGCTACCAAGAAATCTCTGTAGTTGAGTTTTATCAGTAATTTGATCAGGAAATTTAGAAGCAAATTCAATACTTCTATTAATAGGAATAATTTTTCCTTTTTCAATATTATGACCAAGAAATCTGACATTGGTTTGAAATAAAAGCATTTTTGGCTTGGAAATAACAAGACCATTTTGTATAACAATTTTCTTAAATATATCAAGATGTTTAAAATGTTGTTGTATGTCTTTAGAAAAGACCAAGATATCATCGATGTAGACGATAATAAAATCGCTAAAAGGGATGAATATTTCATTCATAATATTCTGAAATTCAGAAGGAGCATTTTTTAATCCAAATGGCATAACATTCCATTCATAATGTCCAATTGGAACAACAAAAGCAGTTTTATATCTGTCCTTTTCACTAATCTGTATCTGCCAATATCCAGATTTAAGATCAAAATTTGAAAATATTAATGCATTATGCAATCTATCCAAAAGATCTTTCTTATTAGGAATAGGATATCTAATCCACTTCAACACTTTATTAAGTGGTTTATAATTTATAACAAGTCTAGGATTACCTCTCTCTTGTTCTGCATGTTTATTGACATAAAAAGCAGTACAACTCCATGGAGAGTAAGACTTTCTGATAAGAAGACACTTCGATGAGGTCTACAAATGCTTTTGCTTGTCTACCAGGGGAATCCCAAGATCCTAATGAGGACATCCCATCTGCTCAAGATGTGTTGGCAGAAGATCTGTTTGACAGCTTGAAAGATGAATTATTACGAAAAGCCAAAGATAAAGGAAAAGGAAAGATGATCTGAAGGAATCTGATGAAGCTTCAGAGGAGATAAAAAGAAAAAGCCGAACTTTGCGGGAAAGCAAATTTTCTTTTGAAAAAGCTGTCGGCTACCGACAGTCGGTGGAATGTCACTGTTGTTACTTTTAGGACAATTCCTATTTACTTTTATAAAGTTTTTGTCTTATAGACACGAGTTGTATAGGGACCCCGGATTTCAAAGTTTTCAAATCCGGTCTGAGTTGTTTTTAATTTTCTTTTGAGTTCCGCCCAGTTGTATAAATTCAGGGCTTTTAGTTTTCGTTGGCAGGGCTCTAGGGAGCAGCCTACCACTTTTCCTTCAGTTTTTATTTTGTAAACCATTGTAAATTTTTCAATCAAATCGAAGAAAACTTATTTCTTCAGGTATATTATTTTTAATTTTTCAGTTTTGTACTGTTATTGTCTTTCTTTAGTGCCGCCTAATATGGCAGGCTAGTTGCCACACTGTCTGTAACCGCCATGGATCTCTAGACATGATACTCTATATTATAAGTTAGACACAGTTGTGGTTGGTATCGTTGTTATGGTAAGACGATCCTCAAGGCAGGCACTTTGTCGCCATAAGTCGCACTGTTGGCCCTTCTCCATGTTTTGTGGGCTGTTTTGTGTTGACTCGGCTGACCGCTTTGTCAGAGTGATTTTTGTCTGTAAATCCAGTAACTAGATCCCCATACTGGGCCTTCTTGTGATGATACTTAATTTCATTTGCATTTTTTTTTAATTCAAGAGAAGCTAAACTATTTTACATCACTTATAATGTTACACACAAGAATTAAGTGTCACTGGACGCTTTGTAGTTAAGAACTCATACAATTTGTAGATGTTTAATCAGCAGTTTGACTCTGGCATAGCACTATGATGAGAAAGTCAAAATTGGTTCACACCTAAACGAAAATTGAAATAGATACTTGAAACCTTGGACGTTCTAGCTAAATTATCTCAGCATATTTAGCTAAAGTAGAATGCCCAGAGTTTTGGTTAAACTGTTCTTTTGTCGATTAATGTTTCATTCATCGGATTAAATTGTTTACTCTTGTTGAAATATTAATACAAACATGTTATGTTGTTGTTTTAATTTTGTTAATCCTTTTTTCATATTCTGAAATTATTGTGAAAGTTCAAATTATTTTTCCCTTCAACATGTCACTATTCAACTGTCAGAAAATATTTTACTTATCTATTTTATTTTATTATTTCACCCATTTTTATCCTTTGAGTGAGTTTGAGGTCAGAATTATTTTATTAAAAGAAAATAAAGAATTTATTTGACGTGAAGTTGATCTTCACAGTTCGGAAACTTCCATTATTTAGAGGTTTATTTTTGAATATTTATTTATTTATTGTTTAGTTACAGTACAAGATAGTAGCAAATAAAAATTAAAAGAAAATGAATTTAATGTTAAGATTTTTTATTTACAATACAAAAGATTTATTTTAAGGAACTTAGGCTCCGTTTGTTTGCTGTAAAATATTTTTCCGAAAAATATTTTCTTTAATTTTTCAGTGTTTAGTAACACCGGAAAATTGATCAACTAGAAAATATTTTTCAGTCAATAATTGCGGCTGCTTTTGCTTAATTTTTCGGTGTTTAGTCAACTGAAAAATATTTTTCGGTCAATAATTATGACTAATACAACATTTGAAAAAATATTTTCATGTTATTTGGGAGAAAAAAATATTTTACAGAACTCACTGTACATCCAAACACAGTAGTTTATTTTCTAGAAAAATATTTTTCCCAACAAGTTATTTTACGGCAAACAAACGGAACCCAAAAAAATATTTTATTTAAAAAAAATATATTTTTCATAAACAAATTATTTTACGACAAACAAACAGAGTATTAAAATTTTTTACTTACAATACAAAATATTTATTTCTACTATAAAAATAAGCATCATTCTACATAAAAATACAACTAATTATTGTGAGACGAATCTCTAGTCTCTCCCCGAGACCAATTCCTACCCTGTTGCCCCGTCCGAGACAGCTGCAAGCTCTCCTACAGTGCTACAATCTACTGCTGCATTATCCTCATCTGCTTTATATGCTGTTGTTGCATTTTGGGCATCTACTTCATCCACTCTTGACAGGCCTTCATAGTCCATTGCATCTCTTGTTGCTACTACTCCATCTCACGCCTTAGTCTTTCCTCCATCTAAAGTCCAACAATTCAGAACTCTGCTATGTGAGGCGGGAGACACTCTAAGGGACGTCATGCGCAGATCCACCTATCTTAACCCCCTGTGATCTCATCCATCATCGTGATTAATAGGTGGTTTAGTAGGATCTAGAGGCGGATCCAAAAATTTAATGTTGGGGGCCGAGATTTTTTATTATTATTTAATTGTACAGTGTTATTTTGTGCAGTAGTTTTTGGCTTGTAAAAAACACCAAAAAAAGTATATTTTTATTAACAATTATGCATAAAATTAACTTACCAAAAAGAATAAGTAAATTAAACATTATACAATATTTTGCATGCTCTACTACTTTACTTTTGTGTGTATGTTTTAAAAATTAAAATTGAGGAAAAAGGATTGTACACTTACGCTATGGAAGATAGGAAGAGGATTGTGGCCTGTAGGAAGGGTGGGTGAGAATTGTTATCAGGGAAGGGATTGAGGAAAAAGGGGAAAGGGAAAAAATATGAAAAAAGGGAAAACAGAAAGGGGAATGAGGAAAAGGGAGTGGGGGAAAAGGAAAAGGTGAAAGGGGATAACTGAAAAAATGAGTTGGGGGGGAGTACAAAAGATAAAAAAAAATATATATATATAGACAAAGAGAAAGAAATGGTAGGTGGGTTGGTGACATTTATTGTGCGTGTGGTGTGCCAATTATATTGGGGGGCCAATCATTATGTGGAGATGTTGGGGGACGAAAAATATACATAAGATAAAAGAGAAATAAAAAGTATTGGGGGGCCGGGGCCCCCACCGGTCCCCAGCTGGATCCGCCCCTGGTAGGATCAGCTTGGGTCGTAGCCTCATGTTGTTAGACCATTGCATTATACGTCTCCTGCAAACACAAATTTTAAATTTTTATCGTTATCATGCTAAAACCATTTCATGTGTATATGAATGAAATCGAAAAAATTATCATTGTCTTTGTTGCCTTGGGCTTAGAGTAAGGAGTATCAAGGTTCTTCTACTAAACCCTTTGAAACATGTCAGTATTCAACACTAGTCTGTTGCGTTACTCCTCCTGCGGTACACGTTAACAAATAACAATAGTTTTATAACAATATATCAATATGGAATATATAGAATAAGTTAACAAAGCAAATTGTTGTGTTTACCATCCTCCTCTTAACTTCATTGTTAGGATCCGGGGTAATATTATGTGTGAAAGTATGATAGAAACAAAGAATAATGTGAGAAATTGACACCAATATTTTACGTGGTTCGACTTAAAGCTTACATTCATGGATAGGAGGATAATATTTTCATTATATGATGAACTTTATAAGCTCACTCTTATGATGCCTCTCATCTCACTATTTTCTGCAATTGTTACATAGTTAGGGCTCTTGACCAACCACCTAGAAGTTTTTACGAAATGGACCCATGGCTTGGGCCTTACAAGCAATTAGCCAAAATGCAAATATGGGCCACAGTCCAACAAATCTCCACTTTGAACTGTATTTGCTCCATCATCATATAAGAAAGCCATCAATTCTCATTCCCTTACCAAATAGTCCCTATCAGGACTCAGGCCTCTCACGAGGGCTTACTACCATTTATCACTGCACATACTACTCCGAGTCAAGACACACCGTCTGAACTTGCTTATCAATATCACCTTGGTCATCCTGAAGATCGGACCCATACCTGTAATACCCTGGAAACCATCTGAGGAACTCTTTCACAGCACTTCAATGTTCTCGTAGCGCCATGTCCCTGCTACCAACATTGTCCACCTGTGAAACAACATCCTAAGTGCAGCCTATAGACTTCCAATGCTACCCACACTCGGACACGGAACATGTGACAAATGTTCTACCTCGTCATTAGATAAACCTTTGTGAAGAATATTCACTTCACCCACAACACCAACTCACTGAGATGCACCTGGACAACTAACCTTACCCTGGGAGCCCGACTTTTGCACACCTTTATCTCCAACAGACAACTGCAGGTAGATGCAACCAGCAAGAGACTTGTAACTTCTCTTTTTTCCTTCAGTCAAATTTCTCCATTTCGAACTTCTCGAGAGTTGAAACCATCTTTGTTCACCCAAAAACACATACCTTGAGCTGGAATTTTACAAAACAGACTGTAAATTCAAACTCAGTATGTCGAAAAATCTTGGGACACTCCTAATCAAATCTAGTCAAGGTCAAAGTCAACATCTTCAGTCAACACAACCCTAAAACACGTACTTCTAGATGGAATATGGCAAACCCGAGCACAAATTCGAATTCAGTATGTCTAAAAACCTTGAAAATGCTTTGGTCAAATTTTTGATCAACCCTGGTCAAAGTTAACGGTGAATAATACTATGAATAGTGAGTGAACAGTACTAATCAATGGTCAATCCGAGTTCATAATAGCTCTAAATTGCACAAAGCACTTGATTTGCACCTCTTAAAGCTATCCAATCAAATCTCAAGTTTACCAAGTTACCATGCACTATACCACACTAAAAACCCTCTTGACCCAAACCCAAGAACCCGGTCCACAAGAAACCAAACTTGATCCGATCCACGATCCATGATCCGACCCGATCCGATACCCCGAATCCATTGGCTCATTTTTTTCCCTTTTCTTCTTTACCCAGATCTAAACCCATGGATCTAAAATTCAACCCACAACTTGACCCGCTTATATCTTGAGATCCGACCGTCCAATTTTTGCCCATAATATATCATTGGAATCCTCGTCGAACGTAGAACAACTTGGTGGTGTCAAATTTTTGATCAGGTCTCTGGTCATCACCCAGATTTTCTGGACAATCACGAACCATTTTTTTCATCTTCTACATCGCGATTCCGATCACCCCGTGTTACGTGGCTATAATCGTTGGATTTCTTGTGCTCTAGCGAGTTGAATGGTGTACTCAATCACCAATTTTGGCTACAAAAATCTACAGATCAAAAAATGACCCAAAACTTCAAGCTTTCTAGCTCGTCAGTGGCAGATCTCGTTCTGGCGATCCTCGAGTTACTTGCTACCTACCAATAGATTCCTCTTGTTATGTTAATTCCAACGGTACTCTCCAATCTCTAATTGGACACTCCGTTAATCATACACGAGCTCCTCAAGATTTGTACTTTCAGGCTCAATTTTCGGTCAATCCGAGCCTCTAACGGTAACACCACAGGTATGCTTGTACTCATCTCTTCGAGACGGTTCTAACGATATACTTGGAGCTGCTTGAAGTTACCATTTTTTTGAAACCCAATTTTTGGATTGCTAAGTACTGTAACAGTTCGAAAATTTTCAGATATGGTTCTTCTTGCATGTGGAAGCAATACACCTCTCACCCAATAATGCTTTGATACTAGTTTGTTAGGATCGAGGGTGATATTGTGTGTGAAAGTATGATAGAAACAAAGAATAATGCGAGAAATTGACAGAGATATTTTATGGGGTTCGGCTTAAAATCTACGTCCATGGGCAAGAGGATAATATTTTCATTATATGATGAACTGTTACGAGTTCACTCTTACAATGCCTCTCACCTCACTCTTTTATGCAATTGTTACATAGCTAGTGCTCTTTATTTATAGGCATCAAGAGTCCCACCTACCATACTTTACTAACCACCTAGAAGTTTCTAGGAAATGGACCCATGGCTTGGGCCTTATAAGCAACTAGCCCAAATACAAATACGGGCCACAGTCTAACACTCATGAAATGGGACACATCTTACATAATACACATTTAGCCTCCTAGATATCATCGGTTACCTTGTCTAGCCTCTTGTTATATAAGCAACCCTCATATAAAAGGTCACATATCCTATCACTACATTTTTGTTTGAACAATTTTTAGATGGCATGACCGTGACTTGGGTGCCACTTGTACTTTCTACGAACATAATAATAAATAAATAGATAAAAACACAGCCAATATCATCACAAGTGAGTAAAGGAAAATACATATATAATAATTGATATTAATTGAATCAGCTGACATATACATCAAATGCAAAAAATCATATTTCCCTTACTTCAAGTAGAACCTCTTTCCATGACTATCAAGGCTTAGTGGATCCGCCATTAAGAATATTTTTCAACTCGAATTGCTTTAGATGGTACAAATCTATGAAAATGTTTAGACAATACTAGTTGTAATAACTTATACAAAATGTATCAAAATGTTTGTTTTAAAATTTTCTAAAAGTTTTACCCATTCTTGTACAACTGAAAATGCATATGGCCATCAACTTGCCATGTGGTATACTTCTTCAAAGAGCAAAATCCCTACTAGTGCTAGTCTAGTAACTATATCAGTCTTCTCACCACGAGAATAGCACCCTAGATGGCTAGATTCACCAGGGTGGCTCTTAGGTAAGTCAACAATATCCACGTATAAGTCATCCAAGTGATGTGATAACCCAAGTGAGGAAGTCGATGCAGGAAAGCCACAAGATTGTTACCCTTCCTCCAAAATTTGGCTCTACCTCTGCGATAGAATACCATCCTACCCATAGTAATCACTATATATATATATGTATATATGTATGTATATGTATATATATGTATGTATATATGTATATATATGTATGTATATATGTATGTATATGTATATATATGTATGTATATACATACATATATACATACATATACATACATATATACATACATATATATATACATATATATATGCGTATATATATGTATGTATAAAACAAGGTCTTCATGTATTGTACCACACAATTCACATTAAATTATGTAAACATCTAGTAGAAGAGTACATTATACAATAATAAAATTACATTATGATAAATTTATACAAGTTGATAGTAATCCAATACTTGGAAATCACTTCGTATTTAGTCT
Source organism: Ehretia macrophylla (assembly GCA_037974665.1). Taxonomy (NCBI): domain Eukaryota; kingdom Viridiplantae; phylum Streptophyta; class Magnoliopsida; order Boraginales; family Ehretiaceae; genus Ehretia; species Ehretia macrophylla. The sequence goes on from CM075768.1 coordinate 11,145,798, forward strand.
TCTTCTTTTTCTTACTTGTTAACCCATTTAATGGCACCAACCCTTGACTGTTCCATATAAATGCCTCTGTCTGGCTTGCCGGCCATCGTTTGCATTGTAAACTTTTTTCATTTAATGAATACATACTTGTTGAATTAGAAAAAAAGTAAACCAATACAACTCATAGTGGCAATATTGTACACATCATACATGATTAATCAAATAATTCATTATTTTCAAACAAATGTGATTGTTGTATTCAGTTTTATGCTATTAGGTGCTTTTGAAATCTTTGAGGTTCCACGTTCTTCTACTAAAAGTTTCAAGATGTAATTGTGTGTTCCGTATATATAAGTATTAGTTGTATACTTCAATTCTCTCAACTAGGTAGTTTGTTTGCTCTATTTAGTTATCTTCCTATCTATTTGTTTAAGAAAAAGATCGAATCCTTGGAATATTTGTAAGATAACCAAAAGAGAAAATAAAATTATAACTTGACATGTGATATCTATTGAAGAAAAGCTTGAGAAGACAAGTAAGAAAAAGAGAAGTTTGTAATAGGGTTTTGAGAAAGCATTTTGAAGAAGAAAGAATTGAAAAGACAACAATTTGAGAAAAGAATATTTTATTGGAGAGGAAGATGGTAATAAAGATAAGAGGTTTTAATACAAAGAAAAATTTTCAATCATGGTGAAAGAACCCATCAAAAAAACAAAACGAGGCACATAGAGGGGAGGAGTAAAGAAAGCTTTTTAGATCAATGATTTGAGATAGAGAGAAAGAGAGGGGGAGAAGGGGAAGGTTTGAGGGGACTGAAGGAGTAAACGGAGCCAATCCTTATCTAGACTTTTTTTAATTGAAAAATTACACATACATGACTAAATTGGTTAACTAACTATTGTGGGATAAAAGTTTTCCAACTCGATGGCTTTCATACATAGAGAATATATATTGAGATTAGGCATCGACAGCTTACAAAATCAAAAGACAAAAAGAGCATAGAAGAGTCTAAAATACTACTGGTGTGGTACCAAGTTAAGAAACTCTTAACACTTAAATTTGTGATAAAAAGATAATAAAGTATGCTTAATGTATTGAAATTGTAGGTTGAGTATACGACAACGTGGTTGATGAGAGTAAGCTTGTAGATTGGAGGTCAATGCTGAGTCCTTTAAGGTCTAGTTTCAGGGATGTTCGAAGTAGGTGCTTGAGTGCAATAAAAAATAGGACAATCAAGAGAGCGCAAAAAGTACTAGAGTGGATAGTCTAAGGTTGAGTTTATTTATTTATTTATTTTTTAAAAAAAGGATCAACAGTGGTCTTCATCTACCCCTAAGTGACTCAAGCTTGAGACTATTTAAGTCTCAAGTAAAGACTGCTCCCACTAAACTTAACCCCCTTGTCTAAGGTTGTGTTTGTTTCCCAAGAGAACGACTCATAGATAACATTCCAATAGAGAGAAGACAAACATATTTTAAGTATGCCTACTGAGGTTGGGCCCCAAGAAGAGTCTAAAACTGGTTCATGTTCTTGGCAAGCCTAAACCACATGGCTTGGCTGATAAGCCGTATTGGTACTCTAGTTGCACCAGTTTGAGTTTTTGGCTAGGACCATATTCATATCACTGGGCCTTGGACTAGTAGGCTTAGCCTAAGACCAATTTCGACTACCACAATATATACCCACTCTTTAAGTTGACATTAGGATGAAGTTTTGGCCAAAGATTCAATCTAGATTCGATGGGGGGAAGATGAAACCAACTTACATCCTTTATCTTCACACTAACATTAAACAAGGAGGTAATCTCTAATATCATTAAAAGTATTCTCAATTTTTAACTTATTCACAGACTTAAAATCTTTGTCGTCTTACTACTATAAGGTCATCCATGAATCGCTTTCTTGGTCAACATAATTAATCTCGGACAATCTTCTCTAGCACTCTCTCTGCTCTCTCAATTTTCATCTTTCTTTTTACAATCAAGTTGTGATTGTCTGCTAGCTCTGAATTACAATCAAGTTGTAATTCTCCTTTAGTGTTTTGAGAAGATATTTTCAACTTTAATTATATGTACTCATCACATATCAAGTACATAAATTATTAGAATGATAGATACAACTTTCTGTTAATATAAATATATAAAATACTTTATTGAGGCAATTAATGTTGATTGAAGATTAATTGACTATGTTTTACAAAACGTGTGTTATTACCATGTTTGTGTTTTTACCTTTTGAGTGTGCAGGTAAAATATTATGGTAACTTACCATAAAATAAGAAGCCCTATGATTGCATTAATTGACCTTTTGCTAAAAATGAAAATTAGGGTTTATGAGGAGGAAGGTTTCTTGATAGCCAAGGCGAGACAAGTATCTATATTAAAACATATAACATAACACTCCTAAGATCTATGTTCTAGCCTTTGATTGTATTAAGTGTTGCAACTTTCTTATTTTTGACAGTGAGTCATGAACAACTTGTTTAAACCTTTAAATTTAGATTCTTGCATCGTTTGTACATTCTTCTGGAGAAGAAGGTGTAGTTTTCAGGAAAGAACATCACAAGTCGAGGGGAGCTCGCCAAACCGAAGGTCATTAAGGAGTTCATCATCAAGACATCAAAGGTTAAGAATAAGTCTTTACTTGTATAAGTCCGTTGATGGTGTAACTGATTATATTTCTTAATAAACAGGTTTGTTAGACCAAGGGAGGTCCCGTGGACATAGACCTCATGGTTGAACCATATTAAATCTTGGTGTTCTTGTTTCTATTACAACATTTTTATTTTCGTTGATATTTACTGATACTGACTATATTGGAACATTAAGTAGAACAATGCATTAACTGACTAAACAAACAGACTGTTGATAAACTGTGAAAGAAGTTAAGTTCTAGTTAATGTTGCAACATCACGCGTAATAGAATTCTGATACACCACGGTACCAGTATAATTTTTCAGAATCTTTCATATTGATCATGAACCCATCCATACTTTATCTGCATAAACTCTATCAAGTGGCATTAATAGCAGGTTACGAACTAATTCGGTAAGATTCTTGAGAGTTTTGAGTTGTTGTCTTGTAGGAATAGGTATGGGCACCTTGCATGATGGCGGCTCAATCACTAAACCACCGCTGTTGGATGGTGCGAATTACTCATATTGGAAGGCTCGAATAAGGGCGTTCAACAAGTCAATTGATGAGAGGGCCTAAAAAGTAATTTTGACTGGCTGGACAATTCTTACCAAAACAGATGCTCAGGGCAATGTTACAACTAAACCTAAAACAAAACGGACCAAGGATGAAGATTTGTTGGCAAGCTGAAACTCTAAGGCACTAAATGCAATATTCAACGCTGTTGACTTGAATCAATTCAAGTTAATCTCTACATGTGAATATGCTAAGGAAGCTTGGGAGATATTGCAAACATCATATGAGGGTACAACGTCTGTTAGAATATCAAAATTGCAGATGCTAGCCACTAGATTCGAAGAATTGAGGATGAGACAATTGTCGATTTCAATGCTAAGTTGTGTGACATTGCTAATGAATCTTCTGCTTTGGGAGAAAAGTATTCCGATTCTAAGCTTGTAAGGAAAACCTTGCGTTATCTTCTAGATAGATTTGGAATCAAGGTGGCTGCCATAGAAGAATAAAAAAATGTTGATGAAATCAGATTGATAAACTGATGGGGTCACTCCAAACCTTTGAGATGAAGTTTAAACAAAAGAAGAAAGAAAAAGGCATTGCTCTAAAAACTGAAGTTGAAAGGAAAGAGACGCTAGGCTCTTCGGATGATGAGGACTATGAAATCTCGGAATCCCTAGCTTTACTTACCAAGAACTTCAATAGGGTTTTGAAAAAATGGGACAAGTGGAGAAAAGGCTTTAAACAATCAAACTTTGACAAGAAGCCTCAATTGCAACAGCTGTGGACACATTCAAGAAACAAATCTTCAAACCAACCAATGAGAATAAAAAGAGTAAAGGCATACAATGCTGAGAATACGAAGGCTTTGGCCACATTCAAGCTAAATGTGCAAATACCTTGAAGAAGAAGAAAAAGGCCATAAAGGTTACCTGAAGTGATGTGGAGTCAGACGAATCCTCAGAGAGTGACGAGGAACACACCAGTAACTTTGTTGCATTCAATGTTGCAAAAACACCTCGATAGATTAGTCTGAACGAAGAAGCTGGTACAACTGTTGGAGTACCAGGTGAAACAGACGATGAAATAAGTGAATCTGATTGCATTGAGTCAGACAGTGATGGTGATCTGGATAATGAAGAAGTCATGAAAATGTACAAAGACATGTATGAAAAATAGGTGATTGTGTGCAAGAAAAACTAGGGACGTGAGTTGAGGATCCTTGAATTGGAAAAACAAAAGTCTGAATTGAAAAACCTGGCTGAAGAAAGACTGATGGAAGTGTAGATGTTACAACATGAATTGAAACAGATGCAACGAAATGTAAAAATGATGAATTCTGGAACTAAAAAATTGGATCACATGTTATCCATTCAAAAATCGAGCAGTGATCATACTGGACTTGGTTTTTGTGAAAGAGAATTTTCTGGAAAAACTGTTTTTGTCAAAAGTTCAAAAGACTCAGAATTACAGCACAAGGTTACGACTGCACAGAATAACAGTAAAAATGCCCTAGTTACTGATGTTACAACAACTGCTGCAACATCACAGCAGCAACAAAAGAAAAAGAAGAACAGGTTCATTCCCATCTGTCATTTTTGCCTTGCACTTGGACATATCAAACCTCACTTTTTCAAGTTTCAAGGAATGCTAGAAAAATGTAAGTTTCTCGATCAGCAAAAGAGATCATCACACATGTTTTTGCAACACAAAGTAAGACAATTATGGGTGAAGAAATCTGACTTAGCTTATTTTGTTGCTTATACTTCTCCACAACCTTGTACTACTAACTCTTGGTACTTTGATAGTGGATGCTCTAGACACATGACAGGTATACATGAAGCATTAAGCAGCTACAAGAAGTACGATGAATGCCAAGTCACTTTTGGAGATGGTGTTAAAGGAAAAATACTTGGAAGATGAACATTGAATATTGAAGGATTTTCAAGGCTCAAGAAAGTATTGCATGTGGATGGCTTAAAAGCTAATCTTATCAGTATTAGTCAATTGTGTGATCAAGGCTTATATGTGAAATTCACTAAAGATAGTTGTCATGTGTTGGACATTACTAACAATTGTGTGCTTACAGGAAAAAGGTCATTTGACAACTGCTTCATGCTCACACCGTCTCACGAACAATCAGTGCCATGTTACAACACTACTTATGACAATGCTGAAATTTGGCACCAGAGATTGGGACACTTAAATTATAAATTGCTGACCAAAATTGTGAAAGTAGGTGCAGTACGAGGTGTGCCAAAGTTGAAAATTAAGTCATCAGGTGTGTGTGGTTCTTGTCAAAAGGGAAAACAAGTAAGAGTATCATACAAGATGTTGCAACATGTGTCAACCAAGAAAATCTTGGAACTATTGCACATGGATCTCATGGGTCCAATGCAAACCGAAAGCATTGGAGGTAAAATATACGTGTTTGTCTGTGTGGATGATTTCTCTAGATATACGTTTATGGATTTCCTTAAAAACAAATATGACATTTTTGATGTGTTTAAGAAACTGTGCTTAAGGTTGAAAATTGAGAAATATTGCAACATTTAGAGAATCATTAGAATAAAGAGTGATCATGGTAAAGAATTTGAAAATCACTCATTTTCTGAGTTTTGTAATGGGCATGGGATAACTCATGAATTCTTTGCACCAAAAACCCCAAAACAAAATGGTGTGGTTGAGAGAAAGAATAGAACAATTCAAGAAATGGCTTGTGTGATGTTGAATGATAAAAATATTCCCCACAGGTTTTGTGCTGAAGCAGTTAACACTGCATGTTACACCATCAATCGAGTGTTTCTCAGACCAGGTACCACCAAAACTCTTTATGAAATTTGGAAAGGTAAGAAGCTCTCACTAGGTTATTTTTATGGATTTGGGAGTACATATTACAACTTGAATGATAGAGAACAAATAGGTAAGTTTGATGCTAAAAGTGACAAATGTATTTTTCTTGGTTATACAACTAATAGCTGTGCTTTTTGAGTTTTTTAATTTAACCACCAGGACTATAATGAAATCGGCTAATGTGGTAGTTGATGAATTGCAAAATTGTGCAGGTGAACCGATGGAAAAAACTAGCATTAGCAACATGAAGAATGATGTGGCAGACGGTGTGGTAACACTGAAGGAAGAAGAAATGAAGAAACTTGTTGTGACTGATCCAGATGCAACATCAGATAAAGTAGTTGAGCATAAAGACTACTGTTCACGGGATGTTACAACATGCAGTGGAACAACAGAAGAAACCGCTGAAGAAACTCAAATTGAATTGCCACAAGTCCACATAAATCATGCTTCAGAAGATGTGATTGGTTCAATACATGATGGAATTCTAACCAGAGGTAAACCCAAGCTGAACTATAGAGATATGGTAAGGTTTGTTTGCTTCACCTATTCTTTTGAACCCAAAAATGTGAATGAAGCCTTAAAGGATGAATTTTGGGTAAATGCCATGCAAGAGGAATTGAATCAATTTATGAGAAATGATGTATGGACCTTAGTTCCTAGGCTAAAAGATGTCAATATCATTGGAACTAAATGGATCTTTAAAAACAAGACTGGTGAAAATGGTAACATAACAAGAAACAAAGCTAGACTTGTAGCTCAAGGGTATACACAAGTTGAAGGTGTGGATTTTGATGACACTTTTGCTCTAGTTTCTAGGCTTGAATCCATTAAGTTGTTGTTATTCATTGTTTGTGTGTTAAAATTCAAATTGTTTCAAATGGATGTAAAAAGTGCATTCTTAAATAGAATCGTGAATGAGGAAGCCTATGTTGAGCAACCAAAAGGTTTTGAGGATCCACATTATCATTCATATGTGTACAAATTGAAAAAGGCCTTGTATGGATTGAAACAAGCTCCACGAGCTTGGTATGACAGGTTGACAAAATTTCTAATTGATAAAGGCTACCAAAGAGAGGGAGTTGACAAAACCTTATTTGTCAAAAAGTTTGGCTCAGGTATTCTCATTGCACAAATTTATGTTGATGACATTGCATTTGGTGCAACATCTAAAAACAAAGTTGATGAATTTGTGAGATACATGAAGCATGAATTTGAAATAAGCATGGTTGGTGAACTAACATATTTTCTTGGGTTGCAGGTCAAACAAAGTGAAGATGAAATTTTTATATCTCAAGAAAAGTATGCCAGAAATCTAGTCAAAAGATTTGGACTAGAATCATCTAAGTCATTAAGAACCCCCATGAGTATAACCACTAAGCTGACTAGGAGTGAGAATGAGAAATCAGTTGAGCCTAGTTTATATAGAAGCATGATAGGAAGCTTGTTGTATCTTACAGCAAGTAGACCTGACATTTGTTTTAATGTTGGAGTGTGTGCTAGATACCAAGCAAACCTTAAAGAATCTCACTTAGCTGCTGTAAAAAGAATAATCAAATATGTGAGTGGAACTTTGGATCTTGGAATTTGGTTTACCAATGACACTAATACAAATCTTGTTGGTATTAGTGATTTTGATTAGGCAGGTAATGTAGATGATAAAAAGAGCATAACTGGTGGATGTTTCTATATTGGGAATAATCTGGTGTTGTGGTACAGCAAGAAGCAAAGCTCAATCTCCTTGTCAACAGCTGAAGCTGAATACATAGTTGCAGGAAGTTGTTGTACACAACTTCTATGGATGAAATAGATGTTGGATGACTATGGAATGGAAAATCAGGTTTTGACAGTCTATTGTGATAATATGAGTTCTATTAACATATCTAAAAATCATGTTCAACACTCTCGCACTAAGCACATTGACATTAGACATCACTTTATTCGTGAGCTTGTTGAAACAAAAACCATTATTTTAGAACATGTTGCAATAGAAAAACAACAGGCAGATATTTTTACTAAAGCCTTGGATCCTTTGAGATTTAAAACCTTGAGAAAAGCTTTAGGAATTTGTAGTTTATAGTGTTGCATCATGCATTGTCACAGGGTCATGAGATATGCTTGAGATCGCTAAAAGTTTAATAATTCAACTTGTGATTTAGTTAGTGAACCATACATCCTTGTACACATTGAATACTGGATTAAGAAAGCTAATCCTAATAACTTGTAAGTGTAGGAGCTTGAACTATTTGATGACTAGGGATAAAAGAGAGAAGTCTCTCAAAATCCATTCTTGTACTCTATTTATTTAAAAGAAAAGGAAAAAAAACAATTCAGGAAACAAAGCACTGGAAAAAGCTACCTAATCCAAAGTAAAGGTATTAGTGTGAAAGCTAACAGTTGTAACATGAGTTGAAACAGCAAAAATACATATGCAGTTTCAACATGTGTTGACACAGAAAAAAAAATTAAAAATAGTTTTTTCCTGCAGAATGAATAGACGATCAGGTATGTTTGAGCAGATAGAAAAGGTTTCTACACTTTGCAGGGTTGATGGTGAAGGCAATCTTGTTCAGGGTTTAACTTCACACACACACATGGTTCATTAATTAAATCCTTGACTGAATTGAGTATTAATGAGTAAATCTTTTTGAGTAATTTAGTGATCCCTGAACACACTAGGCATTTTAATTTCTTGCTTATAATAATAAAAAGGGGAAAATCTCAGGAAATTCAAGCAAGAGGTGGAAAAATGCTGTCAGGACTATTGTTGCGACATTGGTTCTAACTTCGTAATGGAACAACCTGATTTAATTTTGTTGCAACTTCTTCTGCCACAAGTCTGGAAAGCAAATTTTTTCTTGCACGAGATTTTTGGCCTTTCTCAACTAACATTTACAGTTTTGATGCAGTTTTCCTTTCTTTGAAATCCCCAAGAACGTGGGATTGGTGGATGGTTACCGAAGGAAGCAAATTAGGGCACAATTTTCGCTGAGCAATTAAATGGCTTTCCATCTTCAAGCTCTTTTTGGTTTCTCAATTGCTTATGTACTAACTTCATCTCTCTCACCCTTTCATTCTCTGTCTCTTCGAAACTTGGTTTACTTATCCATTTGCAGAACCAACCATGGTGAAAACAAGATCAAGAGGTCGACATTGAGGAAACCCTAAACCAGGAGCACCAGGAGGGGTTTCTACACAACTCATCACCATTGATAAGCCATCTCCTCCCACAGTGGCTACAGGTCATGTTGCACCATTATCAAGCAATACCAGTTCCAATGGATCTCTTCTTCCACAAACCACCAAATCTAGGGCTGAAGTGACATCCATTGACCTATCATGGACTTCGACAAGGATGGATGTGATTATACACACTAGTACGACTCAGTGCCGTGGAGAAGAAGAGCAGTCCTCGGGCTCTGAAGCTATGCCCAAAGTTGATGCTGTAATTACACCTGTAGCACCATCTTCCACAACATAACCCATTACGGCGCGTGATGAGGAGAAAAACAATGTCACAACACCACCCGCAACAGGACATTCCACTGCGGAGCTACCCAGCAAATAGTCTAAAGAAGCTCTTATCTTTGTCATAGGAGATGTTGCAGCTGTGCGTACAACATCAGAAACGGAAGAAGAAGATGCAACAACAATTGGGGTAGAGGCCACGTTTGCAGAGGAACTTCGTCAAACCAAGAAAAATAGGAAAAAACATATTGAAAGCTACAAACGCAAAGGGTTTAAACCTCCAGAGTCTTCACAACCCAAAAGGCGTGCCTGTCCAGGCTATAATCTTTCTTCTGCTTACTCTACAAATTTTTCTTCTCTGAATCAAAAGAACAGTTTAAAATCCTATCTCAATGAAAGTTTGTTGTGGAAAAACCGCTTAATGTGAAATCGTATCAGGGGACTAGGTTGATTGAATTACTTAGGGAGAAAAAATTGTTAGGATCGTTTGATTTGGTGAAATAGTTTTCAAGCAATCTTGTTTACGAGTTCTATTCCAATTTGCACACAAATGTTCATGTTGCATCATCAAAGTACTACAATCAGACATTTGTGCGCAACCATGTGTTCGAGTTATCCCCCACTACCATCAATATTTTTTTAGGTTACGAGCCTGTTACGGAGGATATCCCTGACATCCCCCTATCCACTATTGCTATGGAGTTAGTAGGAGAGCCATATGAATAGAAGTCTGAAGCCAGATTGCCAGGAAATAAACTCACTGTCAAGTATGCTGCCTTACATAAGATGGCTATGGCTAATTGGTAACCTACCAAACATTCCATTACCCTGAGTGTTAAGATAGGAAGACTGCTTTACTATGTGGGCATAGGGATTAACCTTAATTTGGGTCAGGTTATATTTGATTGCATTATTAAGGAGGCTGCTAAGAATTTTTCTAGTTAGTACTTGCCTTAACCCTCACTCATTTGTGAATTTCTCTTGTCACAACACAAGGTTCTTCATAAGAATGAGGTGTTGCACAAACCTCCCTTTTCCCTGTTCTTCTTTAAGAAGTTCTTGCAAGGAGCATACAAAGTTGATATCCAGGGGAGCAAGCAGGTGTTGCAACAGCCTTTGCCACAGGAACTGCAAGCTCTTTTGCTAATCAGTCTGCCATCTTGCACCATATACAGCAACTCCAGGAGGCCCTAGAGGAGCTGCGAGAGGAGCAAGGAAATATCCAAGCTAATCAGGACCAAATTCATCAGACTCTGGCTCAACTTCTCAAAGGGCAGAATGCCATTATGGTGCATTTGATAGGATCTCCTTCTAGTTGATGCTGCTTCATTTCTGTTTATTGGATAATGTTTTTCTGTTTGTTACTCTACTACTATTATGATATTATGTGTTTTTCTGCTACTATCTCTTCACATTCTTTGCCTTTGGTTTGGCAAAAAGATGGAGATTACCTTCTTTTGTTTTACTTTGCACTGCTTTGATCTATTTTCCTCGTTGCCTTGGTACTCTTATGTTTTACATTTATCTTTGTATTGGTTTATTACTGTTTGCCACCTACTCTTATGTGTGTTCAATCTTGCTCTGATATCTACTGTACTCGTGTTACTCCTATTGTTGCAACAGGAACCACAGGACTTACAGGACCTTAGCTTCTGCACTTGTGCAGTTACAAATGTTCATTCTTGTGCTAAATGGGTTTTGCCAAAACAAAGCCAAATGGGAAGATTGTTGAGGCAATTAATGTTGATTGAAGATTAATTGACTATGATTTGTAAAACGTGTGTTATTACCATGTTTTTGTTTTTACCTTTTGAATGTGTAGGTACAATATTATGGTAACTTACCATAAAATAAGAAGTCATGTGATTGCATTAATTGACCTTATGTTAAAAAAGAAAATTAGGGTTTATGAGGATAAAAATTTATTGACAGCCAAAGCGAGACAAGTATCTATATTAAAGCACATGACGTGGAGATGAGAGAAGATGGTAAGACGCGGACAATCTGAAGAGCAGAGCTTAGGAGTGTTATGTTCCGTGTCATATTGCAACACGATCTGTGTTCTAACCTTTGATTATATTACGTGTTGCAACTTTCTTGTTTTTGACAGTGAGTCATGAACAACTTGTTTAAACCTTTAAATATTTAGATTCTTGCATCGTTTGTTCATTCTTTGGGAGAAGAAGGTGTAGTTCTTGTTGATATATGTCAATATCCACCTCTTCATAATAAGTATCGTTAATTATATGGTAGCATAAATTAATGATTCCGACTTAAACGTCGATGAGGTCAAAAGAGATCGCGATGGCTACAAGAAAGAAGTTCGGGAATTTGGAATTACCTAAGATGACGTCGGATTGATGCAATGCTAAAGTTAGCAAATTTGACCAAAGGAAACTTCCTAGAAGTTGACTTGGATGCTAGCCACCCATGTGGTCAATTGTAGCCACCCATGTGATAAATATGGGTGGCTAATACTTTGAACATGGTTGGTAAAGCCAACCAAGATTGAAATGTTTGATAGGAAAGTCTCCTATGGCGGGCTAGCTGAATTCTATAAATAGGCATGCATTAGTTCATCATTTTCATCCACAACACAACTCCAAACACAATCCTAAGTTAGTCTTTCTTTCTTGTATTCTTCTTGTAAGTCCAGAAGCCATTGAAGCTCTAATCTTGAGAGCGCACGGTGGGACAATTATCTTGTAAGTGTTATATTGAATTGTTATAACGAGTAGTATTGTCTTTCTACTTGATTGTTGTTAAGACGTTTCTGGGAAATTGGTTATATTCTTACATGGTATCAAGAGCTTAAGGGGCTCTTAACAACAATCTTGTCTAGTAAAGCTCAACAACTATGACTACTCAAGGTGCTAGTTCTTCTTCTACCAGTTCTAGTTCCGGTTTAGTACTGACAATTCGTATCCGTCCCCCTACCTTCACAGAAGGAAAGCTTGATGGCACGAACTATCTTTTGTGGAAGTTCAAAATTACTACAGTTCTGGACTCCTACGAACTCCTTGATACAGTGTTAGGCACAGATGCAGAACCAGTTGCAGTCCGTGCTGAAGATGACACAAAAAAGGTCACACCTCCAGATCCTCAGCTTGTCAAAGAATGGAGGAGACGAAATGCTGATGCACTTTGTGCAATTGTAACAAGTGTTCAGGATTCTGTCCTTACTCTAATTCAACACACAACCAAGGCAACTGAAGCTTGGAACATACTGAGAAATCAGTATGAAACAAGGAACCAGACTCGCATTCAAAACTTGGAGAATCAGTTAGCTGCTGAGAGATTAAGTGAAGATGAAGCAGCTGAGTCATTTATCAGTAGGATGAAAAACCTACGTGATCAAATGGCTGCAGTTGGTATTGCCAAATCAACCGAGGAACTAGCTCGAAGGTGCATTAGAGTGTTGCCTCCAAAATTTGACGGCCTTGTGACAGCACTCAATACACAAGTTCGCATTCCTCCTTTGATGTTTGAAGAATTCACTGCCATGTTGATGGAGGAGGAGATGAGGCTGAGGAGCAGAGAAAATCAACTTGACTCTGCCTTTACAGCCAAGGCGAGGAGTAACCAAAAAGAAAAGAAGAAAGCAAAGAAGAAAACGTTCTCTAGATCGTGCTACTACTGTAATAAGAAAGGTCATGCTGTCAAAGATTGCAGGAAACGAATCCATGACGAGAAGAACGGAACTTTAAAGCCAAATTGGAGAAATAAAGAATCTGCCAATACGGCTGAAACGGAAGTGCATCTGTTTACTGTAACAGATGTATCGGAAGAAACGTGTACTAGCGCACATGTACATCAAACAAGTGCATGGGTGTTAGATAGTGGAGCTTCCCGACACATGACCAGCAAGAAGGAGTTATATGACTCCATAAAACCTCTACAAGAACCAATGAATGTTGTCGTCGGGAATAATGCGAGGTGTCCTGTTGAGGGCACTGGAACCATCTCGCTCGTGTCTCAAGATGGAGGAAGCAAGAAGCTGTCCAACGTACTCTTTGTACCCCAGATCACCAGAAATTTGCTATCTGTAGCTGCTATTACAGATAATGATCTAGAAGTGCGGTTCAAGAAGACGGAAGCTTTGATTCTTGATAAGGATCAAAATATCGTGAGTAAAGGTATTCGCAAAAATAATCTTTACAAAATCAGCTCTCTTTCTGCTGTCGTGGATGCCAAAACAAGTCAACTTTGGCATGAAAGATTCGGGCACATTTCCTATCCTGTGTTAAAGGAAATGCAAAAGAAGAAGATGGTGGCCGACTTGCCTTCAATTGAAGAAATTGAAGGACCATGTGAAGCTTGTATGCTGGGCAAGCAACATAGACAGTCATTTCCCAAAGAGAGTGATAACCAATCAAAGGCTCCTCTAGAGTTGGTACATGCTGACCTCTGCGAAAAAATGACTACGACGGTGTTGGGAGGATCTTCCTACTTTATGCTATTAGTCGACGATTATAGTAGGAAGATGTGGGTGTACTTCCTTCGGGACAAGGCTGATGCTCTTGAAAAAGTTTAAAATGTGGCACAAACTTATGACAAATGAGAACACAACTCAGTTGAAGAAACTTCGTACCGATCGTGGGGGGGAATTCTGTTCTACAGAGTTCACCAACTACTGCAACAAGCTTGGGATTAAGCGCCAATTGACTGCTCCATACACACCACAACAAAATGGAGTTGTGGAACGAAGAAATCGAACAATTGTAGAAATGGCTCGATGCATGTTGAAAGGGGTTGGCCTACCTGACACATTCTGGGCTGAAGCAGTCAACACAGCGGTATACATCCTCAATCGGTGCTCAACTAGGGCACTCAACGATAAGACTCCTAATGAGGCTTATTATGGTACGAAACCTTCTGTGTCTCATTTAAGAAAATTTGGGTGTGAATGTTTTGTACACATTCCAAATGAAAATCGAAAGAAATTGGATGACAAGAGCAAGAAGGGCATTTTCTTGGGATATAGTGAAGAGTCTAAAGCATACAGACTCTATGATGTAGAGGCCAAGAAGGTGATCATAAGCCGAGATGTGGTGTTTAATGAGCGACCACACTCAATGGAGGATAGCGGTCCTGCCATTTCGTCATCAACTGATGAAGTAATCCACCAAGTGCCTGAACAACGACCGTTGAACAATGAAGAAGTCTCTAATGATGAGGAGACTGAAGACCAACCTGTTGTACCCACAAGGAAGCCACAACCGAAGTGGTTCCAACAGCTCTTTGATGGAAGAAATCCAGGAATTACTGATGATAGTCCACGTCCTGATGGACTAAGACGATCAAAGAGAATAGAGGAGCAGAACAGATCAGGACAACAACTAGTAAACATGGCTTTGATGACCCAAATCATCAAGACGGTAAAAGAACCGGTAACTGTGGAGGAAGCCATGTCAGATCCAAATTGGAGAGCAGCTATGCAAGCCGAGTATGATAGTATCATGAAAAATGATACTTGGGAGATCATTGAAAAACCACCGAATAGAAAAATTATCGGCACCAAATGGATCTGAAAAGTAAAGTACAAGGCAGATGGAAGTCTTGAAAAATACAAGGCACGCCTTGTAGCACAAGGATTTTCGCAAGTCGAAGGTTTCGATGTATATGAAACCTTTGCTCCAACAGCAAAAATGTCAACAATCAGGCTAGTTGTTGCAGCTGCCGCGCATTATGAATGGATTGTACATCAAATGGATGTCAAGTCAGCTTTTCTTAATGGGCAACTTGAAGAAGAAGTCTACGTTGCACAACCCCCTGGCTTCTAAATACCAAGTGAAGAAGAAAAAGTCTGCAAATTGAAAAAGGCTTTATATGGGTTAAAGCAAGCACCACGAGCTTGGTACAAACGTATAGACTCTTTCTTCTTGCAACATGGTTTCTGTAGAAGCAAATCAGAGGCCAACTTGTATGTTCTAAGTGAACAAGGAAAGAAGGTAATTGTAGTCCTATATGTGGATGATCTTGTAATCACTGGTGACCATGAAGATAATATTCGGAAGACGCAAGAATGGTTGAGCCAAGAATTTGAAATGACAAATCTTGGTCTTCTTCATTATTGCTTGGGAATCGAGGTATGGCAAAAACCTCATACTATCTTCATCTCGCAGCAACGATATGTTCGTGAGCTTCTGATTGCATTTGGTATGTCCGAGTGCAAATCAGTTGTCACCCCGATGGAAGTGAATACAAAGTTATCAATTGACGATCCTTCAGAACAAGTTGATAACAAGCTCTACAGAAGATTGGTGGGAAGTTTAATCTTCCTTTGTAACACAAGACCTGATATTAGTTATGCTGTGGGAGTTCTCAGTCGGTTTTCAAATAAACCGAAACAAAGTCACTGGCAAGCAGGGATGCGGATCCTCAAATATCTCAAAGGCACGTTGGAGTATGGGATATCATACAAGTCTGGAGATACTTTATCTGGGTACTGTGACTCAGACTGGGCTGGTGACATTGACTCAAGAAAATCTGTTACAGGTTACGTATTCACATTCGGTGGTGGAATCATCTCATGGGCTAGTAAGAAGCAACCCACCGTTGCACTTTCATCAACGGAGGCAGAATACAAGGCTGCTTGTGTAGCATCCTGTGAAGCTGTTTGGCTACGACGCATCATGATTGATATTGGCATTCCAATAGGGGAAGCAACAATGTTGAAATGTGACAGTCAGAGTTGTATAGCCATGTCAAAGAATCCGGTATTTCATGCGAGAACAAAACACATAGAGATTCAGTATCACTATGTGAGGGAACTGATCGAGGAAGGTGAAATCTACATGGAGTACTGCCCTACAGAAGATAATTGTGCAGATATCTTCACTAAAGCGTTAGGGAGCGTCCAATTGAGCAAGCATCTTCAAACATTGGGTGTTGGCCCAATAGTTTAGTCAACATGAGGTGAACATTGAGGGGGGGTGTTGATATATGTCAATATCCACCTCTTCATAATAAGTATTGTTAATTATATGGTAGCATAAATTAATGATTCCGACTTAAACGTCGATGAGGTCAAAAGAGATCGCGATGGCTACAAGAAAGAAGTTCGGGAATTTGGAATTACCTAAGATGACGTCGGATTGATGCAATGCTAAAGTTAGCAAATTTGACCAAAGGAAACTTCCTAGAAGTTGACTTGGATGCTAGCCACCCATGTGGTCAATTGTAGCCACCCATGTGATAAATATGGGTGGCTAATACTTTGAACATGGTTGGTAAAGCCAACCAAGATTGAAATGTTTGATAGGAAAGTCTCCTATGGCGGGCTAGCTGAATTCTATAAATAGGCATGCATTAGTTCATCATTTTCATTCACAACACAACTCCAAACACAATCCTAAGTTAGTCTTTCTTTCTTGTATTCTTCTTGTAAGTCCAGAAGCCATTGAAGCTCTAATCTTGAGAGCGCACGGTGGGACAATTATCTTGTAAGTGTTATATTGAATTGTTATAACGAGTAGTATTGTCTTTCTACTTGATTGTTGTTAAGACGTTTCTGGGAAATTGGTTATATTCTTACAGTTCTCAGGAGAGAACGTCGTAAGTCGAGGGGAGCTCGCCAAACCGAAGGTCATTAAGGAGTTCATCATCAAGGCGTCAAAGGTTAAGAAAGAGTCTTTACTTGTATGAGTCCGTTGATGGTGTAACTGATTATATTTCTTAATGAACAGGTTTGTTGGACCAAGGAAGGTTCTGTAGACGTAGACCCCACGGTTGAACCACGTTAAATCTTAGTGTTCTTGTTTCTATTACAACGTTTTTATTTCTGCTGCTATTTATTGTTACTGACTATGTTGGAACATTAAGTGGAATAATGCATTAATTGACTAAGCAAATAGACTGTTGATAAACTGTGAAATAAGTTATGTTCTAGTTAATGTTGTAACATCACGTGTAACAGAATTCTGATACACCACAGTACTAATATAATTTTTTAGAATCTTTCATATTAATCACGAACCTATCCATACTTTATCTGCATAAACTCTATTATACTTACTATGGAAAACATTGTTTGTAATGAAGTATTTTAGCTAAATAGTAGTTTCGAGGCATACATCCAACATGGTGGTCCACAAACTCGTTAAGGATAAGGTAAGTGGCTAAAGGCCTTACTTTGTGTTACTTAACTAGAAGGGGATATAAATGCAAATTGATGATGATCTAAGATTCTAATACGTACTATTGTGCTGCATCAAAGACTTGATTTAAAAATGACAAAAAAAGAAGAAGACTTGATTTAAAAGAAAAAACCAAATATAAATAAAGTTGTATTGAAAAAGTACAAGTTTCAAAAAGTATTATATCAACATATCTACGAGTTAATTATGAGACCACTCATTTGTAGACACCATGCAATAAAATAAATTTTTTTAATCTAACTTCCAAAATGGTGAAAACCACATAATATGAATTTCATGTTAGAATTGGTGAATGAGAAATTTGCTTTTTTTTTTTTGGTAAACAATGAGAAATTTGCTTAAGAATATAAAAAGTGGTAAAGTAAGTTTTTTCCTATGTCAGGAAAATAAGGCTATTATATTTCAAGTTTGATATTTGGGTTTAAGCTCTAAAAGACACCCATATGTGTAGAAAGGAGAAGACCTACCAAACATTGGGTATTGTTCATACTAGCCTTATTTTTGGATTGTTACCAAGTAAACTTAATCAATAATATTTTATTTAATTAAATTGATTTATTTTCCAGTTTAATGACTAGATTTATGGGGTCATTATTAGTATTTCTTTTTCCAAACGTTGAGTTGGTGCACATTGTTGGATATTAAGCTCCTTTTCATGTTGCTAATCCAATTTATGTGCACGAATTTTATTCTAATAACTCCTACGTGATGATGGCAATTAAGTTCGGACATTTTTTGTGTTTTGCATGGTAATGGCTTTTAAAGATGTTTTCACCTTTTGCATTTTAAAGATGATGAGACGTTTTGACTTGGCTTTTCCTATATATATATATATATATATATATATATATATATATATGGCTTCAGCTCTAGATTTTGTACTGACAAGCAAAAAGACATTTCTAGCATTAGCACTTTAGTTATAGTAGTGGAAAACTATTAAATACGTCCAAGTGGACGTAAGTATTTAATGATCCAATGAACAATTGTCACGTGGACATAGCTGATTCTTATGCTTGCCATTTGAAAATTATGGATGAATGTTACTTTACCAAATTCCCTTTGTATTTTTAATGCAGAATTAATGGGATTGTGGTGGGACCCATTGAATTGACTTGGTCTGATTATTAAAATTGCACGTTTTTACCATCCTATCTCCAACTAATTATGCGTAATTACTAAAATGGTCTGAATAGTAGATTCCCGGTCATATTATCAAATATTTTTTTTAAAGTATTATGATTATGGTTATATTTTGTTGTTCCATATTATTCAATAGTATGTATATACTATTAACTAGCATATAAGTGATATATACTTGTTCATATGCTGTAGGAAATAAATTTTTAATTTCATTAAATGTTCATATGCTGTAGGAAATGAATTTTTAATTTCATTAAATAGTATTGGGATTTGTTCATATATTGTAGGAAATGTATTTTTAATTTCATTAAATAGTATTGGGTTATGGGTTGGGACAGTGACATGGGAGAATAGAAAGTATTGAATGATGTATTGAATACTGGATATTATTTCCTTGAGTGAGAGTGACCTATTTATAATTGTTGTTACGCCTAGAGTCTATATACGCGATAAGATGATAAAATTCAAAATGATTTATATAATGGTTACAATGTTGTCCATAGATAAATAGGCAATCCCAATAATATACATCCATTGAATATAAAGTCATAAAGAATGCATCCATGGAATATAAAGTCATATGTATCTGTATATTAGAATTTTTATGTTGATACTACTTTATAGGGAGGTTATATGTATCCATATATTAGTTTCTTATATTTTGTAGAGTGACCATATGTCTTTGTATGTACTCATTATTATTCTATAGTGCGTATAAATTCTTTTTGGACCATAAATTCAATAGCCAATATACTTTCTTATGTTCAATTTAAATTCTTTTTGGAGTATAAATTTGTATTTAAGTACAAGCTAAACTAATATTTTAAGAAGTATAATATGGACCATAACGTTACAGCAACTTACCAAGCTGTTACAATTGATATGAGCACCACAATTATAAACGTTAAGAAAATGTATATTCAATTTTCCAATAGACCCATATGACCATAAATTAGCTTTCAAGAGGCCGTTGGAATACTGCATCTACAACAAATACCATTAAGCAAAGAACATAACAAACATGAAGCCACAAATTATTGTAGACGTCAAAATCCATAATTACGAATTTCAGGCCACCAGCAACCTGCAAGGACAGAAGGCGGAAAAGTAGCGTGAATATTAGGATACCGGTGTAGTGCCGATTGAAAACATTCTGATGCTCAAGTTAGTAGTTTATCGAAAAGATAAAAGTGCGAGAAAAATATAGAGATAATAGAGGAGTCTACCGTAGTGTCAGCGTCGATGTAAGGAGTGTTGGTCGTAGATATTTAGGTTGTAGATATATAGGTCGTAGATATGTAGAAGGGGAAAATGAGAGTATTGCTAGATGCAGCGAATACTCGATCCCCTTTCCTAGTGTAGGTGCGACCTACTTATAAGCATGGGTAAGCGTAGCCATGGGGGCCAAGCCAAGGGCCTTAGGCCTTTAGTGGCCTACTACAAGGGTAAGTCGTGATATGTGGTGCGGTAGGTGGGCCTTGGCCCAAATTATGTGTCGATCAAGGTCAAATGACCTGTTGTAGTTAAACCATGGGTTCAAGCCCAATTTTGGCGTTAACAATTTGTCCCCTTACTCCCTAAGTCGAAGAGTCTTCGAGTTAGAGAGTTGGTACTCGTTCGCAAAATAGCTCAAGCTTGGACTTTTTTCAGGGCATCATTCATGTACGGGTTGTAAGTTCCGTGTGTGATTTAGCACTAATTAAAATTGTTGGTCGTGATCTTGAATGAATTATGCATGACGTACATAGTCAGGGCATGCTTGGGCTTAGCCTACATGTTGTTTAAGTATAATTCTGCATCTTACCCTTTATTAGGACATAACTCTGCAACTTACCATATCTTGGTAGATAATTTTACCACCTACTATGTGTTGGAGGACCACGTCGCATCCTACCGCTTGTTGGTAGGCAATTCCGCATTCGATTATGTGTTGGTAGGCAATCTTGTATCCTACCGTGTGGTGTAGGAGAATTTCGTAACCTGTCATGTGTGGTAAGAGAACATTGCAACCTATCGTGTAATACCCGAGCCCGGAATGTGGAATTTCTTGATTATCTCTCTGGAAATGATATTTTCTTAGATTCTTTTAGATTTAATTGTTACTTCTTTGTAGTCACAAAAAGCATTTCATTTCGAGAGCGATAGTTAGAGGGTGACTTTTAGTCCTCAACAAATAGTGAAACTAGTATTTAGGTGACTTAAATTGTATATTTTAATTGTTGTTGGTTAGAATTAATTTAGTGATAGTTTATTTTAGCTTAAAAATGCATAAAAATAGTCTAATTGACCAAATTTTAAGTAGTTGACCAAGGCTTAACCCTTTGACCAAAGACTTATCACCTTATAAGCTTAAAACAAGCAAAATGAAAAAAAAATAAAAGCTGAAAACAGCTTGTGCAGGCCGAAACCAAGAAAAGAAAAAAAACCATTTTCAACCTTCAAAAATTCAAATCTTCACGTGAGCTCGTGTGGGGTTGTTACCGAGCCATCCAGCGTTGTTTTCCTAGCGACTAGGAGTGCCTAAGGTGAGGGAAGCACGTTATTTGCCCATTTAAATGTTATGTATGTCAACTTTTTGATTTTTGAGATTTATCCGTAGATTGTTGTTTAAATCATTTTGATGCTTCTAGAATGTTCCTTGCCAATTGCAGAACATGTATTTATAGCTTTTTAACATTTTCTGCGGTTAAATGTTGAGATTGCAATTTAAATTGGTTGTTGAATAGTAGTTTATGAATAGTAAACCCTTGAAACGATAAAGTTGCGCTGTTATGCTGTTTGTTGATGTGAAAATGTGCTAGGTATGCTAGAATGCCTAAATGCATAGTTTGTTTAGGTTGCGTAATGGAAAAAATGAGAAATATGCCTTGGTGAAAGTTAGGGTCGTTTAGGTCGAGTTTGGCATTTTCTCGTTTTGCGTGTTGGCATTGTTTCGGGAGGCCATGGAAGCACTTTTGGTGCGATTATGGCGTTGGTTGGGCGTTTGGTTGGTATAGTTGTAATTCAAACGAGCAAAAGGGAAAAATCGGGACTTTGCGTGAATTCTAGGGTTAAGTAGGGTTTCGGGGTCTTTAGACGTGCCTTATGGTGACCTAGGAGGATTGGCGAAGTCGGTTTCCAGAACTCGTGGCTCGTTTGGAAATGGTAGTGTTTTGATAGTTGGGGCCGATTTGTGATTTTGCTTGTTTTCTTGATATTATGCCTATAGAATGCTTAGGGTTGCTTGATATATTTGTTTGAATTGATTTTGATTGAAATGCTTATTAACTGTTGCTATTGCGTGCGAGAGTAACCTACTTTGTTATTCTACCACGTGTGGCTTTATTGCTCGTTTATCGCCTTGTATCGAGTCTTGCATTGCATAGTGTCTCGCGCGTGAGTGATGGGCCTCTCTAGGTAGCCTTGGGTTGCCAGTGTTGGTTGCTCTAGCTCCGTGGCTATTCTCTCTTCTCGCTTGGGTTGCCTCCCAGGGAGATTTGGGTCGTAGATTGATGGATACTTCCGGGGTATTCCAAACTGGTGTTATAAGGTGGTTTGGGCCGGCGCGTCGTCATCGAGTTCGTGATTGAAAGTTGCTCGTGAAAAGAGTACCATATCATTTGAATGAGTGTTTATAGTTTTAATGCTTGGTTTGCTTTATTGATGGCTTTGTTGTATCTCTATATAATATTTGTATGAATTGCTTGATTAATTGCATTGCATACTCCTCTCATCTCCGTCCTTGAGACCAATTGCCCCCGCTGAGTAATAGTTTTTGCTCATTCCTCTCTATACTATATTTTTACAGGAGTAGTTGAAGCAGACCCTATTAAGGTAATAGAGGAGGAGGAACAGGTGGAGGTGTTTCCGTGATAGCACTTCTTTGCTTTGCTGGTGGTTGGTTGCCAGGCTTTTGTGCGAGCCATGCTTGATGTGTTTAATGCTTGGTTGTCGTTTTATTTTGAGGCTTGTAGCCTTGTATGTAGTATCTATTTTGAGGCCTAGATGGTCTTATGTTGTAAAGGATTAAAGGTTGTAATGTTGTAAACATATACTCATGTGACTAGTAAGGAAATGCATGCTAATGATTAATGGTTTAATGGCATAAATAATTGTGTAGTATACATATCATTTTTGGGTTGCAAAGTTGTTAATGAAAAGATGTATGTTTTCTAAAAGAATGTTGGTTTGTCTCCAATGAATGTTGTGGTTTCTCGAATATCATATTGAATGTAGGGTTTCGGAACGTCCACGGTACAGAGGAGACTCCGTCCGTGTGTCGGGTCCGGGCTTGGCCTTTTGCGGGGTTGGGTCGGGGCGTGACATCTTTAGGTGGTATCAGAGCATGATAGTCTTGCATGAGCTGGGATATGTTTCTCGGTCTGTGGGGTAAAGGCCCAAAATGCTAGAATGTTATTGTATAATTGTTAAGTGGAAAGAAAGTGTTATAGCATGACTTTGTGAACTTAGAGTGCTTATGTGTTTAAAGTGAATTAGTCTGGCATGCCAATCTTGTGTTATGTGAATTGCGTGTTAGAATGTTTGATTGTTATTGACTTGAGTGTTATCTAATCTTATGTGCTATATTTCTGTCTATAAACTGCTTTTATATGCTGCCAGCTATTGTGAATTGCTACTATGCCACCACGTCGTGGTACTCAAGGTCTAGGGTCAGATGAAGAGGCAGCAGAACAGGGTCAGCAACCATTGCCTGAGCAGTTTATGGCTACTATAACTACAGCGGTTGACCGAATTACACAGGTACTGCATGAGCAGAGGCAGGACAGGAATAATAATCCCCAGGGAAATCAAGCTAATCCTGGTGGATAGGGGTATAGAGTTGAGAATAATCAGTTGGAGAAATTTCTGAGGCACGAGTCGGGTAAGTTCTTCGGAGAGCCAGATGATGAGGCAGCCGAGAGATGGATTAATCGTGTTGAGAAAATTTTCACCGCTTTGAGGTACACTGATGAGGCAAAAATAGATTTTGCGTCATTCCTGTTTGAGGGCGACGCAGAACAGTGGTGGAATACTGTCAGGTTGAGGTGGGATTGTGAGGATGTTCCACATTTATGGGATGAATTTGTAAGTGAGTTTCGGGATAAGTATATTCCCGAGATGGCTATGGAAAGGCGGGAAGATGAGTTTGTGGCCCTGAAGCAGGGAAACATGACTGTTGCACAGTATGAGGCTAGGTTTGTTAGCCTGTCGAGGTATATGCCCGAGTTGGTATGGCTGGCTAGGAGGATGATTCATAGGTTTGTTCGTGGGCTGAGAATGGATATTCAGTTGCATTTGACTGGGCAGACCTACACTACTTTTCCCGAGGCATTCCAAGCAGCCTCGAAGTTTGAGAAACGGAAGGCTGAGATGATAGTTGAGAGTAGTCAGTCGAGTAAGAAGCATTATTTGGGCCAGAGCAGCCAGAGTCAACCGAGGCAGTATCAGACTTCTGCGCAGGTTCCTTAGCAACGTCCGTATTAGCCACAGCAGCAGATTCAGGCTAGGCCAGCTATGACTAGACCCCAGCAGGGAGGTACAGTTCCTACTACTACCAGAGCCCCCGCACCTACGGGAAACACTGTTATAAGGCAAAATCAGCAGTATAACTTTTGTAATCGATCGGGGTATGTTGAGGCAAATTGTTGGAGAAAGAGTGGTAAATGCACTGGTTGTGGGAGTGATGACCATAGGGTGAGAGATTGCCCTAAGTATAGGAATGTTCAGGGCCGTACTGGAGGCCAGGGTGTTCAGAATAGGGCTGCAGGTGCAGGTCCAGCACAGAGGGTTCAGGCTAGGGTCTTTGCACTGGATGCAGAGGAGCTACCCGATACTACAGCTATAGTGGAAGGTACATTTCTTCTCGATACTCAGCCAGTTAAAGTTTTGATTGATCCCGGAGCTACACATTCGTTTATAATTCCTGCATGTGCACGATCTGTGAATGTTTGCATTGATAAACTGCCGCATGAAGTTGAAGTTAGTACGCCTTTGGGTGCAAAATTTGTTACTGAGTCTATTTGCAAATCTTGTGATATATGCATTGAGAACCGTAAATTTCCTGCTAATTTAATTATACTGCCATTCCGTGACTTTGAAATTATTTTGGGAATGGACTGGTTAGGGAAATATTATGCTCAGTTGGATTGTAGAACAAAGATTGTTTATCTTCAGGTTCCTGACCTACCGGTACTGGAGATTGTTGGGAACTGCAGGGCTGCCCGAATTCCTCTTTTATCAGCGATCAAGACTTCTAAGTTGTTGAATAAGGGTTGTGAAGCTTACTTAACTTATTTGATCAATCAGCCTACTGATAAGTTGAACTTGAATGAGGTTCTGATTGTTAAAGACTTCCCTGGTGTATTTCCCGATGAATTACCTGGTTTACCACCGGATAGGGAGATTGAGTTCGTGATTGACCTTATGCCAGGCACTGCGCCAATTTCTAGGAGTCCTTATAGAATGGCATCGGCTGAACTTCAGGAATTAAAAATTCAGCTTCAGAACTTGCTTGAGAAAGGGTTTATACAACCTAGTTCTTCGCCGTGGGGTACGCTTGTGTTGTTTGTGAGAAAGAAAGACGGCACGCTAAGGTTATGTATTGATTACAAGGGACTTAATCAAGTCACGATTAAGAACAAATACCCCTTGCCGTTGATTGAAGAATTGTTTGACTAGTTGCAGGGTGCGAGTGTTTACTCCAAATTTGACTTGAGTCAGGATTACTATCAACTTAGGATTTAGAGAGACGATATACCAAAGACGGCATTCAGGACTAGATATGGCCACTATGAATTTGTTGTGTTACCATTTGGATTGACGAATGCACCAGCTGCATTCATGGACTTGATGCAGAGGGTTTTTCGACCTTATCTTGATTAGTTTGTCGTAATCTTTATTGACGACATTTTAGTGTACTCGAAGAATGAGGCTGAACATGAACAACTTTTGAAGATTGTGCTACAGACTTTGCAGGAAAACAAGCTTTTTGCAAAATTCAGCAAGTGTGAATTCTGGTTGAATCAAATATCTTTTCTAGGCCATATCATTTCAGATCAAGGGATTTCAGTGGACCTAGTTAAGATTGAAGTTGTTTCATCTTGGAAGAGACCTGAGACGGTGTCAAAGATTCGGAGTTTTCTTGGGTTGGCAGGTTACTACCGGAGGTTTGTTAAAGACTTTTCCAAAATTTCTAGACCTTTAAGCCAGTTGACTCGAAAGAAAATTACTTACAACTGGGATGCCAAATGTGAATCCAGTTTCCAAGAATTGAAGAAGAGACTAACTACAGCTCCTATATTAGCTTTACCTGAGGGAACAGAAAACTTTGTTGTCTATAGTGATGCATCTAAGGAGGGATTGGGCTGTGTTTTAATGCAGAATAGTAAGGTGATTGCCTATGCTTCTAGGAAGTTGAAACTATATGAAGTCAATTACCCTACACATGACCTTGAGTTAGCTGCAGTTGTGTTTGCTTTGAAGAAGTGGCGTCACTACTTGTGGGGTAGCAGATTTGAAATTTTTACTGACCACAAGAGTCTCAAGTATTTGTTTTCATAGAAAGATCTGAATATGAGGCAGCGGAGATGGCTAGAGCTATTGAGTAGTTACAACTGTTCTATAAACTACGTGCCAGGTAAGGCAAATGTTGTTGCTGATGCTTTGAGCTGAAAGGCTACTATTGCAAGCTTAATTATCAAGGATTGGGAAACTTTGGAAGAAATTTGTTCTTGGAAGCCGGAAGCTACTGAGGTAGGAATTCGATTTGCTAGTTTGCAGATTTAGTCAGGGTTGCTAGCACAGATCAGAGAGGCTCAGAAGACTGATCCTTACATCTTGAAAATCCAAGAAAAATCAAAAGGGAGAGAGTCAGATTTTAAACTACATGCAGATGGTATCTTTAGATTCAGGGACAGAGTATGTGTTCCTGCTGATCCAACTTTGAAGAATGAGATTTTGTCCGAGGCACATAATTCGAGATATACAATTCACCCGGGCAGTACTAAAATGTATAGAGATTTGAAACAACACTTCTGGTGGAACAATATGAAGAGAGAGATTGTTGGGTATGTATCCAGATGTTTGACTTGTCAGAGGGTTAAAGTTGAACATCAGAGGCCAGCCGGGCTTCTACAGCCGTTGTCAATTCCGCAGTGGAAGTGGGTGCATATAACAATTGGACCTTTTGACCGATCTTCCTAGATCTCCGAGAGGATGTGATTCTGTTTGGGTTGTTGTGGACCGCTTGACTAAAGTTACACATTTTATTCCCGTGAACAAACAAGATAGCCTTGATAAACTAGCTGAGCTTTATGTTGCTAATATTGTGAGACTTCATGGTGTGCCACAGAGTATAGTGTCAGATAGGGATTCTAGATTCAGATCTCGTTTTTGGTAGAAATTGCAAGAGGCCATGGGAACTAAATTGAGCTTCAGTACTGCATACCATCCACAAACTGATGGCCAGTCTGAGAGAACTATCAGGATCTTGGAAGACATGCTTCGAGCATGTGTGCTAGACTTTGGGAAGAATTGGGAGAAGTTTTTGCCTTTAGCGGAGTTCGCTTACAATAATAGTTATCAATCTACTATAGGTATGGCTCCCTACAAGGCATTGTATGGTCGGAAATGCAGATCCCCATTGTATTGGGAAGAGGTTGGAGAAATGAGAACAATTGATCCGACTGTGTTACCTGAGATGATTAAGATGGTGGATAATGTTCACCTTATTCACCAGCGTATGCTTACAGCTCAGAGTCGTCAGAAGAGTTATGCGGATAAACACCGTCGGGATCTTGAATTTGATTTGGGAGATTGGGTATTTCTTAAGATTTCTCCTCGAAAGGGATTGATTCAGCACGGTAAGAGCGGGAAACTTAGTCCCAGGTATATGGGTCCGTATAAGATCACTGAAAAGGTAGGTCCTTTGGCTTATCGGTTAGCTTTACCTCTGAGCTTGTCAAGACTACACGATGTTTTCCACGTGTCAATGTTAAAGAAGTATCATCCAAATCCTTCACATGTACTTGAACCAGAGCCTTTGCAGATTGAAGAAAAGTTGTCTTATGAAGAGAAACCGATTCGAATTGTGGATCGGAAAATTCAGGAGCTTCGCACGAAGAGTATTCCGTTAGTAAAGGTTTTGTGGAATCATCATGGGTTTGAGGAAGCGACTTGGGAAAGAGAGGACCAAGTTCGGAATCAGTATCCGGAGTTGTTTGTTGACCAGGTAAGAATTGCGTGGGCGCAATTGTTTTAAGGGGGAAAGGGTGTAATACCCGAGCCCGGAATGTGGAATTTCTTGATTATCTCTCTGGAAATTATATTTTCTTAGATTCTTTTAGATTTAATTGTTACTTCTTTGTAGTCGCAAAGAGCATTTCATTTCGAGAGCGATAGTTAGAGGGTGACTTTTAGTCCTCAACAAATAGTGAAACTAGTATTTAGGTGACTTAAATTGTATATTTTAATTGTTGTTGGTTAGAATTAATTTAGTGATAGTTTATTTTAGCTTGAAAATGCATAAAAATAGTCTAATTGACCAAATTTTAAGTAGTTGACCAAGGCTTGACCCTTTGACCAAAGACTTATCACCTTATAAGCTTAAAACAAGCAAAATGAAAAAAAAATAAAAGCCGAAAATAGCTTGTGTAGGCCGAAACCAAGAAAAGAAAAAAAATCATTTTCAACCTTCAAAAATTCAAATCTTCGCGTGAGCTCGTGCGGGGTTGTTACCGAGCCATCCAGCGTTGTTTTCCTAGCGACTAGGAGTGCCTAAGGTGAGGGAAGCACGTTATTTGCGCATTTAAATGTTATGTATGTCAACTTTTTGATTTTTGAGATTTATCCGTTGATTGTTGTTTAAATCGTTTTGATGATTCTAGAATGTTCCTTGCCAATTGCAGAACATGTATTTATAGCTTTTTAACATTTTCCACGGTTAAATGTTGAGATTGCAATTTAAATTGGTTGTTAAATAGTAGTTTATGAATTGTAAACCCTTAAAACGATGAAGTTGCGCTGTTATGCTGTCTGTTGATGTGAAAATGTGCTAGGTATGCTAGAATGCCTAAATGCATAGTTTGTTTAGGTTGCGTAATAGAAAAAATGAGAAATATGCCTTGGTAAAAGTCAGGGTCGTTTAGGTCGAGTTTGGCATTTTCTCGTTTTGCGTGTTGGCATTGTTTCGGGAGGCCATGGAAGCACTTTTGGTGCGATTATGGCGTTGGTTGGGCGTTTGGTTGGTATAGTTGTAGTTCAAACGAGCAAAAGGGGAAAATCGGGACTTTGCGTGAATTCTAGGGTTAAATAGGGTTTCAAGGTCTTTAGACATGCCTTATGGTGACCTAGGAGGATTGGCGAAGTTAGTTTCCAGAACTCGTGGCTCGTTTGGAAATGGTAGTATTTTGATAGTTGGGGCCGATTTGTGATTTTGCTTGTTTTCTTGATATTATGCCTATAGAATGCTTACGGTTGCTTGATATATTTGTTTGAATTGATTTTGATTGAAATGCTTATCAACTGTTGCTATTGCGTGCGAGAGTAACCTACTTTGTTATTCTCCCACGTGTGGCTTTATTGCTCGTTTATCGCCTTGTATTGAGTCTTGTATTGCATAGTGTCCCGCGCGTGAGTGATGGGCCTCTCTGGGTAGCCTCGAGTTGCCAGTGTTGGTTGCTCTAGCTCTGTGGCTATTCCCTCTTCTCGCTTGGGTTGCCTCCCAGGGAGATTTGGGTCGTAGATTGATGGATACTTCCGGGGTATTCTAAACTGGTGTTATAAGGTGGTTTGGGCCGGTGCGTCGTCATCGAGTTCGTGATTGAAAGTTGTCGTGAAAAGAGTACCGTATCCTTTGAATGAGTGTTTATAGTTTTAATGTTTGGTTTGCTTTTTTTATGGCTTTGTTGTATCTCTATATAATATTTGTATGAATTGCTTGATTAATTGCATTGCATACTCCTCTCATCTCTGTCCTTGAGACCAATTGCCCTCGCTGAACAATAGTTTTTGCTCATTCCTCTCTATACTATATTTTTACAGGAGTAGTTGAAGCAGACCCTATTGAGGTAATAGAGGATGAGGAACAGGTGGAGGTGTTTCCGTGATAGCACTTCTTTGCTTTGCTGGTGGTTGGTTGCCAGGCTTTTGTGCGAGCCATGCTTGATGTGTTTAATGCTTGGTTGTCGTTTTATTTTGAGGCTTGTAGCCTTGTATGTAGTATCTATTTTGAGGCCTAGATGGTCTTATGTTGTAAAGGATTAAAGGTTGTAATGTTGTAAATATATACTCATGTGACTAGTAAGGAAATGCATGCTAATGATTAATGGTTTAGTGGCATAAATAATTGTGTAGTATACATATCATTTTTGGGTTGCAAAGTTGTTAATGAAAAGATGTATGTTTTCTAAAAGAATGTTGGCTTATCTCCAATGAATGTTGTGGTTTCTCGAATATCATATTGAATGTAGGGTTTCGGAACGTCCACGGTACAGAGGAGACTCCGTCCATGTGTCGGGTCCGAGCTTGGCCTTTTGCGGGGTTGGGTCGGGGCGTGACATACCGTGTGTGGTAAGAGAATGCGCAACCTATCGTGTGTGGTAGGGGAATGTCGCAACCCACCGTGTGTGGTAGGAGAATGTCCCAACCTACTATGGCCTTGTGCAAGCAATTTCGTAATCTACCATTGGCTTATGCTCAATTTCGCAACCTACCATTGGTTGTGCTAGACTTTACAACCTACCATTGGTAGGTTGCTCATTTGGAGTAGACTACAATTCTCCTGTATCTGTTGCTTCTCCATTTTTCTTTTGATTGATGGGCGAATAAGGAGACGCCATGCGTTGACTCGCCTATCCACGCCTAACTCGCAGGCTGCAGAAGATAAGACAGCCTTGGGTTGTCCATGCTGATGGGTCCCACTTGCTACAACCAATTACAGTTGTAGCATGCATGCACGTGATTCACTTGGGACAGGATAGTGTTTGTCCTTCCTCATGCTTTCTTTTCTTCTTTCAAATAATGCGCCCTTTCGCACATAGATTGCTCCTTGGGGTTTTTATAGTAAGTTGGCCCTACATAAGCTATCGTGTCACTCCTTATATAGGCTATCACGTCTTGAGTGCGTCTTTATAGGCTAGTCCTTTGGACCCTACATAGGTTAATCGCTTAGACCTTACGTAGGTTGCGATCTTGAACCTTAGTAGTACGCGCCCCCCTTAGCGACTTGATATAGGCTACTCTCTAGGACCCCCTTCTTATCGTTGAGGTAGAGTGGACACACCATAGCCTTTGCAAATAGTAGTCTAGTAGCTGCCTACTAGTGTCCCCTTTCGTTATGTACCTTTGTTGCCGTACTAAGGTGCCTTTTGTCGATTGTAGGTAGCCATGTTGTTTCGAGAGGTCGCGAGCTCACCTGTGGAAGATTCCCTATGTAGGAGTGATTGAGAGTCTGTTGTATCCTTAAGGGAAAAAGTCATCTGGTAGTATCAGAGAGGTAACCGTTACAGATAGTTGGTTGTCCTTTTGTTTTTTGTTTTCTTCTCTGTCCAAAAGGTAAATGTGGCGTTGAAGCCTACCATGGGTGTACGCTATCTTTATATGCCAAACATTATGGTGTTGATGTTAGAGCCTACCATATTGGTAGGCTTTGAATAGCAAGTACGCTTCTTCTTAATATGTCGAAAGTCAAGGGTGGTGATGTCATAGCCTACTACGTAGTAGGCTCGAAGAATCGTTCGCGAATTTCAGTCCTAAAAATCGTGAAGCAAGACTTGGAATCTACCATGCTGGTAGGCTCCGTCAAAAAACATTATCAAAGTCACGAATATTGCTGATATTGGAACCTACCATGTTGGTAGTCTTGAGAAATTTGTGTGCCCAAACTGATAATTATGTAAAACCTAACATGTTGGTAATATAGAAATGTGCGTGCCTTTTTGACGCATAAATGACTGCAGGGCACTCGTCACTGAGCCTACCGAGTTGGTAGGCTTGAAAACATTTTTGTGCCTTTTCACAAGCAGCAGCTTGAAGACTGCCATTTTTCCTTTTTTTGTTTGTCACGCAGAGCCTACTACGTCGTATTTACTCTGCGCCTACTACCTTTTCTGGCAAAATCTCTTGTGCCTACCTTGTTGGTAGGTTGCAACTTGCTAATGTTTTTTTGAAAAGGAAATCGCTGCCTACTGCAACTTTGTTGAGCAAAAAAGTGTATTTGAGATAAGCAGGCCTACGCTAACTTGGTAGTATAACAAATATGCATATTATATTGTCATATGCATCGACATGCTTTGATTGTGCATGTATTCTAAATGGTCTTGATTTGGTAGTTTGGTAAACATGCATATTATAATATCAAATGGATTAATTGCATGCTTTGGCCATACGAGTAGTGAGAAAAGGTCTTGAGCATTCTCTTTTATGCTTGAATGACTTACTTTTTCAGCCAATAAAATGATGACATCCGTCTACTTCACTCAATTTTTTTTCTTTTGGTCAGACCATGCCCATCCTCTTGTGGACCGTTGCACAATACTGTAGCTAGTACAAGAAATTTAAAATTGATCTTCACCTTTGCCTTCTTTGGTTGTGCTTCTACTCTACGAGTCTCAAGATTTCAGAAAATATGCTCTTACGAGCATGACTTAATTGGAATAGCAAGTGCCGAAGTGTGGTTTTAATAAAATGCGATGCATAAAAATGGAATTGTCTCATGACATACGTTGCATGTCGTTCAGCGAAGCATTTCACCATGTAGGTCTAGGAGTTGTTCACATGATGCTAGTTAGATCACAAAACTAGTTTCAAGTTAGCTTCGGCCCATGACTCTATGCATTAGAGTGCTTGGCAATCAAAATAGAACTGTAGTAACGATATGGTAAGTTTGAGTTATAAGTAAGGTTGAATCCCGAATTTTGGGACGCCTTGCCAATTGCTCGAGCATCTGGGCCATACTATATAGTGAATTGTAGATGTAGTATTTCACTATAGTCAAATGAAATACAATTGTAGTCCTTCATGCATAATGGAGTAGACTGCCATTGTACTCTGTTGCCCGTAGTTGTGTAGCTACCATCGTAGTTTATCATTTCCTAGTAACCGAGTGGACTACCAGCATAGTTTTTTTTTTTTCACTTTTAGTCTATAGTCGTAATTACCCACCTGTAGGGGAGTAGACTACTATGGTAATCACTCGTCAGTAGTTAAGTGGATTACTGTTGTCTGAATCTTTGTAGCCTACCACAGTTGGTGGGCTATAACTTGATGGTACTTTAGAACCAAGGGGCTACTTGCTGTAGTTGGTAGGGTTAGATATGCCGATGGTAGGTCATGTAGACTTCTTAGATTGACACTAAAAAATCAACCAACTCATTTGTTGCCTATTGTTGCTGGTAGTCTTTAAATTTGGTAGAGTTTTTCAATCAAGTGGAAACCTACCGTAGTGGGTTGGCTCTAACAGAATGATGACATCCTATAATCAAGTTACTTTCTCGTCGCCTACTGTTGCTAGTAAGCTTTCATACATCTCGACTTTCCAAAGAGGATGACTGCAAGTCGTGCCTATCGTAGTTAGTAGGTTAGGAGCTCAAGGGACTCCAAATGACGTTATATGCTACGTAATGCCTACCACTACTGGCCTTTATACGCAAGCTTATGGGAGACTACGTGGTAGTCCTCGATAACTGGTATCTCATTTGTTACTTACCATGAGGTTCTTCAAATTCCAATACAATTTGGAATTGTGTACTGTCACGAAGCCTACTATCTTGGTAATCTTGAAAATGTTTCTTTTAGCCTCATTAAAAATTGCAAAAAGTGTGCTTCGAGAGCCTACCGTATTGGTAGACCTTACAAAATAGATCCTTATTGAAGATTGTAAAACTTGTGTCCGTAGAGCCTACCATCGTGGTAGGCCTTGAAATATACATGTAGATACCCTTAAGGTGGTAGGCAATAATCCTTGGGGCTGTATACAACAGGTTGAACATGTAACTACCATTAGTACGATAGGTACCAATATTATGGGAGATATTGGTATGCTCTCCTGTGTACGTCTCTTGGATAGTAGGCTGACTCTATTGGGCCCTTATGGAGCTAGGACGACCTTTGATAGTAGTGGTTGGGTTGATCCGCCCAAACGATTCTCAATCTTGAACTCATAGGTTAAAGGGTTGTATCTCGCATTGACCCTTGTGGTAGATTTGAGTTTTTGACACTCTTCCGGCAGTCTGTAATTTTAAGATCCTCTTACTACCTTTTGTGACAGGTGTAGTAGATTAGAGACTTTGTTTTGTCCTCTTTCGGCCAATTGAATAAATTTAGAGGGTTTGCGACCCTTTGTTTAGGGACTTTGTGAGTCTATTCTTAACTATCTATGTATGTTTAGAGGGTTTGTGACTCCGTTCCTAACCATTTGAGTAGGTTTGGAGGGTCTAGGACACCTCTCCCTTTTGCTTTGTGCGTTGGTTATTTTGCAAGCTATATTGCTCTTGATCGAATGGTCGCCCTCTACCCCAATTTAGGAGGAAAGACTACAACAGGGGTAGTTTGCCCCTTAGTGTGCTTGTCCTAAGAGTAGCCTACTATTACGAGGATTTGGGTAGGGTAGCTTGGCCTTCAGAAGCCGTGCCACTTGTAGGTTGGTCGTCATACGACTCTCGCATGGTCGTGTTAGATTGTAAGTTGATCCGCATAAAACTTTTGTATGGTTGCGAAGGACTGTAGGTTGGTCCACATAAGACCTTACTTAGCTGTAATGAGCCATGCTTAATATATAGTTGATCCCTTAGGACCTACGTTTGGCCGCAAGAGGATATATTTGTAAGTTGGTTCCTGTCGTCACAGGTCGCAAGACCATAGGTTAGTCCATATGGGACTTTGCCGCATCCTTTTTCAACAACATGTCGGTCTGCATAAGAGTTTGACTTGGTAGGTTGATAATTTCAAAGCATACCGTAGTAGTTGGGGCCCCTTAGGATACTAAGTGGCGGTATGATAATATCGAAACCTACCGTAGTAGGTGGGTCCCCTTAGGATCCCAAGTTGATGGGTTGATAATTTCGGAGCATATCGTAGTAGGTTGTAACATACAAGAGATCGAGTTGGTACATTACACATTTCAGACTCTACCTTAGTAGGTTGCTCCATTTGGGATTTTAAATATGTAGGTTAGTCACTTCGGACCCTACCATAGTAGGTTGTACCCTTTAGGTGTTTAAATTGGTAGATAGGTCACTTCGGACTCTACAATATTAGGTTGTGCCTTTTAGGCGTCTTAGTTGGTAGATAGGTCACTTGGACCCTACCATATTAGGTTGCGCCTTTTAGGCATTTTATTTGGTAGATGGGTCACTTCGGACCCCACCATAGTAGGTTGCGCCCTTTAGGCATCTTATTTCATAGATGGGTCACTTCGAACCCTACCATAGTATATTGCGCCCTTTAGCTATCTTAGTTGGTAGATAGGTCACTTCGGACCCTACCATAGTAGGTTGCTCATTTTAGGAGTTTAAGTTGGTAGATGGGTCACTTCGGACCCTACCATAGTAGGTTGCACCCTTTAGGCATCCTAGTTGGTAGATGGGTCACTTCAGACCCTACCATAATAGGTTGTACCCTTTAAGACCCTACCATAGTAAGTTGCTCCTTTTAGGAGTCTAACTTGGTAGATTAGTCACTTCAGATACTACCATAGTAGGTTGCTCCTTTTAGGAGTCCAACTTGGTAGGTAGGTCACTTCGGACTCTACCATAATAGTTTGCTCCTTTTAGGAGTCCAACTTGGTAAGTAGTTTGGTTGCCACATACTCCTACCATAGAAGTCAGGTACGTAGGTTGGTCTACTTAGGACTCTCATAAAGTCGTAAAGGACTACTACTTAGTCATCTTAGGACTTTAAGTGGTCGTATAGGATCATAATTGTAGGTTGGTCCACATGGGACTTCGAGTGGTCGTGTGGGACCATAGGTTGGTCTCACGGGACTTTGAATTGGTAGTTCGCCTGCTGTAGTTTCTACCAAAGTAGTTTGGTTTGCTTGGGACTTTGAATTAGTAGTTTGGCCGTTAGGGCTTTTACTATAATAGTTTGGTATGCTTTGGACTTTGAGTTGGTAGTTCGGCCGCTGTGGTTTCTACCAAAGTAGTTTGGTTCGCTTGGGACTTTAAATTGGTAGTTCGGCCACTGGGGGTTCTACCATAATAGTTTGGTACACTTGAGACTTTGAGTTGGTAGTTCGGCCACTGGGACTTCTACCATAATAGTTTGGTCCGAGTAGGACTGTTATCATAGGTTCGTCCTCATAGGACTTTACATGGTCGAGTGGGACCATAATTGAAGATCTGTCCTCGTAGGACTTTATGTGGTCGCATGGGACTGTGATCGTAGGTTCATCTTCCTAGGACTTCACGTGGTTGCGTGGGACCTTAATTGAAGATTCGTCCTCATAGGACTTCATGTGGTTGCGTAGAACCATAATGGTAGACTCGTCCTCGTAGGACTTCATGTGGTTGCGTAGATCATAGCGGTAGACTCATCCTTATAGGAATTCATGTGGTCGTGTAGACCATAATGGTAGACTTGTCTGAGTAGGAATTCATGCAGTTGCGTAGACCATATGGTAGATTGCTCTACGTAGGACTTCATGTGGTCGTGTAGACTGTAGCAGTAGACTCGTCCTCGTAGGACTTCATGTGGTCGCATAAAACCATATGGTAGATTTGTCCTCGTAGGACTTCATTTGGTCCCGTAGATCATAGCGGTAGACTCGTCTTCATAGGACTTCATATGGTCGCATAGAACCATAATGGTAGATTCGTCCTCGTAGGACTTCATGGTGTCGCGTAGACCATACGGTAGATTCGTCCAAGTAGGACTTCATGTGGTCGAATAGGCCGTAGCAATAGACTCGTCCTTATAAGACTTCATGCAGTAGCATAAACCATATGGTAGATTCGTCTACATATGATTTCATATGGTCACATAGATCGTAGCGGTAGACTCGTCCTCGTAGGACTTCATGTGGTCCGATAGAACCATAATGGTAGATTCGTCCTCGTAGGATTTCATGTTGTTGCATAGACCATATGGTACATTCATCCACGTAGGACTTCATGTAGTTGCGTAGGCTGTAGCGGTAGACTCGTCCTCGTAGGAGTTTATGTGGTCACATAGGACCCTTATTGTCTTTGCGTGCGACCATCTTGGCCTTCAAGGCCTTCGCTTGTAGTTGTTGGAGATCATTCTCAGCACTTGTTCTGGCCATGGTTGCTGTTATAAGCAAGAGTAATTGAGGGTTTCAAGCCTTCTGATTAGATTAGTTAGTTGTTAGGGCCCTACGGTGGGCGCCAAATTGTAGACGTCAAAATCCATAATTACGAATTTTGGGCCACC
Source organism: Ehretia macrophylla (assembly GCA_037974665.1). Taxonomy (NCBI): domain Eukaryota; kingdom Viridiplantae; phylum Streptophyta; class Magnoliopsida; order Boraginales; family Ehretiaceae; genus Ehretia; species Ehretia macrophylla. The sequence goes on from CM075768.1 coordinate 11,182,911, forward strand.
AGTAACCTGCAAGGACAGAAGGCAGAAGAGGGGCGTGAATCTTGGGATACCGGTGTGGTGCCGACCGAAGACACTCCAACGCTCAAGTCAGTAGTTTATCGCAAAGATAAGAATGCAAGAAAAATATAGAGATTATAGAAGAGTCTACCATAGTGTCAACGTCGATGTAGAGAGTGTTGGCCGTAGATATCTAGGTTGTAGATATGTAGATTGTGGATATGTAAAATGGGAAAGGGAGAGTATTACAAGATGCAGTGAATACTTGATCCTCTTTCCTAGTGTAAGCACGACCTACTTATAGGCGTGGGTAGGCCAAGAGTCACGGACTCTTAGACTACCTTGGGCAAGTAATCGCTTATCCGTAGGATAGGGAGATCTTATCCCAAGTTTGTCGATCGTCCTCCACTCCTAGTTGTCTAGTTAATTGGAATGACTCCTTGATCATTTATCTGGAGATGTCAGGTAGAGTCCAAGTTATACTCGAGTTCATCTCTAGTAGTCCACGTAGGATGGCGTGGCCATACGAGCCAGGCCAAGGGCCTTAGGCCTTTAACGGCCTACTACAAGGGTAGGCCGCGATTAGGAGTGCGGTAGGTGGGCCTTGGCCCAAATTATCTGTCAATCACGGTCAAGTGACCTGTTGTGGTTAGTACATAGGCCCAAGCCCAATTTTGGCGTCAACAATTATTATATAAAATGGGGTCACCGAATCTATAACAACACCAAAAAAAGAAGAATCTGCAAACAACTTTTACTCATAACAAATTTGATAAATTTTTTTCATTTGTCAATAGTGCCACAACCTTAAGGATAGATGCTTTCATTCAAATCTTGAGGGAGGTGCCATTAACCATTCAATAAACCTCTTGTCTACCAATAAACTTCCTGTCTACCAAGCCCATAATTCCAATAGTTTTGCAAATGTCGAGAAAATTTAATGCTTGGCTTCATAAGTTAAATGCGACCATTATTGTTCAACCATAACTAGGACTTGAAAACAAATAAGTGTATTAATATTTCAATGGTTTGAAAATTCAAAGTAGAAGATGGGGTGAGAAAGGTGATAAAAACGTAATACAAAAGTCTGGATACAAAAACCTATCACTTCCCAACTTCCACCCTATTGTACCAAAAAAAAAAAGAAAAAAAAAACATCACTTTCTCCTCATTGTTAGTTTTGAACATGTGAAATCCTAATAAACCATTATGTTTGCTTTTCATTTTTTATGGTGTTGCTTTTTAAACGCCAAATGCCTATCACTTTCATCAAACAGTACAAATAACTCACTTTTGATAATCAAATGATACTACATACTATCACGTACATAAAAAGATTTGATAATCTCTATGGATAATGCACACCACCACAAATATAAATAATTCTATAATCAAATGGCACCTCAAATAGTATAAATAAATGAAAGGTCGAGAGACAACATCATAAAACCAAAAATCAGTTTGATTTTAAGCAACATCATAAAAACCGAAAATTATAAGAACGAAATAATTCCCTATAGCTTCTTGGAATGGCCAACAGTATTTGATCACCTTTATAGATGACTATTATCGTTATGGGTACTTATACTTAATTCATGAGAAGTCACAATCTTTGTTTTAAGGCCTTCAAAGTCGAGGTTGAAAATCAACTGGGCAAGAAGATTAAGGCTGTCAAATCTGATCGTGGTGGAGAGTACTATGATAGATATAATCGATTAGGTGAACAACATCCAGGACCCTTTGCTAAATTCCTAGAGGAATACGGAATCGTCCCACAATACACAATACTGAGGTCACTTAGAATGAATGGTGTTGCTGAGAGACGAAACAGAACTCTTAAGGATATGGTAAGAAGTTTGATTAATCATTCTTCCTTACCAGAATGAATCTGGGGAGAGGCACTAAAGACTATAGGATATATACTGAACAGAGTACCTAGTAAAGCGGTAGCTAAAACCCCTTATAAACTTTGGTCAGGCAAAAAGCCTAGCATAAAGTACTTAAACATTTGAGGTTGTCCAGTTGAGGTGAGGCCTTATAGACCAAATGAAAAGAAACTGGACTCAATAACAATTAGCTGCTATTTTGTTGGGTATGTTGAACGGTCGAGGGGTTTTAAGTTTTATGATCCTTCAACTAAGTTCCTTTTCGAGACAGGAAACATAAGAGTTCTTGAGGATGTTGAGATTGAGGGGGGAGACATGGTTAGGAATGTTGTTTATGAAGAGGAATAGATTCATCTTCCAAACATTTTTATTGACAATGATCAGCGTACTAACATTGTCCGAGACAACAATAAGGATTTCTCTATGGACCTCCTTACTCAAAATCAGGATGTTACTCCAGAAGAGCAAACCCAACAACCTCAAGAAGAAGTAGCACTTAGGCATCCACTAGAGAAAGAAGAAGTTCAATTTTCAGTGATTATATTATATTTCTTCAAGAGCATAAGTTTGACATAGGGACAATGGAGGATGATCCAATCAACTTCCAGCAAGTCAAACAAAGTCCTAATTGTCAAAAGTGGATCGATGCCATGAATGAGAAGATAAAGTTCATTAAGGACAATGACGTTTGGGATCTTGTCAAGTTGTTTGAAGGTGCGAATCCTATTGGTTGTAAATGGATTTTTAAAACCAAAAGGGATTCCAAGGGCAACATTGAAAGATATAAGGTGTGTCTAGTTGCTAAGGGTTTTACTCAGAAGGAAGGCATTGACTATAAAGAGACTGTTTCTCCAGTTTCTACGAAAGACTCTTTTGGAATGATAGCGGCACTTGTGGCTCATTTTGATTTAGAGCTATATTAGATAGACATTAAGACGACTTTTCTCAATGGTGATATTGAGGAAACCATATTCATGGTGCAACAAGAAACCTTTGTCTTAGGTGACTTGAAGTCAATGGTTTGCAAACACAAGAAGTCCATCTATGGTCTCAAGCAAACTTCACGTCAATGGTATCACAAGTTTCATCAACTCATTATCTCATATGGTTTTGAGGTTAATGCAGTTGATGACTGTGTATATCCCAAGTTCAGTGGGAATAAATTTATCTTCCTAGTGCTCTATGTCGATGACATACTATTGGCTATCAGCGATATAGGCTTATTGCATGAAACCAAGAGATTTCTAACTAAGCATTTTGGAATGAAAGATCTTGATGACGCCTCTTTTGTACTAGGAATTAAGATACACCGAGATCGCTCTTAGGGTGTCCTTGGGTTATCACAAAAGAGCTATATCGAGAAGGTACTTGCTAGATTTAGCTTGATAGATTGTGCATAAGGAGATGCTCTCGTTGCTAAAGGAGACAAGTTTAGTCTCAATCAGTGCCCCAATAATAAAATTGAAAGAAAATAGATGCAAAAAATTCCCTATGCTTTGGTTGTAGGAAGTCTTATGTACGCTCAAGTGTGTACGCATCCGAATATTGCGTAAATAGTAGGTATGTTAGGTAGATATTTAAGTAACCCTAGGATGGATCATTGGAAAGCAACCAAACGGGTTATGAGGTACTTAAAGAGAACAAAATATTACATGCTCACCTATTGGAACAAATAATTTAGAGATCAATGGGTATTCTGACTCCAATCTTGCAGGTTGCCAAGATACTAAGAGATCCACTTCTGGCTATGTCTACGTGCTAGCTAGAGGCGTTATTTCCTAGAGGAATGTCAAGCAATCACTCATAGCTCCTTCCACTATGGCAGCAGAGTTCATAGCTTGTTATGAGGCAACCAATCATGCGATATGGCTGCGAAATTTTGTCACTCGGCTGCGTATTGTAGATAGTATTAAAACACCGCTTAAAGTATATTGTGACAATCTATTGGCAGTTCTATATTCGAATAACAACAGAAGCTCGTCGAAGTCTAAGCATTTAGACATTAAGTTTTTAGTTGTTAAGGAATGAGTTCAAAGTAAGATAGTGTCAATTGAACATATAGGAACAGACTCCATGCTTGCGGATGTCAGGAATCATACTGGGTATTTAAAATTTTACAATAACGCAGTGGAATTAAAACAAATTAAATACTAGTATCTGTTCACGACTTAATATGCAAATTTAATTAAAACATAATTATCACATAATTATTATTAGAGATAGACAATTCGAATACCTCTACGAAGTCGGGTCTAATGCGGATTTTGATATGCTCAAGCTTCCCATGCGTGAAGCCTCCAAAAGTCTCCACACGAAGCTCTTCAATTAATCAGCTAAATTCCCCACTTAAGATTTTAGAGAAAAAGAACTTTTTATGACAAATGATTTGTGCTATCTTTTCAGGTTTGTCATAACCTCATATATAAGAATCACCCAGCCAGTTAGGTCTAGCTTTTGGGCCAGTCCCAAACACTAGTCTTGGATTATAAAATTGATCTGACTAGAACCCAATTCTAGTTAGACTTATAATCCAATTAAATTAAATTAGACACACCAATTTAATTAATTTTTTTTCGCTGATTAATTATCAAACTTCATTGTGTGTGACTTTTCGGGTTCACGATTAATCGGTAGCAGAGAATCATTAATCTAATTAATCATTTAAATTAGAACCTTTCTACTTTAACTATTTTCACAAATTACGAGTGACGCCTAGTAATATATCGTAATTTCTCAATTAATGATGAAGTGGATATACGAACCCAAGACATATAATAAATTCATTATGTCAGTCTTGTCTCGGTTAAGTATGAGCCATGGAAAGGAAGTCAAACTCATGGTCTTAACCAAATGACTAAATTTAATTAATTTAGCAATCCATAAATAAATCATGGAACAGTTTCCACTGAATCATCTCGGCCAAGGATTTCTGATTGCTCAATTAATTAGATCTCATAGGACCCCTTAGTCGACGGATCCTTTAATGGATAATCACGCTTCCATGCATAGACGAACCACAACCACTAATCACTTAATCTCATCCATAGATAGAATCAGATTATTTCGTAATTGTAAATCATGGCGTCCATGCACGAGGTGACCATGATACCTCAGGTCTAAGGAATTATCATACGTGCTCATTATAAATATATGTTTATATAGATCATTGACTAATCATGTGATCTTATATATGACAGCGGTCAAGTCCAGTTGCCTATTCATCAATAGTACTTACATAATTACTAAAACAATATGAGTCTCATTGTCCTTTCTTCTCATTGGCATCATATGTCAATCAAGGTAGTAACTTGTGGACTGATCTATCCGAATAAGTCAATACCCAATTTAGTCATTCCACGATTAGGAACATTTTCTAGAATTTATCAATTAATCGTGAATTTTGACTCTCATATTCTTAACCACTTTAAGAATGAAATCCACTTGATAATTCTATGGACTTTATTTAACAATTAATATATTTAATCATAATTATATAAAACGGCCCATTCATTAAATAAAATAAATGAATAAATAGGTAATACAATAAATATGTCCCAAAGTTAATTGGCTCTTAGGGCACAAACTCTAACAAACCCCTACTTGTACTAAAGCCAATTAATATGGTATCTTTTACCCATCTTCTCAAGATGCCGCTCAAGGGATTGTAATGTTAAGGCCTTAGTTAGTGGGTTAGCCTTGTTGTTGATTGATGCTATTTTCTGCACTATAATGTCGCATCTTCCCATTATCTCACGAATGATGTGGTATCATCTTTCAACATGCTTGGACTTTTAGTGAGACCTCGGTTCCTTAGCTTGTGCTATGGCTCCATTATTGTCACAATATAAGGGTAATGTCGACTCAATGGAAGGAACCGCTTCTAATTCTAAGATGAACTTCTTTATCTAGACAGTTTCCTTTGCAGCATCCAATTTTGCATTATATTCAGCTTCTGTAGTGGAATCAGTAGTCGTACTTTGCTTTGAGCTTTTCCAACTGACTGCCCCTCCATTACATGTGAAGATGAATCGTGATAAGGACTTTCGATCATCGACGTCAGACTGAAAATCTGAGTCCGTGAAACCTTCCAACTTCAATTCTCCTCATCCATACACCAAGACCATATCTCTTGTTCTTCTTAAGTACTTGAGTATGTTCTTAACTGTTATCCAGTGTTCTTCACTTGGATCTTACTGATATCTGCTGGTAACACTTACAACATGTGCGATATCAGGTCTTGTACACAGTATGACATACATAAGACTTTCAATTGTTGAAGTGTATGAGACCTTATTCCACATTTCCATTTCTTCAGGAGATTTAGGGCTCATAGCCCGAGAAAGATGAATGTCATGTCTAAAAGGTAATAATCCCCTTTTAGGGTCTTGCATGTTGAACCTCTTCAACATTTTATCTATGTACATGCCTTGGGAGAGACCTATTAATCTCTTTGATCTATTTCTATAAATCCATATTCTTAGGATATAGGTGGCTTCTCCAAAATCTTTCATGGAGAAAGTGTTTGATAACTAGACCTTTATAGTTGACATCATGCCGACATCATTTCCTATTAGCAATATGTCATCCACATAAAACACAAGGAAAATGATTGCCTTTTCATTAACCTTTTTGTATACACATGGTTCATTTTCATTCTTAATGAATCCAAACGACTTTATTACTTCATCGAAATGAATGTTCCAGCTCTTTGATGCTTGTTTTAGTCCATAAATGGATCTTTTAAGTTTACACACTTTATGACTCTTATCATTGGATTCAAAACCTCTAGGCTGTTCCATATAAATATCCTCTTCAATGAAGCCATTCAAGAAGGCTGTTTTGACATCCATCTGTCATATTTCATAGTTGTTATGTACGATATGGCCAATAAAATTCTAATGGATTTAATCATGGCCACTGACGAGAAAGTCTCCTCATAGTCAATCCCTTGTCTTTGACGAAAACCTTTCGCCACTAGCATTGCCTTATAAGTCTCAATCTTTCCATCTACACATCTCTTTCTCTTGTATACCCATTTGTACCCAATAGGTACAATACCTTAAGGAGGGTCTACAAGGTTCCAGACTTTATTGGTGTACATGGAATCCATCTCTGATTTCATGGCTTCAATCCATTTTCTTGAGTCAATATCTGACATAGCTTCCTCATAGTTGACCGGATCATCCATATGATCACCATCACCTACAACAAATAACTCTTCTGCTGAATCATGAAGATAGCTATATCGAGCTGGAGGATGTAGAGTCCTCACTGACCTCTAGATTGGTACTAAAACCTCGGGTTTTTATTGAATGAGTTCGTTATCCTGGAGTTGTTTGGTTGGTGGTTCAGTGAACTCTTCACTAAGCCCTACTTTTCTTCCTATTCCTCCTTCTTGAATGAACTATTCTTCCAAGAACTAGGTGTGTCTACTTACAAATACCCTTTGATCAGTATGGGAGTAAAAGTTGTAACCTAACGAATCTTTAGGATAACCAATGAATCTGACCTTGTCGGATCTTGCCTCTAGGTTATCGGATTTTAGTTTCTTGACGAATGTGGGACAACCCCATATCCTAACATGCTTAAGACTAGGTTTCCTATTGTACCATATCTCATATGGTGTACTTGAAACTGATTTAGAGATAACACTGTTCAAGATGTACAGTATTGTAAGAAGGGCATGTCCCCACAAACTAATGGGAAGATCTGTATAACTCATCATTGATCGAACTATGTCTAACAAAGTTCGATTTCTCCTTTCGGAGACTTCATTGAGTTATAGTGTTGCATGATGAGTTAATTGAGTGATAATGCCATTTTCTTTGAGATAGTTTTGGAATTCATCACTGAGGTATTTGCCTCCATGATCTGATCGTAAGGCTTTAATTCTCTTCCCAGTTCGATTCTTTACTTTTGCTTTAAATTCTTTGAACTTTTCGAAAGACTCAGACTTGTATTTTATTAGATACACGTACCCATACCTTGATAAATCGTCGGTAAAGGTAATGAAGTAGTTAAAACCTCTTCGAGCCGTTTCACTAAATGGCCTATACACGTCGGTGTGTATTAATTCTGACCCTTTGACCTTGTCCTTCAAAAGGAGTTTTGGTAATCTTTCTGAGAATGAAGGAATCACACGTTGGGAATAGATCTGACCCACAATTGTTGATCAAACCCTCTTTCACCAATTGGTCAATCCTCTTTTCTCCTATGTGGCCTAGCCTTAGGTGCCATAATCTTTTAGGATTAATGGGGTCTCTAGGTCTTTTAATAGTATTCATATTCATATATTGCTCACTGATTTTTTCATCACGCTTAACATCAAGTATGTAAAGCCCACTCACTAGTTTACCAATCCCAACACACTTATTTCTAAAATAAATCATACATCCATTTATTGTAAAGTCAAAATGATAACCATCCAAAACTAATGCAGAAATAGAAATAATGTTCTTCACGACACTCGGTAAAAACAAAAAATTGTTCAATACTAATGAAAAACTAGATGGCATAATAATGCATCATGACCCAATAGCGTATGCAGTAACTGTTGCTCTATAACCCACTTTCAAGACGATATTGCCCTCTTCTAGAAATCTACTTCTCTCCAGATCCTGTACAGAAGTACAAAGATAAAAAGTCGTACTGATGTCTAACACCCATCAACTAGAATCAGCGGTAATCGAAAGATTAGTTTCAAACATGAGCAAATGTGACATACTTGATGGAGCCTTTCCCTTTCCCATCAAACTCTTGTGGGACTCCGGACAATTCTTTTTCCAATGTCCCTCATTCTTACAATGGAAACACTTTTCTTGTTTTCCTAGTCCCTTCTTTTTCTTGGACACACCTCCATTAGACTTTCCCTGAGGGGTTTTCTTCTTTTTCAGCTTCTTAGCTGAGGAAGAAGCGACTGCAAGAACCATCTCCTTTTTTTTCCCCTTGTTATGCCCCTGATATACAACCAATATGTTTAAGAGCTGGGGTCATTCATTTGGAAGTTGACAATCAAAAGGTGAAATGATTTTGGTAAAGACTGGAGTATGAGATTAGTTTGTAAGTTCGAATCCATCTGGAATTCCAAGGATTCAAGACGCTCGATTAAACCGATCATCTTAAGAACATATGCATTCACATATGATCCTTCAGTCATCCTTATTCAGAACAATTCCCTAGATATCTCATATCTAGCCACTCTATTTTTCACACCATACAACTCTTGCAAGTGCGTGATGATGGCAGTGACATCCTCCATGTCTTCATGTTGGCATTGGAGCTCATTTGTCATAAAAGCCAAGACATAGCTCTTAGCCTTTAATGCATCATCTTGCCATTTCCTCCTCAGTTGCCTCTTCATGAAACTCAGCAGGAAGCGGACCATCAAGGACATACTCAATTTTCTCGGAGCCTAAAATGATTTTCAAATTACGGAACCAGTCAACAAAATTTGGTCAAGTCAAGCAGTTCTTATCAAGGATGCTAGCAAGAGGATTCATATTGAATAATATAGCTGTAGAAAATATTTAAATATTTATTAGAAACTTTGTATTACTTATAACCATTAGATTTTGGGCTTTAAATCAAATAGTGCCCTCACTAAATTTTTTTCGAATCTCATACTTCCCTAGTGAGACACAGAAAACTAAGTCTAGTCTTCTTAGTGGGATGGGGGGCCCATCTACTTTAGGTCTACCTCACTCAACTAATTATTGGCAAAAATAAAACAAACAGATGAATAATACTTATCCAATATATCTCATACAAATTTCAACTATTTAAGAATAATCTATTTTTCCAACAGTGAAAAAAATTATCTTAAATATCTCAGCAGTCTTCGAGACTTTAATTAATCAATTAATTACATAATCCAATATCTTGATAATTCTCAAAATAGAAACTCCTTCCCAAAATGGAAAGTCTATTTTGATTCTAACCGTCAAAAGATTATATCATCTCTCAAAATAATATATCTTAACTAAGTATAGATACTTAACAAGGTAGATGGCTAGAAGAAAGACCAAAGACATAATTAACCTTTATTCTGGAAATAAATAAAATATTCTCGCTAGTCCCTTAGCAATACTTTACCATCTCAACCAAGTTTATTCCACTAAAAGACTTCGGTTGCACTCAAGGATAATTACTGTAAGTACATGAGTCAGTCAATTTATACATGACGCTCTGTCTTTTGACCAACTAAGTATTATATTGACCATAATGCCCCTCTATACTCACTTATAGCCAAAGATAGGTTCCCAAAGTGTACTATCACCTCTTTGATTACATCTTATCTCCTTAGAACCTCTAATCCACAATCCAACCATCATTCTGAAGTTATCCACTAATCTAAGGGAGCTACCCTTAAGTGTAACATTCAATACCACAAGTGTTACTGCGGCCACAGATTCAGGATGATCTAGCTTGGATCATTCTAAGGGAGTGATTAATGTATAGACTCCTTATTGCATATGCACGTCCCTTCTAATGAAGTCCTATACACCCAAACCACAGAGTAGGTGATCTAACTATTAAGACCACACCCATAATGGATCAAAGTACAAGCACTCAACTTCGTCGGTTTATCCACATATGCTCAAGATTGAGAGCTATAGTCTACTTAGAAGCTTGTAGGTTTAGGTAAACTATTTCTTTGATAGTACGTATTCAGAGCTCATACTTACGGGGTCCGTCCAATGCATACACATGCATAAGTGTAATAAGTTTAGAACAAATCCATGATCAAGGTAGATCATCCTTCTCCAAAAGAAAACTTACTCCACTATGACTTCTACCATAGTAAAGCGCCCAACTTTACCACTTTTTCCAAAGTTACTTTGCTTATTCAAGTTACCATGACTTAGACCTTCTATGCGTAACCACCCCACACTTAAGTCACTCATTGAAATGAGGACCTTTATATTCACACACACACATACACATACACACACACACACATACACATACACACACACACATACACACACATACACACACACACACACATATATATATCTATGTCAATCCACATAATGAGAGAAATATGCCCATATGAATATGATGACACTAATTAATTTATTGCAAACCATCCAGATGTTCTAATGACTAAGCGCTAGTGGTCTTTTGGGCATACCAATCCCAACAGACTCCCACTTGCACAAAAGAGCACAGTCTGACCCTCACTGACTCAATGTCTACAAAAAATACATTTCTTCAAAAAAGTCCTTGTTAGAGGATTGGTTAATAGATATTGCAAAGGCCATTCCATCACCAAAACTCTTTACTAAAAAGAATTCCTAGATTAGTGAAACTTCTCTCAGTGAATCCTGCCTTCCCACGATCCCTACTTAAATGCTTATATTATATTATTTATCTTGGTAGAATAACATACAAGTTTTCATTCTCCGAAGATACTAGAATATATGATTTCCCACTACCAAGTGAACTTGTCTTGAATTGGACTAAAAATTAGCCACATGTTCCCTCCTTAATATATCTACCTTTGGCTTATGTAACGACCCCACTACTCAACCATTCTCAGGACTAGCTAGAGGGTCTGTGCAAACAAAACCATACTCATTCATTTGTACATATCCAATATATAGAAGATAAACTAGGTTGTTATGTGTATTATAAAGCTCTTCCTGATACAACTGGGATTACAGACCTTCCAACTACCAGACCCTACGTACAGCAAAATGAGTCTGGTTAACTATCACCCTTATTCATACATATGACCGTAGTAAACAACATAGATAGTCATACAGGGACCGAATCCTATATCTACTAACACATCGTTGACTATAATATCATAGACTAGCTTATGTGGTATGTCATAATCTACAGAATCTTCATCATAGAGATAGTGGTGATGCACAATAATGTCAAAATTCCTCGGAATGTGGTGATCCAGGTTCTCCAACAAACAAAACAGGCACATTTTCACTAGCTGGTTCTACTATCTCTTCAGTTTCTCCTGAAATAGGGGGATGAAATGGTCGTGAGCTCAAAAGAACTCAGTGCGGGGAAGTAATCAGGGAAGTTTTGAAAACGTTTTCGAGCTTTTGAAAACCATGATGCAATGCAATTCAAGTATATCAATATGTAAGTAACATTTACAAATCATGTTGCAAAGGATACATTTTGTCTTCACTTCTCAAGGTGGCCGGCCGAATCAAGATCTCAACTTTTTATCTCTCCCAAGAGGGTACTCCGGATTGTACCCAAAACCTATGACCCAATTCTCCAAGTGTGGAAATCACCAAGCGAGAGAGGGAATAGGAACACGATAGTCACGGGAGCACTGGCAAGTCCTATGCCGCCTGCCTGGCATTCGTGACCGCTATCGTGCCTGAGGTTGCAACCCACAATTCCAATAACACACAAGCATGCACGTGTAATCATATAACACACAGTAGATAGCGTTTTAATAAGCACGTATATGGGGATCAACAAAAGAGGTTATCCCGGACAGACACAAAATATAATCATTTTTCGGTAACTCTAATGAGATAGTAGCTTGTAAGAGTAGATTTAATAATTTCACTCATTGTTGTCAATTAAAATGCCCAGTTATTACTATTTTGGTTGATAATCAGCAAGTGGTTTTAACAACAAGGCAGATAACCCTTAATTTGTTGAAACCCTAATTAACTGAGCATTTATGTTAAATTGAGCACTTATGTTAACTTAGGGCTTATTTATGTAACTGCTTATCTAACTTTTAAATTAACTACTACTTAATTTATTAAACTCATTAATAGTGAACCCTTAATTTATTTATTTCATTTGTAATAATTCCTGTATCGGTCTATTACTTGACTACATTCAACTTTAGTGTATTTTCTAATTAGTACATATATCAACAGTAAACATTTTAGCTAATGCCTTTACGTAATAAGCATTGAACGTGTATATACGTGTATGAAGTAAAACTTAGCATCCTCTATTCAGTAAAACATATAAAAGAATAACCTTACTTATAACAAATAAAAGATTTAATAATGCTTTTAAATTAAATACCCGCACCTTAATTATTTTGAAGACTACGGGCTGCTTGGTTAAGTTTTCTTTGAAACAAAACTAATAAGTTAAGCGTAGCTTTCATGTTATTTGTAACACCAAAGAATAACAGTGTTAACACAACCTCACATGTATAACAATATGTACCCGCACCTGTTTGTTGATGCTTTGCTATGCACACGGAAAAGAAAAACTAAACTACTGAAAGGTATGTTTTTAACTTAACTTTGTTTTCTATATGTATCCAACAAGACACGCGCATCCCTTATATAGGCACTCCAACCCGATCTAATTGGTTCCTACGGGTGGGGTCAATGATAATAACTATAGCTATAGAATAGCTTAAGCAGGCGGCTGCGTGCCTCACTCAAGAGATGTTAACTACATGCAAGCTCGTGGAGATGGACAGCAAGACTGGAATAAAGATAAGGTGAGTGATAATCTTGCTGACTAAGCAGAAGTGGCTGATGTTAATTGTTGCACTGTTACTTCGCAAAAGCACAATATTGTGCATGCAATCTCCAACGTTTCCAGCTGAAGCCATCTTGCAGTCTAGTGTACTATTGTGGCTTGGCTATTACGCTGTTAATGGTGGCACGATGATGATCCAGCAGCCTGCGTGTTCTAAATGTTCTTGCGACATGACACCACGCACAGTAAAGGGCTGTTCCCATGGAAATGAATGCCAGCGTTTCTAAGCTATTGATAGATGATAATGATAATGCTAACCAAGGTCATTTGGAAGATTATTGGTGCAGGTTGATAGTGCTGTTGCACTACTTTAGCAGACTGCTTATTGAGAAGCTTGGTGGTGCAAATTACAAAACATGGTTATCAATTAAATTACTACGGTGGTAAAATTATTTATGAATACTTTCTTGGCCTAGTGAACCGTTGTCCTAAATTTTTAAATTTAATGAACCAACATTTCTCAGTTGTCCAACTGCTTTCAGTAAAAGACTCAATAAAATTTATCCAAAACTACTGTCTCAATAGATTCTAATATCCCTAATCATTTATTTGTACTTAACAATCTAACTAATACCATTAACCAATGAAACGATCCAAGTAAATTTTGCTTAACTTATTTTCGTAGGCTAAAGTTGCTATCTAGCTAACTTATCTATAGTCCCTATCTATTTAGGGTATTTGCTAATATATAGCCGTATCCATTTATCTATAGATTTCCCAATACTCCAGCACAATTTATTTTAACTGTAGTGGATCTGGTACTATTAATTCTTAAATTACTAATATTATATATTTTTCGTAATTCCTAACTTTTTATATACCTTCTACTATTCTTTATCCAAATAAATCAGATATATATATACTTAAAGATTTTATAAGTTAAGTGAAGGATAATATACCAAAATTTCCATTGTTTTGCTATTATGATTACTATATTAATTATATAAAGATACAATCCTAGTGTGTATATTATAATTAACTGAGCGTTCAATTATATCAAAAGATATTTTATTCTAATCCCACTACTACATTATCCTAGTAAGCTATATCCCAATAATTTTATTATTTTTTAGGTTGACTAATACCCAATTGTTTGGTACTTCCATTACCTTTCACCAAATATTTTCATGTAAATCTAATATAGTTCAAAGACTTTATAAATTAGAGGTTAACTAATTATAACCCTTTAATAGTAGGCTAAATGTTAACCCTAAAGTGAAACAGTTTACCTAATTCCCTTCTTTCATTCCCCAAGCTAATCCATTTCATTTTATTTTCCAGCAATTCCTAGGACATATCCCTGCTTAGCAGTAAGGTCTCAATTAAATAAATTTAACAAATCTTAACTAAGTTCAATCAAACTAATAAAGTTACTAAATTCCAATAGTAGGTAAGGTAAGATCTGCAGTTTAATTTTCTTTTAAATTGAAATGAATACTTAGTTTGATATGCTAATTTTAACACATATTCTTAAAATAAAAACAAATATATATATTACTACTCGGGACTTAGGTACGGGTCCTTACAACTTATGCTAATATTTCATTCTAGTAATCTCAAAGGAGATTAACCCCTAGAACATAGCTAACATATAGTAGGTTCATTTTAAGAAGTCAGTCAAACTTTTAAGGATCTATATCTAAACAGTTTAACTATTTTCTTTTCCAAACCATAACATCCACCAAAGTCTCGCTCAAAGTCAACGACTTCGACTGCTTCTTTGAAGATATTTTTGCCCTTTGTAATGGATTTCATCTGGTTCGAAACGTTGCAAGATTTCGGTTAAGGAATGTGACCTTGACATCTATCAGCCAACTTTCTGCATTTAGCAATGGCTAAGAGCTCTTCTTATGAACTATAGTAGGGCTACTAGTGTGAAAGTCTCCACATGACTGATACTCTTATAAGAGTGTACCTTTTTCATCACTAGTCTTACTGTCCTTGTCCATTAATCTCCTTTTTGTATTCTTGTTACACACTAAGGGTTCTACCCTTGTCTAAGTATAACTACAAAATTCCAGACAAAAAGAATCCAAATCTTTCAACAACAACCGAGTCATTGTTTTTCGTCTTTAGTGGATAAGGCAAACTTGCATGGAAACTGTCCTGAGAGACTTTCCAAATTAGTCTAATTGTCTCCTTACTCTCCCACTACGATGAGGCTCCATGGTACTTTAAGGAAATTTTTGTTTTATTCACTAATGCAGGTAAGGTGGAAGTTTCGAAAAACTTCCGCTTTTATAACTTATGAACATAATCCCTCATAAATGGATCATACCATCATTCTCTAAGTTTCTTAGCAAAATACTTATTAGTACCCTTTGCTTTTTAGAATGATGGAAATTCCACTTTTGTTCCCCTAGAATGATTCATTGAAACTACATATCTTGAACTTATAACCTCAGCCTGAAAGCTAAGCAGTTTAGCACTCAAGCCAGACGCCCTACATGTGAATATGCCTTATACTGGGCTTTCCAACCCAATCACACGTCTTAAGGAATCTTAAGTACTGATCTTGAAGGCACTTGTTGTCAAGATCCGTGTGGCTGTTTCAATAATACTCAATCCCGATATGAGTGGAGTTTTGCAACTCAACATGGATTTACTCATATCTAATGAGTGTGATTTTGTTTCTTAGATACATTATTCCTTTGAGGAATGACAAGTGCAACCTTCTAAGACACATTCTCTGTTGTACATGATTACCAACCGAACTCACCCAATAGGACTATTCTTTCTTGTTTTGGTGTACTCATGGATCTACCACATACACTAATGTGCACCAATCCAAACCTTCCTTACCCTATGCCTTATGAAAAAAAATGACCTTTCGAACAACCTTCCTTTCAAACTAGATTCATATTGAGCTTGTGGTTTGAGATCTAATGAGCCCAAGGGCTCATCCTCAATCCAGACTCTGAACCCATCTAGGTTCATATAGCCTTAATCATAGGTCTCACAAGTACTTGTTTATGGTGAAAAAAATCTATCTAAAAGAGATTAGAAAATTTCAGAATAATTGCATGTTAGAAATAGAGATAAGACAAAAATCATGCACACTTCCAGACTTCGAATAAAACTTCCATTAAATGAATAAAATACTTGAAAGTTATCAAAATAGTGCTTTTAAACAATTATCAAAATTTAAAACTGTAAATAGTTTGGACCACGATAAGATTGTCTTTGAAACAAATCTCTAAGTAACAAGATCATCTTCCAACAGCATTCGCCCAAACCATCACTCTTAAGCCCACGTCCAGAGTGATTCCCTCTTTACTTAGTCTCCCCGTTACCTGAAAGTCTTGCACAACAATGCAGTCACTGTTAGTATTTCTTGATTCTACTATCCATGATTCTGTAGAATCAACCACTACACTAGTTTCAACGATGTAAGTAAAGTCTGTACCTTTATTTTTCTTGGCTAGGTACTTAGGGCAGTTTTACTTCTAATGGTCTTTATAACCACATTCAAAGCACTTCCCCTTGGGCTTCCCTGCACCTTTCTTGTGTTTCTGCTGATGCTTTGGCCCATTATTAACCTAGCCATTCCCCTTCTTATTTCCTTGTTTCCCCTTATTCTAGGACTTCTTCCCTTTTGGGTTTCATCCAAAAGTGGATGCTTGGGCCATATGGGCTTGACCTTTGGGCTTCATGATTGTCTCAGCTGCTTGAAGTTTCTTCATAAGCTTAGAGAGCCCCATGTTCATCTTGCTTATATTATAATTGAGCTTGAACTTTGCAAATGATTCAGGTAGTATCTCGAGAATCATATCGACCTTGCTGCCATTATTAATCTGGGCCCCCAAGACTTCTGCAAGGTTAAAATTGTCCATCATATTGAGAACATGTTCTCTGACGGACGTACCTTCTTCCATCTTGGCCGTCATGATTTCCCTCATAGCAACTTGTTTAGCAGGCCTATTCTTATTTGAGAATATTTCAAATAACGAGGTCATGATGTCTTTAGCAGTGTCTTTCTTATCATGTTGCACAAGCAGCATGTTAGACATAGACTCTATCATATAGCACTTGGCTGTGCCATTTGCCCTCTGCCACTTATCATGAGCCTCTTTCTCAGCATCAGTAGAGTCATCCTTTAGTATAGGACATGGTTCAGTCAGAATATACTTGTACCCATCAACTGTGAGTACTATGTCCAACTTCCTATTTCAATCATTAAAATTCGGACCAGTCAACTTGTCATTAGACAGAATGGCCGACAAGGGATTGAAAGAACCAGTCATCTTAATTTGGATATGCAGTATAATTAGGAATGATTAATTTATGTATGACAAGCATATGTGAACAACATGCATGAAAATATGACATTAAGAACTCATGAATGCATATACACAAACATAGATGACCCTTTTAAACTATGACTAATGCCCATTATTGATTACTCTACCACTAATCAGTTTGGCTTCTCAAGACCCGATAGCACTTACTCCGAAGGGAGGTTACTACCTATCTTGAGTCAAGTGTAAGCACCATTCCTTATGGGACTTTCCTAGATAACCTGGACTAGAGCCTCCGAAGGGAGGTTACTCAAATCCTTATTATCTATAAGATGTCATGTAGCTCAGAACTCCATCAAATGATGGCCGTTCAACTAACATCTTTAATGTGAATTCCCAATTTGAGATTATTCTACTAAATCCAAACAATGCCATCCTCCGAAGGGAGGTTAATGACACTATCTTTAGTATAATCCGGATATGGAAAGCCGTGGGATTTCCTAGATCCCTTTCCCACTCGATTATTTGAAACAAGGATTTCTAATTATGTGATTTTTGCTTATTAGTTAATTTTTGATTTTTCCAAAATTTCTAGATTAAAGTCCATAACCAATTTTGTCTGAAAAAACCTCTAAGTATACTTCAAATCACATAATCCTAATCTGGGTTGTCATCTTTACCCTAGGTTTGGCTTTCATGGGTCTTTTAGTCAAGTCTAGGTTTCTAAGAAAAAATAATATGCATCCAGTTTTTCCTTAACCAATTTCTAATTAATCTTTAGACTATAGTATTACTAGTCTAATTTCCAATATTAATAATTACCTTGACCAAAAGCTTTAACAATTACAACAATAGAGATGCTTGTAATTCATTCATATATATATTATTTAATGCCCGAACAATTTATAATTATGTACAAAACATAACTTACTACAAATTGTTTCTCTAGCAATATATATATATAATACATATTTGAAACAAACAAGAAATTATGCTATACCACATAATTTCATAAACTTCCATTTCAAATAATATAATGTCATACAATTAGAACAAATAAATTATGCTAAACCACATAATTTCACAAAGTTATATTTCTGGCATTAAAAATAAATACTATACAATTTTTCATAAAATAATTATGCAAGACAACAAAATCAAATTCAAATTGTATTCTAGTATTTAATTAAAATTTATATTCCAAAAAGTTTCAATATTTAAACTATGCAAAAACAACACAAAAGAATTACAAAAACTGAAAAACATAGGCCCCACTATGCTTCACCATGTGTCAATCGCAGCCCACGCGCGTGATTTCCACTCACCTACATGGGGCCTTAATTATTTTTTTTTTGCGTTATTGTTGGTTAATATGGATTTATCTTAAGAAAGAGTCCAATCCATATCTATAACCAATTTGCAATAAATACGAAAAACTAGAAACTAGGAATCTTATCCATAAAACTTCAGGAAAGCCTGTTTTATTATAATTCCTTATTTATCTATGATTTTCCATTAATTGTATTCCTATTAAATTATTCTACCTAACAACTAATTTAATTAATACAATCAATACCATAAATTCACATATAGAATTAATTACAAAATAATTCTAAATTATGTAGAAACAAATTACAACACAAAAATTCTTGCATCTAAGATCAAACACAAACCTGGAATTTTTCTAATGTTCATGTAATTTCTAAGTTTCTATCATCCAAGAATCAAATTGTTCTTAACTGTTCTTAACTATTTGCATGTTTAATTCGCAGTGGCTCTAATACCATTGAAGGAAAATGATGTTAAGTTACATGATTCATATTCAAAAATTTCTATAAACATGACGGAAAAAATCATGTAGGATCTTACAGCGATTAAACATGTGATAGTAAAAAAAATAGTTTTCAATTTCATTCCCAATTGAAACAAGGATCTAGGCATACCTCTTGTGAAGAACAATGCAAGAACACCAACCACCTTAATCTACAAGCTTGGGAAATATTGCTTCCACTCCTATACTTTGATTTTCTTCTCTATGACCAACACCTTTCTAAAGTATAATCTAGTTGTGGAACTAGATTTTGCTAAACTAAAAGATATAAACTAGAATTGAGTTTCTTCACAAAGGCGAAGCTTACTCAAGAGAGAGCGAAGAGAAATCTCAGAAGAGATGGTGTGTGGAGCATTTTTCAGGGTTAAATAAGAGGTCTATTTATAGGCAGAAGATCTAGAGAAAAATTCCTGAAATTTCAATGTAGGATTTGGTCAGAGAAAAGTCCAAATCTCTTCTACAAGTAATTTCCTATTTTTTTTCCTTCCTTGGCCGATTTTCCTAAGGTAGGTGGTCCCCACCTTCTACGTCCAGCCTAGGCCTGAGAGCCATGGTCCTGGTTCAGCCAGCTTGCTCCAATTTTAATTTAATCCAGAAAATAAATAAAAATTCATTTCTATAAAATAGAAAGTCTATTTTAAATATCTAATTGCCAATAAATTAAATACTACTTGATTAATTCCAAAAGTCTAAATCCAAACTACTATTTAAGAATAATCTATTTTTCCAACAGTGGAAAAAATTATCTTAAATATCTCAACAGTTTTCTAGACTTTAATTAATCAATTAATTACATAATCCAATATCTTGACAATTCTCAAAATAGAAACTCATTCCCAAAATAAAAAGTCTATTTTGATTCTAACTGTCAAAGGATTACATCCTCTCTCAAAATAATATATCTTAACTAAGTTTAGATACTTAACATGGTAGATGGCTAGAAGAGAGACCAAAGACATAATTAACCTTTTTTCTGGAAATGAATAAAATATTTTCGCTAGTCTCCTAGTAATACTTTACCATCTCAACCAAGTTTATTCCACTAAAAGACTTCGGTTGCACTCAAGGATAATTACTGTAAGTACAGGAGTCAATCAATATATATATGACGCTCTATCTTTTGACCAACTAAGTATTATATTGACCATAATTGTCACGCCCCGACCCAACCCCACGCTAATGGTTAAGTCCAGACCCGACAAACGGACAGAGTCTCCCCTGTACCGTGGACATTCTGAAAACCTGTAAACGCTCAATAAAGCCACAATATAACAAGACAAGCATTTATAACTAAAATTCAAAGCTTCAAGGCCATCCGAGCCTTAAGACATACAATAGTTTAGATTCACACAAGCATGCATCCAACTTAACTTCTTTACAAAAACCGCTTATCATGCCACTCCATGATAGCATTGAAACATTCTTGGAAGTTGAAAACAATCATACCCAAGCATGCAAAGTAGCTAGAAGTAGAACATAAGTTATTACATGCCATGGTTCCAAGTCTACTACTACAACCATCCATCTTTCAATCTTGCAATTACATAACATAAACATAGCACTTAGGCTACAAAATAGAACATAAGGTAAACAAACGAGTTCTTCATTAATCAACAAGAGCATAAACCACCTCAGGCAACTAGACACAACAACTAAGGCAATGGATCAGTCTGAACCTCCGGTTCTTCTCCTTCAACCAAATTTAGCTGGGGATCACCCACAGCGTCTCCTAAAACATGTTAGGGATGTATTAGCAACCACTATTGCCTAGTGAGGGATAAAGGCCAATAGGGACATGCAATGTAACAAATATAACAGTTAAACAAGAAAAACAAGTAAAGTACAAAGGATATGAAATATTTAACCCCAACACTCCAGAGTTCTCTTATCTTCGATCACAAACCACGAGCCATGAACCACGATCAATATGCAAACAAATTCCCAATCATTCCAGTGGGTGTACTCCGGATGTACCCCGATAATTCTAAGACCCAACATCCCCTGGCAATCTCCAGACCAGGTGAATGAGGGACTAGGGTACGGAGTTTGAATATTCACTGGCAAGCCCTCTGTCGCCCAGCCGATATTCAACACATCCGCCCCTGACACTATGGTTGCGCAACCATTATGCAATGCACTTATCAATGGCAATAGAATATTAACAATATAAGCAATAACACATGGAAGGACCAACAAAGTAGGTTGACCTCGAAACAGTTAGAAAAAAAGCAGTTTCATATAAGCAATTAAGAGATTTACAAAGGAGCATATTCAAGATACACATTAAACTATACCAAAAGCTCCAAAACAACTTGAAACCATATTTAAACACACAAGGAGTCATGCCGAGGTCTTAAAAGCGTGAGACAATCGAATTTGTACTTAAACCCCTTCGTAACCCAACCATTTTTCCTTCCAAACTCATGTTATGGTTCTAGATTATCAAGCGGCTTATACTATGCTTCTAGTTAACCCCTTAGACACATTTAGGACCCTTGAAATCACGCAAACACCCGTATTTAGCCCGAAAGCCCCAAATTTCCTCTTTTGATTTTGTACTACACGTACCTCAACCGGGACTCAAATGGGAACTAGCAAAGCTTAGTTAGGTCCTAAATATCCTAGGATTACAAAATGTGGAGGCTAATTCAACCCGGATTCGTGATAACCCCGAAATCCCTTTCAAAAAGTCAGCTATTTCCTTTTTTTGCTAGGTTACGATCAATTAAACACTACAGGGCCTTTACATTACTTTCACTAACATCTAAAGCACCTATTAGAACCATTAATTCAAGCTATAAGGTTCGATTTCACAAAATCCTAACATTCCCGTCACTATTCATGCCAAATATTCAACGAGCAATTTCAACCGATTAAACTACGAAACAATGGCATAAATTAGGTCTCTACTACTTATATATAACATACATAAGCATATTTGAGCATTGCAATAGCATTTGATAACAAATCTAAGAATTCAAGAAATAAGCAACAATTTTTAAAATGCACAACAAGCATGAAAACCCTCACCAATGCGCGTAGGAACTCTCAGGAGGCTAGCAAACACCCTAAACTACTTGCTCCTAGCTTGGCTTGGCTTGGTTTGAAGATTTGGTGAGCAAAATTTCCTTCTTCCTCCTCCTTCAAGCTGTCGGGTAAGCTACAGGACTTTTCAGCTTTTATTTTTTTTTCTTTTGCAAGTTATGAGCTTAGGTGGGTTATATGTTGAGTAAGCTAAAGTTGGGTCAAGTTGGGTGCATATATGGGCTATTAAAATGAGCATAGGTAGCTTAAAAATGAGTCTAAGGTGCAACAAAAGTGCTAGCTAATTAAAACACTTAGCTAAGTTACGTAATATTATTTATTAGTTCACTAAACCATTTTCTAAACTAAGGCTCCTATTGTTCCTAGCTCAATCGCACATTTTTCTCACTCCTAAAATAATTAATATGATTTAATAAAAATGCTAATTCAGTAATATTATGCAGTTGAAAAATGAAATGAATAGTAACTAAAGAAGACAGTAATTAAAGCACAGAAGAAATGTGCAACTAGTGGATGCAATAGTGAGCTAGAAGTACGAAAAAATCTTGGGCGTCATAATAATACCCCTCTATACTCACTCATAGCCAAAGACAGGTTCCCGAAGTGTACTATCACCTCTTTGACTACATCTTATCACCTTAGAATCTCTAATCCATAATCCAACCAACCTTCTGAAGTTATCCACTTATCTAAGGGAGCTACCCTTAAGTGTAACATTCAACACCTCAAGTGTTACTACGACCACAGATTTAAGATGATCTAGCTTGGATCATTCTAAGGGATTGATTAATGTATAGACTCCTTATTGTATATGCACGTCCCTTCTAATCAAGTCCTATACACCCAAACCATAGAGTAGGTGATCTAACTATTAAGACTACACCCATAATGGGTCAAAGTGCAAGCACTCAACTTCGTCGGTTCATCCACATATGCTCAAGATTGAGAGCTATAGTCTACTTAGAGGCTTGTAGGTTTAGGTGAACTCTTTATTTGATAGTACGTATTCAGAGCTTATACCTACGGGGTCTATCCAATGCATACATATACAAAAGTGTAATAAGTCTGGAACAAATCCATGATCAAGGTAGATCACCCTTCTTCAAAAGAAAACTTACTCTACTATGACTTCTACTATAGTAAAGTGCCCAACTTTACCACTTAGTCAAGGACAAAGTTACTTTGCTTATTCAAGTGACCATGACTTAGACCTTCTGTGCGTAACCACCCCACACTTATGTCACTCCTTGAAACAAGGACCTTTATATTCACACACACACACACACACACACACACATATATATATATATATATATGTGTGTGTGTGTGTGTGTGTGTCAATCCACATATACTGAGAGAAATATGGCCATATGAATATGATGACACTAATTAACTTATTGCAAACTATCCATATGTTCTAGTGACTAAGTGTTAGTGGACTTTTGGGCATACCAATCCCAACAATTGGGACTAATGAGGATCACAGTTTACCACATCACATGTATTAATAGATCAGTTATCATACCATAAAAAGAAAGTGCCCCTATGTATCCATAGCCGACAACCTATTTTTATGACATAATGATTGATCTATGACAATGGAAAGCTATAGTATAGATTTCTAAAATTTATACTATCACCGACTTAATATTAAAATTTGGAAAGTCTTTCCATTTGTGACTTATTATGGTCTCACTTTTCATATGCTTCTAATTTTGAATTTATTAGATAAAAGAAATAAGAAATAATCATGCATTCATCCATCTATCTATCGCATAAACAAATGAATAAATAAATTCATATAAAAATGATCATGGGCTAGAAGCTAACTCAACCCGAGCCACTGGGTTGATATATAAATATTCAGCCCAAAATAAAAATGGCCTACTATTAGTGTTTCTTCATGAACTTCTTTTCGCGTACTAGGCCCACCAACGCTTGATGTCTTTGTCTTACTCTTCAATTACATTTATATGCTCAAATCTCTAATCTTAGGGGATACATAATTGTAATAGGGGTTTTACATTTCAAAACAGGGATAAGAGGCATGCAAGCCCCATTAAACATTACATAAAACCAAAAATGAATAAATAAATGTAAACATTCATTCAATCATTCATACATGCAAGAGTAGCCCATGATCATCCAAGTGCAACATAAAATAATTAATTACGAGTATATCACAATTAATCATATCCAATTAATAACTCTTTATTAATTTTTTATTTCTCTTACTTTGATAATGAAATCTAATTTCACTATCTTTAAATTAACAAACAACTTTATTAATTTATAGTGCCAAAATTATGATTGGGCCTACTAATTAAATAACCCATAATTTAAAAACCTTTTTAAATAAAAGATCATAAGCCTAAAACCATGTTCATAAGCCCAAAATAATTTAATTTTGATCAACCCAAAAGAAAAGGAAAATTTTTTTTTTTAGATCCAGATCCATCAAACATGGATCCTGGATCTGGGGTCCAGATTCAGACCCAGACCTGAATTGGGTCTGAATCTGAATCTGAATCTGGGTTAGGTCTAGAAACCATACTAGAAAATCCCCAAAACTCGCCCGCAATAGCTTAGCTGTCGTGGCTGTTGCGGCTTCCATGGCCACTAGGAGCATGGTGGCTACCGCGTGGAGCCACAAGGCACGGCTCTGCACCTCGCAACCACGATACTTCTCGCAGCTACCTAGCCTAGTGGCCGCGATGAATCAAAACTCCTCGCAGCCGCTAGGCGACGCTGTGAAAGCCTGGTGGCTCTCGCAATGACCACAACCGCGAGAGACAATTCTCGCAGCTATGGTCTGCAAGAGACCCAATTAAGTCATTCCACGATCAGGAACATTTTTTTAGAATTTATCAATTAATCATAAACTTCGACTCTCATATTCTTAACCACTTTAAGAATTAAATCCACTTGATAATTCTATGGACTTTATTTAACAATTAATATATTTAATCATAATTAAATGAAATTACCCATTCAATAAATAAAATAAATGAATAAATAACTAATACAATAAATATGTCCCAAAGTTAATTGGCTCTTAAGGCATAAACTCTAACAACAGATTCGCTTACTAAAGGTTTACCACCCAAGGTCTTTCATGAGCATACTGCTCATATGGATGTTGTCTTATTTGATGATATGGAGTTTTAGTGGGAGTCTGTTTATGTATTCAGTTCTTTTATTTGAGAGTATGTATGTTCAGTTTTCTGTACAAAAAAGTTGATGGTTTTATTTTCAGTTATTACTCTGAAAGTGTTATCTTTCAATTGTGGTTTAACATAAAGTTTGAAAAACTAAGGTTTGATCTCACTACATAATAAAGTTCAGACCAATTGGAAATAGGCATGTTTGAGATCACATTGCATGTAATTTCCAGCCACACATCCATACTTGATCTATGTCATTGAATATATTTGGTATAGTGATCATTGATAGGTCTAATTATGATGAAATGTAACGAAGGCCGCTTTGGTCTTATGCTGGTATAAGAGGTGGACCAGATTGATTCGGAAGATGTTTTAAGAATAGATAGCAATTTTGCGTGCGCCTATGGTTATTAAATGTAATTGTCTTTGGTGTTAATTTGTAGCCCAAGTGGGAGATTGTTGGGTTATTTTCAATAATTTAAATATGGGCTTACTAATAATTAACAATTATATTTGAATTTCTATTCTAATTAGGATAATTAAGTGATCTAAATATAGAAAAGATCCTAATGAGACATCTTATGTGGTATCCAAAAGCAACCTAGTTAAGGATTAGTGGGATTCTCATTAAGTTGTCTATATAAAGAAGCTCTTGGTCCCCAATACTAATCATCATTTTTCTCTGTTCTTTAATTCTTCATGTTTGAGAGACATCCAGTAATAGAATCTTGATAGCAGATTTAGATACTCTTGTAAAATAAGTGTACTAACTAAACTTCACATGGCACAAAAAGAAACATATTTTGACCAAAGAAAATGAGAAGCAAAAACAATGGTTTTAGATCAGCTTTGAAGAAGTTAAATCTCATACCAATCACATCAATAAAAAGCTTAATCTGCTTCAAAAATCTTCAAGCTCTGCATTTTTTT
Organism: Ehretia macrophylla; assembly: GCA_037974665.1. Taxonomy (NCBI): domain Eukaryota; kingdom Viridiplantae; phylum Streptophyta; class Magnoliopsida; order Boraginales; family Ehretiaceae; genus Ehretia; species Ehretia macrophylla. The sequence continues at coordinate 11,209,495 of CM075768.1, forward strand.
TTTTTTTGCTCTTTGCCTACTCTTTACTGAAAATGTTGAAACAAAACCCAAAAATGCATATAAGTAGTTGGGCTTGAAGTAAAATCTCGGATGGTGTTTAATTTTGTTAATGTTTTACCCCTTAGTTTATTGTAATTGCAGATACCTCCAAACTAGTTTTGGAAATTACAATGTTATTTCGATTGAGTTTTTTTTTTCTTTAAATGATGGAAATTTAAAAATATAACATTATACTTTTTTGTTAGAAAATTATTGTAGTATGTTTATATACTAAATTTGCAATGGTGATGCTCCGTTAGTCTATCCTTGATGACAATAATAGTAGTTAAAACCAAACTAAACCAAACTGAACTTTTGTCCCACTAGGTGGGGTCGACGATGACAACAATAGTAGTTAAACAATGAAAATTATTTTTAAAACTTTGTGGATTGAAAAGTGGAATATTGTTGAAAAAAGATAAAGATATATTATTATCTTTATTTACCTACAAATACAACCACATAAATAGATTAATGCAGGCATGCACGCATGCCGTTTCGACCCTAATATGGGCACAAAATAGTGGAATTATGCAGTTATTAAAATGCCCATGGGGACAAAGGGAACATTTCTCACCTAGACACTTGTCACAAGAATAGTGCACAAGGACAAGTGGGGACCATCAAAAAAAATTCTTTAACATTACTATAAATAGCACATGGAAAGCAACTGGAAAGTAACTAGTTTATTGTATTGCTAAATTTGTCATAGCCCATTGGGTTAATTGCCGAGGCAACTTACTAATTCTCCCGCCCGAAGAGGAACGTGGGAAATAACCTCCGTCGTCCCTTTTCATTGCTTGAGCAGGATCTCAACTCGGATCAAATTGTGCAGGTCTTGTGATCGGCTCGGATGTGACACATTGCATATCTAACATACCCAAAAAAAATAAGATAAAAAATAAAAAAATAAACACACATGCAAATAATTCCCCCATACACAGACATACACGTACAACGTCTTCTTCACCAAAACACCTTCACCCACACACCTCACCCATACACAGATATGCGTGTATTTTTTTTGGGCAAGGACATGCATTTATTTGTTTTTTTTATCAAGCGCATAATACACCAAAAAAAAAAAAAAAAAACTTGAACAGTAAACATTTGAAAAAAAAATCAGTAGACTTACCTATAAATGGTAGATAAAGATATTAGATGCCGATTTGGCTTACAAAGAGCAAGAGGTATTCTTCTTTCTGAGAGAGATGAAGAGTTTTCTTGAAAATGATAGATGAATTTTTTTTTCTTAAAGAGATGAAGAGTTTTGTTTTTACAAAATAAAAGACGTAAGGGTTATTTCTTGGGTATTGGAAACTTTTCTTTTGGTCAACCTCGGGTGTTAGAATGCACAAGGATAGGAAAGTAATTGTGAAAAATGATGATTTCTATGCAAAATTGGTTCAAAAGGGTAATCCCGTACTTATAACCTAAAAGGTTATAATGGTCATTTTGTACTTATATCTATTTTTAAGGGCGTATTTGTAATTGTGCTATGAAATGACATTTTGAACCAAAAAAATAGGGTGAACATCAATGGGTTGATGTTCACCCCGATAAATGAATGGTCCAGATTCATCAGCTTGCCACGTTGGCAGCCTGATAGAAGATGAACTCGTATATGTAGCTTCAGCTCTAGACTTTGTACTAACAAGAAAAAAGGCATTTCTAGCTTTAGCACTTTAGTTACAGCAGTATTCTTATCATTTTAAGTTATAGAGAGAGTTTTGACCTATTTTGATTCGCAAGTTTTCGTTATTTGAAGTGTTACTATTATGAAAAGTTTAATCTCTGTATCTTGAGATGTTTGCACTAAGAGACGCAAGCCCGAAGACGAAACGTTAAAACCTTAAGAACATCGAACCAAGCTCGTGCCTTGATTTTAATCAATTTGTGATAACGATAAGGATGAACTCGTGTGACTTGTGTAGATAACTTTATTTGATTACTTGTAATCTTGATTGTATCATGTGCTTTTGTCTTGCATATGACTCCTAGCATGTAATCTTGATTGTATCATGTGCTTTTGTCTTGCATATGACTCCTAGCATATAGCCTGTTGTACTCTATATAACTTGTGCACCTGATGTGATGTAACATGATAGAAATATGGAAAACTATTAAAAATGCTAAAGTGTAGGTTAGTCAGCCATCACCCAATAAATGCATGCCACATGGACGTAGTGGTTGTCATTGGAAAGCACTCACTAAATGTGACTTTACCGAATTATCCTTTGTCTTTTAAATGCAGAATTTATGGAATTACGGTGGGACCCATTGAATTGACTTGGTGTCATTATTAGGATTGCACGTTTTTACCGTCCTATCCCCAACTAACTATGCGTAATTACTAAAATGGACTGAATAGTAATGTGCATAAAGACAAACTAAGTGTCAAAAGACTAAAGTAGCCCTCTGCAACATTAAATGCAACCAAAGTCAATTTCATTCCAACATAAAATAATCCCGCCCAAAGTTTAAGTTTGAAATGGTTAGTAATTTTTTGTATATGTGTTATGTTTATCTGTTGCTTAAGTTTCAATATCCGTAGAAAATTATTATAATATGTAATTGTCTAGTCCAATTAAATTTTAACGTAACTACTACCATTATACAAACATCAAATCAAATTAAATTGTGTTAAATGCAAAAAGAAATTTTAATGCATTATAAATATGAAATGGTTTGTAACGAATAGTATATGTGGCATGTTTATCTGTTGTTTAAGTTTCAATATCCGTAGACAAGCATTACAATGCATAATGTCCAATCAAATTAAATTTTAAATGTAACTACCACCACTAGATAAACATCATATCAAATTAAATTGTGTTAAATGCAAATGAAATTTTTATGCATCTGAAATATGAAATGGTTTGTAAGGAATAATACATGTGGTATGTTTATCTGTTGTTCCAGTTTCAATATCCATAGACAAATATTACAATGCGTAATTATCCAATTAAATTAAATGTCAACGTAACTACCACCATTAGATAAACATCAAGTCAAATTAAATTGCATTAAATACAATAAAAAATTTAATGCATCTGAATGTTTATACATCTAACCATTCAATACTTTAAAATTCACGAATTGTAATAGCCAATTTTAGTCAAAGAGAAAGGAAGAAGAAGGAAAGAATATCAGGTTAGTTTTTAGATAGGAAAATTTTGTATTTAATTTTTTTTGTAAGAATCAGGAGTTTGTTTATTTGTTTCTTATTTACTTTTTGTTAGTATTTAATTTATTTTGTATGTATATGTTGAGAGTTCATTTACTTCTTTCGTAATATTTATTTTATAGTATCATATTCTATTTTATTTCGTAAATTAGTTGATAGATTAAAAAAAGTCGTATTTAATTTATCATGTAAGTATTTATATTTTTTTTTTTTTTTTTGTAATATTTATAAGTTTTCTATCTGGATTTGTTGTTGGTTCTTACTAATGTGTAGTTGCAATTGTATACATTTATGTACGTGCATTAGAAAAATTATTTTGTCCATTCATTTACTTATTTGTGTAAGATATAGTCTGTTTGATTTTTTTTTATTTTTTGCAGTAATATTATAAATTTGTATAATATATATTCTGTAAAATAATCTTTAGAATATATTTAGAATTTCACCATAATTTATAGTCTAGATTTTTTTGTTTATAAAGAAGACATTACTAAAATGAATGCTAATTATTGTAGATATACAAGATGGATGGCGATTTTAGCAATGTAGATTTTGGTAAGATGACATTTGGGTCTGTAGAAGAGGCATATGATTTCTACAATAGCTATGCACATGTGAAAGGATTCAGTATTAGGAAAGACACTATACAAAAACATCCAATTACAAAAGTAGCAATGAATCGTAAGTTTGTTTGTTCTTGTCAAGGGTTGCGAATGAAAGAATTCTTGGAAATGCCTGGTAGACAATGGGAATACCGTGCATTGACCAGATATGAATGTAGTGCAAAACTTCATATAAAGCTTGATAGAGCAATCATGCGTTACATAGTAACTACCTTTGTTGACGAGCACAATCATGAACTTGTACCCAAATATGGTGTTCCAGAGTTACGCTCGCACAGACGCATTGATGATGGGCATATAAATGCAGCACATTCTATGCATCATGCCGGTATAAATCCTAGTAAAGTAATGGATTTCTTTAACTACAGTTCCATTGGATACGAACGTGGGTTTCACTAGGCTAGACTTGTACAACAAAATGTATCGAGATCGCCAACAAGAAATCATCGATAGGGATGCTAACATTGCGCTTGCATACCTATACGGGAAGTTCGAAGGAGATCCAATGTTCTTTTTTTGAGTACACAGTTGATGACGATAACCGGCTTGATAAATTGTTTTGGACTGATGGAAGGTCTAGGGAGGAGTACGCAGTATTCGGGGATGTATTGATATTTGATGCAACTTATAAGACCAATTCGTACAAGTTTTCTTTAGTCATCTTAGCTGGGGCAAACAATCATCGCAACACATGCATTTTTGCTACTGCATTGATTAAAAATGAGAGCATAGAGTCCTATGTATGGGTGCTCAATACTTTTATGTCTGCGATGAACAACAAGATACCATTGTTGGTGGTTACCGACGGAGACAAGTCAATGCAAGCAGCTATCACCATTGTCTTTCCAAATGCGAAACACAGGCTTTGTCGTTGGCATCTTGGACGTAATAAAACCTCAAATGTGCATATTGATAATTTCGGGGAAACTTTTAGTAAAATGATGTCTCTCAAGTCTTCTATTGAGGAATTTGAATTTGAGTGAAGGAAAATGGTTGTTCATCATGACATTGAGAATCACAAGTGGATTGTGGATGTGTACGAAAGGAGACACAAATCAAGAATAAAAGATACACATATCTCCCAAACACAAAGATATATACTGAGAGATGCAAACTTTCAAATAATCAAGATAAATAAGCTTTCTTTTGCATTCTACTCTTGCCATTATGTGAATCAGTTATGTCTCTCAATTCTTTTCCAGTCACATTGAACAAAAATTTTGGAACCAATCCTAAAATCTATCGTCATCAAACTTCAACAAGAGTATCCAAGCTCAGTGATTGCAAACTAGGAGTGATGCTTAGGAGCCATGGAGGCCATAATTATGTTTGTTGCTTTATCGCCTAGCTTTAAGCATACATATAATCTCTTCCAGTCATTCTAAATGATTCTAAATTGATTCTTAAAATTGCACGATGGAGCACGATGAAGTACGCAACTAAATAAGGGATAAGTCACACAAATTGAATACGATCCACCTGTCAAAATCCATTCAAGAATCTACTAAAGAAAAGTGATCTTTTATCACGGAGGTTAGCTACCTTCCAGTGGCCTAATAATCAGAATAGCCCTATGTTAAAAGAAGATCTTCAAGAGAAGATCATAAAAGGTAGTACCATAAGTGGAAGAAGCAAAATAACTTGTTTAAGTAAAACGAATTCTTTGTGTTCAACATCTTGCTTATTGTGAGAAGCCACAAATACTTCCCATTAGTACAGAAATAACACTTGTTACTTTTAAATCAACTCGTATCATAACAGGAATCTACTTTAACAATAAGGCAAGCTTCTTCATTCAGTTATCCCACAAATTAATGTCGACTCTGTGCAGAAAGATGCACTCATGTTTCTTCATTTAGATATACTACAAATTAATGCCAATTCTATCAAAAGCATTGCATTGCATTACTTCTGTCTTCGCAGAACTGCATATAGGACAAAAATGCAGATCAAGTATATGATCACATCAAAAATTGTAGTTCCATGGTACTGTGTTAGAAGATAGAATTGCTGCTTTATCGCCTAGCTTTTAGCATACATATAATCTTTTTTTTTTGGCGGGGATGAAGTACGTTCAACCAAAGAAAGATAAAGACGTAGCTACTTTACGACGAGCTTTACGACGAGCAGGGTTATAACTTTTACTTAATCTAAAATTTTGTTAAAAATATGTGTATTCTAAAAGTATTTTTATGCAAAAAAATTAATTTAACCCCAATAGCAAAAGACATAGCGACCAACAGAGAACTCTTTTTGCATCCATAATGTATTTCAAGCACAAAACATTCAATGAAAATTGGTGACAACTTGTGATAGAAAACAAGTACTTTAATCAAGAAAAAGGTTGTTCCTATTCCAAAAGGGAATAGGAATTAGTCATTTCATCGTTGATAATACTAATGTTTATAGCAAACCAAAGCAAACAACAGACAACAAAGATGAAGATGAAAATAAAAAACTTATGAGTAATGGAGATGGCGGCGGCGATGACAGAGATCAAATAAAAGATGAAGATCAGCGACCAACCTAGAAGACAAGAGAAGATTATGGATGTCTTGATCGTTAATGGCAAAGATGAACAGTTGAAAAAACCCTGGAAGATGAGAGAGATGAGAGGCCTTTGTGATAGTTTTTTTTTTCTAAATCGTTTGTGACACAGTTGTTGGCAAGGAGAAGATGAACAGTTCTTTTGCACGTTTGAAAGACGTTGATTTGATTGTTGCTTGAGGCTTTGGTAGTGTTCTCGTAAAACAAGAAAAGGTCAAGAATATAATTTTATTTTGAGGGTAAAGTAGACTTTTGTCTGTGCTCATCATCTTTGAATTGAGGGGTTAGTTTAGTTATTATACAATATATATTATATTTTAAAAAAAAATGAGGCCCAACTGTCCAGACGTTTTGGTTAGTCTTAGCGTTTTTAATAATTTCCCTAGAAATATAATACCCAAATACTTTGTAAACTATACATGGTATCAAAAGACAACGACCTATGTCGTCTTTTGCTACTCTAATACCCCCACACTGCTACTACCTTTTCCTTACCATCTTATAACGTTAAGGCATATGTGACTGTTATGCTTGATCACAACAATTACTTAACCTAGAAAACTGAACTCCTGAATTTTTTTACTTTCAATGATTTACTTGGTTTCATTGACAGAACGATTCCTAAACTGAGGAAAGAGGTTACTTGCACCCAATCCTCTGAATCTGGAACAAAGGGTACTTCTTCTATATCATCTACCTCATCAACCCTTTCCTTGACAAATTAGACGCGGTATGACACTTTTTTCACTTCGTGTATCGCTGCTACTGTGTCCGACTCACTTGTCCACCAGGCCAAAGGTCATGATTCTGCACGTGCCCTTTGGTGTTCTCTTGAAGAATCCTTTTTCTAGTAACCCTTGGCTCGCAAATCACTTTTGTGCACCCAGTTACATGTGACTAAGAAAGGTTCTAAACCAATGGCTAAATATCTTCAGATGATTTATCCTCTGTCCGCTGCTCTTTAGGCTATTGGTGACACTCTCTCTGACTTAGACTTAGTTCTGGCTACGCTTGATGGGCTTCCTAAGGAATATCATGCTTTTGTCACGATGGTTGAAAATCTGAATCCTCCATCGACGTTTGGCCAACTACGTACCAAATTACTCATGTTTAAACAGCGTGCTTTATTAGATGATATTTCACTGCCCAATGACTCAACCATGACTTCTGGTTTTATTAGTCAGCTTCAATCAAACTCATTAAATGACCCTCCTCAAGCAACGACTGTCAACAATGCACTTGTGGCTACCAAATCTTCTTCCTCTGTGGGTCCCAACAAATTCATTCAATCTGACCGTGCTTCACCATCTGCAACAAAAGCCAAGGACCTGTTTAGAAGTGCTTTTATTTTTTTGTTTTGTATAATAGTTTTCAAGAACAGTTTTGAAAAATTATTTTTAAAAATAAAAAATCAGAAAATTTGCTTGAGTAGAATTATTTCCAAAAATAGTTTTCAAAACAAAAAAACAGAAAAATCGTTTGGCAAAAGTGTTCTAAAAAATAGTTTTAAGAACAAAAAAATAGAAAATTTATTTGAGTGTCAAGACATACATACAACATATCCACACACATCACACAAAATCACCACCAACAAACACCACTGCTACCTAGCACCACCATTGTCACCAGTTATTATCACCAACCGAATACCCATCAAAACCTATTGCCTATTACAATAAAAGTAAACATCTTGACTTAACATATAAAACATAAAGTTAACAAGTCTCCATCATCATAATTATAACAAGTTCCAAGAACATAGACATTCACAATGCAGACTAAGCCTTGGGTTCAACCACAGAATCAACAACAGGTTTATCGGGCATGTACTCCACATAAACCACATCGGACTCTCCTGAAATGATAGCAAATGGGGGTGAGTTTCCACAAACTCAGTGAGGGGGGAATAAGGGAAGGTTTTGAAAAGCTATTTTAACTTTGAAAATGCCTTTTGAAAACATGCCATGAACATTAATATGCAACAAGCATAAATGGAGCAAGAAATGTAAATTACATAACCATATATCAAGGATACGCTTATTTTGCTGTTTCAATTCCCCGGGCACCAACACAAACCCCACCATGCACCATTACAACCCTACCATGCACTATCACAAAGCTTAACATGCACCATTACAACCTTAGACCCTTATGAAACACTCTGTTCATTCGGGATAGGGAATAAAACATCAGTAGCCGTGTCATTGCCTGGCAAGCCCTATGTGGCCCAGTGCAACACAACTACCGCATCTAGTTTAAAGGCAACCCTTCGCACTGCATTAATATTTGTATATGCATATAACCACATCACATTAGCATCAAATTCATGCATTCATGACAACTAGGGAAAACAACAATATAGGTTGTTTCCCCGAACACATTTGCATATCACGCCCATTTAACAAGCTATCAACCATATAACCAAACACCTAGATCACATTTAGCATGTATGCTTCCTCTTCATCCAATTCAATCACATTGACATCAATTCAAGACTTGATAACACATTCAACAAGCAAAGAAGTTAATTCAACAATCAACTCAATCCCTAGCAACATTCTAGCAACAATTAACACAATAACGCAACCACATTGTCCCCCAATCATCACTTAACCTAAAACCTACTTAGCAACCATTTATTATACCACGAGGGCAGCCATAGAGGGCCACCAAAAAGGATTACTAGCATTGGACAGTGGGCTATCCAATGCTGGAAAAATCAGCCAGCCTAACCCCCCAAATTTCGTACCATTTCGTAATATCGAGAAATTTGGCTAAGCTACGTTAATATATTAACGTGTATAGATATCATATGAAGGCTAAGAATCAACTTAACACCCAAATTTAGCTATATAACTTATCAAACAACTCAAACAATCCAACTATAACAACTTATGTTTTATACAAGCTATTATCCAAGCAATATGTTCTTTAAGGCCTAATTAGCAATATTTATGAACACTAATAACAATATATAACATAAATAATGAATTTTGAAAGCTTGGTTAGAAAAATCCCCTCACATTTTTGGCAAAATAAAGGAAAAAAGAATCAGTAGAAAGGTAGAACACGGCAAGACAAATTAAAAAAATGTTTGGTTTGGCCCTTGGTTCAACTCCTAACACCTTTTTTTTGCTAAAATTGCATTGAAAACACTATTCCTCAAGCCCTAGGTGCTCTCGGCTGGGAGGAGAAGAAGATGAGTGTTTTTGAGCTATTTTTGGTGTTTTTAAGCTTAAGTAGATGGTCAAAGAAAGTCAAACAAGGTCAATTGCAATTAAAATGGTCAAATGACTAAGTTATCATCCTATTTTGCTCCTAATTTCAATTTTAACATTCTAACAAATGTCTAAGGTGATAAAAGATGAGATTAGACTTAATTTTAGCTAGCATATGCAATTTAATTCCTACGTTGTCAAAGAAGACGAAAAGATAACAATTAGCAAATCAAATGAATTTCAAACGCACATTTGAACTAGAAAACCTAGGTAAATAATATTTTTGCACATATTAAGTATTAAATTAAATAAACACATAATTTTTGCACATAAAAGTCAATTAAACGCGTAATTTGTATGTAAAAGTCAAATAAACACATAATTACACATAAAGGTCAAACTCGGGGCTTTACACTTAGTAATATAGCTCGGGCTATATTGGATACTAGACTTGTGGGTCACTCCCAGGAACAAGGGAATAGTATCTGAGTGATGATTATAGGAAAGATAAAGGTCCAAGTTGTAGATGTAATCAAGACAGGATGATAGTGCAAATGCAGGACCTACTCTTGGTTACAGGTAAAACATAGAGGGGCATTTCAGTCATTTTCACTTAGTGGGTCAAAGACAGAAACCTCCCTTAGAAGTTTATTAATTGCCATGGAGTGCAACCCTAACTCTTTAGTGGAATGAGTTAAGGTTAAAATGGTCAAAGTACAGCTAGTGTCTAGCAATGGTATTTTAATCATTTTGAAGCCATAACAATTATGTCTTCGGGTCCCTCTCCTAGCCACTCTCTTTTGTGGTGTACTACCTCTTCTTCTAAGCTTGGTACTCGTGTATTTATTGAGGTATTAAGTATGGTTTCCTATTTAGGAAGTCTTAGTAGCTTTTAGAAGTTAAGATAATCAGACAAAGAACATTTTTGGACAATAATGTTTGTCTGATGATGGCTTGTCTTAATAGGCGTATGTCAAGCTTGTGTCAGGCACATGAAGGCTTGTGGAGCTAATTTGATTAGGAGATAATTCAGATTTTTGATTTTATGGAGATTATCTTCAAAAGAAATTCAAGAAAAAACTAAATTGAATCTCCTAGACAATCTAAAACTCCTACTCTATTTTATCCCCTTGATATACACAGCTAAGCTACATAAACTACACAACAGCCACGAAATTCCTCTCCCATATACACATACATACACAGCCAAGAGAAAAAACAAAAAGGTAGAGAAAAAGAATTCCACCGATTTCATACATTGTTTGTTAGAATCGTGGAATGAGGGAAGGTATATCGATTATACGTTAATTCTGCACGTTATTTTGATTGCTAGAATGATTTATTGCATGGATCTGTGGTTTAAAGTTTATGAATGCCTACATGTATTTTATATGTCATATGAAATTGATTATATGTCCATCCTAGGCTAGTTTTCATCAACCATCATTGAAGCAATAAAATCTTATAATAGATTTCATGCATTTCCAAGTCTGGAATCTTGTGGACCTACCTACAAGGTGTTGTACCTAAAGATTGTAAATGTTATACAAGAGAAAGAGAAATACAGACGGAAATGTGGAGACCTTTATGACAAGTGGGAAAAGATTATTACCATAGACAAAGAGTTGACTATAAGGAAATCTTTTCACTAGTTGTTGAAATCCATTATGATTTATTGGTCATAGTTGCACACTACTATTATGAGATATGGTTGATGGATGTCAAAACGGCATTCCATAATGACTTCATTAAGCCTTGTTTATACAAGAAGGTCAAATAAAAGGCTGATCACATTCCTTATCTTGTACGTGGATTGAAGGCGTGGCGTTAGTTTCATAATGAAGGTGCAATAGGGCGTCAGCTTCATAATAAAGGTGCAAAAGGCGTCAGCTTCAAAATGAAGGCGCGTAATGGCGTCAGCTTCAAAAGCAGGAACACAATGGGATCGTCTCGAGATATATAAATAACAAAAACATGCAAGCGCAGCGGAAATAATAACAATTAAAATTTTGCATGTAAGCAAGTTGTATTTACAAAATGTCAAGGGTAAATATGTAACTAGTACATTAAAAGAAAATACATAAAAGTATATACAACTATATACAAATGTATTTAAAATGAAATACCTTGCGTGGAAAACTCGGATGTAGACTCTTGAAAGGAAGATCTTGACTCAGACAAATCTCTTTCGCAAGTGCAAAGGCCCTAGTCGATCCATGGGTATCCAAAAGCAAAGGACAACTAACTAATAGAAGTGCTTGCTTAGTTAAGTCCAAGAGCTTGAGTAATTTAGAGTTAAAAACTAGAAGCAAAATATTTTCTAACTCTACTTACTTTGGCCGAATTCACCAAGAGAAAGAGAGAAAATTCTAGCTTCTAATTGTATGTAATATTCGGCCAAAAGCAAAGCAAAAATGAATGAAGACATGACCTCTATTTATAGATGCACAAACTTGCTCATCAAATGCCAAGTGTCAAGTTCAATTAACATAATTTTCTAATTAGAGTAACGCATGTCATATATATATAAATTAGGAAATCTATGGCATAGGTAAAAGATGATTCAAAGACCACCATCACCACCAGACTCGAAGACTACCATTACCACCACCATAGACCAACATCACCATCTCAAACCCAGAGGACCACAATCACCACCGCCATAAACTACCTAGTTACCGCCACATCCACTACTTTATTATAACCACATCATTTTTAGATTAATCGCCATCTACTCTCTTGTTTTATAGCAGCTTTTGTTATGGATTTTGCAGAAGAGTCGTCATCTTTTGTTGAACTTTACAAGAAAAAAAAAAGCACAGAGAATAGAGAGAGAGAGAGAGAGTTGACGTTGGTGGGTGGTGATAGTGAAAATCGAAGATTGAAAAGAAAGAGACATGTTATAAAGTTGGTTTTTGTATTTGCCATTGAAGTTGAGAGTATTTATAAATAAGCCATTAATGAAAATGATTCTCCGTGTTTTTTTGAGTTTTGGAAACAAAAACCACTAAAAGCATGTTTTAATTGTTTTGCTTTTTTGGTTTTTGAGAATAGAATTTTGAAAATGATTTTTGAAAACTATTTTTCAAAACTTTTCATCCAAACAAAATCTTTAGTTTTTAAAAACTAAAAAACTAAAAAATAGTTTTTAAAATATGTTCAAAACAGGCCCCAAGTGTCAGATATGTCAAAAATTCGGTCACTCAGCAACCAAGTGTAGATATCGTTATGCCCAGTCACGAAACAGTCATCCTAAAACGCAGTTTGCTAGTTATCACCGCTATCAACAGTTTGCCACTCTTGTTTACCCCACGGGCTTGGTTCAGCAGTGGATTCCTGACTCTGGTGCTTCCTCCCGTATGACATCTGATCCTTCCCTTATTCAGAATATTCAGCCATATTAAGGTTCTAATCATGTAGTGGTTGGTGACGAATGCCTATCCAAAACACAGGTTTTTCATCTCTCTCTCATCCACTACGTTCCTTTATTTTACCTCAAATTCTTCATGTACCTCTTCTTACTAAAAATCTTTTGTTTGTCTCTCAGTTTACAAAAGATAATTCAATCTCACTCGAATTTTTCCTCTTTGATTGTATTGTTAAAGACCTACGCACAGGGATACCACTCATCAGAGGTCGCGTCGAGTCAAATCTCTATACATTTCCATTGTCCACTCCTCATTCGCTATTACATTATTCTGCCCTTACAATGTCTTAATCGTCTGCCTCGCTCTGGCATCGGCGTCTTCGTTACCCATCTAAGTCCATCCTGTCTGTCCCACGCTCTCAGGATTTAGTCAATTTTTTTGATTTCTTGTCTTTAAATAAAGGTTGTATTGCTTGTCTAATGGGAAAAAACCACAAGCTTCCATTTGTAAGTTCAACTTGGCTGACTTTTAAACCATTAGATCTGGTTCATTATGACATTTGGGGTCCTGCCCCAGTTCCGTCTTGTTATGGTTTTTTAATCCTTTTTTGATGACGTGGGAATCCAGTTGGTGGAGCCCGACCACTGAAGACCGAAGGAGCTTGACCACCCCCTGGTAAACCCCCGAGTACAGTGATACGTCCCAATACATACACCGGTTCAGTCAAGGTTACTCAGGGCAGGTTGCGTGAATCAAACCTGGGAGCATCCCACATTTGAAGTACACCCCTTACCGCTGGGCTGTCCTTTGGGGACCAATTCTTTATTATCTTTATTGATGATTTTAGTAGGTTTACTTGGATTTATCCTCTCAAGCATAAAAATTATTGTGTTGAATGCTTTAGTCATTTTAAATATCTCTGAAAATTTTCTCGGTACATCCATCAAATCGTTTCAGAGAGGAAGCCAAAGAGCTCACTCAGGGTCATTTTAAAACTATTCTTACTGAGGCAGGTATTCAACAATACATATCCTATCCCCATACCCCTAAATAGAACGGACTTGCAGAAAGAAAAATTAGACATATCACTGAAATGGGTATAACACTCTTATCCCAATCATCTCTTCCTAAGCAATTTTGGATGGAAGTTTTCACTACGTCTGTTTTTCTTATTAATTTGTTACCATCCCCTACTTTATCAAATAAATCTCCTTTTGAAATGCTCCATACTCAAGCTCCAGATTATTCATTCCTACACGTGTTTGGCTCACTCTGTTTCCCTCACTTAGGTGCTACTAAATCAGACAAGTTAAGCCCCAAGTCAACTCCCAGTGTGTTCATTGGTTACTCTGATCAATTTCATGGCTATCGATGTTTTGACTTGCAGCATAAGCATGTGTACACTTCGTGCCATGTTATTTTTGACGAAAATACCTTTCTGTTTGCTGCCGAATTCGCATCACCTATTTCCTCAAGCTCATCATGTTCTCCTATACGCGGTCCCACAACTGATCATCTCTTTTCCCTACTTCCTAGTTGTCTTATTGTGACATTGTCACATCCTTTATACAAGCTAATGCATCGAGCCCCACACGCATTTCCTCTGACCATGACATACATGATATTCATGCCCACCATTAATGCATCGGGTCCCACTAGCCATAATTTCGCCTATTGTCATTCTATGCCTAGGTCCTACTGATCTACCCTCCTTCACAAATCAGCCTACAAATACTATTCTTATGGGCCCTACTGCTGTTCATTCTACAACTGAGTCTTATGGTCCATTTGTTCCTATGCCCTCTGGTGTCGTTGTGCCCTCTCATTCCATGGTCACACGTTCTCACGACCACACTCGTAAGGCTGAATTATGTGTATAATTTAATTAATCTTGACCATATGCTTGATTATTTATGATAATGGATTCGGTTTATATATCCATGTCTTAAAGTTTGATAATACGTGATTTTCATGTTCTTGCTTTTCGTGATTTTAGGGTTATAAAGTTCTTAATTCATGATACAATTCAGTTTTAATTTTCTCTGATTAGGTTTGATTCTCGTAGAATTGCATGAGAAAATTTAGGTATATCAATTTTGATATATATGTATGTGTATTACGGATTAAGGAATCTAAAAAATACGTTTGAGCATGAATATTTGCGTGTTATATGCCATTAGAGCATTAAAAATTACTGAAAAACGAGGATCGAGTCGGACGAGTGAGCTAGTCGAATAGCTCGCCCGACTTTTCTCATCAAACTCTTCCAGTAAGCTTATTAAGGGAGTCGATCGAGGGAACCAGTCGAGTGACACAACTGATTCACTCGTCCGACTCATACAGTGGCAGTCGATCGAGGGAGCTGGTTGAATGACTCGACCGACTCACTCGTCCAACTCATATAGGGGCAACCCATATAAGCCAGTCGGTCGAGTAACTCGACCGACTTGACTCGTCCGACTTGAACAGGTACATATATGGGAAATTCTTTTTAATTTTTGCACATGTATCTTTTATCTTGAAATAGATTGATTGAAGCTTAACGTTGCCAAAGTAACCTCTTTTGTGTAGATTAATTTATTTTGAGATAATAAGATGTGTATATTTGTTATTTATGCTATTAATTATCGACCCAAATGAAAGTTATAGATTGGCCAAATAGTAAATATACTTGCGACAATAAATGTGTGATGATTATAAAGTGTCTACATAGACAACAACACGTCGGCCCAAAGGAAGGCTGTTGTTTGACCAGATTTATTATCAACATTTGATTTCTGCATGGAGAGTACCGCTTACAAGTTAATGATCGGTTCAAAGGAAAGTCATTGATGTTGTGCTGGGTATCTTGTTGAATGGGTCTACCACTACAATTATATGAAAATTTATGTCAAGCATTTACATGTTTATTTTGTTTTAACTTGTATATATATATATATATATATATATATATATATATATATATATATATATATATATATATATATATCTTGACATGAATTTATTTTAGTGTCCTTATGTTATCTGTTTGTTCTCTTTTTTTAGTTGCATCTACTGCTATTAGTGTCGTTGCCAACATAAATTCAATTTTTGTGCTTAACAACACAAATTTTAAGAGCTACAAAGAGAACGTTCTGTTAGTTCTCGGATGTGTGGATTTAGACTATGCATTAAGGAAAGAATAACCCACTCCTCTTACAGATGCAAGTTCATCTGAGGACAAAGTGAACTTTGAGAAGTGGGATCGCTCAAATCGACTTAGTCTAATGATGCTAAAGAAAAGCGTTCTAAAAGCATTCAGGGGTGGTATGTCCGAAGAGGTAACTGCTAAGGGTTTCCTTACAAAAATAGAAAAAAACGTTCGGTAAGAACGAAAAGGCTAGCTGACCTTGTTCAGATGAGGTACAAAGGTAAAGGAAACATAAGAAAGTACATTATGGAGATGTCTAACATCGCTTCAAAACTGAAGGCACTAAAGTTAGAGTTGTCTGATGACTTGCTCGTGCATCTAGTACCCATATCCCTTCCTACACACTATGGACAATTTATTGTGAGTTATAACACTCAAAAGGATAAATGGTTTCTTAATGAGCTCATTTATCACTGTCACGCCCCAACTCGACCCCACCTCGAACCAAGTCAGGATGCGATGAAATTTCGGCATTATAACGACTATAATATGGATAACCAAACAATTAAACTTGCATAAAAACACTTCATATATTCACAACAACCAACAAATAACCGAATCGTCCAATAACAACCACAATAAAAGCCATCTGACCCAACTTCAACATGATCAAACATATACAGGCCTTATAAGAAAATACATAAGCCTAACCACCTATACAAGTAAAATAAAGACTTATGTAATTCATTACAGGCCTATCAAAATGAAAGCAACAATTAAAGTAAACATTTAGTTCATAAGGTTCATAATCCTCAAAATAGTAAATACAACAAGATCATAAGCATAACATCCACAAGGCAAACTATTAGGCCTCAGGCTCAACCACAGTATCAACTACAGGTTCAACATTTACATATTCCACATACTCGACCATCTCAGGCTCACTTGAAATGTTAGCAAACGAGGGTGAATTTTTACGAACTCAGTGATGATGGAATAGGAAAGGTTTTTAAAACATTTTAGGTTTCAAAAACTTATTTGAAAACATGACATGACAAGTAAATGTAACATGCAAGAATGTAAATAACCAAGTAACGAGAATACAGTCGTTCTGTTGATGTCGTCTCCTTATAACCCCTTCATGAACTCATCTCCTATACACCAACACGGATGTATTCCGGATGTACATCAAACCTACGACCCAAACCCTTGTAAAGCTCTCTGTTCACAACGAGATAGGGATTAGAACCCCGGTAGTCATATAATCGCCTGGCAAGCCCTATGCCACCCAGTGCAACATGACACTACCATATCGATTTTAAAGGTTGCAACCTTACAAGACACGTCACATACGCATTCAAGATAAGCACTTCACGTATTCAAGACAACATATTCACACAATCAAGACAATTAAGGGAAAACAACAAAGAGGTTGTTCTCCGAGTAGTTTAACAATTCATATACATTCATAAGGTATCAACCAAGTATCCAAGCATCCAAACCAATGACATTAACAACAATACAAGTCTACACAACTCATTTAACAACCAAGTAAGACAATTTAACATACTACACAATTTCTAGCAACAACTTAGTCTTAATTAATCAACTTTCGAGCAATTATGAAATCATAAGATATCCCAACCTTCCCCTATCATCAAGCTACCCTAGCAAGCAACTAGACACCACAATACAACTCAAAAGGCTTCTAAAACCCATTATTTTTTCCATAATTCCAGCCAACACACACTTCACAAAATTTCATTCCAATTGCAATTTTAAGCCATTACGTGGTGCTAGATTGATATATTAACACTTATGAACATTGTAGGAAAGCTAGGAATCAAAGTCTTTCACAAATTTAACCAATTAAACCATTAACAAACCCAAAATAATCAATTTCGATAAAATATGCTATAAACTAATTATGAATCGGTAAACATGTTCTCTATGGCCTAATTAACAAGATAGAAATGTAGTTCTAGCATTATATAACCATAAATATAAACTTTGAAAACATGGTTATAAAATCCCTCACTTTTTTCGCAAAAATAAAGGCAAAACAATCGGTAGAAACATGGTAGACGACGACACGAGCTCAAAAACGTTAGGTTTGCACCTTGTCTCCGCTTCTAACTCTAAATATTAGCAAAACAATGGAAAAAATACTATTCTAGGGCTTGGAGCTGCTCACAGCTGGAAGAAGAAGAAATTTTTGATTTTTTTTTTGCAATTTTGGTCTTATTTTTGTGCTTAAATTGGTCAAAGGTCAAAGGTCTTGGTCAAACTAACTTAAGTTGGTCAAATGACTTAGTTTTCGCTCCAAATTGATTCTAAACTCAATTTTAATGCTCTACTAAATATTTAAAATGTTAACAGGTGAGTTTAGACCGAATTTAGACTAGTTTAATTAATTAAAACCCGAAAACGGTTAAAGAAGATAAAAAGTCAAAGTTAGCTTTCAAATCGGTTTTCAAATGCATTTTTGAATTAGTAAACATGTAAAAATCATATAATTGAACATTTTATGAATTAAAATAAATAACCATATAAATTTGGCATATAGAAGTTAATTAAACACGTAATTTGCACGTAAAAATTAAATAAATACATATTAGCATGTAATTCGAACTCGGGTTTCACATCCTCCCTCCCTTAAAGAAATTTCATCCTCAAATTCTTACTTGCTACTCGGAACAAATCTGGAAACTGCTGTTCAATCTGATCTCTCCTTTCCCAAGTAGCTTCCTCAATACCATGATGATCCCACAATACTTTCACCATTGGAATCTTCTTTGATCTTTGCTTTCGATCTTGATAATCGAGGATACGAATTGGTCGTTCCTCATAAGATAGATTTTCACCCAGCTGCAAAGGCTCTGACTGTAATACATGAGAAGGATCTGGAAGATATTTTTTTAGCATAGATACGTGGAATACATCATTAATTCTGGAGACACTAGGTGGTAAAGCCAAGCGCTATGCCAAATTGCCAACTCTGCCAATACTCTCAAATGACCCAACAAACCTCGAACTCAACTTTCCACCCTTTCTATGTCGTACCAAGCCTTTATGAGGAGATATCTTCAAGAACACAGAGTCACCAACCTTGAATTCCAAATCCCATCAACGTTTATTAGGATAACTCTTGTATCGTCTCTGGCCTGTTAACATTCTCTGCTTGATTAAATGAACCTTCTCAATTTTCTCTAGAAGTTCCGACATCAAGTTGGATCAACAATTTTTCTCTCCCCAACTTCATCCCAATATAATGGTGATTGACATTTACGTCCATATAAAGCTGCATAAGGTGTCATCCCAATAGTCGCTTGATAACTATTGTTATAGGCAAACTCGGCTAGTGGCAAGTGTTTCTCCCAGTTCTTCCCAAAGTCTAACACACAAGATCTCAACATATCTTCCAAAATTTGAATTGTCCTCTCTAATAGACCATCGGTTTAAGGATGATATACTATGCTGAATTTCAATTGAGTACCCGAAGCTACTTGCAGATGCTGCCAAAATCAAGAAGTAAACCGAGGATCTCGGTCTGATACAATGTTCATTGGAACTCCATGAAGTTTTATAATATTTTCCACATAAAGATCTGCCAACTTATCAAGACTATCATGTTTATTCATCAGAATAAAGTGGGCGGTCTTAGTCAATCTATCCACCACAGCCCATACCGCATCAAACCTTTTCGATGATCTGGGTAAATCTATGACAAAGTCCATGGTGACATGCTCCCATTTCCATTCAAGTATTGTCAACATCTGAAATAACCCTGCTGGTCGTTGATGTTCTGCTTTCACCTACTGACAAGTCAAACATCTAGATACAAACTAAGCAACGTCCCTCTTCATGTTGTTTCACTAGTAGTGTTCCTTCAAATCCCGATACATCTTAGTTCCACCGGGAAGAATTGTATATTTGGAATTTTGAGCCTCCTACAAAATTTCTCTCTGCAAGTTTGGATCATCGGGAACACGCACCCTATTCCGGAACCGTAGAATGCCATCCTCATGTAATTTGAAGCCTGACTCATCACCTTTGATTTGATCTTTGATTTTTTGAAGCTGCTTATCAAGTTGCTGAGCTTCTTGAATCTGAGACAACAACAACGGTTGAATCTGCAAATGAGCACATATAACTCCATCTTGAGTCAATTTCGGCTTCCAGTAACTAGCTTCTTCTAACAACTCCCACTCTTTAACTGCCAACATAGCAATGCTCGCCTTCCGGCTAAGAGCATCCGCCACAACATTTGCCTTCCCAGGTAGATAATTGATAGAACAATTATAATCATCTAAAAGCTTCATTCATCTCATCTGCCTCATATTCAATTCCTTCTGAAAGAACAAGTACTTCAAACTTTTATGATCAGTGAAGATTTCAAATTACTACCCCAAAAATAGTGGCGCCATTTCTTCAAAGCAAATACTATGGCTGCCAACTCCAGATCATGTGTCAGATAGTTCTCCTCATATGGCTTTAACTTTCTAGAAGCATAGGCGATAACTTGACCATGTTGCATAAGAACACAACCCAAGCTCTGATTAAAGGCATCAATATAGATAACCAGATTCTCTGTTCTTTCTGGCAAAGCAAGAATTGGGGCTATAGTCAACCTCTTTTTCAACTCTTGAAAATCCTATTCACACTTCTCATCCCATACAAAGCTCATCCTCTTCTGAGTCAATTTAGAAAGTGGCCCTACAATCTTCGAAAAGTCCTTAACAAATTTACGGTAGTATCCCACCAATCCAAGGAAGCTACAAACCTCCGTCACGTTCTCCGGCCTTTTCCAAGACTTCATAACCTTTATCTTCGCGGGATCCACTAAAATACCTTGCTGTGTAATCACATGACCCGAAAACGATATCTGCCACAACTAGAATTCACACTTACTAAACTTTGCATACAATTGGTATTGTTGAAGCTTCTGTAAGACAAGGCGCAGATGTTGTTCATGTTCGGATTCAGTTTTAGAATATACTAGAAAATCATCGATGAAGATCACCACAAATTGATCCAAGTATGGTTGGAATACTCGGTGCATAAGATCCATGAATGTTGTAGGCGCATTAGTTAAACCAAAGGGCATTACCACAAATTCATAATGCCTGGACTGAGTCCGAAAAGCAGACTTTGGAACATCCTCCTTACGAATCCGAAGCTGATAGTAGCCTTCCCTCAAGTCAAATTTAAAATATATTTTAGGTCCCTACAATTGATCAAACAACTCGTCAATCAACGGCAAAGGATATCTGTTCTGATTGTCACCTGATTCAAACCTCGATAATCAATGCACAATCTCAAAGTGCCATTTTTTTTTCACAAATAAGACAAGTGGTCCCTACGGTGAAGAACTCTGTTGAATGAAACCCTTCTCTAACAACCCCTGCAACTGAACTTTCAACTCCTGAAGCTCGGCTGGTGCCATTCTATACAGTGATTTAGAGATAGGCTAAGTACCTGGAAACATATTAATCACAAACTCAATCTTTCGCTCCGGCGGTAGTCTTGGCAACTCATCGGGAAATATATTTTGATATTCCCGAACTTTTTAAACTTCCTCCAACTTTAGCTTATCAGATGTCTTGTTGATCAGATAAAGTAGACCTGAGCACCCTTTACTCATCAACCTAATAGCTTGGGTTGATGAAATGATAAAACTCTTCGAAGTATCTCAGCTACCTACTACCTCAACCACTAGCTGACCTGACAATTGAAACTTCACAACCTTGGTTCTACAATTCAACTGAGCATCATATTTAGCAAGTCAATCCATACCCAAGATAACCTTATACTCTCGGAGAGGAAGTAAGATAAGATCAGCAAGAAAATCTTGACCTTTAATATGAATCTTACAATCCTTACACACCCACTCAGTTACAAATTTAGTGCCCAGAGGTGTACTAACCTTAATCTCATAAGATAACTTCTCAATTGGCATATTAACACGCCGCACACAAGTAGGTATAATAAAAGAATGTGTAGCACTAGAATCAATCAATACTCTAACGAACTGATTAAAAATGAGAAAGTTACCTTCCACAACCGCTGTTGCATTTGGTACCTCTAACTTGTCAATGGCATAAACACGTGATTGCACTCTCTGCCCTAATGCACTGCCTGCGAGCCTATTCTGCTGACCTTGGCCTCTAGTCTAAAACCTCGGGCAATCCTTCACTCGGTGTTGATCACTACTATAGCCCATGCATTTTCTCGCCTTCTTCTAGTAACCTACCTCCAAATGACCCTTCTTTTTGTAGAAGGTACACTATAACACTGGGGTTGCAGCACTATTACCTGTTGAACCCTGTGTTGACGGTGCTGCTAGACCACTCGTTTGGGTCCTCACAAATACCTACCTGTAATAACCCTGTGGCTAGCTCTGCCTCTGCTGAGACTGGGTTGGGACAAACCTCGTCTGACCCAACGGCTGATATGGCCTCTTGTTCGGCTGACTGGACTCGGCTCGGTTCTCATTCTTTCTCTTTTCAATTCTAGAAGCTGCATTCAAAGCCGCGAGTAGTTGTCGAACTCTAACAGAGCCATAAGATCCTGGAGCTCCGGTCTCAAACCCCTAATGAACCTCTAGGTCCTCCTCTCTGCATTGTGCACAAACTCAAGAGCATAGCAGGATAATTTGTTAAAGGCGGCCTCGTACTGAGCCACAATCATATCACCCTACCGGATGGACATCAACTCCTCCTCTCTAAGCCGGAACAGAATTTGCTCGAAACTCATTGACAAAGTTCTCCTACAAGTATGAGGTATCCTCATGCTCTCATCTTAGTTTCACGGTCCTCCACCACTCTTCAGCAACACCGTCAAAGTAGAAATACCGCATATGTAACCTTTCTTTCATCAAGGTACTCAAGGGCATTATAAATTTTCTCAATTCAGCTCAACCAAGCCTCGGCTTGATATCATCCGGCTCCCCTTGGAACCTCAATGGTTGGTACCTCAAGAAACCCAGCAAGGAATTATCACCACTGTTTCCATTTCCTCAGTTTCTCCCATTATTACCCTACTGGCCCTGATTGTTTTGGTTGTGATTCTAATTCTGATTCTTCCACCTCTGCAATACTTGAGCTATTTGTGCCATGGCTGCTGCCATCTGAACTAGAACCAGTTCAGCTGCCGAAGGTTGCTCCCCCTTACTATCTCTATCCCTATAGGGTCTACCTCTGGGATTCTTTCCAGCCATCTTCCAACCAAAAGATTAGTCACTGGTTATATCACACAAACAGTTATAAGCAGTTATTAGCACATAAGAAACAACCTCACATAAAGTAAAGAAATCAAGTAACTCACATTAGTCACATAAAGCACGTTGAGCACATAAGCACGTCTTTAACGTAAAGCACATTGACTTCAATTAGTTCAACTAACACATAAGACATGCATACATCCTTTCAAGACATGTTCATGTTAAGACCTGTACCCTATAGTCCAAAGGTCATAACTCGGCTTACGCTAATCATGCTCTGATACCATTAGATGTCACGCCCCAACTCGACCCTACGAAGAACCAAGTTAGGACGTGATGGAATTTCAGCATTATAACGGTTGTAATATGGAAAACCAAACAATTAAACCTGCATAAAAACACTTCATATATTCACAACAACTAACAAACAACCCAATTGTCCAACAACCACCACAATAAAAGCCATGATCTAACTTCAACATGATCAAACATATACAACCCTCATAAGGAAATACATAAGCCTAACCATCTATACAAGCAAAATAAATACTTATAGAATTCATTACAGGCTTATCAAAATGAAAGCAACAACTAAAGTTAACATTTAGTTCATAAGGTTCACAATCCTCAAAATACAATAAGTTCATAAACATAACATCCACAAAACAAGCAACTACGCCTCAAGCTCAACCATAGTATCAACTACGGGTTCAACATTTACATATTCCACGTACTCGACCACCTCAAGTTCACCTAAAATGTTAGCAAACGAGGGTGAGTTTCCACGAACTCAATAAGGATGGAATAGGAAACGTTTTTAAAACATTTTAGGTTTCGAAAACTCATTTGAAAACATGACATGACAAGTAAATGCAACAAGCAAGAACGTACTAGAATGTAAATAACCAAGTACCAAGGATACACTCGTTCTATTGATGTCGTCTCCTTATAACCCATTCACGAACTCATTCTCTATATGCCAACATGAATGTACTCCAAATGCAAACCTACGACCCAAACCCTTGTGAAGCTCTCCGTTTACAACGGGATAGGGATGAAAACCCCGGTAGTCATGTAATCATCTGGCAAGCCCTATGTTGCCCAGAGCAACATGACACTAACGTGTCATTTTTAAAGGTTGCAACCTTACAAGAAATGTTGCATACGCATTCAAGACAAGCACTTCACGCATTCAAGACAACATATTCACGCAATCAAGGCAATTAAAGGAAAACAACAAAGTAGGTTATTCTCCGAGCATCTTAGCAATTCATATACATTCATAAGGAATCAACCAAGTAGCCAAGCATCCAAACCAATCACATTAGCAACAATACAAGTCTAAACAACTCATTTAACAACCAAGTAAGATAATTTAACATACTACACAATTTCTAGCAACAACTTAGTCTAAATTCATCAACTTTCGAGCAATGATGCAATCATAAGATGTCCCAACCTTCCCCTATCATCAAGCTACCCTAGCAAGCAACTAGACACCACAATACAACTCAAAAGGCTTCTAAAATCCATTATTTTTCCAAAATTCCAGCCAACACATACTTCACAAATTTCATTCCAATTGCAATTTTAAGCCATTACGTGATGCTAGATTAATATATTAACACTTATGAACATTGTAGGAAAGCTAGGAATCAAAGTCTTGCACTAATTTAACCAATTAAACCATTAACAAACCCAAAATAATCAATTTTGATAAAATATGCTATAAATTAATTATGAATCGGTAAACATGTTCTCTATGGTCTAATTAACAAGATAGGAATGTAGTTCTAGCATTATATAACCATATATGAACTTTAAAATTTTAGTTAGAAAATCCCTTACCTTTTCGCAAAAATAAAGGTAAAACGATCGGTAGAAAAATGCTAGACAACGACACGAGCTCAAACATGTTAGGTTTGTGCCTTGGCTCTGCTCCTAACTCCAAATATTAGCAAAACAATGGAAAAAATACTATTCTAAGGCTTGGAGCTGCTCACGGCTGGAAGAAGAAGAAAAATCTGATTTGTTTGCAATTTTGGTCTTATTTTTGTGCTTAAATAGGTCAAAGGTCAAAGGTCAAAGGTTTTGGTCAAACTTAACTTAAGTTGGTCAAATGACTTAGTTTTCGCTCCAAATCGATTCTAAACTCAATTTTAACTCTCTACTAAATATTTGAAATGTTAACGAGTGCGTTTAGACCGAATTTAAACTAGTTTAAGCAATTAAAATCTGAAAACAGTCAAAGAAGACGAAAAGTCAAAGTTAGCTTTCAAATCGGTTGTCAAATGCATTTTTGAATTAGTAAACATGTAAAAAGCATATAATTGAACATTTTATGAATTCAAATAAATAATCACATAAATTTGGCATATATAAGTTAATTAAACAAGTAATTTGTACGTAAAAATTAAATAAACACATATTAGCATGTAATTCGAACTCGGGTCTCACACCCACTGTGTACAAGAAGAGGATAGATTGAGGTAAGATAAAACTAAAAGTGTTCATGTGGCAACTACCTTAAAGAACAATAAGCAAAAAGGAAAAAACAATAAGGATGCTGCAGTAGGAACTTCACAACCCAGTAAGCAACAAAAGACGCAGGATTAGGAATTCACCTGCTACTTTTTCAAGAAAACTGGGAATGTGAAGAAGGATTGTTCCAAGTACATCGCATGGCGTGCAAAGAAAGGTACACTTCTCACTTTGGTTTTTTTTGAAGTTAACTTAGCTTCTATACATGTTAATACTTGGTGGATAAATTTTGGTACTACTACTCATACAAGTATATCTATGCAGGGATGCCTATGGAGCCGACTGCCAAGTGATGCTGAAAGATTCATCTATGTGGGTCATAGCAAACCAATTTTGGTTGAAGCAATTAAGACCCTTAGATTATCATTCAATACTGGCCATTTTATTGAATTAAGAGAGACTTATGTTGTACCGTCATTTAGGCAGAATTTGGTTTTTGTTTTTGTTTTGGACAAATATGGTTATTCCTATTTTTTAAGCTATATAGTTAAACACCATTGTTTCATTTAATGAAACCTTGCAAATGACTTCAAGAGGTACAAAGCATAAATTAACAAATGAGAATTCCGCCACCCTACGGCACAAGCGTTTAGGTCATATCTCGGAAAGGAAAATTCAGAGACTTGTGTCAGATGGAATGCTTGAACCCCTTGATTACACAAACCATAAGGTGTACATTGGATGTATCAAAGGGAAATAGAAAAACATCAGGAAGTTAAGTGCCAAAAGAAGTTCTGACGTCTTACAGTTGATACATACTGATATATATGGTCCATTCGCTACGTCTTCATAGAATGGTCAACAGTATTTTATCACATTCATAGACGATTATTCTCGTTATGGGTACTTATACTTAATTCATGAGAAGTCACAGTCCCTGGACGTTTTTAAAGCCTTCAAAGCTGAGGTTGAGAATCAATTGGGCAATAAGATTAAGGCTGTCAAATCTGACCGTGGTAATGAGTACTATGGTAGATATGATGGATCAGGTGAACAACATCTAGGGCCTTTTGCCAAATTCCTAGAGGAATGTGAAATCGTCCCATAATACACAATGTTGGGGTCACCTAGCATGAATGGTGTTACTAAGCAACGAAACATGACTCTGGATATAGTAAGACGTATGATTAGTCATTCTTCCTTACCATAATCACTCTTGGGAGAGGCACTAAAAACTACAGCATATATATTAAACAAATTACCTAGTAAAGCGGTAGCTAATACCCCTTATGAACTATGGTTGGGCAATAACCCTAGCATAAAACACTTATACATGGGTTGTCAAGCTGAGGCGAGGCCTTATCGGACACATGAAAGGAAATTGGACTCAAGAAAAATTAACCGTTATTTTGTTGGGTATGCTAGACGGTCGAGGGGTTATAAGTTTTATGATCCCTCAACTAGGTCCTTTTTCAAGAAGGGAAACGCGAGATTTCTTGAGGATGTTGAGTTTGAGGGGGGAGATAAGGTTAGAGATGTTGTCTTTGAAGAGGAATCTATTTATCTCCCTTTAGTTATTATTGACAATAATCAGTCTACTGACATTGTCCAAGACAACAATAAGGATTTCCCTATGGACCTCCCCACTCAAAATCAGGATGTTGCTTCAGAAGAGCAAACCCAACAACCTCCAAAAGAAATGCCACTTAGGCGATCCATTAGAGAAAGAAGAAGTGCAATTTCTAGTGACTACATTGTATTTCTTCAAGAGCATGAGTTTGACATAGGGACAATGGATGATGATCCAATCAACTTCTAACAAGTCAAACATAGTGCCAACTGTCAAAAGTGGATCGATGGCATGAATGAGGAGATGAAGTCCATGAAGGACAAAGACATTTGCGATCTCATCAAGTTGTTTGACGGTGCAAAGCCCATTGGTTGTAAATGGATTTTTAAAACCAAGAGGGATTCAAAGGGCAATATTGAGAGGTATAAGGCACGTCTAGTGGCTAAGGGTTTCACTAAAACAGTAGGCATTAACTATAAAAAGACTTTCTCTCTAGTTTCTACGAAAGACTCTTTTAGAATAATAATGACACTTGTAGCTCATTTTGATTTAGAGCTACATCACATGGACGTTAAGACATATTTTCTCAATGGTGACATTGAAGAAACCATTTACATGGTGTAGCCAGAAAACTTTGTATTAGGTAACTCAAAGTCTATGGTTTACAAACTCAATAAGTCCATCAATGGTCTTAAACAAGCTTCCTGTCAATGGTATCACAAGTTTCATCAAGTTATTATCTCGTGTGGTTTTGAGGTAAATGTAGTTGATGACTGTGTATATCGCAAGCTCAGTGGGAGTACGATGACATACTATTGGCTAACAACAATATAGGCTTATTGCACGAAACCAAGAGTTTTTTAACTAAGCATTTTGAAATGAAAGATCTTGGTAACGCCTCTTTTGTCTTAGGAATTAAGATACACCGAGATCACTCTCGGGTGTTCTTGGGTTATCACAAAAGAGCTATATCGAAAAGGTACTTGCTAGATTTGGCATGATAAATTTTGCACCAGGAGATACTCCTATTGCTAAAGGAGACAAGTTTAGTCTCAGTCAGTTCCCCAAGAATGATATGGAACGACAAGAAGCACAGAAGGTTCCCTATGGTTCAGCTATAGAAAGTCTTATGTATACTCAAGTTTGTACACGTCCGGATTTAGCGTACATAGTAGGTATGTTAGGCAGATATTTGATTAACCTTGAGATGGATCATTGGAAAGCAGCCAAACGGGTCATGCGGTACTTGAAGAGAACAAAAGATTACATGCTCACCTATCTGAAGTTAGATAATTGGAAATCATTGGGTATTCTAAGTCCAATCTAGCAGGTTGCCAAGATACTAAAAGATCCACTTCTGGAAATCTCTACATGCTAGCTGGAGGTGCTATTTCTTGAAGGAGTGCCAAGCAGTCACTCATAGGTCCTTCCACTATGGAAGCAGAATTCATAGCTTGTTATGAGGTAACCAATCCTACAATATGGATGCGAAATTTTGTCATTGGGTTGCGTATTGTAGATGGTGTTGAAATACCACTTAAACTATATTGTGACAATTTATCAACAGTCTTATATTCCAACAATAGAAGCTCGTCGAAGTCTAAGTATATAGACATTAAGTTTTTAGTTGTCAAGGAAAGGGTTCAGAGTAAGATAGTGTCAATTGAACATATAGGAAAAAACTCCATGCTTGCGGATCCGTTTACTAAAGGTTTACCACCCAAGGTCTTTCATGAGCATACTGCTCATATGGGTATTGTTTTATTTGATGGTATGTAGTTTTAGTAGGAGTCTATGTAAGTCTTCAGTTCCTTTCTTTAACACTAGGTATGTTCAGTCTTCTACAGAATAAAGTTTATGGTTTTACTTCCATTTATTACTTTAAATGTTTTATCTTTCAATTGTAGTTTAACATAAGGTTTAAAATACTAAGGTTTGGTCTCACTACGGAATAAAGTTCGGGCCAATTGAAAATATGCATGTTTGAGATCACATTGCATGTAATTTTCAAGCCACACATCCATACTTGATCTATGTCATTGAATATATTTGGTATGGTGATCATTGATGGGTCTCATTATGGTATAATGTAACGAAGGCTACTTTGCTCTCATGCTGGTATAAGAGAAAGACCAGATTATTTCGGAAGATGTTTTAAGAATATGTAGCATTTTTATACGCACATAAGGTTATCAAATATAATTGTCATCGGCATTACTCTATAGCCCAAGTGAGTCAATTATATTTGGGCTACTATTTTAATTAGGATAATTAAGTGATCCATTGTGGTTAATCCTAATAAGACATTTTATTCAATATGGACTCTGTAATGTGTGATATCCAATAGCAACCTAGTTAAGGCTTAGTGAGATTCTAATTAGGTTGTCTATATAGAAAGGTCTAAGGTTTTTGTTTTTTTTTGTTTTTCCCAGATTTCTCATTATAATTGTCATGGATTCAAGTACGTCATTCTTATAATTTTAAATTATGTAGTCCTGATATTCTAAGCGAAGTGTACGAATTATGTCATAAAGTCTTTACAAGTGCTACATACTACGATTGGTCGGACCTAATAGTTACCTTTTATCTAAATGAAAGAAGAGGGAAAAACATGTCGATGGTCGAACTTAATAGTTATTTAACTAAATGAAAGAAGAGTGAGAAAATTGGAGACGACACAATTTGGAGACAACATGTCGAGGAAGACGAATTGGAGACGACATGGGAAAGGAACCGAATCAGAAATGACTTATAAGGGGAGACGAATTTGAGATGAAAAAAAAAAACAACGATTTGGAGACGACATGTCAAGGGAGACGAATTGGAGATGACATGGGAAGGGAGACGAATCAGAGACGACTTAAAAGGGGAGATGAATCTGAGACGAAAAAAAAAAGCGAGAGAATAGAGACGATATATTTAGGGAGACGAATTGGAGACGACATGGGATGGGAGACGAATAGGAGACGGCAAGGCAAGGAAGACGAATTAGAGATGGACTGTGAGGGAGACGAATTTCTTATAGAGACGAACATCATTTGCAACGAAAGGGAGATGAAAAATGGCGACTATTTTGGTACGTCTGCTTTTCGTCACTATTTGAAACGAAATGAAGACGAACTGCAATTTTTTCGACGACTCAAAGGGCGATAGTCGATTTTTGTCTCCTTTTAAAATTGGAAACGAAAAGGAGATGGAAATGGACCATATCCCTTTATGATATTTCTTGTAGTGAAAGACAAAAAGAAGAATAAATAGAAATAAGAATATTAATGAACGTGCCGACTTCGTATTTATTTTCGATCGAGCAGTACCAGAAATTTGAGTTTCCGCTGCACCTAATAACGTGGTAGCCTACCCGAAGCAGACTTGACTTTCTTTGTGTTTTGGTCTGAAAAATGAAAAACTTGATAAAGGCATCAGCCAATTCTCAAAGTGGGAACATTGCTGATCCCATCAAAATGTGACAAATTGTACCTAGTTTGTTCTGTCAACCCAATTTGCTGCATAGTTATTTCTTTCGTTAATTTGGCTATAAGAAAATTTAACACGAAGTATAAATTTTTTTATAAATTAATAATTAAAGTACTAATTTTGTAGTGTATGCGGAAAAATTTGTTCATGAATTTGCTAAGTTTGTTCCACCTTTTAGCTTGCTGCAAATCGAGTATATAACACCAGATTATAGACTATTCTAGTTCACAACTTAAGTGGCTTAATTTGATTCCTGGAGAGTTTTTGGCAGAGAAACTAATTAGTATTCACTTAATACTAGTCATATATATTTTTTCTTCTTATATATGGATTAGTGGGAGAGTTATGAGACGTTACTCAACTTTCCACTAACTTCCCGTTTGGTTGAGTTAGACCATCTTGTCAGAGAAGCTTGCACTTAAATATTTATATATTTTTAGACAAAAGAGTTAATTAACTCCTGCTACAAAAAGAAAAAAAAAATAGAGTTAAAAAATTATATGTAATAACCTCAGAAAAAATCTTTTTAGACCCGTTACATCCACTAGTGACTCAAAGTGGCAACTTCAAACACTTATTTGACGTGTTTTAGTTATAACTTGAGTGCTTTCGTAGCTTGCATTATTGCATAAAGACATACGTTTCTTAGAGCAAAAGCCTAAGGGTCCAGAAAATAGAAGAGAAAAGAATCAACGAGTAAAAGTAGAAAATTCTCAAACACGCACACGCACACACAAATAGAGAGAGATATTTATAGAAATTGAAATTGATTAATGACTGATTTTTGTTTGTGTCTGTCAAAATGAAGATTGCTAACTATATTTCTCTCTTCTATTGATGCTTCGCTCATCAAAGAACTACCACAACTATCATTATAACAACTAACACAACCTACTATACTATTCATTAATTTTTCACAACTTCCTCTGCTTTCCAGGTCCATATCATTACTAGTAAAATCTGCCGTTGACCCACAAACCACCATGTCTTCTTCTCCATCTCTCTCATCTTCACTGCTTCTAATTGTGATCCACGTATCATCCCATGTCCAGTTTGCCTTTCCTGAGTTCAAATACACAGTTTTCATCCTCTGACATGGAGAATTCGATAAACTTGATTGGATCATCTCACAAGAAGATTCTGATTCCTCCACACAACTCCAAATCCCTTTATCAAGTATACTAGTTGGAGAACTTGAATCAAATTCTCGAATATGCTTTGCGTTGGGATTCAATTCGTCAAGAAACGGATGATTCAGGAGCTGTTTAGCCGTCCATCGCTCTTTCGGATCTCTTCTCAAGCACTGACTCAAGAAATCCTTTGCTTGTTCAGATAGGAAATCTGGAAACTTTGGTAATTCACCAGAAAACGCAATCTGATACAGCACTGATGCTGGCGTGGTCACGTTAGGCCACGGCGAACCACCCGTGGCC
Organism: Ehretia macrophylla; assembly: GCA_037974665.1. NCBI lineage: Eukaryota > Viridiplantae > Streptophyta > Magnoliopsida > Boraginales > Ehretiaceae > Ehretia > Ehretia macrophylla. The sequence continues at coordinate 11,241,787 of CM075768.1, forward strand.
ATTTCGATAATTGTACATCCAAGTGCCCATATATCAGCTGGAAACCCCTGCTCCTCCCCACGAGCCACCTCCGGCGCCATGAACATTGGTGTACCGCCAATTCGTAATCTGTCAGCTTGCTGATCCCCTGAATTTGGCCGCTTGGAACAACCAAAGTCGCAGATTTTGACACCACTTTCAGCGAACAAAATGTTACGCCCTTTAACATCGCAGTGTGCTATGCGATTCGAATGCAAATACTCTAATCCTTGTACAATTTGCCTTGTGTAGCAACTAATCATCGATTCATCAAGCTGACCACCCTGCTTGCGAATAGCATCAGTTAGTGTTCCACCAGGAACATACTCCATCATAAGATTGAACATACGCTTATTGTTCTCCATTGTAATGTCGCACCCCTTGTAAGCAACTATATGAGGAGAACTCAAGGTGGACATAATCTTCTGCTCTCTTTGCAACAACTCGGATTGTGACAATTCAACAGACTTCACGGCGAAAATGTCACCACATTGATGCGAGACAGCAATGGAAACGCTAGCAGAAGAGCCGTGGCCTATGGTGTGCCCTCTAGTCCAGTTCATCTTTGAGAGAGTTTAGTAACAACCTCGAAACTTTGCTTTGAGTTGTGTTTAGTTGGCTAGAGCCTTTTTATATAGCGAGAGTGCCATAAGATGAGCCTTTGTGAAAGTGTTGTCCAAATTAGTTGGGTAGATGCTTTTTGTATTGGTGGCAATTTTCATCTATCTCTGTTAAGAGTTGACGATTCCTTAAGGGAAATTTTACAACGTGGCAAAAGTTTTGTGGGGGTTGGACAGCTTGAGTAGGCATTGGGCGGCCATTACTTGGCAAAATGGTAAGTCAAAACGTGGCAGCATATGGAAAAAGGCCGCATAGATGGGGAATGATTTTCAGATGTAATTTCGGTTAGATTGACGTTCCTCTACTTACATGAAGGTGGGAAACACGCAACAATCTACTTATCGTTGTCAATAGGCTTTACATACATGTAGGGCATCTCTTTCTGACTAATTGATATTCGTTTAAATTAATAAAATAATTTTATATCATTTGATAGGTAAAATTAAAAATGATGTTTCCTTAACGTAGAGTCATGTTTCTCGAAGTTTGAAACTTATAATGTAAATTTGAAAGGACTTTTAAAAGTAATTTCCAGTTATCTGAGAAAAAAATTAGAAAAGTTAAGGATGAGGTAGATTTGATTGGATAATCAAAACACTCAACTTGGATGCTTTGTTTTGTATGAAGGTGCCATGACTTTGAAAATAAGTTTGGTAGTTTTGGTTGTGGTAAAGTGGATTCACGCAACGAAGTGGTTGGTTATTGGTTTCTACATATTCGTCTTTTCTGTAGATTAATCCTCTTTTTGGCAGTTTATATTCAATTCTCAGTCTGAAAAATATCATGTTTTTACATGTTTATTGCTGCTGCGTCATGTCATTTGTGAAGTCCACCAACCAGGAAGGAATTCAATCTTAACAAGTCAACACTGTAGAAACCTTCGTTGGTTTGTACATATCCTATTAGCACATTCAGAGAATTTGACCAATGAGCATGTTGCTTAGATAACGAAAAATTACTTTTAACAAGCAAGGTCAATACACCAACTATACCGGATGCGATGCCTCGGGGAATGGTTTATTAATACTGGGGTGAAATCGCTTCTGCAAGAATACGGGTTTGACACTCTCTATTACTCTGGTGTGACACTCTTAACTGACCTGGTGCATGTGTGGGGACGCACCGCTACACTTAAGGGTTCACCAATTGGTGGTCGAACTCCGCTAATTGAGTTCTCTCGTTGTCTTTAAAATAAAATAAAAAAGAGGAAAAAACCGATACTAGATGCGATGATGCAATTATCATAGCACATTTGAATATATTCTTAATTTGCAACAATTGATTTCTATTATAACGTTATAACATTATGAGACAATCCATGGACAAGTGCCCACCTCCCCCCTACCCCAACCAAAAAAAAGAAAAAAGAGAGAGAGAGAAGGAAGAACTCAAAAAGATATAAGAATGTATTTGGTTATCTCGATCTACTTGGGTGCCCGGGAGCTAGCCAACATCATTTTCATGAACAATTAGTCAATTGACTAGGGTTAGTGTTTTTACAAGAAATCTCTAGCCAAATCTAAAGTAAAGTGAGTTCATTAAAATTTTGTAAACATAGGACATTTCCTCATTACTTTTTAGATAGTACAATATTTTTTATCTGTTGCAACACTTATAATCTATTACAAAATAACTAAAAACTGTTACAAATAACTTTAGTAATTACATATGGTCTTATTGCAAATTCTTTATTAGAACGATCTTTCTAAATAATGAGCTCAATTAAACTATGATTTAAAACCATTGTCAAAATAAAGTAATCTAATAAGAAATTATCAACAAAAAGTGATAAAAATAAATAAATAAATAAATTAACCATTGTAAAAAAAATTGTAGTTTATATAACAATTAAAAAGTTGTTGCAATAATTAAAACACCTATTGTAACTAAATTTTCATTTTTCAATTAAAGTATTTTAAAAGGGTTCTATAATGTTGTAGTGAGAAATTATATCCATTCTGAATATGTCCTTTTTAGTGGTTCGTAACTTCGAAATCAAGATTTGATGAATTTCAATATGGAAAAAAGTACAAGAACAGGCAAAATGATTACACAAATAAATGGCGTAATCGATGAATTGCAAGCCCTTTACGAAGATACCTTGGTTCATGCATGCAATGCCCTCAGGAACCTAAAGGTACTACTTTAATTTTGTTGAATTTGCTTATCACGAAAAGATCTTATCTATGAATCTTGTACCTTTGCTTGTCTTGCGGACATCATTCATAATTATAAGAAGCTTCTCTTTTTCATCTGTCTAATTTTTCAAGTAATTAATTGGAGAGAAATAGACAGCTTATGTCCATCTACCATCTTATTCGAAAGAACATTTTATAGCATCAATCAAAGAAAACTAACTTCAAGTAATTCTAATAGTTAAGAGTTGGGTAAGATGATCGGATAGCAACTAATTATACTCAAAGATTCTGAATTTTAATTACGACTTCAGCCTCCATTGTACCCAAAAAAAAAACACTTCAAGTAGTACTACAATTGATTTTTTTTTTCCTACCTATAACTCAATATATAATAGCATTCTTCATCAATTAAAAATTCTAATTAGAAAAAAAAAAATTAAACTTCTAAATAAATAAGTTGACATGTTGGGACGAATTAGAATTTTTTATCGGTAGGAGCTGTAATATATAATTTGATGATCCTATTAATATATTTTTCCAGCAAGAATTAATTAATTTTTTGGAATAAATATAGATAGATATTTATAGGATATTATATTATAGGATCAACCCTACTGATCTCCCTAAGTTACCCTTGTTCACATGCCGATTGAAAACCTATATATATATATATAGATATAAATTCTCTTTATGCTCGTAATTGATACGGGTAAATACAACCACAGTGTCATGTGGTAGGTATACTCCGATCCGGTTCAAGTACTTTAATTCAATTGCTAAAATAGTGAGAATCCAAATCAATATATACGCCTTTGACAATTGAAGAAGGATAATGAGTTGGTAAGAGGCAGATTCATAAAAGATATTTAAGATAAAGTGTAATAGAAGTTGTAACTAATAGAAGCTGTAACTAATTATACCTAAAGGTGACATTATTCTTTTCAAACACTTACAAAAGTAATAATAAAAGGTAGAGTTTAGTTAGTTGTAAAGTAAGAGCCGAAGGACCACCTCCTCACTCCCCATTGTGTTTCATGTACACATGGTGGACTCATATATTCACATTTAGAGTGTGTATTCGTATAATAAGAGAGTTTAGTATGTGCACAAAGTATTCAATATAATAATTTTTTTTAAAAAAAAAATACCCAAAAACAAGAATTTTTTTTTTGGATGAAGTGCACTAGACCCTCTTATACTTTAGCGAAGGTGCACAACACCCCCCTATAATTTAAAAATTCCCTGAACTAGTTCCTATAAGTGCACAACACCCCCCCTACAATTATAAAAGCAGTCATATTTAACGGATTTTGTAAAAGAGACGTAAATACCCTCATTTTTTTTCATTTCTCCCTTTTGTCATTTCCTCTTTTGTTTAGACAAAAAAAAAATGGTAATTTGGTCAATTCATATAATTATTTAATGAATAAATTCGTTAAAAATAAAAAAAAATAAAATCTTACTTAACGCGTGTGAAATACACTCTCCGTTAAACTTAACGGATTTTTTAACAGTAGGAGGGTGTTGTGCACTTTTGAAAAACTACAAGAACTAACTCAAGAAGTTTTTAAACTATACGAGGGTGTTGTGCACTTTCACTAAAATATAAAAAAGTCTGATGTACTTTTTTTTTTTTTTTTTTTTTTTCTTTCAAAGTGAGGATGTGCACGCTTGTATCTACCGCTGTGTACACACCAATTCTAGTCACGATAGGTGAGGCTCATAAATAGACCTAGTTACAACGTGATAGGTACAATTCGAAATACATAACTACTTCCCTGAGATGTAGGATTACAAATGTTTGAATAACTTATCCATTTGAAGAGTTGGACAATAAATGTGACTTTTCCTCATGAATGATACTAGTCAACCTGTGGTTTTGTGTCAGAAAATACAAAAATAATAAAGAAGATAATTAATTTAAACCATTTAGTGCATAATAATACATGGCAACAAATTAATGTAAACGAGCATCACTTAACATAACTTTTTTCAGTACAAGCTGGAATTAGACATAAAATCAGAAGGGAGCTATAAATAATTAGCTTCCGTCACATGCTAGAAAGTACTCGATGTAAAAGTAATGTTCTTGAGAAAACATATTCCTCTATATACACATTAATTTCAAATCTCACTTTCCTTTTTTCTTAATTAATATCACAAATATATTGCACTTTTAGATAGTCTTTTTTTTTAATGGATGTAACTTAAACTGTGAGCTGGCCTCGTTAAAGTATTGGAAAGAATTTAAATTTGTGGTAAATAGTAATTAACAAAAAAGATAAAAATCCTTTCTACCAATCAAAGCTTAGTACATCTAACCATTTTTATATATTACGCTCAAGCAGTGGCAGGGCAAGAAGCTAGTGGTTTGGGGGTAAACTTATGACCAGTTGGGACACTTATATATAATAAGTATAATATAATAATTTTTTTTCTTTTGTCAAATAAAAAAAATTTAAATTTAAGATATACACAAGCATATTCCCACAATAACGTAATTTTTCCATTGTGCTCAAATCACAACAAAAAAATATATACTACGCTCAACTAAATATACAAATGATTGGGTATACGAAAACCTAACAATGACACTTGTCATTCTAGCATTTCTCTTACCGTAGTTGCCACAAAAAAGTTGCAATAATGCACACTATTCTATTTTCATATTTTTGTACAAGTAATTTCCCAACCAATATTTAAATGTATTTGGAAATTTCGAGAGTAATAATTGAGGAGCTAACAGGTCCAAAAGCAACCACGCACGCTTGTGTAGTTGGCAGGGCGGACCTATATATGTTGCATTGCACACCCTTAATTTTTTTTTTTTAAAAAAAAAAAAATCTTTTTTTTATTTTTATTTTTTTAAAAAAATTATTATATTAGACACTTTTAATATACTTTAACCTCTCTCATTACACGAGACAAACTCTAAATTTAAGTGTATGGATCCGCTTGGCATACTATCTCGTGAGGCAAGCTATTTTAATTAGTCACGAGGTAACAGTTAAAGGCATGGGGTGCTCTATATATGGACCACCTCATCTATCTTATTGTAAACGTTTATGTTTTGGACTTTTGAGTGACGTGAATGAGAGTTTTGCTTTCCTATGCTATGATGAGTTGGTTAGCCGGCTAATGTTAAAAGAGCAGGCAGTTATTGACGTTCAATTGAAGACTTCTGAGTGGGCATTACAAAGATTCATGGCTTGACATGTGTGGTTGGTTGGCTAGATTAGTAATATAATACTTCAGGCCTAACTATTAACCTTTCTGTTAATTTGTTGGGTTTAATAAATAATAATAATGAATTTAAGTTATTATAAATTATAAGGTGAATAGTTTTGGACTTCTCTGTGGTCAAGTGAAACTAGCTATAACTCCTCTGTGGTCTAACAAATATAGCCGGACCCTCCCTGTGGTCAATCCGTTGATGTACATCACTCCCCTCCATCAAATTTTCTGTCATTTTTGATGAAAAGTGTGACAAACGCGCTTAAAATGTGATTTTTATTAGTTTTTAACGTATTTAATAATAAAATAATATTAGTAATTAAAAAAAAAATTATTTTTTTCTTTTTTCTTTTCATTTTCACCTATTTTTTTATTTATTACTAAATTTTAAAAAAAAAATTAAAAAAATCATCTAGTTGAATACGTTAAAAACCAATAAAAATCGTATTTTATTCTCATGTGGTACATATGCCGTCAGTTTTGACGAAAAATTTGACGGAGTGGGACGGTGTGCATTAACGGGTGGACCATAGGGGGGTCCGGCTATATTTGTTAGACTACAAGAGGGTTATAACTAGTTTCACTTGACCACAGGGGGGTCCGAGGCTATTCACCCTAAATTATATACATAATTCATACAAAATTAATATGGGACGAGATGTTATAAACTTCCTCCTTAAATACACAATGTCTTCATTGCGTCAGACATAACATAATAACAGCTCAAGACCACCAGACTCTTGCTCTGATACTACCTGTAATCAGTGGCAGATCCAGACATCCACACTCAAGGTGTGCATTCGTACAGTAATAGAGTTTAGGATGTGTACAAAGTATCAAATATAATAATTTTTCTATTAAAAAAAATTCCAAAAACAAAGATTTTTTATTTTTTTTCGAAGGTGAGGATGTGCTAAGTCCCCCACTGCCTATAATAACTGAGATTCAACCACTAGTCTGTTAATATATTAAATTTGATCAATTGTCCTAAATACTTAAGTCAGTATTAAAAATAACAGTAAACTCAAATTATTAAAAACTAAACACATATCTCATACAAAATTCATAAATATCCCAAATCCTACTTCCCCCCACCCCTATGACTCGAACCTTTGCACCACCGAGTCATATAAAATAAAAATTAAAAAAGTAAGAGCTTTTATATGTTTCATTCTTGTTTTTGTGGGATAGGACAACTAAGAAGTCACGTAGTCACGAGCCAATTTATCAATCAATTGTTGGCTATCGTATAGCGATCCAAAGTAACGAATAGATTTGTAGATCATTGATCAAAAAGCTCAACGTTCACGCAAGTTTTAGGTCATGCAAAAACTGATTGTTTCGATACATGACAAGTGGCTATTGGAGAGGAACAAAGTTGAGAATAATCGACGTAGATCAGAAAAAAAAAATGAAAGCTAATTAAATATATACATAAAAACATAATAAATAAATAAATATGATATCTAACAACACTCAAGATTAAATTTGTCTCATATATTAAGATAGAATCACATACTTCTTAACAAAACAATCCGACATCACATATAACCGAGGTACATCACTTACAGACTCAAAACCGTTACTCCCTGAGAGTAGGTAACATTTTTAATATTTTACCTTTATCTGTATATATAATTAGCTCTTTAAATTAAATATACTTGCGAGTCGCGTATTTATATGTGAGAGTATACAGAAGGATAGAGAACTTAATATATCAAATTGAATTAATAAGTATAGGAGTAGAAGATTACACGTGACTTGAATTTGTCAAAAGGCTTTTAAAAATTAAAAATCCTACAAGTCACGCATCAATTATCGTGATTATGTGGACTACTAGCGAAGGACTTAAAACTAATCAACTTGTCTAATTTAGAATTTTGTGCCCATCGATCGTCCAACTAAACCAACTAACTTGAGGGAAATCATATCTACTACTTGCAGTGCGTGAAACACAATGGGCAAGTGATGAGGTGGTCTTTTGGCTCTTACTTTACATCTAAGCTCCACCCATTATTGTTTGTAAGTGTTTGAATACACTACAAAACAAAAAATACTTTTGGCGACGATTAAAATATGTCTATATGTCGTTGTCAAAAGAGTATTAGCGATGATTGGTGACAAAAATTGGCTGTCGTCAAAAATATCGTAGCTAATTTATCATCCCATCGCCAATTTATCACCTTTGGCGACGGCGTTTTAATCCGTCGCCAAATTCGTCTCCTTTATTTATATATATATATATATTACTAAAAGCAAGCAGGACTTTCATTTACATTAAAAAAATATCTAAATAGAGTGGCCCAACAAAAAATTACAAGAGTTTACTTTCATCAATATTTCAAGGTATACAAATAACCTGATTTAAAAGAGATCTATTTAATTTACCTTTCTAACCATATACAATTTTGATCTAATATCAAAATTAATATTTTCAAAATTTTGTAGTGTGTGAAACTCAATGGAAGTAATGAGGTGGTCTTTTGGCTCTTAGGTAGCGATTGGTATGTGAGAATAAGTTGAAAATAGAATGATATTACTAGTTCTATTCCAATTCTCATGCTTGATATAAAAGAATATAATGGACTTGAAAATCTCATTCCCTAAGTATTCACATTCTCATGAATATGGAGGAATACTCATTCTTGACAAAACAAATGAGAATAGACCATTCTCATGTGCTCCGAAATGAATTTATTACTCAATTGACCACATTACTCTTAAAAAATATATTACACATTGTACAAATAAAATTATTATTATTTTTTATTAGTATTATTTATTATTATAATCATTATTAATATAAAAAATAATGATATAAAAATATATAATAACGATATTGTATAAATAATATGATAAAATAAAAATAAATAACAATAAAATAAATATGAATAAAGTATAATAAGTAATAATAAATATATAATATGATAATAATAATTTAAAATATAAATAGAATAAATAAGACAAATAAAAAAAAACATAAATAAAATATAATAATGATAATATATAATATAATAATAAATATAAAATATTAATAATATAATAAAAAAAAAATAGGAAAAATAATAAGAATTATAAAATTATAAAATAATAAAATAAATATAATAATAATAATATAAATTTAAAATAAAATATAAAAGAATAATAAAGAATAACAAGAATAATAAATAATATAATTTTAGTAAAAAATTATATAATAATAATAATATATAAAAAAAAATAAGCATAATAATAATAATATACCTCAAACTAATCACTATTATTAATATAATGCTTATTTTATCATTTTATATAAGTCGTTCACATTACTGTTTTGTTATACTAACTACCAAACATGAGTTTGAAATTAATATATTTATTCATATATTTCATTCCTAGAGCATACCAAACAATAAGCATGATATATCATTTATCAAGTTCATTCCATTTCTAAGGTAATTCAATTCATTAACTCATTTCATTGTTATCCAAAATCATTACAGAATATCAATCACCACTGAACTCTACCTATTATTGTTACTTTGCTAGTGTTTGAGCAGAATAACGTCTCCTCTATGTATGATTAGTTACAACTTCTATTACCCCTTTTGCTTTTTTTGTTTGTTTGTTTTACATGGAGTCAAAAGCCAATAAAATATCCAATTTCTGACCAATTTAGAAGATATTTCACCCTTTTTATCTCATCTTAAAAATTACACGATAGTTTTGACAATTAGTCAAGCATGTGAATTCAAGAGGATTATTGCTAAGACTATAATTTGTAAGTCAATTTAATTTGTTCACTTATTAGTTTCCCAATAAACGTGTACTACAGTGAAACTTCGGTGGGCTTGTATTATCATTATATCTCAGTTATATACTTATAACAGAGTAATCGTACCACATGACACTATGGTCGTCTATATTAACATGAATTTAATCAGCATGTCAAGTTATTTAATTATAAGTTTTAATTGATAAAGAATATCATTATCACGTTACAGGTGGAAAAATCAACTATATATAGGTTTGCTATAAGTTAATTGTAAAATTAGACATATGGAAAACCAAAGTTGCTTATAATTGTGAACAACATGGAGCCAAACATCGGGGGTCAAGGGCACTATAGTGGCGAAGTCAGTAATGAGGTGTTGAGGCATTCGTTTATGCATAAAGTTTTTGTATAAATAATATCAAAATTATTGACTTTATGCCTAAAATTATATTTTTGATGATATATCATAATATGTTATAACTAAATTAATACTTAATTTAAGCACATTATAACACAAATAAAATTTTCAAAGCATGACTCTCCCTTATATAATGCACTCTATAACAATTATAAAATGCAAGCACTAAAGCATATGTGGAGTTTTAAGGCATGACTGCCCTGAACATAATAATGACATAACATACAAAAGAGAGAAAAATAAATAATTATAATCATTGTAAACAAAAAAAATCCCTTTCATTAGATGTAAAGATAAATTGTTGCTTAAAAATTGATGTGTATTCCCTATTCAACAAATAAAAAATTAGAAATCCAATTAAAAATTGAGATTAAAAAGTTCAAATATAACATTATAAATTAAAATAATAACTTATGCATAAGAATAATAAGAAAATGGACTATTGTACACACAGTAGAAAATGGCCTTAGAGAGGTCTAAAACCGATTTAAACTATTTAGATTGTAAACGTCTGAACCGTGAAGTTACTCAACAAATTTCAATTCTATCGGATAAGAAATCACTGTTCAATCGAATGTGATGAAGACTGCCTAGTTTTTCCTATATTTTTCTCTCCTTTCTTTCTCTATTTTCTCTCATTTTCTCAGTCTCTCTCATTACTCAACAGAAGTAGAAAACATATCTTTCTCAATATAAAAAAGTAATTGGAAAGAATCGATGATCAAAAAATAAAGATGAGGTGCCTCCAATCACTTTTACTTCTCATCACCTATAATTGTTTTAACATTAAAAATAAAAAAAGAATATTATTGTTCTCCAACCATCACACCCTGAGATAAAGTTGGCTCCATCCTTGGTTGCACATGTTGCCCACAAGATAAGCGAGGTAGTACATAGATGAGATATTTAATTTTGTTATAAATTAATTAAACAAAGTTAAAAAGTAGTTACCACCTTTATTAAAATTAATTAGTATCCAGAAACCTATATACTACTCTTGAAATTTATTATCTACCCATCATATCTTAACCCAACCGCATGAATCACCATATCTTCATTAAGGGATTGCAAATCATCGATTAAGACGTTGATTTAATTTGGAATTTTTTTTTTTTTTTGCTCGGTCAGCAAGTAAAATTTCATTTAATTATCAAAAAATAAATGGTCAAGCCTTTAATTTGGAAAATTATGTTGGCTTTTCTTACACTTTTTCCATATTGTAATTTAATTATGATGAAGTCTTGGTTTGGAAGTCACAAACCACTACAAAAGACAAATTAAGAATACGTATAGCTTAATCCTGAAGGCTCTAAAATGGTTCTTCATGAATATGATGCTGACTATGGGATAGGTAAAAACCACCTAATAAGAAGTATATTATTAATTTTGACTTGTTAACATTAAAGGTCCTTCGTGGTTGGTGGACTTCACAAATGACAAAATGAAGCAATAAACATGTAAAAAAACACATGATAGTTTCAAACTCAGATTTGAATATAATCTGCCAAAAAGGGGATTATCTACCGACAAAATAAATATATGTAGAAACCAAAATCAACCACTTCGTTGGTTGAATCTATACCAAAACTTTATTCTCAAAGTCATGACATTGTCGTATAGAACAAAATACCCAAGTTGAGTGTTTTGATTATCCAACTCAAATCTACCATACCCGTCATCCTTAACTTTTCTATTTTTATTAAGCGAAATTAATTTAGAAAGTCTTTCAAATTCATATCAAGAATGTCATCAAATTTTGAGATACGTGATTTTACTTCAATAAACATCATTCTTAATTTTTGATTCAAGAGATCTCTAAGTTATACAATTACAGATTGTTACTTACAAAAATTTATATCACAATCTTTTGTACTAAAAATAAAGAACATACCACTAGACGAAAGACCCTATAGTAAATCATTTTTAATTTTGTACCCATTAAATGCCGAAAAATTATTTCGTCAGTTTAGACGGATGTTAATAATAAAAAGAGAGATGAGACTTCCATATATGTGAAATTTACCTCATGAGAGTAAATGACGTCAGACTGAGGGAATAGCAATTCCAAATGACGTCTAAAAATCATTCCCTAAATTAAGAATACATATAGCTTGAGTAGGCCTTTGTTCAATATGCTGCCACGTTTGGCCGCCCAAGGCCTACTCAAGCTGTCCAAACCCCACAAAACTTTTGCCACGTTGTAAAATTTCCGTTAACTCTTAACAGAGATAGATGAAAACTGCCACCTATACAAAAAAAAACATCTACCCAACTAATTTGGACAACACTTTCACAAAGCCTCATCTTATGGCACTCACGCTATATAAAAGGGCTCTAACCAACTAAACACAACTCAAAGCAAAGTTTCAAGATTCTTACTAAAATCTCTCAAAGATGAACTGGACTAGAGGGCACACCATAGGCCACGGCTCTTCTGCTAGCGTTTCTATTGCTGTCTCGCATCAATGTGGTGACATTTTCGCCGTGAAGTCTGCTGAATTGTCACAAGCCGAGTTGTTGCAAAGAGAGCAGAAGATTATGTCCACATTGAGTTCTCCTCTTATAGTTGCTTACAAGGGGTGCGACATTACAATGGAGAACAATAAGCTTATGTTCAATCTTATGATGGAGTATGTTCCTGGTGGAACACTAACTGATGCTATTCGCAAGCAGGGTGGTCAGCTTGATGAATCGATGATTAGTTATTACACAAGGCAAATTGTACAAGGATTAGAGTATTTGCATTCGAATCGCATAGCACACTGCGATGTTAAAGGGCTTAACATTTTGTTAGCTGAAAGTGGTGTCAAAATCTGCGACTTTGGTTGTTCCAAGCGGCCAAATTCAGGGAATCAGCAAGCTGACAGATTCCGAATTGGCGGTACGCCGATGTTCATGGCGCCGGAGGTGGCTCGTGGGGAGGAGCAGGGTTTTCCAGCTGATATATGGGCACTTGGATGTACAATTATCGAAATGGCCACGGGTGGTTCGCCGTGGCCTAACGTGACCACGCCAGCATCAGTGCTGTTTCAGATTGCGTTTTCTGGTGAATTACCAAAGTTTCCAGATTTCCTTTCTGTACAAGCAAAGGATTTCTTGAGTAAGTGCTTGAGAAGAGATCCGAAAGAGCGATGGACGGCTAAACAGTTCCTGAATCATCCGTTTCTTGACGAATTGAATCCCAACGCAAAGCGTATTCAAGAATTTGATTCAAGTTCTCCAACTAGTATACTCGATAAAGGGATTTGGAGTTGTGTGGAGGAATCAGAATCTTCTTGTGAGATGATCCAATCAAGTTTATCGAATTCTCCATGTCAGAGGATGAAAACTGTGTCTTTGAACTCAGGAAAGGCAAACTGGACATGGGATGATACGTGGATCACAATTAGAAGCAGTGAAGATGAGAGATATGGAGAAGAAGACATGGTGGCTTGTGGGTCAACGGCAGATTTTACTAGTCATGATATGGACCTGGAAAGCAGAGGAAGTTGTGAAAAATTAATGAATAGTATAGTAGGTTGTGTTAGTTGTTATAATGATAGTTGTGGTAGTTCTTTGATGAGCGAAGCATCAATAGAAGAGAGACACAAACAGAAATCAGTCATTAGTCAATTTCAATTTCAATCTCCTTTGGCACCTACTTAAAATATCTTGCCTAGTGCTTTTACATTTAAATCTCTATTATCCGTTTAAATTTTTAAATGAAATAATAATTTAATATAATATTAAAATTATTTAAAAATATTAAAATTAATTATTCATGTATAAGATTCAAAAACAAACCCAACTTACACGTAAGATGGTGTGTTAAGATCGATAAATAAATATAATATTTTTTTCACTAACTGATGATTAAATTTTTAGACGAGTTATTAATTTAGTACTTAACAAATATATGATTGTCCATGAATACAGTGCCCTCATGAACCTAAAGGATCAACCCTCACTCGCAAATTAAAAAATTTCTCATAACACCATAACGTCATGATCAGGATCGAATATTTGTGAACTTTGAACATTATTTCTTTATAACTATGTCAATAATTTATAACTATTTCACTTTACTTATAATATTATAACATTATAAATAAGATTTATCATTCATTGACACTGAGTGGTGCCACCCATGTTGACATATGCCAATAAAAAAACCTATGCATATTTATAATCTTTTATGCTCGTAATTCATATTAATAAGGGTAATTTACTGAAATGGTCTTACATCTTTGTCTTTTTTAACATTTAAGTCTCGTATCTTTCATTTTTTACAAAATGGTCATTCATATTTTATTTTTGTGACAATCGTTAGTCCTTAGAGCAAAATTCGTTAAAAAAATAACGTTAATGAGCACGTAGATGACACGTGGACACAAAATTCATAAATCTTCAAGGGTAAAATTGTCATGCGATAAAATATAAGTATCTCAAAGTTTATGCATTTTGCAGTCATATGTCATTCACGTGCTCACTAACGTTATTTTTTAACATATTTTACTCTAAAGACTAATAGATGTCACTAAAATAAAAGATGAAGAATCATTTTGTCCAAAATAAAAAATAAGAAATTTAAATATCAAAAAAAATAAAAATATAGGACTATTTTAATAAATTACCCTATTAATAAATACAACCATAGAGCCATGTGGTAGGAATACTCAGGTTCAAATACTTTAATTACAACTGCAAACATAGTGGGAATGCAAATCAATATAAGCCTTTGACAATTGAAGAAGAATATAATGAGTTGCGGTAAGGGGCAGACTCAGAGAAAGAAATTTAAGATAATAGAAGTTGTAACTAATTATACCTAGAGCTGACGTTATTCTTTTGCAAACACTTTACAAAAGTAATAATTACAAGTAGAGTTTAGCACGTCATTTGGCTCCTACCTCATCACTCCTCATCCCGTTTTCGAGTAAACATCATTTCATAATATAGTAATTTTATAAGTAAAATTTAACAGTTAGAAATTGTCTACATTATTTTATAATAATTATATTAATAACCGTTAAATTATTTTCACAATATCATAAAATTATAAGTGAATACATGTAGGGGCGGAGCCAGGGTTTCTTGTCAGTGGGGGTTAAAATTTATAATTTTTGAACTATACGAGTATTTTTTTTTTCAGTAGAGTTAATTAATTTTTTTAACTAAAAATACATAGATATTTAATTTTTTTTCAAAAAATACATAGAAATTTTAAGGTTTTTATGGGCCAGTGGGGCTAAAATTCATAATTTTTAAACTATACGAGTACTTTTATTTGTTAGTGGGGGTTAATTAATTTTTTTTTTTAACTAAAAATACATAGATATCTAATTTTTTTTCAAAAAATATATAAATATTTTAACATTTTTATGGGCCAATGGGGGTTAAAATTCATAATTTTTGAACTATACAAGTACTTTTATTTTTCAGTGCGGGCTAATTAATTTTTTTTAACTAAAAATACATAGATATCTAACTTTTTTAAAAAAAATACATAAAAATTTTAACAATTTTTATAGATCAGTAAGAACTGCAGCCTCCACTGACCAGCATGTGCCTCCGCCAGTAAATACATGCTCGTTCTTTCGCACTAATACTAGTAGCAGTAGTAGATATGCTTTCCCTTAAGTTAGTTTGTTTAGTTGGACGTCGTTGAACGCAAATTTCTTAATTAGACAAGTTGATGAGTTTTGAATTCTTTGCTAGTGCATATAAGTACGATACGTGATGCGTGACTTGAAAGATTTCTAATCTATAGAAGGCTTGTTGACACATTCAAGTCACGTGTAATCTTTTGCTCCTTTACTTAGTTCAATTTGATTAAGTTCTCTCTCTCCCTCTCTATACTTGGTTTAGGCATTTGATTCATACCTAAATCATCTATTTCTTAACAAGTGTCTCGTTAATCACGTACTAATACGTGTCTTGCAAACATTTCCACTTTAATGATGAAGGAAAAATACTAAATATTTTTAATCAAAAAAATACTAAATACTTTAGATGAGCATTTAAGATTTTGAGATTTAGAATGGTGTATTGGGATGAGACGCACACGTCAAAGTAGTAAAAATAATACAAAAAAATTAAGATGAATAGTTTCGGACCGTCCTGTGATCAAGCGAAACTAGTTATAACTCTCTTGTGATCCAAAAAATATAATCGGAACTCCCTGTGATCCACCCGTTGATGCACACCACCCCCCTCCATCAAATTTTCTGTCAAAACTGACGGAAAGTGTACCACACGCGCGTAAAATGCAATTTTTATTAGTTTTTAACCTATTTAATAATAAAATAATATTAGTAATTAAAAAAAATTAATTTTTTCTTTTTTATTTTCATTTTCACCTATTTTTTATTTATTACTAAATAAAATATATATATATTATTTTATTACTAAATACGTTAAACACTAATAAAAATCGCATTTTACGCGCGTGTGGTACACTTTCTGTTAGTTTTGACGAAAAATTTGACGGAGGGAGGTGATGTGCATCAACGGGTGGACCACAGGGGGATCCGACTATATTTTTTGGACCACAGAGGGATTATAACTAATTTCGCTTAACCACAAGGGAATCCGAGACTATTCACCCAAAAATTTAATGTGATTTAGTTTCTTTATACTTACGGTCACAATTTTGCTTATATATAGAAAGATCTACTATTTTGAATCATGGTTATATAATATGATTTATGCACATAAATACCTACACTTCTCTCATGTTATTACACGTTTTTTGATAGAGAAAATACAATAGAAAATTTATCTCAAAGTCACACCCAACATATAGTGTGTAAATATTAATAAACAAGTGAGCGATAAATAATTATTTTACTGGATTTGATAAAACTGTTGGTTTCGCTGAAGTATATATGCAAAGAATTTAAGTTTGTGGTTATAATAAAGAAAAAAATTCTGCCCGGATCCAAATAATTCTTACATTAATAATGAGTGTGAGAGTGAGATCGACCAATAGGTGTGAAATGAGCGGAACAAAATGTTTTCCTTTATAATAAAGATAAATCTTCTTTGTGTGTACATGTACAAGAAAAACTTGCAAAGAAATATCATAAAGTTTTGGAAAATTTCAAGAATAAATATTGAGCTACACCTCCAAAAACAGCCACGCATGCTGGTGTAATTGACATACTGTCTCGTAAGAGTGTCTTCAACAGTTCTACCAAATTTTCTAAATCCTTACATTTAGGGAAACTCTTAGAACTAAATTACTCAAACAGCTCCCCTATTTTATCTCCCATATTTTAGTGGAGCATGGATATGAAATTCATATCTCACAAAGTTAAATATGCTCTCCCTTCGCATCTCTCATACCACTAGTGGTCGATTGGTCTTAAAATAAATAAAAAAAAATTGTTAAAGTGAAAATGAAATAAAAATTTCATAAAATAAGAGATTTATTAGAATGAGACTAAAATAAAAAATTTATAAAAATAAAAAAAATACTTCAAATTTCTTAAATGTAAGAAAAAAAATTAAAAAGTTGTTATAGTAGATCTAAGGCAGGCTATGTTGTCAACAGTTTAAAGGCATGGGTGTATGGACCACCACATCTATCTCATTGTAAATGTTTATGTTTTGCACTTTTGAGTAAAAAGAGTGACCTGAAAGGAAGTTTTTGCTTTGCTATGCTATGATGAGTTGGTTAGCCGGCAAGTGTTAAAAAGAGCAGCTATTACTGTGTTTGCTTTCACGTTCAGTTAAAAGAATTTTGAGTGGGCACGACAAAGATGTATGGCTTGCCATGTGTGGCTAGTTAATTGGATTAGTGACACCTTTTATGAGTTTCATTCTGGTTAGTGTGGGAAAATTAGATTTTTCGAGGTATAGATCTGTCTCAGTCGACAATGAAAAAATTTAATGTTTATAAATTATTAATATATATAATAATGATAAAATTATATAAATAATTTTAAATTATTAAAGTTTTGTTTGGCTTAATTGTGAAATTTTAATTTTTGATTTGAAGAGTTTTTGCACTAAAATTTTGGTTAGATTTGTTGTTGAATAAAAGTCGTTGACTATTTGGCCTATATTAGTTAATATTGAGCTGTTAAAAAATTTGAGGGAAATATTATATTATAAAAAATATGAAATGGTATATTTGATAAATAAATAAAAAACAGTTTCATAAAAACTTATTTTGAAAAATTTTAATTTGAAGATTCTTATTTTTAACTTTTTTCATCTTCAATTTTTACCTAAAAATAATTTTAAAAAATAATCAAACAAATGAGATCAGTTTCTAAATTCATAAAAATTAATTTTTCTTCAAAACTCTGTGCGGGATAGGACAGTTAGATAGATGGATGGTGATCACCTAGTCACTAGCCAGTTTATCCAATCAATTATTGTTGGCGATTAGCTATCTTTCTTTTTTTAATGGTTATATAGCTATCGATCCACAATAAGGAGTAGCGCAGAAAGCCCAACGGTCACGCAAGGCTTAGGTCATGTCAAAGTTGAACGTTTTGCTACATGACAAGTGGCTATTGGCAAGGAACGAAGTTGAGAAAATTCCGGAAAAAAAAGAAACGAAAAGAAAAAGAAAAAGAAAAGTTTATATTGAAAATATTAACTTAATTAAATATACACTATTTAATCATTAAAATTTTTGAATTAAGTGATTATTTAACAGTCACGATCTTGGCAAACTTTGTCTACCCAACAACGATTTTTACTTTTATTTTTCAAGAAGAAGTCGTGTCATTAATAATGTGTTAGAGCTTGAAAGTCAAAATCTGTAATGGAATACCTCAAGCTTTTGAAAAGGAGAATTTTACACTACTATTAACCCGAAAATATTGAATTAGTGTCACTTTCCCTCCACGATGTATATATTTTTGTCTTCTTATTTTTATTTAATATCACTTAACCTCCTTGCATGATTTAATTAACAAAAATATCTATTGCGGTCGTTAAAAGTATACAAATGTAGAAAAATTCCCATTCTTTATACCTATTATTTATTTACTTTTTCTAATGGAAATTCAAAACTACAAGGAAAAATATAAAACTTCAAGCAAAATGTTAATGTTTTATCCCCCAAAATTTATTTTCTTTTTTATATACACTTAAGCTTCGTTTGTTTCCCTAAGGGTTTGTTTGGATTCAGAAGGAAAAAAAAAATAAAGGAAAGGAAATAATTCAATAATAAAGGAAAAGAAAGGGGAGGATTACATCTTGTTTGGATCGGGTAAATTTATAAAGGAAAAATTCGTAAAAAATTATGTGTATTCTTTGTTTCGATTGAAAATGAAATGATAAGTTTTATAAACAAATTTCATTTTTATCTTTTTCTAAGAGGATAAGTGTAATACATAAAAAGGGTAATATAGATATTATGTAATAATTTAGATGAATTAACCCTAAATCACCCTAATTTAGAATGATTACCAAATCATCTCATTAAGTGATTTTAGAAATCACTTTGAATCAACTCACCCTCAAAACCTATCAATCCAAACATGAGAAAAAAAATTAAAAATTACCCCAAATTCAATCCTTTGCCCACCCCCCCCCCCCCCCCCAAAATCACTCAATCCAAACCTTTCCCTAAAACTTAATTTTGAAAAATATTTTTCTAATTTTTCGATGTTTGGTAAGATCACAAGTAAAATAAGTCAATTGAAAAACATTATGTAAAAGAACTAGTTATGAGAAGTGTCAAATGTTTCATGTGTGTTTTAGGTGATGGAAATATTTTTTACTCCACACTCCATTGCACCCTAGCCACCCCCCAACTCATCACACCCATAAAATACATGTGTGTTTATATATACGTGTTCTTATGTGTGTGTGTGTGTGTATATATATATATATATATATATATATATATATATATATATATATATACAGTGGCAGAGCTAGGCACGTAGGGACAGGGTGTGCACGATAGTGGCGGAGCTAGGCACGTGTTTACAAGCAATTTTTTTTTTTCATTTGTTCCTCTTTTTGACGAATGAAACATGAATTATATATGTTATTGTATCAATTAAAAATAATAATTCAAAAGAACAATAAAAAATAATACACAACTATAACAAAAAATAAAAAATAATAAACAACTAAAACTAAAAGTGAAACTATATATAACTAAAAATAATACTAAACAAGTAAAAATACAAATAGAAAATTAAAACAACTATACCTAAAAGGCTAAAATTAATAATCAACTACTATAATTAAAACTAAAAATGATAAATAAAAGCAACTATAAATAAAACTAATAATAAATAACTATTAGTCTTTAACTAAAATAAAAATTAGCAATTACAAATAAAAACTAAAACTAATCCAAACTATTAATAACAATTAAAATAATAATAAACAAACAAGTAAAATTAAACATCCATACAAATTAATAACAATTAAAGTAAACCTCCCATTTCTTTTTGCTACAAAAAAAACACTCAAACCTTAAGTTGTCAACGTCGTGGAAGGAGGGGTGGGGGGGTGGTTTTGTCTTGCCATAATGCCTTTGGACTTGGGTGATTGTGGATTGCCGATTGGTAAAATGGCGAGTATGTGGGATTTTTTTTTTTTTTTTTGTCGTATGAGTATGGTAGGGTTGTTGATGAGTGATGGGTATTATTGGTGTTGTTAGACTTTGGATAAAGTGAAGTAAGTAGCTTTGGTAATTGGTGCGACACTATGCAGGCGTTATCTTTTTTTTCAACCAAAAAAAAATGAATTTACAAAAATACCCTCACTAGGTGAGGGATATTTTTCGACATGAAATTTTATATAAAAAAAAATATACACATATAATATATATGTTAACCGTGCGGGTAGATGGTGGGAAGGGTGGGGGGTGGGAATAGGTAGGGTAGAGAGGTAGAGTGGAGGGTTGTGGGTAGGGTGGGGTGAGGGGTAAGGTAGAGAGGGGGATGGGGGTGGGGGTGGGGGGTAGGGGATAGGGGGTAGGGGTGGTTAGGGTGGGGGTAAAATGGGTGAGTTTCGAAAAATATTTTCTTCTCCCAAATGACAAGAAAACATTTTCTCCTCTTTTGTACTAAAATTTTTCCTTGACTGAAAAATATTTTTCAGTTGACCAAATTTTTTGTGTTACCAAACATCGAAAAATTTGAAATATATATTTTAAGAAAATATTTTACTGCAAACAAACGGAGCCTAAGGTGGACTTAGACTATGGCCCCACCCATGGTCTAAGTCCTTTAGGAATTATAAAATTACTCTACAATTTTACAAAATTACAATTATTTTTTTCTTTTCCTTCTTCATCTCTCTTCCTTCCTCTCAAACTTTTTCACCCCCATTCCCTGTAAAGGTGGGAATTTCGCCTCACCAAGTGTAGTATTCTCATTGAATATTTAACAGAGTATACAAGAGGTTATTTACAAGTAGTATGACTCTTATCAGATATACAACAATCTACCAATACATAGCTATCAGATACAACACTATTATTGCTAAGGATAAGGCATTCAGATTGTAGATAACGCATAATCCCATAGCTGTTTACACCCCCTTGCAAGCTGATAGGGGAGCAAGCACCGGAAGCTTGGCTTTAAGCTCTTCAAACTGTGGTCAATAAAGCACTTTAGTAAACAAGTCAGCTGGTTGCTCTTTAGTAAAGATGTATTGTATCTTGAATGTGCCATCATTTACCTTATCACGGAAGAAGTGAATATCGAGTTCTATATGCTTACTGTATTGATGAACCACTAGATTGGAAGCCATGTAAATAACACTAATATTATCACTAAAAATGGTGCTTGGATGCAAGCAAGAGGCTCTAAGAAATTGAAGTATATGAATAAACCATAACAACTCAGAACTCAAAGAGGCTAATGCTCAATATTCAGCTTCGGCACTAGACCTTGAAACAACATTTTGCTTCTTAGAATCCCATGCGACAAGATTTGGACCCAAAAATACCGCATATCCAGTGGTTGAACGACGAGTATCAATATACCCAGCCCAATCAGCATCACTATAACCTGTGAGAGTTAGCTTTTTACATGGCCTGAAAAATAAGGCACAATGTAATGTGTGCTTGATATAGCGCAATATGTGTTTGACAGCAACAAGGTGGGGTTCTCGTGGTGCATGCATGAACTGACACACGCTATTAACAACATAAGAGAGATTACGGCGTGTCATTGTTAAGTATTGTAGGGTACCAATTAAGCGCCAAAATTCTGTTGGATCAGCAAGAGCATTCCCTTATGTTGAGTTGAAAGATGTGGACGCCATTGGTGTGGCAATAGGTTTTACACCATCCAGGCCATAAAGTTGCAGCAGCTCTACATAATATTTTGTTTAGGTCAATAAGAGTCCATCACCATGTTGAACGACCTCCATGCCAAGAAAGAAATGAAGCGGTCCTAGATCTTTCATGTCAAATTGGCAAGAAAGTGAGGCAATAAACTTGTGAATATGAGCAACGGAGTTTCCAGTAAGGATTATATCATCGACATATATTAAGAGAATGATGATATGACTAAAAGATTGTCGCAAAAATAAGGATGCATCATGATGAGAGTTAATAAATCTAGAAAAGATCAAATAAGTGCTGAAATTTTTATACCAAGCTCTTGGTGCCTGCTTAAGGCCGTAGAGTGGCTTGCACAATTTGCAAACATATTGAGAGTAATCTGGATTAACAAACCCTTGAGGCTAGCTCATGTAGACATTTCTGACAAGTCGCCATGTAGAAAGGTATTTTTAACGTCTAATTGTCTAAAAGGCCAACCATTAGAAAGTACTAGACTGATAATCAATCTGATTGTGCCTGGACAGACTATTAGACTAAAGGTGTCAAAATAATCACGGCCAGGCTGTTGATTGTACCTCTTTGTAACAAGGTGTGCTTTATATCTTTCTAAAGAACCATCTGCTCGATGTTTAACTCAATAAACCCACTTACTACCAATGATATTCATACCTGGAGTAGGAGGTATGAGAGTCCAAGTCCGATTTTTCATTAATGAATTAAACTCCTCAAGCATTGCATTATGCCAATTTTGATCCTTGTTTGCTCGAGTGAATGAAGTAGTTTCTAAAGGTAGAGATTGAGTTGTTAACACAAGACATTGCCACAATAGATATCTAGTGGATAACAAAGCTTTAGCATGACGAGTTCCTATCCATCGAACGTGTCGTCATGTGATGTGTACGTTCAGGATTGAGAATGGGACACGACAAGGTTGCATTAGATGGTTCTATTGGTGTCGAACTTGGATGCAAATTAGTCACAGATGAGATTGATTGTGAAGCCAAGATATCATCATGTGCAGTTGGCGGCTGAGTAGATGGTAGCTTAGCAAGACTAGGACTATAATTGTGTTGTCGACTAGAGCAACTAGGCGGTTGAATAGATTCACTAGGAGATGATTGAGTAGTAATGATATTTTGAGAGTTGCCATAGGAAATGGACGCATGGTGAATGACGATGAAGAACCGGCTGATGTAGAGTCATGAGAGTGCCCTGAAACAGATGGAAAACAAGTTTCATCGAAGACAACATGACGAGAAACAATTATCTTATTGGAATGGGAATTGTAGCATTTGTACCCCTTGTGATATGGGCTATACCCCATAAAAATGCATCAACAACTTTTATAATCTAACTTTGAATGGCCAAAAGTGGTTAAGCATGGATAACATAGAGATCCAAAGACACATAAGAATGAGTAATCAGAAGTGGCACCATATAAAAGCTCATAAGGCAATTTGTTATTCAATAGAGGAGTTGACATTCGATTAATAAGATATATAGCTGTTGAAAAATCATGATTCCATAACTCCTTTGGTAATTTACTGTGAGCCAACAATGTAAGAACTGTCTTAACCAAGTATCGATGTTTTCGTTCAGTGACCCTATTTTGTTCAAGGGTGCCAGGGCAATATAATTTGTGTATGATGCCATGCTTTTTAAAAAACAGTTGCAGATTATTAGTCATAAATTCCCCTCCAGCATCACTTTGTATATATTTTATATTCATACCACACAAATTTTGCACCATAGAAATAAATTGAGGAAAGATAGTTGCAACATCAGATTTGCGAAAAAAGTGGGTAATACCAAGCATATCGAGAAAAATAATCTATTATAATTAGATAATACCGAAAACCTTCCAAAGAGTTGGTAGGTGTTGGACCCTATACATCACAATGAACAATATTTAGTACAGATGAGGAATGGGGTACATGACTCTTAAAAAGCAATCTATGACTATTTCCCAGTTGACAACTTCCACATGGTGAAGATGAATCTGGATAAGTGATTATTGAAGACAAACGATGAAGCTACTGAGAGGTTCTAATTAATGGATACCCCAAGCGAGCATACCAAATTGCAGACGACATTTTATTGCATAGAAAACTGAATTTCATAGGCTGGTGAAGAGAATACAATCCACCTTTCATCCAACCCTGGTGCAACGTTCTGCCTGTCTTCAAGTCCTTTATATAATAACCAGATGCAGTGAAAATAAAGCAACAATCATGCTCCTTAGTGAATTGAGCAACAGATAGTAATTGCTTAGTAAGGAAGGAACAACCAATACACGAGAATGGAAAATGCGACCATTAGACAAATTAATAGGAGAAATACCAGTATGAGTAATGGGCAATCCAGCACCATTTCCAACCATAACACGATCTGTACCATAATAGGATTGTTTACTGGCCACATACATTTCATCAGAAGTCATATGATGACTTGCTCCGGTGTCAACGTACCACGCAGGATTGTTGGGTTCTGCAATTTACAAGGCTGAAAAAGCTTTGGTATTGTGAACAACAGCGTCATCAGGTGCCCAAATATTATTGGCCTTGTGATATGGATGGCTACACCGATAGCAAACAACATGTGTAGGAGCTGAATTAGAATTGTTAAAGTTGGAGGATTATCGACCTCGACCACGTTGGCCACGTCCTCCACGCCTACTAGTTTGAGATGAAGCTCAATCGGGAGAGAATTGGCGTGAAAGATGGCTGGAATCGGGAGTAGAAGTGGACATCAAGGAAACAGACTTGTCAATAGTGTTCACAGAAACCTATAAGTGTAATTCAAAATCCATTAGAAAACCACACACCTTAACAAAGGATAGAGTGTCTGGTCTAGAGTTGATTGCCGCCTCAATAGGATCAAAATCAGATCCTAAACTGCGCAAGGTCCAGAGTACAAGATCGCCATCATCCATCGTTCGTCCTGCACTGGCAAGAACCAAAGATAATGATTTGGCACGTTGCACATAACTATGAACTAACTGATTTCCTTTGACAAAAGATTGGAGTTCTGTTTTTATTTGTTGGATACGTGCTCGAGATTGTGATCCATAGAGCAGTTCCAAGGTAATCCAAACATCACGAGCGGTGGTTTTGTCAACTACTTGAAAAAGAGCAGAATCCGAAAGTGAGACCAATAACCAACCAAGGACCATTTGGTCGAGACGAACCTATTTGGCTACATCAAAAGGAGAAGCAGTAGGCTTAAGGGTCGAGCCATCAATAAACCTGAGTAAGCCATGAAAACGCAGGACCGGAAAGACTTGAATCTTCCACAACATAAAATTGTCAGTGCTCAACTTGAGAGAAATTTCTTGGTTGTTTGTTTTTACTGCAAGTAGAGATGCCACTAGAATAGCAATAGAAGAGTTTGGAGTAGAGATGTTGGTGGAAGAAGATGAGGATGCCATGATCGAAGTTGAATCTTGTGTGAAAAAAAAATCCACCTAAGCTTTGTATACCATGTAAATGTGGGAATTTCACCTCACCAAGTGTAGTATTCTCATTGAATATTTAACAGCGTATACAAGAAGTTGTTTACAAGTAATATGACTCTTATTAGATATACAACAATCTACCAATACATAACTATCAGATACAACACTATTGTTGCTAAGGATAAGGCATTCAGATTATAGATAACGCATAATCCCATAGTCGTTTACATTCCCACCACCACCACCACCACCACCACCATATTCATCTTCCACTATTTTCTCCACCATCTTTACCTCCCTTTTTAAAACCAACAAATCTATCACCCTTATTACACCACATTCATCTACCATTTTTACCTCTAACAAACCCACCATCTTTACCTATTATCATCTTAATATTCACCATTTTCTTCCTCTTTACTACAATAAACCCACCACCTTCATCTACTATTTGTAACTTTACCTTCACCATTTTCACCCTAGCAAACCCATATCCTTTTCTCCAAACACTTCTACTACCGCCCTTTCTTCCTTTTACCTCCGATAAAACCCACCACCCCTCCCTCAAAAAACTTCTACCATTTTCCACCACACAAACCTTACCCCATTTATCCAAATCTACCAATCCCGAACCCACCACCATGCTCCACCTAGCTGTTGTTGTTAATTTTTCAATAGTAGTAAGTAGTGGCTTCTAAAGTGGGTTTGTTTAAGAGGTAAAATTATGTATTTTGGAGGTTATATTCATGCTTAAAACAAAGGGATGAGTATTTTGATCTAAAAATCATTGAAAATTCATGTAGAAAAGTAGAGTTTGAAGACTGGAAAACTATTGAGGGATGTGGGTTGTTTTATAATTTATTAAACTTTTGAAATGTTGTTGTAAATATGATATTTACATATGATGATGTGTCAACAAATTAGAGCACTTAGACTATGGATGGGGCCATGGTCTAAGTCCACCTAAGAATCTTCCGGTGTTTATGTGTGCAAACGTGTGTATCTATAAAAATCTCCCACTGAAAAGTGTTATCCATTATGGCAACCAAACAATAAAAAATACTCTATTTTTTCAAGCAAATATTGTCCTTGTATAACAATTATAACAACCATGTATATACATTGAGGGGGTAAACTGATATTAACCTAAAAATGTTAATAATACTTTACCCCTTCAATGTAGACAATATAATTATTTTGTCCACTGATAGTTATTTCGTATCACTTAATGCCATTAGATTATTAGATAAAGGAACAAGTATATTTATACATTTTATATTTTTTCACAACTACAAGGGATAGTGTTGTTAACTAAATTATGGAAAGAAGTTAAATGATATTTATTAAATTAAATAACAAAATTGTATATTGTATATACATTCTAAGGGTAAAGTGATATACACAATGTTTTGTAGGGAATTGTTGTGTAAAATACCCTTTCAAAAGTTTGGACCCTTTTGTCAATTTTATATTAAACCAAATTTAAACCTTAAAAACACCATCTTTCCTAGAAACAAAAGGGAGCCATAAATAATTTACTTCCGTTATGTGCAAGTATATGATATAATAATAAGATGGTGATTGGTATGCTGGATTAATGGGTTGAAAATGTAATGTGTGACATTCTTGGCTTTATTCCCATGTTGGTTATGAAGTAATGAAGTTGAAATTTTTATTCTAAGTAATTTGATTCCCCTCAATTTGGGATTAGCCATTCTTGACAAAACACATAGAAATAGTTCATTCTCATGTCTATAGCAATGAACTCATTTGTCAAATGATCAAAATACCCTTTCAAAATATAATAACAATTATTATTATTATTGTTGTTGTATTATTATTATTTTATTATCAGAATAAAAATTATTTTATTTATTATTGACAATATTATTATTATTATTAAAATTATTGAAATGCACTCTCAAAACATAACACGTTTATAATAACAGAAGGTTAATCCTAATTGCCATTGTTATTAGTTAATAATATTATTGTATTTAAATGACCAAAATATTTTTTCAAACATAACATGAATATAAAAACAAAAGGGTGTTCCTTATTATTATAATTATTGTTCTTATTTAACATAATAATTATTTATTATTATAATAATATTATTATCAAATGAAAAAGTACTCTTTCAAAATGAAACATGAATATAATAAAAAAGTGCAATCCTTGTAAATATTATTTATTGATATTAATAATATTATTACTTGTCAAATTTTCAAAATACCTTTTCAAAATATATATGTGTATAATAACAAAATATATAATTTCATTATTATTTATTAATAACAAAAATAATATTATTATTATTACTATAATCATCATATTATATATATTTTTATTCTTAGACAATTTCATGTATATAATAATAAAAGAGTAATGATCTTCTCATTTTATAAAAGTCATTCACAATACTGATCTAGTATACTGATTTCTAGACATAATTTTGAAATCAATGCATCAATTTTTATCTTTATTCTTGAAGCATACCAAGCATGACATATTCTTTCTCAAGTTAACCACATTTCCCCTTCCATTCAATTTCTTAACTCATTCGATTAATGTCTAAACTCTTTTCATGATACCAATCGCCACTTTATATTATTGGCAAAACATAGCCCTCTTACGTACATATTTCAAAAACTCACTTTCCTCCTTTTTTAATATCAAGAAATTCTTGCTCTTTCCAATCTATAGTGATTTTTCTAATGGATTCTTTTTTTTCTCGATATTTTTCTAATGGATTCGATAAAACTGTTTGACTTGAGATAAAAAACCAGAAAGTTCTTTTATCAAAGAAGCCCGGGCTTCCTATGTGTGGTAATTACTAAAAAGATTATACTTCTTTGCACTAACCGAATCTTAATACATTTAACCGTTTTAATATATTAAGCTCGTACAGATAATAAAACATGATGGCGTGTTAATCTAGCATTTCTTTGACTGTTGATGCCACAAAAATATTTGCATGGATGCACACTATTTCTTTATTTTTCTGTTACTTGTCACATTCATTTTGCATGTTTGACCCCATAAAATAATTGTGGAACACTTTCGAAAAATAAAAATTCGTAGTAGATTATTAATTTATATAAATACCTTCTTTATGTATAAATTTTTTTAGTAGTAATTTATTAACCTCGCTTATTCAAAATTTTGGCTCCCTCCCTCTCTGCTAATGATAAAAGAGCAGCAGCTATTAACATGTTTGATCAGAATATTCGGAAAAAGAAATTCATGTTAAGGACATCAAATTAATTAAGTATAACTAATCAAAAGTTTAACTTTTTAAATCAAGTAGTTATTTAACAGTTTACGGTCTTGGTAAATCTCATAAACCCAATGTTGAATTTTTTTTTTTTTTTTTTCTGGAAAAGAAAGTTGTTTCATTGATATCGTGATAATCATAAAAACAACGACCTACTCTTGATATAAATTTTATTGTATCAATCGGCTGGGAAAGGGTTAGTCCAACCTTTTCAAGCAATCTAGTCTGTTGTAGTATTTGAACATCTTTTAACATGATTGTGCTGGACAGATTGAATTCCTTAGCATCAGACTTAAAAAGGATGTTGTGATGGCTAAAGCCTCCACTCACAGTTGAGTGTAGCATAGAGAAAGACCTACCATTCAAGTCTGCCTAACTCTCCACGTAACAACTTTTCTAAGGCTCCTTTTAAGATCATTACAAGAAGAGATGACATGTATCTCTTCTAGTTTAGTTGGATGATGGGGCATGTAAATCTCCCATCCTCCTAGAGATTTAAGCCTCAATGTCCCCCTCCACTTTTTTGCACTTTTTGTGATTAACAAATTCTCGAAAGAAAGTGCCCCTCCTTTCACAAAAAAAAAAAAAAAAAGCCCTAGATTTAAAGCTGTGGTTTGGGCGGAAATTAAGGTTTCTCAGGCCATAAGTGACCATTACTACTGAGATTGAACAATATTAGAATTCCTAAGGTTGTACGGGGAAGAATTAGATACTGAGCGGCCTGCCATTGGAAGTCAGCTCAGCGCTCCTTGGCCTGAAATGACCATTGCTATTGACACTGGTCATATCCGAGTGGTCTGCTACAAGGCGGAGCTGACTCCGAAAACTAGGCATAGTACCTGAGGGATGGAAAATTGTTGTATCTGGCAACAAGCTCTCTTAACATGTGAGTCTCAGTTTTAAATAAGCCGTTGAATCCAGCTTGCTACCCCGAGGGATAAGCCTGATCAGTCTATGAGTCTACAAAATGCAACTAGCTTGAGCCTGCATCTGCCTGAAAAGAGCTACTCGCCACTGCCTCAGAGAAGTCTAATTTTGCTATATCAAAAAGGTTTATGCTCATCAAGATTTTTTGTGCAGTCCTCAAGGAGTCGAACAAATACTCTGAGGCACCCCTTTTTCATACCCTACATCTATACATTGCTGCACAAAGTTTCAAGAACCAATCTTCAAATCTTGTTATTGAACTATTTCAAAGGGTTGATTGGAAGTGGAGATGCAAGCCACCACTTGCCACTCCAAGGGCAAGCAAGTAGCAAGTGTGTTCAGTTGATTTGGGAGCCAACCCACAGAAGCTTACACAATGGGTTGGGCTGGCAATGCTTTCTATGCTTATTTTTCTTCTATGGGGAGCTTTTCCTACATGCTCTCCATAGAGAATATTTTACCTTTGGTGGAGCTTCAGCCCTCCATATCCGCTCCCACAAAAGCTTGGGTAACTGATGTAATGAGCTTCCATGGTTGTTGGGAGTGCTGATTCAGCCTAAATCTGCACTTGTGTACCCCCACTCTTAACCAAATACGATCCATTCTTCCACAGGTACAAATATAACAGCTTTTATATACAATCAGGTCAAAAGCTTCAATTACTACAGAAAAGAGTGAGAAATGCGGATATGGTTTGATAACTACTCTTGCAAATTTATACAATCTACAAAATAGATGTATATGTAACTCCTTTCAAGTTTAATTTCGTCTTTATCAAAAAGCAGCTGTCGCATACATTAGCAACGGAAGCAATTGAAGAATGCACCAGCTGCCACAAGATTCTGCTTTAGGTGACAAAGAGGAACTTCATGTCTGCCTCTGTCAATTTCCCCAAAGCCTCTGATGAGCCGCCAACAGTGCTGTGACAGGACCCCGATGAAATGAAAGAAAGATGTCAGCGACTAATACAGGTGTAAAAATAAAATCCGACCAAGTAAAATCATGTGATAAACTTTTACTTACCCTTCAAACACTAGTTCCTTCTTCTCTTGCAACTTTAAGATTCTCTCCTCAATAGTATTCTCAATAACAAACCGCACGATCCTAAATATGCAAAAGGTGATGTTGAAAATCCTTTGCAGTGACATGGAGCGCCCATCTTTAGAATGGACTGAGACAGGAAGCTTACCTGATTGGTTTATATTGTCCTATTCGATGGATCCTATCTTGTGCTTGCTGTTCTACAGCAGGATTCCACCATGGATCCATCAGAAATACCTGAGAAGTTGAAGAGAAGAAGTCACAGACCAAGTCAAGTCCCATGTACATGCAATCGATAGAAAAACAATGTTCAACAACAGATGAAAGCAAGGAAGAACATTTTCCAATTATACATGTGCAACACACATTTCAGGAACCTACTTATACATAAAAGCAATAAACAAACTCACTGTAAAGAATGAAGCAGAGTGCATAAGGGACGTAGACTTTGAACATTCATGACCCACTAGCATACGATACTGTGAACCGAAAAATTGAACTCCAACTACCACATAGGAACCATGGGGGTGTAAAAGTGAACTGGCCTGCAGTTCGGTGTGAAGCAGGAAGCATAACAGTATACACCAACACAACATTCTGCTATACAAACTGAGGTCCGGAGACTAGAAGGCCACTAAGATTCAGCAATAGAACCAGAATGTTGTCTATTAAACAAATAAAGGTAGTTGTTTTGATGTTCTATCAACTTGGACTTCACTGCTAACTTCATTGACTTGCAGAATTTTTTTTTAAAAAAAAACCAGAAGTTTACCATTTCTTGTACATTTGGAGGTAACTAAGCCTGGCTAATCAATTACAGACATTCAGTGGATTAGTGCGCGTATCTTTCACTAATTTTGTTTTTCTTCATGTGGAAAGAGGAGGAGAACTAGAGAGAGGGGGAGAAGGACTTGGGAAACTGAATGAAAAAATAAATGGATTTTAAATTATGAATAATAAAGTGCCAAACAAATTGTGCTATATTGAAAGAATCTTTAGAGAGAGAAAGTGAGATATTTTCTCATTAGTTGAAATGAAAAGATACACGATGACCTCTAATTATGGAGGTAAGATCTGCTGAGTTAATCAGCTTGAGCTACAAGTCAATTTGCACGTGATTGTTAACTACCTAGATATTTATGTGCCGCTGTACATTACTGTTAACGGTAAAATAGAGAGAGAAAGAGAGACATTAAAGAAGAGAGGAGAATGGCAATTCATATTTATTAGCAAGAACAAGCCCTTGATTTATAGGGCAATGATGCAAGAAAAGCAACAATAAAGAAGTGATACACATCTGTAAAATACACACACAGCTCAACATAAACAATCTGTAAAGCATACACACATCTGTAAAGCATACTCTCAACACTCCCCCTCAAGCTGGAGCATATATATCATATGTGCCCAGTTTGTTACAAATATATTCAACCCGAGGACCCCTTAAAGGTTTAGTAAAGAGATCAGCTAATTGATCATTTGAACTGACATGTGAAGTAACAATCTCTTTAGTTAACACTTTACTTCTCACAAAATGACAATCAATCTCAATGTGTTTAGTCTACTCATGGAACACTGGGTTTGATGCAATGTGCATTGCTGCCTGATTATCACAAATTAATGTCATCGGTTGAGGACAATCAATCCCAATTTCTGTAACCAAGTGCTTGACCTATATCAGTTCACATGTGGCTACACCCATAGCTCGGTACTCAGACTCTGCGCTTGAACGAGCAACAACAGTTTGTTTCTTGCTTTTCCATGAAATAAGATTTCCTCCAATGAAAACACAATATCCAAAAGTAGATCATCTATCGTCAGGAGATCCAGCCCAATCTGCATCAGAATAACTAACAATTTCTGAGTGTCCTCTATTCTCATATAACATTCCTTTTCCTGGGACATTCTTGAGATACCGAAGAATACGGATAACTGCATTCCAATGACTTTCTCAATGTGAATTCAGAAACTAACTAACAACACTGACAGCAAAAGAAATGTCAGGACGGGTCACAGTGAGGTAATTGAGTTTGCCAACTAATCTTCTGTATTGTCCTGGATCTGATATCGGCTCCCCCTCATTAGGTACAAGTTTCACATTTGGATCCATTGGTGAGTCACATGGTCTTGAGCCCAGCATCCCTGTTTCTTCCAACATATCAAGTGTGTACTTGCGTTGTGAGATAAAGATGCCCTGATCAGATCATGCAACTTCAATGCCAAGGAAATAGTTTAACTCTCTCAAATCTTTTGTTTGAAACTGTTTATGCAAAAAGGTCTTTAGGTCCAGTATACCTATTGTGTCGTCTCCAGTTATAATAATATCGTCAACATAGACAATTAGTAACAGACGCTTCCCAGCAAAATGTCTATAGAAGACTGAGTGGTCAACTCCACACCGTGTAAGTCCAAAATCAATGACGGCTTCACTAAATTTTCCAAACCATGCTCGAGGGGACTACTTCAATCCATATAAAGACTTTTTTAATCGACAAACCTTATGTGACTCCCCCTGAGCAACAAACTTGCTCCATATAGACTTCTTCCTCGAGTTCAGCATTTAAGAAAGCATTTTTAATGTGAAGTTGTTGAAGCGGCCATTGAAACATTGCTGCAAGTGCCATAAACAGACGAACAGAAGGAAGCTTAGCAATTGGAGAAAATGTATCATCATAGTCAACTCCATAGACCTGAGTGTATCCTTTTGCAACCAAACGAGCCTTTAGCCTATCCACTTGACCATTGGAACCTCAGGTAAATCAACTAAGTCCCATGTGCCATTTGAGCGTAAAGCAGACATTTCCTCAATCATAGCCGTATGCCAACCAAGGTGATCAAGAGCTTCTGATACAGTATGAGGAATAGAGACAGAGGAAAAAGAAACAAGAAAGGACGCATAGGATGAAAATAGAGCATGATACGAGACAAAATTAGAGATGGGGTGTTTAATGGTACAAGTACATGTACCTTTTCGAAGAGCAATAGGGATATCCAAATTAGAGACTAAGGGATCAGGCAGTGGATCTAGAGCAGGCGAAGTAGATGGTACAGAATCTTCAACAAGTGGTTGTTGTGGACGTCGTTGATGTCTTTAGATCTGGACAATCCAAGCGAGAAAGGGAAAGATCGGGTGAGTTTGGGCCAGTAGACGATGGAGGATCCGCATAAGGATCAAAAAATGGAACAGGAAGGGGTAAATCTTTTATTATTGTATGAGATGGATGGGATGGAGGAGCAAAAAATGATTTGGACTCAAAGAAAGTTACATCAGCACACACAAAGAACTTATCTAACTCCTAGGAGTAGCACCAATAGCCTTTTTGGTATCGAGCATACCCAAGGAAGATACACTTGGTGGAGCGAGGGCTTAATTTATCTGAGCCAGGAGTAAGATTATGAACAAAACACACGCATCCAAAGACGCGTAATGGTAAAAGGTAGATGGATTGATGAGGAAAGAGGACAGAGAAAGGGATTTTGTCATTGAGGATAGAAGATGACATGGGGTTAATAAGATAACAGGCAGTAAGGACAGCATCATCCCAAAAGCGAATTGGAACATTCATATGAAGAAAAAGTGTGCGAGCAGTCTCAATTAGATGGCGGTTCTTACGTTCAGCAACCCCATTTTGTTGTGGAGTATAGGCGCAAGAGGATTGATGAATGATACCTTTAGAGGACAAGAATACGGAAAAGGCAGAAGAGAAATATTATTTGGCATTATCACTGAATAAGACGCGAATTGTAGTACCAAATTGATTTTGAATTTCAGCACAAAAGTTTTGAAATATAGAAAAAATATCAGAACAATCTTTCATTAAAAACAACCAAGTGACACGGGAAAAATCATCAATGAAGGTAACAAAATATCGATAACCAAACTTTGATACATGGCAACTGGGTCCCCAAATACCTGAGTGAATTAACTCAAACGGAGCCTGAGCTCTTTTATTGAAGCGATTAGGAAAGGAATTACGAGAGTGCTTTCCTAATTGACAAGACTCGCACAAAACAGTACTAACATTATGTAAACTAGGAACCATCTTTTGTAGATTTGAAAGGGACGGATGGCCGAGTCTACTATGGATAAGTTCAGTAGTAGAGATAGTTGTGCATGCAAGTGATGGTTGGATATCAAGGTAGTAAAGACCATTAGTTTCGTATCCCGTACCAATCCTTGCGCTCGTCTGCAGATCCTGAATAAGAACAGAATCAGATGTGAAGGTGACAGTACAATTAAAGAGTATGGTAAACTTACTAACGGACAATAAGTTACAAGGAAATGTGGGAATGTACAAGACAGATGACAGTTTAATAGATGACGTAGGATTTGTTATGCCTACTCCACGTACAGGAGCGAAAGAACCATCAGCAAGGGAAATAGGGGAAAAGGAAATGGAAGAACGAAGTTCAGAGAGTAAGGAGTTACCGCTCATGTGATTAGATGCACCGGAGTCAAGTATCCACTTACCAAAATGAGAAGAGTGAGACAAATTGGCAGTAGCAGTGGTGGCATACGCAAGAGAGGCAGCGGATGATTAAGACACCCGTTGTGATGCCTGGAATTGAAGAAACTGTAAGTATTCAGTTTCAGAGAAAGTATGTGTATGCGGCTTATTTGGTGGATCTGTGGTAGAATTTGTATCAGCAGCATCAATTTGAGCAACATTAGCAGTACCAGGTGGTTTACCATGCAAGATCCAACATCTGTTGCAAGTATGACCTGTCTTGTTGCAATATGTTTGTAGCTAGAGTCATGGCAGAGAGACTATCACAGTGTAGGATAGGAGGTTTAGTGGAAATCTGCAGATCCTATAGAAGATAGGAAAGTCATTTCAATTCTGTAGCAGCATATGCCAAGGCCCTATATTATAATTCAGTTGAAGACCTAGACATTGTAGCTTGTTTCTTGGAGAACCATGAATTCAGGTTAGGCCCTAAGAAAAATGAGTAACCAGATGTAGATTTTCTGTCCATGGAATCTGAAGCCCAATCAGAGTCACTTAAGGCATGTAACTGCATAGGACTTGACTGAAACAATAGACCATGTGAGAGAGTGCCTTTGACATATATGAGTACCCTTTTTAATGCTGCATAGTCTGCAATACATGTGGAGTACATATGCTGACACAATGTGTTGATACCATACTGAATATCAGGTTTAGTAATAGTTAAATACTGTAATGCTCAAATTAGATTTCTGAAATTAGTAGGATTAGAGTATGGAGGTGAGGGGGATGTGGACTTGGGCTGTAGAAGGGTGACTGCAGGGTTGCAGTTTGAGAGACCAGCCTTTTCAAGAAGGTCCTGAGCATATTTGGACTGGTGAAGAAACAATCCGTTAGAAGTAGACTGCACTTCTATACCCAAGAAATAGTGCAACTGATCCAAGTCTTCCATTGCAAACCTCTGACTCATTGCAGATATTATGGTAGTGATACAGGTAGAGGAACTGCCAATAAGAATGAGATCATCCACATATATTAATAGGAGTGTAAAATCTATAGAGCTCCTGTGGAAAAACAAGGATGAATCTGCAGAACTAGCATAGAACCCTTGAGAAATAAGGAAGGTAGTAAGCATTTGAAACCAAGCTCTAGATGCTTGTTTCAAACCATATAGGGACTTCTTGAGTCTACACACATAACTGGGATGAGCTGAGTTTGGAAACCTTCGTGGCTGAGTCATGTAGATAGTTTCTGCAAGATGGCCATGTAATTAAGTATTGGAGATATCCCATTGCTTGAGTGACCAGTTATAGTGAAGTGCCATGCTGAGAACAACCCTGATAGTCTGTGCCATAACCACAGGACTAAATGTCTCTGTGTAGTCAAGTCCTTCAACCTAAAGATAGCCTTTCGCCACAAACCTGGCCTTATATCTTACAACTGTCCCATCAACATTCCTTTTAATTTTATATGTCCACTTGCATCCTATAGGGCTTCTATCAGGTGGGAGAGGTACCAAATCCCATGTGTTTTGTTGCTGCAGAGCCTTATACTCCTTTGTCATAGCTTTAACCCAACAACTATACTTGGATGTTTCCTTATAAGTAGATGGCCCAGTGACAACAGGTGTAACGATTAGTGTATGCAATTGATATACGAGAGGTGGGAAACACCTTGTTTTTGACCTAATAAGCATAGGATGAAGAGATAAAAGGGCTAGATGTGTGAGAGAATCAGAGGAATTAGCAAACTGATCAGAGAAAGGTGGAGCAGTGGAAGATTGAGAGGAATTGGACTGTGAAGGAGCAGAAGATGTAGATGCAGAAGGTGAACTTGGAAAGACTAAGGGATTATCCTGTATGGGAGGTGAACTTGGAAGACTAGAATGTTGGGATGAAGAGGAAGAGTGAGATCTGGCTGGGAGGTGTTTGAAGTATTGATATTAGTCTGAGAGGAATTAGGAATAAAAAATGGAGAAGGGTAGGAAATAGATGGGGAAGGTGCATCCTGGGAAGGTGGGGGAAGAAAATCGATAAGAGGAAAAGAAGCCAATGAGGGTTGGAGAATGGGAAAACATTCTCCAATAATCTAACATGTCTAGAAACATAAATTTTGTTGGTTTTGATGTCTAGACACTTGTATACTTTGGTATATGGGCAGTAGCCTAGGAATGCATAAGGAGCTGACCTGTTTTCTATCTTATGAGAAGTGTATGGCTTCAGACATAGGTAGCAAAGGCACCCAAAGACTTTAAGAAATGTGTAATCTGGTGCCTTGGAATAGAGAGTCTCATAAGGAGTGTTGTTATGAAGGACATGAGTAGGCATCCTATTAATAAGATAGTTGGCAGTAGCCAATGCCGCCATCCAAAACTTGTGTGGTAAAGAAGCTTGGTTGAGAAGTGCCAGTGTAGTTTCAATTAAGTGCATATGTTTTCTTTCTACTTTTCCATTCTGTTCAGGTGTATATGGGCAAGTAGTTTGATGAATGGTGCCTAAGGATTGAAGAAATAGTTTGAACCTTGTTATAACTTGATCACAGAGGCACCTTCTCCATTGATAATGAACGTCTAAAAACATAAATTTTGTTGGTTTTGATGTCTAGACACTTGTATCCTTTGGTATATGGGCAGTAGCCTGGGAATGCACAAGGAGCTGACCTGTTTTCTATCTTATGAGAAGTGTATGGCTTCAGACATGGGTAGCAAAGGCACCCAACCAGTGTAGTTTCAATTAAGTGCATATGTTTTCTTTCTACTTTTCCATTCTGTTCAGGTGTATATGGGCAAGTAATTTGATGAATGGTGCCTAAGGATTGAAGAAATAGTTTGAACCTTGTGATAACTTGATCACAAAGGCACCTTCTCCATTGATAATGAACTTGCTAGGGCTTTTGATTGTGCCATTCACATAATCAAACAATTGATGGCCTTCAAGAGCTATTTGAACTTGTGTTTTCTAGAGTACATAATTTGTATTATCAAGCTTAATCTGAATGAGATTGTTCAGATTGTATGTGAGATTTTTTAGGCCTGCAGGTAATGTAGCATAGCCTGCATCAGTTGGAGAAGTCATGGCAGTAGTGGAAGAAGCCATGGCAATTGCGGAAGATGTGGAGGCTAGAGAAGATAAGCTCGAAGCCATGAGAAGCAGAGAATAATGCAGAAAAATGAAAAGTAGAAGAATTCGAAACCCTAGGTTTGAATTAGGGTTTTTCAGAAGTGAGAAGTGTGGTTTCTGGCCTTCGGAAGCTTGAGATTGCTTTAGCAATGGTGTCGCACCATAGGAAATGAAGAAAATAGCTTGTTTTCGATTAAAAAAAAAAAAGGAGCTTTCAATGGTGTTTTAACGGCTGCAATATCATTCTAGCTCTATGATAAAGAATCTTTAGAGAGAGAAAGTAAGATATTTTCTCATTAGTTGAAATGAAAAGATACATGATGACCTCAATTTATAGAGCTAAGATCTGCTGAGTTAATCAGCTTGAGCTACAAGTCATTTGCACATGTAATTGTTAACTACCTAGATATTTATATGCCAGTTGTACATTACTTTAACTAACTTCTGTTATAACTAGCATAGATTACAACTGTACATAGCTTTGGCTTGCATCTTTTCTGCAGTCTTCAGAACTGGCTTATCATATATGTTCTAAATTCTTACTAACAGCAAAAATGTGTGTGTAATTAAATGATATGTGAAAATTTTCGGTCTTAAAATAGAAAAGCTTTGTCTTCGTGGCTGCAGGATGCAGGAAAAATACTTGGATCATGTGCACAACTCATATAAGAGAGCCACAAATTTTTCAGACAATATCACACTATTCGCATCATACTTGAAGGATCTGTGCGACTTAACAAAATGAAAACAAAGAAGTAATTCAAGAATAAAAAATTACACGCTCCGTTTCTGCCTTGGCAATCAAACTGAACACATCAATGATTAATCAACCAAGAGAGAAAGGGTCCTTACATTTGATGCCACTGTGAGATTGAGGGCAACACCGCCAGCTTTCAAGCTCATAAGAAATATTCTGCAATCCGGATCTTCAGTAAATTTCTTTATAGCAGCATCTCTTGCAGCAAGAGACATGGATCCCACTAATTGCACACAATTAACCCCCGACTACAACTCATAGAAGATATTCATCAGGTATATGTTCTTGATGCACAAATGAGAAAAGAAGCCAACAGCATCACATAATGTACCTTCTGAAGGGAGTAATGTATTAGGTCCAGGAAGGATGTGAATTGGCTAAAAACAATGGCCTTTGCCGAACCATCCCTCTCAATCATGAATCTGATTTCTTCCCTCTGGGATCAACCAGCAAAGCAGTAAGCAAATTATTAAAACAACAAGAAGAGTTGTGCAGATATCAGATCATCAAAGAAAGAAATTAGAAATCCAAAAACGTAAAAGGCTACAGAATTTAAACCCTCCACCTCCACATATATGATATGAGAGGGAAAGAGAAACGACTGCCATCATAACAGTATGAAAGGAATAAAGATGCCTCAGTTTTTTAGGGGCAATCACCTTGGTCAACATCTATATTCCAGAAGTGTTTGAAGGACCCAACCACCTCTAAGGCATATACCATCACAGTAGAAAAGAATTTTTATCACAGTGAAGCTTACACAATATGCTTATGTAACAACAACAAAAGATGCAAGGTATCAGAGGAAACCAGGCCATTGGGACAAATGAAAGGTATTAGAAGCTGTATAAACTTTCCAAGAGCAAAGTTCTCTACAGCAATATTTATGTAAGATTCTGTTAGAAGCAGAACTGATTGTCTTTAATCTGTTTTCACTTTTCCAACACACAAGAAAATTAATAAATTGAAAAAAAAAAAGGCAAACTCTTTCCACTTTATTTAAGATATTTTCACTTAAACAAGTATCTCCATTCAAACAATTCAGATTTCATACTTCAATTTAACATATCTTTACTGAAACAAGCACTTCTGTTCATCAAATTCAAACTTAAAAGGGCACTCCATTAAACTATTTATACCAACGAAGAATAGTTACCCTTTTCAATTTGCCAAGAAACATAAGCAATGCTATCAATTGCAGAAGGATGTAATTGGAGTTGGGTCAAACACGTGTACACTAGTACAATTTAGTGTCATTTTATCTCATTCTCAAATAAAATCTGAGCGTCCATCATGCAAATGTAAATGATTAAGGCAAGGATGAGGTTTAAAGTTCATATACCAAAGCCTCTATTTTTGTGCTGGTCTGTAAATCCTCAAGCTGAATTCTGTTCAATATACTTGAGGGCCTAAACCCTTTTATAGTTGTCTTAGTGCTCTGCTCCCCATTATCACTTGCAGAGAAGTCCACAGTAAGCGGTTTTGAACATGAAGGACACGAGACTTGCCCCACACTAGCAGAGAAATCAATTAAACAAGACTTGCAAAATAAATGTGCACATGATGTGACCTGAAACAATCAAAGAATAATGCAAATATTAGAAAAAAGCAATTATGTGTGAGTACACTATGCTCTGATCATCTAGATCCTTCAGGTTGTGCATGAATCTTAATAGACATTGAAGGGTGATATCCAACTTTATCTTGATATGCATATCAATAAATCAATCAGATGGTACTAAGGGGTGAAAGAGAGCCATGGCACAACAATGAAGTTCTCATTATCACGAGTTCGAGTCATGAAAACCACCTCTTGCAAAAAATGCAAAGTAAGACTCTTGTCCCCAAAGTAAGTACCAACCATTACCCGGAGCCTGCACATATTGGGAGCTTCATGCACTGGGCTGTCCCATTGTTTGCTTATTCTAAGGGCATTTCAGTACTTCATAGTTCTGACAAGGACCTGTTTTTAGAAATGCAGGAAAATCCAATGTAGACACTCTGACCTCTAGTCACATTCATTTGTAAAACTAAAACATTAAAGGCTACAAGATGCATCAAAATAATCTCCATTCAACAAAGCATGCATGACGCATAAATCTTAGATTGTTTCATACCCATAAATCATAATACATAACTTTTTGTTAACGTATAATTTCCAACCATAGTTATCGAAATGGTACGATTCGCGATACGAATCGTACTTCGATTCGATTCACTAAAAAACCGATATGAATCTTGTACTGAATCGAAGATATTACTGAATCACTTCCCGAATCGCATCAAATCGTACTGAATCGTACTAAATCATGCCTAATTGTACCGAATCTTTACGATTCACTTTGGGGCAAATTAATAGCCAATAACATAGCAAAATAAAAATAAAAAATTACTAGCCCATTATAAAGTCCATCTTCTAAATTTAAATTAAAAGCCCATTTTTAACACCAAAGAAAAAAAAGAAAAAAAAGAATGCACTTGAAGTGTAATTATAAGGATGAAACACCATTTAGCTTGTACTCATAAAGATGTTTGTCCTTGTATCCAAATTAGTGAAGAAGAGTTAAATTGCTTTTTGTAAACATGTTGAAGGAGAAACAAACCAAAAAAATAACAAAGGACATATATCAATATCTATTCAAATAAAGAATCTTAACTCAAAATAGTTAATGGAATATAATATATATCAGTTATCTTCTAGTTTTAAATATGTGACTGAATCATTACGATTCGATACGATTCACGATTCAAAAAATTGACATTTTGATTCACGATACGATTCACGATTTGACAGCTATATTTCCAACAAACAAAATCCTCAACTACCAAGTAAGTGTAACTGGATACATCCACAGTAAACACGGAAATGTAACCTTAACCCATCAACGCAAAAGGTGTCATGATAATCCATTAAAGCAAGCGCCTAACCAATTAAATGGTATTCTTCCCCAGATCCATCCTAGACATATAAAGCTTCAATAGCGAGATCGCTAGCAATACACAAGTTGATTATAATATGTCACAAACACCCTTCTTTCAAGCCATTTTAGATTGACCCA
The DNA here is from genome assembly GCA_037974665.1 of Ehretia macrophylla. Lineage (NCBI taxonomy): Eukaryota > Viridiplantae > Streptophyta > Magnoliopsida > Boraginales > Ehretiaceae > Ehretia > Ehretia macrophylla. Next base: position 11,284,305 of record CM075768.1, read on the forward strand.
AAGGTTTTAACAATCTTGCAGTTTAAGATATACAAGTTTTCTGTAAAACAAGCAAGACAAGAAAATAAAACTCAAGAAATAAGATTGCTAACTTACCACAGGATCTTCAACTGGGTCATGACACCAGCCACATACTTGATCACCCGTGCTAGCTTCAACCGTTTTGCCACTTGCTGCTACAGCGGAATTAGAATATACCACAAGGTAGGGATGATCAACTGCCTGTGGTGGTGTAAGAAGAGAGAGTAACAGACACCAAGCAGATAAGAAATATCAAGATTTTAGCAAATATTCAGAAGAACATACAAGGGATATAAAAGCAGGAATGCCATGGTTCTTAACATGATCAACTCATAGCACTGACATGCTTAAAAGAACACATACACCTCAATAATGTATTTTTCTTCATGTTAATGACATAACACTTTTTTTATAAGGATAATATAATGTTATCACTGTACTCAACTTCTTAATCATAATCTTTAAGCCAATTTGGATTTTGAGAATTTAAAAAGGATGGGTTCAAATAACAAACACATAGACGTTTTGAACAATATTATAATAGATTTCAAATCCTCAGCCAATCCTTAGTGTTATTTGAAATTCAAGTCAATTATTAACTATTCCTTCAATCATTTAGAGACTCTGGGTTTCAAATTTTCAATTTAAAATCTTTGCATCCAAAAAATAGACTCCACACCATGAATCTTATAAACAAGGATCTGAAATCCTGTAAGTTTCAGAATGTTCCTAAATCCAACCTCACAGAAGACTGCTCCAATATATGCATTTAATAAGTATTTGCCCTTCATACATGTACATAATCTAATATACCGCTACCATGATAGTGACACAGCGATTCAAGGAAACGCTTCTTGCGTTCAAATTCAGTGTCCAGAACAAAAACTGTACAGATTCTGCATTAAGATCCTAGAATATTAAGTACTTCCAGTAGAATAAGCAATAACCTGTCGCAAGCGTGTAAGAAGATCGAATATATGAGCATAATTATTCATCACGGTTCCTGCTTGCACATATCTGCACAACAAAAAGCACAATGTTAACAAATACAAGGAACATGTTTTAGTATTTTAAGAATATTAAACCGCAATTCTAATCTTACTAATCTCTGACCAATAAAAGTCTAAGTAAGAAAACCAACTAGCCAATTTCACTTTATCCAAAGTTCCTATTGTGAGATCAAGAAGAATCATTACGGATCAATCTCTGAATAATATAATGAGATAATCAAACAACTTCAGAAGACACAGCAGAACAAACTAGGTCAACAGCCAAATAAGAACTGAGAAGCCAAGTTAGCATCCACAAATATAATAAGCCTACTAATTGAGATATTACAGATTATCATATGTGAGCCATTAAGCACGCTATATAAACTATACGACAGCAATAAAAGGGTGCCAACAAAACTCAAAAGCTGCATCCATTAATTCTGGATAAGTCAATCGTTTAGTAATTCCAAAAGCATAAAAAATAAAACCAAACTCAACAATTGAAAATTTTGAGGGTCATAAGATCACAAAGATGACTATAAAAGAGTGACATTCTACCTCTTTCTTTTTATAAGTCACAGAAGCAACAGTAAGCATGCATTCTCTGTTAATTGATCACAGAAGCAAACATAAGCATAGATTTATACCTGACATCAGCCTGTACCAAGTGTATGTAAAGTCAAGTAGTGAACAGACTTGAGGGCCATACAAATTACAATCACAAAATTAACTAACAGGCCAAAAGAATGAGTTTCAAGATTCTCATATCGATAAGCACAGAATCAAATATGAGAATAGATGACATACGTATTAAACTCTGCCTGAGTTTCATTATAAAGTGATGTATAGTAGTCTTCTTCAGTTATATCAAAAGAATCCCGACGTAGTGAAACCTGAATTACAATCATCCATCAACAAGTCAAACAGATGAAAAATTGAACAGATGTACAGATCAAAGTCTACCAACGATACAGATAATAAAAACTTACAATCCTGGGAGGAAGTGCCAAATCAGCAGCCCTGCCTTTTTTTGTCCGTCTTAGCACTATGCTTTTCAAAAGTTTGTGCTTAAGTAAAAGCATGGCTCCTCTGCCAGTGCCAGTATTCCCTTGAGCTTGTATTGGTGAAGCAATATACTTAAAAAGGAAATAGAGAACAAACTCAGGATTCCAATACAAAATGAAACTTATAGAAGTTCAAAAAGAAAGAAAATGAAAACTATGAAATTTCCATACTTTGTTCCACCAACAAAAGTGCCGCACCGACTTATGGGGACAGGTTCGACAGTCAGTGGTGGAGCTGTTATCAGAAAAAGTTTTAAAATTACAAAAATAACAGATAAAAGGCAATGATAAAAATATAAGGGTGCAATGAACATAAATCTCATGTTGTCCAGAAGCTGAATGAAGAAACGTAAAAATCCTTCCGCACTCCAGGATCAGTGATTTGATGATCAAAAACGAGTTGACCATTATAGTTCAGAATATGTACAATATCAGCAGAAAACAAACTAACAAACAACTACTAACAAGAAATTTAACTTCCCAACTAGTAAAGGAAGACCTCCAAGTTCCACCGAAGGAAAACCTGATCTGAGGCCGGACTTCAAAGGTAATCATATCACATTAAAGAAAAATAAAATAAAATAAAATATAAACTCATAAGAGTTGTTCAAAGAATGCATTTAACACCCCTTAGCACACAGTACTAAGTACACGACATGTCAAATCCTTTTGATTTAAATTACACTTTCTTCACAGAACTAGGTACAGGATCCTCAGGCAGTCCATACTGCAAAAATATTTCAACCACCACCAGTGCCCCACTAAAGCAACAGGCAGACCTCAAAGAAACACTACAACAGATTGTTAGGCAATTATATAATTCCACCTTATGCAAAGGTTCGTGAAAAAACTTGAACTAACCTATAATCAAGTGCTCTGCAATCACAGTCTTTGCAGAAGTAGTAAGAATAAGGTACTATTTGTAAGAAGCGGACCTGCATAGGAGAGAGAGGGAGGGAGGGAGGGAGAGGGAGAGATAGAGAGATAGAGAGATAGAGAGAGAGAGAGAGTTGTTAGCACTGGTAGTGAATGTAGCAAAAAGAAACTGACACCAGTGATAAATAAACTTACAAGTGAATACAGTTCTCCAACACGATTCTGAAGCGGAGTGCCACTGAGAGCCCATTTGTATGAAGATGCTAGAGCAAGAACAGCTCTAGTGGTATTACAGCGTCTATCTTTTATATAATGGGCCTATGTCATTAAAGAAAAAAAACATAAGCTTTTCGGACTTTTTTCTAAACCAAAGTAGGATACTAGTAGACTAGTTTTTCCTTATTCAATCATTAAGGAAAGATAACAATTAACTAGAAAGAAACAGGACCCATAATCTTGAAGAAAGAAGAGAAAAAGGCAAAAGAACAAGTTTGATACAGTAACTAGTATGAAATCTCAAAAACTAATATTCTCTCTCTCTGGTACCTAAAATGTTTTCAGTTATGACAAAACCCATTTGCACACAGATCAATGAAATAAAACGAAAAGATATGATACTCTAGACTCTAGAGAGCAAACTGTTAAATATTTAATGATCAGCCTTGACAAAAAAGAATGTCACTAGAAAAAGTACATAGGCAATTGAGCAGAATGACAAACACCTCCAACAATTAAGATCCCTAGAATGTCACTGACATCAGAATCTGGAGCTAAAATAATGAGGGCAGCTCAATACAACATACTCTCAGCAAGTGTTGAAAAGAAAAGAAAATGAACTGGTAACATTGTAATTCACTTCCAAACTTGATGATTTTGAAGATCTCTGCTAGACTCAGTTGAGCTGGAGTACTCAAGTTTAACATTTATAGTAGGGGACCAAAGTTGACTTGTAGGCATGAGATATAGATCAACTAGCTGTAGAGTTCAACTAGGACTCTTGATTCCGTTATTGAATGGACATCCATTGCTGTTTCCAGAAGCTTGAATGAAAGTGTTAGTCCATAACAACAAAATCCTACAATAATGCAGTAGCTGCATATATTCTATAAGATTGCATTACGTCTCTGACCATAAAATTTTGAGATATGCAGTAAAGGAACAAGACACGCACTTATACTGAATAACTTAGCATCAATAGTATTAGTTAATACAAACATAGTAAAGGTTATTCAAGAAGAATAAAATTATTGAAAGAACAACATTCTGAAATAGCAAACAGTAACTAAATCATCGCATATTGAAGTATTGACGGATTTAACCTCAACGACATAGCAATAACAAGAAGATTGTTTGTATCCTTTTGATAAGCAAAAGCAAGAAGTTCCTACTTATTATCGCACAATGAAGTTAACGGTATTTCAATTAACCAGAAAATGAAAGGGAAAAAAACAAAGATGATGGATAAATGTAATAAAATCTAATATGAGAGGGGGAGAGGTCTGGGAGCTGAGGAGACTGGAATTCCTACATAAGAAACATTAAGCATATGCATAAATTCCACAAGATAAAAATTGGAATGCATCAGAGCCAAGAACAACTTACTTCATCCAAGATGATACGTTCCCATTTGACAGAGTGCAAAATAGATTTCTTGGTGGAGACGGCAGGTTCAGCAGCTACTTCATTCTCATTGGAAAAACCATTTTCAATGTCCCCATCCTCCTTGATACTTTTCTTACCCATTTTGCGGTGACCTCTCTTCTTGGTATCATCCTCTGAGTCACAGGCCTTGCCTTGAGTATGTGATGCATCTTCTTTAGACAACTTTACCCCTAATTTTGTCTTCTTTCTATGCTGCTTAGACTGCTTAGCAGTCCTAGTAGCACTAGGTCCACAAAAATATTTTAAATGAACTGCCATCTTTTCTGCGTAAAGTGATTTTCCACACCATTGGCATTTCTCTTTCGGTGGCATCACATTTTTCCTATACTCAGCCTCAACAATAGAGTATGTAGTTATGACAAAATCATATTCTGAAAATTGATGAAATTTCTTGCCCCTATTTGCCCCATGATAAACAAGCACCTTATTGCTTCCTTTTGAGGTGAAGCGATCAATCTCGCTTACCCACTGAATGACAGCCACCACAGGACATATTACAAGAGTGGCTTTAATTGCAGGTAACTCTGTGGATGTGCTGGGAGCAGATGAGAGAAAACTAGGGTCACCAATGGCTTTCTTAAGTTCTCGTTTAGCACAAACAAGAGCAATAGCTTGAACTGTCTTTCCCATACCCATCTCATCAGCAAGGATACCCCCTCTAGAAGGAGACTCTTCTTGCTTCAGAGCCCAAGCTAACCATTCCTTCTGATACCTAAGTAACGGCATTATCAGATCCGATGGTGCTTCAGCAGTTTCAGGTACCACATCATTCTGGTTTTCAAAGTCAATATCTTTCATCAAATTATTTTCAATCCATCTCTCATTTTCTTCTTCCCACACTTCCCACATCAGCGTCGGCTTGTCCTGCCCTTTTCTCTTCCTCTTATTCTTCTTCTTCGCATAATTGTTCGCAAGCAAATCAATCTCCACGCCATTCCCCTCTTCCTCTTGCATGTTATTCTCATACATTTCCACCACTTCCTCCACCTCTTTTATGTGCTCTTCCTCCACCTTATGACTCTGTTTTCCCCTCCTCTTCGGTGCTTCATTCACAGGATCATCATCACTAGATATAAACTCGGGCTCCAGCCCATGATTTAAGTCCAGGAACTCTCCTCTTCCATTGTCTTCCAAAACATTCGAAAAATTCTCACCTAGAACACCACCGATATTAACCAACTTTTCTACATACAGACAAATAAACAAACTAACCGACATCAAGGTATTACATAATCCAATAGTTGCATAAACCGAACTCTCATAAAAAAATATAGGAAAAGAAAAACATAAACAGATAATACAAAAGTCGAAAGAATACCAGACCCATTGAACACGTGACCCTCATATGGATGATAACATTTTTCATTAAAATTCTTTTGTAGAAGTATGTATATACTTAATCAATTAATTTCAACTTTGTACTACGCACATCGAGGTGGGGGCCCGCATATGGACAGTGTCACATTTTTCATCAAAATGTGCACCCCAGTGCACGAGCTCCCGCTATGCTCTGGGTGAAAACCCACTTTAATCTATTGTACCGCCTTACCTTGCAAAAATTAATTGCTAGGCTGGATCACATTTTTCATTTACTTTTTAAAATTAATTCACATACGCATACACATATACACATATACACATACGCATGCACACACACATGTGTGTATATATGTGTGTGTGTGTGTGTGATTACCTTCATCACCCGTTACGATACAATCGTAATCAGAAGATGCCTCGGCGCGATTCTCATCATCTGAGCTCCCTTCCTGCCTGAAAATCTCCCTTTTAGATAAGCCATTCGGAGAATCCTCCTTCCCTGATTCCAAATTTTCCAATCAACTTTCACATACGTCACAAAACTAATAAAGAAAAAAACACACACACACACACACACACACATACACATACACATACAAATATATATACACATATATCAAATAAAAAAACTAATTCCATCTTTTTCACAGTAAACATAAGGAAGAAAAAAAAGAGAAAAGCATATATAAATAAAGTGAAAGGGTTAAAAATGTAAATTTACAGGAAAAGGAAAAGGATCAAACAGTACCGTTGATCGAAGACCTAGACCCGCGAGGACGAAGCTCCATTCTGAATTTTCAGGTCAAGAATTAGGGTTTGATATATATATATATATGTATACTATATGTGTGTATATATAGATGTGTATATAGAGAGAGAGACACTGAACAGTTGTGACTTTCTTTCAGTAGAGAGAGAGAGAGAGAGAGAGAGAGAGAGCGAGTGAAGTTGCGCGGCGGGAAAGTTATTGAAGAAAATTGATAATGCCAGTCCGAATTTGACTAAATGCAAAGGCTCTATATCTACTGCATGGTGTACAACTCTGTAGTTGTTGTCTGCGGGTATTTGGTGGGAAAACGCTAACAGTGGCTTGAGAGGCGTGCTTGAGAAGCTTTGCAGTAGTGGGGCTAAGTGGAAAATCTTCAACCTTTGGATTTAGGGCATTTCTTGTTAGATTTTTATAATGAGATCATGTAAATGTTATGAACTACTAACATATACCAATAATGTATATTTTTTACCTTTTTTTCTTTTTGACCCCAAGGGTCGCCCGATAGTAGTGATTAGACATTTTTATCAAAAAATTCTAGGTTTGAGTATGATTGTTATCGTTGAATATTATACTTTAACTTACTTAATAAATGTTTTGGATTAGTTCGCTGTATCTCGAGAGTTTTGATTCATATTCAGCCGTTAGGTCAACGAGAGAATGTCAGGTGTCCCATCTGATCTCAGTGAGTAGTGATTAATTCAGTTTATGTCTAGCGGACTGGTTGAGTGGGCATATTTTATCAGATTAGCAAAAAAAAAATGTATCTTTTTTATGTAATCTAAATTGTTTGATGAATTACTTAGATTGTGCATAACTCCAAATTATTATATATGATAAGTATGTTTTAAATGGCGTTTGCTTCTGTTTTAGGCATTAATGACGTTTCACTTATCTATTAAATTTTATAGAAACTACAGTCACATAAAATAAGTAATCATAGGAGATATATAGTTACTTAATGTATCGGCTAAAAATAATAAGATTGAATATAGTTGAGTGTTTGGGATGTGGAAATTTGTTCATCTTTGATTTAAGACATTCAATATTAAAAATTTGAACAATGATCGTGTCAATATACACGAACCTATTATTAAATATTTTCTATTGATTGTAGTTCTCTATTTAGGTATTGATGGTGTTTGTCTTATCAATCAAATTATGAGAATTACGCCAAAATAATGCATATAAATGAATAGTCACAAGAGATAGTAATTATCACATTAACTTAAAATAATAGGATTAAAGCTAGTGAATCTTAGGAGCATGAGAACTCGTCTATCTTTTGATTTATGGCCTCCTATATTAGAATTGTGAACAAAGATCATGACAATATTGTTAGGGTCTATATATAATCTAAGTAATGATTGTTGGAACTTGGATTTTAATCCAAGTAAATATGCTTTTTGACTTAATAGTTAAACAAGCCTTATAATTCTAAGTGGGAAGGACCGGATATGATCGTGTTCGTCTTTCTAAGTAGATGAGTGAAATATATTTGGATGTTAAAAACTAAATGAGTAATGAATTAAAAATTTGGTGACAAAGTTGAAACATCAACTTGGAAGAAACAAAGAATTGAGGTGTGGGTTTGTCCCACATAAGAAGAATAAGGACAATTGTGCCAATCATTGACTTCGGCTTGGCTTGGTTCAATTGGGTTCACATTCATGGGTATGAGTCCGTCTATAGTTTTATTTTTAGATCGAACATTCTTCAAATTTTGTTCCAAGATTTATTTTGAAATTTATGTTAAAAATAACTATATTTATAAATTTATTTCAGGATTTATGCTAAAAATAAATATCATAAAAAAATGTGTTATTAGTTACATCCGTTTAATTTTTCAACAATAAGCGTTATTGTTTATATAATCTGAACAATTAAGTGGTCATTATTCTTGTAAAAAACCTATTGCATTTTTTCTATAAATACCTAGGTTGTTTTAGCATCAAGAATAGAGATTTATCAAAACAAATATGCGTATAAAGTCTATATAATCAAAGACAAAGAGTTTTATATTATTTGGTTCACTACGTCTTGTGATTTGAAGTGCTACTATTTGCAAGAGAAGATCATTGTATCTTAAGAGATTTGTGTTAGTGATCGTAATATTTGCCCTAGTGATCGTAGTACCATAGGAGCTGCATTTCTAGATTTCTAGTAGTATATGTTTTTCTGGTATTCTTTGGTATTATCTAGTATGTTTTTGTATTCCTTTGCACTTCTTTTGCAAAACATTTTGCAAGAACAAGTAAGTCTTCTTTTTTGGTTTATGTATTGATCGCAGTATGTATAAATATGGTTTGTCAAGAATTCTAAATTCTGAGTTGTATCGATATTATAATTCTATTAATTATAAATTATCACTCTAGCAAGCTATATACTTGTGCAATTTGACCAATATTTTTTCAGTTGTACATTCTTCAATATGTTATAACATCAAAATTTAGTAAGAATTACGTCAAAATAATGCACATAAGATAAGTAGTCATAACAGAGAAATTATCATGTTTTGATTTATGGCGTCCAATATTAGAATTTTGAACAAAGATCTAAGCAATATTATGAAGATCTATTATCTAAGTATTTCTAGTAATTCTAGTTCTTCAATGTTATCATATCAAAATTAAACAAGGAAAATTTATATAAACAATATAACTTAGTCTATTGTAAACTCACATATAAATTAACACGTAATCCTCACATAATAGAGATTCAAAGAGTGAAGCAAAGCAAAGTTTATCTTTTCCTTAGGTTTCACCCCCAAGTAGAATTAGGCTTGTTTCTTCTTCATTCCTTTTTCCCTTTTTCCTCATTTTTTTTGTCACTCTCTATCTCTCTCTTGAGTCTTCCACTCGCTAAACTTGTGACTCATCGCCTAAAGAGAATATGTTTGGCAATCGTTGTGAATGCCACAACATAATCTTGGGCTCTGTTTGGCCTGCTTCTTTTTACTAATATCAAATTATTCTTGAACTCAAAATTACTAATGAGTTGCTATAGTATTTACAAATTCAATTTTCGCCCCTTATAGTTAACATAAAATGTCAATGACTCTTTTAATACTCGCAAATACAACTCAAGTTACACAAAAGTCACATAATCACAAACTATTTTTGAACTAAATTTAATGACCGAAATATTAATTCCTTGATTAGAAAAAAGAATTCAATAATTTGATAATACATTGGATACAGAAAGGAATAAATTTAAACTTATTAATTATTTCTTGACAGGGGCTTTACAGTAATAATAAAAGTTTGGTAATATTCTAAATTATTTTCATGAATTAGCTAAATGACATAGAATTCAAATTACTATGATGATTGTGTTTATATATGTTTTCTTCTCTTGTTTCTTTGTCTACTTTATCTATCATATGAAAGCACTAGAAAAAAAAAATGTGTGTACTTTACACTTGAAATCTAGTACTAATTTGACTTTTATGAGTGGAGATCATTTAACAATATAATAGTGCTCATATCTATGTTTTCTATTGATTATAGCTCTTCAAAACTTACCAAATAGAAATTAAAAAAGAAAGAAAGATACAATATATGAAAAGATAGATAATATGATAAGTATTTTCTATTCATTGTCTATGCCTATTTATTGAAAAGAATGGTGATTGATTAGTTAGTTTGAGGAGGGATGAATTGGAACAACAAATAGTTGAATCTTAGTGGACTATGGTAGCAAAGTCATTTTACCATTTGCAATATCCTATTGCGTATTTGAGTTGGTTATAAACGATTTTACCTGTCACTTGATGGGAATTGTTTTCTAAGGTAAACAACACGATACCCTTCCATTGTAAGGGCCTAGCCAATGACACGTGTCTTTGAGGGTAGGAGGTTATTTGTGTTTCTAAATCCTTCTTTATGCATGCATAGAATGATTAAATGTTGTCAAATTAAGTCATGTTGTTCATTTTAATGCGAGGTAGTTCACATTGAAGAACACATGATATAAAAGGCATAAAGGGTGCACAAAATGAAGCTTGGAACAACATAAGACTAAGTCTGATCAATAGACAACATTCCTAAATCGATCAACAATGCCAACAAAGGCAAAGTTGCTCTCTCCAATTAGTTGGTGGAATTTCCCTATAGATCGTGGAATTTCCTAATCAATCCATTGTGACAAGGATGTGGAGTAAAAAAGCCTTAGAGATTCTAGTATTATTGGGTACCTAATTGTTAGAAAATCGGGGATTTTGTTAAAGAAGCTGTGTTGTGGGGGCGTTACAAGATGGCGATTTTGTTGTATAGAAGAAGTGATTCGCAAACCTATTGATTGACTATAGATGCAAACCGATCAGCCATTACCTAAGAGAGGATAAGTAGCTCTTCTATCAAAAAAGGGCAAGGGCGGTCAATCAATCAACCGAAAATCCCAATAAAACGGTCACGTGAAAAGTTAAGTACATGGTCAAACTCGACTTTGACAAGGGTTTTTAGCCATGAAAGGATTTTACACATGTAAGGAAGGACTTTTGGCCAATTTTGAAGCCCTAACACTCCAAAGAAGTAATCATCTTTCTCCCAAGGGTAAAATAATACAAAATCAAAGCAAAAGAGGATTCAAGATGCACCAATCATCATCCCTTCCGCACTTCATCCATGAGCCCTCTTCAACTTTATCTTGTTACTTTGTTTTAGGTCTTCTCTTTAATATGTATTCACACTAAACTCCAATGATTGGGGTGGTAACTAGTTTGTTGTTTTATCAAAATTTATACTTGAATTATTTATCTTGATTTTCTTGATTTAAGATCTATATACTTATAATTGTAGTTTGGTATTTCTAGAAATTCTATTCTTGTGCCATTGAGTTTTGCTGATTGTAGGGGTATAAATTAAGAGTAAATCTACTTAATTGAAATAAGTAATCTACTACAATGATGAAAACCTATTAATTTCAATTAGGACTTAAGACTAAATTGTGCTAATTAAATTAGGTCAAGTGATAGAAAATCTATATCTTAGACATAGATTATACTTCAATACTACTTAATTAATTTAATCAATATTATTAAAGGTTGTAGCCTAATCCATGCATGCTTGGCTAAACCCGAATCCATTAACATAATAGATTATAACTTAGATAACCTATCATCCCAAATCTCCTTTTTCTTATTTATTCTCCTAAAGTTTTGAGTTTTGCTAGCTTTAGAGTTTTTCATCGGTCAATCCTAAATTTTCTTGTTAATTGCTCATAATTCAATTTCCCATTATTTATTAATCATTTCCTACTTTTGAATTATTTGCGATAATCTCAATTTCATGTGGATGACCCTTAAGTAGTCATTCACGTGGTTAAAGAAGAATTTCACTTTATTGTCGTTACTTTATTTTAATAACTTATAACTGACCATATAACGACATGGACAAGAGGCCCTTATTACAAGTCAATAAATGAGCATCCAACACATGTATCACTTTTACCTGAGTCTTGACTTAGAGGCATCGAGTTGTTATCTAGTTTACAATAGCTTCATAACACTAGCTTCTCAACAAGCTCAATAACTAATTGTGTCAATAGATTGTTCATCTCGTACTAAACTGAATTATTGTTAAGACACACAATCAGTATGGTAAAATAAAATGTCTTATGACAATTAAAACCTATCTCACGTTTCTTATTGGTACATGAACAATCCAACACTTCATGAACTATGCTTCAAATAATAAGAAATTCTAACATCAAATGATGAAAAATCAATGTCGCTACTAACATGACTTTGTTGCCATAATCCAATTAGTTGAATTACTGTTGAGACACTATCGTTAGTATGATAAAAGTAACATGTCTCCTAACAATCTAAACCCATCTCATGTTTCTCATTAGTGGGTGAACAATCCAACACTCAAGTATATTATGATTCAAATTATGAAATTAGCTGAAATCAAATGATAAAAATCAATGTTGCTATGAACAGTTTATTGCCACAAGCTAGTCATCTCTATCGTAACTCTTTTTTCCCCTATAACTTCAAATTTTGAAAGTCTAAAGGATCATTAGTCCATGTTTTTACAATTCGTAGTAATTTTAAAAATCAAAATCAAATGAGCTTTTACCCTTCCATTCCCCACAAATTTAGTTCTTGTTTAGTTCATCTTATGAAAATACTTGTTTTATTCTTTGACAGACGTTACCCAATCCAAACTCCTACCTTAACAATGTCTTCTTCCCAGATTGACCGATTGAGTAAGAAATGGATCCAAAAAAAGAAGTAGTTCCCTGCCTTTGAAGCATGAAATAAATTAGATAATTTTAAAAATTGTGGTATTCTACTTTTCTTTTCAGCTCCCATTTATCTTGCACATCTCAACTCATTTCACATAGTTATACTAGAGTGAAGCTCAACAAATGTATTCTTTTCCTATTGATTATGTCAAAACCTACTCCCAATTGTTAGTGGTTTGTTGGATAGTAAATAAGTATAGTGAGAATTTCCTTAATTCATTCATGCACGACACTAGTCAGATGGCAAGATATTTTCTAAGCAATTTGCAGGCTTTTTTTATTTCCTTGCGATCTCCAACTCTCGACTACTACAACCAAGAGTATGTATACACCTCAGTTCTTACGAAAAATATTGGAACCTACTTTATGATCTAAAAGTTTCAAAGTTTAAACTAGTCAAACTTAAATATTATAAAGAGAAAAGTGGCATTTTTTCTTCTTCTTATTGATCTACTAGCATGAGGGGAAAACTTCATATATACAAATACTTTACAAAATTTTGTCAATACAATTAAAAGGCAAAAAAATTCATATGTATATTAAGTTCAATAACTTAATATATGGCAAAAGATTGTCAAGAGTTGTATAATTGTTATTGTTCCTCTTACGATACTTGTCGTATACTTAAGTAATCTATAAAGATTCTACCCACCTCTCAATGAGAATTGTACTTTGACTTGATCCTTTTACCATAACAGGCTTAGCCAATGACACGTGTCTTGGCGGATTAGAGGCCCATATTGTCGGTTGGTAAACAAGCAGTAGGTGCATTGTCTCTTCTAGACTAGATTTTAACTTGGAGACATTCAGTCATAATCCAATACAGGTAGCTTTGCAGCATTGGATTTTTAATTACGCGCGATAACCAATTGTCTGAATCAATGGTTCCTCTTGTAGGAGGTTAAATACTATTGTGACACTGTCATTAATATGGTAAAATAACATATCTCATGAAGGTTTAGAGTAAACTCTATTTCCTATTGATGGTTGAACAATTCAACACTTGGTGAATTTTGCTTTGAACAATTCAACACTTGGTGAATTTTGCTTTACTATGATAAAAAGAGCCATTGAATTATCAAAATGTAATATCAACATGAATGCTTGATTACCAAAAGCCAACTATCTTTTGGCAATGTTTTTTATACCTCTACCTTCAAATTCTTAAGATTAAAAAATTATTAGGCTACACTTTCATGGTTCACATTTGCAATTAAAATCATAATCAAATAAGTTTTTACCTTTCATTCTACACAAGATATTTGTTCTTATTGAACTTATCTATTCCAAACCATGATGACCAATTGTTTGAACCTATGGTTCCTTGGATAATAGGTTGAGTACTGTTGCAACGTCATCAATAGGCTACTAACCTATCTCACGATGCTTTAAACCTAACTCGATTCCCTATTGTGGGTGAAAATTTGACACTAGTAAATTTTGATTCATAATGAAAGGAAAAGCCATCAAAAGATAAAAAAAGTAATGTCACTGTGAAACAAGCTAGCTATCATGTGGTAACTTATTTGACAATTTAACTTCAATTGAAGGTGTAGAGGATCATTAGAATACTCTATCACAGTTCATATTCGTATTAAAAATTAAAATAAAACAATCTTTTAACCTTATATTCTACAAAACATTTTTTCTTGTGGAGCTCATCTTACTACCACATTTTAGATCTCTTGCAACGCTCCATATAAACAAATAAAAAAAGCAAATCCCATAAGTAATTTGTTGTGACAGTTTTATTAAGTTGCATCAAACTATTGGAATATTTATGATATGTGTTAGAGAGATGTGAGACCCGAGCATGCATTCCATGTGCATTTATTTATTTTAAATATTATTTGGTAGTATTATGTGCTAATTATGTGTTTACCTATTTTTAATACTTTATATTTGCATCTAAATTACATTTATACATATAAATGTAGTCTTATTTTACTAAGTCTACCATAGTTGACTAGTTTTACTCATAAATATACATTACATCATATAAACCTTGTAAACAAGTTTCCAGCTTCGTGTTCGATTGTGCGTTTAAAGAATTAAACACGTTTGCAGATAGAACTCAGTAATCAACTGATCAAGTACAGTGATACGCCTTATTCATACAGTAAAAGAAATGAAAAGACAATAAGTAAAGTACATAATATTTTAACGTGAAAAAACCCAACTAGGAAAAAATCACGTAACCAATCCCTAGTCAAAATAGGCAATCCATTAGATGTTTTCACGGTTATAATAGTCAATGGACTTATATGATTGACAACTCCCTTATAACCCTCACCGCCTAGATCATCTAACCCACCTAAGGATTTACAACCTAGCGAGATCCCCTCGACTTAGCATATTCTCCAGAATACTCACATCCTTCTCCCGAAAGATGTTTAATGATACAAATGAATAGAGTGTTCACAAACAAAATATGCTCAGTGCGCTCATAGTTCTAAAGCAAACTCTCGCCACAGTGTTTACACAGATAGACTCGATAAACAGATTACAACCCTTATAAGATCTAGACTTTACTCTTCGTCCTCTGTCACCCATTGATTCTTGCGAGATTATCAGTATATATAGGTATGAGTGCTGCAATCTTGGGTTCCAAGCATCTGTGAGCATTATTGACCTTTGTAGGAGTCTTTACCCAAGTCAATCTCCAAAGATTTGCTTAATCAAAGATTTGCTCAATCAGAATCTTCTTGGCCTTATCAAAATCGTCTCAGCATAATTACAGTTGCAGCAAATTGATCTCTTTCCATATAAGATAAATCCTGTACAATCTTTTACCAAACCAAGATCTGTGTTGCCAAAAATAAAGACAATTAAGACAATGTAAATTGCCCCTAATCTCGGGCTAAATTTGGAGGCGGCTAACAAGCTCCCCTTTTGGCTTTGTTTTTGGCAAAATCATTCTAAGTACTTGCAATACTTGTAACTGTAAGAATGAAACTACATACTAAGAAATTCATGATCTGTTTGAACAAACCACAGTAGACAACTAGTAAACAATAATTTCTTAAACCAATCAACCCAAAAAAAAAAACAAGCTAACTTCACTCAGATAACTGTATCTGCCTCACAAACACCCCACATAAGTTTTTCCCCCTTTTTACCATAAACCAAGGCCAAAGGGGCTCGAAGGCCCAACACTAGTCAGCTTTCAGCCATAGTCCAAACCTGCAAATAACAAGAAGCAGATAACAACAGCAAGCATACTTTACACTGCGAGAGTTGGGTTAATGATATGCTAATCATAGATTATTAGAGGCAGTCTATAGCAAAAACAACTAGAAAATGAGTATTAGGGCCATAGACATTTTAAGGCAACGAGAAAAGAAAGGTATCATTGGCATACAAGGCATAAAAACAATGTCATCAATGGTCTTGAGAAGGAGACAGATGAGTCAGAACTTCATGAAACGTTTTAGTAATAGTACTTTGGCCATCAAGAACATTCTGAATCAGCTTTTCTTGAGCAGCCAGAGCTTGGCGTAGAGTCTTCACAATGGCAGTGAGCTGAGCCACACCACCTGTGTGTGAGGCAGGATCGTCAACCTGTGGTGATTGGGCTGGCTTGACTTTGCTTTTAACTTGCTTAGCAGAGGTCCTCACTATGGTAGACTTGGATTTGACATTGAGTTCTCCTTGAGCTCTAGTGCCTTTGGGTAAATCCACATCAACTAGTCACGTACCTTGCACATATTTAACACTAAAGGCGAGAGATTCAGAAACCTATAAAAAAATTTCACCATCTGACTTAAACGTCTGATTAACAGAGAAAAATGCAAAGAGTAGAGAAGGATATGACAACAGTTTGTTATTTGTCTTGAGTTCTGCTTCTCAGACTATTCGGTTGAAGATAATTTCTCCTAGATCAAAGCCATCACCATTGCCAAGGCGATACATTACAGTGGCTGTGTGAGCATTAACAGTGGTATTATGAGAAGTCCATACGTGCGATAACTGTCTTCTGAGATCATCTTCTCGGTCAGGAAACCTTTGACAGCCAACGCAAATCGCTCTTTGTTGACCGACAGGAAAAATCTGTCGGAGTGGGCTTCAATGAGATCCAGTTGGAGTGAATCGTCGCTGTCTTTGACAACTTGGCCTTGTTTTGATTTTGATGGAGACGATGTCCTGAGATGCTTGTTTCGCCTGATCCCATGTTTAATCCGTGGACCTGTTCGCTTGGATTGTGGAACAACAGGATGTTGAGGATCTGTTTCTTTCAAAGGTTGCAGAAATGAATCGTCCTTGATGGATGATAGCATGGGTGTCGTCGCTGAGGACTGTGGAAGTGCTTTAGAGGTGGACGGAACCACTGTGTTAGTTGGAAAAAGTTTGGCTGGTGTAAATGCTAGTGGAAAGTTGAAAATTGTGTCAGTCTCGACTGCTTGGGGTGTCTCCTTGGTGGATGGTGACGGTGCTGGTAGAGTTTGGACATGTAAGCTATCTTCGCTGTCGGACCAACTATAGGCCACTAGAGAGGGTTTTGGAGAAGACTCCCCTGAGGGTTGGGAAGATGCTCGTGGTCAGCGCCGAAGGACTAGTGGGTCGTCGGAGCTCTCTTCAGAGGACTGCGAACAAGTTGCCATGGATTCTGAAGATGAACGACAGTCATTTATTGTTATGGGTGTTTGATCAGTTCTTGGCTCATTGGCTTTGATAGGTTTGGATTTCCACTGGATTCGAGCTGATCGGCGAACCATTGACCTATATAGAGAGTACTCAGCAGAGAGAAGATTAGTGGAGACAAGATTTTACGGCACTTGATCAGACAAAAAAAACGTAAGGGGGAGAGAGGGAGAGATAGTGGTGCCGTGATTAAATGCAAAATGTTTGGAACGTGGGAAAGTGAATCACGCACCGTCTGTCTCTGCAACTGCCAAGAAAATTGAATAAAATGCCACTTTTTACGAAAAGATAATTTTGGCGCCCAAATTTTATAGTTGTAAGCAATGTACTACCTGTGATTATGCTATAGTGAGAAAGATAACAGGACAGATCTATCACGGTACTCAATCGTGAGATACATGTCATACCTAAGTTCATGCACACAAAGTGTGAACAACCCATAGGGCCCCACAAAAAGATCTTATACAAAGACATAGCATTCATTACACATGAGTTTTAACAAGTATGAACAGGGTGTGTGTATGAACTGTGATTGGGCTTTGCCGTACAATGGACAGCGAAATCAAATGACAGATTAGTTGTAACAGTTATTCAAACTACCTGCTCGACTAATCAACTTACTATATATCTTGTTCGTACTTTTGTGCATTTCTATGTAGTATAAGGTAGCTTTTTCCAGGTGGTCTTAGTAATGTTGACCTTGAAATTTTCACAATAGAGTAATTGTCTGAATTAGTTCAGATCTAATTACAAGGTCCTTTTTTTTCAAAATTTTGCATACTAATTAATGTCGGGGAATGGAGATATTCCAGAGTCATAAGTTTAATACAGTTGATCAGCACTTGGACTTCGTTGTATATAAAGTAGGATCAAGCTTGCTCACAGTGGTGCAGGAGAGGTACCTGTACCATATAGTTAGAACACAGTGTAAGTAACATTATATCAGTGCAGTCCCATTGTGTTTTCCTGTGAATGTCACAGTCAAAGTGTGTAAATACCTAAGGCTTTGTGCATTGCTTCGAATCTCACTGCATTAAGAGCCTTAGTGAAAATGTCTGCCAGTTGATTCTCAATCACAACATATTTAAGTACAACTTGTTTTGTTTCCACTAATTCCTGTATGAAGTGGTGCCTAATATCAATATGTTTGGTACAGGAGTGTTGAACATGGTTCTTTGAAATATTGATAGTACTCATATTATCACAGTAAACAGTGAGTGATTGATTACTAATACCATATTTGCAAGCATCTATTTCATCCACAGTAGTTGTGCACAGCAATTCTTAGCTGCTATGTACTCTGCCTCAACGGTGCTTAAGGATATGAAAGTCTGTTTCTTACTGTACCATGATACAAGATTGTTGCCAACATAAAAACAACCCCCAGTAGTGCTTTTCCGATCATCGACATTCCCTACCCAGTCAAAATCACTGTAGCCAGCCAAATTAGTATTAGTATCCACAGTATACCAAATACCTAAACTAGTAGTGCCATACATATATTTAACGATGTGTTTTACTGCTTTGAGATGAGATTCCCTCGGATCCGACTGGTATTGTGCACACACACCAACACTGAAGTAGATATTAGGATGACTAGCAGTTAAATACAAGAGACTGCCAATTATGCTGCAATATAGTGTTGGATCAATAGTTTTTTCATTCTCCCCCTTAGCCAACTTAGTGGTAGTGCTGATAAGTGTCTGAATTGTTTTGGTATTGGCCATACCAAACCTCTTGACCAAATTGCGGGCATACTTTTCTTGTGAAATAAATATTCCATTTTGACACTGTTTGACTTGCAAACCAAAAAAGTATGTTAGTTCTACTATACTCATTTCAAATTCACGTTTCATTTGTTCGATAAAATCATCGACTATGTTTTTGGACGTAGAGCCAAACACAATATTATCCACGTAGATTTGAGCAATCAATAGTCCTGTGTTGAAGTGTTTCACGAGCAGTGTTTTGTTTACACCCCCTCGAGAATAGCCCTTGTCCAGCAGAAACTTTGTGAGTCTCTCATACCAAGCACAAGGTGCTTGTTTGAGGCCATATAGTGCTTTCTTTAGTTTATACACGTATGTAGGGTAATGAGGATCAACTAACCCTTTGGGTTGCTCTATATACGCTTCTTCCTGTAAGATGCCATTAAGAAAGATACTTTTCACATCCATCTGAAACAGTTTGAAGTGCAAAACACAAGCAATGGCAAGTAACAGTCTTATTGACTCCATCTTAGCTACAGATGCAAACGTTTCATCAAAGTCAATTCCCTCAATTTGAGTGTATCCCTGTACAACTAATCTAGCTTTATTGCGAGTGATTAGACCATTTTCATCATTTTTGTTTTTGAATATCCACTTAGTGCCTATGACATTAACACCTTTTAACCTGTCCTCTATGGTATTCATGGTAGTCTGTGAAGATACCGCGATCACCTGTCATGTGTCTCGAGCAGCCACTATCTAAATACCATGAGTTAGTAACACTGGCTTTTAAGGAAGTGTAAATAACAAAATATTTTTGATTGTTCTTAGGTACCCATATTTTTCTCACCCTTTGTTATGCTTTCGTTTTTGGGGTACTACACCAATATGGAAAAGGATAAGTAGATATACTTGTTTCCCGCATGAGACGAAAACAGTGGGGTCGAATATGACTAGCATAGCCACAGTAGTGATAGATTGGTACAAACCTTCTTTCAGATTTCTTCTTGGATATCATTGTGGGTGCCTGTGAGGGTACTGGCTGTGGAAGTTCTGATGTTTTTGAGGCTTTGACAAACACTGTGGTATAAGTAGAACTTGATCCTTGATACCCAAGACCAATGCGATCGCCACTTGGTTTCTGGCTTGAAAGTGCATGATCAAGTTTTTGCTTCCCTGAATTCATCATGCGAACACTTCGTTGTAACTGCTGTAATTCACCCTGTAGATCCAACAGTTTTTGAGTTTTTTCTTCAAATCGTTGGAGGAGGGTTTCATTTTGTTTTTCAAGATCATAAATTTTTGTACTCTGTTCTAGATTAGAAATCACCAATTCTTCATTCTTCTTACAAACCACAACCCATTTTTCAAACATCAGTTCATAAGTTTTCAGGAGTATTTTATTACTCATGGGTTCTTCTATCTTTGAGTCGTCATAATCGGTGTCCTCCCCACCAATCATAATGACCTCTGGTTTGGACATAGTATGACCATTCTGAACTGCAGTGAGTACGATATAGTCTCCTGTACCATTATCACTTGGTGCATCTTCTTCTTCTGGCTCCTCATCACTCCATGTGGCATTAAACGCATTTTTTCCCTTTTTAGTGTGTTTGCACATTCTGCTTGAATGTGCCCGAAACCCTCACACTTTCTGCATTGTATACATTTGTTTTTCTTTTCTCCAGAAATATCCGTATTTGGCCTGTTATCAGTTTCTCTAGGTGTTTCACCATTAATTCTTATGTCAGGGTTGTCACTGTTGTACCTGCTGAAATTCTGTCTACTGTTATTCCCTTGTCTAGAGAACTTCTTCTGTTTTTGCCACTTTCCAACAGCTCTAGCAAAATTTTTTGTCAACAGTGCCAGTGCTTTTAAACCGCCATCGCTGCCATCCAACTCATCAGATAGTTCAGCCTGAAGTGCAAGTGTTTTCTCCTTCTTTTGCTATTTAAATTTTAGTCCATATATCTTTAAAGAACTGATAAGCGCATCAACCTGCATAGTGTCATGATCCTTTGATTCTTCAATCGCATCTACCTTCAATGCAAATCTTGATGGCAGAGACCATAGGATCTTTCTTACCAATTTTGCTTCAGAGTACCATTCTCCGAGAGCAAAGGCTTCATTGGTTATGTCACATAGTCGTGCATAAAACTTAACATTGTCTTATCCTCATGCATTTTTAGATCTTCAAACTTCGTAGTCAAATACTGTAATTTGAATCTTTTCACAGCTTCTGTACCTTAAAACGATGTTTGTAACACATCCCATACTTTTTTCGCCGTTTCACAGTTCGAAATTAGTTTGAACTAGTTGATGTCTACTGCATTAAATATTGCATTTAATGCTTTGGAATTACAATTCGCCAAGCGCTCTATAGCATTAGTCCATTGGTCATCAGGTTTGGGAACTTTAATATTCTTGACCACAGCAGTAGAACTATTACCAATCCATTCAGATGATGCTCTCTATGTGCTAGTGCCTCTATTTTGTGGTAGTGTAGTCTCAACAGTGGGCACAGTCCACCCATTAACCATGGATCTCCAGACACCTTCATCAATCGCTTTGATATAAGCACGCATCCTAGCTTTCCAATAATTGTAGTTGGAGCCATCAAGTAGTAGCGGCCTATTGATTGAACATTCG
Source organism: Ehretia macrophylla (assembly GCA_037974665.1). Taxonomy (NCBI): domain Eukaryota; kingdom Viridiplantae; phylum Streptophyta; class Magnoliopsida; order Boraginales; family Ehretiaceae; genus Ehretia; species Ehretia macrophylla. The sequence continues at coordinate 11,306,257 of CM075768.1, forward strand.
TCATGCATGTTGTCCATTCCTACAAAACAGCCAGAAACCTCCCAGATCTTACTGAGTTAATGATTCAGTTTCTAGCTCTTGATACCACTTGTAAATAAGTTTCCAACTTTGTATTTGATTGTGCCTTTAAACAATTAAACACATTTGCAGATAGAACTCAGTAATCAGTGGATCAACTATAGTGGTACGCCTTATTCATATAGTAAAACAAATGAAAAGACAGTAAGTAAAGTACACACAGTATTTTAACGTGGAAAATTCAACTTGGGAAAAAACCACATGACCAATCTCTGGTCAAAATAGGCAATCCACTAGATGTTTTCACGGTTATAATAGTCAATGGACTTATGTGATTGACAACTCCCTTGTAACCCTCACCGCCTAGACCATCTAACCCACCTAAGGATTTACAACCTAGCGAGATCCTCTCGACTTAGCATATTCTCTCGAATATTCACCTTCTTCTCCCGAAGGATGTTTAATGAGACAAATGAATAGAGTGTTCACAAACAAAATATGCTCAGTGTGCTCATACTTCTAAAGCAAACTCTCGCCACAGTGTTTACACAAACAGACTCGATAAACACATTATAACCCTTATAAGATCTAGACTTTACTTTCCGTCCTCTGTCACCCCTTGATTCTTGCGAGATTATTAGTATATATAGGTGTGAGTACTGCAATCTTGGGCTCCAAGTATCCGTAAGCATTATTGACCTTTTTAGGAGTCTTTACCCAAGTCAATCTCTAAAGATTTGCTCAATCAGAATCTTCTTAGCCTTATAAAAATCGTCTCAGCATAATTACAGTTGCAGCAAATTGATCTCTTTCCATATAAGATAAATCCTTCACAATCTTTTACTAAACCAAGATCTGTGTTTCCAAAAATAAAGACAATTAAGACAATGTAAATTGTCCCTAATCTCGGGCTAAATTTGGAGGCGGCTAACAAACCTATTAGAAAATAGCTTATTATGCCAACTTTGACTATTTGACTTTGCTTATTTGACTTCATTTGACCACTAAACATTATCATTATCTTTTGCATTATATAATATAACACAAAGCAAGACAAGAAGTCTACTAGATGCTCAAGGGTTGGCCATAAGAGAAAAAAAGAAGAAAAAATAGAAAAAATAGTTTTTACCATTTTTGAAAGTGATTTCTTGGATTTCAAAGCCAAATCAAAGTGGAAATAGCTCAAAGATTGTTCTCCATAGCTAGTTCTTGTCATATCTTGCCTTTTCCAACAATGTTTAGGTGAGGGTTTCAAGTTCTTGCATGTGTATGCCTACTTTAATATATGGAAATCTTATATAATTTTGTTATAAATGCTTGTAGAGATAAATATATGTTGTAGTAGTGATTTGAGAGCTTTATATATGCATATGAACTTGTTGGAGGCAAAATAGTTGGATTTATGCCAACTTTGTTAGATGAAAGTTGAAAATTTGAGTTAACTTTTGTGTTTATGATTATATATATGTGATTGGGATATGAGTTCATGGCTTTGGAGTGAATTTGGTGAATTTAGAGGTTTATTTTGATGAATTTTCAAAAATTTCAACCATGATGCATTTTTAGAGATTGGCATGTTTGGCTTGTTTAATGCTTGATTTTGTTGTTATAATGGGTTCATAATGCATTGTAGTTAGTTTTTATATTGATTGTGTTGAAGTTATGTGTTGAAGAGATTCATAGGTTGGTTAAATGTTGGCAAAAGGTTGGAATGAATTTGTAGAGATCATGTTCTTTTAGGGTTAAAATGGTGTTAATGTGTAAAGGTCATGTTCTTATGAAGTTTAAATGATGTTAATGTGTTCTAGAGATCATATTCTTTTGTTGGTATTAATGTGTTGGATATATGTGTTGTTGAAGCTTAGTTGAGTTAATGGATATGTTGTTGAGATAATGAATGTGTTGTTGAGTTAATGGATGTGTTGTTGAATTAATGAATGTGTTGTTGAGTTAATGAATGCGATGTTGAGTAGTGGATGTGTTGTTGATTAATGAATGTGTTATGAGATGTGATGTGAAGTGTCGGGTTGCAACCTTAGCTCGTCATGGTAGCGTCGTATCGTGCTGGGTGCCATAGGGCTTACCGGTAATTGTATGACTACTATGTACTAGTCCTTTCTCTCGTGTGGTCAATGAAGGCCATGGTGAGATTGGTCATAGGATCGTGTGCATCATGAGTACACACGCGAGTGAGAGAAGTGTTGAGTTCGTGGTAGAGTTATAAGGTGTCGGCTTCAACGAGTGTTCTAAAGCGGTAACTTCTTTATGTGTTGTTTAGCGTGAATGCTTCAAGGTTGATAGGCGAATGTGAGTACGTGTTTGCTAATGTGATTTGTTGTTTCTAATGTGTTCAAAAGGTTTTCGAGTTAAAGCTTTCAAACTTCCTTTTATCCCTCCTTCACTGAGTATGTTTAGCTCACACCTTTTTAATGCATAATTCAGGTGTTCATGATGTGGATGATGTGTGAGAGGAAGGAACTAATGAGTTTGATCATGTAGTGCATGAGTAGTTGATATATTTTGCTTTGAAAACTATGTTTTACTTGCTTTAGTAGTTTTGGAGTTTATGTACCAAATACTTGATAGTTTAACTTTCTTTAAGTCTAGTTATTTTGGTTGTACATATATGGTTGGTCACATTGGATCGTGATCACAACTAGCTAGCTTATATCTTAGCGTATGTTTATATTTCAAGAATGCTTAAGTTATGAAAGTGTTGTCTACTTTTTGCCTAACGAATGTATGAATGTTTAGTGTATTCTGCAAGAGAATGATGTAGTGATATTGTATATGAATGATACGAGCTTTTGAGGACATATGTTGTGTATTCTTTGTTGCGTTGGTTGTTCATATTATAAACGTTATAATGTTCGTGTATCGTGGCGATCGAGCTTGGTTTCCAAAGGACCGGGTTTGGGATTGACAGGAGAACTCCTAGTTGTAGCAGCTAACTGCAATTGCACGTGTTTAGCTGCACATTATCTTGATATAGTTTTTGAATCCCCTGTATTCATGTAATCAGTTAAGAGTTCAAACCCATTGGGTTATCTCAAAATATATATTTATACATCCTGTATAATCAATGAAAGGTATAGCAGAATTCCAAAATCACTCTCGTTAGCCTATCTTCTACATGGTATCAGAGCAATTTGGCAATAGCTCGGGGACATACTGCCAAAACAATTCTGCTTGTTTACTCATATTGAACACCTCTAGTGTTATTCTTGTACGCTCTCACCAAAACAATTTTGCTCATTTCTTGCAGAAAACTAATAATGGAGGTGTTCAATTTGGCACTAGTTTTCATTCATCCAATGGGCAATGGACAATGGGTCCTCGAATACTCAATCTCGGCTTCAATGCCAATTATGTGATAAATTGGGACATATTGCTAAGTTTTGCAAGTCAAAACCACATCCCTTTTTTTGAATCTCAAACCAACTTTGTTGATAAAGGCATATCGTCGTCCTCTGCCAAATAGGTACTCGACTTGGGGACATCGCATCATATTGCCTCTGACGTCCAAAATTTAAACATTCAATCCGAATATGGTTGTTCAGATGGAATTCTACTTGGAGATGGGTCCGACATTCTGATAACTCACATTGGTAATACCACACTTGTCACTCTAATTACTAAATTTCAATAAATAACATACTTTGTGCTCCTGATATTCACAAGAATCTTTTAGCAGTTTCTTAATTCTGTAAACAAAATCAAATTTTTGTTGAATTTTTCCCTATTTTCTTTCTTGTGAAGGATCTAAACACGGGGGCACCGCTGGTCAAAGGCTGAAGTAAAGAGAATCTATACGAATAGCCCAGGCCTTCTGCTACACCTCAAGCCTTGTCTGCCACACGTGTTTGTCACGAGCAGTGGCATTGTCATCTCGGCCATCCCAATCATCGTGTCGTTAGTAGCATAATTCTGCACAATAAGCTTCTAGTGTCACATTCTAGTTTCAATTTTTGTAATAACTGCTCTTGTCATAAGAGTCATAGGTTACCTTTTGGGACCTCCACTATTGTAAAAAATAAACCCTTAGAAATCATTTTCTTTGACATTTGGGGACCGGCTCCTGTTTCACATAGTACATTATTTTTGTTGATTTCCACACTCGTTATGTTTGGTTTTACCCTATGAAACAAAAATCGGATGCCACTAAAATTTTTCAGGATTTTAAAACATTGGTCAAAAAGTTTTTAGTACTTCAATTGTCACACTATATACAGACGGAGGGGGTAAGTATGAGGGTCTTCAAACTTTTTTAAAGCGTTATAGGATTCAACATGTAATCACTCTACCATATAACCCTTAACAGATGGGTATCGGTGAAAGGCGTCATCATCATATTGTTGAAACCGCATTAACTCTAATGTCCACAACATCATTGCCATCTCATTTTTGGTCAGTTGCTTGTCAAGCAATGACTTTTTTTATTAATCAAATGCCCTTTCTTGGACTTGGAAATAAATGCACTTTTGAACTATTGTTTAACGAAAAACTCAATTACTCCACACTCAAGTTTTTGGGGTGTTTGTGTTATCCTTAGCTTTGGCCCTATGTTCCCAACAAATTATCTCCCAAGTTGCACCCTTGCATATTTGTGGGGTATTCTACCACACACCACGCATACAAGTGTTTTGACCCCTAAATAGGTCGTGTCTTCCTATCGTGTCATGTCACCTTTGTCGACCATATGTTTCCAACTAAGTCTAGTAATCTTGGTAAGTCACTTACTGTTAGTAATCGTGCATGGTATTTAAAATTTTATAATTAAATAAACGCATCATAAATTAATACACATACATCATGTTCATGGCCATTTACGCAGATTACTTACATGCATAATAATCGACATTAAATATGCATAGGAAGATTTTAGGATTACCTTTAATGACGCTGAATCCATCGTAAAGATTGAATCGATTCAGAGTTCCCCAATTGTGAAGCCTCCGAAAGTATCCACACGAGATTCGAACCATTAATCAGCAAGACCCCCATTATGAGTTTTTAGAGAAAAATATTTGCTATGAAAGACCAGATTTGTGCTAACTATTCTATTTGTCATAGTTTCCTATTTATAAGAAACACTGGACATATTAGGGTTAACTTTTGGGCTAGTCTTAAATTCTGGACTTGGACTGATTAAATGATTGGACTAATATTCTAATCTAATCAATCTTAAGTCCAAATAAATATTAGACTCTTCCAATATTTAATTTACTCTTCTCGTTGATTAATTTGTATCTCTTTTATATATGACCTCTCAGGTTCATAATTAATTGGTAGCGAAATAATATTAATCCAATTAATACTTAATTAGAACTCTTTTAATTCAATTTTTACAAGTCGTGAGTAATACCTAGCTGTATATCATGACTACCCAACTAATGATGAAGTGTAAATATATGAACCCTAAGTAATAATCATGCAATCAATTCATTCTGTTTAGATTATCCCGATTGAGCCAGAGTCATGGATAGGGTCGTCAAACTCTATTATTCAATCATATGTCCAAATCTATTTAATTAGTAACTTATGAATAATCCGTGGAACGACTTCCACTATTCTACCTTGGCCAAAGATTTCTAGTTACTTGATTAATAGATCACATAAGATCCCTAATTGACAGATTCCATATCTACACTCACTTATCTCTAAGCCGGGATAAATCGTAACCACTGAGTACATTATTTAATTCTTGATGAGGATTAGCTTTATTGCATCAGCAAATTACGGTATCCCTAACACAAGATAGCCGTGGTGTCTCAAGTCTAAGTTCTAATTGCACTTATTACACTGCACAATGAATTATTGACTAATCCATGTAATTCGTTGTACTAGTGGTCATGTCCAGTCACTTGTTCTCAACAAGCACTTATACATCTACCCTTATGATAAGAGACTAATCACCCAAATCAATATCTCATATTATTTGGATGGTAGACTGTAATCTGATCTTTCCGAATAAACTAATGCCCAATTAATTGATCCTATGATCGGAGACTACTTTTAGAATATATTTATGAATATAGATTTTGTCACTCATATCCTTACTCTGAAGGATAAAATCTATAAATATTATTCTAGGAACTTTTTATTAAATAGTTAATCGCATGAATGATATTTAAATAAACTGCCCACATTAAATAAATAATATAATTATTATGTCCTAAAATTGGCTTTTAGGGCATATAATCCAACACTTACTCCCTCATTCTTTGGCTCGTTAAGTCTCCCTAATCCTAGTGACTCACCAAAAATGTCTTCCTCAAATAATGCATCCATTGACATTTCAGGTGATATTCCCATTCCTACTATATCTCTTCCTGCATTGCCATCCTCAACGCCAAGGCCTGCTCCAATTATCACATCATCTGCGCCTACGGTATAGTCCCCAAACTCAGCTATGTCCAGTGATGCTCTCATGCCTGGTACTGATCAAGTAAGCTCTAGTGGTCCTCTATCTTCATCACTTGCTGCACCTTCCTCATCTCATCTGATGGTCACACGGTCCAAAGTGGACATTACTAAATCAGTTAATAAATTGTGTTTGATGTCTAACTCTAAGTTGCAGGAACCAACCACTTATAAACAAGCTAGTAAATTAGTCCAATGGCACAAAACAATGTGTGAGACATTTGATGCCTTAATCCGTAATAGTACTTAGGAATTGGTTCCAGCCATGAGCTCTACGAATATTGTGAGGTGCAAATGGGTGTATCAAATCAAACGTAAGTTGGATGGGACTATTCATCGCTTTAAGGCTCGGTTAGTGGCCAAAGGGTTTCATCAACGACTAGGTATAGATTTTAGTGCTACATTTAGTCCGGTTGTATGCCCTACAATAGTCAAACTTATCTTATTTGTGGTAGTGCATTTTGGTTGGGTTTTTCGACAGCTTGACATCAATAATGCTTTTCTACAAGGCACTTGGAAGATGAAGTATACATGCACCAACTACTGGGGTTTACTGACTCGTAATTTCCCTCGCATGTATGCAGGTTAAAGAAAGCGATATACGGCCTACATCAAGCCCTACGAGCATGGTATATTGAGCTTCGCACATTTTTGCTCACTATTGGGTTTTCTAATTTGAGAAGTGATCCTTCGATATTTACTTTTCATACAGAGACAACAACTATTTTCTCTTGGTTTACGTTAACAATATAATTGTCACAAGTAATAACTCATGTGTTGTTGCTCAAATTATTTAGTCGCTGGCTAATCACTTCTCTTTGAAGGACTTTAGTAGACTAGATTATTTCTTGGGGGTTGAAGTCTTGCACCAAATTGATGGAATTTTCTTATCACAATCCAAATACATTCTTGACTTGCTGCTCAAAGTTCACATGCTAGATGCTAACGGTGTTAGCATACCTCTTTCCACTTCTACTACTTTGATGCTCAATGATGGTTCAACTGAAACTGATGTTACATAGTATCGTAGTGTTATTGGAGCCTTGCAGTACCTTTCTTTTACTCGTCCGGACATTGCATTTGCAGTTAATAGGCTATCCTAATTCATGCATAAGTCTACTGTCACACATTGGGTTGCAGAGAAATGGGTTTTACGTTATCTGAAGCAAACAATGTCTCATGGGTTAATGTTGAGAAAATCACATACTCTACATCTAATTGCATTTTTGATGCTGATAGGGCAAAGAATCTTGATGATCGTAGCTCCACATCAACTTATGTAGTCTTTCTTGGCAACAATCCCATTAGTTGGTCCTCAAAGAAGCAAAGAACTGTTGCTCAATCCTCCACTGAAGCAGAGTATCGAGCTGTTGCAGCTCCTGAACACCTCAAACCCAACCCCACGTTATAGGTCAAGTCCGGACCCAGTAAACGGATAGAGTCTTCTCTGTACCATGGAGTAACTGAATTCTTGCACACAACATGTCTAACTACAAAACCATAATCCAACATCCTCAATAAATCCCATCCTCCAATATCATAACATCAATCAACCCACTAAGGCCATCCGAGCCTCACAACTTAGCAAAAGATCAACATACAAGCATGCATTAATAGCCAATGAAATTCTAAGTCATAAGCTTGGTTATCATACCATTCTAACTTTAATTGCAAATCTTACTTATATATTAAGTCCATCCATCTACTTATTTTTCCACACAAGCATGCAATCTAAAGACAGTAAAGTATATCATTAGTAATTACATGCCATCTATGCTACTAAATTACCCAAGACTTTAAACTTTAGTTTACAATCCATCAAACCATACAAGACCTCAAGGGTCTCAAAATAGGACATAAGCACATCAAATTTACATCTTCACACACAACATCCAACCTCAGCAAGAAAACAGTCAAAATAATTGATCTACTTGCACTTCTTCTCCTTCCTCTACTGCTACTAGTTGAGGTTCAACCTCAGCTTCTCCTAAAACATGTTAAAAGAGGTATAAGCAACACAGTTGCTCAACGAATGAGGGGAAACAGTAAACCGGGGGCGTTTTCAAAAATTAGTTTGTGTAATGCAACAGTTAAGCACATAATAGCAATTAACAAATAGGAGACAATTAGACAATGAAATACTACACATTAAAAAGGATACGATCTCAATAACCCCAACACTTTAAGTCTCAATCTTCAATCATAAACCTCGATCCACGAACCACGATCTCGATCACTGTGCCGACATAAACCCCAAATACTCCAGTGGGTATACTCTGGATGTACCCCGATATCCTACGACCAAACACTCCCTGGCAATCTTTAGACCAGGCAAGTGAGGGATTAGAGCACGGAGACTAAATATCCACTGGTAAGCCCGCTGCTGCCCAATAGATACCTAATATATCCGCCTTGACGATATAGTTGCGTAACCACTATGCAATGCACTCAAATGAAAATGACAATATAATAACAATATAATACAATAACACAAGTGAGGGACAACGAAGTAGATTGCCCTAAAAAACAGTTATAATATAAGCATTAAACATGAAATAGGCATATATGATCAAAGGGGTTAAGTTCACATAATCTCACCAAATGAAAGGACAACTCAATCAAACTTTTACTAGTACTAAACCAAACACATAAAAGCCAACTACAAGCATTTAACTCTAATTACCCATTTTTCCCTTTTGCCTATTAAGGCTATTCCACTTATAAGCGAATCACTAGGTTCAATAATCCCAAACAAGCTATTCCACTCTTATAATGACACTTTATTGTATCACTTAGACCTATGAAACTACACTTTAAACCCCATTTAACCCGAAAGCCCCAAAAGCCCCAAAAGCCCCAAAAGCCCCTTAGTGCGATTGAACTACAAATACTCTAACCAACCCTCAATTGAGCGTCATAAAAGCACTTCTAGCACTACCTCACCCTATAAACACTAGCCATAACGTTCAATTGCACCCGAATTATCGTTTTACAAAAAACCCCTTTGTAATTTTAGCCATTTTTGCATTTTAATCAAGTTCCGAACAAATTAATCACATTCAATCTTTAATCTACGTTTATTAGCACCTAAAGCACCTATAAATAGCATAAAATCAACCTCACAAGCAAATTTTATCAAAACCCTGGAATTAATACTATTCATTCTCTTCTACATATGAACAATTGCAATAAACCATAAATGAATCCATTAAACTAGTCATATAAGGTCTAGATAGCATGTAGGAGGCATATTACACAAGATTTATGCAATTCATAAGCTACTACTAAGAAATCTAAGAATTACATAATTTGACATAAACTTTACAAATGCAAAATATGCTAACTCCCTCACGAAAAAGGTTTGTTGATGCTAGGAATGGACTTAGGATAGCTCGGAACCCCTTGAGATTGGCTTAGATGCACACATAAATCTAGGTTGAAGATGATATTTTTCTCTTGTTTTCCTTGGTTAGCCATCAACTATGGGGGGATATAAGGGGTATTTTTGCATTTGTTTGTTTAGCTTATGTGTAGGTTAGTTTAATTAGCTAATTAGATGCAAGACTAACCTAAATCAAGTCTAAAATTGCAATTAAAGTCTAACTAGTTAAAAACTATGTTATCTAATGTATCCACTATTCACTTGGACCAAAAACTATTTTTTAAACGGGCTCTCCCAATGTGCAATGCACAAAAGCTTATTTTTCCCATGGCTCCTAAAAGTCATTTAACATAGGAAAAATGCATATTCAGATAAATTTAACAGTCGAAAATCAATGTGAATAGTAACCTTGCTTAAAGTAAGTAAATGCACATTTAAAACCACAAAAAGATATACAACAGTTAATGTAAACATAATAGAGGTCTCGGGCTTCACATCCTCTCCCCCTTAAACTAATTGTATCTATACAATTCTTACATGATTCATCGAACAGCTCTAAATACCTGTCCTTCATCTGATCTTCCGATTCCCAGGTAGCATCCTCAACTCCATGATGATCCCATAGAATTTTCACTATCATAATACTTTTAGTCCTGAGCTCCTGAACTTTTCTATCTACAACTTGAAGAGGTTTTTCAACATATGTCCAAGTCTCACTGATTTCCAAAGGCTTTGGCTCTATAATGTATGAAGGATCTGGTTGATACTTCCTCAACATCGATACATGGAATACGTTATGCAACCTGGCTAAACTCGGAAGCAATGCCAATCTATATGCCAAAACATCAACCCTCTCGATAATCTCAAACGGTCCTACGTACCTAGGACTCAATTTGCCCCATTTTTTATGCCGAATCAAACCTTTCCGAGGAAAGATTTTTCAAGAATACTCGATCACCTACAACAAACTCTAAGTCACGTCGGCGTCTATCAACATTCTCTTTCTGATAAGTTGCACATTATCAATCATTTTGTCGGCTCTAGGCTGTGAGAAGTTCTCGGCAAATCAGTTACGAAGTCCATAGTAATGTGATCCAATTTCCATTCAGTAATGGCCAATGGTTGCAACAACCTTACAGGTATCTGATGTTCAGCTTTAACTTTCTGACAAGTCAGACACTTAGCCATGTAGTTAGCTATTTCTCTTTTCATATTGTTTCACCATAAATTTTGCTTCAAGTCCCTGTACATCTTGGCGCTAGCGGGGTGGATAGTGTATTTAGAATTGTGTGCCTCAGCAAGAATTTCATTATTCAAAGCTGAATCACCAGGGATACAAGTTTGATTCTTGTATCTAAGTATGCTATCATCATGCAATTTGAAATCTGACTCTCCCCCTTTTGACTTTTCTTGGATCTTCAATAGTTGAGGGTCAGACTGTTGTGCTTCTCTGATTTTAGACAATAATAGAGACTGAATTTGTAAACTTGCAAATCGAATACCTGTCCCTGAAGCTTCTGGTTTCCATAGACACAATTCTTCCATAGATTGCCAGTTCTTTATAATCAAACTGGCCACAGTAGTCTTTTGGCTTAATGCATCTACAACAATGTTAGCTTTGTCTGACATGTAGCTAATAGTACAATTATAATCATTCAACAGTTCTAACTAACGCCTCTTCCTCATGTTCAAATCTTTATGTGAAAATAGATACTTCAAGCTTTTTTATCAGTGAAAATTTCAAACTTATTACACTACAAATAATGTCACCATTTCTTTAAAACAAAGACAATAGCAGCTAACTCAAGGTCATGAGTAGAATAATTAAGCTCATAGGGTTTCAATTTTCTTGAGGCATATGCTATCACCTTACCATTTTGCATAAGAACACAACCTAAACCCTCTTTAGTTTCATCGTTGTAAATCACGAAGTTATCCGTCCCATCAGGCAATGCAAGAATAGGAGCAGTGGTTAGTCTTTTCTTTAATTCCTGAAAACTGGCCTCACATTTATCATTCCAGTCAAACACTGTTTTCTTCTGAGTAAGCTGAGTCAAATGTCCTGCAATTTTTAAAAAATCTTTGACAATAGCCAGCTAATCCCAGGAAATTGTGAATCTCTGTAACAGTTTCAGGCCTTTTCCATGCCAATACCATTTCTATCTTTGCTGGATCAACAGAAATTCCATCCTGAGAGATTGTATGTCATAAGAAAGCAACCCGCCTCAGCCAGAACTCACATTTACTAAATTTGGCAAACAATTTATGCTCCTGCAAGGTCTGCAATACTATTCTCAAGTGCCATTGATGTTCGCCCTCAGATTTCAAATATACCAGTATATTATCAATAAAAATTACAACAAACTAGTCTAGATATGGCCGAAACACTCTTTGCATCAAATCCATGAAAGTGGTGGGAGCATTAGTTAAACCGAATGGTAATACCAAAAATTCGTAATGACTATACCTGGTTCGAAAAGCTGTTTTCGACACATCATCCTTTTTAATTCTCAACTTGTAATAACCCTGTCTCATATCAAACTTGGAATATATTGTAGCACCTTGCAGCTGGTCAAACAGTTCCTCAATTAAAGGTAAGGGATATTTATTCTTCACGGTTACCTGACTGAGACCCTGATAATCAATGTACAGTCGAAGAGAGCCATCTTTCTTTTTCACAAACAACATAGGTGCACCCCACGGTGAAGAACTAGGCTGTATAAAACCTTTTTCAAGCAAGCCCTGCAACTGTACTTTCAATTCCTGTAATTCAAGTAGGGCCATTCTATATGGTGTTCTAGAAATAGGGGAAGTTCTCGACAATAAATCAATTACAAACTCTATTTCCCTATCAGGCGGTAACCTAGGCAATTCTTTAGGAAATACTCCCGGAAACTCTTTTACAATAGGCACCTTATTCAATTTTAATTTATCCCTAGGTTGATTAATCAAATATGCAAGATACGCCTCACAACCCTTACCCAGCAATTTAGATGCTTTAATAGATGAAATTATAGGGGTTCCATTTGATTTACGACTTACAATAATTTCAATTACTGGTTGGTTAGGCATTTCTAGCTTTACAATTTTCTTTCTACAATCAAACTGTGCATAATATTTCCCTAATCAATCCATCCTCAATATAATCTCAAAATCATGAAAGGGAAGAATAATCAAGTCAGTAGGAAATATGCGATCCCTAACATAAAGTTCACAAGCTTTACACACAAATTATGTAACAAATTTTGAGCCCATAGGATTGCCTACCTTATTTTTATAAGGCAGTTTATCAACTTTCAATGCAATAGACTGTGCACACATAGGAGTAATAAATGAATGCGTAGCCTTCGTATCAATTAAAATAGTGACTGACTGATTATTAAGAATAAATGCACATTCAACCACTACAGTCATGTCAGGAAGCTCCTCCTGATCTAAAGCACATACTCGAGCCTGACCTCGTGGAACGGGAGCTATACCTGTAGCTCTAGACTGGGTACCCTGGCCGGAAGTCTGTCCCCGGACAACTTTAAATTTTAAACAATCCTTGACCCGGTGCTGGTCACTGCCACAACCTATACACCTGTTCAACCTCTTTCAACAGTTCTCCTAAGTATGACCCTTGCACTGACAGAAGTTGCAGTTTTACCTTGCAGTAGTGCCTCCCAAAGGAGCTTTGTATGTGGACGTAGCAGTACTACCCTGCTGAGATTTAACTGCAACTGGTCAGGGCTAACTCTGTGCCTGACTCAGAGCTGACCTTGATTGTGACTGAGTCTGGATTGGCCTCGGATAACTTTGAGTCTGTCTCTATTGCTGACCCTGACTAGGCGGCTGATATTGTCTCTGAAACCCCTAACGCTGTGATTGGTATTGCCGTTTACTGGGCTGACTAGACTCTGCCAAGAACTCTGCCTTACGTTTTTCAAATCTCGTTACTACCTTAATCGTTACAGAATAAGTGGTAAACTCATGAGTAGACAGATTAAGTTGGATATCTCCTCTCAAACACCGGATGAATCTCTGGATCCTCTTGCTCTCAAGTTGCACTAATGCTGGAACGTAACGGGAAAGTGTCACGACCCCATTTTTCCTTAATTACAAAAACGGTCTCTGATACCATAATAATGACAAAGAATTAAAAATTTAAGCTTACGAATCCTCAAGCGTTCTGGGGTCGTAATACCACAGGCTTAAGAAGATCACTCATCCTAAGTCCGCTAAGGCACGAAACAATAGCCCGAGCACTATTACCATAAATCAAAACATCAAACTATGTATTACACCAATTCTAGTTACACACATTATATAAACTTCATCACTAATAGATAATATTACAACCACCAAGTAAAATTTTACAAGCCCTAGATTCACTAAGTTACTTCACACAGGTCCAATTACTACAACTAGGCTTCAAAAGAGTAATGTATCAAGTTAGTTACATAGTTAAGTGTCCACAAGATTAATGCATTACATCAAATAAATCACATTCCTAACTCATTCTATTACAACAAAAGGTTAACCAACACGAGCAACTACTCACAAGCTCTAGCCCTGAACAACTTGTAATGGTAGAGAAAAGGGTGAGCTACAACAAGCTCAATGAGGGATAAAGAGGAAGGAAGTTTTCACAAAGGTTTTATCTTTTCGTAATCAGTTTGATAAAACATGCCATTCACATAAGAATATACAAGTGAGAAAACAAGATATACACTCAAGATTTAATAATAGTTAAATAACCTAATTCTTCCAAGATATTATTGGGTCCCGACCCGTAGGAGGATCAATGGGTCTTAGTAAGAGAAGGAATCAATACAAAAATGATCATAACAAAATCATGCAATTTCAATCATGTAACCTTTCTCTTCCAAGATATCATTGGATCCCGACCCATAGGAGGATCAATAGGTCTTAGTAAGAAAAAGAATCAACACACAAATGATCATAACAAAATCATGCAATTTCAATCATGTAACCTTTTTCTTCCAAGATATCATTGGATCCCGACCCGTATGAGGATCATTGAATCCCGACCCGTAGGAAGATCACTGGGTCTTAGCAAGAGAAGAAATCATCACACAAATAATCATAACAAAATCATGCAATTTCAATCATGTAATCTTTTTTTTTTCCAAGATATCATTGGATTTTGATCCGTATGAGGATCATTGAATCTTGACCCGTAGGAGGATCAATGAATATCAACCCGTAGGAGGATCAATGGGTCTTAGCAAGAGAAGAAATCAGTACTTTGAGGGTCGAGATATACCAGCAAGCCCATCACTGCCCGGAGGTCCCGTCGCGTCCTTAATCCATAATGGTTGCAACCGCCGCACATAAGCAATTCAAATGCATTTGCAATTATTAATAGCATAATAAATATTCATATAAGCATCTTACTTATAAGCTCCTTTAATATTATCACATAATCACAAGAACTTGCAAGTTGGCCACTTAAACAATAACACCTACCAATTGTAACCATTAAATACACTAAGTCACTACAATGCTTTTGCATTAGCCTAACTTAGTTGGTAAAATTACCTACTTTCCCAAACTCTCAATTAATCTGATTTTGGTTTAGAATTAAATCTTATCGAAAATAGATAGTTCTAGAATCAAATAGAACTCAATTCGAAATTGAATTGACTAAGATATGCCCTCTGGAAAAACATTGCGCAAAGTGAAAAGCCATCCGGACGAGAGACCTCTCAACCGGACCAAGGGCAGAATCACTGCCCTTCATCTGGGCTAGACCATCTGGGCGAGGCACCAGACAATGCCTCGATCGGATCATGCACAAAATACACATTTGACTTGTTTCTTACTCCAAACTCATGCTTTCAAGCTCAAATCAAGTATACAACTCAACCAAGTCATAAATATCATCATTCAATAAGTTTTCTAGCTCCTAAAGGCACAAACTCAATCTTCCATAATCAACAATTTAGCATAACCACTTAAGCTCAATCTTACTCCTCTTTTCTTTGCAACCAAATTAGACATGCTACACACATATAATACCTCATCTACTCATACTACAACTTATCATAATCATCAAAAGCATAGGAGACAAGTTCAAGCCAAAGAAATCACTGACACAACATCCTGGAAACCTAGAAGTTCTTACAAAGCTCAAATACACAACACAAGCTTATATACACCTTCATTGTACTCAATACACATGTTTAACCCATCAAACATGCTATATATGTCATTTGCAAAGCTTTTCAAAAATATCCCTCACCTTAATCTTGGATTTGAAAGCTACAAGAAGCAAGAAGACCTTGAACCTAGCTAGAAGATGCAAATAGAGCTTGAGTTTGGCTTGAATTCTGCTCTTTCTTCTTTTTTTCTTTTCTTTCTTTCTTTCTTCTCTCTATCGTGTAGTTTAGTGTGTGTGTATGAGTGCTGCATTTTTGTGTGTGTGTAGAGTGTAGTGTGTGTGTTTTATTAGGTAAGATATTTTGTTTGGTTCCCAAATGACAAGAGTGCCCTCCAACTAAAAGTCTATCTTCTAGTTTTATTCTAATTATTTTAGTTAGCTAGTATAACACGATAGGATCTAATTAACACCTACGATATCTAAAATATTTAAATGCACGTAATTGAATTTAAATGCACACTAAACGATGCAAGTGCACGTAAAATGAGGTAAATGTTCCTAAAACCATGTAAATGCACTTAGAAACTCTAGAATGAAAATAAGAAAATATGAGTGCACGTTAAATGCTTATGAACTCATATAAATAAATGTATAAATGTGTGCGGGGCTTCACATCCTCCCATCCTTAACAGAATTGCGCCCTCGTAATTCCTATGTACTAATAGTAACCAAGAGGTCAACCACTAAGATGTATTCAAACTTCTATTAACGATGACAAGTTTATACTCCTCAAACTCAGGCTTTAGAATATATGGTATGCCTCAAACTTGGTAGTCATTATTATAGTAAGAATGGAGTCAACGATTTAAATCACCTAGCTCTACTGATCATCCTTAATAGCCTCGAAAGTGGATTAATCAATTTATAAAACTTTGACTCAACTTCAAGATAACTTTAAATATAAATCAACCTCAATTAATAATATTGACAGTAGAAAAGTGATTCCAACTCTTAAACTACCACAATTCTTCTAGCGGGTAGTCTAGCTATCACAAGATACTCCAAGTCCGAATTACATCAAGTTGTAATTAGCATCTATAGTTTAAATTTAGAGATGGTTCGATAAAAGTCTCACTTAAGGGTAATATCATTTCAATAATCTCATAACTTAATACACCACAAAATCTTGCAAGTCAACTCGGGGAACTCAAATGGTGCATTCGAACATTAAAAATTTGGTCACCAAATTGTCATTCCTTCTCAATTTAACATTACATGGTTACCATCTTATTAAGTTTCACTCCAATAAACTAACACCTCAGGTAAGTTAGTAGTCATCAATATATATGTATAAATCTAAGTTCTAAGATTCATTCTAATTAGGGCAGTCAGCATTTACCTATAAGTAAGTAGGAACTTAAGCTTACCATTATCTTATAAATTTCTTGAGGATCCACTATGTATCAGATAACTTAGTCTAATCTAAACCTTATAATCCATAAGTAGATCCATAAGTAACCCTTAAAAATAAGATAACTCTAAATGTGTTTCAACCATTATTACTCATTTAAAGTACTCTAAGATCGGGGTTTACAATTTACATAATGTCAAAATTGTTTGTTTTCTATGTCCTATGAACATTGTAAGCATCACATTCACCTAGTCCAATTGATCATTACCTATTGTTCTAGATATCTATGTCCTTAAAATATTAGCCACGTGTCTTACATGCAAATCACGCCACATAGAATAAGACATAAAACATCAATGCATATTAATTACACATAGTTCACATATAACACATGAGGCACATTGAGTAAGTTTACAAGTAGTACGTACACAAATTGAACAAGCACAATCATTCAAAACACATATCACTTATAGACACCTACTCACAGACCATGGGTTTTAAACCCAGCTTACGCCTAGCTAACTAGCTAAGATTTGATACCACTCTATCTTGACCCTCTTTTTCTTTAATTACAAAAACGATCACTGATACCATAATAATGACAAAGAATTAAAAATTTAAGCTTACGAATCCTCAAGCGTTCTGGGGTCGTGATGCCACGGGCTTAAGAAGATCACTCATCCTAAGTCCGCTAACGCATGAAACAATAGCTCAAGCACTATTACCATAAAAGAAAACATCAAACTATGTATTACACCAATTCTAGTAACATACATTATACAAACTTCATCACTAATAGATAATATTACAACTACCAAGTACAATTTTATAAGACTTGGATTCACTAAGTTACTTCACACGGGGCCAACTACTACAACTTGGCATCAAAAGAGTAATGTATCAAGTTAATTACATAGTTAAGTGAACACAAGATTAATACATTACATCAAATAAATCACATTTCTAACTCATTCTATTACAACAAAAGGTTAATCAACACGAGCAACTACTCACAAGCTTCAGCCCCGAACAGCCTGTAATGGTAGAGAAAAAAAGTGAGCTACAACTAGCTCAATGAGGGATAAAGGGGAAAGGAGTTTTCACGAAGGTTTTATCTTTTTGTAATCAGTTTAATAAAACATGCCATGCACATAAGAATATACAAGCGATAAAACAAGATATGCACTCAAGATTCAATAACAGTTAAGTAACGTAACTCTTCCAAGATATCATTGGGTCCCGATCCGTGGAAGGATCAATGGGTCTTAGTAAGAGAATGAATCAACACACAAATGATCATAACAAAATCATGCAATTTCAATCATGTAACCTTTCTCTTCCAAGATGTCATTGGATCCCGATCCATAAGAGGATCATTGAATCCCGACCCGTAGGAGGATCAATGGGTCTTAGCAAGAGAATTAATCAACACACAAATGATCATAGCAAAATCATGCAATTTCAATCATGTAACCTTTCTCTTTCAAGATATCATTGGATTTCGACCCGTAAGATGATCATTGAATCCCGACCCGTAGGAGGATCAATGGGTCTTAACAAGAGAAGAAATCATCACACAAATGATCATAAAAAAAATCATGCAATTTCAATCATGTAACCTTTATATTCCAAGATATCATTGGACTCCAGCCCGTAGGAGGATCAATAAGTCTTAGCAAGAGAAGAAATCAGTACTTTGAGCGTTAAGATATACCGGTAAGCCCACCACTGCCCAGAGGTCTCGTCACGTCCTCAATCTATAATGGTTGCAACTACCGCGCACAAACAATTCAAGTGCATTTGTAATTATCAATAGCATAATAAATATTCATATAAGCATCTTACTTATAAGCTCCTTAAGTATTATCACATAATCACAAGAACTTACAAGTTGGCCACTTAAACAATAACACCTACCAATAGTAACCACTAAATACTAGTCACTACAATGCTTTTGCATTAGCCTAACTTAATTGGTAAAATTCCCTACTTCCCAAACTCCAATTAATCTGTTGTATAGAATTAAATCTTATCGAAAGTAGATAGTTCTAGAATCAAACGGAACTCAATTCGGAGTTGAATTAATTGAGATATGTCCTCCGAAAAAATATTGCAAAAAGTTGAAAACCATCCAGTCGAGTCATCCGGACGAGAGCCTAGTTTGGACCCCTCGACCGGACCAAGGGCAGAATCACTGCCCTTCATCCGGGCTAGACCATCTGGGCGAGGCACCAGACAATGCCTCAACCGAATCATGCACAAAATACAAGTTTTGACTTGTTTTTTGCTCCAAACTCATGCTTTCAAGCTCAAATCAAGTATACAACTCAACGAAGTCATAAACATCATCATTCACCATGTTTTCTAGCTCCTCAAGGCACATAACTCAATCTTCCATAATCAACAATTTAGCATAACCACTTAAGCTCAATCTTACTCCTCTTCTCTTTGCAACCAAATTAGACATGCTACACACATATAATACCTCATCTACTCACACTACAACTTATCATAATCATCAAAAGCATAGGAGACAAGTTCAAGCCAAAGAAATCACCAACACAACATCTTGGAACCCTAGAAGTTCCTACAAAACTCAAATACACAACACAAGCTTATATACACCTTCATTGTACTCAATACACATGTTTAACCCATCAAGCATGCTATATATGTCATTTGCAAAGCTTTTCAAAAACATCCCTCACCTCAATCTTGGATTTGAAAGCTACAAGAAGCAAGAAGACCTTGAACCTAGCTAGAAGATGCAAATAGAGCTTGAGTTTGGCTTGAAATTCTTCTTCTTCTTTTTTTTCTTCTTCTTCTTCTTCTTATTTTCTTTTCTTTTTTTCTTTCTTCTCTCAATCGTTTAGTTTAGTGTATATGTGTGTGTGCTGTATTTTTGTGTGTGTGTAGAGTGTAGTGTGTGTGTTTTATTAGGTATGATATTTTGTTTGGTTGCCAAATGACAAGAGTGCCCTCCAACTAAAAGCCTATCTTCTTGTTTTTCATTCTAGTTCTATTCAAATTATTCTAGTTAGCTAGTGTAACGCGGTAGGATCTAATTAACGCCTACAATATCTAATATATTTAAATGCGCGTAATTGAATTTAAATGCACACTAAACGTTGTAACTGCACGTAAAATGAGGTAAATGTTCCTAAAACCATGTAAATGTACTTAGAAACTCTGGAATAAAAATAAAAAAAATAAGAGTGCACGTTAAATGCTTATGAACTCATATAAATAATTGTATAAATGTGTGCGGGGATTCACAGAAAGTCTAGTGAATGTGGCCTCATACTGGTCAACGGTCATGTTTCCCTGCCTTAGAGATATAAACTCTTCTTGACGCCTCTCATAGGCCATCTTTGAGATGTATTTTTCTCTGAATTCTCTCACAAAGTCGGCCCATGTATGCTGCACTGCCTCAGTGTCCCATCTCAATCTCACAATGCGCCATCATTCTTCAGCGTCACCCTCAAGTAATAACACAACATGCAAAATCTTCATCTCATTAGTGTATTCAAGGGCATTAGATATCTTTTTAACTTTGTTCAACCACATCTTAGCTTTTATATCATCTGGTTCCCCAAAGAAACTATACGCCCCATGATGTAAGAATTTATCAAACTGATTATTATTACCACTCGTGGCACCACTACCCTCAGCCTTGGCTCCCGAATTACCCCAACCAACACCTGTTTGTCCCTGTTGTATCATCAACTGTGTAATGGAATTGATTGATGTGGCCTTTGATGTAAAGCCCAACACGAGACCTCACGTGCATATATGTCATATCATGCATAAATAAATCATTTTATATGCATCTACCTTGTTTTACATGCTTTTATATGGATTAATATGCGTTTATCTTGATTTACATGCAATTCATTGTTTAACATGCCATTAAGTGTTTTAGATGTCGTAGGAAGTCAATTAAATATTATTGGACTAAGCCTAGCAACTAACTAGTTAATATACAACTAGGATGACATGGAATAAATAGCTTTAAGTTAGAGGGGCAAGGTGGTCTTTTGGGAGCTTGGATTGTCACGCCCCAACTCGACCTCTCCTATAATCAGTCAGGACGCAACGGAATTTCGGCAGTATAACAACAGTAAATAGGATACCGAGGCTCTAAACCAACTTCCATAGGACATCATACCTCAACTCCATAAACCATACAACAAACAACTCCTTAATAACATAATAACATACATCATGACCATATAATACAATAAACATTCCTCGTTATATGCCTCCGTTCCAACATAATACATGAACCCTTAATATACAATACAAAAACATATTGAGCCAATCTAGCAACCTAATCATAAACAAAAGAAAGGCTACTAAGACAACATCAACTAATTCATTAACATATCAACATCTTATACATTATAAACTACAAAGCAGATAAAAGTCTACCAAGTTAATTTACAAAATAATAAAACATGTACGACATCACGGATAAGACTCTGGAACATAGGACTCATCCACGTAAGGCACGTTTTCCATATTCTCCTCTTCAGGAGGCACGTACCCGTAATCCTGCGAAAGTACACCTGTATGCATGCAATAATAGAGAGTGAGCTTATATAAAATAAACCCAGCGAGGATCCGATAGATCTCGAGCAAGGTCTACTAAACTCCTTGGAATAATCCTTTGAGTCAGTAAACACACAATAACAACAATAATAATATCATCACATAACTATATGACCATTCAATAAAGGATACTCTAGTTGGTGTAGCTCCAAACACCATCACGATCATAACAACCTTCTTGTGACTCCCATAAACTCACGCACCCGGGGTACCCCCAATAACCTCGCCCTCCATGACACCTCCGTCATGCGAGCTGGAGGCAATCTCTGATAGTCATGCCGTTATCAACCCGACAGCCCAATGCTGCCCGAGAGGTGGCACACACATACCAGAGACCCAACAATAATAATAAACATCAATCATTCACAGGAGGACAGTCTAGCAGAACTGTTTATCTCCCGGCATCAATCATCAATCAATAATCATCAATAATCATCAATAATCATATTATCATCATAATAACATCAATAACCAATTTAACAACATATAACTAAGTTAGATGACAAAGTAGGCCATATAACCGAACATGCATTAAACACACAATCAAACCCTAATTTACCCGTCAACAACTCACAATTCAATCACTCAACCCACACCCAATCAACTAAGGCTCAATCTAACATTTTAAAGAAAGACAACCTAAACTTCAAATAATCATATCTTACATTCTACTATTCAAACAACTCCAAATCAGTTTCTATCACTCACCCATTCAACTAACTACATTAACCCCCTCGGAAACCAACCAAAACACATCCAAATCATGCTCAACAACCCTAAAACTCTAGTGTGTCATGGCTAAAATTTTCGGATTTTCACCCAAACATCATAATCGAAAATTTGGCATTACAACGGCGCTACCACGTAATTATCAAACATTTAGAAATTGACGGCAATCGATTCCGATCAACACAACTCAATTTAATCAACATTGAACAAATTAATCAAATTTAAATACCCGAAAAATAAAAATTATGCTACAACCGATAAAAACTTGTAGTATTACAGCTAAATGATCCCTAGCATGCAAGGAGCAATAATCTAACATCATATTAGAATTCTAATGGTTCAATTTTTATTTATACGCAAAAATGCAAAAGACAACTTTTGATATCTAGAATTTTTCTCTCACCTTTGATGCGATGTAAGCCTAGGAATGCGTGCAAAGCGTGCCCAACAAGCGGAATCCAACTCGGCACGAAATTCTACGGACAAAAACTAGCTTTTTCTTTGAAAAATTGCTTTGAAAACCTTGAAAACTCTTTTCTCTTTTCTCTCTTCTCCCTCTCGGCAATGTGTGTGCAATTGTGGGTGTTTTTGTGCTTTGTGAGTGTGTGTTGTTGATATAAGCTTGTTGGTCAACCATTTAAATGAAAGTCAAAGTTGAAACTTAGCATTTTTTTGTGTTTTATTGACTTTAAATGCATTTTCTTGATCACCAAAGTTCAAAACAATTATTCAACACCCAAGCTAGCTCAAGTAAATTATTTTTAGGTGACAAGAAGTTTTACAATCAAACAATTTCACCCGAGTCGGCTTAAAACTCGATTTTCGCAAAAGTCAGTGTAAAAACCTAATAAATTCTTAAGCCGATTTTAAAACCGTTTTCATCAAACACAGGTCTATTTAAGTCTGTGGACTTGGTCTAGAAGGGTTAAAAAGACCAGTTTCAAAATTTTAGTGGACGTGTTTTGAAAATACTATTCACTGAAAATCGACGATAAAATTTCTGACTCCGTTTTTGATGAAAATTTTATGAATGCACATTTAGCATGTTCTAGGAGTATTGATATCAAAATTACCACATTCTAAGTCACATAGCACATAGACAGGTTAATTCACGCAAAACGAGATAAGATAGAAAAAGTGGGGTTTCACATTCTTCCCCCCTTAAAGAAATTTTGCCCTCAAAATTCTTACTTGATGTACTGAACAGATTTGGGTACTGCTGCTGCATTTGATCCCGTTTCTCCCAAGTAGCTTCTTCGATACCGTGATGCTTCCATAACACCTTAACCATCGGAATCTTCTTCGACCTCAACTCTCGTTCCATCTGATCAAGAATACGAATCGGATGCTCGTCATAAGTCAGATTCTCACGAAGCTGTAACGGCTTTTGCTCAAGAATATGAGAAGGATCCGGATTATATTTCCGCAAATTAGACACATGAAATACATCGTGGACATTAGAGAAGTTCTCCGGTAAAGCCAATCGATATGTTAACTTACCAACCCTGCCGGTAATCTCAAACGGCCTAACAAATCTCGGACTCAGCTTTCCACCTTTACCATAACGAGCAAACCCCTTACGAGGAGACAATCTCAAGAAAACCCGATCTCCGACTGCAAACTCCAAGTCCCGACGACGCTTATCAGCATAACTCTTGAATCTACTCTGCGCCGTAAGCATTCTCTGCCTGATCAACTGAACATTCTCAATCTTCTCAAGAAGCTCTGGCATGATAGTCGGATCAATAGTCTTCATCTCCCCTACCTCGTCCCAATATAAAGGTGAACGGTACTTACGACCGTAAAGAGCTGCAAAAGGTGCCATCCCAATAGTAGCTTGATAACTATTGTTATAGGCAAACTCGGCAAGTGGTAGATGTTTCTCCCAGTTCTTCCCGAAGTCCAGAACACAAGCCCTAAGCATATCTTCCAGAATCTGTATAGTCCGCTCAGACTGACAGTTACTCTGTGTATGATACGCGATACTAAAGTTCAACTGAGTACCCAAGGTCTCCTGAAGTTTCTCCCACAAACGAGAAGTAAATCGAGGATCTCGATCTGAGACAATACTAGATGGAATCCCGTGAAGTCTAACAATCTGATCCAAATAAAGATCCGTCAACTTTGTAACCTCATCTCCCATCCTCATCGAAATAAAATGAGCTGACTTCGTTAAACGATCTACGACAACCCAAACTGCATCATTACCCCTCAGAGTTCTAGGCAAACCAGTAACGAAATCCATCGTAATATGCTCCCATTTCCACTCTGGTATAGCCAACGGCTGAAGCAAACCTACAGGTCATTGATGCTCGGCTTTCACCCGCTGACAAGTCAAACATCTAGATACAAACTGAGCAACCTTCCTCTTCATATTATTCCACCAATAATGTTGCTTCAAATCCCGATACATCTTGGTTCCACCGGGATAAATAGTATACTTAGAATTATGAGCTTCCTCCAGAATACCTCGCCTCAAGCCCGGTTCATCGGGAACACATACCCTGTTCCGAAACCGAAGAATACCATCCTCATGCACTTTAAAGTCAGATTGATCATCCGCGATCTGATCCTTGATCTTCTGGAGTTTAACATCAAGTTGCTGAGCTTCCCTGATCTGAGACAACAATAAAGGCTGAATACGGAGATGTGAACACATCACCCCAACCTAAGTCAACTCCGGTCTCCAATAAGTGAATTCCTCAAGAATCTCCCATTTCTTGATAGCCAAACAAGCAACACTCGCATTCCGGCTGAGAGCATCAGCTACAACATTTGCCTTGCCAAGCAGATAATTGATAGAACAATTATAATCTCCAAGAAGCTCCATCCACCTCCGCTGGCGCATATTCAACTCCTTCTGTGAGAACAAGTACTTCAGACTCTTATGATCAGTGAAAATCTCGAACTTACTGCCCCACAGATAATGACGCCACTTCTTCAGTGCGAAGACAACTGCTGCCAACTCAAGATCATGAGTCGGATAATTCACCTCATAAGGCTTCAACTTTCTGGAAGCATAGGCAATAACTCGGCCATCCTGCATAAGAACACAGCCCAAGCCCTCCTTGGACGCATCGCTGTAAATAACCATATTATCGGTCCCCTCTGGTAGAGCAAGTACTGGAGCAGTAGTCAACCTCTTTTTCAACTCCTGAAACCCACTTTCATACTTCTCATCCCAATTAAAGATAGTCCGTTTCTGAGTCAACTTAGAAAGTGGCCCAGCAATCTTCGAGAAATCCTTGACAAACCTACGATAATAACCCGCCAAGCCAAGAAAGCTACGAACCTCCGAAACATTCTCTGGCCATTTCCAAGACATCACCACCTCAATCTTAGTGGGATCTACAGAGATACTGCTCTGTGTAATAACATGGCCAAGAAAAGATATGCGTTGCAGCCAAAATTCACATTTGCTGAACTTGGCAAACAACTGATGCTCCTGTAGCTTCTGTAATACAAGCCGTAGATGTTGCTCGTGCTCCGATTCAAATTTAGAATAGACCAAGATATCATCAATAAAGATTACCACGAACTGGTCTAAATACGGCCGAAAAACCCGATGCATAAGATCCATGAATGCTGCCGGTGCATTAGTTAATCCAAAGGGCATAACAACAAACTCATAATGCCCGTACCGAGTCCTGAAGGCAGACTTCGGAACATCCTCCGTGCGAATCCGAAGCTGATAATACCCCTGCCTCAAATCAAATTTAGAATAGACTTTGGCTCCCTGAAGTTGATCGAACAACTCGTCAATCAGTGGCAAAGGATACTTGTTCTTGATGGTCACCTGATTCAAACCACGGTAATCAATACACAACCTCAAGGTACCATCCTTCTTCTTCACAAATAAGACTGGAGCTCCCCAATGTGAAGAACTCTACTGAATGAATCCCTTCTCCAATAACTCCTTCAACTCCTTCAACTCAGCTGGTGCCATCCGGTACGCTGATGTAGAAATAGGTTGAGTACCGGGAATAAGATTGATCACAAACTCCACATCTCTCTCTGGCGATAACCCTGGCAACTCCTCGGGAAATACATTGGGATATTCCCGAATAATAGGGACTTCCTCTAGTTGTAGTTTATCAGATGGCTTGTTGATCAAATAAGCTAGATAACCCGAACACCCCTTACTCACCAACTTAACGGCTTTAGTTGTTGAGATAACAAAACTCGTCTTTGCACCCCGGTTCCCTACTACCTCAACTACTGGCTGATCTGGCAAACGAAACTGTACTACCTTGGTTCTACAGTTCAACTGGGCATTATACTTAGAAAGCCAATCCATACCTAAAATAACATCATACCCCCGGATAGGAAATAAAATAAGGTCCGAAGGAAAATTATGCCCCTTAACATGTATTATACAATCTTTACATACTAAGCCAGTAACATACTTATCAGTCAAAGAAGTACTAATCTCAACCACATAAGGCAATCTTTCAGGTTGCAAATTAACACGTTGCACACAAGCAGGAGTAATGAAAGAATGTGTAGCACCAGACTCAATCAACACTTTAACAAGTTGATCAAGTATAAGGAAGTTACCTTCCACAACTGCAGTCTCCTCAGGCATCTCCTCTAAGTCAACTACGTAGGCCTGAGCCTGAACCCGCTGCTGCTGCTGAGGTGCACTGGCCGCAAGTCGGCCCTGATAACCCTGAGTCGCTGTCCGACCCTCAGTCCTCGCATACCTAGGGCAATCCCTCGCCCTGTGCTGATTGCTGCCACAACCCAAACACGTCCCTGCTTTCACCCTGCAATCGGCCTCCACATGCCCCGTGCGGTTGCAGTGTGTACACTGCGATGATGATGTACTAACACTGCCCCTAGAAGAACCAAGAGCTGAAGAAACAGCTTATCTAGCCTGCTGCTGTTGAGGCCTTACCAAACTAGGCCTGTACTAACCCTGAGACTGGGCTGGCCTAAATTGGGACTGAACCTGATATGACCCTTGCTGAAACTGAGCCCGATAATAACTCTGCTGCCCCTGTGGCCTAAAAGAACCCTGCTGTGCTGGTGGCCTGAACCCAACCTGCTGTACGAGAAGCCTATACACACCATGCTGATACTGCGGCTGATACTGCCTCTTACTAGGCTGATTAGACACAAGCTGATCCCCCTTTCTCTTCTCTAGTCTAGAAGCTGCCTCAAAAGCCTCAGTGAAAATATCATACCGATTCAGAGCCATCACATCCTGAATCTCGGGCCTCAACCCCAACATGAACCTACGAGTCCTCCGCTCCTCGTCTGCCACATACTCCGGTGCATACCGGGACAATCGAGTAAATGTGGCCTCATATTGAGCCACTGTAGCATCTCCCTGTACCAAGGCTAGAAACTCTGCCTCTCTCCGTTCCCTCGCAATCCTCGGGACATACTTTGCCCGGAAAGCCATCAGAAAGGTACCCCAAACATAAGGAATACCCTGTGCCGCCCAGCTAGTCCTTACCGTGCGCCACCACTCCTCTGCCTCATCATCTAACAAGTACACGACAAAAGAGACTTTTTGCTCATCAGTATAGCCAAGTGGATCATAAATCTTCTCCAACTTGCTAATCCATGCCTCCGCCTTCCTATCATCCGGCTCCCCCTGAAATCTAGGTGGATGATATCCTAAGAACTCCTTCAGGGTACCACGCCTGTGGTTTCCACCCTGTACATTCTGTATCTGAGCCTGCAATGCCTGAGTCTGGGCAGCCTGCCCTGCCAGTAACTGTGCCTGACTAGCCACTAACTCAGCAATCCTTTCCATAGCTGCCCCCAATCGGTCATCATCCCTGTCACGGCCCGGTGCCGCGTTACCCGGAGTCTCATCAGTCATCTCAGGCCTACCTCTGGTTCTCGGTCTGCCCGTCATTCTTCTAATCAAAGAGTTAGCACAGTTATAGCACGTAAACAGGTTATGAGCAACTATTATCACATAAACAACAAAGTCATATAAAACACATAAACAAATTGATCACATAATCACATAATCACTTAATCACTTAATCATTTAATACATAGTTCACTTTTCTTTCTTTTCATACATACTTTCATGCTAAGACCATTACCCACATTTCGAGAATACCCCGGCTGACAACTAACATGTGCTCTGATACCACTTAAATGTCACGCCCCAACTCGACCCCTCCTATAATCAGTCAGGACGCAACGGAATTTCGGCAGTATAACGACAGTAAATAGGATACCGAGGCTCTAAACCAACCTCCATAGGACATCATACCTCAACTCCATAAACCATACAACAAACAACTCCTCAATAACATAATAACATACATCATGACCATATCATACAATAAACATTCCTCGTTATATGCCTCCGTTCCAACATAATACATGAACCCTTAATATACAATACAAAAACATATTGAGCCAATCTAGCAACCTAATCATAAACAAAAGAAAGGCTACTAAGACAACATCAACTAATTCATTAACTTATCAACATCTTATACATTATAAACTACAAAGTAGATAAAAGTCTACTAAGTTAATTTACAAGATAATAAAACATGTACGACATCATGGATAAGACTCTGGAACATAGGACTCATCCACGTAAGGCACGTTTTCCATATTCTCCTCTTCATGAGGCACGTACACATAATCCTGCGAAAGTACACCTGTATGCATGCAATAATAGAGAGTGAGCTTATATAAAATAAGCCCAGCGAGGATCCGATAGATCTCGAGCAAGGTCTACTAAACTCCTTGGAATAATCCTTTGAGTCAGTAAACACACAATAACAACAATAATAATATCATCACATAACTATATGACCATTCAATAAAGGATACTCTAGTTGGTGTAGCTCCAAACATCATCACGATCATAACAGCCTTCTTGTGACTCCCATAAACTCACGCACCCGGGGTACCCCCAATAACCTCGCCCTCCATGACACCTCCGTCATGCGAGCTGGAGGCAATCTCTGAGAGTCATGCCGTTATCAACCCGACAGCCCAATGCTGCCCGAGAGGTGGCACACACATACCAGAGATCCAATAATAATAATAAACATCAATCATTCACAGGAGGACAGTCTAGCAGAACTGTTTATCTCCCGGCATCAATCATCAATCAATAATCATCAATAATCATCAATAATCATATTATCATCATAATAACATCAATAACCAATTTAACAACATATAACTAAATTAGATGACAAAGTAGGCCATCTAACCGAACATGCATTAAACACACAATCAAACCCTAATTTACCCGTCAACAACTCACAATTCAATCACTTAACCCACACCCAATCAACTAAGGCTCAATCTAACATTTTAAAGAAAGACAACCTAAACTTCAAATAATCATATCTTACATTCTACTAATCCAAACAACTCTAAATCAGTTTCTATCACTCACCCATTCAACTAACTACATTAACCCCCTCGGAAACCAACCAAAACACATCCAAATCATGCTCAACAACCCTAAAACTCTAGTGTGTCATGGCTGAAATTTCCAAATTTTCACCCAAACATCATAATCGAAAATTCGGCATTACAACGGCGCTACCACGTAATTATCAAACATTTAGAAATCGACGACAATCGATTCCGATCAACACAACTCAATTTAATCAACATTGAACAAATTAATCAAATTTAAATACCCGAAAAATAAAAATTATTCTACAACCGATAAAAACTCGTAGTATTACAGCTAAATGTTCCCTAGCATGCAAGGAGCAATAATCTAACATCAGATTAGAATTCTAACGGTTCAATTTTTATTTATATGCAAAAATGCAAAAGACAACTTTTGAGATCTAGAATTTTTCTCTCACCTTTGATGCGATATAAGCCTAGGAATGCGTGCAAAGCGTGCCCAACAAGCGGAATCCAACTCGGCACGAAATTCTACGGACAAAAACTAGTTTTTTCTTTGAAATATTGCTTTGAAAACCTTGAAAACTCTTTTCTCTTTTCTCTCTTCTCCCTCTCGGCAATGTGTGTGCAATTGTGGGTGTTTTTGTGCTTTGTGAGTATGTGTTGGTGATATAAGCTTGTTGGTCAACCATTTAAATGAAAGTCAAAGTTGAAACTTAGCATTTTTTTGTATTTTGTTGACTTTACATGCATTTTCTTGATCACCAAAGTTCAAAACAATTATTCAACACCCAAGCTAGCTCAAGTAAATTATTTTTAGGTGACAAGAAGTTTTACAATCAAACAATTTTACCCGAGTCGGCTTAAAACTTGATTTTCGCAAAAGTCGGTGTAAAAATCCTAATAAATTCTTAAGCCGATTTTAAAACCGTTTTCATCAAACACAGGTCTATTAAAGTCCGTGGACTAGGTCTAGAAGGGTTAAAAAGACCAGTTTCAAAATTTTAGCGGACGTGTTTCGAAAACATTATTCACTAAACATCGACGATAAAATTTCTGACTCCGTTTTTTATGAAAATTTCATGAATGCACATTTAGCATGTTCTAGGAGTATTGATATCAAAATTGCCACATTCTAAGTGACATAGCACATAGACAGGTTAATTCACGCAAAACGAGATAAGCACGCAAAATGAGATAAGCACGCAAAATGAGATAAGCACGCAAAACGAGATAAGATAGAAAAAGTGGAGTTTCACATGGATGTTATTTACATACACTACATACACATAATACACACAAAAACACACATGAAATCTCTACACACACACACAAATCTGAAAAACACACACACACACTATCTCTAAATTTTGACTAAGGGAGAAAGATAAGAGGTTGAAGAAGAGAAGAAAGAGCAAGCAAGTGCAGCCATCTTCCACCATTTCCTTGCATTCCCAAGCTTCTACTTGCATCTTGAACATCATCTCTTGCATCCAACTCTACACCTGGGTGAAGGATTCTTTCAAAATTTATTGATAAGCTCATCCAAGGTTGTATGTTGTATATTGTTGAGTAATATTGCATATGAAGTTCATATACGTCCTCATTGTGAAGTTGGTTGTATTTATGTGTTGTAGATCTAGGAATTGGAAATTTATGTTAGGTGTTGTGGATTGTTGAGGAGAGGTGATTGGGTGAAGTTTGAATTCTTGCATGATGCCTAATAGCCTTCTTGAACTTGCTTGGTTGTTGCTTAGGAGGTTGGGTTGTTGTAGGGTTAATTGTTAGAAGAAGTTTTATTTTTTTATTTTTTTATTTTTTTTCGTAACAGCACGACTGGGGACCCCCTCTCCACTGGTCGACCTGTGGAGGACCCCTTGTCCGCTGGTGGGGCTTCGGGCGGAAGACCCCCTAGGACTGGTCGACCGGTTTTGCTAGGGTCTATCGGTTTGACAACTTCGCGCAACGAACTTGTTTTAGTGATTTCGGGAGCTACCGATGTCAGATTGAGGCATGGTCGGATGCGTTAGAACCGTATCGAACCCTAGTTTATCATGATAGACTTAAATTGTGGATTTGTGCCATAGTTTTTGTGTTACATTATTGCCAATCCCTATATGAGGCTTTGGAAACTATGGAACGTGGGCATTATAAATACCTTTTGCTACTTTCATAGTATGGAACCAACGTCCTACACCGAACATGATTCATAAGCATTACATGAAATTATTTGAGGCCTATATACATGTAAGATATATACTTGCTTGCGTACGTTATTTAGTGTTCTATATATACATGTGAAGCTTACATGCCTATATGCTACATTGTTGATATTAGTGTTGTGACGGAAGCAGCCTACTTTGTTGCTATCTTAGTCCCTCACTCTCGCTTGGTACAACCCTTGGAGAGTTAGGTCTTGATTACTTAGTTATTGTTATATGCCTTGAGCAATATAATCTAATAACCCCATGGTAGAAGTTACGATCCCTTGGGCAGCATCTGGCTATCAGGTATAAGTCTCAGCTGCCATGGTAACTCGTGGTGTATATCCGGATTTACCCTCATGTTTGGTGTGTATGTGGGATTATGAGATTGATGAAACATCGAGACTGGCCACCTCCAACAATTGCTCAAGCAAACTATATCCTTTTATCTACTCTCGCTTGGTACAACCCTTGGGGAGTAGAATTGAGTATTTGATTTGATATTGTTGCCATATGCCTGATCAATATGTTATTTATTATGTTCTTGTATACTTGACATCCATGTTAATGTTGTTATTCTTGTTGTATATGCATAGCACGATTTTAGACAAATGTTTGTGAAAAGACAAAACCTTTGTGAAAATCCTTCATATTCCATCCTCACTGAGCTATATGCAGGATTAGCTCACCCCTTTTTATGATACTTATAGGTGAGACTGAGGCCGAGCCAACTGTACCGGTTGGGGGCAATGAGACTCTACGTGACGAGGCTGACTTCTATCTCTGTTGATCTTCATGCTTGTGTCGAAGATAGGCTTGTTAATAGAAACTGATGATGTACTTTTGAACAACTTCTGATATGTAATATTCTTTTGGATTCTTAACTACCTACTAAGTTTAATTACCATTTTTTTGAGGCCTAGATGTTGGTATTTGGCCACGTGTGAAGCACATACAGGGATGCTAGGTCTTGTAAATACGGCTCAAGATGATGTGGCCTTTTAATGTTAAATGTCTTGAGATTTCGTTTGAAGTTATTTGTGGAAGTTAATGAATGGTTAGGTTGTTAAATAATAATCTTGCGGGTATTAAGTTGATTGACAGGTTGCGCTCTTACCTTAACCTCCGCGGGTCTTGGTCTCGGGGCGTGACATTTGTGACCATAACTTGAGCATTGGTCGGTTCCTGCCCCAGTTCATTATTCCCAGCTGGCCCAACATTCTGTCTCGGAGCCTCCTCCGGCTGTCTCCTAGGTCTCCCTTTCCTTATCTCCGTACTAGAAGCGACAAGTGTTATAATAGACAAATATATAACACATAAAGATAACATATTCACATTCAAGACATCTTGTGCACATAAGGTAACATATAAAACATTTAACACACAATATACTTTAAACTTATCACATACACACAACATCATGCAATAGACACCTCTTATACTCATTTTCATGCTAGCAAGTTCTTCACTTAGACAATCATTCACTTAGATAGTTTAACAATCGCATAATCACACAATTCAACTTTCACATAAAGACTTCTACACCACAGACCGAGAAACCTATCACAGCTCATGCATTCTATAAGCTCTGATACCACCTAAATGTAATGCCCCGAACCCTACCCCACATTATAGGTCAAGTCAGGACCTTGTAAATGGACAAAGTCTCCTTTATACCATGGACTAACTGAATTCCTGCACACAGCATGTATAACTACAAAACCATAATCCAACATCCTCAATTAATCCCATCCTCCAATATCATAACATCAATCAACCCACTAAGGCCATCCGAGCCTCACAACTTAACAAAAGATCAACATACAAGCATTCATTATAGCCAATGAAATTCTAAGTCATAAGCTAGGTTATCATACTATTTTAACTTTAATTTCAAATCTTACTTATATATTAAGTCTATCCATCTACTTATTTTTCCACACAAGCATGCAATCTAAAGACAGTAAAGTATATCATTAGTAATTACAAGCTATCTATGCTACTAAATCACCCAAGACTTTAAACTTTAGTTTACAATCCATCAAACCATACAAGACCTCAAGGGTCTCAAAATTGGACATAAGCACATCAAATTCACATCTTCACACACAACATCCCACCTCAGCAAGCAAACAGTCAAGACAATTGATCTACTTGTACTTCTTCTCCTACCTCTACTGCTACTAGTTGGGGTTCAACCTCAGCTTCTCCCAAAACATGTTAAAAGAGATATGAGCAACACAGTTGCTCAGCGAGGGAGGTGAAACAATAAACCGGGGGCATTTTTGAAAATTAGTTCGTGCAATGCAACCGTTAAGTACATAATAGCAATTAATAATAAAGAGACAATTAGACAATGAAATACCACACATTAAAAAGGATACGATCTTAATAACTCCAACACTCCAAGTCTCAATCTTCAATCACGATCCTCGATCCACGATCTCGATCACTGTGTCGGCATAAACCCCAAACACTCCAACACACATTAAAGAGACAATTAGACAATAAAATACCACACATTAAAAAGGATACGATCTCAATAACTCCAACACTCCAAGTCTCAATCTTCAATCACGATCCTCGATCCACGATCTCGATCACTGTGCTGGCATAATCCCCAAACACTCCAGTGGGTGTACTCCAGATGTACCCTGATATCCTACGACCCAACACTCCCTGGCAATCTCCGGACTAGGCGAGTGAAGGACTAGAGCACGGAGACTGAATATCCACTAGCAAGCTCGCTGCCGCCCAACAGATACCCAATACATCTGCCTCGGCGATATGGTTGCGCAACCACTATGTAATGCACTCAAATAACAATGACAATATAATAACAATATAATACAATAATACAAGTGAGGGACAACGAAGTAGGTTGCCCTAAAAAATAGTTATAATATAAATATTAAACATGAAATAGACATATATGATCAAAGGGGTTAAGTTCACGTAATCTCACCAAATGAAATGACAACTCAACCAAACCTATATTAGTACTAAACCAAACACATAAAAGCCAACTACAAGCATTTAACTCCAATAACCCATTTTTCCCCTTTGTCTACTAAGGCTATTTGACTTATAAGCGAAGCACTAGGTTCAATAATCCCAAACAAGCTATTCCACTCTTTTAATGAAACTTTATGGCACCACTTAGACCCATGCAACCATAATTTAAATTGTATTTAACCCGAATGCCCCCAAAAGTCCCTTAGTGCATTTGAACTACAAGTACTCTAACCAACCCTCAATTGAGCGCCATAAAAGCACTTCTAGCACTACCTCACCCTATAAACACTAGCCATAATGTTCAATTGCACCCGGATTATCGTTTTATAAAAAAACCCCTTTGTAATTTTAGCCATTTTCGCATTTTAATCAGGTTCCGAGCAAATTAATCACATTCAATCCTTAATCTACGTTCATTAGCACATAAAGCACCTATAAATAGCATAAAATCAACCTCACAAGCAAATTTTATCAAAACCCTAGAATTGACACTATTTATCTTCTTCTACATATGAATAATTGCAATAAACCATAAATGAATCCATTAAACTACACATATAAGGTCTAGATAGCATGTAGGAGGCATATTACCCAAGATTTAAACAATTCATAAGCTACTACTAACAAATCTAAGAATTACATAATTTGACATAAACTTTACAAATGCAAAATATGCTAATTCCCTCACCAAGAAGGTTTGTAGATGCTAGGAATGGACTAAGGATATCTTGGAATCCCTTGAGATTGGCTTAGATGCACACACAAAGCTAGGTTGAAGATGAGATTTTCCTCTTTTTTTCCTTGGTTAGCCGTCGGCTATGTGGGATGGGGGGATATGAGAGGTATTTTTGCATTTGTTTGTTTAGCTTATGTGTTATAAGTGTAGTATACTTAATATATATTAGGTGTAGGTTAGTTTAATTAGCTAATTAGATGCAAGACTAACCTAAATCCAATCCAAAATTGCAATTAAAGTCTAACTAGTTGAAAACTATGTTATCTAATGCTTTCACTATTCACTCGGGCCGAAAACTATTTTTTAAACAGGCTCTCCCAACGTGCAATGCACAAAAGCTTATTTTTCCCTAGCTCCTATAAGTCATTTAACATAGAAAAAATACAAATTCAGATAAATTTAACAGTCAAAAATTAATATGAATAGTAACCATGCTTAAAGTAAGTAAATGCGCATTTAAAAATACAAAAAGATATGCAACAGTTAATGTAAACATGATAGAGGTCTCGGGCATCACAACTACAATGACTAAAATTAGTTGGCTTCAAAACTTGCTTGGTGAGCTTTGTATTTCGCTTCCTGCAGTGCCTATTATCTATTGTGACAATGTTGGTGTCACATATTTATGTGTTAATCCCACGTTTCATTCTCGGATGAAACACATTGCTATAGATTTCTTCCACTTTGTTCGTGATCAAGTAGCCAACAAGACTTTCAAGATTTCGCATGTGCACTCTGCTGATCAGATTGCTAATTTACTCACCAAGCCATTGCTTCGACTCCAGTATCTTCGTCAAAGAGATAAGCTAGCAATCGTTGACAGATTGTCTAGCTTGAGGGGGTATATTAGAGAGAAGTCCCAGTTGTAGCAGCTAATTGCAATTGCACATGTTTAGCTGCACATTATCTTGATATAATTTTTGAATCCCCTGTATTCATGTAATCAGTTAAAAGTTCAAACCCATTGGGTTATCTCAAAATGTATATTTATACATTCTATATAATGAATGAAAAGTATAACAGAATTCCAAAATCACTCTCGTTAGTCTATCTTCTACAATATGCAATGCTTTTTGTTAAGTCTTGCTTATTCTACTCTTTTTTTATTTTTTACGATGGTTTGTAAAATTATAGCTTAGTTGCAACTTACCAAATAGAAGCTGTGAAACCCCAATTTTCTGCTTATCTCGTTTTACGTGCTATACCTCGTTTTGCGTGCATATGACCTATTTATGTGCTATAGGACCTAAAAAGTTATAATTTTGATGTCAACACTCCTAATACGTGCTAAATGTGCATGCATGAAATTTTCATAAAAAACAGAGTCAGAAATTTTATCGTCGATTTTCAGTGAATAGTATTTTCGAAACACGTCCGCTAAAATTTTGAAACTGGTCTTTTTAACCCTTCTAGACCTAGTCCACGGACTTTAATAGACCTGTGTTTGATGAAAACGGTTTTAAAATCGGCTTAAGAATTTATTAGGGTTTTTACACCGACTTTTGCGAAAATCGAGTTTTAAGCCGACTCGGGTGAAATTGTTCGATTGTAAAACTTCTTGTCACCTAAAAATAACCTACTTGAGCTATCTTGGGTGTTGAATAATTGTTTTGAACTTTGGTGATCAATAAAATGCATTTAAAGTCAAGAAAACACTAAAAATACTAAAGTTTTAACTTTGACTTTCATTTGACTTGTTGACTTTCATGCATATATCACCAACACACAATGAAACAAAGCAAAACACCACATTTACACACACCTTGCAGCCGTGAAAGCTTAGGAAAAAAAAGAGATTTTATTCAACTTATTTTCAAAGTAATTTTGCCTTAGAAAACTCATTTAAAGTCCGAATCTTTTCAAACCGGGCTGGATTCCGCTTGTTGGGCACCTATTGCACGCATTCCTAGCTTTACTTCGGATCAAAGGTGAGAGAAAAATTATGGATCTCAAAACTCAACTTTTGTGTTTTTGCGTAGAATTGAAAATTGAACCGTTAGAATTCTAATCTGATGATAGATTATTGCTCCTTGCATGCTAGGGATCATTTAGCTGTAATACTACGAGTTTTTATTGGTTGTAGCATAATTTTTATTTTCCGGGTATTTAAATTTGATTAAATTGTTCAATGTTGATTTAATTGAGTTGTGTTGATCGGAATCGATTGCCGTCGATTTCTAAATGTTTGATAATTACGTGGTAGCACCGTTGTAATGCCGAATTTTCGATTATGATGTTTGGGTGAAAATCCGAAAAAATTCAGCCTTGACACCTTAGGGTTTTAGGGTTATCAGGCATGATTTGGAGGTGTTATGGTGGATTTCCGAGAGGGCTAATGTAGTAGGTTGAATGGGTGAGGGATAGAAACTGATTTGGCAATGTTTGGGTTAGTAGAATGTAAGTTATGAATTTTTGAAGTTTAGGGTATCTTTCTTTAAATTCTTAAACTATATCTTTGGATGATTGTGTGGTGTTTGAGTGATTGACTGGTGAGTTGTTGATGGGTAAACTAGGGTTTAATTGTGTATTTAATGCATGTCCGGTTGGATAGCCTACTTTGTCATCTAACTTAGTTATTTGTTATCTAATTGATTATTGATGTTATATTGATGTAAAGATGATTATTGATGAACCGGGAGACAGACAATTCTTCTAGATTGTCCTCCTGTATTGGGAATGATGTTTATTATTATTGCTGAGTCTTGGTATGTGTGTGTCACCTCTCGGGCAGCATCGGGATGTCGGGTTGATAACGGCATGACTACTAGAGACTACCTCCAGCTCGCATGACGGAGGTGTCATGGAGGGCGAGGCTAGTGAGGTACCTCGGGTGCGTGAGTAATGGGGAGTTACAAGAAGAATGGTTGAGATCGTGATGGCATTTGGAGCTACACCAACTAGAGTATCCTTTAATGAATGGTTATATAGTTATGTGATGATAGTATTATTGATGTTATTGTGTGTTTACTGACTCAAAGGATTATTCCAAGGAGTTTAGTAGACCTTGCTCGAGATCTATCGGATCCTCGCTGGGCTTATTTTATATAAGCTCACTCTCTATTATTGCATGCATACAAGTGTACTTTCGCAGGATTACGGGTACGTGCCTCCTGAAGAGGAGAATGTGGAAAACGTGCCTTACGTGGATGAGTCCTATGTTCCAGAGTCTTATCCATGATGTCGTACATGTTTTATTATCTTGTAAATTAACTTAGTAGACTTTTATCTGCTTTGTAGTTTTTAATGTATAAGATGTTATTAAGTTAATGAATTAGTTGATGTTGTCCTAGTAGCCTTTCTTTTGTTTATGATTAGGTTGCTAGATTGGCTCAACATGTTTTTGTATTGTATATTAAGGTTTATGTTTTATGTTGGAACGGAGGCGTATAACGAGGAATGATTATTGTATAATATAGTTATGATGTATGTTGTATTTATTGCGGAGTTATTTGTTGTATGGTTGTGGAGTTGATGTATGTTGTTCTATTGAGGTTGGTTTAGGACCTCGGTATCCTATTTACTGACGTTATACTGCCAAAATTCCATTGCGTCCTGACTGATTATAGGAGGGGTCGAGTTGGGGCGTGACAGAAGCTTTTGCAACAGTTTTGTTAGTATTGCTTCTAAATATTGCAGAATCTAGGATATGCAATAATTTGTTATTAAATGCTTTTTTTTTTCCAATAGTGTGCAAAATTATGGGCTTAATGCAATGGACAAACCCGTTGCTTATTAGATTTTATTAAGAGAGACATCTTGAGATATTTTATTCAGAAGAAATTTGAACTTATTTCTTTAAGAAAGAAAAAACTATCAGAATGGATTATTTGAAAAGATAGAGAAAAAAATCCAACAAGTTGATTAATTTTATTGGCAAGTCCTACCCAACAAACAAAGAATTTATTCCCTTTTAAAGCTAAAATTGTATAATCTATAAAATTTGTCTTTTCCTTTTCTATTTGCTGTTAGTTAGGTCAAATTTCTAGGGATTGATTGCTAACCTATTGTAGAACTAGTTTCTTAAAATAGTGGTCTATGTACTCTATATATTTTATATCTTTTCATTTAGTGAATAAGAACGAGAAAAATCTTTTTTCATGGTATCAGATATAAAGGTTTTCTGATCCAGTTTCTCTTCTTCTATACTGTTTTTCTACGCAGCCTTCATTGTTGAATGCAAATATTTCTTTTGGCCTTCATTGCCTTTATACACTAGTCTTATATCACCTTCGAGCACTACAATCTTTACTTAAAGAAATCTCTCAATGTCTGACACATCTGAAACCATTACTTCAACTAACACCGAACCAAATCAACTTGTCCAGATCTCACATGGTGGATATCAGAACATACATCCATTATATTGACTAAATGGAAGAAATTATCTGATCTAGTCCCATGGGTAAGGACATTTTTGAAGGATAAAGGAAAACTCAGC
Organism: Ehretia macrophylla; assembly: GCA_037974665.1. Classification (NCBI taxonomy): domain Eukaryota; kingdom Viridiplantae; phylum Streptophyta; class Magnoliopsida; order Boraginales; family Ehretiaceae; genus Ehretia; species Ehretia macrophylla. The sequence goes on from CM075768.1 coordinate 11,346,686, forward strand.
CACTTGATTGGTCCTATACCAAGTAGAAATGATTCAAAGTTCAAGGCTTAGGATGTGGAAGACTCCTTAATTATATTATGGCTTTGGAATTTGATGCAACTAGAGATAAGTGGAACCTGTATATTTTTTACAACTGCCAAAGACATATAGGAAACCGTGAAGCAAACTTATTCTAAAGTTAAATATGTAGCCTTGGTTTATGAAAGTAAAACCAAGATTCACTTAACAAAACCAGGTACAAAGCCTGATATTGAGTACTATAATACTTTGAAAGGGTTATGGCTTGAACTCGATTTCTGTCAAAATATATAGATGAAGATGTCATGCCCTCATAATTCACCATAACAAATTTCAAGAGTGTAATTGCCGCGTACCCAAGAAGGGAAACCCTTCTTGAGCCCGCAAGGCTACATTCGTACAAAAATCTAAGGCCATTAAAAATATGCACTCAGTGCATTTAAAACCCAAAGTTTATCATAATTTTCGTGAGCAATTACAATCCAAAATTTCTCAAACTTCAAAGCAATGACAATTCCAAAATACTAAAATTTAAGGCATAATCTTAACATTATTAAACGATTCAAAAAAAAACTAAATTAACTCTAATATGATAGACTCTAGCAAGTAAATAGCCTCTACCCCACACAGTGCTCTATTCCATGTTGTTTGCAAAATATCATAGACTAAAATGAGTATATAACTCAGTAAGAGGGAAACTTTCCCAAAAAATAGCTTGGAACCTTATATACGTACAAAATAGTCGATACAATAATAATTTTCGAAAAACTCAAAAGGACAAGTAGTATATTAAAAAATAACAATGAAATTCATTAGTTTATTCAAAACGAAAGTCAACATCCAATGCAAAATAACAAAGTGAAGTAAATTCTTATTGAAATTCATGATAGGTTGTGACCATGGCAAAACAATAACAAAAAGTGATTCATTCTGCCCAACCACCAAAGGCTAGCAAGATATCCTCAATAAGTAATGCACTACATGATACAATAACAAATATAGTATATAAGCCCCATCAATGTGAGGGTCACAATAAGTCCAATAGTCACCAAGTGGAAACACAACTAAAAACATATATTTATCAATGCCATGATGCTTTCAATCAATTCAACATTCAAAATAGTACTCTTTTGTAAAGAACTTTTAACGAAAAATTTATAATGATTTTGGTCCCAAGTGTACTCAGTAAATTCAAATACATGTATTTAAATTTCGAACGCCCATTTGAGAATTTATATGTTCAAGATGTATCAAAACCTTTCATATAATCTAGGCATTAATAAATAAAAGTTAGTGAGGCACAAGCGCATAATTGGACACAAAATGAGAAAAATGAAAACCATAATTTATTCAAATAGATAGTCAGAATAAAATAAATCAAAAGGATAATTATAAAATCAAAGGTTGCGATAGAGGTTTTACAGTTTCACAATTTAGCAAAAGCATAAAATCTTAGTATAGAAGCAATAGTGCTCAAATACGAACGAAATAACAGGGGGAAAAAGATAGGATAAATTACAATACATTTAAATAGTATGGTAAAATAGTTAAAAATAATAGAGATGTGAAACAAATTATAAAATCCATTTCAGAACTAGTTCATAAATTAACGGGGACTCAACATCTAATAAATTCGAATAAACCAATACCAAAAGTTATGAATTAAAACAAATTTCTTCTCAGTAACATAAATACATATAACTTAGGATTATATCGAAAGAGGAAAAGTCCCAACTTACCTCTATCTGAATCACTCAAAGTCCAAATGCAAAAAACCTATGATATCGAACACAACACGAGCTGAGAAGCCAACTACTCATTTGTGAGTGTCCCATTTTCTAAAACATGAATAGCCATAGAGCCTTCTTGCTAGTGTTTTATGCATAATCCATTGAGAAATGCTAGATACCACTCTATTTTTTATACCCAAATACCACATTCTACATGGATGCTTAGTTGACAAATTAAAAGAAGAAGAGAAATTAAAAAAGTTTGTTATTTTAGCATGCCAACTAAGTATTCATATAGGAGGTAGTATTTAGGTGTTAAAAATAGAGTGGTATATAACAATGGTCTAATCCATTATCCAAAGCTCCAATGATGTTTATTTGATTCTGGTAGCAAAATAGCAAAAGACCAATATCACAACTGCTAAAATCACTTACTGTAAATCCTTTTAAAACTCACTTGGATTCTATAACAAATCCTCCTACTTTGTGATTATTTGTTGATGCTAATTTATGACTATAAAAGGCTCCAGCTATAATACCTCTCCAAAGAGGTAGTTACAAAACTACTAAATTGTCCCTTTAGTTAGTCACCTTAATATTCTAATATCATGGCACTGATAATGGTCCATGTAATCGAAAATAACTATTCCTTGTTTTTAGCCCACTAAAATGCATTACATTCTTCAATTAAATGGGTTATTTGATGCTAACCCCACTAATTTTAACTTTAGACTAATAACTTTAGTTATAAGTTTTCCAATTCTCCGATTAATTAACTTTTCTTCAAAAGAAAAAAATTCGGGATATTATAGAAGTGTTGTGATGACGTTGCAATAATGTTAAAATTTGTGGAAAAAGAACGAATTTATGAGTTCTTGGCTGGACTCAACGTGGAATATGATCAAATTAGGGTGTAAGTACTTTGAAAAAAAGCCTTACCTTCTTTGAATGAGATATTTTCTATTGTTCGCGCTAAAGAAGGTAGGAGGCCAGTGATGTTAGACACTCCTGCTGATGAGGGATCTACCCTCGCCATTGTTAAACCACCACTTTCCAATAAATTCAATCCTCTAAACTCAAACAGGGAGACCAAATGAGAGACATATAGGCCACCAATCTATAAAGAGGACCTCTAATGCAGCTATTGTAAGAAACCAAGGCATAATAGGAAGATGTGTATTGGAAATTGAATGGAAAACCATCATGTGGCAAAAATAAAAATACCCAACAACACTATACTCCACAAGGTAGCCAAGAAAATATTGCGCATATTGATGATAAACTGAGCCAATATCCAACCAACAGCAGCTTGGAAATTGCTATACTAAATAAGAAGGAAATTGAGAAGCTTTGGACCCTTCTCATTTTACTTGACAAGCCAGTTGGCTTATGCTCATTGGCTCACTCAGGTAAGTATTCTTTATCTCAAGCTTTTAGTACTTTAAAGGATTGTAATTTGCGTGAGATTTCAATAATAGACTCAAGTGCTACAAATCACATGACCAATTCTTCACATCACTTTACGATATACACCTCATGCCTTGGAAGCCAAAAAATAAAAGTTGCTGATAGAACCGTTGATCTATTCTCTATATGCCTAAACTTTCTGTTAATCTTTTGTCCATACATCAGATTATAAAAGACCTAAACTGTAAAGTAACATTTTTCCAAATCATTGTGCCTTTCAGGGTTTGGTTGTGGGGAAGATGATTTTTGGCTACATCACTTTCATTTAGGGCATCTTTGTGACACCCGGACCTGACATGTAGCAATAGTACCTACTTGCATATATTTATGTGTTTACTTTAAATGTTTGCTCATAATCATATGTTTATGTTAATTCATTCATTTATTTATACCATATTCATATTTCTTGGGAATACGTGTAAATAGTATGTAGTAAATTTAAATGAGGTACTTATTTTGGTAAAATAGTTATTAGGAATTATTTTGTTGCATTTAAATGCTAGTTTCTCTTATTTTCAATTAGTTGAATAAGTAACCTTGAGCCCGAGGCTAAATTTCTATTATTCTAATTATGTGATTTTATATTTTTCTTACGTGACTTAACATATGTTTAGTATTCGTTCAACGTTACTTCGTGCATTGCATTCTTGGAGTGCGTGTTAAAAAATATTTTCGGGCCAAGTGAATAGAGAAATAAAGTATTGAACTAGCTAGAATTAGTTTGCAATAAGACTAATTAATTAATTGGACCTTGGGCCTAGCAAACTAATAATTTTACATCTAAATAAAGCCTGAAACACCAACCCAATCCAACATTATCATCTTATATACACATTAACATAACACTTGGAAAAAAAGAAGAAACAAAAGCTAATAAAACCACCCCCTCCACCCGATAGCTTCAAGGAGGGAAAAGGAAGGGAAGTCTTCAATTTTTAGCTTTAATCTTCCATTCTTCCAGCCTCTTCAAGTGTCTTCTAGCATTCCTAAGCTTCCTTTAGCATCATCAAGGCCTTAGGTGAGGGAGAATTGCATTTATTGTGTATATGAATAGTTAGGGTTTATTTTGAATTCTTGACTTACTATGTATTGAAATTTCCATGCTTATCTATGCTTGTATTGCTCCTTATTATGCTTGTAGAACACGTGTATGAGATTATATAGCATTGTTATTAGCTAAATTGATCAATCTTTAAATTAAAGTGAGCCTTGAATAGTAAAATTTAGGATTTTGTATAATCATGTGTTCTAGCTTGATTAATAGCTATCTAAGCATGATTTGGAAGTTGATAAGCCTAAATTAGAGCATCAAATGGTTTGGACATGCTTGTATTGCAAGAACTTTATTTTAAAGTTAGATAAGGGACACTATTCATTCAAGACCATTAAATAATGAGCCGATACTCTATCTAATATTTTATATGGACTCTAGGGATGGTAAAATGGTTACTCGATAAAATTTATTGAATTCCGAGAACATTGAATTTTGAAGACTTAATTACGTTTAAAATAGTAATCGAGTGATGTAGCGTTCTGGTGTGAGATCTAAGGTGCTAATTGGTCTTGTGTGAGTAGGATAGAGCCTAAAGTGCTTTTATGACACCATAATTGAGGGTTTCTTTTTGCCAGTAGATATCCAATCTTCATACTCTAGTCCTTCGCTCGCCTGGTCCGAAAATTGCCAAGGGATGTTGGGTTGTAGGTATCGGGGTACATTCGGAGTATACCCACTGGAGTGATTGGGGTTTATGCCAGCACATTGATCGAGTTCGTGGTTCGAGGATCAAGGTTCGTGATTGAAGATTAACTTTGGAGTGTTTAGGGCTATCGAAATTGTATCCTTTTTAATGTGTGTTCTTTAATGTTAAATTGTTATCTATCTTATATTGCTATTAGATCTTGTGATTATATGTTACTAATGCTTGTATTGTTCTGAATGTGTGTTATCTAGCTTGGTTACCTCAATGACATATTGTTTTGATGTTCAGATTTAGTTTAATGTTGTGTAATTGGTGTTATTAGTTGATTCTTCTGTGTTGATGTGATTCGTAAGAGATTGTGTCGTTGTGATTATATGAACTTGTTACTTAGCTATGGTTCATTACAAGTCTTTAATTGTTTATTTGAAATAATAGGTTAAGTTAGCTCTTTTAATGCATTGATTAACTTGTTTATCTTGAGTAAGAGTTTTTATGTTAATAGATTCACTGACTTATTTGCATTGCATGAAATGGTTTTCCAAACTTCCCAGTTATCTATTCCCCTCCCTCACTGAGCAACTGTGTTTTCTCACTCCCTCTTTCTAACCATTTCAGGTAAGACAGGTTCGACCCCTCATGAGTTAGGGAAAGAGAAGGCTCAAGAGATGCCTTGACTGATTGTGCTAGTTTGAAATGACTGTTTCTTTGTAAAAATATAGATGCTAGAGTTATGTATTCTTTTGAGGCCTGCGTGCCTTGTATATATTAGTTGGTTGATGAATGTAATTAAGAATGAATTATCTTGTAGGAGTGGTTTGTAATATGTTAACTAATGCCTAACCTAGCTAAATGCTCTAATCTATTTTGCTAAGTAAATACTTTGCCGCCAAATGAAATAGAAATGAATGGAACTAAGATAAGGTTGGTTGGATGGCTTAATACGTGAGTTAGATAGTTAAAACATATTAGAGTGGTATGATAAGTGAAATTATAATCATAGATTTTCAACAGTTAATGAATGCATGCTTGTATGTCATCTGTTGTGGTAGTAGAAAGGCTCAGATGGCCAAAATGATTGAAGAATGTTGTGATGTTGGAAGTAGGGATTGGTGTTGAATGGTGGTTTGTAGTTTTGTGGTCATTTCTTCTGCTTGTAGGGTTTTTAGTTTGGCCTAGAAATAGGGGAGACTCCGTCCATTTTTCCTCATTTTTCATGACTTCGTGATTTGGATCGGGGCTCCGGTCTCGTGAGGGATCGGGGTGTTACAGGTGGTATCAGAGCTTAGTTAGGTCTCAGCCGGTCTAGCGGGTAGTAATCTTCGTGTGCGTGCATGTGAAGTGTGTTTTTCAACAAGTATGTGTGCTTGCATGCAAGATTGTTATGTTATTGGATTGAAAGTGTGCCCTTATGTGCTAAGCTTATGTATTGATATAAGTGACTATGTGATGTATTGTGTTAACTTGAGGAACGTACTAAATATATAAGTATATGGCTATGTGTATTCCTACACAATATATTTGTTAGCTTATGTACCTTATATGCCTTTCACTACATGCATGCATTACCCTTTGAACTGGTAAGTAATCTCTTCCCCCTGTAGAGCAAAGAAAAGATAGTGAATAGCGGGTTGCCTAAAGGTAGAAGTTCCCAGCAAGAGGGGGTTGGTGAGCAAACCTCCATAGATGAACAGGTACAGTTGCTAGTTCGGATGGTCGAGACATTAGCTGGCTTGGCACGAATACTCGAGAGTCTACTCCAGCGGGAGACCATGACCGTGGTACTACGCGGGAAGAAATGGAAAGCTGAATCTGAGGCCAGCCCGAGTTGACGAGGTAAGCAACCTCTTCCAGCTCCCTATTGCACTTATTGTAAACGGCAAGGTCATGTTCTCTTGAGTTGCTAGAAGAAGGTGGGGCGGTGTATAAGTTGTGGGAGCACCCAGCATTAGGTCAAGGATTGTCCTAAATGGCTGTCCAGGGTCAGTAGGGCCACTCAGGGCAATACCGTGGAGAGGACCACTGTTCACCAGGAGCCAACTATGGTCTACTATATCGACTAGGAGGGAGTGCTTCGCAAAATGAGTAAGGACAAGAATGATTTCCTTTATGTCAATATAACTGATATATGTATTTGTTATACTTGTCTATTTGGCATTGAGGCATCTAGAATCATTTATGTGCATGATTTGTGATCTATGAAGATGTTGGTTGTGGTTGAGTTTCTTGTGGGGTGTTCCCTTTGACATTCTTATCAGGAGTTATTTGATGTCAGTTGGTTTCTAGTAGCATTTTCATCAGTAATTTCTCTTGGGTGTCATAGATGGAATCTTTATTTGGTATCATATATGGACTTCTTGTGTGTTACTTATATAGTTGGAAAAGTTCACATTTATGAATGTTAGCAAGTGATCTTAGCACAGCCTTACTTGGAACTTATCCTCGGGGCTCATCTATGGAATTTCCTCGGTATTTCTGATTGGCTTTTCTCAATAATATTTGTATGCAGGACTTGCTATTGGGTTTCTGTTCAGCTTTATCTCCGGAACTTCTATATGGGTTTTTCTTTGGTAATTTCCTGGTATTATCTAACTGGTACTTTCATAGGAGCCTTTATTTGGCTACCTTGATTGGAATTTCTTCGGTGAAGTTTCTAGTATTCTTATTAGATTTCTCAGTGATATTATTGTGATTATTCTTATTGGTATTCTTAGGTACTGCACTCCTTTGGCATCAGTTTCGACTTGGGTTGCTATAGTTGATGTGAGATTTCTTTTGAAAGTAAGAAATTGCGAGGATACAATTGTTTGAAGGGGGAAGAGTGTGACACCCGTACCCGGCATGTAGTAATAGTACCTACTTGCATATACTTATGTGTTTACTTTAAATGTTTGCTCATAATCATATGTTTATATTAATTCATTCTTTTATTTGCACCATATTCATATTTCTTGGGAATACATGTAAATAGTACGTAGTAAATTTAAATGAGGTAATTATTTTGGTAAAATAGTTATTAGGAATTATTTTGTTGCATTTAAGTGCTAGTTTATCTTATTTTCAATTAGTTGAATAAGTAACCCTGAGCCCGGGGCTAAATTTCTATCATTCTAATTCTATGATTTTATATTTTTCTTACGTGACTTAACATATATTTAGTATTCGTTCAACGTTACTTCGTGCATTGCATTCTTGGAGTGCGTGTTAGAAAATGTTTTCAGGCCAAGTGAATAGTGAAATAAAATATTGAGCTAGCTAGAATTAGTTTGCAATAAGACTAGTTAATTAATTAGACCAAATAAAGCCCAAAACACGAACCCAACCCAACATTATCATCTTATATGCACATTAACATAACACTTGAAAAAAAGAAGAAACAAAAGCTAATAGAACCACCCCCCCTACCCAACGACTTCAAGGAGGAAAAAGGAAGGGAAGTCTTCAATTTTTAGCTTCAATCTTGCATTCTTCCAGCCTCTTCAAGTGTCTTCTAGCATTCCTAAGTTTCCTCTAGCATCATCAAGGCCTTAGGTGAGAGAGAATTGTATTTATTGTGTATATGAATAGTTAGGGTTTATTTTGAATTCTTGACTTATTGTGTATTGAACTTTCCATGCTTTTCTATGCTTGTATTGCTCCTTATTATGTTTGTAGAACATGTGTATGAGATTAGATAGCATTGTTATTAGCTAAATTGATCAATCTTTAAATTAAAGTGAGCCTTGAATAGTAAAATTTAGGATTTTGTATAATCTTGTGTTCTAGCTTGATTAATTGCTATCCAAACATGATTTGGAAGTTGATAAACCTAGATTAAAGCCTCAAATGGTTTGGAAATGCTTGGATTGCAAGAACTTTATTTTAAAGTTAGATAAGGGGCACTATTCATTCAGGACCATTAAATAATGAGTCAATACTCGATCTAATATTTTATATGGACTCTAGGGATGTTAAAATAGTTACTCGATAAAATTTATTGAATTCCGAGAACATTGAATTTTGAAGACTTAATTACGTTTAAAATAGTAACCGAGTGATGTAGCGTTCCATATGAGATCTAAGGTACTAATTGGTCTTGTGTGAGTAGGATAGAGCCTAAAGTGCTTTTATGACACCAAATTGAGGGTTGATTAGAGTACTTATAGTTCAAACGTACCTCATGGCATTTGTGGCTTTTGGGTTAAATGTAGTTTAAAGTAATGGTTCATGGTCCAAAGTGGTGCCATAAAGTGTTATTAGAAGTGTGGAATAGCTTGTCTGTGAATATTGTACCCTGTGTTTCGTTTGTGTGCCAAATAGTCCTAGTAGACAAAGGGAAAAGTGGGTAAGTTGATTTAACACTTGTAATTGGCTTTTATGTGATTGGTTTGGTGCTAATAGAGATTTGGGTTGGTTGTTCTCTCATTTGGTGAAGTTCCGAGAATTATGTGTACTTAGCCCCTTTGATCAATATGTCTACTTCTTGTTTTAATGCTTGTATTGTAATTATATGCGAGAGCGACCTACTTTATTGTCCCTCATATGTGTTTATTGTTTATAATGTTATTGTTATTTAAGTGCATTGCATAATGGTTGTGCAACCATATCATCGGGGCAGATGTATTAGATATCGGATGGGCAGCAGTGGGCTTGCCAATGGATATCCAATCTCCATGCTTTAGTCCTTCACTCGCCTGGTCCGGAGATCGCCAAAGGGTGTTGGGTCGTTGGTATCGGGGTACATCTAGAGTACACCCACTGGAGTGATTAGAGTTTATGACGGCACATTGATCGAGTTTGTGGTTCGAGGATCGAGGTTCGTGATTGAAGATTAGCTTTAGAGTGTTTGGGGTTGGTGTTATTAGTTGATTCTTCAGTGTTGATGTGATTCGTAAGAGATTGTGTCATTAATTTCCTATGGTTATATGAACTTGTTACTTAGCTATGGTTCGTTACAAGTCTTTAATTGTTTATTTGAAATAATAGTTAAGTTAGCTCTTTTAATGCATTAATTAACTTGTTTATCTTGAGTAAGAGTTTTTATGTTAATAGATTCATTGACTTATTTGCATTGCATGAAATGATTTTCCAAACTTCCCAGTTATTTGTTCCACTCCCTCACTGAGCAACTGTGTTTGTTCACTCCCTCTTTCTAACAATTTTAGGTAAGACAGGTTCAGCCCCTCTTGAAACGGAGGAGAAGAAGGCTCGAGAGACGCCTTGACTGATTGTGCTAGTTTGAAATGACTATTTCTTTGTAAAAATGTATATGTTAGAGTTATGTATCCTTTTGAGGCCTGCGTGCCTTGTATATATTAGTTGGTTGATGATTTTAATTAAGAATGAATTATCTTGTAGGAGTGGTCTATAATATGTTAACTAATGCCTAACCTAGCTAAATGCTCTAATCTATTTTGCTAAGTAGATACTTTGCCGCCAAATGAAATAGAAATTAATGGAACTAAGATAAGGTTGGTTGGATGGCTTAATACCTGAGCTAGATAGTTAAAACATATTAGAGTGGTATGATAAGTGAAATTATAATAATAGATTTTCAACAGTTAATGAATGCATACTTGTATGTCATATGTTGTGGCAGTAGAAAGGCTCGGATAGCTAAAATGATTGAAGAATGTTGTGATGTTGGGAGTTAGGATTGGCGTTGAATGGTGGTTTATAGTTTTGTGGCCATTTCTTCTACGTGCAGGGTTTTTAGTTTGGCCTAGAAATAGGAAAGATTCCGTCTATTTCCCCTCATTTTTCGTGACTTTGGGATTTGGATCGGGGCTCCGATCTCGTAAGGGATTGGGGTGTTTCAATCTTTCTTTCTCTGTCTTAAAGATTATGTTTCCTGCTTTGTTCCATAATTTGGATGATAAATCTTTTCATTGTGAGACTTGTCAGTTTGCCAAACATCATTGTGTCTCGTTTCCACTGAGTAATAATAAATCGTTATATTCTTTCTCGTTGATTCACACTGATGTATGAGGGCCTTCTTGGATTTCAAATATAAGTGAAACTCGCTGATTTATTTCTTTTATTGATGATTTTACTCGTGTTACTTGGGTGTTTCTTATGAAAAATAAATCTGACATTAGCTTTGTATTCCCTATGTTAATTAAAATGATTCAAAATCAGTTTGATGTTCTGATTAAAAATGTTAGATCAGACAATGGAAAAGAGTACTTTAACTAGATTCTTTCCTCATTTTTTCAAAGAGAATGGATTATACACCAATCTCCATGCATAAATACACCACAACAAAATGGGATCGCAGAAAAAAAAAATTGCCACCTTCTTAAAACAACCCGAGCCTTCTTATTTGAGAAACAAATGCCTAAATCTTATTGAGGGGAAGTCGTGTTAACTACAACTCATCTTATAAATCGTTTGCCTTTAAGAGTATTGAAAAACAAAACCCTAATGAGTGTTCTTTCACAATTTTATCTTGAATTCAATAAATTTGCCCAATTACCACCGAGAATATTTGGTTGTGTCTTATATATTCACTTTCATGCACAAAATTGAGGGAAGTTGGATCTTAGATCCCTTAAATGTGTCTTCCTTGGTTACTCAACCAAAAAGGGGTATAAATGTTATCATCCCAGTTCTAAATTTTTTTTATCTCTAAAGATGTTATCTTTGCTGAAAATAAGCCATTTTTTTTTTTTCCTGAACCTTATCTTCAGGAGGAGTACCTATTAAAAGATAAGCTTAATTCCAATCTTGATTTTGATAATGTTGACATTCCAAGATCACTTGTTCCTCTGGCTAATGATTCTCCAGTTAATGTTTTTCCATAGTCTCTTTCTCCAATAGAACATCGTCTTCTACTAAAATAAAACAATATATTGATGACAAAACAGGTAATGATAGTACTACCTTGCCATTATGAGTATATTCAAGAAGGAAAAAGCCTGAGCTTGAACTGGTGCAAGGCCAAGAAGTCTAACTTGCAATAAGTACTGAAAATCTTGTCCATCTTAGAATAACTCAAGTAAAATTTCTCTTGTTTCACAACCTAAGCTTGCAGACCTTGATATACCAATTGCCCCTGGGAAAGGAACAGGAAAATGCACTAAACACCCTATAGCAAACTTTATCTCATTTGACAGACTCTCTCCACTATATAAAGCATTTCTTATAGATTTGCACACAATCAAAATTTCACAAATAGTCCCAAGAGATACTTAGGGATGAGAAATGGAAGAAAGCCATGAGAGAGAAAATAGAGCATTAGAGAAAAATGAGACTTGAAATATAGTTGAGTTGCCTAAATGCGAGAAACTGGTAGGGTATAAATGGGTGTTTACTGTGAAGTATAGAGCTGATGGAACCTTAAAGAGATATAAGACTAGGCTTGTGGTGAAAGGCTACACTCAGACATATGGAGTAGACTATTAGGAGACATTTGCACCAGTTGCAAAAATGAACATTATTATAGTACTATTGTCTTTAGCGGATAATCATGATAGTCCTTGTAGCAATTTGATGTTAAGAATACATTCTTACATTTTGAGTTAGAGGAAGAGGTTTACATGGATGGACCTCTAAGTTTCACTAACAACTTTAGAAATAATAATATGTGTGCAGGTTGAAGAAAGCCTTATATGGGTTAAAGAAATCCAACAGAGCATGGTTTGGGAAATTTTCCAATGCAATAAAGAACATGGAATTCAAGAAAAGCCAAGTGAACCATACACTATTCATTAAATGAAAAATTGGTAAAGTTACAGTTTTGATTATTTGTATTGATGACACTGTTGTGACAAGAAATGACCTTGAAGAAATAGAGAAACTCATGAAGCAATTGGTTAAGGAATTTGAAATCAAAGAACTTGAAAAGTTGAAATATTTTTGTGGGAATTGAAGTGGTATACCCTAAAAATGACTGCTTTATTTCCCAACAAAAATATATCCTTGATCTCCTTAAAGAAATAAGAAAGCTTGGTTGCACGCCTTCAGACACTCCTATTGAACAAAATCATAAACTTGGAGAAGTTGTAGATGATGTAATGGTAGACAAGGGGATATATCAGAGGTTGGTTGGAAAACTCATTTATTTGTCTCACATGAGACCCGACATTTCCTATGTCGTGAGTGTTGTAAGCCAGTTCATGCACTCTCTAAAAGCTTCTCATTTGGAAGCTGTTTACTGAATCTTACAATACTTGAAATCCACTCCTGGAAAAGGTGTACTTTTCAAGAATAATGGAGAATTAAATGTAGAAGCCTACACAGATGCAGACTGGGATGTATTGTTAGTAGACTGCATGTCAACATCTGGTTATTATACCTTCTCAGGAGAAAATTTGGTGACTTGGAGAAGCAAAAAACAAGCAGTTATGGCTAGATCAAGTGCTGAAGAAGAATTCAGAGCTATGGCACAAAGAATTTGTGAACTCTAGTGGCTAAAGATTATATTGTGATCGGTTTCTTGGTGTATAGAAAATTATGTACAAAACAAACCAAGTCAAACCCTGCAAGTACACATGTCACGGTAGAAAGTGGGCAAGTGCAGGTATCGTATCCTCAAAGAGGCTCCTAAGTGAGTCTAAAATGTGTTTGTGTGAAAAGTAATCTAAAAACGTGAATAAAAGAAAATTTGATTGATTAATGATAGATTAAATTAAAATTGAAATGAAAATTAAACTAATTACTAAAAGAGAATAAAGACTAAAGCTAATTAAATCTAATCAAAATAAAAGTGCAAGAATCCGAGAATTGGATCAAATGTGGAGTCGGGTAAGGTCTAGATCTATGTATAAAATCTATGAATTATATGTAGATCCTAAATTTAAAAATTTAACCTATGGTCAACCGAACTACAAGCCTGTCTAGATGTGGTCACCTAACTAGCTAATTAATCTCACTTAAACCTAGGTGCAATTCTGTCCTCTAGACACTCTCAAAGCCGGGTGCGGACTTGTCCAAACGATTCTAAGTTTGATTAAGTATACTATGTGGTCAAATTATGGTACCACCTACAATTTATTTAATCATTAAGCTCATTTTCTAAGGGGTTGTAGTCATACTTTGAAATCAAATCCGCTACAAGCAATTTTTAAGAAAAGAAAACAAAGCATGTAAACAAATAAGCTCATATCCCATTGAGTTTCATGATCATATCGTGATGAACAATCAAACACATGCTAGCTACAAGCAAGTTTAAAGCATATAATTGAAAGTCATAGCAAAAATAAACCAAATCTCAAAAAGATAACAACACCCATAAGAAATCTCACATCTAAATAACCAAATCTAACATCTAACATATACTACATAGAAGTTTATACAAAAAGGCGTGGCTGATGCTTAATGACGTGAGAATTGACTATTAGTCCAACTTGTGAATTGTATGTGAATGCAATATGTTGTTGCCAAATATAAAATTGAAAATGCATGCCAAATGAAATGATTAACACGTGGGTCCTATGGTATATAATATGAATGAAATGAAATATTATATGATAATAAAGAAACTAAACCATGCTACTGTTTGTTATCTTTTCTTTTCTCTTTTTTTTTTCTTCACTTTAATTTCACTCTTTACCACAAATTACACTTCTTCAGAATAATCATTACCTAAATCATAAAAATTGACATTAACTAACTATTTGAAGCATTAAAATAATATTAAAATTACTTGGACAAAAAATGCTAAAAATAGCTAACTAATGCATACATTTAAGCACAAAACACTCAAAGAATGCAAACAATTAAGCTCAAAATCTCAAACATATCAACATCCTCAAACCAACTACTTGCTTGTCCCCAAGCAAGACTAGAAACAAAACAAATCTCCAAGTTCTCAAGAAGTTATAATGGATCAATCAACTCTCATTAAATGACAAAGGATCATAGAAAGCTTGATCTTATGGAGTAGTAATGCAAAGAGCTTATTTGGATTTCTTTCTTTAAAGCAATAGAGTTTTCCTCAAGATCATACCAAGCACTATTAAGTCACCTAACTACCAAGTAGAAAGACAACTCAACACAATTAGGCCGCAATACTTGCACCCCATTTTCTCTCGTAATCCTCTAAATATGCCATTCGCACCTTTTATTCAACTTAAAGTACAAAAATAAAACACATTTCATCTCTTTATTTGATGCTTGGTCTCAGACGGTTAGATCAACACCCCGTGTAACGAGCTTTCGAGGTCATCAATCCCAGCCATTCAAGGCTTAGATTGATAGGCTTTGAAAGGCCCCGTGCGTACCCTACTTGCTCGAAGTGTTGAACATCGGAACACCGCACATCTTAAGCATTATATCCTTAAATATAGATAATAAGTACAAGGACAGTTGTGCTAAACTCCTTCTTTTTTTTTTCTTTTTTTTTTTTCATTTAATTTTTTGTTTTTTTTTTTTGTTTTTTGTTTTGACAACTACTATAAGGGCTAAGGCATATCAAGAAGACTACTCAAGTAAGGGCACTCATATCACAACCCTATCGTATCTTATCATCTCACCACCTAGACATATAGCAACAGCTCAAGCATAATCTCAAAGTCCCTACAATTGACTTTATCAAAATCGACCTTAAAAGTTCAATTTACGACTACCACACAAAATCAAAACTTCTCATTCTCCTTTAATCATCTCATAAAAGCCAATCAACACATCATCACAACTCATCAATCACAAGGAAATTTACCACAAAAGCATAGTATATTCACAAAAATCGAAAAAATTAACACAATTTTAAGCAAACAACTACAATTTTCCCCAAATAGTAATAAGCACAATAAGCACCCACATCCCCAAACCTAAAGTTTGCTTGTCCTCTAGCAAATAACATCAAAGCACAACAAGAAAATATTCAATGAAAATGTAAAGGGGTACTGTGGAGGGGAAAATACCTATGGCTACATCACAAGAGTACCGTGGAGGAAAGAAAAAGTAAGGAAAGATATCACCTAATGCATGGTGGCTGTGATACGAATGAAGCTACCATGGATATCCCCAAACCTTTTCTCAAGGAAATCCAAAAGAACCTAAAAAAGGCATAGAAGAAGTAAGTGGATGTAACAATAAAGTGTAATAGCAAAACAGGAGATAAGAGCAGATAAATGAATGATCAACATAGAGGAAGCTCGAAGGAAAAGAACTACTTAAAAATAAAGCTAGAAATAAAAAATAAAATGACAGGAATATAAAGAAAGCAAATAAACCATATAAATACAATTCTAGGGTACCTCCAAGCAGTGCTGAGTTTAACGCCTTCAACTAGGCGATCAAGAGACTCATGGTAGATACTCAGGGTCACAACGCTCAAGAGACTCAACAACAGTCGTCTTTGGCTCCAACAAATGTTTAAGGCGCTGACCATTAACAGTAAGAACGCGTTCGTCACTGAGATGCTTAATCTGAACAGCTCCAGAGGGGTAAGCTACAAGCACCTCATAAGGTCCATCCCATTGGGTTTTTAACTTTCTCAAAAAGAGTTTGAGCTTAGAATTGAATAACCAGACTCTATCAAAAGGAGCGAAGGTCTTCCTATGGATGTGATGATCATGCACAAGTTTCATGCGCTCCTTATAGAGTTTGGCATTCTCATATGCCTCGTATCTCATCTCCTCCAACTTAGTTAGGTCTAACTTTCTCTTCTCACCGGCGCTTTTCAAATCAAAGTTAAAGGCCTTGATAGCCCAATAAGCACGGTGCTCTAACTCAATAGGCAGGTGGCAAGCCTTTCCATAAACCAAACGATATGGGGACATGCCAAAAGGAGTCTTAAATGCGGTCAGATAGGCCCATAGAGCATCGTCTAAGTGACATAACCAATCTCTACGATCGGGCCTAACCATTCTCTCAAGAATGGACTTTATCTCCCTATTGAAGACCTCTACCTGACCACTAGTCTGTGGGTGGTATGGTGTGGCGATCTTATGGGTGACCGAATATCTACGCAATAACGCCTCGAGTGTTCTATGGCCAAAGTGCTATCCTCAATCACTAAGCAATAAACGTGGAACTCCAAACCTAGAAAATATATTCTCTTTAATGAATTTGACCACCACTTTGTGGTCATTGGTTCGGGTTGCCACAGCTTCAACCCATTTTGACACATAATCTACGACCACTAAGATGTACACATACCCAAAGGAAGGAGGAAAGGGACACATGAAGTCAATACCCCCACACGTCAAAAATCTCGCAAATCAAAATCGGGGACAAGGGCATCATGTCTCTCTTAGAAATGGACCCTGATTGTTGACACTTTAGACATCTCTGACAGAAATCACGGGCATCTCTAAAGAGAGTGGGCCAAAAGAACCCACTCTGGAGGACCTTGGCAGCTGTACGCTTACCACCGAAGTGGTCGCCACAGGCTCCTCATGACAGAAGCTCAATATACTAAGATACTCATCTTCCAGCACACAGCGCTGGATGACCTGGTCTGCGCACACCTTAAAGAGACAGTGATCCTCCCAAATAAAATACTTGACTTGTGCCATGAAGCGATCATTTTCTCTCTTTCCCCAAACTGAATGTAATTATCTTGTGACGAGAAAGTTAACAATATCAGCATACCATTGGGTATGGTATGAAACAGCAAACAACTGCTCGTCAGGAAATACATCGTGAAATGGGAGTTTATTGCTAGGGGAATCATAGACAAAACGGGAAAGATGGTCAGCGACTGTGTTCTCACTACCCTTTTTGTCTCTAATCCCTAAGTCAAACTCCTGAAGGAGTAGCATCCAACGAATCAAACAGGGCTTGACATCCCGCTTGGCTAACAGATATCGCAATGCTGCGTGATCGGTGAAAACTACAACTTTTGACACAAGAATGTAAGAACGAAACTTGTCTAAGGTAAAGACTACAATGAACAATTCTTTCTTAGTGGTAGTATAATTACGTTGGGCATCATCCAAGGTCTTGCTCGCGTAATAGATCACGAATGGAAACTTATCTCTCCGCTACCCCAAAACAACTCCCACAACATAATCTAAAGCATCACACATAATCTCAAATGAAAGGCTGTAGTCGGGAGGCTGAATGGTGGGAGCGAAGGTCCGAAGGGATTTCAACTTCTCAAAGGCTCTTGTGCACTTATCACTAAAAACAAATAGAGCATCATGCACTAGCAAATTAGACAAGGGACACGCAATCTTGCTAAAGTCTCGAATGAAACCTCGGTAAAAACCGGTGTGACCAAGAAAGGATCGGACATCTCAAACCGTTTTAGGTTCGGGCAGCTTCGTTATCAATTCAACCTTGGCTGGGTCGACATGAATACCATAGTGAGAAATCACATGACCCAGCACAATCCTTCCCTGAACCATAAAGTGACTATTTTCCCAACTTAAAACAAGATTCATTTTAGCACATCGGGCTAGCACAAAAGAAAGATGTGTGAGGCAGTCATCAAAAGTGGAACCAAAGACTAAGAAGTCATCCATGAAAACCTCTAAATATTTCTCGATCATGTTAGAGAAAATTGCCATCATACACCTTTGGAATGTGGCTGGCGTATTGCATAGCCCAAATGGCATGCGGCGATAGGCGAATGTCCCATAGGGACAAGTAAATATGGTATTTTCCTAATCCTCAAGGAACACAACAATCTGATTATAACCTGAATACCCATCTAAGAAACAATAGTAGCCTTGTCCAGCTACTTTATCTAGGATCTGGTCAAGGAATGACAGAGGGAAATGATTTTTCCTAGTCTTGGAATTGAGCTTGCGATAATCAATGCACATACGCTACCCTGTAGTAACACGGGTGGGAATAAGCTCTCATATCTCGTTTAGGACCACGGTGATCCCAGATTTCTTCGGTACCACCTGTACCGAACTCACCCATGGGCTATCAAAAATCGAGTAGATAATACCTGCATCGAGTAACTTAATCACCTCTTTATGGATGACTTTACCCAGTTTCTAGTTTAGTCTTCTCTAAAACTCTCGAGAAGGAGTAACTCCCTCCTCAAGGTAAATCCTACGCATGCATACAGAGGGATCAATCCCTTGCAAATCAGCAATTGTATATCCTATTGCCTTCTTATGGGTACTCAAAACCTCTATGAGTTTTTCTTCATGCTCAGTAGTCAAATTTGAGTTAATGATAACTGGAAGGGTCTCATCAGGACCTAAGTAGGCATACTTAAGGTGCTCGGGCAATGGTTTGAGCTCTAATGCTGGGGAAGACTCAACTGTAGGAGGATCAGAAGCAGAAACAACGGGAGGAGGATCGGACTCGATAGTGACAAGGTCGTCGGCTATGCTAGCATTGACAGGGTTATCACAGGGTCGTAGAAGCAACATATTCACTCACAAATACTGACGAATCAAATAGGTCAAGAATAGATTCAAACTCAGCGAGCTCATCTTCAACAGAAAACATGGTAGAGGCAGGCTCATCAACACAAGGGTCAATGAGGTCAACATGGAAACACTCATCCTCATCATCACGACAAACTCGATTAGCAGTGTTTACCACTCTCAACTTAGTCCTAAGATTACCAAAAGTCAACTCGATCATCCCTGTCCTACAATGGATCACAGCGTCAACTGTAGCTAAAAATGGACGACCTAAAAGGACAGGAGTTGAGTGTCTAGTGTCGACACCCATGTGCATATCTAAAACTATGAAGTCAACAGGGAAAACAAACTCTCCAACTTTGACCATAACATCCTCAACTATCCCTCGTGGGCGTCTCTCAGATCGATCTGCAAGTTGAAGGATAACACCAGTAGGAGTCAACTCACCTAAACCTAAAAGCTCGTAAACTGAATATGGGAGGAGATTGACACTAGATCCTACATCATGAAGAGCATGATCCAACTAATGCTCACTAATAATGCATGGAATAGTGAAGGCTTCTGGGTCGCTGAACTTAGGAGTGGTCCCATTTGTCCAAACATTGCTAACTTTTTCAGAAAGTGCCACTTTCTTTGGAATATAAGTGGATCGCTTCTTTCTTGTGCAAAGCTCTTTCCAAAATTTGGCATAAGCCATGATCTGTTAGACGACATCAACCCATGGCATATTTATCTTTAGCTCTCGAAGGTGGTTAATGACTCTGTGATTTTTTGGCTCAAGGTTAGGCTTTGTCCTATTAAAGGCAGCAGGAAAGGGAACCCTAGGTGGTATCTCTAAGTCTGGCTCAATAATTTGTTTCTCGTCCCTTTCAGGATAAATGATGCTATCACTAGTCTCATCACCCTTTTGCTCAATATCTCGCTCTAACTGGTCGGACTCTCCCTCGACTACATGTTTCTTCTCTCTTTCGCCATTAGTCTCACCCATATGGTTATCAATTTTTCGCCCACTCCTAAGAGTGATAACAGCCTTTGCTTACTCAAGCATGGGAGCACCCTGTATAATACTACACTGCCCTCTAGGATTAATGACTGGCTGAGAAGACAATTTTCCTTCATCTTTCCTATTCAGATGTTAGGCGATTTGCCTAAACTGAGTCTCTAACCTAATAATGGATTGAGCCTGCGAATTAAGGATTTGTTGTGTCTGTGCAAGATCTTGATTCGTTTGAGCAAGTGATTGCTCTTGAGTATCCACTTTTTGACCTTGCATTTGAAGGAGTTGAAGGATCTTGTCAATCTTGTCATTAGTGGAAGATTGGGTTGCAGGAAGAGTATTATGAACGGGTTCAGGTCGAAAAGGGTTCAATGCTGGAAGACGATGGAAATCGGGTAGATCTGAAAAGTTAGAGTGTTAGGCTCGCTGTGGTCTCTGATATTGACCTTGAGGAGCAGAAGAGTCGGCATTGTTTTTTTACCACCATGAGAATACCGGGTTATCTCACTAATTGGGATTGTAAGTGTTCGAGTAAGGGTTATAGTTGCGAGAGTAACCCTGAGCGACACAAACCTACTCTATGTAATCGGGGAATTGAGGAGCCAAAGAGCACTCCAAAGTAGAGTGTTCCTTTGAAAGACAAAGAGCGCAAGTCTCTAGCTGAGGGGTAGTAGGCTTTGAGCCTGAAGAAAGCAATAGGTCAAACTTTTTGTTCAAGGCAGCCACCTGGGTGCCCAAATCCTCACTTGAGCTAACCTCAAATAATGCCCTCTTAGACCTAGGTCTCTCTTTGCTATCCATATTAGAGTCTTGAAATGAATCCTTGGCAACACCTTCTAGACGGGCCCATGCCTCAGTCGGGGTCATGTTATAGAATCCTCCATAGTACATGGAGTTCACCATCGTCTTTTATGATGAGGTCAAGCCTCTATAGAAATATTGAATGAGCTTGGCTTTATCAAACCCGTGATGGGGGCACTAACGGAGAAGCTTATTGAATCTGTCCCAAGTCTCATGAAAAGATTCAAGATCAGACTGAGTAAATGTCATGATTTCCTCTTGAAGAGAGGTGGTCTAGGCCATGGAAAAGAACCGAAGTAGAAACTTGGTAAGTAACTGTTCCCAAGAAGTGATAGAATCCGTCTCAAGGTCATGAAGCCATTGCTTGACGGTATCCTTCAATGAGTATGGGAACAATCTTAGGCGAACATTCTCCTGAGTGACGTGAAGAATGTTCATAGACGAGCAAATCTCAAGAAAATTGCGAATGTGAGCATGTGGATTTTCATTAATCTTCCCTTAGAAGGTGGGCAAAATCGCTAAAGTCACTGACTTAATGTCGAATTGAACATTATGAAGATCAAGTGGCCGGATAACGATATTAGGGTAGTATGAACTCAGAAGCAAGTGTTGGTGAAGAGTCACGTCATCAGGAACACGAGTGGGATTATTAGGAAAGTATTGGGCATTCGGTACGTTAGGAACATGTTGAGGGTCCTGTTGGTCTGCCATACCTCTAATGGAAACTCTAGTGACTCGAAACCGACAAGAAATACGTTGGGGTTCAGGGTCAAATGAGAATAAAGGATGGCCTAATGAACGGCAACCAAGCATGCAACGAAGAAAATCCCAATAATAACAACAAAAAAAAAAAACAACCAACTACCTACCACAAACCTAAAAAAACTAAAATAAAAGAAAAATAGTAAACAACTATGAATTCAAAGCATAAATTAACACAATAAAGTCTACTGAAATTAATAAACTAAGAGAGTTAACTAATAAAACAAGTAAATCTAAACTAACTAATTAAAAGCACGTAAATTAAGAAATTAAAAAGTGAAAGAGACAAAACTACGAAAATTAACCAATTAACAAAAGCTTAAAATCACGAAAATAAACTACTAAACACAAAAACACACAATGATTCACCGTGCCTCCCTGGCAATGGCGCCGAAAAATTGATCGGTTTCTTGGTGTATAGAAAATTAAGTGCAAAACAAACCAAGTCAAACCCCGCAAGTGCACGGGTCGCGGTAGAAAGTGGGCAAGTGCGGGTATCGTATCCTCAAGGAGGATCCTAAGTGAGTCTAAAATGTGTTCGTGTGAAAAGTAATCTAAAAACGTGAATAAAAGAAAAATAGATTGATTAATAATGGATTAAATTGAAATTGAAATTAAAATTAAAATTAAACTAATTAACTAAAAGAGAATAAAGACTAAAGCTAATTAAATCTAATCAAAATAAAAGTGCAAGAATCCGAGAATTGGATCAAATGTGGAGTCGGGTTAGGTCTAGATCTATGTATAAAATCTATGAATTATATGTAGATCCTAAATTTAAAAATTCAACCTATGGTCAACCGAACTACAAGCCCGTCTAGATATGGTCACCTAACTAGCCAATTAATCTCACTTAAACCTAGGTGCAATTCCGTCATCTAGACACTCTCAAAGCCGGGTGCAAACTTGTCCAAACGATTCTAAGTTCGATTAATTATATTATGTGGTCAAATTGTGGTACAACCTACAATTTATTTAATCATTAAGCTCATTTTCTAAGGGGTTGTAGTCATAATTTGAAATCAAATCCGCTACAAGCATTTTTTAAGAAATGAAAACAAAGCATGTAAACAAATAAGCTCATATCCCATTGAGATTCATGATCATATCGTGATGAACAATCAAACACATGCTAGCTACAAGCAAGTTTAGAGCATATAATTGAAAGTCATAGCAAAAATAAACCAAATCTCAAAAAGATAACAACACCCATAAGAAATCTCACATCTAAATAACCAAATCTAGCATCTAATATATACTACATAGAAGCTTATACAAAAGATCTTTTCCTAACCACCAAATAGTTTAGCTCATACTCAACATAAAAATAAAGACATGAAAAAGTAAAAAGAAGAGCTCCTCCTGTCTTCAATGCTTGCAATCGTAGAATATATGCTCCAACGTGCCTCCAAACATTGATCCAAAGCCAAAAATGAAATGTGTAAGATTAGATGTGTGTGAAAGTGTAAAAATATGAGTGAAAAAGTGTCTGTTAGTGTGTGTGTGTAGATGTAAGTGTATGAGAAAATAGTGTGTGAAAAATGAGAGAAAATGTGCATGTAAAAAATTTGTGAAAGTGTGTGTGTGTATTGTGGATAAGAATGTAGATGAAAAAGTGGATAAGAATGATTATATGTTGAATGGATAAGAATGTAGAAAAAAAAAGAAAGAAAAGTGTGGATTTTATTAAAGAAAAATGGTGCTCAAGTGATTTTTGGTGAAACCGTGTATCAAGAATTGGTCCGCGTGTTGGTGAGTTGATATGGAGAATTGGTTCGTGAATGAGTGTGAAGAATTGTTGTGCTTATGCTGTTAAAATGGTGAGGTGTTAGTGAGGTCAAGTGGTGTGTAAGAGTTGGTGCTGTACAGTGAAGTGATGCCAGCGTGAGCTAAATTAAAATCGTGAGGGTTGTGCTGAGTGGCTGGTTCGCTGATGATGAATTGGTACGTGGCTGAATCGTGAAGAAAAAAACGTGGCTGATGCTTAATGACGTGAGAATTGACTATTAGTCCAACTTGTGAATTGTATATGAATGCAATATGTTGTTGCCAAATATAAAATTGAAAATGTATGCCAAATGAAATGATTAACACGTGGGTCCTATGGTATGTAATATGAATGAAATGAAATATTATATAATAATAAAGAAACTAAACCATGCTACTATTTATTATCTTTTCTTTTCTCTTTTTTTTCTTCACTTGAATTTCACTCTTTACCACAAGTTACACTTCTTCACAATGATTATTACCTAAATCATAAAAATTGACATTAACTAATTATTTGAAGCATTAAAATAATATTAAAATTACTTGGACAAAAAATGCTAAAAATAGTTAACTAATGCATACATTTAAGCACAAAATACCCAAAGATTGCAAACAATTAAGCTCAAAATCTCAAACATATCATCTTGGAAGACTTAGGTGTCAAGTGTGCATGAAGCATGAAGTTGTATTATGATAACAAGTCAACAATGAATATTGTTCACAATCCTGTACAACACGACCACACAAAACATGCGAAAGTAGATCAACACTTCATAAAGGAGAATCTGGATAGTGATTTGATTTGCAACCTTTACGTCACAAATGGGCAACTTGTGGATATCCTTATCAAAGGGATACCAAATCATTCGTTTCAACATATTACTAGCAAGCTGGGAATGGACAATATCTATTCACCAGTTTGAGGGGGAGTGTTGAAAAGTCTTACCCAACAAAGAAGGAATTCATTCCCTTTTAAAGCTAAGATTGTATAATCTGTCAAATTTGTCTTTTTCTTTTCTATTTGCTATTAGTTAGGCTAGATTTCTAGTATTGATTGCTAACTTCTTGTAAAATTATTTTCTTAAAATAGTGGTCTATGTACTCTATATATTGTATATCTTTTCGTTATGTAAATAAGAACAAGAAAAATCTTTCTTCAAATTTGGTTATCTTTTTGACCCTTTTATTTCTCCCTTTTTTTTTTCCAAAATTAAGATTTCATTGCTTCTTAATTCTAAATTGTCGTTGACTAGTGAAAAAATTGTTGCTAGTTTAAAAGACTATTATTTATGTTTTTTGAAATTGTATGCAAAAATATTGACTATTAAAGATAATAAATAAATAAAATAAATTTCTCTCTAATAATTTTACTTTTAGATGAGATGGTCAATTTAACATAATTATAGAGTACAATACCAAAAGGTCCAATATTCCAGTCTCACTACTACCTATTTAGGAGAATATATCCAAGTGCAACTCATCAAAAAAGGAAAGAGAATCTCATGCATATATATTATTTTAAGAATGCCGAAACTTACAATGGTAAAATTACTATTGCTTATACTTTTAAAACCGTTGAAATAATTAGAAAAAACTATAAAAAACAGTATTAAAAGTCGTTGCTACTCTTAAAAACCGTCACAAATAGGAGAACACTATCATGTAATCTGTAGGAGAAACCAGTTGCTAAAAGAATCAGTTGCAATGGCTTTTTACCGTTAGTATTTATTTATAAAAAAAAAAAAAAGCTGTTGCAGTAAAGAATGGACAACGAGAGTGGATTCAACAGTATGAAATACATTATGTATAAAGTCATTTGCAATAGTTTTTAGATTTTTGGCAATGTTTTTCAAATGTTACCTAAGATAAAAAATGTCGTAGTATCTTATGAAACCATTAAATTTAAACATATGTGTTGCCCTAGCCAAATTCTTCACCTGATAATGTTTTTTTCTCCGATCAGCCTGTAGAGCTTGTCATAGGTCCAACAAATGAGGTAATGTCTTGCCTTCAATTTAAAGATTAAGCAATAACATTAAAAGTAGTGGCATTTTACTTTCACCTTTCAACTCCTACTTATCCTATATCTCTCAACTCATTTCATAAGTCTAACTAGAATCGAACCTGATAAGGTAATCTGTCATGATGATCCTCCCAAGTTATTCCCTTAGTTATGATTTCATTAGGTTGTAGACTAGGACAATGAAAATCTCCTTAATCCAATGTTGGATTTATGCCTAATCTTATGTTTTGTTGACAACAAATCTATTTTTATTATGAAAAATAAGTGTGATTGTCCTCAATTTTCTCATATGCTTAACTCCTCATGATTTAATTGAAGTAAATGAGAATGTTCGTTGATTGGTACAAAAGAAAGGTCTTGCTCTAAGAAGAATTCACATTTCTAATCAATTATTGATGCAACCAAGACTTATTTCCTCAAGAGTTTGAAGAATTGAAGAAAATGAAGAAGTGGTGACATAAGGTTAAATAAGGGGCGACATAAAAGGTAGTAGCTTTCATGTTTTTGTTTGCCGTAGGTTGCTCATGTGCCATGCTCTTGGTGTAAAATATTCCAATATTTTTTTTCAATTTTTTTTTTTTAAAGACATGCACATTACATGAAAAACTTATTTGATCTTCAAAATAGTGCCTTTACAAAATGTTTTTGGGTTGAACTATATTGATTGACCCAACCAATTGCTGGTTGAGCAATTTGTTTGATTGGTCATGGTAGAATGTTGCTTGGCTTAATCGATGGGACAACCAACCTCACTAAAATAACCGGTCAGATGATCGATCGACGAGTTAAAATAATCAATTAACATTGTTTGTGACGCTGATTGGTTGATTGATCAGTCATCACTAGCAGTTTAAAAAAAACTAATTAGTTTTATATCCGCTGCTATAGTTCTATTTATACCACACCAACCCCATTTTAGAAAATCACATCTTCAAGCAATAGGCATTCATTCTATATCTTTCAAATTCTTTATTATTCATTTATTAGACTAATCTTGAGCTAAGACTATTAACTATCATTTGTAAGATCTACTTATTAAGGAGTTATTTCTTTGTATTCTTTTACTCATACAAACCTTCTTGTTATACTTGAGCTATAGATTGAGAAAGATCTTATATAGAGAAGAGTGTGATCTATTCATTTGTCGACTCAAAAGATGGAGGTTGTAGGTCCATAGTCTCACCTATATTTTAAGAGACTTGTTGATCACTTATGGACTCAAGAGAGTATTCTAAGTTGGTTTTTGTTTTTTGTTTTGTTTTGCTATCAAGTAATCATTTTTATTCCAACAAATTAACATGAGTATAACTATTTAGTTACAAACACAAAATGGCAAAGGCTAGGGTAGGGAAGAAGAACACAAAGCTCTGTTGTCTATATTGTCTATTTATTTACGGTGGAGCTCTATATTCCCTCTAACATAAAGTAGGATCTTCTTTACCACTTGGTCCTCTATGAGTACACCTGAATCGTACACCCTACAATTTCTTTCAACCCATAAGTGGTAGTTTTTTGTTTAGTACTGTATTTAAGTAAATATTCCGGGAAACCAAACTTAGAATATAGATTAGAATTCATGAAATTACAATTCAGAGTTCGAATTTCACGTATGGATTGGATATAGTTGGACATCTGCAACTTTACCTTTATTTCTAAAAATCTCATCGTATTGTTTTCTTTGAGCTCCAATTCTTTTGGCAATACAACAACAAAAATTCATACTACCATCAAACATTGAAATCAAAACTATATTTTAAACGAAAACAACACTTTTATTTGTTTTCATTAATTGACATTTTTTATTTCATTGTTTGACGTGCCATGGACTATTTTTCTTCAATTGCAAAAAGAACTAGAGCTCAAAAAATGATACAATGAGATTTTAAAAAATAAAGGTGATGCACTAGATTCTGAGAGTAAATGTGCGTTTAATTATTTAATTTGGACCAATAAAATTTTTTGCTCCAAAAGATGAATTATTGAAGTATAGGGCTTAGAATAGGGCCCATACAGACCAATATAGGAAAGAAATTATTACGCCCATAATAAACCTACTATAGGGCTCATATTATTATTGGGCTTGGAATAAAGCTCATATATGGCCCAGCATAGAGCTTATATAAAAATAGGGCTTAAAATGGGGCCTATATGTGGCCCAGTATTGGGCTTAGAATAGGGCCCATATATTATATATCTTGTACTTATATATAAATGGGTTAGGCTTTAGGGAAAACTCCTTGAATTTTAAGAAATTACAAAGAGTGCCGAGTGGAGTTATTATTGTTTTTTTTTAAAAAAATTTCCTTCTATTCGGATAAAGCTTTGTTGTCAACTTTTTATGGTCTTTGATACTTTCGGCTATATTATTAGATTGTGTTTATTAAGTTTGAAGTAGTACAGTTGGAAAAAAAAAAAAAAGTATTTTGAGAATTTTTGTTGATTATCTCATTGCGAATTGTCACTATTTTTATCAAATCGAGTAATTAATCCATTAGCAACGAATATTTATATTACTCACTCAAATATACAAATTTATGCCAACTATGTGAATTTGGCCTAATCTAATATGTCCAATATTTGCATTACTCACTCAAATATAGCAATTTAACACATTGATTAATGATATAGCAATTTATAATTATAATATACATTATTAACAATTTACCAATAATATACCAACAATACAATAATATACTAACAATCCATTAAAATACCAACAACCCAATATAAATTATTAATAATTTAACAATAATATACCAACAATCCAATAAAATACCCACAATCCAATATACATTATTAACAATTTAACAGTTATATATAAACAATCCAATAAAATAGAAATTTAACACATCAATAATATATCATACAATTTATTTAACACAAATTAGCGACGATCTGTTATTTCCCGCTACAATTTTTGGAAACTGTCAGTAATTTGTCACCAATTGGCGATAGATTAGCGACGCTATGTTATTTCTTGCTACAAATTTTTTGTACCGTCGCAAAACAGTACCTATGGGTGACAAATTAGTCTCGGTTTGCACTATTTATAGTGTCCTCACCAAGGCATCACTATTTGGTGACGATGTAGCAACGGTTCCCCTTAGACATCGCCATTTTGTCGCATATTTGTCACTAATTCTGCAACGCAAAACTGTCGCTGTTAGTCACTTATTTGTAGCAAATGGCAACAGTTTTCTTGGTCATTGCTAACTTCCGTTGTCTAAGCCAGTCTTTCTTGTAGTGGATCACTCACCTCTTAACACTATTTGCCCCAAACATCTGATCATTTGTGTCACCAATTAGACGACTTTGGGAAAACAATATGTGAGATATTTTCTATTGCCAAGCAATCACCAACTCTGCGACTATTACAACTACAAGGATATATACATTACTGCAGTTCTAATAATCATAATTAGAACCTAGACTAGAACTTACTTTCTGATCTAAAACCCCGTTTAAACTTTAAATTAGTCAGCCTTAAAGATCATGAAGAGGAAAGTGTTATTCTTTTATTATACTTATTGATTTGCTAGCATGATAAAAACACTTCATACATGTACTCTTCAAAAATAGTGTCTATATGATCGAAATGATAAAAAGCTTCATATGTAAATTAAGTTCAATAACTTCCGTGCAAAAAGGAAGAAGCATAACAATATATAGGAAAATTAAGTTTTTTGCTAAATATTATTTAGGGTGAATTGCACAGTAGCCCCCTGTAGTTTGTCGAAACTACACAATACCTCCTATAATTTTAAAATTACATTGAAACCCCTTGTGGCTTTAAAAACGTAGCACCACAGCTCCCTCAATAAAAAAAATTTGTCTATTTTAACAGAAAGTATAATACATGCGCGTTAAGTGCACTTATTCATGTTTTTGGCTTAAATTGTTAATTGTTTGGAAAAAAATACCCTTATATTATACAAACACACACACACACACACACATATATATATAATTTTTTTCTTTTCTTCTTTCTCCACTAATTCTTTTCACCCAAAAAATTAAAGAAAATTAAAAAAAAGTTGTCATCTTCCTCAGCCCCCCTACCTACCCACATCCCCGGTCAGAAATTCATAAATTCATAGTCCAATTTCATGAAAATTCTTTGACTATGACACTGACTTGTCATGTCATTTACAGACATATCATTTTATATCCAAACATAACCCAAAACAAATTTTCAAGAAATTGCTGGTAGGCTTTGAACTTTGTCGAAAAGAACACAGGGAAAGAGATAGACAGCACAAAAAGTTAGCCTTATTCTTTAGTAAATTAACATAATTGTCCATGAAATCCTGATTTTATTTTTCATCAAGTGGTCTCTACTGTATTACATCAGATCAGATTTTTTCTTTGTCATAATATTTTATCTCTTCTAGTTCAATTTATCCTTATGATGGTGACCAAGAAAGCATTCCCTAGAATCCCAGCATTCCCTAGAATCCCAGCATTCCCTAGAATCCCAAACTTGTAAGAAAATAAGGAAAAGGAGAAAAAAGGAGAAAAACAAGCATAAACGTTTACAATTGTGTCAGCCCTCATTCCACCCCTATTAGCCCCCCCTTCCTAGCCCCACCCTCAGCCTTATCCCCGTTAGCCCCCCACCCCTGTCAGCCCCCCACCCCAATCAGCCTGTGAGCCTCAAGTCTCGAATTATGTGCTTTCACTTGCTTAATATGTTATTTGAATTAATATAAGTGCATATATGTGATTTACTAAATGATATTATGTGAAATGTGCATTTAAGTATCAGTTAGTTGCATTTAGATGACCTTTCACTTAGTTTGACCAAACTAGTTTTTATACACTTAGATAATTAGTCTACCACAATTAAATTAACTCTTGACTTAGTATATTTGAAATTAGAAGCAAACTGTAAGGTTAACTTAGTCATTTGACACTTTAAAAATAACATCATAGTCTAAATAGTGAAAACCCACTAACTTATATCTTCCATTGACTTACTTGACTTTTATTTAACACAATTTAAACACAAAAATTGCTCAAAAACTCTCCATTTCAGCCGTGCACTCTAGGGCTTAGAGAAATACTAAAAATCTTACAATTTTAGCATTTTGAAGGTGAAGGAGAAGGACCTAGGGCCTAATCTTGCATATTTGAACTCGTTTTACCTTGCTCTACGTATCTACCAATTGTTTTTTGTATTTTGGAGCAAAAAAAGTGAGGGCTATTTTCTAAAAATTTGGTTTTAAAGTTAAGTTTTGGTTATATAATTGTTTGTATATGTTAGTTATGCTTATATATGTTTATGATACATTCTAGATAGGTTATTTAGTGCATTGTAGTGGAAAATTTAATTACATTGAATTATGGCTAGATGTTGGCTGAATTAATGCATTGCTTAAATTGTTAAATGGCTAGAATTGAGTGAAAGCTTGTTGTAGAACATGTTATTGAAGTCTATATACGTTGTGTACTTGTTAAACTTTGCATAATGGCTTGAATGGTTAGAGTTTGAGGGTGATGGCCAGTTGATTTTCCGGCATTGAATGGCTAGGTAGTCACGGTTTTGGGGGCTTTTGGGTTGTCTACGTGTTGTTTTAAATGTATGCTAGGTTGGTTATGGTAGATGTTAAGTAAAGTTGTTGTAAATGTTGTTAAAAATAAGTTAAGTATTGTAGAGTTTATTTTGATTGCTTGTGTTGAGAGTGTTGCCAAAAGTTTGAAATGTTGTTAAGTGTGGTCGAAGTCGGTTAATATTTGAAAGTGCATGCTTGGGGCTAGATGGCTTACTTAGTCATCTAACTAATTTGTTCTAAGTGTTATTCAAGTGTTGAATTTTAAGTGTTGCATTATTTGAAGTGTTGAAGTGTTGTTGTCGTATTACCTGGAGACAACCTACTTTGTTGTTCTCTTCGAGTGTTAAATGTAAAGTGTTTGTGAGGCATGATAGGGTTGTGTCACCTCGGGCGGTATCGGACTTGCCGGGTTGCATTGGCACGACTATCATGTTCTATCCCCTGTCCTACATGATCGGTGAATGTTCATAGGGTGTGGGTCTAGTTTCGGTACATCCAGATTGTATCAGTGGGAGAGATAAGAAGACAGTAGATCTCATGATAGCGGTATAAAGAGTGACATCAACAAACTTAATCATATCCTTTACTAAGTGTTATTAAGCTTTGTTATTACTTGAATTGATTGTTCTTAGTGTTATATATTGTTCCAAGTGGTTTCCAAAATGGCTTTCAAAGATAAAATGAGTTTAAAAACTTCCCTCTATTTTCCTCCCTCACTGAGTTCGTGGAAACTCATACTCTTTGCTAATATTTCAGGTGTGCCTGAGCCGGAGCTAGTGTTCGAGCCTTCGGAGGTTGAGGCTAAGCCTTATGTTGATGAGCCTTATGCTCAAGAGCCCCATCCTTAAGTGCTTGCTTGGATGTTTCTTACGTTGTCTTAGTGTTTATGGTTGTAATGTATGAAAGACTTGAACTTATGTAATATGAATTGTTGTAGCTTACTTTATGTTGATAGTTTTAGTCTTATGTTGAATAGTCAAAATAACCATGGCTTGTATATAATGCTAGCTTAGATAGCCTATTTTGGATATGTATACGTTGTTAGACTTAGTCTAGCTTTGGTAATCTATTTTGAGCGTATGTACATTATGGTTATGTCTAAAGTGGTTGAGACAGACAGTGTTATACTTTGGTTTAATGTTGGATAGTTAAAGTGTGGAATGTATCGGTTACGTTGTGGTTTTATGAAGTGTTTGCTTGATTGTGGATTGTATGAAGTGTTGAATAGGTTTATGTGTAGTGAGTCCATATTACAGATGTTATAATGCCAAAATTCTATCGCGTCCTGGCTTGATCATAAGTGGGGTCGTGTTGGGGTGTAACATTTTGTGGTATCAGAGCATGATTAGCTTATAAGTCGGGTTACCCTCGGTATGTGGGTAGAGGTCTTAACATGAAGTCGTCTTGAAAGAGTGAATGCATGCTGATGCAATTAAATGGTGCGTTATAAATAGGTACAAAATGACCAAGTTTTAATAACCCGCAAGTGCACGGATCTTGTAGTGTAGTGTGCAAAGAGTGCGGAATCGTATCCACAGGGAAGCTTGTTAGTTAGTCAGTGAAGTAGAGTGCGAAAGTGTTAAAGCGGTAAGTGACAGTTTGCAAAGAGTTTGAGTAGCTTGTAAACTAAACTAAACTAACTAAGTAAGAGTGGAATACGAGGGAGAAAAATCTAGGGGGATAGATATGCAAAGAGGCAGTCAATATAGGCTCAGCCATTCTAGTTCTCTAATCCTATGCAAGGGTTAAGCTACAAGCATTAACCTAGTTAATTAACTTAGTCTATTAAAATCCCGATTACTAACTCTACTGTAGGTGTCATTCCATCTACGAGTCCGTTATATAGCCGTAGTATGGATCTGTCCTTACAGCTTGGCGTAAAAGGTCTGTTTCAACTAAGTAATCAACATCTCTTTTCTAGTCTAGAACTATGGTATAACCTATAGTCATGGAATCTAAGGTTGTCAAGCTATTGATTTACTATTAAAGCATAGATATATAGCACGAAAGTAAAGCTATCATAACGTCTACTGAAAAGCATTACGTATGAAAGACGATAAGTAAAGCAATCATAACATCTACTAAAAAGCATTACGTATGAAAGACGATACTGAATTAAAGCCATATATTGCAATTGAATTAAATAACTGAATCCGAGACCATATATTAAAAGACCGTCATTTACAATATCCTTCCCTAGATAAATAGCTCTACTCATACATAATATTAAATACAAGTAGTACAAATAAGAGAGTCAAGAAAGGCTCCCCCGATATGACGACTTTGTATTTCTGATTCCACGAATTTGAATAGAGGTCTGACATAAAATAGCTATTCTACAATTACTGCTAAATTAATCTAACTAATTAATTAAAACTAATTAAATTAACTAAATAATTAATTAAAACAATAATTAAAAACTAAAAATTATATCAAATTTGGACCGGGGAGGGGGGTATTTATAGGCAAAATATGAGCGCGCCTAGTCAAGCGCGCCTCTGCTCCGACCGTTGGTTGCTTGACACATGTTTCTTTCGGAATATGGTGGAAGATACTGTTGAGGGCGCTCGAGCGCCAATGAGACGCGCACGAGCGCCCTTCTGCTGCATCGCTGGATTTGCGCCACGTGTAAATTCCAGAATATGGTAGAAGTTTCTCAGAGGGGCGTGCTCGAGCGCCCTTTTGCTGACTTTTTGGCTCTTGAATTTTGACTTTGACCGGAGCATTGACCGAGATGTTTTCGGGCGTGTTTCACTGTTTTGACCTTCCAAACGATGAAATTTGGCTAAATCACGCCGCATGCAAGTGTTTTGCTCAGAAGGCCGTTTCTACCCGAAAAATTGGTATGATTTGTCAAAAACGGACATAGGTTACTATTCAAGATCATCCAGGTCAATGTTTTGAGTCCAATTTTGCGCTAGTTTCGGTCAAATTCTTACTCTGCGAACTCCATTCTTCCATTGTTTCTCGTACTTTTCCCCGTTCTTACTTCTTGACTTGCAATTTGGATCGTTTCGGGTCCGATTTTTCACTTTTCATTATTTTCCTACATTGCATTGAAAGTATTAAAGTGTTGCATTTATTCCAGAGTTAAGATGCAAATGCAGTACAAATACAATGGTTTGAGTGCTGCAAATACAGTCACATCAATATCGTCACATCATATGCATTAAGTGTAAAGTGAGCTACAAGTGGTCAATGTGTTTTATATTATCAACTTGTTTATGTGATTAACTTACATACGTGACTAACTTGTTTACGTGATCTATGTGCCTTACGTGAAGTTTGTTTCTCGAGTGAAATTAATTGCTTATATCCAGTTTATATGATATAACCTGTACTTAACTCTTTGGTTGTAAGATGGCTGCACGTCCTCGTAGTAGGCCCTGTAGGGAGGTGAGGATTAGGGGAACGAGGCACCAGCCAGGGATCCAATTTTAGATCGGATAGCAGTGATCATGGATCGTATGGCATAGGTTCTTGTAGGGCAAGCTGCTCAGGGGCAAAATAATCCAGGTAACAATAGCAACAATGGAGGCAGTGGTAGTAGTGGGGGTAACATGTTGCAGGAATTCTTGAGATATGGTCCTCCGAGGTTCTTGGGGGAGCCTAATGATGAAAAGACTAAGTCTTGGTTAAGTATAATTGAAAAGATCTATGATGCACTAGATTACACTGATGAGATGAAGGTTTCCTTTGTTGTCTTCCTGTTTGAGAATGATGCAGAGGAGTAGTAGCGTACGGTAAAACTGAGGTGGGAGTACCAAGATATTTCTTACCTGTGGGCAAACTTTGTTAAAGAGTTCAGAGCTAACTATGTTTCGAAAATTGCTCGGGAACGCATAGAGGAGGAGTTCATATCCCTCAGGTAGGGTAATATGACTGTAACATAGTACGAGGCCACTTTCAACAAGTAGTCCCGATATGCTCCAGAGTTTGTGCAGGTCACAGAGAGAATGACCTAAAGATTCATTCGGGGTTTGAGATCCGAGATTCAGGACTTCATGGCTCCATTAGAGTTTGACACATACAGTGCAACTTTGAATGCAGTTTCCAGGATTGAAAAGAGAAAGAGTGAAGTTTGGGTCGAGTCTAGTCAACCGAACAAGAGGCCATATCAGCCTTAGGGGCAGAAGAGATCCTATCAGCCTCAGACTCAGTAGAGGCCAGCTCAGTCTCAGGGTTATTACAGGTCGTATGTAGTGAGGCCTCAACAGACTGGTACAGTTACTCCATCAGTCCTAGCTTCTTCAGGTGGTAGTATTACTATGCCAGCTCTATATTGTACATATTGTAAACGTAAGGGCCATCTGGAGGTTGTCTGTTAGATGAAAACTGGAAATGTTGTTGTGGCAGCGACCAACACAAAGTGAAAGATTGCCCCAAATGGCAGAAGTTTCAAGGTCAGCCAATGGCCAAGGGTACTCAGGGTAGACCTTCGGGCAGTGCACCTTAGTAGCAGCTAGTTCAGGCTCGAGTTTATGCAGTGGACATGGAGAAGTTGCCAGAGGTAGTGGCAGTTGTGGAATGTAACTTTCTTATTCTTAATCAATTGGTTAAAGTGTTGATTGATACCGGTGCTACTCATTCTTTTATTATACCTACTTGTGTGTAACGTGAAAATATGCAAACTGAGAAGTTACCCTATAAGATTGAGGTTAGTACACCTATGGTTACTAAATTTATAACTGGATTGGTATGTAAAGATTGTAAAATTCATATTAAAGGCCAAGATTTTCCTATTGATCTTATTTTACTTCCTATCTGATATTATGAGGTTATTTTGGGTATGGATTGGCTTGCCAAATATAATGCTCAATTGAATTGTAAAACAAAGGTTGTGAAGTTTCAGTTGCCAGGTCAGCCAATGGTTGAGGTAGCGAAAAACCTAGGTGCTTCGAAGAGTTTTATCATCTCATCAACCAAAGCTATTAAGTTGGTAAGAAAAAGGTGTTCAGGGTATTTAGTTTATCTGATTAACAAGCCATATGATAAGCTTAAGCTTGAGGAAGTTCCAATAGTTTGGGAATATCTAAATATATTTCCCGATGAGTTGCCAGGATTGCCACCGGAGAGAGATATAGAGTTTGTGATTAATGTGCTTTCAGGTACTCAACCAATCTCTAAATCACCATACCGTATGACACCAGCTGAGCTTAAAGAGTAAAAAATTTAGTTGCAGGAGTTGTTAAAGATGGGTTTTATTCAGCTGAGTTTATCGCCGTGAGGAGCACCTGTATTATTTTTGAAAAAGAAAGACGACACCCTGAGGTTATGCATTGATTATCGGGGGCTAAATCAAGTGACAATCAAGAATACATATCCTTTGCCACTTATTGATGAGCTGTTTGATCAATTGCAAGGAGCTAAGATTTACTCTAAATTTGACTTGAGGCAAGGGTACTATCAGCTCCTAATTCATAAAGAGGAGGTTGCAAAGTCTGCATTTCGGACTCGGTATAAGCATTATGAATTTGTAGTTATGCCCTTTGGTTTAACTAATGCACTAACAACATTTATGGATCTTATGCGCTGAGTATTCCAACCATACTTGGATCAGTTTGTGATGATATTCATTGATGATATTTTGGTGTATTCTAAGACTGAATCCTAGCATGAACAACACATCCGCCTTGTCCTACTAAAGCTTCAGCAACACCAATTGTTTGCAAAGTTCAGTAAGTGTGAATTCTGGTTGCAGCATATATCTTTTCTGGGTCATGTGATTACACATCATGGTATTTCAGTTGATCCCACAATGGTTAAGGATGTGATGTCTAAGAAAAGACCAGAGAACATGACGGAGGTTTGTAGCTTCCTTAGGTTGACGGATTACTACTACAGATTTATAAATGACTTCTCGAAGATTGCAGGGCCACTTTCTAAACTTACTCAGAAAAGAACGAGCTTTGTGTGGGATAAGAAGTGTAAAAATAGTTTTTAGGAGTTGAAAAAGAGGTTGACTTCCGCTCCAATACTTGTTTTGCCAGAGAGAACATAAAATCTTGTTATTTACAGTGATGTATCAAATGAGGACTTGGGTTGTGTGCTTATGCAAAATGGTTGGGTAATCCCCTATATTTCTCAGAAGTGAAAGTCATATGAGGAGAACTATCCAACTCATGATTTGGAGTTGGCGGCCATAGTATTTGCTTTGAAAAAATGGCGTCACTATCTTTGGGGCAGTAAGTTTGAGATCTATACTGATCATAAAAGCTTGAAGTACTTGTTCTCTCAAAAGGGGTTGAATATGAGAAAAATAAGATGGATGAAGCTTTTGGATGATTATAATTGTTCTATCAATTATCTATCGGGGAAGGCTAATGTTGTGGCGGATACTCTTAGCCGAAATGCGAGCATTGCAATGTTGGCAATCAAAGAGTGGGAGTTGTTAGAAGAAGCTATTTATTGGAAACTGGAATTGACTCAAGTTGGAGTGATGTGTGCACACTTGCAGATTCAACCATTATCGATGTCTCAGATTCGAGAAGCTTAATAATTTGATAAACAGTTTTAGAAAATCAAGGATCAGATCAAGGATGATAAGTCGGACTTCAAATTACATGAGGATGGAATTCTACGATTTTGGAATAGGGTGTGTATTCTTGATGACCCAAATTTGAGGAAAAAAATTCTTGAAGAAGCTCACAATTTAAAATACACCATTCATCCTCGTAGAAACAAGATGTACTGGGATTTGAAACAACATTATTGGTAGAATAACATGAAGAGAGATATTGATTGGTTTGTATCTAGATGTTTAACTTGTCAGCAGGTGAAAGCAGAACATCAATGACCCGCAGGGTTACTTCAGCCATTGGCAATACCTGAATAGAAATGGGAACACGTCACCATGGACTTTGTCACTGATTTGCGTAGGTCACCGAGAGGGTTTGATGCGGCTTGGGTTATCGTGGATCGACTAACTAAGACAACTCACTTTATTCCGATGAATAAGCATAATAATCTTAAAAAGTTGGCAGATCTTTATATGGCAAACATTGTAAAACTTCATGAAGTTCCAGTGAGCATTGTATCAGACAGAGATCCTCGATATACTTCCAGATTTTGGCAGCGTCTTCAGGCAGCTTTGGGTACTAAATTGAATTTCAGTACAACATATCATCCTCAGATCAATGACCAATCAGAAAGAACTATATAGATTCTGGAAGATATGCTGAGAGCTTGTGTGCTAGACTTTAGAAAAAGCTGGGAGAAACATTTGTCGCTAGCTGTGTTTTCCTATAATAATAGTTACCAAGCGACTATTGGGATGACACCTTATGAAGCTTTGTATGGGCATAAATGCCGATCACCTTTGTACTGGGATGAGGTAGGGGAGATAAAGGTTGTTGATCCAACTTTGATGCCAGAACTTCTGGAGAAAATTGAGAATGTACATCTAATCAGGCAGAGAATGCTGACAACTTAGAGCAAATATAAGAGTTATGCTGATAAACACCGACGGGATTTGGAGTTCGAGGTTGGAGATCGTGTCTTCTTGAAAATATCTCCTCGTAAGTGCCTTGTTCGTCATGGTAAATGTGGTAAATTGAGTCTGAGGTATGTGGGGCCATTTAAGATTATGGACAGAGTTGGCAAGTTAGCTTATCAATTGGCGTTACCGCAGAATCTCTCCAATATTCATGATGTCTTCCATGTATCTATGTTGAGGAAGTATTATCCAGATCTTTTGCATATATTAGAACCAGAGCCATTGCAGCTTAGTGAAAATCTGTCTTATGAAAAATGACCAATCCGTGTCCTAGATCATAAGGATCGAGAGTTGCACACAAAGAAGATCCCTATGGTTGAAGTTTTGTAGAGTCATCATGGCATCGAAGAAGCTACTTGGGAAAGAAGAGATCAGATTGAGCAGCAGTTTTCAGAGTTGTTCTGAGTAGCAAGTAAGAATTTCGAGAACGAAATTTCTTTAAGGGGGGAAGGATATGAGACCTAAGTCTCGAATTATGTGCTTTCA
This sequence comes from Ehretia macrophylla, assembly GCA_037974665.1. Taxonomy (NCBI): domain Eukaryota; kingdom Viridiplantae; phylum Streptophyta; class Magnoliopsida; order Boraginales; family Ehretiaceae; genus Ehretia; species Ehretia macrophylla. Next base: position 11,385,742 of record CM075768.1, read on the forward strand.
CTTACTTTATATGGTAATTGAATTAATATAAGTACATATATGTGATTTACTAAATAGTATTATGTGAAATGTGCATTTAAGTATCATTTAGTAGCATTTTGATGACCTTTCACCTAGTTTGACCAAACTAGTTTTTATACACTTAGATAATTAGTCTACAGCCATTAAATTAACTCTTGACTTAGTATAATTGAAATTAGAAGCAAAATGGAAGGTTAATTTAGTCATTTGGCATTTTAAAAATGACATCCTAGTCTAAATAGTGAAAACCCACTAACTTATATCTTCCATTGACTTGGTTGACTTTTATTTAACAATATTTAAACACAAAAATGCATAAATTTTTTTCAAAAACTCTCTATTTCAGTCGTGCACTTTAGGGCTTAGAAGAATAGTAAAAATCTTGCAATTTTAGCATTTTGAAGGTGAAGGAGAAGGAGCTAAGGTCCAATCTTACATATTTGAACTCATCTTATCTTGCTCTATGTATCTACAGATTGTCTTTTGCATTTTGGAGCAAAAAATGTGAGGGCTATTTTCTAAAAAATTGGTTTTAAAGTTAAGTTTTGGTTATAAAATTGCTTGTATATGTTAGTTATGCTTATATATGTTTATGATACATGCTAGATAGGTTATTTAGTGCATTGTAATGGAAAATTTAATTAGATTGAATTATGGCTTGATGTTAGTTGAATTAGTGCATTGCATAAAGTGTTAAATGGCTAGAATTGAGTGGAAGCTTGTTGTAGAACATGTTATTGAAGTCTATATACGTTCTGTACTTGTTGAGCATTGCATAATGGCTTGAATGGTTAGAGTTTGAGGGGTGATGGCCAGCTGATTTTCCGGCGTTGAATGGCTAGGTAGTCATAGTTTTGGGGGCTTTAGGGTTGTCTACGTGTTGTTTTAAATATATACTAGGTTGGTTAATTACTAGGTGATAGTTAAGTATTGTATGGTTACTTCGTTGTGGTAGATGTTTAGTAAAGTTGTTGTAAATGTTGTTAGAAGTAAGTTAAGTGTTGTAGAGTTTATTTTGATTGTTTGTGTTGAAAGTGTTGCCAAAAGTTTGAAATGTTGTTAAGTGTGGTCGGAGTCAGTGAATATCTGAAAGTGCATGTTTGGGGTTAGACGGCCTACTTAGTCATCAAACTAATTTGTTCTAAGTGTTATTCAAGTGTTGAATTTTAAGTGGCATTATTTAAAGTGTTGAACTATTGTTGTTGTATTACCAGGAGACAACCTACTTTGTTGTTCTCTCGGAGTGTTAAATGTAAAGTGTTTGTGAGGCATGGTAGGGTTGTGTCACATCAGGCAGTATCGGACTTGCTAGTTTGCATTGGCACAACTATCATGTTCTATCCCTATCCCCTATTCCGCATGAGCGAAGAATGTTCATAGGCTGTGGGTCTAGTTTCGGTACATCCGGATTGTATCAGTGGGAGAGATAAGAAGACAGTAGAGTTCGTGACATCAACAAACTTAAGCGTATCATTTACTAAGTGTTGTTAAGCTTTGCTATTACTTGAATTTGATTGTTCTTAGTGTTATATGTTGTTCCAAGTGGTTTTCAAAATGGCTTTCAAAAATAAAATGAGTTTCAAAACTTTCCTTTATTTCCCTCCCTCATTGAGTTCGGGGAAACTCACCCTCTTTGCTAACATTTCAGGTGAGCCTGAGCTGGAGCTAGTGTTCGTGCCTCCGGAGGTTGAGGCGAAGCCTTATGTTGATGAGCCTTTTGCTCAAGAGCCCCATCCTTGATTGCTTGTTTGGATATTTCTTATGTTGTCTTAGTGTTTATGGTTGTAATGTATGAAAGACTTGAACTTATGTTTTAGTCTTTTGTTGAATGATCAAAGTAAGTATGGCTTGTATATAATGCTAGCTTAGATAGACTATTATGGCTATGTATATGTTGTTAGACTTAGTCTAGCCTTGGTAATCTATTTTGAGTGTATGTACATTATGGTTATGTCTAAAGTGGTTCAGACGGACAGTGTTATACTTTGGTTTAATCTTGGATGATTAAAGTGTGGAGTGTATCAGTTACATTGTGGTTTTATGAAGTGTTTGCTTGATTGTGGATTGTATGAAGTGTTGAAAGGTTTATATGTGGTGAGTCCATATTACAGATGTTATAATGCTGAAATTTTGTCGCGTCCTGGCTTGATTATAAGTGGGGTCGTGTTAGGACATCCATTTGTGGTATACAATTCTATTTTTTTTATTTATATGTATATGTCTAAAATAAAATAATATGTATATATATATATATATATATATATATATATATATATATATATATATATATACATATATATTTTTTGTCTAATATATATAAGCAAAAAAGAAAAAGAGAAAAGAGAGAAAAAAAAAAGAATTGAGAGGCGGTATTTAAGTCTTTTTATACAATTCTATTAACTTTGTTGATTGGGGAAGGAATGCATATGCTTGTTTTCAAAAATCACATGGAGTTATAGTGCACTTTTAAAATTACGAGAGGATTCGGTGCAATTTCAAAAAATCACAAAGGGTTACTTTGCAATTCACCCTATTGTTTATGGGCTCAATCGTAAGCTTTGATACTCAAGAGTATCCTATTACCTAAAATTACCAAGTAACACTGCAATAATAAATGGTTATATGGACCAAGGGCATGCTTCTTATATTTTGTGCTTACAATGGCGTCGTCTACCATTACTTGCAAATGCAAGCATATGCAAATGAACAAATAGTTAACCGATACATGTATTAACCTTGTAGCGTGGCATTGTGACTTTGCTCTTGTGCTTAATTCTCACATATTCACCTTACCAAATTCTAGTTGAACGCTTGTTCAATCATTGATAATTATTAACTTGATCATATAAAGGGCAAAAATAAGGATTACGAAAGTAAAATCTATTTGGGGCTGTCAAATAAGCGGGAATTATCTTAGTGGAAGTAAATATTCTTTTTTAGGTAGAAGAAAGCCAATTGATTGCTCTTATTCATGTCAAAAGCTGCTAAAATTAAGACTTCCTGTACATCCTAAAATACAGGTGAGAATAGGTGAGGGTGTAGATACATGTACATAATTGCTGGCGCCTTAAAGGAAATTTCACATTTAATCTCTATTGTTTATAAAGTATCTCAATTTAATTTTTATTGTTTAAAATGTCTCAATTTAGTCTTTATTATTTTTCTAAAAATTTTAATTTCATCCCTATTGTTTAAAGTTTTCAATTTCGTTCTTATTATTTCTCAAAAAGTTTCAATTTCGTCTCTATTATTTTTAAAAAGTTTCAAATTCATACTTATTGTTTCTCAAAAAAATTTAATTTAGTCCTTGGATAATAGGAACGATTTGAAACTTTAAGAAAACAATAGAGATAAAATTGAAACTTTTTAAAAACAATAAGGACGAAGTTGAAACTTTTTAAAAAATAATATGGACTAAATTGAGACATATTAAACAATAGGGATGAAATTGAAACTTTTGATAAAACAGTAGAGACTAAATTAAGACATTTTAAACAATAATAACTAAATTGAGACACTTTACAAACAATAAAAACTAAATGTGAAATTACCCCTAACATAAATAGATGCAAATATTCAATTCATTATTAGTGATAATGTATGGATTGGATCTATTAAAGGACGAATTACTGCAAGTGAAATCTATTATTATGACGTCACTCAGCCCAAATGCATGTTATGGTTAGTAGGGACTGTTAGAGTTGCTACTCCCACTAATCTCACAATATAGTTTGAAATATCTTAATTATTTTAGTTTGCAAAATCAACTTTACCACTAATTTGATCTATATTGTGAGATTATTAATTTGATCTCCAAAATTACTAATTTGATATATTAGTAATTTTGATCTCCAAAATTACTTTAACCCCACTTATTCTGTACTCTAAAATTATCTTAAATCCGCCCCTATTATTGCATGTTACTTTGTTACCATATCCATAGAAAAATGATGTTGTGTTTTGACTTGAACCACTTAAGTGGTTTCATGGTTTAGATTGGTTTAGTGTTTTTTTTTTTTTTTTTCTTGTAAAAAGATTGGTTTAGTTGAAACGCCTAGTTCCTAAACATAAAATTTTATACAGTGGATGGTGTTCTTCAACAAGCTTAGCACTGCAGACTTATGTGGGTGTTTAGTAAGCAGTTGAGACAATGGGTCATTTGTTCTTTAAATGTCCCCATGAATGTATTCCAAGAACGTACGTATGGTATAAGATCCTGAAAACAAATTGATCATTAACCCTTGGAGCATATATCATATGATTAGAAAACATCAAATTTTTCATAGGATTGCAATTTGCAGATTACAACCATAATAACAACATTGTTTTGCATGGACGAGCATTAGAAATTCTAGTCTAAAAATAGAAACATAGAACAGACTCATTTTGCAGGGAAGAAACCTTTTAAGTGGAAGCTGGTAAATATCAAGAATTGTTGATGGGCATGCAAGAGCAGGTTCTACCGTCCTCCTCCACCACCACCACCACCACCACTCCCAGAGCCACTGCCAACACCAACACCTTTCCCAGCACCTACGCCAACTCCAACACCAATGCCAATGCCTATTCCGATTCCTCCACCGCGACCACCACCAGCTCCACCTCCTAGGCCTCCTCCTGCTCCACCACCAACACCACCTCCTGCACCAAAACCACCACCATGACCTGATCCACCTCCTACACCTCCACCTCCTCCACCTCCCCCTCCAACACCTCCACCTGCTCCACCTCCCCCTCCAACACCTCCACCTGCTCCACCTCCTACACCACCACCTGCTCCGAATCCACCACCATGACCAGATCCCCCTCCTAAACCACCACCACCACCACCTCCTCCTCCTCCTCCACCACCACCTCCACCTCCAGCTGCACCTCCTCCAACACCACCACCTACTCCCCCTCCAGCTCCAAACCCTCCACCATGTCCTGAACCTCCCCCAACACCTCCGCCTCCTCCGCCACCACCTCCACCTCCTCCACCAGCACCAGCACCAACTCCACCTCCTGCACCTCCACCAACACCTCCTCCAGCACCAAAACCACCACCATGGCCTGACCCACCACCTACACCACCACCCCCACCCCCTCCAAAGCCACCACCTCCCCCAACACCTCCCCCAGCACCCCCTCCAACACCACCCCCAGCTCCAATTCCGCCACCATGTCCTGCCCCACCACCAACTCCTCCACCTCCACCACCTCCAAACCCTCCTCCTCCTCCTACACCTCCACCAGCACCTCCTCCTACACCTCCACCAGCACCTCCTCCTAACCCTCCTCCACCACCTCTACCACCCCCAAAACCACCACGACCCCCACGTCCACCCCAGCCGCCGCGCCCACCATAGCGGCCTCTACCACATCCTCTACCTCGATATCCACAATCATCATCATCCCTCCACCTAGTTTTTTCCAGCTTATCATCTCCAAGAGTAACTGCACTCAATTCTAAAACAATGCTCAACAAAAGAAGTGACACACAAAGCCATTTTGGAATAAAAGAACCCATAGCCAATAGCTCACTTTGCTTGTTCTTCTCCACTGCTGAAACTTGTAAATATATAGGGCTTAGCCAACTGGCCAACTTGAGCAACTTTGCAGTAGTTCTCTTCTGAAGCCATAAATGTAGGCAATATGTGCTACGCGTTCAAACAGTTGGGGCACTGGCGGGAACAATAAATGAAGGAGATTTTTATAAAGTCAAACAAGACTCCGAATGGATAAACACTTATACTATTATAGAATTGTATACTTGATCTCGTCAAACCCTACCGACACACAGATCACGTAATACAGTGATGGAGATGGACCATAACTGTGCTTAATATCTCTCTGTCTCCCTCTCTTCATTTTGTGAATGCGGTATTAGATGGGGGAGTAATGCATTATTGGGGCTTGGGCGTTGGATATGGGCAGGTTGTCATAATGTCAACAAATAAATGAGCTGAAGTAAACTACCGTCAAAATGATCCTAAACAATTCTTAGATGGAATTGAAAATGGTGGTGAAGTGGATGATGGAATTACATGCCCGGATAGCCCCTTTAAAATTGTGATTGAAGATTGCTAGAAGATTCTCTAGGTTTACTTTGAAACGAGTTTATAGAGAGCTTGTGTGGATTGAATTGTTAATTGTGGATTGAGCCAACCGCTTTATGGTTGTACCATGAATTCCATATCAAGGCCACTGCATAGTACTCCCATGGAACAAAAAGCAAATAATAATTCTTAGACAATTTATGCAGTTCCAGGGAAATGTTATGTTAGCTAGTCTACATTGAAAATCTGCAGTAATGTGTGATACTACTTCATAGTTTGTAGGTGTGATCATATTGAGTCATTTGGGGAGCTTTAGATGTTAGCAACCATAAAAGAATTATGGCTTTGCACTTCTAAAACAATTAAATAGTGTCAGAAGACAATACACTAAATATGATAAATTTATCTAATATTTTAAGCTTTAGATGAGTTGATAAATTAATACGGTTATATATAAGAGAATTTAGTTCCTTTACAATTTTGTTGTTTATAATTCTATGCAATATTCATCCCAATTAATGTTTATAATTCTACGCAATACTCATTTTGATTAATATTACGTGTCTCCAAATATTATCTACATATTATATTAATCTTGTTAAACTAACTTTTCGACCATGGGTTGAAGGTATTAAATACCAAATCTAAACTATCATATTTAGCAAAACAATGTGTATTTTATGTAACAAATCATACGAGTCTTAAAAAAATTAAATATTACATAAGCACTTTTTATTACAAGTTCTTTAATTGTAGACTCCACCGAAACAAATCATATGTGTTGGAATATATATTCCTCCCACATCGAAAAATCACCAATTCCAAGTCTACCATATAAGATTTTGAGTCATTTCACTTAACCTTTTAATTTTAAATTGAAACCTTAGACTTCTTAATAATACGAGTTTTGAAATATATATATATATATATATATATATATATATATATATATATATATATATATATATATATATATATATATATATATATATATATATAGCCACCGTTTTCAAACCAACCTAATCTGTTTCTATATATACGTAAAATATATTTTAAGAACATGAACTATTACAAGATTTTAACATAATAAAACAGTCCAACAATGTATATGCAAAACAATAGTGACCACATCATCCATTATACATAATAGATGCAAAGGAAAGAAATGAACCTAGTTAACCCTTGCTTTTTCTTGAGTTGAAGCTTCATTAGTGACAATGGAGTAGAATCATCTATCTTTTTTTTTTTTTTTGTTTTTTTTGGAATTATTGTTCTTGGAGCAGAAATCGTATAGTCGTTTTTTTTTTTTAAGAATTATATGACTTTTATATTTGTTTTTCTAAATATGGTGGTTTAGATTTGATATTTAATGTTTTCTAATCATGGTTAAAAAAAAAACTAGTTTATCAAGATTAATATAGTCTGTAGATAATATTTGGTGTCACGTGATATTAATCGAGATGCGTATTGCGTGGTAGATGTAGAGAAGCCAAATCCTTATAAGAGCCCATATTATTAAAAGATCTTGGGTTCAAGTCTCACTATCCCACCACTAATTTAAAAACAAAAAAAAAAAAAGAAAATGTCCACATATAAGGTTCAAATAGAATCCCGCTTGCTCGTGAGTATGTTGAATACTATAAATTATAAATATAATAAATCCCTATCTAATAGTTTAAATTTTTAGATAAGGGAAGTAAATTAATAAAAATGGTAATTTATAGAATTTAGTCAATAGTGATTTTCAAAAAATTAAATAACCCTTTTATGCCATCTTGAACTTGTACATAGTGAAGGTAAACTCCCGAAGTGAGTCTCATTGACAATTTTAGCTTCGCGATCACTTTTATCTGTGATTTTTTCTTAACGATCAGTTATTCCAATAACAATTTATTTAAGTATTACTTCTCAAAGATTACCTCTCAAGCATATGCCAAACTCCCCGATGAGTTTTTTGAATCAATTAAACGGTTACAAAATGGAAACTTTTTGTAGTATGAGGCTTCGTTTGTTTGCCGTAAAATAATTTGTTAGTTAAAAATATTTTCTTGAAAAATAAATTATTTTATGGTATTTGATTGTCACACTAAAAAATATTTTATGGTGTTTGAATGTAATAGAGAAAAATTGATTCAAATTATTATTCTATTAATGTTTTTCAAAAATTATTAATAATTAATCAATATTAATTAATTTATTTATAATAAAAAATTAAAATAAGTTAAAAATAATTAATTAATAAAAAATTACTTAATACATAATAAATAAATTAATATTTTAATTAATAGATAATAAATTAATTAATTGAATTATTAATTTAAAACTAAGTTAGTTGAATAATTAATTAATAGCTAATAACTGAATAAAAAATATTAAATTAAATAATTAAATAATTAAATAATTATTAATTTATATTATTTATTAAATATAATTTTATTAATTATTAATTAATTAGTCATTAAATTAAAATTAATAATTAAATTAATTAATTTTTATTTAATAATAATTAATTGAAAATGTGACGGGAGTGGAATGGGTTGGGGTGGGTGAAAGTGGGGTAGAGTGAGTGAAAAATATTTTCTTTCCCCAAAGGACATGAAAATATTTTTCACTCTTTTACTGGAAAATGTTTCCGGTTGACTAATTTTTCAATGTTACCAAACACTGAAAATTTGTGATAATATTTTTTAGAAAAATATTTTACGGCAAAGTTCTTCAATTTGAAATTAATACGTAGATTATTATTATTATTTTTATTCAGGGAAGGCCTAAGGTCATACAACATAACCAGCGAGACTCGAACTCGTAACATCACGCTTACACTGAGTAATCTTACCACTGTACCAAAGCTCTATCGGAAATACTAGTTTAGGTTCAGAGAAGCCAAACCTTCTGTGTTAAAATATGTGGAAATGTTTAGTTTGAGGAACATAATAGATCGATCTTAGAAGCTATGCTACAGTTTCAATCTATAGGAATGATACTATATTTATACAGAAATATTTGAAGACAAAACATATTATATGTTCAGTTGTAAGAAGATGCTTGAATTACTCTCTTTGACATTAGACAAAATTATGAAACTTAAAGCTCTTGGCAATCAAAAATTCATTGTGCACCTATACATTAAATGCTTACTTGGATCATAAAACATGGAGCACAAGAATAAACACCACCCCCCCCCCCCCCCCCAAACAACAATAAAAAAAAAAAAAGAAGAGTTTTAGTGGTCAAAATTTGGCTTAGATCTAAGTCCGAAAGGTTGCAAGACAAGTAACATATAATATGCACTTAATAAAATTATGTAGACGGATATGGGCCTCTTAGCCATAATCAGTGTAGGTAGTGGGTTGAATTTAATATCCGAAGTTCACGCTTATGAATGTACAAAGGCTTTATACTTCTCAATTGTACTCGATGATGATTTACTTAGCATTGCTAGTGCCTTGAGAATTGAAACTTAACAGCTCATTTTTTTTCCAAAGGAAAATAGTAAAAACTGAAAAGAGAAGATCAAAAATCACCTCGTGACACATTCAAGATATCATATCAAATTGCACTCCCTCCCAAAGAGGGAAAAATTAAATATGGATGAGAAACTAAAATTGGACTAACTGGCTCAGGGTGGCTACTATAATTGCTGTTATCCAAGTTGTTTCAAATAAGAATTTCATTTTAAAGGATGCGGCCAAATTATCCTACTTGAACGCAGTATACAACTCTTGATATTAAGTTTCAGTTAACAATCCAACATCAAAATAAAAATGTACAAAAGAAGATAAGATATCAATCCTTATGACAATGGCAGAAAAAAAGGTGGAACATATTAAGGTTTACGAATTAAGATGTAACTCTCGACAAATACAAAGGGAAAAAGAAAATGAACACAGAAATTGGGTTAACATACCCAGTGTGATAAAAGATGCACTAAAGCTTCCTTACTATTATTAAAAAGAGAAACTATCTCTCAATCTCTCTTTGTACGCAATATCTTTAGATTGATTTGAGTTTGCGAGTTTGCTTGTGTTAAGGTAAAAATTTGGCGCGGCTGGATTTAGAAGGTTGACTCAAGCTGACCTCTTTTAGCCTGCAAAACAGAAACAGAGCTACAAGGTGAATGACCTACGTTAGCACTCCGATGCTTAAGTTAGTTGGGTGCTAGAAGAAGGGAAGTGTAGATAATTTGTAGAGAATAAATTAGTTACCTTCCCTGAAGAGTGCTTGGTGCATTTTATACCTTTGGATGGGACAAAGTCTAACACGTTCTGTCACCCTCAAATTTTGTCGAGTGAGTTGTTATTTGGATAAGATCTTGGGATGTCATCGGAAGGTTAGATTTTGGCATGTCATCGGAATGTCTAATTAGGATGTTGTCGTGAGGTGCTCGAGGCGCGGAGGTCAGTGTCGTCGTAGAAGACCTGGTCTTTTATGCGTCGAATGGTATTTCAAGGGTACAAAAGTCTTTTCACTCAAGGGCAGTATTTTTACCCTTATCAACTACCCCCCGATTTTCTGAGCAACTAGAGGCAGGTCGGGAAATCGTCCCTTTGCTTTTCAGTCCGACCTCATTTTGTAACGTCATTCTGACAGGTCATTTATTGGTAGCACACTGTGTCATCTCCCAATTAATGTGTCAGTTAACACAGCTTTTCTGAAGCATTGCATTTGATGTGATAGGCATGACTTTTGGATTTTTTAGTGATGTTTTAGACTCTGCCTTGTTTTTCTATAAATATGGGGTCTGTTTGATTTCAAAACCCTTGTTTCCTGTATTCTTTGTCTTTTTTCAGTGATCATCTCCACCTCCCTTATTCTCCCTGTGTTGTTCAAGCTTCCAACTTCCCGCTAATCCCTTAGAGTCCCTAACTGTTAGGTACGTTCTTTAACCTTTGCTTTTGTAATTTCTACTTTAAACAATGGGTAGTGGTTCCGATTCCCAGAATGAGTCTGACTACTCCTATGGGCGCGGAGGAAATAATAAGGTTAGCCCTTCTTCATTTGACTCTGATGCCCCTATAAAGATTAGCCCTTCGACCCCTAAAGCCAGTCATCCTTACAGGATTTCCCCTAGGGCTGCCACCGTAGAAGCTATTCCCCTTAAGGTTTCTCCCCTGTGAGGATCAACCTAGGTCCTTTCGCAGAGCCCTGTATAGAAGTCGCGGTACCTTATGTCAAAGCTATAGGGATATCCCTGTTGCTGTGTCATCTAGCCCTAATTCACCTAGGAGTCATAAAGGCCAACTGCAGTGGTGCATAGGGCAGTCGAGCCACATTTTTTTTCTCTGTGGCGAGATTGTGATGTTAGTGATGACCTAGCTTATAATCTTAGGAATAGTGGGGTTATTCCACCTGGCTTTTCCATGCGAGTGCCTCGTACTGGAGAGATTACTTTTTACACATATATTTTCCAGTTTTGTGTTTTGCCTATCCCTCTTTTTATTAGAGCTATCATGAACATTTTTAACCTCAGCCCAGGTCAACTGATCCCTAATAGTTGGCGTATGATGATCGGCTCTTATAAACACCTCAAAAAGTTAGGTTTCGATCTAACCCCAAATCTGTTCCTCCATTTTTATACAATAAAAATTTTTGATGGTTTGGGTGGTATTATTTCACAGCTTAGGCAGGAAAGAACATTTTCACAAAGTGGCCCTCGTCGAATAAAATGTGGCACACCAAGTATGTTTTCATTAAATCTACCAGAGAATGGGATGTTATGGCTAAGTGGTGTGTCCTTTCGTGACCTTACCCAACTAGTGGAGTTCTGACTCCTAAAGAATAGTTGGTGGCTCGCTTTTTCAAGGATAGCCCTCGTGTCGACGGTACCCAATATTTAGATTTAGAGGAGGTGCTCAGCTCGGGACTGTATGGAGAGGATCCTCAGGTACCTGGAGCTGAGCCTCACACTGTCGAACCTCCCAGATCTGCCCCCAGGAAGGAGGTTGAAAGGCTTGAGGCCCCTCACGCCCATGTCACTAGTAAGGCTGAGTCTTATGGGTTTCCATTTTACCTCTACATTTTCAGATCTGACTGTTCTTTTTCCCTTTTTTCTCTATTTTCAGGCATAGATATTTCTGATGAACTAGAGGCCATTTTAGCATAGCGGGCTCGCTGGAAAGGTAAAATGAAAGTGGAGGAAGATGCTGAAGCAATGCTTAGAGGCTGTCGAGGACGTTGAAGTAGAGATTCATGAGATCGGTGGTAGACCTCCTACTAATGATCAATTCGAAACAGACTTCTTTGTCAGTGAGACCAAGGGACCAACCCCTTTAGAGGTGCTAGAAGAAGAAGCTACTGATCCTACTGCGCAACAAAGTGCTCAACCTAGACCCAGTGTCACGGCTTCTCCTGGAATTAGGTTTGAGATTGGTCCCGAGCCTGGCTATGAGAAGGACCCTCATTTTGAAGAGATCCTGAGTGCTTCTTCTAAGTCGGTCAATTCTCTAACTATGATGGAAGCCATTGAATATTGCTTTAAACAGGCTAGCCTTTCCCTTTGTTGAATTCCCCGTATTCATTAAGCTTTGCTAAATTTTTTTTTTCCTTTGACAGCAAACCCAGGCTCTTTACGATGGCATCAAATACTGCATTAAAGCTTCTGACCTTGCAACGGACTTGACAAAGAGATATTACGAGAAGAAGGCGTATCTCCAGGGATATACTAAGTATAAAGCCAAGAAAGAGCAGAAGATCCTAGGCTTGAAGGCGCCCCATGAAGCGGAGATTGAAGCTCTGAAGGCCCAGCATAAGGCTGACTTTGATGCCATCAAGAGTAGTTTAAGGAGAGCTCGGGAAGGTCAGGCTCTACCCAGCAATTCGCCATTGTACTGAGTGTTGTTCTTAGCAATTCTCTGGTGAATAGCAAAGCTCAGGCTCAAGAGGTTGTTGAGAGCTATAAATGCAGTGATGCATATCATCAAATTTTTACCCAGGCCTATCTTAAAGCTCAGGATCGCGACGTTGTTGAAGGCAAAAAGATTGTTTTGGAATGCGCTAAGAGATTAGCCAGAGCTCATGGTGACGATATTGACTTTTCTGGGTTGTTCAAGGAGTCAACCTTTGATCTGGAGGTTGATGAAGAGAACAATGTTGCGGACACTGATGGTCTATCTAATATTTAATTTAGACAATTGGTTTGTCGATTTTTTTAGGTCTTCTTGTTGACCTGTGGATGGTTTGTCTACTACTTGCTATTACTTTTTGAGGTCTTCTTGTTGACCTTATAGATGTAGCTTTGAACCCCTTTCTTTTTTAGGAAGTTATGCTGAACTTATCCTTTCCAGAAATCTACAATTCTTTTTTAGCCTTTTCCAGGTATTTTCTTTCTTTGTACGTACGTTTTATTTTCATGCATGATTTTGCATCAATTCTTTTGACTTTTTGCGTGATCACTTGGGCACAACGACCAGTTGCTTTCTAGGCTATTCCACAGCCTTACCGCTTATTAGTTTGTTAGAAAACTCTTTAGTGATTTTGAGAGGTTGAACCTTAAGGTTTTTGACCTCGGGTCATGTCTTTGTGACTTCTGACATGTTTCATTTTCTAATGATACATTTGCAATGATGAACTTTTATAAAAAATAAAGATAGGGGAAAGAATTTCGTATTTCTTTGATGATTAATCACTACACAAAATACTTTTTAAGATGCTCAACATGCCAAGGATTTTTAAGCTCCCTCCCTTCTAACTCAGCTAGTTTGTAGGCCCTAGGCATCAACTCTTCTATGATTCTGTAAGGGCCTTCCCAATGTGGCCCAAGTTTTCCCTGGGTAGGATCAGGTCGGAAATACGTCTTTCACAAGACTAGGTCTCTTTTTTGCAAACGTCGGGGATGGACAAGCCTGGTATAACTTCGTTATATCGCTCTCTTACTTTCCAGCATTCTGATATGAGCTTTCAGCATAAACTTTTCTACTAGGTCGAGGTTAGCCCTCAAGACCTGATTATTCACTTCTTCGTTGAAGCTCAGAATTCTAGGGGTTGATGATTCAACCTCCACTGGTAGCACTACCTTTGTCCCGAATGCCAGGTTGAATGGAGTTTCCCTAGTTACTGAACTCGGGGTTTTCCTCATTGACCATAGTACTTCGAGGAGCATCTCGGCCCACAAGCCTTTGGCATCCTCCACTTTGGTCCTTAATGCCTGCAAAAGAGTTCAGTTAGTGCCTTCAATTTGACCATTGGTCTGTGGATGAGCTACGGATGCAAATCTTAATGATATTCCCACCTCTTCGCAGTACTTTTTAAAGTAAGCACAGTCAAACTGAGTGTCGTGGTCGGTGATCACAACCCGTGGGATCCCGAACCTACAGATGACAGATTTTCATAAGAATTTCTAGGCTGCCCTATCGGTTATGGTTGAGGTCGGCTCTGCCTCTACCCACTTGGTAAAGTAGTCAACAGCTACGGAAATATATATTTTCTGCCCGATACTGACAGGAAGCTTTCCTACAATGTCCAGACCCCATTGCGTAAAAGGCCAGGGGCTGGTTATGCAAGTTAGTTCAGTTGCCAACGGCCTTGGAATTTTTGAGAATCTTTGGCATACATCACATTTCCACACAAAGTCTCGCGCATCCTCATGGATGGTAGGCCAGTAGTATCCTTGCCTTAATATCAAACGAGCCAAGGCTTAGTACCCCTGGTGATTCCCGCATATCCCTCCATGGACTTCTTTGAGCACGTACCTCCCTTCTTCCCTATCTACGCACTTGAATAGTGGCCAGGTAAAGGACCTTTTGTACAGCTGATCTTCAATTATCGTAAATTGTTAAGCTCAATGCTCAATTATCCTAGCTTTAGGTATTGGACTAGTGGTAGGGTCCAGGATTCTTCTTGGCTAATTACGGCTATGAATTTTCCTTCTCCCGCGATGCTAGGCTTCTCGTTCTCACAGAGCTAGACTACTGCGCCTTCAGCAGTATTCAATCCCAACCTTGATAGGGCATCTGCTCTTTCGTTCTCCCCTCGTGGGACTTGAGATATGCTAAAGCGGTCGAACCCTGAGATGATGTCCTTGACATAGGACAGATATGCCGCCATAGCGGGCTCTTTTGCCTCATACTCTAAACTTGGTATGCTACTAACTGTGAATCCATTTGTACTTCCACAGCCCGTGCCCCCAATGATTTTGCTATTTTTAGCCCTGCCACCAAGGCCTCATATTCTGCTTCATTATTCGAGGTAGGGTGTAACGATCACAACCCAACCCTTCTCAAGATTAGGTCAGAATTTGTACTTATTGTCAAAGCGGTCTTTTTATAACATTAAATAGAATAAAATATAGGGAACTAGTCAATACTTATCTACTATACAATAGTGAAAATACAAAAGGCTATTACAAATTAGGGTTTCAGCAACAACTACCCTTCTACCCGAAAGTAATACAAGTATACCCCAATCATTACAATTTGAATCATATATAAGAACATGGCAGGCAAAGAACTACAAGCACGTAATCAATCAGCTTTGGCACATAATATCAATTTCTAACTCAAGTTAAGTTTCACCTGCAAGGGGAAGGGGGAAAGGGGAAGGGGAAGGGAGAAGGGGAGGAAAGAGGGTGAGCTCTTAGGAAGCTTAGTGATGATGGAATAGAAGTTTTAAAAACGTTTTTGGGTAGGCCATTTTTGACAATCATGATATGATGCATTACACGTAGGGATAAGATACAATATCATATGATAACCAGTAGAAATTACTATCACATCCGATTCACGTATCAATAATAGTAGTGACATATAGATAAACAGTCTTTCCTCTCCGAGATCCTCCAGGGACCAAGTTAGAGTACTTAAGCACTTAATAAAAAGGATACAGTTCCACGAGCATTTGTAAAGATGGCCAGTCTCATGTCTTCTATCAATATCATATCCCCAAATGCCAAACAGGAGGGTGATATCCAGATATACCCATGAATTATCATGGTAGCCAGGTCATCCTGGCAAGCCCGATGCTGCCTAGGTGATACCGGAACTTCTACCATAGGGTTTATTAGATTGTTTGATCTTTAATGATTGAACAAGTACATCAAATTCTCCCAGGAAGTCAAGCCCCCCAAGCGAGAAAGGCACTATCAAGAAGAATGTCCAAATTCTCAAGTGCACCCAATCCTCCCAGGGAGTCAAGCCCCCCAGCAAGAAATGCACTATCGAATAGGAGTACCCGCATGCACAAGTAATCACATAAAACACAATCGATAACTATTTGTACAATTTATGATCACGCACTTCGATACACATGTAGGTGGAGAACAACAAAAGAGGTTGTCCCCGAACAAGTATATTTAATAATTGAAAATATTAATACAAGCAGATAAAAGAATATAATCTATAACTCCTCATTGTTGTCACTTAAAATGATAAACTTCATAAACCTCGTTGCAGTTGAAAATTAATAGATAGCCAATAGTAAAAGTGAATGACTGTATATAATTACATATACATGCTACAGGCTAAGTAAATTCAAGTTAAGTCATATCATGTTGATTAGGTCATGAAGGGTAATTAACATTATAACCAATTAACTCTTATCTAATAATCTTGGAATCAAAGTCAGCTTAAATTCAAATAATATGTTTAGCAAGTAAAGAATTCCAGCAACATGTAATAATACTCTTATTTCAAGCTAAATTCAAGACATAACAAATTATATTCTAACTACTTAATAATCATATAAATATATAATGATGATGTTGTTTTAAGTAAAATCTCCTCACATCTATATCAACCATGCATAATTATAAGTTATAATTAATATATGTAATCAAAGTTAACAACTAACATATTAACATGAGTTTTCAGAAATTTCCTCACCTTAAATCGTGGAAGTCACGAGTTAATTTTAGTGGTACTCGGATAAGTTTAAGGAATTGTTTACTGTGTGTGCCGCTGAACCTATAAGCAAAACTACAAAATATGCACAACTATTGGCTTATGTGTTTCGCTATAGCCGAAGGTGAGAGGTTTATATATATGGTTTTAGCTTTGTTCTAATTGGATTTTTGGTGGCGGCAAACATTTAGTAGGTGACAGCAACGCAAAGCTAATTGTAGGCAATCAACGCTAGACTATCTGATAACGAAGTGTTGTTATAACTCCTAAGCTGCTGCGTGGAAGCACAATATTGTGCATGGCTGAATCTTGATGCTTGCGTCTGATGTTATTGGCTTATAATAAACAATGATGAAGAAGGCAGTGTTAACAATGCTTAAGGAGATAGGTGATATTAGTTTAGGTGGTATCAATAGGTAATAGCAATGCTTAGTAATAAGTTTAGCTTTGTTGATTCATTGCTCTTGTAAACGTGGTGGCTGTTGCGGCTAGGAGAAAAGAGAGATGGTGGCACGATAGTGAAAACCGAGACTTAGAACTGCATGCAGCTTGGCACGTCGACAGCTGCAAGCTTGTAAATTCAATCTAATTTGTAAGCTTCTACCAGGCTGCTCACGATAGGGTAATAGCGGTGTTTCGTGGTGATGACGTTGCAAGTTTTGGAAGCGATTGGTTGAAACTACAAGCCCGTTATGAGAAAGTGTTACAAATTCACATCCTAAAAATAATTTCGCGAGCTAATAACTTAGTAAATTATCCTCAACCCGATCTTTAAAGAAGTACCTGAATTAACTAGTATTCCCATTTAATATTTTTCTTAGATAATTATTTTCAATTACTTTTTAGAAAATCTCTATTGTTTTGCTACAAGGATTACTGTATTAATTTTATAAAAAGTAGTAAGATACTATCCTAGTTAGCTTATAATTAATCTAAGTGCCTCCAAATAAATTATTCTATACACCAAACTAAAACTGCTTAGGTAACACTTGAATTTCATTTTCCTAATTCATAAACTATATTTGCTATCGAACTAGGTTGATCTATATCATTTCACATCCTAATAGTTCCCAGGATAATGCTTCAATTATATAGTAAAGTCTCATATCATATAGATTTAACAAATCTTAGCTTAAGACCAAGTAAACTATAAATATTATTAAATCCAAGGTATAATACCTTAATTATTTACTATTTCTAACAACTAGACTTTCTTTTAATTGAAACGAATGCTAAGTTTGATATGCTAGACTAATATATATTCTTAGTTTAAATTAACTTCTATCACAAAAGAGACCAAACATATTAATAACACTTAATTTTAATGCTCGGGAGTATGGGTCCTTACATAGGGAAACCGAATTTGAGTGAGTATAGCATCTCTTCCCCTTCGGGGTTTATTAGCACTATTCCAGCTTCGCTTCCTTGTCTACTGGAGGATTTTTCAACCTATATCTGCCATATTGGGTCCGCTTTTTCTCGTATCTCTCTAATGCATTCAATTATGAAATCGGCGAGTACTTGGGCTTTAATCGCCAACTGAGGCAGGTATTCAATGTTGAACTGACTCAGCTCTACCGCCCATTTTAGCAGCCTTCCTGGCATCTCTGGTCAATGCAAAACTTGCCTCAGGGGCAGGTTCATCATGACCTTGATTGGATGTGCGTCGAAGTAGTGCTTCAACTTTCTTGAGGTCGTCACCAAGGCCAAGGTGACTTTCTTGATTTGCGGGTATTTTATTTCCGCCCCTTGGAGAGCTTTGTTGATGTAATACACTGGTCTTTGGGTCTTTCTAATTTCTCGGACTAGAGCTGCAGCTATCGTCGTGGTTGTTACAAACAAGTATGCGTAGAGCGGTTCGCCTTGCTCAGGTCGGGATAGGATGGAGGGAGAACTTAAGTACTCCTTTAGTTCTTCAAAAGCTTTCTAATACTCCTCCATCCAGTAGAAATCTTTTGGACTTCTCAATGTTTTGAAGAGCGGCGTGCATTTATCGACTGATCTGGCCATGAATCTACTGAGTGCATCTACCTTACCCACCAGAGACTGTACATCCTTCACACTCCGTGGAGGGGCATCTCAAGGATGGCCTGGATTTTGTCCAGGTTTGCTTCAATGCCCTTGTTGTGGGTGATCATGTATCCCAGGAATTTTTCAGCCTTTACTACAAATGCGCATTTCTCTAGATTTAGCTTAATTTCAAACCTCTTCATAGTTTCGATTGCTTCAGTTAGGTCAGCAAGGTGGGCTTCCATTCTCCAGTTCTTAACTACCATGTCATCCACGTAGACTTCTATGTTTCGTCCGATCTAATGTTGGAAGACCTGGTTCATCATTACCGTATAACAGTAGGTGCCTCTGTCGGTAATGAACGCGGTCTTTTCCTCGTCTTTTGGGGCCATTTTGATCTAGTTATACCCTTTAAAAGCATCCATGAAAGACAACATCTCGCTCCTCGAGATTGAATCTACTAATTGATCTATTCAGGGTAGTGGATAGTAATCCTTTGGGCAGGCCTTATTGAGATTAGTGTAATCCACACACATTCGCTATTGTCCCGAGGCTTTCTTTACAAGAACCACGTTTGCCAGCTAGGTCGGGTATTGCACTTCCCAGATGTGACCAGCTTTTAAGAGCTTTGCTACCTCATCTCTGATAGTTTGATTCCTATCTGGGTGGAAGTTCCTTCATTTTTGTTTTACTGGCCTATGTCTCGGTTCCACATTTAGGTGGTGTGCTATGATATTCAAGTCTATCCCTGTCATGTTAGAAGAAGACCATGCAAATACATTTTTATTTTTATAGAGGAAATCGATTATTCCTTCTTTCATTGGTGAGGTCAGCTTGCTACCAACTCGAACTATTCTCCCTGGCTCGATCTCGATCTCGTCCAGTTTCTCTACCAGGATAGCCTTCATCTCCCTTTCTTTCTTGCTTTCCTCCCTCACTATGTCCCATGGAGGCTCCAGATTTTCAATGCTGCTACATAACATTCTTTTGCGGCTTTCTGATTTCTTCGGACTACCGCTATACCTCCAGGGGTTAGATACTTCATCACTTGGTGATAGGTCGAGATAACTGCTCGGAGGTGATGTAGGGTTAAGCGTGTCATGCTCCAACTCGACCCCTCCTACGATCAGTCAGGACGCAATGAAATTTCGGCAGTATAACGACAGTAACACGGACACCGAGACTCTAAACCAACCTCTTCGCAACTCATACAACCAACTCCACAACAATTCAACAATTAAACAACACAACCATAACATACATTAAATATTCTTTTACCATTGCATCCATAGGTTATACGCCTCCGTTCCAACATCATACATTTACTATATAACATACATTTCCAAAATAGATTATAACCAATCTAGCAACCTAATCATGTTCCAAAACAAGACTACTAAGCTAGCAACATCTAATTCATTATCTTTACAACATCTTATACATCATAAACTTCTAAGTAAATACAAAACATCTAGTTTTAATATACAAGATAACAAAAAAGAACTACATCTTAGATATCAATGACAAGACTTTGGCACATAGGACTTGTCCACATAAAGCACATTCTCAACTTCCTGAGGCACGTACTCGTATTCCTGTTCTGCAACACCTGTATACATGCAATAATTGAGAGTGAGCTTATATAAAACAAGCCCAGTGAGGATTCGATAGATCTCTAACAGTATTTACTATACTCCTTGGAAATCATCCTTTGAGCAGTAAACAGACAATAATTATCAATAACAATATAAGCACATTAACTATAATAACCAATCAATAAAGGATACTCTATTTGGTGTAACTCCAAACGTCATCACGATCTCAACCATTCTTCTTGTAACTCCCCATTACTCACGCACCCAAGGTACCTATCTAGCCTCTCCCTCTATGACACCTCCGTCATGCGAGCTAGGGGTAGCCTATGGTAGTCATGTCGGTTTCAACCCGACAGCCCGATACTGCCCGAGAGGTGGCACACACATACCAATACTCAGCAATAATAATAATCATTCAAATATCAGGAGGACAACCTTTCACGTTGACTATCTCCTGGCTCATCAATAATCAAATATCACAGAAGGACAACAAAGTAAGTTGCCTATCTCCCGGTTCATCAATAATCAATCAATAATCATCTTTTCAACAACATATCATCAAATAAACAATTAACAACTCAACAACTAAGTTAGATGACAAAGTAGGCTATCCAACTTAACATGCAATAACCAAAAATTCAAACCCTAGTCTAACCATCAACAACTCACAATTCATTCACTCAAACACCACCCAAACATCCAAAGGCATAATTCAACATTTTAAAGAAAGACAACTCAAACTTCTAAAAGCCATAACTTACATTCTACTAAACCAATAACCTCCAAACCAGTTTCTATCACTCACCCACTCAATCAACAACATTAACCCCCTCAGAAACCAACCATAAACCATCCACACCAAGCCCAACAACCCTAAAACCCTAATGCATCAAGGCTGAAATTTCCGGACTTTCACACCGACATCACAATCAAAATTTCGGCATTACAACATTACTACCACGTATTTAATAAACTTTTACAAGCTAACAGCAATCGATTCCAACCACCACAACTCCAATTATTTAACAAATAGCCAACAACTCAATTTTAATACCCGAAAAATAAAAATTCATGCTACAACAGTTCAAATCTTATATAAACACATATAAACGATCCTTAGCATACACTGAGCAATAATATAACATCAATTCAACATTCTAACGGTTCAAAATTCAATTATATGCAAAAACATAAAAATGACATTTTGAGATCTAGAATTTTTTCTCACCTTTGATGTGTTTTGATGCAAGAAATATGTAGAATGGATGCTCAACAAGTGAGATCAAGCTTTGAATAAAGTAATTTGGACTTAAATTGCAAAATCTATGTGAAAAATATTTTGAAAAACCTTGAAAATGCCTTCTTTCTTCTCCCTCATGGATTTTCGGTAATGTGTGTGTTTTGTGAGTGTGTTTGCTTTGTTTTTAATGTGTGTTGATGATATAAGCTCAAAGTCAACAAAATTTGCAAAGTCAAAGTTAGTATTTTTAGTCTTTTAACTAGTATTTTTAGTCTTTTAATTGTTTTTAGACTATTTTTGCTCACCCAAATGCAATTAACACTTCGACTATTTTTAAATTATATATTTTTAGTTGACAACAAGTTGCACATGCATACATTTACACCCGACTCGGTTAAAAACTCGATTTTTGTAAAAGAAGGTAAAAAGTCATATTATTTGTTTTCAAATGGCTTTTGAATGCAAAATTAATCCAAAAACATTTAATACCACATATAAATATATTTATATTAATATATAATAGGTCAACGAAAGTCAATGCAAGAATCGGGTTTAGAAGAAATCACTATTTGACTTAAAAATGCTACTTTTCGCCCGAAAAGTCTATTTAAATTACTATTCCGTTTCTGAATCAATTTTTATTAAACATGTGTCTATTAATAATATAGGACTAGATTTTAAGACGTTTAAACACCCTTGTCAAAATTTTAGCGGACAGATGTTCAAAATACTATTCACAAAAATCGTCGATAAAATTTCTGATGCCGATTTTGATAAAAATTTCATGAATGCACACATAGCATGTATTAGGAATATAAATCACATATTTAGCACATTCTAACTCATATAACACATAAATAGGTCAAATCATGCAAATCGAGGTAAAGACACGCAAATAGAGGTAAAGACAAAAATTGGGGTTTCACATTCTCCCCCCCTTAAAACAATTGCATTCGCGCAATTCTCGAACTGACAGATAATTAAGTCCTCAATCGTTACACTTTAACAATACTTCCCTTAGTTCCCTTTTATCTCTTAGGATGACACATAACCAACGACCTCAAAAGAATAAACTCTGTTGACTGCAAGATGATTATCAGAATTCCCAAAACAATTCTTAATTCATAATTCACTCCCAGCTAATATCATATTGCATATGAAAGAAATCACAACTTCAAGGTCTTAGTATGACACCGCTACTTATCAATCATCCCCTACTACACAAAAGAACTCTATGAACACCCCGAGGGTTTAAAAACTCATTCACGATAACATAAATGATTATTGATCAAGGAAATATCTCAAAAGTGACATTGGTTAGAATATGACTATTATGAAATTTACAAGGAAATAAGGATATGGAAAGTCATATTCGAGCTAACAATCAAAAGAACAAGAGGTCAAACAAGTTAGAAAATCAAGAGGCTAATAGTTTAATAAGAAAGCATGATAACTAAGATAGAGAATGTCTCAGCACCTATCAGTTAAATAAGTACGAACAAAGGATGACGAAGGATTAAAACAGTGCTGAGTATGTTGAACAAACATTCCTGAACAAGTAAACATTTCAATTCTCGATGATTGTTCAAGGAACCAACAAATAAGTTGTACTTGAGGCGAAATGAAATTAAGAAATAATAGATGATTAATTCAATAGAAAACATGAGTGGCAAGAGTATATCAGCACGCAATACCAAAGAAGTACGAATAAGAAATGATAACAACAGGACAGTGCCGAGTACTTTGAGTGAGAAATTACAAGCAAAGTAATGGATCATCATTTAATAATAAAACAATAGGATTAACAAGGATCAACAAGAATGGCAATGATGTACTTAGGTAGGGAGTACATCAAGCAAGTGAAATTCGAACAAGTAAAAGGGTATACCAAAGGAAAAATTACTTTCAAATGAATAGTAATAGGATTAAATGAAATAATGAAACCAATGGCTGTAGATATAAAATGAAATATAGAAGTCTCAAACCTTAACTCCAATAAGCGACATTGCTATAAGAAGCAAATATGAATGTTAAGAATAGAAACAATGTCAAATGAGTATAGGATCCATTAATCCAATAAGCAAAACTTTCAAGAAACAATTGATATGCTAGAAAAGTGTAGCTTTCTCTCAAATAAGTGAGAATAGAGTAGAAAAGAATAATAAGACCAATAGAATAGGAAGCACAAAAGGGGTGGGATCCCACCTACACATTTAAATACCAACAAGTCAAATCCTACAATCTATCTTCTTCCAAAACAAGACACTAAGGAGATCTAGATAACTTAAGGAGTCATAACAATCACCAAACAAGATAAATCACTCCAAAATTTTACATTCCGTACCAGACCAATCACCAAACAAGATAAATCAACGATTACCCAACAAGATTGACTAATGAAGACTCCAAAATCTGATAACACAATACAGATTCATACTAACCCATTATAACACAAGAGAATCCCCAATCAACAATTTAGAAAGTCATACCACCTAGAACTCAAAAGCTTGATGTAGGCAAGTAAATGTTCAGTCACCAAAATGCATTCTTCTTTCCTCAAATAATTCTATCTCCCAACAATTACATCTTCGAATAAAGTAACTTTAGTCAGGAATCACTTCAATTGTCTCTAAGGTTTAAATATCAAAACTCCAAAATATCCATTAATAATATAGCAATCCCAAATAGTAGAAATATTCACATGTTATACCACACTTCATTCCATTCACAAATATACATCACTAATTCCTCAAATAAATTCATTCTAAAATAACCTCAATAAAGTATAGTCTGAGTTGAGACTCCAAAAGTGTCTAATCACAACCCCACGGAACCTCAACTTATGATCCATCTCCAAGTAATAACAAGTTAAACATAGCAACAAAAGTAATTATAATCATCAAGATACATTATTATTTCCTCGAACAACTTCACTCTTGCTAAAGGAACATCAAGATCAATCCACTAAGCCGAAACTAAAATCCATAAACATAATAATTAAAATCTCACTGATAAACTTCTAGATTAATAATAATTCAAAATCATGGCCTATCTCTATTTCTGAAAACTCTTGCAGTCATCCTTACTTCACCCAAAAGAATCACCCACAGTTATAGCATATATACAATTATATCTCATGAAAACAAGTACCAACATATTACATGATTATCATATATTACAACATTATCACATAACACACAATTCAGCATATAAGAAGCCAACATCACATAAACAGGTTATATCACAAAAGTAAGTTATAAACAATTAAAGTTACACAAGCAACAAACTTCACACAGACATTTCAATCACATAAAACACATTTGTCACATAATACACATTAATCACAAAATGCATATTAACTACAACACATTGAGTACGTAAGACACGTTATCACATAAAACATATTGACCACATCAGTTCACTTAACACATAAAGCATATTGATCACAAAAAAAGTTAGACACATAAGTAAATTAATCACATAAACATATTAACATATGTTTCACTTTTCTTTCACTTAATACATACTTGCATGCTTAGAGCTCCACCCACATTTCGAGGATACCCCGACTGACAGCTAAACAAGAGCTCTGATACCACTTAATGTCACGCCCCAACTCGACCCCTCCTACAATCAGTCAGGACGCAACGGAATTTCGACAGTAATACGGACACCGAGGCTCTAAACCAACCTCTTCGCAACTCATACAACCAACTCCACAACAATTCAACAATTCAACAATTAAACAACACAACCATAATATACATTAAACATTCTTTTATTATTGCATCCATAGGTTATACGCCTCCGTTCCAACATCAAACATTTACTATATAACATACATTTCCAAAATAGATTATAACCAATCTAGCAACTTAATCATGTTCCAAAACAAGACTACTAAGCTAGCAACATCTAATTCATTATTTTTACAACATCTTATACATCATAAACTTCCAAGTAAATACAAAACATCTAGTTTTAATATACAAGATAACAAAAGAGAACTACATCTCAGATATCAATGACAAGACTTTAGCACATAGGACTTGTCCACATAAAGCACATTCTCAGCTTCCTGAGGCACGTATTCGTATTCCTGTTCTGTAACACCTATATGCATGCAATAATTGAGAGTGAGCTTATATAAAACAAGCCCAGTGAGGATTCGATAGATCTCTAACAATATTTATTATATTCCTTGGAAATCATCCTTTGAGCAGTAAACACACAATAATCATCAATAACAATATAAGCACATTAACTATAATAATCAATCAATAAAGGATACTCTATTTGGTGTAGCTCCAAACGCCATCACGATCTCAACCATTCTTCTTGTAACTCCCTATTACTTACGCACCCAAAGTACCTCTCTAGCCCCTCCCTCCATGACACCTCCGTCATGCGAGCTAGGGGTAGCCTATGGTAGTCATGTCGGTTTCAACCTGATAGCCTGATACTGCCCGAGATGTGGCACACACATACCAATACTCAGCAATAATAATAATCATTCAAATATCAGGAGGACAACCTTTCACGTTGACTATCTCCTGGCTCATCAATAATCAAATATCACAGGAGGATAACAAAGTAGGTTGCCTATCTCCCGGTTCATCAATAATCAATCAATAATCATCTTTTCAACACCATATCATCAAATAAACAATTAACAACTCAACAACTAAGTTAGATGACAAAGTAGGCCATCCAACTTAACATGCAATAACCACAAATTCAAACCCTAGTCTAACCATCAACAACTCACAATTCATTCACTCAAACACCACCCAAACATCCAAAGGCATAATTCAACATTTTAAAGAAAGACAACTCAAACTTCTAAATGCCATAACTTACATTCTACTAAACCGATAACCTCCAAACCAGTTTCTATCACTCACCCACTCAATCAACAACATTAACCCCCTCAGAAACCAACCATAAACCATCTACACCAAGCCCATCAACCCTAAAACTCTAATGCATCAAGGCTAAAATTTTTGGACTTTCACACCGACATCACAATCAAAATTTCGGCATTACAACATTACTACCATGTATTTAACAAACTTTTACAAGCTAATAGCAATCGATTCCAACCATCACAACTCCAATTATTCAACAAATAGCCAACAACTCAATTTTAATACCTGAAAAATAAAAATTCATGCTACAACAGTTCAAATCTTATATAAACACATATAAACGATCCTTAGCATGCACTGAGCAATAATATAACATCAATTCAACATTCTAACTGTTCAAAATTCAATTATATGTAAAAACATAAAAATGACATTTTGAGATCTAGAATTTTTCTCTCACCTTTGATGTGTTTTGATGAAAGAAAGATGTAGAATGGATACCCAACAAGTGAAATCAACCTTTGAATGAAGTGATTTAGATTTAATTTTCAAAATCTATGTGAAAAATATTTTGAAAAATCTTGAAAATACCTTCTTTCTTCTCCCTCATGGATTTTCGTTAATGTGTGTGTTTTGTGAGTGTGTTTTCTTTGTTTTTAATGTGTGTTGATGATATAAGCTCAAGGTCAACAAAATTTGCAAAGTCAAAGTTAGTATTTTTAGTGTTTTAACTAGTATTTTTAGTTTTTTAATTATTTTTAGACTATTTTTGCTCACCTAAATGCAATTAACACTTAGACTATTTTTAAGTAGTATATTTTTAGTTGACAACAAGTTCCACATGCATACATTTACACCCGACTCGGTTAAAAACTCAATTTTTGCAAAAGAAGGTGAAAAGTCATATTATTTATTTTCAAATAGCTTTTGAATACACAATTAATCTAAAATCATTTAATACCACATATAAATACATTTATATTAATATATAATAGGTTAACGAAAGTCAATGCAAGAATCGGGTTTAGAAGAAATCACTATTTGGCTTAAAAACGCTATTTTTCGCCCAAAAAGTCTATTTAAATTACTATTCCGTTTCATATTCAATTTTTATTAAACATGTGTCTATTAATAATAGAGGACTAGGTTTTAAGATGTTTAAAACAGCCTTGTAAAAATTTTAGCGGACAGGTGTTCAAAACACTATTTACAAAAATCGTCGATAAAATTTCTGATGCCGATTTTGATAAAAATTTTATGCATGCACACATAGCATGTATTAGGAATATAAATCACATATTTAGCACATTCTAACTCATATAACACATAAACAGGTTAAATCACGCAAATCGAGATAAAGACACACAAATCGAGGTAAAGACACACAAATCGAGGTAAAGACAAAAACTGGGGTGTCACAAAGTGCCCCAGTATCCCTTTGTATGCCAAGTGGTAGTCTATTACCACAAATTTTGCCATAAACTGGACTTGTCTACCTTCTGGTCCAATGGTGAGGGGGAACTTGATGGTACCTTCCGGTCTTAACTCGTGGCCAATGAATCCCATAAGTTCTCCATAGAAGGCGGCGAGCTGTTCTCTAATCAGACCCATCCTTAGGTAAGCATCATAAAATAGAACGTTCGCTGAGCTACCTGTATCGACCATCATCTGTCAAATTTTGCATTTTGTAATCTGCACTATTATCACTAGGGGGTCGTCGTGCAGGGTTTTCACCCCTTCTAGGTCGTAAGTTGAGATTCTCAACTGCTTATAGATCTTCAACTTTTTGGGCAGCAACTTTTTTTCTCCTGACCTTACATATGCCCTGCTCGCCGACCTATTTTTTCATTCTGCTGCCAACCCTCCTATGATCATATTGATGTCAACCAGCCTCTCATCGGTCCTCCAGGGGCTTCTCTCTCTCTCTCTCTCGATCAGCTTTTTGTTCAAGGTCCTACCATTTCCTGGCCACGTATTTGTCCAACTTGTCTCTCTGGATTAAGGATTTGATTTTGATTTTTAGGTTCTTATACTCATTGGTTTCATGACCATAGTCATGGTGAAACCAGCAAAATTTTTCTTTGTTTCTTTTCTCCGGATTAGAGCTCATTCGCGCTGGCCATTTTATGCTGAGGTTAGGTCGAGATTTGATTTCCATTAGCACTTTCGACCTAGGCATGGTCAGAGGTGTATATTTATCAAATCTATTTCTGGGAGCTGAAGAGCTTGAAGCTGTACCTGACCGGGATCCTCATTTGCCTGGTCCTGCATCTCTCCCTTTACTGTGTGACTGCACTGTGTTGGCAGAATTTTTCTCTTTTTTCTTTAAATCCACCGCATCCTTCTCTTACGTGATGTACTTCCTAACCTTTTTCATCAGGTGGTCCAGGTCCCTAGGTTTCTTCCTGGCGAGAGAAGAACGAAAGTGTCAGGACCTGGTCAGACCTTGCTTGTATGCTGTTATGGCCACGACCTCCTCTAATCCTAGGATGTCCAAAGTAGCTTTGTTGAACCTCTCTGTATATTCACGAAGGGTCTTATTCTTTCCCTGTTCTAAGCGAAAGAGGGAGGTGGTGGTCTTTGATGCCTTGGTGCTGCTGGTGAATCTGTTTAGAAAAATTTCAACCAGGTTAGCATAACTCCTAATAGAATCTTTAGGTAAACCACAAAACCACTTACTTGCGGTATTATCAAGCATTCTGGGGAATGCTTTTCATTTTACTTCCTATGGTACTTCTTTGAAAAGCATGAG
This sequence comes from Ehretia macrophylla, assembly GCA_037974665.1. Lineage (NCBI taxonomy): Eukaryota > Viridiplantae > Streptophyta > Magnoliopsida > Boraginales > Ehretiaceae > Ehretia > Ehretia macrophylla. The sequence goes on from CM075768.1 coordinate 11,415,098, forward strand.
GTGGTCAAAGTGTTGAACATGGTCTTTTGGATCCCTTGTCCCATCGTATATAGGTAGGTTGGGCAGCTTATATGCAACCGTTGATACTTCTCGTATCTTTCTGATGAACAGGTGAAAGCCTTGACCACTCATTGATCTCCTTAGGTCTTCTGGGATCTTTGCTAGATCTGGGTCGGACTCATCACTTTCTTGCCTTCGTGGCCTCCTTACTTCTCTGTTGGATGAACTAGTGGAATCCTCCATCGTTTTGGTTCCTCACGCCTTGGCGGGGACCAATGGTCATTCCCTAAACGGGCTTTCTGCGGGGTTGGGGGTTGCTCTTTGGCGACCCTTTGTTCTTGAATGAAACTATCCATAGTTTGCTTCATACTATAGACCAACTGTGTTAGAGCTTGTAGCTCAACTCGAGATGCTGGCTCTTGAGCTGGTTGCTTAGTTTGAGCTGTTCCAGATGTCCTTGCTGGCCTTATGTCTGGCTGTATGACATCACTAATTGGAACGGTCGTGGCCTCTAGTATCAGGGCCATTCTAGAAGGTTGTTACTCATAATTGTCTTGTGGCGACAAGTCGCCGGAACTAGCATGGCTCCTAGTGTGAACTATCATTGTTTTCTCAGTAGGGAACCTTTAATCGTGTGCCACAAATGGCGCCAAACTGTTAAGGTAAAAATTTGGTGCAGTTGGATTTAGAAGGTTGACTCAAGCTGACCTCCTTTAGCCTGCAAAACAGAAACGGAGCTGCAAGGGGAATACCCTGCGTTAACACTCCGATGCTTAAGTTAATTGGGTGCTAGAAGAATGGAAGTGTAGGTAATTTCTAGAGAATGAATTAGTTACCTTCTCTAAAGAGTGCTTGGTGCATTTTATAACTTTGTATGGGAAAAAGTCTGACACGTTTTGTCACCCTCAGATTCTGTCGGGTGAGCTGTCATTTGGATAAGATCTTGGGATGTTATCGGGAGGTCAGATTTTGGGATGTCATTAGGAGGTCTGATTGGGATGTCTTCGGGAGGTGCTCGAGGCGCAGAGGTCGGTGTCATCATAGAGGACCTACTCTTTTATGCGTCGAATGGTGTTTCAAGGGTATAGAAGTCTTTTCAGTCAAGGGAGGTATTTTTACCCTTATCAGTTTGTTTGTTGTCACGTTCCTGGTGGGGCAGAAGAGACGGTTAGGATAACGAACTTCGTGGTCGTGCAAAGCTGGTCACTGGGTGCTAAGATTTTTCTAAACTGTTTCACTGTAGATATCATCCAAAACTCTTAAGCTTCTATTTCTTCCGTTAAGGGAAATTCAAGAAAAGATGGAGTAGGAAGACATGCTAATTAGACCTTTGTTTAATACGTGAAGAATTGTAAACTGGACCTTCTTCATTCAGTAATGAGAAATGGGAGAAGATGACAAAGGCCTTAAAGGAACCATTCCAGGGTCGTCTTCACTTTCAATGCGAGTTGGAGCCTGAATTTTTTAGATAAAGTGGCTAGTAGAGATTGAAGAATTGTGTCTACCCTCTTCATTATGTTGATGGTCCTAAACACGAATTAAACTTGCAAAGTTAGACTAAAGAGCTTCCGTTTGAGGATTTACAGTCGAGCTTTGACAAAATATTGCTTGGAGTGTGATTGATTGCATGTAAAGTGACCAGCTCATGCTATTATAAAAGCTTAACCTGTTAGTGTTAGTGGCAAATAATCTTAAGAGGGGGGTGAATTAAGATTATAGAAAAGTATTGCTATTTTAAAAATTACTACAACTCACAAAAACCTCTTTGAGACAATTTATCAAACACCTTGTGTGAATAACTAGATAAGAGTTAATATGATGAATAATAATCACACACAAGAGCAAGATAACTACTCTAAACAATATATATGACAATGAATGTAAATAGAGTAGGGAGAGAGAAATCAAACTCGGTATTTTCAAGTGGTTCGCACTCCCAAATGCCTAGTCCACCACCCAAGGTCTTCCTCCTTAGAATTTCCTAAACTCCACTAAATCAATGCTTCTTCAAATGTTGGTGAAGCACAAACCAACTTACAAGTCAACTCTTGAATCCACAAGAGCAAATACAATAATCTCTTGAACCCACAAGAGATCAACCAAGCTTCTTCAAATGTAGGTGAAACTCCAACCTACTATCCCTCTTCCTTTTAGTCTACAAAGGATTTTCCCACACTCTTCTCTTTTCAAGGATTCTCTTAATCCTAAACTAGAGCCCAAGAGTGTATACAATACAAATATTTGAGTATTTGAATGATAGTACAATGAAGAACAATCAAAACTCCTTAATGAGTAGATAATACAATTGAAATCTTTGAATGTTCAATCGATTTGCAAGTTATAGCTCAAGCTTGGTGTATATTGATTGAAAAATATGAAATTTGAAGCTTATAATCAATATATGATGTTTTTGAAGTTGTTGGAAGAGTTTTTTGATGATTTGGGTTGGTTTGGTATATATAGGAAACAAAGCAACAGACAAAAAACAACTAGTTTTTTAAACCAGCGTTTTGGCCCGACCGGTCAACCCCTGCTCCACCGGTCGACCAGTCGAGAAACCCTAGTCCGGTAGAGAGGTCTCGGGCGGAAGACCCCTGCTCCACTGTTCGACCGGATAAATAGTGCCATTTTTCAACTTTGCGAAATTAAGCCCGAAAATTAATTTTTCGAAGGGGAAGCAATTAGGCACTTCAAAAACATTTCTTCTAAAGTGTTTCCAACTTTTTTAACACTTCAAAACATTTTCCAAACTCTTGATAAAAGATTATAACCGATTTTTTGTAATCAAGAGTTTAAAATACATTTTCATCCAAAAATTCAATCTTTTGAAGATAAATCATTTGGACCTTTTAAGAGCACTTCTTCAAAAAATGTTCCAACCAAATTAACCTTTTAAAATCTTTTCAAAACTCTTGAGGAAAGATTAAAAAAACATTTTTTGGAGGATTACCAAGAGCTTGAACCATAAAAATGCATACCTAAGGCAAACGACATTTTTAAGCCGCTACCCCTTATGTCGTCACGTCTTCATCCTTATAACCCCACTTCGTCTTCATGTCTTCAAGTCTTGATTCTTGAAATATGATCTTTATTTCTTTAAGACTTTATTTCTTCATACTTGTGGTAATCTTGCTCGTGTATACAATAATGACCAACATAATTTGCATCTTTTCAATCTTGCAAGTCTTCTTTGATATCAATGTTATTTATCTCTTCATGCAAGATACTCTTCTTCATATAACACCAAGCGTCCACAATATATTTTGGCTTCCAATATCATTAGTATAATATAATGCACACAAGCCAAAACATTAAACAATATTTTGGCTTATAATGATATATACATTTAATGCACATAAGCCAATAAGTGTGTGTTTTAAACATGTAAACATATTAGCACAAACACACTTACAAATTCAATCTTCCTTGATTTGTTATCATCAAAATCACATATTTAGGCATAAGGCTAATAGTTAAAGAGGGACTTGTTGTATTATTTATTATCTTCAACACGCTCCCGCAAATGTAGGCGGAGTTAATTTTTGAGCCTATTGGACAATTTTAATATTTTAAATAGGTGGCGGTGAGTTTTGAATCTAAGACCTTTTGGTACCTAAGCTCTGATATCATGTAAAGTAACCACCTCATCTAAAAGTTTAAGCTATTAACGAGAGATTTGTTGTATTATTTATTATCTTCAACATTACAAATTAAAGATAAATCTTCCTGTTATGGCAAATATACTTAAGAGGAGGGATGAATTAAGTATTTAGCTAATTACTACCAATTAAAATTCTTAATATAAATAATTGAAATTCAAACAAGCAAATTATTATTCTCAAATTAGGCATCGGAGTGCTTAAACAGAGCACCACCCCTGCAGTTCGTTCTTATTTTGTAGGTTTCGGAAGTTGTTTCCAAGCCATTTCCTAAACCCAATTTCATACCTCAACACATCTAAAACTAAAACTTATCGGTTTACCCGTCAATTACTACTTATAAAAACCAAAATTTATCAATTTTACTATCAATTTTTGTTATCAGATTTTTATCAGACAGATACCCGACGTCTGTTCAGCGTGAAAACGAAGGCAGTTAACTTAGCTTCTTTAACTCACTCCAAGGAAAGTATTAGAAACGGCAATGCCAGTGATACTAACATGTATCACTACACATTAGAAACGGTTATTGATTTCTGAGAAATTTCCCTCATTTTATATAAGATGACATTTCGTATTCATACTTCAGACGCTATGAATTGCTCCTTTTATCTATATCACAAGTTGACATTTAACGGCCCTGCTTCAAGAGATTTAAAGCGAGAATGAAAAGGCAGAGGAGAATAAGAGAACAAATATTACAGTTAATGAAACCATGGGAACAATGGAATAAAGTGCAAGAATGTAGTGATATATGTAGTAAAATTAAACTCTAGTCTACTTTTCTATTCGAAAAAATTCAATAGGACTGTACTGCAAACTACAAATACTCTCTAAATTCACTAATGGGTAAAGAAGAACTCAATGCAAAGGAGAAGACAAAAAGAAATAAATGAGAAGAGGAAGCTCCAGAAGAGCTTTGTCGATAATCAATATCTCGTCATTTTAAGTTGTGATACCAGTCACCCTTTCGTGACTGTTAGCCGGATACGTTCAAATCTATAGAGGCCTTGTCTTGCGACCGGATGCACGCCCACAGAGAAGTGCATTCTTTGGGATGGGATACTCATCTCTCCATGAATTTGCAGGTGAATATACGCGAAGATAGAATTGTTGTCCTAGGTATTGCCAAGCCCAGTTCTCAGATCGGACATTCCACATTCCTACATTGTCAAGAGGCATGTAAACGGCAGTCCAGGACTTCGGATAGACCTATGCACAAGTAAACTCAACATAGTTAGACCTCACTAGTTAATGAAGAATACAAAAATTTAGCATGAACTTGAGCGGTTGACTAAGAAAATAGTTCGCACTTTTCAAAGAAATCATTCGAGAATTTGACAAAGGCGCCAAGGCCGTGGGATGAAGTAAACCATAATTAGGGGAGCTCTTAAAATGTTTATACTCTAAATAGGCTCTCAAGGAAGAAAGATATTTAATTACCTGAACTGTGCAACGAGAAACGCCATCTCTCAAGTTGTAAGCTAATCTGCTTGCAGGTGACCACTGCCCGCCGTCCATCCTGTCCATGCAAGGTGTTTATTCACCACAAACATCAACAAAATATTGTATAGTTTGATACTTTTACGGTTTATTTGTCGTGCAATTCACAAGAATTCATACTAGTAATTACATGAATAGTTTGATACTTTTACGATTTATTTGTCTTGCAATTCATAGGAATTCATAGTAGTACTTACCGGAATAGTATATTTACGGTGAAGAATATCATGGAAGTAACAAATATGACTTATTGACGTACTAAACACAATTTTCAGAATAAGAAAAAAAACTTACCCCACAACAAAGAAGATGTGTCCATCGATGTGCCATGACTGGACAGTATCTTCTGAGTTCTCAAACACCACCTCAGCGAAACCTCTGAAATTGGCAGCCATGACAGAAGTCTGAAGGTAACCACCACCACCAGTGGGACTGTCCGGAATGCTTCCAAGGTTAAATACCCCTGGAATATTGTAGTAGTCTGCAAGTTTGAGCGGTGTGTCCGCAGGGATGAATGACACACTATTGACAGCATATCTCTGTTTACCATCAATTACTGGGGCAGAGTTAGCCAGTCTTATTGTGCGTGTTGTATTCACTAGCCCATAGTGATAGGATCCTTGAGGGTTGGGTCTCGGCCCACTCGCAGTTAGATTTTGCCTGATTTAAAACAATGATCAAGATAGACTTCATAAACTCCTTGAAACTACGAAAAATGAACAATGACAAAATGAACAAATGAGGAGTACATGCTTACATTGCCCCCCTGTGGGATCAAATATGAGTAACATATACACAGAATACTTAAAATAAAAAAGCAACATCTGATTACATATATGCTTACCTAATTGATCGAGCCTGATTGAGAGACCAATCAATTTCAATTGTTGGTCCACCAGGAGGAGGACCAGAGACACTTCCAGCTGAGTTGCTATAATGAAGTACGGCTGTTCCTGTAAGTACTTGGGATGTGAAACGCGTTGACACCGCTATGTAATAATCTTGTGCAGGTTGGTCGGCCGTGACCAGCACAGAGTAGGACTGTCCAAGATGGATGTCGAGGGAATCATAGGTGTTCTGCAGTGTATGGGTTCCTTCCACCTCAACTAACAGCATCTTATGCCCCTGAATTCTAAAGTTGATAGAAGTAGCAAGCCCAACATTTGATATCCGGAATCTGTAAGTCTTGCCTGGACAAACGATTTCAAGTGCAAAAGATTATATAACCATCATATGATAGACATGAGTCACTGCAAGTACTGGCAGAAATTTTTTACCTTGATCAACTGTGACGGTATAACCATTTGAACCACGACCATTTATTAGAAGTCCATCAGGGAAGGGAAGATCATGTCCACTATCTAAAATAGCTTTTAGATCCTGTTGGCATTTGATATCAAAACCATGGTCAGTTAGTTTATGATTTATCATATCATTAACTCAAAATGTAATCGATGGAGGATTACTTGGGAATCGATCAAACGCCACTTACAGTGTGATTTTGCTTGTACCAATCACCAGCGAGTATAGTGAAATCTCCAGCAGGAGGAGGGAAAGGAACAGGAATACGAGGACGGCTAGATATTGAGATGCCACCAAACCCTCCAGCAGCCTTATGAAATGCAAGGGAGGGATAGTAGAAGAAACTACCAATCTGATCCTTAACTTGAAGGATATAGGTGAAGTTTTTCCCTGGTGGGATAGGACAGTTGGTGCCCCACACTCCATCTTGCCAAGAATTTCTTCTCTGCTGCACGCCATTCCTATCCAAAGAAATAATACTCACTAAATCAGAACTTATTTTTTATGACTCGAAGCACACAGAAAATGCTCTCAGTCAAAATCCAATTGATGGGGCAATGTTTCTGGAAACCAGAGCAGACGAAGATATAAACAACATAATATTCCTGTTAAGCATCAAAATCTGAATATTATTAACATTTATTTTATACTTCATTACTGTATATTTTTCCAGATGTGTCAATGTTACTCCTAAATTGCAGCATGAAACGCAATTTTCTTTACGCTTATTTCTGAGGGTAGCAGACAGAGAGATGGCAGAGTGAGACACAAAGAGAGCTTCGTTGAATTATTTGGAAGTCCCAAAAGGAGATTGACGAATAAAATGATGGTTTATACAAAGTCCATGAAGTTATGTAAAATTAGCTTGAAGGTCATCTCATGAAATGTTAAAATAGGTTTATTGGAATTCATAAAGATTAGACATATACTAATGAAATTTGAGTTGTCTAAAATTTAAAAATCTCATACCTATAATTCCATTAGTGTCAAGCAAATTCCTTGACTAGAGAAATTGTAAACAAGAGAATGCACGAGATATTTAAAAATCAAGAATTAGAATCCAGAAACTTCTCAAACATCTGTTTCATTAAACAATGTCCATGATCTTTACAGGATACTGAGGAGCACAAAACAGCTGTTTCCAGATATAAGAAGGAAAATTACATAAATTTCTTTTTACCCAAACCCCGAACTTGATAAAATTGAAGACTTAAGCCCTGTACGGTGTTATGGAAAATGAGTACTGAAAACTCTCAAAAACATCCATATGTACATCCGCCCGTGACTGGTGAGGGGTGGGCTCCACCAATGTTAGAGAGACGGACGTTCGTCTAACATTTCTAAGAGTTTTTCAATGAGTACTATCAACATTTCCTATTTGGCAGATCCATCATTACCTTTTGCCAGATTCTACTGTCCAAACCACAATGTAAAAGGGAAAAGCAGATCTCCAAATGCTAATTGCTTAAATATATCATGAAGCGGCTATTACAAGCATTATAAAAGATTAGGTAAAAAAAAACAACAATATAAAAACATAGGTCAGTAATATACAAAAGAACTAAAAATAAAGATATTGATGTTCTTTTATGTGAAAACCACTGAAACAGAGAACATGTTAAGATGACATCTTTTCTCACATATCTGAAACACTTCTTTTTTTTCATTCAAAGGAAGGGCGCCTAAGCCGATCTAACATCACTTTCAAAAGATGTTGCGCACTCCGAAATCGATCTTGCGACCTCTCACGCCGAGAACCATACCGCTAGACCAAATGGCCAGTGGCCGGAAAACACTATTTTTCAAAGATTGATGAAGTTACACTAGAAATGCAACCATTGCCCGGGAAGTATACAGGAGGAAGTGTTATAGTTAGAAGCACTCACCAAGATAATAGAAAAGGTTCATCCAAACTGTTGAAAACACTGATAATCAAGTTGTCATTGGTAACTGAATCAATTTGTGGCCCTGGAAACTGCCCGTTTATCAATATCCCCTGCATATAGTCCACATTTCACATATATAAGCTGAACATTTACTGCATAAATGGATAAAAAATTCGAATAAAACATTAGAAAGGGACAGCCTCCTGCACGAAACTCGTGTTATGCACGAGTTCGGTAAAAGGTAGAAAGGAAAAAATGAAAGAGAAACATATGCATGTGTGAACCACCACACTTAGAAAAACAATAACAAAACAACGATAACTATACCTGCTGTTTAACACCAAGAGGATAGATATCACCATAAGTAACATTCCACGTAAAGAATCTGTATGGATCTTCACCAATGGTGCAGCCCACAAGGCACACCATTGTCACCACCATTAACACCCACCACACACTCCCCATCTTCCTTTCAAAACACTACTCTCTCTTACTCACACAATGGGTTTCTTTATCTTCTTTTGCCACCACCCTTCACACACACTTGTCTCTTTTCTCTTTTACTTTATGGCACACTACAGAAGTGTTATTAGATCTTGGTTTTGCAGTGTGGTTCAAGACCGAGAGAGATTTGTATGGCCTTTTTGTAAACAGAGCCACAGTAATGTGTTAGCTGTACTTCATTGTTTATTTTCTGACCGAGGCCGTGTGCGACGCGGTTGCGTTTAACCATTTTAAGTTCTTGCCCACATTACTCTGCTAAAATACCGGTTTTCGCCTTGTAGTAATAATATGGCAAGATTTAGATTGCGTGATCTGAGATTTACTATTATGACCAAAAAACAATAAATGTAAGATTTATTTTTGACAAAAAAGAAAGAAAACGATGTAAGATTGAGCAAATTGCACAAATCGTCTTATTATTTCTTTAAAATTTTAAATTCATCTTTATTTTTTAAAATTAACTGATTTAGACTCTATTATTTTTTAAAAAATTCAAATTATTTCTTATAGTTCAAAATTAGTTAATTTAATATCTATTATTTTAAAAAAAAATTCAATTTAGTCCCTATTATTTTTCAAAAAATATAAGTTTAGCCAATTTAAGTAAGGACTAAATTAAAATTTTTTGAAAAAAAATAAGGACTATGTTGGCTAATTTTGAACAATAAGGATAAATTTAATATTTTTGAAAAATATCATAAATTAAATTAACTAATTTTGAATAATATAAACAATTTTAAAATTTTAGAGAAACAATAGGAATTATTTGCGCAAATTTCTCATGTAAGATTTACTAAGTTTTGTTAGGAGTAATGTAAGATTTGCAGATGATTTTTTCTTTTTTCTTACTTTCCAACTGTTCAACAAATTAGATTATAAAAGTGAAACTACTAGGAACTCCACAAATTTTTTTTTTTTGGGGGGGCTACAAGGACTCCACGATTCCTGTTTCCCTTTTTTTTTTTTTTTTTTTTGCTTTTGTTGTTCCCGAAAAATTCTTTCGATTACCATTAAAACAAAACGTACTAGCTACAAAAGGTGAAAAAGGAAAATGAAGAGTGAAAAGATACAGAATTTGTTTTATAGAGATAAAAACCTACTAAATCCCAATTCTTGCTTTCCTAAAGATGATTTAGGATCATCTCATAATTAGAAGTCATTTTAACCTTCTAACATTATATTATAACTATTTATTTAAATTTTAAATTATAAATATTGGAGAAAAAATACTTTAGTTAAGTGAATAAATAGCTAAAATGGAATGTTATAAAGTTATAATAAACTTCTAGTTAGAAGATGATCAAAATCCAAAATATTAATTATTTCCAAAATTCTTGAAATTACAAATATACAAAACTTTTCCCTCAAATATCTTCTAAAAAAAAAACATTTTTTTCCCTAATTTTTGTTCCCCAATTTCCCTTCAAACAAATAGAAACAAAAATGTGAGAAAATCTTCAAATAGTAACTCAATAACCAAATCTATGAACCTATGAGTAATTGGCTACTTATGTAACCATTGTGTCTTGAATGATTTATTACACTTTTCTATAGGTTTAACTCTATTCACTTGCATTTAATCCATATTTATTAACTAATATTGTATTATCTACAATAAAGGGTAAATACTTAATTTGGTCCCTTATTTTTAAGGTTTGTGTCATTTTAGTCTTTATTTTTTAAAATACACATTTTTAGTCCTGTTTGTTTACCCATTTATTCTAACTTAGTCCTTATATTTCAAAGTATACATTTTTAGTTTCGTATCTTTATAATTTGTCTCAACTTTATCCTTATCTTTCAAAATAGTGGAAGATTAAAATAATAAAAATATGAGACTAAAAAAAAATATTTTAAAAGATAAGGACTAAGTTAAGATAAATGGTAAAGATAGAAGACTAAAATGATACATTTTGAAAGATAAAAATAAAATAGCACAAATTCTAAAAATAAGGGACCAAATTGAATACAGCTTGTAATAAAGGATTAAATATACCATGACAAGCTGTTCGCAAGCGGTCTAATGAGATTTCAAAGGATTAAATATATATTTACAGGAATATTCAACTCTAGCAGTAAGACCATTGTTCTCAGGAAAGATTAATCTTGCGTAAATATTCATATTCTTTGGAGCATTATTATATATCATCAATTCCTCTCTTCACGCTTCTTCTTTATTCTTTTATATTAATAAAGTTTTAGTATATATACATATATATATGATATTTAATATCCAATACATAAATTCTTATCATATAAAATACAGTTAAAAGAGTGAAGGAGTGGTATAAAAAAATACTTACTCTTTTTACTAATACGTACTAGGCTACCTTGGTGCTAAAGAAGGATGATACAAAATTTCTTAAGTGAGATCATTACAATATTTTAACTGTTTTATAACACTTTAATTGAAAAATAAGAAAACATTGTTATAGATGTCTTTTAGAATAATATGTAAACTAAATTTTTTTTCAACGATTTTATTTAATTGTAACAATTCATTTTTTTTCTTATTACTTTTTGTTAATTATTGCTCATGAAACTACTTTTTGGAACTAGTTTTAAAATTATAATTTAATTACAACTATTTTTTAAACAATTGTTTATTATTTACCAAAGACCATTGCAATTAATATAAAATTTGCAATAAGACCATATGCAACAGCTGAAAAACTATTGTATAACGTTATTTGTATCATTTTAGAAACAATAATGCTAATAGGGATCTGTGTAATATTTGGAACCTCCATGAGATTATTCGCTAGGTTTCAAGATCATTTTTGTAAATGACATTACACTTATAAATGGTTTTGCCATAGTTTTTATTTAGTTGAATAAAAATTTACACTTACTGACCCAGTAAAAAAAAAACGTATCATTTTTTAACTTTGCACGACGGTTTTAATTAAGTGTTGCGGCATATTAACAATGTGGTAGCGGATAGGAAGATTAGGATGTAAATTGAGTAATTGATCAGACTAGGAAATGCGTATGTATTGAAACCAAAAAATTAAAAGTGCAATTAAGACTGAAGTATTACTGTAATGGATATACATTTTTTCCCCAGAGTGTTCATTTGGGGAGATTTTGGGCATAGAATAAGAATCAATCATGTATTTTCACACGATACATGTATATGTGGATATTTTACATTGACTTTATCAATAAAATAATTAGACCCCTTCCAAATCCACGCAAACAAATCATATGCAAAGGATGGAGCTTTTGACACTCCACGTGCCTCTCAGCATCTGCTCATGTTAGGCAACATTGGTCTCCCTTATCTACCACTGCATGGATCATTCAACGTGACATGGGGCGTAGTTCATGGAGATGCGTAAACAGATTATGTCAGATTGCTTGGTTGGTTTTGATAATAAAATGTTAAATTTCTATTCATTTAACATTGACGTGACAACCCAGAGTTGATTGTAATTGTCGATTAGTAATTTATTAAAATTAAATTTATATTATTTTATTATAAATATTATTTAAAAATTAACCGTCTTAAGACATGTGTTGGTATGTATAGCTAAACCACGAGACTTTTAGTCGTGGAGTGATTCTACGTGATCAGGTAATTCCTCATCATAAAGAATAAAAAAAAAAAAAAAACATATGTTGAATGTCCAATAGAACAAAGCTTGTTTTTTAACTTTTTTTTTTAATTTCACCTTTTACTAAAACCTCTTTTATAAATGGGCTAAAGATGTTAGTTTCAGCTTCTAAATTCAACACTTTTAAATGTCTAAAAAATAGGACAAACAAAACTTTTTTTTTTTTTTGACTAAGCCAGAGAGATGGATTTCATTACAAAATGAACAAATACGAGAACAAACACCACATCCTGAGTAACAAATCAACAATGCGTCCAAGCTTGAGGATGCGTGAAAGAAAACAAGGTACATACTAAGTCAAATTTAACTGAAGCCTATTGGCAAAATGTCTATTGATGCTAGTATTACAAAAATGTTGTTTAGCGTGGGTCTTACAAAAATGTCCTCACGTATCCTCTCAATAATTTGCTCTTCCGTGCTTGCATCATTCCGGAAAATGCGTCCGTTCCTTTCAATCCAAATGTGAATGATAACTGCACAAAACAAGAACCTAAACATGTAACTTTTAAGATCCCTGCTATCTGTAAAAGAAAACGCAAATGTAAGAATTGACTCAAATGAAGAGATGGGAAAATCAATAAGCAGTAAATTCAAACTTCATTCAAGATTCTTTTTGTGAAGCTGCAATAAAAGAAGATGTGGTTTTTTGTCTCGCAGTCAAGATAATAGAAAATAGGGTAAATTGTGCCTAGCACCCTTGTAGTTTACCATAAGTGCACAGAACCCCTTTGTACTAATCAAATTAGCACATTACCCCCCTGTGGTTATTAAAAAAGGTGCACGGAACCCCTCTCCGTTAAGAAAATCGTTTAACTTAACTGGGAGTGTGATGTACGCACGTCCTTTGCAATTTTGCAACAATAAACTAACATTTTCACTTTATTATTGAATTTTGGACCAAAATACCCTCACACAAAGCCAATCCTCACCCCCAAATCCTAAATATATATATATATGGAGGCCTCCACGCAAGTTAGCTAATGAGTTTGAGCAATGGTGTTGATGTGTTTTGATGTAGCACCAGAGAAAAGGCCTACAATTGATGAGCTTCGGCGGAGTGAATTCATAAGGAATACATTTATACATACATACATATATATATATATATATATATATATATATATATATATATATATCAACTGTGTATATACATATATATGTATATCAACTGTGTATATACATATATATGTATATCAACTGTGTATGTATATAAATGTATATATGTGTTCGGCTGTGTATGTATTTTGATTGCTTCTTGAATAAATACTTGCATATAGCTACATGCAGCTTCAACACTATACTTATTAGCTTTTTTTTTTTTTTTTCAACATCATGCTTATCACTGTGGTGTTGGCAGCATGGTGGGTATTGGTGGCAAAGGGGAGTGGTGGTGGTGGTGGGTTTGGGTGTGGTGGTGGCTGGGTTTGGGTAGTGGTGGTGGGAGTTTGGATTTGGTCTGTATTTTTTAAATTTTTTTTGATAGGAGTATATCTGTCATTTTGATATTTCTGTTAAAAAACTAACATAAGTTAGTTAATAGGGAGAGTATGCACTCTTTTTGTTTATCATAAAAAGGTAATGTACTAATTTGATCAGCACAAAGAAATTCTGTGCACTTATAGTAAATCACATAGAGATTAGACACAATTTACCCTAGAAAATAAACAGAGCGTTATTTATAATTGATTGAAAGGTGTCATGAGGGTACTTTGTCATTTTAGCATCACCGACTGGAGATCTGAGCAGACATTAGTAGCTGTATATGGTTAACTTCACTATGACTTTTGTCAAGGATTGAACAGCAGCTACACATTTTCCTGCGGAAATATAGCGGAATGTTGAATGTCGTTTACAACTGGCATTAAAATATACGCGTTTCTTTAAAAGGTTATGTGGGATGTTAACTTCATTAGGCATTCAATATTTCGAATATTTTATGACAAAAGTTTGTATGGACCTCCAGATTTCTTTACCTTTTTTTTTTTTTTTTTTTTTTTCCTGTTGAAGGATCTCCACAGTTAACATAGATTTTCTCATCCCCACATTTTAAGCATATATAGTCTCAGGGGTGGATTTAGCTTAGTGGGGGGACCCCAAAAGTAAAATTATTTTTGAGTGAATTAAATTTGTATTTTTTAAAAATATATATATTTTAAAAATATTTTTAGATTAAAAAATTTATTTAGCCTCTATTAAAAAAAATTTGTTTATATATAAATGTTAAATTGTCTGTTTTTAGCCTCTATTAAGTAAAAATTATGGATTCGTCTCTATATAGTTTTATAGGTTCATGCAAGTACGTTCTTCTTCACTACCTTTATAAAATACTCGAAATATATGTCTTTTCAATCTGAACAACTATTTTTTTTTTGATGATGTAGGAACTCAATTGACGGAGTCCGACCCTAAAAATCGGCAGAGCCCGATCAACTAATTAGCTCTACTAATCTACTAATTTTGATATTTAAATCCGAACAACTAATTAGCTCATACTAATCTACTAATTTTGATATTTAAAATCATTTCATTCTGATACTCTAACCTGGATTTATTCGTTTCTTATGTAAGGTTTGCAAATTGAAAAACAAATATAAAAAGCCAAACTTAACATTTTATGCAAAGGTCAAAACAAGCTAACCTTCAATTGAATTTCGAATTTCGAACATATAGAACACTCCTCTCAATCTATGCAAAAATCTTCTATGGTGCAAAGAATCGAAAGTTATTAAATGACTAATATTAAAATATAAAAAGAGAAGTTTTTTCTTCTCTAAAGAGAAATAAGCCTTGTACAAGATTAAATCAAAGGGGTCATTGAGCCAACTGTCAAGTAATTGGTTAAATCGGTGGATGAATTACATAGGTTATCTAATATTTTAAAATTGTTTATCATGTTATATATAAAGGATAATTGTTTTTGTCATTAATCAGTATCAACAAAATTATCATTACAATGTACTTAAACTTATACATAATTTTCAACTAGAGAATTCATTTACTTACTATTATGTGTTTTGTTATTTTATTAGTAAAATATTGTGGGCATAAATATACTTGATATTTAAAAAAACAAAAACAAAAGAAAAGAAGAAGAAGAATGATCCCCATCCTAATAATTAAGACAATAAATTTTGAATAACTTCTATTATTTTATCAGCATTTTTTTTTTCACTAGGTAAGTAAGTCATTTCATTTCATCTCGATCAGCTAAGTGTTTACTAATACATTAAATGACACATTATTATCACCTAAATAAATTCCCTGCGGTGGTTAGAAGAATGCTATTATTGTTAGAAATTGCAAATTCCAAGTCTTTGACAATTGAAAAAGATGCAAATTTTCGAGTTCCATTAAGAGCCCATTCAACCATAAAGTTGTTGGGACCCGTTTAGCGGTTCGACCTCTAACATAATTAAATGTGCTTACAACTTGTGTTTGACGCTTGATGCTTATTCATTTTCTCATTCCTATGAATTATTACTTTTATTTTGCTAATAAAACTATAAAACCCAGCACACGAATCTGCCAAAATTGGATGATTTGATGAAGATTATATATGGACAATGAGACAAAAGCTTATATGATTGATATTTTAATACAAGCTGACTGCTAACCTAGGATATAAGTATCTCTTAAGTTTTGCATTTGTGGATCAAGATATACGTCTAAAGATCGTAGTTACCATAGATATTAAAAATGGATATTTGAAAGCTAGTTCATAAAAAAAGAAAAGAAAACAAAAAGAAAGTGTAAAGTTTATGTGAGTAAAGCTGTTGTATTTCATTAAATTGAATAGTATATAACCAGATGTATTTATAATACATTGAGATGCCTATATTATGTGTAATTGAAAATATAATTTATAGATAAACAAGAATCAAACTTTAAACTTCAAAACTAAAGTCTGTTATCACGTCCTCTCAAGCGAAATCGGACTGTGGACGGCAAGCTTGTCACGTAAAGCAGTGAACCTATGCCGAGATAGTGGTTTTGGCGTAATGTCAGCCAGTTGATCCACTATAGAGATGAACTTGATGATTAAATCACCAGAAGCAACTTTTTCACGCACAAAGTAAACATCAACCTCTATGTGTTTGGTGCGAGCATAAAAGACCAAATTAGCTGTTGGGTAAGTGGCACCGATGTTGTCACACCAGAGAATGGGCTTCTGGACTGTAGGTAACCGAAGTTCACTGAGAAGAGACTGAATCCAACAAAGATTAGTAGTGGCAAATACAATGGCTCTATACTCTGCTTTGGTACTTGAGCAAGATGTGGTGGTCTATTTCTTGGCTGACCAAGAAATTAAGTTTGGGCCCAGATAAATACAAAAACCATGAGTACTATGACGATCATCCTGGCGACCCGCACAATCAGAATCTGAGTATGCATAGAGGGTCATATCTATAGATGGCCGAAAGAGTAATCCAAGATTATCGGTGCCTCTCAAGTAGCGTAGAATACGCCTAACAGCAGACCAGTGAATATCAGTTGGAGCTTGCATGTATTGACAAACCTTGTTCACAACAAAACTAATGTCGGGCCTTATGATGGTAAGGTACTGAAATGCACCCACTGTACTGCGATAAAGTGTAGGATCAGAGAATGGCTCACCAATGTATTGAGATAACTATTGAGATAGAGCCATCGGAGTGGTGATCGGTTTGGCTTCATGCAATTTTATACGAGCCAGCAGATCATGAATATATCTCTGTTGATATAGTAAGACACCAGTGGAATTGCGTTGAACCTGAATCCCAAGAAAGAAGGATAAGTCACCCAAATCCTTAAGAGCGAACTGACGATGTAGAATTGTAGTGACAGAGCGAATATCATCTAAACTGTTGCCAGTAAGAATGATGTCATCTACATAAATCAATATATGCAAAACATCGTTGTTAACATGACGCATAAATAAGGATGTATCTGACTTGGATGACAAAAACCCAAGACGTAGTAGAAAAGTGCTTAACCTAGAAAACCAAGCTCGGTGTGCCTGCTTCAATCCATATATAGCCTTTTGCAATTTATACACATGATCTGGTAGTGTCAGATGACTGAGGCCAGGTGGTTGAGCCATATAGACTTCTTCATCAAGAAGAGCGTGCAAAAACACAATATTGACGTCAATTTGATGAATGGGCCAGTATTGTGAGATTGTGTAACACCCTGATCCCTCATAAGACCCTCATATGACCGGAGCCCCTATTAATTCCACTAAACTCAACTCGATCCTAACCCTGGGCACGAAAAAATGGGAAAAATGGACAGACTGTTTCTAGGCCAAACCACATACCTGCACTCAAAAGAAATGGACCACAAAACATGAAACAACAT
Organism: Ehretia macrophylla; assembly: GCA_037974665.1. Lineage (NCBI taxonomy): Eukaryota > Viridiplantae > Streptophyta > Magnoliopsida > Boraginales > Ehretiaceae > Ehretia > Ehretia macrophylla. Next base: position 11,432,906 of record CM075768.1, read on the forward strand.
CCACATGGTAACCTTCTCAAGTTACTAAGGCCATCCGAGCCTTTTACTTAGCAAAATAAAACATACAAGCATGCATTCACTTTGGCTATTGTACTACTATGATTATCATTTCACTTATCATACCACTATTATTTTCTACTTCAGTTTCTTAGATTTTAAGTCCAGTAACCATCCTTATCGTCCATACAAGCATGCAAGCAAACTAGTCAAAGAGTAAAACATTAGAAGTTATTACATGCCATTAATACCAGGTGAGCCTTTCCTAATTACATTTATTACAATCGACTAATATAAACAAGGCACGTAGGCCTCAAAAGAACATACATAAACATTTACAAATTATACAAGTAACATTTAAATCTAAGCTAGTAGTAAGGAACCAAATAGACTCTCAAGCCTCTTGTTCCTCATATTCCGGAAGAACGAAACTTGTCTTACCTGTAAAGTGTTAGAAAGGAGGGGTGAGCATACAACACATGTATACTCAGTGAGGGAGGAATTATACGGGGAGCTTTAGGAGATCATTTTCATGCAATGCATATAAGATGTATAATGTAAGCATAAAAACTTTTCTAACATTCTTAAATAAACATGAAAATGTAACATTTCATGATAAACATTAAACTTGAAAACTCACATTTAAGATATACATTAAAGAAAGACTTATAAAAGATAAGCTTGAATACTAAGCATTAACGCTAATTAAACACAAATATAGATGTACCAAAAAGACATGTAACTCTCCAAGGACATAGAGACCAAGCGAGAGTCACACCATAAAAGGATATCTCTCGCTAACCCACATGGACGCCAACCTTTTCCATGTGAGCCTCTTCACAAACCTACATGGACGCCAACCTTTTCCATGTAGGCTTTCTCCCACATGGACGCCAACCTTTTCCATGCAAGCTTCTTTCCACATGGACTCCAACCTTTTCCATGTGGACACTTAATGTTGCAACTTTCACTATATTTACGCTTGTTAGCTTGTTAATTCGCTTGGGTTACTTGATGATATGACATATAATACATTAATCATGCGCTATATCATTTGAGCTAAGAGCCATGCTTGGAAAACATTCTTTATCTATAATCATCACGTATAGCATATAACAAAGTAAAATACTTAAAATGCATATAGAAATAATCCTTCACCTTAAGGAGCCATGAACTCTTTCAATCTTCTCCCCTTGCGCCAGCACTAGCAATATAGACAAGGGAATAAGTATATACAATCTACGCAACCATACATTTACAATCAAAACTAGATAGCTACTAATTTCCAGAATCTCTTCAAACATCTATATATTAATGCAACTACGCTTAACAACAAAGGCCCCTTTGTCACTAACTCTCACGAACTCCAACCAAATCACCTAACCAATCCTCAAATGTTACTAGGCTGACTAGAACCTCATTAGCATCATAAGCATTCTCTCATAGCAACAAGATAGTTTCAATCCACAAGAAGTTCAACCAAACACTATTCCATAGTTAACATTTAAGCTATATACTTCACACAAGCTACGAAACTCATAATCCAACTATACTATCCTCACGTAGCCACTTTATGACGCCTTTAAACACTAAGAAACTTCACTTTAACCCACAACTACCATTTAGCCCCAAAATGCCTCTTTGCCCAATTATACTACAACTACCAAACCCAATCAATATAACATTGCCATAACCACGTCATAGCCACTAACTAGCATATCTAAGACTGTCTAACATACCCAAACACGCTAAATCAATACTTCTTTCATGTAACCCCTTGGTTCATTAGTTCAACTAAATGCACATGCAAAACACGAGTCACATAATTCATAAGCTAGCTATTCTACACTTCTAATGACACTACTTAAAGTAATGAAACCACACTTTTAACCACGTCTATCACAAAAGTCCCGATTGCCCCATAGTCACTTTAAACTACAACTACCCAAACCATCCCTCAAATCAATGCCATAAATACACCACGATCATTATTTCACACATTTAGGACCCTAGAACACATCAAATTACACCCGGCCAACATTACGCGATTAAGGCCCCTTTGATTCAAATTACAATTTTCTAATTTCAAGCTATATTCTAACCAATTTAACTTTACATTTAACATCCTAGGCATTTATGGTACCTACTAGAAGCATAAAAATATACATTGCAAACAATTCCCAAATTTTGATGAAAAATACTATCCATCTTCTTCTATATCAAGCCATAACCAATTCTAACAAATGGAAATGCAATATGACCACATAATCATGTTCTATATACTCCATTAATCATAATATATGCAAGATAAAGCTTAAAACTAACCAAATATCACAAATCTATATATTTCCAACTTAGGGTTTAAACTTTAAATAATGCACAAATGGATGAAACCCTCACCAAAGCTTGAAGAAGAATGGTTGATGATGCTCTAGCAGTTCCCCTTGATCAACTCCAAGCAACATTTATGACAAAGATTGAAGAAAAAGATTTTTTTCTCCTCCATAGGAGCTCACAGCCTAAGGGCTTTTTTTTGCTATTTTTTTTTATGTTTTGCTAATATGTATGTATTATATGTATATACGATATATAAATGGGTTTGGGTCAAAGGGTTTATGGGTTTGGGTCAAACAATGACAATATAAATTGATTTCAAAGTCCAAAAACAAGCTAAACATTTTAAAAGCCCACAACTAAAAGCTGGAATTTACTATTCACTCGGGACACAAAACATTTTCTAACTCACACTCCCGATATGCAATTAAAAATTATGAACGTATAACCAAAATCACTTATATTTTAAGGGAAAAATACAAGATTTGTAAAATAAAATACTTTAATTTTTACCCCGGGCTCAGGGCTCGTTTAAAAATGATAAAAATAAGTCTAATAAGCATTAGAGAAAATATTAAAATAATAGTTAAAATATTTTTATTTGAATTAATAATGCTAGTGTCCCCTATTAAAGAAAATATGAGAAATAGAAGAATATAAAACTACTACATAAGTTTAAATGCTAGAATGATCGCCCATACACATATTGCACTCAAACTGGCACAAATTTATATGCAAATATGTATGAGGTGCTATATATTAGGTCTGGGTTGTTACAGATTGCCAGAGGCAAAATAATACGAACAGTAATAGGCTTTACCACAGGACTGAACGTCTTTATGTAGTCCACACCTTCTTCTTGATTGAACTCCTTGGCTACTAAACGAGCCTTGTACTTCTTGACTGAACCATTGGCTTTGCGCTTGATCCAAAAGACCCATTTACAACCAATAACATTTACTGTGGGTGGCTTAGGAACTAGTGCCCAAGTCCCATTTTGGATGAGATCATTATATTCATTGCTTATGGCAGTACGCCAGTGAGCAAACTTGGATGCCATGGAGTATGATGTTGGTTCAAGATTAGTAGACAGGGAGGGTTGAGAGGAGATTGTGGTGGCAAATGTGACAAAATTGGGAAATTGTTTGCTAGTGCGAGTATTGTCTCTTGTTCGAGTAACCATGGGGTGAAGAGAAGTGGAAGAAGATGAAGGCTCCTGTGAGGAAGACATGTGAAGGAACTAAAGACGTCGGGGAGAGAAGATTAGTGAGGTGAGGAATCGAGTCATTACTATTGTTCGAAGGGTGTAGTGAAGTTTGATCAGACAAAGTAGGGATGGCAACGGATAGGGTTTATATTCGAATCTGACAGGCTTTTGACCCGATTATAAACCCATTTACGAAATCGATAGAGTATCTGTTAGGGTTTAGTTTTATAAGTGATTACCGATGGGTAGTCCGGTAGGGTTTGGTAATCGCAATTTAAAAAAATATGAAACCCAAGAACCCGATTAGTAATTTAGTAAAAATATATTAATATATATATATATATATATATATATATATATATATATATATATATATATATATATATATATATTATTAAGAAAAGATAATTTTTTAATATTGTCTAAGATTAATAGTTGTGGGCTATAGCCCAACTCTTATTATTTATGTTTACCTGTTCATTTTATCTAATTCAACTAATACAATTGCTCAATTGCTGAATAATTCAAACAAGAATGACAATTTACAATTGTGACAAGTACTTTATGCTTTTTTTTTCTTCAGGTTATTTCATATTATTATGGAAGGATGATAACTTTTCGGCATAAAGATTTTGTTGAATGTTTTTATTAAGTTTAAGTGTGATAATAGACAATAAATTTAATTTACGTTTTCTAATCCATTGCGATTTGTCATTATTTTAGTACTTTTTTTTTTCATTTCTTTAATTTAAGTTTTTCTTTTAATTTTTTTTTCTATTCATTAACGGTTTGAGTCGGGTATTTGCGAGGTTTTGAATATTTAACGGGTTCGGGTTTGGTAAGCAAAATCTAAACTCGACAGGTTTTCGTTATGGGTTTGGTAAAATATAATTTAAATGAGCTCGAGTTTGGTTTTATAAATTTTAGTGGGTATCCTACCCGTTGCCATTCCTAAGGTAAAGTAGCATGATGGGACCCACTAGAAAGAAGATAATGTTGTGAAAGTGTCTGAGATGATAGGAGTGATGACACAGGCGGACACGTGTTGAGAAGAAGAGGCATATGAAGGACTACTGGGTTGAGTGGCATTAGTTGAGAGGGAATTAGAGTGAGATTGGCGCGTGGGACAAGGTGGGACCACGGTTGGTGATGATGGAGACATTGTGTGAGGCCTGACCCCAAATAACGTGTGACCTCGATTTGCATGCCTTAGACCTATAATTATATGAGTGACCTTGAATTACGTGCCCTATCTTGATTTTTGTGCATGCCTCGTCATACGTGTCTTGATCTAGAATTGTCTGCCCTAGCCTCGATTTACGTGCATTACCTCGATTTGTGTATCCTAACCTTGAACTGCGTGCCTTAACCTAGATTTAAGTGTCATACCTTGATTTATGTGTCTTGCATTGAATTACGTGCCTTGTATTGGTCTGCGTGCATTCACCTAGGATTGCGTGCATTTATTTTGAAATCTGTGCATTTACCTAAAAGTGCGTGCTTTACCTCGTAGTGCGTACCCCAGACCTAGGAATGCATGCCTGCACGCTAATTAATAAAGATTCCTACACAAAACACTAGACCATAAAATAATCCTACAAACTCTACTAACATTAAAATACTATTAAACTATCCTAAACATTCCACTAAGCTATATTTAAATCCTAAATCAACCCACTAAAAGACAAAACTTCACCAAAACCTACATCCTATCATCAAACACTAGAATTCAAAAAAATAAAAATAAATAAACAACACACACACACAAGGCCTACACAGCCAACAAGGATTTCCTACTCACCCATACACACAAAATTATAATTAAACTCACACAAGACAAAAGAAAAACATTCCTATGACAACACACAAGCGCAAAGCATAAAAAAATCCCTAAACACCCTACCCAAGCTTCACTTTCTCGGCCCTCTCAATACACATGCTAAAACAATTCAAATTATATCCTAGAAGACAAAAAAATTCAGCCTAGCAATGCCCAAGGCCGACACCCACACATACAAACATTCAAAGAGCATCTTCAACTTTATTTTCTCTCAAACTCTCTCATTCTCTCTCCATTTCGGCTAAGGCTTTCTCTTGAGCTTCCAAGACCTTAAGCATGCTCTCAAGACCACTTCAAGATTCGGCCATAGCAAGGTATTCAAGCTAGATAGCTCAAGTCACACAAAAGCTCACAAAAACCTCTCATTTTCGGCCATAGGTAAGTTTTAAGGGATTCCTTCTTTGTCTTTTGGTTTTACACACATGCACACCCTCTACACATGCTAACTAAGCCAGGATTTAAGGAAAATCAAGCTAACACTCGGCCAAAGCAAGGAAATAGGACATTTTGTGTGTTTTCAAGAGTATTTCGTGCGTCTTAGCTAAATCTTAAAGATGTGAGGGTTAAATCTTTTCAAAAGCTTTCAAAACTCACATGCATACTCTCATATGGCTGTATTTACTCTTGAAGTTCATGTATATGTGTTTATATGAGCCTATCTACTCTTGCATGACTTGAAAATTGCTAAAAACTTTGATATATGAGTCACATTTTCTGGCAGCTTTCTGACCTTGTAGAACAAAATGTTTTTGGCCTAGAAAACGATGTTAAAAATGCATGAAATTTGGTAGGTCACTATAGTTTTCAATTTTGAACATATCTTTCAGAAATAGTCTAAGGCTAATGTTGAGTTTAAAATCCCAAAAAATGGCAAATATCGAAATGTGTATGAAACTGGGCAGTTTTGCGTAGTCTCATAGTTTTGGTCATAACTCCTAAGTCCGAACTCGGAATACAGTGAGGTTTGTTCCTAAATTTAAACAACTAATTAAGATTCAATTTGAAATTTTATTCACTGAATTTGGAGGTTATTTTCTTGGCTAAACAAATGAAGAAAAATAGACTATTGCAGTGGGGTTTTTGCTTGGTAATATGCTTTAAATCATATTGTAATTTTACTTGAGGTGTTGAATGCTTGGAATTGTGGAAATTAGAAGTTGTGTGGACTGTTTTGGTTGGTTGAGGTTGCTTAAATTAGTTGATGCATGGCTTAGGTTCATTGCATGACGAATTATTGCTTAATCGTATGTGTAAGCCCGAAATCGAGGCCCTATTGTTTACGAATGCTTGCTAAGTGATCGTCCTATGGTTAGATGAATTCATTTGAGTGGTTAGTGGGCTGTCCAATAATCCCTAAGCATGTATGAATTGGCTTAAGTGCCTCTTGTGGTTCTTTGCAAACAAAACCAACACTCGAGCACAACCCTGTAAACCCTAATGGCTATGTAGACTCCCAAGTCATAAACCGCTCTTGTGTGACTTATAATTGATGTTGAGGGATGTTAATAGGCTGCCCGTAATTATCTTTATAGCTCTAAGCATGATTCTCGATGATTGCATAATGATAAGTTAACTATTCTTGCACTCGGTCTTGTGTAAAGTGTCGTAGCATGCCCGTATGTCTATAACACTTGGTATGTGAACTAAAATGACTTATATGACTTGTGTTATATGGTGATACTTGGCTGCCCGTTAAATGTTCATAAGCGTCTAGGTGTTATTCAAAGTGGATTCACATGTCAAAGTATGCCTCGTATGTTTACTTGTCGATATGTGATCATACGTGTATTCGGAGGCAACCTACTTTGTTGACCTCCTAATGTGAATTGTTAAAATATATTCTATGGCTTGTTTTGTACATGATTACTTGACTTCCTGTGAAAGTTTAATTGCTTTCAAATCGATATATGAAATGATTATATGTTCTTGCAATGCCTTATGTGCCAATATATCAAAATGTGATCATATACTTGCTCGGAGGCAACCTACTTTGTTGACTTCCTAATGTGAAATGTTAAATGGCATAAATGTGCATTGCATATAAGGTTGTAACTTTTCATTCTGGCATGGTAGCGTTCGCGTCACTTCGGGCGGCATCGGGCTTGCCGGTGTATTGGCGTGACTACCATGGTCCAATTCCCTCTCTCGCTTAGGGGCTAGACTTCCTCGAAGAGTTGGGTCGTAGGTTTGGGGTATAATCTGGAGTACACCCATTGGAGTGATAAGTGGATGATGGATGCCGGCTACAACATTGGTTATCGGAAATGAACTTGAGAGCAAAAGCTCACCATATTCTTTTTACTATGTGTTTAAGTACTCTCGCTTGGTTCCTAGAGGACCTCAGGGAGGAAAGATGGGTAAATGTGTTCATTTATATTTATGTTATGTTATGAACTTACTTATTTTATATGACATATTTCCAAAGGAGTTTTCATAAGATTAACCAGAAAAGAGTTTCAAAATGTTATCACTTGTCCCTTTCGCTGAGTTCATAAGGACTCACCCTCTTTTTGTCACAGGTGAAGCCGGATTTGGAATAGATACTCGAAGAGAATGTGCTTGTTGATGAATCCTTGGAGTGACTACGTGCCTTATGTGTTTTGCTTGAATGTGGATGTTTTATGGACAATGTGTTTGATTTGAAGACTACTTATGTTGTTATTGTAAATGACCCCCGTTGTAATTTGGGGTCTAATTTTGGCTTGTACTGATTATAACCAGACAAACTCTCTATTTGGTTGTTTGCTATCACTATATTGGTTTAGTAGTTATCATAGGCATTTGAACCACTAGGTGAAGAACCAAATAAAATGACTTTACTTAATCTTAACCAGGTACTCACTCATAGGCTAAAGAATAACAAGTACTTGTGTAACAGGAATTGACGAATAAACGGGACATAGTTATCATGTTAGGCTTAGTAATCAAACGAAACTTTCGAGATAAATTAGTAGATATCAGTTGATGACAAAATAGGAATCTTTATTGGAATCGGTGTAATGATTGGAAATTTTGAGGCGTTTAGTAAATAGGTCAAACTAAAGAGCCCAATTACAGTCGTTATACTGTCGGTTTTTCGAGAAATCTTTTGGAGTCCTAGGCTAACGAATAAGCATTAATCTTCGCTAATCGGTTATAGACGTGAAATAATGATAATGATTTACGTCACACCTTAGTCTAGCCTCTATAGGTCGGGTTGGGGCGTGACACATTGCATGATAACCAATTATGGAGGAGTGAGAAACTTGATTTAAAAAAGGTGAGAAAGAAATTGAATTGAGCTAGTGCGTGAAATTAGGTGATGTAGGAGCTGAGAGAACCGTTGGCACATTAATTAAATAAGGTGGGACCATAGCTTGTGATGATGGAGACATGTCATGTGAGATATTTATGGAGGAGTGAGAAAGCGGATTGACAAGAGGTAATGGAGTGTCTTGGAGCACGGAATTAGGTGATGCAGAGGCTGAGAGAATCGATGGCTATGTGTGGGTCCGCGGAGGACACGTGGCTGGCGTGAGAGGTAAGGGAAGTGGGTTTTGTGAAGCTGTTGAGAGCACTAAATTGTCATACCGAGAATCAGGGACAACGAGATTTGACTTATCAGATAGAGATAAGTTATTTGAGCCGCGATTTGTGCTAGAGGACAGAGGCAGTGAAAAAGTGTCGATGGTATTTAAAAACAGATGAGACTTATCAAAAATGAGTTTTTGAAATGGAAATTTTTTTTCATCAAAAGAGACATGACATGACAGATGCATTTTTCCCGTTTGTAAATTATAGTAACGATAACCTGCATGTTCTAAGCTGTATCCTATGAAAATGCAAGGAACAGACTTTGGACTGAGTTTATCGACTTTAGTGGCTCCAAGAAAAGGAAAACATATGCACCCAAAAATTTGAAGAGTGGAATAATCTGGAGGCTTAGAAAATAATTTCTCAAAGGGAGAAATATGATCTAATACCGCAGTAGGCAATTTATTGATTAAATGAACAGCAATAGTAAAGGCTTCTAACCAAAATTGTTTCGGAAGTGATGCATGAAACATTAGAGTAGTGCCTATTTATGAAATGTGTCAAATTTTCCTTTCAGCCATACCGTTTTAAGATGGCCCTGAGCAAGTTCACGAGCTCTATCACACTGGAAGAATTTTATTTTAGAAGAAAAGTGATTCTCGGTAAATTGCTTGAAATAAGAAAAACAATTTGCATTATCACTTTTATTAACCAATGGATAAATCCACGTAAAGCGAGTTAATTCATCAATAAAAATTATAAAGTAACGAAACCCAGAGAAAGAGAAAATAAGAGCAGGTCCCCAAATGTCAGAATGTATTATTTCCAACGGAGTACAAGCATTATTTTTCAACTACTGAAAGGGAAGCTTATGACTCTTCCCCATCATACAAGAATTACATAAGGAATTTAAACTTTTGACATCAGAAAAATCTACTAAACTTCTAGAACGTAAAACAGACATAATGGGAGACGATGGATAACCCAAGCAACAATGTTAGAGAGTAGAGGAGAGGCGAGAAGTTGTCAACGCCACAGGAAGACTGAGTAAGACACGAGATGATACCAACAGAGTGTAAAAATTGGACTCAACGTGGCCCTCAGGAAGTGGTATCTCGGTGCAGAGGTCCTTGACAATACATTTAGAGGGAAAGAATTCAAGTGAGACACGATTATCTTTGGTAAATCATGTGATAGATAGTAAGTTCTTTGTTAAGCGAGGAATATGTAAAACATTGCGAAGAGAGAATATACAAGAAGAAGTAGGAAGATAAGCAGAACTTGGATTTAGAATAGGAAGAGCCTTACCATCACCAACAACCACCTGATCAGGCCCATGATAAGGATGGCATTGTTGAAGTAAATTGGGGTCACAGGTCATATAAGAGGACGCCCCAAAGTCTGGAATCCAGGATGAGATAGAAGCAGATGGAGTGAGGAGAAGGGAAAACTGAGTCTGATGGTGGACACCAGCAAAGTGTGTGTTGAGACCATTGTTTCTGGATTGAGCATAACGATACCGGTACTTTGTAGCATTGTGACCAAATTTATGGTAGATTTGGCACTTTGTATAGTTATTGGAGGATGTCTGCTTACTCGATGAGTGATTGAAAGAAGATGAGAAATTCGTTTTGTCAGGCCTAATATGGGTAGCGAGAGAGTGTATGGTTGGAGTGGGTAAGAGACCCGATTGATCAGAAGAGGTAGACTTCAGATTAACGATTAGGGCAGCAACAGTTCCATCATTAGTAGTTGAAGAATAGTCATTATTGAAGAGGACCCTCTGTTCATACGTGAGCAATTTCGCTCGTAGTTCAGAGAAGGAAGGAACAGTGGCTAGATTTTCAATCGATGTTACAAACAGGCGATAGTCATTTGGGAGACTGTCAAGAGTAACGATGACTAAGTCCGAGTCAGATAAGGTATCACCAATAGCAACTAGAGATGTGAAAAGGTAATGGATTTGTTGAAGATAAACCACAACAGAAAGAGACCCCTTGCGAAGATTGTGAAGTTGAGCTCGGAGAAGTGATTTGCGAGCCAAGGATTGTGATGCCCGGCCCAAAACCCCATGTGCATTCATATCATTTACTGTGCATTTATACCATTTAACGTGCATTTATATCATTTTTACATGACTTTGTCTTGTATTACGCACATTAGTATCGTTTTACATGCATTTAGATATTTTAAAGATTGTAGACATTAATTAGTATTTTATTAAGTTACAATAGCTAACTAAACAATTAGAATCAAACTATATGGCAAACTAGTAGATTTCACTTAGTTAAGGGGGCAACTTGGTCATTTGGCCTCTACAAATATCTTCTACCTACCAACACAAACAAAATACACTCACACCATACAACTCACACCATTCAACATACACCACACACATGGCACACACTACACATACACACACCCCATGGCTGAGAGAAAAAAAAAAGAGGAAGAGAGAAAGAAAGAAGAAAGAAGAAGAAGAAGAGGGAATAAGAAGAAGGTTCAAGCTATTCCTAAGCATTTTTCAAGCCATCTGCTAGCATCTACAAGCTTTGTTTTGCATTTGTTGCTACATTTGAGGTGAGGGATGTTTTCCAAAGTTTTACAGAAGTCATATAGCTCATGGTAAAGAGATCTATATGTGTGTGGAGCATGATTACGTTCATATGTATGTTAGTTAGTAGATTTGATCTCAAATTGGACTTCTAGGGTTTCAAGACTTGGTTATATTGCTATATTGTGCTTGTTCTTGCTTTTATAAGTATCATAATGTTAAATATGAGTATTATACTTGGATTGAGGTATGACAATAGAGGATGCAACATTAGATGACAAATCTTGGTTGTTGATCTTGTAAGTGTGTTGTAGTGGTTAGTTTGAGCCCTTTGGTTGCATCTATGATAGTTTTGCTCCTAGATGATGTTTGTTTCATGTTTAAATGGTGGCAAATAAGTGTATTTGAAGGAAGTTTAGTGCATGAGCTTAGTTGATGCAAGAATGAAGGAGAAAGGATGAAAGAACATGAAAATTCGGAGTTGGATTTGTCTTGGCTGCTCTAGTCAGATGAAAGAGTTGGTCGAGGGAGCTCATCCGACTCCCTCATCCGAATCCTATTGCTTGAGTTGGTTGAGCTCCCTCAACCGACTCCCCCCCTCCTTTTTGTGCATTGAGTTCATTTTATATTAGTTTAAGTTGTGGCTTTGTTGCATTGATATTAACTTGTTGCATGGGCATTATAGGGGTTAATTGTGGCATGATTGAGGTATATAAATATGTGTGGATGCATTGCACATAAGATTACATTTGAACAAGAACTAATCAATGAGCATCGACCTTCTATGAACTTATTATTGTTATTTCATGTTATTGCTTACATAATAGGAGACAACCTACTTTGTTGACCTCCAAGTATGTTTTAAATGTTACATGTACCTAATTGCAAATGTGATTGAGATGTTATAAGCTTATATGTTATACGACCTTGTAGAGTAGTACCCACTCTCGCTCGGTGTCTTTCTTGGAGGAGTTGGGACGTTCCCCTTATTAGTGCCCTCTATCGCCGATGAGCTTTGACCCCGTGGGGGAGTTGGGATGTTCTTGTTCAATTGTTATATATGCGCGCAGCAGGTTGATACTGTTAAATGATCAAGTAATCTAATCAACCCCATGGTAGAAGTTTCGGTACTGCTTAGGCGGTATCGGGCTTGCCAGGACGGACAAGCTACCATGGTAAATTTGTGGTGTATATCCGGATTTCACCCTCTTGTTTGGAGTTTGGGGATATGATATTGACAAAAGTTTCAAGGCTGACCACCTCCATTAAATGCTCGTGAAACTGTATCCTTTCATTATGTGATTTTTTACTCTCGCTTGGTCCCTAAAGGTCCTCGGAGAGTAGAGCTACCTGCTTGTTATCTTGATTGATCTCATTCTCATTAAATGTTTAGGATATTGCGTTCTCTATTTGCATCTCTTATTTCTTCATGCTTGTCCTAGTTTGTTATCATGTTTAACCTTGTATCTTATTAACTATTTATCTGTGCATGACGCAGCTTTTCAAAATGTCTTCTAAATGGTAAAATACTTGCGAAAATCCCTTTTCATTATCCTTCACTGAGCTAGGTGTAGCTTACCCTTCTTTATGACAATTACATGTGAAGCTAAGTCCGAGTCAACTCTGCAAGTTGAAGGAAAAGTTCCCTTGTATGATTAACCTCTTGTTGTAATAGATGAGTTGGCTGTATTGAAATGCCGCGGTCCCTCTCGAGACCGGAGCCCCGATCTAATATCCGAGGCCACGAAAAACAAGGAAAGACAGACGGAATTTCCCCTGTTTATAGGACAATCAATTCACCTGCAAATAATAAATTTATCCTCAAAGCTACAATCCGACTCCAAGATACAATCCCATCCTCCAACGTCATTATATACAACAAACTCCTCAAGGCCATCCGAGCCTTGGAACCCAATATAATAACACACAAGCATGCAAGGTTAAAATCTATTGAAATCTTATCTTTTAAATCCACTTATCATACAACTCTAATTGTAATTACCGTACTTATTTAAATATTAAGTCCATCATTCAACTTCCTTTAGCACACAAGCATGCAATCAAAAGGCAATAAAGTTTATCATTAACTATTACATACCAACTATGCCACTAACTATTCAAGACTACAACTTCAATTACAACTCACCAAATTTATCATTAAGACATACAAGACCTCAAAGGTCTCAAAATAAGACATATTACAATAACACATATCTTCAAAGGCATCCAACCTCTGCAGATAAGCATCTGGCAACACAACACTCAAGGTAGTTGTTCTAATTGCACCTGTAACATGTTGAAACGAGGAATAAGTAACCAAAGTTACTCAGTGAAGGAGGGGATATAGTAAACCAGGAGTGTTTTCAAAAATCATTTCGTGTAATGTAGCAAAGAAAATCATACAAGTAATATAGTATAGTGAGTTAATCGAGTAAACAATAAATACATATCAAAAGGATATAGTTCATCTTCTTGTCTTCAATCTCGAACCACGAGCCATGATCTTCAAGCAAATGCCGACAAACCCCTTATTCCTCCAAATGGGGTACTCCAGATGTACCCCGATCCTACGACCCATTTCTCCCGAGGTAGGTCTATATGCTCCAACGATGTGAACCACGCCTCTGGGGTAGTGGAGTATACTCAACGAGAAAGGGAATAGGCACCATGGTAGTTGAGGGAGACTGACAGCCCGATACTACCCGAAGTTTCTCGACACTACCATGTCCGAAAAGGTTGCGTAACCTATGATACCCCGAACCTGGCACGCATTTAATAGCATTTAATTAAGTGTTTAATTAGTTAAATAATCCATTACGCACTATTTTCATGTTTCTTTTAAAAGTATTCAACTAATACTTGGATTAATTATTTTAAATAAGTATTAACTATGTTATTATATTTAATACTCGGTTTCATTTCCTTGTATTTAACTAATTGATTATTTTACTTAACCTATTTATTTAAAGTATTATTTTGATATTTCTTTTAAAATTATTCAAATAATTTTTATATTGACTAATTAAAAGATTATTACCTATTTTTATTATTTATAGTAATTGGATTTATTTTCTTGTATTTAATTAAGTGTCATCTTAAATGTTAGTATTTAATTGCATTTGATTACGTGTTTATATTAACTTGTTCATTCGTATCTTAGCTTTAATTTCATAATTCTTTAAAATATTCTAGAAATAGTTAAATTATTTATGTTTAAATGAATATTGATTATTGTGATTATTTTAATAATCGATTTTATTTTCTTGCATTTAATTACTCGGTTTTCAATTAAATGAGAAAAGTAACTCCAAGCCGGAGTGAATTTTAAACTAAATTACTTTTTAAAAATTATAGTTTTAAGAAATTGTTTATCATTCTAATAATGATCGTTTATTGACTGTTTGATCATAGTGCATTGAAAACGAGAGTTAGAGAAATATTTTTCGAATTTAGTGAATAGTATTTTTAGCTTAATTGGGTTAGTTTTAAGTTGTTTTTCATTTAATTGCATTGTTTTAGCTTGAGCTAGAATAAATGTCATCAAAATGAGCTTGTTTGACCATATTTTCACTTAAGCTTAACTTTGCGAAAGGACCAAAATGCCCTTTGTCGTCTTTTATAAATAAAACAAGGCAAAAATCAAAACAAAACAAAACCCAAAATTTCCATTTTGTCCCCTCCCATGGCCGAAATTCAAAGGGAAGAAAAAGAAAAGATTTTGCATCAATTTTCTTCTACAATCTTGTGTGCAATTGGACGAGGATCGTGGCTAGGGTCCTTGCGGGTCTTGATCTTCAATCTCTGTGAGGGTTTTCACGTTTTTGTGCATTTTTATTTGAATTTGATTTTTGTTTCAAATTTTTAGATTTGATATTTATTGTGTTATAATGCCTGTTATTGCTTGAAATAACTTCCTTAGGATTCGTAGAGCATTGCTTGTTAGTTATTTAGCAATTTTTACGACTGAAATTGCGTATTTGAATTAGGAAAGAACGTGAATAGTAAAAATAAATAGTAAAACCCTAGATTTTTGGTTTTTTGATCCGAATCGCGTTTTCTTGATTACGTTAGGTGCCATTAATGCTAGAAAGATAAAATGTACAATAAAAATGGACCGGTCTTTGTTAAAATTAAAAATTAGACAAAGAAACAAAAAGGGGCCGTTTGACCAAGTGTTGACCGTGCTTGAATTGAGTTGGGGGTTTTGCTATTGGGGGCATGGATGGCGCTGTTGTGGCATTGATTGAGTGTCCGGTTAGCATAGCTGTAGTTCAAACGCAATAGGTGGACTTTCGGGCTTCGAGTGAGAAAGTGAAGTTTCGTGACTTAGAAACGTGCCTTGTAGTACCTAAGTGAAGGTAGTGAAATCGGTTTCTTAATTCCGTAGCTCATTTTCTCGTAATTGCCTTTGGAAGTTAGAGATTGAATAGTGATATTTGTCGTTTTCGTGTTTGAACTGCTATTACTTGTTTAATTGATGTTATTGTTGATATTAAAGATAGTCATGCTTGAAAAGTTAATTGAATGCTAATATTGATTGTAAATGCTTGATATCTCGTATATCGCCACTTATCTGCACTTTTGTGCTATCGCTCGTTTATTGCTTGTATCTCGTATTGCATTGCATAGTATCAGACGCGTGAGTGATAGGCCTCTCTAGGCAGTCTCGGGCTGCCAGGGCTGGTTGCTCTAGCTCCGTGTCCTATTTCCATTCTCGTTAGGGGTGCCACCCTAGGAGATTTGGGTCTTAGATGTGTCGGGGTACATCTGGAGTACACCCAGTGGAAGTTATATGGTGGTTGCGCGCTTATTGTCATCGTTGTCAACATCAAGCTCGAGATTGATATATTGCTCGTGAAATGGTACATTGCTCGTATGAGTGAACCATAGCCTTCAAAGTGTGGTTTAGCTTTGATGGGTTGTGTTAATACTTTCTTTAATTGTTTATTGTATTGTTGTTTATATTGCTTGTTGTTCTTATTGGATATATGGTTTAACTGTCTTATTTGCATTGCACGATCTTTTTTCTCTCCACCTCGATATCTGTTTTGCCCTCACTGAGTATACGTGTTGTGTATACTCACTCCTCACCACCACATTTCAGGAATTGCCGTGTTAGTTGGAAAGCTCGTACTTGAAGAGTTGTCTTGCGTGTTATGTGGCTGAGTGGTAGAAAGATGCAAAGATGTATGTTTTCGTGTATTGTATGTATTTAGTGTTACATGGAATGTAATTTAAGTTTTACTAGGTTATTGAAGTGGTATGATAAGCTAGTTTATGTATTCAGTTAGTATAGTTTAACTTCAATGCATGTTTGTAGTGTTTAAAGAAAAGAATTAGAATAGTCTGGGTACTTGGAAATGTATATATACTTGTTGTGTTTAATTGTTGAGAACCGAGGCTCGGATGGCCTTGAGGAATTGTGAATGGTTGGACATGGTACTGGTCCACTTATATGCTATCACATGTTTGCATTTTGCCTAGAAATAGGGGAGACTCCGTCCGTTTTCCCTAAATTTTATACCCGGGTTTGGAATTGGTTTGCGATTAGATTGATTAATAGAACTTTCGGTCTCGAGAGGGATCGGGTTGTTACAAGTGGTATCAGAGCTTGTTTAGCTCATAAGCAGGGACAGGGTCCTCGGTCTGTCGGGTAGTAACCCTTGGATGTGTGTTTGTCAAGTGAGTTTTGAAAATGTGTGCCTGTATGTAAGATTTTGTGTCTTAAATTGAATGTGTGCACCTATGTGATATAATTCTGTGATATGTGTTAAAGGTGTGTTATGTGAAGTGAAGTGACTACTCGTATATTGAATTGGCATCGTGAATCGAATCGACCTCGTGAATTGTTATTTGCGTGAACTATTTCTTATAATGTGTGTATTGGAATGTCTTGAATTGGTTGTGCCGTGATTTGAATTGATTATGTTGTGCTTGACTTGATTGTCGTGCTTGAGTGACTTTGTTGAATAAACTGTTTTACAAACATGCTTGCATAATAGATTAAGGCATATATGTATAAATGTGATATCTTGGCATTCATACATGTCCTGTTGAAATGGTAAGAAAGACTTCTTCCTCCCCCTGAAGAGAAGTGGTTAGTAGTAGGCCTTCCAAGTTATATGGATTGACGGGAATGGACAGTATTTCACTAGCCTTTATTTGGGAGTTGGTGTTTGCTTTTGGAGCTCGGTTATTGGTGAATCTCTAAGGTCCTCCTCTGTGCTTAACAGTTGTGAAAGAGTAGCTTTTTCTTGGGGTTCTATTTGGTTGTTCTCTGGAGTATTCTTTGATTTTCTTATTAGGTATTCTTTGGAAACTTTTGTTGGCACTTCTCGGTGGACTTGGCTATTGGGATCTCAATCGGACTTACTGCACGGTATTGTCTATGGTGTATGTACCTCGATCTTTATTGGTGTTTTACTGGCATCCCTGATTGGAATTCTTTAATGGCTTTCTCTAGAATTTTGGTGGCCATTTATTTAGTACCTTCTTATTGGCATTCCTTAATAAATTTCGTATTTGGGATTCTTATCGGACTTCTATATGGTATCATCTATTCTATTCAAGCTTAGTTTTCTATTGGTAATCTTTATAGTACATTTGTTTTAGTCTTTATTGGTATTATCTCGGCGCTCTTGGTTGAAATTTTATTCTTCTTCGGTATTCGTGTCAGTGGGGTTCTTGTTTGGATTTATGTACAGTATCTTCATTTGAGCCTTTATTCGGCATTATTACTTGGAACTTCTTCTTAAGCTTCCCTATTGGCCTTCTTGTTTAGTATACTTGCTTAGCAACCGACGAAGATTAGTCAGAGTTGGATTCAGTGGATGCAGAGCTCTATTGGAAGAAGAATTGCGAGGACGCAATTGTTTTAAGGGGGGAAGGATGTGATACCCCGAACCCGGCACACATTTAATAGCATTTAACTGCATTTAATTAAGTATTTAATTAGTTAAATCATCCATTACGCACTATTTTCATGTTTCTTTTAAAAGTATTCAACTAATACTTGGATTAATTATTTTAAATAAGTATTAACTATGTTATTATATTTAATACTCGGTTTCATTTCCTTGTATTTAACTAATTGATTATTTTACTTAACCTATTTATTTAAAGTATTATTTTGATATTTTTTTTAAAATATTCAAATAATTTTTATATTGATTAATTAAAAGATTATTACCTATTTTTATTATTTATAGTAATTGAATTTATTTTCTTGTACTTAATTAAGTGTCATATTAAATATTAGTATTTAATTACATTTGATTACGTGTTTATATTAACTTGTTCATTCGTATCTTAGTATTAATTTCATAAATCTTTAAAATATTCTAGAAATAGTTAAATTATTTATGTGTAAATGAATATTGATTATTGTGATTATTTTAATAATCGGTTTTATTTTCTTGCATTTAATTACTCAGTTTTCAATTAAATGAGAAAAGTAACTCCGAGCCGGAGTGAATTTTAAACTAAATTACTTTTCAAAAATTATATGTTTAAGAAATTATTTATCATTCTAATAGTGATTGTTTATTGATCGTTTGATCATAGTGCATTGAAAACGAGAGTTAGAGAAATATTTTTCGAATTTAGTGAATAGTATTTTTAGCTTAATTGAGTTAGTTTTTAGTTATTTTTCATTTAATTGCATTGTTTTAGCTTGAGCTAGAATAAATGTCATCAAAATGAGCTTGTTTGACCATATTTTCACTTAAGCTTGACTTTGTAAAAGGACTAAAATGCCCTTTGTCATCTTTTATAAATAAAACAAGGCAAAAATAAAAACAAAACAAATCCCAAAATTCCCATTTTGTCCCCCCCTCCCATGGCCGAAATTCAAAGGGAAGAAAAAGAATAGATTTTGCTTCAATTTTCTTCTACAATCTTACGTGCAATTGGACGAGGATCGTGGCTAGGGTCCTTGCGGGTCTTGATCTTCAATCTCTGTGAGGGTTTTCACATTTTTGTGCATTTTTATTTGAATTTGATTTTTGTTTCAAATTTTCAGATTTGATATTTATCGCGTTATAATGCCTGTTATTGCTTGAAATAACTTCCTTAGGATTCGTAGAGCATTGTTTGTTAGTTATTTAGTAATTTTTACGGCTGAAATTGCGTATTTGAATTAGGGAAGAATGTGAATAGTAAAAATAAATAGTAAAACCCTAGATTTTCAGAATTTTGATTCGAATCGCGTTTTCTTGATTTGGTTAGGTGCCACTAATGCTAGAAAGATAAAATGTACAATAAAAACGGACCGACCTTTGTTAAAATTGAAAATTAGACAAAGAAACAAAAAGGGGCCGTTTGACCAAGTACTGACCGTGCTCGAATTGAGTTGGGGGTTTTGCTATTGAGGGCATGAAAGTACTTTTGGCGCTGTTGTGGCGTTGATTGAGTGTCTGGTTAGCATAGCTGTAGTTCAAACATAGTAGGTGGACTTTCGGGCTTCGGGTGAGAAAGTGAAGTTTCGTGACTTAGAAATGTGTCTTGTAGTACCTAAGAGAAGGTAGTGACATCGGTTTCTTAATTCCGTAGCTCGTTTGCTCGTAATTGCATTTGGAAGTTAGAGATTGAATAGCGATATTTGTCGTTTTCGTGTTTGAACTGCTATTACTTGTTTAATTGATGTTATTGTTGATATTAAAGATAATCATGCTTGAAAAGTTAATTGAATACTAATATTGATTGTAAATGCTTGATATCTCGTATATCGCCACTTATCTGTACTTTTGTGCTATCGCTCGTTTATTGCTTGTATCTCATATAGTGTCAGGCACGTGAGTGATGGGCCTCTCTGGGCAGTCTCGGGCTGCCAGGGTTGGTTGCTCTAGCTCCGTGTCCTATTCCCATTCTCGCTATGGGTGTTGCCCTGAGAGATTTGGGTCGTAGATGTGTCGGGGTACATCCGGAGTATACCCAGTGGAAGTTATAAGGTGGTTGCGCGCTTATTGTCATCGTTGTCAACATCAAGCTCGAGATTGATATATTGCTCATGAAATGGTACATTGCTCGTATGAGTGAACCATAGCCTTCAAAGTGTGGTATAACTTTGATGGGTTGTGTTAATGCTTTCTTTAATTGTTTATTGTATTGTTGTTTATATTGCTTGTTGTTCTTATTGGATATATGGTTTAACTGTCTTATTTGCATTGCATGATCTTCTTTTTCTCCACCTCGATATATGTTTTGCCCTCACTGAGTATACGTGTTGTGTATACTCACTCCTCACCACCACATTTCAGGAATTTCCGTGTTAGCTGGAAAGCTCGTACTTGAAGAGTTGTCTTGCGTGTCATGTGGCTGAGTGGTAGAAAGATGCAAAGATGTATGTTTTCGTGTATTGTATGTATTTAGTGTTAAATGGAATGTAATTTAAGTTTCACTAGGTTATTGAAGTGGTATGATAAGCTAGTTTATGTATTCAATTAGTATAGTTTAACTTCAATGCATGTTTGTAGTGTTTAAAGGAAATAGTTAGAATAGTCTGGGTACTTGGAAATGTATATATACTTGTTGTGTTTAATTGTTGAGAACCGAGGCTCGGATGGCCTTGAAGAATTGTGAATGGTTGGACACGATACTAGTCCACTTATATGCTATCGCAGGTTTGCATTTTGCCTAGAAACAAGGAGACTCCGTCCGTTTTCCCTAAATTTTATGCCCGGGTTTGGAATTGGGTTGCGATTAGATTGATTAATAGAACTTCCGGTCTCGAGAGGGATCGGGGTGTTACATAACCCGAAACACGAATTCGAGAATTCACGAGATCTCACTGAATAATCGCAAATAAACACGAGAAATCACAAGATAGCAAATAAATAGTATATATAAACTTTATGAATTAAACTAAATCATATAATCTAAAAGCAATAAAATAAGCTAAGATGCATAAAAGAGATGAATACTCCTTTACCTCTACCAAACCTATAAGTATAGCTTAGGTTTACTTCAAACCTCTTTGAATCCACTCAAATGTGCAACCCCTAGTTATTCATATAAGTGTAACACTTTTTACAATTGATTATAGCAATTCTAACTTAACTAATTGTGAAATCTCAACCCACAACGATAAAAGCTGTACAATCACTTGTTTATTCCACATTATTACATAGTTCAGGTAGTCATACAAATAACTAACATTGTTAGGTGAACAGTGGCACATAGGAAATGAGTAAGGCTAATAACTATTAACAAAAGTTAACTTTAGATACTAACAACTAATTCTTACATTTCGTTACACATCCATAAATCAAAGTTGAACACTCTAAACATAGCAAATTCACTAATCAATAGAGCTTCTAGTTCACATATAAAGTTATCTCACATGAAGTAGTAGTCAATGGAAGAGATACAATAGAAACAAATAGTGCTAATCACATATTAATCTAATACAAGTCCAACAATTATTTAATCTATAATTAGCAACATCTTTAAAGTTAAGGTTTCTCATTTAGCGATTAAGGTTAAGAATAAAAGGTAACTTTACAAGTTAAGAAAGAGTTGTTTGACTATTACACCGAAGTTGGTCCTTTGAATTAAAGACTAGTTAGTACTACCAATACAGGTTCATAAGTTGCTCAAGCTTCCTTTACTTTACATTAGTTAATAACTTGTATATGAAACTAGTTCAACTCCACTTATTCCTTAATCAGCTATTAACTTAATCTAAACGTAATTCTCTTAAGGTTTTAAAGCTAATCAAATCTTGGTTCTAATAAGGTTCAAAGAGTATTAAACATATTCATTCATATGGTTTACCTTTCCCTTATAAGTGTTCGCTAGTTTGCACATAAGTCACATAATAGGTTAAATAACGCATAGAGAATCATATCATATTGTGCATAGCTCACCTTTAACATATTATATATCTTCACATAGATTACATTATATAACAAGCAACAACAATGCCTTATAATACATTATTTAACTTCAAGAAACATTAAGAGCACAAAACAAATAAGCTCAATAGTTTCAACATCTCAGTAATAGCTCAAGTTTGGCTGCATATTTACCTAAATAAATGACTCCCAAATAAACTGATTTTTGCATGTATGGAATATATTCGAAAGTAGATAACTCTAGAATCAAACGGCACCTAATTACGAGCTAAATTCATCAAGATATGACTAAAACAATATAGGTGCGCAAGCTGTCCACATTGCTTACGTTTTCTGTCACCCTTCGATTTTTAATGTTTTTGAAGTCCTAAATGATTTTTCCTAATTTTTCAGCCTAAAAAAAGTTTGTTCCTATCTGATCAAACTACCTACCCTAATTTGTTTGATTTTTTTCTAGATTACTTAATACTAGGTCAAAAATACAACGAAATTCAGGCAAGCAAAACTGTCCTGCACCAGTTCAACTACAAAACTCATTGATTTTGGAATTTTCGGGCAAGTAAATGATTTTTCATCATTACTCGACCCAAACAAGAATTATTCTTCTCAAAGTCTAGATGAACATACATATTTTTCCAGAATTTTTTCTCAAAGGTTACATGCTCAAATAGTTCACACAATACAACAGCTACAACAAAAATTATGTAATCATATACATGTCCAAACTTGTATAATACAACAATTTCTTACTCAACAACACATATATATGCAATATAACTTCTGAAATCAGTTTTTTAAAGGATTTCCCTCACCTTATAATCTCAAGAAATGATGATATGAATCTTGAGAGGGTAAGATCTAGCTCCTATCTTTCTTCTTTCTTCATCTTTTTCTCCTTTTTTCCTTGATTTTTAGGTGTATGTGTGTGTAGAGTGTGTGTTGGTGTGTGTGTGTATATGCCGTTTGTGTGGTGTGTGTGTTTATGTATTTGTGTTTTGTGTGAGTGTGTATATAATATGTATGTGTATGTGTTTATAATAAAAGATATATAAGCCTAATGACTAACTTATCCTTAACTAAATACTTATTTACTTGTTTGCCATTTTGGTTAAAATCTAACTATTTAGTTACTCTAATTCATAATTGTCTACGTTAATTATTTTTTACGATTCCTACGATTTTCAAAAATGTTCGGGAAGTCCCGAAATTGCACGTAAAATGAGAATTATGCACATTAACCAATTAAATGTGCCTACTTACATAAGAATGCATTTATATTGATGCAATACATGTTAATAGATTAAATTTCTTGTTAAATTAGATGTATGCACATAATTTGAGATAAGTGCGCGTTAAAGGCAACTGATTGCACGTAGAACAACGAATAAGCTCACTAGCAAATAAAAATGTAGTTTCGCACCTATAAATATATTCTAATTATTTTACTTGCATGTTATTCTCAATTAAATGTACATAACTGTAATAAATATACGTAAATATACTCCAAACATGTGATGCACAAAATAACATTTTTCTCCTACCTTATACGAGTCACATATCATGGCAAAAATATAAATTCAGAAAAAAAGACAGTCAAATTTCACTATAAATAGTAACTATTCCTAAAATAAGTAAATACACATTTTAAATACCCAAGTAAAGTATGCAACAGTTAATATAGACATGTTGGGGTCTGGGGCGTCACATTCTCTCCCCCTTAAACTAAATGCGTCCATGCAATTCTTTTTTCAAAATAATCTCCATAAGTATTCTGAATACTCTGAATAAGTACTTCATGAACTCCAAGGATGAACATTGAGGAACACACCAATAAAAATCTCCCAATAAAAGTTCCAAAGGAAAACCATCAAACATGAATACCGGTAAGAATATTCACGAGATTCTCCATATGGATATCAATGGAAACACCCAATATGAAATCCAGAGAACATAAATACCAATGCAAAATCCCAAAATGAATTTGCTTCAAGGCGAATACCGTTCAAGAATCCCAATAAGATTGTTAAACAAGAAGTCCAGATAAAACTTCCAAGTGAAAATACCAAGAAAATACTGATGAAGGACTTCTAATTCCCCACAAACACCAACCGCCTGAGTACCGAATAAAAATTCCGGAAGATAATACCACTATGAAATCCAGGCATAAACACCAACTCCAATAGATGTCTGATCAATCGCTCTTCCTTCTATTAGTCCACATCTCCCGAAAATCCGCTACTGACCTCCTCTTGATAGAGGATAGTTTACTTACCAGTTTAAAGGGTATTGTATGTATGTATGCAGTTGAAACCATATAAAGTATACATTTATTAACACATACACAATTTATTGAATGTAAGGCTCACGTAGCAGGCATTTATCACATAAGCACAACAGTAATATACAGATAGTGATATAACACATAAAGACAAAATATTTACATTCAAGATATCTTATTCATATAATTACACACAATGCACTTAGCTTGCAAGACAATCTAGACATTTCACAACTCATGCAACAAACTCTTCATATTCTTTCTTTCATGCTAGCATGCTATTCACTTGGACAATCATACACTTAGACAAGTAATCAATCACTCAATCCTATAATCATACAAAGCCACTTAAACCATAAACTAAATACAAATACATAAAGCTCACATTAAGACATAACTTTATATATTCCGAGCACTTAACACATTAATATACTTAGCACACAAGTCATGAATAATACTCTATCCACGTAACACACTTTACAAGCACACGATCAAAGGTTACTACCCAATAGGCCAAAGATCCTTTCCCAGCTGAGAGCTAACTAAGCTCTGATACCACCTGTAATGCCCCGGTCCCTCTCGAGACCGGAGCCCCGATCCAATACCCGAGGCCACAAAAAATAAGGAAAGACAGACGAAGTCTCCCCTGTTTATAGGACAATCAGTTCACATGCAAATAGTAATTTATCCTCAAAGTTATAATCCAACTCCAAGATACAATCCCATCCTCCAACGTCATCGTATACAACAAACTCCTCAAGGTCATCCGAGCCTTGAAATCCAATATAATAATACACAAACATGCAAGGTTAAAATCTATTGAAATCTTATCTTTTAAATCCACTTATCATACCACTCTAATTGTAATTACCGTACTTATTTAAATATTAAGTCCATTACTCAACTTCCTTTAGCACACAAGCATGCAATCAAAAGGCAGTAAAGTC
The DNA here is from genome assembly GCA_037974665.1 of Ehretia macrophylla. NCBI lineage: Eukaryota > Viridiplantae > Streptophyta > Magnoliopsida > Boraginales > Ehretiaceae > Ehretia > Ehretia macrophylla. The sequence continues at coordinate 11,458,429 of CM075768.1, forward strand.
TATCATTAACTATTATATGCCAACTATGCCACTAACTATTCAAGACTACAACTTCAATTACAACCCACCAAATTTATAATTAATACATACAAGACCTCAAAGGTCTCAAAATAAGACATATTACAATAACACACATCTTCAAAGGCATCCAACCACAGCAGATAAGCAACCGACAACATAGCACTCAAGGTAGTTGTTCTAATTGCACCTGTAACATGTTGAAACGAGGAATGAGTAACCAAAGTTACTCAGTGACGGAGGGGATACAGTAAACCAAGAGTGTTTTCTAAAATCATTTCGTGTAATGTAGCAAAGAAAATCATACAAGTAATACAGTATAGCGAGTTAATCGTGTAAACATTAAACACATATCAAAAGGATACGGTTCATCTTCTTGTCTTCAATCTTGAACCACGAGCCATTATCTTCAAGCAAATGTCGGCAAACCCCTTATTCCTCCAAATGGGGTACTCCAGATGTACCCCTATCCTACGACCTATTTTTCCCGAGGTAGGTCCATATGCCCCAACGAGGAGAACCACGTCTCTGGGGTAGTGGAGTATACTCAGCGAAAAAGAGAATAGGAACCATGGTAGTCGAGGAAGACCGACAGCCCGATGCTGCCCGAAGTTTCTCGACACTACCATGTCCGAAAAGGTTGCGCAACCCGAAACACGAATTCGAGAATTCACAAGATATCACGAAATATTCACAAATAAACACGAGAAATCACAAGATAGCAAGTAAATAGTACATATAAACTTTATCAATTAAAATAAATCATACTATCTAAAAGTAATAAAATAAGCTAAGATGAATAAAAAATATGAAAACTCCCTCACCTTTACCAAACCTGTTAGAGTATAGCTTAGGTTTACTCCAAACCTCTTTGAATCCGCTCAAATGTGCAACCCCTAGTTATTCCTATAAGTGTAACACTTTTTACAATTGATTATAGCAATTCTAACTTAACTAATTGTGAAATCTCAACCCACAACGATAAAAGCTATGCAATCACTTGTTTATTCCACATTATTACATAGTTAAGGTAGTCATACAAATAACTAACATTGTTAGGTGAATAGTGGCACATAGGAAATGAGTAAGGCTAGTAACTATTAACAAAAGTTAATTTTAGATACTAACAACTAATTCTTATATTTTGTTACGCATCCATGAATCCAAGTTGAACACTCAAAACATAGCAAATTCACCAATCAAAAGAGCTTTTAGTTCACATATAAAGTTATCTCACATGAAGTAGTAATCAATGGAAGAGATATTGTAATGACCCAACTCGACCCCAACTATGATCAGTCAGGACACAATGAAATTTCAGCAGTATAACGACAGTAATACGGACATCAGGGCTCTAAACCAACCCTTTTGAACTTCATACAACCAACTCCAAAGATCAACAACAACTCCACAACCAAGTTAACAACATACAACGCAATCATTTCCATATATTAAACAATCATTCAACAACCCAACCATAGATTACTTGCCTCCGTTTCAACAACACATCACTACGTAAAGCCATACACACACATAACACATAACATATTATACTAGCTTAGCAACTTATTTAAATTCCAGAAGTAGGACAACTAAACTAGCATAACACTTTTACTATCTTTAGATCAGTTTATACAATACAATCTTTAAAAGCTTGAAACTTTACAACATAAGTCATACAACAAAATAGCATAAAACATTCTAGCTAAGCATCAAGGATATGACTTTGGCACATAAGACTCTTCAACAAAAGTCACATTCTCAGCTTTTTGAGGCACGTACCCGTAATCCGATTCCGTAACACCTGCTTGCAGATAACGAATGAGAGTGAGCTTATATAAAACAAGTCAGTGAGGATTCGATAGATCTTTTAAAAACATTTACTATACCCCTTAGAAATCATCCCTTGAGCTATAAACACACAATGAACATCAATAACATTACAAGTACAACAATAACAATAATCAATCAATAAGGATACTCTAGTTGGTGTAGCTCCAAACGCCATCACGATCTCAACCATCTTCTTATAACTCCCATAATACACACCCCAGGTACCTCATCTAGCCCCTCCCTCCATGGCATCTCCGCCCATGCGAGATGGGGGTAGTCTATGATAGTCATGCTGTTATCAACCCAACAGCCTAATGCTGCCTGACAGGTGACACGCACTTATCAAGACTCATGACAATAATAATAATCATTCACATCATGGGAGGATAACAAAAGTAGGTTGCCTATCTCCCGGCATCATCAATCATCAATTAGTTAACAACATTTCAACAACATAACTTCAATTAATCAATTAACAACTAAACAACTAAGTTGGATGACAAAGTAGGCCAACCAACTTAACATGCATTAACCCACATAACCAATCCTGAGTCTAACCAACAACAACCCAAGATTCAACCACTCAAACACTACCCAAACAACCAAAGACAATATTTCAACATTTAAAGAAAGACTACACAAACTTTCAACAATCATAACTTACAATCTACTAATCCAATAACCTCCAAACCACTTCCTATCACTCACCCACACATGTATCTACAATAACCCCACTACAGACCAACCAAAAGCCATCCAAAACAAGCCCAAGAACCCTAATTTTGGCAATGCTCTTGGCTGAATTTTCTGGGATTTTGCTACAACATTCCAATAAAAAATTTGGCATTACAACATTACTACCCTACAATTAAAAAACTTTTAGATGCTATATTCAATCAATTCTAACCACTACAACAACAATTAATCAACAACAAGCCAAATACTCAACTTTTAATACCCGAAAAATAGAAATACATACTACTACAGTTCAAAACTTATATAAACACATATAAACAATCCTTGGCATCGACTGAGCAACAATCTAACAACAATTTAACATTTCATTGGATAAAATGCAATTATATGAAAATGACATAAAATAGTATTTTGAGATCTAGAATTTTTCTCTCACCTTTGATGTTATATGATGCTAGAAAGGTGTGCAATAGGTGCCCAATAAGTGAATTCAAGCTTTGGTTCAAGAGTTTTGGCCTTGGATTGCAAGTTTTATTGAAAAATTTCCTTTGAAAACCTTGAAGTTTCCTTCTCTTTTTCTCCCTCAAACTCTCGGCCTTGTGTGTGTTGTGTGGGCGTGTTTTGTGTTGTTTTTAATGTGTGTTGATGATATAAGCTCAAGGTCAACAAAAATAATAAAAGTCAAAATTAGTTTCCTAGTCTTTTAATTAGTATTTTTAGTCTTTTAATTGTTTTCTTGACTATTTTGCTCACAAACATGCAATTAACACTTATACTGCTTTAAGTAGTATATTTTTAGTTGACAACAATTTCCATATGTATATAGATACACCCGACTCGGTTAAAAACTAGATTTTTGCAAAAGAAGGTGTAAAAACCTTTACAATTCTCAATCCGATTTGAAATCCGTTTTAATCAGACACGGGTCTATTAATATCCGAGGACTAGGTTTCAAGACATTTAAAACACCCGTGTAAAAATTTTAGCGGACGTGCGTTCAAAATGCTATTCATAAAAACTGTCGATAAAATTTTCAATGCCGTTTTTTATGAAAATTTCATGAATGCACACATAGCACGTAATAGGAATATAAATCACAGAATTATCGTATTCTAACTCATATAACATATAAACAGGTCAAAATATGCAATTCTATGCAAATGTGAAATCTGGGGTTTCACATTCTCCCCCCCTTAAAGAAATTTCGTCCTCGAAATTCTTACTTGCTGGACGGAACAAATTTGGATACTGCTGCTACACCTGATCTCTCATCTCCCAAGTAGCTTCCTCAATCCCGTGATACTTCCACAACACTTTGACCATCGGAATCTTCTTCGACCTCAACTCTCGTTCCATCTGATCTAGAATACGAATCGACCGCTCATCATAAGTCAGATTCTCACGAAGCTGCAATGGCTCTGGCTCTAGAATACGAGAAGGATCTGGATTATATTTTCGCAAATTAGACACGTGAAAGACATTGTGAACATTAGAGAAGTTTTCCGGTAAAGCCAACCGATATGCTAACTTGCCAACTTTGCCGGTAATCTCAAACGGCCCTGCAAACCTCGGACTCAGCTTACTACCTTTATCATAGCGAGAAAACCTCTTTCGAGGAGACAATTTCATGAAAACTCGATCCCCGACCGCAAACTCCAAATCCCGACGGCGCTTATTAACATAACTCTTGTATATACTCTGCGCTATCAATATCCTCTGCCTGATTAACTGAACATTCTCAATCTTCTCTATAAGCTCTGGCATGATATTCAGATCAATAGCCTTCATCTCCTTTACTTCATCCTAATACAAAGGTGATCAACATTTATGGTCGTAGAGAGCTACAAAATGTGCCATCCCAATAGTCGCTTGATAACTATTGTTATAGGCAAATTCGGTAAGTGATAGATGTTTCTCCTAGTTCTTCCCGAAGTCCAGAACATAAGCCCTGAGCATATCCTCCAGAATCTGAATAGTCTTCTTAGACTGACCGTCGGTCTGTGGATGATACGCTGTGCTGAAATTTAACTGAGTACCCAAAGTCTCCTGAAGTTTCTCCTACAATCGAGAAGTAAACCGAGGATCTCGATTTGAGACAATACTAGATTGAATTTTGTGAATTTTAACAATCTAATCCAAGTAAAGATCTGTCAACTTTGCAACTTCATCTCCTGTCCTCATCGGAATAAAATGAATTGTTTTTGTCAAACGGTCTATAATAACCCAAACCGCATCGTTACCTCTCGTTGTTCTAGGCAAAATAGTAATGAAGTCTATCGTAATATGCTCCTACTTCCATTCCGGTATTGCCAACGGCTGAAGTAACCCTGCAGGTCGATGATGTTCTGCATTCACCCGCTGACAAGTCAAGCATCTAGATACAAACTGAGCAACCTCCATTTTCGTATTATTCCACCAATAATGTTATTTCTGATCCCGATACATCTTGTTTCCACAGGGATAAATAGTGTACTTTGAATTATGAGCCTCATCCAGAATACCTTTTCTCAAACCCGGTTCATCGGGAACACAAACCCTATTTCGAAACCGAAGAATACCATCTTCATGTAATTTGAAGTCAGACTGATCACCCGTGATCTGATCCTTGATCTTCTGAAGTTTTACATCAAGTTGCTAAGCTTCCCTAATCTGAGACAGCAATAAAGGTTGAATACGGATATGTGAACACATCACCCCAACCTGAGTCAATTCTGGTCTCCAATAACTGACTTCCTCAAGAACCTCCCACTTTTTAACAACCAAACAAGCAATACTCGCCTTACGATTAAGAGCATCTGCTACATCAGTCACATATTTATCAGTCAAAGAAGTACTAATCTCAACCACATAAGACAATCTTTCAGGTTGCACGTTAACACGTTGCACACAAGTAGGTATAATGAAAGAATGCGTAGCACCAGAATCAATCAACACTTTAACAAGTTGATCAAGTATAAGGAAGTTACCTTAGGTGTTTCTTCCAAATCTACTGCGTAGGCCCGAGCCTGAACCCGCTGCTGCTGAGATGTACTATCGGTAGGTCGACCCTGATAACCCTTGGTCGCTGGCCGACCCTCAAACCTCTAAAATCTAGGACAAGCCCTCGCCCTATGTTGGTTGCTGCCGCAACCTAAATATGTTCCTGCTTTCACCTTACAATCGGCCTCCAAATGGCCCTGACGTTTACAGTAAGCACATTACGGTGACAAAGCACTAACACTGCCCCTAGAAGACCCAGAAGCTGAAAAAGCAGCTGTACCAGCCTGCTGCTGAGGTCTTGCAACGCTAGGCCTATATTGACCCTGAGACTGGGTCGGCCTGTACTGTGACTGAGCCTGGTAGGAGCCCTGCTGAAACTGGGGCCTATAGAAACCCTACTGACCATGAGGTCTAAAAGAGCTCTGTTGTACTAGTGGCCTGTACACAACCTGCTGCACTGGAGGCCTATACATACCTTGCTGACCCTGCAGCTGAAATGGCCTCTTAATAGGCTGACTAGGACCAATCTGCTCCCATTTCCTCTTCTCTAACCTAGAAGCCGCACCAAAGGCCTCTGAAAACTCATCATACTGAATCAGGGCCATTGCATCCTGAATCTCTGGCCTTAATCCCAAAACAAACCTCCGAGTCTTATGCTCCTGATTTGCTACAAATTCCGGTACATACCGGGACAACCTGGTAAAATTGGCCTCGTACTGGGCCACTGAAGCATTACCCTGAACCAAAGACAGGAACTCCGCCTCTCTTCGTTCCCACGTAATCCTCGGGACGTACTTAGCTCGGAACGCCGTAAGAAAGGTATCCCAAACATAAGGAGTACCTTGTGCCTTCCAACCAGATTTCACTGTAAGCCATCACTCTTCAGCCTCGTCATCAAACAAATAAACCACAAATGTAACTTTTATCTCATCAGTGTAATCCAAAGGATCAAATATCTTCTCAATTTTGTTGATCCAAGCCTCTGCCTTTCTATCATCTGGCTCGCCTTGGAATTACAGTGGATAGTAACCCATAAATTCCTTTAATGTACTATGTCCATGATAACCACCCTGTGTGTTCAAAATCTGAGTCTGTACAGCCTGTGCCTGAGCAGCCTGCCATGCAAATATCTGTGCCTGACCCGTTATGACCTCGGTTATACGGTCCATAGCCACTGCTAGACGGTCATACCCCTGATCTCTGCCTGGTGCCGCCTGACCTGGTGCCTCATCATCACCTTGGGGCCTACCCCGTGTTCTCGGTCAACCCGCCATTCTACTATCAAAGAGTTAGCACAGGTTATAACACATAGACAGTTTATAGCACATAGGCAACAAAACTAACGTAAAGCACAAAAATTACTTAAGTACTAATCATATAAACAAATTAATCACATTATCACATAATTCACTTAATCACCTAATCACTTAATCACTTAGTCATATTATCACATATTTCACTTTTCTTTCACTTCTTACATAATCTCATGCTAAGACCATTACCCACATTCCGAGAATACCCCGACTGACAACTAACATGCTCTCTGATACCACTTAATGTAACGCCCCAACTCGACCCCACCTACGATCAGTCAGGACGCAATGAAATTTCAGCAGTATAACGACAGTAATACGAACATCAGGGCTCTAAACCAACCTTTTTGAACTTCATACAACCAACTCCAAAGATCAACAACAACTCCACAACCAAGTTAACAACATACAACGCAACCATTTCCATATATTAAACAACCATTCAACAACCCAACCATAGATTACATGCCTCTGTTTCAACAACAACATCTCTACATAAAACCATACACACACATAACATATTATACTAGCTTAGCAACTTATTTAAATTCCAGAAGTAGGACAACTAAACTAGCATAACACTTTTACTATCTTTAGATCAGTTTATACAATACAATCTTTAAAAGCTTAAAACTTTACAACATAAGTCATACTACAAAATAACATAAAGCATTGCAGCTAAGCATCAAGGATATGACTCTGGCACATAAGACTCTTCAATAAAAGTCATATTCTCAGCTTCCTGAGGCACATACCTGTAATTCAATTCAGTAACACCTGCTTGCAGATAACGAATGAGAGTAAGCTTATATAAAACAAGCCCAGTGAGGATTCGATAGATCTTTTAAAAGCATTTACTATACCCCTTGGAAATCATCCCTGGAGCTGTAAACACACAATGAACATCAATAACATTACAAGTACAACAATAACAATAATCAATCAATAAATATACTCTAGTTGGTGTAGCTCCAAACTCCATTACGATCTCAACCATCTTCTTATAACTCCCATAACACACACCCGATGTACCTCATCTAGCCCCTCCCTCCATGGCATCTCCTCCCATGCGAGTTGGGGGTAGTCTATGATAGTCATGCCGTTATCAACCCGACAACCCAATGCTGCACGAGAGGTGGCACACACTTATCAAGACTCATGACAATAATAATAATCATTCACATCATGGGAGGACAACAAAAGTAGGTTGCTTATCTCTCGACATCATCAATCATCAATCAGTTAACAACATTTCAACAACATAACTTCAATTAATCAATTAACAACTAAACAACTAAGTTAGATGACAAAGTAGGCCACCCAACTTAACATGCATTGAACCACACAACCAATCGTGAGTTTAACCAACAACAACCCAAGATTCAACCACTCAAACACTACCCAAACAACCAAAGACAATATTTCAACATTTAAAGAAAGACTACACAAAGTTCCAACAATCGTAACTTACAATCTACTAATCCAATAACCTCCAAAACCACTTCCTATCACTCACCCATACATGCATCTACAATAACCCCACTAGTGACCAACCAAAAGCCATCCAATACAAGCCCAACAACCCTAATTTTGGCAATGCTCTTGGTTGAGTTTTCCGGGATTTTGCTACAACATTCCAATCAAAAATTTGGCATTACAACATTATTACCCTGCAATTAACAAACTTTTAGAAGCTATAATCAATCAATTCCAACCACTACAACAACAATTAATCAACAAGCATCCAAATACTCAACTTTTAATACCCGAAAAATAGAAATACATACTACTACAGTTCAAAACTTATATAAACGCACATAAATGATCCTTGGCATCTACTGAGCAACAATCTAACAATAATTTAGCATTTCATTGGATAAAAATACAGTTATATGAAAATGACATAAAATAGCATTTTGAGATCTAGAATTTTTCTCCCACCTTTGATGTTATATGATGCTAGAAAGGTGTGCAATAGGTGCCCGACAAGTGATTTCAAGCTTTGGTTCAAGAGTTTTGGCCTTGGATTGCAAGTTTTATTAAAAAATTACCTTTGAAAACCTTGAAGTTTCCTTCTCTTTTTCTCCCTCAAACTCTCGGCCTTGTGTGTGTTGTGTGAGTATGTTTTGTGTTATTTTTAATATGTGTTGATGATATAAGCTCAAGGTCAACAAAAATAATATAAGTCAAAGTTAGTTTCCTAGTCTTTTAATTAGTATTTTTTGTCTTTTAATTATTTTCTTGACTATTTTACTCACAAACATGCAATTAACACTTAGACTACTTTAAGTAGCATATTTTTAGTTGACAAGAATTTCCATATGCATATAGTTACACCTGACTCGGTTAAAAACTCAATTTTCGCAAAAGAATGTGTAAAAATCTTTAAAATTTCCAATCCGATTTGAAATCCGTTTTAATCAGACACGGGTCTATTAATATCCGAGAATTAGGTTTCAAGACATTTAAAATACCCGTGTAAAAATTTTAGCGGACGTGTGTTCAAAATACTATTCACAAAAACCGTCTATAAAATTTTCAATGTCGTTTTTTATAAAAAATTCATGAATGCACACATAGCACGTCATAGGAATATAAGTCACAGAATTAGTGCATTCTAACTCATATAACACATAAATAGGTCAAAACACGCAATTCTATGCAAATGTGAAATCTGGGATTTCACAGATACAATAGAAACAAATAGTGCTAATCACATATTAATCTAATACAAGTTCAACAATTATTTAATCTATAATTAGCAACATCTTTAAGGTTAAGGTTTCTCATTTAGCGATTAAGGTTAAGAATAAAAGATAACTTTACAAGTTAAGAAAGAGTTGTTTGACTATTACACCGAAGTTGGTCCTTTGAATTAAAGACTAGTTAGTACTACCAATACAGGTTCATAAGTTGCTCAAGCTTCCTTTACTTTACAGTAGTTAATAACTTGTATATGAAACTAGTTCAACTCCACTTATTCCTTAATCAGCTATTAACTTAATCTAAAGATAATTCTCTTAAGGTTTTAAAGCTAATCAAATCTTGGTTCCAATAAGGTTCAAAGAGTATTAAATATATTCTTTTATATGGTTTACCTTTCCCTTCTAAGTGTTCGCTAGTTTGCACATAAGTCACATAATAGGTTAAATAATGCATAGAGAATCATATCATATTGTCCATAGCATCACCTTCAACATATTATATGTCTTCACATAGATTATATTATATAACAAGCAATAACAATATCTTATAATACATTATTTAACTTCAAGAAACATTAGGAGCACAAAACAAATAAGCTCAACATTTTCAACATCTCAATAATAGCTCAAGTGTGGCTACATATTTACCTAAGCAAATGACTCCCAAATAAACTGATTTTTACATGTATGGAAATCTCTTCGAAAGTAGATAACTCTAGAATCAAACGGCATCTAATTATGAGTTAAATTCATCAAGATATGACTAAAACAATATAGGTGCGCAAACTGTCCAGATTGCTTACGTTTTCTGTCACCCTTTGATTTTTAATGTTTTTGAAGTCCTAAACGATTTTTCTTACTTTTTCAGCCTAAAAAAAGTTTGTTCCTCACTGATCAAAATACCTACCCTAATTTGTTCAATTTTTTCTAGATAGTAATAGTAGGTCAAAAATACCACGAAATTCAGGCAAGCAAAATTGTCCTAGACCAGCTCAACTATAAACCTCACTGATTTTGGCATTTTGGGCCAAGTAAATGATTTTTCCTCATGACTCGACCTAACCAAGAATTATTCCTATCAAAGTCTAGATGAATATACATATTTTTCCAGAATTTTTCCTTAGAGGTTACATGCTCAAATAGTTCACACAATATAGCAGCTACAACAAAAATGTGCAATCATATACATGTCTAAACTTGTATAATACAACAATTTCTTACTCAACAACACATATATATGAAATATAAATTTTGAAATCAGTTTTTTAAAGGATTCCCCTCACCTTATAATCTCAAGAAATGATGATGTGAAGCTTGAGAGGGCAAGATCTAGCTTCTATCTTTCTTCTTTCTTCCTCTTCTTCCTCTTTTTATCCTCTTTTTCCTTGATTTTTAGGTGTATGTGTGTGTAGAGTGTGTGTTGGTGTGTGTGTGTTTTCAGCCATGTGATTGTCTCTGTGTGTGTGTGTATATGTCATTTTTGTGGTGTGCATGTTTATGTGTTTGTGTTTTGTGTGAATATGTATATAATATGTATGTGTATGTATGTATAATAAAAGATATATAAGCCTAATGACTAACTTACCCTTAACTAAATACTTATTTACTTGGTTGCCATTTTCGTTAAAATCTAACTATTTAGTTACTCCAATTCCTAATTGTCTACGTTAATTATTTTCTACGATTCTTATGATTTTCTAAAATATTCGGGAAGTCCCGAAATTGCACTTAAAATGAGAATTATGCACATTAGCCAATTAAATGTGCCTACTTACATAAGAATGCATTTATATTGATGCAATACATGTTAATAGATTAAATTTCTTGTTAAATTAGATATATGCACATAGTTTGAGATAAGTGCACATTAAAGGCAACTGATTGCACGTAGAACAATGAATAAGCTCACTAACAAATAAAAATGCAGTTTCGCACCTATAAATATATTCTAATTATTTTACTTGCATGTTATTCTCAATTAAATGTACATAACTATAATAAATACACGTAAATATACTCCAAGCATATGATGCACAAAATAACAATTTTCTCCTACCTTATACGAGTCATATATCATGGCAAAAATGTAAATTCGGAAAAAATGACAGTCAAATTTTACTATGAATAGTAACTATTCCTAAAATAAGTAAATGCACATTTTAAATGGACAACTAAAGTATGCAACAGTTAATATAGACATGTTTGGGTCTCGGACGTCACATATATAAACTACTTGGTGTAATATGTTAATCTTTTGGACACTTAGCTGTGTTTAGTTTAGTACCTTATTCTTTTGAGGCCTAGAAGTAGTAGTTGGATCCATATAATATAATTTGATGGATCTAGGTCCTGTAAATATTTATTCAGTAGTTGTAATCTTAATCATTAGTGATGAAGTTTGTAAAATGTTGTTTATTAGAATTGATGTAACAATAGGTGATATAATTGCAATATTAGCAAACTTGGGTTTTAGCGTTTGGGAAGTAAATTTTAATTGCTTGGATGTATGGTTTTATGGATAATAGTGCTTGGGCTAGTATATTGTGCCTTAGTGGATTTAGAAGGAATGATCTTCTTAAACCCATGGTATCACGATCTTAGATGTTCGAGGTCAAAGTAAGTTCGAATATAATCCCTTCTTTGTCATTATTGTGGTGTCAGAGACTGTTTTAGTGATTGAAAAAAAAATGGGGGTCGTGACAAGGACTGTTTATGAAATGAGTCTTTGAGAGAGATCCAAAGCAAGCGGGTAGTAGTATGGCCTATCGCTTCATGTACAAGGAAGTTGGAGAGGGTGGCAGTGATACACACTGTGATGAAACTATCATAAACTATCATAATGTGTCCAGTCATCAAGAGAAAGCGAAGAAAATGATGAAGAGGAAATGGTAGTTGAGGTGGTGGATTTGCCAAACTTAGGTAAGGTGCCATCAATGAAACCAAGAAGGTTGTTAAACGTAAAGAAGCGAGGAATTTGAGACTGCCGGGTTAAATAGTTTGTATTATCAAGGGACATTGTGACGTAGGCCTTCACATTGTAGGTAGGTAATGCTAGAGTAATGGTTTATCTATCCATATAGATTAAAAAAGTGAGGTAAGGACTGAAAGATTGAGAAAAAGAAATGAATAAAGGTAATGATGATGTGATGTAAGGCTGATTTGATAGACGTGAAGAAATGAATAAAGAAGTTATGGAGAAATCAGAGAGAGAGGTAGCGGAACAAGGTAGGAAGGCCTGGAAGAGACGTTAGTCGTGGAATAGCTAATACCATGTAAAGTTTATATGAGTAAAGCTGTTATATTTCATTAAATTGAATAGTATACAACTAGTTGTATTTATAATACATTGAGATGCCTATATCCTATGTAACAGAAAATATAATTTACAGATAAACAAGAATTAAATTTTAAAATTCAAAACCCAAGTCTGTTATCAGAAAGTACTCAGAAATACAATTGTCTTACAATGGATAAGTAAAGTCTGCCCCATGTAAGAAAGATGTATATAATTTACGTGATCTTCATAAGCACGTAAACTATAACAAAAACATGGAAAAAAGATCATTTTAGGGCCTGAACTTACCTTAATATAAAATTTAGGCCTTGAACTTAAAAACCTTTAATAGGATAGCTCGAAGTATGGAAAAAAGGCATACTTTATACACCCATTAATTACAAAATATTAGTTAATGTTACAGTTACTTTACTCCTATCATGTATACATGATGTAAATTTTGCCCCTAATGTCTAATTTATATCACTTAATGTCCTCATGTAATTTAGTTAATTGAAATGTCTATTGTAGTTGTTAAAAATATATGGGTATACAAAAGTATCCCTTCTTTATACCTAATGTTTATTTTCTGTAGATGTTAAAACTTTAGACAAGTAATAAAACTTCAAGTTAAATGTTACACTGTACACAGTAAAATATTTCTTCCTAATAATAGTTGTTTTCTTTCCTATGCTAATATCATTTTAACCCCTTATTGTATATACACGTTGTAACATTTTTTTTTCTTATATTTATTTTGTATTACTCAATGTCTTTTGTGGTTAATGAGTAATAGCCATAATTTTATTTCAGTTAAAAAAAAAGAGGAACCAAAAAGGTTAAACTAACAGTGGGAAGTTGAAAAACTAGAAACCAACAGTGTCATTATTAGGAAATTGGTGAGATGGGGGGTTACAACTTTTGGCATTTCTATCACCCATTAACATTCCCATATCATTATATAAAAGAAACCATTATAGACTTCTAACCTTCAATTTGGACTTACACAAGGAGAAGAGATGGAAACGAGCTTGGAGCATTAGATTACATGATTGGATTCAAAGAGCATCTAGAATCGGGTAAGCTTTCGACTTATAGTTCTCTTTATTGATAAATATTAGTGTTGCACTATGTATAGTACTTAGGCTACTATTTGTGCATACGTCAGTTTGTTGGCTTGAGATGTTAGAAGAATATCATCATGAACATTGATATGATAATGTGTTTTGAAGATGTTTAGTTGGCCTAGAACTTTAGCAGCTGATGACTTCTAGATCTTGATGATGATTTTATCATTGAACTATGGACTGTATTATTCCTCCTAGAGTACTGCAGTGCTTATAAAAATAATTGCATGAGTTGGAAAGAAGAAGAAGAACAACAACAATTGTTTCCAAATTAAGTTATCAACAGTGATAAAATGAATGATCTCATTTATACATATTAATTTTTAAAGTAGGATGAGTCGCTAGTAGTTCAGTTGCTATTAAATTGAATTATCATAACTCGGATGTCAATTATGCCTGGTTTAGATGATGCAGAGTTTAAAAGTCATATTAGATTAAAATGTACCATAAGTTTAGGCACTTTAGCATGAGTTATAGTTGTTCATGAGATAGAAGAGATTAAAGCTTAAATTATGTTAGAAGCACTTATAAATGTGAAGTAAAATAGGGATTGATGTTATTGGGATTATATTGGTTAGGTGGTGATTAATTGTCGCATTCTTTGGATTCGAGTCTAACTTTTTGTGTGTGACTATGTGATAAGTAACACTTCGTAAATCATAGTCGCTTGTTAACTTGATACATATTTACTTAGTATGTATGCTTCAACAAATTTGTTTATGACTTAGTATGTTGTGATATTTTTTTATGAAGAAAATATTTGTCAAAATATTTCGAGTCATGCCAACATGCTAGAAGGTTGTGATGTACTTACTGGACTCTTTAGCTCACTATTGGATGGGTTTTTTTAGACTAAGATGGTGCAAGTTATGAGATGGAAGGGGAATAATGAAGTGTGGAGTCCTTATTTGGTCAATGGTATTGGGGCAATTTCAATCTAGCTATCTTGGTTTATGTAAAGATTTGCTGTTCTAAAACAGTCTTATGATTACGGAAGAGTACCTCAAACTTTAGTATTTGCTACATAATTATCTTTAAAATTATGTTTGGAGATTTTGAAGCTTTATAATTTGGGCATTTAGTTTAAGTTTATAAATTATGATTACGTGTCTGACTTGAATTGAACCTTGCACTAAATGTACGGCAATTGTCACGTGTTATATGTGTGAGTTTTTGGTTTCGGGGCGTGACAATTTAAGTGGTATTAGAGCCTAGATTGGACGATTGAATATTTAGAAATATAGGCTTAAATCTTCCTTTTATGTGGTTTTGGTCTTCAGATGTGTTAATATGATTATGTTTGAATGATAGTTCTTGACATTACTCATAGTGGTTGAAGTATTTTCTTTTCTAAGTTGATGATATTTCATAAGCAACCATTCTTGAAAACTCAATTATGCACACATTTAAGAAGACTTCAAAAATTATACTCGTTGATGGCTGTTTGCATATATATATATATATATATATATATATATATATATAATATATACATATTGAAAGATGAGAGGAATCCAACTTACTGCAACACACCCTAGTCTCGAAGCCGAAGAATTCTAACCAGCTATACTCTAAGCCTTATAATCTGATTCCTAAGGTTGTTAGAATGCTTTCAATGTTGCTCTGCAAGGTGCTCCCCCAATTCCTCACTGCCTTGATGTTCTATACAATTGTTAGAAAAGAATGCGAATCAGTTGTGTCCCCCTTGCTCCCTTTTCTTCAAGGTAATATAACAGTAGTCAACTTATTTACTAGATCTTGCCTTTTTAGTGATAGCCTTCTTAGGAAACTATTGCAGATTTTCCTTCTCATTCAATTTTAAAAAAAAAAATCCCCATACTCTTGTTCAATAAAATCCCATAAATTTTGGGGTTGTCTTCCCCCTTTTTTTATTTTATTTTAGTATTATTATAATATACATATATATATATATATTTTTGTTTTGAAATTGATACCAATATCCCAATTTGCGGTAAAATTCTTGGCAAAGTGTTTTCAATTAATGGTCATCACATCTTTCCAAAAACTTACACATATAGCACGTGACAATTGCCATACGTTTAGTGCAAGACTCAATTCAAGTTAGACACGTAATCATAATTTATAAACTTAAGCTAAATGCCCAAATTATAAAGCTTCAAAATCTCCAAACATAATTTAAAAGATAATTACGTAGCAAATACTAGAGTTTGAGGTACTCTTCCGTAATCATAAGAATGTTTTAGAACAACAAATTTTTACATAAACCAAGATAGCTTGATTGAAATTGCCCCAATACCATTGACCAAATAAGGACTCCACACTTCATTATTCTCATTCCATCTCATAACTGTTAGGTCAGACTCCTACTTAGTCAGTATCAGTACAATATCTTTGATTGATTTGTCGTGTTTCTTTATGCCTTGGACTCTTTTACAAAGTCCTGCTCAAACTCCATCTTCTGTAGACCGTTGATAGGCTAGATAAAGTTTATCTCTTGTAACTATTGTAACACTATTCTGTTGTACATGAGGACTATAAATTAATGCAAGAGCACAGAAGCCTTTTATCGGCCAATACACCTTCTTACATCGCATCAGCAGTCAAGGTTAATCATTAATCCTACCATTTCTTTTTCGTCCTTTCTTTTAGACTTTCTCATGGAATCCGGGTCCACCTCTATGACTGCTACATCAAATGCTCCACCGAAAACAACTACTACCACTATGACTTTTACCCACCCTTGATCATATCCATTAGGATATATCTCTCAAACTAGGCAGTGACAATTTCTTGCTTTGGAAAACACAGATTGTTTCAGTTCTCCGTTATCATGGCTTTCTTGGCTTTAGTGATGGCACTTTGCTCAAGCCGACTCCTCCTTCAGATCAAGTGGCTAACTGGGTGTGTTTGGACCAAATGGTTCTTGGATGGTTGTTAATATATCTATCAAACTCTGTCCTCTCTCAGGTAGTTGACAAATCCACTGCCTAGGACGTATGGCAGACACTTGAAACTCTTTATGGTTTGCATTCTAGGGCTCAAATCCAATACCTCAAAATTGTGCTACAATCATTTCAAAAAGGTTCTCTCATGATTCATGCATATATTCAACAAGCCAAATCTCTGTCTTTGGCTCTCGCCAGTGCCGGGAAATCCATTGACGACAATGATTTAATTTTGTGGACCCTCCCTGGCCTTGGATCTGAATTCGATCCAATTGTAGCGGCTATCAACTCTAGACTAGTTTGCCCTATCTTTGCAGAAGTTTGTGGACTCCTTCTCGACTTTGAATTACGTCTGCAATCTTCTACTGTTATTATTGACAAACCTACCGCTTTTATCTCTTCCGCAACACGATCTCTTGGTTCCCATAACAACAATTATTCAGATTCAGTTCAATCAACTCGTGCATACCAACAAGGCCGTGGTGGTCATGGGTCAAATTCTGGTAAACATGGCCGTGGTGGTCACGGTTTCGGATGTGGTTGTAGACATAATAATTCCTCTTCTACGGTAGTTTGTTACCGTTGTGGACATCCTTATCACAAGGCAAACACCTACTAGGCTCCTGATGATGTTGTCTCTCTCTCTACCAAGGCTTTTAATGCCATGACCATCACTGATCTGAATAACTCAAATTGGTATTTGGACACTGGTGCTACACATAATATGACTCCGGATGATGCACCTCTCTCTGGTAAGTCTCCTTATGATGGCTTGCACACAGTAATGGTAGGAAACGGAGCGGGCTTACCCATATCTCAAATGGGTCATGCCTCGCTCCGACTTTCTAAAGGCTCTCTTATGCAATGTTATGTTCTACATGTCCCTTTTCTTGCGAAACGACTTCTCTTTGTTGCTCAGGTCACTCGTCACCATAATTGTATTTTTATTTTTAATGCTTCTGGTTATTGAAAAACTCTTCACCAGAGGACTTTCAGTAATGGCCTCTATAGCTTGCAACAACATTCTAAGCAGACTTTTCTTAGTCAGAAAGCTAGTTTGACAATATGGCATGCCCGGCTGGGGCATCCTTCATATCAGATTCTGCGCCACCTCAGTCCATGTCTACCTATTACTCTTCAGTCTTCAGATAATAATGTTTGCAGTAGTTTCCAACTTGGTAAAAGTTATAGGCTTCCTTTTGAGAATAATACTACGCATTCTACATCTTTATTAAATATCGTGCACTGTTATGTATGGGGTCCTTCGCCCATAATTTCTCGAGATGGTTTTCGCTATTACTTAATTTTAGTGGATGATTATAGCAGGTATTCTTGGATTTATCCTCTTATTCGCAAATCAGATGTGGCACACATTTTTCCAATATTTATTCGCATGGTTAAAAATTTATGCAACTCCAAAATCAAATACATTCAATCTGATGGTGGAGGAGAATTTGTTAATCATCAACTTAAACAACTTTTTTAGAAACTTGGGATTATTCATAGTTTAAGTTGTCTGGCCACTCCTGAAAAGAATGGGATTGCCGAAAGAAAACATCATCATGTGATTGAAACTAGGTTAACTCTTCTGGCCTACAGTCATTTGCCATCTAAATTATGGACTTATGCATTTTCCACGACAGTTTTTCTTATTAACAAAATTCCCTCTAAACTGCTTAATTTCAAGACTCCATATGGACTAGTTTATCGGGCTGCTCTAGACTATTCTGTACTTCGTGTATTCGGGCCAATCTACTATCCATGTTTAACACCCTTTGGTCATCACCAATTGGAATTTAAAAGTTGTCAATGTTTATTTTTGGGATATAACATGGAACACAAAGGATACAAATATTTTAACTTGGTAACTGGCAAGATTATTGTTTCTCGTCATGTCTACTTTGATAAGAATAATTTTATCACATCTCCCTTGGCTGGCTTCAACAAATCAACTTAGTCAGCAGGGCCACTGTTTAATGTCAAACCTTTTCCATCTGATTTGCTGCACGCTTCTACTCCTACTACTCCCCACACTAGTCCGTCCCTACCATACACCTTGCAACACACTCGGTCACAAAACTTATCTCAACCACTTATAATACCAACCAACTCCAACTCAACTACTCCTCTCACGGTTGCACATATACCAACGCCTTTGTCATCTACAACACATGGTGTCCAAAATACTTCTACTTCCAAGACCTTGTATTCAACTTCTGACATTAGCCCCACGTGCCCCTCCCAGCTACATCTCTTTCCCTCTATGGAACATATTACATCACAACAGTCTGCGCCAGAGCCTACTCATATCTCACACCACGATCATACTTCTCATTATCCCTTATCGTCTCCTCATCTTGTCTCAGTTTTGCGTCAAATGAGATTTCCTCTTTGAACTAAAGTCGATACGTCCTACTCACAATATACCCATCATGCCACTCAACCTTTTCTCTCTCCAAATCTACCCATTTCTTCATCACCTACTTCACCTGCTCATAACACACCTCCTCTTACCCTCCATCATCAAATGGTAACTCGTACCATGGATGATATGAGGAAACCAAAAGTTCTTTTTTCCACTCGATATCCTCTACCCCACTGTCTCTTAACCATATTTTTTAATCTCCATACTGAACCAACTTGCTACACACAGGCTTCGACAGACCTAAACTGACGTGCGACAATGAGAGAGGAATTTAACTATCTCCTCAAAAATAAAACTTGTTCTCTGGTCCCTCATTCACCACACATGAACGTGTTGGCAGTAAATGGGTCTATTGTGTAAAGCAGAAGTCTGATAGTTCCTTAGAACGTTACAAGGCCCGTTTAGTGGCCAAAGGCTATCATCAACAACCGGGGCAAGATTATGGAGATACATTTAGCCCGATGGTTTGGCCTGGCATGATTCGTTTAATCTTGGTTATTGCTCTATCACAAAATTGGGTCTTACGCCAACTGGACGTAAAGAATGCTTTTTTACATGGAGAGCTCATGAAAACTATTTATATGCAACAACCACAGGGCTATATCGATCCAAGCTATCTGGATCATGTTTGTAAGTTACACAAGTCCATCTACGTGTTAAAACAAGCACCACGGGCCTGGTATCAAAAGTTTAGTAATTTTCTATTGTCTTGTGATTTTGTTCATTCACATCATGATGCTTCGTTGTTCATTCGACACTCCACAGATCATGTTCTTATTCTATTAATTTACGTTGACGATATTATCATCACTGGGAGTTCTGCCGCAGTAATTTCAAATTTTATTCAGGTCATCTCACAAACATTTGATATGAAGGATTTGGGTCTTTTAAGTTATTTTCTTCGTATAGAGGTCCATTCTACTGCAGGTGGTCTTATTCTCACACAAACGAAGTACTCAATTCAGCTGCTTACGCAGTATGGCCTAGATGGCGCCAAGCCTATCTCCACACCAATGGCTGGCTCTAGGTTGCATTCAGACGAAGACGAGTTACTATCGGATCCTACTGAATTTCGAAGACTTGCTAGTGGATTACAGTATTTAACAATGACTCGAACGAACATATCTTGTATGGTAAACTCTATCTGTCAATTTATGCAGCATCCACGCACCTCGCATCTGGTGGCTGCTAAGCGAGTTCTTCGGTACATCAAAGGCACCTTAACTTATGGGCTTCATCTCACCCCAGCTTTTTCTCTGCAACTCACTGGCTATAGTGATGCAGATTGGGCTGGGCACTAGACATTCTACATTTGGATTCAAAATTTGTATTGGTTGGAACCTTATCTGTTGGAGCTCCAAGAAACAAACCACTATTTCCAAGTCCAGTGCCAAGGCCGAGTATCGTGCACTAGCCTTCCTTACCTCAGACTTGTTATGGATACTCGAACTTATGAAATTTCTTCATCTGTCACCTCCTCAAGCACCGGTCTTATTTTGTGATAATATTAGCTCCATCTATCTTGTTGCTAATCCTATCATACATAATAAGAGCAAGTATATCGAAATTGACATCCATTTTGTCAGGAAAAATGTGAGTGATGGCACCCTACGGGTATAATATATTAGTACTACTGATCAACTCGCTGATATATTTACCAAGCCGTTGTTCTGTCCTCGTTATGAGCTCTTGTTGACCAAGCTTCATTTCACTACACCTCCGTCAACTTGCGGGGGGAGGGGGAGGGGAGGGGTGTTAAGTCAGACTTCTACTTAGTCGTTATCTGTACAACATCTGTGATTGACTTATCGTGTTTCTTTATGCCTTGGACTCTTTTACAAAGTCCTGCTCAAACTCCATCTTCTGTAGATCGTTGATAGGCTAGAAAATGTTTATCTCTTGTAACTATTGTAACACTACTCTGTTGTACTTGAGGACTATAAATTAATGCAAGAGCACAAAAGCCTTTTATCGGCCAATACACCTTCTTACAATAACTTGCACCACCTGAGTCTGAAAAACCACATCAAAAAGTTAGCTAAAGAGCCTAATAAGCACATCACAACCTTCTAGCGTGTTGGCATGACTCGAAAATATTTTGACAAATATCTTCTTCATAAGAAAATATCACAACATACTAAGTCATAAACAAATTTGTTGAAGCATACATACTAAGTAAATATGTACCAAGTTAACAAGCGATTATGATTTACGAAGTGTTACATATCACATAGTCACACAAAGATTCACAAAGACAAAGTTGAAACTAGTTTTGAATAACACATCTTATAGCGTTCACAAAGTCACAAAGATTAGTTTCTTGAAGGGACACGTATCGAAGATCAACCATGGTCGACTTATGCATCAAAATCACATGTATAATTTTCAAATCTAACTGTTGAAATGTCAAAGACTTAGCCAATTTCATATGTGTCATGCCAACAAAATTTTCAAATCAAATTTTTAAGTAATAAGTATTTTTCTCTTAATAAACCAAAGTTTATCTCGTACAAATTAAATTCTCATATACATTTAAAAAAATCAATTTTCATAAACTATAAGCTAAATAAATATAATTTTAGAATTATACTTTAAATAAAGATAATTAAGATTTTCATATATAAAGACTTAATTCTAAACAAAGATATAATAAACGCATTTATTCAGAATGAAAAACTAGAAGAATTGCGGTTATTTACCTTAAGTGCGACACACACGAAAAGTTAGACTCGAATCCAAAGAATGCAACAATTAATCACCACCTAACCAATATGATCCCAATAACGTCAATCCCTATTTTACTTCACATTTATAAGTGCTTCTAACATAATTTAAGGTTTAATCTCTTCTATCTCATGAACAACTGTAACTCATGCTAAAGTGCCTAAACTTATGGTATATTTTAATCTAACATGACTTTTAAACTAGGCATCATCTAAACCAGGCCATAATTATCATCTGAGACACGTATCGAAGATCAACCATAGTCGACTTATGCATCAAAATCACATATATAATTTTCAAATTTAACTTTTGAAATGTCAAAGACTTAGCCAATTTCATATGTGTCATGCCAACGAAATTTTCAAATCAAATTTTTAAGTAATAAGTAATTTTCTCTTAATAAACCAAAGTTTATCTCATACACATTAAATTCTCATATACATTTTAGAAAATCAATTTTTATAAACTATAAGCTAAATAAATATAATTTCTGAATTACACTTAAAATAAAGATAATTAAGATTTTCATATATGAAGACTTAATTCTAAACAAAGATATAATAAACACATTTATTCAGAATGAAAAACTAGAAGAATTGTAGGTACTTACCTTAAGCGTGACAAAAAAAAAAAGTTAGACTCGAATACAAAAAATGCGACAATTAATCACCACCTAACCAATATAATCCCAATAACATCAATCCCTACTTTACTTCACATTTATAAGTGCTTCTAACATAATTTAAGCTTTAATCTCTTTTATCTCATGAACAACTGTCACTCATACTAAAGTGCCTAAACTTATGGTACATTTTAATCTAACATGACTTTTAAACTAGGCATCATCTAAACCAGGCCATAATTGACATCCGAGTTATGATAATCCAATTTATTAACAACTGAACCACTAGCAACTCATCCTACTTTACGAATTAATATGCATAAATAAGATCATTCATATCATCACTGTTGATAACTTAATTTGGAAACAATTGTTGTTGTTGTTCTTCTTCTTTCCAACTCACACAATTATTTTTTTAAACACTGTAGTACTCTAGGAGGAATAATGAAGTTGAATTAGTTATGAAGTTAAAGGTTGTTCTTCTTTTTTCCAACTCACGTTAAAGGTGGTCGTCTTGATTGAATACTCAATTTAATATTCCTTTGTGATATAAATGAAGTTGAATTAGTTATGAAGTTTAACTTGTTAAAAGTTAATGTAGTTAATGTTCTTTGCAAGATTAAAGAAATGATTTTGAGTTAGTTGTATGATTACTTGGGCTATGTGGCGATATAATATACATAAGTGATTATATAGGTAACTTCTATTGAGTTAAGTTATAGTTAAGTTGGAATTGATATAGCTTATTGCTAAAGTGCCAAACTTATATGAACACGCTAGGGTTACATATTCGAGCTAATTCAAGGAAGTTTGGAGTGAATCAGAGCTATTTTCTTGCATATTTAGCTGAATCCAAGGTGAGGGAGTCTTCATTTCTTTTGTGCATCTTAACTTGTTTTATTGCTTATGGATTGTATGACTTAGTTTAATGGATAAGGTTTATATGCAATATTTACTTGGTGTCTTATGATTTATCGTGTTTACTTGTGATTATTCCGTGATATTTCGTGAATTCTCGAATTCAGGTTTCAGGGTTGCAGAACCTTTTCGGGCATGGTAGTATCGAGTAACACTGGCGGCATCGGGCTTGCCGTCCTCCCTCGTCTACAATGGTTTCCCAGTCATTTTCTCGTTGAGGCATACTCCCCTATCCCAGAGGCGTGGTTCACCTCGTTGGGCCATACAGACCTACCTCGGGAGATATGGGTTGTAGGATCGGGGTACATCCGGAGTACCCCATTTGGA
Organism: Ehretia macrophylla; assembly: GCA_037974665.1. NCBI lineage: Eukaryota > Viridiplantae > Streptophyta > Magnoliopsida > Boraginales > Ehretiaceae > Ehretia > Ehretia macrophylla. The sequence goes on from CM075768.1 coordinate 11,482,317, forward strand.
GGAGTAAGGGGTTTGCCGGCATTTGCTTGAAGATCATGCTTCGTGGTTCAAGATCGAAGACAAGAAGTTGAACCGTATCCTTTTAGAATGTGTTTGATTATTTGTTCCATTAGCTTACTTTATTGTGTTATTTATGTTATTATCTTTGTTGCATCTCACGAAAGCATACCCGGTTTACTGCATCACCTCTATCACTGAGTAACTTTGGTTACTCATTCCTCATTTTAACATGTTTTAGGTGCAATTAGAACAACTATCTTGTGTGTCGTGTTGTTGGTTGCTTATCTTGCTGAGGTTGGAAGCTGCTTCTGAAGATAGGACTTGATGTGTTTATATTCTGTTTTGAGACCCTTGAGGTCTTGTAGGTATTTTTGGTATGGCTTGTTGGATTGTAAACTAAATTAAGGATTTGTGTGATTTGATAGAGTAGTGGCATGTAATAGCTAAAGATAGACTTTATTGTCTTTTGATTGCATGCTCGGGTGGTTATGTTTTTTGTCTAAGGCTCGGATGGCCTTGAGATTGGGAAAAGTTGGACAGTTGGAGTTGGGGTGTTATATTGTGGTTATATTTGCTGCTTGCAGGTTTTTAATTTGTCCTATAAACAGGGGAGACTCAATCCATTTTTCCTAAATTTTATGCCCGAGTTTGGATAAGAGTGAGAATAGCATGATTAATAGGAGTCCTGATTTCGTGAGGGATCGGGGCGTTACAAACATGCTAGCATGGCATAGAGTCCTAATCTTCTCCGAAGATTATCTAGTCGTTTTAAATCAATCTATGTACTGATAAGACTAAGCCCATCTTTTTCCTCCCTTAGCCTATGCGCTTAAGAGCTGTTAGCCCAAGACAACATTTAACCATAGTAAAAAAATGATTATGATAGGGACCGAAAGACATATTTGCCATAGCTTTCAAAATGACCAAAAGTGGTAGCATATGTTGTGAGGCCCCGTACACAGTTTCTAAGCATTATTATGTTAGCTAGGTATTATTTATAATAATACTATGAGATCGGTATTTTCTATGTTAAGAATTAATTTAAATTTAGAAAATATATAAAGTCTAGCATATCAAACTAAGCATTCGTTTCAATTAAAAAGGGAAGACTAACCTAGCAAGTACATTAGGATAATTTGTGTGGCATAGAAGTAAATAACAATATAGTTAACTTAGTATATTACCTTCTAAGGCATTCAAGTGTGGTTAATTGGCCTTACTTCATAAATATTAGTTAACTACTCTAGTTAGAATACGAAAGCCTAGCGGGACATAACTTGATACTCTAAATATATTTGGACACAATAAAACTGTAAATAATAGAACTAGGTGAAACCAATTTAGGCATGCTGGAATTATAAGATCATATTGTTGTAAGATCAAAGCAATGAAAGGATAATATATTTATTCTAACTTAGGTTTATTGCTGAATAGGTTTTAATATTAATAACTAAATATTATTCTGTCAAATATTAAGTATAGAAGTTAGGCATGATTTAGTTGTTTTACTTTATTGACTAAGTGTCTTAGTTAAATAGTAACCTTGAAAATACAATGACTGGGTAATAAAACTATAAAGCAATCTTAACTTCTAAAAATAAAGGAAAAAAATAATATGTTAGCTAAGAAATTGAATCTAGTGAGTATATTAGATAATATTAGCTGGTTAGGACTGCTAGGAACTAGATCAATATGACTCTTTTGGATAAAAGATTAAGTATAAATACTAGAGTTTATCAGCTTTTAAACTCTGTAATTGTTTTCATACATTAAGCTAATAACTAAACTGTTACCACCTATTTTCTATCATTATAGTCTATTACTTCCACCATCCTAACTCTCGTAGCAATCATTATAGCTTAATAACACACACGACATTACCATAACCATCCCAAACACTAAACCAAGCCCTTAGCTCGACATCTTCCACCATGCAAAGCTAGTTTCAAAGAGCCGCCCAAGCTACCAAATTAACAAAGAAGAATTATTCTAATGAAGCAGCCTGCTAGGAAACTCCAAGCTCCACCGCTGCTATCAACGTACCCATGCTTCGTTTTGCTTCATCATCAGCTATCATCGCCACCTTAGTCTACTAGTTATCTTAAGCGTAGCATGATATTATCCTATCACTAGCTTTGGTGATTCAGCAATGCATTGCTTCACCACAATTTGCCAAACAAGCTTCATCCAAATTTAGCTTAACACACGACATACCAAGGCATCCACCTGGTCATCTTCATAGCTTCATATTACAAATCATCACCTTCACCGTCCTATTTTCTAGCTCCACTTAGTTAGACTTAACATTCTATTACAAGCAAACCATGCATTACGCAACATCCTCTAGTTAGTCTACACGACAGCTTATAAGATGCCAACGTTAGCTCACAAATTAACAAGTGGACTTTGGTTTCCTTCTTATCATCCTACCATGCTATCATGCAACTAATCATCATGCTATAAACTTATTAGCAACCAATTCTACCGTAGCATCAATTATCACTGTAACGCCTCGATCCCTCACGGAACCGGGACTTCTATTAACTATACTATTCTCAACCTAATTCCAAACCCCAGACACGAAATTTAGAGAAAAACGGGCGGAGTTTCTCCTATATATAGGACTATCTGGAAACCTGCAAACAACAACATACAACCACAAGACCATAATCCACAACCTCAATCCATTTAATCCTTACAAGCATGCAAGTCAACTAGACAATAAAGTAAAACAATAGAAGTTATTACAAACTACTAGCAACTAACCATCACCCAAAACTAAAACTTTAATATTACATTTATTAAGATAACACAAATACATACATGACCACAAGGTCTCAAATAGTATACAAGCATATCATGTACACATTCTTCCTTGTTCTATACACTGATAGAGCAGACATGCCATACATGAGGCAATCTTATCTCCAGCTTTTCCTGGGACATGTTGAAAAGAGGAGTGAACAACACAGTTGCTCAACAAGGGAGGTGATGCAGTATACCGGGGAATGCTTTCATGAGATGCAACAAAGATAACACATAAATATCACAAATAAACAAGCTAATGAAACAAGTAGTTAAACACTTTATAAAAAGATACGGTTCAACTCATTGTCTTCAATCTCGAACCATGAACCACGATCTTCAAGAAAATGTCGGCAAACCCTTTATTCTTCCAAATGGGGTACTCCAAATGTACCCCGATCCTACGACCCATATCTTACGAGGTAGGTCCGTATACCCCAATGAGGTAAGCCACGCCTCTCGGGTAGGGGAGTATGTCTCAATGAGATAGGGACTGGGAAACCATGATAGCCAAGAGAGCACGACAAGCCTGATGCCACTCGTGTTACTTGATATTACCATGCCCGAAAAAGTTACGCAACCCCAAGGCAAGATCATGAGAGCCAAGTAACATATACAGGATAATTTACAAGCAATATAGGCAAGATAACAATATAAGCTAAATAACTAACATTTATAGCATGGGCATTATCCAACATAATTTATATACAACAGAGAAATGCAAATAAAATGCAACTCCCTCACCTTATTATAACCAAACCTGTGAGAATTAGCCAAGGACTTCTTCAATATGATTCAAATGTATCATTCCTTCAATTATCATTATACAACACAATCAATTATTTTCTTAAGAAGTTATACATTCATTTTCAATAAACGTTAATTCACAATTCCATTAACTTATTCATCTTTATTTGATTCCATTGAACTTACACAACTAACAATATATCTCATTGTTTAGCATGCATTCCATTTATTACTCAAACAACATACAAACTCAAGTGATCGTATAGGCAACACTTCTTAAGTGCCAAGTATTACACGAAGACAATACCACAATGAATAACATATACATTAACAAGGATTATTAATATAAACAAGTCATAAACTTATCTACTGTAAGACTCGACCTGAGAGTTTGTGCATAATTGAATTATTCATAGTGCATTCATATCATTTCATATGTATTAACATTAATTAACAAGCATTAATATTGTTTAACAAATATTTTTTTTATCGTTTTAAGTGCAAAATGTTCATTTTCGTGCATTTAGGAATTTTACATGTTGTAGACATTAAACATATTCTAGCAAGTCAAGATTAGTAATTAATTAGTTATAATTCAACTAGGAAGCACAATCTAGCAATACATAACCTAGTTGGATAGTAAGGAGGTCATTTGGCCAAATCAGATTTTTATATACAACCATTATACTATTTTGCCCACTCAAAACACACAATACACTCCACACACACATAAAATCCCTGCACATACACATTTACACACTCACTCACACGACCAAAGAGGGAGAAGAAGAAGAAGAAAGAAGAAGAAGAAAAGGAGAAGAAGCCCTTGTTAGCCATTTTTGAAGCTTATCTTACATCCTACAACCGTGAGCTAGCATTTACCTTGTATTATTGAGGTGAGGGTTGTTTTTTTTCAAATGCTTTTCTAGATACATTAAGCATGGTCTATGATTATACTTGTGTTTAGAGCTTGATTGGATGCTTACTTGTGGTTATATATATATATTTGAACTTGTTAAGAGGTGTATTGAGTTTGTTGAGGGTGTTAATGTTGTGAAGCTTGTACATGAATTATTGGGTTCAAATGTTGTTGTTGATGTGTTAATAGGGTAGTATAGTGGTGTATAATCATGTGTTGCAAGAAGAGGGAAATGTTAGACAAAGTAGGATGTTGAGCAAAATTTTGGATTTTCCCGTTAGCCATCCGGGCGTAACCGTCTTCATACGGTCGACCGGATGAAGCTTGTATCTTCCGGATCATTACTTTTTATCGGGCGTTGTGGCTTTCGTCCGGTCGACCGGATGGAGCATGTAATGCCCGGATGACCTGAAATGCATGAAACTTATTTTAGTGATTTCATGAGCTACCGATATCGGATTGAGGTGTGGTCGGTTATGTTAAAACCGTATCAAACCCTAGTTTATTATGGTAGGATTTAATTATAGTTTTGCATTACTTATATTTGGTTGTGATATAATAATCCCATGTGGCACTTCAAATGTTGTATATATGCGATCGTTTATGTGAATATCTGTTATACCTGAATATTACTACTATGATGGAGGTAACCTACTTTGTTATCTCTTCTATTCATGATTGATGCATATGTATATTAATTATAATGTTTATAATTGTTGGCACGATGGTTGCAACCATAATTATAGGCATCGTAGTGTTCGTTTCCTCTGGGTAGCATTGGGCTACCAGTCGGTCTCGACTACCATGGTCCTCGGTGATTGTCCGGATATCACTTAGTGTTTGGAATTGGGGTAAATGAATGAAGAATGAATCAAGGCCGGTCGTCTACAACAACTACCAAGAAAACTATATCCTTTGATATATGGTACAACTAATTTCGCTTGGTTCCTTGAGGACCTCAGAATGTGGTATTATGTGTTATTTCTTTTTCATTTGTTCTTGTATCTATTTGTAACCCGTGCATGTCATGTTTTCAAAAAGATTTTCCAAATGTGAAAGTGTTTGCAAAAATTACCTGTGACCGTTAACCCTTGCAGAGCTAAGTATAGCTTATACCTTTCATGACACTCTTTCAGGTGAGGCTGCGCCTGAGCCAGGGACTCAAGCAGAAGACGAGACCTACTTGTGTGACAAGTCGGATTTCTGCTTGTTGTGATCTGGCTCTGCTTGTTTGTAGTGATGAATTTTGGATGTTAGGAACTAAGTTAATGTGAACAACTTTAATGACTATAATATTCTTTTGGAATGTTGGATTGTAATCTCACTATTGTCTTATTCTTTTGAGGCCTAAAAGGCTTGAAGGATTTTTAACATACCTTATGGGTATTACTAGGCCTTGTATATTTAAAACAGGTTAATGAAGGTTGAAGTGCTGTTAGTGTTGGACACCTTTCTTGAAGTTACTTGTGTGATTTATAAATGTCTAGATTGTGATTTGATGATTGTACAAGTTATCTTTCCCGTTCATGTCACGTTCTAGCCTAGTCCTAGTGATAGGTCAGGGTTGGGGTGTGACACCTTTAGGTGATTCAAAGCTAACCTTGGTTAGTATGGAGCTAGCTAGTGTTAGCGTAGTCCAGGTTTTGGACTAGGGTTCATGGGTAGATGCCCTAGTATGAAGATACTCTAATTGCTTGTGAATTTATATGAAACTGGTGTGTCTACGTGTGAGTTATATGTGCTACGTGCTGTGATTTTTATTGGTTATGTGAGCTAGATGTGTTAGGTATAACTCTGTTACATGCATATTAGCAGTGTTAAGTAGTGCATGAACTTATGTCATCTTTCATGCATGCATGCCATATAACAGTGAGTGGTATATGTATATATATATCTATAGATGGCAGAACCAAGCACTCGTAATACAGCTGGAGCATAAGTTGCCGGAAATGCAGAACAAACCAACCCGGGGGTAGCAATGTTCAACATGATGGCAACTGCTGTAGACCGGATGAGTAGAGTGATGGAGCAACAAGCCACGGGTAGAGTAAGAAGCAATAATAACAATGATGCAAGTAGTAACACTATAGGTGGTAATGAAGGAGTCGGGGTTGGGACTTTGAAAGATTTCTTAAGATATGGCCCTCCTAAATTCTATGGGGAATCGGATGAGGAGAAAGTGGAATTTTGGCTATCGAAGGTAGAGAAGATTTTTGCTGTCCTTGGTTATACGGATGAGAAAAAGGTGGCATATGCGGCGTTCTTGTTTGAAAATGATGTTGAGAATTGGTGGCGCACGGAACAGACTTGGTGGGAGCAAAGGCACACACCAACTACATGGGCCAACTTTGTGAGATCTTTTAAGGGGAACTATATTTCAGTTGTGGCCCGAGAAATGAAGGAGGATGAGTTCTTGACCATAAGACAGAGGAGCTTGACTGTTGTTCAATACGAAGCTCGATTCAACAAGCTGTCCCATTATATGCCTACATTGGTTCAGACAGAGAGTGACAGGGTTAAACATTTTGTGAGGGGTTTAAGGTCTGAGATTCATGACTTCCTTGCTGCACATCATTTCCCCACTTATGCCGACATGATTGAAGTTGCAACACGAGTTGAGAAGAGGAAGTTTGATACCCGTGGGGGACCGAGTCAAGTGAACAAGAGGCTAATGCTTTCACAAGCACCATAGAGATCATATTCTGTCCAAAGTCAGGCTTCAAGTCAAGCTAGATTAGCCCTTACTCGACTACAGCCGAGTGCTTCAATCATTCAATCAGCCAGTGGTTCCTCAGGTAGTGCTACTATTGCCAGAAATATTGTGTGCAACTATTGTGGCAAGAAGGGGCATGTTGAGGCCTAGTGTTAGAAGAAGACGGGTAAGTGTTTGGGGTACGGAAGCAACCAACACCTTGCTAGAGACTGTCCGAAATAGAAGAAAAGAGGTGCACCGAATCAGGTCGTTAGAAATGCACCGGCATAAAGAGTCCAAGCCCGAGTGTATGCTGTTGATCAAGAGGAGATTCCAAAGGCTGCAACAGTGGTTGAAGGTACTTTATTAATTTTACAACAACCGGTAAAGATGCTTATTGATACTAGAGCCACGCATTCCTTTATTTCACCTCAATGTGTGTATCGCATCAAGTTGCAAGTAGGACCTTTATCATGTCATGTAGAAGTTAGCAATCCCATGGGCACCAAGCATGTTTCTAAATATGGATGTAGAGGATGTAAAATTCAAATAAAAGACCAGGAGTTTTTAGTCGACTTCATTGTACTTCATTTTAAAAAATATGATATTATATTGGGAATGGATTGGTTAGCTCGCAATTATGCTCAATTGAATTGCCTAACGAAGATTGTAAAGTTGCAAGTATCGGGTCAACCTGTGATTAAGGTGAAGGGTAGAGGTGATTTTTCAGGTAATACTATTGTGTCCTCGATCAAGGCTGTGAAACTAATGAGAAAATGGATGCAGTGGATACTTAGTTTATTTGATTAACAAGCCAATTGATCAAGTTAAGCTTGTAGAGGTGCCAGTGGTGAAAGAATATATTGATGTGTTTCTAGAAAAATTATCGGGATTGCCACCAAAGAGGGAGATTGATTTTGTAATAGAGGTATTTCTAGGTACTCAGCCCATCTCAAAGGCAGCATATTGGATAACCCCAACTGAATTGTAGGAATTAAAGATTCAATTGCAAGGATTGCTAGAAAAATGGTTTGTTTAACCTAGCTCATCTCTTTGGGGAGCCCCTGTATAGTTCGTAAAGAAGAAATATGGCACATTGAGATTATGTATTGACTATCGGGAATTGAATCATGTGACTGTTAAGAACAAATATCCCTTGTCGTTAATAGATGAGCTGTTTGATCAGTTACAAGGAACTAAAGTTTATTCGAAGTTTGATTTGAGGCAAGGTTATTATCAGCTTCGCATCAAGAAAGAGGACGTGCCTAAGTCAGCTTTTAGAACAAGGTACAGACATTATGAATTTGTTGTGATGCCGTTTGGATTAACAAATGCTCCTGTTGCCTTTATGGACTTGATGCCAGGGTATTTCAACCTTATTTGGATCAATTTGTAGTGATATTCATTGATGATATTTTGGTGTATTCCAAGACGGAGAAGGAGCATGAGAGATACCTGCATTTGGTGTTATAGAGGTTGCGAGAACACCAGTTGTACGCCAAGTTCAGTAAATGTGAGTTCTGGCTTCAACAAGTTGCCTTCTTAGGGCATATAATCTCCCAACCAGGGATAGCAGTAGATCCATCAAAGATTGAGGCGGTACAGTTGTGGAAGAAACCTGAGAATATTACCGAAGTGCGCAGTTTCCTTGGGTTAACCGGGTATTACCGGAGGTTTGTGAAAGACTTTTCAAAAATTATAGGATCCCTTACAAGATTGACACAAAAGAATGTGAGTTTTACGTGGGATGATAAATGTGAAAGTAGCTTCCAAGAGTTGAAGAAGAGGTTGACAACCGCTCCTATATTAGCATTGTCCGAGGGAAGCCAAGGGTTTGTCATTTACAGTGATGCCTCAAAAGAGGGACTAGGATGTGTTTTGATGCAAAATGATCGGGTCATCACTTATGCTTCTCAGAAATTGAAGCCCTATGAGGTGAATTATCCCACTCATGACTTGGAGTTGGCGGTGATAGTATTTGCATTGAAGAAATATAGGCATTATTTATGGGGAAGCAAGTTCGAGATTTTCACCAACCACAAAAGTCTAAAATACTTGTTCTCCCAAAAAAGAGTTAAATATGAGACAAAGAAGGTGGATGGAACTCTTGGAGGATTACAATTGCACCATTAACTACGTGCCCAGCAATACTAATGTGGTGGCAGATGCGTTGAGTCGGAAGGCAAGCTTGGCGAAGCTAGGAGTGAATGCCCATCTAATGATTCAATCAGCATTGTTATCTCGAGTTAAGGAAGCTCAGCAACAAGATCTACAATTTCAGAAGATAAAAGAAGACAATCCGGATTTCAAACAGGAAGATGGATTGTGGAGATTTTGGAAATAAGTTTGTATACCGAATGACCCGAAGTTGAAAAGAAAGATACTCGATGAAGCTCATAACACAAGGTATACAATACATCCTAGAGGGACGAAGATGTATCGTGACTTGAAGCAATTCTATTGGTAGAATAATATGAAGCAGGAGATCGCAGAGTTTGTGTCTCATTATTTGACATGCCAAAGAGTTAAGGCTGAACATCAAAGACTCGCAGGACTATTGCAACCTTTGGAGATCCCAAAATAGAAGTGGGAGCATGTAACGATGGATTTCATGACGGAATTGCCAAAGTCACCTCGAGGATGCGATACTGTTTGGGTAGTCGTGGATCGATTGATGAAGACAGCCCATTTAACTGCAATGAATAAGACGGATAGCTTGGAGAAGCGAGGCAATCTGTATATAACTAACATTGTGAAGTTGCATGGTGTACCTGCGAGCATAGTATCTGACCGGGATTCAAGGTTCACATCTCGATTTTGGCAAAAGTTTCAAGAGGGTTTAGGGACGAAGTTGAGTTTCAGTATTGCCTATCATCCTCAAACAGACGGGCAGTCCGAAAGGACTATTCAGATTTTGGAGGACATGTTAAGAGCTTGTGCATTGGACTTTGGGGGAACATGGGAGAAACATTTTTCATTGGCAGAATTTGCCTACAATAACAGCTACCAAGCAACAATTGGCATGACACCTTATGAAGCTTTGTATGGAAGGAAGTGTAGATCCCTTCTATATTGGAGCGAGGTTGGTGAGATGAAGGCCATTGATCCTACATTGTTACCGGAGAAGATGAAGAAGATAGGGAATGTGCAGTTGATCTGGAAAATGATGCTCACCGCTTAGAGTAGGCAGAAAAGTTATGCAATCCTGTATCGTTTTGCGTGTTTATTCTCGTTTTGCATGAATTGACCTATTTATGTGCTATGTGACTTAGAATGTGGTAATTTTGATATCAATACTCCTAGAACATGCTAAATGTGCATACATGAAATTTTCATAAAAAACGGAGTCAGAAATTTTACGTCGATTTTTAGTGAATAGTATTTTTGAAACACGTCCGCTAAAATTTTGAAACTGGTCTTTTTAACCCTTCTAGACCTAGTCCACGGACTTTAATAGACCTGTGTTTGACTAAAACGGTTTTAAAATCAGCTTAGGAATTTATTAGGGTTTTTACATCGACTTTTACGAAAATCGAGTTTTAAGCCAACTCGGGTGAAATTGTTTGATTGTAAAACTTTTTGTCACCTAAAAATAACCTACTTGAGCTATCTTGGGTGTTGAATAATTGTTTTGAACATTGGTGATCAAGAAAATGCATTTAAAGTCAAGAAAATACTAAAAATACTAAAGTTTCAACTTTGACTTTCATTTAAATTGTTGACTTTCTTGCATATATCACCAACACATACAAGCAAAGCAAAAAAGCACCTTCACTTTCACCTAGATGGCCGAGAGCTTCATGGGAGAATAGCCAAGCTTTTCTTCAAAGTTTTCCAAGCAAATTTTCAAAGAAAAACCTAGTTTTTGTCTGTAGAACTTCGTGCCAAGTTGGATTCCACTTGTTAGGCACGTATTGCACGCATTTCTAGGCTTATATCGCATCAAAGGTGAGAGAAAAATTTTAGATCTCAAAATTCATCTTTTGTGGTTTTGCGTAGAATTGATTATCGAACCGTTAGAATGTTAATCTGATGTTAGATTATTGCTCCATGCATGCTAGGGATCATTTATATGTAATCCTACGAGATTTGAACCGTTGTAGCATAATTATTTATTTTTGAGTATTTAAAGTTGATTAATTTGCTAAATGTTGATTATTTTGAGTTGTGTTGATCGGAATCGATTGCCGTGGATTTCTAAAAGTTTGATAATTACGTGGTAGCGCCGTTGTAATGCCAAATTTTCGATTGTGATGTCCGTGTGAAAAACCAAAAATTTCAGCCATGACACACTAGGATTTTAGGGTTATTGGGCACGATTTGGATGTGTTTTGGTTGGTTTCCGAGGGGGCTAATGTAGTTGATTGAATGGGTGAGTGATAGAAACTGATTTGGAGTTGTTTGGATTAGTAGAATGTAGGATATGAATATTTGAAATTTAGGTTGTCTTTCTTTAAAATGTTAGACTATGCCTTTAGTTGATTGGGTGTGGTTTGAGTGATTGAATTGTGAGTTGATGATGGGTAAACTAGGGTTTGATTGTGTGTTTAATGCATGTTCGGTTAGATGGGCTACTTTGTCATCTAACTTAGTTATTTGTTGTTAAATTGATTATTGATGTTATTATGATGATAATATGATTATTGATGATTAATGATTGATGATTGATGCCGGGAGATAGGCAGTTCTGCTAGACTGTCCTCTTGTGAATGATTGATGTTTATTATTATTGCTGAGTCTTTGGTATGTGTGTGCCACCTCTCAGGCAGCATCGGGTTGTCGGGTTGATAACGACATGACTACCAGAGATTGCATCCAGCTCGCATGACGGAGGTGTCATAGAGGGAGAGGTTATTGGGGTAGCTCGGGTGCGTGAGTTTATGGGAGTCATAAGAAGGCTGTTATGATCGTGATGGCGTTTGGAGCTACACCAACTAGTGTATCCTTTATTGAATGGTCATTATAGATTATGTGATGATAGTATTATTGATGTTATTGTGTGTTTACTTGCTCAAAGGATTATTCAAGGAGTATAGTGAATACTGTTAGAGATCTATCGGATCCTCACTGGGCTTATTTTATATAAGCTCACTCTCTATTATTGCATACTTACAGGTGTTCTTTCGCAAGACTACGGGTACGTGCCTCCTGAAGTAAAAAAAATGTGAAAAATGTGCCTTACGTGGATGAGTCTTATGTTCCGAAGTCTTATCCTTGATGTTGTATTGTTTTACTATCTTGTATATTAACTTAGTATACTTTTATATGCTTTGTAGTTCATGATGTAAAAGATGTTGAAAAGATAATGAATTAGTTGATGCTATCTTAGTAGTCTTTCTTTTGTCTATGTATAGGTTGCTAGGTTGGTATCAATATATTTTGCAATGTATATTAATGTTTATGTATTATGTTAGAATGGAGGCGTATAACGAGGAATGATTATTGTATAATATGGTTATGATGTATGTTGTTATTTTATTGAGGAGTTGTTTGTTTTATGCTTTATGGAGTTAATGTATGATGTTCTAATGAGGTTGGTTTAGAGCCTCGTTATCCTAATTACTGTCGTTATACTGCCAAAATTCCGCTGCGTCCTGACTGATTATAGGAGGGGTCGAGTTGGGGCGTGACATTTAAGTGGTATCAGAGCGCATGTTAGTTGTCAGCCGGGGTATTCTCGGAATGTGGGTAATGGTCTTAGCATGAAAGCATGTATGAAAAGAAAGAAAAGTGGAATATGTGTTAACATGATTAAATGATAAGTGATTATGTGACTAAAGTGCTTATGTGATTATGTGTTTGTTTATGTGATTGATACTTAAGTGATTTATGTGTTTTATGTGATTTATGTGCTTAATATGAGTTTGTTGTTTATGTGTTAATAGTTGTTTATAACCTGTTTACGTGCTATAACCTGTGCTAACTATTTGATTAGCAGAATGACCTGTAGAACCAAGGTAGTACAGTTTCGTTTGCCAGATCAGCCAGTAGTTGAGATAGTAGGGAACCGGGGTGCAAAGACGAGTTTTGTTATCTCAGCAACTAAAGCTATTAAGTTGGTGAGTAAGGGGTGTTCGGGTTATCTAGCTTATTTGATCAACAAGCCATCTGATAAGTTATAGCTGGAGGAAGTTCCTATTATTCGGGAATATCCCAATCTATTTCCCGAGGAGTTGCCAGGGTTACTGCCAGAGAGAGATGTGGAGTTTGTGATTAATCTTGTTCCCGGTATTCAACCTATTTCTAAATCAGTGTACCGAATGGCACCAACTGAGTTGAAGGAGCTGAAGACTCAGTTGCAGGAGTTATTGGAGAAGGGATTTATTCAGCAGAGTTCTTCACCTTGGGGAGCTCCTATTTTATTTGTGAAGAAGAAGGATGGTACCTTGAGATTGTGTATTGATTATCGTGGTTTGAATCAGGTTACCATCAAGAATAAGTATCCTTTGCCACTGATTGACGAGTTGTTTGATCAACTTCAGGGAGCCAAAGTCTACTCTAAATTTGATTTGAGGCAGGGGTATTATCAGCTTCGGATTCATACGGAGGATGTTCCGAAGTTTGCCTTCAGGACTCGGTACGGGTATTATGAGTTTGTTGTTATGCTCTTTGGATTAACTAATGCACCGGCAGCATTCATGGATCTTATGCATCGGGTTTTTCAGCCATATTTAGACCAGTTCGTGGTAATCTTTATTGATGATATCTTGGTCTATTCTAAATCTGAATCGGAGCACGAGCAACATCTACGGCTTGTCTTACAGAAGTTGCAGGAGCATCAGTTGTTTGCCAAGTTCAGCAAATGTGAATTTTGGCTGCAACGCATATCTTTTCTTGGCCATGTGATTACACAGAGTGGTATATCTGTAGATCCCACTAAGATTGAATCGGTGATGTCTTGGAAACGGCCAGAGAATGTTTCTGAGGTTCGTAGCTTTCTTGGCTTGGCAGGTTATTACCGTAGGTGTGTCAAGGACTTCTCTAAGATTGCTGGGCCACTTTCTAAGTTGACTCAGAAACGGACTATCTTTGCTTGGGATGAGAAGTGTGAGAGTGGGTTTTAGGAGTTGAAAAAGAGGTTGACTACTGCTCCAGTACTTGCTCTACTAGAGGGGACCGATAATATGGTTATTTACAGCGATGCATCCAAGGAGGGCTTGTGTTCTTATGCAGGATGGCCGAGTTATTGCCTATGCTTCCAGGAAGTTGAAGCCTTATGAGGTGAATTATCTGACTCATGATCTTGAGTTGGCAGCAATTGTCTTTGCACTGAAGAAGTGGCGTCATTATCTGTGGGCAGTAAGTTCGAGATTTTCACTGATCATAAGAGTCTGAAGTACTTGTTCTCACAGAAGGAGTTGAATATGCGTCAGCGGAGATGGATGAAGCTTCTTGGAGATTATAATTGTTCTATCAATTATCTGCCTGGCAAGGCAAATATTGTAGCAGATGCTCTCAGCCGGAAGGCGAGTATCTCTTGTTTAGCTATCAAGAAATAGGAGATTCTTGAGGAATTCACTTATTAGAGACCGGAGTTGACTCAGGTTGGGGTGATGTGTTCACATCTCCGTATTCAGCCTTTATTATTGTCTCAGATCAGAGAAGCTCAGCAACTGGATGTTAAACTTCAGAAGATCAAAGATCAGATCACAGATGATCAGTCTGACTTTAAACTGCATGAGGACGGTATTCTTTAGTTTCGGAACAGGGTTTGTGTTCCTGATGAACCGGGCTTGAGGCGAGGTATTCTGGAGGAGGATTATAATTCTAAGTAAACTATTCATCCCGGTGGAACCAAGATGTATCGGGATTTGAAGCAACACTATTGATGGAATAACATGAAGAGAGAGGTTGCTCAGTTTGTATCTAGATGTTTGACTTGTCAGAGGGTGAAAGCCGAGCATCAACGACCTGTAGGTTTGCTTCAGCCGTTGGCTATACCAGAGTGGAAGTGGGAGCATATTACGATGTATTTCGTCACTGGTTTACCTAGAACACCGCGGGGTAATGATGCAGTTTGGGTTGTCGTGGATCGTTTGACGAAGACAGCTCATTTTATTTCGATGAGGATGGGAGATGAGGTTACAAAGTTGATGAATCTTTATTTGGATCAGATTGTTAGACTTCACGGGATTCCATCTAGTATTGTCTCAGATCGAGATCCTCGATTTACTTCTCATTTGTGGGAGAAACTTCAGGAGACCTTGGGTACTCAGTTGAACTTCAGTACAATGTATAATCCACAGACCGACGGTCAGTCTGAGTGAACTATTCAAATTCTGGAAGATATGCTTAGGGCTTGTGTTCTGGACTTCGGGAAGAACTGGGAGAAACATATACCACTTGCCGAGTTTGCCTATAACAATAGTTATCAAGCTACTATTGGGATGACACCTTTCGCAGCTCTTTACGGTTGTAAGTGCCGTTCACCTTTATATTGGGACGAGGTATGGGAGATGAAGACTATTGATCCGACTATCATGCCAGAGCTTCTTGAGAAGATTGAGAATGTTCAGTTGATCAGGCAGAGAATTCTTATGGCACAGAGTAGATTCAAGAGTTATGCTGATAAGCGTCGTCGAGACTTGGAGTTTGCAGTCAGAGATCGGGTTTTCTTGAGATTGTCTCCTCGTAAGGGGTTTGCTCGTTATGGTAAAGGTGGGAAGCTGAGTCCGAGATTTGTTGGGCCGTTTGAGATTACCGGCAGGGTTGGTAAGTTAGCATATCGGTTGGCTTTACCGGAGAACTTCTCTAATGTCCACAATGTATTTCACGTGTCTAATTTGCAGAAATATAATCCGGATCCTTCTCATATTCTTGAGCCAGAGCCGTTACAGCTTCGTGAGAATCTGACTTATGACGAGCGTCCGATTCGTATTCTTGATCAGATGGAACGAGAGTTGAGGTCGAAGAAGATTCCGATGGTTAAGGTGTTGTGGAAGCATCACGGCATTGAGGAAGCTACTTGGGAGAGATGAGATCAGATACAGCAACAGTACCCAGATCTGTTCAATACATCAAGTAAGAATTTCGAGGTCGAAATTTCTTTAAGGGGGGGAGAATGTGAAACCCCACTTTTTTATCCTGTCTCGTTTTGCGTGAATTGACCTGTTTATGTGCTATGTGACTTAGAATGTGGTAATTTTGATATCAATACTCCTAGAACATGCTAAATGTGCATACATGAAATTTTCATAAAAAACAGAGTCAGAAATTTTATCGTCGATTTTTAATGAATAGTATTTTTGAAACACGTCCGCTAAAATTTTGAAACTGGTCTTTTTAACCCTTCTAGACCTAATCCACGGAATTTAATAGACCTGTGTTTGATTAAAACAGTTTCAAAATCGGCTTAAGAATTTATTAGGGTTTTTACACCGACTTTTGCAAAAATCGAGTTGTAAGCCGACTCGGGTGAAATTGTTTGATTGTAAAACTTTTTGTCACTTAAAAATAACCTACTTGAGCTATCTTGGGTGTTGAATAATTGTTTTGAACATTGGTGATCAAGAAATCGCATTTAAAGTCAAGAAAACACTAAAAATACTAAAGTTTCAACTTTGACTTTCATTTAAATTGTTGACTTTCATGCATATATCACCAACACACACAAGCAAAGCACAAAAACACATTCACTTTCACCTAGATGGCCGAGAGCTTCATGGGAGAATAGCCAAGCTTTTCTTCAAAGTTTTCCAAGCAAATTTTCAAAGAAAAACCTAGTTTTTATCTGTAGAACTTCGTGCCAAGTTGGATTCCGCTTGTTGGGCACGCATTTCTAGGCTTATATCGCATCAAAGGTGAGAGAAAAATTCTAGATCTCAAAACTCATCTTTTGTGTTTTTGCGTAGAATTGATTATCGAACCGTTAGAATGTTAATCTGATGTTAGATTATTGCTCCATGCATGCTAGGGATCATTTATATGTAATCCAACGAGATTTGAACAGTTGTAGCATAATTATTTATTTTTGGGTATTTAAAGTTGATTAATTTGCTAAATGTTGATTATTTTGAGTTGTGTTGATCGGAATCGATTGCCGTGGATTTCTAAAAGTTTGATAATTACGTGGTAGCGCCGTTGTAATGCCGAATTTTTGATTGTGATGTCCGTGTGAAATTCGGAAATTTCATCCATGACACACTAGGGTTTTAGGGTTATTGGGCACGATTTGGATGTGTTTTGGTTGGTTTCCGAGGTGGCTAATGTAGTTGATTGAATGGGTGAATGATAGAAACTGATTTGGAGTTGTTTGGATTAGTAGAATGTAGGATATGAATATTTGAAGTTTAGGTTGTCTTTATTTAAAATGTTAGATTATGCCTTTAGTCGATCTGGTGTGGTTTGAGTGATTGAATTGTGAGTTGAACATAGGTAAACTAGGGTTTGATTGTGTGTCTAATGCATGTTCGGTTAGATGGCCTACTTTGTCATCTAACTTAGTTATTTGTTGTTAAATTGATTATTGATGTTATTATGATGATAATATGATTATTGATGATTATTGATTGATGATTGATGCCGGGAGATAAGTAGTTCTGCTAGACTGTCCTCCTGTGAATGATTGATGTTTATTATTATTGCTGAGTCTTTGGTATGTGTGTGCCACCTCTCGGGCAGCATCGGGCTATCGGGTTGATAACGGCATGACTACCAGAGACTGCCTCCAGCTCGCATGACAGAGGTGTCATGGAGGGAGAGGTTATTAGGGTAGCTCGGGTGCGTGAGTTTATGGGAGTCATAAGAAGGCTGTTATGATCGTGATGGCGTTTGGAGCTACACCAACTAGTGTATCCTTTATTGAATGATCATTATAGATTATGTGATGATAGTATTATTGATGTCATTGTGTGTTTACTTGCTCAAAGGATTATTCCAAGGAGTATAGTGAATACTGTTAGAGATCTATCGGATCCTCATTGGGCTTATTTTATATAAGCTCACTCTCTATTATTGCATGCTTACAGGTGTTCTTTTGCAAGACTACGGGTACGTGCCTCCTGAACAGGAAAATATGGAAAATGTGCATTACGTGGATAAGTCTTATGTTCCGGAGTCTTATCCTTCATGTTGTATTGTTTTACTATCTTGTATATTAACTTAGTAGACTTTTATATGCTTTGTAGTTCATGATGTAAAAGATGTTGAAAAGATAATGAATTAGTTGATGCTATCTTAGTAGTCTTTCTTTTGTCTATGTATAGGTTGCTAGGTTGGTATCAATATATTTTGCAATGTATATTAAGGTTTATGTATTATGTTGGAAAGGAGACGTATAACGAGGAATGATTATTGTATAATATGGTTATGATATATGTTGTTATTTTATTGAGGAGTTCTTTGTTGTACGGTTTATGGAGTTGATGTATGATGTTCTAGTGAGGCTGGTTTAGAGCCTCGGTATCCTAATTACTGTCGTTATACTGCCGAAATTTCGTTGCGTCCTGACTGATTATAGGAGGGGTCGAGTTGGGGCGTGACACACTACAACTTCGTGAGACCTTCTCCTATGAAGAAATGCTCGTGCAAATTTTAGACGAGCAAGAACGGGAGTTGCTTAGGAAGAAGATTCCTATACTGAAGGTATTGTGGAACAACCATGGAATTGAGGAAGCAACCTGGGATTTACAGGATCAAATGGAACAGCGATATCCAGAGTTGTTTTCGAGGTAAGAAGAAATTGCGAGGGCACAATTCTTTTAAGGAAGGAGGGATGTAAGACCCGACCCGAGAGTTTGTGCATAATTGAATTATTCATAGTGCATTCATATCATTTCATATGTATTAGCATTAATTAATAAGCATTAATATTGTTTAATGAATATTTTTTTTTAATCATTTTAAGTGCAAAATGTTCATTTTCGTGCATTTAGGAATTTTACGTGTCGTAGACATTAAATATATTCTAGCATGTCAAGATTAGTAATTAATTAGTTGCAATTCAACTAGGAAGGGCAATCTAGAAATACATAACCTAGTTGGAGGGTAAGGAGGTCATTTGGCCAAATCAAATTTTTATATACAACCATTATACTATTTTGCCCACTCAAAACACACAATACACTCCATACACACACAAATCCCTGCACACATACACTCATACACTCACTCACACGACCAAAGAGGGAGAAGAAGAAGAAGAAAGAGGAAGAAGAAAAGGAGAATAAACCCTTGTTAGCCATTTTTGAAGCTTACCTTACATCCTACAACCTTGAGCTAGCATTTCCCTTGTATTATTGAGGTAAGGGTTGTTTTTTTTTTCAAATGCTTTTCTAGATACATTAAGCATGGTTTATGATTATACTTGTGTTTAGAGCTTGATTGAATGCTTACTTGTGGTTATATATATATATTTGAACTTGTTAAGAGGTGTATTGAGTTTGTTGAGGGTGTTAATGTTGTGAAGCTTGTACATGAATTATTGGGTTCAAATGTTGTTGTTGAGGTGTTAATAGGGTGGTATAGTGGTGTATAATCATGTGTTGCAAGAAGAGGGAAATGTTAGACAAAGTGGGATATTGAGCAAAATTTTGGATTTTTCCGTTAGCCATCCGGGCGTAACCATCTTCATCTGGTCGACCGGATGAAGCTTGTATCGCCCGGATCATTACTCTCTACCGAGCGTTGTGGCTTTCATCCGGTCGACCGGATGGAGCATGTAACGCCCGGATGACCTGAAATGCATAGAACTTATTTTAGTGATTTCGGGAGCTACCGATATCGGATTGAGGTATGGTCGGTTGCGTTAAAACCGTATCAAACCCTAGTTTATCATGGTAGGATTTAATTATAGTTTTGTATTACTTATATTTGGTAGTGATATAATAATCCCATGTGGCACTTCAAATGTTGTATACATGCGATCGTTTACGTGAATATCTGTTATACCTGAATATTATTGCTATGACAGAGGTAACCTACTTTGTTACCTCCTCTATTCATGATTGATGTGACGCCCGAGATTTAGCCATGCATTCCATCACTGTTGCATTCCTTGGTTGTGCATTTCTTTCTGTGCTTTATTAATTGTCTTCTTTAGCTACTATTCACTCCGTTTTCAAACTACATTCTATTAGTTAATTAACATTTTTATTAAATCATATTAATTGTTAAAGTAGTGGGAAAAATGTGCAATTGAGCTAGAGGCGATAGGGGAGTTCGTCTAGAAAATGTTTTTAGTAGTTGAATGAATAGTATTACGTAACTACCTTAGAATTTAATTAACTAACATTAATTTATGCTTAGGACTTGTTTCTAACTAGTTTGACTCACATTTTGACCATACACTTAAACTAAAATAACTCGACCTAAGCTTATATAACACACACACAACTCACCTTAGCTCATAACTAGTAAAAATCAAAACAAAAAAATGCTGAAAAGCACTGTAGCATAGCTAACAGCAGCAAACAGGAAAAAGAAGAGGATTTTGCTCTTCAATCCTTCAATCCAAGCCTCTCCAGGCCTTGAGCAAGTAGTGTAGGGTGTGTGCAAGCTTCCTAGGTGCTCCTACGCGCATTGGTGAGGGATTTCACGGCTTATTTTCGCATTTCTAAATAGTTACCATTTTCTTGATTTGTTGAAAATGTGATCAAAAGCTATTGTATTAATTATCTATGCTATTATACCATGTATATGAATGCTAGAGAACATATTTGAGCCATCGTTTCGCTTTTTAAACGGTTAGAATCGTTAGTTTGATTTATAAGATGAATAGTGACGTTTTTATAGGGTTTTGTGTAATTGCACGTATTAGCTTGATTCAACACTCCTAATAGATGCCTTAGGTGCTAATGAAGGTAGTCTAATAGCCCCGTGCACTTGAATTGCTCTAGCATCGCATAGAACGTGAAATAGCCAACTTTAACAAAGGGGTTTCGGGGTTAATGCGAATCCGGGTGGATTCGGGCTTCACTTATAGTATTCTTAGGCTACCTAGGTGCTATAGAAGCTTTGACAACCCTTGTTTGAAGCCCGGATAAGGTATGTGTAGTTTAAAGCAATAAGAGGGATTTTGTGGCTTTCGGGGTAATTGCGGGCGTTTGAATGAATTAGAGGGTTGAGAGGGTTCCTTGAGGGTTAGTTAGAAGGTTGGGAGAGTTTCCCTTTGAAATTGAATCATTAACTTAGGATTGGAAAAGAAACAGTGTGAAAAACAAAGGGGTTTAAGTGCAATTTCGGTTGACTCATGCTTCTAAGACCATGGCATGACTCCTTGAGTGTTTAAATTTGGTTTTAAGGTGATTTGGAGCTTTCGGTATGATTTTATCATGTATATGTCCCTTTGTAAAACTGCATATTAGCTCATATAATTGCTTCTATTCTAACTGCATCGAGGTCAACCTACTTTGTTGATCCTTCTATGTGTTATTGCTTATATTATTGATATTAACTTGCCATTGTAAAGTGAATTGCATAGTAGATGCGCAACCATAGTGTCAGGGGCGGGTGTGTTGAATATCGGCTGGGCGGCAGAGGGCTTGCCAGTGGATATTTAAACCCCGTACCCTATTCCTTCGCTCGCCTGGTCCGGAGATTGCCAGGGGGTGTTGGGTCGTAGGATTATCGGGGTACATCTGGAGTACACCCACTGGAGTGTTTTGGGTTATGCCGGCTTATCGTGATCTTGATCGTGGTTCGTGGATCGTGAATGAAGACCAGTGAAGATTGGTGTATAGGGGTTATGTGAAATGTATCCTTTTAAATGTGTGATTATTTAAGCTGTCATTGTTTCTTTAATTGTCTAATTGTTATTGTTGTTTAACTGTATTACCTGTTGCATTGTACGCCCCGGGACTATATATCTCACTGGGCAATAGTGGTTGCTCATACCTCGATATATGTTTCAGGAGACGCTGAGGGTGATCCCCAGCTTGTTGAGGTAGTAATGGAGGAGGAAGAGGTGCAGATAGAGCCTTTGCCCTAGTTGCTGTGTGTTGCTCTGAGGTGGCTATGCCTTCTTGTTTCTATTTGGTACTTGTGTATCTATTTTGTGGCCTAAGGGCTATGTTTATGTTGGTTGTTGTAAGAAGTTGAAGGATAGTTGGTTGTAGAGTAGAATTGGGAACCTATGTCTTGTAATAACTTATGTTTCTGCTTTTATTCACTTTGCATGCTTGGGAGTGAATGGCTTAATGTAGAATGTTTTATCTTCTAAGTATGTTTTAATGTTATCCTAGAATGGCATGGCTATTAGCCTATATTGTAAACAAGTTACTTGCATACTTGTGTGGTTTTGGAACTGTTGTTTGCTTCAAGGCTCGGATGGCCTTGAATCTTTAGATATATAGCCATGAAAAGTTTGTTTACGTTGTAGTTACCTTATTTGAGAGTTTACAGGTTTTTAGAATGTCCACGGTACAGGAGAGACTCTATTCGTGTGTCGGGTCCAGACTTAACCTTTAGCTTGGGGGTTGGGTCAGGGCATGACATTTAAGTGGTATCAGAGCTATTAAATGCATGAAGCCGGGTTAAATTTCTCGGTCTGTGGGTAGAGATTTGTTATATGACTTTGTGGTTGCATGAGTCTGTGGTTCTTGATTTGCTTAAGTGAAATTTGAATTAGGAATGAACATGCTAGCATGGAAATAGAATATCAAGAGTCTAGAATGTCAAGTATGATCTAGTGACTTATGTGTACTTCAAGAATGTAGAATATTTATATGAACTTCTATATACTTGACTTTATGTGAATCTATTTGAACTTTTCTTTATGTGTTTACTTATGAATTGCATATATACACATATATACCTGTCATAACACTTTGCATTCTAGCTATTTGAGATGGGGCCCCGCCGTCGTACTGAGAATCAGAATGTCGATAGAGAACCGGAAGAGGCTCATGGGCAAGAAG
This sequence comes from Ehretia macrophylla, assembly GCA_037974665.1. NCBI lineage: Eukaryota > Viridiplantae > Streptophyta > Magnoliopsida > Boraginales > Ehretiaceae > Ehretia > Ehretia macrophylla. The sequence continues at coordinate 11,505,334 of CM075768.1, forward strand.
CCGGATTGGCAGGTAATGCACCCCCAGTTCAGGAACCGAGTACGGCACAGATCTTGGCCACGATGGCCACTGCTATGAATACCATTGCCCAGTTCGTGATACAGCAAGGACAGACAGGGGTTGCTGGAGGTAATCAGGCTGCGAGAGCTGGGGGTAGTGGTACTACCGGAGGTAATCTGTATGGCCGGTTTATTCATCATGGGGCCTACACTTTCTTTGGAGAACCGGATGATATGAAGGCTGAAATGTGGTTGAGGAAGTTTGAAAGGGTGGCTGCAATACTCGAGTGCCGTGATGATAGGAAGATTACTTATGCCACCTTCCTTCTAGAAGGTGACGTTGAAGATTGGTGGCGTACTATCAGTGAGAAATGGGAAGCCGAGAGGGTTCATCATTCGTGGGCTGACTTCGTCCGAGAATTCCGAGACAAGTACATATCGGTGGTTGCCTGCGAGAGGCGTCAAACAGAGTTCATAAACTTAAAACAGGGAAGTATGACAGTGGATCAATATGAGGCTACTTTTACCAGGCTTTCCCGTTATGCGCCAGCCTTGATACAGCCAGAGGACATGAAGATCCAGAGATTTATCCTGGGATTGAGAAGGGATATTATGCTAAATTTGTCTGCGAATGATTTCCCTAATTATGCTGCAGTAGTCCGAGCCGCCTCGAGATATAAAAAACGCAAGGCCGATGTGTTAGCCGAGACCAGTCAATCGAGTAAGCGGTTTCAGTCTCAGAGTCAGGGGTACCAAGGACAGGCTATATCAGTTGGGCAGAGTCCACAGCCGAGGCAGACTCTGTGAAACCCCAGTTTTCGTCTTTACCTCGATTTGCGTGTCTTTGTCTCGTTTTGCGTGCATTTGACCTGTTTATGTGCTATATGACCTAGAATGTTATAATTTTGATGTCAATACTCCTAATACGTGCTAAATGTGCATTCATGAAATTTTTATAAAAAACGAGATCAGAAATTTTATCGTCGATTTTCAATGAATAGTGTTTTCAAAACACGTCCGCTAAAATTTTGAAACTGGTCTTTTTAACCCTTCTAGACCTAGACCACGGACTTTAATAGACCTGTGTTTGATTAAAACGGTTTTAAAATTGGCTTAAGAATTTATTAGGGTTTTTACACCGACTTTTGCGAAAATCGAGTTTTAAGCCGACTCCAGTGAAATTGTTTGATTGTAAAACTTCTTGTCACCTAAAAATAATTTACTTGAGCTAGCTTGGGTGTTGAATAATTGTTTTGAACTTTGGTGATCAAGAAAATGCATTTAAAGTCAAAAAACACTAAAAATAATTAGTTTCCACTTTGACTTTCTTTTATTTATTTGACCTTTGCTTAATATATGATCAACACATATTGAAAACAAAGCAAAACACCACCAAAAACATACACAAAACCGTGGCTCCTTGGAGGAGAAAGATGAAGGCATTTTCAAAGCATTTTTCTTATAGATTTTGCATTTCAAAGCCGAATTGAGTGATTCAAAGCTTGATTTCACTTGTTTGGCATCCATTCTACACATTTCTTGCATCAAAACATATCAAAGGTGAGAGAAAAATTCTAGATTTCAAAACTCATATTTTGTGTTTATGCGTATAAATGATTATTGAACCGTTAGAATGTTAATCTGATGTTAGATTATTACTCCTTGCATGCTAGGGATCATTTAACTGTAATACTACGAGTTTTTATCGGTTGTAGCATAATTTTTATTTTTCGGGTATTTAAATTTGATTAATTTGTTCAAAGTTGATTAAATTGAGTTGTGTTGATTGGAATCGATTGCCGTCGATTTCTAAAAGTTTGTTAATTACGTGGTAGCGCCGTTGTAATGGCGAATTTTTGATTGTGGTGTTCGTGCCAAAATCCGGAAATTTCAGCCATGACATCCTAGGGTTTTAGGGTTATCGGGCATGATTTGGAGGTGTTATGGTGGATTTTCGAGAGGGATGATGTAGTAGGTTGAATGGGTGAGTGATAGAAACTGATTTGGCAATGTTTGGGTTAGTAGAATGTAAGTTATGAATTTTTGAAGTTTAGGTTGTTATTCTTTAATTTCTTGAACGATGCCTTTAGATGATTGGGTGGTGTTTGAGTGTTGAATGGTGAGTTGTTGATGAGTAATTTAGAGTTTAATTGTGTATATAATGCATGTCTGGTTAGATGGCCTACTTTGTCATCTAACTAAATTATTGTTGTTTAAATGATAATTGATGCTATCAATGATGAATAAATGATGATTGATTGATGATTGATTGATGATTGATGATGATTATGGAGTCTTGGTATGTGTGTGCCACCTCTCGGGCAGCGTTGGGCTGTCGGGTTGATAACGGCATGACTGCCAGAGGCTACCCCCAGCTCGCATGACGGAGCTGTCATGGAGGGAGGGGCTAGTGAGGTACCTCGGGTGCGTGAGTAATGGGGAGTTATAAGAAGAACGGTTGAGATCGTGATGACGTTTGGAGCTACACCAAATAGAGTATCCTTTATTGAATGGTTATATAGTTATGTGACGATAGTATTATTTATGTTATTGTGTGTTTACTGACTCAAAGGATTATTCCAAGGAGTTTAGTAGACCTTGCTCGAGATCTATCGGATCCTCGCTGGGCTTATTTTATATAAGCTCACTCTCTATTATTGCATGCATACAAGTGTACTTTTGCAGGATTGCGGGTATGTGCCTCCGGAAGAGGGAAATGTGCCATATGTGGATGAGTCTTAAGTGCAGGAATCATTGCCATGTGATTATCTTAGTTGTTGTAAAATAATGTTTTGTATAATCTATTTTGAAATGTATGTATAGCCTATGTATTAAGTTGGAACAGAGGTGCATAACTATGAATGAGTTGATGAAAGAATGTTTAATGTATGAAATGGTTGCGTTGTATGTTGTTATTAAGAGGTTGGTTTAGAGCCTCGGTGTCCTAATTACTGTCGTTATACTGCCGAAATTCCGTTGCGTCCTGACTGATTGTAGGAGGGGTCGAGTTGGGGCGTGACAGACTCAGAGTTATACAGGGCCTAATTAGACTCAGACACGACTAGTTCAGAGTCAGACTCAGAGTCAATCCCGTCCAGCGGTGTCCCGTTCACAGCAGGGTAGTTCAGCTACCTCTACTTACAGAGCTCCTTCGGGAGGCACTGCTCTAAGACGTCACCAGCAGTGCAGCTTCTGTCAACGCCAGGGCCATACTGAGGAGGTTTGTTGGGAGAGATTGGGCCAGTGTACCGGATGTGGCAGTGATTAACACAGGGTTAAGGACTGTCAGAAATTTAAGAACTCTAGGGGTCAGACGTCAGCTCAGAACTCTCAGACCAGGGCACCAGCTGCAGCACCACCACCACGAGGTCAGGCCCGTGTATTTGCTTTGGATGTTGAGGAGCTTCTGGATACGACCGCTGTGGTAGAAGGTATTTTTCTTCTTAATGATCAATCAGTTAAGGTTTTAATTGATTCCGGGGCTTCGCATTCATTTATTACACCTATTTGTGCACAAAATGCTAAGTTGAAACATGATAAATTGTTGCATGATATTGTGGTTTACACTCCTATAGCGTCGAAGTTTGTCACCAAATCTGTCTGCAAGGCATGTAATATTTATATTCAAGGTCGTGTTTTTCCTGCCGATTTAATTATTCTACCTTTCCACGACTTTGAAATTATATTGGGGATGGACTGGTTAAGTAAATATTATGCCCAGCTTGATTGTAGAAAGAAGATTGTGTATCTAGAAATACCCGACCAGCCTGTACTTAAAATAGTTGGTAGTAGAAAATATACGAGAACTCCTATTATTTCTTCTATTAGAGCATCTAAATTATTGAGCAAAGGTTGTGAGGCTTATCTTGCATATTTGATTAATCAACCTGGTGATCAATTGAAATTGAATGATGTACCTATCGTGAAAGAGTTTCCGGGGGTGTTTCCTGAAGAGTTACCTGGGTTATCGCCTGATAGGGAGATAGAGTTTATGATTGACTTATTGCCGGGGACTTCACCTATCTCTAGGACTCCGTATAGAATGGCTCCACCCGAATTGCAGGAATTGAAAGTTCAATTGCAGGGCTTGCTTGAGAAGGGATTCATCCAGCTGAGTTCTTCACCTTGGGGTGCGCCAGTCCTATTTGTTAAAAAGAAAGACGGATCTCTTCGCTTATGCATTGATTATCGGGGTCTTAATCAGGTAACCATAAAAAATAAATATCCTTTGCCTTTAATTGAAGAGTTATTTGATCAGTTGCAAGGCACCAAGGTATTCTCTAAATTCGATCTGAGGCAAGGCTATTATCAGCTGAGGATTAAGAAAGATGATGTTCCTAAAACTGCTTTCAGAACTTGATATGGCCATTATGAGTTTGTTGTCTTGCCGTTTGGTCTTACTAATGCTCCCGCCGCATTCATGGACTTAATGCAGAGGGTATTCCGTCCCTATCTGGACCAATTTGTGGTTATCTTCATTGATGATATTCTTGTTTACTCTAGATCTGAGACGGAACATGAACAGCATCTCAGAATTGTGTTGCAGACTCTTCAGGAGCATCAGTTATTTGCAAAGTTTAGCAAATGTGAATTCTGGCTTAAGCAAGTTGCTTTTCTTGGCCATATTATCTCGCAGGATGGTATTTCTGTTGACCCAGCGAAGATTGAAGTTGTGTTATCTTGGAAACGACCTGAAACTGTCACGGAGATCCGTAGCTTCCTTGGTTTAGCTGGGTATTATCGGAGGTTCGTCAAGGATTTCTCTAAGATTGCAGGGCCTTTAACTCAACTTACTCAAAAGAAAACAGTATTTGACTGGAGTGATAAATGTGAGGCCAGTTTTCAGGAATTGAAGAAGAGATTGACTACAACTCCTATTCTTGCCTTGCCTGAGTGTTATGATAATCTGGTGATCTATAGTGATGCTTCGAAGGAAGGTCTGGGTTGTGTATTGATGCAGAATGGCAGGGTTATTGCTTATGCTTCCAAGAAACTGAAACCTTATGAACTCAACTATCCGACTCATGATCTTGAGCTTGCAGCTATCATTCTTGCATTAAAGAAATGGCGTCATTATCTCTGGGGCAACAAGTTTGAAATCTTTACAGATTATAAGAGCTTGAAATATCTATTTTCACAGAAAGAGTTGAACATGAGGCAGAGGCGTTGGCTGGAATTACTTGAGGACTATAACTGCACTATTAACTATCTTCCGGGTAAGGCCAATATTGTTACTGATGCTAGCTTGATTATCAAGAATTGGGAATTCATGGAAGAATTATGCTTGTGGAAGCCTAGTACTTCAAATTCTGGTATTCAATTCGCAAGTTTGCAGATTCAATCTCTATTATTATCCAAGATTTGAGAAGCTCAACAGACTAATCTTTAATTGCTGAAAGTCTTAGAGAATTCAAAAGGGGGAGAGTCGGATTTCAAACTGCACGACGATGGTATTCTCAAATTCAAAGGTAGAATCTGTATTCCGAATAATCCAACTCTGAAGAAGGATATTCTTACTGAGGCACACAGTTCTAGATATACTATCCATCCAGGCAGTACTAAAATGTATAAATATTTAAAGCAAAACTTCTGGTGGAATAATATGAAGAGAGAAATTGCTGACTTTGTTGCTCAATGTCTTACTTGTTAGAAAGTTAAAGTAGAACATCAGAGGCCTGCAGGGTTGTTGCAGCCTTTGGCTATTCATGTTTGGAAATGGGATCACATTACCATGGATTTCGTATCAGATTTACCGAGGTCTTCGAAGGGTAATGACTCAGTTTGGGTTATTGTGGATAGATTGACCAAGACTTCTCATTTCATTGCTAAAAAGAAAACTGATTCTCTTGATAAGCTAGTAGAGTTGTATATTGAGAATGTTATCCGACTTCGTGGAATTCCAAAGAGCATTGTGTCAGATAGAGATCCCAGATTCACATCTCAGTTCTGGCAGAAGATTCAGAAAGCTTTGGGCACGACTTTGAGTTTTAGTACAGCTTATTATCCTCAGACTGATGGTCAATCCGAGAGAACTATCTTAAACATCGAGGATATGTTACGGGCTTGTATTCTGGACTTCGGTAAGAGTTGGGAGAAGTATTTGCCACTCGCAGAGTTTGCCTATAACAATAGTTATCAAGCTACCATTGGTATGGCACCTTATGAGGCACTGTATGGGCGTAAATGCCGGTCTCATCTCTACTGGGATGATGTTGGTGAGATGAAGAATATCGACCCTACTCTTTTACCTGAGATGAACAAAATGATTGATCATGTGCAGCTTATCAGAAAAAGAATGCTTATAGCATAGAGCCGACAAAAGAGTTATGCAGATAGACGCCGTCGTGATCTGAAATTTGCCGTGGGGGATCGAGTATTTCTTAAAATTTCTCCTCGCAAGGGTTTGATTCGGCATGGTAAATGAGGTAAACTCAGTCCTCGATATGTGGGACTATTTGAGATAACCGAAACTATTGGTGATTTGGCTTACCGTTTAGCTTTGCCTCCCAGTCTGGGCACAATCCATGATGTCTTCCATGTTTCTATGCTTCGGAAGTATCAGCCAGATCCCTCTCACATACTTGAGCTAGAACCGCTAGAGATCAGTAAGACCTTGACGTACACAGAGAAACCTCTTCGGATTGTAGATCAAAAAGTGCAGGAGCTGAGGACTAAAAGCATTCCGATGGTTAAAGTTATGTGGGATTATCACGGCGTAGAGGATGCGACGTGGGAGAGAGAGGATCAGATGCGGGAGCGATATCCAGAGTTATTTGCCGAATCATGTAAGAATTGCGTGGATGCAATTAGTTTAAGGGGGAGAGGATGTGATGCCCGAGATTTAGCCATGCATTCCATTACTGTTGCATTCCTTGGTTGTGCATTTCTTTCTGTGCTTTATTAATTGTCTTCTTTAGCTACTATTCACTCCGTTTTCAAACTACATTCTATTAGTTAATTAACATTTTTATTAAATCATATTAATTGTTAAAGTAGTGGGAAAAATGTGCAATTGAGCTAGAGGCGATAGGGGAGTTCATCTAGAAAATGTTTTTAGTAGTTGAATGAATAGTATTACGTAACTACCTTAGAATTTAATTAACTAACATTAATTTATGCTTAGGACTTGTTTTTAACTAGTTTGACTCACATTTTGACCATACACTTAAACTAAAATAACTCACCTAAGCTTATATAACACACACACAACTCACCTTAGCTCATAACTAGCAAAAATCAAAACAAAAAAATGCTGAAAAGCACTGTAGCATAGCCGACAGCAGCAAACAGGAAAAAGAAGAGGATTTTGCTCTTCAATCCTTCAATCCAAGCCTCTCAAAGCCTTGAGCAAGTAGTGTAGGGTGTGTGCAAGCTTCCTAGGTGCCCCTACGCGCATTGGTGAGGGATTTCACGACTTATTTTCGCATTTCTAAATAGTTACCATTTTCTTGATTTGTTGAAAATGTGATCAAAAGCTATTGTATTAATTATCTATGCTATTATACCATGTATATGAATGCTAGAGAACATATTTGAGGCATCGTTTCGCTTTTTAAACGGTTAGAATCGTTAGTTTGATTTATAAGGTGAATAGTGACATTTTTCTAGGGTTTTGTGTAATTGCATGTATTAGCTTGATTAAACACTCCTAATAGATGCCTTAGATGCTAATGAAGGTAGTCTAATAGCCCCGTGCACTTGAATTGCTCTAGCATCGCATAAAACATGAAATAGCCGACTTTAACAAAGGGGTTTCGGGGTTAATGCGAATCCGGGTGGATTCGGGCTTCACTTCTAGTATTCTTAGGCTACCTAGGTGCTGTAGAAGCTTTGACAACCCTTGTTTGAAGCCCGGATAAGGTATGTGTAGTTTAAAGCCATAAGAGGGATTTTGGGGCTTTCAGGGTAATTGCGGGCGTTTGAATGAATTAGAGGGTTGAGAGAGTTCCTTGAGGGTTAGTTAGAAAGTTGGGAGAGTTTCCCTTTGAAATTGAATTATTAACTTAGGATTGGAAGAGAAACAGTGTGAAAAACAAAGGGGTTTAAGTGCAATTTCGGTTGACTCATGCTTCTAAGACCATGGCATGACTCCTTGAGTGTTTAAATGTGGTTTTAAGGTGATTTGGAGCTTTCGGTATGATTCCATGCTTATCATGTATATGTCCCTTTGTAAAACTGCTTATTAGCTGATATAATTGCTTCTATTCTAACTGCATTGAGGTCAACCTACTTTGTTGATCCTCCTATGTGTTATTGCTTATATTATTGATATTAACTTTCCATTGTAAAGTGCATTTCATAGTGGTTGCGCAACCATAGTGTCAGGGGCGGGTGTGTTGAATATCGGCTGGGCGGTAGAGGGCTTGCCAGTGGATATTCAAACCCCGTACCCTATTCCCTCATTCGCCTGGTCCAAAGATTGCCAGGGGGTGTTGGGTCGTAGGATTATCGGGGTACATCCAGAGTACACCCACTGAAGTGTTTGGGGTTATGCCGGCTTATCGTGATCGTGATCGTGGTTCGTGGATCGTGAATGAAGACCAGTGAAGATTGGTGTATAGGGGTTATGTGAAATGTATCCTTTTAAATGTGTGCTTATTTAAGCTATCATTGTTTCTTTAATTGTCTAATTGTTATTGTTGTTTAATTGTATTACCTGTTGCATTGCACGCCCCGGGACTATATCCCTCACTGGGCAACAGTGGTTGCTCATACCTCGATATATGTTTCAGGAGACGCTGAGGGTGATCCCCAGTTTGTTGAGGTAGTAGTGGAGGAGGAAGAGGTGCAGATAGAGCCTTTATCCTAGTTGCTGTGTGTTGTTCTGAGGTGGCTGTGCCTTTTTGTTTCTATTTGGTACTTGTGTATCTATTTTGTGGCCTAAAGGCTATGTTTATGTTGGTTGTTGTAAGAAGTTGAAGGATAGTTGGTTGTAGAGTAGAATTGGGAACCTATGTCTTGTAATAACTTATGTTTCTGCTTTTATTCACTTTGCATGCTTGGGAGTGAATGGCTTAATGTAGAATGTTTTATCTTCTAAGTATGTTTTAATGTTATCCTAGAATGGCATGACTATTAGCCTATATTGTAAACAAGTTACTTGCATGCTTGTGTGGTTTTGGAACTGTTGTTTGCTTCAAGGCTCGGATGGCCTTGAATCTTTAGATATATAGCCATGAAAAGTTTGTTTACCTTGTAGTTACCTTATTTGAGAGTTTACATGTGACACCCCGATCCCTCTCGAGACCGGGAGTTCTAACAATCAATCTATTCACAACCCAAATCCAAACCCGGCAAGATTTTAGGGAAAGACGGACAGAGTCTCCCCTGTTTCTAGGCAAATTGCAAAACCTGTAATAGCATATAAATGGACCAACACCGTGTCCAACCCTTCAACCACCTCAAGGCCATCCGAGCCTCGGTTCACAACAAGCAATTCACAAGTAAATATAAATTCAAGCTTAGCAATTAAACTACACCAACCTATTGCATAAAGTAGACTATCATGACTTTCTATCTTTTTCCCTTTTTGTCATTACAAATATATATTGAAGTTAAGCTATATCAACTAAATACATAATCTAATGAACTTAAATTACATCCCCTTTAACATTAAATACATATAATACATAAAAGCATACAACTTTACAACTTTGACAACTCAAGTCACATAGGCACGCAGGACAACCCTTCAAGCACGGACTTTCACGAAATCACGAACTTTCCAGCTAACATGGCATTTCCTGAAATGTGGTGGTGAGGAGTGAGTATACACAACACATATACTCAGTGAGGGTGAGACAGATATCGAATTGGAGAGAAAGAAAGTCGTGCAATGCAAATAAGACAGTTAAGCAATATAACTGATAAATAAGCAATCAAGATAAACAATCAATACAATAAGTAATTACTGAAAGCATTAACACAACCATTCAAAGCTATACCACACTCTGAAGGCTATGGTTCACTCATACGAGCAATGTACCATTCCACGAGCGATACATCAATCTCGAGCTTGATGTTGGCAACGATGACAATAAGCGCGCATCCACCTTATAACACCAGTTTGGAATACCCCGGAAGTATCCATCAATCTACGACCCAAATCTCCCTGGGAGGCAGCCCAAGCGAGAAGAGGGAATAGCTACGGAGCTAGAGCAACCAACACTGGCAACCCGAGGCTACCCAGAGAGGCCCATCACTCACGCGCGAGACACTATGCAATGCAAGACTCGATACAAGGCAATAAACGAGCGATAGCACAACAATACAAACTAGTGCCAACAAACGAGATAACAAGCAATCACAAACAATACTAGCATTCAACTAACTTTTCAAGCATAACAAGCAATAATAAGCTACAACAACACCAATTAAACAAGTATATCAAGCAACCCTAAGCATTCTATAGGCACAATATCAAGATAACAAGCAAAATCACAAATCGGCCCCAACTAACAAAACACGACCATTTCCAAACGAGCTACGAGTTCTGGAAACCGACTTCACCAATCCTTCTAGGTCACCATAAGGCACGTCTAAGGACCCCGAAACCCTACTTTACCCTAGAATTCACGCAAAGTTCCGATTTCCCCCTTTGCTCGTTTGAACTACAACTATACCAACCAAACACCCAACCAACGCCATAATCGCACCAAAAGTGCTTCCATGGCCTCCCGATACAATGCCAACACGCAAAACGAGAAAACGCCAAACTCGACCTAAACTACCCCGACTTTCACTAAGCCCTTTTTTCTCCGTTTTTCCATTACACATTCCAATTAAACCACGCATTTAGGCATTCTAGCATATCTAGCATCTTCCTACATCAACAGAACGCGTAACGGAGCAACTTCATCGAAACGGGGGTTTACTATTCACTAATTACTATTCATTAATCAATTTAAATTGCAATTTCGATTTTCAACCGCAGAAAATGCTAAAAAACTATAAATACATGTTCTATAATCAACAAGGAACATTCTTTAAGCAACAAAACGATTAAAACAACAATCTACGCATAAGTTCAAAAATTTAAAGTTTAGACATACATTTTTCAAATGCGCAAATAACGATAAAACTCTCACCTTAGACGCTCCTAGACGCTAGGAAAACCTCGTAGAACGCCTCGGAAACCACCCCGTGGAAGCCCTCGCGAAGAATCGAAGATTTTGGCTTGAAATCATTTTTTTTTTCTCCTCCCATATTTTCGGCCCTGCTTGCTGCTGTTCAGTTCTGTTTTTTTTTTTTTTTTTTTTTTAGGCTATTAAAAAGGGCACAAGGTCAAAATGGTCAATCCCCTTGGTCAAAGCTCACTTAAGTTGGTCAAACTAGCTTATTTTATGCATTTTTAGGCTAAAACAACTAAGGAAACATCAATTCTAGCTAACAACAATTAAATTATAAAATTTAAGGCACTAAAATACTAGTTTCACTATTTGCTGAGGTCTCGAATTCATTTTCTAACTATCTCTGTCGATATGCAATGCACGTTGCGACAACAAAGAAATAACAATTAATTCTCAAAGAATCTAAGAAATATATCATTTTTGGAAAGCATCATAGTTTAGAATTTACTCCGGCTCGGAGTTACCTTTCTCATTTATTTGAAAACCAAGTGATTTTAACGCAAAACGACCAAAACCGATTTTTAAAATAATCAAAACAATCAAGGTAATCAATATTCATTTAAAATAATTAATTTCACTAGTTCTAGAATATTTTAAAGAATTGTGAAGTTAATATTAAGCTGCAAATGAAGGTTAATATAAACACATAGTCAAACACAATTAAACCCTAACATTTAAGATAACACTTAATTAATCATAAGAGAATAAATTCAATTACTATAATTAATAGAAGTAGATAACAACCTTTCAATTATTCAATATACAATTACTAAATGCTTCCAAGAGAAATATGAAAATTGTGCAAATTGGTTGATTTAACTAATTAAACATTTAATCAAATGCAGTCAAGTGCTATTAAATGCATGCCGGGTTCGGGTTGTCACATCCTTCCCCCCTTAAAACAATTGCGTCCTCGCAATTCTTCTTCCAATAGAACTCAGCATCATCTGAAATCCAATTCTGACTAATCTTCATTGGTTGCTGAGCAAGATAATATATAAGAATGCTCGTAGGAAATCCCGAATAGAAATTCCAATCAAGAATGCCGAGGAAATACCAACTAAAGACTGAAGCAAAGATACTGTAGATATCATCAATACCACATACTAATGGCAGGAAGAGTACCGAAGGAGTACCCTATAAGAATCTTCAATAGAATTCTAACAAGTACCAAATAAGAAAGTTAAGAGATAGCCAGAGTAGATGCACTTCATGCAGTACTGACTACCGTAAATATACCCAGCTGAAAGTTCTGTAAAGGAATATAGAGAAGAATACCAAAGGCCAACCTCTAAATGAAATCTTCCAATCACTGTGTTCCTACCGCAACATCTTAGTCAAACAGCAAGTATAGATTTCCCCCTGAGTGGAAAGGCCGAAGGAGAAGCCGTAAACAGTACAAGATAATATGTCCAAGCAGAATTCCAAGTGTAGGATCTTCCAATAAATGCCAATAAGGAAAATACTAGTAAAATGCCCGATAATAATTCCAAAGAATACCGTAAGTAATATGAGATAATGAGTCTGATAGGGATTCCAGTTACCAAACCAACCGAGGGATGCCAAAGAAAATACCCGAACAATGCTCCAGTAAGAAAGTACCAAGAATTGTCCAATAAGTAATACTAAATAAATGACCACTAAGAATCCTAGAGAATGCCATTGAAGAATTTCCAATAAGGAATACCAGTAACACTCCAATAAAGACCGAGACACATATGCCATAGATAATACCATGCAGTAAGTCCAACTGAAAACCCAATAGCCAAGTCTACCAAGAAGTGCCAATAGAAGTCTTCAAAGAATATCCAATAAGAAAACCAAAGAATGTTCCAGAGAACAACAAAATAGAACCCCAAAAGAAAGCTACTCTTTTTATGATTGCCATTCACAAATAAGAGTCTTAGAAGTATGCCAACAACTGAGCTCCATAAACAAACACCAACTCCCAAATAAGGCTAGTCAAATGCCATTCATTTCCTGCCAATCCATACACCTTGAAAAGCCAGCGATGAACCACTTTCTTCAGGGGAGGAAGAGGACTTACTTACCATTTCAATAGGACATGTATGAATGCCAATATATCACAGTTATACATATGCCTTAAACTATTATGCAAGCAAGTTTACAAAATAGTTTATTCAACAAAGTCACTCAAGCACGGCAATCAAGTCAAGCATAACATAATCAATTCAAGACATTTTAAAACACACATTACAAGCAATACTTCAAGCAAATAACAATTCACGAGATCAATTCGATTCACAATGCCAATTCGATTGGTCAATTCAATGCACAACTAGACACTTTACTTCACTTAGCACACAATTAACACATAACACATAACTATATCACATAGGAGCACACATTCATGTCAAGACACACAATCTCACATACAAGCATGCACTTTCAAGGCACACTTAACAAGCACACATTCAAGGATCACTACCCGCCAGACCGAGGACCCTGTCCCGGCTTATGAGCTAGACAAGCTCTGATACCACCTGTGACACCCCGATCCCTCTCGAGACCGGGAGTTCTAACAATCAATCTATTCACAACCCAAATCCAAACCCGGCAAGATTTTAGGGAAAGACGGACAGAGTCTCCCCTGTTTCTAGGCAAATTGCAAAACCTGTAATAGCATATAAATGGACCAACACCGTGTCCAACCCTTCAACCACCTCAAGGCCATCCGAGCCTCGGTTCACAACAAGCAATTCACAAGTAAATATAAATTCAAGCTTAGCAATTAAACTACACCAACCTATTGCATAAAGTAGACTATCATGACTTTCTATCTTTTTCCCTTTTTGTCATTACAAATATATATTGAAGTTAAGCTATATCAACTAAATACATAATCTAATGAACTTAAATTACATCCCCTTTAACATTAAATACATATAATACATAAAAGCATACAACTTTACAACTTTGACAACTCAAGTCACATAGGCACGCAGGACAACCCTTCAAGCACGGACTTTCACGAAATCACGAACTTTCCAGCTAACATGGCATTTCCTGAAATGTGGTGGTGAGGAGTGAGTATACACAACACGTATACTCAGTGAGGGCGAGACAGATATCGAATTGGAGAGAAAGAAAGTCGTGCAATGCAAATAAGACAGTTAAGCAATATAACTGATAAATAAGCAATCAAGATAAACAATCAATACAATAAGTAATTACTGAAAGCATTAACACAACCATTCAAAGCTATACCACACTCTGAAGGCTATGGTTCACTCATACGAGCAATGTACCATTCCACGAGCGATACATCAATCTCGAGCTTGATGTTGGCAACGATGACAATAAGCGCGCATCCACCTTATAACACCAGTTTGGAATACCCCGGAAGTATCCATCAATCTACGACCCAAATCTCCCTGGGAGGCAGCCCAAGCGAGAAGAGGGAATAGCTACGGAGCTAGAGCAACCAACACTGGCAACCCGAGGCTACCCAGAGAGGCCCATCACTCACGCGCGAGACACTATGCAATGCAAGACTCGATACAAGGCAATAAACGAGCGATAGCACAACAATACAAACTAGTGCCAACAAACGAGATAACAAGCAATCACAAACAATACTAGCATTCAACTAACTTTTCAAGCATAACAAGCAATAATAAGCTACAACAACACCAATTAAACAAGTATATCAAGCAACCCTAAGCATTCTATAGGCACAATATCAAGATAACAAGCAAAATCACAAATCGGCCCCAACTAACAAAACACGACCATTTCCAAACGAGCTACGAGTTCTGGAAACCGACTTCACCAATCCTTCTAGGTCACCATAAGGCACGTCTAAGGACCCCGAAACCCTACTTTACCCTAGAATTCACGCAAAGTTCCGATTTCCCCCTTTGCTCGTTTGAACTACAACTATACCAACCAAACACCCAACCAACGCCATAATCGCACCAAAAGTGCTTCCATGGCCTCCCGATACAATGCCAACACGCAAAACGAGAAAACGCCAAACTCGACCTAAACTACCCCGACTTTCACTAAGCCCTTTTTTCTCCGTTTTTCCATTACACATTCCAATTAAACCACGCATTTAGGCATTCTAGCATATCTAGCATCTTCCTACATCAACAGAACGCGTAACGGAGCAACTTCATCGAAACGGGGGTTTACTATTCACTAATTACTATTCATTAATCAATTTAAATTGCAATTTCGATTTTCAACCGCAAAAAATGCTAAAAAACTATAAATACATGTTCTATAATCAACAAGGAACATTCTTTAAGCAACAAAACGATTAAAACAACAATCTACGCATAAGTTCAAAAATTTAAAGTTTAGACATACATTTTTCAAATGCGCAAATAACGATGAAACCCTCACCTTAGACGCTCCTAGACGCTAGGAAAACCTCGTAGAACGCCTCGGAAACCACCCCGTGGAAGCCCTCGCGAAGAATCGAAGATTTTGGCTTGAAATCATTTTTTTTTTCTCCTCCCATATTTTCGGCCCTGCTTGCTGCTGTTCAGTTCTGTTTTTTTTTTTTTTTTTTTTTAGGCTATTAAAAAGGGCACAAGGTCAAAATGGTCAATCCCCTTGGTCAAAGCTCACTTAAGTTGGTCAAACTAGCTTATTTTATGCATTTTTAGGCTAAAACAACTAAGGAAACATCAATTCTAGCTAACAACAATTAAATTATAAAATTTAAGGCACTAAAATACTAGTTTCACTATTTGCTGAGGTCTCGAATTCATTTTCTAACTATCTCTGTCGATATGCAATGCACGTTGCGACAACAAAGAAATAACAATTAATTCTCAAAGAATCTAAGAAATATATCATTTTTGGAAAGCATCATAGTTTAGAATTTACTCCGGCTCGGAGTTACCTTTCTCATTTATTTGAAAACCAAGTGATTTTAACGCAAAACGACCAAAACCGATTTTTAAAATAATCAAAACAATCAAGGTAATCAATATTCATTTAAAATAATTAATTTCACTAGTTCTAGAATATTTTAAAGAATTGTGAAGTTAATATTAAGCTGCAAATGAAGGTTAATATAAACATATAGTCAAACACAATTAAACCCTAACATTTAAGATAACACTTAATTAATCATAAGAGAATAAATTCAATTACTATAATTAATAGAAGTAGATAACAACCTTTCAATTATTCAATATACAATTACTAAATGCTTCCAAGAGAAATATGAAAATTGTGCAAATTGGTTGATTTAACTAATTAAACATTTAATCAAATGCAGTCAAGTGCTATTAAATGCATGCCGGGTTCGGGTTATCACATTACAGGTTTTCAGAATGTCCACGGTACAGGGGAGACTCTGTCCGTGTGTCGGGTCCGGACTTAACCTTTAGCTTAGGGGTTGGGTCGGGGCGTGACAATTGATGCATTTGTATATTACTTATAATGTTTATAACTGTTGGCGCGATGGTTGCAATCAAAATTATGGGCATGGTAGTGTTCGTTTACTCTGGGTAGCATTGGGCTGAATGCTACCAGTCGTTCTCGACTACCATAGTCCCCGGTGATTATCCGGATATCACTTAGTTTTTGGAGTTGGGAAAAATGAATGAAGACTGAATCAAGGCCAGCCATCTACAACAACTGCCAAGAAAACTGTATCCTTTGATATATGGTAAAACTACCTTCGCTTGATTCCTTGAGGACCTCAGAGGGTGGTATTATGTGTTATTTCTTGTTCATTTGTTCTTGTATCTATTTGTAACTTGTGCATGTCATGTTTTCAAAAAGGTTTTCTAAATGTGAAAATGTTTGCGAAAACTACCTATGACCGTTAACCCTCGTAGAGCTAAGTGTAGCTCATACCTTTCATGACACTCTTTCAGGTGAGGTTGTGCCTGAGCCAGGGACTCAAGCAGAAGGCAAGGCCTACTTGTGTGACGAGTCGGATTTCTGCTTGTTGTGATCTGGCTCTACTTGTTTGTAGTGATGAATTTCGGATGTTAGGAACTAAGTTAATGTGAACAACTTTAATGACTGTAATATTCTTTTGGGATGTTGGATTGTAATCTCACTATTGTCTTATTCTTTTGAGGCCTAGAAGGCTTGTAAGGTTTGTAACATGCCTTATGGGTGTTACTAGGCCTTGTATATATAAAACAGGTTAATGAAGGTTGAAGTGCTGTTAGTTTTGGGCACCTTTCTTGAAGTTACTTATGGGATTTATAAATGCCTAGGTTGTGATTTGATGATTGTACAGGGCATCTTTCCCGTTCACGTCACGTTCCGGCCTAGTCCTAGCGATAGGTCGGGGTCGGGGCGTGACATCTACTCAATCTCCAACAAAGCAACATGGTGCTCAATTCAAATAATTATCTTTTTAATCATGCTCTGGACACAGGGAGGGGTCAAACGTGAACGGAAAAGGCCTGCCTTGGCCCAAGGCCCATTGGGCCGAACACTAAGTTTCAAACGGCACAAAGGCCAACACACGCATACAATGCATTCTAACCAAATTCTAACTACTTTTTGCATGTAATTAGTTAAATAACACCTTTATAACATTAATTAAGCATTTGAACCAACCTATGATATAATTAATCAAACTTTAACTAAGTTACCATTCATCTTTTTCTTCAATATATCTATATGTTCAAGCTCTCACTACACATGCAACCCAAGTTCAAAAGTTTACTTTATAACACCATTAGGTAGCATTGCAAGCATTAGAAGCAAGAAACACAAGACTATAAACAATAAACATGAAAATAACCATCGATGCACAAAGGGGATTAACAATATACTTCCACGAAATTTCATCAATGGCTCGAATATGCTTTAGAATTGCATTTAAACACACAACAACACATCTACAAGCTCATACAAGCACAAATGTATCCATTTATCACTTTTTCCCTTTTGTTAACTACACAATTCCTCTTCCACACAAAATTTAAGGCTCCGAATCTACAATCCAATCATTTTACATTCCTAAGTAAGCCAAAAGACACTTACCAAGGCCTTGAAAACCCGATTTAGAGACAGAAGCTCGGGAAGGCCCCGAGTGGGTTTTAACTACACCTACCCTATCCGGACCTCAATTTAACCCAACGAAAGCACCAACAGTGCTTCCATGCTCCAAGAATACCTAATCTAAAGCCCAAATGTGGCCGGATTACATTTCATGAAAACCCCCTTTTAAAAAGTTAGCTAATTTGCATTTTAACTCAATTTCGGGCAATTTAACTACACGTGAGCTATTAACTAGTTTCAATAATGTCTAGAGCACCTAAATGAAGCATCAATTCGTTCCAAATATCAACCTAAAGTCAAACCCTAATTTTTGTCACTATTCATTGTCTCTTTCACACAATTCGAGCTTTCAACTATGGAATTTGTTAACAAGCTACTCAAGCATAGTTTATATAACATATAAAGCATGTATAATACCATATTTAATCATTTCCATAGCCATAATCAACAAATCACAAAATTATAAAAGTTGACATAAACTTTAAACTAACTTAAATGCAAACTCCCTTACCTTGGTAAAGCTAGGAAAGGAGGGAAAATAACTAGAACCACATTTAATCCAAGCAAGATTTGAAGAAAATTGAAGAAAGAAATCAACCCTAAGCTCAAAGGCCTTCAAGTTTTTTTTCCCTTTGCTGCTGCTGCTCATGGGTTCCATTTTTTTTCTTTGCTATCTTTGACCATTGTTGCTTAGTTAACAACTAATATAATATATATAATGGTATCTAGTTGGCTAAAAACCTAGATCATAAGGGACCTCACGTTTTTCCTATGCTGCTGCTGATACATTTTCTTTTCTTTCTTTTTGCTAAACTTTTGCTTTAGTCTACTAACTAATATATGTACAAATATATATAAGTTCAGTAAATAATTGGCCTAGCTAAAGGATTGGCTTATGATAAAATACTAATGGCTAGTTAACTTGGTAGAAATTATTTAGAAAGCTAAATGACCAAATTAATTAAATTTTACTATTCATTCAGGGACACTAAAAATATTTAATTTCCTCACACTTGGGACATGAAATGCATATTCTAGCAATGAACGAATATATTAAATACAGTATTGTTCAGGGAAAAAATATCAAATTTTAAAAAATAAAGCAGTTTAAAATTTTACCCGGACTCAAGTTAAACCTAAAAATTAAAACATATAAAACCAAATAAGGCCAAACAAAGGCAATTAAGTGAAATATGCACACTGAATAATTAAATATAATAAATTAAAAGTCTCTCTAGGCTCGGGCAGTTTAAATTAATTAAATGTAAATAAATAATAAACTTAAGATAATCATTTCTAATATCTCTTTTAAATCTAATTTAAATAATTATAATTAATATTAAAAATAGTCCAGCTCGTTGGGGTCCCAAAAACATAAATAAATATAATTATTAAAATAATAAACTAGCTCGTTGAGATCCGGTCTTGGGCTTCCTGTTCGAACAGTAAGATAAATTAATTTAAAGACATGTAAAATAATTTTAAATAATTAAAATAATAGAATAAGTGTCCCGTGAAAATCATTTAAATATAAATTAAATAAATACAAATAATGAAAGTAATAAATTAATAACTTTATGTAAATCAATTAAATATAATTTAAATAAATACAAATGGTGATAATAATAAAAATAATTATTCCCGGGTTCAAGGCTTCACATTCAAATAGTGAAATTAAATCAATTTAAATTGTTAGTAAAATAAATTATAATAAATAAAATAATAAAATAATTATTTCAGAAAAGTCAATTGAATATAATTTAAGTGAATGCAACAGTTATTGTGTCACGTTTTTCAAGAATAGTACAATTTAATAAAATTAATATATGCAAATTAATAAAATGTCTATATGCTAGGTCCGGGTAGCCACAATCACTCCTCCATGAGCCAATAAGAACTTAACCAAAGTTTCTATAAATAGCTTGCACCTCAACGATTAAGAGCACACACACCAAACATTTCAAATTGTACACAAGTACATTCATAGTAAAAGCCGAAACAATATCAGAGAGCAAGGTGAGGGAGTTTTAATTAAAAAGCATTTTATTAGTTATTATGTATGTATAGTTTCTCCAAGGTAGAAACCGTGTGTATAGCTAGTTGTGCTTTACTTGTCTCATGCCTATTAGTTTGATCTTCGTGGATGTGTGAGGGTATTTTACGAAAAGCATTATTGTTTCCGTATGATCGCTAAATAATATAAGCTAGTTTGTGCATGAGATTATAATTACAAATGTATATGTATAAATTCATGTAAGGTGATTTTGCCTTAAAGTCTTGAAGAAATGATAGTTATGCTTCACTCTTATGTGCTTCACGCGAGATTAACTTCTATGTGAGGTGGTTATGATAACAACATTTGTATTACATAATTGTAAAATAGTGTATTATTATTATTATGTGTTTTTATAAACAGCTTATCTTAGATATAGGACTAGTTGTTCGTAAGAAGTTTATGCATATGTTAGTTTAGCTGTCGGACTTTTGAGTGGTAGGTAAATCATAAGTAATACTATATATAGAACTTAAATAGAACATGAAAGAAACTGTTACTAATAAAATTAAGAAGTTGACTGGAATTTAAAATAAGAACTACATAAAATTGTTATTTCCTACTAAGTAGATTTTATACTGAATTAAGATTAAATGGAAGGAAACCCTATGAAGTAGCTTAGTTAGCTAGAATTTTAGTTCGAGATTAGTTTTCCTTAATAAGGGTAACTTTATCAAAGAAGATCTAATTATAACCGACTTAACTAGCTGAGACTAGAATTTACCTAGATTATGGCATATATGTATAGTTATCTATTCTTATTATTGGCCATCTACTAGTTATCAACTGAGATAGTATTTATTAAATGTTTTAAGTGACAATAATGAGTTAATTTATAAAGACGAGTTACTCAAAATGCTACCAGTTGTGTGTTATGGCTTCATTTGAGTTATTTGAACTTCCAGTGAATTAATATGTCTAATTACTAAATGTACTTGTATAGGGACAACCTCTTTGTTCTCCACCTATGTGTTATCGAATTGCATGATCATAAATTGCGAAAATATTATCAATTGTGACAGATGATTACTCGTGCATATGTGTGTTATATGGTTACTTGTGCATGCTTATGTGCTATTGGAATTGGGGGTTGCAACCTCAAGCATGATAGCATTCATAAACGTCGGGTGGCATAGGGCTTGCCGGTGCTCCCGTGACTATTGTGGTCCTAGTCTCTCTCTCGCTTGGCATTCCACCCTCGGAGAGTTGGGTCGTAGATTTTGGGTACAATCCAGAGTACCCTATTGGGGAGAGATAAGAAGTTGTGATCATGATTCGGGGCTGGCCACCTCTGGAAGTGAGATCAAAGTGTTTCCTTTTTATTATGTGATTAGGTGCTCTCGCTTGGTCCCTAGAGGACCTCGGGGATGAAGGTTGATTGTTTATCTATATGACGCTACTGTTATTAATACGTGATTCGAATGTGATAGTATTCTCTACTGGTTATCACGTTAATTCTACTCTTATTAAATTTATATGATATTATGTTCTATAATTGTGCTTGTAGATACTACGTGCATGGTTAGTCCACTTAATTATGTCTTGTATTGCATCGCATCATGATTTTCGAAAGCCTCTTCCCAAAAGTGTTTTCAAAACTTCTCCTATTCCATCCTCACTGAGCTTGCAAAGAGCTCACCCTTTTTTCTTCCTCCCCCCCCCTCCCCGCCCGTCCTCCCCTTTGCAGGTAAAGTTTAGGTTGAAATGGAAGTTATCATTGTGTGCCAAAGTGGATTGATTACATGCTCGAAGTTCCTTACCTGTCATGTTCTGATATATGATTCAAGTTATAAAGGCTAGAAGTACTCTTGGGTAAAAAGGGTAATTGTTGTTGAAACCTTAATTTGTAAAATAGCTGGGTAGTTTCCGTGACTCGAGTGGCGACATAACACCCTTTGTACTTATACTATTATATAAAAGCTAGTTATAGAATAGTTCTTTGTATTTTCTTCCTCTTAATGTTATAGTACATTACTTACATGAGACCGCAACAACAGTGAACGTAGACTCTGACCTAATCTTGAGAAGGGTTGGGTTGGGGTCATTACATATGTCACGCCCCAATTCGACCCCTCTTAACACCAAGTTAGAACGCGATGAAATTTCAGCATTATAACGGCTATAAAAGGCACCTAACCAAAATAAGAACCTGCACAAAAGCATTTCATACAATCCACTACACATATTCTTCAATATAACCAACCATATAATCATAACCCAACCAACAATAGCCACAGTATAAGCCTTCTGTCACAACTACTTCAAACATACATATAAGTTACATACCACAAAATAGACTTCATAAGCCTAGCCAACTAGACATTACAAATAGACTTATGAATTTACATTATAAGCTTCAAACTATAAAAAAACATCTAAACATAGCATACATTACATTTAGCCGTAATGTTCCCAAAATATATACAACAAGTTCCAAGGACATAAACATCAACAAGGCAAGCAATCAAGCCTTGGGCTTGTCCAAGTTATCCGAAGGCACGTATTCCACATAAACTACATCTTGTTCACCTAAAATGTTAGCAAATGGGGTGAGTTGCCACGAACTCGGTGAGAGGAGAATAAGGAAGGTTTTGAAAAGAATTTTAGATTTCGCAAACACATTTTGAAAACATGCCGTGCACGTCAATTGTGACAAGTATAAATAACATGAGAATATAAAGTAAATGATCACATAGCAAGGATACGCTCGTTCAGTTGATGCCGTTCCTCTACCACCAAACACGAAATCTTTCCCATTCACTAGATGTACTCCGGAGGTACACAAAACCTATGACACAAACCCCATGGAACTCTCCGTCCATACAAGGTAGGGATTAGAACATCGGTAGCCGTATCATCACCTAACAAGCCCTATGCCGCCCAGTGTAACACAAACTACCGCGTCTAGTTTAAAGGTTACAACCTTACGCTCGCGACACACATTAACATTCACGTCAATATTCACGCATTCACACACAAGCATTCAAGACAAATAAGGGAAATCAACAAAGTAGGTTGATTCCCGATAACATTCACATTTAATATGCATTTACAAGCTAACTAAGCAAGTAACCAAGCACTTAGATCATATTTCGCATGTACATAACCTTTTTATCTAAGCTAACCACATTAACATCTTTACAAGTTCTAACAACACATTTGACAATCAAAGAAGCTAAATCAACACTTACGCAATTCCTAGAAACATATAAGCCAATTCTAACAACACATAATGCATTAACTCCACCATACCCTACACTAAACGTCACTTAGCAGAAACCAACATAACATACTACTAAAACATTTCCAAGGCAGCCCAAAGGTCATTAACACAAGCATTTATAACACATACAATTCAAAAGAGTGTAATAACACCTAAATTAACCATTTTCAACACAAAATCATTAGCCATGTAGCATTCTTCTTTCAAACAACCAATGACCCTTCACCTACCCACATTTTTTCCTAACATTTAGAAGGCTTATTAACCACATTATGGAACAAAACAAGCATTCTCATAGCTGCACAAAACTACCCAAAAAGACAGCCCCAAATGCCCCAAAAAGCTGAAAATTTCAGCCAACTAATTCTCCCAATTTTGCACCATTTTGCATTATCAAGCTACATTGCCATGCTAGGATAATGTGTGAACTTGTATAGGGTTTATATGCATGCTAGGAATCAAGGTTATACCAAAATTTAGCCATGTAATTCAACAAACAACTCAAATATTCCAACTACAACAAATTCTAGTTAATACAAGCTAATATGCAAGCATTTGGTTCTCTATGGCCTAGATAACAAGAATCAAGAGTTATAATATCACAAATAAATAAGATGCTTCAATTTAAACCAAAGTTTGAAAAATCCCCTTACCTATTTTTTTGCAAAATAAAATGAAATAAACCTGTAGAAAGGTTGAGCACGTCAAGACGAGTCCAAAGATGTTTGAGTTGGCCTTTGATCTTGCCTATTTCTTCCAATTTTTGCTAAAAATGACAAAATCTACTATTCCTATGAGCCTTGGTGTCTCGGCTGAGATGAGGAAAAATATACGATTTTTTTGTGTTTTGTTGTGTGATATTATGCTTATGTATGGTCTTTAAATGGTCAAGGCAAAAGTCAAAGCTAGAATGGTTAGTGGATTTTACTATTTGGCTTAGGAAAATGTATTTAAATGGCAAAAATACTACCTAGTTATGCAATTTGATCATATTTACAAATACAACATTCATTAAACTTTTCAAAAATGTCTATCTTGTCCTAGTTTGGTCAAACTAGATGAAAAGTCAAGAAATGCAAGTCCAATGTTCTTTAAATGCTCATTTAGCTTAAATAACTTAAGTAAATCATATAATTTCACATTTTAGATGCTAAATTAAATAAACACATAATTTTGCACATAAAAGTCAAGTAAACACGTAATTGCACATAAAATTCAAATAAACACATAATTGTACATAAAAGTCACATTCGGGGTCTCACTGAAGGCGCATAAAGGCGTCAGCTTTATAATGAAGGCCCAATAGGGCGTCAGCTTCAAAATGAAGGCACATAATGGCGTCAGCTTCAAATGCGGAAGCGCAACAATCGTCTCAAGATATGTAAATAACAAAAACATGCAAGCGCAACGGATACAATAACAATTAAAACTTTGCATGTAGACAAGTTGTATTTACAAAAATCTCAAGAGTAAATCCATAACTAGTACATAAAAGAAAATACATAAAAGTATATACAACTATATACATATGTATTTAAAAATTAAATATAAGAATACATTGTGTGGAGAACTCGGATGTAGACACTTGAAGAAGATCTTGACTCGAGCAAATCTCATTCGCACATGCAAAGGTCCTAGTCGGTCCACGGGTATCCAAAAGCAAATGACAACTAACTAATAGAAGTGCTAGCTTAGTTAAGTCCAAGAGCTTTAGTATATATGAGTTAAAAAACTTAGAAGCAAAAGTTTCCTATCTCTACTAGACTTGGCCGAAAACACTAAGAGAAAAGAAAGAACAGTTTGCTTCTAATGTGTGAGAATTTCGGCCAAGAGGTGCAAAAAAGAATGAAGAACTTGTCTTCTATTTATAGATGCATGAACATGCTCATCAAATGCCAAGTGTCCTAATCCTACATATGGCCGGCCCATTGGACAATTTTGCTTGCAACTTGTCTTTTGTCTTTTAGTGCAAGTTGTCTTTTGTCTTTTTGTGTTTTGTCTTTTAGTGTTTTGTCTTTTTGTGCAACTTGTCTTTTGTCTTTTAGTGAAGACAATCATTAATTAATTTTAAACCCTTTTAGAAGAATTAATTGTAGATTGACCCTTCAATCTATTTGCGCTATTACCCCAATACTTTTCAATATTTACACTTTGGCCTCAAAACTTTTTAAAATTACGATTTTGGCCTACTTAACTGTTAATGTCCAAAATCACACCGTAACACTTTAACGTGTTTCCAACTCAATACCAAGCTCATGATTGCTTTATTCATGACACCTTAAGTGTGTGACTTTCTAGGTTCATGACCGTACAACGATAAAAGATCGATTTCGAAAATGTCTCTGCCATTTTTCGGAATACATTTTTGTTCATGAGTGACACGCTAGCAATGAACGTTTCATGACAATATGTACAGTAATGAAGTCCAATTCCAACGAACCTATTTACAGTTGCAAATTAGCGTGCAGTCCAATCCTTCTGTTAAAATGTCCCGATCGTTGTAGGGACCATGAAATGATTAAGTCCGCTAAACGATTCTATGCATAGATCTAATTCGGTGGAATGAGAGATAAAAACTATGGAAAAACACCTTTCCATCGTTCAACTACCCCGGTCGAGGATTTCTCATTTCAGACTACCGACACTAGATCACGTAGGACATCGCCTCACTGTCGGAGGTTAATAGATCCTATCTTGACAATTATCGGTCGGTCTCTATATCACAAGACTAAACTGCAAGAGGCCGTATCTCACCCTCAAAGAAGGCAAGCTTTGTCCAAACGCAAGATTTAACCCCTGATATAGCCGACAACCGTAATTTCTCAAGTCAAATGATTAATTTGCACAATTTGCAATAAATGACAAACTATTAATCCAAAGTCATGTAGTTTTGTCATTCCGGTCATATTCAATAATCCATTCCACCAACGATCATTCATATGTGAGTTAATTGCATCCCTATGTCGTTGTAGCTCAATGCTCGCTACCTTTTATCATTAATATCTCTATGTTAATCAAAGGTAACTACATATGATAGTTTGTACTTGATTATTCTAGTCCTGGTCGAATAATCTAAGGACTATGAATGCTTTTGAATGTTCATCATGTCGAAGAAATATGTAGTCGAATTCTCAACACATTAAGAATATACTTCTTCTCAGAAAAACATTAAGGACATATTCATATAATTGAACAGAGAATATGAACATCCAATAAATATGCCATTCAGAGTTACATCAAAATGCCCTATATAGGT
The DNA here is from genome assembly GCA_037974665.1 of Ehretia macrophylla. Lineage (NCBI taxonomy): Eukaryota > Viridiplantae > Streptophyta > Magnoliopsida > Boraginales > Ehretiaceae > Ehretia > Ehretia macrophylla. The sequence goes on from CM075768.1 coordinate 11,532,002, forward strand.
CATCTAACTATATAGCATTAGGACATATCTCTAACAATCTCCCACTTGCATTAATGTTATAGAATATAGCCTTCAGCGCATATCTGCATGGTATCACATCCCCATCTTTTCAAGATGACGTTCTAACTGCGATTGACTCATGGGCTTAGTAAGTGGGTCAGTTACATTCTCTAATGTAGGAACTTTCTACAGACTTGTATCTTTTCGAGAAATTATCTCTCGAATGATATGAAAATGCCTTTCAATGTGTTTGGATTTCTGATGAGATCTAGGTTCTTTAGCTTGTGCAATAGCTCCATTGTTGTCACAATACAGCGGTATCGGCAACTCGATGAAATGAACCACTTTTAGCTCTATCAAGAACTTCCTCATCCAAACAGCTTCCTTTGCTGCATCAGATACAGTAATGTACTTGGCTTCTGTAGTGGAGTATGCAGTTACTGGTTGTTTGGAACTTTTCCAACTTACTGCTCCTCCATTATAAACAAACAAAAATCCGGATGTAGACTTTCTATCATCCGTATCAGATTGAAAATCTGAATATGTGTACCCATCTATCTGGAGTTCTCCTCCTCCATAAATCAATGCAAGGTCCTTAGTCCTTCGCAAGTACTTAAGGATATGCTTCACTGCCATCCAGTGTTCTTCTCCTGGATTAGACTAATATCTGCTCACAAGGCTTACAACATATACATATCAAGCCTTGTACATAGCATGACATACATGAGACTGCCAACAGCTGAAGCATAAGGCACACGTTCCATACGCTATCTTTCATCCTCGGATTTGGGAGACATTTTCTTGGAAAGATGTATTCCATGCCGAATAGGCAGAAGACCTTTCTTAGAACTCTCCATATTGAATTTCTTCAAAACTCGCTCTATGTACAAACTTTGAGACAAGCCAACCAATCTTTTCATTCTATCTCTATAGACACGAATCCCTAAGATATAAGAGGCTTTTCCCAAATCTTTCTTGGAGAACTTGCAATTCAACCAAATCTTAGTGGACATCATCTGTCCAACATCATTTCCCATGATTAAAATATCATCAACATATAAAATCAGAAAAATGGTCATGCTCCCACTAATCTTTTTGTATACACAAGGTTCATCATCATTTCTAATGAAACCAATCTTTTTGATCTCATTATTAAATCTGATGTTCCAAGAACGAGAGACTTGCTTTAGACCATAAATTGATCTTTTAAGCTTACACACTTGATCATTGTTGGATTTAAAACCTTCAGGCCGTTCTATATAGATATCTTCTTCAAGATAGCCATTCAAGAACACAATTTTAACATCCATTTGCCAAATCTCATAATCATAGTGTGCGGCAATAGCAAGCATGATACGAATAGACTTAAGCATGGCAACTGGTGAGAAAATTTCGTCATAATCAATACCTTGTTTTTGACGGAAACCTTTCGCAACCAGCCTTGCTTTATATGTTTCCACATTTCCATTAATTCCAAGTTTCTTTTTGAAGACCCATTTATAGCCTATAGGTACAATACCTTTAGGTCGGTCAACTAAGGTCTAAATATCATTTGAATACATGGAATCTATCTTTGTTTGCATAGCCTACCTCCATTTCTCAGAATCAATATCTTGTATTGCTTCCTCATAATCAGTAGGATCATCCAAATGATCTTTATCCCCAACCATAAACAACCCTTGTGTTTCCTCAAGTAGATAACCATATTTCTCTGGAGGATGAGATACTCTACTAGATCTACGAGGTCCTTGTGTAATGACTGGTTCTGGATCTTGTTGAATTGGTTCAGGATCAAGATTTGGGTCAATTTGTGGTTCAGAAGACTCTTCTTCTATTATTATTTTCCTCTCACTACCTCCTTCTTGAATAAACTCCTTTTCAAGAAAGACGGTATCTCGACTAATCGATATTCTTTGATTATCGGGAAAATAAAAATAATATCCTTTAGTCTCCTTAGGATATCCCACAAATCTCCATTTATCTGATCTAGCTTCCAACTTGTCCATCTTAAGTTTCTTAACATAAGCGGGACAACCCCAAATCCTAATGTGATTAAGACTTGGTTTCCTACCAAACCACATCTCATACGTTGTAGTATGAACAACTTTAGTTGGATCCCTATTCAACAAATAAATAGCCGTAAGAAGTGCATACCCCCACAATGAAATTGGAAGATCGGTGTAACTGATCATAAATCGTACCATATCCATTAATGTACTATTCCTACGTTCATATACTCCATTTAATTATGGTGTAGCAGGTGGAATAGTCTGTGAAGTTATTCCAGCTTATTCAAGATATTCAAAAAATTCGGTACTTAAGTATTCACCTCCACGATCAGATCACAAGGTTTTAATCCTCTTTCCCGTTTGGTTTTCTACTTCAGCTTTAAATTCATTGAATTTATCAAAAGCCTCAGATTTGTACTTCATTAAGTACACATAACCATACCGGGAAAAGTCATCGGTGAAGGTTATGAAGTAGATATAACCACTGCGAGCCATTTCTCTAAAGGGACCGCATACATCACTATGTATTAATGCTAACAATTCCGTGGCTCTTGTTCATTTTCCAACAAATGATGACTTGGTCATTTTCCCGAGAATACAAGACTTACATGTAGGCCCGGGTTCACATCCCAATGAATCAATAAGTTCATTTTGAGCCATCCATGTTAATCTTTTCTCGTTAATATGTCCGAGTCTTAAGTGCCACAATTGTTTCACATTAATTTGAATATCTTTTGTTTCTTTCTCTTTTGAAGTGGAAGTCAAAGTTACATGCATGCATTCATCCAAATTTAAATGATAAAGTCAGTTCAACAAAGTAGCTGAGTCGATATATTCATTACGGTAATAAATATTACAACTCTTGTTCATAAAAGAAAATTCATAATTTTCACAAACAAATTTAAGAATAGAAACAATATTCCTAACAACATTTAGAACAAACAAAACATTTGAAAGACGCATAACATGACTAGTAGGTAGACAAACTTCAACATTCCCTTTGGCAAGGGCTGTAACATTTGCCCCATTACCAACCTTCAGAACAATCTTAAGCTTCCGAAGCATTATCCTATCATTTAGATTCTGTAAGGACATACAAACATTTGTTGTAGCACCAGAATCTAAAATCCAAGATGTACAAGCTGGACTAATTGAAAAATTAGTTTCATTCATAGATTTAAAAGAAGTTGTACCTCGCGCAGTGGCGGCAACCTATTTCTCTTTCAAGTTCAGAATCATGCTAGCAGCATCATACATATTCTCATGTTGTTTTTGCAGTTCATTTGACATTGAAGCAAGGATATAAGCTTTTGATCTCAAGTCATGTTCTATCCAGAGCTGATGTGTTTCTTGTTTTTCTTCTGTTGTAGTTTCAGGAAGGGTAGCAGGAGAGGCCTTATCCAGAACATATTCAATATTTTCAATCCCAAAACAATTTTAAGATTGCGACACCAATCGGAAAAGCTTGGTCCAGTTAAAGCATTTTTATCAAGGATACGAGCAATGAGATCTGAAATAGAAGCCATTATAAAAATACTGCATAAATAAGTAGTGTAGAAAGTAAGACTGCTAGTTGATGTAAAAATGCATAACTATTTAAGTACGGTCTTTACAAAAATAGTAACTCCCACTATCTTTATCGAATCTTATACTCCCATAACGAGAAACGCGGATTTTGTTAAAATCCGGTAGTGGGTGAGCAAATTCTCTTAATAATTTGTATCCCTCAAACCTTTGTGGCTATGTTGGAATATAAATATCAAAAGTCAACAACGCTTTGTTGTCTATTTCACAAAATAAGTTATGCTCATATTCAGTCCCTAAATTACTTTGGTCTTAAACCTTTGTGGCTATGTTGATTAAGTAATTTAGTTAGACCCGACCCGCCATCTCACAGTTATCCGACAAATTGAATCAATAGCCTTAAGACTTTGTGGCTATGTTGGCTGTTAGATTTTGGAAGACAACCAAATCACTATGTTCTACTAGCAACTTATTTAAACTTAGTACGAATCATATCCCTCTACCTTTGGGTAAGACTGGATACAATTGCTTTGGGCTCATTAAGTCCTAGGATGGCGGAGAACAATAGATCTAATATTAATTTGCACAATTGGGAGTTTTGTAATAGATCTCGTCATGCATACATTAACAAGTATATAGAATATAATGCATGCAACAAGTATAGATGGTGGATCATGGACTTTGGAATAACAAGGAAAAATTATCTTAAAACACATCACTATGTCTTCAAGATCTCCAACTCCTTTGGATTCATCCGGTTGCCTCCTTGCATATCTTCTTGAGAATTTACATATAGTCCTCACTATAAAGTTTTCTCATAAGCAAGAAAACAAAATGAGAATTATGTCTCTATTACAAACCGGGTATTCACAAAGTCCATGATCAAGTTCACTATTTATGCAACATGTAGCTAGATTAAACTTAACACATAGATAATCAAAGCTAAATGAAAATCAATCAACAAACATCTTTACGCATCAAATACCAAAGATAAAACAAGTCCATCTAATCTTCTATTAATGTTTTGACAACATGCATGAAAGAGAATTGACTCAAACATCAACCAAGCATTCCAAGACCAACTGAGTTCACAAGCCATATAGTCTTGATATGACATGTAAATCAAGATCTCCATATCAAGGAATCATCCGGCTCGATCATAGAAAACTTTTGGCTTGCTACAATCAAAGTCGATCGTCCCATGCAGGATAGAATCAACTCATATCTTTTGCATAATCGTGTCAAAAAATATTAAAAGATTAGATCAAATGCACATATTACGGACTTTCAAAACCGTGGCTTTGATACCACTTGAAGGTGCATGAAGACGTCAGCTTCGTAATGAAGGCACAATAGGGCGTCAGCTTCAAAATGAAGGTGCATAATGGTGTCAGGGTCAAAAGCGGGAGCGTAACGGGATCGTCTAAAGATATGTAAATAACAAAAACATGCAAGCGTAGCGGAAATAATAACAATTTAAACTTTGCATGTAGACAAGTTGTATTTACAAAAATTTCAAGAGTAAATCCGTAACTAGTACATAAAAGAAAATACATAAAAGTATATACAACTATATACATATGTATTTAAAAATGAAATATAAGAATACCTCATGTGGAGAACTCGGATGTAGACACTTGAAGAAGATCTTGACTCGAGCAAAGCTCATTTGCATATGCAAAGGTCCTAGTCGGTCCACGGGTATCCAAAAGCAAATGACAACTAACTAATAGAAGTGCTAGCTTAGTTAAGTCCAAGAGATTTAGTATATATGAGTTAAAAAACTTAGAAGAAAAAGTTTCCTATCTCTACTAGACTTGGCCGAAAACACCAAGAGAAAAGAGAGAACAATATGCTTCTAATGTGTGAGAATTTCGGCCAAGAGGTGCAAAAAGGAATGAAGAACTTGTCTTCTATTTATAGATGCATGAACATGCTCATCAAATGCCAAGTGTCATGATCTAAGCATTTCAAGAAGCCAAGTGTCCTAATCCTACATATGGCCGGCCAAAGGGGGGGGGGGTAAATTGGACAATTTTGCTTGCAACTTGTCTTTTCTCTTTTAGTACAAGTTGTATTTTGTCTTTTTGTGTTTTGTCTTTTAATGTTTTGTCTTTTTGTACAACTTGTCTTTAGTCTTTTAGTGAAGACAATCATTAATTAATTTTAAACCCTTTTAGAATAATTAATTGCAGATTTACTCCTCAATCTATTTGTACTATTACCCCAATACTTTTTAATATTTACACTTTGGCCCTAAAACTTTCAAAAATTATGATTTTGGCCCACTTAACCGTTAATATCCAAAATCACACCGTTAACACTTTAACTTGTTTCCAACTCAATACCAAGCTCATCATTGCTTTATTCATGATACCCTAAGTGTGTGACTTTTTAGGTTCATGACCGTATAACGATAAAAGATCGATTCCGAAAATATCTCTGCCATTTTTCGGAATACCTTTATGTTAATGAGTAACACGCTAGCAACGAACGTATCATGACAATATGTATAGTAATGAAGTCCAATTCCAACGAACCTATTTACAGTCACAAATTAGCGTGCAGTCTGATCCTTCTGTTAAGTTGTCTTGATTGTTGTGGGGACCATGAAATGATTAAGTCCACTGAACGATTCTATGCATAGATCTAATTCGGTGGAATGAGAGATGACAACTATGAAAAAACACATTTCCATCGTTCAACTACCCCGGCCGAGGATTTCTCATTTCATACGACCGACACTAGATCGCATAGGACATCACCTCATTGTCGGAGTTTAACAGATCTTATCTTGACAATTACTTGTCGGTCTCTATATCACAAGACTAAATTGCAAGAGGCAATATCTTACCCACAAAGAAGGCAAGCTTTGTCCAAACGCAAGATTTAGCTCTTGATATAGCCGACAGCCGTAATTTCTCAAGTCAAAGAATTAATTTGCACAATTTGCAACGAATGACAAACTATTAATCCAAAGTCATGTAGTTTTGTCATTCTGGTCACGTTCAATGATCCGTTCCACCAACGATCATTCATAAGTGAGTTAATCGCATCCCTATGCCGTTGTAGCTCAACGCTCGTTACCCTTTATCATTAACATCTCTATGTTAATCAAAGGTAACTGCATATGATAGTCCGTACTTGATTATTCTAGTCCTGGTCAAATAATCTAAGGACTATGAATGCTTTTGAATGTTTATCATGTCGAAGAAATATGCAGTCAAATTCTTAACACATTAAGAATATACTTCTTCACAGAAAAACATTAAGGACATATTTATATAATTGAACGGAGAATATGAACATCCAATAAATATGCCATTCAGATTTGCATCAAAATTCCCTACATAGGTCATCTAACTATATAGCATTAGGGCATATCTCTAACACTCACAACATATGTCCTTACTACCACTTTACCTGCATTAAGACTATTTTAACTTTAACTTATTCCACTAAATAGCTATGGCTATACTCCAGCATAAGTAATAAAGTATTAACTGCTCGTCATACTGAGTAATACCCTTGTCTTTGACCTATTAAGTAAAATGACCAAAATGCCTTTTTTTCTAACACCCATAATCAAGACAAGGTATTTTACTTTGTAGAATCAACCTTCTTGATTGCATCTTTTCCTTGGGCTTCTATGCTATAAACTAGCCATCCGCTGATATTATACGCTTGATCTCAGAATGGCCCACAAGTCTAATATCCAATATAGTTCCAATCAGCTATGCCACTTAATTTGGATGATTAATCTGATTATCCTAAGGGGATGATTAATCTATCATATGATGTCATAGACTCCATAATGCATATGCATGTCCTAATTAATTGAGTCCAAATACCCAATACATAGAGTTGTTGACCCATGGCTAGGATCTCACCCATTGTGACACAAAGTACAATTAGTACTTTAACTTTGTTAGTTTATCCACATATGCTCAAAATTAAGAGCATTGGCCACTTAGTAGCAATAGGTGTTCTAATCTCTTTAAGTGACAATATAGCTCCAATGATCACACCTATGGTGGTCATGTTTAATGTATGACGTATGTATTAATGAGGCAAATCAAGAAACCCTTCCTAAAAACCTAAGTAGGTTATCCTATATGTTTGGAGACTTTCTTGTTATAACCTTATCACAGTAAAATGCCAAGCTTCACCATTCAGCTATGAACTAGATTATGATTTAAGTAACCATGACTTAGACTTTTTTTTTCTGTAACTATCATAACTAAGTCATTAATTTGAACCATAAATTCAGGAGTAGCCTAATGGTAGGTTACTCCCTTAGTAGTTGGGCGACCAGGATTCAAATCTCATGAGAGTGAGAGGCAAATAAGGATGGGAGATTGAAAAAATCACTTACTTGAACCAAAGGCCTTTATACATATATGCATATACTAACGAGAGATATAAGAAATGCTTATATTAAATATATATAACCATTACATGAAATATACAAATACTAGTAGTCTTTAGGGCATGCACAGATCTAATAATGTGTTGGTTATTATCCAAGGGTTCTATAGCCTAGATTACTAGTGATTTAGGCATCAAAACCTTAATCTAGTGCAGCGGAAGCAATCAAGAACCGATAACCAAGCAAATACATATAAACAAGCAAGCATATATGCATAAAACACAGCTTAGGATTTCATGGATAGATTGATTACCTTTAAGTGTTGGCATCAAAAACTCTACACTCTATGATGCTTACCACACGATGGCTGCAATGAGTGGACACCATTCCTCCTTGCTTGACTTGGCCGAGAGCTCCACACCAATGGAAAGAGAAGAAGAACACACAACTCTAACGATTAGCCCTTAAGATCTTCTCTTCTATTGTAATTCCAAAAATATGGTCTTTCATGGTGGGATGATTCTTACTCCCCTTTTTCCTTCTTTCTAGCCGAAGCTAGCTTGTATGAGAGAGTCATGTGTTGTTTTTCCTTAGCCATGTCAAAAAACCTTAGCTAGAGTCCTCAATGACTCGTGTGATTAATAGGAAGAAATGGTGAAACAAAGGACTTGTAGTTACTCTAGGAAACGTATGTAGACACAATTGTGTCTATATTATTTTTCTAAGTGATAACTAGATAAATGTAGGATTATCTCTTCTTTTATATTTTATGATAATCCTATTTCAAACAAATTGAAATATATCATAAAACTAAAGAGTCCTACATAACTATCTAGCCTACAATCTTATCCTTTAACTTCATAATCCTATCACACGCATAACACTTGCTAGCACTTCACATGCCACATACACTGAAAATGAAAGTGTTCTTACCAAATTTGGAAATTAGCTAGAAGAGGGACCAAAAGACATATTCGCCCTAGCTCCAAAATGACTAAAATGCCCCTGCTAGACACTAACTGCATTTTATTCATTTTAACCCTAGCTCATTCCACTAAAGAGCTATGGTTGTACTCTAGAACGAATACTAATTCCCCAAAAGGCAATCAAACGAGGTTTGACCATTGTCTTTGACCTACTAAGCAAAATGACCGAAATGCCTCTCTACGTAGAACCCGTAATCAATACTAGGTCTTAACCTTGTACTATCAACATTTCTTGATTACCTCTATTCTTTGTGCATCTAATCCTCCATTAATCATCATCTAGATATTATTTTCTTGATCCAGGGAGCGACCTACAAGTTCAATATCTAAATATAGTCCTGGTTGACTATACTACTAAGTACTTGGGTTCCGATGATTAATAAGATGTCACAAAAGTGGAATAACCCATCAATTAAGATGGCATAGAACGACTTGACATATATGCATATGCCAACTAGTCAAGTCCATGTATCCAAAACACAGAGCTATTGATCCATATAAGATCTCACCCATAGTGAATCAAACCATATGTCCTTGAGTTCATTGGTCATCCACATATGCTCAAGAACTAGAACATTGGTCCCTTAGTAGCTTGAGATGTTTCTAATCTCATATGAGCGATAGTACTTTTATAGAGATCACATCTACCATGGTCCAATTCAATGCATTCTCATGCACTAACAATAAAAGTTTGGAAAACCCCTCCAACGACCAAGGTAGATCACCTTACTAAATATGAGACTCTCTCATTATAACCTTCTATAGTGAAGTGTCCAACTTCACTGTACGGTTATTAACCTATAGTTTAGATTCAAGCCTCATAGCATATACCTTCTGTGCAGATCACCACGCATCTATGCCATTCAGTCAAATCAAGGAGCCTTAACATGCATATATATAAAGAATATAATGAGAGTATAGAGATGCTCATGTAAGATGCACTGATTATTAATTGTTATAATATCCATTCACTGAGACGTCTTAGTGTTAGTGGTCTTTAGGGCATACAATTCCTAACATACTCCTACTTGCACTAAAGAGCACTACCACTAATATAATCTAGTACCCTTCTCCTTTACCAGAGTATAGAATACTATCTTAGTGAGACTCATGAGTAAAACAGGGCCTGTTAAACTATCTACTGAAGTTATCTTCTCCACCACATTTGCCTATTCGGGCAAACTCCCGAACTTTGTGGTGCTCTCACATAACAAGCTTCTTATATATTGGTTCCTTAGGTTCATCTTGGCAACAAGTCCTTATAGTTCATAGCTACGAAGCTTCCAGTACTATCATGAAAACTCTAATTCCATTAAGAATTATCTGAGTTACTTTCTCTCTTCCTTGCAGCGTCGGCTATTACTGCAAACTCTAATCTCTATGGTTGAGCTGACAATAGCAAATTGTCATCCCTTATTGAGTTAACAATACTTAATTATCATCCTTCCCAACCATACACAAAGTGAAGACATATCCAGAGATCATTATTTGGATTTTACATGGCTAGTTTTCAAAATATTATACACCTTCCAGGTATAAAGATACCAGACAGATATATTAGCATATAATCTCTATTTTTCCCAAGATACCTGAGTACATGCTAATTCATCACTTAATAACCTGATCTTAGATGTTACTGATATTTGCTTATCATGCCCATGGCAATACAAATATCCAACCTGGATGATATCATGACATACCCTCGATTTCCAACTGTGCTACACATAAAAATCCCTTCATCGCTTCTATCTCCTTACTTATCTCTTAGACAATAATCCTGAGATAGTGATGTTCAAAGTCTGAAAAGTAATGCCCACTTTTCATGGAGACTTGTATGTCAAACCTATTTGTGTCTTCTAAAAAATGAACCTTGAAACAAAACTAGTGTCTTAGCCTTGCGACTTCACAATATCCAAGACATAGTTTACTTTGTTTCAATCTCTTCATTTTTTGGTTAAAATAAGACTTCTTGTCACGCCCCAACTCGACCCCTCCTACAATCAGTCAGGACGCAACGGAATTTCGGCAGTATAACGACAGTAATTAGGACACCGAGACTCTAAACCAACCTCTTCGCAACTCATACAACCAACTCCCCAAACAATTCAACAATTAAACAACACAACCACAATATACATTAAACATTCTTTTACCATTGCATCTATAAGTTATACGCCTCCGTTCCAACATCATACATATACTATATAACATACATTTCCAAAATAGATTATAACCAATCTAGCAACCTAATCTTTTTCCAAACAAGACTACTAAACTAGCCACCTTTAATCCATTATATTTACAACATCTTATACATCATAAACTTCTAAGTAAATACAAACCAACTAGTTTTAATATACAAGATAACAAAAGAGTACAACATCAGATATCAAGGACAAGACTTTGGCACATAGGACTCGTCCACATATGGCATATTCTCAACTTCCTGAGGCACGTACCCATAATCTTGTTCAATATCACCTGTATGCATGCAATAATTGAGAGTATTCTTATATAAAACAAGCCTAGTGAGGATTCAACAGATCTCTTAATAGTATTTACTATACTCCTTGGAAATCATCCTTTGAGTAGTAAACACATAATAATCATCAATAACAATATAAGCACATTAATTATAATAACCAATCAATAAATGATACTCTAGTTGGTGTAGCTCCAAACGCCATCATGATCTCAACCATTCTTCTTATAACTCCCCATTACTCACGCACCCGAGGTACCTCACTAACCCCTCCATCCATGGCACATCCACCTATACGAGCTGGGGGTAGCCTCTGATAGTCATGTCGTTATAAACCCGACAGCCCAACGTTGCCCGAGAGGTGACACACTCATATCAAGACTCAAGACAATAATAATAATCATTCATATCTCAAGAGGACAACATATCAAGTTGACTATCTCCCAGCTCATCAATAATCAAATATCACATGAGGACAACAAAGTAGGTTGCCTATCTCCCGGCTCATCAATAATCAATCAATAATCATCATTTCAACAACATAACAACAACTAGTCAAATAAGCAACAAACAATTAAGTTAGATGACAAATTAGTCTACCCAACTTAACATGCTTTAAACACACAACCAAACCCTAGTCTAACCATCAACAACTCACAATTCAATCACTCAAACACTACCCAAACAACTAAAGGCATATTTCAACATTTTAAAGAAAGACAACACAAACTTCTAAAAGTCATAACTTACATTCTACTAATCCAAACACCTCCAAACCAGTTTCTATCACTCACCCACTCAATCAACTACATTAGTCCCCTCAGAAACCAACATAATCCATCCAAATCAAGCCTGACAACCCAAAAACCCTAATGCATCATGGCTAAAATTTATGGACTTTCACACCGATATCACAATCAAAATTTCGGCATTACAACATTACTACCATGTATTTAACAAACTTTTAGAAACTAACAGCAAGCAATTCCAACAACCACAACAAACATTTATTCAACAAATAGCCAAATTCTCAATGTTAATACCCGAAAAATAAAAATACATACTACAACGGTTCAAAACAGCTATAAACCCATATAATCAATCCTTAGCATCTACTGAGCAACAATATAACATCAATTTAACATTTCAACGGCTAAAAATTCGATTATATGAATTAACATAAAAATGACATTTTGAGATCTAGAATTTTTCTCTCACCATTGATGTTTTATGAAGCTAGAAAGATGTGCAAAGGATGCCCAACAAGTAGAATCAAGCCTTAGATGAAGATGTTTGGACTTCAAATGAGTTTTCTATTGAAAATTTCATTTGAAAAAATGTTGAAAAAGCTCACAAAGATGGCTATGGAGTTTCGGCCCTTTGTATGTGTGCATGAGTATGTTTGCTTTGTTTTTAATGTGTGTTGATAGTTAAATAGGCTAAGTCAACAAAATTGCAAAAGTCAAAGTTAGTATTTTTAGTCTTTTAATTGTTTTCTAGTCTTTTAATTAGTTTTTTTTTGACTATTTTGCTTAAAACAATTATGCAACACTTAGACTATTTTAAGTAGCTTATTTTTAGGTGACAAGAAGTTTTACATTCAAACATTTTCACCCGATTCAGTTTAAAACTCGATTTTCAAAAAAGAAGGTATAAAAATCCTTTTAAATTCCTAAGCCGATTTGAAATCCGTTTTAATCAAACACAGGTCTATTTATATGCGAGAACTAGGTTTTGAAACACTTAAAACACCTGCCTAAAAATTTTAGCAGACGTGCGTCCAAAATACTATTCATAAAACCGTCGATAAAATTTTTGATTCCGTTTTTTATGAAAATTTTAAGAATGCACACATAGCATGTAATAGGAATATAAATCACATATTTAGCGCATTCTAATTCATATAACACATAAATAGGTCATATCACGTAAATCGAGACAAATACACGCAAATCGGGATAAATACGAAAACTGGGGTTTCACATTCTTCCCCCCTTAAAGAAATTTTATCCTCGAAATTCTTACTTGTTGTACGGAAAAGATCTGGATACTGCTGCTGCATCTGATCTCGCCTATCCCAAGAAGCCTCCTCAATTCCATGATGCTTCCACAATACTTTGACCATCGAAATCTTCTTCGATCTCAATTCCCGTTCCATCTGATCAAGAATGCGAATCAGCCGCTCTTCATAAGTCAGATTCTCACGAAGCTGTAACGACTCTGGCTCTAGAATATGAGAAGGATCCGGATTATACTTCCGCAAATTAGACACGTGAAAGACATCGTGGACATTAGAGAAGTTCTCCGGTAAAGCCAACAGATATGTTAACTTACCAACCTTGCCGGTAATCTCAAACCGCCCTGCAAACCTCGGACTCAGCTTACCACCTTTGCCATAACGAGCAAACCCCTTTCGAGGAGACAATTTCAAGAAAACTCGGTCCCCGACTGCAATCTCCAAATCTCGACGACGCTTATCAGCAAAACTCTTGTATCTACTCTGCGCTGTAAGAATTCTTTGCCTGATCAACTGAACATTCTCAATCTTCTCTAGAAGTTTTGGCATAATAGTCGGATCAATAGTCTTCATCCCCCTACTTCATCCTAATACAAAGGTGATCGACACTTGCGGCTGTAGAGGGCTGCAAAAGGTGTCATTCCAATAGTAGCTTGATAACTATTATTATAGGCAAACTTGGCAAGTGGTAGATGTTTATCCCAGTTCTTCCCGAAGTCCAAAACACAAGCCCTGAGCATATCCTCAAGAATCTGAATCGTCCTTTCAGACTGACCGTCGGTCTATGGATGATACGCTGTACTGAAGTTCAACTGAGTACCCAAAGTCTCCTGAAGTTTCTCCCATAAACGAGAAGTAAACCGAGGATCTCGATCTGAGACAATACTAGATGGAATCCCGTGAAGTTTAACAATCTGATCCACATAAAGAACCGCCAACTTTTCAACCTCATCTCCCAATCTCATCGGAATAAAATGAGCTATCTTCGTCAAACGGTCTACAATAACCCAAACTACGTCGTTGCCTCTCGGTGTTCTAGGCAAACTAGAGACGAACTCCATCGTAATATGCTCCCACTTCCACTCTGGTATTGCCAACGGCTGAAGTAACCCTGCTGGTCGTTGATGTTCAGCCTTCACTCGTTTACAAGTCAAACATCTGGATACAAACTGAGCAACCTCTATTTTCATGTTATTCCACCAATAATGTTGCTTCAAATCCCGGTACATCTTGTTTCCACCGGGATGAATGGTGTACTTATAATTATGAGCCTCATCCAGAATACTTCTCCTCAAGCCTGGTTCATCGGGAACACAAACCCTGTTCCGAAACCGAAGAATACCATCTTCATGTAATTTGAAGTCAGACTAATCACCCGTGATCTGATCATTGATCTTCTGAAGTTTTGCATCAAGTTGCTGAGCTTCTCTTATTTGAGATAACAATAAAGGTTAAATACGGAGATATGAACACATCACCCCAACCTGAGTCAACTCCGTTCTCCAATAACTAAATTCCTCAAGAACCTCCCACTTTTTGATAGCCAAACAAGAAATACTCGTCTTACGGCTGCATCTGCTACAACATTTGCCTTCCTAGGCAGATAACTGATAGAACAATTATAATCTTTGAGAAGTTCCATCCACCTCCGTTGACGCATATTCAACTCCTTATGTGAGAACAAATACTTCAAACTCTTATGATCAGTGAAAATCTCGAACTTACTACCCCACAAATAATGACGCCACTTTTTCTGTGTGAATACAACGGCAACAAACTCAAGATCATGAGTTGGATAATTCACCTCATATGGTTTCAACTTTCTAGAAGCATAGGCAACAACCCGACCATTTTGCATAAGTACACAACCCAAGCCCTCCTTGGATGCATCGCTATAGATAACCATAATATCGGTCCCCTCTGGTAGAGCAAGTACTGGAGTGGTAGTCAATCTCTTTTTCAACTCCTGAAACCCACTCTCACATTTCTCATACCAAATAAAGCTGGTCTGTTTCTGTGTTAACTTAGAAAGTGGCCCTGCAATCTTAGAAAAGTCCTTCACAAACCTACGGTAATAGCCCACCAAGCCAAGGAAGCTACGAACCTCCGAAACATTCTTCGGCCTTTTCCAAGACATCACCTATCATGCCCCAACCCGACCCCTCCTACAATTAGTTAGGACGCAACGGAATTTTGGCAGTATAACGACAGTAATTAGGACACCGAGGCTCTAAACCAACCTCTTCGCAACTCATACAATCAACTCCACAAACAATTCAACAATTAAGCAACACAACCACAATATACATTAAACATTCTTTTATCATTGCATCCATAAGTTATACGCCTCCGTTCCAACATCATACATTTACTATATAACATACATTTATCAAAATAGATTATAACCAATCTAGCAACCTAATCATATTCCAAAACAAGACTACTAAACTAGCAACATTTAATCCATTATCTTTACAACATCTTATACATCATAACTTCTAATTAAATACAAACCAACTAGTTTTAATATACAAGATAACAAAATAGTACAACATCAGATATCAAGAACAAGACTCTGGCACATAGGACTTGTCCACATATGACACATTATCCTCTAAAGGAGGCACATACCTGTAATCTAGATCGGTAACATCTGTATGCATGCAATAATTGAGAGTGAACTTATATAAACAAGCCCAGTGAGGATTCGATAGATCTCTAACAGTATTTACTATATTCCTTGGAAATCATCCTTTGAACAGTAAACACATAATAATCATCAATAACAATATAAACACATTAATTATAATAACCAATCAATAAAGGATGCTCTAGTTGGTGTAGCTCCAAACGCCATCACGATCTCAACCGTTCTTCTTATAACTCCCCATTACTCACGTACCCGAGGTACCTCTCTAGCTTCGCCCATGCGAGCTAGGGGTAGCCTATGATAGTCATGTCATTTTTAACCTGACAACTCGACGCAGCCTGAGAGGTGGCACACACATACCAAGACTCATGACAATAATAATAAACATTCATATCTCAAGAGGACAACCTTTAATGTTGACTATCTCCTGGCTCATCAATAATCAATTATCACAGGAGGACAACAAAGTAGGTTGCCTATCTCCCGGCTCATCAATAATCAATCAATAATCATCATTTCAACAACATAACAACAACTAGTCAAATAAGCAACAAATAACTAAGTTAGATGACAAAGTAGGCCATCCAACTTAACATGCAATAACCGCACATCCAAACCCTAGTCTAACCATCAACAACTCACAATTCATTCACTCAAACACCACCCAAACTTCCAAATACATAATTCAACATTTTAAAGAAAGACAACCCAATCTTCTAAAAGTCATAACTTACATTCTACTAATCCGATAACCTCCAAACCAGTTTCTATCACTCACCCACTCAATCAACTACATTAGCCCCCTCGGAAACCAACCATAATCCATCCAAATCAAGCCCAACAACCCTAAAACCCTAATGCATCATGGCTGAAATTTCTGGACTTTCACACCGACATCACAATCAAAATTTCGGCATTACAACATTACTACCACGTATTTAACAAACTTTTACAAGCTAACAACAATCGATTCCAACTACCACAACTCCAATTATTCAACAAATAGCCAACAACTGAATTTGAATACCCGAAAAATAAAAATTCATGCTACAATGGTTCAAAACTGATATAAACACATATAATCAATCCTTAGCATCTACTGAGCAATAATATAACATCAGTTTAACATTTCAACGGCTAAAAAATCAGTTATATGAATTAACATAAAAATGGCATTTTGAGATCTAGAATTTTTCTCTCACCTTTGATGTGTTTTGATGCAAGAAAGGTGTAGAGTGAATACCCAACAAGCAAGAACAAACTTTGATTCAAGTCTAAAGGCTTTGTATTGCAAAATCTAATGAAAAATGTTGATCAAAACCAAGCAAAAATGGCCTCCAATGTTTCGGCCATGTGTGTGAGAATTGAGTAGGTTTAATTGAGTGGGTTTTGAGCTTTTGTTTTGTGAGCAATTTTGGTTGTATATAAGCAAAGTCAGCAAAAATAAAACAAGGTCAAAGGTGAACACTAGTTTATTTTTTTAGTGTTTTTAGTCTTTTAATTAATTTCCTAGCCTATTTCTTGCTCAAAAAATTAAATTGACACTTAGACTATTTCTAGATAATTTATTTTAGGTGACAAAGAATTTTACATGCAAACATTTTCACCCAACTCAGTTAAAAACTCGATTTTCGCAAAAGAAAGTGTAAAAACCTTTAAAATTCTAAAGCTGATTTGAAATCCGTTTTAATCAAACACGGGTCTATTAATATTCGAGGACTAGGTTTTGAAACACTTAAAACACCCGTGTAAAAATTTTAGCGGACGTGCATCCAAAATTCTATTCACAAAAACCGTCGATAAAATTTATGATTCCGTTTTTTAAAAAAATTTCATGAATGCACACATAGCATGTAATAGGAATATAAATCACATATTTAGCGCATTCTAATTCATATAACACATAAACAGGTCATATCACGCAAATTGAGGCAAAGACATGCAAATTGAGGTAAAGACGAAAACTGGGGTTTCACATTCTCTCCCCTTAAAGAAATTTCGTCCTAGAAATGTTTACTTGCTGAACGGAATAGATCTGGATACTGCTGTTGCATCTGATCTCTCCTCTCCCAAGTAGCCTCATCAATCTCGTGATGCTTTTATAACACTTTGACCATCGGAATCTTCTTCGATCTCAATTCCCATTCCATTTGATCAAGAATGCGAATCATCCGCTTTTTATAAGTCAGATTCTCACGAAGATGTAACGACTCTGGCTCTAGAATATGAGAAGGATTCAGATTATACTTTCGCAAATTAGATACGTGAAAAACATTGTGGACATTAGAGAAGTTCTCCGGTAAAGCCAACCGATATGCTAACTTGCCAACTCTGCCAGTAATCTCTAACGGCCCTGCAAACCTCGGACTTATCTTACTACCTTTGCCATAACGAGCAAACCCCCTTCGAGGAGACAATTTCAAGAAAACTCGGTCCCTGACTGCAAACTCTAAATCCCGACGACGCTTATCAGCATAACTCTTGAATCTACTTTGCGCTATAAGCATTATTTCCCTGATCAACTGGACATTCTCAATCTTTTCTAGAAACTCTGGCATGATAGTCGGATCAATAGCCTTCATCTCCCCTACTTCATCCTAATACAAAGGTGATCGGCACTTACGGCCGTAAATAGCTGCAAAATGTGTCATTCCAATAGTCACTTGATAATTATTGTTATAGGCAAACTTGGCAAGTGGTAGTTGTTTCTCCCAGTTCTTCCCGAAATCCAGAACACAAGCCCTGAGCATATCCTCTACAATCTGAATAGTCCTCTCAGACTGACAGTCAGTCTATGGATGATACGCTGTGCTGAAGTTCAACTGAGTACCCAAGGTCTCCTGAAGTTTCTCCCACAAACAAGAAGTAAACCAAGGATCTCGATCTGAGACAATACTAGATAGAATCCCGTATAGTCTAACAATCTGATCCAAATAAAGATCTGCCAATTTTGCAACCTCATCCCCTAACCTCAATAGAATGAAATCAGTTGACTTCGTCAAATGGTCTACCATAACCCAAACTGCGTCGTTACCTCTCAGTGTTCTAGGCAAACTAGAGACGAAGTCCATCGTAATATGTTTCCATTTCCACTATGGTATAGCTAACGGCTGAAGTAACCTTACAGGTCGTTGATGTTCGGCTTTCACTCTCTGACAAGTCAAACATCTGGACACAAACTGAGCAACCTCCCTCTTCATGTTATTTCACCAATAATGTTGCTTTAAATCTCGATACATCTTGTTCCCACCGGGATGAATGGTGTACTTAGAATTATGAGCCTCCTCCAGAATACCTCGCCTCAAACCCGGTTTATTGGGAACACAAACCTTGTTTCGAAACTGAAGAATAACATCCTCATATAGTTTGAAGTTAGACTGATCATCCGTGATCTAATCCCTGATCTTCTGAAGTTTCACATCAAGTTGTTGAGCTTCTCTGATCTGAGACAGTAATAAAGGTTGAATACGGAGATATGAACACATCACCCCAACCTGAGTCAATTCCGGTCTCCAATAATTGAATTCCTCAAGAACCTCCCACTTTTTGACAGCCAAACAAGAAATACTCGTTTTACGGCTAAGAGCATCTGCTACAACATTTGCCTTCCCAGGCAGATAACTAATAGAACAATTATAGTCTCCAAGAAGTTCCATCCACCTCCGTTGATGCATATTCAACTCATTCTGTGAGAATAAATACTTCAGACTCTTATGATCGGTGAAAATCTCGAACTTACTACCCCACAGATGATGGCGCCACTTTTTCAGTGCGAATACAACGGCTACCAACTCAAGATCATGAGTCGGATAATTCACCTCATATGGTTTCAACTTTATAGAAGCATAGGCAATAGCCTAACCATTATGTATAAGTACACAACCCAAGCCCTCCTTGGATGCATTACTGTAGATAACCATATTATCGGTCCCCTCTGGTAGAGCAAGTACTGGAGCGGTAGTCAGTTTCTTTTTCAACTCCTGAAACCCACTCTCACATTTCTCATCCCAAATAAAGTTGGTCCGTTTCTGAGTTAACTTAGAAAGTGGCCTTGCAATCTTAGAAAAGTCCTTGACAAATCTACGTTAATAACCCGCTAAGCCAAGGAAGCTACGAACCTCCGAAACATTCTCTGGCCATTTCCAAGACATTACCACTTCAATCTTAGTGGGATCTACTGAAATACCGTTCTATGTAATAACATGGACAAGAAAAGATATCCGTTGCAGCCAAAATTCACATTTGCTGAACTTCGCAAAGAACTGATGCTCTTGCAGTTTTTGTAAGACAAGCCGTAGATGTTGATCGAGCTCCGATTCAAACTTAGAATAAACTAAGATATCATCAATAAAGATTACCACGAACTAGTCCAAGTATGGCTGAAAAACCCGATGCATAAGATCCATGAATGCTGTCGGTGCATTAGTCAATCCGAATGGCATAATTATAAATTCATAATGCCCGTACCGAGTCCTGAAAGCAGACTTTAGAACATCCTCCATACGAATCCGAAGCTGATAATACCCCTGCCTCAAGTCAAATTTAGAGTAGTCTTTGACTACCTGAAGTTAATCAAACAACTCGTCAATCAGTGGCAAATGATACTTTTTCTTGATGGTCACCTGATTCAAACCACAATAGTCGATACATAATCTCAAGGTACCATCATTCTTCTTCACAAATAAAACAGGTGTTCCCCATGGTGAAGAACTCTGCTGAATGAAACCCTTCTCTAACAACTCCTACAAATGTGTTTTCAACTCCCTCTCTGGCGGCAATCCTGGCAACTCCTCGGGAAATACATTGGGATATTCCCGAATAATAGGAACTTCCTCCAGCTTTAGCTTATCAGATGGCTTGTTGATCAAATAAGCTAGATAACCCGAACAACCCTTACTCACCAACTTAACAACTCTAGTTGATGAGATAATAAAACTCGTCTTAGCATCTCGGTTCCCCGCCACCTCAACCACTGGCTGATCTGGCAAACGAAACCGTACTACCTTTGTTCTACAATTTAGCTGAGCATCAGACTTAGAAAGCCAATCCATACTCAAGATAACATCATACCCCCGGATAAGAAATAAAATAAGTCCGATGGAAAATCCTAACCCTTAACATGTATTTTACAGTCTTTACAAACTAAGCCAGCCACATACTTATCAGTTAAAGAAGTACTAATCTCTACCACATAAGGCAATCTTTCAGGTTGCATGTTAACACGTTGCACACAAGTAGGCATAATGAAAGAATGCGTAGCACCAGAATCAATCAACACTTTAACAAGTTGATCAAGTATAAGGAAGTTACCTTCCATAACTGCCGTATCCTCAGGTGCCTCATCCAAATCGACTACGTAGGCCCAAGCCTGAACCCGCTGCTGCTAAAGTGCCCCACCGGTAGGTCGGCCCTGATAACCCTGGGTCGCTGCTCGACCCTTTGTCCTCTAAAATCTAGGGCAATCATTCACCCTATGCTGATTGCTACTGCAACCCAAACACGTTTCTGCCTTCGCCCTGCAGTCGGCCTCCACATGGCCCTAACGCTTGCAGTAAGCACACTGCGGTGACGAAGCACTGCAACTGCCCCTAGAAGAACCAGAAGCCAAGAAAGCAGTTGTACCAACCTGCTACTGAGTTCTCGCAATACTAGGCCTATATTGACCCTGAGACTGGATCGGCCTGTATTGTGATTGAGCCTGATAAGACCCCTTTTGAAATTGAGGCCGATAGTAACCCTGCTGACCCTGCGGTCTGAAAGAACCCTGTTGCACCGAAGGCCTATAAGCATCGTGCTGTACTGAAGGTCTATACCCAACCTGCTGACCCTGTGGCTGAAATGGCCTCTTACTAGGCTGACTAGATACAATTTGTTCCTTTTTCCTCTTTTCCAGTCTGGATACAGCATCAAAAGCCTCAGAAAATATATCATACTGATTCAGGGCCATTGCATCCTGAATCTCTGACCTCAAACCCAACATAAACCTCCGGGTCTTGCGCTCCTCATCTGCTACAAACTCCGGTGCATACCGGGACAGTCAAGTAAAAATGGCCTCATACTTAGCCACAAAAGCATCCCCCTGAACCAAGGACAGGAACTACGCCTCTCTTCGCTCCCGAGCAATCCTCGGGACATACTTCGCCCGAAACGCTCTAAGAAAGGTATCCCAAACATATGGAGTACCTCTTGCCTCCCAACCGACTCTCACTATGCGCCACTATTACTCTGCCTTATCATCAAACAAGTAAACGACATAACTAACTTTCATCTCATCCGTATAGTCTAGAGGATCGAATATTTTTTCTATCTTATTAATCCAAGCTTCTGCTTTCCTATCATCTGGCTCTCTCTGAAACCTCGGTGGATAATAACCCAAGAATTTTTTCAACGTACCACGCCCGTGATAACCACCCTGAACGTTCAACAACTGAGTGTGTAATGCCTGTGCCTGGGCCGCCTGCCCTGCTAATAACTGTGACTGCCCAGCCATAATCTCCGTCATCCTATCCATGGCAACATCCATACGGTCATCACCCCTATCTCGACCCGGTGCCACATTATCCGGTGCCTCGTCAACTACCTCAGGCCTACCTTTGGTTCTTGGTCTACTAGCCATTCTACTAATCAAAGAGTTAGCACAGGTTTTAGCACATAAACAGGCTATAGACAATTATTAGCACATAAACAGCAAACTCATATAAAGCACATAATCACTTAAGTATCAATCACATAAACAGATTGATCACATAATCACATAATCACATAGTCACTAAATCACATAATCACTTAATTATATTGACACACATTTCACTTTTCTTTCACTTCATACATACTTTCATGCTAAGACCATTACCCACATTCCGAGAATTCCCCGGTTCACAACTAAACATTAGCTCTGATACCACTTAATGTCACGCCCCAACTCGACCCCTCCTACAATCAGTCAGGACGCAATGAAATTTTGACAATATAACGACAGTAATTAGGACACCGAGGCTCTAAACCAACCTCTTCGCAACTCATACAACCAACTCCACAAACAATTCAACAATTAAACAACACAACCACAATATACATTAAACATTCTTTTACCATTGCATCCATAAGTTATACGCCTCCGTTCCAACATCATACATTTACTATATAACATACATTTCTCAGAATAAATTATAACCAATCTAGCAACCTAATCATATTCCAAAACAAGACTACTAAACTAGCAACATTTAATCCATTATCTTTACAACATCTTATACATCATAACTTCTAAGTAAATACAAACCAACTCGTTTTAATATACAAGATAACAAAATAGTACAACATCAGATATCAAGGACAAGACTTTGGCACATAGGACTCGTCCACATATGGCACATTATCCACTTTTGGAGGCACGTACCTATAATCTGGATCGGTAACACCTGTATGCATGCAATAATTGAGAGTGAGCTTATATAAACAAGCCTAATGAGGATTCGATAGATCTCTAACAGTATTTACTATACTCCTTGAAAATCATCCTTTGAGCAGTAAACACATAATAATCATCGATAACAATATAAACACATTAATTATAATAACCAATCAATAAAAGATGCTCTAGTTGGTGTAGCTTCAAACGCCATCACGAACTCAACCGTTCTTCTTATAACTTCCTATTACTCACGCACCCGAGGTACCTCTTTAGCCCCTCCCTCCATAGCACCTCCACCCATGCGAGCTGGGGGTAGCCTATGATAGTCATGCTGTTTTCAACCCGACAGCCCGACCCTGCCCGAGAGATGGCACACACATACCAAGACTTATGACAATAATAATAAACATTCATATCTCGGGAGGACAACCTTTCATGTTGACTATCTTCCGGCTCATCAATAATCAATTATCACAGGAGGACAACAAAGTAGGTTGCCTATCTCCTGGCTCATAATAATTAATCAATAATCATCATTTCAATAACATTACAACAACTAGTCAAATAAGCAACAAACAACTAAGTTAGATGACAAAGTAGGCCATCCAACTTAACATGCAATAACCGCACATCCAAACCCTAGTCTAACCATCAACAACTCACAATTAATTCACTCAAACACCACCCAAACATCCAAAGGCATAATTCAACATTTTAAAGAAAGACAACCCAATCTTCTAAAAGTCATAACTTATATTCTACTAATATGATAACCTCCAAACCAGTTACTATCACTCACCCACTCAATCAACTACATTAGCCCCCTCGGAAACCAACTATAATCCATCCAAATCAAACCCAACAACCCTAAAACCCTAATGCATCATGGCTGAAATTTCCGGACTTTCACACCGACATCACAATCAAAATTTTGGCATTACAACATTACTACCACGTAGTTAACAAACTTTTACAAGCTAACAACAATCGATTCCAACTACCACAACTCCAATTATTCAACAAATAGCCAACAACTCAATTTTAATACCAAAAAAATAAAAATTCATGCTACAACGGTCCAAAACTGATATAAACACATATAATCAATCCTTAGCATCTACTGGGAAATAATATAACATCAATTTAACATTTCAACGGCTAGAAATTCGATTATATGAATTAACATAAAAATGGCATTTTGAGATCTAGAATTGTTCTCTCGCCTTTGATGTGTTTTGATTCAAGAAAGGTGTAGAATGGATGCCCAACAAGCAAGAACAAACTTTGATTCAAGTGTAAGGGCTTTGTATTGCAAAATCTAATGAAAAATGTTGATCAAAACTAAGCAAAAATGGCCTCCTATGTTTCGGCCATGTGTGTGAGAATTGAGTGGGTCTTGAGCTTTTGTTTTGTGAGCAATTTTGGTTATTTAGCATATATAAGCAAAGTCAAAAAAAATAAAACAAGGTCAAAGGTGAACACTAGTTTATTTTTTTAGTGTTTTTAGTGTTTTTAGTCTTTTAATTCATTTCCTAGACTATTTCTTGCTCAAAACATTAAATTGACACTTAGACAATTTCTAGATAGTTTATTTTAGGTGACAAAGAATTTTACATGCAAACATTTTCACCCGACTCAGTTAAAAACTTGATTTTCGCAAAAGAAAGTGTAAAAACCTTTAAAATTCTAAATCCGATTTGAAATCCGTTTTAATCAAACACAGGTCTATTAATATCCGAGGACTAGGTTTTGAAACACTTAAAACACCCGTGTAAAAATTTTAGCGGATGTGCGTGTTCACAAAAATCGTCAATAAAATTTCTGATTTCGTTTTTTATGAAAATTTTATGAATGCACACATAGCATGTAATAGGAATATAAATCACATATTTAGCGCATTCTAATTCATATAACACATAAACAGGTCATATCACGCAAATCAAGTCAAAGATACGCAAATCGTGGTAAAGACGAAAACTGGGGTTTCACATCACAACTTCAATCTTATTGGGATCTATTGAAATACTGCTCTGTGTAATCACATGGCCAAGAAAAGATATCCGTTGCAGCCAAAATTCACATTTGCTTAACTTCACAAACAACTGATGCTCCTGTAGTTTCTGTAAGACAAGCCATAGATGTTGCTCGTGCTTCAATTCAGACTTAGAATAAACCCATATATCATCAATAAATAATCCTTTGAGCAAGTAAACACACAATAACATCAATAATACTATCATCACATAATCTATAATGACCATTCAATAAAGGATACTCTAGTTGGTGTAGCTCCAAATGCCATCACGATCATAACAGCCTTCTTATGACTCCCATAAACT
Organism: Ehretia macrophylla; assembly: GCA_037974665.1. NCBI lineage: Eukaryota > Viridiplantae > Streptophyta > Magnoliopsida > Boraginales > Ehretiaceae > Ehretia > Ehretia macrophylla. Next base: position 11,557,792 of record CM075768.1, read on the forward strand.
CACGCACCCGAGGTACCCCAATAACCTCTCCCTCCATGACACCTCCGTCATGCGAGCTGGAGGTAGTTAGTGTGTCATGGCTGAAATTTCTGAATTTTAGCACGGACATCACAATCGAAAATTCGGCATTACAACGACGCTACCACGTAATTAACAAACTTTTAGAAATCGACGGCAATTGATTCCGAACAACACAACCTAAAATAATCAACATTTAGCAAATTAATCAACTTTAAATACCCGAAAAATAATAATTATGCTACAACGGTTCAAATCTCATAGGATTACATATAAATGATCCCTAGCATGCATGGAGTAATAATCTAACATCAGATTAACATTCTAACGGTTCGATAATCAATTCTACGCAAAAACACAAAAGATGAGTTTGGAGATCTATAATTTTTCTCTCACCTTTGATGCGATATAAGCCTAGGAATGCGTGCAATGCGTGCCCAACAAGCGGAATCCAACTCGGCATGAAGTTCTACGGACAAAAACTAGGTTTTTCTTTGAAAATTGGCTTTGAAAACCTTGAAAAATCCTTGGCTTATTCTCCCATGAAACTCTCGGCCATGTGTGTGAAATGGATGGTGTTTTTGTGCTTTGTTGGTAGGTGTTGATGATATAAGCTTAAAGGTCAACATTTTAAATAAAGTCAAAGTTGAATTAACTTAGTATTTTTGTGTTTTCTTGACTTTAAATGCATTTTCTTGATCACCAAAGTTCAAAACAATTATTCAACACCCAAGATAGCTTAAGTAGGTTATTTTTAGGTGACAAGAAGTTTTACAATCAAACAATTTCACCCGAGTCGACTTAAAACTCGATTTTTGCAAAAGTCAGTATAAAAAACTTAATAAATTCCTAAGCCAATTTTAAAACTGTTTTAATCAAACACAGGTCTATTAAAGTCCGTGGACTAGGTCTAGAAGGGTTAAAAAGACCAGTTTCAAAATTTTAGCGGACGTGTTTCGAAAATACTATTTACTAAAAATTGACGATAAAATTTCTGACTCCGTTTTTGATTAAAATTTCATGAATGCACATTTAGCATGTTCTAAGAGTATTAATATCAAAATTATCACATTCTAAGTCATATAGCACATAGACAGGTTAATTCACACAAAATGAGATAAAGCACGCAAAACGAGACAGGATAGAAAAGTGGGATTTCACATTCTCCCCTCCTTAAAGAAATTTCGTCCCCGAAATTCTTACTTGATGTACTGAAAAGATCTGGGTACTGCTGCTGCATCTGATCTCGTCTCTCCCAAGTAGCTTCCTCGATACCGTGATGCTTCCACAACACCTTAACCATCAGAATCTTCTTCGACCTCAACTCTCGTTCTATCTGATCAAGAATATGAATCGGACGCTCGTCATAAGTCAGATTCTCACGAAGCTGTAATGGCTCTGGCTCAAGAATATGAGAAGGATCCGGATTATATTTCCGCAAATTAGACACGTGAAATACATCGTGAACATTAGAGAAGTTCTCCGGTAAAGCCAACCGATATGCCAACTTACCAACCCTGCCGGTAATCTCAAACGGTCCAACAAATCTCGGACTCAGCTTACCACCTTTACTATAACTAGCAAACCCTTTACGAGGATACAATCTCAATAAAACCCGATCTCCGACTGCAAACTCCAAGTCCCAACGACGCTTATCAGCATAACTCTTGAATCTACTATGCGCCGTAAGCATTCTCTGCCTGATCAACTGAACATTCTCAATCTTCTCAAGAAGCTCTGGCATGATAGTCGGATCAATAGTCTTCATCTCCCCTACCTCGTCCCAATATAAAGGTGAACGACACTTACGACCGTAAAGAGCTGCGAAAGGTGCCATCCCAATAGTAGCTTAATAACTATTGTTATAAGAAAACTCGGCAAGTGGTAGAAGTTTCTCCCAGTTCTTCCCGAAGTCCAGAACACAAGCCCTAAGCATATCTTCCAGAATCTGAATAGTCCACTCAAATTGACCGTCGGTCTGTGGATGATACGCGGTATTGAAGTTCAACTGAGTACCCAAGGTCTCCTGAAGTTTCTCCCACAAACGAGAAGTAAATCGAGGATCTCGATCTGAGACAATACTAGATGGAATCCCGTGAAGTTTAACAATCTGATCCAAATAAAGACCCGTCAACTTTGTAACCTCATATCCCATTCTCATTGAAATAAAATGAGTTGTCTTCGTCAAACGATCCACGATAACCCAAACTGCATCATTACCCCTCTGTGTTCTAGGCACACTAGTGATGAAATCCATCGTAATATACTCCCACTTCCACTCTGGTATAGCCAACGGCTGAAGCAGCCCTGCAGGTCGTTGATGCTCGGCTTTCACCCTCTGACAAGTCAAACATTTAGATACAAACTAAGCAACCTCTCTCTTCATGTTATTCCACCAATAGTGTTGCTTCAAATCCCGATACATCTTGGTTCCACCGGGATGAATAGTGTACTTAGAATTATGAGCTTCCTCCAGAATACCTCGCCTCAAGCCCGGTTCATCGGGAACACAAACCTTGTTCCAAAACGGAAGAATACCATCCTCATGCAGTTTGAAGTCAGACTGATCATCAGTGATTTGATCCTTGATCTTCTAAAGTTTAACATCAAGTTGCTAAGATTCTCTGATCTAAGACAATAATAAAAGCTGAATACGGAGATGTGAACACATCACCCCAACTTGAGTCAACTCCGGTCTCCAATAAGTGAATTCCTCAAGAATCTCCTATTTCTTGATAGCCAAACAAGCAACACTCGCCTTCTGGCTGAGAGCATCTGCTACAACATTTGCCTTGCCAGGCAGATAATAGATAGAATAATTATATTCTCCAAGAAGCTCCATCCACCTCCGTTGGCGCATATTCAACTCCTTCTGTGAGAATAAGTACTTCAGACTCTTATGATCAGTGAAAATCTCGAACTTACTGCCCCACAGATAATGACGCCACTTCTTCAGTGCGAAGACAACTGCTGCCAACTCAAGATCATGAGTCAGATAATTCACCTCATAAGGCTTCAACTTCCTGGAAGCATAGGCAATAACTCGGCCATCCTGCATAAGAACACATCCCAAGCCCTCCTTGGATTCATCGCTGTAAATAACCATATTATCGGTTCCCTTTAGTAGAGCAAGTACTAGAGCAGTAGTCAATCTCTTTTTCAATTCCTAAAACCCACTCTCACACTTCTCATCCCAAGTAAAGATAGTCCATTTCTGATTCAACTTAGAAAGTGGCCCTGCAATCTTAGAGAAGTCATTGACAACCCTACGGTAATAACCCGCCAAGCCAAGAAAGCTATGGACCTCAGAAACATTCTCTGGCCATTTTCAAGACATCACCACTTCAATCTTAGTGGGATCTACAGAAATACCGCTCTGTGTGATAACATGACCAAGAAAAGATATGCGTTGCAGCCAAAATTCACATTTGCTAAACTTGGCAAACAACTGATGCTCCTGCAGTTTCTGTAAGACAAGCCGTAGATGTTGCTCGTGCTCCGATTCAGATTTAGAATAGACCAAGATATCATCAATAAAGATTACCACGAACTGGTCTAAATACGGCTGAAAAACTCAATGCATAAGATCCATGAATGCTGCCGGTGCATTAGTTAATCCAAAGGGCATAACAACAAACTCATAATGCCCGTACTGAGTCCTGAAGGCAGACTTCGAAACATCCTCCGTACGAATCCGAAGCTGATAATACCCCTGCCTCAAATCAAACTTAGAGTAGACTTTGGCTCCCTGAAGTTGATCAAACGACTCGTCAATCAGTGGCAAAGGATATTTATTCTTGATGGTCACCTGATTCAAACCACGGTAATCAATGCACAATCTCAAGGTACCATCATTCTTCTTCACAAATAAAACAGGAGCTCCCCAAGGTGAAGAACTCTGCTAAATAAATCCCTTCTCCAATAACTCCTGCAACTGAGTCTTCAGCTCCTTCAACTCAGCTGGTGCCATTCGGTACATTGATTTAGAAATAGGTTGAGTACCGTGAATAAGATTAATCACAAACTCCATATCTCTCTCTAGCGGTAACCCTGGCAACTCCTCGAGAAATACATTGGGATATTCCCGAATAATAGGAACTTCCTCCAGCTGTAGCTTATCAGATGGCTTGTTGATCAAATAAGCTGGATAACCCGAACACCCTTTACTCACCAACTTAACAGCTTTAGTTGCTGAGATTACAAAACTCGTCTTTGCACCCCGGTTCCCTACTACCTCAACTACTGGCTGATCTGGCAAACGAAACTGTACTACCTTGGTTCGACAGTTTAACTGGGCATCATACTTAGAAAGCCAATCCATACCCAAGATAACATCATACCCCTGGATAGGAAATAAGATAAGGTCCGAAGGAAAATTATACCCCTTAACATGAATTATACAATCCTTACATACTAAGCCAGTCACATACTTATCAGTCAAAGAGGTACTAATCTCAACCACATAAGGCAATCTTTCAGGTTGCAATTTAACACGTTGCACACAAGCAGGAGTAATGAAAGAATGCGTAGCACCAGAATCAATCAGCACTTTAACAAGTTGATCAAGTATAAGGAAGTTACCTTCCACAACTGCAGTCTCCTCAAGCATCTCCTCTAAGTCAACTGCGTAGGCCTGAGCCTGGACCCGCTGCTGCTAAGGTGCACTGGCCGCAGGTCGGCCCTGATAACCCTGAGTCGCTGCTCGACCCTCAATCCTCGAATATCTAGGGCAATCCCTCGCCCTGTGCTAATTGCTGCCGCATCCTAAACACGTCCCTGCCTTCACTCTGCCATCGGCCTCCACATGCCCCGTACGGTTGTAGTGGGTACACTGCGGTGATGATGCACTAACACTGCCCCTAGAAGAACCAGAAGCTGAAGAAATAGCTGAACCAGTCTGTTGTTAAGGCCTTACCAAACTAGGCCTGTACTGACCCTGAGACTGGGTTGGCCTAAACTGGGACTGAACCTGATATGACCCCTGCTGAAACTGAGGCCGATAATAACTCTGCTGCCCCTGTAGCCTAAAAGAACCCTGCTGAGCTGGTGGCTTGTACACAACCTGCTGTACGGGAGGCCTATACATACCCTGCTGATACTGCGGCTGATATGGCCTCTTACTGGGCTGACTAGACACAAGCTGATCCCCCTTTCTCTTCTCTAGCCTAGAAGCTACCTCAAAAGCCTTAGTGAATATATCATACCAATTCAGAGCCATCACATCCTGAATCTCGGGCCTCAACCCCAACATAAATCTATGAGTCCTCCGTTCCTCATCAGCCACATACTCCGGTACATACCGGGACAACCTAGTGAAAGTGGCCTCATACTGAGCCACTGAAGCATCTCCCTGCACTAAGGCTAGAAACTCTGCCTCTCTCCGCTCCCTCGCGATCCTCGGGACATACTTCTCCCAAAAAGCTCTCAAGAAGGTACCCCAAACATACGGAATACCCTGAGTCGTCCAGCTAGTTCTCACCGTGCGCCACCATTCTTCTGCCTCATCATCTAACAAGTACACGGCAAAGAAGACTTTTTGCTCGTCGGTATAATCAAAAGGATCATAAATCTTCTCCACCTTACTAATCCACGCTTCAGCCTTCTGATCATCGGGTTCCCCCTGAAATCTAGGTGGATGATACCCTAAGAACTCTTTCAGGGTACCACGCCCGTGGTTTCTACCCTGCACATTCAACAACTGAGCCTGCCAAGCCTGACTCTGGGCAGCCTGCCCTGCTATCAACTGAGCCTGTCCGGCCATTAACTCAGCAATCCTGTCCATAGCTGCCCCCAAACGGCCATCACCCCTATCACTGCCCGGTGCCGCATTACCAGGAGTCTCATCTACTACCTCGGGCCTACCTCTGGTCCTTGGTCTACCGGCTCTCCCTCCATGACACCTCAGTCATGCAAGCTGGAGGCAGTCTCTGGTAGTCATGCCGTTGTCAACCTGACAGCCCGATGCTGCCCGAGAGATGGCACACACATACCAAAGACTCAGCAATAATAATAAACATCAATCATTCACAGGAGGACAGTCTAGCAGAACTGCCTATCTCCCGGCATCAATCATCAATCAATAATCAATCAATAATCATTTTATCATCATAATAACATCAATAATCAATTTAACAACAAATAACTAAGTTAGATGACAAAGTAGGCAATCCAACTGAACATGCATTAAACACACAATCAAACCCTAGTTTACCCATCATCAACTCACAATTCAATCACTCAAACCACACCTGATCAACTAAAGGCATAATCTAACATTTTAAAGAAAGACAACCTAAACTTCAAATAATCATATCTTACATTATACTAATCCAAACAACTCCAAATCAGTTTCTATCACTCACCCAATCAACCAACTACATTAGCCCTCTCGGAAACCAACCAAAACACATCCAAATCATGCCCAATAACCCTAAAGCCCTAGTGTGTCATGGCTGAAATTTTTGGATTTTAGCACGGACATCACAATCGAAAATTCGGCATTACAACGGCGCTACCACGTAATTAACAAACTTTTAGAAATCGACGGAAATTGATTCCGAACAACACAACCCAAAATAATCAACATTTAGCAAATTAATCAACTTTAAATACCCGAAAAATAATAATTATGCTACAACGGTTCAAATCTCGTAGGATTACATATAAATGATCCCCAGCATGCATGGAGCAATAATCTAACATCAGATTAACATTTTAACAATTCGATAATCAATTCTACGCAAAAACACAAAAGATGAGTTTTGAGATCTAGAATTTTTCTCTCACCTTTGATGCGAAATATGTCTAGGAATGCGTGCAATGCGTGCCCAACAAGCAGAATCCAACTCGGCACAAAGTTCTATGGACAAAAATTAGGTTTTTCTTTGAAAATTGGCTTTGAAAACCTTGAAAACTCCTTGGCTTATTCTCCCATGAAACTCTCGGCCATGTGTGTGAAATGGAAGGTGTTTTTGTGCTTTGTTGGTAGGTGTTGATGATATAAGCTTAAAGGTCAACATTTTAAATAAAGTCAAAGTTGAATTAACTTAGTATTTTTATGTTTTCTTGACTTTAAATGCATTTTCTTGATCACCAAAGTTCAAAACAATTATTCAACACCCAAGATAGCTCAAGTAGATTATTTTTAGGTGACAAGAAGTTTTACAATCAAATAATTTCACCCGAGTCGGCTTAAAACTCGATTTTTACAAAAGTCGGTGTAAAAACCCTAATAAATTCTTAAGCTGATTTTAAAACCATTTTAATCAAACACAGGTCTATTAAAGTACGTGAACTAGGTCTAGAAGGGTTAAAAAGACCAGTTTCAAAATTTTAGCGGACGTGTTTCGAAAATACTATTCACTAAAAATCGACGATAAAATTTCTGACTCCGTTTTTTATGAAAATTTCATGAATGCACATTTAGCATGTTTTAAGATTATTAATATCAAAATTATCACATTCTAAGTCATATAGCACATAGACAGGTTAATTCATGCAAAACAAGATAAAGCACGCAAAACGAGACATGATAGAAAAGTGGGGTTTCACACATTTGTTCTACAGTTTAGTTGAGCATCATACTTAGAAAGCCAGTCCATAACCAAGATAATATCATACACCCGGATAGGAAATAAAATAAGGTCCGATGGAAAATCCTGACTCTCAACATGTATTTTACAGCCTTTACAAACTAAGCCAGTCACATACTTATCAGTCAAAGGAGTACTAATCTCAACTACATAAGGCAGTCTTTCAGGTTGCATGTTAACACGTTGCACACAAGTAGGCGTAATGAAAGAATGCGTAGCACCAGAATCAATCAACACTTTAACAAGTTGATCAAGTATAAGGACGTTACCTTCCACAACTGCCGTATCCTCAAGTGCCTCCTCCAAATCGACTGCGTAGGCCCGAGCCTGAACCCGCTGCTGTTGAGGTGCACTACCAGTAGGTTGGCCCTGATAACCTTAGGTCACTGCCCGACCCTCAGTCCTCTGAAATCTAGGGCAATCCCTCGCCCTATGCTAATAGCAGCCGCAACCCAAACACGTTCTTGCATTCGCCCTACAGTCGGCCTCCACATGGCCCTGACGCTTGTAGTAAGTACACTGCAGTAACGAAGCACTAACACTGCCCCTAGAAGACCCAGAACCTGAATAAGTAGCTGTGCCAGTGTGAGACCCCATATTTTGCTTTATCTCGATTTACGTACTTTACCTCGTTTTACGTGAATTGACCTATTTATGTGCTATATGACTTAGAATGTGATAATTCTATGATTAATACTCCTAATACATGCTAAGTGTGCATTCATGAAATTTTCATAAAAAACGGAATCAAAAATTTTATCGTCGGTTTTGGTGAATAGTATTTTTGAACACATGTCCGCTAAAATTTTTACAGGGGTGTTTTAAATGTTTCAAAACCTAGACCTCGAGTATTAATAGACCCGTGTTTGATTAAAACGGATTTGGAATTAGTTTTGGAATTTTAAAGATTTTTACACTTTCTTTGTCACACAAAATGTAACCTTCTTTTAATTAATAGACCCGTGTTTGATTAAAACGGATTTGGAATCGGTTTTAAGCCGATTTGGGTGAAACTATTTTAATGTAACCTTCTTTGTCACACAAAATATAATGTTTAGAATTAATTTAAGTGTTAATTTGTTAGTTGAGCAAGAAATACTCAAGAAATGAATTAAAAGACTAGAAAAACAATTAAAGGACTAAATAAACTACTTTGCATTTTTTATTTGACCAAGCCTTTATATGCATAATATCATCAACACACACAAAACACAACACAAAACAAACTCATCAACACACACAAAGGGCCGAGAGTTTCAAGGGAGAAAGAGAAAGAAATTTCAAAGGTTTTCAAAGCATTTTTTCATAGAAAAACCTAGTTTTTGTCCGTAGAACTTCGTGCCGAGTTGGATTCCACTTGTTGGGCACGCATTGCACACATATCTAGGCTTATATCGCATCAAAGGAGAGAGAAAAATTTTAGATCTCAAAAGTCATATTTTATATTTTTGCTCATAATTGCATTTTTAACTGGTAGAATGTTAATTTGAAGTTATATTATTGATCAGTGCGTGCTAGGGATCGTTTATGTGTATTACTACGAGATTTGAACCATTGTAGCGAAATTATTTATTTTCGGGTATTAAAAGTTGATTAGTTAGCCATTTGATGATTATCTTGAGTTGTTGAGGTTGGAATCGATTGCCGTCGATTTTTAAAAGTTTTTTAATTACGTGGTAACGCCGTTATAATGCTGAATTTTCGATTGCGATATTTGGGTGAAAATTCAAAAATTTCAGCCTAGGTGCATTGAGGTTTTAGGGTTATTGGGCTTGATTTTGATGTGTCTTGGTTGGTTTCCGAGAGGGCTAATGTAGTTGATTGAATGGGTGAGTGTTTGAAACTGATTTGGAGTTGTTTGGATTAGTAGAATGTAAGTTATGATTATTTGAAGTTTAGGTTGTCTTTCTTTAAATTGTTGAATTGAGCCTTTAGTTGATTGGCTGGTATTTGAGTGATTGAATTGTGAGTTGTTAATGGTTAGACTAGGGTTAGAGTACATGTTTCATGCATGTTAAGTTGGATGACCTACTTTGTCATCTAACTTAGTTGTTTGTTGTTTAATTAAATATTGATGTTATATTGATATTATATTGATGATTATACTGATGTTACATTGATGGAAATGGATAATTATTGATGATTATTGATTGATGATTGATGAACCAAAAGATAGGCAATTCTGCTAGATTGTCCTCCTGTGAATGATGTTTATTATTATTGTTGAGTCTTGGTATGTGTGTGTCACCTCTTGGGCAACATCGGGCTGTCGGGTTGATAACGGCATAACTACCAAAGACTACCCCCAACTCGCATGACGGAGGTGTCATGGAGGGAGGGGCTAGTGAGGTACCTCGGGTGTGTGAGTAATAGGGAGTTACAAGAAGAATGGTTGAGATCGTGATGGCGTTTGGAGCTACACCAAATTGAGTATCCTTTATTGATTGGTCATTATAGTTATGTGTTTATATTGTTTTGATGTTTATTGTGTGTTTACTTGCTCAAAGGATCATTTCCAAGGAGTATAGTAAATACTGTTAGAGATCTATCGGATCCTCACTGAGCTTGTTTATATAAGCTCACTCTCTATTATTGCATGCATACAGGTGTCCTTTGGCAAGATTTCGGGTACGTGCCTCCAGAAGGGGAAAATGTGCCTTACGTGGATGAGTCGTATGTGCAAGAGTCTTTGCCATGAGATTGTTTATAGTATTTGTAATATGATGTATTGCAAAACCTACCTTAGTATAAAGACTGATGTATAATGGTTTAGTAGTCTTCTTTTGACCTTGTTTAGATTACTAAATTAGTTTATAATCCATTTTGATATGTATGTTAAAGTTAAGGTATTATTATTAGAACGGAGACGTATAACTATGAATGGATTGTCTAAGAATGATTATTGTATAATATGGTTATGTTGTATGTTGTTAATGGTATTGAGGAATTAATTGTTGTTTGGTTGAGGAGTTTGATTATATGATGTTCAGAGAGGTTGGTTTAGAGCCTTGGTGTCTTAATTACTATTGTTATACTGCCGAAATTCCGTTGCGTCCTGACTGATCGTAGATGGGGTCGAGTTGGGGCGTGACAGCCAGCCTACTGCCGGGGTCTCGCAACAGTAGGCCTATATTGACCCTGAGACTGGGTCGGCCTGTATTGTGACTGAGCTTGAAAGGAGCCCTACTGAAACTGGGGCCTATAGAAACCCTGCTGACCCTGCGGTCTGAATGAGCTCTCCTGCACTAACGACCTGTACACGACCTGCTGTACTAGAGGCCTATATACACCCTGCGGCCGGAATGATCTCTTACTTGGCTGACTAGGTCCAATCTGCTCCCCTTTTCTCTTTTCCAACCTAGATGCCATCTTAAAAGCCTCAGTAAATACATCATACTGATTCAGGGCCATTACATCCTGAATCTCTGGCCTCAAACCCAACATAAACCTCCGAGTCTTGCGCTCCTCATCTGCTACAAACTCCGGTACATACCGGGACAGTCTAGTAAAAGTGGCCTCATACTGAGCCACAGAAGCATTACCCTGAACCAAAGACAAAAACTCCGCCTCTCTTGTTCCCGTGCAATCCTCGGAACATACTTCGCCCGAAACGCTCTAAGAAAGGTATCCCAAACATAAGAAGTACCTCTAGCCTCCCAACCAGACCTCACTGTGCGCCACCATTCCTCTGCCTCATCATCAACCAGATAAACTGCATAACTGACTTTCCTCTCATCTGTGTAGTCCAGAGGGTCAAATATTTTCTCAACTTTATTAATCCAAGCTTCCGCCTTCCTATCATCTAGCTCTCTCTGAAATCTCGGCGGATAATAACCCAAGAATTCCTTCAACGTACCACGCCCGTGGTAACCACCCTAAACGTTCGACAACTGAGTCTGTAATGCCTGTGCCTGAGCCGCCTGCCCTGCTAATAACTGTAACTGCCCTGCCATAATCTCCGTCATCTTATCCATGGCAGCAGCTATACAGTCATCACTCCTATCTCGGCTCGGTGCCTCATCAACTGACTCGGGCCTACCTCTTGTTCTTGGTCGACCAGCCATTCTACTAATCAAAGAGTTAGCATAGGTTGTAGCACATAGACAGGCTATAGACAATTATTAGCACATAAGCAACAAACTCACATTAAGCACATAAATCACTTAAGTATCAATCACATAAACAAATTGATTACATAATCACATAGTCATTAAATCACGTAATCATTTAATCACTTAATCATATTAACACATATTTCACTTTTCTTTCACTTCATACATACTTTCATGCTAAGACCATTACCCACATTCCAAGAATACCCCGGCTGACAACTAAACATGCACTTTAATACCACTTAATGTCACGCCCCAACTCGACCCCTCCTACAATCAATCAGGGCGCACCGGAATTTCGGCAGTATAACGACAGTAATTAGGACATCGAGGCTCTAAACCAACCTCTTCGTAACTCATACAACCAACTCCCCAAACAATTCAACAATTAAACAACACAACCATAATATACATTAAACATTCTTTTACCATTGCATCCATAAGTTATACGCCTCTGTTCCAACATCATACATTTACTATATAACATACATTTCCAAAATATATTATAACCAATCTAGCAACCTAATAATTTTCCAAAACAAGACTACTAAACTAGCCACCTTTAATCCATGATCTTTACAACATCTTATACATCATAAATTTCTAAGTAAATACAAACCAACTAGTTTTGATATACAAGATAACAAAAGAGTACAACATCAGATATCAATGACAAGACTTTGGCACATAGGACTCGTCCATATATGGCACATTCTCAGCTTCCTGAGGCACGTACCCGTAATCTTGTTCAATATCACCTGTATGCATGCAATAATTGAGAGTGAACTTATATAAAACAAGCCCAGTGAAGATTCGACAGATCTCTTAACAGTATTTACTATACTCCTTGGAAATCATCCTTTGAGCAGTAAACACATACTAATCATCAATAACAATATAAGCACATTAATTATAATAACCAATCAATAAAGGATACTCTAGTTGGTATAGCTTCAAACGCCATCACGATCTCAACCATTCTTTTTATAACTCCCCATTACTCACGCATCTAAGGAACCTCACTAGCCCCTCCCTCCATGGCACATCCACCCATGCGAGCTGGGGATAGCCTCTAATAGTCATGCCGTTATCAACCCGACAGCCTAACGCTGCCTGAGAGGTGGCACATACATATCAAAACTCATGAAAATAATATTAATCATTCATATCTCAGGAGGACAACATATCAAATTGACTATCTCCCGACTCATCAATAATTAATCAATAATCATCATTTCAACAACATAACAATAACTAGTCAAATAAGTAATAAACAACTAAGTTAGATGACAAAGTAGGCCACCCAACTTAACATGCATTAAACACATAACTAAACCCTAGTCTAACCATCAACAACTTATAATTCAATCACTCAAACACCACCCCAAACAACCAAAGGCATATTTCAATATTTTAAAGAAAGACAACCCAAACTTCTAAAAGTCATAACTTACATTCTACTAATCCAAACACCTCCAAACCAGTTTCTATCACTCACCCACTCAATCAACTACATTAGCCCCCTCGAAAACCAACCATAATCCATCCAAATCAAGCACAACAACCCTAAAACCCTAATGCATCATGGCTGAAATTTCTGGACTTTCACACCGACATCACAATCAAAATTTCGGCATTACAACATTATTATCACGTATTTAACAAACTTTTAGAAACTAACAACAATCAATTCCAACAACCACAATAACATTTATTCAACAAATAGTCAAATTCTCAATTTTAATACCCAAAAAATAAAAATACATACTACAACGGTTTAAAACTGCTATAAACCTATATAATCAATCCTTAGCATCTACTGAGCAATAAAATAATCTAAATTTAACATTTCAACGGCTAAACATTCGATTATATGAATTAACATAAAAATGATATTTTGAGATCTAGAATTTTTCTCTCACCTTTGGTATTTTATGAAGCTAGAAAGATGTGCAAAGGATGCCCAATCAAGCCTTGGATGAAGATGTTTGGACTTCAAATGAGTTTTCTATTGAAAATTTGCTTTGAAAAAATGTTGAAAAAGCTCACAAAGATGGCTATGGAGTTTCGGCCCTTTGTGTGTGTGCATGAGTGTGTTTGCTTTGTTTTTAATGTGTGTTGATAGTTAAATAGGCTAAGTCAACAAAGTTGCAAAAGTCAAAGTTAGTATTTTTAGTCTTTTAATTGTTTTCTAGTCTTTTAATTAGTTTTTTTAAGACTATTTTGCTCAAAACAATTATGCAACACTTAGACTATTTTAAGTAGCTTATTTTTAGGTGACGAGAAGGTTTACATTCAAACATTTTAACCCGATTCAATTTAAAACTCGATTTTCGCAAAAGAAGGTGTAAAAATCCTTTTAAATTCCTAAGCCGATTTGAAATCAGTTTTAATCAAACACAGGTCTATTTATATCCGAGGACTAGATTTTGAAACACTTAAAACACCTGCGTAAAAATTTTAGCAGACGTGCGTCTAAAATACTATTCACAAAAACCGTCGATAAAATTTTTGATTCTGTTTTTTATGAAAATTTCATGAACGTACACATAGCATGTAATAGGAATATAAATCACATATTTAGCGCATTATAATTCATATAACACATAAACATGTCATATCACGCAAATCGAGGTAAAGATGAAAACTGGGATTTCATACTTCTAGACCAAAATAGTACATGCATACTTGCAATCAAGAGTGCTCCTCAATAATCTTCTTTGTTCTTTCACACATGCAAGGCTCACTAACATTTTGATCAAAACTAATGTTCCAGCACCCTGGATATCAACTTTTATCTAAATAAATGGACCTTCAAACTCACCAACCATATGTTCTTGAACCCAATAGCATACTTCTAGATCCGTCAAGACTTCTACCCAAAGAAAACTGTCTTGACATCTATTTGTCATATCTAGCATTCAGAATGACTACCAATGAAAAAAATGTCTAGATGGACACTAGCCTAATCATTTGCAACGACATCTTCTTATAATCGATCCATTCATTTCTAAGAGAACTTTGCAATCATGCTTGGCTTCTAAGATTTTCATCTTCTTGACCATCTACTTCACTTGTAGTATACTATTCACATTCTATGGGATTTATTTCTGCAGATGTGATATTAAACAGTTCCATTCGTTTGTATGTACATAGATAACTACTTTGTGATCTGTGGGATCCATTACTAGAATATCAGAGTCAGTTCCAAAGGAAACTCTCTGATATAGCTATCTAGGAATCCAAAATTCCTCTTACTACAAGATAGTTCCATTATGCGTAAGAACTAGATTACTGACCATCTACAACCTTTATAATGCTCGAGTAATCTAAAACTCTAAGTTTTAAGACTATATCTGAGGTAGGTTACTGGAAGATTCATCAAATGTACCTCCAAGTACTTAGCCTAGACACTATACCGCATCCTCTGTTCCTTGGTATTGTAGAATGTTCCCTACATTGTATTCTTTGGATAACCTATGTAATAGTATATGTCAGATCTTGGTTTCCTATTTCTTAGTATAGTTATTCAGTACATAGGCTGGACAACCCATTAAATGGACTTCGTGCCAAAACTAGGTTCTAGCACTATCCATAGTACTAGGGTGCCCTAGGTACTGATTTAAATAGAACCAATGATTGACATGTATAATCTCTATTTCACTTGCATATTCCAAAAGAATATTATCAAAGACCCTTGAGTTGCCCATGGATCTTATTATATTCGATAGAATAACACATCATTTTACTTTTGTAAAATCTGGTGTAGTCACCTGAGTCACAACTAAGTAGTCCTTAAGCTCACCTTAATAGATATTCACTTTCACGATCAATTTGAAGTACCATGATTCGCATATTTAATCGTCACTCCGTCTAAGCCTGAAATGCTCAGACTTTGCGTTATGCGGTACAAAATCATTCTTCTAATGATCATCTATGAAAGTCATGGGTATCTATTAATAAACCAGTTTTCTCATTGGTCTACACTTATCTGTACTAAGCCTAGTATATCTTTCGTCCTTGCCGTTTAGTTGTAAGTGACCTTTCAATCACTTTTCCACAAGCCAATATCCTAAATGAGCCCATGGTTCAAGATCTAATGAGTCCGAAACTCATTCTTGACCATTCTCAATTAGCATGGAGAACAAAATAATAGACTTCGCTGGTAGGAGACTTTTCACTCAAAAACATGCAATGGAGTATTAATATAAAATGCCATGTATTTAACATAGAAAATATTATTGTACCATTCTAACTAATATAAAACATCAGTATATAAAAGAATAAATAATAATCTGTGATTCTGAAACCTAGTTTCATCGCATATTCTAAATACATGTATTCTAATCAATAAGAATAAATTAATAACTCCCACTGCTCTAGCCTATCCCTTACATAGCAAATGTTCTTCTATTATGTCTCTTTCTTACTTGAAACTCCTGCAACGATATGCAGTAATGGTTAGTGGCGCTGAGTCTACGATAGTAGATTCTACCACTAAATATGTTTCATAAACAAGGATTAATAGAAATACCTAATTTGCTCTTAGCAAGATACCGAGGACAATCCTGCTTCCAATGCCCTTTCCATTTGTACTTGAAGCATTTTCCCATGGGCTTACCATTAGCATTCTTCTTATTTCCACTTAGTTGTTCATCAAACTACTCAGATAGTTGTTCCACATCTTCTTCCTTTACTTCCTGAAAATCCTCTAACAACCTCGAAGGTGTTTTGCTCAACCATTTGTGAATTACTCAAGCCTGTTTTGAGCATAGGATTTAGGTAGTGTCCAAAGGATCATTTCTACCTCACTTGCAGGACTGATCTTGACTCCAAGGATCCTGCAACGGAAAAATTTTGCATCATTTGGTGTACATGCACCTTGAAGCATTTTTCTTTTACCATCTTTGTAGCCATCACGTCACACACAATTTCCAAAGAAGTCAACATATATGAAGCTATTTTTATACTTTTGTGTTGTGTCCGCAGAGTATCTGACATGACACCTAACATAATGGTCTTAGCCTTATTATCGGCCTGCACCCATAGTCTCTCTACCTCTACACAATCTTTAGATGAACGTAGAAAAACTAGAGGTCGAGGTTAGTGATGTGACTGTATTTGCAGCACTCATACCTTTGTATTTGTACTGCATTTGCATCTTAACTCTGTAATAAATGCAACACTTTGATACTTTTGATGCAATACAGAAAAATACTGAAGAGTAAAAAATTAGACCTGAAATGATCCAAATTACAAGTCAAGAAGTAGAAACGAGGAAGCACAGGAACCAGTGGAAGAATGAAGTTCATAGAGAAGAAATTTGGTTCAAACTAGGCCGAAATCAGACTCAGAACATTGACCTCGATGATATTGAAAAGTGACCTATGTCCATTTTTGACAAATCATACCAGTTTTTTAGGTAGAAACGGCCTTTTGAGCAAAAGCAGGACTCTACCTTGCGCGCGGCGTGATTTTAGCCAAATTCCAACGTTTGGAGGGTTAAAACAGTGAAAAATACCTGAAAACGGCTCGATCAACGCTCCGATCAATGTCAAAATTCAAGAGCCAAAAAGTCAGCAAAAGGGTACTCGACCGTGTCCTACTAGGCAGTTGAGCGCCCCTCAGAGAAATTTCCACAACGTTCCAGAAGAAAACACGTGGCGCAGAATTGATGATGGAGTAGACGCTCGCTCGAGTGCGCCTTACTAGCGCTCGAGCATGCCTTCAGAGTCTTTCGAAAGCAACACGTGGTGCGCTACAATTCGACAGAACTGAAGTGTGCTCGAGCGCATTAAACTGGCACTCGAGCGCGCCTTTGATTTTTGTCTATAAATAGACCTCCCTTCCCTCCGAATTTTGTAATTAATTTTGGGATATTATCAATAATTTTGGTATAACTTTGAGTTAATTCTAGTTAGTTTTAAATTAGTTGTAGTTAATTAATTAGTAGGATACGGGGGAAATCCCACCTAGTTAGTTCTTATTCGGAGAAATTTTGCTCGAATAGCTACTTATAGGGGGAAGTCCAACTCAAGTAGTTATTGTTCGGGGGAGGTTTTTCCCAAATAGCTTTCAATAGGAAAGCTCTTATTCAGGGAAAATTCATCCCTAGTAGCTCTTGTTCGAGGAAAATTAGCTCTGCTCGAATAGCTATTTTGTGTCGGACCTCTGCTTAAATTTTGGGAATCAGAAATACGCATTCATCGATATGGGGGAGCCTTTCTTGACTCTTTTTTATTTACAGCATTTGTATTCAATTATGTCTGAGTAGATTGATATCTAGGGGAGAATAATGTTTGTCTTTTAATATATGGTCTTGGATTTAGTTTATTCAATTCTAAATTGCAATATATGGCTTACTTTAATTCAGTTTTGTCTTTCATAAATAATGCTTTTAAGTAGATGTTATGATTACTTTACTTTCATGTCATAATATTATGCTTGTAGTTGATATTATGATTATGTTACTTCCGTGCCATATAAATGTTTTAATCATGAATCTATAGGTTGTACCATAGATTCCATGAGACTATAGGTTGTACCATAGTTTCTACCTGTAAAGTTAGTTCCTTAGTTTCGTTTGCCTTGTTGTACTTGGTTAAAATGAACTAAGTAGATTAACTAGGTACTATAGCTTTTAGCTTGACCGGGTGTATGCTTATAACTTAAGCTCTTGCATAGAATTAGATCAACTGGATGACGAGCCTATATTAGTTGCCTCATTTACATGTTCAACCCCTAGATAACTACCCCTCATATCCACACTTAGTTAGTTTAACTTAGATAAATTAGTTAGTTTAATTTAGTTTAAAATCCTTGCACAAACCCACCTTGCGATCTATCACTTAAGCACTTTAACATTTTCACACTACTTTACTAACATTAACTAACGAGTTTCCCTGTGGCACGATTCCGCTCTCTTAGCACACTACACTACGAAGATCCGTGCACTTGCGGGTTATTAAAACTTGGTAATTTTGCACCTATTTATAACGCACCATTTGAACGCATCAAGTTTTTGGTGCAGTTGCCGAGGATGCACGATCTAGTTTAATTTTTGAATTAAATTGTGAACTTGTTTTCAGTGTTGTAATTATTGTCTATATGTGTTTTAATTTGTATAAATTCTACTTGTAAAGTATTTTGCATAGAGTTTATAAAATTTGTATATTGTCTGTATTATATTTGCACATAAACTGTTTATGTTATGCTTTGTTAAAATAACTTGCACATATACTTAGCTTATTTTATGTCTTTAATTAAAGTACTTAGTTTAAATTATGTATTTATTTCCAGTACTTAGTTTACTTCCTGTATTTAGTTAACGTAATTAGTTTATTTTCTGTAGTTACTTATTGCACTTAGCTATAGTTTATTTTGCATGCACGGGCGTCATTCTATAAATCCGAAACTCGCCCAGTTTGATCCCGAGCCCCAAAAAACTCTGCGAAGGAGAATCCCAGTCCCAATGGCGGATCAAGAATGAAATGTTCAAAACATACCGTCTCTTCCTATAGCTCAGCCTGTTAACCAACCCGTTAATCGAACCGTTGACCTACAAATGACTCTTCGTCAATATTTCTCTATGGGCGATTACAATCCCGAGTTTGCCATAACCTCACCAGCTCTTGGCAATGTTAACTTTGAGCTTAAGACAAGGACTATTTCGAATCTTCCTTCCTTTTACGAGAAGAGCAACGAAAGCCCTTATGCTCACATCATACAGTTCTTGGAAGCATGTTCTATGCTTCACATCCCTAATGTGAGCAGTGAGATTATTCAACTGTGTCTATTTCCATTTTCCGTAAAAGACAAAGCCAAACAGTGGCTAAATTATTTGGACGCAGGGGTTATTATATCTTAGGGAGAACTTATTCGGAAATTTTTACATAGGTTCTTTCCAATGGCCAAAACAGTGGCTAAATCCACTACTTTGCGAACAAACATCATGTCATTCATTCAGTCAGACTTAGAGCCTTTTCATGAAGCAAGGGAAAGATTTATTGATCTTAGGAATCAGTGTCCTTATCATGGGTTTACCTGTCACGAACTCTTGCATTATTTCTTTAAAGGTCTTACACCTCAACAGAAAATGATGGTAAATGCAATGAGCAATGGAGGTTTCTATAACCTCACATCGGATGAAGCTTGGAGAAGCATAAAAAATATAACTGAAGACTCTCTCCAGAACACTGCTGATGACAGACAGGGTAAGAGCACCCATAATCCCCAAAAGAAGGCATTGTTCGAAGTTAACTCTAACTCCAATTCCCATTAGAATGATAAAGTAGATGCCCTAGCCCAGCAAGTAGAAAAATTCATCTCTCTAGGGTCTACTTCTTCACAAGTTCCTCAGATCACGAAAATTTGTGCCGTATGTTCTGTAGTAGATCATTCTACTCTGGATTGTCCAATCAGTTCACAATTTCCTAACTCATGCAAGAGCAAGTCTATGCCGCCCAAGGATATACAAGGAATTACAATCCTTATTCTAACACGTATAATTCAGGTTGGCGAGACAATCCTGCATTTTCATGGCGACAAGGGAATCAAGAGACTCAGTTTCCTCAACAATATCAAAAAAGACAAGGAAACTTTGAGCCTCAACAGCAAAGTCAGCAGGGAAACTTTGACAATCGATTCCCTCAACAACAATATCAGAGGCCACAAAATAATAATCCTCATGGTTACTACCCTGTCCAACGGGACAATCCGTTCAGAACACAATGGAATAATGTCCCTGCTCTACTTCCTACACAGTCATCATCTGATGACAAGTTTGACAAACTACTACAAATGTTCCAAGTTCAGCAACAGTCTATTGCTAAACTTGAGGGACAACTCGGGCAGATGGCCCAAACTATAAGTAAGAGAGACGAGGGTAAGCTTTCATCTTAGACAGTGGTAAATCCATGAGAACAATGTAGTAATGTCCAAACTGAGACTGCCCAAGAACAGGCTAAGGCTAAGGCCTGGACTACCCTTAGGAGTGGGAAAGTGATAGACAACCAGGTTAGAGAAAATGTTAGGGATGTTTTCGATGAAATTGAGGAATTGGAGGAACCTGAGATCGAGATTGTAAACAACGATGTTAATGATTCCCGTAGGAATCAAAACCCAACGGTAGAGCCAATAGTTAAACCATCATCTCAAGCACATTTCCCAACAGCTCAATCTCGTCTAAAGCCGAGTGTTGATCCTACACAACTCAAGGTCTTAGAGCATCTCAAAGACATTAAGATCAATCTGCCTTTAGTGGAGGTAATCCAACAGATTCTAGCCTATGCCAAATTTTTGAAGGATCTGTGTGTGAAAAAGAGACGGACCAACTCCACTCCTAAGAAGGTCTGTCTTACTGAAAATATTAGTAACATCTGCACTAGAGGGCTGCCTCATAAGTGCAGTGACCCAGGAGCTTTCACCATTCTATGTTTCATTAATGACCAAAGTATAGAAAGTGCCTTGTTAGACTTAGGATCTAGTGTTAACCTAATACCTCACACAGTTTACAAAAGGTTAAATCTTGGAGTGTTAACACCGACAAACGTAACCCCCCAACTAGCAGATAGATTTGAACAAAGACCTCGAGGTGTTGTTGAGGATGTCATCGTTAAAGTAGGAGAATTTTTGTTCCCAGTAGATTTCATTTTGTTAGATATGGACCTA
Source organism: Ehretia macrophylla (assembly GCA_037974665.1). Classification (NCBI taxonomy): domain Eukaryota; kingdom Viridiplantae; phylum Streptophyta; class Magnoliopsida; order Boraginales; family Ehretiaceae; genus Ehretia; species Ehretia macrophylla. The sequence continues at coordinate 11,579,183 of CM075768.1, forward strand.
GGCCCTGATAACAAAAATACCACTCCCGTCTTATTAGGCAGAGCATTCTTAGCAACAGCAAATGCTGTTATTTATTGTAGGACGGGAATGATAGAATTGACTTTTGGGAACATGATAACGCAGCTAAGGGTTACTGATGCAGCCAACAAGCTGAACCAAGATGAGGAAGAAGAATGCTTCCATCTAGACACCATTGACTCATGCATTGATGAGTTTGCCATTCAATCTTAACCCTTGATGAGGAGATAGAAAAGCTAGAACGACTCTTGTATGAATGCGACATTTTGCCTGAAATGGTCGCCTCTGCTTCCATTGTTATTGATCCATATCAGAACAATCAAGTAACAACTCATTTCCCTGAAGCCTTATATTGTCCCACAATTGAGTCTCCACCAGCATTGGAACTCAAAACCTTGCCCCAACATCTTAAGTATGCATACTTGGGACCTAATGAGACCTTGCCAGTAATTATTGCCTCGGATTTGACTCATGAGCATGAAGACAAACTTTTAGAGGTCCTGAGTACACATAAACAGGCGATAGGTTGGACAATTTCTGACTTGAAATGAATAGATCCCTCTATGTGTATGCACAAAATTTATCTCGAGGAAAGAGTTACTCCTTCTTGAGAATTTTAGAGAAGACTAAACCCAAAGATTGGTGATGTCGTCCACAAAGAGATCATCAAGTTGCTTGATGTGGGTATTATATACCCGATTTCTGATAGTCCATGAGTAAGTCCGGTACAAGTGGTATTGAATTAATTTGGGATAACTGTGGTTCTGAACGACAAAGGTGAGCTAATCTCTACACGAACCACTATTGGGTAGCATGTATGCATTGATTACAGAAAGCTTAATTCCAAGACAAGGAAAGACTACTTCCTTTTACCCTTCCTTGACCAAGTCTTAGATAGAGTAGCCGGACAAGGCTACTACTATTTTCTGGATGGGTATTCAGGATACAACCAAATCCCAGTCTTTCCTGAAGATCAGGAAAATATTACATTCACTTGTCCCTATTGGACCTTTGCATTCAGGCATATGCCTTTCGGTCTTTGCAACGCACTTGCGACGTTTCAAAGATGTGTGATGGCCATTTTCTCGGATATGATCGAAAAGTTCCTAGAAGTCTTCATGGATCACTTCTCAGTGTTTGGAGCTACCTTCGACGAGTACTTCACACACCTTTCACAAGTGCTTGACCGTTGCGTTGAGATGAACCTAGTTCTAAGTTGCGAAAAGAGCCACTTCATGGTTAGACAAGGTATAGTTCTGGGTCATGTTATTACACAGGATGGAATCTATGTGGACCCAACCAAAGTCGAGCTAATAGAAAAGCTGCCCGCACCCAAGATGATGTGTGATATTCGATCATTCCTTGGTCACGCTAGTTTCTATCGGCATTTCATCAAGGACTTCAGCCACATAGCCTGACCTCTCTCTAGTCTTCTAGCACACGATACCGAATTCAACTTTGATGACAAATGCTTGGAAGCTTTTGAGAAGCTTAAATCCTTGTTATCTTCTATTCCTATCATCCCACCTCCTGACTACAGTCTCCCCTTTGAAATAATGTGCGATGCATCTGATTATGCAGTGGGAGTTGTATTAGGACAACGTAGGGATAAGCGGCCTACTGTGATATACTATGCTAGCAAAACTTTCGATGATGCACAAAAGAACTACATAACCACTTAAAAGGAATTGTTAGTTGTAGTATTCTCATTGGATAAGTTCAGATCTTACATTTTAGGATCCAAAGTAATAGTCTACATGGACCACACTGCTTTGCGGTATTTACTGACCAAAAATGTCACGCCCCAACTTGACGTCACCTACAATCAGTCAGGACACAACGGAATTTCGGCAGTATAACGACAGTAATTAGGACACCGATGCTCTAAACCAACCACTTCACAACTCATACAACCAACTCCACAAACATTCAACAATAAACAACCCAACCATATTATACAATAATCACTCATTCAACAATCCATTCATAGTTATACACCTCCATTCCAACTTAGTACATAGGCTATACATACATTTCAAAATAGGTTATAACCAACTTAGTAATCTAGTCATGATCAAAATAAAGACTACTAAAACATCATACATATGTCCTTATATTAAGATAAGTTATACAATACATTGTTTTACAACATCTAAGATAATCTCATGGCAATGACTCTTGCACATAAGACTCATCCACATATGGCACATTTCCTTCTTCAAGAGGCACATACCCATAGTTAGGCTCAGTAACACCTGCATGCATGCAATAATTGAGAGTGAGCTTATATAAACAAGCCTGGTGAGGTTTCGATAGATCTCTAACAGTATTTACTATACTCCTTGGAAATCATTCTTTGAGCAGTAAACACACAATAAACATCAATAACAATATAAGGACATAAATTATAATGATCATTCAATAAAGGATACTCTAGTTGGTGTAGCTCCAAACGTCATCACGATCTCAACCGTTCTTCTTATAACTCTCCATTACTCATGCACCCAAGGTACCTCTCTAGCCCCGCCCTCTATGATACCTCGGTCATGCAAGCTGGTGGTAGCCTATGGTAGTCATGCCGGTTTCAACCCGACAGCCCGATGCTGCCCGAGAGGTGACACACACATACCAAGACTCAGCAATAATAATAAACATTCAATCACAGAAGGACAACCTTTTCTGTTGACTATCTCCCGGTTCATCAATAATCAATAATCAATAATCAATTAATCATCAATCAATTAATAACATTTCAACAACATAACATCAATTAATTAGTTAACAACTAAGCAACTAAGTTAGATGACAAAGTTGGCCATCCAACTTAACATGCATTAAACCACACAATCAAACCCTAGTCTAACCATTAACAACTCACAATTCAATCACCCAAACACCACCCAAACAACTAAAGCCATATATCAACATTTTAAAGAAAGACAACCTAAACTTCTAATAATCATAACTTACATTCTACTAATCCAAACAACTCCAAACCAGTTCCTATCACTCACCCACTCAATTAACTACATTATCCCCCTAGGAAACAAACCAAAATACATCCAAATCAAGCCCAACAACCCTAAAACCCTAATGCACCTTGGCTGAAAATTTTGGACTTTCGCACTGACATTGCAATCAAAATTTCGGCATTACAACAGTACTACCACGTATTTAACAAAGTTTTACAAATCGACGGCAATGGATTACAACTACTACAACTCAAAATATTCAACAAATAGCCAACAACTCAACTTTTAATACCCGAAAATAAAAATTCATGCTACAACGGTTCAAATCTTTTATAAACGCATATAAACGATCCTTAGCATGCACTGAGCAATAATATAACATCAATTCAACTTTCTAACGGTTCAAAATTCAATTATACGCAAAAATATAAAAGATGACATTTGAGATCTATAATTTTTCTCTCACCTTTGATGTGTTATGAAGCTAGAAAGAAGCTCAATGGATGCTTAAGAGGTGGAATCAAGCTTTGGTTGATGAGGTTTGGCCTTGAATTCCAACTTTTAATGAAAAATTGCCTTTGAAAACTTGAGTTTTTCTTCTTGTTTTTCTCCTATGGAGCTCTCGGCCAAGTGTGTGTGTGTGAGTGTGTTTTGTGAGCTTTTTATTATGTGTTGATGCATAATAAGCTAATGTCAAACAAAATAATGCAAAGTCAAAGTTGACACTTAGTTATTTTTTTAGTATTTTTAGTCTTTTAATCCTATTTTTGACTATTTCTTCTTCAAAACAATTATGTAACACCTAAACTAATTCTAGACAATATATTTTAGGTGACAAAGAGTTTTACATTTAAACATTTTAACTCGAGTCGGCTTAAAACTCGATTTCTTGCAAAAGAAATTGTAAAAACCTTTAAAATTCCAAAATCGATTCCAAATCCGTTTTAATCAAACACAGGTCTATTAATACCCGAGGACTAGGTTTTAAAATATTTAAAACACCCTTGTAAAAATTTTAGCAGACAGGTGTTCAAAATACTATTCACTAAAACCGACGATAAAATTTATGATTCCGTTTTTGATAAAAATTTCATGAATGCACACATAGCATGTATCAGGAATATAAATCACATATCTAGCACATTCTAACTCATATCACACATAAACAGGTCAAAGCATGCAAAACGAGGCAAAACAGGCAAATCGAGGTTAAGATGAAAAGTGGGGTTTCACATTCTTCCCCCCTTAAAGAAATTTTATCCCCGAAATTCTTACTTGTTGAACGGGAAAGATTTGGGTATTGCTGCTGCATCTGATCTCGCCTCTCCCAACTAGCCTCTTCAATACCGTGATGCTTCCACAATACTTTGACTATCGGAATCTTCTTCGATCTCAATTCCCGTTCCATCTGATCAAGAATGCGAATCGGCCTCTTATAGTAAGTCAAATTCTCTCGAAGCTGCAACAGTTCTGGCTCTAAAATATGAGAAGGATCTGGATTACACTTCTGCAAATTAGACACGTGAAAGACATCATGGACATTAGAGAAATTCTCCGGTAAAGCCAACCGATATGCCAACTTGCCAACTCTGCCGGTAATCTCAAACGGCCATACAAACCTCGGACTCAGCTTTTCGCCTTTACCATATCAAGCAAACCCCTTTCGAGGAGACAATCTCAAGAAAACCCGATCCCCGACTGTAAATTCCAAGTCCCGATGACACTTATCAGCATAACTCTTGAATATGCTCTGCGCTGTAAGCATTCTCTACCTGATCAACTAAACATTCTCTATCTTCTCTAGAAGCTCTAGCATAATAGTCGGATCAATAGTCTTCATCTCCCATACTTCATCCCAATACAAAAGTGAACGACACTTACGACCGTAAAGAGCTATAAAATGTGTCATCCCAATAGCAGCTTGATAACTATTGTTATAGGCAAACTCGCAAGTGGTAGATGTTTCTCCCAGTTCTTCCCGAAGTCCAGAACACAAGCCCTGAGCATATCCTCCAGAATCTAAATAGTCCTCTCGGACTGACCGTCGGTCTGTGGATGATACGCTATACTGAAGTTAAGCTGAGTACCCAAAGTCTCCTGAAGTTTCTCCCACAAGCGAGAAGTAAATCGAGAATCTCGATCTGAGACAATACTAGATAGAATTCCGTGAAGTCTAACAATCTAATCCAAATAAAGATCCGTCAACTTTGCAACTTCATCTCCCATCCGCATCGAAATAAAGTGAGCTGTCTTCGTCAAACGATCCACGACAACCCAAACTACATCATTACCTCTTGGTGTTTTAGGCAAACCAGTGACGAAGTCCATCGTAATATGCTCCCATTTCCACTCTGGTATAGCCAACGGCTGAAACAAACTTGCAGGTCGTTGATGCTCGGCTTCACTCGCTGACAAGTCAAACATCTAGATACAAACTGAGCAACTTCTCTCTTCATATTATTCCACTAGTAATGTTGCTTCAAATCCCGATACATCTTGTTTCCACCAGGATGAATGGTGTACTTAGAATTATGAGCCTCTTCTAGAATACCTCGCCTCAAGCCCGGTTCATCGGGAACACAAACGCTATTCTGAAACCGAAGAATACCATCATCATGTAATTTGAAGTCAGACTGATCATCCTTGATCTTCTGAAGTTTAACATCAAGTTGTTGAACTTCTCTGATATAAGACAACAATAGAGGTTGAATAACCTGAGTCAACTCCGGTCTCCAATAAGTGAATTCCTCAAGAACCTCCCACTTTTTGATAGCCAAACAAGAAACACTCACCTTACGGCTAAGAGCGTCTGCCACAACATTTGCCTTTCCAAGCTAATAAAACAATTATAGTCTCCGAGAAGTTCCATCCACCTCTGTTGACACATATTCAACTTCTTTTGTGAAAACAAATACTTCAGACTCTTATGATCAGTGAAAATCTCGAACTTACTGCCCCATAGATAATTATGCCACTTTTTCAGTGCGAAAACAACTGCTGCCAACTCAAGATCATGAGTCGAATAATTCACCTCATATGATTTCAACTTCCTAGAAGCATAGGCAATAACTCGACCATTCTGCATAAGTACACAACCTAAGCCCTCATTGGATGCATCACTGTAGATAACCATATTATCGGTCCCCTTTGGTAGAGCAAGTACTAGAGCAGTAGTCAATCTCTTTTTCAACTCCTGAAACCCACTCTCACATTTCTCATCCCAAACAAAGCTAGTCCGTTTTTGAGTTAACTTAGAAAGTGGCCCTGCAATCTTAGAAAAGTCCTTGACAAACCTACGGTAATAACCCGCCAATCCAAGAAAGCTATGAATCTTCGAAACATTCTCTGGCCATTTCCAAGACATCACCACTTCAATCTTAGTGGGATCTACAAAAATACCGCTCTATGTAATAACATGGCCAAGAAAAGATATGCGTTGTAGCCAAAATTCACATTTGCTGAACTTCGCAAACAACTGATGCTCCTGCAGCTTCTGTAAGACAAGCCATAGATGTTGCTCGTGCTCCGATTCAGACTTGGAATAAACCAAGATATCATCAATAAAGATTACCACGAACTGATCCAAGTACGGCTGAAAAACGTGATGCATAAGGTCCATGAATGTTACTGGCGCATTAGTCAGTCCAAAGGGCATAAGAACAAACTCATAATGCCCGTACAGAGTCCTGAAAGCAGACTTCGGAACGTCCTCTGTGCGAATCCGAAGCTGATAATACCTCTGCCTCAAGTCGAACTTAGAGTAGACTTTGGCTCCCTAAAGTTGATCAAATGACTCGTCAATCAATGGCAAAGGATACTTGTTCTTGATGGTCACTTGATTCAAACCACGATAGTCAATGCATAATCTCAAGGTACTATCATTCTTCTTCACAAATAAAACAGGTGCTCCCCATGGTGAAGAACTCTACTGAATGATACCCTTCTCTATTAACTCCTGCAACTGAGTTTTCAGTTCCTTAAGCTCAGCTGGTATCATCCGGTATGCTGATTTAGAAATAGGTTGAGTACCGGGAATAAGATTGATCACAAACTCCACATCTTTATCTGGCGGTAACCCTGGCAACTCCTCAGGAAATACATTGGGATATTCCTAAATAATAGGTACTTCCTCCAACTGTAGCTTATCAGATGGCTTGTTGATCAAATAAGCTAGATAACCCGAATACCCCTTACTCACCAACTTAACGGCTTTAGCTGCTGAGATAACAAAACTCATCTTAGCATTTCGGTTCCCTGCTACCTCTACTACTGGCTGATCTGGCAACCGAAATCGTACTACCTTCGTTCTACAGTTTAACTGGGCATCATACTTAGAAAGTCAATCCATACCCAAGATAACATCATACCCCCGGATAGGAAATAAGATAAGGTCCGAAGAAAAATTATACCCCTTAACATGTATTTTACAATCCTTACATACTAAGCCAGTCATATACTTATCAGTCAAAGAGGTACTAATCTCAACCACATAAGGCAGTCTTTCAGGTTGCATATTAACACGTTGCATAGAAGCAGGAATAATGAAAGAATGCGTAGCACCAGAATCAATCAAAACTTTGACAAGTTGATCAAGTATAAGGAAGTTACCTTCCACAACTGTAGTCTCCTCAGGCATCTCTTCCAAATCAATTGTGTAGGCCCAAGCCTGAACCCGTTGCTGCTGAGGTGCACCACCAGTAGGTAGACCCTAATAACCTTGGGTCACTGCCCGACCCTCAGTTCCCCGAAATCTAGGGCAATCATTCACCCTATGCTAATTGCTACCGCAACCCAAACACGTTCTTGCTTTCGCCCTGCAGTCGGCCTCCACATGGCCCTGACGCTTGCAGTAAGTACGATGCAGTGATGAAACACTGCCACTACCCTTAGAAGAACTAGAACCCAAGAAAGCAGCTATACCAGCCTGCTGCTGAGGTGTGAAACCCCACTTATCTGCTTTAACTTGATTTACGTGCTTTGTCTAGTTTTGTGTACATATGACCTGTTTATGTGCTATAGGGCCTAGAATGTTATAATTTTGATATCAATACTCCTAATACGTGCTAAATGTGCGTTCATGAAATTTTCATCAAAAAACGGAGTCAGAAATTTTATCGTCGATTTTTAGTGAATAGTATTTTCGAAACACGTCCGCTAAAATTTTGAAACTGGTATTTTTAACCCTTCTAGACCTATACCACAGACTTTAATAGACCTGTGTTTGATGAAAATGGTTTTAAAATCGGCTTAAGAATTTATTAGGGTTTTTACACCGACTTTTGCGAAAATCAAGTTTTAAGCCGACTCGGGTGAAATTATTGGATTGTAAAACTTCTTGTCACCTAAAAATAATTTACTTGAGCTATCTTAGGAGTTGCATTTTTGTTTTGAGCAAGGAGTTAGCTAAAATGCATTTAAAAGACAAGAAAATGAATTAAAGGACTAAAATACTACTTTGACTTTGCATTTTATTTATTTGACCAAGCTTTTAATAGCGTTTAGTCATCAACACACACTCAACACAACACAAAACACACTCCACACACACACAAAGGGCCGAGAGCCATAGGAGAAAAAAAGCCAAAGAGTTTCAAGGTTTTCCAAGCAAAAATTCAAAGAAAAACCTAGTTTTTGTCCGTAGAACTTCGTGCCGACATGGATTCTGCTTGTTGGGCACGCATTGCACACATTCCTAGGCATATATCGCATCAAAGGTGAGAGAAAAATTCTAGATCTCAAAACTCAACTTTTGTGTTTTTGCGTATAATTGAAAATCGAACCGTTAGAATTCTAATCTGATGATAGATTATTTCTCCTTGCATGCTAAGGATCATTTAGCTGTAATACTACAAGTTTTTATCGGTTGTAGCATAATTTTTATTTTTCGGGTATTTAAATTTGATTAAATTGTTCAATGTTGATTTAATTGAGTTGTGTTGATCGGAATCGATTGCCGTCGATTTCTAAATGTTTGATAATTACGTGGTAGCTCCGTTGTAATGCCGAATTTTCAATTATGATGTTTGGGTGAAAATCCGGAAAATTCAGCCTTGACACCTTAGGGTTTTAGAGTTATCGGGCATGATTTGGAGGTGTTATGGTGGTTTTCCGAAGGGGCTAATGTAGATGGTTGAATGGGTGAGTGTTTGAAACTGATTTGGAGTTGTTTGGATTAGTAGAATGTAAGATATGATTAATTGAAGTTTAGGTTGTCTTTCTTTAAAATGTTAGATTGAGCCTTAGTTGATTGGGTGTGGGTTGAGTGATTGAATTGTGAGTTGTTGATGGGTAAATTAGAGTTTGATTGTGTGTTTAATGCATGTTCGGTTAGATGGCCTACTTTGTCATCTAACTTAGTTGTTTGTTGTTTAATTAAATATTGATGTTATATTGATTGATTATTGAGTACGGGAATCGAGCACTTTTGTTGCTGATCTCCCAGATTATTGATTGATGATTGATTGAATATTGATGATTGTTATGGAGTCTTGGTATGTGTGTGCCACCTCTCGGGCAGCGTTGGGCTGTCGGGTTGAAAACGGCATGACTGCCAGAGACTACCCCCAGCTCGCATGACGGAGGTGTCATGGAGGGAGGGGCTAGTGAGGTACCTCGGGTGTGTGAGTAATGGGGAGTTATAAGAAGAATGGTTGAGATCGTGATGGCGTATGGAGCTACACCAACTAGAGTATCCTTTATTGAATGGTTATATAGTTATGTGATGATAGTATTATTTATGTTATTGTGTGTTTACTGACTCAAAGGATTATTCCAAGGAGTTTAGTAGACCTTGCTCAAGATCTATCGGATCCTCGTTGGGCTTATTTTATATAAGCTCACTCTCTATTATTGCATGTTTACAGGTGTACTTTCACAAGATTACGGGTACGTGCCTCCTGAAGATGAGAATGTGGAAAACGTGCCTTACGTGGATGAGTCCTATGTTCCAGAGTCTTATCCGTGATGTCGTACATGTTTTATTATCTTGTAAATTAACATAGTAGACTTTTATCTACTTTGTAGTTTATAATGTATGAGTTGTTGTTAAGTTAATGAATTAGTTGATGTTGTCTTAGTAGCATTTCTTTTGTTTATGATTAGGCTGCTAGATTGGCTCAATATGTTTTTGGTATTGTATAATAAGGTTTATGTATTATGTTGGAACGGAGGCGTATAACGAGGAATGATTATTGTATAATATAGTCATGATGTATGTTGTATTTATTGAAGAGTTGTTTATTGTATGGTTTATGTAGTTGAGGTATGATGTCCTATGGAGGTTGGTTTAGAACCTCGGTATCTTATTTACTGTCGTTATACTGCCGAAATTCCATTGTGTCCTGATTGGTTATAGGAGGGGTCGAGTTGAGGCGTGACATTTAAGTAGTATCAGAGCTTATGTTAGTTGTCAGCCGGGGTATTCTCGGAATGTGGGTAATGGTCTTAGCATGAAAGTATGTATGAAAAGAAAGGAAAGTGAAAAATGTGTTAACATGATTAAGTGATAAGTGATTATGTGATTAAAGTGCTTATGTGATTATGTGGACAATTTGCTTATGTGTTTTATATGAGTTTGTTGTTTAGGTGTTAATAATTGTTTATAATCTGTTTATGTGCTATAACTGTGCTAACTCTTTGATTAGTAGAATGGCCGGTCGACCGAGAACCAGAGGTAGGCCTGAGATGACTGATGAGACTCCGGGTAACGCGGCACCGGGCCGTGACGGGGGTGATAACCGATTAGGGGCAGCTATGGAAAGGATTGCAGAGTTAGTGGCTAGTCAGGCACAGTTATTAGCAGGGCAGGCTGCCCAGAATCAGGCTATGCAGGCTCAGCTACTGAATATTCAGGGTGGTAATCACGGGCGTGGTACCCTGAAGGAGTTTTTAGGATATCATCCACCGAGATTTCAAGGGGAGCCGGATGATAGGAAGGCGGAGGCATAGATAAGCAAGTTGGAGAAGATTTATGATCCACTTGGCTATACTGATGAGCAGAAGGTCTCTTTTGCCGTGTACTTGTTAGATGACGAGGTAGAGGAGTGGTGGCGCACGGTAAGGACTAGCTGGGCGGCACAGGGTATTCCTTATATTTGGGGTACCTTTCTGATGGCTTTCCGGGCAAAGTATGTCCCGAGGATTGCGAGGGAATGGAGAGAGGCAGAGTTTCTAGCCTTGGTCCAGGGAGATGCTACAGTGGCTCAATATAAGGCCACATTTACTCGATTGTCTTAGTATGCACCGGAGTATGTGGCAGACGAGGAGCGGAGGACTCGCAGATTTATGTTGGGGTTGAGGCCCGAGATTCAGGATGTGATGGCACTGAATCGGTATGATATTTTCATTGAGGCTTTTGAGGCAGCTTCCAGACTAGAGAAGAGAAAGGGGGATCAACTTGTTTTTAGTCAGCTCAGTAAGAGGCAGTATCAGCAGGGCACGTATAGGCCTCCCGTACAGCAGGTTGGGTTCAGGCCACCAGCACAGCAGGGTTCTTTTAGGCCACAGGGTCAGCAGAGTTACTATCGGCCTCCGTTTCAGCAGGGGCCATATCAGGTTCAGACTCAGTATAGGCCAGCCCAGTCACAGGGTCAGTACAGGCCTAGTATGGTGAGACCTCAGCAGCAGGTTGTTTTAGCTATTTCTACAGCTTCTGGTTCTTCCAGGGGCAGTGTTAGTGTCACATCATCGCAGTGTAATTACTGCAAGCGCCTAGGGCACGTGGAGTCCGACTGCAGGGTAAAGGCAGGGACATGTTTGGGTTGTGGTAGCAGCCAGCATAGGGTGAAGGATTGCCCTAGATATTTGAGGGCTGAGGGTCGGGCAGCGACTCAGGGTTATCAGGGCCGACCTGTGGCCAGTGCACCTCAGCAGCAGCAGCGGGTTCAGGCTCGGGCCTACGCAGTTGACTTAGAGGAGATGCCTGAGGAGACTACAGTTGTGGAAGGTAACTTCCTTATACTTGATCAACTTGTTAAAGTGTTGATTGATTCTGGTGCTACGCATTCTTTCATTACTCCTGCTTGTGTGCAACGTGTTAATTTGCAACCTGAAAGATTGCCTTATGTGGTTGAGATTAGTACCTCTTTGACTGATAAGTATGTTACTGGCTTAGTATGTAAGGATTGTATAATACATGTTAAGGGGCATAATTTTCCTTCGGACCTTATTTTATTTCCTATCCGGGGGTATGATGTTATCTTGGGTATGGATTGGCTTTCTAAGTATGATGCCCAGTTGAACTGTAGAACCAAGGTAGTACAGTTTCGTTTGCCAGATCAGCCAGTAGTTGAGGTAGTAGGGAACCGGGGTGCAAAGACGAGTTTTGTTATCTCAGCAACTAAAGCCGTTAAGTTGGTGAGTAAGGGGTGTTCGGGTTATCTGGCTTATCTGATCAACAAGCCATCTGATAAGCTGCAGCTAGAGGAAGTCCCTATTATTCGGGAATATCCCAATGTATTTCCAGAGGAGTTGCCAGGGTTACCGCCAGAGAGAGATGCGGAGTTTGTAATCAATCTTATTCCCGGTACTCAACCTATTTCTAAATCAGCGTACTGGATGGCACCAGCTGAGTTGAAGGAGTTGAAGACTCAGTTACAGGAGTTATTGGAGAAGGGATTCATTCAGCAGAGTTCTTCACCTTAGGGAGCTCCAGTCTTATTTGTGAAGAAGAAGGATGGTACCTTGAGATTGTGTATTAATTACCGTGGTTTGAATCAGGTGACCATCAAGAACAAGTATCCTTTGCCACTGATTGACGAGTTGTTCGATCAACTTCAGGGAGCCAAAGTCTATTCTAAATTTGATTTGAGGCAGGGGTATTATCAGCTTCGGATTCGCACGGAGGATGTTCCGAAGTCTGCCTTCAGGACTCGGTACGGGCATTATGAGTTAGTAGTTATGTCCTTTGGTTTAACTAATGCACCGGCAGCATTCATGGATCTTATGCATCGGGTTTTCCAGCCGTATTTAGACCAGTTCATGGTAATCTTTATTGATGATATCTTGGTCTATTCTAAATCTGAATCGGAGCATGAGCAACATCTACGGCTTGTCTTACAGAAGCTGCAAGAGCATCAGTTGTTTGCCAAGTTCAGCAAATGTGAATTTTGGCTGCAACGCATATCTTTTCTTGGCCATGTTATTACACAGAGCGGTATCTCTGTAGATCCCACTAAGATTGAGGTGGTGATGTCTTGGAAACGGACATAGAATGTTTCTGAGGTCCGTAGCTTTCTTGGCTTGGCGGGTTATTACCGTAGGTTTGTCAAAGACTTCTCGAAGATTGCTGGGCCACTTTCTAAGTTGACTCAGAAACGGACTATCTTTAATTGGGATGAGAAGTGTGAGAGTGGGTTTCAAGAGTTGAAAAAGAGGTTGACTACTGCTCCAGTACTTGCTCTACCAGAGGGGACCGATAATATGGTTGTTTACAGCGATGCATCCAAGGAGGGCTTGGGATGTGTTCTTATGCAGGATGGCCGAGTTATTGCCTATGCTTCCCGGAAGTTGAAGCCTTATGAGGTGAATTATCCGACTCATGATCTTGAGTTGGCAGCAGTTGTCTTTGCACTGAAGAAGTGGCGTCATTATCTGTGGGGCAGTAAGTTCGAGATTTTCACTGATCATAAGAGTCTAAAATATTTATTCTCACAGAAAGAGTTGAATATGCGCCAGCGGAGGTGGGAGAAACTTCAGGAGACCTTAGGTACTCAGTTGAACTTTAGTACCGCGTATCATCCACAGACCGACGGTCAGTCTGAGCGGACTATTCAGATTCTAGAAGATATGCTTAGGGCTTGTGTTCTGGACTTCGGGAAGAATTGGGAGAAACATCTACCACTTGCCGAGTTTGCCTATAACAATAGTTATCAAGCTACTATTGGGATGGCACCTTTCGCAGCTCTTTACGGTCGTAAGTGTCGTTCACCTTTATATTGGGACGAGGTAGGTGAGATGAAGACTATTGATCCGACTATCATGCCAGAGCTTCTTGAGAAGATTGAGAATGTTCAGTTGATCAGGCAGAGAATGCTTACGGCGCAGAGTAGGTTCAAGAGTTATGCTGATAAGCGTCGTCGGGATTTGGAGTTTGCAGTCGGAGATCGGGTTTTCTTGAGATTGTCTCCTCGTAAGGGGTTTGTTCGTTATGGTAAAGGTGGAAAGCTGAGTCCGAGATTTGTTGGGCCGTTTGAGATTACCGGCAGGGTTGGTAAGTTGGCGTATCGGTTGGCTTTACCGGAGAACTTCTCTAATGTCCACGATGTATTTCACGTGTCGAATTTGCAGAAATATAATCCAGATCCTTCTCATATTCTTGAGCCAGAGCCGTTACAACTTCGTGAGAATCTGACTTATGACGAGCGTCCGATTCGTATTCTTGATCAGATGGAACAAGAGTTAAGGTCGAAGAAGATTCTGATGGTTAAGGTGTTGTGGAAGCATCACGGCATTGAGGAAGCTACTTGGGAGAGACGGGATCAGATGCAGCAGCAGTACTCAGATATGTTCAGTACATCAAGTAAGAATTTCGAGGGCGAAATTTCTTTAAGGGGGGAGAATGTGAAACCCCACTTATCTGCTTTAACTTGATTTACGTGCTTTGTCTCGTTTTACGTGCATATGAGCTGTTTATGTGCTATAGGGCCTAGAATGTTATAATTTTGATATCAATACTCCTAATACGTGCTAAATGTGCGTTCATGAAATTTTCATCAAAAAACGGAGTCAGAAATTTTATCGTCAATTTTCAGTGAATAGTATTTTCGAAACACGTTCGCTAAAATTTTGAAACTGGTCTTTTTAACCCTTCTAGACCTAGACCACAGACTTTAATAGACCTATGTTTGATGAAAACGGTTTTAAAATCGGCTTAAGAATTTATTAGGGTTTTTACACCGACTTTTGCGAAAATCAAGTTTTAAGCCGATTCGGGTGAAATTGTTGGATTGTAAAACTTCTTGTCACCTAAAAATAATTTACTTGAGCTATCTTAGGAGTTGTATTTTTGTTTTGAGCAAGGAGTTAGATAAAATGCATTTAAAAGACAAGAAAAAGAATTAAAGGACTAAAATACTACTTTGACTTTGCATTTTATTTATTTGACCAAGCTTTTAATTGCATTTATCATCAACACACACTCAACACAACACAAAACACACTCCACACACACACAAAGGGCCGAGAGCCATAGGAGAAAAAAAGCCAAAGAGTTTCAAGGTTTTCCAAGCAAAAATTCAAAGAAAAACCTAGTTTTTGTCCGTAGAACTTCGTGCTAACTTGGATTCCGCTTGTTGGGCACGCATTGCATGCATTCCTAGGCATATATCGCATCAAAGGTGAGAGAAAAAGTTTGGATCTCAAAACTCAACTTTTGTGTTTTTGCGTATAATTGAAAATCGAACCGTTAGAATTCTAATTTGATGATAGATTATTGCTCCTTGCATGCTAGGGATCATTTAGCTGTAATACTACGAGTTTTTATCGGTTGTAGCATAATTTTTATTTTCCAGGTATTTAAATTTGATTAAATTGTTCAATGTTGATTTAATTGAGTTGTGTTGATCGGAATCGATTGCCGTCGATTTCTAAATGTTTGATAATTACGTGGTAGCGCCGTTGTAATGCCGAATTTTCGATTATGATGTTTGGGTGAAAATCCAGAAAATTCAGCCTTGACACCTTAGGGTTTTAGAGTTATCGGGCATGATTTGGAGGTGTTATGGTGGTTTTCCGAGGGGGCTAATGTAGATGGTTGAATGGGTGAGTGTTTGAAACTGATTTGGAGTTGTTTGGATTAGTAGAATGTAAGATATGATTAATTGAAGTTTAGGTTGTCTTTCTTTAAAATGTTAGATTGAGCCTTAGTTGATTGGTTGTGGGTTGAGTGATTGAATTGTGAGTTGTTGATGGGTAAATTAGAGTTTGATTGTGTGTTTAATGCATGTTCGGTTAGATGGCCTACTTTGTCATCTAACTTAGTTGTTTGTTGTTTAATTAAATATTGATGTTATATTGATTGATTATTGAGTACGGGAATCGGGCACTTTCGTTGCTGATCTCCCAGATTATTGATTGATGATTGATTGAATATTGATGATTGTTATGGAGTCTTAGTATGTGTGTGCCACCTCTCGGGCAGCGTTGGGCTGTCGAGTTGAAAACGGCATGACTGCCAGAGACTACCCCCAGCTCGCATGACGGAGGTGTCATGGAGGGAGGGGCTAGTGAGGTACCTCGGGTGTGTGAGTAATGGGGAGTTATAAGAAGAATGGTTGAGATCGTGATGGCGTATGGAGCTACACCAACTAGAGTATCCTTTATTGAATGGTTATATAGTTATGTGATGATAGTATTATTTATGTTATTGTGTGTTTACTGACTCAAAGGATTATTCCAAGGAGTTTAGTAGACCTTGCTCGAGATCTATCGGATCCTTGCTGGGCTTATTTTATATAAGCTCACTCTCTATTATTGCATGTTTACAGGTGTACTTTCGTAAGATTACGGGTACGTGCCTCCTGAAGAGGAGAATGTGGAAAACGTGCCTTACGTGGATGAGTCCTATGTTCCAGAGTCTTATCCGTGATGTCGTACATGTTTTATTATCTTGTAAATTAACATAGTAGACTTTTATCTGCTTTGTAGTTTATAATGTATGAGATGTTGTTAAGTTCATGAATTAGTTGATGTTGTCTTAGTAGCCTTTCTTTTGTTTATGATTAGGCTGCTAGATTGGCTCAATATGTTTTTGGTATTGTATAATAAGGTTTATGTATTATGTTGGAACGGAGGCGTATAACGAGGAATGATTATTGTATAATATAGTCATGATGTATGTTGTATTTATTGAAGAGTTGTTTATTGTATGGTTTATGTAGTTGAGGTATGATGTCCTATGGAGGTTGGTTTAGAACCTCAGTATCTTATTTACTGTCGTTATACTGCCGAAATTCCGTTGCGTCCTGACTGGTTATAGGAGGGGTCGAGTTGGGGCGTGACATGAGGTCTCACAACACTAGGCTTATATTGACCCTGAGACTGGGCCGGCCTGTACTGTGACTGAGCTTGATAAGACCCCTGCTGAAACTATGACTAATAGTAACCCTGCTGACCCTGCGGTCTGAAAGAGCCCTGCTGCACCGAAGGTCTACAACCACCCTACTATACCGAAGGTCTATACATACCCTGCTAGCCTTGTGACTGAAATGGCCTCTTGCTGGACTGACTAGGTCCGATCTGTTCCCCCTTTCTTTTCTCTAACCTAGAAGCTACATCAAAGGCCTTAGTAAATATATCATACTAATTCAGGGCCATCGCATCCTGAATCTCCGACCTCAAACCCAACATAAACCTCCGGGTCTTGCACTCCTCATTAGCTACAAACTCCGGTGCATACCGGGACAGTCTAGTGAAAGTGGCCTCATACTGTGCCACTGAAGCATCCCCCTGAACCAAGGACAGAAACTCCGCCTTTCTCCGTTCCCGTGCAATCCTTGAGACATACTTCGCCCGAAAGGCTCTAAGGAATGTATCCCAAACATATGGAGTACCTCTTGCCTCCCAACCAACTCTCACTGTGCGCCACCATTCCTCCGCCTCATCCTCAAACAAATAAATGGCAAAGGTAACCTTTCTTTCATTAGTATAATCCAGAGGGTCAAATATTTTCTCCACTTTATTAATCCATGCCTCGGCTTTCTGATCATTTGGCTCCCCCTGAAACCTCGGTGGATAGTACCCCAAGAATTCCTTTAGTGTACCACGCCCGTGGTATCCACCCTATACATTCAGTAACTGTGCTTGCAAAGTCTGAGCTTGGGTGGCCTGCCCTGCTAGCAACTGTGCCTGACCGGCCATAACCTCTACAATCCTATCCATGGCTGCTCCAAAACAATCATCACCCCTATCTCGGCCCGGTGCCACATTACCCGGAACCTTGTCAACTTCCTCGGGCCTACCTCTCGTTCTCGGTCTACCAGTTATTCTACTAATCAAAGAGTTAGCGCAGGTTATAACACGTAAACAGGCTATAAACAACTATTAGCACATAAACAATAAACCCATATAAAGCACATAAATCACTTAAGTATCAATCACATAAACAAATTGATCACATAATCACATAAGTACTAAATCACATAATCACTTAATCATTTAATCATATTAACATATAGTTCACTTTTCTTTCACTTCATACATACTTTCATGATAAGATCATTACCCACATTCCAAGAATACCCCGGCCGACAACTAACATGGGCTCTGATACCACATAATGTCACGCCCCAACTCGACCCCACCTACAATCAGTTAGGACGCAACGGAATTTCGGTAGTATAACTACAGTAATTAGGACACCGAGGCTCTAAACCAACCTCTTCACACCTCATACAACCAATTCCACAAACATTCAACAATAAACAACCCAACCATATTATACAATAATCACTCCTTCAACAATCTATTCATAGTTATACGCCTCCGTTCCAACTTAGTACATAGGCTATACATACATTTCAAAATAGGTTATAACCAACTTAGTAATCTAGTCATGATCAAAATAAAGACTACTAAATCATCATACATATGTCTTTATATTAAGATAGGTTATACAATACATTGTTTTACAACATCTAAGATAATCCCATGGCAATGACTTCGGCACATAAGACTCATCCGCATATGGCACATTTCCTTCTTCAAGAGGCACGTACCCGTAGTCAGATTCAATAACACTTGCATGCATGTAATAATTGAGAGTGAGCTTATATAAAACAAGCCCAGTGAGGATTATATAGATCTCTAACAGTGTTTACTATACTCCTTGGAAATCATCCTTTGAGCAGTAAACACATAATAAACATCAATAACAATATAAGGACATAAATTATAATGACCATTCAATAAAGGTTACTCTAGTTGGTGTAGCTTCAAACGCCATCACGATCTCAACCGTTCTTCTTATAACTCCCCATTACTCACGCACCCGAGGTACCTCTCTAGCCCCGCCCTCCATAACACCTCCGTCATGCGAGCTGGGGGTAGCCTATGGTAGTCATGCTGGTTTCAACCTGACAGCCCGATGCTGCCCGAGAGGTGGCACATACATACCAAGACTCAGCAATAATAATAAACATTTAATCACAGGAGGACAACATTTTCCGTTGACTATCTCTCGGTTCATCAATAATCAATAATCAATAATCAATTAATCATCAATCAATTAATAACATTTCAACAACATAACATCAATTAATCAGTTAACAACTACACAACTAAGTTAGATGACAAACTAGGCCATCCAACTTAACATGCATTAAACCACACAATCAAACCCTAGTCTAACCATTAACAACTCACAATTCAATTACTCAAACACCACCCAAACAACTAAAGGCATATATCAACATTTTAAAGAAAGACAACCTAAACTTCTAATAATCATAACTTACATTCTACTAATCCAAACAACTCCAAACCAGTTCCTATCACTCACTCACTCAATCAACTACATTAGCCCCCTCGGAAACCAACCAAAATACATCCAAATCAAGCCAAACAACCCTAAAACCCTAATGCACCTTGGCTGAAATTTCTGGACTTTCGTACCGACATCGCAATCAAAATTTCGGGATTACAACAGTACTACCACGTATTTAACAAACTTTTACAAATCGACGGCAATCGATTCCAACCACTACAATGCAAAATATTCAACAAATAGCCAACAACTCAACTTTTAATACCCGAAAATAAAAATTCATGCTACAACGGTTCAAATCTTATATAAACGCATATAAACGATCCTTAGCATGCACTGAGCGATAATATAACATCGATTCAACTTTCTAACGGTTCAAAATTCAATTATACGCAAAAACATAAATGATGACATTTGAGATCTAGAATTTTTCTCTCACCTTTGATGTGTTATGAAGCTAGAAAGAAGCTCAATGGATTCTCAAGGGGTGGAATCAAGCTTTGGTT
The DNA here is from genome assembly GCA_037974665.1 of Ehretia macrophylla. NCBI lineage: Eukaryota > Viridiplantae > Streptophyta > Magnoliopsida > Boraginales > Ehretiaceae > Ehretia > Ehretia macrophylla. The sequence goes on from CM075768.1 coordinate 11,599,159, forward strand.
GATGAAGTTTGGCCTTGAATTCCAACTTTTAATGAAAAATTGCCTTTGAAAACTTGAGCTTTTCTTCTTGTTTTTCTCCTATGGAGCTCTCGGCCAAGTGTGTGTGTGTATGTGTGTGAGTTTGTTTTGTGAGCTTTCTATTGTGTGTTGATGCATAATAAGCTAAGGTCAAACAAAATAATGGAAAGTCAAAGTTGACACTTAGTTATTTTTTTAGTATTTTTAGTCTTTTAATCCTATTTTTGACTATTTCTTACTTAAAACAATTATGTAACACCTAAACTAATTCTAGACAATATATTTTAGGTGACAAATAGTTTTACGTTTAAACATTTTCACTCGAGTCGGCTTAAAACTCGATTTCTTACAAAAGAAAGTTTAAAAGCCTTTAAAATTCCAAAACCGATTTCAAATCTATTTTAATCAAACACGGGTCTATTAATACACGAGGACTAGGTTTTAAAACATTTAAAACACCCCTGTAAAAATTTTAGCGGACAGGTGTTCAAAACACTATTCACTAAAACCGGCGATAAAATTTATGATTCCATTTTTTATGAAAATTTCATGAATGCACACATAGCATGTATTAGGAATATAAATCACATATCTAGCACATTCTAACTCATATCACATATAAACAGGTCAAAGCACACAAAATGAGGCAAAACACGCAAATCGAGGTTAAGATGAAAAGTGGGGTTTCACAAAAAGGATATAAAGCCCCATTTAATCCATTGGCTATTACACCTGCAAGAGTTCGACCTTGAGATCAAGGACAAGAAAGGAAGCGAGAACTCTGTTTCCGATCATCTATCACGTTTGGTACGTGATTCTCCTATTGATACTCTACCTTTCAAAGATACGTTCCCTGATGATCAACTTTTTGCCATCTCACATAAGATCCCTTGGTATGCCCACTATGTCAATTATCTGGCTGCCCAAGAGTTTCCAACTCACTGGGTAAAAGGGAAAATGAACGATTCATGGCACAAGTCAAGTACATTATCTAGGAAGATCCCTATCTTTTCAAGATCTGTGCCGATCAGGTCATTAGGAGATGTATACCTGAGGATGAAATTGACAACATTCTCCGATTCTGCCACTCTGAAGCATGTGGTAGACATTTTGGAGGAGAAATGACATCTGCCAAAGTCCTACAATGTGGGTTTTTCTAGCCCACTCTTTTCAAGGATGCCCAGCAAATTTACAAAAATTGCCCCCAATGTCAACAAGTTGGCTCTATCTCGAGAAGGGACATGATGCCCCTTATATTCATATTCATTTGTGAAATATTCGATGTTTAGGGTATAGTCTTCATGGGTCCCTTTCCTCCTTTCTCAGGTTATACTTATATTCTTATCGGTGTGGACTATGTGTCCAAGTGGGTAGAAGCAGTGGCAACCCGAACCAATGACCATAAAGTTGTGGTCAAGTTCATTAAAGAGAACATCGTTTCTCGATTCGGGGTGCCACGTGTACTTATAAGTGACGGATGATAACATTTCCGTCACAGGACACTAGAAGCCCTTTTAAGAAAATATTCAGTCTACCATAAGATAGCAACATCGTACCATCCACAAATAAGTGGACAAGTGGAAGTGTCGAATCGGCAAATCAAGTCAATTCTTCAGAAAACAGTTAGGCCCAATCGTAAAGATTGGTCCAGTCGTCTGCATGACGTATTGTGGGCCTACCGTACTACTTTCAAAACTCCCATCGGTATGCCTTTGTATAGATTGGTATACGGCAAAGCCTGCTATCTTCCTGTTGAACTGGAACATAAAGCCTATTGGGCTATTAAGGCCCTGAACTTTGACTTACAATAGGCGGGTGAAGATAGAAAATTGACATTAAGTGAATTGGAAGAGCTTAGTTTCGAAGCTTATGAGAATGTCAAACTCTACAAAGAGAGAACGAAAAGGATTCATGATAGATCTATTTTGGGAAAGACATTTTATCCTTCTGATAAAGTTTGGTTGTTTAACTCCACACTGAAGTTCTTCCCGGGAAAGTTAAGATCAAAATAGGAGGGTCCTTATGAGGTGCTTAAAGCATATCCTTATGGAGTTATCTTAATTAAGCAATCCATAGATGGACGTCTCCTCAAAGTCAATGGTCAAAGATTGAAGCATACATTCGATCCCAATGCAGTCCCTCATAAAGTTGAATCTGTAGAACTTCGGGACCTTGAATGCATTCCGTAAAAGGGATTCTACCAAGCTAAAGTCATTACAACTTAGCCCAACCGTCTGGTTGAAGACGTTAAACTTAGCGCTACTAGGAGGCAACCTAGTACTCTTTTGTTGTAAATATTTATTTAAATTATGTCGTTACATGTACTCTATAAATCTTTCTCTAGCTTTAGGTAGTTTGGATTTTAGCCTTGAGGAACATTCATAGAGGTACCAGTGTTAGTCTACTAGTAGTCACTGTATGTTTTTGTGTACGGTTGGCTTAGTTGTGCAACTCTGTCTTATAGTGTGAGCTATTCCACCAACTTAATGTGGTTTGGGTCTGTTGGATATTACTTGATAAGGTAGTTTGGAGTGTGAGCATACACCAGACGTAACGTCTGTGACGTAAAACCCCACTGTAATAAACCTTGACCCTGTGGAACTGGCTTTGGCCTTAAATATGCCGAAGGAAAGCACTAGATGTCGTGAGCACAAAAACCTCTGGAAGAGCTAGTCTGTTCAGTAGTATCAACTCTATAACCCTAAAAAAGAGTATAAATGGTCTGGGTAGTTTATTTATTTGCTTTATGTCTTAGTTTTATTCCTTGACCGTAATTCTTTTTGATTATCCCCTTATACTATTTTGTATAGATTAACTAACTAACTATTTTTTGCTGTGTTGATGATAATCTGTAAAATGCTTTTTCTACTAATCATTAATTGCAGAATGATACATCTTTTGGCAAAAGTTAGTAGAAAAGCTTTGACATCAACATATAAATACTTCACATCAGGTGATATATTTCCTTACTACATTTCCCTTTATAACTGATCAACATGCGCTATAGAGTAAGCAAACCATAAGTTTAGGGATGTAGCATGTCATTATGTTATTACTTGTATATTACACTCTCACTGTCTTACATTGCTATTTGCTTGAGGACAAACAAAGTTTCGGTATGGGGATGCGTGTATTTCATGAAAATCTTTTTTCAAAATATGCAAGAAATACACCATTTTGTTCATGAGAAATAGTAATTTGCTACCTTACTTGTTTAAAGGAAGATGATTTAGATGATTTGAGAACCTGTGTTATTAGCTATATATTGTGAAAAACTCTTAGGAAACTCTGCAAGAGAAACTTTGGGGTACTGTATTCATTAGTAAGCCTAGTTGTTCTTCTTTTCTTCAATTGATAGGTATATGATTATGAAAGGACTGAGATAGAATTACCATTTGCTATGAGAATTTTTTGTGATTGAAACCTGAACCCTTATGCCATGTTTGTACATTATGTTTTGTTACTATGTTTGTATGTACACTCTGGATTAAAAAAAAAGAAAGAAAAAAAAAGAGAGTTGTACATACATTTGTTGATTGAATAATCTTGGTGTAAATATGTTGTAAATCTCTATGCACCACTATCCTAGACATTGTAATTTGGGATATGTGCTATAGTGTAAGGTTTTGAGCCTGGATATCTCGGGTGATTAAGGCACGTAGGGGTCCTTTTAAAACCTAGCAACCTCAATCATAATGACGGGAGATTGTTGGCCTTAAAGCCCGCTACATGGGATATTCAGAAAGCAAAGAGAACTGAACACTATAAAGAGATAGTATAATGTTGTACTTTTATATTTTCTGGAAAATGTAAAAAAGGGTAAAGCATGATCAAGAGTTTAATTACAAATAAGGTGAGAATATCAAAGTCCAATCTGTTTGCATGACTTTAAAGTTGGGAGTTGAATGAACTTAATTTGCTTAGCTTACTTCTAAATATGTACTCCAAAGCAATCAATAGTCCATTTTCAATACGAGTATCTATTTGAGAAAACTATGTACAAGGTTCTTTTATCATGTTTATCATTAATTGATGAATAGGTTAAAGGTAGTGAACTGCATTTCTCATGCTACATGTTGAAAAAAATTTCACAAAGGATAAGTTAGATTATTTTCAGCTGTTTTGACTTGCAAATTTTTTTGAAAATTTCACTTTAAATCTGTTTTAAAGACAGTCTTGCTTGAGGATAAGCAAGGTTTAGGTTTAGGGATGTTTATGTGACTGTATTTGCAACACTCAAACCTTTGTATTTGTACTGCATTTGCATCTTAACTCTGGAATAAATGCAACACTTTGATACTTTCGATGCAATGTAGGAAAATACTGAAAAGTGGAAAATCAGACCTGAAATGATCCAAATTGCAAGTCAAGAAGTAGGAATGGGGAAGCACGGGAACCAGTGGAAGAATGAAGTTCATAGAGAAGAAATTTGACCGAAACTAGCACGAAATCAAACTCGAAACATTGACCTGGATGATCTTGAATAGCGACCTATTTCCTTTTTTGACGAATCATACCAGTTTTTCGGGTAGAAATAGCCTTCTGAGCAAAATGCAAGACTCTGCCTTGCGCGCAGCGTGATTTTAGCCAAATTCTAACATTTGGAGGGTCCAAATAGTGAAAAACACTTGAAAATGGCTCGGTCAAAGTCAAAATTCAAGAGCCAAAAAGTCAGGAAAAGGGCGCTCGATCGTATCCTACTAGGCATTCGAGCACCCCTCAGAGAAATTTCCACAACGTTCCAGAAGAAAACATGTAGCGCATAATTGATAATTAAGCAGACGCTTGCTCGAGCGCGCCTTACTGGCGCTCGAGCGCACCTTCAGAGTCTTCCGAAAGCAACATGTGGCGCGCTGCAATTTGACGCAACAGAAGCGTGCTCGAGCGCGCTAAACTGGCGCTCGAGCGCGTCTATGATTTTTTGTCTATAAATAGACCCCCCCTCCCTCCGAATTTTGTAATTAATTTTGGGATATTATCAATATTTTTGGTATAATTCCGAGTTAATTCTAGTTAGTTTTAAATTAGTTGTAGTTAATTAATTAGTAGGATACGGGAGAAATCCCAACTAGGTAGTTCTTATTTGGAAAAATTTTGCCCGAATAGCTACTTTTAGGGAGAAGTTTGACCCAAGTAGTTATTGTTCGGGGGAGGTTATGCCTAAATAGCTTTCAATAGGAAAGCTCTTATTCGGGAGAAATTCATCCCTAGTAGCTCTTATTCGGGGAAAAATTAGCTCCGCCTGAATAGCTATTTTGTGTCAGACCTCTGCTCAAATTTTGAGAATCAGAAATACGCATTCGTTGATACGGGGGAGCCTTTCTTGACTCTCTTTTATTTGCAGAATTCGTATTCAATTATGTATGAGTAGATTGATATCTAGGGGATAATATTGTAAATGTTAGTCTTTTAATATATGGTCTCCGATTCAGTTTATTCAATTCTAAATTGCAATATATGGCTTGGTTTAATTCAGTATTGTCTTTCATACGTAATGCTTTTAAGTAGATGTTATGATTGTTTTACTTTCATGTCATAATATTATGCTTGTAGTTGATATTATGATTACGTTACTTTCGTGCCTTATAAATGTTTTAATCATGAATCTATAGGTTGTACCATAGATTCCATGAGACTATAGGTTGTACCATAGTTTCTACCTGTAAGGTTAGTTCCTTAGTTTAGTTTGACTTGTTGTACTTGGTTAAAATGAACTAAGTAGATTAACTAGGTACTATAACTTTTAGTTTGACCAGGTGTATGCTTGTAGCTTAAGCCCTTGCATAGAATTAGATCAACTGGATGACGAGCCTATATTAGTTGCCTCATTTACATGTTCAACCCCTAGATCACTACCCCTCGTATCCACACTTAGTTAGTTTAACTTAGATAAATTAGTTAGTTTAATTTAGTTTAAAATCCTTACACAAACCCACCTTGCGTTCTGTCACTTAAGCACTTTAACATTTTCACACTACTTCACTAACATTAACTAACGAGTTTCCCTATGGTACGATTCCGCACTCCTAGCACACTACAATATGAAGATCTTTGCACTTGTAGGTTATGAAAACTTGGTCATTTTGCACCTATTTATAACGCACCGTTTGAACGCATCAGTTGGTCTAAGACATGTATTTTTCTACTTCAAGTACTATGTCTAAGTCATACACCCAACTTTTGAAATTATACCCAATCAAAATATTCGTGAAAAGATAATGGGTAGTTAACCTTAATCAATATTCTATGAAGCGATCTTTGACAAAAACCCCACCGAAAGGGTTGTTGCTCCTATCAACACTTCGATTGAAACTCGTTCTAGTATAATCTTGTTAAGTCTTAGTAAAGAGACTACCCTCCGAAGGGAACGGCCCACATACAGGTGAGCTCAGAATTGGTCCCACTATTAGCATAGACCAAAACGGAAAACCATAGGGTTATTTCCAAATCCCCTTTCCCACTTGATCTTTTATAACCAAGGGTTTTTACTTATAACTAGTCTTTGCAATTTAACCTTTTAAGTTTTAAATCTAAGAAAGCTCGATCCTTAAATCCTTGCTTTTAAAACTTTACCTTTAATTGCAATAGTCGCATACCTATTCGGGATTAGGTAAGACAACTTAGGTATCTAGTTAATGTTTGGTTTCTAAGGGCATCTCCCTAACCAATTATGAAATCGATAACCTCAAACTATGTTGATCTAGGTGTCGATTCGATTAACTAGCCATACCTAATTAAGGTTATCTAGGATTTAGCCATTTTTAAATCCTAATGATTGGTCATGCTACTAGGTGTTTCATGTTTATACATCCATTCAAAATAAGGCATCATTCACAATTTCAAAAAGTAAAGACATGCATCCATACACCACGACCCTTTCCTTGATGGTTCCTTGTACTTTCCATTTTCGAATATGGAAGTTGCCATTCTTGGAGCTTTCTATTTTAGGAATGAGAATCTTATCGTAATTACAACAAGACTCCTTATCTCATCAAAATCTCCAAGAGTCCTTGTGGATAAAGAATTCTGCCACAATCTAGGAGTCTTATATTTGGATGAGCATCCAAGTTTCCTACTGCCAAAAGAATTCTTATCCTAATCACGACAAGACTATTATCTTATCAAAATCTCCAAGAATCCTTGTGGATGAATAAATCAGCCACAATCTAGGAGTGTTAGATTTGGATAAGCAACCAAGTGTCATATTGTCAATAGAACTCTTCCACCACCATACTCTACCGCTCCACCCCCTATGGAGAGTTAGGACAACCATAAACTTTCCTACACCACCACTGGTTCCTCAAGAAAATCATAAAAAATAGTCTGCAAAAATTCTGCACTACTTCCTTGACTTGGCTCGTGTGATTCTCGGCATTGTACAAGCATTTTATGTAATAGAATTGCAAAATACAGCAAACCTATCTATTACATATGGTCATATGCTTCACTATGAAGCTTACATTCAACTATATAAACGATTTAAAGATTACAAACCAATTGGATAAACCATTAATCCAATAATCATACATAGACCATTAAAGCTGAAAAATCAGAACCATAACAATTACCATGCATTCTAACCATCAAGGAAGAGTTATTATAGGCTGCAAAACAAGGGTTAATAACCTTATTCATCATGCAATAATCCCACATATCGTAGCACACAAAATCAGTCTGCACTTAGCCTAAGCAGTCCGCCAATCATGGACTCTCTAGCATTTTTCCAGTAATTCTAATGCAATATTTTAACATGTATTGCGTTTGGTGTGGCTCAGATACCACTTGTTGGTTATTATCCAAGGGTTCTATAGCCTAGATTACTAGTAATTTAGGCATCAAAACCTTAATCTAGTACAGCGGAAGCAATCAAGAACTGATAACCAAGCAAATACATATAAACAAGCAAGCATACATGCATAAAACACAGTTTAAGATTTCGCGGACAGATTGATTACCTCTAAGTGTTGGCATCAAAAACTCAACACTCTATGATGCGTACCACACGAGGGCTGCAATGAGTAGACATCATTCTTCTTTGCTTGCCTTGGCCAAGAGCTCCACACCAATGGAAAGAGAAGAAGAACGCACGGCTCCAAGGATTAGCCCTTAAGATCTTCTATTCTATTCTAATTCCAAAAATATGGTTTTTCGTGGTGGGATGATTCTCACTCTCCTTTTTTCTTCTTTCTAGCCGAAGCTACCTTGTATGAGAGAGTCATGTGTTATTTTTCCTTAGCCGCGTGAAAAAACCCTAGCAAGAGTCCTTAATGACTCGTGTGATTAATAGGAAGAAATGGTGAAGGGAAGGACTTGTAGTTACTCTAGGAAACGTATGTAGACACAATTGTGTCTATATTATTTTTTCAAGAGATAACTAGATAAATGTAGGATTAACACTTCTTTTATATTTTATGATAATCCTATTTCAAACAAATTGAAATATATCATAAAACTAAAGAGTCCTACATAACTATCTAGCCTACAATCTTATACTTTAACTTCTTAATCCTATCACACGCATATCACTTGCTAAAAACACACTCCACACGCCACATACACTGAAAATGAAAGTGTTCTTACCTAATTTCAAAACTAGCTAGAAGATGGACCAAAAGACATATTCGCCCTAGCTCCAAAATGACTAAAATGCCCCTGCTAGACACTAGCTGCATTTTATTCATTTTAACCCTAGCTCATTCCACTAAAGAGCTATGGCTGTACTCTAGAACGAATACTGATTCCTCAGAAGCTAGTCAAATAAAGTTCGACCATTGTCTTTGACCTATTAAGAAAAATGACTGAAATGCCCCTCCATGTAGAACTTGTAATCAATTTTAGGTCTTAACCTTGTACTATCAACCTTTCTTGATTACCTCTATTCTTTGTGCATCTAATCCTCCATTAATCATCATCTATATATTATTTTCTTGATCCAGGGAGCGATCCACAAGTTCAATATCTAAATATAGTCCTGGTTGACTATACTACTAAGTACTTAGGTTCCGATGATTAATAGGATGTCACAAAAGGGGAATAACCCATCAATTAAGATGACATAGAACAACTTAACACATATGCATGTGCCAACTAGTCAAGTCCATGTATCCAAAACTCAGAGTTGTTAATCTATATAAGATCTTACCCATAGTGAATCAAAACACATGTCCTTGAGTTCATTGGTCATCCACATATGCTTAAGAACTGGAGCATTAGTCCCTTAGTAGCTCGAGATGTTTCTGTCATATGAGCAATAGTACTTTTATAGAGATCATATCTACAATGGTCCAGTTCAATGCATTCTCATGCACTAATGAGAAAAGTTTCAAAAGCCCTTCCAATGACCAAGGTAGATCATCCTACCAAATGGAGACTCTCATTATAACCTTATGATGTGACGATATTTGCACCACTCAAACCACTGAATTTGTACTTCTATTGCATCTTAACTTGTGGAATTAATGCAACACTTAATACATTTTTGATGCAATGTAGGTTAATCCTTATAAGTGAAGAAATCAGTCTTAAAACGGCAAAATGCAAGTCAAAGAATTGTGCGATGGCAAAGACTCGAGAATCGGTGGATGAATCAATGCCCGTAGAAGAAGAATTTGGTTAGATCATGTGCAAATAGTGACCTATATCTGTTTTTGACAAACCGTACTAGATTTTCGTGTAGAAACGACCTTCCGAGCTTCTACATTTCCCTTTATACCTGATCAACATATACTGAAGAGTAAGCAAACCATAGGTTTGTGGATGTAGCATTTGTCATTGTGTTGCTACTTACATATTGTAATCTCACTTGTTTTACATTGCAATTTGCTTGAGGACAAACAAAGTTTTGGTATGGGGGTACAAAGTGTTGCATGATACAATTTTTCAAAAATATGTAAGAAACACACTATTTTCGTGAGAAATAGTAATTTGCTACCTTACTTGTTTATAGGAGGATAAGTTAGATAATTTGAGAACTTGTGTTTTTAACTATGTATTGTGAAAAACTCTCAAGAATGTCTACAGAAAAACTTTGGGTTACTGTATTCATAAGTTAAACTTAGTTGTTCTTTTCTTCAATTGATGAAAATTTGAATTTGAGAAGAATGAGATAGGATTACCGTTTGTTATAAGAACTCCTTGTGATTGAAACCTGAACCCTTATGCCATGTCTGTACAGTATGTTATGTAACTTTGTCTGTATGTACACTCTGGAAAAAAAAAACAAAGAGGAAAAGAAAAAACAAAGAAAACAATGAAAAATATATATAAAAAGGAAAAAAAAGTTATACATACCTTTGTTGTTGAATAAATTTTTGGTGTAAATATGTTGTAAATCTCTAAAGCACCACTATCCTAAACATTGTAATTTGGGATATATGCTATAGTGTAAGGTTTCGAGCCTAGATATCTCGGGTGATTAAGGCACGTTGGGGTCCCCTTAAAACCTAGCAACCTCGGCCATCTGGATAAGGATTGTTGGCCTCAAAACTCGCTACATGGGATATCCAGAAAGTAAAGGAAACTAAGCACTAAAAAGAGATAGTTTTGAGTTGTATTTTCATTTTGGCAAATAAAAAGGGTGAAAGCATGATCAAGGGTTTGATTACAAATGGGTAAGAGTATCAAATTCTAATCTATTTATATATTCTGAAAGATAAGAATGTTTGGACTTAATTTGCTTAGATTTCTTCAAAATACTTACTCCAAAGCAATTGATAGATTAATTCTAAAAAAGTTGTTTTTTTTTAAAACTGTTTAAAGGTTCACTTGTAATTCTTGTTATTTACATATGAACTTGTAAAGAAAGGTGAATTACATTTGCTCATGAACTCATTTTGACAAAGGTTAGGAATAAAGTTGCATTTATCTGCTTTCAAATTTGAACTTGTAAAATCTTGAGGTTTTCACTTTTGAATCTGTGTGCTTTAAAGTAGTTTTGCTTGAGGACAAGCAAGGTTTACGTTTGGGATATTGATGTGATGATATTTGTACCACTCAAACCACTAAATTTGCACTACTATTGCATCTTAACTTGTGGAATTAGTGCAACACTTAATACATTTTTGATGCAATGTCAGTTAATCTTTAAAAGTGAAGAAATCGATCTTAAAATGGAAAAATGCAAGTCAAAGAATTGTGCGATGGCAAAGACTCGAGAATCAGTGGTTGAATCAATGCCCGTAGAAGAAGAATTTGGCCAGATCAAGTGCAAATAATGACCTATGTCCGTTTTTGACAAACCGTACCAGTTTTTCGGATAGAAACGGCCTTCTGAGCAAAGGCAGGATGGCGTAATTTTACCCAAAATCCATCGTTTGAACGGTCAAAACAGTGAAAAATGACCGAAAACTCCTCGGTCAACGTCTCGGTCAAAGTCAACAATCGGAGCCACAAAAGTCAGCAGACGGGCGCTCGAGTGCACCTCATTGGCGCTTGAGCGCCCCCTATGTGAGGCGTGCTCGGCGCCCCCTATGAATCTTCCACCATATTTCAAAAAATCCACGTGGCGCAAACTCAATGATGGAGCAGAAGTGCGCTCGAGCGCGCCTCATAGATTCTTCCAGAAGCCTCGTGAAGCGACACGTGTCGTAAAACCAACAGACGTAGCAGAAGCGCGCTCTCTGAACCTCAGGCCTATAAATACCCCCCAACCTCAACGGAAAATGGATAGAAAATTAATTTAGGATTTTATTTTAATTATTTTTAATTTCTTTTTTAGTGTTAGTTTAGGGTAGTTTAAATATGGTAGTATAAATAGTTAGTAGTTGGGGAAAAATACGGCGGAGGTAATGCCCGAATTTTTGGGGCATAGGAAAAGGAGAAAATCTCGTAGCTGTGCTTAGGACTCCGACCTCGACATCATTTATGGGGGAGCATCTTTTTAATCTCTTTTATATTTGAATGTCGTTATAATGCCCGTGTTAATTCAGGATTTTGATTATATATTAATGGTCTTTTAATTTATCGGTCTTCATGATTTGGACTCATTTAATTCATATGCATTATATGACTTGTATTAATTAAGTATTGTCTTTCATACATAATGCTTTTAAGTAGATGTTGTGATTGCTTTATTTTCGTGTCATATATCCATGCTTTAATAGTGAATCAATAGCTTGACAACCTTAAAGAGATCCATGCTTTTAAGTAGACCATAGTTTCTAAACTAGAAAGGAAACGTTAATTACTTAGTTGAAACATACCTTTTACACCAGGTTGCAAGGACAGTTCCATACTATGCCTCCAATGCTCGTAGATGGCACAGCACCTACATCAGAGTTAGTAATCGGGATTTTAATAGACTAAGATAATTGACTAGATTAATGCTTATAGCTTAACCTCTTGCATATAATTAGAGAATCCTATTTTTGACCCTAGATTAACTACCTTAATATTAATCCGAGTTTAATTACTACCTTCCCATATTTATACTCCCAACTCTAACTTTAATTCAGTTAACTTAGTTTAGTTTAGTTTTAATCAAAACCCATCAATCTATCTGTCTTTACTTTTCAACACTCACTTAAATCACTTTTATACGCACTTATTCAACTGAACTAAACATAGGAGCCTCCCTGTGGAATTCGACTCCGCACTCAGAGCATACTATACTACGAAGATCTGTGCACTTGCGGGTTATTAGAACTTGGTCATTTTGCACCTAATTATAACGCACCGTTTGAACGCATCAAGTTTTTGGCGTCGTTGTTGGGGAGGCACAATTTAGTTTTTTGATTAAGTGTATTGAATTTGTTTTAAGTGTTTGTTTTATCTGCTTTCTTTAAAAACAAAAGCAACAACAACAACAACAAAAAATTGTTTGGGAAAATTAGATTGATTGAATATGACTCATTTTAATGGTTCATCCGATCAATGGACTTTTAATGATACAACCCAAACCCCTATCCCAAATACATGTGAAGTTTGTTTTCAATTTGGGCATACCTTTGAAAATTGTCCCCAAAATCCCAAGTTCTTTCAAAATCATGATTCTACTATTCAGGGTTATTTTTCAAACAAAGATTTGTATTCTAATACAATAACCCGGAGTGGCAGAATCATCAAAATTCCTTATGGGATCAAAATAATGCATCTTTTATGCCTCAAAATTCTGAAAATTTTGCTTCTCAAAACCCTAATTCTTCCGAGTTTTATAAAAGTTTTGAAAGTGATTCTTTCAATCAAAACTTTTGATATCCTAATTCGGTTGAATTTACTTCTCCTGAACCAAACTTCGACGACAAGTTCGGCCAACTTGTCCAACTCACCGAATCCAACCATCAATCTATAGAGAGGCTACAAGACCAAATCAGTCAACTAGCCGAGAGCATAAATGATTAGGAGGAAGACGAGCACCATATTCAACCTGTCGTGAGTTGACAAGACCAATCTAGTTCTGTTCATCACGAAACTACCCAAAACTAGGTTGAGGGGATAGAAGTGTTTAGCGGAAATAAATTAGGTAGAGAGTGTAATACCAGGATTGAGGTAGACAACATGCTTGAGGCACATACACCTGAATGGAAAAACCAGTCATCACTTTGGAGTCAAGAAAAATTTTCTCAAAACTTTGAAAGTCAAGTCCCTGCACCTTTTCAATCTGAATCTTTTGTTGATCCTATCCTTAATCTTTTCAAACAAAATGATCAACATGATGATTGGATTGATTCTGAACCTCCCAAATCCAGTGACAAGTATGACCAACTTTTTCATCTTGCCCAATCCAATGCTCACATGCTTCAATCTTTAGATTAACACATTCAATCTGTTATGAACCTCTTTGATGAAATAGCATTTGAATAGACTAATGAAATGAGTAAGATTAATCGGGAGACATCTAATAGGGAAAATGAATTTGAGAAAAATGATGAAATGCCTCACATAGAAAGAAAGGATGACCTTATTAATATCATGACTCAACCCAACTTTGATTCCTCTTCAAGGAAAATGAGTGCGCACACTTCCTTAGAGTCTTTACTCTTTCAGTATAAGTCTATTGAGTCTACTTTAAATCATCTATCCTTCTTGACAGTTGTAGAAGAAGCTAATGAGAATGAACGACTTTTGTATCAAATTGACCAAGAGAATGAGTCCAATGTTACCATGTCTTTTTCAACTAATTGTAACACTAAAAATGAAGTTTTGACACCCTTTCTCTTTTCTGTCAAAAGTCATCTCAGTTCTTCATTTGATGTGTCTTCATCCATTATGCAACTTGTAATTTTACCCAAAGAAGCATAATTTGGATTTGACCTATTTACGAACAATATGTTGCATACATCTTTTAACTTATGGGTTGACCAATTGGGACACACTGATTTACAACATAAAATGACCACTGTTTACAATTTATCCATGAACATTCCCACACACATCACATTGAGATGGGAATGGTCACCTTTTCATGGTGACTTGGAAAAGGCATATTTTGTAAGAACAAGGAACCATCATCTATTGCATGATCTTTTTCTATTTAAAATCTGTGCCGAAATGATGATCAGGCAATATGTGTCGAAGAGCTTTAAACATAGATGGCTCTAACATTGGCGCCTATCTGAAGGCGTAAAACTCAGCGCTACTAGGAGGCAACCTAGACTTTTAAATGCTTTTGTGTGTTTATTTTCCCTTGTTTGTGTAATTTTATGCTTTCTTTAGTCCTCCGTATTTATTTTTGCTTACGTATTTATAGGAATTTTATTGAAATCATGTTGCGTGCTTGTAGCAACATGTTCACAATTGCTGAAACTGATGATAAATCTTAAACTATTTTGTCTACTAATCTTTAATGAGGTTGCAGAATGATCCATGTTTGGACAAAGATTAATAGACACATTCTTTTTCATCAACATTTAATTGCTACAAATCAGGTGATATCTTTCCTTACTTCTACATTTCCCTTTATACCTGATCAACATGCACTGAAGAGTAAGCAAACCATCGGTTTGGGGATGTAGCATTTGCCATTGTGTTGTTACTTACATATTGTACTCTCACTTGTTTTACATTGGTATTTGCTTAAGGACAAGCAAAGTTTTGGTATGGGGGTACAAAGTGTTGCATGATACAATTTTTCAAAAATGTGTAAGAAACACACTAGTTTCATGAGCAAGAGTAATTTGCTACCTTACTTGTTTATAGGAGGATAAGTTAGATAATTTGAGAACCTGTGTTTTTAGCTATGTATTGTGAAAAACTCTCAAGAATGTCTAAAGAAAAACTTTAGGTTACTGTATTCATAAGTTAAACTTAGCTGTTATTTTCTTTAATTGATGAATATTTGAATTTGAGAAGAATAAGATAGGATTACTGTTTGTTATGAGAATTCCTTGTGATTGAAACCTGAACCCTTATGTCATGTCTGTACAGTATGTTATGTTACTCTGTCTATATGTACACTCTGAAAAAAAAAGGAAAAGAAAAAACAAAGAAAACAAAGAAAAAAAATAGAAAAAGGAAAAAAAGAGTTGTATATACCTTTGTTGTTGAATAAATTTTTGGTGTAAATATGTTGTAAATCTCTAAAGCACCACTATCCTAAACATTGTAATTTGAGATATGTGCAATAGTGTAAGGTTTCGAGCCTGGATATCTCGGGTGATTAAGGCACGTTGGGGTCCCTTTAAAACCTGGCAACCTCGGCCATCTGGCTGGGGATTGTTGGTCTCAAAGCTCACTACATGGGATATCCAGAAAGCAAAGGAAACTAAGCACTAAAAAGAGATAGTTTTGAGTTATATTTTCATTTTGGCAAATAAAAAAGGGTGAAGGCATAATCAAGGGTTTGATTACAAATAGGTAAGAGTATCAAAGTCTAATCTATTTATATATTCTGAAAGATAAGAATGTTTGAACTTAATTTGCTTAGGTTTCTTCTAAACGCTTACTCCAAAGCAATTGATAGATTAATTTTAAAAGAGTTGTTTTTTTTTAAACTGTTTAAAGGTTAACTTGTTATTCTTGTCATTTACTTATGAACTTGTAAAGAAAGGTGAATTACATTTGCTCATGAACTCATTTTGACAAAGGTTAGGAATAGAGTTACATTTATCTGCTTTCGAATTTGAACTTGCAAAATCTTGAGGTTTTCACTTTTGAATCTGTGTGCTTTAAAGTAGTCTTGCTTGAGGACAAGCAAGGTTTAGGTTTGGGGGTATTGATGTGACGATATTTGTACCACTCAAACCACTGAATTTGCACTACTATTGCATCTTAACTTGTGGAATTAATGCAACACCTAATACATTTTTGATGCATTGTAGGTTAATCCTTAAAAGTGAAGAAATCGGTCTTAAAACGGCAAAATGCAAGTCAAAGAATTGTGCGATGGTAAAGACTCGAGAATCGGTGATTGAATCAATGCCCGTAGAAGAAGAATTTGGCCAAATCAAGTGCAAATAGTGACCTGTGTCCATTTTTGACAAACCATACCAGTGTTTTGGGTAGAAACGACCTTCTAAGCAAAATGCAGGACTTTTCTCTGTGCGCGGCATGATTTTAGCCAAAATCCATCATTTGGAGAGTCAAAACAGTTAAAAATGCCCGAAAACTCCTCGGCCAACATCTCGATCAAAGTCAACAATTGGAGCCAAAAAAGTCAGCAGACGGGCGCTCGAGTACGCCTCACTGGTGCTCGAGCGCCCCCTATGAATCTTCCACCATCTGCCGAAAAATCCACGCGGCGTAAATTCAGCGATGGAGCAGAAGCGCGCTCAAGCACGTCTCACGGATTCTTCCGAAAGCCTCGCAAAGTGACATGCATCGCAAAACCAACAGATGCAGTAGAAGCGTGCTCGAGCACGCTTACTGGGCGCTCGAGCGCGCCTCTGAATCTTAGGCCTATAAATACCCCCAACCCTAACGGAAAATGGATAGAAAATTAATTTAGGATTTTATTTTAATTAATTTTAATTACTTTTTTAGTGTTAGTTTAGGGTAGTTTAAATATGGTAGTATAAATAGTTAGTAGTTGGGGGAAAATACGGCGGAGGTAATGCCCGAATTTTTAGGGCATGGGAAAAGGAAGAAATCTCGTAGCTGTGCTTGGGACTCGGATCTCGGACCTCGACTTCATTTATGGGGGAGCATCTCTTTAATCTCTTTTATATTTGAATGTCGTTATAATGCCCGTGTTAATTCGGGATTTTGATTATATATTAATGGTCTTTTAATTTACCGGTCTCTATGATTTAGACTGATTTAATTCATATGCAATATATGACTTGTATTAATTAAGTATTGTCCTTCATACATAATGCTTTTAAGTAGATGTTGTGATTGTTTTATTTTCGTGTCATATATCCATGCTTTAATAGTGAATCAATAGCTTGACAACCTTAAAGATTCCAAGAGACTATAGATAATACTTTTAAGTAGACCATAGTTTCTAGAGTAGAAATGAGACATTAATTACTTAGTTGAAACACACCTTTTACACCAGGTTGCAAGGATAGTTTCATACTATGGCTCCAATGCTCGTAGATGGCACAACACCTAGATCAGAGTTAGTAATCGGAATTTTAATAGACTAAGATAATCGACTAGGTTAATGCTTGTAGCTTAACCTCTTGCATAGAATTAGAAAATCCTATTTTCGAGCCTAGATTAACTGCCTTAATATTAATCCGAGTTTAATTACTACCTTCCCATATTTACACTCCCAACTTTAACTTTAATTTAGTTAACTTAGTTTAGTTTAGTTTTAATCAAAACCCATCAATCTATCTGTCTTTACTTTTTAACACTCACTTAGAACACTTTCATACGCACTTATTCAACCGAACTGAACTTAGGAGCCTCCCTGTGGAATTTGACTCCGCACTCAGAGCACACTATACTACAAATATCCGTGCACTTGCGGGTTATTAGAACTTGGTCATTTTGCACCTAAGTATAACACACCATTTGAACGCATCACCTTCCATAGTGAAGTGCCCAACTTCACTATATGGTTTTGAACCTATAGTTTAGATTCAAGCATCATAGTATATACCTTCTGTGCAGATCACCACGCACCAATGCCATTCACTCAAATCAAGGAGCCTTAGTAGGCATATATATAAAGAATATAATGAGAGTATAGAGATGCTCATGTAAGATGCATTGATTATTAATTGTTATAATATCCATTCACTGAGACGTCTTAGTGCTAGTGGTCTTTAGGGCATAGAATTCCTAACATAATGGACATGTTCCATAACAACAAAATTTATAAGATACCTTGATACATGTAGTAGCAAAGTTCCAATTAGGCTTAGGCCCATTACCCCAAGTCAAAACGATATGAACATAGGCTAAGCCTGCAATTTAAATCAATACAACTAAATTACTATACAACTCAGAAGCTATGCCATGTGATCCAGGCCTACGAATAAGAAGGACAAAGTTTGAACTCTTCCTCATTTGGGTCACAGGTTGAACCAAACCTCACTAAACCTATCTACCTATGAGTACGATAGCCTAGACCTTAAGCTTGACATAGCCAACCCATCTATAGGATTATATATTATCTTCAACCTAACTACTAAACATCATCTTAACTTTTATTATATCACAGGGAAAAATGGGAGAACTACAAAGGATCCTACATGGAATCCACTTGTGCTAATATTTTTCTCAAACCTAAACAAGTTTGTCTCCCTCTTCTAAGGGGCATTGATTAATGAATCATTCTCCTTAAGAATAACAATCTAGCATTTTAAAAACTCTTTCTAAGGATACTCTATTATCCCACATATGTCTTTTACTACTTTCTCAAACATCTGTTACAGCCAACAAAGGTTTGAGGCTCTTATCTTCGATCTTCAGTCCACTAACTAACATCTATCATCCACACCATCATGTTTGACCTACGATAATTCTTTACTTTCCTTTTGCTTTATCATTTTCAGAGTTATTAACTTGAGCGTTAGAGATCCTTTAGCTAACATCACAATAACGTCAAAGTCTTTCACGACTTGATGCGGAACAAATATAATTCTAAATATGTTCTAAAAATGCTCGATAACAGGACACATGATTGAAGAGTAAAGCTCTTAAATAAGAGGATAAAATAAAACTCTTAATAAAATATGGCTGAAAAAACTCCTAACTAAGCTAAAAAGTCAACTATTTATATTAGCTATTATGGGCTAAAATACAAGTCTCGAATCAATATGTGATAAAATAAAGTTATGACATAACTTAAAAGATATTGAATAAAATAATGTTGACTGCACGCCTACTTAGGCACGTCTCTTTTGGGCTTTAACTCTATCAAACTTCTTTATAAACTCGTATCCATCTTGTTTCACATCATGCCTTCTTTGTCTTCTATTTCTATAGGTTTTGATAAGTTAATATTTATGTTATTTATACTGTTCTTTTTCTTTGTGCACATTTCATGTCTTGATTAGTTTGAGATTAAGCATTTTAAGAATATTTTCATGCAGTATAATTTTAAGGTAATAGAAGAATAATTTAAATGAAAAAATTGCCAAAAATGAATGAATGGGGTGCAACTAGCAAAAGAATGGAAAAGAGCCAAGTTCAATTGATGGGCCTAGGCTCTGATCAACTGGAACTTTGGATGGATACAATGGTGCAATTTTTGATTTATTAGAATTTGTGTCTAATAAATCTATTTATACCATAAAGAATCAACTACATGTTTCGATTGATCAAAACCAAATTATAATCAACTGATGAGGCTAGTAGAGACCAAACTACAAGGTCTGATTGATTAGACCTTGTGCTCGATCAATCAAACCCTATGGTTGATCTACACCCGATCGACTGGAACACACATTTTGGTGTTAGTTTCTCACATGTTTTGCAAGCTATAAAATGGGAGAATTAGTTTTTGTGAGGGAATTTTGAGAAGCTTTGAACTCTAGACATAGAAGCTAGCTCGAATGTTACTTTTGGGAGAAGATAAACAAGAGTTTTGAAGCACAAATAAACTAAAGCAAGAATTACAATCAAACAACATCATCTCATCCATCATTCAATCCATACGCCATTCTAACGCTTTCATTAGTTTATTGCTTTTGGGATTTGAATTATTAAACTCATATTTTATGTTTTCATGCCAATAATATTTTCATGGCTTGTAGTTATACTTTCTTCATTCAAGGTTATATTCTTCATTCATTAAATCTCATAAAGTCTTGAGTTATGAGTTTGGACTAATTTAGGTTTTATTGAAAAGTTAAGTTTCAATTCAGATAGTTATATGCTCATTTGAATTCAATTATAGGTTAAGAACAAATTGAGTGAGTTTTTAGAGAAAGTGAAAGCTAACTATGCCTCAGAGGTAGAATATGCTTTAACAACCTCTTGCTAATTAACTTTCCTCCCTGGTGCACGATAGACTTGCTATCTTGCGCAAGCCTTCCTCTTTCTTCTTCCTCACCCTAGGTTTCTTGTAACTTGGGGCTTTCTTTTCCTTTGGCATTCTTTCGTTGCTTTCATGGAAAAGCAGAAGCAGAGTAAGAAGGGTGTTGGGAGTTAGTCCCCTACTAAGGAGGATCCGGTGGAACCTGCGTCAGGTTTTCCCCCTATCTTTTCTGAGGGAACTCTTGTTGATGTTGTTGTGAGATCTGCGGTTGTTGGGGAGGATCCATCGAATGAGGACTTCCCTCATTTGCCATCATATTCTCCTAGCGGGAATAACAAATGTACTGAACGGTGGTGATGAAGTTGAGGTGGTAGCTGATACGCTGGGTGTCATAAATATGGAAGTTGATACTGTTAAGGTGGAGTCTGTTGGCTCTGGAACTGTGGATAAGAACCTTGAAGTGTCTTTCTGTCACGCCCCAACTTGACCCCACTTACGATCAGTCAGGACGCAACAGAATTTTGGCAATATAATGTTTGTAATATGGACAACATGATTCTAAACCAATCCTTTATAACATCACACAACCAATTATAACTTCAACCACAACTCCAACAATCATTAATCAATATACAACACATCCAAAACCATTCATTATACAACCATACAACATCTCAACCACAAGTCATATGCCTCCGTTTCAACAACATACCACAAGTTATACCATACATATGCATAATAGATATAAAACTAGTCTAGCAACCTATTCATTTCCAAAAGTAAGACAACTAAACTAGCATTAGACTTTTCACTATCTTTATAACATCTTATACAATACAAACTTCAAAGTAAATACAATACAACTTGTTCTATAATACAAGACAACAAAAATAGCACTCCAGCAAAGACATCAAGGACAAGACTCTTGCACATTGGACTTGTCCACATATTGCTTGTACTCATCTCCTGAGGAATATACCCTAAGTTCAGCTCGGTAACACTTGAAAGTCATCAAAGAGGGTAAGCTTATACAATACGAAGCTCAGCGAGGGTTCGGTAGGATATTTTGGAAACACTTTACTTTACCACTTGGGAAAAATCATCCTATGAACAATAACATACAATAAACTTCTTCAACAACATTAATTCAATTAAAGCAACACAAATAACCATTCAATTGAGAAATAATACACTAGTTGATGTAGTTTCATACGCCATCACGATCTCAATTAACCCTTTACGCCCATTGATACACTCCGGAAGTGCCCCATTCTAGACCCACACTCCATAGCATCTCCGCCCATGCGAGATAGGAGATAGCACATGATAGTCATGCCGTTTTCAACCCAATATTGCCCGAGATGTAGCACACACTATCATGACTCACAACAATAACATTAAACATTTCATGTTTTGAGAAGACAACAAAGTAAGTTGTCTTCCAGTACAACTACATTCATCAATCAATAAGCAACACTTTAATCAACGCAACATTAAATAAACAACTAAGACAACCAAGTCAGAAGACAAGGTAAGCCACCCAACTTATCACACACTTCAACATGCATTCAATCCCGAGCCTACCCAATAACAAACCAAGAACCAACTACGTAAACACTACAATACAATTAAAGGCAACACTTAGCATTTCAAAGACAGACTACACAAACTTCTAAACTTCATAACTTACAATCTATCAATCAAACAACCCCCAAACCTTTTCCTACCACTCAACCACACAAGCAACCACATTAATCCCCTCGGAAACCAACCAAAAGCCACCCAAAACAAGCCTAATTTTGACAATGTACCTAGGCCGAATTTTTTGACTTTTGCTATGGCATTCAAATTGAAAATTTGGCATTACAAAATTACTACACAATATTTAACAAGCCTATAGAAGCAACTACAACTCAATTTCAACTACTTCAACTACAATTATTCAAATATAAGCCAAAATATCAATTTAAATACCCAAAAAATAAAAATACATGCTACTACCGTTCAAAATGGCTAAAAATACATAAAGTTGGTCCTTATCATCTACTTAGCAATAATCTAACATCAATTTAATAAAATAGCAACTACAAATGCATCAACCAAAATTCAACTCAAACTTTGAAATAATGAACTAAGTTTTCCCTCACCTTTGATCCAAAGCTAGGTTAGAAATGTGTAGAATAGGTGCCCAAAAAGCAAAAACAAGCTTTGAATGACAAGATTTGGCCTTGAATTGCAAATTTTATGAGAAATTTAGTTGAAAACCTAAGCAATAACTTATTTTCTTCCCTTGGACACTCTCGGCCTTTTGTGTGAGTTTTGAGTGGGTTTTGTGTGTTATTTTGGCTGAAATGTATAATATATAAGCTAAAATGCAAAGTCAACAAAAATAAACTAAGTCAAAGTTGTCAACTTTTGCTATTTTAGCCATTTTAGTTAAAAATAGTCTTAAATAAACTATCTAACTAATATTATAAACTTAGTAGAACTATTTTAGTTGACGACATATATATATATAAGCATACATATACATACAATTAATTTACAATGCGTATTTTTGCAAAAGAAGTTGAAAGTCACAATATTTGTTTTGCAAATGTGTTTTAAATGCACAATCAATATATAATCATTTAATATCATATATAAATTTATATATATTATTTATAATAGTATTCAGACAGATAAAACACGTTTTAGCAAATAGAACAAATTCAGGGTATCACACTTTCCCTTTTAGAAGCAAGGGGTTAGGGATTTCCCCCCTTCCTTCTACTACTAAGATTAGTGCTGGTACTGGGTTAGTTCCTGATTAGGAGGTTGCTAGTAGGAAGGGTCAAGCTAGATCCTAGAGTGATCTTTTCTGTTGTTATAGGAAAACGAATCTTACTTACCACCTATTAGAAATTTCTAACAGCAAGGTTGTGATTAGGCCCCCACCTAAAGTGGTTGAAGAGGGTAGAAAATTGTGGCAATCCTGCTTGGTAGGAGAATTTATTTATCAAGCTCCATCCTACTATCAAGTCAAAGTTGTAATGGAAAACCAATCGAGGAAATATGGTAAGGTGGATGTGATGACCAATAAGGATGGTCTTTGGTTGTTTAAGTTGGGTAGTCAAAAAGATTGTGATAAGATTTTGGAGGATTGTTGGCATGTCAATGGTAGGTCGTTGTTCTTGCGGAAGTGCTGGGTGCAGTTACGTAATATCTCTATGGAGCATTGGAATGATGAGGGTCTCAGCTATTTGGCGAGTGGAGTAGGTATTTCCCTCTAGTTGGATAAATATATAGAGACTAAGACCCGCATTAAATATGCCCAAGTGTGTGTTGAGGTTAATTTGAAAAAAGAGTTAGTCGAAGAACTTTCTCTTGAAATGGGTGGAGGTCAGCTTATTGTGGTCTTTGTGGAATATGCGTGGAAGCCGAGGATCTACTCCAAATGTTCTGGGGTAGGTCAAATGGAAGTAAAATGCCCGTCCAAGCAAGTTTGGAAAGCCCGCCCTACTGGGAATTGGTATGCCAAAAGACCACTAGCACATTGTCGTTGATATATATGGATGTCTATAATGAATAATTAATGTCATCTTACTTATATGAGCATGTTTCTCTCTTATGTGGTTGATTGTTATATATATGTGTATGTAAGGTCCTTGCTTCAAGTGTTGACTTAGGTACTTAGTAGTTACATACAGAAGGTCTCTAAGTCATGGTTACTTATCAAACAAAACTATTTAGTCCATAACTAAGTAGTAGAGTTGAGCACTTTACTATTGTAGAAGTTATTGTGAATAAGTTCCC
Organism: Ehretia macrophylla; assembly: GCA_037974665.1. Classification (NCBI taxonomy): domain Eukaryota; kingdom Viridiplantae; phylum Streptophyta; class Magnoliopsida; order Boraginales; family Ehretiaceae; genus Ehretia; species Ehretia macrophylla. Next base: position 11,623,283 of record CM075768.1, read on the forward strand.
TTTATAGTAGGGTGATCTGCCTTGATCATGGATAGCGTTTCAAACTTACTTCACTTATGCATGTGTATGCATTGGATGGGCCACCATAGGTATGATACTTTAAATACGTACTATCAAAGAAAGAGGTCACTTATACCTACAAGCTTCAAAGTGGGTCAGTGCTCTCAATCTTGAGCATATGTGGATAAACTGATAAAGTCAAGTTCTTGCACTTTGAGTCACTATGGGTGAGATCTTATATATGGGTCAATAGCTCTTTGATTTGGATGTCTGGACTACGTTAAAAGGGATATGCATATGCAATAAGGAATCTATACAATAATCACTCCCTTAGAATGATCCAGGTTGATCATCCTAAACGTGTGCACACAGTAATACATGATGTATTGGTTATTATACTTGTGGGTCACTCCCGTGGTCAAATGGATAACTTCCGGAAGATGGTTAGATTATGGGTTAGAGGTTCTAAAGAGAAAGTTGTAGTCAAAGAGGTAATAGTACAAATTAGTAAACATGTCTTGGCTATGAGTGAGTATAGAGGGACATCATGGTCATTATCACTTAGTTGGTCTAAAGACTAAGCGTCATATATTATTGACTAACTCCTATTCCTGCAGTAATTATCTTGGAGTGCAGCCATAGCCTTTTAGTGGAATAGACTAAGGTTAAAATGTAAAATATGGATAGAAAACTATCGGGGTATTTTGGTCATTTTTAGTGGAAGGATAATTATGTCTTTGATTCCCCTTCTAACCATTTACCTTTTAACTGTCTTTACTAAATAAAGAATTACTAAATTGAAAAGATGATATAATCCAATGGCAATTAGAAATCATAAACAGACTTTTCTATTTTTGAAAGGAGTTTCTATTTTTGATTATTGGCTGAAATTGGATATTATGATTAAATAGATTATTTGATAATTAATTAATTAATTAAAAGTTTAAAGGAACTAAATATTTAAGATAGTTTTTTCATAATTGGATAAAGGTTTTATTCTTAAATAGTAGACTAGATTCGGACTTTGAAAATTAAAGAGAATTAATTAATTATTTGGATAGAGCATATGGGTTGAACCATGAGCCATAACACGCGACCCAAGGCTACTTCGCGAGTGGGCTAGGCGGGCCAAGGGTACTAGGCATGTAGATTGTCATAGTAGGCTAACAAGTGTGAACGAAAGGTGGAAGGATTTCCATTATATTTTAGAATTAGAGGATAGTTCAAAGTCCTAATCCTTTGGGTAGCGATTGGTACACTCGAATGAATTTAGGCAGGAATGAAATGAGCTAAGGAATGAAATGGAACTGAGAATGAAATGAACTTAGGAATGAGAATGACATGCTTAGTATACTCTATGAATGGAGATAGGAATGAGTATATTGATTTTAAACCCATGTTTGGTATACAGTATATAGAAGTAGTAATGGGAATGACTTGTATAATATGACATGATTACCCTTTCATTATTATAGTATAAAAAATAAGATTTACATGAATATAAACGCGAAAATAATAATAATAATAATAATAATAATAATAATAATAATAATAATAATAATATCAATAAAAGCTGAGAATTACAACCATGAGATATAGGCTAATAAAATGTTGGTGTCCACATATTCTATAGTTTGATGTACGATATTTCACATGATACTATAAACTTCCCAGACCCATAATGCAAAGCAAAATCAAAAAGGATATATAATATAAGCATGATATCAAAACTACCATGGAAGGTTATATATATATATATATATATATTTTATATGTGGACCAAAATCATAGAGTCAAATTACAACTTAACAACGCATCTTGTTCTTTGTCGTTGATTATGTTATCTGGAGAAGAAAAAAATATTGCAGCCGTTGGACAAGAAAAAAAATTGCAGCTATTGTTTAGGGCTTACACAACATTGTTTAGATATTTCAACGTAGAAGAGTTCTGACGGCGGGGGTATGTTTGTCATTTAAAAAATAAGGTCCATTCCCAAGAACATGGGAATGGGCTATTCTTATGTGTTTGGCCTCTAATGGTTATTCTCATGTATGGGAGAATGGAATTATCTTGGGAATGGGATTCCCAAGTTCATTCCCCCATACCAAGCATGAGAATCAAAATAAGGTTGAGAATGTCATTCATTCCCAACCAATTCCCACATACCAATTACTACCTTAGTCTTTTGGATTCTGATTAAGATAGAATTACCTTACATATTTTCACCTAGATAAAGGACTTTACCTCAAGCTCTACAACTGCACCATCTCCTTTGAGATAACTCTCTCTCTCTCACGAGTAAGCTTTAACTCTTGAAGAAACTCAAAATAGTTTTTTTTTAGTTTAGTTTTTGCAAGATCAAGCCCCACAACTTGATCAACACTTTAACTAGGCATTTGGAATAGAGAGGAAGATTAGAGTTAAGGAGCAAAAGCTTTATCCAGGAATGTAGAGCTTGTTCATCAGCAAAAGGTGAAGTTTTCTTTCATCATTCTTTGTGATAAGGTATTCCTGAAAACTTTATTTTCTTTCATAATTAAACTATAAACTATTTAGATGTTCAAGTAGCTATTTCATGCTTTATTCATATTAAAGATCCATGCGTGAATGTTTTCGCTTTATTCTTTTAATTGTAGAATTTGATTCATAGGATATAACATTTATTTAAGTGGTATTTGATCGTAACTCGGTTGGCGTATAAAATGTGTGCAAAATTTAACCAAGTTTTAAAACCCGCAAGTACATGGATCAATGTAGTGTAGTGTGCTTTGAGTATACACAGGGAGGCTCGTAAGCTTGTTCGTGAAGTAGTGTCAAAAAATGTTTGAGCAAGTGTGTGAAACAAATTGTGAGTTGGATGAAGGTTTTGTGAAGTAAAATGAAGTTTTAAACTAAATTACAGTTTTGTCAAACTCGGGAGAAAAGATCTAGGGGTCAGATATGCAATGAGGCAATTAATCTAGGCTCAAGTTTAGGATTCCTTGATTCAATACTTGGATTAAGCTACAACCTTAACCTAGTTAATTTTCTAAGTCTAATTAAGTCCTGGTTACAATTTAATTATAGGTGTTGTTCTATCCTCGAGTTCATTATGTAGTCGAAGTATAGATCTGTCCTTATAATTTAAGTGACCGGGCAAATTAACTGAACTAAGTCATTAATAATTTCACAATTAGAAATTATGGTACAACCTTTAATTTCATAAAAACTATGGTACAACCTATAGATTCACTATTTAAAGCTCGGATATATGGCACAAATGTAAAGCAGTTATAACATTAACTACAATTATAATGAATATGAAAGACAATAATGAATTGATAACGAAAGCCATATATAACATTTAAATCAAATTATCCGAATCTGACACCGTAAATTAAAAGACCATCATTTACAATATCTTCCCCTAGATAATAGATCTACTCAAACATTAAAATTAAATACGAGCTAAACAAATAAAATAGAGTAAAGAAATGTTCCCCCATTAGATGAACACGTATTTCTGAACACTGGTTTGAAGCAGAGGTTCCATGGGCGTAGCTACCGAGGTTTCCTTCAATTAAAGTGTCCCCCGCCATGTAACTACCCGGACAGAATGTCCCCCGTGTTTAACAAAGTAAAATTACAATTAATCTAACCTACTACAAAACTAACCTAACAAGAACTAAACAAAAATTCTAACTTAAAAACTTGAATAAAAATATTAAACTAAAATAATTAATAAATATATTAATCCAAAAATAAATTATATATTTTTTCTTGGACTTGGAGGGGTATTTATAGACCCTCCCCCAAATTTCTATTGGACCCTAAGAGGGGTCCAATTAGAAACAAAGGATTGTCGTGGTCCTTAAAGGACCACAACAATCATATTTTTTTGTCAAAATTGGAGGTCCAATTTTTCATTGGACCTCTTGGATTGCCATGGTCCAATCATGGACCATGGCAATCCAATTGCATTACCGTGACTCAATTGAGTCACGCCATTGGAAGGCTTAGGTGGCCAATTAAAATGACCGCCCAAGACTTGTGCCAAGCACAAGCCACGGTCCAATTAGGACCGTGGCTTATTGCCCATGTGGCCCTTGTGTGCTTGGCACACATGTAGCCCAATCACGGGCCACAGGCTGGGTAGTGTCCACCTATGTGGCCCCTGCTAACTGTATAGGCCCGGTACCGACTGTGTCAGCTCAGACAAAATTCTAAAATGGGCTTTTCTGGCTAAGTTTAATGTCCTGGGGTTGAATCTAGGCTCGGTTTGACTCAATTCCTCTTCTTTGGGCTTCATTTTTTTGTCACCGATTCTTGAATCTTCTCCGTTCTTCAACTCCTTGACTTGCAATTTGACTTGTGTTTTGGGCTCGGTTTCTTCACTTTCATGAGCAACCTACATTGCATCAAAATTTTATTAAAAGTGATATTTTATTCTTCGAATTAAGATGCAAATTTAGTGAAAAAATAATGATTTAGGTACTGTAATTTAAAGTTATATCAGTATCAGAGCCACTGCGAATTAAATCATGAAAATAGTTAAACTAGTTTAATTGTTTAGTAGTAGAAACTAAGAAATAATTTAAGTACACTAAAAAATTCAGATTTGTTTAATGCTTTTGATGCATGGAATTATGTGTTCTTATTAGTTTCTATATTTATTAGAATTAATTGTTGGTAATTAATTCATATGTGGTTTTGAATTAGGAATTAAATTATTTGTTTAATAGTAGTTTAAAAGGTTACAACTAATAGTTTTTGAAACCACTTTAAACTCCCTAAAATTAACTAAGGAATTTATGGAATAAGGTTTTCCTAAAATTTCACGATAAAAATTCCAGCGGAATTAGAAGTCATACCAATGCAACTATTGGTTATAGAATTAGATTAGATAAATTATAAGAGTTAATCCAAATTAGCCAAGGAATGTGACAACACAAAAAAAATAAAAGATAAAAAAGATAATAATGGAGGGGCAAGCGTGCGCGCGACTGAGAGGCATGCATACTCATGTGCGGCCACGCGTGCAGCGCCAACCCCCTTTTTAATTTATTTTAACTTTTTTTATTAAATATTTTTGTTGTTTATTCACATGGATTAATATAAAATATTTTTTACGGATACTTTGTTTTGACAAAGTGTAAAATATTATTTATGGGAGTAATTAATAATTAATTGTTTATTAAATTCTAGAAAATAAATTTTGCTAAATTATGTGTTTTTTACATAATTAATTTATCTTTATTTAATTATGCAAAATTGGTTAGCATTAAGTTTACCTTATAGGATTGAATTATAGTCAATCCTATAAATATAAAAATTAAGCTCTTGATAGTCAAGTCAAATAATTGATCTAAATATTAGACTATAAATATTTAAGTCTAAAGATTAATTAAATTAAAGATTGAAGTTGGTTAAGGAAAATATTAAGATGATTTTTTTGCCTTAGAAACCTAGACTTGACTAAAGACTTATAGAAAGCCCTACCTAGGGTTAGGTGAATGACTCAGATTATGTTTATATGATTTAAATATTGTACTTGAAAGGCTTTAGACAAAATGATTATAGGCTTTAATCTAGCTTTTAGGAAAAACCAGAATTAAGTATTGAAGAAAATTATTCTTAGGAAATCCCACGGCTTTCCATAATCGGTTCATGTTAAAGGGTGATGTCACCTCGCCTTACCATGCAGTATGCTCCCTACGGAGGGTGACATTATTCCTAGACTTAGCGATTTAATCTAAAATTGGGAATTCACATGAAAGATGTTAGTAGAGTGACCACCCTACTGTGGAGGTCTAGGCTATAGATCATTTTATAGATATTGATAAGAGTAACCTCCCTACGGAGGCTTGAGTCTGAATTATCTAAGAAATCCCATAAGGAATTGTATTTACACTCGACTTAAGATAGGTAGTAACCTCCTACGGAGTAAGTGCTATCTAATCTTGGGAAACATAATTTAATAGTAATAGAGTAATCACTAGGGCACTAGTCATAGTTGAAAGGGTTATCTATGTTTGTGTACTTGTATTCATGAGTTCTTATTACATTATCTCATGCAAGCTATATATATCTTACATAATTTGCTCATACTTAATTATGTTGCATGAATATCCAGATAATATAACAGGCTATTTTAATCATGTGTTGGTTATTCTTTCGAATGATAAGCTGACTGGCCCAAACTTTAGTGATTGGAAAAGAACGCTAAACATAATACTCACTACAGATAGGTACAAATATGTCTTGATTCAGCATTGCCCTCAACTGAGGGATGATTCTACTGATGCTGAAAAGGAGTCCCATGACAAGTGGCAGAGGACAGATGGCATGGCTAAGTGCTATATGTTAGCCTCAATGTCTGACATGTTGTTGATACAACATAAGAGCAAAGCTACTGCTGCAGAAATCATGACCTCATTAACTGAGATGTTCTCAGATAAGAATAGGCCTGTAAAGCAAGTGACAATAAGGGAGATCATGACAGCCAAGATGGTAGAGTGTTTGTCTGTAAGAGAACACATTCTTAAGATGATGGACAACTTTAGACTCGCAGAAGTCTTAGGGGCCCAAATTAACAATGAAAGTAAGGTAGACATGATTCTTGAGACACTGCCTAAATTTTTCTCCCAATTCAAGCTCAACTACAACATGAGCAAGATAGATATGGGTCTCACTAAGCTAATGAAGGAGCTTCAGGCAGTTGAGGCAATCATGAGGCCCAAAGGTCAAGCCCATATGGCCCAGGCATTCTCTTATGGACAAAACCCAAAAGGCAATAAGTTCTTGAAGAAGGGGAAACAATGAAATAGTAAAGGCCCCAGCTAGTAGTGGGCAAAAGAAGAAGAAGTTTGCACATAAAAAGCCTAATGGGAAGTATTTTGAGTATAGCCAGAAAGGTCATTAGAAGAAAGACTGCCCAAAGTACCTAGCCAAGAAAAATAAAGGCACGGACTTTACTTGTGTCATTGAAACAAGTTTGGTGGTTGATTCTACAGAATCAAGGATAGTAGATTCTAGAACCATTAACTGCGTCTGCATTACCATGCAGGGGTTTCAGGATATGAAGAGGCTAAGTAAAGGTAGATTCGCTCTGAAGGTTAGCGTTGAAGCGATAGTCTGGGCTGCTGCAGTTGGAATAGTTGTTTTATTATTTAGTGATAGTTTTTAGAATAAGACGATATTTATCATGCTCCATACATGAGAAAGTTTAAGTTTGATGTTTGTTTTAAAATGTTACTTTTGTTAAACTTTCAATTCATTTTATTATTAATAGAAAGATTTTTATAAGTCTAGAAATATGCATGATATATTTATTCTATCTCTATCCAACTATTTTCAATTTGCGATTATGTAGATTTTGAATACTCAAGTTCCTTTTAGAAAAAGAAAGATTTCATTATCCAATGGCTTGTACTTGTGGAACCTATGATTCGGGTCATATAAACCTGAATAGATTCAGAATTTGGTTGAGGATGGGCTCTTGGGCTCATTAGATCTCGAACCATAGGCTCAGTATGAATCTTGCCAAGAAGATTAGGTGGCCAAAAGGCCATATGCTTTCAAATGGCATAGGTCAATAGTAGTGTTGGAATTGGTGCACACTGAGGTGTATGGTGGACCCATGAGCACACTAGAATGAGGTGGTTTTAGCGCCTCTTGGGTGAGTTTAAGATAATCATATGCAATAGGGAATTGTGTCTTAGTATACTGTGCCTACCACTCCTCAGCATAATGGTGTATCTAAGAGACGAAATTAAACCCTCACTAGATATGGTAAAATCCATGATAAGTCATACGACTCTACCTATATCGATTTTGGGATAAGTTTTAGAGACGACAACATATATCTTAAACTAAGTGCCTTCTAAATAGGTACCTAAGCCACCTTATGAGTTACAGACGGGGCGCGAGCCCAGGTTAAGGCACATCCGCATTAAAGGGGTGTCCAACTTATGTACCAAGTAGTTCTGCATCCAAGCAGGAAGCCAAAGTCTAAGATGTATCGTTTCATAGAATGTTCTAAAGGAACAAGTGATAGGATTTCTGCCATCCTAAGGGGAAAAAGGGTGCAAATAGGTTCCCATGCTAGAGACTTGGAGGATAGTAGCGTAATTCATTGAGAGTTGAATACAGAAACTACACTTAAGGAAGTTACTTCTGAGACTTCCATTACACCTGCACCTATAAATGAAATAGTAAATTCTTTTTGAGTACCCCGGAGCCTTATCGTAGTGGGTAAATATCAAGACAACCAGATTGATACTATGGAGAGTTTTTTGAGGTAGTCTCTAATCAGGTTAACAAACCCACTGATAACGATAAAGCAGTAACGGACATAGATGCTAACCATTGGCACAAGACAATGGGACCTAAGTTGGAGTCCGTGTATTCCAACAAAGTCTAGAATCTTGTAGTTGCACTAGAAGGAGTAAAATTCGCAAGATGCAAACGGGTCTACAAGAGTAAGAGATGAATGGACAGGACAACTAGGCTAGTGGTGAAAGAATACACTCTAAAGAAGGTATCAATTGTGAGGAGACTTTCCCACTAGTAGCCAAGCTAAAGTCCATAACGATTCTCTTAGCCATCGCTTGTTATTATAACTATAAGACCTAGCAAATGAACGTCAAGACTACATTCTGTTATAGAAATCTTAATGTAGGCATCTATATAAAGAAACCAGACAAATCCATTGCGAAAGCCCAAAAGGACTTAGTCAATAAACTTTAGAGGTCCATCTATGGATTCCAACAAGCATCTAGGATATAGAACATTGCATTCAATGTAGTAGTCAAAGTCGTTGATTTTGAGGAGAACATTGATGATCCATGCATGTACAAGGAAAAAGAATAGCAATGTTGTTGTATTACTTGTCTTCATGTGGATTACATCCTACAAAATTTAGGGACGTTGTAAGGATGTTGATACTCATAAAGGTTTGACTATCTTCTCGAGTTTTGAATGTGGACTTAAGAGAAACTAGCTATGTTTTGGGGATTAAGATCATACAAGATTACTAGAACAAGGTACTAGCGTTATCTCAAGCTACATATGTTAAGAAGATGTTTGTTTAGTTTAACATGTAAAACTCCAAGAAGGGTTTGTTGCCCTCTAGACTTGGAGCTACACTTTTCAGATAACAGTGCCCCAAAATATTTGAGAAAAAAGTAAGCATGAGATAGATTCCATGAGCGCCATCAATTGGCAGTTTCATATTCTTTATGTTGTGTACTAAACTAGATAGCATTCAAACATAGGACATGATTACTAAGTAGTTGTATAACATATATTCAAGTATCTTCGGAGAACAAAAAGACTATATGTTAGTTTACAAGGCTGAATATATAATAAACTAGCACTTAAACAAAGAATCAAGGATACGTAAGAAATGCAAGTTTTAGAGAGAATGTACCATTTACTCTGGGGATATGTCCAGGAAGGAGACACGGTGATAGATAGAGTTTCCTTTGCAAGTGACTTAACAGATCCTCTTGTTAAGATTCTTTTGAAAAAGGTCTCTTCTGTAGATATTGAGTCAGTTGGGGTGAAGCAATTACGTAGTGTAACCTAGTGATCTTTCGTGCAAATAGGGGTCTGTTGGGAATAGATATGCCCAAAAGACCACTAACACATTGTCGTTGATATATCTAGATGTTTGCAATGAATAATTAATGTCATCTTACTTATATAAGCATGTTTCTCTCTTATGTGATTGACTATTATATATATGTGTATGTAAGGTCCTTGCTTCAAGTGTTGACTTAAGTACGTGATGGTTACGTATAGAAGGTCTAAGTCATGGTTACTTGTCAAGTAGAACTATTTAGTCCATAACTAAGTAGTAGAGCTGAACACTTTACTATGGTAGAAGTTATTATGAATAAGTTCATTTTACAGTGAGGTAATCTGCCTTGATCATGGATAGGGTTCTAGACTTACTCACTTATTCATATGTATAAATTGGATGGGCCACCGTAGGTGTAATACTCTAAATCTATACTATCAGAGAAAGAGGTCATCTATAGCTACAAGCTTTTAAGTGGGCCAATGATCTCAATCTTGAGCATATGTGGATGAACTGACGAAATCAAGTTCTTGCACTTTGAGTTACTGTGGGTGTGATCTTATATATGGGTTAACAACTCTGTGGTTTGGGTGTCTAAACTTGGTTAGAAAGGACATGTATATACAATAAGGAATCTATACAATAAGCAATCCCTTAGAATGATCCAGGTTGATCATCCTGAATTTGTGTGCACAGTAATACATAATGTATTCATTGTTACGCTTGTGGGTCGCTCCCGTGGTCAAGTGGATAACTTCCAGATGATGGTTAGATTATGGATTAGAGGGTCTAAGGAAAAAGATTTAGTCAAAGAGGTGATAGTACAAATTGGTAAACTTGTCTTGGCTATGAGTGAGTATAAAGGGGCAGCATGGTCATTATCACTTAGTTGGTCTAAGGACTAAGCGTCATATATTATTGACTAACGCATGTTCATACAGTAATTATCTTTGAGTGCAACCATAGTCTTTTAGTGGAATAGACTAAGGTTAAAATGTAAAATATTGCTAGGAAACTAGCGAGGGTATTTTTGTCATTTTTAGTGGAAGGATAATTATGTCTTTGGTCCCCCTTCTAGCCATTTACTTTATAAGTGTCTTTATTGAACAAAGAATTATTAAATTGAAGAGAATATATAATCCACTTGTAATTAGAAATCATAAATAGACTTTTCTATTTTTTAAAGAAGTTTCTATTTTTTATTATTGGCTGACATTGGATATTATGATTAAATAAATTATTTGATAATTAATTAATTATTGAAAGGTCTAAGGGCTACTAAATATTTAAGATAGTTTTTTCATAATTGGAGAAAGTTTATATTCTTAAATAGTAGACTAGATTTGGACTTTAGAAATTAATTAGAATTAATTAATTATTTGGATAGAGCATATGGGTTAAACCATAAGCCATGGAACGTGACCCAAGGCTAGATCGCGAGTAGGCTAGGCGACCCAAGGGTGCTAGGCGTGTAGATTGGCATAGTAGGATAGATAAGTGTGAACGCAAGTTGGAATAATTTCCATTATATTTTGCAATTAGAGGATAATTCAAAGTCCTAATTCGTTAGTCTTTTGGATTTTGATTAAGACAGAATTACCTTGCATTTTTTCACCTATATAAAGGCCCCTACCTCAAGCTCTACAATTACACCATCTCCTTTGAGATCTCCCCCTCTCTCTCTCTCACGAGTAAGTTTCAACTATTTGAAGAAACTCAAAATAGTTTTTCTTTAATTAAGTTTTTGCAAGATCAAGTCCCACAATTTGATCAACACTTTAGCTAGGAATTTGGAACAGAGGGGAGGATCAGAGTTATGGAGCAAAAAATTTATCCAGGCGTGTGGAGCTTGTTCATGAACAAAATGTGAAGTTTTTTTTCGTCGTTCTTCGTGATAAGGTATTCCTGAAAACTTTATTTGCTTTAATAATTAAACTATGAACTGTTTAGATGTTCAAGTAGCTATTTCATGCTTTATTCATTTTATAGATCCATGCGTGAATATTTTCACCTTATTCTTTTAATTGTAGAATTTGATTCATACGATATAACGTTTTCCTTCATACCCCACCTCGGATGAAGGTGTAGAGGTGGTAAATCTAATCTGTAATTAGGGGGTTCAAAAGGATTAGAACTCTATGGAGAAGATCGGTAGATCCCTGATGAAGGATCAGGTGGGCAGTAGGGTCAATTTTGAGGTGGGGTTTGGTAAGTTCAAGGTGACGGTTTGAGCAGGGGTTCTGGAAAAAAAAAAGGTTGGCATGTATAACAGGGATGATGGAACTAGTAGGGGGAACCAATTTGAGGTTCTAGATGGGTAGAAAGAGTGCCTAAGTGGGGCGATCAGGGATTTGGTGACAAAGGCCAAAACTAAGCCTAAAGTTGTTAGGGGCGCTTTAGAACCTTATGTTTTTTCGTCTAAATAAAGATGGCTAATTGGAACATAAGGGGGCTTAATACAGCCTTCAAACAAGTAGAGCTAGTAAATTTTGTAAATAAAAATCAAATAGATTTTTTCTATATTTTGGAAACCAAGGTAAAAATGGATAGAGCTTTTATTATCTTGAAGAAATGGTTTCGTAATTGGGAATTTGTCAGCAATTATGAATACGCTCCTGAAGGCAGAATCTGGATTCTTAGTAGAAGTGATGAGATTAAAGTGAGGAAAGTGCAACTTATTGATCAGGCTATTAACTGTTGGGTTGAGTGGGGAAGATGCTCCTTCTTTCTCACTGTGGTTTATACTGCAAATGATGTTGTGGATAGAAGCAGGATTTGGAACAAAATTGAGGAGTGGAGTAGTAGAGTCGAATTTCTACCATGGAGAATCATTGGTGATTTTAATGAGATCTTGAGGACTGAAGACAGACTGCGATGTAGTTATCTGAGTCAAGGTGCTAGAGATTTCTTGAGCTGTGTGAAGAATAATAACCTTATTGAGATTAGTAACTCAGGGCCTTATTTTAATTAGAGTACTAAAATTTTGGGGTCTTCTTATCGTGCGAGCCGCCATGATAGGCTATTGGTAAATGCAACGTGGATTATAGCATTTCCCTATTCCAATCTTCATGCGGACTTGCCGAGTATTTCTGACCATAACCATCTAGTCCTCTCGTTAAGGTGCATTGCTAAGTCAAGTTCGAAGCCTTTTAAATTCTTTAATGTTTGGACTCAGCATGAGAAGTTTTTGGAGACTGTCCAAAAGGTTTGGGATATGCGGGTGGATGGCAAGCTAATGTTCGTCCTTTTTCAAAAGCAAAAAGCGTTGAAGAATAAGTTAAGGCAATTTAACTCGAAGTATTATTTGAACTTATCGGATAAAAGCGTTGAGTTAATGAGTAGGCTTGAATCGATCTAATCCCTGATGGCTTTGAGTCCTTGTGAAGAGCTCATTTCTGAAGAAAAAATAGTTATTGGAGAGATAGATAGAGTGTTCAGGGACGAGGAGGTTATTCTTCACCAGATATCTCGTGTTTTGTGGTTGGATAAAAGGGATACAAACTCTGGGTTTTTCCATAAATGTATTAAAGGGATGTTTATGAGGAATAAAATTTCCAGATTAGAGGTGAGTGATGGTGGTTTTGTTGAAGAGGTAGGGAAGATCAAAGATGAATTAGTTAGGGCCTATCATGGAATTCTAGGTTCAGTTAATACTCGACATGAATACACTATGGAGGACTTCAAATCTATTTTGGGGAAATCTATTTCAGATGCTGATGGTAATGGGCTTCTGGTTGATATTTCTGATCAAGAGATTAGAGTGTTGTGAGGCCCCGGACCCGAAGACAATATTTATTTTATTAACTTGCCTTTATTTATTTGCATTAAATTGACTTGTTCTTACTATTCGAATTGATACGTGTTTTCATTGCATTTAAAGTAAGTGGAATTAGTGAAAATAGTAGTTGGTTATTTGGACATTAGCTTTAGTGAGCTCAATTTAATTTCTTAATTGCAATTATAGCCAAAAATCATTTGTGGGCCTAATTTGGTTTTAATTGTGTTTGCAAGCGCAATTAATTGGACCAATTAAATCCTAATAATATCAAATAAGAAAAAAAAACAATAACAAGAAGGATTTAAAATCGAGTAGAGAAAAGAAAAGAAAGAAGCTCAAAACCATTAAGGAGATGAATGAAAGCGGAGGAAGAAGAAGAAGAAAAGAGAGGGAAAAAGAGAAGAAATAGGTGGGTTTGGCTCAAGTTCTTGCTAATTTGAGCAACTTCAACAAATTAAGGTGAGGAGAATTCATGTTTTATGCATTTCTTTGTAGTTTCAAGAGTGGTAAGTTATGTACAAGTTATGAAATATTAAGTTAAACCATGAATTTTGCATCCTAGCTTGATTGTTGTGAAGTGTATAGTTAGTATTTTATTGTTTGCTAAAGAGTTGATATAGAAGTTGTTGCTTGTGGTAGTGAAGTAAGTGTATCTTAAGTATTTGATTAAAAGCTAGAAAGGGTGTTTTTAGTGTACATAGTGAGCATGCAACATCTAAATTGAGCAAGCAAGCAAAATAAAGGCTAAAAGAGAATCCTTCGCACTGTTTTTGCATGATCATTTTAATATGGTAAACCTTCATGGATAAAGCTGAGTTTCAGATATGCTATACTAGACTCATAGTAGAATAAACTTTATGTTTAGAGCATGTTCAAATATTGAGGTTAAGATGATGATTTAGACTGATTACAATAGGGTTCTGATCTACGCGTAGGTGCTGGACAGTTTGCACAATAAATTTCTAAAGGTCGTATCTTGTTGAATATAGCTCTGAACCGAGATCTGTTTGATGTTAAACCCTGTTCGAGATATGCCCTAATGTTATAGTTAGATGACCTATATAGGGATATTTTGATGTGTATGTGTATCTTTCATAATGGCATATAGTGGACATTCATATTCTCCGTCTATAATATATATGATTGTGTCCTTAGTGTTTCTTCAAAGGAGAAATACATTCTAAAAGTGTTTAGAATACGTCAGCATATTTCTTCAATATGATAAACACTAGAACCTAATTCGTAGCCCTTAGATTATTTAACCAGGACTAGAATAATCGAGTACGGACTATCATATGTAGTTACCTTTGATTAACATAGGGATGTTAATGATAAAGGATGGCGAGCCTTGTGCCATAACAACATGGGGATGCGATTAACTTACATATGAGTGATTATTAGTTGAATGGATCATTGAATGTGACGTAAATAATAAAACTACATGACTTCGGATTAATAGTTTGTTATCTATTGCGGATTGTGCAAATTAATCCATTGACTTGAGAAATTATGGCTGTTGAATATATCAGGGGCTAAATATAGCGTTTGGACAAAGCTCGCCTTCATATAGGTAAGATACGACATCTCGCAGTTTAGTCTTATGATATAAAGACCGACAGGTAATTGTCAAGATAAGATCCGTTAACCTCCGACGTGAGGAGATGTCCTATGCGATCTTATTACAGTCGATGAATGAGGAAGTCCTTGGCCAAGGCGTGAGTAATTGATGGAAATGGGGTTTTTTCATAGTGTCATCTCTCATTCCACCGTTTAGATCTAAGCTTAGAATTGGTTTAGTGGACTTAATAGTATTATAGACCCCATAACAATCAGGACATATTAATGGAAGGATCGGACTGCATGTTAATTTGTGACTGTAAATGGATTCATATAATTCGGACTTTATTTACCGTATAAACTGTCTTGACACGTATGTTGCTAGGTATCACTCTTGAACGTAAGGGTATTTTGAAGAATGACGGAGACATTCTCTGGAATAGATTAAAAGCATTTAATAGTCCTTCATCACTATACGATTATGAATCTAGAAGGTCACACACTAAAAAACATCATGAATAGAGTAATCGACAAGCTTATATGTGATTTAAAAAGAACGTTAAAGAGTTAACATCATTATTTTTGGTCATTAAGAGTTAATGGGCCAATTGTATAATTATTGAAAGTATTTGGGTCAATTGTGTAATTAATGGAAGTGTTAAACCGTGTGGTAGTAATTGATGAGAGTATTGGGTGTTTGAATAATTACTAAAAGGCATTTGAGTCGATTGTGAAATTATCCAAAGGTTTGGGGCCATTGTGTAATTATTGAAAAATGTTTCCAATTAATTATTCTAATAGATATTAGAATTAATTAATTAATTGCACATGACTGATAGATATACATATACATGTGGCGTGTACTTGTGTATATATGTGGAAGATTGGATTGTATGGCTGGGATTAGTCAAATCATCAATCCAAGTCATCTTATGATGATGTCACATCCCACTAATTCAAAATAGATGACCAAGATTTAATCTTGAAAAGTACAGACTTTTCATGGCTTGCTTTTGTAATCAATGCTAATGCAAGTGGATTAGGAGAGAGAGAAAACCTTTTGGACACTCAAACACTCAAGCTAATTACAAGATCAAGACAAGATCTATGATTGAGATTAAGTTAATCTTCCTATCTCCTCTCTCTGACACACACAGGTACACACTCAAATTAAGAAGATGAAGTTTTTATCTTCAAGTTAATATATACACACATACACGCCCAAGCTTAGAAAAAGGGAAAAAAAATACATCATCTTCAACACATGCACACAATGAGATGAAGATGAAAGATAGTTAGAGAAGTTTTGTTTTCTCTTGCTTACTCTCGGCCCAAGCTTAGAAAAAGGAAAAAGGGGTTTTTCTGTTAACTCTCTTACACATATATAAGCTTTAATCACTCAAGACAAGCTAGCACATTTAGTCATTGGGTGTAGATCGCTCTTAGATCGGTGTTTCCGCCTAGATCCTTCACACTTGATGAGGAACTAGTCCTCATCATCAAAGGCTTTCAACAAGTTGTTGGCTATCTATAAGAGGTATAATTTCTTTTATACCTTGTCTTTATATATATAGTCGATATATATTGAAATACATGTTAGTATTTATGGACATTACTTAAAGATCACATGTGAATACAAAGGTTATGGAGTAGAAATTTTTGAAATGTTATGCTTCTACATTCGACCATATGGGTTGTGATTTGCATGTGTTCTTTAATGATCCTACAACTGTATGTTATGTTGTATCTCCTTCAAACCCATCTACATTTAAAGAACTATGTTTCTGTGCAGTTTCGGAGTTTTTAAAGGACATTAAGGTTGATAACCGAACTGGATAAGTCATACTTGAATTTAACTTGTAATTGTAATTGAGATTCTAGTTGAAATGATCATTTTCTTGTGTTGCTTAGCTAACGATAAGTGCGTGAATGCTCATGTGTTATATTGGTTGCTTAAATGCTTAGATGCATGAGTTAATTGAATTATCGGTTGTAAATGCTTCATTGGTTATATTGTTTACTTGAATGCTTGAGTGCTCGATTGATTAAATTGTTTATATTGCTTGATTAATGCTTAAATGCTCGAGGGGAAACCTACTTTGTTGTCCCCTCATTTACATGTTTATCGATTAATCGCTTTATTAAATATTTAAGTGTTTACCAAGTGTTATCGAAGGTTGCAACCTTTTAGCGAGGCACGATAGTGTTGGGCCTCTACTGGGCGGCTGCGGACTTGTCAATGGTTGGTTGCTCAACCTCTGCGTCCTATTCCCTCATTTGCTTGGTCGGTGAAGGCCTTAGGGTATTGGGTCATAGGTTATCAGGGTACATTCGGAGTACACCCATTGGCATTATAAGGGGTTTATCACTATTGTTATCACTATCACAAAGGAAGTGGGAGTGATAAGGATGGGATGAAATCGTATCCTTTTCTAAAGTGTTTACATAATAATCGTATCTTTTCTATAAGTGATTATACAGTTCTTTATTACTTGATTGAATGCCTCGAGCTTCCTGCTATTGCTTATTGCTTGCTTAGTGTATGCTCATTAATTGATTCATGTTATTGACCTATGTGCATTCATGAAAAGGCTTTTCAAAACCTATGTATTCCCCCCTCACTGAGCACATAGTTGCTCACCCCTTTTCCCTTTTTCTTCAACAATTTCAGGTAAAACGAGGTGGATTTTGAAGAGTTTTGAAAGATGTCGGGCCTACCTTGCATCGAAGTTCCACTTTGCTTGTGATAGCCCCTAGTTTTGTCTTGTTAATGTCAAGAGGTTATTGAAAGTTTAATAGTAATTGTGGAGATGTAATAAATGCATGCTTGTGTTAGTTTGGCTTATAATGTTGATAGACTTGAATTGTAAAATTAAGAGATGTTCAACCTATTATGCATGTTATACAAGACTTTAAATGTTATAGAATGCTTGTTATTGAGTTCGAATGAACATGTTTTGGATTGTCAACAGTACAAGGAAAACTCAGTCCGTTTTCCCTCGTTTTTCACATTGGGGTTGGATCGGATTGTTATCCGGACTTGATTCCACGAGGGGTCAGGTCGGGTTGTTTCCGGTGGTATCAGAGCTTAGATAGCTCATAAGCCGAAATAGGGTCCTCAGTCTGTCGAGTTGTTATCCGGACTTGATTTCGCAAGTGGTCAGATCGGGTTGTTTCAAATGTTATGTTCAATATGAATGGGGATAAGAGTTCTGGCCCAAACGGGTACACAACCCACTTCTACAAACAAGCATGGTTCATTGTTGGTGCTGATTTTATGAAAGCTGTCAAATCCTTTTTCCAATCAGCTAGCCTTCTTAAAGAGTGCAATTCAACCATTATTACCCTTGTACTTTAAGGTGAGAAATCCTTAAAAGATTGGTGACTATAGACTAATTTCTTGTTGTAATGTAGTTTATAAGTGTATTTCGAAGGTGCTTGCTAACCGACTTAAGGTGGTTCTTGATGGGATTGTTGCTGAGAATCAAACTGCCTTTGTGCCAGGGAGGTCGATTATCTCTAATGTTCTTATAGGGCAAGAGTTGATCAAGGGGTACAAAAAAAGACATATTTCTCCTAGATGTGCCATCAAGGTTGATATTAGAAAAGCCTACGATTCAGTTAATTGGGAGTTTGTTATTAAAGTTCTTGAGGCTTTGAATTTCCCGCTTCGATTTATTAAGTGGGTGGAAGCTTGCATTACAACCATTAGCTTTTTAGTTATTATTAACAGTAACTTGGAAGGTTATTTTAGGGAAGCTAAGGGGTTGCGGTAGGGAGACCCCTTGTCTCTTTACCTTTTTGTGCTCATTATGGAAGTGTTTGCTGGGCTTTTAGAGAAAGCGACTATTGGGGATAGTTTTTCCTTTCACCTGAAGTGTGCAAATGGGATGATTTCTCATTTGAGCTTCGTGGAAGATGTCCTCATATTTTGTCGGGCTAATGTAGGATCCGTTTTGGCAGTTAAAAAGGTCCTCAAGATTTTTCCTAAACTCTCAGGTTTGAAAGTTAACGAGCACGAGAGTATGGCATATTTTGGTGGGTGTTCTGCTGAGTTGAAATCTTCTTTGTTGCAAATTCTGGAATTCAGAGAAGGGGTATGAGACCCAACACGAGACCTCACATGTATTTAGTTCATACAATGCATGATTAAATCATTTTATGTGCATCTACATTAATTTAAGTGCATTTACATCGTTTAACGTGCATTTGAGCATTTAGGTTTTGTAGGTAACAATTAAACTTTATTTCATTACTCTAGCTAACCAAAACAATCAAGATAGAACTAAGTGACGTGCTAGTAAATAAGCTTTTAATTAGGAGGGCACTCTAGTTATTTGGAACTCTTCTAAAATATCCTACCAACTAATATATACAAAACACATACACTACAACATACACACACACAAAGACGCTGCACACACATACACACATACACCCACACGTTTGAAAAGAGAAAGGAGGAAGAAAAAAGAAAAGAGGACAAGGAAGAAGGAAAGGAAAGAGAAGAAGGATCTTCAACTATCTTCAAGCAATTCTTTGCATTTCTAGCTTCCTTCAAGGTTGTTCTTACTTGCATTGCTTCATTCATTCAATACTAAGGTGCGGGATTCTTCAAAACCTTTCTTAAAGCTCATTCAAGATTATTTGGTGCATATTTAGTGTTTTTCTTGCCTATGGTGTTCATATAAGAGTTTGATGTAAAGTTTGGTACTACTATGTATTGTTGAGCTAGGGCTTTGATCTAACTAGTTTGTTATGATCTTGATGAGTTGCATAGGTGCTAGATGATGTTCTTGCTTGAGTTGGATAGAGTATGACTTGTATGTAAGGTTTGATGACAAGATTCTAGCCTTTTAGGACTTAGATGATAATTTTGGTGTTCTTGAACCTATGTGGATTTTTGGGTGATGTGGTTGATAATTGTTGATTCATGAGGGTTATGGCATGATTTTGGAGCTTGTGTTTGTTGTTTAGCAAAGCTAATTGAGTATATTAGGTGTTGGATGGGTACTAGAAGCATGGCAACATGTTAAGAAGCAAGAAAAATAAGATTCGTACATTTTTCTGCAGGATTCAGTCTCCGGTCGACAGGGTCCTAGTCTAGTCGACTGGATCAGTAGTCCGGATATTGCTAACCATGATAAGGTCGGCTGGATCAGGTCGAATAAGTCGACCGAATGCCCTAATTTTGCTCATTTTGCGTTATTTTCAATTGTGATTGAATTCATATTTATATGGGACCTAGATGTATATTAAAATGATCTTAAATGAGGTAGAACACATGCTTTTATGTTATGGCACATGATGAATTGAAGCTTACATGCAAGATTTTATATGTATATGTTTATTTGTACGGAGGCAACCTACTTTGTTGCCCTCCTTCTTGATTCATTTTCCACTCTTGCTTGGTGTCTTTCCTTGGAGAGTTGGTATGTTCTTGTCTATTACTATATATATATGTAAAGGTTGCAACCTTATTACGGCATGGTAGCGTTCGACGGCCACCAGGTAGTATCGGGCTTGCCGGTCATAGCCTCGACTACTATGGTCTGCATTCCCTTTCTCACTTGGGCTCGGCCCTCGAAGCATTGGGTTATAGAAATCTTTGAGGGTAATATCTGGAACCCTCGGTTGTTGGAGTCGGGTTATTTGAGGACTTTGATCCTCGGTTGTGGCGTGGGGTTATCAATATAAGATTCGAGGCCTTTGTGTCGTCATCATCAACCGTCAGAGGTTTAAGTATCCTTTTAAAGAGTATGTCTCGTCTTATTTCCTATTGATTATACAATGTCACTAGTTGCTTAGTTTTATGTACATTTGCATGTGCATAGCATGTTTTGTCAAACAATTTATGAAAGAGAAAACATTTATGAAAACCCTTCACATTTCTTACCTCATTGAGCTAGTTGTAGCTCACCCTTTTCTCTACCATTTTAGGGGAGGTTGAGCCGAAACAGGCCCCTCAAAATGTTGGAGATACTTCTTGGTGTGACATCAAGGATTTATGTCTTATATGATCCCTACTCGTTGCTGTAATTGAAGAACTACTTATGTTTCAACTTATTCTTTTGGACAATTATGATGTAACTAAGAATACTATTATTCTTTTGAGACCTAGGAACCTAATTATTGGTTAGTCATTATGATTGAACAGGTGGTTCGAGGTCTTGTAAATATGTAACAGTTGATGTAACCCTTTTGGTCGGTGACTTTAATGGGTCTTTTGAACCTTATGCATTATAAAATAGGTGTTCAGGTTGTTCAACTTTCAATTTCAGATTTTATGCGTTCGAACGTCATGTTCCGGCCTTAGCCTCTGCAGGTGTCCGGGTTGGGGCGTGACAAGGTGAACCTCCTTTCACTGATTTGGGAGTTTCTCTCTCACCCCATAGAGTTAGCAAAAGCTCCTTTAACCTGTTGTTGGATAGGATGAGCAAGATAATTGATCATTGGACGTCAAGATATCTGTCGTTTGCTGGGCGTTTGACTCTCGTGAAGTCTGTTCTTGCAAATATTCAAACTTATTGGTCATCGTTCTTGGCCTTACCAAAAGGGGTGATTAAAGAGATGGAAAGTAAAATGGCTAGATTTCTTTGGAAAGGCCAGAATGATGGTCTAGTTAGTGCTAAAGCTAGCTGGGATCATGTGTGTTATCAAGGAAGAGGGGTCTTGGTATATGGCGAATTGAGGATACTAATATAGTGTGCCTTATGAAGCAATTTTGGACCTTACTGTTGAATCCGAGCTCCATTTGGCCGAAATGGGTGAGGAACTTCTATCTTAAAGGAAAATGTGTTGGGAAGTACTCCCCTGGTGTCAACATCTTATGGCATTAGCGCAAGCTCAGGAAAATTCGACCTCTGATGAAGCAGCATTGTAGGAGGGTTATTGGTGATGGGGTGGATACGAGTTTTTGGTTTGATCCTTGGCATCCTTAGGGGTACCTTTCAGATTGTAGAATTATGCATCAAAGTTGTCTTTGTCTTGTTGAGAGCTCGGGTAAGCTGAAAGATGTTATTTCCTATGGCTCCTGGGTTTGGCCTGATCATCCAACCTTTAAGAATATTGGCAACCATGTTCTTTTCTACCCTAATGCGAATAGAAATGATTATTGGAAATCGATCCCAAAAGCCAATGGGTTGTTTTCCTTAGCTTCTGCTTGGGAGGTGTTGAGGACAAAGTTTGAAGAGGTACAATGTCACACCCCAACTCGACCCCTCCTACAATCAGTCATGACACAACGGAATTTCAGCAGTATAACGACAGTAATTAGGACACCGAGGCTCTAAACCAACCTCTTCGCAACTCATACAACCAACTCCCCAAACAATTCAACAATTAAACAACACAACCACAATATACATTAAACATTTTTTTACCATTGTATCCATAAGTTATACGCCTCCGTTCCAACATCATACATTTACTATATAACAAATATTTCCAAAATAGATTA
Source organism: Ehretia macrophylla (assembly GCA_037974665.1). Taxonomy (NCBI): domain Eukaryota; kingdom Viridiplantae; phylum Streptophyta; class Magnoliopsida; order Boraginales; family Ehretiaceae; genus Ehretia; species Ehretia macrophylla. Next base: position 11,645,639 of record CM075768.1, read on the forward strand.
TAACCAATCTAGCAACCTAATCATTTTCCAAAACAAGACTACTAAACTAGCCACCTTTAATCTATTATCTTTACAACATCTTATACATCGTAAACTTCTAAGTAAATATAAACCAACTAGTTTTAATATACAAGATAACAAAAGAGTACAACATCAGATATCAAGGACAAGACTCTGGCACATAGGACTCGTCCACATATGGCACATTCTCAGCTTCCTGAGGCACATACCCGTAATCTTGTTCAATATCACCTGTATGCATGCAATAATTGAGAGTGAGCTTATATAAAATAAGCCCAGTGAGGATTCGACAGATCTCTTAACAGTATTTACTATACTCCTTGAAAATCATCCTTTGAGCAGTAAACACATAATAATCATCAATAACAATATAAGCACATTAATTATAATAACCAATCAATAAAGGATACTCTAGTTGGTGTAGCTCCAAACGCCATCACGATCTCAATCATTCTTTTTATAATTCCCCATTACTCATGCACCCGAGGTACCTCACTAGCCCCTCCCTCCATGGCACCTCCGCCCATGCGAGCTGGGGGTAGCCTCTGATAGTCATGCCGTTATCAACTTGACAACCCAACACTACCCGAGAGGTGGTACACACATATCAAGACTCATGATAATAATAATAATCATTCATATCTCAGGAGAACAACATATCAAGTTGACTATCTCTTGGCTCATCAATAATCAAATATCACATGAGGACAACAAAGTAGGTTGCCTATCTCCTGGCTCATCAATAATCAATCAATAATCATCACTTCAACAACATAACAACAACTAGTCAAATAAGCAACAAACAACTAAATTAGATGACAAAGTAGGCCACCCAACTTAACATGCATTAAACACACAACCAAACCCTAGTCTAACCATCAACAACTCACAATTCAATCACTCAAACACCACCCAAACAACCAAATGCATATTTCAATATTTTAAAGAAAGACAACCCAAACTTCTAAAAGTCATAACTTTTATTCTACTAATCCAAACACCTCCAAACCAGTTTCTATCACTCACCCACTCAATCAACTATATTAGCCCCCTGGGAAACCAACCATAATCCATCCAAATCAAGCCCAACAACCCTAAAACCCTAATGCATCATGGCTGAAATTTCCGGACTTTTACACCGACATCACAATCAAAATTTTGGCATTACAACATTACTACCACGTATTTAACAAACTTTTAGAAACTAACAGCAAGCAATTCCAACAACCACAACAACATTTATTTAACAAATAGCCAAATTCTCAATTTTAATACCCAAAAAATAGAAATACATACTACAACCGTTCAAAACAACTATAAACCCATATAATCAATCCTTAGCACCTACTGAGCAATAATATAACATCAATTTAACATTTCAACAGCTCAAAAATTCGATTATATGAATTAATATAAAAATGACATTTTGAGATCTAGAATTTTTCTCTCACCTTTGATGTTTTATGAAGCTAGAAAGATGTGCAAATGATGCCCAACAAGTGGAATCAAGCCTTGGATGAAGATGTTTGGACTTCAAATGAGTTTTCTATTGAAAATTTACTTCGAAAAAATGTTGAAAAAACTCACAAAGATGGCTATGGAGTTTCGGCCCTTTGTGTGTGTGCATGAGTGTGTTTGCTTTGTTTTTAATGTGTGTTGATAGTTAAATAGGCTAAGTCAACAAAATTGCAAAAGTCAAAGTTAGTATTTTTAGTCTTTTAGTTGTTTTCTAGTCTTTTAATTAGATTTTTTAGACTATTTTGCTCAAAACAATTATGCAACACTTAGACTATTTTAAGTAGCTTATTTTTAGGTGACAAGAAGTTTTACATTCAAATATTTGCACTCGATTCGGTTTAAAACTTGATTTTCGCAAAAGAAGGTATAAAAATTCTTTTAAATTCCTAAGCCGATTTGAAATCCGTTTTAATCAAATACAGGTCTATTTATATCCAAGGACTAGATTTTGAAACACTTAAAACACCTGCGTAAAAATTTTAGCAAACGTGCGTCCAAAATACTATTTACAAAAACCGTCGATAAAATTTCTGATTCCGTTTTTTATGAAAATTTCATGAATGCACACATAGCATGTAATAGGAATATGAATCACATATTTAGCGCATTCTAATTCATATAACACATAAATAGGTCATATCATGCAAATCGAGGCAAAGACACGCAAATCGAGGTAAAGACGAAAACTGGGGTTTCACATACAATGGCATTTCCTGGTTTGGAAAAATGTTCGTATCCCTAAACATAGTTTTCTTGCTTGGCTAGCTCTACTTAATCGGGTCCCAACAAAGGATTGGCTATTGTCTTGGGGTATTGTTGCATATCGTATTTGTTCAATTTGTGGCATTGCAGTGGAAATAGGGAACATCTTTTCTTTTCCTACAGTTTGAGTCGTAGTATTTGGTCCCAAGTGCTTGATTTGCTTATTATTAAGGAAGGTATTTCTTCCCTAGATAATATTGATGCTTGGAGCAGTTGGCATTGTAGAGGTGATGGACTCCAAGCCACGTTGTCAAGACTTTATTTTTGTGGTATTGTTTATGCTGTTTGGAGAGAGAGAAATCAAAGGATCTATCAGGAGAAGTTTGCCTCTGAGGAGAGTATCATTGCTGGTACACAAACTATTAGATTAAAAACTTATTGTTGCAAAAAGTTTGTTGATAGTGATACAAATAGATTACTTTGTAGAAATTGGAACCTACTTGACATACCTTTCTAGGTTCCCTTTGATGTTTTGGTGACGTGTACGTATTTTTGTCGAGCTTAATAATATATACTTTGTTTTCCTAGCAAAAAAAAAAAAACTTTTCATGATCAAAGATTGTAGCCTAGTCAAGTGCGTGTAGTGACCAATCCCAAATTTCATGAACATAACATAGAGTGACCTGAGTTAGCTATCATTCCAGACACTTTTATCCCAAAAGGAACTTAAATGCCCACAATTGACTAGTATAGTTTCAAAAGCCATGACCAATTTTAGTTTCATAGTTAATTAATTAGGTTTCAACTCCAATTCAATCTTGTTAATTTACTTGCTTTTAATTTCTTATAAAGCGGCCTTTTGAGTTCCAATGGACAATATTCGAGTAGCCATCTCGCATGGTCAAAGAGGAATTGTTAGGATATATAGTTCATGTATATTTTTCATTTTAATTTTTATTGTACAATGACGCAAACAATTGTCGATTCCCATTTTCTAATTATAAATTCCACCATTTACAATAGGCTTAAACTAAAAACATTATTAGTCTTTACCTTAAGAAAAAATGTATCCTTTGAGATCCTCTATGAAAACCTCTAGCACAGTACAACTAACTCTCATAATTTCTTTTAATTTTTATTTATAAACAAACTAGAAAAACTTATATTTCTTTAAGTGTGACTTCAGAACAATGTAATATTTTTTGCAAAGCAAGCAAAATTGTATATTCCTAGAATGGAAGAAAAAAAAAACAATGAGTCCATACAATGAGAAGCCAATCAAACAATCAACAAGTCGTGAACTATGTACTAAGAAATTAAACAAACAAGACAACAAAAAACTAAATTTGACGGTTACATGGTCAATCTATCGGTTAACAGGTAAAACAACTACATAATGTTTAGTCCAATTCTATTGGTGAAATATCTATTGATGCTTGGACTATTAAGTCCTTTTTTTCCACTTGGGTCTTTGCAAACACATTGTACTGAATCTTCTCCAGAATTTGCTCATCAATGCATGCTTCATGTTGGGAAACACACTCATTCCTTTTGATCCAAATATGATACACTACTACACAGAACATGAGGAAAAACATGTAGCTTTTAAGGTCCTTATTACTTGCAATTGAATGAGCAAAATTAAGAATTGAGTCAAAAGAAGTAAATGAAGGGTCAATCATTAGAAGGTTTAAACTTCCTTTTCAAATACATTTGGTGAAACTACAATAAAAAAATAAATCATCTCTCGACTCATAACCAAAATAGCAAAAAATTCTATTGGCTCGATCAATCGAACCCCAAGAAAGAAGACGATACCTAGTAGTTACACGATCCAAACTAGCAAGCCAAGTAATAAAACTATGCTTAGGAATATTGTGAGAGAACCAAATCAAATGATGACATTCAATAAAAAAAAAGGTAATATGATATCACTTCTTTAAAATTGTAAGTGATTGTTCCTAGGATATGGAAAAAAATATATTAGTCAATCAAAATTGGTATTTTTTTGCACGAAAAGCAGACAAATATACATTATTATATATCCTTTAACTCAATATTATTATTGACAAGTATTGAACATATAATAAGAATGAAATGAAGAAAAATGAACTTACTCTTACCATATTTCATAAATGAAAGTCATATAAGTGGAAGAAAAAAAAGCCTATTTAGTAAATCCCATAAAATTATCAAAAAGTCAATATTACTATCAATTTCAAATAACATTTCACGCGTGTATGAGTGCATATGACTTTTTTTTATTTTTTTTCCTTTTTAGAAGTTGTTGATTACTCATTTACCCTTGTATATTATCAAAACGATCTATTCATCCATCACGAATTCGAGCAATTTATGCATGATGAATCCTTTTAATTTACTATCAATAACTTCAGATCCTTGAAAATAAGTAAGAATATTTTTAAAAAAAATTTCCTCCTAATTTTATCAATATCAATTATTCACACTAAGTTGGATAAACAAATCAAAACTAAGTTATTAATTTATCAAAAAGAGGAAGAACTAATCACCTATTTAATAACACACACTACAAATTATTAACTTTAGAAAAATAGAGGAAAATTTTAATTGAAACACCTATCTTTTATTTTTATTTTTAGTTAAGTTATAGAAATACAACACTCCTACAAATTTAGCGAAACAAAAAACAAACCATGACCCAAAAGAAAAAAAGAAAAAATAAATAAAATATAGATGTAAGGATAGTTATACCACTAGTCTTTATTGTTGCCACATTGTTTTTCAAATTAATCTTCATTATTCATTTTTTGTCAAATTAATCCTTATTGTTTACAAAAGTTAGTCAAATCAATCCTCACCATAAAAAACTTGGTTAAATTTAACTAAAAATGCATAAAATGGCTAAATTACCCATAAAGTTAATTTTGTCATTAATTCAATTTTTTTGAAAATTTTGATATAGGCCCTATTATTCTAAAATGGTTAAAGTAGCCTTCATTATTTGTCGAAATTATTCAGATTAGTACCTATCATTAAACAATATACCTCTTTCTCTCACACACATGCACACACACCCCATATATAGACATAAACCTTCATCTCTGTTATTCTCACAACATATAATATACTCACGCAATCACATACAAAGACACCCATCAATCTCAAATACACAAACACACAATACATATATACAATTACATGCAAATAGATACAAATACTTAAGAGCATATATATACAAACAGACGCAAACATATATATATATATGTACGTATTGTGTGTGGGTGAGATGTGTATATGTGTATGTGTGTATATTGGGAGGCATAAGTGTATATATATATATATGGATGTGATAATGTATGTGTGCAATGTTGAGCCATACTTGTATGACCCTACTCAACCTAATTTCTTTTTGAAAAATGTGGTTGAAAAATTAATTTAGTCCCCTATATATATATATATATATATATATATATATATATATATATATATATATATATATATATATATCAAACTGGTTTATTTTAACTTCCACTAAATATAAATCTTAGATCCGTCCTTGTGTGTGTGTGCATATGTGATGGAAATGAAGAAAGGACTAAAGAAAGAGAAAGAGAGAGATTATATTGAATATTTTTTTTTAAAGATGGGGACTAAAATAATGAGGACTGGTTTGAATATTATATAAGATTTTCAACTTTCCGGTTACGCATAACCACTATTTGTTTAAATCTAATTTTAAATATAATGGTAGAGATTAATTTGACCAATTTGTCGAACAACGAGAACTAATTTGACCATTTTAAAATAATAAAGCCTAACTTGAAAAAATGAGAAACAATGGGGGACTGATAACATAATTGACCTTAAATATACACATATATTAGGACTAAAACTAGGTTAATTGCATGAATAGTCTCCAATGTAAATTGACACAAATTTTTATTTTAGTCCATATTCTCTAAATTATTCAAATAGGTCCTTAATGTTCTCCAAATGCGGTAAAATTAGTCACTATCTTTAAATATTTAACCGAAAATAAACAAAACTTGACTACCCTCCCTAAGCTACTTAAACTACCAATTTTTCCCTACCCTTAACTTAGTCCTAGCCCGTTCTACCTCTATCCTAGCATCTCCTACCCCTAGCTTTTACCCCATCCTTTACCCCTACATTCCCTATGCTAGTGTGTAGCCCCCACCCCTACGTCCTTTACGCTAGCCCAATCCCAAGCCCTCACGTCCTTTACTCGAACCCCACTCCCCACCCCTATGTCTTGTATAATCCCTGTGACCCACCCCATCCTTATGGCCCCATATCCCCTAGCGACTATGTGCATGGTGTGTGTCTGCATGTGTGTTGTGCATGTGTATGTATATGTTTGTGGGTTCTGTGTTATTTGTATGCGCATGGTATGCTCTATGTATGTGCGTGCGTTATGTGCTATATATGTGTGTTTGTTAATGTGTGAGGCGTGGGTGGTGGAGAAGAAGAAGATAATATTTTTTTTCTCAATGATGGTTAAGAAGCTAAAATACAATATTTTGTAAAATATATGGAGAATTATTTTGCAAACTTCAAGGTCTAAACTTAAACTTTATTTAAACACTATATTTTTTTTTTTACCCCTCTAATACTATGCATATCCGTCCATATCCTACCTTACCCTTAACTTCTTGCCCGAGGTTCTTACCAAAAAAGGAATATTTTGTCAATACCCGATATTGGAGTTTGGCAGTTCATCCCTCATTTCATTTGTTGACTGGAGTTCAATTCCGGGCTTTTTGAGGCCTTTATACTTTACTTAGATATGTTTTTACACTATTAGCTATTATGTTGAATCTAATAGTATTTTTAATAAAATGAACTAATTTGAGTAATCTTGTCCAACATCGACTAATTTGCACTTTTTGGAACTTTAAGAACTAAATTAAAAAAACATAACAACATTAGAGATTATTCACATGATTAATCCCGAGGCCGTGGCTAGGGACGGACTCAGACATCGAGGGTTAGGACATGCACTACAATGAGCTTTGCAGAGATATGGTGGTTTCGGGTTTGAGAGGATTTAGAAAGTGACAAAGTTAGGCTTTTAAAAAGTAAAGTTGAGAAGATTTGGAAAAAGTAGACTTTTAAAAAGTTGTCATGTTGTTTTTTATTTATTTATTATGTTATAAGGTAAATTACTCAAATACCCCTCAATTATTGAGGGATAAAATTTGAGTGTAAGTATTTAAAAACTCCATATCAAGGTTCAAATCTAGGTGGACATCTTTCTAACTGATTTCAAGCCTATCTTCTTAACCACTGAGCCAAATCATTATTTGTTGAATGTAAGCATTTGCATACAAAGTAGGTGTCACGCCCCGCCCCGACCCAACCCCACGTTAAAGGTTAAGTCCGGACCCGATAAACGGACAGAGTCTCCTCTGTACCGTCGACATTCTGAAAACCTGTAAACATACAACTTATGCCACACAACAATAGGAATACCATCTCTGATTAAAACTTAGCTTCAAGGCCATCCAAGCCCTAAGCAATACAACCAGTTAAACACATACAAGCATGCATTCGCAAGACAACTTCTTTACAAAACCGCTTATCATGCCACTCCATGATAGCATTTGAACATTCTTAGAAAATTAAAGACAACCATTCAACCAGTCATTTACTCCCAAGCATGCAAAGAAGCTAAGAGCAGAAATATAAGTTATTACATGCCATAGTTCCACATTTTCTACCATAAACATCAAGCTTCCCGCTTACAACTATGCTAATATGTACATAAGCACTTAGGCTACAAAATAGGACATAAAGTAGAATACATAAGATCTCCACATAACAGCAAGAACCATAAATCCACCTCAAGCAATTAGACACTGCAACTAAGGTAATGGATCAGTCTGGACCTCCTGTTCTTCACCCTCGACCAAATCAAGCTAGGGTTCAACCACAGTGTCTCCTGAAACATGTTAGCGAGGTATGAGCAACCACAATTGCCTAGTAAGGGATAAAAACTACCCGGGACGTGCAATGCACAAACTATAACAGTTAAGCAAGAAAGACAAGTGAAGTACATTTGAACAGTAAATAACCACACATATTAAAGAATACGGTACACTTAACCCCAACACTCCAAAATTCTCATGTATTCGATCACGTACCCCGAGCCACGAACCACGAGCACTGTGCCGGGGAATCCCTAAACCCTCTATTGGGTGTACTCCGGATGTTCTCCGATAATCCTATGACCCAGTACCCCTTGGCAATCTCCGGACCAGGCGAGTGAAGGAATAGGGCACGGAGATCGAATATCCACTGCAAGCTCGCTGCCGCCCAACCGATATTCAACTTATCCGCCCCTGACACTATGGTTGCGCAACCACTATGCAATGTACTTATCAATGGCAACACGATAACAATATGGAATCAATAACACATAGGAGGATCAACAAAGTAGGTTGACATCGGAATAGTTAGAATAGAAGCATTACATATAGTTAACTAAGCGATTACAAAGAGGCATAATCAAGATTCACATAGAACTATACCAAAAGCTCCAGAACATCTTGAAAACACATTTAAACACTCAAGGAGTCATGACAAGGTCTTAGAAGCGTGAGACAATCGAATTTGTACTTAAACCCCTTTGTAACTCAACCCGTTTTCCTTCAAAACTCATGTTACGGTTCTAGGTTAGTAAGCGTCCTATTCCATGTTTCAAGTTAACCCCTTAGGCACCCTTGGGACCCTCGAAGTCACCCAAATTCCCGCATTTAGCACAAAAGCCCCAATTTTCTTCTTATGACTTTGTACTATACGTACCTCATCCGGGACGCAAATGGAAGCTAACAAAGCTGATTTAGAACCTATATAGCCTAGGAATACCAAATGCGAAGACCAATTCAACCCGGATTCACGATAGCCCCGAAACCCCTTTTAAGAAGTCAGCTTTTTCATGCTTTTGTTAGGTTATGAGCAACTAAACCCTACGGGGCCTTTACACTACTTTCATTAGTACCTAAATCATCTATTGGAACCATTAATTCAAGCTATAAGGTTCGATTTCACAAAACCCTAGTTTTCCCATCACTATTCATACCATATAATCAACGAGCAATTTCAACCATTTAAATTACGAAACAATAGCATAAATAAGGTCCCTACTACTTACATACAACATACAAAAGCATATTTAAGCATTGTATAAGCATTTGATAGCAAATCTAAGAATTCAAGAAAGTTGTCACATTTTTCAAATGCAAAAATAGGTATGAAATCCCTCACCAAAGCACGTAGAAACTCGTAGGAGGCTAGAAAACACCCTAAAGCACTTGCTTCTAGCTTGGCTTGGCTTAAAATGAGGATTTGTTGAGCAAAAAATCTCTCCTTCTCTTCCTAAGGGGTTGTCAGCCTTTCACAGTAAAATTCAGCTTTTGCTTTCTTTTTTTTTGTTGTTTTATGAGTTTAAGTTGTGTTATGTTGAGTATATAAAGGGTGGGGTCAAGTTGGGTGAGTTTATTGCCTACTAAAATGAGCCTAGTTAACTTAAAAATGAGTCTAATGCGCATAAATTAAGTTAGCTAACTAAAACATAAGGGTTCACTATGTAACACTATTCATTAGTTTGCTAAAACATTTTCTAAACGGATGCTCCTATCGCTTTTAGCTTAAATGCAGAGTTTTCTCATTCTAAAATAATTAATATGATTTAAAAAAATGCTAATTTGAAGTAATTAAGTAGTTGAAAAATGAAATGAATAGTAGTCTAAGAAGGCAACAAGTAAAGCACAGAAGAAATGCGCAAATAGTGGATGCAATAGAAAATAAATGAACGGCTAAAATCTCGGGCGTCACACCCTCTCCTCCTTAAACTAATTGCGTCAATGCAATTCTTACATGATTCAGCAAACAACTCAGGATAGCGATCTTGCAACTGATCCTCTCTCTCCTACGTGGCATCCTCTAACCCATGATGATCCCACAAAACCTTAACCATTGGAATGTTTTTAGTTCTCAGTTCCTGAACTTTTTGATCTACAATCCGAAGTGGTTTCTCTGTATAAGTCAAAGTCTCACTGATCTCTAGCGGCTCTGGCTCAAGAATATGAGAAGGATCTGGCTGATACTTCCGAAGCATAGACACATGGAAGACATCATGGATTCTGCCCAAACTATGAGGTAAAGCTAGTCTGTAAACCAATGCACCAACTCTCTCAGTGATTTCAAACGGTCCAACATATCTCGGACTGAGTTTACCCCATTTGCCATGCTGAATCAAACCTTTCCGAGGAGAGATTTTCATAAATACCCGATCACCCACGACAAACTCCAAATCTCGGCGACTTCTATCTGCATAACTCTTCTGCCGACTCTGAGCTGTAAGCATCCTCTTTTTGATAAGCTGCACATGATCAATCATTATGTTCATCTCAGGCAAAAGAGTAGGATTGACCGTCTTCATCTCACCAACCTCATCCCAATAGAGATGAGATCTATATTTACGCCCATAAAATGCCTCATACGGTGTCATACCAATAGTAGATTGATAACTATTGTTATAGGCGAACTCTGCGAGTGGCAAATATTTCTCCCAACTCTTACCGAAGTCCAAAATACAAGCTCGCAACATATCCTCGAGGATTAAGATAGTTCTCTCAGATTGACCATCCGTCTGAGGGTGATAAGCAGTACTGAAGCTCAAAGTCGTGCCCAAAGCCTTCTGAATTTTCTGCCATAATTGAGATGTGAGCGTAGGATCTCTATCTGACACAATACTCTTTGGAATCCTATGAAGTCTTATAATATTCTCAACATATAACTCCGCTAACTTATCAAGAGAATCAGTCTTCTTTTTAGCAATAAAGTGAGAAGTCTTGGTCAATCTATCAACAACAACCCAAATTGAGTTATTACCCTTCGTAGACCTCAGTAAGTCCGACACAAAATCCATAATGACGTGGTCAAATTTCTACTCCGGAATAGCCAAAGGTTGCAATAACCCTGCAGGTCTCTGATGCTCAGCTTTAACTTTCTGACATGTAAGGCATCTAGCAACATAGTCGGCAATCTCTCTTTTCATGTTATTCCACCAGAAGTTCTGTTTCAGATCCTTGTACATCTTTGTATTGCCTGGATGGATAGTATATTTAGAGCTGTGTGCCTCAACAATAATATTTATCTTCAGAGCAGGCTCACTCGGAATATAGATCCTACCCTTAAACTTAAGAATGCCATCATCATGCAGTTTGAAATCCGACTCTCCCCATTTTGACTTCTCTAAGATTTTCAACAAATGAGGATCAGTCTGCTGAGTTTCTCTAATCCTGGATAATAATAGAGACTAAATCTGCAGACTTGCAATATGAATACCATAATCTGAAGTCTTAGGCCTCCATAGGCATAATTCTTCCATGAACTCCCAGTTCTTGATAATCAAACTAGCCACGGTAGCCTTTCGGCTCAAAGCATTAGCAACAATATTGGCCTTACCTGGAAGATAATTAATAGTGCAGTTGTAGTCCTTAAGTAACTCCAGCCAACACCTCTGCCTCATGTTCAACTCTTTCTGCGAAAACATATATTTTAGACTCTTATGATCCATGAAGATCTCACACTTGTTACCCCAGAGATAATGACGTCATTTCTTTAATGCAAGAATAATAGCTGTGAGCTCAAGATTGTGCGTCGGATAGTTAAGTTCATAACCTTTCTATTCTGTATCAAGACACAACCCAGACCCTCCTTAGAAGCATCACTATAGATCACCAGATTATCATAACCCTCAGGCAAAGCAAGAATATGAGTTGTGGTTAATCTCGTCTTCAATTCCTGGAAGCTAGCCTCGCACTTATCATTCCAGTCAAACACTGACTTTTTTTGAGTGAGCTGAGTCAAAGGCCCTGCAATTTTAGAGAAATCCTTGACAAATCTCCGATAATATCCAGCTAAGCCAAGAAAACTACGGATCTCAATAACAGTTTCAGACCGTTTCTAAGCTAATACAACTTCAATCTTCGCTGGATCCACATAAATACAATCCTACGAGATAATATGACCAAGAAAAATAACTTGCTTTAACCAGAATTCATATTTGCTGAACTTTGCAAATAATTGATGCTCTTGAAGAGTCTGCAATACAATCATGAGATGTCGTTCATGCTCCGCTTCAGATTTAGAATATACAAGAATATCATCAATAAAGATAACCACAAATTGGTCCAGATAAGGACGGAATACCATCTGCATTAAATCCATGAATGTGGCGGGAGCATTAGTCAAACCAAATGGTAGAACAACAAACTCATAATGACCATAGCGAGTTCTGAAAGCAGTTTTAGGTACATCATCCTTCTTAATCCTCAACTGATAATAACCCTGCCTCAGATCGAATTTAGAAAATACTCTGGCACCTTGCAACTGATCAAATAACTCCTCAATTAGAGGCAAAGGATATTTGTTCTTGATGGTCACCTGATTGACCCGATATCGATACATAGACGAAGAGATCCGTCCTTCTTTTTAACAAATAAGACAGGTGCACCCCAAGGTGAAGAGCTCGGCTGAATGAATCCCTTCTCAAGTAAACCCTGCAGCTGAACTTTTAATTCCTGCAATTCGGGTGGAGCCATTCTATACGAAGTCCTAAAGATAGGTGTAGTCCCCGACAATAAATCAATCATAAACTCTATCTCCCTATCAGGTGGCAAACCCGATAATTCCTCAGGAAAAACCCCCGGAAACTCTCTCACAATAGGCACATCATTCAGTTTTAGCTTATCCGTAGGTTGATTAATCAAATAGGCCAAATAAGCATTACAACCTCAACTCAGCATTTTGGTCGCCTTAAGAGAAGAAATTATACGAGTACCCGTAGACTTACGACTACCGACAATCTCAATTACGGGTTGATTAGGCATTTCTAGCTTCACAATTTTTCTTCTACAATCTAGATAAGCATAATATTTACTCAACCAGTCCATACCCAGAATTATTTCAAAGTCCTTAAAAGGCAAGATAATCAAATCAACAGGAAAGACTCAACCCCCAATGCACAATTCACAAGCTTTACACACAGATTCAGTGGAAATTTTAATGCCCACAGGTGAACCTACCTTAACCTTATAAGGCAACATATCAATTTTCAATGCAGTAGATTTAGCGCACATAAGAGTGATAAATGAGTGTGTGGCCCCGGTATCAATTAAAATTGTAACTGTTTTATTATTGAGAAGAAAAATACCTTCTACCACAGTAGTCGTATCTGGAAGCTCCTCTGTATCCAAAGCAAATACTCGGGCTTGCCCCCGCGGCGCTAGTGCTGTAGCTGGAGCCCTGGTCTGAGAACCCTAACCAGATGTCTGACCTCTGGTGTTCTTGAATTTTAGGTAATCCTTAACCCTGTGCTGGTCACTCCCGCAGCCTGTACACCTATTCAACTTCCTCCAGTGGATCTCCTCAATATGGCCTTGACGTTGACAAAAACTGCACTGCTGGTGGCGTCTTGCAACAGTGCCTCCCGAAGGAGCTTTGTAAGAAGAAGTAGCTGAATTACCCTACTGAGATCGTGCTACACCTGGACGAGACTGCCCCTAATTCTGACTCTGAACTGGTCGTGACTGAGTCTGAGTAGGCCCGGTGTAACTCTGAGTCTGCCTCGGCTGCTGACTCTGACCAACTGAAACAGTCTACCTCTGAAATCCCTGACTCTGAGTCTGGTTTGGTCATTTACTCAGTTGGCTCGGTTCTTCAAACATGTCTGCTTTACGTTTCTCATACCTGGCAGCTATCCTGACAGCTACTGCATAGGAATGATAGTCTTGAGTAGACAGATTCAATGAAATATCGGGCCTCAACCCCATAACAAACTTTTGATTCTCTTGTTCTCAGGCTGAACTAACGCCGTCACATAATGAGACAGACGGGTGAAAGCAGCATCATACTGGTCAGTAGTCATGTTGCCCTATTTCAGATTAATGAACTCTTGTTCTCGCCTCTCGATAGCTGCTTCTGTGATGTACTTCTCTCAAAACTCTCTAACAAACGCATCCCAAGTCCAAGGTACAACCTCCGTCTCCTACCTGGATTTAACGGTGTACCACCACTACTCGACATCTCCTTCAAGCAAAAATTCAGAACATGCAACTTTTCTCGCATCAGTATACTTGAGGCCTGTAAGAATTTTCTCTACTTTGTTCAACCACTACTCAACTAGCATATCATCTGGCTCCCCAAAGAAACTAGATGGTCCACGATGCAGAAATTTCTCAAGATAGTTGCTACCACCACCCACTGCTCCAACTTGGCCCTGACCAAGGTTACCTGCAGGTGCATCATCTCCCTGCCTTTGTAATACCTCTGCAATCTGGTCTATAGCAGTTGTTACCTGTGCATTAATTGTCTGATGATCAACCTCTTCATCTCCAACATTCTGATTTATGTACTATTGACAAGGCCTCATCTCAAGCAGCTAGAATGCAAAGTGTTATGACAGGTATATATGTAGTTTGCAAGTAAAGCACATAAGAAGAAGTTCAAATGAATCCACATAAAGTCACATATAATTATTAGAAGAGTATTCATATACAAGAAACACATATAAGTCACTTAATCATGCTTGACATTCTAGACTTATCACATTCAAACATTAACCCTTAAAAGACCTTTCACATTCCATTTCCATGCTAGCATGTTCATTACTAGTTCCATTTTCACTTAATCAATCAAGGAATCACTGATTCATGTAATCACACAATCACATAATAGACCTTTACCCACAGACCGAGAAACCTATCCCGGCTTATGCATTCTAATAGCTCTGATACTACCTAAATGTCACGCCCTGACCCAACTCCACATTAAAGGTTAAGTCTGGACCCGACAAACGGAAATAGTCTTCTTTGTACCGTGGACATTCTGAAAACCTGTAAACATACAACTTAAGCCACACAACAATAGGAATACCATCCCTGATTAAAACTTAACTTCAAGGCCATCCAAGCCCTAAGCAATACAACCAGTTAAAGACATACAAGCATGCATTCGCAAGACTACTTCTTTACAAAACCGCTTATCATGCCACTCCATGATAGCATTTGAACATTCTTAGAAAATTAAAGACAACCATTCAACCAGTCATTCACTCCCAAGCATGCAAAGTAACTAAGAGCAGAAATATAAGTTATTACATGCCATAGTTCCACATTTTTTACCATAAACATCTAGCTTCCCACTTACAACTACGCCAATATGTACATAAGCACTTAGGCTACAAAATAGGACGTAAAGTAGAATACATAAGATTTCCACATAACAGCAAGAACCATAAATCCACCTCAAGCAATTAGACACTGCAACTAAGGTAATGGATCAGTCTGGACCTCATGTTCTTCACCCTCAACCAAATCAAGCTGGGGTTCAACCACAGCGTCTCCTAAAACATGTTAGCGAGGTATGAGCAACCACAATTGTCCAGTGAGGGATAAAGACTACCCGGGACGTGCAATGCAACAACTATAACAGTTAAGCAAGAAAGACAAGTGAAGTACATTTGAACAGTAAATAACCACACATATTAAAGGATACGATATACTTAACCCCAACACTCCAGAATTCTCATGTCTTCGATCTCGTACCACGAGCCACGAACCACAAGCACTGTTCCGACGAATCCTCAAACACTCCAGTGGGTGTACTCCAGATGTACCCCAATAATCCTACGACCCAGCACCCCCTGGAAATCTCCGGACCAGGCGAGTGAGGGAATAGGGCATGGAGATCGAGTATCCACTGGCAAGCCCGCTGCCACCCAGTCAATATTCAACTCATCCGCCCTTGACACTATGGTTGCGCAACCACTATGCAATGCACTTACCAATGGCAACACGTTAACAATAATGGAAGCAATAACACATAGGAAGATCAACAAAGTAGGTTGACCTCGGAACAGTTAGAATAGAAGCATTAACATATAGTTAACTAAGCGATTACAAAGGGGCATAATCAAGATTCACATAGAACTATACCAAAAGCTCCAGAACTCAAGGAGTCATGACAAGGTCTTAGAAGCATGAGACAATCAAATTTGTACTTAAACCCCTTTGTAACTCAACCCGTTTTCCTTCCAAACTCATGTTATGGTTCTAGGTTAGTAAGCGGCCTATTCCATGTTTCAAGTTAACCCCTTAGGCACCCTTAGGACCCTCGAAGTCACCCAAATTCCCGCATTTAGCACAAAAGCCCCAATTTTCCGCTTATGACTTTGTACTACACATACCTCATCCGGGACTCAAATGGAAGCTAGCAAAGCTTATTTAGAACCTATATAGCCTAGGAATACCAAATGTGGAGACCAATTCAACCCGGATTCGCAATAGCCCCGAAACCCCTTTTAAAAAGTTGGCTTTTTCATGCTTTTGTTAGGTTATGAGCAACTAAACCCTATGGGGCCTTTACACTACTTTCATTAGCACCTAAAACATCTATTGGAACCATTAATTCGAGCTATAAGGTTCGATTTCACAAAACCCTAGTTTTCCCATCACTATTCATACCATATAATCAATGAGCAATTTCAACCGTTTAAATTACGAAACAATAGCATAAATAAGGTCCCTACTATTTACATACAACATACACAAGCATATTTAAGCATTGTATAAGCATTTGATAGCAAATCTAAGAATTCAAAAAAATTGTCACATTTTTTAAATGCAAAAATAGGTATGAAATCCCTTACCAAAGCGCGTAGAAACTCGTAGGAGGTTAGAAAACACCCTAAAACACTTGCTTGTAGCTTGGTTTGGCTTGAAATGAGGATTTGTTGAGCAAAAAATCTATCATTCTCTTCCTAAGGGGCTGTCGGCCTTGCACAGTAAAATTCGGCTTTTGCTTTTTTTTGTTTTTTTTGTTTTTTGAGTTTAAGTTGTGTTATGTTGAGTATATAAAAGGTGAGGTCAAGTTGGGTGAGTTTATTGCCTACTAAAATGAGCCTAGTTAACTTAAAAACGAATCTCATGCGCATAAATTAAGTTAGCTAACTAAAACATAAGGGTTCACTACGTAACACTATTTATTAATTTGCTAAAATATTTTCTAAATGGATACTCCTATCGCTTTTAGTTCAAATGCACATTTTTCTCATTCCTAAAATAATTAATATGAATTAAGAAAAATACTAATTCAAAGTAATTAAGGATTTGAAAAATGGAATAAATAGTAATCTAAGAAGGCAACAAGTACACCATAGAAGAAATACGTAAATAGTAAATGTAATAGAAAATAAATGTAAGGTTAAAATCTCGAGCAGTCACAGTATGGCAAAGTAGTTTTTTTTTTGGACTAAATAATTCTACGAGGGGTCAAAAAAGAAAAAGACGGTAATAAACGAAAGTACTTACCCTAACCCCTAAATTGATTAAAAAAGGCGCGGTTTAATCTTTGTTTAGTACTCTATTGGTGTCCTAACCCCTAAATTCAGCACCAGCAGCACGGCTTCACCTCCAGGTCGTCTTCTTCTTCTTCTTCATCTTGTTACACTCTTTTTTGTTTCGCTTCTAATTGAAATCGACACTCATATTTGAATGTTATTTGACAGCTACAATGACGATGAAGACTTCATGCTGCGGACCCAAGCTTCAACAACTATCTCCTCACTGTTTTAACAACAACACAGAACAACAGTTTCGCGAACATGGCAGTTGCAAAAATGGTTTGTTCTCGAAGAAGTACAATAATTGGACACCATCTTTTGTGGGACATTTAAATATAACCAAAAAATCTAGAAAGAATATTGGTGTGATATCAAGTAGTTGTCTTACATATAAAGATGCTGGGGTAGACATTGATGCTGGTACTGAACTTGTCAAGCGTATTGCCAAGATGGCACCTGGTATTGGAGGTTTCGGTGGCCTCTTTCCTTTAGGTAACAATTTATTTAAACTTTTTTTCCCCCTTTTAATTCTGATACGAGTAGACAACCCACGACAGGAATGAAGTGTAATAACAATTTATTTAAGGCATGGTTTGGTTTGGTTCGGTAACTTTAGGATAAAGACTTCGTTATGAGTTCTGCTGTGATTCTCATGTTGGATTATTTTAGATGTTGCAAATTATGATAATTTTTTTATGTTTGGGAAAAAAGAATTTAAGAAGGTTGTGCCTGGTGCATAAGCTCCTGCGAATAGCACGGAGTGAGGTAAGGTAGGTAGATGTATGCGATCTTATCGTGATTGATAGATAATCTGTTTTGGACTCTTGTTGCTAAACATCGACATACATGCTTGATTATGTAGAACAATTAAGATTTTGGAAATAACTAGACCAACAAGAATGCAAAGGATAGTGAGAGATCATGCTTGCTGCATTCTTTGCAGGTGCACTGACTATTGAATTACTTGAAGAACCTGAAAATACAAGTGTAGATGAAATTAGACTTTATTAAACTTGAACTTCCGTCCTACGTATTAACCTCAGTTGATGATCTCTTCCTCGATAAAGATACAACTAATATGAGTTGTTTCTGTAACATATTCTGTTCAGTGTTTTGCTGAAATAATGCATGAAATGTATAAGATGCTTTTGGAACCAAGATCGTGAGCACTTGACTCTTGCATCAGGCCTTCAGGAAAAATCATTTAGGGTAAAAGAATTGGATATGTAACTATTAACTTCTAATTAATTAACATGATGGCATTGTTGTTCATATTTGACTTCAGACCCTGGTGAACTCTGAGAGGCTAATTTTGATTATCTAGTTCGAAAAGATGATGCAAGTTGATACAAAGAAGTAACGCTGGTTTCTACTGTTCTTTACTGAATAAGTTCTGCCATTATTTTGTTTGCTAGTTTTGGATATGTGATTGTTAAATTTATTCTGAGAATTAGATAGATATTAATGTGTATAAATTTCTTGATGAGATTCTTTCTACATTTGATTAGTAGACAATGGGAAGTTTTTTGTCTTTCTCCAACTCTTCTCCATTCTCTCTTTTATTTTTTGGTTTTGAAGGGGGTGGGGTGATTAATTTGTTCAGAATACATACATGATGTATGTTTGTGAATGGTTGCTAAAAATTTGGCAATTGCTGTAATATGCTATGATCCAATTAGACGATTTTAGAAGAACAAACTGGGAGTATTCTTCCTGTACAGTTACTTCTCTTGTGCATTAGCTGTTATATTTTTCCCCTGAAAAGAAAGTTTCTTTATTCTGTCATTATTCTGCTAATCTTTGCAATCTTAGTTCCATAAGTTTTCTATTCTTAATGTTTTTTCCCTTCTTCCGAGTAGGAGATTCCTATCTTGTGGCCGGGACAGACGGCGTAGGAACAAAACTTAAGCTGGCATTTGAAACTGGTATACATGAGACTATTGGAATTGATCTGGTAAATATCATACTGCTTTGTTTTCAATTTACTGATGCTGTCAGAATTAACAATACCTATTCGTTATCAGGTTGCAATGAGTGTGAATGATATTGTCACTTCTGGAGCAAAGCCGTTATTTTTCCTTGATTATTTTGCTACAAGTCACCTTGATGTTGATCTTGCAGAAAAGGTATAGCTACTGTCTCTACACGCTCATTCCTACTATTCACAGACTGGTTTATGCATATAAAGTAAAAACTACTTTATGCTTGTTGTGCCTTTGCAGGTCATAAAAGGCATTGTCAATGGTTGCCAACAGTCTGATTGTGTTCTATTAGGAGGAGAGGTATTTTGTTACATCTTAGGGCCTTATGCACAGAGTTTAATATGATGAATTAGAATTTCTGAGTGGTAATAACTTGGTCCAGACTATTAAAGCTTTACATATTATGCAAAGCAAAACATGGCTACCACTAAAACATGTGGGCTGAAACATGTAATGCATGAGAGACGATGCTATGTTTGTATCAACATGAAATCAGCCACTTAATAAGAATTTCTTTATAGTATGGGTGATCTTGGATGCAAAAATCTCTCTTCTGAGTTTACTTACATGGGCTAGCTGGGCCCCCTATTTGAATACTTCATTACATTTAAGAGAATTTTTTTAGTTTTGCATGTGGTTTGCATACAGTTTGAGACATCATCAGGCAAATTAATTTTTTTTTTGTTTTTGGCCAAAAACGCTATGGTTGATTGAACTCAATGGATTGCATATTCATTTCAGACTGCAGAGATGCCAGACTTTTATGCAGATGGTGAATATGATCTCAGTGGTTTTGCTGTTGGAACTGTGAAAAAGGATTCAGTTATCGACGGGAAGAACATCACAGTAGGAGATGTCCTTATAGGCCTTCCATCCAGTGGAGTTCATTCGAATGGATTCTCTCTTGTTAGAAGGTTTTTACTTTAGACTGACTTGGATGAATTTATTATCCGTATCAATAATGACCACTGTTGGATTTCTTCCACTCCCTCCACCTGCCCGAAATTGAGTTGAATCTATCTTATGATAATTGACCATAACTTCCAGGGTTCTTAAGCAGAGTGGTCTTTCTTTAAAAGACCAACTTCCTGGTGGATCTGTTACTCTAGGAGAGGCTTTGATGGCGCCAACTGTTATATATGTTAAGCAGGTATCTCTATTATCTCCTTTCTGTTTTGAGTGATTATATTTTATTACTTTGCATTACTTTGTCGCTGCACATGAATTAACCTGATATTGGATTTCTTAAATTTTAAGGTGCTTGACATTATTAGCAAAGGAGGTGTTAAAGGTATAGCCCATATCACAGGAGGTGGTTTTACAGATAATATACCTAGAGTGTTTCCAGAAGGCCTTGGGGCTGTCATTTTTGAGGACTCTTGGGATGTTCCTCCAGTTTTTAAATGGATTCAGGAGGTGAGAGATTCTTTGCTTTCCATATATGTTATTTTTTTATACCAAACAACATTTGAATTTCGTATATTATGCAGTTTGAACTTTTGTCCAAATCAACAAGTTGATTGTGTTCACCTAGTTTTGCATACTTGTAATTTACTTGCTTGAAGATCACCGTCCCTTTCCTTTCTAAATGGTTATGGATCGTTACAGGCTGGAAAAATAGAAGACGCTGAAATGAGACGAACGTTCAACATGGGAATTGGAATGGTACTAGTTGTAGACAAGGAGGCTGCTCTTGGAATACTAGGGGATAGTCGTGGAACGTATACATCATATCGCATTGGTGAGATTGTAAGTGGTGAAGGAGTCAGATATCAGTCTTAACATTAAGACGAATCATAAGTGTGTAAGAAAGCATTTGCAAGAGGAATGAGATACAGAGATTGTGGCTGCGGCTATTCACTTTTTCCCTTCTTTTCACTAAGATAAAGCTACTTCATGTTCCTTGAAGGCGATGAACGTGTCATTTATTGCAGATGTGATGCAAATGGTTGGATGATAACATTATACATGATAATATTTGTACTTCTGCCACTTAAAAGGTTTAGCATCTGATTTCTCTTGCCTCTGCGAGTTATGGATAGTGATGTATTCTAAAGATGTTGCACATTATATGTGAAAACCCGAGTTTGACCTTTATGTGTAATTATGTGTTTATTTGACTTTTACGTGCAAATTACGTGTTTAATTGACTTTTATGTGCAAAAATTATGTGTTTATTTAATCTAGTACCTAATATGTTCAATTATATGATTTCCATAGGTTTACTAGTTCAAAAGTGCATTTGAAATCTGATTTAATTGCTAATTGTTGCCGTTTCATCTTCTTTGACCACGTGGGAGTTAAATTGCATATGCTAGCTAAAAATAATGCCAAAGTTAATCTTTTAATATCTTAGACATTTACTAGAATGTTAGAATTGAAATTAGAAGCAAGATAAGAGGGGTTGAGTTGGGGCGTGACATTGTAGTCCCAACGTTAACTTCAATTAGCTGTTAATTCTTGGTTTGCGATATTTTTCCTTGTTTTAGTGTACCATAAACATTTTTTTTATTGAAGATGAATGTGGGAAATGAACATTGTTTTCTTATATTTTGTTGAGATGTTTGCCCTCAATTTGGTTTATTCACAAAGTTTATATATTAATTCTATTCAACTATGCACTAAATTTATTATTTTTGAATTTACCAAGTAGCAACTAATGCTTATATGGACAATATCCTGCTAGAGTATATATACATCTACTTTTTGTAAAATGATTTTATGGTTTATTCCCTTTCAGGATCACTTGATTTGAATATGCAACTTCTCAATTTTCTCTTCTTTAAGCAATTTAGGCTCTATTGATATTTTATAAGGTTTGGTAATGTTACTACTATTTTTCATGGCAGTATTATTTCCTAAGTGGAACCTTTCTTTGGAAGCAAAAGGAGGAAAGGAAAAAGAAACTACATATATTATCCTTGTCATACTTGTTCTCCAGAATACCCTCCCACTGGGCTTGAAAGGGAAAACAGAACAAACAAATATTGCCTAAATGGTGATTGATCAGTGTGAGTTGGAATGTGTCGTTATATCACAAGATTTATAATATTAGAATGAATTTTATGTGATTCTGTCTAAAATGAGTTTTCGTAAAAAAAATAAAAAAATAAAAAATGTACACCTAAGTTTGTGTTTGGTGACAAGGGTTTTTCAGAGAATGTGAAAACACGTTGGATAAAGAATTCTTGTTGAGAACTTTTTAAAACTGAGACCAATTGCGATTATGTCGAAATCATTTTTTACTTTTTTCACACCACCAGTTTCACCTAACGTGTGGCCTATAATCAAAACAACCTACGAAATGCATATCCCAACTATACCAAATTGTTTAATTGAGGACTAGTTTTGTTAACTAAACTAGGTTTGTGGAGTCTAAGTGAATTTGAAACACCGGTATGGTGAAATGGTTGAGCAGTCTAATTAATCATGCGACTCTCACTCGGATAGTTTGAGTTGAACCCAAAATTGTCATTTGGTACATTGGGTATGGATGGAGGCTCGATTTTGATCACTATGGAATTTAATGTTAAAATTTATAAAAAAATGAAACAATATTATACATGTGGACTTAAACGGTTAAAAAAGAAAAAAAAGAAAAAAAAAAAGCCAATGATTTCACCAACTTCCGCCAATATCTTTTCTTTTGAAAAGAATTAAAACTCGTCTTTAGTTGACAACAAAAAGAAAATCCATGACAAAGTTAAAAAATCAAGGTAATAAATGGATAAAAAAGAACGATATCTAAGTTGACAACAAAAAGAAAATCCATGACAAAGTTAAAAAATCAAGGTAATAAATGGATAAAAAAGAACGATATCTAATATTTCTTAAGAAATAGAGAGTGTATGTAAGACGAAAAAGGATGCACCTGATTTTGGCTATATTTGCGCGCATTTATCAGAATCCAAAGCCCAAGCAGGAAAAGAAAGAAACAGCTAGAATATTGTGAATTGATTATAACCACATTCGATCAAATCCCATTTTCCCCATAGAGTTTAATGATAATTCTCAAACTCCCCCGTGATATGTTCGTTTTAACCAAATTTTTCATGACATTAGACTCTATCAAACAAGTACTTATAATTTAAAGGGTTGTTTAGTCTTTTTATTCTTTTGACAAAAAACACTCATGGAATCATTTTTTTAAGTACACACAGACACACACACTCTCTCTCATACACACACAAGCAAAATCACACTCATACGTAAAGGTGGTATTTGGGCTGGGCAAACACAGGTCCAGCTCAGCCCAACACACGAAAATTCGGGCACAATCCAGCTCGGTTAAAAATGGGCTCGACTCGCCTCAACCCACCATATATAGATGGGCCGATTTAGGTCATATAATTTTTGACCCAACCCATTTGAGCCCATACCTATTTAAGCTCAGGCCCAACTCAGCTCAGCCCATGATTCCAACCTACCTCAGCCTATGAGCCCAGTCCAACTCAGCCCAACACAAGCCCAGATCGAGCCTAGATAAGGCCCAACTTGGGCCCAACACAAATTAAACACAATTTGAGCTCATTTATTAAAAGAAATTAAAATATTATGCTTTATACATGCAATGTAAATTATAATAACTATTTTTTTTTCTAAACAAACTAGCAAGTCGTAATAACTATAACTATATATAACTATATATATATATATATATTTTAACAAACTAATAATAACAAGAAGCAAATTTATTTCTTAAGTTGATATTAAATGACTTGTTATCAAATCTTTTTTATGATATTGTAAGTTTGCAACTTGCAACTTTAAGTCCCTTCATATTATTTTTAAAAGATTTTAGGTACAAATTTTTTTTTTTACAATTTTATAATTGTACATATAATTTTTCCTATGGGAGAAGAAAATCTTTCACGACGATTACATTCATCAGGGGTTTGAAATCATTTTACGTATTTTGAAGAACATGAGTATGTAATTTATAACTATTGTCAACGTCAATTTATATTTCGATGTAAATTTGGAAATAGGACGCTTGTAAGACACCTTGTATCTCAACATATAAATATCACAAACTATTTTAATCCTAAAGTGGTTATTCAACCATCACCACATCCAAGCACACCACAACCACCAGTAAGCCCAATACCCGTACAAAGAGCATAACAAAATGGAGAACTTTTACACTAGCTTTCTTTAAGCATTTATATAATATTTTATTTTTATGTTTATATCACTAATATATATATATATATATATATATATATATATATATATATATATATATATATATATTGGTGTTTGTATATATATGTGTGTGTGTGTGTTTGTGTTTGTGTATATATTAGTATAATTATATATTAAAATTACACTAATTACAAAAAAAATGGGTTGGCTCAACCCAACCCAGCCCAGCCCAGCTCATGGGCTGAGCTGGGTCCTATATTCTGATAAATAAGCACAGCCCAACTCAACCCACTAAACATCTGTGCCGAGCCGGACTAAGTTTTCTCGACCCATTATTTAGTCGGACCGTGCTGAACTGATCCATTTGCCAGCTCTACTCATACACATGGACTCGTACACACCCATCCACACATACTCACACAAACATGGACTCACCATTAAAAGTATCAACACTATAGGCGCATGTTGACTACGTGGAACCAAGTGAAAGGAGTACTTTTGGAGTATGATGGGGCTTAGGGCTTAGGGTTAGAGGGAGGGAAATTATTTGCTTGACAAGATTGGAATAATGTTTGCTACCTTGATTAATATTTGATATAAACGATAAGGCAATGAGCATTATGTTTTAATAGCGAACATATGAGGTTGAAGAACAAGTTATTGAACATAACTGACAATATAACAAATCAAACGAGGTTTTATTATAAGTCAATGATTTGTTATATATTATAATCATGTAAGTAATTCTCAGACTAGAGACACTATTTTTGTCTTGTATGTGGAATTTTATGGTTTGCTTGTACAACATAATCCGTTTCTAATAATTAGATCATGTACTCGATAGTCATGAATAATTCCTACACGAAGACATAAGTGAGTGTTCAATATGGAATCCGTTACTTGAAGTGAACAAGTAAGTTTCTAATGCAATCTAATAGTCTCTTAACCATGAAATCATTGGGCGAGGTAGTTTGGATAACGGAAGGAGTTGCTAATAAATTAGATTTGGACATATGATTAAGTTAGTGAGTTTGATATTATATATGTGGTTCTCAGTTAATCAGGATTGCTACTAATGAAAGGAGTTTATTACATGAAAATTGTAATTAAAGGTTCATTAGATTCCACATTATCACATTTAAGTAGTTATGATATTCTGTTAGGGGTTATTTGTAATTTGTGAAAACTCATGAATTAGAAGAATTCTGATTAAAATTAAGAGGATTAATATTTTCCTACTGCCAAATGGGTATGAACCCTAAGAAATTACACACGAAAGAAGCCCAGTAAGCTTGATGAAAAAAGGTGAAATTTCGTTAGTAGTTTAATAGAATTTAATTATATTAATTATTGGGCGTAGGCCTAGTATTTTTTAATTAAATGGTTAATTATAATTGAGTTGAACGGTGCTTTAATTAACCCAATGTAAGAGTCCTACAGGGTTGGCCAGTTCATAAGAGACGCTAGGCCTATTAGGAACTTATATACAAAAGAGAACATGCTGGGAAAAGTTAATACTTTTTCTACTAGTTTTAAAGGTTTTCTCTGTGAGTGTTTTTTAGTGGATTTTATCTAGATAGATACGGGTTCCGTGTAGATATTAATGGAGGCTTCATGTTTGAAAAGCTAGGATAAAAGGATTCGTGAATAGTTTTCTGGACTACAAGAAGTAATCTGTAAAACTGACCTTTACATATGCATGTGCTAAATTTTTTATATATGTAAATGTTTTGTTTTGCATAATTTCTAGACCAACCCATTGAAATTATAATGATCCTACATTGGAATTTTACCTTCACAAGAGTGATTCTTAAGTGTAATGAGTTCTCCTTCCTAATAGACTAGTTTTTCGGGTTAGGCTATCCTATAAGGCTTGAGTTGTTACATCTAATGTAATGATCTCATATCGGGATTTCACCTTTACAAAAGGTGGTTCTTAAGTACAAGGGGTTCTCCTTCCTAATAAACTAGGTTTTTGAGTTAGATTTTTCCATTGGGCTTGAGTTGTTACTTGGTGCTTTCATTGCAAGTGGAATCCACGGAGGGAAGACTATAGGCTAAATTACAGTGTGGTAGGTGCCAGATTGAATACTAGTAGTCGGGTGCAGCCGTCAAGAGAAAATGGCTACCGTCGAGCCAACATCGATAGGCTAACCAAATATGGACATTGATTCTTAAGGGGGGTGGAAAGTAATAATCCCACATTGGGATATCAACCACACAAGGAGTGGTTCTTAAGTGCAATGAGTTCTCCCTTCTAATGGACTAGTCTTCTAGGTTAGGCTAGAGCTGACATCTGGATAGCCCAGCCTAGCCTAGCCTAGCCTCACGAGTCATGGGTGAGACAACTTGACCCAACTTAGTCTAGGTTTTAGTGTGTTGAGCTGGGCCGGGTTCATTTCTCAAAATACAAGACCTAACTCAACCTATCATCCTGGGTCACGAGCTGGGCTGGGGTGGATTGGGCTAGCTCACTTTTTTATTTTCATTTTTTGTGTGATTAATGTATTTTGAATATATCATATACATACTTATATACATATATACACAATCATACACACACACACACACACAATATTAATGAAGGGGCTTGGGTTAATTTTAAAAAAAAATCTAAGTGAAACTTAAATTTAACTTTTTTAAGAAAAGTTAATCTAAGGTTAATGAGACACAAGTAGATTAATAACATTAACATAAAATATTACATAACATAAAAAGAATATATATATATATATATATATATATATATATATATATATATATATATATATATATATATATATATATATATATATTGTAAATGCCAATGAGGATCAATCCAATAAGCAAATATATACATAAAAGGAAAATAAAGTTCTAGTACTCCAACAATTACATTTTAGACAAATTTTCGTGAAAGAGAAGAAAAAACATTGCTTGCAAATTTTTTTTTCTTCATTAATAATTGATTTTTTTTTCAAAGTATTTTTTAGAACTCTTATAAATTTAGGTTGTTTAGCCTTTTTGACATAGACTTCAAAATTGAGAACTTCACAAAAATTAAATAAATTTTCAAATGTAAGAATAGTTTTTGCTAATTTTCTCTTTTATTTACTTCATGTGAATAATGAAAAATTGTCACACCACTGGATGAAGAAACAAATTGAGTTTAAATTTGATCATTAAATATATTGGGGTGGATACTCTCTAAATGTCTTTTTAAACATCATTCCAACATTTTTTTTGAAAAAAAAATACTTTTTTTTGAAAAAAAAAAATACTTTTTTTGGCAAATATTATAAGTAGTAATTGATTTTCCTTATCCTAGGTACAAAATCTCCAGACATATGAACTTGTATATCTACCTCCTTTAGGATTAGTTAAAAAAATAGTTGCTGTAATTTGTAACTTGTAATTATTATTATTTTATTCTAAAAGTAGTTGTTGCAATTGCAATAGAATGAATACTATTTGAAATTTATTTGTTTTTTTGTTTTTTTAAAAAGTAGACTTGCAAATGTTTTTTTTTAGAGTAGTTGTTAGTTGTAGCCTATTGTAAACTTGCAATGTTGCATACTTGTATTGGTTAATGCATAATTTTTCATATTTTTTTTATTTATAAGTGGGCTCGAATTGGGTCCAAGTTGGGCCTGAGTTGGGTTGGATTGGATCATGAGTTGGGCTGGGCTGTTCCTATGTTGAAATTGGCCCAAGCTCAAATGGGTTGGCTCAAAAATTTTATGACCCAGTTTGACTCACTTGTATGTAGTAGTAGGTTGGATAGAGTCGAGTCTAGTTTCAATTGACTTGTGTTGAGTTCGATTTTTGGTGTATTGGGCTATGTTGGGCCTGCACCGACACCAGTGGTGGAGCCAAGCACCCGAGGTCAGGGGGTGCACTATAACGACAAATCAATAACAGGGATTTGGAAGCGCTCATCTATATCTAAATTGAAGATGAAGTTGTGCTTCAATAAAGTGCCTAAAAATAACTATTCAAATAATTGCAAGTTAGAATAATTTATTGGTGCTTTAATTATTCATTTTTCTAATAGAACAATTCAAAACACTACGAAAACCATGTGAATAGACTAATACAACAACACAAATATTTATCTCAACCTTAACAAAATAATTCAAAACATTAAAGTAACTAATTTATTCTTGATTTAAGAAGATACATAACCATGGTATTAACAAATATTTATCTCAAAAAGAAAAAAAAAAACCTCCAATCCGATTCAAGCCGTGCGTGTGCAACTTTGAAAATGAGTGAATAGATAAGTAACTGGGTTTGCTTTGTGGTGAGAGAGAAGTGGAAAGTGAAAACAAAGAAAAGTAAAGTAGGTTTTGAATTTTTGTGCTTTGTCTGACCTGTATTAGGTATGTAATTTTTTTTAAAGTCAATGACAATTTACGAATATACCCCTCACTATGAGGGGTAAGTTGGGGGTGCACGTGGACCCCCTGGGACAAAGGTCTCTACACCATTGACCGAAGCAGTCTAAATGTCAGGTTTATATTGGGTTCTCCTTTTAGACTTGAGTTACAGAAATGAAAATAATAGCGGTACGACTGAATATGTTCCATGAATGTATTCTATTATTTCGTTGTGCCATTTAAATAAAATTTTTAAATCCCTAGTTTTCTTTTAGGTCTGCAGCATTAACAACATTAGGTTGCACGCGCACACACTACACCCATTTTTCCCTTTCTTGATATTTACAGATATTTGTTCTAAATGTGGATGTATAAGCGCTTTAAGGTTGCAAATGAGCATGTACTAGCCAGTTTACTTTGAGATATTGATGTGATATATCAATGCGCATGTGGACAGTAAGGAGGGAAGTAAAGGGCGTTGATGATTATCAATAATGCGCATTTGTTTGGGATGAGGGAAGACCAGAAGAAGTTGGGTGGCCTTTTTTCTAGGGATCATTCTACAAAAGGCGATTCTTCGATTTATGTTTTTTTAGTTGTTGGGAAAAGGAAGAGTTAATCAAAATAGAAGTGGGAGGAATAGATTTTCAAGTCAAGGACAAATTGGAATGTGATGTTAATGATTAGAAGTTCGTTTTCATCCTTTTTATTTATTTTTTAATTTAAGGAAGACGTAAGCCATATTATATCACTTAGAATGTTACACACGAGAATTGATTTCAAAATATTCATCATCTAAAGAAATCATACCACTAGGCCAAATAACCAATGGTTATACATTTTCATCCTTTAGTTGTTAGTAATTGAAATGACCTAAATTTTTGTATGATGATTCAAAATTCATTAGTAGTTGAAGTAACCTAATTAATTGTTAGTAATTGAAGTAACCCAATATTTTGTATGTTGATTCTCAATTCATGATTTATTTATGGGTAAAATATATTCAAAGCCATTAAACTATCTCTTGAGTCCTATTTTAGTCATGATCAAATTATTTTTGGTCCTAAAAGGACTATTAGTTTAACAATTGAGTTTCATTTTGACCATTCCGTTTATTTTTCCATTAACCTGCTCCTAGAGAGCAAACCACCCACCCACTGCTGCCCCAACCCTTTAATCCCCGCTGAGCCACTTTGGTTAACCTTTGAAAAGATATGATAGCAACATATACAGTACATACTGCCATATATGAATGTATTATATATATACACACACTACACATAAATATATATATATATATATATATATATATATATATATATATATATATATATATATATATATATATATATATATATATATATATTATTTTTTTTGCCACACACACACACACAAAGTGATTATTATGGCTTTCTAAATAATTAGGGTAAAGTTGTAAATAAATACTATTTAGTGGCAAAAAAATAATTAGTGTAAGTTATTTCACGATTTTGACCTTAATAGCTAGTGCATTTTAACAGAAAAATAGACGGAATGGCCAAAATGAAATCCCATTGATAAAATAATTTGATGGCAAAATAGGACTCGTAAGATAGTTTAAGGGTCTTGGAAATATTTTACCCTTTAGGGGAATAACATTCCAAATGTTAATATTTACTTTGGTGGTTTAATTAACTAAATTTTCAATTTAAATTAAAAAGAAGCATTGATAGATGTCGCCTTATTTTTATTACTCATTTATCACACTTTCTTCATAGTGGTCTTCGATGGGTTGCTTGCAATGGTAATTTGATCCACTTTTAGACTGATCATTGCGTAGGTGATGGTCCTTTTGTTAATGTTGTTGTGTCTCCTATCCCTCCAGAACAATTGGATCTTCCTATTAATCATTTTGTGAGAGATAATGGTTCATGGGACGGGGTTATTTTCCATGAATGCCCTCCATCATCCGTTCTACAGATTGCAAACCATCATATTTGGGTGGATAATCTAGTGGAAGATTTTGTTTGGTGGTCTCTTAATTCGAGTGGGGTGTTCTTTGTTGCCACAACTTTTCGGTATGGCTCTTTGATGACTGATAAAACTAGAATTAAGTGGGAAGTGATTTGGAAATTGAAATGCCTTCAACACATCAGAACCTTGCTCTGGCAAGCTGCACACCGACATCTTGGTTGTGGTTCTTAATTATCTCGTAGAGGGATTATTGATAGTGCATCATGTCAGATTTGTGGTGCAGTAGTTGAAGATGTTGATCACATCTTTAAATTTTGCCCGCGAGTGAAACTAGTCTGGGAATGACTCATTCTTCAGTAAAATCATCGATTGTTCTTCTAGTCAAATTAGTGTGATTAGTGGAATGATAATACCAAAAGCTCGGCACTTTGGCAGGGCCTGAATTGTTGCATTGTCTTTGGAACTATAGTGTGGCTCATCTGGAAGTGGCGCAATGACATACTTTTTGGAGATGGAAAATTTATGTTCGACAATGATATGGAGACTTTGATTTTTAAGTTAGCATTGGATAATACTGTTACTTGGAATACTCATGGTATTTCTATATCCCACCACAAACATCGTATTGATATTGGATAGGAAAGACCAGTTTGTGGTTACAAATTAAGTACTGATGGTTGTACCAAATGTGATCCTGGTGTTGCAGAGGCAGGAAGAATCATTTGCAATATGAATGGTGAGTGGGTTGCTAGCTTTGCAACTAACTTGGGGGTAACGAAGAGTTGTCGAACTGCATTGTTCGCCTTATTGGCAGGAGTTAAATTGGCACAGATTGATGAACTTCATATTGAGACTGGTTCTGCCATTGTGTGTAATTTATTAAAGGATAACTCATATTTGTTTAGTACCCTACGCCCTTTAATTGAAGACTGTAAGCAAATACTCTCACGCCACAATAGTTATAAGCTGACTCCTATTTCCTATGAAACTAATAGATGTGCTGATACTTTGACAAACTTGGGATTACGACAACAGTTTGAAATATTTTGAATTGACAACCCTGCAAGATCTGTGTTATTGTTGATGGAGAAAGATATTAAGAGTAAAATATTTAATCGTTTAGTGTAGTCCTTCCGGTTTTCGCCTCTCTCGAAGGAAAAGAGAAAAATTTATAAATAAATTTGATCATCTTGAGGTTCGTTTCAAAAGTTTAATGATTATTTTAAAGTTAAAAATAATTTAGAGAATAATTTGGTGTGACCACAAAAATATTGCACCCTAATTTGCCTTTCACAAGGTTAACTAAAAGTCAAATACAGTCCAATTTTGCAAGTGGTTTGGATAGTTTCAAAGCAATCAAGGCAGTCAAGTTTTTTTACAAAAAAAAAAGGCAGTCAAGTTTGAATCACCCAAAACCTCACGAGGTGGAAAAAAGTACACCCAAAATGAATACTCGTGCCCAACCCCGATAAATTTGAAGTTGACCAGTTAAGCTTGAGCAACAGTAAAATTGGACCATGGAACTTGGAAGCCATGGAAATTATTTCTCCAGGCATGATACAAGTGGTCCACTCTGTATGGACCCGCATGTCGTCTGCATTAGGTATTAGATGGTCCTATCCATTTTATACGACAAATAGCAACAGACACAACACAACTCCATTTTCATTTCTGGCTTATGTCCTTTGCTTCCCTTCTCGCAGCACAAGATGTAATGCAGAACAGCCCATCACAACTCACAATTAGTCAAAGTTCTCCAACTCAACTAACTCAAGGCTATCATACATATATGCAAAGGCCCCCCACCCTCAACCCCCATCATGGGGCTGTACCACTGTCATGGCGGCAGAGTTGTGACAAAAGATCCAGTGATGGAGAGGATATATATCACACAAATAGAGATATTGATGCGACTCAATCTTAAGACATGGTTAGCTGAAGTCATTAACCAAGTGATTTTGATTGAGCCGCGTCAATATCTCTCCTTTTATGCCTCTCTTTCATATGGCTGCATGCAGATCCAATTAAAGGTATGTAGATGAAGCTCAGCTTTGATTTTTCTCCCTTGTTTCTTAAGGTTTGTGCTTCTTTAGACTTCCGCCTCATATGGCTCCATCCGTAGCTTCTGTCATTGGTCTTGACAATTGAGCACTATTTAAATGCATCTTGCATGCATATAGTCTCATAAAATAAAAATATGAGAACTAAGATTTAACTTCAATTGGATGCGGGTATCAAATCCCGCAATTCATACATAAATGGCAATCATGAATGTCAATCAGGCTAGATCTGGTTGTAGTCAAGCCTTCAAACTAGACTACTAGAAGACAATGAACCTAATTGTGTACAATTAGCATTGGGTTTACGTTGACTTTTCTTTGTGGAAGTACTATTTTTAATTTCTTGATGAAATTTTCTTACAAACAGCTGAAGGCCTGCTGTTAACTGCCATATATGTATGTTTGTATATTTGAATTTTTCTTGTAAGAGTGACAGTCGAAAGGAGGATTTAGGATTGTTTCTGAGTGAAAGTTATAACACATAATTTTACAATTTTTCGCGATGCATTGGATCCACTTATGGTAACAGTTGAACATGAATTTGATCGGCGACAATTATCGGTTTCAAGAGCAACCATTCCTTGCAAGGGCGGAGTCAAAAATTTAACGTTGGTGGCCGAATTTTTTTTGCACAGTGTTTTTTATACAGTATTTTTTGGTGAGAAATGCTATATACCACTTTAATTTTCACACTCAAATACCACTTCCCATGTGTATGCTTAGTTGACATATTAAAATAGGAGAGAGAAATAAAAAAGTTAGTTATTTTAACATGCCAACTAAGCATCCACATAAGAAGTGGTATTTGAGTGTGAAAATTAAAGTGAGATATAGCAATACTGTTCTTTGGTATAGTAAAAAGAGACTTACTTTTTACCGTTTTATTAAAAAAAATTTGGTTATGATTTTATGTTACAGCACTTTAAAAGATTTGGTAAGCAAAATAATCATTCCGAATATATTTTTGAATATCAACTAGTTTTATACTTTGGATGCACCAAAATATTATAATAATTCTAAATTGCATATTTAACTTTAGTTCTTGTTCATGGTAGAAATTAAACAGTCTATGTATTCAATAAATATTAAACAATCTAATTTGATGCAGTAGATAATAGTTATAACTTAGTGGTTAGACATTAAATAAGATGTTATGAGTTTGAACCTAATTAGATGTCATGTTTTTTAGATATTAATTCTTTTTCATGTATAACTAAAACTACAAAAATAAATGTAATTATGGTGACTTGAACTCCAACCATTCCTTGCATCATGGATGAATAGGGAGCAAGAGATAATATTGCCCATGGTGAGATTAATATTCTCTAACTGTAGAGATTGTGCTAAGTCTGTGTACTTCTTTGGCTCTAAAATGGAGAAGTTGTAGATATGCTTACTTTTACTCTCCTTTAATAAAAGAAATAACAATTTTTTTTTTTTAATTTATGAGGAAAATATTCTTACTTACCTAGCCCTACATGGAGAGGCCCGAACTTCAATCCAGGTGGTGAAAGAAATAACAATTGATCATGCATACTTGTATTCATCATATAAAATTATATATGCGTTTCTTATCTGTATGAATATAGGAAGAGAGAGAGAGCGTAGGTGAGACTTGAAAGGATATGTTTGGTATGCCATCATATTAGCCTTCTCCTCAGTTGTTACATCTGATCAATATTTTTTATTTTTAATGTTGTAAGCATTCTATGTATGACGTAATCAAAGCAAAGGGTATCCAGGATCCAGTGTGGACAAATTCTTCCATTACGAAATCGCTAGAGACCAGGTTTGTTAATAGAATATCAACTTTATTATATATCATTGCTGTACAATTTAAATAGAAAAAGATGTAATTTCAATATTACACTGTGTTTAGATGTATTTTCTGTAGTGATAAGGATGTCAAGAAAGAAGTAGGAAACAGACCGTGGTGAAGAAATAATCTAAGTTAGTTCATCTAATTTAGCGGCAAACGTAACTGAAATGTCGGCGGGACCCTTTTGCATTCAGTCACCAAATTTAAGGTGTGTAATCATGCAATGAGAGATATTAAAATATACAGTCAAATATCAAAAATATCAAATATAAGTTATATAACATATAATTTAAAAAAAACCAAAAAAATGAAAAAAAAATAATTTTTTTTTTCAAATGTGCACACCCTCATCATACAATAGGTCTGCCACTACCCTTCTGGCTTACTTTTTGCACCGGTTTCTATTCATAGTAGGATCTGTTGATGACAGTTTACCTAACTGGACTTTAAACCATGAATCGAGCCTGTAGTCCTCGATTGGTTGTCCAGACCTGCAAAACAAAGGACCTAAGGTTTGGGTTTGGCGTCCTCCTCTAATGCTTAAGTTAGTAAGAGAACTAAAGAATGCTTGTATAAAATAAACAACTAATAGCAAATAGTGAGTAAGAGATTAGTTATCTTTTTTAGTTGGTGAACCCATGTATTTATAGTGAAATAAGGAGGCTTATACCCATTGAGGGATCTCTGATTTTGAGGAATTGGTTGCACCTTAATAGGGGTACAGGCCCCTGAATTGTGGAGTGGATTGTGCCCATGATCATTAGGGGGTTAGTTGACATCTTTTTGAATGGGTCAATACCCGTTAGGCTTGATTTGGGTCATGTTGGGTTGAGCATCTTAGGCCCATAATCTGTGTTAAATATGGCATGTTACTCTAGCCCAATTGATTTATTATCCTTTTTGGCCCAATCTTTATAGCCCAATTTTCATGCCACATCAGTTGCCTCCCATTCCGCTGGGCTCTAATGGAGGCTTGGGGAATGTTTTGCATTAATCTCTACTCCCTTCTTGGTGCACCTTTGATCTGTTGGGCTTTGCCGCCTTTTTGCTTTTGGCCCATGGCCTAGTTTCTTAAGAGAGAGTTTTGATCTCTTCCCTCTTAATTTCGAAATCTTGGTAGTTGAAAGGCTCTTCATCTTTCCAGACTCCTCTGACGCTTAGTCTGCTTTGCTATACTCCTTCGACGTCTAGTCTGTTCCTCTTTCATCCTCTTTAGCTATGTACAATCTCTTTGCTCTTTCTCATATTTTCTTTCAAGCAAACATGGTGAACAATAAGAGCAGTTCATCTAGTGATCACATGGAGGTGATAGTTACGGGCTTTTCAGCTCCGATTAGGGTAGAACCCATTTCTCTTTTTCAACCTATATGCTCTAGAATTAGGGCTAAATTAGGTAGGGAATTGACTAAGATGCCGGCTAGGGCTAGCTCCGAAGGTACCGTCGTTGAGTCCTCGGACGCAGGTGGTGGGGATGTGTTCATGGTTGATAGCAGAGCTTACAACACCACTCTTACCGAGATTGAGCCTCTCGAAAAGAAAGGGGTTTTCCCTGATGCCTTTGAGGTGTGACTTCCTGATCGCGATAGGCCTGCCACTCCCTTGATGATGGCGAGTGTAACACCCCGATCCCTCACGTGGCCGGAGCCCCGATCCAAATTCCGAGGTCCCAAAAAATGAGGGAAAATAGACAGAGTTTTCCCTGTACTTAAGCCTATCCACAAACTTACAAGCAGAAGAATTCATACAACAACATCCCAAAATAGATATATAAAGTTTCAAAACCAAAGCCTAAGACTATCCTAACTTTCTTTCCTTAGATGGTACATACATGCTCTAATACTTTAAATTAAAATTTAATTACATTTCTTCACATAACAATTACAATCGAAACCAACAAATAAAATACAAGCCAGATAATCCAAATCACTTCACATAAGCTCACATAAATCTTTCAACCAAAGCTACAGGAAACCAAGAGTCACTTGACCTTCCACTTCTACCTCCCGAGGCTATCAACTTCATGCCTGAAAACGTTAGAAAAAGGGGAGTGAGCAAACATTGTTGTTCAGTGAGGGAGGGAAACATATAACTGGGGAGTTTTTGAAAAGGTTTTCATGCAATGCAAATAAATCACATAGTCAATTAACAAGAAAAGTACTAACTCAAAACACTAAGGTTATGTACCACATCTAAATAGACTATATATATAAACATTAACTACATTTAACTATGTAAAGACAATAAGGCAATCACAATAACTCAATTAACTTTACAAGACAAATATACGATAAAGAACTATCTAATAGTCATTAAAGAAGATAATCACCCATGAGAAGACAAATACACCAAGTAATCCCAAGAATACAATATCAAGACAACGTGTTATTCAAGTAAACAAGCTAGATAACACATACAAAAGAGTAACTCTCTAAGGACTTAGGGCCCAAGCGAGAGTTACTTAATAAAAGGATACGATGATCACCACGAGTGCAAACCACGAACCACAATCCTCGAGCTACGAACCACGAACCACCATCCTCGAGCTATGAACCACGAACTAGATATGATGAAGATACCAATTACGAAACTAATAAGCCGACATCCCTATACACCAAACAAAGGTGCTCTGGATGTAACACCCCGTTAATCCTACGACCCAACTCTCCCAGGGCGGCATCCCTAGCTAGAGAAAGACTGGGAACCATGGTAGCCGAGGTATACCGGCAAGCCCGATGCTGCCCAGCTTGCCCGACACTACCATGCCCAAATGGTTGCGCAACCATGATAATGATAGAAGCAAGAGTAAGATAGCAAGATATGTACGAGACACTAGAGGTGGCTCCTACGGGCTCAAGAGATGGCCCAAGGCACTTTGTCCCGCATAACACTT
Organism: Ehretia macrophylla; assembly: GCA_037974665.1. Lineage (NCBI taxonomy): Eukaryota > Viridiplantae > Streptophyta > Magnoliopsida > Boraginales > Ehretiaceae > Ehretia > Ehretia macrophylla. The sequence continues at coordinate 11,683,499 of CM075768.1, forward strand.
AGTTCTCGTACATATAGATGCTTAAACATAAAGAACATAATATGACACTTAAGCACGTAGCACATAATCACGTAGCAATATAAATAAGCATAAAATGCCATGAAAGGGAGGAGTGACAAAGTAGGCCACTACCTCATGCGAGTGCACACGATTATGCAATGAATACTCTAACAAGCTTTACTTTAAAGTAAAATTAAGTAATATGACATGACACTTTTCTATGTCTCCACGCATAACACATTATAATAATTGAACAAGTGATAATGTAGACAACTACGCTCTTGTGTGATTTCTAACGCAAGTGCACGTATCGTAACAAGTAATAAAGTGATAAGTAAATATCGTTCCCACGAGGACTGTGATTATTAAGTACCGAAATTGGTGTAGCTCTAACTTTATTTGGACAATCACAAATTTAGAATTTGTAACTAACGACTAAAGAAATTATAGAACTTATAACAATAACAACTAAAATAATTACGAAATTAATAAAAGATGGTAATTCAACAATTAAGAGGCTCTAGGGATTCCGATTTCACCAAGATTAATCATACTTGAAACTATTGATCTAAATCAATTGACTCTTATTCCTTACGTTGCCAGCAATTTTGCTAAAGTAGATATTAATCTTTCTCAAGCATCAATAACCTATCCCAATAAGCAAGCTAACTACATCTTTGTAATAACTGTGAACTTATGGAACGCAATAAGCCCTAGAAATTCAAATGCTGCACTAGATCTCATAACTATCTCTAGCTTATGACGATTTAATGGTATTTCACACGTGGTCTAATTTAGTTATCACTTCTCAGTCTTAAACTAAATCACGACTCATGTAATTGTTGATCAGACAATTACAAGCATTAAACTCAGCATAAAATACTCAACGCAGATATGAAATAGTTCATCAATCAATCAAAACCAAAAGTATCAAATATTCATAATCTGGCTACATCGTAGCCCTAGAAAATTAACTTAGAACATCATAAAGAAATTAAATAAAATCCAAGACATAGTATAATTCATGATGAGAGAGATAGAGAAAACTAGGATTTGGAGAAGAATCGTGGTAGAAGTTCGTCTTCGGATTGTTCTCCGTCTTCAACTCGTGAATCCTGAAGTTTTTGTCCCCTCGGGAATGTTTCTTCTGCTGCAAAAACCAGCCGCTAGCAAAAGCTCTCATCTCAAACGTTTATTTTCCTCTTTTTAAACATAGGGTTTCTTCTTTTCGCACCTTTTACAAAATTGCCCTTAAATTTCCTATGATGCTGCGCAGCTGCGTTATAACTACGATACTTCTATTTTTTCTTCAATTTCTCCACAAGTTGCATGAAAGCCAATCCTTTGCTATTTCTCTTCAATCTTTGCCTCAAAACTTAGTTTGTCTCTTATAATTCACCTAGCTTGCAAAACAAATACGAAACCAATCAAATTGCTCATAAATTACTCAAGAACTAACCAAATTTAAGTGAAAATTGTACTGAAATCATGTATCAATAATACACCCAACAAACACCCCCAAACTTAAGCTTTGCTTATCCTCAAGCAAAATACACAACTAAGGAAAGAAAGATTCAAAAAACTAAATACTCAACACAAGACAACTCACGAAACCAATGCTGTGGGATAATAAATTTTTCACGGCCTCAGTAGCAACCTTTCACAACTCAACCTTGAAAGGAAATTTTCAATTATAAGCATGAGAAATCTCAACTTCACATAAATTTCATTCTACTTTAAATCCCCCAAGTGAGTGTGTGTATAGCCTCTATCCTAATCAATTGTACCCGGATGAGTTTATGCAAGCTAAGTGAATTGTCAATGTGGATCTTTTATTTTCAATCACTTAGGACTTCATAGGCTTACTTTTCATGCCACTCTCTACTAATGTAGGTTAATCATAGCATTAAAGATCAGTAAGACTTTACATTTGGTTGTAACGTGTGGCTAGGGTCAAGGTAGGATAATAGATATAACATAAGGCTAAACTACCCGTAAGCACACAATTATTCGAGAATGTTCAATGGAGCACATGCCAACTCTACTTCTTATCACCACAATTATTCAACATATCTCTTTTTTTTCTTCTTTCATTTTACTTCCTCAACATTCATCCACAACCTTTATATACACAAAAAGAAACCACACTCCCCCAAACTTGCATTTTGATATTAACTACAAGGAGTGTGGCTCTTCTCTTTTCTTTTCATTCTCTTTTTTATTTATTTATCAAGACTTCATATTTTTTTTTCAAAACAACACATCACCAAATCATCAAACCTCCCAGCATTCAATACAAAACATGACTCCATATAATCATCTTAGAACAATCATATGTTACAGGTAGGAGGGTCATAATATGGGGAAATCAAACTTGACAAGTTAAGGAAGATATTGTAAGTTGCGTAAGAAAGAAAAGGCTATCTTAGGCTCAAAGGGGTGACCTAGGGATATTCAATTATTACAAGGGTTGGCTTGAAAGGCTTAAACGATCCAAAGATGACCTAAATTATTTTCCTAATACTATGTAACCTAGGATTTCACCTAGAGTGACAATCAAGCAAGTTCTAAAGCCCTCTAGTCATTTTTCTATTCATTTAAACTCACATAAACCTTCTCTAAGTACCAACATAACTAAGTGAGGCTAAGTGCGCAATAGGTGGGGATTTTTCGTAAAACGAAGCTATGTTTCAGTCAATTATCCTCATTACTATCATGTACTCCTTACGCTACTCATCATCGGCCTATTTCTTATCTTTTCAGCATTACTTTCAGATTTTTTTATTTTTTTATTTTTTTATGATAATGAAAAGAACTAAAACACGTAACACAAAAACACATAACACAAAACTCAGTAAGACAGGCACAAAACAAATAAGGAGACACTACCCCCAAACTTTAAAGAAAAACATTGTCCTCAATGTTAAAACACCAAAAAGAAAAGTGAGTAGCAAACTTCCTTGAATATCTGCTGGAGTCATTCATCATCTGAAGGGAAGTAATCACCAGTCGGCGGACTAGAATAATCAGTCAATTTCACCTGTCCAATCACACCCCACACAATCATCGCCTACGCACTTTTAGAACTTCCAATCTCCCACAACACAATTGCAACTTCTTTAATCTTGTCTCAATAACACAGTGCAACTGAAAATTACCTAACAAATACAACTCACCACCACTATAAGTGAGTCAAGAAAGAAAAATAACCACACCACGCATTCACAAATTACCCAACCAACATCTAGATGTACATTCACAAACTAACCAAGCAATCACGGACCATGGAGATTCACAATGTAACAGTCCTGTATGCAATAGTAGTACAGTTGTATACTACTAGTATTCCCCAAAGGCTCCATAAGGGCCTCAATGCCCACAATACCAAAAATACACCACTCAATCAACTTTTGTCTTACTGCCCCTGGTTGCAAGCTTCAAAGAAATATTTCCTTCTTTTTTTTTTTCAATTCAACTATATGCACAAAAGCAAAATCACTCACCAATCTCCGATAATTCTCTACTGCCATTGTGGAGCACTACCGACGTTGTACGTGGGATGGGTTTGGTGGTTATGTATGCTAGTACTGAGTTAGAGAGAGAGATTGGAGGTGGTGGGGAGAAAAGTAAAAGTTCGCTGCCTCTATAAGCTTGTCGTCGCTGCTACGTTGTCGTCGACGTGGTGAAGAGAGCGACTTGAGGAATGGAGGGAATAAGAGCTTGAGCATTAAACTGTGAGATTGAAGATATTATATGGGTTAAGGGTTTATGAGATTTGGGTATTGATGTGGGTTTGGATAGGTAGAATTTTGGTTTTGGGTCGGGTTGGATTTGGGGTATAAGTTGAGCTATGCGATCTGATAAATTAGAATATGAAATGGGTTTGGTAATATGACATGGGTTGGTGGGCTTGGTAAGTGGGTTTGTAAGTGGCTGAATTTTTTTTTCTTTTTTTTCGAACATCACTGTAGGGATGCCAGCGCAGCTGCGCCTTTTTTTAGCGCAACGACGCTACTCACGAATGTAACTTGGCATCAGCGTCAGTGCAGTTACGCTACATTTAGCGCAACAATACTACTTAAAAAAACGTAACTTCAAACAGCGTCAGCGTAGCTGCGTTACATTTTGGCGCAACAGCGCTACTTTCACAACTCTATTTTTTCTTGTTTTTTCTTCAATGCACGTATTCCCTTCAATCCAAACACTATTTTCTCCCTGAATTGACTTGGTACCATTTCTCTTTGGTTCGGCTTCCCCCAAACTTGTTCTTGAACCTAACATGACAATAAAAAAAATGTAAAAATTAACTACGACAACTATATTGTGAAAATAAACTAAAAATAAACACGACTATTAATGAAAGAAAAGTAAGAACATTCGGGTTGCTTCTCGAAAAACGCTTGTTTTAACGTCGACAGCCCGACAGAGCAATTTCTTCATGATGAGTTAAGGTGGACAACGGTCTTGTGCTTATCAAACTTATCATCCCAATAAGTTTTCAACCGTTGTCCATTGACCTTGAATGTCCCTTTCTCTAGATGAGTGACTTCGATAGCACTATAGGGAAACACTTTAGTCACAACAAAGGGGCTAGACCATCTTGACTTGCATTTTCCATGAATCTGTGGGTTATAAAGAAGTATTTGTTGCCCAAGCGAGAAATCTTTTCCTGAAATGAGTTTATCATGCCAATCGTTTGTTCTCTCCTTGTAACTTCTTGCATTCTCATTTGTTCCATCACGGGATCCTTCTAGCTTATTCAATTGCATGAATTCGTTTTTACCCACTGCTTGTACACCCATGTTTAGTTGTTTAATAGACCAATATTCCTTGTGCTCTAATCCCACCTGTACAAAAGAATCATCTTGTAACAAGCTAGCCTCCAAGGGATCCAATTGACCCCCATGGTTAGACACTATAGCTTTTATGGCATCAATGTGAAAACAACTATCACTCGCTTCTGGGTACTTGAAAGCCTTGAACACATTAAAGGTTACCTCTTCCTCTTGTACTCGCAACCTAAGCTCACCCTTTCGAACATCAGTAAGTGCTCCCCTAGTGGCAAGGAAAGGTCTTCCAAGAATGATAGGAATTTTCTTGTCTTCCTCTATATCGAGAACTATAAAATCCGCAGGGAATATGAACTTGTCAACTTTGACTAGCACATCTTCAATAACTCCTCTGGGATGCTTTAGCGAGTGATCAGCTAACTGTAATATTACAGTTGTGGATCTTGCCTCTCCTAAACCAAGTTTCTTGAAAATAGACAAAGGCATTAAATTAATACTAGCACCTAAATCACACAAAGCTAACTCAAAAACAACATCGCCAATTTTACATGGAATAGTAAAACTCCCTGGATCTTTGAGTTTTTGTGGTAACTTCTTTTGTAGAATAGCGCTGCACTCTTCAGTAAGTGCAAATGTCTCATAATCTCCAAGCTTTCTCTTATTCGAAATGATGTCCTTCATAAACTTCACATAACTCGGTATTTCTTCAAGCGCATCTGCGGATGGAATATTGATGTGAAGTTTCTTGAAGACTTCAAGAAATTTAGCAAATTGCTTATCAAGCTTATTTTTCTGCAATCGTTGAGGGAATGGCACAACCAAATGTGACTCCTTCATAGGTTGTGGCTAAGCTTCTACTTTATCTTTATCTTCTACCTCATTCTTTGCTTCACCTTTCGCAACCTTTTTGGTTTTCAATGGCTCATCTAACTCCTTGCCGCTTATCAAAGTGATCACTTTGCAATGCTCCGTGCCATCTTTTTTGGGATTTACCTCCGAAGTATTAGGTAAACTTTCTTGTTGTCTTTCAGAAAACAAAGTAGCCATTTGAGTAAACTGCACCTCTAAATTTCTGATTTGTGCGGATTGGTTCTGGAGGGCAGTCCTAGTTTCATTTATAAACTGAGTTTGCGAAGTCGCCAACTGAGCCAATGCATCCTCTAAGTTTACCTTCTTCTCTGGTGTTGGGTTATTCTGCTCAGGCTGCAACATATTCTGATTATTTCTCCAAGATAGATTAGAATGATAACACAATCCTGGATGATATCTGTTGGGATATTGATTGTGCTGCTGCCAATTAAAGTTTCCCACATACTGTGCTTGTTCTATTGTGCCTTGCGCAAATGGATTGCCAACCTAACATTCTGTACTATAATGCGGACCACAACAAAACTCACACACCACTATCGCCTGAACAACATTAACAGTTACCTGATTATTCTGCATCTGTTTCGCGAGATTATCAATTTTTGCTGCCAAAGCAGTTATGGCGTCAATCTCATGGATCCCAACTAATTCTTCGGTGTGACTCTCTCGCTTGACCACTGCAAATTGTTCAAAACAATATCTTCAAGTAACTCATAGGCTTTGTCTGCAGTTTTATTCATTAGAGCTCCTCCTGCTGATGCATCAATCAAAGTTCTTGTTGAATTTACCAACCCATTGTAAAGATTGTGAACTTGCATCCATTTTGGTACTCCATGATTAGGACACTTCCTCAACAATGCCTTATACATCTCCCACGCTTCACATAGAGTTTCTCCTTCATGTTGAGCAAAGTTATTGATTTCAATGCGCATCTTCGCTGTCTTGCCAGGTGGGAAAAATATCGACAGAAACTTGTGCACCAAATCATCCCAAGTGGTGATTGAATCCGAAGGCAGCGAGTTCAACCATTCCTTAGCTTGATCCTTCAAGGAGAAAGGAAACAAGCGAAGGCGTAAAGCTTCATCAGTGACTCCATTGTATTTAACAGTTCTGCAGACTTCTAGAAAATTAACTATGTGCTGATTAGGGTCTTTAGAAGGCAGTCCATGGAACTGAATATTCTGAATCAACTGCAGCATCACTGTCTTCAACTCAAAATCATTTGCCTGAATCGCTGGCCTTCTAATCACAGGGTGAATTCCAGTGGATGGCAAAGCATAATCTCGCAGTGTTCTAGGCGGATTTTCCTGATTGAGTGCTTGATTATTTCATTCCTGCCCTACCACGACATCAACCATATTCCCATGCAAATGATGGGTAGTAACTATTTTCTCCTTTCTGTTCTTCCGACAGGTCCGTTCTATCTCAGAATCGAAAAGCAACAAACTGCTACCTCCTAACTTTCGCATGCACGTAAAGGAATATGTTTATGAAACACACGTAACGAAAATAAGAGAACAAAACAAAATAAAATAAAATCCAAAGTAAAATCAAAGCTATTTGGTATCGATATTAATAATTGACACAGTCTCCGGTAACGGTGCCAAAAACTTCTTGTGTGATTTCTAATGCAAGTGCACGTATCGCAACAAGTAATAAAATGATAAGTAAATATCATTCCCACGAGGACTGTGATTATTAAGTACCGAAATTGATGTAGCTCTAACTTTATTTGGACAATCACAAATTCAGAGTTTGTAACTAATGACTAAAGAAATTATATAACTTATAACAATAGCAACTAAAATAATTACAAAATTAACAAAAGATGGTAATTCAATAATTAAGAGGCTCTAGGGATTCCGATTTCATCAAGATTAATCCTACTTCAAACTATTGATCTAAATCAATTGACTCTTATTCCTTACGTTGCCAGCAATTTCGCTAAAGTATATATTAATATTTTTCAAGCATCAATAACCTATCCCAATAAGCAAGCTAACTACATCTCTGTGATAACTATGAACTTATAGAACACATTAAGCCTTAGAAATTCAAATGCTGCACTAGATCTCATAACTATCTCTAGCTTATGACGATTTAATGGTATTTCACACGTGGTCTAATTTAGTTATCACTTCTCAGTCTCAAACCAAATCATGACTCATGTAATTGTTGATCAGGCAATTACAAGCATTAAACTCAGCATAAAATACTCAACGCATATATGGAATAGTTCATCAATCAATCAAAACCAAAAGTATCAAATATTCATAATCTGGCTACATCGTAGCCCTAGAAAATTAACTTAGAACATCATAAAGAAAATAAATAAAATCCAAGACATAGTATAGTTCATGATGAGAGAAATAGAGAAAACTAGGATTTTAAGAAGAATCGTGGTGGAAGTCCGTCTCCGGATTGTTCTCCGTCTTCAACTCACGAATCTTGAAGTTTTTGTCCCATCTGGAATGTTTCTTTTGTTGCAAAAACCAGCCGCTAGCAAAAGCTCTCATCTCAAACGTTTATTTTTCTCTTTTTAAACATAGGGCTTCTTCTTTTCGCGCCTTTTATAAAATTGCCCTTAAATTTTCTGCGACGCTGCGCAACTGCGCTATAACTGCGCAACGTCTATTTTTTCTTCAATTTCTACCCAAGTTGCATGAAAGCTAATCCTTTGCTATTTCTCTTCAATCTTTGCCTCAAAACTTAGCTTGTCTCTTATAATTCACCTACATTGCAAAACAAACATGTGACCAATCAAATTGCTCATAAATTACTCAAGAACTAACCAAATTTAAGTGAAAAGGTGCTGAAATCATGTATCAATAATACACCCAACATACACCAATAGATAAACATCATATACAGTACATTTAAGCTCTTAACTAACCAATTAAAGGTCAATTACTAACAACTATTTCAATTTTCTATAAACTAGCTCTTTTAGTCCAATACAAGCACATACAAAATGAAACCCAAGTAAACCACAATCCGACCATTCCATATTTCTAAGGACACTTTATGATACCTTCTAAAGCTATGAAAACTCATTTTTAACTACACTTACTAAAAAAGCTCCAAAAGCCCCTTAGTCACTTTATACTACAACTACTCAAACCACTCGTTAATTTAATGCCATAAAAGCTTTTAAACACTACTTAACATAATTAACACTAACCAAAGCATCCACACACACCCGGACAACCAAACCGTACAAGGCCCTTTAGTATTCAATCCAATTAGGCAAGTTTATTCAAGTTTTATCCATTCTAAACACTAACCTAGATTCAATAACACCTAGGACATTATTAGATATCATAGAATTAACCTCATAATCAAGAATTAACAATAAACCCTAGAAATCACTATTTATCTTCAACAATTGGCCTTTGCAAAATCTCACATTCCAAGCTATTTAACAACACAAAACAAGTCCATATAGCTAGTAGACACTAAGTTATACAATATTCAAACATTATATTAGCATATAACTACAAATCTAGAAATTTCAAAACATGTTATAAACTTAAAAAATGCAAGAATATGTAATCCCTCACCAAAATGATGTTGACAAAGCAAGGTAGAAGTTCTTGGTTGGCTCAATTCCCTTTCCACAAGCTTGGATTGGTTCTAGCTCAAACCCTAGGATTGCAATTTTTTTTCCTTTTTCTCCATGAAGCTCACGGACTCAAGGCCTTCTTTTGCTTGTTTTTGTGCTTTTTAATATGTATATAGGTATATGTATGTAATATATAGATATATAGGTAAACATATATTAGATTGGGCCTTGGTTTATTTAGAATAAAATGCGAAAAACTCAATTAAAATAGCCCAAAGTAAATGCAACTAAAAGTAGCCCAAAATGTTGTCTAGTTTTCACTAATCATGCGAGACACGAAATAATTTTTCTACCCGCCTTCCCGACATGCTATGCAAGTAAAATTTATGAACGTATACCTAAAATCACTTATATAATAAGGGAAAAATATGAAATTTGTAAAATAAAATACTTTAATTTTTATCCCGGGTTCAAGGCTCGTTTTAAAAAGATAAAATTTAATATATTAGGTACTAAGAACAATCCCGTATGATATAAATGAAAAAATAATGGTTAAAATATTTTTATTTGATTTAAGTATATGTTAGTGCAACTTTAAAAGAAATGAGAAAAAATATACTAAATAAATATAAAAACTAAAGTAAACACATATACACATATAAACACATAAGTAACACCTATTTATATGCACATGTGTATAATGTACTATGTGCTAGGTCCGAGGCGTCACACTCTCGCCCCCTTAAGAAAATTGCGTCCTCGCAATTCTTTCTTATTAAAAGAATTCCACATCAACTACTACAATTCTAGGCAGGTTGATAAGATGAGCACTGAAGACCAAACTCCAATTATTCATCACTGTTGGAAGGTAGAAGCACTGTGTAAGAATACCAGTGAGAAATCCAAATCAGAATACTGCCAAGAATTCCACTGAGAATACCAAGAAGAGGTCCATATAAGAAATCTAAAGTAAGAGGCCAAATAAAGGCTCTATTGAAAATACCATTTAAGAGTCCAAATAAGAATTCCCGCTGAATACGAATATCATATGAGAATCCTAACCAAAAGTACGACAAAAATACCAATAAGAGATCTGAACAAGAATACCGCAGATATTACCAAATAACAACAATCAAATACCGAATTCAAATGTCACAAGAATACCCAAGTAACATGCAAGAATTCTGAGAAAGTACCCAATAAGAATCCCAATGACTGAACTCGAAACATAATTGCTGAATAAGAAGTCCAACTACCGAGCATTAGAAACCAACCATTGATCACCACATAAGAAATATCATCCTCTAATCACTGATAGTTGACTGATCAACTAGTTCCTCTTTAGGGGAAGAGTTTACTTACTATTTTCAAAGGGGTAATATATGTATGTAGTAGGTTGAATATAAAATAAACACTTAATACACATTATCACATACATCCAAGGTTGCAAACACTCAGGAAATTACTTAGATGCAAAATTAAGCAACATAAATGCACTTACCACACAACCTTTATATATTATGCAATTAGGACACATAGGCGCACATATTTCCAATCAAAGCCACACAAGTACACACATTCATGCAAAGTCACACAAGTCTCAAATGTAGGTACACCTATTCAAACACATTCCACATGCACGCACTCAGGGTTCGTTACCCAAAAGGCTGAGGACCCTGTCCCTGGCTGAGAGCTAACTAAGCTCTGATATCACTAGTAACACCCCGATCCCTCACGAAATTGGAGCACTGATCCAAATCCTAAGGTCACAAAAAATGAGAAAAAATGGACAGAGTTTCCCCTGTACTTAGGCCTATCCATAAACCTGCAAGCAGAAGAATTAACACAACAACATCCCAAAATAGATTGATGCAATCGGGTTGTACATTAAAATGTGCGCAAAATAAAACAAGTTAAAATACCCGCAAGTGCACGAATCTTCGTAGTGTAGTGTGCTCTGAGTGCGGAATCGTACCACTGGAAGGCTAGTTAGTTAAGTTAGTGAAATAGTGTGAAAGTGTTTAAAATTCTTAAGTGACAGGTTTTTCAATCGAAGTGTAAATTAAAATACAACTAACTAAGTTATCTAAATTAAACTAACTATTAGTTGAATACGAGGGGTAGTGATCTAGGGGTTGGAATATGTAAATGAGGCAATTTAATATAGGCTCGGTATCTAGGTTATCTAATTCTACAAGGGCTTAAGCTACAAGCATACACCTGGTTAAGCTAGAAGCTATAGACCTAGATAATCTACTTAGTTCATTTGCAAACTAAACTAAAGAACTAACCTTCAGATAGAAACTATGGTACAACATATAGTTTCATGGAATCTATGATACAACCTATAGATTCATGATTAAAACATTTATATGGAACTAAAGTAACACAATCATAATATTAACTACAAGTATAACATTATAATACGAAAGTAAAGCATTCATAACATCTACTTTAAAAGTATTACGTGTGAATACTGAATTAAAACAAGTCATACATTGCAATATGAATTGAATAAATTAAATCTGAGACCATATATTAAAATACGATCATTTATAATATTCATCCCTAAATATCAATCTACTCAGAAATAAATGAATACGAGTTATATAAATAAGATAGAGTCAAAAAAGGCTCCCCCATATTGACGAACGCGTATTTCTAATATCTGAAATTTGAGCAGAGGTCCGATGCAAGGTAGCTATTCGGGTGGAGCTAATTTTTCTCGAATAAGAACTACTAGGGATGAGTTTCCCCCGAATAAGAGCTTTCCTATTGAAAGCTATTCGGGCAGAACCTCCCCCGGATAATAACTACTTGGGTCAGACTTTCCCCTAATAGTAGCTATTCGGGCAAAATTTCTCTGAATTAGAACTACCTAGGTGGGATTTTCCCCGTATCCTACAAATTAATTAAATACAACTACGACTAAAACTAACTAGAATTAACTCAAAAATTGATTAAAAATAACCAAAATCCAAAATTAATTACTAAATTAGGAGGGAGGGGGGCTATTTATAGACAAAAATTCAGAGGCGCGCTCGAGCGCCAGTTTTGCGTGCTCGAGCGCGCTTGGTCTTCAATAGTGGACACGCTGCCACGTGGCGGCTTCTGGAATGCTCCAAGGGCGCGCTCGAGCGCGCGTCTACTCCAATGGCTTAATTCGCAACACCTATTTTCTTTTGGAATGTTGTGTTAATTTTTGCATAGGGTGCTCGAGCGCCAGGAGGGCGCGCTTGAGCGCCTTTTTGTTGACTTTTTGGGTCAGAGTTTTGACCTTTGACCAGGCTTTGACCGAGCATTGATCGAGGTATTTTCAAGCTATTTTCAGCATTCCGAGTCTGATTACGCTCTAGTTTTGGCCAAATTCCAACTCTAAGGACTCCATTATTCCACCGTTCCACATGTTTTCTCCAGTGTTCACTTTTTGACTTGCATTTTGGGTCTGAACATTCACTTTTCGGTATTCTCCTACATTGTATCGAAAGTATCAAAGTGTTGCAATAATTCCCAAGTTAAGATGCAAATGTAGTACAAATACCAAGGTTTGAGTGCTGCAAATACAGTTACATCAACATCCCCAAACCTAAACCTTGCTTGCCCTCAAGCAAGACTGTCTTTAAAATAGATGTGAAAATGAATTTTTCAGAAATTTTACAAGTCAAAAACAGATGAAATAATCTAATCTATCTTCTTGTCAAACATTTTCCAAAAATGAATTATAAGAAATGCAATCTACTATCTTAAACCTGTTCAGCAGTTGATGACAAACATGATAAGAGAACCTTGTACAAAGTTTTTCTCAAGCAGGTACTCTTATTGGAAATGGACTCTTGATTGCTTCGGAGTACATATTTAGAAGTAAACTAAGCAGATTAATTTCATGCAATTCTCAACTTTCAAGTTTATGCAAGCAGATTGGACCTTGATATTCTTGCCTACATTTGTAATCAAACTCTTGATCATGCCTTAACCCTTTAACATTTGCCAGAAATATAAAAGTACAACTAACAATATCTCTATATAGTGTTCAATTTCCTTTGCTTTCTAAATATCCCATGTAGTGGGCTTTATGGCCAACAATCCCCCGCCATTATAATTGAGGTTGCCAGGTTTCAAAGGGACCATAATATGCCTTAATCACCCAAGATATCCAGGCTCGAAACCTTACACTATAGCACATATCCCAAATTACAATGTTTAGGATAGTGGTGCTTAGAGATTTACAACATATTTACACCAAAAACTTTATTCAACAGTAAAAGTATGTACAACTCTTTTTCTTTTTTCTATTTTTTTCATTGTTTTCTTTGTTTTTCTTTTTCTCTTTTTTTCTTTTCAGAGTGTACATACAAACAGAGTAACATAACATACTGTACAGACATGGCATAAGGGTTTAAGTTTCAATCACAAGAAGTTCTCATAACAAACGACAATCCTATCTCAGTCCTTTCATAATCACATAGTTATCAATTGAAGAAATGAAGAACAACTAGATTTACTCATGAATACAGTACCCCAAAGTTTTTCTTACAGAGTTTTCTCAGAGTGTTTCACACTACATAGCTAACAAAAAAGGTTCTCAAATCATCTAAATCATCATTTTTAAACAGGTAAGGTAGCAAACTACTCTTTTCATGAACAAAAATGGTGTATTTCTTGTATATTTTAAAAAAGTTTTTCATGAAATGTACGCACCCCCCTCCCCTCCCTCCACCGAAACTTTGCTTGTCCTTGAGCAAATAGCAATGAAAGACAGTGAAAGTATAATATGCAAGTAATAACATAATGCTACATCCCCAAACCTATGGTTTGCTTACTCTACAGCGCAGGTTGATCAGGTATAAAGGGAAATGTGATAAGGAAAGATATCACCTGATGTGAAGTATTTTTATGTTGATGTCAAAGTTTTTCTATTAACTTTTGTCAAAAGATGTATCATTCTGCAATTAAAGATTAGTAGACAAAGCATTTTACAGATTATCACCAACATAGCAAAAATAATAGTTAATCTATACAAAATAGTATAAGGAAAAAGGGGTAAAAAACAATTACGTTCAAAGAAACTAACTAATACATAAAGCAAATAAATAAACTACCCAAACTATTTAGACTCTTTTATGGGGTTCTAGAGTTATGACAAAAATTTAAACAAACAGTAAAGCATTAAAGATAACACTAGGTTGCCTCCTAGTAGCGCTAAGTTTATCATCTTCAGTCAAACTACAAAAATCGCACATATAGAAAATAAACACACATAATAAGAAAACATTTTTAAATCTAGGTTGCCTCTTAGTAGCGCTGAGTTTCATGCCCTCAGCTAGGTGCTAATGTTAGAGCAATCTATGTTTAAAGCTCTTTGGCACATATTGCTTGATAATCGTTTCAGCACAGATTTTAACTGGAAAAGGGTCATGCAATAGATGATGGTACATTTTGCTTATAAAACATGCCTTTTCCAAGTTACCTTGAAAAAGGTGATGATTCCCATCCCAATGTGATGTGTGTGGGAATGTTCATGTTTATGTAAACATGGGCGATTTTGTGTTGTAAAACAGTGTTTCCCAATTTCAATTGGTCAACCCATAGATGAGAAGTATCTAACATATTGTTCAGAAATGGGTCAAATCCAACAGGTGTCAAGAAGGATGGATGAATTAAAGTAGACTTAATAGACTCGTCCTGAAAAAGTGTAGACTCTAAGGAAGTGTACGCACTCATCTTCCTTGAAGAGGAATCAAAGTCGGGTTGAGTCATGATATTAATAAGGTCATCATTTCCTTCTATGTGAGGCATTTCAACATTTTTCTCAAATTCATTTTCCCTATCAGATGTCTCCTAAATAACCTCACTCATTTCATTAGTCTGTTCATATGGTATTTCTTCAAAGGTGTTCATAACAGACTGAATGTGTTGATCTAAAGATTGAAGCCTATGAGCATTAGATTGGACAAGTTGAGAAAGTTGGTCAAACTTGTCACTAGATTCGGGAGGTTCAGAGTCAATCCAATCATCCTGTTGATCATGTTGTTTGAAAATATTAAGGATAGGGTCAACAGAATATTTAGATTGAAAAGATGCGGGGTCTTGACTTTCAAAGCTTTGAGAAAAAATTTATTAACTCCAAAGTGATGGCTGGTTTTGCCAACTTGGAGTGTGTGCCTTAAACATGCTATCTACCTCATTCTTAGTGTTGCATTCTTTACCCAGATTATCTCCATTAAACACTTCTACCTCATCAACCCGATTTTGGGTAGCTTCGTGATGAACGAAACTAGATTGGTCTTGTGGACTCACGACAGATTGAATAGGGTGCTTGACTTTCTCCCACCCATTTATGCTCTCGGCTAGTTGACTGATTTGGTCTTGTAGCCTTCTATGGATTGGTGGTTGAATTCGGCGAGTTGGACAAGTTGGCCGAACTTGTTATCAAAGTTTTGTTCATGAGAAGAAAATTTAGCTGAGTTAGGATATCAAAAGTTTTGTTTGAAAGAATTACTTTGAAAGCTTTCGTAAAACTCGGAAGAATTGGGGTTTTGAGATGCTTACCTCCAAAATTTTGAGGCAGAAAGATGCAGCATTTTTATCCCAAAATGAATTTTGATGATTCTGCCACTCCGGGTTATATGCATTAGAGTACAAATTTTGGTTCGAAAAATAACCTTGAGCCGTAAAATCATGCCTATGAAAGAATTTGGGATTTTGGGGACAATTTTCAAAAGTATGCCCAAATCGAAAACAAACTTCACACGTATTTGGAATGGGGGTTTGGGTTATGTTATTAAAAGCCCATTGATCGGATGAAACATTAAAATGAGTCATATTTCCGATCATCTAAATTTCCCAAACATTTTATGCTACAAAATTACTATACAAGCAATAATTTATATAGTTTAAAAAATAAGTATAGATAATATAAACAATAATTACAACACTTAAATAATTACAACACTTTAAACAAGTTCACAAATACTTTTATCAATAACTAAACTAGATCGTGTTTCCTCGGCAACGGCGCCAAAAACTTGATGCGATCGGGTGCGTTAAAATGTGCGCAAAATAAACCAAGTTAAAATACCTGCAAATGCACGGATCTTTATAGTGTAGTATGCTCTAAGTGCGGAATCATACCATAGGGAAGCTCGTTAGTTAAGTTAGTGAAGTAGTGTGAAAGTGTTTAAAATGCTTAAGTGACAGGTTTTTCAATCGAAGTGTAAATTAAACTACAACTAACTAAGTTATCTAAATTAAACTAACTATTAGTTGAATGAGGGGTAGAGATCTAGGGGTTGGAATATGTAAATGAGGCAATTTAATATAGGCTCGGTATCTAGGTTATCTAATTCTGCAAGGGCTTAAGCTACAAGCATACACCTGGTTAAGCAAAAAGCTATAGACCTAGTTAATCTACTTAGTTCATTTGCAAACTAAACTAAGGAACTAACCTTCAGATAGAAACTATGGTACAACCTATAGTTTCATGGAATCTATGGTACAACCTATAGATTCATGATTAAAACATTTATATGGCACTAAAGTAACGCAATCATAATATTAACTACAAGTATAACATTATGATACGAAAGTAAAGCATTCATAACATCTACTTTAAAAGCATTACGTATGAATACTGAATTAAAACAAGCCATACAATGCAATATGAATTGAATAAACTAAATTCGAGACCATATAGTAAAATACTATCATTTACAATATTCACCCCAAGATATCAATTTACTCAGACACAAATGAATACGAGTTATGTAAATAAGATAGAGTCAAGAAAGGCTCCCCTATATTGATGAACGCGTATTCTGATATCTGAAATTTGAGCAGAGGTTTAACGCAAAGTAACTATTCGGGCAGAGCTAATTTTTCCTGAATAAGAACTACTAGGGATGAGTTTCTCCTAAATAAGAGCTTTCCTATTGAAAGCTATTCGGGCAGAATCTCCCCCGAAAAATAACTACTTCGGTCGGACTTCCTCCTAATAGTAGCTATTTGGGCAAAATTTTCCCGAATAAGAACTACCTAGGTGGGATTTCCCATGTATCCTACTAATTAATTAAATACAACTACGATTAAAACTAACCAAAATTAACTCAAAAATTGATTAAAAATAACCAAAATCCAAAATTAATTACTAAATTCGAAGGGAGGGGGGCTATTTATAGACAAAAATTCAGAGGCACGCTCGAGCACCACTTTTGCGCGCTCGAGTGTGCGTCTGCTCCAATGGTTGAATTCGCGACACTTGTTTTCTTCTGGAATGTTGTGGAAATTCCTGTATTGGGTGCTCAAGTGCCAGGAGGGCGTGCTCGAGCGCCTTTTTGTTGACTTTTTGGGCTGGAGTTTTGACTTTTGATCGGGCTTTGACGGAGCGTTGACCGAGGCGTTTTCGGGCTATTTTTAGCTTTCCAAGTCTGATTACGCACTAGTTTCGGCCAAATTCCGATTCTAAGGACTCCATTCTTCCACTGTTCCGTGTGTTTCTCTAGTGTTCACTTTTGACTTGTATTTTGGGTCATTTTGGGTCTGAACATTCACTTTCCGGTATTCTCCTACATTGCATCGAAAGTATAAAGTGTTGCAATAATTCCCAAGTTAAGATGTAAATGTAGTACAAATACCAAGGTTTGAGTGCTGCAAATACAATCATATCATAGATATATAAAGTTCCAAAACCAAAACATAAGACTGTCCTAGCTTTCTTTCCTTAGATGGTACATACATGCTCCTGGATTTAAACAATACTATTCTATTACAAATACTAGCTTATCATATTACTCTAATACTTTAAATTAAAATTTAACTACATTTCTCTACATAACAATTACAATCGGAATCAACAAATAAAATACAAGCCAGATCATCCAAATCACTTCACAAAAACTCACATAAATCTTCCAACCAAAGCTACAGGAAACCAAGAGTCACTTGACCTTCCACTTCTACCTCCCGAGGCTATCAACTTCGTGCCTGAAAATGTTAGAAAGAGTGGAGTGAGCAAACATTGTTGCTCAATAAGGGATGAAAACATATAACCGGGGAGTTTTCGAAAAGGTTTTCGTGCAATGCAAATAAATCACATAGTCAATTAACAAGAAAAGTACTAACTCAAAATACTAAGGTTATGTACCACATCTAAATAGACTATATATATATACATTAACTACATTTAACTATGTAAAGACAATAAGGCAATCACAATAACTCAATTAACTTTACAAGACTAATATATAATAAACAACTATCTAATAGTCATTAAAGAAGATAATCACCCACGAGAAGACAAATACACCAAGTAATCCCAAGAATACAATATCAAGACAACGTGTTATTCAAGTAAACAAGCTAGATAACACATACAAAAGAGTAACTCTCCAAGGACTTAGGGCCCAAGCAAGAGTTATTTAATAAAAGGATACATTGATGACCACGAGTGCGAACCACCAACCATGAACTAAGATCTTCGAGCTACAAACCACGAACTAGATATGATGAAGATACCAATAATGAAACCAATAAGCCGACATCCCTATACACCAAACAGGGGTACTCCAGATGTAACACCCCGTTAATCCTACAACCTAACTCTCCTAGGGTGGCATCCTTAGTGAGAGATGGACTGGGAACCATAGTAGGCGAGGTATATTGGCAAGCTCAATGCTGCCCAACTTCCCCAACACTACCATGCCCAAATGGTTGCACAACCATGATAACGATAGAAGTAAGAGTAAGATAGCAAGATATGTACGAGACACTAGAGGTGGCTCATACGGGCTCAAGAGATGACCCAAGGTACTTTGCCCCGCATAGCACTTAGTTCTTGCACATATAAATGCTTAAACATAAAGAACACAATATGGCACTTAAGCACGTAGCACATAATCACGTAGCAATATAAATAAGCATGAAATTCCATGAAAGGGAAGAGTGACAAAGTAGGCTACTACCTCATATGAGTGCACTCGATTATGCAATGAATACTCCAACAGACTTTACTTTAAAGTAAAGTTAAGTAATATGACATGACATTTTTCTATGTCTCCACACATAACACATTATAATAATTGAACAAGTGATAATATAGACAACTACACCAATAGATAAACATCATAGACCAGTACATTTAAGCTCTTAACTTACCAATTAAAGGTCAATTACTAACAACTATTTCAATTTTCTATAAACTAGCTCTTTTAGTCCAATACAAGCACATACAAAATGAAACCCTAGTAAACCACAATCCAACTATTCCATATTTCTAAGGACACTTTATGATACTTTCTAAAGCTATGAAAACTCATTTTTAACTACATTTACTACAAAAGCTCCAAAAGCCCCTTAGTCACTTTACACTACAACTACCTAAACCAGTCGTTAATTCAATGCCATAAAAGCTTTTAGACACTACCTAACATAATTAACACTGACCAAAGCCCGGACAACCAAACCACACAAGACCCTTTAGCATTCAATCCAATTAGGTAAGTTTATTCATGTTTTATCCATTCTAAACACTAACCTAGGTTCAATAACACCTATGACATCATTAGATAACATAGAATTGAGCTCATAATAAGAATTAACAATAAACCCTAGAAATCACTATTCATCATCTTCAACAATTGGCCCTTATAAAATCTCACATTCCAAGTTATTCAACAACACAAAACAAGTCCATATAGCTAGTAGACACTAAGTTATACAATATTCAAGCATTATACTAGCATATAACTACAAATCTAGAAATTTCAAAACATGGTATAAACTTTAAAAATGCAAGAATATGCAATCCCTCACCAAAATGATGTTGACAAAGCAAGGTAGAAGCTCTTGGTTGGCTCAATTCCATTTCCATAAGCTTCGATTGGTTCTAGCTCAAACCCTAGGATTGTAATTTTTTATCCTTTTTCTCCATGAAGCTCATGGCCTCAAGACATTTCTTTTGCTTATTTGTATGCTTTTTAATATGTATATAGGTATATGTATGTAATATATAGATATATTGGTAAATGTATATTAGATTAGGCCTTGGTTTATTTAGAATAAAATGTGAGAAACTCATTTACAATGACCCAAACTAAATGCAACTAAAAGAAGTAAAAAATGTTGTCTAGTTTGTACTATTCATACGAGACACAAAATAATTTTTCTACCTGCCTTCCCGACATGCTATGCATGTAAAATTTATGAACGTATGCGCAGAATCACTTAAATAATAAGGAAAAAATATGAAATTTGTAAAATAATATACTTTAATTTTTACCCCGGGCTCGGGGTTCGTTTTAAAAAGATGAAATTTAATCTATTAGGTACTAAGAACAATCCTGTATGATATAAATAACAAAATAATGATTAAAACATTTTTATTTGATTTAAGTATATGTTAGTGCAACTTTAAAAGAAATAAGAAAAAATTAGACTACTAAATTAATTCAAAAACTAAAGTAAACACATATACACATATAAACACTTAAGTAACACCTATTTATATGCACATGTGTATAATGTACTATGTGTTAGGTCTGGGATGTCACGGCGAGGCCTCATTTTATATTGAGGTCTTCGATTTCTTTCGCCGACCCCTTCTTTTTTATGCAAAAGAGATTCTGAACCATTTTGAGGTGAACCCTAGTCAGATCACGCCCAATGGTTGTAGGATGATGATAGGGTTTTACAGGTTGTGCGGTTTTTTGGGTATACGCCCACTTCCACCTTCTTTAGGTACTATTTCCAAATGAAAAAACTTGATTCTTTTGGGGGCTGACAGTATTTTGTCAAGCAAACCTTGATTTGTTATCTTCGCGAAGCTTGGTGATAACAACCGGGTTTGGCAGAACAAGTATTTGTTTGTTCATTCAACATCTGGGTGGAGAGTACGGAGTGTTAGAAATATGCCCTAATGCTACATATTTGAATGACATATATTGGGACATTTTGACATTTACTTATGGCATTAGTCTTTATATGTTCGTTTACATATTGACATAATTAGGACATTCATATTCTCATTCTTTACGTGTATGAATGAGTCCCTAGTATTTTTATTAGAGGAATGTATTCTAAAAGCGTTTAGAATATGTTGGCGTATTTCTTTAATATGATAAATACTTAAAGTATTCATAGTCCTTAGATTATTTGATCGGGACTTTAATAATCTATTACGAACTATCACATGTGTTGTTACCTTTTGATTAACATAGGGATTTTAATATTAAAGGATGGTGAACCATGTGTCATAACAGCATAGGGATACGACTAACAAACATGTGGGTGACTATTAGTTGAATAGTTCACTGAATGTGACGTGAATAACAAATTTTATGACTTTGGATTAATAATTTGTTATCCGTTGTGATTGTGCATGTAATCCTTAGACTTGAGACATTACGGTTGTCATATGTATTGGGGTTTGATTCAAGCGTTTGGATAATGTTTGTCTCGATAAATGAGATAAGATACGTCATCTCGTAGTTTAATTCGTCTGGTATAGTGATTGACAAGTAGTGGTCAAGATAGGATCCATTAATCTCCGGCGTGAGGCGATGTCCTATGCAATCTAAGATTGGTTGTTTAATGAGGAAATCCTTGGCCAATGTATGAATGATGGAGAAAGGATTTTTCATGTGTCATCTCTCATTACACCAATTAGATCTATGCATAGTATCGAGTTTTTGAACTTAATCGAATCATGGTTCTTGCTCGACGGGACAATTAATGGAAGGATTGAATTGCACGGTAATCAGCGACTATAAATAGGTTCATTACGTGATTACTTCATTACCTTATAAATTGTCTTGATATGTTGCTAGATGTCACTTAAGACCTTAAGGATGTTTCAAGAATTAAAGGAGAAATTCTTGAAGTAAATCAAGAACCTGATTGACATTAAAGGTGTTTAATGTTTCCTTAGTGCTATTTGGCTATGAACCTAGAAAGTCACACCATATTAGTAAGGAGATTAAGTCTTGCTTGGACTTGAATCATCTTCTCTAATAAATTATTAAGAGTTAATAATTGTAGTCTCAACCATTAAAAGTTAATGTGATAAATTTGTAAGATTGACAAAGTTTTGGGTGCTTAGTGCAAATAGGTAAAATATGATTTCATCCTATTGGTTGCCAACATGTTGATGTGGCAATGTATTAGCCAATAAACACAAAGCACCAAGATCAAAATCCTAGCCATCCATCTATTAATCTAATGGTTAAAATTGGTCAACAATTGCAGGCTTCATTTAAATATTAAATAATGCCAACTTGTTTTGAGAAGGCAAATGAAAGACAAATATGTTTGTATGTGCATTTTCTTTCATGGGAAAACCAAAACAAAAGAAGACAAAAGTTATTAATATATTATGTCTTGTGTTTTGCATGAATTAAGGAAAATAAAACATAACAAGACAAAGCATGAACCTTGTGTCTTGTGCTTTTCTTGATCAAAGCAAAAAGAAAAAGAAGACAAAGACTTCTTCAATCATTGAGATATACACGGCTAAGTGTATGAATGAAAATAAGGCTTTTGGTCTTCTTCTTGATTTTGAAAATTCAGCAACACATACATACACAAAGTGAGTTGCAAGAACACAAGTGTTTGTTCTTCATTTTGCTTTGTCATCTTGGATTAAATTGAGACTTGAAAGACAACTAAACTAAGAGTAGTTTTAAGTAATCTTTCAATAGAGAGAAGTGTTCTTGTTCATGGATCTTCCAAGGAGTTTGCTAGCACTATAACTCAAGGAGGAGGAAAGGCTTCTTCAAATTGCTAGGTAGACAATCTAGGACTTCTACACTTGTGGAAGGTTCAAGGAGTTCTCAAAACTTCACCAAATAATTCTAACCTTTGGTCTTCAAGAGGTATTGTTCTCTTATTGTACTACCTTTGGTTTGAGATGTATATTGCATAAATATCAAGTATTGGGATTGACTACACATATGAATGTCATATATGCTATGAAAAATTGTATTTCATGCTATCTTCCACTGCAAAATTTTTATTCTATATGTGTAATCCCGGATATCGTTCCTTCAATTGGTATCAGAGCCATGACTTGATATTCATGCAATTACATGTATGTTTGCATTTAGTTTCGTGAGTCTTGAGCATTAAAAAGAACTTGGAAAGAGTTTCATAGTCTATGCATATTTGATGTTTAGATTTGTTAAGCCAATATTATGCGCACTGAAATTGCAACACTGATTTGACATAGTAAAACATGTTGTTTGGGGCTGATTTTTGGACACGTTATGCTATAGAGATAGTAGAACATTTTATCCTCTAATATGCATCTCCTAATTTCGTGGCTAAGGGTTTCAAATAAATCAATTATAGTGAGTTGCTGATTCTCGCACTTTTCTAGACAGACTGTGCAGTGTCTGTTCCAAGGGACATAACTCAGTCAATTTAAATCCGAATTGAGTTATGTTTAATTCTAAAACTATTTACACTCAAAGAGCTACGTCCCTGAAAATTTTTAGAATTTTTGAAAAAATGTAGATAGGTGAAATGAATCAAAACATTTGGTGTATGTGCAGCAGGTTTGTAATAGTAAGATTACAAGTTGAAAGCCATGACTAATTAATTGGATTTTGGTGAAACCCAAAGGGCCCAAATATTCATGGGCTTAAATCTGAAAAGATTAGATGAATTTTTCTTGGAGAAAATTAATTCAAGCCTAGGAACTCAAATTGGACCACAAAATGTACTAAGAATTTGCATTAGGCCTTATTCAACAAGTAGAGTTCTTTTATATAACATTAGATGTTAAAAGCTCAAGATATGAAACTTATTGCAACCATGTCTTTAATTTCTTTTATGGATGTGATTCATAATTATATTATTTATATCTTGGCATGCTGGATGGATCATGGACTTATAGATGAATGGTTGTAAATTCATTTGATGCCTTTGTAATTATATTTTTTTCATTCATTTGATTTGTAATTGAGACATAAATCTCATATTTACATATATTGTAAGAGAGCAAATTGTAGTCAGACATGTGATGTAATTATTATACAAATCAAGCTTGCAAAGGAGTTCAAGATCAATCAAGGAGTTGATGGACTTGGAGGTGTTGAAAAGTTCAAGGTGCCAAGACCCTTTGAAGACATGAGATGTGCTTGCTTAGGTTTTGTGATTGATCAAATTTATATGACTCAAATTTGATCAACCACTAAGTCCATGATCCACCATATTTATATTATTACATATTTGTTTATTTAGTTGTTTTGTATGAGATGCATGTTAAATGGACTAATGTGCAAAGTGAGACCTAAATAAATTCAAAATCTTCCTACGTGCAAACATATTAGATTGTAAAGCGTTAAAAGTGTTTATCGTTACCTTCCACTATCCTAGGTTATATTTGCTCGATTGGGTATGTCTTGGCTAACCCAAAGGTAGGAAGACATATTCCATGAAAGTATTATATTTACCTAGCAAGCATAGTGATATTGTATTGTTCCAATATCACGAGGCCAATAATGCACCAAAGCTGAGGTCTGGGATTCAAATTGTCATAACACTGTGATGGTGGATGTAATCTAACTAGATCACATTTTCAATAATGCACCAAAGCTGAGGTTATGGTGATTTAGGGGCAAAATGGCCATATCCTATATAGTGATATAGATAGTAATCGTTGCTAACTCTTTGTATGTATATTCCAATAATGCACCAAAACTGAGGAACATTCATATTAAAGAGAACCATGGTCACCTATTAATGAGTCTATTAATTAGATTCACGATCTCATTTAGGAAGTGTATGATTCGATAAAAATTAATGGGATGTATCATTTAATTAAAGGCCAAATTAAATATTTTAACAAGTTTTATATCAACTTGCGATCGTATTTTCTGCATACGTTTATAGCTACAACAATGAACCCGTTTTTAATTAACTAGACTATATATCGCGTAACTGGACCAAACTTTTTGAATTAATGATTTTGTCTAAGAATGGTTCTTAGAAACTTAATCAAGTCTTAGAATTAAATGTCCCGTTATTTTTCATCTTGATAATGTATCAAAACGAAAAATTGTAGTACCTATGGTTGATAAGTAAAACAAGTTAAATATGCTAAGGAGTTGTATTCTTTCATAATTTGCATATGGGAATGCAAGAGGTAAAGAATATGATTCTAAACTAGCAAATGGTTGTATGGTAAGCATATTTAATAGCATGATATTAGATATAAATGGAATTCATTCTCATAATTGTATTTCCTCTTTAGTTAGTGGTAATGCAAAGAAGAAAGACAAAGAAAGATGATTTCTATTAGCTAGTGGGAGCATGTCTAAAGAGAAAATTAAGAATTGTAGAGGCATGTATGAAAGGTGTTTTCATAGCCTAGAAACCAGATATTAAAAAGATGTTTTAATCCAAAGTATCTTTATAACTTGAATGTCAAGGTTGTAAAACTACTATGAAATTATAAATCTTCTTTTTATTATGATTGGTACTACTTAGTGTTTTTGATTCTAATGAATAATTAGTAAATGTGTTCATGGATAGAATTTTAATCACAGTAGTGCGCTTTTGGAAGCGTGGAATATTTTTCCAGTGTTAGTAAATGAAACAAAGGTTGTTGCGTTAGCTAAAGATAATTTGTTCGGATACCTTCTGGACATATTTTGTATTTTAAGGATTATACCTAAATGATATTAGGAATAAAATGTATATCCCTAAAGCTTGTAAAAGCGCATTATGGTGTAGTCTTTATTATCTTGATATGGACTAAAGAATGTATTGTAAACATATTGTCAACCGTTATAACCATCCACCAAATTTTAAAAGATTGCTCAAATAATCCAAATTAATTGTAGTTTCTACATGATTAGGTTTTTCTAATAATAAGATGATGATTAGGTTGGTTTGATCAACTTATACATCTTATTTATTGGAATGGTAACCAAGTCATCCTTTGTTTGATAAATGATTAAAACTACTAGGCTATTTGAATTAGTACATGTTGATGTATTTTAGAGCTATTTGTGAATAGACTCGTATAGGAAAATGTATTAGTGTCTTATGATTAGATCATGAAGGTAAAATACTTCAGTACTATTTTGTTTGAGTATCCCAAATTTTGATATAGTATCGAAATTAACAATATCCGGAGTACCACAATTAAATGGAATTTTCTTAGTGAAGAAACCATGCTTTGTTGGACATAGTTCATTTATTGATTAGTTTGACTAATCATTATATTTATTTGTGGGTCATGCTTTCCTCAATTTAATTTTATGTTGAATAGTAAATTCCTACTATTGCTAGAACTTTATATTTGATATAAGTTGGACAACAACCAAGGATTAAATGTGTTAATTTTGGTTTCTCCTACTTTTATTGAAAAGTTTTTAAAGGACTAGTGGGAGTTTTGGTTAAAGGTAATTTTATAGTATATCATAGTTTTGTAGGATATAATTTCTATTTAATGATCAATGTCTATTGATCTATTGTATTGTACTCTTTCTTAAAGAAAAGGTTTTGTTCAAGAAAATGTTGCTTTCTAATAAAATAGAAATTGAAGAAGTATCATCTAAAACTATAAAATCACCTAGACCAAAGTAATAAATCTATTCAATAAGGTCCGAAATGTGTCATCACACAAGATCTTTTTAAATCTAGTAGTGTATCTCATCCTTAAAAGGAATATATATGGATATCTTTTTGGGAAGCACGAAAGTTGTTTGTGTATTTGAGATAATGATTAATTAGTTGATCCTATGATTTACAAAGAAACGATATATGTGATATCGACTCCAAGAAACTATATAATTTAAAGCATATTGATTAGACTCCATATACTTTAACTTAATATGGATATTGATTTCTGAGATAAAGGTTGAAGTTAATGAAAAAGATAATGACCTTTTATAGTTATATTGGTTTCTGAAAGATATCATCAAAGCCAAAGGGTTGACTACGATGAAGTCTTTTTACCAATTATTGTGCTTTAGTCTCTTTGTATTATGCTAGTCATTATAGGACATTGTATTACTATATTGATTATTCAGATCTATGGATATGAGTAATATGTGCATGCTTAATAAATCCACTTGTGGATTTTTAAGTGAATTTCTTGAAATTGTTTTGTCCAATTCAAATAAGATTACAGAGTTAGATTTCATTTAGAATATGGGTGAACCTTATGATTGCAGAAGAATAGTAGGAGCGCATCCATTTCTTCTATAGCTGCAATAATGATACTTGGATATCATGGATGATGATATGTGTGTTATGATATTAATTAAATTCTAGTCATATTAAATACTCTCCATATGGAACATGTCGGTCGTATCTTATGAATTCATTGCTATGGTGATAATACGAAGAGATTACTCAACATATTCATTAGATTGTACATAGAGTATTTTTTGAAGGTGTTCAAGTAACTCTAGATGCATAGCAAATTTATGTTCAAGTTATAGTAACTTCATATTTGCTATACTATGTACAAAGCCTGATATTGCGCAAACTATAAAGTGTTACGAGTAGATATCAGTCCAATCCAGGTTTAGGAATGCTGGATAGAATTGAAGTATATTCTTAAGTACTCAGGAAGCACTAAAGATATATTTTAGTTAACGGAAATGGCAAATTCCGTATTGACGGATTTACTAGTTCAGATTCTTAATCTGAATCTTATAATAGAATGTCTATGTTAGGGTTCACGTTTATTTGTAGTAGGAGCTCAGTAAGTTAGAAAGGTTCTGAGAAAACTGAAGATTCTATTACATAACTCATGTCTTTTGTTATATGTAATATTACGAAAGAAGTTGTTTGGATTGAGGAAATCATACGAGTTGGTTATGGTTCCTATCGTTAAGTTGTGATGCTTTAGTGTTACGACTATACGGAGCTACTGCACAAGCCTGTGGAACCCAGATCTCACTGTATGTCCAAACATTTGGAAATGTGTTTTCATCTTCATGCGTTGTATCTGTAGCCAATAATCATATTGAGATATGTCTTTGCAGAAAATGACCACATCTCTTGATGTAGCTGACCCATTAACCGTAGCTATGAACCTATCACAGCTAGGTCCTCATTTTGAGAAGATAGATATTCGATACTATTGTATGTTGTACTAATACTATGTGAAATAGCATTAGTGAAAGTGGGAGATTGTTAGAAATATGCCCTAATGCTACATATTTGGATGACATATATTGGAGCATTTTGACATTTACTTATGGCATTAGTCTTTATATGTTCGTTTACATATTGACATAATTAGGACATTCATATTCTCCTTCTTTATGTGTATGAATAAGTCCCTATTATTTTCATTAGAAGAATGTATTCTAAAAGTGTTCAAAATATATTGACGTATTTATTTAATATGATAAATACTTAAAGTGTTCATAGTCCTTAGATTATTTGATTGGGACTTCAATAATCTATTACGGACTATCACATGTGTTGTTACCTTTTGATTAACATAGGGATGTTAATATTAAAGGATGGTGAGCCACGTGTCATAGCAGCATAGGGATGCGACTAACAAACATGTGGGTGACTATTAGTTGAATAGTTCACTGAATGTAACATGAATAGCAAATTACATGACTTTGGATTAATAATTTGTTATCCATTGCGATTGTGCATGTAATCCTTAGACTTGAGACATTACGGTTGTCATATGTATTGGGGTTTGATTCAAGCATTTGGAAAATGTTTGTCTAGATAAATGAGATGAGATACGTCATCTCGTAGTTTCATTCGTCTGGTATAATGATTGATAGGTAGTGGTCAAGATATGATCCATTAACCTCCAGTATGAGGTGATGTCCTATGCGATCTAAGATTGGTTGTTTAATGAGGAAATCCTTGGCCAATGTATGAATGATGGAGAAAGGATTTTCCATGTGTCATCTCTCATTATACCAGTTAGATCTATGCATAATATCGAGTTTTTGAACTTAATCGAATCATGGTTCTTGCTCGACGGGACAATTAATGGAAGGATTGAATTGCACAGTAATTGGCGACTATAAATAGGTTCATTACGTGATTACTTCATTGCCTTATAAATTGTCTTGATATGTTGCTAGACGTCACTCAAGACCTTAAGGGTGTTTCAAGAATTAAAGGAGAAATTCTTGAAGCAAATCAAGAACCTGATTGACATTAAAGGTGTTTAATGTTTCCTTAGTGCTATTTGGCTATGAACCTAGAAAGTCACACTATATTAGCAAGGAGATTAAGTCTTGCTTGGACTTGAATCATCTTCTCTAATAAATTATTAAGAGTTAATAATTGTAGTCTCAACCATTAAAAGTTAATGTGATAAATTTGTAAGATTGACAAAGTTTTGGGTGCTTAGTGCAAATAGGTAAAATATGATTTCATCCTATTGGTTGCCAACATGTTGATGTGGCAATGTATTAGCCAATAAACACAAAGCACCAAGATCAAAATCCTAGCCATCCATCTATTAATCTAATGGTTAAAATTGGTCAACAATTGCAGGCTTCATTTAAATGTTAAATAATGCCAACCTGTCTTAAGAAGGCAAATGAAAGACAAATATGTTTGTATGTGCATTTTCTTTCACGGGAAAACCAAAACAAAAGAAGACAAAAGTTATTAATATATTATGTCTTTTGGTTTGCATGAATCAAGGAAAAGAAAACATAACAAGACAAAGCATGGACCTTGTGTCTTGTGCTTTTCTTGATCAAAGCAAAAAGAAAAAGAAGACAAAGACTTCTTCAATCCTTGAGATATACACAGCTAAGTGTATGAAG
Organism: Ehretia macrophylla; assembly: GCA_037974665.1. Taxonomy (NCBI): domain Eukaryota; kingdom Viridiplantae; phylum Streptophyta; class Magnoliopsida; order Boraginales; family Ehretiaceae; genus Ehretia; species Ehretia macrophylla. The sequence continues at coordinate 11,713,483 of CM075768.1, forward strand.
ACAAATAAGGCTTTTGATCTTCTTGATTCTGAAAATTCAGCAACACATACATACACAAAGTGAGTTGCAAAAACACAAGTGTTTGTTCTTCATTTTGCTTTGTCATCTTGGATTAAATTTAGACTTGAAAGACAACTAAACTAAGAGTAGTTTTAAGTAATATTTCAAAAGACAGAAGTGTTCTTGTCCATGAATCTTCCAAGGAGTTTGCTAGCACTACAACTCAAGGAGGAGGAAAGACTTCTTCAAATAGCCAGGTGGACAATCTAGGACTTCTACACTTGTGGAAGGTTCAAGGAGTTCTCAAAGCTTCACCAAATGATTCTAACCTTTGGTCTTCAAGAGGTATTGTTCTCTTCTTGTATTACCTTTGGTTTGAGATGTATATTGCATAAATATCAAGGATTGGGATTGACTACATATATGAATGTCATATATGCTATGAAAAATTGTATTTCATGCTATCTTTCACTGCAAAATTTTTATTCTATATGTGCAATCCCGGATATCGTTCCTTCACGGAGGACCTGGACTAAGCCTCCTATTGGATTGTCTATTCAACCCTCCCTATCTAATGAGGAAAAATAGGTTGAGGAGGCCTTGAAAAGGAGGAGAGTGGATATTTTTGGTCTGTTGTCGTATAAGGATGTATGTTCTTATGGCTTATATGAATCAGTTGTTTCTGCTGTTGTTCGTACTGCTGATTCCAGTAGGTGCCCCTGGTCCCTTGCCTTTTGGCTTTTTCATATATTTTCATCCCTTGAGTCATCTCTTTTGCTTTTGTAGGAACGGGGCTTGAGAGATTAAGAGGCTTGCTGCTGTTGCCAAGAGGAAGAAGGATAATGCTGGTTCTTCTCATGTAATTCCCCTAGCTTCCAAGAAAAAAAGAGGTGAAGAGGGATCTGGGTCTCAAGCTTCTAAGGTGCCTGGGCTGTAAAAGGAGCTCAGGTCCCAGGCCCTTTGTAGTCCTCTATCATTTCTTCTGAGGGTCCTCGGGCTTAGGGTGTTGTTGATGCCCCCTAGACTGGTACCCCCACCACTACTACTACTTATGACGGGGATGATGTTACTTCATCCTCAGCCTCTTGTACTCGTTAACTCATTGAGTGCTACGACGAAGAAGGGAACATAGTGAGGATACCATCCGAGAGATGGAGCTTTCTCGGTTAGTCAAAGAGCATAGGCTCAGGGTTGATGAGGTAAACCTTTCTCTTACTTCCTCTTCTTTGATACTGCTTTCGACATTGTTATTTTGACTTCTCTTAACTTTGCCTTTATAGGGCCTGGAGGTCACAGAGTCCGTGACAAACAATCTGCGTCATTTGAACGTCTTCAACCAAGAGCTATATCGGCATTTTTGGGTTGAGAGAAAAATGGCTATAGACTTGGAAGAGCAAAGGGATAAGCTCGAGAAGGAGCTTGCTGAGCTAAATGAGGCCCAAGCTGCTTCTGAATTAGTCTCTTGAAAGGAAGAGGTGTTGCGTGTCGAGGCTGAGAGGTTGAAAACCAGAATTTCTGCCCTTACATTTTCTGCTGAAGGTGAAAAGAAGGCTAGGTCCGTGGTTGAGGCCTAGCTTGATCTTGAGAAGAAGAAGACTAAGCTCATTGTTATGGAGCTTTTGGCTGCCCAAGAGGCTAACAAGAAGCTTGGTGCCGAACTTGCTAAAGCCTTAAGGAAGCAGAATGCTCTTCAGGTAAGGATAGATGACATTTTGAGAGAGGTTGGAGCTCGAGGTGAGCACGCTGTTGCAGAGTTCAAGGAAAGTAGTACTTTTGACCGGATGATAGGCGGGGCTTGTGCAGGCAGCCAGGCTCATAGCCTTTATGAAGGCCGAAAAATGACGTTCAAGGAGGTTAAAGCCTTCTGATGAGAATGCAAAATGTCATATTTTTCTCCCTTAATTTTTAATCTTTTACACTTATTTGATGCCTAAATACACTCATTATTCTTGTATTTTAATTTAGGAATGCAAATGGAGGCGTTAGGTGCAAAATGAAGCTAAATCGCGTAATTTTGGATAGTTTTGACACTGCTTCATTTTTTGGGCATAACTCTCTCATTCGAGCTCCGATTGAGACGATTCAAGATGTTATGGAAAGACAAGAAGAAGATATACAACTTTTATGTTTTGAGTTTTGAGATATATTGGTTGCATCATCGTAAAAATTGGATGTGAATTTGCTACACCTGTGTTGTTTAACGTTCTAGAATGTTCTTTATCTAGAAGCTTCTAGTTGATGGTGAATGAGATGGTGCATGAAAATTCCAGCTATTTTAACTATCCTAATTATATTAGGACTATTCTAGCTGATTTAAGGCTTTCCTAGTTACATTAGGATTTTACTTTACCTTATCTTTAATAATTTCCTTATTCTATTCAGATTAGGATTCCATTATTTTAGTAGATTTTGTAGGTTTCACAAACTATAAATAAGGGAAGAAATCATAAGATTTCGACCACCTCTCTCTCTCCCCTCTTCTCCTTCGAAATTTCTTCATGGCTCTAATTGGCTAAACTTTTATTCTTGGTCGAAGAAAACTGAAGCCTCAGAATCAAGAAAATTGTGAGATCTAATTAGTTTTTATTGTTCAATTTATGCTTTAAGTATTGAATGTTCTTCTGTGTTATTTACATGATTCTTTCGTTTAAACTTTTAGCTCATGACTAAGGTTGTTTAGTAGTTAGGGTTAATTAGGTCGCGTGTATTATGATTAACTACAACTAAGGAGAGATAGGAAAATAATTCCAATGGTGAATATTTATAGTTTGAATTGATATATACTTGCATCAATGATCAGTTACAAGATTCTAATGGTGGACGTTGACTTAGACCAAGGTTCATTTTCCTGATTAAATTCAATATTTTAAATTTCAGTTATTTTTCTTAATTTTTCGTTATACTCAAACCCTCCCAACCTTGTTCACATAGCATAAAATTAGGCTAGATACTTGTTTGCCCAAAGGGCTTCTAATCTTGGTTTTGATGATAACAAACCATGATTATGTTTAATGAGCTTGTTTAAGTGTGCATGAGTGAGATGAATCAAGATTGACTTCGAATCCAAGTCTATCATGCTAAAAGAATAAAGAAGATCATCCATTAACTCAAGGAAAGATAAAGATTTGAAGAATGAAGATGGAGCTATAAGGATGGAGACGAAAGCCATAAGGGATACCGGTTGGGACTTGATTGGGGTTTGGGTCTTGCAAATTGTATATGCTCAATGATGATTTTTAAAAGTCTTTTTGAAATCTTTGAAAAACTTCATCTATCTTTGAAAAACGCTTTACAAACGACTCTATAAAAGAAACATCCACAAAACCGAAGTCTTTGCATTTTTGATCAATCCAGTAGACCCTATAGCAACCGGTCGACAGGTTCAAAACAGGTCTTCTGCCCGAGGCCTCACCATTGGAAAATATCCACTCTTCTAGTCGACCGGTTAAGCAGGGGTCGACCGGTCATGCCAAAACTCTGTTTTAAAAATAAAGCCATTTGTGAACGTTGTAATGCATTAAATGCACACCTCTCAGCCTCTATTAATGGATCTCAACAGCTCTCTTCTAAAACATTGATTCAAATCAATTACTTTTGATTTCTAACACTATATTCATCATTGAATCATCATTGTGCTATACCAGAGCAAGAATTTGTGAGCAATATTGAGAGAAGCATTCATTGTATTCATCTACCCTAAAAGATGGCTTTTATTATTTTCTCAAACACTTATCAAAAGAGAGAGTTAAACACTTTGAAAGGAAGGACTTCCTTGTCAAAAGTGTTGGGGTTTAAACTTTGTATTAAGAAGAAATTTTCTATTGTAAAAGCTTGAACTATAGTTGTAGTTGGTTTGTGGACTCACCAATATTTGAAAAGTCACAATAGTGAAGATTGTTGCAATCCTAAGCGGAGAGTTTAGGTCATGGACTTAGGCGGGGGCCGAACCACACTAAATCACGATTTGTAATTTCTTTCTCTCAACTCTCTCTTAGTATTAATTTCTTCACACTAAGTGTTTGATATTTTGCCTCACACTTTATATTGCTAGAGTGTATATTTGTTTAAGATTGTTTTTGATTGATCATTACTAGTATATTTTCTAATCGAAAATGTAGTAATATTTCCTATATAACCTAATTTACCCCCCTCTTAGGTTTAATTAAGGGACAACAAGTGGTATCAAGAGCTAGGACTTTGCATATAGCTTAACATCTAGCAAAGAAAAGATAAATGGCAAACAATACTACTTTTCCTTTCTTTGAGGGCTACTCCACTAATAGGCCTCCATTGTTTGTAGGTACCAATTTCAATTATTAGAAGAACAAGATAGAGACATACATACAGGCCGTTGACTATGCTCCATGGTCATTGGTAGAAGATGGCCCTTATGTTCCAATGAAGGAGGTAATGGTCAAAGATGATGATGCTTCAAGTTCAAGTGAAGGTGATAAAGTCAAAGCCATCAAAGTACCTAAGGAAATGAGTGAGTTCAATGATCAATATGTTATCTTAATGACCAAGAACTCAAGAGCCAAGAACATCCTCTATTGTGCCCTAAACGAAATCAAGTATAGTCATGTAAGTCAATGTAAAACCGCTCATGAGATTTAGGAGATGTTACACATGTCTTATCAAGGGATGTCTCAAATGAAGAATACCAAAATTGATCTTCATATCCGTAAGTATGAATTGTTTTGTATGAAGGCCGGAGAATCACTAAACGAAATGCATCAAAGATTCTCCAAAATCGTAAACAACTTGAGTGCTCTCGTAAAGAAATATCCAAATGAAGAATTCAACCGGAAGATTCTCATGGCCCTTCCAAAAGAATACAAACCAAAGGTGACATCAATTAGAGAATCAACCGATCTCTCCACGTTAAAAGTGCATGAGATCATTTGTAACCTTGAGACGGGGGAACTTTTCTTAATCAAGAGAAGGTACGAGATGAAAAAGAAAAGAAGACAAGGAAATCACTTGCTTTCATTGCTCAATCTCAATAAAGTGATGAAGACAAAGATGATAGTGATCTTGATGAGCTTGCACTCCTTGCAAAGAATTTTAGGAAATTCTTAAAATACAAAAAGATGAAGAAATGAGAGCCCATTAACAACAAAGTCAAGAAGAGATTCAAAGAGAATGTGGAGAAGACCAAAGAGGAGATTAAATGCTTCAATTGTGACAAGCCGGGGCACATCAAAGAAAAGTGCCCAAAATTGATCAAAGGGAAGCAAAAGGCAATGAAGGTTTATGTTGAAAATGATGTATCAATCGATGGTGAAAGTGGAAACAAAATTGAAGTGGCCGACTTTATGTGCTTTATGGCTAGAGATGATGAGGTAACTTCTTCGTCCTGTGATGAATCTTCTTCTTCTAATGATGATGAATGCACTTTTGAGTAACTAACAAATGAATTTTTAAGACTAAATGATAGTTTTCTCCTTGCACATTCAAAAGTAAAGAATCTTCAAAAAGAAAATGATGAACTTCAAAAAGAAATTAAAGAGCTTAGAGCTAAGAATGATACTTTTACCAAAGAGATTTGTGAGTATCATCATTTAAAGATAAAAAATGAAGCAAAGGTAAAATATTTTGAAAAACAAGTTCTTGATTTGCAAAATGATATTGCTAGATTTTCAAAGGGAACAAAAACCTTGGATGAAATCCTTGGCTCCCAAAAAGTACCATTTGACAAATGTGGGATTGGTTATGAGCCATTTTCTAAACCAAAGTTCTCAAAAATTATCTTTGTGAAAGCCTCTCAATCCTCAATTGTCCATCCACCATTAAAAGAATCACAAAATTTACAAATTGACAAAAGAGGAATTGTCTATAAGCCAAATCTAAAAAGTTTTCAAAACCATTTTGTCAAAGCATCATCCTCTTGGCATGTAGCCTCAACATCAAGAGGATCATTTAAGATGTGTACTTATTGTGAGAAGATTGGTCACAATGCATCACGATGTAAATTTAGAAACATGGTAGGAAGGGATTCTTACATTCCTTTATGGCTTAGACCCAAATGGGTTGTTAGATGTGTTAGGACTTCATACTAATACTAAATGGCCCAATAGAACCTTGGGGATCAAAATGAACTTGATTTGTTTCTATGAATGATTGGTTGCCCTAAAGGTGAAGTATGAAGATACTTGGGTTATTGATAGTGGGTGCTCAAGGCACATGATGGGTGATGTCTCTTTCTTCTATGAGATTGACAAAGATTATAAAGGTAAAGTTAGCTATGAAGGAAATGAATAAGGCAAAGTCATTGATAAAGGTAGCATAAGAGATATAAACTCTCTTTCCATTCATGATGTCTTGTATGTTAAAGGTCTTAGACATAATTTGCTAAGTGTGAGCCAATTTTGTGATAGTGGATTTAGAATTGAATTTCTATCTACTTGTTGCAAGGTGTATGATAAAGATGATAAAGTGTTGTTTGTTGGCAATATATGTGATAATGTGTATGTGATTAATTTCAATGAATTAAAGTGTCAAAATGTGACATGCTTAGTTACCATTAATAAAGACTCATGGTTATGGCATAAGAGACTTAGTCATGCTAGCATGGATTTACTTACTAAACTTTCTAGAAAAGAACTTGTCATAGGTCTTCCTAAGACAAGATTTCAAAAAGATTATTTATGTGATGCATGCTAATTTGGAAAACAACACAAAACATCTTTCAAAACAATTAGCAAGGTAACCACATCAAGAGCTTTACAAAAACTACATATGGATGTTTTTGGTCCAATGGATGTGGCAAGCCTAGGTGGATCTAGATATGTCTATGTTATCATAGATAATTACACTAGATTCACATGAGTGAGACCCCTTGCACATAAAAATGATGCCTTCAATGAATTTTCTAAACTTTGTAATAAGGTGCAAAATGAGAAAGGCTATTATATAAATTGTATTCATAGTGACCAAGGCACCGAATTTCTAAATGCATCTTTTATGGACTATTGTGAAGTACGTGGCATTGAACATAATTTTTCGGCTCCTAGAACTCCTCAACAAAATGGGATAGTGGAAAGGAAGAACCGGACTTTACAAGAAATGACAAGAACAATGTTGAAAGAAAACAACTTGCCAACATATTTTTGGGATGAAGCCATAAATACCACATGGTATGTGCTAAACCATGTGCTAATTAGACATTTTCTAAAGAAAACACCTTATGAATTAAGGAAAGGTAGAGCACCAAATGTGCTTCACTTTAAAGTATTTGGTTGTAAATGTTTCATCCTAAATACAAAAGAACATCTTGGCAAATTTGATTCTAAATCGGATGAAGGACTTTTTATGAGTTACTCTTCAAGAAGCAAGGCTTATAGAGTTTTTAACAAAAGAAACATGCTCACTGAAGAGTCTATGCATGTGGATTTTGATGAAACTAATCATTTTGCCCCGAGAAAGAATGATGATAATATAGGAGTTCCCGAAGTAGACATTCAAATCCTACCTATAACCTTTGGCAATGAGGGAACCCCAAGTGATCCAAATGAGATATATCTTGAAAAGGGTCAAACCTCAAAGGACGGTGAAGCTCTAGCAAATCTACAAGACAATGAACAACTAATGCAAAATGTCCAAGAAGTTACAATAAATGAAGATCTACCAAGGTGTTGGAAGTTTGTGAGAGATCATCCAAATGATCAAATTCTTGGTGATCCTTCCAAGGGAGTAATAACTCGTTCCAACCTAAATGCTTCTTGTGAGCATGTTGCTTTTCTTTCCCAAGTAGAGACTAAAAATGTTAAAGAAGCATTAGATCATGAAGATTGGATAATTGCCATGCAAGAATAATTAAACCAATTTGAAAGAAGTGAAGTATGACATCTAGTTGAAAAACCTAAGGATTATCCTATAATTGGTACAAAATGGGTATTTAGAAATAAACTAGATGAATCCGGAGTAATAACTAGAAAGAAAGCTAGGTTAGTGGCTCAAGGGTATAATCAAGAAGAAGGCATAGATTATGATGAGACATTTGATCCTGTAGCTAGACTTGAATCTATTTGTATGCTTCTTGCCTTTGCATGTTATATGGACTTTAAATTATATCAAATGAATGTAAAAAGTGTCTTTCTAAATGGCTATCTCAAGGAAGAAGTTTATGTGAAACAACCACCGGGATTTGAAGATTCAAACTTGCCAAATAATGTATATAAACTAGATAAGGTATTGTATGGCCTTAAGCAAGCACCTAGAGCATGGTATGATAGGCTTAATAATTATTTGCTTGAAAAATGGTTCACTAGAGGCAAATTAGATTCCACTTTCTTTGTTAAAACAAAAGGCAAATAAATATTGCTTGTACAAATTTATGTTGATGATATAATCTTTGGTGCTACTAATGAATCTCTTTGTGAGTTTTCTCGCATGCACAAGGAATTCGAAATGAGTATGATGGGAGAGTTGAATTTCTTTCTCAGATTCCAAATCAAGCAAACACAATAGAGTACTTTTATCAATCAAGCCAAGTATACTAGAGAAGTCATCAAGAAGTTTGGGCTTGAGTAATCAAAAGAAATGAGTACACCAATGTCAACCTCAATCAAACTTAACAAAGATGAGAAAGGTAACAAGGTAGATGAAAAACAATATAGAGGTATGATAGGAAGCCTTCTTTATTTAATTGCCTCTAGACCCGATATTGTATTTGTTGTGTGCTTATGTGCTTGTTTTCAATCTTGCCCTAGAGAGTCTCACTTAAATGCAGTAAAAAGGATCATTAGATATCTTAAGGGGACTATAGATTTAGGCTTGTGGTATCCGAAAGGCACATCATTTGAACTTGTAGGTTATTCGGATGCAGATTATACTGGAGATAGAGTTGATAGGAAGAACATTAGTGGATGTTGCCAATTTCTAGGTCAATCATTAATCTCATGGTCTAGTAAAAAACAAAATAGTGTAGCTCTCTCTACAGCCAAAGCCGAATATGTGTCTGCCGAAAATTGTGTAGCCCAAATTTTCTGGATGAAACAAAATTTGCTTGATTATGGTCTTGTGTACGATAATATGCCTATTAGATGTGACAATACAAGTGTCATTAATCTCACTAAGAATCCTATACAATATTTTAGAACTAAACATATTGAAATTAGGCATTATTTCATTAGAGATCATGTTCAAAAAGGGAAGGTTGTACTTGAATTTGTTGATTCCTTGCATCAATTAACAAATATTTTTACCAAACCATTGCATGAGAATCAATTTTGTGTGATTCGAAGAGAGTTGGTATGCTAAAAATGTGCTAAAGTTGCAAAAAATTGAGTTTTCTGAGCCAAAAGAAATACCCTGGCAGAAACTGCCCAACCAGAAGAAGGTAAGCCCACCGGTTGACCGGTCACTCCACCCTTCGTCCGGTGGAAGTGCCACAGGCGTAAGAAGGTCTTGACCCCGGTCGACCGTGTAACGCCCCGACCCCTCACGAGACTGGAGGCTCTAATAACCATGCTATTCTCAACTCAATACCAAACCCGGTCACAAAATTTTAGGGAAAACGGACAGAGTTTTCCCTGTACCGTGGATATTCTGGAAACCTGTAAGCATTCAAATAAAACACGAAGCAAAGGAACAACATTTCTAATTGAAATCCCAACTTCAAGGCCATCCAAGCCTTAAGCAACACAAGACAATATAAACATATACAAGCATGCAACGTAGCTAGAAGCAGAAGCATAAGTTATTACATGCCACAATTCCATAACACTTACTACATCCACTTAGCTTTCAAATTGCAACCATTCAAATATATATACACAAGCCCTTAGGCTCCAAAATAGAACATAAATTAGACAAGCAAGGTCTTCTACAGTTTAGCAAGCAATCACTCCAATCTCAAGTAATAGTACACAGCAACCAAGGCAACTCCTCCAACTGCACCACCTGAAACATGTTTAGCGAGGTATGAGCAATCACAGTTGCTCAGTGAGGGATAAGGTCTACCGGGGACATGCAATGCAGCAACTTAACACAATTAATACAATAGATAAACAATGAATAACAATTCTAATACCACATTTTAAAATGATACAATCGATAACCCTTATCACTCCAAATCTTCGATCCCCGATCCACGAACCACGATCTCAATCTCGATATGCCGGCATCCCTTACACCAATGGGTACTCCGGATGTACCCGATCCTACGACCCAACACCCCCTGGCAATCTCCGGACAAGGCGAGTGAGGGAATAGCAGACGGAGCTAAGGCAACCAACACTGGCAAGCCCGATGCCGCCCAGCGAGGCTATCACATCCGCCGTGACAATGAGGTTGCGCAACCACGATGCAATGCAAGAATGATAACAATTACAATATAATCAGTAAACACATTTAAGGACAAAAAGTAGGTTGTCCTCGCACCAAGTTACAATTTAGCAACAATAAGCATATATCAATTACGCACTTATACTAAATAATATACTCTTTTAGCAAGAAAATAAACTATAGTTCACGTAAGGATGCAGGTCCCTCACCTCTACCGAGTTCCAATATGTAAGTTTGAATCATATAATTTCCAGTCACCTTGAACCTATGAGCAAACATTACTTCAATTACTCTTTAACTACAACATTCATTAATTATTCAGCTAGGTTAGCTAACTCATAACTTCGCTTATTTAGCATATATACAATATCTATTAGAATTCTATTTTTAACAAAATGTCACTTTTATATACTTTAACTTAACATATATTCCAAGTAGTCATTTCCCACAACATAACTCATATAATTATAAGCAACACGGTATTATAAACAAGATGCAAACATATTTTAATGAAGTAGCTATACAACCTATTTCATGAAACTTCTCCAAACAACTACATATTACATACCATTACCATTTAAACTCTTATTTAAATCATTTAAAAGTCAATTATAATAACTACATCAATTCAAATAACCAACTAAGCACCAAGCTCAACTAATTCACATAAAATCCAATTAAAACCTTTCCACATGCTTAGTATTTAGGTCATAAACTTCACACTTATACAACATATAACTCAATCATGATCAATTAGAGCAAATATAACAATATAATAACTACTAATGCAACTAATTCAAGTAATTCACAAGAAATCTAACAAATCTCCTTCTAAATGCTTACAAAACAAGCTCTAAACTTCGCACAAGATAACGAACCTCAAATCTAACTATACTACATCTCTAATGACACTTTATGGCACCATTTAAGCCCTTGAAATCTCACTTTAAAGTACAATTACCCAAAAAGTCTGAATTTGCATCTTCATGCATTACTCTACAAGTACTCTAATCGGAGCTCAACTAAGTGAAGCGAATACATTTCTAGCACCTCCTCACTTACTAGACACTTGCCCTAATGCCTGAACACACCCGGATTCACTTTCAACCTGAAACCCCTTTGTCAATCTTTGCTATTAAGCTCCAAACCGAAAGGCAAGGTTCAAGATTCCCAAACAAGTTATCCTATCCTTCAAATCATACCTTAAAGTACCCCAAGGACCCTCGAGTTCACCCGTTAAACCTTGTTTACCATTAAATCCCCGATTTCCTCTTTGTGCGTTTACACTACAAGTACCAATTTCGAAACCCAAACAAGCGAAACGAAGGCACTTCTAAAGCTTCAATACTTAATAAAGACTAGTCATAACCTCGAAACGTGCCCGGATTTGAGTTAACCCCGAAACCCCTTATTAAAGTAGCCTAATTTGATCAAATTATTCAAATTTTGTACATGGCAAGCGCAACTAACATTTTTTCCACGCTCAAGGACCTAATTAGCAACTACTAGAAGCATTGAATCAAATTAAATTGCACAAATTTTCGGAACCCTAGAAATTCCACTATTCATCATCTTCCCCAAAGCTCTAACTCCATTTTCAACCATTCAAAATGCTATCTAACCATAAAATTATGCTCTATGATCATTAATAAGAGTAATTTAAGCTTAAACAAGCATAACCAAGCAATATCTCAACAAATCCAAAAAATAATAAAGTTTAGATGCAAAACTTTCAAATACAAAAATAAGATAAAATTCTTACCACATAAGGCTAGAGAAGCTTGAAGAAGGTGTAAACATGTTCAAGAACTCAAGATTCAAGCTTGGAATAGATGGAAATGGCCAACTATAGCAATTTTGTAAGAAAAAATACTATTCCCGTATATGGTATTTGGCTTATTTTTTTAGCATTTTTTGAGAGATTTTGGGCTATAAGAGTTTAAGTTAGGTCAATGGGTCAATGGGTTGGATTATTGGGTCAAGTAGTTTGGCTAGGTGAGTCAAATGAATTCAAAAACAAAGCAAAGTACAAAACTAAATTGCTGAATTTTTTACTATTCCATTAAGCTCACTAATGAATTTTCTTCTCGTTGTTCCCGATATGCTATGCACGCAAACTCAATGAACGTATGCATCTAAAATAGCAAGTGTTAAGGGAAAAATATGAAATTCAGAAAAAAGAAATAGAAAATTTTAATGTTCTGGACTTAGAGCTATTTTCTCAATTAGTTGAAAACAAAGTAAATATTAGTCAAGAAAATGAAACCGAGTATTATAATTAATAAATTAGCTAATATTCATTTTAAATAATTAATTTAACTATTATTTTAATATTTTGAAGAATTATGAAATAGTGCTAAAAATGAATGAATTCATTAAGGTAAACACATAATTATATGCTAGCATTCAAGATAGAATCTAATTAAATGCAAACATGTATTATTCTCTATATGCCAGGTTTGGGGTATTACAGACCGGTTGTCCTACCCTCATCCGGTTGCTGCACTACCGGGCACCAGCTTTAAAACACGATTTTGAAACATTTTCATTCACTTTCTCCTTTCAAAACCCTTTCCATCTTCCCCATTAAACCCCATAAATCACCATTAAAGCCTATAACCATTCAACTTCATCTTTTTACTATAAAAAGAAGGTTAAGCCTAAGAATTCTTCACAACCCACTCAAGTGTTCTTCATTCTCTTCAAATCTTCATAAGCATTTTTACAAACCTTTCTCGCACACCAAATGTTTGTTAAAATTCCTCAACCAAGTTTTTCTTACATTTTCTTGGATTTTCTTCCTTATTTCTCATGGCATCCTCATCAAGACAAGCTTCCAAGAAAAGAAAGACCAGTTTTAGGCCTCATACAATTGACCCATAGGATCCTATGAATGTCATTGCACCGGGAGATTACTCCAAGAATGAGATACTATGGGGTAAGCTTCTTGATCCTCCAAACTTTTTAGAATAAACCCATCTTTATAAATTGCTTAGACATCAAAGGTGGCTTCCTCTCTTTGGACTTGAGGATAACAATTGTGATTAATAGGTTCGAGAATTCTATGATTATGTGGTGGAAGGAGAAAAAGATGGCGTATGTGGGTAAAAAGTAGAGTAAATGGAGTAAATATATTTGTAAGTGAACGTGATGTGGCTAAAATGCTTGGCATTCCAAGTAATGGCCTAACAATCTACTCCTCTACCAACTTACCAAAAGGGCTGTAGTAGAACGCCTAAGCCGAGATGATTGCTACTTTGTGGGAAGGCTCGGGAAAGTCGAAGACATACATACCTAAAAGAGATGACATTTGTGTTGAAAAACGATTGTTTCTCTATATCATGAATCAAGTCATCATGCCTCGAAGTGTGAAAGACGGGTCTATTCCATTCTTCATGGGCTATGTGATGCATCTCATTTACAAAAAGGTAAAAGTTAACCCCCCCACATCATGCTTAGTCACATGTTGGCTTTCAAGAAGAAGTCCATGCCCTATGGAATGATCTTGTGTCATTTTTTCCATTTGAAAGATGTTGCTCGTGTTGGTTCTTTTGAATCTCTGAATGTTGCCACCTATCCTCTTGATAAATATTGTCTTGATAGAAAATTTATGGCTCTTATGAATAATGAAATCGTCTATATCAAGCAACGTCAATTCCTCAAGAGTCAAACTGAAGTAGTTGAAGATATTAAAAATTATGACCTTGGAGAGGAGGCTGATGAAGGTGAAACAGTAAGTGAAAGTGATGAAGGAGGTGACAAAGCAAGAGATGCAAACATTAGGGCTTCACGGACTGACATTGGAAGTGCAAGTACTTCTATAAGAAGAAAATCTTGCCAAGCCACTCTTGAAGAAGTCAATGCCAAGCTTGACCATTTGACTTCGCGAGTTGATCAATTGTCTTTGGATGTTGGAGTTAGCTTTGACCAAGTGAAAACCGAGATGAAGGGTATGAAGACCATGCTTGAGAAGCTCAATAAGAAGTTTATGAAGGACTAAGAAGGATGCATTGAGATGCCTAGGATGTTTTTTCTTTCCCATATCCCCTAGATATTGCATTTTCCTTTCAAAAACAACCTCTCATGCATTTTTAGTGTTTTCAACTTTTTATGTTCTTCCAATATATGCTTCCATTATCTTGCTATTTAGTTTTCATTTGCTTTACATTATTGATCTTCCTATTCTATTACCTTGTTTGCTAATGACAAAAAGGGGGAGAAAAAAATTTGTAGAAATATGTGTAGAAATAGTAATACAAAAAAGATAGCATGATAAAACTTAGAAACTTGAGCTTAAAAGAAGACTCATACATTGAGGGGGAGCAAGAAATTAACTTTAATTAAAGTATGCACAAGTTAAAGGGGAGACCTGATCTTAAATTGGTTAACTAAGAGGGAGCTTGTACAAACTTATATCTTAGAATTGCAGGTTCAAGCAAACTTGAAGTGAACTAAAAGCTCTCAAACTCATTATGCTTACATTGTTATTACTATTTGAGAAAGGTTTAGTCATCATAAAAAATGGGGAGATTGTTAGCCCATAGGGTTTCTAATCTTGGTTTTGATAATAACAAACCATGATTATCTTTAATGAGTTTGTTTAAATATGCATGAGTGAGATGAATCAAGATTGACTTCAAATCCAAGTCTATCAAGCTAAAAGAAGAAAGAAGATCATCCATCAACTTAAGGAAAGATAAAGATTCAAAAAATGAAGATGGAGCTATAAGGATAGAGACGAAAGTCATAAGGGATACCCGTTAAGACTTGATCGGGGTTTAGGTCTTGCAAATGGTATATGCTCAATGATGATTTTTAAAAGTCTTTTTGAAATCTTTGAAAAACTTCATCTATCTTTGAAAAATGCTTTACAAAAGACTCTATAAAAGAAACATCCACAAAACCCAAAGTCTTTGCATTTTTTATCAAACCGGTAGACCCTAGAGCAACCGATCAACCGGTTCAAAAAGGGTTTTCCGCTCGAGGCCTCACTATTCCGGTCGACCGGTTGAGCAAGGGTCAACCAGTCATGCCAAAACGCTGTTTTGAAAATAGACTCGTTTGTGAACGTTGTAATGCATTAAATGTACACATCTTAGCCTCTATTAATGGCTTTCAACAACTCTCTTTTGAAACATTGATTCAAAGCAATTACTCTTGATTTTTAACACTATATTCATTTTTGAATCATCATTGTGCTATACTAGAGCAAGAATTTGTGAGCAATATTGAGAGAAACAATCATTGTATTCATCTACTCTAAAAGAGGGCTTTTTATTATTTTCTCAAACACTTATCATCGGCTATTCCATTTTTCCCCAACTGATGTTGGGACTATGGAAATAGGCTTGGCCATTTGTTATGTCTAGCTCTTGTTAAGCCCATGTATTAGGCCTATACGATCATTTAGCTTTTTAATTCTTATAATGTTTTTTTTACCCTAAAACAAAATAGTTTCAGGGACAAAACGAGTATTACAGAAGTGACAGAAAAAAGAAAAAAATAATCAACATATTATACTTTTTTTTGTTTACTTTTGACAATTTAGTGTTGCCATAATTAATGGATGAATTTTAATTTTTGTCAACATAGTTCTAAATAAGTCCCCAAGGCTAGAATAAGACAATAAGGACATTGGTTTACGAAATGATTTTTCATTCCTTTCAAGAATGTGACTAAAACTATAAAATATTCTTAGAAATATTTTGTCAAATTCTTAGGAATGATATATTGTTATATTTGTTTTACACTCAATATTCTTTAGAATCTTGAGCAAGTTTTCAAAAATGTCCTTAATTGATGCATATACACACCAATATACACACATACATACATATATACACCCATGCAGAATATATACTGAAGGTGCATACTACCTAGATATACTATGCTGTTTAAAAAAAATATTTAAACAATATAAACACAGTGACAACTTGATAGCATACTAATCTAGGATCAATCCACAAGTTCTAAGATGAATAATTGCAATAACACTAAGAATATGTGTAAGAACAATTTATAAAGAATAAATTTCAGCAAGAGATAATTTTGTTGCCTTGACTTGTTAGCTTAAGAAACTTAACAAAAAGTACAAAACTTAATCACCTTTTTACTCCTTGAAGATCTACGTGCCTAAGACTTGAAGAACTTTTGATCTTCTCCTCTATGACATTTTTCATTCTCTTAGATGATGAAGAATTGTGGGATTCTTCCTTTTGTATTTTTCCTAGCTTATCTCGTGTAAAATAACCAGAGAGAGCTTTTTCTTCTTCTTTTTCTCGAGTAAGATGTGCGAATTATAGAGGTGGAGGAAGAGCTCTATTTATAGATATTGAATAGCCTTAGTAGTTAATCCTAGAAGAAATAAGATTTGGATTCCAAGCCCATAAGCTAATCCTATGAACTTTTGGACTTTGCTAGCCCAATAGCATAATAAATTAAACTACTAACTTTTCCACTCTCTCTTGGATTTCACGTGGACCATGCCTAGTGGGCTAGGCATGTGGCTTGGTCTACCTTGCTTACTTCATGTATTATTTTTACTAATTTAATTAATTGCTTGTTTCCAAATTATCCACAACTTAATCCAAAAAGGATATTATCCTAAATAGGATACTAAGTTGTAATTGGACATTTTAATTTAGCAACTCGAAATACAATAAGCAACTAGAAAACTTTAACATACATCTAAAAACAAATAGGCTAGAAGAGAGACTAAAAGACATAAACAACTTGGCAACTGAAAAGACCAAAATGCCCTTGCTAATCCCTTTGTACATTTAGGTTTTTCAACATTGACTTATTCTACTAAAAAGTCATGGTTGTACTCCAAGATGTTTATTACTGAATGCAAAAGCTTGTCATACTATGTATGACCTTTGTCTTTGACCTGCTGAGCAGAATGACCAAAATACCCCTCTACGTAACACTTACAAATAAGAAAGACTTTCCATGTACTATCTCTTTCTTGATTGTACCTTCTCCTTGAGACATTTAAATCCTTTAAGTAACCATTCGTTGAATATGGAACACTTGATCTAGGGAGCAACCCTCAAGCCAGATATCCGATATACTCCTAGAGTATACCAATAAGCTTAGATTTGGATGATCTACTAGATAATCACAAGGGAGCGATCATTCCATCACATGACGACATGGATTCTATATTGCATACGCACATTCCAACTAGCCAAACCCATATGCCCAACACACAGAGTTGTTGACCCACAACTAAGGTCTTACCCATGGTGTATCAAAACACATGAATCTGAGTTCGTCAGTTCAACCACATATGCTCAAGATTAAGAGTATTGATCACTTAGTAGTATGAGTTATATTTAGATCTCTATATTTGATAGTACTTATTCAAGAAATTATACCTCAGTGGCATGTTCAATGTGTGACACATACACAAGTGAGGTTTAGTCCAAAAACCAACCAATGACCAAGGCAGGTCACCCTTCACAAGAGACTAACTCACTATAACCTAGACCATGATGAAGTGCCCAACTGCATCATTCGGTTGTGAACATAATCTATAACCCAAGTGTCTATGACTTAGACCTTCTGTGATCGGACACCGTGCACCTAAGTTATTCACTTATGGTTCAAGGACCTCTATACTAGTAATTACACATAAATAAGATAGAGAATAGAAATGAATGCTTTCATTAACACTAACAATCACTAACACGTATCCAATGTAATTGAAATATCACATGCAGTGAGGTTTTGGTCATACTAATGCCAACACATACTTGATCTACACCCAATCACGAGCACACACACACACACAAACCATATACAAATCCATACACAAAAACATATTACACACATACATATCAGGCTGGGTGGCCTGGGTTTCATTAGCAGAAGTGGTCGTAGGGGCTGTTGAAGGCAGTGTATTAAAAGACGCACCTTAGAGGCAAGGCACACCACCAGCACCTTAATAGGCTAAGGCGAGGCAATTTTAGAAAGGCACACCCAGGCGCGCGAGGTTTGCTGTGCCTTTGTATATTTATTTATTTTTTCAATAAATTTTATTTTTTATTCGTTAATATGTGTGCAAAGTACTTGATTATTCCTTGACTTCTAGATATTTCTAAGTGAAACCCACCAAAAAAAAAGACAAAAGAAGAAACGATAGAAGAAGAAAAACAAGACAAAAACATCTATTCATGATGCTTAGATGGTGTTAATGAAATATAACATAAATGGTAAATTTTATAATTTTTCAAGGGTAAATAAGTCATTTAACAAATTTTATGAAGAAGAGAAAATGGTCAATAGGTTGAGCGTTGAAGAAGATATGAGAAATGTTATTCTAGTTAGGATGAGTATTTTAAATAAGTCATTTAACAAATTTTATGAAGAAGAGAAAATGGTCAATGGGCTGAGTGTTAAAGAAGATAAGAGAAAGGTTATTCTAGTTAGGATGAGTATTTTAGATAAGTCGTTTAACAAATTTTATGAAGAAGAGAAAATGGTCAATGGGCTAAGTGTTAAAGAAGATAGGAAAAAGGTTATTCTAGTTAGGATGAGTATTTTTATCTTTTTATTTTTTAAAAAACATTCTCATTACTTGATAAAGTCAGATTTCCACCCTCTAAAATGAGAATAAAAATTGAGAAATTCATAGGAATATTACTTTTAGATGCATGTAAATATACCCGCTATTTTTTATTCTGCGAACCAAATATAAGAATATCACATTTATAACTTCACTTTCCTGAGAATCCTATAAGATTTTGCTAACCAAACATCACCAATACACCAATATGTTCAAGTTTTATATATCTTTTTACCATACAACATTGGTTATCCTTGCTTTATTTGGTTTCAATTATGCATCTATCTTGTTTTTAGTGTTTCATATTCTCATAAATTATCTATATTTAATACCATGATGTTCTTTGTAAATGTAAATATTCTTTATACAAAAATTATTATAAAGAATAGGCCATTCCCCTATCCATCTCTTGATTGTGAATTTTGTGACGCCCGAGACTTAGTGCACGTATATTTCCTCTAATTGCATATATTAGTGTGCATTCATTATTTAAATGTTTAATTAGAATAATTATTATTCATAAGCATTTTTTACTGTTTTAAATTCATGATTTTGCATTTTTCCTATGTTACGTAACATTTGTGAGGCATGAGAAAATTTGAATTACGTGCATAGCATATCAGGAGCGAGAGATAGAAAACATTTGTGTCACAATGAATAGTAAAATTCAAGATATCATAAGTTGGATTTTACTTGTTTTTAGCTTGTTTTGACTTGAATTAACTCACCTATCAACTAAACAAACCCAAACCCATTGACCCATATTCTTTCTCTTCTAACCCAATCAAAGCAAAACAAAGAACAAAAATCACCCAAAACAACCCCCCAACCCGTTGGACCAACAACAAAGAAAAAAAAAGAAAATTTTCTAAGCTTTTTCTAGTTTGATCCCTTCCAAGCTTGATTCAAGTGCTTTGATCCATTATAGAGCTCCTACCTAGTTTCTACATCTTGGTTGGTGAAAGATTTCATCTTTGTTCTTTGCATTTTATGTTGTGGTTAGTTTTCTTGAAATTCTTAGATTTGTATTATATTGATTATACATGTCTATCTATGCTTAAATTGGCCTTTATTATGATCATAGGCCATTCTTTTATAGTTATTTGAAGATTTTTATGACTACAAATGCAAGAATGAAAGTTTTGGAAGATGATGAATAGTGTAATAAATAGTAGCCTACGAATTTTTGGGGTTTTTATTCCGAATTGCGTTTTCTTGATTTAGTTAAATGCCATAAACATTTAGAAGCCTAAATGGATCATTTAAAAGTGTTCTACATTGATAAAATTGAGAAATTTGAGTTAGGACATAAAGGGGTTGTTTTGTACAATTGGGTCGTTTGGATGATTTGAGTGGTCGTAGAGCTTCGTTGTGATTGGTTGATGATTGTGGAATTCCTAGTAAGTTTGTAGTATTCTCTTGTGGCTTTGTAGCTAGTTAATAGGGCTAGAATTGAAAAACTCTTGATTGGAGCTTAAATGAGTCCTTTGAATGAAGTGGTAACTGGACATGTTTTGAGTGGTTGTATGGTCTTAGATAGGCTAGGAAGTGATTGCGGTGCGATTATGGCATTGACTGGGTGATCGGTTAAGGTAGTTATAGTTCAAATGGACTAAGAGGCAAATCGGGGTTTTGAAGTTGTTGTGGTTTAAAATGGGTTTTCTTTGCATTTAAGTGGATCATAAAGTGACTAGGTTGGAGTGGTGTAATCGGATTTCAAGTATCGTAGCTCGTTTGAATGTGGTGGCTTGGGAAAGTTGGAGAAATAAATAGTAATTTGTTGAATTAAAGGTTAATGCTTGATTCGATGCTTGTATTGGGTACCATAAGTGTTATAATGACTAAATTAATGCTTAGAATTGCTAGAATGTGGCTAGAACTTGGAGTGTGTTGATTGAGCATAAAGGACCATTTGTATGGTTTTGACCATGTGAGTGTTGTGTGTGTTTATAGAGTTTGATTGTGGTTTATAGGAGATTGTGAAGTGTCTAGAGTGTCTATAATGTGTCTTCGATGATAGATGGCTAGTTTTATAGTTATGGAGTATAAGGGGATATTTGGAAGAGAATTAGGTTGAGTGATGACATTTGAATAGGAATTGACTAGTTAAATGTCTTGGTGAGCTTGATTAAAATATAGTACTAATCGGAGGTGTTTCATGAATTTGAGTGTATTGTCTTAGTTCTAAGTGATTTCCTTGAGTTGTATAGCTTAATTAGAGTGTTATTGTGAAACTAGTTTGGTTAAATTATGAACTTAACTGGATGTGTTAAATGAAGGTAATCGAAGAATTAGAATGATAGTAGAGTTGAGTTTTTGGCTATAATTGGAATGTGTGTATGTTTTATTGTTAGTTGATGTGATCAATTATGTGTAAAAATTGGTGTTAAACGACCACATTAAAATACCCGCAAGTGCACGGATCTTTGCAATGTAGTGTGCTATGAGTGCGGAATCATACCACTGGGAAGCTCGATAGTTAGTTAAGTGAAGTAATATGTGAAAGTGTTTAAAGCGGAAATGTAACAGTTTATACAAGGTATTTGATTATACTACAACTAAATTAAACTAACTAAATATGGATACAAGAGGTAGGGATCTAGGGAATTGAATATGTAAATGAGGCAATTAATCTAGGCTTAGTATTCAAGATTATCTGATTTAATGCAAGGGTTAAGCTACAAGCATTTAACCTAGTCAATTAACTTAGCTTATTAAAATCCCGATTACTAACTCTGATGTAGGTGTTGTGCCATCTACGAGCATTGGAGCCATAGTATGGAACTGTCCTTGCAACCTGGTGTAAAAGGTCTGTTTCGACTAAGCAATCAACTTCTCATTTCTTGGACTAGAATTACGGTCTACTTAAAAGCATTACCTATAGTTCATGGAATCTAAGGTTGTCAAGCTATTTCTGATTCACTATTAAAGCATGGATACATGGCACGAAAGTAAAGCAATCATAACATCTACTTAAAAGCGTTACGTTATGAAAGACAATATTTAATAGTAAAGCAATCATACATCTACTAAAAAACATTACGTATGAAAGACATTACTGAATTAAAACAAGCCATTTATTGCATTTAAAGCGTATAATCTGAATCCAAGACCGTATATTAAAAGACTAACATTTACAATATTCTCCCCTAGATATCAATCTACTCAAACATAATTTTATACGAATTCTGTAAATAAAAGAGAGTCAAGAAAGGCTCCCCCGTATTGACGAACGTGTATTTCTGATATCGAAAATTTGAGCAGAGGTCCGACGCAAAGTAGCTATTCGGGCGGAGCTAATTTCCCCCAAATAAGAACTACTAGGGATGAGTTTCCCCCGAATAAGAGTTTTCCTATTAAAAGCTATTCGGGCAGAACCTCCCCCAGATAATAACTACTCGGGCCGGACTTTCCCCTAATAGTAGCTATTCGGGCAAAATGTTCCCAAATAAGAACTACCTATGAGGGATTTTCCCGTACTAAATACGACTATACCTAAAACTAATTAGAATTAACTCGAAAATTGATTAAAAATAACCAAAATTCAAAATTAATTACAAAATTCGGAGGGAGGGGGGCTATTTATAGGAAAAATCTCAGAGGCGCGCTCGAGCGCCAGTTTGGCACTCTCGAGCACCAGTTTGGCGTTCTCGAGCACGCCTGGTTTCCCTCCAATCAACGCGCGCCACGTTAGCATTCCGGAAGATTCCGCGATGGGCGCTCAAGCACCAGCTTGGCATGCTCAAGCGCCATTCTGCTCCATCGTCGACTTCACGACATGTGTTTTCTTTTAGAACATGGTAGAATATTCTACATAGGGTGCTCGAGCGCCAGGAAGGCGCGCTCGAGCACCCTTTTGTTGACTTTCTGGGCTGGAATTTTGACTTTTGACCAGGCTTTGATCGAGCGTTGACCGGGGCATTTTCGAGCTATTTTCAGCATTTCGAGTTTGATTACGCGCTAGTTTCGGCCAAATTCCGTCTCTATCAGCTTCATTCTTCCACCGTTCCATGTGCTTTCCCCATTGTCCACTTCTTGACTTGTATTTTGGATCATTTTGGGTCTGAATTTCCACTTTCTAGTATCATCCTACATTGCATCGAAAGTATCAAAGTTTATAATAATTCCCAAGTTAAGATGCAAATATAGTACAAATACCAAGGTTTGAGTATTGCAAATGCAGTCACATCAACATCTCTAAACCTAAACCTTGCTTGCCCTTAAGCAAGACTGTCTTTAAAACAGATGTGAAAGTGAAAATTGAAAAGATTTTTACAAGTCAAAACAGATGAAATAATCTATCCTATCTTTTTGTCAAACATTTTCCAAGTGTGAAGCATGAGAAATGCAATCTGCTATCTTGAACCTATTCACCAGTTGATGACAAACATGATAAGAGAACCTTGTACATAGCTTTCACAAAAAGGTACTCTTATTGGAAATCGACTATTGATTGTTTCAGAGTACATATTTAGAAGTAAACTAAGCAGATTAAGTTCATTCAATACTCAACTTTCAAGTTATGCAAACAGATTGGACTTTGATGTTCTTGCCTACATTTGGAATCAAACTATTGATCATGCGTTAACCCTTTAACATTTGCTAGAAATATAAAAGTACAACTTACAATATCTCTATATAGTGTTTAGTTTCATTTGCTTTCTGGATATCCCATGTAGCAGGCTTTAAGGCCACAATCCCCCGCCATTATGATTGAGGTTGCCAGGTTTCAAAGGGACCCCTGCGTGCCTTAATCACCCGAGATATCCAGGCTCGAAACCTTACACTATAGCACATATCCCAAATTATAATGTCTAGAATAGTGATGCTTTAGAGATTTACAACATATTTACACCAAAAATTTATTCAACAGTAAAGGTATGTACAACTCTTTTTTCCTTTTCTTTTTTTTTTTTTTTTGCATTGTTTTCTTTGTTTTTCTTTTTCTCTTTCTTTTTTTTTCTTGTTTTTTCAGAGTGTACATACAGACATAGTAACATAACATACTGTACAGACATGGCATAAGGGTTCATGTTTCAATCACAAGAAGTTCTCATAACAAACGGTAATCCTATCTTAGTCGTTTCATAATCACATAGCTATCAATTTGAAGAAAGGAAGAACAACTAGGTTTACTCATGAATATAGTACCCCAAAGTTTCTCTTACATAGTTTCCTCAAAGTTTTTCACAATACATACCTAACAACACAGGTTCTCAAATCATCTAAATTATTTCCTTTAACATGTAAGGTAGCAAACTACTATTCTCATGAACAAAAATGGTGTATTTCTTGCATATTTTGAAAAAGTTTTTCATGAAATGTACGCACCCTCACACCGAAACTTTGCTTGTTCTCAAGCAAATAGCAATGTAAGACAGTAAGAGTGTAATATGCAAGTAATAACATAATGAAAAATGCTACATCCCCAAACCTATGGTTTGCTTACTCATCAGCACATGTTGATCAGGTATAAAGGGAAATATTGTAAGGAAATATATCACCTGTTGTGAATCATTTCTATGTTGATGTCGAAGCTTTTCTACAAACTTTTGTCAAAAGATATATCATTCTGCAATTAAAGATTAATAGACAAAGCATTTTACAGATTATCACCAACACGACAAAAATAATAGTAAGTTAATCTATACAAAATAGTATAAGGGAGGGGGGTCAAAAAGAATTACGGTCAAGGAGACTAACTAAGACATTAAGCAAATAAATAAACTAGCTAGACCATTTAGACTCTTTTCTGGGGTTTTAGAGTTATGACAAAAATTTAAACAAACAGTAAAACATTAAAGAGAACACTAGGTTATCTCCTAGTAGCGCTAAATTTATCGTCTTCAGCAAGACAACAAAAATCACACAGACAAAAATTAAACACACATAATAATAAAATATTTTAGAAACCTAGGTTGCCTCCTAGTAGGACTGAGTTTTACGCCCTCAGCTAGGCGCCAATGTTAGAGCCATCTATGTTTAAAACTCTTCGGCACATATTGTCTGATAATCGTTTCAGCACAGTTCTTGAATGGGAAATGATCATGCAATAGATGATAGTTCATTATTCCTACAAAGCATAACTTTTCCCAGTCACCTTGAAAAGGTGACTATAACACCCCGGCCCCTCATGAGACCAGAAGTTCTATTAAATAATCTATACTCATCCCAATACCAAACCTGGTCACAAAAATTAGAAAAAAATGGACGGAGTCTCCCCTGTTTATAGGACAACTGGATACCTGTAAACGGTAAATAGAGCCACAAATATAACCCACATCATTCTCATACAACTCCAACTCCAACCATGCCCCATCTCAAAGCCATCCGAGCCTTAGACTAACATAAACATCAGACATACAAGCATGCAATCATTAACTGTTAAAGGTTCATGATTATAATCTCACTTATCATACCACTCTAACATTGACTAGTTTTCTTTCTTATAATTTAAGTCCGTCAACCAGTCAAAACATGTAAGCATGCAGCTACTAGACAATAAAGTAAGATTACAAGATATTACAACATTACAAGCCATTCGCAACTATTAATACATTCTAAATTTAACTTTACAATTATGAAACTGTATTCAATGACAATCTACGTAAGCCAGCATAATCAATCACAAAACTCTCGAGCCTTCTTTTCTACCTCCGGTAGCACTAAACCTGAAAGGTGTTAGGAATGAGGGTGAGTATACAACATGTATACTCAATGAGGAAGGGGAAACGGGAATAGTATACCGGGGGTTCGTGCAATGCAGCAACTTAACACATTTAATACAATAAATAAACAATGGATAACAATTCTAACAATGGATAACAATTCTAATACCACACTTTAAAAAGGATACGATCGATAACCCTTATCACTCCAAGTCTTCGATTCTTGATCCACGAACCACGACTCAATCACGATATGTCGGCATCCCAAACACCAAAGGGTACTCCGGATGTACCCAATCCTACGACCCAACACCCCCTTACAATCTTCGGACCAGGCGAGTGAGGGAATAGGGTCAGAGCTAGAGCAACCAACCCTGGCATATCCGTTGCTGCCCAGAGAGGCCCATCGCATCTGCCCCGATGATAAAGTTGCGTACCCATTGACTCGATAACACAGGAAGCAATAATAATAACAATATAACAAAATAAGCCGATATATAAACAAGGAGGACAACAAAAGAGGTTGTCCTTGAGCACACACATTATCAATCACGCCATACGATGAAATATGATACATTCATTAGTCTATAATTGCTAAACTAATCCAACTAAAACACTTAAATCACTTAGTATCGAACATTTAACATATAACAAGATAAGACACTTAGAATGCACATAAAAATGATTCCTTACCTTTTAGGAAGCCAAACCTGCGCGAATTAAGCCAAGATTCCCTCAATATTCTCCAAAAGCATGAATTCTCTTCAATTATCACTACCTAATACAATCAACTATATGCATAAGAAGTGATTTCTTATTCTCAACTAAAGCTAGTGCATAAAGCCATTAATTTATCTTACTCTATGTGATTCCCTTTAATTCACATAACTAACAATATATTTCATTGTTCAACATGCATTCTAATCATTATTTAAACAATAGATAACTCAAGTGATCACATGTGCAACATTCTTTAATGTTCTAAGTATTACTCAAAGACAATAGTATAATAATGGAAACACTATATAACATCTAACCAATAAGTTATATAAGCGTATCTTTACACATATAATGCAATTAATAAGCAATATAAACATGTTTACTCAATTTTTAACTAGTATCGATATAGTTTAACTCACAACTTCTCCGAATAAATGAACTTGTTACATAAGTACATTTAAACATTTATCCAATCAATCGAGAATCAACTAACAACAATTATTATCATGGTTCATTACTAGTTCCTTTAGTCCATTCTAAATTCATACTCAACCAAAGCCATGTAAACCAAGAAACTTAATTCACGAGACTTCACTACTATAATACGTACACTACACAAAGGCATACAAACATTTAATTACTCAATTATAAAAGCAATTATCATAAAATTAACTATGCGAACACAAAGGGGTCAATATTATACTTTTCACAAAACTTAACTAAAAGCTCACAGATACCTTAGAATAGCATTTAGACATGCTAGGAGCAATTACAAAGCAATACAAGTACTAAAGCAATTAATTCATTTATTTCCCCTTTGTTCAACTAGGCTATTTAGCTTCCTACCAGAATTCAATTATCAAGTTAAGCTAGATAACCATCCTACCAATCTAAGGATACCTAAATACCTCATTTAGAACCTCCAAATCATAACCTAGAGCACAAGTACACAAAAACACCGAAAATGCCTCTTTATGGGTTTACACAACAAGTACCAATTTCGGAACTCAAATAAACGAAACGAAAGCATTTCTAAGGCTTCAATACTTAATAAAGACTAGTCATAACCTCGAAACGTGCCCAGATTCGAGTTAACCCCAAAACCCCTTATTAAAGTAGCCTATTTTGATCAAATTTCTCAAATTTTGAACATAGCAAGTGCAATTAACATTTTTTCCACGCTTATGGACCTAATTAGCAACTATTAGAAGCCTCGAATCGAATTAAATTATAACTTTTTTTGAAAGCCTTAGTTTGGCACTATTCATCATCTTTCCCAAGTGCCATTTTCATTTTCAAGCATTTAACAAGCATTTTAAACCATCAAATATATTCTATAAAGTCATTAAAGCATATAAGAAGCAACGGAACAAGCATTAAACTACTACAATATTAAATCACAAAAATACTAGCACAAATTTTAATTGAATTTAATACAAGAATGGAATATACCCTTACCTCTTTTGAAGATCAAAGAATGGTCTTAAGGTCCTAAGGATGAAGCACAACCAATTTGGGAAGCAATGGAAGCAAGAAGCAATTTTTTTTTGGAGAAGTCACTATTCCCGTAACTCTTTTTTGGCCACTTTTTTTTACCCCTTTTTTTGTTTCTTGGCTTATAATGTTCTCATGAGATAGTCAAAGGGTGGGTCAAGCAATTAGGGTATTTTAGTAAGGGTAAATGGGTCACTTGGTGATTAAATTTCAGCAAAACAAAATGCCAAAAATCTGAAAAATCTGGAAAAATCCCGCTGGTACTATTCATCAGATATTTCGTGACTTTTTTTCCATTGATCCCGATATGCAATGCATGCACGGTCAGGGGCTATAATCCCCTAAAAATATGTAGTATTTTATAAAAATATAAAATGCATAAAAATAAATAGTTGAATTTATGAAAATATGAAAAAAATGAAGTGATCTAAGTTAACTATTTAATAAATACAATTAATGAAGTGCTGGGTTCGGGGTGTCACAGTGACAATTCCCATCCCAATGTGATGTGTGTGGGAATGTTCATGGATGAATTATAAACAAGGGCCATAGTTCCTTGTAACACAGTGTCTCCAAATTTCAATTGGTCAACCCATAGATTAGAAGTATCTAACATATTGTTCAGAAATGAGTCAAATCCAACAGTTGTCAAGAAGGATGGAGGAATTAAAGTAGACTCAATAGACTCGTCCTGAAAGAGTGAAGACTCTAAGGAAGTATGTACACTCATCTTCCTTGACGAGGAATCAGAGTCGGATTGAGTCATGATATTAATAAGGTCATCTTTTCCTTCTATGTGAGGCATTTCATCATTTTTCTCAAATTCATTTTCCCTATCAGATGTCTCCCAAATAACCTCGCTTATTTCATTAGTCTGTTCACAGGGTATTTCATCAAAGGTGCTCATAACAGACTGAATATGTTGATCTAAAGATTGAAGCATGCGAGCATTAGATTCGGTAAGTAGATAAAGTTGGTCATACTTGTCATTGGATTTGGGAGGAGCAGAGTCAATCAAATCATCTTGTTGATCATTTTGTTTGAAGATTAAGGATAGGGTCAACAGAAGATTCAAATTGAAAAGATGCTGGGACTTGGATTTCGAAGTTTTGAGAAAAATTTTCTTGACTCTAAAGTGATGCCTGGTTTTGCCAACTTGGAGTGTGTGCCTCAAACATGCTATATACCTCATTCTTAGTGTTGCATTTTCTACCCACATTATCTTCACTAAACACTTCTGTTTTCTCAACAACCCGGTTTTGGATAGTTGCGTGATGAACAAAACTATATTGGTCTTGTGAACTCATGACAGGTTGAATAGAGTGCTCGTCTTTTTCCCACCCATTTATGCTCTCAGCTAGTTGACTGACTTGGTCTTGTAGCCTTTCTATGGATTGATGGTTGGATTCGGCGAGTTGGACAAGTTGGCCAAACTTGTCGTCAGAGTTTGGTTCAGGAGAAGTAAATTCAACCGAATTAGGATAGCAAAAGTTTTGATTGAAAGAATCAATTTGACAGTTTTCGTAAAACTCGGAAGAACTTGGGTTTTGAGATGCATTACCTCCAAAATTTTGAGGCAGAAAAGATGCCGCATTTTTATCCCAAAATGAATTTTGATGATTCTGCCACTTCGGGTTATATGCATTAGAGTACAAATTTTGGTTCGAAAAATAACCTTGAGCCGTAAAATCATGACTATGAAAAAATTTACGATTTTGGGGACAATTTTCAAAAGTATGCCCAAATCGAAAACAAACTTCACACGTATTTGGAATGGGGGTTTGGGTTGTGTCTTTAAAAGCCCATTGATCGGACGAAACATTAAAATGACTCATATCTCCGATCATCTAAATTTTCCAAATATTTTATACAACTAACATACTATACAAGTAATATAATTTATACAGTTCAAGATAAGTATAGACAATTTAAACAATAATTACAACATTTAAAACAACAGTTTTAAAACAAGTATATACAATGTACACAATAATTACAACACTTTAAACAAGTTCACAATTACTTTTATCAAAAACTAACTATACCGTGCTTCCCCAGCAACAGCGCCAAAAACTTGATGTGATCAATTGTGCGTGTAAAAACCGGTGTTAAACGACCAAGTTAAAATACCCACAAGTGCACGGATTTTTGCAATGTAGTGTGCTATAAGTGCGGAATCGTACCACAGGGAAGCTCGTTAGTAAGTTAGTGAAGTAATGTGTGAAAGTGCTTAAAGCGGAAATGTAACAGTTTATACAAGGTATTTGATTATACTACAACTAAATTAAACTAACTAAATATGGATACAAGAGGTAGGGATCTAGGGGATTGAATATGTAAATGAGGCAATTAATCTAGGTTCAATATTCAAGATTATCTGATTTAATGCAAGGGTTAAGCTACAAGCATTTAACCTAGTCAATTAAGTTAGCTTATTAAAATCCTGATTACTAACTCTGATGTAGGTGTTGTGCCATCTACGAGCATTGGAGCCATAATATGGAACTGTCCTTGCAACCTGGTGTAAAAGGTTTATTTCGACTAAGCAATCAACTTCTCCTTTCTTGGACTAGAACTACGGTCAATGTAGAAGCATTACCTATAGTTCATGGAATCTAAGGTTGTTAAGCTATTTCTGATTCACTATTAAAGCATGGATACATGGCACGAAAGTAAAGCAATCATAACATCTACTTAAAAGTATTACGTTATGAAAGACAATATTTAATAGTAAAGTAATCATACATCTACTAAAAAACATTACGTATGAAAGACATTACTGAATTAAAACAAGCCATGTATTGTATTTAAAGCGTATAATCTGAATCCGAGACCGTATATTAAAAGACTAACATTTACAATATTTTCCTCTAGATATCAATCTACTCAGACATAATTGCATACGAATTCTGTAAATAAAAGAGAGTCAAAAAAGGCTCTCCCGTATTGACGAATGCGTATTTCTGATCCCAAAAATTTGAGCAGAGGTCCGACGCAAAGTAGCTATTCGGGCGGAGCTAATTTCTCCCAAATAAGAACTACTAGGGATGAGTTTCCCCCGAATAAGTGTTTTCCTATTAAAAGAAGCTATTTGGGCAAAACCTCTCCCGGATAATAACTACTCGGGTCGGACTTTCCCCTAATAGTAGCTATTCGGGGAAAAAATTTCCGAACAAGAACTACCTAGGTGGATTTTCCCCGTATTAAATACAACTATGACTAAAACTAACTAGAATTAACTCGAAAATTGATTAAAAATAACCAAAACCCAAAATTAATTACAAAATTCAGAGGAAGAGGGGCTATTTATAGGAAAAATCTCAGAGGCGTGCTTAAACCGCTCGAGCGCCAGTTTGGCGCGCTTGAGTGCGCCGGTTTCCCTCCAATCAACGCGCACCATGTCAACATTTCGGAAGATTCCGCGATGGGCGGTCAAGGCCAGTTTGGCGTGCTCGAGGGCCATTCTGCTCCATCGTTGACTTCACGACACGTGTTTTCTTCTGGAACATGGTGGAATATTCTGTATAGGGCGCTCAAGAGCTAGGATGGCGCGCTCGAGCACCCTTTTGTTGACTTTCTGAGCTAGAATTTTAACTTTTGACCGAGCGTTGACAAAGGCATTTTCATGCTATTTTCAGCGTCCGAGTCTGATTACGTGTTAGTTTCGGCCAAATTCTGTCTCTATCAGCTTCATTCTTCCACCGTTCTGCGTGCTTTCCCCATTGTCCACTTCTTGACTTGTATTTTGGATCATTTTGGGTCTGAATTTCTACTTTCCAGTATTATCCTACATTGCATCGAAAGTATCAAAGTGTTGCAATAATTTCCAAGTTAAGATGCAAATATAGTACAAATACCAAGGTTTGAGTGCTGCAAATGCAGTCATATCATTAGTTATTGAAGAGTGTTCTTATGCATATCTAACTTACCTATTTGTGTTCATAATGTTAGTATAACGTTCTTTGGGGGTATTGCTAACTTATCAAATAGTTGAAATGTGTATGAATTCCAGTTAATTAAATGCATGAGTTGAAGAGCAAGTGTTTGTATAATTGCTTGAGTGAAGTATAGAACTTGTGTAATTGATTTTAATCCATGGAATTAGTTGTGTTATTGTCTTCCTCATGTGGACAAGAATGGTTATTGCATTCCAAGAAAGTTGTGTACTCGGTAAGAACTTAATTGAAGAAAGTAGCTAAGAATAGTTAAGTTACTTATCTATTGAAGCTATGTGTTAAATTGGTATATGCTAAGTGTTATACTTATATGAACTTGCTAAGTATCATGCATATATACTTATTAAGGGTAGAGCTAGCTTTAGTTGAAGGTAAATATGGAAACCAATTGTAGAATGACTGTATAACTCCTTATGCAAATAGTTGGTTGTATTAGGTAGTGGTAATTGAAAGAAAAGGTGCATTCAAAGAATATTTAAAGGAGTTCTTGGCTAAATTTTTACAGGTTTGGTTTACTAAAGGTGAAGGAGTTTTTATTCTTTTGTGCATCTTAGTTTATTTTATTGTTCATAAATTGTGTAGTTTAATATAATTGCTTATACTTATGTGTACCTTGTTAAGAATTGAGTGAATGTACTTATCTCTTGCTTATATTATTATAATGCTTATTAATTGTAACATACGTGCGAGGACAACCTACTTTGTTGTCCCACGATTATGTGTTTATTGAGTTATCTCGATTATTGTTACCTTATGAGTATTGCATCGTGGTTGCGCAACCATTTGGGCATGGAAGTGTCGGGGAAGTCGGGCGGCATTGGGCTTGCCGGTATACCTTAGCTACCATGGTCCCCAATCCCACGCTCGCCTGGTCCGGAGATTGCTAAGGGGTGTTAGGTCGTAAGATTTTAGGGTATATCCAGAGTACACCCACTGGAGTGTTTTGGGTTTACGCCGGCATATTGATCTAGTTCGTGGTTCGTGGATCGAGGTTCATGATTGAAGATCAAGACTTGGATTGTTTAGGGTTATCGGAATTGTATCCTTTTGAAATGTGTAGTATTCAGTTGCTTTATTGACTCCCTATTACTTAGTTGTTATTCTTGTGTTTAATTGCCGCATTGCACGAAGAGCTTTTCAAAAACCCCCGATTAACTGTTTCCCTCCCTCACTGAGTATACATGTATTGTATGCTCACCCCTCCTTTCTAACATTTTACAGGTAAAGAATTAACTAGGTTCCTATAGGAAGTTCAGAGGCTTCATTGCTTGTTTGTAGCTGTGAATGAGTATTTTATGTGTTATGATGTAAAGTATATTGTTATTACAAAGTTGTATGTATTTGTGTTGTCTGAAGGATTGTAATATGAGTTGAAAGATTTGTATAATTAGATAGTTGTAGAAGACATGTAATAACTTTAATATTTTACTTTATTGTCTAAGTTTAACTTGCATGCTTGTGTGGGATTAAAGGGAAGATGATTGATGACTTAAAAATTACGGAAGTTAATTAGAGTTGTATGATAACTATTTTTATAACATAGAATTTCACCAACTAATAAGGAATGCATGCTAGTCGTTTAGAATGTTGTGGTAGAGAGGCTCAGATGGCCTTAGAGATTTAAGAGAATTATGTTTAAAGGAGGATATGAATGTTGTGAATGTAACACCCCGGACCTAGCATGTAATGAATAGTACCTATTTGCATATGATTATGTGTTTATCTTAAATGTTTGCACATAAATGTATGTTTACTTTAATTAATTTCATTCATTTGTTAGCACTATTTGTACATTTCTTGAAAACGTGCGAACTGTGTCTAAATAAATTATATGAGTTAGTTATCTTGGTAATATATTTATTTTGAATTATTCTATTGCATTTAATTGGAAGTTTCATTATTTTCAACTATATGAATAATTAGCTCCGAGCCCGAAGTGATTTTTTTAAAATTATTTTATTAAATTATTCGGCATGCATATCTATCTTAGTTAACCTCTCCTTAGTGCACGTTCATCGAGAGAATTGCATTTATTGCATTTCGAGAAGGTCCTAACTGAATAGTGTAACGCAAATGAATAATAACTAGTGTAGAACTTTTATTTGGGCCATCTTTAGCTACTAAACTAAATTAACTAAGCCTATAAATCAAACTCGAGCCCGACCGTGCATCTATTTTATTAATTTACATTTAATTACTTTAGTAATTAGTATTTTTTGGAAAATGAGCATTCATATCTATCTATTTTTATTTAATTTCCCATTTAACTAATTTGCCCAGGACATTTCTTTTATCATTTTAATTATTCAAATTTTTTTACTTGCATCTGAATTAATTCGTTTCACTGTTCGAATAGAAGCCCAGGGTCTGGAACTGAACGGGCTAGTTTATTATTTTTAATAATTATATTTATTTAATTACATCTAAATGGTTTACAAGAAGTAAATAATTTATTATTTTACTATATGTCTACATTTAATTGACTTGAATTTTTTGAGCCTGGAGTGGTCTTTAATTTAATTTTTTATTTGCATATTTACTTTTATTTGACTTATATCTTGCTTTTGTTTGTTGAAATTCTATGTTTCATAAGTGCCCGGGGTAAAATTTAAACTATTTAATTTTTCAAATTTTATATTTTTCCCTCAATATACTTCATATTTAATGTATTCGTTCATTGGAACACAATATTGCATGCTCCGAGCACGAGATAGAAAATAGTTAGTGTCACCGAGTAAATAGTAGCAAATAAATTATTGGGTCATTAATGTTTTAGTTAGTTTTTATACTATATATAACTAGCCAACACCATTTATTAAAGCTCAATCATATTAAATATATTCATATATATATACATATACATATATATATATACATATACATATATATATATATATATATATATATATATATATGTATATGTATATATATATATATATATGTATATGTATATGTATATATATATATATATATATGTATATGTATATATATATATATACATATACATATACCTATATATATATACATATATATATACATATACATACATATACATATATATATATATATGTATACATATACATATATATACATATATACATATATATGTATATATATGTATATGTATATGTATATTATATTAGAAGCAAACAAAAGAGGACCAAAACAACAAAAAAAGAGAAGAACCCGTAGGTTCTTAGAGAAAAAAAAAATTTGATCTTGTAAAATTGGTTCTTGGAGCTTGCTTGGAGTCTGTTTAAGCCTTCCTAGAGCCTTCATCTAGCATCTACATCTTGCATTTGGTGAGGGAATTTGCATATTTTTTCCATTTATATGTTTTTGTCAATTTATAAATTTCTTAGATTTGTTGATTATAGCTTGTGAATTGCTTGAATCATGTATAATACATGCTCTACATATTACATAGACCTTGTTTGCCTAGTTTGATAGCTTGGATTATGGTTTAATGCAAAGATTCAAATGTAGGAGATGATGAATAGTATCATTCTTAGGGTTTTGTCAAAATTATATTGTGGGATTGAATTAGTGCTATCTATAGGTATTTTTAGTGATAATAAACATAGATTAATGGTTGTGTATAGTTGGTTTGCTCGGAATTGGTTTAAAATGCGAAGTTTGCTAAAATTCTAAAAAGGGGTTTTCGTAAAAAGATAATCTGAGTACAATTGAATGTTAGATTAGGTGCCTACTATGCGGGAAAGCACTTTTGGTGCTATCGTAACATTGAATTGAGGAACGGTTAGGGTAGCTGTAGTTAAAAGTGACTCGGGGCCTTCCCGAGCTTTTGTCTCAAAAATGGGTTTTAGAGCTTGAATAGGTGTCTTTTAGTATCCTTAGAGATGTAGGATGGTTGGTTTGTGAAAATTATGCCTTGAATTTCATATGAGAGTAAAATTTCTTTAGTTGACAAAGGGGTAAATGTTGAAGTTAGGGTTTTATAGCTAATAATTGGCTTGTAGTTGATTATTAAAGTGTTAAATTGCATTTATATAGCTTGTGTAATCTATTAGTGAAGTTCATAAATTGAATGACTTGACTATTTTGTTGGAATATGACTATATCTTATGTATGTTGTTATATTGCTTGTTGAAACTTCTTATGTGTTAATAAGTTGAGCTACATGTGTAATGGACATTTAGTTTATATGTTAAGTGTAATTTTGATTAGTTGTAATTAGCTTAACTTTATATATTAGTAAATGTTTCTATGTTGTTACAAGGCTATGTGATGTTACTAAAGAACTTGAAGTATTCTTGAGTCAAGTGAAGTTATGAATGGTTGCAAATAGAAGATTAGATTGTATTGTGTAGTGTATGAACTATGAAATGAATATGAGTATATCTCATTAATTGTCTTGATTACCTAGTCCTTTTGATTGAAGAGAAGGTTAATAGCTAATCAGTTAACGTTCACTTTATGTTATTAACTACTAAGAATTCTATGATATTAAAATGTATTTGGTTAAAGTGATAAAGAATTTTAGCTTAGAGTTTTAAACTAATAATGGTAGGAATATTAGTGAGCTTGTAAACTTGTGTATTGTGATCCTAGTTCAAAGTGGCAACTAATAATGTTGGAAACACTAGTTAGCTAGGTAACGTGCTTTCTTGTACTCTTTTTCTTTAGTGCAAAATTAATGTATTTATGTGTGATATAGTGTTTTATGTGTTGGCTAAAAATGTAATTATAGTTAATTTACTATTAGCTTAATGCTTAAGTGTAATGCTTTTACCTTTGAGTTGTTTAACCTTGTGTTTTATGTGTTGTACCATGCTATTAGATAACCAAGAGAATTAAAGATATATAAATGTAGCTTTTAATTTTAGCTTGAAGATAAATGACTCTGATTGATAAGTTATTCTTTGTGAGAGATAAGGAGTTATTAGATGTAATGAGTTGATTGCTAATCAAATATTAACGTGTGTTATATGTTGTTTACAATGCACTAAGAACTAGTTTATGGTTAGCTGAGTATCCTTGAGTTTCCAAAGGATTTTATGAACTTGTGAATTGGTGTTTTGTGAATAGACTTGGTATAATCAATTGCTAAATGATATACTTATATGAGACTAGGGTTTATACTTCCAAGCTAATTCCAGGGGGGTTGGGGTGAAGCTACATTTTCTCTTGCATATGTAGCCTGATCCAAGGTAATGGACTTGCTATATTTGCATTTCTAGTTTTGGTTATGCTTGTGTAACGTATTGGTTAGTTGATATATGGTGTTCTCACTTATATGAATTGTCAATGCTAATGTATATGTCATTTATTATGCAATTGTCTTCGTGTATTACTTGGAATTTAAAGAATGTTGCATATGTGATCGCTTGAGTTATAAGTTATTGCCTATTGATTGTAATTCATGTGCGGGGGCAACCTACTTTGTTGTCCCTCATTTCTATGCTTATTGGCTTTTATTGTTATATTGTTTTATCACTATTTTTTGTGGTTTCATTTTGATGGTTCATCGTCGCGGCGGAAGCGATGGCTTCTCTGGGCAGCATTGGGCTTGCCAGTATTGGTAGCCTTAGCTCCGTCTACTATTCCCTCATTCGCCTGCTCCGGAGATTGGCACGGGATATTGGGTCATAGATTAGGGTACATCCGAAGTACCCATTGGTGTAAAGGGATGTCGGCATAACAAATTCGAGTTCGTGATTCATGAGTTCGTGGTTTGTGATTCGAAGAGTTTGAGTGATAAGGGTTATCGCAACGTATCCTTTTAAAATGTGTGGTATTTCATAGTTTAATTGCTTCTTTACTGTATAATTGCTATCTTTTGTGACTAACTGTTGCATTGCACGAAAATGATTTTGAAAACCTCCCCGGTTAACAGTTCCCTCCCTCATTGAGTATACACGTATTGTATGCTCACCCGTCCTTTTTAATATTTTACAGGTAAAGAAGTAACTGGATCTCTAGAGGGAGTTCGAAGGCTTCATTACATGCTTGTAGTTGTGGATGAGTGTTTTATGTGTTAATGATGTAAATATGTGCTATTTTGAGATCTATGGGTCTTGTGTATATTTGAGTTGTTTTGGATGAATGTAAATTGAAGTTAAAAGTATTGTATAATGTTAGAAGTTAGTTGGGTTATAATAGCTTTATACTTTGCTTTAATGTTTAGTATTGCATGCTTGTGTAGGTGGTGGAAGTTAGTTGATTGTTTGACTAAATTTATAAGAAAGAAAGATAAATATGATTAGAGTGGTAAGATAAGCGGATTTAAACCATAGAATTTCAATGGAATTGATTTTGCATGCTTGTATGTTATATTGTCATGGTCTAAGGATCGGATGGCGTTAGTGTTGGAAAAGTTGCGTGGTTGAAGTTTGGAGTAATTAAGAATGTTATGGTATATGGTTTGTGGTTTCATCTTTTGTTTACAGGTAACCAGTTAGGTCTAAAAATAGGGGAAACTCCGCTTATTTTTCCTTGTTTTTCGTGCCATAGGGTATTGGATCGGGGCTCTGGTCTCATGAGGGATCGGGGTATTATAATGAATGCTTGTGTAGTATTGTTGTGGCTATTTCTTCTGTGTGCAGGTTTGTGATTAGGCCTAGAAACTGGAAAAACTCTGTCCATTTTTTCTTGTTTTTCGTTACCTCGGGATTTGGATCGGGGCTCCGGTCTTGTAAGGGACCGGGGTGTGGTCCCTAGTCCCATGTTCGCCTGGTCCGGAGATTGTTAGGGGGTATTAGGTCGTACGATTTTGGGGTACATCCGGAGTACACCCACTGGAGTATTTTAGGTTTATGCCGGCACATTGATCGAGTTCGTGGTTCGTGGATTGAGGTTCATGATTGTAGATCAAGACTTGGAGTGTTTGGGGTTATCAAAATCGTATTCTTTTGAAATGTGTGGTATTCAATTGCTTTATTGATTCCCTATTGCTTAGTTGTTATTCTTGTGTTTAATTGTCGCATTGCACGAAAAGCTTTTCGAAAACCCTCGGTTAACTGTTTTTCTCCCTTACTGAGTATACATGTATTTTATAATCACCCCTTCTTTCTAACATTTTATAGGTAAAGAATTAACTAGGTCTCTAGAGGAAGTTCGGAGGCTTCATTGCTTGTTTGTAGGTGTGGATGAGTGTTTTACGTGTTATGATGTAAAGTATATTGTTATTAGAAAGTTGTATGTATTTATGTTGTTTGAAGGATTGTAATATGAGTTGAAAGATTTGTATAATTGGATAGTTGTAGAGGACATAATAACTTTAATATATTACTTTATTGTCTAAGTTTAACTTGCATGCTAGTGTGGAATTAAAGGGAATATGATTGATGACTTAAAAATTAAGGAAGTTAGATAGATAAGATTAAAGTGGTATGATAATTGGTTTTATAACATAGAATTTCACCAACTAATAAGGAATACATGATTGTACGTTTAGATTGTTGTGGTAGAAAGGCTCAGATGGCCTTAGAGATTTGGGAGAATTATGTTTAAAGGAGGATATGAATGTTGTGAATGCATGTGTAGTATTGTTGTGGCTATTTCTTCCATGTGCAGGTTTGTGATTAGGCCTAGAAACAGGGAAAACTCTGTCCGTTTTCTCTCGTTTTTCGTGACCTTGGGATATGGATCGGGGCTTTGGTCTCGTGAGGGATCAGGGCATTACAAATCTAGATTTTCATCGTATAAAGATCATTATAGTAGAAAGTTTTTAACTTTAGATCCCATAGTCACATTTTTAATCTTTTAAAATTAATTAAGCTACCAAATTTATATGATACTTACGTGGGTAATTATTAAATTTGATTTAAAATATTTGAAACTTCAAAACGTATGGAAAATAATTCTCCAGTTCGTTTGAGTAGGAAAAACATTCTTATCTAAATTGAGATCATGACCCCATTCTTAGTCTCAAATTTTTTATGACAATAAAAATTTCCCTTCTAGTTTAATAAATTATGTCATTCCTGTCTTTTTCACTCCAACAAACCTCTCATCCTTTCTCCACCACTTTTTTCTTCTTTTTCAACCTAATAAATCCACCACATTTCATTTACCATGACATCGGATATTTCAATTTGGTCAGCGAATTAGCCCCAACACTTTTCTAGAAGTTTTTCAACTTACTGCTCTACCATAAAAGGTAGATACATAGCTTGACACATATGTGTTATCATCCCTATTGGATTTGAACATAAATACAAAAAAGCCTTCAAGATTTAATTTTGAATCTCTATAAATGAGGAACTAGTTTCGAGCATTTCTCAAATACTTCAAAATTCTTGTCACAACTTTTTAGTGTACATCTTCTAGGTCGGTCTAAAATTTGCTTGTTACTCCAAGTGCGTATGTAACATTTGATGTCATCTAGGTCAAGGCATATACTATTGATGTGATACCCTAGACCTAGCATATAGTAAATAGAACTTATTTGCATATATTTATATGTTTATTTAAGTACTTGTATGTAATTATGTGTTTACTTTAGTGATTTGCATTCAATTACTACTATACTTTTCATATTTCTTGAAAATCATGTAACGATGATTATGTGTATTTAGTTAAACTATATTTTATTAATTTGTGTAAAATGATAAAGTTATTATTTGTTATTTGTATTATTGGAATTATTTTCTTACATCTAATAAATTAATTTTCATTATTTAAAAAAATGAGCCCTGAGCTCGGGGGTAAAAATTAAAGTATTTTATTTCACGAATTTCATATTTTTCTCTCATTACATAATTGATTTCATGCATAGGTTCATAAAGTTTACTTGCATAGCACTTCGGGAAGACAGGTAGAAAAATTGTTAATTGCAACAAATGAATAGTACTGCCTGTGAACTTAGTAACTACTTTGTGCGCGCATTTTTACCACCTAGCGAATTAGGGATTCAACACTTGGCATTCTAGACTTTTCTTATGCTTGATGACTTGTTGACTTAGCATCATCTAATCACCACACAAAATAAAATAACATAAACTCACACAAACACACACACAAAACCCAGTTATATATACACACAAAAAATAAAAAATAAAACACTCCTCACACACATAAGTACCAATCAGACCAAAAGAAGAAAAAAAAAGGGGGTGGGGGCAGTGAGCTACCCGTGAGGGAGAAGAAGGAGAAAAAGAAGAAGAAGCTTCAACTAGGGCTTGTTCTTTGAGGCCATCCAAGAGTTCTTAAGCCAATTTCACTTGCAATTAAGCTTCTAGGTGAGGGCTAGCTTCTTTTTGTGCATTTATTTGATAAATTTTGCTTCCTTAGAGTTAGGTTAAAAGTAGATAAATGAGCTATGGAACAA
This sequence comes from Ehretia macrophylla, assembly GCA_037974665.1. NCBI lineage: Eukaryota > Viridiplantae > Streptophyta > Magnoliopsida > Boraginales > Ehretiaceae > Ehretia > Ehretia macrophylla. The sequence goes on from CM075768.1 coordinate 11,754,469, forward strand.
AATCCAGCTAATGTTTTAGAGTTATTATTGGTAGAATAGATTTCTTTTATCATGAGTTGCTAGTTTAATGGTAGAATAGCTTTCTTTTATCATGAGTTGCTAGTTTAATGGTAGTTTTGAAGAAATGACAATGTTGTGTTAACTTTAAGTTCAAGTTGTACATTACTTGTTTGTAGAAATACTTCTATGAAGTGTAAAATGTGTAACTATGCCTTAAACATGCCTTATGTAGCTTATGACCCATGAACTTATAAATGCATGAAATGATGAGCTCTAGCATATAAAGTGTTGTAGGAATTCTCTTTTGCTTATTTGATAAGTGTTGCTAGTAGCTTTAATTGTGTTGTTGCCTTGTTAATTAAAGCTCATAAATGAAGACAAGGTGTTTGAAACATGGCTTCTATGATTTGTTTAAGTGTTGTGTATGCTATCATAAGAACTAAACTAGCTAGAAATGCAAGATATGGCAAAACGTGCATGAGTGTATGTGTGAGCTTGTGGCTACCGTGTGTGTATGTTGATGAATCGTGGTTATATGGATGTGGTAGAGGTATGCTATGGTGGTGTACGGATGAATTTAGGTGCATGATTGGGTGTTTGGAGGTTAGAAATAAACCAATTAAAGAGAAGTTATTAGATAAGCTAAAGTTTAGTGTTGGACAAGTTACTGCCGTCGACTTCTAGAGCATTATTAACATAGTAAACGTACTTAGAATTGAACAAAAAAATTTAAATGACTAGATCTTTCAATGTAGAATAAACTTTATTTTTGGAGCAAGAGCTAGTTCAATCATTTTAGGCCTCTGACAAAGTCATTTTTGAAATGTGGCCTAACATCACTGGAATAGGTCAGTCATGCACAGTTGCACGGAGATGGTCATAACTCGAGGAATATAGCTCCAAATTAGGATCTATTTGAGGCTAATCTTATCTACATTTAGTGAACTAAAAGTATGTGGAATTTCAGAGCTTTTGGAAATCTTTTAGGCAGGTAATTGAAGTAGCAAAGTCAAGTGAATGTAGTCTTGAACTCTAATAGGTGTTATGCCATAATTGGATAAGTAGTAAGTTAGCTAATTAATTAATTAGTTAAGGTTTATGGTGGTTTATAAATGTCTTAAGTTGTTATGTTTAAATGAGCATTGAATTAAGTTTATTTGCTAGTCTTAAAGCTAAAGAATGTCTAAGTATGTAAAAGGTAACATATGTTAGTGAAAGTAATGCATGATAATGTGTTTTAGAGCATTCTATTGTTAAAGTGGAATGGAAAGCATGGCAATGAATCTTAAAGCATCTTCCGAATTTTGAGCTTTGTTAGTGTTTAAGTATGGTAGTCTTGTTTGATTGTTTGGCTTGAGGTCCTTTGCGGATTTAATTGAAATTAAGCTTGTTATAAAGCTAATTTATTAAATGATAGTTCAGTTAATGCCATATAGAAAGTTAATATTAAATGTTAGTTAGTTAATGCCATAAAGAAAGTTAGGAAATGTCTTTAAAGCGTGTTAATTAGTTCCATATAAGATAATTGAGCTTAAAGTGTTGAATGTCTTGTGAATATATGTGACTACTTGCTATCCATTAAATTAAGAATGTTATGTTCCTTGCATGTTAACTCTTAGCTGTTAAGAATTATTATAAATCATGAAAGCCAAGCAAAGGGTGAACATGTTACTTTGATTGAATAAGAAAACTAGTTATTGCAATGTTGTCCTTAAGTGAATGTTTGCTAGTACCATATCATCATTACCTTGTATTCTTGTACATTGAAAGGTGTTTAACTTGGTTACATGAATATTTGAATGGAATTGGTATAGTCAATTGTTAAAGTGTTATACTAGTTTACTTGCATAGTATTATGCTAGTTTTAATGGCTAAGTGTTATATTTATATGAATAAGCTAGGGTTTGCGCATTTGAGCTAATTCAATGAGGTTTGGAGTGAATCTAACCTATTCTCTTCCATATTTAGCCTAATCCAAGGTGAGGGGATTTCATTCTTTGATGCATCTTAGTTAGTAATTTGCTTGTCAATAGTTGACATTCTTGTTGAATAATGCTAGATAAAGCTTCTTTGATACACGAGTTAGCTATGTTGAGTAAAGAATGAAATTATAATCTTGTATTGCCTACATAACATGTAATATTTGTATTAATGTCGTATTTAGATTCTCACTATATCGAATTGATTTTCCTTGGATCATATCTCGTAACTCATATCTTTCGTTATCATTATCGTGGTTGCGCAACCATTTCGGGTAGGATATGTTGGGCTTCCCTGGGCGGTGTGAAACCCATATTTTACCATTTTTCATAGAATTGCGTGTTTTGACCTATTTATGTGTTATATGAGTTAGAATGTGCTAATTCTGTTATTTATATACCTATTACATGCTAAGTGTGCATTCATGAAATTTTTATCAAAATCAGTATCATAAATTTTATCGTTGATTTTTGTGAATAGTATTTTGAACACACGTCCGTTAAAATTTTTACACGGGTGTTTTAAACGTCTTAAAACCTAGTCCTCGAATATTAATAGACTAGTGTCTGATTAAAACGGATTTTAAATCGGATTAGGAATTTTAAAGGTTTTTACAATTTCTTTTGTGAAAATCGAGTTTTTTACCGAGTCGGGTGTAAATGTTTGCATATGAAACTCCTTGTCAACTAAAAATATACTACTAAAAATAGTCTAAGTGTTAATTGCATGTTTGTGAGCAAAATAGTCAAGAAAACAATTAAAAGACTAAAAATACTAAAAAAACTAACAAGTGTTTCATCTTCGACTTTTTAATTTTTGTTGACTTGAACTATATATGCATCAACACACACTAAAAAGCTCACAAAACATACTCACACAACACACACAATGCCGAGAGTCCATAAAGAGAAAAAGAGAGAAAAGTTCAAGGTTTTTCAAAGCAATTTTGTCTTAGAAAACTCATTTTTTGGCCAAAGCTTTTCAAATCGAGTTGGATTCCGCTTGTTACGCACCTATTGCACGCATTCCTAGCTTTGTTTCGGATCAAAGGTGAGAGAAAAATTCTAGATCTCAAAATACTATTTTATGTTATTTTCATATAATTGCATTTTTATCTGATGAAATGTTAAATTGTTGTTATATTGTTGTTCAGTAGATGCCAAGGATCGTTTATGTGCGTTTATATAAGTTTTGAACGGTAGTAGCATGTATTTCTATTTTTTGGGTATTAAAGTTGATAATTTGGCTTGCTGATGAATAATTGTAGTTGTAGTGGTTGGAATTGATTGATTATAGCTTCTAAAAGTTTGTTAATTGCAGGGTAGTAATGTTGTAATGCCGAATTTTTTATTGGAATGTTGTAGCAAAAGCCCGAAAAATTTAGCCAAGTGCATTACCAAAATTAGGGTTGTTGGGCTTGTTTTAGATGACTTTTGGTTGGTTTCCGATGGTATAAATGTAGATGTATGTGTGGGTGAGTGATAGGAAGTGGTTTGGAGGTCATCGGGTTAGTAGATTGTGAGTTATGAAGTTTAGAAGTTGTGTAGTCTTTCTTTGAAATGTTGAAATGTTGTCTTTGAATGTTGGGTAGTGTTTATGTAGTTGATTCTTGGATTTTTGTTGATTGAGAACGGGGTTGAATGATGGTTAAATGCATGTTGAGTTAGATGGCCTACTTTGTCATCTAATTTAATTGTTTCATAATTGTACAGTTGTTGATTGTTAAATGTTGTTTATTTGGGTGTTGAAATATGGATTAATTGATTATTGATTATTGATTGTTGAATGCGAGAGTCGGGCAACCCTCGTTGTTGACTTCTCGAATTGGAATTGTTATTGGTATTATGAGTCAGGAGTCGAGCAACCCTTGTTGTTGGCTTCTCGAATTGAGTCACATTGTTGTGAGCTTTGATAATGTTGTGTCACCTCGGGAGGCATCCTGGGCTGTGGGCACAGTTATCATGGCTAATCCCTATCTCGCATGGGCGGAGAGGCCAAAGGGTGTGGGTCTAGGTCAAGGTACCTCAGGATTGTGTCATTGGGTTTGAAAGAGTTGGTGCGCATGGAAAATGTGTATGGAGCTTCATCAACAAGTGTGGCGTATCCTTATTGTGTGATTACTGTTGTTATTATATATGTATTGTTATCAGTGTTAATTGTGTATTGTAGCTTGTGGGTAATTTCCAAGGTGGTAAGTATATGTGTTCAAAAGATCTATCAAATTCCTCACTGGGCTTGTTTTATATAAGCTCACTCTCATTCATTATCTGCATTCAGGTGTTACTGAACAGGATTACGGGTACGTGCCTCACAAAGCTGAGAATATGCCTTATGTGGACGAGTCTTATGTGCCGGAGTCCTATCCATGAGCTTGTCTTAGTCTTTGTAGTAAAATGTATTGTATAATTTACTTAAGATAAAGACTTATATAATGCTAGTTTAGTAGTCTTTCTTTTGAACATGATAAGATTACTAGACTGGTTTATAACCTATTTTGGAAATGTATGATATAGCCTATGGATTGATGTTAGAACGGAGGCGTATAACTTATGAATGAATTGTTGTATGGTTGTTGAATATATATGGAAATGGTAGTGTTGTATGTTGTTGCAAGAGTTGTGGAGTTTTTGTTGATCTTTGGAGTTGGATGTATGAAGTTAAAAAGGGTTGGTTTAGAGCCCTGGTATCCATGTTACTGTCGTTATACTGCTGGTATTCTGTTCCGTCCTGACTGATCGTAGGTAGGGTCGAGTTGGGGCATGACATGCGGCATCGGGCTTGCCAGTGGTTGCTCGACCTCCGTACCATATTCCCTCTCTCTCTAGGGATGTCGCCCTGGGAGAGTTGGGTGGTAGGATATTTGGGGTACATCCGGAGTACACCCACTAGAGTTATAAGGGATGTCGGCTTTTCTTTATCATTGTCATTATCATATCGTGTTCTTGCTCGTGCTTGTGATCGTGGTTCGTGGTTTGTGATTCGTGGTTCGTGGCTCGTGATCATGATCGAGACCGTATCATTTTATTGTGTTTTTCATAGTTATTAAGATTAGATGACTATTTCTTGCTAGAGTATTTCTCCGTGCTTAAAATGGGTTACTTATGGCTTTTAATATATCTTACTTATGTGCATTGACGAAAAGAGTTTTCAAAACCTTCCTGCATTATTTCCTCCCTCACTAAGCATAGTGTATGCTCACCTTGTTTTCTTTCCCCCTTATAGGTCGTTCGTGTCTAGAACCTAGAAGTAGGGAATGCTTGTGGACTTGTACTTGGATGATTGCATTATGTGATCGGAGTGTGTTAAAATGTAAAGTTGTATTGGAGCCTGGCTTGTATTTTATTTTGTTGATCTTGAATGTAACTGTTATATAAGGAGATGTAATTAGAGTTTAAATTAAAAGTTTATTAGAGTAGTATGATAACTTAGTAAAGACATTATATTAGTATTGTTTAAGTCTTAATACATGTATGTACCTTGTTGAAGGAAAAGGAAGACAGAATCAAAATATGGACCAAGGATGAAACTTATACATGTTATGGTTGTTGTTTGTGGCTATATTCTTCTACTTGCAGGTTTTGAATTGGCCTAGGAACAGGGAAAACTTTATTTGTTTTCTCTCATTTTTCGTGCCTTAGGTTTTGGGATCGGGGACTTAATTCCACGAGGAATCTAGTTGTTACAATTGACCTTAGTGTTGAAGCCTATGGAATCTCATTCATGTGTTTTAGTTTAGCATCAGGCTTAAAGACAATCACTCTTACTGAGAATGATCCTTGTTTCAATAGGTAGATAACCATGCATTGAATGTTTCATGTGATACCTTCTTAGAATGATAACAATGTATGTCTATAGGGACGAACCTAATATCTTTATTGGTCTATCTCTAAGATCTTGATTTCCAAAATGTAGGATGCTTCTCTCAATTTCTTCATTTCAAAAGTCAGATCTTCAGATTTTATAGTGCTCTCATATTATTCTCAATGAGACAAATGTGATCCATATACAACACAAAATAAATACTCAATTTTAATACGTTGATTGGGTATCTCTAATACAAATTGAAGGTTCTCGTGAGAGAAAAATAAAGACTATAGCGTAAAATTTTTCAAATTTAACGAGATTTTTCGTGGACCATAACCAATAGACATGCAAAAATCACAAAACAATAATAAAATAACTCATAGAATAAGGTATAGTACTCAAAGTCAAGTTGTGAGAAGGTTCATTGCTTTGGCCAAAGACACCAAGCTAAAATCCCTCTACAACTATGCATACACAGGACACAAGCAAAGAACGACAACGAGTTAGCGCGTGAGTGACACGAAAAGCAAGGCAAAGAGGTGCATTGACCAAGGCAACAAAAATGCTCTTTTGGTGGTGCCTCTCACACTTTCTTTCCTTATATCTATGTTGTGTTGTTATCTTAAGCCTAGGATTTAATTCAAGCCTTATATAGACACTCCTATTTTAAGAATTACAGGTTGGACCCCGAAACTCTTTCGGGTTTAAAACATAACACCTCTACTAACTCAAATTGACTCCAAGTTAATTTTTACTATAAGTTAATAAATGTTTGACAATCAAATATTTAATCCTCTATGTTAGCCTTATGTCCAAATGCATGATTTTGATGATAGCAAATATGGTTATTGGTTGTGTCAAGTGTGATTGATTTAATGTGTTTATATTATTAAATCCACACTTATGACTCTTGCAGATAAATTGCATATATTTGTTTGAGTCAAATATTGATTGGTGGTATAACTTGCTTGAAAAAGACAATGGTACTGGTCTAATTAAGAATGCAAGTATGAACCATTAGATCTATATCAAGTGTGTGAAATCAAATATGTCTATATTCTTAAATATACATTTGTTGGCCTTTGTCCATTAAATATGTATATCATTATGAGCCAATTTGTACTTGAATGTTTTTGACTTATGTGGATAATCTTGTACTAATGATATTGCGAGCCAAAATATCTCGAGTGCTTGGTGTTTTAAAGGGTCAGAGAATCTTGCATGAAAGAAGATATGTGATTGATCAAAGAAAAGATGCAAGATTAAGAAGATTCAAATTATATCGGTCAATGAGAATTTGAAGAATGCAATGATCAAGCTCACCACAAGCATGAACAAACGAAGTCTTGAAGAATTATAAAAGTTAAGATCTTGAAGATCAAAACTTGAAGAGTTGAAGATGATGTGGTGACATAAGATGGAGAAGTGGCGACATAAGGGATAACGACATGAATATTGTCATTTACCTTAGATTTGCATTTTGTGTGGCAAAAGCTCTTGGTAATCTATCTAAATTGATTTAAATCTTTTCTAAAGATTTTTTTCGGGTCAATTGGGAAATATATCTTTTGAAATATTGTTCTTAAAAAATCCAAATATTTTATCTTCAAAAGATTGAATTTCGGGTGAAAATCAGTTTCAAACTCTTGGAGTGTAAAAATTAGTTTTAATATTTACTCAAGAGTTTAAAAACTGTTTTGGAATGTTTAAAAGGTTAGAAAATCTTTTGAAAAGCGTTCTTGATGTGTCAAAATGTTTTACCTTCGAAAAAATAAATTTTGGGTGAAATTTTTGTAAAACAACATGTTCTAGAAAAGGTGGATGAAACTGCTGCTTCCAACTTGCCTCTTTTGACTCCTCTTCTGACTTTGTTAGAAAGTTAAAAATAATCGTTAAAAAGATGTTGAAAATTTGTCTTTTTATACCAAACTTCACCCATTTCTTCCTAGAACTTTTTCATACCATTTTCATTGATTCTAAGCTTATTTGTAGATCAAAAACATCAAATTACACCAAGCTTGAGGTAACACTTGCAAATCTATTGAGCATTCAAGAGAGCTTTAAATTGTATTATCTACTCATTGAAGAGTTATCATTGTATCAAAATTTGTATACTCAATCTTTGTATCGTATACAGTCTTGAAGCTCTAGATTAGGATTGAGATAATCCTTATAAAGAGAAGAGCGTGGAATAATCCTTTGTGGACTCAAAGGGTTGAGGTAGAATGTTTGAACTTCACCTATATTTGAAGAAGCTTATATCTCTTGTGGACTCAAGAGAGATTGTAAGTTGGTTTGTGCTTCATCAACATTTGAAAAAGCATCAATAGTGGAGTTGTAGAAATCCTAAGCGGAAAGACCTTAGGTGGTAGATGTAGATTAGCGAACCACTTAAAAATTCTTGCGTTTGATTTTTTTATCTATACTATTTTTACTTTCAAGCTTATTGTATATCTTGTGTTAAATTCATTGTTGACCTCATAAGTATTATATGTAGTGTAGACAAGGTGCTTGATATATTGTCATTGAAAAAGGTTTTCAAGTATTTATTGTCTAAGTTACACCATAACTTGTCTTGCATATTAGGTGTTTGATAAATTTCCTAACTGAGCATTACAATTAAATTCTATAATTTTTGAAGTAGCAATTTGCTTCTATAAGCCTAATTCACCCTTCCTTTTAGGCTCATTTGGACTAACACACTCTTTTTCTTATCCAAGTCAAGTTTGACCATAAGATAAAATGTTTAACCGTCAAACATTTAATTTTTTATTCACTTATTCAAATGACTCCCAAAGTCAATTCTAACCATAAGTGATTGCCCAATTTATCTCTAAGTAAAATAAAGTACAGGGTGAACTGCACTAGACTCTCTTGTAATTTAGTGAAAGAGTACGATTCCCTTGTATTTTTAAAATCCCTCTCAGCTCGTCTTTGTGCTTTAGAAAACTAGCATATGTTCCCCAAAACTCATTTTCTATCAATAGAAGTAACAAATTTTATAAAACGACGAAAATGCCCTTAATTTTTTTTCTCTCTTTTGTCCTTTTCTCTTTTGTCTAAACCAAAAAAAATAAAAGAAAAAGATTTATATATATACATACACATAACATAGCAAAAAAAAAAAAGTATGTATAGGGGTGGGGGTGAGGGTAGGGGTGAGGGGTGAGGGGTAGGTAGGGGGTAAGGGGGCTGGGGGGTTAGGGTAAGGTTGACGAGCTATGGGGTGGAGTGGGTTGATACTAATGGGGCTAGGTGAGGGTGAGAGACGCGGGTGACAAGCTGGTGAGGTGCGGGTGACGGGTTGGGTTGGGTTGGGTGGGGTGGGGGTTGGGAGGGATGACGGGCTGGATGGGGTGGAGGGCTGAGAGGGTAATGAGCTTGGTGGGGGAGGGGTGACAGGCTAGGTAGGGTGGGGGGCTGGGGGTTTGACGAGGAAGATGACTATTTTCCTTTTCTTTTTTTCTTTTTAAAATTTTTTAAAAAGGGTAATTTGGTCAATTAGTTAATTGTTTAAATGACAAATTCCTAAAAAACTAATAAAAATCTCACTTAATCATTCTACTCTGAATGATTGACTTGACAGATATTTTTTCAATAACTTAATAGATCAATCAAGACTAATTGAGCTTTCAAATTAAAAGTAATCATCTATTATAGAGCAACGTATGGCCCCAGCTCAAATTGGCATGATCTTTGGCAATCACTTAAAATCTAAGTGAGTGCAATTTATTAGCTTCTTGATGTATACATAAAGAATAACTCATTTCCCTACATACTTTATGTTCTTATTCTAATTGTTATGTGCTAACTGGGTACCTCCAAATAAATTAGATTTTGGGGATATTGAAATTGACATTTGCACAACGATTTTTGGATTTATAGAATATTAGTCACTTTGGGAAGAAGTCCTGATTTATAGAATATTAGTCACTACAGGAAGGAAAAACATGAAAAAAATTACATAAGAGTTAATTTTAGTAAAGTCACCTAGTAATATTTTAATTTTTTTTTCTTTCTAACATAACAAATATATTATTAGAAAGAGTGTTGAACACCCTTAGAACTAGAGGGATTTTATAAAACCTGAATCAAACATTATAAAATGAAACTTAAATAAGCCTTCACAAATTGTAACTTTTGGGTTCAGTTTGCTCCATCCTACAATCTTATCTTAATCATAGCTGATTGACAAACTTCTAGTTGTACTTGTACTTTGTTATGAAAGCTTTTCATAACATGCTTTCTAGTGAATTGAGAGTAGTTGTTATAGTGGATACAAGAAAAGAAACTCTAAAAAGAGATATCTCCAACTAGAAACTCTTCAAAAATGGAGAAGTAAGATTGAACTACATGAGAGAGAGAGGGGAAATGAAAGGAAGGAATATGGTGGGGCTGAAGAAAGATTAACAAGTTCTGCATTTAGTTTAGATTTATTCACATGGTATGATTAGAAAATTTATCATTTCAAATTTCAAATCGAATGAAAATGAAAATTATTATATTTTTTTATTGAGTCAAACTTATTTACAAAACAACCATTCTATGGGATGATTCATTCACTTTGTCTTTTTCTAACAACACAAGCAAATAATGAGGAATACTTTCTACAATATCAAACCCAAGCGATTGTCATTAACTAAAATTGGCTAACTAATTCGTACATTTATTGGTCTCGTGATACAGATGCTTCACCCGAAATCCAACATGATTGGCCAAGATGGTTTTGCAATTCTCTATCAACGGAAGAAGAGGGCTATGTATCGGAGAATCCTCTTTTGTGAACTGGATCACAGTTTGTAAATCTAATCCCACTACAAGGTGTCTCACTCCTATTTTCACAGCTTTCCGGAGTCTTTCCCTCATAGCCAACAGCTCTACCATTATTATTGGATGCCACACCGATATTGACAATAAAGCTCATGACCCAGTCGCCTTTGGCATTAGAGATTAAGTTCTATTTAAACTCTGTTTGATTTAACTGTAAAATTTTAATTTTTGATTTGTAAAGTTTTTTTAATATAATTTTTGTTAGAAGTGTTGTTGAACAAAAGTTGTTCACTGTTTGGCCTGTGTTAGGTAATATTGAGCTTTTAAAAATTTTGAGGGCAATATCGGACTTTAAAATATATGGACGGGATATATTTGAAAAAAAAAAAACAGTTTCACACATTATGTAAAACAGTTTTACTAAAGTCTTTTTTGAAAAGCTCCAATTTAGAGCTTCTCATTTTTTTTTATAGCTTTTTTCAACTTTACTTTTTACCTAAAAGTACTTTTAAAAATGGGTCAAACAAGTTAACTCAGTTTTTAAACTCACAGGAAACGCTTTTGAGTATCTAGAAATTTAGTAGTAAAGCTTTCGTTAAGTGCTGTTGAATAAAAATACTGTTTATGTTGAGTAATGTTGAGCTTTTAAAAACCTTGAGCACAATGTTGGACGATAAAAAAAATATGACTTGGGTATTTTTGAGAAAGAAAAAGAAAAAGAAATTCACGCATTATATAAATATAGTTTCACAAAAACCTTTTATGAAAAGTTCCAAATTGGAGTTCTTATTTTTTTAGTTTTTTTTAACTTAAGCTTTTACAAAAAAACACTTCAAAAAATGGACCAAACATAATAAATTCAGCTTCTAAACTCATAAAAAATACTTTTGACTGTGTAAAAACTATACCAAATAAAACCTTAATCCTCGTGCACCTAAGGCTAGAGCTAGCATATGGGCCAGCCCGACACTGTCCAACCGAATCATAGGTTGAGAAAATTAAACCCGGCTCTATACAAATATTTAGCGGACTAGGTTGGGCTGAGTTCATTTATCTAAATATAGGACCTAGCTATGTCCACATGTCTGCTATCACAAGTCGTGAGCTGGGTTGGGCTAACCCATTTTTTTGTGCCTAGTGTATTATATAACAATATATATATACAAATATACAAACACCATTATATTATATATGTTACTTGGATAGTTGGATCAATAATTAAAAAAATTAAATTAAGTTATTTTTTAAAGAAAAGTTAATTTAACTATTAATGAGACAACACATGAGTTGATTGATAATATTAACAGTTAACATAAATGATAAAACACAACATAATAAATTACAAGTTAATAAGATACGAACACATTAGTGATATAAACAAAAAAAATAAAACATTAAATACTTTTTTTTTCTTTTAACTTTAAACGTTAAATTTAAGACTTTAAGTTTGCACTTTTTAGAATTGTTAGCCGCTAAGAATTGAATTTCACTTTATATCTTTGTTATTTTTTTTATTTTTTTAATTAAAGTTACAAGTTACAAACTTGCAATATCATAGAAAAGATTTGATTACAAGTCATTTAATGTCAAGTTAAAAATTAAATTTGCTACTTATTATTATTAGTTTGTTAAAAAAGAAATAGTTACTACGACTTGCTAGTTTGTTTTTTTTTAAAAATAGTTACTACAACTTACATTGCATGCAAAAAGTATAATATTTTAATTTCTTTTAATAAGTGAGCTCAAATTGCGCTTAATTTGTGCTGGGCCGAGTTAGATTAGAGATGGGCCTTAAATGGGCTCAAGTTGAGCTGGGCTCCTAGCTGAGCTGGGTTCATGGGCTGGGTTGGATTGCTCCTATTTTGAGATGAGCCTAAACTCAAATGAGTTGAGTCAAAAATTATATGACCCAATGTAACTTACTTATATGTGATAAAATGGATCAAATCAAACTCACTTTTAACCGAATTAAATTAAATCCAAATTTTCGTAAGCTGTCCAAATGCCACCTTTACCTGCAGTTCCTGCCTTGGTTGTTTGAATGTTTAATTTACCCAAAAGGTGCTTTAACGACCTTGAAAGGCATAGATGCAACCACAGACGCGGAGCCCAATAACAAAAGCCACCACACCCACCACAAAATCTGTTCACAAAATTTCACAAAATGGACCTGCACACTAAAATCCTGATACATTCACCCCAAGTCACGAAAAGAAAACTTGTGGATTATATAAATGAACAATCTAACTTGTACCAACACTTCATTCAGTTCCTCTCCACATATCAAGATTATGAATTATCCACTCGTTTTTTCTTAACCCAAAAGAAAAAAAGAAAAAAAAGAAAAGAAAGAGAAACAATAAAGTAAGAAACCACAGAAAAAAATAAAAGCAAAATCAAAGAACCAAAAAGCCTCCCTTCTAATAACCCCCTTGTCAAGATAGAAAATACAATTGCAAACCACCATGATTATAAACCTCTCATCTTCTCCACTCTCCTTTCATCTTCATCCAAAATCATCAGCCATTGCTGAGTTCACTCTAAGAACCAAAACCCACTTCTCAAAATCCTTATCTTTTTCTTCTCCATCAGTATTTTCCTCATCTTCTTCTTTTTCACAAAACAATATTCATTTCAAAAACCAATTTTTATTGCACAAAACGAAATACCCATATGGAGAAAGAAGAAATTTCAAGACTTGGGCTTTAACTGGGATTGGTTTTGAGAGTGTTCAATCAGTATTAGAAGCAGTTGGTGTGTTGACTGCTATAATAGTTGTTCATGAAAGTGGTCATTTTTTGGCTGCATATCTTCAAGGTATTCATGTGAGTAAATTTGCTGTTGGTTTTGGTCCAATTTTAGCTAAATTTAATGCAAACAATGTAGAGTATTCAATTAGAGCATTTCCACTTGGTGGTTTTGTTGGTTTTCCTGATAATGATCCCGATAGTGATATTCCAGTAGATGATGAAAATTTGCTTAAAAATAGGCCTATACTTGACAGGGTGCTTGTTATTTCAGCCGGTGTAATTGCTAATATTGTGTTTGCTTATGCGATAATCTTTGTTCAAGTCTTGTCTGTTGGATTACCTGTACAAGAGGCCTTTAATGGTGTGCTTGTCCCCGAGGTTAGGCCATTTTCAGCTGCATCTAGAGATGGTTTGCTTCCTGGTGATGTTATTTTAGGTGTTAATGATGTTGTGTTGGAGAAAATCAGGCCAAATTTAGTTTCTGATGTCGTTGATGTAATTAAGAGAAGTCCGAAAAGAAGTGTGTTGATCAAGGTTGAAAGACGGGGACAAGATGTTGAGATTAATGTCACGCCTGATGAGAATTCGGATGGTACTGGTCGAATTGGAGTTCAGTTATCACCAAATGTTAAGATTACGAAAGTTAGGCCGAAGGATATTTTGGAAGCGTTTCGGTTCTCTGGACGCGAATTTTGGGGTCTCACTTCTAATGTTTTGGACAGTTTGAAACAGACTTTTCTTAACTTCTCGCAATCTGCCAGCAAGGTCTCAGGTCCTGTTGCCATTATAGCGGTTGGTGCAGAAGTTGCAAAGTCAAATATCGATGGTCTTTACCAATTTGCAGCTATTTTGAATATTAACCTCGCAGTGATAAACCTTCTTCCTTTGCCTGCATTAGATGGGGGTTCATTGGCATTGGTACTCATAGAAGCTGCGCGAGGTGGGAAAAAGCTCCCACTAGAACTTGAACAACGGATCATGTCAAGTGGAATTATGCTTGTTATAATTCTTGGTTTATATCTTCTTGTTCGGGACACTCTAAATCTTGACTTTGTTAGAGATCTATTATGATTACTTGGCATTACTTTGCCATTTGAGGGTGTTTCAAGAAGGAAAAGTTTCTCAACATATTGGTAACAGATCACCAATGTGGCTTATGGTGTACCTTTGAAGGCCGAGTTCCCTCTGCTTGACATGATTTTGGCTTCTTCAGAGGTTTTCATCACAGGTAGTGTTCTGGGGCCGTCTTTGATTTTGTTCTCTAGCATAAATGTGGATCATTTCCTCTTTTGTATCAACAAGATTCCAAACATAGCTCTGTAAGTAGATACTTGTACAATTGCTATCCTTTACAGTTTAACATTCTCGTTAGAGACAATTAAATTTGGATGTTGGGGTTATTGATTCAGTTAATAGCTGTATTTTATGGAGAACTTGAGAGTTTTACTACAATTAAACACTGTCCACATGATTATTCCAATAAATTTTCCTTTTTCTAGTGAAAAACATTATTTGGCGCTTGCTATTACTTATAAATTGTGCATCTCTCATGCTAACATAACTTGATTGATGTGAATAAGAATCCATGAAAATATATATTGCTTTCATGTATCTGGCTGGATGCTTGAGAAATGCTAGAGAAACTCAATTAGAGACTAGCTAGCCGACACTTCCAAGAAATGGCACCATGTTTTTCTCAACTTAAATTGGGAAACTGGCAACAGATTCGACAAGCTGATAAATAAGCTGGGAACCCATATTTACCCATCGCCTAGAGCCCAATTAAGACTAATAGCAACGTCGCACTTTGATGCTAGAGTTTCCCTTAGTGGTGTTAGGGAGATTGTTGCTAGCATTTCTCTTTAGATCATTGGATGCTTTTGAGCTGTACGAGTCATTTTTGAACAATTTTCTATTCATCTTCACAATGCTGCCACATAGTAGTATAGTTGTATAATGTAGCACATTTTAGTCCATTATACATGTTTTTGTTAATCTTATTTTTGTAAATGCATCTCTCCACATTCCTCTCTTTTTCCTTGGAGGGTTGCTTTGTGATCGCAACAGCAAGTACATGTGCTGACCGAAAACAATGTTTCTGAACTCTACCCTTGTCTAGAATTTCCTGTTGTACTTGGGAACACAGCTTTTAATGTTATTTAAGCGAAAGAAGAGAAAATAAGCGTAGATTAGTTCCTCTTTCTAATAGAATGCAGTTCTCTAGAAAATTGTTCTTTGATAATTTATCTTGTAGAATTTACAACTAAACATTTTCCTTGACTGGAAAATATTTTACAGTTGACCGAATTTTCCGTGTTATCAAACACAGGAAAATTCGAAAAACATTTTCTAGAAAAATATTTTACGGCAAACAAACGGAGCCTTAATATGGGATTAAGTTATTTTCGTCTGTATTTTTCTGAGAAATACTGTGAATTTCGAAACCTCTATTGCAGAAACATTTTGGGCTTTCTATTTCTTGTCTTAACTTTTGCCATTCAAGTTTTTTGACCTTTTTGACATAAAAGATGAAGCAGGAATACATGAGACAGACATTATGATTTTGTAGTGATTTAGATTGTTGAGCTTCAATTCATTTACTGTTTTACTTGAATATTATGGAACATTATTTCGTCAGTGTTATCTGCCTGATTGTGTTTTCCTGCGCAACGGATGATCTATGTGATTAGTTGTGAGATTTATGTTGCCCCTTTTTCTTTTTCTAAAAAAAGAAATATACTCCTTTCCCTTCCTAATATTAAGATTTGGTTTAACCGTACTCTATAATAGAAGCAAAGAGTCCCGGTGCACGAAGCTCATGTCAGTTGATACATTTTCGGTGCACGAAGCTCCTGCCAGTTGATACATTTTCTCAGTTGTTAGGGGTTGGGAATCAAACAACCCCACGGTATATGTATTTGTATACCCATGTATATGTATGCATTTAAGTAGACCTTCGTTTGTTTCCTAACATGAAAAAAGAGGACAATGTGTTTGATATTGCCTTCTCCAAGCCTCTTACCATGGCTTTCTTGATACGGCTGTGACTTAAGCTGGCATCAAGTTGTAGAGGTACTGGAAAATCTAAAAGGAGTTGAAATGCCTCTTGTTCCTTTCTAACCTCATTTTTATAGGTTAGTATCCGAGTTATGGATAAACGTGGTATTAGCTTATAGAAAACACAAAAATGATGGTTTAAAATAAGTATGGATTAATGAATATGGGTTGCATTTGGATTGGTGAACTTCGATTTTGAGCTAGGATTTTAAACTTTTTCGGTTTCAAATTCAGGTTTCAGTCCATATGTTTATAATTTATTTGGGCAAAAATCATTTTAGTCCCTGAGGATTGCTTTAAAGACCAAATTGGTCCCTCAGGTTTGTAAAAAGATTAAAAAGGTCCCTCCAGTTAACTTTTGTTAGTCAAATATTAATATTCAAAGGGTTGATCGAGTTAAAAGACTATTATATCCTTAGCCAACATATATTATAAAAGAAAATTACAATAAAAGTCTAAATCAGTCTAAAAAAAACATAATTCGCATAGGAAAAAAAAAATTAAAAAATATCAGTTCAAACATAAACAAATTAAATTCAGTAATATATCGTTAAAAAATGAACAATCATTATCGATATAATTAACAGCGAAGGTACCGGCCAGAAAAGATGATGAATCATGATTATTTATTTTTTAACGATATATTACTGAATTTAATTTGTTTATGTTTGAACTTATATTTTTTAATTTTTGTTTTTTTTTCCTATGCGAATTATGTTTTTTTTTAGACTGATTTAGACTTTTATTATAATTTTCTTTTATAATATATGTTAGCTAAGGATATAATGGTCTTTTAACTCGGTCAACCCTTTGAATATTAATATTTGACTAACAAAAATTAACTGGAGGGACCTCTTTGGTCTTTTTACAAACCTGAGGGACTAATTTGATCTTTAGAGCAAACCTCAGGGACTAAAATGGTTTTAATCCTAATTTATTTGGATAGCAAAAATTAAAATGACGACTTCAAACACATCATATCTCTGTCTATCAATCTATATATTAGGAAATATACTTAAAGAAAACATTGCGTGCTTTTGCTTCCAAGTTTTCGTTCGCAATTTTTAGATTTTTGATCGGAGAATGCTAGATGTCATCACTGCATCCATATACCTACACACCATACACATCAAAACCTCTAACAAACACCCCAACATTCATCACATACAAACACTCCCCCCCCCCCCCCCCCCCCCCAAAAAAAAAAATATAGACGTTTGCCTAGTTTGTCACTTTGGTTCTCAACATTTTAAAACAAACATTTTAGTCTCAAACGTTTTACATAAGAGACACCATTAGTCCAAAAACATGTTTATGTTAAGTTTTTACTGTTAGAAACACATGAAGAGCATACTGCTTAATAAATGAAAGGGTAAAATAGCAGCCGGGAGACACAGTCCAGTGACTGGCCTTGGCCGGCCAAGTCTAAAGGGGAACGTTATAATGCATAAATCAAATTCTATTTTATTCAAGAATATTATCACGGGATCAAAGGTTGAGACCGAAACTTGACCGCCGTGCGGCGCTTAACCGAGCTAATAAGGGACTTGGCTAAGCTAAGCCTGAAATATATGAACTTGAAAATAGAAATATAAGCAAGAGTTTGAGAGAAGAGATGTATATAGCTCTATAACTCAGAAAGTATGGAATGGTTACAATGAGACATCTCCTCCTCATTTTATAAGGGTTCAATTTCAAAATAAAGGGTGAGTAATCATCCCAGCTTGAAGGGCCAAGATTACACCTTGTATTCTACAAACCTAGCTGTCCAGCATCCTCTATATACTAGCTGGCAGCTTTGGTTTAAATTTCAAAATAAAGGGTGAGAATCATTTCAGCTGAAGGGCCAAGATTGCACCTCGTATTCTGCAAAGCTAGTTATCCAGCATTTTCTATACACTAGCTGGTAGCTTGCATTGTTTATTACCTCAGGCCTACCAACTGCACCATTCAGTCAGAAATGGGGCGAACCTTCTGGAAACAGGCAGGTCGTTACACCCTCCCCCACCTGATCAGGCATCGACCTCAAAGCCTGTTGTTGTCGAAATTCCTCAATAAGTTTGCAGAATTGCCACAATGAACCTTCGTGTTCCCAACTATTTTCACTATCCGGGATTCCTTTCCACTTCATAAGATACTCCGTGTCGTTTGGGTTTCCCCTCTTGCGGATGATATGGTCTGCCAAGATGGCTTCTACTTCACGTTCGAAAGAGGTTACCACAACAGTAGGGGCTCGACTTGATTCCCCACGTCTTGGGTCTTCCGTGTCCGCATAATAGGGCTTTAGGAGGCTTACATGAAAGACTGGGTAAATCTTTAGCTTCGGGGCCAGTTCTAGCAAGTAAGAGACCTTGTCTACCCGACGGATAACCTTGAAGGGTCCTTCATATTTGCGCAGCAAGGCCTTGTGTACCGACGTGCGGAAGGCATGAAATTGTTGGGGTTGGAGTTTTACCATCACTAAATCACCATCATTGAACTCCAGGTTTCTTCTTTTCTTGTCTGCCCACTTCTTCATTTTCTTTGCCGCCTTTTCAAGTATCGCACGGGCCATGTCCCGTTCCTCTTGAAGTTCTTTGGCAAATTTGTATGCAGCAGGGGCTTTGCCCGTATATCCCAAAGCAACCATATGAGGGGCGAGAGGTTGCCTACTAGTGGCTAGTTCAAAGGGGCTCCGACCCGTGGATTCACTATGTTGGAGGTTGTAGGAGAATTGAGCAATATCCATCAACTTGACCCAATCCCGCTGGTTAGCACTGACAAAGTATCAAAGATACAACTCCAATAAGGTGTTTACCCTTTCCGTCTGTCCATCAGTTTATGGGTGAAACTTGTAGAGAATGCCAATTCGGACCCCAATAATTTAAAAAGTTCAGACCAAAACTTTCCCGTGAAATGGGGATCTCGATCACTCACAATAGACTTTGGAACACCCCACCACTTTACAACATACCTCAGGAAGAGCCTAGCAGCATCGACAGCCGTCAGGTCCGGGGGTGCAGGGATGAAAACACCATACTTGGAAAATCTATCCACGACAACCAATATCGTACCACATCCTTCGGACTTCGGCAAACATGTGATGAAATGCATTGAGATGCTGTCAAAAGGATGTTCGGGGATAGGCAATGGTTGGAGTAGCCCGGCTGGATGTTTAGTCTCGGTCTTGTCTTGTTGGCATACAAGACAAGTCCGAACATATGTCTCAATATCGTCTCGCATCCTTGGCCAATAGTAAGAATCTTCCATGAGCGCAATGGTGCAGTGCATCCCCGGGTGGCCTGCCCACAAAGAGTCATGACACTCTTTCAAGATCTTCCGCCTTAGATTGTCCCATTTTGGCACGAACAATCTGTCTTCTCTGGTTAGCAACAAATGTTCCTTTACCCAAAACCTTTGGGTTTTCCCTTCTTTTGCATATTCCAACAATGCCTTGGCCATGGGTCATGGTCCAGGCCCTCACGTATTTGATCAGTGAGAGGGCTCACAGGATGACTGATTGCAGCAAGTTCAGCCTTACGACTTAAAGCATCAACTACTCGGTTGTCTCGATCGGGTTTGTAATCCATGGTAAAATCGAACTCGGCCAGGAATCCTTGCCACCTTGTTTGCTTAGGAGTAAGCTTCTTTTGTGTCTGGAAATAATTTGCAGCAACGTTGTCAGTTCTTACCACAAAATGGGCGCCCAACAGATGGTGACGCCAAGTACGCAGGCAGTGCACCACTACCGTCATCTCCTTCTCGTGGGTTGAGTACCGCCGTTCTGCCTCGTTGAGCTTTCGACTCTCGAAGGCAATTGGACGTCCTTCCTGCATCAATACTCCGCCAATAGCAAAATCAGAAGCATCAGTCTATACCTCATATGGTTTGGTTTGATCAGGCAGTATGAGAATAGGTTCGGCAGTTACAACAGTCTTGAGGGCGTCAAATGTATCTTGGCATGCTCCATCCCACACCCAGGGTTTGTTTTTCTTCAGCAACTTGGTCAGAGGCGCGGCGATGGCTGAGTATCCTTCAATGAAATGACGATAATAATTTGCCAAGCCCAAAAATGACCATAATTTGGGGATACCATTAGGAGCTTCCTATTCATGAATGGCTTTCACTTTGGCATTGTCCATCCGAATTTTCCCATCACTGATGATATGACCAAGGAATTGCACCTCTTCCTTGGCAAAACTGCATTTTTCTGGTTTGATGTACAGGTCATGCTCCCGAAGTTTCTGCAGTACTAACTTTAGGTGTTCAACGTGGTCTTGTAGGCAAGAGCTATAGACCACGATGTCATCCAAGTGTACTACGACAAATTTGTCGAGAAAGGATCTGAATACCTTGTTCATCAGAGTACAAAAGGAAGTAAGAGCATTGGTTAGGCCAAAAGGCATAACAAGGAATTCAAATGCACCATACCTTGTTACACAGGTAGTTTTTAGCTCATCTCCTTCCGCAATTCTGACTTGCCAATATCTGATCTCAAATTAATCTTTGAGAAGTATCAAGCACCTCTAAGTTGGTCGAACAAATCCGAAATCAAAGGTATAGGGTATTTTTTCTTTATAGTTACCTTATTTAGTGCTCGGTAATCTATGCACATCTGCAATGAGCCATCATCTTTCTTCTGTAACAGGACTGGGGCACCGAAAGGGGAACTGGATGGTCGAATCATACCGGCATCTAGCAATTCTTGGAGTTGTCTCCTAAGTTCAGCCAGTTCTAGAGGTGCTATTGCAGGGGGCTTTGTACCTTCCACCAAGTCAATCTGGTGGTCGATCTCTCTTTGCGGTGGCAGTTTCTTTGGAAGTTCCGGGGGCATGACATCTTTGAACTCATTCAGCACTTTCTGGATGGGCGAGGGAAAAGGATTTTGTTTTGGATGTTCTGGTTCTTCCTCTTGCATTGCAACAAGATAGGTATCTTCGTTGCATTTGACTCCCTTCATTAATTGCATGGCTGAAAGGACCTTGACACCAGGTCTAGTTTCTCGAGTCATGGGCATAGTACAAGGAATAGAGTTGCCCATTACCAAGATAGAGTTCCCGCAAGGCATGAGAAAGGCCTTTACTTCGTCCAACCATTCCAATCCTAAGACAACATCATAATCATCCAAAGGAACGACTGTAATAGTAACAGTACCAGTCCACTCACCGATTATCGTCTTGACACCAAAGGCAACACCAGTGATGGGGATGGCTTTTGAGTTGGCAACCTTGATCATTCCTCCGGATTTATTGATCCACAAGCCTAGCTTCCTTGCAGTATTAGTACCAATGAAATTGTTGGTAGCGCCTGTGTCTACCAAGGCTTTGAAGGGACGCCCTTTTATCATAGCAGCAACATATAGGGATCCTTTCCTTGGGTCTTTCGAGGTCTTGATCTCGGCCTTCACAACATTAAGGAGTTGAAGAGACCCCAATTGAGTATCTTTATCTTCTTGTGATTCTTGGTCGTCCTATTTGAGGAGGGACGCCATCTTGCCCCGGTAGGGACAATTATAAACCTTATGATCCTTTCCTGCGCATATGAAACATTTATACTGTCTCGGGGGAGCTTGGTTGTTTCCCTGATTCTCCATAGGAGCTTTCCCTTTGTTGAAGGCCGGTTTGAATGATCCCTCCTGATTATAAGCAGCATTAGTAGGGTTAGAATTGATACCTTTGTTTTGATTTCCTCCACCACTTGGCTTCTTATTGTTGGAAGAAGAAGCACCCTTCATTCCATCATTTCAGTTGGAGAACTCAATTAGGCCTTCAGCGACAACAATGGCGGAGGCGAGGTCCTGGACACCGCGACGTTGAACTTCTACTTTCGCCCATGTCTGGAGCCCATCGAGGAAGACAAAAAGGCCATCCTTGTCGGACATTTCAGGAATTTCAAGCATGACTTCCTGAAACTCCTTAATGTATTCTCGCACATTATTTTGGTGTCTGAGCCGACGAAGCTTACCACGAGCTTCATACTCCACGTTCTTTGTATAAAACTGTTTCTTGATTTCTTTTTTGAAATCATCCCACGATTCCATGGTGCAAAGGCCTCATTTAATATATGTGGAATGAATCCTCCACCAAAGGATAGCCACATCGGCTAGATAGAGTAGGGCAGTTCGAATCTTCGCAGCGTCATCGACAAGATTTGCTGCTAAGAAGTATTGCTCTAGGTTCTACAAGAAATTATCCAACTCTCTTGCGTTCCTCTGGCCACTGAAAGGCTTGGGCCTCGGGACATCGATCCTTGGGGCAGAAGGGGCAGCTGGAACAGCTCCAATGCTTACAGCTATCTTGCACAAGGCTAAGTCAGCCCTGACAACTTCGACCTCCGTTTTAACCATGTTAACTTCGGTCTTCATTTCTTCAATCGCAGTGGAAGTTTGTGATTGAAAATTACTCAGGGTCTTTCGCATTTCATCGGCAAAAGTGTTAAGGGTTGCCAGGGTCTGTCCACGCAGATCCTCCACTTGGTCCTCTGTTTCTTGCAAGCGTTCAGGAAGGGGGGTCTCGTCCTTTGTTTCCACTTGTTCCAACCGAGCGACAATGTCCTTCATTGTGACAACATTCCGTAGAACACTTTGTTCATTGCGTCCAATTCGGGATTCCAACGAGAAAAGCTGGTCCATTGAGCCAGCACGGGAAAAGGGCTTGGACTTGTTTGATTTCCTTGCCCGCTTCTCTGGGTTTTCCATAGCCTAGGTACTAGGGCCAACAACATCTCCTTATGTTCCTGCCATACTTCAAGAATACCACGAATATGAATGTAGACAACGTGGTTGAGCCAGGCACTAAGTCCTTGGCTCTGATACCACCTGTCATGGGATCATAGGTTGAGACCGAAACTTGACCACCGTGCGGCGCTTAACTGAGCTAATAAGGGACTTGGCTAAGCTAAGCCTGAAAGATATGAACTTGAAAACATAAATATAAGCAAGAGTTTGAGAGAAGAGATGTATATTGCTTTATAACTCAGAAAGTATGGAATGGTTACAATGAGACATCTCCCCCTCATTTTATAGGGGTTAAATTTCAAAATAAAGGGTGAGGATCATCCTAGCTTGAAGGGCCAAGATTGCACCTTGTATTCTGCAAACCTAGCTGTCCAGCATCCTCTATACACTAGCTGGCAGCTTTGATTTAAATTTCAAAATAAAGGGTGAGGATCATCTCAGCTGAAGGGCCAAGATTACACCTCGTATTCTGCAAAGCTAGCTATCTAGCATTTTCTATACACTAGCTGGTAGCTTACATTGTTTATTACCTTAGGCCTACCAACTGCACCATTCAGTCATAAATGGGGCAAACCATCTGGAAATGGGCGGGTCGTTACAATAAGGCGGAAACATTCATACATGGATCTTTAAAACAAATAAAGATGAAATAGCCATTTAAACATCTAAACAGTTAATAGTTTAATTCTAAAAGCAAATAAAGTTTTTCAAAATACCTTTTATCGCGAAACGAAAAAATTCACCTTTGAAGTATGCTTCACAAGCCTATAACAAGGCTTTTGCTCATTCACTTTGATCTTCCCCTCTATGTCAAATCTTAGTTTAAAGCGTTGATCAAGTTGTGGGACTTGATCTTACAAAACTAAACTATAAGAAGAGTGTTTTGTGATTCCTCTAAGAGAGGCTTACACAAGAAAGAGATAGAGAGATCTCAAAGGAGATGGTGCAATTGTAGAGCTTGGGTAAAGGCCTTTATATAGGTATCGCTAGGCAAGGTAATTTTGTCTGAATCAGAAACCTAGATGGAGAAGGATTAGGACTTTGAATTATCCTTTAATTTCATAAATAATGGAAAATCATTTTCTTATCCCAACACATAATTTCATACACCTAAGGCTTGTATGGGACGCCTAGCCCATGTGTCCTAGGCCTTGGGCTACGTGATTAAGCCCACAAGCTTTATCCAATTAATTAATTAATTCTAATTAAGTCCAAGTCCAAAACTAGTCTACTTTTAAGAATAAAATATTTTTCCAAGAATGAAAAATTTATCTTAAAATCTTAGTAGCCTTTTAGATTTTAATTCTCTCATATACTTAACAACATCCAAGTTTAGTAATGACACTTACAAGGTAAATGGTTAGAAGGGGGACCAAAGACATAATTATCCTTCTACTGAAAATAACCAAAATACCCTTGCTAGTCCTCTAGCAATATTTTGTCATTTTAACCTTAGTCTATTCCACTAAAAGACTATGGATGTATTATAGGATAATTACTGTATGTACAGGAGTTAGTCAATAACATATGAAGCTCAATCTTTATACCAACTAAATGATAATGACCATATTGCCCGTCTATACTCACTCATAGCCAAGACAGGTACACCGCTTAGTACTATCACTTCTTTGACTACATCTTTCTCCTTAGAACCTTTAACCCATAATCCAATCATCCTCCAAAAGTTATCCACTTGACCAAGGGATCGACCCACAAGTATAACAACCAATACATTATGTATTACTGTGCACAAATTCAGGATGATCAATTTGGATCATTCTAAGGGAGTGATTATTGTATAGATTGCTTATTGCCATAGTGACTTAAAGTGCAAGAACTTGACTTCGTCAGTTCATCCACATATGCTCAAGATTAAGAGCACTAGCCCACTTAGAAGCTTATAGGTATAGGTGACCTCTTTCTTTGATAGTACTTATTTAGATTTCACACCTACGGTGGCCCGCCTAATGCATACACATGCATAAGTGAAGTAAGTCTGGAACCCTATCTATGATCAAGGTAGATCACCCTGCGGTAAAGGGAACTTACTCAGAATAACTTTTGCCATAGTAGAGTGTCCAGCTCTACTACTTAGTTATGGACTAAACAATTCTATTTGACAAGTAACTATGACTTGGACCTTCTGTACATAACCACCACGTACCCAAATCAATACTTGAAGCAAGAACCTTACACACACACACACACACACACATATATATATATATATATATATATATATATATATATATATATATATATATATATATATATATATATATATATATATAAAAGCCAACCACATAAGAGAGAATATATGCTCATAAAGTAAGATGACACTAATTATTTTATACAAATATCTAGATGTACTAATGACAAAGTGCTAGTGGTCTTATGGGCATACCCTAATCCTAATAGACTCCCACTTGCACGAAATAACACTAGGCTAAATTAGTAACAACTATTTAACAACTTAACTCCCATGGACTCGACAAGTACAAAAAAGACCTTATCCGTAAGAGTCCTAGCAAAAGGATCTGCTAAGTCATTTGTAAAGATGACTTTATCTAACACTTTGTCTCATCTCTGGATGAATTCTCGGATTTGGTGATATTTTCTCTCAATATGTTTGCCTACTACCCAGTAAGCTAGTCCTAAGTTCGACCGATATCAGTTAACCATGCCAACCACAAAGTAGATATTTAGTTTAGTACACAACATGGCGTATATAAGACTTCCAATAGCTGACGCATATGGAATTCATCTCATGCTCTCTTCCTCATCAAGAGTTTTGGGACACACATATCTGGAGAAAATGTAAACAATAAAATACTTACTTGTAAAAAAAAGAGAGGGAGATGGTGGTGGTGTCTTTCGTGGTGATGGTGGTAGACTTGGTGGTGGTGATGGTGCCCTATATGGTGGTGTTGGTGGACTTTTTGGTGGTGGAATTTGTTAGAGATATGCCCTAATGCTACATATTTGGATGACATATATTAGGGCATTTTGACATTAACTTATATATTATGGCATTCGTGTCTATATGTGCGTTTTCATATTGACATAATTAGGACATTCATATTCTCCTTCTTTACATGTATGAATGAGTCCCTAGTATTTTCATTAGAGGAATGTATTCTAAAAGCGTTTAGAATATCTTGGCATATTTCCTTAATATGATAAATACTTAAAGTGTTCATAGTCCTTAGATTATTCGATCGGGACTTTAATAATCTATTACGGACTATCACATGTGTTGTTACCTTTGATTAACATATGGATGTAAATGATAAAGGATGGTGAGCCACGTGCCATAACAGCATAGGGATGCGACTAACAAACATGTGAGTGACTATTAATTGAATAGATCATTGAATATGACGTGAATAACAAATTACATGACTTCAGATTAATAATTTGTTATTCGTTGTGATTGTGCATGTAATCCTTAGACTTGAGACATTACGAGTGTCATATGTATTGGGATTTGATTCTAGCGTTTGGACAATGATTGTTTCGACAAACGAGATAAGATGCGTCTTCTCGCAGTTTCATTCGTTCGGTATAGTGATTGATAGGTAGTAGTCAAGATAGGATCCATTAACCTCCGGCGTAAGGCGATGTCCTATGCGATCTAAGCTTGGTTGTTTAATGAGGAAATCCTTGGCCAAGGTATGAATGATGGAGAAAAGGTTTTCCATGTGTCATCTCTCATTACGCCAATTAGATCTATGCATAGTATCGAGTTTATGAACTTAATCGAATCATGGTTCTTTCTCGACGGGACAATTAATGGAATGATTGAATTGTACGATAATCGGCGACTATAAATAGGTTCATTATGTGATTACTTCATTGCCTTATAAATTGTCTTGATATGTTGCTAGACGTCACTCAAGACCTTAAGGGTGTTTCAAGAATTAAAGGAGAAATTCTTGAAACAAATCAAGAACCTAATTAACATTAAAGGTGTTTAATGTTTCCTTAGTGCTATTTGGCTATGAACCTAGAAAGTCACACCATATTAGTAAGGAGATTAAGTCTTGCTTGGACTTGAATTATCTTCTCTAATAAATTATTAAGAGTTAATAATTGTAGTCTCAACCATTAAAAGTTAATGGGGTAAATTTGTAAGATTGGGAAAGATTTGGGTGCTTAGTGCAAATAGGTAAAATATGATTTATTCCTATTGGTTGTCAACATGTTGATGTGGCAAAGTATTAGCCAATAAACTCAAAGCACCAAGATTAAAATCCTAGTCATCCATCTTTTAATCCAAGGGTTGAAATTGGTCAACAATTGTAGGCTACATTTAAATGTTAAATAATGCCAACTTGTCTTTGGTAGGCTAAAGCAATACAAATGTATTTGTGTGTGTTGTGTTTCACGGCAAAACCAAAGCAAGAGAAGACAAAGACATTTTGCTCTTTTTGCATGAATCAAGGAAAAGAGAAAAACATGAAAAAGCCTTGTCTCTTAGTCTTGTGTCTTCTTGGTCAAAGCAAGAGAAAGAAGACAAAGACCTCTTGAATTGTTGTGAGCAATACACGGACAATTGAAGCAAAAAAATGAGAGAGAAAATTCTGCTCATTTTCTCATGCTTATACATGGCTAAGTGAGTGAAGTAAGAAAGGCTTTTGGTCTTCTTCTTGATTCTGAAAATTCAGAAACACATACATACACAAAGTGAGTTGCAAGAACACAAGTGTTTGTTCTTCATTTGCTTTGTCATCTTGGATTAAATTGAGACTTGAAAGACAACTAAGCTAAGAGTAGTTTTAAGTAATCTTTCAAAAGAGAGAAGTGTTCTTGTCCATGAATCTTCCAAGGAGTTTGCTAGCACTACAACTCAAGGAGGAGGAAAGGCTTCTTCAAATTGCTAGGTGGACAATCTAGGACTTCTACACTTGTGGAAGGTTCAAGGAGTTCTCAAAGCTTCACCAAATGATTCTAACATTTGGTCTTCAAGAGGTATTGTTCTCTTCTTGTATTACCTTTGGTTTGAAATGTATATTGCATAAATATCAAGTATTGGGATTGACTACACATATGAATGTTATATATGTTATGAAAAATTGTATTTCATGTTATCTTCCGCTGTAAAATTTTTATTCTATATGTACAATCCCGGATATCGTTCCTTCAGTATTATCCTTGGTGGTGGTGATAGAGCCCTTGGTAGTGGCGATGGTGCACTTGTTAGTGGTAATGGTGCCCAAGATGGTGGTGATGGTAGACCTTGGTAGTGGTGATGGTGCCTTAAATGATGGTGATAGGGGACCTTGTGGTGGTGATAATACCTTTGTTGGTGGTGGTAGTATCCTTGGTAGTGGTGGTGCATTTGTTGGTGGTAAAAGTGTCCAAGATGGTGATGATGGTGGACTTGGTGGTAGTGATGGTGCCCTAGATGGTGGTGAACTTAGTGCCCTTGTTGGTTGTGGTAGTATCCTTGGTGGTGGTCTTGGTAGTGGTCTTGGTGATAATGGTGGTGGTGGTAAGAGAAAGAGAAGGATGATTAAAAAAGATATTTTTGAAGAGAGAGAGAATGAAAGGGTGAAGAGAGTTGGAAGGAAAAACAAAAAAAATAGGACATATATTTTCAGCACCAACGAAAAAAAAATACGGGCGACAGACAGGCTACGGCTGTCCGTCTCCCAAAAGGGCAGATGAGGTGGGCCGGCCAGCCTACTTCATTTTTTAAAATTTTTTTATTATTTTTTTGTGGCTCTTGTCTTGTCCATAGAAATATTAATGATGAAATGATACTTTAAGGAGATGCCTATATTTTATATTTGTTGGTTAGTGGTAGGCAAGTGAACTAACCGTATATGATTATTCGTTATATGATTTATACGGCTAAGAACAACAAATCCTTGCCATATGGAATAGCCCTTACCCAAAATTTTGAATACTTCGGGGTTTTATTTGATGGGGTTGAAAGTAAAAAATTCAATCATTCTTGGTATCTTAATATGCTATCTCTAAATAGACAACAAGCTTATTGGTATCAAGA
This sequence comes from Ehretia macrophylla, assembly GCA_037974665.1. Taxonomy (NCBI): domain Eukaryota; kingdom Viridiplantae; phylum Streptophyta; class Magnoliopsida; order Boraginales; family Ehretiaceae; genus Ehretia; species Ehretia macrophylla. The sequence goes on from CM075768.1 coordinate 11,783,558, forward strand.
TCGTTACATAAACCAAGAGGAAGTTAATAGACTACCTGAGGAAACCAAAGAACTCATTAAGTTTAAGGCTGCCAAGAACATTGCTTTTGTTGAGAATTCGAGTAATATTGGTGATGTTGAGATGACATGAAACTTATATCGTGAAATGCCTGGGGAAACCAATATTCCGAGGGAGAATATTCATGCAGAGAGAGTGTCATAGATAGAGAGGAGCATAAAAAGATGAGAGGTGCTAGTTCTAGTGGTACTTCTAGTTCGTCATAAGATCTAATTTTAGAAAAAAACTAAATGGTATCTCTTCTTTTATGGGCAACAATGATAGAACTCTTGACCATTTGCAAACTCAACTTCAAACTTTGGAACAAATAGAGTGGCAGTTTGTCAATATTTTGAAACTCAATTTTAGACTTTGGAAGAACTTAGAACGGAAGATCGCCAATATTTTGAAACTCAGTTTCAGAGTTTGGAATAACGTATAGCAGAAGATCGAAAATATTTTGAAACTCAATTCGAGGATATACAAGGTCGGCTTGTACTCATGACTGATGACATTCGTGGTGAGGGATTTTGACAAGACCTTAGATTTACCGACTATCCAGGTCGTGGAGGTCAAGGTGGATGCCATGGTCGTGGACAGAGACAATAGTTTTAATTTGGACAACTTGCTCTTAGTTTTTAATTATTTGCATTTGGAACTAGATCTCTGATTTACCATTTATGTATCTTAAAACTTTTCATGACTTGCTCTTGATTAGTTTGTAGTGCCCCTCTTTATTTTGACACTGTCAAAGAGGGACAAAATCTTATATATCTACCTTTTGACTAATTGTGGTATATATATTTTAGTATGAGATTATACATGCTTTTACCGACTTATGGTTCTTATGGTTGTAATTATAGACATATACCTTTTGACAAATTATGTTATATATCTTTTAGACATCCTTAGTTTTTTTTTCTTGTTTAATGATTGGGCTACGGATGGGCTATAGAAGGGAAAAATGCGTAGCCCATTCGTAGCTTGTTGCTATGGATGGGCTACGGACCACTAATAGTATGTATTCTAACTTATTAATAAGTAGGAACAACATATTAAAACATGTTAATATCTTCATATTTTTCTTGTTTATGAAATTCAAACACAATGTGAGAGTTTTTAAACCATTAGATTGAACGTTAATTAATATTAATGCAATATTAAGTGAGAACATGATAAGTTCAATTTAAACGACAATTGATTTCTTATGAGATTTATCTATAAAAGTATGCATACTAATGAAATATGAACAAAGTTTAGTTTTATTTGGAAAACTTGCAAGTCAAGTGAAGTTTTACTACAGTGTAGGTGAAATCACATTTCTATAATTCAAATTAAAAACGATAACCCTTATATTTTTGTGTAAAGGTCTGTAGCCCATCCGTAGCCCCTAACTATGGATGGGCTACGAACCACTAATAGTATGTATTCTAACTTGTTAATAGGCAGGAACAACATATTAAAATGTGTTAATATCTTCGTATTTTTCTTATTTATGAAGTTCAAACACAATGGGAGAGTTTTTGGACTACTAGATTGAATGTTAATTAACATTAATGCAATGTTAAGTGAAAACAAGTTAAGTTTGATTTAAATGGCTATTGATTTCCAATGAGATTTCTCTATAAAAGTACGCGTACTAATGAAATACAAACTAAATTTATTTTTATTTGGAAAACTTGCAAGTCAAGTGAAGTTTTACTACGTTGTACGTGGAATAATATTTCTATAATTCAAATTTAAATCAATAACTCTTGTTTTTGTGTAAAGATTCGTAGCCCATCTGTGGTCCATCCATAGCCCCTAGCTCATCCGTAGCCTATCCGTGGCCAATCCGTAGCCCATCCATGGCAATTTGCTATAGATGGACTACGGAAAGGAAGAAGCCCGTAGCCCATCTATAGCTCTTAGCTACAGATAGGCTACGGACCACTAGTAGTATGTATTCTAACGTATTAATAGATAGGAACAACATATTAAAACGTGTTAATATCTTCATACTTTTCTTGTTTATGAAGTTCAAGCACAATGTGAGAGTTTTTGGACCACTAAATTGAACGTTAATTAACATTAACGTAATGTTAAGTGAGAACATGATAAGTTCGATTTAAATGGCTATTGAATTCTTATGAGATTTATCTATAAAAATACTTATGCTAATGAAATACCAACCAAATTTATTTTTATTTGGAAAGCTTGCTAGTCAAGTAAAGTTTTACTACATTGTAGATGGAACCACATTTCTATAATTCAAATTAAAAACGATAACCTTTGTTTTTGTGTAAAGGTTTGTAGTCCATCCGTGGCCATTAGCTACGGATAGGAAAAATTTCATAGCCCATTCATGGTTAGGGGCTATGGATGGGCCACGGATTTTGTTATTTTATTTTATTTCGATTTAATTAAAATGTCCTTAGCTATGTCATAGAAAAGTTGTCACGGCTAGGTTACGACCCTTTATTTTTTAAAACTTTTTTTGAATAATACATATTGTCCGTAGCTGATCTGTGGCTATTTGGCCACCGCATGGCAATGAACTTTGCTATTTTTTTTGCCTATTTAATTAAATAGTTCGTAGCTAGTCCATAACAAATTTGCCACGGATAGGCTACGACTTTTTATTTTTAAAACTTTTTTTGAGTAACACATATTTTCCGTAGACAATATGTGGCTATTTTGCCACCGCATGGCTACAGACTATTATTTTTCATTTATTTTTTATAACTAAAATTATGTTGTGTAGCCAATCCATGGCCAAATTTTGTTGCCAATTCAACGGGGCCTAATTGGGCACGAAAAGGCGACAAAATTAATTGTTTGTAGCCATTCTGTAGCCTGGACGTAGCCAATGGGCTACGAAAAAAATTCCATCACCCAAACGTTGTTTTCTTGTAGTGGATAGGAGCACTAAGAGACAATCTATTTAAGATGAATTTAAGAATATCAAAAGACACAAGCTAGATACATGACTAGATACATGTCTAGATTCATAACTTTAAATGTATCTTCAATTAATCTTCTTTATGATTACCAAATGCTTTGAACCTTGTCTCTCCATTTCTCAAAATTCTAAGAGTCAAATTGGGTTTGGTTTGCATTCTTTAGCATAGCAGGGGAGATAGTGGCATTAGGTCATTTGAAGTTGATCCATGACATGAGGTTGGTCCATGACATGAGGCATGGAAGTGGCAAGCAAAGGCTACACATGAGCATGAGGCAGGGGCAGAATGTTGGAATGAGTTTGTCTGCCATATAGATGATTGGAAGCTAAGTCATTGAGAGATGAAGACTGATCACATGTAGTTTGACTTTAGCAAATGTGATGGAAATTGCAGATGTGCAAAGGGGATGAAGACCAACGATTTGAGGGCTCTGTCATAACTTGCCAGAATTGGTTTTCATCAAATACCACGTGTCGTGAGATGATAATTTTTTTGTGTAAAAGGAATAAGTCGTTTATAACCTTTGTGAGCAGTGTTGTAACCAATAAAGATGCACTAAAAAGTTTTGAAAGCCAATTTGTGATGTCCAAATTAGAGCTAACATATGGGCCAACACGGCTCGGTCCAGTACAACTCAACCAAATGGCGGATTGAGAAAATTGAGCCCAACTCGGCACAGATGTTTAGTGAGCTAAGCTGGGCTGGGCTTATTTTTCAGAATAGAGGACCCAGCTCAGCCCATGAGCCCACTACCACGAGTTGTGAGCTGGGCTGGGCTAGGGCCAACCCATTTGTTTTTGTGATTAGTATAATCTAAATATATAATTATACTAATATACAAACACAAACACACACACACACACACACACACACACACACACACACACACACACACATATATATATATATATATATATATATATATATATATATATATTACTTGGACAGTTGGATTAATAATTAAAAAAATAAAATTTAGACTTAATTTTTTAAAGAAAAATTAATTTAACTATTAACAAGATAGTACAGAAGTTAATTGATAACATTAATAATTAACATAAATGATAGAATGCTATATAACAAACTACAAGTTAATGAGACACGAGTACATTAGTGATAGAAAGGCAAAAATAAAATATTACATAAACGCTTGAGGAAAGCTAGACCAAAAATTCTCCATTTTGTTATACTCCTTATACGGTACTGGGCCTGCTGGTGGTTGTGGTGTACTTGGTAGTGGTGGTGGTTGAATAACCACTTCAGGATTAAAATAGTTTATGATATTCATGTGTTAAGATACAAGGAGTCTTACAAGCATCCTAGTTTTAAAATATAAATTGACGTTGGCAATAGTTACAAATTACATACCCTTGTTCTTCAAATTATGTAAAATGATTTCAAACATTTGATGAATATAATCGTCGTGAAAGATTTTTTTCTCCCATGGATATAGTTATATATAATGTTGTAGATTTGTAGTAAAATAAAGTTGAATATACTTTGACTAAAGCACTATGTCACTAAGTATTTATAGGAAAAATTATATGTACGATTTTAAAAATTATAAAAAAATTGTACCTAAAATCTTTTAAAAAAATAATATGAAATGACTTAAAGTTGCAAGTTGCAAACTTGCAATATCATAAAAAAATTTGATAACAAGTCATTTAATATCAACTTAAGAAATAAATTTGCTACTTGTTATTATTAGTTTGTTAAAAAAAAATAGTTAGTACGACTTGCTAGTTTGTTTTAAAAAAATAGCTACTACGACTTACATTGCATGCATAAAGCATAATATTTCAATTTCTTTCAATAAGTGAGCTCAAATTGTGCTTCATTTGTGCTGGGCCCGTGTTGAGCTCAAGTTGGGCTTGAGTTAGGCTGGGCTCATGGGTTGTGTGAGACCCCGAACAAAACTCCATAGGCATTTTAGGCTTTGTTTGTTTGTCGTAAAATAACTTGCTTATGAAAAATATTTTTAGTGAAAAATGTTTTCTTGGAAAATAAAATATTTTCCTTTGTTTGTTTGCCGCGAAATAACTTGCTTGTAGAAAATATTTTCAGAGAAAAATATTTTATTGGAAAATATTTTCAGAGGAAAATATTTTCCTGAGCTCCGTTTGTTTGCCATAAAATAATTTGTTAGGGGAAAATATTTTCCTGAAAAATAGAATATTGGAAAATATTTTCTGGTGTTTGGATGTACAATGAAAAATATTTTCCGACATGAGATTTATAAAAAAAAAATATATACATATAAATAGGGGTGATTAAGTTCTGGAAAATGTTTTCCTCTCCAAAAGAACATGAAAATATTTTTTCAAATTTTGTACTAGCCATAATATTTGACCGAAAAATATTTTCTAGTTGACCAATTTTTCTATGTTACCAAACACCGAAAAATCTCCAAAAAGCAGCCCACCATTTTTGACTGAAAAATGTTTTCCAGTTGACTAATTTTCCGGTGTTACCAAACACCATAAAATTAGAAAAATATTTTGCGGGATAATATTTTACGGCAAACAAACGGAGCCTTATAGTATTTAATGCATTCTTGCATCACTTAACGTGCATTTACATTGCTCTATGTACGTTTAAGTCCACTTACATGCATTTGTGTGTTTTAAATATCGTAGACAATAATTAAACTTTACCGATTTAAACTAGCAAACTAATTAGTTAGAAACTAACTAGAATGGCAGACTAGAAAATAAGCATTTAGTTGGAGGGCAATTTGGTCATTAGGCTTTTAACTAAATATCCTACCTACCAATCTCTACATAACAAAGCAAACAACACACTCACACACACACCCATCGGTTTATACACATATAACACACACACACAGCTGCAGAGAAGAAGAAAGAAAGAAATAAAAGAGGAAAGAAAGGAAGAAGAAAAGGAAGAAGATCATTGGGTGCAAACCATTTTCAAAGCTATTGCTTGCATCTCATAGCTATCTTCAAGACTTTTCTTGGATTTGATGTCTTCACTTTCAAGATTTGAGGTGATGGATTCTTTCAAAAGTTTGTTTTTAAAGTTTGTCCAAGGTGATATGCTGAATATATGTTGATCTTCTTGCTTGTGGTGCATGATATAAGAGTTTAGTGTATAATTTGGGCATTTTACATGCTGATAGAACTAGGGCTTATCCTATCATGCTTTTGGTGTTCTTGATGAATTAAGAAGTTGTTGTATGTGTTCGATGATATATAAGCATGCTAAGTGAGGTATTGGAGTTGTGGTGTAGTGAAGATTGTGTGTACACTCATGTGTTGCAAGAAGAAAGAAAGAATTGGAGTTTGAAGGTAAAATTTGCGTAGCTGAGTTTGGTTGGCCAATTGATTTTGTGCATTGGTCGGCTAGTTTTTTGTATTGGCCGGATACTTTGTGTGCTGGTTGGCCGGCTACTTTGTGTTGGTTGGCCTGCTACTTTATAATGGTAGGTCGGCTGGTTTTGAAATGCTTTCATGATAGATTAAGTGTTTGCTAAGTTTCTTAACTGTTAGATGGTAGTATGTGGGTTTTATAGTTGTTTAATTGCTTGAATTGTTGAGCAAGTAGGCATGTATGTTGTTGAAGTAAGTTAAGTATTGAGAAATTAAATGTTGATTAGTGTATTGAATATACTTGTGATATACTTGTTATGCCACTTCTAAGTGCATTACATATTATTGATTTTTGACAACATGAGCTAAGATGTTAATGGTTGATTGTTTATATGGTACCCTTCTTGCATCTTTGGTTAAATTGAATATATGACTCAAATGCTTATGTGACGGGAATTTGTACTTGTTCAATTGCATATATGTTAAGTCTTGAATCCTCCACGTACTTGTTCAATGGTATTTTCATCACGGTTTTTGTCACGCCTCGACTCGAACACCTGCAAATGCTAAGGTCGGTACATGACGTTCGTAACCCAAAATCTATAAAATCAATAGCTTAATAACCTGTACATTCACATATACTCCATAAAGTTTCAAAAGACTTTCAATTACATCAGCCTTAATAAAGGGAGCCACCATTGATTACATATATACAAGACCTCGAATCGTCTGTCCATACATAAGATATAGCCAGCATTCAGGTATCTAGGTCTCAAAAAATAGAAGTATTTAGTTACATAAGAGTTGTCCAAAAGAACAAGTTATACATCAAGTATTGTAAGTTACATCATCAAGTAGTAATCACATAAGGCAGAAATCCTCGATGTCACACCAAGGAGTTTCGCCAGCATCTTGAAGTGTCTGCTCAGCCTCGGCCTCGCCTAAAAGGTTAAAAGAGGGTGAGCTAGTCCTGCGTATAGCTTAGTGAGGATGAAATAGGAAGGGTTTTCGCAATGGTTTTCTCTTTTCGCAAACAACTTGAGAAATCATGCCATGAACACAAGAATGCACATTTAAGTGATCAAGTAGTAACTCAAGTATGCAATAAGTTAGTGAACAGAGATACTTATTGCAAAAGGATACAATGATTGCTAACGTTGACGATTTCTGCCTTGAATAAAATAATGCTAACCCCACACCACAACTGAGGATCAAGTCCTCAAAGAAACTTGACACCAATTCCATCAACAACCGAGGGTTTCGGATAGCTTCCCTCAAAGGTAACAAATAGGTCCATGGTGGTCATAGGTACAACTGGCAATCCCGATGTTGTCCGAGGCCATCGATCACACAAAGGCCTTTAGAAGGTTGCAACCTTGATATATATATATATATATATATATATATATATATATATATATATAACTATCAACTCTTTAAGGAAAGGCATCGAGCGAGAGAGAGGGACTAGGATAGCAACAACATAGGATGCTTTCGTCACAACTAGGATAACAACAAAGTAGGTTGCTTCCGTCACAACAGTAATATCAAGTATAACAGATAGTCATGTAGACAATTGCATGTATATAACATTTGATATGCCACTTTAAATATCATATCATAAGCAAGGACAAGTAATGTACTTAGAAGTAACAAGTTTAGAAGCTATATTCATAACTCAACTAGTAGCAAAGGATTAAGCGACATATAGAAGTTAGCAACTACATCGTACCCCAAGCCGTGGCATAAAACCACAATTAAATTCCACTATGATAATCTAGGGTTCGATATGGTTCTAACGCTTTCGACTGTGCCCCAATCAGACACCGGTAGCTTCCGGAATCACTAAAATAAGTTCGTTGTGCGAAACTGTCAAACTGGTAAACCCTAGGAAAACTGGTCGATCGGTGCTAGGGGGTCTTCCGCCCGAAGCCCCACCAGTTGTGAAATCCTAGATTTCATCTATACGTGAAATTGTGTGTTTTGACCTGTATATGTGTCATCTGAGTTAGAATGTGCTAATTCTGTTATTTATACTCCTATTACATGCTATGTGAGAATTCATGAAAGTTTCGTAAAAATCGGCATTGAAAATTTTATCGACGAGTTTTGTGAATAGTATTTTTGAAACATGTCTGCTAAAATTTTGAAACTAGTCTTTTTAGTGTTTGAAAACCTAGTCCTCGGATATTAATAGACCCATGTTTAATTAAAACGGATTTTAATTCAGATTACGAATTTCAAAGGCTTTTACACATTCTTTTGCAAAAATTGAGTTTTATAGCTATTTGTATGTATATGTATGCATATGAAAATGTTGTCACCTATTCTTGAACTACTAAATATAGTATATATGATAGATATATATGTAAGTATGCAAAATAGTCTAAAATACAATTAAAAGATTAGAAAATACAATTAAAAGACTAAAATTGGCAACTTTGACTTGGCTTTAGTTATTTGACTTTGCATATATATACATAATACATACAATATATTATATAACAAACCTCAAAACACCTAAAACATACACACACATGGCCGAAACATCATAGGGAGAAAAAGAGATTTTTTCAACTATTTTTCAAAGCAATTTTTGCATAGAAGTTGCAATCCAAGGCCAAATCTTGTCATCCAAAGTTAGATTTTTCTTGTTGGGCATCCATTGCACACATTTCTAACTTCATTTGGCATCAAAGGTGAGAGAAAAATTCTAGATCTAAGAATGCTATTCTTTGTCAATTTCATATAACTGTATTTTTATCCGATGTTTTGTTGAATTGTCTTTAGATTATTGCTCAGTAGTTGCCAAGGATCATTTATATGTATTTATAGCTGTTTTGATCGGTAGTAGCATATATTTCTATTTTTCAGGTATTAAAGTTGAGTTATTGGTTCATTGTTGAATAATTGTTGTTGTAGTGGTTGGAATTGATTGGTTGTTGCTTCTAAAAGTTTGTTAATTAAGCGGTAGTAATGTTGTAATGCCAAAATTTTCATTGGGATGTCGTAGCAAAAGTCTGGAAATTTCAGCCTAGATGCATTGCAAAATTAGGGTTGTTGGACTTGATTTGGATGGCTTTTGGTTGGTTTCCTATGGGGCTAATGTAGTTGCATTTGTGGTGGAGTGATAGGAAGTGGTTTGGAGGTTATTGAATTAGCAGAATGTAAATTATGAATTTTAAAAGTTTGTGTAGTCTTTCTTTGAAATGTTGAAATGTTGTTTTGGTTGTTGGGTGGTGTTTGTGTTGTTGTTTCTTGAGTTATTGTAAGGTAGGTTCGGGTTGAATGCATGTTTAAGTGTATGTTGGGTTGCCTACTTTGTCATCTAACTTAGTTGTTTTAGTTGTTAATTGATGTTATGTTGATTTGGATGTTATTAACTGATTGATGATTGATGATGATCTAGATGATAACCTACTTTGTTGTCTTACCAGAATATGAGATGTTTATGATTATTGTCATGAGTCTTGATAGTGTGTGCCACCTCTCGGGCAGCGTTGGGTTGATAACGACATGACTATCATAGACTACCCCCAGCTCGCATGGGCGGAGATGCCATGGAAGGAGGGGCTAGATGAGGTACCTCGGTTATGTATTATGGGAGTTATAAGAAGATGGTTGAGATTGTGATGGCGTATGGAGCTACACCAACTAGTGTATCCTTTCACATTGAATGGCTATTTATGTGGTTGAATTGAAATATTGATGTTAATGAAGTTATTGATATTATTGCTCATAGGATGATATCCCAAAGGGTAAAGTAAATGTTTTCAAAAGATCTTTCGAATTCTCACTGAGGTTTGTTATATATAAGCTCACCCTCATTTGTTTATTGTCATAAGGTGTAACTGAACTAGACCTAGGGTACGTCTCTCAAAAAGCTGAGTCTGTGCCTTTTGTGGATGTGTCTTATGTGCCCGAGTCCTATCCTTGATGTTGTGGATGAAGTTTTATTTTGATGACTTGTATATTAGAACATGTGGTATTGTATTTACTTTGAGGTCATATTGTATAGGATATTATAAAGATAGTGGAACATATAATGCTAGTTTAGTTGTCTTACTTTTGGAACTTGAATAGGTTGCTAGACTAGCGTTATAAATGTATGTTATGCATGTGTATGGTTTGGAGTGTAGTTGATGTTGGAACGGAGGCGTATAACCTATGGATGAACTGTTGAATGATTGTTTAATAATATGGAAATGGTTGTGTTATATGTTGTTGAAATAATTGTGGAGTTGTTGTTGATCTTTGGAGTTGGTTGTATGAGTTATAAAGGGTTGGTTTAGAGCCCTGATGTACGTGTTACAGTCGTTATATTGCCAAAATTTCGTTGCGTCCTGATTGATTGTAAGTGGGGTCGAGTTGGGGCGTGACATTTAAGTGGTATCAGAGCGCATGTTTAGTAGTCAGCCGGGTTATTCTCGGAATGTGGGTAATGGGCTTAGCATGAAAGTATGTATGAAATGAAAGAAAAGTGAATTATGTGTTAATGTGATTATATGATTAACTGGTTTACGTGCCTACGTGATTAATACTTATGTGACTTGTGTGCCTTACATGAGTTTTGTTGCCTATGTGCTATAAATTGTCTATAGCCGGTCTATGTGTTATAACCTGTGCTAACTCTTTGATAGTAGAATGGCAGGACGACCGAGAACCCGTAGTAGGCCTGAGGAAGTTAATGAGGCATCGGGGAGTGCGACACAGGGCCGCCGTGATCAGGGGTATGATCGTTTAGCTATGGCTATAGATAGAATGACTGAGGTTATGGCAGGGTAGGCACAAATCTTAGCAGGGCAGGCTGCTCAGGCACATATGGTGCAGAATCAGTTACAGAATGTACAGGGAGGTTACTGGGGGGTAGTCTACTTAAGGAATTTCTTGGGTATTTTCCACCGAGGTTCCAAGGTGAACCCGATGATCGGAAAACCGAGTCCTGGATCAACAAAGTGGAGAAGATATTTGACCCCCTTGGTTATACGGATGAGAGGAAGGTCATCTTTGCGATGTATCTGTTTGATGATGAGGCTACGGAGTGGTGGCGTACCGTGAGATCTGATTGGGAAGCACGGGGTACTCCCTATGTCTGGGATACTTTTCTTAGGGCGTTTCGGACCAAGTATATTCCCAGGATTACACGTGAATGTAGGGAGGCGGAGTTCACATCTCTGATTCAGGATAGTTATACTGTGGCCCAATATGAGGCCAACTTTACCAGGTTGTCCCGGTATGCATCGGAGTTTGTGTCAGATCAGGAAAGGAAGACCCGGAGGTTTATTTTGGGTCTAAGGCCCGAGATTCAGGATGCAATGGCCTTGATACAGTACAATGAGTTTACGGAGGCCTTTAATGCGGCATCTAGGTTGGAGAAGAGGAAAGGGGAACATGTTGTTTCTAGTTAGGCCAACAAGAGGCCGTTTCAGCCACAGGGACAACAGGTCATGTATAGGCCTGCAGTGCAGCAGAGTGGTTACAGGCCCCTAGTGCAGCAGGGTTCTTTTACACTTCAGGGGCAACAAGGTTTCTTTAGGCCCCAGTTTCAGCAGGGATCTTATCAGGCACAGTCACAGTATAAGCCAGCCCAATCTTAGGGTTAGTACAGGACTAGTGTTGTAAGACCTCAGCAGTAGGTTGGTTTAGCTGCTTATCCAGCTTTCAGTTCTTCAGGAGGCAGCGTTAGTGCTCCATCACTACAGTGTACTTATTGTAAACGTAAGGGTCATTTGGAGGCCGATTGTCGGGCAAAGGTAGGGACATGTTTGGGTTGCGACAACAACCAACACAGGGCGAGAGATTGTCCTAGATATCAGGGTTCTAAGGGTCCGCCAGCAGTCCAGCATTATCAGGGTAAACCTGCAGGCAGTGCACCTCAGCAGCAGCAGGTTCAGGCTCGGGCCTACGCAATAGACTTGGAGGAGATACATGAGGCAACGACAGTTGTGGAAGGTAACTTTCTTATGCTCAATCAACTTGTTAAAGTGTTGATTGATTCTGGTGCTATACATTCTTTCATTACACCTACCTGTGTACAACGTGTTAATATGCAACCTGAAAGATTACCTTATGTGGTTGAGATTAGTACTTTTTTGACTGATAAATATGTGACTGGCTTAGTGTGTAAAGATTGTAAAATACATGTTAACGGTCAGGATTTTCCTTCGGACCTTATCTTATTTCCTATCCGGGGGTATGATGTTATCTTGGGTATGGACTGGCTTTCTAACTATAATGCTTAGTTAAACTATAGAACAAATGTAGTATAGTTTCGGTTGTCAGAACAACTAGTGGTTGAGGTAGCGGGGAACTGGGATACTAAGACGAGTTTTATTATCTTATCAACTAAAGCTTAATAGCTGGTAAGTAAGGGGTGTTCAGGGTATCTATCTTATTTGATCAACAAGCCATCTGATAAGATAAAGTTGGATGAAGTTCTGATAATTCGGGAATATCCCAATGTATTTCCTGAGGAGTTGACAGGGTTGCCGCTAGAGAGAGAAATTGAGTTTGTGATCAACTTGCTACCCGGTACTCAACCTATTTCTAAATCAGCATATCGGATAGCACCAGTTGAGCTTAAGGAGCTGAAAACTCAGTTGCATGAGTTATTAGAGAAGGGTTTTATTCAGCAAAGTTCTTCACCGTGGGGAGCACCCATTTTATTTGTGAAGAAGAAGGATAATACCTTGAGATTGTGTATTAATTATCGTGGTTTGAATCAGGTGACCATCAAGAACAAGTATCATTTGCCATTGATTGATGAGTTGTTTGATCAACTTCAGGAAGCCAAAGTCTACTCTAAATTTGACTTGAGCCAGGGGTATTATCAGCTTCGGATCCGTACGAAGGATGTTCCAAAGTCTGCTTTCAGGACTTGGTACGGGCATTACAAATTTGTAGTTATGCCCTTTGGACTAACTAACGCATCAACAACATTCATGGATCTTATGCATCGAGTCTTTCAGCCATACTTGGACCAGTTCGTGGTAATCTTTATTAATGATATCTTGGTTTATTCTAAGATTGAATCGGAGCACGAACAACATCTACGGCTTGTCCTACAGAAGCTTTAGGAGCATCAGTTGTTTGCGAAGTTCAGTAAATGTGAATTCTGGCTACAACAGATATCTTTTCTTGGCCTTGTGATTACACAGAAAGGTATTTCAGTAGATCCCACTGATGTGACTGTATTTGCAGCACTCAAACCTTGGTATTTTTACTATATTTGCATCTTAACTTAAGGATAATTGCAACATTTTGATACTTTCGATGCAATGTAGAAGAATACCGAAAAATGAATGTTCAGGACCAAAACTATCCAAAATGCAAGTCAAGAAGTGGACAATGGGGAAAACATGCAGAATGGTGGAAGAATGAAGTCCTTAGAGTCGAAATTTGGCCGAAACTAGCGCGTAATCAGACTCGAAACGCTGAAAATAGCTCGAAAATGCCTCGGTCAATGCTCGGTCAAAAGTCAAAACTCTAGCCCAGAAAGTCAACAAAAAGGCGCTCGAGCGCCCTGTGCAGAAAATTCCATAACATTCCAGAAGAAAACATGTATCGCGAAATGAGCCATTGGAGCATACGCCCGTTCGAGCGCACCCTCAAAACGTTCCAGAATCGCCACGTGGTAGCGTGTCCACTGTTGAAGACCAAGCGCGCTCGAGCGCGCCAAACGGGCGCTCGAGCGCGCCTCTGAAATTTTGTCTATAAATAGCCCTCCTCCTTCCAAAAAATGTTAATTAATTTGGAATAGTGCCAAGCTTTTTGGTATAATTTCGAGTTAATTCTAGTTAATATTAGTGGTAGTTGTAATTAATTAATTAGTAGGATGCGGGGGAAGTCCCACCTAAGTGGTTATTATTCGGGAAAATTTTGCTCGAATAACCACTTTTAGGGAAAAATTCGACCCAAGTAGTTATCATCCGGGGGAGGTTCTGCCTGAATAGCTTTTAATAGGAAGGCTTTTATTTTGGGGGAAAATTCATCCCTAATAGTTCTTATTCGGGGAAAATTAGTTCCGCCCGAATAGCTATTTGGCGTCGGACCTCTGCTCAAATTTCAGAAGGCAGAAATACAAAGTCGTCATATCGGGGGAGCCTTTCTTGACTCTTTTATTTGTACTACTTGTATTTATTATTATGTCTGAGTAGAGTTATTTATCTAGAGAAGGATATTGTAAATGATGGTCTTTTAATATATGGTCTCGGATTCAATTTATTTAATTATATTACAATATATGACTTGCTTTAAATTCAATACTGTCTTTTATACATAATGCTTTTCAGTAGATGTTATGAATTCTTTACTTATTATCTTTCATACGTAATGCTTTCAGTAGACGTTATGATAGCATTACTTTCATGTCATATATTCATGCCTTAATAGTGAATCAAATAGCTTGACAACCTTAGATTCCATGAACTATAGGTTGTACCATAATTCTAGTCCAAGTAAGGAGAAGTTAATGATTTAGTTGAAATAGACCTTTTACACCAGGTTACAAGGACAATTCCATACTATGGCTCCAATGCTCGTAAATGGCACAGAACCTACATCAGAGTTAGTAATCGAAATTTTAATAGGCTAAGTAATTAAATAGGTTAAAGCTTGTAGCTTAACCTCTTGCATAGGACTAGAGAACTTGAATGCCGAACCTATATTGACTGCCTTTTTGCATATCCATCCCCCTAGATTCCTTACCCTCATATTCCACTAATACTTAGTTAGTTTAATTTAGTTGTAGTATAACCAAACACCCTGTACAAACTGTCACTTACCGCTTTAACACTTTCATACTTTACTTCACCAACTTGCTAACGCGCTTCCCTATGGTACAATTCCACACTCATAGCACACAACACTGCAAAGATCTGTGCACTTGCAGGTATTTAAACTTGGTTGTTTTACACTGATTTTTATACATACAACTGATCACATCAAGTTTTTGGCGCTGTTTCCGGGGATGCACGGTCTAGTTGAGTTTTTGAATTAAATTGTGAACTTGTTTTAAGTGTTGTAATTATTGGCTATATCTGTTAAATTGTATAAATTCTACTTGTAAAGTATATTGCATATAGTTTATAAATTTGTATATTGTTTGTATAATACTTGCAGATAAACTATTTATATTATGCTTTGTTAAAATAGCTTGCATATATACTTAGCTTAATTTCTGTTTTTCATTTAAGTACTTAGTTTAATTTCCGTATTTACTTCAGTACTTAGTTTACTTTCTGCCTTTATTTGGAGTACATAGTTTACTTTCTGTATTTAGTTAATATACTTTAGCATATTTTCTGTCTTTACTTCTAGGACTTAGCTTTAGTTTATTTTGCATGCACGGGCGTCGTTCCTTAAATCTGGAACTCGTCTAGTTTGATCCCGAGCCCCAGAAAACTCCGTGAAGGAGAGTCCAAGTTCCGATGGCGGAACAAGAAGGAAATATTCAAAACATACCGCCTCTTCCTATAGCTCAATCTGTTAACCGACCCGTTAATCGACCTGTTGACCCCCAAATGACTCTTCGTCTACATTTTTCTCCAGGCGATTACAACCCTGAATTTGCCATAGCCCCACCGGCTCTTGGCAATGTTAACTTTGAGCTTAAGACAGGGACCATTTCAATTTTTCCTTCCTTTTACGGGAAGAGCAATGAAAGCACTCATGCTCATATCATACAATTCTTGGAAGCATGTTCTATGTTTTACATCTCTAATGTGAGCCGTGAGAATATTCAACTGCGTTTGTTTCCATTTTCCTTGAAAGACAAAGCCAAACAATGGCAGACTCATTTAGATGCAGGAGTTATTACATCTTGGGAAGAACTTGTTCAAAAATTCTTACATAGGTTCTTCCTAATGGCCAGAACTACTACTCTGTGAATAGACATCATGTCATTCGTTCAGTCGGACTTAGAGCTTTTTCATGAAGCTTGGGAGAGATTTATTGATCTTAGGAATTAGTGTCCCCATCATGGGTTTGCCCGTTACTAACTCTTGCATTATTTCTTTAAAGGTCTTACACCTCAGCAGAAAATGATGATAAATGTAATGAGTAATGGAGGTTTCTCTAACCTCACAGCAGACAAAGGTTGGAGTAGAATTGAGAATATAGCTAAAGATTCTCTTCAGAACACAACTATAGATAAAGAAACTAGAAGCACCCACAACCCCCAAAATAGGGTATTGTTCGAGGTTAGCTCTAACTCTAATGCCCAATTGACCAACAAAGTAGATGCCCTAGCACTTCAATTAGAAAATTTCATGTCTCTAGGGTCTACTTCGTCATAACAAACTCCTCAAATTATGGAAGTTTATGCTGTGAGTTCTGCAGTAGATCACTATACTCTAGATTGTCCAATCAGTTCACAATTTCCTGAATTCATGCAAGAACAAGTCTTCGCCACTCAAGGATATACAAGGAATTACAATCCGTATTCTAACACGTATAATCATGGCTGGTGAGACAATCCTGCATTTTCGTGGTGACAAGGAATCATGAGCCTCAGTTTCCTCAACAGAACTATAAAAAACAAGAAGGAAACTTTGAGCCTCGTTTCCCTCAACAGCAATATCAGAGGCCACAAAACTATAACCCTGCTAGTTTGTACCAAGTTCAGAAAGAACCGTTCCGAATACAACAGAACAATTTCCCTACTCTTCCTCTTGCACAGTCATCATCTGATGACACATTTGACAAACTCTTACTATTGGTCCAAGTTCAGCAACAGTCTATTGCTAAACTTGAGGGACAAATTGGGTAGTTGGCCCAAAATATAAGTAAGAGAGATGAGGGTAAACTCTCGTCTCATACCGTGGAAAACCAACGAGGACAATGTAGTAATGTCGCAACTGAGACTGCCCACGAGCATGCTAAAGCCTTAACTACCCTTAGGAGTGGGAAAGTGATAGACAAGGAGGTTAGAAAGAAAAATAGGGATGTTCCTGAGGAGATAGATGAACCTGAGATCGAGGTTTTAAGTAACAATGTTGATGAATCCCGTAGAAATGAAAACCTAACGGTAGAGCCTATAGTTGAACCTTCATCCAAGGCACCTTTCCCAACAGCTCTGTCCCGATCGAAGTCGAGTATTAATCCTAACCAACTCAAGGTCTTAAAGCATTTGAAAAATATTAAAATCAATCTGCCTTTAGTAGAGGTAATCCAACAAATCCCTGCCTATGCCAAATTTATGAAGGATTTGTGTGTGAAAAGAGACAGAACAACTCTATTCCTAAGACAGTCTATCTTGCTGAAAAGGTTAGTAGCATCTGCACTAGAGGGTTGCCTTAGAAATGCAGTGACCCAGGAGCTTTCACGATTCCATTTTTAATCAATGACCAGTGGGTAGAAAGCGCCTTACTAGACTGAGGATCTAGTGTTAACCTAATCCCTAACATAGTTTACCAAAGGCTAGGTCTTGGAGAGTTGACACCAACAAATATAACCCTCCAATTGGCAAATAGATCTGAGCGGAGACCTCGAGGTATTGTAGAGGATGTCCTAGTCAAAATAGGAGAATTTCTGTTCCCAGTGGATTTCATTGTGTTAGATATGGACTTAGGCCCTGATAACAAGAATACCACTCTCGTCTTATTAGATAGACATTTCCTAGCAACAGTTGAGGTTGTTATTTACTGTAGGACGGGAATGATAGAACTAACATTTGGGAACATGAGAACGAAATTAAGGGTTATTGATGCAGCCAACAAGTTGGACCAAGATGAGGAAGAAGAATGCTTCCATGTTGATACCATTGACTCATGCATAGATGAGTTTGCCCAATCACTCTTGTTTCCTAATGAGGAGATAGCCGAACTTGAATGACTATTGTTTGAATGCGATATTTCACTTGAAATGGTCGCCTCTGCTTCCGTTGTTGTTGATCCATATAAGGATGATCAAGTAACAACTCATTTCCCTGAAGCCTCAAATTGTCCTACAATTGAGTCTCCACCAGCGTTGGAACTCAAAACCTTGCCCTAACATCTTAAATATGCCTACTTAGGACCTGATGAGACCCTACCAGTCATTATTGCCTTGGATTTGACTCTCGAGCATAAAGACAATAAAGGTCCTAAGTACGCATAAACATGTGATAGGTTGGACAATTTCTGACTTGAAAGGAATTTATCCCTCTATGTGTATGCACAAATTCATCTCGAGGAAGGAGTTACTCCTTCTCGAGAATTTCAGAGAAGACCAAACCCAAAGATTGGTGATGTCATCCACAAAGAGATCATCAAGTTGCTTGATGTGGGTATTATATACCCAATTTCTGACAGTCCATGGGTAAGTCCGGTACAAGTGGTACCTAAGAAATCTGGGATTACAGTGGTCCCGAACGACAAAGATGAGCTAATCTCTACACGAACCACTACTGGGTGGCGTGTATGCATTGACTATAAAAAGCTTAACTCCAAGACAAGGAAAGACTACTTCCCTTTACCCTTCCTTGACCAAGTCCTAGAAAGAGTAGCCGGACAAGGCTACTACTGCTTTTTGGATGGGTATTTGGGATACAATCAAATCTTAGTCTTTCCTAAAGATCAGGAAAAGACTACATTCACTTGTCCTTATAGGACCTTTGAATTCAGACGCATGTCTTTCAGTCTTTGCAACTCCCCTACGACGTTTTAAAGATGTATGATGGCCTTTTTCTCATATATGATTGAAAAGTTCCTGGAAGTCTTCATGGATGACTTCTCAATGTTTGGAGCTGCCTTCGATGAGTGCCTTACACATTTTTCACAAGTGCTTGACTGATGTGCTGAAATGAACCTGGTTCTAAGTTGGGAAAAGAGCCATTTTATGGTTAGACAAGGTATAGTTCTGGGTCATGTTGTTACACAGGATGGAATCCATGTGGACCCAGCTAAAGTCGAGCTAATAGAAAAGCTGCCCGTACCTAAGATAGTGTGTGATATTCGATCATTCCTTGGTCACGCCAGTTTCTATCGACGTTTCATCAAGGACTTCATCCACATAGCCCGACCTCTCTCTAGGCTTCTAGCACAAGATACCTAATTCAATTTTGATGACAAGTGCTCAGAAGCTTTTGAGAAGCTTAAATCCTTGCTATCCTCTGCTCCAATCATCCAACGTCCTGATTACAGTCTCCCATTTGAAATAATATGTGATGCATCAGACTATGTAGTGGGAGCTGTATTAGCCAGCGAAAGGACAAGTTGCCTAATGTAATATATTATGCTAGCAAAACCTTAGATGAAGCCGAAAAGAATTATACAACCATTGAAAATGAATTACTAGTTGTAGTTTTCTCCCTGGATAAGTTCAGATCTTACATCCTGGGATCCAAAGTAATAGTCTACACGGACCACGCGGCTTTGCGGTATTTACTGACCAAAAATGATGCAAAGCCCTGTTTAATCCGTTGGCTATTATTCCTTCAAGAGTTCGACCTTGAGATCAAGGACAAGAAAAGAAATGAGAACTCTATTACCGATCATCTATAACGTTTGGTACGTGATTCTCCTATTGACTCTTTGCCTTTCAAAGACACGTTCCCTGATGAGCAACTTTTTGCCATCTCATATAAGACCCCATGGTATGCCTACTATGTCAATTATCTGGCTGCCCAAGAGTTTCCAACTCATTGGGGTAAACGTGAAAATGATCGATTCATGGCATAAGTCAAATACTTTATATGGGAAGATCCATATCTTTTCAAGATTTGTGCCGATCAAGTCATTAGGAGATGTATTCTTGAGGACGAAACTGGCACCATTCTCCAGTTCTGCTACTCTGAAGCATGTGGTGGACATTTCGGAGGAAAAATGACAACTGCCAAAGTCCTTCAATGTGGGTTCTTCTGGCCCACTCTTTTCAAAGATGCCCAGCAAGTGTGTAAAAATTGCCCACAATGTCAACAAGCTGGCTCCATTTCGAAAAGGGACATGATGCTCTTTACACCCATCCTCATATGTGAAATATTCAATGTTTGGGGTATAGACTTCATGGGTCCCTTTCCTCCTTCCTCAGGTTATACTTACATTATTGTCGATGTGGACTATGTGTCCAAGTGGGTAGAGGCAGTAGCAACCAGAACCAATGACCATAAAGTCGTGGTCAAGTTCATTAAAGAAAACATCTTTTCTTGATTCGGGGTGCCACGTGTACTTATTAGTGACGGTGGACAACATTTCCGTCACAGGACACTCGAAGCCTTATTAAGAAAATACACAATCCACCACAAGATAACAACACCTTACCACTCACAAACAAGTGGTCAAGGATTGGTAAAGTCATCTGCACGATGCATTATGGGCCTATCGTACTGCTTTCAAAACTCCCATCGTCATGTCCCTGTAAAGATTGGTATATGGTAAAGCTTGCCACCTCCCTATTGAACTAGAGCATAAAGCCTATTGGGCTATTAAGGCCCTGAACTTTGACTTGCAACAAGCAGGTGAAGGTATAAAATTGGCGTTGAATGAATTGGAAGAGCTTCGCTTTGTAGCTTATGAGAATGCAAAGCTCTACAAAGAGAGAATGAAGAGGATTCATGATAGATCTATTTTAAGAAAGACTTTCTCTCCTTCTAATAAAGTTTGGTTGTTTAATTCTAGGCTAAAGTTCTTCCCAGGAAAATTGAGAACAAAGTGGGATGGTTCTTATGAAGTGCTTAAAACATATCCTTTCGGAGTTATCTTGATTAAACATCCCACAGATGGGCTTATTCTCACAGTCAATGGACAAAGACTGAAACATGCTTTCGATCCTAAGGTGGTCCCTCATGAAGTTGAATCCGTTGAACTTTTGGGCCCTGTATACCTTCCATAAAATGGAATCTACCTAGCTGATGGCATTAAACTCAGTAGAACCGTCTGGATGAAGACGTTAAACTTAGCGCTACTAGGAGGCAACCTAGTACTCTTTTGTGTAAATATTTGTTTAATTTATGTTGTTTACATGTACTTTGTGAATCTTTCTCCAGCTTTAGGTAGTTGGGTTTTAAGCCCTGAGGAACATTCATAGAGGTACCAGTGTTGTTATACTAGTAGTCACTGTACGTTTCTGTGCGCGGTTAGCTTAACTGTGTAACTCTGTCTTATAGTGTGAGCTACTCTAACAGCTTAATGTAGTTTGGGTCTGTTGGATATTACTTGATAAGGTAGTTAGGAGTGTGAGCATACATCAGACGTAACGTCTATGACGTAAAACCCACTGTTCTATCCTTGACCCTGTGGAACTAGCTTTGGCCTTAAGTGGCCGAAGGAAAGCACTAGATGTCGTGAGTACAGAAACCTCTGGAAGAGCTAGTTTGTTTAGAAATATCAACTCTAGAACCCCAGAAAAGAGTCTAAATGGTCTAGGTAGTTCATTTATTTCCTTTATGTCTTAGTTTTATTGCTTGACCATAATTTTTTTTGACCTCCCTCCCTTATACTATTTTGTATAGATTAACTATTATTTTTGTTGTGTTGGTGATAATCTATAACATGCTTTGTCTACTAATCTTTAACTGCAGAATGATACATCTTTTGGCAAAAGTTAGTAGAAAAGCTTTGACATCAACATAGAAATGCTTCACAACAGGTGATATCTTTCCTTACTATATTTCCCTTTATACCTGATCAACATACGCTGAAAAGTAAGCGAACCATAGGTTTGGGGATGTAGCATTTGTCATTATGTTATTTATTGCATATTACACTACCACTGTCTTACATTGCTATTTGCTTGAGGACAAACAAAGTTTCGGTATGGGGGTACGTACATTTCATGAAAAACTTTTTCAAAATATGAAAAAATATATACTATTTTTGTTCAGGAGAAGAGTAGTTTGCTACCTTACCTATTTAAAGGAAATGATTTAGATGATTTGAGAACCTGTATTGTTAGCTATGTATTGTGAAAAACTCTGAGGAAACTCTGTAAGAAAAACTTTGGGGTACTGTATTCATGAGTAAACCTAGCTGTTCTTTTTTTTCAATTGATAGGTATGTGATTATGAAAGGACTCAGATAGGATTACCGTTTGTTATGAGAACTTATTATGATTGAAACCTGAACCCTTATGCCATGTCTATACAGTATGTTATGTTACTCTGTTTGTATGTACACTTTGAGAAAAAGAAAAAAAAGAGAAAAAGAAAACAATGAAAACAATGAAAAAAATGGAAAAAGAAAAAGAGTTGTACATACCTGTGTTGTTGAATAAAATTTTTGGTGTAAATATGTTGGAAATATATAAAGCACCACTATCCTAGACATTGTAATTTGGGATATGTGTTATAGTGTAAGGTTTCGAGCCTGAATATCTCGGGTGATTAAGGCACGTAGGGGTCCCTTTGAAACTTGGCAACCTCAGTCATAATGGCGAGGGATTGTTGGCCTTAAAGCCCGCTATATGGGATATCCAGAAAGCAAATGAAATTAAACACTATATAGAGATATTGTTAGTTGTACTTTTATAGTTCTGGAAAATGTTAAAGGGTTAAGGCATGATCAAGAGTTTGATTCCAAATGTAGGCAAGAATATGAAAGTCCAATCTGTTTACATAACTTGAAAGTTGAGAATTGAATGAACTTAATCTGCTTAGTTTACTTCTAAATATGTACTCTGAAGCAATCAATAGTCGATTTCCAATAAAGAGTACCTTTTTGGTGAAAACTATGTACAAGGTTCTCTTATCATGTTTGTCATTAATTGCTAAATAGGTTTAAGATAGTAGATTGTATTTCTCATGTTTCATACTTGAAAAAATGTTAAACAAAAAGATATGATATATTGTTTCATCTGTTTTGACTTGTAAAAATCTTTGCAAAATTTCACTTTCACATCTGTTTTAAAGACAGTCTTGCTTGAGGGCAAACAAGATTTAGGTTTGGGGATGTTGATGTGACTGTATTTGTAGCACTCAAACCTTGGTATTTTTACTATATTTCTTTCTTAACTTAAGGATAATTGTAACATTTTGATACTTTTAATGCAATGTAGGAGAATACCTGAAAATGAATGTTCAGGACCAAAACGATCCAAAATGCAAGTCAAGAAATAGACAATGGGGAAAACACATAGAATGGTGGAAGAATAGAGTCTTTAGAGTCGGAATTTGGCCAAAACTAGCGTGTAATCAGACTCAAAACGCTAAAAATAGCCCAAAAATACCTCGGTTAACGCTCAGTCAAAGCCCGGTCAAAAGTCAAAACTCCAGCCCAGAAAGTCAACAAAAAGGTGCTCGAGCGCGCCCTCCTGGCGCTCGAGCGCCCTATGCAGAAAATTCCACAACATTCCAAAAGAAAACAAGTGTCGCGAAATGAGCCATTGGAGAAGACACGCGCTCAAGCGCGCCCTCAGAACGTTCCAAAATCTCCACGTGGCAGCGTGTCTACCATTGAAGACCAGAGTGCGCCTCTGAAATTTTGTCTATAAATAGCCTCCCTCCATCCGAAAAATGTTAATTAATTTGGAATAGTGCCAAGCTTGTTGGTATAATTTCGAGTTAATTCTTGTTAATTTTAGTCGTAGTTGTAATTAATTAATTAGTAGAATATGAGGGAAATCTCACCTAAGTGGTTCTTATTCGGGGAAATTTTGCCCGAATAACCACTTTTAGGGAAAAATTTGAACCAAGTAGTTATCATCCGGGGGAGATTCTGCCCGAATAGCTTTTAATAGGAAAACATTTATTTCAGGGGAAAATTCATCCCTAATAGTTCTTTTTTCAGGGGAAATTAGTTCCGCCTGAATAGCTATTTGGCGTCGAACTTCTGCTCAAATTTCAGAAGGTAGAAATACAAAGACGTCATAACGGGGGAGCCTTTCTTGACTCTCTTATTTATACTATTTGTATTTATTATTATGTCTGAGTCGAATTATTTATCTAGGGGAGGATATTGTAAATGATGGTCTTTTAATATATGGTCTCGGATTCGGTTTATTTAATTCGATTGCAATATATGACTTGCTTTAAATTTAGTACTGTCTTTTATACATAATGCTTTTTAGTAGATGTTATGAATGCTTTACTTATTATCTTTCATACGTAATGCTTTCAGTAGACGTTATGATAGCTTTACTTTCGTGTCATATATCCATGCTTTAATAGTGAATCAAATAGCTTGACAACCTTAGATTCCATGAACTATAGGTTGTACCGTAGTTCTAGTCCAAGTAATGAGAAATTAATGACTTAGTTAAAACAGACCTTTTACACCAGGTTACAAGGACAGTTCCATACTATGACTCCAATGCTTGTAGATGGCACAACACCTACATCAGAGTTAGTAATCGGGATTTCAATAGGCTAAGTAATTAACTAGGTTAATACTTGTAGCTTAACCTCTTGCATAGGATTAGAGAACTTGAATGCCGAGCCTATATTGACTGCCTCTTTGCATATCCATCCCCCTAGATTCCTTACCCTCGTATTCCACTAATACTTAGTTAGTTTAATTTAGTTGTAATATAACCAAACACCCCATACAAACTGTCACTTACCACTTTAACACTTTCACACTTTACTTCACCAAATTGCTAATGCGCTTCCTTGTGGTACAATTCTGCACTCATAGCACACTACACTACAAAGATCTGTTCACTTGCGGGTATTTAAACTTGGTTGTTTTACACTGATTTTTACACACACAACTAATCACATCAAGTTTTTGGCGCCGTTGCGAGGGATACACGGTCTAGTTAAGTTTTTGAATTAAACAGTGAACTTGTTTTAAGTGATGTAATTATTGTCTATATTTGTTAAATTGTATAAATTCTACTTGTAAAGTATATTGCATATGGTTTATAAATTTGTATATTGTCTGTATAATACTTGCATGTAAACTGTTTATATTATGCTTTGTTAAAATATCTTGCACATATACTTAGCTTAATTTCTATTTTTCATTTAAGTACTTAGTTTAATTTTCGTATTTACTTCAGTACTTAATTTACTTTCTGCCTTTATTTAAAGTACGTAGTTTACTTTATGTATTTAGTTAATATACTTTAGCTTATTTTTTGTCTTTACTTCTAGGACTTAGCTTTAGTTAATTTGCATGCACGGGCATTGTTCCTTAAATCCGGAACTCGCCCAGTTTGATCCCAAGCCCCAAAAAACTTCGTGAAGGAGAGTGCAAGTCCCGATGGCGGAACAAGAAGGAAATATTCTAAACATACCGCCTCTTCCTATAGCTCAACTTGTTAACCGACCCGTTAATCAACCTGTTGACCCACAAATGACTCTTCGTCAACATTTCTCTCTCGGCAATTACAACCCTGAATTTGCCATAGTCCCACCGGCTCTTGCCAACGTTAACTTTGAGCTTAAGACAGGGACCATTTCAAATTTGTCTTCCTTTTACGGGAAGAGCAATGAAAACCCTTACGCTCATATCATACAATTCTTGGAAGCATGTTCTATGCTTCACATCCCTAATGTGAGCCGTGAGATTATTCAACTGCATTTGTTTCCATTTTCCTTGAAAGACAAAGCCAAACAATGGCTGAATCATTTAGACGCATGAGTTATTACATCTTGGGAAGAACTTGTTTGGAAATTCTTACTAGGTTCTTCCCAATGGCCAAAACCGTTACTCTACGAACAGACATCATGTCATTCATTCAGTCGAACTTAGAGCCTTTTTATGAAGCTTGGGAGAGATTTATTGATCTTAGGAATCAGTGTCCCCATCATGGGTTTGCCCGTCACGAACTTTTGCATTATTTCTTTAAAGGTCTTACACCTCAGCATAAAATAATAATAAATGCAATGAGTAATTGAGGTTTCTATAACCTCATAGCAGACGAAGCTTGAAGTAGAATTGAGAATATAGCTGAAGATTCTCTTCAGAACACAGCTATAGATAGAGAAACTAGAAGCACCTACAACCCCCAAAAGAGGGCACTGCTCGAGGTTAGCTCTAACTCCAACGCCTAATTGACCAACAAAGTAGATGCCCTATCACTTCAATTAGAAAAATTCATGTCTCTAGGGTGTACTTTGTCACAATAAACTCCTCAAATCACGGAAGTTTATGTTGTATGTTCTGCAGTAGATCACTCTTCTCTAAACTGTCCAATCAGTGCACAATTTACTGAATTCATGAAACCGTATGGGGTAAATTATCCGACTCATGATCTTGAGTTTGCAGTAGTTGTATTTGCACTGAAAAAGTGACATCATTATTTGTGGGGCAGTAAGTTTGAGATTTTCAGTGATCACAAAAGTCTGAAGTACTCGTTCTCACAGGAGTTAAATATGCGTCAATGGAGATGGATGAAACTTCTCGGAGATTATAATTGTTCTATCAATTATCTACCTGGGAAGGCAAGTGTTGTAGCAGATGCTCTTAGCCATAAGGCGAGTGTTACTTGTTTGGTAGTTAAAAAGTGGAAGATGCTTGAGGAAGTTAGTTATTGGAGACCAAAATTGACTCAAGTTGAGGTGATGTGTTCACATCTCCGTATTCAACATTTATTGCTGTCTCAGATTAGAGAAGCTCAACAACTTGATGCAAAACTTCAGAAGATCAAGGATCAGATCACGGATGATCAGTCTGACTTCAAATTGCATGCTGATGGTATTCTTCAGTTTCAGAACAAGTTGTATGTTCCCGATGAACTAGGTTTGAGGAGAGGTATTCTGGAGGAGGCTCATAATTCTAAGTACACTATTCATCCCGGTGGAAACAAGATGTACCGGGATTTGAAATAACATTACTTGTGGAACAACATGAAAATGGAGGTTGCATAGTTTGTATCCAAATGTTTGACTTGTCAGCGGGTGAAAGCAAAACATCAACGACCCGCAGGGTTACTTTAGTTGTTGACAATACCAGAGTGGAAATGGGAGCATATTACGATGGACTTCGTCACTAGTTTGCCTAGAACACCGAGAGCTAACAATGCGGTTTGGGTTATTGTGGACCGTTTGACGAAGACAGCTCATTTTATTCCAATGAGGACGGGAGATGAAGTTGCAAGGTTGGCAGATCTTTATTTGGATTAGACTGTTAAACTTCACGGGATTCCATCTAGTATTGTCTCTGATCGAGATTCTTGATTTACTTCTCGACTTTGGGAGAAACTCCAGGAAACTCTGGGTATTCAGTTGAACTTCAGTACAACATATCATCCGCAGACCGACGGTCAGTTGGAAAGAACTATTCAGATTCTGGAAGATATGCTTAAGGCTTGTGTTCTGGACTTTGGGAAGAACTGGGAGAAACATCTACCACTTGCCGAGTTTTCCTATAACAATAGTTATGAAGCGACTATTGGAATCGCACCTTTTGCAGCTCTCTACGGCCGTAATTGCCGATCACCTTTGTATTGGGACGAAGTAGGGGAGATGAAGGCTATTGATCCGACTATAATGCCATAGCTTCTAGAGAAGATTGAGAATGTCCAGTTGATTAGGCAAAAAATGCTAACAGCGCAGAGTAGATACAAGAGTTATGCTGATAAGCGCCATCGGGATTTGGAGTTTGTAGTCTAGGACCAAGTTTTCTTGAAATTGTCTCTTCGTAAGGGGTTTGCTCGTTATGGTAAAGGTGGTAAGCTGAGTCCGAGGTTTGCAGGGCCGTTTGAGATTACCGGCAGGGTTGGTAAGTTGGCATATCAGTTAGCTTTGCTGGAGGACTTCTCTAATGTTCACGATGTCTTTCATGTGTCTAATTTGCGGAAGTATTATCCGGATCCTTCTCATATTCTAGAGCCAGAGCCGTTACAGCTTCATGAGAATCTGACTTATGATGAACGGCTGATTCGTATTCTTGATCAAATAGAACGGGAGTTGAGGTCGAAGAAGATTCTGATGGTCAAAGTATTGTGGAAACATCACAGGATCGAAGAAGCTACATGGGAAAAAAAGGATCAGATTCAGCAACAATACCCAGACTTATTCCAAGCAGCAAGTAAGAATTTCAAGGATGAAATTTCTTTAATAGGGGGAGAATGTGAAATCCCAGATTTCATCTATATGTGAAATTGCATGTTTTGACCTGTATATGTGTTATCTGAGTTAGAATGCGCTAATTCTGTGATTTATACTCCTATTACATACTATGTGAGCATTCATGAAAGTTTTGTAAAAATCGGCATTGAAAATTTTATCGACAACTTTTGTGAATAGTATTTTTGTAACACGTCCATAAAAATTTTGAAACTAGTCTTTTTAGTGTTTGAAAACCTACTCCTCATATATTAATTGACCCGTGTTTGATTAAAATAGATTTTAAATTGGATTAGGAATTTTTAAGGCTTTTACACATTCTTTTGCAAAAATTGAGTTTTATAGCTATTTGTATGTATATGTATGCATATGAAAATGTTGTCACCTATTCTTGAACTACTAAATATAGTATATATGATAGATATATATATATGTAAGTATGCAAAATAGTCTAAAATACAAATAAAAAACTAGAAAATACAATTAAAAGACTAAAATTGGCAACTTTGACTTGGCTTTAGTTATTTGACTTTGCATATATATACATAATACATACAATATATTATATAACAAACCTCAAAACACCTAAAACACACACACACATGGCCTAAACACCATAGGGAGAAAAAGAGAGTTTTTCAACTATTTTTCAAAGTAATTTTTGCGTAGAAGTTGCAATCCAAGGCCAAATCTTGTCATCCAAAGTTAGATTTTGCTTGTTGGGAATCCATTGCACACATTTCTAACTTCATTTGGAATCAAAGATGAGAGAAAAATTCTAGATCTAAGAATGCTATTCTTTGTCAATTTCATATAACTGTATTTTTATCCAATATTTTGTTGAATTGTCTTTAGATTATTGCTCAGTAGTTTCCAAGGATCGTTTATATGTATTTATAGCTGTTTTGATCGGTAGTAGCATATATTTCTATTTTTCGGGTATTAAAGTTGAGTTATTGGTTCATTGTTGAATAATTGTTGTTGTAATGGTTAGAATTGATTGGTTGTTGCTTCTAAAAGTTTATTAATTATAAGGTAGTAATGTTGTAATGCCGAATTTTGAATTGGGATATCGTAGCAAAAGTCCAAAAATTTCAGCCTAGGTGCATTGCAAAATTAGGGTTGTTGGACTTGATTTAGATGGATTTTGGTTGGTTTTCGATGGGGCTAATGTAGTTGCATGTGTGGTGGAGTGATAAGAAGTGGTTTGGAGGTTATTGGATTAGTAGAATGTAAGTTACAAATTTTAAAAGTTTGTGTAGTCTTTCTTTGAAATGTTGAAATGTTGTTTCGGTTGTTGTAGTTGTTTCTTGAGTTATTTTTAAGGTAGGTTCAGGGTTGAATGCATGTTTAAGTATATGTTAAGTTGGGTGGCCTATTTTGTCATCTAACTTAGTTGTTTTAGGTGTTAATTGATGTTATGTTGATTGGGATGTTATTAACTGATAATGATCTAGAGGACAACCTACTTTGTTGTCTTACCAGACTATAAGATGTTTATGATTATTGTCATGAGTCTTGATAGTGTATGCCACCTCTCAGACAGCGTCGGGTTGTCGGGTTGATAACTACATGACTATCATAGACTACCCCCAGCTCGCATGGGCGGAGATGCCATGGAGGGAGGGGCTAGATGAGGTACCTCGGTTATGTATTGTAGGAGTTATAAGAAGATGGTTGAGATCGTGATGGCGTATGGAGCTACACCAACTAGTGTATCATTTCACATTGAATGGTTATTTACGTGGTTGAATTGAAATGTTGATGTTAATGAAGTTGTTGATATTATTGCTCATAGGATGATTTCCCAAAGGGTAAAGTAAATGTTTTCAAAAGATCTTTCGAATCCTCACTGAGCTTTGTTATATATAAGCTCACCTTCATTTGTTTATTGTCATCAGGTGTAATTGAACCAGACCTAGGGTACGTCTCTTAGGAAGCTGAGTATGTGCCTTCTATGGACGAGTCTTATGTGCCCGAGTCCTATCCTTGATGTTGTGGATGAAGTTTTATTTTGATGACTTGTATACTAGAACATGTGGTATTGTATTTACTTTGAGGTCATATTGTATAAGATGCTATAAAGATAGAGGAACATATAATGCTAGTTTAGTTGTCTTACTTTTGGAACTTGAATAGGTTGCTAGACTAGCGTTATAAATGTATGTTATGCATGCGTATGGTTTGGAGTATAATTGATGTTGGAACGGAGGCGTATAACCTATGGATGAACTATTGAATAGTTGTTTAATATATGAAAATGGTTGTGTTGTATGTTGTTGAAATAATTGTAGAGTTGTTATTGATATTTGGAGCTGGTTGTATAAGTTATAAAGGGTTGGTTTAGAGCCCTGATGTACATGTTACAGTCGTTATACTGCCGAAATTCCGTTGGGTCCTGACTAATTGTAAGTAGGGTCGAGTTAGAGCATGACACCAGCGGACAAGGGGTCCTCCACTAGTCGACCGGTGGACGGGGCAGTCCCCCGGTCGTGCTGTTACGAAAAAAAAACTTCTTCTAACAATTAACCCTACAACAACCCAACCTCCTAAGCAACAACCAAGCAAGTTCAAGGAGGCTATTAGGCATCATACAAGAGTTCAAACTTCACCCAATCACCTCACTTCAACAATCTACAACACCCAACATAAATTTTCAATTCCTAGATCTACAATACGTAAATACAACCAAGTTCACAATGAGGACGTATATGAACTTCACAATGAGGAAGTATATGAACTTCACAAGCAATATTACTCAACAATATACAACATACAACATTGGATGAGCTTTATCAATAAATTTTGAAAGAATCCCTCACCTAGGTGTAGAGTTGGATGCAAGAGATGATGTTCAAGATGCAAGTAGAAGCTTGGGAATACAAGGAAATGGTGGAAGATAACTGTACTTGTTTGCTCTTTCTTCTTTTCTTCTTCCTCTTCTCTTTCTCCCTTAGTCAAAATTTAGAGAATGTGTGTGTGTCTTTCAGATTTGTGTGTGTGTGTAGAGATTTGGTGTGTGTTTTTGTGTGTATTATGTGTATGTAGTGTATGTAAATAATATCCAAGCTCCCAAAAGACCACCTTGCCCCTCTAACTTAAAGCTATTTATTACATGCCATCCTAGTTGTATATTAACTAGTTAGTTGCTAGGCTTTGTCCAATAATATTTAATTAACTTCCTACGACATCTAAAACACTTAATGGCACGTTAAATAATGAATTGCACGTAAATCGAGATAAATGTATATTAATCCATATAAAAGCATGTAAAACAAGGTAGATGCATATAAAATGATTTATTTATGCATGATATGACATATATGCACGTGAGGTCTCGTGCTGGGCCTTACAACCTCCCCTCCTTAAAAGAATCGCGCCCTCGCAATTCCCTGATTACCTCGCAAACAAGAACATGTATTGTTGCTCCATTTGGTCATACATTTCCCTAGTTGCATCCTCAACTCCATGGTTACTCCAAAGTACCTTTTCCATGGGAAGACTCTTGTTGCGCAACTCCCAATCTTGCTCATCCAGAATTTGCACGGGTCTCTCCTCATAAGACAAGTTCTCCCGAAGCTCTAGCGGTTCCGGCTCTAATATGTGAGAGGGTTTGGGAAGATACTTCCGCAACATTGAAACATGGAACACATTGTGAATATTGGAGAGATTCGAGGGTAGGTCTAACCGATATGTGAGTTTGTCAATTCTTTCCACAATTGTAAATGGCCCAATATACCTCGAGCTTAATTTCTTACCTTTTCCATGTCTAATCAACCCTCTCCAGGGTGACAACTTCAAGAACACCTGATCACCAACTGCAAACTCTAAGTCCCTTCTTCGCATATCGGCATAACTATTTTGTCTACTTTGAGCCGTGAGCATCCTCTTCTTAATCAACTAGACATTCTCCATCTTCTCTATCAACTCCGGTATCAATGTAGGGTCAACGACTTTCATCTTTCCGACTTCGTCCCAATATAATGGTGACCTACACTTTCGTCCATACAGAGCCTCGTAGAGAGCCATGCCAATTGTTGCCTGATAACTATTATTATAAGCAAATTCTGCCAAAGGTAAATACTTCTCCCACGTACCTCCGAAATCCATCACACATGCCCTCAACATGTCCTCCAATATCTGAATAGTCCTTTCAGACTGGCCATCCGTCTGAGGGTGGTACGCTATACTGAACTTCAATTTCGTCCCCAAGGTTTCTTGAAACTTCTGCCAAAACTGAGATGTAAACCTTGGATCTCTATCAAACACAATGCTAGCTGGTACTGTCACGCCCCGACCCAACCCCATGCTAAAGGTTAAGTCCGGACCCGACAAACGGACATAGTCTCCTCTGTACCGTGGACATTCTGAAAACCTGTAAGCATTCAAAGGAGCAACAAAACAACAAGAACTCCATTTCTAATTCAAAACCTAGCTTCAAGGCCATTCAAGCCTTAAGCCATACAAACAGTTTATCTACATACAAGCATCCATTCACAATAACTTTACAAAAACCGCTTATCATACCACTCCATAATAGCATTTAAATATTCTTAGAAATTAAAGACAACCATTGCAACCCCTACAACCACACACAAGCATGCAACAAGCTAAAGGTGAAGAGTTTAGTTTTTACATGCCATAGTACTTATCATTCACTACATTCACTTACAATTACACAAATATGTACATGACCTCGAAGGCTCCCAAAATAGAACATTATAAACAACAAACAAGGTCTTGACAACACAATAGCACGACAATCCACCTCAAGCAAGTAGGACACTGCAACTAAGGCAATTGATCAATCTGGACCTCTTGCTCTCCACCCTCAACCAAATCAAGCAGGGGTTCAACCTCAGCGTCTCCTGAAATATGTTAGTGAGGTATAAGCAACCACTATTGCCCATGAGGGATAAGGTCCAATCGGGGCGTGCAATGCAACAGGTAAAATAATTAAGCAATAAAAGCAATTAATAGACAATAAAAATAGCCAATGACCATATAATCAAAGGATATGATACACTTAACCCAAACACTTCAGAATTCATTTATCTTCGATCACGAACCACGAACCACGAACCACGATCACTATCCCGGCATAATCCCAATCATTCCATTGGGTGTACTCCAGATGTACCCCGATAAACCTACGACCCAACACCCCCTGGCAATCTCCGGACCAAGCGAGTGAGGGACTAGGGCACGGAGATCGAATATCCACTAGCAAGCCCGCTGCCACCTAGCCGATATTTAACTCATCCGCCCCTGACACTATGGTTGCGCAACTACTATGCAATGCACTTATCAATGGCAATACAATAACAATAATGGAAGCAATAACACATGGGAGGAACAACAAAGTAGGTTGTCCTCAAAATAATTAGAATAGAAGCATTAACAAGTAAACAATTAAAGGATTACAAAGGGCAATAACATAATTCACATAGAACTTTACCAAAAGCTGAAGAATGTCTTAAAAATACATTTAAACACCCAAGGAATCTTTACAAGGCCTTAGAAGGATGAGTCAAACGAATTCTTACCTTAACCTCTTTGTAACTCAAATCGTTTTCCTTCCAAACTCATGTTATTGTTCCAAATTAGTGAGTGGCCTATTCCATACTTTTAAGTAACACATTAGGCACTATTAGGAACCTCGAAGTTACCCATTTACCCACGTTTAGCACAAAAGCCCCAATTTTCCTCTTATGACTTTGTACTTCACGTACCTCAACTGGAACTCAATCGAGGGCTAGCAAAGCTTATTTAGAACCTATATAGCCTAGGAATACCAAAAGTGAAGGCCAATTCAATCCAGATTCGCGATAGCCCCGAAACCCCTTTTAAAAAGTTGCCTAATTCAAGGTTTTGTTAGGTTATGAGCAATTAAAACTTACGGAGTCTTTACACTACCCTTATTAGCACCTAAAACATTTATTTGGACCATTGAAACAAGCTTCAAGGTTCGATTTCACAAAACCCTAGAATTTTCGTCACTATTCATGTCATACAATCAACAAATGAATTCAAATGTTTAAACTATAAAACAATAGCATAAATGTGGTCTCTACTACTTGTATACAACATACATTAGCATATTTGAGCATTGCATAAACATTCAGTAGCAAATCTACAAATTTGATAACTTGTCAATATTTTCAAATAATGCAAAAACTCATGAAATCCCTCACCAATCGTGCGTAGGAACTCGTAGGAGGCTAGTAGACACCCTAAACCACTTGCACGTAGCTTAGCTTGGCTTGGATTGAAGGTTTGATGAATCAAAAATCTTTCTTTTTCTCTTGAGCTGCTGTCGGGTTTAGGGGGGGACTGTTTCAGCTTTTTTTTTTTGCGCTATGTTATGAGTTGTTATGTGTAAATGTGAGTATATACTTAGTGAGGTGTTAGGTTAGGTGCATATGTTGACTACTAAATTAAGTTTAGATACCTAAAAACAAGTCCTAAGATGCAATTATGTGCTAGCTAATCAAATTATAAAGTTTAACTACGTAACACTATTTATTAGTTCGGTAAAACATTTTCTAAACGGATGCTCCTATCGCTTTTAGCTCAAATGCACATTTTTCTCATTCCTAAAACAATTAATATGATTTAAAAAAATTGCTAATTCGAAGAAAATAAATAGTTGAAAAACATGATGAATAATGATCATGTAAAGCAGTAAGTAAAGCACAATAAAAATGCGCAAATAGTGAATGCAACAGTAGCTAAGTTCTCAGGCGTCACACCTTCTCCCCCTTAAACTAATTGCGTCCATGCAATTCTTACATGATTCGGCGAACAACTCGGGATAGCGATCTCGCATCTGATCCTCTCTCTCCCATGTGGGATCCTCCAACCCGTGATGATCCCACAAAATCTTTACCATCGGAATGCTTTTAGTTCTCAGCACCTGAACCTTCTAATCTACAACCCGTAGTGGTTTCTCTGTATAAGTCAAAGTCTCACTGTTCTCTAACGGCTCTGGCTCAAGAACATGAGAAGGATCCGGCTGATACTTCCGAAGCATAGACACATGGAAGACATCATAAATTCTGCCCAAGCTAGGAGGTAAAGCTAATCTGTAAGCTAATGCACTGACTGTTTTAGTTATTTCAAATGGTCCCACATATCTTGAGCTGAGCTTACCCCATTTTCTGTTCCGAATCAAACCTTTACGAGGATAGATTTTCAGGAATACCCGATCACCCACGATAAATTTCAAATCACGTCGACGTCTATCTACATAGCTCTTTTGCCGACCCTGTGTTGTAATCATTCTCTTTTTAATAAGTTGTACATTATCAATCATTTTGTTCATCTCATACAACAAAGTAGGTTCAACAGTTTTCATCTCACCAACCTCATCCTAATAATGAGGGGATATGCATTTATGCCCATAAAGTGCCTCATACGATGCGATGCCAATAGTAGCTTGGTAACTATTGTTATAGGCGAACTCTGTGAGTGGAAAATACTTCTCCTAACTCTTTTCGAAGTCCATAATACAAGCTCATAACATGTCCTCGATTATCAGGATAGTTCTCTCAGATTGACCGTCCGTCTGAGGGTGATAAAAAGTACTGAAGCTCAAAGTTGTATCCAAAGCTTTCTGGATCTTTTGCCAGAGCTGAGATGTGAACTGGGATCTCTATCTGACACAATATTCCTTAGAATCCCATGAAGTCTGCAATATTCTCAACATATAACTCAGCTAGCTTGTCAAGAGAATTAGTTTTCTTTGTGACAATGAAATGAGAAGTCTTAGTCAATCTATCAACAACGACCCAGACTGAGTCATTACCCTTCGAAGACCTCGGCAAGTCGAACACAAAATCCATAGTAATGTGGTCCCATTTTCACTCTGGAATAGCCAAAGGTTGTAACAACCCTGTAGGTCTCTGATGCTCAGTTTTTACCTTCTGACATGTAAGCATCTAGTAACATAATCAGCAATTTCTCTCTTCACGTTGTTCCACCAGCAGTTCTGTTTCAAATATCTGTACATCTTTGTACTGACTGGATGGATAGTATATCTAGAACTGTAAGCCTCTGCAAGTATTTCTTTTTTTAAGGCTGGTTCATTCGGAATATAAATTCTGCCCTTGAACTTAAGAATACCATCATCGTACAGTTTGAAATCTGACTCTCCCCCTTTAGACTTTTCTAGGATTTTCAACAAGTGAGGATCAATTTGCTGAGCTTCTCTAATCCTGGATAATCAAATAGATTGAATCTGCAAACTTGCACATTGAATACTAGAATTCGAAGTCTTAGGCTTCCATAAGCATAGTTCTTCCATGAATTCCCATTTTTTGATAATCAAGCTAGCAATAGTAGTCTTTCGACTCAAAGCATCAGCAACATTATTGGCCTTACCAGGGAGATAATTAATAGTGCAATTATAATCCTCAAGTAACTCTAGTCAATGCCTCTGCCTCATGTTCAACTCTTTTTTTGAAAACAGATATTTCAGGCTCTTGTGATATGTAAAGATTTCAAACTTGTTGCCCTAGAGATAATGACGCCATTTCTTTAATGCAAGAATAATAGCTGCGAGCTCAAGATCGTGCGTCGGATAGTTAAGTTCATAAGGTTTCAGTTTCCTGGAGGCATATGCAATAACCTTTCCATTCTGCATCAATACACATCCCAAACCCTCCTTAGAAGTATCACTATAAATCACTAGATTATCAGAACCCTCAGGCAAAGCAAGAATAAGAGCTGTAGTTAACCTTTTCTTCAATTCTTGGAAGCTAGCCTCACATTTATCATTCCAGTCAAACACCGTCTTTTTCTGAGTAAGCTGAGTCAAGGGCCCGACAATTTTAGAGAAGTCCTTGACAAATCTCCGATAATACCCTGCTAAGCCAAGAAAACTACGGATCTCTGTAACAGTTTCAGGTCATTTCCAAGCTAATACAACCTTAATCTTCGAGGGATCAACAAAAATACCATCTTGTGAGATAATATGGCTGAGAAAAGCAACTTGCTTTAGCCAAAATTCACATTTGTTGAACTTTGCGAATAGTTGATACTCTTGAAGAGTCTGCAATACAATCCTGAGATGTTGTTCATGCTCCGCCTCAGATTTAGAATATACAAGAATATCATCAATGAAAATAACCACAAATTGGTCCAGATAAGGACGGAATACCCTCTGCATTAAATCTATGAATACGGCAAGAGCATTAGTCAAACCAAACAGTAGAACCACAAATTTATAATGACCACAACGAGTTCTGAAAGCAGTTTTAGGCACATCATCTTTCTTAATCCTCAATTGATAATAACCCTGCCTCATATCAAATTTAAAAAATACCCTAGCGCCTTGCAACTGATCAAATAACTCCTCAATTAAAGGTAGTTGATATTTGTTTCTAACAGTCACTTGATTGAGACCCCGATAATCAATGCATAAGCGAAGAGATCCGTCCTTCTTATTAACAAATAGAACTGGTGCACCCCAAGGTGAAGAACTCGGCTGAATGAATCCCTTCTCAAGCAAGCCCTGCAATTGAACTTTCAATTCTTGCAATTCGGGTGAAGCCATTCTATACGGAGTCCTAGAGATAGGTGTTGTTCCCGGTAATAAGTCAATCATGAACTCTATCTCTCTATCAAGTGGTAACCTAGGTAATTCCTTAGGAAAAATCCCTGGAAACTCTCTTACAATAGGCACATCATTTAGTTTTAGCTTATCCGTAGGTTGATTAATCAAATAGGCCAAATAAGCATTACAACCTTTACTCAGTATTTTAGTCGCCTTAATAGAAGAAATTATAC
The DNA here is from genome assembly GCA_037974665.1 of Ehretia macrophylla. NCBI lineage: Eukaryota > Viridiplantae > Streptophyta > Magnoliopsida > Boraginales > Ehretiaceae > Ehretia > Ehretia macrophylla. The sequence goes on from CM075768.1 coordinate 11,821,583, forward strand.
GAGTACCCGTAGACTTACGACTACTGACAATCTCAATTACAGGTTGATTAAGAATTTCTAGCTTCACAATTTTTCTTCTACAATCTAGATAAGCATAATATTTACTCAACCAGTCCATACCCTAAATTATTTCAAAGTCCTTAAAAGGTAAGATAATCAAATCAACAAGAAAGACTTGACCCCAATACATAATTCACAGGTTTTACACCCAGATTCATTAGAAATTTTAATGCCCACAGGTGAACCTACCTCTATCTTATAAGACAACTTATCAATTTTCAATGCAGTAGATTGAGCGCACATAAGTGTGATAAATGAGTGTGTAGCCCCAGTATCAATTACAACTGTAATTGATTTATTATTGAGAAGAAAAATACCTTCAACAATTGTCATCGTATCAAGAAGCTCCTCTGCATCTAGAGCAAATACTCGGGCTTGCCCCCGTGGTGCTGATGCTGCAGCTGGTGCCCTGGTCTGAGAACTCTGACCAGATGTCTGACCTCTGGTGTTCTTGAATTTCAAACAGTTCTTGACCCTATGCTGGTCACTCCCACAGCCGGTACACCTATTCAATTTCTTCCAGTAGTTCTCCTTAGTATGGCCCTGACGTTGACAGAAGCTGTACTGTTGGTGACGTCTTGCAACAGTGCTTCCTGAAGGAGCTCTGTAAAAAGAGGTAGCTAAACTACCTTGCTGAGATCGTGCTACAACTGGAGGAGACTGCCCCTGATTCTGACTCTGAACTGGTCGTGCCTGAGTCTGAGTAGGCCCGGTGTAGCTTTGAGTTTGCCTCAGCTGCTGACTCTGACCAACTGAAACAGCCTGCCTCTAAAATCCCTGACTCTGAGTCTGGTGTGGCCGTAAACTCGACTGGCTCGGTTCTCCAAACAGGTCTGCTTTGCATTTCTCATACCTGGCAGCTATCCTGACAGTTGATGCATAGGAAAGATAGTCTTGAGTGGACATATTCAATGAAATATCGGGCCTCAACCCCATAACAAATCTCTGGATTCTTTTGATCTCTGGCTGCACCAATGCAGGCACATAGCGGGATAAGCGAGTGAATGCAGCATCATACTGATCAACGGTTATGTTGCCCTGTTTCAAATTAATGAACTCCTGCTCCCGTCTTTCAATAGCCATTTCAGTACTGTACTTCTCACAGAATTCTCTAACAAACTCATCTTAAGTCCGAGGTACTACCTCCGTCTCCCACTTGGATTTTACGGTGTGCCACCACTTCTCGGCATCTCCCTTGAGCAAAAATTCAGCACATGCAACCCGCCTCGCATTAGAGTACTCGAGGCTTGTAAGAATCTTCTCTTCTTTGTTCAACCACTATTCAGCCTGCATATCATCTGGCTCCCCCAAAGAAACTAGATGGTCCACAGTGCAGAAATTTTTCAAGGTAGTTACTACTACTGCCTTCTGCTCTAGTTTGACCCTGAACCGGATTGCCCGCAGGGACATTTCCTCCCTGTCTCTGAAGTACTTGAGCAATCTGCCATATAGCGGCGGTTAACTATGCATTAATTGTCCACTGGTCAACCTCTTCTTCTTCAATATTCTGATTTATGTTCTGCTGATGAGGCCCCATCTCGGATAGTTAGAATGCAAAGTGTTATGACAAGTATATGTATAGTTTACAAGTAAAACACATAAGAAGAAGTTCAAATAAATCCACATAAAGTCACATATAAGATCATACGAATATTGATATACAAGAGATACATATAGGTCATTTAAGTACACTTTACAATCTAGACTTTCTACGTTCATACAGTATCTCTTAAAAGACCTTCCATATTTCCATTTCCATGCTAGCATGTTCATTACCAGTTCAATTTTCACTTAGTCAATCAAAGAGTCACTGATTCATGCAATCACACAGTCACACAATAGACCTCCACCCACAGACCGAGAAACTTATCCCGGCTTATGCATTCTAATAGCTCTGATACCACCTAAATGTCACGCCCCGACCCAACCCCACGCTAAAGGTTAAATCCGGACCCAACAAACGAACAGAGTCTCCTCTGTACCATGGACATTCTGAAAACCTGTAAGCATTCATATAAGCAACAGAACAACAAGGACTCCATTTCTAATTCAAAACCTAGCTTCAAGGCCATCCAAGCCTTAAGCCATACAAACAGTTTATCTACATACAAGCATGCATTCACAATAACTTGTTTACAAAAACCGCTTATCATACCACTCCATGATAACATTTAAACATTCTTAGAAATTAAAGACAACCATTGCAACCCCTACAACCACACATAAGCATACAACAAGCTAAATGTGATGAGTTTAGTTTTTACATCCCATAGTACTTACTACATTCACTTACAACTACACAAATATGTACATGAGCTCGAAGGCTCCTAAAATAGAACATTATAAACAACAAACAAGGTATTGACAACACAACAGTGCGACAATCCACCTCAAGCAAGTAGGACACTACAACTAAGGCAACTGATGAATCTGGACCTCCTGCTCTCCACCCTCAACCAAATCAAACACGGGTTCAACCTCAGCGTCTCTTGAAACATGTTAACGAGGTATGAGCAACCACTATTACCCAATGAGGGATAAGGTCCAACCAGGACGTGCAATGCAATAGGTAAAATAATTAAGCAATTAAGCAATTAAAAGACAATAAAAATAGCCAATGACCACATAATCAAAGGATACGATACACTTAACCTAAACACTCCAGAATTCGTTTATCTTCAATTATGAACCAAGCACCACGAACCACGAACCACGATCAATGTGCCGGCATAATCCCAATCACTCTAGTGGGTGTACTCTAGATGTACCCCGATAAACCTACGACCCAACACCCCCTGGCAATATTCGGACTAGGCGAGTAAGGGACTAAGGCACGGAGATCGAATATCCACTGGCAAACCCGCTGCCGCCCAACCGATATTCAACTCATCCACCCCTGACACTATAGTTGCACAACCACTATGCAATGCACTTATCAATGGCAATACAATAACAATAATGGAAGCAATAACACGTGGGAGGAACAACAAAGTAGGTTGTCCTCAAAATAATTTGAATAGAAGCATTAACAAGTAAACAATTAAAGGATTACAAAGGGAAATAACATAATTCACATAGAACTTTACCAAAAGCTCAAGAATGTCTTAAAAACACATTTAAACACCCAAGGAATCTTTACAAGGCCTTAGAAGCATGAGTCAAACGAATTCTTACCTTAACCCCTTTGTAACTCAAACCGTTTTCCTTCCAAACTCATGTTATTGTTCCAGATTAGTGATTGGCCTATTCCATACTTTTAAGTAACCCATTAGGCACCATTAGGACCCTCGAAGTTAACCATTTACCCGCGTTTAACACAAAAGCTCCAATTTTTATCTTATGACTTTGTACTACACGTACCTCAACCGGGACTCAATCGAGGGCTAGCAAAGCTTATTTAGAGCCTATATAGCCTAGAAATACCAAAAGTGAAGGCCAATTCAACCCGAATTCACGATAGCCCTGAAACCCCTTTTAAAAAGTCGCTTAATTCAAGGTTTTGTTAGGTTACGAGCAATTAAAACTTACGGAGTCTTTACACTACCCTCATTAGCACCTAAAACATCTATTTGGACCATTGAAACAAGCTTCAAGGTTCGATTTCACAAAACCCTACAATTCTCGTCACTATTCATGCCATACAATTAATGAATGAATTCAACCATTTAAACTTCAAAAAAATAGCATAAATGTGGTCTCTACTACTTGTATACAACATACACTAGCATATTTGAGCGTTCCATAAACATTTAATAGCAAATCTACAAATATGATAACTTGTCAACATTTTCAAATAATGCAAAAACTCATGAAATCCCTCACCAATCATGCGTAGGAACTCGTATGAGGCTAGTAGACACCCTAAACCACTTGTACCTAGCCTAGCTTGGCTTGGATTTAAGTTTTGATGAAGCAAAAATCTTTCTTTTTCTCTTGAGCTGCTGTCGGGTTTGGGCGGGGGACTGTTTCAGCTTTTTTTTTTGTGCTATGTTATGAGTTGTTATGTGTAAATGTGAGTCTATACTTAGTGAGGTGTTAGGTTAGGTGCATATGTTGACTACTAAATTAAGTTTAGATAGCTAAAAATAAGTCCTAAGGTGCAATTATGTGCTAGCTAATCAAATTATAAAGTTTAACTACGTAACACTATTCATTAGTTCGGTAAAATATTTTATAAACAGATGCTCCTATCGATTTTAGCTCAAATGCACATTTTTCTCATTCCTAAAACAATTAATATGATTTAAGAAAATTGCTAATTCGAAGAAAAAATAAATAGTTGAAAAATGTGATGAATAGTGATCATATAAGGCAGTAAGTAAAGCACAGTAAAAATGCGCAAATAGTGGATGCAACAGTAGTTAAATGTACGGCTAAGTTCTCGGGCGTCACAGGCACACCATGTAATTTCACAATATTAGCCACATACAACTTGGCTAATTTCCTGAGGCTATCCATCTTATTCATCGCAATGAAATGAGCGGCCTTCGTCAATCTATCCACAATGACCCATACTGCATCATTTCCCCAAGGAGATCTCGACAACTCCATAACAAAGTCCATGGTCACAGGCTCCCATTTCCACTACAGAATCTCCAAAGGTTGGAGAAGCCCTGTAGGTCTATGATGTTCTGCCTTCACCCGTTGATATGTTAAGAAGCGAGACACAAACTCTGCAATCTCCTGCTTCATATTGTTCTACCAATAGTGTTGCCTTAGGTCTCGATACATCTTTGTACCTCCTGAGTGAATGGTGTACCTAGATAGATGAGCTTCTTTAAGCACCTTTGATGCGATCAGTTGTGTGTGTAAAAATTGGTGTAAAAACAACCAAGTTTAAATACCCGCAAGTGCACGGATCTTCGTAGTGTAGTGTGCTTAGAGTGCGGAATCGTACCACAAGGAAGCTCGTTAATTAAGTTAGTGAAGTAGTGTGAAAGTGTTTAAAATGCTTAAGTGACAGGTTTTGCAATCAGAGTGTAAATTAAACTACAACTAACTAAGTTATCTAAGTTAAACTAACTAAGTATGGATACGAGGGGTAGTGATCTAGGGGTCGAATATGTAAATGAGGCAATTAATCTAGGCTCGTTATTTAGGATTATCTGATTTAATGCAATGGTTAAGCTATAAGCATTTAACCTACTCAATCAACTTAGCTTATTAAAATCCCGATTACTAACTTTGATGTAGGTGTTATGCCATCTATGAGTATTGGAGCCATAGTATAGAACTGTCCTTGCAACCTGGTATAAAAGGTCTGTTTCAACTAAGCAATCAACTTCTTCTTACTTGGTCTAAAAACTAAGGTCTACTTAAAAGCATTACCAATAGTTCATGGAATCTAAGTTTGTCAAGCTATTTTTGATTCACTATTAAAGCATGGATACATAGCACGGAAGTAAAGCAATCATAACATCTACTGAAAAGCATTACGTTATGAAAGACATTATTTAATAGTAAAGCAATCATACATCTACTGAAAAGCATTACGTATGAAAGACAATACTGAATTAAAATAAGCCATATATTGCATTTAAAGCGTATAATCTGAATCCGAGACCGTATATTAAAAGACTAACACTTACAATATTCTCCCCTAGATATCAATCTACTAAAAAATAATTGAATACGAATTCTGTAAATAAAAGAGAGTCAAGAAAGGCTCCCCCGTATTGACGAACACGTATTATTTATCCCAAAAATTTGAGCAAAGGTCCGACGCAAAGTAGCTATTCGGGTGGAACTAATTTCCCCTGAATAAGAACTATTAGGGATAAGTTTCCCCCGAATAAGAGCTTTCATATTAAAAGCTATTCGGGCAGAATCTCCCCTGGATAATAACTACTTGGGTCGGACTTCTCCCTAATAGTAGCTATTCGGGAAAATTTTCTCCAAATAAGAACTACCTAGGTGGGATTTCCCTCGTATCCTACTAATTAAATACGACTACAACTAAAACTAACTAGAATTAACTTGAAAATTGATTAAAAATAACCAAAATCCAAAATTAATTACATTTTTCGGAGGGAAGAGGGCTATTTATAGACAATTTTTCAGAGGCGCGCTCAATTTCATCCATGGGCAGCTTGACACGTGTTGCATCCAAAAGGTTCTGATGGCGCACTCGAGCGCCAGTGAGGGGCGCTTGAGCGCCCTTCTGCTCCATCGTTAAATCTTTACCACGTGTTTTCTTCTAGAAACTAGTGGAATTTTCTGCATAGGGCGCTTGAGCGCCAGGAGGGCGTGCTCAAGTGCCCTTTTGTTGACATTTTGGGCTAGAATTTTGACTTTTGACTAGGCTTTGACCGAGCGTTGACTGAGGCGTTTCTGGGCTATTTTTAGCGTTCTGAGTCTGGTTATGCGCTTGTTTTGGCCAAATTCCAACTCTAAGGACTCCATTCTTCCACCATTCCGCGTTTTCCCCATTGTCCATTTTTTGACTTGCATTTTGGATTATTTTTGGGTCAGAACTTCCATTTTCTGGTATTCTTCTACATTGCATCGAAAGTATCAAAATGTTGCAATTATCCTTAAGTTAAGATGCAAATATAGTACAAATACCAAGGTTTGAGTGCTGCAAATACAGTCACATCAATATCCCCAAACCTAAACCTTGCTTGCCCTCAAGCAAGACTGTCTTTAAAACAGTTGCGAAAGTGAAAGTTGCAAAGTTTTTACAAGTCAAAACAGATGAAATAATCTATCCTATCTTTTTGTCAAACATTTTTCAAGTATGAAACATGAGAAATGCAATCTACTATCTTAAACCTATTCAGCAGTTGATGACAAACATGATAAGAGAACCTTGTACATAGCTTTCACAAATAGGTACTCTTATTGAAAATCGACTATTGATTGCTTTGGAGTACATATTTAGAAGTAAACTAAGCAGATTAAGTTCACGCAATTCTCAACTTTCAAGTTATGCAAACAGATTAGACCTTGATATTATTGCCTACATTTGTAATTGAACTTTTGATCATGCCTTAACCCTTTAACATTTGCCAGAAATATAAAAGTACAACTTACAATATCTCTATATAGTGTTCAGCTTCCTTTGCTTGCTGGATATCCCATGTAGCAGGCTTTAAGGCCAACAATCTCCCACCATTATGACTGAGGTTGCCAGGTTTCAAAAGGACCCCTACGTGTCTTAATCACCTGAGATATCTAGGCTCGAAACCTTACACTATAGCACATATCCCAAATTACAATGTCTAGGATAGTGGTGCTTAGAGATTTACAACATATTTACACTAAAAATTTATTCAATAGTAAAGGTATGTACAACTCCTTTTCTTTTTCCATTTTTTTTATTGTTTTCTTTTCCTTTTTCTTCTTTTTTTCAGAGTGTACATACAAACAGAGTAACATTAACATAATATACTATACAGACATGACATAAGGGTTCAGGTTTCAATCATAAGAAGTTCTCATAACAAACGGTAATCGTATCTCAGTCCTTTCATAATCACATAGCTATCAATTGAAGAAAGGAAGAACAACTAGGTTTACTCATAAATACAGTACCCCAAAGTTTCTCTTACAGAGTTTCCTCAGAGTTTTTCACAATACATAGCTAACAAGATAGGTTCTCAAATCATCTAAATCATCTTCTTTTAAACAAGTAAGTATCAAACTACTCTTCTCATGAACAAAAATGGTGTATTTCTTGCATATTTTGAAAAAGGTTTTCATGAAATGTACGCACCCCCACACCGAAACTTTGCTTGTCCTCAAGCAAATAGCACTATAAGACAGTGAGAGTATAATATGCAAGTAATAACATAATGACAAATGCTATATCCCCAAACCTATGGTTTGCTTTTTCATCAGCGCATGTTGATCAGGTATAAAGGAAAATGTAGTAAGAATAGATATCACCTAATGTGAAGTATTTATATGTTGATGTCAAAGCTTATCTACTAACTTTTGCCAAACGATGAATCATTCTGCAATTTAAGATTAGTGGACAAAGCATTTTACAGGTTATCACCAACACATCAAAAATAATAGTTAATCTATACAAAATAGTATAAGGGAGGGGGGTCAAAAAGAATCAAGGTCACGGAGACTAACTAAGACATAAAGCACATAAATAAACTACCCAGACCATTTAGACTCTTTTCTGGGGTGCTAGAGTTGATACTCCTACAAAGACTAACTCTTCCAGAGGTTTCTGTACTCACGACATCTAGTGCTTTCCTTCGGCCACTTAAGGCCAAAGCTAGTTCCACAAGGTCAAGGATAGAACAGTGGGGTTTTACGTCATAGACGTTACGTCTGGTGTATGCTCACACTCCTAACTACCTTATCAAGTAATACCCAATAGACCCAAACTACACTAAGCTGGTGGAGTAGCTCACACTATAAGACAGAGTTACACAATTAAGCTAACCGCACATAGAAACGTACAGTGACCACTAGTATAACAATACTGGTACCTCTATGAATGTTCCTCAGGGCTTAAAACCCAAACTACCTAAAGTTGAAGAAAGATTCAAAGAGTACATGTAAACGACATAAATTAAACAAATATTTACACAAAAGAGTACTAGGTTGCCTCCTAGTAGCGCTAAGTTTAATGTGATCAGCCAGACGGTTGTACTGAGTTTAATGCCATCATCTAGGCAGATTCCATTTTATGGAAGGTAAACAGGGTCCAAAAGTTCAACGGATTCAAATTCATGAAGGACCACCTTAGGATCGAAAACATGCTTCAGTCTTTGTGCATTGACTGTGAGAATACGCCCATTTGTGGGATGATTAATCAAGATAACTCCGGACGAACATGCTTTAAGTACTTCATAAGGACCATCCCACTTTGTTCTTAATTTGCTTGAGAAGAACTTCAACCTAGAATTAAATAGCTACACTTTATCAGAATGAGAGAAAGTATTTCTTATAATAGATCTATCATGCATCCTCTTCATTCTCTCTTTATAGAGTTTGTCATTCTCATAAGCTACGAAGCGAAGCTCTTCCAGTTTACTCAACGCCAACTTCCTACCTTCACCCGCCTATTACAAGTCAAAGTTCAGGGCCTTAATAGCCTAATAGGCTTTATGTTCTAGTTCAACAGGGAGGTGGCAAGCTTTACCGTATACCAATCTATACAGGGACATGCCGATGGGAGTTTTGAAAACAATACAGTAGGCCCATAATACGTCGTGTAGACGACTTGACCAATCTTTGTGATCGGGCCTAACTGTTTTATGAAGAATTGACTTGATTTCCCTATTCGACACTTCCATTTGACCACTTGTTTGTGGGTGGTAAGGCATTGTTATCTTGTAGTGGACAAAGTATTTTCTTAATAAGGCTTCGAGTGTCCTATGACGAAAATGTTGTGCTCTGTCACTTATAAGTATATGTGGCACCCCGAATCGAGAAAATATGTTCTCTTTAATGAACTTGACCACGACTTTGTGGTCATTGGTTCGAGTTGCCACTGCCTCTACCCACTTAGACACATAGTCCACACCGACAATAATATAAGTATAACCTGAGGAATGAGGAAAGAGACCCATGAAGTCTATACCCTACACATCGAATATTTCACATATAATAATGGGTGTAAGAGGCATCATGTCCCTTCTTGAAATGGAGCCAACTTGTTGACATTGTGGGCAATTTTTATACACTCGCTGGGCATCCTTGAAAAGAGTGAGCCAAAAGAACCCACATTGAAGGACTTTGGCAGCTGTCATTTTTCCTCCGAAATGTCCACCATATGCTTTAGAGTGGCGGAATTGGAGAATGCTGTCAGTTTTATCCTCAGGTATATATCTCCTAATGACTTGATCGGCACAAATCTTGAAAAGATAGGGATCTTCCCAGATAAAGTGTTTGACTTGTGCCAAAAATCGTTCCTGTTCTCGTTTACCCTAGTGAGTTGGAATCTCTTGGGCAGCCAGATAGTTGACATAGTGGGCATACCACGAGGTCTTATGTAAGACATCAAAAAGTTGCTCGTCAGGGAACGAATCTTTGAAAGGCAAAGTATTAATAGGAGAATCACGTACCAAATGTGATAGATGATTGGCAACAGAGTTCTTGCTTCCTTTCTTGTCCTTGATCTCAAGGTTGAACTCTTGTAGGAGTAATAGCCAATAGATTAGATAGGGCATTGTATCCTTTTTGGTCAGTAAATACCGCAAAGCCGTATAGTCCATGTAGACTATTACTTTGGATCCTAGGATGTAAGATCTAAACTTATCTAGGGAGAATACTACAACTAGCAATTCCTTTTAAGTGGTTGTGTAGTTCTTTTGAGCTTATCTAAGGTTTTGCTAGCATAATATATCACAGTAGGCAATTTGTCCTTATGCTAGCCTAATACAGCTCCCACTACATAATCTGATGCATCACACATTATCTCAAAGAGAAAACTGTAATCAGGAGGTTGGATGATTGGAGCAAAGGATAACAAGGATTTAAGCTTCTCAAAAGCTTATGAGCACTTGTTATCAAAGTTGAATTCGGTATCGTGTGCTAGGAGACTAGAGAGAGGTCGGGCTATATGGCTGAAGTCCTTGATGAAACGCCGATAGAAACCTGTGTGACCAAGGAATGATAGGATATCATGCACCGTCTTGGGTGCGGGTAGCTTTTCTATTAGCTTGACTTTGGCTGGGTCTACATGGATTCCATCCTGTGTAATGACATGACCCAGACCTATACCTTGCCTAACCATAAAATGGCTCTTTTCCCAACTTAGAACCAGGTTCATTTCAACACATCGGTCAAGCACTTGTGAAAGATATTTAAGGCACTCGTCGAAGGTAACTCCAAACACTGAGAAGTCATCCATGAAGACTTCCAAGAACTTTTCGATCATATCTGAGAAGAGTGCCATCACATATCTTTGAAACATCGTAGGGGTGTTGCAAAGACCGAAAGGCTTGCGCCTAAAAGCAAAGGTCCCATAGGGACATGTGAATATAGTCTTTTCCTGATCTTCACGAAAGACTGGGATTTGGTTGTATCCCGAATACCCATCCAAAAAGCAATAGTAGCCTTGTCCGGTTACTCTATCTAGGACTTGGTCAAGGAAGGGTAAATGAAAGTGGTCTTTCTTTGTCTTGGAGTTGAGCTTCCTATAATCAATGCATACATGCCATCCTGTTGTGGTGTGTGTAGAAATGAGCTCACCTTTGTCATTTAGGACCACAATAATCCTAGATTTCTTCGGTACTACTTGTACCAGACTTACCCATGGATTGTCAGAAATCGGGTATATAATACTCGCATCAAGTAACTTAATGATCTCTTTGTGGACGACATCACCAATCTTTGGGTTTAGTTTTCTTTGAAATTCTCGAGAAAGAGTAACTTCATCCACAAGATGAATTCGGTGCATATATACAAAAGGATCAATTTCTTTCAAGTTTGAAATTGTCCAACCTATTGCATTTTTGTGAGTACTCAGGACTTTCAAGAGTTTGGCTTCATTCTCGGTAGTCAAATCCGAGGCAATGATGACTGGTAAGGTCTCTTCAGGTCCCAAATAGGCATACTTAAGATGTTCAAGCAAGGTTTTGAGTTCTAGTGCTGGTAAAGACTCAATTGTGGGGCAATCGGGGACTTCAGGGAAATTATTTGTTACTTGATCATCCTTATCTTGATCAATAACAATGGAAGCGGAGGCGACCATTTCAGAAGAAATATCGCATTCAAACAATAGTTGTTCAAGTTCGGCTATCTCCTCATTAGAAGACAAGAGTGATTGGGCAAAATTATCGATGCATGAGTCAATGGTATCAACATGGAAGCATTCTTCTTCCTCATCTTGGTCTAATTTATTGGCTGCATCAGCAACCCTTAACTTCGTTATCATGTTCCCAAATGTTAGTTCTATCATCCCCATCCTACAGTAAATAACAACATCAGTTGTTACTAGGAAAGGTCTGCCTAGTAAAACGGGAGTGGTATTCTTGTTATCAGGGCCTAAGTCTATATCTAACACAACGAAATCCACTAGGAACAAAAATTCTCCTACTTTGATTATGACATCCTTTACAATACCTTGAGGTCGCCGCTCAGATCTATCTGCCAGTTGAAGGGTTACATTAGTCAGTGTCAACTCTCCAAGACCTAGCCTTTGGTAAACTGTGTGTGGGATGAGGTTAACACTAAATCCTAAGTCTAGCAAGGTGCTTTCTACCCATTGGTCATTGATTAAACATGGAGTCGTGAAAGCTCCTGGGTCACTACACTTCTGAGGCAACCCTCTAGTGCAGATGCTTATAACCTTTTCAGTAAGACAGACTATCTTAGGAATGGAGTTGGTCCGTCTCTTTTTCACACACAAATCCTTCAGAAATTGGCATAGGTAGGGATTTGTTGAATTACCTCTACTAAAGGCAGATTAATCTTAATATCTTTCAGATGCTCTAAGACCTTGAGTTGGTTAGGATTAACACTCGGATTCGGACGGGACAGAGCTGTTGGGAAATGTGCTTTGGATGAAAGTTCAACTAAAGGCTCTACCGTTGGGTTTTTATTCCTACGGGAGTCATCAACATTGTTGTTTAAAACCTCGATCTCAAGTTCCTCTACCTCCTCAAGAATATCCCTATTTTTCTTTCTATCCTCCTTGTCTATCACTTTCCCACTCCTAAGGGTAGTTACGACCTTAGATGTTCGTGGGCGGTCTCAGTTTGGACATTACTACATTGTCCTTGTGGATTTTCCACGGTCTGAGATGGGAGTTTACCCTCATCTCTCCTGCTTAAAGTTTGGGCCATTTGTCCAATTTGTCCCTCAAGTTTAGCAATAGACTGTTGCTGAACTTGGACCAATTGTAAGAGTTTATCAAACTTGTCATCTGATGATGATTGTGCAGGAGGAAGAGCGGGAAAATTATTCTGTTGTGTTCGGAACGGTTCTTTCTGAACTTCGTACAAACCAGGAAGGTTAGAGTTTTGTGGCCTTTGATATTGCTGTTGAGGGAAACGAGGCTCAAAGTTTCCTTGTTGTTTTTGATAGTTTTGTTGAGGAAACTGAGGCTCATGATTCCTTTGTCACCATGAAAATGCGGGATTGTCTCGCCAGCCAGGATTATATGTGTTTGAATATGGATTGTAATTTCTTGTATAACCTTGAGTGGCGAAGACTTGTTCTTGCATGAATTCAGGAAATTGTGAACGGATTGGACAGTCTAGAGTAGAGTGATCTACTGCAGAACATACATCACAAACTTCCATGATTTGAAGAGCTTGTTATGAATAAGTAGACCCTAGAGACATGAATTTTTCTAATTGACATACTAGGGCATCTACTTTGTTGGCCAATTGGGTGTTGGAGTTAGAGTTAACCTCATACAATGCCCTCTTTTGGGGGTTGTGAGTACTTCTAGTTTCTCTATTTATAGTTGTGTTCTGAAGAGAATCTTCAGCTATATTTTTAATTCTACTCCAAGCTTCGTCTGTTGTGAGGTTATAGAAACCTCCATTACTCATTGCATTAACCATTATTTTCTGCTGAGGTATAAGACCTTTAAAGAAATAATGCAAGAGTTCGTGATGGGCAAACCCATGGTGGGGACACTGATTCCTAAGATCAATAAATCTCTCCCAAGCTTCATGAAAAGGCTCTAAGTCCGACTGAACTAATGACATGATGTCTGTTCGCAGAGTAGTGGTTCTGGCCATTGGGAAGAACCTATGTAAGAATTTCTGAACAACTTCTTCCCAAGATGTAATAACTCCTGCGTCTAAATGATTCAGCCATTGTTTGGCTTTGTCTTTCAAGGAAAACGGAAATAGACGCAGTTGAATAATCTCACGGCTCATATTAGGGATGTGAAGCATATAATATGCTTCCAAGAATTGTATGATATGAGCGTGAGGACTTTTATTGCTCTTCCCATAAAAGGAAGGCAGCTTTGAAATTATCCATGTCTTAAGCTCAAAGTTAACATTGCCAAAAGCCGGTAGGGATATGGCAAATTCAGGGTTGTAATCACCTGGAGAGAAAGGTTGACGAAGAGTCATTTGTGGGCCAACGGGTCGGTTAACAGGTTGAGCTATAGGAAGAGGCGGTATGTTTTGCATATTTCCTTCTTGTTCCGCCATCGGGACTTGGACTCTCCTTCGTAGAGTTTTCTGGGGCTCAGGATCAAACTAGGCAAATTCTGAATTTAAGAAACGACGCTTGTGCATGCAAAAATAAGCTAAAGCTAAGTACTATAAGTAAAGACAGAAAAAATAAACTAAGTATATTAACTAAATATAAAAAGTAAACTACGTACTATAAATAAAGGCAGAAAGTAAACTAAGTACTGAAGTAAATACGAAATTTAAACTAAGTACTTAATTAAAGACATAAATTAAGCTAAGTATATGTGCAAGCTACTTTAACAAAGCATAATATAAACAGTTTATGTGAAAGTATTATATAGACAATATACAAATTTATAAGCTATGTGCAAAATACTTTACAAGTAGAATTTAACAAATAATTACAAAACTTAAAACAAGTTCACAATTTAATTCAAAAACTAAACTAGACAGTCCATTCCCCGGCAACGGCGCCAAAAACTTGATGTGATCAGTTGTGTGTTTAAAAATCGGTGTAAAAACAACCAAGTTTAAATACCCGCAAGTGCATGGATCTTAGTAGTATAGTGTGCTTAGAGTGCGGAATCGTAGCACAGGGAAGCTCGTTAGTTAAGTTAGTGAAGTAGTGTGAAAGTGTTTAAAATGCTTAAGTGACAAGTTTTGCAATCGGAGTGTAAATTAAACTACAACTAACTAAGTTATCTAAGTTAAACTAACTAAGTATAGATATGAGGGGTAGTGATCTAGGGGTCGAATATGTAAATGAGGCAATTAATCTAGGCTCGTTATTCAAGATTATCTGATTTAATGCAAGGGTTAAGCTATAAGCATTTAACCTAGTCAATCAACTTAGCTTATTAAAATCCTGATTACTAACTCTGATGTAGGTATTGTGCCATCTACGAGCATTGGAGCCATTGTATGGAACTGTCCTTGCAACCTGGTATAAAAGGTCTGTTTCGACTAAGCAATCAACTTCTCCTTACTTGGTCTAGAAACTAAGGTCTACTTAAAAGCATTACCTATAGTTCATGAAATCTAAGTTTGTCAAGCTATTTTTGATTCACTATTAAAGCATGGATACATGGCACGGAAGTAAAGCAATCATAACATCTACTGAAAAGCATTACGTTATGAAAGACAATATTTAATAGTAAAACAATCATACATCTACTGAAAAGCATTACGTATGAAAGACAATACTAAATTAAAACAAGCCATATATTGCATTTAAAGCGTATAATTTGAATCCGATACCGTATATTAAAATACTAACATTTACAATATTCTCCCCTAGATATCAATATACTCAAACATAATTGAATACAAATTCTGTAAATAAAAGAGAGTCAAGAAAGGCTCCCCCGTATTGACGAATGCATATTTTTGAACCCAAAAATTTGAGCAAAGGTCCGACACAAAATAGCTATTCGGGCAGAGCTAATTTACCCCGAATAAGAACTACTAGGGATGAGTTTTCCCCGAATAAAGGCTTTCCTATTAAAAGCTATTCGGGCATAACCTTCCCTAAATAATAACTACTTGGGTCGGACTTCCCCCTAATAGTAGCTATTTGGGTAAAATTTTCCCGAATAAAAATTATCTAGGTGAGATTTCTCCCGTATCCTACTAATTAAATACGACTACAACTAAAACTAACTAGAATTAACTCAAAAATTGATTAAAAATAACCAAAATCCAAAATTAATTACATTTTTTGGAGGGAGGGGGCTATTTATAGACAATTTTTCAGAGGCACACTCGAGCGCGCCTGATTTTCATCCGCAGGTAGCTTCACACGTGTTGCATCCAAAAGGTTCTGATGGCGCACTTGAGCGCCAGTGAGGGGCGCTCGAGCGCCCATCTGCTCCATCATTGAATCTTTGCCACATGTTTTCTTCTAAAAATTGGTGGAATTTTCTACATAGGGCGCTTGAGCTCTAGAAAGGCACGCTCAAGCACCCTTTTGTTGACTTTTTGGGCTAGAATTTTGACTTTTGACTGGGCTTTGACCTAGCATTGACTGAGGCATTTCCGATCTATTTTTAGCGTTCCAAGTCTGATTACACACTAGTTTCGGCCAAATTCAGACTCTAAGGACTCTATTCTTCCACTGTTCTACGTGTTTTCCTCATTGTCCACTTTTTGACTTGCATTTTGGATTGTTTTTGGGTCAGAACTTCCACTTTCCGTTATTCTCCTACATTGCATCAGAAGTATCAAAATGTTGCAATTAACCTTGAGTTAAGATGCAAATATAGTACAAATACCAAGGTTTGAGTGCTGCAAATACAGTCACCTCAACCTTCTTTTTCAACTCCAGATTATTTGGCGCACAAATCCGATTCCTGAACTTCCACAACCCATCCTCATGCAACTTGAAATCCGGAATACCATCATTTATTTTTTGAAGTTGAGGATCTTGCTGTTGATACTCCTGGATCTGAGACAACAAGGTAGGTTCCTTGATCTCCAACCTTGCCAAACTTGTCCTACGTTTCAATGCATCCGCTACCACATTTGCCTTTCCCGGCACATAGTTAATCGTGCAGTTGTAGTCATCCAAGAGATCCATCCATCTCATTTGCCTCATATTCAACTCCTTTTGAGAAAAGAGATATCTTAAACTCTTAGATCGGTGAATATCTCGAACTTACTTCCTCACAAGTAATGCCTCCATTTCTTCAATGCAAAGACAATGGCTGCTAGCTCCAAATCATGTGTAAGGTAATTCACCTTATAAGGCTTCAATTTCCGTGATGTATAAGCTATGACATGATTGTTTTGCATTAACACACAACCCAATCCTTCATTCGAGGTATCGCTATAGATAACAAACCCTTGACTCCCTTCGGGTAATGCCAACACAGGGGCAATCGTCAATCTCTTCTTCAACTCCTGAAAGCTATCTTCACATTTATCATTCCACTCAAATTTAATCTTCTTCTGTGTGAGCTTCATAAGTGGCCCCGCAAGCTTTGAAAAATCCTTCACAAACCTGTAGTAATAACCTGCCAACCCGAGTAAACTACGTACCTCGGTGACATTCTTCGGTTTCTTCCATGATTGCACAACATCAATTTTTGGTCGGATCCACTGCAATCCCTTCTTGAGAAATCACATGTCCCAAGAACGCCACTTGTTTGAGCCAGAATTCGCACTTACTAAACTTGGCATACAATTGATGTTCTCTCATCTTCTGCAACACCATACGTAAATGCCTCTCATGTTCTTCCTCGGTCTTCGAATACACCAGGATATCATCTATAAAGATCACCACAAACTGGTCCAAATATGGTTGAAATACCCTGTGCATCAAGTCCATAAAAGCGGCATGAGCATTCGTTAATCCAAATGACATCACAACAAACTCATAATGCCCGTACCTCGTTTTAAAAGCTGACTTAGGCATATCCTCCTGTTTGATACGGAGTTGATAATAACCATGCCTCAAGTCAAACTTGGAATAGACCTTGGCTCCTTGAAATTGATCGAACAATTCATCGATCAATGGCAACGGGTACTTGTTCTTTATGGTCACTTGGTTCAACCCCCTATAATCAATACAAAGCCTCAACGTTTTGTCCTTCTTCTTCACAAACAAAACCGGCGCACCCCATAGAGATGAACTAGATTGAATAAACCCCTTCTCTAACAAACCTTGCAATTGAACTTTCAACTCTCGCAACTCTACCGGAGCCATATGGTACAGAGCTTTAGAGATCGGCTGCGTACCTGGTATTGTCTCAATTACAATCTCAATCTCTCTTGCGGGTGGTAACCCCGGTAACTCTTTCGAGAATACATCATCATACTCTCTAACCATTGGCACATCCGCTAACTTGACTTGATCCATTGGCTTGTTAATTAAATAAGCCAAGTATCCACTACAACCTTTCATCATGTACTTCACAGATTTGATTGAGGATATCACAGCCTTTCCTAACAAATCACGTTTTCCTCTCACCTTAAGCACAGGTTGCCCCAGTACTAGGAATTCTATAACCTTCGACTAGCATTCTAGTCCTGCATGATGCCGTGTCAACCAATTCATCCCCAAAATAACTTCATAATCCCGAAAAATAAGCATTATAAGATCGGCCAAGAACTCTTGATCCCCAACCTGAATCTTTCATGCTTTACACGCCAATCTAGTAGCATATTTAGAGCCCATCAGGGTACTAACCTCTATATGATATGGTACGTTCTCCACTGGCAACTTAGTGCGAAATGTACATTTGGGGATTATGAATGAATGCGTGGTTTCAGTATCAATAAGCACCTTAACACATTGATTTTGAATCAGGAAAGTACCTTCAACAACAACTGCATCATCTAGAATTTCCTTTTGATCCATTGCATAGGCTCAAGCTTGAACTCCTTGGCCTGGAACATTTCTAGCAGGCTGATTTGGTGCAGCCCTATTCGGCATCTTCGGACAGTCCTTAATCTGGTGTTGATCACTTCCATACCTAACACACTTGTTTGATTTTCTCCAATACTGGGCTTCCATATGCCCCCTCTTCTCGCAATACCTACATACAACATTCTGTGTTGCAGTAGTAGTACCTGCTATTCTACGAGTTGGTTGAACTGCTGGGGCATTGGGCTGGGGTCTAACAACTGCTGGCCTGCCTGAACTTAGAGGTTATGGGACTGGAATGCTTTGGACTGGCCCTGAGTCTGGAAAGGCCTCTTGTTCTGTTGAGACTAACCAACCTTCACTACTAATTTCATCTTCTCAACCCTCGAGGCAGCCGCAAAGATAGCATTATAAGTGTCAAACTCCGCTATTGCTAGCCCATCCTGAATCTTGAGTCTCAGCCCTTGGTTAAATTTCCATATATTGGTGGCTGGGGTTTGGACCATATGTGGCACATACTGGGAGAGCCTATCAAATTTCTCCCTATACTCAGCCATTGTCATGCTTCCCTACTTGAGGTACATAAACCCCTTCATCTTCCTGTCTTGGGAGACCTCAGATATGTATTTGCTCTTGAGTATTCTGACAAAGTTTCTCCATGTAAATGGAGTGTGCTGAGTTTCCCAATGATCTCTCATTGTATCCCTCCATGTTTCAACATCACCTTCTAATTGAAAGACTGCGTATGCAACTTTCTTATCCTCTACATAATCCTGTGCAGAATAGATCTTCTCCATCCGAGACAACCAATATTCTGCCTCTTCACTATTCGGCTGGCCCCTAAACTTCAGAGGGATGTAGAACATGAAATCCTTGAGGTTATCACCTCCTCTATGTTCTCCATTCCCGCCACTGCTACCAGTACCATGGTTGTTGTTGTTGTTATTATTATTAGCTGCTGCTGTTGCTGCTACTACTGCGGCTGCTGCAGTTTCTGCTTATTGTTCTATAGCCCTACTCATCCGATCGATGGCAGTTTCCATTAAATTAAACATCGCTGCTCCTGGGTTGCCTTGATTAGCATTTTCGGTTCCTTGAGGTTCAGGGTTGTTGCGAGAGTATTACATCCTACAATCTATAGATATAGAACAGGTACCACTCACGGTTATAGGTTGTATGCATGATATGAGATATGAATATATGTACTAACAATGCTCTTAACATGTAGGTTACACATAGTCAAAAACAAGTATAACATGTTATGCACATAAGTTCACATAAACAATGAGTTTCTAAAATAAATGCTACAACATGTTCTCATCCCAAGTCTTCCTACCCACTAACCAGGGGTTCTAATCTAGCTTGCACCTAGCTAAATAGCTAAGCTCTAATACCACCTAAAGATGTCACGCCCCGACCTGAACACCTGCGAAGGCTAAGGCCGGTACGTGACATTCGTAACCCAAAATCTGTAAAATCAATAGCTTAATAACCTGTACATTCACATATATTCCATAAAGTTTCAAAAGACTTTCAATTACATCGGCCTTAATAAAGGGAGCCACCATTAATTACATATATACAAGACATCGAATCCCTTGTCCATACATAAGATCTAGCTAGCATTCAGGTATCTAGGTCTTAAAAGAATAGAAGTATTTAGTTACATAAGAGTTGCCCAAAAGAACAAGTTATACATCAAGTATTGTAAGTTATATCATCAAGTAGTAATCACATAAGACAAAAATCTTTGATGTCACACCAAGGAGTTTCGCCAGCATCTTGAAGTGTCTGCTCAGCCTCAGCCTCGCCTGAAAGGTTAAAAGAGGGTGAACTAGTCCTGCGATAGTACAATGAGGATGAAATAGGAAGGGTTTTTGCAATGGTTTTCTCTTTTCGCAAACAACTTGAGAAATCATGTCATGTACACAAGAATGTACATGTAAGTGATCAAGTAGTAACTCAAGTATGCAATAAGATAATGAATATAGATACTTATTGCAAAAGGATACAATGATTGCTGACGTTGACGGTTTTTGCCTTGAATCAAATAATGCTAACCCCATACCACAACTGAGGATCAAGTCCTCAAAGAAACCCGACACCAACTCCATCAACAACCGAGAGTTTCGGATAGCTCCCCTCAAAGGTAACAAATAGGTCCATGGTGGTCGTGGGTACAACCGGCAAGCCCGATGCTGCCCAGGGCCATCGATCACATAAAGGCCTTTATATAGTAAATCCTCAACTTTTCAAGGAATGGCATCGAGCGAGAGAGAGGGACTAGGATAACAACAACATATGATGCTTCTGTCACAATTAGGATAACAACAACGTAGGTTACTTCCGTCACAACAATAATATCAAGTATAACAAATATTTGCGTAGACAATTGCATGTATATAACATTTGATATACCACTTTGAATATCATATCATAAGCAAGGACAAGTAATGTACTTAGAAGTAACAAGTTTAGAAGCTATATTCATAACTCAACTAGTAGCAAAGGATTAACCAACATATAAAAGTTAGCAACTACATCGTACCCCATGCTGTGGCACAAAACCATAATTAAAATCCACTATGAAAATCTAGGGTTTGATACGGTTCTAACGCTTCTGATCGTACCCCAATCAGAAACTGGTAGCTTCCGAAATCACTAAAACAAGTTCGTTGCGCGAAGTTGTCAAACCGGTAGACCCTAGCAAAACCGGTCGACCGGTCCTACGGGGTCTTCAACCCGAAGCCCCACCAGTGGACGAGGGGTAATCCACAAGTCGACCGGTGGAGGGGGAGTCCCCCGGTCATGCTGTTACTGTCACACCCTGATCCAACCCCACAAAAGGCTAAGTCCAGACCCGACACACGGACAAAGTATCCTCTGTACCGTGGACAATCCGAAATCCCTACTTTCAACAAAACACATGCGGAAACCACAATTTTCATTTGGAAACCACAATTTTCATTTGGAACAAGACAACTTCCTTTAAAACATACATCCTCTCATTAACGGTAAATCGGTTCAAAAGCCCAAATGTCATGCATACTACGCAGTTATTTATGCCACTAAGAGATATAAACCATTAGCATGCAGTTCTTTACTAGTTATTCGAGTACATCATACAGTTTTACAACTTCCAACTTATACATTACAAGACCATAGAGGCCTCAATATAGAAACTACATACACTACAAGCCTCAAAATAAAGTGGCAACCAGACATCATGTACATCAAGCATGGCCCGCCACAAAAGTCTAGTAACCAACCACCAGTTAACAAAGAAAGTGCAATCAAGAAAACCCTTCCACTTGCTCCTCTTCTTCCTTGAGTACCTCAATAGGAACATCCTGAACTACTCCTGTAAGATATGGTATAGAAAGGGGTGAGCAAAAACTATTGCTCAGCGAGGGTTAACGGCCTCACGGACAGAGGTGAGAGAAGAGTGCAATGCAAATAGCCAAGTAGGACAATCAATCAAAACTTTCAAGACCAACAAGACTAAGCCAACTAATCAAGTCAAGACAAACATTATAAGCATTTAGGCTATAACCACACAATTAAAGGATATGATTCACTTTCCACAAGCAACTTCAATCACGATTTCGATGATGACGCGCCGGCCCAACTACCTTATAACTTCAGTTTTGAATACCCCGGAAGTACCCAATCAATACTACGACCCACCTCCCTAGGAGCCAACCCAAGCAAGAAAGGGAATAGGACACAGAGCTAGAGCAACCAACCCTGGCAACCCGAGGCTACCTAGAGAGACTCATCACACCCCCGCCTGACTCTATGAATGCAATACAATAAACAATACAACAATTAAGCAATAGAGCCACACGTGGGAGAATAACAAAGTAGTTTATCCTCGCATGCAATAGCAACAATTGGTATACATTTCAATCATAAACAACTATAACAAGCATAATAAGCAACAATAAGCATTCTAAAAGCATAGCATTGTAAAAACCAACAAAATCATACAACGGCCCCAACTTTCAAAATGCTACTACTTCCAAACGAGTCATGAGTTTTGGAAACCGACTTCACCACTCATCCTAGGACACCGTAAGACACGAGTAAAGCCACAAAACCCTATTTTAACCTAGAATTCCCGCAAAATCCCCATTTTCCCATTTACTTGTTTAAACTAGATCTACCCTAACCAAACACCCAACCAACACCATAACCACACCAAAAATGCTTCCATGGCCTCTCGAGACAATGCCATCACGCAAAACGAGAAATTGACAAACTCGACAAAAACGACCCCAACATGCACCAAGGCATTTTTCCTCGTTTTTCCATTACACAACCCAAATAAACCATACATTTAAGCATTCTAGCATATTTAGCACCTTTCCACATCAAAAGATCACAATTCGGAACAAGATTGAAAAACGAGGGTTTTACTATTCATATTTTACTATTCAATTAACAATTTAAATTACAATAGCTAAATTTAACTGTAGAAAATGCTAAAAACCTATAAATACATGTTCTATAATCATCAAGGAACATTCTTCAAGCAACAAAACAATTAAAATAACAATCTACGCATAAATCTCAAAAATTAAAGTTTATACACAAGTTATTCAAATGCGCAAATAACGATGCATCCATCACCGTAGCTGCTAGTAGACACTAGGAAAACAATGTTGAGAGCCTCGAGAATGATCTCAAGCAACCCCATGCAAAGATTTGAGTTGAAAATCTTTTTTTTTCTTTTTCCCTAGATGTTTCGGCCTTGGCCCTTTTTCCAGCTTTTGCTTTGTTTTTGTAATGTATTATGCATATATAAGATGACAACTCAAGGTCAAAGGTCAAGGTCTTGGGCAAACTAATTGAAATTGGTCAAGCTAGGTTATTTTGTAGGCAAATTAAGATTAAAACAAGTCAACAATTGCAATTGAATTAAAGCTAACTAACAAGAAATACTAAAATTCTAAAAATACTATTTTTACTATTTGCTGAGGATTAGAAAACCCTCTCAAGCTATCATTCTCGAAATGTAATGCATTTTGCGATGATGAACGAATAACATTTAAATATCACAGAATATAAGAAAAATATAATTTTTAGAAAAAGAAACATAAAATTTTCATATTCCGGGCTCGGGAATTACGCCCTCACCCCCTTAAAACAATTGTGTCCACACAATTCTTACCTGATCGACAAACAACTCCAGATATTGACCTTGAACCTGGTCCTCTCTCTCCTAAGTTGCTTCCTCAAACCCGTGATGACTCCACAGAACCTTTACCATCAAAATGCTCTTTTTGCGAAGCTCCTGAACTTTTCGATTCACAATTCGAATCGGTATTTCCTCATAAGTTAAATTCTCCTCAATCTGCAAAGGAAGAGTTCGAGTACATGCGAAGGATCTGGATGATATGTCCTTAACATTGACACATGGAAGACATCGTGCAGTCTCGACAAGCTCGGAGGCAAAGCCAAACGATAAGCTAAAGGACCTACATTTTCAGTGATCTCAAACGGACCCATAAACTTGGGACTAAGTTTTCCATTCTTACCGTGCTGAATCAACCCCTTTCGTGGAGAAATCTTTAGAAATACCCGATCACCCAAAGCAAATTCGAGCTCCCGACGGTGCTTACCAGCATAACTCTTCTAACAACTCTGAGCTGTAAGCATATGCTGGCGAATAAGGTGACCATTATCCATCATCTTAATTATCTCAAGTAATACAGCTGGATCAATTGTTCTCATCTCTTCTACCTCTTCCCAATACAATAGGGATCTGCATTTACGACCATACAATGTCTCGTAGGAAGCCATACCTATAGTAGATTGATAACTATTATTGTAGGCGAACTCCGCTAAAGGCAAGAATTTCTCCCAGTTCTTCCCAAAGTCCAACACACATGCCCGAAGCATGTCTTCCAAAATCCTGATAGTTCTCTCAGACTGGCCATCAGTTTGTGGATGGTATGCAGTACTGACGCTCAATTTAGTTCCCATGGCTCTTGCAACTTTTTCCATAAACAAGATATAAATCTAGGATCTCTATCTGACACTATACTCTTCGGTACACCATGAAGTCTCATAATGTTAGCAATGTAAAGCTCAGCTAGTTTATCAAGGCTATCCTGTTTGTTCACGGAAATAAAATGTGAAACCTTAGTCAATTGGTCCACAACAACCCAAATAGAATCACACCCTCTTGGAGATCTCGAAAAATCAGTCACAAGGTCCATTGTTATATGTACCTATTTCTATTACGGAATCGACAATGGTTGCAGAAGCCTAGCTGGCTTCTGATGCTCCGCTTTAACCCTCTGGCAAGTTAAACACCTGGATACATACCTAGTAATCTCCATCTTCATATTGTTCCACCATAAGTGTTTTTTAGATCTTTATACATTTTAGTACTGCTCGGGTGAATTGTATATCTTGAGTTATGTGCCTCGGACAAAATCTCATTCTTCAAAGTCGGATCACCAGGAACACACAACATGTCCCTGAATCTGAAGATACCATCTGCATATAATTTAAACTCCGACTCTCCCCCTTTTACTTTTTCTTGGATTTTCAAGATCTGAGGATCAGTCTTCTGAGCCTCCCTGATTTGTGTTAACAATCCACACTGAATTTGTAAACTACCAAAATGAATCCCAGTTTTAGTAACTTTCGGTTTCCACAAGAAAAATTCTTCCAAAGTCTCCCAATCTTTGATAATTAGACTTGCAACAGTAGCCTTTCGGCTCAAAGCATCCGCAACAACATTGGCTTTACCTGGCACGTAGTTTATAGAACAATTATAGTCACTTAATAGCTCTAGCCATCTTCGCTGCCTCATATTCAAATATTTTTGTGAAAACAAATATTTGAGACTCTTGTGATCAGTAAAAATTTCAAATATGCTACCCCACAAGTAATGACGCCACTTCTTTAAAGAAAACACAATTGCAGCTAACTCAAGATCATGAGTAGGGTAATTGATTTCATATGGTTTCAACTTTCTAGAAGCATAGGCAATCACCTTACCGTTTTGCATTAAAACATAGCCCAATCCCTCCTTAGACTCATCACTGTAGACAATAAAGTTTTTTGTACCTTCAGGTAAAGCTAGTATAGGAGCTGTAGTTAGTCTCTTCTTCAGTTCTTGGAAACTAGATTCACATTTAGCATCCCAATTGTAGCCAACTTTCTTTCGAGTCAACTGGGTCAAAGACCCATAAATTTTGGAAAAGTCTTTGACAAATCTCCGATAGTAACTTGCCAATCCTAGAAAGCTATGAATCTCTGACATAGTTTCAAGTCTCTTCTAGGATAAAACAACTTCAATCTTAGTTGGGTCTACGTAAACTCCTCGATGCGAAATGATATGGCCCAGAAAAGAAATTTGATTTAACCAGAATTCGCACTTGCTGAACTTAGCAAAAATATTGTTTTCTTGCAAAGTCTGTAGTACAATCTTCAAATGTTGTTCATGTTCAGCCTCATCCTTAGAGTATACTAAAATGTCGTCAATGAAGATTATGACAAATTGATCAAGATAAGGTCGAAGACCCTCTGCATTAAGTCCATGAATGCGACTGGTGCTTTTGTCAACCCAAATGGTAGCACAACAAATTCGTAATGACCATATCTAGTCTTGAATGTTGTTTTAGGTCCATCGTCACTCCAAATCTTGAGTTGATAGTAACCTTGCCTTAAGTCAAATTTCGAGTACACTTTCGCACCCTGTAGTTGGTCAAACAATTCTTCAATCAACGACAAGGGATATTTGTTCTTAATCGTAACTTGATTAAGCCCCCTATAGTCAATGCATAACCGTTGCATGCCGTCTTTCTTTCTCACAAACAACACAGGCGCACCCCATGGTGAAGAGATAAGTTGTATAAACCCTTTCTCAAGCAAGTTCTGAAGCTGAATTTTCAATTCCTGAAGTTCGACCGATGCTATTCTATAAGGAGTTCTAGAAATTGGCGCAGTGCTCGGCATTAAGTCAATCACAAACTTAATCTCTCTATCCGGTGGTAAACCTAGTCATTCCATGGGAAATACACTAGGGAAGTCCTTAACAATTGGAACCTCATTCAAATTCAACTTATCAGTAGGTTGATTGATTAAATAAGCTAGGTAAGCTTCACAGCCCTTATTCAACAACTTGGAAGCCTTGATTGATGATAAAATGGGTGTTCTAGTAGCCCTGTAGTTCCCAACAATCTTAAGCACTGGTTGGTCAGTAATCTGACGATAAACAATTTTTGTTCTACAATCCAACTGTGCATAGTATTTCCCCAACCAGTCCATTCCCAATATGATTTCAAAGTCACGGAAGGGAAGTATGATTAAATCAGCAGGAAAATTACGATCCTTAATGCATATATCACAAGATTTGCAAATAGACTCAGTAACAAATTTTGCGCCTAAAGGTGTACTGACTTCAACTTTATGTGACAATTTATCAATGCTAACATTCACATATTGTTCACGTGCAGGAGTTATAAATGAATGCGTAGCCCCGGGATCAATCAAAACTTTAAATGGCTGAGTATTGAGAAGAAAGATACCTTCCACTATTGTTGTGGTATCAGGTAATTCATCCGCATCTAGGGCAAAGACTCTAGCCTAAGCCCTCTGTGCTGGAACTGCACCTGCAATCCTATTCTGTACACCCTGGCCCCTAGTACAGCCTTGAACATTCTTAATTTTAGGGCAATCTTTCACCCTGTGTTGATCGCTCCCACATCCAGTGCACTTGTCACTTTTCCTCTAGCAATTTGCTTCAATATGCCCTGATCGAATACAAAAGTTGCACTGCTGATTTTGTCTTACAACAGTGCCTCACGTAGGTGCGGGGGCTCTGACAGTGGTAGGAACTGTACCTCCCTGCTGGGGTCTAGTCACAGCTGGTTTCCCTTGAATCTGATATTGAGGCTGATATGGACGCTACTAAGGAAACTGAACAAAAGTCTGAACCTGCCTCTGTTGACTCTGGTTGCTCTGGCCCAAGTTTTGTTTCTTACTCGGCTGGCTACTCTCAGCTATCATCTCTGACTTCCGTTTCTCAAACTTTGAGACTGCTAGAAATGCCTCGGGATAAGTAGCGTACTGATGTCCCATCAAATGCAACTGTATATCCATTCTCAGCCCACGAACAAACCTGCTAATCATCCTCCTAGCTGGCTGCACCAGTTCAGGAATATACCTCGACAACCTGACAAATCTGGCCTCATACTGTGCGACAGTCATGTTTCCCTGCCTCAAGCTCACAAATTCCTCTTCCCGCCTTTCCCTAGCCATCTCGGGAATATACTTGTCCCGAAACTCACTCACAAAGTCATCCCACAAATGCAGAATATCCTCACAGTCCTACCTCAACCTAACAGTGTTCCACCACTGTTCTGCGTCGCCCTCAAACAGGAATACTGCATATGATATCTTTCTCTCACAGTGTATCCCAAGGCATCATAAATCTTCTCAACACGGTTAAGCCATTTCTCAATTGCCTCGTCATCCGGTTCTCCGAAGAACTTACCCGGCTCATACCTAAGGAATTTCTCCAACTAATTGTTCTCAACCCTATGGCCCTGTCCACTAGGATTAACTTGATTTCCCTGGGGATTATTATTCTGCTCCTGCCTCTGTTCATGCGGTACCTAGGTAATTTGGTCAACTGCAGCGGTCATAGTAGCCATAAACTGTTCAGGCATCGGTTGCTGACCCTGTTCTGCTGCCCCTTCCTCTGTCTCTGCCTCTGCCTCTTGACCCCGAGTAAGACGACGTGGTGCCATAGTAACAACTTACAGTAGTTGGCAACATATAAGAGCTATTTATAGATAGAAATATAACACATAAGATTAGATAACACTCAAGTCAATAACAATCAAGATATCTTATCACACAATTCACATAGCACACAATTGTCATGTCAAACTAGTTCACTTAAGCACATAAACACTCCAAGTTCACATGATCATACTATAACACTTTTCACTTAACAATCACGTAATAACACTTTATCATTTTAGACCTTTACCCCACAGACCGAGAAACATATCCTAGCTCATGCAATACTATCATGCTCTGATACTACCTAAGATGTCATGCCCTGACCCAACCCCGCAAAAGGCCAAGTCCGGACCCGACACACGGACGGAGTCTTCTTTGTACCGTGGACAATCCGAAATCCCTACTTTCAACAAAATACATGCGGAAACCACAATTTTCATTTGGAGCAAGACAACTTCCTTTAAAACATACATCCTCTCATTAACAGTACATTAGTTCAAAAGCCCAAATGTCATGCATACTACGCAATTATTTATGCCACTAAGACATATAAACCATTAGCATACGGTTCTTTACTAGTTATTCGAGTACATCATACAGTTTTACAACTTCCAACTTATACATTACAAGACCATAGAGGCCACAAAATAGAAATTACATACAAGGCTACAAGCCTCAAAATAAAGTGACAACCAGACATCATGTACATCAAGCATGGCCCACCACAAAAGTCTGGTAACCAACCACCAACTAAGCAAAGAAAGTGCAAACACTTCCACCAGCTCCTTCTCTTTCTCGAGCACCTCAATAGGAATAGCCTCAACTACTCCTGTAAGATATGGTATAGAAAGGGATGAGCAAAAACTATTGTTCAGCGAGGGTTAACGGTCTCACGGACGGAGGTGAGAGAAGAGTGCAATACAAATAGCCAAGTAGGACAATCAATCAAAACTTTCAAGACCAATAAGAATAAGCCAACTAATCAAGTCAAGACAAGCATTATAAGCATTTAGGCTATAACCACACAATTAAAGAATACAATTCACTTTCCATGAGCAATTTCAATCACAATTTTGATGACGACGTGCTGGCCCAACCACCTTATAACTTCAGTTTGGAATACCCAGGAAGTACCTAATCAATACTACGACCCAAATCTCCCTGGGAGGCAACCCAAACAAGAAAGGGAATAGGACACAGAGCTAGAGCAACCAACCCTGGCAACCCGAGGCTACCTAGAGAGACTCATCACACCCGCGCCTGACTCTATGAATACAATACAATAAACAATGCAACAATCGAGCGATAGAGCCACACGTAGGAGAAGAACAAAGTAGCTTATCCTCGCACACAATAGCAACAATTGGTATACATTTCAATCATAAACAACTATAACAAGCATAATAAGCAACAATAAGCATTCTAAAAGCATAGCATTGTAAAAACCAACAAAATCACACAACGGCCCCAACTTTCAAAATGCTATTACTTCCAAACGAGCCACGAGTTTTGGAAACCGATTTCACCACTCATTCTAGGACACCGTAAGGCACGATTAAAAGCCACAAAACCCTACTTTAACCTAAAATTCCCGCAAAGCCCGATTTTTCCCTTTGCTTGTTTGAACTACAGCTACCCTAACCAAACACCTAACCAACGCCATAACCACACCAAAAGTGCTTCCATGGCCTCCCGAGACAACACCATTATGCAAAATGAAGAACTGACAAACTCGACCAAAACTACCCCAACATGCACCAAGGTATTTTTCACCGTTTTTCTATTACACAACCCAAATAAACCATACATTTAAGCATTCTAGCATATCTAGCACATTTTCACATCAAAAGATCGCAATTCAGAACAAGATTGAAAAACGAGGATTTTACTATTCATATTTTACTATTCCATTAACAATTTAAATTGCAATAGCTAAATTCAACCGTAGAAAATGCTAAAAACCTATAAATACATGTTCTATAATCATCAAGGAACATTCTTCAAGCAACAAAATAGTTAAAATAACAATCTATGCATAAATCTAAAAAATTAAAGTTTATACACAAGTTATTCAAATGCACAAATAACGATTCATCCCTCACCTTAGCTACTAGTAGACGCTAGGAAAACAACGTTGAGAGCCCCGAGAATGATCTCAAGCAACCCCACGCGAAGATTTGAGTTGAAAATCTTTTTTTTTTCGTTTTCCCTTGATGTTTCGGCCTTGGCCCTCTTTTTTCCAGCTTTTGCTTTGTTTTTGTAATGTATTATGCATATATAAGATGACAACTCAAGGTCAAAGGTCAAGGTCTTGGGAAAACTAATTGAAATTGGTCAAGCCAGGCTATTTGTAGGCAAATTAAGATTAAAACAAGTCAACAATTGCAATTGAATTAAAGCTAACTAACAAGAAATACTAAAACTCTAAAAATACTATTTTTACTATTTGCTGAGTACTAGAAAACCCTCTCAAGCTATCACTCTCGAAATGCAATGCATTTTGTGACGATGAACGAATAACATTTAAATATCACAGAATATAAGAAAAATATAATTTTCAGAAAAAAATAGAAAAATTCCGTGTTCTGGGCTCGGGTATTACAGTTACGAAAAAAAAACTTCTTCTAACAATCAACCCTACAGCAACCCATCCTCCTAGGCAACAACCAAGCAAGTTCAATGAGGCTATTAAGCATCATACAAGAGTTCAAACTTCACCCAATCACCTCTCCTGAACAATCCACAACACCCAACATAAATTTTCAATTCCTAGATCTACAACAAATAAATGCAACCAACTTCACAATGAGGACATATATGAACTTCACAAGCAATATTACTCAACAATATATAACATACAACCTTGGATGAGCTTTATCAATAAATTTTGAAAGAATCCCTTACCTAGGTGAGGAGTTAGATGTAAGAGATGATGTTCAGGATGCAAGTAGAAGCTTGGGAATACAAGGAAATGGTGGAAGATGGCTGCACTTGCTTGCTCTTTCGTCTCTTCTTCTTCCTCTTCTCTTTTTCCCTTAGTCAAAATTTAGAAAGTGTGTGTGTGTTTTTCATATTTTTGTGTGTATGTGTAGAGATTTGGTGTGTGTTTTTGTTTGTATTATGTGTATGTAATGCGTGTAAATAATATTCAAGCTCCCAAAAGACCAATTTGCCCCTCTAACTTAAAGCTATTTATTCCATGTCATCCTAGTTGTATATTAACTAGTTAGTTGCTAGGCTTAGTCCAATAATATTTAATTAACTTCCTACGACATCTAAAATACTTAATGACACGTTAAACAATGAATTACACGTAAATCGAGATAAACGCATATTAATCCATATAAAAGCATGTAAAACAAGGTAGATGCATATAAAATGATTTAATTATGCATGATATGACATATATGCATGTGAGGTCTCGTGCTGGGCCTTACAGTTTCAACCTTTCATGTTGGTGTGGTATATAGAAGAAGTACTATATAGAGCAAAGTGTTACACTACTATGATAGTGGGAGTCACCTCTTGTACCCGTATGAGTTACCTCTCGAGTCCTGTACTACTTTATCTAGTTTGTATGGGATAGGGAGGAAGTGTTATACAGAACAAAGCACTATATCACTATGATGATGGGAGTGACCTCTTGCATCTGAATGAGACACCTTTCGAGCCCCGTACCTCTCTTGATTAGGTTTTATATGTTATAATCTTTTTATGTTTTCTCACAATAAGAAATGTTTTTAACATATAGGTTATGTTCTTATGTGCATGGCACAATTTTACTAAAGCGTTTTCAAAGGATAAATGTTTGTTAAAACCCTTCCCATTCCCCCCTCAGTGAGCTTGGTGTAGCTCACCCCTTTTTTTTTGATAATTACAGGTATGGTTAAGCTCGAGCAGGCCCCTCAAAGTGATGAAAGAATTCCCTGGTTCGATGAAAATGATTTCCATTTGCTATGATCTTCGTGCTTGTTGTTGAAGACATAGTCTTGTTGTATAGAGGGTATTTTGTATAATTGAACAACTTGAAACATTGTAATATTCTTTTGGATACTAATGATGTAACTAAGTTTAACTATTAGTCTTTTGAGACCTAGGAGTTGAATGATGATTATAAACTATGTATGAACCAGTAACTCGAGGTCCTGTATATATTTAATAGGGTGGAGTAATTTTTTTTTTTTTGGCTGGTGACTTTGGCAGTCTTTTGAAACTCTTATGGATTATATAATGGTTGTATAGGTTCTTAAGTTGTTAATCACGGGTTTTAAGTGTTATGATACGTCACATCCTAGGGCCTTAGCCTTTGCGAGTGTCTGGGTCGGGGCGTGACACCTAAAGTAGTATAAGAGCTTAGCTAATTAGCTAAGCGTAAGTTGGGTCAGGGTCCTCGGTCCGTGGGTAGGTGTCTATAAGTGATAAGATGGTTGTATTTTTTCCATGTGCTTACGTGCTACGTGTAACCATGCTCAATGTGTCTTATGTATTATATGTGAACTATATGTAACCAATGTGCATTGGTGTTTTATGCCTTGTACTACGTGACATTATTTCCATGTATAATTTGGCTCGTAGATAACGTTCTAAGGTCATGAATGACTAGAACAATAGGCTCAAGGATCAATAGGACTAGGTAATTGTGATGCCTAAGATGTGAAACCCCACTTTCTTGCTTATCTCGTTTTACGTGCTATACCTCGTTTTACGTGCATATGATCTGTTTATGTGCTATAGGACCTAGAAAGTTATAATTTTGATGTCAATACTTCTAATACGTGCTAAATGTGCATTCATGAAATTTTCATCAAAAACGGAGTCAGAAATTTTATCGTCGATTTTCAGTGAATAGTATTTTCGAAACACGTCCGCTATAATTTTGAAACTGGTCTTTTTAACCCTTCTAGACCTAGTCCACGGACTTTAATAGACCTGTGTTTGATGAAAACGGTTTTAAAATCGGCTTAAGAATTTATTAGGGTTTTTACACCGACTTTTGCGAAAATCGAGTTTTAAGCCGACTCGGGTGGAATTCTTTGAATGTAAAACTTCTTGTCACCTAAAAATAATCCACTTGAGATATCTTGGGGGTTGCATATTTATTTTTAACTTGGTGAGCACTAAAATGCAATTAAAGTCATTAAAAACACAAAAATACCTATTAAAACTAACTTTGACTTTGCATTTTTTTAATTGACCAAGCTTTTTATTATATAATGTCATCAACACACACTCACACAACACAAAACACACTCCAAAAACACACACAAAACCGTGGCTCCTTGGAGGAGAAAGATAAAGGCATTTTCAAAGCATTTTTCTCACAGATTTTGCGTTTCAAAGCCTAATTGAGTGATTCAAAGCTTGAAATTGATTGTTTGGCATCCATTCTACACATTTCTTGCATCAAAACACATCAAAGGTGAGAGAAAAATTATAGATCTCAAAATGTCATTTTTGTGTTTTTGCGTATAAATGAAGATTGAACCGTTAGAATTGAAATCTGATGTTAGATTATTGCTCCTTGCATGCTAGGGATCATTATATACTAATACTACGAGTTTCTGTCGGATATAGCATAATTTTTATTTTCCGGGTATTTAATTTTGATTAAAATGTTCAAAGTTGATTTAATTGAGTTGCGTTGCTCGAAATCGATTGCCGTCGATTTCTAAATACTTGATAATTACGTGTTAGCGCTGTTGTAATGCCGAATTTTTGATTACATTGTTTGTGTGGAAATCCGGAAAATCCAGCCATGACGTCATAGGGTTTTAGGGTTATCGGGCATGTTTTGGAGGTGTTATGGTGGATTTCCGAGAGGGCTAATGTAGTAGGTTGAATGGGTGAGTGATAGGAACTGATTTGGCAATGTTTGGATTAGTAGATTGTAAGTTATGAATTTTAGAAGTTAGGTTGTCATTCTTTAATTTCTTGAACGATGCCTTAGATGGTTGGGTAGTGTTCGAGTGATGAATGGTGAGTTGTTGTTGAGTAATTTAGAGTTTAATTATGAATATTATGCATGTCCGGTTAGATGGCCTACTTTGTCATCTAACTACGTTGTTTGATGTTTAATTTAATATTGATGATATATTGATGTTATATTGATGTTATTGATTGATTATTATTGAATGCGAGAATCGGGCACTCTTGTTGCTGATCTCCCAATTGATTGATCGATTTATGCTTGCATGATGATTGATGAAAATGGAGCCTTGGTATGTGTGTGCCACCTCTCGGGCAGCGTCGGGCTGTCGGGTTGAAACCGGCATGACTGCCATAGGCTACCCCCAGCTCGCATGACGGAGATGTCATGGAGGGAAGGGGATAGTGAGGTACCTCGGGTGCGTGAGTAATGGGGAGTTATAAGAAGAACGGTTGAGATCGTGATGGCGTTTGGAGCTACACCAAATAGAGTATCCTTACTGAATGGTCATATAGTTATGTGATGATAGCTTTATTTATGTTGTTATGTGATGATAGCTTTATTTATGTTGTTATGTGATGATAGCATTATTTATGTTGTTATGTGATGATAGCATTATTTATGTTGTTATGTGATGATAGCATTATTTATGTTGTTATGTGATGATAGCATTATTATTGTTGTTGTGTGTTTACTTGCTCAAAGGACTAAATCCAAGGAGCGTAGTGAATACTGTCGAGATCTATCGGATCCTCACTGGGCTTATGTATATAAGCTCACTCTCTATTAATGCATGCTTACAGGTGTTGCAGAGCCGGATTACGGGTATGTGCCTCCTGAAGAGGAGAATGTGGAAAATGTGCTTTACGTGGACGAGTCATATGTTCCCGAGTCTTATCCATGATTATATGTTGTTTAATGTCATGTATATTAGTTTAATAGACTTTTATATGCTTTGTGGTTCTTATTGTAATAGATGTTGGAAGATGATGATCCAAATGGTGTTAACTTAGTGGCTTTCTTTTGTCTATGGTTAAGTTGTAAATATGTCTCAACTTATTTTTGAAATGTATGATAAGGTTGAGGTATTGTATGTTATGTTGGAACGGAGGCGTATAACGAGGATGGTTTATTGTATATTATGATTGTGTTGTATGTTGTTGTTTGAATTAAGGAGTTGCTGGATGTATGATGTTTAATGAGGTTGGTTTGGAACCTCGGTGTCCTATTTACTGTCGTTATACTGCCGAAATTCCGTTGCGTCCTGACTGATCATAGGAGGGGTCGAGTTGGGGCGTGACAGTTTAAGTGGTATCAGAGCTTGATTAGCTGTCAGCCGGGGTATCCTCGGAATGTGGGTAGTGGTCTAAGCATGCAAGTATGTATTAAGTGAAAGAAAAGTGAAATATATGTTAATATGTTTATGTGATTAATTTACTTATGTGTCTAACTTTCTATGTGACCAGTATGCCTTGTGTGTTAAGTGAACTAATGTGGTCAATATGTTTTATGTGATAACGTGCTATACATACTCAATGTGTTGTGATTAATGTGCATTATGTGATTAATGTGTATTATGTGACAATTGTGTTTTATGTGATCAAAGTGCCTTGTGTGAAGTTAGTTGTTTATGTGGTTTTAATTGTTTATAACTAGCTTATGTGAAACAACGTGCTTTAGGTGCTCAATGTACTTTAAGTGACCAATGTGAGTTACGTGATGAACTTGTCTTATGTGAAGTTTGTTGCTTATGTGACTTTAATTGTTTATAACTTATTTCTGTGATAGAATTTGTTTATGTGATGTTGACTTCTTATATGCTGCATTGCGTGTTATGTGATAATGTTGCATTATATGATAATTGCGCATTACGTTATACTTGTCTTTCATATGATATAGTTGCATACATGTTTTAACTCGTGAGTGACCTTTTAATGTCTAGGTTGGTTGTAAGAGTTTTCGGAAATAGTGGTAGGCCATGATTTTGAATTATTATTATTCTAGAAGTTTATCAGTTAGATTTTAATTGTTATGTTTATGGATTTTAGTTTCGGCTTAGTGGATTGATCTTGATGTTCCTTTAGCGAGAATGAAGTTGTTCGAGGAAATAGTAATGTATCTTGATGATTATAATTACTTTTGTTGCCATGTTTAACTTGTTATTACTTGGAGATGAATCATAAGTTGAGGTTTCTGTGAGGTTGTGATTAGACACTTTTGGAGTCTCAACTCAGATTATACTTTCTTGAGGTTATTTTAGAATGAATTTATTTGAGGAATTAGTGATGTATATTTGTGAATGGAATGAAGTGTGGTATAACTTGTGAATATTTCTACTATTTGGGATTGCTATATTATTAATGGATATTTTGGAGTTTTGATCTTTATACCTTGGAGACAATTGGAGTGATTCTTGACTAAAGTTACTTTATTCGAAGATGCAATTGTTCGGAGATAGAATTATTTGAGGAAATAAGAATGCATTTTGGTGACTGAACATTTACTTGCCTATATCAAGCTTTTGAGTTCTAGGTGGTATGACTTTCTAAATTGTTGATTGAGGATTCGCTTGTGTTATAATGGGTTAGTATGAATCTGTATTGTGTTATAAGATTTTAGAGTCTTCATTAGTTAATCTTGTTGGGTAATCGGTGAATTATCTTGTTTAGTGATTGGTCTGGTACGGAATGTAAAATTTTGGAGTGATTTATCTTGTTTGGTGATTGTTATGACTCCTTAGGTTCTCTAGGTCTCCTTAGTGTCTTGATTTGGAGGAAGATAGATAGTAGAATTTGACTTGTTGGTGTTTAAGTGTGTAGGTGGGACACCCTTCCTGTGCTTCATAATTTTATCGGTCTTATTATTCTTTTCTACTCTATTCTCACTTATTTGAGAGAGAGTTACACTTTTCTAGCATATCAATTGTTTCTTGAAAGTTTTGCTTATTGGATTAATGGATCCTATACTCATTTGACATTGTTTCCATTCTTAACATTCATATTTGTTTCTTATAGCAATGTCGCTTATTGGAGTTAAGGTTTGAGACTTCTATATTTCATTCTATATCTCTAGCCATTCGTTTCAATATTTCATTTCATCCTATTACTATTCATTTGAAAGTAATCTCTCTGTGGGTATACCATTTTACTTATTCGAATTTCACTTGCTTGATGTACTCCCTACCTAAGTACATCATTCATATTCTTGTTGATCTTTGTTAATCCTATTATTTTATTATTAAATCCTGAGCCATTACTTTGCTTGTAATTGCTCACTCAAAGTACTCGGCACTGTCCTATTGTTATCATTTCTTATTCGTACTTCTTTGGTATTGCGTGCTGAGATACTCTTGCCACTCATGTTTCTATTGAATTAATCATCTCTTATTTCTTAATTTCATTTCGCCTCAAGTACAACTTACTTGTTGGTTCCTTGAACAATTATCGAGAATTGAAATATCTACTTGTTCAGGAATTTTTGTTCAACATACTCAGCACTGTTTTGACTCGTCATCATCCTTTGTTCGTACGTATTTAACTGATAGGTGCTGAGACATTTCTTATCTTAGTTATCATGTTTCCTTATTAAACTATTAACCTCTTGATTCTCTAACCTGTTTGAACTCTTGTTCACTTGATTGTTGGCTCAAATATGATTTTTCATATTCGTATTTCCTTGTAAATTTCATAAGAGCCATATTCTGACAAATGTCACTTTTGAGATATTCCCTTGATCGGTAATCATTCATGTTATCGTGAATGAGTTTTTAAACCCTCAGGGTGTTCATAGAGCTCTTTTGTGTAATAGGGGATGATTGATAAGTAGTGGTGTCATGCTAGGACTTTGGAGTTGTGATTTCTTTCATATGCAATAAGATATTAGGTAGGAGAGAATTATGAATTGGAGATTGTCTTGGAATTATGATCATCAACTTGCAGTCAACAGCGATTGTTCTTTTGAGGTCTTTGGTTAGTTGTCATCCTAAGAGATAAATGAGAACTAAGAGAAGTATTGTTATGCGTAACGATTGAGGATTTAATTGTCTATCAGTTTGAGAATTGCGCGGACGCAATTGTTTTAAGGAGGGGAGAATGTGAAACCCCACTTTCTTGCTTATCTCGTTTTACGTGCTATACCTCGTTTTGCGTGCATATGATCTGTTTATGTGCTATAGGACCTAGAAAGTTATAATTTTGATGTCAATACTTCTAATACGTGCTAAATGTGCATTCATGAAATTTTCATCAAAAACGGAGTCAGAAATTTTATCGTCGATTTTCAGTGAATAGTGTTTTCGAAACACGTCCGCTATAATTTTGAAACTGGTCTTTTTAACCCTTCTAGACCTAGTCCACGGACTTTAATAGACCTGTGTTTGATGAAAACGATTTTAAAATCGGCTTAAGAATTTATTAGGGTTTTTACACCGACTTTTGCGAAAATCGAGTTTTAAGCCGACTCGGGTGGAATTCTTTGAATGTAAAACTTCTTGTCACCTAAAAATAATCCACTTGAGATATCTTGGGGGTTGCATATTTATTTTTAACTTGGTGAGCACTAAAATGCAATTAAAGTCATTAAAAACACAAAAATACCTATTAAAACTAACTTTGACTTTGCATTTTTTTAATTGACCAAGCTTTTTATTATATAATGTCATCAACACACACTCACACAACACAAAACACACTCCAAAAACACACACAAAACCGTGGCTCCTTGGAGGAGAAAGATAAAGGCATTTTCAAAGCATTTTTCTCACAGATTTTGCGTTTCAAAGCCTAATTGAGTGATTCAAAGCTTGAAATTGATTGTTTGGCATCCATTCTACACATTTCTTGCATCAAAACACATCAAAGGTGAGAGAAAAATTATAGATCTCAAAATGTCATTTTTGTGTTTTTGCGTATAAATGAAGATTGAACCGTTAGAATTGAAATCTGATGTTAGATTATTGCTCCTTGCATGCTAGGGATCATTATATACTAATACTACGAGTTTCTGTCGGATATAGCATAATTTTTATTTTCCGGGTATTTAATTTTGATTAAAATGTTCAAAGTTGATTTAATTGAGTTGCGTTGCTCGAAATCGATTGCCGTCGATTTCTAAATACTTGATAATTACGTGTTAGCGCTGTTGTAATGCCGAATTTTCGATTACATTGTTTGTGTGGAAATCCGGAAAATCCAGCCATGACGTCATAGGGTTTTAGGGTTATCGGGCATGTTTTGGAGGTGTTATGGTGGATTTCCGAGAGGGCTAATGTAGTAGGTTGAATGGGTGAGTGATAGGAACTGATTTGGCAATGTTTGGATTAGTAGATTGTAAGTTATGAATTTTAGAAGTTAGGTTGTCATTCTTTAATTTCTTGAACGATGCCTTAGATGGTTGGGTAGTGTTCGAGTGATGAATGGTGAGTTGTTGTTGAGTAATTTAGAGTTTAATTATGAATATTATGCATGTCCGGTTAGATGGCCTACTTTGTCATCTAACTACGTTGTTTGATGTTTAATTTAATATTGATGATATATTGATGTTATATTGATGTTATTGATTGATTATTATTGAATGCGGGAATCGGGCACTCTTGTTGCTGATCTCCCAATTGATTGATCGATTTATGCTTGCATGATGATTGATGAAAATGGAGCCTTGGTATGTGTGTGCCACCTCTCGGGCAGCGTCGGGCTGTCGGGTTGAAACCGGCATGACTGCCATAGGCTACCCCCAGCTCGCATGACGGAGATGTCATGGAGGGAAGGGGATAGTGAGGTACCTCGGGTGCGTGAGTAATGGGGAGTTATAAGAAGAACGGTTGAGATCGTGATGGCGTTTGGAGCTACACCAAATAGAGTATCCTTACTGAATGGTCATATAGTTATGTGATGATAGCTTTATTTATGTTGTTATGTGATGATAGCTTTATTTATGTTGTTATGTGATGATAGCATTATTTATGTTGTTATGTGATGATAGCATTATTTATGTTGTTATGTGATGATAGCATTATTTATGTTGTTATGTGATGATAGCATTATTATTGTTGTTGTGTGTTTACTTGCTCAAAGGACTAAATCCAAGGAGCGTAGTGAATACTGTCGAGATCTATCGGATCCTCACTGGGCTTATGTATATAAGCTCACTCTCTATTAATGCATGCTTACAGGTGTTGCAGAGCCGGATTACGGGTATGTGCCTCCTGAAGAGGAGAATGTGGAAAATGTGCTTTACGTGGACGAGTCATATGTTCCCGAGTCTTATCCATGATTATATGTTGTTTAATGTCATGTATATTAGTTTAATAGACTTTTATATGCTTTGTGGTTCTTATTGTAATAGATGTTGGAAGATGATGATCCAAATGGTGTTAACTTAGTGGCTTTCTTTTGTCTATGGTTAAGTTGTAAATATGTCTCAACTTATTTTTGAAATGTATGATAAGGTTGAGGTATTGTATGTTATGTTGGAACGGAGGCGTATAACGAGGATGGTTTATTGTATATTATGATTGTGTTGTATGTTGTTGTTTGAATTAAGGAGTTGCTGGATGTATGATGTTTAATGAGGTTGGTTTGGAACCTCGGTGTCCTATTTACTGTCGTTATACTGCCGAAATTCCGTTGCGTCCTGACTGATCATAGGAGGGGTCGAGTTGGGGCGTGACATAAGATGCTTATGTGACATAGAAAGTGGATAATTCGATATGCCAAATTACTTATTTTGGGTAATGGAAAAAATTACGAGGATGAATGTAATACTATGTAGATTGTAAGTCACAATCTTGGAGTACTTATAATAACTAATAATGTTGATATGCATTTGGAGTTATTCAATCTTTAATGGTTGCTGATGGATTTATCTAAGGATTATAAGGATTAGATTCGACTAAGTGGCTTTAAACAATGTGGATCCTTGCAGAATTAATAAAATATTGACAAGTTTAAGTTCATACCTACTTATAGATAAGTGTTGACTGCACTACTTAGATGTATGAACCCTAGAACTCGGAGTTATAAATCTTGAGGACTACTAACCTACTTGAGGCATTAGTTTATAGGATGTTGTGTAAGAATGTACGTGTGTTATAACTGCTTCGAGAGTTTGGAATATTGGTAAAGGAAAAGATTATGTAGTATGTGTTGGTAAGATATGTGATATACATTAATGATTCATGTTAGTTCTAAAATGATTAAGTCTTGAGCCATTAGCATAGTTTAGTGTTGAACAGCACATATGAGTATAGATGTGTACAAGGAGTTAATAAGTGAATTTGGGGTCTACTTATATTCTCGGTCATGACCCTCGTATATAGGAGCTAAATGTTACCAATACTAGGACATCTTGATAGATATACATAGAGTAATATATGTGAATTTAGACTTGAATTAAACCCCAAAAATTATATGCTAGCTTTAGGTGTTGTAACTTATACTTGTGCTATAATGGCTTATTGATTATGATATAGGTGTTATTGAATATATTTTTGTTTTATGTGTTGATTTGAGCTAGGGTTTGACATCTAGATGTGACTTGGGAGAACTTTGATGTTATATTATGCTAAAGAGTTGAGATTCTTAGTTAAATACAGTGTCTTACTTGTGTTATATGTAAATTGGGAGGTGTTACAAGATATGGATAAGCATTCAAGCTACTTGGTGCTAGGTGGTGTCTTAGTGAACTTTGTGTGTTACTTGTTAGTTTCAAGAGACTTTTCGCTTGGTATTAAAAAGGCTGGAAATGTTATGTTAATAAAAATGTAGTGCTTGATTTCCTAAGGATAAAAATAAGGAAGCATGATAGAGGAGTGAAACTTAACAAGATGATAACCAAGTAATGTTAAATTGAGTAGGAATTATGCTTGGTGTTTAGACTCTTAATGTTTGTATGGGTAATTTAGATTCATTGATTTTGACTTGCAAGATTTTGAGGTGTATTAGTTTATGAGATTATTGAAATGATAATTACTCATAAGTGAGACATTGATTGAACCATCTTTGAACTTAAACTACAGATACTAATTACAACCTGATGCATTTGGACTTGGAGTACTTATTGATAGCAAGGTTACCGATAGGATAATTACGGTGGTTTAAAGGTTGGAACCGCTTTCCCACTATATGTTTAATATTATTATTTGAGATTGATACATAATTAAAATTTATCTTGAACTTGAGTAAAGGTTTTAAAAATTGAATAAATCCCCTTCAAGGCTATTAAGATTGATCAGTTGAGTTAGGTAATTCAAATAGTTGATTTCATTCTCACTATTATAAGGGCTATCATGTTTGAGGTATATAATATGTTCTAAAGCCTGAGCTTGAGGTAGATAAGCTTAACTTCGTCAATGGAAGTCTTGTTACATTTTTAGCAGTCAACCTCTTTGTTACTATTAGTATGAAAGAATTACGAGGACGTAATTCTGTTAACGGGGGAGGATGTGAGACCCCGCATGAAACTCCATAGGCATTTTATAGTATTTAATGCGTTCTTGCATCACTTAATGTGCATTTACATTGTTCTAAGTGCATTTAAGTCCACTTACGTGCATTTGAGTGTTTTAAATATTGTAGACAATACTTAAACTTTACCAATTTAAACTAGCAAACTAATTAGTTAGAAACTGACTAGAATGGTAAACTAGAAAATAAGTATTTAGTTGGAAGACAATTTGGTCATTAGGCTTTTAACTAAATATCCTACCTATCAATCTCTACAAAGCAAAGCAAACAACACACACACACACCCATCAGTTCATACACACACAACACATATACACGGCTGCAGAGAAGAAGAAAGAAAAAAAAAAGAAAAGAGGAAAGAAAGGAAGAAGAAAATGAAGAAGATCATGGGGTTCAAACCATTTTCAAATCTATTTCTTGCATCTCATAGCTATCTTCAAGACTTTTCTTGGATTTGTTGTCTTCACTTTCAAGATTTGAGGTGACGGATTCTTTCAAAAGTTTGTTTTTAAAGCTCATCCAAGGTGATATGCTGAATAGATGTTGATCTTCTTTATTATGGTACATGATATAAGAGTTTAGTGTATGATTTGGGCATTTTACATGTTGATAGATCTAGGGCTTAACCTATCATGCTTTTGGTGTTCTTGATGAATTAAGAAGTTGTAGTATGTGTTAGATGATGTATAAGCATGCTAAGTGAGGTATTGGAATTATGGTGAAGTGAAGATTGTATATACACTCATGTGTTGCAAGAAGAAAGAAAGAATTGGAGTTTGAAGGTGAAATTTGCGTAGCTGAGTTTGGTGGGCCGATTGATTTTGTGTATCAACTGACTGGTTTTATGTATTGACCAGCTGCTTTGTGTGTTGGTTGGTCGGCTACTTTGTGTTGGTTGGCCTGTTGCTTTATAATGGTAGGCCGGCTGGGTTTGAATTGTTTTCATGATAGATTAAGTGCTTGTTAAGTTTCTTAACATTTAGATTGTAGAATGTGGGTTTTATAGTTGTTTAATTGCTTGAATTGTTTAGCAAGTAGGCATGTATATTGTTGAAGTAAATTAAGTGTTGAGAAGTTAAATGTTGATTAGTGTATTGAATATACTTGTGATATACTTATTATGCCACTTCTAAGTGCATTACATATTATTGATTTTTGACAACATAAGCTAAGATGTTAATGGTTGATTGTTTATATGGTACCCTTCTTGCATCTTTGGTTAAATTGTATATATGACTCAAATGCTTATGCCACAGGAATTTGGTCTTGTTCAATTGCTTATATGTTAAGTCCTGAATGCTCCACGTGCTTGTTCAATGGTATCCTCGTCACGGTTGCAACCTTTCATGTTGGTGTGGTATAGGGAGGAAGTACTATATGGAACAAAATGTTATACTACTATGATAGTGGGAGCCACCTCTTCCACCCGTATGAGTTACTTCTTGAGCCTTGTA
Source organism: Ehretia macrophylla (assembly GCA_037974665.1). NCBI lineage: Eukaryota > Viridiplantae > Streptophyta > Magnoliopsida > Boraginales > Ehretiaceae > Ehretia > Ehretia macrophylla. Next base: position 11,865,682 of record CM075768.1, read on the forward strand.
CTACTCTATCTAGTTTGTATAGGATAGGGAGGAAGTGCTATACCGAACAAAGAACTATATTACTATGATGATGGGAGTGACCTCTTGCATCTGTATGAGACACCTCTCGAGCCCTGTACCACTCTCTTGATTAGGTTCTATATGCTATAATCTTGTTATGTTTTCTCACAATAAGATATGTTGTTTACGCATAGGTTATGTTCTTATGTGCATAGCACAGTTTTACTAAAGCATTTTCAAAGGATAAATGTTTGTGAAAACCCTTCCCATTCCTCCTTCACTGAGCTTGGTGTAGCTCACCCTTATTTCCCACAATTACAAGTGAGGTTGAGCCCGAGCAGGCCCTTCAAGGTGATAAAGGAATTCCCTGGTTCGATGAGAACGATTTATGTTTGCTGTGATTTTTGTGCTTGTTGTTGAAGACATAGTCTTGTTGTATAGAGGATATTTTGTATAATTGAACAACTTGAAACATTGTAATATTCTTTTGGATACTAATGATGTGACTAAGTTTAACTATTATTCTTTTGAGACCTAGGACTTGAATGATGATTAGAAAGTATGTATGAACCAGTAGCTCGAGGTCTTGTATATATTTAACAGGGTAGAGTAGTTTTTTTTTTTTGGCTGGTGACTTTGGCAGTCTTTTGAAACTTTTATGGGTTATATAATGGTTGTATAGGTTGTTAAGTTGTTAATCACAGGTTTTAAGTGTTATGATACGTCACATTCTAGGGCCTTAACCTTTGCGGGTATCTGGGTCGGGGTGTGACAGGCTGAGTTGGGCTGGGCTGGGCTTAAATGGGCTAGGTCAAAAATTATATGACCCAACTCGGCCCACCTATATGTAGTGGGCTGGGCCGAGTTGAGCCCACTTTCAACCGAGTTGGGTTAGGCCCGAATTTTCATGTGCTGGGCTGAAATGGGCTTGTGTCGGCCTAGCTTAAATGCTACGTGTAGTCCAAAGGAACAAAGACATGGGTAACAGATTGTTCTGAAAACCTTGAGTCTGGAATAGTCATGTTATATCCCATTTAATAGTTCATGAAGAGAATTCTTAGCAAGTAAAGATGTAGGCAAACAGTTTATCAAATAAACAGCACTAGAAAATGCATGCACACAGAATGCAAAAGGCAAACTTCTATGGGCCAATATTAATGTTAGTCTTATTTCGACAATGTGGTGATGCTTTCTTCAAGCTACCCTATTCTGTTCTGGTGTTCCTGGACAAGAGAGGCGATGAACAATTCCCTGATCATGAAAAAGTTTTTGAAGAGTATGATTAACAAATTCACATCCCCTATCATATTGCACACATTTAACTCTTGTATTGCATAAAGTTTGAACCATACTAAAGGAATCCTCAATGGAGTCTCTAAAGATAATTAATTGCTGTTTTAGAGACTCCATTGAAGAAAAACCAACACCAATGAGAGTCTCTAAAATACTATTTGACACTTTTTGGCAAAAAAATGACATCACAACAACCTTGAGGAGCCAAAATAGCACCTGCTCTCTATTTTTTCATCAAATTTGTTGAAAAAATAGAGACTACACAAGAAGACAAAAACGAGTCTCTATTTTGACAAGATTGACGATCTGACACTCTGACAAAATCAGATTGTCAGATCTGAAAAAAAAAATTACAAATTTTTTTTTATCAGACAAGGAAAAAAAAACAAAAGCCAACATATGCTGACAATAGAGCCGTTGGAAAGCAGAAAAAAAAAATTATGTCAGTTGAAATTCATGTATATATGCAAGCAAATCTGGAAACAAAAATACCATCAACACATATCATAAATCTTTCAACATACCAAAAATTTGAAACAAAAAAATCAAAATTATCAAAGAAACAGAAAAAATGCAAAAACAAACAGTAGGGGGGGGAGGGGAGGGGGGAGGGGGAGTCGTTCGCTGCACATACACACACATATGTATATACAAACACACACATACACACACACACACACATATATAAGAGGGAGGGAGGGACAGAGAGATGGGGGGTTGCATCGCGATGTAGAGAAGGAGAGGGAGAGAATGAAGGGGGGGGGGGGGGGGAGGGAGGGGGTACATCGCGCTGTAGAGAAGGAGAGGGAGGGGGGTACATCGCGATGCAGAGAAGGAGAATGAGAGAATGAGGGAAGGAGGGAGGGATGGAGGGAGGGAGGGAGGGGGGGTTGCTTTTATAGTTATGGTTTTAATTATATTTTTTTAGTTTAGGTTATTTTTTTAATTTAGTTTTATTTTTATTTTAGTTTATGATATTTTTTTTAATTATATTTTTTTACTTTGGGTTATTGTTTTTATTATATTTTTTGAATGATATTTTAATTATATATTTATTTAGGGTTTTGTTTTTTATTTTTTAATGTTATTTTAGTTTATGATATTTTTTTTAATGTTATTTTAGTGTATTTTATTTTTTAATTATATATTTAATTAGGGTTTTGTATTTTATTTTTTAATGTTATTTTAGTTTATGATATTTTTTAATGTTATTATAGTGTATTTTATTTTTTAATTATATATTTAATTAGGTTTTTGTATTTTATTTTTTAATGTTATTTTAGTTTATGATATTTTTTAATGTTATTATAGTGTATTTTATTTTTTAATTATATATTTAATTAGGGTTTTGTATTTTATTTTTTAATGTTATTTTAGTTTATGATATTTTTTTTAATGTTATTATAGTGTATTTTATTTTTTAATTATATATTTAATTAAGGTTTTTTATCTTATTTTTTAATGTTATTTTAGTTTATGATATATTTTTTTAATGTTATTATAGTGTATTTTATTTTTTTAATTATATCTTTATTTAGGGTTTTTTATTTTATTTTTTAATGTTATTTTAGTTTATGATATTTTTTTTAATGTTATTTTAGTGTATTTTAATTTTTAATTATATTTTTTAATTAGGGTTTTGTATTTTATTTATAACTCTCTTTTTTTTCCTTTTATGGATTAGCAGTTATGGAATGTATAGACGGAATTTCTAGGGGTTGCAATTTCACGCATGAAGATGATAAGGTTTTATGTCGGGCTTATATCGCGATTAGCGAAGATTCTTTGATCGGGATAAACCAAACATCAGGAACAATGTGGAATCGAGTTTTACAAAAATATGAAGAGTTACACCCCCCCACCACCCCCCAACAATCCAAGTGAAAAAATAACAACAAAGAGCTTTAAATCCCGATGGATGCAAATAAACGGACGGATGAGATTGAGGAAAGGAAATCCAATCCAATGGATGGTGTTTGGATAAGATATTTGATATTGAGATAACAAACGAACGGATGATATTGAATATAGAGAATCTAATTCAATGGATATTATTTAGATAAAAAATTTGTGATTGAGATAACAAATGGACAGATGAGATTAAAGAAAGGTAATCCAATCCAATGGATGTGACAATGGATAAGATATTTGATATTGAGATAACAAACGGACGGATGAGATTGAGTATAGAAAATTCAATCCAATGGATATTATTTAGATAAAAGATTTGTGATTAAATTAATAAAATTAATTAATTTACAAATTGAATAAAATGAAGAACAAAAAAAACAAATATAAACGCAACACACAAGAAAATTTTAATTCAATGGGTAAATTAATGAGGATTCTTAATTAAGATTTTTTTAAGTAGGTTTTTTTTTTAATTAGAGATTTTTAATTAGTTTTTTTCAAAATACAATTATGTAATTAAACGTAATCCTAATTTTTTAAATGTGATGTTCGTAGCAAATTTTATATTTTTTGCTTGAAATATTCGTTAAAAAAATTGAGATAATCTAAATAACAATTAATTTAAAAAAATGTAACACACGAGAAAAAATTACACATAATCAAATTATTATGTAAAATTAAAATTAACACGATATAAAAATTCAATTTTATAGAGACCGTCACTAGAGATTTTTTTTTATCTTGGTATCTAAATGGGTTTCTAAAATAGTGTTTTTGCCTTAGTCTCTAAGTGGGTCTCTAAAATACTATTTGATCTCTATATGAGTCTTTAAAATGATGGATAGAGACCCATTAAAAAAACTCCATTGAGGATAGCCTAATAAAACCAGGAAAAATGGTAGCAACATCACATTTTTTAATAAGTGGATAAAACCAAGTAAAATGACTATAGTCATCTACTAATACAAGATAAAATTGAAAACCATCAGAAGAAAGCATAAGGGAAGTCCCTCTACATCACAGTGTATAATATACAATAAAGAACTAGAACACTGTAATTTATTCTCAAAAGGAAGATGTTGACTTTTGCCCAATTTACAACTACCACATAAGCTATTATCAGATACATTAAGAGATGTGGAAATGACTTTATTAAGTTGTTGAAGAATGTGGGCAGATGGATGACCCAAACATGCATGCTAGACGTCAGAATCTGCTTTATTAGCGAAGATGGAATGCTTAGAAGGCTGAGGAGGAGAATAAAGTCCGTTACTAAGCGTCCCCTGGTACATCAATTGTCTTGTCTTCACGTCCTTGATCAAATAACCAGAAGATGTGAAAACAAAAAAAACAATTATGATCTCTGGTAATTTAGGCAACAAATATAAGACAGCTTAGTGAGCTAAAAGACATGCAAGACTTGACATTGTGAATTAGAGCCTTCGGATAATTTAATAGATGTTTGACCAGTATGAGAAATAAGGAGACCATTTCTATTTCCAACAATAATAGTATCAGTACCAGAATACGGAAGCTTACTTGAAAGTTGATTACTATCAAAGGTCATGGTGTGAGTCACGCCAATGTCCAAGTACCAATTCGGAACAATTGGGTTGTTAATAGTGATAGCATTGAGTACTTTGGTAAAATCTTCGATAGCCTCATCGGGAGCCCAACAATTGTTCGCCTTCTAATATAGGTAACCACACCTATAACAAACCATAGGAGATGTAGACGATGCCGAATGACCACAGCCATGGATAGTCTTGAGACTCCCACAACCACATTTGCCTTATGTATTACTTCGGCCAGATTGTGAAACATGATATAGCTGCTGCGAATTGTCGAGTGTAGAATGAGAAATTGATTAATGGTTCTAAGAATTAGGCAATATTGATGCAGTGATAGTTTGGAAAAACCAAAGGAACGTGTTGGAGAAGCAATAAAAGTCGTAGACTGAGCAAGCAATGTCAACGGAGACAACCTTAATTCAAAATCCAAGAGGAGGCCACAGACTTTGGCAAATGTGGGACTGACTATTGAATTATAGAGATTATAAAGTTGTACAAATCTCTAATAGTCAAGCTTGTTGAATTATAAAGATTACATAGTTGTACAAATCTCTAATAGTCAAGCTTGTTGACTATTAGAGATTACAGAGGGTTGTGAGGGATTGATAGGCTTAGATTGAGGGATTTAAATTCTCTATAAATACCTTTTATATTTTTAATCAATGATAGAATGAAGAAAACCATTTCATTAGTTTTGAAAATGGTATCAGAGAGGTATATGATTATTTAAATATCAAACCCAGAGAAAATAATCCCAGAAATCCCAAACATATCTATAAAAAAAAAAAAATCAGTCTTTGACTGACTCAAACCCAAACCCAAATTCAGATTCATCCAGAAATCAAAAAAAAAAAAAAAAACTCAGATTCAAATCCAAATACTCATAATCAAAACCAATGAAAAAAAATAATACCCTCAAAGCCAAAGTTGAGAAATAAACCCGTTCAGTCGCCGGAGTTGTTGCGCCTCTCGCTGCCTTCTATCGTGACTCATGTCTGTGTGAGTCCTTTTTTTTTGTATGTATGTGTGATGTTGAAAATCTCCTAATAGGTTAACACTATATTTCCATCCCATGAATTATTTTTTTGCTACTAATGTGAACTTTTGAAGATATCTGCAAATACAATCCTTTGTGGTAGACCGACTCAATTTTCCATTTGAATGTGAAAATGTTTTGGTCTCACTTCGCTAAAAACCATCTCAGCACGCAGCACATAAGATGCCAACCATAGGAAAGTTGGTTTAGTGATAAAAGAAAACATAATTATAAGATGGCCCTACATGTTTTTTATCTTTGCTTTTCATTTTTTATTTTTCACGTGAGAATGTTTTGGATCTCAAATGTTTTTGTTTGTTTCTAACTTGGACAAAAAACTAGCAAGTCAGGTGAGATCATTCATGTTTTTATTTTTCTTTCTTGTTCTTTCTGTGAACATTCAAGAAAGGTGAAATCAAAAAGCTTTGTGGTAAAAGTATAGTAAGGTGTTTTATTGTGAAGACTAAATTATTTTTTCTGACAAAGTTTTTTTTTTTTTTTAAAGTGAGTGAAATATCTGGGATTAAATCTGTTCCAGTTATAGTTCAGTCCGAATGAGTTTTTAATGCAGGAATCTCTCTTACCGAATCCAATTATGACATATGGTCTCAGCTCATAGAAATGCAAATTGCTGAAAGAGATAAAAGCTCATACTTTCATGGTAAGAATAAACAACCTATAAAATCTAATGAAGGCAATGAAAAATGGTATACTAAAAATTAAAAGGTCAAACGGTGGCTGCTAATGTCGATGTCTCCAGAAATTATGAGGTGTTATTTACGATTACCCACAGCCCATGATATTTGGACTGCCTTGTCAAAAGTGTTTTATGATGGCAGTGATGAATTACAAGTATTTACTTTGAATCAAAAAGCATATTTTGCAAAACAAGCTTGGCAGATTCTCTCTGTGTATTATGGAGAACTGAGATATATTTTTCAAGAATTAGATCATCATGATACGGTGGTTATGAAAGATCCAGATGATGTCAAATCCTACCGCAAGACTATTGAGCGACTAAGAGTACACATATTCCTCGCTGGATTGGATGAGGATTTTGATTCAATCAGACGAGAGATTTTGCGTAGAGACTCAGTACCAAATCTGGATGAATGTTACTCTTTGGTTCAACGAGAAGCTATTCATCATACCACCCTCAAAGGCAATTCCGATACATCTTAAGCTAGTGCTATGGTTATTCGTCACTAATCTAATCATCGTCAACAAGATCATGCTCGAGCCAACAATGGTAGACCACCCAGTGGTATTAACAAGTGTTCTTACAAATGCACTCATTGCAATAAGACTGGTCATACCAAAATTCGTTGTTTTGAGATTGTGGGCTATCCAGAATGGTGGGATCCTAGTCGCGCAAAAAAAATCAACCAAAGCCATCTGTTGCAGTTGTTGATACAAAGATGGAAGATGAAATTACTAACAACACCTCGACATTGGTAATCATTGCAAACAATGGTGGTAAGGTTTTAAATATTTCTACACTTATTTTGAATAGAGCATGGATAATTGATTTTGATACGATAGATCACATGACATATGATTCTAGACAAGTCTCATAACTCAAACACTCATCCTAAAGATTTGTCTCTACTGCAAATGGAACTTCTACCCTAGTGCTTGGGGAAGGATCTTTGACGTTAACCAGTACATTGAATTTAAATTCTATTTTTGTTGTTCCATCTTTAGATTACAACTTTTTGTCAGTTTCTCAAATAACTACTACTTTATCTTGTGCTGTAATTTTTTGGCCTGATTTTTGTGTGTTTAAGGACATCAAAACCAGGAAGACGATTCCTTATGGTATTAGGCAGGGGAAGCTATATTACTTGGACTTGGAATCAAATAGTTCTGAAAGCCTACGACAAGCTCTGACAGTAGGTGGTCCTGAAGATAATAAAAAGAAAGATATATGGTTATGGTATCGTCGTTATGGACATGCTTCTTTTGGATATCTAAAAAAATTATTTCCCAGTTTATTTACAGAAGTTGATATTTCTAGTTTTAAGTGTAATGTTAGTGATCTTGCCAAAAGTCATTGTGCTTCGTTTCCATTACAGTTGAATAAAAGTCCACTTCTTTTTATATTGATTCATTCTGATGCCTGGGGTCCATCTAAAGTCACTACTTCGGGTGGGACACGTTGGTTTGTAACATTTATTGATGATTGTACTAGGATGACATGGCTTTGCTTGATGAAATCCAAAAGTGAAATGAACTCAATATTCTAATAGTTTCATAAAAAAATTGAAACTCAGTATAAAAGGAAGATTCAAGTTCTTCGCATTGACAATGGTGGAGAATATCATAGTACTGAGTTTCAACGATATCTGAAAGCACAAGGAATGATTCATTATACCACTTACTCTAACACACCCCAACATAATGGGGTGGCTGAACGAAAAAATCGACACTTGTTGGCGGTTGTCCAATCTTTGTTAATCAAAGCCCATATGTCACTGTCTTTTTGGGGAGAAACAGTTATCTTTGCAGCTTATTTAATCAATCGGGTACCCTCCAGCACCATCAATTTCAAAACGCCATTTCAAACACTTATTGATACGGTTGTTGCCCGAGTTGTTGCACATTTAACTCCACAGTCTTTGGGTGTGTGGTGTTTGTACACCTTCACAAGCATCAACAAACCAAATTAACGCCTTAAGCCAAGAGATGTGTTTTTGTTGGTAATGCCACTCATCAGAAAGGTTATCGGTGTTACAATCCTCCAACATATTGATTATTTATCACAATAGATGTTATTTTTCATGAAGACGCAATGGTATAATATTATATCAAAGTGAATTTCAGCGGGAGTACCAGATGAAAATTGAAACTCTAGATTATGATAATCAAGGTGAAGACAACTTAGATATAAGTGATATAACATTGGATTCCAGTGGTGATGACTCACAAATTGAAAAAAATCAGAAAATGGGTGAATTGGATTTAAGTGGTATAATATTAGATCAAAGTGGTGATGATCACCCAATAACTGAAAAAGTAGGTCTATCTCCAGCCCAACTTGAAACTGAGTCTCTAGAAAATATGGCTTCTTCTCCAGTCGACATATCATACCAATCGTTTACTGAAGATGTTCCTAAGCCACAAAGAAGACAATTACCACATCGTCACACTAGAGGTATTCCTAAACCCACATATGAGCCAGATCTTTCTAGTAAAGTAAAATATCCCATGAGCCATTATGTGTCTAACCATCATTTGTCGGAATCAAATATGTTTTTTGTGAATCAATTATTTGTTGTATCTATTCCTAATAGTGTGCAGGAAGCCTTAGTTGATCCTAGGTGGAAAACAGCTATGAACGAGGAGATAAAATCCTTGAAAAAAATCAAACATGGGAGTTGGTTGATCCTCCACCAGGAAAGAAGCCAATTGGATGCCTGTGGATTTACACTATAAAGTACGAGGCTGATGGCACAATTGAACGCGTTAAGGCAAGACTGGTAGCAAAATGATACACTTAAACCTATGGGATTGATTACACAGAAACATTTGCACCTGTAGCCAAAATCAACATAGTTCGTGTCTTGCTATCTCTAGCAGCTAACCTGGATTGGCCCTTACACAGTTCGATGTGAAGAATGCTTTTCTCCATGGTGAATTATTTGAAGAAGTCTACATGGATCTCCTACCTGGGTGCATGATACCAAAAAGGCACAACCAAAAGGTATGCAAGCTAAAAAAATCATTGTATAAGCTGAAGCAATCTCTTAGAGCATGGTTTGGAAGGTTCACAAAAACTATGATTGCATTTGGTTACCATCAAAGCAACTCAGACCATACTCTTTTTATAAAAAGTTATAAAGAAAAAATCATTACGCTCATTGTATATGTGGATGATATGGTGGTTACAGGTAATGATCCTAATGAAAAGAAGGCCTTACAGAATTATCTATCCAAATAGTTTGAGATGAAATATCTATGCCCCTTAAAATATTTTCTTGGGATTGAAGTCTCCTGTTCTAATAAGGGAATATTTTTGTCTCAAAGAAAATATGCCTTAGATCTATTACAAGAAACTGGTATGTTAACATGTTAACCAATCGATACTCTAGTAGAAGAAAATTTGAAGCTATGTGTTGAAGATACCAAGTACCAGTTGACAAATAAAGATATTAGAGACTTGTAGGGAGATTGATGTACTTATCTTACACCAGACCAGATCTTGATTATGCATTGAGTATTGTTAGTTAGTTTATGCATAATCCTGGTGAACGACATATGGATGTTGTTATTCGAATTTTGAGGTATTTGAAGTCTGCTCCGGGAAAAATGAATATTATTCACTAAAAATGTAAACTATCAAAACATAGAAGCATATACTGATACTGACTAGGCTGGTGATGTGGGTAACAGACGATCTACTTCTAGTTACTTTACCTTTGTAGGAGGTAATCTTGTGACATGGAGAAGCAAGAAATAAGGTGGTGTAGCTCGCTCAAGTACAGAAGTTGAATTCAGAGGTTTCGCAAATGTTCTTTGTGAGGCATTATGGCTAAGACTTTTCTTGCAAGATTTAGGCATTTTATTTGAACAACCTATCCGATTGTTTTGTGACAATAAAGAAATACGTGATACTGCACATAATCTAGTTCAGCATGACCGAACAAAGCATGTCGAGGTAGATAGATTTTTCATTAAGGAAAAACTAGATGAAAAAATTGTGGAATTACCTAAGATTCGTTCAGATGATCAATTGGTTGACATTGTCATAACCCAGTTTACCTATATAGTCTCTAATACCACAATAATTACAAGGAAGGGATTATATTCAAACTTACATCAACCTCAACAATATGGGATCGTGATGCCACGGGTTTAAGAAGATCACTCCTATTAAGTCTGCTAAGGCATATTATAATAGCCCGAACACTATTATCCATAAATCAATACATCAAAGCTATTAACATTGCTTCCCAAATACTAAATCCCAAGTTTTCTAAATTAATTTTGCAATACCTAGCTGCTACATCAATTCTAAAAAAATACATATTATACAAACTTAATCACTAATATTATATATTTATATCTTCTTTACATACAACCCTCAAGTACAAATTCTACTTGTTACAAATCTTCTTAAACATTCATTGATATACGACAAGAAACTCCAAATGTTGCCAAAGTACTTGGCATCTCAAGATACAACCACCAGCTACATAAATACAAGGACCTAGAACCACCAAATTACATTATACAGGTCCAACTACAATGTCTAGGCCTCAAAAGAATAATGTACCGAGTTAGTTACAAAACTAAGTGTTTAAAAGGTTTATACATTACATCAAATAGTTCATATACATAACTTATTCCATTACAACAAGAGATTTATCAACATCACCAAGCATGAGTCATCTAAGGCAAAAATCCGTTCATCACACAAAGAAACTTCTCCTTCATCTTAGGGAGCTGGCTTAGGCTCAGCCTCACCTGTAATTGTTAGAAAGAAGGGTGAGTTACACCTAGCTCAGTGAAGGGTAAGGGGCAAAGGAATTTTCGCAAATCTATTATCCTTGGAAAACCTTCGAAGAAAACTATGCCATACACGAAGGAATATAAGTTGCAACTCGAAAACCTAATATCTTGGACATTTAATAAGAAACAGAATTAAACATGATAACAAACAATCAACTCTACTCCCTGAGGATCTCAAGGGACCAAGCGAGAGTAGGAAACCACATAATAAAAAGGATACAATTGCAAGAGCATTTGTTGGAGATGGTCAGTCTCGAATCATTAGTCAAAATTTTCCCTAAACACGCCAAACAAGAGGGTACTCCGGTTGTAACCCAAAACCATGGTAGCCGAGACCATCCTGACAAGCCCGACGCCGCCCAGGAGGAATCGGAACTTCAACCATGCCCCCATTAGGTTGCCTGAATCATTTAACATTTGAACAGGTACGCCCCAACTCTCCAGGGAGGAAAACAAAGCCATAAAGGGTATTGATAAATAGGAACATAATTGGAGGGCAACAAAGTAGGTTACCTCTGTCACATAAGCGTGTACAGGCATTTCAAACATTTTACCATACTTACATTGATCATATAGTATATCCTATAATCATGTAAACATGTATAACATGTAGCATGTAGAACACATGTAGAGGGCAACAAAGTAGGTTGCCTCCGGCATACAAGCATTAGCAAGTAGTGATGACTAAGAAGCTCATAGGTGAACCAAGATGCATCAAATAAACCTTATACAAACACAAACCCATATGTGATGCAAGAACAACTATTATGAACACTTTTGTAATGCCATAATAACCCCTACTATATCCCTTGAGTTATGCTATCAATTATACAACTTAATCATGCCTTAAAACAATGCAAAGAAGTCATGCACATGTAGAGAAAACAGAGGAGTCGGATGAGAAGTCGGACGAGTGGCTCGTCCGGCATGTCTCATTTGACTTTTCCAGAAGATGTCGGACGAGTGAAGCTGGACGAGTCACTCATCCAACTCCTCGTCCGACTTACCCAGCCAAGACAAGACTAGCTTTAGACTTTGCATAATCTAACACCAATTTCACTTCATCCTAGCAACTCTCATGCACCTACATGTCTTTTCTCTTCAACTTCAACTTCAAGACAACCAATACAACAAGCAACCACCACTACCTAAGAGCAATTCCACCATAGAATCAATTAAAACATGTAAGCTCAACAATTACAACACATAAAATCAATAAGCAAGACTTGTCACCTATGGTTGCATATACTAGTTTTCTACTCTAATTTATGTGTATGAAACCTATATTTAGACATTATGCTAGCATACAAGAGCAAGTACAAATCAAATATAGCACTACAACAATATCTTGAACCCTAGATCTTCATTTCAAACTCAACTTCACAATCTAACATGTATGTAACTCTAGTCATGCTCAATAATTTAATAGAACTCATCAACATGCTTTATGTGACTTTGTAAAGCTTTTAGAAAACTCTCCTCACCTTGGATGCAACAATAGATGCTAGGTAGAGCTTGAAGATGCAAGAATGTAGCTTGAAAATGCTAGAGAATGGAAGAGAATGGCTTGAAACCCCTCATTCTTCCTTCTTTTCTCTTCCTTTTTCTTCTTCTTCTTCTCTTCTCTCTTTCCTCTCTTGACCGTGTGATTGAGTGTGTGTGTTGTATGTGTGCCGAGTATGTGTATGTATGGTGTGTCTTGTTTGTTCTTTTGGTCAAAGGGATAGATGGGATATTTTAACTAAGGTCATTTACTAATTTGCCCCTTCAACTAATTGCATTCTACTAGTTTGTCATGCCATTACATCCTAACTAGATTGGTTCCTACTTGTAATTTGGTATATTTAATTAATGTCTACAATGTTTAAAACATCTAATGCACGTGAATGCACATGGTTACACGTAAAACGAGACTTATGCATATAAAATGATACAAATGCATATAAAATGCACAGTAATTAATATAAATACACATGCGGTTTCGTGCCGGGCCTTACAAACATCATCATCAACAGGTTTGCCTGCATAGTGAGTGCAAGTGATAAAGCCTTTGCTTGTTGAATGTAGGCATGAACGCACAGTGAGCCTTTGACAAGAGATTGAAGCTCCATTTTCAATTCTTGGATTTGGGCACGAGATTGTGATCCATACATCAATTCCAATTCCAAAGTGATCCAAATTCCAAACTTAACAAGAAGTATGTTTGTCCACCACTTGAGGGAGAACAGGGTCCGAGAAAGAGACTAAAATTCAGCCAAGCACCATTTGATCATGTCATGCCCATTTTGAGATAGTATCGGGAGACGTAGTTGGCTTAATAAGAGTACCATCAATACGCCCAAGAAGACCTTGACACGTGAGAACAGGGAATATTTAGGTCTTCCATAAAAGAAAGTTGACAGTACCCAATAACCTAGGTGTATTTAAGGAAGAAGTTTATGATGCTATTTGTAGGGAACTTGAGTATGCGGAAGAGCTGAGAAAATAACCTAGGCTGTTATACCATGAAAGAATAATATTTGCCGTTGAAATTCTTGGCTTTGTATTGATCATTATATAGAATTTTACATGATAGTTTAGTTACAAGGATATACACGAATATGTAAAATAAATTTTAAAAGATGTTTATCTCTAGCTCGTAGGAGACTACCTAAATTACAAGGATAATTCTAAAGCTGAATACGTCCTTAATATCTACTACTTTCTCATAGTTGCATCTAGTATGGTTGTTTTCTTCTTTGGAGTTCCAGTTGCCACTTTGTAGCCATAACGTTCATTTCTCCACTTTAAGATAGGTTGCGAGTTCTCTTTGACACAGTTTTAAAAGAAACTTGACTTGTGCATGACAAGAATTTATTAATCAACTATTTTTCAAGTTTCAGAATATGAAAACAAAGAAAAATATATAGAACAAATTTTAAAATCTTTTCAATAAGGATCTCAAAGATTTTACAAAAAATATTTTCTCTCATATAAAAAAATAGAAAGAATTTTAAAGCTAAAATAGTTTGAATTGAAGATAAATATGTTCTTAAAATATTTATGTAATATGGAAGCTTGCGAAATCTCTTTTTAATTCAAGAAAGAGTAGGTCGAGATTAAAGTAAGGCAGAAATAAGATTTTACATAGAAAGAAGGGTAAATAGCACCACAACCCCCTATACTTTAGCAAAAGTGCATATGACCCCCTTGTGGTTTAAAAAGTGCACCGGACCCCCCTGTAGTTTCAAAAGTGTAGCACCACAGACCCCTCCGTTAAAAAAACTGTTACTTTTAACGGAGAGTGTGTTACACGCGCATTTGGTGCGATTTTTCATGTTTTTAGGCTTAAATTATTACTTAATTGGACAAAAATGCCCTTATATATATTTTTTTTTCTTTTTTTTACTCCCAATGCAATTTTCACCAAAAAAAAAAACCATCTTCCTCAAACCACCGCGCCTCTCCCCCTTCCTCCCCCCCCCCCCCCCACCCTCACCATCCCCACCCCCACCGTCAATCCCCCACCCCCACCCCACCATTACACCCACCCCGTCACCCCCCCACAGACACACATACACACACATACAGAGACACACACAGACACACATGCACACACACACACAATGACGCACACACACACACACCTGCGAATCTTTATATATATATATATATATATATATATATATGTGTGTGTGTGTGTGTGTGTGTGTGTGCGTGTGTATATTATATATATATATATATGTGTGTGTGTGTGTGTGTGTGTGTGTGTGTGTGTGTGTGTGTGTGTGTGTGTGTGTATGTGTGTGTGTGTGTGTTTGTGTAAACAAAAAAGAAAAGAAAAAGAGAAATAAAAAATAAAAAATTGAAGGGCATTTTAGTCTTTTTATACAATTCAGTTAAATTTGTTGACGGAAAATTAGGGAGGGGGTGCGTGTGCACGGTTTGAAAACCACAGGGGGGTCCGGTGCACTTTTTAAACCACAAGGGGGTCATGTGCACTTTTGCTAAAGTATAGGGGGTTGTGGTGCTATTTACCCTTCTTTCTATGTAAAATCTTATTTCTGCCTTACTTTAATCTCGACCTACTCTTTCTTGAATTAAAAAGAGATTTCGCAAGCTTCCATATTACATAAATATTTTAAGAACATATTTATCTTCAATTCAAACTATTTTAGCTTTAAAATTCTTTCTATTTTTTTATATGAGAGAAAATAATTTTTGTAAAATCTTTGAGATCCTTATTGAAAAGATTTTAAAATTTGTTCTATATATTTTTCTTTGTTTTCATATTCTGAAACTTGAAAAATAGTTGATTAATAAATTCTTGTCATGCACAAGTCAAGTTTCTTTTAAAACTGTGTCAAAGAGAACTCGCAACCTATCTTAAAGTGGAGAAATGAACGTTATGGCTACAAAGTGGCAACTGGAACTCCAAAGAAGAAAACAACCATACTAGATGCAACTATGAGAAAGTAGTAGATATTAAGGTCGTATTCAGCTTTAGAATTATCCTTGTAATTTAGGTAGTCTCCTACGAGCTAGAGATAAACATCTTTTAAAATTTATTTTACAAAAGGAGAAGGGATCGTGAAAAAAGAAAATTTTGACTTCCACACATCTTCTCCTATTCAAAAGATACAATATTTAATTATGATCTAAACATTTTCAAAGACTAAGAATAATCAAAAGCAGATCATTCGAAAATTAATGTTCACTCCTTTTTGGCAATAGTTTTTTTGGTTAAACATCACTAGTAGTCCTTAATATTCACTCAATTTTTAATGTAGTCCCCAATGTCACAAAAGTTATAAAATTAGTCCCCAATGTTCAGAAAACTCGATGGATATATTGCGGATACACAAAGATCTCTGCATGATCTTCGCACATGTATATTGCACAAATCTTGGGCAGAGTATATTGTGCATAATAGTTTGATTGTATACTTGATTGCCAAGTCAATCAATTAGTCGATGATATACCTTGTACCATATTTATTTAGGACCTTTGTAACTTATATAAACACGGCTGATGCTGCAATAATACTTGCTTTTTCGCCACATTCCTTTTTGCATGGTACCAGAGGAGGTTACCAAATAAACACAACTATCCTCATTCCACTATACCAAGCTAATGGCTGACGACAAAGTAGCCGATAAACAGCTTGAAGTCGTGAAGAGGGATGAACAACAAACAGTGATTAGGGACGTCAATTCCCCCCTTTCATCTCCAGGCATCAGATCATCCAGGGCTAATCTTTGTTGTGATGCCCCTTGATGCGAATGGAGAAAACTATTTTACATGGAGACGCAACATGTGCTCAATGCTTTGAAATCAAAGATGAAGGCAGTTTTTGTCGACAAAAAATTGAAAAGCCAAGTGCCGAGTCACAAAATCTGTTGCCATAGATAAAGTGTAACGCGATGGTGTGCTCAAGGCTAGTGAATTCGACAGTAAAAGAACTACAAAACAATGTCACTTATGCGGAGACGATATCGAAAATATGGAAAGATTTGGAGGAGTGTTTCTCACAAGGAAAAGCACCAAGAATTTATGAACTAAGGCGTGCCATAGCACTCTTGCAGCAGGAGAAAACATTAGTGTCCAATTACTACGAAAGGCTGCGTAGGCTATGGGACAAACTTCAGGCAGTCAATCCTGTACCCATTTGCTCGTATGGGTGTAAGTGTGGTGCGTCCAAGAAAATGCAATCCATTCGTGTAAGTGAAAAGGTGTTATGATTTCTTGATGGGGCTAGATAATGGCTTCAATATGGTTAGATCACAAATATTGAACGTGGATCCACCGCCTTCATTGGGTCGTGTGTATGTTGTGGTTGTGCAAGAAGAAAAACGACAGTCTGTAGCGGCTTCGAGGGTGACCAATGTTGACGTGGCAGCATTCACGGCGGGACAATCAATTGCGTTGGTGGCTTCCAATAACAAAGGAAACCAAAGTGCGAACATTGCAAAAAGCAGGGACACATCAAGGATCGGTGTTATGAAATTCTTGGGTACCTACCAAACTGGAGAAAGAAGCCTACTACTCATAAGACCAAGACTGGTCAATTTGGAGACAGTATGAGAAGTCCTGGAGCAGCCACGATCATGACATCCGACACGATGCATCATGCAACAGAAGGCAAAAAAATGCAAGCAAGAACAGATACACAAACAGTTGTGCCCAAACTCACAGAGTTTCAATACCAACAACTGATAGCATTATTGAGCAATAATAACTCCAAAAATTTGACGACCAATCTAGCTCACTTCTCTGGTATGGTTAATGGCTCAATGTCATGGATCATTGACTCCGGGCCAACTGATCACTTCTCATGCACCTCGGATTTTCTTGTCAATAGAATTGAAAATCCTAATGCATCACCAGTTCGAATACCAAATGGGAAAGATGTCCCCGTGTGTGCCATGGGAAATGTGGTGATAGGCAATAATTTGGTTTTAAATAAAGTCTTGGGCGTGCCTGAATTTAATTGCATTCTTGTGTCTGTGCATCAATTAACTAAACAGTGGAATTGTGTATTAACATTTTACTCGGATTTTTGTGTGATACAAGACTTATCCCCGAGAAAGCTGATTGGAGTGGGTAAAGCGAAGGATGGTTCATACTACTTGGAGCAACTGAAAGAGGACAAGGCACTTACGGCTAGAAAAGGACAAGTGTAACACTTTGGCATCGTCGTTTGGGACACTTTCCATTAGACAAACTTTCTCATGTGTTGAAATTTTCTTCAATTGATCAGAACACTTTCATTTGTGATGCATGTCAAAGAGCTAAACATACCATGTGAAACCCCACTTTTCTATCTTATTTCGATTTGCGTGTTTTACCTCATTTTGCGTGAATTGACCTGTTTATGTGCTATATGATTTAGAATGTGTTAAATATGTGATTAATACTCCTAATACATGCTAAGTGTGCATTCATGAAATTTTCATAAAAAATGGGATCATAAATTTTATCGTCAGTTTTAATGAATAGTATTTTGAGCACCTGTCCGCTAAAATTTTTACAGGGGTGTTTTAAACGATTTAAAACCTAGTCCTCGGGTATTAATAGACCCGTGTTTGATTAAAATTGATTTGGAATCGGTTTTGAAATTTTAAAGGTTTTTACACTTTCTTTTGCGAGAAAACGAGTTTTAAGCCGATTCGGGTGGAATTGTTTGAATGTAAAACTTCTTGTCACCTAAAAATATTCTACTTAAAATAGTCTAAGTGTCAATTTAATGTTTTGAGCAAAATAGTCAAGAAAAACTAATTAAAAGACTAGAAAATAATAAAAAACTAACAAAGGCTTCAACTTTGACTTTTTCCATTTTGTTGACTTTTGCTATAAAATCTCTACACACAAAATCAGCACAAAAACCTCACAAATACACACACATTGCAGCTGTGAGTTCCTTGGCATTTTTGAGAGTTTTTCAACTTATTTTACAAAGCAAATTTTGCCTAAAAAACATAGATTTTGTCCAAATTTGCTTAAGCCGAGTTGGATTTCACTTGTTGGGCTTGCATTCTACACTTTCCTAGCATCAAAAAATATCAAAGGTGAGAGAAAAATTCTAGATCTCAAAATGTCATTTTTATGTTTTTGCATATAATTAAATTTTGAACCGTTAGAATGTTAATTTGAAGTTATATTATTGTTCAGTGCATGCTAAGGATCGATTATATGTATTCTTATGAGATTTGAACTGTTGCAGCATAAATTTTTATTTTCGAGTATTTAAAGTTGATAGTTTGGCCAATTGTCAAATATTTTGAGTTATAGTGGTTGGAATCGATTGCCGTCGATTTCTAAAAGTTTGTTAATTACGTGGTAGCGCTTTTGTAATGCCGAATTTTCGATTGCAATGTTGGTGTGAAAGTCCGGAAATTTCAGCCTTGACGCATTAGGGTTTTAGGGTTGTTGGGCATGATTTGGATGTGTTTTGGTTGGTTTTCGAGAGGACTAATGTAGTTGATTTAATGGGTGAGTGATAGAAACTGGTTTGGAGTTGTTTGGATTAGTAGAATGTAAGATATGATTATTTGAAGTTTAGGTGTCTTTCTTTAAAATGTTGTTATATGTCTTTAGATAATCGGGTGGTGTTTGAGTGATTGAACTATGAGTTGTTGATGGTTAGATTTGGGTTTGGTTATGTGTCTAATGCATGTTAAGTTGGGTGGCCTACTTTGTCATCTAACTTAATTGTTTCATGATTATATAGTTGATGATTGTTAAATGTTGTTTATTTGATTGTTGAAGTGCGGATTAATTGATTATTGATTATTGATTGTTGTTACAAAACCATGAGGAGCACGCTCAGGGTTAATCCGGGGTGTTACCTTGTTAACTGATTGTTATTGTTATTATGAGTCGGGAGTCGGGCAACCAATGTTTTTGACTTTTCGAATTGGAATTGTTATTGTTATTATGAGTCAGGAGTCGGGCAACCAATGTTGTTGACTTCTCGAATTAAGTCCCATTGTTGTGAGCTTTGATAATGTTGTGTCACCTCGGGAGGCATCCTGGGCTGCGGGCATAGTTATCATGGCTAATCCCTATCTCGCATGGGCATAGAGGCCATGGGGTGTAGGTCTAGGTCAAGGTACCTCAGGTTTGTGTCATTGAGTTTGGAGGAGTTGATGAGTATTGAATTGGTGTATGGAGCTTCATCAGCAAATGTATTGTATCCTTATTGTGTGTTTACAGTTATTGCTATTGTTGCATTTATAATTATTATTAATGTTCATTGTGTGTTTACTGCTCAAAGGATGATTTCCAAGGATTATAGTAAATACTGTTAGAGATCTATCGGATCCTCACTGAGCTTGTTTTATATAAGCTTATTCTCAATTATTGCATGCATGCAGGTGTTACTGAGCCTGACTACGGGTACGTGCCTCTTGAAGAGGGAAATGTACTATATGTGGATGAGTCTTATGTGCAGGAGTCATTGCCATGAGATTGTCTTAGTTGTCGTACCACAATGTATTGTATAACCTATCTTAATATAAAGACATATGCATGTTGATTTAGTAGTCTTTATTTTGATCATGACTAGATTACTAAGTTCGTTATAATCTATTTTGAAATGAATGTAGAGCCTATGTATTATGTTGGAACGGAGGCGCGTAACTATGAAAGAGTTGATGAAAAAATGTTTAATGTATGAAGTGATTGTGTTGTATGTTGTTAATTTGATTGTGGAGTTCGTTGCTGATTTATGGAGGTTGATGTATGTTGTTCTTAAGGGTTGGTTTAGAGCCCTGATGTTCATGTTACTGTCGTTATGTTGCTAAAATTCCATTGTGTCCTGACTGATAGTAGGAGGGGTCGAGTTAGGGCGTGACATACCAGGTTCCCGTTTTCAGATCGTAATAAAAATTCTCAAGCTTTCGATTTAATCAATTGTGACATTTGGGGTCCTTATAATACACCCTCTTATTCTAGCGCATACTACTTTCTTACTGTTGTGGATGATTTTATTCGGACCACCTGGGTCTATCTCATGAAATCTAAGTTTGAAACTTGCAACTACATAATACATTTTTGCAATTGGATCAAAAATCACTTTACTAGTCAGATTAAAATTGTTCGCAGCGACAATGGCCTAGAATGTGCACTTGGTGATTTATTGCAATATCACGATGAGCATGGAATAACTTGGCAAACCAGTTGTGCTCATACCCCACAACAAAACGGGATCGTAGAACGCAAGCACAAACACTTATTGGATGTGCACATGCGCTATGTTTCCAAGCGAACTTGCCTATAGCTTCTAGGGAGTGTGTTCTGATAGCGGCATATCTAATAAATCGTATGCCAACATCTATTCTTCAAAATCGAACACCACATGAGATGGTATTTGGCAAGCTACCTTCTTATGATCATTTATGGACATTTGGATGCCTGTGTTATGCGCATGTGACAAGCAAGCCATGTGACAAGTTCTCTGAACGATCAAGGCGTGGGATTTTCTTGGGGTATCTTGAAGGACAAAAGGGATATAAAGTGTTTGATATCGAAAGCAAAAAGATACAAGTCTCACGTGATGTCACGTTTTATGAGACCACGTTTCCTTACATTGAGCAAGAATTCATCACCACCAAAATGGCACCACAACAAGTTTCTCTTATTGATTTCATTGATGATAGTTTTCTCACACCATTTCCAGCTCTACCTATGGCTAAAAACATGCCACAAGGTGAATGTACCACTGAACCTATGCCCGAATGTGAGCATGATGCACCAGCTACATCTGTCCACGATCAGCAAAGTGTCATTGACACAAGAACTGATGGCGACCCCGACTCATCAAATGTTATTGATCAATAACTCAACCAAGGAGTAAGCAGTATGCCACAAGTTGCTTAAGGTCGACCTTCTCACACACGACATGTCTCACATAAATTATCTGGCTATGAGTTTGCCTTATTGTCCTTACTTCAGTCCTCCTACTTGCCCACAACATTAGCCAACTTTACAATATATCCCTTACATCACTATTTATCCTACAATAAATTTTTTGTTGCTCACAGTGCTTCCTTAGCGGCCATTAACTCCTCGGATGAGCCCACTCACTTTTTGTAGGTAGTTAAACATAAACAATGGCGTGAGGCAATGATTAAATAAGTTGAAGCATTAGAGCCTAATAAAACCTGAACGTTAGAACTTTTACCTCCCGGAAGATGAGCTATTGACTCAAAGTAGGTGTATGTTAATGCCAAAATTGGGCTTGGATTCATGGTCCAACCGCGACGCGTCTTATAGCCCCAATCTGTTCGGTTATTGGGCCAGGGCCCATATGCAATGCTATAAGTCGCGGCCTACTCCCGAAGAAGCCCACTCGGAGGCCCCGAGCTCTGCGCTAGGCCCAAATATCGAACTATCTCATATAGGCGACTGGCGACGTACTCGATCACGACCCGAGGCCTTGCTGGGTGCTAATAGGTAAGTGACCAAGAAAGAGACCTTAAGTGACTAGCCTACCGTAGCAGATGATGATTGGCGAGTTCGGATGGAGGCCTATCCTACGGGATAAGTGGTTACTTCCTCGAAGTAGTCTACTTGATTTACAAGTCTCAGGAGGTGAAGCGACTCTCGACCTATCACAATCGCCCAGCCTACGAGAAGGGGACTACCATTGAAGTGCTTGGGCTAAAAATTACCTCTATCCTACGCGATAAGTGATCAGGTAGTCTATTAGGAATACAAGTCCCAAGGGTCTGTGACTCTTGGTCGACCCAACCTATAAGTAGGCCACGCCTACACAAGGAGAAGGCATCGAGTATTAGCCACATACAGCAATACCCTACCTCTCCCCTTTACGTAATCACAACCTACTCTCCCTATATCAATGCCGCAACTACGGTAGTATCCGATTATCCCTCCTTACAATCTTTGTTTGATCTTCCCTTCTGATAGACTACTGACTTGGGCGTCGGAGTATCTTCGGCCGACACCACACCGGTGTCCCAAGACTCACGTCGTTCGATTGCTTTCTGTCTCTGTAGGTTGCTAGTGGCCCGCAATCCGTGATTGTGGATTTTAACATCTACAATTTGGCGCCCACCATGGGGCCCTAGCAACTTAGTTACTCGAACAGAAGGCTACGAACTCTCGATCATTCTTACTTTCGACAAAAGCCATGACTGAAAGCAGCATTCAAAACGATGTCCAGGCACATATGGAGGCCTTGATGACCGAGATGGAAGCATGCAAGGACAAACTTAAGGAGCTCGAGGCGGAAAACACCACCTTTCGCCAGGAGAATATTGAGCTAGAGGAAAGGGTCAAGACCCTCACAGCGACCACTGCCCCTTTGAATCACGGGAAAGTAATCGCCCATGGTGAGATGGTAGCGCCTATGCAATCCCTTGGATCCACACCCCAACAGACGCCCGGCAGTGGAGTCTACCTCCAAACCACTGTCACTACTGAACGACCTTTAACGCAGCCGGCAGACGAGGGAGGACCGAGCCGTGATATCCTTCGACGATTCCAAGAGATTGAGTCCCTCATCCAGAGGATTCCTGGGGTGCCTACCCCCATTAAGAGGAGCGCGGTAAATAGCTTTGCTGACTCCCCGTTTGTTGACACCATTGCAATGGTGGAGATGCCGACCAAATTCAGCTTTCCAAACATGAGACCTTATGATGGGACTACTGACCCTGATGATCACATAATGCAATACAAGCAGAGGATGTTCACCGTGGCCGTCCCGTGAGATTCTAGGGAAGCATGTATGTGTAAGGGCTTCGGCTCTAGTTTGGTAGGACCTGCCTTGCAGTGGTATACTAATCTACCAAACAATTGTATTTCTTCATTTGCCCAACTGACAGACATGTTCGTGGAGCAATTCGCGAGTAGCAGGAAGTTAGAGAAACAGTCTGATGACCTCTACTTGATCGTACAAAAGAGAGGCGAGCTCCTGCGCGACTTTGTGGGAAGGTTCAACAAGGAGAAAGTAGCCATCCCCCAATGTAACATGGCCACGGCCATCTCAGCCTTTCGCAAGGGCCTGATCCCCGAGTCTGACCTATATAAGGAATTAACCAAGTACCCATGCAAGACCATGGAGGATGTTCTGACGAAGGCTTGGGCTTAGATTAAGTAGGAGGAAGATGAGTCAAACAATTGCCCTTCACCACCGCGGCGTGATAGGGGTGATCGCAGGCCTCTTTAGCATCTGATCCGCGTAGTAAAAGACGCGAGCCTTACCCTGCAGAAGAACGAAGAAGTAAACGATCACGCGATGACAGGAGGCCACTTGACCAGAGGCGAGACCGCAGCCCATACATACGGAGAATGCCAGACTATAACCTCAGTATAGCTCCGACTGAGCTTGTTCATACTTTGAAGAGAATGGGCAACGCCGTCAAGTGGCCGGAGAAGATGAGGTCCCCCGCTGACAGGAGAGATAAAACTAAGTGGTGCGACTTCCATGACGACCACGGGCACACAACTGAGGAGTGCATTGGCCTAAAAAAAGAAGTCGCGGAGTTGCTAAAGAAAGGCCACCTTACCCAATTCTTGACCGACAGAGGGAAGCAAACCCTAGCTCAGCGAGGGGGAAAACAAAAGGCTCGAGAGGTCGCCCTACCTAAGCCGCCGCCCCTTGAACGAACAGTGAATTGCATTACCGGCGGATCGGAGGTCAGTGGTATCAGCCACTCAACGGCGAGAAGACACGTTCGACAGGTAGTTGGTTTTGGCTTAAGGCTTCGGCCACCCAGGGAATTCGAGCCTTAACAGATCATCACGTTCTCTAATAATGAAGCAGCCTACTTAGATGATCCACACCATGACGCCCTGGTGATAACATTAAGAGTGGCCAACTGCCACGTCAAACGGATACTAGTTGACAACGGCAGCTCAGCCAACGTCCTCATGCTAGATGCCCTTAGGGGAATGGGGATAGATGATGCCTATGTCACTCGTCATTCAACCACCCTAATCGGGTTCAGCGGTGAACACAAAATACCATTGGAGAGATTGTCCTCCCAACCTATGCCGAGGGTGTTAACCACAATACTCGATTCTTAGTGATAGACTGTCCATCACCCTACAATATCATACTGGGGCGTCCGTGGATCCATGAGATGAAAGCCATTCTGTCAACCTACCACCAGGTAGTCAAGTTCCCGACTAGTTGGGGAACAGGAGAAATAAGAGGACAGCAAAGGGACTCTCGTGAATGCTACCGCTCTGCCTTAAGGAGGGCTGGCCATGACGTACTGTATTAGGTGGAACAAACTACAACACAAGGTTACCCTGAGCAGCCTACCATGGAAGAGCTCGACGAAATACAAATCCAACCCGACCGTCCAGATCATGTCGTTCAGATTGGCTCAAAGTTAAAGCTGGGACTGCGCGACCAGTTGGTGGATTTCCTCAGCCATCACCACGACTGCTTTGCTTGGTCTCACGCGGACATGACCGGAATTGACCCGGCGGTCATGGTTCACAAACTACAAGTCGACCCAACGCATCCTCCTGTGAAACAGAAACGGAGGAAATTTGCAGCAGAGAGGAATCGTATCATCAATGAAGAGGTGCAGAAGCTGATTGACATTGGGTTCGTTCGCGAGGTCCTCTACCCTGACTGGTTGGCGAATGTGGTAGTTGTAAGGAAGAAGAACGGTAAGTGGAGAGTTTGTATCGACTTTATAGACCTAAACAGGGCATGCCCAAAAGACTCATTTCCTCTCCCGCACATAGACACAATGGTGGATGCAACGGCAGGGCATGAGCTCCTCACTTTCATGGATGCTTTTTTCGGCTACAACCAAATACTCATGCATCCAGAGGATCAAGAGAAGACAGCGTTCATCACAAAACAAGGGATATATTGTTACAAAGTCATGCCCTTTGGCTTGAAAAACGCTGGTGCAACCTACCAACGTTTGGTTAATAAGATGTTCGCCGATTTACTGGGACAAACCATGGAGGTTTACATCGATGACATGCTGGTGAAATCTCTTAAAGCGGAAGACCACCTCAGTCACTTGCGCCAGACGTTTGAAATTTTGAAGAAATACAACATGAAGTTGAACCCCACGAAATGTTCCTTCGGGGTCACCTCTGGAAAATTCTTGGGATACTTAGTCACCCAACGCGCGATCGAGGCCCACCCTGATCAGATAAGGTCCATCCTTAACATTCCGTCTCCGACTAATGTGAAGGAAGTGCAGAAGCTCACTGGGAGGCTCGCAGCTCTAACCAGGTTTATTTCACGGTCCTCTGAGAAGTGCCACGCCTTCTTCGATACCCTCAGGAAGAATAAAGACTTTATTTGGACACCTACCTGTGAAGAGGTGCTACAACAACTTAAGGCATACCTTACCAGCCCACCATTGCTTTCCAAGCCGAAAGATGGTGAAACCCTTCTAATCTACTTGGCTGTCTCAGAGACTGCTGTAAGCGCTGTCCTGGTGCGAGAGGAAGGAAGGAAACAACACCCAGTCTACTACACAAGCAGAGCCCTGCTCGATGCCGAGACTAGGTACAGTCAACTAGAGAAGCTAGCATTGGGCCTCATCAATGCAGCACGCAAGCTAAGGCCATACTTCCAATGTCATCCAATAACTGTGTTGACAACCTTCCCCCTCAAGTCCGTACTACACAAACCGGAACTTTCTGGATGATTGTCGAAGTGGGCAATCGAGCTCAGCGAGTATGAAATCTCCTATCAGCCTCGGACTACAATCAAATCACAAGCCCTAGCGGACTTTATGGCAGACTTCACGCCCGATATCTACTTATTAGCCGAGAAAGAATTGTTGTGCCTTAGTGTCACATCGGAACAAGGGAGGTGGATATTGAGCGTGGATGGGGCAAGTAACGCCAAGGGTATCGGCCTCGGGTTAGTGTTACAGTCTCCCGAGGGGGACGTCATTGAGCAATCGGTCAAGTGTGGTTTCAAAGCCACTAACAATGAAGCAGAGTACGAAGCCCTGATTGCGGGACTCACTTTGGCCAAGGAGATGAACGTCAAGAGGATAACTGTCAACAGTGATTCGTAGTTAGTAGTCAACCAGATCCTAGGAACCTACCAGGCAAGAGGCAACAAGATGGCAGCCTACTTGACACTTGCCAAAGAGCTACAGGTAGCTTTCGAGGAGTTCAAGATAAAACAGTTGAGTAGAGAAGATAATGGCCACGCCGATGCTCTAGCGGCCCTAGGGGCATCCACCCAAGTGGTAGTTCCTAAGGTGGTCCCTGTCATCTACCTTCAATGGCCCGCCGTTTGGAAGGAAAAGTCGGAAGTGGTAACATGTATCAGCGATATGCCATCTTGGATGACTCCTATCATTCAGTATATCCGAGATGACATCCTACCTGAGGATCGCAATGAGGCGCGAAAGCTCAAAGCCAAAGCTGCCAGGTTCTGTCTCATCGAGGAAAAACTCTACAAGAGGTCTTATTTCGGGCCCTACCTTCGATGCATCAACAAGGAGGAGTCTGATTACGTCCTGGCCGAACTACATGAAGGACAGTGCGGCAACCATTCCGGAGCACGCAGCCTCACCAATAGGGCACTCACAGTAGGGTACTACTGGCCTACTATGCGTGCCGACGCCATAGAGTATGTGAAAAGGTGCGACCATTACCAGAGGTTTGCACAAGTTTCTCATCAACCGCCTGAACCACTTGTCACGATTTCTACCCCGTGGCCATTTATGAAGTGGGGTATGGACATTGTGGGTAAACTACCAACCGCGCCGGGACAGCACATCTACATGCTCGCTGTGACTGACTATTTCACCAAATGGATCGAGGCTGAGGCCTACCATCAAGTCCGGGACAGAGAGGTGAAGAATTTTGTGTGGAAGAACATTATATGTAGGTTTGGGGTACCAAAGGAAATCGTCACAGACAATGGCTCCCAATTTATTAGTCGCGACTTCTGAGACTTTTGCAAAGAATGGAAGATCCAGTTAACCTTCTCCACTCCGCGTTACCCACAAGCCAACGGTCAAGCTGAATCATCCAACAAGACAATCATCTCAACTCTCAAGAAGAGATTGAAGAGTTCGAAAGGAAGATGGGCTGACGAGCTCCCAGGAGTGTTATGGTCATATCGGACTACGACAAGGTCTTTGACGGGAGAGACACATTTCTCCTTGGTTTACGGCGCAGAGGCAGTCATTCCCGCGGAAGTTGGGCTTCCAACCCTCTGGGTTGTGCAAGCGTCCGAGGAACAGAACAGTCAGGAACTTAGTCATTTGCTCGACACCGTTGACGAGAAAAGAGAACGGGCTCTTGTTCGAATTGCAACCTACCACCAGAAGGTAACGCGACACTTCAATAAGAACATCCGAGTCAGGACATTCAAAGAAGGAGATTCGGTCCTGATGAGGGTATTCCAGAATACCAAGGAGGTCAACATCGGGAAGCTAGGACCTACTTGGGAGGGGCCCTATATCATCACGAAGGTGATTGGTCATGGAGCCTACAAGCTCCGGTCCGCGGAGGGCAAAGACATTGGGAACAGTTGGAATGCCGTCCACCTCAAGAAGTACCACTTTTAGGCATATTGTTAGCTCGCCCACTAGGGGTTGATAGAGTTGAATAGTTTCCCCCTATGGGATTGACAGTTTCTAGTTAACTACCCCTTCGTGGGGGCCTTTCATTAATGCCAGTGTAGTTCGTGGCACGCCCATGCGCGAGTCAACGCAGTAGTTTCAATGAATGAAGCACTTTTCTTAGTTTAATTCATTCATCTTATCATCAACTCAAACATAGGGACCCTACCCAGGAGCAAACTGATCGGGCATACCCGCACGCAATTGATGTGATAACAGCGCATGCTTCACAGTAGTAGCCCCTTGTAACTAACCTACGGTCCTACATGACCGTGTTGGGTCCTATGAAGACCAGCATATGGTCCTACGCGGCCACGTTAAGACGCCTAAATGGCGCAACCTACTATGGTAGGGTCCAAGTGACCCATCTACTAGTTAAGACACCTAAGTGGTGCAGCCTACTATAGTATGGCCCAAGTGACCTACCTCCCAAACAAGACGCCTAAAGGGCGCAACCACACCTATCAATTAAGATGCCTAAATGGCGCAACCTACTATGGTAGGGTCCAAGTGACCCATCTACCAGTTAAGACGCCTAAGTGGCGCAACCTACTATGGTACGGTCTAAGTGACCTACCTCCCAAACAAGACGCCTAAAGGGCACAACCATACCTGTCAATTAAGACGCCTAAATGGCGCAACCTACTATGGTAGGGTCCAAGTGACCCATCTACCAGTTAAGACACCTAAGTAGCGCAACCTACTCTGGTACGGTCTAAGTGACCTACCTCCCAAACAAGATGCCTAAAAGGCGTGACCTACTGTGATAGGGTCCGAGTGACCCACCTACCAACTAAGACGCCCAAATGGCGCAACCTACTTTGGTAGGGTCCGAGTGATCCACCTACTTGTTAAGACGCCTAAAGGGTGCAGCCTACTCGGGTAGGCCCCGAAGTGGTTAATCGATCAATTGAGGGTCCCAAGTGGAGTAACCTACTAAGGTAAATTTTGAAATTTATAATATATCATCTTGACCCCTTGTATGTCGTGACCTACTACGGTAGGCTCCGCAATGATAGTATGGTCTCCCACACGGTAGGCTGTTAAGAGGTGATATGAGCACACCTAAGGAGCTCCAAATGGAATAGCCGGCAGTTTGAGTCATGGCAATTAAAGCTTAACCAGTATTGGGCTACTCCGCAACTGCGGTTGAATGGCTAGGATGTCCACACGATAATCTGTTATGTACTGAAGGGTAAGTAATTTGCGAAACGGTAAAAGCATACACGAAAGCGTTTACGGGAGAAAACTTAGATTACTTCTAAAACCATGCAAGCAAAGTTATACTGCGCCAGCTACATAGCAAAAGGGCACGGGGGCACCAGGTGCACAGAGCACGTGGTCCCGGACCATTGGCGTTGATCACGCCAGAAATACAAAACTAGAGCGGACATATACGCATTACATATGTAAAAAGGTGCCAGCGGCACAATACCTATGCCAATCTAGCTTGAGATCAAACAAAAGTGCAAACCGTACGCGCAGCGCGGTAGGCGCCAGAAAACACCAGCAAGACGTCATACATACAACATACATACATAAAGAAGTGCTAGAGCACAATGCCTACATATGCTAAATTAAAAACAACAAGCGCCTATCGCATTACGAGTCACCCAAAATAGCGAAGGAACGACTAAAGGGACGGGTCTTCCGTAGGAACGTCAGCTGCGGCCACCTCCGGCCCAGTCGACCCTCCAGTAGCACCCAAGGAACCAGCCTCCAGGGCATCGCGAAACTCCTCGTAGCGTTTGATGATACCATGGTAATCCTAGTTGCTAGCTTTTCCATCCCTGAATTCCACTATCAATCTAGCCTCTGTCGCCAATGTCGCATCATCGGCGATATCCTCCAGTTGAGACTCCAGTCCTTTCTTTTCAGCCCCCCACGCGTCTTCCTTGGACTTCAACTCTAGGGCAACCCCAGCTAGATTGCGGTCTTTCTCAGCCACTTTGCGTTCGAGGGTGCAGATGTGGTCCTCCGCTCTCTTTGCTCTCTCGTTTATCTCAACAAGTGATTTCTTGAGCGCAACTTTTGAGGCTTCAGCATTGTCAAGTTTCTTTTGGAGGTCCGCCACTTCCCTGTTTTTGTAGAGGAGGGCCTCAAGAGCCTGTGGAAAGAGAAGCGCAAGGGTTAGAGTCATTATGAGGCAAATACAACTTCAAAATATTCAGACTGTGATACCTGAAAAGCTTGGGTCACACCCCACTCAGCAGAGGTAGTTGGCGACATCCTCCTCAGAAAGGCAGCGTCATCAGCAAGAAGGAGTTTTGACACCGAGGGTAGCACTGAACTTGCATTGGATATTGATGACGCCTCAGGGGGAAACTCAATTGTAAGGTGATCCCTCGAGGGAGTAAGCTCCGCTGCAGGGCGCTTCCGCGTCGTTTGACTAGACTCGGCCTGACTGGACTAGATTACGGGGATAGCTAGGACAGTAGGTGGTGCCGACGGCTCGGAGGAAGCCACTTGAGTCTTTTTGTGCTTTTGAAGATGGTGCTGCATTGCTTGTTCGTCGTTTGCTGCTTGGTATTTGCCTAACATTATGTTGTCTGCGAACTCACGGACACACGGATCGTGTAAGGGTGGAAGGAAGGATAAGCTGTAATCTAAACCCTCAAGCGCTCTTCGGGTAGCTAGTATCACGGGGAGTTTGGCTAGGGAAGGAAAGGGTCTACCTTCAAGGGAGTAAGGGACTTGTTTCCAAAGCGCGGATGATCGTAACTTGGGCTCGGAGAGCAAGGCTGAGTGGATGCGGTATTTCTCAGGTAATTCAAGGATCGCTTCGTTTCGTGACCTTGTGTGAGGACCTTCCGTGGAGTAGTTCACACCGATTCTACCTGCACATGCAATGGACAAGCGTTAGATACCAATACAAGGACCAAGTAGAGCAAAGGTGACTACCTAATTAAAAGAACTCACGAGTGGGTTTCCAGATGCGAGGGATATACGGTTCCCCTTCGAGCACTACGTCGCTAGAAAGAAAGAAGTACTGATTTTTCCAATCACGATGATTGGGGGGAAGGATTACCAAGGGGGGTTTCCCGGGCTTAGGCGAAAAATGATACCGACCGGACTCAGCCTCTTTTAAGCAATACCAGTAAAGCAACTCGGCTAGCCCGAAGGGGAAACCCTTGCGCTCTCCCAGTAACTCGCACCCTAGAAGTACGCGCTATGCATTTGGTAATAGTTGTCCAGGGGCGATTTCATAACGACGAAGTAATTGTCGGGCTAGAGAGGGCAAGGGTAGGCGAAGGCCAATCTTAAACGGACACTCATACATGCACACCCACCCGGGTGAGTCCCAATCCGCTCTTTCATAAGGTTCCGGCAAACGGATGTCACACCTCTCGGGAATGCTATAAGTGACCCTGATGCGAGTAACGTCCTCTGGTTTCAATCGTGAACGAGGATTCAATAGGAGTATATTTTTTGGGCAGCCTACAAGTTCTCTGTTATCGCCCGGTAGGTTGTTAGGGGTAGTAGGACCTACCACACTCACCACGCTTGCCAGCTCTTCTAAGTTAACCTGATCCTCATATAACCAGCTATCCGCAACGGTCACTTCCCCGGTGTTATCGGACGACTCTTCCCTGCTCCTACTTAGGGAGTCTTCTATTGGCGAGCTCACGACCTCTCGCGAATGCATACCTACCTACAATTAGCAAAAGAAACCTTAGTACGGCGTTGGTAGTGCATGACAAAGGGTCACATTAACCGATGATTAGGGGCCTACTACTCAATGGTGATGTAGTGTGGCGGCTCTACGTCAGACACAAGTGTGAGGCACTAAGAGTCATACGGGGATGCCTACCATTAGGGCTCAAGAGTTTACAAGTCTCGCTATCTTTCGAAGTTCAAAAGTCGTAGTCTACGACAAAGAACCAACGCGTCCCGCCTACTTTCAAGGCTAAAGAATCGTAGCCTACGTTCGGACATAAACAGTCCCGCCCACGAGAGGTCATTAATGGACTGGCCTACAAAGGGGAGCTCCGCAAATCGCAGCCTACGTACGAGGACTTACGCCCAACAAAGTCAAAACTTGAACATGTACCTATATGTATGTATATGCGAGACTATGTGCATGCAAGGAGGTTCAGTGGATTCACCACACAAAAGATTCATATGGACTTACGAGTAGATGCTCATAATAAGCATACAAAAACAAATGGGAAGCCACCTTTAAATATTCAATTGTTCCTTACATCTAACGGGCCTAAGGTACGAGAACAGGAATACATTCCCGGTGTTTTGCAAGCATTGATGCGTTTTTTTTGTAATCTATCGTCTCGGGTCAAAAAAGAAAAGCAAAGTAGTAAAGAGAAAAACTTACTACAATGCAAGAACAGCCTTGGGTGAAACGTTCTAAAGAAAAATGGGGTCACTTCGGCAGGCTCAGCTTGAAGAGGAGCTAAATTGAAAATGGGAGCACGAGCAAACAACAGCTTGTCAAGCAACGATATAATTAAAGAAGGAAAAGTATGAGGAAAAAGCACAGCACTACCTCACTGATTTTTTTTTTTATTATAAGGAAAATCGCATGTCACATTTGTTGCTGGGGGCTTGCCGGCATAGCCCTGCGTTGCAAGATCGAAGGCGGCAACTCCTAGTGTTTTAAAGCAGCTTGGAACAGAAAGGAGAAGATTCAAAACGAAGATGACATGCGGTCTCGTGCACGAAAAATAACGTTCAAAAAGGCATTCGCTAGGGAACTCACCACGTGTCGCGACGGGATTACCCGCGGGTCCACATAGTCAGCTGGGCATTAAATGCCCAGCCCATAATGGCCCGCGTGGTCAGGACAACAACTGTCCTGACCACGTCGGTCACTATGCGAAAAAGGACAGCATTAAGTGTTGTCCTACCCGCATCGTATCACGCACCAGCTCAGTTGGCGCATGGGTCTGAGGAAGGCTGTCCTGTCGACAGCTTTCATCCCCCCATTGGCCAAAGGCCACTACCTACGAAATCAAAAAATTGGAAGGGGTCCCAAGTTTGTTATTGTGAACGTGAATAAAACGATAGAGACAGAAACGATTGTAAAATGGCATCGGGCCCACACAATTGGACATTGAAGACTACAAGCTTATTAATTTAATAAGTCGTGCCCGCTGATCAGCTTTGCAAGTCACATGTTTATGTGATCATACATATTAATATAATATTAAATATGTGATCATGTATATTATTATAATATTAAATGTGTGATCATGTATATTATTATAACATTAAATATGTGATCATGTATATTAATATAATATTAAAATATGTAATCATGTATATTATTATAATATTAAATGTGTGATCATGTATATTATTATAACATTGAATATGTGATCATATTTAACGTATTAATGTGCACATCACGTTATTATAATATTAAATGTTATATTGTACAATGCAATGCACCACCATGCGTGACAATTTGAAATTGGACCTGTAGACTGACGCGAGACAAGATAAAGAATGCTGAAGGATAAGTATGATCTGCCTTGTCAAGCTACACTTTTAATGCTCGAGGGCCCCATGTTTATCCCAACTGCAAGCAAGAAATATGGAGCAAGGCTGACCCCGCGCGTGTGTCAGCTCCTGATTGGCAAACCAATCAAGTTTTGAAATATAAATATGCAGACCACCTGTCCTACTAGCTGCAACAAAGGGAAGAAACGAAAATTGGTTTCGTAGCCTACTCCAAAACAAAAGTTCTGCGAGTTGTAGTTCGTAGGCTGCGAGTTAGCGTGATCAAATGGTGTAGGCTGCGGACTTGCACCAAGAGAAATGGTAGGCTGCGAAATTGCCAAAAAATATGGTAGGCTGCGATTTGTCCCAAAGTAATGGTAGGCTGCGAAGTTTCAAGTGGAAATAGTAGTCTGACACGTTGCAAAAAACAACGGTAGGCTGCGGATTGTGGAGGCAACTTGTAAGCAGTGAGTTGGCGAGGGAGTGATAGCACATGGTAGGCTGCAAAACCATAATACACAGAGTGGTAAGATGCGGAATTGCTCGCCAACAAGTGGTAAGTTCTGAACTTTCCACACGATAAGTTACGAAGTCATGCCCAAACCGAAAGAGGGCTACACCACTACACATTAAGTATGTACGTTATTCTTGAGCGTGTTTCGGCCAAGTGAGCCCCTCCACCTCATGCACATAATCCTCTCGCAGTCGGCAATGACGATTACGATTGGAGCAAAATTGTGCTCGAAGATTCTTCAACTTCAGCTCGAGGTCCACTCACAGCCGCGCGCTCCCAGGCATCTCGTCCTGAGGAGTGTGAACTGGAGTTATTTTACGAACAATTACTCTCTAACTCGAAGACTCTTTGACTTAGGGAGTGGGGGACAAACTGTTAACGCCAAAATTGGGCTTGGATCCATGGTCCAACCGCGACGCGTCTTATAGCCCCAATCCATTCGGTTATTGGGCCAGGGCCCATATGCAATGCTATAAGTCGCGGCCTACTCCCGAATAAGCCTACTCGGAGGCCCCGAGCTCTGCGCTAGGCCCAAATATCGAACTATCTCATATAGGCGACTGGCGACGTACTCGATCATGACCCGAGGCCTTGCTGGGTGCTAACAGGTAAGTGACCAAGAAAGAGACCTTAAGTGACTAGCCTACCGTAGCAGATGATGATTGGCGAGTTCGGATGGAGGCCTATCCTACGGGATAAGTGGTTACTTCCTCGAAGTAGTCTACTTGATTTACAAGTCTCAGGAGGTGAAACGAATCTCGACCTATCACAATCGCCCAGCCTACGAGAAGGGGACTACCATTGAAATGTTTGGCTAAAAATTACATCTATCCTACGCGATAAGTGATCAGGTAGTCTATTAGGAATACAAGTCCCAAGGGTCCGAGACTCTTGGTCGACCCAACCTATAAGTAGGCCACGACTACACAAGGAGAGGGCATCGAGTATTAGCCACATACAGCAATACCCTACCTCTCCCCTTTACGTAATCACAACCTACTCTCCCTATATCAATGCCGCAACTACGGTAGTCTCCGATTATCCCTCCTTACAATCTTCGTTTGATCTTCCCTTCTGATAGACTACTGACTTGGGCGTCGGAATATCTTCGGCCGGCACCACACCGGTGTCCTAAGACTCACGTCGTTCGATTGCTTTCTGTCTCTGTAGGTTGCTGGTGGCCCGCAATCCGTGATTGTGGATTTTAACATCTACAGTGTACAAAATCAAGTACAAACCGGACAGTGAGATTGAGTACTACAAAGCTCGATTGGTAGCTAAAATATTTACCAAAGTTAAAGGTATTGACTTTCATGAAACATATGCACCAGTCGCCAAATTAACAAATGTTTGTTGCTTACTTGCAATTGTTGCAGTTCGCAATCTAGAGCTTCATCAATTAGATGTTACAAATGCCTTTCTCCATGGAGATCTCAACGAGAGAGTTTACATGAAAATACCACAAGATTTTGCTCGGCATGGGGAGCATCGAGTTTGTCATCTTCGTAAATCTTTGTATGGACTTCAATAGGTATCTCGCAATTAGTACCAAAAGTTTACCAACTCATTAATCGCCATTGGGTTTTTGCAATCTCAAGTGAAACCCTCTCTATTTACTTCTACTCATGCAGAGAACTTTGTTGCAGTCCTTATTTACGTCAACGACGTTATTATATGTGCCGACGTTACTCGACAAAATTGTCTTATCAATACACAAATGTATAACTCCGTAAGAATTTCAATTGCGCTCATATTTATCATTATAGGAGTTGTCTTTGATGCTTGGGGATACAATATGCTCCAAGAGTTAGGCTCTTGGTCTGCAATGGGTGAAAGGCTGACAGAGCAATGCCACATAAAAGAAAGTAAAGGAAGAGTGCCTTTCTAACCTAAAAAGATAGGTATTCTTAAAAAGGCTGAAAAATTCTAAAATAGGAATTAGACTTGAATTATTAAAAATGATTCTTTGATCCCATTTGATGTTGTGTTTCCATTTGCTTCCAATCGTTTGTCATATAAATGGTGATTTCTATCAACTAGTAATTGAAAACAGGCAAAAAATGGCCAAGTGCGTGGCACATGACCCTTTTTTGAAAGGAAAATAGAAAAATGTTATATCTTACCCTCAATATTTAAATCCTTAACAAATTAGTTCTCAATGTGGGTTAATTATGCAACTAGTATCTAATGTTGCCACCAATTTTTAACTTACTATCCATTGTTTAGAAGTGGGCAGTTTAGTCCTAATTATTTTACAAAGTTAGTAAATTAAGTCTTCATTGTTAAAAATTAGTTAAATTTAATAGAAAATGCATAAAATATCTATGCCCTTACATAATTTAACCAAATTAGCAATGTATCCCTTCTTCACCTCTTTCAATCTCACACATAAAATACACAACACATACACACATGTGTATTATATGTATACAAAGCTAATAAATACACCCATCGTATAGACACACATGTACAAATGTGTATAGACATAAACAAATAAATAT
This sequence comes from Ehretia macrophylla, assembly GCA_037974665.1. NCBI lineage: Eukaryota > Viridiplantae > Streptophyta > Magnoliopsida > Boraginales > Ehretiaceae > Ehretia > Ehretia macrophylla. Next base: position 11,902,548 of record CM075768.1, read on the forward strand.
CCACATACTCATGCACACACATAGGGCATAAGGGTGTGCGAGGTAGTGAGGGTGTAGTTTAGGATGGGGAAATTCAAGTCGGGGGGTAAGGGTAGAAGCGTGGGTTAGGGGGTTCAAGAAGTGTTGTTGTAACGACCCGATCCCTTGCAGAACTAAGTCCGGTTGTAACAACCCAATCCAACCCCAACGCGACAAACGAGGAAAAACAGATGGAGTTTTCCTTGTACTATGGACAATCCAACACCTTATCAATCAAACTCAATATCAAGCAGTCAACAACATCATTTGTAATTTGCATGATAGGTTCAACATCTCTTTATATTTTACAACTCAAGTCTATCAATATTATAAATCCAATCTAATTTGGCATTTAATACATTTCCACAATGACTAATCAACTTTCAATAACCTTTTGACATTAACAAAACAAAACTAGGGGCCATCCTGAGCAAAATGGAACCTCGATACAAAGTAGGCCCTACAACCCGCAAAATACTTTAAAGTTCACCTCGCTGCACCTGAAATTGTAGAAGAAAAAGGGGTAAGCAACTATATGCTCAGTGAGGGGGGAAAAGTACGGGGAGTTTTGCAAAACCCTTTACATGATGCAATGCACGAAAGTCAAGTACCACGCATTAGCGACAAGTAACATTAATCAGCTTTGGACAATACAAGAAACACAAAAGCATTAAAACACGATAGTATGGAGCAATAAACATTCGATCAAGCTTTAAGAAACTATGTAAACACTTTAAAAAATGATACGATACGATTTTATTCTATCCTTATCACTCTCGTTTCCTTTGCGATAGCGATGTTGATAACGATAGTTATAATTCCCTTATAACGCCAGTGGGTATACTCCGGATGTACCCCGATAACCTATGACCCAACACCCCAAGACCTTCACCGACCAAGCGAGTAAGAGAATAGGATGCGAAGGTTGGACAACCAACCACTGGCAAGCCTGATGCTGCCCAGTAGAGGCACAACACTTTTGTGCCTCGATAAAAGGTTGCAACGTTCGATAACACTTGATAATTCACTTAATCATTCATTAAAGCAATCATTCGATAAGCATGTAAAACGAGAGGACAACAAAGTAGGTTGCCCCTCTAACGCTTCAGCAAGCGATGACACTTTGTAAAGCATTAATAAACAATAGTGTAATCCACTTATATATTACAACCAATAAATGTTGTCCTCTAGCTTTAGAATAAACTATATCACTCAATAAGCATTAATAACCAAAGCACAAACACGTATGAAAGTATATCCACTTAAGCGTTCCTTTAAGACATTCACTTGCATACACATACATTTTATCCCTTTTCTAATGGCTAGAAGCTTGTTCGTGAGTACTGTTAAGTTCAACTAGTAACAATTTATGCATCCAACTAACTAGCAACACAAAGAAAGATCTATTTTCACTTGAAATCCAAATATAGTTTCAAGTAAACTCAAGCATGACTTATCCAATTAGGTTATCAACCTTAATGTCCTTAAAAACTCTGAAACTACACATAAATGTAGTTTTTCTAAATGTAGATGAGTTTAGCATCAAACAAATCTCGATTCGGAGCTGTATTCAACAAGATACGACCTCTAGAAATTTATTGCACAAACTGTCCAGCATTTATGCGAAAATTAGAACCCTACTAGAATCAGCATTAAACAGCATCTTAACCTCAAAATTAGCTCATGCACCAAACATAGAGTTTGTTCAACTACAAGTCTAGTATAACATATCCGAAAATCAGCCTCATCCATTAAGGTTTACTACATCAAAACAATCATACAAAAATAGTGTGCAGGATTCTCTTTTAGGCCTTGTTTTGCTTGCATTAACATAAGTGTAGGTGTTGTACAACTTAACTTGAGCTAAATCATTCATTCAAGCACTTTATTAACCACTTAAACTACACTTTCAATTACTATATCAAGTCTTTAGCAATCAACTTCTTCTTCAAGTCTTTAGCAAATAACAATTCCTTAGCCATACAATTCACAATTATTTCAGAATATTCAAACTAGCATAAAAATTCATAGCTTAAACTATCATTAAACTTCATGAAAATAAACTTACCACCAACAATATAACAATAAATAAGCATAAAAACATGAACCCCTCACCTAAACTTTGTAGAAGTTGCACAAAATAACAAAAGATTGAGCCAAAATCACCTATTTCCTTCTTCTTTCTTCTTCTTCCTCTTCTTTACTTCTCATTTCTCCCTCTTAGTTTTAGCTTCTCGTTTCTCTTTTTTTCCATCTCAATCGATTCTAGACCTTTCCTTGCCTTTAGTTTTTTGTTTTTCCAATTTAAATGCTTTAATGGGTTTAATTTGGGCCTCCAAACATAATCAAGAATAAAATTAGGCCCAACAAACTAACTTGGGCTTTCTCTTGTAGTAACTGCCAACTAAAATGCTCTTTTTATGACAAAATCTATATAATCCACTTCTATTTATCATTAAATCTACTTACTTTGAATGCAATGCAAATATGTTTCAATTCAAATAACAAGAAACAAATATAGGCAAGTAAATAAAATAATTACTGTCTTCGGGTCCGAGGTCTCACAGTTGTAGTCATCAGTGGTTAGGTAGTGTTATTTATATATGTGTGCATGTGTGTGATAGAGGTGAAGAAAGACAAGAAAAAATGAGTTGGGAACAGTTTTGAATTTGTTGTAAAACACTAATGATTAATTTGGGCATTCACGTAAATATTGGGACTAAGTGGAAATCTATTGACTTTTTTTTCAATTTTACCCCTCAAACTATAGCCATGTGCATATGTCACCACTAATCGTTTAAATTAACCCACTTTTTAACGAGGGTGCCTAATTTGACTAACATTTTATAACAATGATAACAAGATTATTTGTGATGCCCGGGAGTTTCAATACCTCTTTTAAATAACTGTTGCATAAATTACTTGTGCATTTTATGTGCATTTCTTTTATTGCTTAACTGCTTACTATTCGGCACTATTCATAAGAAATTTGACCGTCTTAAATATTCGATTTAATATTTTTTTCTAAGTCACATGACACATAATAAGAATCGAAAACTTGTCATTTTGGACTTTCGAGCCCGGAAGTATGCATTTGAAAAATAGTTTTTGCTTCATGGAATAGTGTTACGTATGTAAAAACATTAGTTTTGAAGTAGTTAGCAAACAATTGGAATTTAAGCTCATTTGACCAAGATTTTAGTAGCATTCGACCTCAACTAATTGCACATACATATACATATATTCAAATTATCATCATTTAAACATTTTACTCAAAAATATAAAAGCCAAAATTACAAAAATACCCCCCAAACCTGATGACCCTAGGAGAGAAAAAGGGAAAAAAATTCTTCTTCAAGCATTGAAATTGATCTCTTGGCTTGGCTTTAGAAGGGTTTTGGAGCAATTTAGAGCTCATACAACTAGCCTACAACTACAAAATTGTGAGGGAGATGCATTTGTTTGAACTTAAAGTTTATGTCATCTTTTAAAATTTTATGATTTGTTAGTGTTAGCTATTGAAATGCTTAAATATGATGTTGAATATGATTTATATGTTGTTTGGTCTATGCTTGAGTAGCTTGTTGTTGGATTCCATGGTTGAAAGCTTGGTTGCATTGAAAGAGATGATGAATAGTGCCTAAACTTAGGGTTTTGATAAAATTTGTTAAATAGAATGAATTGAGGCTTCCTTTAGGTGCTTTAGGCTTTCGTGAAGCTAGTTGGGAGGCCACTTGAAGTTGAATCATCCAAAACTAAGCTAAATAGCAAAATTAGTTGACTTTAAAAAGGGGATTTTTCACGTAACACAATCCGGGCACGTTTGAGCTTTGGATTAGGTATCCTTGGGGCATGAAAGCACTTTTGGTACTTTTGTTGCGTGAAATTGGGGTCATGATAAGGTAGTTGTAGTTAAAACTCACTCGGGGTCTTCCCGAGCTTTTGCCTCCAAAACAGGTTTGCATGGCCTTGATAGGTGTCTTTTGGCTTAATTAGGAATATAGAATGATTAGATTGTAGTTTTGTAACTTTGAAATGCGTATAAGAGAAGAATAACTTGGTTAAAGAAAGGGGAAAAGTGGTATTTGTCTACCTTGATGCTTATAAGTGCTTGTAGATGTGTTATTATGTACTTCTATGATTGTCTAAATTATAATTGAGCTATTTGAGAAGGTTGTGGAAGAAAATGTGCTCGTCCCCTTTATGTTTATATTATGATTTAGAGCATATTGCGGTTAATTGCGAGAGCGGCCTACTTTGTCGTCCCTCTTATGTGTTATGTGTTGATCTTGATTTTTGTGGTTTTGTCTCGGGGTTGCGCAACCTTCTCGGACATGGTAGCGTCGAGAAATACGGGCGGCATCGGGCTTGTCGTGCTCCCTCGACTATACCATGGTGTATATTCCCTTTCTCTCGCTGAGTATACTCCACTACCCTAGAGGCGTGGTTCACCTGCTAGGCATATAGACCTACCTCAGGAGAAAGGGTCATAGGATCGGGGTACATCCGGAGTACCCCATATTTTGGAGGAATAAGGATTTACCGATACTTGCTTGAAGATCGTGGCTCGTGGTTCGAGACTAAGAACTCGAAGTGGAACCGTATCCTTTTAAAATATGGTTAATTACTTGATTATTTAATCTTATTGCTTTGTGTCAAATATATGGCTTTCTGTGATTGCATATCATATTGCACGCCCCGATATACTACATCACCTCCTTCGCTGGGCAACATTGTTGCTCACTCCCATTTAACATGTTTCAGGAGAAGCTGAGCTAAAGTTTACATAGTCGATAGTAAACTTATTTCGGTTGTTGCATGCTTGGGTGTGGTAGCTAGCTTGTTAAGCTTGTTATAACTAAGACATACTACGGGAAATTAAAGTTAGCATTATAATTGCATGCTTGCATGATATCTATTTTGTTGTTCCAAGGCTCGGGTGACCTTGTGAATTTGGTTGACTTTGATAATCTTGGGAGATAGGTTGTATGAGATATTTGTTTGTGGTTCAAGTATTATATATGACTATTTGCAGGTACCAATTTAGTCCACGGTATAGAGGAGACTTTATCCGTGTGACGGGTTCGGACTTGACCTATAGTATGAAGTTGGGTTCAGGGCGTTACATTTGGGTGGTATCAGAGCTATTTGAATGCATGAAGCCGGGTTAATTTCCTCGGCATGTGGGTAGAGGTCTATATGTGAAAGTTGAACTACGTGACTATGTGATTGTTTAATTGCCTGAGTGCTTGGGTAAAAGACATGCTAGCATGTAAGAGGAATATCAAAAGCATGATATGATATGAATATGAAAAGTTTAGTGTTTAATGCTTGGTAAGTATTTTATATGTTGTCTTATATGCATAACGTGTTTTGAACCATGTATATGTTAGTTTTGTGTTATCTATTTGCTTATTATAACACTGCATTCTTCTAGCATAGAGATGAGGAGAAGAGGAAGACCGAGAAGGGAACCGGAGGAGGCTCCTAGGCAGGACATACCTGGGCAGGGTGCAGGAGTAGCTGGGAATGTACCTCAGGGGCGGGAACCGACCAGTGCACAGATTATGGCCACAATGGCCACCGCCATGAATACTATAGCTCAGTTTGTGACTCGGCAGGGTCAGGCAGGGACTGGTAGAGGTAACCAGGCTGCTAGAGCAGAGGGTAGTGGTATTGTTGGGGGTAATTTGTATAACAAATTCTTGCACCACGGGGCGTACAGTTTCTACGGAGAGCCAGATGATATGAAGGCAGAAATGTGGTTGAATAAGTTTGAGAAAGTTGCTGCAATACTTGAGTATAATGATGAGAGAAAAATCACTTATGTTGCATTCTTATTGGAGGCTGTCGCCGAGGAGTGGTGGCGTACCGTTAGAGAGAAATGGGATACTGATAGGGTACAACATTTGTGGGCTGACTTTGTTCAAGAGTTCAGAGAAAAGTATGTATCAGTAGTAGCTCGTGAGAGACATCAAGAAGAATTCATAGCTCTAAGGCAGGGAAACATGACTGTGGATCAGTACGAGGCTACTTTCACCAGACTCTCCCGTTACATGCCAGCTTTGGTGCAGCCTGAGACATGAAGATTCAGAGATTCATCAAAGGGTTGAGGAGTGATATTATGCTTAATTTGTCTTCGCAGGATTATCCGAGTTATGTTGCAGTAGTCAGGGCCACGTCGAGATATGAGAAACGTAAGGCAGATGTGTTGGCCAAGTCTAGTCAGTCGAGTAAACGACAATATCAGTCTCAGAGTCACTGTGAAACCCCAATTTTTGTGTTTACCTCGATTTGCGTGTCTTTGCCTCGATTTGCGTGAATTGACCTGTTTATGTGCTATATGACTTAGAATGTGTTAAATATGTGATTAATACTCCTAATACATGCTAAGTGTGCATTCATGAAATTTTCATCAAAAACGGAATCAGAAATTTTATCGTCGATTTTCAGTGAATAGTATTTTCAAAACACGTCCGCTAAAATTTTGAAACTGGTCTTTTTAACCCTTCTAGACCTAGACCACGGACTTTAATAGACCTGTATTTGATTAAAACGGTTTTAAAATCGGCTTAAGAATTTATTAGGGTTTTTACACCGACTTTTACGAAAATCGAGTTTTAAGTTGACTCGGGTGAAATTGTTTGATTGTAAAACTTCTTGTCACCTAAAAATAACCTACTTGAGCTAGCTTGGGTGTTGAATAATTGTTTTGAACTTTGGTGATCAAGAAAATGCATTTAAAGACAAGAAAACACTAAAAATAATTAGTTTCCACTTTGACTTTCTTTTATTTATTTGACCTTTTCTTAATATATGATCAACACACATTAAAAACAAAGCAAAACACCACCAAAAACACACACAAAACCGTGGCTCCTTGGAGGAGAAAGATGAAGGCATTTTCAAAGTATTTTTCTCATAGATTTTGCATTTCAAAGCCGAATTGAGTGATTCAAAGCTTGAAATTGATTGTTTGGCATCCATTCTACACATTTCTTGCATCAAAACACATCAAAGGTGAGAGAAAAATTCTAGATCTCAAAACTCATATTTTGTGTTTATGCGTATAAATAATTATTGAACCGTTAAAATTTTAATCTAATGTTAGATTATTACTCCTTGCATGCTAGGGATCATTTAGCTGTAATACTACAAGTTTTTATTGTTGTAGCATAATTTTTATTTTTTGGGTATTTAAATTTGATTAATTTGTTCAAAGTTGATTAAATTGAGTTGTGTTGATTGGAATCGATTGCCGTCGATTTCTAAAAGTTTGTTAATTACGTGGTAGCGCCGTTGTAATGCCGAATTTTTTATTGTGATGTTCGTGCCAAAATCCAGAAATTTCAGCCTAGGTGCCTTGAGGTTTTAGGGTTGTTGGACTTGATTTTGAGGTGTCTTGGTTGGTTTCCAAGAGGGCTAATGTAGTTGATCGAATGGGTGAGTGTTTGAAACTGATTTGGGGTTGTTTGGATTAGTAGAATGTAAGATATGATTATTTGAAGTTTAGGTTATCTTTCTTTAAATTGTTGAATTGAGCCTTAGTTGATTGGGTGTGGTTTGAGTGATTGAATTGTGAGTTGATGATGGGTAAACTAGGGTTTGATTGTGTGTTTAATGCATGTTCGGTTAGATGGCCTACTTTGTCATCTAACTTAGTTGTTTGTTGTTTAATTAAATATTGATGTTATATTGATGTTATATTGATTATTATTGATTATGGGAATCGGGCACTTTTGTTGCTGATCTCCCAGATTATTGATTAAGGGAATCGGGCACTTTTGTTGCTGATCTCCCAGATTATTGATTACGGGAATCGGGCACTTTTGTTGCTGATCTCCCAGATTATTGATTACGGGAATCGGGCACTTTTGTTGCTGATCTCTCGGTTTATTTATGTTAAGTCTCATTGTTGTAAGCTTTGATAATGTTGTGTCACCTCGGGAGGCATCCTGGGCTGCAGGCACAGTTATCATGGCTAATCCCTATCTCGCATGGGCGGAGAGGCCATGGGGTGTGGGTCTAGGTCAAGGTACCTCAGGAATTGTGTCATTGAGTTTGGAGGAGTTGTTGAGCATGGAATTGGTGTACGGAGCTTCATCAGTAAATGTATTGTATCCTTATTGTGTGTTTACAGTTATTACTATTGTTGCATTTATAATGATTATTGATGTTATTGTGTGTTTACTGACTCAAATGATTATTTCCAAGGAGTTTAGTAGACCTTGCTCGAGATCTATCGGATCCTCGCTGGGCTTATTTATATAAGCTCACTCTCTATTATTGCATGCATGCAGGTGTTGCTGATTTTGACTACGGGTATATGCCTCCTGAAGAGAGAAATGTGTCGTATGTGGATGAGTCTTATGTGCAGAAATCATTGCCATGAGATTATCTTAATTGTTGTAAAATAATGTTTTGTATAATCTATTTTGAAATGTATGTATAGCCTATGTATTAAGTTGGAACAGAGGCGTATAACTATGATTGGAATGTTGAAGAATGATTATTGTATAATATGGATGTGTTGTATGTTGTTAACTTAATTGAGGAGATGATTTTTGGGATTGTTTATGGAGTTTGATGTATGATGTTCTAAAGAGGTTGGTTTAGAGCCTCGGTGTCCTAATTACTGTCATTATACTGCTGAAATTCCGTTGCGTCCTGACTGATCGTAGGTGGGGTTGAGTTGGGGCGTGACAGTCAGGGTTATCAGAGACAGTATCAGTAGTGTGTTCAGACTCAGTAGCCGAGGCAGACCCAGAGCTACCCAGGACTAGTTCAGGCATAGTCTCAACCGAGGCAGACCCAGAGCTACCCAGGACCAGTTCAGGCACAGTCTCAGCCAAGGCCAGTTCAGAGCCAGCCACATGGACAGTCATAGACTCGACCAGTGACCACTAGATCTCAGCAGGGTAGTTCTCCTACATTTACATACAGGACTCCTACGGGAGGTGCAACTGCCAAGAAAAACCAGTAATGCAGTCACTGCAATCGCAACGGCCACACGGAGGCGGAATGCTGGAGAAAATTGGGTCGATGCGTAGGTTGCGGTAGTGATCAACATAGAGCTAGAGATTGCCCCAGGTTTAAACAGGGACAGACTTCCGGCCAGAGTGCTCAGACTAGAGCTTCAGGAGCAGCTACTATTCCACGAGGCCAAGCACGGGTATTTGCACTTGATCAAGAGAAGCTCCCAGACACGACAGTGGTGGTGGAATGTACTTTTCTTATTAATAGTCAGCCAGTAGTAGTTTTGATTGACACTGGGGCTACACATTCATTTATCAATCCTATGTATGCACAATCTACTGCTTTAAAAGTTGATAAACTATCATATGTAATTGAAGTAGGTACTCCTATGGGTACCAAATTTGTTATAGAGTCTGTGTGTAAAGATTGTAGTATTTGTATTGAGGGGCATATGTATCCTAATGATTTGATAATCATGTCATTTCGGGACTTTGAAGTGATTCTGGGGATGGATTGGTTGGGGCGGTATTATGCATGTTTGGATTATAGAAGGAAAATTGTAACTTTAGAAATACCTGATCAACCTGTTATTAAAATCACCGGGAGTCGAAAATCTACTAGGACCCGTATAATTTCTTCTATTAAAGCCACTAAGATGTTGAGTAAAGGTTGTGATGCATATTTAGCTTATTTAATTAATCAGCCTGGGGATAAATTGAAACTAAATGAGGTACCTATTGTAAAAGATTTTCTGGGGGTATTTCATGAGGAGTTGCCGGGGTTACCACCTAACTGAGAGAGAGAGAGTTTGTGATTGACTTGTTGCCAGGAAATAATCCTATTTCTAGAACCCCATATAGAATGGCTCCCCCTGAGTTGTAGGAGTTGAAAATTCAGCTACAGGGTTTACTTGAAAAGGGTTTTATTTAGCCTAGCTCATCGCCTTGGGGTGATCCTGTGTTATTTGTCAAGAAGAAATATGGTAATTTGTGGTTGTGCATTGATTATCGGGGTCTTAATCAGGTGACTGTGAAGAATAAATATCTTTTAGCTTTGATTGAGGAATTGTTTGATCAGATGCAGGGTGTTGTTGTATATTCTAAATTTGATTTGAGACAGGGTTATTATCAATTGAGAATCCAGAAGGAAGATGTGCCTAAGACTTCTTTTAGAACCAAGTATGGCCACTATGAATTTGTTGTGCTACCATTTGGGTTGACAAATACTCCAGCCACTTTTATGGATTTGATACAGAGGGTGTTTAGACCTTATCTTGATCAGTTTGTTGTAATTTTCATTGATGACATATTGGTGTACTCTAAATCTGAGGCAAAGCATGAAGAACACTTGAGAATTGTATTGCGAACACTGCAAGAACATAAACTGTTTGCCAAATTTAGCAAATGCGAATTCTGGTTGAAACAGGTAGCCTTTCTAAGCCATATCATTTCACAGGAAGGAATATCTATAGATCCTGCAAAAATTGAGGTGGTTATGTCCTGGAAAAGACCCGAGACTGTCATGGAGGTTCGTAGTTTCTTGGGATTGGTTGGTTATTATAGGCGGTTTGTTAAGGACTTTTCTAAAATTGCAGGTCCATTAACTTCCTTAACTCAAAAGAAAACTGTGTTTAACTGGGATGATAAATGCGAAGCCAGTTTTCAGGAATTGAAGAAGAGACTTACCACTACACCTATCCTTGTATTGCCTGAAGGAACAAATAATTTGGTGATTTATAGTGATGCTTCGAAAGAAGGCTTGGGTTGCGTTCTTATGCAAAATGGTAAGGTCATAGCTTATGCCTCAAGGAAATTGAAATTATATGAACTTAATTATCCTACACACGATCTTGAGCTTGTTGCTATTGTCATTGCTTTGAAGAAATAACGTCATTATTTGTGGGGTAATAAATTTGAGATATTTACTAATCATAAAAGCCTAAAATATCTGTTTTCTCAAAAGGATTTGAATATGAGGCTCGTTGGATATAATTGTTGAATGATTATAATTGTACTATTAGCTACTTGCCAGGAAAAACTAACACTGTTGCAGATGCATTGAATTGAAAAGCTACTATGGCCAATTTGATAATAAAGGACTGGAAAACTGTGGAGGAATTGTGTCTGTGGAAACCGAGGGCTTCTAGAATAGGTATCCAATTTGCTAGTTTACAAATTCAGTCTCTATTACTATCTAGAATCAGAGAAGGCCAATAGTCAGATCCTCAATTGTTGAAGATTCTAGAGAAGTCCAAAAGGGGAGAGTCCGACTTCAAGTTACATGATGATGGACTACTTAGATATAAGAATAAAATTTGCATCCCTAGTAACTCAACTGTAAAAGATGAGATTCTTGCTGAGGCTCATAGCTCTAAATACACGATTCATCCTCGTAGCACTAAGATATACAGGGATTTAAAGCAAAGTTTCTGGTAGAACAACATGAAAAGGGAGATAGCTGAATATGTGGCTAAATGTTTGACTTGTCAGAAAGTTAAGGCCGAGCATCAGAGACCGGCAAGATTATTACAACCATTGAAAATTCCAGTGTGGAAATGGGACCAGGTAACTATGGACCTTGTATCTGATTTGCCGAGATCACCGCGAGATAATGATTCCGTATGGATTATGGTTGATAGATTGACGAAGACCTCCCATTTTATTGCTACAAAGAAAACTGATTCTCTTGATAAGTTAGTTGAGCTTTATGTTGAAAACATCGTGAGATTGCATAGAGTTCCATCTAAAATAGTGTCGGACAGGGATCCCAGGTTTACATCATAGTTCTGGCAGAAACTACAAAATGCTCTGGGGACTAATTGAAGTTTTAGTACTGCATATCACCCGCAGACAGATGGCCAATATGAGAGGACTATCAGGATTTTAGAAGACATGTTACGAGCTTGCACTCTAGATTTCGGTAAGAGTTGGGAAAGGTATTTTCCTCTTGCAAAGTTTGCTTACAATAACAGTTATCAGGCTACCATTGGTATGGCACCCTACGAGGCATTTTATGGGCAGAAATGTAGATCTCCATTGTATTGGGATGAGGTAGGTGGAATGAAAACTGTTGACCCAGCTATATTACCAGAGATGATCAAGATGGTTGATAATGTGAAACTTATAAAGAAAAGAATGCTTACAGCACAAAGTCGACAGAAGAATTATGCTGATAGATGCCGACGGGACTTGGTATTTTCAGTGGGTGATCATGTGTTCCTGAAATTCTCTCTGCGTAAGGGTTTGATTCGACACGGGAAGGGAGCTAAACTCAGTCTTAGATATGTGGGGCCGTTTGAAATTGTTGAGAAAGTTGAAGATTTGGCTTATAGATTGGCATTACCTCCGAGTTTGGGTAGGATTCATGATGTATTCCATGTGTCGTTGTTGAGGAAGTATAATCACGATCCTTCACACATTATAGAGCCGGAGCCTGTGGAGATCGATGAGTCGTTGTCATATGTTGAGAAACCTCTTCGAGTAGTTGACAGAAAGATTCAAGAACTTCGAACCAACAGTATTCCTATGGTAAAAGTCCTTTGGGATCACCACGGAGTTAAGGATGCCACTTAGGAGCGGGAGGACCAGAAAAGAAAAAAGTACCTAGAGCTGTTTGTCGAATCACGTAAGAATTGCGAGGACGCAATTAGTTTAAGGGGGAGAGGGTGTGACGCTCGGGAGTTTCAATACCTCTTTTAAATAACTGTTGCATAAATTACTTGAGCATTTTATGTGTATTTCTTTTCTTGCTTAACTGCTTACTATTAGGCACTATTCATAAAAAAATTGACCATCTTCAATGTTCGATTTAATATTTTTTCTAAGTCACATGATACATAATAAGAATCGAAAACTTGTTGTTTTGGACTTTCGAGCCCGGAGTATGCATTTGAAAAATAGTTTTTGCTTCGTGGAATAGTGTTACGTATGTAAAAACATTAGTTTTGAAGTAGTTTGCAAACAATTAGAATTTAAGCTCATTTGACCAAGATTTTAGTAGCATTTGACCTCAACTAATTGCACATACATATACATAGATTCAAATTATCACCATTTAAACATTTTACTCAACAAAATAAAAGCCACAATTGCAAAAATAACCCTTCCCCCCCATCCCCAAACCCGATGACCCTAGGAGAGAAAAAGGGAAAAAATTTCTTCTTCAAGCATTGAAATTGATCTCTTGACTTGGCTTTGGAAGGGTTTTGGAGCAATTTAAAGCTCATACAACTAGCCTACAACTACAAAATTGTGAGGGAGATGCATTTGTTTGAATTTAAAGTTTATGTCATCTTTTAAAATTTTGTGATTTGTTAGTGTTAGCTATTGAAATGCTTAAATATGATTTATATGTTGTTTGGTCTATGCTTGAGTAGCTAGTTGTTGGATTTCATGGTTGAAAGTTTGGTTGCATTGAAAGAGATGATGCATAGTGCCTAAACTTAGGGTTTTGATAAAAATTTACTAAATAGAATGAATTGAGGCTTCCTTTAGGTGCTCTAGGCTTTAGTGAAGCTAGTTGGGAGGCCACGTGAAGTTGAATCATCCGAAACTAAGCTAAATTGCAAAATTAGTTAACTCTAAAAAGGGGATTTTTCACGTAACACAATCTGGGCACGTTTGAGCTTTAGATTATGTATCATTGGGCCATGGAAGTACTTTTGGTGCTTTCGTTGCGTGAAATTGGGGTCCGGATACGGTAGTTGTGGTTAAAACTCACTCGGGGTCTTCCCGAGCTTTTGCCTCCAATTGGGTTTGCATGGACTTGATAGGTGTCTTTTGGCTTAATTAGGAATGTAGAATGATTGGATTGTAGTTTTTTAACTTTGAAATACGTATAAGAGAAGAATAACTTGGTTAAAGAAAGGGGAAAAATGGTATTTGTCTACCTTGATGCTTATAAGTGCTTGTAGATGTATTATTATGTACTTCTATGATTGTCTAAAGTATGTTTGAGCTATTTGAGAAGGTTGTGGAAGAAAATGTGCTCGTCCCCTTTATGTTTATATCACGATTTAGAGCATATTGCGGTTAATTGCGAGGGTGCCCTACTTTGTCGTGCCTCTTATGTGTTATGTGTTGATCTTGATTTTCGTAGTCTTGTCTCAGGGTTGCACAACCTTCTCGATCATGGTAGCGTCGAAAAACATGGGCGGCATCGGGCTTGTCGTGCTCCCTCGACTACCATGGTATCTATTCCCTTTCTCTCGCTGAGTATACTCCACTACCCTAGATGCGTGGTTTACTTGCTGGGCATATGGACCTACCTCAAGAGAAAGGGTCGTAGGATCGGGGTACATTCGGAGTACCCCATATTTTGGAGGAATAAGGGCTTGCCGGCACTTGCTTGAAGATCGTGGTTCGAGACTGAGGACTCGAAGTGTAACCGTATTCTTTTAAAATGTGGTTAATTACTTGATGATTTGATCTTATTGCTTTGTGTCAAATATATGGCTTTTTGTGATTGCATATCATATTGCACGCCCCAGTATGCTGCATCACCTCCCTTGCTAGGCAACATTGTTGCTCACTCCTCATTTAACATGTTTCAAGAGAAGCTGAGGTGAATCCCCAGCTAGTAGCAGTAGAGGAAGAAGAAGAAGTGCAAGTAGATTAGCTTCCGTGACTTTCTTGTGTGATAAGGTTGATTATTGTGTGTGGTTTGTAATAAAAATGTTGGTTGTTGTGTTTTTGAGACCTTGGGGTCTTGTATATATACTTGGGTGTTTGCAACTAAATTGTAATCTTGTATGTTGGATAACAAAGTGGATGGCATATAATAGTCGATAGTAAACTTATTTCGGTTGTTGCATGCTTGGGTGTGGTAGCTAGCTTGTTATAACTAAGACATACTACTGGAAATTAAAGTTAGAATTATAACCGCATGCTTGCATGATATCTATTTTGTTGTTCCAAGGCTCAGGTGACCTTGTGAATTTGGTTGACTATGATAATCTTGGGAGATAGGTTGTATGAGATGTTTGTTTGTGGTTCAAGTATTATATGTGACTATTTGCAGGTACCCGTTTAGTCCATAGTATAGAGGAGACTCTGTCCGTGTGATGGGTCCGGACTTGACCTATAGTATGGAGTTGGGTTCGGGGCGTTACATTATTCACTTTCAAACAATAGGGACTAAACTAAAAATTAGTGGCAACTTTGGAGACCAGTAGTATAATGAACCTTTCCCAATGTTCAAAAAATAACACAAATGGTCTCAAATTAAATGTTTATTAATAGTCTTTTTTTTTTTCTTTTACAAATAATTACATCTTCATGGTGATAGTGAGAAAGGTTACTCTTGTCATTCAAATTGAGAAAATTTATTCTCTAGGTACAAGATTCCTTATCTTAGTTATCTGCTAATTAAAGTTTAGGAAGACATTTTTTTCTCTTTCTTTTTCCTTGCATTGAATATAAATGTGACATATCACAATATGACGTGAAAATAAAAACATTAATATTCGTGGAATAATATTTGTGAAACATTGGATATTTATATAACTTTTGGAATATTGGGGACTTCTTGAAAAACTGAGTAAATATTGGTGAGTACAACTAAAATTTATAGTTTTTTTTTCCATTTCTTGTGAAGAAAGTGGGAAGGGAGGGACTTTTCCTTTTTTTCTTTTTTTTAGATTCCTCTCTAATTTAGCATATCTAACATTATAAAAGGAGCCTTATGCATCACATGATGCATTTCATTCTTTTCTTGTGTGTTATGAGTTTATATAGACTGAAGTAAGAAAAAAAAATATTTTATTTGAAACACTAATAATCATCAAATGGAATTTAGTGAATAAGACTATATATATGATTGCTTTGTTATTGAAATGATATATAGGATGAAAAAAATGACCATTAAGGCTTAAAATTGAGCAAGTAAGATGTAGCTAAATCTAGTCATTCATTGTTTAAGCAATTGCTAAGTATCCAACCTTATTTTACCTTTTCAACCAGTCTCAAACTTTCAAGGTGCATTAATTCACATAAAAAAAAGTATGCTTTTACATTAGCGATCTTACAACAAAAAAACTGCTTTCTGCGACGGGCTGTCACTATTTTGTCTCCAAATGGGCGACGGTTTGGAGACGGAATACGATGTTGCCATTTTAGTGACAATTTGGTGAAAATTTTGTTACTTTTTGGAAGCAACCTATATATGTCGTCACCAAGTCGTGACGACATCATATGTGGTCTCCAAAAGTGACCATATAGTGACTACTTGGTGACGAATAATGGCATGTTGTCTCTAAGCCATCGCCAATTGGCGACAAGTTGAAGACGGTCCGCAAAACGCGTCGCAATTTAGTCACCCTGCCGTTGCCAAAAATAATATTTTTCCGTTCCATGTCCATTGTTATCAATTTGATTTAAATACTCTAACTTTTATAACTATTAGGAGTAAAGTGATTATGAAAGCCAACATTATTTGGGACCTATCCCCTATGAAGAGGCTGCAAGGAGATTGGTATGTAAGTAGGAAAATTTAATGAATAAAATGTCGTAATTAAATTCAATTATATAACATATCATAAATGTTATTATAGTTATGTTTTGGTATTTTAATAATTTGTAGGCAGAAGAACGGGGGGCACCAGTGACTAGGGCTGATGTTTTCGCAAGGGCCTAGACGGCCACAGACCCTAGGGCAGAACAGACCATGGTATGTGTAAGTTATTGATAATATGAAAAAAAGACCATATATATATATATATATTTTTTTTTTTTCTTTTATATTTACCAACGAAATGCCTAAAATTATTAACTTTTAAATCTGTCGTACATGCTGATTATGATGAAATGGTGCAACATGCAACTGTTTCTTCCGAGGCCGATTCTGTAGCAACACTGATAGACTATGATGCATTCTTCCTACAGGCTGTGGGCAAACCCAACAGAGGGCGCATATATGGGGTCGGGTCTTCTAGTTCAGTGTCGTCTGCACACCACAACTCACTAGGCAGATGCTAGATCACAGAGATAGAGATACATCAGGCTGTTGCTCGGGCGACGACAACGTTGAATGAGAAGCTCGATCTACACATCTCAGAGAATAAGGAATTGCGTAAAGCGTAACAAGAACACACTGAGCGGATTGAACGACTTCAAGAATAACACAATGCTGAACTTCGAGAACTGCGTGCACAAATCGCACTGCTGACAAAGATGATGATGAAGCCACAATGGAAATGAAGAATAATTTTCCTGTTTTTCAAGTTAATATGTGCAAAGAGGGTGTTTAATTGTGTTTAGGATTTGTTTATTTTATTAATGGTCTAGTACAATATAGTTTTCAATATAATATAAATATAATTTATATTATATGAATGCGTATTATATCTTCATTTAATAAAAAAAAATTATTAATTTAAAAAAAATTAAAGGTTTTATATGAAAAATAATAATAATATTAAATTTCGAGATTGGCGAGGACATGGAGACGGCATGGCGACGGTATTTTACGATTTAATTTGGAAACAGTTTGGCGACGGGATAGAGACGTCGTATGTTGGAGACGACTTGGAGACACTATGTTTTTCGAGACTACTTGGAGACGGAATTGAAACACTATGTTTTGGAGACGGCTTAGAGACGGCGTAGAGACACTATATTTTTGGCGACGACCTAGAGACTGATTGGAAACACTATGTTTTTGGAGACGCTTAGAGACGGATTGGAGACATTATTTGTTGGAGACGGATTGGAGACACTATTTTTTGGAGACGCCTTGGAGACGGATTGGAGACACTCTTTTTTGGAGACGACTTGGAGACATAATGGAGACACATCGCTTTTGGCCACGGTGTGGAGATGATATTTTTGGGTCACGATTTGGAGATGAATTTGGAGACGACTAAAACGCAGTCGCCAAAAGCGATGATATGGCGACTGGGAGACAAATTGGCAATGCTACTTTTGGTGACAGTCAATATTTATCTCCACGCCATCGTCAACCGTTGCCAATACCTATTTGACGACGACATAAAAATGACTTTGGTAGTCGCCTAAAGCAATTTTATTTGTAGTGCCTGTCAAAGTCCAGATAATAACGTATTTATGGTGATAGTGAGAAAGGTTACTCGTGTCGTTCAAAGTGATAAAATTTATTCTCAAAGTACAAGATTCCCTATCTTAGTTATCTGCTAATTAAAGTGTAGGTCAGACTATTGATTTCTCTTTCTCTTTCCTTGCATTGATTATAAACTTCGACATATCACAATATGACGTGAAAATGAAAATGTTAATATTCGTGGAATGACAAAATAACATATGACATTATGATTGACCATAAAAAATTGAAATCTTCTTGTGATACTACAGTCATAGATTACAAATGGCTTACTAATATAAGAATGACAACAACTTTCTTACCATACAATAAAACAATCCATAGTATAGCATGAGCAATTGATTATAACATTGTAATTTTGCTATAACAATAGATATGAATATGGTGCACAATAAAATTTCAAATATATACTTTTGTTTATAAATATTTTTGTATATCATTGACCATATTGTTGTTTATTTTTGTGAACTAGACAATATGCAATTTCTGGAATGGTTGGCACGTTTTAGAAACTTATCTCACATTACAAAGATGATTTAGAGTTTCAAGAATAATAGTTTTTGATAGCTTTTATTGAGATAAGTGAGAATTTTCAATCACTTTCTTTCAAAAGCTTTATGAAAATTATGTCATCATAATTCAATATAAGAGAAAAACCATAATAGGTAAAAAAGACTACAAATTAACATATCGTATAAATAATTTAACTACTTTCAATTACTTCTGCTAAATAGATTTCTTAATTGTTGCACAATATAATTTATTATTAACCAAGTTGAACAATCTATGTAAATTAAGAAATTATTCATGAAAGAGAAGTGAATATATTTTTCCAATTTGATTCATATAAAGTCATAATTGCTTTATAAAAATATTTTTCCATTGTTATAAAAATAAAATAGAAAAAATCAGCATAAGGTAAGAAGAATCGCATTAGTATGTTACTAAAAGAAATAAAGCTAACAAGGGTCCATTTACCAAAAGATACTTCAAAACAGCAGGCAAAGAATGCACACAATAATGCACCATAGAGCATGTAACCCGGGGCGATATCCAAGCTTACACCTATAAATTCCCCCAAGTCTCAATGGGGTCTCAAACACTCATAGTCCTATTCTCAACTTTGGTGTCACCCTCCCCTTTACCCTTCCCCTTGCCCATCTCCCCTTCCTCAGTTCCTAAATTTTCTTCTTCTTTTGTTCCTCTTTCTTTTCTTTTACAACCATTTCCAATCTATCCCTCTTCTGAGTAAACAATTTGAAAACACAAAATCAACTTCCATTGAGAGAATCTACCTATCTCTAGCCCAAAACCACCAAAAAATGTTAGAAGAAAGAAGTGGAAAAAAAAGAATTTAATTTTTTATCTGTTTTATCGGGAGGAAAAAAATCTACACCAATTCTTATATATCTATTTACCAAGTATATCATTATGCATTTCTTTGAACTTCAAAAAGGATTTTCAATACCACAAAAATAGTTAAATAATTTTTTGATACTGAATTAACTAACTTTGAATTTTTAATATCTATCTCACAAACATTAAGGTTTATGGCCCCTTATGGTAGAAATGTATCAAAGAACCTTTCACCCTCAATGAAAATTGGAATTTTTCGGCAAGTGTTAAGAAAAGGGCCATGGACTACCCAAGAGGATGCTATGTTAATGGAATATGTGAAAAAGAATGGTGAAGGTAACTGGAACGCGGTTCAAAGAAATTCTGGGCTAATGAGATGTGGAAAAAGTTGTAGGCTTAGATGGGCTAACCACTTGAGGCCTAATCTCAAGAAGGGTGCATTTTCCCCTGAGGAAGAGAGGCTCATCCTTGAGCTTCACGCTAAGTATGGTAACAAATGGGCTCGTATGGCTACCCAGGTTGTTTCGCACCTTGCTTGCCTATCTTCTTGCTTTTCAAGTGCTAATCAATTTTCTTTGTCTCTCTCTCACACACATATAACAATATGTTAGTGACAAATACCTTCAAGTGTTTGAATCTTCTACTTACAAACATTTCTATGTATCTCATTATATGTATAATTTTATGACAAACATACATGTGTACATAGACACACATTCACACACTCATATATCTAACTATGTATAACTTTTCTATATATGTGTAATCGAATTTACAAGTATGTTTACTATTTCTATGTTTCGTTGCATGAGTCTATGTGTGTTTACTTTGCGATTTGCGAGGATTTTAATTATTTATTTCTCTCGAGTCCTTATTGATTTTGTCCTTTTTCTCTCCTTTAATTTTTTTTCCCTTTCCTTGTTCTTGTTAAAAACATATTCCTTTTGTTTTTTTTTTTTTTTTTGGTTGAGTCCGATCCTCTATATTTAATTAAAAATATTATAATTTGTTAAACCCTATCTACGTGGTTTAGTAACTTTTTCATCTTTGGTCTTTAACCTATGCATGCATTATTGTGTCTCTTTGTGTGAATAGCTTCCTGGTAGAACAGACAACGAGATTAAGAACTTCTGGAACACGAGGTTGAAGAGAAGACTGCGAGCCGGTTTGCCGATATACCCTCCAGATATAATACCACAAAATGACCAAGAACAATCGACGCAGCCAAACTCTTCATCCTCTTCACATTCATCTCCTTTACCATCATCGTCTGAGCCCAAAAGCAACAACCACAACCCATTTGTATCAATGCTTGATGTGTCGAATCCTTTATCGATCATAAAAAACTCATCGCACCAACCTGACAAGTCATACCTCTCCAATCCTGATCACCAGTTGAAGCTTCGTCGCGACAACAATGGCGGTCTCGCTTTATCACTGTTGTTGCCCGGTTCACCATTTTCTGCTACCTCAACACCTTTGTCATTTAGAAGTCAAGACCTATCAGCATCATTATCGTTGGCCTCACTTTTTGATTCTCTTACCTTTGGCGACAATCCACCACCCATTTCAGGGCTCTCATATAACTCAGGGACGGGGATAGGACTGGTTTCAATGACATCTCCCATGCCTCTCACTACACCATCATCTTCTACCAATACTAGGAGTGATTACATGATGGGAACATTTGGTGAAAAAGATTATCATCTTATTGTTCCAGAACTTTCACAAGGCTATAGTGGTTTGTTGGGAGATTTATTATACGAGTCTCGAGCTTTGGCTTGCGCTGATAAAGGGAAATCTGTGGTGGAACGTACAAATGTTAATGTGCATGGAGAACATGTTTTTAGCTTTGGCTTGGACGATACTGAGATTGGAAAACAATGTGAAGATTCAACCTCTGGTGAGATGTTAATATATTCTTTTGCTTTTACTATTATAGAGGTGAAAATTGATTCTCACAACAGTTAATTTACATAAAAAATTTTGTTTCCTTAAAGGATATACTTCTAGTAGTATTTAGTGAATTCCTAATCATAAAGAAAACAAAAAATACACACACATTACTATCAAACCTTGGGCATCATCTGTATTGTGATTAGTGCATTCAACAAATACTTTGTCTGCATCATGAGCCATAATGACGCTCTCCTAGGGATTTGAATGTTGACAAATGCAAATTATTACAAAATTTATTAGGGTGACTAAGGCACAACCAATGGGAAACCTTTTTAAATGATACATTTCTCTGTTACAAAAATTACTTAATTAATTATTATTATCCCGATATAATCAATACGTAAACCCCACCATGCCATTAACATTCTTACTCTTTATTGCTTTGCACAGAGAAGAAAGCAGATAAGAGTTCCCCAGAAGGCATCAATCCTGTGGATGACGATTTCTCGACCCTCCTTGATAATTTCCCTCAAGCTGTACTTGTCCCTAATTGGTACGATGAAATCGAGAGTGGTTCGAATGAACAAATATCAAGCTTTATTACTGGAGATGAGGGAACCACAAATGTTCAACCGAAGCTTCACCTCAAGTCAACACCTCCACTCTGACTAGAAACCATGATTGGGACATCGGCTACTGCTGCTGGAACAACATGCCTGAGATTTATGATAATTGAGAGGAATTCTAAAGATTTTGTATCAGGAAGAGCACAGTTTTGAGGGAGTGTTCTAATCTCTCTCTGAAATAGGGTAGAATAGGTCTATGCAGTCGTTAGCTCACCATAGTTTATATCTATGTTGGTTACTCGCCTACTTGAGTTTGGGTTAGACATGGAGTGATTTAATTTAAAGTTTAGCATCATAGACTATAGCCATTCCAACCGAAGGTTAGGAACATTGTTGGTTCGTGAATGTTTTAACGTTAAGCTTAAGAAGTTTAGTTGATCTCAATCATATACGTTAAGGTATCAAAAGTAGTTTATTGGTACTTGTGAACTCTCAACTGCCGGTATAATGTTGAGCAGGGAGTAGGGCAACCATGCTTTTTATTAGATAAGAATGTGATTTGCTATCAAAAATGCATTTGGAATGTGGATTCTTTCTCTTTTGGAAAAGCTTAGTCATTTTTTTTTCTTTCCTCCCGAGGCGCAAGCCGTTATTTTAATTTATCACCATTTTAGAGGTTGTCTATGTATACACTTGTAAGCATATTATAACAAAATCTAAATATGTTAAAAACAAAATTTGACTTACCTTCGGCCATCGATGTTCAAGTAAATGCCTCATGAATCACACAAATAATTGTACTTCTTTCAAAATATATATGTCTTCTAGCCTCTGTCATGAACTACTGATACCTTGATCTGATGAAAATCATAAGCTCTATTTATAAACTAGGTTAGGGACCCCAAATTAATTATTAAATTCCAAACTTATCTTTCCTCCCATCAAAGAAGATTATCTCAATAAAATACTGATCTTTATCTATGATTAGTAGTTATCCTGAAGTGGACTTATCACCATAAGACATTTATCTCAAATAAATATCTAATATTTCTTTAATTATCACAAGTCCGAATTTAATATTTGACATGGCAAGTGGAACATATTTAGTCTCCTAATTAAGGAGGCATGCTCACATTCTTTCACTTGGCCAACATGACATAATCAAAATTGCATCATTTGTGATAAAACGTTAGTATAGTTATGTCTAAAGAGTATAATCATGAAACTCAAACAAAGAGTTTCAATACATGAACCATGGTTGTCACATCCTTTAATGTCGAAGACTCCCTTCCATGTGCTACATGCATGATTCCCTTCGATTGAGTACTTTATGAGCTATATATTTATGAATGGACTTCTTATAAGTCATTTAGAGTCCTTCCTTATAAATGACATGTACTTTATGTGCACAAAAATATGTCACTTTATTGCTAAAAACACTAATGTGGGTACATATATAAGAAACAACATTCAACTCGATATGAACTAATAAGTCCCATATGATCCATATGATCCTTATACTGTTTACTAGCAATCCTTTAGTAATGGGATTTGCAACAATTAGTTCAGTACTAATATGTCAGATATCTACTTCACGCTTCTTAACATGATCTCTAACAACAAGGTACTTTATATCGATATGCTTGCTACGGCTCCCACTTTTAATTATTATTTTTAGAAAAGAAAACTGCAACTAAGTTGTCGTAATAAATCTTTATTGGTCTTGCTATGGAATCAACAACCCTCAGTGTAGAGATGAAGTTTCTTAACCATAATGCTTGTGATATAGCTTCATATATAGCATGCAATGAATTCTACTTCCATGGTAGATGAAGCGATTATAGTTTGCTTAATGCTTCTCCAAGATACAGCACCTCCAGCAAGAAGGAATATGTATCCTGAAGTAGACTTTTTTGTATCTGTACATCCACCAAAATCAATTTGAATACCCAACCAACTCCAAATGATCGGTGTACTTGTATGTAAGTCTGTAGTTCTTGGTTCCTTGCAAATAACGCATAACTTTCTTGGCCGCTGTCCAATGTTCAAGGCCAAGATTACTTTGATATCTGCCAAGCATTCCTATTGCAAACCCTATATCAGGCTTTGTGCATATCTGTGCATACATAAGACTGCCAACTGCAGGTGCATAGGGTATAGTTCTCATTTATTCTCTTTTCTTAGAATTTTGTGGACACTAACTTAAATTGAATTTATCCCCTTTGACAATGGGTACTACTGTTGGTGAACAAGCTTGCATCCTAAATCTTTTCAAAACCTTTTCAATGTAGGCCTTTTGAGATAGACCTAATGTTCTTATAGATCTCTCTCTATGAATCTCTATGCCAATGACATATAAGGCTTCACCTAGATCCTTCGTCTCAAAGTTTTGGCAAATAAATTGCTTTGTTTCATGTAGCATTCCCAAGTCACTTCTCGCAAGCAATATATCATTGACATATAGGACTAAAAATATAAATTTGCTCCTACTAACCTTAAGGTATACACATTGATCCATGATGTTCTCAGTGAAACCAAATGAGACAACAACATTGTGAAATTTTGTAAACCGATGGGAAGCTTGTTTTAGTCCATATATTGGCTTCTTTAACTTGCAAACCAGGTGACTATCTTGTGAAAAACCTTTAGGTTGAATCATGTATACATCTTCTTCAAGATCCCTATTCAAGAAAGTCATTTTCATATCCATTTGATATAACTCTAAGTCAAAATGAGCTATTAGAGTCATGATTACTATAAATGAATCCATCTTAAAAATTGGAGAGAAGGTTTCATGATAATCAATGATTTCCTTTTGAATGAAACCCTCATCCACAAGTCTAGCCTTTTATCATTCAATACTGCCATAGACATCCCTTTTGGTCTTATAGACCCATTATAACCAATAGTTGTTGCCTATTTTGGCAATTGATTCCTAGGCGTAGCTTCCATTTCTTCTTTCATGGTATCGTACCATAATGTGGATCTTTTTCCACTCATGGATTGTGAAAATGAAATAGGATCTTCTATAGGCGCAACATCAATGTCAGACTCTTGTAGGTATACTACAAAATCAATAGAAATTATTGTTTTCCTTGTTCTTGTAGACCTTCTTAATTCTACTGTCTCTTGTATGTTTTGAATATTTTGGACAGTAGGTTCAATGACAATTTGTTCCTCTTGTGGAGATTCTAGATTTGGTTTCTCTTCAAAATTTCCAAAGGAATATTCTGAAAAGTAATCAATCCTTCAGTTTGAGGTTCAAAAGTTTCCTTATTTTCCTCAAAGTTAATCTTTCGAGAAAAGTCACTCTCACTTATTTCAAGATCCTCAAGGAATTTAGCATTTCTAGCTTTAACAATTCTAGAAGTGTGTGAGGGACAGTAAAATCTATATCCTTTTGAGTTTATTGCATAGCCAATGAAAATTTCACTAACTGTTCTTGGGTCCAATTTTTTTATGTTTGGGTTATAAACCCTAACCTCTACAGGACAACCCCAAATATGCAAATGTTTTAAACTGGGTTTCCATCCATTCCACAATTCAAAAGGTGTTTTGGGAACTGCCTTAGATGGAACTCTGTTTAAGATATAAACTGCAGTCTTTAATTATTCACTTCATAAACTCAAAGGGAGATTAAAATTATTCATCATGCTTCTTTTCATGTCCATAAGTGTACGATTCTTTCTCTCAGCCACTCCATTTTGTTGAGCTATTCCACGTATTGTATATTGGGCACTAATGCTTTCTTCTTGAAGAAATTTCACGAATGGACCAGATATTTGACCCATTTCAGTATACCTCCCAGAATATTCCACACCTTTGTCTGACGTTACAATCTTTATATTATTATCTTATTGTTTCTCTACGTCTGGTTTGAATACCTTAAAGGCATATAGCGCCTTTGATTTATCAAACAAAAGGTAGAGATACATATACCTTATATGGTCATCAATGAACAAGACAAAGTATTTTTGTCCATTCATGCATGGAAATTGAGAGGGTCCCCATATGTCTGTATGTATGATCTCAAGAACATCATTACTTCTCCTAGCTTCTTTAGAGGACTTGTTGGTTTGCTTGCCCTTTATGCAACCAACACAGGTATTAAAATCAAGAGTTTGTAATACTCTATCATTTACTAATATTTTGATCCTCTCTATGGAGATGTGTCCCAATCTCCGATGCCACAGTTTTAAGGAATTTTCAGTAATGATGCACCTTTTACTACTAATATCCTCATGTGTAGTCAAAAGACTACACTCATATGTGGGATCTAATCTAAATTTGTAAAGATTGTCAACCAAATTTCTAGAACCAATGAAAATATTATTTTTGAACATTTCAAAAACAGACTCATGAAAATTAAATCCAAAACCATCTTTAAAAAGTTTAGAAACAGAAACTAAATTTCAGGAAAACGATGGAATATAAAAGGTGTTATTTAGATCTGAAACATATCATGTTTCCAAAATCATCCTAAAAGTTCCTACAGCTTCCACCTGTGAATGCATCCGGTTTCTTGAATAGATGCATTGTTCACTTCCGTTCGGTAACCTGAAGTTTAAGAAACCATGCATGATAGTAGCAATATGGATTGTACAACCAGAATCAATCCACCATGTATTATTAAGGGCATCAACTAAAAAAGATTCATAACACGTAAAGGATACATCCCTCATTTCCATTATATGCTCATGCACAATCTTGGAATTGTCAAACTTTATGCCTGAAAGCTTTTTCATTGGGGTGCTAGCCAATGCCTTATCAGAATTTACAAACTGTTCCTCAATGGCTTTTATAAACTCTTTGATTTTATCACAATCAAGAATGGAACCTCAAATGCTTTTACTGATGTGAGATTTGATGAGCATTAGATTTAAATGATTAGTTCGCTCATACCGCTCATACAAACTTTTATCAGTTGGCGAACTTGATTCTGTGGGGG
This sequence comes from Ehretia macrophylla, assembly GCA_037974665.1. Lineage (NCBI taxonomy): Eukaryota > Viridiplantae > Streptophyta > Magnoliopsida > Boraginales > Ehretiaceae > Ehretia > Ehretia macrophylla. The sequence continues at coordinate 11,929,383 of CM075768.1, forward strand.
CAGGTGGTTCATCCACATATAGTGCCAAGTCAAGGTCCATGTACCCAAAAGTCAAGAGAATTTTATCTTTCCAGTCAGAAAAATTGTCACCAATCAAAATTGGAATACGAGAAGTATTATTAAAAATAGTAGTAGGAACAACTGCAATAACCAAGAAAACACATACATTATGCTATGATAATAACTTAATTTTGAATTAATCAATATTAATTCAAATAGTAAATTCAAACCCTATGGGCAGAGGTTCCATCATGCATGAATTTACTAACTTTATTATAAGACTAGTAAATTAGACATCAAAAGATAAATAGTCCATACCTACGGGTCTTGGAATATCTACTTTTGATGCTAAATTTACTATCTTATTCTATTGAATCTATGAAAATAACCACCTCCTTACAGGGCCAAGAAAATTATTTTCATAAACTAAATACAATTATTGATGTCATTTGCCTTTATGTAGGCCTTTAAATACTTTTAAATAGGATTGACTACCTAATATCACCATGATCTAGGATATATGCTTTGGCTACTCCGAAGTCATTGACATTATATCCTTAATACTGACATCAATTAAAAAATTATTTTTTTGCATACTGATAAATTCTTAATTTGTTTGCAAAATATTTCATAAAAATATGCTAGAGTATATACAAAGTTATATTTCTATAACTTTCATTAAATAAACCAACTCTACAATTTCTTTTAACACTACAAAAAACTGAATTCTGCGACGGACTGTCGCTAAACCATCGCAGATATGGCGACGGAACAGTGAATGGAAAGGTTGACGCTAGTTTTGTAATGGGACAATGACAACACAGTGTCAGACAAAAAACCCATCACCAAGCCGTCACTAATAGTGAAGGCTTTGTTAGCCATCTCCAATTCGGTGATGACCAAGCTACGACAGTCATTAATTTGGTGACGGTTCAATGAAAAGTTTATCCGATTCCGATATATGGAGATGACACGGTGACGGTATGGTGACAGTCCGTCACCATGTCGTCACCATAAAGGGTGTCGGCTCAATTTTCTATTATTTTTTTAACTAACAAGGCCTTCAAACACTGAGTAACAACGATGCGTTAAAATTTTTTCTGAAGGAGTACCAGTTCACTCAAAATTTGTTAACTTGAAGTACTGACATTATTTGAAGTAGTAATAAAATACTATGTTTGTGTAGATATTAACTGCAATATGAGACAAATTTGATAATATAATTTGCAAACAACAAGATTTTATTTCATAACATTCAATAACTAGGGATTACATTAACAGACGGTTAACTTTAGTCATCACCATACAAAAGTCCTTAACAAGATACATACACATATCCATATAATATATTACATATTATTAACCATAATTACCAAATTTTTACATAATTTTCACTCGAATAACTTCGGCAAAATGATGCGATTCATTTGATCCACAAACCTTTAATGGTGTTGAGCTCTAGAAATGTAACCCTCTTCTTTTGGTGGTTCGTTAAGATCAAATCAACCTTGTACTCTACTGCTGCTTGCCTTCGATGTTTCACCTATCGTTATGTGTACCTCCTTTTTAACGGTAACCCACTGACCCTGAACCTCCTTACTCATTGTTTATAAGATATGGATGCACTGGGTTTAAGCTTATGTAAAGATGGAAGACAACAAACGAACAGTGATTTCTTTATATAGAAGTGAAAGTGGTGAAAATTTTGCGACGGTTTGATGAGGGCTCTTCTTCAAATTATTGGCTCCATGTACATGTGACTCTTTGTACCAGTGAATAGTAAAGATGCAAATTATTGCCTACTATTAATAGCCAATAAGCCAACTTTTTCAAGGTAGCTTGTGTATCATCACTCTTGTGGAGCATTTTTTCATATGCTTTAAATTAAATGTGGTTCGTTTTCACTAACATTTAAATTTACACGAGAATTTGACTACGATCACCACATCGATTTGTCAAATCATGACGAGTCCAAAAAAATACGACATACAATTTATTAGGTACAAAGCTATCTAGTGCTCAAGAACGACATACACAATTTGTTAATTTAAAATTATAAGTTTCATATACGTAATATAGGAAATTAACTTCTCTTCCATCACATATATATTGAAATAATTATAAATTTATAATTTTGAAACAATTGTATGTCTTATTTTTTTATAAAATAATACATTCCATTTATATTTATCCCCGTTTATTAAAAAAAATTATAATTTACAAAGATTATATTTGTTAAATTATATTTTTCATTTTTTTTCTTTTTAAAAATTATGTATTTGGAGACGGGGCCTGTGCCCCTCTCCACTAGAGACGGGCGCAGGCCCTCTCCACTAAAGATGGTCGCAGGTCGTCTCCACTGGAGACGGGCAACCAGCCCATCTTCAATATGGAGACGGGCAGAGTCCTCGTCTCCACAAGTAGAGGCCCACTGTACTGGAGACAGACAACTAGCCCGTCTTCAATATGGAAACGGGGCCTTTGCCCATCTCCAATGGAGACGGGCAGAGTGGGCCTCTACTTGAGACAGACAATCAGACTGTCTCTAAGATGCCCACGTTGTGGGCCTCTTTATTTTGGTGATGGCCCGGGTTCACACCAGGCCATCACCCAAATTAAAAATAACAGAGGGCTACGATGCAGTCCTCCGTTATTTCTTTTTTCCCTTACCCCTACCCCCGTCAAACGAGAAAAGCCCTACCCCCACCCTACCTGTAATGCCCCGAACCCACCCCACTCTATAAATCAAGCCCAGACCCGCAACTCGGACAGAGTCTCCTCAGTACCGTGGACTAAACTGTTACCTGCAATTAGTTACAATAACTTTTAAACTACAAGTAACAACACATACAACTAAACTTACAATATTCCCATAGCCATGCCAAGTTCACAAGGCCATCCAAGCCTTGGAACAACAAAAACTACTTAAAGCACACAAGCATGCTAGGTAAGTTAACTTTAACTAAAGTAGTTGGATACAACTATAGTCTAATGCTACTATTAAGCTAATAAACACCTAAGCATGCAATAAGTGAGTTAATCTAAATCCATTATTACATGCCATCTAAATTTAACCAACATACAAGACTATAATTTAGTTACAACTTCCCAAGCAAATATACAAGACCCTAAGGTCTTAAAACGCAACATCTAACAATCACTTCACGCAAGCATCACATATGATCCACCTTATCACATAGGAATCAAAGAATCCGTTCTACTTGCACTTCTTCTCCTTCATCTACCGCTACTAGTTGGGTATGTACATCAGCTTCTCCTGAAACATGTTAAATGAGGAGTGAACAACAATGTTGCCCAGCGAGGGAGGTGATGCAACAAACCGGGGCGTGCTACATGATATGCAAACACAAGAAGTCATATATATATAACATAAACAACAAGATTAAATAGCAAGTGATTAACCACACTAAAAAGCATACGGTTTCACTTCAAGTCTTCAATCTCGAACCACGAACCTCGAACTTCACACAAGTGTTGGCAAACCCTTACTTCAACAAGTTGGGATACTCCGGATGTATCCCGATCCTACAACCCTTTCTCCTGAGGTAGGTCCATATGCCCAGCAGGTGAACCACGCCTCTGGGTTAGTGGAGTATACTTAGCGAGAGAGGGAATAGGCACTATGGTAGTTGAGGAAGCACGGCAAGCACGACGCCGCCCGTGTTTCTCGACGCCGCCCGTGTTTCTCGACGTTACCATGTCCGAAAAGGTTGCGCAACCCCAAAACCAAACCACAAGATTCAAATACAACAAATATCAAGTAAGATGGTCGACAAAGTAGGTTGCCCTCGTATAATCACATTATAACCAACATATGCACAAGATAGCTATCTAATCCCAAAAGAGGCAAACAATATAACTTTTTCCACAATCTAATCAAATAGATCAATTACACTTTAGACAATCATATAAGCACATGATATCACATCTACAAGCACTAAATGCATTAAATTGCCAAAATACTACTTTTTCCCTTTCTTTAACCAAGCTTTTATTCTCCTAAGTGCGTTTCAAGGTTACCAAACCACATCCCAATCATACTACATCCCTAATTAAACCAAAAGACACCTATTAAGTTCATAAAACCCCATTTTAGGAACAAAAGTTCGGGAAGACCCCGAGCAGGTTTTAACTACAACTATACTATTCAAACTCCAATTTCGTGTAACGAAAGTACCATACCCCAAGGATACCCAAACCAAAGCCCAAACATGCCCAGATTGTACAACAAGAAAAGTCCCCTTTTTAAAGTTGACTAATTTTGCAATTTAGCTCGGTTTTGTGTGATTCAACTTCACGTAGCCTCCCAACTAATTTCACTAGGGTCTAGAGCATCTAATTGAAGTCTCAATTTATTCCAATTAGCACTTTTATTCGAAACCCTAGATACAAGTACTATTCATCATCTCTTTCATTCAATCTATGCATCCCACCATTGAATTTGCAAACAAGCTACATAAGTTAGTTTTAGAGGCTCCAAATAACATATATCAAACATCCATAGCAAGCAATATAATAATATTCAACAATATAAAAAAATTCAACATGTGTGCAACAACTTAAACTCAGGAAAAAAGATGCATCTCCCTCACTTGCAAGAGACTTAGGAGGCTTGTAGGAGCTTTGGGAAGCTTGGAGATAGGTGTATGATGCTAGCCAAAGATCAAATCACCAAAGCTTGAAGAAGAAATTGCTCTTTTCTTTTCTTGTTTGGCTGTCGGGTAAAGAGGGATAATTTGGGAATTATGGCAATTATTTCTATGAGAAAATGCTTGTATGTGTATTATGTTATGTATATAGATGATATATGCTAAGTTTTGTTAAGTCAAACTTCACTAATGAGCTTAAAGTCTAATCAAATGCCAACCAATTCAAAACCAAGGTTGTTACGTATGTAATACTATTCAAATGAAGCAAAACTATTTTCCAACCGCATGCTCCCGAGCTCGAAAGTCCAAAATGACAAGGTCTTGATTCCTTTTAAATGTCATATGACCTAGGAAAAATATAAAATCAAACATTTGATACGGTCGAAAATTTTATGAATAGTAACCTCAAAATAAAGTAATTAAGCAAGAAAGATGATGCACGTAAGAATATTCAAGTAAGCATGCAACAGTTATAAAGAAATATGTGAAAAAATCTCGAGCGTCACACCCTCTCCCCCTTAAACTAATTGCGTCCTCGCAATTCTTACATGATTCGATAAACAGCTCCAGATACTTTTCTCTTATCTGATCCTCTCACTCCCAAGTGGCATTCTCAACTCCGTGATGATCCCAAAGAACCTTTACCATAGGAATACTTTTGGTTCGAAGTTCCTGAATATTTCTGTCAACCACTCGAAGGGGTTTCTCCACATATACCAAAGACTCATCAATCTCCAACGGTTTTGGCTCAATAATGTGCGACGGATTAGGATTATACTTCATCAACAATGACATATGGAAAACATCATGAATCCTGCCCAAACTCGGAGGTAATGCCAATCTATAAGCCAACTCACCAACCTTCTTAATGATTTCAAATGGCCCTACGTATCTAGGACTGAGTTTACCTCCCTTTCCGTGTCGAATCAAACCCTTGCGCGGAGAGACTTTCAAGAATACACGATCACGCTCTGAAAATACCAAGTCCCGTCGACGTCTATCAGCATAATTCTTCTGTCAACTCTGTGCCGTAAGCATCCTCTTCTTTATAAGCTTCACACTATCCATCATCTTGATTATCTTAGGTAGAATAGCTGGATCAACAGTTTTCATTTCACCTACCTCATCCCAATACAACGGAGACCTATATTTCCGCCCGTAAAGTGCCTCGTAGGATGCCATACCAATAGTAGCATGGTAACTGTTATTATAAGTAAACTCCGTGAAAGGTAGATACTTCTCTCAACTCTTACCGAAATCCAGAACGCAAGCTCACAACATGTCTTCCAGTATCCTGATAGTCCTCTCCGACTGACCATTCGTCTGTGGTGATATGCAGTACTAAAACTCAGATTAGTCCCCAAGGCCTTTTGTAGTTTATGCCAGAACTGTGATATAAACCTGGGATCTCTGTCCGACACTATCTGAGATGGAACTCCATGCAATCTCACAATATTTTCAACGTAAAGTTCGGCTAATTTATCAAGAGAGCCAGTCTTCTTTGTAGCAATAAAATGGGAATTCTTTGTCAACCTATCAACCACAACCTATACGTAATCATTATCTCGTGGTAATTTTGGTAAATCCGATACAAGATCTATAGTAACCTGGTCCCATTTCCATACCGGAATCTCTAATGGCTGCAGTAACCCTGCTGGTCTCTGATGCTCTGCCTTAACCTCCTGACAAGTCAAACACATAGCCACATAATCAACTATTTCCTTTTTCATGTTGTTCCACCAGAAACTCTGCTCCAAGTCCCTATACATCTTAGTGCTACCAAGATGAATCGTGTATTTTGAACCATGAGTCTCAGCACGAATCTTATCTTTCACAGTTGAATCACTAGGAATGCAGATTCTATTCCTGTACTTAAGTAATCCATCATCATGCAACTTGAAATCGGACTCTCCCCATTTGGACTTCTCTAGAATCTTCAACAACTAAGGATCTGATTGTTGGGCTTCTCTAATTCTAGATAACAATAGTGACTGGAATTGTAAGCTAGCAATTTGAATACCTGTTCTAGAAGCCTTTGGTTTCTACAAGCACATCTCCCCTATAAACTCCCAGTGTTTGATTATCAAACTAGTTACAATAGCTTTTCGGCTTAATGCATCTGCAACAGTGTTAACTTTCCCTGGCAAGTAGCTAATAGTACAATTATAATCATTCAACAACTCTAGCCAACGCTTTTGCCTCATATTCAAATCCTTTTGAGAAAACATATATTTTAGACTTTTATGATCAGTAAATATCTCAAATTGATTACCCCACAAGTAATGACACCATTTCTTCAAAGCAAAGACAACAACAACAAACTTAAGATCGTGTATAGGATAATTGAGTTCATATGGTTTCAATTTCCTAGAGGCATAAGCTATCACCTTACCATTTTGCATAAGAACGCAACCCAAGCCTTCTTTCGAGGCATAACTGTATATCACCAAATTATCAGTCCCCTCAGGCAATGCAAGAATAGGAGCCGTGGTAAGTCTCTTTTTTAATTCCTAGAAACTAGCTTCACATTTATCACTCCAGTTAAATATAGTTTTCTTCTGAGTTAAGGAAGTTAATGGTCCTACAATTTTTGAGAAGTTTTTAACAAACCGCCTATAATAGCCCACCAATCCCAAGAAACTACGAACTTCTGTGACAGTCTCGGGTCTTTTCCAGGACATCCCTACCTCAATTTTCGCAGGATCTACATATATTCCCTCCTGGGAAATGATATGGCCTAAAAAGGAAACCTGTTTCAACCAGAATTTGCATTTGCTAAATTTGGCAAATAACTTATGTTCCTGCAATGTTTGAAGCACAATTCTCAAGTGTTTTTCATGCTCTGCCTCAGATTTAGAATAGACCAATATATTATCAATGAAAATCACAACAAACTAATCAAGATAAGGTTTAAATACCCTCTCCATAAAGGCGGCTAGAGCACTTGTCAACCCAAACGGTAATACAACAAACTCATAGTGGCCGTACTTGGTTCTGAATGCAGTCTTGGGTACATCCTCTCTACGGATTCACAATTGATAATAACCCTGCCTCAAATCAAATTTAGAAAACACAACAGCACCATGCAGCTGATCAAACAACTCCTCAATTAAGGGCAAATGATATTTATTTTTCACCATCACCTGATTAAGACCCCGATAATCAATACACAATCGCAGAGTCCCATCTTTCTTTTTTACAAATAACACAGGAGCACCCTAAGGAGACGAACTAGGCTGCATAAAACCCTTTTCAAGTAGGCCTTGTAGCTGAATTTTCAATTCCTGCAACTCAGAGTGAACCATTCTATATGGGGTTCTAGAAATAGGATTAGTCCCTAGCAATAAATCAATCACAAACTATATCTCTCAGTTAAGTGGTAACCCCGGTAACTCCTCAGGAAATACCCCTGGAAAATCTTTTATGACAGGTACCTCGTTCATTTTCAATTTATCTCCAGGTTGATTGATTAAGTAAGCCAAATAAGGATTACAACCCTTACTCAACATTTTAGTAGTTTTAATAGAAGATATGATACGAGTCTCAGTAGATTTTTGACTCCCAATGACTTTAATAACAGGTTGGTCAGGTATTTCTAAATTTAAAACTTTCTTTCTACAATCCAAACATGCATAATACCGCCCCAACCAATCCATCCCCAAGATAACGTCAAAGTCCCAAAATGGCATAATAATTAGGTCAATAGGATACATATGACCTTCAATACAAATATCACAATTTCTACACACAGACTCCGTAACACATTTAGTACCCATAGGACTTCCTATTTCAATTATATACGGCAATTTATCAACTTTTAAGACAGCAGATTGTGCACATGTAGGAGTAATGAATGAATGTGTAGCCCTGGTGTCAATTAAAACTACTACTGGCTGATTATTAATAAGAAATATACATTTTACCACCACAGTCGTGTCTGGAAGTTCCTCCTGATCAAGTACAAATACTCCTGCCTGGTCTCGTGGAATGGTAGCTGCTCCTGAAGCTCTAGTCTGAGCACCCTGGCCAGAAGTCTGACCCTGTCCCTGTTTAAACTTGGGACAATCTCTAGCTCTGTGCTGATCCTTGCCACATCCCACACACCGGCCCAATTTTTTCCAACACTCTACCTCCGTGTCACCCTTGCGATTACAATAACTGCACTGCTGGTTTTTCTTGGCAGCAGTACCTCCCGTAGGAGCCCTGAAAGTAGAGGTAGCGGAACTACCCTGCTGGGATCTAGCAGTCACTAGTCGGGTCTGTGATTGTCCTTGTGGCTGACTCTGAGCTGGTCTCGGCTGTGATTGTGCCTGAGCTGGTCCTGGGTAACTCTGGGTCTATCTCGGCTGTTGGGTCTGAACAGACTACTGATACTTCCTCTGGTAACCCTGACTCAGGGACTGATACTGACGCTTACTTGATTGACTAGACTGAGCCAACACATCTGCCTTACGTTTCTCGTACCTCGATGCGGCCCTGACTGCTGCAGCATAACTCAAAAAATCCTGCGAAGACAAATTAAGCATAATATCATTCCTCAACCCAGTGATAAACCTCTAAATCTTCATGTCCTCTGGCTGAACCAAAGCTGGCACGTATCGGGAAAGTCTAGTAAAATTAGCCTCATACTGATCCACAGTCATGTTTCCCTATTTCAAAGCTATGAATTCATTTTGATGTCTCTCGCGAGCTACCACAAACACATACTTGTCCCTGAACTCACAAACGAAGTCAGCCCACACATGTTGGACCCTCGACATCCCATTTCTCTCTAACAGTACGCCACTACTCCTCGGCGTCACCCTCCATTAAGAATGCATCATAAGTAATCTTTCTTTCATCATTGCACTCGAGTATCGCAGCAACTTTCTCAAACTTGCTCCACCACATCTCTGCTTTTATGTCATTTGGCTCGCCATAGAAACTGAATGCCCCGTGGTGCAAGAATTTGTCATATAAATTACCCCCAGCGGTACCACTGCCCTTTGCTCTAGCAGTTTGATGACCTCTGCCAATCCCTGCTTGACCCTGCTGGGTCACAAACTGTGCCATAGTATTCATAGCGGCAACCATAGTAGCCAAAATATGTGCATTGCTCGGCTCTTGACCCTGTGGTACATTCCCTGCTACCCCTGCGCCTTGCCTTGGTACATCCTGTCTAGGAGCCTCCTTCGGTACCCTTCTCTCGGTCTTCCCCTTCTCCTCATCTCGATGCTAAAAGAGTATAACATTATAATAGGCAGATAGAAAATGCTAAGATAATATGCACATTGTTTTCAAAACACCTTATTCTCATAAGTCAACATATAAAACACTTAGCAAGCATTATACACTAACTTTTCATATTCTTATCACATCATGCTTTACCATTCCTTTTACATGCTAGCATGTCTTTTATCCAAGTACTTAAACAATTACACAATTACACAATCACATATTCACATAGTTCAACTTTCACATATGAACCTCTACCCACATGCCAAGGAAATTAACCCGGCTTCATGCATTCAAGTAGCTCAGATACCACCTAAATGTAATGCCCCGAACCCAACCCCACGCTATAGGTCAAGCCCGGACCCGCTACTTGGACAGAGTCTCCTCTGTACCGTGAACTAAAGTGTTACCTGCAATTAGTTACAATAACTTTTGAACTAAAAGTAACAACACATACAACCAAACTTATAATATTCCCATAGCCATACCAAGTTCACAAGGCCATCCGAGCCTTGGAACAGCAAAAACTACTTAAAGCACACAAGCATGCAAGGTAAGTTAACTTTAACTAAAGTAGTTGGATACAACTATAGTCTAATGTTACTATTAAGCTAATAAATACCCAAGCATGCAATAAATGAAGTAATCTAAATCCATTATTACATGCCATCTAAATTTAACCAACATACAAGACTATAATTTAGTTACAACTTCCAAAGCAAATATACAAGACCCTAAGGTCTCAAAACATAACATCTAACAATCACTTCACGCAAGCATCACATATGATCCACCTTATCACACAGGAATCAAGGAATATGTTCTACTTGCACTTTTTCTCCTTCCTTTACCGCTACTAACTGGGGATCTAACTCAGCTTCTCCTGAAACATGTTAAATGAGGAGTGAGCAACAATGTTGCCCAGCAAGGGAGGTAATGCAACATACCGGGGCGTGCTATATGTATGCAAACACAAGAAGTCATATATATATAACATAAACAACAAGATTAAATAGCAAGTGATTAACCACACTAAAAAGGATACGGTTCCACTTCAAGTCTTCAATCTCGAACCATGAACCTCGAACTTCACGCAAGTGCCAACAAACCCTTACTCCAACAAGTTGGGATACTCCGGATGTATCCCGATCCTGCAACCCTTTCTCCTGAGGTAGGTCCATATGCCCAGTAGGTGAACCACGCCTTTGGGGTAGTGGAGTATACTCAGCGAGAGAGGGAATAGGCACCATGGTAGTCGAGGGAGCACGGCAAGCCCAACGCCGCCCATGTTTCTCGACGTTACCATGTCCGAAAAGGTTGCGCAACCCCAAAACCAAACCACAAGATTTAAATACAACAAATAGCAAGTAAGAGGGTCAACAAAGTAGGTTACCCTCGCACAGTCACATTATAACCAACATATGCACGAGATAGCTATATAATCCCAAAAGAGGAAAACAATATAAATTTTTCCACAATCTAATCAAATAGCTCAATTACACTTTAGACAATCATATAAGCACATGATATCACATCTACAAGCACTAAATGCATTAAATTGCCAAAAACCTATTTTTTCCCTTTCTTTAACCAAGCTTTTCTTCTCCTAAGTGCGTCTCAAGGTTACCAAACCACATCCTAATCATACTACATTCCTAATTAAACCAAAAGACACCTATTAAGTTCATAAAACCCCATTTTAGGAACAAAAGTTCAAGAAGGCCCCGAGCGGATTCTAACTACAACTATACTATCCAAACCCCAATTTCACGTAACGGAAGCACCAAAAGTGCTTCCATACCCCTAGAATACCCAAACCAAAGCCCAAACATGCCCGGATTGCATAATGAGAAAAGTCCCCTTTTTAAAGTTGACTAATTTTGCAATTTAGCTCGGTTTTGGGTGATTCAACTTCACGTGGCCTCCCAACTAGCTTCACTTGGGTCTAAAGCATCTAATTGAAGTCTCAATTCATTCCAATTAGAAAATTTTATTCGAAACCCTAGATACAAGCACTATTCATCATCTTTTTCATTCAATCTATGCATTCCACCATTGAATTTGCAAACAAGCTACATAAGTTAGTTCTAGAGGCTCCAAATAACATATATCAAACATCCATAGCAAGAAATATAACAATATTCAACAATATAAGAAAATTCAATATGTGTGCAACAACTTAAACTCAAGAAAAAGATGCATCTCCCTCACTTGCAAGAGAATTAGGAGGCTTGTAGGAGCTTAGGGAAGCTTGGAGATAGGTGTATAATACTAGCCAAAGATCAAATCACCAAAGCTTGAAGAAGAAATTACTCTTTTCCTTTCCTGTTTGGCCGTCGGGTAGAGAGGGGTAATTTGAGAATTATGACAATTGTTTTGATGAGAACATGCTTGTGTGTGTATTATGTTATGTATATAGATGATATATGCTAAGTTTTGCTAAGTCAAACTTCACTAATGATTGATCAAATGAGCTTAAACTCTAATCAAATGCCAACCAATTCAAAACCAAGGTTGTTATGTATGTAACATTATTCAAATGAAGCAAAACTATTTTCCAAACGCATGCTCCTGAACTCAAAAGTCCAAAATGACAAGGTCTCGATTATTTTTATATGTCATATGACCTAGGAAAAAATATAAAATCAAACATTCGAGACAGTCGAAAATTTTATGAATAGTAACCTCAAAATAAAGTAATTAAGCAAGAAAAATGATGCACGTAAGAATGTTCAAGTAAGCATGCAACAGTTATAAAGAAATATGTGAAAAAATCTAGGACGTCACACCACCCCCACCCCCACCCCCACCCCTCTATAGACCCCTCTCCACCATTTTTTTTTAGGTAATGGTGTTTTTTTTTCTATTTATATATTTGACATATATATATATATATATATATATATATATATATATATATATATATATATATATGTGTGTGTGTGTGTGTGTGTGTGTGTGTGTGTGTATGTGTGTGTGTGTGTATATGTGTATTTATGTAAATGTATGTGTATGTATGTATATATATGTATAGATCTAGCTAACTCCACCACCCCCATGAAGCTATACACCTCCTCAACCCATAACCCCTTCCCCCACCTCAAAAATATATTATTTCATATGTTATTTACATATATATGTATATGTATCTATACCTATGTATAGTATATGTATATATTATAAAATTTATGGTTGTTATGAAAATGTTAACATATACATTATGCCTAAATATATTAATGTAGTTTTTTTTTAATTTTCAGATTTATTATTATTTTTTTCGGAATTTGATTTTATATTTTTTGTGGTTATCTTGTAATTTTGTTACATTGTGTTATTATTATACTATAAATTTTTTTGTTTTAATATTTAGGTTATTGTTTTAAATTTTTGGATTTATTTAATTTTTTTCTAATTTTGATTTTATTTTTATGTTTTTGTGGTTATCATGTAATTTTGTTACATTGTGTTATTGTTAAAATATATTTTTTTTTGTTTTAATATTTAGGTTATTTTTTTTAAATTTTTTGGATTTATTTAAATTTTTTTTTTAAATTTTTATTTTTATTTTTTTGTGGTTATCATGTAATTTTGTTACATTGTGTTATTGTTAAAATATAAATTTTTTCGTTTTAATATTTAGGTTATTGTTAAATTATAAATTCTTTTGTAAATTGTATTTTGGCGAATTTGCGTAGTTCATTGTGCTATAAATTGAACTAAGTTAATGTCTTTGAGTATTGTATATTATTGTTGTTGTGGGAATCTTTTGAGTGTAGTTATTGGATTATTCATGGTACAGAGGAGACTCTGTCCGTTTGTTGCGTCTGGACTTTACCTCTATATTGGGGTTTGGTTTGGGGCATAATATCCAATATTTTCAATGGATATTTTATTCATATTTTTTTTTCTATATTTTTGGGAAGTTTGCTAATATGATACATTTTTCTGGATTTTCAGAATTTTCACATTGGACTTGTTCTATCCGGATAAAAAGGTTCGTTTCCGTCTATCAATTTGTATAGTATCTCTCAAATTTAATTCAAAGTTAATTTCTTATCAGTTTTAAGTTACAAAATTGTAGGATATTATTGTTATGTGTTGAATAGTATGTTGAACGTTGGATGATATTGTTGTATAATACTGTCAAAGGGGTTTCAAGAGCTCTACATGCCGGGTAGTAGAGCCGTGGTTGACATACAGACAAGTCCCAAGTGATACAAGAAGATTATGGTTTGAATATTTCAGGGTATGAAATGTTAACACAATATATATTGTGAAAACTATTGTACAATGAGTATAGTAATTGTTGAATTATATGGATCATAATATTAACGTTTTTAGGGGCAGTACAAGTGGCTTCCAATTGATGAAGCCGGAGTTTGGTGCAAGTTTGAATCTACTGTAAGATACCGAATTTCATATTTGACAAATAAAGGACGGACAAGAACGAAAAAACCAGATTTCATATCACTTGAAGTATGGAACCAAATGTTGGAGCTATGGCAAAAGCCCGAATGGTAGAAAATATCAAAGATAAATTCAAACAACCGAAAGGCCAATCCGTCTACTCACTATCTGGGTTTAATCACAACCCATGAGGCAACTAGAAGAATGATATTGATTTAGTAATACAATATTGGTTAATTATATATGTTATGCGAACGAATAAAAAATTATTTGAAATACACATTCAGTTGTAGGTTGATTTGGTGAATTGCTATTGTAGGAAAAAGAACTAGGGATGACAGTGACCTATGCGGAGGTTTTCCAGAAGGCTCATCGTAAGGGGGCTGACGGACTGTACACAGACTTTCGGGTCGAGCAAACAATTGTATGTATTATTCATGTAATGTCTAGTAGAGGCAGCAATGCATAGGGTAGTTATTGAAGATAATTTAGGATTCATAGTGATGCAAAAAAGGTATAAGATTCCACAAAGTATTTATAATTGTTAAAGATAACATTCTTGAGGAAAAACGTACTTAGTGATGTGTGGAGCACAAATGTAGCTATGATGTGAACAAACATTTCTCGAATAGAACATGGTAACTTGTACTAGACTCTAGCTTATGTACACTGTTAGTTCAAATGTCTCCTTATGGTTGTAGTAGCAAATGATTATTATGTTGAGGTTAAGTGTGGTACAATATCAACTTAGATACTGTACGACTTTGTTGGCTTTATCTTGTAACAGGTTATTGGGAAAAGTCCGAAATACAAACAAGATGGTGGCCATTTTTTATTGACGAGTAAATGCATTGAAAAATGATGTCATACCATAATATTGTGTGTTTGAATATTATGTTTGTGTGGATGACAAATTAATGTTTGCACAATAATTTGGTTTTGTAATACTAACTTGTTACTATTGTGTTCGTAGGCTTGTTACGACGAAATACTACAAACGGCCAGGAATGCATCGGAATCTGACTCAAACCCCACGCTTGTGGATCAGAATGTAGTGTTTTTACAGGCTGTCGAACCACCACGCAAAGGTCGAATATATGGGTTAGGTTCTCAAGTTTCAGTTGAGTTTGTTACAAACACTGCAACACAAACTCGGCATGTGATCACAGAGGAACAACTGAATGACTCTGTTTCGAGAGCCACAGTGACTTTGAACGAAACATTAGCAAGTCAGGACAAGCAGATCGAGAGTCAGAGCGAGTCAATCAATGAACTTCAGCAACAAATCAAGAAATAGAATGATGTGTTGCAAGTCCTCTACGCAAAAGTCTGTGCTCAACCTGAAGAGCATCATTCTCCATCTTCACATAGTGATGAAAATGAAGAATAATTTGTTATAATGTTAACCCTCTAGTTTGATGTTAAATACACTTCCATGTACAGGGATTTTGTTTTTTTAAACAACTATTAAATTGTAGTCATGATTTTAATTATATACATCATATCGTATTTTCGCTATTATTTGCAAGTTATTTCACATATCAAACAGGTTCAATTTGCGATCTGTGTTCAAAATTTGTGAAAGAGTCATGAGAAGTTCAAGTATATGGAATAGTTAAGTTAGTGAGGGCTTGGTGAAGGGAAGGATTAGTGATGGATTGGCAAGGGGAAAGGTTGTCGTACTCCCTTGATGCGGATGGGCTTCGGACTTCTTTCCTTTCGTAGCCCATCCGTAACCAATGGCCACGGATGGGCTACGGATTTTCACACAAAAATAAGGTTTATCTATTTTAATTTGAATTATGAAATTGTGATTCTACCTACAACGTAGTAAAACTTCACTTGAGTTGCAAGTTTTTCAAGTAAAAATAAACTTGGTCTGTATTTTATTAGCATGCGTACTTTTATAAAGAAATCTCATAGAAAATAGAAAATTGTTTAAATTGAACTTAACTTGTTCTCAATTAACATTGCGTTAATGTTAATTAATGTTCAATGTAGTGGTCCAAAAACTCTCACATTATTTCTAAACTTCACAAACAAGAAAAATATGAACATATTAACATGTTTTAATACGTTGTTTCTATTAGTTAACAAATCGAATACATACTATTAGTGGTCTGTAGCCCATCCGTAGTCTCTAGCTACGAATAGGCTACGAACTTCTTCCCTTTCATAGCACATCCATAGCCAATGGCCACGGATGAGAAATGAACCTTCACACAAAAATAAGGTTTATCGATTTTAATTCTAATTATGGAATTGTGATTCCACCTACAACGTAGTAAAACTTCCCTTGAGTTGCAAGGTTTTCAAATAAAAATAAACTTGGTCCGTATTGTATTAGCGTGCGTACTTTTATAGAGAAATCTCATAGGAAATTAATAGCCGTTTAAATCGAACTTATCATGTTCTCAATTAATATTGCGTTAATGTTAATTAACGTTCAATCTATTGGTCCAAAAACTCACATTGTGTTTAAACTTCATAAATAAGAAAAATATGAAGATATTAATACGTTTTAATATGTTATTTCTACCTATTAACAAGTTAGAATATATAATATTAGAAGTCCATAACCCATCCGTACTCCCTAGTTACGGATGGGCTATGCACTTCTTTCCTTTCGTAGCCAATCCGTACCCAATGGTCACGGATGGGCTATAGACCTTCACAAAAAAAATAAGGTTTATCCATTTTAATTTGAATTATAAAATTGTAATTCCACCAACAACGTAATAAAACTTCAATTGAGTTGCAAGTTTTTCAAGTAAAAAAAATTGGTTCGTATTTTATTAGCGTGCGTACTTTTATAGAGAAATCTCATAAAAAATAAATAACCATTTAAATCGAACTTAACTTGTTCTCAATTAAGATGGTGTTAATATTAATTAACGTTCAATCTAGTGGTCTAAAAAGTCTCATATTATTTCTAAACTTCATAAACAAGAAAAATAGGAACATATTAACACGTTTTACTAAATTGTTCCTACCTGTTAACAAGTAAGAATACATACTATTAGTGGTCCGTAAACCATCTGTAGTCCCTAGCTATGGATTGGCTACTAATGTTTTCCCTTCTATAGCCAATGGCCACAGATGGTCTATGGATATCTTCCTTTCTGTAGCCCATCCATAGCCAATGGCAATGGATGAGTTACGGACTTTCACACAAAAAATAGGTTTATCGATTTTAATTTGAATTATGGAATTGTAATTCCACTTACAACATAGTAAAACTTCACTTGAGTTGCAAGGTTTTCACATAAAAATAAACTTGGTCCGTATTTCATTAGCGTGCGTACTTTTATAGAAAAATCTCATAGGAAATCAATAGTCGTTTAAATTGAACTTATCATGTTCATACTTAATATTGCGTTGATGTTAATTAACGTTCAATCTAGTAGTCCAAAACCTCTCACATTGTGTCTAAACTTCATAAACAAGAAAAATATGGAGATATTAACCCGGTTTAATATATTGTTCATATCTATTAACAAGTTAAAATATATAATATTAGAAGAATGTAGCCCATCCGTACTCTCGAGCTACGGTTCGGCTATGGACTTTTTTCATTTCGTAGCCCATCCGTAGCCAATGGCTACAGATAGGCTACGCACCTTCACATAAAAATAAGGTTTATCCATTTTAATTTGAATTATGAAATTGTGATTCACCTGCAATGTAGTAAAACTTCAATTGAGTTACAAGTTTTTCAAATAAAATTAAACTTGGTCCGTATTTTATTAGCGTGCGTACTTTTATAGAGAAATCTCATAGGAAATCAATAACCGTTTAAATTGAACTTAACTTGTTCTCAATTAACATTGCGTTAATGTTAATTAACGTTCAATCTAGTTGTCCAAAAACTCTCACATTATTTCTGAACTTCAAAAAAAAGAAAAATATGAACATATTAATACGTTTTAATACGTTGTTCCTACTTGTTAACAAATTAGAATATATACTATTGGTGTTTCGTATCCCATCCGTAGTCTCTAACTACGAATGGGCTACGAACTTCTTCCCTTACGTAGCCCATCCATAGCCAATGGCCACGGATGGGCTACGGATCTCTTCCTTTCCATAGCCCATTCGTAGCCAATGGTAACGGATGAGCTACAAACCTTCACACAAAAATAAGATTTATCGATTTTAATTTGAATTATGGAATTGTGATTCCACCTACAACGTAGTAAAACTTCACTTGATTTGCAAGGTTTTCAAATAAAAATAAACTTGGTCTATATTGCATTAGTGTGTGTACTTTTATAGAAAAATCTCACAGGAAATCAATTGTCGTTTAAATCAAACTTATCATGTTCTCAATTAATATTGTGTTGATGTTAATTAATGTTCAATCAAGTGGTCAAAAAACTCTCACATTGTGTCTAAACTTTATAAACAAGAAAAATATGAGATATTAACATGTTTTAATATATTGTTCATATCTATTAACAAGTAAGAATATATAATATTAGAAGTCCGTAGCCCATCCGTACTCTCTAGCTATGGATGGGCTACGCACTTCTTTACTTTCGTAGCCCATCCATAGCCAATGGTCATGGATGGGATGCGGACTTTCACACAAAAATAAGTTTTATCCATTTTAATTTGAATTACGAAATTGTGATTGCACCTATATGTAGTAAAACATCACTTGAGTTGCAAGTTTTTCAAGTAAAAATAAACTTTGTCCGTATTTTATTAGCGTGCGTACTTTTATAGAGAAATCTCATAGGAAATGAATAACCATTTAAATCGAACTTAAGTTGTTCTCAATTAACATCACGTTAGTATTAATTAAAGTTCAATCTAGTAGTCCAAAAACTCTCACATTATTTCTAAACTTCATAAATAAGAAAAATATGAACATATTAACACGTTTTAATATGTTGTTCCTACCTGTTATTAAGTAAGAATACATACTATTAGTGGTCCGTAGCCTATCCGTAGCTAGGGACTACAGATGGGCTATGAACTTTATCCCCCGTAGCCCATCCGTAGCCAATGGCCACGGATGGGCTACAGATATCTTTCTTTCCGTAGCCCATCTGTATCCAATGGCAACGGATGAGCTACGAACCTTCACACAAAAAAAAAGTTTATCGATTTTAATTAGAATTAAGGAATTGTGATTCCACCTACAACGTAGTACAACTTCACTTGAGTTGCAAGGTTTCAAATAAAAATAAATTTGATCCGTATTTTATTACCGTGCATACTTTTATAGAGAAATCTCATAGGAAATCAATAGCCGTTTAAATTGAACTTATCATGTTCTCACTTAATATTGTGTTGATGTTAATTAAAGTTCAATCTAGTTGTCCAAAAATTCTCACATTGTGTCTAAACTTCATAAACAAGAAAAATATGAAGATATTAACACGTTTTAATATATTGTTCCTATCTATTAACAAGTTAGAATATATAATATTAGAAGTCCGTAGCCCATCCGTACTCCCTAGCTACGGATGGGCTACGCACTTCTTTCCTTTCGTAGCCCATCCGTAGCCAATGGTAATGGATGGGATACGGACTTTCACAAAAAAATAAGGTTTATCCATTTTAATTTGAATTAGGAAATTGTGATTCCACCTATAATGTAGTAAAATTTCACTTGAGTTGCAAGTTTTTCAAGTAAAAATAAACTTGGTCTGTATTTTATTAGAATGCGTACTTTTATAGAGAAATCTAATAAGAAATCAATAACCGTTTAAATTGAACTTAACTTGTTCTCAATTAACATTGTGTTAATGTTAATTAACGTTCAATCTACTTGTCCAAAAACTCTCACATTATTTCTAAACTTCATAAACAAGAAAAATATGAACATATTAAGACATTTTAATACGTTGTTTGTACCTAGTAACAAGTTCGAATACATACTATTAGTGGTCCATAGCCCATCCGTAGTCTCTAGCTAGGAATGGGCTACGATCATCTTCCCTTTTGTAGCCCACCCGTAACCAATGGCCACGGATGGGCTACAGATCTCTTTCTTTTCGTAGCCTATCCGTAACCAATGGCAACTGATGTGGTGTGGACCTTCACAAAAAAAAAGGTTTATCGATTTTAATTTTAATTATGGAATTGTGATTTCACCTACAACGTAGTAAAACTTCACTTAAGTTGTAAGATTTTCAAATAAAAACAAACTTGTTTCGTATTTCATTAGCGTGCGTACTTTTATTGAGAAATCTCATAGAAAATCAATAGTCATTTAAATCGAACTTATCATGTTCTCACTTAATATTTCGTTCATGTTAATTAACATTCAATTTAGTGGTCCAAAAACTCTCATATTGCGTATAAACTTTATAAACAAGAAAAATATGAAGATATTAACATGTTTTAATATGTTGTTCCAATCTATTAACATGTTAGAATATATAATAGTTGCCAATAGCCATGGATGGGCTACGGACCTTCACACAAAAATAAGGTTTATCCATTTTAATTTGAATTATGAAATTATGATTCCACCTATAATGTAGTAAAACCTCACTTGAGTTTCAAGTTTTTCAAGTAAAAATAAACTTGGTCCGTATTTTATTATCGTGTATACTTTTATAGAGAAATCTCATATGAAATCAATAACCATTTAAATCATACTATCAGATAGGGGCATTGGCAGGCCAGTATCCCAGGCTGGTGAGGACAATAGATTTGTATTGTTTACTGTCCCCGCTGGATAAGGGTACCGACTGATCGTTCCCTCATCTGGCGAGGACAATAAATACTTAAGTTCAGATAATTTTTTAAAATTCAAAACCCTTATTACCTACCAAATAAAATTCAATGCCCTATTTTTTTCTCTTTCTTCTATCTTGTTTTCTTTCTCTCCATTCGATGCACCACTACCACCATCACCTTCTACCTCTACCATTACCTCTCACTCTCTCTGTCGGCCGGCGACAACACTACTACGTCCTCTCGGTGCCACCACCAAAACTGCCACCTCTTACCCCCCTCCCAAAAAAGAAAAAAAATGGATTCGATAAGGTAGCAGCTTGATGTTCTAATGGGAGTAAACCGAAATGTCAATGTTTGGAAGGTGGATCGAAGGTACTACAATCGCGATGTTTCTAGTCTATTCCTCTCTAGCCTTTGCTCTAACGAGATCTTCCAACTCACTGTACCTCTCTTTCTCTCTATTTTTATCTCTTTCCATACACATACACAAATAAATTATATATGTTTAACCCTAGGTGCAATATTTTTTAGTTTAAAACATTGGGCAATTTTATCCATACATATATGTTTAACCCTAGCTGCAATATTGTTGAAGTTTTGTAAAAAATATGGCAAACTCATATATGTATATGTATATGTACATATATATTAAAATTTAACTTAGGTGTAAAGGTTTTTGACCTGTTATCTAGAAAAAAGGCGAAATTGGCTATATATGTATTTATAGATATGTTAAAATTTAATCCTAAGGGAGAACTTTTATTGACTTTTTGTCACAAGAATTAGAGTAAATTAGTTTGTAAGGTATACTAAACTTTAACCTTCACGAGCTCTTCCAACTCACTATACCCCTCTCTCTTTTCCTGTTGCAGGCTTCGCTATAATGAACAAGAATTGGCAAAGAAAAAGGGCAGAGATAAGGCTTAGCTGGATACAAGCCTTTTGGACATCAGGAATTCACAATATTGTTCAAGACAAATTCATTGTCACTGTCTATGTTGAATAATGTCATAGAATTTGTTACATAATTTTAACATTATCTTACAAATTAGTGCATGTTAAAGCATAAAATTTCACATTGTATTCATAAGATAACTGAATGGAAAATTTTAAGTGTTTTTCCTGAAAGAAGCAAAATCTGCAATTATTCAGACATATTTACATACAGATCTTCCTAGAATAGAATGCCATGTAAATATATTGTTTTATTTTCTCTTACTCTTACTAACTCTAGAGATCTGATTAAATGTATAAGACTTTATCTTAATTACTTAAAAAATGTCTTACCTATTCACAATTCAAAAAGAAATTGAGGAAAAAAAAAGAACTGAACGTATGTATACTTGATTTATGAAATTGATCTGTTTTACTCCAATTAATGTGACGCCTAGAGATAGTAATATTGTACTTGGAGATGGTTAACGTACATGTTTTTGTTTGTGTAGGTTACATGTCCAAGAAAGGAAAGAGTTAAGCCCTGGCATTCCTTTAGTAAGCTTTCTCACGTCTACTCTGCTATTTCTAGGGACAAATTATACTAATAATTTGATAGAATCTTTGTTAGACTAGCACGATATTCTCTTAGGAACTAGAGGCACATGGCTATAATTCAAAGTAATTGTTCCTTTATTTCTGACAATTGTTATGATCATGTCATGCTTGAGTGGTGACTATGTACTTATGTTTATGTATTGGTTTGTGGAATTGAGAAGTGGAGGAGTTGAATTTGTTGAGTTTTTTGTATTCAATTTGAATGAAAGCCTACTGAGACATATTAGCAACAGAATGTAAGAGTAACAAAATTGTGATGATTCCTTATCAATTCTTCCATTCTTGAATTCATTATGATATGCTACAAGTGTTCGATTATTTGCTTGAATGAAATAATGTAATAGAAATGTGTCTTTTGCACCTATACAAGACTTTTGTTGTTGTTACTATGCAGCTTGAAAAACTCAAGCATTACTCGTATGCTAAGGTATTCCAACTTTTATAACATAGACTATAAATTCTGTCTGTTTGCTTATATATGTTGTATTATGTTATATGTGCATGTTGGTGTAGGTATGTATAAAGGTATATTACATATATATGTATACATCTTGGATTTGAGTATGTCACGCCCCAACTCGACCCCACCTACGATCAGTCAGGACGCAACGGAATTTCGGCGGCATAACGACAGTAAACAGATTTCCGAGGTTCTAAACCAACCTCATAAAACATCATACATCCCGTAATTCCTCAATACAACAACAACATACAACACAACCATATTATACAATAAAACATCCTCGTTATACGCCTCCGTTCCAACATGACATACAATACCTCAACTTTATCATACATTTCAAAAGTAAGTTGAGACACAACTACAATTTAACCATAGACAAAAGGAAACCGCTAAGTTAACATCATTTGGTTCAACATCTTTTCAATATCTATTACATTAAGAACCGTAAAGCATATAAAGTCTATTAAACTAATATACAAGACATTTAACAATATAAAGTCATGGATAAGACTCGGGAACATATGACTCATCCACAAAAGGCACATTTTCCACATTCTCCTCTTCAGGAGGCACGTACCCGTAATCTTGTGAAAGTACACCTGAAACATGCATTAATAGAGAGTGAGCTTATATACATAAGCCCAGTGAGGATCCGATAGATCTCGACAGTATTCACTACGCTCCTTGGATTTAGTCCTTTGAGCAAGTAAACACACAACAACAATAATAACATAAATAAAGCTATCATCACATAACTATATGACCATTCAATAAGGATACTCTATTTGGTGTAGCTCCAAACGCCATCACGATCTCAACCGTTCTTCTTATAACTCCCCATTACTCACGCACCCGAGGTACCTCACTATCCCCTTCCCTCCATGACATCTCCGTCATGCGAGCTGGGGGTAGCCTATGGCAGTCATGCCGGTTTCAACCCGACAGCCCGACGCTGCCCGAGAGGTGGCACACACATACCAAGGCTCCATTTTCATCAATCATCATGCAAGCATAAATCGATCAATCAATTGGGAGATCAGCAACAAGAGTGCCCGATTCCCGCATTCAATAATAATCAATCAATAACATCAATATAACATCAATATAACATCAATATTAAATTAAACATCAAACAACGTAGTTAGATGACAAAGTAGGCCATCTAACCGGACATGCATAATATTCATAATTAAACTCTAAATTACTCAACAACAACTCACCATTCATCACTCGAACACTACCCAACCATCTAAGGCATCGTTCAAGAAATTAAAGAATGACAACCTAACTTCTAAAATTCATAACTTACAATCTACTAATCCAAACATTGCCAAATCAGTTCCTATCACTCACCCATTCAACCTACTACATTAGCCCTCTCGGAAATCCACCATAACACCTCTAAATCATGCCCGATAACCCTAAAATCCTAAGATGTCATGGCTGGATTTTCTGGATTTTCACACAAACAATGTAATCGAAAATTCGGCATTACAACAGCGCTAACACGTAATTATCAAGTATTTAGAAATCGACGGCAATCGATTTCGAGCAACGCAACTCAATTAAATCAACTTTGAACATTTTAATCAAAATTAAATACCCGAAAAATAAAAATTATGCTATATCCGACAGAAACTCGTAGTATTAGTATATAATGATCCCTAGCATGCAAGGAGCAATAATCTATCATCAGATTTCAATTCTAACGGTTCAATCTTCATTTATACGCAAAAACACAAAAATGACATTTTGAGATCTAGAATTTTTCTCTCACCTTAGATGCGATATAAGCCTAGGAATGCGTGCAATGCGTGCCCAACAAGCAGAATCCAAGTCGGTGCGAAGTTTCACGGACGAAAACTAGGTTTTTCTTTGAAAAATTGATTGAAAAGCTTGAGTTTTCTTTCTTCTCTTTTCTCCCTCAACCCCTCGGCAATGTGTGTGTGTGTGGTGGTGTTTTTGTGTTGTGTGAGTGTGTGTAGGTGACAAGAGCTTATAAGGTCAATTTTTTTAATTAAAGTCAAAGTTATTTTAATAGGTATTTTTGTGTTTTTAATGTCTTTAATTGCATTTTAGTGATCACCAAGTTAAAATTAATTATGCAACCCCCAAGATATCTCAAGTGAGTTATTTTTAGGTGACAAGAAGTTTTACATTCAAAGAATTCCACCCGAGTCGGCTTAAAACTCGATTTTCGCAAAAGTCGGTGTAAAAACCCTAATAAATTCTTAAGCCGATTTTAAAACCGTTTTCATCAAACACAGGTCTATTAAAGTCCGTGGACTAGGTCTAGAAGGGTTAAAAAGACCAGTTTCAAAATTATAGCGGACGTGTTTCGAAAACACTATTCACTGAAAATCGACGATAAAATTTCTGACTCCGTTTTTGATGAAAATTTCATGAATGCACATTTAGCACGTATTAGAAGTATTGAAATCAAAATTATAACTTTCTAGGTCCTATAGCACATAAACAGGTTATATGCACGCAAAACGAGGTAAAGCACGTAAAACGAGATAAGCAAGAAAGTGGGGTTTCACATTCTCCCCCCCTTATAGAAATTTCGTCCTCGAAATTCTTACTTGATGTACGGAAAAGATCTGGGTATTGCTGCTGCATCTGATCTCGTCTCTCCCACGTAGCTTCCTCAATGCCGTGATGCTTCCACAACACTTTAACCATCGGAATCCTCTTCGACCTCAACTCTCGGTCCATCTGATCTAGAATACGAATCGGACGCTCGTCATAAGTCAAATTCTCACGAAGCTGTAACGGCTCTGGCTCAAGAATATGAGAAGGATCCGGATTGTATTTCCGCAAATTAGACACGTGAAACACATCGTGGACATTAGAGAAGTTTTCCGGTAGAGCCAACCGATATGCCAACTTACCAACCCTGCCAGTAATCTCAAACGGCCCAACAAATCTCGGACTCAGCTTACCACCTTTACCATAACGAACAAACCCCTTTCGAGGAGACAATCTCAAGAAAACCCGATCTCCAACTGCAAACTCCAAGTCTCGACGACGCTTATCAGCATAACTCTTGAATCTACTCTGCGCTGTAAGCATTCTCTGCCTGATCAACTGAACATTCTCGATCTTCTCAAGAAGTTCTGGCATGATAGTCGGATCAATAGTCTTTATCTCTCCTACCTCGTCCCAATATAAAGGTGAACGGCACTTACGACCGTAAAGAGCTGCAAAAGGTGCCATCCCAATAGTAGCTTGATAACTATTGTTATAGGCAAACTCGGCAAGTGGTAGATGTTTCTCCCAGTTCTTCCCGAAGTCCAGAACACAAGCCCTAAGCATATCTTCCAGAATCTGAATAGTCCGCTCAGACTGACCGTCGGTCTGTGGATGATACGCTGTACTGAAGTTCAACTGAGTACCCAAAGTCTCCTGAAGTTTCTCCCACAAACGAGAAGTAAATCGAGGATCTCGATCAGAGACAATACTAGATGGAATACCGTGAAGTCTAACAATCTGATCCAGATAAAGATCCGTCAGCTTTGTAACCTCATCTCCTAACCTCATCGAGATAAAATGAGCTGTCTTCGTCAAACGATCCACGACAACCCAAACTGCATCATTACCCCTCGGTGATCTAGGCAAACCAGTGACGAAGTCCATCGTAATATGCTCCCATTTCCACTCTGGTATAGCCAACGGTTGAAGCAAACCTGCTGGTCGTTGATGTTCGGCTTTCACTCTCTGACAAGTCAAACATCTAGACACAAACTGAGCAACCTCCCTCTTCATGTTGTTCCACCAATAATGCTGTTTCAAATCCCGATACATCTTGGTTCCACCGGGATGAATAGTATATTTAGAATTATGAGCTTCCTCCAGAATACCTCGTCTCAAGCCCGGTTCATCGGGAACACAAACCCTGTTCCGAAACCGAAGAATACCATCCTCATGCACTTTAAAGTCAGACTGATCATCCGAAATCTGATCCTTGATCTTCTGAAGGTTAACATCAAGCTGCTGAGCTTCCCTGATCTGAGACAACAATAAAGGCTGAATACGGAGATGTGAACACATCACCCCAACCTGAGTGAACTCTGGTCTCCAATAACTAAACTCCTCAAGAACCTCCCACTTCTTGACAGCCAAACAAGAAATACTAGCCTTCCGGCTGAGAGCATCTGCCACAACATTTGCCTTACCAGGCAGATAATTGATAGAACAATTATAATCTCCAAGAAGCTCCATCCACCTCCGCTGGCGCATATTCAACTCCTTCTGTGAGAATAAATACTTAAGACTCTTATGATCAGTGAAAATCTCGAACTTACTGCCCCACAGGTAATGACGCCACTTCTTGAGTGCAAAGACAACTGCTGCCAACTCAAGATCATGAGTCGGATAATTCACCTCATAAGGCTTCAACTTCCTGGAAGCATAGGCAATAACTCGGCCATCCTGCATAAGAACACATCCCAAGCCCTCCTTGGATGCATCGCTGTAAATGACCATATTATCGGTCCCCTCTGGTAGAGCAAGTACTGGAGCGGTAGTTAACCTCTTTTTCAACTCCTGAAATCCACTCTCACACTTCTCGTCCCAATTAAAGATAGTCCGTTTCTGAGTCAACTTAGATAGTGGCCCCGCAATCTTTGAGAAGTCCTTGACAAACCTACGGTAATAACCCGCCAAGCCAAGAAAGCTACGGACATCAGTAACACTCTCTGGCCGCTTCCAAGACATCACCGATTCAATCTTAGTGGGATCTACAGAAATACCACTCTGTGTAATAACATGGCCAAGAAAAGAAATCCGTCGCAGCCAAAATTCACATTTGCTGAACTTGGCAAACAACTGATGCTCCTGCAACTTCTCTAATACAAGCCGTAGATGTTGCTCGTGCTCCAATTCAGATTTAGAATAGACCAAGATATCATCAATAAAAATCACCACGAACTGGTCCAAGTACGGCTAAAAGACTCGATGCATAAGATCCATGAATGCTGCCGGTGCATTAGTCAAACCAAAGGGCATAACAACAAACTCATAATGCCCGTACCGAGTCCTAAAGGCAGACTTCGGAACATCGTCTGAGCGAATCCGAAGCTGATAATACCCCTGCCTCAAATCAAACTTAGAGTAGACTTTGGCTCCCTGAAGTTGATCAAACAACTCATCAATCAGTGGCAAAGGATATTTATTCTTGATAGTCACCTGATTCAAACCACGGTAATCAATACATAATCTCAAGGTACCATCCTTCTTCTTCACAAACAAAACAGGAGCTCCCCAAGGTGAAGAACTCTGCTGAATAAATCCTTTCTCCAACAACTCCTGTAACTGAGTCTTCAACTCCTTCAACTCAGCTGGTGCCATCCGGTATGCCGATTTAGAAATAGGTTGAGTACCGGGAACAAGATTAATCACAAACTCTATATCCCTCTCTGGCGGCAATCCTGGCAACTCCTCGGGAAATACATTAGGATATTCCCGGATAATAGGGACTTCCTCAAGCTGTAGCTTAACAGATGGCTTGTTGATCAAATAAGCTAGATAACCCGAACACCCCTTACTCACCAACTTAACGGCTTTAGTTGCTGAGATAACAAAACTCGTCTTAGCACCCCGGTTACCCGCTACCTCAACTACTGGCTGATCTGGCAAACGAAACTGTACTACCTTGGTTCTACAGTTCAACTGGGCATCATACTTAGAAAGCCAATCCATACCCAAGATAACATCATACCCCCGGATAGGAAATAAAATAAGGTCCGAAGGAAAATTATGCCCCTTAACATGTATTAAACAATCCTTACATACTAAGCCAGTAACATACTTATCAGTCAAAGAGGTACTAATTTCAACCACATAAGGCAATCTTTCAGGTTGCAATTTAACACGTTGCACACAAGCAGGAGTAATGAAAGAATGCGTAGCACCAGAATCAATCAACACTTTAACAAGTTGATCAAGTATAAGAAAGTTACCTTCCACAACTGCAGTCTCCTCAGGCATCTCCTCTAAGTCAACTGCATAAGCCCGAGCCTGAACCCGCTGCTGCTGTGGTACACTGCCCGTAGGCCTACCCTGATAACCCTGAGTCGCTGCCCGACCCTCAGTCCTCGCATACTTAGGGCAATCCCTCACCCTATGATCGATGCTACCACAACCCAAACATGTCCCTGCCTTTACCCTGCAGTCGGACTCTACATGCCCTGAGCGCTTGCAGTAATTACACTGCGATGATGTGGCACTAGCACTGCCCTTAGAATAACCAGAAGCTGAAGAAGCAGCTGATACAGCCTGCTGCTGAGGTCTCACCATACTAGGCCTGTACTGACCCTGAGACTGGGCTGGCCTAAACTGAGTCTGAACCTGATATGGCCTCTGCTGAAACTGAGGCCGATAATAACTCTGCTGACTCTGTGGCCTAAAAGAACCCTGCTGGGCAGGTGGCCTGTAGACAACCTGTTGTACTGGAGGCCTATATAAAACCTGCTGGCCCGGCGGCTGATACGGCCTCTTACTAGGCTGACTGGAGACAATCTGATCCCCTTTCCTCTTCTCCAATCTAGAAGCTGCATCAAAAGCCTCAGTGAAAATATCATAACGATTCAGAGCCATCACATCCTGAATCTCGGGCCGCAACCCTAACATAAACCTGCGAGTCCTCCGCTCCTCGTCTGCCACATACTCCGGTGCATACCGGGACAATCGAGTAAATGTGGCCTCATATTGAGCCACTGTAGCATCTCCCTGGACCAAGGCTAGAAACTCGGCCTCTCTCCGTTCCCTGCAAATCCTCGGGACATACTTTGCCCGGAAAGCCATCAGAAAGGTACCCCAAATATAAGGAATACCATGTGCCGCCCAGCTAGTCCTTACCGTGCGCCACCACTCCTCTGCCTCGTCATCTAACAAATACACGGCAAAAGAGACTTTCTGCTCATCAGTATAGCCAAGTGGATCATAAATCTTCTCCAACTTGCTAATCCAAACCTCCGCCTTTCTATCATCCGGCTCCCCCTGAAATCTCGGTGGGTGATATCCTAAAAAGTCCTTCAGGGTACCACGCCCGTGGTTACCACCCTGAATATTCAGAAGCTGAGCCTGCATAGCCTGATTCTGGGCAGCCTGCCCTGCTAATAACTGTGCCTGACTAGCCACTAACTCTGCAATCCGCTCCATAGCGGCTCCAAATCGGTCATCACCCCCGTCACGGCCCGGTGCCACGTTACTCGGAGTCTCATCAGTCAACTCAGGCCTACCTCTGGTTCTCGGTCGACCGGCCATTCTACTAATCAAAGAGTTAGCACAGTTATAGCACGTAGACAGGTTATAAACAACTATTAACACATAAATAACAAACTCATATAAAACACATAAACAAATTGATCATATAATCACATAAGCACTTAAATCACATAATCACTTAATCAATTAATCATACCAATACATATTTCATTTTTCTTTCCTTTCATACATATTTCATGCTAAGACCATTACCCACATTCCGAGAATACCCCGGCTGACAACTAACATGAGCTCTGATACCACTTAAACTGTCACGCCCCAACTCGACCCCACCTACGATCAGTCAGGACGCAACGGAATTTCGGCGGCATAACGACAGTAAACAGATTTCCGAGGTTCTAAACCAACCTCATAAAACATCATACATCCCGTAATTCCTCAATACAACAACAACATACAACACAACCATATTATACAATAAAACATCCTCGTTATACGCCTCCGTTCCAACATGACATACAATACCTCAACTTTATCATACATTTCAAAAGTAAGTTGAGACACAACTACAATTTAACCATAGACAAAAGGAAACCGCTAAGTTAACATCATTTGGTTCAACATCTTTTCAATATCTATTACATTAAGAACCGTAAAGCATATAAAGTCTATTAAACTAATATACAAGACATTTAACAATATAAAGTCATGGATAAGACTCGGGAACATATGACTCATCCACAAAAGGCACATTTTCCACATTCTCCTCTTCAGGAGGCACGTACCCGTAATCTTGTGAAAGTATACCTGAAACATGCATTAATAGAGAGTGAGCTTATATACATAAGCCCAGTGAGGATCCGATAGATCTCGACAGTATTCACTACGCTCCTTGGATTTAGTCCTTTGAGCAAGTAAACACACAACAACAATAATAACATAAATAAAGCTATCATCACATAACTATATGACCATTCAATAAGGATACTCTATTTGGTGTAGCTCCAAACGCCATCACGATCTCAACCGTTCTTCTTATAACTCCCCATTACTCACGCACCCGAGGTACCTCACTATCCCCTTCCCTCCATGACATCTCCGTCATGCGAGCTGGGGGTAGCCTATGGCAGTCATGCCGGTTTCAACCCGACAGCCCGACGCTGCCCGAGAGGTGGCACACACATACCAAGGCTCCATTTTCATCAATCATCATGCAAGCATAAATCGATCAATCAATTGGGAGATCAGCAACAAGAGTGCCCGATTCCCGCATTCAATAATAATCAATCAATAACATCAATATAACATCAATATAACATCAATATTAAATTAAACATCAAACAACGTAGTTAGATGACAAAGTAGGCCATCTAACCGGACATGCATAATATTCATAATTAAACTCTAAATTACTCAACAACAACTCACCATTCATCACTCGAACACTACCCAACCATCTAAGGCATCGTTCAAGAAATTAAAGAATGACAACCTAACTTCTAAAATTCATAACTTACAATCTACTAATCCAAACATTGCCAAATCAGTTCCTATCACTCACCCATTCAACCTACTACATTAGCCCTCTCGGAAATCCACCATAATACCTCTAAATCATGCCCGATAACCCTAAAATCCTAAGATGTCATGGCTGGATTTTCCGGATTTCCACACAAACAATGTAATCGAAAATTCGGCATTACAACAGCGCTAACACGTAATTATCAAGTATTTAGAAATCGACGGCAATCGATTTCGAGCAACGCAACTCAATTAAATCAACTTTGAACATTTTAATCAAAATTAAATACCCGAAAAATAAAAATTATGCTATATCCGACAGAAACTCGTAGTATTAGTATATAATGATCCCTAGCATGCAAGGAGCAATAATCTATCATCAGATTTCAATTCTAACGGTTCAATCTTCATTTATACGCAAAAACACAAAAATGACATTTTGAGATCTAGAATTTTTCTCTCACCTTAGATGCGATATAAGCCTAGGAATGCGTGCAATGCGTGCCCAACAAGCAGAATCCAAGTCGGTGCGAAGTTTCACGGACGAAAACTAGGTTTTTCTTTGAAAAATTGATTGAAAAGCTTGAGTTTTCTTTCTTCTCTTTTCTCCCTCAACCCCTCGGCAATGTGTGTGTGTGTGGTGGTGTTTTTGTGTTGTGTGAGTGTGTGTAGGTGACAAGAGCTTATAAGGTCAATTTTTTTAATTAAAGTCAAAGTTATTTTAATAGGTATTTTTGTGTTTTTAATGTCTTTAATTGCATTTTAGTGATCACCAAGTTAAAATTAATTATGCAACCCCCAAGATATCTCAAGTGAGTTATTTTTAGGTGACAAGAAGTTTTACATTCAAAGAATTCCACCCGAGTCGGCTTAAAACTCGATTTTTGCAAAAGTCGGTGTAAAAACCCTAATAAATTCTTAAGCCGATTTTAAAACCGTTTTCATCAAACACAGGTCTATTAAAGTCCGTGGACTAGGTCTAGAAGGGTTAAAAAGACCAGTTTCAAAATTATAGCGGACGTGTTTCGAAAACACTATTCACTGAAAATCGACGATAAAATTTCTGACTCCGTTTTTGATGAAAATTTCATGAATGCACATTTAGCACGTATTAGAAGTATTGAAATCAAAATTATAACTTTCTAGGTCCTATAGCACATAAACAGGTTATATGCACGCAAAACGAGGTAAAGCACGTAAAACGAGATAAGCAAGAAAGTGGGGTTTCACAGAGTAGGCCTTAAGCGAAAGTTACGTAATGCCCGAGAATTTGCATCATATTCATAAATAACTGTAGCATATCTTTTATGCATTTTAATGTGTTTTATTTCTAGTTTAAATATGTTTATTTGTTGATCACTATTCATAAGAAAATTAACTGTCAAACTTGCTCAAATTAATATTTTTCCTAGGTAGTGTAACTTGTAGAAAGAATAGGGAATTTGTGGTTTTAGGCTTTGAAGGTTGGGAACACGCGTTAGGAAAATAAAACTTGGTTCGTAGGAATAGTGAAATGTTATAATAGTGTTAGAATTCCACTAGTTAGCATTTAAAGGAGTTTTTATGCTTAGTTGACCATGTTATGCTAGCATTTGACTTATAAAACTAATACATACTTATACATATATATATATTAACACCACTTATACACCAAAATTGCTCAAAAAACAAAATAAATAATTCATTTTTTACCCCCAAAACCCGACAGCCCTCTAGGAGAGGAAGAAGAAAAAATCAACTCCAAGCTTTGCAAATTTTGGACGTTTAGCTTAGCCTTGAGGTGTTTTTAGAGCATTTAGGATATCCACAAGCCTCCTAAACCTTGTGCAAGTGAGGGAGTTTGCATCTAATCCATTTTAAAGTGTGTGTCAACTTTTGAGATTTTGTGATTTGTTGATTATAGCTATTGAATTGTTTAAATATTGTGATACACATGCTTTATATGATATATAGACCATGCTTGAGTAGTTTAATAGCTATTTTTCATGGTTGAACTTTGAATTACATGAAAGAGACAATGAATAGTGCCTAAAATTACGGTTTGGCTTTAGGTTGCTATTTAGATTGAATTGATGGTACCTATAGGTGCTTTACATGTTATTGAAACTAGTTAAATGCTCACGTGTATTTAATTTACCCCGAATTGAGTTAAAATACGAATTTAGCTAAAATTTAGAAAGGGGCTTTTCATAAAATGTAATCCGGGCATGTTTGAACCTTGGATTAGGTATCTACAGGCATAAAAGCACTTTTGGTGCTTTCGTTGCATAAATTTGAGAGCTGGTTAGAGTAGTTGTAGTTAAAACCTACTCAGGGCCCTCTTGAGCTCTTGTCTCCAAAGCGAGTTTTCAGGGCTTGGATAGATGTCTTTCGGTATCTTTAGGGATGTAGTATGGTTAGTTTATAGAATTGAAACCTTGAATTAGGTATGGAAGTAGAATTGGGTAGTTGACAAAGGGGAAAATGTGAGATTTGGTTGCTTTAGTGCTTGTATGAGCTTGTAGTTGCTTGTCATGTGTCTATATGCATGTCTAATATAGATTCAAGCTATTTGTAGATTTTTGTGGAAAAATATGATATTTTCCCTTTGAGTATATTCGATTATTTCATGAATAAAGGCTTATATTGTGATTACCGACGAGGGCGGCCTACTTTGTTGTCGTTCATATGTGATTATTGATATTCTCAGCTCTTGTAATCATGACTCAAGGTTGTCACGCCCTAACTCGACCCCCCTTAAGATCAGTCAGGACGCAATGGAATTTCAGCAGTATAACGATAGTAACACGGACATCAGGGCTTTAAACCAACCCTTTAGAACTTCATACAACCAACTCCAAAGATCAACAACAACTCCACGACCATGTCAACAACATACAACGCAACCATTTCCATATATTAAACATTCTTTCATCAATTCATCCATAAGTTATACGCCCCCGTTCCAATATCATACATAAGCTATATCATACATTTGCAAAATAGATTATACACCAGTCTAGCAATCTAATCATGTTCAAAAGAAAGACTACTAAACTAGCATTACATAATTCTTTAACTTTAAGTAAGTTATACAATACAACATATTACAAATGCTAAGACAAACTCATGGATATGACTCCGACACATAAGACTCCTTCATAGAAGGCACATACTCAGCTTCCTGAGGAATGCACACAAAGTTTGGCTTAGTAACACCTTAATGCAGAAAACGAATGAGAGTGAACTTATATAAAAAAAGCCCAATGAAGATTTGATAGATCTTTTAAAAACATTTACTATACCCCTTGGAAATCATCCTTTGAGTAATAAATACACATTAAACATCATTAACATCAACATTTCAATTTAAACACATAAATGGCCACCCAATTGTAAAAGGATACTTTAGTTTGTGTAGCTTCATACGCTATCACGATCTCAACCATCTTCTTGTAACTCTCCATTACTCACGCACCCGAGGTACCTCACTAGCCCTTTCCTCCATGGCACCTCCGCCCATACGAGCTGGGGGTAGCCTCTGGTAGTCATGCCGTTATCAACCCGACAGCCCGACGCTGCCCGAGAGGTGGCACACACATACCAAGACTCATGACAATAATAATAATCAATCATATCTCAGGAGGGCAACAAAGTAGGTTGCCTATCTCCCGGCTCATCAATAATCAATTAATCATCAATCAATTAATAACATTTCAACAACATAACATCAATTAATCAGTTAACAATTAAACAATTAAGTTAGATGACAAAGTAGGCCATCCAACTTAACATGTTTTAATCCACTCAACCAAACCCGATTCTAACCAACAATAATCCATAATTCAATCACTCAAACACTACCCAAACAACTAAAGACATTATTTCGATATTTAAAGAAAGACAACCCAAACTTCTAAAAATCATAACTTACATTCTACTAATCCAATAACCTCCAAACCAGTTTCTATCACTCACCCACTCAATCAACAACATAAGCCTCCTCGTAAACCAACCATAATCGATCCAAATCAAGCCCAACAACCCTAAAACCTCAATGCACCTAGGCTGAATTTTTCGGACTTTCACCACAAAATCGCAATCAAAATTTTGGCATTACAACATTACTACCACGTATTTAACAAACTTTTAGAAGTCAACAACAACCAATTCCAACTTCCAAAACTCCAATTATTCAACAAATGGCCAAATTCTCAACTTTAATACTCGAAAAATAAAAATACATGCTACAACGGTTCAAAACTTATAAAAAACATATAACTGATCCTTAGCATCCACTGAGCAATAATATAACATCAATTCAACATTTCAACAGCTAAAAATTCAATTATATGAATTAACATAAATATAGCATTTTGAGATCTAGATTTTTTCTCTCACCTTTGATGAAAACTAAGGCTAGAAATAGGTACAATGATGCCCAACAAGAAAAATCAAGCTTTGAATGAAGTGATTTGGACTTGAATTGCAAAATCTATGTGAAAAATGCTTTGAAAAACCTTGAAAATGCCTTCTTTTTGCTTCCTTTTGGATTTTCGGTAATGTGTGTATTTTGTGAGTGTGTTTGCTTTGTTTTAAATGTGTGTTGGTGATATATTAGCTCAAGTCAACAAAAATGAAAAAGTCAAAGTTGAAACATTTAGTATTTTTATTGTATTTTTAGTCTTTTAATTGCATTTTTAGACTATTTTGCTCACAAACATGCATTCAACACTTAGACTATTTTAAGTAGTATATTTTTAGTTGACAAGGAGTTTCACATGCAAACATTTACACCCGACTCGGGTAAAAACTCGATTTTTGCAAAAGAAGATGAAAAGTAATATTATTTGTTTTGAAATGTCTTTTGAATGCACAATTAATCTAAAATCATTTAATACCACATATAAATACATTTATATTAATATATACTAGGTCAACAAAAGTCAACGCAAGAATCGGGTTTAGAAGAAATCACTATTTGGCTCAAAAATGCTATTTTTCGCCCGAAAAGTCCATTTAAATTTCTATTATGTTTCAGAATCAATTTTTTTTATCAAACATGAGTCTATTAATAATAAAGGACTAGGTTTTAAGACGTTTAAAATACTCGTGTAAAAATTTTAGTGGACGTGTGTTCAAAATACTATTTATAAAAATCGACGATAAAATTTCTGATGCCGTTTTTGATAAAAATTTCATGAATGCACACATAGCATGTAATAGGAATATAAATCACAGAATTAGTGCATTCTAACTCATATAACACATAAACAGGTCAAGACACGCAATTTTATACAAAGGTAAAATTTGGGATTTCACAAGGGTTGTGCAACCTTGTAGTGCCGAGAGACTCCGAGTAGCATCGAGATGTCAATCTCCCTCGACTACCATGGTGCCTATTCCTTTTCTCACTAACTATACTCTACTACTCTAGAGGCATAGTTCACCTCGTTGGGGCATATGGACCTACCTTATGAGAAATGGGTCGTAGGATCAGGGTATATTCGGAGTACCCCATTTGGAGGAATAAAGGGTTTGCCAGCATTCACTTGAAGATCTTGGCTCGTGGTTCGAGATTGAAGACAAGAAGATGAACTGTATCCTTTTTAGAATCTGTTTAAATACTCGTTCAATTAGCTTGTGTCATTGTATACTTATGAATTGTCTTTGTTGCATTGCACGAAAACCATTTGTGAAAACACCCCAGTTTACTGTATCCCCTCCCTCGTTGGGCAACTTTGTTGCTCACTACTCTTTTAACATGTTTCAGGAGAGGCTGAGGTGAATCCCCAGCCGTTGTAGGAAAAAAAGGAAGAAGTACAAGTTGATCAGCTTCCGTGATTACTTGTGTGTTGAGGTTGGATGTTATGTGCAGACTATATGAAAATGTTGTTTGTTGTTCATTTTGAGACCCTTGTGGTCTATGTATGTATTGGTGGTAGATTTGGTAGTTGTAACAAAGTTGTAATAACTGATAGGAGACCTTACTGCTTTTGAATGCATGCTTGTGTGCTAAGTAGGTTGAATGTTGAACTTAGTCTATAAGTATAACTTGTAATTATAATTAGAGTGGTAAGACAAGTAAGTTATGTTTAAAGTTGCTATGACATGTTTTATATGCTTGTATGAAATACTCTTGTCGGGTTCCAAGGCTCAGATGACCTTGAGAAGTTTGTTGGTTTGTTGACATTGAAGGATGGGTTTGTATGAGAAGTTTGGTTGTAGATTAAGGTTGAATGTGATTATATGCAGGTACCAGTTAGTCCATGGTACAGAGGAGACTATGTCCGTGTACTGGGTCCGGACTTGACCTATATTGTGGGGTTGGGTTCGGGGCATTACATTTAGGTAGTATCAGAGCTATTTGAATGCATGAAGCCGGGTTAAGTTCCTCGGTATGTGGGGTAGAGGTCCTTATGCGAAGTTTGAATTGTTTGATTATGTGATTGTTTAATTGTCTAAGTGAATGATTATTTAACTGAAGAACATGCTAGCATGTAAAAGTAGTGTCTAATGTATGATATTGTGTGAATATGAAAGGTTTACTGTTTGATGCATGTTAAGTGCTTTATATGCTGTCTTATGTGCACAAGGTGTTTGAAATATGAATAAGTTATCTTTTGTGACATCTATTTGCCTATTATAACACTGGACTATTCTAGTATTAAGATGAGGAGGGGAAGGCTGAGAAGGCAGCCAGAAGAAGCTCCTAGGCAGAATGTACCTAGGCAGGATGCTGGGGTTGCCGGGAATGTTCCGCCAGGGCAGAAACCAACAAATGCACAGGTTATGACCTCAATGGCCACTGCTATTAATACTATCGCTCAGTTTGTGACTCAACAGGGTCAGGCATAAGTTGGTAAAGGCAATTCGGCCGTTAGAGCCAAGGGTAGTGAAACTACGAGGAATAATTTGCTTGATAAGTTTATACACCATGGGGCATACAGCTTTTATAGGGTTCTATGACATAAAAGCGGAAATGTGGTTAAATAAATTTGAGAAAGTAGTTCCTGTACTTTAGTGTAATGACGAGAGAAATATCACTTATGATGTATTCTCGCTTGAGGGTGATGCCGAGGAATGGTGGCGAACTGTTAAGGAGAAATGGATGCCGAGAGGGTACAACATTCGTGGGCTGACTTTGTATGGGAATTTAAGGACAAGTATGTATCAGTGGTAGCTCGTGAAAGATATCATGAAGAATTCATATCGCTGAGGCAGGGGAATATGATTGTTGATCAGTATGAGGCTACATTTATTAGACTTTCCCGCTATGTACCATCTTTAGTATAGCTTGAGGACATAGGAATTCCGAGATTTATCAGGGGTTTGAGAAGTGATATCCAACTTAATTTGTCTTCGCAAGATTATCTAATTATACTGCAACAGTTAGGGCTGCATCGAGATTCGAGAAACCCAAGATAGATTTGTTGGCTGAGTCCAGTCAGCGGAGTAAACGGCAGTATCAGTCTTAGAGTCAGGGCTATCAGAGACAATCAATAGCTTGTCCAGGTTCAGTAGAAGAGACAGACTCAGAGCTACCTAGGACCAGTTCAAACACAGTTATAGACAAGACCAGTTTAGAGCCAGACACAGAGCTAGACCTGACCTATTGCCGCTAGATCCTAGCAAGGTAGCACTGCTACATCCACATACAGAGCCCCTACGGGAGGCACTATTGCAAGAAAAAACCAATAGTGCAGTCACTGTAATCGTAAGCGCCATACAGAGGCCGAGTGTTGGAAAAAAGTTGGGCCCATGCATTAGCTGTTATAGCGACCAGTACAGGGCTAGAGATTTCCCTAGGTTTAAGCAAGGACAGCGTCAGACATCCGACCAAAGTGCTCAAACCAGAGCTTCAGGTATAGCTCCAATTCAACGAGGCCAGGCACGAGTATTTGCTCTAGACCAGGAGGAGCTCCCAGATACAACATTGGTAGTAGAAGGTATTTTTCTTATTAATAATTAGCCAGTAGTAGTTTTGATTGACACTAGGGCTACAAATTCTTTTATCAGTCCTATGTGTACATAAACTACTGCTTTAAAAGTTGATAAACTGCCATATAAAATTGTAGTAGGCAATCCTAGGGGTACGAATTCATTATGAAGTTTGTGTGCAAAAATTATGATATTTGCATTGAGGGGCACATGTATCCTGTTGACTTGATTATCTTACCATTCCAAGACTTCAAAGTTATTTTGAGGATGGACTGGTTAGAGCAGTATTATTATCATGCCTCGACCCCGACCCATCACTAGGTTAAAGCTGAAACATGACGTGTCAAAGCTTAACCCTACAAGATATGAAAGTAGAAACCTGAACAGCTATAATATTCCACAAGAAGTTCCAAAAGACTTCCCAAAATTCTCACAGAAACATCGGCCTTAAAGGTTTACAACACTCTACTACATGTTACAGTACCCAAGTATACATGCCAACATCCCAAACTTAGGTCTACTAAATAGAGCAATCATTTAGCTAGGTTTCTAGTTGACAACAAAATAATAATACAATAGTTTAAACAATTCAATTAAACCAAATCATGCTTATTACAACAGGGAATACATCTCCGCATGTAGGTATGTAGATCACATAAGCAGGAATCCAACTCATCACATCAATGAAGCTTGCAACCATATGGGAGCTTGCTCGGGGTACTCTTCACCTGAAATTGTTAAAAGAGGGTGAGCTAATCCTATGTATAGCTCAGTAAGGATGAACGAGGAAGGGTTTTCGCAAATGTTTTATCATTTCACAAAATTCTTTATAAAACAGTGCTATGCATATATAACAACTAATCACGTAGAACATGATATCAAGATTAACTTCATACCCGAAGTATAGAACAATTAACAAAAGTGAAAACAATTTGATTCAAAAGACATGAGCAACTCTTCTCTCCGAGGACCTCAAGGGACCAAGCGAGATTGGTTGCAATGAAAAAGTATAACAAGAGGGCACTCCGGAGATAACCCAAACAATGACAAGATTCTCCTGGGTAACAAAGAGATCAGCGAGGTTGTACTCCCAAGGTAACAATGAGCCTATCAAGATCAACAAGAGCCAACTCTCATAGG
Source organism: Ehretia macrophylla (assembly GCA_037974665.1). Lineage (NCBI taxonomy): Eukaryota > Viridiplantae > Streptophyta > Magnoliopsida > Boraginales > Ehretiaceae > Ehretia > Ehretia macrophylla. The sequence goes on from CM075768.1 coordinate 11,970,195, forward strand.
TTAACAAAGAGCTTGGCGAGGTTGTACTCCCGAGGTAACAATGAGCCTAGCGAAAGTGATAAGATAACGTGGGCAAGAAATCGAGAAGGTATTCATACGAATTCAAGAGGTCACTTCCACCATCAAAGTAGTGTTGTGCTTTGGTCCGTATAACACTTCCTTTCTTAGATTAAACAAACTAGATAAAACATGTTTATAACCCATTAACAAGTAGCAAGTATATTCAAGCATATATGTGATTCAAGCTTATTCAAGCATATCCATGATTCGAGCATATACCAAGCATGTTCAAACTTGTACATGAGTCAAACTTAATCAAGCATACCTTAGCATTTATACATTAAATGTACAAAAGTTCAAGTCATTAGAATCAAGTTCAAGTACTCTTCACATGTAATTCAAAGGCTAGAGAACATCCCTCTAAGCATATATTTTAGTCCCATACAAGTATATAATCAATCATGGGTGGAAACAATGCAAAACAGGGCAAAACAGGGTCATCCGGGCGAGTGTTCGGGCTAGTGTCCGGGTGACTCAGTCGCCCGGCAGTAGGTTGACATTTGATCCGGGCTAGTACCCGGTTGACCTGATGTTGCAATACTTTGCACGAATTTTGTTTTCTTGTTCCTTTTTGTTATGCCACTTAAAGCCAACCTTTAACCATTTCACCAAACACAAATTCTACCACAATTACAACTCCAAAATCACAACCTAGCAAGCTATAAACATCATCCAAATGCAATCCATCAAAAGTCAAATAAATCACACAACACAAGCATTATACATGTTTTTTTTACAACTTATAACTTAGCAACAAAGGTGTCACGCCCCGACCCAACCCCACGCTAAAGGTTAAGTTCGGACCCGACCAACGGACAGAGTCTCCCCGGTACTATGGACATTCTGAAAACCTGAAAACGCAATAATAAGCCACAATATAACAAGACAAAAATTTATAACTAAAGTTCAAAGCTTCAAGGCCATCCGAGCCTTAGGACATACAATAGTTCAGATTCACACAAGCATGCATCCAACTTAACTTCTTTACAAAACCGCTTATCATGTCACTCCATGATAGCATTGAAACATTCTTAGAAGTTGAAACCAAGCCTACATCAGAACATTCACACCCAAGCATGCAAAGTAGTTAGAAGTAGAACATAAGTTATTACATGCCATGATTCCTAAATCTGCTATTACAACCAACTAAGTTTCAACTTGCAACTACATAACATATACATAGCACTTAGGCTACAAAATAGAACATAAAGTAAAGAAAACAAGTTCTTTAGTTAACAACAGGAACATAATCCACCTTAGGCAACTAAACACAGCAACTAAGGCAATGGATCAGTCTGAACTTCCTGTTCTCCTCCCTCAACCAAATCTAGCTGGGGTTCAACCACAGCGTCTCCTGAAACATGTTAGCGAGGTATGAGCAACCACTATTGCCCAGTGAGGAATAAAGGCCAAACGGGACGTGCAATGCAACAAATATAACAGTTAAACAAGAAAGGAAAGTAGAGTAAATTGGAACAGTAAATAACTACATATAACAAAGGATACGATACACTTAACCCCAACACTCCAGAGTTCTCTTGTCTTCGATCACGAACCACGAGCCACGAACCACGATCACTATGCCGGCAAATCCCAAATCACCCCAGTGGGTGTACTTTGGATGTACCCCGATAATCCTACGACCTAACACCCCCTGGCAATCTCCAGACCAAGCGAGTGAGGGAATAGGGTACGGAGATCAAATATCCACTGGTAAGTCCGCCGCCGCCCAGCAGATATTCAATACAACCGCCCCTAACACTAAGGTTGCGCAACCAATATGTAATGTACTTAACAATGGCAAGACAATATCAATAATATAAGCAATAACGCGTAGTAGGATCAACAAAGTAGGTTGACCTCGAAACAGTTAGAAAAGAAGCAGTTTCATATGAGTAATTAAGAAATTTACAAAGAGGCATATTCAAGATACACATAAAACTATACCAAAAGCTCCAAAATAACTTAAAACCACATTTAAACACACAAGGAGTCATGCCAAGGTCTTAGAAGCGAGAGACAATCGAATTTGTAATTAAACCCCTTTGTAACCCAACATGTTTTCCTTCCAAACTCATGTTATGGTTCTAGATTAGCAAGCGGCCTATATCATTTTTCTAATTAACCCCTTAGGCATCTTTAGGACTCTCGAAATCACGCAAACACCCACATTTAGCCCGAAAGCCCCAAATTTCCTCTTTTGACTTTGTACTACACGTACTTCAATCAAGACTAAAATGGGAGCTAGAAAAGCTTAGTTAGGTCCTAAATAGCCTAGGATTACTAAATGTGGAGGCCAATTCAACCTGGATTCGTGATAACCCCGAAATCCCTTTCTAAAAGTCGGCTATTTCATTCTTTTACTAGGTTACGGGAAATTAAACACTACGGGGCCTTTACACTACTTCCATTAGCACCTAAAGCATCTATTAGAACCATTGATTCAAGCTATATAGTCCAATTCCACAAAACCCTAACATTCCCGTCACTATTCATGCCAAATAATCAACAAGCAACTTCAACCGTTTAAACTACGAAACAATAGCATAAATTAGGTCTCTACCACTTATATACAACATACATGAGCATATTTAGGCATTGCAATAGAATTTGACAATAAATCTAAGAATTCAAGAAAATAGCAACATTTCTAAAGTGCACAAACAAGCATAAAAACCCCCACCAATGCGCGTAGGAACTCTCGGGAGGCTAGCAAACACCCTAAAGTACTTGTACCTAGCTTGGCTTGGCTTGGAATGGTGAATTGATGAAAAAAAAAACTCTCCTCCTTGGCTGCACAAAGCTGTTCGGATTTGCTACAGTAATTTCTGCTTCTTTTTTTTGTTTTTGTTTTTGCTAAGTTATGACTTGTTTTGTGTTTGGTTGAATATATATTAGGGTGAGGCCTATTTGGTTGAGTGTATGGTCTATTAAAATGAGCCTAGTTAACTTAAAAACAAGTCAAATGTGCATAAACTAAGTTAGCTAACTAAAACACTTAGTTAAGTCACGTAATACTATTCATTAGATTGACAAGACATTTTCTAAACGGGTATTCATACCGCTCTTAGCTTAAATGCACATTTTTCTCATTCCTAAAACAATTGTTATGATTTAAGAAAAATGCTAATTCATGGTAATTAAGTAGTTGAAAAATGGAATGAATAGTGATTATAGAAGACAATAAGCAAAGCACAGAAGAAATGCACAAATAGTGGATGCCATAGTAAGCTAGAAGTACGAAAAAATATTAGGCATCACATTGTCACGCCCCAACTCGATCCCTCCTATAATCAGTTAAGACGCAACGGAATTTCGGTAGTATAACGACATAGTTATGACACCGAGGCTCTAAACCAACCTCTTCGCAACTCATATAACCAAACTCCACAAACAATTCAACAATCAACTCCTCAATTAAGTTAACAACATACAACATAACCATATTATACAATAATCATTCTTTCAACAATCTATTCTTAGTTATACGCCTCCGTTCCAATATAATACATTAACTTTAATATACATTGCAAAATAGATTGAAACCAACCTAGCAACCTAATTATAAACAAAAGAAAGACTACTAAGTTAGCAACATTTAGTTCATTATCTTTACTACAACATGTACATCATAAACTACAAAGTAAATACAAGACAACTAGTTAAATATACAAGACAACAAAGTATACAACATCTCAGACATCAAGGACAAGACTCTGGCACATAGGACTCGTCCACGTATGACACATTATCCTCTTCTGGAGGCACGTACCCGTAATCTTGCTCAATAAAACCTGTAAGCATGCAATAATTGAGAGTGAGCTTATATAAAACAAGCCCAGTGAGGATTCGATAGATCTCTAACAACATTAATTATACTCCTTAGAAATAATCCTTTGAGTAGTAAACACATAACAAACATCAATAACAATATAAGCACACTAACTATAATGACCAATCAATAAAGGATACTATAGTTGGTGTAGCTCCAAACGCCATCACGATCTCAACCGTTCTTCTTATATCTCCCCATTACTCACGCACCCGAGGTACCTCATTGGCTCCTCCCTCCATGACACCTCTGTCATGCGAGCTGGGGGTAGTTTATGGTAGTCATGCCGATTTCAACCCGACAGCCCGACACTGCCTGAGAGGTGGTACACACATACCAAGACTCAGCAATAATAATAAACATTCACATCACAGGAGGACAACCTTTTCCGTTGACTATCTCCCGGTTCATCAATAATCATCTTTTCATCAATATAACGACAACTAATCAATTAAACAACAAACAACTAAATTATATGACAAAGTAGGCCATCCAACTTATCATGCATTAAACACACAATCAAACCCTAGCCTAACCATTAACAACTCACAATTCAATCACTCAAACACTACCCAATAACCTAAAGGCATAATTCAACATTTTAAAGAAAGACAACATAAACTTCTAATGATCATAACTTACATTTTACTAATCCAAACACCTCCAAACCAGTTTCTATCACTCACCCACTCAATCAACTACATTAGCCCCCTCGGAAACCAACCAAAATACATCCAAATCAAGCCCAACAGCCCTAAAACCCTAATGCACCTTGGCTGAAATTTTTGGACTTTCGCACCGACATCGCAATCGAAATTTCAGCATTAGAACATTACTACCACGTATTTAACAAACTTTTAAAAGCCAACGGCAATCGATTCCAACCACTACAACTCCAAATATTCAACAAATAGCCAACAACTCAATTTTAATACCCGAAAAATAAAAATTTATGCTACAACGGTTCAAATCTTATATAAACACATATAAACGATCCTTAGCATGTACTGAGCAATAATATAACATAAATTCAACATTCTAACAGTTCAAAATTCAATTATACGCAAAAGCATAAAAATGACATTTTGAGATCTAGAATTTTTCTCTCACCTTTGATGCAAACTAAGGCTAGAAATAGGTAGAATGGATGTCCAACAAGTAAAATCAAGCTTTGAATGAAGTGATTTGGACTTGAATTGCAAAATATATGAGAAAAATGCTTTGAAAATGCCTTCTTTCTTCTCCCTCATGGATTTTCAGTAATGTGTGTATTTTTTGAATGTGTTTGCTTTGTTTTTAATGTGTGTTGATGATATAAACTCAAGGTCAACAAAAATAAATAAAGTCAAAGTTGAAACAAGTTAACTTTTTTAGTGTTTGTAGCCTTTTAATTCATTTTCTTGACTACTCTTGCTCAAAATAATTATGCAACACCTAAACTATCTCAAGTAGTTTATTTTTAGGTGACAAGAAGTTTTACATTCAAATATTTTCACCCGACTCGGCTTAAAACTCGGTTTTTGCAAAAGAAGATGAAAAATCATATTATTTGTTTTCAAATGTCTTTTGAATGCACAATTAATCTAAAATCATTTAGTAACACATATAAATACATTTATATTAATATATACTAGGTCAACAAAAGTCAATGCAAGAATCGGGTTTAGAAGAAATCACTATTTGGCTCAAAAACGCTATTTTTCTCCCGAAATGTCCATTTAAATTTCTATACCGTTTCGGAATCTATTTTTATCAAACATGGGTCTATTAATAACAGAGGACTAGGTTTTAAGACGTTTAAAACACCCGTGTAAAAATTTTAGTGGACGTGTGTTCAAAATACTATTCATAAAAAACGATGATAAAATTTCTGATGCCGTTTTTTATGAAAATTTCATGAATGCACACATAGCATGTAATAGGAATATAAATCACAGAATTAGTGCATTCTAATTGATATAACATATAAACAGGTCAAATCATGCAAATCTAGGCAATGGTAAAATCTGGGGTTTCACATTCTCCCTCCCTTAAAACAATTGCGTCCGCGCAATTCTCGAACTGACAGATAACTAACTCCTCAATCGTTACACTTTAACAATACTTCTCTTAGTTCCCATTTATCTCTTAGGATGACACTTAAACAAAGACCTCAAAGGAAATAAACTCCGTTGACTGCAAGATGATTATCACTATTCCAAAACAATCCTCAATTCATAATTCACTCCCACCTAATATAATATTGCATATGAAAGAAATCGCAACTCCAAGGTCTTACCATGACACCACTACTTATCAATCATCCCTTACTACACAAAAGAGCTCTATGAACACCTCGAGGATTTAAAAACTCATTCTCGATAACATGAATGATTACTGATCAATGGAATATCTCAAAAGTGACATTGGTCAGAATATGGCTATTATGAAATTTACAAGGAAATAGGAATATGGAAAGTCATATTCGAGCCAACAATCAAGTGAACAAGAGGTCAAACAAGTTAGAGAATCAAGAGGCTAATAGTTTAGTAGGAAAGCATGATAACTAGGATAAGGAATGTCTCAGCACTTATCAGTTAAATAAGTACGAACAAAGGATGATGACAGGTCAAAACAATGCTGAGTATGTTGAACAAATATTCCTGAACAAGTAAGTATTTCAATTCTCGATGATTGTTCAAGGAGCCAACAAGTAAGTTGTACTTGGGGCGAAATAAAATTAAGAAATAAGAGATGATTAATTCAATAGAAAATATGAGTGGCCATATAATGAGTATCTCAGCACGCAATAACCAAAGAAGTACAAATAAGAAAGGGCAGTGCTTAGTATATTGAATGAGCAATTACAAGCAAAATATTACTCAATATTTAATAATAAAACAATAGGATTAACAAGAATGACAATGATGTACTTAAGTAGGGAGTACATCAATCAAGTGAAATTCGAATAAGTAAAATGGTATACCAAAGGAGAAATTAATTTCAAATGAATAATAATAAGATGAAATGAAATATTGAAACCAATGGCTGAAGATATAAAATGAAATATAGAAGTCTCAAACCTTAACTCCAATAAGTGACATTGTTATAGGAAACAAATATGAATGTTAAAAACAGAAACAATGTCAAATGAGTATAGGATCCATTAATCCAATAAACAAACTTTCAAGAAACAATTGATAGGCTAGAAAAGTGTAACTCTCTCTCAAATAAGTGAGAATAGAGTAGAAGATAACAATAAGACCGATAGAAATAGGAAGCACAAAAGGGGTATTCCACCTACACACTTAAACACCAATAAATCAAATCCTATAATCTATCTCTCTCCAAAACATGACACTAAGGAGATCTAGAGAACCTGAGGAGTCATACATTCACTCCAAAATTTACATTCCGCACCAGACCAATCACTAAACAAGATAAATCACCGATTACCCAACAAGATTGACTGATGAAGACTCCAAAATCTGATAACACAATACAGATTCATATTAACCTATTATAACACAAGAGAACCCCCAATCAACAATTGAGAAAGTCATACCACCTAGAACTCAAAAGCTCGATGTAGGCAAGTAAATGTTCAGTCACCAAAATACATTCCTATTTCCTCAAATAACTCTACCTCCTAACAATTACATATTCGAATAAAGTAACTTTAGTCAGGAATTACTCCAATTGGTTCCAAGGTTTAACGATCAAAACTCTAAAATATCCATTAATAATATAGAAATCCCAAATATTAGAAATATTCACATGTTATACCATAATATATTCCATTCACAAATATACATCATTAATTCCTCAAATAAATTTTATTCTAAAATAACCTCAAGAAAGTATAATTTGAGTTGAGACTCCAAAAGTGAATGATCACAACCCCAATGAAACCTCAACTTATGATCATTCTCCAAGTAATAACATGTTAAACATGGCAAGAAAAGTAATTATAATCATCAAGTTACATTGTTATATCCTCGAACAACTTCATTTTCACTAAAAGAACATCAAGAACAAATCCATTAAATTGAGACTAAAATCCATAAACATAACATTTAAAATCTCACTGATAAACTACTAGAATAATAATAATAATTCAGAATCACGGCCTACCTCTATTTCTGAGAGCTCATTCAGTCATCCTTTCCTCACCCAAAAGAATCACCCACAGTTATAGCATATATACAATTATATCTCATGAAAACAAGTACAACATATTACATGATTATCATATATTACAACATTATCACATAACGCACAATTCAACACATAGAAAGCCAATATCACATAAACAGGTTATACCACGGAAATAAGTTACAAACAATTAAAGTCACATAAGCAACAAACTTCACATAAGACAAGTTGATCACGTAACTCACATTGGTCACTTAAAGTACATTGAGCACCTAAAGCACGTTGTTTCACATAAGCTAGTTATAAACAATTAAAACCACATAAACAACTAACTTCACACAAGACACTTCGATCACACACAACACATTTGTCACACAATACACATTGATTACATAATGCACGTTAATTACAACACATTGAGTACATAAGGCACGTTATCACATAAAATATATTGACTACATTAGTTCACTTAACATATAAAGCATATTGATCACATAGAAAGTTAGACACATAAGTAAATTAATCACATAAACATATTAACATATGTTTCACTTTTCTTTCACTTAATACATACTTGCATGCTTAGACCATTACCCACATTCCGAGGATACCCCGGTTGACAGCTAAACATGCGCTCTGATACCACTTAATGTCACGCCCCAACTCGACCCCTCCTATAATCAGTTAGGACGCAACAAAATTTCTGCAGCATAACGATAATAGTTAGGACACCGAGGCTCTAAACCAACCTCTTCGTATCTCATACAACCAAACTCCACAAACTACTCAACAATCAACTCATCAATTAAGTAACAACATACAACATAATCATATTATACAATAATCATTCTTTCAACAATTCGTACATAGTTATACGCCTCTGTTCCAACATAATACATTAACTTTAATATACATTTTAAAATAGATTGAACTAACTTAGCAACCTAATAGTAATCAAAAGAAAGACTACTAAGTTAGCATCATTTAGTTTATTATCTTTACTACAACATGTACATCATAAACTACAAAGTAAATACAAGACAACTAGTTTAATATACAAGACATAACAAACATCAATAACAATATAAGCCCAGTGAGGATTCGATAGAACTCTAACAACATTTACTATACTCCTTGGAAATAATCCTTTGATCAGTAAACACATAACAAACATCAATAACAATATAAGCACACTAACTATAATGACCAATCAATAAAGGATACTATAGTTGGTGTAGCTCCAAACTCCATCACGATCTCAATCGTTCTTCTTATATCTCCCCATTACTCATGCACCCGAGGTACCTCACTAACCCCTCTCTCCATGACACCTCCGTCATGCGAGATGGGAATAGTCTATAGTAGTCATGCCGGTTTCAACCCGACAGCACGACGCTACCTGAGAGTTGGCACACACATACCAAGACTCAGCAATAATAATAAACATTCACATCACAAGAGGATAACCTTTTTCCGTTGACTATCTCCCGGTTCATCAATAATCATCTTTTCATCAATATAACAACAACTAATCAATTAAACAACAAACAACTAAGTTAGATGACAAAGTAGGCCATCCAACTTATCATGCATTAAACACACAATCAAACCCTAGCCTAACCATTAACAACTCACAATTCAATCACTCAAACACCACCCAATCAACTAATGCATAATTCAATATTTTAAAGAAAGACAACCTAAACTTCCAATGATCATAACTTACATTCTACTAATCCAAACACCTCCAAACCAGTTTCTATCACTCACCCACTCAATCAACTACATTAACCCCCTAAGAAACCAACCAAAATACATCCAAATCAAGCCCAACAACCCTAAAACCCTAATGCACCTTGGCTGAAATTTTCGGACTTTCGTACCGACATCGCAATCGAAATTTCGGCATTACAACATTACTACCACGTATTTAACAAACTTTTACAAGCCAACGACAATCGATTCCAACCACTACAACTCCAAATATTCAATAAATAGCCAACAACTCAATTTTAATACCCGAAAAATAAAAATATATGCTACAACTGTTCAAATCTTATATAAACACATATAAACGATCCTTAGCATGCAATGAGCAGTAATATAACATAAATTCAATATTCTAACGGTTCAAAATTCAATTATACGCAAAAGCATAAAAAATGACATTTTGAGATCTAGAATTTTTCTCTCACCTTTGATGAAAAATAAGGCTAGAAATAGGTAGAATGGATGCCCAACAAGCAAAATCAAGCTTTGAATGAAGTGATTTGGACTTGAATTGCAAAATCAATGAGAAAAATGCTTTGAAAAACCTTGAAAATGCCTTCTTTTTCTCCCTCATGGATTTTCAATAATGTGTGTTTTTTTGAGTGTGTTTGCTTTTTTTTTAATGTGTGTTGATGATATGAGCTCAAGGTCAACAAAAATAAATAAAGTCAAAGTTGAAACAAGTTAATTTTTTTAGTGTTTCTAGCCTTTTAATTCATTTTCTTGACTATTCTTGCTCAAAATAATTATGCAACACCTAAACTATCTCAAGTAGTTTATTTTTAGGTGACAATAATTTTTAAATTCAAACATTTTCACCCGACTCGGCTTAAAACTCGGTTTTTGCAAAATAAGATGAAAAGTCATATTATTTGTTTTCAAATGTCTTTTGAATACACAATTAATCTAAAATCATTTAATAACATATATAAATACATTTATATTAATATATACTATGTCAACAAAAATCAATGCAAGAATTGGGTTTAGAAGAAATCACTATTTGGCTCAAAAACGCTATTTTTTCCCGAAATGTCCATTTAAATTTCTATTCCGTTTCAGAATCAATTTTTATCAAACATGGGTCTAATAATAACATAGGACTAGGTTTTAAGATGTTTAAAATACCCGTGTAAAAATTTTAGTGGACTTGTGTTCAAAATACTATTCACAAAAACCGATGATAAAATTTCTGATGTCGTTTTTTTATGAAAATTTCTTGAATGTACACATAGCATGTAATATAAATATAAATCATAGAATTAGTGCATTCTAATTCATATAACACATAAACAGGTCAAATCATGTAAATCTAGGCAAAGGTAAAATCTGGGGTTTCACACCGGTCTTTGTGTCATGCTTATGAGGGCATGAGCTCTCCTAAGGAGGGGTGGGGTGAATCCCACATCGACTGGCGAGGAAGTGAGAGAGCTGGATCTAATGGAAAAAAGCCTTGTATCAGCCGAGGCGCCTTTTGAGGAGAGATCTTCAAAGGGACAAACCCGTGAGGAGCACGCTGGGAGTTAATCATGGGTGTAGCCAAAGCGGACAATTCCTCGGTAGTGGGGTCGGCGGGGTTAAACCATGGCTTCATATACATCCTCTCCCCCTTAAATAAATTGCGTCCACGTAATTCTTACATGATTCGTCGAATAACTCTGGATAGCGCTCCCGCATCTGATCCTCTCTCTCCCATGTAGCATCCTCTAACCCGTGATGATCCCATAGAACTTTAACCATTGGAATGCTTTTAGTTCTCAGCTCTTGAACTTTCTGATCTACAATCCGCAGAGGCTTCTCTGAATAAGTTAAAGTCTCACTGATCTCTAACGGCTCAGGCTCAAGTATGTGAGATAGATCTGGTTGATACTTCCGAAGCGTAGATACATGGAAGACATCATGAATTCTGCCCAAACTAGGAGGTAAAGCTAGTCTGTCAGCCAATGCACCAATTCTCTCAGTGATCTCAAACGGTCCAACATATCTCGGACTGAGTTTACCCCCTTTGTCATGCCGAATCAAACCTTTCCGAGGAGAGATTTTCAGAAATACCCGATCACCTAAGGCAAACTCCAAATCTCGGCGACGCTTGTCTACATAACTCTTCTGCCGACTCTAAGCTGTAAGCATCCTATTTCTGATAAGCTGCACATGATCAATCATTCTGTTCATCTCAAGCAAAAGAGTAGGGTAGATAGTCTTCATCTCACCAACCTCATCCCAGTAAAGAGGACACCTGCATTTACGCCCATAAAGTGCCTCATACGGTGCCATCCCAATAGTAGCTTGATAACTATTGTTATAGGCGAACTCTGCGACTGACAAATACTTCTCCCAACTCTTACTGAAGTCCAGAATACAAGCTCGTAACATATCCTCGAGGATCAAGATATTCTCTCTGATTGATCGTCCGTTTGAGGGTGATAAGTAGTACTGAAGCTCAAAGTCGTGCCCAAAGCTTTCTGAATCTTCTGCCAGAATTGAGATGTGAATCTGGGATCTCTATCTGACACAATACTCTTTGGAATCCCATGAAGTCTGACAACATTCTCAATATATAACTCTACTAGCTTATCAAGAGAATCAGTCTTCTTTTTAGCAATGAAATGAGAAGTCTTGGTCAATCTATCAACAACAACCCAAACTGAGTCATTACCCTTCGAAGACCTTGGCAAATCAGAGATGAAATCCATAGTAATAGGATCCCACTTCTATTCAGGTATAGCCAAAGGCTGTAATAACCCTGCAGGTCTCTGATGCTCTACTTTAACTTTCTGACAAGTAAGACATCTAGCAATATAGTCAGCAATTTCTCTCTTCATATTGTTCCACCAGAAGTTCTGCTTCAAATCTTTATACATCTTTGTACTACCTGGATGGATAGTATATTTAGAACTATGTGCCTCAGCAAGAATATCCTTCTTCAGAGTTGGCTCACTCGGAATACAAATTCTACCTTTGAATTTGAGAATCCCATCATCATGCAGTTTGAAATCCGACTCTCCCTCTTTAGACTTCTCTAAGACTTTCAACAAATGAGGATCAGTCTGTTGAGCTTCTCGAATCCTAGATAATAATAGAGATTGAATCTGTAAACTTGCGAATTGAATACCAGAATTTGAAGTATTAGGCTTCCATAAGCATAGTTCCTCCATGAATTCCCAATTATTGATAATCAAGCTAGCAACAGTAGCCTTTCGGCTCAAAGCATCAGCAACAATATTGGCCTTGCGTGGAAGATAATTAATAGTGCAGTTGTAGTCCTCAAGTAATTCCAGCCAATGCCTTTGCCTCATCTTCAACTTTTTCTATGAAAATAAATATTTCAAACTCTTATGATCTGTAAAGATTTCAAACTTGTTGCCCCAGAAATAATGATGCCATTTCTTTAATGCAAGAATAATAACTGCAAGCTCAAGATCGTGCGTTGGATAGTTAAGTTCATAAGACTTCAGCTTCCTGGAAGCATAAGCAATAACCTTTCCATTCTGCATCAATACACAGCCCAGACCTTCCTTCGAAGCATCACTATAGATCACCAGATTATCATAACCCTCAGGTAAAGCAAGAATAGGAGCTATAGTCAATCTCTTCTTCAATTCCTAGAAGCTGGGCTCATATTTATCATTCCAGTCAAATACTGTTTTCTTCTGAGTAAGATGAGTTAAAGGCCCTGCAATTTTAGAAAAATCCTTGATGAATCTCCGATAATACCCAGTTAAACCAAGGAAGCTACGGAATTCTGTAATAGTTTCAGGCTGTTTCCAAGATAACACAACTTCAATCTTCGCTGGATCAACAGAGATAACATCCTGCGAGATAATGTGTCCAAGAAAAGCAACTTGCTTAAGCCAGAATTCACATTTGCTGAACTTTGCAAACAACTGATGCTCTTGAAGAGTCTACAACACAATCCTGAGATGTTGTTCATGCTCCGCCTCCGATTTAGAATATACCAGAATATCATCAATAAAGATAACCACAAATTGGTCTAGATAAGGACGGAATACCCTCTGCATTAAATCCATGAATGCAGCGGGAGCATTAGTTAGGCCAAACGGTAAGACAACAAACTCATAATGGCCATAACGAGTTCTGAAAGCAGTTTTAGGAACATCATCCTTCTTAATCCTCAATTGATAATAGACATGCCTCAGATCGAATTTAGAAAATACCTTGGCGCCTTGCAACTGATCAAATAACTATTTAATTAAAGGCAAAGGATACTTGTTTTTGATAGTTACCTGATTGAGACCCCGATAGTCAATGCATAAGTGAAGAGATCCGTCTTTCTTCTTAACAAATAGAACTGGTGCACCCCAAGGCGAGGAACTCGGTTGAATGAATCCCTTCTCAAGCAAGCCTTGCAATTGAACTTTCAATTCTTGCAATTTGGGTGGAGTCATTCTATACGGAGTCCTAGAGATAGGTGTAGTCCCTGGTAATAAGTCAATCATAAACTTTATCTCTCTATCAGGTGGTAACCCAGGTAATTCCTCAGGAAAGACCCCTGGAAACTCACTCACAATAGATACATCATTCAATTTCAACTGGTCGACATGTTGATTAATCAAATATGCAAGATATGCCTCACAACCTTTGATCAGCAATTTAGATGCTCCAATAGAAGAAATGATAGGAGTTCCAGTTGATTTTCTACTACCAGCTATTTCAATTACAGGCTGATCAAGCATTTCTAATCTCACAATCTTCTTTCTACAGTCAAGCTGTGCATAATAACTCCCCAGCCAATCCATCCCTAATATAATTTCAAAGTCATTGAAGGGTAGAATAATCAAATCAGCAGGAAATACATGACCCTCAATATAAATATTACATGCTCTGCAAATAGATCTAGTAACAAACTTCGGACCCATAAGAGTATAAACTACAATCTCATACAACAATTTATCATGATTTAGTTTAGCATTTTGTGCACAAGCAGGAGTAATAAATGAATAAGTGCCCCGGAGTCAATTAAGACTTTAACTGATTGATCATTAAGAAGAAAAGTACCTTCTACCACAACAGTCGTATCCGGAAGCTCCTTAACATCCAAAGCAAATACTCAGGCCTGACCCCGTGGTGCTGGTGCTGCAGCTGGTGCTCGGGTCTGAGAATTCTGAGCCGATGTCTGACCCCTGGCATTCTTAAATTTCAAACAATCTTTCACTCTGTGCTGGTCACTTCTGCAGCCGGTACATTTGTTCTGTTTCCTCCAACAAACCTCCTCAGTATGACCCTGACATTGACAGAAGTTGCATTGCTAGTGACGTCTTAGAGCAGTGCCTCCCGAATGAGCTCTGAAAGTAGAGGTAGCTAAACTACCCTGTTGTGAATGAGTTGCCGCTGGACGAGATTGACTCTAATTCTGACTCTGTACCAGTCGTGCCTGAGTCTGAGTAGGCCCTATGTAGCTCTGAGTCTGCCTCAACTGTTGACTCTGACCCACGAAAATCGTCTGCCTCTGAAACCCCTGACTCTGTGACTGGTATTGCCGTTTACTCGACTGACTAGACTCAGCCAACACATCTGTCTTGCATTTCTCGTATCTTGATGCGGCCCTGACAACTGCAACATAATTAGGATAATCATTCGAAGACAGATTAAGCATAATATCATTTCTCAAGCCTTTGATAAATCTCTGAATCTTCATGTCCTCCGGTTGCACTAACGTTGGTACATAGCGAGAGAGCCTAGTAAAGGTAGCCTTATACTGATCCACTGACATGTTTCCCTGCCTTAGAGCTATGAACTCCTCCTGACGTCTCTCATGACTTACCATAGATACATATTTGTCTCGGAACTCCCGAATAAAATCGGCCCATGAATGTTGTACTCTCTCGGCCTCCCACTTTTCACTAACTGTATGCCACCATTCCTCGGCGTCACCCTCCAACAAGAATGTAGCATAAGTGATTTTTCTCTCATCATTACACTCAAGTATGGCAGCAATTCTTTCAAACTTCTTCAGCCACAACTCTGCTTTCATGTCATCTGACTCCCCATAGAAACTGTACGCCCCATGGTTTAAGAATTTGTCGTACAAATTACCTCTAGTAGTACCACTACCCTCTGTTCTGGTGGCCTGATTAACTCTACCAGTCCCTGGCTGACCCTGCTGTGTCACAAACTGTACAATAGTATTCATAGCAGCAGCCATAGTAGCCAGAATATGTGCATTGCTTGGTTCTGGTCCCTGCGGTGCATTTTCTGCTACACCTTCACCTTCCCCCCGTACATCCTGCCTAGGATCCTACCTAGGAGCTTCCTTCGGCTCTCTCCTCGGTCTTCCCATTCCTCTCATCTCAAGCATCTAGAATGCAAAGTGTTATGACAGGTATATATATGTAGTTTGCAAGTAAAACACATAAGAAGAAGTTCAAATGAATCCACATAAAGTCATATAAGTAAGATCACATGAATATTCATATTTAATAGATACATATAGGTCACTTAATCATACTCTACATTCTAGGCTTTTCAAATTCGAACATTTGCTCTTAAAGACCTTTCACATTCCATTGCCATGCTAGCATGTTCATTACCAGTTCAAATTTCACTTAGCCAATCAAGGAATCACTAATTCATGTAACCACGCAATCACATAATAGACCTCTACCCACAGACCGAGAAACCTATCCCGGCTCATACATACTATAAGCTCTAATACCACCTAAATGTCATGCCCCGACCCAACCCCACGCTAAAGGTTAAGTCCGGACCCGACCAACAGACAGAGTCTCTCCTGTACTATGGACATTCTGAAAACTTGAAAATGCTCAAATAAGCCACAATATAACAAGATAAGCATTTATAACTAAAGTTCAAAGCTTCAAGGCCATCCGAGCCTTGGGACATACAATAGTTCAAATTCACACAAGCATGCATCCAACTTAACTTTTTTACAAAACCGCTTATCATGCCACTCCATGATAGCATTGAAACATTCTTAGAAGTTGAAACCAAGCGTACATCAGAACATTTACACCCAAGCATGCAAAGTAGTTAGAAGTAGAACATAAGTTATTACATGCCATGATTCCCAAATCTGCTACTACAACCAACTAACTTTCAACTTCCAACTACATAACATATACATAGCACTTAGGCTACAAAATAGAGCATAAAGTAAAGCAAACAAGTTCTTCAGTTAACAACAGGAACGTAATCCACCTCATGCAACTAAACACAGCAACTAAGGCAATGGATCAGTCTGAACTTCCTGTTCTCCTCCCTCAACCAAATCTAGCTGGGGTTCAACCACAGCGTCTCCTAAAACATGTTAGCGAGGTATGAGCAACCACTATTGTCCAGTGAGGGATAAAGGCCAAACGGGACGTGCAATGCAGCAAATATAATAGTTAAACAAGAAAGGCAAACATAGTACATTGGAACAGTAAATAACCACATATAACAAAGGATACGATACACTTAACCCCAATACTCTAGAGTTCTCTTGTCTTCGATCACGAACCACGAGCCACGAACCACGATCACTATGCTGGCAAATCCCTAATCATTCTAGTGGGTGTACTCCAGATGTACCCCGATAATCCTACGACCCAACACCTTCTGGCAATCTCAGGACCAGGCGAGTGAGGGAATAGGGTATGGAGATCGAATATCCACTAGCAAGCCTGCCGCCGCCCAGTCGATATTCAATACAACCGCCCCTGACACTATGGTTGCGCAACCAATATGCAATGCACTTAACAATGGCAAGACAATATCAACAATATAAGTAATAACACATGGGAGGATCAACAAAGTAGGTTGATCTCGAAACAGTTAGAAAAGAAGCAGTTTTATATAAGCAATTAAGAAATTTACAAAAGGGCATATTCAAGATACACATAGAACTATACCAAAAGCTCTAAAACAACTTGAAACCACATTTAAACACACAAGGAGTCATGCCAAGGTCTTAGAAGCGTGAGACAATCGAATTTGTACTTAAACCCCTTTGTAACCCAACCCGTTTTCCTTTCAAACTCATGTTATGGTTCTAGATTAGCAAGTGGCCTATACCATGCTTCTAGTTAACCCCTTGGGCACCTTTAGGACCCTCGAAATCACGCAAACACCTACATTTAACCTGAAAGTCCCAAATTCCCTCTTTTAACTTTGTACTACACGTACTTCAACCGGGACTCAAATGGGAGCTAGCAAAGCTTAGTTAGGTCCTAAATAGCCTAGCATTACTAAATGTAGAGGCTAATTCAACCTGGAATCACGATAACCCCGAAACTCCTTTCTAAAAGTTGGCTATTCCATATTTTTACTTGGTTACGGGCAATTAAACCCTACAAGGCCTTTACACTACTTCCATTAGCACCTAAAGCATCTATTAGAACCATTGATTCAAACTATATAGTCTGATTCCACAAAACCCTAACATTCCCATCACTATTCATGCCAAATAATCAACGAGCAACTTCAACCGTTTAAACTACGAAACAATAGCATAAATTAGGTCTGTACCACTTATATACAACATACATAAACATATTTAGGCATTGCAATAGCATTTGACAACAAATCTAAAAATTCAAGAAAATAGCAACATTTCTAAAATGCACAAACAAGCATAAAAACCCTCACCAATGCGCGTAGAAACTCTCGGGAAGCTAGCAAACACCCTAAAGTACTTGGACCTAGCTTGGCTTGGCTTGGAATGGTGAATTGATGAAGACAAACTCTCCTCCTTGGCTGCACAAAGCTGTTCGGATTTGCTACAGTAATTTCTGCTTCTTTTTTTGTTTTTGTTTTTGCTAAGCTATGGATTGTTTTTTGTTTGGTTGAATATATATTAGGGTGGGGCCTATTTGGTTGAGTGTATGGTCTATTAAAATGAGCCTAGTTAACTTAAAAACGAGTCAAATGCGCAAAAACTAAGTTAGCTAACTAAAACACTTAGTTAAGTCACGTAATACTATTCATTAGATTGACAAAACATTTTCTAAATGAGTACTCCTATCGCTCTTAGCTCAAATGAACATTTTTCTCATTCCTAAAACAATTATTATGATTTAAAAAAATGCTAATTCATGGTAATTAAGTAGTTGAAGAACGAAATAAATAGTGATTAAAGAAGACAACAAACAAAGCACAGAAAAAATGCGCAAATAGTGGATGCAATAGTAAACTAAAAGTACGGAAAAATCTCTGGCGTCACAAAAGGTCAAGACTCAACCTTAATTTCTTCTCTTTTCCATAAAATTAAGCATGCCTCACACACATGATATTCCATACAACACACATCTCAAGCTAAAAGAAACAATTTCAAGCAAAATACAATACTACAACAAGTGTTAAAACCCTAAATCACCAATCCAAGTTCAAATTCATCAACTAGCATATACATAACCAAAATCATGCTCAAATATGTATGTAGAACACAAAATACACCTTGAATGACTTTGTAAACTTTTTAGAAAACTTCCCTCACCTAGGTCTTGTGTTGAAATACAAGAGTAAGGTTGGAAGGTGCAAGATAGAGCTTAAAAATGCTTAGTAACTACTTGAAAATGGCTTGGGTAAGCTTCCTTCTCCCTTCTTCTTCTTCTTTTCCTCTCCTTCTTCTCTTTTCTCTCTAGGTCGTATGGTTAGTGTGTGTTGAGTGTGTGTTTTTGGTGTAGGAGCCGATGGGTGTGTGTGTGTGTGTGATGTATTTGTTTTGTTTTATTTTTTTAGAATGATATGTATATATGTGTAGTGTTTTAGGTAGATAGGAAAATATCTTAAGGTCAAAATGTCTAAGTTGCCCTTCTAACTAATGACTTAATTACTAGCATGCCATTCTAGTTCTAATTCAATTATTTAGTTAGCTATCATAATTGTGTTGCAATTAATTAATGCCTACAATATCTAAAACACTAAAATACACGTTATTAATTTTAAATACACGTTAAACAATGCAAATAAACATAAAATGATGTAAATGCATATAAAATCACCCAATTGTATGTAAATCAATGTAAACACGTATTAAATGTTATGACACGCGTATGATGTTTCGTGCGGGGCTTCATAATTATGCTTACTTGGATTGTAGAAGAAAAATTGTGACACTAGAAATACCTTAACAATCTGTCATTAAAATTGTTGGAAGTCGAAAATCCACTGGAACTCGCATAATTTCTTCCATTAAAGCTACAAAAATGTTGAGTAAAAGTTGTGAAGCATATCTAGCACATTTAATTAATCAGCCTGGGGATAAACTGAAATTGAATAAGGTGCCTGTTGTAAAAGACTTTTCGGGGGTATTTCCTAAAGAATTGTATGGGTTACCACCTGAGCGAGAAATAGAATTTGTAATTGATTTATTGCCAGGAACTAATCCTATATCTAGAACCCCATATAGAATGGCTCCCCTGAGTTGCAGGAGTTGAAAATTCAGTTACAGGGTTACTTGAAAAAGGTTTATACAACCTCGTTCTTCATCGTGGGGTGCTCTTATATTGTTTGTAAAGAATAAAGATGGCACTCTATAACTATGTATTGATTATTGAGGTCTCAATCAGGTGACTATGAAAACTAAATATCCATTGTCATTGATTGAGGAATTGTTTGATCAATTGCAAGGTATTGTTGTGTATTCTAAATTTGATTTGAGACAGGGCTATTATCAGTTGAGAATCCGGAAAGAAGATGTACCCAAGACTGCTTTCAGAACCAGGTACAAGCACTATGAATTTGTTGTACTGCCATTTGGATTGACAAATGCTCCAGCCACTTTTATGGTAATACTTGTTTAATTTTGACCACTGTGAACCGTATCCTTTTTAGAATGTGTTTAAATACTTGTTCAATTAGCTTGTTTCATTGTATTACTTATGTATTGTCTTTGTTGCATTATACGAAAACCATTTGCGAGAATACCCTGGTTTACTGTATCCCCTCCCTCGCTAGGCAACTTTGTTGCTCACTCCTCTTTTAACATATTTCAAGAGAGGCTGAGGGGAATCCCTAGCTTGTAGCTGTAGGAGAATAGGAAGAAGTACAAGTTGATCAGCTTTCGTGATTACTTGTGTACTGAGGTTGGACGTTATGTGCAGACTATATGAAAATGTTGTTTGTTGTTCATTTTGAGACCTTTGTGGTCTATGTGTGTATTGGTGGTAGATTTGGTAGCTGTAACAAAGTTGTAATAACTGATAGGAGACCTTACTACTTTTGAATGCATGCTTGTGTGCTGAGTAGGTTGAATGTTGAACTTAGTCCATAAGTATAACTTATAATTATAATTAGAGTGGTAAGACAAATAAGTTATGTTTAAAGTTGCTATGACATATTTTGCATGCTTGTATAAAATACACTTGTTGGGTTCCAAGGCTCGTATGGTCTTGAGGAGTTTGTTGGTTTGTTGACATTGAAGGATGGGTTTGTATGAGAAGTTTGGTTGTAGATCGGGGTTGAATGTGATTATTTGCAGGTACCAGTTAGTCCATGGTATAGAGGAGACTCTGTCCATGTACCGGGTCTGGACTTGACCTATTGCGTGGGGTTAGGTTCAGAGTGTTGCAAGCTAGGTTTCAATTCAACATTATAACTTATCTTTGTTGGATTTCTTATTCAATCACTTAGTATAGGATGCTAAAGGAACCAATTGCATGTTAAGTTTTTCTCGAGTTTGACTCTTCTTAGTAGTACTTAAAATGTTGATTGCACTTGCTTTCCTTTGGAACAGATATGTTGCTATTTACTGACTCTTGGGAGCAGTTTCATATCAATGGTAGAGTTAATATGATTGACGAATAAATCCTGACACAATTAAACTTCAGGTAATTCAAGTGACTTTTCTGTGGATTGTGGGTCACTAAATCTATTTACATTGCCTTTCAGTGAAGACAAGGATCATTTAATTTGAATGATAACATGTTGGAAGGCCAATAACACAATAGTCTAGCAGTCACCTGAAATTTTCTCTATTTGATGAAATGCGTCGGTAGAATTAAACAACTTAAACAAAACCTCAAAGGTTAAACTTTTAGTTCGGAAAGCAATACGAGTGTTTAATAAACTTGGAACATCAATCTTTTAATCTGAACTAATGATGTGAATGCCACTAGTTCACATCATTGTCTTTCGGATCTTTTCGTCATTCGCTATAAGAATATAAAGGCTGAGATGATTAAATATTTTCCATCCTTTAATCCTTTCTTTTATAAAAACTTAACTTCAACGTCCAGGTACTAATAGGCTACATGTCTGACTCATAGTGATCATTTATCATTATGATCAGAACAATTAACCTAAAAAGTATATTGAAAGGAAGGAACATAAGCAGATAATAGTTCTAATACTATAATTCATGACTGCTCTTTGGCCTGATAGATGTATTTAAAATTTGGATGGAGTCATTCAATTGGCACATCCTATAAACAATTAAAGAGTCTTTGTTAACATCAACTGCAATAAGATGTCTCATTCTCTCAACGTTCAAAAAGAGAAAAGATGTCTTATTTTCTCTTGTTTCTTCTAACTATGTAGATTGCAGAGCAACTTGGCTTCACGTCATGCATCTAACTATAAGTATGCTTATAAGAAGATGGCATATGTTCATGTTTGCCATTCAAATTTGTCCGTTTCTTTTTCTTTTTATATTGAATCGAGCTGGGAGATTTGGCCAATAAATTGCTAGATTTTTACCAGATACCTAATTTAGGTATATATCAAGGTAAGGCACAATTGATTTTACAAGTCTCCTAACTTTTGGTTTTACAGGTTGCAACTATATTATATCTCTTATCAAAGGCATCTTTTAGGTCTCGAAGGAATGTTTTTTTTATCTGGCTTTGGAAAAGAGTTGATACCACTGTAGTTGAGGTTTTAGTTAGAATATTTATGTTGTTATATGAGAGAGAACGCTTGTTGGATGTCTGGAGAATAATCTGTCTTAGACTCTTAATTCCACTTAATGGATGTATGGCCATATAGAAGATTGATGTGGCAATATGGGAGAAGATTTATTAATGATGACAGGGAAAATGCTCTTTCTTTTTTTGCTTCTGTGGCCTCTATTAATTTGTATATCTGGAGAAGTTGAGAAATTAAAATTGGAGTTCATTTGATAACAATCCAATTTATAAGTTCTACTGACGTGGGGGATCCCGAGCTGAGATAAAATGTCCACGCCGAGCTGAGGCAGGCTAATCCAAGCCAAGCCGAGCATGTTCAGCTAATGCCCAACCTGGATGCTGATCTAACCTCACCCCGACCCCGAAAAACCCCGACCTCGATGCCAACTATTCTGATGGGACATAAAGCCTTGATGGGAAATAAAGCTGCACCTCATTAAATGCTGTCAGGTCCGAATTTAGTATAAATAAAGCACCACCCCCTTCATTTCAAGGGTAACTCGTCACTATTGCACTCAGCTACCTTGCCAGCTCGGACATACTAATCATTCGCGCTCCCGAGGGAAAAATCCGGGTCATCACCCCGCCTTTTCCTTCCATTTCCTTGTGCAAGTTAACTGGCCAACCTAGAAATTCAACTCGGAGGCAACCTAGAAATTCAACTCAGAGGCCGACCTGAAAGTCCAGCTTGGCAAGCGTAGCCGTCCAACCTCAACTGCGAGGATTCCGACCTCGACAGTTTGGCGCCGTCTGTGGGAAAGGTTCTTTCGACAGCTCCTTTTACCACTCACTGAGAAACCATCATGGCACAAACTAGAAGCCACAGCGCACCGGTAGAAGACTCACCCAACCAGGACGAGGACCTCGAAACCACACAGGTGCCTAGCCAAGATCTAACCCAAACCGACATTGGGACGAGCTGGCGTATACACTTAGCCTCAGAAACAAACCCTTCTACAGATGGAGGCCTCAACTCCAGCCTATCACCGAAGATGAAGATGATGCTCGGGATGTTCCAAGAGCTAAAGGAGCAGGTAGCCCGGTTAGCTGCGGAACCTCTAGTTCCGCAAGCAGCTACGCCGCAGCCCGCGCGTCCACAATTCAGCATTCCAGCCCCGGGGCGAACCCGAGCACAAGACAGAGAAGCTTCTTGGAGTCGGAGGCGAGACCTGTGGAGGCGAGAGGCAAAAGGGCGGCCCATGCCGACCCCGAGCAGGCCAAGACCATGGCTGCCATAGCCAAGGTCATTAACCAGCTCGGCGTAAGCCCACTCTCGCCCGAGGTACTGGCAACGCTATTGCCCACCGGCAACCGGATGCCCAACCTAGCCATGTACAATGGGGACGGAGACCCGGCCAACCACCTGCTCAACTTGATCACCATATGACTCTGCATGATATGACCGACCTCATGAAAACGAAGACATTCCCGACCACCCTGGTTGGCAATGCCTTGGACTGGTTCCAAAAACTTCACCCCGGCTTTATTGCAAGTTTTCATGAGCTGGCTGAGTCTTTCTTGTCCCGCTTCGCTGGAAGCTGACGCGTAACACGTCACACCTCGTCATTGCTATTAGTGAAGCAACATAAATGGGAGAGTTTGAGGGCTTATACCACCTGATTCAATGAAGAGACCCTCAGGATCCCCAACCTGGAGGATTCCATGGCATTAATGGCTTACCAAAGTGGGCTCAGGTCGGGACCCACTACCTCTTCCTTGGCCATCGACCCCGTGGACACCATAGCCGAGCTGATGGTACGGGCAGAAGGGTACATACACTCGGAAGAAATCCACCAAGCCAAGAGGGATGATGACAAGGAGAATGAAGCCAGAAAGAAGGGAGAAACCTCCCGAGCCCAACCCGGGAGTAAGATCCAAAATGACCGAGACAAGCAGCCTCAGCAACCAAAGTAGAACCCCCGGTTCACTATGGTCACTCCCTTTAACACCTCAAGGGAACAGATCTTAATGGAGATCCAGCACCAGAACCACCTGCCTCCAGCGCCGAGGATGAAATGCCGACCTGAGAAGCACAATAGGACCAAGTATTGCCGCTATCATATGGATTACAGCCATACCACCGAGGAGTGCAAAGACTTGAAATAGGAGATCGAAGCACTGATAGCCCGAGGTCACCTCCGAAGATACGTAGATCAACAACTGACCCGGAGCCAATATCAGAGGGATAGAGAGAGAAGTACACCTAGGTGCCAAGCCGGGGGCGAACGTTTGGCTGTGATTAAGACCATCGCCGGAGGGCTGGCGTCAGATAGAGAGACCTCGGCTAGCAAGAAGGGTTATGTTTGGGTTAGAATGGAGTACGGGCTGGCGCGGGGTCCGGCCCCAGAGATGGAGAAGCTCATTTTCTCCTCAGAAGACTTGGAGGGTATGATATTGCCCCATGACGACCCACTGGTGATCAGTACTGAAATAGCCAACTTCACCATGAATAGGCTAATGGTGGACACCGGGAGCTCGGCAGAAGTCCTATTCTTGAAAGCATTCAAGCAAATAGGGTTGGACAGGAGCCGGATCAGACCATTGAGGGGCACCTTAGCTGGATTCACCGGACATGCCCACCGAGCTGAAGGAGTTATCAACCTCCCACTGAAGTTGGAAGACGGAGACAAGCGGGTTTCGATGCAGGCTAACTTCATTGTAATGGATTGCAACTCCATTTACAATGGGATCTAGGTCGGGTGGGGCTCAACCACTTCAGGGTCGTCCCTTCAACTTATCACCAGGCCCTGAAATTCCCGACCCTGACTGGCACGGCCACCATCCACGGAGCCCAGCTCTCAGCTCGGGAATGTTACGAAAACTTTTTCCGACCCAAATATCAGGTTGGATAGGGACCAGATTTGCCCGAGGAGAAGAGGGACGCTAAGAGAGGGAGCCCGGCTGAAACCTTCAAGAGGTGGAGCTCTCCAATGAAACAAAGAAAGCAAAGATAGGAAGTGAACTCTCTGCCGACCTCAAGAAAGGTATAAGCCAATTCCTCCTGAAAAATGAACACATATTTGCATGGTCTGCTTCTGACATGACAGGTATTAACTCGGCTGTGATTGAGCATCACCTGAATGCCGACCCAAATCACTATCCGGTAAAGCAAAAGGATAGGCATTTCTATTATGATAAACAACATATCATAGCAGAAGAGGTTGACAAGTTGGTAGACACCGACCACATAAGGGAAATCCAATACCCAACTTGGTTATCCAACGTGGTACTAGTGGCCAAGTCCATAGGCGGATGGAGATTGTGCATCGACTTCACCGACCTCAATAAGGCTTGCCCCAAGGACTATTTTTCCCTACCTAGAATTGATCAGATGGTGGATGCCACCTCCGGGTTTGAGCTACTTTCTTTCATGGACGCCTTCAAAGGCTATAACCAGATTAAGATGGCTCCCAGAGACAAAAAGAAGACTGCCTTCACCACCGATAAAGGTCTCTACTACTATGAGGTCATGCCTTTTGGCCTCAAAATGCTGGAGTTAACTACACTCGAATGGTGAACAAGGCTTTCAAAAATCAGATTGGCCAAAATATGGAGATCTATGTAGACGACATGTTGGTCAAGAGCAGAAGGGCGAAAGACCATGTAGCTGACCTGGCTGAAGCCTTCGCCGTAATGGAGCACTTTGGGATAAAGTTGAACCCGAAAAAGTGCGCATTCGGCGTCAAGGCAAAAAAGTTCTTAGGCTTCATGGTCACAGCCCGCGGGATAGAAGCCAACCTGGAGAAGGTTCAGGCGATACTTGACCTGGCGCCGCCGACCTGCGTGAAAGACGTCCAGGTGCTCGCGGGCAAGGTCGCAGCGCTGAGCAGATTTATGTCCAGGTTGCCCGACAAGTGTGCTCCTCTGTTCAAAATATTGAGGAATCCTAAGAACTTCGAATGGACTATAGAATGCCAGGACACCTTCTAGGAGCTGAAAACGTACCTAGCTTCGCCACCCCTGCTATCCCGACCTGAGGTGGGGGAGGAATTGGTACTATACTTGGCCTGCTTAGGCACAACAGTGGCGGCAGCATTGGTCCGTGAAGAAGGGAAGAAGCAGAAACCTGTCTATTATGTCAGCAAAACATTGTAGGGGGCTGAGGCGAGGTACTCCTCCTTGGAAAAACTCGCCCTAGCGCTCGTCACGGCGGCAAGAAAGCTGAAGCCATACTTTGATGCTTATCCAATCAAGGTCATGATGGATGCTCCGCTCAAGTCCATCACGCACAAGCTAGAGGCGTCGGGTAGGCTGCTGAAATGGGCAGTTGAGCTGAGTCAATTTGACATTACCTACCAACCCAGAATAGCCATTAAAGCCCAGGCCATCGCGGACTTTGTGGTAAAATGTACTAGCCGAGCTGAGCATGACCCGGAGGATGTATGGAAGGTCCATATGGATGGGGCATCATAGAAGTCTGGAAGTGGAGATAGGGTGGTCATTCTCGACCCGACCCGGCACGAGCACTAATACTCCCTCAAGTTCGCCTTCCCGGCGTCCAACAATGAGGCTGAGTATGAAGTGGTGATCGCGGGGCTGAAAATTACAGCTCAGCTCGGGGTACAAACAGTTGACCTGAGCACCGACTCCTAATTGGTTGCCAGTTAGATATCAGGAGAGTTTGAAGCCAAGGACAATGCTATGTTAGTATACCTCAACAGAGTCAAGGATTTGACCTCAGGGCTCAAAAGGTTCACGATACAGCAAATTCCGATGGAGAAGAATATGAAGGCTGACGCCCTATCCAGGTTGGCCTTGGGCTAGAGCCGACCTGCACTGGTCCATGTGGAGGAAGTCTCTGAACCTAGTATCCAATTAGGGATGCCAGCCGTATCCGAGCTCAATTTAAGCCCAGATTGAACCAAACCAATCATGGACTACTTGAAGGGGGTATGACCCCGGAGGATGAAAAAGCAGCTCGATAGCTCATGAAATAGGCCTCAAGGTTTGTCATAATAGCCGAAAAACTCTACAAAAGAGCCTACACTTAGCCTCTCTTAAAGTGTGTTGGACCCGAAGAAGGAAACTACGTACTCCGGGAGATCCATGAAGGGGTATGTGGAAACCACTTGGGAGGCAAGGCTCTGGCTTGGAAGGCATTAAGGCAAGACTATTTCTAGCCAACCTTAGAACAAGATGCCAAAGAGTATGTAAAAAAGTGCGACACCTGCCAAAGGTTCACCAATGTACAGAGGAAGCCGACAGTTGACCTCACAGTGATGATAAGCCCTTGGCCATTCTATCAGTGGGGTTTAGATATTATCGGCCCATTGCCAACCAGTGTTGGCCAAAAGAAGCACGCCTTCGTAGTTGTAGACTACTTCACCAAATGGCCCGAGGCTAAAGGTGTTGCTAGAATAACAGAAAAAGCAGCTTGGGATTTCGTATGGAAAAACATCATTTGCCGATTTGGGGTACCAAAGGTTATCATCACTGACCACGGCAAGCAATTCGACAGTGTATACTTTCGAGGCAAATGTGTTGAGATTGGGATCGACCTTAGATTCTCATCTATTGCTCACCCTCAAAGTAATGGCCAAGTTGAAAGGACTAACCAAATCATTTTGCAGGGCCTGAAAACCAAGCTGGAGGAAGTGGAGAGCCAGTGGGCGTCGATTCTTCCTGAGGTGATGTGGGCTCAGCGGACCACCACCAGCTCAGCAATGAGAGAATCGCCCTTCGAGCTGACCTTCGGTACTCAAGCGGTGCTGCTAGTGGAGATCGGGTCTCCTACCAGTAGGACCCTCCACCATGATCCAAGAATAAACGGAGCCCTGATCCGTGAGGAGCTCGACCTCGCTAAAGAGCTCCGAGCTAAAGCTCAAATCAGAATGTTGGTCAGCAAAGCTGCCATGCAAAGAGCCTTTGCTAAATAGGTCAAGCCTAAGCCTATTAAGGTTGGTGACTTCGTACTCAGAAATGCCATCTTTTTGTCACGTTCGGGTAACAAGCTCTCCTCGACCTGGGAGGGACTGTACGAAGTCGTGAAAGAAGTCCGACTTAGAACCTTCTACCTCCGCGACAAGTACAGAAAACTACTGAAGAATGCATGGCACTCAGAACACTTGAAGCGGAATTTTGTCTAAAGGTCCCGAGCCGAAATCTCTAGTAACGGCCTCTGAGCTGAAATATTTTGTAACGGCTCCGAGCCGAAATATCTCGCAACGGCCCCCGAGCCGGAATATTTTATCTAATGGCCCCCGAGCCAAAACATTTTGCATGGCCCCCGAGCCGAAATATATTGTTAAGGCCCCGAGCCAAAACATTACCTATAATTGGCTCCGTAGCCCAAGTACTCTATGTAAAACTTTAATGCAATGCATTTTATAAATCAATGCAATGCCCGACCTGGGCCCAAGCACCTCAGCTACTTAGCTACTACCAACTCGAATTAACGCGGTGGCCACGCTTAATTACGAGCTAATGATCAAATAAATCAGCTCGGACTAGGTTCCAGCTCGGGAATAATCAATAACAATTTGATTAGCTTTGCCAGTTCAGATTAAGGTCCAACTCGGCGTGTTCCATCTTTAGGTCGGTATGTTAGTTTAGGTCTAAACTCGAACTCAACATTTGTCAACGTTAGTTTGACCAATTTTAAATCGGACTGACAAGTCCAGGTCGGCAACAATAAAAGTTGTCCAATTAACCAGCTCGGATTAGGATGAAAATTCATTAATCGCATCCAGCTCGGTTCCTTATATTTAAATTAAGTTTGAAAGGTTCATTATATTGGTCCGACCCTACTTACTTAAGAAAATTTACGAAAGGAAAGGTGCACAAGTACGAACTCGAATAAAACGAAAAATATTCATTTCATTATAATTAAAATACAATTACAAAAAGCCCAATCTGGGCAAAATTACAAAGAGCCCAACCTGGGCGAAACTACAAAAGCCCGACCCGGGCAGATCCACAAAATCTATTTTGGAGGAGCGGCGTTGGTTGCATCAACCTCGTCCCCGACCTGGTCCATGCCCTTTTGGACGAATTCGATCACCTCCTTGGCTTGGGACGTCAGGTCGGCCGGAAGCTCAAGAATCTCCCAGAACTCGGGCAGCGGAGCCTCTAAGATTTCGATATAATCATTCTTGGTAGCAGGGAAAAAGGTCTTCGTTCTCTCCCGAGCAACGACTTGGCCCGGGAAGTAGAACTCCAGCTCGGCATACTTGGCCATGGCCCCACCTTCTGTGGCCAACCAGTCCACGGTTGCATCACTGAACTTGAAGGCTTCCACTGCCTTCTCTCCTTGAGGGTCGACCCGGTCAAGCAGCTCCCGAAGCTTCGCCTCGGCTTCGCGCCTCTCCAGCTTGTAGCACTTGACATCCTTGGCTGCGGCCTCGCATCGGGACTTCTCTGCCTCGAGCTCCTTGCTCAGCCGGTCAATCTCTGACATGTCCGCCTTGCGCCTCTGGGCGGCCTCCTCCCTCAAAGCCTCAAGCTCGGCTCAGGCATCGATGTATCTTTGCTCGAGCTCGACGCAATGAGCCTGAGCCCTGGCCAAAAAGCTGGGAATTAAAAGGATGTGGGACTCGGCCTGCACAAAAGACAGCGAAATGATCAGCCGAGCTAAAAAACATAACCATATCAACATGGTCAAAAATGTCTCACCGTGACTATGGCCATCCTCAGGTCGAGCGAAAGCTTCTCCACCGGGACCGTTGCCAGCTTGGGATCGGGAGTCACCTTGGTTGCCTCCATGAAATCTTTGCTGGGAGGGCTCACCTCCGTGGCCTTGCCTTTCCCGGAGTATTCGGTCCGAGGTCGCTTCTTACTCTCAAGACGGAATGCTGAGCACTCCAGGATCGCCACTCCCGAGCTCGGTTTCTTAGGCAGGGGAGACCCCGAGGTCCCCTTTGAAGTCACCTCGGCACCGACCTCCCGCACTTGGCCGCCGGACTGCTGCCTCTGCCCCTGAGCGACGGAGCCCAAGCCGAACCGAGCTGAGACTTCGCCGCTGGCCTCGTTCTTCTTTTTCATCTGGGCATAAGCGAGCTTTCTCGTATCTGCCATACCTGCAATAGAATAGAGGAAAGAAATGAGAGATAGCCAAAGGCCGACTTGAAAAGGCAACGGTAGTCAGGATAATGGGGAGGTCGGGCACTGATCTGACGAACTGACCCTCTGCTGAGCTGGGCTCCGCATCCTCTTCGAGCTCGGGAAGTAAGTTGGGATGATCCCTTGAGAGGTCGGGTTCCGTACCAAATAACTTGGACTCCCAGATCCGCTCCTATTTGAGCACACTATCGATGTCAATCAACATCCCCAGCTTGGGTCTCAGTACTCTGACCTCGGCGAGTTCCGCCTCTGAAAGCTTGGGATCGTCGTTCACATTCTTCTTCAAGCCCGGACTCCAGACCGACCTGTACCCCTAGTTCATAGCCGGCTCCACCCAGTAATAGTCGTTGTGCCAGCCTTTGTTGGAGGAATGCCATTTGGTGAATATGGAGTTGCTGACCCGAGCTGCGAAGTGAAACCACCCTGGTTGTTCCGGGTTGGGCTTGTACACAAAGAACTGCTTGAACCGGAGTAGGGTCGGCTCTACTTCCTTCTCAAGGCAGAACACATAGAACACCACCACCACGGCCCAACCATTCGGCGACATCTGACCTGGGCTAAGCTCAAAGTAGTTCAAGATGTTGATAACGAAGGTGGGAAGCGGGAGCTGAATAACATCGAACGCAAGGTCATAAATGGTGAAGTGGTCGGGCGGAGGATAACAAGCTGATTCGTGCCGACCTGGAACCTTCAGTTTGTGGTGTTGATCCACTGACCAGTTCCTCAACCTGGCATTGGCCATTTGCTCCCTGGAATGGCACTCACACTTGCAACAGGCGAACAACTGCTCGATTCTCTTCCCCCGAGCTGAAGAAACACTAGCTGTGGCCGAGCTCCGAGGTCGGACAACCTAACCGGGACTGCTTCGATCGGCTCCGCCGTAAAAGCTCCAACAAGGTACTCCTGTGGCATCTCGACCCCCTCCAACTGATTCAACGGTTCCTCATTTTCTCTATCTCCCAAGTCTCCCAGGTCGGCCAAAGGATCCGCCTCAGCCTCCTCTTGCGCCAGTCTGACCCCAATAACTTGGTAATCATCGTTACTCTCCTTGAGCTCAAACTGCCGAGCCGAACCTCGAGGCTCATTGGTGTTGTTGCCACCTTGACCTCTATCTGAGGTGGACTCCGAGCTCGACGGACTCTCGTCCCCACCATAGGACCTCACCTTCATCGCTTGGAAATCTTCCGACTCCGACCACTCCATCCTGTCTACAAATTGAAAATATATGTACAGGAATAACTAAAGGGCGTCGGGACGTACCTACGGCTCTAGCTGTGGAAGATGACCCGACCTAAATTGGCTCCGAGCTAATGGATTCTGAGCTGAATATCCCGAGAAGCTTTTTGCCAAGCTAAAAGTGTCTGACCACTCTGGTATCCGACCTGAAAGCTCCGAAGTTCGCAAGTAAAAGTGTGAAATGAATCTTGGATGTCAAGACCCTATTTATAGGCAACTCTTGTAACCACCTCGGGAATCCCAAACGTCGCATCTTGTCATAACCGCCAGGTGATGTGTCAGCCATTTGAAGGGTATGCGTCGCTGACATGGCTATCCCCACTCTGCCGGGGTTGGGCACCTCCAGCTCGGGAATAACTCCCAAATCCAGATCTCACCCTCTCGATCTCGACTTGGGGAGGGGATTGACGTAGGGGATCCCGAGCTGAGGTAAAACATCCACGCCGAGCTGAGGCGAACTAATCCGAGCCAAGCCGAGCATGTTCAGCTAATGCCGAACCTGGATGCTGATCCAACCTTATCTCGACCCCGAAAAACCCCGACCTCGGTGCTAGCTGTTCTGATGGGACATAAAGCCTTGATGGGACATAAAGCTGCACTGCATTAAATGCTGTCAGGTCCGAATTTAGTATAAATAGAGCACACCCCCTTCATTTCAAGGGTAACTCGTCACTATTGCACTCAGCTACCTTGCCAGCTCGGACATACTAATCATTCACGCGCCCGATGGAAAAATCCGGGTTATCACCTCGCCTTTTCCTTCCCTTTCCTTGTGCAGGTTAAGTGGCCGACCTAGAAATTCAACTCGGAGGCCAACCTAGAAATTCAACTTGGAGGCCAACCTAGAAATTCAACTCGGAGGCCGACCTGAAAGTCCAGCTTGGCAAGCGTAGCCGTCCAACCTCAACTGCGAGGATTCCGACCTCAACATCTACCATTTCTAACTGATTGTAGATATAGATATATACAATAAAGAAAACTGTGGACTGGCTAAATGCCCTTTGAATGAACACATGTTTATCTTGATTTAATTCTCGATTTTTTATGTAGCTTTTGTCTAGGTTCAATTTTTTAGGGAAGTGCAACAATGGGAAGAGTTGAAAGAAACAAGAAAGGCACAAGTATGCTTAATTAACTAGCTTACTTTTCTTCACCACTGAAGAACATTTTTTAAGTGGTCCCACTTATCGGGCTTTGGTTTTTTTAAATTTCAGGTGGTAGCTAAACTCCATACTATAGAGGGGGAATTTTCACAACTTGAAGTCCTGAAATTGATCATAGTGATTTGTTCAGAATTTTGATTTTTTTTTAAATAGTTAAAATCTACTGTAAGTATTAAATTTTCGTAAATATTAATTTGTATATTTGATTTTATATTTTTTTTATAAATATTAATTGTTTTATTTTTTTTAAAATTTTTTAATTTTTTTAAATTAAATAATTAATTGGCGACGGACTAACTACGAAAATTTAGGCAATGAATTAACCACGGATGTTTGGCAACGAAATAACTACAAAAGTTGGGCTACGAAATGGCTACGACAATGAATAAATTAATTTTTAATTTTTAATCAATGAAATAGAGACGAAAATTAATAAATTATTTAAAAATAAAAATTTATTTTAGCTAAGGATTTGCTTATTGCTACGCACATTAATAATTAATAAAAAATGTCAAAAATTTGATGGGCTACGAATGGGCTATAACAATTTGACTATGGAAGTTATAAAAAATAAATATAAATTAATTTTTAAAATTTATTACGAAAAGGCTACGAAATATCAATTTGACTACGAGATCTAAGGCTAGCCGTTACCCGTCCCAATGTGACTACAATTAAGGTACGAAAACTGTCGGTAGCCCCAACTATTTTTTCTTGTAGTATTTGTGTACAACAAGTTCTTCGAGGATGGTTTTTCGTCTTCCCCTACTTGAGTTCTTTCGGGATGTGTGTCACCATTTTTTTATTGCCCTTGGCCAATTGATGCCAAACACTTGGCACCTTCTCCTATCATTTGAAGTCCTTAAAGAAGCCGCTGATTTGTATGTCTTAGTAGATTTCCTCCACTAATACCCGTAAAAGACTCATCCCAAGTTTGAACCTAGTCATTTCTCTATTGCCTTGCATTTTGGCTGTCATCAGGGGCCGAATTAGGGGGGGCCACGCCCCCCAACCTCAAAAAAAAATATATTTAATGTATATTTTAAAATATATATATAGGTCCGGTCTCCTATAAATATTGAAAAAGTTATTTTTAGTGCACAACTTCTGAAGTAGCTTGGTGGTTAGCTATATTTAAGTTTACCTTAGAGTCTCGTATTCGAGTCATGATGGTAGCATTTTTTCTTTCTTGTTTAGCTGCCACTAGATTTTAAGGGAAGGGGAGGGGGGTGCGGGGAAAAAAAAGGATGAAAGGCATTTTGCTGCCATTGCTTTTAAGGGGAAAAACATAAAAGACTAGGGAAGTGCTTAGCGGAAACGAAACAGATATCAATTGATCTTTCTTTTATTTTTTTTTAACCGATCAATTGATCAAAATAACTTATTTCTTTTGAAAATAAAAACCAACAAGCCCTCTAAACCCTAAATAATTTCTAAACAATCCTTTTCTTTTAGAAAAAAAAAACTAAAGTACCATCTCTTCTTGACTTGTTCAAGTTTTCAAGACTTTAACTCTCAAATCTATTTAGAAATTTTAATTTCTCCAAAGGTATGTATATCTTTTCAAAACAAAACTATAATTTTTTTTTCTTAATTTAAATTGTAAATGATTATGTATATATTCTTGTATATAAGTATATTATGTATATTCATATTTTATTTAGAAAATTAGTTAATAGTTCTTTGAGATTCAATAGGATGAATTAAATTTAAAGTTATAATGACGAATATTCCTATCGAAACCTACTTACTACATTGGATACAAGCAAGTTCAATTTTTCACTTCCATACCGGTTAAAATGGTTGTTGGAATGTTGTTGGTACCATTGGCATCAATTGTCAGTTTGAGATGAAAAACTTAAATTAAATTAAATGTAGTGTTCTAGGCCTTTTAGTCTAAAAGTAAACAAAATCATATTATTTCAATAATCCATTGAGCAATCACATTGTCTGGTAGGTATAAGGCAAAAGCTTGTCAAAGAACATTATTCTTGATAAAATTGCACACACGCAAAGTTTGCTCTGTTTAGAAGTGTTCTTGTTTTTTCTTTTTTCTTTTTTTCGTTAGAATAACTTTTTATATAGTGTCTAGTATTCATATGTATGTTGAATTTGTTTTTGCTCTTAGTTGGTCTATTTGTCATTGTCCTTCTCATCATCTCGAAAGACTGAAGACAGGAAGTAGCCTATTCAAGTGAGTAAGCCAAAAACATGAGTAAGCCAAAAATAATTTATTCTTTCTTTAAAAGAAAAGAAAAGGTTGTTGACTGAAAGCCCAGAGAACAATCTTCTATACCTAATAGTAATTCAAATGTGATTTTAGAACCTCTAACAAAATTCCAAAGGATTGAAAATGAGACAATTGATATGAGTTCTTTAGTGTGTGACTCGGGGGTACGCCCTCAAATTTAGGAGTATCCAGTGAATCAAAGAGATAAAATTCGTAGAGCATATATACAATTTGGTCCATATCATCATATTCAATCAGATTATCCATTATCTGGACAAGAGAGTCATCCACGCCGATTTCAAGCTCATTGGTTCAAAATATTTCCTTGGTTAGAGTATTCCCCTGCAAAAGATGCTATGTTTTGTTTTCCTTGCTACATTTTTGCAAAAGAATCAAATGAAAAAACCGGATTAGATGTATTCACTATTAAGGGATTTGAAAATTGGAAAAAAGTAGGTGGAAAAGATTGTGTTTTTTTATCTCACATGGGGAAGGATAACATGTCAGTCCATAATTCAGCTTCCAAATATTGTGAGAATTTGAAGAACCAGTCTTCTCATATTGAAAAGGTGATGCAGAGGCAAACTTCTTCACAAATTTTGAATAATCGCTTACGTCTTAAAGCTTCCAAAGATGCTATTCGGTACCTAACATTTCAAGGATGTGCTTTTAGAGGGCATGATGAAAGTTCGAACTCAATGAATCAAGGTAACTTTCTTGAAATGATAAAGTTGTTAGCATCTTACAATGAACAAGTGCATAAAGTTGTTTTGGATAATGCGCCACAAAATGCTAAATACACAACACAGAAAATTCAAAAAGAAAATTTATCTGTGTTGGCTAGAAATGTGCAAAATAAAATTTGTGATGAGATTGACGATGCAATATTTTGCTTAATTATTGATGAATCTCGGGATGAATCTAAGAGAGAACAAATGAATCTTGTTATAAGATTTGTTGACAAGGAAGGATTTGTTAGAGAGAGATTTCTTGACTTGGTTCATGTCAAAGACACAACAGCGTTAACTCTTAAAAGAGAGATTTCTTATGCATTGTCTCATCATAACCTCAATATTCTTAGTATTCGTGGTCAAGGATATGATAGAGCTAGCAATATGCGTGGAGAATGGAATGGGTTACAAGCTTTGTTTCTTAAAGATTGTCCTTCTGCTTATTATGTGCATTGTTGGGCTCACCAGTTGCACATAGTTCTTATTGCTGCATCCAGAGAAGTTTCTGATATATATACCTTTTCTGAAAACTTGAATTTCATTGTTAACATTGTGGGGTCTTCTTTCAAAAGGAATGATGAATTACAAGCTGCTCAAGTAATTGAAAATGCACATTTAATTGAATATGGTGAGATTGATACCGGTAGAGGAACCAATCAAATAGGAACTTTACAATGTCCTGGAGATACTAGATGGGGTTCTCATTTTAAGACAATTTGTAGTTTGATAAGGATCTTTGGTGCAACTTGTGCAGTTCTTCAAAACATAGCTATTGAAGGATCTACATATTCTCAACGTGGAGATGCTACTTTTGCTCTTAAGGTATTGATGTCATTTGATTTTGTATTTATCTTGCATGTGATGAAAGAAATCATAGGGATTACGAACACACTTTGCCAAGTTTTGCAAAAAAAATCTCAGGACATTTTTCTACTATGAAAATTATCAAAACAAGGCTTCGTAACAAGATGGAAGATGACTTTATTACAGACAACTTGATTATCTATATTGAAAGGGACATTGCTAAAGATGTGTCTGTTTATGTGATAATTGATGATTTCTATACCATGTAGAGACGAGCCCAACTTCATTGACAAAATGGGTAAACTTTACTTTACAAATTTACATAATCTTATATCATTTTGTTAAATAGTATTATTTACATGTGTTTTTTTAGCTAAGTTTCTTTATATGTGTTTTTGTTTAAAATATGTTGTATCGTTAATATTTTTAACTGAATCGCGACCCCCTATATTGAAATCTTGGATCCGCCCCTGGCAGTTATCACTTAGTGACTAAGCTAACTTTTGCACTGTGTTTGGATTGGGGGAAATAGGGGGAAGGGAATGGTAGTAGAAGGAGAGCTATAGGCCTTTCTCTTGTTTGGTTTCAAGGTTATAGATGGTGAGGGTAGGCAATGGATGGATTCAGTCCCTTAAGATCCTCAATATATCATCACTCCAATTTGGAGTAAAATGAAGGGAGAGGAGAATATGATTTTCTGTAAAGACGATTTTACCCTTCCGTTTTAGAAAAATTACCATCCTACCAACTATATAACAAAAACAAACTCTATTTTTCTTTCACTTTTCTCACTAACGCTCCTGATCTTCACAAGCTTCATCCAACAAGCTAGACCAGGTATACAACACTTCTATCTTTTCTTCATTTTTCTCTACTTTTCTATATAGATCTGATCATAATAAAACATAGGTTGTGCTTATTTATGTATTATTATTAGATATGTAGAATGAATTCAATAAAAAGAAGGTTGTTAATAATATTCAACATGTTTTCTACCTCTGAAGTTGTGTTATGAACCCAAAAGAAATGGACCACATGATGAGAAAGATGCGCCAGAAAGCTCGTTGATAAGAAGAAGTATTAGAAATAAAGCCAAGCCCATTTACTTTACAGATTATGTGACTAGTTAGTGGTTGGTTAGTCAATAATAGTGGCTATGTAGTTATTAGATAGATAGTTCTATATGAAGTAGTGGAGTCGTGAATTTAGCAGGGGAAGAATCAGTTTCTTATTTTCAGTTCCTGTTTTTGTTTCTTGTTTTTCCTTAGATTGCAGCTTTTACTTTCTTGTACTTTTATTGCAGAAAATTCAATAAAAAACTCCTATTGAGCTCTCTTCTGTTCTTTTCCCTAGCTTTCAATTATTCCATAAAATCCACAGGTTCATAACAAGTTGACAATCACTCAATATATGTTCCATTAGAAGCTCAAAACACTAGAAAAACTTATACGGATAAATGAGCTAAAAATGATCCTGAACTGGACGCTTTTCCAGTGATTTTACTCGGGGAAATAGCTGATAAAACATGCAGAATATCCAATTTTGTTTGGGAACTTGTAATTGCGAGTCGTTTACCCTTCATTAAGGATTTTCTCATCACCATTCAACTTCAATCTTTAGTCAACATAAAAATCATTTTTTTTCTAGAATCTTTTAGTGCAAAGTTTGTCAATTCCAAATACAAGTTTTGTGGGTATATGCTTGACAACAAATTGTTTGAGTTTGAGATGTGAATGTGACATATGTTTATATTGTTCTTCACTAGTAGGAACAGTCGAATACAATGCTATTATTTGTTGCTTCCTAAGCTTATGTTCTGCCTCAGTACAACTTGAACATGATTTTTGATCAAATTTTCTACTAATCAAGAAAACTAATGATCAATTTTTTTTAGTTTTTCAATGAATGTATCTTAATATTAAGCATGCTCTATATTTAATAGATTACATGTGACATATGTTTTTATTGGTCTTCACTAGTAGGAACAGTCAAACACAGTGCTATTATTTGTTGATTCCTAAGCTTATGTTCTGCCTCAATAGAGCTTGAACATTCTTTTTGATCAATTGTTTTTTAGTTTTTCAATGAATGTATCTTAATATTAAGCATGCTTTATATTTAATAGATTACATGGATAGCTTTTATATGTCTAGTTATTATGCCTATATATCGCTATTTTGTTAAGCTTAAGTTAGTGTTTTTGCACTATGAAGAATATCAACTTTTGAATTTGCTAATCTACTATCAGTTTTTCTTTCACAACCTTGTGATTGTTGTATTTGTTGGATTGAGATAGTTTTTTGTTTTTCTTTGTTTATTACTATAGATGTAAAATTCAAGAGATGAAACAATAGATCTATCAATTAGATGGCGAGAGAGGCGTCGTGTAGCAGTTGCACAGGTTGTATGCTCATTGGCTTAGGCGTTTGAGACACTCTAGTAATAGGGTCCCTAGTTCTATGATGACATCTGAAAGAGAGAAAGTTCACGAAGAAATAATGGGTCGATTCGTAGGGAGTGAAGCTGGTCGTAATATAGTAAGAATGGGTCCACAAGCCTTTCTAAACTTGTGTGATCTTTTACAAAAAGATGGAGGTCTCCTGCCAACTAGACTAGTCAGCATTGAGGAACAAGTTGCCAAAACATTGTACATATTAACACATCATGTAAAAAATTGTGAAATACAATTTTGGCTTTTACGCTCTGGTGAAACAACTAGTCGTCATTTCCATCACGTATTAAGGTCAATAATAGAATTAGAGAACAAATTTTTGAAACAACCTTATGGTACACAGATTCCAGCAGAGATACTTGGCAGCACTAGATTCTATCTGTACTTTAAGGTGAAAACACACCCTCAAGCCAAATCAATTTAATATGTATTCATATGCTAATAGTATATAATGTAAGAAAATAATTACAGGATTGTATTGGCACTATAGATGGAACTCATGTCCGTGTAAAAGTATCTACAGAAAATGCTCCAAGATATCATGGCAAGAAAGAATATCCTACCGAAAATATATTGGCAGCATGTACATTCAACTTAAGGTTCGTTTATGTTTTACCTGGATGGGAAGAGACTGCTTCAGATTCACGTATCATAAAAAATGCACTATCCAGAGAAGATAAACTTATAATTCCTCCAGGTAATTATTTAAATAAGGGATAAAGGACTCAATGTTATTACTTTTAATATGCAATAAACTAATCTATTTTTTTTTAATAGGAAAATATTATCTTGTTGATGCTAGGTTTATGTTGAGAAGTGGACTTATTGCTCTATATAGAAGGGTTCGTTATCACTTGAAAGAGTATTCAATGAACCCACCTCAAGATTGTAGGGAGTTATTCAATCTTCGAAATGCATCATTGTGTAATACAATTGAAAGAGCATTTGGAGTTTTGAAAAAAAGATTTCCAA
Source organism: Ehretia macrophylla (assembly GCA_037974665.1). Taxonomy (NCBI): domain Eukaryota; kingdom Viridiplantae; phylum Streptophyta; class Magnoliopsida; order Boraginales; family Ehretiaceae; genus Ehretia; species Ehretia macrophylla. Next base: position 12,010,500 of record CM075768.1, read on the forward strand.
TCATATCAAGTTCAAGGGAACCGACATATGGAGTTAAAACCCAAAACAAAATTATTCTAGCATGTTGTATCTTGCACAATTACTTAATGGGTGTAGACCCAGATGAGCGATTAATTGTTGAGGTTGATGAAGAACTCATGAATGAAGATCCACCTCAACAAAACGCTCATTTGGATGAGGATGAAGCACAAAGAGAGCTCTTAAGAAACTCAATAGGTAATGCAATGTGGAGTGACTACAACTATGATAATTGAATCTTTAATATGCATTATGAGTGACTTTAGTATGTATTATTGAGTTTGGATTTTAGTGTGCATTATAAGTTTGAATTTCAATATGTATTGTGATTTATACTTTAAAAGTAGTTTGGTTTAATTTCTATTATGTATTATATATTGACATTTTAAATATAGATTGTGTATTAATGAAGTAATGTCTTTGTGTTTATAAAGCCATGTCAAGGAAAATGAGAGAAAATGTTAAAGAGAGCTTCTCATGGACACCAATTATGGATGAGGCCCTTGTTGATGCCTTCCTGCATCAACATAATATAGGGAATAGGGTGAAGGGAACGTTCAATCCAAAGGCGTATGGCAATATCATGAAATAACTGAAAGAAAAACATGATATGACAATTGAGAGAGACAAAATCAAAAATCGTTGGAAGACAATGAAAGCAAACTTTGCAAAATGCTTTGATGTGATGAAACATGGTATGAGTGGATTCGCGTGGAGTCTAGTTACCAAGATGTGAAGTGCTAAACCTGAAGTTTGGCAAAGGCTAATTGAGGTATGCTTGATATAATTACTATTAAATGGATAATAGTTATGTTATATTAATATTGTGTTTCATGTGGTAGGTTTCAAATGGATAATAGTTATGTTATATTAATATTGTGTCTCATGTGGTAGGTTAAACCCGAGGCTGCTGAATGGATGAAAAAGCATGTTGCTTATTATGATAAAATGGTCATCCTATATGGAAAAGATAGGGCAACAGGAGAACATTCTGAAACTGCTTCGGAGTTGAGGAAAAGATTGCATACTTGTATTGATTTGGATTATGTGGACTCTATTGATGGTATTGATGAAATGGTTTCTCGAAATGAGGTTTCGTTAGATGGAGCTAGTAGTTGCCCTGATGAAACTCAAGCCATGTCAATGGGTTCTACTGAAGTTAAGTAAAAAAATATGGAGAAAATGGCTAACACAAAATCAAAGAAGTCAAAGGCAACTATTGATAATGAAACTCACTTCATTAAGGATGCAATCTTGTCTGTTGCTGATGCCCTTAAAGAGGGAAATGTTGCTTATATCAAAGTTAAGGTACTAGTCCCCATGAGAGAAGATGAAGTTTGGCAATTTGTAGAGGAGATGGAAATTGAACCAGATTTGATGGAAAAGACATATGCATTTCTCCTTGATAAACCTGATAAACTGAAAGTACTTATTGGGATTCCAACGGAGAGGCGCAAGAGCTTGCTTCAGCTCTATATGGTTGGTTCCTCTCACACTTCGGGTAACTGATGGTTTTACACAAAGCTTGTTATATATCAATCTGTTTTTGGTGCAAGAGTTATGAAAAGCTAATGCATATTATGATGTATCAAATTCTATAACTTTTCATTGTCTCTCATCACCTTCACAATTCCGTTCTTGCATTGCAAACGAAAGATACTAGCTTTTAATTTTCACAACTCACTCAATTCTCTTTCAAATCCTTTTTAAAATTCCTCAAAAATTCTCTTGCACACCCAGTGCTCGACGAAATTACCCAACCAAAAATTCTTGCTTTCTTTTGTAAATTATTTCGTCTCCTCATGGCATCATCATCTAGACAAGCCTCCAGGAGACAAAGGACCGTATTTAGGCCTCATACCATTGATCCATGGGATCTTATGTACGTCATAGCCCCAGGAGATTTCTCTAAAAATGATATACTATGGGGTAAATGCATTGATCCTTCAGACTTTTTAGATTCCACTCGTCCCCATAAACTGCTTCGTCATCAACAATGGCTTCCCTTGTTTGGACTCAAGGATATCAACTGTGATCTATGGGTTCGTGAATTCTATGCCTATGCAGTAGAAGGTGAACAAGCTGGTGTACGGGGGATAAAGAGTAGAGTAAGTGGTGTTAACCTCTTTGTAAGTGAACAGGACATGGCTAACTTATTTGGTATTCCACATCGTGGTCTCAGACTCTACACCGATGTCAACTTACCAAGTGAACTCCACACAGACGCTTTCAAGGAGATGTGTACTACACTATGGGAAGGGACGGGAAAGTTGGAAGAGTTTATGCCCAAGAGAGATCAACTCTGTGCTGAGAAACGTTTGCTCCTCTATATCCTCAATCAATCTATCATGTCTCGCAATATAAAAGACGGGACCATTCCATCCTTCACGGGTTATGTGCTGCACCTTATGTACAAGAAGGTAAAAATCAACCTTCCATACATTATACTTAGTCACATGCTGGCCTTTAAGAATAAATCTCTACCCTATGGGATGATCTTGTGTCATCTGTTCCATCTTAGAGGTCTCAATCGTATTGGTCAATTTGAACCCTTAAATGACTCTACCTACCTCCTTGACAAGTATTGCCTAGATAGACAAACCATGGCTCGTGAAAATAATGACATTGTCTACATTCAGTAACGTCAATTCCGCAAGTTTCAATCTGAAGTAGTTGATGATCTAGAGAACTATGACCTTGGGGAAGAAGGTGATGAAAGTGAAGCTGCAAGCGAGAGTGATGAAGGAGATCCCCAAGGCAGAGATGCTAATGTTGGTCCTTCCCGGGTTGATATTGGTGGTGCTAGCTCGTCCACAAGAAGAAGACTCCGTCCAATCACTCTTGAAGAAGTCAATACCAAAGTTGATAATTTGACTTCAAAAGTTGATAAGTTATTCTTGACTGTCGATGACGTCAAGACCGAGATGAAGGGCATGAACAAGATGTTTGAGAAGCTCTATGAGAAATTTATAAAGGATTAAGCCCGTTGCTCTGTGATGCTTAGGATGCTCCCCTTTTCCCTTTCTCATTAAACTTTGCAACTTTCTTTTTCCAACAATCATGTTTTACTTCATGCATTTTCTTCCATTGTTTTGATACTTTGTTTTTGATATTTCATCTCCATTGCTTTGGTAGTTTTTCTTTCTTTGACTTGTTTACTTTGTGACTTTGTGTCAAGTGTTTATTGTTCAAATCTAGACATGCTTTTCTTTGCTTCCTAATGTCACCTAGGAAGCTAATATTGTTGTGTGACTGATCTTCATTTTTTTTGCTAATGACAAAAAGGGGGAGAAATATAAATAATAGAAGCATATCTAAAAAGAACTCATACATCAAAGGGCAGTTGTTATGTATGCACCTGTTGAGGGGGAGTTTTTGAACAAACTTATATCTTAGGTTCAAACAAACTCAAAAGTGCACAAAATGATAAATACTCTCTCAAACTCATTATGCTTACATTATTATTATTTGAGATAAGTTTTTTTATCATAAAAAAAGGGGAGATTATTAGCCTAAAAGGCTTCTAAATCTTGGTTTTGATGATAACAAACCATAAATATGTTTAATGAGTTTGTTAAGTGTGCATAAGTAAAGATGAATCAAGATTGACTCCAATTCCATGATCATCAAGCTAAAGAAGGAAGAAGAGCATCCATAAGTTCAAGGAAGAAGATTCAAAAGAATGAAGATGGAGTTATAAGGACGGAGACGGAAGTCATAAGGGGTACTGGTTGGGACTTGACTGGGGTTTTGGGTCTTGCAAATGGTATATGCTCAACAATAATTCTCAAATATTGTTTTGAAATATTTGAAAAATGTTTTACAAAAAGTGTTCAAAAAAAACACATTTTAAAACCCAACCCTGGTAGTTTTGGTTTCACCGGACGACCCCATGGCAACCGGTCGACTGGTGGCCAAAGGGTCGTCCGCCCGAGACCTTTCCACAAGACAAAGGTCTCTCGACTAGTCAACCGGCGAACAGGGGTCGACCGGTCGGGCCAAAAATGCTGATTCAAAATATAGCCGTTTGTGAACGTTGGGAGCATTAATTACACCATTTTTTTAGCTCTATTAAGTGCTCTCAACTATAATTTTTGAAGACATTGATTCAAAGCAATTACACTTGAGTTCTTTCATTATCTTTATCTTTGATCTTTGAATCATCATTGAGCTATACTTGAGCAAGAAAGTGTGAGCTTTATTGTAAGAGAGGCATTCATTGTATCTATCAACCCTAATAGAGGGATTTTATTATGAATCTCAAACACTTATCAAAAGAGGAAGTTAAAACAATTTGAAAGGAAGGATTTCCTTGTCAAAGGTGTTAGAGTTAAAGCTTTGTTTTTTAGAAGAAGATTTTTTCTATTGTAAAAGATTGAACTACTATTGTAGTTGGTTTGTGGACTCACCAACATTTGAAAAGCCACTATAGTGAAGATTATTGAAATCCTAAGCGGGGAGCTTAGGTCGTGGACTTAGGCGGGGGCTGAACCACGCTAAAATCGCGATTTGCAATCTCTTTCTCTCAACTCTTTCTTTGCACTATTTTCTGCATACTAAGTGTTTGATAAATTGCCTCACTCACTCTTTATACTGCTAAAGTATACATTTGCTTAAATTTGTTTTTTGATTAAGTATTGCTAGTATATTGTCTAATCAAAAAAGTTGTATTATTGCCTATATAACCTAATTCACCCATCTCTTAGGTTTAATTAAGGGACAACAAACCTTTTACCGAACTAAGCTTATTTTTCATAAACATTTGTTGCATGTCTCTTGAAAGAATCGACCTTGAAAGAAGACAACAAAATATTGTGATCATCTCTTGTAAGTTGGAAAAGATCTTACCTCCAGCTTTCTTTGACTCAATGGAGCATTTGCCAGTACACTTGGTTCATGAAGAAATTTGCGGCAGTCCTGTACAATATCGGTCGATGTACTATTTTGAGAGGTTTTTGCATGTTTTGAAGAGAAAGGTGAAGAATAAAGCATGTGTTGAGGGATCTATATATGAATCATATCTTATCCTTGAAACGTCAACATTTTGTTCATATTATTTCGAACTGCATCTGCAAACAAAAACAAGAAACATTTGTTGAAATGAAGAGTTCATGGATACGGATTACCCTGAAAAGTGTTTACCTATATTCAAACATCTAGGTCGTCTGATAGGGAAAATGATCTCTAAAGATTTAGACGATCGAGATTTCAATGCTGCTCACTTATGAGTTTTGATGAATTGCAAAGAAGTGTCCCCATATATTAAGTAAGTTCATGACTCAACTCTTTAGTTCGATTAAAGATCTTATATAAATAATCCACTAATTAATACTATACAGAATGTTTGAGGATAATCTTCGAATGGAGAATCCATCATTTACTGACTCACAAATCAATAACATTGATAAATTTTTCCCAGCTTGCTTACGTCACCATGTTAGTATTATTTTTTTTTAACGTCCCTAATAATATATTTGATTCATTTCGACCTTGACGTTTGTTATTGTCCCTAATTTACCCCTTTTAACTTGCCCACAATAACATTTTGGATGATCGCGTGAAATATCTTTCAATGGGTCCAAGTAAAGTGGTCAGTACATGGTCAAAGTACTTGGTAAATGGGTACAGATTTCACACTTTGGAGTATGGATCTTCAAATGCAACAATAAACAGTGGAATCACTGTGAAAGGGACAACGCCTGATAACGAGAAGAGTGATTATTATGGTCTGTTGACTAATATTATTGAGTTAGAATACCATAATAGAACTTTGAAGTGCACAAGAGTTGTCCTTTTCAAATGTGAGTGGTACGATTCTCACAATGATAAAGGATTAAAGGTTCATCCGAAATATCGCTTGATTGATATACATGTGAAGAAAAAATACTCAAAGTATGACCCCTTTGTCTTAGTCGAGCATGCACATCAAGCATACTACGTCAAGTATCCTGGTGCTAAGAGAGAATGAGAAGCTTGATCAGCTGTATGCAAAATCAGATCAAGGAACAAATTTGATAGGGAGTCGAATAATGATGATAATGATAAAGATGAACTATCGTCTTTTCAATCCGATGAGATGAACGTGACATTAATACAATCAGATGATCATGATGATGTCGTATTATGATGTCTTGAATCAAGTGAATGCATTGTTGTGGTTGGAGATATAGAAGAAGAACACGAGGACAATGCCCAAAATGATTATGAAGATCATGAAAGTGACTCTGATAATGACTTAGAATCTGAATACAATGAATTATTAGATTGAGATTTTGTACTTATAAATTTAATATCTTGTATGTCAACTGTATGTGAATTGTATGATTGATAATCGAAAAATATAATGAAAAGTGGTTATAGTATCTCTTCATTTATATAATATATTGTACATATGTGTGTATCTTATGGTTTGTTTTGTAGCAATCATGGTTAGAGTTGGTAGATCGCAAGCAGATAAGACACGATCTGGCATGCCATCAACTTCGTCCTTCACAGCCTGTGGGGAAGGTGATAGTGAGTCCCCTACCGCTTCAAGGTCGTCGGTTCATTCCACCAGACTATCTGTCCCTTTGTGTGACATCCGAATGAATAACGAGGATCGTAATGTTAATACCACGCCTACAACTAGCGTCCAGCTTGAAACGGAACATCCAGAATCATTATCACATGCAACTAGCACAACAAATTGACAGGCTAAAGGATTCGAGTCACTCGATCAGTATGCCACATGGTTGGAGGATAGACGTACTCACATTATATTATATAATAACGGATGAAATTATAATTAAATTAAATTATAGAGCAATTACTTTGATTGTTTGTTATTAGTTCTTTAAGTTATAATAAGGTAATGCAAGTGACACTAACTTATATAATTGATATACTTGTTAACATATACACAAACATAGATAACCCTTTAAACTATGATTAGTGCCTTAGTGATTATCTTATCACTCCAAATTTTTGCATCCCAAGACCCGATAACACTTACTCAATAGGGAAGTTACTACATATCTTGATTCGAGTGTGAACACAATTCCTTATGGGATTTCCTAGATTATTCCGACTTGAGCCTCCTCCGATGGGAAGATTACTCTTATTAATATCTATAAGGTGATCTATAGACTAAAACTTCATTGATGGTGTAGTCATTCCACTAACATCTTTTATATGAATTCCCAATTTTAGATCATTTTGCTAATTCTAAGCATGATGTAACCCTCCGAAGGGAGCACACTCCATGGTAAAGCGAGGTGGCATCACCCTTTAACTTGATTTAGACATGGAAAGTCATGGGATTTCCTAACTCTTTCTCCTACTCGATTATTTGGACAAAGGGTTTCTTCTTATGTGATTTTCTCTAATACTTAACTTTGGTTTTTTTCCAAAAAACTAGATTAAAACCTATAATCATTTTGTTTAAAACCTTTAAGTATAATGTTTATATCACATAAACCTAATTCGGGTTATTTACCTGACCTTAGGTAAGGTTTTCTTTAAGTCTCTAGTCAAGTCTAGGTTTCTAAGGTAAAATAATCATTTTAATATTTTTTTAAACCAATTTCAATCTCTAATTTAATTATTCTTTGGACTTTAATGTTACTAGTCTAATGTCTAGATTAATTTGTCTTGACTCTCAAGAGCTTAATTCTCATATATATAGGATTGCCTATTATTTAATCATATATTCAAATCTTAATGCTAGACTATTTCACATAAAATTAATTAAGTAATATACACATAATTAAGCAAAATATAAATTCTAGCATATAATAAATAAATCATTCTTGATGACTCCCATACGAAATAATTATTTACACTTTGTACAACAAAGTTTTTGTAAAATATCTTCATATTAATCAATGCAAAAAATAAAAAAATAAAAAAAAAATAAAAAAAGGGTGGCAGCGCGCGTGAGTCGCTTGTTTTTGCATGTGGTCTCGCGTGTCATCACGCGCTTGCGCCTTTATAATTTATTTGTTTTTTCTAAATCATTGGCTAACATTGATTAATTTATTCAAGTTGTCTAATCCAATTTCATAATCAATATTCGCATAAATATGAATTTCTATTAAATGCTTTACGGTTTAATATTAATGCTTTCAAGCTTATCATGTATAATGCCTTCAAGTATTTCATGTTAAATATTATAGTCTAAAGTTCTTATAAAGTGTTTGATATTGAATGTCTCATATACATTGCACAAAAACGGTTTGCAAAAACTTCCCCGGTTTTATCCCTCCCTCATTGAGCATAAGTGCATGCTAACCTTTTTCAACTACTATTTTTCAAGCGAGGCGGAGACTATTCCTCCTTGACTACTTGTAGGTTGAGGTGGATGTTAGCTTATGTGACTTATGTGAATGTATATGTATTCTATTTTGAGGTCTTAATGGCCTTGTTTGTATTTGATGTATATAAAGGTTGTATATGTAAAATTAAAGTATACTGGCGAAATGGCCTGTATAATAATTATATAACTACTTTAGTTTATTTTGATGTGTTCTTAGTAGGCTTATGTTTATATCATGGAATGGAAAAGAAATTTAGTATGGTCATAAGAACTTAAACAAAACCATATTTATGTTGTGATTGTTGTTTGTGTTGATTCTTCTGCGTGCATGTTTTTGGTTTGTCCTAATTACAGGGAAAACTCCGTACGTTTTTTCTCATTTTTCGTGATCGTGGTTAGGGTCGGGTTGTTATTAGTGTAGTTAATAGTGGTCCTGATTTTGTGAAGAATCTACATGACTTTTGTAGTATTTATTTATTTATTTATTTATAATTAATGTGATTATTATATTTAAATAAATTCTTAGAATTATTTCATAGATCCTGTTCTTGAGGAGTCAAATATGAGTGGTAATAATGAATAATGTATTCCAGAATAAGTTCCAAAATCATATGATGAATTAATTATGCGTTAATTTATCCGAATAGATTGACATATGGTTTACTATCTTGATTAATATGAGATATTAATATTAAGGATAATTAGTCTTACATTGCATTAGTAAACATATGGAAAATTATTGGAGAACAATCTATTGAACATGATCGATAATGTAACAAATTACATGAATAGTTAATAATTTGTTATATAGTATAATTGTGTAATTATTCTTTAGACTTAAGACACCATAGTTATATTGTGTATAGGATACCATAATTTAGTAGCACAATATGGTCTAATCCTAATCACGGATTAGCCTCTGAACTTAGTGGTTATAATATATTCTTACAAGGAGATATGTGTATGCGAATCTGTCAACTAAGGGTCCTATGTGATCTAGCAATTAAGTAATCAAAAATCTTTGGCCGATATATAATAGCGGAAGTAGTTCAACAATTCTTCATAGCGTTACTAATTATTTAGATTCGGTCATATGGTTAAGTTAGGAAGTTTGACATACCTATCTATGACATAGCTCTTCTCTTGCAATTGGGTCGTTTGGAAGAGTTAGAATTTTCATCTTGTGTTTGGATGCAACAAGGAGATGTTGTTTGTAACAAGTAGTTTTCTTGGTTGGTTAATTGGTCACATTTTATTCATGAAATGACTTGAATTGGTATTAGTCTGGATACAACAAAATTATTCTATTAGATCGAATGTGCTTATTCGATCTTTCATTTAATCGAGATAAATAAGATAGAAGAAATTAATCACACAATAATTATATATATTACAGGATTCATACGGTTCCACTTCATCATTAGTTGAATAGTCATGACATACTACTAGCTGTCATTCGTGACTTGTGAAAATTAATTGAATTAGACGGAATACTAATTAAATACTAATTTAATTAATATTATTTCATTATATATTAATTATGAACCCTATCGAGAGGTCACAAATAATAAAGATCTAGCATATTTAGTAGGGAGAACTAATCAAATGAATTAATAGCAATGTCCTAGCATAAATTTAATTACAGGACTTTGTAGTAATTGGATTGAAAGAACAATTAGTTTAATAGTCCAATAAGATTTGACCAATCCACAACTGACCCCAGGCCAATTGTGTTCTTATAAATAAGAAAAATTGACAAATAGTTTTGCCAGCAAACAATAGTCTATCTGTAAAATACGGGAATTTTCTCTAGGACTAGTGGGGGTTAGCTAGTTGATCTGATTTCGTGTGGGTACTCTTGAAGGTTTCACGCTTGGGGAACAAGAATCGTCTTTATCAATTATACCGGATTCTTTACTACAAGGCTAATCTTGTAAGCTATTTCTTGTATATTTAATGTGATTATATATAGATGTGTGTTAATCTACGTAATTAGCCATAAACGAATGCGTGATAATATTTCACTGCGTTAAATTTAATTTTAGATATCATGTATGCAAACTAATACTTTCCTAGTCAATTGGATAATGGGATTTCTTCTGGGGTCATTCTTTCTTGTCCAAACATTGCCAATTAAGGGTATACCTTTGTGAAAATTCCTCAATCAACCCAACCTCCCATCAGTCCAAGAGACATAGAGTTGGACCCATATGTTGTAAGACACACCTGTATGTGACTGAGTGATTTGGGAGGTTGGGTGAATTGAAGTCTTACCCATAACTTTGGCATCGATTCTGAACAAACCAGAAAATATGCCAAATTCTCCCATAGAACTCATGGTTTGTACGAGCCTTGTAGGCGATCAACTTTGTACACTTCCTACCATAAGCCCTTCCTCCCCCAAGCCTCAATTATTTTTTTTAATTTATGTATTATTGTTTAAAAACAATAATTGGCCCCCCTAATTATAAAAATTACTTTTTCTATTCTCTTTATGACCCCTAATTATCAAATTTAGTTTTCCATTCTATTTTCCTCACCCCGTAATTATCAAATCCAAAAGAACATCCAACCCCCTCCCCTTTCCCGTAAACAAACCTCCCATTTCCCAATTAACACTTCATCACCAAGACACACATCTCACACCCTTCCCCCTTCTCGATTCTCATGTAGCTACGTCCTTATTTGTTAACTTCGAAAAAATGCATATACACAAAATTAAGGTAATAGATCATGAAAAAGAAATGTATTATGCTTTTTTTTTTTTGCTAGGTAATTTTATGCATAATTTTTTTTCATAATATTGTTTTTTTTTTCTTTTTTGCTCAAAGTGACTAAGATAAGAAATTTGTGCGAAATACTTCTTGTTATTTTTTAGTGTACATTTTTTACATTAGAGGATATTTTAATGATCAATTTTGTATAATACATAAGTAGTTTTAGTAAGATGAATTAAAGCGTTGTGCTAAAAGGGGGCAAGGTCGTTGTAGACTGGTAGTTGGAGAAGAATTAAACGTAGCAATTTTGTCAGATGAGCTAATGAACAAGATATTATTTTTCTCTATGTTTAATGCTCTGCGTATGACATTCGAAATCTGTAAGGAATGGACCACAAGTAATTATTAAAATGGGGACAAAGAAATTATGAGAAAAGGGAGTGTCCTGCACCATGCGCCACATCTTCAATATACACGTTCACTCAAGTAGTGATTTCAAATTATTATTTTTTAACTAAGTTAGAGAAATAGATTTCATTAAAAATGAACTAAATAAAAGAAAGGTCAGATGACCAAATATAAAGATCTGGTGAAAAGTAATGCAAGGTCCGCAAACCAACAAAAACAAAGGTCAGAAGTCAAAACATGTAGCTTTCAAGTTCTTTATTGCCTAAGATTGAACATGCATACGTAAAAATGGAATCAAAGGGAAAAAAAGGAGAGATTAAAAAACAGTAAATTCAGAGTACAAGGGCATTTACCAATATTGAATTATTTTCATAATGTGATAGTGTTACAAGGACATTTTTACTCTAGAGAAGAAGGTCATCAATGCACCAACCAATACAAAGTGTCCGATTGAGACTACTGTTCTGAAATTTTCTGCATATCATGAAATACATGGACGACGATTCGACATGACTGCTATAACCAACAGCCACTCAACGTCTCACTCTCAAACACGCACACACGCTCAGGAACACACAAACCAATCCACCACCCTCACCAAACACCACCGACCCTACCACTTAGCACCACAGAAACACACATCGTACGTTACACCCTCATGTTAAGAGAAGAAATGCAATTACAGACACTAATGAGGCATTTCAGTATACATGATTCAAATTATGTCATGTCTTGGGAAAGCTAATGAAGATAATTCATATTCTGTCATGGCTTGGACAAAACCGTAGGAGATGTGATAAGTAAGTAAGAAAAGGGTTTTTATCTACCAGGCCAGTTGTTTTTTAATATGTTTCTCGCTCTAAATGAGGAAGATTGTGAGATCAATTCTTGTTGATGACATCCTTTGATATATATTGTATGGTTTATATTGTTTTAAATAAAAAGAAAAGGTTTCGATTTGATCCTTACCATCAATAGGGACCATTTGTGCAATTTTCTCTATTGTTTCTCTGAAATTTTAAATTTGTTTTTATTATTCAAAATTAGTTAATTTAGTCGCTATTGTCCTAATGTTTTAAAAAAATCTTACTAGATCAAAATTTTCTGAAAAACAATATGAATTAAATTGGTTACTAACAATAGGGAAAAATTTGAATTTTTTGGAAAACAATAGACACTAAATTGACTGATGTTGAATAATAGGGAAGAATTTGAAATTTTAGAAAATAATAGGGATAAAATTGAAATATTCTTAAAAATAATAGGAACAAAATTAAGAAATTTTAAACAATAGAGAAAAATTGAAACTTGGAGAAACAATAGAGACTAAATGTACCATTTTTTCTTTCATTTTCTCAAAGGAAGTCTGGAGTTGAATTGCCTATTTTATGATTGTACTAAAAAGTGAACCGTGGAAGGTTACAATTTTTATTTTTTTTTTTGTTAGGCAAGTAAAATTGTATATTTTATAAATAAAAAAAATATGTACAAAGAGTTCATTACATGAAGAAGGAGAAAAAAATGATGACCAAAATGTCAAGCCGAGAGAAACCGATGCTTAATGCAAATGCACGACAAACAAGATCCGAAAATGGAAAAAATAAGAAACACACTAAATCAAATTAATTGAACTCTATTTGCGTAATGCCGGTTAATAATTGTGTTGCACCATCTATTAACGATTTCAATCGCAGAGTGGACGTCCTCGCGGATCCTCTCTAAAATAATTTCTTCAGTGCATGCTTCATTTTGAAAGATGTGGGTATTTTTCTTTGTCTAGATATGGTAGACTGCAACACAAAACGTTAGATGAAATATGTAGCTCTTAAGATCCTTATTATCTACAAAATAATTGGTGAACATAAGAATCGAATTAAATGAAGTGATAGAATTATCAATAAACATTAAGTTCAAACTTTCCTTTCAGATACGCTTTGTGATTTGCAATCGAAGAAAATGTGGTCTCAATTTTTGCATCCAAGGTGACAGAAAACGCAATTTGCTCTATCAATAGTACCCCAAGACATAAGCCGATATCTAGTAGATAACGGTCAAGACTTGCAAGCCAAACAATAAACCTATGTTTGGGTATATTATGGGAGAACCAAACCAGGTAATGCCAATCAATAGCAGTACCTCTATCTCTAATAAAGTCCCAAGTCTTGTTGAAGGAGAAATTACCACCAATTGAGAACCCCTAATGAAGCTTATCATTATGGTGAACACGGGAAGTAATGCTGAGTTTGTAGGATCAAGGATGACAAGAGAAGGCGGGTCAATCGGCCAAACCCAATGGTCATATGCTATGATGTCTGAGACTTTGCAATCCAAATAAGGATAAAGGACCTTGATGTTATGAAAAGGGAACAAGATACCTCAAAGGCGCCATTTATTATACCAGAACAAGGTATTTCTGTCATTACCAATCTTGTAAGTAATATGTTCTCAAGCAACTGGCCTGAGTTTGAGAATTTTTCTCCAAGACCAACAAGTATCACTAGGGATTTTCATTATCCAAATGCATTTGTTCTTGATATAATTAGTCCAAACTCATTTGCTTCAAATAGTGTATCTCATTGAGTAAAATTTACAAAAAAGGGTTTGCAGATATTATCTCAAGCAACTTTCAGCCCAGTGTCACGCCAAAGGAAAGCCATGAACTTTCTCTCAATGATGTTGAGAACCCCTTAGGAATTAATAGTGAACAAGACCAAAAAAAGGTGAAAGTGGTTAAGCACAGATTTTAGGAGTTGGAGTCTTCCTATATGAAAGTAAGGAAATCATATGACCAGTGATTGATTCTCTGAGTGATTTTATCAATAAGACTTTGACAGTCAATCTTCCGAAGCCTCAGAGTAGACATAGGAACACCAAGATACGAAGCATGAAGAGATCCTTGTTTAAAACCTAAGGTATCTTTGATATATTCTCTCAAGTGATGATTTCCTCCTCCAAATAACACTTCACTTTTATCAGCATTATCTATCAACACTTAAAGCATATGAAAGAGGTTAAGAGTAAAGATGATACCTTTAATGGTGGTCATGTTGACTTTTCAAAAATGAGGAAGTCGTCAGTAAAGCAAAGGTGGTTGAGCTTGAGCTTTTTTACAATTTGGATGGAAAGCAAAATTATCTCTGGACCCCAATTTGTTGAGAAGACAATAAAGCATCCATAGCAGTAGCAAACAAATAAGGTGAGATAGGATCTCTTTGTCTAATACCTTTTGCACCTTTAAAATACCCTTTCATAACTTCCATTGATAGCCACATAAAAATGAGGGGTAGTGATGCAAACATGAATCCAATTAATTTAATCAGAAAGAAACCCGAAAGCATGAAAAGTTGTGATAATAAAATCCCATCTAAGAGTATAAAAAACTTTAATGACATCAACTTTCAAAGTACACCTAAGGGTATCATTGTGCCTATGATAACCTCTAACAATGTCTTGTGCGATGAAGATGTAACAAAATTTCTAAGAATTGTGAGTCTAAACCAAATATAACAATATTGTTACCATATATAAATTCTGTGTACAATTTTAACCCTTTATGTTTCTTCCCCTAGTTAGAATGTTACCATATGTTTCATGACTTGGGGCTCAAGTAGTATTTCGCATATATAAAAGCCTTTGTATATGTTGTACAGATACACATGCTCAATATCAAAAAGACATTCATCTCTCTATCGCTAATATTCTCGCTTTTTTATTTCAACATTGTATCAGAGCTACCATCGTGGTAGTCTATGCCAAGTCATCACATCGTTTCCATCATCACAACAATATCTCAAATATTGTAAATCAACTCAATCCTTCAATCTGTTCTGTGATTTTTTCAATTTTTTTTGCTTACTTCCTCAAGATACGCATCATACCAAAGTAGAGTGCTCATCGCAAGTTTTATAATCATACATTGCATGTCGTCGTTTGCCTCCACATAGGCCGTCATGTAAGGTTCCAATCTCATACAGCTGATGTTACGCCCCGACCCAACCCCACGCTAAAGGTTAAGTCTGGACCCGACAAACGGACAGAGTCTCCCCTGTACCGAGGGTATTCTGAAAACCTGTAAACACTCAATAAAGCCACAACATAATAAGACATTCATTTATAACTAAAGATCTTAGCTTTAAGGTCATCCGAGCCTTAAGACATACAAATAGTTTAGACACATACAAGCATGCATTCATAACTTAACTTCTTTACAAAATCGCTTATCATGCTACTCCATGATAGCATTGAAACATTCTTAGAATTTAAAGGACAATCATTGCAACTCCCAAAGCCACACACAAGCATGCAAAAAATAAATGTAAGAATACCAGTTATTACATGCCATGAATACTTAACATTCATTACATCCAAACATACAACTTAACAATATACACATGAGCTCCAAGTTCCAAAATAGAACATAACAACAAGCAAGTACCTATAACACAACAAACACCACAATCCACCTCAGGCAAGTAGACACTGCAACTAAGGTAATTGATCAGTCTGGATCTCTGGCTTTTCTCCCTCACCCAACTCTAGCTGGGGTTCAACCACAGTGTCTCTTGAAACATGTTAGCGAGGTATGAGCAACCACCATTACCTAGTGAGGGATAAAGACTACCCGGGACGTACAATGCAACAAATATAACAGTTAAATAAGAAAGGCAAGTAAAGTACATTTGAAACAGTAAATAACCACACATATTAAAGGATACGATACACTTAACTCCAACACTCCAGAATTCTCTTATCTTGAATCACGAACCACTATCCACGAACCACGAATCATGATCAATGTGACGGCAAATCCCTAATCACTCTAGTGGGTGTACTCCGGATGTACCCTGATAATCCTACGACCCAACACCCACTGGCAATCTTCAGACCAGGCGAGTGAGGGACTAGGGCACGAAGATCGAATATCCACTGGCAAACCCGTTGCCGCCCAACCGATATTCAATACAACCGCTCTTGACACAATGGTTGTGCAACCACTATGCAATATACTTAACAATGGCAATATAATATCAATAATAGAAGCAATAACACATGGGAGGAACAACAAAGTAGGTTGTCCTCAAAACAGTTAGAAAGTGTTGGATTTGGATTCTAGGTCGCCCTAGATGGGCTGACCCGACCCATTAGACCCAAGTGTGGGAAGTTGGGTAACTTCCCATCACTGGGTATTTAAGCCCAATATACTAATAGAACTTTGTACGTTCTATTAGTATCAGACACAAGAAACAGAAAGTTATAAAAAACTCTCTAAAAAGCATATCAAGGAAAAAAGTTATTTAGGCTGTGAATTAACAGAGCACAAGACTGTATTGTGCACTTTGATTCACGATACACGCAGTGGAACAAGCACATTCAACGATCAAATCTATTACGCTACATAAAAGGTTAGTTTTCTTTTATGGCATTAAACAGTGCATGAAGATACCGAATTTAGTTTTAAAGTTCTTCATTGGTATCAGAGCCATGTTGTTTGTTCCCTGCAATATACATGATTATATGCATGAAAATATGTCAATTATTGTATTTTTGGCAATTTTTCACATATTTATAGTATTATTGCGATTATGTGAAGTATCACAAATTTGTATGATTATGATACTGGTAGAAAGTACTTTTTTCAAGGATTTTAATGCCGCTAATTTCATAATTTTTTGATATGAATTGAATTTATTATGAATTTTTTAAGATTGATACATACACTGTTTTGAACGTTAAAAATAGTATATGTTCTTGGTGTTTGTGCGTGCGTGCGTGCGTCAGTTTTTTCTCCGTCAGAAAGTGGGCCTGAACATGGGGTAACGTGGCATAACGGGATTGGTGCCACGTGGCCACGTCATTTGGTAGTTATATTATTTAATAATTAGTTTATTAATTATTTATTTTCTTTTTATTTAATTTTTGAAATTCGAATTTCAAATATTAAATTAAAATTAAAATTATTTAATTTTTAGATTATAACTGCGGCGCCACGTGGCACATTAGGGCCTTACCACGTGGCGCCACGTGTGAGCCATGTGTCACCGCATGGCGGTGAGACGTGGCCAACATTTCCACGTGGCCGCCGCTCCGGCCACCGACCGGCGGCGGTCCGGCGGTGGTCCGGCCATCCGGCCGTCCAGCCGGTCCCATAAAAAAAAATGGTTTGTTCTTTTTGATTTTTTGTTTTAGCCCTATATCTATGTGATATTTACTATATGAACCCCATGTACACAAAACTTTGTGATATTTGTGATTTAGCCCAATGTTATCTATTTAGGCATTATATATTTGTGATGTGCTTATTTAGGCTTTTTATTTTAAAAATTATGCCACAAAACTTAGATTAAACTCTATTGAGACTTATAAATTTTAAATAATTTCAAATGAAAACCTAGAAATTTATGTAATTATTTTGTTTTACAACTTATTATATGAAATTTATGTAATTTCATTGCGGTAAATAAAATTTTTGTAATTTTATTATAATTGTTGGTATGTACAACATTCAATATGATATGTGCATTAACCTCTGTAAGAATTTAATCTAGGAAGGTTTTGTGTCTTATTTTTAAACTAGGACTTTTGTAGTCATAATCACATGGCGAAAGTAAGACGCACCGCGAGGAAGTCTGTTGCGGTGGCATATATTAATAGTTTTCGTCGTGGTCCCGGTTGTAATTGTAGACAACATCTCCTAACTAAGTACATGAGTCTATAATTCACTGATGAGAAGACTTTTCGTGAGCACCTTAATGAAGTTAAAGATTTTGTTCTTAAAATGCGCATTAAGTTTGAAGTTCCACCTACCTTAGAGGAGGAAATTGAGGGATTGCTAAACTCTCTTCCCAACATGTATGACCATGTGAAAAATAAGATCATCGAGTCGGAAATGTCTTTTGAGGATGCCCTATGTGAAACAAAACAATTTGAGAAAAAGAGAATACTTCAAGGGGTTAGACGCACTACTTGTTTGTCTTTGTTCCCTAACATGTCCAAAGCTAAGGGATCTCGTAAAGATTTTTTTCTCATTAATCGGTTTGCTCCGAAAATAGTTAAGGACTATGAGATCACTTATGAATCAGATCAATCTAGATATGGGTGTCAAGATGATGAAGAAAGTGCATAATATGTCTTACATTCTGTTGTTGCACTTTTATGCTTATTAATTTCCGCAATCATCGTTCTTTTCCATATGTAAACAGTGATGTTTATTAATAGATATATATCTATTTCCTTATTTGATCATTTTTTATTATTATTTTAATAATGTTTTTAAGAGAATATTCTATCTAAGTGGGAGTTCTATAGATGCTAAACTAAGTGATTAACTTTTAGAACTTATTTTTCATAAAAATATGAATTTGGGTAATTCATTTTTTTTTTTTTGAAAATATCGTTTTTGCTAGAATGAGTTTAATTGTACTTTTAAGACACACGAACTATAAAGGATGATAGATCGTGCTACGATCTGTTGATTTTAAGTCTTGTGTCTTTTCAATACAATTTAATACTCGATCTGGCAAAATTACTTAGTGTATGTATGTGCTAAGTATCTCTTATTACTGTCTATGTAGAGTTACAAATGGCATCGAAAAACATCATAGCAGATCTCAATAAGGGTGACAAGTTGAATGGGGACAATTATGATGTGTGGCATCATAAGGTCCAGTACATTTTAGAAGAACAATAAGTAATTGAAACCCTTAACCATGTAATGAATGAACCCGAGATTGGTACTGGAGCTCAGTATCGAAGAGATATGGATGCCTATCATATCTAGAAGAAAAAGAATGCGACTGCTTGCATTACATTGTTAAGTACAATGCATGATGATCTGATTGCTGAATTCGAGGCTTACCCTACCGCTGAGGGCATGTGGATAGCCCTAAAAGAGAAGTTCGGTGGAACTTCTGTGTCAAAACTGCGTCAACTTACTATCAAATTTGACACTTATAAAAAGAAACCTGATGTCAGCATGAGGCAACACATTAGGTAAATGTCAAATATTATACGAGAGTTGAAGGCGGCTGGCCATGTTCTGACGGACGAGCAGCAGGTGCAAGCTGTTATCCGATCTCTCCCTGCCAGTTGAGAACACATGATTGTTAATATGACGCACAATGAGAGCGTGAAAAATCTTGAGGATATTGCGCGCCACCTAGAGCTCAAAGAAGAGTGCCTCTTTGCAGTCAAGGCCACTGGACAAGCCTATGTGGCTGAGTCCAGCAAGTCTGGAGCATCTGGCTCCAAACGCAAAAGAGGCAAACAATCTGGCAATAAGGGGAAGGGTAAGCAAAATAAGCAAAACAAGCAAGACAAGAAGGAGAAGAAGAAAGGCAAGTGCAATGGGAAGAAGAACATTGCAAAAGTTAAATGCTATAATTTCCGAAAGAAGGGTCACTACGCTCGGGATTGCCCTGAGCCCAAGACCCAGGTAATGCATTTTACCAAACCTTCTTGTAATGCATATGTTTCTAGTTGTGCGTTACTGACTGAATCTTTACCTATGTGGACTCTTGACTCAGCAATGACCGACCATATAGCTAGAGATAGAGGTGCCTATGTGGAGTACCGACGTGTTCCGACTGAGTCCCGATGGATATACATTGGCAATAACGCTAGGGTCGAAGTTAAAGGTATTGGTACTTGCAAACTTCAGCTGCGTGGCGGCTGAACCCTCTTTCTCCACGATGTCCTCTATGCTCCGGACTTTAGACGGAATTTGGTCTCCGCATTAGTCCTTTTGCGTTTGGGTTTTCATATTTACATGTCTGGCATTTATGTTGAAGTACTTTTAAATTTTGTTTCTTTTGGTCATGGATATTTGATGGAAGGTTTTTTAGTTTTGGATATTGAACATATTAGTTATGGTCTTAATGATGAATGCTTTTCATATTATACATCTTCTAGCACTATAGATGTAGATGTGAATGTATGGCATAACAGGTTAGGGCATATTGGGCAAGATCATATGAACCGACTGGCTAGAGAAGGTCTTTTGGGATCACTAGCAAAAGTCAACTTGCCCGTTTGTGAAAGTTTCCTTGCCGGTAAATCCACTAGAAAACCATTTGGCAAAGGCTTACGAGCAGAATTTCCATTACAGTTAATCCATTCTGACATATGTGGTCCAATGAATGTTAGGGCGAGGCATGGAGCCTCTTACTTCATCACTTTTATAGATGATTTTACTAGATATGGTCATGTCTATCTGATATCATATAAATCCGATGCATTAGATTGTTTTAAAAAATATGTGAGTTTGGTGGAAAATCAGTTAGACAAGAAAGTAAAATCATTACGCACCGACCGTGGTCGTGAATATCTCTCTGATCAGTTCAGAAGTATATGTGATGAAAAAGGTATAGCTAGACAGCTTACTATCCTTGGAACTCCGCAACAGAATGGTGTTGCAGAAAGAAGGAATAGAACCTTAATAGACATGGTTAGGTCTATGATAGTTGAAGCTAATCTTCCTATTTCGTATTGGGGTGATGCACTACTAACAGCCACATATATACTTAACCGTGTGCCCACTAAGTCCGTCAATTCCACTCCTTACGAGTTATGGACAGGTAGACGACCTGATCTTTATAACTTACGGCCTTGGGGAGTAACAACTTATGTTCATAACAGTTTCCATAGGCATGGAAAATTGGGACCGAGAGGGAAAAAGTGTATTTTCATTCGGTATAGTGAACACTTTAAGGGATATGTTTTCATTGGAGAACAAGCAGATGGGAGTGTAACCGAAATTGAATCACGTGATGTAACATTCTTGGAAACATAATTTATATGTAGGGGTGAAGTAGATAAGGATGTTCAGTTAATTGAATTGAATAACCCTGACAATCCTAATATTTCCACATCATCAGTTGGAATAGAGGTAGTGCTTCCATTCCCTGATCCAAGTAGGAGAAATACATCAGTTAATCATTTTGAATCTGAATCATTTTCAAAACCGGTTAGTGGATCTAGCTCACTCCATACCCTACACGGAAAAGTAACCGCCAAAGTATTCCTTGACGTCATTTTGAGATTGAAGGGGAATCTTTAATGGTTACTACTCAAGATGATGATGAGCCGAAAAATGTGTCTGAAGCACTCTCATCCTCTGCACGAGAAAGTTGGATTAAAGAAATGGAAGAAGAAATGGATTCCATGAAGAAAAACCAAGTCTGGGTACTGGTTGATCTTCCAACTAAAATGAGAGCCATTGAGAACAAGTGAGTTCTCAAAATTAAACGAAAAACAGATGGATCCATTGAGAGATACAAAGCTCGCCTAGTGGCTAAGGGTTATACCCAGATGGAGGATATAGATTATGAGGAAACCTTCTCTCCGGTGGTAAGGTTTGCCTCAATTCGACTAATTTTAGCCATAGTCGCTCATCAAGACCTAGAATTACATCAGATGGATGTAAAAATGGCATTTCTCAATGGAGAACTGGATGAAGAGATCTACATGGAACAACCTGTAGGGTTCATAGAAAAAGGTCAAGAGAGCAAAGTGTGCAAGCTCCAAAGATCTATTTACGGGTTGAAACAATCATCCAGACAGTGGTATCTAAGGTTCCATCGAGAAATCATTTTGTATGGTTTTGTTATGGTTCAAGAAGACCACTGTGTATATGTCAAGAGGTCTCAGAATAGATATGTAATTCTATCTCTGTATGTTGACGATATTTTGTTGGCTGGGAATAGTAAGGATTATATAATCACCGTAAAAAATGGTTATCTTCAACTTTTGAGATGAAAGATATGGGTGAGGCAGCATATGTACTTGGAGTCAAGATTCAGAGGGATCGATCAAAAAGACTCCTTGCTTTGTCGCAAGAATCTTACATCAAGAAAGTTCTTGAACGATTCCAAATGCATAACTGCAAACCTATTGACACTCCTATAGCTAAAGGTGAAAGCCTGAACCAAGGGATGTCTCCCAAAACTCCAGAAGAAATAGAAGACATGAATGTTGTTCCTTATGCGAGTGTTGTAGGTAGCTTGATGTATGCCATGTTATGTATGAGGCCAGATATATGTTTTGCTGTAAGATTGGTAAGTCGTTATAAATACAACCCTGGACGAGCTCATTGGCAAGTTGTTAAGAGGATTCTGAGATATTTGAAGGGCACTTTGGATTATTGCTTATGCTACCAAGGAGCAGACCTAAATCTAAAGGGATTTACAGACGCTGACTGGGGTGGTGATCCAGATGAACGTAAATCAACTTCTGGGTATGCCTTCTTGCTGAATAGTGGGGCTATTTCTTGGTGTAGCAAGAAGCAAACCTGCATAGCATTATCTACCATAGAAGCTGAGTTTGTGGCTTGCTCAGCGGCTGTACAAGAAGCGGTGTGGCTTAAAAGGTTCATGTTGGATTTAAGAGTATTCACAAATACTGATAAACCGGTGACAGTCTATTGTGATAATCAAGCAGCCATTGCCTACACTAAAGATCCAAAATACCATGGCAAGAGTAAACACATAGACATAAAGTATAATTTTGTAAGAGATATGGTGTCAAAGAAAGAAGTGATTATTGAACATATCTCTACGTATGAGATGGTAGCCGACCCACTCACTAAGCCAATTCCCAGAGATATATATTTGTCTCATGTAAAATCTCTAGGATTGCGCAGAATTTAATGTATGTTCATATGTTGTGAAATGATCACTTTTGTACTCATACAATTGTATATTTCAGATGCCAAATAAATAAATAAATGAAATATTTTGATGCACTTAAGTAGTGTTAAATCTTTGTGATATATGTAAATTAGAATGTGTATGAGTATGTTAGCACATACAATTGGCATCGAATTGTACGTCGACAGGTTAGGGAGATTGGCTCTCTCACACGAGCAATCGCCTTTGACACAGTGGGAGCGTATAGAGATGAGACAATATAAGTTAGTTAGTATTTGTTGAAAATACTATACTTATATAAGTGTCGCCTTGAAAATTGGTCAGGGATTAGTTCCAACGACAATTATTAAGATGAGACCTCATATTGTATGTGTTATAATTAAGACTAATGTGAGGTCGATATGGATTCCCACAATCCATACAACCTGTATATAGTCAGATATGAAACCTCGATTACTATGAGTATTAAGTTCAAGGATTCAGGTTAGTTATTTGAGTGATAACTAAATCAGAATATGTACGGTGTTAGAATTAAATAAAGACATATTCTTTTTTTTCTAAAGGAAGTCACACCGTAACACACGTTTTATACCGTGTGTACTCTAGCGACTATTTAAGGAAGTTGATGAATGCATCCCTGCTTCATCACTGTGTGAGACCTTGAAGCAAAATATGCTTCTTTTAATATACCCTTTGTGACCTATGCTCATATTCCGATAAATCAAGTTTAATGTTAGCTACTTTGGTATGTTGCCTAAAGATCACGTAAGATTCGATCATATGGGACATGTCCGGGAAAGCAGTTAACTTGATTTAGAGGGGTATTGAGCGAAGGGAAGACTGTTCACTTCTAGCGCTACATGTGTTCATTGGTCGACCAGTTATACAATCTATGTGATTGAACGATCTTTGTGATCAAATATAACTATGAATACGTAATTGAGATTTTAAAGGGATTAGGTGTGCACTGACTGATGTGAACTTAATTTGGTCTAGGGTATAGCGAGACTCTATATTCTTTTGAAGATAGTGGCTCCCATGTCATCCTTAATAGGTGCATGGTCTTTGAGCCTCCACTTGTTGTGTGCTCGCGAGTTGCACGGCCTATTTACCTGTATGGAGTTTGATTATGCTTTGGAATCAGTTTCTTAAGAGATAATGGTGGATATTGTTCTGCCCATCTTGTGCGAGTGGGAGATGTTGGATTTAGATTCTGAGTCGCCCTAGATGGGCTGACCCGACCCATTAGACCCAAGTGTGGGAAGTTAGGTAACTTCCCATCACTGGGTATTTAAGCCCAATATAATAATAGAACTTTGTACGTTCTATTAGTATCAGACACAAGAAACAGAAAGTTATAAAAAAACTCTCTAAAAAGCATATCAAGGAAAAAAGTTATTTAGGCTGTGAATTAACAGAGCACAAGACTGTATTGTGCACTTTGATTCACGACACACGCAGTGGAACAAGCACATTCAACGATCAAATCTATTACGCTACATAAAAGGTTAGTTTTCTTTTATGGCATTAAACAGTGCATGAAGATACTGAATTTAGTTTTAAAGTTCTTCAGAAAGGAAGCAATTTCATATAAGCAATTAAGCAATTACAAAGGGGCATAATCAAGATTCACATAAAACTATACCAAAAGCTCCAGAACATCTTGAAAACACATTTAAACACTTAAGGAGCCATGACAAGGCCTTAGAAGTGTGTGACAATCGAATTTGTACTTAAACCCCTTTGAAACTCAACCCGTTTTCCTTCCAAACTCATGCCATTTTTCATACTCTGCCTCAGATTTAGAATATACAAGAATATCGTCAATAAAGATAACCACAAATTGGTCCAAATAAGGACGGAATACCCTCTGCATCAAATCCATGAATGCGGCAGAAGCATTAGTTAAACCAAATGACAGAACAACAAATTCATAATGACCATAGCGAGTTCTGAAAGCAGTTTTAAGAACATCATATTTCTTAATCCTCAACTGATAATAGCCCTGCCTCAAATCGAATTTAAAAAATACCCTGGCGCCTTGCAACTGGTCAAATAACTCTTTAATTAAAGGCAAATGATATTTTTTTTTGATAGTCACCTGATTGAGACCCCGATAGTCGATACATAAGCGAATAGATCCGTCTTTCTTCTTAACGAATAGATTGGTGCACCCCAATGTGAAGAACTCGGCTAAATGAATCCCTTCTCAAGTAAGCCCTGTAATTGAACTTTCCACTCCTGCAATTCAGGTGAAGCCATTCCATACAGAGTCCCCGGTAATAAGTCAATCATGAACTCTATCTCTCTATCAGACGGTAAACCAGACAATTCCTTAGGAAAAACCTCCAGAAACTCTCTCATAATAGGTGCATCATTCAATTTCAACTGGTCACCAGGTTGATTAATTAAATATGCAAGATAAGCCTCACAATCCTTGCTCAACAGTTTAGATGCTCTAATGGAAGAAATGATAGGATTTCCAGTTGATTTTCTACTTCTAACAAGTTCAATTACAAGTTGGTCGGGCATTTCTAATCTCACAATCTTCTTTCTACAATCAAGTTGTGCATAATATATCCCTAACCCTTCAAAGTCATTGAAGGGTAAAATAATCAAATCAGCAGGAAATACATGACCCTCAATAAAAATATTACATGTTTTGCAAATAGACTTAGTAACAAACTTCGGACCCATAGGTGTATAAACCACAATCTCATGCAACAGTTTAACATGTTTCAGTTTAGCATTTTGTGCACAAGTAGGAGTAATAAATGAATGAGTAGCTTCAGAGTCAATTAAAACCTTAACTGATTGATCATTAAGGAGAAAAGTACCTTCTACCACAGCAGTCGTATCCGGAAGCTCCTCAGCATCCAAAGCAAATACTCGAGCTTGACCCTGTGGTGCTGGTACTGTAGTTGGTGCCCTGGTCTAAGAATTCTGAGCCGATGTCTGACCCCTAATGTTCTTAAATTTCAGACAATCTTTCACTCTATGCTGGTCACTCCCGCAGCCTATACACTTGTTATGTTTCCTCCAGCAAACCTCATCAGTATGACCCTGACGTTGACAGAAGCTGCACTGCTGGTGACGTCTTAGAGCAGTGCCTCCTGAAGGATCTCTATAAGAAGAAGTAGCTGAACTACCCTATTGTGAACGAGTTGGCGCTGGACGAGATTGATTCTGGCTCTGACTCTGTACTGGTCGTGCCTGTGACTGAGTAGGCCCTGTATAGCTTCGAGTTTGCCTCAGCTGTTGACTCTGACCCACTGAAACAGTTTGCCTCTGAAATCCCTAACTCTGAGTCTGGTGTGGCCGTTTACTAGGATGGCTCGGTTCTTCAAATAAGTCCGCTTTGCGTTTCTCATACTTGGCGGCTATTCTTACAGCTGCTGCATAGGAGGGATAGTCTTGAGTGGACAGATTCAAAGAAATATCAGGCCTCAGTCCCATTATAAATTTCTGGATTCTCTTGCTTTCTGGCTGAACTAGAGCAGGCACATAACGGGACAGACGAGTGAATACAGCATCATATTGATCGACGGTTATGTTACTTTGTTTCAAATTGATGAATTCCTGCTCACGCCTTTCAATAGCCGTCTCGGTGATGTACTTCTCTCGAAATTCTCTCACAAACTCATCCTAAGTCCAAGGTACAACCTCCATCTCCCACCTAGATTTAATAGTGTGCCACCATTTCTCGGCATCTCCCTCAAGCAAAAATTCAGCACATGCCACCCGCCGCGCATCAGTGTACTCGAGACCGGTAAGAATATTTTCTACCTTATTCAACCACCGTTCGGCCTGCATATCATTTGGTTCCCCAAAGAAACTGGATGGCCCATGGTGTAAGAATTTTTACAAGTAGTTACCTCCACTGCCCTCGGCCCCTGCTTGGCCTTGAACTAGATTGCCCACTGGGGCATCCCTCCCTATCTTTAAAGTACCAGAGCAATCTGCCCGATAGCGGCAGTCAACTGTGCATTAATTGCCCGCTGATCAACCTCTTCATCTCCAACATTCTGATTTCTGTTTTGTCGACGAGGCCCCATCTCAAGCAACTAGAATGCAAAGTGTTATGATTTGTATATATGTACCTTGCAAGTAAAGCACATAAAAAGAAGTTCAAATGAATCCACATAAAGTCACATAAGTAAGATCATATGAATATTCATATTCAAGAAATACATATAAGTCACTTGATCATACTTTTCATTCTACAGTTTTCACATACAAACATTAACCCTTAAAGACCTTTCGCATTCTATTTCCATGCTAGCATGTTCATTAACAATTCAAATTTCACTTAGCTAATCAAAGAATCACTAATTCATGCAACCATGCAATCACATAATAGACCTCTACCCATAGACCGAGAAACCTATCCCGGCTCATGCATTCTAATAGCTCTAATACCACCTAAATGTCACGTCCCGACCCAACCCAACGCTAAAGGTTAAGTTTGGACCCAACAAACGGACAGAGTCTCTCATGTACCGAGGACATTTTGAAAACCTGTAGACACTCAATAAAGCCACAACATAATAAGACATTCATTTATAACTAAAGATCTTAGCTTTGAGGCCATCTGAGCCTTAAGACATACAAACAGTTTAGACACATACAAGCATGCATTCATAACTTAACTTCTTTACAAAACTGCTTATCATGCCACTCCATGACATCATTGAAACATTCTTAGAATTTAAAGGACAGTCATTGCAACTCCCAAAGCCACACACAAGCATGTAACAACTAAATGTAAGAATACCAGTTATTACATGCCATGAATACTTAACATTCATTACATCCAAACATACAACTTAACAATATACACATGAGCTCCAAGCTCCAAAATAGAACATAACAACAAGCAAGTCCCTATAACACAACAAGCACCACAATCCACCTCAGGCAAGTAGACACTGCAACTAAGGTAATTGATCAGTCTGGATCTCTGGCTCATCTCTCTCACCTAACTCTAGCTGGGGTTCAACCACAGCATCTCCTGAAACATGTTAGCAAGGTATGTGTCATGCACCAACTCGACCCCTCTTATAATTAGTCAGGACGCAATGGAATTTCGGCAGTACAACGACAGTAAATAGGATACCGAGGCTCTAAACCAACCTCAATATAACATCATACATCAACTCCACAAACTATACCACAAACAACTCCTCAATAAAACAACACACACATCATAACCATATTATACAATAAACATTCCTTGTTATACGCCTCCGTTCCAACATAATACATGAACCTTAATATACATTGCCAAAATATTTTGATACCAACCTAGCAACCTAAACAAGACAAAGGAAAGACTACCAAGATAGCATCAACTAATTCATTATCTTCTCAACATCTTTTACATTATGAACTACAAAGCATATAAAAGTCGACTAAGTTAATTTACAAGATAATAAAACATGTACGACATCACGAATAAGACTCTGGAACATAGGACTCATCCACGTAAGGTGCATTTTCCACATTCTCCTCTACAGGAGGCACGTACCCGTAATCCTGTGAAGGTACACCTGTATGCATGCAATAATAGAGAGTGAGCTTATATAAAATAGCCTAGCGAGGATCCGATAGATCTCGAGCAAGGTCTACTAAACTCCTTGGAATAATCCTTTGAGTCAGTAAACACACAATGAACATCAATAATTATTATAAATGCAACAATAGTAATAACTGTAAACACACAATAAGGATACGATACATTTGCTGATGAAGCCCCATACACCAATTCCATGCTCAACAACTCCTCCAAACTCAATGACACAATCCTGAGGTACCTTGACCTAGACCCACACCCCATGGCCTCTCCGCCCATGCGAGATAGAGAGTAGCCATGATAACTGTGCCCGCAACCCAGGATGCCTCCCGAGGTGACACAACATTATCAAAGCTCACAACAATGAGACTCAACATAAATAAACCGAGAGATCAGCAACAAAAGTGCCCGATTCCCGTAATCAATAATCAATCAATAATCTGGGAGATCAGCAACAAAAATGCCCGATTCCCGTGCTCAATAATCAATCAATAATTTGGGAGATCAGCAACAAAAGTGCCCGATTCCTGTACTCAATAATAATCAATAATCTGGGAGATCAGCAACAAAAGTGCCCGATTCCCGTGCTCAATAATCAATCAATAATCTGGGAGATCAGCAACAAAAGTGCCCGATTCCCGTACTCAATAATAATCAATAATCTGGGAGATCAGCAACAAAAGTGCCCGATTCCCGTACTCAATAATAATCAATAATCTGGGAGATCAGCAACAAAAGTGCCCGATTCCCGTACTCAATAATAATCAATATAACATCAATATTTAATTAAACAACAAACAACTAAGTTAGATGACAAAGTAGGCCATCCAACTTAACATGCATGAAACACGTAATCTAACCCTAGTCTAACCATTA
This sequence comes from Ehretia macrophylla, assembly GCA_037974665.1. Classification (NCBI taxonomy): domain Eukaryota; kingdom Viridiplantae; phylum Streptophyta; class Magnoliopsida; order Boraginales; family Ehretiaceae; genus Ehretia; species Ehretia macrophylla. Next base: position 12,040,026 of record CM075768.1, read on the forward strand.
ACAACTCACAATTCAATCACTCAAACACCACCCAATCATCTAAAGGCTCAATTCAACAATTTAAAGAAAGACAATCTAAACTTCAAATAATCATATCTTACATTCTACTAATCCAAACAACTCCAAATCAGTTTCAAACTCTCACCCAATCAATCAACTACATTAGCCCCCTCGGAAACCAACCAAAACACATCCAAATCATGCTCAACAACCCTAAAACCCTAGTGTGTCATGGCTGAAATTTCCGGATTTTGGCACGGACATCACAATCAAAAATTCGGCATTACAACGGCGCTACCACGTAATTATCAATCTTTTATAAATCGACGGCAGTCGATTCCGATCAACACAACTCAAAATATTCAACATTTAACAAATTAATCAACTTTAAATACCCGAAAAATAATAAATATGCTACATCCGTTCAAATCTCGTAGTATTGCATATAAATGATCCCTAGCATGCATGGAGCAATAATATAACATCAGATTCACATTCAAACGGTTCAATAATTAATTATACGCAAAAACATAAAAATGACATTTTGAGATCTATAATTTTTCTCTCACCTTTGATCCGAAGTAAAGCTAGGAATGCGTGCAATAGGTGCCCAACAAGCGGAATCCAGCCCAGTTTGAAAAGATTCGGACTTTAAATGAGTTTTCTAAGGCAAAATTACTTTGAAAATAAGTTGAATAAAATCTCTTTTTTTCCTAAGCTTTCACGGCTGCAATGTATGTGTTTTTGTGGTGTTTTCTTTGTTTTTAGTGTGTGTAGAGATTTATATGCGTAAGTCAACAAAATGAAAAAAGTCAAAGTTGATACTTTAGTGTTTTTATTGTTTTCTTGACTTTAAATACATTTTATTGATCACCAAAGTTCAAAACAATTATTCAACACCCAAGATAGCTCAAGTAGGTTATTTTTAGGTGACAAGAAGTTTTACAATCAAACAATTTCACTCGAGTCGGCTTAAAACTCGATTTTCGCAAAAGTCAGTGTAAAAATCCTAATAAATTCTTAAGCCGATTTTAAAACCGTTTTCATCAAACACAGGTCTATTAAAGTTCGTGGACTAGGTCTAGAAGGGTTAAAAAGACCATTTTCAAAATTATAGCGGACGTGTTTCGAAAATACTATTCACTAAAAATCGACGATAAAATTTCTGACTCCGTTTTTAATGAAAATTTCATGAATGCACATTTAGCATGTTCTAGGAGTATTGATATCAAAATTACCACATTCTAAGTCATATAGCACATAAACATATCAATTCACGTAAAACGAGAATAAACACGCAAAACGAGACAGGATAAAAAAGTGGGGTTTTACAGTATGAGCAACCACCATTGCCCAGTGAGAGATAAAGACTACACGGGACGTGCAATGCAACAAATATAACAGTTAAACAAGAAAGGCAAGTAAAGTACATTTGAAACAGTAAATAACCACACATATTAAAGGATACAATACACTTAACTCCAACACTCCAGAATTCTCTTATCTTTGATTATGAACCATGAACCACGAACCACGATCAATGTGCCGGCAAATTCCCAATCACTCCAGTGGGTGTACTCTGGATGTACCCTGATAATCCTACGACCCAATACCCCCTGACAATCTCCGGACTAGATGAGTGAGGGACTAGGACACCGAGATCGAATATCCACTGGCAAGCCCGTTGCTGCCCAACCGATATTCAATACAACCGCCCTTTACACTATGGTTGCGCAACCACTATGCAATGCACTTAACAATGGCAATATAATATCAATAATAGAAGCAATAACACATGGGAGGAACAACAAAGTAGGTTGTCCTCAAAACAGTTAGAAATGAAGCAATTTCATATAAGCAATTAAGTAATTACAAAGGGGCATAATCAAAATTCACATAAAACTATACAAAAAGCTCCAGAACATCTTGAAAACACATTTAAACACTTAAGGAGTCATGACAAGGCCTTAGAAGTATGTGACAATCGAATTTGTACTTAAACCCGTTTGAAACTCAACCCGTTTTCCTTCTAAACTCATGCCATTGTTCTAGATTCATGAGTGGTCTATTCCATGCTTCTAGTTAACCCATTAGGCACCTTTAGGACCCTCGAAGTCAACCATTTACCTGCATTTAACCCGAAAGCCCCAATTTACTTCCTTTTGACTTTGTACTACATGTACCTTACCCGGGACTCAAACAGAAGCTAGCAAAGCATAACTAGGGTCTACTTAGCCTAAGGATACCACAAGTGGAGGCATTTCAACCCGGATTCACAATAATCCCGAAACCCCTTTCTAAAAATCGGCTATTTTATGCTTTTTATAGGTTATGGCCAATTAAACCCTACAAGGCCTTTACACTACTTTCATTAACATCTAAAGCATATATTAGAACCATTAATTCAAGCTATAAATCCGATTACACAAAACCCTAGTTTTTCTTGTCACTATTCATACCATACGAATAACAAGCAATTTCAACCGTTTAAACTATGAAACAATAGAATATATTAGGTCTCTACTACTTATATACAACATACATAAGCATATTTAAGCATTACATAAGCATTTGATAACAAATCTTAGAATTCAAAAAAGTTGTCATATTTTTCAAATGCAAAAATAGGTATGAAATCGCTCACCAATGCACGTAGAAACTCCTAGAAGGCTATTAGACACCCTAAAGCACTTGTACCTAGCTTGGCTTGGCTTGGAATGGTGAATTGGTGAATAAAAACTCATCTTCCTCTCCAAGAAGGGCTGTCGGGTTTGTACAGTGAAATTCCAGCCTTTGCTCTCTGTTTTTGTGTTTTTTATGAGTTATGAAGTGTATGTTGAGTATAAAAAGGGTGGGACCTAGTTAGGGTATGAAATGTCTATAAAAGGTGAGTCTAGTTAGCTTGAAAATGAGTCTAATGCGCATTAATTAAGTTAGCTAACTAAAACATAATGTTTCATACGTAACACTATTCATTAGTTTCAACAAATCATTTTCTAAACAGGCGCTCCTATCACTCTAAGCTCAAATGCACATTTTTCTCATTCCTAATACAATTATTGTGATTTAAGAAAAATGCTAATTCATGATAATTATGCAGTTGAAAAATGGAATGAAAGTGACTAAAGAAGACAACAAGCAAAGCACAGGAGAAATGCACAATTAGTGGATGCAAAAGTAATCTAAAAGTAAGGTAAAATCTCAAGCGTCACAGCTGATTTCTTTTTTTTATTTTTCCATTTTCTTTTCAAATCAAAGCTCTCGCTGACGTCACCCCTCCAACAGTGATGTTAGTCTACCAAGTCAGCAACATGTCAACTTACGTGTCATTTACGTGTCCTCCACGTCATCAGAATAACATATTGTTAGCCCAAAGAGCTTTTAATCTTGGTCTTGATGATAAAAAACCATGATTATGTTTAATGAGTTTGTTTAAGTGTGCATGAGTGTGATGAATCAAGATTGACTCTGATTCCAAGTTCATCAAGCTAAAGAAGAAAGAAGATCATCTATCAACTCAAGAAATGATAAAGATTCAGAGAATGAAGATGGAGCTATAAGGATGGAGATGGAAGTCATAAAGGATTCCAGTTGGGACTTGATCGGGGTTTGGGTCTTACAAATGGTATATGCTCAATGATGATTCCTATAAGTATTTTTGAAATATTCATCTATCTTTGAAAAAATATTTTACAAAAGACTCTTTAAAAGAAACATAAAAAAACCCAAGTCCTTGCAAAGGGGTCTTCTGCCCGAGGCTCCTCTACCGGACGAGGTCCCCTCAACCGGTCGACCGGTCGGGCCAAAACACTGTTTTAAAATAGAACCATTTTTGAATGTTGTAGAACATTACTTACACATCTTTTAACCTCTATTAAGCTCTCTCAATTGCCATATTTCAAAGCACTGATTCAAAGCAACTACTCTTGATTTCTAACATTATTTTCATCTTTGAATCATCATTGTGCTATACTAGAGCAAGAATTTGTGATCAATATTGAGTGAAGCATTCATTGTAGTCATCTACCCTAAAAGATGGCTTTTTTTATTAATCTCAAATACTTATCAAAAGAGAGAGTTAAATACTTTGAAAGGAAGGAATTCATTGTCAAATGTGTTGGGGTTGAAGCTTTGTATTGAGAAGTAATTTTTTCTATTGTAAAAGCTTGAACTACCATTGTAGTTGGTTTGTGGACTCACCAACATTTGAAAATTCACGATAGTGAAGATTATTGAAATCCTAAGCAGGAAGCTTAGGTCGTAGACTTAGGCGGGGGCCGAACTACGCTAAATCGTGATTTACAATCTCTTTCTCTCAACTATCTATTTGTATTATTTTCTACATAGTAAGTGTTTGATAAATTGTCTCACTTGTAATTTTTATTGCTAGAGTACATATTTGATATAAGATTGTTTTTTATTAATCATTGCTAGTATATTGTCTAATCGAAAAAGTACTATTATTGCCTATATAACCTAATTCACCCCCCTCTTAGGTTCAATCAAGGGACAACAAGTAGTATCAAAAGCTAGGACTTTGCATATAGCTTAACATCTAACAAATAAAATATTAATGGCAAACAATACTACTTCTCATTTCTTTGAGGGTTGCTCCACTAATAGGCCTCAATTGTTTATAGGTATTAATTTCAATTATTGGAAGAACAAGATGGAGACATACATACAAGCTATTGACTACGTTCTATGGTCATTGGTAGAAGATGGCCCTTATGTTCCAATGAAGGAGGTAGCGGTCAAAGATGCTTCAAGTTCAAGCTGTGTTGAGAAAGTCAAAACCATCAACGTACCCAGGGAAATGAGTGAGTTCAATGATCAAGACATTATCATGATTACCAAGAACTCAAGAGCCAAGAATATCCACTATTATGCTCTAAATGAAACTGAGTATAGTCGTGTGAGTCAATGTGAAACCGCTTATAAGATTTGGGAGACGTTACACATGTCTTATCAAAGGACGTCTCAAGTGAAGAATACCAAAATTGATCTTCATATCCATGAGTATGATTTGTTTCGTATGAAGGCTAAAGAATCACTAAGCGAAATGCATCAAAGATTCTCCAAAATTGTAAACAACTTGAGTGCTATTGGACAGAAATATCCAAATGAAGAACTCAACCAAAAGATTCTCATGGCCCTTCCAAAATAATACAAACCAAAGATGACATTAATTAGAGAATCAACCGATCTCTCCAAGTTAAAGGTGCATGAGCTCATCTGCAACCTTGAGACGGAGGAACTTATATTGAATCAAGAGAAGAAACGAGATGAAGAAGAAAAGAAGACAAAGAAATCACTTGTTCTCATTGCTCAATCTCAATCAAGTGATGAAGACAAAGAGGATAGTGATCTTGATGAGCTTGCACTCCTTGCAAAGAATTTTAAGAAATTCTTGAAATACAAAAAGATAAATAAAGGAGAGCCCATCAACAACAAAGTCAAGAGAAGATTCAAATAGAAGATGAACAAGACCAAAGAAGAGATTAAGTGCTTCAATTGTGACAAGTCGAGACACATCCAAGCAAAGTGTCCAAAATTGATCAAAGAGAAACAAAAAGCAATGAAGGCTTATGTTTAAAATGATGTATCAACCGATGGTGAAAGTGGAAGCGAAACCGAAGTAGCTGACTTTGTTTGCTCTATGGCTAGAGATGATGAGGTAACTTATTCGTCTTGTTATAAATCTTCTTTTTCTAATGATGATGAATGCACTTTTGAGGAACTAATAAATGAATTTTCAAAACTACATAGCTTTCTCCTTGCACATTCAAAAGTAAAGAATCTTCAAAAAGAAAATGATGAACTTCAAAAAGAAATTAAAGAGCTTAGAGATAAGAATGATACTCTTACCAAAGAGATTTGTTAGTACATCATTTAAAGATAAAAAATGAAGTAGAGATCAAATATTTTGAAAAACAAGTTCTTTATTTACAAAATAATCTTGCCAGATTTTCAAAGGGAACAAAATCCTTGGATGAAATCCTTGGCTCCCAAAAATTACCATTTGACAAAGGTGGGATTGACTATGAGTCATTTTCTAAGCCAAAGTTCTCAAAAACTACCTTTGTGAAAGCTTCTCAATCCTTAATTGTCCATCTACCAGTAAAAGAATCACAAAAAGTACAAATTGACAAAATAGGAATTGCCTATAAGCCACATCCAAAAAGTTTTCAAAATTATTTTGTCAAAGCATCATCCTCTTGGCATGTAGCCTCAACATCAAGAGGATCATTTAAGAGATGTACTTATTATGAGAAGATTGGTCATAATGCATCACAATGTAGATTTAGAAACATGGTGAGAAGAGATTCTCACATTCCTTTATGGATTAGACCCAAATGGGTTGTTAGATGTGTTAGGACTTCGTACTAACACAAAACAACCCAATAGAATCTTGGGGACCAAAATGAACTTGTTTTGTTTGTATGAATGATAGGTTGCCCTAAAGGTGAAGTATGAAGATACTTGGGGTTATTGATAGTGGGTGCTCAAGGAACATGACGGGTGATGTCTCTTTCTTCTATGTGATTGACAAAGACTTTAAAGGTAAAGTTAGCTATGGAGGAAATGAATAAGGCAAAGTCATTGGTAAGGGTAGCATAGGAGATATAAACTCTCTTTCCATTCATGATGTCTTGTATATTAAAGGTCTTAGACATAATTTGCTATGTGTGAGCCAATTTTGTGATAGTGGATTTAGAGTTGAATTTTTATCTACTTGTTGCAAGGTGTATGATAAAGATGATAAAGTGTTGTTTGTTGGTAATAGATGCGATAATGTGTATGTGATTAATTTTCATGAATTAAAGTGTCAAAATGTGACATGCTTAGTTACCATTAATGAAGACTCATGGCTATGGCATAGGAGACTTGGTCATGCTAGCATGGATTTACTTACTAAACTTTCTAGAAAAGAACTTGTCATAGGTCTTATTAAGACTAGATTTCAAAAAGACCATTTATGTGATGCATGCCAATTTGGAAAACAACACAAAACATCTTTCAAAACAATTAGCAAGGTAACCACATCAAGAGCTTTACAAAAATTACATATAGATCTTTTTGGTCCAATGGATATGGCAAACCTATGTGGATCTAGATATGTCTATGTTATCATAAATAATTACACTAGATTTACATGGCTGAAACCCCTTGCACATAAAAATAATGCCTTCAATGAATTTTCTAAACTTTGTAATAAGGTGCAAAATGAGAAAGACTATTATATAAATTGTATTCATAGTGACCAAGGCACTGAATTTATAAATGCATCTTTTACAGACTATTGTGAAGTACATGGCATTGAACATAATTTTTCGGCTCTTAGAACTCCTCAAAAAATAGGGTAGTGGAAAGGAAGAATCGGACTTTACAAAAATGCCAAGAACAATGTTGAAAGAAAACAACTTGCCAACATATTTTTGGGGTGAAGCCATAAATACCGCATGTTATGTGTTAAACCGTGTGCAAATTAGACATTTTCTAAAGAAAACACCTTATGAATTATGGAAAGGTAGAGCACCAAATGTGTCTTATTTTAAAGTATTTGGTTGTAAATGTTTCATCCTACATACAAAAAAATATCTTGGCAAATTTGATTATAAATTGGATGAATGACTTTTTATGGGTTACTCTTTTAAAAGCAAGGCTAATAGAGTGTTTAACAAAAGGAACATGCTTATTAAAGAGTCTATCCATGTGGATTTTGATGAAACTAATCATTTTGCCCCAAAAAAGAATGATGATGATGTAGGTGTTCTCGAAGTAGACATTCAAATCCTACCTACAACCATTGGCAATGAGGGAACCCCAAGTGATCCAAAGGAGACACATCTTGAAAAGGGTTAGACTTCAAAGGATGGTGAAACTCTAGCAAATCCACAAGACAATGAACAACCAATGCAAAATGTCCAAGAAGCTACAACAAATGAAGATCTACCAAAGTGTTGGAAGTTTGTGAGAGATCATCCAAATGATCAAATTCTTGGTGATCCTTCCAATGGAGTAAGAACTCGGTCCAATCTAAATGTTTATTGTGAACATGTTGCTTTTCTTTCTCAAGTAGAACCTAAAACTGTTAAAGAAGCTTTAAATCATGAATATTGGATAATTGTCATGCAAGAAGAATTAAATCAATTTGAAAGAAATGAAGTATGGTATCTAGTTGAAAAACCTAAGGATTAGCCTATAATTGGTACAAAATGGGTTTTTAGAAATAAACTAGATGAATCTAGGGCTATAACTAGAAATAAAGCTAGGCTAGTGGCTCAAAGGTATAATCAAGAAGAAGGAATAGATTATGATAAGACTTTTGATCCCGTAGCTAGACTTGAATCTATTCGTATGTTTTTTGCCTTTGCATGTTATATGGACTTTAAATTATATCAAATGGATGTAAAAAGTGCCTTTCTAAATGGCTATCTCAAGGAAGAAGTTTATGTGAAACAACCACCCATATTTGAAGATTCTAACTTGCTAAATCATGTATATAAAGTAGATAAGGCATTATATGGCCTTAGGCAAGCACCTAGAGCATGGTATGATAGACTTAGTAATTATTTGCTTGAAAAAAAGGTTCACTAGAGGCAAATTAGATTCCACTCTCTTTGTTAAAACAAAAGGCAAAGATATATTGCTTGTATAAATCTATGTTGATGATATAATCTTTGGTGCTACTAAAGAATCTCTTTGTGAATATTTCTCTAAGTGCATGCACAAGGAATTCAAAATGAGTATGATAGGAGAATTGAATTTCTTTCTCAGACTTCAAATCAAGCAAACACAATAGGGTACTTTAATCAATCAATTCAAGTACACTAGAGAACTCATCAAGAAGTTTGGGCTTGAGTCAGCAAAAGAAATGAGTACACCAATGTCAACGTCAATCAAACTTGACAAAGATGAGAAAAGTAACAAGGTAGATGAAAAGTAATATCGAGGTATGATCGGAAGCCTTCTTTATTTAACTGCATCTTGACCTGATATTGTATTTGCTGTGTGCTTATGTGCTCATTTTCAATCTTGTCCCAAAGAGTCTCACTTAAATGCAGTAAAAAGAATCATTAGATATCTTATGGGAACTATAGATTTAGGATTATGGTATCCGAAAGGCACATCATTTGAACTAGTAGGTTATTCGGATGCGGATTATGCTGGATATCGAGTAGATAGAAAGAGTACTAGTGGATGTTGTCAATTTCTAGGTCAATAATTAATCTCATGGTCTAGTAAGAAACAAAATAGTGTAGTCTCTCTACAACTGAAGATGAATACGTATCTGCCGGAAATTGCGTTGTCCAAATTCTTTGGATGAAACAAAATTTGCTCGATTAAGGTCTTGTGTACGATAATGTGCCTATTAGATGTGACAATACAAGTGCCATTAATTTTACTAAGAATCCCATACAACATTATAGGACTAAACATATTGAAATTATGCATCATTTCATTAGAGATCATGTTCAAAAAAGGGATGTTGTTCTTGAATTTGTTGATTCATTGCATCAATTAGCTAATATTTTTACCAAACCATTGCATGAGAATCAATTTTGTGTGATTAGAAGAGAGTTGGGCATGCTTAAAATATGTTAAAATTGCTAAACTTGAAGTTTTCCAAGTGAAAAACCACTTCCTAGCAGAATCAGCCCAACCGGAAAAGGGTGTGCCCACCGGTCGACCGGTAACTCTACCCCTCATTCGGTCGACGTGCCTTTCAAATTCCCCATTCAACTATAAAAAGGGTGTTAAGCCTCCTAACTTTTCACAACCAACTCAAAAGTTTTTCATTCCATTCAAATCTTCTTAAACATCCCTTCAAACTTCCTTCACACACCAAGTGTTTGATAAAATTCCCTAACCAAGCTTTTCCTTTGTTTTTCTCGAAATTCTTACTTCTACATATGGCATCCTCATCAAGGCTAGGTTCTAAGAAAAGAAGGACCGAGTTTAGGCCTCATACCATTGATCCATAGGATCCCTCATATATCATTGGCTCGGGTGATCACTCCAAGAAGGAAAATCTTTGGGGAAAAATCATTGATCCTCCAAATTTTTTAGAACAAACCAATATCAACAAATTGTTTCATCATAAAAAATAGCTTCCTCTCTTTGGACTTGAGGATATCAATTGCAATGAATGGATTCAAGAATTCTATGCCTACTTGGTTGAAGGAGAAGAAGAGGGTAAAAGTAGGATAAAAAGTAAAGTTAATGGCATGAATATTTTTTTGAGCAAACGACATGTGGCTAGCATGCTTGGTTTCCCAATAGTGGCCTCAAGATCTACTATGTTGCCAACTTACCAAAAGGACAACACGACAATGCCCAACAAGAGATGATTGCTACATTGTGGGATGGTTTGAGAAGGTCAGAGACATTCATGCCTAAAAGAGATGACATATGTGCTGAAAAATGATTGATTCTCTATATTATGAATCAAGTCATCATGCCTCGAAGTGTAAAAGACAGGTCTATTCCATTCTTTACAGGTTATGTCATGCACTTTATCTACAAAAAGGTAAGAGTCAACCTCCCCTATATCATACTTAGTCATATGTTGGCTTTCAAGAAGAAGTCTCTGCCCTATGGAATGATCTTATGTCATCTTTTCCAACTAAAAAATGTTGTTCGTGTTGGTCACTTTAAACCTCTTAATTTTACCACCTATCCTCTTGATAAATATTGTCTTGATAGATAATATATGGCTCTTGTGAATAATGAGGTCATCTATATAGAGCAATGTCAATTCCTCAAGGGTCAAACTGAAATCGCTTTCAATATAGAAAACTGTGATGTTGGGGAGAAGGGAGATAAAACTGCAAGCGAAGGTGAAGAATGAGGTGAAGAAGCAAGAGATGCCAACATTGGGGATTCATGGGCTGACATTGGAGGTGCAAGTTCTTCTAGAAGAAGAAGATCTTGCCAAGCCACTCTTGAAGAAGTCAATACCAAGCTTGACAATTTGACTTCACGAGTTAATCAATTATCTTTGGATGTTAGAACTGGATTTGATCAAGTAAACACCGAGATGAAGGGTATGAATACCATTCTTGAAAGATCTATGAGAAGTTTATAAAGGACTAGGAAGGATGCTTTGAGATGCCTAGGATGTTTTTATTTCCCTTATCCCCTAGATATTGCACTTTTCCTTTCAAAAACATCTTTTCATGCATTTTCAGTGTTTTAAGTTTTCAACTCTCTATGATCTTCCAATATATGCTTTTATTATCTTACTCTTTAGTTTTCATTTACTATACTTTGCTTTACATTATTTTCTTTCCTCTTCTATTACCTTGTTTACTAATGACAAAAAGGGGGAGAAAAAATTGTGTAGTAAAATGTGTAGACAAAAAGCTAATATGATAAAACTTAGAACTTGAGCATAAAAGAAGACTCATACATTCAGGAGAAGCAAGAAATCAACTTTAGTAAAAGTATGCACAAGTTGAGGGGGAGTTTGTACAAACTTATATCTTAAAATTTCAGGTTCAAGCAAACTTAAAGTGAACCTCTCTCAAACTCATTATACTTACATTGTTACTATTATTTGAGAAAGGTTTTGTCATCATCAAAAAGGGGGAGATTGTAAGCCCAAAAGGCTTCTAATATTGGTTTTGATGATAACAAATCATGATTATGTTTAATGAGTTTGTTTAAGTGTGCATGAGTGTGATGAATCATGATTGACGTCGATTCCAAGTTCATCAAGCTAAAGAAGAAAGAAGATCATCCATCAACTCAAGAAATGATAAAGATTCAAAGAATTAAGATAGAGCTATAAGGATGCAGACGGAAGTCATAAGGGATATCGGTTGGCACTTGATCGGGGTTTGGGTCTTGAAAATGGTATATACTAAATGATGATTCCTAAAAGTATTTTTGAAATATTCATCTATCTTTGAAAAAAGATTTTACAAAAAACTTTTTAAAAGAAACATAAAAAAACCCAAGTCGTTGCAACCTTTGAGCAAACCGGATGACCCTAGGGGAACCGGTCGACCGGTGCCAAAGGGGTCTTCCGCTCGAGACTCCTCTACCGAATGAGGTCTCCTCAACCGGTCGACTAATGGAGAAGGGGTTGACTGGTCGAGCCAAAATGCTGTTTTAAAAATAGAGCCATTTTTTAACGTTGGAGAGCATTAATTACACATCTTTCAGCCTCTATTAAGCTCTCTCAACTGCCATCTTTCAAAGCATTGATTCAAAGCAACTACTCTTGATTTCTAACATTATTTTCATCTTTAAATCATTAGTGTGCTATACTAGAGCAAGAATTTTTGTTAATCTCAAACACTTATCAAAAGAGAGAGTTAAACACTTTGAAATGAAGGAATTCCTTGTCAAAGGTGTTAGGGTTGAAGCTTTGTATTGAGAATGAAATTTTCTATTGTAAAAGCTTGAATTACCGTTGTAGTTGGTTTGTAGACTTACCAATATTTGAAGAGTCACAATAGTGAAGATTGTTAAAATCCTAAACGGGGAGCTTAGGTTGTAAACTTAGACGGGGGACAGATCACGCTAAATCACGATTTGCAATCTCTTTCTCTCAACTCTCTCTTGCATTATTTTCTGCACACTAAGTGTTTGATAAATTGTCTAACTTATAATTTTTATTGCTAGAGTGCATATTTAATTAAGATTGTTTTTGATTAATCATTGCTAGTATATTGTCTAATCGAAAAAGTAGTATTATTGTCTATATAACCTAATTCAACCCCCTCTTAAGTTCAATCAAGGGATAACACATGTCATCTTCCATGTCAACAAGTTGAATCAACTTGCCATGTCATCAACATGTTAGCGTTGGCATAGCGCCACAACAACCTAGTTTTTGCCACATTAACACCTTTTCCCAAAAAAAAAGGACAAAATACCCTTCCCTAGGTCTTTCGGCATCCTAAGTTCATTTTTGAAATCTGTTTTCTAGAATTCTCACTTCAAATATCAGTTTTAGCCCTACAATGGAGCATATGAATATCTCAAAGAAACATGTAATAGCTCATTCATCCTCTCAATAGGAGTGCAAGTACTATCATCTCTATGGTCACTCCCTTTTGTACTGCTCTACTCAAATGTGATCCTTTTGCAAGAAAATTTGTCCTGGTCATTACCTACTTGAGTGCTATCATAATCCCAACAAAAATTCTCAAGGAAATTGACAAAATGGTAGTTCCTTTTAGGCTTAGAGTACATTAGACACCTCATTCTATTCTTCAACTGTCACCACAACAGAGGGATCTCCTGCTCCCCTCCTGGCCTTGGACTACAAGTAGCCCATAACAAATCAACTACATACTATAAAACTTCTCTTCTCTCTCACACACATGCCCCACGCATTTCCCAACTTGGCCGACACCTCTCTTCTTTTTTTCTTTCTTGTATTATTTTGCTAAATTAAATATGCTTAGTTCCAATTTAAGCCACAACAATTCCAAATAAGAAATTCTCCAAAATAGAAAACTTAGTTGAAATTGGATACTATATTTAGCAATATCTAAATATATAAGAAGTAAGCAAGAAAACTTTAACAAACATCTTTAGAGAAATAGGCTAGAAGAAGGACCAAAAGACATAAATAACTTGGCTAAAAAGACCAAAATGCCCTTACTAACCCCATAGCACATTTAGGCTTTTCAACCATGACTTATTCTACTAAAAAGTCATGGCCACACTCCAATTTGATTATTGCTTTTCACAGAAGCTCGTCATATTACGTACGATCTTTTTCTTTGACCTACTAGTAGAATGACCAAAATACCCCTCAATGTAACACTCACAAATAAGAAAGACTTTACATGTACTATCTCTTCCTTGATTGCATCTTCTCCTTGAGACATCTAATCCTTGTACTAATTACCCTCCAAATATAGAACACTTGATATAGGGAGCAACTCTTAAGCCACATATCTGACATATTCCTAGAGTACATCACTAAGCTTAGATTAGGATGATCTTTCGAATTATTACATGGGAGCGATTAACCCATATCACGAATGGATCTGCTAGGTTATTTGCTTAAGTAATTTATTCTACCATTATATCCCTTCATTGGATAAACTCTCGGATTAAATTGTACTTTCTCTCTATATGTTTGTCTTTTTCTATGATTCCTTGGCTCCTTATATTGTGATACAACATCACTATTATCACAATACATGATAATAGGTCAATTGACTACTAACACTACTTCTAACTCTTCAAGGAACCCGTTAAGCCATATTGCTTCTTTCGTAGCTTCAAGCGCTACTACATACTATGCTTCTATGGTTGAATTAGCAATACATTACAAAAAAGTGTTAATATTCTAAAATCATTGTCCCAAAAGTCCTGATAAGGAAGAGAGCTTAAGACGGATTCCATATGCGTCAGCAATTGGCAGTCTCTTGCGTGCTATATTGTGAACTAAACCAGATATCTACTTTGCGGTTGGCATGGTTAGCCAATATCAGTCAAACTCAAGACAGACTCACTGGGTAGTGGTCAAACATACATTCAAGTATATTCAGAGAACGAAGGATTATATGTTAGTCAACCGAGCTGAGTATGTAGTGACATAAGAAGCTGTTTGGCTAAGAAAGTTCTTGTTAGGGTTGAGCCTGCTGTAGAAAAACCAATAGTTATATATTGGAACCGTAGCACAAAGCAAAAAATCCAAAGAATCATAAGAAAGACAAACACATTGAGAGAAAATATCACTTAATTTGGGAGTTCATCCAAAGAGGGGACATAGTGATAGATAAAATTGTCTCTACAAATAACTTAGCAGATACTTTTACTAAGACTCTTACGGAGAAGGTCTTTTCTGTACAGGTTGAGTCAATAGGGGTTAAGTTGTTAGATAGCATAACCTATTGCTCCTTCGTGCAAGTGGGAATCTGTTGGGATTATGATATGCCCGAAAGACCACTAGCACAATGTCATCAATATATCTGGATATTTGTAATTAATAATTATTGTCATCTTACTTTTATGAGCATGTTTCTCTCTTGTATGGTTGGCTTATATATATATGTGTCTGTAAGGCTCTTACTTCAAGTGTTGACTTGGCTACGTGGTGATTTTGTACAGAAGGTCCAAATTATGGTTACTTGTTAAGCAAAAATATTTTGTCCATAACTAAGTAGTAGAGTTGGACACTCTATTATGGTAGAAATTATTGTGAATAAGTTCCATTTACTGTAGGGTGATCTACCTTGATCATGGATAGGGTTTCAGACTTAAAGAATTAATGCTTAAATATGTGCTAGATTTTAATTTTGCTAAATTAGGTGCTTAAACAAGATTAGCCCGACAAGTTTTAAAAGCTAGTTTAAAGAACAATAGCCAATTTGAAAACATTCTTGAGAGCGAAGAGAAAATTTTTGGAAAGCGTAAACATTTTGAATAGCACTAATGTGCTTTCAAGATTGGATTTGAGGTATACCATATAATGAGGGTTGTTACCCCTTATTTTGCCACGTTTCCTTCCTTGTAACTCCCTCTTCAATCTTCATCTCTTTTGGTTCTTGAATATATTGAGCTTCTGATGAGATCAATTTGCTTTATACATGAATTTGCAACTCAAAGGATTCACAAGTTTGATCATCATATCATCTTCATTTCTCTAAGTTTTGATTTGTGATCTTCAAGATCTTCACTCTTTTAGCTTTTCAAGACTTCAAATGATCTCCCAATCTATGACTAATTTGAAACATACAAAACTTGTACAAGCCATGATTAGTTAACATTGATCGTATGACTAAGATTTGGTTATCATCAAAATATGAGATCAAAGCCTTCAGGTTAACAAACTCTCCATTTTTTATGATGACAAAATCTTACATATTTAAGCACATTCTTATTTGAAATCAAGGCATGAGTAAGATAGTCATAAAGATAAGTAAGATCCCCCTTACTATATGAATATCAAAGTAAGTAAGCTCCCCCTTACTATATGTATATTAAAGTTTCCTCCCATAATGATTTATGTATTTTTTTCCCTCTTTGATATCATCAAAATGAGTTAGACATGAGAAACAATGATAGAGAGACAAGTAATAGGAGCATAGAAAGGCATAAAGAGTCAAGTAAAAGCATAAAGATAAAGAGAACACAATCACTGCATTAAATCTAGCAAAAGTTTGCCATTAAAACAAAGTATGCAAGTGAAAAGGGTTTGACTAGCAAGAGTCTTAAAGAACTATCGAAAGAAATTAGAGAATAACACAATGGCCTAGCTTGATCCATTATTATCTCCATCGTCATCATTACCACCATTTTCATCATCATTGTCATTTTCATCATCACCGTTATCTTCATCATCACTTGGGGGTTTACCATCTTTCCATTGACTCAGAGGCACTAGAGGTTCATAGCCATTCTCAGTAACTCAACTAGTATATATGTCCAACCATGTGTGAATGTTTTTTTACTTGAAGTTGTAAAGGAGCGAGGCTTTTGTTAAGGTTTCTTTTTACATGGCGTACCATGTCTCAAACTTGTTCATCAAACTTTATTTTCCAGCTTATTTGCATACGAGATATAGCTTGAAGAATCTTGTCAGTATCTGACATAGCAGTTGAAGAACTCAGAGCTTGAGGAACTTGGTGACTTGACCTAATACCTTGTCGGTGATACTTATCTGATATAATAGTCTCTCTCGAAACAAGACGAGAAGCATGAAAATTCTACGCATTTACCTCATCCACGTCTATTGAGTCAGGGGCCATTTTACCAAAATTAGCTCTTCCTCATCAATGACTAGCTTTTCTTTTCTTTATTCTTTAGTACGTGTTCCCTCTATTCGAGCCCTCTTCTTGTTGAAGCACTAAGAGTGGTACTGTTGTCTCCCAAGATTACAGTTTTCTCATTAGGAGGTAATTCCAATACTTCAGATAGTTCTAAGATTTTGCCCTTAGGAATAAACAAACACATCTGTCTCATAGTAGTTGTATCAAACTTCAACATTGGATTGAATGGCTTAGAATGCTCGCTTTCTAAAGGCACCTTGTGATCTTTAAAGATTACAGTCAAAGCCATGCCATATGCTAATTCCATTATTTGCTTGTGAATATGCCACATATGAGATAGTATTAAATATGGCACAATATGGGATCCTACCATCATTAGAAACCCGATGCATAATCAAATCTTGAACAATGTGAAGCAATAGTCTATTGCATCCTATGACATCTCTATCATGAGAGGTGATACCAATGTAGAAGCCAAAATCTACAATTACGAATTCAGAGCCACTAGCAACCTATAAAGACAGAAAATGAGGAAAGCTGCGTGAGTCTTGGGACACCGGTGTGGTGCCAGCCAAAGACACTCCGGCACTCAAGTTAGTAGGTTACCGGGTAAGATAGAAAATGAAGAAAGTAGGATGGGTAAGGCAGAGGCTACCGTAATTCTGGCATCGTTTTAGGGAGTGTAGGCCGTGAAGATATGGAAGAGAGAAGGGAAGTAAGACTAGTAAGGCTAGTACTCGATGCTTTCTCCTTGTGTAGGCGTGGCCTACTTATAGGTGTGGTCAAGCCAAGAGTCACGAACCCTTAGGACTTGTACTCTTGGTAGACTACCTAATCACTTACCGCGTAAGATTGAGGTAGTCTCTATCTCGAATCCTTCGTCGATTATCCGCTTCTCATAGGCTGGGTGAACGCGATAGGTCTGGAGTCGCTCATCCCTTAAGACTTGCAACTTGAGTAGACTATCTCAATGAAGTAATTACTTATCCCGTAGGATAGGCCTTCATCCAAACTTGTCGTTCATCACGTTCTATAGTAGTCTAGTCCCTTAAGGTATCCTCTGTGGTCGCTTATCTTTTACGGTAGGCTAGTCCCATAGGACTCTCTCTTAGCTGTTAATCCGTTTGCACCCGGTAAGGCCATGGTTGCGCTCGAGTTCGTTGTCGGGCACCTACATGAGATAATCCATTCTTTGGGCCTAGCGTAGAGCTAGGGGCCTCCGCGTGGGCTCCTTCAGTAGTAGGTTGTGACTTATAGTGCTATATGCAGGCCTTGGCCCAAGTATTAGCGTCGTTTGGGGCTAAGAGAACCATCGTGATTGGACCGAGGGTCCAAGCCCATTTTTTGCATTAACAGTTTGTCCCCCCACTCCCTAAGTCGAAGAGTCTTCGAGTTAGGGAGTAAATTGCTCGTAAAGTGAGCTCGACTTGTACTCCTTGGGAAAAATTTGCAACTCACCACGCGAGTGGTTAACAGCCTACCAAATGTTGGTGGGTAATTTCACATCTTACTGTAGTTTTTTTTTTTGAATTGCGCGGCCGATTATTTCTATAATGGTGCTTCGTATCCCACTGTCACATTCAAAAGTTGCACAGCCTACCACGTTCAGTTTTACAGCTCGCAACCTACCATTTTTCCTTGAAGTCGCGTAATCTACCATATCTTTTCTTGGATGGGTCCGTAGCCTACCAGAATTGTGCATTCAACGCCGCAGCCTACCATTTACTCACTTGCTACTTACAACTTAAAATTGTTTTCACAGCTCGCAGCCTACCGTTGTTTGTCGTAACGTGGCAGACTACTATTTCTCCTTGTTTTTTCTTCCACAACGAGTTTTGCAAAAGTTGTGAAGTCTTAGGAAGGAAAGATAAATGTGCGCCTTCTTATCGTAAATTGAGGAGTTGACTAGAGCCTACCATTGGTAGGCTCCAAAAATGTGCTTACCTCTAAATCGTACACTTCCTTGAGTTGGAGACGGAGCCTACCATGCTAGTAGGACTCAAAAAGTGTGCACCAAAGTGTTGTAACCTTTTTTCCCCTCTCTACACATAGTAGGGTGAATTGGTGTTGTAGCTCTCATTCATAGCCACATAGACTACCATTGTAACTTTTTCATCCATAGCTGCGTGCACTACCATAGAAATCCATTTCTTCATCATAGTCAAGTGGACTACAACGACCATTCTTACTCGTATTCAAACAGGCTACTACAACAATCTCTTACTCGTAGCCAAGTAGGCTACCATTTGTTATTGTTGTATCCTTGCAGCCTACCGTGGTTGGTAGGACCTAACATGAGGTATTTTAAAACCAAGTGATTGCCTACTATAGTTGGTAGGCTCTTACTAACATGTAAGAGTCCTTAGGACAGTGCATATGTGCTTAGTGCGATAAATAATAAATTGAGCTTACAAGTACCCTTAGAATGGTAGGGTGACTCCTCTAGAAACTAGTGATATTAAGTTGACCCTTTTAGTTGAGCCAAACATACGGTAAGATAATCATTTTGGTGAAGCCTATCGTAGGCATTGACTTTAACGTATCGTAGGATGACCCTTTTGATGGGCTAAAAGTATAAGATCCTCTTATTAGGATAGAGGCATTTACTACCTTTTGTTATAGGTATAACATGTTAGAGACTTTGTTTTGTCCTCTTCTGGCTAATTGGATAAGTTTAGAAGGTTTGCGACCCTTCTTAAATAAGCAAGGCAAGTTGGGGACTCCATGGATCCATTCTTGACAATTTGAGTATGTTTTGAGGGTCCGCGACTCCTCTTTGATGAATATAGTAGGCTAAGGAATTCGTGAGTCCGTTTCTAACCATTTGAGTATGTTTGGAGGGCCTAGGACTTCTCTCTTTTTTGTAAGCTATATTGCTCTTGATCGGACGGTCGTCGTCTTTCCCTATTTAGGAGGGCAAACTACCATAGGGGTAGTTTGGATCTTAATCGGTTAGCCCCAAGAGTGGCCTACCATTGCGTAGACTTAGGGTAGGGTAGCTTTGCTTTTAGAGGCCACGCCACTTGTAGGTCGATAATCTTAGAGCTTACCGTAATAGGTGGGTCCCCCTAGGATACTAAGTAGCGGTGTAATGATATCGGAACCTACCGTAGTAGGTAGATCCCCTTAGGATCCTAGGCTGATGGGTTGATAATTTCGGAGCCTACCGTAATAGGATGCAGTATACAAGAGGACAAGTTGGTACATTCCACATTTCAAATTCTACCTTAGTAGGTTGCTCCCTTTGGGATTTTAAGATGGTTGGTTAGTCATTCCGGACCCTACCATAGTAGATTGCGCCCTTTAGGCATCTTAGTTGGTAGACGGATCACTTTGGACCCTACCATAGTAGGTTGTGCCTTTTTGGCATCTTAGTTGCTAGATGGGTCCCTTCGGACCCTACCGTAGTAGGTTGCGCCTTTTAGGCGTCTTAGTTGATAGGTAGATTACTCGGACCCTACCATAGTAGGTTGCGCCATTTAGGCGTCTTAGTTGGCAGGTGGGTCACTTGGACCCTACCATAGTAGGCTGCGCCCCTTAGGCGTATTAGTTGGTAGGTGGGTCACTTAGACCTTACCATAGTAGCTTGCGCCATTTAGGCGTCTTGTTTGGTAGGTAGGTCACTTGGACCCTACCATAGTAGGCTGCAACCATTAGGCGTCTTGTTTGGTAGGTAGGTCACTTGGACCCTACTATAGTAGGTTCCGCTGTTTAGGCGTCTTAGTTGGTAGATGGGTCACTTGGACCCTACCTTAGTAGGTTGCGCCCCTTAAGCGTTTCAGTTGGTAGGTGGGTCACTTAGACCCTACCATAGTAGGTTGTGCCATTTAGGCGTCTTGTTTAGTAAGTAGGTCACTTGGACCCTACTATAGTAGGTTGCGCTGTTTAGGCGTCTTAGTTGGTAGGTAGGTCACTTGGACCTTACCATAATAGGTTGCACCGTTTAGGCATCTTAGTTGATAGGTAGGTTATTCGGACCCTACCATAGCAGGTTGCGCCTTTTTGGCATCTTAGTAGGTAGATGGGTCCCTTCGGACCCTACCATAGTAGGCTGCGCCGTTTAGGCGTCTTAGTTGATAGGTAGATTACTCGGACCCTACCATAGTAGGTTGCGCCATTTAGGCGTCTTAGTTGGCAGGTGGGTCACTTGGACCTTACCATAGTAGGCTGCGTCCCTTAGGCGTCTTAGTTGGTAGGTGGGTCACTTAGACCCTACCATAGTAGCTTGTGCCATTTAGGCGTCTTGTTTGGTAGGTAGGTCACTTGGACCCTACCATAGTAGGCTGCGACCCTTAGGCGTCTTGTTTGGTAGGTAGGTCACTTGGACCCTACTATAATAGGTTGCGCCGTTTTGGCGTTTTGTTTGGTAGGTAGGTCACTTGGACCCTACCATAATAGGTTGCGTCGTTTAGGTGTCTTGTTTGGTAGGTAGGTCACTTGGACCCTACCATAATAGGTTGCGTCGTTTAGGCGTCTTAGTTGGTAAGCAGGTCACTTGGACCCTACCATAGTAGGTTGCGCCGTTTAGGCGTCTTAGCTGCTAAGTAGGTTACTCGGACCATACCATAGTAGGTTGTGCCATTTAGGCGTCTTAGTTGGTAGGTGGGTCACTTGGACCCTACCATAGTAGGTTGCGCCATTTAGGCGTCTTGTTTAGTAGGTTGGTCACTTGGACCCTACCATAGTAGGTTGCGCCATTTAGGCGTCTTAGTTGGTAGGTAGGTTACTCGGACCCTACCATAGTAGGTTGCGCCATTTAGGCGTCTTATTTGATAGGTGGGTCACTTAGAACCTACCATAGTAAGCTGCGCCCCTTAGGCATCTTGTTTGGTAAATGGGTCATTTCAAACATGCCTTCAGACCTCGGAATCTTAACTAGACAAATTATTCAATGAGTGGGCCGAAACACGTTGCCTTTTCATTTTGAGAAACTAATTACAATGATTGCTCCTGGGCATGTCACCGATTGAGACTGATTCTACTAACCCCTTGGAGGGGAGACTAACTTAAGACTAATGACCCCCTAGAGGGGCTATTAACTAAAGGTCGCTAATGCTGAAAGTAATGTTTGTTAAGGCGAATGGTATTTCGACTATTGTGACTGAGATATGCTTGCGATAGGTTGCTTGAATTGAGCTTGCACGGTAGCTTGTTCCAGTTGGTATACGACATTGTAATCTGGTTGTCTTTGGGTGGTTCTCCGTTGCGCTCTTATTTCACCAATCCCTCGCTGGGTAGGGAACTTGATCACTTGGTGGTAAGTGGATGAAACAGCTTTCATATCATGGATCCATGGTCTTCCCAAAATGATGTTGTAGGGCGATGGAAAATCTATCACCGAGAATTGAGTCAAGAGGTTTACGTTGTGTGCATCAATAGGAATGATAATCTCCCCAATGGTGCTCTTGCTCTCGCTGCTAAATCCTACTAGTATGGTTGTGGAGCGCATGATGCAAGATTCATCAATTCCTATTTCTTTAAGGGTTTTTAACATGAGTACATTGGCAGCGCCACCGTTGTCAACCTGTATTTTCCTAACCAACCGGTTGGCCACCATCAACTCAATGACTAGGGCATTGTAATGCGGGTCATCTTGGTAGTTTGTTCCCTGGTTGGAGAACGTGATGACTTCTCCTTGTTCGGACTCCCTTAATCGTTGGGGCTAAAGTCAGATTTGAACGCACGTCCGGTGCGTATATTTGTTGCCAAGTGAGCAGTCCCACCAACCCTTGATCTGCCAGTGATGACATTGACGGTATGCTCATATCTTGGTGATCTTGGCGAAGTGGTATCCTGAGTCGCATGCTCTCCTTCTCCTTGGGCCATCATTCTTCTCCTGTGGATTTGTTCTTGTTCAAGTAATCGTCTATTATCTTGTGAGTGGTTGCTCATTTGCTCATCCGTAGTGTAAGTCTCATATCTTCTATGATGTTGATCAGATGTTGTAGTCCGTCTATGATCTCGCCTATCGTAGCGCGGTGAGGAGGGATGGTATTTGGCTCTATCTTCTTCCCACTTGATCTGGGCCCACGCCTTGGCGAGGACATCCTCCATAGTCTTGCATGGGTATTTGGTTAACTCTTTATACAAGTCCGACTCGTGAAGTAGACCCTTGCGGAAGGCAGAGATAGCTGTGGCCGTGTCATAATTCAGGATGGACACCCTTTCCTTGTTAAATCTGCCCGTAGGGATTCTTCCCTCCTTTGCACAATCAAGTAGAGGTTGTCTGACTTTTTTTTAACTTCCTGCTGCTCGCGAATTGCTCCACGAACATGTCTATCAACTGGGCAAAAGAGGAGATACAGTTATTCGGCAAGCTCGTGTACCATTGTAAGGCGGGTCCTACTAAGCTGGAGCCGAAGCCCTTGCACATGCAGGCTTTTCTCGAATCTCGCAGAATGGCTACTGTGAGCATTCTTTGCTTGTACTGCATTATGTGGTCATCGGGATCGGTGGTCCCATGGTAGGGCCTCATGTTTGGAAAGCTAAACTTTGCCGGCATCTCTACCATGGCGATGGTGTCAACAAACGACGAGTCAACAAAACTATTTACCGCACTCTTCTTGATGGGGACAGGTACCCCAGGGATCCTTTGGATTAAGGATTCAATTTCTTGGAATCGACTAAGGATGTCCTGGTTCGGTACTCTTTCATCTGTTGACTGAGTCGGTAGTCGCTCAGTAGCGACGGTAGTTTGGAGGTAGACCCCACTCCCAGGCGTCTGTTGTGGTGTAGACCCAAGGGATTGCATGGGTACCATCGACTGTCCATGGGCGATTGACTTCCCGAGGATAGATGGGGTAGCGGACGCTGTGAGGGTCTTGACCCTTTCCTCTAGCACAATATTTTCTTGGCATAAGACAGTGTTTTTCGCCTCAAGTTCTTTCAGCTTGTCCTTGCAAGCTTCCATCTCGGCCATCAAAGCATCCATCTGTGCTTGGAGATCGTTTTGAGTACTCGTTTCAGCCATCGTTTTCGTCGCAAGTAGTCGTACTCGAGGGTTTCGTAGCCTTCTGTTCAGGTAACTAAATTGTTAAGGCCCCACGGTGGGTGCCAAATTATAGATGCCAAAATCTACAATTACGAATTCAGAGCCACTAGCAACCTGCAAAGATAGAAAATGAGGAAAGCTGCGTGAGTCTTGGGACACCTGTATGGTGCCGGTCAAAGACACTCTGACGCTCAAGTCAGTAGGTTACCGGGTAAGATAGAAAATGAAGAAAGTAAGATGGGTAAGGCAAAGGCTACCATAATTCTGGCATCGTTTTAGGGAGTGTAGGCCGTGAAGATGTGGAAGGGAGAAGGGAAGTAAGGCTAGTAAGGCTAGTACTCGATGCCTTCTCCTTGTGTAAGCGTGGCCTACTTATAGGTGTGGTCAAGCCAAGAGTCACGGACCCTTAGGACTTGTACTCTCGGTAGACTACCTGATCGCTTACCGCGTAAGATTGAGGTAGTCTCTATCTCGAATCCTTCGTCGATTATCCGCTTCTTGTAGGCTGGGCAAACGCGATAGGTCTGGAGTCGATCATCCCCTAAGACTTGCAACTTGAGTAGACTACCTCAAGGAAGTAATTACTTATCCCGTAGGATAGGCCTTCATCCAAACTTGTTGTTCATCACGTTCTATAGTAGTCTAGTCCCTTAAGGTATCCTCTGTGGTCGCTTATCTGTTACGGTAGGCTAGTCCCATAGGACTCTCTCTTAGCTGTTAATCCGTTTGCACCCGGTGAGGCCATGGGTTGCGCTCAAGTCCGTCGTCAGGCACCTACATGAGAT
Source organism: Ehretia macrophylla (assembly GCA_037974665.1). Lineage (NCBI taxonomy): Eukaryota > Viridiplantae > Streptophyta > Magnoliopsida > Boraginales > Ehretiaceae > Ehretia > Ehretia macrophylla. Next base: position 12,064,547 of record CM075768.1, read on the forward strand.
AATCCATTCTTTGGGCCTAGCGTAGAGCTAGGGGCCTCCGTGTGGACTCCTTCAGTAGTAAGCTGCGACTTATGGTGCTATATGCAGGCCTTGGCCCAAGTATTAACGTCGTTTGGGCTAAGAGAACCATTGTGATTGGACCGAGGGTCCAAGCCCATTTTTTGCATTAACAACCAGGCATGCAATTATCAACAACTTCCCAAATCATAGCTACCATTGCATTTCTATCATCGATATGCATATCAGGATATCCTTTTGTACAATAATATCATTGACTAACTACAAGAAATTGAAATAATGAACTTAGATAGCTCGTAGTGAGTATAATGTTCACTCCCCTTACTATTGACCTTAAGGTATTATGATTTCCTTCATACAAGTTAATGTATAATTCACGGACCAAACTCTCATATGTTTCACATGCAATGAACATAAAATTATCAAGATCTTGAAATTTCAAGCATTCAACTACATCGGTACTTTCAAATGAGGATTCAACAATAGGGTTATTTGCAATCACTTTGCTCCGGAGGATCAAGAGAAGACGATTCGGTCACATTTTTAGTAATACATCAATAATTGATATTTTGTGTTATCAATGATATTTTTTATTTTTTCTCAAAAAAAATTGATTATTATATTCTCATTAGTTATTTTGAGTTAAAATTATTTATTTAGACTTTTTTTTGGTTGGATGTTAAAAGATGATATAAAGAAAAAATTATTATAGTTAGTTTATGTTATTTCTTTTCATTAAAATAAAAATCTCTGTATTAAACAAGAAGGGAAATTTGAGCCAATAGTCCATATTATTTTCCTAAAGTTTCAAATTTATCTCTATTATTCAAAATTAGTCAATTTAGTCTTTATCGTTTCACAAAAATTTTAAATTCGTCTCTATTATTTAAAGTTAGCCAATTTAATTATTTATTATTATTTTTTAAAAAAATTCAGTTTAGTCCTTGTCTGAATTGGCTAAATTAAAATTCTTTGAAAAATAATAGGGAATAAATTATTTTGAACAGTAGGGATGAATTTAAATTTTTTTGAAAAATAATAGGGATCAATTAAATAATAAGAACGAATTTAAAATTTTAAAAAAATAAACAAGGCTTTTTATGTAATTTTTCCTAACCAGATAGGAACGAAGATGAAATTTAAGACTTTTGTTTTTTGCTTTTATTATTCACCTTTTGACTCTTTGAGCAAATAAGTGAATAATAGTTAAGGCATTTGCCTTTTACTCAATTTTGTCTCCACATGTTTATAACTAGATGTGTTTCACGTTGCCTAATATCTCACCTTCCACCCCTTCTGAAGGAGCTCCTATAAATCGCCCATCGTTCCTAGCTTGCTTTGTACCTTTCCTTTGAACATGGCCCGCCCTATGCTCTTGTTCAAGTGCTTTTTGTTTTTTCTCTCTTGTACATGTGCTTCTGCCCGAGTCATAGAACATACATTTCATGTAAGTTTGAATGCAAAATGTTCATTACATTCCTTATTTCGTTAGGCTATGTGCACCTTGATCTTTGACCTTGCACATTACCAACACACTACCTCGTCTAAATGATGATTAAGTGCAAATTTCACTACACTGTGCTGCAAACAACTCAGCAAAATCTGGCTCGAATTTCAGATTTGAATCTATTGGGGGTAGAGCAAATGGGGATAGTGGGTAAAAAAGAAAAAACTTCACATGGGTAGCACCATTCTCCTCGATTATACAGAAACGGTCAACTCTTATTTGACCACTTTTATCTTTTTAATTTATAAAAAATAGCTACACTGAACCTGTTCGCTGAAAAAAATGAGTATGATTAAAGTTCAAAGATTGTAAAACTTTATATTTGTGTTGTTGCAGGTGGAAAGTGTTGCTCTTCAGCGGCTGTGCAAGAAGCAAGTTGTAACTGTAGTGAACGGAAGTCTTCCTGGTCCAACAATCTACGCAAGAGAGGGTGATACTCTTGTTGTTCATGTCCTTAACAAGTCGCCCTACAACATCACTATACATTGGTAAGTCTCAAAACCTATATTAATTCATGCAGCTATTTCATTTTGAGAAATATCTTTTTCTTTTGGGAAAATGTTACATTAGTCCCTATTATTTTTCAAACATTTTAATTTCATTCCTATTGTTTAAAATTTTTCAATTTCATCCTTATTGTTTTTTCTTAAAAGTTTCAATTTTGTCTCTATTATTTACAAAAAGTTTTAATTTCATCCTTATTATTTTCCTAATGTTTTAAATTCGTCTCTATTATTTAAAATTATTAAATTTAGTCCATATTATTTTGTAAAAAAATTCAAATTCATCCCTATTTTTTCTCAGAAAATTTCAATTTAGTCTTTGAATATTAAGGACGAATTTGAAACTTTAAAAAAATACTAGGGATGAAGTTGAAACTTTTAAGAAAATAATAGGGATGAAAATAAAAAATTTTAAAACAATAAAGATAAAATTAAAACTTTTTGGCAAACAATAGGGATGAAATTAAAAAATTTTAAACAATAGAAATGAAATTAAAACTTTCGGAAAAATAATAGGGATAAAATTGAGAAATATTAAATAATATGGATGAAATTAAAATTTTTTGAAAACAATAGGGACTAAATGTGAAAATTTTCCTTTTCTTAAAATATATTTTATAAAGTCAAAAAACCTTTGGTTGAATGAATCCGCAACCGTTAACAGACAAACTATTTTACTGCAACAGATTCAGTGAATACTTTGATCTGATATCTTCATTAAAGTTGTATGAGCATGAACGACCTCTCTTATTTTGTGCAGGCATGGAGTAACTCAATTTTTAAGTTGTTGGGCAGATGGAACTGAATATATAAGTCAATGTCCAATACGTACAGGAAATAAATACACTTACCGGTTTAATATAACTGGCCAAGAAGGGACATTCTGGTGGCATGCACATTCAGGCTTCCAGAGAACAACAGTTTATGGGGCTCTTATTATTTACCCGCGGACTGGTCGTTCTTATCCATTCCCAAAACCGTATAAGGAAGTTCCAATCATGTTAGGTATTATTTTACGAGTTGTGATTTCTTCATAATTAAAATCTTTCCCACAACATGCAGTACTCTTTCTAGTTTTTGTATTTTATCTTAACGTCCAAAAGATCATTTTCATATTTTCCATTTGGAGATATTAAGCAGAAGGAACTTTAGGAATTGATAGATGTCAATGTTAAGCTTTTCAGTTTATAAAGATAGATCTTTTTTATTTTTTTATTTTTAAATGAAAATAGACCTACTCGATGTACGTATAATGCAGATATAAATTTAGAAAGATTAGCAAACATCTAACAGAGAAAGTCCCATTATATTGTGATTGCAGGAGAGTGGTATAATGAGAATGTTGTTTTACTCGAGAAACAATTGGATGTCACTGGTAATGGACCCAATAGCTCTGATGCTTTCACCATCAATGGTTGGCCGGGCGAGTTCTATTCGTGCTCTTCAGATCGTAAGTATCATCAACTTTTTGTGATGCTTTTGGTTTTGTTACCTGGTTTGATATATGTACTACAGTTTATCGGATGAGTAGTAAATTTTTACTTCATGAGCAACACGAGAATTAGAATGCTCTTGATTTAATATTAACAATTGAAAAAGGAAGATCATCTCAGTTTTGTCTCTATTATATCAATCGCTCCCTCCAGACCCATTTTGCCTTTGTCCAAAAAAAAAGACCCATTTTGGCTTCTGTGAGCATATTAGCCCGATTTTCATGTGTGTGGACCTTTGTCAACTTCATTAACATTATCTCTATTTGAATAGGATTAGGACAATAATCCTAATCCTTCGTTACATGTTAAAATTTTTCATGTGTGGGGACCTTTATATGGTTATGGTACATGGCATTCTTTCTGAGGTACGTAGTTAATAGTAGTCAAAATTGTTGAATCCAATTACAATATAATAACCCTTTATTATAATATGTGTTCGTAGAATGATTACAAAATACAAACTTACTATATTATACTTCTTGCAACTAGCACTTTGGAGACACAATATTCGCATGACACACTTGTAGTAGCAGCTACATACTTAGCTTCATATATTGATAAAGTGACTATTGATTGTTTCTTTGAAGTCCATGTGAATATTGTGTCTCCAACGTAGAACATGAACCCTGTTGTACTTTTTCAATCATCCATGTCTCCAGCCCAATCATTGTCACTATATCCCACTAGCTTGAAGTTGCTTGTAGAGGGATTTTTTTGTTAAAAGGAAATTTTCATTAAATAAAAACAAATTACATTAGCCTACCCCAACGGTAGGCTTGTTTCCTAATAGTAGCAAAGATAAAGGATCAGATACATTTGATAACCAATCAAGTGGTAAAAGATTGAGACGAATCTGGTTAGTAATCCAATCAGCAGTAGCATTGGATGTTCTTCGAATGAGTGTGATGTGAATGTCACTCCTCTTTGCAAGTTCAATCTGAATGTTTGTGATGATTGGGTCAATTTTCCAGTTGCATTGTGATTTGTGGGACAAGAGGACGTGGTAGACCTCCTCGTAGTTTGTCTTGATGATAATGCTTGAATCGCCATAGGAACTTACAAGGTTGACTGCACTAAGTAGTGCAAGAGCTTCTGTTTGCTGGGAAAATTCATAGAGTGAGGAGAAGGCGAGGCCATTGACCAGGTGACCATTATGGTTCCTACAAAAGGCTACTAGTCCTACAGGGTTTCCAACAAAAGAAAATGAGGAGTCATAGTTAATCTTAAGTTTGCCTCTATCAGGGGAAGCCACCTAGTAGGAATAGCCAAGTGAGGAGATGAGATTCCAGTCGAGAGTGTTTGTGACCAAGTTGTTATGGGTCGAAGCTCCCTTGAATTCCATGTTGTAGTGATTAGTTGTTACAACTATCTTGATTAGGCAAGTATTGATCCTGTCAAAAACAAATGAGTTACTTCTTTTCTAGATTTGCCAACATAGATGAGCAATAATCGATTCAACATGCCCTTTTTTATAACCTGGTTCATGCATTTTTTGAGAATGTACAAGTACCAAACATCAAATCTAGTGATGCAATTCTCATCCAGGTAGTATTGAAGTGGCAAACAATCCTACAATATTTGCTCTAAGGGCAAAGGAGCAAAAGATACTTAATGGTTTCCGGCTTAGATTTGCAAATATTGCTGTGGGGGCTGTCAGAACACTTCTTTCTAAACTTGTTATCTTCTGTTGCAAAAAGGTTTCTGAAGGCTTTCCAGATGAAGGCATTAAGCTTTGCTGGGGCTTTAACATTCGAAATAGCTCGTCAAAGCTGCTTAGGGAAAGTGTATGATGATCCATGGGTGGAGTTAGGACTTCTGTTGGCATTTTTTAGGCTAGAATATCCACTCTTAATAGAAAAGCATCCTGATTTGGTATGAGGCCAAACAATAGTGTCCTCTTTGGAGTTTGCCGATAGTTGAATGCTGAAAATGCTTCTTTGAGTGCTTTTGTCAAATAGCTGCTCGATCAAATTCCTATTCCATCTATTGCCTGAGATGAGCTCATTGACTATCTTGAGTTGACAGTTTGAATGTTTTTGAATAGCTTTGAATTGGGGAGTCTACGGGTTGTCCCAAATATTAATACGACTACTATTTCCAAGCTGCCAAATAGCTGTTTTCTTAATGAAGTCCTTTCCCACAACAAGGCTTCTGTAAGCCCATTAGGGTTTTGTGCCGACTTTTGCATTCCAGAAATCTTCATTAGGATGGTATTTCCCTTTGATGATCTTGGCAGTGAGTAAGGATGGGTTCATCAAGATTCTCCAAACTTGTAGAGGGATAGAACATGCCATAATAAATAATGCCTTTTTCTATGTATCAAAGAGTTCTTTTTGCAACCTTGAAGTGATGAATTGTCGGAGTCTCCATGAACCTGTTGATGAGTCATACTCTGAATAGGACGTCCAGTCTTGTGCATGTCAAATATCGTAGGCTCCTGACCAGGCTCTTATACAATGTTGGATCCACCTTTTTAACTTTGTCATATCTTGATAGCTTTACTCCACATTCCACTAAGGTGTTTATTGGCTTGCAGTTGTCCATATTGAACTTCTTGAGAATTTCCTTTGCATATCCTTCTTGGGATATAAAGATGCCATCATCCATCTATTTCACTTCAATTTCGAGATAGTATGTCATGAGCCCAATGTCCATCATTTCAAATTCTTGTTCTATTGCCTTGTTGAAGTCTTCTCACATTTTTGGATTGCTTCTGGTGAAGATCAAGTCATCCACGTATAGGCAAACAATCATAATATCCCCCTTTTCATCCACTTTTGTATATAGTGCATGCTCGTGAGGACAGTTTTTGAAATTATTCTCTTCAAAGTACTTATCGATTCTAGTATTCCATGCTCGAGGAGCTTGCTTCAGCCCATACAAAGCCTTTTTCAACTTCAAGACCTTGTCTTCATGACCTAAAACGATGTAGCCTTCAGGTTTCTCAAGGTATACTTCTTCTTCGAGAAATCCATTCAAGAATGTTGATTTAAAATCTATCTGATAGATCTTCCACTTTTTTTTGCACTGCTATTGAGATCAGCAATCTTATTATTTCTAGCCAAGCAACTGGTGCGCAGACTTCATCATGGTCACTACCAACTCTTTATTTGTAGCCTTTGGCCACCAATCTTACTTTGTCTCTTTCAACTTCTCCTTTGGCAATCTTCTTAGCTTTGTAGACCCATTTACTCCAATTTTCTTGTGTCCTTTAGGTAAGGTTGCCAGCTCTCACGTGTTATTTTTCTTGATTGCTTTAATCTCCTCATCCATAGCTTCCCTTCATTCTTTGTTTTTTGCAGCTTCTTCATAGTTGAGAGGCTCGTAATCATCAAAGAGACAGAATAGAGTGAGGTCATTTCAATTCTCTGTTACCTCATAAATTTCTTGTAGCGTCCTTATTCGGTGAGGCCTTTCATCCGAGCTCTCTGTTGGTGATGATGATACTTCATGTGATGCTGTTGGTGAGAAAGGTAGAGTCTCATGATTTGTTTCTTCTTCAATTCTTGCAGTTTGTTCTTCATGTATTGGGAAGAACTGATATTGTTCATTTTCTTCTTTACTTTAGTCCCACAAGCTCTTCTCGTCGAACACTACGTCTCTGCTTATGGTGGACTTCTTTATACTTAGATTGTATAACTTGTATCCTTCCAAGTTCTGGTCATAGCCGATGAAGATGTACTTCTCCCTCTTATCGTCAAGTTTTGATCTTTTCTAGTGTGGAACATGTACATAGGCTATGTTTCCAAATACTTGTAGGTGTGCGATACTTGGCTTGTAGCCGTTCTATGCTTCTTGGGGTATTTTGTTCCAAACGCTTCTTGTGGGATAACGATTTGACAGATACAATAAACAATCTACAGCTTCAGCCCAGAATTATTTCGGTATCATCTTGCTATTGAGAATGCTTCTTTCGATGTCGAGGATGGACTTGTTCTTCCTCTCAACGACTTCATTATGTTGTGGTGAGTAAGGAAGGGTGAGTGGACGTAATATGCCTTGAACTCAAGTGAGTTGAATTCTCCCCCTTTATCAGATATCATCGCCTTTATTGTATATCTACTTTGTTTCTCCATAAGTGCCTTGAATTTCTTGAAGGCATTGAAGACCTCTGATTTTTCTTTTAGAAAATACACCTATGTCTTTCTACTGAAATCATCAATGAAAAGAAAGAAGTACATATTTTTGCCAAATAATGTTGGGTTAATTAGGCCACACACATCGGTGTGAACTAACTCCAATGGCCTCCTTGTTCTTGATAATGCCTCTTATAGGAAGCTTTTTCAGAATTGCTTACTAAGTAAACATCCTACACATAGTTGATTGGAATGATTGATGAAAGGTAGACCCTTAACCATATTCTTTTTTGATAGTAACTTTAGCCCTCCAAAATTGAGATGGCCAAACCTCAAGTTCCATAGCCATGAGGTGTCTTCCAAGCATGCTTTTAAGCATTTTAGGCTATCATTTTGAATATTCAATAGAAACATTCTATTATTGTTCATGGGCACTTGGGCAATTAAGTTTTTCTCTATGATCTCTTAGGAAGAGACTATGATTTTTCATGTGGATATCATAGCCCTTTTCTAAGAGATGGCCCATGCTCAAGATATTGGCCTTCATGTCAGACACGTAGTATATATTAGAGATAAATTGGTGTCTTCTATCTTTTAGGCGGATGAGTATTTTTCCTTTGCCCTTGACAGGAGTCTTAGATAGATCTCTAAACGTTACATTTTCGTTTACCGATTCATCAAGCTTGACAAAAATTTTCTTGTTGTCGCACATGTAGTTGCTTGCACCTATGTCGAGGTACCATGTATGTTGTTCTCTGTCTTCGTATCCCTTGTATGCGATCAAGAGGGTGGAGTCTACCTCATCATTCTTTTGTTCAGTGTAATTGGATCTCTCCTCTACATTCTTGGTGGAAGTTTGGTATTCTGAGGCATAGTGACTGAATTTGTGACAATTGTAACATTCAACTTTGGACTTTATATACCTTGGTCGTTGAGCTCCTCCTCTTCCATGTCCACTTGATGATCTATTTTTATCCTCTTTTTTGTTGTTGGGCATGTTGTATCCTCATCTTCCTCGGCCACGTCCACGACCATGACCACGTCCACGTCCACGTCCACGTCCTTGTCCACGTCCTCGTCCTTTTTGGCTTCTTTCATTGCCAAAGTCTTTAAATTCTTTATTAAGCTTGAGTTTGGCTTGAAGGACTTGATCTAGTGATTCTTTATTCCTCTTCTTGATTTTTTTCTTCATGTACTTGTAGCTTACTAGTGAGTTTATAACGGTCATTTTCTCTAGATCATTAGATTCTTCAATTGTTACTACCACGTTATCAAATTTTGAATCTAATGATCAGAGAATCTTTCAATGTCACTCATGCTTTCACCATTTGTTTGTAGTTGATTAACTATTGATTGAACTCTTGAGACATAATCTGAGATTGACTCAGATTCTTTCATTTGAAAATTTTAAAACTCGACTCTAAGAGTTTGAAGACGAATTTTTCTTACCTTGTCAATTCCTTGGTATGCATTTTCAAGAATCTCCTATGCTTTCTTAGTTGTTGAAGCTTGGGCAATCTTCTGAAACGTGGCATCATCTACGACTTGTTGGATGATTGAAAGAGCCTTTTGATCTTTCATCTTAAAATCCTTCAAATCCTTCTTTTGTGCTTGAGTAAGAGTGGCCTCATCTTCAAGTACCTCGTAGCCTTCTTCAATAACATTTCATATATCTTGGCCACCAAGATATGTCTTCATTTAGATGTTCCACCTTCTGTAGTTGTCGTTGGAGAGCCATGAAAATGGGAATGCTAGACTTGATGTAGCCATAACCTAGCTCTTCATACTACTTTGTTGAATCCAAATACAATATAATAACCCTTTATTATAATATGTGCTTGTACAATGATTACAAGGAACAAACTTATTATATTATTTCTTGCAACTAGTAGTTACGGGAAGACACAATATGACTTTTATACAAGACAACCAATGTATATTTTATTAGCACTAACTCAACTCTCACAATATTTAATTCTTACAACTCAGCTCTTCTTACTTCTACAACACACACCATATACCCAAACTCTCTTTGCGAAGAACATCTATCTTTCTTCTCTGCTCATGACTCCACACATCACAATGAAGCACAAGGCCCATATTTATACTTGAGCTTAAGTCGGTTGGTGAGCAAAATATCAAGAGTCACCAACTTTAGAAGACTCTAGTGCATATTAAACTAATGAATAATGCTCAATGATTTTTTGTCCACCAAACAACTTTTTTCTTTTCTAATGAAGGCTCTAGAGAAACCGAGAGAGTCTTTGTTGACTCTTTCAACAATAATGGTTACGGTAAATGACTACAACAATTTTTCACTAACAAGGGCGTCGTTTTGAGATTTGTCTTCAACCACCAAAACATAGACACAACTTGGACGTACGTTAGGTTTCCAAGGATGCACTTTGTTTCCACCCAATATGCTTTTCTAGGATAGTATAGAAATATGCTTGCAACAGTCTATCACATGGACATTATAATGTTGTGTACCATTACATAGACTTTTCTTCCTACTAAAAATGAGATGAATACTCATAAGTTTAGCGTTCTTCATCTGGAATCTTTTAGTCATTTGTTCAATGTATTTTAGTTGTGATGACCATAATGTTGGATTAAGACTTGAATTCTAAATCTAATCAAATACTTGGAAGATAAATAGAATCCAATAAGAATCAAAGTACTCTAGAATATAGGGATCTTAATCTTAGTACGATTAACACTTGTATGACTTTCTAGCTTATGACACACCACAAGGTCGGTTTACTACACTTAACTATACTAGAATCCCATGTCACGTGCCACTAAGTTGGTATGTAGAGTTATGATTGAATTCTTTGAATAATAGAGAAAAATACTTTGTGGACGTAGGCCAAGTTATTATGAAACACATTAAAATTTTGTTATTTTTCACATATGTATGTACATTAAAAATATAGTTCCATTACAACAATAGTGTTACAATAGAGAGAGTTTTCGTTGTTGGAAAGAGAACCACTACAAGAATTGCTACCGCTGCTAGCTGAAAGAGATGATCTGTGCATAGAGCCTCTTGAAATAGAGAAAAGAGCAACTGAAGTTCGTTAGAGCCATGGCCGTGGTTGAAAAGTAGGCTATGTCACCAAAAACGTGAGTAGGATTGTTGTGGTTAGTGATGTGATGATCAACAGTGGGAGTGAAGGTGCATGCTACCTAGATGATACTAAGTTTAAAATTTTTTATAACGCAACAGAAACTTATAGCATGTATATCTAGGATCAAACCACATAAGTTTCACACAAAAAAAATTGCACAAACAAGAAACTGCATGTATATCGTAATCATATAAAGATAAAAAAAATCAGTAATTGTTGAATTTTATTACCTAGATTTGTTAGCTTAGATCTTAAAGAGAAACAAAAACAACCTATTTGGGAGGAGTTTTACACGCTTGAAGGAGGATCAACCAATGATTTTTTCTTATATGACCTTCTTCCTTTCTGAATAATGCTTAGTTGAATTATAGTATTCAACTCATGTATTTGTTTTCCTCAGTCATGCGTGTGGAATAGAGAGGGAGAGATAAACTTTTATTTTTTTCTTCTTTTAATTGGGCGTGTGAGTGATGTATGAGAGGTAATGGAAAGACTCCTTTATATAGATGTAAAGTGGGCTTAAAGCAGAATCCAAAAAGGTTAAGGAAAAGTGCCACAATCCTGTCAGGAATGTATCTGGACACTCTAATGCATCTAGGACTTAAGTAGTCCAATATTATCCACTCTCTACTCCTTCTAGAAGCTCCCTCATGCTACCTCACCATCCCACATGCATAGGTCACTTTTCTTGTGCTAAGGTGCTAAATTAATTCCAGCAAGATTTCATAATGAGCTCAAATGTCCAATTATGAAACCCCATTACCAAAATTGAAAGTCTTCCTAATTTAGACTCTTAGTTGCATTAGGACACTTTATTTAGAAACTCCTAGACACATGAGAAACTACCAAAATACAATACTAGCACTAAACATGAACTAGGTTTGAAAAGGGACCAAAAGAGATAAACATCCCGCTACTGAAAAGGCCAAAACACCCCTGTTAACCCCATAGCATATTTTGTCCTTTTCAACCTTAACTTATTCCACTAAAACATTATGGATGCCCTCTAAGATGAATACTGTTATCCAGAGTAGCTTGTCATACTATCTATAACCTTTGTCTTCGACCTACTAAGTAAAATTATCAAAATGCCTCTCCATGTAACATTCACAATCGATAAAGACTTTTGACCTGTACTATCTCTTTCTCACTTGCATCTTATCCTTGAGACATCTAATACATAAAATAACTATCCTCAAGATATGAAATAATTGGTCTAGGGAATGACCCTTAAGCCAAATATCTGATATACTCTTAATTGGGATATACCATTAACCTTAATCTTAGATGATCTTCCAGATTATCACAAGGGAGCGATTACTTCATCTTACGATGACAGAGATTCTATATTACATACACATGTTTCAACTAGTCATACTCATATGCCCAAAACACAGAGTTGTTGACCTACAACTGAGGTCTCACCCATAGTACATCAAGCACATAAATCTGATTTCGTAAGTTCATTGATATATGCTCAAGATTAAGAGCACTGCCTACTTATTAACATAAGGTATATTTGATCTCTATATTTGATAGTACCTATTGAGAGATCATACCTAAGGGGTCCGTTCAATGTGTGATACACACACTAGTAAGATAAGTCCGAAAACCTACCAATGACCAAGGCAGGTCACCCTATACAGGAGACTATCTCACTATAACCTTATCCTGATAAAGTGCCCAACTCCATCATACAATTATGACTAAACTCTAGATACAATTATCTATGACTTGGACCTTCTATGCCCGATCATTGTACACCTAAATTATTCATTTGAATCAAGGACCTCTATACAAGCAAATACACATAAATATAATAGAGAGAATAAAGATGAATACTTTTGTTAAAACTAATAAGTTACAATATGTATCCATCATATCTGAAATGTCATTTGCTAGTGGTCTTTTAGGGTATACCAACCCCAATAGGGAATTGACCCATATCCAGATTGAAGACTACTAGTAGAACTACCTTGAGGAGAGGAATACATTGCCAGTCTCCATGCATAACGTCGTGGTCGAAATCTCATTAGAGATGATAAAGATGATGACGGGTTGGATCTCTTTTCATTCATTGCTGTGGCGACCATAATTAGATAATATTATTAGACTCACTGGAGAGAGAGAAATAAGATGGTAATGGTGTTGCATGCCATCCATCTCTCGAAGATAGCCAAAGATAATAAGGGATGATTTGTAGGTTTAGTTGTGTTGGTCAATGGTGATGGTTAACTAGACTAATGATTGGATGTTGTTGGGATGGTTGTTAGATGATGAAGAGTCATTTGTCATTGGCTGATAGGAGATCCAACAGTTGCATCCTAAGATATATGCAATGAACGTGAACCGTTGATTCAAATCATATTTGATTATGAAGGAAAACTCTTCAAAAATTCTAGATTGACTGGTCGGTCAGATTTTTACTCACAAAACATGAGGGACCACACACATGTGGGGACCATTTCATATAAGTAAAAGTCCTGATTGATCGGTCAGTTTAAATTGTTTGAAGAGTTTTCATAAGGAAGGATATAAGTTAGTGCTTCATACTGCACAAAGAAGTTGGTACACTTGAGTTGTGGTTGAACATGCAGAGGGCCTAATACATTGCTTCACGAGCCAACTCAAGTGTGTGAGTTTATTTGGTCGCACAACATTCATCTACTATTGATGAGAGGGTATGATCTACCGGTTTGCGCTAAACATGAAGATTTTGTTAGATTGGTTTGACCAGACTTTTGACCTAATTGACGAGACTCTGACTGGATATTGATCGATTGTGCAAAGTGTTTCTATATATTTTTTGACATTCTGAATTCAAATTTGAACTCATTTGTGTCAAATTCAATTTACGATGTTGAGTTTTTGAATTTAAAAGGTGTTGACTAAAAAAACAGAAAAGGGGACGAGTCCAAAATTTGAAGGTTTAATGCTTGGTATTTCTTGCTAAAGGAAGAATTTGTCGGATTATGACTCAAATTCCAAGCCTAACAAAATACCGAAAACAAATAGAAGTCCAATAAGAGTTAAAAAGTCTAGAATCTAGGAATTCTAATTATAGTATGATTGGCACTTGTATCCTATAAATAGGACATTCCAATTTATATTTAATTGTCATGCACCACAACGTGGGTTTACCGCACTTGAATATACCAGAACCACATGTTATATGCCACTAGCTCGGTGTGTAAAGTTATGGTTGTATTCTCTAAGTAAGGAAGAAAATATTATGTGAACGTAAACCAAATAATACTGAACCACGTTAAAAAACATGGTTGTCTTGCGTATGTATGATCTTTCCAAAACACAACCTTTTGGTCTTGTATACGAACTATTTCCAAGGCAAGATTTGATGGGCTGAAAAATATAGGCTCTCTCTCTAGTATATGTGATAGGAAGCTCTCTCACTTGAATGGTTCTCTCATATTTGAGAAGCATGAGGTGTATATATACAGTTATATATAGAGAGAGAGGATAAAGATGATGACAATGATCACAATTCAATATCCTATTTCTTTGAACTTTTGGATTTATTAAGGATGAGCTAGACTATTCCTATCTGACAAAAAAAAAAAAGACTATTCCTAAACCTTCAGAACCGTTGTTTTTTTTTATCTTCAAGTCGTTCTAGATTACCCAACATCAACGCGATACAACATATTTATATGTAATCCGCGAGAATCGAGCTTACAACCTCTCACATACAAAGCGAGTAACTTACCAATGGACCAAAGCCCTAGTGGCTAATATGTAATCAATTTAGGTAATAACCCATGGAAGACTACTGCCTAAATCTATGGCTTAATTTACATATGTTCATACTCTATGCATTAATACAATACATGCTAAGAAGGCAACGAGGATCAGTTTGAGTTAGATAGTATATGATTGCGGTTTTCATAAAGCAATCGTGATGGTTTATTGTATCTTGAAACAGAACGCAGATTTCTCAATGTAGCAAGGAAGCGACCATATTCAAGACTTGAATTACCTTCCGACATATTAGCCCCTGAATCAGGTATCAATCTTGTTCTTACATTATATCATTTTCCATCATCATTACAACTTTGGAAATTTTCAACTGTTTGGCAAAAATGCTACAAATAATTATTTATTCTATCTAATAAACTATTAATAAAAGGAAGTCTAAAATCAACTTTTAAAACTAGCAATTTGAATTATATTTTGGAGGATTATAGCATTCATTTAATCATTGTTATCAGTGGTAATGAGCAAGTAGAAAGTTAATTGTTCTTTCAAAAATTTTTGAATGTTGGAAATACAAGAAACTTGCTTTTCAAATGTAATATGTCATTTTTCTTCCCACGGTCAGCTAATTAATGTGGAACAATTAATTTGTTTTTTGAGGAGTTTTATAGGATTTAATATCATTCAAGGATAAAAGATTTGAAAATTCATCGTATAGTCAGTGACAACCATTACAAACAAGACAAAGGGTGATTTTCGATCAAAGTGAATCCACTAGTCTAAAACTATATAGTAAACTCCTCTCGAGTATGAGCTGCATCACATTGTACAAAGTAAAAAGCACTTTTTACACAACTCATCTCAATTTATTCGTATATATTCAATAATTATTGTTATGTTGAAGACTTCTATTTTGCCAATAAGTACCACACTCACTCAACTATATTTATAGTTATGAATGAATATGGTAATTTTCGTCACTCGGATTTCATTTATATGCAAAGAAATCTTTTATTCGTCAGATAAAAAAAGTCCACTGTAGATCTCTCCCTTGGATATCAATCTAGTTTGAGAAGTAATAGGAGTCATCCCAAGCCTGCTGCATACAACACTAAAAATTCTAAGGAGTGATCTTCATCATGCGAGTGATGCAACTTTTCTGTTCAGTTTTTATATGTTAGATTTCTCATCCATGCTACTATCTAGTGGAATGATGCGTGTGTCTATGTGTAAAAACTCATACATGTTATTAATAACTTGATAGACATTTCAGTTTTTCTTTTCATCCTATAACAGATATTTATAAGTTGAAGGTGACACGCGGGAAAACATATCTCTTACGCATCATCAATGCTGCAGTTAGTACTAATCAATTTTTCAAGGTAGCAAATCACCATATGACAGTTGTTGCAGCCGATGGCTTTTATACCAACCCATATCCAACAGATGTAATTGTACTCGCCCCTGGTCAGGCCATTGACGTGCTTTTGAAAGCAAATCAACCACCTGGGCTCTATTATATGGCATCAATTGTCTATCGCACTTCTAACTTTACACAAAATAATTTCATACCAGCAACTGGTATCATTGTCTATGATGATGCCACAACATCAGCCCCAAAAATGACAAATTTGCCAGAAGTTTTCGACACAGCGACGGCTCACAAATTCTTAAGCAGTTTGACAGGTCTTGTAACAGGGCCATTTTGGGTACCTGTGCCATCTGAAGTCGATGAGCATATGTTTATAACTCTTGGGCTAGGAATTGTTCCATGTGAGAAGAATCGCAAGACACCTTGTCAAAGCCTATTCGGTCAACGAATAGCTGGATCTTTAAACAATGTATCATTTGTATTACCAACTAGGTTGTCAATACTAGAAGCATTTTACAACAAAGTGGATGGAATCTACACAACTGATTTTCCGAATGAACCACCTGTCAAGTTTGATTATGTAAATGAGAGTTATACATTTGATGACATACTCGTATGGACTGAAAAATCAACAAAAGTGAAGCAATTTAAGTATAACTCGACAGTTGAGATTGTATTTCAAACTCACACATTGGTGACCCTAGAAGCACATCCTATGCACATACATGGATACAACTTTTATGTGTTGGGTCAAGGCTTTGGCAACTACAACCCTTTTGAAGATAGGAAAAAACTCAACTTCTTGAATCCACATATGCGGAACACCGTTCTTGTACCAATTGGAGGATGGGCTGTCATTAGATTTCAAACAGATAATCCAGGTAAACATTATTTCTGCTTATATTCACATTGATTATGTTTTTCCACATTTTCCCCTTATTTCTACTAGCCCTTTCTCTTTCTGTCTCTATCTTTCTTTTCCTTTGAGTAGTCTAATTATTGAACTACATGCTCCCAAGAATAATCATTATATATCTATAAAAGAATTTTTTAGTCTTTTGCAACAAGTTGGGGTATGGCTTTCTTTACATGGAATATTATTATTTTAAAATATAATTGACTCACCTGAATATTACAAGTAGCACAGATTTTGGTCAAAGCAAAATGTAGATAGATCAGTGATAGTCATGAAATTTCCTTCCTTTACGTGGAATTGTATATAGTCTCACATGGATCAACAGGAAAAATTATAAATTTATGTATTTATATATCTTGACCTTAGACATATTCTCATTGCAGGTGTGTGGTACGTGCATTGTCATAATGAAGGACACGTTCCTATTGGCTTAGCAGGTGCTTTTATTGTTGCAAATGGGCCAACTTCATCAACAACATTGCCACCACCTCCTCTAGATCTTCCCAAATGCTAGTTGGCCTAGAAGAAAATTGCACTTTTATTTTTCAATTGTCACCCACATTGTTTTCTTAGATTGTCTATCTAGTGCGCCTCATGTCACTTTTGAAGATTTTACAATCTTCATGTGTCATGATTTGTTATAAATAAGGGAATGTTTCTCAGAGGCATCTACTTAGTAAATATATCTAAGGCTATAACTAAATGCCCAGATAATGGAGCTTGTAGGATTAATGTCTAGATGATTGTAATTCAATCTCAATGTCATGTAATCAATGAGGTTTATGATTGCAATCTCAGTCATATTGTGATATACTTCTCTAGAAAGAATTTGCACTAGTAATGATTCAAGTGTCAACAGATATATCTCTCTAGCATGGTCATGAGAGACGTAGACATATTCTAGGTATTGCTACGGATTCGGATATCCATAGATTTTTTAATTCTTATCGAATTCGGTTTTGGTAAGCGGTTTTGGTAAGCAGTTTTAAAATCCGAGGAATATACGAAACGGTTTTGGTTTTAGGAAAAATAAATGTATTCGGATTCGGAGAGCATATTTTTTATGGAAGTCATAGTGAAAATGATCAAACCTCGCTATAAGTGTGAGATGTTGCGAGATCAAGGCTCTGTTTGGCTTAGTTTTTTGGCATTGAAAAATATTTTCTGTGAGTTTAGAAGCTGATCTCACCTGTTTGGCCCATTTTTAAAAGTACTTTTAGGTAAAAACTTAAGCTGAAAAAAGCTAAAAAACAATAAGCTCCAAATTAGAGCTTTTCAAAATAGGCTTTTGCGAATATGTTTTTATATAATGCAGGAAGCTGTTTTCTTTTTCTTTCTCAAATATACCCCTTCATATTTTTTAAAATACAATATTGCCCTCAAATTTTCTAAAAGCTCAATATTTCCCAATATAGGCCAAACAGTCTATGACTTTTGTTCAACAGCACTTCTAACCAAAGCTCTACTGCAAAAGCTCTACAGCTCAAAAGCTAAAATTTAACAGCTAAGCCAAACAAAGCCAAATTCCCTAGGTGACATTTCATATGTGTTGATAAATAAATAAATAAATAAATAAAGATCAAGCCTAGCATCTATCTAAATGATTATATAATGCGAGAAATGACTATTTCTGAACCCTTGATAACATAGTTGTCAAATCGAAAATCGTATCGTGAATTGAAATGTCATTTTTTTAAATCGTGAATCGAATCAAATCATGAATCGTACCGATTCAGTCACAAATTTAAAACTAGTTGATATTTGACATACTATGTTTCTATTAACATTTTTTAGTTGAGATTCTTTATTTGAATTAATATTAATATATGTTTTTGTTACTTTTCTAGATTGTTCACTACTTCACTTGTTTCTAGTAGCCCAAACAATTTATGCATCACAATATCACACTTTTTTTTTTGGTCGGAACAATATCACATTTCACAAGTGCCCAAACTAGTGCTCAAAAGCTGCTGTAAACACAAGTGGTCCAATCAGTTACGAGTTTTGTCTCCCTTTTTTTTACTAAAGTGGGCTTATTTTGTTATCTACTTTGAAATATTTTGAGCTTTAAAAAAAAAAAATTGACCCGAATCGCAAACGATTCAGTGAATCATTCAATTAACATGATTTGCTACAATTCAGTACCGATTCACTTGCGATTCACGTCGATTCACGATTCTCCTATCCGATTCGTATCATTTTTTTAGTGAATCGTATCGAATCGTACGATTCGCGAATCGTACGATTCCGATTACACTGCTTGATAATATAAGTCTTTTTTTTATATCATTTCCTACATTATGTAAGCATCTAGATGCATGCTCACAAGAATAGTTACGTTGAAAAGAAGGGTGTACTTTTGACGCAATTTAGGAAGGAGCACCGGATCCTAACTCACAAGGGCCTGTACCACAACATTGTAAAACATTTCATGTCTCCCAAATTACTAAATCTCAAATGTGTATAAAACATTCCAACATAAAAAGGTTAACAAGCCAAGCACTAGCAATTCTACTCCAAATCCACGCTATAGAAATGTACTCCTCACAGAATGCTAAAATATTGAGTTAAAAGGTAAGCAAATGACTGAAGAAGCAAAATCTCACGAAAAAACTAGCATGAAGCCTTTATTTTTGTCCAAGTGATGCAATGACGGTAAACGCTTTAGAATAAACATATGCAAAGGCATGAAAACTGAAATAAATCGATTGAAGAACATGATACATTAATAAAAACATTTAACTATTAAAATTATTTTGACTTTTCCTAAAATATACACTTTCCTAAGGTACAAAGTCACACTTAACCAGCCAACAAAAAGATGTCACACTTAAAAAGACTGAGTCTATTGTTACTTACGTCCTAGCAACTCAGACCCACTTTTGAGTTGTTACCATGCTGAATCATCATAGGTGAAATGGGATTCTGAATATAACACACTACTCCATTCACTTAGCTTATTCATATACCAACCGACAAAAAACCTCCCTTGAGCATAATCCTTGATAGTCAAGTCAAATAATTAATCTAGACATTAGACTAATATAATTAAAGTCTAAAGATTAATTAAATTAAAGATAGAAATTGGTTAAGGAAAAAATATTAAGATGACTATTTCTTCCTTAGAAACCTAGACTTGACTAAAGACTTAAAGAAAGCCTTACCTAGGGTTTAGATAAATAACCCGCATTAGGTTTATGTGATTTAAAGATTATACTTAAAGGTTTTAGACAAAATGATTATAGGCTTTAATCTAATGTTTTGGGAAAAACCGGAATGAAGTATTAAAGTAAATCACATAAGTAGAAACTCTTAATCCAAATAATCGAGTGGGAGAGGGAATTAGAAAATCCCATGGCTTTCCATATCCGGATCATGTTAAAGGGTGATGCCACCTCGCCTTACCATGCAGTATGCTCCCTTCGGAGGGTGATATCATGCCTAGACTAAGCGGAATGATCTAAAATTGGGAATTATATAAAAGATGTTAATGGAGCGACTACCTCATCGGTGGAGTTCTAGGCTATAGATAACCTTATAGATATTGATAAGAATAACCTCCCAATCGGAGGCTCAAGTCAGAATAATCTAGGAAATCCTATAAGGATTGGTGTTCACACTCAACTTAAGATAGGTAGTAACCTCCTTACAGAGTAAGTGCTATCAGATCTTGGGAAGCCAAACTTAGAAGTGATAGGATAATCACTAGGGCACTAATCATAGTTTAAAGGGTCATCTATTTTTGTGCACTTGCATTCATGAGTTCCTTTTGTTATATTATCTCATGCATGCCATACATATATGTCTTACACAATTTGCTCATATTTAATTATATTGCTGAATATTCATATTAAGATGGCATACAAGTATTCTATTCCTATGTCTATATTCGATTCAGAAGAAAAATTGATTGGATATAACTATAGAGACTGGAAATAGAATTTGGACATAATACTCGAAAATAAAAGGTATGCGTATGTCCTTATCCAACCATGTCCTAAAGTTGAGACCACTTCTAACCATTATAAAAGAAAGACAGGGAGACAATGGAGGCAGGCCGATGGGCAAGCCGGCATTATAATTCTTGCCTCCATATCTGACACCTTGCATACTCAACATATGGACATAAAGACTTCATCTGACAGGATAAAATATTTGGCCACACTAAGTAAGCTCAAGACTACAAGGATGAAGGAAGGTGATTCAATCGAAACACACATATTAAAAATGATGGACAGCATCACCGCATCCAGATCCCTAGGTGCCAGGATTAGTTTGATAGAGCAAACAGATTTGATTTCTGAGACCTTGCCCAAATCTTTTAATTAGTTCAGGCGATAGTCTCAATCAAATAGGAGAAACTAGACGATTGAGCAGTTGATTAAGGAATTGAAGACAGCAAAGAGTGCCAAGAAAATTGACGGTCAAAGATGGCAATCAAAGGCGACAGTTATGAAAAGGGCAAGTAAAAGGTCCAGTGGGAGATGCTTCGTCTGTGGCCAAACATGTAACTTGAAGGACGATTGTCCCAAGTACCTTGCCAATGGAAAGATAGGTACGTGCTTTACTTTTATCAATTAAACTTGTTTGGTGGTTGATTCTACGGATTCCAGAATAATAGATTCTGTAGCCACTAATCATATCTGCAATTCAATGCAGGGGTTTCAAAAAACAAAGAAGCTAAGTAAAGGGGAGTTAGCTCTAAAAGTTGGCAGTGGAGAAAAAGTCTAGGCTGCTACAATTGGAAGAGTTGTTTTACATTTTAGTGATAGGTATTTAGAATTAGATAATGTTTATTATGTTCCAGACATGCGAAAGAATCTTATTTCGGTTTCGTAAAAGTTAATAGAAGTTTTTCTACTACTTTCCATTATGACTTTACTATTAGTAGAAATGGAAATTTTATATGTTCTGGTAGATTGCATGATAATTTGTTATATCTCTATCCAACTATTTCCAACATGCATAATGTAGAATCTGAATGTTCTAATTCCCTTAAAAAAAAGATTTCATCCACCAATGACACATACTTATGCCACCTACGTTTGGGTCATATCAACCTGAACAGGATTCAGAGGTTGGTCAAGTATGGGCCTTTGAGGTCATTAGATCTTGAACCATGGACTTAGTGTGAATCTTGCCTAAAGGGGAAGATGACCAAAAGGCTGTTTACCTCTAAGGGGCATAGGGCAAGTGAAGTGCTAGAATTGGTGTACACTGATGTTTGTGGATCCATAAGCACACCAGCTCGAGGAGGTTTTGAGTATTTCATCACCTTCACCGATCACTACAAAAAAAAAAAAGCTGATTTGCGACAAACTTTTGCGATGAAAAATAAATCGTCGCAAAATTGGGACGAAACTGCTACGAAAAATTTTGGCACTCAAATTGTGTAGAAATTGTGACGACTTTGTGACGGAAAAAGCCACACGACGCAAAGTCGTCACAAACTACAACAACTTGGCCATGAAAGGCAATAGGAAATAAATGTCGTCGTAAAGTCATCACAATTTGCGACATTTAGGCCACGAAAGGCAATAGAAAATAAATTTCGTCGCAATGTCATGGTAGAATTGCTATGATTTTGTGACATCTCTCTTTTACCAGATATTTGTCGCAAATTTGATTCAACATTGTGACGAACAAGTGACGGTTGGTAAATATTAGATCTTTTCGTCACAGTTTTGTGGCAATATTCTATGTTTTTGTGACAACGCCTTTTTACTGATGGGAAATAAAATTTTGTCACAAAGTGGACGTAAATGTAGCGACGAACTTGTGATGATATTATATTTTTTATATTTCTCTTTTTAGTTTTGTCGCAAAGTCGTGGCATTGTGACAAAATAGCGACACACGTTATATTTAATTTTAAAAAATTACATAGGTGAAAAAGGGGCCACTTGACCTAACCCATTTTTCACCCATACCCTATTTTCAACAAAACGCAAACACACACACCCACCGCCACCGGTTCGGACCACCACCACCTTGCACCAGCGCCACCTCGCACCACGACCACCGCCTCCTTGCACCGCCACCAATGTGAAGTTTCGTTCTTCTTTCGATCTTCTTGATTATTCCTTTTATGCATTTTTATTACTTCTTTTTTTTTTCCATGTCTGATAATGTATTTGTATTCTTCCTTTTATGCATTTTTTTTTTCTCTTTTGTAAACCAAAATACATGTTGGCAAATTGAAGGAAAACTATTTCAAAATTTTAAAGACTTTCTTTTCAAATTTGCTGACACACTGAAACTTTCATTAGAATATATGTTAATGGTGTATGCATCTTTTGATAATTTCACAATGTTTATAACCAGTGGCTAGTATGCGAGAATGAAGCAAAAAAAATTAGTAAGAACATAACAAGAAATAGAAGTTGGAGCTCAAGTGTTTGATTTTTTTACTGAAAAAGAAATATAAGATTGGTTATGGAGGAACAACCTCATAACAAAAAAACAAATAAACTAAATACTGTGATGATGTGGTGCTAGTTTGTGCAGTAAATGGGTGATTTGTGAAGTTTGGGGATCAATAGTGGTGAGAAAATTACATGACTGGTCTGTGAGCTGCCGTAATTGTTAGTATGAAGAGGAAAAAATGTGGCCTATGAATTTGTGGTGTTGCTTGTGTGCTGTGACTTTAGTATACTAAATGAATGCCAAATGAAGTAAATTATGCCAAAGTTAAGTAACTGATCAAACGTCCATGCATGTCTTTTCTTTATATTATATATATTTTTATTATTATTATCATTTCTTATTTTATATATGTATAATATATATATATATATATATATATGTATGTATGTATATATATTTTCTTTTACCTTCTTTTTGTTTTTGCTTTATTTTTTCAATCTTCTTCTCTTCACTCCGTCACTCTTTCTTCTTGTTCTTCATTCAAGCCACATTCTTTTATTTTCTTTTTGTTTTTGCTTTATTGCTTGGGATGTGTTTAACGAGTTTATTTAGTGGGATAAGACTTGATTTGGTGTGTTTGTTGCTAGTACATGAATGTTCAATTGCTTAATTGATTCTTAATCCTCTGGTGTGCAAGAATGTTTGTGTTACAAACTTGGATTTGGTATGAAGTATTGCTTATTCAGAGAACCTATAACAAAGGATTAAGTAGATCTGCTGTAGAAGTAAAGAACTGACAATTAACTATTAGGATTTGGTATGAATTAATGGTTTTTCGGGATAACTTAGTGATATAAAACACTTCAAGCTAGCAGAGTTGATTTTTTGGGATATGGTTTCGGACTTCCAATGCCTTAGGACTGTATGCTTCTCTTTATATTTTTTTGCTATCAAGACTAAATGATAAAACAATCTTCTAATGGCATTAGTTTATAGATTTATTACCATTATCTTAATTGAGAAAGTTTTTGTTTATAAAACTAATTTAACCTTTCCCAATATGACATCATAAAATTCTATTCACCCCCTTGAGGGTCGAGGAATTTCATCTAGCTGTACATAGTTAGCTCATACTTCTGATCTTGTTCTCATCTAGTAATGTTAGGTAATTGTCAATTAAATTATCTTCTTCTTGGGGAGGGGGGGGTCCGAGTCAAGCTAAAGAAATTTTTTTGTCTTGGCTATAGTTTAACTTAAACTTGGCAAGTTCTCAATGTCCAAGATAGGGATTATGATGGGGGCACACTTGGCAAACCTATTACAATTCTCAATCCCTATCCTGACCCCCAATTGGCCCCCATTCAAATAAAACAGAAGGAAAGATAAGGAAGAAAAGAATTCCAAGTGCCATTTTGAATTTTGCATGTTATATTTATTTCTATCAACTTGAATTGTGCCTCAAAACCTTTACATTTGCTTGTAGTGTTTATAAGAATATACACTATCCATCATCCAAACAAGTTGGTTGTAGGATTAGACTTTAACTGCTTCAAAAATAAATTTGAGCCGAAATGGGAGGACAACGTTTGTGCTAATGGCGGGAAGTGGACTATAAGCTTCTCCAAGGGTAAATCTTATACTAGTTGGTTGTATACGATATGTTCAAATACATTGCCTGGATAAATTATTTTTGACTCATTTCTAAAACGCAATAAACTTTTCGTGGTAGTTACTGGCAATGAATGAGAACTATTTGATTATGGAGATGAAATCTGTGGAGCAGTTGTTAATGTCAGAGCTAGTCATAGTTTTGTGGACCAAAAATGCTGCAAATGAAACTGCTCTGGGAATTTGTACCAATAAACCAGTCTTATTTTTAAGCGATGAGCCTGTTGGCTAAGTGTGTTTCTTTTATGTCAAGCATGTGTCCTTGTGACAAGTGTTTTCGTTATGTGTATATATATATTCACCATATCAAGGAAAATATGTAGATATGTATGCACACATTGAAACAACAATTCTTTGAGATTTGAAGGACTACAACCATATTCATATCGTTGATAAATAACATTAAGCTAAGTTTGGAAATAAAACTGCATCATTAGTGCTCTCTAGTGGTTAATAATTTTTTAAAGAACTCAAAGGCCGCCTTTTTTATAGGAATTGTGTTCTTGAGTGTTTTGTACGTGACTGTTGGCATGATGCTTGAGTGCTAATAATTTTTGAAAGAACTCAGAGGCCTTCTATAGAATTTTAGGAAGATGGCTGGCCATTTAGCTTGATTTCAGCAGGAAAACTATGCAAGAGCTTGAAATTATAGAAGCCTATTTCATGATATTAAGAAGCATTCGTTTGTAGTCTCATTATCAGATAATCAGGCAGTTGTATTATGTCTTATATGAGGTCTCTTGTTTTAGATGAGCATTAAAGAAGGCAGTGGAATGAGTTTCTAGATTACAACTAGACTACAGGATTCTTCTTTCATGTAAGGATTTTTGTTTTTCAAATGCTCAAGTGTGTTATGCATCTCTTTTTCTACTGTGTCTCATCAGTTGGATAATATATGACTTAGTAGCTTTTTTGTTTTTTGCAGGAGCATGCGAATAAGTTCGACCGAGGTGCTAAGAATCGCTATAGAGCATAGGAATGTAGTAGCCAGATCCAAGTGTATGTGAGACAATGGTCCACTGTGCACTTGAGGCTTGACACCACCTTAAAACTTTGAAGATTCAGTTGTCATGAAGCCTTTTCTTGCTTCATTAGAGCTAGTATTAGATGGTTCAAGGTTTTTCTTACATTCATTCTCAATGTCATTTACATTTGCTATAATGATAATATCACATTTTCTTTTTAAAGAAAATTGATTTCAATGGGATTCAATTCAATCTTTTACCAAATTTTGCTTATATTTCTCATATGAAGACAAAAGAAATGATTACTAGCCTTGCCACGAAACTATGATGAAAGATAGCCACGTTTTTACCACGAAACTTTTGCCACGGTTTTGCCACAAAAAATCTGCCACACAACTGTGACAAAGTATTTGCCGCGATATTGCCACGAAAATAATACCATACAATGGCGTTGAAATATTGCCACGAGTTTGCATCAAAATTTTGCCACGAAACTGTGATGAAAGTCTTGCCACGGGTTTGTCGTAGCATATTAGTCACTATTTGTGTCAAACTTGTGACGTATTGTTCGCACTTGATGGTCGTCACAAATCAGTCGCTAAGCGATAAAATTGCGACGAAAACCGATTTGGCCACGCAAGGTTTGGCGACGACATGCTTTTCGTCATATTTTCGTCGCAACATCTTATTTGTGATGAAACTGCGACGTTATCTAGCACCATAATCTCTGTTATTTCTTGTAATGGATGATTACTCTAGATATGTTTACATTTACCTAATGCGACGCAAGTCTGAATCCTTTGGCAAGTTTAGAGACTTTAAGGTAGAAGCGAAGCGACAATTAAGAAAACCCATAAAAGTACTTCAGTCTGATTGAGGTGGGGAATAGCTCTCGGGTGAGTTCAAAGACTATTTCACACAACAAGTTATTGTAACTCAGTTGACTACACCTTGCATTCCTCAGCAGAATGGTGTGTCTGAAAGATGAAATTAGACTCTGCTAGATATGGTAAGATCCATTGTGAGACTCCAAATTTGCTCTTATTTGCAATAACGTGTTTTGACCTATTTATATGTTATTTGAATTAAAATGTGATAATTATGTGATTATTACTTCTATTACATGATAAGTGAGTATTCATGAAATTTTCATTAAAATCGGCATTGAAAATTTTATCGTCGAGTTTTGTGAATAATTGTTTTAAAACACGTCCGCTATAATTTTGAAACTAGTCTTTTTAGTGTTTGAAAACCTAGTCCTCCAATATTAATAGACCCACGTTTGATTAAAATAAATTTTAAATCGGATTAAGAATTTAAAAGGATTTTTACACCTTTTTTGCAAAAATTGAGTTTTATACCTATTTGTATGTATATGTATGCATATGAACATGTTGTCAACTATACTTAAACTACTAAATATAGTATATATGATAGATATATATGTAAGTAAGCAAAATAGTCTAAAAACAATTAAAAGACTAAAAATTGACAACTTTGACTTAGTTTAATTTGTTGACTATGCATATAAATATATCATATATACATTATACATACACAATACACTTAAACAAAGCTCAAAATATACTCAAAACTCACACACATGGCCGAAAATCCTTAGGGAGAAACGAAGCCATTTTCAACTATTTTTCAAAGCAATTTTTCTTGAGAAAACTCATTTGAAGTCCAAATCTTGGCATCCAAAGTTGGATTTTGCTTGTTGGGCATCCATTGTACACATTTCTAACATCATTTGGCATCAAATGTGAGAGAAAAATTATAGATCTTGAAATGCTATTTTATGTCAAATTTTCATACTTGCATTTTTATCCGATGTTTTGTTAAATTGTCTTTAGATTATTGCTCAATAGTTTCCAAGGATCATTTATATGTATTTATAGCTGTTTTGATCGGTAGTAGCATGTATTTCTATTTTTCGGGTATTAAAATTGAGTTATTGATTCATTGTTGAATAATTATTGTTGTAGTTGTTGGAATTGATTGGTTGTTGGTTCTAAAAGTTTGTTAATTACGGGGTAGTAATGTTGTAATGCTGAATTTTTGATTTGGATGTCGTAGCAAAAGTCTGAAAAATTCAGCGTTATTGCATTGCGGAAATAGGATTGTTGGACTTGTTTTGGATCACTTTTGGTTGGTTTCTGAGGGGGCTAGTGTAGTTGCATGTGTGGTTGAGTGATAGAAAGTGGTTTGGAGGTTATTGGATTTCCCGATTGTAAGTTATGAGTTTTAGAAGTTTGGGTAGTCTTTCTTTAAAATGTTGAAATGTTGTCTTGGTTGTTTGGGTAGCAATTGAGTTGTTGATTCCTAGGTTGGTGTTGATTAGGTTCGGGATTGAATGTATGTTGAAATGCATGTTAAGTTGGGTGCCCTACTTCGTCATCTAACTTAGTTGTTTAGTTGTTTAATTGGTGTTATGTTATTTTGAAATGTTGTTAACTGATTGATGATTGTTGTTGTACTGGAAGACAACCTACTTTGTTGTCTTCTCAAAAAACGAAATGTTTATTGTTATTGTTGTGAGTCATGATAGTGTGTGCCATCTCTCAGGCAGCGTTGGGCTGTCGGGTTGAAAACGGCATGACTATCATGTACTATCCCCTATCTTGCATGGACGGAGATGCCATGGAGTATGGGTCTAGAATAGGGTACTTTCGAAATGTATTAATGGGCGTATGGGTTAATTGTGATCGTGATGGCGTATGAAACTACACCAACTAGAGTATCCTTTCACAATTGAATGGTTATTTATGTGATTGAATTGAAAAGTTGATGTTAATGAAGTTTGTTGTTATTGTTGCTCATAGGATGATTTCCCAAAGGGTAAAGTAAATGTTTTCAAAAGATCTTTCGAATCCTCACTGACCTTTGTTATATATAAGCTCACCCTTATTCGTTTATTGTCATCAGGTGTAGTTGAGCAGGATACCGGGTATGTTCCTCAGGAAGTTGAGGATGTGTCTTATGTTGAGGAGTCTTATGTGCCAGAGTCTTTCCAGTGATGTCTGAGCTGAAGTTCTCTTTTTGTTATATTGTATATAGAACTAGTTGGATTGTATTTACTTTGGAGTTGTATTGTAGATGATGACCTAAAGATAGTAGATTGTATACTGCTAGTTTGGTAGTCTTACTTTTGGAATATGCTTGGATTGCTAGACTGGTTTATAATGAGTATGTGTATGAATGATATAGCTTATGGTATGTTGTTGAAACAGAGGCTTATGATTTGTGGTTGGTATGTTGTTTGGTTGTTAATATATGGTGCTGAATGTCGATGAATGGTTGTGGAGTTATTGTTGATATTTGGAGTTGGTTGTGTGTTATTATAAAGGGTTGGTTTAGAACCCTGATGTCCGTGTTACAAATGTTATAATGTCGAAATTCCGTTGCCTCCTGACTGATTGTAAGAGGGGTCGAGTTGGGGTGTGACATCCATGATGAGTCACATGACTCTACCCGTATTATTTTGGGGATATGCAACATACATCTTGAACCTAGTGCCTTCTAAACCAGTACCTAAGACATCTTATGAGTTGTGGAACGGCAGCAAGCCCAATTTAAGGCACATCCACATTTGGGGGTGTCTAACTTATGTACTGAATAGTTTCGCATCGAAGTTGGAGCCAAGGTTTGAGATGTACTATTTCATATGATATCCTAAGGGAAAAAGATGTGGAATATTCTACCATCCCAAAGAGCAGAAAGTGCTAATAAGTACGCATACTAAATACTTGGAGGATGATAGTGTAATTCATTGAGAGTTAAATTAGGAAATTGCGCTAGAAGAAGTAACTTCTGAGACTTCTACTATGCCTGTGCCTATAACCAAAGCAGCCAATGGACAACAAATTCTTTAAGTGTCCCAGAGCCTCATCGTAGTGAGAGAGCATCAAGACAACTAGATCGGTACTATGGATAGTCTTTTGAAGCAGTTTTCAATCAGGTTGACAATCCCACTAGTTACGATGAAGCAATAACGGGCATAGATACGAATCATTGGCACAAGTCAATGGAATCTGAGTTGGAGTCCATGTATTCCAACAAAGTCTGGGATCTTGTAGTTGCACCTGAAGGAGTAAAACCCATAGGGTGCAAATGGGTCTACAAGAGGAAGAGATGAGTGGACAGGAAGGTAGAAACCTTCAAAGCTAGGCTGGTGGCAAAGGGATATACTCAGAAAGATGGTATCGACTATGAGGAGACTTTCTCACTAGTAGCTATTCTAAAGTCCATAAGGATTCTCTTGGCCATCGCTTGTCATTATGACTACGAGATATGGCAAATGGACGTCAAGACTGCATTCCTTAATGGGAATCTTGACGAGAGTATCTACATGATGCAACCAGACGGGTTCATTGTCAAAGGCCAAAAAAATATGGTATGTAAGCTTAAGAGGACCATATATGGACTTAAGCAAGCATCTAGGGCATGTAACATTCAATTTAATTAAACGGTCAAAGCCTTTGATTTTTAGCAGAACGTTGATAAACCATATGTGTACAAGAAAAGGGATAGTCATGCTATTGCATTTCTTGTCCTTTATATGGATGACATCCTACTAATTGGGGATGATGTAGGGATGCTGACATCCATAAAGATTTGGTTGTTTTCTTAATTTCAAATAAAGGACTTGGGAGAAGCTAGCTATGTTCTAGGGATTAAACTCTTGGGAGATCGCAAGAACAAGGTAGTAGCATTGTCCCAAGTTGCATATATTGAGAATATATTGGTTAAGTTTAACCTACAAGACTCCAAGAAGGGTTTGTTGCCCTCTAGGCATGGAGTTCCACTTTCTCGAGATCATTACCCTAAAGCTTCTGATGAGGAAGAAAGCATGAGACGGATTCCATATGCGTTAGCAATTGGTAGTCTCATGTACGCTATGTTATGCACTAGACAAGATATTTGTTTTGCCCTTGACATGATTAGCCGATATCAGTCAAACCCAGGACAAGCTCACTGGGTAGCGGTCAAACATATATTCAAATATCTTCGGAGAATGAAGGATTATATGTTGGTCTACCGAGCTGGGGATCTGATTCTGCTAACATACACAAACTCAGACTTACAGTTTGATAGGGATTCTAGGAGGTCTACTTTTGGATACATTTTCACCCTGTCAGGAGGTGCTATTTCGTGGAGAAGCACGAAGCAATCGTGCATTGCAGATTCTACCATGGAAGCTGAGTATATAGCGACATTAGAAGTTGCTAAAAAAGTTGTTTGGTTGAGATAATTCTTGTTAGAGTTGGTAGTCGTGTCTGCCGTTGAAAAATCAATAGTTATTTATTGTGATAACAGTGGAGCGATAGCACAAAGTAAAGAGCCGAGAAATCGTATAAAAGGCTAACACATTGAGAGAAAATATCACTTAATCCAGAATTCATACATAGAGAAGATATAGTAGTAGATAAAATTGCCTCTGCGAAAAACTTAGCAGATCCTTTTACTAAAAATCTTACACAAAAGGCCTTTTATGTACATGTTGAGTCAATGGGATTTAAGTTGTTAGGTAGCATAGCCTAGTGCTTTTTCATGCAAGTGAAAGTTTGTTGAAAATAGGATATGCCTAAAAGGCCACCAGCACTTTGTCATCATTGTATCTGAATATTTGCAATGAATAATTAATGTCATCTTACTTTATGAGCATGTTTCTCTCTTATGTGGTTGACTTATATATATGTATGTAAGGTCCTTGCTTCAAGTGTTGACTTAGGTATGTGGTGGTTACGTACAGAATGTCTATCTAAGTCATGGTTACTTGTCAAGCAGAATTGTGTAGTCCATAACTAAGTAGTAGAGCTGGTCACTCTACTATGGTAGAAGTTATTATGAATAAGTTTCCTTTACAATAGGGTGATCTACCTTGATCATGGATAGGGTTCCAGAATTACTTCACTTATGCATGTGTATGCATTGGACAGGCCACCGTAGGTATGATCTCTAAATAAAAGAAATATATCACATATACCTACAAGCTTCTAAGTGGGCCAGTGCTCTTAATCTTAAGTATATGTGGATGAACTAACGAAGTTAAGTTCTTGCACTTTGAGTCACAATGGGTGAGATCTTGTATGAGGGCCAACAACTCTGTGATTTGGGTATCTGGACTTGGTTAGAAGGGACATGCATATACAATAAGGAATCTATATAATAATCACTCCCTTAGAATGATCTAGGTTGATCATCCTGAATCTATGCATAGTAATACAGTTTGTATGTTGTATTGGTTGTTATGCTTATGGGTAGCTCCCATATGGATAACTTCCGGAGGATAGTTGGATTATGGGTTAGAGGTTCTAAGGAGAAAGATGTAGTCAAAGAGGTGATAGTACATGTGATGTACCTGTCTTGGCTATGAGTGAGTATAGATGGGTAATATGGTCATTATCACTTAGTTGGTCTAAAAACTGAGCGGCATGTGTTATTAACTAACTCATGTTCATACAGTAATTATCTTGTAATGCAGTCGTAGTCTTTTAATGGAATAGACTAAGGTTAAAGTGACATAATATTGCTAGGAGACTAACAAGGGTATTTTGGTCATTTTTAGTGGAAGGATAATTATGTCTTTAGTTATCCTTTTAGCCATTTACCTTATAAGTGTCATTACCAAACTGAGGTGTTGCTAAATTGAGAAAGGGTAAAGTCTATTGACAACTAGAAGTCGTAAATAGACTTTCCATTTTTGGAATGAGTTTCTATTTTGACCGTTGGCTGAATTTTGGATTAATTAATTAATTAATTAATTGGATAGAGCATAAAGGCTGAGCCAAGACCATGGCTCACGTCCCTAAGCTAGGACGCAAGTCCTAGGCACCATTCCTGGGTATGGATGCATGGAGCAATGTGAACGCAAGGTGGAAGAGTTTTTGCATGTTTAAATTGGAATTAGGATAATTCAAGAATCCTAGACTCTTTCTGACTTGAATTTGTTTTGCACAGAACTGCCTAGCATGGTTTGTTTATCTATATAAAGGTCTCTACCCCAAGCTCTACAATTGCACCATCCTCTTTGAGATCTCTCTCTCTCTCTCTTTCACACATACACATATAAGCCTCTCCAAGAGAAAACACGAAACACTCTTCTTTTAGTTTAGTTTTGCAAGATCAAATCCCACAATTTGATCAACATTTAAGCTACGATTTGGCATAGGACGAAAGATCAAAGTTAAGGAGCGAAAGCTTGAAGTAGGCGTGTGGAGCATTCTTCAAAGGTGAAGTTTTTCGTTTTGCGATTAACAGGTATTTCCACTACAAAAAAAAACTGCTTTCTGCGACGGGTTGTCGCCATTTTGTCACCAACTTGGCGACGGTTAGGCGACGGAATACGATGTCACCGATTTAGTGACAATTTGGTGACAATTTTGTTACGTTTTGGAGACGCCAACATATGCTGTCCCGACATCGTCGCTAATGGGCGACAATATGGTGACGACATCATATGCGGTCTCTAAAAGTGACCATATGGTGACTACTTAGTGACAGATAATGATATGTTGTCTCCATACCGTCGCCAAGTGGCGACAGGTTGGAGACGGGTTGAGACAGCATCGTAATTTAGTCACCCTGCCGTCGCCAAAAAATTATAATTAAAGATTGATGAATTAATTGGAAAGTAATAATTTTAAGTATAGCTAGTTACTACTATTTTTCCGTCTTATAACGTCATTAATTGGCATCTACATAAGTAAGTCATCCACATTTGGGTCTTTGATTGTAACAATAAGTTATTCATCATTACTTACAAAACAAAATATGACTTTTTATTATAAATAAAAACTTTTTTACAGCCTTTGAACAATTAATGGGACAAATTATTGTCTCTGTGAAGAATAACTTATATAAATGGTTAATATTTATCGTAATGCACCACTATACATAATTAGTTCTTTGAAATCAACAAAACGGAATTAAAATTAAGATTTTTTATTATCAGAGTATATCATTAGAAACATAAACTTAATTTTACATTCATAATTAATAAAGGATTACAAATCATTCTTTATTAATACATCAACAAAACGACTAAATAGGAAACATAATTAAATTATTACAAATTATTTGGAGACGTACATAAACACACCAACTTAATACCTAACATAGTACATCATGATCACTAAAACATAACAAGCAGACACTACATGCACATCAGGCAGAAGAACGTAATAACATTGTTACGGATTGTAATAAATATTACTAATGCCGATGTTTCCAATATGATAAAAAGATAGAAATATTATTTAAAAACGTTTGGGCAATAGATCCGTAGCATGTCGGCTTGAACTTTTTGGACTACTTGGGCATTAGAAATGTATCCGTCGTATTTTGGCGGAGCATTTAGATCAAGTTGGGGTTTAACGTATTTGCTGTAATTTGGATACGGTTTCATCGTATCCACCTCTTCATCTTTTTTTGGTCTTGGAAGAGAATCTGAGTGGTGTTGTTGATCCTTACTCATCCTTGCAACAAATTAACTGCAATCTATTTTTTGGCGATTTGAGACGGTGTGAGAAAGCACACTTCCGAGTACTATATATAGGAAACAATTAATTGAATACTGTTTCGATAGCTTGGTGATGGTAGCGAGACACCTAAGCATTTTATAATATGTTAAGGTATGCACGAATGATTCACAGTTACGTGGCAGCGTACCATTCATCTTCCATGGGTCAAATAATTTAGGAGATGGCGCGCACGCTATTTTCGACATTGAAAAGTTGTTGATTCCATTTACCTTGCCTCCCGAGGCCCTGCTAATTCAATTTCCTTCTGCCCCGTGGTAGAGTACACCATGTTTCTATCGTATGCATTATTTGCGACCACGTGGCTGCGTACCATTCGTCTTCCATGGGTTAAATAATTGGGGACATGGCGACGCCGCTACTAGAACGAGATCTGAATTATTAATGACTTAATTTCATCTACATTATATATTTATAAAAATATTATAAATATTCGTTTTAAAAAAAATTAATTTTAAATTCAACTACGTATTAGTTTGATAAATTGATGTACAAAATTGAAATTCATGATGTATATTAACATGTTATTTTATAATTTATACCATTATATTATAAAATATCAATTCTTAAATAATTATAACCAACAATTGGAAAAAAAAGTAAAAAACATGGATAGCCCAGTCTCCATTTTGGAGACGGCCTGGTCCGTCTCCTTAATGGAGACTGGAACCGGACATCGACATGTTGGAGACGGCCTGGTCCATCTCCATTTTGGAGACGGACAGGCCGTCTCCAAAATGGAGAGCCTAGTCTCCATGTTGGAGACGGCCTGGTCCGTCTCCAACATGGAGAGCCCAGTCTCCATTTAGGAGACGGCCCAGGCCGTCTCCTAAATGGAGACTGGAACTGGACCAGGTCCAGTCTCCATTTTGGAGACGGCCTGGTCTGTCTCCATGTTGGAGACGGACAGGGGCTATCTCCAAAATAAAGAGCCCAGTTTGGAGACGGCCTGTTCCGTCTCCACGGACCAGGCCGTCTCCATGAGGACCCGTCTAATCGGGTCCCTAAAGACTGGGCGACGGCCCAGTTAGTCACTGGGCCGTCACCATGGGGAACCAGCTTAGCTGGTTCCCATTAAAT
The DNA here is from genome assembly GCA_037974665.1 of Ehretia macrophylla. NCBI lineage: Eukaryota > Viridiplantae > Streptophyta > Magnoliopsida > Boraginales > Ehretiaceae > Ehretia > Ehretia macrophylla. Next base: position 12,099,895 of record CM075768.1, read on the forward strand.
GAATGAAGCTTAACAAAGGGCAGCTGCTGCCCTCTTGTAATTCAAAAAAAAAAAAAAAAACGAAGTGCCTCCCACCCCTGCTAAAAAAACGCAGAACAACACCCCTCCCCCCCCCCCCCCCCTCCTCATACCACCCCTCTCCCCCAACCCCATTGCATTATCATCCCTCAATACCCCCCTCTTTCCTCTAATATTAGGTAAAATCCGAAAATTTGCCTTTGTTTTTTTTCTTTTGCAATGTATGTATGTATATATATATATCCATATATTACATTTTTTTCTGTATTTATATGTGTATATATACATTTATTATAATGTGTTTTATTTTTTTGTTATATATATGTATTTATATAATATGTTTGTTTTTTTTGTTATATATATGTATATATATCATTCTATTTATGTCCTTTGTTTTGTATAATTTATGTGTTTTGATATTTAGTTTATTTTTTGCTTCAATTTTATGTTTTTTTTCTTGTTTTTTTTTTTTTTTTTTTTTACTTTTTGGTATTTTATTTATTTTATATAATAAAAATGTGTGTTTAATTTACCAATACTTTGGTTGACCAATTTTTTTCTTATTTTTTTTCGTTTTTCAGTTTTTATTTTTTTTATTTTTTTTCTGAAAATACATTGTGTTAATTTAATGAATATTTTTTATTATACCTTGTATATTTAATTTTTTAGTTAATATTTAGATTATTTTTGAATGTTCAATTTTCTATTTTTTTTCCTAGTTTTATAATTATTTTATTTAATTTTTTGTATTTTCTTTATTTTATATAATAAAATTGTGTTTTAATTTACCAATACTTTCTTTGAACAATATTTTTTAAAATTATTTCTGATTTTTTTCTTTTTTCGATTTTATTTATTTATTTATTTATTTTTGGCCAAAAATACATTGTGTTAATTTAATGAATATTTACTTATTATACATTGTAATTTTTGGATTAATACAATGTGTTTGGCTTTTCTTTTGAAGGTTTGGGGCTTTAGATATTTGGATGCGACTTATCTACTTTCAATCGTCTCAGGTGAGTTTTATGATTGTACGAGTTGAAAGTTTTACAATAAATTTATTTGTAATTTTAAATCCGTTTAATTAAATTAAAGTTATTGTGATTATTCGTTATGTATTTGTTTTTGTATATTATGATAATTGAGTTGAAAATGTATTGTGAATGTGATGTTTGTGTAACTGGATGAAGGGGTGTTTTGTTGTCGGTGGAGAATTGGTTTTTTACAGTTGTATTTCTCTGTTTAAGTAAATTTAAGTTAACTCAAGTGAGAAATTAAAGGTGATTAACAAATAAGAATACCGATTTGATCTTCATTTTGTGTCTTCACAATTAAGTAAGTTAAATTAGATTAGACAGTTGCCATGATAGTATGATATGTTAACTTTCCAATAAGTAATTAAAGTTAAGATAATGAAATAAGTAATTAAATAAGTTAGTTTAATAATTTTCTGGAATTATTAAGTAATAAATATAGATAATTTAATTTCATAAGTTTAGTAAGACAAATAAATATGTTATGTTAACAAACTCAGTTAAGTATCTTTCACTTAAGAAGTATAGGTCGTGCATGTATATGTGATACGGTTGAAAATTTGTATATTGACATTATAGATTGTATGGCTTGTTAAGTCGTAGTGCGTGTTGTAATTACTCTAATTATATACTATGTGTTTTAATTATCTTCCATGCTTGGTTTTGTTAATGAATGTTTTATGGTGGACTTTAAATAAAATAAAGTAAACTAGATTAGATTAGAGTGGTAAGATAAGTAGGGAAAATCTCACATTTAGTCCCTATTGTTTAAAATGTTTCCATATAGTCCCTATTGTTTCTCAAAAAGTTTCAATAGATTCCCTAATGTTTAAAGTTAACAATTTCGTCCCTATTGTTTCGATTATTTCTAACAAAATTTTAGTTTTGTCATTGGATAATATAGACGATTTTAAAACTATAAGAAAATAATTTGGACAACATTGAAACTTTTTAAAAACAATAGGGATGACATATTTACTTTTTGGAAAACATGTTGGGACTAAATTGAGACATTTTAAACAATAGGGACTTAATTAAAAATTTTGGTTAAACAATAGGTACTAAATTGAGACGTTTTAAAATTAAAAATTTTGGTTAAACAATAGGTACTAAATTGAGACGTTTTAAAATTATGGACTAAATGTGGAATTTTCCCTGATATGTACTACTATTTGCATTTAGAAGAAGTTTATTTAAGATTACGTTAATAGTTTAACTTAAGCTAAGTTAGGAAGTTAACTTAAGAAGTAAGTAGTTAATTTGTTACAATTAAGATCTTTTTCTACATGGATCGTGGTTAAATAAACTATGTTACATATATTTATCATAAATGCATTATTACACATAATGTTACATAGAAAAAGGTCTGTGTAACCGTTGAAAGAAAAAAGATTATGCTTCCACTTGTAACGAAACATCAATAAGTCATTTATTGAATATGTTAATTATTACATAGGAAATTTTTGTTCCATATGGATACAAGTCGTAAATGGATGTATCATCGCCACGATCCTGACGGACATCTTAACGAGGCATTTGTTATTGGTGTATACGAATTCGTAGATTTCGCACGTGGTCAAAAATATTACATGGATGGTGAAAAAATAAGATGTCCGTGTGCCAAATGCAAAAATCGCAGTTTTGAAAAATCAGAGGAGGTCATACTTCATCTTTATAGGAAGGGTTTCATGGTAAACTATTATAAATGGGATGAACACGGGGAAAATATGTCAAATAATTGTAATATACGTTCATCAAATTTTCAAAATAATAATTACAACGAGATGATAGAAGAAATAAATAACTATAGGACAATGGTATTTGACGCTGTTGGTCCGGAATGGTATGGTGATGAAAACTTTTATACAGAAGAACCTAACATTGAAGCACAACAATTTTTTGAGTTGTTGAAGGCTGCTGATTTACCATTGTATGAAGGTTGTGAAAACTTGACGCAGTTATCTGTCGTGTCTCGTTACATGAATGTCAAGGCCGAGCATAACATGAGCGAACTATGCTTTAACACAATGATTGAAACAGTTAGGGATTTGTTGCCGAATACGCATATGATGCCTGAAAACTTTTACAGGTGTAAGCAATTAATTAGACCCTTAGGACTAGGATATGTGAAGATTGATGTTTGTGTAAATGGTTGTACTTTATTCTACAATGACAGAAAACACCTGGATTCTTGTCCGCGTTATCATCATCGACGTTTCAAACCAATGGCACGTGGTTCAAAACGGAGTAAGTTGAAACCATATCAACAATTACGGTTTTTTCCATTGACTCCAAGGTTGAAAAGGCTATACATGTCAAAGGTGACAGCTGAGCACATGCAGTGGCACAAGAATCACCAGGTTGAGGAAGGAAAAATTTGTCATCCCTCTGACGCTGAAGGATGGAAATATTTCGATCGTGTATATCCTGAATTTGCATGTGAACCCAAAAATGTTCGGCTTGGTTTGTGCTCAGATGGTTTTAATCCGTTCAGTTCAACTGTGAAACCTTATTCTTGTTGGCCGGTCATTTAACACCATACAATTTGCCACCTTGGATGTGCTTGAAAGATCCTTTCATGTTTTTAACCTTGCTTATCACAGGTTCAAAGAATCCTGGGAAGAATATTGATGTGTACCTAGAGCCTCTGATCGAAGACTTGCAAAATTTATGGTTGAAAGGTGCACCTTGTTATGATGTTGCCACAAACAAAATTTTTATGTTAAGGGCTGTTTTGATGTGGACAATAAATGACTTCCCAGCATATGGTATGTTGTCTGGATGGAGCACACATGGAAAGCTGTCATGCCCGTATTGTATGGATAAGTCTAAAGCATTTCGATTACCAACAGGTAGGAAAAATTCTTTCTTTGATTGTCATCGTCAGTTCTTACCATTGAATAGTGCATTACGACGTGACAAAAAGAATTTTATCAAAGGTAGAATTGAAACTGATCCGGCACCGCCAAGATTAGATGGTATGCAGTTGTGGGAACTAGTGAAAGATTACCCAAAAATAAACGACATGAGAGAAAGCAAACTATACGGTTTTGGGGATTGGCACAATTGGACGAAGAGAAGTATTTTCTGGGACTTGCCTTATTGGAAGACACATCTTGTCTAACACAATTTGGACGTGATGCATATTGAAAAAAATGTGTTTGATAATGTTTTCAACACGGTGATGGCGGTCAGAGGTAAGACAAAAGACAAGCTCAAAGCTAGAGTTGATGTATCAACTTTTTATGACCGTCCGGAATTATGCGGTGAGCACGATTTGAAGATGGGTGTTTACACACTTCCTGTGGAGAAAAGGAAAGCATTGCTTGAATGGGTTAGAGACATACAACTCCCTGATGGATATGCTTCCAATTTATCCCGATGTGTGGACATGAAAGAATTGAAGATGTCACACATGAAGGTCACGATTGTCATGTATTTATGGAGAGATTGCTTCCAATTGCTTTACGTGAGCTACTACCGAAACATGTCTGGCAAGTTTTTGCCTAACTAAGTTTATTCTTTACCAACTTATGTTGCACAACTCTTCAAAGGACCGATTTGGAAATGATGCAGGAAAATATTGTTGTCACACTTTGTAATTTGGAGAAGATGTTACCCCCTAGTTTCTTCGATTCGATGGAGCATTTGACAATTCACTTGGTATATGAAGCCATTTGTGGTGGTCCGGTACAATATCGCTGGATGTATTCGTTCGAACGGTTTTTGCAAAGATTGAAGCGGAAGGTAAAGAATAAAGCACACGTTGAAGGATCAATTTGTGAAGCTTATCACATTCTCGAAACATCAACTTTTTGTTCTTATTATTTTGAAGCACACGTGGGAACTAGAACGAGAAGTATTCCGCGAAATAACCAATATAACGAGGTGACATACCCTGATGGTTGTTTATCTATATTTACTTACCCGGGATGTCCAATTGGGAAGGAAACAGAATGAAACTTAAATGATCAAGAACTGCATGCGGCACACATATATGTTTTGACCAATTGCCGAGAAGTTTTCCCATACATCAGGTACGAATAAGTAAGACGTTTTGAAAATTAGAACGCACAGTTCCTCATACACTGGAGTACATGATTTAGCCTATAAATTTAAATTTTTTTTTCCACAGCATGTTCGAGGAATATATTCGCCAAAACTATCCCGAATTGTGCTCGACGGAAATTCAATATGAAGTGTACAACAATTTTTCGATGTGGTTATATCACCATGTAAGTATATATTAAGAAGTGTAATTGGTGTTAAATGAAGGAGTTGATTTCACTTTGTATAGTAAACTTATTATGCGATTTGCAGTTGATAGGCACTAATGGCATTGATGATCGTGTAAAATGTCTTTCAATGTGGCCTATTAGACGGGTTCGCAGTTGGTCAAGATACTTGGTCAACGGTTACCGGTTTCATACATTAAATTTTGGAAAATTAAAATCAACATACAATAGTGGAGTGTTGGTTAAAGGGATAAATGATAGTAATACTGAGGATGTTGGATACTATGGAGTGTTGAACGATATTATTGAACTTGAATATCATAATCCAACATTGCAATTTACAAGGGTCGTTCTTTTCAAGTATGACTGGTATGATTCCACAAAGGACAGAGGAGTGAAGTATCATCTAAAGTCCGGACAAGTTGAAGTAAACGTTAAGAGAAAGTATCAAAAATATGAACCGTTTGTTTTGGCTGAACAAGCACAACAAGTGTACTACTGTAAATACCCAGGAGCTAAAAGGGATCGAATGGATTAGTGGGCTGTGGTTAAAATACGTCCAAGAAATTTATATGACCTATCAAGACAACAGAGTGTAGGAGAAGAAGAAATAGCTTTTCAATCAGATGACATGAATGTGGTCAAAGTACAACCGACTGATGCAGACTTACCTCCACTTTGTCATGCATCGGGTGACAACATAGAAATATCATACAAAGATATTAATGATTTACATGCTCAGCATGATGCTGAACAAGAGGACGATGAGATTGAAGAAGAAGAAGAAGATTATACTGCTGATGATGATTCACAAGACGAAGATGAAGATGAAGATGATGATGATGATGATGATGATGATGATGATGATGATGATGATGACGACGACGGTGATGATGATGACGAGGGAAATGATACTTAGTTTGTTTATTATGTAACAATCATGTTGATGTATGCGACTTATTTACGAATGAAGAAAAAAATTTGTAATTCAATTCGCAGAACATGTGTATATATGTATTAATGAATGTATCACTGACATTTAATTCCAATTTTGTATGTGTTGGGGAACAGACATGGCTGCAGGTAAAGATAACTCTTCAGGAGGAATTAGACGATTTCTCGGGACGGGGTTAGGTCGTGGAAGTGCAAGTCATGGACGTACATCCAGTACGTCCACCGGTGGATATCATTCGACTGGTCTTGGGTCGGTAGGAGCACCTAACTCAATAGGTCGTGGGTCGACAGGAGCTCTGCATTCAGTTGGTCACGGGTCCACAGGAGCACCGCATTCAATTGGTCATAGGTCTTCTGTCGGTCAACCGTCGACGGGTCGTGGCTCATCATCATCATCAGTAGGTATGGAGCACGTGATTCCACACAGTTCGTATCCCTCACAACAAAGGGAACATACTCATACTAGCACGTTGGGAAGGCCCATTGACCATGGACTAGGCCAGGTGCCTTTGCACGTTCCATTACCACCACATGAGAGGTCTACCCATTCCACATCATCGTTCGGCTTGAGACAAGGTATAGAGGATTTACACGTAAACGTTGATGGCGCGACTATGCCCGACCATATGCCTCAATCCGTACCGATTCCTAAACAACCTGAGTCATCTACCGCAGCTCAAGAACGACCTGCAGGGATAGAGCCATTTCAATATTATGGGTTTCCTTCGCACGATGCCTACGTCGCGTGGCAGGTTGACAGACGGACACATTTGACATTCGACGGTGGTGGGTAAGTATTTGATTTTGTATTTTTTCAATGGTTAACCTTATCCCAAAGGTCCCCCCATGTTATGACTGTTTAATATCTTATTATTTGTTTTGTTCATGTTTAGTTGGACACCGTACGCAGCAACTAAAGAAGTCACAAGAGCAATGAACACCGGGTATTCTCAGCCTTGGGCGAGTTGGACTGAAGTCCCCGTTGATGTTAGGGATAGGTGGTTCGCTAATTTTTAGATATGATAAATACGAATTTATATATGTTATGTAATGCTATTTGTTATAATCAATGGGTTGACTACAACCATAAATAATATGTTATATTTATTAATTTGTGGCTGCAGAGGGTTTATAAGTGGTACCCCAGTGAGGAAGCAGCGCTTTGCCGAATGTTTGATTCGAAAGCTGGATCTCGTATACGTGACCTCCTTAATAAAGGACGGACGCGTAATAAGAAGCCGAGGTAGGTGGGCGATACCGCGTGGGAGCAGTTGAAAGAAAAGTAGGAAACCCCAAAATGGCAGGCAATTTCACAGCGAAATTCGAATAACCGACTGCATCGGCCATCTCCTCATCATTTGGGACCTATCCCTTATGAAGAGGCTGCAAGGAGATTGGTATATAAGTAGGAAAATTTAATGAACAAAATCTCTTTGATTAAATTCAATTATATAACCTATCATAAATGTTATTGTAGTTATGTTTTGGTATTTTAATAATTTGTAGGCGGAAGAACGGGGGGCACCAGTGACTAGGGCTGATGTTTTCGCAAGGGCCCAGATGGGCCATTCACAGACCCTAGGGCAGAACAGACCATGGTATGTGCAAGTTATTAATCATAGAAAAAAAAAACCATATATATATATATATATATATATATATATATATATATATATATATATATATGTATATATATATATATACATATATATATATATACATATATATATATATATATACATATATATATATATATATATATACATATATACATATATATATATATATATATATATACATATATACATATATATATGATACATACATATATGTACATATATGTATATATATATACATATATACATATATATATATATATACATATATACATACATATATGTACATATATATATATATATATACATATATACATATACATATATACATATACATATATACATATATATACATACATATATACATACATATATACATATATATATATATATATATATATATATATATATATATATATATATATATATATATATATATATATATATATATATGTATATATTTCCCAACAAAATGTCTAAACTGATTAAGTCTTAAATCTGTCGTACAGGCTGATTATGATGAACTGGTGCACCAGGCAACTATTTCTTCCGAGGCCGATTCAGCAGCGACACCGATAGACTATGATGCACTCTTCTTACAGGCTGTGGGCAAACCCAACAGAGGGCGCATATATGGGGTCGGGTCTTCTGGTTCAGTGTCGTCTGCACACCACAACCTACTAGGCAGACGCCAGATCACAGAGATAGAGATACAGCAGGCTGTTGCTCGGGCGACGACAACGTTGAATAACAAGCTCGATCTACACATATCGAAGAATGATGAATTGCGTAAAGCGCAACAAGAACACACTGATCGGATTGAACGACTTCAAGAAGAACACGATGCTGAACTTCGAGAACTGCGTGCACAGATCGCACTACTGACAAAGATGATGATAAAGCCACATGCTCATCAGGATCCCCCTCAACCCGATGATGGAAATGAAGAATAATTTTTCTGTATTTCAGTTATGTTAATATGTGCAAAGAGTGTGTTTAATTATGTTTAGGATTTGTTTATTTTATTAATGGTCTGGTACAATATAGTTTTTAATATAATATAATATAATTTAAATTTATATGAATGCGTATTATATTTTAATTTAATAAAAAAATAATTATTAATTTCAATAAAATTAATGTAATTTAGATGAAAAAAAATAAAACATTAAATTCTGAGATTGGCGAGGACATGGAGACGGCTTGGCGACGGTATGGAGACGTAGTATGTTGGAGACGACTTGGAGACGAATTGGAGACACAATGTTTTTCGAGACTACTGGGAGACGGAATTGAGACACTATGTTTTGGAGACGGCATAGAGACGACGTGGAGACACTATATTTTTGGCAACGACGTGGAGACGGATGGGAGACACTACGTTTTTGGAAACACCTTGGAGATGGATTTGAGACCCTATTTGGTAGAGACGCTTTGGAGACGGATTGGAGACACTATTTGTTGGAGACGCCTTGGAGACGGATTAGAGACACTATTTGTTTGAGATGCCTTGGAGACGGATTGGAGACATATATATTTTGGCGACGGTATGGAAATGATATTTTTGGGACACGATTCGGAGACGAATTTGGAGACCACTAACACGCTGTCGCCAAAAGCGATGATATGGCGACAGGGAGACAAATTGGCGATGCTACTTTTGGCGAGAGTCAATATTTGTCTCCACGCTGTCGCCAACCGTCGCCAATGCCTATTTGGCGACGGCATGGAGACGAATTTGGTGGTCGCCTAAAGCTGTTTTTTTTGTAGTGTTCAAAAAACTTTATTTGTCTTTAGAATTAAACTATGAACTGTTTAGACATTCAAATATTTCATGGTTTATTTGTTTTAAAGATCCATGCATGAATGTTTCTGTCTTACTCTTGAATAAATTAGAATTTAATTTGTGCGATATAACGTTTCTCTTCAGGATGGATACTCTTCTTGCTTCTACAAGAGTTCCTGGAATATTATTGGCTCTGATGTGTGCGAAGCTATTAAGTCGGCACTAAATGACTCTAAGCTACTGGGGGAAGTGAATTCAACTATTATTACTCTTGTCCCCAAGGTGGAGAACCCATCTAAATTCACTGAATTTAGACCAATCTCATACTGCAATACTATCTATAACTGCTTAGCTAAGATTCTGGCAAACTGGTTAAAAGAAGTCCTGGAAGAATTATCTAACCAACTGGCCATGGCATCATCATTATCTTCTTCCACTAACAGCTCTGCTCTCAACTCTTCTAGTGCTGCTCTAGTGGCATCTCTGCCTGCAGTACAAGCAATCAACCAAGAAATTTCTGTCAAGTTGAGCACCGAGAATTTTCTATTATAGAAGACTCAAGTTTTTCTGATTCTGCGTTATCATGGCTTACTCGGGTTTATTGATGGCTCGACCCCTAAGCCTACAACTTCTGCTTCTAACGTAGCCAAATGGGTTCGTCTCAACCAAATGGTCCTTGGTTGGTTATTGGTCTGCTTTTGGATTCCACTCTTTCTCAGTGGTTGATAAAACCACCGCGCGTGATGTCTGGCTTACCTTACAACTGTCTATGGTTTACAATCTCAATCATGTATCTAACACATAAAAACAGAACTCCAATCTCTTGTCAAAGGAAATCAGTCAATTTATAGCCATGTGCAACGTGCCAAATCGTTGTCTTTGGTTCTTGCAAGTGCAGGACGAACGGTGGATGACGACGACCTTGTGCTCTAGACATTGCATGGCTTAGGATCTGATTTTGATCCAATTATGGTGGCAATAAACTCTAGACCAAACACTCCATACTTTCCTGAGGTGTGCGGTCTTTTAATAGATTTTGAATTACGCTTACAGGCTTCTGCAAACACTATCGACAAGTCTGTTGCCTTGATGTCCACTTCTACTCCTGATTCCAGCGATCCTTCATTCCATTTCTCTCCTAATCGAGCATCATTTCAAACTGGTAGGCGTGGAAGACATGGCCAACGTGCTTGAGGCTGTGCTTGAGGACACCAATCCTCCAACTCTAGCAATTCCAATCCAGCTCCTCCACATATTATTTATCATCGATATCACAAGGCCAATAATTCTAATAATACCGAAGCTTTTTCAGCCTTGCAAGTTTCTGAACCCAATGATCTTACGTGGTACATTGACACCAGAGCGAGTCATCGTATGACTTCTGATGACACGCATGTGTCTGGTAAGCAATCATATTCTGGTACAAATCGTGTTATGGTTGACAATGGTGTCGAATTGCTAATTACTCATACTGGTATTTCTCCTATTAATTTGTCTAATGGTTCCATTTTTCATTCTCGTGTGTTGGTTGTTCCTTCACTTGCTAAGTAATTATTATATGTTGCTCAATTCATTAAGGAACATGATTGTTGCTTTATTTTCATTGCATCTGGTTATTGCATAGAGGAATTGAAGACAGGCAGAACGTTGCACTAGGGTCAGATTGAGGGTATGCTGTATTCTTTTCACCACCTTATGAAATTTAGTTTTTTATGCAATAAAGTGTCTTCTGCAATTTGGTATGCTTGCTTGGGGCATCCATCACTTGGAACCTCTCCGCAGCTTCATCGTTTGTCTTCATCTTCACCATGTGGAAGTTGTCAACCGGGAAAGAGTCATAGATTGCCTTTTGAGAGTCCTGTACCCCCTTCCTCATCTGTACTAAATACTATTCATTGTGATGTATAGGGTCTAGCACCCACAAACTCTTTGGAAAGCTTTCGGTATTATGTAATTTTAATAAATGATTTTTCTAGATATGTTTGGTATTATCCACTTTTCCGCAAATCCGATGTTGCATCTATTTTTCCCTAGTTTATTTTTATGGTGCAAAACTTGTATGGTATGAATATCAAATATATACAAAATGATTCTGGAGGAGAGTCTATGGTTAATACTCTGCAATTGTTTTTTAAGAAGCATGGAATCATACACAAATTATCTTGTCCTGCCGCTGCATTTTTCTGGGGTATAGTCCATATCACAAGGGGTACAAATACTATAATCCCCTCTCCAAGAAGATGATTATTTATCGTCTTACGTCTTCGATAAGACTTGTTTTACATCTATTTCAGGTCATTATCATGATTGTCCATCAACAGGCTTTTCATCAACATTCATGAAGCAACCATTTCCTACAGCGACTCTCAAAAATATCATCGCTACTGAATCATCTCCTAGTGCTTCTGTTCAGTCGCCTAGCTGCTTTAGTCCACAATAATATTCTAGTCCTACTTTTGTTGAGCTACCATCTATTCAGCCGTCAACTGCACATGATGATCTCTTGGCTTCCCGATCTATCTCATCCGCGACTACACTGCATCCAGGTTTGATACCAACGGAACCATCTTATGCAACCTTGTCGTGTCCCATTCTCAATCCTAAACGTACACATCACATGACTACGTGTTTGATGGATGAGACTCGCCGTGCTAAAGCTTTGTTATCCATTAGATATCCATTACCGCACTGTCTTGTATCAACAACCAAGTCTTTGCCTTCGTAACCCACTTTGTTCACTCAGGCAAACAAGGATCAGAATTGGCGTAATGCAATGTTGGAGGAATTTTATTCGTTAATGAAAAATTAGACTTGGACTCTCATACATCCTACTCTAGGCATGAATATCATTGGGAGTAAGTGGGTTTATCAAGTTAAACAGCGAGCAAGTAGTTCTTTAGAGATATATAAGGCAAGTCTCATTGCAAAAGGGTACAAGCAACAGCCTGACCGTGATTATTTTGACACCTTTAGTTCAGTATACCGTCTAGGCACAATCAGATTAATCATCAATCTAACTTTTTCTAATGGTTGGCCTCTTCGACAATTAGATGTTAAAAATGCCTTTCTACATGGTAACTTGTCTGAAAACTTCTACATGAGCCAGCCTCAAGGGTTTGTTAATCCAAATATCCTCAATATGTTTGCAAATTGCAAAATTCCCTATACAGTCTTAAGTAGGCGCCGAGAGTTTGGTATAAAAAAATCAGCACTTATTTGATTTCTTGTGGATTTATTAACTCTCATCATGATTCATCCTTATTCTTACAAAAATCTTCTACTCATATCATCATTCTTTTAATATATGTCAAAGATATAATTCTAATTGGAAGCTCATCTGCTCATATTCACGAGTTCATTGCCTTACTTTCTTGCCAATTTCACATGAAATATCTGGGACCACTACATTACTTCCTCGGCATAGAAGTTGTTCCACACAGTGATGGACTCTTATTGACCCAAACCAAATATTCTGTACAGTTGCTTCAACTTTATGGCCTCAATGGTGCGAAACCTATTGTCACACCAGTGGCGTCCACACCTCTCAACTCAAAAGAAGGGAATCCTTTAATTTTTTATCCAACCGAATTTTGGCGCTTAGTTGGTATGCTACAATACTTAACAATGACATGTCCTGATCTCTCTTATGCTATTAACAATGTGTGTCAGTTCATGCATGCGCCACGAGATCCCCACCTAGTTGTAGTTAAACGCATATTGCACTACATCAAGTACACATTACATTATGGCTTATTTTTCAGGCCATGCAAATAGCTGACTCTCACAGGTAATAGTGACACTGATTGTGCTCGCTGTCTTCACACTCGTCATTCAACCACTGGCTATGCAGTGTTTCTCGGTCCAAATCTTGTTGCATGGGGTTCTAAGAATCAAAATGTTGTTTCAAGGTCTAGTGTCGAAGCTGAATATCAAGCATTAGCCTCTCTAAATTTTGAGTTATTATGGTTTATTCATATACTTCAATTTCTTAGAGTGCCCTGCGTGCGTCCAAGCACCATTTTTAGTGACAATATTAGTGCCATTTATATGGCCTCAAATCCAGTGGTTCATCAACGCAATAAGCATATTGAACTCGATGTTCATTTTGTTCACGATAAAGTAAATGATGGCACATTCAAAATAAAATATATCTCTACTAAAGAGCAACCAGCTGACTTGTTTACTAAAGTGTTGTTTTGACCACGATTTGAGGAGCTTAGAGCCAAGATTCCAGTACTTGCGCCCCCCTCAGCTTGCGAGGGGGTGTAGACGACTAAGGATTATGAATAATCTACAATTTGAATGCCTTATCGTTAGCAACAATAGTGTTGTATCTGATAGCTATGCATTGGTAGATTATTGTATATCTATTGGGAGTCATACTACATGTAAACAACCTCTTGTATATTCTGTTAAATATTGAATAAGAATACAACATTTGGTAAGGTAAAATTCCCACCTTTACAGGAAGCATCAACTGGCAGAGAAATTACACTTTGTTTTTCAGGAGTTCAAAGGGTGAAACAGTGAAATCAGCTTTGATTAAGATTTTATTTCTTGCCTACATCTACCATATCTAGAGAGAACGCAATACCAAATTGTTTGGCAAGGGCGTTGCAACAGAAGACGTACTTGTGAAGAACTTTGTGATGATGTGCAATGAAAAATGCTTGCTGGGAAAAGATATCACAACAACAATAGCAACTGAATCCTTTGTGCTTCTTGGAATATTAATGCTATCATTAGTTAGTTTTAATTTTTGGTAGATAGCCTTTATGTTTGTTTGTCTTTTAACAAGTTGTAAAGTGGTTTACCACAATATTTTTTAAAGTTGAATGAAATATCTTACTGGCTGAGCTAAAAAAAAAAGCGCTTACAAAGCGCGCGATAGCATAGGACATGCCATGTTCCAAAGGAAGGAAGAAATTAAGAGGGTGAGAATGGTGTGGCAACAAATGGTTATAAGAGTTACAAGAACACAATTGGCTAAAAAGTTTTTTCTTTTCTGTTTTTGGTCATTATGAGTGAAAGATTCAGTAATGGTTTATAAAGCTCCTTGAGAAGTGGCTATATAGTCATTATTCTTCAACTACAAATTAGTCATTCCTCATTTTATTTAGAAAAATCACAATATGTGCACCTAAGGCACATGTGAATCACGTTTACTTTAGTTTAAGGACTAGTTTGAAACTTCTGATATAATTCATGGATTAAATAAGTAAGAGTAGTATATTACGTCACTCTTTCATCTCTCACTTCTTTATCAATCTTTTATTTGTGGGGTCAATATCCAATTTAATATCGAGTTCATTACCCCATTGGTCTTGTATCTTTAACAATTTTGTTAACTTAGTCTCTTATCTTTAAAAGTGTCACCTTTTGCTCCTTTACCTTTCAATTTTGTGCCTCCGTTAGTCCCTCACCCAAAATCTATGAGACTCTGCTCAAGGGAGGTTCTTTGTCGATTGGTCCATGAATAAGTTAAGTGAATGGAGTAGTGTGTTATATTCAGAATCCCATTTCACTTGTGATGATTCGACATAGTAACAAATTCAAAAGTGGATCTGAGTTGTTGGGACGTAAGTAACCATAGATTTAGTCTTTTTAAGTGTGACATTTTCTTTTGTTGGCTAGTTAAGTGGGACTTTCTACCTTAGGAAAATGTATATTTCAAGAAAAATGGAAATAATTTTAATAGTTAAATGTTTTCATTAATGCATCACGTCCTTCAATCGATTTATTGCAGTTTTCATGCCTTTACCATATGTTTATTCTAAAGCATTTACCATCATAGCATTATTTGGACAAAAATAAAGACTCCATGCTAGTTTTTTCATGAGATTTTGCTTCTTCAGTCATTTGGTTACCTTTTAACTCAATATTTTAACATACTGTGAGGAGTACCATTCCATAGCGTGGATTTGGAGTAGAATTGCTAGTGCTTTGCTTGTTAACCGTTTTATCTTGGCATGTTTTATTTTGGGAGGCATGAATTGTTTTACAATGTTGTGGTACAGGGCCTTGTGAGTTAGGATCGGGTGCTCCTTCTTAAATTACGTAAAAAGTACACCAAACTTCTCAACCTAACTATTCTTGTGAGCAGGCATCTAGATGTGCTTACATAATGTAGGAAATGATAAAAAAAAAAAAACTTATATTATCAAAGGTTCCAGAAAGTCATTTCCCGCATTATGTAATCATTTAGATATATGCTAGGCTTGATGTTTATTTATTTATTTATTATCAATACATATCAAATGTCACCTAGAGAATTGATCTCGCAACCTCTCACATTTATAGCGAGGCTTGATCATAGTGAGATCTACTACAAGAAATGATGAAATTGTCGGCGTTTATTTTAATATTTTGCGGCGCATCAAAAACACCGCATAAATTAATACCGGCGCTTAATGAAGCACTGGTGAATGTGCCGCCGTCGAAGGAATAGCCGGTGTTTTAAGAAAGCGTTGGTACAGATAGATATATAGCAACGCTTCATAAGCACCGGGGATATCCTTTTTTCACAGCGCTTTCTAAGCGCCGGGGATATCTTTTTTTAACGGCGCTTTTTAAGCGCTGGGGATATATATGTTTCACGGCGCTTCCATCTAAACGTCGGCAATATTCATTAACGTTTCACGGCGCTTTCAGGTAAGCGCCGCTGATAGTCTTCAATGTTTTACGGCACTTCTAGATAAGCGTTGGGGAGATCTTTTAACGTTTCACAGCGTTTCTAAATAAGCGCCGGAGATTTTGAATAATGTTCCAATGTGCTTTCCTCAATCGTATGACCTTTCTCCTTTTTGAAATTTTATGGGTATCCAAACTTCACTTACATTCAATAGAGCCTTGAAATTAGCAGGGAAAACCTCCAATATTGAGAAACTTTCAATGATAAAAGATAATACATAAACTACAATAATCCAAAAAGTAAATCCACAATGTCACATTAAAGGTAATAAATCCAAAAACTAAATCCACAATATCACATTACATAGAAAGTAATAAATCCAAAACTAAGTCGGCAATCTTTTATATTACATAGAAGGTTCCTAGCAAAAAGAGACATCTCAACCAAAACATATTACATTAAGCATCTTTAATAGCACTTGGAAGCTCCTTCAACCTTGTCAATGAGAGGTCAAGGTCCCCATTCATTGTTTGGATACCTATACCATTAGAAAACAAAAATAGCTATTAGTTATCTATGTAGATTTGCAATATACATAGAAAGAAGCAAGATGCAGTGTAGAGCAAATTTTCATATGAAAAGGGAGGCACTGAAGCATCTTTGAGTTTCTGAAACATAAGAAAGCATAAAAGAGTTGTACTTGGTTGTAGAGAATAATAACAATGGTGATAATACTCCAGCAAAAGTTGTGATTAGCAAATGGCTTGAGCAGTTGTCTTTGAATATAAGTGTGAAGACAATAGTTAGGAAGATGTATATTAATGATGTGAATGATGCAAAAGATGAAGCTAAACAATTTAGAAGACTTGTAAAGGAGTTCACTTATACAGTAGGGGAATTTATAGTGTCTGATCAAATTCCATTTCCATTGTTAAGATGGATTGATTTTAATGGGATTGTACTTTAAGTCTATGAAGCGCATTTCAAAAGAACAGGTGTGTGCACTTAGTAGAAAATAATGTAGGACTCACGATTTATCATGAACACAATGATGAGTAGAAAGAAGTGAACTCACAATGAACACCACCTAGATTGCTTATCTAAAACTTTTGCATAGGAGGCATTCCAAGTTTTCAAGATAAAATCATGATTACCACACATAGGCAGTAACATGAACTTATCTAGAAGTATCAGGCTATATCCTAAAAAGTAACATGAACAAGAAGACTACTAGGGAACAACATGTATAAAATCCCAATAACGTAAAAAGGAAATAGCAAACCTTCATGCTCACTGCAACATAAATAATTGAAATCTTGAATTGTCACTTACTGCAATCATATGTAACACATGCAGTCCTACGACAACAAACTCGATTATTTAGAAAGAAGAGTTTTCCCGAGGATTTTATATCTAATATTTGGTCTGTCACATAATATCATTCCATTTAAATCAGATATCAAGTAATACTCTCAACAGGCACCCAGGCATATATGTCACTCAAAATCCAAGCATCATCTGTTGGTACAATGGTACTTATTCCTTAGTAAAACCTATTGGTACAATAATAATCACACAATCTCTTGATAGAGTTATTACCTGACTGTGAGGTGGCCCACCTCGTATTGTAGCTATGAGAGCATCCACCGTATTCCTTAGATCTGTGATCTCAGTTTGATATTGATTTTTCAACTCTTTTATTTCCTTTTGTGAAGCTATATTTTTTTCTCTTAACTATTTCAATTCCTCTTGTGAAGCTATATTTGATTTCTTCAACTCTTCCATTTCAGCTATCAATTTCTTATGCATAGTTCTAGAATATGTTTTCAAGCCATAGACCATACTCGATGTAGGTCTCAAACCAAAACCTCTAACCCTCCCAGGGTGCTCATCTCCTCGCAATTCTCTCATAACCTTGAGTTGCAAATCATAGTCATCCTGCCCCACTTCAAGTTTCAAAGCTCTTTGTTCCTTCATTGTACCACACTTCTCCTGAAAATATGAACTACAAATAGTTAAAACATTCATAAGACATAAAATGGGAAACAACGCAACAATCATAAGTAAAATACCAGAAAATCCGCCACATCATCATCAAAATTTCCATTTTTCATCTTGTGGGTAGCTTGATATAAATCAATTTCACCCACTTTGGTCCCATCCTTCTCCTATAAAAGTGAACATGCAAAGTTATCTAATAATTATGCTAAATTGTAATAGTCCAATACAATATTTTCTATGTACCATGTCATAACGTTTGTTGCCATAACTTAATCTTCCTAATGTATGGAGCCTAGTTTGTTGCTTCCTATTTTTTGTTGTATTCTCACATTGTTTTTGTAAATAAGAAAACAAAATTCATCAAGTAAGCAAGTAGCAAAGCAACTAAACTTAAAAACCATGCTACAAGAAATCTCTAAAATGCATCGGATACTTGGGGTATGACCATAAAGCAACCAACCACTGCCATTGTGGGGGATCCACTCTTGCATCCAATTTATCTATCTCCTTTTGCATATTATGTTCCATAGGCTTATCCTTGTCAAAGTATTTATCTCTCAAATGTTGTCTCCACTCTCTCTATTTCTTGCCGATTGATTTTTTCATATAACATCTCATTTTCTCTTCATTAAATTCAAAAAATCGCTGAAAAAAATAAAGATAAGATGAGTAATAAGTTAAACTTGAAAATCATTACGGCCAAAAACATATACTAATTTCATAATTTCTTACATGCAAGTGTTCAATTTGTTGAACTTTGTTGGTTTTAGGTACTTTTCTCCAAGATCTATGGTTTAGCGGGGATAACACTGCATTTCTTGCAATGACCCCGCATTCACTTTCAAAAACAGCCACGCTAGGCCCAACAGGTTGGCCATATTTGTTGTTCATAATTAGTAATCTCTCATTGGGGTTATTAATCTTCCATAACTTTTTCATCATCGTGGGCCCTCGTTTTTGACACTTAAGAAGGGCATCTAAACAGACTCGTAATTTAAAAGGTTAATATACCAATAAGTATTATAACATTCACTTTAAACAGTAGCTAAGTAAAATAAAAATTAATTACCATTTGTAGAAGGTGGTATGTCTTCCATATTTGTAGGTGGAGTCATGGATGTAGTGTCAGAAGATGGAGATTGTGTTACAGCAGCATTTGAAGAAGATGGCACACCAGGATTTAGTCTTCTTTTAGCCATCCTATGAAGGAAATCCTCAATTAAGACAAAACACGCATCCAACAAAAGAGAGGTTTAGATCATTAGCACCTCAAATAATATCAAAACCAAGAATGACAGCATATTGAGAGACCGATATATCCAAAGTTTTACAAGTAAAAAAGTAAGTACATTTAATAAACGATGAGGGAAAAATATCCAAATTTATACAAATAGGAGGAAAATATTACACTTAATAATCCCAAGCCTTCTGTCCCTTCCTCTTCTTTTTCTTTTTGGTCAGAGTTATACAGCCTTAGAATATTCACATAGAAGTAAACACAAAAGTTTGGCTCACTTTGTAGCTTTCTTAGAATATACACATAGAGTAAACATAGAATATTCACATAGAAAATATTACTCTTTCGTGCAGAAAAGTAAACATAAAAGCTAAAAGCTACTCTGGTTGATTTTTAATAAACATTCACTCAAATCAACGATCCAACAAAATCATAGTGGTGTAGTTTCATTTTCTTGTTCTAATCAAACATAATCCTTTTGCAGCCTCTGACTTTTTCACTCTTGTGTGTGTGTTTTTTTTTCACTAACAAATGCAAGCCTAATCAAACCTGGAACTAGTTCCTAAATAGCAAACTACAACACTAACATCTAGTTCCAAAGCCTAATAAAAATTAGTTGTTAATGTGGTCATCTTACATCAACAAAATTTAATTTTGGAGAAAAAAAGCAAACTACAACACTAACATCTACATAGAATCAGACAGAGAGAGAGAGTCACCAGTAGAATCTGTGATGGAATCGGATGATTCGACAAAAAGAAAAAAAAGACAAGAACAGAAGAATTGGATGATTACCTTTGAGGGAAAGAAAGGCGCGAGAAGTTATGTTGGAAGCGGAAGCGATTGTATCAACAAATTCTAGGGTTAAAAGAGAGAGAGTGAAAAACTAAGTAAAGAGTTGTGATAAACAGCAATTGGTGGGCAGTGGCGGGCAATGAAGGAAAAAATTGGAGGGAAGTGGCGCCTAAATGTTTTTTTGGTCAATAATATAACTTTTTTTCTAATCCACTATATAATTTTATTAAAATTGTGTTTAATGAAATTATATATTTAGTTTAGATTATTTACTATATATAATTGATGATATACAGTAGAACCTCTTTAAATTAATAACGTTAGGACTATCAAATTTTATTAACTTAGTGAGATATTAATTTATCGATAAACCAATAACTATTAATTTATAGAGATATTTTTATTTTTTTTAGCTTTATAGTAAACATATTATAATTACGATATCTTTTTTTGAAAAGTGACTTGTATTTTTTTGTCTAATTTGAAATGATAAGTAATGAGAATAGAAGATAAAATTTAATTTAGTAAGATTAGATAAAAACTTCTATAATCTCGCATATAAGTCCTTATAGCATTAGGATGAGAACTAATTTTTTTAATCTTATATCCTAAACCTTGTAGGATTATCTCAATTTTTTCTCTTTAAATAATTAAATATAAGATTCAAATTGGACATTGGATTGGGGGCGTTGATATATATTGTCCCTAATAAAGTATAGTCTCTTAAATTAATAATATTGGAACCATAAATTTTATTGTCCCTATTACAATATAACATTTTTAAATTGATATCTATTGCCCCTATGAGAATAGAAAATCAGAATTTAATTTAGTATGATTAAAATAAGTTTTTCTAATATCATATCAAGATTAGAATTAAAATAAGTTTCTCTAATCTTATAGTCAATTTATTATTTGATGGCATGTTCATTAAGGTAGCAACGAAAACGATCCAATTCATAGAAATATCACGAAAATCGTAGCAAGTTTCAGACGGTTGGGAAGGTTTATTCAATGGTTAATGGTGTTACTTTTTTTCTAGTAATTTAACAAGTATTTTCATTAAGCTTAACAAACACAATACATCAAGTCCCAAAAATAAAATGACACCAAACTACAATCAGACATTCACAAGTTGGTTGTCATCTAAATTCCAAAAATTCCAAATAAAAAAATAAATGGAGAGAAAGGTGATATCATGGCCCTACAGGGGAATTGTTGTTGTGGTGAAGAAGGTTTGGCTTAGTTGGGAATTCCCTTGCTTAGTCCGCCACCCCTCAATGCTCCTATTATTTTTATGTTATTCAAAACCCAAGAAATAAAAAATAAATTTAAGAAAAAATATCAAAAGACTGACAATATCAAATGTCACGCCCCGACCCAGCCCCACGCTAAAAGGTAAG
Source organism: Ehretia macrophylla (assembly GCA_037974665.1). Lineage (NCBI taxonomy): Eukaryota > Viridiplantae > Streptophyta > Magnoliopsida > Boraginales > Ehretiaceae > Ehretia > Ehretia macrophylla. The sequence goes on from CM075768.1 coordinate 12,121,608, forward strand.
TCCGGACCCGACAAACAGACATAGTCTCCTCTGTACCGTGGACTAACTGGTTACCTGCATACAGAAGAAATAACTATATGACATTCATTTCATAATTTTCCAAGCTACTAAGGCCATCTGAGCCTTCCTACTAACAAGATAAGACATACAAGCATGCGTTCTCATAAGCTAATGAACTTCTATGTTATAAAACCGCTTATCTTACCACTCTAATCTTATCTACTTTACTTTCTTATATTTTAAGTCCACCAACCATCTTCCATTAACTCAACCAAGCATGCAAGATATCCAAACAATAAAGTAAAACATTGAGTTATTACAAACCACCTGCTAGTTAATAAGTCATACAAATCTCTAAATTCATAATACAATCCTTCAAACAACACAAATACACACAAGGCCACCCAAGGTCTCAAAATAGAACATATACACAATAGTAGCACAATATTCACACAAGTCATCCAAGCAAGCCAACCTCAACAAGCAAACAAGCTCACAACAACTCAAGGCAATGGCTCAATCTGAACCTCATTCTCTCCTTCTACAGCTAATAGCTGGGGATCAACCTCAGCTCCTCCTAAAACATGTTAAAAAGAGGAATGAGCAACTACAATTGCTTAGTGAAGGATGGGATACAAATAATCGGGGGCATTTTCAAAATTCCTTTCGTGCAATACAACAGTTAATCTCAAGATATAGCAATCTCAATATATAACAAATGGAGAAAAAATGAAAAATGCCCAAAAAGTGAAACAAAAAATTGAAAAGAAAAACATGAAAAGCTATAGTGTTTACCAGTATACCTTGATGGCATGTCTTCTATTATATAATTTGTTGACTCAAGCAATCTCCTTATATTTGTTGCACAAAATCACTCAACAAATCATCAGTAACATCATTTCGTAGCCAATCACTCTCTTCCAACTCTTGATGGGCATGAAGAGCACCCATAGTAGAGAAAGTAGCATCATCAATATCATCATCATCAACAACAACAGTTGATATAACCTCATCACCAAGATTAAACACATCTCTAGGAATTGTTTTTATCACAACTTGTCATTCTGGATACAAAGGATCTTGCACATAAAAAGCTTGTTGAACTTGAGACGGTATATCAAATGGCTTATGAGTAATGTTGTAATGCCCCGAACCTAACCCCACGCTATAGGTCAAGTCCGGACCCGTCACTCGGACAGAGTCTCCTTTGTACCGTGGACTAAACTGTTACCTGTATATAGCCACATACAATCTTTAACTCACATCCAACAACACATAAAATCTATCCTTTAAGATTTTCATAGCCAACCCAAGGTCACAAGGCCATCCAAGCCTTGGAGCAACAAAATCTACTTAAAGCACACAAGTATGCAAGACAATGTTAACTTTATCTATAAGTAGTTGGATACATCTAAAACCAAGTTCTTCTGACAAGTTAATAAATACCCAAGCATGCAATAAGAGAAGAAATCCATAATCCATTATTACAGACCATCTAACTTTAGCCAACATACAAGATTACAACTTCCAAACATATCTACAAGACCTCAAGGTCTCAAAACACAACAACTAATAACAACTCCAAGTAAACTGTACATATGATCAACCTTATCACACAGGAATCAAGGAATCTGATCTACGTGCACTTCTTCTTCTTCCTCTACTACTGTCAACTGAGGATTCACCTTAGCTTCTCCTGAAATATGTTAAATGAGGAGTGAGCAACAATGTTGCCCAGTGAGGGAGGTAATACAACATACCGGGGCGTGCAATATGATATGCAACACAAGAAGTCATATATATATAACATAAACTACAAGATTAAATAGCAAGTAGTTAACCACATTAAAAAGGATACAGCTCCACTTCAAGTCTTTAATCTCGAACCACGAGTCACGAACTTCACGAAAATACCGGCAAACCCTTACTCCAACAAGTGGGATACTCCGGATATATCCCGATCCTACGACTGTTTCTCCTGAGGTAGGTCTATATGCCCAGCAAGTGAACCACGCCTCTGGGGTAGTGGAGTATACTCAACGAGAAAGGGAATAGGCACCATGGTAGTCGAGGGAGCACTGCAAGCCCGACGCCGCCCGTGTTTCTTGTCGCTACAATGTCCGAAAAGGTTGCAAAACCCCAAAACATGATCACGAGAACCAAGTATATCAAGTATCACATATGAGGGACGACAAAGTAGGCTGCCCTCGCAATTATTCACAATAGGGCTAAAACATACAAGAAATAACTACATAGTCACAAAGAGGCATCTATCATATTTTTCTCTCAAACTCCGTAATTAGCTTATGAAATCCATTCACCATGCATATAAACACTTACTAGGTAATTTCAAGCTCAATTGAACATAAAGGCAACCAAAATCACACGTTTCCCCTTTGTTAACTTCCGTTTTCTTCTCCCACGCAAAGTTCAAGGTTCCAAATCAACAAGCTAATCATTCCACGATCCTAGGAAGGTCAAAAGACACCTATCTAAGCCTCGAAAACCCGATTTGGAAACAAAAACTCGGGAAGGCTCCGAGCGGGTTTGAACTATAACTACCCTAATCAGACCCCGTTTTCACATAACGAAAGCACCAAAAGGCCTTCCACACCCCAGGGATACCTAAACCAAAGCCCAAATGTGCCCGGATTGCTTAAAGTGGAAAACCTCCTTTTTAAAGTTAACAAATATTGCATTTTAACTCAACTTTGGCCAAATTAGCTACATGTGAGCCTTCTACTAGTCTCCCTAATGTCTAGAGTACCTAAATGATGCATCAATTCGATCCAATTAGCAAGTTTTAACAAAACCCTAAGTTCAAGCACTATTCATCGTCTTCTTCGGGTGATTCAAGTTCCTAGTCATGGAGGATGTCATCTAACAACAAAAGTTAGTTCTATAGGCTCTAATAGTCATATAATAAGCATTCAAGACAAGCAATATAGCTATATTCAACAATATAAGAAATTCATCATATATGTAACCAACTTTAAACTCAAAGAAAATGCAACTCCCTCACAATTTTGAAGATGCAAGCAAGTGGTAGGAGCTCCTAGTTGCCTCAAATCCTTCCTAGATTAAGCCAAGAGTCCAATTCATGCATCAAAGTTGAAGAAAAAACCCTCCTCTTTTGCCCTAGGGGCTGTCGGCCTTCAAGACCTTTTTGGGGTAGTTTTGCTTTTTTTTTTTTTTTTGAGTATAAGGTGAATAAGGGTAATATGATGATATGTGTTTGAGTAAGTTAAATAATATTAGGTCAAAGGTTATATAACTTAGTCAAACTAATTGAAACTCAAGCTAAATGTTAACTAATTGAATTTAATGTTACTACATACGTAACACTATTCAAATGATGAGGAAAATATTTTCCAAATGCATGCTCCCGAGCTCGAAAGTCCAAAATGACAAGTTCCCGTTTCCTATTATGTGTCATATGACTTAGGAAAAATATTAAATCGCACATTGGAGACGGTCAAAAATCTTATAAATAGTGCCTAATAGTAACATAATTAAAGAAGACAAGAAATGCACATAAAATGCACAAGTATTTTATGCAACAGTTATTTCGAAATATGTGATGAAATCCCGGGTGTTACAAATGTGTTCCCTCGTATGTGACAATCGTGTGAAATTAACCAATGTAAATCCAAGTTCATCTTTCTTGACTCCTCTATCTTGTGTTACATCAGCCCAATTACATCAAAAAACCACAACCTTTAAATGTCCAGAATAATCCAATTCAATTCCATCTGTAAGTTCATCAAAATAATCAATTTCTCCTTCTACGAGATTTGGATCTCGGGCAGAAGCAATGCTCGGTGTCATTGATGTCAAAACAACTCCATAATTTTGTGTTCTTTTCCCCTTATTCCAATCTTTGGTATGAAACTTTATACCATTGTGAATAAAGCCTTTAAATCTTTTTGTAGTTTTAAAAGGACCCATAGAAAGCCATCTTATTTTATCTGATACATCTCCATGGTCCATGTTCGATACCTATATTATTCAATTTTTTTAATAAAATAAGATTTTAGTCACAATACCTATTGCAAATAATTTAGAAATATATACTTACATGGATCTTGAACCATGTATGAAATTCCTGTACCACCAACTTTTGCAATACGCTTGAATTAGTACCATATCTTTTTGGGCGGTACTTTTGAATCTTGTATCTCTTAAATGCTCTGCACAAAATTAACAAATGCTATTACTCATTATCATATGTATAAGGTCGTTGTAAATATATAAATGCATTAAAGGTGGTAGAACAAATGACTCACTCAACATTTGGTTTTATTTCATCAATATGTAGCAAAACATATTTGTGTGCTTGTACCAATGATAAATCATCCAAATCTTTAATTTCAGGTGCTCCAATGGCTTTGCCACTACTAGAAAGAAAATATTTTTCTCCTTCTACAGGGTCAATGTCGTCATTTCAGCGTGGCCGAGTAAACATGGTCTCTATGCCATCAAAATATCTTGAACAAAAGGTGAGACACTCTTACGCAATATAACCCTCAACAATTGACACTACAAGAAAAAAAGGCTGAGGCGACGGCCAAAATCCATAGCTTAGCAGTAGCCAAATTGGGATGGGCGACCGCTAGGCTACGGAATCTCGTCTGTAGGAAAAAGGCCCATCGCGAAATATAGCCGTAGCCCATCCATAGCCAACTAAATTTTTTATTTTTTTATTAATTATTAACGTCCGTAGCAAATCCGTGGCCATTTCGGTCATAAATCATCTGTAGCCCACGACTACGGATTGGTATCCGTAAAATATCGGTAGCCCTTTTTCCGTAGCCAATCCGTAGCCAACTAAAATTTTAATTTTGTTATTAATTATTAACGTACGTAGCAAAGCCGTAGTTGTTCGGTCATAAATGTTTAGCCAAATTAAATAATAATTTTATTGATTTTCGTTGCCATTTCATTAATTTAATTTTTTTATTTTAAATTAATTTATTCCTAGTGGTCGCCATTCCGTAGCCCAACTTCCGTCACTAGTCAGTCATCAATTAATTATTTAATTTTAAAAATAAAAGATTATAATCAAAATATAAAATATAAAAAAATTAAATATACGAACTAAGTTTTAAAAAAATTGAAAAATTAAAAATAAATATATAAATTAACATTTATAGTAAATTACAAAAAAAAACCTACATTGTGTACAAAAAGATTATTTTGAATTTACAAAAATAATCTAAAATGATCTATTATTGTCTTCTAATCATCTCGCTTGGTTTGGGTCTTGATTCAAGAAAAGAATGAGGATATATGTCCTGCATTTATTGCAAAAATTGATTACATTAATATGCATCAGAATGTACTTCATTAAAATGATATATGAATAAAAAGATTTGTTGGAAAAAAATAAAGAAGCTAATAACAGTTCAATACCCAGTTAATACAATCTTTTTATCCTCTTTGCAAAACATCGCTTATGACTCGAATATACCTTCATTCACAAGATCCCTACAAGCACAAATTTATATCATTATGAATCAAAGCACAAACATTCGTGCTTATGGATTGTTAGTTCTTTTCCTTTACCAATCTCTTTTCTAAAGAAATGAATACAATTAAGAAATTACACACCTAAATAGCCGTAGTTGCTGCACCATCTGCAAGCTCTTACTTACTGTGCAAAACTCATGCAAGAAGTGGACCTATAAAATTGAAAATCAGAGTAAATTCTCAATTTTGAACCATGTGAAACCCCATATTTCATCTATACATGAAATTGAGTGTTTTGACATGTATATGTGTTATCTGAGTTAAAATGCGCAAATTCTGTGAATTATATTCCTATTACATGCTATGTGAACATTCATGAAAGTTTCGTCAAAATGGGCATTGAAAATTTTACCATCGAGTTTTGTGAATAGTATTTTTTAAACACGTCCGCTAAAATTTTAAAACCGGTCATTTTAGTGTTTGAAAACCTAGTCCTCGGATATTAATAGACCCGTGTTTAATTAAAACAGATTTTAAATCGGATTAAGAATTTAAAAGGATTTTACACTGTCTTTTGTAAAAATTGAGTTTTATAACTATTTGTATGTATATGTATACATATAAAAATATTGTCACCTATACTTAAACTACTAAATATAGTATATATGATAGATATATATATGTAAGTAAGCAAAATAGTCTAAAATACAATTAAAAGACTAAGAAATACAATTAAAAGACTAAAATTGGCAACTTTGACTTTACTTAAATTATTTGACTTTGCATGTAACGCCCCGATCCCTCACGAGACCGGGACTCCTATTTATCATGCTATTCTCACCCAATTCCAAACCCCGGGCACAAAATTTTAGGGGAAAACGGACGGAGTCTCCCCTGTTTATAGGACAATACTGTTACCTTCAAATAGCCACTCAAGTCTTTTGAACTATAACTACAACTTATCTACTAATGTCTCCAAAGCTAAAACACAATCACAAGGCCATCCGAGCCTTGGAGCAACAACATTCTACTTAACCACACAAGCATGCAAGATAGTTGGTTTAGCCATAAGTAGTTAAATACAATAAAATTCTAAGTTCCATATGAAGATCAACAAACACTCCAAGCATGCAAGAGAAATTAAAGTCTAGAATTCATTATTACAATCCAACAACTTTCTTTAACATTCTAGTCCACAGCTACTAGACATATACACAAGACCCCAAGGTCTCAAAATACAATATTAACAAGAACTCCACGCAAGAAGCACATAAAATCCACCTCAGCACACAAAGTCACGGATTCTGATCTACGTGAACTTCCTCTTCTTCTATCAGCTGAGGATTCACCTCAGCTTCACCTGAAACATATTAAATGAGGAATGAGCAACAAAGTTGCCCAGCGAGGGAGGTGATGCAGCATGTAAACGTGCAATATGATATGCAACACAAGTAAACATATATACAAGACACATAACCATCAAGACAATAAATCAAACTATTAATCACTTTAAAAAGGATACGGTTCCACTTCCAAGTCTTCGATCACGAGCCACGAACCACGAGTATCACGATTATGCCGGCAAAACCCAAACACCACACTTGGGATACTCCGGATGTATCCCGATCCTACGACCCTTTCTCCCGAGGTAGGTCCATGCCCAGCAGGTGAACCACGCCTCTGGGGTAGTGGAGTATGCCTCAGCGAGAAGGGAATAGGCACCATGGTAGTCGAGGGAGCACGGCAAGCCCGATGCCGCCCGTGTTTCTCGACGCTACCATGTCCGATATAGGTTGCGCAACCCAAAACAAGTCACAAACAAGCAATAATATCACATAACACGTAAGAGGGACGACAAAGTAGGCCGCCCTCACATACATGCACGATAAAAGCTCATATATGCAAGATATTAACTAATAGATACCAAAAGAAAACAATCAACATAATTAATTCCAATAATCTACTCAAATAACTTAAATACATCCTAAATATTCTATGCAAGGCACTACTAACACACAACAAGTTCCAATTGCAACTAAAATGGCTAAAAGCTACTTTTCCCCTTTCTTTAATCGAGCTTTCTTTCTCCTAAGCATAGTTCGAGATCCTCAATCCTACCCTAATCTTTCTATATTCCTAATTAAGCTTAAAGGCACCCTTTAAAGTCACTAAAACTCATTTTTGAAGCAAAAGTTCGGGAAGGCCCCGAACGGGTTTGAACTATAGCCATACTAACCGAACCCCAATTTCGCGAAACGAAAGCACCAAAGGTGTTTCCTTAGCTCAAGAATACCCAAATCGATGCCCAAATTTGCCCGGATTGCCTAACGTGCAAAACCCCCTTTTTAAAGTAAGCTATTTATGCACTAAAGTTCGAATTCGGGTGATTCAACCTAACGTGGCTTTTCAATTACCTTCCCTAGGGTCTAGAGCACCTAATTGAGTCATCAATTCAAGTCAATTATCAAATTTTCTCAAAACCCTAGTTTTAGGCACTATTCATCGTCTCTTTGATCAATCTCAACATTCAACCGTTTAATTTGTTATCACACCACAAAAGTTAGCTCTAGAGGCTTTAAATAACTCATAGGAAGCATTCAACACAAGATATATAGCTATAATTGACAATTCAATAAATTTGAACATATGCAAACAAACTTTAAACTCAAACAAGTAAGACTCCCTCACAATTTTGAAGATGTAGAAGCTTTGTTGAAGGTCCTAAGTTGCTCAATAACCTCCCAAGATCAAACCAAGAGCTCAAAGTGCTTGGATGAAGAAGCAAAAATCTCTCTTTTCCTCTTCCTTTGGTATTTTCGGACTGCTACAGTAATTTCTGCACTTTTCTTCTCTTTTTTTTTTGTGTGTTTTTGAGCTTATTTTTGCTATATAATGAGTAGGCTATGGGTGGGGTCAAGGAGGGTGCTTAAATGGTCTATTAAAATGAGCTTAGTTAGCTTTAAAACAAGTTCATTGCACATAAATTAAGTTAGCTAACTAAAACATTATGTTTCATACGTAACACTATTCACTAGTTTTCACAAATCATTTTCTAAACGAAGGCTCCTATCGCTTTAAACTCAAATGCATATTTTTCCCACTCCTCTAACAATTAATGTGATTTAATAAAAATGCTAATTCACTAATAGAATATAGTTTGAAAATGGGATGAATAGTAACTAAAGAAGACAGTTTATAAAGCACAGAAGGAAATGCGCAAACAATAGATGCAACAATAAATGAATGTACGGCTAAAATCTCGGGCGTCACATTGCATATATATACATAATACATACATTATATTATATAACAAAGCTCAAAACACCTAAAACACACACACACACATGGCCGAAACACCATAGGGAGAAAAAGAAGGTTTTCAACTATTTTTCAAAACAATTTTTCCATAGAAGTTGCAATCCAAGGCCAAATCTTGTCATCCAAAGCCTTATTTCACTTGTTGGGCATCCATTGCACACCTTTCTAGCATCATTTGTCATCAAAGGTGAGAGAAAAATTATAGATCTAAAAATGCTATTCTTTGTCTGTAACAACCCTAAACCTAACCCTTCCCAAGATTGAATTAAGAGTCTGTAATTGTAAATATAAACATATAAAAGGCAAGATCTGTACGATATATTATACCATTTCTTTCGATTACATCACAAGCTACAACCGTTTCCTAGCTCCAGACTCAGTTATGACAAATGAGCCTGGTTAATTCAACTGCAATTTAGGGCCTATATCTCGTAATCTTCACTGTGTGAGTCCTGCTGGTGTGTATTGACCTCAATAAACCTTGGAATTAGAAAATCAGGGTTGCCCATGAAGCAGAACAGACACATTTTGCTACTAACTGGTTTTATAATCTTCTTATCTTTCACCTGTAATAAGGGGAAAAAGGGTCGTGAGTTCAAAAGAACACAGTGCAGAAAAGTCAACCGGGGTAGTTTTGAAAACATTTTCGAGTTTTGAAAACCATGATGCAATGCAAGCATATCAGGTATATTAGTGTGTAATTTACATGTACAAGTCACGTTGTAAAGGATACAAATTGTCTTCAAGATGGCCGGCCGGATCAAGCTCATAACATCTTATCTCTCCCAAGAGGGTACTCCAGATTGTACCCGAATTCTATGACCCAGCTCCCCGAGGGTGGAGATCGCCAAGCGGGAGAGGGAATAGGACCACGATAGATATAGGAGCACTGGCAACCCTATGCCACCCAACGTTCGTACCAGTTATCGTGCCTGAGGTTGCAACCCCCAAGTAGCACACAAGCATACACAAGTAATCACGTAACACACGTGCGCACAAGTAATGATTATGAGAGAATGACAAAGTAGACCATCTCTCGAGCATGTAGATATTAAAAACAAACTCATTGTTATCACCCAAAAGAATAATTAATAGATAGTTATTAGTAAAGGTGGGTAACAATTTATGCATGTTAAAGTAAATAGTAATCTAATCAACAGTACGTAATTTGAGTAGGTAATTAAAACAGTAAGATAAATAACCCTAGTTAATTGAGCATTGTAGAAACATATAATTCGGAAATCTGGTAGGCAATCTTAGAGATGAAATGACATCTTATCGAAATTTTAAAATCATATAGGGTCTTATATCAACTAAAATTTATTTAGCAGGTTAGGAAACTTGTGTTAAGTTGTTAGTCATAATTAAGTAGATTATATATATAAACTTTACGATTGAAAGTAACCACCTCAGGAACCAATGAAGTGATCTTAGCCTTTAAAAACTATTATGTTAACAGTACCAATTTAAACCAAGTTTATTACTAAGTTTACTAATATTTAGGATACTGAGGTTTACTATTACAAGTAAATTAATTGTTTTAGCCATAATATCTTATTCATAACACATTCATAGCCTATTAATTCTCAACTAGCAGCTCCTAAGTTTAATTCATTTTAAGATAACACATAACTTATATGTAACAAGGCTTGCGTGAAGTTTTAGTTCCTTTCGTTCATATCTTGCCACAAGGTAAGGCAGGTTGTTTATTCCAATTAGTCGTCTATGAGTAATTTAGGATCTATGGTTTTCTAACAATTGTCGGGCCCTAGTGAAGTAAAGTTAACTTTTCATACAAATTGCATAAACCATAATTCACTAAGTAAAGTTTCTTATATTCATATAGTCATAACTTAGTTTACTAAGCAAACAGAAGTCATTACAAGCACGAAAAAAATGCAAATAAAAAACCTGCACATATAATTGTAATAAACCCAAGTATAAAAGGACGATAATGAAACTTAAAAAAGACCCGCACCTGTTTGTTGTTGCTTGTACGCGGAAAGGAAAGAAAACAAAGCTAGAGATTAAAAGCTTAAAGAAGATCTATTGTTTTTCTTTTGGTTTTGTGTGTTATTTCGCAAAGAACGCAAGGTCCTTTATATAGGATCCCTAATCAGATTATATCTATTCTAATGATCATGATTATGTCTACTCCAATGATAGTAACTACGGTACTTAGTGAAGCAGGTTGCTACGTGCTTCGTTAAGAGAATGTTAATTTTCATGAAAAGCTCGTGGAATGAACAGCAAGGTTTTGAGCAAGGACAGATGGATATCTTAGAGCAAAGTAGGTGGTGAGTTTGCTAAGCTATACTATGATGAAATGATGCTAAGTGCCGCGCTGCCTCGTCGTGAAAGCTTAATCTCATGCACGGTTACAGATGGCCTATCTTAATGTTAGCACGTAGCAGTCGAATGATAGCTAATTTCCCTTTAGCTTATACATGCAGGCTACTTAATTTAGTAATCAAAAACAAAATGGAACATCACACTGACTCACGGCCTACACACGTGAGCCGCTCACAGAGCAGCTAGTTCATTTATTTCGCGTGGCTGTTTGCTCATTTAATAATTAAGAATGCAATGAACCAATTAGGTGCAGCCTTGGTGCACCATTACAGCTTGACGGGAGCTTACATCATGCTCTAAACATGATGAATAACAATGAGGAGGCTGCTCAATGATATCAAGTATTTAGATAATTAAACGTTAATCCTAGCTCGACGAGGTTGACGAGTAGCGCGGCAAGGTGGTGCGACGAAGCTGGAACCGTGATGGTGGGGAGGGTTAAGTGACGTAATTTTATAACCTGGTTGGCTCAGCATAAATTTATTAAACGAAACCTAATAAACTCCTGTACTAATAGCCTGAAGAGAGCAAATTAATTTTCTTAACTATCCAAAGTCTCTAATTTATCCAGCTTTCCTTTTATAATCTAATATAACCTATAGTTCGTTTATTAAATCCCTAAAGGTTATTCCGAATAACTAAGCTAATTGGACATTGTTTATTCATAATATCTTCTTACGTGAATGGTGTAGGCTGCTCATTGTCTGGAAAATTAGCTTCATGTCTATCCTACTGACTCTCAATCAATTAACTATGAATCTACACTTAATAAATTATATTGACTTAAATAAAAGTGGTAAACTATAATTCAAGGTTACCTACTAGTAAATCTAGATATTAATGTACCTCAAAACTACCTAATTAACATATTAACCTTTTTGAATATCTCCTCATGATATGTTACTATTTTTTTTTTTTTTTACCCTAACTCCGTCATTTGTGATCACATATAATAATGAACTTGGCAAATCATACTATTTACCACTATTTCTAATTCATATTGAATAATACAATGCTTATTCAATCCTAAATTAGAACACAGCCTATTCAAGTAGGTGATGGCAACTTATTTAATTCTCGACCCAAATGGAAGACTAGCTTTAATATTCCTAATGCTCAACTATCCCCAAATGACCTAATTATATCCTAATAGTAACTTCTATTTAGTACCACTCGAGATCATAACTTAAGTAAAAGATAATAGCCTGCAAGCTTTCAACATAAATCCTCAAAAGAGACTAATGTTGCTGGCTCAATTAATAACCTAGATGACCCGAAGTACCTCAAGTTACCTTGTAGCTTTAATAGCCGATTCCAATAACTCCGATGATAATCCAAATGATAAAATCTAGATCATCAATTTAAATCTGGGTTCACATCTTATCACCGTTCCAATTCCCGCCAAATCCTATCCAACTAAGGTAGTTAATAGAGTTCCATAACCTTAACATTTCCAGTCACTTCCAAGCACAAATTATCATAATATACTGGTGAATTGAAACGAATGCTTACCTTGATATGCTAGTTATAACACATCTCTATATTATAAAAACACAAGGTACATAAGTAAGATAAGCCACACACACGAGAAATACCTATTTTATATACTATCATTCGGGATTCGGGTACGGGTCCTTATATTGTTAATTTCATATAACTGTATTTTTATCCGATGTTTTGTTGAATTGTCATTAGATTATTGCTCAGTAGTTGCCAATTATCATTTATATGTATTTATAACTGTTTTGATCGGTAGTAGCATGTATTTCTATTTTCATGGTATTAAAGTTGAGTTATTGGTTCATTGTTGAATAATTGTTGTTGTAGTGGTTGGAATTGATTGGTTGTGGCTTTTAAAAGTTTGTTAATTATGATGTAGTAATGTTGTTATGCCGAATTTTGGATTAGGATGTCGTAGCAAAAGTCCAGAAACTTCAGCCTAGGTGCATTGCCAAAATTGGGTTGTTGGACTTGTTTTGAATGGCTTTTGGTTGGTTTCCGATGGGGTAAATGTAGTTGCATGTGTGGTTGAGGGATAGGAAGTGGTTTGGAGGTTATTGGATTAGTAGAATGTAAGTTAGGAATTTTAGAAGTTTGTGTAGTCTTTCTTTAAAATGTTGAAATATTGTTTTTGGTTGTTGGGTAGTGTTTGTGTAGTTGTTTCTTGAGTTATTGTAAGGTAGGTTCATGATTGAATGCATGTTTAAATGTATGTTAAGTTGGGTGACCTACTTTGTCATCTAACTTAGTTTTTTTAGTTGTTTAATTGATGTTATGTTGATTGGAATGTTATTAACTGATTGATGATTGATGATGATATGGAGGATAACTTACTTTGTTGTTTTTCCAGAATATGAGATGTTTATGATTATTGGCATGAGTCTTGATAGTGTGTGTCACCTCTCGGGCAGCATCAGGCTGTTGGGTTGATAACGGCATGACTATCATAGATTATCCCTAGCTCGCATGGGCAGATATGCCATGGAGGGAGGGGTTAGATGAGGTACCTCAGTTATGTATTATAGGAATTATAAGAAGATGGTTGAGATCGTGATGGCGTATGGAGCTACATCAACTAGCGTATCCTTTCACATTGAATGGTTATTCATGTGGTTGAATTGAAATGTTGATGTTAATGAAGTTGTTGGTATTATTGCTCATAGGATGATTTCCCAAAGGGGTAAAGTAAATATTTTCAAAAGATCTTTCAAATCCTCACTGAGCTTTGTTATATATAAGCTCACCCTCATTCGTTTATTGTCATCAAGTGTAACTAAACCAGATTTAGGGTACGTCTCTCAGGAAGTTGAGTATGTGTCTTCTGTGGATGAGTCTTATGTGCCCGAGTCCTATCCTTGATGTCGTGGATGAGGTTCTATTTTGATGTCTTGTATATTAGAGCATGTGGTATTGCATTTACTTTGAGGTCATATTGTATAAGATGCTATAAAGATAGTGGAACATATAATGCTAGTTTAGTTGTCTTACTTTTGGAACTTGAATAGGTTGCTAGACTAGCTATATATATATATATATATATATATGTTATGCATGTATATGGTTTGAAACATAGTTGATGTTGGAATAGAGGCGTATAACCTATGGATGAACTGTTGAATGGTTGTTTAAATATATGGAAATAGTTGTGTTGTATATTGTTGGAATAGTTGTGGAGTTGTTGTTGGTCTTTGGAGTTGGTTGTATGAATTATAAAGGGTTGGTTTAGAGCTCTGATGTGCGTGTTACAGTCGTTATACTGCCAAAATTTCGTTGCGTCCTGACTGATCGTAAGTGGGGTCAAGTTTGGGCGTGACATTTAAGTGGTATCAGAGCGCATGTTTAGCTGTGGGTAGTGGTCTTAGCATGAAAGTATGTATGAAATGAAAGAAAAGTGAATTATGTGTTAATGTGATTATGTGATTAAATTGTTTATGTGTCTACGTGATTAATAATTATGTGACTTATGTGCCTTACGTGAGTTTGTTGCCTATGTGCTATAAATTGTCTATAGCCTCTCTATGTGTTATAACATGTGCTAACGCTTTGATAGTAGAATGGCGGGACGACTGAGAACCCGTGTAGGCCTGAGGAAGTTAACAAGGCATTGGGTAATGCAACACCGGGCCGTGATCAGGGGTATGATCGTTTGGCTATGGCTATGGACAGAATGACTGAGGTTATGGCAGGGCAGGCACAGATCTTAGCAGTGCAGGCTGCTCAGGCACAGACCGTGCAGACTCAGTTACAGAATGTTCAGGGAGGTTACTGGGGAGGTAGTCTACTGAAGGAATTTCTTGGGTATTTTTCACCGAGGTTCCAGGGTGAACCAGATGATCGGAAAGCCGAGTCTTGGATCAACAAAGTGGAGAAGATATTTGACCCCCTTGGTTATACGGATGAGAGGAAGGTCACTTTTGTTGTGTGTCTATTTAATGACAAGGCTGAGGAGTGGTGGCATATAGTGAGATCTGATTGGGAGGCACGGGGTACTCCCTATGTCTGGGATACTTTTCTTAGGGCGTTTCGGGCCAAGTATATTCCCAGGATTGTGCGTGAACGTAGGGAGGCGGCATTCATATCTCTGATTCAGGGTAGTTCCATTGTGGCCCAATATGAGGCCAACTTTACCAGGTTGTCCCGGTATGCACCGGAGTTTGTGTCAGATCAGGAAAGGAAGACCCGGAGGTTTATTTTGGGTCTAAGGCCCGAGATTCAGGATACAATGGCCTTGATACAGTACGATGATTTTATGGAGGCCTTTAATGCAGCTTCTAGGATGGAGAAGAAGAAAGAGGAACAGGCTGTTTCTAGTCAGGCCAGTAAGAGGCCGTTTCAGCCACATGGTCAGCAGGTCATGTACAGGCCTGTAGTGCAGCAGAGTGGTTACAGGCCCCCAGTGCAGCAGGGTTCTTTCAGACCTCAGGGGTAGCAGGGTTTCTTTAGGCCCCAATTTCAGCAGGGATCTTATCAGGTACAGTCACAGTATAGGCCGGCCCAGTCTTAAGGTCAGTACAGGCCTAGTGTTGCAAGACCTCAGCAGCAGGTTGACAAATATCTACAAAACAATACTATTAGAGAAAGATGTAGCAAATTAAGCAAATGCATAGCTAAGGCACATACACTTACATACTAATATAACTAAATAGCAATGAATAAATCATGAATTATATGTGTCGTGTAACTACCTTCAAAATTCTGTGAAGAACACGAAACCATCAATATGGCTTGTCTCCTTTCACCTGATAAAATGGTAACCAACATTCAAGCAAAGATACATACAACCACTAATTACAGTAAACAAGTGACATATGGGCACTAATAGGTGATGCCGTGAATACTTTACCAAAACTTTTGCAATCCCAAAATCACAAGGTATATTTGTTACTAAAGCTAAAGTCACAAAAAAGTCGTTTGAGAGAAAGGGAAAGCAATAATAGGATAATCGCATATAAAAAAATAAATTGAATGAATGGTCTGCAGCTCATTGGCCTGGTCGCGAATTCTATTTTTTCTTTGAAAAGCCCCAATTTCAAATGTTGCAAACCCTAACCCCTATACCCAAAAAATCCCTCTTCCAAAATAAAAACTTCATCATTCTTCTTCACAATTCCTTCAAATAAACCTTTACCCACTTAATAAAGTCTTCAAAATCAAGCATTCCACTATGAATTAGCAACCAGCTCAGTTCAATGAACGAAATGACGATGAAATTGAAACTTTTTAGACAAAGTTGTTTCAATTTCAGTTTGTTTCCCTCTTTTACAGATTTCGGCAATGAGAGCTTTTTGAAGGTTTTTGCAACCAAAAATAAATAAACTAAGTAATATATAAAGATACCAATTACCTTTAGATGTCCAATACTGATCGAATGATGGTGGTTGTGAGAAGAGATGGTGGTGACGGTGGAGGTCCAAGCTTCAGCATTATCTTGAAAAAGATCTTAGTTACCTTTGGAGGTCCTAAACTTATCAGTGTGTTAACCGAAGAGATTAAGGCAATCCGCGCCTTAGGGAATAAGATGATGTTTTTGGTTCAAGATTTGAATTTTTTTTTAAAGTTTCGGGGTTAGGGTTTAAAAGTGGATGAATTAGGGGAAATACTTTGAAAAAGCTTCAAATCTTTTATGACCAAAAAATGTTTAGGTTGTAATACTTTATGATCGTAAAAGGAAAAGAGAAAAAGTCTTACTTTTAAGTCTGTGTTGTCTAAGATTAAAAAAAAAAAAATTGAATTCAACCGGATGAGGTCATTGGCCAGCCGGTGCCTTCATCCGGTGCAGAAAGTAAAAATGTTGATCTTACTGTCTGCACCGGATGAAGGTTGTCACGCCCCGACCCAACCCCCAAGCTAAAGGTTAAGTTCGGAACCGACACACGGACAGAGTCTCCCCTGTACCGTGGACATTCTAAAAACCTGTAAACACTTAAACAAAGTCCCAACAATACAATACAAGCTTTTTTTAAATAAACAACAAAGTTCTAAGGCCATCCGAGCCTTATGGTACACAATAGTTCCAAAACACACAAGCATGCGAGAACTTATTATCAACATAGTTTTATAATCATGACATTCTAGGAAATCAATTAAACATAATTGGAAGATCAAACATTTCTACTTTAAGTCATTCACTCCCAAGCAAGCAAAGCAAATAGAAGTAGATTATAAGTTATTACAGTTCATAGGCTTTCAAAGCTACAACACAACCAACTAGTCTTCAACTTATATAACAAGCATATACATAGCCCTTGGGCTACAAAATAGTACATAAAGTAATCAGATGAATCTTCCACATAGCAGCAATTCATTAACCACCTCAAGCTATCAGACACAGCAACTAAGGTAAAGGCTCGATCTGAACTTCTTCTTCCTCAACTAAATCAACAAGCTGGGGATCACCCTCAGCGTCTCCTGAAACAGATATCGAGGTATGAGCAACCACTGTTGCCCAGTGAGGGATATAGTCCCGGGGTGTGCAATGCAACAGATAAAACAATTATACAACAATATCACTTAGACAATTAAAGGAACAATGATAACTTAAATAATCCACACATTAAAAAAGGATACATTTCACACAATCCCCTATACACCAATCTTCACTGGTCTTCATACACGATCCACGAACCACGAGCACGATCACGATAAGCCGGCATAATCCCCAAACACTCCAGTGGGTGTACTCCGGATGTACCCCGAATCCTACGACCCAACATCCCCTGGCAATCTCCGGACCAGGCGAATGAGGGAATAGGGCACGGAGTTTGAATATCCACCGGCAAGCCCTCTGCCGCCCAGTCGATATTCAACACATCCGCCCCTGACACTATGGTTGCGCAACCACTATGCAATGCACTTAACGATGGCAAGTTAATAGCAATAATATAAGCATTAACACACATGAGGATCAACAAAGTAGGTTGACCTCGATGCAATTAGAATAGAACAATTATATAAGCAAATATGCAGTTTTACAAAGAGACATTAGCAAGATAAGTTTAGAATCATACCAAAAGCTCCAAATCAACTTAAAATCACTTATAAACACTCAAGAAGTCATGACATGGGTTTAGGAGTGCGAGACAACCTAAATAGCACCTAAACCCCTTTGTTTTTCGAACTATTTCTCTTCCAAACCAAAGTTAATGATTTCATTTTTAAAGAGAACTCTCCCAACCTTCTAACTAACCCTCAAGGTACCTTCTCAACCCTCTAACTCATTCAAATGCCCGCGATTACCCCGAAAGCCCTAAATTTCCTCTTATGGCTTTAAACTACGCGTACATTGTCCGGGCTTCAAACAAGGGATATCAAGGCATCTATAGCACCTAGGTAGCCTAAGGATACTATAATTGAAGCCTGAATCCACCCGAATTCGCATTAACCCCAAAAGCCCCAAGTTAAAGTCGACTATTTTCCATTTTAGGCGATTTAAAGAC
Organism: Ehretia macrophylla; assembly: GCA_037974665.1. Lineage (NCBI taxonomy): Eukaryota > Viridiplantae > Streptophyta > Magnoliopsida > Boraginales > Ehretiaceae > Ehretia > Ehretia macrophylla. The sequence goes on from CM075768.1 coordinate 12,140,183, forward strand.
AATGCAAGTACACGGGGCTATTAGGTTACCTTCACTAACACCTAAGGCGTCTATTAGAAGCATTAAATCAAGCTAATTCGAGCAATTACGTAAAACCCTAGAAAAACGTCACTATTCACCCAAAATTTCAAATTAACGATTCTAACCGTTTAAAAAGCAAAACAACGGCTCAAATGTGTTCTCTAGCATTCATATAGATGGTATATTAGCATAGATAACAATTACAATGGCATTTAATCATATTTTCAACAAATCAAGAAATGAGCAACTATTTAAAAATGCAAAAACAAGCCGTGAAATCCCTCACCAATACGCGTAGGAGCACCTAAGAACCTTGCAAACACCCTACACTAGTTGCTCAAGGCTTGGCTTGGCTTGAATTGATGATTTGATGAAGCAAAATCTCCAAATGCACAAGAGAGGGGCTGTCGGGTTTGGGGCACTGTTCACTGCTGAATTTTTTGTGTTTTTGTGCTAAAATGTGCTTATGTTATGTTTTTAATAGGTAAGTCTTGAGGTGGGTTAAGTTTGGGTGCTTAAGGTGGTTTATTTTAATGCGCGTTGCTAGCTCAAAACGAGGCTAATGAGTAAAACATAAGCTAGCTAATTAAATTTCTAAGTTATGTTACGTAACACTATTCACTCAACTACAAAAATCATTTTCTAAACGAGCCCTCCTAACGCCTTTAGCTCAAATGCACATTTTTCCCACTACTTTTACAATTAATATGATTTAATAAAAATGCTAATTAATTAATAGAAGGTAGTTTAAAAACGGAGTGAATAGTAGTCACAAAAGTCAGTTAGTAAGGCACAGAAATAAATGCGCAAACAAGGGATGCAACAGTAATTAAATGCATGGCTAAATCTCGGGCGTCACAAAGGTGCCGGCATCCTCTTAATTATTGTTAAAGGTTAAATAATATAATAATGAAATTTAATTAATTGATAAAAAATTGTCTAATAAAAAAAATTAATTAAATTTAATTTAATGACTAATTGATTAATTAAATTTTTTCTCCTTTCTAAAACGTCCCAAATTTATATTTTATTTATATTTATAGGCTTATCAATTTAGTTATATATATTTATTAAGTTAATATATAGTTTCTTATATATGTGATAGGTTCAGTTTAATTTAATTTAAGATTGTATATAATTTATTATATATTACTTTTAAACATCATTTTTTTTTTCTTGTTTTATTATTTGGCTACGAATTGGCTACGGAAGTTAGTAGCCCAATAATAAAGAGGTCCGTTGGCTACAGATGGACTACATATATAGAGAAGTTCGTAGCCCATCCATAGCAATTGTCTACGGATAGGGTACGAACCACTAATAGTATGAATTCTAACTTGTTAATTCGTAGAAACAAAGTATTAAAATGTATTAATATCTTGATTGAATTCTTGTTTATAAAGTTTAGGCACAATGTGAGAGTGTTTGGACCCCTAGATTAAATGTTTATTAATATTAATGTAATGCTAAGTGATGACATGATAAGTTCGATTTAAACGATTATTGATTTCCTAAGAGATTTCTCTATAAAAGTACGCACATTAATGAAATACGGACCAAGTTTATTTTTATTTGGAAAACTTGTAACTCAAGTGAAATTTACTACGTTATAGGTGCAATCAAAATTCCATAATTCAAATTAAAAACGATAAATCTCAATTTTTTGTTGAATTCCGTAGCTTAGCAGTAGCCAATTGGTTACTGTTGGGCTACGGAAGAGTTGAAGTCCGTAGCCTAGCAGTAGCCAATTGTCTACTGTCAGGCTACGGAAGAGTCGAATTCTGTAGTCCATCCGTAGCTAGAAACTACGGATGGGATACAGACAACTAATAATATATATTCTAACTTGTTAATAGGTAGGAACAACGTATTAAAATGAGTTAATATCTTCATATTTTTCTTATTTATGAAGTTTAGACATAATGTGACAGTTTTTCGACTACTAGATTGAACGTTTATTAACATTAACACAATGTTAAGTGAAAACATCATAGGTTCAATTTAAACAGCTATTGATTTCCTATGAGATTTCTCTATAAAAGTACGCATGTTAATGAAATACGAACCAAGTTTATTTTTATTTGAAAAATTTACAACTCAAATAAAGTTTACTACGTTGTAGGTACAATCAAAATTTCATAATTCAAATTAAAAATGATAAACCTCGATTTTTTGTTGAATTCCGTAGCCTAGCAGTAGCCAATTGGCTATTGCCGGGCTACGGAAGAGTCGAATTCCGTAGCCCATCCGTAGCTTGGGACTACGGATGGGCTACAGACAACTAATAATATGTATTCTAACTTGTTAATAGATAGGAAAAACGTATTAAAACATGTTAATATCTTCATATTTTTCTTATTTATGAAGTTTAGACACAATATGACAGTTTTTCGACTCCTAGATTGAACGTTTATTAACATTAATGCAATGTTAAGTGAGAACATGATAAGTTCAATTTAAGCGGCTATTGATTTCTTATGAGATTTCTCTATAAAAGTACGAACGTTAATGAAATACAGACCAAGTTTATTTTTCTTTGAAAAATTTACAACTCAAGTGAAGTTTACTACGTTGTAGGTGCAATCAAAATTTCATAATTCAAATTAAAAATAATAAATCTCAGTTTTTTGTTGAATTTCGTTGCCTAGCAGTAGGCTGGGCTACGAAAGAGTTAAAGTCCCTAGCCTAGCAGTAGCCAATTGACTGCTGCCGGGCTACGGAAGAGTCAAATTTCGTAGCCCATCTGTAGCTAGGGACTACGGAACGGCTATGGACAACTAATAACATGTATTCTAACTTGTTAATAAGTAGGAACAATGTATTAAAACATGTTAATATTTTCATATTTTTCTTATTTATGAAGTTTAGACACAATGTGATAGTTTTTCGACTCCTAGATTGAACGTTTATTAACATTAACGCAATGTTAAGTGAGAACATGATAAGTTCAATTTAAACGACTATTGATTTCCTATGAGATTTCTCTATAAAAGTACCCACGTTATTGAAATACAGACTAAATTTATTTTTATTTGAAAATTTTACAACTCAAGTGAAGTTTACTACGTTGTAGGTGCAATCAAAATTCAATTATTCAAATTAAAAATGATAAACCTTGATTTTTTGTTGAAGTCCATAGGTTAGCAGTAGCCAATTGGCTACGGTTGGGCCACGGAAGAGTTGAAGTCCATAGCCCAGCAGTAGCGGCTACTCCCAGGCTACGGACTTTGTTATTTTATTTTTTCCTATTTAATTAAAATATCCGTATTTATTTTTTTAAAATATTTTTTGAATAATATATATAGTCTGTGGCCAATCCGTGGCTATTGGCCACTGCATGGCTACAGACTTTTTTATGAATATGTTTTGCCAAATTAATTAAATAATCCGTAGCTAGTCCATAGCAAATTGGGCACGGCTAGGCTACGGAATATTATTTTTTATTTTTTTAATTAATTAAAATTATTTTCCGTAGCAAAGTTTTGTCGCCATTTCAACGGGGCCTAAGTTGGCTACTACTGAGCTATAGAATTTGTTGCCCGTAGCAAATCTGTAGCCTGTCAGTAGCCAATTTACTACGGAAAAAATCCGTAGCCCAATTCTGTCACCTTGTGCGTTGTTTTCTTGTAGTGTGAACCTTCTGGATGGGCTTTATTGCCAACATACTTTTTGAATATTTTCATGCACCTACAAGATGTGAAAGATAATTACATAAAGTCAAAAAAAATGTTATTGAGTATTTAAATATTAAAAAGTTACCTTTCAATTGGATACATCAATCTAAATTGAACTGGACCTGCAACCTTTACGTCATCAGCAAGGTGAATGACCAAATGAATCATGATAGTGAAAAAAGAATGAGGAAAACATCTCTCCATGTGGCATAACAGTAATGCTGCACGAGACTTCACCTTTTCCATTTCTTCAACATTGACTGTCTTAGAGCATATGGCATTGAAAATGCTACTCAATTCAATTATAAGTTTTGTTACTTGTTTGGTCATAGATGAGTGTAATGCAACAGGAAGTAGGTCTTGCATCAAGATATGATAATCATGGGTCTTGAGAGAATGTAATTTTCTTTCCTTAATATTAATACCCCTTGATATATTTGATGCATATGAATCAGACACTTTCACATGTTTCAACACCTTCAGAAATACATCTTTTTCTTTCATAGTCATGGAATAACATATAGGAGGGAAAAACTCTTTTCCATTAGATAACTTCACAAGTTGAAGTTGTGGCCTTATTTCCATGTCCTCCAAGTCATGTCGTGCTTTTAAATCATCTTTGCTCTTTTATTTGATGTTTAACAATGTTCCAAGTACATTTTCGCAAACATTTTTCTCAATATGCATGACATCAAGATTATGGCGCAATGTATTGAACTCCTAATAAGGTAATTTAAAAAATATACTTTTCTTTTTCCAAAATGCTAATTCACTAACATGATTGTTAACCCCCTTCATATGTTGCTCATCTAAACAATCATCTTCAATACTTGTAACTTTTGTTCTCTTTCTTTTAGAAGTAGTTGCCTTATTTCTCATATTTATCGTATACTCATCAATGAAACTAACCCCTTCTAACTGCCTTTTCACATCCGACCCAGATAATGTCTTAGGTTCCTTTCCTCGTTCCTCCGTCCCATCAAAATACTGTTTTTGTGCACGAAACCTGTACGAATCACTTAATCAACGACAGTGCCCTAAATACCAAAATTTGCCCCCATGTTTTAACCACCTTGATTGCGTCTTATCTGCACAACATGGACATGCATATTTTCCTTTAGTTCTCCAACTTGATAAACATGCATATGCAGGAAATTTGTTTACTTGTTGCATCATATGTTTCTATCTCTTCCCACAATTGTTGTAACTCTTCAATAAGTGGTTGAAGAAAAATATCTATTTTATTTCCAGGAGACTCCTTTCCTGGGATGATCATTGACAAAATAAATGAAGATTGTTTCATGCATATCAACGAGGGTAAATTGTATGGAATCAATATTATAGGCCATATGTTGTACACATTACTCATCAATCCAAAAGGATTAAAACCATCACTGGATAATCCAAGTCTCACATTTCAAGGATCATAAGCAAAATTGGGATATTGATAATCAAAATCCTTCCACACTGACGAATTTGCAGGATGCCTTAAAAGTCCATCCTTTGTGCGACCCTCATCATGCCACCTCATTGAAAAAGATGTTTTCGAAGACATGTACAACCTTTGAAGCCTTTGTACCAAAGAAAAATATCTCATAATTTTAGAAGCTGTCTTTTTTTTTTTTTTTCATACATCTTCCATTATTCTCATTGTCTTCTTGCGATCGAGATGCATTACAAACATGACAAGATTGTTGTGATGCTCTAATACCCTTATACAACATACAATTATTCGGGCATACATGAATCTTTTCATACTTTAGGCCTAATGCATTTGTCATCTTCTTCGCTTCATAACAAGATCTAGGCATTCACAATTGTGGATAATGGTTTTTCAAGAATTCAAGAAGTCTATCAACTAACTTCTTAGTCCATTTGTTATCGCATTTTAAGTGCATTAACTCGACTGTGAATGACAATATTGTTGATTTGGAGCCAGGATAGAGTTCTTGGTTGCATTCCTCAAGAAACTTATAAAACTTTGAAGCTTTTTCATTACATACATTTTTCAGATTGATTGTGTTGCTCAACCTCAATATCAATATCTATATCAATATCATCCTCATCCTCATCTTCATTTATTTCTTCACCCTCTAAACTTTCATTTACGAAATCTGATCTATCATGAATTCCGAAAGCATCCCTCACTAAATCATTCATATTATTATGATTTTCAAGTGAATTGTTGATTGATGGTTCCATATCAACAAGAGGTGGTGCATCTCTATTTCTAACAATCTCTCCATGATAAATCCATTTGGTATACCCACTGATCATTCCATGACATACTAAATGTTCTTTCACTATATGCCAAGATTGGAATAAACAATTGACGCACCGAATACAAGGGCACAAGATCTTTGTCCTTGAATTATGAGTAAATGCAAAATCAAGAAAGTTATCTATTCCATTAATATATTCAATGCTATATCTTGGCTTCGTAATCCAACTTTTATCCATCGATGGATTGTGCTATTGTAAGATGAAACAAAAAAATAAATAAATGTCAATAAATTCCCTTTTCTTTTCGTTTTCAATAATTGGATAAAACAACTAATTATTTGAGAAAACAAAGTGACAATAACATTCATAGATAATGACATGTAATTTAAATGTATGAAGGACTATTACCAAATTAAAATTCATATATATGTGTAATAAATATATGTAATGATGATAACAATCATATATTATCTAGTTCTTATGAGGGCATATACATATGTGCATTTGTGTATAATCATAATATATATATATATATATATATATATATATATATATATATATATATATATATATATATTATGATTATACACACACAAAAAATAAGAATCAAATAGACAAATATAAATATACATGCTTATATATATGTGCATACAAGTAAAAAAGAGTTGAAATGAACTTGGAAGATGCAGATGATGGAGATGATTGGTGGGGATAGTGTTTTCTGCAAGTTGTTGCAATCTGGGAGGGGTATATATATAAAACCTATGTTGGCGTTTCACCAAAAACGCGACTTTATATTAATAAAACCCGGCGCTTCTACAAAAGTGCTGGTATTAAGAGAACTATAACGACACTTATGGAAAAATGCCGCTTTTTCTAATACCATATTGCGGCGCTTTAGGGAAATGCTGCTATTGGTCTTAGGGTATACCGGCGCCTTGGTCTAAAGCGCTGTCGTTATCCTATCCATAGTGGCGGGATTTTTTCCCGCTAAATACCACTCGTAAATTGACAGCGGTTTGTCCAAAGCGTTGTTGTTTTAGAAGTATAAACGACGCTTTACCAAAAGCACCACAAAAGACCTCATCTATTAATATTTTTAGCTGCGCTTATTGAAGCGTCTAGACTTCCATAAAAAACGGTATAAATTGGTGGACCAAGTTTACAAAACTTGATTAGGAATGCCTAGAATATGTAGTCTACGTCTCTCATGATCATGCTAGAGAGATATACATGTTGACACTTGAATCATTACTAGTGCAAATTCTTTCTAGAAAAGTATATCACAATATGACTAAGATTGCAATCATAAACCTCCTTGATTACATGACATTGAGATTGAATTACAATCATCTAGACATTAATCCTACAAGGTCAATTATCTGGACATTTAGTTATAGCCTTAGATATATGTACTAAGTAGTTGCCTCTGAGATAAATTCACTTATTTATAACAAATCATGAAACATGAAGATTGTAAAATCGTCAAAAGTGACATGAGGCGCATCAGATAGACTGTGATGCCTGAGAACATCACCATACACCTTATTAACTGTTGCATCCATTATTTGCGTATTTCTTCTGTGCTTTACTTGTTGTATTCTTTGGTTACTATTCATTTTATTTTTCGACTACTTAATTTCCTTGAATTAGCATTTTTCATAAATCATATTAATTGTTTTAGGAATGAAAAAAATGTGCGTTTGAGCTAAATGCATTAGGAGCCTTTATTTAGGAAATAATTTGTTGAAACAAAGGAATAGTATTACGTAACAAAACTATGTGTTTCAATTAGCTATCATTAAATGGCACATTAGGACTTGGTTCTAGCTAGTTAAACTCATCTTGGTAGTCAACTTATGCACCTAAACATAACCCCAACTTAATATATACTCACATAACACTTTATAACTCAAAAAATACAAAAAAAGAGTGCAAAAGCTAAAAACACTATAGCAGGGCCGAAAATCAGCATAGGAGGAGGATGAGAGTTTTTTGATCAACAAATCCTCATCCCAAGCCAAGCCAACCTAGGTGCAAGTGGTTTAGGGTGTTTAGTAGCCTCCTAGGAGCTCCTAAGCGCAATAGGTGAGGGATTTCATACCTATTTTTGCATTTGAAAAATGTTGCTCTTTTCTTGAATTCATGGATTTACTATCAACTGTTTATGTAATTCTTCAAGATGCTTATGTATGTAGTATATAAGTAGTAGAGACCTTATTTATGCTATTGTTTCATAGTTTAAACGGTTGAATTCGTTCGTTGATCGTATGGCATGAATAGTGATATTTTTCTAGGGTTTTATGGAATTGTGTGATATGGCTTGATTCATTGCTTCTAGTAGGTGCCTTAGATGTTCATAAAGATAGTTTAATAGCCACATGACGTTGAATTGCTCAAAAATTGGCTAACGCATGAAATATGCGACTTTTAAAAAGGGGTTTCGGGGTTAATGCAAATCTGGGTAAATTTGGCCATTACATCTAGTGTTCTAAGGCTATATAGGTGTTATATATGCTTTGCTAAACCTCGGTTGAGTCCCGGTTAGGGTACTTGTAGTACAAACTCACAAGGAAAAAATTGAGACTTTTGTGCTAAACACGGGTAATTGGGTAGTTTCTAGAGTCCTAGGGGTGCCATAAGGGATAATTAAAAGTATGGAATAGCCCGCTCGCTTAACTAGAACATTAGCTTGTGTTTGGAAGAAAAATGGCTTGTGTTACAAAGGGGTTTTAGGTCAAACGTATATCCGGGTGAATTTGGTTGATATATTTGGTGTTCTTAGGGTAAGTAGGGACTAAATGTGCTTTTCTAACTCTTAGTTGAGCTTTGGTTAAGATACTTGTAGTACAAATACACAAAAGGATAATCGGGGCTTTTGTGGCTAATTCAGGTTAATGAATGATTTCAAGGGTTCTAAGTAAGCCATAATGTATAACTAGAAGATTAGAATAGTTAGTTGGCGAATCTTGAGTCTTAGCCTTCGGTTTGGAGTTAAATGACTTAGGATAACAAAAGGAAAACTCGGGGTTTTCATGCTTAGCCTTTGAATTAGCTTTGGTACTTGTATATCTTGCCTTTACATGTTATTATATGACATTGGTGAAGTTTCGTGATCATCGGTCATTGACCCCTTTGTGTTGGTATAGTTATTTTCATATTTAATACTTATATCTTGTTATAATGTTTATATTACTTGTACTTTGTTAAGATCAAACTCTAATAAACATTGTATGCTAAGTGAGTAGGACTATAAGGATAACTCATTTAGTTATATGATTATTAATTATTGTAATTAAAGTTAAATTGGAATTTATAACTTATGATCTTAACTTAATTGTATTTGATGCTTCTAATATATCTTATGTTGTCTAATGATATGGTAAGGTGAACATTGTTGCTTAATTGTGTGTGGATTATGAACTTGTGTGAATAAGTGATTATAAATCTAGCTTTTAATGTTGTAGGGTTGAGTTAAGTAAGAGTTGAGTTGGAATTGATATAGTTAATTGCTAAACTTATATGAACACCCTAGGGTTGTATACTTGAGCTAATTCGGGGAGTTGAAGTAAATCTGAGCTATTCTTTTAGCGTGCTTGGCTTAATTCTAGGTGAGGGAGACTTCATCCTTATGTGCATAATAGTTTATTTACTTGTACTTAGATTATGTGCACTTATTGTCCATATATTGTGTGTGAAGCCAGCCTACTTTGTTGTCCCTCAATCATATGTTTATTGATTTATTCTATTGTTTTCATTTTGAGTGCATTGCATCGTGGTTGCGCAACTATTTGGGCATGGTAGTGTCGTGAAAACCGGGTGGCATCGTGCTTGCCAGTCTACCTCAGCTTCCATGGTTGCCTAGTCCCTCTCTCGCTTGGGATGCCGCCCAGGGAGAGTTGGGTCATAGAATTTCGGGGTACATCCGGAGTACACCTACTGGAGTGATTGGGTATTTGCCGACATATTGATCGTGGTTCTTGATTGAAGAACAAAGTGAATCGTATCCTTTTTAATGTGTGGTAACTTGTTGTTTCAATTGTTCTTTTGTTGTAAAATGCTTTATTTGTATAAGCTGTTGCATTGCACACCCTGGAAGACTTTATCCCTCACTGAGCAATTGTGATTGCTCATACCTCGCTAAACAAGTTTGAGGTGGCGCGGTTGGAGGAATGACATTAGTTGTTGTGTGCTATTGCTTGAGATTGAAGTGTTTGCCTACTAAATTGTGGAAGATTTTGTTTGCATTATGTCTTGTTCTATTTCGTGCCTATAGGTTTGTATATATTTGGAGTTGTTGAAGAATTATAATAGCTAGGTTAATGTATGGCTTGAATGGTAGATTGTAATAGTTTATCCTTATTTTTATTTATACTGCTTGCTTGTGTGTTAAGGAAAGTTAACAGTTGTTTGGTTTTAGTTCATAAGAAAGTCTAATGGTTAATATAGAGTGGTATAATAAGCGGATTAAAAGAGGCAAGGTTTTAAGGATTGTGAAATGCATGCTTGGGTGTGTTTTCTATGTCTTGCTTAAGGCTCGGTCGACCTTGAAGTTGGGAAAGTTAGAGCTGGAGTTGTTGGAGTTAGAGTTTAATTGTATTGTTGCTTATATTGTGTTTACAGGTTTCCAGAATGTCCACGGTACAGGTAAGACTCTGTCTGTTTTCCCTAAAATATGTGTCCGGGTTTGAGATTGGGTTGAGAATCGCATGGTTATTAGAGCCCCTTGTCTCGTGAGGAAACGGGGCATTACAGGTGGTATCAAAGCTTAGTTAGCTCTCAGCTGGGACAGGGTCCTCGGCCTGTCGCGTAGTAACCCTTGCGTGTGTGCTTGTTAAGTGTGTCTTGAAAGTGTGTGCCTGTATGTGTGATTCTGTGTCTTGAATTGAATGTGTGCACCTATGTGATATAGTTATGTGTTATGTGTTAAACGTGTGCTAAGTGAAGTGAAGTTGGATCGAATTGACCTCGTGAATCGTTAGCTGTTTGAATTATTGATTGTAATGTATGTACTTGAGCATTTTGAATTAAGTTTTGTTATGAATTGAATTGGTTTTGTTATGATTCGCACTTGAATGACTTTGTTGCTTACATTGTGTTTTTAACTTCTTTTATAATCATGCTTGCATAATAGCTTAAAGAATGCTAATATATATACAATATTTTGGCATTCATACATAGCCCATCGATTGGTAAGAATGACTTATTCCTCCCCTTGAAGAAAGGTGATTAGTGGCAGGCCTTCCAAGTTATGTGGACTAGCGGGAATGAGAGGCATTTGATCAGCCTTTAATTGGGAGTTGGTATTTATAGTTGGAGCATGATTATTGGCATTCTATTAAGGTGTTCTTTTATGCCCAGTGGTCATGAATGATCTTTTGGGGGTTCTATATGGCGATTCTCTGAAGCCTTTCCTGGGTATTTTCTTGTTGGACATTCTCCGGGTATTTTTTTATTGGCATTTCTCAAAAGATTTGGTATATGGGACTCTATTCAGCTTTATTATACGACATTGCCTACAGTGTTCATGCCTCGGTCTTTTATTGGTATATCTCGGCACTTCTAATTGGGAGTTCTCCTATGGCCTTCGTAATATTCAGCGGGATTCTTATTCAGATTTTTAAATGGTGTTTTCATTTGAGCCTCTAATTGGCCTATTCATTTGAGAGTTCTTAGATGGGTATAGTGGATTCTTCTTGAGTTCTTACTGGCATTTTTATTTAATACTCTTGCTCAGCAGCTGTTAAAGAATATCGGAATTTGACTTCAATTAATGTTGAGTTCTCTAGCAAGAAGAATTGCGTGGACGCAATTTGTTTAAGAGGGAGAGGATGTGACGCCTGAGAACATCACCGTACACCTTATTAACTGTTGCATCCACTATTTGCGCATTTCTTCTGTACTTTACTTGTTGTCTTCTTTGGTTACTATTCATTCCATTTTTCAACTACTTAATTACCTTGAATTAGCATTTTTCATAATTATATTAATTGTTTTAGGAATGAGAAAAATGTGCGTTTGAGCTAAATGCATTAAGAGCCTTCATTTAGGAAATGATTTGTTGAAACTAAGGTATAGTGTTACGTAACAAAACTATGTGTTTCAATTAGTTATCATTAAATGACACATTAGGACTTGGTTCTAGCTAGCTAAACTCATCTTAGTAGTCAACTTATGCACCCAAACATAACCCCAACTTAATATATACTCACATAACACTTTATAACTCAAAAAAACACAAAAAAAAGAATGCAAAAGCTGAAAACACTGTAGCAGGACTGAAAATCAGCATAGGAGGAGGATGAGAGATTTTTGCTCAACAAATCCTTATTCCAAGCCAAGCCAAGCTAGGTGCAAGTAGTTTAAGGTGTTTACTAGCTTCCTAGGAGCTCCTACGCGCAATAGGTGAGGTATTTCAAACCTATTTTTGCATTTGAAAAATGTTGCTCTTTTCTTGAATTTATGGATTTGCTATCAAATGTTTGTGTAATGCTTGAAGATGCTTATGTATGTTGAATATAAGTAGTATAAACCTTATTTATGCTATTGTTTCATAGTTTAAATGGTTGAATTCGTTCGTTGATCGTATGACATGAATCGTGACGTTTTTCTAGGGTTTTATGGAATTGTGTGATATGGCTTGATTCATTGCTTCTAGTAGGTGCCTTAGATGTTCATAAAGATAGTTTAATAGCCACATGACGTTGAATTACTCAAAAATTGGCTAACACATGAAATAGGCGACTTTTAAAAATGGGTTTCAGGGTTAATGCAAATCCGAATAAATTAGGCTATATAGGTGCTATATATGCTTTGCTAAACCTCGATTGAGTCCCTGTTAGGGTACTTGTAGAACAAACTCACAAAGGGGAAATTGGGACTTTTGTGCTAAACGCGGGCCATTGGGTAGTTTCCAGGGTCCTAGGGGGTGCCATAAGGGATAATTAAAACTATGGAATGACCCGCTCGCTTAACTAGAACATTAACGTGTGTTGGGAAGAAAAATGGCTTGTGTTACAAAGGGGTTTTGGTTCAAACGTAAATCCGGGTAAATTTGGTTGATATATTTGGTGTTCTTAGGGTAAGTAGGGACTAAATGTGCTTTTCTAACTCTTAGTTGAGCTTTGGTTAAGATATTTGTAGTACAAACGCACAAAGGGGTAATCGGGGCTTTTTTGGCTAATTCAGGTTAATCAATGATTTCAAGGGTTCTAAGTGTGCTGTAATGTGTAACTAGAAGATTAGAATAGTTAGTTGGTGAATCTTGAGCCTTAGTCTTTGGTTTGGAGTTAAATGACTTAGGATAACAAAAAGGAAACTCAGGGTTTTCATGCTTAGCCTTTGAATTAGCTTTGGTACTTGTATATCTTGCCTTTACATGTTATTATATGGCATTGGTGAGAATTTCGTGAAGTTTTGTGATCATCGGTCATTGACTCCTTTGTGTTGGTATAGTTATTTTCATATTTAATGCTTAAATCTTGTTATAATGTTTATATTACTTGTACTTTGTTAAGATCAAACTCTAATAAACATTGTATGCTAAGTGAGTAGGACTATAAGGATAACTCATCTTGTTATATGATTATTGATTATTGCAATTAAAAGTAATTGGAATTTATAACTTATGATCTTAACTTAATGGTATTTGATGCTTCTAATACATCTTATGTTGTCTAATGATATGGTAAGGTGAACATTGCAGCTTAATTGTGTGTGGGTTATGAACTTGTGCGAATAAGTGATTATAAATATAGCTTCTAATGTTGTAGGGTTGACTTAAGTAAGAGTTGAGTTGGAATTGATATAGTTAATTGTTAAACTTATATGAATACCCTAGGGTTGCATACTTGAGCTAATTCGGGAAGTTGAAGTAAATCTGATCTATTCTTTTAGCGTGCTTGGCTTAATTTCGGGTGAGGGAGACTTCATCATTATGGGCATAATAGTTTATTTACTTGTACTTAGATTATGTGCACTTATTGTCCATATATTGTGTCGAGGGCAACCTACTTTGTTGTCCTTCAATGATGTGTTTATTGATTTATTCTATTGTTATCATTTTGAGTACATTGCATCGTGGGGCATGGTTGTGTCGTGGAAACAAGGCGGCATCGGGCTTGCCGATCTACCTCGGCTACCATGGTTGCCCAGTCCCTCTATCGCTTGGGATGCCGCCTTGGGAGAGTTGGGTCATAGGATTTCGGGGTACATCCGGAGTACACCTACTGGAGTGATTGGGGATTTGCCGGCATATTGATCGTGGTTCGTGATTGTAGAACAAAGTGAATCGTATCATTTTTAATGTGTGGTAACTTGTTGTTTCAATTGTTCTTTCGTTGTAAAATGCTTTATTTATATTAGCTGTTGCATTGCACGCCTCGGTAGACTTTATCCCTCACTGAGCAATTGTGATTGCTCATACCTCGTTAAACATGTTTGAGGTGGCGCGGTTAGAGGAATGGCCTTGGTTACTGTGTACTATTGCTTGAGATTGAAGTGTTTGCCTACTAAATTGTGGAAGATTTTGTTTGTATTATGTCTTGTCCTATTTTGTGCCTATAGGTTTGTATATATTTGGAGTAGTTGAAGAATTGTAATAGCTAGATTAATGTATGGCTAGAATGGTAGATTGTAATAGTTTATCCTTACTTTCCTTTATGCTGCTTGTTTGTGTGTTAATGAGAGTTAACAGTTGTTTGGCTTTAGTTCATAAGAAAGTCTAATGGTTAATATAGATTGGTATGATAAGCGGATTAAAAGAGACATGGTTTTAAGGATTGTTAAATGTATGCTTGGGTGAGTTTTCTATGTCTTGCTTAAGGCCCAGTCGACCTTGAATTTAGGATAGTTAGAGCTGGAGTTGTTGGAGTTAGAGTTTAGTTGTATTGTGGCTTATATTACGTTTACAGGTTTCCAGAATGTCTACGGTACAAGGGAGACTCCGTCCGTTTTCCCTAAAATCTGTGCCCGAGTTTGAGATTGAGTTGAGAATAACATGGTTATTAGAGCCCCCAGTCTCGTGAGGGAACATGGAGTTATAGGTGGTATCAGAGCTTAGTTAGCACTCAGCTGGGACAGGGTCCTCGGTCTGTCGGGTAGTAACCCTTGCGTGTGTGCTTGTTAAGTGTGTCTTGAAAGTGTGTGCCCGTATATGTGATTGTGTGTCTTGAATTGAATGTGTGCATCTATGTGATATAGTTATGTGTTATGTGCTAAACGTGTGCTAAGTGAAGTGAAGTTGCATCGAATTGACCTCGTGAAAAAGTTGTCTGCTTGAATTATTGATTATAATGTACATACTTGAGCATTTTGAATTAAGTTTTGTTGTGAATTGAATTGGTTTTGTTATGATTCGCACTTGAATGACTTTGTTGCTTACATTGTTTTTATAGGTTCTTTTATAATCATGCTTGCATAATAGCTTAAAGAATAATTATACATATTCAATATTTTGGCATTCATACATAGCCCATCAATTGGTAAGAAAGACTTCTTCCTCCCCTTGAAGAGAGGTGATTAGTGGCAGGCCTTCCAAGTTATGTGGACTAGCGGGAATGAGAGGCATTTGATCAGCCTTTAATTGGGAGTTGGTATTTATAGTTGGAGCTTGATTATTGGCATTCTATTAAGGTGTTCTTTTATGCTCAGGGGTCATGAATGAGTAGCTTCTTTTGGGGGTTCTATATGACGATTCTTTGAAACCTTTCCTTGGTATTTTCTTGTTGGACATTCTCCTGGTATTTTCTTATTGGCATTTCTCAGAAGATTTGGTATATGGGACTTTATTCATCTTTATTATACGACATTGCCTACAGTGTTCATGCTTTACTCTTTTATTGGTATTTCTCGGCACTTCTAATTGGGAATTCTCCTATGGCCTTCGTAATATTCAGCGGGATTCTTATTCAGATTTTTAAATGGTGTTTTCATTTGAACCTCTAATTGGCCTTTTCATTTGAGAGTTCTTACACAGGTATAATGGATTCTTCTTGAGTTCTTACTAGCATTTTTATTTAATACTCTTGCTCAGCAGCTATTAAAGAATATCGGAATTTGACTTCAGTTAACGTTGAGTTCTCTTGGAAGAAGAATTGCGTGGACGCAATTTGTTTAAGGGGGAGAGGATGTGACGCCTGAGAACATTACCGTACAACTTATTAACTGTTGCATCCACTATTTGCGCATTTCTTCTGTACTTTACTTGTTGTCTTCTTTAGTTACTATTCATTCCATTTTTCAACTACTTAATTACCTTAAATTAGCATTTTTCATAAATCATATTAATTGTTTTAGGAATGAGAAAAATGTGAGTATGAGCTAAATACATTAGGAGCCTTCGTTTAAGAAATGATTTGTTGAAACTAAGGAATAGTATTACGTAACAAAACTATGTGTTTCAATTAGCTATCATTAAATGGCACATTAGGACTTGGTTCTAGCTAGCTAAACTCATCTTGGTAGTCAACTTATGCACCCAAACATAACCCTAACTTAATATATACTCACATGACACTTTATAACTCAAAAAAAACACAAAAAAGAGTGCAAAAGCTGAAAACACTGTAGCAAGGCCAAAAATCAGCATAGGAGGAGGATGAGAGATTTTTGCTAAATAAATCCTCATTCCAAGCCAAGCCAAGCTAGGTGCAAGTGGTTTAGGGTATTTACTAGCCTCGTAGGAGTTCCTACGCACAATAGGTGAGAGATTTCATACCTATTTTTGTATTTGAAAAATGTTGCTCTTTTCTTGAATTCAAGGATTTGCTATCAAATGTTTATGTAATGCTTAAAGATGCTTATATATGTTGTATATAAGTAGTAGAGACCTTATTTATGCTATTGTTTTATAGTTTAAATGGTTGAATTCGTTCGTTGATCGTATGACATGAATAATGACATTTTTCTAGGGTTTTATGGAATTGTGCGATATGGATTGATTCATTGCTTCTACTAGGTGCCTTAGATGTTAATAAAGATAGTTTAATAGCCACATGACGTTGAATTGCTCAAAAATTGGCTAACACATGAAATAGGCGACTTTTAAAAAGGGCTTTCGGGGTTAATGCAAATCCGGGTTAATTTGGCCATTACATCTAGTGTTCTTAGGCTATATAGGTGCTATATATGCTTTGCTAAACCTCGGTTGAGTCCTGGTTAAGGTACTTGTAGTACAAACTCACAAGGAAAAAATTGGGACTTTTGTGCTAAACGTGGGTAATTAGGCAGTTTCTAGGGTACTAGGGGTGACATAAGGGATAATTAAAGTATGGAAACTCGGGGTTTTCATGCTTAGCCTTTGAATTAGCTTTGGTACTTGTATATCTTGCCTTTACATGTTATTATATGGCATTGGTGAGCATTTTGGGAAGTTTCGTGATCATCGGTCATTGACCCATTTGTGTTGGTATAGTTATTTTCATATTTAATGCTTATATCTTGTTATAATGTTTATATTACTTGTACTTTGTTAAGATCAAACTCTAATAAACATTGTATGCTAAGTGAGTAGGACTATAAGGATAACTCATCTAGTTATATGATTATTGATTATTGTAATTAAAAGTAATTGGAATTTATAACTTATTATCTTAACTTAATGGTAGTTGATGCTTCTAAGATATCTTATGTTGTCTAATGATATGGTAAGGTGAACAATGTAGCTTAATTGTGTGTGGGTTATGAACTTGTGTGAATAAGTGATTATAAATCTAGCTTCTAATGTTGCATGGTTGAGTAAAGTAAGAGTTGAGTTGGAATTGATATAGTTAATTGCTAAACTTATATGAACACCCTAGGGTTGCATACTTGAGCTAATTCGGGGAGTTGAAGTAAATCTGAGCTATTCTTTTAACGTGCTTGGCTTAATTCCAGGTGAGGGAGACTTTATCCTTATGTGCATAATAGTTTATTTACTTGTACTTAGATTATGTGCACTTATTGTCCATATATTATGTATGAGGGCAACCTACTTTGTTGTCCCTCAATCATGTGTTTATTGATTTATTCTATTGTTTTCATTTTGAGTGCATTGCATCGTAGTTGCGCAACCATTTGGGCATGGTACTGGTATGGAAATCGGGTGGCATCGGGCTTGCCGGTCTACCTCGACTACCTTGGTTGCCCAGTCCCTCTCTCGCTTGGGATGCCGCCCAAGGAGAGTTGGGTCATAGGATTTCGTGATACATCCGGAGTACACCTACTGGAGTGATTGAGGATTTGCCGACATATTGATCGTGGTTCGTGATTGAAGAACAAAGTGAATTGTATTCTTTTTAATGTGTGGTAACTTGTTGTTTCAATTGTTTTTTCGTTGTAAAATGCTTTATTTGTATTAGTTGCTGCATTGCATGCCCCGGTAGACTTTATCCCTCACTGAGTAATTGTGATTGCTCATAACTCGCTAAACATGTTTCAGGTGGCACAGTTGGAGGAATGGCCTTGGTTTGTGTGCTATTGCTTGAGATTTAAGTGTTTGCTTGCTAAATTGTGGAAGATTTTGCTTGTATTATGTCTTGTTCTATTTTGTGCCTTTAGGTTTGTATATATTTGGAGTTGTTGAAGAATTGTAATAGCTCGGTTAATGTATGGCTTTAATACTCTTGCTCAGCAGCTGTTAAAGAATATCGAAATTTGACTTCAGTTAATGCTGAGTTCTCTAGCAAGAAGAATTGCGTGGACGCAATTTGTTTAAGGGGGAGAGGATGTGACGCCTGAGAACATCACCGTACACCTTATTAACTGTTGCATCCACTATTTGCGCATTTCTTCTGTGCTTTACTTGTAGTCTTCTTTGATTACTATTCATTCCATTTTTCAACTATTTAATTACCTTGAATTAGCATTTTCCATAAATCATATTAATTGTTCTAGGATTGAGAAAAATGTGTGTTTGAGCTAAATGCATTAGGAGCCTTCGTTTAGGAAATGATTTGTTGAAACTAAAGAATAGTGTTACGTAACAAAACTATGTGTTTCAATTAGCTGTCATCAAATGGCACATTAGGACTTGGTTCTAGCTCGCTAAACTCATCTTGGTAGTCAACTTATGCACCCAAACATAACCCCAACTTAATATATACTCACATAACACTTTATAACTCAAAAAAAACACAAAAAAAGAGTGCAAAAGCTGAAAATACTGTAGCAGGGCCGAAAATCAGCATAGGAGGATGGGAGATTTTTGCTCAACAAATCCTCATTCCAAGCCAAGCCAAGCTAGGTGCAAGTGGTTTAGGGTGTTTACTAGCCTCCTATGAGCTCCTACGCGCAATAGGTGAGGGATTTCATACCTATTTTTGCATTTGAAAAATGTTGCTCTTTTCTTGAATTCATGGATTACCTATCAAATGTTTATGTAATGCTTCAAGATGCTTATGTATTTTGTATATAAGTAGTAGAGACCTTATTTATGTTATTGTTTCATAGTTTAAACGGTTGAATTCGTTCGTTGATCGTATGGCATGAATAGTGACATTTTTTAGGGTTTTATGGAATTGTGTGATATGGCTTGATTCATTGCTTCTAGTAGGTGCCTTAGATGTTAATAAAGATAGTTTAATAGCCACATGACGTTGAATTGCTAAAAAATTGGCTAACACATGAAATAGGTGACTTTTAAAAAGGAGTTTCGGGGTTAATGCAAATCCGGGTTAATTTGGCCATTACATCTAGTGTTCTTAGGCTATATAGGTGCTATATATGCTTTGCTAAACCTCGGTTGAGTCCCGGTTAAGGTACTTGTAGTACAAACTCACAAGGAAAAAATTGGGACTTTTGTGCTAAACGTGGGTAATTAGGCAATTTCTAGGGTACTAGGGGTGACATAAGGGATAATTAAAGTATGGAATAGCCCGCTCGCTTAACTAAAACATTAACTTGTGTTTGGAAGAAAAATGGCTTGTGTTACAAAGGGGTTTTGGGTCAAACGTAAATCTGGGTGAATTTGGTTGATATATTTGGTGTTCTTAGGGTAAGTAGGAACTAAATGTGCTTTTCTAACTCTTAGTTGAGCTTTGGTTAAGATACTTGTAGTACAAATACACAAAAGGATAATCGGGGCTTTTGTGGCTAATTCGGGTTAATGAATGATTTCAAGGGTTCTAAGTAAGCCATAATGTATAACTAGAAGATTAGAATAGTTAGTTGGTGAATCTTGAGTCTTAGCCTTCGGTTTGGAGTTAAATGACTTAGGATAACAAAAGGAAAACTCGGGGTTTTCATGCTTAGCCTTTGAATTAGCTTTGGTGCGTGTATATCTTGCCTTTACATGTTATTATATGGCATTGGTGAGCATTTCGTGAAGTTTCGTGATCATCGGTCATTGACCCCTTTGTGTTGGTATAGTTATTTTCATATTTAATACTTATATCTTGTTATAATGTTTATATTACTTGTACTTTGTTAAGATCAAACTCTAATAAACATTGTATGCTAAGTGAGTAGGACTATAAGGATAACTCATCTAGTTATATGATTATTGATTATTGTAATTAAAAGTAATTGGAATTTATAACTTATGATCTTAACTTAATTGTATTTGATGCTTCTAATATATCTTATGTTGTCTAATGATATGGTAAGGTGAACATTGTAGCTTAATTGTGTGTAGGTTATGAACTTGTGTGAATAAGTGATTATAAATCTAGCTTCTAATATTGTAGGGTTGAGTTAAGTAAGAGTTGAGTTGGAATTGATATAGTTAATTGTTAAACTTATATGAACACCGTAGTGTTGCATACTTGAGCTAATTCGGGGAGTTGAAGTAAATCTGAGCTATTCTTTTAGCGTGCTTGGCTTAATTCCAGGTGAGGGAGACTTCATCCTTATGTGCATAATAGTTTATTTACTTGTACTTAGATTATGTGCACTTATTGTCCATATATTGTGTGTGAGAGCAACCTACTTTGTTGTCCCTCAATCATGTGTTTATTGATTTATTCTATTGTTATCATTTTGAGTGCATTGCATCGTGGTTGCGCAACCATTTGGGCATGGTAGTGTCATGAAAACCCGGCGGAATTTGGCTTGCCGGTCTACCTCAACTACCATGGTTGCCCAGTCCCTCTCTTGCTTGGGATGCCGCCTAGGGAGATTTGGGTCGTAAGATTTCGGGATACATCCGGAGTACACCCACTGGAGAAATTGGGGATTTGTCAGCATATTGATCGTGGTTCGTGATTGAAGAACAAAGTGAATCGTATCGTTTTTAATGTGTGATAACTTATTGTTTCCATTGTTCTTTCGTTGTAAAATGCTTTATTTGTATTAGCTGCTGCATTGCACGCCCCAGTAGACTTTATCCATCACTGAGCAATTGTGATTGGTCATACCTCGCTAAACATGGTGCAGTTGAAGGAATGACCTTGCTTGCTGTGTGCTATTGCTTAAGATTGAAGTGTTTGCCTGCTAAATTGTGGAAGATTTTGTTTGTATTATGTCTTCTTCTATTTTGTGCCTATAGGTTTGTATATATTTGGAGTTGTTGAAGAATTGTAATAGCTAGGTTAATGTATGGCTTGAATGGTCAATTGTAATAGTTTATCCTTACTTTCCTTTATGCTGCTTGCTTGTGTGTTAATGAAAGTTAATAGTTGTTTGGCTTTAGTTCATAAGAAAGTCTAATGGTTAATATATAGTGGTATGATAAGCGGATTAAAATAGACAAGGTTTTAAGGATTGTTAAATGCATGCTTGGATGTGTTTTCTATGTCTTGCTTAAGGCCAGTCGACCTTGAAATTGGGATAGTTAGAGCTGGAGTTGTTGGAGTTAGAGTTTTGTTGTATTATGGCTTATATTTTGTTTACAGGTTTCCAGAATTTCCCCGGTACAGGGGAGACTTTGTCTGTTTTCCCTAAAATCTGTGCCCGAGTTTGGGATTGAGTTGAGAATAGCATGGTTATTAATGCCCCCGGTCTCATGAGGGAACAGGGCGTTACATAGACAATCTAAGAAAACAATGTGGGTGACAATTGAAAAATAAAAGTGCAATTTTCTTCTAGGCCAAGTAGCATTTGGGAAGATCTAGAGGAGGTGGCGGCAATGTTGTTGACGGAGTTGGCCCATTTTCAACAATAAAAGAACCTACTAAGCTAATAGGAACGTGTCCTTTATTATGACAATGCACGTACCACACACCTGCAATGAGAATATGTCTAAGGTCAATATATATAAATACAAAAATTTATAATTTTTCCTGTTGATCCATGTAAGACTATATACAATTCCGTGTAAAGGAAGGAAATTTCATGACTATCACTGATCTATCTACATTTTGCTTTGACCAAACTATGTGCTATTTGTTGGAATATTCAGTTGAGCCAATGATATTTCAAAATAATAATATTCCATGTAAAGAAACCCCTACCTTAACTTGTTGCAAAAGACTAAAAATTTCTTTTACATATATATAAGGATTTTTCATGGACGCATGTAGCTCAATAATTAGACTACTCAAAGGAAAAGAAAGATAGAGATAGAGAGAGAAAGAACTAGTAGAAATAAGGGGAAAAAGTGGAAAAACATAACTCATGAAAATACAACATCAATGTGAATATAGGCAGAAATAATGTTTACTTGGATTATCTGTTTGAAATCTAATGACAACCCATCTTCCAATTGGTACAAGAACAGTGTTCTGCATCAGGGCCAGCCCAAGCTAAGGGCGGCTTGGGCCTGTGCCCATAGCCCCCTTAGCCCAGGGGCCCCAATTTAAAAAATTGCTTTTTTTTTTAAGATAAAGGTGTATCCTAGACTAGTGTCCTTTAATTGGGTCTAAGAAAGCCTTAGAGTCTGAAGGCCTGCTCATTAATCAATAAATTAGTTGGGACTCTAAGGCCCCATTAACCTCAATTAAAAGAATCTTGAAGATTTCCTATGCTGTGATGGACATTCTGACATAGATGGATTAGATTTTCTAAGCTATGTGGATTCAAGAAGTTGAGTTTTTTCCTATCTTCAAAAGGGTTGTAGTTGCCAAAGCCTTGACCTAACACATAAAATTTGTATCCATGTATGTGCATAGGATGTGCTTCTAGGGTCACCAATGTGTGAGTTTGAAATACAATCTCAACTGTCGAGTTATACTTAAATTGCTTCACTTTTGTTGATTTTTCAGTCCATACGAGTATCTCATCAAATGCATAACGCTCATTTACATAATCAAACTTGACAGGTGGTTCATTCGGAAAATCAGTTGTGTAGATTCCATCCAGTTTGTTGTAAAATGCTTCTAGTATTGACAACCTAGTTGGTAATACGAATGATACGTTGTTTAAAGATCCAGCTATTCGTTGACCGAATACGCTTTGACAAGGTGTCTTGCGATTCTTCTCACATGGAACAATTCCTAGCCCAAGAGTTATAAACATATGCTCATCGACTTCACATGGTACAGGTGCCCAAAATATCCCTGTTACAAGCCCTGTCAAACTGCTTAAGAATTTGTGAGCCGTCGCTGTTTCAAAAACTTCTGGCAAAGTTGTCATTATTGGGGCTGATGTTATGGCATCATCATAGACAATGATACCAGTTGCTGGTATGAAATCATTTTGTGTAAAGGTAATAGTGCGGTAGACAATTGATGCCATATAATAGAACCCAGGTGGTTGTTCTGCTTTCAAAAGCACGTCAATGGTCTGACCAGGGGCGAGTACAATTACATCTGTTGAATATGGATTGATATAAAAGTTATCGGCTGCAACAATTGCCATATGATGATTTGCTACCTTGAAAAATTGATTAGTACTCAATTTCCATATGATGATTTGCTACCTTGAAAAATTGATTAGTACTAACTGCAGCATTGATGATGCGTAAGAGATATGTTTTCCCACGTGTCACCTTCAACTTTTAAATTTCTGTTATAGGAAGAAAAGAAAAACTCAAATGTCTATCAAGTTATTAATAACATGTATGAGTGAGTTTTTACACATAGACACACACATCATTCCACTAGATGGTAGCACGGATGAGAAAGCTAACATATAAAAATTGAACAGAAAAGTTGCATCACTCGCAAGATGAAGATCAATCCTTAGAATTTTTGGTGTTGTATGTAGCAGGCTTGGGATGACTCCTATCACTTCTCAAACTAGATTGAGATCCAAGGGAGAGATCTACAGTGGACTTTTTTTTATCTGACGAATAAAAGATTTATTTGCATATAAATGAAATCCTAGTAACGAAAAGTACCATATTTATTCATAACTATAAATATAGTTGAGTGAGTGTGGTACTTATTGGCAAAATAGAAGTCTTCAACATAACAATAATTATTGAGAATATATACAAATAAATTGAGATGAGTTGTGTAAAAAGAGCTTTTTACTTTGTACAATGTGATGCAGCTCATACTCGAGAGGAGTTTACTATAGTTTTAGACTAGTATATTCACTTTGATAGAAAATCACACATTGTCTTGTTTGTAATGGTTGTCACTGACTATACCATGAATTTTCAAATCTTTTATCCTATAAACTCCTCTTAAAAACAAATTAATTGTTCCACATTAATTAGCTGACCGTGAGAAGAAAAATTACATATTACATTTGGAAGGCAAGTTTCTTGTATTTCCAACATACAACACATTCAAAAAATTTGGAAAGAACAATTAATTTTCTACTTGCTCATTACTACTTGATAACAATGATTAGATGAATGCTATAATACTCCAAAATAAAATTCAAATTGCTAGTTTTGAAAGTTTATTTTAGACTTTCTTTTATTAATATTTTATTAGATAGAATAAATAATTATTTAATTTGTAGCATCTTTGCCAAACAATTGAAAATTGCCAAAGTTGTAATGATGATGGAAAATAATTATAACGTAAGGAAAAAAAAAAAGAAAAAAAAAACCTGATTCAGGGCCTGATATGTTGGAAGGTAATTCAAGTGTTGAATATGGTCGCTTCCTTGGTACATTGAGAAATCTGCGTTCTGTTTTCAAGATACAATAAACTATCACGATTGTTTTATGAAAACCACAATCATATACAAATACAATCTAACTCAAGCTGACCCTCTTTGCCTTCTTAGCATGTTCTGTTTTCATGAACATATGTAAATTAAGCCATAGATTTAGGCAACAGTCTTGCATAGGTTATTACCTAAATAGATTGCATATTAATTACCTTCATTATTAGTCTAGCTCCATTGGCAGGGCCCTATACCTATATATAGTGTTCATTGTATTTGTATTATTCACAATCATTTTCGTGCCTCCATCGACTTTCATATCCAAATTCCCCTATATTTATTATTTAATACAGTTTCATCAATCAAGTAACTAATCCCCATAACTACTAAAATGTCCTTTTAATTTATATA
The DNA here is from genome assembly GCA_037974665.1 of Ehretia macrophylla. Classification (NCBI taxonomy): domain Eukaryota; kingdom Viridiplantae; phylum Streptophyta; class Magnoliopsida; order Boraginales; family Ehretiaceae; genus Ehretia; species Ehretia macrophylla. The sequence goes on from CM075768.1 coordinate 12,165,430, forward strand.
TAGTATGAAAGGAAGATAAACCTTATACTCTTTGCAAGGCTTACAAGATCAACAATTAAGAATCGATGTTGATGTTGGGTAATCGAGAACGACTCAAAGATAAAAAGAAACAACGATTCTCAAGGATTAGGAATAGTCTTTTTTTTTTTGTCAGATAGAAATAGTCTAGATCATCATTAATAAATCCAAAAGTTCAAAGAAATAGGATATTGTCATTGTCATCATCTTTATCCTCTCTCTCTATATGTATAGCGGTATATATACACCCATGCTTCTCAAATATGAAAGAACCATTCAAGTGAGAGAGCTACATATCATATATATGAGAGAGAGCCTATATTTTCCAGCCCTACAAATCTTGCCTTGGAGATAGTTCGTATCACAAGACCAAAAGGTTGTGTTTTGGAAGGACCATACATACGCAAGACAACCATGTTTTTTAACATGGTTCAGTATAATTTGCTTTACGTTCACATAATATTTTTTTCCTTACTTAGAGAATACAACCATGACTTTTGTACACCAAGCTAGTGGCATATAACATGGTTTTGGTATATTCAAGTGTGGTAAACCCAGATTGTGGTGCATAACAATTAAATATAAATTGAAATGTCCTATTTATAGGATACAAGTGCAAATCATACTATAATTAGAATTCCTGGATTCTAGACTTTTTAACTCTTATTGGACTTCTACTATTTGTTTTCGGTATTCTGTTAGGCTTGGAATCTGAATCATAATCTTACTGTATTAGGCCGGCCCTCTGCATGTTCAACCACAACATCCAATCATTAGTCTAGTTAACGATTACCATTGACCAACACAAATAAACCTACAAATCACCCCTTATCACCTTTGGCCACCTTCGAGAGATGGATGGCATGCAACACCGACACCATCCTATTTTTCTCTCTCTAGTCGGTCTAATAATATTCTCTAATTATGGTCGCCACAGCTATGAATGAAAAGATATCAAACCCGTCATCATCTATATCATCTCTAATGAGATTTTGACCACAATGTCATGCATGGCGACTGGCAATGCATTCCTCTCTCAAGGTAGTTCTACTAATAGTCTTCAATCTACATATAGGCCAACTCCCTGTTGGTGTTAGTACACCCTAAAAGACCACTACCACGTGACATTTCAGATATAATGGATACATATTGTAACTTGTTAATTTTAATAAAAGTATTCATATTTATTCTCTCTATTATATTTATGTGTATTTTCTTGTATAGAGGTCCTTAATTCAAGTGAATAACTTAAGTGCACAATGGCCAGACATAGAAGGTCTAAGTCATAAACACTTGTATCTAGATTTTGTTCATAATTGTATGATGGAGTTGGGCACTTCATCAGGATAAGGTTATAGTGAGATAGTCTCCTATATAGGATGACCTGCCTTGGTCATTAGTAGGTTTTGGAACTTACCTCACTAGCGTGTATGTGTCACATATTGAACAAACCACTTAGGTATGATCTCTCAATAGCCACTATCAAAAATAGAGATCAAATATACCTTATGCTCATAAGTGGCCAGTGCTCTTAATCTTGAGAATATGTAGATGAACTGACGAAATCATATTCATGTGTACTGACGAAATCATATTCATGTGTTTGGATACACTATGGGTAAGACCTTAGTTATAGGTCAACAACTCTGTGTTTTGGGCATATGAGTATGACTAGTTGAAACGTGCATATGCAATATAGAATCCATGTCATCGTAAGATGGAGTAATCATTCCCTTGTGATAATCCGGAAGATCATCTAAACTAAGCTCAATGGTATATCCGAATTAGGGGTATATCAGATATTTGGCTTGAGGGTTGCTCCCTAGATCAAATGTTCTATATTTTGAGGATGGTTATTTTATGTATTAGATGTCTCAAGGACAAGATGCAATTGAGAAAGAGATAGTACAGGTCAAAAGTCTTTCTTGATTGTTAGTGATACATGGAAGGGCATTTTGATCATTTTATTTAGTAGGACGAAGACAAAGGTCGTACATAGTATGACAAGCTTATGTGGATAACAATATTCATCTTGGAGTGCATCCATAATTTTTTAGTGGAATAAGTTGAGGTTGAAAAAGACAAAATATGCTATGGGGTTAATAGGGACGTTTTGGTCCTTTCAGTAGCGGGATGTTTATCTCTTGGCCCTTTTTCAAACCTAGTTCCTATTTAGTGTTAATACTGTATTTTGGTAGTTTCTCATGTGTCTAGGATTTGCTAAATAAAGAGTCTTAATGCAACTAAGAGTCTAAATTGGGAAGGACTTTCTATTTGGTTAATGGGTTTCATAATTGGACATTTGAGCGCATTATGCAATCTTGCTGGAATTAATTTAGCACCTTAGCACAAGAAAAGATGAACTAGTCCTGTAGGATGGTGAGGTAGCGTGTGGAACTTCTAGAAGGAGTGGAGAATGGATAATGTTGGACCACTTAAATCCTAGATGCATTAGGGTGTCTAGATACATTCCTGACAGGATTGTGGCACTTTTACTTAACCTTTTTGGATTATGTTTTAAGCCTACTTTGCATCTATATAAAGGAGTCTTTCCATTACATCTCACACATCGCTCACACGTCCAAAAGAAGAAGAAAAATAAAAGTTTCTCTCTCCCTCTCTCTTCCACATGCATGACTGAGGAAAAAAATACAAGAGACTAAACATTATTTAACAAGGAAGAATGTCATAGAAGAGAAAATCATTAGGTGATCCTCCTTCAAGCGTGTAAAGCTTCTCACAAACAAGTTATTTTTGTTCCTCTTTAAGATCTAAGCTAACAAATCCAAGTAATAAAATTCAACAATTGTTGATTTTTTATCTTTATATGATTACGATAAATATGCAGCTTCTTGTTTGTGTAATTTTGTGTGAAAATTTTGTGATTTGATCCTAGATATGCATGTTATTAGTTTCTACTGCATTATAAAAGTTTATAAACTTAGCATCATCTAGGTAGCATGCACCTTCACTCCCACCATTGATCGTCACATCACTGACTATTTCTCACTCTTTGAGGTTACAAAAGTCATGACAACATCGATTTAAAAGTCATGACAACATCAATTTATCTCTTATAGCTAGGAGCTATGGGGTATTCATAGCTGCTGTATCATCAACTTCTAACAACATAGCTCTCACCTAGTCATCTCTAGCGATCTGCCTTGTATTGACAATAGGTTCCACAAATCGACGTTGGTGACAGATTTTAGTGATAGAACTTATTTTTGTTGCTAAGAGTATTTGGTAAGTAAGTAGCTGCGGAAAAATGACAGAGTTGTGATGAAAATTTTTATTACTAAATATGTCATTAATTTAGCGACGGACAGTGAGTTGGCGACGAAATAGGGAAAGCAATTCGAATTTACATTGCTATTCCTTTGCCAATATACTTACAGTATAGTGATGTAATATTTAATTTTTGTCGCTATTTCATTGCCAATCCACTTTCTGTTGCTAAATAGCAATGGATTAACAACAAAATTTAGTAATAACTATTGAAAAATAAGCAATGCATATTATGATTCTTTACTAAATCAAGTTGAAAGTATAAACAATTAATTTTGACCATAATTATTGGTCCAAGCCTCAGATTTTAAAAGATTTGATGTAATGGTATATCATTCTCTATAGTGCGAACTATAAATAGTTATATCTCATTTCGTTCAATTTTGTCAATTTCTGTATGAAAGGCAGTTTGGACCTCAAATTAACTTAAAAAATACTTGTTTATTATTTTAATGGACTTTAAAATATAATTAAGAAAAAATTATAACTTGTAGCAAATTTGCCATTAAATAGCGAAAGAATAGCCATGTAACGATGGAATAACGGGCGAAAATTCAAAAATTCGTCGCTAATTAGTCACTAAATTACCGTCACTATTCTGTCTCCAAGTCATATTTTGTCACTATTCCATCACTAAATAGGATAGATTAACTACAAAAATCAGTATTAAATTTTTTTTCATCGTTAATTATTTGGGGATTTGTAGGTGTTAGGGTGTTGCATAGGGATGATGTTGGGCAAGAAGTATAAGGTATAGGGTGGGGTGAGGATAGTGTTGGGAGATAGACGATAGTGTTAGGCAATGAGTGTAAGGTGTAGGGTAGAGTGATGATAGTATTGGGGGACAGGTGTAGGGTCTAATCAGGGCTTAAGGGCGATGAAAATCAGGATCCATCAAAAAATAGTAAACCAAATAAGGATTCGTTGCTACGTTTGGGAGGAGGTAGGGTGAGTATAAGGGTTAGGGTAGGGGTATAGAGAAAGGACGATAGGTATAATGACAAATTCCAAGTAAATTAGAGCTCCACTCGTTAAAATTTTAACCTTTTTACTATTTAGTTTTCAAGTTTACTCTATTTTTAAGATATTGTATACATATATACATACATACATACATACATATATATATATATATGTATATATACATATATATATATGTATATATACATACACATATATATATATGTATGCATGTATATTTTACTATTTTAATATGATTTTATTTGTGTTTTTAAAATTTCAGTTTCATTTGTGGTTATTTAGGCATATGTGTCTGTATATATTATATATCTTGTGAAATGTTTATTTTGTGATTGTAATATAATTTGATGTTTTTCAAATTTCAAATTTTATTTTATTTTATTTTGATTATTTATGTATATATGTTATATATATGTAAGTATATATTATAGATCTAGTCAAATATATGTATATTTTGTGGATATAATATGACTTTATTTTTTATCTCAAATTATATATATATGTATATATATATATATATATATACATATATATATATATATATATATATATATATATATATATGTATATATATATATATATATATACATATATATATATATATATACATATATATATATATATATATATATATGTGTGTGTGTGTGTATGTATATATGTATGCATGTATACATTATAGATCTAGTAAATTATATCTATATTTTGTTGTTTTAATATGATTTTATGCTTTTTTTTAAAAAATAAAATTTTATTTTATTTAATTTTTGTTATATATGTAAATATGTTATATTATAGATCTAGTGAATTATATGTATCTTTTGTGTTTTTAATACGATTTTTTGTTTTGTTTTCTAAAATTTTAGATTTCTTAATGTTTTTTGTGTATATGTGATATATGTCTATACGTACATATATATATGTATGTATGTATGTATGTATGAATGTATGTATGTATGTATGTATGTATTATAAATTTAGTGAACTATTGTATATTTTCTATTCTTAATATGATTTTATGACTATTTTTTAAATTCTAGATTTTATTTATTTATTTTTATTATTATGTATATATATGTTATATATATGTATGTATATATTATAGATTAAGTTAATTTTATGTTATATAAAACTTTTCAATTATTCTTTTGTTATTTATGTATAAACTATGATGTTAACATGAATTTTTTAAATTATTGTCACGTCAACGAAAGAATGATTTCCCTCGTTGCTATATTTAAGATTTTTTTTCTAGTTTAATAATATGAAAAAAATTGCTACTTTACAAGATTTGGTACCAAAATATCGACCTCATAAGTATGAAAATGAGAATGACAAAAATTAGAATAGTTTTATTTATTTGTGTAATATAATATTATTTCTAAATTCATTAATATATATATATATATATATATATATATATATATATATATATATTATTTAATATTTTTTATATTTAAAATTAATAAATTTATATTAAAAAATATTAGTGAATTGAAATTAATAGAAAATTATTAAGGACTTAGCCATGGATTAGCTACAAACAATTTTCATCACTTATTTCACGATAGATTTCACAACTAAGTTATTTATGTTACTGTTTATCACTTTTTGCAACTAATTTGGTGACGAACTCTTTTAGTCGCTAAAATTTCCATCACTATATATCGTTATTTTGTGACGGACTTTTTCTGTCACTTTTTAGCAACAGAAAGGCTATTTTGCAACGACTAGGTTTGTGAATGTCATTTCTTGAGGGATTTTTATCGCTATTGAAAAATTTACGATGGAATAGCTATAGAAACCTTATGTCGCTCGCGTCTATTTTTCTTGTAGTATCTTTTCTACAATCTAGTGACAAAGCTTCTTCTCTAATGCAACAATTATTCTTCCTCAACGTCACAATAGAAATGACTATGTATTTTGTTTTCATTTTAGCTAGTCTCACGTCTTTCATGACTATGGTCACGACAATGGAAGAACTCAGCAGCAAGGACGCAAGCATTTCTGCACTAACATCCAATTCGTAGCTCTTCTTTCTTGATTTTTGGCAAACACTACAACACATGTCTCCATGCAAGCATCTCTCTTGCTCCAACCCTCTTGTACAATAGCAAGAGAAAGTACCTTTCTTTAGTGATGGCCATAATTGTTGTATCTATCCCAGGCTCCAATACCACTTTGTGCAAATGATAGTGTACATACATATGTGAAAAATAACAAAATATTTAATGTGTTTGGTCATTACTTGGCCTACGTCCACAAAGTATTTTTATCCATTACTCAAAGGAGTTCAATCATGAATTTACACACCAACCTCGTGGCCTATGTCATGGGGTTCTAGTATAGTTAAGTGTAGTAAACCCACCTTGTAGTGTGTCATAAACTAGAAAGTCATACAAGTGTTAATCATACAAAGATTAAGATCCCTATATTCTAAAGTACTTTGACTCTTATTGGATTTTATTTATCTTTCAAGTATTTGATTAGATTTGGAATTCAAGCCTTAATCCAGCATTGTGCCTGTCACAACTAAAATACATTGAACAAATGACTGAAAGATTGCAGATGGAGAATGCTAAAATTATGAGTACCCATATCCTCTTTAGTAGGAAGAAAAATCTATGTAATGGTACACAACATTATAATATCCATGTGGTAGATTGTTGCAAGCATATTCCTATCATATCCTAGAAAAGCACATTGGGTGGAAACAAAGTGAATCCTTGGAAACCTAAAGTTCGTCCAAGTTGTGTCTATGTTTTGGTGGTTGAAGACAAATCCCAAAACGACACTCTAACGACCCCCTTGTTATGTAGCAAAAAATTGTTGTAGCCATGTACCGTAGCCATTATGACTACTATTAACTACGTACCTCAGCAAGAATGCCATGTACCGTAACTATATAAAGGTCCCCACAAGGCCAGAGTCAAAAATCTAACGTTGGGGGGCCAAAATTTTTTTTTCTTCTGTATAGTAGTTTTTGCACTGTATTTTTTAGTTAGTAGAAAAGAGACCCAATTTTTACAGTTATTAAAAAAAAAAGATCAAAACGAGCATAGCACTAAGTACCTCAAAGTTATATCTATCTATCTATCTAATAGAAATATAAAATCAAAACTAACAATAATAGACATTTACATACTACCAAAAATTGGCAAAAAAAGCAGTAATAGACATATACATACTACCAAAAATTGGCGAAAAAAGTGTAACCTTTGTGTCTTGAACCCACAACCTCAACATATTAGTAATTGTGACTAACCACTAAGCTAACTACATATTTTTGACATTTTACTTGGGGAGGCAAAATTTGTTTTTTCAAAAAAATTATATTAAATATTCATTTTTTTATGGAGGTCAGGGGGCTGGACCCCCTTTCCTAGCTAAAAAAGGGGGAGAGAGGTTTGGACGGAGTTTCTTATTGTGACCTTGACCCTTCCTTTGACTCAACCTTAGGATTCATCCCAAGACTCGAAAGATCTTTTTAGAAAGAAACAGAAAAGACTTTCTATCAAAACGAGATTGAAGTATGTTCAAGAAAGGGTCGTCTTATTTCCTTATTTCTTCATTATTTCTAATTCATTCACTTCAAGACTAACGAGATCTAGACCAGCCCCTTGTATAGGTATAGGGTTCCAAACCTGCCCTTCTTCAAATATCCCATTAGGTCTGTATTTGGGATTTCGTTCTCGAAGGAGTTATGCTAAACGCCCATAGTGGGTTTAGTACGCCCCGCCAAAATGGCTCCAAAACAATAAAGGCCATGCGGACTTGACGTCATCCCCACATTCCTCCAGTATATCAGTGGCAGTCATTCGTGAGTACGACACACACTTTTTTGCTTGTTTCAAAAGTTCTTACCTTCTGAGGACTCCATGGACCAAGATTTTCTTTTTGGCTGATACTCTCAGAGCTATTTCTACTAATGATAGAGGTCTTGATTCGAGGAGAATGAGAAGGAGTAAGAGCTAGCTTTAATTGAAGCGGAATCGAAGCGAAGAAATTCTGAGTTCATGCCATGATGATCTCAGAATGGATGGGCAAAATCCATCTCTATTTGCGAAAAACTTGCTTGCTTGAATGAAGTAGACCTTAACAGACGCCTTCGTTTTCTCCCTAGACGGATGACTGTCCCAGTTTTTTTAGGTTCGAAAGTGCAGGTAGCTGTGGTCAAAGTGAATGTCTTGTTTCGGTTAGCGGTTTCGGTTGGAAGTTGAGCTCGTTGGATCTGTTGCCCGTGACGTGAGTGATCGTTGACCTTATGCTTGCCTTTGATAGCCAAGCAATGAAGGAGTCTGAAGAGACTTCTAGTTCGCTAGACTTAGTTTTAGATAAGTTCAAGGCAGGCTAACTCAGTACACGATTCCCTTCCTTTAAAAAGAGCTACTTCCCGCTTTCTCATATAATCTAATTCTTGGTGATGGAGCGAAAGATAACTCGAAAAAGGCCAATAGGTATAGGAAATATCGTTGGGTATTTTCACGTCTCACCGTAGTGCCAGGTTTGTCTGGATTTAGGGCTTAAGAGCGCCTTCAGCAAAGAAATTATGAACCGCCTTGATCAGGTCGTCTTAAAAAATCTAGTAGGAAAGAGAATTGTTATAACAAGCATGAGCGGAAAAACTGAGTGGTGGCCTTTTTTTATCAAAAGTTTTTTTTTTTAATCAAATTTTCCCTTTACTAGTTTGGCAGCTTCGCAACAGCGAACACCAACTCAGGGAGTTCTACAGACATGTTAGTGGCTGTTTTTTCTGACTCATATGATTCCGCATATTCAAATGCGTATATTATGTATGATTCAGTGGATGAAAGATCGGATTAATCTACTTAAGCATATCATTCATCTGTATTTTCTCTAGTGGTATTTGCAGCACTTATCACGAGTGAATCACCCTTTTTTATATTATATATATATATATATATATATAAGGGTAAAGCTACTTCGTTTATTATTGGTACGCTCATTAACGAAAGGGTTGGTTGCAATTTGAATAGCGTTGTTATTGTCACAATGAAAAGGTGTTGCAGCGGTGAGATGAACCCCAAGATTAGATAGAAGCCTTCGTAACCAAACAACTTCACTAGCTGCAGACATAGCCCAGTATTCTGCCTCTGCACTAAATTTTGACCATATTAAGTATTGCAAAATAAAGGTCCTGTATTTTGTTCTTCCAGGAAATAAGTGAATTTCAAAGGAAGACACAAAGTCCAGTGGTAGAGTGCAAATCAATAGGGCAATAAGCAGCATAATGAAGTGAATGTTGTGATCCTTATGCTTGTGGAATTGAAAGGTGCCCTCGGCAACAACAGCAACCACAGTAGCAGAGGAACAACAATCAGAGGCAAAAAGAGAAGTAGGGGCCATACAAGTATTTAGGCCAATGAGAGCACCCTCGACGAGAATTCAACCTATTTGCATTATGGCTAAGCAAAATTCTGCCTAAATTGATGGAGCATAGACTAGTCAGACCCTTCCTTGTCAGTCTTCGTCTGCTTGACCTGGCCTCCCCTTATGCAGCATATGAGTAGATCTTCACTAAAAGTCGGCTCTATTGGCGGATGGATAGGGCCCCTCACTCTGCCATGAGAACAAAGAAAGTCGCACTATCTTTTTGCAGCTTTTCCTACTGCCCTTCGATAGTATAGTAGGATGGATAGCAAAACCGCCTTCGGCCCTTCTCTTAGTAAACCCCTCTTCGAGCCTTTACTGAATTTCGTTCGCCCCAGTCTTTAGTAGCGTTGACAAAGTCAACAGCACAAACAAGCAGTTTACAAATGAGAACAACCCCCTTGTTGTTGATAGAGAGCTTACCGCCCCGCCCTTTATAGTCGAGATTGTTGTCATGGAAAAAGAGTTTGTTTTTTGTCAAAGAAGCATGCTTAATACAACTTATAGCAAAAAGGCATTCAAGTTGTGTCTAAACTAAATTAAGGGCAAGGGCTTGTACTCTCTCTTCTATGGATATGCTATACATGTATATGAGGGAAAGGAAGTGAGATCTACCTATTGATTTGATATTAGATGAGCGGCCGTACTATGATTATTCGGGAGACATGGGCCCACACGATACACATAAGAATGAAATGTTATGCAGTCGGTAAACTCTTTTCTGCTGGTAGCCTATCATATCGGATCACGTATTTTTGAATATGTCGTTACATCATGTACATGTATTCGATCTGCAATTTTTTTGATGTTCCTACTCGTGCCCAGAGAGAGAATGGGCAAGACTTCTCATCTCCCTGTTCTACCGTCCAAAGAGGCCAGCCATTCTAAGTTTCGGGGTTGGGTCGGATAGGACCAGATCCAATCGGATCTGAGCATAGCTTCGAGTGAAGGTACCGTACTGCAACCGATTCGAAAAGGAGGGGGACATTGAACCTCATATCAAGAGGCCAAGGTTGCTTGTTAATTCTCAGCCATTTGTTAGAAGGAAGTGCAGCTTGGTTGTCGGGGGAAATCAACAAGAAGGAAAAAAAAGGTAGATTATTCTATTTCCTCCTTTGGTAAGGATGGGATGTGAGAGGGATGTGATAAAACATCATCTTTTCTTTATTTGTATCACCGAGACACCCAAAGGGCCAGCCATATACACTTCGGGAGACCCAGCCCATTCAAATCAAAATAGAACGAGTACCTACGACTAAGGGGAATGTAATGTCGACCACAGGTGGAAATAATCTTCTAATACGAGGGCGAGTGACCAGTAAAGTCATTAAACTTAGTCATTTTGATCAACATGGTTGCAAGAAGATTGGGTTTATCTGTTTAAACTGACTACGACCAAAGTCGTGGGTGACCCACTATTCAAACCAAAAAAAGTACCTCACCTCACTTACGAAGAAGTAGTTGGAACTGGGCTCCGAACTATGAGAGTTTGCTTTTTTTTTTTTGTTTCTAAAAGCGGTTTGATCAAATAAAGGATTAGACCACTCCTGGTGTTCGAACTAGTCATTAATGGTCGGCTTAATTAGTACCCTTTCGGTAAATGTTGCGAGCACTTTCATTTTTAGCCTCTCATATTCTCTATAGAAGCAAAACTTGAACGGATAGAACAGATGGTCCAACTACATAACTTTTTCTTTTTCATTACTTCCATGGCCGTGCCTCGTGGCACAACAACACCCGTACTATTGAAATGGTTCGTCAATAGAGATGTTCCCACATGTACCCCTTCTTCCAATGGTACTATAATTCCTATGACTATCCCTTCATTCCTTCTTTTGGTCTATCTACATTCCAAGAAACTCATACGCTCAACGGATGGAGCAAAAAGTAGAGTCTTGGTCAGAGCAAACCGCCATATTCTATTACCAGACAAAATTGGGAGAAACTCATTCGAAACTAGAGTAAGAAATGCCTTATTTCGTTTCATTCCCATTTTTTATTTCCTTCTTCTCAAATCCAATGGGGACTTCTCATATTTAGAATCTTTCTGCGGAGTGCTTCATTTATTATTATTTTGCACTTTCTTCTTTTTACCACACGATAGGTCAGTGAAGCGTGAACGTGCATAGAGAATGAAAGGCCAAAGACTTCGGCCTAACAAGAATGAGCAATGACGAAATGACAAGATGAGGTACCCCGGGCAACCCCACTGGGTCGAAGATTTTGGGCCTGTAGCTTTTCCCGTCCCTCCTTCATCGGGCGGTGTTTGTGTGGGGGGTGCGCTACCAGAAATCAGGCTTGAAGCTCTCACCTTACCAACGAGCTGATAGCTGATGGCTGTTGGTCACGACTACTACCAAAAAGCTCAAATGAAGATGAATATTTCACATGGATGAGTATGCATCTTTATGTGGGTGTTCTTCTGTCGTATGACTCAGCGGCTTATGTGCGACCTGTGGCCCATGCCTCTTATTTGTTCAGGGCGGGTGACATGAACTCTAATTCGATTCGGGTATTCAATCCCACTGTTGAGATGCTCAGTTGAGTCCTTAACCTTGATAGGAAGATGGCTTATTCAATAATTCGTGCATAAGGGTAAGGATCTTTAGATGAACTAATGCGAATGGGTGTAAGCCTCATTACTCGGAAACACCCAGTGCTGACCATACTGAGAGACATGAAAGTATAGGTAACGCCAGTTGGCGAAGTCACAATATTTGAATTATCTAATAGTTTTTAGGGGAGACATCAAAGAGGATCTTAACCAGCTCTAAGGATCCCAAGAAGGTGTAGGTTTCCTTGACCAGATCAGGTATATCTCGTTTCCTTCCCACTTTTCATCGGAGGATGATGATAAAGCGAATGGATTGAGCTGAAAAGCTCGTGCATCTCTATTTTTCCATTATTTCCATCTACAAAGTGTTGTTGGTCGTAGTACTCTTCTGAAGATTATGATTCAATTCTAATAGGGCATTCAATTAACTAGTCTCCCTTGGTCTCCCCATTGGGAATGGAGTATCCTAAACCTTGTCTTTTTTTTTTTTCTTTCTAATGTCAAATCACCCTTTTTGCTTAAAAGCTCTAGCCCTTAAGGCCCTATTAGCCTTTCTGGCCTTTGAAAGCAATTACCATGTCTTAGAAGGAAAGTTATCGGGGTTCGCCAAAGAAGAAGACCGGTTAATTGAACACTTACCTACTCTCTATGATAAACGGATAAGATCCCAAAAGCGTATTCTAATTCACTTCCTCCACCACTGGTTAGTAATGAAAGAGTGGCAAAAGTCAGAGTTGATACGAATTCAGTTCTTTCTTTCCGTAGGAATTTTAACTTTTCAATAGAGTAGAGGCGAACTGATCAACGAGAAAGAGGCCCTACTCAAACCAAATGAAGGGGGAAGGAAGCTTTGCTTAGCAAGCTTCTAGAAGGCTGACCACGACATAAGCTGCCAGCGAAGAAAGCTCTTTGAGCTTCCCTTCATTCATTGCTAAGCCAAGGTCCCAAGTCTCTGAGTCAGCTTGCGCTTTTTCAAAGAATTCTACACCCATAGGCATACGGCTTGGCAAGCCTTCCCTTTCCGCCAGAGCTTCATGGGCGTTGCCCCATTCCCCAATCAGATGTTTGGATGTGAGCTATACTCCATGAGGAGCCAAACGGGCATATGGCCTTGCCTTGCCATTTGACATCTCTTCCCGTGTGACTAGGAATGCTTAATGACAACCTCTCAATTGTCACCGCTTGACCTCTTATGAGATGGTAGCAGTGAGGGGTCTTGATTTCATGGTACCTATCTTAGAATCAAGACCTGGACTAGGTAAGAAGAGTATAGGTTTTTATCCCTCTACCCTGGGTCAAAGACCTAATTCTATATAATAGGATTTTTTCCATTGAAATAATCAGACGATTAAGAAACTCTCCGATCGAAGATGTACGCGTCGTTTGACGAATGGAATACTCCAACACTTGTTGATGATCACCTACTTCCATCATGTTCTTTCACTCACGGTCATAAATAGGCATCTCTTTCAAAGATGACTCCCACTTAAGTAATACTCCAACACTAGCTTCTATAACACAGGACCTCCCAACAGGGATAGGGGCAGAGGTGAATAAATGAATGAATAAAGGTAGTGTCCTTTTTGCCCTAAAAATGAATCAAGAGCCATCCATTACATCAAGTCGATCTATTCCACCCTAAGCTCTGTTAGAATGGTCCCGAGCGCATCGTATTTTTTCCTACTTTGACTTTGTACTCACCAAGGAATAATCATGATGAAGCATCCAGGTAGAATCACGGGGTAGGTGAGAGGCCTCAAAATGAAGTTGTTGTAATGGAAGCGCCCCAAAAAAGTCTGCTAATGAAACAGTGACTCGAAATGAGAAGGTATGAAAAACTTCCCCAGGGGAAGGCACTTTCTATACATATATAACTGGATGGCTAGGAGAAGAAAAGCAACCTTAATTTGACCTCTTGTGAATTCAAAATAAATAAGAAAATGGAAATGAATCAAATGTCCAATACTACTCTACTGGAAGGATTCCTCTTTGGCTAACCCCACAAGGCCTTCTTTCTCAAGATTCAATTATTGGTTGAGTAATAGGGCGTAGCTTCCCAGGTTTCTTTTTTTTGGACCTCTGAACTAGCACTACAAAAAAAGCTTCATATTCTTACTCTGGGAAGGTAATTTAAGTATAATAGATATCAGACCTTCGATATCTGTGTCTTCAACCAACGGCTTTTACCCCTTGTGCGCCCCCCTCCCATCCCCTCCCCCTTTAGATTAGTAAGCCGGAAATCGGTAGCTATTTCTCTCGTAGCAACTCCGAATGAATGCTAATATGATCACCTAGCCGTAGCCGCATATCAGCTGTGCTCAATCTGCAGGATTTCTGTTGAATCAGATCTTTTGGGAAGCTTTTAATGAAGGATTAGGATTGTCCTAATCCTATTCAAATAGAGATAATGCTAATGAAGTTGACAAAGGTCCACACACATTCTAATTCTCGTGTTGTTTCAAAAAAGTAAAAATTTAGTACTCATCCAATAAACTAAAGTACATATAATCAAACCAGGTAACATAACCAAAAGCATCACAAAACGTTGATGATACTTACGATCTGAAGAGCATAAATAGAAATCCCCCGGCCAACCATTGATGGTGAAAGCATCAGAGCCATTGGGTCCACTACCAATGGCATCCAATTATTTCTCCAGTAAAACAACATTCTCATTTTACCACTCTCCTGCAATCACAATATAATGGGACTTTCTCTGTTAGATGTTTGCTAATCTTTCTAATTTATATCTGCATTGTACGTACATCGAGTAGGTCTATTTTCCTTTTAAAAAAAAGGATCTATGTTCATAAACTGAAAAGCTTAACGTTGACATCTATCAATTCCTAAAGTTCCTTCGGCTTAATATCTCCAAATAGAAATTATGAAAATGATCTTTTGGACGTTAAGATAAAATACAAAAACTACAAAGAGTACTGCATGTTGTGGGAAAGATTTTAATTAAGAAGAAATCACAACTCGTAAAATAATACCTAACATGATTGGAACTTCCTTATACGGTTTTGGGAATGGATAAGAACGACCAGTCCGCGGGTAAATAATAGAAGCCCCATAAACTATTGTTCTCTAGAAACCTGAATGTGCATGCCACTAGAATGTCCCTTCTTGGCCAGTTATATTAAACCGATAAGTGTATCTATTTCCTGTATGTATTGGACACTGACTTATATATTCGGTTCCATCTGCCCAACAACTTAAAAATTGAGTTACTCCATGCCTGCACAAAATAAGAGAAGTCGTTCATGCTCATACAACTTTAATGAAGATATCAGATCAAAGTATTCACTGGATCTCTTGCAATAAAATAGTTTATCTGTTAACGGTTGCAGATTCATTCAAGCAAAGGTTTTTTTGACTTGTAAAATATATTTTAAGAAAAGTAAAAATTTCACATTTAGTCCTTATTATTTTTAAAAAGTTTTAATTTTATCTCTACAATTTAACATTTTTCAATTTTCTCCCTATTGTTTCCTTAAAGTTTCAATTTCGTCTCTATTATTTCCCAAAAGTTTTAATTTTGTCCCTATTATTTTTAAAAAAATTTATTTTCATCCCCATTATTTTTCTTTTTTAGCCTAACTACCATTAATAGAGTTAACCCTATTGAGGGAATTAAATAGAAGTTTGGTTTTGATAGAGCACGACCCGTCCATATATCTGAAAATGCCCGTTCATATCTTATTAGCACCGATTCAAACACAACTGGGTTAGCATTATCCTTTTTGTAGTGACGAATTTGTATTTTGGAACACTATGAATATTTCAACCTGAATTAAGGTTGGGTTCTTTTTCCCGAATTTTACTCTTAGCAACTCCTATGTTCGAAGCAAGATGTTGTTCAAAATCTTAGTTGGTATTCAAAATATCCGATTAATTATGTTGTCTAAATGACAAAATGAATTCTAAAAGTTTTAATTTTGTTCATATTATTTTCCTAAAATTTCAAATTCGTCCCTAATATTCAAACACTAAATTGAAATTTTTTTAGAAACAATAGGGAAGAATTTGAAATTTTTTAGAAAACAATAGGAACTAAATTTGACTAATTTTGAATAATAAAGACCAATTTAAAAATTTAGGAAAATATTAGGGACAAAATTAAAACTTTTTATAGATAATAGAGACAAAATTGAAACTTTTAAGAAAATAATAGTGATGAAACTGAGAAATTTTAAACAATAGGCACGAAATTGAAACGTTTGAAAAATAATAGGGACTAAATGTAACATTTTCTCAAAAGAAAAATATATTTCTCTCTCTAAATGAAATTGCTGCATGAATTAATATAGGTTTTGAGACTTACCAATATTGTATAGTGATGTTGTAGAGCAACTTGTTAAGGACATGAACAACAAGAGTATCACCCTCTCTTGCGTAGATTGTTGGACCAGGAAGACTTTCATTTACTACATTTACAACTTGCTTCTTGCAAAGCCGTTGAAGAGCAACACCTTCCACCTGTTGTGATAGGCCTAGACTAATTTAGAGAACTAGAACTTATGTAGAAAATATTTTTAGAAGTGGAAGAGGATAATTTTGGAGGAACCAGAGAACTTGTATTGAAGAGAATATTTTGATTTTGGCTTGGTTACAAATGCTTGAAGTTACCCTCTATTTATAGGTGTTTAAGGAGCATACTACACACAAGATATTTTGAAGATTCTTAGAATATGCTAGATAATATTCCTAGATCTTTCTAGCTAGTCAAATAAAATATTTCTCTCTAGATGTTTCATAGATGCTTCCTAGAAAATATCTCAACTTCAAGATTTCTCTAGATATAGGGCTTGGGCTTATAATTGGGCAATGCTCTTATTCTTTTGGGCCAAGTGAGTAAATATTTTAGCTAGCCCAAATACTTGATGTCCAATTTACCTTAGCCCAAATTCAAGTTTACTTTCCAACACCGCCTCTTAAACTTGAATTTGTTATTCCAAGGCGAGGTCTCAGCTTGAGAAAAACTTCAGTTGGGAGAGGCTTGGTGAAGATATCTGCTACATGGTCTTGTGACTTCACATACTTTATCTGGACATCCTTCTTTGTCACACATTCTCTGATAAAGTGATATCTGGTATCAATGTGCTTGCTTATATCATGGAAGACAGGGTTCTTTACCAATGCAATTATTGACTTGTTGTCCACAAATATTTATGTTGCTTCATATTGAGAAAAGTTAAGCTCCTTAAGCAAATTTTGTACCCATAGCACATGACACACAGTTGCAGCAGTGGTTACATACTCAGTTTCACATGTCGATAATGTGACTATTGGTTGCTTCTTTGAAGTCTATATGAATGTTGTGTCTCCAAAGTAGAATACGAACCCTGTTGTACTTTTTCGATCATCCATGTCTCCAGCCCAATCACTATCACTATATCCCACTAACTTGAAGTTGCTTGTAGAGGGATATAGGATATCGTAATCAATAGTGTCTTTTATATATCGAAGAATTCTTTTTGCAACCTTGAAGTGATTAGCTGTTGGAGTCTCCATGAACCTGCTGATGAGTCCCACTCCAAATAGGATGTCTGGTCTTGTGCATGTCAAATATCGTAGACTCTCGACCAGGCTCTTGTACAATGTTGGATCTACATTCTCAGTTTCGTCATATCTTGACAGCTTTACTCCACATTCTACTGGGGTACTTATCGGCTTGCAGTTGTTCATATTGAACTTTTTGAGAATTTCCTTTTCATATCATTCTTGAGATATAAAGATTCCATCATCCCCTTGCTTCACTTCAATTCCGAGATAGTATGCCATAAGCCCGATGTATGTCATTTCAAATTCTTGTGTCATTGCCTTCTTGAAGTCTTCGAACATTTTTGGGTTGCTTCCAGTGAAGATCAAGTCATCCATGTACAAACAGACAATCATGATATCCCATTTTTCATCCACTTTTGTATATAATGAGTGTTCATGAGGACATTTCTTGAAATTATTCTTTTTCAAATACTTGTCGATTCTGGTGTTCCATGCCCGAAGTGCTTGCTTCAACCCGTACAAAGCCTTTTTCAACTTCAAGACTTTGTCTTCATGGCCTCGAACAATGTAACCTTCGGGTTGCTCAAGATATACTTCTTCTTTGAGAAATCCATTTAGGAATACTGATTTAACAACCATCTGATAGATCTTCCACTTCTTCTGAGCTACTATTGAAATCGGCAATCTTATTGTTTCATTGTAGTCAATGCCAGCTCTTTGTTTGTATCCTTTGGCCACCAATCTTGCTTTGTATCTTTCAACTTCTCCTTTGGCATTCTTCTTACCTTTGTAGACCCATTTTACACCAATTGCCTTGTGTCCGTTTGGTAAGGTTGTCAGCTCTCATGTGTCATTCTTCTTTATTGCTTTAATCTCCCCATCCATAGTCTTTCTCCATTCTTTTCTTTTTGCTGCATCTTCACACTTAAGGGGCTCACAATCAGGAAAGAGACAGAATAGAGTGAGGTCATTCTGATTCTCAGTGACCTTGTAAATTTCTTGTAGAGACTTTATTCGGCGAGGCCTTTCATTTGAGCTCTCTGTTGATGATGATGTTGCTTCTTGTGGTGTTGTTGGTGATGAAGGAGAAGTCTCGTGATTGGTTGCTTTTTCAATTCTTGGCGATTCTTCTTCGTGCATTGGGAAGAACTGGTACTACTAATTTTCTTCTTTACTCCAGTCCCACGAACTCTTCTCATCAAACTCCACATCTCTACTTATGGTGGACTTCCTTGTACTTGGATTGTATAACTGGTATCCTTTTGAGTTTTGATCATAGCCGATGAGGATATATTTCTCGCTCTTATCATCGAGCTTTGTTCTTCTTTGGTCTGGAACATGTACATAGGCTATGCTTCCAAATACTCATAGGTGTACAACACTTGGCTTGTGCCTGCTCTATGCTTCTTGGGGTGTTTTGTTCCACACGCTCCTTATGGGAGAACGATTTGATAAATACACTGTACAATCAACAACTTCAGCCCATAATTCATTTGGCAGTATCTTACTCTTGAGCATGCTTCTTGCCATGTCGAGGATATATCCGTTCTTCCTCTCTGCGACTCTATTTTGTTATGGTGAGTAAGGAAGAGTGAGAGAACGTTTGATTCCATTTTCTTCACAATATGCCTTGAACTCTTGTGAGTTGAATTCTCCCCCTCTATCGGATCTCATCGCCTTTATTGTATGTCCACTTTGTTTCTCCATAAGAGCCTTGAATTTCTTGAAGGCATTGAAGACCTCTAATTTTTCTTTTAGGAAATACACCCATGTCTTTCTGTTGAAATCATCAATGAAGACAAGGAAGTACCTATTTTTGCCAAATGATGCTGGGTTAATTGGGCCGCACACATCAGTATGAACTAACTCCAATGGCCTCTTTACTCTTGATGATGCCTCTTGTGGGAAGCTATTTCGGAAGTGTTTGCCAAGTAGACATCCGTAATATAGTCGATCGGGGTGATCGATGGAAGGTAATCCCTTGACCATATGCTTCTTTGATAGTAGCTTTACTCCTCCAAAATTGAGATGGCCCAACCTCAAGTTCCATAGCCAAGAAGTGTCTTCTAAGCATGCTTTCAAACATTTGAGACTAGCATTTTGAATGTTCAATAGAAACATTCTATTATTGGTCATGGGCACTTGCACAATTAAGTTTCCTCTATGACCTTTTAGGAAGAGACT
This sequence comes from Ehretia macrophylla, assembly GCA_037974665.1. NCBI lineage: Eukaryota > Viridiplantae > Streptophyta > Magnoliopsida > Boraginales > Ehretiaceae > Ehretia > Ehretia macrophylla. The sequence goes on from CM075768.1 coordinate 12,185,348, forward strand.
ATGATTTTTCATGTGGATATCATAGCCCTTTTCTAAGAGTTGGCCCATGCTTAAGATATTGGCCTTCATGTTGGGCATGTAGTATACATTAGAGATGAATTGGTGTCTACCATGTAATATCCCACATCAGACACAGAGGTCTCTAGGCTATTGAATATATAGAGATGTCTCGTATATTCGTGGACACGCGTTTTCTTGGCAGTGGCTGGGAGGCGAAAAAATCGTGAGGACTATAGGCTCCAAAGCGGACAATACATGCATAGTACGTTTCTGGGCTTGCTCGCCATGGCCTCGGTGCTCGCTTGGGCCCAAGTCCCAGGGGGTATCCTGTAGGCGTGGGAGTTGGGTTTGGGACGTTACAAAGTGGTATCAGAGCCGACGCGTTCGTTGGCCAGCGAGGACGCTAGATCCCTAAGGGGGGCGGGTGTAATATCCCACATCGGACGCGGAGGTCTCTAGGCTATTGAATATATAGAGATGTCTCATATATTCTTGCACGCGCATTTTCTTGGCAGTGGTTGGGAGGCGACAAAACCGTGAGGAGTATGGACTCCAAAGCGGACAATACGTGCATAGTGCGTTTCTGGGCCTGCTCGGCAAGGCCTCGGTGCTCGCTTGGGCCTAAGTCCCAGGGCGTATCCTGTAGGCGTGGGAGTTAGGTTCAGGACGTTACATACCATCTTTTAGGTGGATGAGTACTTTATCTTTGCCCTTGACTGGAATCTTAGATAGGTCTTCGAACGTGACATTTCCATTCACTGATTCATCAAGCTCGATGAACATGTTCTTGTTGCCGCACATGTGGTTGCTTGCACCTGTGTCGAGGTACCATGTATGTTGCTCTCTATCTCTGTATCCCCTGTATGCGAGCAAGAGGGTAGAGTCTACCTCATCATTCTTTTGCTCAGTATAATTGGATCTCTCCTCTATATTCTTGGTTGAACTTCGGCATTCTAAGGCATAGTCACCGAATTTGTGGCAATTGTAACATTCAACTTCGGACTTTTCATACCTTGGTCTTTGAGCTCCTCTTCTTCCATATCTACTTGATGATCTATTGTAATCCTTCTCCTCATTGTTGGGTGTGTTGTATCCTCCTCTTCCTCGGCCACGACCACGATTGCGTCCACGTCCACATCTACGTCCACGTCCTTGTCCTTGTCCATGTCCTCGTCCTCTTTGGCTTCTTCCAACTCCAAGGTCTCGATCTCCTTGATTGAGGTTAAGTTTGGCTTCTAAGACTTGGTCTAGTGATTCCTTATTCCTTCTCTTGATCTTCTCTTCATGTACTTGAAGCTTACCAGTGAGTTCATCAATGGTCATTTTCTCTAGATCATTAGATTCTTCAATTGCTACTACTATATGGTCAAATTTTGAATCTAATGATCGGAAAATTTTTTCAATGACCCAAATATCACCCATGTTTTCACCATTTGTTTGTAGTTGATTGAGTATGGATTGAACTCTTGAAACATAATCGGAGATTGACTCGGATTCTTTCATTTGTAAATTTTCAAACTCAACTCTAAGAGCTTGAAGACGGACTTTTCTTACTTAATCAACTCCTTGGTATGCTTTCTCAAGAATCTCCCATGCTTTCTTAGCTATTGAAGCTTAGGCAATCTTCTCAAATGTGGCATCATCTACGGCTTGTTGGATGATTGAAAGAGCCTTTTGATCTTTCATCTTAGACTCCTTCAAAACCTTCTTTTGTGCTTGAGTAAGAGTGGCCTCATCTTCGGGTACTTCATAGCCTTCTTTAACAACATCCCATATATCTTGGCCGCCAAGATATGTCTTCATTTGGATGCTCCACCTTCTATAGTTGTCATTAGAGAGCCTTGGAAATGGGAATGCTACACTTGATGTCGCCATAACCTAGCTCTTGATACCACTTTGTTGTGATAGGCCTAGACTAATTTAGAGAACTAGAACTTATGTAGAAAATATTTTTAGAAGTGGAAAGGAAGAATTTTGAAGGAACCAGAGAACTTGTATTGAAGAGAATATTTGGATTTTGGCTTGGTTACAAATGCTTGAAGTTACCCCCTAGTTATAGGTATTTAAGGAGCATTCTACACACAAGATATTTTGAAGATTCTTAGAATATGCTAAATAATATTCCTAGATCTTTCTAGCTAGTCAAATAAAATATTTCTCTCTAGATGTTTCCTAGATGCTTTCTAGAAAATATCTCAACTTCAAGATTTCTCTAGATATAGGGCTTGTGCTTATAATTGGGAAATGTTCTTCTTCTTTTGGGCCAAGTGAGTAAATATTTTAGCTAGCCCAAATACTTGATGTCCAATTTACCTTAGCCCAAATTCAAGTTTGCTTTCCAACACCACCTGCAGCAACACAAATATAAAGTTTTACAATCTTTTACCTTTAATCATACTCATTTTTTTTTTCAGCGAACAGGTTCAGTGTAGCTATTTTTTATAAATTAAAAAGATAAAAGTGGTCAAATAAGAGTTGACCGTTGCTGTATAATCGAGGAGAATGGTGTAACGCCCCGACCCAACCCCACGCTAAAGGTTAAGTCTGGATCCGACACATGGACAGAGTCTCCTTTGTACCGTGGACATTCTGGAAACCTGAAATCACTCAAATAAATCCACAATACAACAAGACAAGCTTTTATAACTAAAGTTCAAAGGTTCAAGGCCATCCGAGCCTTGAAGCATACAACCGTTCAAAATCACACAAGCATGCAACCAACTTAACTTACTTCATAAAATCCGATCATCATACCATCCAAAATAACATTGGCACATACCTAGGAGTTAAAACCAAGCATACTTTAAAGCATACACTCCCAATCATGCAAGTAGCTAGAAAATAGGACAGTTATTACAAACCATGGTTTCTCAAATCTATCACTACAACCAACTATCATTCAACTTGCAACTACAAGAATATACATAGCCCTAAGGCCACAAAATAGATTATACTATAGCAATACAAGTATGCCATGTAATAACAAGAAGGCACATCCACCTTAGACAACAAACACACAGCAACTAGGGCAAAGGCTCAACCTGAAATTCTTCCTCTTCCACTAGCACCTCAACTAGCTGGGGATCACCCTCAGCACTTCCTAAAACATATATCGAGGTATGAGCAACCACTGTTGCCCAACGAGGGATAAAGTCTCATGGGGTGTGCAATGCAACAGTTAATACAGTTAAACAATAATAGCAATTAAACCATTCAAGAAATAATAATAGCTTAAATAACCACACATTAAAAAGGATACATTTCACTTAACCCCAACACTCCAAATCTTCACTTGATCTTCGTTCACGATCCACGAACCACGATCTCGATCACGATAAGCCGGTATAACCCCAAACACTCCAGTGGGTATACTCCGAATGTACCCCGATAATCCTATGACCCAACACCCCCTGGAAATCTCCGGACCAGGCGAGTGAGAGAATAGGGTACAGAGTTTGAATATCCATTGGCAAGCCCTCTGTTGCCCAGCCGATATTCAACACAACCGCCCCTGACACTATGGTTGCGCAACCACTATGCAATGCACTTAACAATGGCATGATATCGATAATAATATAAGTAATAACACGTAAGAGGATCAACAAAGTAGGTTGACTTCGAAACAGATAGATTAGAAGCAGTTCAATACAAGTAATTAAGATGGTTACAAAGGGAAAAATCCAAGATACACATAGTGTGATAACCCGAACCCGGCATGCATTTAATGGCATTTAATTGCATTTAACTAAGTGACATTTTAAATGTTGGCATTGAATTTGTGTTTATTTTTAGTTAAACACTTATTTGTAGCTTTACTTTCATATTTCTTTTAAAAGTAATTAGAATAATACCTGAGCTAATCATGTTAACGGAATATGAACTACTTTTCATATCTGTGTCAATCGGTTTTATTTTTCTTGCACTTAAATGCTCGGATTTCACTTAAATGAAAAGTAGCTCCGAGCCGGAGTAAATTTTAAACTATAATGCTTTTCAAAATGATATAATTCTTAGATTCTTCGAGATTTAATTGTTATTCTTTTATTGTCGCGGCGTGCATTGCATATCGTGGGCGTTAGCTAGAAAACGGATTCCAGTCCTCAGCAAATAGTGAAACTAGTATTTAGATGACTTAAATTTTATATTTTAATTGTTACTAGCTAGAATTAATTTTGGTGTTAGTTATTTAGCTTAAAAATGCACAAAAATAAGCCATTTTGACTAGTTTTAAGTTGTTTGACCAACCTTGACCAAAGCTTTAACCCTTTTGACCTTTGACCTCTTTAAAATAGCATATAATAAAACAAAATAAAAAAAAAAAACAGAACTGAACAGCAGCTTAGCAGGGCCGAAAATATGAGGAAAGAAAAAAAAAAGATTTCAAGCCAAAATCTTCATTTCTTCGCGGGAGCTTGCACGGGGTGATTTCCGAGGCATCCTACGAGGTCTTCCTAGCGTCTAGGAGCGTCTAAGGTGAGGGTTTCATGTTTATTTGCGCATTTGAAAGTTTTGTGTGTTAACTTTGATTTTTGAGATTTATCCGTATATTGTTATTTAAAGCGTTTTGATGCTTCTAGAATATTCCTTGTTGATTGTAGAACATGTATTTATAGCTTTTTAACATTTTTTGCTGTTAAATGTTGAGATTGTAATTTAAATTGATTAATGAATAGTAATTAGTGAATAGTAAACCCTTGGAACGATGAACTTGCCCCGTTATGCTGTCCGTTGATGTGAAAATATGCTAGGTATGCTAGAATTCCTAAATGTGTGGTTTAATTGGAATGTGTAATGGAAAAACGGAGAAAAACGGCTCAGTGAAAGTTGGGATCGTTTAGGTCGACTTTAGCGTTTTCTCGTTTTGCGTGATGGCATTGTTTCGGGAGGCCATGGAAGCACTTTTGGTGCAATTATGGCATTGGTTGGGTGATCGGTTGAGGTAGTTGTAGTTCAAACGAGCAAAGGGGGAAATCGGGGCTTTGCACGAATTCTAGGGTTAAGTAGGGTTTCGGAGTCTCTAGACGTGCCTTATAGTGACCTAGGAGGATTGGTGAAGTCGGTTTCCAAGACTCGTGGCTCGTTTGAAAGTAGTGGCGTTTTGAAAGTTGGGGCATTTTTGGTGATTTTGTGTGTTTCATGATTATATTGCTAATAGAATGCTTGTTAATTCTTATTATTGCTTGTTATGCTTGCTAATGCTTATTCCTCTTGTTAGAGTTGGTTGTTGATTGAAATGTCTATCCATTGTTAAGAATGCTTGATATTTTGTTTATCGCTCGTTTATCGCCTTGTATCGAGTCTTGCATTGCATAGTGTCTCGCGCGTAAGTGATGGGCCTCTCTGGGTAGCCTCGGGTTGCCAGTGTTGGTTGCTCTAGCTCCGCTGCTATTCCCTTTTCTCGCTTGGGTTGCCTCCTAGGGAGATTTGGGTCGTAGAATTGATGGATACTTCCGGGGTATTCCAAACTAGTGTTATAAGGTGGTTTGGGCCGGCGCGTCATCGTTAATGTCATCGAAATCATGATCGGTACATTACTCGCTCGAGTGAACCATAGCCTTCAAAGTGTGGTATAGCTTTGATTGGTTGTGTTAATGCTTTCTTTAGTTGTTTAATTGTATTGTTGTTTATATTGTATGCCTTTGATTGATTGTATTGCTTAACTGAACCTTTTTGCATTGCACGATCTTCTTTCTCTCCAACTCGATATATGTCTCGCCCTCACTGAGTATACGTGTTGTGTATACTCACTCCTCACCACCACATTTCAGGAAATGCCTTGTTAGCTGAAAAGTTCGTGGATATGTGTTAGTTCGTGCCTGAAGAGTTGTCTTGCGTGCTTTGTGGCTTGAGCTATCAAAGATGTAAAGATATTTGCTTCCATATGTTGTATGAATTTATTGTTAAAAGAAATGTAAATTTAAATCTAGCTTAGTGGTTGAGGTGGTTTCTTAAGTTAGATTATGTATTTAGTTAATGTAGCTTATCTTCAATGTATGTTTGTAATGACAAAGGAAAAAGATAGAAAATTTGATAGTCTAGCTTATACAATAGGATGGTGAAGTTTAATTGCTAAGCATGAATGTATATATACTTGTGATTTGCATGTTGTGAACCAAGGCTCAGATGGCCTTGAGGTGGTTGAATGTTTGGACATGGTATTGGTCCACTTATGTGCAGTCGCAGGTTTGTTGCTTTTGCCTAGAAACAGGGGAGACTCCGTCCGTCTTTCCCTAAAATTTTTGCCCGGGTTTGGTTTGGGTTGAGATTAGATCGATTGATAGATCTCCCGGTCTCGAGAGGGATCGGGGTGTTACACATAGAATTACACTAAAAGCTTCAAAACAACTTGAAACCACATTTAAACACATATGGAGACATGCCAAGGTCTTAGATGCAGGTGACAATCGAATTTACCCTTAAACCCCTTAGTAATTCCATCCGTTTTCCTTCCAAACTCACATTAATGATTCAAATTCGAGGGGAAGCTATACCAATCTTCTAATTAACCCTTAAGGTACCCTTACAACCCGCAATTATGTTCGATTACCCGCAATTACCCCGAAAGTCCCAATTTTCGTCTTATAGCTTTGAACTACACCTACCTTATCCGAGCTTCAAACAAGAGTTAGCAAAGGTTCTATAGCACCTAGGTAGCCTAAGAATACTAAAAGTGAAGCCCGAATCCACTCGGATTCGCATTACCCCCCAAAACCACTTTGTTAAAGTCGGCTAATTCACGTTCTATGGAAATTTAGAGCAATTTGAGTGCACAGGGCCATTAGACTACCTTCATTAGCACCTAAGGCATCTATTAGAAGCATTGAATCAAGCTAATACGCGCAATTACACAAAATCCTAGAAATCCCGTCACTATTCACCTCAAAAATCAAAATAGTGATTCCAACCGTTTAAAATGCGAACCAATTGCTTAAATACGTTCTCTAGCACTTATATACAAGGTATAATAGCATGAATAAGCATTAGAGTATCATTTGACAGCATTTATAACAAATCAAGAAAATAGCAACAATTTTAAATGCGCAAAAAGTCATGAAATCCCTCACCAATGCACGCAAGAGCTCTCGGAAGACTAGTAAACACCCTAAACTACTTGCTCCTAGTTTGGCTTGGCTTGGATTGAGGAATTGATGAAGCAAAATTCACTCAAGAGAGAGAGAAGGGCTGTCGGGTTCTGCAGTCTTTTTTTCAGCTTTTATTTTTTTTTTCTCTTGCATTTTATGAGCTTAAGTGTGTTATAAGATGACTAAGCCAAGGTGGGGTCATGTTTGGGTGGTTAAGTGGTCCACTAGAATGCGCGTAGATAGCCTTAAACGAGTCTAAAGTGCAAAATATAAGCTAGCTAATTAAAACACTAAGTTATGTTACGTAACACTATTCATAGTTTGCTAAAAATATTTTCTAAACGAGTACTCCTATCATTTATAGCTCAATTGCACATTTTCCCATTCCTCAGATAATTAATATGATTTAATAAAAATACTAATTCAATAATATATTGCAGTTGAAAAACGGGATGAATAGTAGCTAAGAAAGACAACAAGTAAAGCACATAATTAAATGCACAAATAATAGATGCAACAGTAAATGTATGCATGACAAAAGCTCGGGCGTCACATCCTCTCCCCCTTAAACTAATTGCGCCCACGCAATTCTTATATGAATCGGCGAATAACTCTGGATAGCATTCCCGCATCTGGTCTTCTCTCTCCTATGTAGCATCCTCTAACCCGTGATGATCCCACATAACTTTAACCATCGGAATTCTCTTAGTCCTCAGCTCCTGAACTTTCTGATCCACAATCTGAAGAGGTTTCTCCGAATAGGTCAAAGTTTCACTAATCTCTAAAGGCTTGGGCTCAAGAACATGAGAAGGATCTGACTAATACTTCCGAAGCATAGAAACATGGAAGACATCATGAATTCTGCCTAGGCTAGGAGGCAAAGCTAGACGATAGGCCAATTCACCAATGGTTTCAGTTATTTCAATCGGTCCCACATAACGAGGACTGAGTTTACCTCCTTTACCATGCCGAATCAGGCCCTTATGAGGAGAAATTTTCAGAAATACTCCATCCCCTACGACAAATTTCAGATCACGACGGCGTTTATCTGCATAACTCTTTTGCCGACTTTGAGCTGTAAGCATCCTCTTTCTGATAAGCTGCACATGATCAATCATTCTGTTCATCTCAGGTAAAAGAGTAGGGTCAATAGCCTTCATCTTACCAACCTCATCCTAGTAGAGAGGAGACCAGCATTTACGCCCATAAAGTGCCTCATAAGGTGTCATACCAATAGTAGCTTGATAACTATTATTGTAGGCGAACTTTGCGAGTGGCAAATACTTCTCCCAGCTTTTACTGAAGTCCAGAATACAAGCTCGTAACATATCCTCGAGGATTAAGATAGTTCTCTCAGATTGACCATCTGTCTGAGGATGATAGGTAGTACTGAAACTCAAAGTCGTGCCCAAAGCTTTCTAAATCTTCTGCCAGAACTAAGATGTGAATCTAGGATCTCTATCTGACACAATACTCTTTGGAATCCCATGAAGTCTGACAACATTCTCAATATACAACTCTGCTAGCTTATCAAGAGAATCAGTCTTCTTTTTAGCAATGAAATGAGAAGTCTTGGTCAATCTATCAACAACAACCCAAACTGAGTCATTACCCTTCGAAGACCCCGGCAAATCAGAGACGAAATCCATGGTAATATGGTCCCATTTCCAAATAGGAATGACCAACGGCTGCAACAACCCTACCGGTCTCTGATGTTCGACTTTAACTTTCTGACAAGCAAGACATCGAGCAACATAGTCAGCAATTTCTCTCTTCATGTTATTCTACCAGAAGTTTTGCTTCAAATATTTATACATCTTTGTACTGCCTGGATGGATGGTATACTTAGAACTGTGTGCCTCAGCAAGAATATCCCTCTTCAGAGTTAGCTCACTCGGAATACAAATTCTACCTTTGAATTTGAGAATGCCATCATAATGCAATTTGAAATCCGACTCTCCCCCTTTAGAATTCTCTAAGACTTTCAACAATTGAGGATCAGTTTGTTGAGCTTCTCGAATCCTGGATAATAATAGAGATTGAATCTGTAGACTTGCGAATTGAATACCAGAGTGTGAAGTATTAGGCTTCCATAAGCATAGTTCCTCTATGAATTCCCAATTCTTGATGATTAAACTGGTAACTGTAGCCTTACGGCTTAAAGCATCAACAACAATATTAGCTTTACCTGGCAGATAATTGATAGTACAATTATAATCCTCAAGCAACTCCAACCAACCCCTATGCCTCATATTCAACTCTTTCTGAGAGAAGATATATTTCAGACTCTTGTGATCAATAAAGATTTCAAACTTGTTGCCCCAGAGATAATGACGCCATTTTTTTAATGCAAGAATGATAGCTGCGAGCTCCAGATTGTGCGTCGGATAATTGAGTTCATAAGGTTTCAGTTTCCTGGAAGCATAAGCAATAACCTTTCCATTCTGCATTAATACGCAGCCCAGACCCTCCTTCGAAGCATCACTATAGATCACCAGATTATCATAACCCTCAGGTGAAGCAAGAATAGGAGTTGTACTCAATCTCTTCTTCAATTCCTGGAAGTTGGCCTCACATTTATCATTCCAGTCAAACATTGTTTTCTTCTGAGTAAGCTGAGTCAAAGGCCCTGCAATTTTAGAGAAATCCTTGACGAATCTCCGATAATACCCATCTAAACCAAGGAAGCTACGAATTTTTGTAACCGTTTCCAAGATAACACAACTTCAATCTTTGCTGGATCAATAGAAATACCATCCCGCGAGATAAAGTGACCAAGAAAAGCAACTTACTTAAGCCAGAATTCACATTTGCTTAATTTTGCAAACAACTGCTGCTCTTGAAGAGTCTGTAACACAATTCTGAGATGTTGTTCATGTTCCGCCTCAGATTTAGAATAGACAAGAATATCATCAATAAAGATAACCACAAATTGGTCCAAATAGGGACGGAATACCCTCTGCATTAAATCCATGAATGCGGCGAGAGCATTAGTTAGGCCAAACGGTAAGACAACAAACTCATAATGGCCATAACGAGTTCTGAAAGCAGTTTTAGGAACATCATCTTTCTTAATCCTCAACTGATAATAGCCCTGCCTCAGATCGAATTTGGAAAATACCTTGGCACCTTGCAATTGATCAAATAACTCTTCAATTAAAGGCAAAGGATATTTGTTTTTGATAGTCACCTGATTAAGACCCCGATAATCAATGCATAAATGAAGAGATCCATCTTTCTTTTTAACAAACAAGACCGGTGCACCCCAAGGTGAATAACTCGGTTGAATGAATCCCTTCTCAAGCAAGCCCTGCAATTGAACTTTCAATTCCTGCAATTCGGGCAGAGCCATTCTATACGGAGTCCTAGAGATAGGTGCAGTCCCTGGTAATAAGTCAATCATGAACTCTATCTCCCTATCAGGTGGTAAACCAGGTAATTCCTCAAGAAAGACCCCCGGAAACTCTCTCACGATAGGTACATCATTCAAGTTCAATTGGTCCACAGGTTGATTAATCAAATATGCAAGATAAGCCTCACAACCCTTGCTCAATAGTTTAGATGCTCTAATAGAAGAAATAATAGGAGTCCCAGTTGATTTTCTACTACCAATTATTTCAATTACAGGCTGGTCAAGCATTTCTAATCTCACAATTTTCTTTCTACAATCAAGATGTGCATAATAACTCCCCAACCAGTCCATCCCCAAGATAAGTTCAAAGTCATGGAAGGGTAGAATAATCAAGTCAGCAGGAAAAACACAACCCTCAATAAAAATATTACATGCTTTGCAAATAGATCTAGTAACAAACTTCGGACCCATAGGAGTATAGACCACAATCTCATGCAACAGTTTATCATGTTTCAGTTTAGCATTTTGTGCACAAATAGGAGTAATAAATGAATGAGTGACCCCGGAGTCAATTAAAACCTTAACTGATTGATCATTGAGAAGAAAAGTACATTCTACTACAGCCATCGTATCCGAAAGCTCCTCTACATCCAAAGCAAATACATGGGCCTGACCTCGCGGTGCTGGTGCGGCAACTGGTGCCCTAGTCTGAGAATTCTGAGCCAATGTCTGACCCCTGGTGTTCTTGTATTTCAGACAATCCTTCACTCTGTGCTGGTCACTCCCACAGCCTGTACACTTGTTCTGTTTCCTCTAACAAACCTCCTCAGTATGACCTTGACGCTGACAAAAGCTGCACTGCTGGTGACGTCTTAGAGCAGTGCCTCCCGAATGAGCTCTGAAAGTAGAGGTAGCTGAACTACCCTCTGCGAACAAGATACAATTGGACGAGATTGACTCTGAGTCTGACTTTGAACTGGCCGTGCCTAAGTCTGAGTAGGCCCTGTATAACTCTGAGTCTGCCTCGGCTATGGACTCTGCCCAACTGAAATAGTCTGTCTCTAGTACCCTTGACTCTGAGTCTGGAACTGCCGCTTACTCGATTGACTTGTCTCAGCTAATATGTCTACCTTGCGCTTTTCATACCTCGAGGCGGCTCTGACCACTACAGCATAATTAGGGTAATCATTTGCAGACAAATTTAGCATAATATCATTTCTCAACCCCATAATGAATCTCTGCATTTTCATATCCTCAGGTTGTACCAATGCCGACACATAACGGGAGAGCCTAGTAAAAGTAGCCTCATATTGGTCCACTGACATATTTCCCTACTTCAAAGCTATAAACTCTGCTTGGCGTCTCTCACGGGCAACCACTGATATATATTTGTCTCGGAATTCATGGACGAAGTCAGCCCATGAATGATGAACCCTCTCGGCTTCCCATTTCTCGCTAATAGTATGCCACCACTCTTCGGCATCACCCTCCAGAAGAAATGTGGCATAGGTAATTTTGCTCTCATCACTACACTCTAGAATTGCAGCCACCCTTTCAAACTTCCTCAACCACAATTCAGATTTCATATCATTAGGTTCTCCAAAGAAGCTATTGGCCTCGTGATGTAAAAATCTGTCATACAAATTAACTCCAGTAGTACCACTACCCTCGACTCTGGCAGCCTGATTACCTCTGGCAGCCCTTGTCTGATCCTGCTAAGTTACAAATTGAGCAATGGTATTCATAGCAGTAGCCATAGTAGCCAGAATCTGTGCAGTGCTGGGTTCTGGTCCTTGTGGTGGTGCATTCTCTGCTACACCTGCTTCCTGCCTGGGAATCTCATCCGGTTCTCTATCAACATTCTGATTCTCAGTTCGACGACGGGGTCCCATTCCAGATAACTAGAATGCAAAGTATTATGACAAGCATTTGTATAATTCACAGTTAAATCACATAAGAACAAGTTCAAATAAGTTAACATAAGATCGCACATAGGGTCATACAACATTTTACATATTAAACATATAAGTAAAACGATTAATCATACTTTTCATTCTTAACTTTCCACTTTTACACCATAATTCAAATAAGACCTTTCACATTCTCGCTTTCATGCTAGCATGTGCTTAATCATTCAATCTTTCTCTTAGCCATTCAAGGAAACATTTATTCACATAATCACACATTAACTCAAGAGACTCCTACCCACAGACCAAGAAAGTTAACCTGGCTTCATGAACCTATAAGCTCTGATACCACCTAAATGTAATGCCCCGACCCAACCCCACGCTAAAGGTTAAGTCTGGACCCGACACACGGACAAAGTCTCCTCTATACCGTGGACATTCTGGAAACCTGAAATCACTCAAATAAATCCACAATACAACAAGACAAGCTTTTATAACTAAAGTTCAAAGGTTCAAGGCCATCCGAGCCTTGAAGCATACAACCGTTCAAAATCACACAAGCATGCAACCAACTTAACTTACTTCATAAAATCCGATCATCATACCATCCAAAATAACATTGGCATATACCTAGGAGTTGAAACCAAGCATACTTTAAAGCATACACTCCGAAGCATGCAAGTAGCTAGAAAATAGGACATAGTTATTACAAACCATGGTTTCTCAAATCTATCACTACAACCAACTATCATTCAACTTGCAACTACAAGAATATACATAGCCCTAAGACCACAAAATAGATCATACTATAGCAATACAAGTACGCCATGTAATAAAAAGAAGGCACATCCACCTTAGACAACAAACACACAGCAACTAGGGCAAAGGCTCAACCTGAAATTCTTCATCTTCCACTAGCACCTCAACTAGCTGGGGATCACCCTCAGCACTTCCTGAAACATATATCGAGGTATGAGCAACCACTCTTGCCCAGTGAGGGATAAAGTCTCTTGGGCGTGTAATGCAACAGGTAATACAGTTAAACAATAATAGCAATTAAACCATTCAAGAAATAATAATAGCTTAAATAACCACACATTAAAAAGGATACATTTCACTTAACCCCAACACTCCAAATCTTCACTTGATCTTCGTTCACGATCCACGAACCACGATGTCGATCACGATAAGACGGCATAACCCCAAACACTCTAGTGGGTGTACTCCGGATGTACCCCGATAATCCTACGACCCAACACCCCCTGAAAATCTCTGAACCAGGCGAGTGAGGGAATAGGGTACGGAGTTTGAATATCCACAGGCAAGCCCTCTGCCGCCCAGTCGATATTCAACACAACTGCCCCTGACACTATGGTTGTGCAACCACTATGCAATGCACTTAACAATGGCATGATATTGATAATAATATAAGCAATAACACGTAAGAGGATCAACAAAGAAGGTTGACCTCGAAACAGATGGATTAGAAGCAGTTCAATACAAGTAATTAAGAGGTTTACAAAGGAGAAAATCCAAGATACTCATAGAACTACACTAAAAGCTTGAAAACAACTTGAAACCACATTTAAACACATATGGAGACATGCCAAGGTCTTAGATGCAGGTGACAATCGAATTTACCCTTAAACCCCTTTGTAATTCCATCCGTTTTCCTTCCAAACTCACATTAATGATTCAAATTCGAAGGGAAGCTATACCAATCTTCTAATTAACCTTTAAGGTACCTTTACAACCCGCAATTACGTTCGATTACCCGCAATTATCCCGAAAGCCCCAATTTTCCTCTTATAGCTTTGAACTACACCTACCTTAATCGGGCTTCAAACAAGAGTTAGCAAAGATTCTATAGTACCTAGGTAGCCTAAGAATACTAAAAGTCAAGCCCGAATCCACTCGGATTTGCATTAACCCCGAAACCCCTTTGTTAAAGTCGGCTAATTCACATTCTATGCAAATTTAGAGCAATTTGAGTGCACGGGGCCATTAGACTACCTTCATTAGCACCTAAGGCATCTATTAGAAGCATTGAATCAAGCTAATACGTGCAATTACACAAAATCCTAGAAATCTATCACTATTCACCTCATAAATCAAAATAGCGATTCCAACCGTTTAAAATGGGAACCAATGGCTTAAATACGTTCTCTAGCACTTATATACAAGGTATAATAGCATGAATAAGCATTAGAGTATCATTTGATAGAATTTATAACAAATCAAGAAAATAGCAACAATTTTAAAATGCGCAAAAAGTCATGAAATCCCTCACCAATGCGCGCAAGAGCTCTCGGAAGACTAACAAACACCCTAAACTACTTGCTCCTAGCCTAGCTTGGCTTGGATTGAGGAATTGATGAAGAAAAACTCACCCAAGAGAGAGAGAGGGGCTGTCGGGTTCTGCAGTCTTTTTTTCAGCTTTTATTTTTTTTTCTCTTGCATTTTATGAGCTTAAGTGTGTTATAAGATGACTAAGCCAAGGTAGGGTCATGTTTGGGTGGTTAAGTGGTCCACTAGAATGCGCGTAGATAGCCTTAAACGAGTCTAAAGTGAAAAATATAAGCTATCTAATTAAAACACTAAGTTATGTTACGTAACGCTATTTATAGTTTGCTAAAAATATTTTCTAAACGAGTACTCCTATCGTTTTTAGATCAATTGTACATTTTCCTCATTCCTCAGATAATTAATATGATTTAATAAAAATGCTAATTCAATAATATAATGTAGTTGAAAAACGGGATGAATAGTAGCTAAGAAAGACAACAAGTAAAGCACAGAATTAAATGCGCAAATAATAGATGTAACAGTAAATGTATACATGGAAAAAGCTCGGGCATCACAAATGGTGCTACCCATTTGAAGTTTTTTCTTTTCTACCCACCATCCCCATTTGCTCTACCCCCAATAGATTCAAATCTGAAATGCGAGCCAGATTTTGCTGAGTTGTTTGCAGCACAGTGCATTGAAATTTGAACTTAATCATCATTTAGATAAGGTAGTGTGTTGGTAATGTGCAAGGTCAAAGATCAAGGTGCACATAGCATGTTTCTACTTTTATTGAACAACACAAAAGTCTCATTCGCGCTCAATTCTTCTTTTTCTAAAAAAATTATTTATCTTAATCTTCTTCTCGCATTTGTCTCTTGTAAGAGATTAAATGAGGAAAGAGCCTAACAAAATAAGGAATGTAATGAACATTTTGCATTCAAACTTTCATGAAATATATGTTCTATGACTCGGGCAGAAGCACATGTACAAGAGAGAAAAATCAAAAAGCACGTAAACAAGAGCATAGGGTGGGCCATGTTCAAAGGAAATGTTCAAAGCAAGAAAAGAAAGGTACAAAGCAAGCTAGGAACGATGGGTGATTTATAGGAGCTCGTTTAGCGGAGGAGGAATGTGAGATATTAGGTCACATGAAACACGTTGAGTTACGAGCATAGTTATCGTAATCGTACCATTCGCGATACAAATTTCAATACGATTCACCTAAAAATCGATACGAATCAACATGTGAATCATAAATTGGTATGAATCGCAAACCAAATCGTGAAAAAAGATGTCGAATCGTATCGGATTAGCTGATTCACCGATTCGTCTGATTCATTGCTATGATGGTTTTTTTTCTCTTCTATCTGATGCTATGGTGTTTGTCAGTGGAGAAACCAAAAAAAAGGAAATAGGACATGTGGAGAAAAAATTGAGTGGAATAAACACTACAAAAAAGGCTGATGTTGCGGACATTTTTTGTAGCCTAGCAGTAGCCAACTTGGGACGGGCTACGGATATGCTAAAAAAACCTCGTCCGTAGCTAAAAGTCCCGTAGTCAAATTGATATTTCGTAACCCATTTGTAGTCAATTTCAAAAATTAATTTGTATTTAATTTTTATAACTTCCGTAGCAAAATAGCCATAGCCCATCTGTAGCCAACTAAAATTTTGACCTTTTTTTTTATTAATTATTAATGTCCATAGCAAAACTGTAGTCGTTTCAGTCGTAACTCGGCCGTTGCCCATGACTATGGATTGGTATCCGTAGAATTTCGATAGCCAATCCATAGCCAATTGTCGCCAAATATTCGTAGCCAATTCGTAGCCTTTTATTGACACATTTCCGTAGGCAATCCGTAGCCTTTTGTCGACACATTTTCGTCGCCAATTTGTTGCCATTTGTCATCATATATCGGTAGCCAATTTGTTGCCTTTTGTCGACATATTTTCATAGCCAATCCGTAGTTATTTGTCGCCACATATTGGTAGCCAATCTGTTGCCCAATTCCGTAACCATTTGTCTGTCGAAAAATGGTGGCTAATTGTCTATCGCTATTCTGTCACCTAATAATTATTAATTATTCTGAAAATAATATGAAATATAAATATAAAAAAATAAAACAAATTTACACAACAAAATGTAAAATTAAATATCCAAAATAATATTTACATAACGCATCTTTTAAATTCACAAAAATATTAAAATATTGTTCGAAATTAGTTTCTAAAATTGTCCAAAAAAACCAAATCCTAAATGTACCATTGATCATGTTGATCGAGCTAATGTTGTGGTTAGGAGTGCTTTAGCAGATCAATTGTCTCGAGCTCATTTTTTTAATCGCTAAAACGGTCTCTGATACCCTGATAAAGACCAGGAAGCGATTATATTCAAACTTACACCAACCTCAATAATCTAGGATCGTGATGTCACGAGCTTAAGAAGATCGCTCCTCCTAAGTTCGTTAAGCCATTATACATTAGCCCGAACACTATTAACCATAAAACCATATAATCAAGCTATTAAAATTACTTCCCAATTACTAAAGCCCAAGTTTAATAAGTTAAATTACGTCACCTATTGATACAATAATTCTAATAAAACATATTATACAAACTTCATCACTAATAATTAAGATTACAACCACCTAATTCATATTTACAAGTCCTAGATCCATCATATAGATCTAACTACTATGCCCAGGCCTCAAAAGAAGAAGGTACTAATCTAACACATAACTAAGAATCCAAAAGTTTAAAGCATTACATCAAATAGTTCATATAGCCAACTTCATCTGTTACAACAAGAGGTTTATCACACAAGGAAGCTTCCCCTTCAACTCGTAACATTGGCTCGGACTCAACTTTACCTGCAATTGTCATAAAAAAGGGTGAGCTACACCTAGCTCAGCGAGGGATATCGGGAAGGGGATTTTCATAAACATTTTATTATGTAGAAAACATTTTGAAAGTCGTGTCATGCACAAATGAATAGTTAATTAGAAACAAGGTAAAACATGATAAAGAAACTAGAACAAGCATGAAGAAACGAGAGATACAATTAGAGAACGCAATATCCTGAACATTTAATGAGAAAGAAATCAGTCACGATAATAAACAAACAACTCTATTCCTTGAGGACCTCAAGGGACCAAGCGGGAGTAGGAAATCATATGGTAAAAGGATATAATTTCTTGAACTTTGTTGAAGATGACCAATCTCGAACCTTTGTCAATACCATAATCCCAATCACCAAACATGAAGGCGAAATCCAGATATACACCACGAAATTACCATGGTAGCCTGTCCGTCCTGGCAAGCCCAATGCTGCCCAGGTGGTACTGGAACTTCTACCATGGTGTTTATTAGATTGCATGAACTACGGGAAGTCATGGTAGCCGAGACCTAAACCTAACGGTCCAATGCTGCATGGGGGAATCAGAACTTTTACCATGCCAGATATGAAAGGTAATAACCTTGAACATATTCTTACATATAAACATGTGAACAATTATAACAGCATACACGTATGTTCCTTTAATCATGTAACAATTAAAAACATGTATTCAACTTCATTTAAGCTCATTTAATATGCACCTTGATCCCATGTAAATATGCATTTGATTGCAATTGAAAATAATGCACAATGAGCAAAATTGGGGCATCCGGTCGACTGATTTAGTCGACTCAGTCGACTTGATCTAGTCTACCTAATCATTGTCAGCAATATCCAGTCGACTGGACTTGAATCCGGTCAACCGGATCCATCAACCAAACACACGAATTTTCTTGTTTCTTTTACTTGTTAACTTGTTGCCTTGCCTCTAACACTAATCAAACACTTAATAAACTCAAATGGCAATACTAAACAACATATACAAGTTCAAGAATCATACTATAACACCCATGAATCAACCAATAATTCAAAGAGCACTCAAGACACCATCTAAGTCCTAATGTTCTTGACTTTCATTTTTGTTCATTGTAAGCAACTCATACCTTCTAAAACATGTATAAAACTTCACTCAACTCAAAATTTCAACCTCTACAACTCATCAAGGTCATCAAATTTATATATGGAAAGAAAAGCCCTAGCTTAAACAACCCATACAACACAAATCATACACCAAACTCTTAGTTTATGCACCACAAGCAAGAAGAACAACATCTATACATCATATAACCTTGGATGAGCTTTAACAAAAGCTTTTTCAAAGAATTCCTTACCTCTGCAAGAGTTTTATGTGCAAGAATGATGTTGGCAGATGCAAGATAGAGCTTAAAAATGCTTGCTAATGGCTTAGTTATCCCTCATTCTCCTTCTTCTTCTTCTTCTTCTTCTTCTTCTTTTTTTCTTTTTTCTCTTCCCAATCGTATGTGTGTGATCAAACGTGTGTGTGTGTATGAATATGTATATGTTTTGTTTTAAATAATAAAATGTAGGTAGAATATTTGTTTTATTGCTTATTGACCAATTTTCCCTTATAACTAAATGCTTACTACTAGTTTGTCATTTTGGTTGATCTTCAACTAGTTAGTTATTAATCTTAAATCGGTAGAATTTAATTAATGCCTACGACATCTAACACGCCTCAATGTACGTAAAACGATACAAATGCACATAAAATGATGTAAATACGCATTAAATGATACAAAAACGTTTTGAATGCTGTAAAATGCATATGAATTTTGTGCGGGGTCTCACATCAATCTCCTGTTGCAATTGCATCACGAGTTCCATGGCTTGGCTCACTTGTCGCTACGTCTCTTGTTGTGTATTTCTTTGGTTATCAAGTTGTTGCCTTAAGGACTCCGTTACTTCAATGACTTACGTGTCGACTTCTTCTTGCGTGAGTCCAACTCTAGTATTGATGGCAGGAATAGAGGGTGCTTCCCTACCAATATGGACTCCTTGCGATTCGAGTCCATAGACACGCCCTTTCTTCGCCCCACCAACAGCCTGGTAGAAGATCTCATCGGGATTAACTGGCGGTACCGTGGTGTCCTCTTGCGTCGCATGTTGATGTTACTGGAGCATCTCCTTATATCGTGACTAAAAAAATAACATTTATAAATATTTAATATTCTTATTAAATTAAAGGATAGTGAAAGTAATACACTGTATAAATACTTACTATCATCTCACTAGTCTTTGGATCAAAGTACTGGATACCATCACCCTCCCCTTTATTATGGGCGACCTTGAAAGTATTAGCTCTATAGACATGGGCGTTTGTTGTCTCCGCCTACATTATTAACTTCATAAGTAGTAATTACGCATTTACTAGAATATTAAGATAGAATAATTCATGCTATTACATTTAAGTAGTTAATTTTAGGTACATATCATCTTTCTCTGAACCCTTATCTAAATATTAAGGTAGCACCCGTGTAGTATACCGATTGATTTTTCTTGGCTGCTTTTGATTTCTCTATCCACTTTGGGTTGCGCCATCTTAGTTGTATTTGCTCCCAATTTTCTTATGTCATCCACTTAGGAGGCTTGTCAAATTACGGGCCTTAGCCAATTGGTATTTCATTCTCTTTGTCACCTTAATAATAGAAGCAATGTTAGATATATGCCCTGTCACATGGGTGTCACTTATAATCTTTATGCAATGACAAAAAAAAGGTAAATGCGAACATGTGTTAATTGAACATGCACGTATAAATGTACAAATGTATAATATAATAGATATTGACTGCATTAATGTTTATAAAAACCTCAAAAGAGCAAAACCATCGATCATCTTCTAGAATTTCTCCATAAGTAATCCAGGGTTATGTGAATCTGTTTGTGAATAGTGACTTAAAATCTTTTATTATCGAAGCAGGTACAAATCTCTTAACAAGTATATCAATTATATAAGTTAGTGTCACTTGCATTAGCTTATTATAACTTCAAGAACTAATAAATAAAAATTAAAGTAATTATAATTTTATTGAATGGTCGAATGTGAGTACACCTATCCTCCAACCATGTGCGTACTGATCGAGTGACTCGAATCCCATAGCCTGCCAATTTGTTGTGGCAGCTACATGTGATAATGATTCTGGTTGTTCCGTTTACTGCTCGACGCTGGTCGTGGGCGTAGTATGAGACCCAGTACCAAGGCCATGTGTATTTTACAGTATTTCATATAATTTTGCATCATTTAATATGCATTTATATCAATTAATGTGCATTTATATCCTTTTTCGTGTATTTGCCTCGTTTAACGTGCATCTGTATTGGTTAGTATGCAATTAAGTGTCTTAGGTATCGTAGGAATTTAATTAAATATTATTGAGTTAAGACTAGCAACTAAATAGTTAGCAAATAACTAGAATGGCAAACAAATAGATAATACTTAGTTAGAGGGGTAGGGTGGTCATTTGGGTTAAATGAAAAATATCCTACTTAATAAAACACACACACTATACTCTACACACACACAAAAATGTAGCACACACACACACACACACTAAACTACACGATTGAGAGAAGAAAGAAAGAAAAGAGAAGAGAAGAAGAAGAAGAAGAAAAAGAAGAAGAGGAGGAAGAAGAAATTTCAATCATTTTCGAGCTATTTCCTACACCTTCTTGCTAGCTTCAAATGTGTCTTGATTCTCTCTTACTTCTAGGGCATAAGATCAAAGGTGAGGGATGTTTTCAAAAGCTTTTCTAAAGCCATATGATTCATGGTTATGTGTTCATCTTGTTGTTGAGAAAGATTAAGATGTACATGGTTTTATATTGTACACTTGAGCTTTATTTGATAATTGGGGATTTCATGACTTAGTATTGTGTGGTTATGGCTTATGTGTGTTCTAGGATGCTAGATTAATGTTTAAATGTGGGTGTTACTCTTGAAGTGAAGTTGGTTAAGTGAGTAGACCATTTGGAAGACAAGTCTTGAGCCTTGAGTGTTGTTGATGTTTTGTTGTTGCTAGTTTGGTGCCCTAATGTGTTTTGGATGGAATTGAATCTATATGTAAGTTATAGTATGCTTGTGTGATGTTGGAAATATGGTAGAAGGATGAGGATTAGGGTGTGTGCAAAGGAGTTGCAAAGGTGGTAGCAAAGATGGGTTGAGTTTGAGGTTGAAGATGAATTTGGTAGAGAAATCGTGTCTGTCCGGGGGTGCTACCCAGTCGTGTTATCACGACCGGGTAACACGACCAGACAAATGGGTAGTAGACTGACCAAACGTCTGGACGTGATACTCGGTCGTGAACAACACGACCAGACATCATGATTGGACTTCACGTTTTTCTGTTGGACAACTTTGCGCAACAATTTTTCGAAGACCATATCTCGGTCAATTTAACTCCGAATTGAGTTACGTTTGATTCTAGAACTATCTACTCTCCATAAAATTCTATACCAAAATCAGATTATTTAGAGTTTGGGAAAGTAGGGAACTTAACTGTTTAAGTTAGGCTAATGCAGAAGCGTTGAAGTTGCTTCATAGTTTTGTTCGTGTTTGCATTTTGTTGTCGTTTTGAGTGGTTTTAAGGTATTCTTACACCCTCCTTTGGTATATGGCTATGTTGAGCTCTTCTACATGGTATTAATATGGTCAAGCATGATGAGTATTGGTTTCATGATTATCTAAATGATGCACATATCACTACATGTTCGTATGAGGTTGCTACATGGTTAAACACTTGCATGATGAAGTAACTATCCTTGTCTTTTTCCACATTATGTCTTATGAATTCTAAATGCAAGGTGTTCACATGTTTACTTGCTTGATCATATGATAAGTATGCTTGACATGATTATATGGTGCGAATCAAGATTAAGCTTGAATATGCTTGGTTAAGCTTGGCTCATGTATAAGTTTGAACATGCTTGGATTATGCTTGAATCATGAATACGCTTGAATATGTTTGAATCATGTAATTGCTAAGTATGCTTGATTAAGCTTGGATTAGGTATATGCTTGATGAAGACAACCTCCTTCTTGTTCTCCATATGGTGCCTATGTATTCTATATGTAAATGAGGTGTGATGGTGTTGCAACCTTTCTTGATTGGTGTGTTTATGGGTTGCCTCCGGAGTACCCTCCTCATGGGTTGACTCCATAATGCCCTCTTGGTTGGCATCCTTATGGGTTGCCTCCTGAGTACCCTCTTCATGGGTTATCTCTGGAGTACCCTCTTAATTAGTATAACGGGTTGTCTTCATGGAAAACCTTCTTAATTGGTATATTGGGTTGTCTCCATGAGGTACCCTCTTAATTGTTGTACTGGGGAAAGATTTATCAAAGAAGCTTCGAGACTAGACATCTCCATCAAAGTTTGAGAAATTATATCCTTTTATTGCAAATACTCCCGTTTGGTCCCTAGTGGTATCCTCGGGGAGAATAGTTGCCCGTATCCTCATTAATTGTACCACCACTCTTGCTTGGTACCTAGTTGTTTCTTGTTGAGATGTTTAATTTCGTTTATTGTTACTTGAATAAGACTGGGGTTAATTTGTTCTTTTTATTCTTGCAAATTTTGATATTCTTTTAATTGTTGTATATGCATAGCACGGTTTTAGAACGAATCTTTTGAAGAGATAGAACCTTTGTGAAAAGCCTTCATGTTTCCTCCATCACTGAGCTATATGCAGGATTAGCTCACCCCTCTTTCAACATTTCAGGTGAGGATTAGTCGAGCAAGCTCCCATGTGGTTAAAAGCTTTATTTGATGTGTTGGGAAGGGTTTCAACTCTAGTTAATCTACGTGCTTACTTGTGGAGAATTAACCTCTTGTTGTAACAAGATACTTGTATAAAGTGATCAATTATTATGTTGTAATATTCTTTTGATTTATTAGATACTCAGCTAAGTTTGATCTTTATTCTTTTGAGACCTAAAATTAGGATAATGAACAAGTAGATCTTGGTTTTGTTAATATGTACACAGGGTGATGTAATCCTTTAAGGCCGAGGACTTGGGGAAAATTTCAAAAGCCTTTTGAATTTCTTGTGGTATTTTAATGGATGTACAAGTTATTAAATTATTGATCACATGTTTTAAAGCTATTAAGTTGTTAATCTCAGGAATAAGTATTATGAACGTCATGTTTCGGCCTTAGCCTAGCGATAGGTCAGGGTCGGAGCGTGATACATGGCATTAATACGACAATCCTCATTAGTAACTCGGATGTCAAACAATGGGGTAGATAGTCTAGTGGAATGAACTGACATCCCTGGAGTGCTAGGGGACTCACTATCACCTTCACCACGTGTTGCGGAGGACGAAGATGATGGCATGCCAGATCGTGACTTATGTGCTTGCGATCTACCAGCTCTAACCATGATTGCTACAAAATATATATATATATATATAAGATACACACATACATACAATATATTCTATAAATTAAGAGATACTATAACCACTTTTCATTATAATATTCGATTATCAATCGTACAATTCACATATAGTTGACATACAAAATTTTAAATATATAGGTACAAATTCTCAATCAGATAATTCATTGTCTTCGGATTGTAAGTTATTACCGGAGTCACTTTCATGATCTTCATCATCATTGTAGCCATAGTCCTCGTGTTCTTCTTTTACATCTTCAACCACAACAATGCATTTACCTGATTTAAGACAACGCAATACAACATCATCATGATCATTTGATTGTATCAATGTCACGTCCATCTCATCGGACTGAAAAGTCAATTGTTCATTTTTATCATTATCATCATTGTTCCTACACACATCAAATTGGTTCCTTGATCTGATCTTGCATACAGCTGACCAAGCTGCTCATTCTCTCTTAACACTAGGATACCTGACGTAGTATGCTTGATGTGCATGCTCGGCTAAGACAAATAGGTCATACTTTGGGTATTTTTTCTTCACATTTATATCAATCAACCGATATTTCAAATGAACTTTTAATCCCTTATCATTGTGAGAATTGTACCACTCACACTTGAAAATGACAAATCTTATGGGCTTCAAAGTTCCATTATGGTATTCTAACTCAATAATATCAGTCAACATATCATAATAATCACTCTTCTCGTTTTCAGATGTTGCCCCTTTCATAGTGAGTCCACTATTCATTGTTGCCTTTGAAGATCCATACTCCAAAGTGTGGAATCTGTACCCATTCATCAAGTACTTTGATCATGTACTGACCACCTTACTTAGACCCATTGAAATCGGTAAATTAGGGACAATAGTAAATGTCAAGGTCGAAATGAGTCAAATATATAATTAGGGACATTAAAGACAAGTAATACTAACATGGTGATATAACCAAGTTGAAAAACATTTGTCAATGCTGTTATTGATTTATGAATCAGTAAATGATGGGTTCTTCATTTGAAGATCATCCTCAAACGTCCTATATAATATTAATTAGTGGATTATATATGTAATGTGTATTAATAGAACTAAGGAGTTGAGTCTTGAACTTACTTAATATATGGGGACACCTCTTCGCAATTCATCAAAACACATAAGTGAGTAGCATTGAAATCTTGATCGTCTAAATCTTTAGAAATCATTTTCCCCATCGGAGGACCTAGATGTTTGAATATGGGTAAGCACCCTTCAGGGTAATTCGAATCCACAGACTCTATATTTCAACCGATGTTTCTTTTTTTTGTTTGCACATGCAGTTTGAAATAATACAAACAAAATGTCAACATTTTGAGGATAAGATATGTCTCACAGATAGATCCCTCAACACGTACTTTATTCTTCACATTTCTCTTCGAAATATGCAAAAACCTCTCAAAAGGGTACATCCACCGATATTGTACAGGACCACCGCAATTTGCTTCATGAACTAAGTGTACTGGCAAATGCTCTATTGAGTCAAAGAAGGCTGGAGGTAAGATTTTTTCCAACTTACAAATTAACGGTGATCACAATATTTTTTTGCATTCTTTCAAGGTCAATTCTTTCAAGAGACGTGCAACAAATGTTTTTGAAAAACAAGCTTAGTTTGGTAAAAGGTTCCCATACAATATTTGGCAATAACTCTCGCAAGGCTATAGGAAGCAATCTCTCCATAAATACATGACAATCATGGTTCTTCATATGTGACAACTTCAAATCGTTCATGTCAACACATCTTGCTATATTTGATGCATATCTGTCAAGGAGTTTTAACTCTTTTACCTACTCCAAAATTGCTTCCCTAGAGGGAATCGGGAGAGTATGCACTACCATTTTCGTCACGCCATCTCTAATGCATAATTTAGGTTGATCACAAATTCTCTCAATATCAGCCCTTGAATTTTTTGTATCCTTTGTCTTCTCTTTCATGTTCATTACAGTGTTAAAGACATTATCAAAAACATTCTTCTCTATGTGCATGATGTCTAAATTATGACGCACAAGGTATGACCGCCAATAAGGTAAATCCCAAAAGATACTTTTTTTGTCTAGTTATGCCTTCTTCCAAAACTATCTATTTTATCTTTAGCCGGTTCATTTATGTTTGGAAGATCTCGAACTTCATGCACATGTCCTTACCAATCAATCTCGGCGGAGGGTCCGATTTCTCTATCATAATTTTTTGAAAGTTTTTCATGTCTTGTTAAAAGGGGTAATTTCTTGGTAAGAACTGCCGATAGCAGTCAAATAAGTAATTTTTTCTCCATGCAATCAATTGAAATGTCTTAAAAGATCCCATACAATACAGACATGACAATCACCCGTGCATACTCCAGCCAAATAACATGCCATATGCTGGGAAATCATTAATTGTCCACATTAAAGCTGCACTCAATTAGAAATTGGACTTGGATGACATATCATAACAAGGTACCCCTACTTCCCATAATTTAATCAACTGTTCAATCAAAGGCTCAAGGAATATATCTATATTCTTTCCCAAACTCTTTGGCCCAGGAATAAGACGGGTCAAGAACATTACAGGATCCTTCATACACATCTATGGTGGAAGATTGTATGGTGTGATTATCATAGGCCAACAAGAATAAGGTTGAGAAGAAGAGTTGAACGGGTTAAAACCATAAGAAGAAAGTCCGAGACGTACATTTCTAGGTTCAGAAGCAAAATTTAGATATGTTCTATCAAAGTGTTTCCATGCCTCAGCATCAGATGGATGACAAAATTTTTCATTCTCAACTTGGTGTACAAAATGTCATTGCATATGTTTAGCTGTTGCGAGAGACATGTATAATCTGGTTAACCTGGGTATTAATGGTAGATACCTTAATCGTTTGTGTGCAATTGGTCTACCACATTTTTTTACTATAATGACCCCCAAACCCAACCCTTCTCAAAATTAGATAGAGAGTCTATAATTACAAATCCATTCTTATTTACTTGCTACCCAAACATATAAAAAGCAGGATCAATATTATATATTATATAACTTCTTGATTACATCCGAGGTTACAACTGTTTTACAACTATCAGACTTAGCTTATGTCAAAATGAGCCTGGATAACCAAACTACTACACAAAGGTTACTCCTCGTAATCATGGCTATAGTATAGAACATAGGCTATCATACAAAGTCCGAAACCGATGTCTACTAAAACTTTATTAACTATGATGTCATAAACAAGATGGCGTGGAACGCTAAGATCCTCGAGGTCTTCATCATGTAGGAAATGTCGGTACACATTTACATCAATATGCCTCGGGATTAGGAGATCTAAGTCTCCCATGAAGTAGAATAGGCACATTATTACTACCTGCTTCTACAACTTCTTCGATTTTACCTGAAATAGGGGGAAAAGAGGGTGAGCTCTTTGAAAGCTCAGTGAGGATGGAATAGAAGAAGTTTTGAAAACACTTTTGGGAAGGGGCTTCTGAAAATCATGATGCGATACAATACACATATTATAACATTAATGTATTATCCATATACAATAAATGTTAAGATACAAAAACATATGATAACCAGTAGAGATTTCTATCACATTTGATTCACGTATCAATAACAGTAGTGACATATAGATAAATAGTCTTTCATCTCTGAGGACCTCTAGGGACCA
The DNA here is from genome assembly GCA_037974665.1 of Ehretia macrophylla. Lineage (NCBI taxonomy): Eukaryota > Viridiplantae > Streptophyta > Magnoliopsida > Boraginales > Ehretiaceae > Ehretia > Ehretia macrophylla. The sequence goes on from CM075768.1 coordinate 12,212,957, forward strand.
AGCGAGAGTACTTAATCACATCACGTTGCAAAAAATACATTTTGATAACACTTCCAGAGGTGGCCAGCCCCGAATCATGATTTCAACTTCTTATCTCTCCCAATAGGATACTCCAGATTGTACCCGAAATCTACGACCTAACTCTTTGAGGGTGGAGATCGCCAAGCGAGATAGGGAATAAGACCACGATAGTCACGGGAGTACTGGCAATCCCTATGCCGCCAAGCGTTCGTGAACACTATCGTGCCTGAGGTTGGAACCCCCAATTCCAATAGCGCACAAGCATGCACAAGTAATCACATAACACACAATCGATAACGTCTTTTACAATTTATGATCGCGTAGTTCGATAAACACATAAGTAGGGAACAACGAAAGAGGTTGTCCCCGGACAAGTACATTTAACATATTAATTAACTGGAAATTCAAATAACTCAAGTGAAGCCATAATACACCACTGACAGCATTTTAAGTAGATTGTCTTCGGAAAAATAGATACTATAAATTAACTCATTGTTGTCACTAAAAACATTTAATAAATACTATTTCAGTTGATAACTAATAAATATTTAGCAGATACTATTTCAGTTGATAACTACTAAATAACCGATAGTAAAAGTAGATAACTATATACATACGTTATAGATAAACCCAAGTTTCAGTAAGATTCATGTTTCTTGCAAATTCAGTAACTTTTGATAATAAAAGGTATTAGGCCAAAGGTATTAGACCTTAGCTACTATATACAAAACCTCAGCACCAACATCTAGAACATCTAGGCATTTAAAAACCAAAGGTTTATTTACAACTCATTCTATAATCATGCATACATTATTAAGCTATCTTTCAGGCTCATTTAGTAATATATTAAGTCCATTAACATAGAAGTTACTTATTTAAGCTAATACACTTTACCTTATTTTACAATTCATTCCAACTTTTAGCTACTCAATATCTAACTCTTAGTCTTTAACAAGACTAAATATCATTTAAATTCGTTCTCCAGCATTACTAAAAGAACAATTCTAGCTCAAACGAATCATGACTCAATTAAAATTTAACTAGTATATTTCTAGGGATGCTATTTTTAAGTAAATGTATTCTTAAAAATAATAAATTAGCTTATATGATCATGCTCTTATCAAAACTACTTCCTCATACAGGAACAAATCTGGCAAGCTTGATAAAGGTGAAACAAAATTACTCTAGTTTCAAGATTTTACATACTAGCATTCGAAGAACGAAGGCATAAACTTATACATTTACATTAACAACCTTTCATGCACAAACTAGTTACTTCAAACAAAACGTAAGCAAATAGTGATACTTTTAAGTAAATACCCTCACATAAGCTTATTAAAACCACATGTTAAACATATGTATATATATAAATATGCAGCTCTTATTAAAATCTCCTCACATATATTTTTATAGGTTAAATAGTTTGTACTGTCTATGTCCCAAACTAATAAACGCAAGATAAGTAAAACACAGCTGAGTATTTTCAAGTTTCAACACGGCTTCTTCCTTACATAAACTAAACAAAAGAGATGCTATTTTAAATAAAACTCCCTCACCTTTAAAATGAAGCTATTGTCTTTCTTCACATTCGGGTAGCTTAGGATTCATTACAACTTGCTTCATTTGTTGTTATTATATAGTGGCACTTGAATTGGGTCTGGTAGAGTTAACCATATAAAATGCGTAACTATGGCAATCTTCTAGCCTAAACACATTTTTTCTTTGAAGAGTTAATATCAGTATATATATATATATATATACACAATACCAAAGCACAAATGCTCAAAGAAAAGACTTCATATAATACTGGCAATGCTTTTAAAAATCCTCACCTTGTTGTTTGCGGCTCACAGATGCTACGTTATAACTATATGATATATGTATGTAAACTATCTTGTGTGTTGTTTCCTAATTGTCGAAGGTGCAAGCTATTTATAGGTTCTTAGTTGATCTTCAATTGGGTTAGGGTGACAGCGAAGGCAGTAGGGTGATATGATGATAAAGCTTAGCATTTGGCGATGGAAGGCTAATGACCAGGTGGCAGTCTTTCATGTGCAGCTATCAATTTTATCGTGGCTTACTTTATAATGGTTTGCTCGATGACAAATCAATGCTAGCTTAGAATAATTTTAGCTATAATGATGATATTAGAGTACCGTGTCTGCCATGCAATGTCAAGCTTCGTGAGTCATATATTTGGATGAAGGTGATGATGCCAAGGTTGAAGACGGGTAGCTGCAAGCTAGGGAGCTAAAGCTACTGCCTTTTAATTGGTTAAGGCAATGGTGGATTTGTCCATTCTTAACAACCTGCTTATTCAGAGGCTTTGGAAATACTTTAATAAGCCAATGTTTTGAGCTTATCTAAGATGAGGCGTGTAAGTGGTTTGGCTGTAGCGAAATTAAAAGCTAACAAGTTAGATATCAATCTTTTCTTTCTAATGAAGAGTGGTGTTTAGTATTGTTTTATTGGTAGATGCCTATACTTAAATTACCCAATGTACAATTTGTTAAATCCTTATTTTCGTTTTAGAAGTTAAGATTATTATGTTGTATTAATTTAAGCATCTTAGTAGCAGCCTAAGAATTTCCAAACTACTTCGTGTTTCCAAAAATACTTACTTGATATACTGATTCTTTTCTTTTTTCTCATCTAAGATTTCTATAAAATTGTGTGTTTTCTCAAGATTACTACAAGTTAGATAATTCCTAATAAACTTTGTATTTTAGTAGTCATATTCTAAGATAGCTATTAAATAAATTATCTTCAACAATTCCTAATCTTAATTCAAATACTTAATTCTTTTCCTAGTTTATTTAAAAACTTTCAGTAATAACCCTAAGTACCTACTAGATTAAATTACTTAATATTTATACTAACTTTTTATTTTTTATAAGTTAAGGTTATTATATTTATTATTATTATTTTTTTAATCATATATTCTAATATTGGTTAACCTGATTTTGTCATTTACATCTTCAAATGTATTTTATAAGCTATTCCCTAATCATTTCCTATATGTCTTATAATTACATTATTTTCCTAGTAATTCTGATTAAGTCTTTTAGAACAACCCTAGCTAAACCATGCTTAAGTGCTATCTATAAATTCAAAGGGAATTATATACTAAATTTAACTGATATGTCTAATTACTTTCAAACTAATTGGGGTACAAACAAGTTCCTTATCATACCTACTAGGTTAGTCTTTTCTTGTTAAATTGAAACGAATGCTTAGTTTGATATGCTAGGTTTCATTTTCTAAGTTTACATTAATCCTTAAAAGACACGAACACCGAGCACGTATTATAATACTATTAACCGTGACGCTATACAACTATATTAATATTTAAATGCTCGAAAATTGAATACAGGGCCTCACATTTACCAACTTCTGTAGGTTTAAACCTTGGGTGACCATACCTTGGACAAGATTTGAGTTGATCTCTATCTTTGTAATATAACGTACATCCATTTACACACATGTCAATCTTCATTTAACTCAAACCAAAAGGACTCATTTCGCTCTTAAACCTATAGTAGTTCTCAGGCAAAGTGTTATCCTTGGGCAACATTCTTCGAATAGCTTCAACAATTTAATTAAAACAATGTTCAGACATATTCTTCTCTGACTTGATATTTAACAACAAAGACACCGCTGACAGATGAGTGACCTCACATCCACTCCACAAAGGCTCATATGCAGTTTTTAATAGATCAAAAAAATATTTTGACTCCATATTAGGCTCCTCTTCAATTGGTTGATTAGGAGTTGGTGGTACATTTGATGGGCCAAATGCGTCAAATACTATTGTTCTATAACTATTTCATTCATCATATCCAAAATGATCACCAACATTATGGTTGTTGTCCTGATTAAGGTCATCATGCTCCCCGTGTGAAGTCCAAACATAGTAATGCCTCATGAACCCCCATAAGTAGAGATGATGTCTATAAGTATGAGGTCCTTAAAGTCACAATTCTAACATTTCGCACAAGGACATCTAATTTTGTTTACATCCATGTACTTTCGTTGACTACACGCAGAATGAATGAATTCTTTGTTTACATCATGAACGAACATAGGATTTAATGCTCCCTTGGATGCTAATCGATCATTCATCAATTGTTGTCGAAGTGTTTCCATTTTCTCAACTTTTGAATCATAATATATGTTCATTGCAATAAAGAAATTAATAGTATAAGATACAGTTAAGTAATGTGCCTAAGGTATGGTTAATTAAACACAATTTATGACTCACTATTTAATCTATTGTTAATTAATCACAACAAATATCATTACAATACAACATTAATGTCAAATATGCTACCAACTATTTATGTCAAAACCTCACTTAAAAACATAAAAATAAAATAATGACACATATGGAGATATATATTATACACATATATAAATACGTCTATACAAGACAAAAAAAAAGAGGAAAATGTATACAATAAAATACTTACTTGTACAAAAGAGAAAGAGAGAGAGATGGTAGTGGTGTCTTTAGTGGTGATGGTGGTGGACTTGGTGGTGGTGGTGGTAGTAGTGATAGTGCCCTAGATGGTGGTAATGGTACCCTAGATAGTGGTGATGGGTGGTGGTGATGGTGCCCTAGATGGTGGTGAGGGATTACCTTGTGGTGGTGATAGTGCCTTTGTTAGTGGTGGTGGTGATGGTGCCCTAGATGGTGGTGAAGGTGGACCTTGGTGGTGGTGATAGTGCCCTAGATGGTGGTGATGGTGGACCTTGGTAGTGGTTGGTAGTGCTTTTATTGGTAGTGGTAGTAATATCCTTGGTGGAGGTCTCGATGGTGATGGTAGTGGTCTTGGTGATGATGGTGGTGGTAGTAATAGTGGTGAGAGAAAGAGATGATATTTTTTAAAAGAAAGAAAGAGTGAAGAGAGTTTGTGGGGAAAAACTATTAAAAACCATTTAAACTTCAGCACTAACCAAAAAAAAAAAAAAAAAAATTTAAAAGTACAACTCTCTTCAGTCGAGCCAACCGGCGAGGAGACCGGGGACAGGGCTGTCCCCGGTCTCCGTTGGATGACGGGGTCGGCTGGTCACCCCAGTCGTCCGGATTTATCAGCTAGCCGCCTACGAACGAGGGGCTGGCTCCGACGAGGACTGGGGACAGCCCTGCCCCGGTCACCTCGCCAGCTGAGCTGCATTTTTTTTAATTTTTTTTTTGGTTAAAAAAGGTTAAAAATCAGCAAACCCACCCCAAACCTTATTTTCTTCCCCAACTTCACATTTCTTCATATTCTCTTCTAAAACTCTCTCAAAATCTCTCTAAAATTCTCAAAAACTAGCCATTAAATATTAAAATTTCTTCCACTATCACATTACCCACTTCCCAAAACATCAAAATCTCCAAAGAGGTTTCCTAAACACCAATTTCTTTAACCCTTAAGCCAAAAAAACTCAAAATGTCTCTCTAAAATTCACAAAATCTAGCCATTAAACCTCAAAATTTCTTCCATAATCACATTACCCATTAAATCTCAAATTTTTTTCCATATCATATTACTCACTTCCTAAAACCTCAAAATCTTTATATTTTATCATGGTTACTACAAGAAAAGGTAGGAAAAAGCCCCTTCTAAGAAAACCAAAACAACCTCCTCTACATGGCTTCCAAGTCCGGATAGGGATCCTCTTTCCACACGTGCAAACAACGAGGTTGCCAAGCCGATATTGTATGGAAAGTGTTTGATAGACAAGGACATACAAGGTAACAACAAGCTTATTGGTATCAAGATCGTTACATAAACCAAGAAGAATTTAATAGACTACCTGAGGAAACCAAAGTACTTATTAAGTTTAAGACTGTCAAGAACACTACCTTTGTTGAGAATCTGAGTTATATTGGTGATGTTGAGATGGAAGAAAACTTATATCACAAAATACCTATGGAAACTGATATTCCGGAGGAGAATATTCATGCAGAGAGAGTGTCACAAATAAATGAACATGAAAGGAGGAGAGGTGATAGTTCTAGTGGTGCTTCTAGTTCCTCATATGATTTAATTTTGGAAAAACTAAATGATATCTCTTCTTCTATAGGCAACAATTATAGATCTCTTTGCCATTTCCAAACTCAACTTCAAACTTTGGAAGAACGTAGAGCGGCAGATCGTCAATATTTTGAAACTCAATTTCAGACGTTGGAAGAACATAGAGCGGAAGATCGTCAATATTTTGAAACTCAGTTTCAGTGTTTAGAAGAACGTAGAGCAGAAGATCGCCAATATTTTGAAACTCAATTCAAGGATATACAGGTTGGCTTCTACTCATGACTGATGACATTCGTGGTGAGGGATTTGGACAAGACCCTGGGTTTACTGACAATCCGAGTCGTGGAGGTCAACGTGGATGTCGTGGTCATGGACGTCCGTAGTCCATCCGTAACAAGTGGGTATGGATGGGCTACGAACCACTAATAGTATGTATTCTAACTTGTTAATATGTAGGAATAATGTATTAAAACGTGTTAATATGTTCATATTTTTTTTGTTTTTAAAGTTTGGACACAATGTGAGAGTTTTTGGACCCCTAGATTGAACGTTTATTAACATTAACACAATGTTAAGCGAGAACATGATAAGTTTGATTTAAACGATGATTAATTTCCTATGAGATTTCTCTATAAAAGTACGCATGGTAATGAAATACGAACCAAGTTTATTTTTATTTGGAAAACTTACAACTCAAGTGAAGTTTTACTACATTATAGGTGTTATCACAATTCCATAATTCAAATTAAAATCGATAAACCTTATTTTTGTCGAAGGTCAATAGCCCATCTACGGATGGGCTACGAAAAGGAAGAGATCCGTAGTCCAGCCGTAGCTAAGGGTTACGGATGGGCTACAGACCACGATTAATATGTATTCTAACTTGTTAATAGGTACAAACAACGTTTTAAAACGTGTTAATATCTTCATATTTTTCTTGTTTATGAAGTTTAACACAATGTGAGAGTTTTTGGACCACCAGATTGAACATTAATTAACATTAATGCAATGTTAATTGATAACAAGTTAAGTTCGATTTAAACGGTTATTGATTTCCTATGAGATTTCTCTATAAAAGTACGCACGCTAATCTGTAGCCCATCTGTAGCTAGGGACTACGGATGTGCTACAGACCACTAATAGTATGAATTTTATCTTGTTAATAGGTAAGAACAATGTATTAAAACTTGTTAATATCTTCATATTTTTCTTATTTATGAAGTTTAGACATAATGTGAGAGTTTTTGTACCACTAGATTGAACATTAATTAACATTAACGCAACGTTAATTGAGAACAAGTTAAGTTCGATTTAAACAGTCATTGATTTCCTATGAGATTTCTCTATGAAGTATGCACACTAATGAAATATAGACCAAGTTTATTTTTATTTGAAAAACTTATAACTCAAGTGAAGTTTTACTACATTGTAGGTGTAATCACAATTACATAATTCAAATTAAAATCAATAAGCCCTATTTTTGTTTGAAGATCCATAGCCTATCCGTTTCCAACGATGGGCTACAAAAAGGAAGAGATCTGTAGCCTATCGTGGCTATTGGCTACGGATGGGCTACGGAAGGGAAGAAGTCCATAGTCCATCCGTAGTTAGGGATTACAGATGGGCTACAGACCACTAATAGTATGTATTCTAACTTGATAATAGGTAGCACAACATATTAAAACATGTTAATATCTTCATATTCTTCTTGTTTATGAATTTTAGACACAATGTGAGAGTTTTTGGACCATTAGATTGAACGTTAATTAACATTAATGCAATATTAATTGAGAACAAGTTAAGTGCGATTTAAACGATTATTGATTTCCTATGAGATTTCTCTATAAAAGTACGCACGATAATGAAAAACGGACCAAGTTTATTTTTATTTGAAAAACTTGCAATTTAAGTGAAGTTATACTACGTTGTGGGCAGAATCACAATTCCATAATTCAAATTAAAATTGATAAACCTTATTTTTGTCTAAAGGTCCGTAGCCCATCTGTGGCCATTGACGATGGATGGGCTATGGAAAGGAAGAGATCTGTAGCTTATCCGTGGCTATTAGCTACGGATAGGCTACAGAATGGAAGAAATCCGTAGCCCATTCGTAGCTAGGGACTACGGATGGGCTACAGACCACTAATATTATGTATTCTAACTTGTTAATAGGTAAGAACAACATATTAAAATGTGTTAATATCTTTATATTTTTCTTGTTTATGAAGTTTAGACACAATATGAGAATTTTGGACCACTAGATTGAACATTAATTAACATTAACGCAATGTTATTTGAGAGCAAGTTAAGTTCAATTTAAACAGTTATTGACTTCTTATGAGATTTCTCTATAAAAGTATGCACGCTAATGAAATACGGAACAAGTTTATTTTTATTTGAAAAACTTGTAACTCAAGTGAAGTTTTACTACATGTTAGGTGGAATCAAAATTCCATAATTCAAATTAATATCAATAAACCTTATTTTTGTGTGAAGGTCCATAGCCCATCCGTGGCCATTGGCTACGGATGGGCTACGGAAAAGAAGAGATCTGTAGCTCATCCGTGACTAGTGGCTACGGATGGGCTATGGAAGGGAAGAAGTTCGTAGCCCATCCGTAGCTAGGGATTATGGATGGGCTACGGACTACTAAATGTATGTATTTTAACTTGTTAATAGGTACGAACAACGTATTAAAACGTGTTAATATCTTCATATTTTTTTAGTTTATGAAGTTTAGACAAAATGTGAGTTTTTGGACCCCTAAATTGAATGTTTATTAACATTAACGCAATGTTAAGTGAGAACAAGATAAGTTCGATTTAAACAACTATTGATGTCCTATGAGATTTCTCTGTAAAAGTACGCACGCTAATGAAATACAGACCAAGTTTATTTTTATTTGGAAAACTTGCAACTCAAGTGAAGCTTACTACGTTGAAGGTGGAATCACAATTCCATAATTCAAATTAAAACCGATAAACCTTATTTTTGTGTGAAAGTCTGTAACCCATCCTTGGTTATTTGCTACGGATGGGCTATAGATGGGAAAAAGTCCATAGCCATTCGTGGCTAGGGGCTATGGATAGGCCACGGACTTTGTTATTTTATTCTTTTCGATTTAATTAAAATGTACGTAGCTATGCCGTAGCAAAGTTGTCATGGCTAGGCTACGACCCTTAATTTTTTGAAAACCTTTTTTGAATAATACATAGTCCGTAACCAATCCATGGATGTTTGGCCACCATATGGCTACGGACTTTGTTATAATTTTTTTACCAAATTAATTAAATAATCCATAGCTAGTCCATAACAAATTTGCCACGGCTAGGCTATGACTTTTTATTTATTTATTTTTTTTGAAGAACACATATTTTCCGTAATTATTCCGTGGCTATTTTGCCACTGCATGGCTACGGACTATTATTTTTTATATTAATGTTTCATAGCTAATCCATGGCCAATTTTTGTCGCCATTACAACGGGGCCTAATTTGGCTACAGAAAGGCTACAAAATTAGTTGTCCGTAGCAATTTCGTAGCCTGGCAATAGCCAATTGGCTACGGAAAAAATTCTGTCACCCAAATCCGTCACCCGAACTCTATTTTCTTGTAGTGAAAAGGCAAATGCCTTAATTATTATTGACTTATTTGGTCAAAGAGTCAAAGGTGAATGATAAAAGTCAAAACCAAAAGCCTTAAATTTTACCTTCGTTCCTATCTGGCTAGAAAACATTGCATAAACAGCCATTTGAAAGTACTGATATAGTTGAATGCTTGAAATTTCAAGGTCTTGACAATTTTATGCTCATTGCATGTGAAACATATGATAGTTTGGTCGGTGAATTCTGCATTAACTTGTATCAAGGAAATCATAATACCTTAAGGTCAACAGTAAGCGGAGTGAACATTATACTCACTACAAGCTATCTAAGTTTATTATTTCAATTACTTGTAGTTGGTCAAAGGTATTATTGTGCAAAAGGATAGCTTGACATGCATATCGATGATAGAAATGCAATGGTAGCTTTGATTTGGGAAGTTGTTGATAATTGCATGCCTGGTATCACCCTTTATGATAGAGATGTCACAGGATGCATTAGACTATTTGTCACGCCCCAACTCGACCCCACCTACGATCAGTCAGGACGCAACGGAATTTCGGCAGTAACGACAGTAAATAGATTACCGAGGTTCTAAACCAACCTCGTAAATAACATTAAACATTCAAAATTCCATAACCATACATACAACCACTCCTTAACAGCATAACAACATACAACATAACCGTAGTATACAATAATCAGTCTTCGTTATCTGCCTCCGTTCCAACATAACATACAATACCTCAACTTTATTATACATTTCAAAAATAAGTTGAGACCCATCTAACAACTTAACCGTAAAGCATATAAAAGTCTATTAAGCTAATATACATGACGTTTAATAACATAGAATCATGGATAAGACTCAGGGACATATGACTCATCCACGAAAGGCACGTTTTCCACATTCTCCTCTTCAGGAGGCACGTACCCGTAATCTTGTGAAAGTACACCTGAAAACATGCAATAATAGAGAGTGAGCTTATATACATAAGCCCAGTGAGGATCCGATAGATCTCGACAGTATTCACTACGCTCCTTGGATTTAGTCCTTTGAGCAAGTAAACACACAACAACATAAATAATGCTATCATCACATAACTATATAACCAATCAATAAGGATACTCTATTTGGTGTAGCTCCAAACGCCATCACGATCTCAACCGTTCTTCTTATAACTCCCCATTACTCACGCACCCGAGGTACCTCACTAGCCCCTCCCTCCATGACACCTCCGTCATGCGAGCTGGGGGTAGCCTATGGCAGTCATGCCGTTATCAACCCGACAGCCCGATGCTGCCCGAGAGGTGGCATACACATACCAAGACTCCATAATCATCAATCATCAATCAATCAATCAATTGGGAGATCAGCAACAAGAGTGCCCGATTCCCGCATTCAATAATAATTAATCAATAACATCAATATAACATCAATATTAAATTAAACAACAACCAACGTAGTTAGATGACAAAGTAGGCCATCTAACCGGACATGCATAATATACAAAATTAAACTCTAAATTACTCATCAACAACTCACCATTCATCACTCGAACACTACCCAACCATCTAAAGGCATCGTTCAAGAAATTAAAGAATGACAACCTAAACTTCTAAAATTCATAACTTACAATCTACTAATCCAAACATTGCCAAATCAGTTCCTATCACTCACCCATTCAACCTACTACATTAGCCCTCTCGGAAATCCACCATAACACCTCCAAATCATGCCCGATAACCCTAAAACCCTAAGATGTCTTGGCTCGATTTTCCGTATTTTCACACGAACAATGTAATCGAAAATTCGGCATTACAACAGCGCTAACACGTAATTATCAAGTATTTAGAAATCGACGGAAATCGATTTCGATCAACACAACTCAATTAAATCAACTTTGAACATTTTATTCAAAATTAAATACCCGGAAAATAAAAATTATGCTACATCCGACAGAAATTCGTAGTATTAGTATATAATGATCCCTAGCATGCAAGGAGCAATAATCTATCATCAGATTTCAATTCTAACGGTTCAATCTTCATTTATACGCAAAAACACAAAAATGACATTTTGAGATCTAGAATTTTTCTCTCACCTTAGATGCGATATAAGCCTAGGAATGCGTGCTATGCGTGCCCACCAAGCAGAATCCAAGTCGGTGCGAAGTTTCACGGACAAAAACTAGGTTTTTCTTTGAAAAATTGGATTGAAAAGCTTGAGTTTTCTCTTCTCTTTTTCTCCCTCTTTCTCACGGCAATGTGTGTGTTTGTAGAGTGTGTTTTGTGTTGTGTGAGTGTGTGTTGATGACATTATATAATAAAAAGCTTGGTCAATTAAAAAAATGCAAAGTCAAAGTTAGTTTTAATAGGTATTTTTGTGTTTTTAATGACTTTAATTGCATTTTAGTGCTCACCAAGTTAAAAATAATTATGCCACCCCCAAGATATCTCAAGTGGATTATTTTTAGGTGACAAGAAGTTTTACAATCCAACAATTTCACCCGAGTCGGCTTAAAACTCGATTTTTGCAAAAGTCGGTGTAAAAACCCTAATAAATTCTTAAGCCGATTTTAAAATCGTTTTCATCAAACACAGGTCTATTAAAGTCCGTGGACTAGGTCTAGAAGGGTTAAAAAGACCAGTTTCAAAATTATAGCGGACGTGTTTCGAAAACACTATTCACTGAAAATCGACGATAAAATTTCTAACTCCGTTTTTTATGAAAATTTCATGAATGCACATTTAGCACGTATTAGAAGTATTGACATCAAAATTATAACTTTCTAGGTCCTATAGCACATAAACAGATCATATGCACGCAAAACGAGGTAAAGCACGTAAAACGAGATAAGCAGGAAAAGTGGGGTTTCACACTATTGCTTCACATTGTTCAATATTTGATCATGCCTTAGGTTTCTAATGATGGTAGGATCCCATATTGTGATGCCTATACTATGTTCATGCTATCTTCTCAGAAAAGAGTCAATGTACCTTATTTAATACTATCTCATATGTGGCATAGTCATAAGCAAATAATGGGATTATCATATGGCATGTATTTGACCGTAATCTTTAAAGATCACAAGGTGCCTTTAGAAAATGAGCATCCTAAGCCATTCAATCCAATGTAGAAGTTTGATACAGCTACTATGAGACATATGTGTTTGTTTATTCATATGGGTAAAATCTTGAAACTATCTAAAGTATTAGAATTACCTCCTAATGAGAAAATTGTAATCTTGGAAGACAATAGTACCATTCCTAGTACTTCAACAAGAAAGAGGGCTCGAATTGAAGGAACATGTACTAAAGAAAAAAGAAAATAAAAGGTAGCCATTGATGAGGAAGAGCCTAATTTTGAAGCTGAACTTGGTAAAATGGCCCCTAACTCAATAGAGTAGATAAGGTAAATTTGTAGAATTTCCATGTTGCTCGTCTTGTTTCGATGGAGACTATTATATCAAATGAACATCACCGACAAGGTATTAGGTCAAGTCAACAAGCTCCTGAAGCTCAAAGTTCTCCAGCTGTTATGTCAGATACTGACAAGATTCTTCAAGCTATATCTAGTATGTAAATAAGCTTGAAAACAAAGTTTGATGAACGAATTTATGACATGGAACGCCATGTGAAAAGAAACTTTAATGAAAGCCTCACTCATTTACAACTTCAAGTAAAAAAAACATTCACACATGGTTGGACATATATACCAGTTGGCTTACTGAGAACATCTATGAACTTTCAGTGCCTCTGAGTCAATGGAAAGATAGTAAACCCCTACGTGTTGATGAAGATGGCGATGATGATGAAGATAACGGTGATGATGAAAATGACGATAATGATGAAAATAGCGGTAATGATGACAATAGAGATGATAATGGATTAAGCTAGGCCATTGTGTTACTCTCTGATTTCTTTTGACAGTTCTTTAAGACTCTTGCTAGTCAAACCCTTTTCATTTGCATATTTTTTTAATGGCCAACTTTTGCTAGATTCAATGCGGTGATTGTGTTCTCTTTATCTTTATGCTTTTACTTGACTCTTTATGCCTTTCTATGTTCCTATTACTTGTCTCTATCTCATTGTTTCTTATGTCTAACTCATTTTGATGATGTCAAAGGGGGAGAAAAATACCAAAAGAATTATGGGATGAAACTTTGATATGCATATAGTAAGGGGAAACTTACTTATCTTTATGACTACCTTACTTATGCCTTGATTTCAAATGGGAATGTGCTTAAATATGTAAGATTTTGTCATCATAAAAATTAGGGAGATTGTTAGCCTGAAGGCTTTGATCTCATATTTTGATGATAACCAAATCTTAGTCATATGATCAATGTTAACTAATCATGGCTTGTACAAGTTTTGTATATTTCAAATTAGTCATAGATTGGGAGATCCTTTGACGTCTTGAAAAGCCAAAAGATTGAAGATCTTAAAGATCACAAATCAAGACTTAGAGAAATAAAGATGATATAATGATCAAGCTTGTGAATCCTTTGAGTTGCAAATTCAAGTATAAAGCAAACTGATCTCATTTGAAGCTCAATATATTCAAGAACCAAAAGAGATAACGATTGAAGAGGGAGTTATAAGGAAGAAGACGTGGCAAAATAAGGGATAACGACGTTAATTATGTGGTATGCCTCGGATCCAATCTTGAAAGAACATTAGTGTTATTCAAAATGTTTACGCTTTCTAAAAGACTTATCTTCGCTCTCAAGAATGTTTAGAAACTAGCTATTGTTCTTTAAACTAGCTTTTAAAACTTGTCGGGCTAATCTCGTTTAAGCACATAATTTAGCAAAATTAAAATCTAGCACATATTTAAGCATTAATTCTTGAAGTAAGTCTGGAACCCTATCCATGATCAAGGCAAATCACCCTGCAGTAAAGAGAACTCATTCACAATAACTTCTACCATAGTAGAGTGTCTAGCTCTATTACTTAGTTATGGACAAAACATTTCTACTTAACAAGCAACCATGACTTGGATCTTTTGTATGAAACCACAACGTACCCAGGTCAATACTTGAAGTTAGGACCTTACAGACACATAAATATATAAGTCAACCACATAAGAGAGAAACATGCTCATAAAAGTAAGACGGCAATAATTATTCATTGCAAATATCCAAATATATTGATGACATTATGCTAGTGGTCTTTCGGGCATATTATAATCCCAACAGACTTCCATTTGCATGAAGGAGCACTAGGTTATACTATCTAACAACGTAACCCCCATTGACTCAACATGTACAAAAAAGACCTTCTCCGTAAGAGTCTTAGTAAAAGTATCTGCTAAGTTATTTGTAGAGGCAATTTTATCTACCACTTTGTCTCATCTTTGGATGAACTCCTAAATTAAGCGATATTTTCTCTCAATGCGTTTGCCTTTTCTATGATTCCTCGACTTTGTGCTTTGTGCTACCGTTCCAATATATAACTATTGGTTTTTCTTTGGCAGGCTCAACCCTAACAAAAACTTTTACAGCTTCTTATGTCACTACATACTCAGCTCGATTGATTAACATATAATCATTTGTTCTTTGAAGATACTTGAATATATGTTTGACCACTACCCAGTGAGATTGTCCTGAGTTTGACTGATATCGGCTAACCATGCAACCGCAAAGTAGATATCTGGTCTAGTTCATAACATAGCACACATGAGTCTACCAACTACTGACGCATATGGAATCCATCTCAAGCTCTCTTCCTCATCAGGACTTTTGGGACACTGATTTTAGAATATTAACACTTTTTTGTAATATATTGTTAATTCAACCATAGAAGCAGAGTATGTAGTAGCATTTGAAGATATAAAGAAGTAATATGCCTCAAAAGGTTCCTTAAAGAGTTGGAAGTAGTGCTAGCAGTCAATTGACCTATTAGCATGTATTGCGATAATAGTGGTGTTGTAGCACAATATAAGGAGCCAAGGAATCACAAAAAAGGCAATCATATAGAAAGAAAATACCATTTAATCCGAGAGTTTATCCAACGAGGGAATATAGTGGTATAATAAATTACCTCACCAAATAGCCTAGCAAATCCATTTACTATCGTTAGATGGGTAAATCGCTCCCTTGTAATAATCCGGAAGATCATCCTAATTTGAGCTTAGTGATGTACTCTAGGAGTATGTCGGATATTTGGCTTGAGAGTCGCTCCTTAGATCAAGTGTTCTATATTCGGAGGGTGGTTAGTACAAGTATTAGATGTCTCAAGGAGAAGATGCAATCAAGGAAGATATAGTACATGTAAAGTCTTTCTTGTTTGTGAGTGCTACATGGAGGGGTATTTTGGTTATTCTACTTAGTAAGTCAAAAACAAAGGTTGTATGTAGTATGATGAGCTTCTGTGAAAAGCAGTAATCAACTTGGAATGCAGCCATGACTTTTTAGTAGAATAAGTCAAGGTTGAAAAGCCTAAATGTGCTATGGGGTTAGTAGGGGCATTTTGGTCTTTTTAGTAGCCAAGTTGTTTATGTCTTTTGGTCTCTTTTCTAGCCTACTTCCCTGAAAATGTTTGTTAAAGTTTTCTTGCTTACTTCTTATGTATTTACATATTGCTAAATATAGTATCCAATTACAACTAAGTTTTCTATTTTGGAGAATTTCCGATTTGGAATTATTGTGGCTTAAATTGGAACTAAGGATATTTAATTTAACAACATAATACAAGAAAGAAAAAAAAAAGAAGAGAGGCATTGGCCAAGTTGGATAATGTATGGGGCATACGTGTGAGAGAGAAGAGAAGGTTTAGAGTATTTAGTTGATTTGCTATGGGCTACTTATGATCCAAGGCCAGGAGGGGAGCAGGAGATCCCTCTGTTGTGGTGACAACTGAAGAATGGAATGAGGTGTCTGATGTATTCAGAGCCTAGAAGGAACCACCCTTTGGTTAATTTCCTTGAGAATCTCTGTTGGGATTGCGATAGCACTCAAATAAGTAATGACCAGGACAAATTTTCTTGCAAAAGGACCATGTTTAAGTAAGGTAGTACAAAAAGGAGTGACCATAGAAATGATAGTACTTGCACTCCTATTGAGATGATGAATGATATAATATATGTTTCTTTGAGACATTCAAACACTCCATTGTAGGGGTAAAGCTGATATTTAAAGTGAGAATTCTAGGAAATGGATTGCAAAAATGAACTCAGGATGCTGAAAGACCTAGGGATGGGTCTTTTGTCCCTTTTGTTTTCGGAAAAGGTGCTGACATGGCAAACGCTCAGTTGATGTGACGCTACGTCAATGCTGACATGTTGATGACATGGTAAGTTTATTCAACTTGTTGACATGGCAGGTGACATGTCATCTTGATGATGTGAAGGACACGTAAATGACACGTACGTTGACATGTTGCTGACTTGGTAGGCTGACGTCACTGTTGAAGGGATGACGTCAGCGAGAGCTTTGATTTGAAAAGAAAATGGAAAAAAAAAAAAAGAAATCAGCTCCGTGAGATTGGAACTGCACATTGACAATATATGTATAGGCAAACGACGATGTGCAATGTATGGTTAGAAAGCTTGTGATGAGCACTCTGCTTTGGTATGATGTATGTCTCGAGGAAGTAAGCAAAAAAAGTTGAAAAAATCGCAGAACAGATTGAAGGGTTGAGTTGTTTTGCGATATTTGAGATATTGTTGTGACGATGTGATGACAGTGGCATAGGCTATCAGGATGGTAGCTCTGATACCATGTCGAAATAAAAAAGCGAAAATATTGGCGATAGAGAGACGAATGTCTTTTTGATATTGAGCAAGTTTATTTGTACAACATATACTAAGGCTTTTATATATGCGAAATACTACTTGAGCCCCATGTCATGAAACATATGGTAACTGTCTAGCTATGGGAAGAAAATATAGGGGTACAATTGTACACATAATTTATATATGCTAACAATATTGTTATATTTGGTTTAGACTCATAATTCTTAAAAATTTTGTTACATCTTCATTGCACAAGACATTGCTCTAGGTTATCACAGGAACGATGATACCCTTAGGTGTACTTTGAAAGTTGATGTCATTAAAGTTTTTGATACTCTTAGATAGGATTTTATTATCACCACTTTTCATGCTTTCGGGTTTCTTTCTGATTAAATTAATTGGATTTATGCTTGTATCATTACCCCTCATTTTTATGTGGCTATCAATGGAAGTTATGAAAGGGTATTCTAAAGGTGCAAAAGGTATTAGACAAAGAGATCCTATCTCACCTTATCTATTTGCTACTGCTATGGATGGTTTCTTTGTTAGGAATAATGCCCAAAAGCCAATAAATTGTATTTTTTTAATTATGGATAATGTGTTATTTAATTCATTTAATATGGGTAGTTTATTTATTTATTATAAATGTTTTGATTAAATAAATAAAGTCCTTAAAATACTATTTATAGATTCTATCCTTGGGAGTAAGGATATGAGTGACGGAATCTATAATCATAAATATATTCTAAAAGTTGTCCTTTATCATAGGATAAACTAATTGGGCGTTAGTTTATCCAGATAGATTGGATTACAGTCTACTAACCAAATTATATGAGATATCAGTTTGGGCGATTTGTCTCATATTGTTGTAGTAGATGTATAAGTACTTATTATGAATAAGTAACTGGATTTGACTACCAATACAATGAATTACATGGAATGTCAATAATTCGTTGTATCATGTAATTATGCAATTAATCCTCAGACTTGAGACACTACGATTATCTTATGATTATGAATGTCATGATTTGCTGGTGCAAATAAGCTAGTCCTAATCATGGATTAGACAATGTATTCAGTAGTTGTGATTTATTCCGTCATGCAAAAATATATGTGTAGATACGAAAACTGTCAATTGCGTATCCTATGCAATATGATTAATTGAGTGACTTGAAATCCTTGGCCAAGGTGGAATAGTGGAAGTCGTTTCACGAATTATTCATTAGTCACTAATTCATTAGGTTTTGGCATATGGTCGAGTAAGAGAGTTTGATGACCCAATACATGACTCTGACTCGATCGGGATAATTGAGACAGTAGGATTTGATTGCTTATAAATTACTAATTGGGTTCGTATGCTTACACTTAATCTTTAATTGGGTAATCGCGATATACTGCTAGGTGTCACTCGCGATTTACAAATTAATTAGAAAGAGTTCTAGTTTAATTAATTAATGGAATTAATTATTCGCTACCGATTAATTATGAACCCGAGAGGTCATACACAAATGAAATTTGTAGATTAATTGGATTAGAGAAAAGATTAAATTAAATTTAGGATCGTCCTAAATATTAATTTAATTGGGTTAGTACTAATTAGATGGTGATCTGATTATTATGGAGCCTAAGATTGGTAAGTTTAAGACCAGCCCACTTGTGGCTTAGGTCATATGTGTTTCCTATATATATAACTATTCTAATAGAGAAATAGCTAGCACAATTTTATCAGTCAAAAAAATATATAGGACTTCTCTAGAAAACCTAGTGGGGATAGAAATCCAATTAGCAAGCGCGGATTCTGTGTGGATCAATCTTGGAGGCTTCACACGTGGGGAGCTTGATTCAGATTATACGTCGAACTACGCTTCAAGAGGTAATCCTAGAACTATTGCAGGTTTAATTTAATTAGATTAAATTATTGTCTGTTATTACATCTGCGTAATTAAACATGAACGGATACATGATTAAAATTTTCCACTGCGCAATTATTTTTAATTGTCATATATATTTTCCAACAGTGGTATCAGAACTACTGTTCATGTTTGTTATGCGATTTAACATTAATGGCACAATTTCCTATATCTCTTATATTTAAAATTAAAGTTGTTAATTTTAATGAAATTATAGCCCATAATATTCTTCCTAATATTATGTGAAAAATTATTTTGCATAATTAGAAATTTTGTGAAAAAGAGTTTTTCTAAAAAAAATTCATTATACAGTTTTTATATATTTATGAATATATTTTTTAGAATCTTCAAACAGTTTTAATAAATAAATAAAAAATTTGAAAAACCCCACCTGTGACGCCCGAGAACTTCACCGTACACCTTTTAACTATTGTATCCACTATTTGTGCATTTTCACTGTGTATTACTTGTTACTTTATATGGTTACTATTCATTTCATTTTTCAATCACTTATTTACTTCGAATTAGCATTTTTCTTAAATCATATTAATTATTTTAAGAATGAAAAAAATGTGCATTTGAGAGATTAGTGTTGAGAGCATCCGTTTAGAAAATGTTTTATTGAACCTAGTGAATAGTGTTACATAGTCTAACTTTATATTTTAGCTAATTAACATATAATTGCACCTTTGGACTTAATCTAAGCTAACTTGACTCATATTATGATCAACATACTCATACTAAAATAACACAACTTATAATATATATGTTCAACATCACACATAGCTTATAAGTTGACTTAGAAGAAAAAAAACAATAGGGGTGAACAGTGCCAAACCCGACAACCCTTTGGAAGCAAGGAGAAGATTTTTGGCTCTTCAATTCTCCATTTCAAGCCCTAACAAGTTAGGAGCAAGTGGTTCAGAGTGTTTGCTAGCGTCCTACGAGCTTTGGTGAGGGATTTGCATGGTTAGTTTGCATTTCTAAAATGTTGCAACTTTCTTGATTTCATAGATTTGCTAGTAAATTCTTATGGTATGTTCAAATATGATGTTATACGTTGTATATAAGTGCTAAAGACTACAATTATGCCATTGATTCGCTTTCTAAAAAGTTGAATTTGATAGTTTGATTTTAGAGTGTGAATAAAGATGAAATTCTAGGGTTTTGTGGAATTGTGCATTATGGCTTGATTTGTTGCTCCTAATAGGTGCCTTAGATGTTAATGTAGCTAGATTGATAGCCCCGTGGGGTTGAATTACTCGTAACTTGGCTAAAACATGAAATAGGTGACTTTTAAAAATGTGTTTCGGGGTTAATGCAAATCCGGGTTAATTTGGCCATCACATTTAGTGTTCTTAGGCTATATAGGTACTAGATATGCTTTGCTAAACCTCGGTTGAGTTCCGGTTAGGGTACTTGTAGTACAAACTCACAAGGGGAAAAATCAGGGCTTTGTGGTAATCACAGGCAATTGAGTAGTTTCGAGGGTCCTAGTGGTGCCTTATGGGTTAATTAGAAGTGTGGAATAGGTTGCTCGCTAAACTAGAACAATAGCTTGTGTTTAGAAGGAAAACGGTTTGAGTTACAAAGGGGATAAAGTAGGAAATTAGTTGTCTCATACTTCTATGACCTTGTAAAGATTTCTTAGGTGTTCAAATGTGTTTTCAAGACATTCTTGAGCTTTTGGTAAAGTTCTATGTGAAATATGTTAATGCCCCATTGTTATTATATTTTCATATGTTAAAGTGCATTGCATAGTGGTTGCGTAACCATAGTGTCAGGGGTAGATGTATTGGATATCGGCTGAGCGGCAACTGGCTTGCCAGTGGATATTCGATCTCCATGCTCTAGTCCCTTACTCGCCTGGTCCAGAGATTGCCAGGGGGTGTTGGGTCGTAGGATTATCGGGGTACATCCGTAGTACACCCACTGGAGTGATTGAGGTTTATACCGGCATTGATCAAGGTTCATGGATCGAGGTTCGTGGTTCGTGATCGAAGATAAAGAGAATTCTGGAGTGTTGGGGTTAAGTGTATCATATCCTTTCAAATGTGTGGTTAGTTGCTATTCCAATTGTCCTTTACTTGCTTTTAATGATCATTTGTTCTAACTATTGCATTGCACGCCCCGAGTAGACTTTATCCCTCACTGAAAATTTGTGGTTGCTCATACCTCGCTAACATGTTTTAAGAGGTGCTGAGGTTGAACCCCAGCTTGATTTAGTTGAGGGTGAGGAGTAGTTGCCTTAGTTGCTGTGTTCTTGTGCTTGAGGTGGCTGTGTTCTTGCTGTTATGTGAAGAATCTGCTTGTGTTATTTTATGATCTATTTTGGAGCCTTTGGGCATATGTATATGTTTAGTAAGTTGTAAGTTGATTGTAGTGGGATATATATATCTATGGCATGTAATAACTTATAATCCTGCTTCTAGTTTTGTTGCATGCTTGGGTGCAATGAGATGGTTAAACGTTGGCCTTAATCCTCAAGAATGTTTAATTGTTAACATGGAGTGGTATGATAAGTGTATGTAAGATAAATATTCTATGGTTGCTGTTTGCATGCTTGTATGTATTTATACTGTCTTGTATTGCTTAAGGCTCGGATAGCCTTAAAACTGGGATTTAATTAGAAATTGTGTTCTTGTTGTTTTGGGGCTTTATTGAATGTTTACAGGATTCAGAACGCCCACGGTACAGAGAAGACTTTGTCCGTTTGTCAGGTCCGGACTTAACCTTTAGCGTGGGGTTGGGTCGGGCATGACACCACCCACCCCAGGTAGTGGAGCCACCACTACCGGCAGCGGCGCATGGCATTGCTGTGGCCGCTGCCCACCCCAGCGGCGCCTGATTACGCTGCTAGGAACAGCAGTGCTACAGTGCTGCGGTGCTGCCATAGCAGCGCCGCAGGGCTGCTGCTGAGGTTGTAGCACGCGCCATACGCTATTGCCTCAGCAGCAGCCTCGTTGCATGGCAGCGCAGCTGCTAGACGAGGCAGCGGCGCTGCTACAGTAGCAGCGCCACTGCCAAGGCTGCCACCATGGCTACAAGGTACAACCATGGTGGAAAAACGAAGAGATAGGGGGAGGGGGGAGGGGCGGCGCAGGGAAAAAGCGAAAAGAAATTTTTTTTAATTATTTTGGGTTAAGGTTTTCTGACCCAGATCTAGATCCGATTTGGATTCGGATCCATGTCTGAAACCCATGACCCAAGTGTCATGGGTTGATGGGTTTTGGACCTTGATTTATTTATTTTTTTATTTCTTTTCTATTTGGGCTATTAGAGGTTTTTGGGCTTTGTTGAGTTGGTTTTAAAATAGTGTTTTTAAATGTTTGGACTGACTATGTTTTAATAAAAAGGTTGTTTTTATTAATTTAGCCCAAAACTTTATTTCAATAAAACTCAATTTTATTTAAAGCCCAAAAAGGATATTAAGATATTTTAATTAATAAATTGTTTATTAATTATAGTAAATAAATAAAAGGTGTTTTATTTATTTTAAAATATGAGATATTTTGCTTATTTAATAAATAGTTTGTTTTAGATAACTAGATATAATGAGATTATATCAAGGAAATTAATTGTGTCATATTCGTGGATTGCCTATTATTTTATGATTATGTGCTTGGATGATTGTGGACTAGAATGGATGAATGAATGGATGTATGTTTATTTATTTATTTATTTATTTTGGTTTTATGTAATTATTTAAATGGGTCTTGCATTCCTCTTACCTATTTTGATAATGTAAAATCCCTATTTCCATTTATGTATCCCACTAGATTAGGAATCTATGTACATAAATGTAACAAGGAGACCAAGCAGGACGCATCAAGGAGTTGGTGGACCCAGTTCACAGAAGGAGTTTTGTGAAGCCCAACAAGGAGTAGCCTAACTATTGGGCCCTAATTTTATTTTAGGAATTCAACCCAGTGGCTCAGGTTGATAGTGCTCCTAGTCCATGATTATCCTATTTATTTACATGCATTTATTTAGTATGCGATATATATTAAATGCGTGAATGTTTCTAGTTTAGTTTATGTGATAAATTGAAACCAAAAGCATGTGAAAAGTGAGACCTTAATTAAAGACCGACAAATCTTCCTACTCCAAATATTAAGTTAATAATGATGTAGTCTAAGAGTAGATTATATCATTGTCTTCCATTATCGTAGATTAGTTTATATGTTAGGCAAGTGATTATGGGCACATAGAGGCTATTTATTTGTATTAATATGTAAACTAAGTCTATAAAACATGAGGTGTAGGAGAATTTGGATTCTTATTAGCAACCAAAAATCTATAATGTGAGGTGTCGGTATTGCCTTAATCCAAATTTTCTAGAATAATGGGTTGACTTAAGCAATTCTTAGAGACCAAAAATCTATAATGTGAGGTCAAAGAAATTGTAAGGAAGTAAATTGGGATTTGTATGTGATACATTGAATAAAGTGTTATTCATCTATTAATCTTTGATTCACCAAAAATCTATAATGTGAGGTGAAACAAAAGATTAATGGGCCCCTCAATCCACTAAGAAACTCATTTCGTTTTCTACTAAGGAAGTGTGGAATTCAAAAAATTTAGTAGGGGTACTATTTGATTTAAAGACCCAAGTCAAGTAGTTAATAATACGTTATCTAATTTTAATTAGTTATTTTCTGCAGTTACATGTCAAAAATGAATCATCTTGCAACTATCATAGATAAGAACTGTTTGACCAGACCAAACTATGTTGTATGGTTCCGCAACTTGAAAATCAAACTAAGTTCTGAAAAGATTGAGTACGTGCTTGATGGTCCATTTCTTGAAGAGCCTCAAGGGGCAATTGAAGAGGAACTGGAAACCATTAGGAAATGGCGTGATGATGCGTTGAAGGTCAAAAGCTACATTTTGGCTTCAATGTCAAATGAGCTTCAACGTCAACACGAGGACATGGAAGATGTTTGATCAAGCGTCTTGAATCCTTGAATTTCTCTATGGATTCGAACTTGCAAACTGACTTGATACTTCAATCTCTACCTGAATCCTTCAATTCCTTTATTGTCAATTTTCAGATGAATGACATTGAGCGCACCTTACCTTAGCTCTTGAATATACTGGTTGTATATCAAGGGCAGATGAAAGGAAAAGGTAAGGAAACTGTGTTGGCATTTGCCTCTTCTTCATCTGCTAAGAAGCAGAAAATGAACCAAAAGAAAGGTAAAAAGGCTCCTCAAGGCAAGCCTACAAGAGGCGTGTCCAAGAAGAAGGGGAAGGTAGCAAAGCTTGGAACTTGTTTTCATTAAGAGAATGAAGGACATTGGAAGAGGAATTGTCCAGAGTACCTCAAGAGTTTGAAGGGAAAGGGCAAAGCTTCTGTAGGTATGTCTCGACTGCTCATGTTCGAGATTAGTCTTTCGATTAATCATGATTCTACTTCATGGGTGCTAGACTCTGGTGCCACTTCTCATATATGAACTTCTGTACAGGAACTGAGGAGAAGTAGAGCTTTGGGAGAATGTGACGTGGTCTTGAAAGTGGGAAATGGAGCAATGGTTGCTGTGTTAGCTATTGGGACATGTTGTCTTACTTTGTCGTCTGAATTTATTTTAGTTCTAGATAATTGTTTATTTTTGTCAAATGCTTTGAGTAACATCATTTCCGTTTCAGTTTTAGTTCAAAATGGTTTTGGATTTAAGTTTATGGATAATGGATGTTTTATTTATTTGTGAAATAAATGTGTTGGCACTGCCAAATTAGTAAATGGGCTTTATATACTTGATATAAAGAAAGACGACAATAAAAATGAGCAATGCATGAGTGTACAGACCTTTAAAAGGTCTAGAGAAACTCCAAACTCTAAATATTTATGGCACTTAAGATTAGGTCATATAAGGAAAGCTAGAATCACGAAGTTGGAGAAAGAAGGACTTATAAGCCCATGTGGCTTGAGTCCATTCCCAGCATGTGAATCTTGCATTCTGGGTAAAATGACCAAATCACCCTTTGTGGGACAAAGGCAAAGAGCTACAAACATTTTAGAGTTGATACACACTGATGTGTGTGGGCCTTTTGGTGAATTGGCCTGAGGTGGGTTTGCCTATTTCATTACCTTTACTGATGATGTGTCTCAGTATGGGTATGTGTATCTTATGAAACACAAATCTGAATCCTTTGAAAGGTTCAAAGAATACAAAGCAGAAGTAGAAAACCAAACTGGAAAAAAGATTAAGGCTCTTCAGTCTGATCGAGGAGAGGAATAAGGGTGGTACTGAATTCTAGGAGTATCTCAAAGAAAATGGTATAGTCGTATCATTGACTCCACATGGAACACCTAAGCTTAATGGTGTGTCAGAAAAGAGAAATAGGACTCTATTTGACATGGTCAGATCAATGATGAGTTATACTGATTTACCTATTGGTCTTTGGGGCCATGCTTTTCTCACTGCGGCATACATCTTGAATAGGGTCACTTCCAAATCAGTTATAAGCACTCCTTATAAGATCTGGAGAAATAAGAAGCCCAGCTTTAATCACATTAGAGTATGGGGTTATCATGTTTATATTAAAAGGCTTAAAACTGAGAAATTGGAAGCGAGATCTGACAAAGTTGATTCATTGGTTATCCCAAGGATTCGTTGGGATACAACTTTTATTCCCCTACTGACCAGAGAGTCTTCGTCAGCAGACATGCCATATTCTTGGAGGAAGAGTTCGTCCAAGAAGGTGGTTTGGGAAGAAAAGTAGAGCTTAATAAGGGAAATATTGAGCAACCAATTGACCAGGTAGAAACCCAGGATTTGATCCAGGTTGAAACTATTCAAGAAGAACCAATTGATTCACCACAGATAGGCAAATCTTTAAGGACTGTTCGTCCCCCCAACAACATATAGCTACCTTCATAGCCAAGGACAATAGTTGTTCACATTGGATGATGGTGATCATGTTGATGATCCCCTAACCTATGAAGAAGCTATTTCTGATAGGGACTCAAGAAAATGGCTTGAAGCCATGAAATCAGAAATGGATTCAATGCACACCAATCAAGTCTAGAATCTTGTAGACCCACCTAAAGGTATTGTACCTAGTGGGTGCAAATGGGTATTTAAGAGAAAGAGGGATGTAGATAGGAAGGTGGAGACTTTCAAGGAAAAGTTAATGGCAAAAGGTTACCGTCATAGACAATGAGTTGACTATGAGAAAATCTTCTCGCCAATAGCAATGCTCAAATACATTAGGATTTTATTGGCTATAGCTGCACACTATGATTATGATATATGGCAGATGGATGTCAAAACAGTTTTTCTTAATGGCTTCATTGAAGAAGACATTTATATGGAACAGCCAATGGGTTTTGAATCTATGGGTGAAAGTCACAAAGTGTGCAAGCTAAAAAGATCAATCTATGGACTCAAAAAAGCCTCAAGGAGTTGGAACAAACGTTTTGACGAGGTCGTCAGAACATTTGGCTTCATTAAGAATGAAGACGAGCCAAAGTCAACAATAAAGCAGTTACATTTCTCATCTTGTATGTAGATGACATACTACTGATTGGGAATGACATTGGTATGATGTCATCAGTCAAGGTCTAGTTATCAGGTACATTCTCCATAAAAGACTTAGGAGAAACAACCTATATCCTAGGAATTCGAATCTATAGAGATAGATCGAAAGGATTGATAGGTCTCTCCCAGAGTACGTACATAGATAACGTGTTAAAGAGGTTTAACATGCAGGATTCTAAAATGGGGTTGTTACCTTTTAGACATGGCATTCATCTCTCTAAGGCTATGAGTCCTAAGACAGTTGAAGAAAGAGAAAGAATGAATAGGATTCCATATGCTTCAGCATTTGGAAGCCTTATGTATGCTATGCTATGTACTAGGCCTGATATCGCTCATGTTGTAAGTGTTACTAACAGATATCAGTCAGATCCTGGTGAGGAACACTGGATAGCAGTCAAGAATATCCTGAAGTACCTGAATAGGACTAAGGATATGGTCTTGGTATATGGAGGAGGGAAATTGAAAATCGAGGGTTTCACTGACTCGGATTTTCAGTCTGATGTGAATGATCGTAAATCCACATCTAGATTCATTTTCGGTAATAGAGGAGCGGTTAGTTGGAAGAGTTCCAAACAGAGTACGACTGTAGATTTCACTACAGAAGCCGAATACATCGCAACATCAGATGCAACAAAAGAGGCAGTTTGGATCAAGAAGTTCGTCTCGGAACTCGGAGTGGTTCCTTTCATTGAGGTCGCAGTGCCTTTACATTGTGATAATAATAGAGCGATAGCGTAAGCTAAGGAACCAAGGTCTCACCAAAAATCCAAACACATAGAAAGGAGTTACCACATTATCTGAGAAATTGTGAGAAAATGTGACATAGTGATGCAGAAAGTAGCTTTAGCAGATAACACTACTGATCCGTTGACTAAGGCTCTGACTAAGTAGTCTTTGGATCGACACTTAAAGGGGATGGGTATGAGATACCATTCTGATTGGCTTTAGTGCAAGTGGGGGATTGTTATGAATAATACCCAAAAGCCAATAAATTGTATTATTAGAATTATGGATAATGTGTTATTTAATTTATTAATTCATTTAATATAGGCAGTTTATTTATTTATTATAAATATTTTGATTAAATAAATAAAGTCCTTAGAATACTATTTATAGATTCTATCCTTAAGAGTAAGGATATGAGTAACAGAATCTATAATTATAAATATATTCTAAAAGTTGTCCCCGATCATAGGATAAACTAATTGGGTGTTAGTTTATTCAGATAGATCGAATTACCATCTACTAACCAAATTATATGAGATATCAGTTTGGGCGATTTGTCTCACATTGTTGTAGTAGATGTATAAGTACTTATTATGAATAAGAAACTGGACTTGACTACCGATACAACGAATTACATGGAATGTCAATAATTTGTTGTATCATGTAATTATGCAATTAATCCTCAGACCTGAGACACTACGATTATCTCATAATTAGGAATGTCATGATTTGCTTGTGCAAATACTAGTCCTAATCATGGATTAGATAATGTATTTAGTAGTTGTGATTTATTCCATCATGCAGAAATATATGTGTAGATGCGGAAACTGTCAATTGAATGTCCTATGCAATCTAATTAATTGAGTGACTTAAAATCTTTGGCCAAGGTGGAATAGTGGAAGTCGTTTCACGAATTATTCATTAGTCACTAATTAATTGGGTTTTGGCATATGGTCGAGTAAGAGAGTTTGACGACCCAATCCATGACTCTGGCTCAATCGGGATAATTGAGGCAGTAGGATTTGATTGCATATAAATTACTAATTGGGTTCGTATGTTTGCACTTCATCTTTAATTGGGTAATCACGATATACTACTAGGTGTCACTTGCGATTTGCAAATTAATTAGAAAGAGTTCTAATTTAATTAATTAGTGGAATTAATTATTCACTACCGATTAATTATGAACCCGAGAGGTCACACACAAATAGAATTTGCATATTAATTGGATTAGTTAAAAGATTAAATTAAATTTAGCATCATCCTAAATATTAATTTAATTGAGCTCATAGTAATTAGATGATAATCTAATTATTATGGAGCCCAAGATTGGTAAGCTTAAGACCAACCCACTTATAGCTTAGGTCATATGTGTTTCCTATATATATAACTATTCTGACAGAGAAACAACTAGCACAATTTTATCAGTCAGAAAAATATATAGGATTTCTCTAGAAAACCTAGTGGGGGTAGTAATCCAATTAGCAAGCGCGGATTCTGTGTGGATCAATCTTGGAGGCTTCACACGTGGGGAGCTTGATTCAAATTCTACATCGAACTGCGTTTCAAGAGGTAATCCTAGAACTATTGGATGTTTATTTTAATTAGATTAAATTATTGTATGTTATTAGATCTGCGTAACTAAACATGAATGGATACATTATTAAAATTTTCCGCTGTGCAATTATTTTTAATTGTCATGTATATTTCCCAACATTTTTGTCTTCTCAACATATTGGGGTCCAGAGATAATTTTGCTTTCTATCCAAATTGTCACAAAGCTCAAGCTTAACCACCTTTGCTTTACTAACGACTTCCTCATTTTTTGCAAAGTCGTCATGACCACCATTAAAGGTATCATCTCTACTCTTAACCTCTTTCATAGGCTTTCTGGGTTGATAGACAATGCTGAGAAAAGTGAAGTGCTATTTGGAGGAGGAAATCATCACTTGTGAGAATGTATCAAGGATACCTTAGGTTTTAAACAAAGATCTCTTCCTGTTTCGTATCTTGGTGTTCCTATATCTACTGTGAGGCTTAGGAAGATTGACTGTCAAAGTCTTATTGATAAAATCACTAATAGAATCAATCACTGGTCATATGATTGCCTTACTTTCGTAGGAAGACTCCAACTCCTAAAATTTGTGCTTAACCACTTTCACCTTTTCTGGTCTTGTTCACTATTAATTCCCAAGGGGTTCTCAACATTATTGAGAGAAAGTTCATGGTTTTCCTTTGGCGTGACACGGGGCCGAAAGTTGCTTGAGATAGTATCTGCAAACCATTTCAGAAAGGGGGCTTGGTCTTAGAAAACTTGTTGATATCAATAGGGTTACATTCTTGAAGCTCTTTTGCAAATTTTACTCAATGAGATACACTATTTGGAGCAAATGGGTTTGGACTAATTATATCAAGAACAAATGCATTTGGATAATGAAAATCCCCAGTGATACTTGTTGGCCTTGGAGGAAAATTCTCAAACTCAGGCCAGTTGTTCTAGAACATATTACTCACAAGATTGGTAATGGCAGAAATACCATCTTCTAGTATGATAAATGGCACGTTTCAGGTATCTTGTTCCCCTTTCGTAACATGAAGGTCCTTTATCCTTATTTGGACTTCCAAGTCTCAGACATCATAGCAGATGACCGTTGGGTTTGGCTAATTTACCCGCCTTCTCTCGTTATCCTTGATCCTACAAACTCAGCATTACTTCCCGTGTTGAGTCGTTGACCAGAATGATAGGCTTCATTGGGCGTTCTCAATTGGTGGTAATTTCTCCTTCAGCAAGACTTGGGACTTTCTTAGGGACAAAGGTACAGCTACCGACTATCATCACCTGGTTTGATTCTCCCATAATATATCCAAGCATAGCTTTATTGCTTGGCTTGCAAGTCTTGACCGTTATCTACTAGATATCGGCTTATGTCTTGGGACACTATTGACAGAGCAAATTGTATTTTCTGTTACCTTAAATGCGAAAATCGAGACCACCTTTTCTTCAATTACACTTTCACAGAGTGTATCTGAAAGGAAAGTTTGGACTTAATGTTTATTGATAATTCTATCACTTCATTTAATTCGATTCTTATGTTCACCAATTATCTTGCAGATAACAAGAATTTTAAGAGCAACATGTTTCGTCTAATATTCCGTGTTGCAGTCTACGATATCTAGGCAAAGAGAAATGCCCGCATATTTCAAAATGAAGCATGCACTGAAGAAATTTTTTTAGAACGGATCCGCGAGGACGTCCACGCTGCGATTGAAATCGAAAATAGATGGCGCAACACAATTATTAACCGGCATTATGCAAATAAAGTTCAATTAACACTTGATTTGATTTAGTGTGTTTATTGTTATTTCCATTTTCGGATCTTGTTTGTCGTTTTTTCTCCTTCTTCATGTTGTTTATAAAATATACAATTTTACTTGCCTAGCAAAAAAAAAAAAAAAAAAAAGTAACCTTCCACGGTTCACTTTTTAGTACAAATATAAAATAGGCAATTCAACTCCAGACTTCCTTAACTACTATAAAACCAGAACTCGGATATATGTTGTTATAGTTTTTTATTTTATTTGATATTTTTATATTCCAAAGAACAAATTTGAGAAAATGAAAGAAAAAATGGTACATTTAGTCTCTATTGTTTCTTCAAATTTTAATTTTTTTCTATTGTTTAAAATTTCTCAATTTCGTTCCTATTATTTCTAAGAATGTTTCAATTTCATCCATATTATTTTCTAAAATTTCAAATTCTTCCCTATTATTCAACATCATTCAATTTAGTTTGTATCGTTTTCCAAAAAATTCAATTTTTTCTCTATTGTTTGTAGCCTACTTAATCCCTATTGTTTTTCAAAAAAATTTGATTTAGTCAAATTTTTTTAAAACACTGAGTACGATAGGGATTAAATTGACTAATTTTAAATAATAATAACAAATTTAAAATTTCAAAGAAAGAATAAAGAAAATTACACAAATAGTCCCTATTGATGGTAAGGATGAAATCGAAACCTTTTTTTTCTTTAAAAGAGCATAAGTCGTACAATATATATCAAAAGATATCATCAACAACAATTGATCTCCTAATCTTCCTCATTCAGAGCGAGAAACATATTAAAAAACAACAGGCCTGGTAGATGAAAACCCTTTTCTTACTTACTTATCACATCTCCTACGGTTTTGTCCAAGCCATGACAGAATCTGAATTATCTTCATTAGCTTTCCCAAGACATGACAGAATTTGAATCATGTATACTGAAATGCCTCATTAGTGTCTGTCATTGCATTTCTTCTATTAACGTGCGGGTGTAACGTACGATGTGTGTTTCTGTGGTGCTAATTGGTAGGGTCGGTGGTGTTTGGTGAGGGTGGTGGATGGGGTTGTGTGTTCCTCAGCATGTGTGAGAGTACGAGGTTGAGTGGCTGTTGCTTATAGCAGTCATGACGAATGTATCGTCGTCCATATATTTCATTATATGCAGAAAAGTTCAGAACAGTAGTCTCGATCGGACTCTCTGCATTGATTGGTGCATTGATGACCTTCTTGTCTAGAGTAAAAATGTCATTGTAACATAATGAATGCATCGTCGTCCATATATTTCATGATATGCAGAAAATTTCAGAACAGTAGTCTCAATCGGACACTTTGCATTGATTGGTGCATTGATGACCCTCTTGTCTAGAGTAAAAATGTCATTGCAACATAATGAATGCATCGTCGTCCATATATTTCATGATATGTAGAAAATTTCAGAACAGCAGTCTCCATCGAACACTGCATTGATTGGTGCATTGATGACCTTCTTGCCTAGAGTAAAAATATCATTGTAACATTATCACATTATGAAAATGATTCAATATTGGTAAATGCCCTTGTACTCTGAATTTACTGTTTCTTAATCTCTCATTTTTTTCCTTTGATTCCATTTTATGTTTGCATGTTCAATCTCAGGCAACAAGGACCTCAAAAGCTACATGTTTCGGCTCCTATTTTGTATTGTTGTCTACCATGTTTGGATTGAAAGAAATAGGCGAATCTTCTGGAATGAGTTTAGCACGGAGAAGCAGATTATCAAGAAGATTCGAACGGACATCTTTGCAAAAATTCACGCGGAGTATAGTTAAAACAATTCTAGCATTAATAGACATTTCGTCAATAGAGTTCTTTTGTCTTTGACTTAGGTATTTTCTTACATCCCGAAATGTAATTTCTTCTGTATCTAGTGATTGCTAGCCTTTGTTTTTGTTGGTTTGCGGGTCTTGCATTACTTTTCAACAATTCTTTGTATTTGGTCATCTGACCCTCTTTTTGTTTGATTCATTTTTAATGAAATCCATTTCTCTTACTTAGTAAAAAAAAAAAATGAAATCACTACTTGAGTGAACGTGTATATTCAAGATGAGAAATGCCAGCGCAGAGCATTAAACATAGAGAAACATAATATCTTGTTCATTAGCTTATATGACAAAATTGTTACGTTGTGCATGGTTCTCGACCTTGCCCCTTTTAGCACAACGCTTTAATTCTTCTCCAACAACCAGTCTACAACCACACCTACGAATATCTCCTTGGGAAGAAAGTCGAGACATGATTGTCTTGTAGGGGAGCCAAAAATTAAATATTTAGAGTTGAGATTTGACATAGTAAACATTTTAAATTTAAATAGACGTAAAAAGCACTATTTTAAAAAATAGCATAAAATTGTCCAAAGTAAAGTTTACCGATTTCGTCAAGGAAGTTGGTTTTGTCATTCCTTTATGGAATACAATTCATCAATTATTGTATCAACAATGTTTAGCAAATCTGAGCATGTCGGGTTAGGTACCAAAGAAGTTATATAAAGAGTTTTAGACCTATGCATATTTTTACTTGAAAATAATTTCATCATCTATTAAACTAATTAAATTTAGATTAATTAATTTATGTGTTCAATTATTCTAATTGATATTGTGAAACTCCCATAAGTTTATCCTATATAAATAAAAAATTCTAAAACTATCTAGCCAAAAATAAGTAAATAAATTAAGCATTACTGAAATTCATCTTACTAAAACTACTTATGTATTATAGAAAATTGATCATTAAAATATCCTCTAATATAAAAAATGTACACTAAAAAATAATAAATAATAAGACGTATTTCACACAAGACGTATTTCACACAAATTTCTTATCTTAGCCAATTTGAGCAAAAAAGATAAACAAAATTATGCATAAAATTACCTAGCTAAAAAAATTAATAACCTAAGCATAATGCATTTCTTTTTCATGATCTATTACCTTAATTTTGTGTATGTGCATTTTTTCGAAGTTAACAAATAAGGATGTAGCTACCTGAGAATTGACAAAGAGGGAGTGAGAGCGGGGGGGAGGGGGGGGGGGATAGGGGAGGGGAGAGGAGGGGAGATGTGTGTCTTGGTGATGAAGTGTTAATTGGGAAATGGAAGGTTTGTTTTCGGGAAAAGGAGAAAGAGTTGGATGTTCTTTTGGAGGAAAATAGAATGGAAAACTAAATTTGATAATTAAGGGTCAGAAAGAGAATAGAAAATGTAATTTTTATAATTAGGGGGGTTGATTATTGTTTTTAAACAATAATAAATAGATTAAAAAAATAGAGGCTTGGGGGAGAAGGGGCTTATGGTAAGAAGTGTACAAAGTTGATGGCCTATAGGGCTCGTATAAACCATGAGTTTTATGGGAAAATTTGGCATATTTTCTCGTTTGTTCATAATCGATGCCAAAGCTATGGGTAAGACTTCAATCCACCCAACCTCCCAAACCACCCAGTCACACAGAGGTGTGTCTTACAGCATATGGGGCCTACTCTATTTCACTTGGACTTATGGGAGGTTGGGTTGATTGAAGAATTTTCACAAAGGTATACTCTTAATTGGCAATGTCTGGACAAGAAAGAACGACCCCATAAGAAATCCCATTATCGAATTGACTGGCGGAGGTGTTAGTTTGTATGCATGATATCTAAAATTAAATTTAATGCAATGAAATATTATCACGCATTCGTTTATGGCTAATTACGCAAATTAACACATATGCATATATAATCACATTAAATATACAAGAAATAGCTTACGAGACTAGCCTTGTAGTACAGAATCAGGTATAATTGATAAAGACGATTCTAGTTCCCCAAGCGTGAAACCTTCAAGAGTACCCACATGCAATCAGATCAACTAGCTAACCCCCAATAGTCCTAGAGAAAATTCCTGTATTTGACACTATTGTTTGCTGGCAAAACTATATGTCAAATTTTCTTATTTATAGAACACAATTGGCCTGGGGTCAGTTGTGGATTGGTCCAATCTTATTGGATTGTTAAACTAATTGTTCTTTCAATCTAATTACTACAAAGTTCTATAATTAAATTTATGATAGGACATTTGTAAGGCCTAGCACGAGACCACATATGCATATGGATAATATCATACGTAATTAAATCATTCTATATACATTTACCTTGTTTTATATTCTTTTATATTGGTTATGTGCATTTATCTCAATTTACGTACATTTTATCGTTTAACTTATAATTAAGTGATTTAGATCTCGTAGGAATTTAATTAAAAACTATTGGACTAAGCATAGCAACTAACTAGTTAGAATACAACTAGAATGACATGGAATAAATAACATTAAGTTACAAAGGCAAGGTGGTCTTTTGGACCTTATTCTATTAATACAATTACATACACATTACACACACACAAATCTGAAAACATACACACACCCACTCGATACATATACTACACACACTCAGATTTTCGACCAAGGAGAAATGAGGAAGAAGGGAAGAGAGAAAGAGGAAGGAAGAAGAAGAGGAGGAAGAAGAAGTGCAGCCATCTCCAAGCTTTTCCCTTGACAGTTTCTTGCTTTCTTCAAGATTTTCTTGCTTATTTTTCATCTAGGTTTCAAGAACAAAGGTGAGGGATTTTGCAAAACTCTTTACAAAGCTCATTCAAGATTATTTGATGTTCTTTTGGTATTAATCTTGCTATAGGATGCATATAAGGACTTAGATGAGAAGATGTGGTGTTTTGTGTGTTGTAGATCTAAGAATTGCCCAACCAAAGTTGGGTGTTCTTGAGGAGTTGAAAGATGAGTTTGTGTTGTTCTTGTAGGTGTATTGATTATATGTATAACTTATGTGTGAGAGTTGGAAGAGTTATCTTTTGAGAACTTAGATGTTAGTCTTGAAGTTATGAGTTATAGAGAATTCTAGCTAATTTGTGTATTGATTGTTGGTGTGGGATGTTTTTGGTTGATGTTTGAACCATTATTTGATGCCTAATGAACCACATTATGTATGCTTGATGGCTTGTAAGAAGTGGGAGGAGTGGTAGCAAGTTAAGGTGTAAAAAGTGTGAATTTACGGGTGTTAGTTTCCCAGGTCAGTCGACTAAGCTAGTCGACTAAACTCGCCCGGCTACTCGACCAACATTTGACCAAATTCTCTGTAAAAGTCGGTCGACTAACTTGCCCGACTTACTCGTCTGACTTCCCTGACAACTTTGCGCAATAATTTTCTGAAGACCATATCTCGGTCAATTCAACTCCGAATTGAGATCTGTTTGATTCTAGAACTATCTACTTTTGATAAGCTTAAATTCTAAACCAAAATCAGATTAGTTGGAGTTTAGGAATATAGGTAAATTAATTGATTAAGATAGGCTAATGTAGAAGCATTGAAATGGCTCTATAGTTTCGCTTGTGTTTGCATTTTCTTATTGTTTTAAGTAGTCTATTGATGACTTTTCACTATCTTATGATACTTGGCAATACTTGAGGCACCCTAAATACTATATATGCATGACCGTTATATGTTTGCCTGATATGCCATTGATCAATCGTTTACTACAAGAGGTTTACATGCTTACTCACCATATCTTGTTATTACTGTTGTGACGGAAACAACTTACCTTGTTGCTATCCTAGTCCCTCACTCTCGCTTGGTACAACCCTTGGAGAGTTAGGTCATGGTTACTCAGTTTCTGTTATATGCCTTGAGCAATATAATCTAATAACCCCATGGTAGAAGTTTCGATTCCCTTGGGCAGCATCGGGATGTCACGTATAAGTCTCGGCTACCATGGTAATTCGTGGTGTATATCCGGATTTCACCCTCATGTTTGGCGTGTGTGGGATTATGATATTGATTAAGTATCGAGACTGGTCATCTCCAATTTACTGTTCGAGCAAACTATATCATTTTATCTACTCTCGTTTGGTATAACCATTGGAGAGTGGAATTGAGTATTTGTTTTGATATTGTTGCCATATTCCTGATTAGTACGTTATTTATTTCGTTCTTGTATACTTGCCATCCATGTTAATTTGTTATTCTTGTTGTATATCCATAGCATGCTTTTAGAAAGAAGTTTACGAAAAGATAAAACTTTTGTGAAAGCCCTTCATATTCCATCCTCACTGAGCTATATGCAGGATTAGCTCACCCCTCTTTATGATACTTATAGGTGAGACCGAGGCCGAGCTAACTGTACAAGTTGAGGGCGATGAGTCTCTATGTGATGAGGCTGACTTCTGTCTCTGTTGATCTTCATGCGTGTGTTGGGGATAAGCTTGTTAATGGAAACTGATGATGTATTTTTGAACAACTTATGATATGTAATATTCTTTTGGATTCTTAACTATTTATTAAGTATTGATTACCATTCTTTTGAGGCCTAGATGTTTGTATTTGGCCATGTATGAAGTACAAGTAGGGACGCTAGGTCTTGTAATTAAGAAACAGGTTGATGTGGCCTTTTAATGTCAAATGCCTTGAACATACTTTTGAAGTTACTCATGGGATGAAAATGCATGTTAGGTTTTGAATTGATGATTTACAGGTGTTAAGCGATTGACACGTCGCGTTCTGACCTTAACTTCTGCGGGCTTTGGTCTCGAGGCATGACAACATTGCTATTAATTCATTTGATTAGTCCTCCCTACTACTTAATATGCTAGATCTTTATTATTTGTGACCTTTCGATCAGGTTCATAATTAATATACAATGGAATAATATTAATCAAATTAGTATTTAATTAGTATTCCTTATAATTCAATTAATTTTCACAAGTCATGAATGACAGCTAGTAGTATGTCATGACTATCCAACTAATAATGAAGTGAAACCATACGAATCCTGGAATATATATAATTATCGTGTGATTAATTTCTTCTATCTTATTTGTCTCTATTAAATGAAAGATCGAATAAGTACATTCGATTTAATAGAATAATTTTGTCGTATCCAGGCCAATACTGTGAGACCCCGACTTTTTCTTTATGTGCAATTACGTGTTTTGACTTGTTTATATGCTATTTGAACTATATATGTGTAATTTATGTGATCACTGCTCCTTTTACATGATATATGTGCATTCATAAAACTTTCACAAAAAATTTTAGTGAAAATTTCATTTAAAGTGCCTTTAAATAGCGTTTGAGGACACTTCCGCTAAATTTTTGAAATTGGTCTTTTAAACATTTTAAAAAACTAGTCCATTATTAATTGACCAGTGATTTAATAAAAATTGAATTTGAAACAAATTAAGAATTTAAAGTAGATTTTTCGGGCAAAAAAGTAACGTTTTTAAGCCAAATAGTGATTTATGCTAAAACCGACTCTTGCGTTGACTTTTGTTGGCCTAGTATATATTATAAATAAATATTTTATCATCTTAAATAATCCTAGGATGACATGTTTAAAAAATAGAACAAAAACTAAGGTTAATTTAGTCTTTTGTATTTAAAATCAATTTAAAACCAACTTTGACCTTTCGTCTTCCATTGACTTTATCATTTAAGCTTATATATTTCAAAAATTCGCCAAATACAACTTAAAAGCACACACAAACCCTGACCCCTTGGAGAAGGAAGAAAAATAGCATTTTTCAAGGGTTTTCAACCATTTTTGAAGAAAAATACTTGATTCAAGGCCAAATCCTTCCATTCAAAGCTTGACTTTGCTTTTTCAGCTTGTTTCTACCTATTTTTAGCCATAGTTTGCATCAAAGATGAGGGAAAAACTAAATTTCAAAAATAAAGTTTATGTCAAAATTTTGATATTGCATATATAGTTGTTGTATAACTAAATTGTCTTATGATTGTTGTTAGTTAGGTGTTGTAGACTAACATAGTATGATTTAGCCAATTTAAACGGTAGATTGTTATAATTTTATTTTATATGTTTTATTTTGATTATTTAGCTAATATTTACTTTGATTCTTGTTGTATTAGTTGTTTGTAAGTTGTATATGCTTGTATGAACTTGTTTAGAATTGAGTAGAAGTGTTATAATGCAAAAATGATGAAATGATAGTTGGTTTAAATGATGAAAATTCCAGCCACCTATGCATTGTCTTGTTGGGCTTGTTGGGCTTGTTTTAGATGGCTTTTGATTTGCTCTCGAGGTGGTTTAGGTACTTGATTAGGTGGTTAAGTGATAGGAAAAGGTTCGGGAGTTGTTTGATTGTTAGATTTTGAGTTATGTTGTTAGAAAGTTAGGGTTATGTTTCTTTGAATTTGTTAAGTGTTGTCTTTAATTGTTTGGTGTTGTTTGTATAATTTGGCTTCTCTAGAATAGATTTACTTTGGCTAAAATACTATTTATTCTAGAGTCGAGTGAATTACCATTCCTTAGTTAATATTCCCTAGAATGTCTTAGACTTAATCCGCTGTAGGGTAATGACTTATGTCTATATCCCATAAAATGATCTTTAGTGAAAAAGTCTATCTTTACGATGGCCAAGCCCACTAATCATTTTTTTTTATTTATTTATGATTATCTACGTTTAGTTTGTCTACTAATGTCTAAATTAAATATTACCCTCCATAGGGAGCATACCGCATGAGAAGGCGAGGCAATATTAATTTATTAGTACAAATCGGAACTGGAAGGCCTTGGGGTTTTCCATTCCCCTCTACTACTCAAATTAATAAATATTGCCTAATAAATTAATAGATATTATAGGCCTAACAAGCCCAACAAGCCCAACAAGCCCAACAAGACAATGCATAGGTGGCTGGCATTTTCATCATTTAAACCAACTATCATTTCATCATTTTTGCATTATAACACTTCTACTCAATTCTAAACAAGTTCATACAAGCATTTACAACTTACAACAACTAATACAACAAGAATCAAAGTAAATATTAGCTAAATAATCAAAATAAAACATATAAAATAAAACTATAACAATCTACCGTTTAAATTGGCTAAAATCACACTATGTTAGTCTACAACACCTAACTAACAACAATCATAAGACAATTTAGTTATACAACAACTATATATTATAGTATGATTATATGTATAATATACTTGGGTTCTTTATTTCCTAGAATATTATAGGCCTTTATTTAAAACCTTTTAAATATACTTTAAAATATATTACCTATATTGGGCTTTTGTCTCTAAAATCATAGGTAAGGCCTACCTAGGTTATCACACCCCAACTTGACCCCACCTAAAACTAAGTCAGGAGGCGACATAATTTCGACATTATAACGGTTGTAATATGGACAACCAAATTATTAACCTGCCTAAAAACTCTTCATATATGCACAACAACCAACCAACAAACAACTCAATCATCCAACAAAAATCATAATAAAAGTCATCCATCCCAACTTCAACATGATCAAAGATATACAAGCCTCATAAGGAAATACATAAGTCTATCCACCTATACAAAATCAAAATAAAGACATATGGAATTCATTACAGGCCTATCAAAATGAAAGCAACGACTAAACTTAACATTTAGTACATAAAGTTTACAAATCCAAGTAGACATTATACATATAATCATGTTCAACTAGCATAAATAGCAAGTAGACAACAACTAGGCCTGGGGATCAACCACGGGCTCCACAACAGGCTCAACAGAGACATACTCAACATATTCCACCTCAGGCTCACCTGAAATGTTAGCAAACGAGGGTGAGTTTCCATGAACTTAGTAAGGATTGTCACGACCCGACCCAACCTCACGCTAAAGGTTAAGTTTGGACCCGACAAACGGACAGAGTCTCCCCTGTACCGTGGACATTCTGAAAACCTGTAAACGCTCAATAAAGCCACATTATAGCAAGACAAGCTTTTATAACTAAAGTTCAAAGGTTCAAGGCCATCCGAGCCTTGAGACATACAGTAGTTCAGATTCACACAAGCATGCATCCAACTTAACTTCTTTACAAAAACGCTTATCATGCCACTCTATGATAGCTTTGAAACAATCTTAGAAGTTGAAAACAAACATACATCAGAACATTCACTCCCAAGCATGCAAAGCAGCTAGAAATAGAAACATAAGTTATTACATGCCATGGTTCCAAATCTACTACTACAACATCTATCTTTCAACTTGCAACTACATAACTTATACATAGCTCTTAGTCTACAAAATAGAACATAAAGTAAACAAACGAGTTCTTCATTAAACAACAAGAACATAAACCACCTCAGGCAACTAGACACGGCAACTAAGGCAATGGTTCAGTCTGAACCTCCGGTTCTTCTTTATCTACCAAATTTAGCTGGGGATCACCCACAGCGTCTCCTGAAACAAGTTAGCGAGGTATGAGCAACCACTATTGCCCAGTGAGGGATAAAGGCCAAACGGGACGTGCAATGCAACAAATATAACAGTTAACAAGAAAAACAAGTAAAGTACATTTAAAACAGTAAATAACCACACATATCAAAGGATACGATATACTTAACCCCAAACTCCATGATTCTCTTATCTTTGGCCACGAACCACAATCAATGTGCCGGCAAATTCCCAATCACCTCAGTGGGTGTTCTCCGGATGTACCCCGATAATCCTACAACCCAACATCCCCTAGCAATCTCTGGACTAGGCAAATGAGGGAATAGAGTATGGAGTTTGAATATCCACTGGCAAGCCCTCTACCGCCTAGCCGATATTCAACACATCCGCCCCTGACACTATGGTTGCACAACCAATATGCAATGCACTTAACAATGGCAAGACCTTAATAACAATATAAGCCATAACACATGGAAGGATCAACAAAGTAGGTTGACCTCGAAACAGTTAGAATAAAAGCATTTTATATAAGCAATTAAGCCAATTACAAAGAAGCATATTCAAGATCCACGTAGAACTATACCAAAAGCTCCAAAACACCATGAAACTACATTTAAACACACAAGGAATCATGCCAAGTTCTTAGAAGCGTGAGACAATCGAATTTATACTTAAACCCCTTTGTAACCCAACTCTTTTTTCCTTCCAAACTCATGTTATGGTTCTAGATTAGAAAGCGGCCTATACCATGCTTCTATTTAACCCCTTAGACACCTTTAGGACACTCGAAATCACGCAAACACCCGCATTTAGTCCAAAAGCCCCAAATTCCCTCTTTTGACTTTGTACTACACGTACCTTAACCGGGACTCAAATGGAATCTAGCAAAGCTTAATTAGGTCCTAAATAGCCTAGGATTACTAAATGTGGAGGCCAATTCAACCCGGATTAGCATTAACCCCGAATCCCTTTTTAAAAGTCG
Source organism: Ehretia macrophylla (assembly GCA_037974665.1). NCBI lineage: Eukaryota > Viridiplantae > Streptophyta > Magnoliopsida > Boraginales > Ehretiaceae > Ehretia > Ehretia macrophylla. The sequence goes on from CM075768.1 coordinate 12,255,091, forward strand.
GCTATTTCACGTTTTATACAAGTTTAGAACAATTCAAGGTCGCGGGGCTATTGGACTACCTTCATTGGCACCTAAGGCATCTATTAGAAGCAATGAAACAAGCCAATATGCACAATTACACAAAACCCTAAAAATTTGTCACTATTCACCTCATATAATCAAAGTAACGATTCCAACCGTTTAAAATGCGAACCAATAGTTTAAATGTGTTATCTATCACTTATATACAATGTACAATAGCATTGTTAAGCATTGCATTATCATAATATAGCAAATCAAGAAATTCAAGAAAGTTGACATATATTTCAAATGCAAAAATAGCATGCAAATTCCTCACCAATGCACGTAGGAACTCCTAGGAGGCTTGTAGACAACCTAAAACACTTGATCCTAGCTTGGATTGGCTTAGATTGATGAATTGGTGAAGCAAAATTTCTCCCTTTGGCTGCACAAGGCTGTTGGGTGTGCTACAGTAACTTTTCAGCTTATTTATTATTATTTTTTTGGCTAAGTTATGACTTGTGTTGTGTGTTGTGTGAGTATATGTTTGGGTGGGTCATGTTGGGTGCATAAATGATCTTCTAAAATGAGCCTAGGTAGCTTTAAAATGAGTCAAATGCGCATAAACTAAGTTAGCAAACTAAAACACTTAGTTAAGTCACGTAACACTATTCATTAGATTGACAAAAACATTTTCTAAATGGGTGCTCCTATCGCTCTAAGCTCAAATGCACATTTTTCTCACTCCTAAAACAATTAATATGATTTAATAAAATTGCTAATTCAGTAATATTATGCAGTTGAAAAACGAAAGGAATAGTAACTAAAGAAGACAGTAATTAAGCACAGAAGAAATGCGCAACTAGTAGATGCAACAGTAATGGATGTACGACAAAAATCTTGGGCGTCACAAGGATAGAATAAGGAAAGTTTTTAAAACATTTTAGGTTTTGAAAACTCATTTGAAAACATGACACGAACAAGTAAATGCAACAGGTAAGAATGTACAAGAATGTAAATAACCAAGTAGCAAGGATATACTCGTTATGTTAATGCCGTCTCCTTATAACCCCTTTCACGAACTCATCCCCTATACGCCAACACAAATGTACTCAGGAAGTACATCAAACCTAAGACCCAAACCCTTATGAAACTCTCCGTTCACAACGGGATAGGGATTAGAACCCCAGTAGTCATGTAATCGCTTGGCAAGCCCTATGCCATCTAGTGTTATATGATACTACCGTGTCGATTTTAAAGGTTGCAACCTTACATGACATGTCGCATATGCATTCAAGACAAGAACGTCACACATTCAAGACAAATAGGGAATAACAACAAAGTAGGTTGTCTTCCGAGCAACTTAGCAATTCATTTTCATTTCATAAAGCATCAACCAAGTAGCCAAGTATCTAAACCAATCATATTAGCAATAATACAAGTCTAAACAACTCATTTAACAACCAAGTAAGACAATTTAACATACTACTCAATTCCTAGCAACAACTTAGTCCAAAATCATCAACTTTCGAGCCATTATGCAGTTATAAGTTATCCCAACCTTCCCCTATCATCAAGCTACCCTAGCAAGCAACTAGACACCACAACACAACTCAAAAGGCTTCCAAAACCCTTTTTTCTCGAAATTTCAGCCAACACGCACCTTACAAAATCTCATTCCAATTGTAATTTTAAGCCATTACGTGGTGCTAGATTGATATATTAACACTTACGAACATTGTAGGAAAGCTAGGAATCAAAGTTAAACACTAATTTAGGCATATAAATCATCAAACAACTCAAAATAACCAAATTCAATAAAAGATGTTCTATACAAGTTATTAATCGATAAATATGTTCTCTGGGCCCTAATTAGCAAGATAGAAGTGTAGTTCTAGCAATATATAACCATAAAAATGAACTCTGAAAACTTGGTTAAAAAATCCCTTACCTTGTTTTCGTAAAAATAAAGGCAAAATGATCGGTAGAAAGATGCTAGACGACGAGACGAACTAAAAAACATTAAGTTTGCACCTTGGCTCCGCTCCTAACTCCAAATATTAGCAAAACAATGAAGAAAACACTATTCTAGGGCTTGTTGAAGCTCTAAGCTGGAAGAACAAAGGGAAAGCTGAAATTTTGCAATTTTAAGCTATTTTTTTGTGCTTAAATAGGTCAAAAGTCAAAGGGTGGTCAAACTTTAACTTAAGTTGGTCAAACTAGCTTATTTTTGCTCCAAATCGATTTTAAACTCAATTTTAATGCTCCACTAAATTTTTAAAATGCTAACAGGTGAGTTTAGACTGAATTTAAACTAGTTTAAGCAATTCAAACCCGAAAACAGTCAAAGAATATGAAAAGTCAAAATAAGCTTTCAAATCGGTTTTCAAACACATTTTTGAATTAGTAAATATATAAAAATCATATAATTGAACATTTTATGAATTAAAATAAATAACCACATAAATTTGGCATATAGAAGTTAATTAAACACGTAATTTGCACGTAAAAATTAAATAAACACATATTAGCACGTAATTCGAACTCGGGTCTCACATAGGTATATATAATTTAATAATTGGGTTCTAAAAGATAAATGGTATGTTTAAACAATTTTAAATTATTCTTATAATTCATTAATCTCTAGATTAATATAAATTAATCTTATCTTATATTAATTCTTAATTATTCATTACCTAAGTATATTGGGATTAGCCATTCTAAATCCTAATGGTACTAGAATTCCATGCATCCATAATATCCATATATTTAACTAACAAAATTAAATATAAATATTAAAGCATAGAAATAAATAATTAAATTTAATTATCTTAACTATAATTTCTAGATAGACATGGTAGTTTAGTCAAACTATGAATTTAACCACAACTAAACTTCAAATACAACAAAAGAAACAAGCTGAAAAAAAATAAAACACCATGGTCTTAAAGACCATAGTGTGGTCGACTCCCCTACGCCAAGCGTCCTTCGGATGTGTGAAAGAGGGGCGACCACATTATCTTTTTTTTTTTTTTGTTTTATTTCCTTTGTTTCCTTGTTTCTTGCAATCCAAGTAAAACTTTTCTAGTTTCCTAATCAACATAGATTTTACTTTTTCCTTAAATTCAATATATCTAATTAAATATCTAAGATGTCCTGTAATTTTGCGATAAATTGAGAACTACTCATCTAATCTTTAATTATATTGAATCAAACATGCAAAAACATGTAATTGTCTATAAATATAGCTAAAACTTTGTTTTCTCTGGAATTCTTTTGTTTCTTAACATAAACATACACAATTCTATATGTTAAACAAAAATTCCAGCAAACATGAAATCTTAAAAACTTCCACCAAAAGTTCTTAAACTTCATAATCTACACATGTATAGAGTGAAATATTCATACTACAATGTGGTGTGGCTCTGATACCACTGAAGATGCATGCTACATAGATATACTATGGTGTTTAAAAATTTTAAAGCATATAAACGCAGCGAAAACTTGATAGCATGTTTATCTACGATCAAACCACAAGTTCTAAGAAGAATAATTGCAAGAACACTAAGAACATGTGTAAGAAAAATTCATAAAGGAAAAATTCCAACAAGAGATAGTTTTGTTACCTTGACTCGTTAGCTTAAGAATCTTAACGAAAAATATAAAACTTGATCACCTTCTTGCTCCTTGAAGATCCACATGCCTAGAAGCTCTTGGAAGCTTTTGATATTCTCCTCTATGACCTTCTTCCTACTATTAGATGATGAAGAATTGTGGGATTCTTCTCTTGTATATTCCCTAGTTATTCTCGGGACAGAGTGGTGCAAATTATGAAGGTGGAATATGAGCTCTATTTATAGATATGGAATAACCTTAGTAGTTAATCCTAGATGACTTAGGTTTTGAATTCCAAGCCCATTAGTCAATCCTATGCATCTTTGGACTTGGCTAGCGCAATATCATATTTAATTAAACTACTAAATATTCCAACTCTCCTTACTCTCTTGGATTCACGCGTGGACCATGCCTAAAGGGCTAGGCATGTAGCTTGGTACATTATGTTTAGTCCATGTATTATTTTGCTAAATTACTTAATTGCTAGTTTCCAATCTATCCACACAACTAATCCAAATAGGATATTCTCGTAAATAGGATACTAAGTTGTAATTGGACCCTTTAATTTTGCAACTCTAAAAACAATAAGCATCTAGGAAACTATAACATACATCTAAAAGGAAATAGGCTACAAGATGGACCGAAAGACATAAACAACTTGGCAATAGAAAAGACCAAAATGCCCTTGTTAATCCCTATAGCACATTTAGGCTTTTTAACCTGACTTATTCCACTAAAAAGTCATAGCTACACTCCAAGATATGAACTGCTGAATGTAGAAGCTCGTCAGGCTAAGTTTGGCCTTTGTCTATGACCTTCTAAGTTAAATGACCGGAATGTCCAAAATGCCCCTGTTAATCCCTATAGCACATTTAGGCTTTTTAACCTGACTTATTCCACTAAAAAGTCATAGCTGCACTCCAAGATGTTTACTACTGAATACAAAAGCTCGCCATACTAAGTATGACCTTTGTCTACGACCTACTAAGTTAAATGACCAAAATACCCCTCCATGCAACACTTACAATCGAGAAAGACTTTCCAAGTACTATCACTTTCTTGATTGAATCTTCTTCATAAAACATCTAAATCCTTTAAGTAACCATCCACTGGATAAGTAACAATTGATCTAGGGAGCGACCCACAAGCCAAATATCCAACATACTCTTAGAGAACATCACTAAGCTCAAATTAGGACGATCTACTAGATAATCACAAGGGAACGATTATTCTATCACGCAACGGCATGGATTTTCAATTGCATACGCATGTCCCAACTAGTCAAACCCATATGCCCAATACACAGAGCTGTTGACCCACAACTAAGGTCTCACCCATAGTGCATCAAAGCACATGAACCTAATTTCGTCAGTTCATCTACTTATGCTCAAGATTAAGAGTACTAATCACTTAGTAGCATAAGGTATGTATTGATTTGTACTGATCACTTAGTAGTATAAGGTATGTATTGATCTCTATCTTTGATAGTACATCTTAGAGAGATCATACCTAAGTGGTCCGTTCAATGTGTGACGCACACACTAGTGAGGCTTAGTCCGAAAATCTACCAATGACCAAGGTAGATCACCCTTCACAAGAGACTAACTCACTATAACCTAGACCTTGATGAAGTCCCCAACTCTATCAATTAGTTATGCACTATGGATCAAGGGCCTCTATACAACACAATTACACATAAAGAAGGTAGAAAAAATATATATGAATGTAGCCTGTGAGACCCGAGCATGAACTAATGTGCATTTATCTATTTTAATTGTCATTTGAAAGTGTTATGTGCTAATTATGTATTTATCTATTTTTAATACATCATATTTTCTTTTAATTTACATTTATACAAATAAATATAGTCATATTTTTGCTAAGCCAACCATGCTTGACCCTATTTGACTTATTTTTACTCTTATATATATAATACATAGATATTTATATACAAATATAATGGATGTTTGCTTATTATACCAATCTTGACTTTATTTGACTTAGCATGATATGTTTTCCTTTGACCATTTGACCACTTAATTATATACTACACATATACATACAATATACACATAACAAAACAAAGGAAGAAGCTAAAAAGGCCTTAGAAGAATCGGCCAAGAGAGGAAAAAATAGGGAAAATAGAAAAAACAAGGCTTTGCCATTTTTGAAGAAGAATTCTTGCATTTTTGGGTCAATTCAAAGTGGAAGTTGCTTAATACTTGTTCTACATAGTTTGTTCTTGCCATTTATAGCCTTTTTCTACAACTTTAGGTGAGGAATTTCAAGTATTGCATGTTATTTGCTTACTAAAATTCATGGAATTTCATATATATGTGATATAAATGCTAGCTAATGATGAATATATGTTGTAGTAGTGATTTGAGAGCTTTATATATGCATTAGAACTTGTTGGAGGCAAAATAGGTGTTTTAAGCTAACTTTGTTATTTGGAAGTTGAAAATTCTAGCAAGCTTTGGTGTTTATGATTATATATATGTGTTTGTGGTATAAATTCATGGCTTTTCTGTGATTTTGGAGGAGTTTGGGGTTTATTTTAATTAATTTCTAAAAAAATCAGCAAATGTGTCATTTTAGAGATTGGATTGTTTAGCTTGTTTCATGCTTCGTTTTGCTATTGTAATGAGTTCGTAATGCATTGTAGTTGGTTACTATATTGGTTGTGTTGAGGTATATGTTGTAAAGATTCATAGGATGGTTAAATGATGTCAAAAGTTTGGTGTTAATGTGTAGAGATCATGTTCTTTTAAGGTTTAATTGGTGTTAATGTGTGGAGATCATGTTCTTATAAAGCTTAAGTGGTGTTAATATGTTGTAGAGATCATGTTTTTTTTAATGGTTAAATGATGGTATTAATGTGTTGGATACAAGTTTTATTGAAGCTTAGTTGTAGAGAATGAATGTGTTGTAGAGATTTAAAAAGTGGTTAAATGATGTCTAAATGTTGGATGTGTTAAGAGTTGGGTAGTAATATGGCATTGGAAATTAAAGAGTTAGGTAGTAATATGGCATTGGAAATGGCTTATATGATGTTTAAATGTTGATGTTAATGCGTTGAGTATATGTTCTTGTGAAGTGTAATTAATGGAAATAAGTAGTTGTTGAAAGGTATTGTTAACGGTTGGAAACCTACTTTGTTGTCAAATGAATGTGTTACTAGTGTTTAATGTGGTTGAGAGATAACCTATTTTGTTGGTCTCCCTACTTGATGTGAATGTGTGAATGTGTGTTATGTGATGTGATTGAATATGTTTAATGCTATGTGATGCGAAGCATTAGGTGGATACCCTTATGCGATAGGTTGCAACTTGTAGTACGCCATAGTAGTGTCGTGTCGTGCTGGGCAGAAAAGGGCTTGCCGGTAATTGCATGACTACCATGTGCTATTCTCTCTCGTGTGGTCAGTGATGGCTACGATGAGTTGAATCGTAGATTCGTGTACTTCCAGAGTGCACTAGCGAGAGCGATAAGTGTTTGAGATGAGTTCGTGAAAGAGTTACAAGCATCGTCATCAACAAGTATTCTAAAGCGGTATCCTTTCAATGTGTTGTTTAACTTGGTTGTTTCAAAGCTGTTAAGCGAATATGAATTCGTGGTTACTAAGTGATATGTTTTGTCTAAAGTGTTTCAAAAGGGTTTTCAGGTTAAAGTTTTCAAAACTTCCTTTATCCATCCCTCACTGAGCCTATTTAGCTCACTCATCTTTGATGCATGATACAGGTGTCCATGATGTTGATTATGTGCAAAAGGAAGGAATTAATGAGGTTGACCATGTAGTTCATGAGTAGTTGATGTACTTGACTTTGAAACAATGTTTTACTTGCTTAGTAGTTGTTAATGTAGAATGTAATATTAGTATTGTGAAGCCTAGTTTCTTTTGATGTATCTATATGGTTGGTCATGTTGGATCATGATCACAACTAGTTAGGCTTATATCTTGTTATATGTTTATGTTCATGTATGCTTTAACTTTATAGGAAATGTTGTCTACTTATGCCAAGCGAATGAATGAATGTTTAGTGAATTCCGCATGAGATGTGTTGAAATGTTGTATGTGAATGATGTGAACCTTTGAGAATGTATGTTGTGTATTCTTTGTTGCATTGGTTGTTCATATTACAGGCATTATAATGTCCGTGTGTCGTTGCGTCTTGAGCTTAGTTCCTGATAGACCGGGTTTTAGGCGTGACATAACCATTAATCATAAACAATCACATGTATTCATTCACTGAAATGTCGTGTGCTAGTGGTCTTTTGAGCATACTATTTCCAACATGTCTATGTTGTTATAGATGACTATACTAGGTATACTTGGGCTATGTTTTTGTCCCATAAAAATGAAACCTTCAATAATTTTTTTTAATTATACAAAAGAGTGCAAAATGAGAAAGACTACTATATTACTTGCATTCATAGTAACCAAGGCACGGAATTTATAAATTCATCTTTTGTGGAATTTTGTAAGCATGGCATTGAGCATAATTTTTCAGCCCCTAGAACTCCTTAAAAAAATCGGATAGTTGAAAGGAAAAACCGAACTTTACAAGAAATGGCATGAACTATGTTGAAAGAAAACAAATTGCCTACATATTTCTGGGGTGAAGCTGTGACGCCCGAGCTTTTACCATACGTTCACTTACTATTGCATCCCTTAGTTGCCATTTCTTCTGTGATCTATTTACTATTTTCTGCGATTACTATTCCTTTCATTTTTCAACTTCATAATTATTTCGAGTTAGCATTTTTATTAAACCATATTAATCATAGTAGGAATGAGAAAAATGTGCCTTCAAGCGATTAGCGTGTAGAGCCTTCATTTAGAAAATGTTTTTTTGAAAACTATTGAATAGTGTTACGTAACTAACTTAAAGTTTTAATTAGCTAGCACCCTAATTGTACCTTAGACTCGTTTTTGAGCTATCTGCATTCATTTTAGTAAACCAAATAAGCACCCTACATAACCCCCTCCCCCCTTAATAAAACTCTTACATAACACAACTTAGCTCATAACTTAGCAAAGAAAAATAAATAAAAGTTGTTTGTGAAACCCCACTTTCTTGCTTATCTCGTTTTACGTGCTTTACCTCGTTTTGCGTGCATATAACCTGTTTATGTGCTATAGGACCTAGAAAGTTATAATTTTGATTTCAATACTTCTAATACGTGCTAAATGTGCATTCATGAAATTTTCATCAAAAACGGAGTCAGAAAATTTATCGTCGATTTTCAGTGAATAGTGTTTTTGAAACACGTCCGCTATAATTTTGAAACTGGTCTTTTTAACCCTTCTAGACCTAGTCCACGGACTTTAATAGACCTGTGTTTGATGAAAACGGTTTTAAAATCGACTTAAGAATTTATTAGGATTTTTACACCGACTTTTGCGAAAATCGAGTTTTAAGCCGACTCGGGTGGAATTCTTTGAATGTAAAACTTCTTGTCACCTAAAAATAACTCACTTGAGATATCTTGGGGGTTGCATAATTAATTTTAACTTGGTGATCACTAAAATGCAATTAAAGACATTAAAAACACAAAAATACCTATTAAAATAACTTTGACTTTAATTAAAAAAAATTGACCTTATAAGCTATTGTCACCTACACACACTCACACAACACAAAAACACCACCACACACACACACATTGCCGAGGGGTTGAGGGAGAAAAGAGAAGAAAGAAAACTCAAGCTTTTCAATCAATTTTTCAAAGAAAAACCTAGTTTTTGTCCGTGAAACTTCGCACCGACTTGGATTCTGCTTGTTGGGCACGCATTGCACGCATTCCTAGGCTTATATCGCATCTAAGGTGAGAGAAAAATTCTAGATCTCAAAATGTCATTTTTGTGTTTTTGCGTATAAATGAAGATTGAACCGTTAGAATTGAAATCTGATGTTAGATTATTGCTCCTTGCATGCTAGGGATAATTATATACTAATACTACGAGTTTTTGTCGGATATAGCATAATTTTTTATTTTCCGGGTATTTAATTTTGATTAAAATGTTCAAAGTTGATTTAATTGAGTTGCGTTGCTCGAAATCGATTGCCGTCGATTTCTAAATACTTGATAATTACTTGTTAGCGCTGTTGTAATGCCGAATTTTCGATTACATTGTTTGTGTGGAAATCCGGAAAATCCAGCCATGACGTCATAGGGTTTTAGGGTTATCGGGCATGTTTTGGAGGTGTTATGGTGGATTTCCGAGAGGGCTAATGTAGTAGGTTGAATGGGTGAGTGATAGGAACTGATTTGGCAATGTTTGGATTAGTAGATTGTAAGTTATGAATTTTAGAAGTTAGGTTGTCATTCTTTAATTTCTTGAACGATGCCTTAGATGGTTGGGTAGTGTTCGAGTGATGAATGGTGAGTTGTTGTTGAGTAATTTAGAGTTTAATTATGAATATTATGCATGTCCGGTTAGATGGCCTACTTTGTCATCTAACTACGTTGTTTGATGTTTAATTTAATATTGATGATATATTGATGTTATATTGATGTTATTGATTGATTATTATTGAATGCGGGAATCGGGCACTCTTGTTGCTGATCTCCCAATTGATTGATCGATTTATGCTTGCATGATGATTGATGAATATGGAGCCTTGGTATGTGTGTGCCACCTCTCGGGCAGCGTCGGGCTGTCGGGTTAAAACCGGCATGACTGCCATAGGCTACCCCCAGCTCGCATGACGGAGATGTCATGGAGGGAAGGGGATAGTGAGGTACCTCGGGTGCGTGAGTAATGGGGAGTTATAAGAAGAACGGTTGAGATCGTGATGGCGTTTGGAGCTACACCAAATAGAGTATCCTTATTGAATGGTCATATAGTTATGTGATGATAGCTTTATTTATGTTATTATTGTTGTTGTGTGTTTACTTGCTCAAAGGACTAAATCCAAGGAGCGTAGTGAATACTGTCGAGATCTATCGGATCCTCACTGGGCTTATGTATATAAGCTCACTCTCTATTAATGCATGTTTCAGGTGTACTTTCACAAGATTACGGGTACGTGCCTCCTGAAGAGGAGAATGTGGAAAATGTGCCTTTTGTGGATGAGTCATATGTTCCCGAGTCTTATCCATGACTTTATATTGTTAAATGTCTTGTATATTAGTTTAATAGACTTTATATGCTTTACGGTTCTTAATGTAATAGATATTGAAAAGATGATGAACCAAATGATGTTAACTTAGCGGTTTCCTTTTGTCTATGGTTAAATTGTAGTTGTGTCTCAACTTACTTTTGAAATGTATGATAAAGTTGAGGTATTGTATGTCATGTTGGAACGGAGGCGTATAACGAGGATGTTTTATTGTATAATATGGTTGTGTTGTATGTTGTTGTTTATATTGAGGAATTACGGGATGTATGATGTTTTATGAGGTTGGTTTAGAACCTCGGAAATCTGTTTACTGTTGTTATGCCGCCGAAATTCCGTTGCGTCCTGACTGATCGTAGGTGGGGTCGAGTTGGGGCGTGACAGTTTAAGTGGTATCAGAACTCATGTTAGTTGTCAGCCGGGGTATTCTCGGAATGTGGGTAATGGTCTTAGCATGAAATATGTATGAAAGGAAAGAAAAATGAAATATGTATTGGTATGATTAATTGATTAAGTGATTATGTGATTTAAGTGCTTATGTGATTATGTGATCAATTTGATTATGTGTTTTATATGAGTTTGTTATTTATGTGTTAATAGTTGTTTATAACCTGTCTACGTGCTATAACTGTGCTAACTCTTTGATTAGTAGAATGGCCGGTCGACCGAGAACCAGAGGTAGGCCTGAGTTGACTGATGAGACTCCGAGTAACGTGGCACCGGGCCGTGACGGGGGTGATGACCGATTTGGAGCCGCTATGGAGCGGATTGCAGAGTTAGTGGCTAGTCAGGCACAGTTATTAGCAGGGCAGGCTGCCCAGAATCAGGCTATGCAGGCTCAGCTTCTGAATATTCAGGGTGGTAACCACGGGCGTGGTACCCTGAAGGACTTTTTAGGATATCACCCACCGAGATTTCAGGGGGAGCCGGATGATAGGAAGGCGGAGGTATGGATTAGCAAGTTGGAGAAGATTTATGATCCACTTGGCTATACTGATGAGCAGAAAGTCTCTTTTGCCGTGTATTTGTTAGATGACGAGGCAGAGGAGTGGTGGCGCACGGTAAGGACTAGTTGGGCGGCACAGGGTATTCCTTATATTTGGGGTACCTTTCTGATGGCTTTCCGGGCAAAGTATGTCCCGAGGATTTGCAGGGAACGGAGAGAGGCCGAGTTTCTAGCCTTGGTCCAGGGAGATGCTACAGTGGCTCAATATGAGGCCACATTTACTCGATTGTCCCGGTATGCACCGGAGTATGTGGCAGACGAGGAGCGGAGGACTCGCAGGTTTATGTTAGGGTTGCGGCCCGAGATTCAGGATGTGATGGCTCTGAATCGTTATGATATTTTCACTGAGGCTTTTGAGGCAGCTTCTAGATTGGAGAAGAGGAAAGGGGATCAGATTGTCTCTAGTTAGCCTAGTAAGAGGCCGTATCAGCCGCCGGGCCAGCAGGTTTTATATAGGCCTCCAGTACAACAGGTTGTCTACAGGCCACATGCCCAGCAGGGTTCTTTTAGGCCACAGAGTCAGCAGAGTTATTATCGGCCTCAGTTTCAGCAGAGGCCATATCAGGTTCAGACTCAGTTTAGGCCAGCCCAGTCTCAGGGTCAGTACAGGCCTAGTGTGGTGAGACCTCAGCAGCAGGCTGTATCAGCTGCTTCTTCAGCTTCTGGTTATTCTAGGGGCAGTGCTAGTGCCACATCATCGCAGTGTAATTACTGCAAGCGCTCAGGGCATGTAGAGTCCGACTGCAGGGCAAAGGCAGGGACATGTTTGGGTTGTGGTAGCATCGATCATAGGGTGAGGGATTGCCCTAAGTATGCGAGGACTGAGGGTCGGGCAGCGACTCAGGGTTATCAGGGTAGGCCTACGGGCAGTGTACCACAGCAGCAGCGGGTTCAGGCTCGGGCTTATGCAGTTGACTTAGAGGAGATGCCTGAGGAGACTGCAGTTGTGGAAGGTAACTTTCTTATACTTGATCAACTTGTTAAAGTGTTGATTGATTCTGGTGCTACGCATTCTTTCATTACTCCTGCTTGTGTGCAACGTGTTAAATTGCAACCTGAAAGATTGCCTTATGTGGTTGAATTAGTACCTCTTTGACTGATAAGTATGTTACTGGCTTAGTATGTAAGGATTGTATAATACATGTTAAGGGGCATAATTTTCCTTCGGACCTTATTTTATTTCCTATCCGGGGGTATGATGTTATCTTGGGTATGGATTGGCTTTCTAAGTATGATGCCCAGTTGAACTGTAGAACCAAGGTAGTATAGTTTCGTTTGCCAGATCAGCCAGTAGTTGAGGTAGCGGGTAACCGGGGTGCTAAGACGAGTTTTGTTATCTCAGCAACTAAAGCCGTTAAGTTGGTGAGTAAGGGGTGTTCGGGTTATCTAGCTTATTTGATCAACAAGCCATCTGTTAAGCTACAGCTTGAGGAAGTCCCTATTATCCGGGAATATCCTAATGTATTTCCCGAGGAGTTGCCAGGATTGCCGCCAGATAGGGATATCGAGTTTGTGATTAATCTTGTTCCCGGTACTCAACCTATTTCTAAATCGGCATACCGGATGGCACCAGCTGAGTTGAAGGAGTTGAAGACTCAGTTACAGGAGTTGTTGGAGAAAGGATTTATTCAGCAGAGTTCTTCACCTTGGGGAGCTCCTGTTTTGTTTGTGAAGAAGAAGGATGGTACCTTGAGATTGTGTATAGATTACCGTGGTTTGAATCAGGTGACTATCAAGAATAAATATCCTTTGCCACTGATTGATGAGTTGTTTGATCAACTTCAGGGAGCCAAAGTCTACTCTAAGTTTGATTTGAGGCAGGGGTATTATCAGCTTCGGATTCGCTCAGACGATGTTCCGAAGTCTGCCTTCAGGACTCGGTACGGGCATTATGAGTTTGTTGTTATGCCCTTTGGTTTGACTAATGCACCGGCAGCATTCATGGATCTTATGCATCGAGTCTTTCAGCCGTACTTGGACCAGTTCGTGGTGATTTTTATTGATGATATCTTGGTCTATTCTAAATCTGAATTGGAGCACGAGCAACATCTACGGCTTGTATTAGAGAAGTTGCAGGAGCATCAGTTGTTTGCCAAGTTCAGCAAATGTGAATTTTGGCTGCAACGGATTTCTTTTCTTGGCCATGTTATTACACAGAGTGGTATTTCTGTAGATCCCACTAAGATTGAATCGGTGATGTCTTGGAAGCGGCCAGAGAGTGTTACTGATGTCCGTAGTTTTCTTGGCTTGGCGGGTTATTACCGTAGGTTTGTTAAGGACTTCTCAAAGATTGCGGGGCCACTATCTAAGTTGACTCAGAAACGGACTATCTTTAATTGGGACGAGAAGTGTGAGAGTGGATTTCAGGAGTTGAAAAAGAGGTTAACTACCGCTCCAGTACTTGCTCTACCAGAGGGGACCGATAATATGGTCATTTACAGCGATGCATCCAAGGAAGGCTTGGGATGTGTTCTTATGCAGGATGGCCGAGTTATTGCCTATGCTTCCAGGAAGTTGAAGCCTTATGAGGTGAATTATCCGACTCATGATCTTGAGTTGGCAGCAGTTGTCTTCGCACTGAAAAAGTGGCGTCATTATCTGTGGGGCAGTAAGTTCGAGATTTTCACTGATCATAAGAGTCTTAAGTATTTATTCTCACAGAAGGAGTTGAATATGCGCCAGCGGAGGTGGATGGAGCTTCTTGGAGATTATAATTGTTCTATCAATTATCTGCCTGGAAAGGCAAATGTTGTGGCAGATGCTCTCAGCTGGAAGGCTAGTATTTCTTGTTTGGCTGTCAAGAAGTGGGAGGTTCTTGAGGAGTTTAGTTATTGGAGACCAGAGTTCACTCAGGTTGGGGTGATGTGTTCACATCTCCGTATTCAGCCTTTATTGTTGTCTCAGATCAGGGAAGCTCAGCAGCTTGATGTTAACCTTCAGAAGATCAAGGATCAGATCACGGATGATCAGTCTGACTTTAAAGTGCATAAGGATGGTATTCTTCGGTTTCGGAACAGGGTTTGTGTTCCCGATGAACCGGGCTTGAGACGAGGTATTCTGGAGGAAGCTCATAATTCTAAATATACTATTCATCCTGGTGGGACCAAGATGTATCGGGATTTGAAACAGCATTATTGGTGGAACAACATGAAGAGGGAGGTTGCTCAGTTTGTGTCTAGATGTTTGACTTGTCAGAGAGTGAAAGCTGAACATCAACGACCAGCAGGTTTGCTTCAACCGTTGGCTATACCAGAGTGGAAATGGGAGCATATTACGATGGACTTCGTCACTGGTTTGCCTAGATCACCGAGGGGTAATGATGCAGTTTGGGTTGTCGTGGATCGTTTGACGAAGACAGCTCATTTTATCTCGATGAGGTTAGGAGATGAGGTTACAAAGCTGACGGATCTTTATCTGGATCAGATTGTTAGACTTCACGGTATTCCATCTAGTATTGTCTCTGATCGAGATCCTCGATTTACTTCTCGTTTGTGGGAGAAACTTCAGGAGACTTTGGGTACTCAGTTGAACTTCAGTACAGCGTATCATCCACAGACCGACGGTCAGTCTGAGCGGACTATTCAGATTCTGGAAGATATGCTTAGGGCTTGTGTTCTGGACTTCGGGAAGAACTGGGAGAAACATCTACCACTTGCCGAGTTTGCCTATAACAATAGTTATCAAGCTACTATTGGGATGGCACCTTTTGCAGCTCTTTACGGTCGTAAGTGCCGTTCACCTTTGTATTGGGACGAGGTAGGAGAGATGAAGACTATTGATCCGACTATCATGCCAGAACTTCTTGAGAAGATCGAGAATGTTCAGTTGATCAGGCAGAGAATGCTTACAGCGCAGAGTAGATTCAAGAGTTATGCTGATAAGCGTCGTCGAGACTTGGAGTTTGCAGTTGGAGATCGGGTTTTCTTGAGATTGTCTCCTCGAAAGGGGTTTGTTCGTTATGGTAAAGGTGGTAAGCTGAGTCCGAGATTTGTTGGGCCGTTTGAGATTACTGGCAGGGTTGGTAAGTTGGCATATCGGTTGGCTCTACCGGAAAACTTCTCTAATGTCCACGATGTGTTTCACGTGTCTAATTTGCGAAAATACAATCCGGATCCTTCTCATATTCTTGAGCCAGAGCCGTTACAGCTTCGTGAGAATTTGACTTATGACGAGCGTCCGATTCGTATTCTAGATCAGATGGACCGAGAGTTGAGGTCGAAGAGGATTCCGATGGTTAAGGTGTTGTGGAAGCATCACGGCATTGAGGAAGCTACGTGGGAGAGACGAGATCAGATGCAGCAGCAATACCCAGATCTTTTCCGTACATCAAGTAAGAATTTCGAGGACGAAATTTCTATAAGGGGGGGAGAATGTGAAACCCCACTTTCTTGCTTATCTCGTTTTACGTGCTTTACCTCGTTTTGCGTGCATATAACCTGTTTATGTGCTATAGGACCTAGAAAGTTATAATTTTGATTTCAATACTTCTAATACGTGCTAAATGTGCATTCATGAAATTTTCATCAAAAACGGAGTCAGAAAATTTATCGTCGATTTTCAGTGAATAGTGTTTTCGAAACACGTCCGCTATAATTTTGAAACTGGTCTTTTTAACCCTTCTAGACCTAGTCCACGGACTTTAATAGACCTGTGTTTGATGAAAACGGTTTTAAAATCGGCTTAAGAATTTATTAGGGTTTTTACACCGACTTTTGCGAAAATCGAGTTTTAAGCCGACTCGGGTGGAATTCTTTGAATGTAAAACTTCTTGTCACCTAAAAATAACTCACTTGAGATATCTTGGGGGTTGCATAATTAATTTTAACTTGGTGATCACTAAAATGCAATTAAAGACATTAAAAACACAAAAATACCTATTAAAATAACTTTGACTTTAATTAAAAAAAATTGACCTTATAAGCTATTGTCACCTACACACACTCACACAACACAAAAATACCACCACACACACACACATTGCCGAGGGGTTGAGGGAGAAAAGAGAAGAAAGAAAACTCAAGCTTTTCAATCAATTTTTCAAAGAAAAACCTAGTTTTTGTCCGTGAAACTTCGCACCGACTTGGATTCTGCTTGTTGGGCACGCATTGCACGCATTCCTAGGCTTATATCGCATCTAAGGTGAGAGAAAAATTCTAGATCTCAAAATGTCATTTTTGTGTTTTTGCGTATAAATGAAGATTGAACCGTTAGAATTGAAATCTGATGTTAGATTATTGCTCCTTGCATGCTAGGGATCATTATATACTAATACTACGAGTTTCTGTCGGATATAGCATAATTTTTTATTTTCCGGGTATTTAATTTTGATTAAAATGTTCAAAGTTGATTTAATTGAGTTGCGTTGCTCGAAATCGATTGCCGTCGATTTCTAAATACTTGATAATTACGTGTTAGCGCTGTTGTAATGCCGAATTTTCGATTACATTGTTTGTGTGGAAATCCGGAAAATCCAGCCATGACGTCATAGGGTTTTAGGGTTATCGGGCATGTTTTGGAGGTGTTATGGTGGATTTCCGAGAGGGCTAATGTAGTAGGTTGAATGGGTGAGTGATAGGAACTGATTTGGCAATGTTTGGATTAGTAGATTGTAAGTTATGAATTTTAGAAGTTAGGTTGTCATTCTTTAATTTCTTGAACGATGCCTTAGATGGTTGGGTAGTGTTCGAGTGATGAATGGTGAGTTGTTGTTGAGTAATTTAGAGTTTAATTATGAATATTATGCATGTCCGGTTAGATGGCCTACTTTGTCATCTAACTACGTTGTTTGATGTTTAATTTAATATTGATGATATATTGATGTTATATTGATGTTATTGATTGATTATTATTGAATGCGGGAATCGGGCACTCTTGTTGCTGATCTCCCAATTGATTGATCGATTTATGCTTGCATGATGATTGATGAATATGGAGCCTTGGTATGTGTGTGCCACCTCTCGGGCAGCGTCGGGCTGTCGGGTTGAAACCGGCATGACTGCCATAGGCTACCCCCAGCTCGCATGACGGAGATGTCATGGAGGGAAGGGGATAGTGAGGTACCTCGGGTGCGTGAGTAATGGGGAGTTATAAGAAGAACGGTTGAGATCGTGATGGCGTTTGGAGCTACACCAAATAGAGTATCCTTATTGAATGGTCATATAGTTATGTGATGATAGCTTTATTTATGTTATTATTGTTGTTGTGTGTTTACTTGCTCAAAGGACTAAATCCAAGGAGCGTAGTGAATACTGTCGAGATCTATCGGATCCTCACTGGGCTTATGTATATAAGCTCACTCTCTATTAATGCATGTTTCAGGTGTACTTTCACAAGATTACGGGTACGTGCCTCCTGAAGAGGAGAATGTGGAAAATGTGCCTTTTGTGGATGAGTCATATCTTCCCGAGTCTTATCCATGACTTTATATTGTTAAATGTCTTGTATATTAGTTTAATAGACTTTATATGCTTTACGGTTCTTAATGTAATAGATATTGAAAAGATGATGAACCAAATGATGTTAACTTAGCGGTTTCCTTTTGTCTATGGTTAAATTGTAGTTGTGTCTCAACTTACTTTTGAAATGTATGATAAAGTTGAGGTATTGTATGTCATGTTGGAACGGAGGCGTATAACGAGGATGTTTTATTGTATAATATGGTTGTGTTGTATGTTGTTGTTTATATTGAGGAATTACGGGATGTATGATGTTTTATGAGGTTGGTTTAGAACCTCGGAAATCTGTTTACTGTCGTTATGCCGCCGAAATTCCGTTGCGTCCTGACTGATCGTAGGTGGGGTCGAGTTGGGGCGTGACATTGTTTGGCACTGTAGCAAGGCCAAGAGTCTCAAGCAGCCATAAGGAGGGATTTTTGATCTTCAACTCTTCAATCCAAGCCTCTCCAAGCTTGGAACAAGTAGTTTAAGGTGTTTGCTAGTCTCTCGAGAGCTCTTGCGTGCATTGGTGAGGGATTCATGATTCTTTTTGCATATCTAAAATTGTTGCTCATATCTTGATTTGTTAAAAATGTGATCAAATGCTATTGTAATGCTTATCTATGCTATTATACTTTGTATATAGGTGCTAGAGAACACATTTAAACCATTAGAATGCATTTTAAATGGTTGGAATCGTTATTTTGATTTTTGAGGTGAATAGTGACGGGATTTCTAGGTTTTGTGTAATTGTGCATATTGGCTTGATTCATTGCTTCTAATAGAAGCCTTATGTGCTAATGAAGGTAGTCCAATAGCCCCGTGCGCTTAAATTGCTCCAAATTTGCATAAAACGTGAAATAGCTGACTTTGTAAAAGAGGTTTCGGGGTTAATGCTAATCCGGGTGGATTCGGACTTCACATTTGGTATTCTTAGGCTACCTAGGTGCTATAGAAGCTTTCCTAACCCTTGTTTGAAGCCCGGTTAATGTATGTGTAGTTCAAAGCTATAAGAGGAAAATTGGGGCTTTTGGGGTAATTGCGGGTAATTGAATGTGTTTGAGGGTTGTAGGGGTACTTTAAGAGTTAGTTAGAAGATTAGTATTGCTTCCCCTTGAATTTGAATCATTAATATGAGTTTGGAAGGAAAACAGATAGAATAACAAAGGGGTTTAAATGTAAATTCGATTGTCTTTCGCATCTAAAACCTTGGCATGACTCCTTATGTGTTTAAATGTGGTTTCAAGTTGTTTTGGAGCTTTTGGTATAATTCTATATGTATCTGGAATATGCCCCTTTGTAAAACTGCTTAATTGCTTGTATAAATTGCTTCTATTCTAACTGCTTCGAGGTCAACCTACTTTGTTGATCCTCCTATGTGTTATTGCTTATATTGTTGATATTGTATTGCCATTGTTAAGTGCATTGCATAGTGGTTGCGCAACCATAGTGTCAGGGGCGGATGTGTTGAATATCGGCTGGGAGGCAGAGGGCTTGCCAGTGGATATTCAAACTTCGTGCCCTAGTCCCTCATTCGCTTGGTCCGAAGATTGCCAGGGGATGTTGGGTCGTAGGATTATTGGGGTACATCCGGAGTACACCCACTGGAGTGATTGGGATTATGCTGGCTTATCATGATCGAGATCGTGGTTCGTGGATCGTGTTCATGGATTGAAGAATTGGAGTGTTGGGGTTAAGTGAAATGTATCCTTTTTAATGTGTGGTATTGGATCTTTAACATTCTTGAATGGTTTTCATTGCTATTAATGTTTAACTGTATTACTTGTTGCATTGCACGCCCCAGGAGACTTCATCCCTCACTGGGCAACAGTGTTGCTCATACCTCGATATCATGTTTCAGGAAGTGTTAAGGGTGATCCCCAGCTAGTTGAGGTGGTAGTGGAAGAGGAAGAAGTGCAGGCTGAGCCTTTGCCCTAGTAGCTGTGTGTTTGTTGTCTGAAGTGGATGTGATTTCTTGTTGTTTATGGGCACTTGTATTATTATATTATGGTCTATTTTGTGGCCTAAAGGCTATGTATATGCTTTGTAGTTGCAAGTTAATGATAGTTGGTTGTAGTAAGTGTAGTAATTCTATGGCTTGTAATAACTTTTAATTTCTTCTTTTAGTTCTTGCATGCTTGGGGGTGTATGTATAGATGTATGCTTGGTTTCAACTTCTAAGATTGTTCTAATGTTATCATAGATTGGCATGTTAAAAGGTTTAATGAAAAGTTAAGTTAGGTGCATGCTTGTGTGAATCTGAACTACTATATGCCTCAAGGCTCGGATGGCCTTGAACTTTTGAACTTTAGTTATAAAAGCTTATCTTAGTATATTGTGGCTATTTGAGCATTTACAGGTTTCCAGAATATCCACATCTGTCCGTTTGACGGGTCCGGACTTAACCTTTAGCGTGCGGTTGGGTCGGGGTGTTACGGAAGCCATTAACACGGCTTGCTATGTGCTTAATAGAGTGTTAATTAGATCTTTTATCAAGAAGACCCCTTATGAACTATGGAAAGGAAGAATACCAAATGTTGCTTATTTTAAGGTTTTCGGTTGTAAATTTTTATTCTAAAAACTAAAGACCACCTTCGAAAATTTGATGCTAAATCGGATGAAGGACTATTTTTAGGATATTCAACTAGAAGTAAGGCATATAGGGTATATAACAAAAGAACTCTACTAGTTGAAGAATTTATGCATGTAAACTTTGACGTAGCTAACCCCTTTGCATCGAAAAAGGATGATTATGATGATGTAGGTTTTCAACAAGTTGAGGCAGAAATGCAACCTACTAGAACAAAACTCCAAGAGGAGCCATCTCAAAGAGATCCAAAGGACACAACAATCGAAGGGGTTCAACAAGCATAAATGAGCAACATCCTCAAACTTCTCAAGAATTGCCTAAGTGTTGGAAATTTGTGAAAGATCATCCATGAGATCTAATCCTTGTGATCCCTTAAAAGGTGTATGAACTCGTTCCAATCTAAATGCCTTTTATGAATATGTTGCTTTTCTTTCTCAAATAAAGTCTAAGAATGTTAAAGAAGATTTGCATGACGAAAATTGGATTATATCCATGCAAGAAGAACTTAATCAATTTGAAAGAAATCAAGTATGACCATTAATTGAAAGGCCTAGTAACTATCCGATAATTGGTACAAAATGGGTATTTAGAAACAAACTAGATGAATCTAGGTTAGTAACTAGGAATAAGGCAAGACTAGTAGCACAAGGTTATAATCAAGAAGAAGGAATAGATTATGATGCAACCTTTTCACTGGTAGCTAGATTGGAATCTATACAAATGCTACATGCCTTTTCTTGCTTCATGAACTTTAAAATATTTCAAATGGATGTTAAAAGTGTTTTCCTAAATGGTTATCTTCAAGAATAAGTATTTGTAGAACAACTACCTGGTTTTGAAGATTCAAATTTGCCGAACCATGTTTTTAAACTCAAAAAGGCATTATATGGTTTAAAACAAACTCATAGAGCATGGTATGAGAGATTAAGTGGTTCTCTACTTAAAATGACTTCATTAGAAGAAAATTAGATTCAACATTATTTATAAAAGGCAAAGGAAAATATATTTTGCGTGTTTAAATATATGTTGATGACATCATTTTCGGTGCTACTAATGAATCTTTGTGTGAGTATTTTTCTTAGTGTATGCACAAAGAGTTTGAGATAAGCATGATAGGAGAATTAAGTTTTTTTCTCGAACTCCAAATCAAACAATCAAGTGAAGGAATTTTCATAAATCAAGCCAAATACACAAGAGAATTATTCAAGAAATTCGGGCTTGAAAAGGTCAAAGAGATTGGGACACCAATGGGAACATCAACTAAGCTTGACAAGGACAAAACAGGTAAACCAGTTGATGAAAAGAAGTATAGAGGTATGATCGGAAGCCTTTTATATTTAACTCTCTCTAGACCCGATATTATGTTTGTCGTATGTGCTCATTTTCAATCATGTCCTAAGAAATCACACCTAGGTGCCATAAAATGAATCTTTAGATATCTTAAAGGCACACAAGATTTAGGCTTATGGTATCCAAAAGGAACATCTTTTGAACTAATTGGGTATTCGGATGCCGATTATGCCAGTTGCAAAATAGATAGGAAGAGTACTAGCGGATATCAATGACACTCATCCGGACGAGTGAATCCGAATGAGTACAGCAGGGACCCAGTCAACCAGTTCCGAAGGTTTAAGGTTTTAAAATCCTCTTTTCAATTGTTTTGGCTCATTTTTCACTACCCACTTCAAAATTTCTTTTCTTCTCTCTCAAAAACCCATTTTCTTCAAATCAAAATCTTTTTTCCCCCAACAGAACTCTTTTTCAAAACTTTCTCACTACATCACAATCTCACTCCAAACCTTTCTCTTTCTACCATTGTTCCTCTCATGGCACTACCAAAGAAAAGTTGCAAGAAAAGCAAAACAACTAAGCAATAGGCTTCTCCTGAATCTTTTCCAAAACAAGATGTGATGTGGGGCAAATTGTTGGATGAAAAACTCTTTCAAGGTACTCATATTCTTAAGATTTTAGATTTTCATGGTTGGCTTCCATTATTGAAACTCAAAGATAATTCTTGTCCATTATGGGTTAAATAATTTTATGCAAATCTTGAACAATTGGAGGTTACTATTGGACCCAACACTGTTTCGGGATTTCTAAATGTCCCCCATGAAGGTATTCAAGAATATTCTCGCAAAAGTTGGCCTAAGGACTTAGCAACTAGTATGAGAAGGAATGTAATAGCATTTTCATAGGAAGGTTCAGGTCGTTCTTCTACTTCAATGCCCAAACGAAACCAACTAGTTATTGAAAAACGTCTTTTACTTCACATTATCATGGAAGTCATTACTCCTAGACGTATTCGAGATGGTTCTATTCCTCAATTTGCAGATTTTTTTTCTCTATATAATGTATCAAAAGCAACCAATTTCATTTCCATACATTATGCTTTATCATATGTGTCACACAAAAAGAATGATAATTTGCTAGCTTATGGTATGCCTTTCTGTCATATACTTGAAATGCTTGATATTGAAAATATTGGTGGTATTAGAAGGTCAAATCCTTGCACTTACATCCTTGGTGATGGCACTCTTCAACGAATGGGTATAGGTATTCTTAATCATCAGATTGTTGAGTTATGTGAATTAATGGTTGAAGGTAAAGAGGCTAGCAATGAAGGTACGTCTGATGTAGCTCAAGTTGGTGGTGATTTCGAGAATGATGAACAATGAGAGGATTTAGATGAATCGGATGAGGATCCTGTCATGGCTTACATTCTTGCAAAAAATAGAACCAAACATAGGGAAGATGCAATTAGTGGCCCAAATGGTTTGGGGGGGGGGGCAAGGAGGATCAACCAACATTTGCGGGGTGGTTTTGATGATGTTCTCAAATATCTCAAGGACATTGAAAATAAGATGAACACCGGCTTTGATAACCTCTCCAAGAAGATTGACACCGTTGAGACTAAGCTTAATAGGAGGCTTGGCATTATTTAAGATAAAGTGAAGCAAATTTATGCTTATATGCCCAATAAGTGATTTGGATGTTGTTGTCATCTTTTTCCATATTTCCCTCTTTTTATTTATGAATCATTTCTTTGGTCTTTGGATTAACTCCTTTATAACTTTATTATCTTTTGATGATGCCAAATGGGGATAAATATGTTGGTCATGTTATGCTATATCGACTATGTTTATGTTATGCATATGTTGGCTATGTTTATGCATATATGTTCACATGTTGTATTGCAATATGTTTATATGCTAAACATGCCCATATTAAGGGGGGACTAATGCAATAAAATTTTATCCCTTTAAGTCACATGTATGGATGCACAAATTGAGAAGGAGTTGGTCCACATAGTTAAAATGTTATCATCATCAAAAAAGGGGAGAATGTTAACATATACTATGTTTGGATTTTGATGTTGACTAAACTATTGCATGTCTTGAGTTAAAAATGCATTTTGGAAGAGCCAAATTCGTGAAGAAGCGCTTTGAAGAACAATCATATTGAAGAGGAAGAAAGATGAAGAATGTTATTGAAAGGACATCCTTGAAGACTCAAAGAATGAAGATAAGACATAAGGATGGAGAAGTGGCGTCATAAGGGGTATCGACATATTTCTAATTGTTTTCCTTAGTATTTGTCTGTTTAAGCTCAAGAACATTTTTCAAATGCTTAGCTTTCATTTTCCAAAATGGGTCTCAAAATGATTTTCTCACTTAAACATTTTCTCTATTCAAAAAATAATTTTGCAAAATCGTTATGGATTATTTCGGCAACATTAACTATTGAAAAAGACTGATTCGGACGAGTAACCCAATTGAGTGACTCGACAGGATCTATTTGACCGGATGGAGTCCAGTGATGGTCCGGACGAGTGACCTAGTCGAGTCACTTGACCGGATTCACCCATCTGAATGTTGTCCAATGAAATACGAACGAGTGACCCCCAAACGAGTGACCCGATCGAGCCACTCGACCGGGTTTACTCGACCGGTTATGGCAGATTTTGAATTTTATAACTCATTCTTTAAAGCCACAACTATCCCCCATTTGCAAAATAACTCCTCAATCTTCAAGCATTTAATACCAAGCTTTTAAGAGCCTTTATTACACATTTTTATTGCACAAATCTTGAGCTAAACACTTTCAAATCTTTGTGCATTCAAGATATTCACTTGTATTATCCAACTAACAAAGGAGTTAAATATTTGTATCTTTTTTGTACTCATTCTTGGTAGCTTGTAAACACTCTAGATCAATAGATTTAAGAGAATCATAGGATAAAGAGTGTTGAAATCTTCTTTGAGGGTTCAAAGAAAGGAAGAAGGTTGTATTATTCTTGTAGGCTCAAGAGTGGAATTGTATTGTTGGCTTATGCTTCACCAACTTGTGAAGGAGTACTACTAGTAAAGCTAGTGAAAATCCTAAGGGGAGAAGACCTTAGGTGGTAGAGTAGATTAGCGAACCACCCTAAAATTGATGTCTTCACCTATTTTTCTTTTCTCTCATTTCCTCTTTATATTTGTGCATGCATAGTATTTGTTAAATTGTTTCAAAGAATTAACTAGTCCAAACCATATCCAAAAAAAGTAGTAGCATTGCCCCTATATCCTAATTCACCCCCCTCTTAGGATAATTTGGCCTAATAGTAGCCTATATGAATATTGTGATATGATTTTGAAGAAAATGGTCATATCTATTGATGTAGCTAACCCACTTACCATAGCTATGAACTGGTCACGACTAGGTTATTATCTTGAGAATATGGATATGAGATATCATTGTATGTTGTACTAATACTATGTAATATAGCATTAGTGTAAGTGGGAGATTGTTAGAGATATGCCCTAATGCTATATATTTGGATGACATATTTTGGGCATTTTGACATTAACTTGTATATTATGGCATTGATGTCTATATGTTTCTTTACATATTGACTTGTTAGTGACATTCATATTCTCCTTCTTTTTCATATGAATGAGTCCTTAGTGTTTATCATTAGAAGATATGTATTCTAAAAAGGAGTTTAGAATGTATTGGCATATTTCATTGTCATGATAAATACTTAAAGTTATTCATAGTCCTGAGATTATTTGATCTGGGTTTCAATAATCTATTATGGACTATCATATGTGTTGTTACATTTTATTAACATAAAGATACTAATGATGGTGAGCCACGTGCCATAACAGTATGGGATGTGATTAACAAACATGTGGGTGGTTATTGGTAGAATAGATCATTGAATGTGACATTAATAACAAATCACATGGCTTGGGATTAATGATTTGTTATTTGTTGTTGTTGTGCAAGTGATCATTTGACTTGCGACATTACAGTTGTCATATGTATTGGGGTTTAATACTAGCATTTGGACAACGCTCATCTCTATGAGATGAGCAACATTTTCTTGTAGTTTTATTCTTCCAATATAGTGATTGACAAGTAGTTGTCAAGAAATGATCCATTAACCTCCGATGTGAGGCTATGTCCTATGCGATCTAATTATGGTTGTTTAATGAAAAAATCCTTAGCCGAGGTATGAATTGTGGACCAACTAGAGCTCTTATACTTTCAAGAGATGGTGACTTGCATCAAGTGAACAAAGCTTATGTTTCATGGCTTCTATGGCTTGTCTTGAAGAGGTATACCTTTATATTAGTTCTTGATTACATATATTTGTCATATATATATATTGATTATGTTAATTACATGATATCAAGATTAGGGCTTATGATAAACATGTGACGCCCGAGTTTTAGCCATGCATTCAATTACTGTTGCATCCCTTGTTTGCGCATTTCCTTCTGTGCATTATTAACTGTCTTCTTAAATTACTATTCACTCCGTTTTTAACTTCATGCTATTAGCGAATTAGCATTTTTATTAAATCATATTAATTGTTAGAGTAGTGGGAAAAATGTGTCATTTGAACATTAAAGTAACCTAACCTTTATTATCTATATATCATTTGGAGAAATTCTTTGAGTTGAGTTAATGGCTAGTTTATTGTTATGTGGAGTGAATTAATTTCTTGTACAAGTTATTAACTAAAGTAAAATGAGAAATAGTATGAGTAACTGCAGGCTCATGTGTTGATTTTAGTTAAACTAAATTCTAGCTCGATTTATATCTAGTTATAGCATGCTGGTTGAATCATTCTCATTTAAGGTTTTGAACTATTTTCTTAATTAACTTGTAGACTATTGAAAATATGGAACATATGTTAAGCTAAGGTATATAAAAGTGGTGTTTTGTTAAAAATAGAATTCTAATAGATATTGTATATATGCTAAATAAGCGAAGTTATAAGTTAGCTAACTTAGAATGAATGTTGTAGTTAAAGAGTAATTGAAGTAATGTTTGCTCATAGGTTCAAGGTGACTGGAAATAATGTGATTCAAACTTACATCTTGGAGCTCGGTAGAGGTGAGGGAGACTTCATCCTTATGTGCATAATAGTTTATTTACTTGTACTTAGATTATGTGCACTTATTGTCTATATATTGTGTGTGAGGGCAACCTACTTTGTTGTCCTTCAACCATGTGTTTATTGATTTATACTATTGTTATCATTTTGAGTGCATTGCATCGCGGTTGCGCAACCATTCGGGCATGGTAGTGTCGGGGAAACCGGGCGACATCGGGCTTGCCGGTCCACCTCGGCTACCATGGTTGCCCAGTCCCTCTCTCGCTTGGGATGCCGCCCAGGGAGAGTTGGGTCGTAGGATTTCGGGGTACATCCGGAGTACACCCATTTTGGAGTTATAAGGGGATACCGGCTTATCGATATCAGTGTCATTATTACATCGAGATTTCAGTTCGTGGCGTCGCTGGTGTGCCTCTGCCCTTCGGGGTATTCGCTTAGCCGGGACGTTACAGAAGTCAAAGTGTATCGTATCCTTTTTAATGTGTAGTAACTTGTTGTTTTAATTGTTCTTTGGTTGTAAAATGCTTTATTTGTACTAACTGCTGCATTGCACGTCCCTGGTAGACCTTATCCCTCACTGAGCAATTGTGATTGCTCATACCTCGCTAAACATGTTTCAGGAAGTGCTGAGGGTGAACCCCAACTAGTTGAGGTGCTAGTGGAAGAGAAAGAAGTTCAGGCTGAGCCTTTGCCCTAGTTGTTGTGTGTTTGTTGTCTAAGGTGGATTTGCCTTCTTGTTGTTACATGGTGTACTTGTATTGCTATAGCATGATCTATTTTGTGGCCTTAAGACTATGTATATTCTTGTAGTTGCAAGTTGAAAGCTGTTGGTTATAATGTTAGCTTTGAGATATTATGGTTTGTAATAACTTTTAATTCTCCTTTTAGTTCTTGCATGCTTGGGGGTGTATGTTTAGAGGTGTTGATTTCAACTTCTAAAATTGTTCTAATGTTATCATAGGATGGCATGTTAAAAAGGTTTAATGAAAAGTTAAGTTGGGTGCATGCATGTGTGATTTGGAGCTGTTGTTTGTCTCCTGGCTTGGATGACCTTGAACCTTTGAATTTTAATTATAAAAGCTTGTTTTAGTATATTGTGGCTATTTTGAGCATTTACAGGTTTGAAAAATGTCCGCAGTACAGAGGAAACTCTGTCCGGTTTTCCCTAAAATTTTGTGACCGGGTTTGGTATTGGGTTGAGAATAGCATGGTTATTAGAGCCTCCGGTCTCGTGAGGGATCGGGGCGTTACAGGTGTTATCAGAGCTTAGTTAGCTCTCAGCCGGGATAGGGTCCTCGGCCTGTCGGGTAGTAATCCTTGTGTGTGTGCTTGTTAAGTGTGTCTTGAAAGTGTGTGCTTGAATGTGTGATTGTGTGTCTTGAATTGATTGTGTGCACCTATGTGATATAGTTATGTGTTATGTCTTAAATGTGTGCTGAGTGAAGTGAAGTTGCATCGAATTGACCTCGTGAATCGTTACCTGCTTGAATTATTGATTGTACCGTATGTACTTGAGCATTTTGAATTAAGTTTTGTTGTGAATTGAATTGGTTTTGTTATGATTCGCACTTGAATGATTTTGTTGCTTACATTGCTTTATATGCTCTTTTATAATCATGCTTGCATAATAGTTTAAAGAATGTTTATACATATGCAATAGTTTGGCATTCATACATAGTCATTCGAATGGTAAGAAAAACTTCTTCCTCCCCTGAAGAGAGGTGATTAGTGGCTAGCCTTTCAAGTTATGTGGATTAGTAGGAACGTGAAGCGGTTGATCAACTCTTTTATTTGGGAATTGGTGTTGTAGGCAGAGCTCAGTTATTGGGATTCTTCTAAGGCCTTCTTCAGTGCTTAGCGGTCATAAATGGGTAGCTTCTTTTGGGGTTTCTATATGACAGTTCTCTGGAGCATATTCTTGGTATTTTTTTTATCAGGTATTCTTTTGGTATTCTTTTGTCGGCATCTCTCGGAAAAAAATTGGTATATGGATTCTTTTCAGCCTTATTATCTGGTATTATTTACAATACTCCTGCTCGGAACTTTTATTGGTATTTTCTCGCCGCTCTTAGTTGGGATTCCATTCTTCTATGGTTTTCATGCCAGCGGGATTCTTATTTGGATTTCGAAGTAGTATCTTTATTGGAGCCTTTATTTGGCCTTATTAAGTGAGGTTCGCAGACAATACTACTGGGATTTCTTAATGAGCTCCCACGAGAATTCGTATATGGTATTCTTGCTTAGCAACTGATGACGAATAATCGGAGTTGGTTTTCAGTTGATGAGGAGTTCTCTTGTGAAGAAGAATTGCGTGGACGCAATTAGTTTAAGGGGGGGAGGATGTGACGCCCGAGTTTTAGCCATGCATTCAATTACTGTTGCATCCCTTGTTTGCGCATTTCCTTCTGTGCATTATTAACTGTCTTCTTAAATTACTATTCACTCTGTTTTTAACTTCATGCTATTAGCGAATTAGCATTTTTATTAAATCATATTAATTGTTAGAGTAGTGGGAAAAATGTGTCATTTGAACATTAAAGTAACCTAACCTTTATTATCTATATATCATTTGGAGAAATTCTTTGAGTTGAGTTAATGGCTAGTTTATTGTTATGTGGAGTGAATTAATTTCTTGTACAAGTTATTAACTAAAGTAAAATGAGAAATAGTATGAGTAACTGCAGGCTCATGTGTTGATTTTAGTTAAACTAAATTCTAGCTCGATTTATATCTAGTTATAGCATGCTGGTTGAATCATTCTCATTTAAGGTTTTGAACTATTTTCTTAATTAACTTGTAGACTATTGAAAATATGGAACATATGTTAAGCTAAGGTATATAAAAGTGGTGTTTTGTTAAAAATAGAATTCTAATAGATATTGTATATATGCTAAATAAGCGAAGTTATAAGTTAGCTAACTTAGAATGAATGTTGTAGTTAAAGAGTAATTGAAGTAATGTTTGCTCATAGGTTCAAGGTGACTGGAAATAATGTGATTCAAACTTACATCTTGGAGCTCGGTAGAGGTGAGGGAGACTTCATCCTTATGTGCATAATAGTTTATTTACTTGTACTTAGATTATGTGCACTTATTGTCTATATATTGTGTGTGAGGGCAACCTACTTTGTTGTCTTTCAACCATGTGTTTATTGATTTATACTATTGTTATCATTTTGAGTGCATTGCATCGCGGTTGCGCAACCATTCGGGCATGGTAGTGTCGGGGAAACCGGGCGGCATCGGGCTTGCCGGTCCACCTCGGCTACCATGGTTGCCCAGTCCCTCTCTCGCTTGGGATGCCGCCCAGGGAGAGTTGGGTCGTAGGATTTCGGGGTACATCCGGAGTACACCCATTTTGGAGTTATAAGGGGATGCCGGCTTATCGATATCAGTGTCATTATTACATCGAGATTTCAGTTCGTGGCGTCGCTGGTGTGCCTCTGCCCTTCGGGGTATTCGCTTAGCCGGGACGTTACAGAAGTCAAAGTGTATCGTATCCTTTTTAATGTGTAGTAACTTGTTGTTTTAATTGTTCTTTGGTTGTAAAATGCTTTATTTGTACTAACTGCTGCATTGCACGTCCCTGGTAGACCTTATCCCTCACTGAGCAATTGTGATTGCTCATACCTCGCTAAACATGTTTCAGGAAGTGCTGAGGGTGAACCCCAACTAGTTGAGGTGCTAGTGGAAGAGAAAGAAGTTCAGGCTGAGCCTTTGCCCTAGTTGTTGTGTGTTTGTTGTCTAAGGTGGATTTGCCTTCTTGTTGTTACATGGTGTACTTGTATTGCTATAGCATGATCTATTTTGTGGCCTTAAGACTATGTATATTCTTGTAGTTGCAAGTTGAAAGCTGTTGGTTATAATGTTAGCTTTGAGATATTATGGTTTGTAATAACTTTTAATTCTCCTTTTAGTTCTTGCATGCTTGGGGGTGTATGTTTAGAGGTGTTGATTTCAACTTCTAAAATTGTTCTAATGTTATCATAGGATGGCATGTTAAAAAGGTTTAATGAAAAGTTAAGTTGGGTGCATGCATGTGTGATTTGGAGCTGTTGTTTGTCTCCTGGCTTGGATGACCTTGAACCTTTGAATTTTAATTATAAAAGCTTGTTTTAGTATATTGTGGCTATTTTGAGCATTTACAGGTTTGAAAAATGTCCGCAGTACAGAGGAAACTCTGTCCGTTTTTCCCTAAAATTTTGTGACCGGGTTTGGTATTGGGTTGAGAATAGCATGGTTATTAGAGCCTCCGGTCTCGTGAGGGATCGAGGCGTTACAGGATATGCTATAATCTAGAAAATTTTGAAATTCTAGTGGTGTTTTCGCTTTGTTTATAGCTAGTTGATATTCATAACCTTAATAGATCCTTCATGGTTTTCCAAAGGAAAGCTAAATAGATTGCTCATCAATTTTTCTCAAGTGATAATGTAACAGGTTTATTCATGATGAGATTGTTTACCACAATATTTGAAGAATTATTTCACAAGATTGGCATGAATCAACTCAGCAATCATTCTTGATATGCCAACATGACGGGGGAGACAAATACGCACTGTACTCTTTTTCCCTTTACTAGGCTTTGTTCTACTAGATTTTCCTAACAAGGTATTTAATGAGGCAGTATAATAGGTATAATAAAAAGATTATACTCATTTTTCTTCACTAGATATTTTTCTCGCTGGGTTTTTTCCTAATAAGGTTTTAACGAGATATATTCTTAAGAGATAAATATCCAAAGAGGATTGATGCAACTCGGTGGTGCGATATAAAAGGGTACAAAATTAACCAAGTTTTAATAACCCGCAAGTGCACGAATCTTGTAGAGTAGTGTGCTCTGAGTGCGAAATCGTATCCACAGGGAAGCTCGTTAGTTAGTTAGTGATGTAGAGTGTGAAAGTGTTAAAAGCGGTTAAGTGACAGTTTTGAAAAGGCGTTTGAATAGCGTGCGAAAATGTAAATTAAATTACAACTAAACTAACTAAGTAAGAGTGGAATACAAGGGAAAGGAATCCAGAGGGATGGATGCATGAGGCAGTCAATAAAGGCTCGACATTTAGGAGTCCAATTCTATGCAAGGGTTAAGCTACGAGCATGAACCTAGTCAATTACCTTAGTCTATTAAAGTCTCGATTACTAACTCTGATGTAGGTGGCGTTCCATCTACAAGTCCGTTATATAGCCGTAGTATAGATCTGTCCTTGCAACCTAGCGTAAAAGGTATGTTTTAACTAAGTAATCAATATCTCCTTACTAGTCTAGAGCTATGGTATAACCTATAGTCTCATGGAATCTAAGTTTGTCAAGCTATTGATTCATCATTAAAGCATGAATATATGGCACGAAGGTAAAGCAATCATAACATCTACTTAAAAGAATTACGTATGAAAGACAATATTGAATTAAAGCAAGCCATATATTGCAAGTGAATTGAATGAACTGAATCCGAGACCATATATTAAAAGACTGTCATTTACAATATCCTCCCCTAGATAATAGCTCTACTCAGATATAATAATAAATACAAGTAAGACAAATAAGAGAGTCAAGAAAGGCTCCCCTGATATGACGACTTTGTATTTCTGATTCCAGTAATTTGAGTAGAGGTCCGACACAAAATAGGTATTGGCGGAGATTCCCCTGAATAAGAGCTAATTGGGTAGAACTTCCCTCGAATAAGGGCTTATTTAAAAGCTACTCGGGCAGAACTTCCCCCGTATTCTTTTAATATTACTAAAATTAAACTAAACTAATATTTAAGACATAAACTAAAACTAAATTAAAAATAGAATTAGAACTAAATTAAAAACAAAATTAAAATTAAAATTAAAATAAATAATAAATAATAAATTCTAACTAAAATTACAACTGGGGTTGGGGTGTATTTATAGGGCACAAATCAGAGACGGTGTAACTAAAATTATAACTGTCGGGTTGCTCTAATTGGACGCCACAGTTTGGGCGGTGTGCTCAAGCGCGCATTTGGGGTGCTCGAGCGTGGTTCTGCAGGTCCAATCAGATGGTGCGGCGTGGGCGATTTGGGCGATGCGAGAGGGGCGCTCGAGCGCCTATTTAGGCGTACTCGAGCGCCCTTTTGCTGACTTTTCGGGCAAAACGTTTTGACTTTTGACCGAGGCGTTTTCGGGCTATTTTCAGCATTCTGAGTCTAATTATGCACTATTTTCGGCCAAATTCTTTCTCTATGAGCTCCATTCTTTCACCGGTTCCCGTGTTTCCCTTATCTCAACTTCTTGACTTGCAATTTCGATCGTTTCGGGTTTGATTTTCTACTTTTTAGTATTATCCTACATTGCATCGAAAGAAAATAAGTGTTTGCATTTATTTCTAAGTTAAGATACAAATGCAGTGCAAATACAATGGTTTGAGTGCTGCAATTACAGTCACATAAACATCCCCAAACCTAAACCTTGCTTGTCCTCAAGCAAGACTGTCTTTAATACAGCTTCAAAGCGAAATATTTCAAAAATTCTTACAAGTCAAAAACAAATGAATGCTATCTATCCCTTCTTTTTGTCAAAATTTTTCCAACATGAAACAAGAGAAATGCAATTAACTATCTTTAATCTATTTATCAGTTGATAACAAACATGATAAAAGAACCTTGTACATAGTTTTCTCAAATAGATACTCTTCTTGAAAATGGATTATTGATTGCTTCGGAGTACATATTTAGAAGTAAACTAAGCAAATTAAGTTCATTCAATTCCCTAGTTTCAAGATTTTCAAACAGATTGGACTTTGATATTCTCGCCTTTATTTGCAATCAAACTCTTGATCATACCTTAACATTTTTTACATTTGCCAGAAAAATATAAAAGTACAACTTTCTACTATCTCTTTGTTAGTGTTCAGTTTCCTTTACTTTCTGGATATCCCATGTAGCAGGCTTTAAGGCCAACAATCCATAGCCATTATGACCAAGGTTGCCAGGTTTTAAAGGGACCCCTACGTGTCTTAATCACCCGAGATATCCATACTCGAAACTTTACACTATAGCACATATCCGAAATTACAATATCTAGGATAGTGATGCTAAGAGATTTACAACATATTCACACCAAAATTATTCAACAACAAAGGTATGTACAACTTTTTTTATTTTTTTCTTTTTTTCATTATTTTCTTTGTTTTTTTTTTTTTTTTTTTTTAGAGTGTACATACAAACAGAGTAACAGAACATAATGTATAGACATGACATAAGTGTTTAGGTTTCAATCACAAGAAGTTCTCATAACAAACGATAATCCTATCTCAGTCCTTTCATAATCACATACGTATCAATTGAAGAAAGAAGAACAAGTAAGCTTACTAATGAATACAGTAACCCAAAGTTTTTCTTACAGAGTTTCCTCATAGTTTTTCACAGTACATAGCTAATAACACAGGTTCTCAAATCATCTAAATCATCTTCCTTTAGACAAGTAAGGTAGCAAAACACTCTTTCTCATGAACAAATTGGTGTATTTCTTGCATATTTTGAAAAATATTTTCATGAAATATGTGTACCCCCACACAGAAACTTTGTTTGTCCTCAAGCAAATAGCAATGTAAGACAGTGAGAGTGTAATATGCAAGTAACAACATAATGACAAATTCTACATCCCCAAACCTATGACTTGCTTACTGTTTAGCACATGTTAATCAGGTATAAAAGGAAATGTAGTTGGAAAGATATCACTTGATGTGAAGCATTTCTATGTTGATGTCAAAGCATTTCTACTATCTTTTGTCAAAAGATGCATCATTCTGCAATTAAAGATTAGCAGACAAAGCATTTACAGATTATCATCAACACAACAAAAAATAATTAGTTAATCTATACAAAATAGTATAAGGGGGTGATCAAAAAGAATTATGGTCAATGAAAATAACTAATATATTAAGCAAATGATTTAACTACCCAGACCATTTATACTCTTTTCTGGGGTTCTAGAGTTGTATTAAAACTACTTTAAGACTAGATCTTCCAGAGGTTTCTGCGCTCAAGACATCTAGTGATTTCCTTCAGCTCACTAAAGGCCAAAGCTAATTCCACAGGGTCAAGGTTTATTACAGTGGCGTTTTACGTCACAGATGTTACATCTGGTGTATGCTCACTCTCCTAACTACCTTATCAAGCAATATCCAACAAACCCAAACCACATTAAGCTGGTGGAGTAACTCACACTATAAGACAAAGTTAACAATTAAGCCAACCGTACACAGAAATGTACAGTGACCACTAGTATAATGACACTAGTACCTCTATGAATATTCCTCAAGATTACGACCCAAACTACATAAAGCTAGAGAAAGATTCACAGAGTATATGTAAAGGACATAAATTAAACAAATATTAACACAAAAGAGTACTAGGTTGTCTCCTAGTAGCGCCAAGTTTAACATCTTCAGCCAGACGGTTGTGTTGAGTTCTAATGCCTTTAACTTGGTAGACTCCTTTTAAGAAAGATAATCAGGGTCCCGAAGTTCAACAGATTCAACTTCTCGAGGGACTACCTTTGGATTGAATGCATGCTTCAATCGTTGCCCATTGACTATGAAGATACAGGCATCTTTGAGGTGC
Organism: Ehretia macrophylla; assembly: GCA_037974665.1. Taxonomy (NCBI): domain Eukaryota; kingdom Viridiplantae; phylum Streptophyta; class Magnoliopsida; order Boraginales; family Ehretiaceae; genus Ehretia; species Ehretia macrophylla. The sequence continues at coordinate 12,290,831 of CM075768.1, forward strand.
TTTATCTTGATAGCTCCAAAAGGATATGCTTCAAGCACCTCATAGGGACCATCCCACTTAGTTCTTAGTTTGCATGGGAAGAACCTCAGTCTAGAGTTAAACAACCAAACTTGATCAAAAGGAGAAAAGGTCTTCCTTCGAATAGATTTATCATGAATCCTCTTAATTTTCTCTTTGTAAAGTTTGGCATTCTCATAAGCTTCGAAGCGAAGCTCTTCCAGTTCACTCAGCGCCAATTTTCTACCTTCACCTGCCTGTTGTAAGTCAAAGTTCAAGGCCTTAATAGCCCAGTAGGCTTTATGTTCTAGTTCAACAGGGAGGTGACAAGCTTTACCGTATACTAATCTATACGGGGACATGCCGGTGGGAGTTTTGAAAGCAGTACGGTAGGCCCACAATGCATCGTGTAGATGACTTGACCAATCTTTTCGATCGAGCCTAACCGTTTGTTGAAGAATTGACTTGATTTCCCTATTCGACACTTCCATTTGTCCACTTGTTTGTGGATGGTAATACATTGCAATCTTGTGGTGGACTGAATATTTTCTTAATAGGGCTTCAAGTGTCCTGTGACGGAAATGTTGTCCTCCATCACTTAGAAGTACACGTGGCACCCCGATTCGAGAAAAGATGTTCTCTTTAATGAACTTGACCACAACTTTATGGTCATTGGTTCGGGTTGCTACTGCTTCTACCCACTTGGATACGTAGTCCACACCAACAAGAATATAAGTATAACCTGAGGAAGGAAGGAAGGGACCCATGAAGTGTATACACCAAACATCGAATATTTTGCATATAAGGATAGGTGTAAGAGGAATCATGTCCCTTCTTGAGATAGAGCGAGTTTGTTGACATTGAGGACAATTTTGACAAACTTGCTGGGCATCTTTAAAGAAAGTGGGCCAGAAGAACCCACATTGAAGGACTTTAGCAGTTGTCATTTTACCTTCAAAATGTCCACCACATGCTTCAGAGTAGCAAAATTGGAAGATGCTGTCAAATTCATCCTCAGGTATACATCTCCTAATGACTTGATCGGCACATATCTTGAAAAGATAGGGATTTTTCCAAATAAAATACTTGACTTGTGCCATGAATCATTCCTTTTCTCTTTTACCCCAGTGAGTTGAAAACTCTTTGGCAGCCAGATAGTTGACAAAGTGCGCATACCATGGGGTTTGATATGAGATGGCAAAAAGTTGGTCATCAGGGAATGTGTCTTTAAAAAGCAGAGTATTAATATGAGAATCACGTACCAAACGTGATAGACGATTGGCAACAGAGTTCTCATTTCCTTTCTTGTCATTGATCTCATGGTCGAACTCTTGAATGAGTAATAGCTAACGGATTAAACGAGGTTTTGAATCCTTTTTGGTTAGTAAATACCCCAAAGCAGCGCGGTTTGTGTAGACTATTACTTTAGATCCTAAGATGTAAGATCTGAACTTGTCCAGAGAGAAGACTACAACCAGCAATTCATTTTCAGTGGTTGTGTAATTCTTTTGTGCATCATCCAAGGTTTTGTTGTCATAATATATCACAGTTAGCAGCTTATGTGACGACACAGACCTAGCATATAGACATTTTATTAATTTGCATATATTTATTTTATTAAATTGCACTATTCTTGAAAAACGTGCCACGATAACTGTCGCATTCACTTAAATTATATTTAAGTGGCTTTCCCGAAATAATTATTTTATTATTTTATTTATTAAAATTTATTTTACTAACAATTTAAAATGATTTAATTTCACTATTTGAATGTGAAGCCTCGAACCCGGGAATAATTATTTTTATTATTATCACCATTTGTATTTCTTTAAATTATATTTAATTGATTTACATAAAGTCATTAATTTATTACTTTCATTATTTGTATTTATTTAAGTTATATTTAAATGATTTGCCAGGACACTTATTCTATTATTTTAATTACTTAAAATTGTTTTACATGTCTTTAAATTAATTTATCTTACTGTTCGAACGAGAAGCCCGAGCTCGAATCTGAATGAGCTAGTTTATTATTTTAATAATTATATTTATTTATGTTTTCCGGACCCGAACAAGTTGGATTATTTTCAATATTAATTATAATTATTTAAATTGGATTTAAAAGACTTGTTATAAATGATTATCTTATGTTTATTATTTATTTACATTTATTTGATGCAAACTGCTCGAGCCTAGAGAGACTTTTAATTTATTATATTAATTATTTTGTGTGCGTATTTGACTTAATTGTATTTGTTTGGTCTTATTTGCTTTTATGTGTTTTACTTTTAGGTTTAATTTGAGCCCAGGTAAAATTTTAAACTGTTTTATTATTATTTTTTTTTCCAAATTTGATATTTTTTTCCCCTGAATAATATTGTATTTAATATATTCGTTCATTGCTAGAATGTGCATTTCATGTCCCGAGCGTGAGAAAAATAAATATTTTTAGTGTCCCCGAATGAATAGTGATAGATTATTATTATTATTATTATTATTTTTTTTTTGGACCTTTAATATTCTAATTGATCTTCTACCTAAATTATAAGCTAATAGCATTTTAATGAGCCAATTTTTATGTTAGCTATTTATTTACTTAACTTATATACTTAGACATATATTACTAATAAAAAAAAAAAACAAGCCAACTTAGCAAAAGAAAGAAAAAGAAATTAGATTAGCAGCAGCATAGAGAAAAACGTGAAAACAAGCTAGGCCATTTGTTATATATATATATATATATATTATATATGTACATGTACTTAGATATTATAACACAAATAAAAGTCAAACAATTGTAAAAGAAAAAGAAAAGAAATGGCAAACCAGGAAGCAGACCCGTGAGGGTTTTTCTTTTTGAGCAAGAATTGATTTTCTTCATTTTCCTTCCATTTTAGCCAAGATCAAAGGTGGTTCTAGCTATTTTCCTTTTTCTCCTAGCTTTACCAAGGTGAGGGAGTTGCATTTTTATAATTATCAAAGTTTATGTTCATATATTGAAATTTTTGAGTTGTTGATTATTGCTATAATGCTTGTTATAAATGCTTAATATGTGTTTATTAGAGCCTATAGAGTAGACTTTTAAAGCTTGTTAGCAAATTTTATGGTAGAATGCATAGATTGATTGAAAGAGATGATGAATAGTATAGTGAATAGTGAAATCCGAAAATTTAGGGTTTTTTTTTTATATTTTGTTAATTAGATTGAATTGAGACTTCCTTTATGTGCTTTAGACATTAGTGAAACTAGAAAAAGACTCACGTAGGGTTGAATTACCCGAAAATGAGTTAAAATGCAAAATTTGTTAACTTTAAAAAAAGGACTTTTCTCGTTGTGCAATCCGGGTGCGTTTGGGCTATGGTTTGGGTATCCTTGGGGTAAGGAAGCACTTTTGGTGCTTTCGTTACGTGAAAATGGGGTTCGGTTAGTATAGTTATAATTCAAACCCTCTCGGGGCCTTCCCGAGCTTTAACTTCTAAAATGGATTTTTATGATCTTAATAGGTGTCTTTGGGCTTAATTAAGAATATAGTATGATTAGGATGTGGTTTGGAAACCTTGAAACGTGCATAGGAGAAAAAAATCTTGGTTAAAGAAAGGGGAAAAGTAGTTTTTAGCCATTCTTGTTGCATTTGGAACTTGTAGTTGAGTTGTCTTGCATTGTATTGACTATCTAAAGTATAATAAAGTTATTTGAATTGATTTTGAGTAAAAGTCATGTTGATTGCTACTTTTGGTACTATAAAGCTATTCCGTGCTATTGTAAACATATATTGTGCTTATATGTGAGGGCAGCCTACTTTGTCGACTCTCTTATGTGTTATTTGATATCTTGAATGCTTGTGACTTGTCTCGGGGTTGCGTAACCTTATCGGACATGGTAGCGTCGAGAAACACGGGCGGCATCGGGCTTGCCCTGCTCCCTCGACTACTATGGTGCCTATTCCCTTCTCGCTGAGGCATACTCCACTACCCCAGAGGCGTGGTTCACCTACTAGGCATGGACCTCCCTCAGGAGAAAGGGTCGTAGGATTGGGATACATCCGGAGTATCCCAACTTGTTGGTGTATGGGTTTGCTGGCACTTGCATAAAGTTCGTGGCTCGTGATTCGAGATCGAAGACTTGAAGTGGAACCGTATCCTTTTTAATGTGGTTAATTACTTGACTATTGATCTTATTGTTTTATGTTATATATGACTTCCTGTGATTGCATATCATATTGCACGCCCCGGTATGCTGCATCACCTCCCTCACTGAGTAACTTAGGTTACTCATTCCTCATTTTAATATGTTACAGGGGAAGTTAGAATAACTACCTTGAGTGCCGTGTTGCGGGTTGCCTATCGCGCTGAGGTTGGATGCCTACATGTGAATTGTGTGAAGTTGCCGTTATATGATCTACTTTGAAGCTTGGCCTTGTATGTATTTGTTAGGCTTGAAGGAGTTTGTGTTGTAATTTAAAGTTTAAGCTCGTGTTATTTGTATTTGGGATGTAATATTTGAAGTTAGGCTTTACCGCATTGAATGCATGCTTGTGTGGATGATGAAAACTAATTAGTTGGTTGGACACAAATTATAAGAAAGCTTATTTGTTAATATAGAGTGGTATGATAAGTGGATTAAAAAGATAGAATTTCAATGGGTTTAATTTTGTATGCTTGTGTGATATATTGTTGGGTTTCAAGGCTCGGATGGTCTTGAGGAGCTAGTTGGCTTTATGAATCTTGTAAACTAGGTTGTATGAATGGTTGATTGTGGTCCAAGACTTGTATGTGATTGTTGGCAGGTTTCTAGATAGTCCTATATATAAGGGAAACTCCGTCCGTTTTTCCTAAAATTTCATGCCCGAGGTTTGGAATTGGGTGAGAATAGCATGATAAATAGGAGTCCCGGTCTCGTGAGGGATCGGGGCGCTACAGCTTATCCCTACGCTGTCCTAATACAACTATGACGCCCGAGACCCTAACATGTCTATATTAATTGTTGCATACTTTATTTGTGCATTTAAAATGTACATTTACTTATTTTAAGAATAATTACTATTCATAGTAAAATTTGAATGTCCTTTTTTTTCTGAATTTACATTTTTTCCATGATATGTGACTCATATAAGATAGGAGAAAAATGTTATTTTGTGCATCAAATTTTTGGAGTACATTTACGTGCATTTATTACAGATATGTACATTTAATTGAGAATAACATGCAAATAAAATAATTAGAATATATTTATAGCTGCGAAACTGCATTTTTATTTGCTAGTGAACTTATTCATTGTTCTACGTGCAATCAGTTGCCTTTAACATGCATTTATATCAAACTATGAGCATACATCTAATTTAACAAGAAATTTCATCTATTAACATGTATTGCATCAATATAAATGCATTATTATGTAAGTAGGCACATTTAATTGGTTAATGTGCATAATTCCCATTTTACGTGCAGTTTCAAGACTTCTCGAACATTTTTGAAAATCGTAAGAATCGTAGAAAGTAATTAACGTAGACAATTAGAAATTGGAGTAATTAAATACTTAGATTTTAACCAAAATGGCAAACTAGTAAATAAGTATTTAGTTAGGGGCAAGTTAGTCATTAGGATTATATATATTTTATTATACATACATACACATACATATTATATACACACTCACACAAAACACAAACATATAAACACACACCACACAAACAACATATACACATACACACACACAATCACGTAGCTGAAAACACACACACATCAACACACACTCTACACAGACATACATCTAAAAATCAAGGAAGAAAGAAGAAAGATAGGAGCTAGATCTTGCCCTCTCAAGATTTGTATCATCATTTCTTGAGATTATAAGGTGAGGGAAATCCTTTAAAAACTGATTTTAGAAGTTATATTGTATATATATGTGTTGTTGAGTAAGAAATTGTTGTATTATACAAGTTTAGACATGTATATGATTGCAGGATTTTTGTTGTAGCTGCTGTATTGTGTGAACTATTTGAGCATGTAACCTCTGAGGAAAAATTCTGGAAAAATATGTATGTTCATCTAGACTTTGAGAGGAATAATTCTTGTTTAAGTCAAGTCATGAGGAAAAAGCATTTACTTGCCCGAAATTGCCAAAATCAGTGAGGTTTGTAGTTGAGCTGGTGCAGGATAGATTTGCTTGCCTGAATTTTGTGGTATTTTTGACCTAGTATTACTATCTAGAAAAAATTGGAAAATTAAGGTAGGAAGTTTGATCAGTTAGGAACAAACTTTGTTTAGACTGAAAAATTAGGAAAAAACGTTTAGGGCTTCAAAAACAATAAACCATCTAGTATTACTTGGGTAGAACTTCCCCTGAGTAAGGGCTTATTTAAAAGCTACTCGAGCAAAACTTCCCCCGTATTCTTCTAATACTACTAAAATTAAACTAAACTAATATTTAAGACAGAAATTAAAACTAAATTAAAAACAGAATTAAAACTAAATTAAAAATAAAATAAAAACAAAAAATAAGTAATAAATTCTAACTAAAATTAAAATTGGGGTTGGGGCGTATTTATAGGGCACAAATTAGAGGCGCGCTCGAGTGCCCAGCGCGCCTCTGCTACCGTCGGGTTGCTCAAATTGGACGTCGCGGTTTGGGCGGTGCACTCGAGCTCGCATTTGGGGTGCTCGAGCGCAGTTCTGCAGGTCCAATTAGATGGTGCGGTGTAAGCGGTTTGGGCGGTGCAAGAGGGGCGCTCAAGCGCCTATTGGGATGCTCGAGCGCCCTTTCGTTGACTTTTCGGGCGTAACTTTTTGACTTTTGACCGAGCGTTTGACTGAGGTATTTTCGGGCTATTTTCAGCGTTCCGAGTCTGATTATTTAATTATCAAAATTGATGGATGTTCATCCCCCATCTTATTAAACGAGCATCTCCTCTAGATGGATTGTGGTTTGTTATTATCTTAACTCTCATAGAGATAATGTTTGTCTAAGCCCTATATTATGAGTCTATATAAAAGTCTAACAATGCGTAACTTTTCTTGTATATTGGCAATAAATAGGGCTCTCTACATTGAAAAGTTACACAAAAAATCAATACATGTTTTTTCTCCCTTCATCTATTATATTTCTTTTTGCTTTTATTGTCTTTTCTAGTTTCTCTCTAGTTTCATAATAGAAACTAGTTTTTTATTATTATTTTAGAGCTTTCTATGTCAATTTCACCCTAATAACACTTTAGATTTTAGCTAGAACACTAATATCTTATTCTTTTTGACTTTTTTAATTTTTACATTTCAAAATCTACATTTTGAACTTTCATATTCATTTCAAAGGCTATATCCTTAATGGTCATATCTATTATATATACAATTTTGTTGATCCATCTTTGAGTAAAAAGATAATTATCAAACACTAAAATAACATAATAAGAATTATAGTGTTATTAGAAAAAAATTATATAAAAGTTACTTTTTATTGAAAAGTTAGTGCATAAAGTTAAAACATAAAAAATAAATATAAAAATTATTGAATTTGTTATAATTAAAAAAATATATATAATATAAAACTTATAACATAAAAGAAGACAAAATAATAGAAAAATAATAGGGAGTAAGATATGACGCCACTTTCTTTCCTCGAATGTAAAAAGTGAAAATAGAAGAATAAATAATTTCATAAAATGAAGCATGGGATAGAAAACTTATTACTGAGGACAAAATGTTTTCTAATTCAATATTTTAACTAAAGAGCCAAAATAAAGAAGGCCTTGAGATAATTTCAAGTGGAGACAGGCAAGGAATGTAGAAAAACGAAGAAAAGAATAGTAAATTTTTTACCTTAATTAGAGACCATTAGGGGGCACACTTCAAATGACTTAACTATTATGCTCATATCGTTTGAACAAAAAGGGGATCCACTAGTGGTTATTATACGTGTAACAAATATTACGTCACATCTTGTTGATATTCATTTTTGGTCCAACATGTTGGATCTCATGATACGATGCAAATATGCTCAATTCTTAAACCTCACATTGTCAAGACTTATATATTTTGTCTTTCTTAATTTATTGAGTTCCTTGATAAAATCAACAACATCTCTTTCAAACTCGACCCTGTGAAAATGATAATTATAATTGTATTAATAATTTATAATCGTTATAGTTTACTCATAATATTATAACTTCATAAGCTAATCCTTCCCTACCTTTTTTTTTTTTTGTTAAGACATACAATACTTCACACAGGGGCGGAGATAATGGGGGATCGGGGGGCCCAGGCCCCCAATCCTGCAATTTGTTTTCTTTTTAATTTATGTACTATTTTGAAAAAAAGTTCTATAAGCCACTACAAGAAAACTGTCAATAGGCGATGGTAGTAAGGCAACGAACATCAAACCACCTCTATTTAGCAACAACTCAAGGGCGAATGTTTCGCAGTAAAATTTGCACTAACTTAGGGATGAATTTGTGACAAATAATTGGTGACGGTTAGGACAAACCGTTACTACGGCGTCGCACATTATAGCGACTAATTAACAACGATCCTTCAATATTGTGCCTTTTTATACCTAATCGTCACTAAGACACCGCTTATTTGCAACCAATTAGTGAAGCTTCTCCATAAAAAGGCGGGATATAAACAGACCGTCACTAATTAGTCACTAGTGTGCAACATCGTACCTACGATTACCAATATCCTACCTTCACCTCTAATAGTCATCCCCGACTCGTCACATATTAGTGACAAATTAACGACGCAAGATAGTAACATGCCTTTACATTTAACGGTCGTCGCCCATTCATCTCAAATTAGAGATGAATTAGCCATGCAAGCTAATATCCTGCCTTTACATTTAATAGTCGTTGCTTATCCGTCGCAAATAAGCAAGGAATTAGTAGCAATTTTTTAACATTGATTACTAACCCGCTAAAATTTACAGTGTCATCGCTAATTTGTCATAGTTGCGACAAATTAGCAATAACTTTGGATTTTTTTAAAATAAATTAAATAATTAAGGATTTGGAGAAAGTGCATTGCCATATATAAATCTTGAATTATATATATATATATATATATTTCAGATTTATGTAATTTTTTAATTTTTTATGCTAATTATTTATACAAATTGTGAATTTAATTACTATTAATTTTGTATGTAATTGTTGTTAATTTTTATGTTAATTCTTTATGTAAATTATTAATTTAATTGTTGTTAATTTAGAATGTAATTGTTGTAAATTTTGTATGTAAGTTGTTCATTTTTTATGTCAATTATTTGTGTACATTTTTAATTTAATTGTTGTAATTTTATGCTAAATAATTTTAATTATCATTATGTGTCATAAAAATAACAATTTTTAATTTTTAATTGCAGGCTAGGTGTAACGGAATGGTCTAGCAGGCCACATAGGTATTGCAGCAGATCTAACGGTACTACCTATTGATCACGACGCAATCTTTCACAAGGCGGCATATGGAACGAATAGAGGATGAGTGTACGGACTCGGGTCACAGGGGCTCCGTATAGGAGGGTCTACACACATTGTCCTACTATCGGGCCCTTAGATCTTAGAATGGGATGTCGAAAAGCCCGTTACCAGAGCAACATCAGACTTGAGGGAACAAGTGACAGGGCAAAGCCAACTGCTCCAATAGTAGAGTGAACAACTCTATGATACCCCGAACCTGGCATGTATTCAATAGCATTTAAAGTTCATTTAAATTGCATTTTATTGACCTTTCACCTTCTTTGACCAAACTAGTTGACTTTTCATCTACATTGACCAACTAGGACAAGGTGGGAATTTTGAAAATGTTTAATAAAAGGCAAACTTGGGATTAGAAATAAAAAAATGCAATGTTAAGTTGGTCAAATTTTGGGTCAACTTTGGAGTTAAATCTGAACCAATTGGGGAAGATTTAGGTAGCAAATTTTATATGGTTGAAAAGCTCTATGAGTCTAGTTTCTGAGGCTTCAAACCGTTCATGAATTGGAGTTTTCTAGAAGACGTTATGGCCGTTTTCGTAAGGTCGTGCATAGCTGTTTTGGTTTAGCGGGTTGACCGAATTTTGACCTTTGACTTCTTATCATTTTTTTTTCTAAATAAGCAGAATGCACACGAAAAAAATAGAGAAAAAAAGGCTTGAAACCATGAGGAAAAGAAGGAGAAAAAAAAGAAGAAAATCTCAACTTCAAATCTTCGATTCTTCGCGTGGGCTTGTGCGGGGTGGTTTCCGAGGCACTCTACGAGGTTTTCCTAGCGTCTAGGAGCGTCTAAGGTGAGGGTTTCATCGTTATTTGCGCATTTGAAATATTTGTATCTAAACTTTGATTTTTGGATTTTATGCGTAGATTGTTGTTTTAATCATTTTGTTGCTTAAAGAATGTTCCTTGTTGATTGTAGAACATGTATTTATAGCTTTTTAACATTTTCTATGGTTAAATATTGGAATTGAAATATAAATTGTGTGATGAATAGTAAATTGTGAATAGTAAACCCCCGTTTCGATGAAGTTGCTCCGTTACGCGTTCTGTTGATGTAGGAAGATGCTAGATATGCTAGAATGCCTAAATGTGTGGTTTAATTGGAATGTGTAATGAAAAAATAGAGAAAAACGGCTTAGTGAAAGTCGGGGTCGTTTAGGACGAGTTTGGCATTTTCTCGTTTTGCGTGTTGGCATTGTTTCGGGAGGCCATGGAAGCACTTTTGGTGCGATTATGGCATTGGTTGAGTGTTTGGTTGGTATAGTTATAGTTCAAACGAGCAAATGGGGAAATCGGGGCTTTGCGCGAATTCTAGGGTAAAGTAGGGTTTCGGGGTCCTTGGACGTGCCTTATGGTGACCTAGGAGGATTGGCGAAGTCGGTTTCTAGAACTCGTGGCTCGTTTGGAAATGGTAGTGTTTTGATAGTTGGGGTCGATTTGTGATTTTGCTTGTTATCTTGATATTATGCCTATAGAATGCTTAGGGTTGCTTGATATACTTGTTTAATTGGTGTTATTGTTGCTTATTATTGCTTGTTATGCTTGAAAAGTTAGTTGAATGCTAGTATTGATTGTGATTGCTTGTTATCTCGTTTGTTGTCACTATTTTGTATTGTTGTGCTATCACTCGTTTATTGCCTTGTATCGAGTCTTGCATTGCATAGTGTCAGCACGTGAGTGATGGGCCTCTCTGGGTAGCCTCGGGTTGCCAGTGTTGGTTGCTCTAGCTCCGTAGCTATTCCCTCTTCTCGCTTGGGCTGCCTCCTAGGGAGATTTGGGTCGTAGATTGATGGATACTTCCGGGGTATTCCAAACTGGTGTTATAAGGTGGATGCGCGCTTATTGTCATCATTGTCAACATCAAGCTCGAGATTGATGTATCGCTCGTGAAATGGTACATTGCTCGTATGAGTGAACCATAGCCTTCAAAGTGTGGTATAGCTTTGAATGGTTGTGTTAATGCTTTCAGTAATTGCTTATTGTATTGATTATTTGTTTTGATTGCTTATTTATCAGTTATATTGCTTAACTGTCTTATTTTCATTGCACGACTTTCTTTCTCTCCAATTCGATAGCTGTCTCGCCCTCACTGAGTATACGTGTTGTGTATACTCACTTCTCACCACCACATTTCAGGAAATGCCATGTTAGCTGGAAAGTTCGTGATTTCGTGAAAGTCCGTGCTTGAAGAGTTGTCCTGCGTGCCTATGTGACTTGAGTTGTCAAAGTTGTAAAGTTGTATGCTTTTATGTATTATATGTATTTAATGTTAAAGGGGATGTAATTTAAGTTTCACTAGATTATGTATTTAGTTAATGTAGCTTAACTTCAATGTATATTTGTAATGACAAAGGAAAAGAGATAGAAAGGTATGATAGTCTAGCTTATGATATAGGTTGGTGTAGTTTAATTGCTAAGCTTGAATGTATATCTACTTGTATTTTGCTTGTTGTGAACCAAGGCTCAGATGGCCTTGAGGTGGTTGAATGTTTGGACATGGTATTGGTTCCCTTATATGTTATCGCAGGTTTTACTTTTCGCCTAGAAACAGGGGAGACTCCGTCTGTTTTCCCTGAAAATTTATGCCCGGGTTTGGTTTGGGTTATGTTTAGATCGATTGATAGAACTCCCGGTCTCGAGAGAGATCGGGGTATTACAGGTGGTATCAGAGCTTGTTTAGCTCATAAGTCGAGACAGGGTCCTCGGTCTGGTGGGTAGTGGTCCTTGAATGTGTGCTTGTTAAGTGTGTCTTGAAAGTGTATGCTTGTATGTGAGATTATGTGTCTTGACATGAATGTGTGCTCCTATGTGATATAGTTATGTGTTATGCGTTAATTGTGTGCTAAGTGAAGTAAAGTGTCTAGTTGTGCATTGAATTGACCTATCGAATCGACCTCGTGGATTGTTATTTGCTTGAAGTATTGCTTTTAATGTGTGTACTGAAATGTCTTGAATTAGCTATGCCATGATTTGAATTGATTATGCTGTGCTTGACTTGATTGTTATGCTTGAGTGACCTTGTTGAATAAACTATTTTGTAAACTTGCTGGCATAATAGCTTAAGGCATATGTATAACTGTGATATATTGGCATTCATACATGTCCTATTGAAATGGTAAGTAAGTCCTCTTCCTCCCCTGAAGAAAGTGGTTCACCGCTGGCTTTTCAAGGTGTATGGATTGGCAGGAAATGAATGGCATTTGACTAGCCTTTATTTGGGAATTGGTGTTTGCTTTTGGAGCTCGGTTATTGGTGAATCTCTATGGTCTTCCTCTGTGCTTAACGGTTGTGAAAGAATAGCTTTCTCTTGGGGTTTATTTGGTTGTTCTTTGGAGCATTCTTTGGTTTTCTTAATGGGTATTCTTTGGAGACTTATGTTGGCATTTCTCGGTCGATTTGGCTATTGGGATTTCAATCGGCCTTACTGCACAGTATTATCTAGGGTATATGTGTCTCTGTCTTTATTGGTATGATACTGGCATCCCTGATTGGAAATTCTTCAATGGTAATTTCTGGAATTCTCAGTGGCCAATTATTTAGTATTTATTTATTAGGCAAACTTGGCTACTTTCTTATTGGAGCATTGTCTCGGATATCTTCTTCAGTGTTCCTCAGTAGGTTTAGTATTTGGAGTTCCTATCAGACTTATTGAATAATACTACTTATGGTATTCTTTGAAATTCTTATTAGGCGTTCTCTTGGTATTTTCCTTGTTGGCAAAGTTGTATGAAGTTCTCACTTGGCAAACAGTGAAGAGGCCTCAGAGTTTGGTCTCGGTATATTGTTCATCAGTTCGGTGTTTATCCTTGGAGTTTTCGTCCATCTGGGAAACTATGTTTGTTATTCAACTTGGTTGTCTTATTGGGCACATTATATTTTCTCTGTTATTTCCTTTGACATTCCTCTCAGCATTTGATAGCAAAACTCGGAATCTAAATGGTTGTTCCATGAGGTTATTATTTGGAAGGCTTCTTTGGAACTTTGGAAATATATTTGATTGGGTTCTTGGTATTTTCTTCAACACTCTTAACAGGGAATTCTTCTATGAAATCCATGACCAGCGGGGTACTTCTTTGGACCTCTAGATAGAATCTTTGTTGGAGCTTTTATTTGGCTTCTTGCTTGGGAATTCTCGGGCAGTAACAGTTAGACTTCTATTGGAGATTCGTGCGTGATGTATTCTTCTTGTCGTTATTGTGTGGTATTAATGACATCTACAGTATCTTTGTTTTAGTCTTTATTGGTATTATCTCGGCGTTTCTGGTTGGAATTTATTCTTCTTCGGTATTGTGTCAACGAGATTCTTGTACGGTATCTGCATTTGAGCTTCTATTTGGCGTTACTACTTGGCATTTCTACTTGAACTTTCCTATTGGTCATCTTGATTAAATACTTTTTCAGTAGCTAATGAAGACTAGTCAGAGTTGGATTGTAGATGATGCAGAGTCCTATTGGAAGAAGAATTGCGAGGACGCAATTGTTTTAAGGGGGGGATGATATGATACCCCGAACCTGGCATGTATTCAATAGCATTTAAAGTTCATTTAAATTGCATTTTATTGACCTTTCACCTTCTTTGACCAAACTAGTTGACTTTTCATCTACATTGACCAACTAGGACAAGGTGGGAATTTTGGAAATGTTTAATAAAAGGCAAACTTGGGATTAGAAATAAAAAAATGCAATGTTAAGTTGGTCAAATTTTGGGTCAACTTTGGAGTTAAATCTGAACCAATTGGGGAAGAGTTAGGTAGCAAATTATATATGGTTGAAAAGCTCTATGAGTCTAGTTTCTGAGGCTTCAAACCGTTCGTGAATTGGAGTTTTCTAGAAGACGTTATGGCCATTTTTGTAAGGTCGCGCATAGCTGTTTTGGTTTAGCGGGTTGACCGAATTTTGACCTTTGACTTCTTATCATTTTTTTTTTTCTAAATAAGCAGAATGCACACGAAAAAAACAGAGAAAAAAAGGCTTGAAACCATGAGGAAAAGAAGGAGAAAAAAAAGAAGAAAATCTCAACTTCAAATCTTCGATTCTTCGCGTGGGCTTGTGCGGGGTGGTTTCCGAGGCACTCTACGAGGTTTTCCTAGCGTCTAGGAGCGTCTAAGGTGAGGGTTTCATCGTTATTTGCGCATTTGAAATATTTGTATCTAAACTTTGATTTTTGGATTTTATGCGTAGATTGTTGTTTTAATCGTTTTGTTGCTTAAAGAATGTTCCTTGTTGATTGTAGAACATGTATTTATAGCTTTTTAACATTTTCTGTGGTTAAATATTGGAATTGAAATATAAATTGTGTGATGAATAGTAAATTGTGAATAGTAAACCCCCGTTTCGATGAAGTTGCTCCGTTACGCGTTCTGTTGATGTAGGAAGATGCTAGATATGCTAGAATGCCTAAATGTGTGGTTTAATTGGAATGTGTAATGGAAAAACGAAGAAAAACGACTTAGTGAAAGTCGGGGTCGTTTAGGTCGAGTTTGGCATTTTCTCGTTTTGCGTGTTGGCATTGTTTCGGGAGGCCATGGAAGCACTTTTGGTACAATTATGGCATTGGTTGGGTGTTTGGTTGGTATAGTTGTAGTTCAAACGAGCAAAGGGGGAATCGGGGCTTTGCGCGAATTCTAGGGTAAAGTAGGGTTTCGGGGTCCTTGGACGTGCCTTATGGTGACCTAGGAGGATTGGCGAAGTCGGTTTCCAGAACTCGTGGCTCGTTTGGAAATGGTAGTGTTTTGATAGTTGGGGTCGATTTGTGATTTTGCTTGTTATCTTGATATTATGCCTATAGAATGCTTAGGGTTGCTTGATATACTTGTTTAATTGGTGTTATTGTTGCTTATTATTGCTTGTTATGCTTGAAAAGTTAGTTGAATGCTAGTATTGATTGTGATTGCTTGTTATCTCGTTTGTTGTCACTAGTTTGTATTGTTGTGCTATAGCTCGTTTATTGCCTTGTATCGAGTCTTGCATTGCATAGTGTCAGCACGTGAGTGATGGGCCTCTCTGGATAGCCTCGGGTTTCCAGTGTTGGTTGCTCTAGCTCCGTAGCTATTCCCTCTTCTCGCTTGGGCTGCTTCCTAGGGAGATTTGGGTTGTAGATTGATGGATACTTCCGGGGTATTCCAAACTGGTGTTATAAGGTGGATGCGCGCTTATTGTCATCGTTGTCAACATCAAGCTCGAGATTGATGTATCGCTCGTGAAATGGTACATTGCTCGTATGAGTGAACCATAGCCTTCAAAGTGTGGTATAGCTTTGAATGGTTGTGTTAATGCTTTCAGTAATTGCTTATTGTATTGATTATTTGTTTTGATTGCTTATTTATCAGTTATATTGCTTAACTGTCTTATTTGCATTGCACGACTTTCTTTCTCTCCAATTCGATAGCTGTCTCGCCCTCACTGAGTATACGTGTTGTGTATACTCACTCCTCACCACCACATTTCAGGAAATGCCATGTTAGCTGAAAAGTTCGTGATTTCGTGAAAGTCCGTGCTTGAAGAGTTGTCCTGCGTGCCTATGTGACTTGAGTTGTCAAAGTTGTAAAGTTGTATGCTTTTATGATGCAAACCAACCATCCACATTCATTGCACTTTTGGATGAATTTTCCAGCAAAGATTCAAGTCAAGATTCTATTTTCAAGATTCAAGAACTTCAAGATTCTTCAAGAAGTTTCAAGAAGATTCGAAGATTTAGTCAAGATTTGATTTCTTTGTAATTTTATCCTAGTTTTAGTTTTCAGTTTTAGTTTAATTTCCTATGGACGAATTTAGGTGTTCACACTAGGAGAGAGACTTTCTTGGGCTACAAGATTAGGTGTTCACACTAGAAAGGAGCTTTTCTTGGGCTGCAAGTTTGCTTCCTTTTTAGTTACTATTCACGTCACTATTCACGTGAATAGTTAATAGGAGTCTTTTCTTGGTCTCCAAGTTTGTTTCCTTTGACCTAGTTACTATTCACGTTTTTTCCTACTTGGGCTAGGGTTTAGGAGTCCTTTTCCAAGCAGGATACTTATTTGTTATTGCTTATATAAGGCACTTTTTTGTGATAATAAAGGGAGACAATTCTGAAATTAAATTTGTGAGAGTATTCTCCTTGAGTTCTCCAAGAGACTCTTTCGAACTTATCAAGATAATTCTTGTGGCGTTCAACCTTGACTTATCAAACGGATTTTCCACCCCCGTTTGTGGCGTCTTCATCAATTATACCAAGGTTCTTGCTTTGCTAAGCAACGGGTCGCGGTTTCCATCCAATCCTGAAAGGTCTTGGGGACGTTTGCCATATTTGGTGTTGGGTCGCGTCGCATGTTGACGTGGTTCGTATCAGTTGGTAATCAGAGCTTAGGTTTATCAGGTTTGCCTATCCTTTTCTTGTTTTTCTTGGTTAATTCCTTGAGTCTAGGTCTAGGTTTTAATTCCTTTCTTCGTTCTTGATTGTGTCATGCTTCCAATTCGTTTTCTTGGTTGTGTCTTGATTCCGTTCTTGTTCTTTTAATTTCGTGTCTTGAGTCTTGTTCTCCGTTTCTTGAGTCTTGTCTTCAATTTTGTTTTCTTGCTTTCAATTTCGTTTCTTGTTAAGCTTTCAATTGGCCAAACCCTAGAATCTTAAATTAGGGTTTCTTGTGTTTCTAAATTCGAAGTCTTGGTTACTTGCTCATTGTCTTTGTTTCTGAAAATCAAGAAAAGAACATCAAGAAAGAAAAGAAACTTCAAGAAAAGAAAAAAAAAAAAAAAAAAAAAAAAAAAGGCAAAACAGTGAACAGTAAAAAACTTGTTTTTGTTGAATTAGCCCTTGTGGCCAAGCTTTTCTGAAGGGAAACGACGTCCTGAGCATAACCCACAGCATAGCTGTGGGCACCACCCTCTTAGGGCCAAATTCCAACGTTTTCTATGAGTTTTGGTCATTTTTGTGTTTTAGAATAGGGTTTTTGCAACTTTCCTTATTTTTCTAGGTTTCCTTCTTCGAGTTTTATTCAAGTTCTTTCTCTAACCTAATTTCCAGAGTCTTAGAGGTCTGAAAAAAAAAACAAAAAAAAAAAAACAAAAAAAAAAAGTCAGATTCCAAAATTGATTATTACGCTGCTTGGTATTCTTGGTAAGTTCTAGGGGCTTGAAAGAGAATACGAGAGGAAAAAGGCAACGTGTGTGAGATTATTAGAGGGTAAAAGCTAAAGTGAGTTGAGCGAAACACGTGAGGGAGTGAAATTCAATCATGGCTCATAATCAAGAGGATGACACAAAAGCAGAAGCTCAACAACCAGTTCTGAATTTACAGTTGCAAGCTTTTTTGGGAGAGATGAGACAGATGATGAGAGCTGAATTTGAACAAATACATGAGAGGTTTGAAAGAATATATAAGGTCGAGCCCGAGTTCAAACAATCCACCAATGCCACGACCTCCCAAGGTAAATCAGCTTCTACTATGACTCGATCTAGTGAGATTAGATGTTTTAAATGTCAGGGATGGGGGCACATTGGAAGCCAATGCCCAAACAAGCAAGCATTAGTAGTCTTGGAGAGTGGTGAGATTGAGTCCAAAGACGAAATGCATTTTGATGACATTCCTATACTAGGAGACACCACGGAGGTTGAAGAAGAGTTTGGGGTAGATTATGGAGAGTTGCTTGGACTAGTGACCCAATGACCCTTAAGCTTGCAAGCTGAAGAAGAGGAAGAAGTAATGCAACATGAGAACATCTTTCATACTCGCTGCCACGTGGAAGATAAGGTATGTAGTGTTATTATTGATGGTGGTAGTTGTACTAATATTGCTAGTGCTTCTATGGTTGAAAAGCTAGGGCTCAACACAGTTAAGCACTCACGTCCATACAAACTGCAGTGGCTGAATAATTGTGGTGAAGTAGGGGTTATAAAGCAGGTTGTTGTACCGTTTCGAATTGGAAAGTATAAAGATGAGGTATTGTGTGATGTGGTAACAATGCATGCTGGACATCTACTCTTAGGAAGACCGTGGCAATTTGATCGACGTGTCCAGCATGATGGCTTCACCAATAAGTGTACATTCATGTTCAATCAGCGGACAATCACTCTAGTTTCCATGACACCAAAAAAAGTTTATGAGAGTGAACAAAAGAATTTGAGAGAACAAAAGAATTTGAGTGGGCAAAAGATTGAGAGTGAAAAGAAAAAGAGCAAGGTCAAATCAGGAAAGGTAGAGAGGAAAGAAAAGAATTCAACCAATGAGGTAAAAACAGAGGAAAAGCAAAGAAATTTTTATGCAAAAGCAAGTGAGGTTAAGAGAGCTTTGATTTCAAAAAGGCCAATGATTATACTTATGTACAAAGAGGCTCTTTTAAACACTAACCAACTTTACTTTGCATTGCATAGTGTTTCTTTCTTGCGGGATTTTGAGGAAGTGTTTCCTGCGGATGTACCACATGGTCTACCACCAAGGCTGGTCTTTGAACCTGGTGGATTTGAGGACAAATCCTTCTCAAGAGGGGGGGAATGATGCGAACCAACCATCCACATTCATTGCACTTTTGGATGAATTTTCCAGCAAAGATTCAAGTCAAGATTCTATTTTCAAGATTCAAGAACTTCAAGATTCTTCAAGAAGTTTCAAGAAGATTCGAAGATTTAGTCAAGATTTGATTTCTTTGTAATTTTATCCTAGTTTTAGTTTTCAGTTTTAGTTTAATTTCCTATGGACGAATTTAGGTGTTCACACTAGGAGAGAGACTTTCTTGGGCTACAAGATTAGGTGTTCACACTAGAAAGGAGCTTTTCTTGGGCTGCAAGTTTGCTTCCTTTTTAGTTACTATTCACGTCACTATTCACGTGAATAGTTAATAGGAGTCTTTTCTTGGTCTCCAAGTTTGTTTCCTTTGACCTAGTTACTATTCACGTTTTTTCCTACTTGGGCTAGGGTTTAGGAGTCCTTTTCCAAGCATGATACTTATTTGTTATTGCTTATATAAGGCACTTTTTGTGATAATAAAGGGAGACAATTCTGAAATTAAATTTGTGAGAGTATTCTCCTTGAGTTCTCCAAGAGACTCTTTCGAACTTATCAAGATAATTCTTGTGGCGTTCAACCTTGACTTATCAAACGGATTTTCCACCCCCGTTTGTGGCGTCTTCATCAATTATACCAAGGTTCTTGCTTTGCTAAGCAACGGGTCGCGGTTTCCATCCAATCCTGAAAGGTCTTGGGGACGTTTGCCATATTTGGTGTTGGGTCGCGTCGCATGTTGACGTGGTTCGTATCATTTTATGTATTATATGTATTTAATGTTAAAGGGGATGTAATTTAAGTTTCACTAGATTATGTATTTAGTTAATGTAGCTTAACTTCAATGTATATTTGTAATGACAAAGGAAAAGAGATAGAAAGGTATGATAGTCTAGCTTATGATATAGGTTGGTGTAGTTTAATTGCTAAGCTTGAATGTATATTTACTTGTATTTTGCTTGTTGTGAACCAAGGCTCGGATGGCCTTGAGGTGGTTGAATGTTTGGACATGGTATTGGTTCCCTTATATGCTGTCGCAGGTTTTACTTTTCGCCTAGAAACAGGGGAGACTCCGTCCGTTTTCCCTGAAAATTTATGCCCGGGTTTGGTTTGGGTTGTGTTTAGATCAATTGATAGAACTCCCGGTCTCGAGAGGGATCGGGGTATTACAACTCCGTCTTTTTTAGCAGCAAATTGTGTTTCTAATCTAGATGGTGTCGCAGCCACCTTAACCTTCGTCTCAATAGCAAGACGATGATGGGACTCAAGGGGATCTACTTGGACAATAAAATTTTGTAAACATTTAAATGTTTTTGTAAATTTTTAATTTTCTATAAATATTTTTAAAATATTTATATAATTAATGAATTTTAATTATTTATTATTAATTATTTTCAATTATATACCATTTTTATATTTTTTACACATTTTTGATATTTTTTTACAATTTTTTTTTTTTAAAAGTTAATGATTAGCGACGAAATTGAGACAAGTTTATGAAATGAATTAGTGACGATTCTTTAGGATTAGCTACGGCGTTGTGACGGCTTGTAGTGATGAAATGGTAATGCATTGTGACGGTTTTAGCGATAATGTTAATTGGAGGCAGTTTAGCGATGGTTTTAGATAGCGATGGCGTTGCAACTATGGACTTTGCAACAGTTTTGCAACGATGCATTTTGTGGTAGTTTTGCGAAGATATTCTTCGCGATGTATATTCGATGGCATGTTTGTGATGAATATGGCGACAACTTCATCGAAATCTTTTTGTCATTTTGGTGACGATAATGTCATCGCATATCATTGGCGAAGGTTTTACTATCGTCGTTGTAGCAAAGAATTCATGACGAATGTGGTTTTTGGTGATGCCTTGTCAGGAGATGCGGCGTTTTTCGTTACTTTGTCATCGACTTGCTTGAGAGGTGACAGCTAGGCCATAGTATCCTTCTGTCACCTGGCCACTAGTTTCTTGTAGTGAGCCCCCTAATTGAATAAATTACTTTTCAATTTCCTTTTTTCTAACCTTTTAACTGAAAAAAGAAAATTTTCTACAAGCCATGTACAACCCCCCTCCCTTTTTGTTCTAACTTATGAAACATACTGACACAAGTAACATATCATGAAAAAAAAATCGTTTTTGTTTTGCTATGGTAATTTTATGCACAATTTTTTTCTTATTGTTCTTTTTTTTTTTTTTTTTTTGCTAGTTCAGGGAAAACCAGAGGTAAGTCACTAATAAAGTGGCTAAGATAAAGAATTTGTCCGTACTATTTCTCATAGTAATTGTTTAGTGTGTATTGTTTTTCTGTTAGACGATATTTTAGTAATCAAATTTTTTTAATAAATAGGTAATTTTAGTGGATAAATCTCAGTAATGCTTAATTTATTTATATTTTTGGCTAGGTAATTTTACTATTTTCTTCATACAAGATAAATTTAAGGGAATTTCTTTATACATAAAAAGTTTTGTTGGATATATATACACACATGATGAATTTAAATCCAGATTAACTACGTTCATATCTTTAATTATTATAATTGATGTTATAATTATTTTCAGGCTAAAGTATGTATAAGTATAAAATAATTTTTTACTTCTTTAAAAGTAAAAAAAAAAAGAGGTTGGATCAGAATCCCGTGAACAACCTTTCAGGAAGAGACTGAATTGGTGAACTTTATTTTACATGATCCTATGTTATTTTTGCTAAACAATATTCTTTACACTTGTTTATATTTAAATTTTTTTAATATCGTCAATCTTCTTAATTGAATCTCGACCCTCAATATATAATTTTTAGCTTTGCCCTGACGTCACATCTATTAATTTTTTTTCAATTCTCACTTTGTCAGCTTCAAATTTCAATCAATCAAAGGCCAGTCACTTGTCAATTCAATCTACCATCCTCTCATTCGCTAATCATTGTTCCATCGACCACTAGATCATGTTTTAGCTTTTGATGGGAAGTGAGTAGGTATGGTTTGATGGTCGTTGGAGAACATTATAATATTTACATGTGGTGATTAAATGTTAAAGAGTTTATCTAAATATAGGTGAGTTTTTGTGAGGCCCGAACCCGATAATAGTAAATATTTAATTAATGTGCTTTTAATTGGTCATTTACTAATTTGCATTTAATTGATTTGTTTCTTGTTATTTGAATCGATATGTGTCTACGTTACATTTAAAGTAAGTGGAGTTAATAATAATTAGCAAAGTAGAATATAAGAGACATTAGCAAAATAAGGGAATTATAGCATATAAGCTATTTTAGGCTAGCAACTAACATGTGGCAATATTAGAACCTTCTATATAAGTTTTATAAAATAATAAACCAAACATAATAAAAGAAAAGGAAGAGAAGATGAGAGGATCGGCTAAGGGGAAAAGAAAAGGGGGAAGAAAGAGAAAAATTAGGGCAAGGGAAGGACAACGAAAGAAGAAGAAAAAGAGAGGAAAACTTGCAATTTTAGCCCAAATACTTGCTCTTTTGTGCATTCTCTACAAGAATTAGTGAGGGGTTCATGTATTTTGTGCATTTAATGTAGTTTAAAGAATGGTAAGTTTATGTATATGTAATGAAATGGAAGATTGAGCTAGGATTGCATATGCTAAGTCGATTATTGTGAAGAAAATGTGAAATACATGTGTAGTATGCCTTGAAAAGTTAGAACTCTTATGTGTGCATTGTTGTAGTATGTTGTTTGACATAGATGTAGTATACATGCTTGCTAAAAGGCTTGAGAAAAGGTTCTTAGATCAAAGACAAAATACATAACATATATACATGAAAAAGGCAAGCAAACAAGGCCTTAAGGTGAGGACTTTGGTATTATATGTTTGGTCCTTGCGGTTGGGTAGTTTTGCCCAGCGCCGGCGTGCTATTGCCAGTACTACCGGTAGTGGTGCAGCCACTGAGCAGCAGCTCCGTGCTCTTTTTCCCTCCCATGTACTGTTAGATATTGTCCCCTTTTTGTTAGTTTAATGTAATGCTTTATAGTACTTGCAACTCACTTTGGTTATCACTTGGAATTATGACTTGATTGTGCCATTAGTTAGTTAGATTGCTAAAAATGACTACCAAGTGAACTTAATGTTGCTCACATGCAAGTTATTTGCTAACGGAAAAAGGGGTAAAATATATGTTAATGCTATAAGTAGTAGCCTACTTTGCTATCACTAGATATGTGAATCGATTGAATTGTTGATTGTGAATGCTTTATGAGTTATAATGTTTGTTTAAATGCCTAAATGCTAGAGGGGCAACCTACTTTGTTGTCCCCTCATTTTATGTGCATATTGAATGATTGTTTTAATGAATGTTTAAGTGATTTATCGAGTATTATCGAAGGTTGCAACATTTTATCAAAGCACGGTAGTATTGTGTCTCCACTGGGCAGCAGCGGGCTTGCCAGTGGTTACATGACCTCCGCGATCTATTCCCTCACTCGCTTGGTCGGTGAAGGCCTTGGAGTGTTGGGTCGTAGGATTTTAGGGTATATCCATAGTACACCCACTGGTGATATAAGGGATTATTGACATCGCAATCGCAAAGGAGCAAAGGAAGTGGGAGTGATAAGGTGGAATGAAATCGTATCATTTAATTGAGGGTTTATATAGTTTCATATTACTTGAATGAGTGCTTTCATACTTCTTATAAATGTTTGTTGCCTTCGTGCCTACTTAATGTCTACTTATTGCTTTGATACATGCTACTTGGCATATGTACATCATGAAAAGGTTTTCAAAAGCCTTCCCATACCCCCTCTCACTGAGCTAGTGGTTGCTCACCCTGTTTATTCAACAATCAGATGAAGCCAAAGTAGCCTCTCAAGAAGAAGATTGAAGATAATTTGCTTGTTTGCTTAGAAGGTTGGCATGTGTTTTGGCTATG
The DNA here is from genome assembly GCA_037974665.1 of Ehretia macrophylla. Taxonomy (NCBI): domain Eukaryota; kingdom Viridiplantae; phylum Streptophyta; class Magnoliopsida; order Boraginales; family Ehretiaceae; genus Ehretia; species Ehretia macrophylla. Next base: position 12,314,657 of record CM075768.1, read on the forward strand.
ATCTAGGAATGTGGGTTATGAAGTTTTGCAAGTTGTATAGTTCATATTGCAACTAAGTTCCATTATGCACATGTTAGATCATAGCTTTTGACTTGTGGAAATCAAAGAGTTTAGTTGCAAGTTTATGAATCACTTTGGAAATGTAACTAAAGCATACTTAGCTTACTTTTAGACTTTGCAAGTCTTGTTTATATGGATTGTAACCATTTTGAGAACTTGTAACTAAAGATAGGTCTAGCTTGTTCCATGAGACTTATAAGCTTTCTACTACATGTACTTTTATTTACTTAGACTTCTGAATGTTGCTAAGCTTGCCTACACCTAATATGGAGCAATGTTGTGTTTAACATGCTATGCATAAGCAAAGCTTCAAGAAGATGTTCTTGTGTATTTGTTATTGGCTTTGAGTATAATTGTATAGGTATTGGAATGTCTGTAATTTAGAGGAGACTCTGTCTGATTCTTGCCGCATTCGAACTTGACTTCTATGAAGGGGTTGGGTCGAGGTGTGACAATTTTTTCCTTTCCCCGTATGAGCGAATGACTAGGATTTTGCATTTTCTGGTGTTTACAAATTGTTGAAATATATATAACAAAAAGGAGAAGGATAAAAGAGAAAAAGGAAAAAATTAAGGGCATATTTGTCTTTTTAACAAATTCTACTAGTATTTTTAACGAAAATGTGGGAATAGGTCTCATTAACTTAGTTTAACAAACCACAAGGGATCTCTTAAGTGATTTTTGTACCACAAAGAGTGTTATGTAAATACAACAAATCAAATGGGGGTCTTGGTTAGTTCACCCTAGGAGCAGCACCAACATTACTCTCTACTTTAACTTTTTTGCCAAAGTAGCGAGTGAACCTCAAAAATAAAGCTCCAACAATTTCATCATTCTTTCAGCCATGTTTTGGAGCTTGCCTCTTTGTTGCATGTGCTTGCTAGAACAAGTGAGTCAAAATGGCTCTCTACTCTTTTTTTGTCAATCTCTTAAACAAAAAAACACCAATGGTCAATTTTTTTATCATTGGTGTTTCTACCAACACACCAGCGTTCAAAATTTTGAATGTCAGAGTAATATGTAAATATTTTATATATATATATATAATCCACCTGAAATTTAAAAGGTATGGTGATTTTTGGTTCAATTTTACACGTTACCCTCAAACCTATGAGCTTCTTTTTGTCTCATCAATGTATAAAGCAAATCCATCAATATACATTAATACTATAATGCAAACAATTAGTGATACCTATCTTGAAAAGGGCATTGACATACACTGACATCAAGTGGAGGTAATAAAATATCAACTAATTTTATTTATTGTTAGAAATAATAACTATTGGAAAAATAATAATACTTGATGAGAAAAAAATTCGCATGTCTGACCTGAGCTTGCTACCTGTAAAAGAACAAAGGAACCACATGGGTTATTTGCCATGGACATTCTCCGACGGTCAAGTTAGTTTTGGGTACCGAGATCTAAAGTAAGAACAGTACAAAAATCAAGTGTACTGCTATTTTAGGCAAAGAGATAAGTTACATTTTTACTACTGTTCATGTGTTATTTATACTATTAGGTGAGAGATCTTTAAAGATGTGCAATGGTCCCCATAAATCCGGATAAATCTCTTAGTTAGACACATCACTATAAGTTAGTTGAGATAGGTCAGGTACATATCAGTCCCAAGGAGGTTATGGCTTGAGCTCAAGGTGCTATTCATGCGTCTTAATGTGCTTAATACGCGGGTCAGGTATTATATCATGGGTTTGGTATTATATCTTGGGTCGGCAATTTTACCCATATCAATACTAACATTAACAACTTAAATTATATGAAAATTATAATTTTTGTTGGAACATAGCAATGAACAACTAAAAATAAAAGATAAAAAAGATTATTAAGTAATGAGTTTAGATAAAATATGGAGTGTTATTGGAGTGAAATTAAATAGAAAGTACTATTAGAGTAAAATTGAAATAGAAAATCCCAAAATAGAGAGCCTGAAATAGAAAGTGTTGTTTGAGTAAAATTGAAATAGAAAATATCATTAGAGTAAAATTGAAATAAAGAGTTTTTAAAAATAAAAAATCACTAACCTGACTCTCTATTATAAAAATAAAATAAAAAATAAAAAGACTATTGGAATTGTTCAAGCTTATGTCACTGATACACGTGGTGACATAAGTGAGTTTTATTTTATTTTGGTAAGTATCAGACATTACTTTCAACCCTTTTTCTTTTTTTGTCAAGACATACGACACTTCACGTCAAATTTCAACTGATCAAAGGCCAGTCACTTGTCAATTGAATCACCATCCTCTCATACATTCAGCGTCGTTCAATCATTAACCATTAGATCATGTTTTGTCTTTTGATGAGAAGAGAGTAGGTACGGTTGGATGGTAGTTGGAGATTAAATGTTAAAGAGTTTCTCATTTTTGACTATATTGTGCTGAGTTTTTTACTTTTACCCAGTATGAGCCAATGACCAAGCTTTCGCGTTTTTTGGTGTTTACAAGTTGTTGAAATATACATTTTTTCGATACACAAAATTAATAAAACATAAAATCCAGCATATTAAATCTGAATTATTTCATTTAATATTAATTAATTTTAAAATTAAAATTCATCATTCTTCACACAAATAGACAAAACACTTGGACATGACGAAATTAATAAAACGAGAATAAGTAAACTTTTGATGAAAGTGACTCCACATGTTCAAAAGTAATTCCACATGCACGATTAACGAGACAAAAATGCTTGCCCAATATTAATTAATTTTAAATTAGAATTTCATATTTCTTCACACAAATAGACAAAACACTTTTTTATGAAAGTGACTCCACATGCACGATTAATTAGAAAGGAAAAATAAAATATGCCCTTTAAATCAGTTGATACGTACGATATTTAAAACACACGAAAAAGAAAAGAAACAAAAATTACAAGGAGAATCAACACCGGGCGTAAAATAATGTAAGGATGCATTCGTACACGAGGGAGACGATTCGAGGCAATGTTTTTACAACTATACCGAAATCACTTAAGAAGACTCGATTAAGAGAAATTCTCTTGCAATTAAAAAAAATGAAGGCCTCTTTATCATCATAAATAGTAAATAAATATGTTGATTTTGTTAATAAAAAATAAAAAAAAGACTAAATACATATGCAGAAGCAAATAATATAAGTCATATAAGCCACCACCAACAATGATTCTAAAAGAGTAGAATAACCAAAACGACAACATATTGTGTTATAAGATATTTTACAAAATACAATAGAAGAGCCTATTTATAGGCCACAAAACTTGATGAACAAGAATAATAAACTCGAGTAATGTTATATATCACATATTTTTTAATTACCATTTTATTACCTTCTACATAGAATCCTACATGGCCTCCAACTAGATTATTTTTATTCTTCTTTTTTATTATTTTTCTTTCTCTTAATTAATATTTACTCAAAATACTTTTCTTTATTTATTTAACCATATTAGACCCCATGACCAAAAAAAAATATATATATTCGCACCAAATATTGGAAAACAATAAATCGATCAGTTAGAAAAAGAGAACCAGTATTAAGCAACTTCTTTTTGGTTGTGTGTTATTCTCATTGAAGAATTAATATTGATTAGGTGCAAGGGTTTCTAGAGTTTCAAGGATTATGGGTCTTAAATTTGCATCAAAGACCAAAAAGCTATAGTGGTATGTGTCCTTTTTTTTTTTCTTTCTCCCATCGTTTTCCTTCTCATCCTGTTACAAATTTTGAACAAATTCTTATTTTTTTTCTTTGTGACATTATTTACTAATGTTCTCATATCAAGAGATTATTATGATTTAAGATTCATTAAAACCAAGATAAAAGAAACGGGTAAAATGTAATATCAAATTTACATGCTAAATTTTATATTTTTTAAAGTGATAAAATATCATCTCGTGATTTTAAAAGTTTGCCTACCAAGTCAACTACTCCAAACTGAACAACAAACGACTAGGAAAAGGAAATGGAAGAAACAATGAGACTCTTATACTTGTGATGGATCCAATTAGTTTTACATTTTAGTCTTTAATTTTGAACGTTTTGCTCTTGTCCAAGTGCAGCTAAACAAAGAAGTACTCCAAAATGCAACTAACAAATAGTAGTTCTAAAAGAAAGAAAATGTGAAAGGCAAATGCAGCAGGATAGCAAAAGCTGAAATTATTCCTGAAAAAAAAAAAGAAAAAGAATTTTCTAGACCTTCAAGAATTATTTGAGAACGACACATAGTAAGAAATTAAAAAAAAAAAATTCCTTAAGACTAGTTTTCTTCTTTTGGCCGATTGATTTATTGTTGTTTTCTCAATATTTGGGTCTTATATGATTTTTTTTTTGGTCAAAGGGTCTTATTTGTTTAAACAAAGAAATAAAAGTATTTTCAATAAATGTTGACTAAGAGAGAGAAAAGGAATTGAAGAGAAGAAAAGAAATAAAAATTGTCTAGTTGGTATGCTATATAAGATTTTATGTAAGATGTGATAAAATGGTAATAAAAATAGGTGATATATAGTATTATTCAATAAACTCAAATAATAAGAAATCTAATCTAATAAGAAAATCTGTAATTTTTTTAATTTAATCTTAAATTAATACTCCAATTATATAATTATACGAAAACTTAAAATATTTCAACAGATTTAAAGCAATTTAACTTTTTTGAATGAGATGACAATTTCCATATTTCAGTATGAGCGATTAGGTTGCGCGCGTAGTTGTTTGTTTTCTGTCCTTGATAGAGATAAAAGGACGTGATTAATATGGGATCAGAGAGGGCATGGTTGGGTAACTTTTGGGGAGAAAAAGGGAATGTTCAGTCCTGTTTTTCTTGTTTCAGACTGATAACATTTGTCTTTGTGTCATAAAATAGCAACTGTCTTTTGTACGTTTACAACAAAATTTGACTTGCCTTCTGGGGAGAAAAAGGGTATGTTCAGTCCTGTTTTTCTTGTTTCAGACTGATAACATTTGTCTTTGTGTCATAAAATAGCAACTGTCTTTTGTACGTTTACAACAAAATTTGACTTGAGGCAGATTCACGATTACATAAAGATCTTGATAACAGTCCGTATGCAATCAAAGATACCCTTGTACTAGTTTGCTCATCCCTGCCGGTAAACAGGAGTGTAGCTGCTTGGTTTTTAAGTTTAGTATCGCCTTCAACTAAAACATATATAACTGGACCCCACATTTTTTTATTCAAGGACCGAATGACCGAATACCAAATTTAAGAATTTCTCTGAGTATAACATTGAAAGCGGTAAGCGGTGGGCGGGGGGCCTGGGTTGGGTTGGAGTTTGGGTGGGATTGTTAACTAAGAGAAGAAAGTCTAATAAACAATACATGGATGTATGTGAGACTTGTAGGTTTTGAATGAAAATATGTACATATATGTGTCATGCTTGTGTAAACTGTGAAAAGATGTGTAATGTATGCAAATTATGTGTCTAGGTGTACATCTATGAGATCTAATTGTGCAATACGTTAAAGAATATGTGATATGTGCCAGTGTGTGATTATGTGTATATTTCGTTGATTCTTAGTGAGGAACTTCTTTTGTTTACTAGCAGTAACTTGTACGATTTAATTTTACAAGTACATTGTCATTTATGTTAAGATAACCTATCAAGTAAAAGTGGGTGACAATACATCCTAGTCTAACTAATGTTGCATAATAGTTTCATTTAAACACTAACTGTGACTATATGATAAATACCTGCTACGTGAGCATTACATACAATAAATTGTGTATGTGTTAATACATGTATATTTTATATGATTTCGACTACATGCATACATATTACCCTTTGAATTGGTAAGTGATCTATCCTCCTATAGTCGAATGGCCAGCAACGGATTTTCCAGAAAAGTGATCCAGCAAGAAGAGGGGGTAGTTAGACAGGCATCAACAAGAGAGCGTCATGGAACAAGTAAGGATAAGAATGAACCCATCTTTGTCGCTGTGATTGATACCTTTGTGGGGTTGCATTTATATCTCTAAGAATAAGGCATCTAGAATCATTCATCTATATATATGTATACGATTTGTGATCTACGGGGAAATTATATATATAAGGTTGAACTTTTGGAAAGGTATTCACTTTGGCATTTCTGTCGAGGCTATGTGATAGCAGTATTCTTTAATGGTAGTTCCATCAGTAATAGCACCTGGCCACCTCATATGGAATTTTATTTAACATCACACATGGAGTTTTTGTCCGGTATTTGTATTTGAAAGAGTTCACATGTACAGGTGTTCAGCTGGTGTCCCTGGTATAGACTCTTACTGAATCTTACCATCGGGACTTACCTATGGGACTTCTTTGGTATTTCTATTTGGTTTTCTCAGTAATATTTGTATGCAGAAATTGCTATTGGGTTTTGTCTAGTTTCAGCTTCAGTAATCCTATACGGGTTTTTCCTTGGTATTTTCTTGGTATTCTCTAACCAGTATTTTCATAGGAGCCTTTATTTGGCTACCTTGCTTGGGATTTCATCGGCGGACTTATCTGGTATTCTTACTGAACTTCTGGTGATACTACAAAGAGTATTCGTACTATGATTCTTTGGAATCAAAACTGGTTAGAACTGCTACAATTGTTAAAGATTCTCTTGGATACAAGAAATTACAAGAACTCAATTTTTTTAAGGAGATGAGAGTGTGACGGCCCAAACCCAACATGTAGTATAGTATATTTAATTGCATATAAATTGTTGCCAATTTAAGTTTTATATGTGTGAATGTGTTTATTTTAGCGTTTAAGATTTAACTAGTAGTTTCATTTTCTTTTATTTCTCTTATTATTATTATTTTTTAAAAGAACACTAATACTAATCATTTAAATAAAATATTGTAACTACTATTTAACATTTACTGTGACGCCCGATTCGCAGTACATACATTTATCATTCATGTGCATATAAATTGTGCATTTACTTGTTTAAGTGCTTACTTGTCATAACATGCTATTAAATGTTTATCTGACATTTTATGTGAAATTTCATGTTTAATTGACTGCTAACAGTAAAATGGTGAATTAATCTATTTTAGAAAATGATCAATGTGCATTTAAACTAATTTCATAAAAGACTTTTAGTAAAACTTGCATTCAAAGAGTTTTACATTAAATTGAGTCAAGACTAAAATTTTTATTATCTTATTTTTCGGATTTCATATTTTTCTATTATTACTTAACTTATATTTAGCTTACTTTCACAAAAATTATGTTCATTGCATATTTGTTGAGTGATGTACGAAAATATTTTGATACTATATGAATAGTAAAAGATATGTTATTTATTTGGGCTAGAATTAGCTTGTCTTACATTTTACTAATTAAATCAAGTCCAAAATCTATTTAAACTCAAGCCCAAAACCCACAACTAAACCCATCTACCCATATATCATCTATTATATACATATAATAGCACAAAATGCACAAAACAAGTTAAAAATTACCTAAAATCAGCCAAAAAATCCTATTACGAGAATAGTATTTTTCTTACAAATTTTGCTCAATTTGATCTTCCAAGCTCTTCCAAAGGATTCCACGCCATAAAAACGCTTCTGCATTGCTCCTACATCTCTAGTTTTGTGAGGGATTTTACAAAAATTGCATTTTATTTGTTATTGTGGTTTATGTCCAAAATTGATATTGTTATATATGCTTGCTATTATTCATTTTGAAGCTTTATATCATGTCTCTAGGACTAGAAGAAGACACTTATATAGTTGTTTCATGTGTTTATGAAGTATATGTATGAAATCATTTTTGTAAAGTCTTGAATTGGCACTATTCACACAGACTCATGAAATATTACTCCAAACCTTAATCTAATGCTAGATATGTGGTGTTGGTTTGCTAAAACGGCCTTATGTTAAAATTTATCGAATTCCGAGAACATTGATTTTCATGGCCCTTTGTATGTGCACGTTAGAATTGATGCAAATAGAGCATTTAGAACTAGTTTAATGCTTGGTTTAGGCGCCATAAATGTAGTGGAGACTAGTTAGATGCTTTGATTAACTAAATCTTGATGAAAACTAGTTTTGGCTTGTTGAGCTTAAAGGGGAAAAATGGGGTTATAGCTTTTGTTATTAACTTAGGTTGCTTGTTGTGCTATACTTGTTGTAGAGATTTGTAATACATGTTAGATGGCTAAAATAAGGTGGATGTGGCGTGTGCATGTATTGAGAACTAAAGTGGTTATATGAGATTAGTGAAGTTAGATTTGAATGTTGTTATCTTGTGTGAAGTTTAGAACCTAAATTGTAAGCAATTGAAAAGAGTTTTGTTGGAATTTATGTGAATTAGTTGAGCTTATTGCATGTTTAGCTATTTGAGTTATTATAATTTATATATTGTCTATTGATTGAGTTGTAAATGGTAAATTGGGTGAATAAGCATGATAATAATTCTTAGGTCATGTTTATAGTTAGATTATGTTTAAGTGTTAAGTGTGCTTGTATAGAATGTTTATCCTTTGGGTGAGGTCTTATGAGTTGAGTTACATGATTATTTTGATAATGGTGGATTGAATATGCTTATAACTTGATGTGATGCTATTGTTGAATGTCTCCAAGCATGTCATCTAGTTATATAATAATCGAGTAGAGAAGAGTTGGGTATCTTGTAATTGTAATTAATTACTTGCCATCTATTGAATTGACAATGTTATGTCCACGCTTGTTAATGCTTATTAGCTAATAAGAATTACTTGTAACTCATGAATGTCAAGTAAAGTAAGTCATATTACATTTATATGATCAAGCTAGGATTGCGTATTTGAGCTAATTCAAGGTGATTGGAAGTGAGTAGAAGCCATTTTTGCATCTTGAGCTTCGTAAAGGTGAGAGATTTCATCATGTTGTGCATTTAGTTTATTTACTTGTTCAAATATTTCATGATTTAACCAAGTTACTTGAGTCGTGTTTTTACTTGATCATTTAGTAAAGTAGATTTGGAACTCTTTGTCTTGCGTGAAAAATATGATCTATTTAGTAAGTATTGGAATAGTATTTTGATGCATATCTTGTGAATTACTTGAGTTAATTGCAGGAGTAATTGTTTATATTGTTATAATCGCTTTATTTGATTATCAAATGTGTTATATGTTGTATATGGGGTGAGGCTAGCCTACTTTGCTATCTCTCCACTTGATTCAGTCTTGGTATCTCATGATTTGTGATTCGTTATTCAGGGTTGCACAACCTTTTCGGACATGGTAGTATCAAGAAACTCCAAGCAGCATCGGGCTGTCGGTTTAGCTCGGCTACCATGGTGCCTATTCATTTCTCGCTGAACCATACTCCTCTATCCCAGAGGCGTGGTTAACCTCGTTGGGGCATACAGATCTACCTCGGGAAAAATGGGTCGTAGGATCAGGGTACATCCGGAGTACCCTATTGGTGGTATAAGGGGATTTGCTAGCATCTGTTATCGAAGATCATGGTTCGTGGTTCGTGATTGAAGACAAAGAAACTGAACTGTATCCTTTTAATATGTGTTTAATGTTTATTCGATTGACTTGCTATATTGTATTACTTGTATGTTTATCTTTGTTGCATTGCACGAAAATACTTTCGAAAACTTCCCTGGTTAATTGTTTCCCTCCCTCACTGAGTATACATGTGTTATATGTTCACCCCTCTTTCTAATCATCTCAGGTTCAGGCCGTTCAGAGATTAAGAAGAAGAGGTTCAACTTGGCCAAATGCCTTGCTTTTTTGCTTAACGAGACTAGATGACTTGTGTGAAGAATGTGATGTTGTCATGTATATGTTCAATTTTGAGACATTTGGTCTTGTTTGTATTTATTTATTAGTTTGGAAGATTGTAATAGTTAATGTGTTGATGCATAGTTTGGATTGTAGCGGCATGTAATATCTTTAACTTTGCTTTATTATCAATGTTGCATGCTTGTGTGGTCAGTGGAGGTCAGTTGATTGGTTGGACTTAAATTATAAGTAGGTTAAATTGATAATATTATAGTGATATGATAAGTGGTTCTAAACCACAGAAATTCAATAGGTTTGACCTTGCATGCTTGTATGTCTTCAATGTTGGGTTCCAAGGCTCGGGTGGCCTTAAGGAGTTGGTTGTATGTGATGTTAATGGTTGTTGGGATTTACGGAGAAGGTTAGACTTTGATTTTGAGGTTATAATTGCTTGTGCAGGTTTTCGGATTGTCCTATAGACAGGGGAGACTCCGTCAGTCTTCCCTTATTTTTTCGAGACCTCAGGTATCGGATCGGGGCTCCGGTCTCGTGAGGGATCGGGGTATTACAACTTATGCATTGGACGGGCCACCACAGGTATGATACTCTAAACAAGTACTACCAAAGAAATATATCACCTATACATACTAACTTCTAAGTGAGTCAGTGCTCTTAATCTTGAGCATATGTGGATGAACTGACAAAGTCAGGTTCTTGCACTTTGAGTCACTATAGGTGAGATCTTATATATAGGTCAACAACTCTGTGATTTGGGTGTCTGGACTTGGTTACAAGGGACATGCATTTGCAATAAGTAATCTATACAAGAATCACTCCCTTAAAATGATTTAGGTTGATCATCCTAAATCTTTGCATAGTAGTATAATTTGTTGTACTGGTTGTTACACTTATGGGTAACTCCCATGTGCAAGTGGATAACTTTTGGAAGATGGTTAGATTATGGGTTAGAGGTTCTAAGGAGAACAAGATATAGTCAAAGAGGTGATAGTACACTTGGTAAACCTATCTTGGTTATGAGTGAGTATAGAGGGGTGATTTGGTCATTATCACTTAGTTGGTCTAAAGATTAAACTTCATATATCATTGACTCACTCATGTTTATATAGTAATTATCTTGGATTGCAGCCATAGTCTTTTAGTAGAGTAGACTAATGTTAAAATGTAAAATATTGCTAGGAAACCAGCGAGAATATTTTGGTCATTTTTAGTGGAAGGATAAGTATATCTTTAGTCCCCTCTCTAGCTATTTTCCCTTATAAGTGTATTTACTAAAATAAAAAATTACTAAATTGATAGATGATTTAATCCATTGACAATTAGAAATCATAAATAGACTTCCTTATTTGTGGAAGAAATTTTTTATTTTGATTATTGGCTGCATTTTAGTTTAAATAATTATTAAATAATTTATTAATTTATTAATTGAAGTCTAAATGCTACTAAATATTTAAAATAGTTTTTTCGTAATTGGAGAAAAGGTTCTATTCTTAAATAGTAGACTAGATTTGGACTCTAGAAATTAATTAGAATTAATTAACTAAATTGGATAGAGCTGTATGGCTAAGCTAGGACCCGTTGTATGCGTCCCTAGGCTAGCGTAGGCTCCTAGGCGCCTAATCCTAAGATGGAGTGGATTGATGGTGTGAATGCAAGGTGTAAAAAGGATTTTTATTATATTATGGAATTAAAGGATAATTGAAAGTCCTAATCCTTTGCCTCTTTGGATTCTGATTAAGACAGAAGTACCTTGCATATTTTCACCTATATAAAGACCTCTACCCCAAGTTCTACAATTGCACTATCTCCTTTGAGATCTCTCTCTCTCTCTCTCTCTCTCTCTCTTATGGGTAAACTTCAAATCTTTGAAGAAACTCGAATAGTTTTTCTTTTAGTTTAGTTTAGCAAGATCAAGTCCCACAACTTGATCAACACTTAAGCTAGGATTTGGAATAGAGAGGAAGATCAGAGTTGAGGAGCAGAAACTTGATCCAGGCGTGTGGAGCTCCCTAGCAAGAGGTGAAGTTTTCTTTTCATCGCTCTTTGTGATAAAGGTATTCCTAAAAACTTTATTTGCTTTTATAATTGAACTATGAATTGTTTAGATGTTCAAGTAGCTATTTAATGCTTTATTTATTTTAAAGATCCATGCATGAATGTTTCCGCTTTATTCTTGTAATTATAGAATATGATTCATGCGATATAACGTTTTCCTTCAGTAAGATCCTCGAAATTAATGGTGTAAACATTATTACGTCAATTTGCAAAAAATAGCACTTTGTTTGAGTTATCATATACAATGCAACACGGAACTTTGAATTCAACTCTGTACCCATTGTCACAAAATTGTCTCACACTAAACAAATTGTGTTTCAATCCTTTCACAAGTAGTACATTATGGATAGAGATTCAATGTTCATTACCAATGCTACCTCTTCCATTAATTTTACCTTTCCCATTGCCTCTATAACTCACATTTCGTTTGATTTTCTTGTTAAGCTCAAAGAAGAGGGATGAGTCTCCGGTCACGTGTCTTGAGCATCCACTATCAATGACCCAACTTCTTTCATACTTGATTCTTAGAGGAACCTCAAATCATAGAAGCAATGCACATGTTGTCCTTTTAGGTCCCCAAGTTTTATTGGGTCCTTATGTGTTAGTGTCAAGCCCTAACACATCTAATGACCCATTTGGGCTTAAGCCAAGAAAGAATTCTAGCATCTCTACCTACCATGTTTCTATATCTACAATGTAATGTAATGTGCCCAAGGTTTTCACAATATGTGCAAACTTTTTGAAATCCTCTTGATGTTGAAGCTTCATTTGAAAAGGTAGATACTTTTACAAAGTAGCTTTTGAAGAATTTTTGCTTTGTGAATGGTTCATAACCAATCCTACTTTTATCAAGTGCCATTTTTTGTGATCCAAGCATTTTATTCAAAGTTTCTTTTCCTTTTGTAAATTTTACTAAGCTTTCATTTAAATTTTGAACTTCCTTTTCAAGTCTTTGTTGTGTGCACAATTTCTATCCTCTTTAAGTTTCTCATTTTCAACTTTCAAATCATCTTTCTCTTTTTGTAGTTCTTTGATTTTTGAAAGAGCAATAGAAAAATAATCATGCATTTTTGAAAGTTTATTTTGCAATTTTTCAATAGAGCATACATGATGTGGAGCTAGAACTAGAACCACATAAAGAAGAACATACCTTATCATCTTCTTTTGCCATAAGGAATACAATGTTGGCTACTTCTTCTTCCTTTTCACTCTCTCCATCTGTTGAGTTGTTTTCACTCTAATTTTCCTTCATAGCTTTTCCTCCTTTGGTCTTGATTGCTTTTGGGCAATTGGCTTTCATATGTCCCGGTTTGTTACAATTGAAGCATCTTGATTCTTCCTTTGTTTTGTCTTTATCTTTACTCCTTAAATTGTTGCTTGATGAAGTTCCTATTCTCATCCTTTTGTATTTCAAGAATTTCTTGAAGTTCTTTGCAAGTAAGGCCATTTCTTCATCATCATCTTCATTTTCACCTTCACCTTCATCACTTAAATGAGTTTTTGATACAAGGAAGGCCAGTGACTTCTTTGTTCTTTTTTCTTCTTCATCTCTTAGTCTCTTTTGATTGAGGACTAGTTCTTCGGTTTCAAGATTCCATATTAACTCATGTACCTTCAATTTTGAGAGATTTATGGACTCTCTAAGTAATGTCACTTTTTGTCACGCCCCAACTCGACCCCTCCTACAATCAGTCAGGACGAAATGGAATTTCGGCAGTATAACGACAGTAAATAGGATACTGAGGCTCTAAACCAACCTCATTAGAACATCATACATCAACTCCATAAACCATACAACAAACAACTCCTCAATAGAATAACAACATACAACATAACCATATTATACCAAAATCATCCTTTCAACATTTCATACTTAGTTATACGCCTCCTTTCCAACATCATACATAATATATCAACTTTAACATACATTTCAAAATAGATTAAAACTAACTTAGTAACCTATCATAGTCAAAAGTAAGATTACTAAGATAGCAACAACTAGTTCTTCATTTTTAATACAACCTATACATCATAACTATAAAGTAAAACAAAAGACAACTAGATAATATACAAGATAATAAGGTGTTCAACACATCAAACATCAAAGATAGGACTCCGGAACATAAGACTCATCCACGTAAGGCACATTTTCCTCTTCAGGAGGCACGTACCCGTAGTCCTGCTCTACAACACCTGTAAGCATGCAATAATAGAAAGTGAGCTTATATAAAATAAGCCCAGTGAGGATCCGATAGATCTCGAATAATATTTACTATACTCCTTAAAAATGATCCTTTGAGCAAGTAAACATACAATAACATCAATAATACTATCATCACATAAACTATAATGACCATTCAATAAAGGATACACTAGTTGGTGTAGCTCCAAACACTATCATGATCATAACAGCCTTCTTGTGACTCCCATAAACTCATGCACCCGAGGTACCTCAATAACATCTCCCTCCATGACACCTCCGTTATGCGAGCTAGAGGTAGTCTCTGGTAGTCATGCCGTTATCAACCCGACACCCCGATGCTGCCCGAGAGGTGGCACACACATACCAAAGACTCAGCAATAATAATAAACATAATCGCTCACAGGAGGAAAACCTTTTCCGTTGACTATCTCCCGGTTCATCAATCATCAATCAATAATCATATTATCAACATAATAACATCAATAATCAATTTAACAACAAATAACTAAGTTAGATGACAAAGTAGGCCATCCAACCGAACATGCATTAAACACACAATCAAACCCTGGTTTACCCATCATCAACTCACAATTCAATCACTCAAACCACACCCAATCAACTAAAGGCATAATTTAACATTTTAAAGAAAGACAACATAAACTTCAAATAATCATAACTTACATTCTACTAGTCCAAACCACTCCAAATCAGTTTCTATCACTCACCCAATCAATCAACTACATTAGCCCCCTCGGACACCCAATCAAATCATGCCCAACAACCCTAAAACCCTAATGCGTCATGGCTGAAATTTCCAGACTTTCACACGGACATCACAATCAAAAATTCGGCATTACAACAGCGCTACCATGTAATTATCAAACTTTTAGAAATCAACGACAATCGATTTCAACCAATACAACTCAAGATATTCAACATTTAGCAAATTAATCAACTTTAAATACCCGAAAATAAATAATTATGCTACAACGGTTCAAATCGCATAAGATTACATATAAATAATCCTTAGCATGCATGGAGCAATAATCTAACTTCAAATTAACATTCTAACGGTTCAATAATCATTTATACGCATAAACATAAAATATGAGTTTTGAGATCTAGAATTTTTCTCTCACCTTTGATACGAAA
This sequence comes from Ehretia macrophylla, assembly GCA_037974665.1. Lineage (NCBI taxonomy): Eukaryota > Viridiplantae > Streptophyta > Magnoliopsida > Boraginales > Ehretiaceae > Ehretia > Ehretia macrophylla. The sequence continues at coordinate 12,329,850 of CM075768.1, forward strand.
TAAGCCTAGATATGCGTGCAATGCGTGCCCAACAAGCAGAATCCAACTTGGCACGAAAATCTACGGACAAAAACTAGCTTTTTCTTTGAAAATTTGCTTTGAAAACCTTGAAATTTCTTTCCCTTTTTTCCTCTCCTTCCTCACAGCAATGTGTGTGCAAATGGGTATATTTTTGTGCTTTGCTAGTGTGTGTTGGTGATATATGCATAAAGGTCAACAACTTAAATGAAAGTCAAAGTTGAAACTAATTGATTTTTAGTGTTTTCTTGACTTTAAATTCATTTTTTTGATCACCATTGCTCAAAACAATTATACAACACCCAAGATAGCTCAAGTAGGTTATTTTTAGGTGACAAGAAGTTTTACATTCAAGCAATTCTATCCGAGTTGGCTTAAAACTCGATTTTCGCAAAAGTCTATGTAAAAACCCTAATAAATTTCTAAGCCGATTTGAAAACTATTTTAATCAAACACAGGTCTATTAAAGTCCGAAGACTAGGTCTAGAAGGGTTAAAAAGACCAGTTTCAAAATTATAGTAGACGTGTTTCAAAAATACTATTCACTAAAAGTCGACGATAAAATTTTTGACTCTGTTTTTGATAAAAATTTCATGAATGCACACTTAGCATGTTCTAGGTGTATTAATATCAAAATTATCACATTCTAAGTCATATAGAACATAAACAGGATAATTCACGTAAAACGAGATAAAACACGTAAAACGAGACATGATAGAAAAATGGGGTTTCACATTCTCCCTCCCTTAAAGAAATTTCATCCTCAAAATTCTTACTTGATGTACTGAACAGATTTGGGTACTGCTGCTGCATCTGATCTCGTCTCTCCCAAGTAGCTTCCTCAATGCCGTGATGCTTCCACAACACCTTAACCATCGGAATCTTCTTCGACCTCAACTCTCGTTCCATCTGATCAAGAATATGAATCGGACGCTCGTCATAAGTCAGATTCTCACAAAGTTGTAACGGCTCTGGCTCAAGAATATGAGAAGGATCCGGATTATATTTTCACAAATTAGACACGTGAAATACATCGTGGACATTAGAGAAGTTCTCCGGTAAAGCCACTGATATGCCAACTTACCAACCCTGCCGGTAATCTCAAACGGACCAACAAATCTCAGACTCAGCTTACCACTTTTACCATAACGAGAAAACCCCTTATGAGGAGACAATCTCAAGAAAACCCGATCTCCGACTGCAAACTCCAAGTCCCGACGATGCTTATCAGCATAACTCTTGAATCTACTCTGCGCCGTAAGCATTCTCTGCCTGATCAACTGAACATTCTCAATCTTCTCTAGAAGTTCTGGCATGATAGTCGGATCAATAGTCTTTATCTCCCCTACCTCGTCCCAATATAAAGGTGAACGACACTTACGACCGTAAAGAGCTGCAAAAGGTGCCATCCCAATAATAACTTGATAACTATTGTTATAGGCAAATTCGGCAAGTGGTAGATATTTCTCCCAGTTCTTCCCGAAGTCCAGAACACAAGCCCTAAGCATATCTTCCAGAATCTGAATAGTCCGCTCAGACTGACCGTCGGTCTGTGGATGATACGCTGTACTGAAATTCAGCTAAGTACCCAAAGTCTCCTGAAGTTTCTCCCACAAATGAGAAGTAAATCGAGGATCTCGATCTGAGACAATACTAGATGGAATCCCATGAAGTCTAACAATCTGATCCAAATAAAGACCCGTTAACTTTGTAACTTCATCTCCCATCCTTATCGAAATAAAATGAGCTGTCTTCGTCAAACGATCCACGATAACCCAAACTGCATCGTTACCTCTTGGAGTTCTAGGCAAACCAGTGACGAAGTCCATCGTAATATGCTCCCACTTCCACTCTGGTATAGCCAACGGCTGAAGTAACCTTGCAGGTCGTTGATGCTCGGCTTTCACCCTCTAACAAGTCAAACATCTAGATTCAAACTGAACAACCTCTCTCTTCATGTTATTCCACCAGTAATGTTGCTTCAAATCCTGATACATCTTGGTTCCACTGGGATGAATAGTATACTTAGAATTATGAGCTTCTCTCAGAATACCTCGCCTCAAGCCCGGTTCATCGGGAACACATACCTTGTTCCGAAACTGAAGAATACCGTCCTCATGTACTTTGAAGTCAGACTGATCATCTGTGATCTGATCCTTGATCTTCTGAAGTTTAACATCCAGTTGCTGAGCTTCTCTGATCTGAGACAGCAATAAAGGCTGAATACGGAGATGTGAACATATTATCCCAACCTGAGTCAACTCCGGTCTCCAATAAGTGAATTCCTCAAGAACTTCCCATTTCTTGACAGCCAAACAAGAAATACTAGTCTTACGGCTAAGAGTGTCTGCCACAACATTTGCCTTCCCAAGCAGATAATTGATAGAACAATTATAATCTCCAAGAAGTTCCATCCACCTCCGCTGACGCATATTCAACTCCTTCTATGAGAATAAATACTTAAGACTCTTATGATAAGTGAAAATCTCAAACTTACTGCCCCACAGATAATGACGCCACTTTTTCAGTGAGAAAACAACAGCTGCCAACTCAAGATCATGAGTCGGATAGTTCACCTCATAAGGCTTCAACTTTTTAGAAGCATATGCAATAACCCGGCCATTCTGCATAAGAACACATCCCAAGCCCTCCTTGGATGTATTGCTGTAAATGACCATATTATCGGTCCCCTCTGGTAGAGCAAGTACTGGAGCAGTAGTCAATCTCTTTTTCAACTCCTGAAACCCACTCTCACATTTCTCATCCCAAACAAAGCTAGTCTGTTTCTGAGTTAACTTAGAAAGTGGCCCAGCAATCTTCGAGAAGTCCTTTACAAACCTACGGTAATAACCCGCCAAGCCAAGAAAGCTATGGACCTCAGAAACATTCTCTGGCCATTTCCAAGACATCACTACTTCAATCTTAGTGGGATCTACAGATACCGCTTTGTGTAATCACATGGCCAAGAAAGGATATGCGTTGCAGCCAAAATTCACATTTGCTAAACTTGGCAAACAACTGATGCTCCTGCAGCTTCTGTAAGACAAGCCGTAGATGTTGCTCGTGCTCCGATTCAGATTTAGAATAGACCAAGATATCATCAATAAAGATTACCACGAACTGGTCCAAATACAGCTGAAAAACCCGATGCATAAGATCCATGAATGCTGCCGGTGCATTAGTTAATCCAAAGGGCATAACAAAAAACTCATAATGCCCGTACCGAGTCCTGAAGACAGACTTCGGAACATCCTCCGTGCGAATCCGAAGCTGATAATACCCCTGCCTCAAGTCAAACTTAGAGTAGACTTTGGCTCCCTGAAGTTGATCAAACAACTCGTCAATCAGTGGCAAATGATACTTGTTCTTGATGGTCACCTGATTCAAACCACGATAATCAATACACAATCTCAATGTACCATCATTCTTCTTCACAAATAAAACAGGAGCTCCCCAAGGTGAATAACTCTGCTGAATAAATCCCTTCTCCAATAACTCCTGCAACTGAGTCTTCAATTCCTTCAGCTCAGCTGGTGCCATCCGGTACGCTGATTTGGAAATAGGTTGAGTACCGAGAACAAGATTGATCACAAACTCCACATCTCTCTCTGGTGGTAACCCTGGCAATTCGTCGGGAAATACATTAAGATATTCCTGAATAATAGGAACCTCCTCCAACTGTAGCTTATCAGATGGCTTGTTAATCAAATAAGCTAGATAACCCGAACACCTCTTACTCACCAACTCAACAGCTTTAGTTGCTGAGATAACATAACTCGTCTTAGCACCCCGGTTCCCTGCTACTTCTACTACTGGCTGATCTGGCAATCGAAACTGTACTACCTTGGTTCTACAATTTAACTGGGCATCATACTTAGAAAGCCAATCCATACCCAAGATAACATCATACCCCCGGATAGGAAATAAGATAAGGTCCGAAGGAAAACTATGCCCCTTAACATGTATTTTACAATCCTTACATACTAAGCCAGTCACATACTTATCAGTCAAAGAGGTACTAATCTCAACCACATAAGGCAATCTTTCAGGTTGCATATTAACACGTTGCACACAAGCAGGAGTAATGAAAGAATGCGTAGCACCAGAATCAATCAACACTTTAACAAGTTGAACAAGTATAAGGAAGTTACCTTCCACCACTGCAGTATCCTCAGGCATCTCCTCCAAATCAACTGCGTAGGCCCAAGCTTAGACCTACTGCTGCTGAGGTGCACTGCCCGCAGGTCTACCCAGATAACCTTGAGTCGCTGCCCGACCCTCAGTCCTCGAATATCTAGGGCAATCCCTCGCCTTGTGCTGATTGCTGCCGCATCCTAAACACGTCCCTGCCTTCACTCTACAATCGGCCTTCATATTCCCCGTGCGCTTGCAGTGTGTACACTACGGTGATGATGCAGTAACACTGCCCCTGGAAGAACCAGAAGCTGAAGGAACAACTGAACCAGCCTGCTGCTGAGGCCTTACCAAACTAGGCCTGTACTGACCCTGAGACTGGGCTGGCCTAAACTGGGACTGAACCTGATATGACCCCTGCTGAAACTGAGGCCGATAATAACTCTGCTGACCCTGTGGCCTGAAAGAACCCTGCTGAGCTGGTGGCCTGTACACAACCTGCTGTACGGGAGGCCTATACATACCCTGCTAAAACTGCGGCTGATACAGCCTCTTACTAGGCTGACTAGACACAAGCTGATCCCCCTTTCTCTTTTCTAACCTAGAAGCTGCATCAAAGGCCTCAGTGAATATATCATATCGATTCAGAGCCATCGCATCCTGAATCTCGGGCCTCAACCCCAACATAAATCTACGAGTCATCCGCTCCTCATCAGCCACATATTCCGGTGCATACCGGGACAATCGAGTAAAGGTGGCCTCATATTGAGCCACTGAGGCATCCTCCTGAATCAGAGACAGGAACTCAGCCTCTCTCCTTTCCCGTACAATCCTCGGGACATACTTCTCCTGAAAAGCTCTCAAGAAGGTATCCCAGGCATAAGGAACACCCCGAGTCTCCCAGCTAGCTCTCACTGTGCACCACCATTCCTCTGCCTCATCATCGAATAAGTACACGACAAAGGTAACCTTCCGCTCATCGGTTTAATCAAGAGGATCATAAATCTTCTCCACCTTATTAATCCATGCTTCAGCCTTCCGATCATTGGGTTCCCTCTGAAATCTAGGTGGATGATACCCTAAGAACTCTTTCAGGGTACCACGCCCATGGTTTCCACCCTACACATTCAATAGCTGAGCCTGCAAAGCCTGAGTCTAGGCAGCCTGCCCTGCTAACAACTGTGCCTGTCCGGCCACTAACTCAGCAATCCTATCCATAGCTGCCCCCAAACGATCATCACCCCTATCACAGCCCGGTGCCGCATTACCAGGAGTCTCATCTACTACCTCGGGCCTACCTCTGGTCCTTGGTCTACCGACCATTCTACTAATCAAAGAGTTAGCATATGTAATAGCACGTAAACAAGTTATAAACAACTATTAACACATAAACAACAAACTCATATAAAACACATAACAAATTGATCACATAATCACATAAGCACTAAATCACATAATCACTTAATTACTTAATCATTTAATCATATTAATACATAGTTCACTTTTCTTTCTTTTCATACATACTTTCATGCTAAGACCATTACCCATATTCTGAGAATACCCCGGTTGACAACTAAACATGTGCTCTTATACCACTTAAATATCACGCCCCAACTCGACCCCTCCTACAATCAGTCAGGACGCAATGGAATTTCGGCAGTATAACGACAGTAAATAGGATACCGAGGCTCTAAACCAACCTCATTACACCATTAAATTCAACTCCATAAACCATACAACAAACAACTCGTCAATAAAATAACAACATACAACATAACCATATTATACCAAAATCATCCTTTCAACATTTCATACTTAGTTATACGCCTCCGTTCCAACATCATACATAATATATCAACTTTAACATACATTTCAAAATAGATTAAAACTAACTTAGTAACCTATCATAGTCAAAAGTAAGATTACTAAGATAGCAACAACTAGTTCTTCATTTTTAATACAACCTATACATCATAACTATAAAGTAAAACAAAAGACAACTAGATAATATACAAGATAATAAGGTGTTCAACTCATCAAACATCAAGGATAGGACTCCGGAACATAAGACTCATCCACATAAGGCACATTTTCCGCTTCAGGAGGCACGTACCCGTAGTCCTGCTCTACAACACCTGTAAGCATGCAATAATAGAAAGTGAGCTTATATAAAATAAGCCTAGTGAGGATCCGATAGATCTCGAACAGTATTTACTATACTCCTTGAAAATGATCCTTTGAGCAAGTAAACACACAATAACATCAATAATACTATCATCACATAAACTATAATGACTATTCAATAAAGGATACACTAGTTGGTATAGCTCCAAACACCATCACGATCATAACAGCCTTCTTGTGACTCCCATAAACTCATGCACCCGAGGTACCTCAATAACCTCTCCTCCATGACACCTCCGTCATGCGAGCTGGAGGTAGTCTCTGGTAGTCATGCCGTTATCAACTCGACACCCCGATGCTGCCCGAGAGGTGGCATACACACACCAAAGACTCAGCAATAATAATAAACATAATCGCTCACAGAAGGACAACCTTTTCCGTTGACTATCTCTCGGTTCATCAATCATCAATCATTAATCAATCAATAATCATATTATCATCATAATAACATCAATAATCAATTTAACAACAAATAACTAAGTTAGATGACAAAGTAGGCCATCCAACCAAACATGCATTAAACACACAATCAAACCCTAGTTTACCCATCATCAACTCACAATTCAATCACTTAAACCACACCCAATCAACTAAAGGCATAATTTAACATTTTAAAGAAAGACAACCTAAACTTCAAATAATCATAACTTACATTCTACTAGTCCAAACCACTCCAAATCAATTTTTATCACTCACCCAATCAATCAACTACATTAGGGCCCTCGGAAACCAACCAAAACACATCCAAATCATGCCCAACAACCCTAAAACCCTAATGCGTCATTGCTGAAATTTCTGGACTTTCACACTGACATCACAATCAAAAATTCGGCATTACAACAGTGCTACCACGTAATTATCAAACTTTTAGAAATCGACGGCAATCGATTTCAACCAATACAACTCAAGATATTCAATATTTAGCAAATTAATCAACTTTAAATACCCAAAAATAAATAATTATGCTACAACGGTTCAAATCGCATAAGATTACATATAAATGATCCCTAGCATGCATGGAGCAATAATCTAACGGTTCAATAATCATTTATATGCATAAACATAAAATATGAGTTTTGAGATCTAGAATTTTTCTTTCACCTTTGATGCGAAATAAGCCTAGATATGCGTGCAATGCGTGTCCACGGAATCCAACTCAGAACGAAAATCTACAGACAAAAACTAGCTTTTTCTTTGAAAATTTGCTTTGAAAACCTTGAAATTTCTTTCTCTTTTTTCCTCTCCTTCCTCACAGCAATGTGTGTGCAAATGGGTATGTTTTTGTGCTTTGCTAGTGTGTGTTGGTGATATATGCATAAAGGTCAACAACTTAAATGAAAGTCAAAGTCGAAACTAATTGATTTTTAGTGTTTTCTTGACTTTAAATTCATTTTTTTGATCACCATTGCTCAAAAAAATTATACAACACCCAAGATAGCTCAAGTAGGTTATTTTTAGGTGACAAGAAGTTTTACATTCAAGCAATTCTATCCGAGTCGGCTTAAAACTCGATTTTCGTAAAAGTCGGTGTAAAAACCCTAATAAATTCCTAAGCCGATTTGAAAATTGTTTTAATCAAACACAGGTCTATTAAAGTCCGAGGACTTGGTCTAGAAGGGTTAAAAAGACCAGTTTCAAAATTATAGCGGATGTGTTTCAAAAACACTATTCACTAAAAGTCGACGATAAAATTTCTGACTCCGTTTTTTATGAAAATTTCATGAATGCACACTTAGCATGTTCTAGGAGTATTAATATCAAAATTATCACATTCGAAGTCATATAGCACATAAACAGGTCAATTCACGCAAAACAAGATAAAGCACGTAAAACGAGACAAGATAAAAAAGTGGGGTTTCACACTTTTGGCTTGTATTCGTTTGGTAGAGCAAGAAGAATCTTCCGGTTGAGTTCTTCACTTGGATAGGACTTGCCAAGAGCGCTAAGATTGTTGATGATCTTTGCAAACCTTTGATGCATCTCATTTAATGATTCTCTGGACTTCATTCGAAATAGTTCATACTCATGAATGTAGAAACCAATATTTGTATCTTTGACTTGAGTTGTACCTTGATAAGATAGCTCAAGAAGCTCCCATATTTCATGAGCCAATGCACATTGACTCACCCAGCTATACTCTGTTTCATTGAGGGCACAATAGAAAATGTTCTTTTCCCTTGAGTTCTTGGTTATCACGACCATATCATAATCATCAATCTCATATTTGGTTTTTGGAGTCTTTTTTTTGAACTTGCTACCATCTTCATTTTCAATCTCTGTGATTTTGATTGGAACATAGGGACCTTCTTCTACAAGCCTCCAAAGAGAGTAATCAACCGATTGAATATAGGTCTCCATCTTATTCTTTCAATAAACTAAATTTTTACTTGTGAAAAATAGAGGTCTATTAGTTGAGAATCCTTCCAAGTAAGGAGATATAGTAGTATCTTAACTTTACTAGCAGTTAAACTATATGTAAAGCCCTAGTTCTGATACCACTTGTTTGGCCAAATTATCCTAAGATGAGAGGTGAATTAGGATATAAGGGCAATATTACTACTTTTTCAGATATGATTGTAACTAGTTAATTCTTTGAAATAATTTATCAAACACAAGGTATACAATAAAATAAAGAGATAAGGCTGTCGATTTTAAGGTGGTTCGCTAATCTAGTCCACTACCTAAGGTCTTCTTCCCTTAGGATTTCTACTAGCTCCACTAGTAGTGCTTCTTCACAAGTTGGTGAAGTACAAACGAACAATACAAGACCTCTTGACTCTACAAGAGTAGTACAAGCTTCTTTACTTTGAATCCACAAAGAAGATTTCAAACACTCTCTATACAATGAACCTCTCAAAGCTATAGATCTAGAGTGTTTATCTCACAACAAGAATGTAATAAATATTGAGTACAATGATCTATCTTTAAGAATAAATGGATACAATTTAAAGCTCTCTTGAATGCTCATTTTGCAAGTTAAAGCTCAATAAATGTTCAAGCAATATGTTTTGATGATATGAAAGCTACAGAAAAATTGGTTATAGTTGGAAGAGGTTATTTTTGAAAGAAGAAATATTTTGGTATAAATTGAAACATTTCTACCGGCTAGTTAACTGATCTATTTTTCAAAAGTTAGTAGATGAGCAGGTTGATGTCGTCGACTGACTTAATTAACCGACTGTGTGACGCCCGAACTTTTTGCCTTGCATTAACTTACTGTTGCATCCATTGTTTTCGCATTTCCTTTTGTGCTTTATTAACTGTCTTCCTTAGCTACTATTCATCCCGTTTTCAAACTACATTCTATTAGTGAATTAGTATTTTTATTAAATCACATTAATTGTTAGAGGAGTGGGAAAAATGTGCAATTGAGCTAGAAGCGATAGGAGAGCTCGTTTAGAAAATGATTTTCGTAGTTCAATGAATAGCGTTAGGTAACTAACTTAGTGTTTTAATTAGCTAGCCTATGTTTTACACCGTAGGTTCATTTTAAAGTTAACAACGCTCATTTTAGTAACCCATTTAAACACCCAACTTAGCCATTTGGTATATCTACTCAACACTTGACCATTTAGCTCATAAAAACAAAAATAAAAAAAGAGAGCAAATGCTGAAAAAGGCACTGTAGCAGGCCGACAGCCCTTCTCTTGCCATTTAGGGATTTTTGCTTCATCAAATCATCAATTCAAGCCAAGCCAATCCTAGAGCAAGTAGTTTAGGGTGTGTACAAGCTTCCTAGGTGCTCCTACGCGCATTGGTGAGGGATTTCACGGCTTATTTTTGCATTTTAAAATAGTTGCTATTTTCTTGATTTGTTGAAAATGTGACTAAATGCTATTGTATTGATTATCTATGCTATCATACCTTGTTTATAAGTGCTAGAGAACATATTTGAGCCATTGTTTCACTTTTTGAATGGTTAGAATCGTTATTTTGAATTATGAGGTGAATAGTGACATTTTTCTAGGGTTTTGTGTAATTGCACGTATTAGCTCGATTCAACACTCTTAATAGATGCCCTAGGTGTTAATAAAGGTAGTCTAATAGAACCATACACTTGAATTGCTCTAATATCGCATATAACATGAATTAGGCGACTTTAACAAAGGGGTTTCGGGGTTAAGGCGAATCCGGGTAGATTCGGGCTTCACTTTTAGTATTCTTAGGCTGCCTAGGTGCTATAGAAGCTTTGCTATCCCCTATTTGAAGTCCGGATGAGCCATGTGTAGTTTAAAGCTAGAAGAGGAAATTTGGGGCTTTTGGGGTAATTGCGGGCTTTTGAATGTGTTTGAGGGTTGAAAGGGTTCTTTGAGGGTTAGTTAGAAGATTGGTATAGTTTTCCTTCAAAATTGAATCGCTAACTTTGGTCTGGAAGAGAAATAGCTTGGAAAACAAAGGGGTTTAGGTGCAAATTCGGTTGTCTCACGCTTCTAAGACCTTGGCACTACTTCTTGAGTGTTTAAATGTGACTTCAAGTTGTTTTAGAGCTCTTGGCATGATTTTATGCTTGTCTTGTATATACTCCTTTGTAAAACTGCTTATTTGTTTGTATAAATTGCTTCTATTCTAACTGCATCGAGGTCAACCTACTTTGTTGATCCTCCTACGTGATATTTCTTATATTATTGATATTAACTTGCCATTGTAAAGTGCATTGCATAGTAGTTGCGCAACCATAGTGTCAGGGGAGGATGTGTTGAATATCGGCTGGGCGGCATCGGGCTTGCCAGTGGATATTCAAACTCCGTGCTCTATTCCCTCACTCGCCTGGTTCGGAGATTGCCAGGGGGTGTTGGGTCGTAGGATTATCGGGGTACATCCGGAGTACACCCACTGGAGTGTTTGGGATTATGCCGGCTTATCGTGATCGTGATCGTGGTTCGTGGATCGTGTTCGTGGATTGAAGATTTGGTGTTGGGGTTAAGTGAAATGTATCCTTTTTAATGTGTGGTTATTTAAGCTATCGTTACTTCTTAAATTGTTTAATTACTATTGTTGTTTAACTATTTTACTTGTTGCATTGCACGCCCCGGGAGACTTTATCCCTCACTGGGCAACAGTAGTTGCTCATACCTCGATATATGTTTCAGGAGACGCTGAGGGTGATCCCCAGCTTGTTGAGGTAGTAGTGGAGGAGGAAGAGGTGCAGACAGAGCCTTTGCCCTAGTTGCCGTGTGTGTGTTGTTCTGAGGTGGATGTGCCTTCTTGTTGCTTTATGACATTTGTGTGTCTATTTTGTGGCCTCAGGGCCGTGTATATGTTGGTTGTTGTAAAGCTGAAAGATAGTTAGTCGTAGTGTAGGTTTGGAAAAGTATGACTTGTAATAACTTATGTTTCTGCTTTTAATCATTTTTCATGCTTGGGAGTGAATGACCTAATGTAGGATGTTTCATCTTTTAAGAATGTTTTAATGTTATCTTAGAATGGCATGGCTATTAGATTATGTTGAAATCAAGTTACCTGTATGCTTGTGTGGTTTTGAAACTGTTGGATGCTTCAAGGCTCGGATGGCCTTGAACCTTTAAATATTTAGCTATGAAAAGCTTGTTTTATCTTGTTGAGGATTTATTTGAGAGTTTACAGGTTTCTAGAATATCCACGGTATAGAGAAGACTCTGTCCGTGTGTCGGGTTCGGACTTAACCTTTAGCGCGGGGTTGGGTCGGGGCGTTACATTTTAGGTGGTATCAGAGCTATAGATTGCATGAAGCCGGGTTAAATTTCTCAGTCTGTGGGTAGAGATCTGTTATGGGACCTTGTGATTGTATGAATTTGTGGTCTTTTGATTTGCCTAAGTGGAATTTGAATTAGAAAGGAACATGCTAGCATAATAATGGAATGCGAAAGGTCTCTAAAAGTTAATGTTTGAAAGTGAAAAGTCTAGAATGTCAAGCATGATTAAGTGACTATGAATCTCTTGTATGTGAATATTCTCCTAATGTAATATGTGACTTATGTGAATTTATTTGAACTTCTTCCTATGTACTTTACCTATAATTTATGTAAATGCCTGTCATAATACTTTGCCTTCTAGCTGTTGAGATGAGGAGAAGGGGCAGACCGGGGAGAGAGTTGGAGGAAGCTCCTAGGCAGGGTGTACCGGGAGAGGGTGAAGGAGTAGCAGAGATACACCACCGCATGGACTAAAACCTAGCATTGCACAGATTCTGGCTACTATGGCTACTGCAATGAATACTATTGCACAGTTTGTAACTTAGCAGGGTCAGGTAGGGGCTCCTAGGGGTAATCAGGCTGCCAGAGCCGAGGGTAGTGGTGCTGCTGGAGCTAATTTGTATGACCGATTTTTACATCACAGGGCCTACAGCTTCTTTGGTGAACCTGATGATATGAAGGCCGAATTATGGTTGAGGAAATTTGAAAGGGTGGCTGCAATTCTATAGTGCAGTGATAAGAGAAAGATTACTTATGCTACATTTATGTTGGAGGGTGACGCCGAGGAGTGGTGGCGTACTATTAATGAGAAATGGGAAGCTGAGGCGGTTCAACATTCATGGGCTGACTTAATTCAAGAGTTTCGAGATAAATATATCTCAGTGGTTGCCCGTGAGAGGCGTCATGCAGAGTTCATAGCTTTGAAACAGGGGAATATGTCAGTGGATCAGTATGAGGCTGCTTTTACTAGGCTTTCCCGCTATGTGCCGGCCTTGGTACAACCGGAGGATATGAAGATGCAGAGGTTCATAATGGGATTGAGGAAGGATATTATGCTTAGTCTGTCTACGAATGATTACCCTAACTATGCTGCAGTGGTCAAAGCCGCCTCGAGGTATGAAAAACGCAAGGCAGACGTGTTGGCAGAGTCTAGTCAATCAAGTAAGCGGCAGTTTCAGTCTCAGAGTCAGGGGTACCAGAGGCAGACTATTCCAGTTGGGCAGAGTCCACAGCCGAGGCAGACACAGAGTTATAGAGGGCTTGTTCAAATTCAGTCGCGACCAGCCCAGAGTCAGAGTCAGAGTCAGGGGCAGACCCGACCAGCAGTAGTTCGTTCTCAGCAGGGTAGTTCAGCTACCTCTATTTACAGAGCTCCTTCGGGAGGCATTGTTGCAAGACGTCACCAGCAGTGCAGCTTCTGTCAACGCCAGGGTCATACATAGGAGAATTGTTGGAAAAGATTGGGCCGTTGTACTGGATGTGGCAGTGATCAACACAGGGTTAGAGACTGCCAGAAATTCAAGAATACCAGGGGTCAGACATCTGGTCAAGGCAATCAGACCAGGGGTTCAGTTGTAGCACCAGTACCGCAGGGTCAGGCCCGAGTATTTGCTTTAGGTGCTGAGGAGCTTCCGGATACGACCGCTGTAGTATAAGGTACTTTTCTTCTTAATGATCAATCAGTTAAAGTTTTAATTGATTCCGGGGCTTCGCATTCATTTATTACACCTATTTGTGCACAAAATGCTAAGTTGAAACATGATAAACTGTTGCATGATATTGTGGTTTACACTCCTATGGGGCCGAAGTTTGTCACCAAATCTATCTGCAAGGCATGTAATATTTATATTCAAGGTCGTGTTTTTCCTGCCGATTTAATTATTCTACCTTTCCGCGAATTTGAAATTATATTGGGGATGGACTAGTTAGGTAAATATTATGCCCAGCTTGATTGTAGAAAGAAGATTGTAAAACTAGAAATGCCCGACCAGCCTGTACTTAAAATAGTCGGCAGTAGAAAATCTACGGGGACTCCTATCATATCTTCTATTAAAGCATCAAAAATGTTAGGTAAGGGTTGTGAGGCTTACTTGATTAATCAACCTGGTGATCAATTGAAACTAAATGATGTACCTATCGTGAGAGAGTTTCCGGGGGTGTTTCCTGAGGAGTTACCTGGTTTACCACCTGATAGAGAGATAGAGTTTGTGATCGACTTATTACCAGGGGCTACGCCTATCTCTAGAACTCCGTACAGAATGGCTCCACCCGAGTTGCAAGAATTGAAAATTCAGTTGCAGGGTTTACTTGAGAAGGGATTCATTCAGCTGAGTTCTTCACCTTGGGGTGCACCGGTCTTATTTGTTAAAAAGAAAGACGGATCTCTTCAGCTATGCATTGATTATCGGGGTCTTAATCAGATAACTATCAAAAACAAATATCCATTGCCTTTGATTGAGGAATTATTTGATCAGCTGTAAGGTGCCAGGATATTTTCTAAATTCGATCTGAGGCAGGGCTATTACCAGTTAAGGATTAAGTCTGATGATGTTCCCAAAACTGCTTTCAGAACTCGGTATGGTCATTATGAGTTTGTTGTGCTGCCGTTTGGGTTAACTAACGCTCCTGCCACATTTATGGATTTGATGCAGAGAGTATTCCGCCCCTATCTGGATCAGTTTGTGGTTATTTTCATTGATGATATTCTTGTCTATTCTAAATCTGAGGCGGAACATGAACAACATCTCAGGATTGTACTGCAGACTCTTCAAGAGCATCGATTATTTGCAAAGTTTAGCAAATGTGAGTTCTGGTTAAGACAAGTCACTTTTCTGGGCCACATTATTTCTCAGGATGGAATTTCCGTTGATCCAACAAAGATTGAGGTTGTCATGGCATGGAAATGGTCGGAGACTATTACAGAAATTCGCAGTTTTCTGGGTTTAGCGGGTTATTACAGAAGGTTTGTCAAGGATTTCTCTAAAATTGTTGGGCCTTTGACTCAACTCACTCAGAAGAAGACTATATTTGACTGGAATGAGAAATGTGAGGCTAGCTTCCAGGAATTAAAGAAGAGATTAACCACAGCTCCTATTCTTGTTCTACTTGAGGGTACTTATAATCTGGTAATCTATAGTGATGCTTCTAAGGAAGGTTTGGGCTGTGTATTGATGCAAAATGGGAGAGTTATCGCTTATGCTTCCAGAAAACTGAAACCTTATGAACTTAATTACCCGACACATGATATTGAGCTTGCAGCTACCATCTTTGCGTTAAAGAAATGGCGTCATTATCTTTCGGGTAATAAATTTGAAATCTTTACTGATCACAATAGTCTAAAATATCTCTTCTCTCAGAAAGAGTTGAATATGAGGCAGAGGCGTTAGTTGGAGTTGCTTGAGGATTATAATTGTACTATCAATTATCTGCCAGGTAAGGCTAATATTGTTGCTGATGCCTTAAGCTGAAAGGCTACAGTTGCTAGTCTAATCATCAAAAATTGGGAGTTCATGGAGGAATTATGTTTATGGAGGCCCAACATTTCAGATTCTGGTGTTCAATTTGCAAGTTTGCATATTTAGTCTCTTTTATTATCCAGGATTAGAGAGGCTCAACAGGCTGATCTGCAATTGATGGAAATCTTAGAAAAGTCGAAAGGGGGAGAGTCAAATTTCAAATTACATGATTATGGACTTCTTAAGTTCAAAGGCAGAATTTGCATTCCTTCTAAGCCAGCCTTAAAGAAAGAAATTCTTGCAGAGGCTCATAATTCTAAGTATACTATCCATCCAGGCAGTACCAAGATGTACAGAGATCTGAAACAGAACTACTGGTGGAACAACATGAAGAGAGAGATTGCTGACTATGTTGCTAAATGTCTTACATGTCAGAAAGTTAAAGCTGAACATCAGAGACCAGCAGGGTTGTTGCAGCCTTTGGTTATTCCTGTTTGGAAATGGGATCACATTACCATGGATTTCGTGTCAGATTTACCGCGGTCTTCAAGGGGTCATGATTCAGTCTGGGTTGTTGTGGATAGATTGACCAAAACCTCTCATTTTATTGCTACTAAGAAGACTAAATCTCTAGATCGGTTGGCTAAAATTTATGTTGAGAATATTGTTAGACTTCATGGAATTCCTAAGAGTATTGTGTCGGATAGAGATCCCAGATTCACATCTCAATTCTGGCAGAAGATTCAGAAGGCTTTGGGCACGACATTGAACTTCAATACTTCTCATCATCCTCAAACTGACGGACAATCTGAAAGAACTATCTTAATACTTGAGGATATGCTCCGAGCATGCATTTTGGACTTCGGTAAGAGTTGGGAGAAATACTTACCTCTTGCAGAATTTTCTTATAACAACTGTTATCAAGCTACTATCGGTATGACACCGTATGAGGCTTTGTATGGGCGGAATGCAGATCTCCTTTATATTGGGATGAAGTTGGAGAGTCGAAATCTATTGATCCTACTTTATTGCCAGAGATGAACAGAATGATTCATAATGTTCAGCTTATCAGAAAAAGAATGCTTACAGCCCAGAGTCGGCAAAAGAGTTATACAAATAGAGCCCGTCGTGATTTGAAATTCGTCGTTGGGGATCGAGTATTTCTGAAAATTTCTCCTCGCAAAGGTTTGTTTCGGCATGATAAAGGAGGTAAACTCAGTCCTCGTTATGTGGGACCATTTGAGATAATTGAAACCATTGGTGATTTGGCTTATCGACTAGCTTTGCCTCCTAGCCTGGGCAGAATTCATGATGTCTTCCATGTTTCTATGCTTCGAAAGTATCAGCCAGATCCTTCTCACATACTTGAGCCAGAACCGCTAGAGATCAGTGAGACTTTGACGTACACAGAGAAACCTCTTCGGATTGTGGATCAGAAAGTGCATGAGCTGAGGACTAAAAGCATTCCGATGGTTAAAGTTCTGTGAGATCATCACGGATTAGATGATGCTACCTGGGAGAGAGAGGATCAGATGCGAGAGAAATATCCAGAGTTATTCGCCAATTCATGTAAGAATTGCGTGGATGCAATTAGTTTAAGGGGAAGAGGATGTGACGCCCGAACTTTTTGCCTTGCATTAACTTACTGTTGCATCCATTGTTTGCGCATTTCTTTATGTGCTTTATTAACTGTCTTCCTTAGCTACTATTCATCCCGTTTTCAAACTACATTCTATTAGTGAATTAGCATTTTTATTAAATCACATTAATTGTTAGAGGAGTGGGAAAAATGTGCAATTGAGCTAGAAGCGATAGGAGAGCTCATTTAGAAAATGATTTTCGTAGTTTAATGAATAGTGTTACGTAACTAACTTAGTGTTTTAATTAGCTAACCTATGTTTTACACCGTAGGCTCGTTTTAAAGTTAACAACGCTTATTTTAGTAACCCATTTAAACACCCAACTTAGCCATTTGGTATCTACTCAACACTTGACCATTTAGCTCATAAAAACAAAAACAAAAAAAGAGAGCAAATGCTGAAAAAAGCACTGTAGCAGGCCGACAACCCTTCTCTTGCCATTTAGGGATTTTTGCTTCATCAAATCATCAATTCAAGCTAAGCCAAGCCTAGAGCAAGTAGTTTAGGGTGTGTGCAAGCTTCCTAGGTGCTCCTACACGCATTGGTGAGGGATTTCACGGCTTATTTTCGCATTTTAAAATAGTTGTTATTTTCTTGATTTGTTGAAAATGTGACTAAATGCAATTGTATTGATTATCTATGCTATCATACCTTGTTTATAAGTGCTAGAGAACATATTTGAGCCATTGTTTCGCTTTTTGAATGGTTAGAATTGTTATTTTGAATTATGAGGTGAATAGTGACATTTTTCTAGGGTTTTGTGTAATTGCGCATATTAGCTCGATTCAACACTCCTAATAGATGCCTTAGGTGTTAATAAAGGTAGTCTAATAGCCCCATACACTTGAATTGCTCCAATATCGCATATAACATGAATTAGGCGACTTTAACAAAGGGGTTTCGGGGTTAACGCGAATCTGGGTGGATTCGGGCTTCACTTTTAGTATTCTTAGGCTACCTAGGTGCTATAGAAGCTTTGCTATCCCTTATTTGAAGTCCGGATGAGGCATGTGTAGTTTAAAGCTAGAAGAGGGAATTTGGGGCTTTCGGGGTAATTACGGGCTTTTGAATGTGTTTGAGGGTTGAAAGGGTTCCTTGAGGGTTAGTTAGAAGATTGGTATAGTTTTCCTTTGAAATTGAATCGCTAACTTTGGTTTGGAAGAGAAATAGCTTGGAAAACAAAGGGGTTTAGGTGCAAATTCGGTTGTCTCACGCTTCTAAGACCTTGGCACGACTTCTTGAGTGTTTAAATGTGACTTCAAGTTGTTTTAGAGCTCTTGGCATGATTCTATGCTTGTCTTGTATATACTCCTTTGTAAAACTGCTTATTTGTTTGTATAAATTGCTTCTATTCTAACTGCATCGAGGTCAACCTACTTTGTTGATCCTCCTACGTGATATTGCTTATATTATTGATATTAACTTGCCATTGTAAAGTGCATTGCATAGTAGTTGAGCAACCATAGTGTCAGGGGCGGATGTGTTGAACACCGGCTGGGCGGCATCGGGCTTGCCAGTGGATATTCAAACTCCGTGCTCTATTCCCTCACTCGCCTGGTCCGGAGATTTCCAGGGGGTGTTGGGCCGTAGGATTATCGGGGTACATCCGGAGTACACCCACTGGAGTGTTTGGGATTATGCCGGCTTATCGTGATCTTGATCGTGGTTCGTGGATCGTGTTCGTGGATTGAAGATTTGGTGTTGGGGTTAAGTGAAATGTATCTTTTTTAATGTGTGGTTTTTTAAGCTATCGTTACTTCTTAAATTGTTTAATTACTATTGTTGTTTAACTGTTTTACTTGTTGCATTGCACGCCCCGGGAGACTTTATCCCTCACTGGGCAACAGTGGTTGCTTATACCTCGATATATGTTTCAGGAGACGCTGAGGGTGATCCCCAGCTTGTTGAGGTAGTAGTGGAGGAGGAAGAGGTTTAGACAGAGCCTTTGCCCTAGTTGCCGTGTGTGTGTTGTTCTGAGGTGGATGTGCCTTCTTGTTGCTTTATGACATTTGTGTATCTATTTTGTGGCCTCAGGGCCGTGTATATGTTGGTTGTTGTAAAGCTGAAAGATAGTTAGTCGTAGTGTAGGTTTGGAAAAGTATGACTTGTAATAACTTATGTTTCTGCTTTTAATCATTTTGCATGCTTGGGAGTGAATGACCTAATGTAGGATGTTTCATCTTTTAAGAATGTTTTAATGTTATCTTAGAATGACATGGCTATTAGATTATGTTGAAATCAAGTTACCTACATGCTTGTGTGGTTTTGAAACTGTTGGATGCTTCAAGGCTCGGATGGCCTTGAACCCTTAAATATTTAGTTATGAAAAGCTTGTTTTATCTTGTTGAGGATTTATTTGAGAGTTTACAGGTTTCTAGAATGTCCACGGTACAGAGGAGACTCTGTCCGTGTGTCGGGTCCGGACTTAACATTTAGCGCAGGGTTGGGTCGGGGCATTACAGATTGTCTCTGGAAAGGCCAGTTTATGTAGTCGGGCAATAGGATCAACCGGCTTTGTTCGTCTGGCTTTCTCTAGAAAGGTCGGGTGATGAAGCTCGTTGATCTCTTTTACCGGCTTTGTTAAGTTGCATGCTAAAACTTCTTTTTTGAAAGTCATTTTAACAAACTTCTTTTAAGACTTTGAGAAAAATTACTTCATCTAAAAAGGTTTTTGGATTTTTCAAAGAGATATTAAAAGAAGATTTTAATGAGGAAAGTAGTTAAACATACTTTGAGCTTTTACTTGAAACAAATCAAAGTCAACCAACAATTTGTTTAGCCGCTACCTCTTATGACTCAACATCTCCATCCTTGTGACTCTCTCTTCTCTTCAATTTTTCTTTGGTGAAGGTTTTATCTTAGAGGTTGTATGGATCTTCTCTTGAGCTATCTTGACTTATTCTCAACCAAGTATGAACATTGTTAAATTTGCATATAATAGTCAAGAGAATATCAATTTGAATAAGCATTGGAATAAAGACTTTTGTTATCATCAAAATATATAGTTAAATCCTTTCAGGCCAACATATTCACGACCATGATCGGATCAAATGGCTTTGATATGTTTTCCCAATTTCCGCTCCACCGCAAACTTAAATTCTTAGAAATTGTCAAAGAATTCTGACTTATGTTGCATTTGGTATACATACATGTATCTTGAGTAGTCATCAGCAAAGGTAATGAAGTACTCGAAACCTCTACGAGATAATGTGCTTATTAGACTACAAATATTTATGTGTACCAATTCTAATACTTCATTGGCTCTCTATTCCTTAGAAGAAAATGGCCTTTTGGTCACCTTCTCTATACAACATGATTTACATCGAGGAGGTTGTTCAAGATCTAATGAGCTTAGATGTCCATCATTAATTAACCTCTGAATCCTATTTAGGCTAATACCTCCTAAACGTAAGTGCCACCAGTAAGTATCATTGGTTGAAATAACCTTCATCTAACTACAGGAAGACGAGCTTACATGCTCTATGTTATGTAATGAAGACGTTTCAGGAAATATATAAAACAAGTTATTATGTAATCCATCGAAATATATTATGGCACTATTTCTACTGATGTGCACAGAGAATGAAAAAAACTGAATAATTGTTATTCAAAAGTTGAGAAACAAAAATTAAATTCTATGTAAAATCCGGAATATAATAACAATTGTTCAAAACTAATAGCCTATCACTACTAAAAGAAAGTAAAACATCTTCAACTGCAACATCCAATAATTAGTACAAATATACAATATATTCAAATTTATTAAAATAAGTGTATATAATGTTAATTGAATCAAAGAAACCAAATTTTGCCAGACAATCTTTTATTATTTATAGTATCTCGAGTTTTAATAGAAAAACTCGCTTCCAATATCAAAGGTGTGAAGAAACAATCATGATTAATGAAATGTGTAAAGCATTATGTGAGCATAGAAAAAAGTATCCTTCATGCTTCCAAAGACAATTACAGTAATAGGTTTTGAACAAATAAAATTTACAAGTCAATCAAAGGTAGTTTGTCTAAAATTGAGCAGGATAATATTCTAAAAAGTTAAAAATAAGAAATGTTGTACATCCCTTAAATTATCTAGTGCTCACTTATGAGAAAATTGGACATCCCTTTAGCTAATCATTAATTTATAAAATATTTAGGACTTATAAACTACAAATGAAATATTTGAAATGCATTAACTTATAATTAGATAAATATTATCAAATTAGCAAATTGGTCCAAAATCGTGGTAGAGCAATTTTAAGTATTAACTAAAGACGTTCTACTGTAGTTGTCCACCTTAGAATTAGGATGTGAAATAACTTACTTGTTGGAAAACTCATTGCATCTTTGGTAAGAAAGACTTGGACCCTAAGTTTTTTTTGAAAATGTAAGAATCTTGTAAAGGTCAATTTTTGTTTTTGTGAAAAGGGTATAATGATTAATTATAAAATGATACCAAACACATGATAAAAATCTTTTTAACTTTTTCAAAGTTTCTTTTCTATTATCCAACCTAAACAAAACTCAATATTTATTTCATAAAGAATTCCATGAAATTAGTTTTTTCTTACAAACTTCTTATTTTAGGTATATGAATATATCAAATAAAATTTTATACTAACATATATACAATATTAATATGTTAGAAAGTTCGATTAATAATAATATTGGAAAATTGACAACTTCTTTTGGGTATATAATACTGCACATATTTTATTGAATGTGAGGGTAGTTAGAATTTAGGAGATTTTTTATGCAACAAATTTTAATTTATTTTAGCTTGGATTAAATTATATTTAGGGACCTAAAGTTATTTAATGGCACTTTGGATGGGGAAGTAGATGTATAGTAAATAAAAGGTTCTATCTCTCATTTTCCTAAACGTAGGTGTGCTTATTCTCATTTTACAATATTTCATAGAGTGTACCTCAAAATTACCAATTACAAAACATTGTAAGTTATTAAGTTTTATCAAAGTTATCCATTAAATTTTATTTTTAGGCCGCAACATTTAAATTTGTTCACACTTAATACCCCTTATCATTTTATGTTTCTTAACCACTTAACACATATCCATTAGGTTTCCCAAGATAAGACAAACTATGAATTATCTCCATTGGTTTGCCCAATGCTTGAAACAATCTTAATCATGCATACAGAAATGCCTCATGAAGATACCATCTTGGATTTTTTTTTTCATTATTCAGCCAAAAGTCTTTTGTCTCATTGTGCTTATTGTCTTTAATTTATAATATCACATGTAACCTTTCAGTTTTACTCTGCTACAAATACAATCAGTGAATCTCATTGCATTTTCCCTCTTATTTTGTAGGTCTAATATATATTTATGTGTAGTCCTCACCTAGTAAGAAAAAGCTTGGTTAGATTTGATTTGATTTGAATGTATATTGTATGTGTCTATGTTGCTGAGTAGTAGTTTATGTGGTATTTGGTGAGGTTGGTGGATGGATTTGTGCTCCGTGAGTGTGTGTGCGTGTATGAGAGTTAGAGAGATTGAATGGCATTTCCTTCTAACAGTCATGACAATTGCCTTGTTGGCCACATATTTCATATCCTATCACTTTTGCAAACAACTTGAAAGTGAGGTGCTAAATACATTAAAGAAGATAAGAGGTGTTACGTGCTTTTAGATTTCAGTACGAGAGTAGAGAATAATGCATTTTTCAAAGTTCTAGAAGATGTTAAAGTTCCTTATGGCTATTGTTCAAATATTTCTAGGGGTGATCACCTAAAGGATGTCGAAAGCTTCAATCTTTAAAGAGTGATGATAATCACATCTTAATGCAAGGTTCTTTAACAATGTCACCACATTCATGTATGACTGATTAAGTTACCAAAGTCATAACAATTGTGCCATATTTAAAGCCATTTGCTCAAAAGAACTTAATGTTCAAGAACTCAAAGAAATGGAATCTCATACTGGATTGACAATATGCCTGATGGGAAGAATTTTTCCTCCATATTTTTTCAGTATAATGGTCCATCTTGTCATACATATTGTTATGAAACAAAAGTTGTTGGTCCAGTCTATTATAAGTGGATGTACCCCATTGAGAGGTACTTTTTCAATTCTAATTTTATTTTGATTGACACATTGATAGGTGTTTAAAGGAGTTCAAGCAATATGTTGGCAACAAGACACAACCTAAAGGCTCGATTGTTGAAAAATATGTTGCAAACAAGTTTCTAGATACCTTGATGGAATTAAGATGATATTTAATCGCCCACATCAAAATCCCGATCTAATAAATCTTGAGGGAGATAAATATCTATTTAGATGTATTGGAAAAGTAGTTGGAGCCATCGAAGTAAAATTGTTGGATGACGAAACATGAGTTCAAGTACACCGACACGTGTTATTTCAACATAAAGAAGTTATACAATTTTGAGAGTAAGTTCAAATCTTCATTACTTGCAAGTTGTTATATTATACTAAAATTAGTTCACCATTGATGTTTCTTGTATAGAATTTAAGGGAATAAGGAAAAGAAAGCTTCGTCATGAAAGGCCGACACCACATGTTCTCGATAAGATAGTGAATGAGGAGTTTCACGATTGGTTTAAAAAGTGCATTAGTATGAATAAATATTTTTATATGATATATTATATAATTCTCCATTCTTGTACTACTAACACTTTATATGTAATAGGCTTTCACATTAGAAAAAAAGGCATGTATCTGATGTAAGTTTATAGATTCCTAAGTTTAAGGGCAATATATTTTCAGTTTATAAGCAACATATAAGAAATATATGGCAACCATGAATCCAAATGTAGGAAATACTATGAAATTATGCAATAGAATCAAACTAGGAAGTGCATATCGTATGCTACTCCGAATTGTATATGTATTGCCTTCAAGTGTTGGCTTAAAACCTCAACATTAATGTGGCGTATGGACTTTTTGGTTGTTGGAAAAACATTCCAAGGCTCGAGAGAACTCCAGAAAAGAATCGCCTGCTGATCTTCTCTTCTATTCCATAACCCGAATGCCCTAGTGTATGAATTTTAGTGGAAAAAAATCTCTCTATTTTTCTTGTTTTTCTTTCTCAACTATGTGTATATGTGGAGTATCGAATCAATGAATTTTTCTCTGCCAGAAGATAAAGTAGGCGTGTGGTGATAAGAGAGAGGGAGATGATCTAAATGAATCTATATTTGAATTTTTTGTAAGTTTAAAATTATGATAATTGAAGATATTATCTTACTAAATCTTAAACTCAAAAATAAAAATAGATTCACTATAAATCTATTTGACCCCACACGCCTGCACACGAATGCCACATGCCAGAGTGTGTCTGGAAGCACCTTTAGGAGACAATATGTCTTAAAGACATACATTTTTGTCTTAAGAATGTTTCTCGTCCTAATTCAATGGCTAAATACATTATCCACACAATACATTTATAGAAATCCAAAAAGAAAATTGAAAGTACACTAATTAGGAAAATGGATAGAAGAGGGACTAAAATACGTAATTGTCTTTGGCTTCCAAAATGCCATTACTAGTCCATAGTTGTATTTTGACCATTTTAACCTTAACTCATTCAACTAAATAGTGACGGTTGCAATCCATGACAATTACTGTGATGTCTGAGATCTTCAGCATGCTCATATTAACTGTTGCATACCTTATTTGTGCATTTATTTACTTTTAGCAAAAGTTACTATTCATAATAGATTTCGACCGTCTTATTTTTCTGAAATTTCATTTTTTTCCTATGTTATATGACGTATGTGAGGCATGAGAAAATATTATTTTGCGCATCACATGTTGGAAGAGTGCGTTAGAAATTTAGTTTTGGTATCGTATGAATAGTGAAGTAGTAATGACCTTAAATTGTTAACTAGTTAGACTTTACTTACATTTTTAAGCTTAGATTTAACTTAAGATTGATTATTTTATGTGCCAAATCAGCCACCACCTATTAGAAGACTACTTATACACATACATACACTTAAAAGCTAAGGAAAAAAAATAAAACAAAACTCCCAAAACACCCCCGAACCTGTCGACCAAACAGGAAAGGAAAAGAAGAAACTTTTGCTTGCAAATCTTACTCATGTGATCTCTCAAGGCTAGTTTAAGTGGATATCAACCCTCCCAAGGCTTCTCCTAGCTCCTTTACACGTTTTTGGTGAGGGAGATTGCATAAAATTGTATATTTCATGTTTATGTCAAATTTCAATTTTTTTAGATTTGTTCTTATTTTCTTATATAATGCTTGGAATTGGTGTAATATGTTGTCTACTAGCTATAGAGACTTGATTTTTGTATTCTAATGGCTTAGATACAGAATTTTTGCAAAGTGTTCATTTGATAAGATGATGAATAGTGAAATCTGAGGGTTTTGTTAAAAATTTGATTGAGAGATTGATTCTATGCTTGAAATGTCTCTTATTATGATTGTAGAGTAGACTTTTAGGCTTGGATAACATTGTTAATGACTAAATTGTTCGATCTTTAATTTAAAGTAAGGGTTTGAATGTGAAATTGGGAGTTTTGTGTAATCTTGCTTTATTGCTTAATCAAATGTTATTTAGACTTGATGTGGGAGTAGATGAACATGGATTAATGCCTCAAATAGCTCAATTATGCTTGAGTTGTAAAATCATTTAGTTAAAGTTAGTTTAGCCGGTACTATTCAATCAGGACAATTGAATTGTGACCCGATACTCGATCTAACACTGTATATTGACTCTAGGGGTAAAAAAATGGTTACACGTTAAAAATTATCGAATGTTGAGAACGTTGAAAATTAATTACTTAATTGCGTCTAAAATAGAAATCAATTAAAATAAGGTATCGGGGTGAGGTTGAGGGTACAAATGGGTCTTAAATAATTAAAATAGAGCCTAACATGCTTTTATGGCACTTAAATGATGCTTGGTTAGGGTACTTGTAGTTCAAACGCACTGAGGGGCTTTCGGGGCTTTCGGGGCTTTTGGGTTAAATGTAGTTTAAAGGGTGGTTTTGTAATTCTAAATGGTGCCATTAAGTGCCTTGTGATGTGTTGGATAGTTTATTTGTGAATCTAGAACATTGAGTTTCAATTATGTAATAAATTATCTTGGTTGATAAAGGGAAAAAGTGGTTAAGTGTACTTTAATGATGAAAATGGTTTAGGGAACTACTATTCCTATTGTTTTAATGCTTATTGTGTTGCTTATATGTAGTTACTTATGTATGTTTTAATAGCTTGGATGTGCTTAGTGTTTGAATAGGAATTTTATAAAGAAGAAAATGAATAGAGATTTGTTATGACAGTTTATGTTGAAGTCTTTCAGGCATTTAATGTTAACTAATGAACCTATAGAGTAGACTTTCATTGTTGAAAAGTTTGTATATGAAGTATTAATGGAAAGAATATTGTGAATTTGTAGAACTTAAGAAAATGTGCTAGTTGAAGATTAAGTGTTTGATTTAGTGCTTAGGCGAAGTGTAGAAGTTTAAGTGTCACTCACATGCCTTGATAATGATCTAAACTAACTCAAAATGAAAGAAGTAGCAAAATAGAACAAGTGGTGCTCAAGAATGTATGTGTGAGGTATGTTCGGCCAATGACCTTTTTTTTAGTTCTTGGGTTTTGTGAAATGATACATATTAAGTGTAGTTAATGTGTCTGAACTTATAGAATTACTATTGTGTCTAAGTGGAATAGAGTTCTTTTAACATGTTAGTAGTTGGGCTATGTTAGTACTTAAATGTAATAGAATGAATTGAGTGCTTAATTTGAAGAATATGTGTGATTCATGCCATTTTACAAGTTAAAATGTATATTTTGGAGTTATGTGTATGCTAGAGCTAATTATGGAAGATAATTATTGTTTTCAAGCATGTTAATATAGTTAATGTCATTTAGGGGATTATGAAATGTTTAGAGCCACAAGAATGTTTTAGTCGTTTATCCAAGGGGTAAGAGAGGATTGAAGCCAGTTTTACATCTTTGAGCTTGGTAAAGGTGAACGAGTTTTCATTCTTTTGCACATCTTAGTTACTTGATTGTTCTTAATTGTATGATTTAGTATAATTGCTTAAACTTATGTGTGCTTATTGATTGCTATATTGAGTGCGAGGGCAACCTACTTTGTTGTCCCTCGATTATGTGTTTATTGGTTTATCTTATTTGTTATCATTTTGAGTACATTGTATCGTGGTTGTGCAACCATTTGGGAATGCTAGTGTCGGGGGAGCCGGGTTGCATCGGGCTTGCCGGTATACCTCGGCTACCATGGTTACCCAGTCCCTCTCTAGCTTGGGATACTACCCAAGGAGAGTTGGGTCGTAAGATCGGGGTATATCCAAAGTACACCCATTTTGGAGTTATAAGGGATGTCGGCTTATCATTATCGTTATCAGTTTAATATCAGGATTTCTGTTCGTGGTTCATGGTTCGTGGTACGAGTTTAAGGACTTCTGGTATTCTTTATTGTGTAAGTCTCGCTTGGGCCCTAAGTCCTTGGGGAGTTACCTTATATCCTTTTTATATGTATCTCTTGCTTGGGCCCTAAGTCCTTGGAGAGTTACATTTGATTGTTACCTTTGTTGTGTTCTTTACTATGTTTAATAGCTTGTATAAATGTATTATGTGTTATATTGTTATTGTTTCTTTTAGATTGTTTATTATAATTGTTTTACGATAGTTGACTATTGCATTGCACGAAATTGTTTTCCAAACTCCCCGGTTATTTGTTCCCCCCTCACTGAGTATACATGTATTGTATGCTCATCCCTCTTTCTAACAATTTCAGGTTCGGTGCCTTTGGAGCCTAAGGAAAAGAAAGCTCGAGAGTCTCTTTGAGTAGATGTCCTAGCCTTAGTTGATCATTTTATGTAAATTTATGATAATTATATTCTTTTGAGGCCTGCGTGCCTTGTATATATTTGTTGTTGTAAGAAGGTAACAAGTAAATGTTAACCTAGTATTTCGACATGTAATAACTTAGGGATTTACTTTATTGTCTAATTTACTTGCATGCTTGTGTGAATCAAGATGGGAAGTGATTGAAGGATTTAACCCTTAAGTAGATTGAGTAAAGAGTATAGAGTGGTATGATAACCAATCTCATGACTTAGGAATTCTATGACTATCTGTATGTTTGTTGTGATCTTTTGTTGAGGTCCAAGGCTCGGTGGCCTTGAGGAGTTGTCGCAATTGATGGTAAAGGAGGATGAAACTGTTAAGGAGTTGGTTATGGGATTGTGGTAAAATATTATGTGAGCAAGTAAACTGATAGTCCTATAAACAGGGGAAACTGTATTCATTTTTTCCTGTTTTACGTGACCTTAAGTATTGGATCGGGGCTCTGGTCTCGTGAGGGATTGGGGTGTCACAATTACTATATATCCATAGGAAGTTCTATGCCTTTTTATTAACCTACAAAGTAAAATGATCGAAATACCCCTCTATGTATTACCCGTAATCAATAATAGGTCCTGCATTTGTACTATCAACCTTTCTTGATTAGGTCTACACCTTGGACCTTTATTTTTCATATAATCATCATTTAATACTATTCTCTTGTTCCAAGGAGTAACCCACAAGTCCAATATCTAATACAGCCAAACTGGCTATATTACTAAGCACTTAGATTTAGATGATTATATAGATTACTCAAAGAGAGTAGTATTCTATCATTTAAGATAGCATAAAATCAATGACACATATACATGTCCCTAATGAATCAAGTCCATGCATCTAAAACATTGAGCTATTGACCCATATATGATCTCATCCATAGTGAATCAAAATACATGTCCTAGAATTCACTGGTTTATCCACATATGCTCATGATGTACAACATTTGTGAGGTCTGACATTGATTTACGTGCGATAACTCGATATTTGTGCACTAAAGTTGAACTGCGTACCTTAACCTAGATTTAAGTGACTTACCTTGATTTACATGCATTTGTCTTGAAGTACGTGTATTTCCTCGTAATACGTGCCTTAACCTAGGAATACATATATTAACATTGGACTGTGTGCATTACCTAGGGATTTGTGCCTTGTATTGATTTATATGTATGCCTCGTAGCACATGCCATAAACCTAGGAACGCGTGTCTGCACACTAATCTAGAAAGATTCCTACACAAAATACTAGGCAAGAGAATATTCCTACACAATCCACTATCTATTATAATATTCCTACACAATCCACTAACTATTAAAATATTATTAAACTAACCCTACATCTTCCACTAACCATTATTAAATTCCTAATTCAAATCCTACATACTCCACTAGCATTAAAATACTATTAAAACACCCTACATCTTCTATTGAAACAATATTCTATTCAAAGTCAATCACTAGAATATAAACAACACAATATTCCAAGTATTCTATATTCTATTCTACCTAAAACCCCTAAAACCTAACATTCTCTTACACAAACCTTTAAACCACAATTAATTAAGCATAAAATAAAGCTCAATGATCAGCCTAATGCCCATGCAATGGCCGGCCACCCTAGGCTAAGCCATTCAAAATTCTAGTCAACACTTTTTTTAATTCTAGACAACTTCTTACACATGTCATCCTTTTCCATAAATAGTAGGCACTTTTACTAAAACCTAAACATGTCTTCCATCTCATGTTCCCTAAGCAATAAACTAATCACTAAACATCAGAATTTTGGCTAAAATACACTACCCAATCTCGGTCAAGAAGCCACACAATCATGCTAGGTGAGTTCTTACAAAGTTGACACACTTTTCCTAAACCCTATGCCCTTTTTTCTAACCCCTAAGCATGCCCACACTTATTCCTTACACATTGCACTCCCTAGGTAGAATAATCAGCACATTTTGAATGGATTTGACCAGAGAAATCAGTGTAATGCACGGCCAAATAGACAACACACATGCAAAATACTTCAAAAGTTCTTTAACTTGCAATTTCACTCTCTTTTCTCTCTCTTTCCTCTCTCTCTCGACCAGACCACCACCCATGCTTCTTTCACCATTCAAAATATGTACAAAATACCATTATTCTCTGCCATTCAAGTCCCAAGGGCTGACCATGCTAGCAAAACAACTAAAACACACAAAAATACCTCATTCTCTCACTTTCTCAGCCAAATGCTCCAACACCTCTAAGTTTTCTCTCCTCTCATGACCTCACACACTCTCACACACCAAATTACTTGCTTAAACTGATTCACAAATAAAAGAACCTTCAAGGCACGACCAAGACAAGAAATCCAAGAAATAAGCTCAACAAGTGCTCTGTATGGCCATAGGTAAGAATTATGAGTTCTCTTCCATTTATTTTCATTTTAATCACATGCACATCTTCAATAGAAACTAACTAAGCTAGAAATTAAGGAAATAAAGCTGAACTACACGGCCAAGCTTGGAAAAAAAAGATTGTTGAAGATATGTATTAACATGTTTCAAGTTGATTTTGAGGATGAATGTTGATTAACTTTGAGAATAGTTATAAATATGAAGGCTATATTTGATTTTATGCTTGTTAGGGGCTTGATTCTTTGAGTGCATATTATATATGATGCTATTAAGATGTATATTGGACTGACCACGAGATATTTAACATGCATTGCTTGATTCATGATGAGATTTTGGACGAATAGTGGTTATTATTGCATATAGGGATATAATTGAAGCCCTTAATCGGTTGAAACACTTGTTTGAGGTCATTACTTTGAATTGCATGGATTTAATGGAAATATATGAGTTCCATAGTGGACTGACCGGGGATGATTAAATGCTTGGAATAACATTTCATGTTGAGCTTAGGGTTGAAAATGGTTGAAACATGATGATAGATACGTATATAACATGTTTTGGTGATTTCGTGTTCGTATTAATGGATTTCACGACTTACATGTGGTTTCAATGAGAGTATTTGGATTGTTTCAAGACTGCCTGGTAATCATTGAATATCTATAAGGATGATTTAGATGTTTCTTGTGAGTAATAGTTGCTAAGACTTGCACCCGAGCATAAACCCTAAGCCTTAATTGCGAACTAGGTCTCCTAAGTGTTAAATCATGCTTTATGTGACTTGAAATTGTGGTTATAATGGATGTTGTTGGACTGCCCGGAAAAGTTATTATAGCCTAATGCATGAAAGATATTGATTACGAGGTCATACGTTAACTATTTGTACACCCGATCTTGTGTATGATGTTATAACACGTTTGTATACTTCTTATGCATTCGTTATATTATTGAAATATATTATATGGTTCATATTGTATATGGTTACGTGACTGCCCGTAAATGTATAAATGCTATCAAATTGGTATATGAATTGATTATATGTTCTAACAATGCCTTATATGTCAACATGTTAAAATGCGATTATATATATATGCACGGAGGCAACCTACTTTGTTGACCTCCTAATGTAAAATGTTAAATAGCATAAATGTGCATTGCATACAAGGTTGCAACCTTTCATTTTTGGCATGGTAATGTTCACCAAATCCCGGGCGGCATCGGGCTTGCCAGTCCGTCTGTGACTACCATAGCTGTATTCCCTCTCTCGCTTAGGGCGACTTCCTTGGGGAGTTGGGTCGTAGGTTTATTTGGTGTACAATCTGGAGTACACCTATAGGGAGTGATAAGAGGATGATTGATGCCGGCTACAACAATGGTTATTGAAAATGATCTTGAGAGCGAAAGCTCACCGTATCCTTGAAATGATTGGTAATTGTATCTATTGTTCAATTTGATTTTTATACTATGCTTAGATTCTTATTTGTATTGCAAAACATGTTTCAAAGCAGTTTTCACAATGTAACCGGAAAAGATTTTTAAATTCCCCTTACCTTTTTCCCACTCTCGATGGGTTCATAAGGGCTCACCCTCATTTGCCGTTACAGGTGAAACAGAGGAAGGAATTGTACCTGAAGAGTATGTGCCCGTTGATGAACCTACGGAGTGATTTCATGTTACTTGTGATGCATGAACATGGATATTTGTTGAAGTTTGTTATCTTACTTGCTGAAGACTGTGTTTTATCTGTGTATATGGCCCCTATGTAACTCAGGGCCTAATTTTGGTTTGTAATAATCTGGACTACATGAACACTCTTAGACTATGGTGTGTTTCCTTTTATTGCTTTGGTTTAGTGGTAGTTGCTAGCTATTGAACCAGGAAGGCTTTTATATGATTTGGAAGTTTGGCACTTAGGTCAATCTTAAACCAGGACTAAAGGCAAACTGTCACTATAATGGAATTATCCCAAGTAGCTTAAGGCTAAGTTTCATAAAATCAAGGTTTCTTAGGCGATTATGTCAAACCAAAAAGTTCTAATAACAGCCGTCATGCTGCCCATTTTTCGGGAAATATTGAGAGTTTTAGAAAACAACAAGCGTTAACGATAAGAAACGATAGTGAACTAAGTCATACCCTTATTTACCACCTTTAGGTTGGGTCAGGGCGTGACACCTATTAGAATGGTATCAGAGTGTAGTTTTCGCATTAGTCGGGTTCAACCCTCGGAGTGTGGGTAGAAATCTTAAGGTAGTTGTGCCTTGTTTGATAATACATACTTACATGATTAACGTGCCCTAGTTGTTTTATGTCTTAAATGATATGTGTTTATGTGAACTTTACTTGTCACGTATTATGAACACCAACCACACATATTATCACACCTTCAATAATTCATGCATGTTATATGACTGTTAATAACCGTATGTGCCTATAAATGGCTGGCCCCAGTGTAACACCTTGATCTCTCACGAGACCGGAGGCTCTACTAACCAAGTTATTCTCAACCCAAATCCAACCTAGTCTCAAGGTTTTAGGGAAAACGGACAGAGTCTCCCCTGTACCGTGGACATTTTGAAAACCTATAAACACTCAATAAAGCCACAACATAACAAGATATTCATTTATAACTAAAGATCTTAGCTTTAAGGCCATCCGAGCCTTAAGACATACAAACAGTTTAGATACACAAAGCATGCATTCATAACTTAACTTCTTTACAAAACCGCTTATCATGTCACTCCATGATAGCATTGAACATTCTTAGAAATTATAGCCAACCACATACCCGTTCATTCACACCCAAGCATGCAACGTAGCTAGAAACAGAAGCAAAAGTTATTACATGCCACAATTCCATAACACTTACTACATCCACTTAGCTTTCAAACTTGCAACTACTCAAATATATATACATAAGCCCTTAGGCTCCAAAAATAGAATAGAAAGTAGAACAATTAAGGTCTTCCATAGTTTAGCAGGCAATCACTCAAATCTCAAGTAATAGCACACAGCAATCAAGTCAACTCCTCCAACTGCACCACCTGAAACATGTTTAGCGAGGTATGAGCAATCACAATTGCCTAGTGAGGGATAAGGTCTACCGGGGACGTGTAATGTAGCAGTTAGTACAAATAAAGCATTTTACAAAAAAAGAACAATTGAAACAACAAGTTACCACACATTAAAAAGGATACGATTTACTTGTTCTTCAATCATGAACCACGAGCCACGAACTGAAATCTCGATGTAATAATGACACTGTTATCGATAAGCCGACATCCCCTTATAACTCCAAAATGGGTGTACTTTGGATGTACCCCGAAATCCTACGACCCAACTCTCCCCGGGCGGCATCCCAAGCAAGAGAGGGACTGGGTAACCATGATAGACGAGGTATACCGGCAAGCCCGATGCCGCCCGATTTCCACGACACTGCCATACTCAAATGGTTACGCAACCACGATGCAATGCACTCAAAATAATAACAATAAGAATACATCAATAAATAAATGATTGAGGGACAACAAAGTAGGTTGCCCTCACACAAAATATATAGACAATAAATGCACATAATCTAAGTACAAGTAAATAAACTATTATGCACATAAGGATGAAGTCTCCTTCATCTCTACCAAGCTCCAAAATGCAAGATTGGCTTCAAATCACCCTCAATCACCTTGAACATAAAGTTAAATATTGTTTCAATTACTCTTTAACTACAACATTCATTAATTGTTCAACTAGGTTAGCTAACTCATAGTTTACTTAATTAACATACAACCAAGTAATCATTCAAGTAATATAATATACAAACAATATAACTAACAAGCAATAAAATCATGATACAAGCATGTTCCACAATCATTTAAAAGAGCATTTTAAGCATAGATAACCATATTTAATTCCATAATAGTACTATCGATTTATAAAGTCATTAATCCATACTTATTCTCATTATAATTAACTCCATATAAAACTCAAGAAAAACACTTAGAACTATGGCAATACAATTGCTATAAACAAGAATTCACTTAGAATCTTCAATTCGGAAAGCAATTATGCAAATTATAAAAGAGCATATTCAAGATTCACATAAAACTATACCAAAATCTCCAAAACATCTTGAAACCACATTTAAACACATATGGAAACATGCCAAGGTCTTAGATGCGAGTGACAAATGAATTTACCCTTAAACCCCTTTGTTTTTCATCCGTTTTCCTTCCAAACTCATATCAATGATTCAAATTCAGGGGGAAGCTATACCAATCTTCTAATTAACCCTTAAGGTACCCTTATAACCAGCAAATATGTTCAATTACCCGCAATTACCCCAAAAGCCCCAATTTCCCTTTTATAGGTTTGAACTACTCCTACCTTAACTGGGCTTCAAACAAGAGTTAGCCAAGCTTCTATAGCACCTAGGTAGCCTAAGAATACTAGAAGTGAAGCTCGAATCCACCCGGATTAGCATTAACCCCGAAACCCCTTTTATAAAGTCGGCTATTTCACGTTTTATACAAATTTGGAGAAATTTAAGTGCACGGGGCTATTGGACTACCTTCACTAGTACCTAGGGCATCTATTAGAAGCATTGAATCAAGCTAAAAGCACAATTACACAAAACCCTATAAATCCCATCACTATTCACCTCAACGATCAAAGTAACGATTCCAACCGTTTAAAATGCGAACTAACTAAAGGCTTAAATGTGTTCTCTAGCACTTATATACAATGTATAATAGCATAGATAAGCTTTGCAATAGCATTTGATAGCATTTCTAACAAATCAAGAAATGAGCAACAATTTTAAAATGCGCAAACAAGCATGAAAACCCTCACCAATGCACGTAGGAACTCTCAGGAGACTAGCAAACACCCTAAACTACTTGCTCCTTGCTTGGCTTGGCTTGAAGATTTGATGAGCAAATCCTCTCATTCTCCTCCTATGTTGATTCTCGGATTTGCTACAGTAATTCCTGCATCTTTTTTTTTGTGCTAGTTATGAGCTTATGTTGTGTGTTGTGGGAGTATATGTTTGGGTGAGCTATTTTAGTGAGAGGGTGTGGTTAAAATATGAGTTAAACTAGCTAGGACCAAGTCCTAAAGTGCAAATTAATGCTAGCTAATTAAAACACTAAGTTAAGTTACGTAATACTATTCATTATATTGGCAAAACATTTTCTAAACGAGTGCTCCTATCGCTCTAAGCTCAAATGCACATTTTTCTCATTCCTAAAACAATTAATATGATTTAATAAAAATGATAATTCATTAATATAATGCAGTTGAAAAATAGAATGAATAGTAACTGAGAAAGACAACAAGTAAAGCACAGAATTAAATGTGCAATTAATGGATGCAACAGTTAAAAATGTGTACGGTAGAATCTCGGGCATCACACCTAGTACCTGCAGTACCAACCGGGATAAGGAGCCACAGGGAGCTACTCATAGTACTAACAGAGAGGAATAACCTCAAGAGGCCACGAGGGCCAATCTGCCTAATCCGAATCCAGGGATAGAGATTTTTGCCTTACTGGCAACTGCAGTAGATAGAATGAGCCAGGTGCTAGAGCAGGACCGGCAAGAAAGACATAAAGCAGTCAATAATTCGAATGTTAGGGCTGGGGACAATGATGACAACAATGGCAAGGGACTACTTAAGGAATTCCTGGGATATAACCCACCAAAATTTTGGGGTGAGGCAGATGCTGAAAAGGCAGAGTTTTGGCTTGCTAGAATAGAAAAGATATATGAGCCCCTTAATTATGATGACGAAACAAAAGTCGTCCTTGCTGCATTCCAAATAGAAGGTGACGCTGAATAGTGGTGGCGTACAATTAAACAAGAATGGGAAGCTCGTCATACACCCCGTACTTGGGAGAATTTTGTGAGAGAGTTCAAAAAAGCATACATCCCGAAAGTTTCCCGAGTAAGACGGAGGAATAAATTCATGAGCTTGAAACAAGGGAGCATGACAGTAGCCCAGTATGAGGCCCGTTTTAACAAGTTATCCCAATATGTTCCGTGTATGGTCCAAGAACTAGACATGAAGATTTAGAAATTTGTCACTGGGTTAAGGCCCGAGATTCAGGACCTTATGGCTGCTCAAGAGTTTGATACTTTCAGTGCTGCCCATGCAACTGCCTCAAGGATTGAGCAAAGAATATTGGATGCTAGAGCTGGATCCAGTCAGCTGAGCAAGAGGCCCTATCAGCCCCATCCCAGAGCCATACCCAGGCCCAAAATCAAGCGAAACCAGCCAATAATCGAGCTCAGCCTGGAACACCATCCGCCTCTTTTGTGCGTGGCTCGATAAGTACTACACCTATTGTCACTCAGGTTGTCCCCTGTTCTTACTGTGGGAAGAAAGGTCATATAGAGGCCCAGTGTTGGAAAAAAATGGGGCGCTGCATCAGTTATGGTAGTGATAAGCATCAGGCAAGGGATTTCCCTAGATAGCGAGGAGATCAAAATTAGAACAAATCAACTGGCAAGGGAAATACCCCAACTCAAAAGGTTCAACCTCGAGCATATGCCATCAAGCACGAGGAGCTGCCAGAAGAGACTACTGTGGTTCAAGGTACTTTTCTAATATTAAATCAACCTGTCAGAGTACTTATTGATCCAGGTACTACTCATTCATTTATTGCTCCTATATGTTTAAATCGTGTGAAACTACAAGTTAAATCCTTACATTATAAGGAAGAAGTTAGTACACCAATAGGCTCAAAAATCATTACTAGCTCAATTTGTAATGCATGTAAAATTCAAATTCAAGATCAGGAATTCTTAGCCGATCTTATAGTGTTACCCTTTCGAGACTATGAAGTCATCTTGGGGATGGATTGGCTGGCGAAACATCATGCCCAATTGGATTGCCGGACAAAGATCGTGAAATTTCAAGTACCAGGCCAACCAATCATTGAAGTGATGGGGCAAGAAAATTTCACCGGGAGTTCTATCATCTCATCTTCCAAAGCGGTAAAACTCATGAAGAAGGGTTGCAGTGGATACTTGGCTTACCTTATCAACAAGCCATCGAACAAAGCTAAATTAGAGGAGGTGCCGGTAATTAAGGAATATGCTGATGTGTTTCTAGAAGAGTTGTCGGGTTTACCACCAGAACGAGAGATCGAGTTTGTAATAGAGGTGTTCCCTGGTACTCAGGCAATATCTAGAGCTCCCTACCGTATGGCACCAGCTGAGCTGCAGGAGTTGAAAATTCAATTGCAGGGATTGTTGGAGAAAGGATTCATACAACCAAGTTCATCTTCGTGGGGCTCACCAGTCTTATTTGTGAAGAAGAAGGATGGTACCCTGAGGTTGTGTATTGTTATCGAGGATTGAACCAAGTGACTGTCAAGAACAAATACCCCATTCCACTAATTGAGGAACTATTTGATCAACTTCACGGAGCCAAGATGTACTCGAAGTTTGATTTAAGACAGGGGTATTATCAACTTCGGATTAAAAATGAGAATGTCCCAAAATCAGCCTTCAGAACCAGATATGGGCACTATGAATTTGTGGTGATGCCATTTGGGCTGACAAATGCCCTAGCAGTTTTCATGGATTTGATGCATCGGGTGTTCCGGCCCTACTTAGATCAATTCATGGTGATCTTCATTGATGATATCTCGGTATACTCAAAGTCTGAAGCCAAGCATGAACAACATCTGCGTTTGGTACTTCAAAAACTCCAGGAGCATCAACTGTACACAAAGTTTAGCAAATATGAATTTTGGTTACAACAAATAGCATTCTTGGGGCACATCATATCCCAAGAAGGAATAGCGGTAGACCCAGTAAAGATAGAAGAAGTGATGTCTTGGAATAAGCCGAAAAATGTTACGGAGGTTCGGAGTTTTCTTGGTTTAGCCAGCTATTATCATAGGTTTATGAAGGATTTCTCAAAGATTGCGGGACCACTTACAAAGCTTACTCAGAAGAAAACAAAGTTTGTATGGGATGACAAATGTGAGAACAACTTCCAAGAATTGAATATGAGATTGACAACCGCACATGTTCTTGCATTACCTTAAGGAAGTCAAGGCTTTATAATCTATAGTGATGCTTCTAAAGAAGGACTGGGTTGTGTATTGATGTAGAATAGTAGAGTGATTGTATATGCCTCTAGGAAGCCAAAGCCATATGAATTGAATTACCCGACGCATGATTTGGAACTAGCAGCTATTGTGTTTGCATTGAAGAAATGGAGGCACTATTTGTGGGGCAGCAAGTTTGAAGTGTTTACGGATCACAAGAGTTTGAAGTATTTGTTCTCATAGAAAGAATTGAACATGAGGCAAAGGCGGTGGATGAAGCTCTTGGATGATTATAACTGTACAATCAATTATGTGCCTAGTAAGGCGAATGTAGTAGCAGATGCCATAAGTTGGAAGGCGAGCTTGGCAAAATTGGAGGTTAAGGAATGGGAAATGTTAGAAGAAGCATGTTTGTGGAAACCAAAGTTGACTCAGAAAGGGATACTATTTGCCACTACACAAGTTCAATCGACCTTGTTATCTGAGATACGAGAGGCCCAACAGAGGGATCAACAGTTCCAGAAGATTAAGGAGGACAACACAGATTTCAAGTTTCATGATGACGATATTTGGAGGTTCAGGAGTCGAATTTGTGTTCCTAATGACCCAAAGCTGAGGAAGAAGATTCTTGAAGAAACCCATAATTCGAGATATACTATTCACCCCAGTGGGACAAAAATGTACCGGGACTTGAAGCAATACTATTGGTGGAATAACATGAAAAATGAGATTGTAGAGTTTGTATCCTGGTGTTTGACTTGTCAGAGGGTCAAGGCAGAACATGAACGACCAGCAGGTTCACTTCAGCCGTTGGAAATTCCCCAATGGAAATCAGAACATATAACTATGGACTTTGTCATGGACCTGTCCAGGTCACCAAAAGGTCGTGATGCTGTTTGGGTCATAGTAGATAGATTGACAAAGACCGCCCACTTCGTACCGATAAACAAGCAGGATAATCTTGAGAAATTATGAGATATGTATATGTCGGACATTGTAAGGCTACATGGTATGCCTGTAAGTATTGTGTCGAATAGGGATCCCCGATTTACTTCCCAATTTTGGAAGAGATTGCAAGAAGCTTTGGGGATAAAGTTGAGTTTCAGTATAGCCTATCACCCTTAGACGGACGGACAATCTGAAAGAATTATTTAGATTTTGGAGGATATGTTGAGGGCGTGTGTACTAGACTTCGGAAAAGGTTAGGAGAAATATTTGCCTTTAGCGGAGTTCGCTGATAATAACAGCTATTAGGCCACTATCGAGATGGCCCCTTATGAGGTATTATATGGACGTAAGTGTCGGTCCCCGATATACTGGGACGAAGTAGGTGAGACAACAACATTTGACCCAACCCTTCTACCATAACTTATGAAGACTGGAGAATGTCCACCTCATCTGGAAACGGATGCTTACCACCCAAAGCAGGCAGAAAAGTTATGCAAATCGACG
This sequence comes from Ehretia macrophylla, assembly GCA_037974665.1. Taxonomy (NCBI): domain Eukaryota; kingdom Viridiplantae; phylum Streptophyta; class Magnoliopsida; order Boraginales; family Ehretiaceae; genus Ehretia; species Ehretia macrophylla. The sequence goes on from CM075768.1 coordinate 12,369,721, forward strand.
AAGACGGAACTTGGAATTTGAGGTTGATGATAAGGTGTTCTTGAAGTTATCACCTCGGAGAGAATTGATCAAACATGGTAAGGGTGGAAAGTTGAGCCCAAGGTTTGTGGGACCATTTGAGATAGTTGAAAAAATTGGCAAATTGGCGTATCGCCTAGTACTAGCCCCAAAACCTCTCCAATATTCATGATGTATTCCATGTCTCAATGCTACGGAAGTATCACCTTGATCCATCGAACATCTTAGAGCCGGAACCATTGCAGCTTTAGGAGAACTCTCTTATGAAGAGAAGCCTATTTGGATCCTAGACCAACAAGATCGGGAGTTGCGCAACAAGTCAATACCGATGGTGAAGGTGTTATGGGATCACCATGGAGTTGAAGACTCAACGTAGGAGAGACGAGACCTGGTGGAATAACAGTATCCGATACTATTCTAGAGGTAGTATTGAATTTCGGGACAAAATTATTTTAAGGAGAGGATGTGAGGTCTGACCTCGATTTACGTGCGATACCTTGATAATTGTGCACTAACCTTGAACTGCTTGTCTTAACCAAGATTTAAGTACTTTACCTTGATTTACATGCATTTGTCTTGAAGTACGTGCATTTTCTCGTAATACGTGCCCTAACCTAGGAATATGTATATTAATATTGGACTATGTGCATTACCTAGGGATTTGTGCCTTGTAATAATTTATGTGTGCCTCGTAGTACGTTCCCTAAACCTAGGAATACGTGTCTGCATACTAATCTATAAATATTCCAACACAAAACACTAGGCAATAGAATATTCCTACACAATCCACTATCTATTATAATATTCCTACACAATCCACTAACTATTAAAATATTATTAAACTAACCCTAATTCAAATCCTACAAACTCCACTAGCATTAAAATATTATTAAAACACCCTACATCTTCCATTAAAACAATATTCTATTCAAAGTGAATCACTAGAAGACAAACAACACAATCTTCCAAGTATTCTATATTCTATTCTACCTAAAACCCCTAAAACCTAACATTCTCTTACACAAACCTTTAAACCACAATTAATTAAGCATAAAATAAAGCTCAATGATCAGCCCAATGCCCATGCAATGGCCGGCCACCCTAGGCTAAGCCATTCAAAATTCTAGTCAACATTTTTTTTTTAATTCTAGACAACTTCTTACACATGTCATCCTTTTCCTTAAACCGTAGGAACTTTTACTAAAACCTAAACATGCCTTCCACCTCATGTTCCTTAAGCAATAAACTAATCACTAAACATCAGAATTTTGGCTAAAATACACTACCCAATCTCGGTCAAGAAGCCACACAAACATTCTAGGCAAGTTCTTACAAAGTTGACACATTTTTTGTAAACCCTATGCCCTTTTTCTAACCCCTAAGCATGCCCACACTTATTCCTTATACATTGCACTCCCTAAGCAAAATAATCAGCACATTTTGAATGGATTTGACCAGAGAAATCAGTGCAATTACATGGCCAAATAGACAACACACATGCAAACTACTTCAAAAGTTCCTTAACTTGCGATTTCACTCTCTTTTCTCTCTCTTTCCTCTCTTTCTCTCGACCAAACTACCACCCATGCTTCTTTCACCATTCAAAATATGCACAAAACACCATTATTCTCTGCCATTCAAGTCGCAAGGGCTGACCATGATAGCAAAACAACTAAAACACACAAAAATACCTCATTCTCTCACTTTCTCGGCCAAACGCTCCAAGACCTCTAAGTTTTCTCTCCTCTCACAAACTCACACATTCTCACACACCAGAGTACTTGCTTAAACTGATTCACAAAGAAAAAGAACCTTCAAGGCACGACCAAGACAAGAAATCCAAGAAATAAGCTCAATAAGTGCTATTTACGGCCATAGGTAAGAATTATGAGTTCTCTTCCATTTCTTTTCATTTTAATCACATGCACATCTTCAATAGACACTAACTAAGCTAGAAATTAAGGAAATAAAGCTGAACAACACGGCCAAGCTTGGAAAAAGAGGGCTACATTGCATTTTGTGCACGTTTTAAGAGTGATTCTTGCATTTCTACCTATCAATTGCTAAGGTGAGGGTTTCAAACTATTTTTAAATGTTTTTCAAGTCCATGAGCATGAATATATGTGTATATAGCCTTGCATGTGAAGATCTATGATGGTGGTTGCTAGAAATCGTGTTTTAAAGCATATCGGGCCATTGCATGTGTTTATATTGCTTAGAACTTGTGTTGCATGGACTGTTGAAGGCTGGACAGATTGTTGAAGATATGTATTAACATGTTTCAAGTTTATTTTGAGGATGAATGTTGATTAACTTTGAGAATAGTTATAAATATGAAGGTTATAGTTGATTTTATGCTTGTTAAGGGCTTGATTCTTTGAGTGCATGTTATATATGATGCTATTAAGATGTGTATTGGACTGCCCACGAGATATTTAACATGCATTGCTCGATTCATGATGAGATTTTGGACGAATAATGGTTATTATTGTATGTAGTGATGTAATTGAAGCCCTTAATTGGTTGAAATGCTTGTTTGAGGTCATTACTTTGAATTGCATGGATTTAATGGAAATATATGAGTTCCATAGTGGACTGACCGGGGATGATTAAATGCTTGGAATAACATTTCATGTTGAGCTTAGGGTTGAAAATGGTTGAAACATGATGATAGATACGTATATAACATGTTTTGGTGATTTCGTGTTCGTATTAATGGATTTCACGACTTACATGTGGTTTCAATGAGAGTATTTGGATTGTTTCAAGACTGCCTGGTAATCATTGAATATCTATAAGGATGATTTAGATGTTTCTTGTGAGTAATAGTTGCTAAGACTTGCACCCGAGCATAAACCCTAAGCCTTAATTGCGAACTAGGTCTCCTAAGTGTTAAATCATGCTTTATGTGACTTGAAATTGTGGTTATAATGGATGTTGTTGGACTGCTCGGAAAAGTTATTATAGCCTAATGCATGAAAGATATTGATTACGAGGTCATACGTTAACTATTTGTACACCCGATCTTGTGTATGATGTTATAACACGTTTGTATACTTCTTATGCATTCGTTATATTATTGAAATATATTATATGGTTCATATTGTATATGGTTACGTGACTGCCCGTAAATGTATAAATGCTATCAAATTGGTATATGAATTGATTATATGTTCTAACAATGCCTTATATGTCAACATGTTAAAATGCGATTATATATATATGCACGGATGCAACCTACTTTGTTGACCTCCTAATGTAAAATGTTAAATAGCATAAATGTGCATTGCATACAAGGTTGCAACCTTTCATTTTTGGCATGGTAATGTTCACCAAATCCCGGGCGGCATCGGGCTTGCCAGTCCGTCTGTGACTACCATAGTTGTATTCCCTCTCTCGCTTAGAGCGACTTCCTTGGGGAGTTGGGTCGTAGGTTTATTTGGTGTACAATCTGGAGTACACCTATAGGGAGTGATAAGAGGATGATTGATGCCGGCTACAACAATGGTTATTGAAAATGATCTTGAGAGCGAAAGCTCACCGTATCCTTGAAATGATTGGTAATTGTATCTATTGTTCAATTTGATTCTTATACTATGCTTAGATTCTTATTTGTATTGCATAACATGTTTCAAAGTAGTTTTCACAATGTAACTGGAAAAGATTTTTAAAATCCCCTTACCCTTTTTCCACTCTCGCTGGGTTCATAAGGACTCACCCTCATTTGCCTTTATTGGTGAAACAGAGGAAGGAATTGTACCTGAAGAGTATGTGCCCGTTGATGAACCTACGGAGTGATTTCATGTTACTTGTGATGCATGAACGTGGCTATTTGTTGAAGTTTGTTATCTTACTTGCTAAAGACTATGTGTTTTATCTGTGTATATGGCCCCTATGTAACTCAGGGCCTAATTTTGGTTTGTAATAATCTAGACTACATGAACACTTTTAGACTATGGTGTGTTTCCTTTTATTGCTTTGGTTTAGTGGTAGTTGCTAGCATTGAACGAAGAAGGCTTTTATATGATTTGGAAGTTTGGCACTTAGGTCAATCTTAAACTGGGACTAAAGGCAAATTGTCTCAATAATAGAGTTATCCCATGTAGCTTAAGGCTAAGTTTCATAAAATCAAGGTTTCTTAGGCGATTATGTCAAAACCAAAAGTTCCAACAGCAGTCGTCATGCTGCCCGCTTTTCAGGAAATATTGAGAGTTTTAGAAAACAACAAGCGTTAATGATAAGAAACGATAGTGAACTAAGTCATACCCTTATTTACCACTGATGCGATCGGGTTGTGCGTAAAAATGTACGCAAAATAACCAAGTTAAAATACCCGTAAGTGCACGGATCTTTGTAGTGTAGTGTGCTTTGAGTACTGAATCGTACCATAGGGAAGCTCGCTAGTTTAAGTTAGTGAAGTAGTGTGAAAGTGTTAAAGCGCTTAAGTGACAAATCGCAAGGTGGTTTGAGTAACGTGCGAGAAATGTAAACTAAATTAAACTAACTAAATTATCTAAGGTATACTAAGTATTAGTGGAATACGAGAGGTGGTGATCTAGGGGTTTGAACATGTAAATGAGTCAATTAATATAGGTTCGATATCTAGTTTATCTAATTCTGCAAGCATACACCCAGTTAAGCTAAAAGCTATAGACCTAGTTAATCTACTTAACTTATTTTAACCACGTACAACAAGGCAAACTAAACTAAGGAATTAACCTTACAGATAGAAACTATGGTACAACCTATAGTTTCATGAAATCTATGGTACAACCTATAGACTCATGATTAAAATAATTATATGGCACTAAAGTAACGCATTCATATTATTAACTACAAGTATAATATTTATGAAGCGAAAGTAAAGCAATCATAACGTTTACTTAAAAGCATTACGTATGAAATACTGAATTAAAACAAGCCATACATTGCAATATGAATTGAATAAACTATATCCGAGATCATATATTAAAATACTATCATTTACAATATTCACCCCTAGATATCTATCTACTCAGACATAAATGAATACGAGTTATGTAAATAAAAGAGAGTCAAGAAAGGCTCCCCCATATTGACGAACGCGTATTTCTGATTCCCAAAATTCGAGCAGAGGTCCAATGTAAAATAGCTATTCGAGCGGAGCTAATTTTCCCCGAATAAGAACTATTAGGGATGAGTTTCCCCTAAATAAGAGCTTTCCTATTAAAAGCTATTCGGGCAAAACCTCCCCCGAATAATAACTACTTGGGTCGGACTTCCCCCTAAAAGTAGCTATTCGGGCAAAATTTTTCCGAATAAGAGCTACCTAGGCGGGACTTCCCCCGTATTCTACTACTACTTAATTAACTAAAACTAAATAGAATTAACTCGGAATTATATCAAAAATATTGATAATACTCCAAAATTAACTCTAGAATTCTCAAAGGGTTGAAGCTCTATTTATAGGCAAAAATTCTGAAATAGTTGACTTTTTTCATTTGTTGACTTTGACCAGATTGTTGACCGCAGCATTTTCGGGCATTTTTCACTGTTTTGACCCTCCAAATGATAGAATTTGGCTAAAATCAAGCCGCGCGCAGGACAAAAGTCCTGCGTTTTGCTCAAAAGGCTGTTTCTACCCGAAAAACGGATATGATTTGCCAAAAACGGACATGGGTTACTATTTGAGATCATTTCGGTCAATGTTCCGAGTCTGATTTCGTGCTAGTTTCAACCAAGTTTATTTTCTATGAGCTTCATTCTTCAACCGTTTCTTGTGCTTCCCGATTCTTATTTCTTGACTTGCAATTTGGATCATTTCGAGCCTGATTCTTCACTTTTCAATATTTTCCTACATTGTATCGAAAGTATCAAAGTGTTGCATTTATTCCAGAGTTAAGATGCAAATGCAGTACAAATATCATGGTTTGAGTGCTGCAAATACAGTCACATCAACATCCCCAAACCTAAACATTGCTTGTCCTCAAGCAAGACTGTCTTTAAAACAGATGTGAAAGTGAATTTTTTGCAGAATTTTTACAAGTCAAAAACAGATGCAAAAATCTATCCTATATTTTTGTCAAACACATTCCAAAAATTAATCATGAGAAATGCAATCTACTATCTTAAACATTTACATAGTTTTCACAAAATAGATACTCTTCTTGGAAATCGACTATTGATTGCTTCAGAGTACATATTTAGAAGTAAACTAAGCAAATTAAGTTCATTCAATTCCTAACTTTCAAGTTATGCAAACAGATTGGACCTTGGTATTCTTACCTACATTTGTAATCAAACTCTTGATCATGCCTTAACCCTTTAACATTTGCCAGAAATATAAAAGTACAACTAATAATACCTTTATATAGTGTTAAGTTTCCTTTGCTTTCTGAATATCCCATGTAGCGGGCTTTAAGGCCAATAATCCCCCGCCATTATGACTGAGGTTGCCAGGTTTCAAAGGGACCTCTACGTGCCTTAATCACCCGAGATATCCAGGCTCGAAACCTTACACTATAGCACATATCACAAATTACAATGTCTAGGATAGTGGTGCTTAAAGATTTACAACATATTTACACCAAAAAGTTTATTCAACAGTAAAGGTATGTACAACTCTCTTTTTTTCTTTTTCTATTTTTTTCATTGTTTTCTTTATTTTTTTTAAAATTTTTTTTTTCAGAGTGTACATACAGACAGAATAACATAACATACTGTACAGACATGGCATAAGGGTTCAGGCTTCAATCACAAGAAGTTCTTATAACAAACAGTAATCCTATTTCAGTCCTTTCATAATCACATAACTATCAATTGAAGAAAATAAGAACAACTAGGTTTACTCATGAATACAATACCCTAAAGTTTTTCGTACAGAGTTTCCTCAGAGTTTTTCACAATACTTAGCTAACAATAAAAGTTCTCAAATCATCTTCTTTTAAACAAGTAAGGTAGTAAAATACTCTTTTTCATGAACATAAATAGTATATTTCTTGCATATTTTGAAAAAGACTTTCATGAAATACACGCACCCCCACATCGAAACTTTGCTTGTCCTCAAGCAAATAGCAATGTAAGATAGTGAGAGTGTAATATGCAAGAAAGAACATAATGAAAAATGCTACATCCCCAAACCTATGGTTTGCTTACTCTACAGCGCATGTTGATCAGGTATAAAGGGAAATGTAGGAAAGAAAGATATCACCTGATGTGAAGCATTTTTATGTTGATGTCAAAGCTTTTCTACTAACTTTTGTCAAAAGATGTATCACTCTACAATTAAAGATTAGTAGAAAAAGCATTTTACAGATTATCATCAACACAACAAAAATAGTTAGCTATACTAAAAATAGTCAAACAAATATATAGGGGAGAAATCAAAAAGAATGATGGTCATGGAAAATAACTAATATATTAAGCAATTAATTTAACTACCCAGACCATTTATACTCTTTTCTAGGGTTCTAGAGTTATGACAAAAATTTAAACAAATGGTAAAGCATTAAAAAGAACACTAGATTGCCTCCTAGTAGCGCTAAGTTTATTGTCATTAGCCATCACATAGATAGAAAATAAACACACATAATAAGAAAGCATTTTTTTTAAAATCTAGGTTGCCTCCTAGTAGCGCTGAGTTTTACGCCCTCAGCCAGGTGCCAATGTTAGAGCCATCTATGTTTAAAACTCTTCGGCACATATTGCCCGATAATCGTTTCAGCACAGTTCTTGAAAGGAAAAGGATCATGCAATAGATGATGGTTCATTGCTCCTACAGAACATGACTTTTCCAAGTCACCTTGAAAAAGTGACAAATCTCATCCCAATGTGATGTATGTGGGAATGTTCATGGATAAATTGTAAATAAGGGTCATATTTTTTTGTAACACAGTATGTCCCAATTAGTCAACCCATAAGTTAAAAGATGTATGCAACATATTATTCATAAATGGGCCAAATCCAAATTGTGCCTCATTGGGTAATGTTGTGAGTTGCACAACGGAGGAAGACGCATCAAATGAAGAACTGAGATGACTTTCAATAAGAGAGAGAATGGGTGTTGAAGCTTTTTTATCAGAGTTAAAACCATTTAAAAATGATATAAAAGCATTGGACTCATTCTCTTGTTCAATTTGGTACAAAAGTCGGTCAATCTCATTAACATCTTCTTCAGGTGTCAAGAAGGATGCAGGAATTAAAGTAGACTCAATAAACTCGTCCTGAAAGAGTGAAGACTCTAAGGAAGTGTGTACACTCATCTTCCTTGAAGAGGAATCAGAGTCGGGTTGAGTCAAAACATTACCAAGGTCATCATATCCTTCTAAACGAGACATTTTATCATTTTTCTCAAATTCATTTTCTCTATCAGATGTCTCTTAAATAATCTCGCTCATATCATTAGTCTGTTCACATGTCATTTCATAAAAGGGGTTCATAACAGACTGAATGTGTTGATCTAAAGATTGAAGCCTGTGAGCATTAGATTCGACAAGTTGAGAAAGTTGGTCATACTTGTCAATGAATTTAGGAGGAGCAGAGTCAATCAAATCATCCTGTTGATCATCTTGTTTGAAAAGATTAAGGATAGGGTCAACAAAAGATTCAGATTGAAAAGATGCAGGGTCTTGACTTTCAAAACTTTGAGAAAAATTTTCTTGACTCCAAGGTGATGGTTGGTTTTGCCATTCTGGAGTATGTGCCTCAAACATGTTATTTGCATCATTCCTAGTGTTACACTCTCTACCCTGATTATCCCCATTAAATACTTCTATTTCCTCAACAACCAGGTTTTGGATAGGTTCGTGATGAACGAAACTATATTGGTCAGTGAACTCAGAATAGGTTGAATAGGATGCTTGTCTTTTTCCCACCCATTTATGCTCTCGGCTAATTGGCCGATTTGGTCTTGTAGCCTATCTATGGATTGGTGGTTGGATTCGGCGAGTTGGACAAGTTGGCCGAACTTGTCGTCAAAGTTTGGTTCAGGAGAAGAAAATTCAACCGAGTTGGGATAGCAAAAGTTTTGTTTGAAAGAATTACTTTGAAAGTTTTCGCAAAATTCGGAAGAATTAAGGTTTTGAAATGTAAAATTTTCAAAATCTTGAGGTAGAAAAGATGCATTATTTTGATCCCAAAAGGAATTTTGATGATTCTGCCATTCCGGATTATATGCATTTGAGTACAAATCATTGTTTGAAAAATAACACTGAGTAGTAGAATCACGACTATGTAAAAACTTGGGATAATAGGGACAATTTACAAAAATATGCCCAAATTGAAAACAAACTTTACATTTATTTGGGATAGAGGGTTGGGTTGTTTCATTAAAAGCCCATTGATCAGATGAACCATTAAAATGACTCATTTCCCAATCTTTAAAATTTTTAATTATTTTTATTTTTTTTTTTTTGCAAATTTTAATTTTTACATTTTTTAAATTTTTTTAAATTTTTTTTATATTTTATTTTATTTTTTTATTTACTTTTTATTTTAATTTTTTAATTTTTAATTTTTAATTTTTATTTTTATATTTTATATTTTATTTTTTATTTTTTAAATAAAACGGATAAAATAAACACTTTAAAAAAGTTCACAAATACTTTTATCAAAAACTAAACTATACCGTGCTTCCTCGACAACGGCGCCAAAAACTTGATGCGATCGGGTTGTGTGTTAAAATGTACGCAAAATAACCAAGTTAAAATACCCGCAAGTGCACGAATCTTTGTAGTGTAGTGTGCTTTGAGTGCGGAATCGTACCACAGGGAAACTCGCTAGTTTAAGTTAGTGAAGTAGTGTGAAAGTGTTAAAGCGCTTAAGTGACAAATCGCAAGGTGGTTTGAGTAACGTGTGAGAAATGTAAATTACATTAAACTAACTAAATTATCTAAGTTATACTAAGTATTAGTGGAATACGAGAGGTGGTGATCTAGGGGTTTGAACATGTAAATGAGTCAATTAATATAAGTTCGATATCTAGTTTATCTAATTCTGCAAGGGCTTAAGCTACAAGCATACACCCGGTTCAGCTAAAAGCTATAGACCTAGTTAATCTACTTAGCTTATTTTAACCACGTACAACAAGGCAAACTAAACTAAGGAATTAACCTTACAAATAGAAACTATGGTACAACCTATAGTTTCATGAAATCTATGGTACAACCTATAGACACATGATTAAAACAATTATATGGCACTGAAGTAACGCATTCATAATATTAACTACAAGTATAATATTTATGAAGCGAAAGTAAAGTAATCATAACGTCTACTTAAAAGCATTACGTATGAAATACTGAATTAAAACAAGCCATACATTGCAATATGAATTGAATAAACTATATCCGAGATCATATATTAAAATACTATCATTTACAATATTCACCCCTAGATATCAATCTACTCAGACATAAATGAATACGAGTTATGTAAATAAAAGAGAGTCAAGAAAGGCTCCCCCATATTGACGAACGCGTATTTCTGATTTCCAAAATTTGAGCAGAGATCCGACGCAAAATAACTATTCAGGCGGAGCTAATTTCCCCCGAATAAGAACTATTAGGGATGAGTTTCCCCCGAATAAGAGCTTTCCTATTAAAAGCTATTCGGACAGAACCTCCGCCGGATAATAATTACTTGGGTCGGACTTCCCCCTAAAAGTAGCTATTCGGGCAAAATTTTCCCGAATAAGAGCTACCTAGGCGGGACTTCTCTCGTATTCTACTACTACTTAATTAACTAAAACTAAAATTTAAAACTAAATAGAATTAACTCGGAATTATATCAAAAATATTGATAATACTCCAAAATTAACTCTAGAATTCTCAAAGGGTTGAAGCTCTATTTATAGGCAAAAATTCTGAAATAGTTGACTTTTTTTGTTTGTTGACTTTGACCAGATTGTTGACCGTAGCATTTTTGGGCATTTTTCACTGTTTTGACCCTCCAAACGATATAATTTGGCTAAAATCACGCCACGCGCAAGACCATAGTCTTGCGTTTTGCTTAAAAGGCTGTTTCTACCCGAAAAACGGATATGATTTGCCAAAAACGGACATGGGTCACTATTTGAGATCATCTGGGTCAATGTTCCGAGTCTGATTTCGTGCTAGTTTCAACCAAGTTTATTTTCTATGAGCTTCATTCTTCAACCGCTTCTCCTGCTTCCCGATTCTTATTTGTTGACTTGTAATTTGGATCATTTCGGGCCTGATTCTTCACTTTTCAGTATTTTCCTACATTATATTGAAAGTATCAAAGTGTTGCATTTATTCCAGAGTTAAGATGCAAATGCAGTACAAATATCATGGTTTGAGTGCTGCAAATACAGTCACATCAACCACCTTTAGGTTGGGTCGGGGTGTGACAACATTGGCCACTTAGTAGCCTAAGATGCTTTTGATCTCATACAATGATAGTACTTTTAATTGAGATTGCATCTATTGTGATCCAGTTCGATGCATTTTCACACACAAATGAGAGGAGCCCAAAAAAGACCTCCAATGACCAAGGTAGGTCACCATACAAATAGGAGACTCTATCATTATAACCTTATCATAATAAAATGCCCAACTTCACTATTCAGCTTTGAATCTAAAGATTTGATCCAAGCCTCATGGCATAGACCTTCTGTGTGAGACCACCAATAACCTATGTCATTTACTTGTATCATGGAACTGAAAGTGCATGCTACTTAGATATAGCTATAGGTTTTAGAAAAATCATAACACAATATAAACATAATAACATGCTTATCAAGGATCAAACCAAACCACATAATTCTAAGAAGAACAATTGCATAAACATAACAAGCATGTGTATTATAATTTTGTAGAAATCAAAATTCAACAAGCAATAGATTTTGTTGCCTGAATTCGTTAGCTTATGAACATAACGAAAAACATAAAATTCAACCTTGAACTTGTTCTAGGAAGATCTACAGGCCTAAGGTATGAAGAACTCCTCTTGATATTCTCCTCTATGACTTTCTTCCTTGCTCAAAGATATATGAAGAATTTTAGGATTTTTCATCCTACATTTCTAGCTTCCAACGTATGAGAGAAAAAGGATAAAAAGTTTTTTCTCTTATTCTCACATGTGAGTATGTGTGTTATGGGAAAGGTGGAGATGACCCCTTTATAAATATGTAGAAAAGCTAAAGTAGTTAATCCAAGTTGAAATTGGAGATAGATGTTTTAGAGCCCAAGTAGGATACTCTTAAAATACTCATATGCACCTTGAACTGCAAGTAGTTCATTGCAAATCAATTATACACTCTCTAGCACAATTCCACCATCTCCACACACTAGTCCTATGCGTCCAAGAGGTGCATACGCCTCTCTTACTTAGTCTTGCATCATATTGCTAAATTAATTATACTTAAATTTCAAATTGTGCTCAACAATTCCAATTAGGAAATTCCATGAGAAAATAAGAAGTCATTTCCCTAATAGGAATTCTAGTTGCATTTGGATTCTAAATTTAACAACTCTTAGACACATAAGAAATAGCTAGAAAAGTTTAATGACATCTTAAAGGACGTAGGTTAGAAGAGGGACCAAAAGACATAAGCAACTTGGCTACTGAAAAGACCAAAATGCCCTTATTAATCCCATAGCGCAATTAGGCTTTTCAACCTTGCTTGCACTCCAAGACGAATACAATTGTACATAAAAGCTTGTCATACTACGTATGACCTTTGTCTTTGACCTACTAGGTAGAATGACCAAAATACCCCTCTATGTGACACTCACAATCAAGAAAGACTTTAATTGTATTATCTCTTCTTTGATTGCATCTTTTCCTTGAGTAACTATCCTCCGAATATAAAACACTTGATCTAGGGAGCGACCCTCAAACAAAATATTCGATATACCCTTTGGGTATACCACTAAGCTTAGATTTGGATTATATACCTAATAATTACAAGGGAGCAATTACTCTATCACTTGATGACATAGATTCTATATTGTATACGTATGTTCCAATTAGTCAAACCTATATGCCAAACACATAGAGCTGTTCACCCACAACTGAGGTCTCACCCATAGTGAATCAAAGTACATGAATCTGATTTCATCAATTTAACCACATATGCTCAAGATCAATTTATCTTTGGTAATACATGTTGAGAGATCATTCTTTAGTGGTTCGTTCAACGTGTGGCACACACACTATTGAGGTTAGCTCAGAAACCTATTAATGACAAAGGCAGGTCACCCTTCACAAAAACTATCTCATTATAACCTAAGCCCAATGAAGTGCCCAGCTCTATCATTCGGTTATTAACAGAATCTAGAAACAAATGTCTATGACTTGGACCTTCTATGCTTGGCCACTGTGTACCTAAGTCGCTTACTTGGATCAAGGACTCTACACAAGCAAATACACATAAATAGAATAAAAAGAATAGGAACGAATGCTTTCATTAATACTAAAAATCATAATATGTATCCAATATGTCTGAAATGTTGCATGCCAGTGAGCCTTAAGGCATACTAATCCCAACAGACTCCCACTTGTACTCAAGATTACTTCTACCTAACCTAAGACCCATAGACTCTACATGCGTTGAGAATACTTTCTTTGTAAGAGTTTTGGTGAATGGATCTATTAGGCTACTAGCTGATGTAATTTGTTCTACCTTTATGTCCTCTTATTGGATAAACTCCAAGATTAAATGGTACTTTCTCTCTATATATTTGCCTTTTTGTGATTCCTAGGCTCCTCACATTGTGCTACAACACTACCATTGTCATAGTACATGACAATAGGTCTATTGACTACTAGCAGTACGTCTAACAATTTAAAGAACTTTCTGAGCCGTACTGCTTGTTTCGCAGCTTCAAACACTTCCACATACTCTGCTTCCATGGTTGAATCAGCGATATAATTCTACTTGACACTTCTCCATGAGATAACTTTATCTGACAGAGTGAAGACATATCCAAAAGTAGACTTCCTGGAGTCTTTGTTAGATTGAAAATTTGAGTCTATATAAGCTTACACTGTCAGATCATTTGTACGGTACTCCAACACATAGTTCTTCGTTCTCCGGAGATACTTGAATATATGCTTAACTGCAACCCAATAAACCATCCCAAGGTTTAATTGATATCTACTAACCATGCCTACAATAAACCAGATGTCTAGTCTTGTACATAGCATCACATACATGAGACTACCAATAGTTGAAGCCTATCGAACCTTCTTCATGCCTTCTATTTGTTCAGTTGTCTTTAGATACTAATCTCTAGATAGAGGTACTCCATGCCTGGAAGACATCAAACCTTTCTTGGAGTCCTGCACGTTAAACTTGCCAAGAATCTTCTCAATGTACAAAGATTGGGGTAATATTAGTGTCTTATTTCTACTATCACGCAAGAGCTTGAACCCAAGAATATAACTAGCTCCTCTTAGATCTTTCATCTAGAATTGAGTAGATAGCCAAACCTTTCGATGACAACATCCTTATATCATTCCTGATTAATAGGATATCATCCACATAGAGGATTAAGAATGCTATAGCATTGCTATTACCTTACTTGTATACTCATGGTTCATCAATGTTCTGATCAAAGCCAAAAGATTTGACCGCTTGACCAAACTTGATGTTCCAAGAATGTGACGCCTGCTTAAGTCCATAAATAGACTTCTTAAGCTTACAAACCATATTTTTTTGGCCTCTTGTAATAAATATGTCTGGCTGCATCATCAAGATTCCCTTTAAGAGAAGTTGTTTTGACATATGTCTGTCATATCTCGTAATCCTAATGGACTTAAGTAAGGCTACTAGTAAAAATGTCTCCTCATAATCAATCCCTTCTTTCTAAGTGTAACCTCCCAACCAACCTTGCTTTGAAAGTTTCCACTTTTCATTCCATATTTCTCTTCCTCTTGTAGACCCATTTGTACCTTATTAGTTTTACCTATTTAGGTACAACTATAAGATCCTAGACTTGATTGGAGTACATGGATTCCAACTCAGACTTTATTGCTTAATGTCATTGGTCAGCATCTACGTCCATGACTACTTCATCATAACTAGTGGGGTCAGCAATATGATATTTGGAGTCTGCCTAAAAAGAGTCTCTGTAGTATCTATCAGGTTCCCTGACTATTCTTTCACTACGATGAGGCCTTGGGGTACTAGTATTGACATGTTGTTCATTAACTTCCTCAATTGATGTAGGTGTATGAGGAGAACCATGAGGTATCTCCTCTAGAGTAATTTTAGAATCCGATGATGATTGGATTGTTATATCATCCTCTAAGTATCAAACATGGGTACTTATCAGAACTTTATGCTCCTTATGATGATAAAAAATTCCACCTCTGGTTCCTTTAGGATAGCATATGAAATAACACATTTTCGATCTTGATTGTACTTTTGTAGCATTACTACTTAGTATATAAGGTGAACATCCCCAAACGTATAGGTTCCTCAAACTAGGTTTCTGACCTGTCCACATCTCCAGTGGTGTTCTAGGTACTAACTTGGAATTAACCAAGTTCAAAATGTATATTGTTGTTTCTAGTACATATACCCCAAATGATATGGGTAATGTCACATGACGTATAATGGATCTCATCGTATCTAAGAGTGTACGGTTTTGTTCTCTCATCCATACCATTTTGCTGGGGTATCCCAGGTACAGTTAATTGGGTCAAAATGCCTTGTTCTGTGAGGTACTGCCAGAACTCACCCGAGAGGTATTTGCCACCACAATCAGACCATATGGTTTTGATACATTTTTATAATTGTCACTTCGCTTTAGCCTTAAGTTCTTTGAACTTGTCAAAGGATTCTGATTTACATCGCATTAGAAATATATATATTTATATCTTGAGTAATCATTTGTAAAGGTGATGAAGTACTCATAACCTCCTCGAGCTGGTGTACTCATAGGACTATACACATCTGTGTACCAATTCTAATATTTCATTGGCTCTATGTCCCTTTGAGGATAACGACCTTTTGGGCATCTTCCCCTTACGACATGATTCGCACTGAGGTAGCTGATCAAGATCTAATGAGCTTAGATGTCCATCTTTAATCAACCGCTGAATCATGTTTGAGCTAATATGGCCAAAACGTACCATAAATAAGCATTATCGGTTGATGAAACCTTTCTCTTATTACTATGCTCTATGTCGTGCAGTGTTGATATTTTAGGATATAAATAGAACAAATCATTATGTAAACTATCGGAACATATTATTCTACCATCTCTACTGATGTCTACACCAGATTGGAAATAAATGCATATTTATTATTTAAAAGTTACGAAACTAAAATTAAATTATTCGAAATTTTCGGAACATAATAACAATTGTTCAAAACTAATACCCTATTGGTACTAAATCTAAGATAAACATCTCCCACTACAGTAGCCCATACTTTTGCCCTAATACCCTATTGTCGAAAACACCTACAATGAATCGCATATATGATTAGTGGCTCCAAAATCTACTATGCAAGAATCTGTAGAATTAACCACTAAAAATGTTTGGTAGGCCAAATTATCCAAAGAAGGGGGTTAATTAGGATATAGAGGCAATGTTACTACATTTTCGAGTATCCTTATGACTAGTTAATTCTTAAAGATAAATACACAAACATAACATATGGAACAAAGTAAAGAGTATAGGAAGAGAAATGAGTTAACGATTTTAGGGTGGTTTGCTACTATATTCCAACACCAAAGGTATGATCCCCTTTGGATTTTCTACAAACTTCACTAGAGGTGCTTCTTTACAAGTTGGTGAAACACAAACTAAATTTTACAATCCACTCTTGAATCCACAAGAGCAACCAAGCTTCTTTAAATGTAGGTGAAGTTCAAACCTACTAACCATCCATTGTTGAATCCACGAGAGCAATACAAGACTTTTTTCCCTCCTTGAATCCACAAAGAAAGTCTCAACCTCTCTTTCTCTAAACTATGAACCACTCAATGTTTAGCTCTAGATGGAATAAAATTGAACAATGAGAATAATATTTGTGAGTACAAATAATATCTCACTTGAGATAGATGAATACAAATAACGCTCAATTGGTAGCTTAAGGATTTTTGCGAGTGAAAGCTCAACAAATGCTTTTGATAGTGATATGAAAGTGTTAACACAAGCTTTGAAATGCCTCTCACCTATTTTTTTAGATTATCAAAGTTCTCAATGTTATTTTTTGTTCAAACAGCGGCCTAGCTTTTATAAAAATTTTGCAACGACACCAAATGAATAGTTGAACGACTAGAAATTTAAACACAGGACGAGCAGCTACATGATTGCTCAACCTATGGAGTCATCCAGTATAGTTTGGAATTTTTCTGGGTAACTAGCCGGTTGATGCATTGATTGGTTCGTCATCCACCAACTAGCTGAGGCAGCAGTCAACCAGCAACTCATTCGGCGGCCACTGTCTTGGACGGTTGAGCCAAGTCAACTGACTCCTCAGCTGGGTTTGTTCATCCCACTAAGCAGGGTTAGCCAGACAATTTTTTTTTGCCAGTTTTGAGATGATTTGAAATATTTTAGCTTGACAAAACTTTTGGAAACTTTTGAAAGACCTTTTAAGATTCAAGAAATTTTCTGCAACAAGTCTTTCTGAAAACATACTAACAGTTTTAGCACAAGCTCTGGAGAGCAAGGAGAGATTTTAGAAAGCTCAAACATATTTAAAGAATTTAAAAAGGATTTATGAGCTTTCATAATACAATCCAAGGCATAGCACATAAAAGGCCTCTACCCCTTATGTCGCTACGTCTCCTTCTTTGTGACTCCCTCTTCAATCTTTCTTTTTCAGGACAATATCTTAGCTAGAATGTTCACATCTTGAATCCTCATAGATCATACCATTAAAGTGCTCTGAGTGTGATGAGACAATGTTGAGCTTTATTTAGCACTATTGAGCTTGATTGATGTTCACAGTTTGTAGCATTTGAGCAAGATTGATCATGTTGAGCTCTTGACAGGATCTTCATGATTGAATCAACACTTTGAGCTTTTGACTTTGATATGATCCAAATGCTTGATCATTGTTGAGCTTTAGGCTTGAGAAGATCTACTTGTTCGACCACAATCTTGAGCATGTTAAGCATGTTGATAACTTGTTGAGCGTGTAGTTGGAGGATGTCTTGTGTTTGATTATCACTTCTTCTTTCACAAGCTTGAGCAATACTCCAATCTTCAAAAGCTTACTCATCGTTTGAACATCCTTCAAACTTTGAGTAATCTCAACTATAGTGAACTCACACAAAGGATGATTAGTCAATAGATAAATGTATAATTAAGATTTAGTTATCATCAAAATATACAATTAAGGCATTCAGGCTAACACTGTTGCATTGTAAAAGGCCTAGGAGGTTATTGTCTTGCTATTAGTGAGGTACTTCGGACAGTCCTGCTTCTAGTGCCCTTTTAGTCTACACTTGAAGCATTTTCCCTTGGGCTTATCCTATGCACTCTTTTTTTTACCAACTCCTCGACCTCTTTGCCCCTTGCCCTTCTTTTGCTTCCTCTGATTCTTAGAAATCTTCCATTGCAGGTTAGAGCCTATAGTGGGAACTTGTATCATATGGGCTTGTCCATTTGGCTTCATGATTGCCTCTACTTCCTGAAGCTCCTTCATAGGCTCTGGGAGCGTCATGTTTAACTTGTTCATATTGTAGTTGAGCTTTAACTGGCTGAAGGACTCAAGTAAAGTTTCTAAGATCATGTCTAGCTGACTAGCAATGTCAATCTGGTCACCAAGGGTAGTGGCAATATCAAAGTTATCCATCATCTTGAGAACATGGTCTTTGACGGTATACCTTCTGCCATCTTTCCAGTCATGATCTCCCTCATTACAGCTGACCGAGCAGGCCGACTATTGTCAACAAACATCTCAGTCAATGATGCCATGATCTTGGCAGTTATTGCCATACCTTCATGCTGCATCTGGAGAACGTTGGTCATAGAGGCCATGCTACAAGTAAAAAGGTCATCATATGGGAAAAAATTATCTAAAAAGGTTAGGGAAAGTATTATGGATGACAAAAAGAAAGACTTAATCAGGCTCAACAAGGTAGACTACAAATATTCAATTATTTAATGGGTTGGCTTGAAAGGCTCAAACGATCCAAGAATGGCCTAAATTATATTTCTAATGTTACATAACCTAGGATTTTGCCTCAAGTGACAATCAAGAAAGTTTTATAGTCCTATGATCATGTTTATCACTTAAGCACACATAAACCTTCTCTAAGCAAACAAAATGACTAGGCGAGGCTAAGTGCGCAATATGTAGGGATTTTTAGTAAAAACAAAACCATCTTTCTGTCAAGCACCCCCATAACTAAATTATCATTCTATTATACTCATCATCGGCCTTAATTTCTCATCCATAGACATTATTTTTCTTTTTGTTGTTTTTTGGTTTTTGTTTTTTGGATAAATTGGAATAAGAAAACAAGCAAAATAGCAATAATAGAACAGACAATAAAAGTAACACAACCCCTAAACTTAAAACCGACATTGTCCTCAATGGCAATAAAAATAAAGAAGCAAGTACAGAGGACTCCCCTGAAATTCGACATTAGTTATCTTCATGAGGCCCCTGGGGTGGCGTAGAAGGAGGTGTTGCTTGAGGGTAGAAGCTCGCTGGTGGGAAATGTAGAAGGGTAGGCGCAGGAAGAAAAGAGACTACATCAGACCCTGAGTTGATGGCGTTGTTAGAATACATGGATCCAAGAGTTGTGGTGAACTGAGCCAAGTACTGAAATTGTACATCCTGTCATGCCACGATTTGGTCTTGTCTGATGAGGACTTGCTCTAAGCGTTGAGTAATACTCTCTCGCCATTGCTATTGTTCGAGCCTAAAAAGTCTCACCATAAGATAGATTAATGAACACAAATAGACAGCACAAAGACGCTACGCTCAACGCAAACCCGCTACGTCAAACAAACAACGTTACTTTTTCCTTCTTCTCAAATAGTGCAAAGGCGCTATGTGTAGTGCAACAACATTGCGTCAACTGAACAACACCTCTCCTGGCCTTGACTCTGCAGCACTCAAAATCAATGCTATTTGACCACATGTGCTGAAACTTCTGACCCATTGGCTCTTTTTAATCAATAGTCAAGCCAATTTCCTTCGTACACCTCCCCCAAACTTGTTTTTGAACTTATTACAATCATAAAAATTAACTATTAATAACTATAAAATAATCAAAATCATAAAAAATATGAATATAAAACAAATAAAATAAAAATAAAAATAAACATAAACTCAAGAAAGAAAAGACTAAGAAAAAAGGTTTAAAAAACTCGAGTTGCCTCGCGAAAAGCGCTTGTTTTAACGTCGAGAGCCCCACATCTTATCTGTCTATGACGAGTTAAGGAGGACATTGGTCTTTTTCTTGTCAAAACCATTACCCAAATATATCTTCAAGCGTTGCCCATTGGCTTTGAATGTCCTTTTTTTCCGGATGAGTGACCTACACAGCACCATATGGGAATACCTTAGTCACAATGAAAGGCCCGACCATCTTGACTTGAGTTTCCAAGAAATAAACGAAGCCGTAAGTTATAAAGAAGTACTTGTTGCCTACGTGAGAAGTCTTTTCTTGAAATATGTTTGTCATGCCAAGATTTTGTCCGCTCCTTGTAAATTCTTGCATTCTCATATGCTTCATTACGGAATTATTCTAGCTCATTCAATTGCAAGTGTAATACCCGAGTCCGACCATGCATTTACAAGTATTTATTTATATTTATTTATTTCATTATTTTTGGAAAGTGTGCCTTTGTGATTATTTGCCTGCATTTAATCTATAGTTAATTGTCTTACTATTTAAAAATCAATTGGCATTGCGGTTAATAGTAACCTATTATTAGTGTTCTTATAGCATAAATTAACATTAAGTTTAAGGTCGTTACAGGGATGTAAAGCCTATATCGTGACCAAGTAAAAAATTTTTAGCTACTTACAAGAGTATGGGTGATTTCCTTTAACTTTTCAGGCCATTTCGGCTGTTTTTCCAATTTTTAGGGTTTTTTGTCCAGAAAAGGGGTTTCACTTCGGGACCAATTCTAGGAAAATCGGGATCCTGTCACGAAAAAGGGGCATACGCCATGAGTTTTCTTTTAACTTCTACTACTTAATGGCGAAGTTTGGCAAAATTGCATCCCGGCCCCTAAAATACAAAAATTGGGACACTTGTGCGCGAAACGGGCAAAAAATAGAACGTTAGTACCACTCCCGGAGAGTGACACATGTCATGCATGCGTGGACATGCCACGCATGCATGACATGTGGAGGGACAAGTGTCCCCTACGTGGTCAACCATGATTGGTCGGCCAACGAGGGAGGGACACGTGTTCCCCCCTATGTCAGCCTTGAAGGCCTCTATATAAGAGGGTCACTTGAACCCCTGAAATCAAACAGGCAGACACTTTTCTCTGGCCCGATTCTAGTAAATTATATCGATTTAGTTTAGTTATCGTTCCGAAAGTTTCAAAACCGTCCGAGTCTTCTCCAAATTTTGGCATTTTGAGTTCTAAAATGCGGCTTCAACTGGGTAAATTAAGGTGAGGAGATTTTGATAAACTAGCATCTTTAGTATGTACATGTTTATATGATTATAATATGACTTGTTACATGTTTTAGCTTGGTTATGTTAAATGTTTTTATTTGAATTAAATGCTAAACTTTATATATGGTTATTGTTTCATTATGATATGAAATATATCATATTTTGTTAGTTTTCGTTAAAAGTTGACTTTAATAATGTATCGTTCCGAGGTTATTGGATAAGCCTTACTTAAGGTACTCAGTTAATCAGGATTTTAATTTGTTTCACTAATTAACTAGGGTTTACCTAAAGGTTAGCTATCTTGACATTTAAATTGTCAACTTGCATCAACTAAGTCTATCTTGATATTGAAACTATCTATCTATTAACAAATAAACTAGACATTTTAAGTGACAACAACGAGTAAAATTAGAAAGACAAATTACTCAAAATGCTTTCAGTTACATACTATGAACTTACTTGCCTTACTTGAGTTATTTGACTTCCAGTAAATATGTTTAATTGTTACATGTGCTTGACCGGAGACAGCCTCTTTTGTTGATCCCATATTATCTGCTGTGTGTTATATGACTACCTGGGCATTCCTGTGTGCTACTTGGGGGTTGCAACCTCAGGCTCGATAGCTTGCACGAAAACCGGGCGGCATAGGGCTTGCCGGTGTTCCCATGTCTATCGTGGACTTATTCCCTCTCTTGCTTGGCCTTCCACCCTAGGAGAGTTGGGTCGTAGATTTTGGATACAATCCGGAGAATCCTTTTGGGAGAAATAAGAAGTTGGAATTGTGACCAAGGCTGGCCACCTCGTGATATGATCGACTTGTTCCTACTCTCGTTTGGTACCACCCTCGAAGAGTAGTGTCCTACTCTTGCTTGGCATTCTACCCTCGGAGAGTAAGCTGATATCGGATGTGGGTATATGCCACTAAATGTTACTGTTATTAATACTAGTTATCATATGATATTATTTCTTATTATTTACCATATATGAATAATTTGTTATACTACCATACGTGAATTGCATCATGATTTGCAAAAGAGACTGACCAGAAATATTTTCAAAACTCCTCTATTCCATCCTCACTGAGCTTCCCCAAAGCTCACCCTCTTTTCTGCCCCCCTTGCAAGTGCAGCTTAGCTTGATATGAGTCAACATTATAATTACGTGCTCAAGGCTCCTTGCCTATCATACTTCGATCGAAGTTGTAAAAGTTAGAGTTTCTTTGTATTACTCTCGGGTAGAAGGGTAGCTGTGCTAAAACTCTAGTTTGTATGATAGCCGGGTAGTTATCGGATCTCAGATGTTGTAACACCCTTTTGTACTTAAACTATTATACAAAGGCTTACTATTGAATAATTCTTTATTTATTGTTCCTTTTTGAGTTATAGAAAATTATATCCATGAAACCGCAACAAGAATAAAAGAAGACTTTGACCTAGTCTTGAGAAGGGTCGGGTTGGGGTCGTTACAGCAAGAGCCTTTTCTCACCCGCTGCTTGGATATCCATGTTTAGTTGTTTCATAGCATAATATGCCCTGTGTTCCAATTCCACTGGAAGATGACATGTTTTCTCAAAAACCAACCTAGAGGGAGACATCCCTATTGATATTTTAAAAGTTGTGCGATACGCCCATAATGCATCATTAATCTTTTTAGCCCAACCCTTTCATGAAATGCCCACTGTTTTCTCAAGAATCTTCTTTACCTCTCGATTTGAAATCTCTACTTGCCCATTAGTTTGAGGATGATAAGCAAGCATGGTCCAGTGTTTGATGCCATATTTCAACAAAAGAGCTTCAAATTGCTTGTTGCAAAAATGAGTGCCCTTATCACTTATTATAGCTCGTGGTGTACCAAACCTAGTAAAGATATTTTTTTGGAGAAAATTAAGCACCACCTTGCCATCATTTGTTGGAGTTGTCGATGCTTCCACCCATTTAGACACGTAATCCACTGCAAGCAATATATATTTATTGTTGTAGGAGGAGGGAAAAGGTCCTATGAAGTCAATTCCCCAAACATCAAATAATTCAACTTCAAGAATGTTCTTTAGAGACATCTCATTCCCCTTAGAAATGTTCCCCATCCTTTGACAACGATCACAAACAACTACAAAAGCATGAGCATCCTTAAATAAAGTAGGCCAATAGAACCCTGATTGAAGAATTTTAGCAGCCATTCGATTTTCTCCAAAATGTCCACCACACTCAAGTGGCAATGTCGTAATATGTCCTCCATCCCCTCTTCCAGAACACATCTCCTTATGACTTGGTCTGCACAATGCTTGTAAAGTACAGGCTTTTCCCAATAATAGTGTTTTACATCAAAAAAGAATTTCTTTCTCTGTTGAGAAATAAGCTTTGCTGGAATGACCTTAGCTATGAGGTAGTTCACAAAATCAGAGTACCAAGGAAGAGAATGAGAATATGTAATAGCTAAAAGCTTCTCGTCAGGAAAATTATCGTCAATGGGGGGCTTCTGCAACTCTATTTCTTCTAGTAACTCAAGTCTAGAAAGGTGATCTACTACCAAATTCTCAGTGCCTTTTTTATCTCTTTTCTCTAAATCAAACTCTTGTAATAACAATACCCAACGAATGAGTCTTGGCTTCGTATCCTTATTGGCCATAAGCTATTTAATTGCAGAATGATCAGTGAAGACTATTACCTTATTACCAATCAAGTAAGGCCGAAACTTGTCAAAATCAAATAATATAACGAGTAACTCTTTTTCTGTTGTTGCGTAATTAAGTTGAGCATCATTAAGAGTGTGGCTCGCATAGTAGGCGGTATAAAAAACCTTGATCTTATGCTACCCAATAATTGCTCCCACTGCGTAATCGCTTGCATCACACATCAATTCAAATGGTAACTCCCAATCAGGTGCTTCAATAATAGGTGCCGAAACAAGTTTCTCCTTAAACGTCACAAATGCATGCTCACAATCTTCATCAAAAACAAATGGAACACCTTGATCAAGAAGCTTGGAAAGTGGTTTGACAACCTTTGAGAAGTCTTTGATAAATCTCCTATAGAAACCTGTATGTCCCATAAAACTCCTAACCCTCTTCACAGATGTTAGTGGTGGTAATCTCTCTATTGTCTCAATCTTCGCCAAGTCAACCTCAATGCCCTTAGAAGAAATTCGATGGCCCAAAACAATACCCTCACAAACCATAAAATGGCATTTCTCCCAATTAAGTACTAAATTGGTTTCTTCACATCTTAGCAACACCAACCTTGGATTATCAAGGCAATTATCAAATGAAGTCGTCCATGAATACCTCAATTCCCCACTCTGCCATATCTGAGAAAATCGCCGTCATGCACCTTTGAAAGGTGCCCAGTGTGTTACATAGTCCAAATGGCATTCTTCGAAAGGCAAAAGTGCCATAAAAGCAAGTAAATGTAGTCTTCTCCTGGTCTTCTGGTACAATGGCTATTTGACTGTATCTGGAATAACTAACCATCTAGAAAGCAATAACACTCATGCCCTGCTAGTATGTCAAGCATCTAATCAACAAAAGGCAAGGGAAAATGATCCTTTTGGGTGGCTTTGTTTAATTGTGATAGTCAATACAAACTCTCCATCCGGTGACAGTTCTTGTAAGAATCAACTTATTGTTTTCGTTCTTCACAACTGTCATTCCTCCCTTTTTGGGTACAACTTGTACCGGACTCACCCATGAGCTATCTGAGATTGGATAAATAACTCTTGCATCTAACCATTTCAGAACTTCTTTTCTCACCACACCTTTCATGGTTGGATTGAGTCGCATTTATGATTCAATGATGGGTTGCTATTATTCTCCATAAGAATATGATGCATGCACATAAATAAGTGAATCCCTTTGACATCCACCAAAGACCAACCAATTGCAAACTTGTGTTTCCTGAGCACTCTCAATAACTTATCTTTTTTATTCTTGAGAGAGCAAAGAAGAAATAATTATTGGAAGAGTTGCTGATTCGCCCAGGTATGTGTAGATGCGCTTGTAATGGCTTTAGCTCCAAGACTAATGGCTGCTCAACTGATGGCATTGAATGTGAAGACCATTCTCCCAAATCTCCAAAATACTTTCTTTTGTTTGGTTCAAATGAATCCATCCAGCACAAATACTCTTCCACCTCTTTATTTTCCAAATCAACATAATCATCTTGTAACAAGCTAGCCTCCAAGGGATCCAATCGACCCACATGGTTAGACACTATAGCTTGTATGGCATCAATGTGAAAACAACTATCACTCGCTTCTGGGTACTTGATAGTCTTGAAAACAGTAAAGATTGCCTCATCGTCTTGTACCCGCAAATGTAGCTCACCCTTTTGAACATCAATAAATGATCTCCCAGTTGCTAAAAATGGTTTTCCAAGTATAATAGGGATATCCTTGTCTTCCTCCATATCGAGAACTATGAAATCAAATTGAATTTATCAACTTTTACGAGTACATCTTCACCTAAACCAAGCTTCCTGAAAATAGACAAAGACATTAAATTAATACTTGCACCCAAATCACATAATGTCTGCTCAAAAATAGCATTCCCAATTGAACATGGAATGGTGAAACTCCCTAGATCCTTGAGCTTTTGCGATAACTTCTTTTGTAGAATAGCACTGCACTCCTCAATAAGTGCAACTGTCACATAATCTCCCAGCTTTCTTTTGTTTGAAAGAATATCTTTCATAAACTTCACATAACTGGGCATCTATTCAAGCGCATCGGTGAATGGGATATTGATATGCAGTTTCTTGAAGACCTCAAGAAATTTAATGAACTGCTTATCAAGGTTGTTCTTCTTCAGAAGTTGAAGAAAATGAACTTTAATACATAGTCCCTGACGAGGTCATGGTTGAACTTCTACTTTATCTCCCACTTTCTCTTCATTTTTTTCTTCATCTTTTTCAGTATTTTGGCTCTCACATGATCCTCTAATTCTTTACCACTTCTTAAAATGATAGCTTTACACTGCTACTTACCATCTCTTTTGGGATTCACCTCAAAAGTACTAGGTAGAGTTCCTCGTCGCCTTTTAGAAAGCAAAGTGGCTATTTGACTCATTTGAACCTCCAAATTTCATATTTGTGTTGATTGGTTCTGAAGATTAGTTTTGGTTTCATTCAAGAATTAAGTCTGAGAGTTAGCCAATTGAGCCATTACGTCTTCCAAATTCACCTTTTTCTCTTGTGGTGGGTTATTTTGTTCAAGCTGCAACACATTCTGTGTATTTTTCCAAGATAAATTTGGATGATTATGCCATGCTGGACTGAATCTGTTGGAGTAAGGATTGTTTTGTTGCTTGTCAAAATTTCCCACATACTGTGCTTGCTCTAACGTTGCTTGTGCAAACGAGTTAGCAACTTGACATTCCGAGCTATGATGCGTTCTATTATAGAATTCACACACCTTTGACGCCACTTGGATAGAGTTAACCGTCACTTGGTTGTTTTGTAACTGTTTAGTGAGAGCGGCAATTTGCGCTGTCAAAACAGTTATAGCATCAATCTCATGAACCCCAGCTGTCTTCTTAAGCATGGTTCTCTCGTTCGGCCACTGAAAATTATTAATGGTTATATCTTCCAGCAACTTATAAGCCTCATTTTCTACCTTCTATACAAGGGCTCCCTTAAAGCTAAGGACGATGCATGATCGTTCGAACTCTTAAACTTGTGATTAACAACTTATAACCTGAACATTCATATAATATTCCACAAAAGATTCAAAAGACTTCAAAAGTCACCGGCCACAAGACCTCAAGCCTCTTGTTCAAACATATGTCTATTCAACCCTCAGGCTTCTAGGTCTCAAAATAATAGTAATAGTATACTTAATTACATAATAATTGTCCAAAAGAATAATACAAATATTCAAGTTGTTTAGACATAATAAGAGTCTTCAATAACAAACATGAATATCAAAGCAAGCAGAAGTCGTTCTCATCAAACCAAGGACCTCCGTCATCAACCTGAGGGGCCTGCTCGGGCTCAACCTCTCCTGAAAAGATGAACAAAGAAGGTAAGCTATACTTAGCTCAGCGAGGGATAAAAGGGGAAGGGAATTTTGCAATCATTTTAACCTTTGAAAACGCTTTGGTAAAACTGTGCCATGCACATAAGATCATACTATGCATAAACAATATGTATCACCTTATCTTAAAAGAACAGGTAAAGACATAACTTATTGAAAGACACATAACATATCGGACTTGATCAAGAGATTGGTACAAGGACAGAGTGGTGCCTTATACGGACGCAAGAGGTATCTCCCACTATAAAAGACGTGTGCACTTTGTTCCGCATAGCACTTTTGTAACGCCCCAACTCGACCCCTCCTACGATCAGTCAGGACACAACGAAATTTCGGCAGTATAACGACAATAATTAGGACACCGAGGCTCTAAACCAACCTCTTCGAAACTCATACATCCAACTCCACAATAATTCAACAATTAACATTATTTACCATTTCATCCATAGGTTATACGCCTCTATTCCAACATCATACATTTACTATATAACATACAATCCCAAAATAGATTATAACCAATCTAGTAGCCTAATCATACTCCAAAAACGAGACCACTAAACTAGCAACATTTAATATATTATCATTACATCATCTTATATAATATGAACTCCTAAATAAATACATAACAACTAAGTTTAATATACAATATAACAAAAGAGTACAACATCATAAATCAAGGACAAGACTCTGGCACATAGGACTCGTCCACATATGGCACATAATCCTCTTCTGGAGGCACGTACCCGTAATCTAGATTGGTAACACCTGTATGCATACAATAATTGAGAGTGAGCTTATATAAAACAAACCCAGCGAGGATTCGATAGATCTCTAACAGTATTTACTATACTCCTTGGAAATCATCCTTTGAGCAGTAAACACACAACAATCATCAATAACAATATAAGCACATTAACTATAATGACCAATCAATAAAGGATACTCTAGTTGGTGTAGCTCCAAACGCTATCACGATCTCAACCGTTCTTCTTGTAACTCCCTATTACTCACGCACGCGAGGTACCTCACTAGCCCCTCCCTTTATGACACCTCCGTCATGCGAGCTGGGGGTAGCCTATGGTAGTCATGCCGGTTTCAACCCAACAGCCCGGTGCTGCCGGAGATGTGGCACACACATACCAAGACTCATCAATAATAATAAACATTCAATCACAGGAGGACAACCTTTTTCGTTGACTATCTCCCGGTTCATCAATAATCAATTATCATAGGAGAACAACAAAGTAGGTTGCCTATCTCTCGGTTCAACAATAATCAATCAATAATCATCAATTCAACAACATAACAACAACTAATCAATTAAACAATAACAACTAAGTTAGATGACAAAGTAGGACGCCTAACTTAACATGCATTAGACACATAACCAAACCCTAATATAACCATCAACAACTCACAATTCAATCACTCAAATACTACCCAAACATCTAAAGACATATATCAACATTTTAAAGAAACACAACCCGAACTTCTAAAAGTCATAACTTACATTCTACTAATCCAATAACCTCCAAACCAATTTCTATCACTCACCCACTCAGTCAACAACATTCACCCACTCGGAAACCAACCATAAACCGTCCACATCAAGCCCAACAACCCTAAAACCTCAATGCACCTAGGCTGAAATTTCTGAACTTTCACACCAACATCACAATCAAAATTTCGGCATTACAACATTACTACCACGTATTTAACAAACTTTTACAAACTAACAGCAAGCAATTTCAACAACCACAACAACATTTATTCAACAAATAGTCAAATACTCAACTTTTACTACCCAAAAATAGAAATGCATACTACAACAGTTCAAATCTTATATAAATACATATAAACGATCCTTAGCATGCACTGAGCAATAATATAACATCAATTCAACTTTCTAACGGTTCAAAATTCAATTATATGCAAAAACATAAAAATGACATTTTGAGATCTATAATTTTTCTCTCACTTTTGATTCGAAACAAGCCTAGATATACGTGCAATGCATACCTAACAAGCGAAATCCAACTTGGCTCGAAAAACTACAGACAAAAACTAGGTTTTTCAAGTGAATTTTGCTTTGAAAACCTTTAAAATTTTCTCTCTATTTTTCTCTCCTTCATCTCGGCAATGTGTGTGTAGAATGAGTGTGTTTTGTGAGCTTTTAATGTGTGTTGATGCAATATGAGTGTGTTTTGTCAGCTTTTAATGTGTGTTGATGCAATATAGCTCAAAGTCAAACAAATTTTAAAAAGTCAAAGTTGACACTTAGTTTATTTTTAGTGTTTTCTTGTCTTTTAATTCTATTTTTAGACTATTTCTTGCTCAAACATTAAATTGACACTTAAACTAATTCTAGATAATATATTTTAGGTGACAAATAGTTTTACATTCAAACATTTTCACCCGAGTCGGCTTAAAACTCGTTTTTCGCAAAAGAAAGTGTAAAAACCTTTAAAATTCCAAAACCGATTCCAAATCCGTTTTAATCAAACACGGGTCTATTAATACGCGAGGACTAGGTTTTAAAACGTTTAAAACACCCCTATAAAAATTTTAGCGGACAGGTGTTAAAAATACTATTAACTAAAACCGGCGATAAAATTTATAGTGCCGATTTTGATGAAAATTTCATGAATGCACATATAGCATGTATTAGGAATATAAATTACATATTTAACACATTCTAACTCATATAACACATAAACAGGTCAAATCACATAAATCGATATAAAACACGCAAATCGAGGTAAAGGCAAAATATGGGGTCTCACAACTTTGCTAATTTACCATAGAGAAAACATGAGGGGATAGGGTAGAGAGATGTCTCATACGAACTCAAGAGGTGTCTTCTACTTTTACCATCGTGTGAACTTTGTCTTATATAGCACTTCGCACCTATGCCTTAACAAACTAGAGGTTGCAACCGAACAAGCATTCTCGGAGATGGGCATGAAGAGGATTCAAGACTTAACATGAATATCAATGAACAAGTACGAAGGGAGCTCAAGACTTATCATACATACATCAAGCAAGTACAAGTTCGTATCATCCGCATTTAAGTTCACATAGCCATCTCATGCACTTTGAACCCTTGATAACTTCATTGTTAACAAACACCTTGATCCCATATAAGTATACAATTGATAACAATTAGAAATAACACGAAATGACACAAAATTTGAGAAATCCGATGGACTGTCTGGACGACCAAGTCGTCCGGATCCGGTCATCCAAATTTAGGGTAGTATGCATCCAGTCGACCATCCGGACAAGGGTAGTCCTGATCCGGTCAACCAGATCTCACGTAAACTCATAAAAATCTTGATTTTTGCTCATGTCTTGCTTATAACTTGCACTTAACTTAACCATATATGCTCTAGTCTCAAATAGGTTTATAAACCTTCAATACCAAGCCTTTAGACGCAAGAACAATCAATAACCCAAATAAACCATATGTTTTTCCTTCACAACAAATGACTTAATCCAAGTTTCAAGAGTCTATCTCCTATTTCATTTTCCTGTACCAACCTAGAGGCACTTCCCACAAATCATGTAGTTCATAACACAACTCACATGACCATCACAAGCTAAATGAGACAAGTTCAAGCAAAGGATAACCATACAACAAATTTTGAAACCCTAAACTACCAAACCAAGTACAAATTCATCATCTAGCATATTCATATCCAATATCATGCTCAATACACAAATAGAACTCATCAATCAAGCATTGTATGCCTTTGTAAAATATTTCGAAAACTTCCCTCACTTTAGATTTAGAAAAAAGGAGCAAGAAAAACATTTGGTGATAGATAATAGTTGCAAGAAGATGCTAGAAAATGGTAGAGAATGCAAGAAAATGGCTTGAAACTACTCTTCTTCTTCTTCTTTCTTCTTTCTTCTTCCTCTCATTTTCTTTTCAGACGTGAACTAGAGTATGTGTGGTATGTGAATTGTATGCTAGTGTGTGTTGTGTATGTTTTAGTCTTATTTGTTAGGTAGGATATTTCCAACAAAGGCCAAAAGACCACCTTACCCCTCTAACTTAAGTTTATTAACTAGTTTTCCATTTAGTTGTAATCTAATTATTTTAATTAGCTAGTGTATTGCTATAGAACTTAATTAATGTCTATGACATCTAAAATATTCAAATGCACGTAATTGAACTGAAATGCACGTTAAATGATGCAAATGCACGTAAAACTAGGTAAATGCACACAAAAACATATAATCATGCACTATTTGATCTAAATGCATAGGAGATCTCGTGTTGGGCCTTACACTCGGCCACTGAAAATTATTAATGGTTATATCTTCCAGCAACTCATAAGCCTCATCTTTTATCTTCTTCATAACGGCTCCTCTTGTTGATCTATCACTCAGAGTTCTAGTTGTACCTATCAACCTATTGTAGAAATTATGAACTTGCATCCACTTGGGCAACCCATGATGCAGACACTTCCTCAACAATGCTTTATACCTCTCATATGCTTCACAAAGAGTTTTACCTTCATGCTGAGCAAAATTATTAATCTCAATGCGCATCTTTGTTGTCTTTCCAGGTGGGAAGAATTTAGATCGAAACTTGTGCACCAAATCGTCCCATGTGGTAATTGAATCTGAAGGCAGTGAATTCAACCGTTCCTTAGCTTGATCCTTCAAAGAGAAAAGAAACAAACAAAGGCAATGGGCTTCATCGGTAACGCCGTTATATTTGACAGTTTCACAAACTTCTAGAAAGTTCGTAATGTGCTGATTATGGTCGTCAGTAGACGATCCACTGAATTGGATTGCTTGGATCAACTGCAGAGTTACTAACTTCGACTCAAAATTATTCACCTGAATAGTCAGTCTCCTTATCACAGGTTGAACACCAGTGGGTGGCAAAGCATAATCCCGCAATTCCCTTGGCGGATTGTTCTGGTTGTTCTCATCTCCTGCTTCCACAATTTCGACCATAGTTTATTGCAATTTATGAACGATAGTTCGTCGTTCCTTTATATTCTTTTGACAAGTACGCTCTATTTCAGAATCAAGAGGCAACAGATTACTGCTACCAAAATTTCGCATGCACCTGAAAGAATGTTCCTGAAATGCAAGTGGCAAAAATTAAAAAAATGAATAATAAAATAAAATCCAAAGTAAAACTAAAGCTATTTTTTATCGATATTAATAAAATACACATTCCCCAGCAACAGCGCCAAAAACTTGTTGTGCAAAATCAAACGAAGTATACATGTCGTCAATAAGTAATAAAGTGATAAGTATATATCGTTCCCTCGAAGACCGTGACTATTAAGTACCGAAATTAATCTAGCCCGAATTTTATTTGAATCAACGAATTGAGAAATTGCAGCCATAAATTAATAAGTAAAGTACTCTCGAAATTAATAAAAGAAGATTAATCAATAATTAAAAACTCGAGGGTTTCTGATTTCACTAAGATTAGTCTCACTTGAATCCCTTGATTTAATTAATTAATGTCTATTCCCTATGTTGCCAGCGAATTTCTCTAAATTTATTATCAATCTTTCTCAAGCATCAATAACATATTCCAATAAGCAAGCTAACTATATCTCTGTGATAACTGTGAACCTATAGAATTCTTTAAACCTGAAAAATTCATAATACTGCGCAGGATCTCATAAATATCGTTATCTTATGGTGATCAAGTGGTATTTCAAACATGGCCTGATTCAATAATCACTTCTCAGTCTCAAATCAAATCATAAATCATGCAATTGTTGGCCAGGCAATCACAAGCATTAAGTTTAGAATGAAATACTCAACGTAGAATAGGAATAGGGCATCAATCAATTAAAACCAAAATGATTCAAGCATTCTTAATCCTGCTACATTGTAGCCCTAGAATAGAAACTTAGAACATCATAATGGAATTAAACAAAATCCAGAACAGTGTAAATCATGATAAGAGAAAGAAGAAAAACTAAAAATTGAACAAGAATTGTGGTAGAAGTCCATCTCCAGATTGTTTCTCTTTCTTCAACTCTCAATTCCTTAGGTTTTCTCTCCAACGTCTCTGCAAAAGTTGGCTCCCCCCTTTATGTTGTGCAAGAGTCCTATTTTATCCTTAGGTTTTTCCCTTCTTTAGACTCCTACCAAAAATAGGCTTCCTGACGCAAAATGAAGACTTCAACAACAAGTTCTTTGATGTGGCGCAAAGGTGCTATGGTTGGCGCAAGGGCGCTATGACTGATAGAACGTCAATTAGCAAAGGTCATTCAACGCCTTTCATTCACCAATACTTTAAAATACATCTGAGCTTTCATATTCCTCTCCAATTCTGCTCACAAGTCAGTTATGCTTACCAACAGAGACCTATGTCCCAAAACAACTATAAACCACACAAAATTACTCATAAAAGCTCTCGAGAACCAACAAACATTAAGTAAAAGACATAGGAATAATGTATATAAAATCCTCTCAACAACTATTTTTTTTTATATTCTTTTAGAATGCCTATTATTTCGAGCTAGGCATGGGAAATGAAAGTTACATGGATGTAAGGAGCCATAGGACAATATTTTTGGGATTGTGCAACTATTGGTTAACCATCTCCTTTCGTAAAAGACTCTGTTATTAAGGATAAATGTGCAAGAGCCACTTAGACTAGGATTCTCTCATATTAACTTACATTATGAGAAGGATCCAACCATGGTGAATTGTCCACATAATTTTAGATAATTGTAAATAACTATGTGGACAATTCACCACTATTGGATTTTCTCTCATAATATTATTTGATATGAATAAGAAAGAACCAACGTTCCTAAGTATATAATCTCGGCAAGCTTTAGAGCATTAAATCCGAAAGATTGAAATGGTCCAAAGTCTCCAAAATAATGATTAAATACTCCAAGGTATTACACAGTTCGAGAAATAAAACCCAAAAAAAATACAAAAAATATCACAAAATAATTCAAGAAATTAACATTGTATGAATAGTTCAAAGGATCTCTAAAGACAAAGGTAGGTTACCCTAGACATAGGGGCTCTCTTACTATAACTTCTAACATAGTGAAGTGTCCACCTTTACTACTCAATTACGATCCAAGTTTATGACAATAATTAATCATGATTTGGACCTTCTGTACGTAATCACCACGTATTCAAGCCACTTACTCAATCCAATGGATTTTATTACACACATACCTATACATATAAGAGAGAAAAATTCTCAATAGTAAATATGATTAAAGTTAACAAATGCAACTATCCATAAATTACAATGACAATGTGCTAAAAGTCTTCAGGGCATATCCTAATCCAAACAGTATTCACATGTGAACGATATTCATTCCCGTGTTATCCATCTTCCTTCAAAAAAATGAGTAATACATAAGTGAGGCATATTATAGTACAATTTCTCTCACATAAAAAAATCATAAGTTCAATAACATCTTATAAGATCTTGAATTATTCCATCTAGCACAAATTAATTTTAGGATAGAATTCTATCATTTTTCACATGCATTGTGTTAGAGATATGCTCGTCAAACCAATTATTCAATGCAGAATGACTAGAGATATCTTGTAATAAATAATATCTATAAAAAAAATTTAAAAATGAAATATCAGTTAACAATTCTTTATCATTTATATGGACGTCAATCGTCACGCTTATAAGCAAATAATAAAGTCCATGGAAACTTTGTTAAGGGTAAGACTATAAGAGTTATAGTTAATTAGAATCTACACCTGAGATTTCCTAA
Organism: Ehretia macrophylla; assembly: GCA_037974665.1. Lineage (NCBI taxonomy): Eukaryota > Viridiplantae > Streptophyta > Magnoliopsida > Boraginales > Ehretiaceae > Ehretia > Ehretia macrophylla. The sequence continues at coordinate 12,405,062 of CM075768.1, forward strand.
ATATGTTCTAGGTTATTGAATTCATTGAGACAAGGGATCAATTAATTCATGAATTTATATGTTCTCAATAATCGTTATACAAAGTAATCCTTAGATATGAGGGCACTATAGAAGCTTGTAATGAAAAGTTAATCAATCTACAATGTGATAGTTGATTTTTTTATTTTGTTTGTGTTAGCAACAACCATGCTTGTCTATGAGTTCCATGGAGAAAGGAAATTAAAATGAACAGTGGAAAGTTTAGAAATATAAAATATAAAAATAAAGCAACATAATGGTTACAAATTGGCTTGGGTAATATGTTTATTTTACTTTGATTATGTACACTCTTTTCCCTTAATTTTAATAGAAAATTATACAAGCCGCTATTAGGAGTCCGTCCCTCACATTCCTACAAGTGTAACATGTAACATTTACTAAAAGTGCAAGGAAAATGACTCAAAATCACCCGATGATGATGATGATTGTCACGGCCCCAAATTCGCCTAAGCAAATCTCAGGGACGTAACTATCGAGCACTAAGAAAGAACATCCTTTCTAAATATGCAAAGCGCTAAACTTACATATATCGAAAAACCACAATAACAAATAGGCAACAACTTGTCAGAGCATCTAAACCAAATTAAACACAGTATAACTAAATCTCCAAATTCAATAAATAAAATATGCAAGATACAGAGTCTTAAACCAAAGTGCAGAATTATAATCCAATGTCTAGAAGAAATAAATAAATTATCCATATCTAAAAAATATAAATATCCCACTCAATCTCTTGTCAAACAACCTTTGTCCCAAGCAATAGCCAAAGTCTACTCTCACATTCTGCAAAGAAAATCATTTTTACAAAAATAAGACACAAATCTCAGTAAGTAGCGATCCCCAAGAAAACCAATTGGGACTTCTTAAAATATTCTTGTATGTCAAATAGTCATATCATTACAGTACATAAATATCATAGATTCAGAAACAATGAAGTTCATCGAAAACAATGAAGTTCATGCGAAATCATAATATTTCATGCCTAGAGTCATAAAAGTTCATGCCAAATTAAATTCATATGCCAAGAAATCATAGTGCCATAAATCATAAGAAAACAAATAGGCATTTACCCTCCGCCCTAGAGTCAAAAGTATTGACATTTATCCTCTGCCATAGAGTCAAAATTATTGGCATTTATCCTCTGCCATAGCGTCAAAATATTGGCATTTACCCTCAGCCAATAGGGTCAAAATTTCACTATCATTCCAATTTCTTCAATTTCAAATATTTTACATGTATTCAATAATCAAAGGTCAGAATTATTGGCATTTAGCCCCAGCCAATAAGGGTCATAAGATTGGCATTTATCCCCAGTCAATAAGGGTCATAATTTCATAAGTCTTTCAAATTCACGGGTCTCAAATATTTCGTATACGCATTCAATAATCAAATAAGGTATGCAACAATTCTAGTAGAAAGTATTTTCATAACGTATCATAATTTGAAATCTTGTAAATATTTTTGTCCTAAGGTTTTGTTTTCAAATTTTCTAAATCGTTTATTACATTTAAATCTCTTAAGCAAATCTAATACAAATATGCCATAAATTATCGCTTCGACGTTTAGATACAATCTTTAAAATAATTTTAACATGCTATTTTTCACGAAATCCCTTAAATCATGACATGATATAGTTCAAACCATGTAAAAACATACAAAGCATCAATAACACAATTCATATAATCACAATTGTTCAATAAATCTTATATATTATACTATATAATGAAGGGTCAAAAATTGGTATTTCGTCCCTGCCAACAAGGGTCTAAAAGTTCACAGCTTAATTCATGTTTTGAATATCGAAAAGTCCAACAATATGTCCAATAATCATATGATCTATGAAATAAATTTCAAGTGCCAAATATTTGCATGAATTCTCTTAAAAATCATGCTAAAGTTTAGTCCCAATATTTTATTTTGAATTTTCAAAATTATTTACTACCTTTAAGTGTATTGAGAACATACGATACACATACTTCAAAAATTTTAATACATCTTTAGAGGGTCAAATGCATGAAACCATGAGTTCAAAATTTGTTCAAAGTTTCCAAAACTTGAAAAAAAAACAATTAAAACTATGTTTACAAATATGCAAGACCAAATAATAACTTTATGAAAAACAAAAAGATTCTTTTTTATATAATAACTTTATGAAAAACAAATATCAAGACCAAATATAACTTCATGAACAGTACCCTCGCATAGTAAATAGCAACCGAAATTTTTGTCCTCTTTCTTATATAATCTTATTTTTTTATAAAGAAAATACCATTTGTTCTTCTTATTAAACCATGGCCAAAGTTGATCCCAATAACAGTGGCTACCGTCACTCTTATAGCCATTGTTCTTTTTCTTTTTTTCTACTATTATCAATTATTTCTTTTTTTTACCTTTTTGCAAAAAACATGTTCCCTAATGCAATAATGATCCCAATTATAATAAATCCTTCACAAAATTTCTTCTAAAACCTTATTAAATCCATGTCATAATCCAACCACATGTCAAATATGCGAATCATATATAATGTAATGCTATCAACATATAAATTTCATTATCCTTGAAAGTTCGAAATCATAATATCAGATATTGTGAAAAGTTTTTCAAAGTTAGGGATCACTCACTTACATCTTTGACGAATTAAGCTCAAGCCTCAAGAAATTCTCGATTCTATCATGATCTTCCAAGACTCTAAGTAGGAGTATTTTCCGCAATAAGTTCACAGCTTGGGAATAGATATAATATTTTCTTATTTTTTTTGTATGAAGGATACCGGTTTGGAAACGTTATATAGACCACTCTAGGTTATATATAGATTTACAAGACTGGGCTTAAATACTTATCACGAGGCCTTAATCCAAATAATAATAAAAGAATCAAATAAGTCAAGTCCAAAATACGGGACGTTACAATGATGACGACGACGACAATGATGACTGAAATTACTACTATTATTATCATGATAATTAAATGTTTGGTATCATTTTGTAGTTGATCATTATACCCTTTTTACAAAAGAGAAAATTGACCTAATTTACAGGAATCTTATATTTTGAAAGACTTAGGGTTTAAGCCTCTTTAACCAATAATCCATTGATCATTCTACCCTTTTTACAAAATGGAAAATTAGCCTTTATAGGATTCTTATATTTTGGAAAAAAAAAGGGTCCAAGTCTCTTTAACCAACTATCTAACAAGTTTAGAAAAATTACCCTTTTCAAAATACTACATTGTAAGTTATTTTACATCCTTATTAAGTGATCATCTCATCTAAAAGCTTAAACTGTTAGAGATGGATTTATTATAACTAAATGCTTGAGCTGTTAGAGAGAAGTTTATTATATTATTTATTATCATCAACACGCCCCCGCAAGTGGAGGCGGAGTTAGTTTTTGAGCCTTACACTTTGATAGTTTAAGGGGTTTATTATATTATTTATTATCTTCAACACGCCCCCATTGTTAGAGAGTGGTTTATTATATCTAAAAGTTTAAGCTGTTAAAGAGGGATATATTATATTATTTATTATCTTCAACACGCCCCCGCTGTTAGAGAGGGGTTTATTATATGTAAAAGTTTAAACTGTTAAAGAGGAATTTAATATATTATTTATTATCTTCAACACACCCCGCAAGTGCAGACGGAGTTAGTTTTTTAGCCTTGCACTTGGACAGTTTAAATGGGTAGTGGTGAGTTTTGAACCCAAGACCTTTTGGTACGTAGGCTCTTATACCATATTGAGTGACCACCTCATCTAAAAGCTTAAACTATTAGAAAATGGTTTATTATATTATTTATTATCTTCAACACACCCCGCAAGTGCAGACGGAGTTAGTTTTTTAGCCTTGCACTTGGACAGTTTAAATGGGTAGTGGTGAGTTTTGAACCCAAGACCTTTTGGTACGTAGGCTCTGATACCATATTGAGTGACCACCTCATCTAAAAGCTTAAACTATTAGAACATGATTTATTATATTATTTATTATCTTCAACGATCCTCTCCCAAGGTATACAAGTATGTATTTCATTTGGAAATTGGGTTGAGGGAAAATATCCATTTCAGTCACCCTAACCCACGTTTATTAGTTTGGACATTTCATTCTTGTAACAAAAATTTAATGGCTCGAAGACAAGAAAAACTTCAAAGATGTGTCCATAAAACTTTATTATCTTACAACTTAAAAGGTGTTTGGTTTAGCTTAAAGAGACGGTGCTTATAAATTGTTCAATCTACAAACTCAAAAATTATTTTATTGAAAGACAAGTGATAAAGGGAAAAATTGACCTCGTGTTAAAAGACTATCATACCCCTCGACGCGTGACGGGTCTAGATATAAGGTTAAGCTTTTCATGCGAGACTCAACCTGAGGACCAAGACTCGATAACGTCTCAAAAGGGAAAGATCCGATAACGTCCCAAAATAACCTCGACCCAATGACATCCCTGCGAGGTTGAGATAAAATAACAGAATGCTGACACATCTCAAAAAATCCAGAAATAGAATATTCCTCAGGATTAAAGGCATAAATATCTGCCACAGTCATCAGAAGAGGTAAGCAATTCATACACTCTGAAATTGAATACATTTCTTCTTCTCCAAAAAGCACCCAAGACTAACTTAAACATCGGAGTGCTTACGCAGGGAATCTCTCTTGCAGTTTTGCTGTTTGTGTGCGGATTTTAGAAGGTCCGGCGAGGTGAACTTCTTAAAGCCAAATTTGTACCTTAACAGGTAGGCGTCGTCTGTAGGAAACAAGGATTCAGATTCCCACTGAGTAAAAGTAATTGTAAACACAAAAAGCTAAGTTCATACCAGTGAGTCACTCCTACTTGTCTATATTGAATTACCACCTCCTGAAGTAGCCCTACCGATAAGGGCAACCCCAACTCCAGCCAACGCTCCTACGCAAACAGGGACTATCCCAGCTGGAAGAGCCTTACTCAAACAAACCATGAGTGTACCAGCATAACTGATTGAGCTTCAAGCTCTTACTCAACTAGTGTATGTGATGAAGGCACCATGGAAAGCTTCATCAAGGACCAAAGGCTCGCACAAGCCCAACCATGAGCTCAACTGCGAGCTCAGCCAGACAATGTTTGACAAGTCCCGCCAAGACACAAGGAATCGCGGAGAGATGAGTCAAGGAATGAGGATGATCGAGGATCCACTGGCTCATCAAATAGGGAAGCAAGAAAAAGGTCGATGAGGCAGGAAATAAGGGGGATAAAGGCTAATCTATCCAAAATCCTTGTGAAATTGAGAAAATTTGTGAAAGGGCAGGGTTTCCACCCATTTACAAGGGAGATCCAGGAAGTATCCACTGCCGAATACAAACTCCCTCATCTGTCAACTTATGATGGAATTGGAGACCTGGAAGATCACATCCAATGCTTCAACCATCTGATGTTCTTCAAAGAGATCCCATATGAAGTGAAATATAAAGTATTTTCAGGCACTTTAGATGATGCCGTGAGAAAATGGTTTTCTGCCCTACCTGAAGACTTTGTTAGTAGTTATGCTAACTTGGTTGAAAATTTTTCTAAACAGATTAACAAGCAGCACCAAGGCTCCCAAGCCAATTACCCCTCTCTTTCGGTTGAAGCAAGGGAATGATGAAACCCTTCGAGAGTACACTAAAAGATTCAACAAAGCAACACTAGACATCCCTGGTCTAGATAAGGCAGTGGCCGTAGCAACTTACAAGCAAGGTCTTAATATGTCCAAGCACTTTCGTTCCTCACTAGCAAGGAAAGAGCCAAGAGATCTGGATGACCTAATGAAGAAAGCCAGGAAGTATATCAGCTTAGAGGAAGATGCGGTGGACCAAAAGCATAAGGAGAAAAGCTCTACCCATGAGGCCCCGTCTCATGGAAGGGCCAAAGACGAAGGCTCATCGCAGAAAAGTACTAGGTCCGGAGTAGCATCAGGCGTCTCAACCCCCAGAGGCCGATTTGACAAGTATACTCCTTTGATCATGCCAAGATTGGAGGTATTGATGGAAATCAAGACCCGACCTAACCTTTATCTGAAGTGGCCACCCAGGATGAAGTTCAACCCGGAGAAGAGAGGAAAATAAATGTTCTACTGGTTTTACCATGATTATGGTCAAGAAACCAATGGTTAAGAATGAGATAGAGCAACTGATTTAGAAATGAAAGCTTGATCACTATGTGGCCAAGAAAAACCAAGAGCCTGAACCAAGAGTTGAGTGTGAACGTAAGCACAGTCCTAGGCAAACCGATCGAAGGCTGGTAGACATTAGGATGATCACAGGGGAATCTGCGGCAAGAGGTGAAAGTCATACCGCAAGCAAGGCCTATGTGAGGTCTGGAAGAGAAGAGCCACTACTAAAAAGGTCCAAGGTCTATGAGGAACTCATCATCTCGACCTACAACCTAGAGGGGGTGAAGAGCCCACATAATGATCTCTTGGTCATCACAGTCCAAATAGGAAAGTGCAACGTCCACCGCATAATGGTGGACACAGGAAGCTCAGCGGAAGTGCTCTTTTTCAACGCATACCTAAGGATGGGGCTGGCCAGAGACTAGTTAACAATTTTCCACGGTGAACTTACCAGATTCACTGGCCATAGATTTAAACTTGAAGGCACCATCAAGATACCCCTCACCATTGGGCCGAAAGATAAGCGGATCCAGTTCATGGTAAAATTTGAGGTAGTTGACTACTGCTCAGCATACAATAGGATCATAGGGCGATTAGCCCTACATCACCTTAGAGCAATCATCTCGACCTATAATCAGGTGTTGAAGTTTCCGACCCCAATGAGGATAGCAGTGGACAGAAGAGACTAGAAGACGGCCAAGGAATGTTATGTAGCAGCTTTGAAGATTAGGAGCCTAGACCTTTGTGAAGGGGTGAAGGATGAGTACAAGAGAGAAAAGAAAAACAAAGAAAGGAAAACAATCCCAGTGGAAAAGCTAGAACATGTTGAGATCGAGAGAGTAAAAATAGTTCGGGTTAGTAGCGAGCTGGCCCTCCCGATAAGAGAAGGTATAATTAATTTCCTCTCTAAAAATTAAAAAAAAAGTGTTTGCATCGTCTTCTTCTGTCATGACAGGGGTTGACCCAGACGTAATCGCACACCGCTTGAACGTGGACCTGAATCATAAGTCGGTAAGGCAAAAAAGAAAGAACTTCCACCCAGATAGAAACAAAACTATCCAATAGGAGATGGAAAAACTTCTAAAACCAGGCCATATTCGGGACGTGCAATACCCGATCTGGCTAGCAAATGTTGTCCTGGTACGATAAAGTTCAAGGTAGTGGCAAATATGCATGGCCTACACTAACCTTAACAAAGCATGTCCAAATGACTACTACCTCCTACCGCGGATTGACCACTTAGGAGAAGCCATTTTAGAAAGTGAAATGTTATCGTTCAAGGATTCTTTCAAAAGGTATAACCAGATCAAGATGGCCTCTGAAGATGAAGAAAATACCACATTTTTAGTCGACATAGTCACTTACTGTGACACAGTAATGCCCTTTGGCCTAAAACATGCAAGAGTAACGTACCAGCGGATGATGAACAAAGTCTTCGAACCTCAAATCGGGAGAACATGGAGATTTACATTGTCAATATGGTAGTCAAAAGCCGCAGCACCGAGGACCTTTTGGTAGATCTAGCCGAGGTGTTCGAGATTATGTCACGGTTTGGCTTCAAGCTGAACCCCGAGAAGTGTGCATTTGTTGTGAAGGCCAAAAAATTTCTAGGGTACATGATTAATCATAGAGGCATAGAGGCAAATCCCAACATGATTCAAATAATCCTCGAAATGAAACCTCCAAGAAATGTGAAGGAGGTACAATCTCTAGTCAGAAAAACCACCGCTCTTGGTCGATTCATGCCAAAATAGGCAGATAAATGCGCTATAATCTTCAAAACATTGAGAAGCCCCAAAAACTTCCAATGGAATAATGAGTGTCAGAAGGCGTTTGAAGAATTAAAGAAGTACCTAAGCTGTCCCCCAATATTGCCTCGACCTAAGCAAGGAAAGCAGCTATATGCTTATCTATCTGCATTAACAATGACGGTAGTCGCGAACCTAATCTGGGAAGATGGAAAGACCCAGAGGCCAGTGTACTTTGTTAGTAAGGTACTTCAAAGGGCATAATCAAAATACCCACTGATAGAAAATATCGCCCTTGCTTTAGTAACTACTTCAAGGAAACTAAAGCACTACTTTTATGCACACACAATTCATGTGATGACAAACCTGCCATTGAGACATGTCCTGCATCACTTAAAAATATCGGGAATATAGCTGAAATGGGCGATAAAGCTATGTCAGTTCGACATTGAATACCAGCCAAGACCAGTGATCAAAGCTCAAGTACTCGCAAATTTCATAGTCGAGTGCACGGGAAAAACTCATGAAGAAACAGACTCGACCTGGCAGATATAGGTCGATGGGTCCTCCAACAGACAAAGAAGTAGAGCCGGAGTCGTACTCAAGAATCCAGAAGGAGAGAAGATGTTATATTCTCTCAAATTCGATTTTCCTACCTCGAATAATGAAGCAGAATATGAGGCAATGGTCATCAAACTAAAAATGGCAGTGTCATTAGGAGCCCGAGTTGTAGAAGTAAAAATAGACGAGCAACTCGTTGCATATCAAGTCCTCAGCGAATATGAAGCGAAAGAGCCCACTATGGAAACATACATCACCGGTCAAAGACCTCATCTCGGGATTTAACCAGTTCTGCATATCCCAAATCCCCCGTGGTAAGAATGAGAAAGCAGATACACAATCCAGGTTTGCATTGAATACCACCGGATGAGCGGTCATACATCTCGGGGAGGTCGAGAGGCCTAGCATCTAGATCAAGGGTAAAGAGTTAGCGTTGATCAACAGGGAAGACTTATGGATTCAACCTATCATCGAATACCTCAGGGAAAGCGTGCTCCTCGGGGATAAGAAAGATGCTAGAAAGATTGAGAACCAGGCCTCGCGATTCACCTCATCAGAGAGAAACTATACAAAAGATCCTTCACTTGGACTCTACTCAAATATTTGGACAAAGAAGAAGGCAAGTACGTCCTCTGGGATGTTCATGAGGGCATATGCGAAAACCACCTCGGGTATCGAGCTATAGCTCGGTAAATATTGAGGCAAGGGTACTATTGACCCACTATTCATGAGAATTCATGAGACTTTGTGCGGCGATGTGACACATACGAAAGGTTCTAAAAAATCCCATGGTTACCGGCCACGGACCTAACCTGCATTACGAGTCTATGCCCATTTTCCCAATAGGGGCTCGATATCATAGGGAAGCTCCCAGTCGGTGTCGGGCAAAAGAAGAAAATCTTTGTAGCAGTTTACTACTTCACCAAATACGTAGAAGTCGAGCCCACCACAACAATCACAGAAAAGGCAGCTTGGAAATTTTTGTGGAAATTAATCGTCCGTCAGTTCAGGATTCCACGAACAGTGATCACCGACCACGACACTCAATTCGACTATGCTTACTTTCAAAAACACTGTCAAGAACTAGGCATATCATTAATATTTGCATTAGTAGCTCATCCCCAGACAAATGGCCAAGTGGAAATAACTAATCGATCAGTTTTATAGGCATTGAGAAATAAGTTAGAGGATGCAAAGGGCTTTTGGGCCGAGTGCTCCCCGAAGTCCTATGGGCGATAAGGATGACCCTGAGCTCTACAACGGGAGAGACTCCTTTCTGCCTCATATTCATAATAGAGGTGGTATTGCCAGTGGAAGTAGGCTCACTGACCCCTAGGACGCAAAGCTTCGTAGAGCAGACAAATAACCAAGTCCTGAGGGAAAACCTAGACTTGGGAGAAGAATTCTGACAAAAAACTCAGATCAGGATGATGGAAAGTAAAAAGGCCATGGAACAGAGTTATACCAAGCATGTCCACCCTCGATGTTTGCAAAAAGGAGACTTAGTCTTGAGAAAGACAAGTTTCCGACCCGATCCTACAAAGGGAAAACTTGGGCCACATTGGGAAAGCCCTTACATAATAGAAAATGAGCTGATACCAGAAACTTATAAGTTAGTAGAGATAGAAGGGAGAATACTTAAGAATGCTTGGCATGTCGAGCATCTTAAAAAATATTTTGTATAATCATTTCTTAATGAATGCAAAAGTTCCCTCCCAACCACTTACCTACTAGATTTTCTTTTTTGTCTCATAATGCACCTCTAGATCAAAACGAACTAAGAGAGTAGCAGATAAAATAGGTCAAAGAGCTATTTAAGCAAGACCTAAGGTCAAAAGCCAGAAAGGTGCGACTTCATAAATAGCTAAGGAGCTTTAAAGGAAAAACGAAGCCGATAAGCGGTAAAGGCATAAAGAAGCCTAAAAATTGCAACATTAAAGCTGCATAAAAGTGATCATAGAAATAAAGAGATGTAATGCTCAAAGGCCATTGGGTTGCCTTAACACAAAAACATACATGTAAAAGAAAATATAAGTACGAAAAAGACCTCACCAAGGCATAAAAACTTACAAAAGTCATACAAAAAGACAAGGTTCTTAGATAAGACAAAAATTACAAAGCAGGGCCATGATATTTAAAGGTCCCCAAGATTACAAAAGGCAAAAAGACTAAGTTATCCTAACTATCGTCTTCTAAATCTTCATTTGACTCGGAGTCAGACTCATGGGCAAACGAGGAGAAGACGAGCTTGACGCATTTGGCTCGGGTAATCCTCTCAGCTCTGGCTTGTGCTTTTTCTCTAGCCTCCGTAGTACCACAAGCTCGTGCCTTGGCATAGCCATCCTTAAAAAGCTGACGTAGCTTGGGACCTCTTTTATAGTCTTCCATAGTTTTACAGACCCAAACTGGAGCACTTTCCACCATCTAGTTCAGAACGATGCTTATTACGTTAAAAGAATCCATTGTGGCAGTCTGCCTGGCCTCAGCTTTCTTCATGATTCCATCAAGCCTCATGAGTTGACCCTCAACGGTCGTGAATTCAGCCTCTTGTTGCACTTATAGATCAGCAATCTCCTTCTCGCGCTCTTTTTTGTATTGAGCATACCCTAAAACATAAGCCTTCTTCTCGTGGTATCGCTGAGCAAGATTGTCACGCCCTGACCCCAACCCATCGCTAGGCTAAGGCCGAAACATGACGTTTGTAACTTTTATTCCTGATATTAACAACTTAATAGGTTTATAACATATGAATAATAATTTAATAACCTGTACATCCATTAAAAATACCACAAGAAGTTACCGAAAAACCTCCAACATTTTTCCTAAACATCGGCCTTATAGGATTATAACATCTATTACAAATTCACAAGACCTGAATCCACATGTTTAACATTTCCAAACCTAGGTCTCGAGAGAATAGTGTTTAGTCTTAACTAGGCATCTAATCTACCCAAATAATATTACAACATAATACTTGATCAATTTACAAAAATAACTTGTTACAACAATAAGCTAAAACTCCACTAGCAAGCACATAGGCCACTAGGGCAGAAATCCATCACAACACATCAATCAAGCTGGCAACCACACGAGAGCTTGCTCGGGCTAATCATCACCTGAAACTGTTAGAAAGAGGGGTAAGCTAGATCCTCGCGTATAGTTCAGTGAGGAGGAAAACAAGAAGGGTTTTCACAAAGGTTTTATCATTTCAAAAATGTTTTAGCAATCATGCAATGCATATAATATCATAACGAGTACATTCATTAGTGATCATTAATCATATCTTCCCCCGATGTATCATTGGTTCCCGGCAATTAGGTTGTTCCGGGGTATTCAATGGCGCTTGGCTAGAGAAGGAGTCAACATAATCATAAATCATAACTTCTCTCGGGTATCATTAGTTCCCGACGTTTAGATTGTTTCAGGGTATTCAATGGCACTCACCAAGAAAAGGCGTTAACATAATCATAAATCATAACTTCTCCCGAGGTATCATTGGTTCCCGGCGTTTAGATTGTTCCAGGTCGACTTTAACAAAGGGGTTTCAGGGTTAATGCGAATCTGCGTGGATTCGGGCTTCACTTTTAGTATTCTTAGGCTACCAAGGTGCTATAGAAGCTTTGCTATCCCCTATTTGAAGTCCGAATGAGGCATATGTAGTTTAAAGCTAGAAAAGGGAATTTGGGGCTTTCGGGGTAATTGCGAGCTTTTGAATGTGTTTGAGGGTTGAAAGGGTTCCTTGAGGGTTAGTTAGAAGGTTGGTATAGTTTTCCTTTGAAATTGAATCGTTAACTTTGGTTTGGAAGAGAAATAGCTTGGAAAACAAAGGGGTTTAGGTGCAAATTCAGTTGTCTCGCGCTTCTAAGACCTTGGCATGACTTCTTGAGTGTTTAAATGGGACTTCAAGTTGTTTTAGAGCTCTTAGCATGATTCTATGCTTGTCTTGTTTATACTCCTTTGTAAAACTGCTTATTTGTTGAATAAATTGCTTCTATTCTAACTACATCGAGGTCAACCTACTTTGTTGATCCTCCCACGTGTTATTGCCTATATTATTGATATTAACTTGCCATTGTAAAGTGCATTGCATAGTAGTTGCGCAACCATAGTATCAGGGGCGGATGTGTTGAATATCGACTGGGCGGCAGAGGGCTTGCTAGTGGATATTCAAACTCCGTGCTCTATTCCCTCACTCGCCTGGTCCAGAGATTGCCAGGGGTGTTGGGTCGTAGGATTATCGGGGTACATCCGGAGTACACCTACTGGAGTGTTTGGGATTATGCCGGCTTATCATGATCATGATCGTGGTTCGTGGAACGTGTTCGTGGATTGAAGATTTGGTGTTGGGGTTATTTACATGTTTTTAAAATTGGTTTACGTACAGTTATCTTGGATTACATGTATTTGTATCGTTTTACGTGCACTTGCATCGGTTAACATGTATTTGAGTAATTAATATAGCGTAGCTAGTAATTAAAACCTATCAAGTTCAATAGCTAGTTAGAGTAACTAAACTAGAACTAAAACACTTAGAATTAAGACTAGGATGGCAAACTAGTAATACACAAGTTAGTTGAGGGGCAAGGTGGTCTTTTGGGCCTTTAAATATTTTCCTATCAACTAAAACACACACAATACACCATACACATACACAAAATACTGCAGAACACACTCACACACCTCAGAAAATACACACACCCACACGATTAAGAGAAGAAAGAGAGAGAAAGAAGGAGAAAAGGAAAAAAGGGAAGAAACAAGGATTCTAGGGCATCCTCAAACTATCTCACCAAGCATTTGGGTGTTTTCAAGCTTCTACTTGCACTTGTTCTTGCATTCAAGGTGAGAGAGTTTTCATTCAAAGTTTTAAAGCTCATCCAAGATTGTATGACATAAATGTAGTGATTAATCTTGCTTATATGTTCGTATGTGGTTCATGGTGATGATTGACTATATTTGGTGTTGTAGATCTAAGAACTTGCTTAACTTGCATGGAAGAGTATAGTAGTTGAATGAGGGGATAATTGTGGTTCTTATTTATGATAGGATGCATTTAGCTTGAATTTGATGTTGAAATTGAGAGAGAAGTCTATTGGGTTTAGTAGGTGTTCTTGGTGTTCTTGAAGGTTGATTTTGATGATTATGTGCTAGATTGATTTCTTGGTGAGTTGGTAATTGATTGTTGATGTGGGGGTGGTTTTGATTGAGTTTGAACCCTTATATGATGCCCATAAACTACATTGAATATGTTTGATTGATGGTAAGAGGTTGTGTGGATTGTTAGAATGATTTTGGTGGAAATTATGTTCTTCCCGTGCAGCTATCCTGGAGTTACGGCCCCTATCCAGTCGCCCGGATAGTGGCCACAACGCCCGGCAGAAAGCTCCGATTCGGGCGTTACCTGCTTCATCCGGTCGATTTTGGTGGAAATTATGTTCTTCCCGTGCAGCTATCCTGGAGTTACCGCCCCTATCTAGTCACTCGGATAGTGGCCACAATGCTTGGCAGAAAGCTCCGATTCGGGCGTTACCTACTTCATCCGATCGACCGGATGAAGGCTGCAACGCCCGGATGTTTGACAACTTTGTGCAGTGATTTTCCGGAGGCCATATCTCATTCGTTTCAACTCCGAATTGAGATCCGTTTGATTCTAGAGTTATTTACTTTCGATAAGCTTCAATTATAGACTGAAATCAGAGTATTTGGAGTTTGGAGAGATAGGTAAATTTACTTCTTAAGTGAGATTAATGTAAAAGCATTGAAAAAACTTAGTGTACCTAGTGCTTACTACTGGTAGACCTATTGTGAAGTGGCCAACTTGTGAGTTTAATTATTATCTACGTCACCTAAATTACTCAAGGACACATAATTGAATCTAAATGCACGTTAAATGAGGTATGTGCTTGTAAAACGAGATGAATGCACGTTAAATGATAAAAATGCATATTAATTGATATTAATGCATATTAAATGATGTAAAGTTATATGAAATGCATATGGGCTCTTGTACGACTCTGTACAGCTCGGTACGGGGTCTCACATCCTCCCCTCCTTAACAGAATTGTGCCCTTGCAATTCCTTCTTTACTCTAAGGCTATTAGAACTCAATCATCAAAGAAAATCCTCAACATATGGTACATGATTTTCTTCTTATTTGTAAGGCTTGCTAAATACTGCAAAGACATTCTCCGAACATGATATAGTAACTCCATCATCAACTTGCAAGAATATTTCTAATACCATAAAGCGAAAGTAGTTTCTACACTTATCAAATAGCTTCAAAATAGAGGTCCAAGCTCTCAAAACCTATTACCCTCAAATGTTAATGTAGCTTAACATTCCTAGCATATTCATATATCTATTTTAATTAATCACTGAAGCCAAGAACCCATTCATCACCTCTTTCAGTTTAACCTTGCTTGATTATCATTTTGCTAAGTTTCACCCCTTTGACATGCTTTCTTACTTATATCCTTAGGAAATCAAGCACTAAATTTTCACTAATCTTAATACTCCTACCCTTTTTTTTTTAAAACCAAGCGAAGAGCCTCTTGCTAATCAAGTAACACATAGGGTTCATCAAGATACCATCTAACACCAAGAGGCTTTGTACCTTTATATTTATCTTGTCACACATCTAAACTACATATAAAACTAGTAAGATACCTCATTTCATCTAACTAGGATTCTCAACTCTTTAGCATAATATAATCACTTCAATTCCCCAAGTAGCCTATAGATGTCAGACCCTGGCTCAAATCAACACATAAAACAAAAACATCTCCAATTATACTCCTATGCATATTTATAACACTGAACTGTATTAATGGCTCAAGACTTGATCATATTAGAACCAACACGAACCATTTAATGCATATCACATAGCTTAGCCATCACATACTAAATAAACTCTTCTTTTACTAATACTCTGAACTCTCTAAATAGTTATAGCATGCATACATCCTTACACAACATCTCATACTAAGGCCTCGAGTAGATTAGTAGTCTTCAAAATTCATAAATTTGGGTTCGAAGGCTTCTACATCTAACTAGTGCAATCAACACCTAGCTACAAACGAGTAAGAACTTAGTCATACTAGCATTTCATTAAATCCCAAGGACCCACAACATCTAAAATATCTCAGTCTAATCTAGACCTTATAATCCATAGGTACATCTATAAGTAACCATTAAAGATAGAATAACTTCCAATGTATATCGACATCAATAGTTATTATAAGTACTCTAAGATTGTAACTTACAATCTACACAATGTCAAGGTCATTCTCGTAATCTTTTCCATTAACCAAAATAAGTAACTCGGCATATCAAATCACCTACTTCCTACGTCATATGAGAATGCCACTTTATTTGTTCCTTTAGGAAGTCCCAATATCGCCATCTATTCCTACTAAGTCGAACTACTTAAATGCACCTATGTACATGTATAATTCGTCTCCAATATTGCTCAAGCCATTAAATCAACTTAGTTCGAAAGAAATCAACTTACATGGTCTACCCAATATCCAAACATTAATCTCACACTCAAACTCTATGAAAAGCTTAGTCCTTCACAAAACTAAGTATTCATCTTAAGCATCACATTTATCTAGTCATATGGATCATTGCCTATTGTTCTAGCCATTTATGACCTTAAGAGATTAGTACGGGTCAACTCACACATGCAAATATTATAATCATACCCAACATACAGATTTCATATAAGCAAGAAGCAGTTATGTCATAGAAGTCACATAAGATTCACACAAGCACGTATAGCACGTAGGTTTATGTAAGCATATCAAACACATAAGTCCACGTAAGCATACATAGACTTCCAAGCATGTTCCTATCCTAAGTCTTCTACCTGCAGACTAGGGGTTCTACGCCCAGCTTGCGCCTAGTTAACTAGCTAAGCTCTGATACCACTTAAAGGTATCACGCCCCGACCCCGACCCATCTCTATGCTAAGGCCGAAACATGACGTTCGTAACTCTTATTCCTGAGATTAACAACTTAATAGGTTTAAAACCTGTAAATAATAATTTAATAACATGTACATCCACTAAAAATACCACAAGAAGTTACCGAAAAACCTCCAACATTTTTCCCAAACATTGGCCTTACAGGATTATAACATCTGTTACAAATTCATAAGACCTGAATCCACCTGTTCAACATTTCCAAACCTAGGTCTAGAGAGAATAGTGTTTAGTCTTAACTAGGCATCTAATCTAACTAAATAATATTACAACATAATACTTGATCAATTTACAAAAATAACTTGTTACAACAATAAGCTAAAACTCCACGAGCAAGCACGTAGGCCACTAGGGTAGAAATCCATCACAACACATCAATCTAGCTAGCAACCACACGAGAGCTTACTCGGGCTAATCATCACCTAAAATTGTTAGAAAGAAGGGTGAGCTAGATCCTCGCGTATAACTCAGTGATGAGGAAAACAAGAAGGGTTTTCACAAAGGTTTTATCATTTCAAAAATGTTTTAGCAATCGTACAATGCATATAATATCATAACGAGTACATTTATTAGTTATCATTAATCATATCTTCCCCCAAGGTATCATTGGCTCCCGGTGATTAGGTTGTTCCAGGGTATTCAATGGCACTCGGCAAGAGAAGGAGTCAACATAATCATAAATCATAACTTTTCCCGAGGTATCATTGGTTCCCGGTGTTTAGATTATTCCTGGGTATTCAATGGCACTCACCAAGAAAAGGCGTTAACATAATCATAAATCATAACTTCTCCCAAGGTATCATTGGTTCCCGGCATTTAGATTGTTCCGGGGTATTCAATGACGCTCGACAAGATAAGGTGTTAACATTTTGGTAGTCGAGGTATACTGGCAAGCCCAACACTGCCCGGAGTTCCCGTCACTACCTCATTCATTATGGTTACAACCTAACTGCGCATTTACAATTCATATACATATGCATTGTACATAAACATGTAAGTTCAGTCAATATTATAGCATATACAAGTACATCCCACATTTCGCATCATGTAAACGTGTCAAGAATTTATCATATACCCATATCATGTAACTCATACCATATCTTGCTTGTAAGTTCCTTAGTACTAACATATAATAACAAAAAATAACAAGAACTCACAAGTTGGCCACTTAACAATGGGTCTACCAATAGTAACCACTAAGTACACTAAGTTTCTTCAATGCTTTTGCATTAGTCTCACTTAAGCAGTAAATTTACCCACCTTCCCAAACTCCAAATAATCTGATTTCAGTCTAAAATCAAAGCTTATCGAAAGCAGATAACTCTATAATCAAACAGATCTCAATTCGGAGTTGAAACGAATGAGATATGGCCTCTGGAAAATCACTGCGCAAAACTGTCAAACATCCGGGCGTTGCAACCTTCATCCGGTCGACCGGATGAAGCAAGTAACGCCCAGATCGGAGCTTTCTGTCGGGCGTTGTGGCCTCTATTTGAGCGACCGGATATGGGCTGTAACGCTCGGATAGCTGCACGAGAATAACATAATTTCTACCAAAATCATTCTAACAATCCACACAACCTCCTACCATCAATCAATCATATTCAATGTAGTTTATTGGCATCATATAAGGGTTCAAACTCAATCAAAACTACCCCACATCAACAATCAATTACCAACTCACCAAGAAATCAATCTAGCACTATGAGACACCAGTTTTCATCTTTGCCTAGAAATGTGTGAATTGACCTGTTTGTGTGTTATATGAGTTAGAATGTGCTAATTTTGTGATTTATATTCCTATTACATCCTAAGTGTGCATTCATGAAATTTTTATAAGAAACGGCTTCAAAAATTTTATCGTTGGTCTTTGTGAATAGTATTTTGAACGTATGTCCGCTAAAATTTTTACACGAGTGTTTTAAACATCTTAAAACCTAGTCCTCGGATATTAATAGACCCGTGTCTGATTAAAATGGATTTCAAATCGGATTAGGAATTTTAAAGGTTTTTACACTTTCTTTTACGAAAATCGAGTTTTTAACCGAGTCAGGTGAAAGTCTTTGTATGTAAAACTTGTTGTCAACTAAAAATATGCTACTTAAAATAGTCTAGGAGTTAATTGCATGTTGTGAGCAAAAATAGTCAAGAAATAGAATTAAAAGACTAAAAATACTAAAAATAACTAAGTGTTCACCTTTGACTTTCTTTTATTTTTGTTGACTTGCCTTATATATGCATAATATATCAAAATAACTCAAAAAAAAGCTCAAACCCACTCAATTCTCACACACATGGCCAAACACCTTGGAGTCATTTTAGCCTAGCTTTTGATCAATTTTTCTCTTAGAATTTGCAATATAAAGCCAACACTCTTGAACCAAAGTTTGATTGCACTTGTTGGACATCCATTCTACACATTTCTTGCATCATATAACATCAAAGGTGAGAGAAAAATTCTAGATCTTAAAATGCTAATTTTTGTCAAATTCGTATAACTATTTATTTATCCGATGAAATGTTAAATTGATGTTAGATTGTTGCTCAGTAGATGCCAAGGATCGTTTATATGTGTTTATATAAGTTTTGAATGGTAGTAGCATATATTTCTATTTTTCGGGTATTAAAGTTGAGTTTTTGGGTTGTTGTTGAATAATTGTTGTTGTAGTGGTTGGAATTGGTTGGTTATAGCTTCTAAAAGTTTGTTAAATACGTGGTAGTAATTTTGTAATGCCGAAATTTTTATTTTGATGTCGTGGTGAAAGTCCGGAAAAACCAGCCATGGTGCATTGAGGTTTGAGGGTTGTTAGGCTTGTTTTGGATGGATTGTGGTTGGTTTTCAAGGGGGCTAATGTAGTTGCTTGAGTGGGTGAGTGATAGAAACTGGTTTGGAGGTTATCGGATTAGTAGATTGTAAGTTATGATTGTTAGAAGTTTGAGTAGTTTTTCTTTAAAAGTTGAAATATTGTATTTGGTTGTTTGGGTGGTGTTTGAGTGGTTGAATCATGGGTTGTTGGTGGTTAGATTCAGGATTGGTTGTGTGGTTTAATGCATGTTAAGTTGGGTGGCCTACTTTGTCATCTAACTTAGTTGTTAGTTGTTTATTTGACTAATTGTTGTTACGTTATTGAAATGAAGTTAACTGATTGATTGTTGATGAGCCGAGAGATAGGCAACCTACTTTTGTTGTCCTCCTGTGATATGAATGTTTAATGTTATTGTCTTGAGTCTTGATAAGTGTGTGCTACATCTCGGGCAGCATCGGGCTATCGGGTTGAAAACGGCATGACTATCATAGACTACTCCCAACTCGCATGGGCGGAGGTGCCATGGAGGGAGGGGCTAATGAGGTACCTCGGGTGTGTGTGTAATAGGGAGTTATAAGAAGATGGTTGAGATCGTGATGACGTTTGGAGCTACACCAACTAGAGTATCCTTTCTCATTGAATGGTTATTTATGTGTTTAAATTGAAATGTGATGTTTTGTGAAAGATCTATAGAATTCCTCACTGGGTTTGTTTTATATAAGCTCACTCTCATTTGTTATCTGCAAGCAGGTGTTACTGAACCAGACTACGGGTATGTGCCTCAAGAAGATGAGAATGTGCTTTACTTGGACGAGTCTTATGTGCCGGAGTCGTTGCCATGAGTTTGTCCTAACTTGTAATATGATGTATTGCATAATCTACTTAAACATAAAGGCTTATGCGATGCTAGTTTAGTAGTCTTTCTTTTGAACATGATTAGATTGCTAGGCTGGTATATAATCTATTTTGCAATGTATGTTATAGCCTATGTATGATGTTGGAACGGAGGCGTATAACTTATGGATGAAATGATGAAAGAATGTTTAATATAGGGATGTGGTTGCGTTGTTGATTGTTAACATGGTTATGGAGTTTGTTGTATGAAGTTCTAAATGGTTGGTTTAGAGCCCTGATGTCGGTGTTACTGTCGTTATACTGTCGAAATTCCATTGCGTCCTGATTGATCGTAGGTGGGGTCAAGTTGGGGCGTTACAAGCACACAATCATCAAAATCAACCTTCAAGAACACCTACTAAACCCAATAGACTTGTCTCTCAATTTCAACATGAAATTCAAGCTAAATGCATCCTATCATAAATAAGAACCACAATTATCCCCTCATTCAACTATTACACTCTTCCATACAAGTTAAACAAGTTCTTAGATCTACAACACCAAATACACCCAATCATCACCATGAACCACATACGAACATATAAGCAAGATTAATCATTACATTTATGTCATAAAATCTTGGATGAGGTTTAAAACTTTGAATGAAAACTCCCTCACCTTGAATGCAAGAACAAGTGCAAGTAGAAGCTTGAAAACACCAAAATGCTTGGTGAGATAGCTTGAGGATGCCCTAGAATCCTTGTTTTCTTCCTCTTTTTTCCCTTTCTCCTTCTTTCTTCTTCTTTCTCTCTCTTTCCTCTCTTAATCGTGTGGGGGTATGTGTTTTCTGAGGTGTGTGAGTGTGTTCTACAGTATTTTGTGTGTGTGTGTGATGTATTGTGTGTGTTTTAGTTGATAGGAAAATATCTAAAGGTTCAAAAGACCACATTGCCCCTCAACTAACTTGTGTATTACTAGTTTGTCATCCTAATTCTAAGTTTTTAGTTCTAGTTTAGTTACTCTAACTAGCTATTGAACTTGATAGGTTTTAATTACTAGCTACGTTATATTAGTTACTCAAATGCACGTTAACCGATGCAAGTGCACATAAAACGTTGCAAATACACATAATCCAAGATAACCATACGTAAACCAATTTTAAAAACATGTAAAATGATTTAATTATTATCTACGTCATCTAAATTACTCAAGGACATGTAATTGAATCTAAATGCACGTTAAACGAGGTATGTGCATGTAAAACGAGATGAATGCACGTTAAATGCTAAAAATGCATATTAAATGATGTAAAGTTATATGAAATGCTATAAAATGCATATGGGCTCTTGTACGGCTAGGTACGGGGTCTCACAAAGATCCTCGTAAATTTCTAATGCCTTGACAGTATATCGAATGGAGTCATAAAAAGCCTGCGTCTCTTGATAGAAAAAGGGAAGACGAGTAGGTTCAAGAGAAAGACGACAGAGGAAAATAAGAAGGATAAAGCCCGAGTATTTACCTACTTGAAGCAGTATGAGGTTGCGTGCCTTAGAGTAGACGAGTTGAACGAGTGACTTGATTCAGATAAAATCCGTTCAAAATTCTCGTCTCTCTCGTAAGATGGATTGATACCCACCTCGATGTAGATACCGACCTCGGGAATTGAGAAGGAGGCACCTCCTTTATCTTGAGACAGAACATTCTAATGTTCCTCCGGAGCGGTAACCTTTTTTGGAACCTTTAGAGGAGTAAGTCCCCTCATCTCATTCACGAAGGAGGATGGCATTGCGGCACCCTGACCTCCAGTGGAAGATGGGGCTGCATCCTCGACCTCATACTCCTCAAGGACTGGCTCCACCCTCCACCTCTTCGAAGGCTCGACATGGTTTTTCTTGCCCAGGCGCTTGGATTTTCACTCAGCTTTCTTCTCCACCTGAAGCTCTACTTCAACTGCATCGACAAGATCCATTCCTGAAAAGGAAAGAGGAACAGTTAGTCAAAAAATACTAAAAAAGAAGAGAAATCAAAACTACATGGTACTCAACCTCATAATCATTAGTATCTACGACGGGTGAAGGGTTCAAAGTACTCGACCTGCCTTAAGCAGCGACACAGGAAGAATTGGAAGTACTCGTCCTACCTCGATCTACTACTCAAGGGTATTCCACATAGAGCCCCGAGTTGATGACATCATTCAGTTTAAGATAAACCATGTCGTCAACTGGTTCACAATCCTCAAAGGCCCGAGCTACTTCCTCCTCCTCAGGAGTTAATGTCCTTCCAGTTGGGTAAGGAGACATAAGGAGGGACCACGCAGAGTTTATCCCCCATTCACTATTAGAAGAGATAAAAAAAATACTTGTGATGCCAGCCCTTATTGGAGGATGGCCACTTTTTGAAAAGGTTTTTATTTGTTTTGGCACAGAAGTAATACCAGCCCTCTCTTTCGGTAAGCTTTATTTGGTAAAAATGAAGGAAAAGATTAGGGTGGGCTTAAAACTTAGAGACTTAACATACATATAAAATGTAACCATCATGCACCAGTAATTGGGAATCAACTGACTTAGGATAAGGTTGAAAATGTTCAAAATTGTTTTCACAAACGGAGGCACAGGTAGGGAGAAGAATTTGAAGATGCCGGCATAAAAGGCCACTTTCCCAAGACCTAGGTGGCAAGCCTTCTCCCTAGACGTAGGGACACACACTGTTAAACCAGGAGGGAAGATACCTACCTTGTACAACTTAGACCTAAGACCAAGGGTAGCCTAACAATCCCTCTATAAAGCCGCGAAATGAATATTACCAGGCATGGCAGAGGCAAAACCGTCAGACCTCCCAGTGGGGGCGCAACTTGATGACTCAGCAGCAAGGGCACTTGAAGCCCTAACCACTTCAGCAAGTGGGTTTTCTACTGGAACAAGATCGAAAAAGTGCGCCCTAAGTGACGAAAGGTTAGGAAGAACACTACCAAAGGGCAAGACCCTAAGAGGAGTCATCACTATTGGCCTTGGCTCGAAAGTGGCAGAGAAAACTTATTTTCAAAAAGAAAAGAGAAGGGTTTGTGATTTGAAAATAAAGGAAGAAAAGAGATTTTATAGCAAAAGGCGGAAAAACGAAAGTCACCAGGGGAAAAGAGAAAAGTCACCGAGCTCTTCAAAAGTCGCGTAACTGACAGCACTGATTAGAATGCGACACATGGCAAGGTTCATAATGATCCTGTCAGAAAAAGAGGTCAGGCAAACTTTACAAGAACGATTCCTCGACCAGCCTTCACCTGATCGAGAAATCAGGGGGGCAATTGATAAAGGGAAAAACTGACCTCGTGTTAAAAGACTGTCATAATCCTTGATGCGTGATGGGTCTAGATAGAAGGTCGAGCTTTTCATGCGAGACTCGACCTGAGGACCAAGACCCGATAACGTCTCAAAAGGGAAAGACCTGATAACGTCCCAAAATAACTTACCTCGACCTGATGACATCTCTGAGAGGTTGAGATAAGATAATAGAATGCCGACACATCCCAGAAAATTCGAAAATAGAATATTTCTTAGGACGAAAGGTATAAAATACCCACCACAGTCATCAAATGAGGTAACCAATTCATACACTCTTAAATTAAATACACTTATTCTTCTCCAAAAAGTACCCAAGACGAACTTAAATATCGAAGTGCTTACGCAGGAAATCCCCCCTGCAGTTTTGCTATTTGTGTGCATGTCTTAGAAGGCCGGCAAGGCGAACTTCCTAAAGCCGAATTTGTATCTTAACAAAAAGTTAATTCAGTTAGGTAATTTTTTTTGATTAAATTAGCATAAACTCTAATAATGTATAAACCAAAGGTAATTTTTTTTTAAAAGTAGAATAAACTCTAATAACTTATAAACCAAACCAAATCAAACTAAGCTTGTTCCACTAAGTGAGGTCAGCTATATGGATCATGCGACGTCATTCATTCTTGTCGAGAGTCATCTCCTCTCTAAGCTCTATAAATGCAAAGTCTCGTTTAATTGTCTCTGTCTAAGTCATCTTAGGTCTTCCTCTAGACCTCTTCTGGTATACTATTTCTGAACGTTCACACCTTCTAACAAGCGTCTCAACAGGTCGTCTCCTTACATGGTCAAACAATCTCAACGATTCTCTCTCATCTTATCCTCAATCGAAGGCACTCCTACTTCTTCACATATCACCTCGTTCCTAATCTTATCATTTCTACTTTTGCCACACATTTATCTCAACATTCTCATCTCGGCCATTTACATTTTATGAACATGTTGATATTTCACCGCCCAACACTCCGAATCATATAACATAGCAAGTTTAGTGTTTATCTTATAAAACTTCCCTTTTAGCTTAAGTGGTATTTTTCAATCACACAAGATTCCTGACGTATTTCTCCACTTCGTTCATCTTACTTTGATTCTGCGATCAACGTCCACATTAATCTCACCATCAACCCAAGTATCTAAAACTCTCTTTTTTCTTGAATTTTTTTTAATCTAATCTTACCTCTATCTCACTTTTTGACTTATTTTCGTTAAACCTACATTTGATATACTTTGTCTTTAATCTGATTTAACTTAAAGCCCTTAAATTCTAAACTTGATCTCTAAAATTTCAGTTTAGTATTTATACTTTCTCTAAACTTATTTACCAAAATAATATCATCTGCAAAAACTCTAATAACTTATAAGTTAAAGGAAAAAAAAAAGGTAAAGAGGAGCAACTTTTTAAAATAACGCTGTTAAGATGTATGAGCTTATAAACTTAAAACAACTCGTATGTCATTACATTCAATAAACTTATCCACACCATGAAATCACGTGGCTTATCAGCCCTTCAACTTTGTACAAATGTCCCATGAAATTTTACACTTCGTACTGTACTAGGAACTTTCTTGACACGGCAAATATGTCAATTCTTATCAATAGTGGTCCATCTAATTTGATCTCTTATTTTTAAGATTTGTATTATTTTTATTTTTATTTTTTAAAATGTATTTTTTTAATTTTATATTTTTATTATATGTCTCAATTTAGTCTTTATTTTTCAAAATGTACCTTTTTAATCTTATTTTTTTATTATTTATTTTAACTTAGTCTTTATCTTTGTCATTATAGTCCATATTAATCCTCTACTATTTTAAAAGATAAAGACTAAATTATGATAAATAGTAAAAATACGAAATTAAAATATTATATTTTAAAATATAAAGATTAAGTTAAAACAAATGATAAAAATATATAATTAAAAATATATTTTTTAAAAAATTAAAATTAAAATAACACAAACTCTAAAAATAAGGGATCAAACTAAATATTTATCCATTCCAAGATATAAAGATATTTGTTGTAGCTTGTGAGGTAGTAGTTTTTTTTTTTTTGGTAAAGGCTTGTGAGGTGGTTGGGAATGTATATTTGTGCTGAGCTTGTAGTAGTTGTGAATGCACATCACTAATCGAGAAACGACACGGAGGTGCACCATCACAGTCTAAACCAAGATACATTTCAATATCGGTCGTACTGAAATCCGGTACCACGCGGCTTATCCTCTTTTAATGGGGTTTGTCTTTGGCAGTCGCATGAATTTTGGGCCATTGAATTAAAAAGTCTGGACATCCACGGTTGATATGAATTCTATTTTTTCTAAAAAAAAATGTCATATCAGAACAAAATTACGGAACTGGCCTTGTAATAAATTCAAATTTAAACTGACCATTATAACCTTTATATTAAATAGAATTACGACATTACCCTTAATATAATTTTCGATATGACTTTATTACCCTTTTGATTTTGGACCCATTGTATAAAAAGGAAGAGCTATAGATGCACCCCAAACACGAGAAGGCAACATTGAGATTCAAAGAACCAACTCATGCAATTGTTCATCTACCTCAACTTCAAGCAAACTCTTGTCCTAAAAAAAAAAAAAGCCTCAAGTGTACTCCAATGCATTGCTAGTGTTCATTAGTCACCTATTGCTCTGACCAAAAAAACCTACAGTCACGGCGGCTTGAGATGAAAAAGGAAAAAAAAAAAAACTGCTTGAGATGAAAAAGGGGAGGAAAAAAAAAAACTAACACTACACGGCCTAATTTTAGTTATTTCGCAAGACTTTTGTTTTTACTTCATTCCCTTTTAGCACTCGTTTTTATGAAATTCAATTGCAAATGAAAATTTAATTTCCTGTTATAACAAAATTCAAGTTGATATAAATTTAAATTTAAGTTCCTGCCATAGAACAATTCAAGTGCAAATCCACATTGAAGATTCTGCTTTTACGAAATTCAAATGCAATTGAAAGTTTAATTTTTCGCTATAATGTAATTTAAATAATTTAAATCAAAGTCAAAATTTAGTTTCTACTTTAACGAAGTTCAAGCAAATAAAATTCAAATTCATGCTATAACGAAATTTAAGTCAACACCAAAATTCAAATTCTCGTAATAACAACATTTAAGTATAAGACTAAATCCTCAATTCTTAAAAGATACCTCCAAAACTAAAATAGAGTTTTTAAACATGATATGATATTTTTTTGATAATATGATTTGATTGTTAATATAATCAATAGATACTAAGCATAAGCCAACTTTACTATTACGAAACCATCCTTACAAATTCGTAATGACACTATAAAATGATTATTTCTATACATCAACGAGAAATCTACATTATAGCTACCTTGGTTGTTTGTGGATATCTTTACGCATATTCACAGATCTTACTTTGGATACCTTCCTTACAAATTCGTAAGGACACTCTACAAAATGATTATTTATAGATATCAATGAAAAATCTATATTCATATTCATAGATACCTACTTTGATTATTTGTGAATACCAACATTTACATACACATATCCTTCTTCAAACACCTTCCTTACAAATTCGTAATGGCAGACTACAAAATAATTATTTATAGATATTCAAAAGAAACCTACATTCATATTTGTAGATTTTGGTTATTTTTAGACATTTACATGCATATTCATAGATCCTATTTTGATTATTTGTATATACCTACATGCATATTCATAGATTTTGATATTAATTTGATATTTTTATCGTTAATTACGTTTGTTGAGGTGATTTTTTATTTTTTCATTAGATGATGTGTTTTGTACCACCAAAACAAATAATAATAAAATGATCTTTTTATTTTTTTACTAAGCAAGTAAGTGTATTAATTTCATATCAACAAACAATTACAAAAAAAAAGGGTTAAGAACCTTGCATTTAATCTAGCAAAAACTCAACTTTTTATTTTTTACAGATTTTTCTATTCAAATCACATTATTGATTCTTAAATCATATAATGTGACCCGATAATTTATACTTCATTTATGATGATACTATAGTGATTGGAATTTTCTAATAGCTAATTGCATACTTATGGTGATTTTCACATTTTATGTTGTTATTCACATTATTTATGACATTTATTGTATGACCAAAAAAAATTAAAGAAAAACAAATGGTTTGATAGAAAGACAATAAAAAAAAATTGTCAATGACATTTGTTGTAAGTTCCAAAAAAACGAAAAAAGGACATATGGATAAGTTCAAGGCTTTTTGTATAGTAGCAATTCAAGACTTTTGGTTTTAGTCCATTGCCCTTTTAAGTCATTTCACATCTATTTTATTTTTTATTCACTTTCCCAATTCGTCATTACGCACTTTCATATAATAAATTTCATATCTCATTATAAAGGGTACTATAGACTTTTGCTACTTATGTGAACCAGATCCATTAACTATATCACATAGGAGCACACATTCAGATCAAGACACACAATCTCACATACAAGCATACACTTTCAAGACACACTTAACAAGCACACATTCAAGGGTCACTACCCACCAGACCGAGGACCCTGTCCCGGCTTATGAGCTAGACAAGCTCTGATACCACCTGTAACACCCCGATCCCTCTCGAGACCGGGAGTTCTATCAATCGATCTAATCACAACCCAAACCAAACCCGGACATAATTTTCAGGGAAAATGGACGGAGTCTCCCCTGTTTCTAGGCGAAATGTAAAACCTGCGATAGCATATAAGTGGACCAATACCATGTCCAAACATTCAAAACCACCTCAAGGCCATCCGAGCCTCGGTTCTTAACAATTTAAACTCAGCAAGTATACATACATTTCCAATTTAAAAGCTAACCTATCTCTTTTCATTTTTGACAAGTACATTTGAACTAGACGGTTAAACCATACTAAGCTACTGCATAAAATAAACTATCATGCCATTCTAACTCTTTTCCTTTGGACATTACAGACATGCATTGAAGTTAAGCTATGCTAACTGATTACATAAACTAGCTTATCAATTCACCTCAGCTACTTAGCTAAATTTAAATTACATTTCTTTTGACAATAAATACAAACAACATATGAACATACATCTTTACAAACTTCGACACTCAAGCCACATAGGCACGCAAGACAACTCTTCAGGCAACGAACTTTTATGAAATCACGAACTTTCCAGCTAACATGACATTTCCTGAAATATGGTGGTGAGGAGTGAGTATACACAACACGTATACTCAGTGAGGGCGAGACATATATCGAATTGGAGAGAAAGAAAGTCGTGCAATGCAAAAATGACAGTTAAACAATATAACTGATAAATAAGCAATCAAGACAAACAATCAATACAATAAGCAATTACTGAAAGCATTAACACAACCATTCAAAGCTATAACACACTCTGAAGGCTATGGTTCACTCATACGAGCAATGTACCATTTCACGAGTGATACATCAATCTCAAGCTTGATGTTGACAACGATGACAATAAGCGCGCAACCACCTTATAATACCAGTTTGGAATACCCCGGAAGTATCCATCAATCTATGACCCAAATCTCCCTAGGAGGCAACCCAAGCGAGAAGAGGGAATAGCTACAGAGCTAGAGCAACCAACACTGGCAACCCGAGGCTACCCAGAGAGGCCCATCACTCACGCGCTGATACTATGCAATGCAAGACTCGATACAAGGCGATAAACGAGCGATAGCACAACAATATAGAATAGAGGAAATAAACGAGATATCAAGCATTATCAACAATTGTTAAACATTTCAATCAATAATCAACTCTAACAAGCGTAATAAGGATTAACAAGCATTTACAATCAAACAAGTAAGAAGAACAACACCAACTAACATTATCAAGCAATAACAAGTATTCTATAGGCATTATAAGCATTCTATAGGCAACATAAGCATTCTATAAGCAATATAAGCATTCTATAAGCAATATTCTATGAAAACACACAAAATTATGAAAATGACCCCAACTTACCAAACTCTACTACTTTCAAACGAGCCACGAGTTTTGGAAACCGACTTCACCAATCCTCCTAGGTCACTATAAGGCATGTCTAAAGACCCCGAAACCCTACTTAACCCTAGAATTCACGCAAAGTCCCGATTTCCCCCTTTGCTCGTTTGAACTACAACTATACTAACGAAACACCCAACCAACGCCATAATTGCACCAAAAGTGCTTCCATGGCCTCTCGAAATAATGCCATCACGCAAAACAAGAAAACGCTAAACTCGACCTAAACGACCCCGACTTTCACCAAGGCATTTTTCTCATTTTTTCCATTACGCAACCTAAACAAATCATGCATTTAGGCATTCTAGCATACCTAGCACCTTTTCATATCAACAGACAGCATAACAACGCAACTTTATCATTTCAAGGGTTTACTATTCACAAAATACTATTCAACTAACAATTTATATTTCAATTTCAATATTCAACCGTAGAAAATGTTAAAAAGCTATAAATATGTGTTCTACGATTGCTAGGGAACATACTTTAAGCAATGAAACAGACAAAATAACAACATACGGTTAAATCACAAAAATTAAAGTTTATGTTCAACATTTTTAAATGCGCAAATAACGATGAAACCCTCACCTTAGATGCTCCTAGACGCTAGGAAAACCTCGTAGGATGCCTCGAAAACCACCCCGTGCAAGCTCACGCGAAGATTTAATGATTTGTTTTGAAATTTTTTTCTTTCTTTTTCTCTTTCTTTTCCTCATGGCTTCAAGCCTTTCTTCTCTGTTTTTTTCGTTTGCATTCTACTTATTTAGGAAAAAAAATGACAAGAAGTCAAAGGTCAAAGATTCAGTCAACCCGCTAAACCAAAACAGCTATGCGCGACCTTACGAAAACACCCATAACTTCTTCTAGAAAACTTCAATTCACGAACGGTTTGAAGCCTCAGAAACTAGACTCATAGAGCTTTTCAACCATATATAATTTGCTACCTAACTCTTCCCCAATTGGTTCAGATTTAATTCCAAAGTTGACCCAAAATTTGACTAACTTAACATTGCATTTTTTTATTTTTAATCCCAAGTTTGCCTTTTCTTAAACATTTCAAAAATTTCCACCTTGTCCTAGTTGGTCAATGTAGATGAAAAGTCAACTAGTTTGGTCAAAGAAAGTGAAAGGTTAATAAAATGCAATTTAAATGAACTTTAAATGCTATTGAATACATGCCAAGTTCGGGGTATCACACTATGAATATTTCAACCTGAATTAAGGCTGGGTTCTTTTTCCTGAATTTTACTCTTAGCAACCCCTATGTTCGAAGCAAGATGTTGTTCAAAATCTTAGTTGGTATTCAAAATATCCGATTAATTATTTTGTTTAAATGACAAAATGAATTCTAAAAGTTTTAATTTTATTCCTATTATTTTTCTAAAATTTCAAATTCGTCCCTAATATTCAAACACTAAATTGAAATTTTTTGAGGAACAATAGGGAAGAATTTGAATTTTTTTAGAAAACAATAGGGACTTAATTTGACTAATTTTGAATAATAAAGATGAATTTAAAAATTTAGGAAAATAATAGGGACGAAATTAAAACTTTTTATAAATAACAGAGACAAAATTGAAACTTTTAAGAAAATAATAGTGATGAAACTGAGAAATTTTAAACAATAGGAACGAAATTGAAACGTTTGAAAAACAATAGGGACTAAATGTAACATTTTCTCAAAAGAAAAAGATATTTATCTCTCTATATGAAATAGCTGCATGAATTAATATAGGTTTTGAGACTTACCAATATTGTATAGTGATGTTGTAGGGCGACTTGTTAAGGACATGAACAACAAGAGTATCACCCTCTCTTGCGTAGATTGTTAGACCAGGAAGACTTCCGTTCACTACAGTTATAACTTGCTTCTTGCAAAGCCGCTGAAGAGCAACACCTTCCATCTGTTGTGATAGGCCTAGACTAATTTAGAGAACTAAAACTTATGTAGAAAATATTTTTAGAAGTGGAAGATGAGAATTTTTTAGGAACTAGAGAACTTGTATTGAAGATAATATTTTGATTTTGGCTTGGTTACAAATGCTTGAAGTTACCCCCTATTTATAGGTATTTAAGGAGCATTCTACGCACAAGATATTTTGAAGATTCTTAAAATATGCTAAATAATATTCCTAGATCTTTCTAGCTAGTCAAATAAAATATTTCTCTCTAGATGTTTCCTAGATGCTTCCTAGAAAATATCTCAACTTTATGATTTCTCTAGATATAGGGCTTGGGCTTATAATTGGACAATGCTCTTATTCTTTTGGGCCATGTGAGTAAATATTTTAGCTAGCCCAAATACTTGATGCCCAATTTACCTTAGCCCAAATTCAAGTTTACTTTCCAACACCCCCTCTTAAACTTGAATTTGTTATTCCAAGGCGAGACCTCAGCTTGAGAAAAATTTTAGTTGCGAGAGGCTTGGTGAAGATATCTACTACTTGGTCTTGTGACTTCATATACTTTATCTGGACATCCTTCTTTGTCACACATTCTCTAATAAAGTGATATCTAGTATCAATATGCTTGCTTCTATCATGGAAGACATGGTTCTTTGCCAATGCAATTGCTGACTTGTTGTCCACGAATATTTATGCTGCTTCATCTTGAGAAAAGTTAAGCTCCTTAAGCAAATTTCGTAGCCATAGTGCATGACACACAATTGCAGTAGCAGCTACATACTCAGCTTCACATGTCGATAATGTGACTATTGGTTGCTTCTTTGAAGTCCATGTGAATGTTGTGTCTCCAAAATAGAATACGAACCCTGTTATACTCTTTCGATCATCCATGTCTCCAGTCCAATCACTATCACTATATCCCACTAACTTGAAGTTGCTTGTAGAGGGATAAAGGATACCGTAATCAATAGTGCCTTTTATATATCGAAGGATTCTTTTTGCAACCTTGAAGTGATAAGCTGTTAGAGTCTCATGAACCTGCTGATGAGTTCTACTCCAAATAGGATATCTGGTCTTGTGCATGTCAAATATCGTAGACTCCCGACCAGGCTCTTGTACAATGTTGGATCCATATTCTCAGCTTCGTCATATCTTGACAGCTTTACTCCACATTCTACTGAGGTACTTATCGGCTTGCAATATTGAACTTCTTGATAATTTCCTTTTCATATCCGTCTTGAGATATAAAGATTTCATCATCCCCTTGCTTCACTTCAATTCCGAGATAGTATGCCATGAGCCCGATGTCTGTCATTTCAAATTCTTGTGCCATTGCCTTCTTGAAGTCTTCAAACATTTTTGGGTTGCTTCCAGTGAAGATCAAGTCATCCATGTACAACAGACAATCATGATATCCCCTTTTTCATCCACTTTTGTATATGATGAGTATTCGTGAGGATATTTCTTGAAATTATTCTCTTTGAAATACTTGTCGATTCTGGTATTCCATGCCCGAGGAGCTTGCTTCAACCGTACACAGCCTTTTTCAACTTCAACACTTTGTCTTCATGGCCTCGAACAATGTAACCTTCGAGTTGCTCAAGTTATACTTCTTCTTTGAGAAATCCATTTAGGAATGCTAATTTAACATCCATCTGATAGATCTTCCACTTCTTCTGAGCTGCTATTGAAATCAGCAATCTTATTGTTTCTAGACGAGAAACTGGAGCGAATACTTCATCATAGTCAATGCCAGCTCTTTGTTTGTATCCTTTGGCCACCAGTCTTGCTTTGTATCTTTCAACTTCTCATTTGGCATTCTTCTTAGCTTTGTAGACCCATTTTACTCCAATTGCCTTGTGTCCTTTTGGTAAAGTTGTCAGCTCCCATGTGTCGTTCTTCTTGATTGCTTTAATCTCCTCATCTATAGCCTTTCTCCATTCTTTTCTTTTTCCTGCTTTTTCATAGTTAAGGGGCTCACAATCAACAAAGAGACAGAATAGAGTGAGGTTAATCTGATTCTCAATGACCTCGTAAATTTCTTGTAGAGTCTTCATTCGGTAAGGCCTTTCATCTGAGCTTTCTGTTGATGATGATATTGCTTCTTGTGGTGTTGTTGGTGATGAAGGAGAAGTCTCGTGATTGGTTGCTTCTTCAATTCTTGGCGATTCTTCTTCGTGCATTAGGAAGAACTGATACTGCTCATTTTTTTCTTTACTCCAGTCCCACAAGCTCTTCTCATCAAACTCCACATCTTTGCTTACGGTAGACTTCCTTGTACTTGGATTGTATAACTTGTATCCTTTTGAGTTTTGATCATAGCTGATAAGGATATACTTCTCGTTCTTATCATCGAGCTTTGTTCTTCTTTGGTCTAGAACATGTACATAGCCTATGCTTCCAAATACTCATAGGTGTGCAACACTTGGTGTCACGCCCCAACTCAACCCCACCTACGATCAATCAGGACGCAACGGAATTTCGGCAGTATAACGACAGTAATTAGGATACCGAGGCTCTAAACCAACCTCTTTAAAGCATCATACATCAAACTCCATAAACAATCCCAACAATAAACTCTTCAATTAAGTTAATAACATACAACACAACCATATCATACAATAATCATGCTTCAACAATCCATTCATAGTTATACGCCTCCGTTCCAACATAATACATTAATTGAACATACATTTCAAAATAGATTATAAACTAACTTAGTAACCTACCATAGTCAAAAGAAAGACCACTAAGTTAGCAACAACTAATTCATTATCATTACTACAACTTATACATCATTAACTATAAAGTAAATAAAAGACAACTAGAATAATATACAAGACTATAAGGTATACAACATCTCTAACATCAAGGACAAGACTTTGACACATAGGACTCGTCCACATATGGCACATTCTCAGCTTCCTGAGGCACGTACCCGTAATCTTGCTTAATAACACCTATATGCATGCAATAATAGAGAGTGAGCTTCTATAAAACAAGCTCAGTGAGGATCCGATAGATCTCTAACAGTATTTACTATAATCCTTGGAAATGATCATTTGAGCAGTAAACACACAATAAAACATCAATAACAATACAAACACATAACTATAATGACCAATCAATAAAGGATACTCTAGTTGGTGTAGTTCCAAACGCCATCACGATCTCAACTATTCTTCTTGTAACTCCCCATTACTCACACACCTGAGGTACCTCACTAGCCTCGCCCTCCATGACACCTCCGTCATGCGAGTTGGAGGTAGTCTCTGTAGTCATGCCGTTATCAACTCGACAGCCCGACGCTGCCCGAGAGGTGGCACACACATACCAAGACTCAGCAATAATAATAAACATCATTCACAGGAGGACAATCTAGAAGAATTGTCTATCTCCCGGTTCATCAATCATCAATCAATAATCATCAATAATCATCAATTATCATCAATATAACATCAAGGAATCAATTAAACAACAGACAATTAAGTCAGATGACAAAGTAGGCCATCCAACTTAACATGCATTAAACACGTAATCTAACCCTAGTCTAACCATTTACAACTCACAATCCAATCACTCAAATACCACCCAATCAACTAAAGGCTCAATTCAACAATTTAAAGAAAGATAACCTAAACTTCAAATAATCATATCTTACATTCTACTAATTCAAACAACTCCAAATCAGTTTCCAACACTCACCTATCCAATCAACTACATTAGCCCTCTTGGAAACCAACCAAGACACATCAAAATCAAGCCCAACAACCCTAAAACTTCAATGCACCTAGGCTGAAATTTCTGTATTTTCACACAAACATTCGTAATTGAAAATTCGGCATTATAACAGCGCTACCACGTAATTAATAAACTTTTAAAAGTCGACGGCAATCGATTCCAACCACAACAACTCAAGATATTCATCAAATAGCTAATTAATCAACTTTTAATACCCGAAAATAAATAATTTCGCTACAATGGTTCAAATCTCGTAGTAATACACATAAATGATCCCTAGCATGCACTGAGCAATAATATAACTTCAAATTAACATTATAACGGTTCAAAATGCAATTATAAGCAAAAATATAAAAAAATGACTTTTGAGATCTAGAATTTTTCTCTCACCTTTGATGTGTTTTGAAGCTACAAAGATGCTCAATAGATGCTCAAGAGGTGGAATCAAGCCTTGGTTGATAGAAATTGGCCTTGAATTGCAACTTTTAATGAAAATTTACTTTGAAAAAATGTTGAAAATGCTCTCAAGAAAAGCTATGGAGTTTCGGCCACCTTGTGTGTGCTTTGAGTATGTGTTGTGCTTTGTTAGTAGGTGTTGATGCATAAATAAGCTAAGGTCAAATAAATTAAAAGAAAGTCAAAGTTAATTTTAGTCTTTTAATTCTATTTTTTGTCTTTTAATTCATTTCTTGACTATTTCTTGCACAATTATTAAATTAACACTTAAACTAATTCTAGACAATATATTTTAGGTGACAAAGAGTGTTACATTAAAATAATTTCACCCGAGTCGGCTTAAAACTCGTTTTCTTACAAAAGAAAGTGTAAAAATCTTTAAAATTCCAAAACCGATTCCAAACCTGTTTTAATCAAACACGGGACTATTAATACCTGAGACTAGGTTTTAAAACGTTTAAAACACCCCTGTAAAAATTTTAGCGGACAGGTGTTCAAAAACACTATTTACCAAAATCGACGATAAAATTTCTGATTCCGTTTTTTATGAAAATTTCATGAATACACACTTAGCATGTATTAGGAGTATTAATCACTTATTTAACACATTCTAAGTCATATAGCACATAAACAGGTCAATTCACGCAAAACAAGGTAAAACACACAAATCGAGATAAAGAAAAATATGGGGTCTCACATTCTCCCCCCTT
Source organism: Ehretia macrophylla (assembly GCA_037974665.1). Taxonomy (NCBI): domain Eukaryota; kingdom Viridiplantae; phylum Streptophyta; class Magnoliopsida; order Boraginales; family Ehretiaceae; genus Ehretia; species Ehretia macrophylla. Next base: position 12,441,322 of record CM075768.1, read on the forward strand.
AAAGAAATTTCGTCCTTGAAATTCTTACTTGCTGAACGGAAAAGATCTGGGTACTGCTGCTGCATCTGATCTCGCCCCTCCCAAGTAGCTTCCTTGATACTGTGATGCTTCCACAACACCTTGACCATCGGAATATTCTTCGACCTTAACTCTCGTTCCATCTGATCAAGAATACGAATCGGCCGCTCGTCATAAGTCAGATTCTCACGAAGCTGTAATGGCTTTGGCTCAAGAATATGAGAAGGATCTGGATTATATTTTCGCAATTTAGACATGTGAAATACATCATGGACATTAGAGAAATTCTCCGGTAAAACCAATCGATATGCTAACTTACCAACTCTGCCAATAATCTCAAACGGCCCCACAAACCTCGGACTCAGCTTACCACCTTTACCATAACGAGCAAACCCCTTTCGAGGAGACAATCTCAAGAAAACCTGATCTCCGACTGCAAACTCCAAGTCCCGACGACGCTTATCAGCATAACTCTTGAATCTGCTCTATGTTGTGAGCATTCTCTGCCTGATCAACTGAACATTCTCAATCTTCTCTAGAAGCTCTGGCATAATAATCGGATCAATTGTCTTCATCTCCCCTACCTCGTCCCAATACAGAGGTAAACGACACTTACGACCGTAAAGAGCTGCAAAATGTGCCATCTCAATAGTAGCTTGATAACTATTGTTATAGGCAAACTCGGCAAGTGGTAGGTGTTTCTCCCAATTCTTCCCGAAGTCCAGAACACAAGCCCTGAGCATATCCTCCAGAATCTGAATAGTCCTCTCAGACTGACCATCATACTGTGGATGATACGCTGTACTGAAATTAAGCTGAGTACCCAAAGTCTCCTGAAGTTTTTCCCACAAACGAGAAATAAATCGAGGATCTCGATCTGAGACAATACTAGATGGAATCCCGTGAGGTCTGACAATCTGATCCAAATAAAGATCCGTCAACTTTGCAACTTCATCTCCCATCCTCATCGAAATAAAGTGAGCTGTCTTCGTCACACGACAACCCAAACTGCATCATTACTTCTCGGTGTTCTAGGCAAACCAGTGACGAAGTCCATCATAATATGCTCATATTTCCACTGTGGTATAGCCAACGGCTGAAGCAAACCTGCAGGTCGTTGATGCTCGGCTTTCACTCGCTGACAAGTCAAACATCTAGACATGAACTGAGCAACTTCTCTCTTCATATTATTCCACCGGTAATGTTGCTTCAAGTCCCGATACATCTTGGTTCCACCAGATGAATAATATACTTAGAATTATGAGCCTCCTCCAGAATACCTCTCCTCAAGCCCGGTTCATTGGGAACATAAATCATGTTCCGAAACCGAAGAATACCATCCTCATGGACTTTGAAGTCAGACTGATCATCCGTGATCTAATCCTTGATCTTCTGAAGTTTAACATCAAGTTGCTGAGCTTCTCTGATCTGAGACAACAATAAAGGCTGAATACGAAGATGTGAACACATCACCCCAACCTGAGTTAACTCCAGTCTCCAATAAGTGAATTCTTCAAGAACCTCCCATTTCTTGACCGCCAAACAAGAAACACTCGCCTTACGGCTAAGAACGTCTGCCACAACATTTGCCTTCCAAGGCAGATAACTGATAGAACAATTATAATCTCCAAGAAGTTCCATCCACCTCCGTTGACGCATATTCAACTCCTTCTATGAGAATAAATACTTAAGACTCTTATGATCAGTGAAAATCTCGAACTTACTGCCCCGCAGATAATGACGCCACTTTTTCAATGAGAAAACAATAGCTACCAACTCAAGATCATGAGTTGGATAATTCACCTCATACGGTTTCAACTTCCTAGAAGCATAGGCAATAACCCAACTATTCTGCATAAGTACACATCCCAAGCCCTCATTGGATGCATCGCTGTAAATGACCATATTATTGGTCCCCTCTGTAGAGCAAGTACTGGAGCAGTAGTCAACCTCTTTTTCAACTCTTGAAACCCACTCTCACATTTCTCATCCCAAACAAAGCTAGTCTGTTTCTGAGTTAACTTAGAAAGTGGCCCGGCAATCTTAGAAAAGTCCTTGACAAACCTAGGATAATAACCCGCCAAGCCAAGAAAGCTATGAACCTCAGAAACATTCTCTGGACGTTTCCAAGACATCACCGATTCAATCTTAGTAGGATCTACAGAAATACCGCTTTGTGTGATAACATGACCAAGAAAAGATATGCGTTACAGCCAAAACTCACATTTGCTGAACTTTGCAAACAATTGATGCTCCTACAGCTTTTGTAAGACAACCCGTAGATGTTGTTCGTGCTCCAATTCAGACTTAGAATAAACCAAGATATCATCAATAAAGATCACCACGAACTGGTCTAAGTACGGCTGAAAAACCCGATGCATAAGATCTATAAATGCTGCCAGTGCATTAGTTAATACAAAGGGCATAACTACAAACTCATAATGCCCGTACCGAGTCCTGAAGGCAGACTTCGGAACATCCTCCGTGCGAATTCGAAGCTGATAATACCCTTGCCTCAAGTCAAACTTAGAGTAGACTTTGGCTTCCTGAAGTTGATCAAACAACTCGTCAATCAGTGGCAAAGGATACTTGTTCTTGATGGTCACTTGATTCAAACCACGATAGTCAATGCACAATCTCAAGGTACCATCTTTCTTCTTCACAAATAAAACAGGTGCTCCCCAGGGTGAAGAACTCTGCTGAATGAAACCCTTCTCTATTAACTCCTACAACTGAGTTTTCAACTCCTTCAACTCGGCTGGTGCTATCCAGTATGCTGATTTCGAAATAGGTTGAGTACTGGTAATAAGATTGATCACAAACTCTACATCTCTCTCTGGCGGTAACCCTGGCAACTCCTCAGGAAATACATTGGGATATTTCCAAATAATAGGAACTTCCTCCAGCTGTAGCTTATTAGATGGCTTGTTGATCAAATAAGTTAGATAACCCGAACATCCCTTACTCACTAGCTTAACGGCTTTAGTTGCTGAGATAACAAAACTCGTCTTTGCACCCTGGTTCCCTACTACCTCAACTACTGGCTGATCTGGCAAATGAAATTGTACTACCTTTGATCTACAGTTTAACTGGGCATCATACTTAGAAAGCCAATCCGTACCCAAGATAACATCGTATCCCCAAATAGGAAATAAAATAAGGTCCGAATGAAAATTATACCCTTTAACATGAATTATACAATCCTTACAAACTAGGCCAGCAATATACTTATCAATCAAAGATGTACTAATCTCAACCATATAAGGCAGCCTTTCAGGTTGCATATTAACACGTTGCACACAAGCAGGAGTAATGAAAGAATACGTAGCACTAGAATCAATTAACACTTTAACAAGTTGATCAAGTATAAGGAAGTTACATTCCACAACTGCAGTCTCCTTAGGCATCTATTCCAAGTCAACTGCGTAGGCCCGAGCCTGAACCCGCTGCTGCTGAGGTGTACCACCCGCATGTTGACCCTGATAACCTTGAGTTGCTGCCCGACCCTCAGTCCTCTGATATCTAGGGCAATCCCTCGCCTTATGCTGATTGCTGCCGTAACCCAAACAAGCCCCTGTCTTCACCCTACAGTCGGCCTCCACATGGCCCTGGTGCTTGCAGTAAGTACACTGCGGTGATAATGCACTGACACTACCCCTAGAAGAACCAAAAGCTGAAGAAACAGCTGTACCAGCCTGCTGCTAAGGTCTAACAATACTAGGCCTGTATTGACCCTGAGACTGGGCTAGCCTAAACTGCGGCTGAGCCTGATAAGACCCCTGCTGAAACTACGGCCGATAATAACCCTGCTGACCCTGCGGTCTGTAAGAGCTCTGCTGTGCTGGCGGCCTGTACAAAACCTGCGGTACCGAAGGCCTAAATACTCCCTGTTGACCCTGCGGCTGAAAGGGCCTCTTGCTAGACTGACTAGACACAATCTGCTCCCCCTTTCTCTTCTCCAATCTAGAAGCCGCATCAAAGGCCTCAGTAAGTATATCATACTGATTCAGGGCCATCGCATCCTGAATCTCAGGCCTCAACCCCAACATGAACCTACGAGTCTTACGTTCCTCGTCAGCCACATACTCTGGTGCATACCTGGACAACCTAGTAAATATGGCCTCATACTGAGCCACTGAAGCATCCCCCTGCACTAAGGTTAGAAACTCTGCCTCTCTCCGCTCCCCGCAATCCTCGGGACATACTTTACCCGGAAAGCTAACAGAAAGGTATCCCAAACATATGGAATACCCTGAGTCTCCCAACTGGTTTTCACTGTGCGCCACCATTCCTCTGCCTCATCATCCAGCAAGTACACGGCAAAGGTGACCTTCCGCTCATCGGTATAATCAAGAGGGTTAAAAATCTTCTCCACCTTACTAATCCACGCCTCAGCTTTTCGATCATCCAGCTCCCCCTGAAACCGCGATGGATAATACCCTAAAAACTCTTTTAGTGTACCACGACCGTGGTACCCACCTTGTATGTTCAGTAACTGATTCTACAATGCCTGAGTTTGGGCAGCCTGCCCTACTAGTAACTGTAATACCCGAGCCCGGAATGTGAAAATTCTTTGTTTATTATTTTGAAAATTATATTTTCTTAAATTCTTTGTGAATTAATTGTTACTTTCTCGCCGTCGCAACGTGCATTGCATTTAAGGAGCGATAGCTAGATAACAATTTCTAGTCTTCAGCAAATATTGAAACTAGTATTTAGATGACTTAAATTTTATATTTTAAATGTTGCTAGCTTTAATTGATCTTACCTTAGCTAAAATGGCTTTAAAACGCACAAAATAGGGCCCTTTGACCAAGTCTTAAGTAGTTGACCTTGAACCTTTGACTTGTTGACCAATTTAACACCTTATAAGCTAAAAAATAAGCAAAATAAAAAGAAAAACAGCAGCAAAACAGAGCAGCTGGCCGTGAGTTTCCAAGAGGAAAAAAAAAAGATTTCAACTTCCAATCGATCAATCTTCGCGAGAGCTTGTGCGGGGTGATTTCCGAGGCAACTAGCGTTGTTTTCCTAGCGACTAGGAGTACCTAAGGTGAGGGAAGCATGTTATTTGCGCATTTATACGTTATGTATGTTAACTTTGTCAATTTTGAGATTTATTCGTAGATCGTTATTTAAAGCGATTTGATGCTTCTAGAATGTTCCTTGGCATTTGTAGAACATGTATTTATAGCTTTGTAACATTTTTTGCAGTTAAATGTTGTGATTGCAAATTAAATTGTTAAATGAATAGTGTTTTGTGAATAGTAAAATCTTGAAACGTTGAAGTTGCGCTGTTATGTTTTCTGTTGATGTAGAAATGTGCTAGGTACGCTAGAATGCTAAAATGCGTGGTTTGTTTGGGTTGCGTAGTGGAAAAAATGAGAATTATGCCTTTGGAAAAGTCGGGGTCGTTAGGGTCGACTTTAGCGTTTTCTCGTTTTACGTGTTGGCATTGCTTTGGGAAACCATGGAAGCACTTTTGGTACGATTATGGCGTTGGTTGGGTGTTTGGTTGATATAGTTGTAGTTCAAATAAGAAAGGGGAAAATCGGGGCTTTGCGCGAGTTCTAGGGTAAAGTAAGGTTTCGAGGTCTTTAGACGTGCCTTATGGTGACCTAGGAGGGTTGGCGAAGTCGGTTTCCAGAACTCGTGGCTCGTTTGGAAATGGTAGCGTTTTGATAGTTGGGGCCGATTTGTGTTTTTGTGTGTTTTCTTGTCTTTATGCCTATAGAATGCTTAGAATTACTTGAAATACTTGTTTGAATTGTTTTGGATTGAATTGCTTATCAATTGCTGTTATTGCGTGCGAGAGTAACCTACTTTGTTATTCTCCCACGTGTGGCTTTATCGCTTGATTATCGCCTTGTATCGAGTCTTGCATTGCATAGTATCTCGCGCGTGAGTGATGGGCCTCTCTGGGTAGCCTTGGGTTGCTAGGGTTGGTTGCTCTAGCTCCGCTGCTATTCCCTTTCTCGCTTGGGTTGCCTCCCAGGGAGATTTGGGTCGTAGGTTGATGGATACTTTCGGGGTATTCCAAACTGGTGTTATAAGGTGGTTTGGGCCGGCGCGTCGTCATCGAATTCGTGTTTGAAAGTTGCTCGTGAAAAGAGTATCGTATCCTTTGAATGAGTGTTTGCAGCTTTAAATACATGCCTTGCTTTATTGTTGGCTTTGGTTGTATCTTTATATGATTTGTATGTATTGCTTGGCTAATTGCATTGCATACTCTTCTCATCTCCGTCCTTGAGACCAATTGCCCTCGCTGAGCAATAGTTTTTGCTCATTCCTCTCTATACTATGTTTTTACAGGAATAGTTGAAGTAGACCCTCTCGAGGTAATAGAGGAGGAGGAGCAGGTGGAGGTGTTTCCGTGATAGCACTTCTCTGCTTTGCTGGTGGTTGGTTACCAGTTTTTGTGCGAACCTTGCTTGTTATGTATATTGCGTGGAGGTCGCTTAATTTTGAGGCTTGTAGCCTTGTACATATTTTCTAGGTTGAGGCCTCTATGGTCTTATGTTGTATAAGTTGAAAGAATGTAAAGTTGTAACTTACACTCTTGTGACTAGTAAGAAAATGCATGCTATGGGAATTGATTAGTGGCATAAATACTTGTGTAGTATGCATATCATTTTTGGCTTGGAAAGTTGGATAATAAGAAATGTATGTTTTGAAGAAAGTTGGCTTGTTTTGAATATTATATGGTTTTCGCAAGTGTTATATTGATTTTAGGGTTTTCGGATCGTCCGCGGTACAGAGGAGACTCTGTCCGTGTGTCGGGTCCGGGCTTGGCCTTTTGCGGGGTCGGGTCGGGGCGTGACATCTTTAGGTGGTATCAGAGCATGATAGTCTTGCATGAGCCGGGATATGATTCTCGGTCTGTGGGGTAAAGGTCTAAAATGCTAAAGTGTTTATGTATGATTGCTAAGTGAAAAGAAAATGTTCTAGCATGACTTTGTGAACTTGGAATGTTTGTGTGTTTAAGTGGAATAGTTTGGCAAGATAAACTTGTCTGATGTGAATTGTATGATAGAATATTGGATTGTTATTGACTTGAGTGTTATCTAATCTTATGTGCTATATTTATGTCTATAAACTGCTTTTAAATGTTGCCAGCTATTGTGAGTTGCTACTATGCCGCCACGTCGTGGTACTCAAGGTATAGGATCAGATGAAGAGGCAGCAGAACAGGGTCAGCAGCCGTTGCCCGAGCAGTTTATGGCTACTATGACTACTGCAGTAGACCGGATCACACAGGTACTACATGAGCAGAGGCAAGACATGAATAATCCCCAGGGTAATCAAGCTAATCCTGGTGGACAGGGGTACAGAGTTGAGAATAACCAGCTAGAGAAATTTCTGAGGCACGAGCCGGGAAAGTTCTTCGGGGAGTCAGATGATGAGGCGGCCGAGAGATGGATTAATCGAGTTGAGAAGATTTTTACCGCTTTGAGGTACACTGATGAGGCAAGAATAGATTATGCATCATTTTTATTTGAGGGTGATGCAGAGCAGTGGTGGAATACTGTCAGATTGAGGTGGGATTGTGAGGATGTTCCACACTTATGGGATGATTTTGTAAGTGAGTTCCGGGACAAATATATTCCCGAGATGGCTATGGAGAGGAGGGAAGATGAGTTTGTGGCCCTGAAGCAGGGAAATATGACTGTTGGACAGTACGAGGCTAGGTTTGTTAGCTTGTCGAGGTATATGCCCGAGTTGGTACGGCCGGCTAGGAGGATGATTCATAGGTTTGTCCGTGGGCTGAGAATGGACATACAGTTGCATTTGACTGGGCAGACCTACACTACTTTTCCCGAGGCATTTCAGACAGCCTCGAAGTTTGAGAAACGGAAGGCTGAAATGATAGCTGAGAGCAGTCAGCCGAGTAAGAAGCAGTATTTGGGCCAGAGCAGCCAGAGTCAGCCGAGGCAGTATCAGGCTTCTGTACAGGTTCCTCAGTAGCGTCCGTATCAGCCACAGCAGCAGATTCAGGCTAGGCCAGCTGTGACTAGACCCCAGCAGGGAGGTACAGTTCCTACCCCTACCAGAGCCCCAGCACCTACAGGAAACACTGCGGTTAGGCAAAATCAGCAGTGTAATTATTGTAATCGGTCAGGGCATATTGAGGCTAACTGCTGGAGGAAGAGTGGTAAATGTACGGGTTGTGGCAGTGATGACCATAGGGTGAGGGATTGCCCTAAATATAATAATGTTCAGGGCCGTGGTGGAGGCCAAGGTGTTCAGAATAGGGCTGCAGGTGTACATCCAGCACAGAGAGTTCAGGCTAGGGTCTTTGTACTGGATACAGAGGAGCTACCCGATACCACAACTATAGTGGAAGGTACCTTTCTTCTCAATACTCAGCCAGCTAAAGTTTTGATTGATCCCGGAGCTACACATTCGTTTATAACTCCTGCATGTGCACGATCTGTGAATGTTTGCATTGATAAATTGCCTCATGAAGTTGAAGTTAGTACTCCTTTGGGTGCAAAATTTGTTACTGAGTCTATTTGCAAATCTTGTAATATATGTATTGAGAACCGTAAATTTCCTGCTGATTTAATTATATTACCATTCCGTGACTTTGAAATCATTTTGTGAATGGACTGGTTGGGAAAGTATTATGCTCAGTTGGATTGTAGAACAAAGGTCGTTTATCTTAAGGTTCCTGACCTACCGGTACTAGAGATTGTTGGGAAGTGCAGGGCTGCCCGCATTCCACTTTTATCAGCGATCAAGACTTCTAAGTTGTTGAATAGGGGTTGTGAAGCTTACTTAGCCTATTTGATCAATCAGCCTGCTGATAAGTTGAGTTTGAATGAGGTTCCGATTGTTAGAGACTTCCCTGGTGTATTTCCCAAGGAATTACCGGGTTTACCACCGGATAGGGAGATTGAGTTCGTGATTGATCTTGTGCCAGGCACTGCGCCAATTTCTAGGAGTCCTTATAGAATGGCATCGGCCGAACTTCAGGAGTTAAAAATTCAGCTACAGAACTTGCTTGAGAAAGGGTTTATACAACCTAGTTCTTCGCCGTGGGGTGCGCCTGTGTTGTTTGTGAGGAAGAAAGACGGCACGCTACGGTTATGCATTGATTACAGGGGACTTAATCAAGTCACGATTAAGAATAAATACCCCTTGCCGTTGATTGAAGAATTGTTTGACCAGTTGCAGGGTGCGAGTGTTTACTCCAAATTTGACTTGAGGCAGGGTTACTATCAACTTAGGATTCGGAGTGACGATATACCGAAGACGGCATTCAGGACTAGATATGGCCATTATGAATTTGTTGTTTTGCCGTTTGGTTTGACGAATGCACCAGCCGCATTCATGGACTTGATGCAGAGGGTCTTTCGGCCTTACCTTGATCAGTTTGTCATGATCTTTATTGACGAAATTTTAGTGTATTCGAAGAACTAGGCTGAACATGAGCAACACTTGAGGATTGTGCTTCAGACTTTGCAAGAAAACAAGCTTTTTACTAAATTCAACAAGTGTGAGTTCTGGTTGAATCAGATATCTTTTCTAGGCCATATCATTTCAGATCGAGGAATTTCAGTGGACCCAGCTAAGATTGAAGTTGTTTCATCTTGGAAGAGACCTGAGACGGTGTCAGAGATTCGGAGTTTTCTTGGATTGGCAGGTTACTACCGGAGATTTGTTAAAGACTTTTCTAAAATTTCTGGACCTTTGAGCCAGTTGACTCGGAAGAAAGTTGCTTACAACTGGGATGCCAAATGTGAATCCAGTTTCCAAGAATTGAAGAAGAGACTAACTACAGCTCCTATACTAGCTTTACCTGAGGGATCAGAGAACTTTGTTGTCTACAGTGATGCATCTAAGGAAGGTTTGGGCTGTGTTTTAATGCAGAATGGTAAGGTGATTGCCTATGCTTCTAGGAAATTGAAACCTTATGAAGTCAATTACCCTACACATGATCTTGAGTTAGCTGCAGTTGTGTTTGCTTTGAAGAAGTGGCGTCACTACTTGTGGGGTTGCAGATTTGAAATATTTACTGACCACAAGAGTCTCAAGTATTTGTTTTCACAGAAGGATCTGAATATGAGGCAGCGGAGATGGCTAGAGTTATTGGGTGGTTACAACTGTTCTATTAACTATGTGCCAGGTAAGGCAAATGTTGTTGCTGATGCTTTGAGCCGAAAGGCTATTGTTGCAAGCTTGATTATCAAGGATTGGGAGACTTTGGAAGAAATTTGTTCATGGAAACCAGAATCTACTGAGGTAGGGATTCGGTTTGCTAGTTTACAGATTCAGTCAGGATTGCTAGCACAGATCAGAGAGGCTCAGAAGACTGATCCTCACATCTTGAAGATCCAAGAAAAATCAAAAGGGGGAGAGTCGGAGTTTAAATTACATGCAGATGGCATCTTCAGATTCAGGGACAGAGTATGTGTTCCTGGTGATCCGACTTTGAAGAATGAGATCCTGTCCGAGGCACATAATTCGAGGTATACAATTCACCCGGGCAGTACTAAAATGTATAGAGATTTGAAGCAACACTTCTGGTGGAACAATATGAAGAGAGAAATTGCTGGGTATGTATCCAGATGTTTGACTTGTCAGAGGGTTAAAGTTGAACATCAGAGACCAGCCGAACTTCTACAGCCGTTGTCGATTCCGCAGTGGAAGTGGGTACATATTACAATGGACCTTGTGACCGATCTTCCTAGATCTCCGAGGGGATGTGATTCTGTTTGGGTTGTTGTGGACCGCTTGACTAAAGTTACACATTTTATTCCCGTGAACAAACAGGATAGCCTTGATAAGCTAGCTGAGCTTTATGTTGCTAATATTGTGAGATTGCATGGTGTGCCACAGAGTATAGTGTCAGATAGAGATCCCAGATTCAGATCTCGTTTTTGGCAGAAGTTGCAAGAGGCCATGGGAACTAAGTTGAGCTTCAGTACTGCTTATCATCCATAAACTGATGGCCAGTCTGAGAGAACTATCAGGATCTTGGAAGACATGCTTCGAGCATGTGTGCTTGACTTTGGGAAGAATTGGGAGAAGTTTTTGCCTTTAGCGTAGTTCGCCTACAACAATAGTTATCAATCTACTATAGGTATGGCTCCTTACGAGGCGTTGTATGGTCGGAAATGCAGATCCCCGTTATATTGGGAAGAGGTTGGAGAGATGAGAACAGTTGATCCGACTGTGTTACCTGAGATGATTAAGATGGTAGATAATGTTCACCTTATTCGCCAGCGTATGCTTACTGCTCAGAGTCGTCAAAAGAGTTATGCAGATAAGCACAGTCGGGATCTTGAGTTTGATTTGGGAGATTGGGTGTTTCTTAAGATTTCTCCACGGAAGGGATTGATTCGGCACGGTAAGAGTGGAAAGCTTAGTCCCAGGTATGTGGGTCCGTATGAGATCACCGAAAAGGTAGGTCCTTTGGCTTATCGATTAGCTTTTCCTCCGAGCTTGTCGAGACTGCACGATGTGTTCCATGTGTCTATGTTGAAGAAGTATCATCCAGACCCTTCACATGTACTTGAACCAGAGCCTTTGCAGATTGAAGAGAAGTTGTCTTATGAAGAGAAACCGATTCGAATTGTGGATCGGAAAGTTCAGGAGCTTCGCAAAAAGAGTATTCCGTTAGTAAAGGTTCTGTGGAATCATCATGGGTTTGAGGAAGCGACTTGGGAAAGAGAGGACCAAGTTCGGGATCAGTATCCGGAGTTGTTTGTCGACCAGGTAGGAATTGCGTGGGCGCAATTGTTTTAAGGGGGAGAGGGTGTAATACCCGAGCCCGGAATGTGAAAATTCTTTGTTTATTATTTTAAAAATTATATTTCCTTAAATTCTTTGTGAATTAATTGTTACTTTCTCGCCGTCGCAACGTGCATTGCATTTAAGGAGCGATAGCTAGATAACGATTTCTAGTCCTCAGCAAATAGTAAAACTAGTATTTAGATGACTTAAATTTTATATTTTAAATGTTGCTAGTTTTAATTGATCTTACCTTAGCTAAAATGGCTTTAAAACGCACAAAATAGGGCCATTTGACCAAGTCTTAAGTAGTTGACCTTGGACCTTTGACTTGTTGACCAATTTAACACCTTATAAGCTAAAAACTAAGCAAAATAAAAAGAAAAACAGCAGCAAAACAGAGCAGCTGGCCGTGAGTTTCCAAGAGGAAAAAAAAAAGATTTCAACTTCCAATCGATCAATCTTCGCGAGAGCTTGTGCGAGGTGATTTCCGAGGCAACTAGCGTTGTTTTCCTAGCGACTAGGAGTACCTGAGGTGAGGGAAGCATGTTATTTGCGTATTTATACGTTATGTATGTTAACTTTGTCAATTTTGAGATTTATCCGTAGATCGTTATTTAAAGCGATTTGATGCTTCTAGAATGTTCCTTGGCATTTGTAGAATATGTATTTATAGATTTGTAACATTTTCTGCGGTTAAATGGTGTGATTGCAAATTAAATTGTTAAATGAATAGTGTTTTATGAATAGTAAAACCTTGAAACGTTGAAGTTGCGCTGTTATGTTTTCTATTGATGTAAAAATGTGCTAGGTACGCTAGAATGCTAAAATGTGTGGTTTGTTTGGGTTGCGTAGTGGAAAAAACAAGAATTATGCCTTTGGGAAAGTCGGGGTCGTTAGGGTCGACTTTAGTGTTTTCTCGTTTTGCGTGTTGGCATTGCTTTGAGAAGCCATGGAAGCACTTTTGGTGCGATTATGGCGTTGGTTGGGTGTTTGGTTGATATAGTTGTAGTTCAAATGAGAAAGGGGGAAATCGGGGCTTTGCGCGAGTTCTAGGGTAAAGTAAGGTTTCGAGGTCTTTAGACGTGCCTTATGGTGACCTAGGAGGGTTGGCGAAGTCGGTTTCCAGAACTCGTGGCTCGTTTGGAAATGGTAGCGTTTTGATAGTTGGGGCCGATTTGTGTTTTTGTGTGTTTTCTTGTCTTTATGCCTATAGAATGCTTAGAATTACTTGAAATACTTGTTTGAGTTGTTTTGGATTGAATTGCTTATCAATTGCTGCTATTGCGTGCGAGAGTAACCTACTTTGTTATTCTCCCACGTGTGGCTTTATCGCTTGATTATCGCCTTGTATCGAGTCTTGTATTGCATAGTGTCTCGCGCGTGAGTGATGGGCCTCTCTGGGTAGCCTTGGGTTGCCAGGGTTGGTTGCTCTAGCTCCGCTGCTATTCCCTTTCTCGCTTGGGTTGCCTCCCAGGGAGATTTGGGTCGTAGGTTGATGGATACTTCCGGGGTATTCTAAACTGGTGTTATAAGGTGGTTTGGGCCGGCGCATCGTCATCGAATTCGTGTTTGAAAGTTGCTCGTGAAAAGAGTATCGTATCCTTTGAATGAGTGTTTGCAGCTTTAAATACATGCCTTGCTTTATTGTTGGCTTTGGTTGTATCTTTATATGATTTGTATGTATTGCTTGGCTAATTGCATTGCATACTCTTCTCATCTCCATCCTTGAGACCAATTGCCCTCGCGAAGCAATAGTTTTTGCTCATTCCTCTCTATACTATGTTTTTACAGGAGTAGTTGAAGCAGACCCTCTCGAGGTAATAGAGGAGGAGGAGCAGGTGGAGGTGTTTTCGTGATAGCACTTCTCTGCTTTGCTGGTGGTTGGTTACCAGTTTTTGTGCGAACCTTGCTTGTTATGTATATTGCGTGGAGGTCGCTTAATTTTGAGGCTTGTAGCCTTGTACATATTTTCTAGGTTGAGGCCTCTATGGTCTTATGTTGTATAACTTGAAAGAATGTAAAGTTGTAACTTACACTCTTGTGACTAGTAAGAAAATGCATGCTATGGGAATTGATTAGTGGCATAAATACTTGTGTAGTATGCATATCATTTTTGGCTTGGAAAGTTGGATAATAAGAAATGTATGTTTTGAAGAAAGTTGGCTTGTTTTGAATATTATATGGTTTTCGCAAGTGTTATATTGATTTTAGGGTTTTCGGATCGTCCGTGGTACAGAGGAGACTCCGTCCGTGTGTCGGGTCTGGGCTTGGCCTTTTGCGGGGTCGGGTCGGGGCGTGACAGTAACTGTGCTTGACCGACCATGATCTCGTTCATCCTATCAAAAGCTGCACCTATACGATCTTCACCCCTAACTTGGCCTGGTGCCACATTTCTCGGAACCTCATCAGTTACCTCAGGCCTACCTCTGGTCCTCGGTCTACCTGTCATTCTACTAATCAAAGAGTTAGCACATGTTATAGCACGTAAACAGGCTATAGACAATTATTAACAAACAAGCAACAATTCACATAAACACATAAATCACTTAAGTATCAATCACATAATCACATAAGCACTAAATCACATAATCACTTATTCACTTATCCATTTTAACACATAGTTCACTTTTCTTTCACTTCATACATACTTTCATGTTAAGACCATTACCCACATTCTGAGAATACCCCGGCTGACAGCTAACATGCGCTCTGATACCACTTAAATGTCACGCCCCAACTCGACCCCACCTACGATCAGTCAGGACGTAACGAAATTTCGGCAGTATAACGACAGTAATTAGGACACCGAGGCTCTAAACCAACCTTTTTCAAACATCATACATCAAACTCCATAAACAATCCCAACAATCAACTCCTCAATTAAGTTAACAACATACAACACAACCATATTATACAATAATCATTTTTCAACAATCCATTCATAGTTATACACCTCCGTTCCAACATAATACATTAATTGAACATACATTTCAAAATAGATTATAAACTAACTTAGTAACCTATCATAGTCAAAAGAAAGACCACTAAGTTACCAACAACTAATTCATTATCATTACTACAACCTATACATCATTAACTATAAAGTAAATAAAAGACAACTAGAATAATATACAAGACTATAAGGTATACAACATCTCTAACATCAAGGACAAGACTCTGGCACATAGGACTCGTCCACATATGGCACATTCTCAGCTTCCTGAGGCACATACCCGTAATCTTGCTCAATAACACCTGTATGCATGTAATAATAGAGAGTGAGCTTATATAAAACAAGCTCAATGAGAATCCGATAGATCTCTAACAGTATTTACTATACTCCTTGGAAATGATCCTTTGAGCAGTAAACACACAATAACATATCAATAACAATAGAAACACATAACTATAATGACCAATCAATAAAGGATATTCTAGTTGGTGTAGCTCCAAACGTCATCACGATCTCAACCTTTCTTCTTGTAACTCCCCATTACTCACATACCCAAGGTACCTCACTAGCCTAGCCCTCCATGACACCTCTGTCATGCGAGCTGGGTAGTCTCTGGTAGTCATACCGTTATCAACTCGACAGCCCAACGCTGCCCGAGAGGTGGCACACACATACTAAGACTCAGCAATAATAATAAACATCATTCACAGGAGGACAATCTAGAAGAATTGTCTATTTCCCGGTTCATCAATCATCAATCATCAATCAATAATCATCAATTATCATCAA
Organism: Ehretia macrophylla; assembly: GCA_037974665.1. Classification (NCBI taxonomy): domain Eukaryota; kingdom Viridiplantae; phylum Streptophyta; class Magnoliopsida; order Boraginales; family Ehretiaceae; genus Ehretia; species Ehretia macrophylla. Next base: position 12,456,818 of record CM075768.1, read on the forward strand.
TATAACATCAAGTAATCAATTAAACAACAAATAACTAAGTTAGATAACAAAGTAGGCCATCCAACTTAACATGCATTAAACACGTAATCTAACCCTAGTCTAACCATTTACAACTCACAATTCAATCACTCAAATACCACCCAATCAACTAAAGACTCAATTCAACAATTTAAAGAAAGACAACCTAAACTTCAAATAATCATATCTTACATTCTACTAATCCAAACAACTCCAAATCAGTTTCTAACACTCACTCATTCAATCAACTACATTAGCCCTCTCGGAAACCAACCAAGACACATCAAAATCAAGCCCAACAACCCTAAAACCTCAATGCACCTAGGCTGAAATTTTTGGATTTTCACACAAACATTCGCAATCAAAAATTCGGCATTATAACGGCACTACCACGTAATTAACAAAATTTTTGAAATCGACGACAATTGATTCCAACCACAACAACTCAAGATATTCATAAAATAGCTAGTTAATCAACTTTTAATACCTGAAAATAAATAATTTCGCTGAAATGGTTCAAATCTCGTAGTAATATACATAAATGATCCCTACCATGCACTGAGCAATAATATAACTTCAAATTAACATTCTAACGGTTCAAAATGCAATTATAAGCAAAAACATAAAAAATGACTTTTGAGATCTAGAATTTTTCTCTCACCTTTGATGTGTTTTGAAGCTACAAAGATGCTTAATGGATGCTCAAGAGGTGGAATCAAGCATTGGTTGATGGAAATTGGCCTTGAATTGCAACTTTTAATGAAAATTTACTTTGAAAAAATGTTGAAAATGCTCTCAAGAAAAGCTAGGGAGTTTCGGCCACCTTGTGTATGCTTTGAGTGTGTTTTGTGCTTTGTTAGTAGGTGTTGATGCATAAATAAGCTAAGGTCAAATAAATTAAAAGAAAGTCAAAGTTAATTTTAGTCTTTTAATTCTATTTTTTGTCTTTTAATTCATTTCTTGATTATTTCTTGGACAACTATTAAATTAACACTTAAACTAATTCTACACAACATATATTTAGATGACAAAGAGTGTTACATTAAAATAGTTTCACCGAGTCAGCTTAAAACTCGTTTTCTTGCAAAAGAAAGTGTAAAAATCTTTAAAATTTTAAAACCGATTCCAAATCCATTTTAATCAAACACGGGTCTATTAATACCCGAGGACTAGGTTTTAAAACGTTTAAAACACCCCTATAAAAATTTTAGCGGACAGGTGTTAAAAATACTATTCACCAAAACCGACGATAAAATTTCTGATTTCGTTTTTTATGAAAATTTCATGAATGCACACTTAGCATGTATTAGGAGGATTAATCACGTATTTAACACATTCTAAGTCATATAGCACATAAACAGGTCAATTCACGCAAAATGAGATAAAACACGCAAATCGAAATAAAGAAAAATATGGGGTCTCACACTTGGCTTGTGTCCGCTCCATGCTTCTTGGGGTGTTTTTTTTCCACACGCTCCTTGTGGGAGAATGATTTGATAGATACACTGCACAATCTATAGTTTCAGCCCAGAATTCATTTGGCACCATCTTACTCTTGAGCATGTTTTTTGCCACGTCGAGGATAGATATGTTTTTCCTCTCTGCGACTCCATTTTGTTATGGTGAGTAAGGAAGAGTGAGTGGACGTTTGATTCTATTTTCTTCACAATATGCCTTGAACTTTTGTGAGTTCGATTCTCCCCCTCTATCGGATCTCATCGCCTTTATTGTATGTCTACTTTGTTTCTCCACAAGATCCTTGAATTTCTTGAAGGCATTGAAGACCTCTGATTTTCCTTTTAGGAAATACACCCATGTCTTTCTGTTAAAATCATCAATCAAGAGAAGGAAGTACTTGTTTTTGCCAAACGATGCTAGGTTAATTGGGTTGCATACATCGGTGTGAGCTAACTCCAATTGCCTCCTTGTTCTTGATGATGCCTCTTATGGGAAGCTTTTTCGAAATTGCTTGCCAAGTAGACATCCTTCACATAGTTGATCGGGGTGATCGATGGAAGGTAATCCCTTGACCATATTCTTTTTTGATAGCAGATTTAGTCCTCCAAAATTGAGATGAACCAACCTCAAGTGCCATAACCAAGAAGTGTATTCCAAGCATGCTTTCAAACATTTGAGACTATCATTTTGAATGTTCAATAGAAACATTCTATTGTTGGTCATGGGCACTTGGGCAATTAAGTTTCCTCTATGATCTCTTAGGAAGAGACTATGATTTTTCATGTGGATATCATAGCCTTTTTCTAAGAGTTGGCCCATGCTCAAGATATTGGCCTTCATGTTGGGCACATAGTATACATTGGAGATGAATTGGTGTCTACCATCTTTTAGGCAGATGAGTATTTTACCTTTGCCCTTGACTGGAATCTTAGATAGGTCTCCGAATGTGACATTTCCATTCTCTGATTCATCAAGCTCGACGAACATGTTCTTGTTGTCATACATGTGGTTGTTTGCACCTGTGTCAATGTACCATGTATGTTGTTCTCCATCTCTGTATCCCTTGTATACGAGCAAGAGGGTAGAGTCTACCTTATCATTCTTTTGCTCAGCAAAATTGGGTCTCTCCTTTACATTCTTGGTTGAACTTAAATATTCTGAGGCATAGTGACTGAATTTGTGGCAATTGTAACATTCAACTTCGAACTTTCCATACCTTGGTCTTTGAGCTCCTCCTCTTCCATATCTACTTGATGATCTATTGTTATCATCCTCCTTATTGTTGGGTATGTTATTTCTTCCTCTTCCTCGGCCACGACCACGACTGCGTCTGTGACGCCCGAGATTCTACCGTACACATTTTTAAATGTTGCATCCATTAATTGCGCATTAAATTCTGTGTTTTACTGTTGTCTTTCTTGGTCACTATTCATTCCATTTTTAACTTGCATTATATTAGTGAATTAGCATTTTTATTAAATCATATTAATTGTTAAAGGAATGGGAAAAATGTGCAATTGAGCTAGAAGCGATAGGAGCACTCGTTTAGAAAATGTTTTAATGGTTCAATGAATAGTGTTACGTAACATAACTTAGTAATTTAATTAGCTAGCATATATTCTTCACCTTAGGCTCGTTTTAAGGTTATCAACGTTCATTTTAGTGGACCACTAAGCACCTAACTTGACCCCATTTAATATATATGCTCATACAACACCACCTAGCTCATAACTTAACAAAACACAAAAAAAAAAAAAAGAAGATGCAGGAATTACTGTAGCAAATCCGAGAATAGCATAGGAGGATAAATAGAGATTTTTGCTCAACAAATCTTCAAGCCAAGCCAAGCCAAGCTAGGAGCAAGTAGTTTAGGGTGTTTGCTAGCCTCCCGAGAGTTCCTACGCGCATTGGTGAGGGATTTCACGGCTTATTTTCGCATTTTAAAATAGTTGCTATTTTCTTGATTTGTTGAAAATATGACCAAATGCTATTGTATTGATTATCTATGCTATTATACCTTGTTTATAAGTGCTAGAGAACATATTTGAGCCATTGTTTTGCTTTTTAAACGGTTAGAATCGTTAGTTTGATTTATGAGGTGAATAGTGATATTTTTCTAGGGTTTTGTGTAATTGCACGTATTGGTTTGATTCAACATTCCTAATAGATACCTTAGGTGCTAATGAAGGTAGTCTAATAGCCCCGTGCACTTGCATTGCTCTAGAATCACATAAAACGTGAAATAGCCGACTTTAACAAAGGGCTTTCGGGGTTAATGTGAATCCGGGTGGATTCGGGCTTCACTTCTAGTATTCTTAGGCTACCTAGGTGCTATAGAAGCTTTGATAACCCTTGTTTGAAGCCCGGATAAGGTATGTGTAGTTTAAAGCCATAAGAGGGAATTTGGGGCTTTCGGGGTATTTGCGGGCGTTTGAATGAGTTAGAGGGTTTAGAGGGTTCCTTGAGGGTTAGTTAGAAGGTTGGGAAAGTTTCCCTTGAAAATGGAATCATTAACTTTGGTTTGGAAGAGAAATAGTTTGAAAAACAAAGGGGTTTAGGTGCAATTTCGGTTGACTCACGCTTCTAAACCCATGGCATGACTTCTTGGGTATTTATATGTGGTTTCAAGTTGATTTGGAGCTTTTGGTATGATTCTATGCTCATCTTGTATATGTCCCTTTGTAAAACTGCTTATTTGCTTATATAATTGTTTCTATTCTAACTGCATCGAGGTCAACCTACTTTGTTGATCCTCCTATGTGTTATTGCTTCTATTATTGATATTAACTTGCCATTGTAAAGTGCATTGTATAGTGGTTGCGCAACCATAGTGTCAGGGGCGGATGTGTTGAATATCGGTTGGGCGGTAGAGGGCTTGCCGGTGGATATTCAAACTCCGTGCCCTAGTCCCTCATTCACTTGGTCCAGAGATTGCCAGGGGATGTTGGGTCGTAGGATTATCGGGGTACATCCGGAGTACACCCACTGGAGTGTTTGGGGCTATGCCGGCTTATCGTGATCGTGATCGCGGTTCGAGGATCGTGAATGAAGACCAGTGAAGATTGGTGTATAGGGGTTATGTTAAATGTATCCTTTTAAATGTGTGGTTATTTAAGCTATCATTGGTTCTTTAAATTGTCTAATTGTTATTGTTGTTTAATTATATTACCTATTGCATTGCACGCCCCGGGACCTTATCCCTCACTGGGCAGCAGTGGTTGCTCATACCTCGCTAACATGTTTCAGGTGGCGCAGTTGGGGGAGTTGCATTAGTTGCTGTGTCTAGTTGCCTGAGGTGGACTATGTTCTTGTTGATGAGAGTAGGACTTGTTTTCTTTACTTTATGTTCTATTTTGTAACCTAAGTGATATGTGTATATTATATAGTTTGCAAATTGAGGGATAGATGTTGTAGTGGTAGATTTAGAACCATGGCATGTAATAACTTATATTTCTGCTATTAGCTTCTTCCCATGCTTGGGAGTGAATGACTGGTTGTTTTCAATTTCTAAGAATACTTAAAAGCTATCATGGAGTGGCATGATAAGCGGTTTTGTAAAGAAGTTAAGTTATGAATGCATGCTTGTCTGTATCTAAACTGTTTGTATGTCTTAAGGCTCGGATGGCCTTAAAGCTAAGATCTTTAGTTATAAATGAATGTCTTGTTATGTTATGGCTTTATTGAGTGTTTACAGGTTTTTAGAATGTCCATGGTACAGGGGAGACTCTGTCCGTGTGTCGGGTCCGGACTTAACCATTAGGAAAAATTTTGTGACCGGGCTTGGTATTGGGTTGAGAATAGCATGGTCATTAGAGCCTCCGGTCTCGTGAGGGATCGGGGCATTACAGGTGGTATCAGAGCTTAGTTAGCTCTCAGCCGGGATAGGGTCCTCGGCCTGTCGGGTAGTAAACCTTGTGTGTGTGCTTGTTAAGTGTGTCTTGAATTGATTGTGTGCACCTATGTGATATAGTTATGTGTTATGTCCTAAATGTGTGCTGAGTGAAGTGAAGTTGCATCGAATTGACCTAGTGAAACGTTATCTGCTTGAATTATTGATTGCAACATATATACTTGAGCATTTTGAATTAAGTTTTGTTGTAAATTGAATTGGTTTTGTTATGATTCGCACTGGAATGACTTTGTTGCTTACATTGCTTTATATGTTCTTTTATAATCATGCTTGAATAATAGTTTAAAGAATGTTTATACACATGCAATAGTTTGGCATTCATATGTAGCCCGTCGAATGGTAAGAAAGACTTCTTCCTCCCCCTAAAGAGAAGTGATTAGCAACAGGCCCTCCAAGTTGTGTGGATTGGCAGGAATAAGAGGCAATTAATCAGCCCTTTATTTGGGAATTGGTGTTGTAGGCGGAGCTCAGTTATTGGGATTACTTTCAAGACATTCTTCTCCGCTCAGCAGTCAGAAATGAATGACTTCCTTTGGGATTTCTATATGACCGTTCTCTCGGTTTTCTTATTGAGTATTCTTCTAGTATTTTCTTGCTGGTATTACTCGGAAGACTTAGTTTGGGATTCTAATCAGCCTTATTATATGGAATTATCTTCGGTATTTGTACTCTAAATTCTTATTGGTATTTTCTCGCCACTGTTAGTTGGGATTCTATTCTTCTATGGTATTCGTGTCAGCGGGATTCTTATTTAGATTTCGAAGTAGCATATCTATTGGAGCCTTTATTTGGCCTTATTACGTGAGGTTCGTAGGCAATACTACTGGGATTTCTTAATGAGCTCCCACGAGAGTTCGTATATGGTATTCTTGCTTAGCAACTGATGACGAGTAATCAGAGTTGGTTTTTAGTTGTTGTGGAGTTCCCTTGTGAAGAAGAATTGCGTGGATGCAATTTGTTTAAGGGGGAGATGATGTGACGCCCGAGATTCTACCGTACACATTTTTAAATGTTGCATCCATTAATTGCGCATTAAATTCTGTGTTTTACCTCTTGTCTTTCTTGGTCACTATTTATTCCATTTTTAACTTGCATTATATTAGTGAATTAGCATTTTTATTAAATCATATTAATTGTTAAAGGAATGGGAAAAATGTGCAATTGAGCTAGAAGCGATAGGAGCACTCGTTTAGAAAATGTTTTAATGGTTTAATGAATAGTATTACGTAACATAACTTAGTAATTTAATTAGCTAGCATATATTCTTCACCTTAGGCTCATTTTAAGGTTATCAACGTTCATTTTAGTGGACCACTAAGCACCTAACTTGACCCCATTTAATATATATGCTCATACAACACCACCTAGCTCGTAACTTAACAAAACACAAAAAAAAAAAGAAGAGAAGATGCAGGAATTACTGTAGCAAATCCGAGAATAGCATAGGAGGATAAATAGAGATTTTTGCTCAACAAATCTTCAAGCCAAGCCAAGCCAAGCTAGGAGCAAGTAGTTTAGGGTGTTTGCTAGCCTCCCGAGAGTTCCTACGCGCATTGGTGAGGGATTTCACGGTTTATTTTCGCATTTTAAATAGTTGCTATTTTCTTGATTTGTTGAAAATGTGACCAAATGATATTGTATTGATTATCTATGTTATTATACCTTGTTTATAAGTGCTAGAGAACATATTTGAGCCATTATTTCGCTTTTTAAACGGTTAGAATCGTTAGTTTGATTTATGAGGTGAATAGTGACATTTTTCTAGGGTTTTGTGTAATTGCACGTATTGGTTTGATTCAACACTCCTAATAGATGCCTTAGGTGCTAATGAAGGTAGTCTAATAGCCCCGTGCACTTGCATTGCTCTAAAATCGCATAAAACGTGAAATAGCCGACTTTAACAAAGGGCTTTCGGGGTTAATGTGAATCCGGGTGGATTCGGGCTTCACTTCTAGTATTCTTAGGCTACCTAGGTGCTATAGAAGCTTTGATAACCCTTGTTTGAAGCCCGGATAAGGTATGTGTAGTTTAAAGCCATAAGAGGGAATTTGGGGCTTTCGGGGTATTTGCGGGCGTTTGAATGAGTTAGAGGGTTGAGATGGTTCCTTGAGGGTTAGTTAGAAGGTTGGGAGAGTTTCCCTTGAAAATGGAATCATTAACTTTGGTTTGGAAGAGAAATAGTTTGAAAAACAAAGGGGTTTAGGTGCAATTTCGGTTGACTCACGCTTCTAAACCCATGGCATGACTTCTTGGGTGTTTATATGTGGTTTCAAGTTGATTTGGAGCTTTTGGTATGATCCTATGCTCATCTTGTATATGTCCCTTTGTAAAACTGCTTATTTGCTTATATAATTGTTTCTATTCTAACTGCATCGAGGTCAACCTACTTTGTTGATCCTCCTATGTGTTATTGCTTCTATTATTGATATTAACTTGCCATTGTAAAGTGCATTGTATAGTGGTTGCGCAACCATAGTGTCAGGGGCGGATGTGTTGAATATCGGCTGGGCGGCAGAGGGCTTATCGGTGGATATTCAAACTCCGTGCCCTAGTCCCTCATTCACCTGGTCCAGAGATTGCCAGGGGATGTTGCGTCGTAGGATTATCGGGGTACATCCGGAGTACACCCACTGGAGTGTTTGGGGCTATGCCGGCTTATCGTGATCGTGATCGCGGTTCAAGGATCGTGAATGAAGACCAGTGAAGATTGGTGTATAGGGGTTATGTGAAATGTATCCTTTTAAATGTGTGGTTATTTAAGCTATCATTGGTTCTTTAAATTGTCTAATTGTTATTGTTGTTTAACTATATTACCTATTGCATTGCACGCCCCGGGACCTTATCCCTCACTGGGCAACAGTGGTTGCTCATACCTCGCTAACATGTTTCAGGTGGCGCAGTTGGAGGAGTTGCATTAGTTGCTGTGTCTAGTTGCCTGAGGTGGACTATGTTCTTGTTGATGAGAGTAGGACTTGTTTTCTTTACTTTATGTTCTATTTTGTAACCTAAGTGATATGTGTATATTATATAGTTTGCAAATTGAGGGATAGATGTTGTAGTGGTAGATTTAGAACCATGGCATGTAATAACTTATATTTCTGCTATTAGCTTCTTCGCATGCTTGGGAGTGAATGACTGGTTGTTTTCAATTTCTAAGAATACTTAAAAGCTATCATGGATTGGAATGATAAGCGGTTTTGTAAAGAAGTTAAGTTATGAATGCATGCTTGTCTGTATCTAAACTGTTTGTATGTCTTAAGGCTCGGATGTCCTTAAAGCTAAGATCTTTAGTTATAAATGAATGTCTTGTTATGTTATGGCTTTATTGAGTGTTTACAGGTTTTCAGAATGTCCACGGTACAGGGGAGACTCTGTCCGTGTGTCGGGTCCGGACTTAACCATTAGGAAAAATTTTGTGACTGGGCTTGGTATTGGGTTGATAATAGCATGGTCATTAGAGCCTCCGGTCTCGTGAGGGATCGGGGCGTTACAGTGTCCACGTCCATGTCTATGTCCACGTCCTTGTCTTGTCCTTGTCCACGTCCTCGTCTTCTTTGGCTTCTTCCATTGCCAAGTTCTCAATCTCCTCGATTGAGGTTGAGTTTGGCTTGTAATACTTGGTCTAGTGATTCCTTATTCCTTCTCTTGATCTTCTCTTAATGTACTTGAAGCTTACCAGTGAGTTTATCAATGGTCATTTTCTCTAGATCATTAGATTCTTCAATTTCTACTACTATATGGTCAAATTTTGAATCTAATGATCGGATAATTTTTTCAATGACCCGAACATCATCCATGTTTTCACCATTTGTTTGTAGTTGATTAACTATGGATTGAACTCTTGAAACATAATCGGAGATTGACTCAGATTCTTTCATTTATAAATTTTCAAACTCAACTCTAAGAGCTTGAAGACGGACTTTTATTACCTTATCAACTCCTTGGTATGCTTTCTCAAGAATCTCCCATGCTTTCTTAGCTGTTGAAGCTTGGGCAATCTTCTTAAATGTGGCATCATCTACGGCTTGTTGGATGATTGAAAGAGCCTTTTGATCTTTCATCTTAGACTCCTTCAAAGCCTTCTTTTGTGCTTGAGTAAGAGTGGCCTCATCTTCGGGTACTTCATAGCCTTCTTTAACATCACATATATCTTGGCCGCCAAGATATGTCTTCATTTGGATGCTCCACCTTCTATAGTTGTCATTGAAGAGCCTTGGAAATGGGAATGCTACACTTGATGTCGTCATAACCTAGCTCTTGATACCACTTTGTTGTGATAGGCCTAGACTAATTTAGAGAACTAGAACTTATGTAGAAAATATTTTTAGAAGTGGAATAGGAGAATTTTGGAGGAACCAGAGAACTTGTATTGAAGAGAATATTTTGATTTTGGCTTGGTTACAAATGCTTGAAGTTACCCCCTATTTATAGGTGTTTAAGCAGTATTCTATACACAAGATATTTTAAAGATTCTTAGAATATGCTAGATAATATTCCTAGATCGTTCTAGCTAGTCAAATAAAATATTTCTCTCTAGATGTTTCCTAGATGCTTCCTAGAAAATATCTCAACTTCAAGATTTCTCTAGATATAGGGCTTGGGCTTATAATTGGGCAATGCTCTTATTTTTTTTGGGCCAAGTGAGTAAATATTTTAGCTAGCCCAAATACTTGATGTCCAATTTACCTTAGCCCAAATTCAAGTTTACTTTCCAACACCACCTGCAGCAACACAAATATAAAGTTTTACAATCTTTTAACTTTAATCATACTCATTTTTTCAGCGAACAGGTTCAGTGTAGCTATTTTTTATAAATTAAAAAGATAAAAGTGGTCAAATAAGAGTTGACCGTTGTTGTATAATCGAGGAGAATGATGCTACCCATTTGAAGTTTTTTCTTTTCTACCCACCATCCTTACTTGCACTACCCCCAATAGATTCATATCTGAAATGCGAACCAGATTTTGCTGAGTTGTTTGAAGCACAGTGCAGTGAAATTTGCACTTAATCATCATTTAGATAAGGTAGTGTGTTGGTAATGTGCAAGGTCAAAGATCAAGGTGCACATAACATGTTTCTACATTTATTGAATAACACAAAAGGCTCATTCGCGCTCAATTCTTTTTTTTTAAATTATTTATCTTAATCTTCTTCTCGCATTTCTCTCTTGTAAGAGATTAAATGAAATGAGGAAAGAGCCTAACGAAATGAAGAATGTAATGAACATTTTGCATTCAAACTTACATGAAATGTATGTTCTATGACTCGGGCAGAAATACATGTACAAGAGAGAAAAATCAAAAAGCACGTAAACAAGAGCATAGGGCGGGCCATGTTCAAATGAAAGGTACAAAGCAAGAAATGAATGGTACAAAGCAAGCTAGGAACGATGGGCTATTTATAGGAGCTCGTTGAGCAAGGGAGGAAGGTGATATATTAGATCACATGAAACACGTTTAGTTACGAGCATAGTTATCGTAATCGTACCATTCGCGATACAAATTTCAATACGATTCACCTAAAAATCGATACGAATCAATGGGCAAATCGTAAATTTGTATGAATCGCATGCCAAATCATGAAAAAGGTACCGAATTGTAACGGATTAGCTGATTCACCGATTCATCTGATTTACTGCTATGATGTTTTTTTTTCTCTTCTATCTGACGCTATGGTGTTTGTTAGTGGAGAAACCAAAGAAAATGAAATAGGACATGTGGAGAAAACATTGAGTGGAAGAAACACTACAAGAAAAAAAGGCTAACGTTACGAACATTTTCCGTAGCCTAGCAGTAGCCAACTTAGGACGGGCTACAAATATGCTATGAAACCTCGTCCGTAGCTAAAAGTCCTGTAGTCAAATTGATATTCCGTAGCCCATTCATAGTCAATTTTGAAAATAAATTTGTATTTATTTTTTATAACTTTCGTAGCAAAATAGTCGTAGCCCATCTATAGCCAACTAAAATTTTGACTTTTTTTTATTAATTATTAATTCCCGTAACAAAGTCGTAGTCGTTTCGATCGTAAATCGATCGTTGCCTACAACTATGGATTAGTATCTGTAGAATTTTGGTAGCCACCTATTCGGTAGCCAATCCATAGCCAATTGTCGCCAAATATTCGTAGCCAATTCGTACCTTTTATTGACACATTTCCATAGGCAATTCGTAGCCTTTTGTCGACACATTTTCGTCACCAATTTGTAGCCATTTGTCGTCACATATCGGTAGCCAATTCGTTGCCTTTTGTCGACACATTTTTGTAGTCAATCCATAGCCATTTGTCACCACATATTGGTAGCCAATCCGTTGCCCAATTCCGTAGCCATTTGTCAGTCGAAAAACGGTGGCTAATTGTTTATCGCTATTCCGTCACCTAATAATTATTAATTATTCTGAAAATAATATGAAATATAAATAAAAGAAATAAATCAAATTTACACAACAAAACGTAAAATTAAATATCCAAAATCATATTTACATAACGCATCTTTTAAATTCACAAAAATATTAAAATATTGTTCGAAATTAGTTTCTAAAATTGTCCAAAAAAACCAAATCCTAAATGTACCATTGATCACATTGATTGGGCTAATGTTGTGGTTAAGGGTGTTTTAGCAGATCAATTGTCATGACCTAATTTTTCAATCACTAAAATGGTATCTGATACCCTGATAAAGACCAGGAAGCGATTATATTCAAACTTATATCAACCTCAACAATCTGTGATCATGATGTCACGGGCTTAAGAAGATTTCTCCTCCTAAGTTTGCTAAGCCACTATACATTAGCCCGAGCACTATTAACCATAAAACCATATAATCAAGCTATTAAAATTACTTCCCAATTACTAAAGCCCAAGTTTAATAAGTTACATTACATCACCTATTGATACAATAATTCTAATAAAACACATTATACAAACTTCATCACTAATAATTAAGATTACAACCACCTGATTCATATTTACAAGTCCTAGATCCATCATCTAGATCCAACTACTATGCCCAGGCCTTAAAATGATAAGGTACTAATCTAACACATAACTAAGAATCCAAAAGTTTAAAGCATTACATCAAATAGTTCATATAGCCAACTTCATCTATTACAACAAGAGGTTTATCACACAAGGGAGCTTCCCCTTCAACTTGTAGCATTGGCTCGGACTAAACTTCACCTACAATTGTCATAAAAAGGGGTGAGCTACACCTAGCTCAGCAAGGGATATCGGGGAAGGGGATTTTTGTAAACATTTTACTGTGTAAAAAACATTTTGAAAGTCGTGCCATGCACAAATGAATAGTTAATAAGAAACAAGGTAAAGCATGATAAAGAAACTAGAACAAGCATGAAGAAACAAGAGATACAATTAGAGAATGCAATCTCCTGAACATTTAATGAGAAAGAAATCAGTCACGATAATAAGCAGATAACTCTATTCCCTGAGGACCTTAAGGGACCAAGCGGGAGTAGGAAATCATATGGTAAAAGGATACAATTTCTAGAACTTTGTTGGAGATGTCTCGAACCTTTGTCAATACTATAATCTCAAGCACCAAACATGAGGGCAAAATTCGGATATACACCACAAAATTACCATGGTAGCATGTCCATCCTGGAAAGCCCAATGCTGCCCAGGCAGTACTGGAACTTTTACCATTGAGTTTGTTAGATTACATGAACAACGGGAAGTCATGGTAGCCGAGACCTAAACCTAACGGTCCAATGGCGCAAGGGGGAATCAGAACTTTTACCATGCCCAATATGAAAGGTTATAACCTTGAACATATTCTTACATATAAACATATGAACAATTATAACATCATACACGTATGCTCACTTAAACATGTAGCAATTAAAAACATGTATTCAACTTCATTTAAGCTCATTTAATATGAACCTTGATCCCATGTAAATATATTGCAATTGAAAATAATGCAAAATGAGCAAAATTGGGGCATCCAGTCGATTGATCTAGTCGACTCAATCGACCTGATCCAGTCGACCTAATCATGGTCAGTAATATCCAGTCGACTGGACTTGAATCCGGTCGACCAGATCTGTCAGCCAAACACACGAATTTTTTTGTTTCTTTTACTTGTTAACTTGTTGCCTTGCCTCTAACACCAATCAAACATTTAATACACTCAAATGACAACATATACAAGTTCAAGAATCATACTATAACACCCATGAATCAACCAATAATTCAAAGAGCACTCAAGACACCATCTAAGCCCTAATGTTCTTGACTTTCATTTTCGTTCATTGTAAGCAACTCAAACCTTCTAACACATGTATAAAACTTCACTCAACTCAAAATTTCAACCTCCACAACTCATCAAGATCATCAAATTTATATATGGAAGAAAGGCCCTAGCTTAAATAACCCATACAACACAAATCATATACCAAACTCTTAGTTTATGCACCACAAGCAAGAAGAACAACATCTATACATCATATAACCTTGGATGAGCTTTAACAAAAGCTTTTTCAAAGAATTCCTTACCTCTGCAAGAGTTTGATGTGCAAGAATGATGTTGGTAGATGCAAGATAGAGCTTAAAAATGCTTGCTAATGGCTTAGTTCTCCCTCATTCTCCTTCTTCTTTTCTTCTTCTTCTTCTTCTTCTTCTTCTTCTTCTTCTTCTTCTTTCTTTTTTCTCTTCCCAGTCATATGTGTGTGATCAAACGTATGTGTGTATGAATGTGTATATGTTTTGTTTTAAATAATAAAATATAGGTAGAATATTTGTTTTATTGCCTATTGACCAATTTGCCCTTATAACTAAATGCTTACTATTAGTTTGCCATTTTGGTTGATCTTTAACTAGTTAGTTACTAATCTTAAATCGGTAGAATTTAATTAATGCCTACGATATCTAACACGTCTCAATGAACGTAAAACGATACAAATGCACATAAAATGATGTAAATACGCATTAAATAATAAAAAAAAACATTTTGAATGCTATAAAATGTATATGACTTTTGTGCGAGGTCTCACATCAATCTCCTGTTGCAATTGCATCACGAGTTCCATGGCTTGGTTCACTTGTTGTTGCGTCTCTTGCTGTGTATTTCCTTGGTTATCAAGTTATTGCCTTAAGGACTCCGTTATTTCAATGACTTGCATGTCGACTTCTTCTTGCATGAGTCCAACTCTAGTATTGATGGCGGGAATAGAGAGTGCTTCCCTACTAATATGGACTCCTTGCGATTCGAGTCCATAGACATGCTTTTTCTTTACCCCACCAACAACTTGGTAGAAGATCTCATCAGGATTAACGGGCGGTACCGTGGGGTCTTCTTGCATCGCAAGTTGATGTTACTAGAGCATCTCCTCATATCATGACTAAAAAAAATAACATTTATAAATATTTAATATTCTTATTAAATTAAACGATAGTGAAAGTAATACACTGTATAAATACTTATTATCATCTCACTAATCTTTGGATCAGAGTACTAGATACCATCACCTTTCCCTTTATTATGGGCGACCTTGAAAATATTAGCTCTATAGACAAGGGCGTTTGTTGTCTCCGCCTACATTATTAACTTTATAAGTAGTAATTACGCATTTACTAGAATATTAAGATAGAATAATTCATGCTATTACATTTAAGTAGTTAATTTTAGTTACATACCATCCTTCTATGAACCCTTCTTGGAAGGGGGCAGTACCTGTGTAGTATACCGATTGATTTTTCTTGGCCGCTTTTGATTTCTCTATCCACTTTGGGTTGCACCATCTTAGTTACATTTGCTCCCAATTTTCTAATGTCATCTACTTAGGAGGCTTGTCAAATTTACGGGCCTTAGCCAATTGGTATTTCATTCTCTCTGTCGCCTTATAATAGAAGCAATGCTTGATATGCCCCCTATCATATGGGTGCCACTTATAATCTTTCTGCAATGACAAAAAAGTAATGCAAACATGTGTCAATTGAACATGCATGTATAAATGTACAAGTGTATAATATAATAAATATTGACTGCATTAATGTTTATAAAAACCTCAAAAGAGCAAAATCATCAGTCATTTTCTAGAATTTCTCCATAAGTAATCCAGGGTTATGTGAATCCATTTGTGAATAGTGACTTAAAATATTTTATTACCGAAGTAGGTACAAATCCCTTAACAAGTATATCAATTATATAAGTTAGTGTCACTTGCATTAGCTTATTATAACTTCAAGAACTAATAACAAAAAATTAAAGTAATTATAATTTTTTTGAATTGTCGAATGTGAGTACGTCTATCCTTCAACCATGTGGTGTATGATCGAGTGACTCGAATCCCATAGCCTGCTAGTTTGTTGTGGCAGCTGTACGTGATAATGATTTTGGCTGTTCCGTTTCCTGCTCGATGTTGGTCGTGGGCGTGGTGTGAGACCCCGTACCAAGGCCATATGCATTTTATAGCATTTCATATAATTTTGCATCATTTAATATGCATTTATATCAATTAATATGCATTTACATCATTTTTCGTGTATTTGCCTCATTTAACGTGCATCTGCATTGGTTAGCATGCAATTAAGTGTCTTAGGTATCGTAGGAATTTAATTAAACATTATTGAGTTAAGATTAGCAACTAAATAGTTAACAAGTAACTAGAATGGCAAACAAATAGATAATACTTAGTTAGAGGGGTAGGGTGGTCATTTGGGTTAAATGAAAAACATCCTACCTAATAAAACACATACATTACACTTTACACACATACAAAAATACAGCATACACACACACACACACTGAACTACACGATTGAGAGAAGAAAGAAAGAAAAGAGAAGAGAAGAAGAAGAAGAAGAAGAAGAAGAGGAAGAAGAGATTTCAATCATTTTCGAGCTATTTCCTTCTAGGGTATAAGATCAAAGGTAAGGGATGTTTTCAAAAGCTTTTCTAAAGCCATATGATTCATGGTTATGTGTTCATCTTGTTGTTGAGAAGGATTAAGATGTACATGGTTTTATATTGTGCACTTGAGCTTTATTTGATGATTGGGGATTTCATGACTTGGTATTGCGTGGTTATGGCTTATGTGTGTTCTAGGATGCTAGATTAATGTTTAAATATGGGTGTTACTCTTGAAGTGAAGTTGGTTAAGTGAGGAGACCATTTGGAAGACAAGTCTTGAGCCTTGAGTGTTGTTGATGTTTTGTTATTGCTAGTTTGGTGCCTTAATGTGTTTTGGATGGAATTGAATCTATATGTAAGTTATAGTATGCTTGTGTGATGTTGGAAATATGGTAGAAGGATGAGGATTAGGGTGTGTACAAAGGAGTTACAAGGGTGGTAGCAAGGATGGGTTGAGTTTGAGGTTGAAGATGAATTTGGTAGAGAAATCGTGTTTGTCCGGGGGTGATACCCGGTTGTGTTATCATGACCGGGTAACATGACCAGACAAATGGGTAGTGGACTGACCAAATGTCCGGACGTGATACCCATTCGTGATCAACACGACCGGACATCACAACCGGACTTCTCGTTTTTCTGTTGGACAACTTTGCGCAACAATTTTTCGAAGACCATATCTCGGTCAATTTAACTCCGAATTGAGTTACGTTTGATTGTAGAACTATCTACTTTCGAAAAAATTCTATACCAAAATCAGATTATTTGGAGTTTGGGAAAGTAGGGAACTTAACTATTTAAGATAGGCTAATGTAGAAGCGTTGAAGTTGCTTCATAGTTTCGTTCATGTTTGCATTTTGTTGTCGTTTTGATTGGTTTTAAGGTATTCTTACACCCTTCTTTGGTATATGGCTATGTTGAGTTCTTCTACATGGTATTAATATGGTTAAGCATGATGAGTATTGGTTTCATGATTATCTAAACGATACACATATCACTACATATTCGTATGAGGTTGCTACATGATTAAACGCTTGCATGATGAAGTAATTATCCTTGTCTTTTTCCACATTATGTCTTATGAATTCTAAATGCAAGGTGTTCACATGTTTACTTGCTTGACCATATGATAAGTATGTTTGACATGATTATATGGTACAAATCAAGATTAAGCTGGAATATGCTTGGTTAAGCTTGGCTCATGTATAAGTTTGAACATGCTTGGATTATGCTTGAATCATGAATACTCTTGAATATGTTTGAATCATGTAATTGCTAAGTATGCTTGATTAAGCTTGGATTAGGTATATGATTCAATATGCTTGATGGAGACAACCTCCTTCTTGTTCTCCATATGGTACCTATGTATTCTATATGTAAATGAGGTGTGACGGTGTCGCAACCTGTCTTCATTGATGTGTTTATGGGTTGCTTCCGGAGTACCCTCGTCATGGGTTGCCTCTGTAGTACCTTCTTGATTGGCGTGTTTATGGGTTGCCTCCGGAGTACCCTCCTCATTGGTTGCCTTCGTAGTGCCCTCTTGGTTGGCATGCTTATGGGTTGCCTCCTTAGTACCCTCTTCATGGGTTGTCTCTGGAGTACCCTCTTAATCAGTGTAACGGGTTATCTTCATGGAGAACCTTCTTAATTGGTGTATTGGGTTGTCTCCATGGGGTACCCTGTTAATTGTTGTACTGGGGAAAGATTTATCAAAGAAGCTTCGAGACTGGACATCTCCATCAAAGTTTGAGAAATTATATCCTTTTATTGTAAACACTCCCGCTTGGTCCCTAGTGGTATCCTCGGGGAGAAGAGTTGCCCGTATCCTCATTAATTGTACTACCACTCTCGCTTGGTACCTAGTTGTTGCTTGTTGAGATGTTTAATTTTGTTTCTTGTTACTTGATTAAGACTGGGGTTAATTTGTTCTTGTTAGTCTTGCAAATTTTCATATTCTTGTAACTGTTGTATATGCATAGCATGATTTTAGAACGAAGCTTTTGAAAAGATAAAACCTTTGTGAAAATCCTTCATGTTTCCTCTCTCGCTGAGCTATATGCAGGATTAGTTCACCTCACTTTCAACATTTTAGGTGAAGATTACTCGAGCAAGCTCCTATGTGGTTACAAGCTTTATTTGATGTGTTGGGAAGGGTTTCTACTCTAGTTAATCTACGTGCTTACTTGTGGAGAATTAGTCTCTTGTTGTAACAAGATACTTGTATAAAGTGATCAATTATTATGTTGTAATATTCTTTTGATTTATTAGATACTCAACTAAGTTTGATCTTTATTCTTTTGAGACCTAGAATTAGGATGATGAACATGTGGATCTTGGTTTTGTTAATATGTACACAGGGTGATGTAATCCTTGAAGGTCGAGAACTTGGGGAAAATTTCGAAAGCCTTTTGAATTTCTTGTGGTATTTTAATGGATGTACAGGTTATTAAATTATTAATCACAGGTTTTAAAGCTATTAAGTTGTTAATCTCAGGAATAAGTGTTATGAATGTCATGTTTTGGCCTTAGCCTAGCAATAGGTCAGGGTCAGGACGTGACACGTGGCATTAACACAACGATCCTCATTAGTAACTCAGATGTCAGACAATGGGGTATATAGTCCGGTGGAATGAATCGACTTCCTCGGAGTACTAGGGGACTCACTGTCACCTTCACCACGTGTTGCGGAGGACGAAGATGATGGCATGCCGGATCGTGACTTATGTGCTTGCGATCTACCAGCTCTAACCATGATTGCTACAAAAAAAAACATAAGATACACACATATGTACAATATATTCTATAAATTAAGAGATATTATAACCAATTTTCATTATAATTTTCGATTATCAATCATACAATTCATATACAATTGACATACAAAATTTTAAATATATAGGTACAAATTCTCAATCAAATAATTCATTGTCTTCAGATTCTAAGTTATTATCGGAGTCACTTTCATGATCTTCATCATCATTGTAGCCATAGTCCTCATGCTTTTCTTTTACATCTCCAACCACAACAATGCATTTACCTGATTTAAGACAATGCAATACGACATCATCATGATCATCTGATTGTATCAATGTCATGTCCATCTCATTGGACTGAAAAGTCGATTGTTCATTTTTATCATTATCATCATTGTTCCTATACACATCAAATTGGTTCCTTGATCTGATCTTGCATACAACTGACCAAGCTGCCCATTCTCTCTTAACACTAGGATACCTGACGTAGTATGCTTGATGTGTATGCTTGGCTAAGACAAATGGGTCATACTTTGGGTATTTTTTCTTCACATTTATATCAATCAACCGATATTTCAGATTAACTTTTAATCCCTTATCATTGTGAGAATTGTACCACTCACACTTGAAAAAGACAAATCTTATGCGCTTCAAAGTTCCATTATGGTATTCTAACTCAATAATATCAGTCAACATACCATAATAACCACTCTCCTCATTATTAGACGTTGTCCCTTTCATAGTGAGTCCACTATTCATTGTTGCCTTTGAAGATCTATACTCTAAAGTGTGGAATCTGTACCCATTCACCAAGTACTTTGACCATGTACTGACCACCTTACTTAGACCCATTAAAATGGGTAAACTAGGGACAATAATAAATGTCAAGGTCGAAATGAGTCGAATATATAATTAGGGACGTTAAAGACAAATAATACTAACATGGTGACGTAACCAAGTCGAAAAACATTTGTCAGTGCTGTTATTGATTTATGAATCAACAAATTATGGGTTCTTCATTCGAAGATCATCCTCAAACGTCTTGTATAATATTAATTAGTGGATTATATATGTAATGTGTATTAATAGAACTAAGGAGTTGAGTCATGAACTTACTTAATATATGGGGACACCTCTTCGCAATTCATCAAAACACATAAGTGAGAAGTATTGAAATCTTGATCATCTAAATCTTTAGAAATCATCTTCCCCATCGGAGGACCTGGATGTTTGAATATGGGTAAGCACCCTTCAGGGTAATTCGCATCCACAGACTCTATATTTCGACCGATGTTTCTTGTTTTTGTTTGCATATGCAATTCGAAATAATATGAACAAAAAGTCAACATTTCAAGGATAAGATATGCCTCACAGATAGATCCCTCAACACGTACTTTATTCTTTACATTTCTCTTCAAAAGATGCAAAAACCTCTCAAAAGGGTACATCCACCGATATTGTACAGGACTGCCACAAATTGCTTCATGAGCCAAGTGTACTGGCAAATGCTCCATTAAGTCAAAGAAGGCTAGAGGTAAGATCTTTTCCAACTTACAAATTAAGGGTGATCACAATATTTTTTTGCATTCTTTCAAGGTCAATTCTTTCAAGAGACGTGCAACAAATGTTTCTGAAAAACAAGCTTAGTTTGGTAAAAGGTTCCCATACAATATTTGGCAATAACTCTCGTAAGGCTATAGGAAGCAATCTCTCCATAAATACATGACAATCATGGTTCTTCATATGTGACAACTTCAAATCGTTCATATTAACACATCTTGCTATATTTGATGCATATCTATCAAGGAATTTTAACTCTTTTATCCACTCCAAAATTGCTTCCCTAGAGGGAATCAAGAGAGAATGCACGACCATTTTCATCACGCTATCTCTAATGCATAATTCAGGTTGATCATAAATTCTCTCAATATCAGCCCTTGAATTTTTTGTATCCTTTGTCTTCTCCTTCATGTTCATTATAGTGTTAAAGACATTATCAAAAACATTCTTCTCTATGTGCATGACGTTTAAATTATGACGCATAAGGTGTAACCGCCAATAAGGTAAATCCCAAAAGATATTTTTTTTTTGTCTAGTTATGCCTTCTTTCAAACTATCTATTTTATCTTTAGCCAGCTCATTTATGTTTGGAAGATCTCGATCTTTATGCACATGTCCTTACCACTCAATCTCGGCGGAGGGTCCGATTTCTCTATCATATTTTTTCGAAAGTTTTTCATGTCTTGTTAAAAGGGGTGATTTCTCGGTAAGAACTGCCGATGGTAGTCAAAGAAATAATTCTTTCTCCTTGCAATCAATTGAAATGTCTTAAAAGATCCTATACAATACGGACATGACAATCGCCCTTGCGTACTCCAGCCAAATAACATGCCATATGATGGGAAATCATTAATTGTCCACATTAAAGCTACACTCAATTAGAAATTGGACTTGGACGACACATCATAACAAGGTACCCCTACTTCCCATAATTTAATCAACTGTTCAATCAAAGGCTCAAGGAATATATCTATATTCTTTCCCAAACTCTTTGGCCTAGGAATAAGAAGGGTCAAGAACATTACAAGATCCATCATACACATCCATGGTGGAAGATTGTACGGTGTGATTATCATAGGCCAACATAAATAAGGTTGAGAAGAAGAGTTGAACGGGTTAAAACCATAAGAAGAAAGTTCAAGACGTACATTTCTAGGTTTAGAGGCAAAGTATAGATATGTTCTATCAAAGTGTTTCCATGCCTCAGCATCAGATGGATGACAAAATTTTCCATTCTCAACTTGGTGTCCAAAATGCCATTGCATATGTTTAGCTGTTGTGAAAGACATGTATAATCTGGTTAACCTGGGTATTAATGGTAGATACCTCAATCGTTTGTGCACAATTGGTCTATCGTGTTTTTTTACTGTAATGACCCCCAAACCCAACCCTTCTCAGAATTAGATAGAAAATCTGTAATTACAAATCCATTCTTATTTACTTGCTACCCAAACATATAAAAAGCAGGATCAGTATTATATATTATATAACTTCTTGATTACATCCAAGGTTACAATTGTTTTGCAACTATCAGACTCTACTTATGTCAAAATGAGCCTGGATAACCAAACTACTACACAAAGCTTACTCCCCGTAATCATGGCTATAGTACAAACCATAGGCTATCATACAAGGTCCGAAACCGATGTCTACTAAAACTTTATTAACTATGATGTCGCAAACAAAATGGCGTGGAACGCTAAGATCCTCGAGGTCTTCATCGTGTAGGAAATGTTGGTACACATTTACATCAATATGCCTCGGGATTAGGAGATCCAAGTCTCCCATGAAGCAGAATAGGCACATTATTACTACCTGCTTCTACAACTTCTTCGGTTTTACCTGAAATGGGAGGAAAAAGAGGGTGAGCTCTTTGAAAGCTCAATGAGGATGGAATATGAGAAGTTTTGAAAACGCTTTAGGGAAGGGGCTTTTGAAAAACATGATGCGATGCAATACACATATTATAACATTAATGTACTATCCACATACAGTAAATGTTAAGATACAATAACATATAATAACTAGTAGAGATTTCTATCACATTTGATTCACGTATCAATAACAGTAGTGACATATAGATAAACAATCTTTCCTCTCTGAGGACCTCTAGGGACCAAGCGAGAGTACTTAATCACATCACGTTGCAAAAAATACATTTTGATAACACTTCCAGAGGTAGCCAGCCCCGAATCATGATTTCAACTTTTTATATCTCTTAATAGGGTACTCCAGATTGTACCCGAAATCTACGACCTAACTCTTCGAGGGTGGAGATCGCCAAGCGAAAGAGGGAATAAGACCACGATGGTCACGGGAACACTGGCAAGCCCTATAACGTCAGGCGTTCGTGAACTCTATCGTGCCTAAGGTTGGAACCCTCAATTCCTATAGCACACAAGCATGCACAAGTAATCACATAACACACAATCGATAACGTCTTTTGCAGTTTACGATCGTGTAGTTTGATAAACACATAAGTGGGGAACAACGAAAGAGGTTGTCCCCGGACAAGTACATTTAACATATTAATTCACTGGAAATTCAAATAACTCAAGTGAAGCCATAATACACCACTGACAGCATTTTGAGTAGATTGTCTTCGGAAAAATAGATACTATAAATTAACTCATTGTCGTCACTAAAAACATTTAATAAATACTATTTCAGTTGATAACTAATAAATATTTAGCAGATACTATTTTAGTTGATAACTACTAAATAACCGATAGTAAAAGTAGATAACTATACACATACGTTATAGATAAACCCAAGTTTCAATAAGATTCATGTTTCTTGCAAATTCAGTAACTTTTGATAATAAAAGGTATTAGGCCAAAGGTATTAGACCTTAGCTACTATATACAAAAGCTCAGCACCACCATCCAGAACATCTAGGCATTTAGAAACCAAAGGTTTATTTACAACTCATTCTATAATCATGCATACATTATTAAGCTATCTTTCAGGCTCATTTAGTAATATATTAAGTCCATTAGCATAGACGTAACTTATTTAAGCTAATACACTTTACCTTATTTTACAATTCATTCCAGCTTTTAGCTACTCAATATCTAACTCTTAATCTTTAACAAGACTAAATATCATTTAAATTCGTTCTCCAGCATTACTAAAAGAACAATTCTAGCTCAAACGAATCATGACTCAATTAAAATTTAACTAGTATATTTCTAGGAATGCTATTTTTAACTAAATGTATTCTTAAAAATAATAAATTAGCTTATATAATAATGCACTTATCAAAACTACTTCCTCATACAGGAACAAATCTCGCAAGCTTGATAAAGGTGAAACAAAATTACTCTAGTTTCAAGATTTTACATACTAGCATTCGAAGAACGAAGGCATAAACTTATACATTTACATTAACAACCGTTCATGCACAAACTAGTTACTCCAAACGAAACGTAAGCAAGTAGTGATACTTTTAAGTAAATACCCTCACATAAGCTTATTAAAACCACACGTTAAACATATGTATATATATAAATATGCAGCTCTTATTAAATCTCATCACATATATTTTTATAGGTTAAATAGTTTTGTACTGCCTATGTCCCAAACTAATAAACGCAAGATAAGTAAAACATAGCTAAGTACTTTCAAGTTTCGACACGGCTTCTTCCTTACATAAACTAAACAAATGAGATGCTATTTTAAAAAAAACTCCCTCACCTTCAACGTGGAGCTACTGCCTTTCTTCACATTCTGGTAGCTTAGGATTCATTACAACATGTTTCATTTGTTGTTATTATATAGTGGCAGTTGAATTGGGTTTGGTAGAGTTAACCATATAAAATGCGTAACTATGGCAATCTTCTAGCCTAAACACATCTTTTTCTTTGTAGAATTAATCACGGTATATATATATATATATACAATACCAAAGCACAAATGCTCAAAGAAAAGACTTCATATAATACTGGCAATGCTTTTAAAAATCTTCACCTTGCTATTTGTGGCTCACAAATGCTACGTTATAACTATATGATATATGTATGTAAACTATCTTGTGTGTTGTTTCCTAATTGTCAAAGGTGCAAGCTATTTATAAGTTCTTAGTTGATCTTCAATTGGGTTAGGGTGGCAGTGAAGGCAGTAGGGTGACATGATGATAAAGCTTTGCATTTGGCGATGGAAGGCTAATGACCAGGTGGCAGTCTTTCATGTGCAGCTAAGTGATGTCGTGGTTTGCTCGTTATTGCATGAATGAAAATTCGAAGCCACCTTGCAAGCTAACAATGTTATCATGGCTTACTCTATAACGGTTTGCTCGATGACAAATCAATGCTAGCTTAGAATAATTTTAGCTATAATGATGATCTTAGTGTGTCGTGTCTGCCATGCAATGTCAAGCTTTGTGAGTCATTTATTTGGATGAAGGTGATGGTGCCAAGGTCGAAGATGGATGGCTACAAGCTAGGGAGCTAAAGCTGCTGCATTTTAATTGGTTAAGGCAATGGTGGATTTGTCCATTCTTAACAAGCTGCTTATTCAGAGGCTATGGTAATAGTTTAATAAGCAAATGTTTTGAGCTTATCTAAGATGAGGCGTGTAAGTGGTTTGGCTATAGCGAAATTAAAAGCTAAAAAGTTATATATCAATCTTTTCTTTCTAATGAAGAATGGTGTTTAGTTTTGTTTTATTGGTAGATGCCTATACTTAAATTACCCAATGTACAATTTGTTACATCCTTATTTTTGTTTTAAAAGTTAAGATTACTATGTTGTATTAATTTAAGCATCTTAGTAGCAACCTAAGAATTTCCAAACTACTTCGTGTTTCCAAAAATGCTTACTTGATATACTGATTCTTTTCTTTCTTCTCATCTAAGATTGCTACAAAATTGTGTGTTTTCTCAAGATTACTACAAGTTAGATAATTCCTGATAAACTTTGTATTTTAGTAGCCATATTCTAAGATAGCTATTATATAAATTATCTTCCACAATTGCTAATCTTAATTCAAATACTTAATTCTTTTCCTAATTTATTTAAAAACTTTCAGTAATAACCCGAAGTACCTATTAGATTAAATTACTTAATATTTATACTAACTTTTTTATTTTTTTATAAGTTAAGGTTATTATATTTATTATTATTATTTTTTTAATAATATGTTCTGATATTAGTTAACCTGATTTTGTCATTTACATCTTCAAAACTATTTTATAAGCTATTCCCTAATCATTTCCTATATGTCTTATAATTACATTATTTTCCTAGTAATTCTGATAAAGTCTTTTAGAACAACCCTAGCCAAACCATGCTTAAGTGCTATATATAAATTCAAAGGGAATTATATACTAAATTTAACTGCTATGTCTAATTACTTTCAAACAAATTGGGGTACACACAAGTTCCCTATCATACCTACTAGGTTAGTCTTTTCTTGTTAAATTGAAATGAATGCTTAGTTTGATATGCTAATTTTTAGTTTCTAAGTTTACATTAATCCTTAAAAGACACGAATACCGAGCACTTAGTATAATACCATTAACCGTGACGCTATACAACTATATTAATATTTTAATGCTCGAAAATTGAATATGAGGCCTCACATTTACCAACTTCTGTAGGTTTAAACCTTGGGTGACCATACCTTGGACAAGATTTGAGTTGATCTCAATCTTTGTAATGTAACGTACATCCATTTACACACACGTCATGCAACTCAAACCAAAAGGACTCATTTCTCTCTTAAACCTCTAGTAGTTCTTAGGCAAAATGTTATCCTTGGGCAACATTCTTTGAATAGCTTCAACAATTTGATTAAAACAATGTTCAGACATATTCTCATCTGACTTGATATTCAACAACAAAGACACCGCTGACAGATGAGTGACCTCACATGCACTCCACAAAGGCTCATCTGTAGTTTTTAATAGATCATAAAAATATTTTGACTCCATATTAGGCTCCTCTTCAATTGGTTAATTAGGAGTTGGTGGTACATTTGATGGGCCAAATGCGTCAAATACCATTGTTCTATAACTATTTCCTTTATCATTTCCAAAATGATCACAAACATTATGGTTGTTGTTCTAATTGAGGTCATTATGCTCCCCGTATGAAGTCCAAACATAGTAATGCCTCATGAACCCCCATGAGTAGAGATAATGTCTATAAGTATGAGGTCCTTAAAGTCACAATTCTAACATTTCGCACAAGGATATCTAATTTTGTCTACATCTATGTACTTTCGTTGACTACACGCAGAATGAATGAATTCTTTGTCTACACCATGAACGAACTTAGGATTTAATGCTCCCTTGGATGCTAATCGATCATTCATCAACTGTTGTCGAAGTGTTTCCATTTTCTCAGCTTCTGAATCATAATATATGTTCATTGCAATAAAAAAATTAATAGTAGAAGATACGGTTAAGTAATGAGCCCAAGGTATGGTTAATTAAACACAATTTATGACTCACTAGTTAATCTATTGTTAATTAATTACAACAAATATCACTACAATACAACATTGATGTCAAATATACTACCAAATATTTATGTCAAAACCTCACTAAAAAATTAAAAATAAACATAACATTAAATAAAAATAATAATAGATTGAACAAATGAAAAAAAAATAATGACACATATGGAGATATATATTATACACATATATAAATACGTCTATACGAGACAAAAAAATATGAAAAATGTATACAATAAAATACTTACTTGTAGAAAAGAGAAAGAGAGAGAGATGGTGGTGGTGTCTTTAGTGGTGATGGTGGTGGACTTGATGGTGGTGGTGGTGGTGGTGATGGTGCCCTAGATGGTAGTAATGGTACCCTAGATAG
This sequence comes from Ehretia macrophylla, assembly GCA_037974665.1. Classification (NCBI taxonomy): domain Eukaryota; kingdom Viridiplantae; phylum Streptophyta; class Magnoliopsida; order Boraginales; family Ehretiaceae; genus Ehretia; species Ehretia macrophylla. The sequence goes on from CM075768.1 coordinate 12,484,212, forward strand.
TGGTGATAGGTAGTGGTGATGGTGCCCTAGATGGTGGTGAAGAATTACCTTATGGTGGTGATAGTGCCTTTGTTAGTGGTGGTGGTGGTGGTGCCCTAGATGGTGGTGATGGTGGACCTTAATGGTGGTTGGTGGTGGTGATAGTGCCCTAAGTGGTGGTGATGGTGGACCTTGGTGGTGGTTGGTAGTTCCTTTATTGGTGGTGGTAGTAATATCCTTGGTGTAGGTCTCGTTGGTGATGGTAGTGGTCTTGGTAATGATGGTGGTGGTAGTAATAGTGGTGAGAGAGAAAAATAATATTTTTTAAGAGAAAGTAAGAGTTGTGATAACCCGAACCCGGCATGCATTTAATGGCATTTAATTGCATTTAACTAGTGACATCTTAAATGTTAGCATTGGATTATGTGTTTACTTTTAGTTGAACATTTATTTGTAGCTCTATTTTCATATTTCTTTTAGAAGTAACTAAAATAATACTTGAGCTAATTATTCTAACGGAATATCACCAATTTTTCATATTGATGTCAATCGGTTTTATTTTTCTTGCACTTAAAGGTTCGGTTTTCAATTAAATGAAAAGTAGCTCCGAGCCGGAGTAAATTTTAAACTATAATGCTTTTCAAAATGATATATTTCTTAGATTCTTCGAGATTTAATTGTTATTCTTTTGTTGTCGCAACGTGCATTGCATATCAAGAGCGTTAGCTAGGAAACGGTTTCCAGTCCTCAGTAAATAGTGAAGTTAGTATTTAGATGACTAAAATTTTATAATTTAATTGTTGCTAGCTAGAATTAATTTTGGTGTTAGTTATTTAGCTTAAAAATGCACAAAAATAAGCCATTTTGACTAGTTTTTAAGTTGTTTGACCAACCTTGACCAACTTTGACAAAATTTTCACCATTTTAAGCTAAAACAAAGCAAAATAAAAATAAAAAATAGAGCTGAAATCAGAGAGGGCAGGGCCGAAAATGAGGGAAAGAAAAAAGAAAAGAAAATTCAACTTCAAATCATCAAATCTTCACGTGAGCTTGCACGGGGTGGTTTCCGAGGCATCCTACGAGGTTTTCCTGGCATCTAGGAGCATCTAAGGTGAGGGTTTCATCGTTATTTGCGCATTTGAAATATTTGTATCTAAACTTTGATTTTTAGAAATTATCTGTAGATTGCTGTTTAAATCATTTTGATGCTTCTAGAATGTTCCTTGGCAATTGTAGAACATGTATTTATAGCTTTTTAACATTTTTTGCGGTTAAATGTTGAGATTGGAATATAAAGTTGTTAGTTAAATAGTGTTTTGTGAATAGTAAACCCTTGGAACGATGAACTTGCCCCGTTATGCTGTCCGTTGATGTGAAAATGTGTTAGGTATGCTAGAATGCCTAAATGTGTGGTTTAATTGGAATGTGTAATGGAAAAACAGAGAAAAATGGCTTAGTGAAAGTCGGGGTCGTTTAGGTTGACTTTAGCATTTTCTCGTTTTGCGTGATGGCATTGTTTCGGGAGCCCATGGAAGCACTTTTGGTGCGGTCGTGGTGTTGGTTGGGTGTTTGGTTGGTATAGTTGTAGTTCAAACGAGCAAAGGGGGAAAACTGGGCTTTGCGTGAATTCTAGGGTTAAGTAGGGTTTCGAAGTCTCTAGACGTGCTTTATAGTGACCTAGGAAGATTGGCGAAGTCGGTTTCCGGAACTCGTGGCTCGTTTGGAGATGGTAGTGTTTTGATAGTTGGGGCCGATTTGTGACTTTGTGTGTTTTCTTGATATTATGCCTATAGAATGCTTGTTAATGCTTATTATTGCTTGTTATGCTTGATAATGCTTATTCTGCTTGTTAGAGTTGGTTGTTGATTGAAATGTTTATCCATTGTTGAGAATGCTTGATATCTTGTTTATCGCTCGTTTATCGCCTTGTATCGAGTCTTGCATTGCATAGTGTCTCACGCGTGAGTGATGAGCCTCTCTGGGTAGCCTCGGGTTGCCAGTGTTGGTTGCTTTAGCTTCGCTGCTATTCCCATTCTCGCATGGGTTGCCTCCCAGGGAGATTTGGGTCGTAGATTTGATTGGATACTTCCGGGGTATTCCAAACTGGTGTTATAAGGTGGTTACGCGCTTATTGTCATCATTGTCAACATCAAGCTCGAGATTGATGTATCGCTCGTGAAATGGTACATTGCTCGTATGAGTGAACCATAGCCTTCAGAGTGTGGTATAGCTTTGAATGGTTATGTTATTGCTTTCTTTGATTGTTTATTGTGTTGCCAATTATATTGAATGTCTTTTTATTGATTATATTGCTTAACTATACCTATTTGCATTGCATGATCTTCTTTCTCTCTACCTCGATAACTGTCTTGCCCTCACTGAGTATATGTGTTGTGTATACTCACTCCTCACCACCATATTTCAGGAAATGCCTTGTTAGCTGGAAAGTTCGTGATTTCGTGAAAGTCCGTGCTTGAAGAGTTGTCTTGCGTGCCTATGTGACTTGAGTTGTCAAAGTTGTAAAGTTGTATGCTTTTATGTTGTATGTATTTATTGTTAAAAGAAATGTAATTTAAATCTAGCTAAGTAGTTGGAATGGTTTGATAAGTTAGATTATGTACTTAGTTAATGTAGCTTATCTTCAATGTATGTTGTAATGACAAAGAAAAAGATAGACAAATTTGATAGTCTAGCTTATACAATAGGATGGTGAAGTTTAATTGCTAAGCATGAATGTATATTTACTTGTGATTTGCATATAGGATGGGGAAGTTTAATTGCTAAGCATGAATGTATATTTACTTGTGATTTGCATGTTGTGAACCAAGGCTTGGATGGCCTTGAGGTGGTTGAATGTTTGGACATGGTATTGGTCCACTTATATGCTGTCGCAGGTTTGTTGCTTTTGCCTAGAAACAGGGGAGACTCCATCTGTCTTTCCCTAAAATTTTGCCCAGGTTTGGTTTGGGTTGTGATTAGTTTGATTGATAGAACTCCCGGTCTCGAGAGGGATCGGGATGTTACAAGAGTGAAGAGAGTTTGCGGGAAAAAAACTATTAAAAACCATTTAAACTTCAGCACTAACCAAAAAAAAAAAAAAAAACCGGGGACAAGGTTCTCCCCGGTCTCCGCTGAGGACGGGGTCGGCTGGTCGCCCCAATCATCCGGATTCATCAGCTGGCCGCCTACGGACAAGGGGCTGGCTTCGGCGGGGACTGGGGACAGCCCTATCTATAGTCACCTCGCCGGCTGGCCGGTCGGCGAGCCGTGAGCTACACTTTTTTTATTTTTTATTTTGGTTAAAAAAGGTTAAAAATCAGCAAACCCACCCCAAACCGTATTTTCTTCCCCAACTTCACATCTCTTCATATTCTCTTCTAAAACTCTCTCAAAATCTCTCTAAAATTCTCAAAAACTAGCCATTAAATCTCAAAATTTCTTCTACTATCACATTACCCACTTCCCAAAACATCAAAATCTCCAAAGAGTTTTTCCAAACACCAATTTCTTTAACCCTTAAGCCAAAAAAACTCAAAATGTCTCTCTAAAATTCTCAAAATCTAGCCATTAAACCTCAAAATTCCATAATCACATTACCCACTTGCCAAAACCTCAAAATCTCCAAAGAGTTTTTTCAAACCCCAATTTCTTCAAGCCCTAAGCCAAAAAATAGGTAAAGTTCTCTTAAACTCAAAATCTAGCCTTTAAATATCAATTTTTTTCCATAATTATATTACTCACTTTTCAAAACCTCAAAATCTTTATATTTTATCATGGTTACTACAAGAAAATGTGGGGAAAAAAACCATCCTAAGAAAACCAATACAACCTCCTCTACAAGGCTTCTAAGTCTGGATAAGGATCCTCTTCCCACACGTGCAAACAACAAGGTTGCCAAGCCAATATTGTATGGAAAGTGTTTGATAGACGAGGACATACAAGGTAACAACAAGCTTATTGGTATCAAGATCGTTACATAAACCAAGAAGAATTTAATAGACTACCTGAGGAAACCAAAGTACTCATTAAGTTTAAGGCTGCCAAGAACACTACCTTTGTTGAGAATCTAAGTTTATTGGTGATATATTGATGGAAGAAAACTTATATCGCAAAATACTTATGGAAGCTGATATTCCGGAAGAGAATATTCATGCAGAGAGAGTATCATAAATAGATGAGAACGAAAGGATGAGAGGTGATAGTTCTAGTGGTGCTTCTAGTTCCTCATATGATTTAATTTTGGAAAAACTAAATGATATCTCTTCTTCTATGGGCAACAATTATAGAACTCTCTGCCATTTCCAAACTCAACTTCAAACTTTGGAAGAACGTAGAGCGGTAGATTGTCAATATTTTGAAACTCAATTTCAGACTTTGGAAGAATATCGAGCGAAAGATCGTCAATATTTTGAAACTCAGTTTCAGTGTTTGGAAGAACGTAGAGTAGAAGATCGCCAATATTTTGAAACTCAATTTGAGGATATACAAGGTTGGCTTCTACTTATGGCTGATGACATTCGTGGTGGGTTTACCGACAATCCGAGTCGTGGAGGTCAACGTGGATGTCGTGGTCATGGAAGTTTGTGAAACCCCACTTATCTATCCTGCCTCGTTTTGTGTGTTTATTCTTGTTTTGCATGAATTGACTTGTCTTTGTACGATATGACTTAGAATGTGGTAATTTTGATATTAATACTCCTAGAACATGATAAATGTGCATTCATGAAATTTTCATAAAAAACGGAGTCAGAAATTTTATCGTCGACTTTTAGTGAATAGTATTTTCGAAACACGTCTGCTAAAATTTTGAAACTTGTCTTTTAAACCATTCTAGACCTAGTCCTCGGACTTTAATAGACCTGTGTTTGTTGAAAACGGTTTTCAAATCGGCTTAAAAATTTATTAGGATTTTTACACCGACTTTTGCAAAAATCGAGTTTTACGCCAACTCGGGTAGAATTGTTTGGATGTAAAACTTCTTGTCACCTAAAAATAACCTACTTGAGCTATCATAGGAGTTGTATATTTTTTTTTGAGCAAAGAGATAGCTAAAATGCATTTAAAAGACAAGAAAACACAAAAATACTAAGTTTACTCAACTTTGACTTTCATTAAAATGTTAACCTTTATGCATATATCACCAACACACACTAAACACAACACAAAACACACTCCTCAACACACACAAAGGGCTGAGAGTTTCATAGGAGAAAACCAAAGCTTTTCTTCAAAGTTTTGAAATCAAATTTTCATAGAAAAATCTAGTTTTTATCCGTAGAACTTCGTGCTGAGTTGGATTCCGCTTGTTGGGCACGCATTGCACACATATCAAGGCTTTTATCGCATCAAAGGTGAGAGAAAAATTCTAGATCTCAAAACTCATATTTTGTGTTTATGCGTATAAATAATTATTGAACCGTTAGAATGTTAATTTGAAGTTAGATTAGTGCTCCATGCATGCTAGGGATCATTTATATGTATTCTTGCGAGATTTGAACCGTTGTAGCATAATTATTTATTTTCGGGTATTTAAAGTTGAGTTATTTGTCATTTCTTGATTATCTTGAGTTGTATTGGTTGAAATCGATTGCCGTTGATTTCTAAAAGTTCGATAATTACGTGGTAGCGCCGTTGTAATGCCTAATTTTTGATTGTGAGGTCGGTGCTAAAGTCCGGAAATTTCAGCCATGAGACACTAGGGTTTTAGGATTATTGGGCATGATTTGGATGTGTTTTTGGTTGGTTTCCAAGGGGGATAATGTAGTTGATTGATTGGGTGAGTGATAGAAACTAATTTGGAGTGGTTTGGACAAGTAGAATGTAGGTTATGAATATTTGAAGTTTAAGTTGTCTTTATTTAAAATGTTAAATTATGCCTTTAGTTGATTGGGTGTGGTTTGAGTGATTAAATTGTGAGTTGATGATGGGTAAACTAGGGTTTGATTGAGTGTTTAATGCATGTTCGGTAGGATGGCCTACTTTGTCATCTAACTTAGTTATTAGTTGTTAAATTGATTATTGATGTTATTATGATGATAATATGATTATTGATTGATGATTGATGAATCGGGAGATAGTCAACGGAAAAGGTTGTCCTCCTGTGAATGATTGATGTTTATTATTATTACTGAGTCTTTGGTATGTGTGTGCCACCTCTCGAGCAGCATCGGGCTGTCGGGTTGATAACGGCATGACTACCAGAGACTACCTCCAGCTCGCACGACGGAGGTGTCATGGAGGGAGAGGTTATTGGGGTACCTCGGGTGCGTGAGTTTATGGGAGTCACAAGAAGGCTGTTATGATCATGATGGCATTTGGAGCTACACCAACTAGTGTATCCTTTATTGAATGGTCATTATAGATTATGTGATGATAGTATTATTGATGTTATTGTGTGTTTACTTGCTCAAATGATTATTTCCAAGGAGTATAGTGAATACTGTTAGAGATCTATCGGATCCTCACTGGGCTTATTTTATATAAGCTCACTCTCTATTATTGCATGCTTATAGGTGTTGTAGAGTAGGACTACGGGTACGTGCCTCCTGAAGAGGAAAATGTGCCTTACGTGGATGAGTCTTATGTTCCGGAGTCTTATCCTTGATGTTGTATTGTTTTACTATCTTGTATATTATCTAGTTGACTTTTATATGCTTTGTAGTTCATAATGTAAAAGATGTTGAAAAGATAATGAATTAGTTGATGCTATCTTAGTAGTCTTTCTTTTGTCTATGTTTAGGTTGCTAGGTTGGTATCAATATATTTTTGCAATGTATATTAAGGTTCATGTATTATGTTGGAACGGAGGCGTATAACAAAGAATGATTATGGTGTAATATGGTTATGTTGTATGTTGTTATTTTATTGAGGAGTTGTTTATCGTATGGTTATGGAGTTGATGTATAATGTTCTAATGAAGTTGGTTTAGAGCCTCGGTATCCTATTTACTGTCGTTATACTGCCGAAATTCTATTGCGTCCTGACTGATCGTAGGTAGGGTCGAGTTGGGGCGTGACATTTAAGTGGTATCAGACCACATGTTAGTTGTCAGCCGGGGTATTCTCGGAATGTAGGTAATGGTCTTAGCATGGAAGTATGTATGAAAAGAAAGAAAAGTGAAATATGTGTTAACATGATTAAATGATAAGTGATTATGTGATTATGTGTTTGTTTATGTGATTGGTACTTAAGTGATTTATGTGTTTTATGTGCTTAATATGAGTTTGTTATTTATGTGTTAATAGTTGTTTATAACATGTTTACATGCTATAACCTATGCTAACTCTTTGATTAGTAGAATGGCCGGTAGACCAAGGACCAGAGGTAGGCCCAAGGTAGTAGATGAGACTCCTGGTAATGCGGCACGGGGCCATGATAGGGGTGATGATCGTTTGGGGGCAACTATGGATAAGATTGCTGAGTTAATGGCCGGACAGGCCCAGTTGATAGTAGGGTAGGCTGCCCAGACTTAGGCTTGGCAGGCTCAGTTGTTGAATGTGCAGGGTAGAAACCACGGGCATGGTACCCTAAAAGAGTTCTTAGGGTATCATCCACCTAGATTTTAGGGGGAACCCGATGATCGGAAGGCTGAAGCGTGGATTAGTAAGGTGGAGAAGATTTATGATCCTCTTGATTATACCGATGAGCAGAAGGTCTCCTTTGCCGTGTACTTGCTGGATGATGAGGCAGAAGAATGGTGGCGCACGGTGAGAACTAGCTAGGCGACTCAGGGTATTCCGTATGTTTGGGGTACCTTTCTGTTAGCTTTCCAGGCAAAATATGTCCCGAGGATCGCGAGGGAGCGGAGAGAGGCTGAGTTTCTGTCTCTGATTCAAGGGGATGCCTTAGTGGCTCAGTATGAGGCCACCTTTACTCGATTGTCCAAGTATGCACCGGAATATGCGGTTGATGAGGAGCGGAAGACTCATAGATTCATGTTGGGGTTGAGGCCCGAGATTTAGGATGTGATGGCTCTGAATCGGTATGATATATTCACTGAGGCCTTTGATGCAGCTTCTAGGTTAGAAAAGAGAAAGGGGGATCAGCTTGTGTCTAGTCAGCCCAATAAGAGGATGTATCAGCCGCAGTTTCAGCAGGGTATGTATAGGCCTCCCGTACAGCAGGTTGTGTACAGGCCATCAGCTCAGTAGGGTTCTTTTAGGCCACAGGGTCAGCAGAGTTATTATCGGCCTCAGTTTCAGCAGGGGTCATATTAGGTTCAGTCCCAGTATAGGTCAGCCTAGTCTCAGGGTCAGTACAGGCCTAGTTTGGTACGGCCTCAACATCAGGCTGGTTCAGCTGTTTCTTCAGCTTCTGGTTCTTCCAAGGGTAGTGTTAGTGCATCATCACCGCAGTGTACACACTGCAAGTGCACGGGGCATGTGAAGGCCGATTGCAGAGTGAAGGCAGGGACTTGTTTAGGATGCGGCAGCAATCAGCACAGGGCGAGGGATTGCCTTAGATATTCGGGGACTGAGGGTCGGACAGCGACTCAGGGTTATCAGGGCCGACATGCGGCCCGTTCGCCTCAGCAGCAGCAGGTCCAGGCTCGGGCCTACGTAGTTGACTTGGAAGAGATGCTTGAGGAGACTGTAGTTGTGGAAGGTAACTTCCTTATACTTGATCAACTTGTTAAAGTGTTGATTGATTCTGGTACTACGCATTCTTTCATTACTCCTGCTTGTGTGCAACGTGTTAATGTGCAACCTAAAAGATTGCCTTATGTGGTTGAGATTAGTACCTCTTTGACTGATAAGTATATTACTGGCTTAGTATGTAAGGATTGTAAAATACATGTTAAGGGGCATAGTTTTCTTTCGAACCTTATCTTATTTCCTATCTGGGGGTATAATGTTATCTTGGGTATGGATTGGCTTTCTAAGTATGATGTCCAGTTAAACTGTAGAACCAAGGTAGTACAGTTTCGTTTGCCAGATCAGCCAGTAGTTGAGGTAGTAGGGAACCGGGGTGCAAAGGCGAGTTTTGTTATCTCAGCAACTAAAGCTGTTAAGTTGGTGAGTAAGGGGTGTTTGGGTTATCTAGCTTATTTGATCAACAAGCCATCTGATAAGTTACAGCTTGAGGAAGTTCCTATTATTCGGGAATATCCCAATGTATTTCCCGAGGAGTTGCCAGGGTTACCGCCAGAGAGAGATGTGGAGTTTGTGATTAATCTTGTTCCCGGTACTCAACCTATTTCTAAATCAGCATACCGGATGGCACCAGCTGAGTTGAAGGAGCTGAAGACTCAGTTGTAGGAGTTATTGGAGAAGGGATTTATTCAGCAGAGTTCTTCACCTTGGGGAGCTCCTGTTTTATTTGTGAAGAAGAAAGATGGTACCTTGAGATTGTGTATTGATTATCGTGGTTTGAATCAGGTGACCATCAAGAATAAATATCCTTTGCCACTGATTGATGAGTTGTTTGATCAACTTCAGAGAGCCAAAGTCTATTCTAAATTTGATTTGAGGTAGGGGTATTATCAACTTCGGATTCGTACGGAGGATGTTCCGAAGTCTGCCTTTAGGACTCGGTACCGGCATTATGAGTTTGTTGTTATGCCCTTTGGATTAACTAATGCACCAACAGCATTCATGGATCTTATGCATCGGGATTTTTAGCCGTATTTAGACCAGTTCGTGGTAATCTTTATTGATGATATCTTGGTCTATTCTAAATCTGAATCGGAGCACGAGCAACATCTACAGCTTGTCTTACAGAAGCTGTAGGAGCATCAATTGTTTGCCAAGTTCAGCAAATGTGAATTTTGGCTACAACGCATATCTTTTCTTGGCCATTTATCACACAGAGCGGTATTTCTATAGATCCCACTAAGATTGAAGTGGTGATATCTTGGAAACGACCAGAGAATGTTTCTGAGGTCCGTAGCTTTCTTGGCTTGGCGGGTTATTACCGTAGGTTTGTGAAGGACTTTTCTAAGATTGTTGGGCCACTTTCTAAGTTGACTCAGAAACGGACTATCTTTGCTTGGGATAAGAAGTGTGAGAGTGGGTTTCAGGAGTTGAAAAAGAGATTGACTACTGTTCCAGTACTTGCTCTACCAGAGGAGACCGATAATATGGTTATTTACAGCGATGCATCCAATGAGGGCTTGGGATGTGTTCTTATGTAGGATGGCCGAGTTATTGCCTATGCTTCCAGGAAATTGAAGCCTTATGAGGTGAATTATCCGACTCATGATCTTGAGTTGGGAGTAGTTGTCTTCGCACTGAAGAAGTGGAGTTATTATCTGTGGGGCAATAAGTTCGAGATTTTCACTAATCATAAGAGTCTGAAGTTCTTGTTCTCACAGAAGGAGTTGAATATGCGCCAGCGGAGGTGGATGGAGCTTCTTGGAGATTATAATTGTTCTATCCATTATCTGCCTGGAAAGGCAAATGTTGTAGCAAATGCTCTTAGCCGGAAGGCAAGTGTTACTTGTTTGGCTGTCAAGAAATAGGAGATTCTTGAGGAATTCACTTATTGGAGACCGGAGTCGACTCAAGTTGGGGTGATGTGTTCACATCTTCGTATTCAGCCTTTATTGCTGTCTCAGATCAGAGAAGCTCAACAACTTGATGTTAAACTTCAGAAGATCAAGGATCAGATCACGGATGATCAATCTGACTTTAAACTGCATGAGGACGGTATTCTTCGGTTTCGGAATAGGGTATGTGTTCCCGATGAACCGGGCTTGAGGTAAGGTATTTTAGAGAAAGCTCATAATTCTAAGTACACTATTCATCCCGGTGGAACCAAGATGTATTGGGATTTGAAGCAACACTATTGGTGAATAACATGAAAAGGGAGGTTGCTCAGTTTGTATCTAGATATTTGACTTGTCAGAGGGTGAAAGCCGAGCATCAACGACCTGCAGGGTTACTTCAGCCGTTGGCTATACCAGAGTAGAAGTGGAAGCATATTACGTTGGATTTCGTCACTGGTTTGCCTAGAACACCGAGGGGTAATGATGCAGTTTGGGTTGTCGTGGATCGTTTGACGAGGACAGCTCATTTTATTTTGATGAGGATGGGAGATGAGGTTACAAAGTTGGCGGGTCTTTATTTGGATCAAATTGTTAGATTTCACGGGATTCCATCTAGTTTTGTCTCAGATCGAGATCCTCGATTTACTTCTCGTTTGTGGGAGAAACTTCAGGAGACTTTGGGTACTCAATTGAGCTTCAGTACCGCGTATCATCCACAGACCGACGGTTATTCTGAGCGGACTATTCAGATTCTGGAAGATATGCTTAGGGCTTGTGTTATGGACTTCGGAAAGAGCTGGGAGAAACATCTACCACTTGTCGAGTTTGCCTATAACAATAGTTATCAAGCTACTATTGGGATGGCACCTTTCGCAGCTCTTTACGGTCGTAAGTACTGTTCACCTTTATATTGGGATAAGGTAGGGGAGATGAAGACTATTGATCCGACTATCATGCCAGAGCTTCTTGAGAAGATTGAGAATGTTCAGTTGATTAGGCAGAGAATGCTTACGGGGCAGAGTAGATTCAAGAGTTATGTTGATAAGCGTCGTCGGGACTTGGAGTTTGCAGTCGGAGATCGAATTTTCTTGAGATTGTCTCCTCGTAAGGGGTTTGCTCGTTATGGTAAAGGTGGAAAGCTGAGTCCGAGATTTGTTGGGCCGTTTGAGATTACCGGCAGGGTTGGTAAGTTAGCATATCGGTTGGCTTTACCAGAGAATTTATCTAATGTCCACGATGTATTTCACGTGTCTAATTTGCGGAAATATAATCCGGATCCTTCTCATATTCTTGAGCCAGAGCCGTTACAGCTTCATGAGAATCTGACTTATGACAAGCGTCCAATTCGTATTCTTGATTAGATAGAACGAGAGTTGAGGTCGAAGAAGATTCCGATGGTTAAGGTGTTGTGGAAGCATCACGGCATTGAGGAAGCTACTTGAGAGATACAAGATCAGATGCAATAGCAGTACCTAGATCTGTTCAGTACATCAAGAAAGAATTTCCGGGATGAAATTTCTTTAAGGGGGGAGAATGTGAAACCCCACTTTTCTATCCTGTCTCGTTTTGCATGTTTTTTCTCATTTTGCGTGAATTGACCTGTCTGTGTGCTATATGAGTTAGAATGTGATAATTTTGATATTAATACTCCAAGAACATGCTAAATGTGCATTCATGAAATTTTCATAAAAAACGGAGTTAGAAATTTTATCGTCGACTTTTAGTGAATAGTATTTTTGAAACACGTCCACTAAAATTTTGAAACTGGTCTTTTTAATCCTTCTAGACCTAGTCCTCAGACCTTAATAGACCTGTGTTTGTTGAAAACGGTTTTCAAATCGGCTTAGGAATTTATTATGGTTTTTACACCGACTTTTGCAAAAATCGAGTTTTAAGCCGACTCGGGTAGAATTGTTTAGATGTAAAACTTCTTGTCACCTAAAAATAACCTACTTGAGCTATCATAGGAGTTTCATATTTGTTTTGGGCAAAGAGATGGCTAAAATGCATTTAAAAGACAAGAAAACACAAAAATACTAAGTTTACTCAACTTTGACTTTCATTAAAATGTTGACCTTTATGCATATATCACCAACAAACACTAAACACCACACAAAACACATTCCTCAACACACACAAAGGGCCGAGAGTTTCATAGGAGAAAACCAAAGCTTTTCTTCAAAGTTTTGAAATCAAATTTTCATAGAAAAACCTAGTTTTTGTCCGTAGAACTTCGTGCTGAGTTGGATTCCGCTTGTTGGGCACGCATTGCACACATATCTAGGCTTTTATCGCATCAAAGGTGAGAGAAAAATTTTAGATCTCAAAACTCATATTTTGTGTTTATGCGTATAAATAATTATTGAACCGTTAGAATGTTAATTTAAAGTTAGATTAGTGCTCCATGCATGCTAGGGATCATTTTTATGTATTCTTGCGAGATTTGAACCATTGTAGCATAATTATTTATTTTCGGGTATTTAAAGTTGAGTTATTTGCCATTTCTTGATTATCTTGAGTTGTATTGGTTGAAATCGATTGCCGTCGATTTTTAAAATTTTGATAATTACGTTGTAGCGCCGTTGTAATGCCGAATTTTCAATTGCGAGGTCGGTGCTAAAGTCCGAAAATTTCAGCCATGAGACACTAGGGTTTTAGGGTTATTGGGCATGATTTGGATGTGTTTTGGTTGGTTTCTGAGGGGGCTAATATAGTTGATTGATTGGGTAAGTGATAGAAACTGATTTGGAGTGGTTTGGACAAGTAGAATATAGGTTACGAATATTTGAAGTTTAAGTTGTCTTTATTTAAAATGTTAAATTATGCCTTTAGTTGATTGGGTGTGGTTTGAGTGATTGAATTGTGAGTTGATGATGGGTAAACTAGGGTTTGATTGAGTGTTTAATGCATGTTCGGTTGGATGGCCTACTTTGTCGTCTAACTTAGTTATTAGTTGTTAAATTGATTATTGATATTATTATGATGATAATATGATTATTGATTGATTATTGATTGATGATTGATGAACCGGGAGATAGTCAACGGAAAAGGTTGTCCTCATGTGAATGATTGATGTTTATTATTATTGCTGAGTCTTTGGTATGTGTGTGCCACCTCTCGGGCAGCATTGGGCTGTCGGGTTGTTAACGGCATGACTACCAGAGACTACCTCCAGCTCGCATGACGGAGGTGTCATGGAAGGAGAGGTTATTGGGGTATCTCGGGTGCGTGAGTTTATGAGAGTCACAAGAAGGCTATTATGATCGTGATGGCGTTTGGAGCTACACCAACTAGTGTATCCTTTATTGAATGGTCATTATAGATTATGTGATGATAGTATTATTGATGTTATTGTGTGTTTACTTGCTCAAAGGATTATTTCCAAGGAGTATAGTGAATACTGTTAGAGATCTATCGGATCCTCACTGGACTTATTTTATATAAGCTCACTCTCTATTATTGCATGCTTACAGGTGTTGTAAAGCAGGACTACGGGTACGTGCCTCCTGAAGAGGAAAATATGCCTTACGTGGATGAGTCTTATGTTCCAGAGTCTTATCCTTGATGTTGTATTGTTTTACTATCTTGTATATTATCTAGTTGACTTTTATATGATTTGTAGTTCATAATGTAAAAGATGTTGAAAAGATAATGAATTAGTTGATGCTATCTTAGTAGTCTTTCTTTTGTCTATGTTTAGGTTGCTAGGTTGGTATCAATATATTTTTGCAATGTATATTATGGTTCATGTATTATGTTGGAACGGAGGCGTATAACAAAGAATGATTATGGTGTAATATGGTTATGTTGTATGTTGTTATTTTATTGAGGAGTTGTTTATTGTATGGTTATGGAGTTGATGTATGATGTTCTAATGAGGTTGGTTTAGAGCCTCGGTATCCTATTTACTGTCATTATACTGTCGAAATTCCGTTGCGTCCTGACTGATCGTAAGTGGGGTCGAGTTGGGGCGTGACAAAGTCCGTAGTCCATCTGTAACCAGTGGGTATGGATGGGCTATGAACCACTAATAGTATGTATTCTAACTTGTTAATAGGTAGGAACAACGTATTAAAACGTGTTAATATGTTCATATTTTTTTTGTTTTTAAAGTTTAGACACAATGTGAGAGTTTTTAGACCCCCAGATTGAACGTTTATTAACATTAACACAATGTTAAGCGAGAACATGATAAGTTTGATATAAAATGACAACTGATTTCCTATGAGATTTCTCTATAAATGTACGCATGGTAATGAAATACGGACCAAGTTTATTTTTATTTGGAAAACTTACAACTCAAGTGAAGTTTTACTACGTTATAGGTGTTATCACAATTCCATAATTCAAATTAAAATCTATAAACCTTATTTTTGTCTGAAGGTCAGTAGCCCATCTGTTGCCATTGGCTACGGATGGGCTATGAAAAGGAAGAGATTCGTAGCCCAACCATAGCTAAGGGTTACAGATGGGCTACAGTCCACGATTAATATGTATTCTAACTTGTTAATGGTAGGAACAACATTTTAAAACGTGTTAATATCTTCATATTTTTTTTGTTTATGAAGTTTAGACACAATGTGAGAGTTTTTGGACAACCAGATTGAACATTAATTAACATTAGCGCAATGTTAATTGAGAACAAGTTAAGTTCGATTTAAACGGTTATTGATTTCTATGAGATTTCTCTATAAAAGTACGCACGCTAATCTATAGCCCATCTGTGGCTAGGGATTAAAACTTGTTAATATCTTCATATTTTTCTTATTTATGAAGTTTAGACATAATGTGAGTATTTTGTACCACTAGATTGAACGTCAATTAACAGTAACGCAACGTTAATTGAGAACAAGTTAAGTTCGATTTAAACAGTTATTGATTTCCTATGAGATTTTTCTATGAAGTACGCACGCTAATGAAATATAGACCAAGTTTATTTTTATTTGAAAAACTTGCAACTTAAGTGAAGTTTTACTACATTGTAAGTGTAATCACAATTACATCATTCAAATTAAAATCAATAAGCCTTATTTTTGTCTGAATGTCCATAACCTATCCGTTTCCAACGATGGGCTACGAAAAGGAAGAGATCTGTAGCCTATCTGTCGTTATTGGATACGGATGGGCTACGGAAAGGAAAAAGTCCATAGCCCATCCGTAGTTAGGGACTATGGATGGGCTATAGACCACTAATAGTATGTATTCTAACTTGTTAATAGGTAGGACAACGTATTAAAACATATTAATATCTTCATATTCTTCTTGTTTATGAATTTTAGACACAATGTGAGAGTTTTTGGACCACTAGATTGAACATTAATTAACATTAACGCAATGTTAATTGAGAACAAGTTAAGTTCGATTTAAACGGTTATTGATTTCTTATGAGATTTCTCTATAAAAGTATGCATGCTAATGAAATACAGACCAAGTTTATTTTTATTTGAAAAACTTGCAACTTAAGTGAAGTTATACTACGTTGTGGGTAGAATCACAATTCCATAACTCAAATTAAAATTGATAAACCTTATTTTTGTCTAAAGGTCCGTAACCTATCCGTGGCCATTGACGATGGATGGGCTACGGAAAGGAAGAGATCTGTAGCTTATCCGTGGCTATTGGCAACGGATTAGGCTACAGAAGGGAATAAATTCGTAGCCCATTCGTAGCTAGGGACTACGGATGGGCTATGAACCACTAATAGTATGTATTCTAACTTGTTAATAGGTAAGAACAACATATTAAAACGTGTTAATATCTTTACATTTTCTTGTTTATGAAGTTTAGACACAATGTGAGAATTTTGGACCACTAGATTGAACATTAATTAACATTAACGCAATGTTATTTGAGAGCAAGTTAAGTTCAATTTAAACGGTTATTGATTTCTTATGAGATTTCTCTATAAAAGTATGCACGCTAATGAAATACGGAACAAGTTTATTTTTATTTGAAAAACTTGTAACCCAAGTGAAATTTTACTACATGTTAGGTGAAATCACAATTCCATAATTTAAATTAAAATTGATAAACTTTTTTGTGTGAAGGTCCACAGCCCATCTGTGGTCATTGGCTACAGATGGGCTACGGAAAGGAAGAGATCCGTAGCTTATCCGTGGCTAGTGGCTACGGATAGGCTATGGAAGGGAAGAAGTTCGTAGCCCATCCGTAGCTACGGATTACGGATGGGCTACGGACCATTAAAAGTATGTATTCTAACTTGTTAATAGGCAGAAACAACATATTAAAATGTATTAATATATTCATATTTTTCTTGTTTATGAAGTTTAGACAAAATGTGAGAGTTTTTGAACTCCTAGATTGAACGTTTATTAACATTAATCCAATGTTAAGTGAGAACAAGATATGTTCGATTTAAACAACTATTGATTTCCTATGAGATTTCTCTATAAAAGTATGCACACTAATGAAATACAGACCAAGTTTATTTTTATTTGGAAAACTTGCAACCCAAGTGAAGTTTACTACGTTGTAAATGGAATCACAATTCCATAATTCAAATTAAAACCGATAAACCTAATTTTTGTGTGAAAGTCCATAACCCATCCATGGTTATGTGCTACGGATGGGCTGCGGATAGGAAAAAGTCCATAGGCATCCATGGCTAGGGGCTATGGATGGGCCACAGACTTTGTTATTTTATTCTTTTCGACTTAATTAAAATGTTCGTAGCTATGCCGTAGCAAAGTTGTCATGGCTAGGCTACGACCCTTAATTTTTAAAAAACCTTTTTTGAATAATACATAGTCTGTAACCAATCCATGGTTGTTTGGCCACCGCATGGCTACGGACTTTGTTATGATTTTTTTGCCGAATTAATTAAATAATCCGTAGCTAGTCCGTAGCAAATCTGCCACGGCTAGGCTATGACTTTAAAAAAAAAAATTGAAGAACACATATTTTCTGTAATTATTCCGTGGCTATTTTGCCACTGCATGGCTACGGACTATTATTTTTTATATTAAAATTATGTTTCGTAGCCAATCCGTGGCCAATTTTTGTCGCCATTACAACGGGGCCTAATTGGCTACAGAAAGGCTACGAAATTAGTTGTCCATAGCAATGTCGTAGCCTAGCAATAGCCAATTAACTACGAAAAAATTTCGTCGCCCAAATTCGTCACCCGAGCGCTATTTTTTTGTAGTAAAAAGGCAAATGCCTTAATTATTATTGACTTATTTGGTCAAAGAGTCAAAGGTGAATGATAAAAGTCAAAAACAAAAGCCTTAAATTTCATCTTCGTTCTTATCTAGTTAGAAAACATTGCATAAACAGTCATTTGAAAGTACTGATATAGTTGAATGCTTGAAATTTCAAAGTCTTGACAATTTTATGCTCATATGGTCCTGAATTCTGCATTAACTTGTATCAAGGAAATCATAATACCTTAAGGTCAACAGTAAGGGGAGTGAACATTATACTCACTATGAGCTATCTAAGTTCATTATTTCATTTACATGTAGTTGATCAAAGGTATTATTGTGCAAAAGGATAGCCTGATATGCATATCGATGATAGAAATGCAATGGTAGCTTTGATTTAGGAAGTTGTTGATAATTGCATGCCTGGTATCACCCTTTATGATAGAGATGTCACAAGATGCATTAGACTATTGCTTCACATTGTTCAAGATTTGATCATGCCTTAGGTTTCTAATGTTGGTAGGATCCCATATTGTGATGCTTATACTATGTTCATGCTATCTTCTCAGAAAATAGTCAATGTGCCTTATTTAATACTATCTCATATGTGGCATATTCATAAGCAAATAATGGGATTAACATATGGCATGGCTTTGACCGTAATCTTTAAAGATCACAAGGTGCCTTTAGAAAATGAGCATCCTAAGCCATTCAATCCAATGTGGAAGTTTGATACAGCTAATATGAGACAGATGTGTTTGTTTATTCATATGGGTAAAATCTTGAAACTATTTGAAGTATTAGAATTACCTTCTAATGAGAAAATTGTAATTGTGGAAGATAATAGTACCATTCCTAGTACTTTAACAAGAATGAGGGCTCGAATTGAAGGAACACGTACTAAAGAAAAAAGAAAAAGAAAGGTAGCCATTGATGAGGAATAGCCTAATTTTGAAGCTGAACTTGGTAAAATGGCCCCTGACTCAATAGAGTGGATGAGGTAAATGTGTAGAATTTCCATGTTGCTCGTCTTGTTTGGATGGAGACTATTATATCAGATGAACATCACCGACAAGGTATTTTCTCCAGCTATTATGTCAGATACTGACAAGATTCTTCAAGCTATATCTTGCATGCAAATAAGCTTGAAAACAAAATTTGATGAACGATTTTAAGACATAGAACGCCATGTGAAAAGAAACTTTAACGAAAGTCTTGCTCCTTTATAACTTCAAGTAAAAAAAACATTCACACATGGTTGGACATATATACCAGTTGGCTTACTGAGAACGGCTATGAACCTTCAGTGCCTCTGAGTCAATGGAAAGATAGTAAACCCCTAGGAAATGATGAAGATAGCGATGATGATGAAGATAACGGTGATGATAAAAATGATGATGATGATGAAAATAATGGTAATGATGACAATGGAGATAATAATGGATTAAGCTAGGCCATTGTGTTACTCTCTGATTTCTTTTGACAATTCTTTAAGACTCTTGCTAGTTAAACCCTTTGCATTTGCATATTTTTTTAATGGCCAACTTTTGCTAGATTCAATGCAGTGATTGTGTCCTCTTTATCTTTATGCTTTTACTTGACTCTTTATGCCTTTCTATGTTCCTATTACTTGTCTCTATATCATTGTTTCCCATATCTAACTCATTTTGATGATGTCAAATGGGGAGAAAAATACCAAAAGAATTATGGGATGAAACTTTGATATGCATATCGTAAGGGGGAGCTTACTTATCTTTATGACTACCTTAATCATGCCTTAATTTCAAATGGGAATGTGCTTAAATATGTAAGATTTTGTCATCATAAAAAATGGGGAGATTGTTAGCCTGAAGGCTTTGATCTCATATTTTGATGATAACCAAATCTTAATCATACGATCAATGTTAACTAATCATGGCTTGTACAAGTTTTGTATATTTCAAATTAGTCATAGATTGGGAAATCCTTTGACGTCTTGAAAAGCCAAAAGATTGAAGATCTTAAAGATCACAAATCAAGACCTAGAGAAATGAAGATGATATGATGATCAAGCTTGTGAATCCTTTGAGTTGCAAATTCAAGTATAAAGCAAACTGATCTCATTTGAAGCTCAATATATTCAAGAACCAAAAGAGATGAAGATTAACGAGGTAGCTACAAGGAAGAAGACGTGGAAAAATAAGGGATAACGACGTTAATTATGTGGTATGCCTCGGATCTAATCTTGAAAGAACATTAGTGTTATTCAAAATGTTTACGCTTTCTAAAAAACTTCTCTTTGCTCTCAAGAATGTTTTGAAACTCGCTATTGTTCTTTAAACTAGCTTTTAAAACTTATTGGGCTAATCTCGTTTAAGCACATAATTTAGAAAAATTAAAATCTAGCATATATTTAAGCATTAATTCTTGAAGTAAGTCTGGAACCCTATCCATGATCAAGGCAGATCACCCTGCAGTAAAGAGAACTCATTCACAATAACTTCTACCATAGTAGAGTATTTAGCTCTATTACTTAGTTATGGACAAAACATTTTTGCTTAACAAGCAACCATGACTTGGATCTTCTGTACGAAACCACAACGTACCAAGGTCAATACTTGAAATTAGGACCTTATAGACACACACACACACACACACATATATATATAAGTAAACCACACAAGAGAGAAACATGCTCATAAAAGTAAGATGACAATAATTATTCATTGCAAATATCCAAATATATTGATGACATTGTGCTAGTGGTCTTTCGGACATATCATAATCCTAACAGACTTCCACTTGCATGAAGGAGCACTAGGTTATACTATCTAACAACGTAACCCTTACTGACTCAACATGTACAGAAAATACCTTCTCCGTAAGAGTCTTAGTAAAAGTATTTGCTAAGTTATTTGTAGAAGCAATTTTATCTACCACTTTGTCTCATCTTTGGATGAACTCCCAAATTAAGCGATATTTTCTCTCAATGGGTTTTTATTTTCTATGATTCCTCGACTTTTTGCTTTGTGCTACCATTCCAATATATAACTATTGGTTTTTCTTTGGCAGGCTCGACCCTAACAAAAACTTTTACAGCTTCTTATGTCACTACATACTCAACTCGGTTGATTAACATATAAACCTTTGTTCTCCGAAGATACTTGAATATATGTTTGACCACTACCCAGTGAGCTTGTCCTGAGTTTGACTGATATCAGCTAACCATTCAGCTGCAAAGTAGATATCTGGTCTAGTTCACAACATAGCACACATGAGTTTGCTAACTACAAACGCATATGGAATCCATCTTAAACTTTTTTCCTCATCAGGACTTTTAGGACACTGATTTTAGAATATTATCATTTTTTTGTAATATACTGCTAATTCAACCATAGAAGCAGAGTATGTAGTAGCATTTGAAGCTATAAAGAAACAGTATGCCTCAAAAAGTTCCTTAAAGAGATAGAAGTAGTGCTAGCAGTCAATTGATCTATTATCATGTATTGCGATAATAGTGGTGTTGTAGCACAATATAAAGAGCCAAGGAATCACAGAAAAGGAAAACATATAGAGAGAAAATACCATTTAATCCAAGAGTTTATCCAACGAGGGAATATAGTGGTTTAATAAATTACCTCAACAAATAACCTAGCAGATCCATTTACCATCATTAGATAGGTTAATCGCTCCCTTGTAATAATCTGAAAGATCATCCTAATCTGAGCTTAGTGATGTACTCTAAGAGTATGTCGAATATTTGGCTTGAGAGTCGCTCCCTAGATCAAGTGTTCTATATTCGGAGGGTGGTTAGTACAAGGATTAGATGTCTCAAGGAGAAGATGCAATCAAGGAAGAGATAGTACATGTAAAGTCTTTCTTGTTTGTAAGTGCTACATGGAGGGGTATTTTGGTCATTCTACTTAGTTGGTAAAAAACAAAGGTCGTATGTAGTATGACGAGCTTTTGTGAAAAGAAGTAATCAACTTGGAGTGCAACTATGACTTTTTAGTAGAATAAGTCAAGGTTGAAAAGCCTAAATGTGCTATGGGGTTAGTAGGGGCATTGTGGTCTTTTTAGTAGCCAAGTTGTTTATGTCTTTTGGTTTCTCTTCTAGCCTACTTCCCTGAAGATGTTTATTAAAGTTTTCTTGCTTACTTCTTATGTATTTAGATATTGCTAAATATAGTATCCAATTACAACTAAGTTTTCTATTTTGGAGAATTTCCGATTTGGAATTGTTGTGGCTTAAATTGGAACTAAGCATATTTAATTTAACAACATAATACAAGAAAAAAAAAAGAGGCGTTGGCCAAGTTGGATAATGTGTGGGGCATACGTATGAGAGAGAAGAGAAGTTTTAGAGTATGTAGTTGATTTGCTATGGGCTACTTGTGATCTAAGGCCAGGAGGGAAGCAGAAGATCCCTCTGTTATGGTGACAACAGAAGAATGGAATGAGGTGTCTGATGTATTCTGAGCCTAGAAGGAACCACCCTTTGGTTAATTTCCTTGAGAATCTCTATTGGGATTGCAATAGCACTCAAGTAAGTAATGACCAGGACAAATTTTCTTGCAAAAGGACCACGTTCAAGTAAGGTAGTACAAAAAGGAGTGACCATAGAGATGATAGTACTTGCACTCCTATTGAGATGATGAATAAGATAATATATGTTTCTTTGAGACATTCATACGCTCCATTGTAGTGCTAAAGCTGATATTTAAAGTGAGAATTCTAGGAAATGGATTGCAAAAATGAACTCAGGATGCTAAAAGACCTAGGGAAAGGTCTTTTGTCCCTTTTGTTTTTGGAAAATGTGCTGACGTGGCAAAAGCTCAATTGATGTAGCGCTACGCCAATGCTGACATGTTGATGACATGGTGAATTTATTCAACTTGTTGACATGGCAGGTGACATGTCATCTTGATGATGTAAAGGACACGTAAATGACACGTACGTTGACATGTTGCTGACTTGGCAGGCTGACATCATTGTTGAAGGGATGATGTCAGCGAGAGCTTTGATTTGAAAAGAAAATGGCAAAAAAAAAAAGAAATCAGCTCCGTGATATTGGAACTGCACTTTGACAATACATGCGGAGGCAAATGACGATGTGCAATGTATGATTAGAAAGCTTGCGATGAGCACTTTGCTTTTGTATGGTGCGTGTCTCGAGGAAGTAAGCAAAAAAAGTTGAAAAAATCACAGAACATATTAAAGGATTGAGTGGTTTTGTGATATTGTTGTGACGATGCGATGATAGTAGCATAGGCTATTAGGATGGTAGCTCTGATACCATGTCGAAAAAAAAAAGAAAAAGAAGAAGAATATTAGCGATAGAGAGACGAATGAATTTTTGATATTGAGTAAGTGTATTTGTACAACATATACAAAGGCTTTTATATATGCGAAACACTACTTGAGCCCCATGTCATGAAATAGATAGTAACAGTCTAGCTATGGGAAGAAACATATAGGGGCACAATTGTACACATAATTTATATATGTTGGCAATATTGCTATATTTGGTTTAGACTTATAATTCTTAGAAGTTTTGTTACATCTTCAATGCATAAGACATTGCTCGAGGTTATCACAGGAACAATGATACCCTTAGGGGTACTTTGAAAGTTGATGCCATTAAAGTTTTTGATACTCTTAGATAGGATTTTATTATCACCACTTATCATGCTTCCGGGTTTCTTTCTAATTAAATTAATTGGATTCATGCTTGTATCATTACCCCTCATTTTTATGTGGCCATCAATGGAAGTTATCAAAGGGTATTCTAAAGGTGCAAAAGGTATTAGACAAAGAGATCTTATCTCACTTTATCTATTTACTACTGCTATGGATGGTTTCTTTGTTAGGAATAATGCCCAAAAGCTAATAAATTATATTTTTGAAATTATGGATAATATGTTATTTAATTTATTAATTCATTTAATATGAGCAGTTTATTTATTTATTATAAATGTTTTGATTAAATAAATAAGGTCCTTAGAATACTATTTATAGATTCTATTCTTAAGAGTAAGGATATGAGTGATGGAATCTATAATCATAAATATATTCTAAAAGTTGTCCCCTATCATAGGATAAACTAATTGCGCATTAGTTTATTTTGATAGATCGGATTACAGTCTACTAACCAAATTATATGAGATATCAGTTTGGGCAATTTGTCTCATATCGTTGTAGTAGAAGTATAAGAACTTATTATGAATAAGTAACTGGACTTGACCACCGATACAACAAATTACATAGAATGTTCATAATTCATTGTATCATGTAATTATGCAATTAATCCTCAAACCTGAGACACTCTGATTATCTCATGATTAGGAATGTCATGATTTACTGGTACAAATAAGCTAGTCCTAATCATGGATTTGACAATGTATTCAGTAGTTGTGATTTATTCCGTCATGCAGAAATGTATGTGTAGATACGAAAATTGTCAATTGGGTGTCCTATGAAATCTAATTAATTGAGTGACTTGAAATCCTTGGCCAAGGTGGAATAGTGGAAGTCGTTTCACGAATTATTCATTAGTCACTAATTAATTGGGTTTTGGCATATGGTCGAGTAAGAGAGTTTGATGACCCAATCCATGGCTCTGGCTCGATCAGAATAATTGAGACAGTAGGATTTGATTACATATAAATTACTAATTGGGTTCACATGTTTGCACTTCATCTTTCATTGGGTAATCGCGATATACTGCTAGGTGTCACTCGCGATTTGCGAACTAATTAGAAAGAGTTCTAGTTTAATTAATTACTGAAATCAATTATTCGCTACCAATTAATTATGAACCCGAGAGGTCACACACAAATAGAATTTGTAGATTAATTAGATTACAGAAAAGATTAAATTAAGTTCAGGATAGTCCTAAATATTAATTTAATTGGACTCGTAGTAATTAGATGGTAATCTGATTATTATGGAGCCCAAGATTGGTAAGTTTAAGACCAGCCCACTTATGACTTATGTCATATGTGTTTCCTATATATATAACTATTCTAACAGAGAAACAGCTAGCACAATTTTATCAGTCAGAAAAAATATATAGGATTTCTCTAGAAAACCTAGTGGGGGGTAGAAATCCAATTAGCAAGCGTGGATTCTGTGTGGATCAATCTTGGAGGTTTCACACGTGGGGAGCTTGATTCAAATTCTACATCGAACTACGCTTCAAGAGGTAATCCTAGAACTATTGTAGGTTTAATTTAATTAGATTAAATTATTGTCTATTATTAGATTTGCGTAATTAAACATGAACGGATACATGATTAAATTTTTCCGCTGTGCAATTATTTTTAATTGTCATGTATATTTCCTAACAATGGTATCAGAGCCAGCGTTCATGTTTGTTATGCGATTTAACGTTTATGGCACAATTTCCTATATCTCTTATATTTAAAATTAAAGTTATTAATTTTAATGAAATTATAGCCCATAATGTTCTTCCCAATTTTATGTGAAAAATTGTTTTGCATAATTAGAAATTTTGTGAAAAAAGAGTTTTTTTCTAAAAAAATTCATTATTATGTTTTTATATATTTATGAATATATTTTTCAGAATCTTAAAACAATTTTAATAAATAAAAATTTTTTTGAAAAACCCTATCTGTGATGCCCGAGAACTTCACTGTACACCTTTTAACTGTTGCATCCACTATTTGCGCATTTTCACTATGCATTACTTGTTACTTTATATGGTTACTATTCATTACATTTTTCAACCACTTATTTACTTCGAATTAATATTTTTCTTAAATCATATTAATTATTTTTAGAATGAGAAAAATATGCATTTGAACGATTTGTGTTGAGAGCATCTGTTTGGAAAATGTTTTATTGAACCTAGTGAATAGTGTTACGTAGTCTAACTTTATATTTTAGCTAAGTAACATATAATTGCACCTTTGGACTTAATCTAAGCTAACTTGACTCATATTATGATCAACATACTCACACTAAAATAATACAACTTATAATATATATGCTCAACATCACACATAGCTTATAAGTTGACTTAGAAAAAAAAAAACAATAGGGGTGAACAATGCCAAACCCGACAGCCCTTTGGAAGCAAGGAGGAGATTTTTGGCTCTTCAATTCTCCATTTCAAGCCTTACCAAGTTAGGAGCAAGTGGTTTAGAATGTTTACTAGCGTCCTACGAGCTTCTACGCACTTTGGTGAGAGATTTGCATGGTTATTTTGAATTTCTAAAATATTGTAACTTTCTTAATTTCATAGATTTACTAGTAAATGCTTATGGTATGTTCAAATATGATGTTATATGTTGTATATAAGTGCTAGAGACTACATTTATGTCATTTATTCACTTTTTAAACGGTTGAATTCGATAGTTTGATTTTAGGGTGTGAATAGTGATGAAATTCTAGGGTTTTGTAGAATTGTGCATTATGGCTTGATTCGTTGCTCCTAATAGGTGCCTTAGATGTTAATGTAGCTAGATTGATAGCCCCGTGGGGTTGTGCTCGTAACTTAGCTAAAACATGAAATAGGCGACTTTTAAATTGTTGGGCTTGTTAGTGGATATTCGATCTCCGTGCTCTAGTCCCTCACTCGCCTGGTCCGGAGATTGTTAGAGGGTGTTGGGTCGTAGGATTATTGGGGTACATTTAGAGTACACCCACTGGAGTGATTGAGGTTTATGCTTGCATTGATCGAGGTTCGTGGATCGAGGTTCGTGGTTCGTGATCGAAGATAAAGAGAATTCTAGAGTGTTGGGGTTAAGTGTATCATATCCTTTCAAATGTGTGGTTATTTGCTATTTCAATTGTCCTTTATTTTCTTTTAATGCTTATTTGCTTTAATTGTTGCATTGCACGCCCCGGGTAGACTTTATCCCTCACTGGGCAATTGTAGTTGCTCATACCTCGCTAACATGTTTCAGAAGGTGCTGAGGTTGAACCCCAGGTTGATTTAGTTGAGGGTGAGGAGCAGGAGGTGCAAGCGGAGCAGTTGCCTTAGTTGTTGTGTTCTTGCGTTTGAGGTGGTTGTGTTCTTGCTGTTATGTGAAGAATCTGCTTGTGTTACTTTATGATCTATTTTGGAGCCTTTGGGCATATGTATATGTTTAGTCAGTTTTAAGTTGATTGTAGTGGGAAATATATATCTATGGCATGTAATAACTTATAATCCTGCTTCTAGTTTTGTTACATGCTTGGGTGTGATGAGATGGTTAAACATTGGCCTTAATCCTCAAGAATGTTTAATTGCTAACATGCAGTGGTATGATAAGCGCATGTAAGATAAATATTCTATGGTTGTTGTTTGCATGCTTGTATGTATTTATTCTTGTATTGCTTAAGGCTTGGATAGCCTTAAAACTGGGATTTAATTAGAAATGGTGTTCTCGTTGTTTTGTGGCTTTATCGAATGTTTACAGGTTTTCAGAACGTCCACGGTACAGAGGAGACTTTATATATTTGTCAGGTCCGGACTTAACCTTTAGTGCGGGGTTGGGTCAGGGCGTGACATTTAGGTGGTATCAAAGCTTATAGAATGCTTGAGCCTTGATAGGTTTCTCGGTCTGTGGGTAGAGGTCTATTATGTGATTGCGTGATTGCGTGATTGCGTGATTGCGTGAATCAGTGACTCTTTGATTAACTAAGTGAAAGATTGACTTGATTAAGAACTAGCATGGAAATGGAAACGTGAAAGGTCTTTTAAGAGTTATTGAATAAAGTGAAGATATAGAATGGAAAGTATGACTAAGTGTTTTATTTGTATCTTTTATGTATAAAATGTTTGTATGACCTTATATGTAATTTTACGTGGACTTATTTGAATTTCTCCTTATGTGATTTACTTGCGATATATATATATATATGCATGTCATAATACTTTGCATTCTAGTTATTTGGAATGGGGCCCCGCCATCAAACCAGAAATCAGAATGCCGGGAAAGAAGAAGTAGACCAACAAACTATTAATGCTCAGTTGACCGCTGCCATAGGTCAGATTGCTCAAGTATTGTAGAGGCAATGAGGTTTTGTGCCTGCAGGTAATTCGGGTCAGGGTCAAAGTGGAGCAGAGGGTGGTAGTGGTAACTACCTTGAGAAATTTTTGCATCGAGGTCCGTCTAGCTTCTTCGGAGAGCCCGATAATATGTTGGCTAAGCAATGGCTGAATAAAGTGGAGAAAATTCTTACTGACCTTGAGTATACTGACATGAGGAGGGTTGCTTGCGCTGAGTTTCTGCTTGAAGGAGATGCAGAGCAGTGGTGGCATACCGTAAAATCCAGATGGGAGGCTGAGGCAGTACCGTGGACATGGGATGAGTTTGTTAGAGAGTTTCGGGAGAAATTCATTACTGAGACAGCTATTGAAAGACGAGAGCAAGAGTTCATTAATATGAAACAGGGTAACATGACAGTTGATCAGTATGACGCTGCTTTCACCCGCTTGTCTCGTTATGTGCCAGCCTTAGTACAGCCTGAGAGTAAGAGGATCCAGAAGTTTATTATGGGGCTGAGGCCCGATATTTCGTTGAATTTGTCTACCCAGGATTACCCCACTTATGCAGCAGCAGTTAGGACAGCTGCCAAATATGAGAAACACAAAGCAGATCTGTTTAGGGAACCGAGTCAGCCCAGTATACAACCACATTAGACTCAGAGTCAGGGATTTCAGAAGCAGGCTATTTAAGTTGATAAGAGTCAACAGTCGAGGCAGACTCAGAGTTACACCGGGCCTACTCAGACTCAGGTACAACAAGTTCAGAGTTAGAATCAAGGACAATCTCGTCTAGTTGTAGCATGATCTCAGCAGGGTAGTTCAGCTACCTCTTCTTACAGAGCTCATATGGGATACACTATTGCAAGACGTCACCAATAGTGCAGCTTCTGTCAGCGTCAGGGCCATACTGAGGAGAATTGCTTGAGGAAATTAAACAAGTGTACAGGTTGCGGGAGTGACCAGCACAGGGTTAAAGACTGCTTGAAATTCAAGAACACCAGAGGTCAGACATCTGGACAGGGTACTCAGACCAGGGCACCAGCTGCAGTATTAGCACCACGGGGGCAGGCCCGAGTATTTGCCTTAGATGCAAAAGAGCTTCCTGATACGACTGTAGTTGTTGAAGGTACTTTTCTTCTCAATAATAAATCAGTTACAATTTTAATTGATTCTGGTGCTACATACTCATTTATCACACCTATGTGCGTACAATCTTCTACATTGAAAATTGATAAATTTTCTTATAAGATTGAGGTAGGTTCACCTATGGGCACTAAAATTTTCATTGAATTTGTGTGTAAAGCCTGTGAATTGTGTATTAGGGGTTGAGTCTTTCCTGTTGATTTGATTATCTTGCCTTTTAAGGATTTTGAAATAATTCTGGGTATGGACGGGTTGGGTAAATATTATGCTTATCTAGATTGTAGAAGAAAAATTGTGAAGCTAGAAATGCCTAATGAACCCGTAATTGAGATTGTCGGTAGTCGTAAGTTTACGGGTACTCGCATAATTTCTTCTATTAAGGCGACTAAAATGCTGAGTAAATATTGTGATGCTTATTTGGCCTAACTAAATGAGGTGCCAATTGTGAGTGAGTTTCCAGGGTTTTTTCTTGAGGAATTACCTGGTTTACCACCTAATAGAGAGATAGAGTTTGTGATTGACTTATTACCGGGGACTATACCTATCTCTAGGTCTCCGTATAGAATGGCTCCACCTGAATTGCAAGAATTAAAAGTTCAGCTGCAGGGTTTGCTTGAAAAGGGATTCATTCAGCCGAGTTCCTTACCTTGGGGTGTACTTGTCTTTTTTGTTAAAAAGAAAGAAGGATCTCTTCATTTATGTATTGATTATCAGGGTCTCAATCAGGTAACTGTTAAAAACAAATATCTGTTGCCTTTAATTGAAGAGTTATTTGATCAGTTGCAAGGTGTCAGGGTATTTTTAAAATTTGATTTGAGGCAGGGTTATTATCAGTTGGGGATCAAGAAAGATGATATGCCTAAAACTGCATTCAAAACTCGTTATGACCATTATGAGTTTGTTGTTCTACCGTTTGGCTTGACTAATGCTCTCACCGCATTTATGGACTTAATGTAAAGGGTATTCTGTCCGTATCTGGACCAATTTGTGGTTATTTTTATTGATGATATTCTTGTATATTCTAAATCAGAGGCTGAACATGAACAACATCTGAGGATTGTATTACAGATTCTTCAAGAGCATAAATTGTTTGCAAAATTCAAAAAATGTGAGTTTTAGTTAAGACAAGTTGCTTTTCTCAGTCATATTATCTCGCAAGATGGTATTTCTATTGATCCAGCGAAGATTGAGGTTGTATTAGCTTGGAAACGGCCTGAGACTGTTACAGAGATCTGCAATTTTCGGGGTTTAGCAGGTTATTATAGAAGATTTGTCAAGGATTTCTCTAAAATTGCTGGACCCTTAACTCAGCTTACTCAGAAGAAAATTGTGTTTGATTGGAATGAGAAGTGTGAGGCTAGCTTCCAGGAATTGAAGAAAAGGTTAACCACGACTCCTATTCTTGCTCTATCTTAGGGTATTGATAATCTAGTGATTTACAGTGATGCTTCTAAGGAGGGTTTGGGCTATGTATTGATGCAAAATGGAAAAGTTATTGCATATGCCTCCAGGAAATTGAAACCCTATGAACTCAACTATCCGACGCACGATCTTGAGCTTGCGGCTATTATCTTTGCACTAAAGAAATGGCGTCATTATCTCTAGGAAAACAAATTTGAAATCTTTACAAATCATAAGAGTTTGAAATATCTGTTTTCACATAAAGAGATGAACATGAGGCAGAGGCGTTGGCTGGAATTACTTGAGGATTATAACTGCACTATTAATTACCTCCCAGGTAAAACCAATATTGTTGTTGATGCTTTGAGCCGAAAGGCTACCGTTGCTAGTCTGATTATAAAAAATTGGGAATTGATGGAAGAACTATGTTTATGGAAGCCCAAAACTTCAAATTATGGTATTCAATTTGCAAATTTGCAGATTCAATTTTTGTTACTATCCACGATTAGAGAAGCTCAACAGACTGATCCTCAGTTGTTGAAAATGCTAGAAAAGTCTAAAGGGGGAGAGTCGGATTTCAAACTGCATGATGATGGCATTCTCAAATTCAAAGGTAGAATTTGTATTCCGAATGAGCCAGCTTTAAAAAAAGAAATACTTGCTGAGGCAAACAGTTCTAGATATACTATCCATCAAAGCAGTACAAAGATGTATGGAGATTTGAAACATAACTTCTGGTGGAACAACATGAAGAGAGAGATTGCTGACTATGTTGCTAGATGTCTTACATGTCAGAAAGTTAGAGTTGAGCATCAGAGACCTACAGGGTTGTTGCAGTCTTTGGCTATTCCCAACTGGAAATGGGATCATATTACTATGGATTTCGTGTCAGACTTGCCGAGATCTTCAAAGGGTAATGATTCAATTTGGGTTGTTGTTGATAGACTGACCAAAATTTCTCAGTTTATTGCCACAAAGAAAACTAATTCTCTTGACAAGCTAGCTGAATTATATGTTGAGAATATTGTCAGACTTCATGGGATTCCAAAGAGTATTGTATTAGACAGAGAGCCCAGATTCACATCTCAGTTCTGGTAGAAGATTCAGAAAGCTTTGGGCACAACGTTGAGCTTCAGTACTTGTTATCACCCTCAGGCAGACAATCAATATGAGAAAACTATCCTAATACTCGAGGACATGTTGCGGGCTTGTATTCTGGACTTCGGTAAGAGTTAGGAAATGTATTTGCCACTTGCAGAGTTCGCCTATAACAATAGTTATCAAGCTACTATTGGTATGGCACCGTATGAGGCACTTTATGGGCGTAAGTGCAGATCTCCTCTTTATTGGGATGAGGTTAGTGAGATGAAGACTATTGACCTTACTCTATTGCCAGAGATTAACAGAATGATTGATAATGTACAGCTTATCAAAAAGAGAATACTTACAGTATAGAGTCGGCAAAAGAGTTATACAGATAGACACCATCGAGATCTGGAATTTGCCTTGGGAGATCGGGTATTTCTGAAAATCTCTGCTCGTAAAGGTTTAATTCGGCATGAAAAATGGGGTAAACTCAGTCCGAGATATGTAGGACCGTTTGAAATCACAGAGAAAGTTGGTGCGTTGGCTTACCAATTAGCTTTACCTCCTAATTTGGGCATAATTCATGATGTCTTCCATGTGTCTATGCTTCGAAAATATAAGCCAGATCTTTCTCATGTTCTTGAGCCAGAGCCGTTGGAGATCAGTGAGACTTTGACTTATACAGAGAAACCTCTTTGGGTTGTAGACCAAAAGGTTCAGGAACTGAGAACTAAAAGCATTCCGATGGTTAAGATTATGTGGGATCATCATGGGTTAGAGGATGCCACATAGGAGATAGAGGATCAAATGCGAGATTGCTATCCAGAGTTGTTCGCCGAATCATGTAAGAATTGTGTGGGCGCAATTAGTTTAAGGGAGAGAGGGTGTGACGCCCGAGAACTTTACCATACACCTTTTAACTGTTGCATCTACTATTTGTGCATTTTCACTGTGCGTTACTTGTTACTTTATATGGTTACTATTTATTACTTTTTCAACCACTTATTTACTTTGAATTAGCATTTTTCTTAAATCATATTAATTATTTTAAGAATGAGAAAAATGTGCATTTGAGCTATTTGTGTTGAGAGCATCCATTTAGAAAATATTTATTAAACCTAATGAATAGTATTACGTAGTCTAACTTTATATTTTAACTAATTAACATATAATTGCACCTTTGGACTTAATCTAAGCTAACTTGACTCATATTATGATCAACATACTCACACTAAAATAACATAACTTATAATATATATGCTCAACATCACACATAGCTTATAAGTTGACTTAGAAAAAAAAAATAGGGGTGAACATTGCCAAACTCGACAGCCTTTTGGAAGCAAGGAGGAGATTTTTGGCTCTTCAATTCTCTATTTCAAGCCTTACCAAGTTAGGAGCAAGTGGTTTAGAGTGTTTGCTAGCGTCCTACGAGCTTCTACTCGCTTTGGTAAAGGATTTGCATGGTTATTTTACATTTCTAAAATGTTACAACTTTCTTGATTTCATAGATTTGATAGTAAATGCTTATAGTATGTTCAAATATGATGTTATACGTTGTATATAAGTGCTAGAGACTACATTTATGCCATTGATTCAGTTTTTAAATGGTTGAATTTGATAGTTTGATTTTAGGGTGTGAATAGTGATAAAATTCTAGGGTTTTATGGAATTGTGTGTTATGGCTTGATTTGTTGCTCCTAATAGGTGCCTTAGATGTTAATGTAGCTAGATTGATAGCTCCATGGGGTTGAATTGCTTGTAACTTGGCTAAAACATGAAATAGGCGACTTTTAAAAAGGGGTTTCGGGGTTAATGCAAATTCGGGTTAAGTTGCACATCACATTTAGTATTCTTAGGCTATATAGGTGCTAGATATGCTTTGCTAAACCTCAGTTGAGTTCCGGTTAGGGTACTTGTATACAAACTCACAAAGGTAAAAATCAGGGCTTTTATGGTAATCACGAGCAATTGAGTAGTTTAGAGAGTCCTAGTAGTGCCTTATGGGTTAATTAGAAGAGTGGAATAGGCCGCTCGTTAAACTAGAACAATAGCTTGTGTTTGGAAGGAAAACGATTTGAGTTACAAAGGGGATAAAGTAGGAAATCGGTTGTCTCACACTTCTATGACCTTGTAAAGGTTTCTTAGGTGTTCAAATGTGTTTTCAAGACATTCTTGAGCTTTTGGTAAAGTTCTATGTGAAATATATTAATGCCCCTTTGTAATCTTTTAGTTGTTTATATGCTAATGCTTCTATTCTAACTGTTTTGAGGACAACTTACTTTGTTGTTTCTCCCATGTGTTATTGCTTCTATTGTTGTTATATTGTCATGTGTTAAAGTGCATTGCATAGTGGTTGCGCAACCATAGTATCAAGGGCGGATGTATTTGATATCGGCTGGGCGGCAGCGGGCTTACCAGTGGATATTCGATTTATGTGCTAGTTCCTCACTCGCCTAGTCCAGAGACTGACATGGGGTATTAGGTCGTAGGATTATCGGGGTACATCCAGAGTACAGCCACTAGAGTGATTGAGGTTTATGCCGGTATTGAACGAGGTTCGTGGATCGAGGTTCGTGGTTCGTGATCGAAGATAAAGATAATTCTAGAGTGTTGGGGTTAAGTGTATTGTATCCTTTCAAATGTGTGGTTATTTGCTATTTCAATTGTCCTTTACTTGTTTTTAATGCTTATTTGCTATAACTGTTGCATTGCACGCCCCGGGTAGACTTTATCCGTCACTGGGCAATTGTGGTTGCTCATACCTCACTAACATGTTTCAGGAGGTGCTGAGATTGAAGCCCAACTTGATTTAGTTGAGGGTGAGGAGCAGGAGGTGCAGGCAAAGCAGTTCCCTTAGTTGCTGTGTTCTTGTGCTTGAGGTAGCTGTGTTCTTGTTGTTATGTGAATAATCTGATTCTGTTATTTTATGATCTATTTTGGAGCCTTTGGGCATATGTATATGTTTAGTCAGTTGTAAGTTGACTGTAGTAGGAGATATGTATCTATGGCATGTAATAACTTATAATTCTGCTTCTAGTTTTGTTGCATGCTTGGGTGCGATGAGATGGTTAAACGTTGGTCTTAATCCTCAAGAATTTTTAATTGTTAACATAGAGTGTTATGATAAGCGTATGTAAGATAAATATTTTATGGTTGTGGTTTGCATGCTTTTATGTATTTATACTGTCTTGTATTGCTTAAGGCTCGGATAGCCTAAATATTGGGATTTAATTAGAAATGGCATTCTCGTTGTTTTATGGCTTTATTGAATGTTTACAGGTTTTCAGAACATCCACGGTACAGAGGAGACTCTGTCCGTTTGTCAGGTCCGGACTTAACCTTTAGTGCGGGGTTAGGTCAAGGCGTGACACCACCCACCCCAGGCAGTGGCGCCGCCGTTGCCAACAGTGGCTAGGCCAATGCCGGCAGCGGCGCACGACACTACTGTGGCAGCAACGCCAGCGGCGCCGCTGCTTACCTCAACAGCGCCTGACGGCACTGCTGGGAACAACAATGCTACGGCGCTACTGCCATAGCAGTGCCGCAGGGCTGCTGCTGAGGCAGCAGCGCGCGTCGTAAACTGCTGCCTCGACAACAGCCTCGCTACCTGGCAGCGCCGTTGCTAGGCAGTGGCACTGCGCGCCAAGAGGCAGCGGCGCTTCTATAGTAGCAGCGCCACTGGCAAGGCTGCCACCATGGCTGTAAGGTGCAACCATGGTGGAAAATGAAGAAGAGAGGGGGAGAGGGGGGCGGCGCAGGGATGAATAGAAAAGAAAAAAAGATTAATTATTTTGGGTTAGGGTTTTCTGACCTAGATCTGGATCAGATTTGGATCCGGATCCAGGTCTGAAACCCATGACCCAAGTGTCATAGGTTGATGGGTTTTGGACCTTGATTTGTTTTTATTTTATTTCTTTTCTATTTGGGCTATTAGAGGTTTTTGGGCTTTGTTGAGTTGGCTTTAAAATAGTGTGTTTAAATGTTTGGGCTGACTCTGTTTTAATAAAATGGTTGTTTTCATTAATTGAGCCCAAAACTTTTTTTTAATAAAACTCAATTTTATTTAAAGCCCAAAAAGGATATTAAGATAATTTAATTAATAAATTGTTTATTAATTACAGTAAATAAATAAAAGGTGTTTTATTTATTTTAAAATATTATATATTTTGCTTATTTAATAAATAGTTTGTTTTAGATAACTAGATATAATGAGATTATATCATAGAAATTAATTGTGCCATATTTGTGGATTACCTATTATTTTATGATTATGTGCTTGGATGATCGTGAAATAGAATGGACGAATGAATGGATGTATGTTTATTTTTTATTTATTCATTTGGGTTTTATGTAATTATTTAAATGAGGCTTGCTTGCATCTTACCCATTTTGATAATGTAAAACCCATATTCTCATTTATGTATCCCACTAAATTAGGAATCTATGTACATAAATGTAACAAGGAGACCAAGCAGGACGCATCAAGGAGTTGGTGGACCCGGTTCGCAGAAGGAGTTTTGTGAAGCCCAACAAGGAGTAGCCCAACTATTGGGCCCTAATTTTATTTTAAGAATTCAACCCAGTGGCTCGGGTTAATAGTGCTTCTAGTCCATGATCATCCTATTTATTTACATGCATTTATTTATTATGTGATATATATTAAATGCGTGAATGTTTCTAGTTTAGTTTATGTGATAAATTGAAACCAGAAGCATGTGAAAAGTGAGACCTTAATTAAAGACCGGCAAATCTTCCTACTCCAAATATTAAGTTAATAATGATGTAGTCTAAGAGTAGATTATATCATTGTCTTCCATTATCGTAGATTAGTTTATATGTTAGGCAAATGAGTAGCTGGCTGTGGGCACATAGGGGCTATTTATTTGTATTAATATGTAAACTAAGTCTATAAAACATGAGATGTAGGAGAATTTGGATTCTTATTGGCTACCAAAAATCTATAATGTGAGGTGTTAGTATTGTATTAATCCAAATTTCCTGGGATAATGGGTTGACTTAAGCAATTCTTAGAAACCAAAAATCTATAATGTGAGGTCAAAGGAATTGTAAGCAAGTAAATTGGGATTTGTATGTGATACATTGAATAAAGTGTTATTCACCTATTAATCTTTGATTCACCAAAAATCTATAATGTGAGGTGAAACAAAAGATTAATGAGCCCCCTAATCTACTAATAAACTCATTTATTTGATTTTCCATTTTCTACTAGGGAAGTGTTGAATTCAAAAAATTTAGTGGGGGTACTATTTGATTTAAAGACCCAAGTCAAGTAGTTAATAATACGTTATCTAATTTCAATTAATTATTTTATGCAGTTACATGTCAAAAATGAATCCTCTTGCAACTATCCTAGATAAGAACTGTTTGACGTGACCAAACTATGCTGACTGGTTCCGTAACTTGAAAATCATGCTAAGTTCTGAAAAAATTGAGTACGTGCTTGATGGTCTACTTATTAAAAATCCTCAAGGGGCAACTTGTCACGCCCCGACCCGACCCCGTAAAAGGCCAAGCCCGGACCCGACACACGGACGGAGTCTCCTCTGTACCGTGGACGATCCGAAACCCTACAATCAACATAATACTTGCGAAAGCCATAATAAACATTTGAATCAAGACAATTCTTTTTTAGAAAATATACATCTTCTCATTAACAACTTTGCAAACCAAAAATGTCATGCATACTACACAAGTATTTATGCCACTAAACAGTTAAACCATTAGTATGCAATTCTTTACTAGTCATAAAAGTACAACTTTACAATCTTTACAATCTTTAAACCTTTACAACAAAAGACCATAAAGGCCTCAAAATAAAACTACATACAAGGCTACGAGCCTCAAAATAAAGCGTCATCCAAGCAATATATATATCAAGCAAGGCTCGCACAAAAGTCTGGCAACCAACCACCAGCTAAGCAAAGAAGTGCTATCAAGGAAACACCTCTACTTGCTCCTCCTCCTCAATTACCTCAAGAGGATCAGCTTCAACTACTCCTGTAAAAATATGGTATAGAAAGGAATAAGCAAAAACTATTGCTCAGCGAGGGCAAATGGTCTCAAGGACGGAGATGAGAGGAGAATGCAAGGCAAATAGTCAAGCAATTCATACAATTATCATATAGAGATACAATCAAAGCCAACAATAAACAAGACAAGCATTAAACTATAAATACTCATTCAAAGGATACGATTCACTTTCCACGAGTAACTTTCAATCACGAATTCGATGACGACGCGCCGGCCCAAACCACCTTATAACTTCAGTTTGGAATACCCCGGAAGTATCCATCAATTCTACGACCCAAATCTCCCTGGGAGGCAACCCAAGCGAGAAAGGGAATAGGACACGGAGCTAGGGCAACTAACACTGGCAACCCGAGGCTACCCAGAGAGGCCCATCATACCGCCCTGACTCTATGAATGCAATACAATATACAATGCAACAATCGAGCAATAAAGCCACAAGTGGGAGAATAACAAAGTAGGTTACTCTCGCACGCAATAGCAACAGTTGTTAACCATTCCAATCAAAATCAACTCTAACAAGCATATCAAGCTATTTTAAACATTCTATAGGCATAATATCAAGAAAACAAGCAAAATCACAAATCGACCCCAACTATCAAAACACTACTACTTCCAAACGAGCCACAAGTTCTGGAAATCGACTTCACCAATCCTCCTAGGTCACCATAAGGCACGTCTAAAGACTCCGAAACCCTACTTTACCCTAGAATTCACGCAAATCCCCGATTTCCTCCTTTGCTCGTTTGAACTACAACTACTCTAACCAAACACCCAACCAACGCCATAACCACACCAAAAGTGCTTCCATGGCCTCCCAAGACAATGCCATCACGCAAAACGAGGAAATGCTAAACTCGACCTAAACGACCCTGACTTTCACCAAGGCATTTCTTCATATTTTTCCACTACGTAACCCAAACAAATCATGCATTTAGGCATTCTAGCATATCTAACATCTTTTCACATCAACAGAAAGCATAACAACGCAACTTCTATGTTTTGAGGGTTTACTATTCATG
This sequence comes from Ehretia macrophylla, assembly GCA_037974665.1. Taxonomy (NCBI): domain Eukaryota; kingdom Viridiplantae; phylum Streptophyta; class Magnoliopsida; order Boraginales; family Ehretiaceae; genus Ehretia; species Ehretia macrophylla. The sequence goes on from CM075768.1 coordinate 12,522,519, forward strand.
TTTTACTATTCAATTGACATTTTAAATTACAATCTCAACATTCAACCACAGAAAATGTTAAAAAGCTATAAATATATATTCTACAATTGGCAAGGAACATTCTTTAAGCGTTAAAACGATCAAAACAACAAACTACGAATAAAATTCAAAAATCATAAAGTTGAGACATATAACATTAAAATGCGCAAATAACGTGCTTCCCTCACCTTAGGCACTCCTAGTCGCTAGGAAAACAACGCTGGATATCTTGGCAGCAACCCTGCACAAGCTCACGTGAAGATTGGAAGTTTTGAAAGTTGAAAATCTTTTTTTTTCTTTCCTTATAGTTTCGGCCTGCTTGTTCTTTTTTTTTTTTCAGCTTTGTGTTTTATTTTTCTTTGTTATTTGCTATTTTAAAAGATGACAACTTGGTCAAAAATGGTCAAGCCTTGGTCAACTAACTTAAAATTGGTCAAATAGCCTATTTTTATGCATTTAAAAGCTAAAATAACTAATGAAATATTAATTCTAGCTAACAACAATTAAAACACTAAATACTATTTTTCACTATTTGCGGAGGACTAGAAAACACCCTCTAACTATCGCTCTCGATATGCAATGCACTTTGCGATAGTAAAGAAATAACAATTTGATTTCAAAGAATTTAAGAAAATGTAATTTTCAGAAAGATAAACAAGAAAATTCCACATTCCGGGCTCGGGTATTACACAACTGAAGAGGAACTGGAAACCATTAGGAAATGGCATGATGATGCGTTGAGGCCAAAAGCTACGTTTTGGATTCAATGTCAAATGAGCTTCAACGTCAACACGAGGACATGGAAGATGTCACTAAAATCATCACACACTTACAAGAGTTGTATGGTGTAAAGAACAGGGTTGCTAGGTATGAGATATCTAGGGAATTGTTTTGATTGAGGATGAGTGAATGATCAGATGTCAACACGCACGTTCTTAAGATGATCGGTTTGATCGAGCGTCTTGAATCCTTGAATTTCTCTGTGGATTCGAACTTGCAGACTGACTTGATACTTCAATCTCTACTTGAATCCTTCCATTCTTTTATTGTCAATTTCCAGATGAATGACATTGAGCGCACCTTACCTCAGCTCTTGAATATGTTGGTTATATATCAAGGGTAGATAAAAGGAAAAGGTAAGGAAACTGTGTTGGCATTTTCCTTTTCTTCATCTGCTAAGAAGTAGAAAATGAGCAAGAAGGAAGGTAAAAAAGCTCCTCAGGGCAAGCCTACAAGAGGCGTGTCAAAGAAGAAGGGGAATGTAGCAAAGCCTGGAACTTGTTTCCATTGTGAGAAGGAAAGACATTGGAAGATGAATTGTCTAGAGTACCTCAAGAGTTTGAAGGGAAAGGGCAAGGCTTCTGTAGGTATGTCTCGATTGCTCATGTTTGAGATTAGTCTTTCGATTAATCATGATTCTATTTCATGGGTGCTAGACTCTAGCGTCACTTCTCATATATGTACTTTTGTACAAGAACTGAAGAGAAGTAGAGCTTTAGGAAAAAGGCAACGTGGTCCTGAAGGTAGGAAATAGAGCAATGGTTGTTGCGTTAGCTATTGGGACATGTTGTCTTACTTTGTCGTCTGAATTTACTTTAGTTTTGGATAATTGTTTATTTTTGCCAAATGCTTTGAGGAACATCATTTCCGTTTCAGTTTTAGTTCAAATGATTTTGAATTTAAGTTTATGGATAATGGATGTTTTATTTATTTGCGAAATAAATGTGTTGGCACTGGCAAATTAGTTAATGGGCTTTATATACTTGATATAAAGAAAGACGACAATAAAAATGAGCAATCCATGAGTGTACAGACCTTTAAAAGGTCTAGAGAAACTCCAAACTCTAAATATTTGTGGCACTTAAGATTAGGTCATATAGGGGAAGCTAGAATCACGAAGTTGGAGAAAGAATGACTTATAAGCCCATGTGGCTTGAGTCTATTCCTAGCATGTGAATCTTGCATCCTTGGTAAAAGGACAAAATCACCATTTGTGGGACAAAGGCAAATAGCTACAAACATTTTAGAGTTGATACACACTGATGTGTGTGGGCCTTTTGGTGAATTGGCCCGAGGTGGGTTTGCCTATTTTATTACCTTTACTGATGATGTGTCTCGGTATGGGTATGTGTATCTTATGAAACACAAATCTGAATCTTTTGAAAGGTTCAAAGAATACAGAGCAGAAGTAGAAAACCAAACTGGAAAAAGGATTAAGGCTCTTTGGTCTGATCGATGAGAGAAATACCTTAGTACTGAATTCCAGGAGTATCTCAAAGAAAATGGTATAGTTGTATCATTGACTCCACCTGGAACACCTAAGCTTAATAGTGTGTCAGAAAGGAGAAATAGGACTCTGTTGGATATGGTCAGATCAATGATGAGTTATACTGATTTACCTATTGGCCTTTGGGGCCATGCTCTTCTCACTATGGCATACATCTTGAATAGGGTCACTTCCAAATCAGTTATAAGCATTCCTTATGAGATTTGGAGAAATAAGAAGCCCAACTTTAATCACATTAGAGTATGGGGTTGTCCTGCTTACATTAAAAGGCTTAAAACTGAGAAATTGGAAGCAAGATCTGACAAAGTCGGATTCATTGGTTATCCTAAGGATTCGTTGGGATACAACTTTTATTCCCCTACTAACCAGAGAGTCTTCGTCAGCAAACATGCCATATTCTTGGAGGAAGAGTTCATCCAAGAAGGTGGTTTGGGAAGAAAAGTAGAGCTTAATGAGGGAAACATTGAGCAACCAATTGACCAGGTAGAAACCCAGGATTTGATCCAGGATGAAACTATTCAAGAAGAACCAATTGATTCACTAAAGATACGCAAATCTTTAAGGATTGTTCGTCCCCCTACAAGATATAGCTACCTTCGCAGCCAAGGACAAGAGTTGTTCATATTGGAAGATGGTGATCATGTTGAGGATCTCCTAACCTATGAAGAAGCTATTTCTGATAGGGACTCAGGAAAATGGCTTGAAGCCATGAAATCAGAAATGGATTCAATGCACACCAATCAAGTCTGGAATCTTGTAGACCAATCTAAGGGTATTGTACTTATTAGGTGCAAATGGGTATATAAGAGAAATAGGGGTGCAGATGGGAAGGTGGAGACCTTCAAGGCAAGATTAGTGGCAAAAGGTTACCGTCAGAGACAAGGAGTTGACTATGAAGAAACCTTCTCGCCAGTAACAATGCTCAAATCCATTAACATTTTATTGGCTATAGCTGCACACTATGATTATGAGATATGGCAAATGGATGTCAAAACAGTTTTTCTTAATGGCTTCATTGAAGAAGACATTTATATGGAACAACCAATAGGTTTTGAATCCATGGGTGAAAGTCATAAAGTATGCAAGCTAAAGAGATCCATCTATGAACTCAAACAAGCCCCAAGGAGTTGGAACAAACGTTTTGACGAGGTCGTCAGAACATTTGGCTTCATTAAGAATGAAGACGAGCCTTGTGTTTACAAGAAAGTCAGCAATAAAGCAGTTACATTCTTCATCTTGTATGTAAATGACATACTACTGATTAGGAATGACATTGGTATGATGTCATCTGTCAAGGTCTGGTTATCAGGTACATTCTCCATTAAAGACTTGGGAGAAGCAACCTATATCCTAGGAATTCAAATCTATAGAGATAGATCGAAAGGATTGATATGTTTTTCCCAGAGTACGTACATAGATAAGGTGTTAAAGAGGTTTAACATGCAAGATTCTAAAAAGGGGCTGTTATCTTTTAGACATAGCATTCATCTCTCTAGGACTATGAGTTTTAAGATAGCTGAAGAAAGAGAGAGGATGAATAGGATTTTATATGCTTCAGCAATTGGAAGCCTTATGTATGCTATGCTATGTACTAGGCCTGATATCGCTCATGTTGTAAGTGTTACTAGCAGATATTAGTCAGATCCAGGTGAGGAACACTGGATAGAAGTCAAGAATATCCTGAAGTACCTGAATAGGACTAAGGATATGGTCTTGGTATATGGAGTAAGGGAATTGAAAATCAAGGGTTTCACTAACTCGAATTTTCAGTCTGATGTGGATGATCGTAAATCCACATCTGGATTCATTTTCATTTGTAATGGAGGAGCAGTCAGTTGGAAGAGTTCCAAACAGAGTATGACTGCAGATTCTACTACAGAAGTCGAATACATCGGAGCATCAGATGCAGCAAAAGAGGCAGTTTAGATCAAGAAGTTCGTCTCGAAACTCGGAGTGGTTCCCTCCATTGAGGTTGCAGTGCCTTTACATTGTGATAATAATAGAGCGATAGCGCAAGCTAAGGAACCAAGGTCTTACCAAAAATCCAAACACGTAGAGAGGTGTTACCACATTATTTGAGAAATTGTGGGAAGATGTGACATAGTGATGCAAAAAGTAGCTTTAGCAGATAACACTGTTGATCCGTTGACCAAGACTTTGACTAAGCAGTCTTTGGATCGACACTTAGAGGGGATGAGTATGAGATACCATTCTGATTGGCTTTAGTGCAAGTGGGGGATTATTAGGAATAATGCCCAAAAGACAATAAATTGTATTTTTGGAATTATGGATAATGTGTTATTTAATTTATTAATTCATATAATATGGGCAGTTTATTTTTTTATTATAAATGTTTTGATTAAATAAATAAAGTCCTTAGAATATTATTTATAGATTCTATCCTTAGGAGTAAGGATATGAGTGACGGAATCTATAATTATAAATATATTATATAAGTTGTCCCCGATCATATGATAAACTAATTGGGCGCTAGTTTATCCGGATAGATCGGATTACAGTCTACTAACCAAATTATATGAGATATCAGTTGGGCGATTTGTCTCATATCGTTGTAGTAGATGTATAAGTACTTATTATGAATAAGTAACTGGACTTGACCACCGATACAACGAATTACATGGAATGTCAATAATTCATTGTATAATGTAATTATGTAATTAATCATCAGACTTGAGACACTACAATTATCTCATGATTAAGAATGTCATGATTTGCTGGTCCAAATAAGCTAGTCCTAATCATGGATAAGACAATGTATTCAGTAGTTGTGATTTATTCTGTTATGTAGAAATGTATGTGTAGATACGGAAACTGTCAATTGGGTGTCCTATACAATCTGATTAATTGAGTGACTTGAACTCATTGGCCAAGGTGGAATAGTGGAAGTCGTTTAACGAATTATTCATTAGTCACTAATTAATTAGGTTTTGGCATATGATCGAGTAAGAGAGTTTGACGACCCAATCCATGACTCTGGCTCAATCGGGATAATTGAGACAGTAGGATTTGATTGCATATAAATTACTAATTGGGTTCGCATGTTTACACTTCATCTTTAATTGGGTAATCGCGATATACTGCTATGTGTCACTTGCGATTTGTGAATTAATTAGAAAGAGATATAATTTAATTAATTAGTGGAATTAATTATTCGCTACCAATTAATTATGAACCAGAGAGGTCACACACAAATGGAATTTGCAGATTAATTGGATTAGATAAAAGATTAAATTAAATTTGGGATAATCTTAAATATTAATTTAATTGGGCTCGTAGTAATTAGATTGTGATCTGATTATTATGGAGCCCAAGATTGGTAAGTTTAAGACCAGCCCACTTATGGCTTAGATCATATGTGTTTCTTATATATATAACTATTCTGACAGAAAAACAGCTAGCACAATTTTTTTAGTCTGAAAAATATATAGGATTTCTCTAGAAAACCTAATGGGGGTAGAAATCCAATTAGCAAGCATGGATTCTGTGTGGATCAATCTTGGAGGCTTCACATGTAGGAGTTTGATCCAGATTCTACATCGAACTACGCTTCAAGAGGTAATCCTAGAACTATTGCAGGTTTAATTTAATTAGATTAAATTATTGTATGTTATTAGATCTGCGTAATTAAACATAAATAGATACATGATTAAATTTTTCCGCTGCACAGTTATTTTTAATTGTCATGTATATTTCCAACATTCTTGTCTTCTCAACATATTGGGGTCCAGAGATAATTTTGCTTTCTATCCAAATTGTAACAAAGCTCAAGCTTAACCAGCTTTGCTTTACTAACGACTTCCTCATTTTTTGCAAAGTCGTCATGACCACCATTAAAGGTATCATCTCTATTCTTAACCTCTTTCATAGGCTTTCTGGGTTGATAGACAATGCTGAGAAAAGTGAAGTGTTATTTGGAAGAGGAAATCATCACTTGTGAGAATGTATCAAGGATACCTTAGGTTTTAAACAAGGATCTCTTCCTGTTTCGTATCTTGGTGTTCCTATATCTACTGTGAGGCTTAGGAAGATTGACTGTCAAAGTCTTATTGATAAAATCACTAATAGAATCAATCACTGGTCATATGATTGCCTTACTTTCGTAGGAAGACTCCAACACCTAAAATTTGTGCTTAACCACTTTCACCTTTTCTGGTCTTGTTCACTATTAATTCCTAAGGGGTTCTCAACATTATTGAGAGAAAGTTCATGGTTTTCCTTTGGCGTGACACGGGGCCGAAAGTTGCTTGAGATAGTATCTGCAAACCATTTCAGAAAGGGGGCTTGGTCTTAGAAAACTTGTTGATATCAATAGGGTTACATTCTTGAAGCTCTTTTGCAAATTTTACTCAATGAGATACACTATTTGGAGCAAATGGGTTTGGACTAATTATATCAAGGACAAATGCATTTTGATAATGAAAATCCCTAGTGATACTTGTTGGCCTTGGAGGAAAATTCTCAAACTCAGGCCAGTTGTTCTAGAACATATTACTCACAAGATTGGTAATGGCAGAAATACCATCTTCTAGTATGATAAACGGCACGTTTCAGGTATCTTGTTCCCCTTTCGTAACATGAAGGTCCTTTATCCTTATTTGGACTTCAAAGTCTCTGACATCATAGCAGATGACCATTGGGTTTGGCCAATTTACCCGCCTTCTCTTGTTATCCTTGATCCTACAAACTCAGCATTACTTCCCGTGTTGAGTCGTTGACCAGAATGATAGGCTTCATTGGGCGTTCTCAATTGGTGGTAATATCTCCTTCAGCAAGACTTGGGACTTTATTAGGGACAAAGGTACTGCTACCGACTATCATCACCTGGTTTGATTCTCCCATAATATACCCAAGCATAGCTTTATTGCTTGACTTGCAAGTCTTGACCGTTATCTATTAGATATCGGCTTATGTCTTGGGGCACTATTAACAGAGCAAATTGCGTTTTCTGTTACCTTAGATGCGAAAATCGAGACTATCTTTTCTTCGATTACACTTTCACAGAGTGTATCTGAAAGGAAAGTTTGGACTTAATGTTTATTGATAATTCTATCACTTCATTTAATTCGATTCTTATGTTCGCCAATTATCTTGCAGATAACAAGGATTTTAAGAGTTACATGTGTCGTCTAATATTCTGTGTTGCAGTCTACGATATCTAGGCAAAGAGAAATGCCCGCATATTTCAAAATGAAGCATGCACTGAAGAAAAAATTTTAGAACGGATCCGCGGGGACGTCCACGCTGCGATTGAAATCGAAAATAGATGGCGCAACACAATTATTAACCGGCATTACGCAAATAGAGTTCAATTAACACTTGATTTGATTTAGTTTGTTTCTTGTGTTTTCCATTTTCGGATCTTGTTTGTCGTGCATTTGCATTAAGGATTGCTTTCTCTCGGCTTGACATTTTGGTCATCATTTTTTCTCCTTCTTCATGTTGTTTATAAAATATACAATTTTACTTGCCTAGCACAAAAAAAAAAAAAAAAAAAAAAAAAAAAAAAAAAAACCTTCCACGGTTCACTTTTTAGTACAAATATAAAATAGGCAATTCAACTCCAGACTTCCTTAACTACTATAAAACGAGAACTCGGATATATGTTGTTATAGTTTTTTATTTTATTTGATATTTTTATATTCCAAAGAACAAATTTGAGAAAATGAAAGAAAAAATGGTACATTTAGTCTCTATTGTTTCTTCAAGTTTCAATTTTTTTCTATCGTTTAAAATTTCTCAATTTCATTCCTATTATTTCTAAGAATGTTTCAATTTCATCCCTATTATTTTCTAAAATTTCAAATTCTTCCCTATTATTCAACATCATTCAATTTAGTTTATATTGTTTTCCAAAAAATTCAATTTTTTCTCTATTGTTTGTAGCCTACTTAATCCCTATTGTTTTTCAAAAAATTTTGATTTAGTCAAAATTTTTTATAACATTGAGGACGATAGGGATTAAATTGACTAATTTTAAATAATAATAACAAATTTAAAATTTCAAAGAAAGAATAAAGAAAATTACACAAATGGTCCCTATTGACGGTAAGGATGAAATCGAAACCTTTTTTTTCTTTAAAAGAGCATAAGTCGTACAATATATATCAAAGGATGTCATCAACAACAATTGAACTCCTAATCTTCCTCATTCAGAGCGAGAAACATATTAAAAAACAACAGGCCTGGTAGATGAAAACCCTTTTCTTACTTACTTATCACATCTCCTACGGTTTTGTCCAAGCCATGACAGAATCTGAATTATCTTCATTAGCTTTCCCAAGACATGACAGAATTTGAATCATGTATACTGAAATGCCTCATTAGTGTCTGTTCATTGCATTTCTTCTATTAACGTGCGGGTGTAACGTACGATGTGTGTTTCTGTGGTGGTAAGTGGTAGGGTCGGTGGTGTTTGGTGAGGGTGGTGGATGGGGTTGTGTGTTCCTCAGCATGTGTGAGAGTACGAGGTTGAGTGGCTGTTGCTTATAGCAGTCATGACGAATGTATCGTCGTCCATATTTTTCATTATATTCAGAAAAGTTCAGAACAGTAGTCTCGATCGGACACTCTGCATTGATTGGTGCATTGATGACCTTCTTGTCTAGAGTAAAAATGTCATTGTAACATAATGAATGCATCGTCGTCCATATATTTCATGATATGCAGAAAATTTCAGAACAGTAGTCTCAATCGGACACTCTGCATTGATTGGTGCATTGATGACCTTCTTGTCTAGAGTAAAAATGTCATTGCAACATAATGAATGCATCTTCGTCCATATATTTCATGATATGCAGAAAATTTCAGAACAGCAGTCTCCATCGAACACTGCATTGATTGGTGCATTGATGACCTTCTTGTCTAGAGTAAAAATGCCATTGTAACATTATCACATTATGAAAATATTCAATATTGGTAAATGCCCTTGTACTCTGAATTTACTGTTTCTTAATCTCTCATTTTTTTTCCTTTGATTCCATTTTACGTATGCATGTTCAATCTCTGGCAACAAGGACCTCAAAAGCTACATGTTTCGGCTCCTATTTTGTATTGTTGTCTACCATGTTTGGATTGAAAGAAATAGTCGAATCTTCCGGAATGAGTTTAGCACGGAGAAGCAGATTATCGAGAAGATTCGAACGGACATCTTTGCAAAAATTCACACGGAGTATAGTTAAAACAATTCTAGCATTAATAGATATTTCGTCAATAGAGTTCTTTTGTCTTTGACTTAGGTATTTATGTGATTTCTTCTGTATCTAGTGATTGCTAGCCTTTGTTTTTGTTGGTTTGCGGGCCTTGCGTTATTTTTCAACAGTTCTTTGTATTTAGTCATCTGACCCTTCTTTTGTTTGATTCATTTTTAATGAAATCCATTTCTCTTACTTAGTAAAAAAAAAAAATGAAATCACTACTTGAGTGAACGTGTATATTCAAGATGTGAAATGCCAGCGCAGAGCACTAAACATAGAGAAACGTAATATCTTGTTCATTAGCTTATATGACAAAATTGTTACGTTGTGCATGGTTCTCGACCTTGCCCCTTTTAGCACAACGCTTTAATTCTTCTCCGACTACCAGTCTACAACCACACCTACGAATATCTCCTTGGGAAGAAAGTCGAGACATGATTGTCTTGTAGGGGAGCCAAAAATTAAATATTTAGAGTTGAGAATTGACATAGTAAACATTTTAAATTTAAATAGACGTAAAAAGCACTATTTTAAAAAATAGCATAAAATTGTCCAAAGTTAAGTTTACCGATTTCGTCAAGGAAGTTGGTTTTATCATTCCTTTATGGAATACAATTCATCAATTATTGTATCAACAATGTTTAGCAAATCTGAGCATGTCGGGTTAAGTACCAAAGAAGTTATATAAAGAGTTTTAGACCTATGCATATTTTTACTTGAAAATAATTTCATCATCTATTAAACTAATTAAATTTATATTAATTAATTTATGTGTTCAATTATTCTAATTGATATTGTGAAACTCCCATAAGTTTATCCTATATAAATAAAAAATTCTAAAACTATCTAGCCAAAAATAAGTAAATAAATTAAGCATTACTGAAATTCATCTTACTAAAACTACTTATGTATTATAGAAAATTGATCATTAAAATATCCTCTAATATAAAACATGTACACTAAAAAATAATAAGAAGTATTTCACACAAATTTCTTATCTTAGCCACTTTGAGCAAAAAAAGAAAAAAAAAAACAATATTATGAAAAAAAATTATGCATAAAATTACCTAGCTAAAAAAATTAATAACCTAAGCATAATGCATTTCTTTTTCATGATCTATTACCTTAATTTTGTGTATGTGCATTTTTTCAAAGTTAACAAATAAGGATGTAGCTACCTGAGAATTGAGAAAGAGGGAGTGAGGGAGGGGGGGCGGGGGGGGGGGGGGGGGGGTGGGGGTGAAGGGAGAGGGGGGGGGATGTGTGTCTTGGTGATGAAGTGTTAATTGGGAAATGGAAGGTTTGTTTTCGGGAAAAGGGGAAAGAGTTGGATGTTCTTTTGGATTTGATAATTACGAGGTGAGGAAAATAGAATGGAAAACTAAATTTGATAATTAAGGGTTAGAAAGAGAATAGAAAATGTAATTTTTATAATTAGGGGGGTTGATTATTGTTTTTAAACAATAATAAATAGATTAAAAAATAGAGGCTTGGGGGAGGAAGGGCTTATGGTAAGAAGTGTACAAAGTTGATGGCCTACAGGGCTCGTATAAACCATGAGATTTATGGAAAAATTTGGCATGTTTTCTTGTTTGTTCATAATCGATGCCAAAGCTATGGGTAAGACTTCAATCCACCCAACCTCCCAAATCACCCAGTCACACAGAGGTGTGTCTTACATCATATGGGGCCAACTCTATTTCACTTGGACTTATGGGAAGTTGGGTTGATTGAAGAATTTTCACAAAGGTATACTCTTAATTGGCAATGTCTGGACAAGAAAGAACGACCCCATAAGAAATCCCATTATCAAATTGACTGGCGGAGGTGTTAGTTTGTATGCATGATATCTAAAATTAAATTTAATGCAATGAAATATTATCACGCATTCGTTTATGGCTAATTACGCAAATTAACGCATATGCATATATAATCACATTAAATATACAAGAAATAGCTTACGAGACTAGCCTTGTAGTACAGAATCAGGTATAATTGATAAAGACGATTCTAGTCCCCAAGCGTGAAACCTTCAAGAGTACCCACATGCAATCAGATCAACTAGCTAACCCCCAATAGTCCTAGAGAAAATTCCTATATTTGACACTATTGTTTGCTGGCAAAACTATATGTCAATTTTTCTTATTTATAGAACACAATTGGCCTGGGGTCAGTTGTGGATTGGTCCAATCTTATTGGATTGTTAAACTAATTGTTCTTTCAATCTAATTACTACAAAGTTCTATAATTAAATTTATGATAGGACATTTGTAAGGCCCAGCACAAGACCACATATGCATATGGATAATATCATACGTAATTAAATCATTTTATATACATTTACCTTGTTTTATATGCTTTTATATTGGTTATGTGCATTTATCTCAATTTACGTACATTTTATTGTTTAACGTATAATTAAGTGATTTAGATCTCGTAGGAATTTAATTAAAAACTATTGGACTAAGCATAGCAACTAACTAGTTAGAATACAACTAGAATGGCATGGAATAAATAACATTAAGTTACAAAGGCAAGGTGGTCTTTTGGACCTTATTCTATTAATACAATTACATACACATTACATACACACAAATCTGAAAACATACACACACCCACTCGATACACATACTACACACACTCAGATTTTCGACCAAGGAGAAATGAGGAAGAAGGGAATAGAGAAAGAGGAAGGAAGAAAAATAGGAGGAAGAAGAAGTGCAGCCATCTCCAAGCTTTTCCCTTGACAATTTCTTGCTTTCTTCAAGATTTTCTTGCTCATTTTTCATCTAGGTTTCAAGAACAAAGGTGAGGGATTCTTCAAAACTCTTTACAAAGCTCATTCAAGATTATTTGATGTTCTTTTGGTATTAATCTTGCTATAGTATGCATATAAGGACTTAGATGAGAAGATGTGGTGTTTTGTGTATTGTAGATCTAGGAATTGCCCAACCAAAGTTGGGTGTTCTTGAGGAGTTGAAAGATGAGTTTGTGTTGTTCTTGTAGGTGTATTGATTATATGTATAACTTATGTGTAAGAGTTGGAAGAGTTAGCTTTTGAGAACTTAGATGTTAGTCTTGAAGTTATGAGTTATAAAGAATTCTAGCTAATTTGTGTATTGATTGTTGGTGTGGGATGTTTTTGGTTGATGTTTGAACCATTATTTGATGCCTAATGAACCACATTATGTATGTTTGATGGCTTGTAAGAAGTGGGAGGAGTGGTAGCAAGTTAAGGTGTAAAAAGTGTGAATTTACAGGTGTTAGTTGCCCAGGTTGGTCGACTAAGCCAGTGGACTAAACTCGCCCTACTACTCGACTAACATTTGACCAAATTCTCTGTAAAAGTCGGTCGACTAACTTGCCCGATTTACTCGTCCGACTTCCCTGACAGCTTTGCGCAATAATTTTCCGAAAACCATATCTCGATCAATTCAACTCCGAATTGAGATCTATTTGATTCTAGAACTATCTACTTTTGATAAGCTTAAATTCTAAACCAAAATAAGATTAATTGGAGTTTAGAAATATAGGTAAATTAATTGATTAAGATAGGCTAATGCAGAAGCATTGAAATGGCTCTATAGTTTCGCTTGTGTTTGCATTTTCTTATTGTTTTAAGTAGTCTATTGATGACTTTTCACTATCTTATGATACTTGGAAATACTTGAGGCACCCTAAATGCTATATATGCATGACCATTATATGTTTTCCTGATATGCCATTGATCAATCGTTTACTACCGCGAGAGGTTTACATGCTTACTCACCATATCTTGTTATTACTGTTGTGACGGAAACAACCTACCTTGTTGCTATCCTAGTCCCTCACTCTCGCTTGGTACAACCCTTGGAGATTTAGGTCATGGTTACTCAATTTCTGTTATATGCCTTGAGCAATATAATATAATAACCCCATGGTAGAAGTTTCTATTCCCTTGGGCAGCATCGGGCAGTCACGTATAAGTCTCGGCTACCATGGTAATTCGTGGTGTATATCCGGATTTCACCCTCAAGTTTGGTGTGTGTGGGATTATGATATTGATGAAGTATCGAGACTGGCCATCTCCAACAATTGTTCAAGTAAACTATATCATTTTATCTACTCTCGTTTGGTATAACCCTTGGAGAGTGGAATTGAGTATTTGTTTTGATATTGTTGCCATATTCCTGATTAGTACGTTATTTATTTCGTTCTTGTATACTTGCCATCCATGTTAATTTGTTATTCTTGTTGTATATGCATAGCATGCTTTTAGAAAGAAGTTTACGAAAAGATAAAACTTTACACAAAAGCCCTTCCTATTCCATCCTCACTGAGCTATATGCAGGATTAACTCACCCCTCTTTATGATACTTATAGATGAGACTGAGGCCGAGCCAACTGTACAAGTTGAGGGTGATGAGTCTCTATGTGATGAGGCTGACTTCTGTCTCTGTTGATCTTCATGTGTGTGTTAGGGATAAGCTTGTTAATGGAAACTGATGATGTATTTTTGAACAACTTATGATATGTAATATTCTTTTGGATTCTTAACTATATACTAAGTATTGATTACCATTATTTTGAAGCCTAGATGTCTGTATTTGGCCATGTATGAAGTACAAGTAGGGACGCTAGGTCTTATAATTAAGAAACATGTTGATGTGGCCTTTTAATGTCAAATGCCTTGAACATACTTTTGAAGTTACTCATGGGATGAAAATGCATGTTTGGTTTTTAATTGATGATTTACAAGTGTTAAGCTATTGACACGTCGCGTTCAGACCTTAACTTCCGCGGGCTTTGGTCTCGAGGCATGACAACATTGCTATTAATTCATTTGATTTGTCCTCCCTACTACTTAATATGCTAGATCTGTATTATTTGTGACCTCTCGATCAGGTTCATAATTAATATACAATGGAATAATATTAATCAAATTAGTATTTAATTAGTATTCCTTATAATTCAATTAATTTTCACAAGTCATGAATGACAGCTAGTAGTATGTCATGACTATCCAACTAATAATGAAGTGAAACCATACGAATCCTGGAATATATATAATTATCGTGTCATTAATTTCTTCTATCTTATTTGTCTCTATTAAATGAAAGATCGAATAAGTATATTCGATTTAATAGAATAATTTTGTCGTATCCAGACCAATACTGTGAGACCCCGAATTTCTCTTTATGTGCAATTACGTGTTTTGACTTGTTTATATGCTATTTGAACTATATATGTGCAATTTATGTGATCACTGCTCCTTTTACATGATATATGTGCATTCATAAAACTTTCATAAAAATTTTTAGTGAAAATTTCATTTAAAGTGCCTTTAAATAGCGTTTGAGGACACTTCCGCTAAATTTTTGAAATTGGTCTTTTAAACATTTTAAAAAACTAGTCCATTATTAATTGACCAGTGATTTAATAAAAATTGAATTTGAAACAAATTAGGAATTTAAAGTAGATTTTCCGGGCCAGTGATTTAATAAAAATTGAATTTGAAACAAATTAGGAATTTAAAGTAGATTTTTCGTGCGAAAAAGTAACGTTTTTAAGCCAAATAGTGATTTATGCTAAAACCGACTCTTGCGTTGACTTTTGTTGGCCTAGTATATATTATAAATAAATATTTTATCATCTTAAATAATCCTAGGATGGTATGTTTAAAAAATAGAACAAAAACTACAGTTAATTTAGTCTTTTGTATTTAAAATCAATTTTAAACCAACTTTGACCTTTCGTCTTCCATTGTCTTTATCATTTAAGCTTATATATTTCAAAAATTCGCCAAATACAACTTAAAAGCACACACAAACCCTGACCCCTTGGAGAAGGAAGAAAATTAGCATTTTTCAAGGGTTTTCAACCATTTTTGAAGAAAAATACTTGATTCAAGGCCAAATCCTTCTATTCAAAGCTTGACTTTGCTTTTTCAACTTGTTTCTACCTATTTTTAGCCATATTTTGCATCAAAGATGAGGGAAAAAATAAATCTCAAAAATAAAGTTTATGTCAAAATTTTGATATTGCATATATAGTTGTTGTATAGCTAAATTGTCTTATAATTGTTGTTAGTTAGGTGTTGTAGACTAACATAGTGTGATTTTAGCCAATTTAAACGATAGATTGTTATAGTTTTATTTTATATGTTTTATTTTGATTATTTAGCTAATATTTACTTTGATTCTTGTTGTATTAGTTGTTTGTAAGTTGTATATGCTTGTATGAACTTGTTTAGCATTGAGTAGAAGTGTTATAATGCAAAAATGATGAAATGATAGTTGGTTTAAATGATGAAATTTCCAGCCACCTATGCATTGTCTTGTTGGGCTTGTTTTAGATGGCTTTTGGGTTGCTCTCGAGGTGGTTTAGGTACTTGATTAGGTGGTTAAGTGATAGGAAAAGGTTCGGGAGTTGTTTGATTGTTAGATTTTGAGTTATGTTGTTAGAAAGTTAGGGTTATGTTTCTTTGAATTGATTAAGTGTTGTCTTTAATTGTTTGGTGTTTTTTGTATAATTTGGCTTCTCTAGAATAGATTTACTTTGGCTAAAATACTATTTTTTCTAGAGTCGAGTGAATTACCATTCCTTAATTGATATTCCCTAGAATGTCTTAGACTTAATCCGCCGTAGGGTAATGACTTATGTCTACATCCCATAAAATTATCTTTAGTGAAAAAGTCTATCTTTACGATGGCCAAGCCCACTAATCATTTTATTTTATTTTATGATTATCTACATTTAGTTTGTCTACTAATGTCTAAATTAAATATTACCCTCCATAGGGAGCATACCGCATGAGAAGGCGAGGCAATATTAATTTATTAGTACAAATCGGAACTGGAAGGCCTTGGAGTTTTCCATTCCCCTCTACTACTCAAATTTTTATTAAATAAAAGGGTTTTCATGTATTTTTTCTTAATATATAAAATCCATGTTTTATCTAAATAATCTAAGGCTAATAATATTTCTTCTAGAATATGGACTTGGGTTCCTTATTTCCTAGAATATTATAGGCTTTTATTTAAAACCATTTAAATATACTTTAAAATATATTACCTATATTGGGCTTTAGTCTCTAAAATCATAGGTAAGGCCTACTTAGGTTGTCGCACCCCAACTCGACCCTACCTAAAACTAAGTCAGAAGGTGACATAATTTCGATATTATAACGGTTGTAATATGGACAACCAAATTATTAAACCTGCCTAAAAACTCTTCATATGTGCACAACAATCAACCAACAAACAACTCAATAATCCAACAACCATAATAAAAGTCATCCATCCCAACTTCAACATGATCAAAGATATACAAGCCTCATAAGGAAATACATAAGTCTATCCATCTATACAAAATCAAAATAAAGACATATGGAATTCATTACAGGCCTATCAAAATGAAATCAACAACTAAACTTAACATTTAGTACATAAAGTTTACAAATCCAAGTAGACATTATACATATAATCATGTTCAACTAGCATAAATAGCAAGTAGACAACAACTAGGCCTCGGGATCAACCACAGGCTTCACAACAGGCTCAACGGAGACATACTCAACATATTCCACCTCAAGCTCACCTGAAATGTTAGCAAATGAGGGTGAGTTTCCATGAACTTAGTAAGGATTGTCACGCCCCTACCCAACCCCACACTAAAGGTTAAGTTTGGACTCGACAAACGGACATAGTCTTCCCTGTACAGTGGACATTCTGAAAACCTGTAAACGCTCAATAAAGCCATATTATAGCAAGACAAGCTTTTATAACTAAAGTTCAAAGGTTCAAGGCCATCTGAGCCTTGAGACATACAGTACTTTAGATTCACACAAGCATGCATCCAACTTACCTTCTTTACAAAAATGCTTATCATGCCACTCTATGATAGCTTTGAAACAATCTTAGAAGTTGAAAACAAACATACATCAGAACATTCACTCCCAAGCATGCAAAGCAACTAGAAATAGAAACATAAGTTATTACATACCATGGTTCCAAATCTACTACTACAACATCTATCTTTCAACTTGCAACTACATAACATATACATAGCTCTTAGTCTACAAAATAGAACAAAAAGTAAACAAACGAGTTCTTCATTAAACAACAAGAACATAAACCACCTCAGGCAACTAGACACAGCAACTAAGGCAATGGTTCAGTCTGAACCTCCGGTTCTTCTTCCTCTACCAAATCTAGCTGGGGATCATCCACAGCGTCTCCTGAAACAAGTTAGCGAGGTATGAGCAACCACTATTGTCCAGTGAGGGATAAAGGCCAATCGGAACGTGCAATGCAACAAATATAACAGATAACAAGAAAAGCAAGAAAAGTACATTTGAAACAGTAAATAACCACACATATCAAAGGATACAATATACTTAACCCCAAACTCCATGATTCTCTTATCTTTGGCCACGAACCACGAACCACAATCAATGTGTCGGCAAATTCCCAATCACCTCAGTGGGTGTACTCCGGATGTACCCCGATAATCCTACAACCCAATACCCCTAGCAATCTCCGGACCAGGCAAATAAGGGAATAGAGTATGGAGTTTGAATATCCACTGGCAAGCCCTCTGCCCCCCAGCCGATATTCAACACATCCACCCCTGACACTATGGTTGCACAACCAATATGCAATGCACTTAGCAATGGCAAGACCATAACAACAATATAAGCCATAACACGTGGGAGGATCAACAAAGTAGGTTGACCTCGAAATAGTTAGAATAAAAGCATTTTATATAAGCAATTAAGCCAATTACAAAGAGGCATATTCAAGATCCACATAGAACTATACCAAAAGCTCCAAAACACCCTGAAACTACATTTAAACACACAAGGAATCATGCCAAGGTCTTAGAAGTATGAGACAATCGAATTTATACTTAAACCCCTTTGTAACCCAATTATTTTTTCCTTCCAAACTCATGTGATGGTTCTAGATTAGAAAGCGGCCTATACCATGCTTCTAGTTAACCCCTTAGACACATTTAGGACACTCGAAATCACGCAAACACCTGCATTTAGTCCGAAAGCCCCAAATTTCCTCTTTTGACTTTGTACTACACGTACCTTAATAGGGACTCAAATGGAAGCTAGCAAAGCTTAATTAGGTCCTAAATAGCCTAGGATTACTAAATGTGGAGGTCAATTCAACCCGGATTAGCATTAACCTAGAAACCCCTTTTTAAAAGTTGGCTATTTCACGTTTTATACAAGTTTAGAACAATTCAAGGTCGCGGGGCTATTGGACTACCTTCATTGACACCTAAGGCATCTATTAAAAGCAATGAAGCAAGCCAATATGCACAATTACACAAAACTCTAAAAATCCATCACTATTCACCTCATATAATCAAAGTAATGATTCCAACCGTTAAAAATGCGAACCAATAGTTTAAATGTGTTCTCTAGCACTTATATACAATGTACAATAGCATGGATAAGCATTGCATGATCATAATATAACAAATCAAGAAATTCAAGAAAGTTGACTTATATTTCAAATGCAAAAATAGAATGCAAATCCCTCACCAATACACGTAGGAACTCCTAGGAGGCTTGTAGACAACCTAAAGCACTTGATCCTAGCTTGTATTGGTGAATTGGTGAAGCAAAATTTCTCCATTTGGCTGCACAAGGCTGTCGGGTTTGCTATAGTAACTTTTCAGCTTATTTTTTTTTGGTTTTTGTTTTGCTAAGTTATGACTTGTGTTGTGTGTTGTGTGAGTATATGTATGGGTGGGTCATGTTAGGTGTATAAATGATCTTCTAAAATGAGCCTAGGTAGTTTTAAAACGAGTCAAATGCGCATAAACTAAGTTAGCTAACTAAAACACTTAGTTAAGTCACGTAACACTATTCATTAGATTGACAAAAATATTTTCTAAACGGGTGCTCCTATCGCTCTAAGCTCAAATGCTCATTTTTCTCTCTCCTAAAACAATTAATATGATTTAATAAAAATGCTAATTCAGTAATATTATGCAGTTGAAAAACGAAAGGAATAGTAACTAAAGAAGACAGTAATTAAGCACAGAAGAAATGCGCAACTAGTGGATGCAACAGTAATGGATATACGGCAAAAATCTCGGGTGTCACACCCTCTCCCCCTTAAACTAATTGCGCTCACGTAATTCTTACATGATTCGGCGAATAACTCTGGATATTTCTCTCGCATCTTCTCTTCTCTCTCCCATGTAGCATCCTCCAACCTATGATGATCCTACAAAACTTTAACCATCGGGATGCTTTTAGTTCTCAGCTCCTGAACTTTCCAATCAACAATTCGAAGAAGTTTCTCCTTGTAGGTCAAAGTTTCATTGATCTCTAATGGCTCGTGCTCAAGAACATGAGAAGGATCTGGCTGATAGTTCCGAAGCATAGAAACATGAAAGACATTATGAATTTTGCCCAGGCTAGGAGGCAAAGCTAGTCGATAAGCCAATTCTCCAATTGTTTCAGTTACTTCAAACGGTCCCACATAACGAGGACTGAGTTTACCTCCCTTACCATGTCGAATCATACCCTTGCAAGGAGAAATTTTCAAAAATACCCGATCACCTACGGCAAATTTTAGATCACGACGACATCTATCTACGTAACTCTTTTGTCGACTCAGCGTTGTAAGCATTCTTTTTCTGATAAGCTAAACATTATCAATCATTTTGTTCATCTCTGGCAATAGAGTAGGATCAATAGATTTTAACTCTCCAACTTCATCCCAATATAAAGGAGATCTGTATTTACGCCCATACAAAGCTTCATATAGTGTCATACCGATAGTAGCTTGATAACTGTTTTTATAAGCAAATTCTGCAAGAGATAAGTATCTCTCCCAACTCTTACCGAAGTCTATAATGCACGCTCGTAACATATCCTCAAGTATTAGAATAGTTCTTTCAGATTGTCCATCAGTTTGAGGATGATAAGAAGTACTGAAGCTCAATGTCGTGCCCAAAGCTTTTTGAATCTTCTGCCAGAACTGAGATATGAATCTGGGATCTCTATCTGACACAATACTCTTTGGAATCCCATAAAGTCTGACAACATTCTCAATATATAACTCCGCTAGCTTATCAAGAGAATCAGTCTTCTTTTTGGCAATAAAATGAGAAGTCTTGGTCAACCTATCAACAACAACCCAAACTGAGTTATTACCCTTCGAAGACCTCGGCAAATCAGAGACGAAATCTATGGTAATATAATCCCACTTCCATTCAGGTATAGCCAAAGGCTGGAATAACCCTGCAGGTCTCTGATGCTCTGCTTTAACTTTCTAACAAGTAAGACATCTAGCAACATAGTCAACAATTTCTCTCTTCATGTTGTTCCACCAGAAGTTCTGCTTCAAATCTTTATACATCTTTGTACTACCTGGATGGATAGTATACTTAGAATTATGAGCCTCTGCAAGAATTTCTTTCTTTAAAGCTGGCTCAGAAGGAATACAAATTCTATCTTTGAATTTAAGAAGACCATCATCATGCAATTTGAAATCTGTCTCTCCCCCTTTCGATTTCTCTAAGATTTTCAACAAATGAGGATCCGTCTACTAAGCTTCTCTAATCCTGGATAATAATAGGGATTGAATCTGCAAACTTGCAAATTGAATACCAGAATCTGAAGTCTTAGGCTTCCATAGACATGGTTCTTCCATGAACTCCCAATTTTTTATGATTAGACTAGCAACTGTAGCCTTTCGGCTTAAAGCATCAGCAACAATATTGGCCTTACCTGGCAGATAATTGATAGTGCAATTATAATCCTCAAGCAATTCCAACCAATGCCTCTGCCTCATATTCAATTCTTTTTGAGAAAATAGATATTTCAGACTCTTGTGATCAGTAAAGATCTCAAATTTATTACCCCAAAGATAGTAACGCCATTTCTTTAGTGCAAATATGATAGCTACAAGCTCAAGATCATGCGTCAGATAATTAAGTTCATAAGGTTTCAATTTTTTGGAAGCATAGACAATAACTTTTCCATTCTGCATCAAAACACAACCCAAACCTTCCTTAGAAGCATCACTATAGATTACTAGATTATCAGTACCCTCAGGTAGAGCAAGAATAGGAGTTGTGGTTAATCTCTTCTTCAATTCTTGGAAGCTAGCCTCGCATTTCTCATTCTAGTCAAATACAGTCTTCTTTCGAGTAAGCTGAGTCAATGGTCCAGCAATTTTAGAGAAACCATTGACAAACCTTCTGTAATAACCAGCTAAGCCCAGAAAACTGCGAATTTCTGTAACAATCTCCGGCCGTTTCCATGCCATGACAACCTCAGTTTTCGCTGGATCAATAGAAATTCCATCCTGAGAAATAATATGGCCCAAAAAAGTAACTTGCCTTAACCAGAACTCACACTTACTAAACTGTGTGAATAATTTATGCTCTTGAAGAGTCTGTAATACAATCTTGAGATATTGTTCATGCTCCGCCTCAGATTTAGAATATATAAGAATATCATCAATAAATATAACCACAAACTGATCCAGATATGGACAAAATACTCTCTGCATCAAATCCATGGATGTGGCAGGAGTATTAGTTAACCCGAATGGAAGAACAACAAACTCATAATGACCATACCGAGTTCTGAAAGCAGTTTTGGGAACATCATCGGACTTAATCCTTAACTGATAATAGCCCTACCTTAGGTCGAATTTAGAAAATATCCTGGCACCTTGCAACTGATCAAATAACTCCTCAATCAAAGGCAATTGATATTTGTTTTTGATAGTTACCTGATTAAGACCTCTATAATCAATGCATAAGCGAAGATATTTGTCTTTCTTTTTAACAAATAGAACTGGTGCACCCCAAGGTGAAGAACTCGGTTGAATGAATCCCTTCTCAAGCAAGCCCTGCAACTGAATTTTCAATTCCTGCAATTCGGGTGGAGTTATTCTATACGGAGTCCTAGAGATAGGTGTAGTCACCGGCAATGAATCAATCATGAACTCTATCTCTCTATCGGGCGGTAAACCAGGTAATTCATCAGGAAAGACCCCCGGAAACTCCCTCACAATAGGTGCATCATTCAATTTCAACTAGTCCATAGGTTGGTTAATCAAATATGCAAGATAAGCCTCACAACCTTTGCTCAACAGTTTAGATGCTCTAATGGAAGAAATGATAGGAGTTCCAATTGATTTTCTACTACCAACTATTTCAATTACAGGGTGGTCAAGTATTTCTAATCTCACAATCTTCTTTCTACAGTCAATTTGTGCATAATAACTTTCCAACCAATCCATCCCCAATATAATTTCAAAGTCATTGAAGGGTAGAATAATCAAGTTAGCAGGAAATACACGACCCTCAATAAAAATATTACATGCTCTGCAAATAGATCTAGTAACAAATTTCGGACCTATAGGAGTGTAAACCACAATCTCATGCAACAGTTTATCATGATTCAGTTTAGCATTTTGTGCACAAGTAGGAGTAATAAATGAATGCGAAGCTCCAGAATCAATTAAAACTTTAACCGATTGATCATTAAGAAGAAAAGTATTTTCTACTACAACAGTCGTATTCGGAAGTTCCTTTGCATCTAAGGCAAATACTCGGGTCTAACCCCGTGGTACTGGTACTGCAGCTGATGCCCTGGTCTGATTGCCTTGACCAGATGTCTGACCCCTAGTATTCTTGAATTTCGGGCAGTCTTTAGCCTTGTGTTGATCACTGCCACATCCGGTACATCGGCCCAATCTTTTCCAACAATTTTCCTTAGTATGACCCTGGCGTTGACGGAAGCTGCACTGCTGGTGACGTCTTGCAACAGTGCCTCCCGAAGGAGCTCTGTAAGAAGAGGTAGCTGAACTACCCTGTTGAGATCGAGCTACAACTGGACGAGACTGCCCCTGATTCTGACTCTGAACTGGTCGTACCTAAGTCTGAGTAGGCCCTGCATAACTCTGTGTCTGCCTCGGCTACGGACTCTGTCCAACTGAAATAGTCTGCCTCTGGTACCCTTGACTCTGTGACTGGAACTGCCGCTTACTCGATTGACTAGTCTCGGCCAACACATCTGCCTTGCGTTTTTCATACCTCGAGGCAGCTCTGACCACTGTAGCATAATTAGGGTAATCATTCACAGACAGATTAAGCATAATATCACTTCTCAACCCCATGATGAATCTCTACATTTTCATGTCCTCTGGCTATACCAAAGCCGACACGTAACAGGAGAGCCTAGTAAAAGTAGCCTCATACTGATCCACTAACATATTTCCCTGCTTCAAAGCTATGAACTCTGCTTAGCGTCTCTCACGGGCAACCACTGATATATACTTATCTCGGAATTCACGGACGAAGTCAGCCAACGAATGTTGAACCCTTAGTGCTTCCCATTTCTCACTAATAGTACGCCACCACTCCTCGGCGTCACCCTCCAGAAGAAATGTGGCATAGGTAATTTTTCTCTCATCACTGCACTCGAGTATTGCAGCCACCCTTTCAAACTTTTTCAACCACAATTTGGCCTTCATATCATCTGGTTCTCCGAAGAAGCTGTAGGCTCCATGATGTAAAAACATGTCATACAAATTATCTCCAGTAGTACCACTACCCTCAGCTCTTGCAGCCTGATTATCTCTGGCAGCCCCTATCTGTCCTTGTTGAGTCACGAATTGGGCAATGGTATTCATAGCATTGGCCATTGTGGCCAAGATCTGTGCGTTACTTGGTTCCTGAACTTGTGGTGCATTTCCTGCCATACCAGCTTCTAGCCCGGGAGCCTCCTCTGGTTCTCTATCAACATCCCGATTCCCAGTTCGACGGCGGGGTCCCATTCCAGACAACTAGAATGAAAGGTATTATGACAAGCATATGTATAATTCACAATTAAATCACATAAGAATAAGTTCAAATAAGTTAACATAAGATCACATATAGGGTCATACAAACACTTTGCATACTAAAGACACAAGTAAAACAATTAATCATACTTTCAATTCTTAACTTTTCACTTTTACACAATAACTCATAAAAGACCTTTCACATTCTCGCTTTCATGCTAGCATGTGCTTTAACCATTCAATCCTTTCCTTAGCCAATCAAAGAAACATTTATTCACGCAATCATGCCTTAACTTAATAGACTTCTACCCACAGACCAAGAAAATTAACTCGGCTTCATGCATTCTATAAGCTCTGATACCACCTAAATGTCACGCCTCGACCCAACCCCACGCTAAAGGTTAAGTCTGGACTCGACAAACGGACAGAGTCTTCCCTGTACCGTGGACATTCTGAAAACCTGTAAATGCTCAATAAAGCCACATTATAGCAAGACAAGCTTTCATAACTAAAGTTCAAAGGGGTAAGGCCATCCGAGCCTTGAGACATACGGTAGTTCAGATTCACACAAGCATGCATCCAACTTAACTTCTTTACAAAAACACGTATCATGCCACTGCATGATAGCATTGAAACAATCTTAGAAGTTGAAAACAAACATACATCAGAACATTCACTCCCAAGCATGTAAAGTAGCTAGAAATAGAAACATAAGTTATTACATGCCATGGTTCCAAATCTACTACTACAACATCTATCTTTCAACTTGCAACTACATAACATATACATAGCTCTTAGGCTACAAAATAGAACATAAAGTAAACAAACGAGTTTTTCATTAAACAACAAGAACATAAACCACCTCAGGCAACTAGACACAGCAACTAAGGCAATGGTTCAGTCTGAACCTCCGGTTCTTATTCCTTTACCAAATCTAGTTAGGGATCACCCACAGCATCTCCTGAAACATGTTAGCGAGGTATGAGCAACTACTATTGCCCAATGAGGGATAAAGGCCAAACGGGACACGCAATGCAACAAATATAATAGTTAACAAGAAAAGCAAGTGAAGTACATTCGAAACAGTAAATAACCACACATATCAAAGGATATAATACACTTAACCCCAAACTCCATGATTCTCTTATCTTTGGCCACGAACCACGATCCACGAACCACAATCAATGTGCCGGCAAATTCCCAATCACCTCAATAGGTGTACTCCGGATGTACCCCGATAATCCTACGACCCAACAACCCTTGGCAATCTTCGGACTAGGCGAATGAGAGAATAGGGTACGGAGTTTGAATATCCACTGGCAAGCCCTCTGCCGCCCAGCCGATATTCAACACATCCGCCCCTAACACTATGGTTGCGCAACCAATATGCAATGCACTTAACAATGGCAAGACCATAACAACAATATAAGCCATAACATGTAGGAGGATCAACAAAGTAGGTTGACCTTGAAACAATTAGAATATAAGTATTTTATATAAGCAATTAAGCCAATTACAAAGAGGCATATTCAAGATCCACATAGAACTATACCAAAAGCTCCAAAACACCCTGAAACTACATTTAGACACACAAGGAATCATGCCAAGGTCTTAGAAGCGTGAGACAATCGAATTTGTACTTAAACCCCTTTGTAACCCAACCTTTTTTCCTTCCAAACTCATGCTATGGTTCTAGATTAGAAAGTTGCCTATACCATGCTTCTAGTTAACCCCTTAGACACCTTTAGGACCCTCAAAATCACCCAAACACCCAAATTTAGCCTAAAAGCCCCAAATTCCCTCTTTTGACTTTGTACTACACGTACCTTAACCGGGACTCAAATGGAAGCTAGCAAAGCTTAATTAGGTCCTAAATAGCCTAGGATTACTAAATGTGGAGGCCAATTCAACCCAGATTAGCATTAACCCCGAAACCCCTTTTTAAAAGTCGACTATTTCACGTTTTATACAAGTTTAGAACAATTCAAGGTCGCGGGGCTATTGGACTACCTTCATTGGCACCTAAGGCATCTATTAGAAGCAATGAAGCAAGCCAATATGCACAATTACACAAATCCCTAAAAATTCATCACTATTCACCTCATATAATCAAAGTAACGATTCCAACCGTTTAAAATGCGAACCAATAGTTTAAATGTGTTCTTTAGCACTTATATACAATGTACAATAGGATTGATAAGCATTGCATGATCATAATATAACAAATCAAGAAATTCAAGAAAGTTGACATATATTTCAAATGCAAAAATAGCTTACAATCCCTCACCAATGCGCGTAGGAACTCCTAGGAGGCTTGTAGACAACCTAAAGCACTTGATCCTAGCTTGGATTGGCTTGGATTGGTGAATTGGTAAAGCAAAATTTCTCCCTTTGGCTGCACAAGGCTGTTGGGTTTGCTATAGTAACTTTTCAGCTTTTTTATTTTTTTATTTTTTTTTGCTAAGTTATGACTTGTGTTGTGTGTTGTGTGAGTATATGTTTGGGTGGGTCATGTTGGGTGCATAAATAATCTTCTAAAATGAGCCTAGGTAGCTTTAAAACGAGTCAAATGCGCATAAACTAAGTTAGCAAACTAAAACACTTAGTTAAGTCACGTAATACTATTCATTAGATTGACAAAAACATTTTCTAAACGGGTGCTCCTATCGCTCTAAGCTCAAATGCACATTTTTCTCACTCCTAAAACAATTAATATGATTTAATAAAAATGCTAATTCAATAATATTATGCAGTTGAAAAATGAAAGGAATAGTAACTAAAGAAGACAGTAATTAAGCACAGAAGAAATGCACAACTAGTAGATGCAACAGTAATGGATGTACGGCAAAAATCTTGGGCGTCACAAGGATGGAATAAGGAAAGTTTTTAAAACATTTAGGTTTCGAAAATTCATTTGAAAACATGACACGAACAAGTAAATGCAACAGGTAAGAATGTACAAGAATGTAAATAACCAAGTAGCAAGGATACACTCGTTCTGTTAATGTCGTCTCCTTATAACCCCTTTCACGAACTCATCCCCTATACGCCAATACAGATGTACTCAGGATGTATATCAAACCTAAGACCCAAACCCTTATGAAACTTTCCGTTCACAACGGGATAGGGATTAGAACCCCGGTAGTCATGTAATCACCTGGCAAGCCCTATGCCGTCCAGTGTTATATGATACTACCGTGTCGATTTTAAAGGTTGCAACCTTACATGACATGTCGCATATGCATTCAAGACAAGAACGTCACACATTCAAGACAAATAGGGAATAACAACAAAGTAGGTTGTCTTTCGAGCAACTTAGGAATTCATTTTCATTTCATAAAGCATCAACCAAGTAGCCAAGTATCTAAACCAATCATATTAGCAATAATACAAGTCTAAACAACTCATTTAACAACCAAGTAAGACAATTTAACATACTACACAATTCCTAGCAACAACTTAGTCCAAAATCATCAACTTTCGAGCCATCACGTGGTGCTAGATTGATATATTAACACTTACGAACATTGTAGGAAAGCTAGGAATCAAAGTTAAACACTAATTTAGGCATATAAATCATCAAACAACTCAAAATAACCAAATTCAATAAAACATGTTCTATACAAGTTATTAATCGATAAATATGTTCTCTAGGCCCTAATTAGCAAGACAGAAGTGTAGTTCTAGCAATATATAACCATAAAAATGAACTTTGAAAACTTGGTTAAAAAATCCCTTACCTTGTTTTTTGTAAAAATAAAGGCAAAATGATCGGTAGAAATATGCTAGACGACGAGACGAACTAAAAAACATCAAGTTTGCACCTTGGCTCCGCTCCTAACTCCAAATATTAGCAAAACAATGAAGAAAACACTATTCTTGGGCTTGTTGAAGCTCTAAGCTGGAAGAACAAAGGGAAAGCTGAAATTTTGCAATTTTAAGCTATTTTTTTGTGCTTAAATAGGTCAAAAGTCAAAGGGTGGTCAAACTTTAACTTAAGTTGGTCAAACTAGCTTATTTTTGCTCCAAATCGATTTTAAACTCAATTTTAACGCTCCACTAAATATTTAAAATGCTAACAGTTGAGTTTAGACCGAATTTAAACTAGTTTAAGCAATTCAAACCCGAAAACGGTCAAAGAATATGAAAAGTCAAAGTTAGCTTTCAAATCGGTTTTCAAACACATTTTTAAATTAGTAAATATATAAAAATCATATAATTGAACATTTTATGAATTAAAATAAATAACCACATAAATTTGGCATATAGAAATTAATTAAACACGTAATTTGCACGTAAAAATTAAATAAACACATATTAGCACGTAATTCGAACTCGGGTCTCACATAGGTATATATAATTTAATAATTGGGTTCTAAAAGATAAATGGTATCTTTAAACAATTTTAAATTATTCTTATAATTAATTAATCTCTAGATTAATATAAATTAATCTTATCCTATATTAATTCTTAATTATTCATTACCAAAGTATATTGGGATTAGCCATTCTAAATCCTAATGGTGCTAGAATTCCATGCATCCATAATATCCATATATTTAACTAACAAAATTAAATATAAATATTAAAGCATAGAAATAAATAATTAAATTTAATTATCTTAACTATAATTTCTAGATAGACATGGTAGTTTAGTCAAACTATGAATTTAACCACAACTAAACTTCAAATACAACAAAAGAAACAAGATGAAACAAAATAAAACACCACGGTCTTAAAGACCATAGTGTGGTCGACTCCCCTACGCCACGTGTCCTTGGGATGTGTGAAAGAGGGGCAACCACATTATCTTTTTTTTATTTTTATTTTGTTTTATTTCCTTTGTTTCCTTGTTTCTTGCAATCCAAGTAAAACTTTTCTAGTTTCCTAATCAAAATAGATTTTACTTTTTCCTTAAATTCAATATATCTAATTAAATATCTAAGATGTCCTGTAATTTCGCGATAAAATGAGAACTACTCATCTAATCTTTAATTGTATTGAATCAAACATGCAAAAACATGTAATTGTCTATCAATATAGCTAAAACTTTGTTTTCTCTAGAATTCTTTTGTTTCTTAACATAAACATACACAATTCTATATGTTAAACAAAAATTCCAGCAAACATGAAATCTTAAAAACTTCCACCAAAAGTTCTTAAACTTCATAATCTACACATGTATAGAGTGCAATATTCATACTACAATGTGGTGTGGCTCTGATACCACTGAAGATGCATGCTACATAGATATACTATGGTGTTTAAAAATTTTAAAGCATATAAACGCAGCGAAAACTTGATAGCTTGTTTATCTATGATCAAACCACAAGTTCTAAAAAGAATAATTGCAAGAACACTAAGAACATGTGTAAGAAAAATTCATAAAGGAAAATTTCCAATAAGAGATAGTTTTGTTACCTTGACTCATTAGCTTAAGAATCTTAACGAAAAATATAAAACTTGATCACCTTCTTGCTTCTTGAAGATCTACATGCCTAGGAGCTCTTGGAAGCTTTTGATATTCTCCTCTATGACCTTCTTCCTACTATTAGATGATGAAGAATTGTGGGATTCTTCTCTTGTATATTCCTTAGTGATTCTCGTGAGAGAGTGGTGCAAATTATGAAGGTGGAAGATGAGCTCTATTTATAGATATGGAATAACCTTAGTAGTTAATCCTAGATGAATTAGGATTTGAATTCCAAGCCCATAAGTCAATCCTATGCATCTTTGGACTTGGCTAGCGTAATATCATATTTAATTAAACTACTAAATATTCCAACTATCCTTACTCTCTTGGATTCACGCGTGGACCATGCCT
Source organism: Ehretia macrophylla (assembly GCA_037974665.1). NCBI lineage: Eukaryota > Viridiplantae > Streptophyta > Magnoliopsida > Boraginales > Ehretiaceae > Ehretia > Ehretia macrophylla. The sequence continues at coordinate 12,552,672 of CM075768.1, forward strand.
AAAAGGCTAGGTATGTGGCTTGGTACATTATGTTTAGTCCATGTATTATTTTGCTAAATTAATTAATTGCTAGTTTCCAATCTATCCACACAACTAATCCAAATAGGATATTCTCGTAAATAGGATATTAAGTTGCAATTGGACACTTTAATTTAGCAACTCTAAAAACAATAAGCATCTAGGAAACTATAACATACATCTAAAAGGAAATAGGCTACAAGAGGGACCGAAAGACATAAACAACTTGGCAATAGAAAAGACCAAAATGCCCTTGTTAATCCCTATAGCACATTTAGGCTTTTCAACATGACTTATTCCACTAAAAAATCATAGCTACACTCCAAGATGTGAACTGTTGAATGTAGAAGCTCGTTAGACTAAGTTTGGCCTTTGTCTATGACCTTCTAAGTTAAATGACCGGAATGTCCAAAATGCCCCTGCTAATCCCTATAGCACATTTAGGCTTTTTAACCTGACTTATTCCACTAAAAAGTCATGGCTGCACTCCAAGATATTTACTGCTGAATACAAAAGCTCATCATACTAAGTATGACCTTTGTCTACGATCTACTAAGTTAAATGACCAAAATACCCCTCCATGCAACACTTACAATCAAGAAAGACTTTTCAAGTACTATCACTTTCTTGATTGAATCTTCTTCATAAAACATCTAAATCCTTTAAGTAACCATCCACTGGATAAGTAACAATTGATCTAGGGAGTGATCCACAAGCCAAATATCCAACATACTCTTAGAGAACATCACTAAGCTCAAATTAGGACGATCTACTAGATAATCACAAGGGAACAATTATTCTATCACGCGACGGCATGGATTTTCAATTGCATACGCACGCCCCAACTAGTCAAACCCATATGCCCAACACACACAGTTGTTAACCCACAACTAAGGTCTCACCTATAGTGCATCAAAGCACATGAACTTGATTTCGTCAGTTCATCCACTTATGCTCAAGATTAAGAGTACTAATCACCTAGTAGCATAAGGTATGTATTGATTTGTACTAATCACTTAGTAGTATAAGGTATGTATTGATCTCTATCTTTGATAGTACATCTTAGAGAGATCATACCTAAGTGGTCCATTCAATGTGTGATGCACACACTAGTAAGGCTTAGTCCGGAAATCTACTAATAACCAAGGTAGATCACCCTTCACAAGTGACTAACTCACTATAACCTAGACCTTGATGAAGTCCCCAACTCTATCAATCAGTTATGCACTATGGATCAAGGGCCTCTATACAACACAATTACACATAAACAAGGTAGAAAAAATATATATGAATGTACCCTGTGAGACCCGAGCATGAACTAATGTGCATTTATCTATTTTAATTGTCATTTGAAAGTGTTATGTGTTAATTATGTGTTCATCTATTTTAATACATCATATTTTCTTTTAATTTACATTTATACAAATAAATATAGTCATATTTTTGCTAATCCAACCATGCTTGACCCTATTTGACTTATTTTTACTCTTATATATATAATACATAGATAGTTACATACAAATATAATGGATGTTTGCTTAGTATACCAATCTTGACTTTATTTGACTTAGAATGATATGTTTTCCTTTGACCATTTGACCACTTAATTATATACTACACATATACATACAATATACACATAACAAAACAAAGGAAGAAGCTAAAAAGGCCTTAGAAGAATCGGCCAAGAGAGGAAAAAATAGGGAAAATAGAAAAAACAAGGCTTTTCCATTTTTGAAGAAGAATTCTTGCATTTTTGGGTCAATTCAAAGTGGAAGTTGCTTAATACTTGTTCTACATAGTTTGTTCTTGCCATTTATAGCCTTTTTCTACAACTTTAGGTGAGGAATTTCAAGTATTGCATGTTATTTGCTTACTTTAATTCATGGAATTTCATATATATGTGATATAAATGCTAGCTAATGATGAATATATGTTGTAGTAGTGATTTGAGAGCTTTATATATGCATTAGAACTTGTTGGAGGCAAAATAGGTGTTTTAAGCTAACTTTGTTATTTGGAAGTTGAAAATTCTAGCAAGCTTTGGTGTTTATGATTATATATATGTGTTTGTGGTATAAATTCATGGCTTTTGTGTGATTTTGGAGGAGTTTGGGGTTTATTTTAATTAATTTCTAAAAAAATCAGCAAAGGTGTCATTTTAGAGATTGGATTGTTTAGCTTGTTTCATGCTTCGTTTTGCTATTGTAATGAGTTCCTAATGCATTGTAGTTGGTTACTATATTGGTTGTGTTGAGGTATGTGTTGTAAAGATTGATAGGATGGTTAAATGATGTCAAAAGGTTGGTGTTAATGTGTAGAGATCATGTTCTTTTAAGGTTTAATTGGTGTTAATGTGTCGAGATCATGTTCTTATAAAGCTTAAGTGGTGTTAATATGTTGTAGAGATCATGGTTTTTTTTATGGTTAAATGATGGTATTATTGTGTTGGATACAAGTTTTATTGAAGCTTAGTTGTAGAGAATGAATGTGTTGTAGAGATTTAAAAAATGGTTAAATGATGTCTAAATGCTGGATGTGTTAAGAGTTGGGTAGTAATTTGGCATTGGAAATTAAAGAGTTGGGTAGTAATATGGCATTGGAAATGGCTTATATGATGTTTAAATGTTGATGTTAATGCGTTGAGTATATGTTCTTGTGAAGTATAATTAATGGAAATGAGTAGTTGTTGAAAGGTGTTGTTAACGGTTGGAAACCTACTTTGTTGTCAAATGAATGTGTTACTAGTGTTTAATGTGGTTGAGAGATAACATGTTTTGTTGGTCTCCCTATGTGATGTGAATATATGAATGTGTGTTATGTGATGTGGTTGAATATGTTTGATGCTATGTGATGCGAAGCGTTGGGTGGATACCTTTATGCGATAGGTTGCAACTTGTAGTACGCCATAGTAGTGTCGTGTCGTGCTGGGTAGAAAAGGGCTTACCGGTAATTGCATGACTACCATGTGTTATTCCCTCTCGTGTGGTTAGTGATGGCTACGATGAGTTGAATCGTAGATTCGTGTACTTCCAGAGTGCACTAGCGAGAGAGATAAGTGTTTAAGATGAGTTCGTGAAAGAGTTACAAGCATCGTCATCAACAAGTGTTCTAAAGCAGTATCCTTTCAATGTGTTGTTTAACTTGGTTGTTTCAAAGTTGTTAAGCGAATGTGAATACGTGGTTATTAAGTGATATGTTTTGTCTAATGTGTTTCAAAAGGGTTTTCAGGTTAAAGTTTTCAAAACTTCCTTTATCAATCCTTCACTGAGCCTATTTAGCTCACTCATCTTTGATGCATGATATAGGTGTCCATGATGTTGATTATGTGCAAAAGGAAGGAATTAATGAGGTTGACCATGTAGTTCATGAGTAGTTGATGTACTTGAATTTGAAACAATGTTTTACTTGCTTAGTAGTTGTTAATGTACAATGTAATATTAGTATTGTGAAGCCTAGTTTCTTTTGATGTATCTATATGGTTGGTCATGTTGGATCATGATCACAACTAGTTAGGCTTATATCTTGTTATATGTTTATGTTCATGTATGTTTTAACTTTATAGGAAATGTTGTCTACTTATGCCAAGCGAATGAATGAATGTTTAGTGAATTCCGCATGAGATGTGTTGAAATGTTGTATGTGAATGATGTGAACCTTTGAGAATGTATGTTGTGTATTCTTTGTTGCATTGGTTGTTCATATTATAGGCGTTATAATGTCCGTGTGTCGTTGCGTCTTGAGCTTAGTTCCCGATGGACCGGGTTTTAGGCGTGACATAAACCATTAATCATAAACAATCACATGTATTCATTCACTGAAATGTCGTGTGCTAGTGGTCTTTTGGGCATACTATTTCCAACATGTCTATGTTGTTATAGATGACTATACTAGGTATACTTGGGCTATGTTTTTGTCCCATAAAAATGAAACCTTCAATAATTTTTTTTAATTATACAAAAGAGTGCAAAATGAGAAAGACTATTATATTACTTGCATTCATAGTAACCAAGGCACGGAATTTATAAATTCATCTTTTGTGGACTTTTGTAAGCATGGCATTGAGCATAATTTTTCAGCCCCTAGAACTCCTTAACAAAATCGGATAGTTGAAAGTAAAAACCAAACTTTACAAGAAATGGCATGAACTATGTTGAAAGAAAACAAATTTCCTACATATTTTTGGGGTGAAGCTGTGACGCCCGAGCTTTTACCATACGTTCACTTACTATTGCATCCCTTAGTTGCGCATTTCTTCTGTGATCTATTTACTATTTTCTGCGATTACTATTCCTTTCATTTTTCAACTTCATAATTATTTCGAGTTAGCATTTTTATTAAACCATATTAATCATAGTAGGAATGAGAAAAATGTGCCTTCGAGCGATTAGCGTGTAGAGCCTTCATTTAGAAAATGTTTTATTGAAAACTATTGAATAGTGTTACGTAACTAACTTAAGGTTTTAATTAGCTAGCACCATAATTGCACCTTAGACTCGTTTTTAAGTTATCTGCATTCATTTTAGTAAACCAAATAAGCACCCTACATAACCCCCCCCCCCCCCTTAATAAAACTCTTACATAACACAACTTAGCTCATAACTTAGAAGAAAAAAAATAAAAGCTGATTGGCACTGTAGCAAGGCCGAGAGTCTCAAGTAGCCACAAGAAGGGATTTTTGATCTTCAACTCTTCAATCCAAGCCTCTCCAAGCTTGGAACAAGTAGTTTAGGGTGTTTGCTAGTCTCCCGAGAGCTCTTGCGCGCATTGGTGAGGGATTCATGATTCTTTTTGCATATCTAAAATTGTTGCTCATATCTTGATTTGTTAGAAATGTGATCAAATGCTATTGTAATGTGTATCTATGCTATTATACGTTGTATATAGGTGCTAGAGAACACATTTAAACCATTAGAATGCATTTTAAATGGTTGGAATCGTTGTTTTGATTTTTGAGGTAAATAGTGACGGGATTTCTAGGTTTTTTGTAATTGTGCGTATTGGCTTGATTCATTGCTTCTAATAGAAGCCTTAGGTGCTAATGAAGGTAGTCCAATAGCCCCGTGCGCTTAAATTGCTCCAAATTTGCATAAAATGTGAAATAGCCGACTTTGTAAAAGGGGTTTCAGGGTTAATGCTAATCCGGGTGGATTCAGACTTCACATTTGGTGTTCTTAGGCTACCTAGGTGCTATAGAAGCTTTGCTAACCCTTGTTTGAAGCTCGTTTAATATATGTGTAGTTCAAAGCTATAAGAGAAAAATTGGGGCTTTTGGGGTAATTGCGGGTAATTGAATGTGTTTGAGGGTTGTAGGGGTACTTTAAGAGTTAGTTAGAAGATTAGTATTGTTTCCCCTTGAATTTGAATCATTAATATGAGTTTGGAAGGAAAACGGATAGAATAACAAAGGGGTTTAAGTGTAAATTCGATTGTCTTTCGCATCTAAAACCTTGGCATGACTCCTTATTTGTTTAAATGTGGTTTCAAGTTGTTTTGGAGCTTTTGGTATAATTCTATATGTATCTGGAATATGCCCCTTTGTAAAACTGCTTAATTGCTTGTATAAATTGCTTCTATTCTAACTGTTTCGAGGTCAACCTACTTTGTTGATCCTTCTATGTGTTATTGCTTATATTGTTGATATTGTATTGCCATTGTTAAGTGCATTGCATAGTGGTTGCGTAACCATAGTGTCAGGGGCGGATGTGTTGAATATCGGCTGGGCGGCAGAGGGTTTGCCAGTGTATATTCAAACTTCGTGCCCTAGTCCCTCATTCGCCTGGTCCGGAGATTGCCAGGGAATGTTGGGTCGTAGGATTATCGGGGTACATCTGTAGTACACTCACTGGAGTGATTGGGATTATGCCGGCTTATCGTGATCGAGATCGTGGTTCGTGGATCGTGTTCGTGGATTGAAGAATTGGAGTGTTGGGGTTAAGTGAAATGTATCCTTTTTAATGTGTGGTATTGGATCTTTAACATTCTTGAATGGTTTTCATTGCTATTAATGTTTAACTGTATTACTTGTTGCATTGCACGGCCCAGGAGACTTCATCCCTCACTGGGTAACAGTGTTGCTCATACCTCGATATCATGTTTCAGGAAGTGTTGAGGGTGATCCCCAGCTAGTTGAGGTGGTAGTGGAAGAGGAAGAAGTGCAGGCCAAGCCTTTGCCCTAGTAGCTGTGTGTTTGTTGTCTGAAGTGGATGTGATTTCTTGTTGTTTATGGGCACTTGTATTATTATATTATGGTCTATTTTGTGGCCTAAAGGCTATGTATATGCTTTGTAGTTGCAAGTTAATGATAGTTGGTTGTAGTAAGTGTAGTAATTCTATGGCTTGTAATAACTTTTAATTTCTTCTTTTAGTTCTTGCATGCTTGGGGGTATATGTATAGATGTATGCTTGGTTTCAACTTCTAAGATTGTTCTAATGTTATCATAGAATGGCATGTTAAAAGGTTTAATGAAAAGTTAAGTTAGGTGCATGCTTGTGTGAATCTGAACTACTGTATGCCTTAAGGCTCAGATGGCCTTGAACTTTTGAACTTTAGTTATAAAAGCTTGTCTTAGTATATTGTGGCTATTTGAGCATTTACAGGTTTCCATAATGTCCACGGTACAGAGGAGACTCTGTCCGTTTGACGAGTCCGGACTTAACCTTTAGCGTGGGGATGGGTCGGGGCGTTACGGAAGCCATTAACACGGCTTGCTATGTGCTTAATAGAGTGTTAATTAGATCTTTTATCAAGAAGACCCCTTATGAACTATGGAAAGGAAGAACACCAAATGTTGCTTATTTTAAGGTTTTCGGTTGTAAATGTTTTATTCTAAAAACTAAAGACCACCTTCGAAAATTTGATGCTAAATCAGATGAAGGACTATTTTTAGGATATTCAACTAGAAGTAAGGCATATAGGGTATATAACAAAAGAACTCTACTAGTTGAAGAATTTATGCATATAAACTTTGACGTAGCTAACCCCTTTGCATCGAGAAAGGATGATTATGATGATGTAGGTTTTCAACAAGTTGAGGCAGAAATGCAACCTACTAGAACAAAACTCCAAGATGAGCCATCTCAAAGAGATCCAAAGGACACAACAATCCAAGGGGTTCAACAAGCATAAATGAGCAACATCCTCAAACTTCTCAAGAATTGCCTAAGTGTTGGAAATTTGTGAAAGATCATCCATGAGATCTAATCCTTGTGATCCCTTAAAAGGTGTATGAACTCGTTCCAATCTAAATGCCTTTTATGAATATGTTGCTTTTCTTTCTCAAATAAAGTCTAAGAATGTTAAAGAAGATTTGCATGACGAAAATTGGATTATATCCATGCAAGAAGAACTTAATCAATTTGAAAGAAATCAAGTATGGTCATTAATTGAAAGGCCTAGTAACTATCTGATAATTGGTACAAAATGGGTATTTAGAAACAAACTAGATGAATCTAGGTTAGTAACTAGGAATAAGGCAAGACTAGTAGCACAAGGTTATAATCAAGAAGAAGGAATAGATTATGATGAAACCTTTGCACTGGTAGCTAGATTGGAATCTATACGAATGCTACGTGCCTTTTCTTGCTTCATGAACTTTAAAATATTTCAAATGGATGTTAAAAGTGTTTTCCTAAATAGTTATCTTCAAGAATAAGTATTTGTAGAACAACTACTTGGTTTTGAAGATTCAAATTTGCCGAACCATGTTTTTAAACTCAAAAAGGCATTATATGGTTTAAAACAAACTCATAGAGCATGGTATAAGAGATTAAGTGGTTCTCTACTTAAAATGACTTCACTAGAAGAAAATTAGATTCAACATTATTTATAAAAGACAAAGGAAAATATATCTTGCGTGTTTAAATATATGTTGATGACATCATTTTCGGTGCTACTAATGAATCTTTGTGTGAGTATTTTTCTAAGTGTATACACAAAGAGTTCGAGATGAGCATGATAGGAGAATTAATTTTTTTCTCGGACTCCAAATCAAACAATCAAGTGAAGGAATTTTCATAAATCAAGCCAAATACACAAGAGAACTATTCAAGAAATTCAGGCTTGAAAAGGTCAAAGAGATTGGGACACCAATGGGAACATCAACTAAGCTTGACAAGGACGAAACAGGTAAACCAGTTGCTGAAAAGAAGTATAGAGCTATGATCGGAAGCCTTTTATATTTAACTCTCTCTAGACCCAATATTATGTTTGTCGTATGTGCTCGTTTTCAATCATGTCCTAAGGAATCACACCTAGGTGCCATAAAATGAATCTTTAGATATCTTAAAGGCACACAAGATTTAGGCTTATGGTATCCAAAAGGAACATCTTTTGAACTAATTGGGTATTCGGATGCCGATTATGCCAGTTGCAAAATAGATAGGAAGAGTACTAGCGGATATAACTGCCACTCATCCAGACGAGTGAATCCAAATTAGTACAGCAGGGACCCGATCAACCAGTTCCGAAGGTTTAGGGTTTTAAAATCCTCTTTTCAATTGTTTTGGCTCATTTTTCACTACCCACTTCAAAATTTCTTTTCTTCTCTCTCAAAAACCCATTTTCTTCAAATCAAAAGCTTTTTTCCCCCAATAGAACTCTTTTTCAAAACTTTCTCACTACATCACAATCTCACTCCAAACCTTTCTCTTTCTACCATTGTTCCTCTCATGGCACTACCAAAGAAAAGTTGCAAGAAAAGCAAAACAACTAAGCAATGGGCTTCTCCTGAATCTTTTCCAAAACAAGATGTGATGTGGGGCAAATTGTTGGATGAAAAACTCTTTCAAGGTACTCATATTCTTAAGATTTTAGATTTTCATGGTTGGCTTCCATTCTTGAAACTCAAAGATAATTCTTGTCCATTATGGGTTAAATAATTTTATACAAATCTTGAACAATTGGAGGTTACTATTGGACCCAACACCATTTCGGGATTTCTAAATGTCCCCAATGAAGGTATTCAAGAATATTCTCGCAAAAGTTGGCCTAAGGACTTAGCAACTAGTATGAGAAGGAATGTAATAACATTTTCATAGGAAGGTTCAGGTCGTTCTTCTACTTCAATGCCCAAACGAAACCAACTAGTTACTGAAAAACGTCTTTTACTTCACATTATCATGGAAGTCATTACTCCTAGACGTATTCGAGATGGTTCTATTCCTCAATTTGCAGATTTTTTTCTCTATATAATGTATCAAAAGGAACCAATTTAATTTCCATACATTATGCTTTATCATATGTGTCACACAAAAAGAGTGATAATTTGCTAGCTTATGGTATGCCTTTTTGTCATATACTTGAAATGCTTGATATTGAAACTATTGGTGGTGTTAGAAGGTCAAATCCTTGCACTTACGTCCTTGGTGATGGCACTCTTCAACGAATGGGTATAGGTATTCTTAATCATCAGATTGTTGAGTTATGTGAAATAGTGGTTGAAGGTGAAGAGGCAAACAATGAAGGTACGTCTGATGTAGCTCAAGTTGGTGGTGATTCCGAGAATGATGAACAATGAGAGGATTTAGATGAATCGGATGAGGATCCTGTCATGGCTTACATTCTTGCGAAAAATAGAACCGAACATAGGGAAGATACAATTGGTGGCCCAAATGGTTTGGGGGGGCAAGGAGGATCAACCAACATTTGCAGGGTGGTTTTGATGATGTTCTCAAATATCTCAAGGACATTGAAAATAAGATGAACGCCGGCTTTGATAACCTCTCCAAGAATATTGACACTGTTTAGACTAAGCTTAATGGGAGGCTTGGCATTATTTAAGATAAAGTGAAGCAAATTTATGCTTATATGCCCGATAAGTGATTTGGATGTTGTTGTCATCTCTTTCCATCTTTCCATCTTTTTCTTTATGACTCATTTCTTTGGTCTTTGGATTAACTCCTTTATAACTTTATTATCTTTTGATGATGCCAAATGGGGATAAATATGTTGGTCATGTTATGCTATATCGACTATGTTTATGTTATGCATATGTTGGCTATGTTTATGCATATGTGTTCACATGTTGTATTGCAATATGCTTATATGCTAAACATGCCCATATTAAGGGGGGACTAATGCAATGAAATTTTATCCCTTTAAGTCACATGTATGGATGCACAAATTGAGAAGGAGTTGGTCCACATAGTTAAAATGTTATCATCATAAAAAAAGGGGATAATGTTAACATATACTATGTTTGGATTTTGATGTTGACTAAACTATTGCATGTCTTGAGTTAAAAATGCATTTTGGAAGAGCCAAATTTGTGAAGAAGCGCTTTGAAGAACAATCATATTGAAGAGGAAGAAAGATGAAGAATGTTATTGAAATGACATCCTTGAAGACTCAAAGAATGAAGATAAGACATAAGGATGGGGAAGTGGTGTCATAAGGGGTACTGACATATTTCTAATTGTTTTCCTTAGTATTTGTCTGTTTAAGCTCAAGAACATTTTTCAAATGCTTAGCTTTCATTTTCCAAAATGGGCCTCAAAATGATTTTCTCACTTAAACCTTTTCTCTATTCAAAAAATCATTTTGCAAAATCGTTATGGATTATTTCAGCAACATTAATTATTGAAAAAGACTGATTCAGACGAGTAACCCAATTGAGTGACTCGACAAGATCTATTTGACCGGATGGAGTCCAGTGATGGTCCGAACGAGTAACCTAGTCGAGTCACTTGACCGGATTCACCCATCTGAATGTTGTCCAATGAAATACGAACGAGTGACCCCTAAACGAGTGACCCGATCGAGCTACTCGACCGGGTTTACTTGACCGGTTGTGGCAGATTTTGAATTTTATAACCGTTGAAAGATCTGTTACTCTCATTCTTTAAAGCCACAACCATCCCCCATTTGCAAAATAACTTCTCAATCTTCAAGCATTTAATACCAAGCTTTTAAGAGCCTTTATTACACATTTTTATTGCACAAATCTTGAGCTAAACACTTTCAAATCTTTGTGCATTCAAGATATTCACTTGTATTATCCAACTAACAAAGGAGTTAAATATTTGTATCTTTCTTGTACTCATTCTTGGTAGCTTGTAAACACTCTAGAGCAATAGATTTAAGAGAATCATAGGATAAAGAGTGTTGAAATCTTCTTTGAGGGTTCAAAGAAAGGAAGAAGGTTGTATTACTCTTGTAGGCTCAAGAGTGGAATTGTATTGTTGGCTTATGCTTCACCAACTTGTGAAAGAGTACTACTAGTAGAGCTAGTGAAAATCCTAAGGGAAGAAGACCTTAGGTGGTGGAGTAGATTAGCGAACCACCCTAAAATTGATGTCTTCACCTATTTTTTTTTCTCTCATTTCCTCTTTATATTTGTGCATGCATTGTATTTATTAAATTGTTTCAAAGAATTAACTAGTCCAAAGCATATCCAAAAAAAGTAGTAGCATTGCCCCTATATCCTAATTCGCCCCCCTCTTAGGATAATTTGGCCTAATAGTAGCCTATATGAATATTGTGATATGATTTTGAAGAAAATGGTCATATCTATTGATGTAGCTAACCCACTTACCATAGCTATGAACTGGTCACGACTAGGTTATTATCTTGAGAAGATGGATATGAGATATCATTGTATGTTGTACTAATACTATGTAATATAGCATTAGTGTAAGTGAGAGATTGTTAGAGATATGCCCTAATGCTATATATTTGGATGACATATTTTGGGCATTTTGACATTAACTTGTATATTATGGCATTGATGTCTATATGTTTCTTTACATATTGACTTGTTAGTGACATTCATATTCTCTTTCTTTTTCATATGAATGAGTCCTTAGTGTTTATCATTAGATGAGATGTATTCTAAAAAGGAGTTTAGAATATATTGGCATATTTCGTTGTCATGATAAATACTTAAAGTTATTCATAGTCCTGAGATTATTTGATATGGGTTTCAATAATCTATTATGGACTATCATATGTGTTGTTACATTTTATTAACATAAAGATGCTAATGATGGTGAGCCACATGCCATAACATTATGGGATGTGATTAACAAACATGTGGGTGGTTATTGGTAGAATAGATCATTGAATGTGACATTAATAACAAATCACATGGCTTGGGATTAATGATTTGTTATTTGTTGTTGTGCAAGTGATCATTTGACTTGCAACATTACAGTTGTCATATGTATTGTGGTTTAATACTAGCATTTGGACAACGCTCATCTCTATGAGATGAGCAACATTTTCTTGTAGTTTTATTTTTTCGATATAGTGATTGACAAGTAGTTGTCAAGAAATGATCCATTAACCTCCGATGTGAGGCTATGTCCTATGTGATCTAAATATGGTTGTTTAATGAAAAAATCCTTAGCCGAGGTATGAATTGTGGACCAACTAGAGCTCTTGTACTTTCAAGAGATGGTGACTTGCATCAAGTGAACAAAGCTTATGTTTCATGGCTTCTATGGCTTGTCTTGAAGAGGTATACCTTTATATTAGTTATTGATTACATATATTTGTCATATATATATATATATATATATATATATATATATTGATTATGTTAATTACATGATATCAAGATTAGGGCTTATGATAAACATATGTTATAATCTAGAAAATTTTGAAATTCTAGTGGTGTTTTCGCTTTGTTTATAGCTAGTTGATATTCATAACCTTAATAGATCCTTCATGGTTTTCCAAAGGAAAGCTAAATAGATTGCTCATCAAATTTTCTCAAGTGATAATGTAACAGGTTTATTCATGATGAGATTGTTTACCACAATATTTGAAGAATTATTTCACAAGATTGGCATGAATCAACTCAGCAATCATTCTTGATATGCCAACATGACAGGGGAGACAAATACGCACTGTACTCTTTTTCCCTTTACTAGGCTTTGTTCTACTAGATTTTCCTAACAAGGTATTTAATGAGGCAGTATAATGGGTATAATAAAAATATTATACTCATTTTTCTTCACTAGATATTTTTCTTGCTGGGTTTTTCCTAATAAGGTTTTAACGAGATATATTTTTAAGAAATAAATATCCAAAGGGGATTGATGCAACTCGGTGGTGCGATATAAAAGGGTACAAAATTAACCAAGTTTTAATAACCCGCAAGTGCACGAATCTTGTAGTGTAGTGTGCTCTGAGTGCGAAATTGTATCCACAGGGAAGCTCGTTAGTTAGTTAGTGATGTAGAGTGTGAAAGTGTTAAAGTGGTTAAGTGACAGTTTTGAAAAGGCGTTTGAATAGCGTGCGAAAATGTAAATTAAATTACAACTAAACTAACTAAGTAAGAGTGGAATACAAAGGAAAGGAATCCAGGGGGATGGATATGCAATGAGGCAGTCAATAAAGGCTCGACATTTAGGAGTCCAATTCTATGCAAGGGTTAAGCTACGAGCATTAACCTAGTCAATTACCTTAGTCTATTAAAGTCTTGATTATTAACTCTGATGTAGGTGGCGTTCTATCTACAAGTCCATTATATAGCCGTAGTATAGATCTGCCCTTGCAACCTAGCGTAAAAGGTATGTTTTAACTAAGTAATCAACATCTCCTTACTAGTCTAGAGCTATGGTATGACCTATAGTCTCATGGAATCTAAGTTTGTCAAGCTATTGATTCACCATTAAAGCATGGATATATGGCACGAAGGTAAAGCAGTCATAACATCTACTTAAAAGAATTACGTATGAAAGACAATATTGAATTAAAGCAAGCCATATATTGCAAGTGAATTGAATGAACTGAATCTGAGACCATATATTAAAAGATTGTCATTTACAATATCCTCCCCTAGATAATAGCTCTACTCAAATATAATAATAAATACAAGTAAGACAAATAAAAGAGTCAAGAAAGGCTCCTCGATATGACGACTTTGTATTTCTAATTCCAGTAATTTGAGTAGAGGTTCGACACAAAATAGGTATTGGCAGAGATTCCCCCGAATAAGAGCTACTTGGGTAGAACTTCCCTCGAATAAAGGCTTATTTAAAAGCTACTCGGGCAGAACTTCCCTCGTATTCTTCTAATACTACTAAAATTAAACTAAACTAATATTTAAGACATAAATTAAAACTAAATTAAAAATATAATTAGAACTAAATTAAAAACAAAATTAAAATTAAAATTAAAATAGAAAATAAATAATAAATTCTAACTAAAATTACAACCGGGGTTGGGGTGTATTTATAGGGCACAAATCAGAGACGGTGTAACTAAAATTACAACTGTCGGGTGCTCTAATTGGACGCCACAGTTTGGGCGGTGTGCTCAAGCGCGCATTTGGGGCGCTCGAGCGCGGTTCTGCAGGTCCAATCAGATGGTGCGGCGTGGGCGATTTGGGCGATGCGAGATGGGTGCTCGAGCGCCTATTCAGGCGCGCTCGAGCGCCCTTTTGCTGACTTTTCAGGCAAAACGTTTCGACTTTTGACCGAGCATTTGACCAAGGCGTTTTTGGGCTATTTTCAGCGTTCTGAGTCTAATTATGCACTATTTTCGGCCAAATTATTTCTCTATGAGCTCCATTATTTCACCGGTTCCAGTGTTTCCCTGATCTCAACTTCTTGACTTGCAATTTAGATCGTTTCGGGTTTGATTTTCTACTTTTTAGTATTATCCTACATTGCATCGAAAGAAAATAAGTGTTTGCATTTATTTCTAAGTTAAGATGTAAATGCAGTGCAAATACAATGGTTTAAGTGCTGCAATTACAATCACATAAACATCCCCAAACCTAAACCTTGCTTGTCCTCAAGCATGACTATCTTTAATACAGCTTCAAAGTGAAATATTTCAGAAATTCTTACAAGTCAAAAACAAATGAATGCTATCTATCCCTTCTTTTTGTCAAAATTTTTCCAACATGAAACAAGAGAAATGCAATTAACTATCTTTAATCTATTTATCAGTTGATGACAAACATGATAAAAGAACCTTGTACATAGTTTTCTCAAATAGATACTCTTCTTGAAAATGGACTATTGATTGCTTCGGAGTACATATTTAGAAGTAAACTAAGCAAATTAAGTTCATTCAATTCCCGAGTTTCAAGATTTTCAAACATATTGGACTTTGATATTCACCTTTATTTGCAATCAAACTCTTGATCATACCTTAACATTTTTTACATTTGCCAAAAAAATATAAAAGTACAACTTTCTACTATCTCTTTGTTAGTGTTTAGTTTCCTTTACTTTCTGGATATCCCATGTAGCAGGCTTTAAGGCCAACAATCCACAGCCATTATGACCAAGGTTGCCAGGTTTTAAAGGGACCCCTACGTGTCTTAATCGCCCGAGATATACAGGCTCGAAACCTTACACTATAGCACATATCCTAAATTACAATGTCTAGGATAGTGATGCTAAGAGATTTATAACATATTCACACCAAAATTATTCAACAACAAAGGTATGTACAACTTTTTTACTTTTTTTCTTTTTTTCATTGTTTTCTTTGTTTTTTTTTTTTAGAGTATACATACAAACAGAGTAACAGAACATAATGTACAGATATGACATAAGTGTTTAGGTTTCAATCACAAGAAGTTCTCATAA
Source organism: Ehretia macrophylla (assembly GCA_037974665.1). Taxonomy (NCBI): domain Eukaryota; kingdom Viridiplantae; phylum Streptophyta; class Magnoliopsida; order Boraginales; family Ehretiaceae; genus Ehretia; species Ehretia macrophylla. The sequence goes on from CM075768.1 coordinate 12,568,239, forward strand.
CAAACGATAATCCTATCTCAGTCCTTTCATAATCACATACCTATCAATTGAAGAAAGAAGAACAACTAAGCTTACTAATGAATACAGTAACCCAAAGTTTTTCTTACAGAGTTTCCTAAGATTTTTTCACAGTACATAGCTAACAACACAGGTTCTCAAATCATCTAAATCATCTTCCTTTAGACAAGTAAGGTAGCAAAACACTCTTTCTCATGAACAAATTGGTGTATTTCTTGCATATTTTGAAAAATATTTTCATGAAATATGTGCACCCCTACACAGAAACTTTGTTTGTCCTCAAGCAAATAGCAATGTAAGACAGTGAGAGTGTAATATGCAAGTAACAACATAATGACAAATTCTACATCCCCAAACCTATGGCTTGCTTACTGTTCAGCACATGTTAATCAGCTATAAAGGGAAATGTAGTTGGAAAGATATCACTTGATGTGAAGCATTTCTATGTTGATGTCAAAGCATTTCTACTATCTTTTGTCAAAAGATGTATCATTCTGCAATTAAAGATTAGCAAACAAAGCATTTACAGATTATCATCAACACAACAAAAAATAATTAGTTAATCTATACAAAATAGTATAAGGGGGTGATCAAAAAGAATTGTGGTCAATGAAAATAACTAATATATTAAGCAAATGATTTAACTACCCAGACCATTTACACTCTTTTATGGGGTTCTAGAGTTGTATTAAAACTACTTTAAGACTCGATCTTCCAGAGGTTTCTGTGCTTACGACATCTAGTGCTTTCCTTCAGCTCACTAAAGGCCAAAGCTAATTCCACAAGGTCAAGGTTTATTACAGTGGTGTTTTACGTCACAGACATTACATCTGGTGTATGCTCACTCTCCTAACTACCTTATCAAGTAATATCCAACAAACCCAAACCACATTAAGCTGGTGGAGTAACTTACACTATAAGACAAAGTTAACAATTAAGCCAACTGTACACATAAATGTACAGTGACTACTAGTATAATAACACTGGTACCTCTATGAATGTTCCTCAAGGTTACGACCCAAATTACATAAAGCTAGAGAAAGATTCACAGAGTATATGTAAAGGACATAAATTAAACAAATATTAACATAAAAAAGTACTAGGTTGTCTCCTAGTAGCGCTAAGTTTAACGTCTTCAGCCAGACGGTTGTGCTGAGTTTTAATGCCTTTAACTTGGCAGAATCCTTTTAAGAAAGATAATCAAGGTCTCGAAGTTCAACAGATTCAACTTCTCGAGGGACTACATTTGGATTGAATGCATGCTTCAATCGTTGCCCATTGACTATAAAGATACGGGCATCTTTGAGGTGTTTTATCTTGATAGCTCCAAAAGGATATACTTCAAGCACCTCATAGGGACCATCCCACTTAGTTCTTAGTTTTCTTGGGAAGAACCTCAGTCTAGAGTTAAACAACTAAACTTGATCAGAAGGAGAAAAGGTCTTCCTTCGAATAAATTTATCATGAATCCTCTTAATTTTCTCTTTGTAAAGTTTGGCATTCTCATAAGCTTCGAAGCGAAGCTCTTCCAGTTCACTCAGCGCCAATTTTCTACCTTCACCTGCCTGTTGTAAGTCAAAGTTCAGGGCCTTAATAGCCTAGTAGGCTTTATGTTCTAGTTCAACAGGGAGGTGACAAGCTTTACCGTATACTAATCTATACGGGGACATACCGATGGGAGTTTTGAAACCAGTACGGTAGGCCCACAATGCATCGTGTAGATGACTTGACAAATCTTTTCGATCGAGCCTAACCGTTTTTTGAAGAATTGACTTGATTTCCAATTAGACACTTCCATTTGTCCACTTGTTTGTGGATGGTAATACATTGCAATCCTATGATGGACTGAATATTTTCTTAATAGGGCTTCAAGTGTCCTGTGACGAAAATGTTATCCTCCATCACTTAGAAGTACACGTGGCACCCCGAATCGAGAAAAGATATTCTCTTTAATGAATTTGACCACAACTTTAAGGTCATTGGTTCAGGTTGCTATTGCTTCTACCCACTTGGACACGTAGTCCACACCAACAAGAATATAAGTATAACTTGAGGAAGGAAGGAAGGGACCCATGAAGTGTATACACCAAACATCGAATATTTTGCATATAAGGATAGGTGTAAGGGGAATCATGTCGCTTCTTGAGATAGAGCGAGCTTGTTGACATTGAGGACAATTTTGACAAACTTGCTGGGCATCTTTAAAAAGAGTGGGCCAGAAGAATCCACATTGAAAGACTTTAGCAGCTGTCATTTTACCTTCAAAATGTCCACCACATGCTTCAGAGTAGCAAAATTGGAAAATGCTGTCAAATTCATCCTCAGGTATACATCTCCTAATGACTTGATCGGCACATATCTTGAAAAGATAGGGATTTTTCCAAATAAAATACTTGACTTGTGCCATGAATCGGTCTTTTTCTCTTTTACCCCAGTGAGTTGAAAACTCTTCGGCAGCCAGATAGTTGACAAAGTGCGCATACCATGGGGTTTGATATGAGATGGCAAAAAGTTGTTCATCAGGGAACGTGTCTTTAAAAAGCAGAGTATCAATATGAGAATCACGTACCAAATGTGATAGACGATTGGCAACAGAGTTCTCGTTTCCTGTCTTGTCATTGATCTCATGGTCGAACTCTTGAATGAGTAATAGCCAACATATTAAACAGGGTTTTGAATCCTTTTTGGTTAATAAATACTGCAAATCAGCGCGGTATATGTAGACTATTACTTTAGATCCTAAGATGTAAGATCTGAACTTGTCCAGAGAGAAGACTACAACCAGCAATTCATTTTTAGTGGTTGTATAATTCTTTTGTGCATCATCCAAGGTTTTGCTGGCATAATATATCACAGTTAGCAGCTTATCCCTACGCTGTCTTAATACAACTATGACGCCCGAGACCTCAACATGTCTATATTAATTGTTGCATACTTTATTTGTGCATTTAAAATGTACATTTACTTATTTTAAGAATAGTTACTATTCATAGTAAAATTTGAATGTCCTTTTTTTTCTGAATTTACATTTTTGCCAAGATATGTGACTCGTATAAGATAGGAGAAAAATGTTATTTTGTGCATCAAATGTTTGGAATACATTTACGTGCATTTATTATAGATATGTACATTTAATTGAGAATAACATGCAAGTAAAATAATTAGAATATATTTATAGCTGTGAAACTGCATTTTTATTTGCTAGTGAGCTTATTCATTGTTCTACGTGCAATCAGTTGCCTTTAACATGCATTTATCTCAAACTATGAGCATACATCTAATTTAACAAGAAATTTCATCTATTAACATGTATTGCATCAATATAAATGCATTATTATGTAAGTAGGCACATTTAATTGGTTAATATGCATAATTCTCATTTTACGTGCAGTTTCAGGACTTCTCGAACATTTTTGAAAATCGTAAGACTCGTAGAAAGTAATTAACGTAGACAATTAAGAATTGGAGTAATCAAATACTTAGATTTTAACCAAAATGGCAAACTAGTAAATAAGTATTTAGTTAGGGGCAAGTTAGTCATTAGGATTATATATATTTTATTATACATACATACACATACATATTATATACACACTCACACAAAACACAAACATATAAGCATACACCACACAAACAACATATACGCATACACATACACAATCACATAGCTGAAAACACACACACATCAACACATACTCTACACACACATACACCTAAAAATCAAGGAAGAAAGAAGAAAGATAGGAGCTAGATCTTGCCCTCTCAAGATTCGTATCATCATTTCTTGAGATTATAAGGTGAGGGAAATCCTTTAAAAACTGATTTTAGAAGTTATATTGTATATATATGTGTTGTTGAGTAAGAAATTGTTGTATTATACAAGTTTAGACATGTATATGATTGCAGGATTTTTGTTGTAGCTACTGTATTGTGTGAACTATTTGAGCATGTAACCTCTGAGGAAAAATTCTGGAAAAATATGTATGTTCATCTAGACTTTGAGAGGAATAATTCTTGTTTAGGTCAAGTCAATAGAAAAAAAAGCATTTACTTGCCCGAAATTGCCAAAATCAGTGAGGTTTGTAGTTGAGCTGGTGTAGGACAAATTTGCTTGCCTGAATTTTGTGGTATTTTTGACCTAGTGTTACTATCTAAAAAAAATTGGAAAATTAAGGTAGGAAGTTTGATCAGTTAAGAACAAACTTTGTTTAGACTGAAAAATTAGGAAAAAACGTTTAGGCTTCAAAAATAATAAAAATCGAATGGTGACAGAAAACATAATCAATCTGGACAGTTTGCGCACCTATATTGTTTTAGTCATATCTTGATGAATTTATCTAATTATGAAGAGCTTTCCATACATGTAAAAATAAGTTTATTTGAGAGTCATTTGCTTAGGTAAATATGCAGCCAAACTTGAGCTATTACTGAGACGTTGAATTGTTGAGTTTATTTGTTCTAATGCTCCTAATTGTTGCTAGAACCCTTAAGAATGCTATAGGTATCATAAGAATGGTTCTAGCTTAATTAGAATTGGAAATATAGCTTGTATTAGAAAGAGGACTTTGAAACGGACTGTTGAATTTGATCTGTTTGAATGTGTAGTTAGTCTTAGATATGTATAAAAGCTCTTAAATGTAATTATGGTAAGGTTTGGCTTATCGAATTAGGTAGCTGTAGTATAAATGTAGTTTCAAGGCATTTACGTGGGTCATAAAGTGTCTATAAATGATTGCAAAGTTAGATTTAGAATTCATTTTCTTGAAATATTAGTTGAACTTGATGTATAATTAGTTATTTGAATTGATATAATTGTTACAATTGTTACAATTGCTATATTTGTTTATTACTTGAGTTATGAATTGTAAATTTGGTGATTAAGCATGGAAATGATTCTTAGGCTATGTTTTATAGTTGAATTATGTTTTAAGTGTTTAAGTGTTGTCGCCTTGATTGAATGTTTAATTTGATATTCCTTTATGATATAAATGAAGTTGAGTTTGTTAGGAAGTTAACTTGTTAGATGATAAGGTAGTTAACGCCTTGCAAGATTAAAGAAATGTTTTAAAGTCATTTGTGTGATTACTTGGGCTATGTGGCAATATGATATATAAAGGTGACTATATGTATAGCTTCTATTGTTGTGGATTGAGTTAAGTTATAGTTAAGTTGGAATTGATATAGTTAATTGTTAAAGTACTAAACTTATATGAATACACTAGGGTTTACACTTTTGAGCTAATTCCAGGAAGGTTTGAGTGAATACAGCTTTTCTCTTCCTTATGTAGCCTGTTCCAAGGTGAGAGAATTCTTATTCTTTTGTGCATCTTAGCTTATTTTATTGTCCATAAATCGTGTAGTTTAATATAATTGTTTATACTGTTGGAGATATGCCCTAATGCTATATAGTTAGATGACTTATTTTGGGATATTTTGGCATTAACTTGTACCTAATGGCATTTACGTCTATATGTTTGTTTACATATTGACTTGTTTGTGACGTTCATATTCTCCGTCATTCCTATTATATGAATGTGTCCTTAATATTTTTCGGAGAAGAAATATATTCTAAAAGAGTTTAGAATACGTTGTCATATTTCTTCGATATGATAAACATTCAAAATGATTCATAGCCCTCAGATTATTCAACCGGGACTAGAATAATCAAGTATGGGCTATTATATGTAAGTTACATTTGATTAACATAGAGATGTTAATGATAAAGGATGGTGAGCCTTGTGCCATAACAGTATAGGATGCGATTGACTTACATATAGGTTATTGTTAGTTGAACGAATCACTAAATGTGACCAAAATAACAAACTATATGACTTTGGATTAATAGTTTGTTATTCATTGCGAATTGTGCAAATTAATCATTTGACTTGAGAAATTACGGCTGCCGGTTATATTAGGAGATAAATACTACGTCTGGACAATACCCGTCTTCCAAAAGATGGGTTACGGCCTTTTTCGTTTTAGTTTTATGGTATGAGCTGACAGGTAATTGTCAAGATAGGATCCGTTAACCTCCGATTTGAGGCGATATTCTATGCGATCTTATTTCGATTGTTGAATGAGGAAGTCCTCGGCCGGGGCACATAACAGATGGAATAATGGAAAGGGTTCCATAGGTGTCATATCTTATTCACCCGAATAGATATGTGCATAGAATCGTTTAGTGGACTTAATCGTATCATGGTTGTGAAACCCCACTTTTTTATCTTATCTCGTTTTGCGTGCTTTATCTCGTTTTGTGTGAATTAACCTGTCTATGTGCTATGTGACTTAGAATGTGGTAATTTTAGTATCAATACTCCTAGAACATACTAAATGTGCATTCATGAAATTTTTATCAAAAACGGAGTCAGAAATTTTATCGTCGATTTTTAGTGAATAGTATTTTTGAAACACGTCTGCTAAAATTTTGAAACTGGTCTTTTTAACCCTTCTAGACCTAGTCCACGGACTTTAATAGACCTGTATTTGATTAAAACAGTTTTAAAATCGGCTTAAGAATTTATTAGGGTTTTTACACCGACTTTTGTAAAAATCGAGTTTTAAGCCGACTCGGGTGAAATTGTTCGATTGTAAAACTTCTTGTCACCTAAAAATAACCTACTTGAGCTATCTTGGGTGTTGAATAATTGTTTTGAACTTTGGTGATCAATAAAATGCATTTAAAGTCAAGAAAACACTAAAAATACTAAGTTAAATCAACTTTGACTTTCATTAAATGTTGACTTTCATGCATATATCACCAACACACATAAGCAAAGCACAAAAACACCTTCATTTGCACACACATTGCCGAGAGGAAGAAGAGAGAAAAGAGAAAAGAGTTTTCAAGGTTTTCAAAGCAATTTTTCAAAGAAAAACCTAGTTTTTGTCCGTAGAACTTCATGCCGAGTTGGATTCTGCTTGTTGGGCACGCATTGCACGCATTCCTAGGTTTTTATCGCATCAAAGGTGAGAGAAAAATTCTGGATTTCAAAACTCATTTTTATATTTTTGCTCATAACTGCATTTTGAACCGTTAGAATGTTAATCTGATATTAGATTATTGCTCCATGCATGCTAGGGATCGTTTATGTGTATTACTACGAGATTTGAGCCATTGTAGCAAAATTATTTATTTTCGGGTATTTAAAGTTGATAGAATGGCTTTTTGAGGATTATTTTGAGTTGTTGTGGTTGGAATCGATTTCCGTCGATTTCTAAAAATTTGTTAATTACGTGGTAACGCCGTTATAATGCCGAATTTTCGATTACGATGCTTGGGTGAAAATTCAAAAATTTCAGCCTAGGTGCCTTGAGGTTTTAGGGTTGGTGGGATTGATTTTGAGGTGTCTTGGTTGGTTTCCGAGAGGGCTAATGTAGTTGATCGAGTGGGTGAGTGTTTGAAACTGATTTGGGGTTGTTTGGATTAGTAGAATGTAAGATATGATTATTTGAAGTTTAGGTTATCTTTCTTTAAATTATTGAATTGAGCCTTAGTTGATCGGGTGTGGTTTGAGTGATTGAATGGTGAGTTGTTGATGGGTAAACTAAGGTTTGATTGTGTGTTTAATGCATGTTCGGTTGGATGGCCTACTTTGTCATCTAACTTAGTTATTTGTTGTTAAATTGATTATTGATGTTATTATGATGATAATATGATTATTGATGATGATAATATGATTATTGATGATGATTGATGATTATTGATTGATGATTGATGCCGGGAGGTAGGCAGTTCTGCTAGACTGTCCTCTTGTGAACGATTGATGTTTATTATTATTGTTGAGTCTTTGGTATGTGTGTGCCACCTCTCGTGCAGTATCGGGTTGTCGGGTTGATAACGGCATGACTACCAGAGACTGCCTCCAGCTCGCATGACGGAGGTGTCATGGAGGGAGAGGTTATTGGGGTACCTCGGGTGCGTGAGTTTATGGGAGTCACAAGAAGTCTGTTATGATCGTGAGGGTGATTGGAGCTACACCAACTAGTGTATCCTTTATTGAATGGTCATTATAGATTATGTGATGATAGTATTATTGATGTTATTGTGTGTTTACTTGCTCAAAGGATTAAATCCAAGGAGTATAGTGAATACTGTAGAGATCCATCGGATCCTCACTGGGCTTATTTTATATAAGCTCACTCTCTATTATTGCATGCCTACAGGTGTACTTTCGCAGGATTACGGGTACGTGCCTCCTGAAGAGGAGAATGTGGAAAATATGCCTTACGTGGATGAGTCTTATGTTCCGGAGTCTTATCCTTGATGTTGTATTGTTTTACTATCTTGTAAATTAACTTAGTAGACTTTTATATGCTTTGTAGTTCATAATGTAAAAGATGTTGAAAAGATAATGAATTAGTTGATGTTGTCTTAGTAGCCTTCCTTTTGTTTATGATTAGGTTGCTAGGTTGGCTCAATATGATTTTGTAATGTATATTAAGGTTCATGTATTATGTTGGAACGGAGGCATATAATGAGGAATGTCATATTATGATGTATGTTGTTATGTTATTGAGAAGTTATTTGTTGTACGGTTTATGGAGTTGATGTATGATGTCCTATAGAGGTTGGTTTAGAGCCTCGGTATCCTATTCAATGTCGTTATATTGCCGAAATTCTGTTGCGTCTTGACTGATCGTAGGTGGGGTCGAGTTGGGGTGTGACAATGGTCCCCACAACGATCAAGACATATTTAATAGAAGGATCGGACTGCACGCTAATTCGCGACTATAAATAGATTCATAAAAGTTGGACTTCATTACCGTATAAATTGTCATGATGCGCGTATGTTGCTAGACGTAACTTTTGAAAATAAGGGTATTCCGGAGAATGACGGAGACATTCTCATAATAGATTAAAAGCGTTTAATAGTCCCTCATCACTATACAATTATGAATCTAGAAAGTCACACATAAACAGAGCATCAAGAATAAGGCAATTAACGAGCTTGATATTAAGTTGGAAACACGTTAAAGAGTTAACGTTGTTTATTTTGGACGTTAATAGTTAAGCTGGCCAAAAGTACAAATACTGAAAGTATTAGGGCCAAAGTGCAAATACTTAAAGTATTGGGGTCAAAGTACTAATACTAAGTTAAAAACACGTTAAAGTGTTAACGGTGTGATTTTGGACATTATCGGTTTAGTAGGCCAAAATCGTAATTTTCAAAAGTGTTAGGGTCTAAGTACAAATACTGAAGTGTTGGGGTCTAAGTGCAAATAGATTGAGGGGTCAATCTTCAATTAATTATTTTAAAGGAGTTTAGAATTAATTAATGTTTGTCTTCACTAAAAGACAAACAATAACTTGCACTAAAAGACAAAACACTAAAAGATAAACAAAAAGTTGCACTAAAAGACCAACAACAAGTTGTACTAAAAGACAAACACTAAAAGACAAAGAACAAGTTGGCATGAATATATATGCATGTTTGACACTTGGCAAAAGGTGATGTCTCTATATAAAGCCAGCTTCTCTTCATTGGTTAGTGTTGTTTTTTCGGCCAAGGCACACAAACATGAGCAAGAAAATCCTCTCATTTTCCTATGGTATTTTCGGCCATAGTAGAGAAAAGTGGTAAAGAATTTTCTCTTGTTTTTCTAACTTTATACAAGTTTAGATCTTTCATCGAGAAGCTAGCACATATACTTGGTTGGTGGTGTTTGCCATTGGATGCCCGTGTGTTTCGATCTATGGACTTTAAACTTGTGAAGGAGGCTAGTCCATGCTATCTACGAGATGAGAACTATATCTTCTTCCTTGATGCTCTCGGCCAAAGCACGAAAAAAGATAAGTGTTATTCTTTTTGCTTTATAATTATATACAAGCTTATTTCTACTACTAAGTAGCACATTAACTTAGTTTGTAGTAATAATTGTTGGATGCTTGTGTATTTTGATCTAGTGTTGTTGCATGTGTGAAGAAGGCTTGTCCACACCGTAGCATCTCTGTCGTGGTTCCACCTTCACTCGGCTATAAACGGGAGGTATGCCGTTTTACTTCTCGTTTAATTTATAGTATATTTGATATATTATATGTTGCATGTTGATTACCATGGACTTTACTTTGGAAATGGATGTGATTACAAAAGTTAATGTTGAAAATTTTAAAATGCTCAATGCTTCCGCTTTAACTCTGTTATGTTGTGAATCACACATTTCTGGGAACCGATCCCCCTTTCAAGTGGTATTAGAGCCACGGTTTCTAAAGTCCATGAAATCACATGTATAGCCGTGGATCTAATCTTTAAAGTATGTAAAATGGCCTTGGCTTATGATTCTAAGCACATGCATGTAAAGATCTATGATTGTCTATGATGGTTCGAGAAACGAGCAAGTAGAATATTTTTCCCTTGGCATGGCCGAGAAACACTAGGCTTTTGGGTGGTTAAAAAATATGCCACTTCATGTGTATTGTACGTCGTATACGAAGAAACATGAAACATGTGAGTAGAGCCTTTTCTCATAGCCTTAGCCGTTTCTTTTTGGCTTTGAGGTTGGTTTTTGAGGAATGTGCCGCTCTATGTGTAATGTAAACCGTATATGATGGAACATGGAAGATGAATTTAGAGTACTTTTTCCCTTGCCATGGCCGAGAGTCTTCTTGGGATTGTAGAAGTTGAGAAAATTGTTGTTACATTGCTTGTACTTGTCACGATGATTGATCTTAACTTGCATTTGTGCTTAAGGTGTTATAATCACGGAAACTATTGGTTTACATACAGATTGGCAATGTGTTGCTAATGGATGTTAAAGATTAGATGGTTGTGTTGTCTTTTGTATGTGATGCATAAGATATATGTGCTAGCTTGCTTGATTAGCTTAGATTGTATATTGGATATGCATGATCTTGGCTTTATGAGTATGAATGGTTGGTTGAATGGTGAACTAGATCACGGACTTGGTATTTGAATGGTTTGTAATTGAGACATAAGTCTCATTTTACTTTCTTGTAATTGAGAGAATTATGTACTAAGGACTATATGTAATCTTTCAAGACGAAGTGCAAAAAGACCAATAAAGGCATCCAAGGAGTTGGAGGGGCTTTGGAGATTTCAATGAAGTTGAAGATCTTGAAGACATTGGATGTGCTTTAGGATAATCTTTTTTCCCTTATTCTAAGCCCAAGTCCATGATCCACAATTCGTTTGTGTTGCTTGCATGCATGCTATGTTATTTGTTTTATGAGATAATAGCCTATAAGTAGCCATGTGTGCATGATGAGATCTTAATGTATGATTCTTGCATGTGTGTTTATTCGTTTGCTAATATGTGATATTCGCATATAAATAAACTAATATGCAAAGTGAGACCTTAACAAATACAAAACCTCCCTATGTGCAAACTAATATTAGATCTATAGTCCTCTGCCATCCTAGGACTTAATGAACTCAAAGCGATCATATCCGGTCTTACCCAAAGATAAAGGGACATGATTGTAATAAGTTTAATTAAGTCGCTAGTAGAACATAGTGATGTGGTTGTCTGCCAAAATCTAACGGCCAACATAGCCACAAAGGCTTGAGGCTATTGATTCAATTTGTGGGATAACTATGAGATGGCGGGTCGGATCTAACTAAATCATTTAGTCAATTATAACCACAAAGGTTTGAGACCAAGTAATTTGGGGACTAGAAATGACCATATCCTATTTAGTGAAATAGACGAACAAGGCGTTGTTGACTCTCAGCACGTATATTTCAACATAGCCACAAAGGTTTGAGAGATATATGTGATTAAGAGAATTTGGTCACCCACTGCCGGATTCTAACAAAATTCACATTTCTCATTTTGGGAGTTTGAGATTCGATAAAATTAGTGGAAGCTATCATTTAATTAAAGACCAAGTTAAATGATTAAACGAGTTAAAGTCAACTAGCAATCTTATTTTTCCGCATGTTTATCGCTACATGTATGAACTCATTTTTTTCTTAATATTCTAGACTTATATCACATGAATCGGACCAAACTTTATTGATTAAATGTTGTCTAAGAATAGTTCTTAGAAACTTAATCATATGATTAGATGAGAATGCTCTTAAGTTTCCTTCTTGATAATGCATCAAAAGGAAAGTGTGTGATACTTATGGTTGATAAGTAAAATAACTTTTATATGTTAGTTATATTCTTTTATTGATTGTATAATAGTATACAAGATATAAAATGAATATGATTCTAAACCTACAAAGAGTTGTGTGGTAAACATATCTGATTGGCAGAATGTAGGAAGTCAATTTGTGGTCATGTTTCATCTTTGATTATCCGTAATGCAAAGAAGAAATACATGAATTATATGATTTCTATTAAGCCAGTGGGAGCATAATTTGAAGGATAATTAATGAATGTAAAGGTATATGTAAAAATGTTTACATAACTGATAAATCGGACATTAAAAGGATGATTTATTCAATAAATCCTTATAGCTTGAATAGCAAGGCTATGGAGCTATAATGAATGGTAAATCTTCTTTGGTAATGGTTGTTATTACTTTATGGTTTTGATTCTTTTGTGACATAAGTGTATGTGCATTTGAAAGAATCTTAATCAAAGTATACTTTGGAAGCGTGAAATGGTTTTAGTGTTGGTAATTGGAACAATAGTTGTTGCATTAGCTAAAGACAAACATTTTGTTAACTGATTAACCACACGCTGAATATATTTTGAGATAAAGTTTGTAATCCAAGACAATTGTAGTTTCTTTATGACTTAGTTAGTTCCAATAATAAGATGTTGAGTAAGTTGGTTTTCGAATCGACTTATACATCTTATTTTGGGAAGGTAACCAAGTCACCCTTTGTTTGATAAAGGGTTAAAAATACTAAATTGTTTGGATTAGTACATTGTGATGTACAAGCTTTGTTTGTGAATAAGCTTCAACTGTGTTTTCTCTTTTATATAACCTCACTAATGACTGTCATAGAAAGGTTATGTGTTCTTGTTGAAGAACATGTCTAAAGTTTTTGAATGATTCAAAGAGCATTAGACTAAAGTAGAGAAACCGCATAAGAAAAAGTATTATTGCATTATGATATGATCATGATTCTAAAATACTTGAGTACTATTTGGATAATTATCTCAATTCTTCGGTAGAGTATCGTGATTAAAAATACCCGATACACCACAGTTGAACAGGAATTTCTTAGTGAATAAATTATGTTTTGTGCAAAAGTTGATTAGTTGAACTAATCATACTATATACTTGTAGGTTGTACTTTCCTTACTTCTTTTATTGAATAGTTAAATTTCTACCTTTGCTAGAACTTTATATGTGATAAGAGTTGGATAGCAACTAAATATTAAAGGAGGTAATACTTGGATTGTCCTACTTTTATTGAAAAGTTTTAAACAACAAGTGGGAGTTTGGGGGTGAAAGGTAATTTCGTGCTATGTCCTTGTTTTATAGGATATAATTTCTATTGTATGATCAAGTTATATTGATTTGTTAGATTGTGATCATTCTTGAACAAAAGGTTTTGTTCAAGAAGGTTGATGCATTCTAACTAAATAGAAATTGAGGAAGTGTCCTCTAAGTCACAAAATCACCTAAACCTAAATATTGAATCTATTCAATTAGGTTTGAAATGTCATCATACAAGATATTTGCAAATCTAGTAGTGTATCTCATCCTTTGAAGGATATGGGGATATCTTCTACTGGATGCACAAAAGTGATTTGTGTCTTTGAGATAATGATTACTTGGATGAATCTTGTGTTTGCATCAAAGTTAGTGGGAGCGCAACCACTATTCCTAATATGTATGTTGATGACTTGTATATCATAGTTGATGATATAAGTAATGTGATGTCAGTTAAAGTCTAGTCACATTAAATGTTCTCCATACTTGGAAGATGTTATTAATATCTCGGGAATTCGTAGCTATTGTGATAGTACGAGGAGATTACTTAACATATTCCAAAGATTGTACCTAGAGTGAACTTGAAGGTGTTCAAAATGGTTTTTCGAAAAGAAATCAAAGAAAGGAATTATTGTCCTTGGGACAATGAATCCATCTCCGACGAATGACTTTCAAGTAACTCTAGCAACATAGCAAGCTTGGGATGAAATCATCATATGCTCGAGTAATAGATGACTTCATAAGTTGCTAAGTACAACATTTGACATTGCGCAAATTGTAAAGTGTTACGAGTGAATGTCAATCCTACTTAATTGAGAATGTTGGATAATATTTGTATATATTTAAAGTACTTCTGAAGCACTTAAAATATATTCTATGGAGAAGATAAAATCCGGGGTGGCGGATTTAGCAGTTTAGATTTTGATCTGAAACCAATAATAGAATGTCTATTTCGAGATTCATGTTTAGTGGGAACACAGTAAGTTAGAAAGGTTCTAAATGAATTGTGTGTCCCATTATGTATATTATATCATTTGTAATGTTACAAAAGAAGTTGTTTGGATTAAGGTAATCATACAAGTTGATCATGGTTCTTATTATTTAGTTGTGATGCTTTTGCGTTATGACTATAATTGAGCTATTGCACGAGCTAAAGGAACCAAGGTCTCACAGTATGTCCAAACATTTGGAAAGGTGTTTCCATCTTCATATATTGTATCTGTAGCCTATAACAATATTGTGATATGTCATTGCGGAAAAACAGCCATATCTTTTGATGTAGCTGACCCACTTATCTTAGCCATGAATTTGTCATAGCTAGGTCCACGTCTTGTGAAGATTGATATGTGATATCATTGTGTGTTGCGCTAATACTATATATATATCATAGCATTAGTGCAAGTGGGAGATTGTTGGAGATATGCCTTAATACTATATAGTTAGATGACATATTTTCGGATATTTTGGCATTAACTTGTACCTAATGGCATTTACGTCTATATGTTTGTTTACATATTGACTTGTTTGTGACGTTCATATTCTCCGCCATTCCTATTATATGAATGTGTCCTTAATGTTTTTCGGAGAAGAAATATATTCTAAAAGAGTTTAGAATACGTTGGCATATTTCTTCGATATGATAAACATTGAAAATGATTCATAGCCATCAGATTATTCAACCGGGACTAGAATAATCAAGTATGGGCTATCATATGTAAGTTACCTTTGATTAACATAGAGATGTTAATGATAAAGGATGGTGAGCCTTGTGCCATAACAGCATAGGGATGCGACTGACTTATATGTGGGTGATTGTTAGTTGAACAAATCACTGAATGTGACCAGAATAACAAACTACATGACTTTGGATTAATAGTTTGTTATTCGTTGTGAATTGTGCAAATTAATACTTTGACTTGAGAAATTACGGTTGCCAATTATATTATAGGCTAAATACTGCGTCTGGACAATACCCGTCTTCCAAAAGATGGGTTACGGCGTTTTGTCAAGATAAGATCTGTTAACCTTCGACGTGAGGTGATGTCCTATGCGATCTTATTTCAGTTGTTGAATGAGGAAGTCCTCGGCCGAGGCACATAACAGATGGAATGATGGAAAGGGTTCCATAGGTGTCATATCTTATTCACCTGAATAGATCTATGCATCGAATTGTTTAGTGGACTTAATTGTATC
Organism: Ehretia macrophylla; assembly: GCA_037974665.1. Taxonomy (NCBI): domain Eukaryota; kingdom Viridiplantae; phylum Streptophyta; class Magnoliopsida; order Boraginales; family Ehretiaceae; genus Ehretia; species Ehretia macrophylla. The sequence continues at coordinate 12,583,807 of CM075768.1, forward strand.
ATGGTCCCTACAATGATCGGGATATATTTAATGGAAGGATCGGACTGCACGCTAATTCGCGACTATAAATAAATTCATAAAAGTTGGACTTCATTACCGTATAAATTTTCATGATGCGCGTATGTTGCTAGACGTAACTCTTGAAAATAAGGGTATTCCGAAGAATGACGGAGACATTCTCGGAATAGATTAAAAGCGTTTAACGGTCCCTCATCGCTATACGGTTATGAATCTAGAAAGTCACACACAAAAAGAGCATCAAGAATAAGGCAATTAACGAGCTTGATATTAAGTTGGAAACACGTTAAAGAGTTAACGTTGTTTATTTTGGACGATAATAGTTAAGCGGGCCAAAAGTACAAATACTAAAAGTATTAGGGTCAAAGTGCAAATACTAAGTTGGAAACACGTTAAAGTGTTAACGGTGTGATTTTGGACATTACCAGTTAAGTGGGCGAAAATCGTAATTTTTGAAAGTGTTGGGGTCTAAGTGCAAATACTAAAAGTGTTGGGGTCTAAGTGCAAATAGATTGAGGGGTCAATCTTCAATTAATTATTCTAAAAGGGTTTAGAATTAATTAATGTTTGTCTTCAGTAAAAGACAAACAACAACTTGCACTAAAAGACCAACACTAAAAGACAAAGAGCAAGTTGGCATGAATATATATGTATGTTTGACACTTGGCAAAAAGGTGATGTCTTGAGAAGACATAACATGTCACTTGTCACATGCCTACACATCTCAAGACTCTATATAAAGCCAGCTTCTCTTCATTGGTTAGTGTTGTTTTTTCGGCCAAGGCACACAAACATGAGCAAGAAAATCCTCTCCTTTTCCTATGGTATTTTCGGCCATAGTAGAGAAAAGTGGTAGGGAAATTTCTCTTGTTTTTCTAACTTTATACAAATTTAGATCTTTCACCGAGAAGCTAGCACATATACTTGGTTGGTAGTGTTTGCCATTGGATGCTCATGTGCTTCGATCTATGACCTTTACACTTGTGAAGGAGGCTAGTCCATTCTATCTACGAGATGAGAACTATATATTCTTCCTTGATGCTCTCGGCCAAAGCAAGAAAGAAGATAAGTGTTATTCTTTTTGCTTTATAATTGTATACAAGCTTATTTCTACTACTAAGTAGCACATTAACTTAGTTTGTAGTAATAATTGTTAGATGCTTGTGTATTTTGATCTAGTGTCGTTTCATGTGTGAAGAAGGCTTGTCCACGCCATAGCATCTCCGTCATGGTTCCACCTTCACTTGGCTATAAACGGGAGGTATGTCGTTTTACCTCTCGTTTACTTTATAGTATATTTGGTATATTATATATTGCATGTTGATTACCATGGACTTTACTTTGGAAATGCACGTGATTACAAAAGTTAATGTTGAAACTTTTAAGATGCTCAACGCTTCCGCTTTAACTCTATTATGTTGTGAATCACATATTTCTGAGAATCGATCCCCCTTTCATATACCTGTCTGTACCTTGTTAAGAATTGAGTGAATATGCTTATCTTTTGTTTATATTGTTATAATGATTATCAATTATAACCTACGAGCGAAGGCAACCTACCTAGTTGACCCTCGATTATGTATTTATCGAGTTGTTTCGATTATTGTACCTTATGTGCATTGCATCCTAGTTGCGTAACCATTTGGGCATGGTAGTGTCGGGGAAGCCAGGCGGCATCAGGCTTGCTGGAATACCTTGGCTACCATAGTTGCCTAGTCACTCACTCACCTGGTCCAGAGATTGCCAAGGGGTGTTGGGTCGTAGGATCGGGGTACATCCGGAGTATGCCCATTGGAATGTTTGGGGTTTATGCCGGCACATTAAAGATGTTTGTGGTTCGTGGATTGAGGTTCGTGATTGAAGACCGAGGTTTGGAGTGTATGGGTTTTGAGATCTTATCTTTTAATGTGTGGTATTCTATTCCCTAATTGTCTTCTTGTTGTTTAATTGCTATTATGTGTTTAATTGTGCATTGCACGAACTGATTTCTAAAAACGCCCCCGGTTTACTATATTCCCCTCCCTCACTTGGCAACTGTGTTGGTTATTTCTTTTTTTACATGTTTAAGGAGAAGTTGGAGATTGGATTGTCTGATGTGTGGCCTGCTTGCAAAATCAATGTGATTGGATATGGGAGAATTTGATTATGTTAACTCTACTTTGAGACCCTATGGTCTCGTATGTATTTGTATTATCTTAAAGGGATGTTTTATTAAAGTTTTAGCCCGGTATGTTGGATAGATAGTAGTGAGCCTGTAATAACTTTTATTGTTTTACTTTATTGTGTAAAGGCTTGCATGCTTGTGTGGATTGGATAAAGATGGTTGAAGGACTTTAATTATAAGAAAGTTAAATAGATAATATTAGAGTGGTATGAGAAGTGAATTAGGATTTTAAACCTTCAACAGTTAAAGAATGCATGCTTGTATGTTATATGTTTGAGGTAGTATGATAGCTCGGATGGCCAAAAGGATTGAAAAATGTTGTGATGTTGGAAGTTGGGATTGGCATTGAATTGTAGGTTATAGGTTTATGGATTTATCTTTTGTTTACAGGGAACCAGTTAGGCCTAGAAATAGGGGAAACTCCATCTGTTTCCTCTAAATGTTTATGCACGGGTTTGGAATTGGGTTGAGAATAGTATGATTAATAGGAGTCCCGGTTCTGTAAGGAATCGGGGCGTTACAGGTGGTATTAGAGCTTAGTTAGCTCTCAGCTGGGAAAAGATCTTCGGCCTATTTGGTAGTGACTTTGATCATGTGCTTGTAAAGTGTATTATGTGGATAAAGTGATATACGTGATTTGTGTGCTAAGTATATTAATGTGTTATGTGCTCGAAATGTGTAAAGTTATGTCTTAATGTGAGCTTAATGTATTTGTATTTAGTTTATGGTTTAAGTGGCTTTGTATGATTATAGGATTGTGTGATTGATTACTTGTCTAAGTGTATGATTGTCCAAGTGAATAACATGCTAGCATGAAAGAAAGAATATGAAAGGTTTGTTGCATGAGTTGTGAAATGTCTAGATTGTCTTACAAGCTAAGTGCATTGTGTATAATTATGTGAATAAGATATTTTGAATGTAAATATTTTATCTTTATGTGTTATATGACTATGTGTATATCACTAATGTGCTTATGTGATAAATGCCTGCTACGTGAGCCTTATACTCAATAAATTGTATATGTGTTAAAAAATGTATGCTTTATATGGTTTCAACTGCATGCATACATACAATACCCTTTAAATTGGTAAGTAAACTCTCCCCTATAAAGAGAAGGTTAGCAACGGATTTTAGGGATACGTGGACTAATAGAAGAAAGAGCGATTGGTCAGACATCTATTGGACTTGGTGTTTATAACTGGATTTCATAATGGGTATTATCTTCCTGAATTTTTATTCGGTACTCAGGCGGTTGGTGTTGTGGGGAATTAGAGGTCCTTCATCTGTATTTTCTTGGTATTTTCACTTAGAAATTTTATCTGCACTTCTTGTTTAACAATCTTATTAGAATTCTTGAACGGTATTCGCCTTGAAGCAAATTCATTTTGGGATTCTGTGTTGATATTTAATGGGAGCCTTTATTTGGCGTTCTTATCTCGGGATTTCATATTGGGTGTTTCCATTGATATCCATATGGAGAATCTCGTGAGTATTCTTACCGGTATTCATGTTTGATGGTTTTCCTTTGGAACTTTTATTGGGAGATTTCTATTGGTGTGTTTCTCAATGTTCATCCTTGGAGTTCATGAAGTACTTATTCAGAGTATTCATAATGCTTATGGAGATTATTTTGAAAGAAGAATTGTGTGGACGCAATTAGATTAAGGGGGAGAGGATGTGATGCCCGAGACCCCAACACGTCTATATTAACTGTTGCATACTTTATTTGTGCATTTAAAATGTGCATTTACTTATTTTAAGAATAGTTACTATTCATAGTAAAATTTGACTGTCCTTTTTTTTTGAATTTACATTTTCGCCATGATATGTGACTCGTATAAGGTAGGAGAAAAATGTTATTTTGTGTATTACATGTTTGGAGTACATTTACGTGCATTTATTACAGTGATGTACATTTAATTGAGAATAACATGCAAGTAAAATAATTAGAATATATTTATAGGTGTGAAACTGTATTTTTATTTGCTAGTGAGCTTATTCACTGTTCTACGTGCAATAAATTGCCTTTAACGTGCATTTATCTCAAATTATGTGCATACATCTAATTTAACAAGAAATTTCATCTATTAACATGTATTGCATCAATATAAATGCATTTATATGTAAGTAGACACATTTAATTGGTTAATGTGCATAATTCCCCTTTTACGTGCAATTTCGGGACTTCCCGAACATTTTTGAAAATCGTAAGAATCGTAAAAAGTAATTAATGTAGACAATTAGGAATTGGATTAACTAAATAGTTAGATTTTAACCAAAATGACAAACTAGTAAATAAGTATTTAGTTAGAGGCAAGTTAGTCATTAGGATTATATATCTTTTACTATACATACATACACATACATATTATATACACACTCACACAAAACACAAACACATAAACACACACCACACAAATGACATATATACACACACACACACAATCACACGGCTGAAAACACACACACACCAACACACACTCTACACACACATACACCTAAAAATCAAGGAAGAAAGAAGAAAGATAGGAGCTAGATCTTGCCCTCTCAAGCTTCATATCATCATTTCTTGAGATTATAAGATGAGCAGAATCCTTTAAAAACTGATTTCAGAAGTTATATTGCATATATATATATGTTGTTGAGTAAGAAATTGTTGTATTATACAAGTTTAGACATGTATATGATTGCAAGATTTTTGTTGTAGCTGTTGTATTGTGTGAACTATTTGAGAATGTAACCTCTGAGGAACAATTCTAGAAAAATATGTATGTTCATCTAGACTTTGAGAGGAATAATTCTTGCTTAGGTTGAGTCATGAGAAAAAAATCATTTACTTGCCCGAAAATGCCAAAATTAGTGAGGTTTGTAGTTGAGCTGGTCCAGGACAGATTTGCTTGCCTGAATTTCGTGGTATTTTTGACCTAGTATTACTATCTAGACAAAATTGGAAAACTTAGGGTAGGTAGTTTGATCAGTTAGGAACAAACTTTATTTAGACTGAAAAATTAGGAAAAATCGTTTAGGGCTTCAAAAACATTAAAAATTGAAAGGTGATAGAAAACGTAATCAATCTGGACAGTTTGCGCACTTATATTGTTTTAGTCATATCTTGATGAATTTAGCTTGGAATTAGGTGCCGTTTGATTCTAGAGTTATCCAATTTCAAAGAGCTTTCCTACATGTAAAAATAAGTTTATTTGGGAGTCATTTGCTTAGGTAAATATGCAGCCAAACTTGAGCTATTATTGAGGTGTTGAAATTGTTGAGTTTATTTCTTATAATGCTCTTAATTGTTGCTATAACCCTTAAGAATGTTATAGGTATCATAAGAATGGTTATAGCTTAATTAGAATTGGAAATATAGCTTGTATTAGAAAGAGGACTTTGAAACGGACTCTTGAATTTGATCTGTTTGAATATGTAGTTAGTCTTAGATATGTATAGAAGCTCTTAAAATATAATTATGGCGAGGTTTGGCTAATCGAATTAGGTAGTTGTAGTACAAAACACCTAAGAGGCTTTTTGGAGTTTTTAAGTTAACGTGCTTATAAATGTAGTTTCAAGGCATTTATGTGGGCCATAAAGTGTCCATAAATGATTGGTAAAGTTAGATTTAAAATTCATGATCTTGTGTGAAGTTTAGAATCTGTTTTGTAAGCATTGAAATAGAGTTTAGTTGAATTTTATGTGAATTAGTTGAACTTGATGTATAATTAGTTATTTGAATTGATATAATTCCTACAATTGCTATATTTCTTTATTACTTGAGTTATGAATTGTAAATTTGATGATTAAGCATGGAAATGATTCTTAGGCTATGTTTTATAGTTGAATTATGCTTTAAGTGTTTAATTATAGTCGCCTTGATTGAATGTTTAATTTGATATTCCTTTATGATATAAATGAAGTTGAGTTAGTTAGGAAGTTAACTTGTTAGATGATAAGGTAGTTAATGCCTTGCAAGATTAAAGAAATGTTTTAAAGTCATTTGTGTGATTACTTGGGCTATGTGGCAATAAGATATATAAAGGTGACTATATGTATAACTTCTATTGTTGTGGATTGAATTAAGTTATAGTTAAGTTGGAATTGATATAGTTAATTGCTAAAGTACTAAACTTATATGAATACACTAGGGTTGACACTTTCGAGCTAATTCCAGGAAAGTTAGAGTGAATATAGCTTTTCTCTCGCTTATGTAGCCTGCTTCAAGGTGAGGGAGTTCTTATTCTTTTGTGCATCTTAGTTTATTTTATTGTTCATAAATCGTGTAGTTTAATAAAATTGTTTATACCTCTGTGTACCTTGTTAAGAATTGAGTGAATATGCTTATCTTTTGCTTATATTGTTATAATGCTTATCAATTGTAACCTACGAGCGAAGACAACCTACTTTGTTGACCCTCGATTATGTGTTTATTGAGTTGTTTCGATTATTGTACCTTATGTGCATTGCATCGTAGTTGCGCAACCATTTGGGCATGGTAGTGTAGGGGAAGCCGGGTGGCATCGGGCTTGCCAGTATACCTTGGCTACTATGGTTGCCTAGTCCCTCGCTCACCTGGTCTGGAGATTGCCAAGGGGTGTTGGGTCGTAGGATCGGGCTATATCCAGAGTACACCCATTGGAGTGTTTGGGGTTTATGCGAGCACATTGAAGATGTTCGTGGTTCGTGGATCGAGGTTCGTGATTGAAGACCGAGGTTTGGAGTATATGGGGTTTTAAGATTTTATCCTTTTAATGTGTGGTATTCCATTGCCTAATTGTCTTCTTGTTGTTTAATTACTATTTTGTGCTTAACTGTGCATTGCACGAACTGATTTCTGAAAACGCCCCCGGTTTATTATATTCCCCTCCCTCACTTGGCAATTGTGTTGGTTATTTCTCTTTTTAACATGTTTCAAGAGAAGTTGGAGATTGGATTGTCTGCTGTATCGCTTGCTTGCTAAATCAATGTGATTGGATGTGGGAGAATTTGATTATGTTAACTCTATTTTGAGACCCTATGGTCTCGTATGTATTTGTATTATCTTAAAGGGATGTTTTATTAAAGTTTTAGCCTAGTCTGTCGAATAGATAGTAGTAAGCCTGTAATAACTTTTATTACTTTACTTTATTGTGTAAAGGCTTGCATGCTTGTGTGGATTAGATAAAGATGGTTGAAGGACTTTAATTATAAGAAAGTTAAATAGATAATATTAGAGTGGTATGATAAGTGAATTAGAATCTTAAACCTTCAACAGTTAAAGAATGCATGATTGTATGTTATATGTTTGAGGTAGTAGGATGGCTCGGATGGCCAAAAGGATTGAAAAATGTTGTGATGTTGGAAGTTGGGATTGGCGTTGAGTGGTAGGTTATAGGTTTGTGGATTTATCTTTTGTTTACAGGGAACTAGTTAGGCCTATAAATAGGAAAAACTCTGTCCGGTTCCCCTAAATGTTTGTGTTCAGGTTTGGAATTGGGTTGAGAATAGTATGATTAATAGGAGTCCCGGTTCTGTGAGGAATCGGGGCGTTACAAAAGCTCCCACTGCATAATTAGATGTATCACACATTATTTCAAAGGGAAGACTGTAGTCAGGAGGTTGGATGATAGGAGCAGAGAATAGCAAGGATTTACGCTTCTTAAAAGCTTTTGAGCACTTGTCATCACAGTTGAATTCAGTATCTTGTGCTAGAAGACTAGAGAGGGGTCGAGCTATATGGCTAAAGTCCTTGATGAAATGCCGATTGAAACCGGCATGACCAAGGAATGATCGGATATCACGCACTGTCTCTGGTGCAGGCAACTTTTCTATTAGCTCGACTTTGGTTGGGTCCACATGGATTCTATCCTCTGTGACCACATGGCCAAGAACAATACCTTGCTTAACCATAAAATGGCTTTTTTCCCAACTTAGAACTAGGTTCATTTCAATGCGTCGGTCTACCACTTGTGCAAGGTGTGTAAGTCACTTATCGAAGGTAGCTCCAAAAACTGAGAAGTCATCCATGAAGACTTCTAGGAACTTTTTGATCATATCCGAGAAGAAGGCCATTACACATCTTTTAAACGTCGCAAGAGCATTGCAAATATCGAAGGACATTCACCAAAATGCGAAAGTCCCATAAGGACGTGTGAGTGTAGTCTTTTCCTAATCTTTAGAAAAGATTGGGATTTGATTGTATCCTGAATACCTATCCAGGAAGCAGTAGTAGCCTTGTCCGACTACTCTATCTAAGACTTGGTCGAGGAAGGGTAAAGGAAAGTGGTATTTCCTAGTTTTAGAGTTGAGCTTTCCATAGTCAATGCATACACGCTACCTTGTTGTTGTGCGTGTAAAAATTAGCTCACCTTTGTCATTTGGGACCACAGTAATCCCATATTTCTTCGATACCACTTGTACCGGACTTATCCATAGACTGTTAGAAATCGGGTAGTTAATACCCGCATCAAGTAACTTGATGATCTCTTTGTGGATGACATCACCAATCTTTGGGTTTAGTCTTCTCTGAAATTCTCGAGAAGGTGTAACTCCTTCCTCGAGATGAATTTTGTGCCTACACACAAAAGGATCAATTCCTTTCAAGTCAAAAATTTTCCATCCTATTGCCTATTTATGAGTACTTAGGACCTTTAAAAGTTTTTCTTCATGCTCGGGGATCAAATCTGAGGCAATGATGACTGGAAGGGTCTTATCAGGGTCTAAGTAGGCATACTTAAGGTGTTGAGGCAAGGCTTTGAGTTCCAAAGCTGGTGGAGACTCAATTGTAGGACAATCAAAGACTTCAGGGAAATGAGTTGTTACTTGATCGTTCTTTTCTGGATTAGCAACAATGGAAGCGAAGGCGACCATTTCAGTAGAAATGTCGCATTCATACAAAAGTCATTCAAGTTTGGTTATTTCCTCATTAGGGGTTAAAAGTGATTGCGCAAACTTATCTATACATGAGTTAATGGTCTCTACATGGAAGCATTCTTCTTCCTCTTCTTGGTTCAGCTTATGGGCTGCATCAGCAACCCTCAGTTTCGTTCTCATGTTCCCAAAAGTTAATTCTATCATACCCGCCCTACAGTAAATAACAACATCAATTGTTGCTAGGAATGGTCTGCCTAGTAAGATAGGAGTAGTATTTTTGTTATCAGGGCGTAAGTCCACATCTAACACAATAAAATCCACTGGGAACAGAAATTCTCCTACTCTAATAATGATATCCACTACAATACCCCGAGGTCTCCACTCAGATCTATCTGCCAACTGGAGGGTTACATTTGTTGGTGTTAACAATCCAAGACCTAACTTTTGGTAAACTGTGTGAGGGATTAGGTTAACACTAGACCCTAAGTCTAACAAGGCGCTTTATATACGTTGGTTATCAATTAAACATGGAATGGTGAAAGCTCCTGGGTCACTACACTTTTGGGGCAGTCCTCTAGTGCAGATGTTACTAACCTTTTCAGTGAGGCGGACCCTTTTAGGAATGTTATTGGTTCGTCTCTTCTTCACACACAAATCCTTCAGAAATTTGGCATAGGCTGGGATTTGTTGGATTACCTCCACTAAGGGCAGATTGATCTTAATGTCTTTCAAATATTCTAAGACCTTGGGCTGTTTAGGATCATCAATCGGTTTCAAACGAGACAGAGCTGTAGGGAAAGGTGTACAAGATGAGGCTTCAACTGTTGACTTTACCACTAGGTTCTTAATCCTATGGGAGTCATTGACATCGCTATTTAAAACCTCTATCTTAGGTTCCTCTATCTCCTCAGGAACATTATTACTCGTATCTTTAACCTGGTTATCTATAGTCTTCCTACTCCTGAGGGTAGTCACGGCCTTAGCCTGTTCTTGGACAATCTCAGTTTGGACAGTACTACACTGTCCTCGTGGATTTTCTTGGGTCTGAGATGGAAGTTTACCCTCATTTCTCTTACTAAGATTTTGGGCTAGCTGCCCAATTTGTCCTTCAAGCTTAGCAATAGACTGTTGCTGAGTTTGGACAACTTGTAAGAGTATCAAACTTATCATCAGATGATGACTGTGCAGGAGGAGGAGCATGGACATTGTTCCGTTGTGTTCAGAATTGATCTCCTGAACTTGGTAAAATCCAAGAGGGTTAGAGTTTTGAGGTCTTTGATATGGTTGTTGAGGGAAACGATTATCAAAGTTTCCCTGCTGTATTTGGAATTGCTATTGAGGCTCAAAATTTCCTTGTTGATTTTGGATTTGTTGTTGAAGAAATTGAGGATCATAGTTCCCTTGTCACCATGAAAATGCAGGATTGTCTCGCCAGCCAGGATTATACGTGTTAGAATAAGGATTGTAATTCCTTATATATCCTTGAGTGGCATAGACTTGTTCTTGCATGAACTCGGGAAATTGTGAAACGATTAGGCAATCCAGGGTAAAGTGATCTATTGCAGACCATATGGCACATACTTCCGGGTTCTAAAGAGCTTGTGCAGAAGTAGACCCTAAAGAGATGAATTTTTCTACTTGCAATGCTAGGGCATCTACTTTGTCTATCAGATGGTTGTTAGTGTTAACTTCGTACAATACCCTCTTTTGGGGATTATGGGTGCTCTTACTCTCTCTATCTTCAGCAATGTTCTAGAGAGAGTTTTTAGCAATATTTTATATCCTACTCCAAGCATCGTCCGCCATGAGGTTATAGAAACCTCCATTGATGCATTAACCATCACTTTCTGCTGAGGTGTAAGACTTTTAAAGAAATAATGCAAGAGTTCATGACGGGTGAAACCATGATGTAGACATTGGCTCCGAAGATCATTAAATATCTGCCAAGTTTCATGAAATGGTTATAAGTCCGACTGAGTGAATGTCATGATGTCAGTTCGCAGAGTAGTAGTCTTAGCCATTGGAAAAAATCCTATGTAAAAATTTATGAATAAGTTCTTCCCAGGAAGTGATTACTCCTGCGTCTAAATGATTCAGCCACTGTTTGGCTTTATCTTTCAATGAGAATGGAAACAGACGCATGTAGATGTTTGCACGGCTCACGTTAGGAATGTGAAGCGTAGTACATGCTTCCATGAATTGTACAATGTAAGCGTGTGTGGGCTTTCGTTGCTTTTTCCATAAAAGGAAGGAAGCATTGAAATTGTCCCTATTTTGAGCTCGAAATTAATATTGCCAAGAGCTGGTGGGGCTATGGCAAATTCAAGATTGTAATCGTCCGGTGAAAAATATTGACGAAAAGTCATCAGTTGGTTCACGGGTTGATTAACAGGCTGAGCTATAGGAAGAGGCAGAGAGTTTTGAACATTTCCTTCTTAATCTGCCATTGTGAACTGTAAATTCATACGCAAATTTTTCTAGAGCTCGGGATCAAACAGAGCGAGTTTCGGTTTCAAGGAACGATGCCTGTGCATACAAGAACTTTATAAACTTAAGTATGTAATGAAACTACAAGATTAATAATACTAATATACTTTACAAGCAGTAATATAAATAAAACAGTGTAAAACAAGTACAAACAATATAAACAGTAATTACAACACTTAAAACAAATTCGCAATTACTTTTATCAAAAACTAAACTATACCGTGCTTCCAAGGCAACGGCGCCAAAAACTTGATGCGACTCGGTGGTATGATATAAAAGGGTGCAAAATTGACTAAGTTTTAATAACCCGCAAGTGCACGAATCTTGTAGTGTAGTGTGCTCTGAGTGCGGAATCGTATCCACAGGGAAGCTTGTTAGTTAGTTAGTAATGTAGAGTGTGAAAGTGTTAAAGCGGTTAAATGACAGTTTTAAAAAGGCATTTGAATAGCGTGCGAAAATGTAAATTAAATTACAACTAAACTAACTAAGAGTGGAATACAAGGGAAAGAAATCTAGGGGATAGATATGCAATGAGGCAATCAATATAAGCTTGGCATTCAGGATTCCAATTCTATGCAAGGGTTAAGCAACGAGCATTAACCTAGTCAATTACCTTAGTCTATTAAAGTCTCGATTACTGACTCTGATGTAGGTATCGTTCTATCTACGAGTCCGTTATATAGCCGTAGTATGGATTTGTCCTTACAACCTAACATAAAAGGTCTTTTTTAACTAAGTAATCAACATCTTCTTAATAGTCTAGAGCTATGGTATAACCTATACTCTCAAGGAATTTAAGTTTTTCAAGCTATTGATTCACTATTAAAGCATGAATATATGGCATGAAAGTAAACCAATCATAAAATCTACTTAAAAGCATTACGTATGAAAGACAATACTGAATTAAAGCAAGCCATATATTGCAAGTGAATTGAATAAACTGAATCCGAGACCATATATTAAAAAACTGTCATTTACAATATCTTCCCCTGGATAATATCTCTACTCAGACATAATAATAAATATAAGTAAGACAAATAAGAGAGTCAAGAAAGGCTCCCCCGATATGACGACTTTTTATTTCTGATTCCAGGAATTTGAGTAGAGGTCCGACACAAAATAGCTATTCAGGTAGAGATTCTCCCGAATAAGAGTTACTTGGGTAGAACTTCCCCTGAGTAAGGGCTTATTTAAAAGCTACTCGGGCAGAACTTCCCTCGTATTCTTCTAATACTACTAAAATTAAACTAAACTAATATTTAAGACAGAAATGAAAACTAAATTAAAAATAGAATTAAAATTAAATTAAAAATAAAATAAAAAATAAAATAAAAACAAAAAATAAGTAATAAATTATAACTAAAATTAAAATTGGGGTTGGGGGTATTTATAGGGCACAAATTAGAGGTGCGCTCGAGTACCCAGCGTGCCTCTGCTACCGTCGGGTTGCTCCAATTGGACGCCGCGGTTTGGGCGGTGCACTCGAGCGCACATTTTGGGTCCTCGAGCGCAGTTCTGCAGGTCCAATCATATGGTACAGCGTAGGCGGTTTGGGCGGTGCAAGAGGGGTGCTCGAGCGCTTATTGGGATGCTCGAGCGCCCTTTCGCTGACTTTTCGGGCATAACTTTTTGACTTTTGACAGAGCGTTTGACTAAGGTATTTTCGGGCTATTTTTAGCGTTCCGAGTCTGATTATTTAATTATCAAAATTGATGGATGTTCTTCCCCCATCTGAGTCTGATTATTTAATTATCAAAATTGATGGATGTTCTTCCCCCATCTGATTAAACGAGCATCTCCTCTAGATGGATTGTGGTTTGTTATTATCTTAACTCTCATAGAGATAATGTTTGTCTAAGCCCTATATTCTGAGTCTATATAAAATTCTAACAATGCGTAACTTCTCTTGTATATTGGCAATAAATAGGGCTCTCTACATTGAAAAGTTACACAAAAAATCAATACATGTTTTTTCTCCCTTCATCTATTATATTTCTTTTTGCATTTATTGTCTTTTCTAGTTTCTCTCTAGTTTCATAATAGAAACTAGTTTTTTATTATTATTTTAGAGCTTTCTATGTCAATTTCACCATAATAACACTTTTGATTTTAGCTAGAACACTAATATCTTATTCTTTTTGACTTTTTTAATTTTTACATTTCAAAATCTACATTTTGAACTTTCATATTCATTTCAAAGGCTATATCCTTAATGGTCATATCTATTATATATACAATTTTTTTGATCCATCTTTGAGTAAAAAAGATAATTATCAAACACTAAAATAACATAATAAGAATTATAGTGTTATTAGAAAAAAATTATATAAAAGTTACTTTTTATTGAAAAGTTAGTGCATAAAGTTAAAACAGAAAAAAAATATATATAAATTATTGAATTTGTTATAATTAAAAAATATATATAATATAAAACTTATAACATAAAATAAAAAAAAATAATAGAAAAATAATAGGGAGTAAGATATGACGTCACTTTCTTTCCTCGAATGTAAAAAGTGAAAATAGAAGAATAAATAATTTCATAAAATGAAGCATGGGATAGAAAACTTATTACTGAGGACAAAATGTTTTCTAATTCAATATTTTAACTAAAGAGCCAAAATAAAGAAGGCCTTTGAGATAATTTCAAGTGGAGACAGGCAAGGAATGTAGAAAAACGAAGGAAAGAATAGTAAATTTTTTACCTTAATTAGAGACCATTAGGGGGCACACTTCAAATAACTTAACTATCATGCTCATATCATTTGAACAAAAAGGGGATCCACTAGTGGTTATTATATGTGTAACAAATATTACGTCACATCTTGTTGATATTCATTTTTGGTCCAACATGTTGGATCTCATGATACGATGCAGATATGCTCAATTCTTAAACCTCACATTGTCAAGACTTATATATTTTGTCTTTCTTAATTTATTGAGTTCCTTGATAAAATCAACAACATCTCTTTCAAACTCGACCCTATGAAAATGATAATTATAATTGTATCAATAATTTATAATCGTTATAGTTTACTCATAATATTATAACTTCATAAGCTAATCCTTCCCCACCTTTTTTTTTTTGTTAAGACATACAACACTTCACACAGGGGCGGAGATAATGGGGGATTGGGGGGCCCGGGCCCCCAATCCTGCAATTTGTTTTCTTTTTAATTTATGTACTATTTTGAAAAAAAGTTCTATAAGCCACTACAAGAAAACTGTCGATAGGCGATGGTAGTAAGGCAACGAACATCAAACCATCTCTATTTAGCAACAACTCAAGGGCGAATGTGTCACGCCTCAACTCGACCCCTCCTACGATCAGTCAGGACGCAACGGAGTTTCGGCAGTATAACGACAGTAAATAGGACTCCGAGGCTCTAAACCAACCTCAACAGAACATCATACATCAACTCCATAAACCATACAACAAACAACTCAATAAAATAACAACATACATCATAACCATGTTATACCATAAACATCCTTCGTTATACGCCTCCGTTCCAACATAATACATAAACCTTAATATACATTACAAAAACATATTTAGCCAATCTAGCAACCTAATCATAAACAAAAGAAAGCCACTAAGTTAACATCGTTTGGATCATCATCTTTCAACATCTATTACAATAAGAATCACAAATCATATAAAAGTCTATTAAGGTAATATACATGACATTAAACAACATATAATCATGGATAAGACTCAGGAACATATGACTCGTCCACGTAAGGCACGTTTTCCACATTCTCCTCTTCAGGAGGCACGTACCCGTAATCTTGTAAAAGTACACCTGTATGCATGCAATAATAGAGAGTGAGCTTATATAAATAAGCCCAGTGAGGATCCGATAGATCTCGAGCAAGGTTTACTAAACTCCTTGGAAATAATCCTTTGAGTCAGTAAACACACAATAACATCAATAATATTATCATCACATAACTATATGACCATTCAATAAAGGATACTCTCCCTAGTTGGTGTAGCTCCAAACGCCATCACGATCTCAACCATTCTTCTTGTAACTCCCCATTACTCACGCACCCGGGGTACCCCCAATAACCTCGCCCTCCATGACACCTCCGTCATGCGAGCTGGAGGCGATCTCTGATAGTCATGCCGTTATCAACCCGACAGCCCGATGCTGCCCGAGAGGTGGCACACACATACCAGAGACCCAGCAATAATAATAAACATCAATCATCAATATTCCGAGAGATCAGCAACAAAAGTGCCCGATTCCCGTACTCAATAATCAATCAATAAAACATCAATATAACATCAATATAACATCAATATAACATTAAACAGCAAACAACTAAGTTAGATGACAAAGTAGGTCATCTAACCGAACATGCATTAAACACACAATCAAACTCTAATTTACCCATCAACAACTCACAATTCAATCACTCAACACCACCCAACCATCTAAAGGCATCGTTCAAGAAATTAAAGAATGACAACCTAAACTTCTAAAATTCATAACTTACAATCTACTAATCCAAACATTGCCAAATCAGTTTCTATCACTCACCCATTCAACCTACTACATTAACCCTCTCGAAAATCTACCATAACACCTCCAAATCATGCCCGATAACCCTAAAACCCTAGGATGTCTTGGCTGGATTTTCCGGGTTTTCACACGAACAATGTAATCGAAAATTCGGCATTACAACAGCGCTAACACGTAATTATCAAGTATTTAGAAATCGACGGCAATCGATTTCGATCAACACAACTCATTTAATCTAACTTTGAACATTTTAATCAAAATTAAATACCCGGAAAATAAAAATTATGCTACATCCGACAGAAATTCGTAGTATTAGTATATAATGATCCCTAGCATGCAAGGAGCAATAATCTAACATCAGATTTCAATTCTAACGGTTCAATCTTCATTTATACGCAAAAACACAAAAATGATATTTTGAGATCTAGAATTTTTCTCTCACCTTTGATGCGATAAAAGCCTAGGAATGCGTGCAATGCATGCCCAACAAGCGGAATCCAAGTCGGTGCGAAGTTTCACGGACAAAAACTAGGTTTTTCTTTGAAAAATTGGATTGAAAGCTTGAGTTTTTCTCTTTCTTTTTCTCCCTCTTTTCTCTCGGCCTTGTGTGTGTTTGTGGAGTGTGTTTTGTGTTGTGTGAGTGTGTGTTGATGACATTATATAATAAAAAGCTTGGTCAATTAAAAAAATGAAAAGTCAAAGTTAGTTTTAATAGGTATTTTTGTGTTTTTAATGACTTTAATTGCATTTTAGTGCTCACCAAGTTAAAAATAATTATGCCACCCCCAAGATATCTCAAGTGGATTATTTTTAGGTGACAAGAAGTTTTACAATCCAACAATTTCACCCGAGTCGGCTTAAAACTCGATTTTCGCAAAAGTCGGTGTAAAAACCCTAATAAATTCTTAAGCCGATTTTAAAACCATTTTCATCAAACACAGGTCTATTAAAGTCCGTGGACTAGGTCTAGAAGGGATAAAAAGACCAGTTTCAAAATTATAGCGGACGTGTTTCGAAAACACTATTCACTAAAAATCGACGATAAAATTTCTGACTCCGTTTTTGATGAAAATTTCATGAATGCACATTTAGCACGTATTAGGAGTATTGACATCAAACTTATAACATTCTAGGTCATATAACACATAAATAGGTCAAATGCACGCAAAACGAGATAAAACACGTAAATCGAGTTAAAGCAGAAAAGTGGGGTTTCACATTCTCCCCTCCTTAAAACAATTGCGTCCGTGCAATTCTCGAATTGATAGACAATTAAATCCTCAATCGTTACACTTAATAATACTTCTCTTAGTTCTCATTTATCTCTTAGGATGACACTTAACCAAAGACCTCAAAAGAACAACCTCTGTTGACTGCAAGTTGATGATCATAGTTCCAAGACAATCTCCAATTCATAATTCTCTCCTACCTAATATCATATTGCATAGGAAAGAAATTCCAACTCCAAGTCTTAGCGTGACACCACTAATTATCAATCACCCCCTACTACACAAAAGAGCTCTATGAACACCCCGAGAGTTTAAAAACTCAATCACGATAACATGAATGATTACTGATCAAGGAAATATCTCAAAAGTGACATTGGTCAGAATATGGCTCTTATGAAATTTACAAGGAATTAAGAATATGGAAAGTCATATTTGAGCCAACAATCAAGGGTGCAAGATGTCAAACAAGTTAGAGAATCAAGAGGCTAATAGTTTAATAAGAAAGCATGATAACTAACATAAGAAATGTCTCAGCACCTTTTAGTTAAATAAGTACGGACAAAGGATAATGACGAGTCAAAACAGTGCTGAGTATGTTGAACAAAAATTCCTGAACAAGTAGATTTTTCAATTCTCGATGATTGTTCAAGGAACCAACAAGTAAGTTGTACTTGAGGCGAAATGAAATTAAGAAATAAGAGATGATTAATTCAATAGAAAATATGAGTGTCAAGATAATGAGTATCTCAGCACGCAATAACCAAAGAAGTATAAATAAGAAAGGACAATGCTGAGTACATTAAATGAGCAATTACAAACAAAGTAATGGCAATGATTTAATAATAAAACAATAGGATTAACAAGGATCAACAAGAATGACAATGATGTACTTAGGTAAGGAGTACATCAAGTAAGTGAAATTCGAATAAGTAAAATGGTATACCAAAGGAAAAATTACTTTCAAATGAATAGTAATAGGATGAAATGAAATATTGAAACGAATGGCTAGAGATATAGAATGAAATATAGAAGTCTCAAACCTTAACTCCAATAAGCGACATTGCTATAAGAAGCAAATATGAATGTTAAGAATGGAAACAATGTCAAATGAGTATAGGATCCATTAATCCAATAAGCAAAACTTTCAAGAAACAATTGATATGCTAGAAAAGTGTAACTCTCTCTCAAATAAGTGAGAATAGAGTAAAAGATAATAATAAGACTGATAGAATTATGAAGCACAAGAAGGGTGTCCCACCTACACATTTGAACACCAACAAGTCAAATCCTATAATCTATCTTCCTCCAAATCAAGACACTAAGGAGACCTAGAGAACCTAAGGAGTCATAACAATCACCAAACAAGATAAATCACTCCAAAATTTTTCATTCCGTACCAGACCAATCACTAAACAAGATAATTCACCGATTACCCAACAAGATTAACTAATGAAGACTCCAAAATCTGATAACACAATACAGATTCATATTAACCCACTATAACACAAGAGAATCTCCAATCAACAATTTAGAGAGTCATACCACCTAGAACTCAAAAGCTTGATGTAGGTAAGTAAATGTTCAGTCACCAAAATGCATTCTTATTTCCTCAAATAATTCTATCTCCCAACAATTACATCTTCGAATAAAGTAACTTTAATCAGGAATCACTCCAATTGTCTCCAAGGTTTTAAAGATCAAAATTCTAAAATATCCATTAATAATATAGCAATCCCAAATAGTAGAAATATTCACATGTTATACAACACTTCATTCCATTCACAAATATACATCACTAATTCCTCAAATAAATTCATTCTAAAATAATCTCAAGAAAGTATAATCTGAGTTGAGACTCCAAAAGTGTCTAATCACAACCTCACAGAAACCTCAATGTATAATCCATCTCCAAGTAATAACAAGTTAAACATGGCAACAAAAGTAATTATAATCATCAAGATACATTGCTATTTTCCTCGAACAACTTCATTCTCACCAAAGGAACATCAAGATCAATCCACTAAGCCGAAACTAAAATCCATAAACATAACAATTAAAATCTAACTGATAAACTTCTAGAATAATAATAATTCAAAATCATGGCCTATCTCTATTTCCGAAAATTCTTACAACCACCCTAGACATTAAAAGGTCACTCACGAGTTAAAACATGTATGCAACTATATCATATGAAAGACAAATACAACGTAAGACACAATTATCATATAATGCAACATTATCACATAACACGCAATGCAGCATATAAGAAGTCAACATCACATAAACAAATTCTATCACAGAAATAAGTTATAAACAATTAAAGTCACATAAGCAACAAACTTCACATAAGACAAGTTCATCACGTAACTCACATTGGTCACTTAAAGTATATTGACCACCTAAAGCACGTTGTTTCACATAAGCTAGTTATAAACAATTAAAAGCACATAAACAACTAACTTCACACAAGGCACAAAATCACATAAAACACAATTGTCACATAATACACATTAATCACATAATGCACATTAATTACAACACATTGAGTACGTATAACACGTTATCACATAAAACATATTGACCACATTAATTCACTTAACACACAAGGCATATTGGTCACATAGAAAGTTAGACACATAAGTAAATTAATCACATAAACATATTAACATATCTTTCACTTTTTCTTTCACTTAATACATACTTGCATGCTTAGACCACTACCCACATTCCGAGGATACCCCGGCTGACAGCTAATCAAGCTCTGATACCACTTAAATGTCACGCCCCAACTCGACCCCTCCTACGATCAGTCAGGACGCAACGGAGTTTCGGTAGTATAACGACAGTAAATAGGACTCCGAGGCTCTAAACCAACCTCAACAGAACATCATACATCAACTCCATAAACCATACAACAAACAACTCAATAAAATAACAACATACATCATAACCATGTTATACCATAAACATCCTTCGTTATACGCCTCCGTTCCAACATAATACATAAACCTTAATATACATTACAAAAACATATTTAGCCAATCTAGCAACCTAATCATAAACAAAAGAAAGCCACTAAGTTAACATCGTTTGGATCATCATCTTTCAACATCTATTACAATAAGAATCACAAATCATATAAAAGTCTATTAAGGTAATATACATGACATTAAACAACATATAATCATGGATAAGACTCAGGAACATATGACTCGTCCACGTAAGGCACGTTTTCCACATTCTCCTCTTCAGGAGGCACGTACCCGTAATCTTGTAAAAGTACACCTGTATGCATGCAATAATAGAGAGTGAGCTTATATAAATAAGCCCAGTGAGGATCCGATAGATCTCGAGCAAGGTTTACTAAACTCCTTGGAAATAATCCTTTGAGTCAGTAAACACACAATAACATCAATAATATTATCATCACATAACTATATGACCATTCAATAAAGGATACTCTCTCTAGTTGGTGTAGCTCCAAACGCCATCACGATCTCAACCATTCTTCTTGTAACTCCCCATTACTCACGCACCCGGGGTACCCCCAATAACCTCGCCCTCCATGACACCTCCGTCATGCGAGCTGGAGGCGATCTCTGATAGTCATGCCATTATCAACCCGACAGCCCGATGCTGCCCGAGAGGTGGCACACACATACCAGAGACCCAGCAATGATAATAAACATCAATCATCAATATTCCGAGAGATCAGTAACAAAAGTGCCCGATTCCCGTACTCAATAATCAATCAATAAAACATCAATATAACATCAATATAACATTAAACAGCAAACAACTAAGTTAGATGACAAAGTAGGTCATCTAACCGAACATGCATTAAACACACAATCAAACTCTAATTTACCCATCAACAACTCACAATTCAATCACTCAACACCACCCAACCATCTAAAGGCATCGTTCAAGAAATTAAAGAATGACAACCTAAACTTCTAAAATTCATAACTTACAATCTACTAATCCAAACATTGCCAAATCAGTTTCTATCACTCACCCATTCAACCTACTACATTAACCCTCTCGAAAATCTACCATAACACCTCCAAATCATGCCCGATAACCCTAAAACCCTAGGATGTCTTGGCTGGATTTTCAGGGTTTTCACACGAATAATGTAATCGAAAATTCGGCATTACAACAGCGCTAACACGTAATTATCAAGTATTTAGAAATCGACGGCAATCGATTTCGATCAACACAACTCATTTAATCCAACTTTGAACATTTTAATCAAAATTAAATACCCGGAAAATAAAAATTATGCTACATCCGACAGAAATTCGTAGTATTAGTATATAATGATCCCTAGCATGCAAGGAGCAATAATCTAACATCAGATTTCAATTCTAACGGTTCAATCTTCATTTATACGCAAAAACACAAAAATGACATTTTGAGATCTAGAATTTTTCTCTCACCTTTGATGCGATAAAAGCCTAGGAATGCGTGCAATGCGTGCCCAACAAGCGGAATCCAAGTCGGTGCGAAGTTTCACGGACAAAAACTAGGTTTTTCTTTGAAAAATTGGATTGAAAGCTTGAGTTTTTCTCTTTCTTTTTCTCCCTCTTTTCTCTCGGCCTTGTGTGTGTTTGTGGAGTGTGTTTTGTGTTGTGTGAGTGTGTGTTGATGACATTATATAATAAAAAGCTTGGTCAATTAAAAAAATGAAAAGTCAAAGTTAGTTTTAATAGGTATTTTTGTGTTTTTAATGACTTTAATTGCATTTTAGTGCTCACCAAGTTAAAAATAATTATGCCACCCCCAAGATATCTCAAGTGGATTATTTTTAGGTGACAAGAAGTTTTACAATCCAACAATTTCACCCGAGTCGGCTTAAAACTCGATTTTCGCAAAAGTCGGTGTAAAAACCCTAATAAATTCTTAAGCCGATTTTAAAACTATTTTCATCAAACACAGGTCTATTAAAGTCCGTGGACTAGGTCTAGAAGGGTTAAAAAGACCAGTTTCAAAATTATAGCGGACGTGTTTCGAAAACACTATTCACTGAAAATCGACGATAAAATTTCTGACTCCATTTTTGATGAAAATTTCATGAATGCACATTTAGCACGTATTAGGAGTATTGACATCAAACTTATAACATTCTAGGTCATATAACACATAAATAGGTCAAATGCACGCAAAACGAGATAAAACACGTAAATCGAGTTAAAGCAGAAAAGTGGGGTTTCACAGAATGTTTCGCGGTAAAATTTGTACTAACTTAGGGATGAATTTGTGACAAATAATTGGTGACGGTTAGGACAAACTGTTACTATGGCATTGCACACTATAACGACTAATTAACGACGATCCTTCAATATTGTGCCTTTTTATACCTAACCGTCAGTAAGACGCCGCTTATTTGCAACCAATTAGTGAAGCTTCTCCATAAAAAGGCGGGATATAAACAGACCGTCGCTAATTAGTCACTAGTGTGCGACATCGTACCTACGATTACCAATATCCTACCTTCACCTCTAACAGTCGTCCCCGACTCATCACATATTAGTGATAAATTAATGACGCAAGACAGTAATATGCCTTTACATTTAACGGTCATCACCCATTCATCTCAAATTAGAGATGAATTAGCGATGCAAGCTAATATCCTGCCTTTACATTTAACAGTCGTTGCTTATCTGTCGCAAATAAGTGACGGATTAGTAGCAATTTTTTAAAATTAATTACTAACCCGCTAAAATTTACAGTGTCATCGCTAATTTGTCATAGTTGCGACAAATTAGCAATAATTTTGGATTTTTTTAAAATAAATTAAATAATTAAGGATTTGGAGAAAGTGCATTGCCATATATAAATCTTGCATTATATATATATATATATATATATATATATTTCAGATTTATGTAATTTTTTAATTTTTTATGCTAATTATTTGTGCAAATTGTTAATTTAATTACTATTATTTTTGTATGTAATTGTTGTTAATTTTTTAAGTAGTTGTTAATTTTTATGTTAATTCTTTATGTAAATTATTAATTTAATTGTTGTTAATTTAGAATGTAATTGTTGTAAATTTTGTATGTAAGTTGTTCATTTTTTATGTCAAGTATTTGTGTACATTTTTAATTTAATTGTTGTAATTTTATGCTAAATAATTTTAATTATCATTATGTGTCATAAAAATAACAATTTTTAATTTTTAATTGCAGGCTAGGTGTAACGGAATGGTCTAGCAGGCCACATAGGTATTGCAGCAGATCTAACGGTACTACCTATTGATCACGACGCAATCCTTCACAAGGCGGCATGTGGAACGAATAGAGGATGAGTGTACAGACTCGGGTCGCAGGGGCTCCGTATAGGAGGATCTGCACACATTGTCCTACTATCGGGCCCTCAAATCTTAGAGTGGGATGTCGAAGAGCCCGTTACCAAAGCAACATCAGACTTGAGGGAACAAGTGATGGGGCAAAGCCAACTGCTCCAATAGTAGAGTGAACAACTCCGTCTTCTTTAGCAGCAAATTGTGTTTCTGATCTAGATGGTGTCACAGCCACCTTAACCTCCATCTCAATAGCAAGACGATGATGGGACTCAAGGAGATCTACTTGGACAATAAAATTTTGTAAACATTTAAATGTTTTTGTAAATTTTTAATTTTCGGTAAATATTTTTAAAATATTTATATAATTAATGAATTTTAATTATTTATTATTAATTATTTTCAATTATATACCATTTTTATATTTTTTTACACATTTTTGATATTTTTTTACAATTTTTTTTTTTAAAGTTAATGATTAGCGACGAAATTGAGACAAGTTTATGAAATGAATTAGTGACGATTCTTTAGGATTAGCTACGGCGTTGTGACGGCTTGTAGTGATGAAATGGTAATGCCAATGGTGACGGTTTTAGCGATAGTGTTAACTGGAGGCAGTTTAGCAATGGTTTTAGATAGCGATGGTGTTGCAACTATGGACTTTGCGACAGTTTTGCAACGATGCATTTTGTGGTAGTTTTGCGAAGATATTCTTCGCGATGTATATGCAATGGCTTGTTTGTGATGAATATGGCGACAACTTCATCGAAATCTTTTTGTCATTTTGGTGACGATAATGTCATCGCATATCATTGGCGAAGGTTTTACTATCGTCGTTGTAGCAAAGAATTCATGACGAATGTAGTTTTTGGTGATACCTTGTCAGGGGATGCGGCGTTTTTCGTTGCTTTGTCATCGACTTGCTTGAGAGGCGACGGCTAGGCCATAGCATCCTTCTGTCACCTGGCCACTAGTTTCTTGTAGTGAGCCCCCTAATTGAATAAATTACTTTTCAATTTCCTTTTTTCTAACCTTTTAACTGAAAAAAGAAAATTTTCTACAAGCCATGTACAACCCCCCTCCCTTTTTGTTCTAACTTATGAAACATACTAACACAAGTAACATATCATGAAAAAAAAAATAGTTTTTGTTTTGCTATGGTAATTTTATGCACAATTTTTTTCTTATTGTTTTTTTTTTTATTGCTAGTTCAGGGAAAACCAGAGGTAAGTCACTAATAAAGTGGCTAAGATAACGAATTTGTCCGTACTATTTCTCATAGTAATTGTTTAGTGTGTATTGTTTTTCTGTTAGACGATATTTTAGTAATCAAATTTTTTTAATAAATAGGTAATTTTAGTGGATAAATCTTAGTAATGCTTAATTTATTTATATTTTTAGCTAGGTAATTTTACTATTTTCTTCATACAAGATAAATTTAAGGGAATTTCTTTATACATAAAAAGTTTTGTTGGATATATATACACACATGATGAATTTAAATCCAGATTAACTACGTTCATATCTTTAATTATTATAATTGATGTTATAATTATTTTCAGGCTAAAGTATGTATAAGTATAAAATAATTTTTTACTTCTTTAAAAGTAAAAAAAAAAAAAAGAGGTTGGATCAGAATCCCGTGAACAACCTTTCAAGAAGAGACTGAATTGGTGAACTTTATTTTACATGATCCTATGTTATTTTTGCTAAACAATATTTTTTACACTTGTTTATATTTAATTTTTTTTAATATCGTCAATCTTCTTAATTGAATCTCGGCCCTCAATATATAATTTTTAGCTTTGCCCTGATGTCACATCTATTAAATTTCTTTCAATTATCACTTTGTCAGCTTCAAATTTCAATCAATCAAAGGCCAGTCACTTGTCAATTCAATCTACCATCCTCTCATTCGCTAATCGTTGTTCCATCGACCACTAGATCATGTTTTAGCTTTTGATGGGAAGTGAGTAGGTATGGTTTGATGGTCGTTGGAGAACATTATAATATTTACATGTGGTGATTAAATGTTAAAGAGTTTATCTAAATATAGGTGAGTTTTTGTGAGGCCCAAACCCGATAATAGTAAATATTTAATTAATGTGCTTTTAATTGGTCATTTACTAATTTGCATTTAATTGATTTGTTTCTTGTTATTTGAATCGATATGTGTCTACGTTACATTTAAAGTAAGTGGAGTTAATGTTAATTAGCAAAGTAGAATATAAAAGACATTAGCAAAATAAGGGAATTATAGCATATAAGCTATTTTAGGCTAGCAACTAACATGTGGCAATATTAGAACCTTTTATATAAGTTTTATAAAATAATAAACCAAACATAATAAAAGAAAAGGAAGAGAAGATGAGAGGATCGGCTAAGGGGAAAAGAAAAGGGGGAAGAAAGAGAAAAATTAGGGCAAGGGAAGGACAACGAAAGAAGAAGAAAAAGAGAAGAAAACTTGCAATTTTAGCCCAAATACTTGATCTTTTGTGCATTCTCTACAAGAATTAGTGAGGGGTTCATGTATTTTGTGCATTTAATGTAGTTTAAAGAATGGTAAGTTTATGTATATGTAATGAAATGGAAGATTGAGCTAGGATTGCATATGCTAAGTCGATTATTGTGAAGAAAATGTGAAATACATGTGTAGTATGCCTTGAAAAGTTAGAACTCTTATGTGTGCATTATTGTAGTATGTTGTTTGACATAGATGTAGTATACATGCTTGCTAAAAGGCTTGAGAAAATGTTATTAGATCAAAGACAAAATACATAACATATATACATGAAAAAGGCAAGCAAACAAGGCCTTAAGGTGAGGACTTTGGTATTATATGTTTGGTCCTTGCGGCTGGGTAGTTTTGCCCAGCGCCGGCGTGCCATTGCCAGTACTGCCAACTGGCGAGCTGTTGTCAGTAGTAGTGCAGCCACTGAGCAGCAGCTCCGTGCTCTTTTTCCCCCCATGTACTGTTAGATATTGTCCCCTTTTTGTTAGTTTAATGTAATGCTTTATAGTACTTGCAACTCACTTTGGTTATCACTTGGAATTATGACTTGATTGTGCCATTAGTTAGTTAGATTGCTAAAAATGACTACCAAGTGAACTTAATGCTGCTCACGTGCAAGTTAATTGCTAACGGAAAAAGGGGTAAAATATATGTTAATGCTATAAGTAGTAGCCTACTTTGCTATCACTAGATATGTGAATCGATTGAATTGTTGATTGTGAATGCTTTATGAGTTATAATGTTTGTTTAAATGCCTAAATGCTAGAGGGGTAACCTACTTTATTGTCCCCTCATTTTATGTGCATATTGAATGATTGTTTTAATGAATGTTTAAGTGATTTATCGAGTATTATCGAAGGTTGCAACCTTTTATCAAAGCACGGTAGTATTGTGTCTCCACTGGGCGGCAGCAGGCTTGCCAGTGGTTACATGACCTCCGCGACCTATTCCCTCACTCGCTTGGTTGGTGAAGGCCTTGGAGTGTTGGGTCGTAGGATTTTAGGGTACATCCGTAGTACACCCACCGGTGATATAAGGGATTATTGACATCGCTATCGCAAATGAGCAAAAGAAGTGGGAGTGATAAGGTGGAATGAAATCGTATCATTTAATTGAGGGTTTATATAGTTTCATATTACTTGATTGAGTTTTTCATACTTCTTATAAATGTTTGTTGCCTTCGTGCCTACTTAATGTCTACTTATTGCTTTGATACATGCTACTTGGCATATGTACATCATGAAAAGGTTTTCAAAAGCCTTCCCATACCCCCTCTCACTGAGCTAGTGGTTGCTCACCCTGTTTATTCAACAATCAGATGAAGCCAAAGTAGCCTCTCAAGAAGAAGATTGAAGATAATTTGCTTGTTTGCTTAGAAGGTTGGCATGTGTTTTGGCTATGATCTAGGAATGTGGGTTATGAAGTTTTGCAAGTTGTATAGTTCATATTGCAATTAAGTCCTATTATGCACATGTTAGATCATAGCTTTTGACTTGTGGAAATCAAAGAGTTTAGTTGCAAGTTTATGAATCACTTTGGAAATGTAACTAAAGCATACTTAGCTTATTTTTGGACTTAGCAAGTCTTGTTTATATGGATTGTAACCATTTTGAGAACTTGTAACTAAAGATAGGTCTAGCTTGTTCCATGAGACTTATAAGCTTTCTACTACATGTACTTTTATTTACTTAGACTTGTGAATGTTGCTAAGCTTGCCTATACCTAATATGGAGAAATGTTGTGTTTAACATGCTATGCATAAGCAAAGCTTCAAGAAGATGTTCTTGTGTATTTGTTATTGGCTTTGAGTATAATTGTATAGGTATTGGAATATCTGTAATTTAGAGGAGACTCTGTCCGATTCTTGCCACATTCGAACTTGACTTCTAGGAAGGGGTTGGGTCGAGGCGTGACAATTTTTTACTTTCCCCGTATGAGCGAATGACCAGGATTTTGCATTTTCTGGTGTTTACAAATTGTTGAAATATATATAACAAAAAGGAGAAGGATAAAAGAGAAAAAGGAAAAAATTAAGGGCATTTTTGTCTTTTTAACAAATTCTACTAGTATTTTTAACGAAAATGTGGGAATGGGTCACATTAGCTTAGTTTAACAAACCACAAGGGATCTCTTAAGTGATTTTTGTACCACAAAGAGTGTTATGTAAATACAACAAATCAAATGGGGGTCTTGGTTAGTTCACCCTAAGAGCAGCACCAACATTACTCTCTACTTTAACTTTTTTGCCAAAGTAGCGAGTGAACCTCAAAAATAAAGCTCCAACAATTTCATCATTCTTTCAGCCATGTTTTGGAGCTTGCCTCTTTGTTGCATGTGCTTGCTAGAACAAGTGAGTCAAAATGGCTCTCTACTCTTTTTTTGTCAATCTCTTAAACAAAAAAACACCAATGGTCAATTTTTTTATCATTGGTGTTTCTACCAACACACCAGCGTTCAAAATTTTGAATGTCAGAGTAATATGTAAATATTTTTTTTTATATATATAATCCACCTGAAATTTAAAAGGTATGGTGATTTTTGGTTCAATTTTACACGTTACCCTCAAACCTATGAGCTTTTTTTTGTCTCATCAATGTATAAAGCAAATCCATCAATATACATTAATACTATAATGCAAACAATTAGTGATACCTATCTTGAAAAGGGCATTGACATACACTGACATCAAGTGGAGGTAATAAAATATCAACTAATTTTATTTATTGTTAGAAATAATAACTATTGGAAAAATAATAATACTTGATGAGAAAAAAATTCGCATGTCTGACCTGAGCTTGCTACCTGTAAAAGAACAAAGGAACCACATGGGTTATTTGCCATGGACATTCTCCGACGATCAAGTTAGTTTTGGGTACCGAGATCTAAAGTAAGAACAGTACAAAAATCAAGTGTACTGCTATTTTAGGCAAAGAGATAAGTTACATTTTTACTACTGTTCATGTGTTATTTATACTATTAGGTGAGAGATCTTTAAAGATGTGCAATGGTCCCCATAAATCCGGATAAATCTCTTAGTTAGACACATCACTATAAGTTAGTTGAGATAGGTCAGGTACATATCAGTCCCAAGGAGGTTATGGCTTGAGCTCAAGGTGCTATTCATGCGTCTTAATGTGCTTAATACGCGGGTCAGGTATTATATCATGGGTTTGGTATTATATCTTGGGTCGGCAATTTTACCCATATCAATACTAACATTAACAACTTAAATTATATGAAAATTATAATTTTTGTTGGAACATAGCAATGAACAATTAAAAATAAAAGATAAAAAAGATTATTAAGTAATGAGTTTAGATAAAATATGGAGTGTTATTGGAGTGAAATTAAATAGAAAGTACTATTAGAGTAAAACTGAAATAGAAAATCTCAAAATAGAGAGCCTGAAATAGAAAGTGTTGTTTGAGTAAAATTGAAATAGAAAACATCATTGGAGTAAAATTGAAATAAAGAGTTTTTAAAAATAAAAAATCACTAATCTGACTCTCTATTATAAAAATAAAATAAAAAATAAAAAGACTATTGGAATTGTTCAAGCTTATGTCACTGATACACGTGGTGACATAAGTGAGTTTTATTTTATTTTGGTAAGTATCAGACATTACTTTCAACCCTTTTTCTTTTTTTGTCAAGACATACGACACTTCACGTCAAATTTCAACTGATCAAAGGCCAGTCACTTGTCAATTGAATCACCATCCTCTCATACATTCAGCGTCGTTCAATCATTAACCATTAGATCATGTTTTGTCTTTTGATGAGAAGAGAGTAGGTACGGTTGGATGGTAGTTGGAGATTAAATGTTAAAGAGTTTCTCATTTTTGACTATATTGTGCTGAGTTTTTTACTTTTACCCAGTATGAGCCAATGACCAAGCTTTTGCGTTTTTTGGTGTTTACAAGTTGTTGAAATATACATTTTTTCGATACACAAAATTAATAAAACATAAAATCCAGCATATTAAATCTGAATTATTTCATTTAATATCAATTAATTTTAAAATTAAAATTCATCATTCTTCACACAAATAGACAAAACACTTGGACATGACGAAATTAATAAAACGAGAATAAGTAAACTTTTGATGAAAGTGACTCCACATGTTCAAAAGTAATTCCACATGCACGATTAACGAGACAAAAATGCTTGCCCAATATTAATTAATTTTAAATTAGAATTTCATATTTCTTCACACAAATAGACAAAACACTTTTTTATGAAAGTGACTCCACATGCACGATTAATTAGAAAGGAAAAAGAAAATATGCCCTTTAAATCAGTTGATACGTACGATATTTAAAACACACGAAAAAGAAAAGAAACAAAAATTACAAGGAGAATCAACACCGGGCGTAAAATAATGTAAGGATGCATTCGTACACGAGGGAGACGATTCGAGGCAATGTTTTTACAACTATACCGAAATCACTTAAGAAGACTCGATTAAGAGAAATTCTCTTGCAATTAAAAAAAATGAAGGCCTCTTTATCATCATAAATAGTAAATAAATATGTTGATTTTGTTAATAAAAAATAAAAAAAAGACTAAATACATATGCAGAAGCAAATAATATAAGTCATATAAGCCACCACCAACAATGATTCTAAAAGAGTAGAATAACCAAAACGACAACATATTGTGTTATAAGATATTTTACAAAATACAATAGAAGAGCCTATTTATAGGCCACAAAACTTGATGAACAAGAATAATAAACTCGAGTAATGTTATATATCACATATTTTTTAATTACCATTTTATTACCTTCTACATAGAATCCTACATGACCTCCAACTAGATTATTTTTATTCTTCTTTTTAATTCATTTTCTCTTTCTTCAATTCATTTTTCTCTCTCTTAATTAATATTTACTCAAAATACTTTTATTTCTTTATTCAACCATATTAGACCCCTTGACCAAAAAAAAAAAAAAATATTCGCACCAAATATTGGAAAACAATAAATCGATCAGTCAGAAAAAAGAGAACCAGTATCGAGCAACTTTTTTTTTGTTGTGTGTTATTCTCATTGAAGAATTAATATTGATTAGATGCAAGGGTTTCTAGAGTTTCAAGAATTATGGGTCTTAATTTTGCATGAAAGACCAAAAAGCTATAGTTGTATGTGTTCTTTTTTTTTTTTCTCTTATTTTTTTTTTCTCCCATCCTTTTCCTCCCTCATCCCGTTACCAATTTTGAACATATTCTTATTTTTTTTCTTTGTGACATTATTTACTAATGTTCTCATATCAAGGCATTATTATGATTTAAGATTCATTAAGACCAAGATAAAAGAAACCGGTAAAATGTAATATCAAATTTACATGCTAAATTTTATATTTTTTAAAGTGATAAAATATCATCTCGTGATTTTAAAAGTTTGCCTACCAAGTCAACTACTCCAAACTGAACAACAAACGACTAGGAAAAGGAAATGGAAGAAACAATGAGACTCTTATACTTGTGATGGATCCAATTAGTTTAACATTTTAGTCTTTAATTTTGAACGTTTTGCTCTTGTCCAAGTGCAGCTAAACAAAGAAGTACTCCAAAATGCAACTAACAAATAGTAGTTCTAAAAGAAAGAAAATGTGAAAGGCAAATGCAGCTGGATAGCAAAAGCTGAAATTATTCCTGAAAAAAAAAAAAAAAGAATTTTCTAGACCTTCAAGAATTATTTGAGAATGACACATAGCAAGAAATTAAAAAAAAAAATTCCTTAAGACTAGTTTTCTTCTTTTGGCCGATTGATTTATTGTTGTTTTCTCAATATTTGGGTCTTATATGATTTTTTTTTGGGTCAAAGGGTCTTATTTGTTTAAACAAAGAAATAAAAGTATTTTCAATAAATGTTGACTAAGAGAGAGAAAAGGAATTGAAGAGAAGAAAAGAAATAAAAATTGTCTAGTTGGTATGCTATATAAGATTTTATGTAAGAGGTGATAAAATGGTAATAAAAATAGGTGATATATAGTATTATTCAATAAACTCAAATAATAAGAAATCTAATCTAATAAGAAAATCTGGAATTTTTTTAATTAAAGCTTAAATTAATACTCCAATTATATAATTATACTAAAACTTAAAATATTTCAACAGATTTAAAGCAATTTAACTTTTTTGAATGAGATGACAATTTACATATTTCAGTATGAGCGATTAGGTTGCGCGCGTAGTTGTTTGTTTTCTGTCCTTGATAGAGATAAAAGGACGTGATTAATATGGGATCAGAGAGGGCATGGTTGGGTAACTTTTGGGGAGAAAAAGGGTATGTTCAGTCCTGTTTTTCTTGTTTCAGACTGATAACATTTGTCTTTGTGTCATAAAATAGCAACTGTCTTTTGTACGTTTACAACAAAATTTGACTTGCCTTCTGGGGAGAAAAAGGGTATGTTCAGTCCTGTTTTTCTTGTTTCAGACTGATAACATTTGTCTTTGTGTCATAAAATAGCAACTGTCTTTTGTACGTTTACAACAAAATTTGACTTGAGGCAGATTCACGATTACATAAAGATCTTGATAACAGTCCGTATGCAATCAAAGATACCCTTGTACTAGTTTGCTCATCCCTGCCGGTAAACAGGAGTGTAGCTGCTTGGTTTTTAAGTTTAGTATCGCCTTCAACTAACACATATATAACTGGACCCCACATTTTTTTATTCAAGGACCGAATGACCGAATACCAAATTTAAGAATTTCTCTGAGTATAACATTGAAAGCGGTAAGCGGTGGGCGGGGGGCCTGGGTTGGGTTGGAGTTTGGGTGGGATTGTTAACTAA
Source organism: Ehretia macrophylla (assembly GCA_037974665.1). NCBI lineage: Eukaryota > Viridiplantae > Streptophyta > Magnoliopsida > Boraginales > Ehretiaceae > Ehretia > Ehretia macrophylla. The sequence goes on from CM075768.1 coordinate 12,616,701, forward strand.
GAGAAGAAAGTCTAATAAACAATACATGGATGTATGTGAGACTTGTAGGTTTTGAATGAAAATATGTACATATATGTGTCATGCTTGTGTAAACTGTGAAAAGATGTGTAATGTATGCAAATTATGTGTCTAGGTGTACATCTATGAGATCTAATTGTGCAATACGTTAAAGAATATGTGATATGTGCCAGTGTGTGATTATGTGTATATTTCGTTGATTCTTAGTGAGGAACTTCTTTTGTTTACTAGCAGTAACGTGTACGATTTAATTTTACAAGTACATTGTCATTTATGTTAAGATAACCTATCAAGTAAAAGTGGGTGACAATACATCCTAGTCTAACTAATGTTGCATAATAGTTTCATTTAAACACTAACTGTGACTATATGATAAATACCTACTACGTGAGCATTACATACAATAAATTGTGTATGTGTTAATACATGTATATTTTATATGATTTCGACTACATGCATACATATTACCCTTTGAATTGGTAAGTGATCTATCCTCCTATAGTCGAATGGCCAGCAACGGATTTTCCAGAAAAGTGATCCAGCAAGAAGAGGGGGTAGTTAGACAGGCATCAACAAGAGAGCGTCATGGAACAAGTAAGGATAAGAATGAACCCATCTTTGTCGCTGTGATTGATACCTTTGTGGGGTTGCATTTATATCTCTAAGAATAAGGCATCTAGAATCATTCATCTATATATATGTATACGATTTGTGATCTATGGGGAAATTATATATATAAGGTTGAACTTTTGGAAAGGTATTCACTTTGGCATTTCTGTCGAGGCTATGTGATAGCAGTATTCTTTAATGGTAGTTCTATCAGTAATAGCACCTGGCCACCTCATATGGAATTTTATTTAACATCACACATGGAGTTTTTGTCCGGTATTTGTATTTGAAAGAGTTCACATGTACAGGTGTTCAGCTGGTGTCCCTGGTATAGACTCTTACTGAATCTTACCATCGGGACTTACCTATGGGACTTCTTTGGTATTTCTATTTGGTTTTCTCAGTAATATTTGTATGCGGAAATTGCTATTGGGTTTTGTCTAGTTTCAGCTTCAGTAATCCTATACGGGTTTTTCCTTGGTATTTTCTTGGTATTCTCTAACCAGTATTTTCATAGGAGCCTTTATTTGGCTACCTTGCTTGGGATTTCATCGGCGGACTTATCTGGTATTCTTACTGAACTTCTGGTGATACTACAAAGAGTATTCGTACTATGATTCTTTGGAATCAAAACTGGTTAGAACTGCTACAATTGTTAAAGATTCTCTTGGGTATAAGAAATTACAAGAACTCAATTTTTTTAAGGAGATGAGAGTGTGACGGCCCAAACCCAACATGTAGCATAGTATATTTAATTGCATATAAATTGTTGCCAATTTAAGTTTTATATGTGTGAATGTGTTTATTTTAGCGTTTAAGATTTAACTAGTAGTTTCATTTTCTTTTATTTCTCTTATTATTATTATTTTTTAAAAGAACACTAATACTAATCATTTAAATAAAATATTGTAACTACTATTTAACATTTACTGTGACGCCCGATTCGCAGTACATACATTTATCATTCATGTGCATATAAATTGTGCATTTACTTGTTTAAGTGCTTACTTGTCATAACATGCTATTAAATGTTTATCTGACATTTTATGTGAAATTTCATGTTTAATTGACTGCTAACAGTAAAATGGTGAATTAATCTATTTTAGAAAATGATCAATGTGCATTTAAACTAATTTCATAAAAGACTTTTAGTAAAACTTGCATTCAAAGAGTTTTACATTAAATTGAGTCAAGACTAAAATTTTTATTATCTTATGTTTCGGATTTCATATTTTTCTATTATTACTTAACTTATATTTAGCTTACTTTCACAAAAATTATGTTCATTGCATATTTGTTGAGTGATGTACGAAAATATTTTGATACTATATGAATAGTAAAAGCTATGTTATTTATTTGGGCTAGAATTAGCTTGTCTTACATTTTACTAATTAAATCAAGTCCAAAATCTATTTAAACTCAAGCCCAAAACCCACAACTAAACCCATCTACCCATATATCATCTATTATATACATATAATAGCACAAAATGCACAAAACAAGTTAAAAATTACCTAAAATCAGCCAAAAAATCCTATTACGAGAATAGTATTTTTCTTACAAATTTTGCTCAATTTGATCTTCCAAGCTCTTCCAAAGGATTCCACGCCATAAAAACGCTTCTGCATTGCTCCTACATCTCTAGTTTTGTGAGGGATTTTACAAAAATTGCATTTTATTTGTTATTGTGGTTTATGTCCAAAATTGATATTGTTATATATGCTTGCTATTATTCATTTTGAAGCTTTATATCATGTCTCTAGGACTAGAAGAAGACACTTATATAGTTGTTTAATGTGTTTATGAAGTGTATGTATGAAATCATTTTTGTAAAGTCTTGAATTGGCACTATTCACACAGACTCATGAAATATTACTCCAAACCTTAATCTAATGCTAGATATGTGGTGTTGGGTTGCTAAAACGGCCTTATGTTAAAATTTATCGAATTCTGAGAACATTGATTTTCATGGCCCTTTGTATGTGCACGTTAGAATTGATGCAAATAGAGCATTTAGAACTAGTTTAATGCTTGGTTTAGGCGCCATAAATGTAGTGGAGAATAGTTAGATGCTTTGATTAACTAAATCTTGATGAAAACTAGTTTTGGCTTGTTGAGCTTAAAGGGGAAAAATGGGGTTATAGCTTTTGTTATTAACTTAGGTTGCTTGTTGTGCTATACTTGTTGTAGAGATTTGTAATACATGTTAGATGGCTAAAATAAGGTGGATGTGGCGTGTGCATGTATTGAGAACTAAAGTGGTTATATGAGATTAGTGAAGTTAGATTTGAATGTTGTTATCTTGTGTGAAGTTTAGAACCTAAATTGTAAGCAATTGAAAAGAGTTTTGTTGGAATTTATGTGAATTAGTTAAGCTTATTGCATGTTTAGCTATTTGAGTTATTATAATTTATATATTGTCTATTGATTGAGTTGTAAATGGTAAATTGGGTGAATAAGCATGATAATAATTCTTAGGTCATGTTTATAGTTAGATTATGTTTAAGTGTTAAGTGTGCTTGTATAGAATGTTTATCATTTGGGTGAGGTCTTATGAGTTGAGTTACATGATTATTTTGATAATGGTGAATTGAATATGCTTATAACTTGATGTGATGCTATTGTTGAATGTCTCCAAGCATGTCATCTAGTTATATAATAATCGAGTAGAGAAGAGTTGGGTATCTTGTAATTGTAATTAATTACTTGCCATCTATTGAATTGACAATGTTATGTCCACGCTTGTTAATGCTTATTAGCTAATAAGAATTACTTGTAACTCATGAATGTCAAGTAAAGTAAGTCATATTACATTTATATGATCAAGCTAGGATTGCGTATTTGAGCTAATTCAAGGTGATTAGAAGTGAGTAGAAGCCATTTTTGCATCTTGAGCTTCGTAAAGGTGAGAGATTTCATCATGTTGTGCATTTAGTTTATTTACTTGTTCAAATATTTCATGATTTAACCAAGTTACTTGAGTCGTGTTTTTACTTGATCATTTAGTAAAGTAGATTTGGAACTCTTTGTCTTGCGTGAAAAATATGATCTATTTAGTAAGTATTGGAATAGTATTTTGATGCATATCTTGTGAATTACTTGAGTTAATTGCAGGAGTAATTGTTTATATTGTTATAATCGCTTTATTTGATTATCAAATGTGTTATATGTTGTATATGGGGTGAGGCTAGCCTACTTTGCTATCTCTCCACTTGATTCAGTCTTGGTATCTCATGATTTGTGATTCGTTATTCAGGGTTGCACAACCTTTTCGGACATGGTAGTATCAAGAAACTCCAAGCAGCATCGGGCTGTCGGTTTAGCTCGGCTACCATGGTGCCTATTCATTTCTCGCTGAACCATACTCCTTTACCCCAGAGGCGTGGTTAACCTCGTTGGGGCATACGGATCTACCTCGGGAAAAATGGGTCGTAGGATCAGGGTACATCCGGAGTACCCTATTGGTGGTATAAGGGGATTTTCTAGCATCTGTTATCGAAGATCATGGTTCGTGGTTCGTGATTGAAGACAAAGAAACTGAACTGTATCCTTTTAATATGTGTTTAATGTTTATTCGATTGACTTGCTATATTGTATTACTTGTATGTTTATCTTTGTTGCATTGCACGAAAATACTTTCGAAAACTTCCCTGGTTAATTGTTTCCCTCCTTCACTGAGTATACATGTGTTATATGTTCACCCCTCTTTCTAATCATCTCAGGTTCAGGCCGTTCAGAGATTAAGAAGAAGAGGTTCAACTTGGCCAAATGCCTTGCTTTTTTGCTTAACGAGACTAGATGACTTGTGTGAAGAATGTGATGTTGTCATGTATATGTTCAATTTTGAGAGATTTGGTCTTGTTTGTATTTATTTATTAGTTTGGAAGATTGTAATAGTTAATGTGTTGATGCATAGTTTGGATTGTAGCGGCATGTAATATCTTTAACTTTGCTTTATTGTCAATGTTGCATGCTTGTGTGGTCAGTGGAGGTTAGTTGATTGGTTGGACTTAAATTATAAGTAGGTTAAATTGATAATATTATAGTGATATGATAAGTGGTTCTAAACCACAGAAATTCAATAGGTTTGACCTTGCATGCTTGTGTGTCTTCAATGTTGGGTTCCAAGGCTTGGGTGGCCTTAAGGAGTTGGTTGTATGTGATGTTAATGGTTGTTGGGATTTACGGAGAAGGTTAGACTTTGATTTTGAGGTTATAATTGCTTGTGCAGGTTTTCGGATTGTCCTATAGACAGGGGAGACTCCGTCAGTCTTCCCTTATTTTTTCGAGACCTCAGGTATTGGATCGGGGCTCCGGTCTCGTGAGGGATCGGGGTATTACAACTTATGCATTGGACGGGCCACCACAGGTATGATACTCTAAACAAGTACTACCAAAGAAATATATCACCTATACATACTAACTTCTAAGTGAGTCAGTGCTCTTAATCTTGAGTATATGTGGATGAACTGACAAAGTCAGGTTCTTGCACTTTGAGTCACTATAGGTGAGATCTTATATATAGGTCAACAACTCTGTGATTTGGGTGTCTGGACTTGGTTACAAGGGACATGCATTTGGAATAAGTAATCTATACAAGAATCACTCCCTTAAAATGATTTAGGTTGATCATCCTAAATCTTTGCATAGTAGTATAGTTTGTTGTACTGGTTGTTACACTTATGGGTAACTCCCATGTGCAAGTGGATAACTTTTGGAAGATGGTTAGATTATGGGTTAGACGTTCTAAGGAGAACAAGATATAGTCAAAGAGGTGATAGTACACTTGGTAAACCTATCTTGGTTATGAGTGAGTATAGAGGGGTGATTTGGTCATTATCACTTAGTTGGTCTAAAGATTAAACTTCATATATCATTGACTCACTCATGTTTATATAGTAATTATCTTGGATTGCAGCCATAGTTTTTTAGTAGAGTAGACTAATGTTAAAATGTAAAATATTGCTAGGAAACCAGCGAGAATATTTTGGTCATTTTTAGTGGAAGGATAAGTATATCTTTAGTCCCCTCTCTAGCTATTTTCCCTTATAAGTGTATTTACTAAAATAAAAAATTACTAAATTGATAGATGATTTAATCCATTGACAATTAGAAATCATAAATAGACTTCCTTATTTGTGGAAGAAATTTTTTATTTTGATTATTGGCTGCATTTTAGTTTAAATAATTATTAAATAATTTATTAATTTATTAATTGAAGTCTAAATGCTACTAAATATTTAAAATAGTTTTTTCGTAATTGGAGAAAAGGTTCTATTCTTAAATAATAGACTAGATTTGGACTCTAGAAATTAATTAGAATTAATTAACTAAATTGGATAGAGCTGTATGGCTAAGCTAGGACCCGTTGTATGCGTCCCTAGGCTAGCGTAGGCTCCTAGGCGCCTAATCCTAAGATGGAGTGGATTGATGGTGTGAATGCAAGGTGTAAAAAGGATTTTTATTATATTATGGAATTAAAGGATAATTGAAAGTCCTAATCCTTTGCCTCTTTGGATTCTGATTAAGACAGAAGTACCTTGCATATTTTCACCTATATAAAGACCTCTACCCCAAGTTCTACAATTGCACTATCTCCTTTGAGATATCTCTCTCTCTCTCTCTCTCTCTCTCTCTTATGGGTAAACTTCAAATCTTTGAAGAAACTCGAATAGTTTTTCTTTTAGTTTAGTTTAGCAAGATCAAGTCCCACAACTTGATCAACACTTAAGCTAGGATTTGGAATAGAGAGGAAGATCAGAGTTGAGGAGCAGAAACTTGATCCAGGCGTGTGGAGCTCCCTAGCAAGAGGTGAAGTTTTCTTTTCATCGCTCTTTGTGATAAAGGTATTCCTAAAAACTTTATTTGCTTTTATAATTGAACTATGAATTGTTTAGATGTTCAAGTAGCTATTTAATGCTTTATTTATTTTAAAGATCCATGCATGAATGTTTTCGCTTTATTCTTGTAATTATAGAATATGATTCATGCGATATAACGTTTTCCTTCAGTAAGATCCTCGAAATTAATGGTGTAAACATTATTACGTCAATTTGCAAAAAATAGCACTTTGTTTGAGTTATCATATACAATGCAACACGGAACTTTGAATTCAACTCTGTACCCATTGTCACAAAATTGTCTCACACTAAACAAATTGTGTTTCAATCCTTTCACAAGTAGTACATTATGGATAGAGATTCAATGTTCATTACCAATGCTACCTCTTCCATTAATTTTACCTTTCCCATTGCCTCTATAACTCACATTTCGTTTGATTTTCTTGTTAAGCTCAAAGAAGAGGGATGAGTCTCCGGTCACGTGTCTTGAGCATCCACTATCAATGACCCAACTTCTTTCATACTTGATTCTTAGAGGAACCTCAAATCATAGAAGCAATGCACATGTTGTCCTTTTAGGTCCCCAAGTTTTATTGGGTCCTTATGTGTTAGTGTCAAGCCCTAACACATCTAATGACCCATTTGGGCTTAAGCCAAGAAAGAATTCTAGCATCTCTACCTACCATGTTTCTATATCTACAATGTAATGTAATGTGCCCAAGGTTTTCACAATATGTGCAAACTTTTTGAAATCCTCTTGATGTTGAAGCTTCATTTGAAAAGGTAGATACTTTTACAAAGTAGCTTTTGAAGAATTTTTGCTTTGTGAATGGTTCATAACCAATCCTACTTTTATCAAGTGCCATTTTTTGTGATCCAAGCATTTTATTCAAAGTTTCTTTTCCTTTTGTAAATTTTACTAAGCTTTCATTTAAATTTTGAACTTCCTTTTCAAGTATTTGTTGTGTGCACAATTTCTATCCTCTTTAAGTTTCTCATTTTCGACTTTCAAATCATCTTTCTCTTTTTGTAGTTCTTTGATTTTTGAAAGAGCAATAGAAAAATAATCATGCATTTTTGAAAGTTTATTTTGCAATTTTTCAATAGAGCATACATGATGTGGAGCTAGAACTAGAACCACATAAAGAAGAACATACCTTATCATCTTCTTTTGCCATAAGGAATACAATGTTGGCTACTTCTTCTTCCTTTTCACTCTCTCCATCTGTTGAGTTGTTTTCACTCTAATTTTCCTTCATAGCTTTTCCTCCTTTGGTCTTGATTGCTTTTGGGCAATTGGCTTTCATATGTCCCGGTTTGTTACAATTGAAGCATCTTGATTCTTCATTTGTTTTGTCTTTATCTTTACTCCTTAAATTGTTGCTTGATGAAGTTCCTATTCTCATCTTTTTGTATTTCAAGAATTTCTTGAAGTTCTTTGCAAGTAAGGCCATTTCTTCATCATCATCTTCATTTTCACCTTCACCTTCATCACTTAAATGAGTTTTTGATACAAGGAAGGCCAGTGACTTCTTTGTTCTTTTTTCTTCTTCATCTCTTAGTCTCTTTTGATTGAGGACTGGTTCTTCGGTTTCAAGATTCCATATTAACTCATGTACCTTCAATTTTGAGAGATTTATGGACTCTCTAAGTAATGTCACTTTTTGTCACGCCCCAACTCGACCCCTCCTACAATCAGTCAGGACGCAATGGAATTTCGGCAGTATAACGACAGTAAATAGGATACTGAGGCTCTAAACCAACCTCATTAGAACATCATACATCAACTCCATAAACCATACAACAAACAACTCCTCAATAGAATAACAACATACAACATAACCATATTATACCAAAATCATCCTTTCAACATTTCATACTTAGTTATACGCCTCCTTTCCAACATCATACATAATATATCAACTTTAACATACATTTCAAAATAGATTAAAACTAACTTAGTAACCTATCATAGTCAAAAGTAAGATTACTAAGATATCAACAACTAGTTCTTCATTTTTAATACAACCTATACATTATAACTATAAAGTAAAACAAAAGACAACTAGATAATATACAAGATAATAAGGTGTTCAACACATCAAACATCAAGGATAGGACTCCGGAACATAAGACTCATCCACGTAAGGCACATTTTCCTTTTCAGGAGGCACGTACCCGTAGTCCTGCTCTACAACACCTGTAAGCATGCAATAATAGAAAGTGAGCTTATATAAAATAAGCCCAGTGAGGATCCGATAGATCTTGAACAATATTTACTATACTCCTTAAAAATGATCCTTTGAGCAAGTAAACACACAATAACATCAATAATACTATCATCACATAAACTATAATGACCATTCAATAAAGGATACACTAGTTGGTGTAGCTCCAAACACTATCACGATCATAACAGCCTTCTTGTGACTCCCATAAACTCATGCACCCGAGGTACCTCAATAACATCTCCCTCCATGACACCTCCGTTATGCGAGCTAGAGGTAGTCTCTGGTAGTCATGCCGTTATCAACCCGACACCCCGATGCTGCCCGAGAGGTGGCACACACATACCAAAGACATAGCAATAATAATAAACATAATCGCTCACAGGAGGAAAACCTTTTCCGTTGACTATCTCCCGGTTCATCAATCATCAATCAATAATCATATTATCAACATAATAACATCAATAATCAATTTAACAACAAATAACTAAGTTAGATGACAAAGTAGGCCATCCAACTGAACATGCATTAAACACACAATAAAACCCTGGTTTACCCATCATCAACTCACAATTCAATCACTCAAACCACACCCAATCAACTAAAGGCATAATTTAACATTTTAAAGAAAGACAACATAAACTTCAAATAATCATAACTTACATTCTACTAGTCCAAACCACTCCAAATCAGTTTCTATCACTCACCCAATCAATCAACTACATTAGCCCCCTCGGACACCAACCAAAACACATCCAAATCATGCCCAACAACCCTAAAACCCTAATGCGTCATGGCTGAAATTTCCAGACTTTCACACGGACATCACAATCAAAAATTCGGCATTACAACAGCGCTACCATGTAATTATCAAACTTTTAGAAATCAACGACAATCGATTTCAACCAATACAACTCAAGATATTCAACATTTAGCAAATTAATCAACTTTAAATACCCGAAAATAAATAATTATGCTACAACGGTTCAAATCGCATAAGATTACATATAAATAATCCTTAGCATGCATGGAGCAATAATCTAACTTCAAATTAACATTCTAACGGTTCAATAATCATTTATACGCATAAACATAAAATATGAGTTTTGAGATCTAGAATTTTTCTCTCACCTTTGATACGAAATAAGCCTAGATATGCGTGCAATGCGTGCCCAACAAGCAGAATCCAACTTGGCACGAAAATCTACGGACAAAAACTAGCTTTTTCTTTGAAAATTTGCTTTGAAAACCTTGAAATTTCTTTCCCTTTTTTCCTCTCCTTCCTCACAGCAATGTGTGTGCAAATGGGTATATTTTTGTGCTTTGCTAGTGTGTGTTGGTGATATATGCATAAAGGTCAACAACTTAAATGAAAGTCAAAGTTGAAACTTATTGATTTTTAGTGTTTTCTTGACTTTAAATTCATTTTTTTGATCACCATTGCTCAAAACAATTATACAACACCCAAGATAGCTCAAGTAGGTTATTTTTAGGTGACAAGAAGTTTTACATTCAAGCAATTCTATCCGAGTTGGCTTAAAACTCGATTTTCGCAAAAGTCGGTGTAAAAACCCTAATAAATTCCTAAGCCGATTTGAAAACTATTTTAATCAAACACAGGTCTATTAAAGTCCGAAGACTAGGTCTAGAAGGGTTAAAAAGACCAGTTTCAAAATTATAGTAGACGTGTTTCAAAAATACTATTCACTAAAAGTCGACGATAAAATTTTTGACTCTGTTTTTTATAAAAATTTCATGAATGCACACTTAGCATGTTCTAGGTGTATTAATATCAAAATTATCACATTCTAAGTCATATAGAACATAAACAGGATAATTTACGTAAAACGAGATAAAGCACGTAAAACGAGACATGATAGAAAAATGGGGTTTCACATTCTCCCTCCCTTAAAGAAATTTCATCCTCAAAATTCTTACTTGATGTACTGAACAGATTTGGGTACTGCTGCTGCATCTGATCTCGTCTCTCCCAAGTAGCTTCTTCAATGCCGGGATGCTTCCACAACACCTTAACCATCGGAATCTTCTTCGACCTCAACTCTCGTTCCATCTGATCAAGAATATGAATCGGCCGCTCGTCATAAGTCAGATTCTCACAAAGTTGTAACGGCTCTGGCTCAAGAATATGAGAAGGATCCGGATTATATTTTCACAAATTAGACACGTGAAATACATCGTGGACATTAGAGAAGTTCTCCGGTAAAGCCACCGATATGCCAACTTACCAACCTTGCCGGTAATCTCAAACGGACCAACAAATCTCAGACTCAGCTTACCACTTTTACCATAACGAGAAAACCCCTTATGAGGAGACAATCTCAAGAAAACCCGATCTCCGACTGCAAACTCCAAGTCCCGACGATGCTTATCAGCATAACTCTTGAATCTACTCTACGCCGTAAGCATTCTCTGCCTGATCAACTGAACATTCTCAATCTTCTCTAGAAGTTCTGGCATGATAGTCAGATCAATAGTCTTCATCTCCCCTACCTCGTCCCAATATAAAGGTGAACGACACTTACGACCATAAAGAGCTGCGAAAGGTACCATCCCAATAATAACTTGATAACTATTGTTATAGGCAAATTCGGCAAGTGGTAGATATTTCTCCCAATTCTTCCCGAAGTCCAGAACACAAGCCCTAAGCATATCTTCCAGAATCTGAATAGTCCGCTCAGACTGACCGTCGGTCTGTGGATGATACGCTGTACTGAAATTCAGCTAAGTACCCAAAGTCTCCTGAAGTTTCTCCCACAAATGAGAAGTAAATCGAGGATCTCGATCTGAGACAATACTAGATGGAATCCCATGAAGTCTAACTGTAATACCCGAGCCCGGAATATGAATTTTCTTTGTTTATTATTTTGAAAATTTTATTTCCTTAAATTCTTTGTGAATTAACTGTTACTTTCTAGTCGACGCAACGTGCATTGCATTTAAGGAGCGATAGTTAGATAACGATTTCCAGTCCTCAGCAAATAGTGAAACTAGTATTTAGACGACTTAAATTTTATATTTTAAATATTGCTAGCTTTATTTGAACTTATCATAGCTGAAACGGCTTTAAAACGCGCGAAATAGGGGCCTTTGACCAAGTTTTAAGTGGTTTGACCTTTGACCTTTGACCTTTGACCATTTGACACCTTATAAGCTAAAATAATAGGCAAAATAAAAAAAAAAAACAGCAGCAAATAGAGAGAGCAGGCCGTGAGCTTTGAGGGAGAAAAAAAAAAAAGATTTCAACTTCCAATCTTTCATTCTTCGCGAGAGCTCGTGCGGGGTGATTACCGAGGCAACCAACGTTGTTTTCCTAGCGACTAGGAGTACCTAAGGTGAGGGAAGCATGTTATTTGCGCATTTATACGTTGTGTTAGTTAACTTTATCAGTTTTTAGATTTATCCGTAGATCGTTATTTAAAGCGAATTGATGCTTCTAAAATGTTCCTTAGCATTGGTAGAACATGTATTTATGGCTTTGTAACATTTTCTGCGGTTAAATGTTGTGATTGCAACTTGAATTGTGATATGAATAGTACTTTATGAATAGTAAAACCTTGAAACGTTGAAATTGCGCTGTTATGCTTTCTATTGATGTAGAAACGTGCTAGGTATGCTAGAATGCTAAAATGTGTGGTTTGTTTGGGTTGCGTAGTGAAAAAAACGAGAATTAAGCCTTTGGGAAAGTCGGGGTCGTTTAGGTCGACTTTGGCGTTTTCTCGTTTTGCGTGTTGGCATTGCTTCGGGAAGCCATGGAAGCACTTTTAGTGCGAATATGGCGTTGGTTGGGTGTTTGGTTGTTGTAGTTGTAGTTCAAACGAGAAAGGGGGAAATCGGGGCTTTGCGCGAGTTCTAGGGTGAAGTAAGGTTTCGGGGTCTTTAGACGTGCCTTACGGTGACCTAGGAGGGTTGGCGAAGTCGGTTTCCAGAACTCGTGGCTCGTTTGGAAATGGTAGCATTTTGATAGTTGGGGCCGATTTGTGTTTTTGTGTGTTTACTTGTCTTTATGCTTATAGAATGCTTAGAATTACTTGAATTACTTGTTTGAGTTGTTTTGGATTGAATTGCTTATCAAATTGCTGCTATTGCGTGCGAGAGTAACCTACTTTGTTATTCTCCCACGTGTGGTTTATCGCTTGTTTATTGCTTGTTTATTGTCTTGTATCGAGTCTTGCATGGTATAGTGTCTCGCACGTGAGTGATGGGCCTCTCTGGGTAGCCTTGGGTTGCCAGTGTTGGTTGCTCTAGCTCCGTTGCTATTCCCTTTCTCGCTTGGGTTGCCTCCCAGGGAGATTTGGGTCGTAGGATTGATGGATACTTCCGGGGTATTCCAAACTGGTGTTATAAGGTTGTTTTGGGCCGGCGCGTCGTCATCGAATTCGTGTTTGAAAGTGGTTCGTGAAAAGAGTATCGTATCCTTTGATTGAGTGTTTGCAGCTTTAAATACTTGCCTTGCTTAATTGATGGCTTTGGTTGTATTTTTTTTATATGATTTGTATGTATTGCGTGGTATTGCATTGCATATTTCTCTCATCTCCGTCCTTGAGACCAATTGCCCTCGCTGAGCAATAGTTTTTGCTCATTCCTCTCTATACTATGTTTTTACAGGAGTAGTTGAGGCAGACCCTCTCGAGGTAATTGAGGAGGAGGAGCAGGTGGAGGTATTTCCGTGATAGCACTTACCTGCTTTGCTGGTGGTTGGTTACCAGTTTTGTGCAAACCTTGATGTTATGTATATTGCGTGAAGGAAGCTTAATTTTGAGGCTTGTAGCCTTGTATGTATTTTCCTATTTTGAGACCTTTAATGGTCTTATGTTGTAATGAATTAAAGTTGTAATGTTGTAACTTGTAACTGATGATTAGTGAAGAAATGCATGCTAATGGCTAATGGTTTAGTGGCATAAGTACTTGTGTAGTATGCATGGCATTTTTGGTTTGGAAAGTTGGTTAGTAAGAGAATGCAAATTTTAAAGAAAGTTAGCTTGTTTTGATCATTTTATAGCTTTCGCAAGTATTATATTGTTTTTAGGGTTTTGGATCGTCCGCGGTACAGAGGAGACTCCGTCCGTGTGTCGGGTCCGGGCTTGGCCTTTTGCGGGGTCGGGTCGGGGCGTGACATCTTTAGGTGGTATCAGAGCATGATAGTCTTGCATGAGCCGGGATATGATTCTCGGTCTGTGGGGTAAAGGTCTGAAATGTTAAAGTGTTTATGAATGATTGCGAAGTGAAAAGAAAATGTTCTAGCATGATTTTGTGAACTTGGAATGTTTATGTGTTTAAGTGAAATAGTTTGGCAAGTTAAACTTGTCTTATGTGAATTGTGTGATAGAATATTGGATTGTTATTGACTTGAGTGTTATCTAATCTTATGTGTTATATTTCTGTCTATAAACTGCTTTTAAATGTTGCCAGCTATTGTGAGTTGCTACTATGCCGCCACGTCGTGGTACTCAAGGTATAGGATCAGATGAAGAGGCAGCAGAACAGGGTCAGCAGCCGTTGCCTGAGCAGTTTATGGCTACCATGACTACTGCAGTAGACCGGATCACACAGGTACTACATGAGCAGAGGCAGGACCGGATTAATCCCCAGGGTAATCAAGCTAATCCTGGTGGACAGGGGTACAGAGTTGAGAATAACCAGCTTGAGAAATTTCTGAGGCACGAGCCAGGAAAGTTTTTCGGGGAGCCGGATGATGAGGCGGTCGAGAGATGGATTAATCGAGTTGAGAAAATTTTCACTGCTTTGAGGTATACCGATGAGGCAAGAATAGACTATGCATCATTTTTATTTGAGGGTGATGCAGAGCAGTGGTGGAATACTATTAGGCTGAGGTGGGATTGTGAGGATGTTCCACACTTATGGGATGATTTTGTAAGTGAGTTCCGGGACAAATATATTCCCGAGATGGCTATGGAGAGACGGGAAGATGAGTTTGTGGCCCTGAAGCAGGGAAATATGACTGTTGCACAATATGAGGCTAGGTTTGTTAGCCTGTCGAGGTATATGCCCGAGTTGGTACGGCCAGCTAGGAGGATGATACATAGGTTTGTCCGTGGGCTGAGAATGGACATACAGTTGCATTTGACTGGACAGACCTACACTACTTTTCCCGAGGCATTTCAGGCAGCCTCGAAGTTTGAGAAACGGAAGGCTGAGATGTTAGCCGAGAGCAGTCAGCCGAGTAAGAAGCAGTTTTTGGGCCAGAGCAGCCAGAGTCAGCCGAGGCAGTATCAGGCTTCTGCACAGGGTCCTCAGCAACGTCCGTATCAGCCACAGCAGCAGATTCAGGCTAGACCAGCTGTGACCAGACCTCAGCAGGGAGGTACAGTTCCTACCCCTGCCAGAGCCCCAGCACCTACAGGAAACACTGCGGTTAGGCAAAATCAGCAGTGTGATTATTGTAATCGACCAGGGCATATTGAGGCTAACTGCTGGAGGAAGAGTGGGAAGTGTACGGGTTGTGGCAGTGATGAGCATAGGGTGAAGGATTGCCCTAAATTTAATAATGTTCAGGGCCGTGGTGGAGGCCGAGGTGTTCAGAATAGGGCTGCAGGTGCACGACCAGCACAGAGAGTTCAGGCTAGGGTCTTTGCACTGGATGCAGAGGAGCTGCCCGATAATACAGCTATAGTGGAAGGTACCTTTCTTCTCAATACTCAGCCAGTTAAAGTTTTGATTGATCCTGGAGCTACGCATTCGTTTATAACTCCTGCATGTGCACGATCTGTGAATGTTTGCATTGATAATTTGCCTCATGAAGTTGAAGTTAGTACTCCTTTGGGTGCAAAATTTGTTGCTGAATCTATTTGCAAATCTTGTGATATATGTATAGAGAACCGTAAATTTCCTGCTGATTTAATTATATTACCATTCCGTGACTTTGAAATCATTTTGGGAATGGACTGGTTGGGAAAGTATTATGCACAGTTGGATTGTAGAACAAAGATCGTTCATCTTAAGGTTCCTGACCTACCGGTACTAGAGATTATTGGGAACTGCAGGGCTGCCCGCATTCCACTTTTATTAGCGATCAAGACTTCTAAGTTGTTGAATAGGGGTTGTGAAGCCTACTTAGCCTATTTGATCAATCAGCCTGCTGATAAGTTGAGTTTGAATGAAGTTCCGATTGTTAGAGACTTCCCTGGTGTATTTCCTGAGGAATTACCGGGTTTACCACCGGATAGGGAGATTGAGTTCGTGATTGACCTTGTGCCAGGCACTGCGCCAATTTCTAGGAGTCCTTACAGGATGGCATCGGCTGAACTTCAGGAGTTAAAAATTCAGCTTCAGAACTTGCTTGAGAAAGGGTTTATACAACCTAGTTCTTCACCGTGGGGCGCACCTGTGTTGTTTGTGAGAAAGAAAGATGGCACGCTACGGTTATGCATTGATTACAGGGGACTTAATCAAGTCACGATTAAGAATAAATACCCCTTGCCGTTGATTGAAGAATTGTTTGACCAGTTGCAGGGTGCGAGTGTTTACTCCAAATTTGACTTGAGGCAGGGTTACTATCAACTTAGAATTCGGAGTGACGATATACCAAAGACGGCATTCAGGACTAGATATGGCCACTATGAATTTGTTGTTTTGCCGTTTGGATTGACGAATGCACCAGCCGCATTCATGGACTTGATGCAGAGGGTTTTTCGGCCTTACCTTGATCAGTTTGTCGTGATCTTCATTGACGACATTTTAGTGTATTCGAAGAACGAGGCTGAACATGAGCAACACTTGAGGATTGCGCTTCAGACTTTGCAGGAAAATGAGCTTTTTGCTAAATTCAGCAAGTGTGAGTTCTGGTTGAACCAGATATCTTTTCTAGGCCATATCATTTCAGACCGAGGAATTTCAGTGGACCCAGCTAAGATTGAAGTTGTTTCATCTTGGAAGAGACCTGAGACGGTGCCAGAGATTCGGAGTTTTCTTGGATTGGCAGGTTACTACCGGAGATTTGTTAAAGACTTTTCTAAAATTTCTGGACCTTTGAGCCAGTTAACTCGGAAGAAAGTTGCTTACAATTGGGATGCCAAGTGTGAATCCAGTTTCCAAGAATTGAAGAAGAGACTAACTACAGCTCCTATACTAGCTTTACCTGAGGGAACAGAGAACTTCGTTGTCTACAGTGATGCATCTAAAGAAGGATTGGGCTGTGTTTTAATGCAGAATGGTAAGGTGATTGCCTATGCTTCTAGGAAATTGAAACCTTATGAAGTCAATTACCCTACACATGATCTTGAGTTAGCTGCAGTTGTGTTTGCATTGAAGAAGTGGCGTCATTACTTGTGGGGTTGCAGATTTGAAATATTTACTGACCACAAGAGTCTCAAGTATTTGTTTTCACAGAAGGATCTGAATATGAGGCAGCGGAGATGGCTAGAGTTATTGGGTGGTTATAACTGTTCCATTAACTATGTGCCAGGTAAGGAAAATGTTGTTGCTGATGCTTTGAGCCGAAAGGCTACTGTTGCGAGCTTGATTATCAAGGACTGGGAGACTTTGGAAGAAATTTGTTCATGGAAACCAGAAGCTACTGAGGTAGGGATTCGGTTTACTAGTTTACAGATTCAGTCAGGGCTGCTAGCACAGATCAGGGAGGCTTAGAAGACTGATCCTCACATCTTGAAGATCCAAGAGAAAGCTAAAGGGGGAGAGTCGGAGTTTAAATTACATGCAGATGGCATTTTCAGATTCAGGGATAGAGTATGTGTTCCTGATGATCCGACTTTGAAGAATGAGATCCTGTCCGAGGCACATAATTCGAGGTACACGATTCACCCGGGCAGTACTAAGATGTATAGAGATTTGAAGCAACACTTCTGGTGGAACAATATGAAGAGGGAGATTGCTGGGTATGTATCCAGATGTTTGACTTGTCAGAGGGTTAAAGTTGAGCATCAGAGGCTAGCCGGACTTCTACAGCCGTTATCGATTCCGCAATGGAAGTGGGTACATATAACAATGGACCTTGTGACCGATCTTCCTAGATCTCCGAGAGGATGTGATTCTGTTTGGGTTGTTGTGGACCGCTTGACTAAAGTTACACATTTTATACCCGTGAACAAACAGGATAGCCTTGATAAGCTAGCTGAATTGTATGTTGCTAATATTGTGAGATTGCATGGAGTACCACAGAGTATAGTGTCAGATAGGGATCCCAGATTCAGATCTCGTTTTTGGCAGAAGTTGCAAGAGGCCATGGGAACTAAGTTGAGCTTCAGTACTGCATATCATCCGCAAACTGATGGCCAGTCTGAGAGAACCATCAGGATCTTGGAAGACATGCTTCGGGCATGTGTGCTTGACTTTGGGAAGAACTGGGAGAAGTTTTTGCCTTTAGCGGAGTTCGCCTACAACAATAGTTATCAATCTACTATAGGTATGGCTCCCTACGAGGCATTGTATGGTCGGAAATGCAGATCCCCATTATATTGGGAAGAGGTTGGAGAGATGAGAACAGTTGATCCGACTGTGTTACCAGAGATGATTAAGATGGTAGATAATGTTCACCTTATTCGCCAGCGTATGCTTACAGCTCAGAGTCGTCAGAAGAGTTATGCGGATAAGCACCGTCGGGATCTTAAGTTTGATTTGGGAGATTGGGTGTTTCTTAAGATTTCTCCACGGAAGGGATTGATTCGGCACGGTAAGAGCGGGAAGCTTAGTCCCAGGTATGTGGGTCCGTATGAGATCACTGAAAAGGTAGGTCCTTTGGCTTATCGATTAGCTTTGCCTCCGAGCTTGTCGCGACTGCATGATGTGTTTCACGTGTCTATGTTGAAGAAGTATCATCCAGACCCTTCGCATGTACTTGAACCAGAGCCTTTGCAGATTGAAGAGAAGTTGTCCTACGAAGAGAAACCGATTAGAATTGTGGATCGGAAGATTCAAGAGCTTCGCAGAAAGAGTATTCCGTTAGTGAAGGTTCTGTGGAATCATCATGGGTTTGAGGAAGCGACATGGGAAAGAGAGGACCAAGTTCGGGATCAGTATCCGGAGTTGTTTGTTGACTAGGTAAGAATTGCGTGGGCGCAATTGTTTTAAGGGGGAGAGGGTATAATACCCGAGCCCGGAATATGAATTTTCTTTGTTTATTATTTTGAAAATTTTATTTCCTTAAATTCTTTATGAATTAACTGTTACTTTCTAGTCGACGCAACGTGCATTGCATTTAAGGAGCGATAGCTAGATAACGATTTCCAGTCCTCAGCAAATAGTGAAACTAGTATTTAGACGACTTAAATTTTATATTTTAAATATTGCTAGCTTTATTTGAACTTACCATAGCTGAAACGGCTTTAAAACGCGCGAAATAGGGGCCTTTGACCAAGTTTTAAGTGGTTTGACCTTTGACCTTTGACCTTTGACCATTTGACACCTTATAAGCTAAAATAATAGGCAAAAAAAAAAAAAAACAGCAGCAAATAGAGAGAGATGGCCGTGAGCTTTGAGGGAGAAAAAAAAAAAGATTTCAACTTCCAATCTTTCATTCTTCGCGAGAGCTCGTGCGGGATGATTACCGAGGCAACCAACGTTGTTTTCCTAGCGACTAGGAGTACCTAAGGTGAGGGAAGCATGTTATTTGCGCATTTATACGTTGTGTTAGTTAACTTTATCAGTTTTTAGATTTATCCGTAGATCGTTATTTAAAGCGAATTGATGCTTCTAAAATGTTCCTTAGCATTGGTAGAACATGTATTTATGGCTTTGTAACATTTTCTGCGGTTAAATGTTGTGATTGCAACTTGAATTGTGATATGAATAGTACTTTGTGAATAGTAAAACCTTGAAACGTTGAAATTGCGCTGTTATGCTTTCTATTGATGTAGAAACGTGCTAGGTATGCTAGAATGCTAAAATGTGTGGTTTGTTTGGGTTGCGTAGTGAAAAAAACTAGAATTAAGCCTTTGGGAAAGTCGGGGTCGTTTAGGTCGACTTTGGCGTTTTCTCGTTTTGCGTGTTGGCATTGCTTCGGGAAGCCATGGAAGCACTTTTGGTGAGAATATGGCGTTGGTTGGGTGTTTGGTTGTTGTAGTTGTAGTTCAAACGAGAAAGGGGGAAATCGGGGCTTTGCGCGAGTTCTAGGGTGAAGTAAGGTTTCGGGGTCTTTAGACGTGCCTTACGGTGACCTAGGAGGGTTGGCGAAGTCAGTTTCCAGAATTCGTGGCTCGTTTGGAAATGGTAGCATTTTGATAGTTGGGGCCGATTTGTGTTTTTGTGTGTTTACTTGTCTTTATGCTTATAGAATGCTTAGAATTACTTGAATTACTTGTTTGAGTTGTTTTGGATTGAATTGCTTATCAAATTGCTGCTATTGCGTGCGAGAGTAACCTACTTTGTTATTCTCCCACGTGTGGTTTATCGCTTGTTTATTGCTTGTTTATTGTCTTGTATCGAGTCTTGCATGGCATAGTGTCTCGCACGTGAGTGATGGGCCTCTCTGGGTAGCCTTGGGTTGCCAGTGTTGGTTGCTCTAGCTCCGTTGCTATTCCCTTTCTCGCTTGGGTTGCCTCCCAGGGAGATTTGGGTCGTAGGATTGATGGATACTTCCGGGGTATTCCAAACTGGTGTTATAAGGTTGTTTTGGGCCGGCGCGTCGTCATCGAATTCGTGTTTGAAAGTGGTTCGTGAAAAGAGTATCGTATCCTTTGATTGAGTGTTTGCAGCTTTAAATACTTGCCTTGCTTAATTGATGGCTTTGGTTGTATTTTTTTTATATGATTTGTATGTATTGCGTGGTATTGCATTGCATATTTCTCTCATCTCCGTCCTTGAGACCAATTGCCCTCGCTGAGCAATAGTTTTTGCTCATTCCTCTCTATACTATGTTTTTACAGGAGTAGTTGAGGCAGACCCTCTCGAGGTAATTGAGGAGGAGGAGCAGGTGGAGGTGTTTCCGTGATAGCACTTACCTGCTTTGCTGGTGGTTGGTTACCAGTTTTGTGCAAACCTTGATGTTATGTATATTGCGTGAAGGAAGCTTAATTTTGAGGCTTGTAGCCTTGTATGTATTTTCCTATTTTGAGACCTTTAATGGTCTTATGTTGTAATGAATTAAAGTTGTAATGTTGTAACTTGTAACTGATGATTAGTGAAGAAATGCATGCTAATGGCTAATGGTTTAGTGGCATAAGTACTTGTGTAGTATGCATGGCATTTTTGGTTTGGAAAGTTGGTTAGTAAGAGAATGCAAATTTTAAAGAAAGTTAGCTTGTTTTGATCATTTTATAGCTTTCGCAAGTATTATATTGTTTTTAGGGTTTTGGATCGTCCGCGGTACAGAGGAGACTCCGTCCGTGTGTCGGGTCCGGGCTTGGCCTTTTGCGGGGTCGGGTCGGGGCGTGACACTAACAATCTGATCCAAATAAAGACCCGTTAACTTTGTAACTTCATCTCCCATCCTTATCGAAATAAAATGAGCTGTCTTCGTCAAACGATCCACGATAACCCAAACTGCATCGTTACCTCTTGGAGTTCTAGGCAAACCAGTGACGAAGTCCATCGTAATATGCTCCCACTTCCACTCTGGTATAGCCAACGGCTGAAGTAACCTTGCAAGTCGTTGATGCTCGGCTTTCACCCTCTAACAAGTCAAACATCTAGATACAAACTAAACAACCTCTCTCTTCATGTTATTCCACCAGTAATGTTGCTTCAAATCCTGATACATCTTGGTTCCACTGGGATGAATAGTGTACTTAGAATTATGAGCTTCTTCCAGAATACCTCGCCTCAAGCCCGGTTCATCGGGAACACATACCTTGTTCCGAAACTGAAGAATACCGTCCTCATGTACTTTGAAGTCAGACTGATCATCTATGATCTGATCCTTGATCTTCTGAAGTTTAACATCCAGTTGCTGAGCTTCTCTGATATGAGACAGCAATAAAGGCTGAATACGGAGATGTGAACATATTATCCCAACCTGAGTCAACTCCGGTCTCCAATAAGTGAATTCCTCAAGAACTTCCCATTTCTTGACAGCCAAACAAGAAATACTAGTCTTACGGCTAAGAGTGTCTGCCACAACATTTGCCTTCCCAAGCAGATAATTGATAGAACAATTATAATCTCCAAGAAGTTCCATCCACCTCCGCTGACGCATATTCAACTCCTTCTATGAGAATAAATACTTAAGACTCTTATGATAAGTGAAAATCTCGAACTTACTGCCCCACAGATAATGACGCCACTTTTTCAGTGAGAAAACAACAGCTGCCAACTCAAGATCATGAGTCGGATAGTTCACCTCATAAGGCTTCAACTTTTTAGAAGCATATGCAATAACCCGGCCATTCTGCATAAGAACACATCCCAAGCCCTCCTTGGATGTATTGCTGTAAATGACCATATTATCGGTCCCCTCTGGTAGAGCAAGTACTGGAGCAGTAGTCAATCTCTTTTTCAACTCCTGAAACCCACTCTCACATTTCTCATCCCAAACAAAGCTAGTATGTTTCTGAGTTAACTTAGAAAGTGGCCCAGCAATCTTCGAGAAGTCCTTTACAAACCTACGGTAATAACCCGCCAAGCCAAGAAAGCTATGGACCTCAGAAACATTCTCTGGCCATTTCCAAGACATCACTACTTCAATCTTAGTGGGATCTACAGATATACCGCTTTGTGTAATCACATGGCCAAGAAAGGATATGCGTTGCAGCCAAAATTCACATTTGCTAAACTTGGCAAACAACTGATGCTCCTGCAGCTTCTGTAAGACAAGCCGTAGATGTTGCTCGTGCTCCGATTCAGATTTAGAATAGACCAAGATATCATCAATAAAGATTACCACGAACTGGTCCAAATACGGCTGAAAAACCCGATGCATAAGATCCATGAATGCTGCCGGTGCATTAGTTAATCCAAAGGGCATAACAAAAAACTCATAATGCCCGTACCGAGTCCTGAAGGCATGACTTCGGAACATCCTCCGTGTGAATCCGAAGCTGATAATACCCCTGCCTCAAGTCAAACTTAGAGTAGACTTTGGCTCCCTGAAGTTGATCAAACAACTCATCAATTAGTGGCAAATGATACTTGTTCTTGATGGTCACCTGATTCAAACCACGATAATCAATACACAATCTCAATGTACCATTATTCTTCTTCACAAATAAAACAGGAGCTCCCCAAGGTGAAGAACTCTGCTGAATAAATCCCTTCTCCAATAACTCCTGCAACTGAGTCTTCAATTCCTTCAGCTCAGCTGGTGCCATCCGGTACGCTGATTTGGAAATAGGTTGAGTACCGAGAACAAGATTGATCACAAACTCCACATCTCTCTCTGGTGGTAACCCTGGCAATTCGTCGGGAAATACATTAAGATATTCCTGAATAATAGGAACCTCCTCCAACTGTAGCTTATCAGATGGCTTGTTAATCAAATAAGCTAGATAACCCGAACACCTCTTACTCACCAACTCAACAGCTTTAGTTGCTGAGATAACATAACTCGTCTTAGCACCCCGGTTCCCTGCTACTTCTACTACTGGCTGATCTGGCAATCGAAACTGTACTACCTTGGTTCTACAATTTAACTGGGCATCATACTTAGAAAGCCAATCCATATCCAAGATAACATCATACCCCCAGATAGGAAATAAGATAAGGTCCGAAGGAAAACTATGCCCCTTAACATGTATTTTACAATCCTTACATACTAAGCCAGTCACATACTTATCAGTTAAAGAGGTACTAATCTCAACCACATAAGGCAATCTTTCAGGTTGCATATTAACACGTTGCACACAAGCAGGAGTAATGAAAGAATGCGTAGCACCAGAATCAATCAACACTTTAACAAGTTGAACAAGTATAAGGAAGTTACCTTCCACCACTGCAGCATCCTCAGGCATCTCCTCCAAATCAACTGCGTAGGCCCAAGCTTGGACCTACTGCTGCTGAGGTGCACTGCCCGCAGGTCTACCCTGATAACCTTGAGTCGCTGCCCGACCCTCAGTCCTCTAATATCTAGGGCAATCCCTCGCCTTGTGCTGATTGCTACCGCATCCTAAACACGTCCCTGCCTTCACTCTACAATCGGCCTTCACATTCCCCGTGCGCTTGCAGTGTGTACACTACGGTGATGATGCAGTAACACTGCCCCTGGAAGAACCAGAAGCTGAAGGAACAACTGAACCAGCCTGCTGCTGAGGCCTTACCAAACTAGGCCTGTACTGACCCTGAGACTGGGCTGGCCTAAACTGGGACTGAACCTGATATGACCCCTGCTGAAACTGAGGCCGATAATAACTCTGCTGACCCTGTGGCCTGAAAGAACCCTGCTGAGCTGGTGGCCTGTACACAACCTGCTGTACGGGAGGCCTATACATACCCTGCTAAAACTGCGGTTGATACAGCCTCTTACTAGGCTGACTAGACATAAGCTGATCCCCCTTTCTCTTTTCTAACCTAGAAGCTGCATCAAAGGCCTCAGTGAATATATCATATCGATTCAGAGCCATCGCATCCTGAATCTCGGGCCTCAACCCCAACATAAATCTACGAGTCATCCGCTCCTCATCAGCCACATATTCCGGTGCATACCGGGACAATCGAGTAAAGGTGGCCTCATATTGAGCCACTGAGGCATCCTCCTGAATCAGAGACAGGAACTCAGCCTCTCTCATCTCCCGTACAATCCTCGGGACATACTTCTCCTGAAAAGCTCTCAAGAAGGTATCCCAGGCATAAGGAACACCCCGAGTCTCCCAGCTAGCTCTCACTGTGCACCACCATTCCTCTGCCTCATCATCAAATAAGTACACGACAAAGGTAACCTTCCGCTCATCGGTTTAATCAAGAGGATCATAAATCTTCTCCACCTTATTAATCCATGCTTCAGCCTTCCGATCATTGGGTTCCCTCTGAAATCTAGGTGGATGATACCCTAAGAACTCTTTCAGGGTACCACGCCCATGGTTTCCACCCTACACATTCAATAGCTGAGCCTGCAAAGCCTGAGTCTGGGCAGCCTGCAAAGCCTGAGTCTAGGCAGCCTGCCCTGCTAACAACTGTGCCTGTCCGGCCACTAACTCAGCAATCCTATCCATAGCTGCCCCCAAACGATCATCACCCCTATCACAGCCTGGTGCCGCATTACCAGGAGTCTCATCTACTACCTCGGGCCTACCTCTGGTCCTTGGTCTACCGACCATTCTACTAATCAAAGAGTTAGCATATGTAATAGCACGTAAACAAGTTATAAACAACTATTAACACATAAACAACAAACTCATATAAAACACATAACAAATTGATCACATAATCACATAAGCACTAAATCACATAATCACTTAATCACTTAATCATTTAATCATATTAATACATAGTTCACTTTTCCTTCTTTTCATACATACTTTCATGCTAAGACCATTACCCATATTCTGAGAATACCCCGGTTGACAACTAAACATGTGCTCTGATACCACTTAAATATCACGCCCCAACTCGACCCCTCCTACAATCAGTCAGGACGCAATGGAATTTCGGCAGTATAACGACAGTAAATAGGATACCGAGGCTCTAAACCAACCTCATTAGAACATTAAATTCAACTCCATAAACCATACAACAAACAACTCGTCAATAAAATAACAACATACAACATAACCATATTATACCAAAATCATCCTTTCAACATTTCATACTTAGTTATACGCCTCCGTTCCAACATCATACATAATATATCAACTTTAACATACATTTCAAAATAGATTAAAACTAACTTAGTAACCTATCATAGTCAAAAGTAAGATTACTAAGATAGCAACAACTAGTTCTTCATTTTTAATACAACCTATACATCATAACTATAAAGTAAAACAAAAGACAACTAGATAATATACAAGATAATAAGGTGTTCAACACATCAAACATCAAGGATAGGACTCCGGAACATAAGACTCATCCACATAAGACACATTTTCCGCTTCAGGAGGCACGTA
Source organism: Ehretia macrophylla (assembly GCA_037974665.1). Lineage (NCBI taxonomy): Eukaryota > Viridiplantae > Streptophyta > Magnoliopsida > Boraginales > Ehretiaceae > Ehretia > Ehretia macrophylla. The sequence goes on from CM075768.1 coordinate 12,642,363, forward strand.
CCCGTAGTCCTGCTCTACAACACCTGTAAGCATGCAATAATAGAAAGTGAGCTTATATAAAATAAGCCTAGTGAGGATCCGATAGATCTCGAACAGTATTTACTATACTCCTTGAAAATGATCCTTTGAGCAAGTAAACACACAATAACATCAATAATACTATCATCACATAAACTATAATGACTATTTAATAAAGGATACACTAGTTGGTGTAGCTCCAAACACCATCACGATCATAACAGCCTTCTTGTGACTCCCATAAACTCATGCACCCGAGGTACCTCAATAACCTCTCCTCCATGACACCTCCGTCATGCGAGCTGGAGGTAGTCTCTGGTAGTCATGCCGTTATCAACTCGACACCCCGATGCTGCCCGAGAGGTGGCATACACACACCAAAGACTCAGCGATAATAATAAACATAATCGCTCACAGAAGGACAACCTTTTCCGTTGACTATCTCTCGGTTCATCAATCATCAATCATTAATCAATCAATAATCATATTATCATCATAATAACATCAATAATCAATTTAACAACAAATAACTAAGTTAGATGACAAAGTAGGCCATCCAACCAAACATGCATTAAACACACAATCAAACCTTAGTTTACCCATCATCAACTCACAATTCAATCACTCAAACCACACCCAATCAACTAAAGGCATAATTTAACATTTTAAAGAAAGACAACCTAAACTTCAAATAATCATAACTTACATTCTACTAGTCCAAACCACTCCAAATCAATTTCTATCACTCACCCAATCAATCAACTACATTAGGGCCCTCGGAAACCAACCAAAACACATCCAAATCATGCCCAACAACCCTAAAACCCTAATGCGTCATTGCTGAAATTTCTGGACTTTCACACTGACATCACAATCAAAAATTCGGCATTACAACAGTGCTACCATGTAATTATCAAACTTTTAGAAATCGACGGCAATCGATTTCAACCAATACAACTCAAGATATTCAATATTTAGCAAATTAATCAACTTTAAATACCCAAAAATAAATAATTATGCTACAACGGTGCAAATCGCATAAGATTACATATAAATGATCCCTAGCATGCATGGAGCAATAATCTAACTTCAAATTAATATTCTAACGGTTCAATAATCATTTATATGCATAAACATAAAATATGAGTTTTGAGATCTAGAATTTTTCTCTCACCTTTGATGCGAAATAAGCCTAGATATGCGTGCAATGCGTGTCCACGGAATCCAACTCAGAACGAAAATCTACGGACAAAAACTAGCTTTTTCTTTGAAAATTTGCTTTGAAAACCTTGAAATTTCTTTCTCTTTTTTCCTCTCCTTCCTCACAGCAATGTGTGTGCAAATGGGTATGTTTTTGTGCTTTGCTAGTGTGTGTTGGTGATATATGCATAAAGGTCAACAACTTAAATGAAAGTCAAAGTCGAAACTAATTGATTTTTAGTATTTTCTTGACTTTAAATTCATTTTTTTGATCACCATTGCTCAAAACAATTATACAACACCCAAGATAGCTCAAGTAGGTTATTTTTAGGTGACAAGAAGTTTTACATTCAAGCAATTCTATCCGAGTCGGCTTAAAACTCGATTTTCGCAAAAGTCGGTGTAAAAACCCTAATAAATTCCTAAGCCGATTTGAAAATTGTTTTAATCAAACACAGGTCTATTAAAGTCCGAGGACTAGGTCTAGAAGGGTTAAAAAGACCAGTTTCAAAATTATAGCGGACGTGTTTCAAAAACACTATTCACTAAAAGTCGACGATAAAATTTCTGACTCCGTTTTTTATGAAAATTTCATGAATGCACACTTAGCATGTTCTAGGAGTATTAATATCAAAATTATCACATTCGAAGTCATATAGCACATAAACAGGTCAATTCACGCAAAACGAGATAAAGCACGTAAAACGAGACAAGATAGAAAAGTGGGGTTTCACACTTTTGGCTTGTATTCGTTTGGTAGAGCAAGAAGAATCTTCCGGTTGAGTTCTTCATTTGGATAGGACTTGCCGAGAGCACTAAGATTGTTGATGATCTTTGCAAACCTTTGATGCATCTCATTTAATGATTCTCTGGACTTCATTCGAAATAGTTCATACTCATGAATGTAGAAACCAATATTTGTATCTTTGACTTGAGTTGTACCTTGATAAGATAGCTCAAGAAGCTCCCATATTTCATGAGCCAATGCACATTGACTCACCCAGCTATACTCTGTTTCATTGAGGGCACAATAGAAAATGTTCTTTTCCCTTGAGTTCTTGGTTATCACGACCATATCATAATCATCAATCTCATATTTGGTTTTTGGAGTCTTTTTTTTGAACTTGCTACCATCTTCATTTTCAATCTCTGTGATTTTGATTGGAACATAGGGACCTTCTTCTACAAGCCTCCAAAGAGAGTAATCAACCGATTGAATATAGGTCTCCATCTTATTCTTTCAATAAACTAAATTTTTACTTGTGAAAAATAGAGGTCTATTAGTTGAGAATCCTTCCAAGTAAGGAGATATAGTAGTATCTTAACTTTACTAGCAGTTAAACTATATGTAAAGCCCTAGTTCTGATACCACTTGTTTGGCCAAATTATCCTAAGATGAGAGGTGAATTAGGATATAAGGGCAATATTACTACTTTTTCAGATATGATTGTAACTAGTTAATTCTTTGAAATAATTTATCAAACACAAGGTATACAATAAAATAAAGAGATAAGGCTGTCGATTTTAAGGTGGTTCGCTAATCTAGTCCACTACCTAAGGTCTTCTTCCCTTAGGATTTCTACTAGCTCCACTAGTAGTGCTTCTTCACAAGTTGGTGAAGTACAAACGAACAATACAAGACCTCTTGACTCTACAAGAGTAGTACAAGCTTCTTTACTTTGAATCCACAAAGAAGATTTCAAACACTCTCTATACAATGAATCTCTCAAAGCTATAGATCTAGAGTGTTTATCTCACAACAAGAATGTAATAAATATTGAGTACAATGATCTATCTTTAAGAATAAATGGATACAATTTAAAGCTCTCTTGAATGCTCATTTTGCAAGTTAAAGCTCAATAAATGTTCAAGCAATATGTTTTGATGATATGAAAGCTACAGAAAAATTGGTTATAGTTGGAAGAGGTTATTTTTGAAAGAAGAAATATTTTGGTATAAATTGAAACATTTCTACCGGCTAGTTAACTGATCTATTTTTCAAAAGTTAGTAGATGAGCAGGTTGATGTCGTCGACTGACTTAATTAACCGACTGTGTGACGCCCGAACTTTTTGCCTTGCATTAACTTACTGTTGCATCCATTGTTTTCGCATTTCCTTTTGTGCTTTATTAACTGTCTTCCTTAGCTACTATTCATCCCGTTTTCAAACTACATTCTATTAGTGAATTAGTATTTTTATTAAATCACATTAATTGTTAGAGGAGTGGGAAAAATGTGCAATTGAGATAGAAGCGATAGGAGAGCTCGTTTAGAAAATAATTTTCGTAGTTCAATGAATAGCGTTACGTAACTAACTTAGTGTTTTAATTAGCTAGCCTATGTTTTACACCGTAGGTTCATTTTAAAGTTAACAACGCTCATTTTAGTAACCCATTTAAACACCCAACTTAGCCATTTGGTATATCTACTCAACACTTGACCATTTAGCTCATAAAAACAAAAATAAAAAAAGAGAGCAAATGCTGAAAAAGGCACTGTAGCAGGCCGACAGCCCTTCTCTTGCCATTTAGGGATTTTTGCTTCATCAAATCATCAATTCAAGCCAAGCCAAGCCTAGAGCAAGTAGTTTAGGGTGTGTACAAGCTTCCTAGGTGCTCCTACGCGCATTGGTGAGGGATTTCACGGCTTATTTTTGCATTTTAAAATAGTTGCTATTTTCTTGATTTGTTGAAAATGTGACTAAATGCTATTGTATTGATTATCTATGCTATCATACCTTATTTATAAGTGCTAGAGAACATATTTGAGCCATTGTTTCACTTTTTGAATGGTTAGAATCGTTATTTTGAATTATGAGGTGAATAGTGACATTTTTCTAGGGTTTTGTGTAATTGCACGTATTAGCTCGATTCAACACTCTTAATAGATGCCTTAGGTGTTAATAAAGGTAGTCTAATAGAACCATACACTTGAATTGCTCTAATATCGCATATAACATGAATTAGGCGACTTTAACAAAGGGGTTTCGGGGTTAAGGCGAATCCGGGTAGATTCGGGCTTCACTTTTAGTATTCTTAGGCTACCTAGGTGCTATAGAAGCTTTGCTATCCCCTATTTGAAGTCCGGATGAGCCATGTGTAGTTTAAAGCTAGAAGAGGGAATTTGGGGCTTTTGGGGTAATTGCGGGCTTTTGAATGTGTTTGAGGGTTGAAAGGGTTCCTTGAGGGCTAGTTAGAAGATTGGTATAGTTTTCCTTCAAAATTGAATCGCTAACTTTGGTCTGGAAGAGAAATAGCTTGGAAAACAAAGGGGTTTAGGTGCAAATTTGGTTGTCTCACGCTTCTAAGACCTTGGCACTACTTCTTGAGTGTTTAAATGTGACTTCAAGTTGTTTTAGAGCTCTTGGCATGATTTTATGCTTGTCTTGTATATACTCCTTTGTAAAACTGCTTATTTGTTTGTATAAATTGCTTCTATTCTAACTGCATCGAGGTCAACCTACTTTGTTGATCCTCCTACGTGATATAGCTTATATTATTGATATTAACTTGCCATTGTAAAGTGCATTGCATAGTAGTTGCGCAACCATAGTGTCAGGGGAGGATGTGTTGAATATCGGCTGGGCGGCATCGGGCTTGCCAGTGGATATTCAAACTCCGTGCTCTATTCCCTCACTCGCCTGGTTCAGAGATTGCCAGGGGGTGTTGGGTCGTAGGATTATCGGGGTACATCCGGAGTATACCCACTGGAGTGTTTGGGATTATGCCGGCTTATCGTGATCGTGATCATGGTTCGTGGATCGTGTTCGTGGATTGAAGATTTGGTGTTGGGGTTAAGTGAAATGTATCCTTTTTAATGTGTGGTTATTTAAGCTATCGTTACTTCTTAAATTGTTTAATTACTATTGTTGTTTAACTATTTTACTTGTTGCATTGCACGCCCCGGGAGACTTTATCCCTCACTGGGCAACAGTGGTTGCTCATACCTTGATATATGTTTCAGGAGACGCTGAGGGTGATCCCCAGCTTGTTGAGGTAGTAGTGGAGGAGGAAGAGGTGCAGACAGAGCCTTTGCCCTAGTTGCCGTGTGTGTGTTGTTCTGAGGTGGATGTGCCTTCTTGTTGCTTTATGACATTTGTGTGTCTATTTTGTGGCCTCAGGGCCGTGTATATGTTGGTTGTTGTAAAGCTGAAAGATAGTTAGTCGTAGTGTAGGTTTGGAAAAGTATGACTTGTAATAACTTATGTTTATGCTTTTAATCATTTTGCATGCTTGGGAGTGAATGACCTAATGTAGGATGTTTCATCTTTTAAGAATGTTTTAATGTTATCTTAGAATGGCATGGCTATTAGATTATGTTGAAATCAAGTTACCTGTATGCTTGTGTGGTTTTGAAACTGTTGGATGCTTCAAGGCTCGGATGGCCTTGAACCTTTAAATATTTAGCTATGAAAAGCTTGTTTTATCTTGTTGAGGATTTATTTGAGAGTTTACAGGTTTCTAGAATATCCACGGTACAGAGGAGACTCTGTCCGTGTGTCGGGTTCGGACTTAACCTTTAGCGCGGGGTTGGGTCGGGGCGTTACATTTTAGGTGGTATCAGAGCTATAGATTGCATGAAGCCGGGTTAAATTTCTCAGTCTGTGGGTAGAGATCTGTTATGGGACCTTGTGATTGTATGAATTTGTGGTCCTTTGATTTGCCTAAGTGGAATTTGAATTAGAAAGGAACATGCTAGCATAATAATGGAATGCGAAAGGTCTCTAAAAGTTAATGTTTGAAAGTGAAAAGTCTAGAATGTCAAGCATGATTAAGTGACTATGAATCTCTTGTATGTGAATATTCTCCTAATGTAATATGTGACTTATGTGAATTTATTTGAACTTCTTCCTATGTACTTTACCTATAATTTATGTAAATGCCTGTCATAATACTTTGCCTTCTAGCTGTTGAGATGAGGAGAAGGGGCAGACCGGGGAGAGAGCTGGAGGAAGCTCCAAGGCAGGGTGTACCGGGAGAGGGTGAAGGAGTAGCAGAGATACACCACCGCATGGACTAAAACCTAGCATTGCACAGATTCTGTGTCATGCCCCAACTCGACCCCACCTACGATCAGTCAGGACGCAACGGAATTTCGGCGGCATAACGACAGTAAACAGATTTCCGAGGTTCTAAACCAACCTCATAAAACATCATACATCCCGTAATTCCTCAATATAAACAACAACATACAACACAACCATATTATACAATAAAACATCCTCGTTATACGCCTCCGTTCCAACATGACATACAATACCTCAACTTTATCATACATTTCAAAAGTAAGTTGAGACACAACTACAATTTAACCATAGACAAAAGGAAACCGCTAAGTTAACATCATTTGGTTCATCATCTTTTCAATATCTATTACATTAAGAACCGTAAAGCATATAAAGTCTATTAAACTAATATACAAGACATTTAACAATATAAAGTCATGGATAAGACTCGGGAACATATGACTCATCCACAAAAGGCACATTTTCCACATTCTCCTCTTCAGGAGGCACGTACCCGTAATCTTGTGAAAGTACACCTGAAACATGCATTAATAGAGAGTGAGCTTATATACATAAGCCCAGTGAGGATCCGATAGATCTCGACAGTATTCACTACGCTCCTTGGATTTAGTCCTTTGAGCAAGTAAACACACAACAACAATAATAACATAAATAAAGCTATCATCACATAACTATATGACCATTCAATAAGGATACTCTATTTGGTGTAGCTCCAAACGCCATCACGATCTCAACCGTTCTTCTTATAACTCCCCATTACTCACGCACCCGAGGTACCTCACTATCCCCTTCCCTCCATGACATCTCCGTCATGCGAGCTGGGGGTAGCCTATGGCAGTCATGCCGGTTTCAACCCGACAGCCCGACGCTGCCCGAGAGGTGGCACACACATACCAAGGCTCCATATTCATCAATCATCATGCAAGCATAAATCGATCAATCAATTGGGAGATCAGCAACAAGAGTGCCCGATTCCCGCATTCAATAATAATCAATCAATAACATCAATATAACATCAATATAACATCAATATTAAATTAAACATCAAACAACGTAGTTAGATGACAAAGTAGGCCATCTAACCGGACATGCATAATATTCATAATTAAACTCTAAATTACTCAACAACAACTCACCATTCATCACTCGAACACTACCCAACCATCTAAGGCATCGTTCAAGAAATTAAAGAATGACAACCTAACTTCTAAAATTCATAACTTACAATCTACTAATCCAAACATTGCCAAATCAGTTCCTATCACTCACCCATTCAACCTACTATATTAGCCCTCTCGGAAATCCACCATAACACCTCCAAAACATGCCCGATAACCCTAAAACCCTATGACGTCATGGCTGGATTTTCCGGATTTCCACACAAACAATGTAATCGAAAATTCGGCATTACAACAGCGCTAACACGTAATTATCAAGTATTTAGAAATCGACGGCAATCGATTTCGAGCAACGCAACTCAATTAAATCAACTTTGAACATTTTAATCAAAATTAAATACCCGGAAAATAAAAATTATGCTATATCCGACAGAAACTCGTAGTATTAGTATATAATGATCCCTAGCATGCAAGGAGCAATAATCTAACATCAGATTTCAATTCTAACGGTTCAATCTTCATTTATACGCAAAAACACAAAAATGACATTTTGAGATCTAGAATTTTTCTCTCACCTTAGATGCGATATAAGCCTAGGAATGCGTGCAATGCGTGCCCAACAAGCAGAATCCAAGTCGGTGCGAAGTTTCACGGACAAAAACTAGGTTTTTCTTTGAAAAATTGATTGAAAAGCTTGAGTTTTCTTTCTTCTCTTTTCTCCCTCAACCCCTCGGCAATGTGTGTGTGTGTGGTGGTGTTTTTGTGTTGTGTGAGTGTGTGTAGGTGACAATAGCTTATAAGGTCAAATTTTTTAATTAAAGTCAAAGTTATTTTAATAGGTATTTTTGTGTTTTTAATGTCTTTAATTGCATTTTAGTGATCACCAAGTTAAAATTAATTATGCAACCCCCAAGATATCTCAAGTGAGTTATTTTTAGGTGACAAGAAGTTTTACATTCAAAGAATTCCACCCGAGTCGGCTTAAAACTCGATTTTCGCAAAAGTCGGTGTAAAAACCCTAATAAATTCTTAAGCCGATTTTAAAACCGTTTTCATCAAACACAGGTCTATTAAAGTCCGTGGACTAGGTCTAGAAGGGTTAAAAAGACCAGTTTCAAAATTATAGCGGACGTGTTTCGAAAACACTATTCACTGAAAATCGACGATAAATTTTCTGACTCCGTTTTTGATGAAAATTTCATGAATGCACATTTAGCACGTATTAGAAGTATTGAAATCAAAATTATAACTTTCTAGGTCCTATAGCACATAAACAGGTCATATGCACGCAAAACGAGGTAAAGCACGTATTACGAGATAAGCAAGAAAGTGGGGTTTCACATTCTGGCTACTATGGCTACTGCAATGAATACTATTGCACAGTTTGTAACTTAGCAGGGTCAGGTAGGGGCTCCTAGGGGTAATCAGGCTGCCAGAGCCGAGGGTAGTGGTGCTGCTGGAGCTAATTTGTATGACCGATTTTTACATCACAGGGCCTACAGCTTCTTTGGTGAACCTGATGATATGAAGGCCGAATTATGGTTGAGGAAATTTGAAAGGGTGGCTGCAATTCTATAGTGCAGTGATAAGAGAAAGATTACTTATGCTACATTTCTGTTGGAGGGTGACGCCGAGGAGTGGTGGCGTACTATTAATGAGAAATGGGAAGCTGAGGCGGTTCAACATTCATGGGCTAACTTCGTTCGAGAGTTTCGAGATAAATATATCTCAGTGGTTGCCCGTGAGAGGCGTCATGCAGAGTTCATAGCTTTGAAACAGGGGAGTATGTCAGTGGATCAATATGAGGCTGCTTTTACTAGGCTTTCCCGCTATGTGCCGGCCTTGGTACAACCGGAGGATATGAAGATGCAGAGGTTCATAATGGGATTGAGGAAGGATATTATGCTTAGTCTGTCTACGAATGATTACCCTAACTATGCTGCAGTGGTCAAAGCCGCCTCGAGGTATGAAAAACGCAAGGCAGACGTGTTGGCAGAGTCTAGTCAATCGAGTAAGCGGCAGTTTCAGTCTCAGAGTCAGGGGTACCAGAGGCAGACTATTCCAGTTGGGCAGAGTCCACAGCCGAGGCAGACACAGAGTTATACAGGGCTTGTTCAAATTCAGTCGCGACCAGCCCAGAGTCAGAGTCAGAGTCAGGGGCAGACCCGACCAGCAGTAGTTCGTTCTCAGCAGGGTAGTTCAGCTACCTCTATTTACAGAGCTCCTTCGGGAGGCATTGTTGCAAGACGTCACCAGCAGTGCAGCTTCTGTCAACGCCAGGGTCATACATAGGAGAATTGTTGGAAAAGATTGGGCCGTTGTACTGGATGTGGCAGTGATCAACACAGGGTTAGAGACTGCCAGAAATTCAAGAATACCAGGGGTCAGACATCTGGTCAAGGCAATCAGACCAGGGGTTCAGTTGTAGCACCAGTACCGCAGGGTCAGGCCCGAGTATTTGCTTTAGGTGCTGAGGAGCTTCCGGATACGACCGCTGTAATAGAAGGTACTTTTCTGCTTAATGATCAATCAGTTAAAGTTTTAATTGATTCCGGGGCTTCGCATTCATTTATTACACCTATTTGTGCACAAAATGCTAAGTTGAAACATGATAAACTGTTGCATGATATTGTGGTTTACACTCCTATGGGGCCGAAGTTTGTCACCAAATCTATCTGCAAGGCATGTAATATTTATATTCAAGGTCGTGTTTTTCCTGCCGATTTAATTATTCTACCTTTCCGCGAATTTGAAATTATATTGGGGATGGACTAGTTAGGTAAATATTATGCCTAGCTTGATTGTAGAAAGAAGATTGTAAAACTAGAAATGCCCGACCAGCCTGTACTTAAAATAGTCGGCAGTAGAAAATCTACGGGGACTCCTATCATATCTTCTATTAAAGCATAAAAAATGTTAGGTAAGGATTGTGAGGCTTACTTGATTAATCAACCTGGTGATCAATTGAAACTGAATGATGTACCTATCGTGAGAGAGTTTCCGGGGGTGTTTCCTGAGGAGTTACCTGGTTTACCACCTGATAGAGAGATAGAGTTTGTGATCGACTTATTACCAGGGGCTACGCCTATCTTTAGAACTCCGTACAGAATGGCTCCACCCGAGTTGCAAGAATTGAAAATTCAGTTGCAGGGTTTACTTGAGAAGGGATTCATTCAGCTGAGTTCTTCACCTTGGGGTGCACCGGTCTTATTTGTTAAAAAGAAAGACGGATCTCTTCAGCTATGCATTGATTATCGGGGTCTTAATCAGATAACTATCAAAAACAAATATCCATTGCCTTTGATTGAGGAATTATTTGATCAGCTGTAAGGTGCCAGGGTATTTTCTAAATTCGATCTGAGGCAGGGCTATTACCAGTTAAGGATTAAGTCTGATGATGTTCCCAAAACTGCTTTCAGAACTCGGTATGGTCATTATGAGTTTGTTGTTATGCCGTTTGGGTTAACTAACGCTCCTGCCGCATTTATGGATTTGATGCAGAGAGTATTCCGCCCCTATCTGGATCAGTTTGTGGTTATTTTCATTGATGATATTCTTGTCTATTCTAAATCTGAGGCGGAACATGAACAACATCTCAGGATTGTACTGCAGACTCTTCAAGAGCATCGATTATTTGCAAAGTTTAGCAAATGTGAGTTCTGGTTAAGACAAGTCACTTTTCTGGGCCACATTATTTCTCAGGATGGAATTTCCGTTGATCCAACAAAGATTGAGGTTGTCATGGCATGGAAATGGTCGGAGACTATTACAGAAATTCGCAGTTTTCTGGGTTTAGCGGGTTATTACAGAAGGTTTGTCAAGGATTTCTCTAAAATTGTTGGGCCTTTGACTCAACTCACTCAGAAGAAGACTATATTTGACTGGAATGAGAAATGTGAGGCTAGCTTCCAGGAATTAAAGAAGAGATTAACCACAGCTCCTATTCTTGTTCTACCTGAGGGTACTGATAATCTGGTAATCTATAGTGATGCTTCTAAGGAAGGTTTGGGCTGTGTATTGATGCAAAATGGGAGAGTTATCGCTTATGCTTCCAGAAAACTGAAACCTTATGAACTTAATTACCCGACGCATGATCTTGAGCTTGCAGCTACCATCTTTGCATTAAAGAAATGGCGTCATTATCTTTGGGGTAATAAATTTGAAATCTTTACTGATCACAAGAGTCTAAAATATCTCTTCTCTCAGAAAGAGTTGAATATGAGGCAGAGGCGTTAGTTGGAGTTGCTTGAGGATTATAATTGTACTATCAATTATCTGCCAGGTAAGGCTAATATTGTTGCTGATGCCTTAAGTCGAAAGGCTATAGTTGCTAGTCTAATCATCAAAAATTGGGAGTTCATGGAGGAATTATGTTTATGGAGGCCCAATATTTCAGATTCTGGTGTTCAATTTGCAAGTTTGCATATTTAGTCTCTTTTATTATCCAGGATTAGAGAGGCTCAACAAGCTGATCTGCAATTGATGGAAATCTTAGAAAAGTCGAAAGGGGGAGAGTCAAATTTCAAATTACATGATTATGGACTTCTTAAGTTCAAAGGCAGAATTTGCATTCCTTCTAAGCCAGCCTTAAAGAAAGAAATTCTTGCAGAGGCTCATAATTCTAAGTATACTATCCATCCAGGCAGTACCAAGATGTACAGAGATCTGAAACAGAACTACTGGTGGAACAACATGAAGAGAGAGATTGCTGACTATGTTGCTAAATGTCTTACATGTCAGAAAGTTAAAGCTGAACATCAGAGACCAGCAGGGTTGTTGCAGCCTTTGGCTATTCCTGTTTGGAAATGGGATCACATTACCATGGATTTCGTGTCAGATTTACCGCGGTCTTCAAGGGGTCATGATTCAGTCTGGGTTGTCGTGGATAGATTGACCAAAACCTCTCATTTTATTGCTACTAAGAAGACTAAATCTCTAGATCGGTTGGCTAAAATTTATGTTGAGAATATTGTTAGACTTCATGGAATTCCTAAGAGTATTGTATCGGATAGAGATCCCAGATTCACATCTCAATTCTGGCAGAAGATTCAGAAGGCTTTGGGCACGGCATTGAACTTCAATACTTTTCATCATCCTCAAACTGACGGACAATCTGAAAGAACTATCTTAATACTTGAGGGTATGCTCCGAGCATGCATTTTGGACTTCGGTAAGAGTTGGGAGAAATACTTACCTCTTGCAGAATTTTCTTATAACAACAGTTATCAAGCTACTATCGGTATGACACCGTATGAGGCTTTGTATGGGCGGAATGCAGATCTCCTTTATATTGGGATGAAGTTGGAGAGTCGAAATCTATTGATCCTACTTTATTGCCAGAGATGAACAGAATGATTCATAATGTTCAGCTTATCAGAAAAAGAATGCTTACAGCCCAGAGTCGGCAAAAGAGTTATACAAATAGAGCCCGTCGTGATTTGAAATTTGTCGTTGGGGATCGAGTATTTCTGAAAATTTCTCCTCGCAAAGGTTTGATTCGGCATGATAAAGGAGGTAAACTCAGCCCTCGTTATGTGGGACCATTTGAGATAACTGAAACCATTGGTGATTTGGCTTATCGACTAGCTTTGCCTCCTAGCTTGGGCAGAATTCATGATGTCTTCCATGTTTCTATGCTTCGAAAGTATCAGCCAGATCCTTCTCACATACTTGAGCCAGAACCTCTAGAGATCAGTGAGACTTTGACGTACACAGAGAAACCTCTTCGGATTGTGGATCAGAAAGTGCAGGAGCTGAGGACTAAAAGCATTCCGATGGTTAAAGTTCTGTGGGATCATCACGGGTTAGAGGATGCTACCTGGGAGAGAGAGGATCAGATGCGAGAGAAATATCCAGAGTTATTCGCCAATTCATGTAAGAATTGCGTGGACGCAATTAGTTTAAGGGGGAGAGGATGTGACGCCCGAACTTTTTTCCTTGCATTAACTTACTGTTGCATCCATTGTTTGCGCATTTCTTTATGTGTTTTATTAACTGTCTTCCTTAGCTACTATTCATCCCGTTTTCAAACTACATTCTATTAGTGAATTAGCATTTTTATTAAATCACATTAATTGTTAGAGGAGTGGGAAAAATGTGCAATTGAGCTAGAAGCGATAGGAGAGCTCATTTAGAAAATGATTTTCGTAGTTTAATGAATAGTGTTACGTAACTAACTTAGTGTTTTAATTAGCTAGCCTATGTTTTACACCGTAGGCTCATTTTAAAGTTAACAACGCTTATTTTAGTAACCCATTTAAACACCCAACTTAGCCATTTGGTATCTACTCAACACTTGACCATTTAGCTCATAAAAACAAAAACAAAAAAAGAGAGCAAATGCTGAAAAAAGCACTGTAGCAGGCCGACAACCCTTCTCTTGCCATTTAGGGATTTTTGCTTCATCAAATCATCAATTCAAGCCAAGCCAAGCCTAGAGCAAGTAGTTTAGGGTGTGTGCAAGCTTCCTAGGTGCTCCTACGCGCATTGGTGAGGGATTTCACGGCTTATTTTCGCATTTTAAAATAGTTGTTATTTTCTTGATTTGTTGAAAATGTGACTAAATGCAATTAAATTGATTATCTATGCTATCATACCTTGTTTATAAGTGCTAGAGAACATATTTGAGCCATTGTTTCGCTTTTTGAATGGTTAGAATTGTTATTTTGAATTATGAGGTGAATAGTGACATTTTCTAGGGTTTTGTGTAATTGCGCATATTAGCTTGATTCAACACTCCTAATAGATGCCTTAGGTGTTAATAAAGGTAGTCTAATAGCCCCATACACTTGAATTGCTCCAATATCGCATATAGCATGAATTAGGCGACTTTAACAAAGGGGTTTCGGGGTTAACGCGAATCCGGGTGGATTCGGGCTTCACTTTTAGTATTCTTAGGCTACCTAGGTGCTATAGAAGCTTTGCTATCCCTTATTTGAAGTCCGGATGAGGCATGTGTAGTTTAAAGCTAGAAGAGGGAATTTGGGGCTTTCGGGGTAATTACGGGCTTTTGAATGTGTTTGAGGGTTGAAAGGGTTCCTTGAGGGTTAGTTAGAAGATTGGTATAGTTTTCTTTTGAAATTGAATCGCTAACTTTGGTTTGGAAGAGAAATAGCTTGGAAAACAAAGGGGTTTAGGTGCAAATTCGGTTGTCTCACGCTTCTAAGACCTTGGCACGACTTCTTGAGTGTTTAAATGTGACTTCAAGTTGTTTTAGAGCTCTTGGCATGATTCTATGCTTGTCTTGTATATACTCCTTTGTAAAATTGCTTATTTGTTTGTATAAATTGCTTCTATTCTAACTGCATCGAGGTCAACCTACTTTGTTGATCCTCCTACGTGATATTGCTTATATTATTGATATTAACTTGCCATTGTAAAGTGCATTGCATAGTGGTTGCGCAACCATAGTGTCAGGGACGGATGTGTTGAACACCGGCTGGGCGGCATCGGACTTGCCAGTGGATATTCAAACTCCGTGCTCTATTCCCTCACTCGCCTGGTCCGGAGATTTCCAGGGGGTGTTGGGCCATAGGATTATCGGGGTACATCCGGAGTACACCCATTGGAGTGTTTGGGATTATGCCGGCTTATCGTGATCTTGATCGTGGTTCGTGGATCGTGTTCGTGGATTGAAGATTTGGTGTTGGGGTTAAGTGAAATGTATCTCTTTTAATGTGTGGTTTTTTAAGCTATCGTTACTTCTTAAATTGTTTAATTACTATTGTTGTTTAACTGTTTTACTTGTTGCATTGCACGCCCCGGGAAACTTTATCCCTCACTGGGCAACAGTGGTTGCTCATACCTCGATATATGTTTCAGGAGACACTGAGGGTGATCCCCAGCTTGTTGAGGTAGTAGTGGAGGAGGAAGAGGTTTAGACAGAGCCTTTGCCCTAGTTGCCGTGTGTGTGTTGTTCTGAGGTGGATGTGCCTTCTTGTTGCTTTATGACATTTGTGTATCTATTTTGTGGCCTCAGGGCCGTGTATATGTTGGTTGTTGTAAAGCTGAAAGATAGTTAGTCGTAGTGTAGGTTTGGAAAAGTATGACTTGTAATAACTTATGTTTCTGCTTTTAATCATTTTGCATGCTTGGGAGTGAATGACCTAATGTAGGATGTTTCATCTTTTAAGAATGTTTTAATGTTATCTTAGAATGACATGGCTATTAGATTATGTTGAAATCAAGTTACCTGCATGCTTGTGTGGTTTTGAAACTGTTGGATGCTTCAAGGCTCGGATGGCCTTGAACCCTTAAATATTTAGTTATGAAAAGCTTGTTTTATCTTGTTGAGGATTTATTTGAGAGTTTACAGGTTTCTAGAATGTCCACGGTACAGAGGAGACTCTGTCCGTGTGTCGGGTCCGGACTTAACCTTTAGCGCAGGGTTGGGTCGGGGCATTACAGATTGTCTCTGGAAAGGCCAGTTTATGTAGTCGGGCAATAGGATCAACCGGCTTTGTTCGTCTGGCTTTCTCTAGAAAGGTCGGGTGATGAAGCTCGTTGATCTCTTTTACCGGCTTTGTTAAGTTGCATGCTAAAACTTCTTTTTTGAAAGTCATTTTAACAAACTTCTTTTAAGACTTTGAGAAAAATTACTTCATCTAAAAAGGTTTTTGGATTTTTCAAAGAGATATTAAAAGAAGATTTTAATGAGGAAAGTAGTTAAACATACTTTGAGCTTTTACTTGAAACAAATCAAAGTCAACCAACAATTTGTTTAGCCGCTACCTCTTATGACTCAACATCTCCATCCTTGTGACTCTCTCTTCTCTTCAATTTTTCTTTGGTGAAGGTTTTATCTTAGAGGTTGTATGGATCTTCTCTTGAGCTATCTTGACTTATTCTCAACCAAGTATGAACATTGTTAAATTTGCATATAATAGTCAAGAGAATATCAATTTGAATAAGCATTGGAATAAAGACTTTTGTTATCATCAAAATATATAGTTAAATCCTTTCAGGCCAACATATTCACGACCATGATCGGATCAAATGGCTTTGATATGTTTTCCCAATTTCCGCTCCACCGCAGACTTAAATTCTTAGAAATTGTCAAAGAATTCTGACTTATGTTGCATTTGGTATACATACATGTATCTTGAGTAGTCATCAGCAAAGGTAATGAAGTACTCGAAACCTCTACGAGATAATGTGCTTATTAGACTACAAATATTTATGTGTACCAATTCTAATACTTCATTGTCTCTCTATTCCTTAGAAGAAAATGGCCTTTTGGTCACCTTCTCTTTACAACATGATTTACATCGAGGAGGTTGTTCAAGATCTAATGAGCTTAGATGTCCATCATTAATTAACCTCTGAATCCTATTTAGGCTAATACCTCCTAAACGTAAGTGCCACCAGTAAGTATCATTGGTTGAAATAACCTTCATCTAACTACAAGAAGACGAGCTTACATGCTCTATGTTATGTAATGAAGACGTTTCAGGAAATATATAAAACAAGTTATTATGTAATCCATCGGAATATATTATGGCACTATTTCTACTGATGTGCACAGAGAATGGAAAAAACTGAATAATTGTTATTCAAAAGTTGAGAAACAAAAATTAAATTCTATGTAAAATCCGGAACATAATAACAATTGTTCAAAACTAATAGCCTATCACTACTAAAAGAAAGTAAAACATCTTCAACTGCAACATCCAATAATTAGTACAAATATACAATATATTCAAATTTATTAAAATAAGTGTATATAATGTTTATTGAATCAAAGAAACCAAATTTTGCCAGACAATCTTTTATTATTTATAGTATCTCGAGTTTTAATAGAAAAACTCGCTTCCAATATCAA
Organism: Ehretia macrophylla; assembly: GCA_037974665.1. NCBI lineage: Eukaryota > Viridiplantae > Streptophyta > Magnoliopsida > Boraginales > Ehretiaceae > Ehretia > Ehretia macrophylla. The sequence goes on from CM075768.1 coordinate 12,659,545, forward strand.
AGGTGTGAAGAAACAATCATGATTAATGAAATGCGTAAAGCATTATGTGAGCATAGAAAAAAGTATCCTTCATGCTTCCAAAGACAATTACAGTAATAGGTTTTGAACAAATAAAATTTACAAGTCAATCAAAGGTAGTTTGTCTAAAATTGAGCAGGATAATATTCTAAAAAGTTAAAAATAAGAAATGTTGTACATCCCTTAAATTATCTAGTGCTCACTTATGAGAAAATTGGACATCCCTTTAGCTAATCATTAATTTATAAAATATTTAGGACTTATAAACTACAAATGAAATATTTGAAATGCATTAACTTATAATTAGATAAATATTATCAAATTAGCAAATTGGTCCAAAATCGTGGTAGAGCAATTTTAAGTATTAACTAAAGACGTTCTACTGTAGTTGTCCACCTTAGAATTAGGATGTGAAATAACTTACTTGTTGGAAAACTCATTGCATCTTTGGTAAGAAAGACTTGGACCCTAAGTTTTTTTTGAAAATGTAAGAATCTTGTAAAGGTCAATTTTTGTTTTTGTGAAAAGGGTATAATGATTAATTATAAAATGATACCAAACACATGATAAAAAACTTTTTAACTTTTTCAAACATTCTTTTCTATTATCCAACCTAAACAAAACTCAATATTTATTTCATAAAGAATTCCATGAAATTAGTTTTTTCTTACAAACTTCTTATTTTAGGTATATGAATATATCAAATAAAATTTTATACTAACATATATACAATATTAATATGTTAGAAAGTTCGATTAATAATAATATTGGAAAATTGACAACTTCTTTTGGGTATATAATACTGCACATATTTTATTGAATGTGAGGGTGGTTAGAATTTAGGAGATTTTTTATGCAACAAATTTTAATTTATTTTAGCTTGGATTAAATTATATTTAGGGACCTAAAGTTATTTAATGGCACTTTGGATGGGGAAGTAGATGTATAGTAAATAAAAGGTTCTATCTCTCATTTTCCTAAACGTAGGTGTGCTTATTCTCATTTTACAATATTTCATAGAGTGTACCTCAAAATTACCAATTACAAAACATTGTAAGTTATTAAGTTTTATCAAAGTTATCCATTAAATTTTATTTTTAGGCCGCAACATTTAAATTTGTTCACACTTAATACCCCTTATCATTTTATGTTTCTTAACCACTTGACACATATCCATTAGGTTTCCCAAGATAAGACAAACTATGAATTATCTCCATTGGTTTGCCCAATGCTTGAAACAATCTTAATCATGCATACAGAAATGCCTCATGAAGATACCATCTTGGAATTTTTTTTTTCATTATTCAGCCAAAAGTCTTTTGTCTCATTGTGCTTATTGTCTTTAATTTATAATATCACATGTAACCTTTCAGTTTTACTCTGCTACAAATACAATCAGTGAATCTCATTGCATTTTCCCTCTTATTTTGTAGGTCTAATATATATTTATGTGTAGTCCTCACCTAGTAAGAAAAAGCTTGGTTAGATTTAATTTGATTTGAATGTATATTGTATGTGTCTATGTTGCTGAGTAGTAGTTTATGTGGTATTTGGTGAGGTTGGTGGATGGATTTGTGCTCCGTGAGTGTGTGTGCGTGTATGAGAGTTAGAGAGATTGAATGGCATTTCCTTCTAACAGTCATGACAATTGCCTTGTTGGCCACATATTTCATATCCTATCACTTTTGCAAACAACTTGAAAGTGAGGTGCTAAATACATTAAAGAAGATAAGAGGTGTTACGTGCTTTTAGATTTTAGTACGAGAGTAGAGAATAATGCATTTTTCAAAGTTCTAGAAGATGTTAAAGTTCCTTATGGCTATTGTTCAAATATTTATAGGGGTGATCACCTAAAGGATGTCGAAAGCTTCAATCTTTAAAGAGTGATGATAATCACATCTTAATGCAAGGTTCTTTAACAATGTCACCACATTCATGTATGACTGATTAAGTTACCAAAGTCATAACAATTGTGCCATATTTAAAGCCATTTGCTCAAAAAAACTTAATGTTCAAGAACTCAAAGAAATGGAATCTCATACTGGATTGACAATATGCCTGATGGGAAGAATTTTTCCTCCATATTTTTTCAGTATAATGGTCCATCTTGTCATACATATTGTTATGAAACAAAAGTTGTTGGTCCAGTCTATTATAAGTGGATGTACCCCATTGAGAGGTACTTTTTCAATTCTAATTTTATTTTGATTGACACATTGATAGGTGTTTAAAGGAGTTCAAGCAATATGTTGGCAACAAGACACAACCTAAAGGCTCGATTGTTGAAAAATATGTTGCAAACAAGTTTCTAGATACCTTGATGGAATTAAGATGATATTTAATCGCCCACATCAAAATCCCGATCTAATAAATCTTGAGGGAGATAAATATCTATTTAGATGTATTGGAAAAGTAGTTGGAGCCATCGAAGTAAAATTGTTGGATGAGGAAACATGAGTTCAAGTACACCGATACGTGTTATTTCAACATAAAGAAGTTATACAATTTTGAGAGTAAGTTCAAATCTTCATTACTTGCAAGTTGTTATATTATACTAAAATTAGTTCACCATTGATGTTTCTTGTATAGAATTTAAGGGAATAAGGAAAAGAAAGCTTCGTCATGAAAGGCCGACACCACATGTTCTCGATAAGATAGTGAATGAGGAGTTTCACGATTGGTTTAAAAAGTGCATTAGTATGAATAAATATTTTTATATGATATATTATATAATTCTCCATTCTTGTACTACTAACACTTTATATGTAATAGGCTTTCACATTAGAAAAAAAGGCATGTATCTGATGTAAGTTTATAGATTCCTAAGTTTAAGGGCAATATATTTTCAGTTTATAAGCAACATATAAGAAATATATGGCAACCATGAATCCAAATGTAGGAAATACTATGAAATTATGCAATAGAATCAAACTAGGAAGTGCATATCGTATGCTACTCCGAATTGTATATGTATTGCCTTCAAGTGTTGGCTTAAAACCTCAACATTAATGTGGCGTGTGGATTTTTTGGTTGTTGGAAAAACATTCCAAGGCTCAAGAGAACTCCATAAAAGAATCGCCTGCTGATCTTTTCTTCTATTCCATAACCCGAATGCCCTAGTGTATGAATTTTGGTGGAAAAAAAATCTCTCTATTTTTCTTGTTTTTCTTTCTCAACTATGTGTATATGTGGAGTATCGAATCAATGAATTTTTCTCTGCCAGAAGATAAAGTAGGCGTGTGGTGATAAGAGAGAGGGAGATGATCTAAATGAATCTATATTTGAATTTTTTGTAAGTTTAAAATTATGATAATTGAAGATATTATCTTACTAAATCTTAAACTCAAAAATAAAAATAGATTCACTATAAATCTATTTGACCCCACACGCCTGCACACGAATGCCACATGCCAGAGTGTGTCTGGAAGCACCTTTAGGAGACAATATGTCTTAAAGACATACATTTTTGTCTTAAGAATGTTTCTCGTCCTAATTCAATGGCTAAATACATTATCCACACAATACATTTATAGAAATCCAAAAAGAAAATTGAAAGTACACTAATTAGGAAAATGGATAGAAGAGGGACTAAAATACATAATTGTCTTTGGCTTCCAAAATGCCATTACTAGTCCATAGTTGAATTTTGACCATTTTAACCTTAACTCATTCAACTAAATAGTGACGGTTGCAATCCATGACAATTACTGTGATGTTTGAGATCTTCAGCATGCTCATATTAACTGTTGCATACCTTATTTGTACATTTATTTACTTTTAGCAAAAGTTACTATTCATAATAGATTTCGACCGTCTTATTTTTCTGAAATTTCATTTTTTTCCTATGTTATATGACATATGTGAGGCATGAGAAAATATTATTTTGCGCATCACATGTTGGAAGAGTGCGTTAGAAATTTAGTTTTGGTATCGTATGAATAGTGAAGTAGTAATGACCTTAAATTGTTAACTAGTTAGACTTTACTTACATTTTTAAGCTTAGATTTAACTTAAGATTGATTATTTTATGTGCCAAATCAGCCACCACCTATTAGAAGACTACTTATACACATACATACACTTAAAAGCTAAGGAAACAAAATAAAACAAAACTCCCAAAACACCCCCGAACCTGTCGACCAAACAGGAAAGGAAAAGAAGAAACTTTTGCTTGCAAATCTTACTCATGTGATCTCTCAAGGCTAGTTTAAGTGGATATCAACCCTCCCAAGGCTTCTCCTAGCTCCTTTACACGTTTTTGGTGAGGGAGATTGCATAAAATTGTATATTTCATGTTTATGTCAAATTTCAATTTTTTTAGATTTGTTCTTATTTTCTTATATAATGCTTGGAATTGGTGTAATATGTTGTCTTCTAGCTATAGAGACTTGATTTTTGTATTCTAATGGCTTAGATACAGAATTTTTGCAACGTGTTCATTTGATAAGATGATGAATAGTAAAATCTGAGGGTTTTGTTAAAAATTTGATTGAGAATTGATTCTATGCTTGAAATGTCTCTTATTATGATTGTAGAGTAGACTTTTAGGCTTGTATAACATTGTTAATGACTAAATTGTTCGATCTTTAATTTAAAGTAAGGGTTTGAATGTGAAATTGGGAGTTTTGTGTAATCTTGCTTTATTGCTTAATCAAATGTTATTTAGACTTGATGTGGGAGTAGATGAACATGGATTAATGCCTCAAATAGCTCAATTATGCTTGAGTTGTAAAATCATTTAGTTAAAGTTAGTTTAGCCGGTACTATTCAATCAGGACCATTGAATTGTGACCCGATACTCGATCTAACACTGTATATGGACTCTAGGGGTGAAAAAATGGTTACACGTTAAAAATTATCGAATGTTGAGAACGTTGAAAATTAATTACTTAATTGCGTCTAAAATAGAAATCAATTAAAATAAGGTATCGGGGTGAGGTTTAGGGTACAAATGGGTCTTAAATAATTAAAATAGAGCCTAACATGCTTTTATGGCACTTAAATGATGCTTGGTTAGGGTACTTGTAGTTCAAACGCACTGATGGGCTTTCGGGGCTTTTGGGTTAAATGTAGTTTAAAGGGTGGTTTTGTAATTCTAAATGGTGCCATTAAGTGCCTTGTGATGTGTTGGATAGTTTATTTGTGAATCTAGAACATTGAGTTTCAATTATGTAATAAATTATCTTGGTTGATAAAGGGAAAAAGTGGTTAAGTGTACTTTAATGATGAAAATGGTTTAGGGAACTACTATTCCTATTGTTTTAATGCTTATTGTGTTGCTTATATGTAGTTACTTATGTATGTTTTAATAGCTTGGATGTGCTTAGTGTTTGAATAGGAATTTTATAAAGAAGAAAATGAATAGAGATTTGTTATGACAGTTTATGTTGAAGTCTTTCAGGCATTTAATGTTAACTAATGAACCTATAGAGTAGACTTTCATTGTTGAAAAGTTTGTATATGAAGTATTAATGGAAAGAATATTGTGAATTTGTAGAACTTAAGAAAATGTGCTAGTTGAAGATTAAGTGTTTGATTTAGTGCTTAGGCGAAGTGTAGAAGTTTAAGTGTCACTCACATGCCTTGATAATGATCTAAACTAACTCAAAATGAAAGAAGCAGCAAAATAGAACAAGTGGTGCTCAAGAATGTATGTGTGAGGTGTGTTCGGCCAATGACCTTTTTTTTAGTTCTTGGGTTTTGTGAAATGATACATATTAAGTGTAGTTAATGTGTCTGAACTTATAGAATTACTATTGTGTCTAAGTGGAATAGAGTTCTTTTAACATGTTAGTAGTTGGGCTATGTTAGTACTTAAATGTAATAGAATGAATTGAGTGCTTAATTTGAAGAATATGTGTGATTCACGCCATTTTACAAGTTAAAATGTATATTTTGGAGTTATGTGTATGCTAGAGCTAATTATGGAAGATAATTATTGTTTTCAAGCATGTTAATATAGTTAATGTCATTTAGGGGATTATGAAATGTTTAGAGCCACAAGAATGTTTTAGTCGTTTATCCAAGGGGTAAGAGAGGATTGAAGCCAGTTTTACATCTTTGAGCTTGGTAAAGGTGAACGAGTTTTCATCCTTTTGCACATCTTAGTTACTTGATTGTTCTTAATTGTATGATTTAGTATAATTGCTTAAACTTATGTGTGCTTATTGATTGCTATATTGTGTGCGAGGGCAACCTACTTTGTTGTCCCTCGATTATGTGTTTATTGGTTTATCTTATTTGTTATCATTTTGAGTACATTGTATCGTGGTTGTGCAACCATTTGGGAATGCTAGTGTCGGGGGAGCCGGGTTGCATCGGGCTTGCCGGTATACCTCGGCTACCATGGTTACCCAGTCCCTCTCTGGCTTGGGATACTACCCAAGGAGAGTTGGGTCGTAAGATCGGGGTATATCCAAAGTACACCCATTTTGGAGTTATAAGGGATGTCGGCTTATCATTATCGTTATCAGTTTAATATCAGGATTTCTGTTCGTGGTTCATGGTTCGTGGTACGAGTTTAAGGACTTCTGGTATTCTTTATTGTGTAAGTCTCGCTTGGGCCCTAAGTCCTTGGGGAGTTACCTTATATCCTTTTTATATGTATCTCTCGCTTGGGCCCTAAGTCCTTGGAGAGTTACATTTGATTGTTACCTTTGTTGTGTTCTTTACTATGTTTAATAGCTTGTATAAATGTATTATGTGTTATATTGTTATTGTTTCTTTTAGATTGTTTATTATAATTGTTTTACGATAGTTGACTATTGCATTGCACGAAATTGTTTTCCAAACTCCCCGGTTATTTGTTCCCCCCCTCACTGAGTATACATGTATTGTATGCTCATCCCTCTTTCTAACAATTTCAGGTTCGGTGCCTTTGGAGCCTAAGGAAAAGAAAGCTCGAGAGTCTCTTTGAGTAGATGTCCTAGCCTTAGTTGATCATTTTATGTAAATTTATGATAATTATATTCTTTTGAGGCCTGCGTGCCTTGTATATATTTGTTGTTGTAAGAAGGTAACAAGTAAATGTTAACCTAGTATTTCGACATGTAATAACTTAGGGATTTACTTTATTGTCTAATTTACTTGCATGCTTGTGTGAATCAAGATGGGAAGTGATTGAAGGATTTAACCCTTAAGTAGATTGAGTAAAGAGTATAGAGTGGTATGATAACCAATCTCATGATTTAGGAATTCTATGACTATCTGTATGTTTGTTGTGATCTTTTGTTGAGGTCCAAGGCTCGGTGGCCTTGAGGAGTTGTCGCAATTGATGGTAAAGGAGGATGGAACTGTTAAGGAGTTGGTTATGGGATTGTTGTAAAATATTATGTGAGCAAGTAAACTGATAGTCCTATAAACAGGGGAAACTCTATTCATTTTTTCCTGTTTTACGTGACCTTAAGTATTGGATCGGGGCTCTGGTCTCGTGAGGGATTGGGGTGTCACAATTACTATATATCCATAGGAAGTTCTATGCCTTTTTATTAACCTACAAAGTAAAATGATTGAAATACCCCTCTATGTATTACCCGTAATCAATAATAGGTCATGCATTTGTACTATCAACCTTTCTTGATTAGGTCTACACCTTGGACCTTTATTTTTCATATAATCATCATTTAGTACTATTCTCTTGTTCCAAGGAGTAACCCACAAGTCCAATATCTAATACAGCCAAACTGGCTATATTACTAAGCACTTAGAATTAGATGATTATATAGATTACTCAAAGAGAGTAGTATTCTATCATTTAAGATAGCATAAAATCAATGACACATATACATGTCCCTAATGAATCAAGTCCATGCATCTAAAACATTGAGCTATTGACCCATATATGATCTCATCCATAGTGAATCAAAATACATGTCCTAGAATTCACTGGTTTATCCACATATGCTCATGATGTACAACATTTGTGAGGTCTGACATTGATTTACGTGCGATAACTCGATATTTGTGCACTAACGTTGAACTGCGTACCTTAACCTAGATTTAAGTGACTTACCTTGATTTACGTGCATTTGTCTTGAAGTACGTGTATTTCCTCGTAATACGTGCCTTAACCTAGGAATACATATATTAACATTGGACTGTGTGCATTACCTAGGGATTTGTGCCTTGTATTGATTTATATGTATGCCTCGTAGTACATGCCATAAACCTAGGAACGCGTGTCTGCACACTAATCTAGAAAGATTCCTACACAAAACACTAGGTAAGAGAATATTCCTACACAATCCACTATCTATTATAATATTCCTACACAATCCACTAACTATTAAAATATTATTAAACTAACCCTAAATCTTTCACTAACCATTATTAAATTCCTAATTCAAATCCTACATACTCCACTAGCATTAAAATACTATTAAAACACCCTACATCTTCTATTGAAACAATATTCTATTCAAAGTCAATCACTAGAATATAAACAACACAATATTCCAAGTATTCTATATTCTATTCTACCTAAAACCCCTAAAACCTAACATTCTCTTACACAAACCTTTAAACCACAATTAATTAAGCATAAAATAAAGCTCAATGATCAGCCTAATGCCCATGCAATGGCCGGCCACCCTAGGCTAAGCCATTCAAAATTCTAGTCAACACTTTTTTTAATTCTAGACAACTTCTTACACATGTCATCCTTTTCCATAAATAGTAGGCACTTTTACTAAAACCTAAACATGTCTTCCATCTCATGTTCCCTAAGCAATAAACTAATCACTAAACATCATAATTTTGGCTAAAATACACTACCCAATCTCGGTTAAGAAGCCACACAATCATGCTAGGCGAGTTCTTACAAAGTTGACACACTTTTCCTAAACCCTATGCCCTTTTTTCTAACCCCTAAGCATGCCCACACTTATTCCTTACACATTGCACTCCCTAGGTAGAATAATCAGCACATTTTGAATGGATTTGACCAGAGAAATCAGTGTAATGCACGGCCAAATAGACAACACACATGCAAAATACTTCAAAAGTTCTTTAACTTGCAATTTCACTCTCTTTTCTCTCTCTTTCCTCTCTCTCTCGACCAGACCACCACCCATGCTTCTTTCACCATTCAAAATATGTACAAAATACCATTATTCTCTGCCATTCAAGTCCCAAGGGCTGACCATGCTAGCAAAACAACTAAAACACACAAAAATACCTCATTCTCTCACTTTCTCAGCCAAATGCTCCAACACCTCTAAGTTTTCTCTCCTCTCATGACCTCACACACTCTCACACACCAAATTACTTGCTTAAACTGATTCACAAATAAAAAGAACCTTCAAGGCACGACCAAGACAAGAAATCCAAGAAATAAGCTCAACAAGTGCTCTGTATGGCCATAGGTAAGAATTATGAGTTCTCTTCCATTTATTTTCATTTTAATCACATGCACATCTTCAATAGAAACTAACTAAGCTAGAAATTAAGGAAATAAAGCTGAACTACACGGCCAAGCTTGGAAAAAAAAGATTGTTGAAGATATGTATTAATATGTTTCAAGTTAATTTTGAGGATGAATATTGATTAACTTTGAGAATAGTTATAAATATGAAGGCTATATTTGATTTTATGCTTGTTAGGGGCTTGATTCTTTGAGTGCATATTATATATGATGCTATTAAGATGTATATTGGACTGACCACGAGATATTTAACATGCATTGCTTGATTCATTATGAGATTTTGGACGAATAGTGGTTATTATTGCATATAGGGATATAATTGAAGCCCTTAATCGGTTGAAATACTTGTTTGAGGTCATTACTTTGAATTGCATGGATTTAATGGAAATATATGAGTTCCATAGTGGACTGACCGGGGATGATTAAATGCTTGGAATAACATTTCATGTTGAGCTTAGGGTTGAAAATGGTTGAAACATGATGATAGATACGTATATAACATGTTTTGGTGATTTCGTGTTCGTATTAATGGATTTCACGACTTACATGTGGTTTCAATGAGAGTATTTGGATTGTTTCAAGACTGCCTGGTAATCATTGAATATCTATAAGGATGATTTAGATGTTTCTTGTGAGTAATAGTTGCTAAGACTTGCACCCGAGCATAAACCCTAAGCCTTAATTGCGAACTAGGTCTCCTAAGTGTTAAATCATGCTTTATGTGACTTGAAATTGTGGTTATAATGGATGTTGTTGGACTGCCCGGAAAAGTTATTATAGCCTAATGCATGAAAGATATTGATTACGAGGTCATACGTTAACTATTTGTACACCCGATCTTGTGTATGATGTTATAACACGTTTGTATACTTCTTATGCATTCGTTATATTATTGAAATATATTATATGGTTCATATTGTATATGGTTACGTGACTGCCCGTAAATGTATAAATGCTATCAAATTGGTATATGAATTGATTATATGTTCTAACAATGCCTTATATGTCAACATGTTAAAATGCGATTATATATATATGCACGGAGGCAACCTACTTTGTTGACCTCCTAATGTAAAATGTTAAATAGCATAAATGTGCATTGCATACAAGGTTGCAACCTTTCATTTTTGGCATGGTAATGTTCACCAAATCCCGGGCGGCATCGGGCTTGCCAGTCCGTTTGTGACTACCATAGCTGTATTCCCTCTCTCGCTTAGGGCGACTTCTTTGGGGAGTTGGGTCGTAGGTTTATTTGGTGTACAATCTGGAGTACACCTATAGGGAGTGATAAGAGGATGATTGATGCTGGCTACAACAATGGTTATTGAAAATGATCTTGAGAGCGAAAGCTCACCGTATCCTTGAAATGATTGGTAATTGTATCTATTGTTCAATTTGATTTTTATACTATGCTTAGATTCTTATTTGTATTGTAAAACATGTTTCAAAGCAGTTTTCACAATGTAACCGGAAAAGATTTTTAAATTCCCCTTACCTTTTTCCACTCTCGCTGGGTTCATAAGGGCTCACCCTCATTTGCCATTACAGGTGAAACAGAGGAAGGAATTGTACCTGAAGAGTATGTGCCCGTTGATGAACCTACGGAGTGATTTCATGTTACTTGTGATGCATGAACATGGCTATTTGTTGAAGTTTGTTATCTTACTTGCTGAAGACTGTGTTTTATCTGTGTATATGGCCCCTATGTAACTCAGGGCCTAATTTTGGTTTGTAATAATCTGGACTACATGAACACTCTTAGACTATGGTGTGTTTCCTTTTATTGCTTTGGTTTAGTGGTAGTTGCTAGCTATTGAACCAGGAAGGCTTTTATATGATTTGGAAGTTTGGCACTTAGGTCAATCTTAAACCAGGACTAAAGGCAAACTGTCACTATAATGGAATTATCCCAAGTAGCTTAAGGCTAAGTTTCATAAAATCAAGGTTTCTTAGGCGATTATGTCAAACCAAAAAGTTCTAATAACAGCCGTCATGCTGCCCATTTTTCGGGAAATATTGAGAGTTTTAGAAAACAACAAGCGTTAACGATAAGAAACGATAGTGAACTAAGTCATACCCTTATTTACCACCTTTAGGTTGGGTCAGGGCGTGACACCTATTAGAATGGTATCAGAGTGTAGTTTTCGCATTAGTCGGGTTCAACCCTCGGAGTGTGGGTAGAAATCTTAAGGTAGTTGTGCCTTGTTTGATAATACATACTTACATGATTAACGTGCCCTAGTTGTTTTATGTCTTAAATGATATGTGTTTATGTGAACTTTACTTGTCACGTATTATGAACACCAACCACACATATTATCACACCTTCAATAATTCATGCATGTTATATGACTGTTAATAACCGTATGTGCCTATAAATGGCTGGCCCCAGTGTAACACCTTGATCCCTCACGAGACCGGAGGCTCTACTAACCAAGTTATTCTCAACCCAAATCCAACCTAGTCTCAAGGTTTTAGGGAAAACGGACAGAGTCTCCCGTGTACCGTGGACATTTTGAAAACCTATAAACACTCAATAAAGCCACAACATAACAAGATATTCATTTATAACTAAAGATCTTAGCTTTAAGGCCATCCGAGCCTTAAGACATACAAACAGTTTAGATACACAAAGCATGCATTCATAACTTAACTTCTTTACAAAACCGCTTATCATGTCACTCCATGATAGCATTGAACATTCTTAGAAATTAAAGCCAACCACATACCCGTTCATTCACACCCAAGCATGCAACGTAGCTAGAAACAGAAGCAAAAGTTATTACATGCCACAATTCCATAACACTTACTACATCCACTTAGCTTTCAAACTTGCAACTACTCAAATATATATACATAAGCCCTTAGGCTCCAAAAATAGAATAGAAAGTAGAACAATTAAGGTCTTCCACAGTTTAGCAGGCAATCACTCAAATCTCAAGTAATAGCACACAGCAATCAAGTCAACTCCTCCAACTGCACCACCTGAAACATGTTTAGCGAGGCATGAGCAATCACAATTGCCTAGTGAGGGATAAGGTCTACCGGGGACGTGCAATGCAACAGTTAGTACAAATAAAGCATTTTACAAACAAAGAACAATTGAAACAACAAGTTACCACACATTAAAAAGGATACGATTTACTTGTTCTTCAATCATGAACCACGAGCCACGAACTGAAATCTCGATGTAATAATGACACTGTTATCGATAAGCCGACATCCCCTTATAACTCCAAAATGGGTGTACTCTGGATGTACCCCGAAATCCTACGACCCAACTCTCCCTGGGCGGCATCCCAAGCAAGAGAGGGACTGGGTAACCATGATAGACGAGGTATACCGGCAAGCCCGATGCCGCCCGATTTCCACGACACTACCATACTCAAATGGTTACGCAACCACGATGCAATGCACTCAAAATAATAACAATAAGAATACATCAATAAATAAATGATTGAGGGACAACAAAGTAGGTTGCCCTCACACAAAATATATAGACAATAAATGCACATAATCTAAGTACAAGTAAATAAACTATTATGCACATAAGGATGAAGTCTCCTTCACCTCTACCAAGCTCCAAAATGCAAGATTGGCTTCAAATCACCCTCAATCACCTTGAACATAAAGTTAAATATTGTTTCAATTACTCTTTAACTACAACATTCATTAATTGTCCAATTAGGTTAGCTAACTCATAGTTTACTTAATTAACATACAACCAAGTAATCATTCAAGTAATATAATATACAAACAATATAACTAACAAGCAATAAAATCATGATACAAGCATGTTCCACAATCATTTAAAAGAGCATTTTAAGCATAGATAACCATATTTAATTCCATAATAGTACTATCAATTTATAAAGTCATTAATCCATACTTATTCTCATTATAATTAACTCCATATAAAACTCAAGAAAAACACTTAGAACTATGGCAATACAATTGCTATAAACAAGAATTCACTTAGAATCTTCAATTCGGAAAGCAATTATGCAAATTACAAAAGAGCATATTCAAGATTCACATAAAACTATACCAAAATCTCCAAAACATCTTGAAACCACATTTAAACACATATGGAAACATGCCAAGGTCTTAGATGCGAGTGACAAATGAATTTACCCTTAAACCCCTTTGTTTTTCATCCGTTTTCCTTCCAAACTCATATCAATGATTCAAATTCAGGGGGAAGCTATACCAATCTTCTAATTAACCCTTAAGGTACCCTTATAACCAGCAAATACGTTCAATTACCCGCAATTACCCCAAAAGCCCCAATTTCCCTTTTATAGGTTTGAACTACTCCTACCTTAACTGGGCTTCAAACAAGAGTTAGCCAAGCTTCTATAGCACCTAGGTAGCTTAAGAATACTAGAAGTGAAGCTCGAATCCACCCGGATTAGCATTAACCCCGAAACCCCTTTTATAAAGTCGGCTATTTCACGTTTTATACAAATTTGGAGCAATTTAAGTGCACGGGGCTATTGGACTACCTTCACTAGTACCTAGGGCATCTATTAGAAGCATTGAATCAAGCTAAAAGCACAATTACACAAAACCCTATAAATCCCATCACTATTCACCTCAACGATCAAAGTAACGATTCCAACCGTTTAAAATGCGAACTAACTAAAGGCTTAAATGTGTTCTCTAGCACTTATATACAATGTATAATAGCATAGATAAGCTTTGCAATAGCATTTGATAGCATTTCTAACAAATCAAGAAATGAGCAACAATTTTAAAATGCGCAAACAAGCATGAAAACCCTCACCAATGCACGTAGGAACTCTCAGGAGACTAGCAAACACCCTAAACTACTTGCTCCTTGCTTGGCTTGGCTTGAAGATTTGATGAGCAAATCCTCTCATTCTCCTCCTATGTTGATTCTCGGATTTGCTACAGTAATTCCTGCATCTTTTTTTGTGTGCTAGTTATGAGCTTATGTTGTGTGTTGTGGGAGTATATGTTTGGGTGAGCTATTTTAGTGAGAGGGTGTGGTTAAAATATGAGTTAAACTAGCTAGAACCAAGTCCTAAAGTGCAAATTAATGCTAGCTAATTAAAACACTAAGTTAAGTTACGTAATACTATTCATTATATTGGCAAAACATTTTCTAAACGAGTGCTCCTATCGCTCTAAGCTCAAATGCACATTTTTCTCATTCCTAAAATAATTAATATGATTTAATAAAAATGATAATTCATTAATATAATGCAGTTGAAAAATAGAATGAATAGTAACTGAGAAAGACAACAAGTAAAGCACAGAATTAAATGTGCAATTAATGGATGCAACAGTTAAAAATGTGTACGGTAGAATCTCGGGCATCACACCTAGTACCTGCAGTACCAACCGGGATAAGGAGCCACAGGGAGCTACTCATAGTACTAACAGAGAGGAATAACCTCAAGAGGCCACGAGGGCCAATTTGCCTAACCCGAATCCAGGGATAGAGATTTTTGCCTTACTGGCAACTGCAGTAGATAGAATAAGCCAGGTGCTAGAGCAGGACCGGCAAGAAAGACATAAAGCAGTCAATAATTCGAATGTTAGGGCTGGGGACAACGATGACAACAATGGCAAGGGACTACTTAAGGAATTCCTGGGATATAACCCACCAAAATTTTGGGGTGAGACAGATGCTGAAAAGGCAGAGTTTTGGCTTGCTAGAATAGAAAAGATATATGAGCCCCTTAATTATGATGACGAAACAAAAGTCGTCCTTGCTGCATTCCAAATAGAAGGTGACGCTGAATAGTGGTGTCGTACAATTAAACAAGAATGGGAAGCTCGTCATACACCCCGTACTTGGGAGAATTTTGTGAGAGAGTTCAAAAAAGCATACATCCCGAAAGTTTCCCGAGTAAGACGGAGGAATAAATTCATGAGCTTGAAACAAGGGAGCATGACAGTAGCCCAGTATGAGGCCCGTTTTAACAAGTTATCCCAATATGTTCCGTGTATGGTCCAAGAACTAGACATGAAGATTTAGAAATTTGTCACTGGGTTAAGGCCCGAGATTCAGGACCTTATGGCTGCTCAAGAGTTTGATACTTTCAGTGCTGCCCATGCAACTGCCTCAAGGATTGAGCAAAGAATATTGGATGCTAGAGCTGGATCCAGTCAGCTGAGCAAGAGGCCCTATCAGCCCCATCCCAGAGCCATACCCAGGCCCAGAATCAAGCGAAACCAGCTAATAATCGAGCTCAGCCTGGAACACCATCCGCCTCTTTTGCGCGTGGCTCGATAAGTACTACACCTACTGTCACTCAGGTTGTCCCCTGTTCTTACTGTGGGAAGAAAGGTCATATAGAGGCCCAGTGTTGGAAAAAAATGGGGCGCTGCATCAGTTATGGTAGTGATAAGCATCAGGCAAGGGATTTCCCTAGATAGCGAGGAGATCAAAATTAGAACAAATCAACTGGCAAGGGAAATGCCCCAACTCAAAAGGTTCAACCTCGAGCATATGCCATCAAGCACGAGGAGCTGCCAGAAGAGACTACTGTGGTTGAAGGTACTTTTCTAATATTAAATCAACCTGTCAGAGTACTTATTGATCCAGGTACTACTCATTCATTTATTGCTCCTATATGTTTAAATCGTGTGAAACTACAAGTTAAATCCTTACATTATAAGGAAGAAGTTAGTACACCAATAGGCTCAAAAATCATTACTAGCTCAATTTGTAATGCATGTAAAATTCAAATTCAAGATCAGGAATTCTTAGCCGATCTTATAGTGTTACCCTTTCGAGACTATGAAGTCATCTTGGGGATGGATTGGCTGGCGAAACATCATGCCCAATTGGATTGCCGGACAAAGATCGTGAAATTTCAAGTACCAGGCCAACCAATCATTGAAGTGATGGGGCAAGAAAATTTCACCGGGAGTTCTATCATCTCATCTTCCAAAGCGGTAAAACTCATGAAGAAGGGTTGCAGTGGATACTTGGCTTACCTCATCAACAAGCCATCGAACAAAGCTAAATTAGAGGAGGTGCCGGTAATTAAGGAATATGCTGATGTGTTTCTAGAAGAGTTGTCGGGTTTACCACCAGAACGGGAGATCGAGTTTGTAATAGAGGTGTTCCCTGGTACTCAGGCAATATCTAGAGCTCCCTACCGTATGGCACCAGCTGAGCTGCAGGAGTTGAAAATTCAATTGCAGGGATTGTTGGAGAAAGGATTCATACAACCAAGTTCATCTTCGTGGGGCTCACCAGTCTTATTTGTGAAGAAGAAGGATGGTACCCTGAGGTTGTGTATTGTTATCGAGGATTGAACCAAGTGACTGTCAAGAACAAATACCCCCTTCCACTAATTGAGGAACTATTTGATCAACTTCACGGAGCCAAGATGTACTCGAAGTTTGATTTGAGACAGGGGTATTATCAACTTCGGATTAAAAATGAGAATGTCCCAAAATCAGCCTTCAGAACCATATATGGGCACTATGAATTTGTGGTGATGCCATTTGGGCTGACAAATGCCCCAGCAGTTTTCATGGATTTGATGCATCGGGTGTTCCGGCCCTACTTAGATCAATTCATGGTGATCTTCATTGATGATATCTCGGTATACTCAAAGTCTGAAGCCGAGCATGAACAACATCTGCGTTTGGTACTTCAAAAACTCCAGGAGCATCAACTGTACACAAAGTTTAGCAAATATGAATTTTGGTTACAACAAATAGCACTCTTGGGGCACATCATATCCCAAGAAGGAATAGCGGTAGACCCAGTAAAGATAGAAGAAGTGATGTCTTGGAATAAGCCGGAAAATGTTACGGAGGTTCGGAGTTTTCTTGGTTTAGCCAGCTATTATCATAGGTTTATGAAGGATTTCTCAAAGATTGCGGGACCACTTACAAAGCTTACTCAGAAGAAAACAAAGTTTGTATGGGATGACAAATGTGAGAACAACTTCCAAGAATTGAATATGAGATTGACAACCGCACCTGTTCTTGCATTACCTTAAGGAAGTCAAGGCTTTATAATCTATAGTGATGCTTCTAAAGAAGGACTGGGTTGTGTATTGATGTAGAATAGTAGAGTGATTGTATATGCCTCTAGGAAGCCAAAGCCATATGAATTGAATTACCCGACGCATGATTTGGAACTAGCAGCTATTGTGTTTGCATTGAAGAAATGGAGGCACTATTTGTAGGGCAGCAAGTTTGAAGTGTTTACGGATCACAAGAGTTTGAAGTATTTGTTCTCATAGAAAGAATTGAACATGAGGCAAAGGCGGTGGATGAAGCTCTTGGATGATTATAACTGTACAATTAATTATGTGCCTAGTAAGGCGAATGTAGTAGCAGATGCCATAAGTCGGAAGGCGAGCTTGGCAAAATTGGAGGTTAAGGAATGGGAAATGTTAGAAGAAGCATGTTTGTGGAAACCAAAGTTGACTCATAAAGGGATACTATTTGCCACTACACAAGTTCAATCGACCTTGTTATCCGAGATACGAGAGGCCCAACAGAGGGATCAGCAGTTCCAGAAGATTAAGGAGGACAACACAGATTTCAAGTTTCATGATGACGATATTTGGAGGTTCAGGAGTCGAATTTGTGTTCCTAATGACCCAAAGTTGAGGAAGAAGATTCTTGAAGAAACCCATAATTCGAGATATACTATTCACCCTAGTGGGACAAAAATGTACCGGGACTTGAAGCAATACTATTGGTGGAATAACATGAAAAATGAGATTGTAGAGTTTGTATCCTGGTGTTTGACTTGTGTGAGGGTCAAGGCAGAACATGAACGACCAGCAGGTTCACTTCAGCCGTTGGAAATTCCCCAATGGAAATCAGAACATATAACTATGGACTTTGTCATGGACCTGTCCAGGTCACCAAAAGGTCGTGATGCTGTTTGGGTCATAGTAGATAGATTGACAAAGACCGCCCACTTCGTACCGATAAACAAGCAGGATAATCTTGAGAAATTAGGAGATATGTATATGTCGGACATTGTAAGGCTACATGGTATGCCTGTAAGTATTGTGTCGAATAGGGATCCCCGATTTACTTCCCAATTTTGGAAGAGATTGCAAGAAGCTTTGGGGATAAAGTTGAGTTTCAGTATAGCCTATCACCCTTAGACGGACGGACAATCTGAAAGAATTATTTAGATTTTGGAGGATATGTTGAGGGCGTGTGTACTAGACTTCGGAAAAGGTTAGGAGAAATATTTGCCTTTAGCGGAGTTCGCTGATAATAACAGCTATTAGGCCACTATCGAGATGGCCCCTTATGAGGTATTATATGGACGTAAGTGTCGGTCCCCGATATACTGGGACGAAGTAGGTGAGACAACAACATTTGACCCAACCCTTCTACCATAACTTATGAAGACTGTGGAGAATGTCCACCTCATCTGGAAACGGATGCTTACCACCCAAAGCAGGCAGAAAAGTTATGCAAATCGACGAAGACGGAACTTGGAATTTGAGGTTGATGATAAGGTGTTCTTGAAGTTATCACCTCTGAGAGAATTGATCAAACATGGTAAGGGTGGAAAGTTGAGCCCAAGGTTTGTGGGACCATTTAAGATAGTTGAAAAAATTGGCAAATTGGCGTATCGCCTAGTACTACCCCAAAACCTCTCCAATATTCATGATGTATTCCATGTCTCAATGCTACGGAAGTATCACCTTGATCCATCGAACATCTTAGAGCCGGAACCATTGCAGCTTTAGGAGAACTCTCTTATGAAGAGAAGCCTATTTGGATCCTAGACCAACAAGATCGGGAGTTGCGCAACAAGTCAATACCGATGGTGAAGGTGTTATGGGATCACCATGGAGTTGAAGACGCAACGTAGGAGAGACGAGACCTGGTGGAATAACAGTATCCGATACTATTCTAGAGGTAGTATTGAATTTCGGGACGAAATTCTTTTAAGGAGGAGAGGATGTGAGGTCTGACCTCGATTTACGTGTGATACCTTGATAATTGTGCACTAACCTTGAACTGCTTGTCTTAACCAAGATTTAAGTACTTTACCTTGATTTACATGCATTTGTCTTGAAGTACGTGCATTTTCTCGTAATACGTGCCCTAACCTAGGAATATGTATATTAATATTGGACTATGTGCATTACCTAGGAATTTGTGCCTTGTAATAATTTATGTGTGCCTCGTAGTACGTTCCCTAAACCTAGGAATACGTGTTTGCATACTAATCTATAAATATTCCAACACAAAACACTAGGCAATAGAATATTCCTACACAATCCACTATCTATTATAATATTCCTACACAATCCACTAACTATTAAAATATTATTAAACTAACCCTAATTCAAATCCTACAAACTCCACTAGCATTAAAATATTATTAAAACACCCTACATCTTCCATTAAAACAATATTCTATTCAAAGTGAATCACTAGAAGACAAACAACACAATCTTCCAAGTATTCTATATTCTATTCTACCTAAAACCCCTAAAACCTAACATTCTCTTACACAAACCTTTAAACCACAATTAATTAAGCATAAAATAAAGCTCAATGATCAGCCCAATGCCCATGCAATGGCCGGCCACCCTAGGCTAAGCCATTCAAAATTCGAGTCAACATTTTTTTTTTAATTCTAGACAACTTCTTACACATGTCATCCTTTTCCTTAAACCGTAGGCACTTTTACTAAAACCTAAACATGCCTTCCACCTCATGTTCCTTAAGCAATAAACTAATCACTAAACATCAGAATTTTGGCTAAAATACACTACCCAATCTCGGTCAAGAAGCCACACAAACATTCTAGGCAAGTTCTTACAAAGTTGACACATTTTTTGTAAACCCTATGCCCTTTTTCTAACCCCTAAGCATGCCCACACTTATTCCTTATACATTGCACTCCCTAAGAAAAATAATCAGCACATTTTGAATGGATTTGACCAGAGAAATCAGTGCAATTACATGGCCAAATAGACAACACACATGCAAACTACTTCAAAAGTTCCTTAACTTGCGATTTCACTCTCTTTTCTCTCTCTTTCCTCTCTCTCTCGACCAAACTACCACCCATGCTTCTTTCACCATTCAAAATATGCACAAAACACCATTATTCTCTGCCATTCAAGTCGCAAGGGCTGACCATGGTAGCAAAACAACTAAAACACACAAAAATACCTCATTCTCTCACTTTCTCGGCCAAATGCTCCAAAACCTCTAAGGTTTCTCTCCTCTCATGACCTCACACACTCTCACACACCAGAGTACTTGCTTAAACTGATTCACAAATAAAAAGAACCTTCAAGGCACGACCAAGACAAGAAATCCAAGAAATAAGCTCAACAAGTGTTATTTACGGCCATAGATAAGAATTATGAGTTCTCTTCCATTTCTTTTCATTTTAATCACATGCACATCTTCAATAGACACTAACTAAGCTAGAAATTAAGGAAATAAAGCTGAACTACATGGCCAAGCTTGGAAAAAGAGGGCTACCTTGCATTTCGGGCACGTTTCAAGAGTGATTCTTGCATTTCTACCTATCAATTGCTAAGGTGAGGGTTTGAAACTATTTTTAAATGTTTTTCAAGTCCACGAGCATGAATATATGTGTATATAGCCTTGCATGTGAAGATCTAAGATGGTGGTTGCTAGAAATCGTGTTTTAAAGCATATCGGGCCATTGCATGTGTTTATATTGCTTAGAACTTGTGTTGCATGGACTGTTGAAGGCTGGAAAGATTGTTGAAGATATGTATTAACATGTTTCAAGTTTATTTTGAGGATGAATGTTGATTAACTTTGAGAATAGTTATAAATATGAAGGTTATAGTTGATTTTATGCTTGTTAAGGGCTTGATTCTTTGAGTGCATGTTATATATGATGCTATTAAGATGTGTATTGGACTTCCCACGAGATATTTAACATGCATTGCTTGATTCATGATGAGATTTTGGATGAATAGTGGTTATTATTGTATGTAGTGATGTAATTGAAGCCCTTAATTGGTTGAAATGCTTGTTTGAGGTCATTACTTTGAATTGCATGGATTTAATGGAAATATATGAGTTCCATAGTGGACTGACCGGGGATGATTAAATGCTTGGAATAACATTTCATGTTGAGCTTAGGGTTGAAAATGGTTGAAACATGATGATAGATACGTATATAACATGTTTTGGTGATTTCGTGTTCGTATTAATGGATTTCACGACTTACATGTGGTTTCAATGAGAGTATTTGGATTGTTTCAAGACTGCCTGGTAATCATTGAATATCTATAAGGATGATTTAGATGTTTCTTGTGAGTAATAGTTGCTAAGACTTGCACCCGAGCATAAACCCTAAGCCTTAATTGCGAACTAGGTCTCCTAAGTGTTAAATCATGCTTTATGTGACTTGAAATTGTGGTTATAATGGATGTTGTTGGACTGCCCGGAAAAGTTATTATAGCCTAATGCATGAAAGATATTGATTACGAGGTCATACGTTAACTATTTGTACACCCGATCTTGTGTATGATGTTATAACACGTTTGTATACTTCTTATGCATTCGTTATATTATTGAAATATATTATATGGTTCATATTGTATATGGTTACGTGACTGCCCGTAAATGTATAAATGCCATCAAATTGGTATAGGAATTGATTATATGTTCTAACAATGCCTTATATGTCAACATGTTAAAATGCGATTATATATATATGCACGGATGCAACCTACTTTGTTGACCTCCTAATGTAAAATGTTAAATAGCATAAATGTGCATTGCATACAAGGTTGCAACCTTTCATTTTTGGCATGGTAATGTTCACCAAATCCCGGGCGGCATCGGGCTTGCCAGTCCGTCTGTGACTACCATAGCTGTATTCCCTCTCTCGCTTAGAGCGACTTCCTTGGGGAGTTGGGTCGTAGGTTTATTTGGTGTACAATCTGGAGTACACCTATAGGGAGTGATAAGAGGATGATTGATGCCGGCTACAACAATGGTTATTGAAAATGATCTTGAGAGCGAAAGCTCACCGTATCCTTGAAATGATTGGTAATTGTATCTATTGTTCAATTTGATTCTTATACTATGCTTATATTCTTATTTGTATTGCATAACATGTTTCAAAGTAGTTTTCACAATGTAACTGGAAAAGATTTTTAAAATCCCCTTACCCTTTTTCCACCCTCGCTGGGTTCATAAAGACTCACCCTCATTTGCCTTTATTGGTGAAACAGAGGAAGGAATTGTACCTGAAGAGTATGTGCCCGTTGATGAACCTACGGAGTGATTTCATGTTACTTGTGATGCATGAACGTGGCTATTTGTTGAAGTTTGTTATCTTACTTGCTAAAGACTATGTGTTTTATCTGTGTATATGGCCCTTATGTAACTCAGGGCCTAATTTTGGTTTGTAATAATCTAGACTACATGAACACTTTTAGACTATGGTGTGTTTCCTTTTATTGCTTTGGTTTAGTGGTAGTTGCTAGCATTGAACGAAGAAGGCTTTTATATGATTTGGAAGTTTGGCACTTAGGTCAATCTTAAACTGGGACTAAAGGCAAATTGTCTCAATAATAGAGTTATCCCATGTAGCTTAAGGCTAAGTTTCATAAAATCAAGGTTTCTTAGGCGATTATGTCAAAACCAAAAGTTCCAACAGCAGTCGTCATGCTGCCCGCTTTTCAAGAAATATTAAGAGTTTTAGAAAACAACAAGCGTTAATGATAAGAAACGATAGTGAACTAAGTCATACCCTTATTTACCACTGATGCGATCGGGTTGTGCGTAAAAATGTACGCAAAATAACCAAGTTAAAATACCCGTAAGTGCACGGATCTTTGTAGTGTAGTGTGCTTTGAGTGCTGAATCGTACCATAGGGAAGCTCGCTAGTTTAAGTTAGTGAAGTAGTGTGAAAGTGTTAAAGCGCTTAAGTGACAAATCGCAAGGTGGTTTGAGTAACGTGCGAGAAATGTAAACTAAATTAAACTAACTAAATTATCTAAGTTATACTAAGTATTAGTGGAATACGAGAGGTGGTGATCTAGGGGTTTGAACATGTAAATGAGTCAATTAATATAGGTTCGATATCTAGTTTATCTAATTCTGCAAGCATACACCCAGTTAAGCTAAAAGCTATAGACCTAGTTAATCTACTTAACTTATTTTAACCACGTACAACAAGGCAAACTAAACTAAGGAATTAACCTTACAGATAGAAACTATGGTACAACCTATAGTTTCATGAAATCTATGGTACAACCTATAGACTCATGATTAAAATAATTATATGGCACTAAAGTAACGCATTCATATTATTAACTACAAGTATAATATTTATGAAGCGAAAGTAAAGCAATCATAACGTTTACTTAAAAGCATTACGTATGAAATACTGAATTAAAACAAGCCATACATTGCAATATGAATTGAATAAACTATATCCGAGATCATATATTAAAATACTATCATTTACAATATTCACCCCTAGATATCTATCTACTCAGACATAAATGAATACGAGTTATGTAAATAAAAGAGAGTCAAGAAAGGCTCCCCCATATTGACGAACGCGTATTTCTGATTCCCAAAATTTGAGCAGAGGTCCAATGCAAAATAGCTATTCGAGCAGAGCTAATTTTCCCCGAATAAGAACTATTAGGGATGAGTTTCCCCTAAATAAGAGCTTTCCTATTAAAAGCTATTCGGGCAAAACATCCCCCGAATAATAACTACTTGGGTCGGACTTCCCCCTAAAAGTAGCTATTCGGGCAAAATTTTCCTGAATAAGAGCTACCTAGGCGGGACTTCCCCCGTATTCTACTACTATTTAATTAACTAAAACTAAATAGAATTAACTCAGAATTATATCAAAAATATTGATAATACTCCAAAATTAACTCTAGAATTCTCAAAGGGTTGAAGCTCTATTTATAGGCAAAAATTCTAAAATAGTTGACTTTTTTCATTTGTTGACTTTGACCAGATTGTTGACCGCAGCATTTTCGGGCATTTTTCACTGTTTTAACCCTCCAAATGATAGAATTTGGCTAAAATCAAGCCACGCGCAGGACAAAAGTCCTGTGTTTTGCTCAAAAGGCTGTTTCTACCCGAAAAACGGATATGATTTGCCAAAAACGGACATGGGTTACTATTTGAGATCATTTGGGTCAATGTTCCGAGTCTGATTTCGTGCTAGTTTCAGCCAAGTTTATTTTCTATGAGCTTCATTCTTCAACTGCTTCTTGTGCTTCCCGATTCTTATTTCTTGACTTGCAATTTGGATCATTTCGGGCCTGATTCTTCACTTTTCAATATTTTCCTACATTGTATCGAAAGTATCAAAGTGTTGCATTTATTCCAGAGTTAAGATGCAAATGTAGTACAAATATCATGGTTTGAGTGCTGCAAATACAGTCACATCAACATCCCCAAACCTAAACATTGCTTGTCCTCAAGCAAGACTGTCTTTAAAACAGATGTGAAAGTGAATTATTTGCAGAATTTTTACAAGTCAAAAACAGATGCAAAAATCTATCCTATATTTTTGTCAAACACATTCCAAAAATTAATCATGAGAAATGCAATCTAATATCTTAAACCTTTACATAGTTTTCACAAAATAGATACTCTTCTTGGAAATCGACTATTGATTGCTTCAGAGTACATATTTAGAAGTAAACTAAGCAAATTAAGTTCATTCAATTCCTAACTTTCAAGTTATGCAAACAGATTGGACCTTGGTATTCTTACCTACATTTGTAATCAAACTCTTGATCATGCCTTAACCCTTTAACATTTGCCAGAAATATAAAAGTACAACTAATAATACCTTTATATAGTGTTAAGTTTCCTTTGCTTTCTGAATATCCCATGTAGCGGGCTTTAAGGCCAATAATCCCCCGCCATTATGACTGAGGTTGCCAGGTTTCAAAGGGACCTCTACGTGCCTTAATCACCCGAGATATCCAGGCTCGAAACCTTACACTATAGCACATATCCCAAATTACAATGTCTAGGATAGTGGTGCTTAAAGATTTACAACATATTTACACCAAAAAGTTTATTTAACAGTAAAGGTATATACAACTCTCTTTTTTTCTTTTTCTATTTTTTTCATTGTTTTCTTTATTTTTTATTTATTTTTTTTTTCAGAGTGTACATACAGACAGAATAACATAACATACTGTACAGACATTGCATAAGGGTTCAGGCTTTAATCACAAGAAGTTCTTATAACAAACAGTAATCCTATTTCAGTCCTTTCATAATCACATAACTATCAATTGAAGAAAATAAGAACAACTAGGTTTACTCATGAATACAATACCCTAAAGTTTTTTGTACAGAGTTTCCTCAGAGTTTTTCACAATACTTAGCTAACAATAAAAGTTCTCAAATCATCTTCCTTTAAACAAGTAAGGTAGTAAAATACTCTTTTTCATGAACATAAATAGTATATTTCTTGCATATTTTGAAAAAGACTTTCATGAAATACACGCACCCCCACATCGAAACTTTGCTTGTCCTCAAGCAAATAGCAATGTAAGATAGTGAGAGTGTAATATGCAAGAAAGAACATAATGAAAAATGCTACATCCCCAAACCTATGGTTTGCTTACTCTACAGCGCATGTTGATCAGGTATAAAGGGAAATGTAGTAAAGAAAGATATCACCTGATGTGAAGCATTTTTATGTTGATGTCAAAGCTTTTCTACTAACTTTTGTCAAAAGATGTATCACTCTACAATTAAAGATTAGTAGAAAAAGCATTTTACAGATTATCATCAACACAACAAAAATAGTTAGCTATACTAAAAATAGTCAAACAAATATATAGGGGAGAAATCAAAAAGAATGATGGTCATGGAAAATAACTAATATATTAAGTAATTAATTTAACTACCCAGACCATTTATACTCTTTTCTAGGGTTCTAGAGTTATGACAAAAATTTAAACAAATGGTAAAGCATTAAAAAGAACACTAGGTTGCCTCCTAGTAGCGCTAAGTTTATTGTCATTAGCCATCACATAGATAGAAAATAAACACACATAATAAGAAAGCATTTTTTTAAAAATCTAGGTTGCCTCCTAGTAGCGCTGAGTTTTACGCCCTCAGCCAGGTGCCAATGTTAGAGCCATCTATGTTTAAAACTCTTCGGCACATATTGCCCGATAATCGTTTCAGCACAGTTCTTGAAAGGAAAAGGATCATGCAATAGATGATGGTTCATTGCTCCTACAGAACATGACTTTTCCAAGTCACCTTGAAAAAGTGACAAATCTCATCCCAATGTGATGTATGTGGGAATGTTCATGGATAAATTGTAAATAAGGGTCATATTTTTTTGTAACACAGTATGTCCCAATTGGTCAACCCATAAGTTAAAAGATGTATGCAACATATTATTCATAAATGGGCCAAATCCAAATTGTGCCTCCTTGGGTAATGTTGTGAGTTGCACAACGGAGGAAGACGCATCAAATGAAGAACTGAGATGACTTTCAATAAGAGAGAGAATGGGTGTTGAAGCTTTTTTATCAGAGTTAAAACCATTTGAAAATGATATAAAAGCATTGGACTCATTCTCTTGTTCAATTTGGTACAAAAGTCGGTCAATCTCATTAACATCTTCTTCAGGTGTCAAGAAGGATGCAGGAATTAAAGTAGACTCAATAAACTCGTCCTGAAAGAGTGAAGACTCTAAGGAAGTGTGTACACTCATCTTCCTTGAAGAGGAATCAGAGTCGGGTTGAGTCAAAACATTACCAAGGTCATCATATCCTTCTAAACGAGACATTTTATCATTTTTCTCAAATTCATTTTCTCTATCAGATGTCTCCTAAATAATCTCGCTCATATCATTAGTCTGTTCACATGTCATTTCATAAAAGGGGTTCATAACAGACTGAATGTGTTGATCTAAAGATTGAAGCCTGTGAGCATTAGATTCGACAAGTTGAGAAAGTTGGTCATACTTGTCAATGAATTTAGGAGGAGCAGAGTCAATCAAATCATCCTGTTGATCATCTTGTTTGAAAAGATTAAGGATAGGGTCAACAAAAGATTCAGATTGAAAAGATGCAGGGTCTTGACTTTCAAAACTTTGAGAAAAATTTTCTTGACTCCAAGGTGATGGTTGGTTTTGCCATTCTGGAGTATGTGCCTCAAACATGTTATTTGCATCATTCCTAGTGTTACACTCTCTACCCTGATTATCCCCATTAAACACTTCTATTTCCTCAACAACCAGGTTTTGGATAGGTTCGTGATGAACGAAACTATATTGGTCAGTGAACTCAGAATAGGTTGAATAGGATGCTTGTCTTTTTCCCACCCATTTATGCTCTCGGCTAATTGGCCGATTTGGTCTTGTAGCCTATCTATGGATTGGTGGTTGGATTCGGCGAGTTGGACAAGTTGGCCGAACTTGTCGTCAAAGTTTGGTTCAGGAGAAGAAAATTCAACCGAGTTGGGATAGCAAAAGTTTTGTTTGAAAGAATTACTTTGAAAGTTTTCGCAAAATTCGGAAGAATTAAGGTTTTGAAATGTAAAATTTTCAAAATCTTGAGGTAGAAAAGATGCATTATTTTGATCCCAAAAGGAATTTTGATGATTCTGCCATTCCGGATTATATGCATTTGAGTACAAATCATTGTTTGAAAAATAACACTGAGTAGTAGAATCACGACTATGTAAAAACTTGGGATAATATGGACAATTTACAAAAATATGCCCAAATTGAAAACAAACTTTACATTTATTTGGGATAGAGGGTTGGGTTGTTTCATTAAAAGCCCATTGATCAGATGAACCATTAAAATGACTCATTTCCCAATCTTTAAAATTTTTAATTAATTTTTTTTTTTTTTGCAAATTTTAATTTTTATATTTTTTAAATTTTTTTTAAATTTTTTTTAATTTTTTTTATATTTTATTTTATTTTTTTATTTATTTTTTATTTTTATTTTTTATTTTTATTTTTTATTTTTATTTTTTTAATATATTTTATATTTTATTTTTTATTTTTTAAATAAAACGGATAAAATAAACACTTTAAAAAAGTTCACAAATACTTTTATCAAAAACTAAACTATACCGTGCTTCCTCAACAACGGCGCCAAAAACTTGATGCGATCGGGTTGTGTGTTAAAATGTACGCAAAATAACCAAGTTAAAATACCCGCAAGTGCACGAATCTTTGTAGTGTAGTGTGCTTTGAGTGCAGAATCGTACCACAGGGAAACTCGCTAGTTTAAGTTAGTGAAGTAGTGTGAAAGTGTTAAAGCGCTTAAGTGACAAATCGCAAGGTGGTTTGAGTAACGTGTGAGAAATGTAAATTACATTAAACTAACTAAATTAATCTACTTAATTAACCTTACAACAAGGCAAACTAAACTAAGGAATTAACCACGTACAACAAGGCAAACTAAACTAAGGAATTAACCTTACAAATAGAAACTATGGTACAACCTATAGTTTCATGAAATCTATGGTACAACCTATAGACACATGATTAAAACAATTATATGGCACTGAAGTAACGCATTCATAATATTAACTACAAGTATAATATTTATGAAGCGAAAGTAAAGTAATCATAACGTCTACTTAAAAGCATTACGTATGAAATACTGAATTAAAACAAGCCATACATTGCAATATGAATTGAATAAACTATATCCGAGATCATATATTAAAATACTATCATTTACAATATTCACCCCTAGATATCAATCTACTCAGACATAAATGAATACGAGTTATGTAAATAAAAGAGAGTCAAGAAAGGCTCCCCCATATTGACGAACGCGTATTTCTGATTCCCAAAATTTGAGCAGAGATCCGACGCAAAATAACTATTCAGGCGGAGCTAATTTCCCCCGAATAAGAACTATTAGGGATGAGTTTCCCCCGAATAAGAGCTTTCCTATTAAAAGCTATTCGAACAGAACCTCCGCCGGATAATAATTACTTGGGTCGGACTTCCCCTTAAAAGTAGCTATTCGGGCAAAATTTTCCCGAATAAGAGCTACCTAGGCAGGACTTCTCTCGTATTCTACTACTACTTAATTAACTAAAACTAAAATTTAAAACTAAATAGAATTAACTCGGAATTATATCAAAAATATTGATAATACTCCAAAATTAACTCTAGAATTCTCAAAGGGTTGAAGCTCTATTTATAGGCAAAAATTCTGAAATAGTTGACTTTTTTCGTTTGTTGACTTTGACCAGATTGTTGACCGCAGCATTTTTGGGCATTTTTCACTGTTTTGACCCTCCAAACGATATAATTTGGCTAAAATCACGCCACGCGCAAGACTGAAGTCTTGCGTTTTGCTTAAAAGGCTGTTTCTACCCGAAAAACGGATATGATTTGCCAAAAATGGACATGGGTCACTATTTGAGATCATCTGGGTCAATGTTCCGAGTCTGATTTCGTGCTAGTTTCAGCCAAGTTTATTTTCTATGAGCTTCATTCTTCAACCGCTTCTCCTGCTTCCCGATTCTTATTTCTTGACTTGTAATTTGGATCATTTCGGGCCTGATTCTTCACTTTTCAGTATTTTCCTACATTATATTGAAAGTATCAAAGTGTTGCATTTATTCCAGAGTTAAGATGCAAATGCAGTACAAATATCATGGTTTGAGTGCTGCAAATACAGTCACATCAACCACCTTTAGGTTGGGTCGGGGTGTGACAACATTGGCCACTTAGTAGCCTAAGATGCTTTTGATCTCATACAATGATAGTACTTTTAATTGAGATTGCATCTATTGTGATCCAGTTCGATGCATTTTCACACACAAATGAGAGGAGCCCAAAAAAGACCTCCAATGACCAAGGTAGGTCACCATACAAATAGGAGACTCTATCATTATAACCTTATCATAATAAAATGCCCAACTTCACTATTCAGCTTTGAATCTAAAGATTTGATCCAAGCCTCATGGCATAGACCTTCTGTGTGAGACCACCAATAACCTATGTCATTTACTTGTATCATGGAACTGAAAGTGCATGCTACTTAGATATAGCTATAGGTTTTAGAAAAATCATAACACAATATAAACATAATAACATGCTTATCAAGGATCAAACCAAACCACATAATTCTAAGAAGAACAATTGCATAAACATAACAAGCATGTGTATTATAATTTTGTAGAAATCAAAATTCAACAAGCAATAGATTTTGTTGCCTGAATTCGTTAGCTTATGAACATAACGAAAAACACAAAATTCAACCTTGAACTTGTTCTAGGAAGATCTACAGGCCTAAGGTATGAAGAACTCCTCTTGATCTTCTCCTCTATGACTTTCTTCCTTGCTCAAAGATATATGAAGAATTTTAGGATTTTTCATCCTACATTCCTAGCTTCCAACGTATGAGAGAAAAGGGATAAAAAGTTTTTTCTCTTATTCTCACATGTGAGTATGTGTGTTATGGGAAAGGTGGAGATGACCCCTTTATAAATATGTAGAAAAGCTAAAGTAGTTAATCCAAGTTGAAATTGGAGATAGATGTTTTAGAGCCCAAGTAGGATACTCTTAAAATACTCATATGCACCTTGAACTGCAAGTAGTTCATTGCAAATCAATTATACACTCTCTAGCACAATTCCACCATCTCCACACACTAGTCCTATGCGTCCAAGAGGTGCATACGCCTCTCTTACTTAGTCTTGCATCATATTGCTAAATTAATTATACTTAAATTTCAAATTGTGCTCAACAATTCCAATTAGGAAATTCCATGAGAAAATAAGAAGTCATTTCCCTAATAGGAATTCTAGTTGCATTTGGATTCTAAATTTAACAACTCTTAGACACATAAGAAATAGCTAGAAAAGTTTAATGACATCTTAAAGGACGTAGGTTAGAAGAGGGACCAAAAGACATAAGCAACTTGGCTACTGAAAAGACCAAAATGCCCCTATTAATCCCATAGCGCAATTAGGCTTTTCAACCTTGCTTGCACTCCAAGACGAATACAATTGTACATAAAAGCTTGTCATACTACGTATGACCTTTGTCTTTGACCTACTAGGTAGAATGACCAAAATACCCCTCTATGTGACACTCACAATCAAGAAAGACTTTAATTGTATTATCTCTTCTTTGATTGCATCTTTTCCTTGAGTAACTATCCTCCGAATATAAAACACTTGATCTAGGGAGCGACCCTCAAACAAAATATTCGATATACCCTTTGGGTATACCACTAAGCTTAGATTTGGATTATATACCTAATAATTACAAGGGAGCAATTACTCTGTCACTTGATGACATAGATTCTATATTGTATACGTATGTTCCAATTAGTCAAACCTATATGCCAAACACATAGAGCTGTTCACCCACAACTGAGGTCTCACCCATAGTGAATCAAAGTACATGAATCTGATTTCATCAATTTAACCACATATGCTCAAGATCAATTTATCTTTGGTAATACATGTTGAGAGATCATTCTTTAGTGGTTCGTTCAATGTGTGGCACACACACTATTGAGGTTAGCTCAGAAACCTATTAATGACAAAGGCAGGTCACCTTTCACAAAAGACTATCTCATTATAACCTAAGCCCAATGAAGTGCCCAGCTCTATCATTCGGTTATTAACAGAATCTAGAAACAAATGTCTATGACTTGGACCTTCTATGCTTGGCCACTGTGTACCTAAGTCGCTTACTTGGATCAAGGACTCTACACAAGCAAATACACATAAATAGAATAAAAAGAATAGGAACGAATGCTTTCATTAATACTAAAAATCATAATATGTATCCAATATGTCTGAAATGTTGCATGCCAGTGAGCCTTAAGGCATACTAATCCCAACAGACTCCCACTTGTACTAAAGATCACTTCTACCTAACCTAAGACCCATAGACTCTACATGCGTTGAGAATACTTTCTTTGTAAGAGTTTTGGTGAATGGATCTATTAGGCTACTAGCTGATGTAATTTGTTCTACCTTTATGTCCTCTTATTGGATAAACTCCAAGATAAAATGGTACTTTCTCTCTATATATTTGCCTTTTTTGTGATTCCTAGGCTCCTCACATTGTGCTACAACACTACCATTGTCATAGTACATGACAATAGGTCTATTGACTACTAGCAGTACGTCTAACAATTTAAAGAACTTTCTGAGCCGTACTGCTTGTTTCGCAGCTTCAAACACTTCCACATACTCTGCTTCCATGGTTGAATCAGCGATACAATTCTACTTGACACTTCTCCATGAGATAACTTTATCTGACAGAGTGAAGACATATCCAAAAGTAGACTTCCTGGAGTCTTTGTTAGATTGAAAATTTGAGTCTATATAAGCTTACACTGTCAGATCATTTGTACGGTACTCCAACACATAGTTCTTCGTTCTCCGGAGATACTTGAATATATGCTTAACTGCAACCCAATAAGCCATCCCAAGGTTTAATTGATATCTACTAACCATGCCTACAATAAACTAGATGTCTAGTCTTGTACATAGCATCACATAAATGAGACTACCAATAGTTGAAGCCTATCGAACCTTCTTCATGCCTTCTATTTGTTCAGTTGTCTTTAGATACTAATCTCTAGATAGAGGTACTCCATGCCTGGAAGACATCAAACCTTTCTTGGAGTCCTG
Organism: Ehretia macrophylla; assembly: GCA_037974665.1. Lineage (NCBI taxonomy): Eukaryota > Viridiplantae > Streptophyta > Magnoliopsida > Boraginales > Ehretiaceae > Ehretia > Ehretia macrophylla. The sequence continues at coordinate 12,692,610 of CM075768.1, forward strand.
CACGTTAAACTTGCCAAGAATCTTCTCAATGTACAAAGATTGGGGTAATATTAGTGTCTTATTTCTACTATCATGCAAGAGCTTGAACCCAAGAATATAACTAGCTCCTCTTAGATCTTTCATCTAGAATTGAGTAGATAGCCAAACCTTTCGATGACGACATCCTTATATCATTCCTGATTAATAGGATATCATCCACATAGAGGATTAAGAATGCTATAGCATTGCTATTACCTTACTTGTATACTCATGGTTCATCAATGTTCTGATCAAAGCCAAAAGATTTGACCGCTTGACCAAACTTGATGTTCCAAGAATGTGACGCCTGCTTAAGTCCATAAATAGACTTCTTAAGCTTACAAACCATATTTTTTTGGCCTCTTGTAATAAATATGTCTGGCTGCATCATCAAGATTCCCTTTAAGATAAGTTGTTTTGACATCTGTCTGTCATATCTCGTAATCCTAATGGACTTAAGCAAGGCTACTAGTAAAAATGTCTCCTCATAATCAATCCCTTCTTTCTAAGTGTAACCTCCCAACCAACCTTGCTTTGAAAGTTTCCACTTTTCATTCCATATTTCTTTTCCTCTTGTAGACCCATTTGTACCTTATTAGTTTTACCTATTTAGGTACAACTATAAGATCCTAGACTTGATTGGAGTACATGGATTCCAACTCAGACTTTATTGCTTAATGTCATTGGTCAGCATCTACGTCCATGACTACTTCATCATAACTAGTGGGGTCAGCAATATGATATTTGGAGTCTGCCTAAAAAGAGTCTCTGTAGTATCTATCAGGTTGCCTGACTATTCTTTCACTACGATGAGGCCTTGGGGTACTAGTATTGACATGTTGTTCATTAACTTCCTCAATTGATGTAGGTGTATGAGGAGAACCATGAGGTATCTCCTCTAGAGTAATTTTAGAATCCGATGATGATTGGATTGTTATATCATCCTCTAAGTATCAAACATGGGTACTTATCAGAACTTTATGCTCCTTATGATGATAAAAAATTCCACCTCTGGTTCCTTTAGGATAGCATATGAAATAACACATTTCCGATCTTGATTGTACTTTTGTAGCATTACTACTTAGTATATAAGGTGAACATCCCCAAACGTATAGGTTCCTCAAACTAGGTTTCTGACCTGTCCACATCTCCAGTGGTGTTCTAGGTACTAACTTGGAATGAACCAAGTTCAAAATGTATATTGTTGTTTCTAGTACGTATACCCCAAATGATATGGGTAATGTCACATGACTTATAATGGATCTCATCGTATCTAAGAGTGTACGGTTTTGTTCTCTCATCCATACCATTTTGCTGGGGTATCCCAGGTACAGTTAATTGGGTCAAAATGCCTTGTTCTGTGAGGTACTGCCAGAACTCACCCGAGAGGTATTTGCCACCACAATCAGACCATATGGTTTTGATACATTTTTATAATTGTCGCTTCGCTTTAGCCTTAAGTTCTTTGAACTTGTCAAAGGATTCTGATTTACATCGCATTAGAAATATATATATTTATATCTTGAGTAATCATTTGTAAAGGTGATGAAGTACTCATAACCTCCTCGAGCTGGTGTACTCATAGGACTATACACATCTGTGTACCAATTCTAATATTTCATTGGCTCTATGTCCCTTTGAGGATAACGACCTTTTGGGAATCTTCCCCTTAAGACATGATTCGCACTGAGGTAGCTGATCAAGATCTAATGAGCTTAGATGTCCATCTTTAATCAACCGCTGAATCATGTTTGAGCTAATATGGCCAAAACGTACCATAAATAAGCATTATCGGTTGATGAAACCTTTCTCTTATTACTATGCTCTATGTCGTGCAGTGTTGATATTTTAGGATATAAATAGAACAAATCATTATGTAAACTATCGGAACATATTATGCTACCATCTCTACTGATGTCTACACCAGATTAGAAATAAATGCATATTTATTATTTAAAAGTTACGAAACTAAAATTAAATTATTCGAAATTTTCGGAACATAATAACAATTGTTCAAAACTAATACCCTATTGGTACTAAATCTAAGATAAACATCTCCCACTACAGTAGCCCATACTTTTGCCCTAATACCCTATTGTCGAAAACACCTACAATGAATTGCATATATGATTAGTGGCTCCAAAATCTACTATGCAAGAATCTGTAGAATTAACCACTAAAACTGTTTGGTCGGCCAAATTATCCAAAGAAGAGGGTTAATTAGGATATAGAGGAAATGTTACTACATTTTCGAGTATCATTATGACTAGTTAATTCTTAAAGATAAATACACAAACATAACATATGGAACAAAGTAAAGAGTATAGGAAGAGAAATGAGTTAACGATTTTAGGGTGGTTTGCTACTATATTCCAACACCAAAGGTATGATCCCCTTTGGATTTTCTACAAACTTCACTAGAGGTGCTTCTTTACAAGTTGGTGAAACACAAACTAACTTTTACAATCCAATCTTGAATCCACAAGAGCAACCAAGCTTCTTTAAATGTAGGTGAAGTTCAAACCTACTAACCATCCATTGTTGAATCCACGAGAGCAATACAAGACTTTTTTCCCTCCTTGAATCCACAAAGAAAGTCTCAACCTCTCTTTCTCTAAACTATGAACCACTCAATGTTTAGCTCTAGATGGAATAAAATTGAACAATGAGAATAATATTTGTGAGTACAAATAATATCTCACTTGAGATAGATGAATACAAATAACGCTCAATTGGTAGCTTAAGGATTTTTGCGAGTGAAAGCTCAACAAATGCTTTTGATAGTGATATGAAAGTGTTAACACAAGCTTTGAAATGCCTCTCACCTATTTTTTTAGATTATCAAAGTTCTCAAAGTTATTTTTTGTTCAAACAGCGGCCTGGCTTTTATAAAAATTTTGCAACGGCACCAAATGAATAGTTGAACGACTAGAAATTTAAACACAGGACGAGCAGCTACATGATTGCTCAACCTATGGAGTCATCCAGTATAGTTTGGAATTTTTCTGGGTAACTAGCCGGTTGATGCATTGATTGGTTTGTCATCCACCAACTAGCTGAGGCAGCAGTTAACCAGCAACTCATTCGGCGGCCACTGTCTTGGACGGTTGAGCCAAGTCAACTGACTCCTCAGCTGGGTTTGTTCATCCCACTAAGCAGGGTTAGCCAGACAATTTTTTTTAGCCAGTTTTGAGATGATTTGAAATATTTTAGCTTGACAAAACTTTTGGAAACTTTTGAAAGACCTTTTAAGATTCAAGAAATTTTTCGCAACAAGTCTTTCTGAAAACATACTAACAGTTTTAGCACAAGCTCTGGAGAGCAAGGAGAGATTTTAGAAAGCTCAAACATATTTAAAGAATTTAAAAAGGATTTATGAGCTTTCATAATACAATCCAAGGCATAGCACATAAAAGGCCTCTACCCCTTATGTCGCTACGTCTCCTTCTTTGTGACTCCCTCTTCAATCTTTCTTTTTCAGGACAATATCTTAGCTAGAATGTTCACATCTTGAATCCTCATAGATCATACCATTAAAGTGCTCTGAGTGTGATGAGACAATGTTGAGCTTTATTTAGCACTATTGAGCTTGATTGATGTTCACAGTTTGTAGCATTTGAGCAAGATTGATCATGTTGAGCTCTTGACAGGATCTTCATGATTGAATCAACACTTTGAGCTTTTGACTTTGATATGATCCAAATGCTTGATCATTGTTGAGCTTTAGGCTTGAGAAGATCTACTTGTTCGACCACAATCTTGAGCATGTTAAGCATGTTGATAACTTGTTGAGCGTGTAGTTGGAGGATGTCTTGTGTTTGATTATCACTTCTTCTTTCACAAGCTTGAGCAATACTCCAATCTTCAAAAGCTTACTCATCGTTTGAACATCCTTCAAACTTTGAGTAATCTCAACTATAGTGAACTCACACAAATGATGATTAGTCAATAGATAAATGTATAATTAAGATTTAGTTATCATCAAAATATACAATTAAGGCATTCAGGCTAACACTGTTGCATTGTAAAAGGCCTAGGAGGTTATTGTCTTGCTATTAGTGAGGTACTTCGGACAGTCCTGCTTCTAGTGCCCTTTTAGTCTACACTTGAAGCATTTTCCCTTGGGCTTATCCTATGCACTCTTTTTTTTACCAACTCCTCGACCTCTTTGCCCCTTGCCCTTCTTTTGCTTCCTCTGATTCTTAGAAATCTTCCATTGCAGGTTAGAGCCTATAGTGGGAACTTGTATCATATGGGCTTGTCCATTTGGCTTCATGATTGCCTCTACTTCCTGAAGCTCCTTCATAGGCTCTGGGAGCGTCATGTTTAACTTGTTCATATTGTAGTTGAGCTTTAACTGGCTGAAGGACTCAAGTAGAGTTTCTAAGATCATGTCTAGCTGACTAGCAATGTCAATCTGGTCACCAAGGGTAGTGGCAATATCAAAGTTATCCATCATCTTGAGAACATGGTCTTTGACGGTATACCTTCTGCCATCTTTCCAGTCATGATCTCCCTCATTGCAGCTGACCGAGCAGGCCGACTATTGTCAACAAACATCTCAGTCAATGATGCCATGATCTTGGCAGTTATTTCCATACCTTCATGCTGCATCTGGAGAACGTTGGTCATAGAGGCCATGCTACAAGTAAAAAGGTCATCATATGGGAAAAAATTATCTAAAAAGGTTAGGGAAAGTATTATGGATGACAAAAAGAAAGGCTTAATCAGGCTCAACAAGGTAGACTACGAATATTCAATTATTTAATGGGTTGGCTTGAAAGGCTCAAACGATCCAAGAATGGCCTAAATTATATTTCTAATGTTACATAACCTAGGATTTTGCCTCAAGTGACAATCAAGAAAGTTTTATAGTCCTATGATCATGTTTATCACTTAAGCTCACACAAACCTTCTCTAAGCAAACAAAATGACTAGGCGAGGCTAAGTGCGCAATATGTAGGGATTTTTAGTAAAAACAAAACCATCTTTCTGTCAAGCACCCCCATAACTAAATTATCATTCTATTATACTCATCATTGGCCTTAATTTCTCATCCATAGACATTATTTTTCTTTTTGTTGTTTTTTGGTTTTTGTTTTTTGGATAAATTGGAATAAGAAAACAAGCAAAATAGCAATAATAGAACAGACAATAAAAGTAACACAACCCCTAAACTTAAAACTGACATTGTCCTCAATGGCAATAAAAATAAAGAAGCAAGTACAGAGGACTCCCCTGAAATTCGACATTAGTTATCTTCATGAGGCCCCTGGGGTGGCGTAGAATGAGGTGTTGCTTGAGGGTAGAAGCTCGCTGGTGGGAAATGTAGAAGGGTAGGCACAGGAAGAAAAGAGACTACATCAGACCCTGAGTTGATGGCGTTGTTAGAATACATGGATCCAAGAGTTGTGGTGAACTAAGCCAAGTACTGAAATTGTACATCCTGTCATGCCACGATTTGGTCTTGTCTGATGAGGACTTGCTATAAGCGTTGAGTAATACTCTCTCGCTATTGCTATTGTTCGAGCCTAAAAAGTCTCACCATAAGATAGATTAATGAACACAAACATACAGCACAAAGACGCTACGCTCAACGCAAACCCGCTACGTCAAACAAACAACGTTACTTTTTCCTTCTTCTCAAATAGTGCAAAGGCGCTATGTGTAGTGCAACAACATTGCGTCAACTGAACAACACCTCTCCTGGCCTTGACTCTGCATCACTCAAAATCAATGCTATTTGACCACATGTGCTGAAACTTCTGACCCATTGGCTCTTTTTAATCAATAGTCAAGCCAATTTCCTTCGTACACCTCCCCCAAACTTGTTTTTGAACTTATTACAATCATAAAAATTAACTATTAATAACTATAAAATAATCAAAATCATAAAAAATATGAATATAAAACAAATAAAATAAAAATAAAAATAAACATAAACTCAAGAAAGAAAAGACTAAGAAAAAAGGTTTAAAAAACTCGAGTTGCCTCGCGAAAAGCGCTTGTTTTAACGTCGAGAGCCCCACATCTTATCTGTCTATGACGAGTTAAGGAGGACATTGGTCTTTTTCTTGCCAAAACCATTACCCAAATATATCTTCAAGCGTTGCCCATTGGCTTTGAATGTCCTTTTTTTCCGGATGAGTGACCTACACAGCACCATATGGGAATACCTTAGTCACAATGAAAGGCCCGACCATCTTGACTTGAGTTTCCAAGAAATAAACGAAGCCGTAAGTTATAAAGAAGTACTTGTTGCCTAGGTGAGAAGTCTTTTCTTGAAATATGTTTGTCATGCCAAGATTTTGTCCGCTCCTTGTAAATTCTTGCATTCTCATATGCTTCATTACGGAATTATTCTAGCTCATTCAATTGTAAGTGTAATACCCGAGTCCGACCATGCATTTACAAGTATTTATTTATATTTATTTATTTCGTTATTTTTGGAAAGTGTGCCTTTGTGATTATTTGCCTGCATTTAATCTATAGTTAATTGTCTTACTATTTAAAAATCAATTGGCATTGCGGTTAATAATAACCTATTATTAGTGTTCTTATAGCATAAATTAACATTAAGTTTAAGGTCGTTACAGGGATGTAAAGCCTATATCGTGACCAAGTAAAAAAAATTTAGCTACTTACAAGAGTATGGGTGATTTCCTTTAACTTTTCGGGCCATTTCGGCTGTTTTTCCAATTTTTAGGGTTTTTTGTCCAGAAAAGGGGTTTCACTTCGGGACCAATTCTAGGAAAATCGGGATCCTGTCACGAAAAAGGGGCATACGCCATGAGGTTTCTTTTAACTTCTACTACTTAATGGCGAAGTTTGGCAAAATTGCATCCCGGCCCCTAAAATACAAAAATTGGGACACTTGTGCGCGAAACGGGCAAAAAATAGAACGTTAGTACCACTCCCGGAGAGTGACACGTGTCATGCATGCGTGGACATGCCACGCATGCATGACATGTGGAGGGACAAGTGTCCCCTACGTGGTCAACCATGATTGGTCGGCCAACGAGGGAGGGACACGTGTTCCCCCCTATGTCAGCCTTGAAGGCCTCTATATAAGGGGGTCACTTGAACCCCTGAAATCAAACAGGCAGACACTTTTCTCTGGCCCGATTCTAGTAAATTATATCGATTTAGTTTAGTTATCGTTCTGAAAGTTTCAAAACCGTCCGAGTCTTCTCCAAATTTTGGCATTTTGAGTTCTAAAATGCGGCTTCAACTGGGTAAATTAAGGTGAGGAGATTTTGATAAACTAGCATCTTTAGTATGTACATGTTTATATGATTATAATATGACTTGTTACATGTTTTAGCTTGGTTATGTTAAATGTTTTTATTTGAATTAAATGCTAAACTTTATATATGGTTATTGTTTCATTATGATATGAAATATATCATATTTTGTTAGTTTTCGTTAAAAGTTGACTTTAATAATGTATCGTTCCGAGGTTATTGGATAAGCCTTACTTAAGGTACTCAGTTAATCAGGATTTTAATTTGTTTCACTAATTAACTAGGGTTTACCTAAAGGTTAGCTATCTTGACATTTAAATTGTCAACTTGCATCAACTAAGTCTATCTTGATATTGAAACTATCTATCTATTAACAAATAAACTAGACATTTTAAGTGACAACAACGAGTAAAATTAGAAAGACAAATTACTCAAAATGCTTTCAGTTACATACTATGAACTTACTTGCCTTACTTGAGTTATTTGACTTCCAGTAAATATGTTTAATTGTTACATGTGCTTGACCGGAGACAGCCTTTTTTGTTGATCCCATATTATCTGCTGTGTGTTATATGACTACCTGGGCATTCCTGTGTGCTACTTGGGGGTTGCAACCTCAGGCTCGATAGCTTGCACGAACGCCGAGCGGTATAGGGCTTGCCGGTGTTCCCATGTCTATCGTGGACTTATTCCCTCTCTTGCTTGGCCTTCTACCCTAGGAGAGTTGGGTCGTAGATTTTGGATACAATCTGGAGAATCCTTTTGGGAGAAATAAGAAGTTGGAATTGTGACCAAGGCTGGCCACCTCGTGATATGATCGACTTGTTCCTACTCTCGTTTGGTACCACCCTCGAAGAGTAGTGTCCTACTCTTACTTGGCATTCTACCCTCGGAGAGTAAGCTGATATGGGATGTGGGTATATGCCACTAAATGTTACTGTTATTAATACTAGTTATCATATGATATTATTTCTTATTATTTACCATATATGAATAATTTGTTATACTACCATACGTGAATTGCATCATGATTTGCAAAAGAGACTGACCATAAATATTTTCAAAACTCCTCTATTTCATCCTCACTGAGCTTCCCCAAAGCTCACCCTCTTTTCTGCCCCCCTTGCAAGTGCAGCTTAGCTTGATATGAGTCAACATTATAATTACGTGCTCAAGGCTCCTTGCCTATCATACTTCGATCGAAGTTGTAAAAGTTAGAGTTTCTTTGTATTACTCTCGGGTAGAAGGGTAGCTGTGCTAAAACTCTAGTTTGTATGATAGCCGGGTAGTTATCGGATCTCAGATGTTGTAACACCCTTTTGTACTTAAACTATTATACAAAGGCTTACTATTGAATAATTCTTTATTTATTGTTCCTTTTTGAGTTATAGAAAATTATATCCATGAAACCGCAACAAGAATAAAAGAAGACTTTGACCTAGTCTTGAGAAGGGTCGGGTTGGGGTCGTTACAGCAAGAGCCTTTTCTCACCCGCTGCTTGGATATCCATGTTTAGTTGTTTCATAGCATAATATGCCCTGTGTTCCAATTCCACTGGAAGATGACATGTTTTCTCAAAAACCAACCTAGAGGGAGACATCCCTATTGATATTTTAAAAGCTGTGCGATACGCCCATAATGCATCATTAATCTTTTTAGCCCAACCCTTTCATGAAATGCCCACTGTTTTCTCAAGAATCTTCTTTACCTCTCGATTTGAAATCTCTACTTGCCCATTAGTTTGAGGATGATAAGCAAGCATGGTCCAGTGTTTGATGCCATATTTCAACAAAAGAGCTTCAAATTGCTTGTTGCAAAAATGAGTGCCCTTATCACTTATTATAGCTCGTGGTGTACCAAACCTAGTAAAGATATTTTTTTGGAGAAAATTAATCACCACCTTGCCATCATTTGTTGGAGTTGTCGATGCTTCCACCCATTTAGACACGTAATCCACTGCAAGTAATATATATTTGTTGTTGTAGGAGGAGGGAAAAGGTCCTATGAAGTCGATTCCCCAAACATCAAATAATTCAACTTCAAGAATGTTCTTTAGAGACATCTCATTCCCCCTAGAAATGTTCCCCATCCTTTGACAACGATCACAAACAACTACAAAAGCATGAGCATCCTTAAATAAAGTAGGCCAATAGAACCCTGATTGAAGAATTTTAGCAGCCATTCGATTTTCTCCAAAATGTCCACCACACTCAAGTGGCAATGTCGTAATATGTCCTCCATCCCCTCTTCCAGAACACATCTCCTTATGACTTGGTCTGCACAATGCTTGTAAAGTACAGGCTTTTCCCAATAATAGTGTTTTACATCAAAAAGGAATTTCTTTCTCTGTTGAGAAATAAGCTTTGCTGGAATGACCTTAGCTATGAGGTAGTTCACAAAATCAAAGTACCAAGGAAGAGAATGAGAATATGTAATAGCTAAAAGCTTCTCGTCAGGAAAATTATCGTCAATGGGGGGCTTCTGCAACTCTATTTCTTCTAGTAACTCAAGTCTAGAAAGGTGATCTACTACCAAATTCTCAGTGCCTTTTTTTATCTCTTTTCTCTAAATCAAACTCTTGTAATAACAATACCCAACGAATGAGTCTTGGCTTCGTATCCTTATTGGCCATAAGCTATTTAATTGCAGAATGATCAGTGAAGACTATTACCTTATTACCAATCAAGTAAGGCCGAAACTTGTCAAAATCAAATAATATAACGAGTAACTCTTTTTCTGTTGTTGCATAATTAAGTTGAGCATCATTAAGAGTGTGGCTCGCATAGTAGGCGGTATAAAAAACCTTGATCTTATGCTACCCAATAATTGCTCCCACTGCGTAATCGCTTGCATCACACATCAATTCAAATGGTAACTCCCAATCAGGTGCTTCAATAATAGGTGCCGAAACAAGTTTCTCCTTAAACGTCACAAATGCATGCTCACAATCTTCATCAAAAACAAATGGAACACCTGGAGCAAGAAGCTTGGAAAGTGGTTTGACAACCTTTGAGAAGTCTTTGATAAATCTCCTATAGAAACCTGTATGTCCCATAAAACTCCTAACCCTCTTCACAGATGTTAGTGGTTGCAATCTCTCTATTGTCTCAATCTTCGCCAAGTCAACCTCAATGCCCTTAGAAGAAATTCGATGGCCCAAAACAATACCCTCACAAACCATAAAATGGCATTTCTCCCAATTAAGTACTAAATTGGTTTCTTCACACCTTAGCAACACCAACCTTGGATTATCAAGGCAATTATCAAATGAAGTCGTCCTTGAATACCTCAATTCCCCACTCTGCCATATCTGAGAAAATCGCCATCATGCACCTTTGAAAGGTGCCCAGTGTGTTACATAGTCCAAATGGCATTCTTCGAAAGGCAAAAGTGCCATAAAAGCAAGTAAATGTAGTCTTCTCCTGGTCTTCTGGTGCAATGGCTATTTGACTGTATCTGGAATAACTAACCATCTAGAAAGCAATAACACTCATGCCCTGCTAGTATGTCAAGCATCTAATCAACAAAAGGCAAGGGAAAATTATCCTTTTGGATGGCTTTGTTTAATTGTGATAGTCAATACAAACTCTCCATCCGGTGACAGTTCTTGTAAGAATCAACTTATTGTTTTCGTTCTTCACAACTGTCATTCCTCCCTTTTTGGGTACAACTTGTACCGGACTCACCCATGAGCTATCTGAGATTGGATAAATAACTCTTGCATCTAACCATTTCAGAACTTCTTTTCTCACCACACCTTTCATGGTTGGATTGAGTCGCATTTATGATTCAATGATGGGTTGCTATTATTCTCCATAAGAATATGATGCATGCACATAATAAGTGAATCCCTTTGACATCCACCAAAGACCAACCAATTGCAGACTTGTGTTTCCTGAGCACTCTCAATAACTTATCTTTTTATTCTTGAGAGAGCAAAGAAGAAATAATTATTGGAAGAGTTGCTGATTCGCCCAGGTATGTGTAGATGCGCTTGTAATGGCTTTAGCTCCAAGACTAATGGCTGCTCAACTGATGGCATTGAATGTGAAGACCATTCTCCCAAATCTCCAAAATACTTTCTTTTGTTTGGTTCAAATGAATCCATCCAGCACAAATACTCTTCCACCTCCTTATTTTCCAAATCAACATAATCATCTTGTAACAAGCTAGCCTCCAAGGGATCCAATCGACCCACATGGTTAGACACTATAGCTTGTATGGCATCAATGTGAAAACAACTATCACTCGCTTCTGGGTACTTGATAGTCTTGAAAACAGTAAAGATTGCCTCATCGTCTTGTACCCGCAAATGTAGCTCACCCTTTTGAACATCAATAAATGATCTCCCAGTTGCTAAAAATGGTCTTCCAAGTATAATAGGGATATCCTTGTCTTCCTCCATATCGAGAACTATGAAATCAAATTGAATTTATCAACTTTTACGAGTACATCTTCACCTAAACCAAGCTTCCTGAAAATAGACAAAGACATTAAATTAATACTTGCACCCAAATCACATAATGTCTGCTCAAAAATAGCATTCCCAATTGAACATGAAATGGTGAAACTCCCTAGATCCTTGAGCTTTTGCGATAACTTCTTTTGTAGAATAGCACTGCACTCCTCAATAAGTGCAACTGTCTCATAATCTCCCAGCTTTCTTTTGTTTGAAAGAATATCTTTCATAAACTTCACATAACTGGGCATCTATTCAAGCGCATCGGTGAATGGGATATTGATATGCAGTTTCTTGAAGACCTCAAGAAATTTAATGAACTGCTTATCAAGGTTGTTCTTCTTCAGAAGTTGAAGAAAATGAACTTTAATACATAGTCCCTGACGGGGTCATGGTTGAACTTCTACTTTCTCTCCCACTTTCTCTTCATTTTTTTCTTCATCTTTTTCAGTATTTTGGCTCTCACATGATCCTCTAATTCTTTACCACTTCTTAAAATGATAGCTTTACACTGCTACTTACCATCTCTTTTGGGATTCACCTCAAAAGTACTAGGTAGAGTTCCTCGTCGCCTTTTAGAAAGCAAAGTGGCTATTTGACTCATTTGAACCTCCAAATTTCATATTTGTGTTGATTGGTTCTGAAGATTAGTTTTGGTTTCATTCAAGAATTAAGTCTGAGAGTTAGCCAATTGAGCCATTACGTCTTCCAAATTCACCTTTTTCTCTTGTGGTGGGTTATTTTGTTCAAGCTACAACACATTCTGTGTATTTTTCCAAGATAAATTTGGATGATTATGCCATGCTGGACTGAATCTGTTGGAGTAAGGATTGTTTTGTTGCTTGTCAAAATTTCCCACATACTGTGCTTGCTCTAGCGTTGCTTGTGCAAATGAGTTAGCAACTTGACATTCCGAGCTATGATGCGTTCTATTATAGAATTCACACATCTTTGACGCCACTTGGATAGAGTTAACCGTCACTTGGTTGTTTTGTAACTGTTTAGTGAGAGTGGCAATTTGCGCTGTCAAAACAGTTATAGCATCAATCTCATGAACCCCAGCTGTCTTCTTAAGCATGGTTCTCTCGTTCGGCCACTGAAAATTATTAATGGTTATATCTTCCAGCAACTTATAAGCCTCATTTTCTACCTTCTATACAAGGGCTCCCTTAAAGCTAAGGACGATGCATGATCATTCGAACTCTTAAACTTGTGATTAACAACTTATAACCTGAACATTCATATAATATTCCATAAAAGATTCAAAAGACTTCAAAAGTCACCGGCCACAAGACCTCAAGCCTTTTGTTCAAACACATGTCTATTCAACCCTCAGGCTTCTAGGTCTCAAAATAATAGTAATAGTATACTTAATTACATAATAATTGTCCAAAAGAATAATACAAATATTCAAGTTGTTTAGACATAATAAGAGTCTTCAATAACAAACATGAATATCAAAGCAAGCAGAAGTCGTTCTCATCAAACCAAGGACCTCCGTCATCAACCTGAGGGGCCTGCTCGGGCTCAACCTCTCCTGAAAAGATGAACAAAGAAGGTAAGCTATACCTAGCTCAGCGAGGGATAAAAGGGGAAGGGAATTTTGCAATCATTTTAACCTTTGAAAACGCTTTGGTAAAACTGTGCCATGCACATAAGATCATACTATGCATAAACAATATGTATCACCTTATCTTAAAAGAACAGGTAAAGACATAACTTATTGAAAGACACATAACATATCGGACTTGATCAAGAGATTGGTACAAGGACAGAGTGGTGCCTTATACGGACGCAAGAGGTATCTCCCACTATAAAAGACGTGTGCACTTTGTTCCGCATAGTACTTTTGTAACGCCCCAACTCGACCCCTCCTACGATCAGTCAGGACGCAACGGAATTTCGGCAGTATAACGACAATAATTAGGACACCGAGGCTCTAAACCAACCTCTTCGAAACTCATACATCCAACTCCACAATAATTCAACAATTAACATTATTTACCATTTCATCCATAGGTTATACGCCTCCATTCCAACATCATACATTTACTATATAACATACAATCCCAAAATAGATTATAACCAATCTAGTAGCCTAATCATACTCCAAAAACGAGACCACTAAACTAGCAACATTTAATATATTATCATTACATCATCTTATATAACATAAACTCCTAAATAAATACATAACAACTAAGTTTAATATACAATATAACAAAAGAGTACAACATCATAAATCAAGGACAAGACTCTGGCACATAGGACTCGTCCACATATGGCACATAATCCTCTTCTGGAGGCACGTACCCGTAATCTAGATTGGTAACACCTGTATGCATACAATAATTGAGAGTGAGCTTATATAAAACAAACCCAACGAGGATTCGATAGATCTCTAACAGTATTTACTATACTCCTTGGAAATCATCCTTTGAGCAGTAAACACACAATAATCATCAATAACAATATAAGCACATTAACTATAATAACCAATCAATAAAGGATACTCTAGTTGGTGTAGCTCCAAACGCTATCACGATCTCAACCGTTCTTCTTGTAACTCCCCATTACTCACGCACGCGAGGTACCTCACTAGCCCCTCCCTTTATGACACCTCCGTCATGCGAGCTGGGGGTAGCCTATGGTAGTCATGCCGGTTTCAACCCAACAGCCCGGTGCTGCCGGAGATGTGGCACACACATACCAAGACTCATCAATAATAATAAACATTCAATCACAGGAGGACAACCTTTTTCGTTGACTATCTCCCGGTTCATCAATAATCAATTATCATAGGAGAACAACAAAGTAGGTTGCCTATCTCTCGGTTCAACAATAATCAATCAATAATCATCAATTCAACAACATAACAACAACTAATCAATTAAACAATAACAACTAAGTTAGATGACAAAGTAGGACGCCTAACTTAACATGCATTAGACGCATAACCAAACCCTAATATAACCATCAACAACTCACAATTCAATCACTCAAATACTACCCAAACATCTAAAGACATATATCAACATTTTAAAGAAAGATAACCCGAACTTCTAAAAGTCATAACTTACATTCTACTAATCCAATAACCTCCAAACCAATTTCTATCACTCACCCACTCATCAACAACATTCACCCCCTCGGAAACCAACCATAAACCATCCACATCAAGCCCAACAACCCTAAAACCTCAATGCACCTAGGCTGAAATTTCTGAACTTTCACACCAACATCACAATCAAAATTTCGGCATTACAACATTACTACCACGTATTTAACAAACTTTTACAAACTAACAGCAAGCAATTTCAACAACCACAACAACATTTATTCAACAAATAGTCAAATACTCAACTTTTACTACCCAAAAATAGAAATGCATACTACAACAGTTCAAATCTTATATAAATACATATAAACGATCCTTAGCATGCACTGAGCAATAATATAACATCAATTCAACTTTCTAACGGTTCAAAATTCAATTATATGCAAAAACATAAAAATGACATTTTGAGATCTATAATTTTTCTCTCACTTTTGATTCG
Organism: Ehretia macrophylla; assembly: GCA_037974665.1. Lineage (NCBI taxonomy): Eukaryota > Viridiplantae > Streptophyta > Magnoliopsida > Boraginales > Ehretiaceae > Ehretia > Ehretia macrophylla. The sequence continues at coordinate 12,707,888 of CM075768.1, forward strand.
AAACAAGCCTAGATATACGTTCAATGCATGCCTAACAAGCGGAATCCAACTTGGCTCGAAAAACTACAGAAAAAAACTAGGTTTTTCAAGTGAATTTTGCTTTGAAAACCTTTAAAATTTTCTCTCTATTTTTCTCTCCTTCATCTCGGCAATGTGTGTGTAGAATGAGTGTGTTTTGTGAGCTTTTAATGTGTGTTGATGCAATATGAGTGTGTTTTGTCAGCTTTTAATGTGTGTTGATGCAATATAGCTCAAAGTCAAACAAATTTTAAAAAGTCAAAGTTGACACTTAGTTTATTTTTAGTGTTTTCTTGTCTTTTAATTCTATTTTTAGACTATTTCTTGCTCAAACATTAAATTGACACTTAAACTAATTCTAGATAATATATTTTAGGTGACAAATAGTTTTACATTCAAACATTTTCACCCGAGTCGGCTTAAAACTCGTTTTTCGCAAAAGAAAGTGTAAAAACCTTTAAAATTCCAAAACTGATTCCAAATCCGTTTTAATCAAACACGGGTCTATTAATACGCGAGGACTAGGTTTTAAAACGTTTAAAACACCCCTATAAAAATTTTAGCGGACAGGTGTTAAAAATACTATTAACTAAAACCGGCGATAAAATTTCTAGTGCCGATTTTGATGAAAATTTCATGAATGCACATATAGCATGTATTAGGAATATAAATTACATATTTAACACATTCTAACTCATATAACACATAAACAGGTCAAATCACATAAATCGATATAAAACACGCAAATCGAGGTAAAGGCAAAATATGGGGTCTCACAACTTTGCTAATTTACCATAGAGAAAACATGAGGGGATAGGGTAGAGAGATGTCTCATACGAACTCAAGAGGTGTCTTCTACTTTTACCATCGTGTGAACTTTGTCTTATATAGCACTTTGCACCTATGCCTTAACAAACTAGAGGTTGCAACCGAACAAGCATTCTCGGAGATGGGCATGAAGAGGATTCAAGACTTAACATGAATATCAATGAACAAGTACGAAGGGAGCTCAAGACTTATCATACATACATCAAGCAAGTACAAGTTCGTATCATCTGCATTTAAGTTCACATAGCCATCTCATGCACTTTGAACCCTTGATAACTTCATTTTTAACAAACACCTTGATCCCATATAAGTATACAATTGATAACAATTAGAAATAACACGAAATGACACAAAATTTGAGAAATCCGATGGACTATCTGGACGACCAAGTCGTCCGGATCCGGTCATCCAAATTTAGGGTAGTATGCATCCAGTCGACCATCCGGACAAGGGTAGTCCTGATCCGGTCAACCAGATCTCACGTAAACTCATAAAAATCTTGATTTTTGCTCATGTCTTGCTTATAACTTGCACTTAACTTAACCATATATGCTCTAGTCTCAAATAGGTTTATAAACCTTCAATACCAAGCCTTTAGACGCAAGAACAATCAATAACCCAAATAAACCATATGTTTTTCCTTCACAACAAATGACTTAATCCAAGTTTCAAGAGTCTATCTCCTATTTCATTTTCCTGTACCAACCTAGAGGCACTTCCCACAAATCATGTAGTTCATAACACAACTCACATGACCATCACAAGCTAAATGAGACAAGTTCAAGCAAAGGATAACCATACAACAAATTTTGAAACCCTAAACTACCAAACCAAGTACAAATTCATCATCTAGCATATTCATATCCAATATCATGCTCAATACACAAATAGAACTCATCAATCAAGCATTGTATGCCTTTGTAAAATATTTCAAAAACTTCCCTCACTTTAGATTTAGAAAAAAGGAGCAAGAAAAACATTTGGTGATAGATAATAGTTGCAAGAAGATGCTAGAAAATGGTAGAGAATGCAAGAAAATGGCTTGAAACTACTCTTCTTCTTCTTCTTCTTCTTCTTCTTTCTTCTTTCTTCTTCCTCTCATTTTCTTTTCAGACATGAACTAGAGTATGTGTGGTATGTGAATTGTATGCTAGTGTGTGTTGTGTATGTTTTAGTCTTATTTGTTAGGTAGGATATTTCCAACAAAGGCCAAAAGACCACCTTACCCCTCTAACTTAAGTTTATTAACTAGTTTGCCATTTAGTTGTAATCTAATTATTTTAATTAGCTAGTGTATTGCTATAGAACTTAATTAATGTCTATGACATCTAAAATATTCAAATGCACGTAATTGAACTGAAATGCACGTTAAATGATGCAAATGCACGTAAAACTAGGTAAATGCACACAAAAACATATAATCATGCACTATTTGATCTAAATGCATAGGAGATCTCGTGTTGGGCCTTACACTCGGCCACTGAAAATTATTAATGGTTATATCTTCCAGCAACTCATAAGCCTCATCTTTTATCTTCTTCATAACGGCTCCTCTTGTTGATCTATCACTCAGAGTTCTAGTTGTACCTATCAACCTATTGTAGAAATTATGAACTTGCATCCACTTGGGCAACCCATGATGCAGACACTTCCTCAACAATGCTTTATACCTCTCATATGCTTCACAAAGAGTTTTACCTTCATGCTGAGCAAAATTATTAATCTCAATGCGCATCTTTGTTGTCTTTCCAGGTGGGAAGAATTTAGATCGAAACTTGTGCACCAAATCGTCCCATGTGGTAATTGAATCTGAAGGCAGTGAATTCAACTGTTCTTTAGCTTGATCCTTCAAAGAGAAAAGAAACAAACAAAGGCAATGGGCTTCATCGGTAACGCCGTTATATTTGACAGTTTCACAAACTTCTAGAAAGTTCGTAATGTGCTGATTATGGTCGTCAGTAGACGATCCACTGAATTGGATTGCTTGGATCAACTGCAGAGTTACTAACTTCGACTCAAAATTATTCACCTGAATAGTCAGTCTCCTTATCACATGTTGAACACCAGTGGGTGGCAAAGCATAATCCCGCAATTCCCTTGGCGGATTGTTCTGGTTGTTCTCATCTCCTGCTTCCACAATTTCGGCCATAGTTTATTGCAATTTATGAACGATAGTTCGTCGTTCCTTTATATTCTTTTGACAAGTACGCTCTATTTCAGAATCAAGAGGCAACAGATTACTGCTACCAAAATTTCGCATGCACCTGAAAGAATGTTCCTGAAATGCAAGTGGCAAAAATTAAAAAAATGAATAATAAAATAAAATCCAAAGTAAAACTAAAGCTATTTTGTATCGATATTAATAAAATACACATTCCCCAGCAACAGCGCCAAAAACTTGTTGTGCAAAATCAAACGAAGTATACATGTCGTCAATAAGTAATAAAGTGATAAGTATAGATCGTTCCCTCGAAGACCGTGACTATTAAGTACCGAAATTAATCTAGCCCGAATTTTATTTGAATCAACGAATTGAGAAATTGCAGCCATAAATTAATAAGTAAAGTACTCTCGAAATTAATAAAAGAAGATTAATCAATAATTAAAAACTCGAGGGTTTCTGATTTCACTAAGATTAGTCTCACTTGAATCCCTTGATTTAATTAATTAATGTCTATTCCCTATGTTGCCAGCGAATTTCTCTAAATTTATTATCAATCTTTCTCAAGCATCAATAACATATTCCAATAAGCAAGCTAACTATATCTCTGTGATAACTGTGAGCCTATAGAATTCTTTAAACCCGAAAAATTCATAATACTGCGCAGGATCTCATAAATATCGTTATCTTATGGTGATCAAGTGGTATTTCAAACATGGCCTGATTCAATAATCACTTCTCAGTCTCAAATCAAATCATAAATCATGCAATTGTTGGCCAGGCAATCACAAGCATTAAGTTTAGAATGAAATACTCAACGTAGAATAGGAATAGGGCATCAATCAATTAAAACCAAAATGATTCAAGCATTCTTAATCCTGCTACATCGTAGCCCTAGAATAGAAACTTAGAACATCATAATGGAATTAAACAAAATCCAGAACAGTGTAAATCATGATAAGAGAAAGAAGAAAAACTAAAAATTGAACAAGAATTGTGGTAGAAGTCCATCTCCAGATTGTTTCTCTTTCTTCAACTCTCAATTCCTTAGGTTTTCTCTCCAACGTCTCTGCAAAAGTTGGCTCCCCCCTTTATGTTGTGCAAGAGTCCTATTTTATCCTTAGGTTTTTCCCTTCTTTAGACTCCTACCAAAAATAGGCTTCCTGACGCAAAATGAAGACTTCAACAACAAGTTCTTTGATGTGGCGCAAAGGTGCTATGGTTGGCGCAAGGGCGCTATGACTGATAGAACGTCAATTAGCAAAGGTCATTCAACGCCTTTCATTCACCAATACTTTAAAATACATCTGAGCTTTCATATTCCTCTCCAATTCTGCTCACAAGTCAGTTATGCTTACCAACATAGACCTATGTCCCAAAACAACTATAAACCACACAAAATTACTCATAAAAGCTCTCGAGAACCAACAAACATTAAGTAAAAGACATAGGAATAATGTCTATAAAATCCTCTCAACAACTATTTTTTTTTATATTCTTTTAGACTGCCTATTATTTCGAGCTAGGCATGGGAAATGAAAGTTACATGGATGTAAGGAGCCATAGGACAATATTTTTGGGATTGTGCAACTATTGGTTAACCATCTCCTTTCGTAAAAGACTCTGTTATTAAGGATAAATGTGCAAGAGCCGCTTAGACTAGGATTCTCTCATATTAACTTACATTATGAGAAGGATCCAACCATGGTGAATTGTCCACATAATTTTAGATAATTGTAAATAACTATGTGGACAATTCACCACTATTGGATTTTCTCTCATAATATTATTTGATATGAAAAAGAAAGAACCAACGTTCCTAAGTATATAATCTCGGCAAGCTTTAGAGCATTAAATCCGAAAGATTGAAATGGTCCAAAGTCTCCAAAATAATGATTAAATACTCCAAGGTATTACACAGTTCGAGAAATAAAACCCAAAAAAAATACAAAAAATATCACAAAATAATTCAAGAAATTAACACTGTATGAATAGTTCAAAGGATCTCTAAAGACAAAGGTAGGTTACCCTAGACATAGGGGCTCTCTTACTATAACTTCTAACATAGTGAAGTGTCCACCTTTACTACTCAATTACGATCCAAGTTTATGACAATAATTAATCATGATTTGGACCTTCTGTACGTAATCACCACGTATTCAAGCCACTTACTCAATCCAATGGATTTTATTACACACATACCTATACATATAAGAGAGAGAAAAATTCTCAATAGTAAATATGATTAAAGTTAACAAATGCAACTATCCATAAATTACAATGACAATGTGCTAAAAGTCTTCAGGGCATATCCTAATCCAAACAGTATTCACCTGTGAACGATATTCATTCCCGTGTTATCCATCTTCCTTCAAAAAAATGAGTAATACATAAGTGAGGCATATTATAGTACAATTTCTCTCACATAAAAAAATCATAAGTTCAATAACATCTTATAAGATCTTGAATTATTCCATCTAGCACAAATTAATTTTAGGATAGAATTCTATCATTTTTCACAAGCATTGTGTTAGAGATATGCTCGTCAAACCAATTATTCAATGCAGAATGACTAGAGATATCTTGTAATAAATAATATCTATAAAAAAAATTTAATAATGAAATATCAGTTAACAATTCTTTATCATTTATATGGACGTCAATCGTCACGCTTATAAGCAAATAATAAAGTCCATGGAAACTTTGTTAAGGGTAAGACTATAAGAGTTATAGTTAATTAGAATCTACACCTGAGATTTCCTAAATATGTTCTAGGATATTGAATTCATTGAGACAAGGGATCAATTAATTCATGAATTTATATGTTCTCAATAATCGTTATACAAAGTAATCCTTAGATATGAGGGCACTATAGAAGCTTGTAATGAAAAGTTAATCAATCTACAATGTGATAGTTGATTTTTTTATTTTGTTTGTGTTAGCAACAACCATGCTTGTCTATGAGTTCCATGGAAAAAGGAAATTAAAATGAACAGTGGAAAGTTTAGAAATATAAAATATAAAAATAAAGCAACATAATGGTTACAAATTGGCTTGGGTAATGTGTTTATTTTACTTTGATTATGTACACTCTTTTCCCTTAATTTTAATAGAAAATGATACAAGCCGCTATTAGGAGTCCGTCCCTCACATTCCTACAAGTGTAACATGTAACATTTACTAAAAGTGCAAGGAAAATGACTCAAAATCACCCGATGATGATGATGATTGTCACGGCCCCAAATTCGCCTAAGCAAATCTCAGGGACGTAACTATCGAGCACTAAGAAAGAACATCATTTCTAAATATGCAAAGCGCTAAACTTACATATATCGAAAAACCACAATAACAAATAGGCAACAACTTGTCAGAGCATCTAAACCAAATTAAACACAGTATAACTAAATCTCCAAATTCAATAAATAAAATATGCAAGATACAGAGTCTTAAACCAAAGTGCAGAATTATAATCCAATGTCTAGAAGAAATAAATAAATTATCCATATCTAAAAAATATAAATATCCCACTCAATCTCTTGTCAAACAACCTTTGTCCCAAGCAATAGCCAAAGTCTACTCTCACATTCTGCAAAGAAAATCATTTTTACAAAAATAAGACACAAATATCAGTAAGTAGCGATCCCCAAGAAAACCAATTGGGACTTCTTAAAATATTCTTGTATGTCAAATAGTCATATCATTACAGTACATAAATATCATAGATTCAGAAACAATGAAGTTCATCGAAAACAATGAAGTTCATGCGAAATCATAATATTTCATGCCTAGAGTCATAAAAGTTCATGCCAAATTAAATTCATATGCCAAGAAATCATAGTGCCATAAATCATAAAAAAACAAATAGGCATTTACCCTCCGCCCTAGAGTCAAAAGTATTGACATTTATCCTCTGCCATAGAGTCAAAATTATTGGCATTTATCCTCTGCCATAGCGTCAAAATATTGGCATTTACCCTCAGCCAATAGGGTCAAAATTTCACTACCATTCCAATTTCTTCAATTTCAAATATTTTACATGTATTCAATAATCAAAGGTCAGAATTATTGGCATTTATCCCCAGCCAATAAGGGTCATAAGATTGGCATTTATCCCCAGTCAATAAGGGTCATAATTTCATAAGTCTTCAAATTCACGGGTCTCAAATATTTCGTATACGCATTCAATAATCAAATAAGGTATGCAACAATTCTAGTAGAAAGTATTTTCATAACGTATCATAATTTGAAATCTTGTAAATATTTTTGTCCTAAGGTTTTGTTTTCAAATTTTCTAAATCGTTTATTACATTTAAATCTCTTAAGCAAATCTAATACAAATATGCCATAAATTATCGCTTCGACGTTTAGATACAATCTTTAAAATAATCTTAACATGCTATTTTTCACGAAATCCCTTAAATCATGACATGATATAATTCAAACCATGTAAAAACATACAAAGCATCAATAACACAATTCATATAATCACAATTGTTCAATAAATCTTATATATTATACTATATAATGAAGGGTCAAAAATTGGTATTTCGTCCCTGCCAACAAGGGTCTAAAAGTTCACAGCTTAATTCATGTTTTGAATATCGAAAAGTCCAACAATATGTCCAATAATCATATGATCTATGAAATAAATTTCAAGTGCCAAATATTTGCATGAATTCTCTTAAAAATCATGCTAAAGTTTAGTCCCAATATTTTATTTTGAATTTTCAAAATTATTTACTACCTTTAAGTGTATTGAGAACATACGATACACATACTTCAAAAATTTTAATACATCTTTAGAGGGTCAAATGCATGAAACCATGAGTTCAAAATTTGTTCAAAGTTTCCAAAACTTGAAAAAAAAAAACAATTAAAACTATGTTTACAAATATGCAAGACCAAATAATAACTTTATGAAAAACAAAAAGATTCTTTTTTATATAATAACTTTATGAAAAACAAATATCAAGACCAAATATAACTTCATGAACAGTACCCTCGCATAGTAAATAGCAACCGAAATTTTTGTCCTCTTTCTTATATAATCTTATTTTTTTATAAAGAAAATACCATTTGTTCTTCTTATTAAACCATGGCCAAAGTTGATCCCAATAACAGTGGCTACCGTCACTCTTATAGCCATTGTTCTTTTTCTTTTTTTCTACTATTATCAATTATTTCTTTTTTTTTCCTTTTTGCAAAAAACATGTTCCCTAATGCAATAATGATCCCAATTATAATAAATCCTTCAAAAAATTTCTTCTAAAATCTTATTAAATCCATGTCATAATCCAACCACATGTCAAATATGCGAATCATATATAATGTAATGCTATCAACATATAAATTTCATTATCCTTGAAAGTTCGAAATCATAATATCAGATATTGTGAAAAGTTTTTCAAAGTTAGGGATCACTCACTTACATCTTTGACGAATTAAGCTCAAGCCTCAAGAAATTCTCGATTCTATCATGATCTTCCAAGACTCTAAGTAGGAGTATTTTCCGCAATAAGTTCACAGCTTGGGAATAGATATAATATTTTCTTATTTTTTTTTGTATGGAGGCTACCGGTTTGGAAACGTTAGATAGACCACTCTAGGTTATATATAGATTTACAAGACTGGGCTTAAATACTTATCACGAGGCCTTAATCCAAATAATAATAAAAGAATCAAATAAGTCAAGTCCAAAATATGGGACGTTACAATGATGACAACGACGACAATGATGACTGAAATTACTACTATTATTATCATGATAATTAAATGTTTGGTATCATTTTGTAGTTGATCATTATACCCTTTTTACAAAAGAGAAAATTGACCTAATTTACAGGAATCTTATATTTTGAAAGACTTAGGGTTTAAGCCTCTTTAACCAATAATCCATTGATCATTCTACCCTTTTTACAAAATGGAAAATTAGCCTTTATAGGATTCTTATATTTTGGAAAAAAAAAAAAAGGGTCCAAGTCTCTTTAACCAACTATCTAACAAGTTTAGAAAAATTACCCTTTTCAAAATACTACATTGTAAGTTATTTTACATCCTTATTAAGTGATCATCTCATCTAAAAGCTTAAACTGTTAGAGATGGATTTATTATAACTAAATGCTTGAGCTGTTAGAGAGAGGTTTATTATATTATTTATTATCATCAACACGCCCCCGCAAGTGGAGGCGGAGTTAGTTTTTGAGCCTTACACTTTGATAGTTTAAGGGGTTTATTATATTATTTATTATCTTCAACACACCCCCATTGTTAGAGAGTGGTTTATTATATCTAAAAGTTTAAGCTGTTAGAGAGGGATATATTATATTATTTATTATCTTCAACACGCCCCCGCTGTTAGAGAGGGGTTTATTATATGTAAAAGTTTAAACTGTTAAAGAGGAATTTAATATATTATTTATTATCTTCAACACACCCCGCAAGTGCAGACGGAGTTATTTTTTAGCCTTGCACTTGGACAGTTTAAATGGGTAGTGGTGAGTTTTGAACCCAAGACCTTTTGGTACGTAGGCTCTTATACCATATTGAGTGACCACCTCATCTAAAAGCTTAAACTATTAGAAAATGGTTTATTATATTATTTATTATCTTCAACACACCCCGCAAGTGCAGACGGAGTTAGTTTTTTAGCCTTGCACTTGGACAGTTTAAATGGGTAGTGGTGAGTTTTGAACCCAAGACCTTTTGGTACGTAGGCTCTGATACCATATTGAGTGACCACCTCATCTAAAAGCTTAAACTATTAGAAAATGATTTATTATATTATTTATTATCTTCAACGATCCTCTCCCAAGGTATACAAGTATGTATTTCATTTGGAAATTGGGTTGAGGGAAAATATCCATTTCAGTCACCCTAACCCACGTTTATTAGTTTGGACATTTCATTCTTGTAACAAAAATTTAATGGCTCGAAGACAAGAAAAACTTCAAAGATGTGTCCATAAAACTTTATTATCTTACAACTTAAAAGGTGTTTGGTTTAGCTTAAAGAGACGGTGCTTATAAATTGTTCAATCTACAAACTCAAAAATTATTTTATTGAAAGACAAGTGATAAAGGAAAAATTGACCTCATGTTAAAAGACTATCATACCCCTCGACGCGTGACGGGTCTAGATATAAGGTTAAGCTTTTCATGCGAGACTCAACCTGAGGACCAAGACTCGATAACGTCTCAAAAGGGAAAGATCCGATAACGTCCCAAAATAACCTCGACCCGATGACATCCCTGCGAGGTTGAGATAAAACAACAGAATGCTGACACATCTCAAAAAATCCAGAAATAGAATATTCCTCAGGATTAAAGGCATAAATATCAGCCACAGTCATCAGAAGAGGTAAGCAATTCATATACTCTGAAATTGAATACATTTCTTCTTCTCCAAAAAGCACCCAAGACTAACTTAAACATCGGAGTGCTTACGCAGGGAATCTCTCTTGCAGTTTTACTGTTTGTGTGCGGGTTTTAGAAGGTCCGGCGAGGCGAACTTCTTAAAGCCAAATTTGTACCTTAACAGGTTTGCGTCGTCTGTAGGAAACAAGGATTCAGATTCCCACTGAGTAAAAGTAATTGTAAACACAAAAAGCTAAGTTCATACTAGTGAGTCACTCTTACTTGTCTATATTGAATTACCACCTCCTGAAGTAGCCCTACCGATAGGGGCAACCCCAACTCCAGCCAACGCTCCTACGCAAACAGGGACTATCCCAGCTGGAAGAGCCTTACTCAAACAAACCATGAGTGTACCAGCATAGCTGATTGAGCTTCAAGCTCTTACTCAACTAGTGTATGTGATGAAGGCACCATGGAAAGCTTCATCAAGGACCAAAGGCTAGCACAAGCCCAACCATGAGCTCAACTGCGAGCTCAGCCAGACAATGTTCGACAAGTCCCGCCAAGACACAAGGAATCGCGGAGAGATGAGTCAAGGAATGAGGATGATCGAGGATCCACTGGCTCATCAAATAGGGAAGCAAGAGAAAGGTCGATGAGGCAGGAAATAAGGGGGATAAAGGCTAATCTATCCAAAATCCTTATGAAATTGAGAAAATTTGTGAAAGGGCAGGGTTTCCACCCATTTACAAGGGAGATCCAGGAAGTATCCACTGCCGAATACAAACTCCCTCATCTATCAACTTATGATGGAATTGGAGACCTGGAAGATCACATCCAGTGCTTCAACCATCTGATGTTCTTCAAAGAGATCCCATATGAAGTGAAATGTAAAGTATTTTCAGGCACTTTAGATGATGCCGTGAGAAAATGGTTTTCTGCCCTACCTGAAGACTTTGTTAGTAGTTATGCTAACTTGGTTGAAATTTTTCTAAACAGATTAACGAGCAGCACCAAGGCTCCCAAGCCAATTACCCCTCTCTTTCGGTTGAAGCAAGGGAATGATGAAACCCTTTGAGAGTACACTAAAAGATTCAACAAAGCAACACTAGACATCCCTGGTCTAGATAAGGCAGTGGCCGTAGCAACTTACAAGCAAGGTCTTAATATGTCCAAGCACTTTCGTTCCTCACTAGCAAGGAAAGAGCCAAGAGATCTGGATGACCTAATGAAGAAAGCCAGGAAGTATATCAGCTTAGAGGAAGATGCGGTGGACCAAAAGCATAAGGAGAAAAGCTCTACCCATGAGGCCCCGTCTCATGGAAGGGCCAAAGACGAAGGCTCATTGCAGAAAAGTACTAGGTCCGGAGTAGCATCAGGCGTCTCAACCCCCAGAGGTCGATTTGACAAGTATACTCCTTTGATCATGCCAAGATTGGAGGTATTGATGGAAATCAAGACCCGACCTAACCTTTATCTGAAGTGGCAACCCAGGATGAAGTTCAACCCGGAGAAGAGAGGAAAATAAATGTTCTACTGGTTTTACCATGATTATGGTCAAGAAACCAATGGTTAAGAATGAGATAGAGCAACTGATTTAGAAATGAAAGCTTGATCACTATGTGGCCAAGAAAAACCAAGAGCCTGAACCAAGAGTTGAGTGTGAACGTAAGCACAGTCCTAGGCGAACCGATCGAAGGCTGGTAGACATTAGGATGATCACAGGGGAATCTGCGGCAAGAGGTGAAAGTCATACCGCAAGCAAGGCCTATGTGAGGTCTGGAAGAGAAGAGCCACTACTAAAAAGGTCCAAGGTCTATGAGGAACTTATCATCTCGACCTACAACCTAGAGGGGGTGAAGAGCCCACATAATGATCTCTTGGTCATCACAGTCCAAATAGGAAAGTGCAACGTCCACCGCATAATGGTGGACACAGGAAGCTCAGCGGAAGTGCTCTTTTTCAACGCATACCTAAGGATAGGGCTGGCCAGAGACCAGTTAACAATTTTCCATGGTGAACTTACCGGATTCACTGGCCATAGATTTAAACTTGAAGGCACCATCAAGATACCCCTCACCATTGGGCCGAAAGATAAGCGGATCCAGTTCATGGTAAAATTTGAGGTAGTTGACTACTGCTCAGCATACAATAGGATCATAGGGCGATTAGCCCTACATCACCTCAGAGCAATCATCTCGACCTATAATCAGGTGTTGAAGTTTCCGACCCCAATGAGGATAGCAGTGGACAGAAGAGACTAGAAGACGGCCAAGGAATGTTATGTAGCAGCTTTGAAGATTAGGAGCCTAGACCTTTGTGAAGGGGTGAAGGATGAGTACAAGAGAGAAAAGAAAAACAAAGAAAGGAAAACAATCCCAGTGGAAAAGCTGGAACATGTTGAGATCGAGAGAGTAAAAATAGTTCGGGTTAGTAGCAAGCTGGCCCTCCCGATAAAAGAAGGTATAATTAATTTCCTCTCTAAAAATTAAAAAAAAAAGTGTTTGCATCGTCTTCTTCTGTCATGACAGGGGTTGACCCAGACGTAATCGCACACCGCTTGAACGTGGACCTGAATCATAAGTCGGTAAGGCAAAAAAGAAAGAACTTCCACCCAGATAGAAACAAAACTATCCAATAGGATATGGAAAAACTTCTAAAACCAGGCCATATTCGGGACGTGCAATACCCGATCTGGCTAGCAAATGTTGTCCTGGTACGATAAAGTTCAAGGTAGTGGCAAATATGCATGGCCTACACTAACCTTAACAAAGCATGTCCAAATGACTACTACCTCCTACCGCGGATTGACCACTTAGGAGAAGCCATTTTAGGAAGTGAAATGTTATCGTTCAAGGATTCTTTCAAAAGGTATAACCAGATCAAGATGGCCTCTGAAGATGAAGAAAATACCACATTTTTAGTCGACAGAGTCACTTACTGTGACACAGTAATGCCCTTTGGCCTAAAACATGCAAGAGTAACGTACCAGCGGATGATGAACAAAGTCTTCAAACCTCAAATCGGGAGAACATGGAGATTTACATTGTCAATATGGTAGTCAAAAGCCGCAGCACCGAGGACCTTTTGGTAGATCTAGCCGAGGTGTTCGAGATTATGTCACGGTTTGGCTTCAAGCTGAACCCCGAGAAGTGTGCATTTGTTGTGAAGGCCAAAAAATTTCTAGGGTACATGATTAATCATAGAGGCATAGAGGCAAATCCCAACATGATTCAAATAATCCTCGAAATGAAACCTCCAAGAAATGTAAATGAGGTACAATCTCTAGTCAGAAAAACCACCGCTCTTGGTCGATTCATGCCAAAATAGGCAGATAAATGCGCTATAATCTTCAAAACATTGAGAAGCCCCAAAAACTTCCAATGGAATAATGAGTGTCAGAAGGCGTTTGAAGAATTAAAGAAGTACCTAAGCTGTCCCCCAATATTGCCTCGACCTAAGCAAGGAAAGCAGCTATATGCTTATCTATCTGCATTAACAATGACGGTAGTCGCGAACCTAATCTGGGAAGATGGAAAGACCCAGAGGCCAGTGTACTTTGTTAGTAAGGTACTTCAAAGGGCATAATCAAAATACCCACTGATAGAAAATATCGCCCTTGCTTTAGTAACTACTTCAAGGAAACTAAAGCACTACTTTTATGCACACACAATTCCTGTGATGACAAACCTGCCATTGAGACATGTCCTGCATCACTTAAAAATATCGGGAATGTAGCTGAAATGGGCGATAAAGCTATGTCAGTTCGACATTGAATACCAGCCAAGACCAGTGATCAAAGCTCAAGTACTCGCAAATTTCATAGTCGAGTGCACGGGAAAAACTCATGAAGAAACAGACTCGACCTGGCAGATATAGGTCGATGGGTCCTCCAACAGACAAAGAAGTAGAGCCGGAGTCGTACTCAAGAATCCAGAAGGAGAGAAGATGTTATATTCTCTCAAATTCGATTTTCCTACCTCGAATAATGAAGCAGAATATGAGGCATTGGTCATCAAACTAAAAATGGCAGTATCATTAGGAGCCCGAGTTGTAGAAGTAAAAACAGACGAGCAACTCGTTGCATATCAAGTCCTCAGCGAATATGAAGCGAAAGAGCCCACTATGGAAACATACATCACCGGTCAAAGACCACATCTCGGGATTTAACCAGTTCTGCATATCCCAAATCCCCCGTGGTAAGAATGAGAAAGCAGATACACAATCCAGGTTTGCATTGAATACCGCCGGATGAGCGGTCATACATCTCAGGGAGGTCGAGAGGCCTAGCATCTAGATCAAGGGTAAAGAGTTAGCGTTGATCAACAGGGAAGACTTATGGATTCAACCTATCATCGAATACCTCAGGGAAAGCGTGCTCCTCGGGGATAAGAAAGATGCTAGAAAGATTGAGAACCAGGCCTCGCGATTCACCTCATCGGAGAGAAACTATACAAAAGATCCTTCACTTGGACTCTACTCAAATATTTGGACAAAGAAGAAGGCAAGTACGTCCTCTGGGATGTTCATGAGGGCATATGCGAAAACCACCTCGGGTATCGAGCTATAGCTCGGTAAATATTGAGGCAGGGGTACTATTGACCCACTATTCATGAGAATTCATGAGACTTTGTGCGGCGATGTGACACATACGAAAGGTTCTAAAAAATCCCATGGTTACCGGCCACGGACCTAACCTGCATTACGAGTCTATGCCCATTTTCCCAATAAGGGCTCGATATCATAGGGAAGCTCCCAGTCGGTGTCGGGCAAAAGAAGAAAATCTTTGTAGCAGTTTACTACTTCACCAAATACGTAGAAGTCGAGCCCACCACAACAATCACAGAAAAGGCAGCTTGGAAATTTTTGTGGAAATCAGTCGTCCGTCAGTTCAGGATTCCACGAACAGTGATCACCGACCACGACACTCAATTCGACTATGCTTACTTTCAAAAACACTGTCAAGAACTAGGCATATCATTAATATTTGCATTAGTAGCTCATCCCCAGACAAATGGCCAAGTGGAAATAACTAACCGATCAGTTTTATAGGCATTGAGAAATAAGTTAGAGGATGCAAAGGGCTTTTGGGCCGAGTGCTCCCCGAAGTCCTATGGGCGATAAGGATGACCCTGAGCTCTACAACGGGAGAAACTCCTTTCTGCCTCATATTCATAATAGAGGTGGTATTGCCAGTGGAAGTAGGCTCACTGACCCCTAGGACGCAAAGCTTCGTAGAGCAGACAAATAACCAAGTCCTGAGGGAAAACCTAGACTTGGGAGAAGAATTCTGACAAAAAACTCAGATCAGGATGATGGAAAGTAAAAAGGCCATGGAACAGAGTTATACCAAGCATGTCCACCCTCGATGTTTGCAAAAAGGAGACTTAGTCTTGAGAAAGACAAGTTTCCGACCCGATCCTACAAAGGGAAAACTTGGGCCACATTGGGAAAGCCCTTACATAATAGAAAATGAGCTGATACCAGAAACTTATAAGTTAGCAGAGATAGAAGGGAGAATACTTAAGAATGCTTGGCATGTCGAGCATCTTAAAAAATATTTTGTATAATCATTTCTTAATGAATGCAAAAGTTCCCTCCCAACCACTTACCTACTAGATTTTCTTTTTTGTCTCATAATGCACCTCTAGATCAAAACGAACTAAGAGAGTAGCAGATAAAATAGGTCAAAGAGCTATTTAAGCAAGACCTAAGGTCAAAAGCCAGAAAGGTGCGACTTCATAAATAGCTAAGGAGCTTTAAAGGAAAAACGAAGCTGATAAGCGGTAAAGGCATAAAGAAGCCTAAAAATTGCAACATTAAAGCTGCATAAAAGTGATCATAGAAATAAAGAGATGTAATGCTCAAAGGCCATTGGGTTGCCTTAACACAAAAACATACATGTAAAAGAAAATATAAGTACGAAAAAGACCTCACCAAGGCATAAAAACTTACAAAAGTCATACAAAAAGACAAGGTTCTTAGATAAGACAAAAATTACAAAGCAGGGCCATGATATTTAAAGGTCCCCAAGATTACAAAAGGCAAAAAGACTAAGTTATCCTAACTATCGTCTTCTAAATCTTCATTTGACTCGGAGTCAGACTCATGGGCAAACGAGGAGAAGACGAGCTTGACGCATTTGGCTCGGGTAATCCTCTCAGCTCTGGCTTGTGCTTTTTCTCTAGCCTCCGTAGTACCACAAGCTCGTGCCTTGGCATAGCCATCCTTAAAAAGCTGACGTAGCTTGGGACCTCTTTTATAGTCTTCCATAGTTTTACAGACCCAAACTGGAGCACTTTCCACCATCTAGTTCAGAACGATGCTTATTACGTTAAAAGAATCCATTGTGGCAGTCTGCCTGGCCTCAGCTTTCTTCATGATTCCATCAAGCCTTGTGAGTTGACCCTCAACGGTCGTGAATTCAGCCTCTTGTTGCACTTATAGATCAGCAATCTCCTTCTCGCGCTCTTTTTTGTATTGAGCATACCCTAAAACATAAGCCTTCTTCTCGTGGTATCGCTGAGCAAGATTGTCACGCCCTGACCCGAACCCATCGCTAGGCTAAGGCCGAAACATGACGTTTGTAACTTTTATTCCTGATATTAACAACTTAATAGGTTTATAACCTATGAATAATAATTTAATAACCTGTACATCCATTAAAAATACCACAATAAGTTACCGAAAAACCTCCAACATTTTTCCTAAACATCGGCCTTATAGGATTATAACATCTATTACAAATTCACAAGACCTGAATCCACATGTTTAACATTTCCAAACCTAGGTCTCGAGAGAATAGTGTTTAGTCTTAACTAGGCATCTAATCTACCCAAATAATATTACAACATAATACTTGATCAATTTACAAAAATAACTTGTTACAACAATAAGCTAAAACTCCACTAGCAAGCACGTAGGCCACTAGGGCAGAAATCCATCACAACACATCAATCAAGCTGGCAACCACACGAGAGCTTGCTCGGGCTAATCATCACCTGAAACTGTTAGAAAGAGGGGTAAGCTAGATCCTCGCGTATAGTTCAGTGAGGAGGAAAACAAGAAGGGTTTTCACAAAGGTTTTATCATTTCAAAAATGTTTTAGCAATCATGCAATGCATATAATATCATAACGAGTACATTCATTAGTGATCATTAATCATATCTTCCCCCGATGTATCATTGGTTCCCGGCAATTAGGTTGTTTCGGGGTATTCAATGGCGCTTGGCAAGAGAAGGAGTCAACATAATCATAAATCATAACTTCTCTCGGGTATCATTAGTTCCCGACGTTTAGATTGTTTCAGGGTATTCAATGGCACTCACCAAGAAAAGGCGTTAACATAATCATAAATCATAACTTCTCCCGAGGTATCATTGGTTCCCGGCGTTTAGATTGTTCCGGGTCGACTTTAACAAAGGGGTTTCAGGGTTAATGCGAATCTGCGTGGATTCAGGCTTCACTTTTAGTATTCTTAGGCTACCTAGGTGCTATAGAAGCTTTGTTATCCCCTATTTGAAGTCCGGATGAGGCATATGTAGTTTAAAGCTAGAAGAGGGAATTTGGGGCATTCGGGGTAATTGCGGGCTTTTGAATGTGTTTGAGGGTTGAAAGGGTTCCTTGAGGGTTAGTTAGAAGGTTGGTATAGTTTTCCTTTGAAATTGAATCGTTAACTTTGGTTTGGAAGAGAAATAGCTTGGAAAACAAAGGGGTTTAGGTGCAAATTCAGTTGTCTCGTGCTTCTAAGACCTTGGCACGACTTCTTGAGTGTTTAAATGGGACTTCAAGTTGTTTTAGAGCTCTTAGCATGATTCTATGCTTGTCTTGTTTATACTCCTTTGTAAAACTGCTTATTTGTTGAATAAATTGCTTCTATTCTAACTGCATCGAGGTCAACCTACTTTGTTGATCCTCCCACGTGTTATTGCCTATATTATTGATATTAACTTGCCATTGTAAAGTGCATTGCATAGTAGTTGCGCAACCATAGTGTCAGGGCCGGATGTGTTGAATATCGACTGGGCGGCAGAGGGCTTGCCAGTGGATATTCAAACTCCGTGCTCTATTCCCTCACTCGCCTGGTCCAGAGATTGCCAGGGGGTGTTGGGTCATAGGATTATCGGGGTACATCCGGAGTACACCTACTGGAGTGTTTGGGATTATGCCGGCTTATCGTGATCATGATCGTGGTTCGTGGAACGTGTTCGTGGATTGAAGATTTGGTGTTGGGGTTATTTACATGTTTTTAAAATTGGTTTACGTACAGTTATCTTGGATTACGTGTATTTGTATCGTTTTACGTGCACTTGCATCGGTTAACATGTATTTGAGTAATTAATATAGCGTAGCTAGTAATTAAAACCTATCAAGTTCAATAGCTAGTTAGAGTAACTAAACTAGAACTAAAACACTTAGAATTAAGACTAGGATGGCAAACTAGTAATACACAAGTTAGTTGAGGGGCAAGGTGGTCTTTTGGGCCTTTAAATATTTTCCTATCAACTAAAACACACACAATACACCATACACATACACAAAATACTGCAGAACATACTCACACACCTCAGAAAATACACACACCCACACGATTAAGAGAAGAAAGAGAGAGAAAGAAGGAGAAAAGGAAAAAAGGGAAGAAACAAGGATTCTAGGGCATCCTCAAACTATCTCACCAAGCATTTGGGTGTTTTCAAGCTTCTACTTGCACTTGTTCTTGCATTCAAGGTGAGAGAGTTTTCATTCAAAGTTTTAAAGCTCATCCAAGATTGTATGACATAAATGTAGTGATTAATCTTGCTTATATGTTCGTATGTGGTTCATGGTGATGATTGACTATATTTGGTGTTGTAGATCTAAGAACTTGCTGAACTTGCATGGAAGAGTATAGTAGTTGAATGAGGGGATAATTGTGGTTCTTATTTATGATAGGATGCATTTAGCTTGAATTTGATGTTGAAATTGAGAGAGAAGTCTATTGGGTTTAGTAGGTGTTCTTGGTGTTCTTGAAGGTTGATTTTGATGATTATGTGCTAGATTGATTTCTTGGTGAGTTGGTAATTGATTGTTGATGTGGGGGTGGTTTTGATTGAGTTTGAACCCTTATATGATGCCCATAAACTACATTGAATATGTTTGATTGATGGTAAGAGGTTGTGTGGATTGTTAGAATGATTTTGGTGGAAATTATGTTCTTCCCGTGCAGCTATCCTGGAGTTACGGCCCCTATCCAGTCTCCCGGATAGTGGCCACAACGCCCGGCAGAAAGCTCCGATTCGGGCGTTACCTGCTTCATCCGGTCAATTTTGGTGGAAATTATGTTCTTCCCGTGCAGCTATCCTGGAGTTACCGCCCCTATCTAGTCACCCGGATAGTGGCCACAATGCTTGGCAGAAAGCTCCGATTCGGGCGTTACCTGCTTCATCCGATCGACCGGATGAAGGCTGCAACGCCTGGATGTTTGACAACTTTGTGCAGTGATTTTCCGGAGGCCATATCTCATTCGTTTCAACTCCGAATTGAGATCCGTTTGATTCTAGAGTTATTTACTTTCGATAAGCTTCAATTATAGACTGAAATCAGAGTATTTGGAGTTTGGAGAGATAGGTAAATTTACTTCTTAAGTGAGATTAATGTAAAAGCATTGAAAAAACTTAGTGTACCTAGTGCTTACTACTGGTAGACCTATTGTGAAGTGGCCAACTTGTGAGTTTAATTATTATCTACGTCACCTAAATTACTCAAGGACACATAATTGAATCTAAATGCACGTTAAATGAGGTATGTGCTTGTAAAACGAGATGAATGCACGTTAAATGATAAAAATTCATATTAATTGATATTAATGCATATTAAATGATGTAAAGTTATATGAAATGCATATGGGCTCTTGTACAACTCTGTACAGCTCGGTACGGGGTCTCACATCCTCCCCTCCTTAACAGAATTGTGCCCTTGCAATTCCTTCTTTACTCTAAGGCTATTAGAACTCAATCATCAAAGAAAATCCTCAACATATGGTACATGATTTTCTTCTTATTTGTAAGGCTTGCTAAATACTGCAAAGACATTCTCCGAACATGATATAGTAACTCCATCATCAACTTGCAAGAATATTTCTAATACCATAAAGCGAAAGTAGTTTCTACACTTATCAAATAGCTTCAAAATAGAGGTCCAAGCTCTCAAAACCTATTACCCTCAAATGTTAATGTAGCTTAACATTCCTAGCATATTCATATATCTATTTTAATTAATCACTGAAGCCAAGAACCCATTCATCACCTCTTTCAGTTTAACCTTGCTTGATTATCATTTTGCTAAGTTTCACCCCTTTGACATGCTTTCTTACTTATATCCTTAGGAAATCAAGCACTAAATTTTCACTAATCTTAACACTCCTACCCTTTTTTTTTTTTAAACCAAGCGAAGAGCCTCTTGCTAATCAAGTAACACATAGGGTTCATCAAGATACCATCTAACACCAAGAGGCTTTGTACCTTTATATTTATCTTGTCACACATCTAAACTACATATAAAACTAGTAAGATACCTCATCTCATCTAACTAGGATTCTCAACTCTTTAGCATAATATAATCACTTCAATTCCCCAAGTAGCCTATAGATGTCAGACCCTGGCTCAAATCAACACATAAAACAAAAACATCTCCAATTATACTCCTATGCATATTTATAACACTGAACTGTATTAATGGCTCAAGACTTGATCATATTAGAACCAACACGAACCATTTAATGCATATCACATAGCTTAGCCATCACATACTAAATAAACTCTTCTTTTACTAATACTCTGAACTCTCTAAATAGTTATAGCATGCATACATCCTTACACAACATCTCATACTAAGGCCTCGAGTAGATTAGTAGTCTTCAAAATTCATAAATTTGGGTTCGAAGGCTTCTACATCTAACTAGTGCAATCAACACCTAGCTACAAACGAGTAAGAACTTAGTCATACTAGCATTTCATTAAATCCCAAGGACCCACAACATCTAAAATATCTCAGTCTAATCTAGACCTTATAATCCATAGGTACATCTATAAGTAACCATTAAAGATAGAATAACTTCCAATGTATATCGACATCAATAGTTATTATAAGTACTCTAAGATTGTAACTTACAATCTACACAATGTCAAGGTCATTCTCGTAATCTTTTCCATTAACCAAAATAAGTAACTCGGCATATCAAATCACCTACTTCCTACGTCATATGAGAATGCCACTTTATTTGTTCCTTTAGGAAGTCCCAATATCGCCATCTATTCCTACTAAGTCGAACTACTTAAATGCACCTATGTACATGTATAATTCGTCTCCAATATTGCTCAAGCCATTAAATCAACTTAGTTCGAAAGAAATCAACTTACATGGTCTACCCAATATCCAAACATTAATCTCACACTCAAACTCTATGAAAAGCTTAGTCCTTCACAAAACTAAGTATTCATCTTAAGCATCACATTTATCTAGTCATATGGATCATTGCCTATTGTTCTAGCCATTTATGACCTTAAGAGATTAGTACGGGTCAACTCACACATGCAAATATTATAATCATACCCAACATACAGATTTCATATAAGCAAGAAGCAGTTATGTCATAGAAGTCACATAAGATTCACACAAGCACGTATAGCACGTAAGTTTATGTAAGCATATCAAACACATAAGTCCACGTAAGCATACATAGACTTCCAAGCATGTTCCTATCCTAGGTCTTCTACCTGCAGACTAGGGGTTCTACGCCCAGCTTGCGCCTAGTTAACTAGCTAAGCTCTGATACCACTTAAAGGTATCACGCCCCGACCCCGACCCATCTCTATGCTAAGGCCGAAACATGACGTTCGTAACTCTTATTCCTGAGATTAACAACTTAATAGGTTTAAAACCTGTGAATAATAATTTAATAACATGTACATCCACTAAAAATACCACAAGAAGTTACCGAAAAACCTCCAACATTTTTCCCAAACATTGGCCTTACAGGATTATAACATATGTTACAAATTCATAAGACCTGAATCCACCTGTTCAACATTTCCAAACCTAGGTCTAGAGAGAATAGTGTTTAGTCTTAACTAGGCATCTAATCTACCTAAATAATATTACAACATAATACTTGATCAATTTACAAAAATAACTTGTTACAACAATAAGCTAAAACTCCACGAGCAAGCACGTAGGCCACTAGGGTAGAAATCCATCACAACACATCAATCTAGCTAGCAACCACACGAGAGCTTACTCGGGCTAATCATCACCTAAAATTGTTAGAAAGAAGGGTGAGCTAGATCCTCGTGTATAGCTCAGTGATGAGGAAAACAAGAAGGGTTTTCACAAAGGTTTTATCATTTCAAAAACGTTTTAGCAATCGTACAATGCATATAATATCATAACGAGTACATTCATTAGTGATCATTAATCATATCTTCCCCCAAGGTATCATTGGCTCCCGGTGATTAGGTTGTTCCAGGGTATTCAATGGCGCTCGGCAAGAGAAGGAGTCAACATAATCATAAATCATAACTTTTCCCGAGGTATCATTGGTTCCCGGTGTTTAGATTATTCATGGGTATTCAATGGCACTCACCAAGAAAAGGCGTTAACATAATCATAAATCATAACTTCTCCCAAGGTATCATTGGTTCCCGACATTTAGATTGTTCCGGGGTATTCAATGACGCTCGATAAGATAAGGTGTTAACATTTTGGTAGTCGAGGTATACTGGCAAGCCCAACACTGCCCGGAGTTCCCGTCACTACCTCATTCATTATGGTTACAACCTAACTGCGCATTTACAATTCATATACATATGCATTGTACATAAACATGTAAGTTCAGTCAATATTATAGCATATACAAGTACATCCCATATTTCGCATCATGTAAACGTGTCAAGAATTTATCATATACCCATATCATGTAACTCATACCATATCTTGCTTGTAAGTTCCTTAGTACTAACATATAATAACAAAAAATAACAAGAACTCACAAGTTGGCCACTTAACAATGGGTCTACCAATAGTAACCACTAGGTACACTAAGTTTCTTCAATGCTTTTGCATTAGTCTCACTTAAGCAGTAAATTTACCCACCTTCCCAAACTCCAAATAATCTGATTTCAGTCTAAAATCAAAGCTTATCGAAAGCAGATAACTCTATAATCAAACGGATCTCAATTCGGAGTTGAAACGAATGAGATATGGCCTCTGGAAAATCACTGCGCAAAACTGTCAAACATCCGGGCGTTGCAACCTTCATCCGGTCGACCGGATGAAGCAAGTAACGCCCAGATCGGAGCTTTCTATCGGGCGTTGTGGCCTCTATTTGAGCGACCGGATATGGGCTGTAACGCTCGGATAGCTGCACGAGAATAACATAATTTCTACCAAAATCATTCTAACAATCCACACAACCTCCTACCATCAATCAATCATATTCAATGTAGTTTATTGGCATCATATAAGGGTTCAAACTCAATCAAAACTACCCCACATCAACAATCAATTACCAACTCACCAAGAAATCAATCTAGCACTGTGAGACACCAGTTTTCATCTTTGCCTAGAAATGTGTGAATTGACCTGTTTGTGTGTTATATGAGTTAGAATATGCTAATTTTGTGATTTATATTCCTATTACATCCTAAGTGTGCATTCATGAAATTTTTATAAGAAACGGCTTCAAAAATTTTATCGTTGGTCTTTGTGAATAGTATTTTGAACGTATGTCCGCTAAAATTTTTACACGAGTGTTTTAAACATCTTAAAACCTAGTCCTCGGATATTAATAGACCCGTGTCTGATTAAAATGGATTTCAAATCGGATTAGGAATTTTAAAGGTTTTTACACTTTCTTTTGCGAAAATCGAGTTTTTAACCGAGTCGGGTAAAAGTCTTTGTATGTAAAACTTGTTGTCAACTAAAAATATGCTACTTAAAATAGTCTAGGAGTTAATTGCATGTTGTGAGCAAAAATAGTCAAGAAATAGAATTAAAAGACTAAAAATACTAAAAATAACTAAGTGTTCACCTTTGACTTTCTTTTATTTTTGTTGACTTGCCTTATATATGCATAATATATCAAAATAACTCAAAAAAAGCTCAAACCCACTCAATTCTCACACACATGGCCAAACACCTTGGAGTCATTTTAGCCTAGCTTTTGATCAATTTTTCTCTTAGAATTTGCAATATAAAGCCAATACTCTTGAACCAAAGTTTGATTGCACTTGTTGGACATCCATTCTACACATTTCTTGCATCATATAACATCAAAGGTGAGAGAAAAATTCTAGATCTTAAAATGCTAATTTTTGTCAAATTCGTATAACTATTTATTTATCCGATGAAATGTTAAATTGATGTTAGATTGTTGCTCAGTAGATGCCAAGGATCGTTTATATGTGTTTATATAAGTTTTGAATGGTAGTAGCATATATTTCTATTTTTCGGGTATTAAAGTTGAGTTTTTGGGTTGTTGTTGAATAATTGTTGTTGTAGTGGTTGGAATTGGTTGGTTATAGCTTCTAAAAGTTTGTTAAATACGTGGTAGCAATGTTGTAATGCCGAAATTTTGATTTTGATGTCGTGGTGAAAGTCCGGAAAAACCAGCCATGGTGCATTGAGGTTTGAGGGTTGTTAGGCTTGTTTTGGATGGATTGTGGTTGGTTTTCGAGGGGGCTAATGTAGTTGCTTGAGTGGGTGAGTGATAGAAACTGGTTTGGAGGTTATCGGATTAGTAGATTGTAAGTTATGATTGTTAGAAGTTTGAGTAGTTTTTCTTTAAAAGTTGAAATATTGTATTTGGTTGTTTGGGTGGTGTTTGAGTTGTTGAATCATGGGTTGTTGGTGGTTAGATTCAGGATTGGTTGTGTGGTTTAATGCATGTTAAGTTGGGTGGCCTACTTTGTCATCTAACTTAGTTGTTAGTTGTTTATTTGACTAATTGTTGTTACGTTATTGAAATGAAGTTAACTGATTGATTGTTGATGAGCCGAGAGATAGGCAACCTACTTTTGTTGTCCTCCTGTGATATGAATGTTTAATGTTATTGTCTTGAGTCTTGATAAGTGTGTGCCACATCTCGGGCAGCATCGGGCTATCGGGTTGAAAACGGCATGACTATCATAGACTACTCCCAACTCGCATGGGCGGAGGTGCCATGGAGGGATGGGCTAATGAGGTACCTCGGGTGTGTGTGTAATAGGGAGTTATAAGAAGATGGTTGAGATCGTGATGACGTTTGGAGCTACACCAACTAGAGTATCCTTTCTCATTGAATGGTTATTTATGTGTTTAAATTGAAATGTGATGTTTTGTGAAAGATCTATAGAATTCCTCACTGGGTTTGTTTTATATAAGCTCACTCTCATTTGTTATCTGCAAGCAGGTGTTACTGAACCAGACTACGGGTATGTGCCTCAAGAAGATGAGAATGTGCTTTACTTGGACGAGTCTTATGTGCCGGAGTCGTTGCCATGAGTTTGTCCTAACTTGTAATATGATGTATTGCATAATCTACTTAAACATAAAGGCTTATGCGATGCTAGTTTAGTAGTCTTTCTTTTGAACATGATTAGATTGCTAGGCTGGTATATAATCTATTTTGCAATGTATGTTATAGCATATGTATGATGTTGGAACGGAGGCGTATAACTTATGGATGAAATGATGAAAGAATGTTTAATATAGGGATGTGGTTGCGTTGTTGATTGTTAACATGGTTGTGGAGTTTGTTGTATGAAGTTCTAAATGGTTGGTTTAGAGCCCTGATGTCGGTGTTACTGTCGTTATACTGTCGAAATTCCATTGCGTCCTGATTGATCGTAGGTGGGGTCAAGTTGGGGCGTTACAAGCACACAATCATCAAAATCAACCTTCAAGAACACCTACTAAACCTAATAGACTTGTCTCTCAATTTCAACATGAAATTCAAGCTAAATGCATCCTATCATAAATAAGAACTACAATTATCCCCTCATTCAACTATTACACTCTTCCATACAAGTTAAACAAGTTCTTAGATCTACAACACCAAATACACCTAATCATCACCATGAACCACATACGAACATATAAGCAAGATTAATCATTACATTTATGTCATACAATCTTGGATGAGTTTTAAAACTTTGAATGAAAACTCCCTCACCTTGAATGCAAGAACAAGTGCAAGTAGAAGCTTGAAAACACCAAAATGCTTGGTGAGATAGCTTGAGGATGCCCTAGAATCCTTGTTTTCTTCCTCTTTTTTCCCTTTCTCCTTCTTTCTTCTTCTTTCTCTCTCTTACCTCTCTTAATCGTGTGGGGGTATGTGTTTTCTGAGGTGTGTGAGTGTGTTCTACAGTATTTTGTGTGTGTGTGTGATGTATTGTGTGTGTTTTAGTTGATAGGAAAATATCTAAAGGTTCAAAAGACCACATTGTCCCTCAACTAACTTGTGTATTACTAGTTTGTCATCCTAATTCTAAGTTTTTAGTTCTAGTTTAGTTACTCTAACTAGCTATTGAACTTGATAGGTTTTAATTACTAGCTACGTTATATTAGTTACTCAAATGCACGTTAACCGATGCAAGTGCACATAAAACGTTGCAAATACACATAATCCAAGATAACCATACGTAAACCAATTTTAAAAACATGTAAAATGATTTAATTATTATCTACGTCACCTAAATTACTCAAGGACACGTAATTGAATCTAAATGCATGTTAAACGAGGTATGTGCATGTAAAACGAGATGAATGCACGTTAAATGCTGAAAATGCATATTAAATGATGTAAAGTTATATGAAATGCTATAAAATGCATATGGGCTCTTGTACAGCTCGGTACGGGGTCTCACAAAGATCCTCGTAAATTTCTAATGCCTTGACAGTATATCGAATGGAGTCATAAAAAGCCTGCGTCTCTTGATAGAAAAAGGGAAGACGAGTAGGTTCAAGAGAAAGACGACAAAGGAAAATAAGAAGGATAAAGCCCGAGTATTTACCTACTTGAAGCAGTATGAGGCTGCGTGCCTTAGAGTAGACGAGTTGAACGAGTGACTTGATTCAGATAAAATCCGTTCAAAATTCTCGTCTCTCTCGTAAGATGGATTGATACCCACCTCGATGTAGATACCGACCTCGGGAATTGAGAAGGAGGCACCTCCTTTATCTTGAGACAGAACATTCTAATGTTCCTCCGGAGCGGTAACCTTTTTTGGAACCTTTAGAGGAGTAAGTCCCCTCATCTCATTCACGAAGGAGGATGGCATTGCGGCACCCTGACCTCCAGTGGAAGATGGGGCTGCATCCTCGACCTCATACTCCTCAAGGACTGGCTCCACCCTCCACCTCTTCGAAGGCTCGACATGGTTTTTCTTGCCCAGGCGCTTGGATTTTCACTCAGCTTTCTTCTCCACCTGAAGCTCTACTTCAACTGCATCGACAAGATCCATTCCTGAAAAGGAAAGAGGAACAGTTAGTCAAAAAATACTAAAAAAGAAGAGAAATCAAAACTACATGGTACTCAACCTCATAATCATTAGCATCTACGACGGGTGAAGGGTTCAAAGTACTCGACCTGCCTTAAGCAGCGACACAGGAAGAATTGGAAGTACTCGTCCTACCTCGATCTACTACTCAAGGGTATTCAACATAGAGCCCCGAGTTGATGACATCATTCAGTTTAAGATAAACCATGTCGTCAACTGGTTCACAATCCTCAAAGGCCCGAGCTACTTCCTCCTCCTCAGGAGTTAATGTCCTTCCAGTTGGGTAAGGAGACACAAGGAGGGACCACGCAGAGTTTATCCCCCATTCACTATTAGAAGAGATAAAAAAAATACTTGTGATGCCAGCCCTTATTGGAGGATGGCCACTTTTTGAAAAGGTTTTTATTTGTTTTGGCACAGAAGTAATACCAGCCCTCTCTTTCGGTAAGCTTTATTTGGTAAAAATGAAGGAAAAGATTAGGGGTGGGCTTAAAACTTAGAGACTTAACATACATATAAAATGTAACCATCATGCACCAGTAATTGGGAATCAACTGACTTAGGATAAGGTTGAAAATGTTCAAAATTGTTTTCACAAACGGAGGCATAGGTAGGGAGAAGAATTTGAAGATGCCGGCATAAAAGGCCACTTTCCCAAGACCTAGGTGGCAAGCCTTCTCCCTAGACGTAGGGACACACACTGTTAAACCAGGAGGGAAGATACCTACCTTGTACAACTTAGACCTAAGACCAAGGGTAGCCTAACAATCCCTCTGTAAAGCCGCGAAATGAATATTACCAGGCATGGCAGAGGCAAAACCGTCAGACCTCCCAGTGGGGGCGCAACTTGATGACTCAGCAGCAAGGGCACTTGAAGCCCTAACCACTTCAGCAAGTGGGTTTTCTACTGGCACAAGATCGAAAAAGTGCGCCCTAAGTGACGAAAGGTTAGGAAGAACACTACCAAAGGGCAAGACCCTAAGAGGAGTCATCACTATTGGCCTTGGCTCGAAAGTGGCAGAGAAAACTTATTTGCAAAAAGAAAAGAGAAGGGTTTGTGATTTGAAAATAAAGGAAGAAAAGAGATTTTATAGCAAAAGGCGGAAAAACGAAAGTCACCAGGGGAAAAGAGAAAAGTCACCGAGCTCTTCAAAAGTCGCGTAACTGACAGCGCTGATTAGAATGCGACACATGGCAAGGTTCATAATGATCCTGTCAGAAAAAGAGGTCAGGCAAACTTTACAAGAACGATTCCTCGACCAGCCTTCACCTGATCGAGAAATCAGGGGGGCAATTGATAAAGGGAAAAACTGACCTCGTGTTAAAAGACTGTCATAATCCTTGATGCGTGATGGGTCTAGATAGAAGGTCGAGCTTTTCATGCGAGACTCGACCTGAGGACCAAGACCCGATAACGTCTCAAAAGGGAAAGACCTGATAACGTCCCAAAATAACTTACCTCGACCTGATGACATCTCTGAGAGGTTGAGATAAGATAATAGAATGCCGACACATCCCAGAAAATTCGAAAATAGAATATTTCTTAGGACGAAAGGTATAAAATACCCACCACAGTCATCAAATGAGGTAACCAATTCATACACTCTTAAATTAAATACACTTATTCTTCTCCAAAAAGTACCCAAGACGAACTTAAATATCGAAGTGCTTACGCAGGAAATCCCCCCTGCAGTTTTGCTGTTTGTGTGCATGTCTTAGAAGGCCGGCAAGGCGAACTTCCTAAAGCCGAATTTGTATCTTAACAAAAAGTTAATTCAGTTAGGTGATTTTTTTTGATTAAATTAGCATAAACTCTAATAATGTATAAACCAAAGGTAATTTTTTTTTAAAAGTAGAATAAACTCTAATAACTTATAAACCAAACCAAATCAAACTAAGCTTGTTCCACTAAGTGAGGTCAGCTATATGGATCATGCGACGTCATTCATTCTTGTCGAGAGTCATCTCCTCTCTAAGCTCTATAAATGCAAAGTCTCGTTTAATTGTCTCTGTCTAAGTCATCTTAGGTCTTCCTCTAGACCTCTTCTGGTATACTATTTCTGAACGTTCACACCTTCTAACAAGCGTCTCAACAGGTCGTCTCCTTACATGGTCAAACAATCTCAACGATTATCTCTCATCTTATCCTCAATCCAAGGCACTCCTACTTCTTCACATATCACCTCGTTCCTAATCTTATCATTTCTACTTTTGCCACACATTCATCTCAACATTCTCATCTCGGCCATTGACATTTTATGAACATGTTGATATTTCACCGCCCAACACTCCGAATCATATAACATAGCAAGTTTAGTGTTTATCTTATAAAACTTCCCTTTTAGCTTAAGTGGTATTTTTCAATCACACAAGATTCCTGACGTATTTCTCCACTTCGTTCATCTTACTTTGATTCTGCGATCAACGTCCACATTAATCTCACCATCAACCCAAGTATCTAAAACTCTCTTTTTTCTTGAATTTTTTTTAATCTAATCTTACCTCTATCTCACTTTTTGACTTATTTTCGTTAAACCTACATTTGATATACTTTGTCTTTAATCTGATTTAACTTAAAGCCCTTAAATTCTAAACTTGATCTCTAAAATTTCAGTTTAGTATTTATACTTTCTCTAAACTTATTTACCAAAATAATATCATCTGCAAAAACTCTAATAACTTATAAGTTAAAGGAAAAAAAAAAAGGTAAAGAGGAGCAACTTTTTAAAATAACGCTGTTAAGATGTATGAGCTTATAAACTTAAAACAACTCGTATGTCATTACATTCAATAAACTTATCCACACCATGAGATCACGTGGCTTATCAGCCCTTCAACTTTGTACAAATGTCCCATGAAATTTTACACTTCGTACTGTACTAGGAACTTTCTTGACACGGCAAATATGTCAATTCTTATCAATAGTGGTCCATCTAATTTGATCTCTTATTTTTAAGATTTGTATTATTTTTATTTTTATTTTTTAAAATGTATTTTTTTAATTTTATATTTTTATTATATGTCTCAATTTAGTCTTTATTTTTCAAAATGTACCTTTTTAATCATGTATTTTTATTATTTATTTTAACTTAGTCTTTATTTTTGTCATTATAGTCCATATTAATCCTCTACTATTTTAAAAGATAAAGACTAAATTAAGATAAATAATAAATATACGATACTAAAATATTATATTTTAAAATATAAGGATTAAGTTGAAACAAATGATAAAAATATAAAATTAAAAATATATTTTTTAAAAGATAAAAATTAAAATAACACAAACTCTAAAAATAAGGGATCAAACTAAATATTTACCCATTTCAAGATATAAAGATATTTGTTGTAGCTTGTGAGGTAGTAGTTTTTTTTTTTTTGGTAAAGGCTTGTGAGGTAGTTGGGAATGTATATTTGTGCTGAGCTTGTAGTAGTTGTGAATGCACATCACTAATCGAGAAACGACATGGAGGTGCACCATCACAGTCTAAACCAAGATACATTTCAATATCGGTCGTACTGAAATCCGGTACCACGCGTCTTATTCTCTTTTAATGGGGTTTGTCTTTGGCAGCCGCATGAATTTTGGGCCATTGAATTAAAAAGTCAGGACATCCACGGTTTATATGAATTCTATTTTTTCTAAAAAAAATGTCATATCAGAACAAAATTACGGAACTGGCCTTGTAATAAATTCAAATTTAAACTGACCATTATAACCTTTATATTAAATAGAATTACGACATTACCCTTAATATAATTTTTGATATGACTTTATTACCCTTTTGATTTTGGACCCATTGTATAAAAAGGAAGAGCTATAGATACACCCCAAACATGAGAAGGCAACATTGAGATTCAAAGAACCAACTCGTGCAATTGTTCATCTCCCTCAACTTCAAGCATACTCTTGTCCTAAAAAAAAAAAAAAAAAAGCCTCAAGTGTACGCCAATGCATTGCTAGTGTTCATTAGTCACCTATTGCTCTGACCAAAAAAACCTACAGTCACGGCGGCTTGAGATGAAAAAGGAAAAAAAAAAACTGCTTGAGATGAAAAAGGAGAGGAAAAAAAAAACTAACACTACACGGCCTAATTTTAGTTATTTCGCAAGACTTTTGTTTTTACTTCATTCCCTTTTAGCACTCGTTTTTACGAAATTCAATTGCAAATGAAATTTTAATTTCTTGTTATAACAAAATTCAAGTTGATATAAATTTAAATTTAAGTTCCTGCCATAGAACAATTCAAGTGAAAATCCACATTGAAGATTCTGCTTTTACAAAATTCAAATGCAATTGAAATTTTAATTTTTCGCTATAATGTAATTTAAATAATTTAAATCAAAGTCAAAAATTAGTTTCTGCTTTAACGAAGTTCAAGCAAATAAAATTCAAATTCATGCTATATAGAAATTTAAGTCAACACCAAAATTCAAATTCCTGTAATAACAACATTTAAGTATAAAACTAAATCCTCAATTCTTAAAAGATACCTCCAAAACTAAAATAGAGTTTTTAAACTTGATATGATATTTTTTTAATAATATGATTTGATTGTTAATGTAATCAATAGATACTAAGCATAAGCCAACTTTACTAATACGATACCTTCCTTACAAATTCGTAATGACACTATAAAAAAATTATTTCTATATATCAACGAGAAATCTACATTATAGCTACTTTGGTTATTTGTGGATATCTTCACGCATATTCACAGATCTTACTTTGGACACCTTCCTTACAAATTCGTAATGACACTCTACAAAATGATTATTTATAGATATCAATGAAAAATCTATATTCATATTCATAGATACCTACTTTGATTATTTGTGAATAACAACATTTACATACACATATTCTTCTTCAAATACCTTCCTTACAAATTCGTAATGGTAGACTACAAAATAATTATTTATAGATATTCACAAGAAACCTACATTCATATTTGTAGATTTTGGTTATTTTTAGACATTTACATGCATATTCATAGATCCTATGTTGATTATTTGTATATACCTACATGCATATTCATAGATTTTGATATTAATTTGATATTTTTATCGTTAATTACGTTTGTTGAGGTGATTTTTTATTTTTTTCATTAGATGATGTGTTTTGTACCACCAAAACAAATAATAAAAAAATATCTTTTTACTTTTTTGCTAAGCAAGTAAGTGAATTCATTTCATATCAACAATCTTCAACAAACAATTACAAAAAAAAAGGGTTAAGAACCTTGCATCTAATCTAGCAAAAACTCAACTTTTTATTTTTTACATATTTTTCTATTCAAATCACATTATTGATTCTTAAATCATATAATGTGACCCGATAATTTATACTTCATTTATGATGATACTATAGTGATTGGAATTTTCTAATAGCTAATTGCATACTTATGGTGATTTTCACATTTTATGTTGTTATTCACATTATTTATGACATTTATTGTATGACAAAAAAAAATTAAAGAAAAACAAATGGTTTGATAGAAAGACAATAAAAAAAAATTGTCAATGACATTTGTTGTAAGTTCCAAAAAAACGAAAAAAGGACATATGGATAAGTTCAAGGCTTTTTGTATAGTAGCAATTCAAGACTTTTGGTTTTAGTCCATTGCCCTTTTAAGTCATTTCACATCTATTTTATTTTTTATTCACTTTCCCAATTCGTCATTACGCACTTTCATATAATAAATTTCATATCTCATTATAAAGGGTACTATAGACTTTTGCTACTTATGTGAACCAGATCCATTGACTTAGAGGCCCCAAGCAAAACGTGGTTATTTCTCCTTGATTCACCTGTCTCGCCAATTTGTGGCAAAAGTGCTGCATCACATGGGAGAAAAATCCCTTTTAATGCATTTAGCAACTCACATTCCAAGTTGTTTGAGAAAGTGATAAGACATGAAACGCATGTGTGGCAACAAGGCAGTTGTAAATGAATCAAAAAAAAAAAAAAAAACAAGGCAGTTGTAATGACTGTTAGAAGGACACGCAATTCGATCTGTCTGACTTTCACACCCGCACACACATACAGACAAATCCATCTACCACCCTCACCAAGCACCACCTAGGCTACTACTCAGCAACACAGTCACACACAACATTGGTGATAGGATATGACGGTTACATTATTTTTTATTTATTAATGAGATATTCATTTATTTTTTATAATTAATATGATAATTATATTTAAATAAAATCTTTAGAAATATTCCATAAATTCTATCTTTAAGGATTTAAAAATACGAGTAACATGATTTATCATAAAAGATATATTCTAGAATAAGTTTTCAATTATAAAATAAATTAATTGAGTATTAGTTCATTCGAATAAATTGACATGGATTACTAACTTGATTAATATGACATTTAGTCTCATATTGTACTAGTAAACATATGGGTAATTATTGGAGAACAATCAATTGAATATGACTGATAATACAACTAATTACATGGATAGTCAATAATTTAATATGTATTATAATTGTATAATAATTTTTTAGATCTCAGATACTATAATTATTTCGTGTATGAGATACCAGAATTTACTAGTTGAAGTAATTGGATATTAGGTAGACTTGTAGTTGGAATAATTTTTTCCTTTTTTCTTTTTTTCTTTTTTGGTCATAAGTTGGAAAAGAATTGAAGCGTTGTGATAAAAAAGGACAAGGTCGTGAATCATGCACAACACGTGGCAATTTTGTTTCCCATGTGAGCTAACGAACAAGAACTTATGTTCGATGCTCTGCGCTTTGACATATCGAAATCTGCACGGCATGGACAAGAAGAGATTATCAAAAATGTGGGCAGAGAACATTATGAGAGCTACAAAGGATTTGGGCTAGTGGTATGTAATTATTAGAGGGAAAAAAAAAAATTGGCAAAAATAAAATGGAGAATAATACCATAAGATCGAGTCCGATTAGATTTAATATCCTTAATTATGACTTTGTTATTCTATTTCGGTGTCAATTATTTAAGAATAATGTTATATATTATCTTTTTTTCTATCACCTTTTCATCACCTCTTACATAGAATCGTATATGGCATGCCAATTAGATTATTTTTATTTATTTTTCATCTTTTTAATTATTTTTTCTCTCTCTGCAATTCTTTTTTTTTTCTCTCTTAATTAATATTTACTCAAAATACTTTCCTTCCTTTATTTAATCATATTAGATCCCTTGATCCCCTTCAAAAAAAAAAAAAACTATATCAAATCCAAATATTAAGAAAACAATAATAAATCAATTGACCAAAAGAAGAAAACTAGTCTTAAATAATTTTTTTTCTTTCTTACTATATATTGTTATTATTGAAAAATTAATACTAATTTTAACATCTTTCGGTGAAATTATATTGACCAAAAGGCCATATTGACTGAATTTAGACAATAAAATTTTATAGCGGTACGCTTCTAGGAGGTATCTTAATGTGGGTCTCAGATTTCTTGAAAAGGGTCATGCTTAATTCTCATTTTTTAATAATATCAGTTTACTTATGGGTGGTAGTTTTTTTTTCAAAATATAAGTAGTAATCAGATTTATTTGTTGGTACAACTAATGTTTTCTATACTCTAATTGCCAAGTAAACAGTTATCTCTTGAAAATTGAAAAGTCTCAAAAATGAAACAAAGATTTTTTGTTGGCCGAGAACAAAAAAGGAAAAAACAACTAGCTCAACTCTTCGATTTTTGCACTCACTTTTCAGTAAGAAAAAAACAACTAGCTGAAACCATGTTGACTGAAATTATATAAAAATTAGTATTAATTTTTTAATGAGAACGATACATAGCAAGAAAGAAAAAAAAAACCTAAGACTAGTTCTCTTTTTTTAGCTAATTGATTTATTATTGTTTCCTCAATATTTGGATATGATATAATTTTTTTGGGCCAAGGGGTCATGATATGGTTAAACAAAGAAAGAAAAGTTTTTTGTGTAAATATTAATTAAGAGAGAGAAATAGGAATTGAAGAGAGAGAAAAATAATTAAAAAGAAAAAAAAAGTAAAAATAGTCTAGTTGACATGCCATGTAAGATTCTACATACGAGGTGATAAAATAGTGATATATAGCATTACTCATTATTTAATGCTATAAATTTTCCAAGATACAATAATCTTTGTTTGATAATAAGAACACTCCAAATTTCAAAACATAGTTGATAAGGGGGTATCTCGAGTTGGGAAAGCTTGGATGGGTTTTTTTTGACCTGAACTAATTGACCCAGTTCCTACTTGACCCGTATGGTTTCCCTCAAGCCTGATCGTCGCATCAGACAAGACATAAAGTTCAACACCCAGCTCGGACCAAAGGGTAATAGCTTTGTCCGTCAGATAATAGCTTTGTCCATTGGGTACACAGCTCAAGCAGCAAGTTACGTGTCGGGAAGCATTAGACATTAATTGCTGTCCGGACCTAGGATTAGTATAAATAGAGATTTTCTCTTCATTTATGAGGTAACTCGTACATTTATTACTGTCAACTACCTATCGTCGAGCTCAGACATACTAATCATTCTCAGATCCGAGGGGAAAGAACGGGTCGCTAACCCTGCGATTCCTCTTCTTGTTTTGCAGGTCAGGTAGCTTGAGGTTGAAATACTGAGCTTGGGCAGACACATATTTTACACCCTCATCAGTTGGCGCCGTTTGTGGGAATCGTAGTTTCCTTACCTTCCTATTAACCCACTGAGAAAACCACTATGGTGAATACAATAAGCCATAATCGTGGGGCCGAAGACCTTCCCTCTAAGAACGGGATGCACGAAACGGCCCCCAGAGTAAATACAACCCAAGCCCACGCTAGGCCGAGCCAACATATACACTTAGCCACAAATACATCCCAGCCCGGAGCAGTAGACCCAACGGCTTCTGTAAGTCTCAAGTCTATAAGTCTCAAGGTAAAATTGTTGTATCACATGTTCAGATAGTTTCAAGACACGGTGACCCACCTTGCTGCAAATCAGGCAGCTCTACCACCGCACCGACTCCAAGTTCATATAGTCGACCCGAGGCAGGGATGAGCACGGACCAAAGCTGATGATCAAAGCTCCTTGAGACCTGTTGACCGTCCCGAGGTAACAAAGGGGAAGACGACAGTTCGTGTAGAGCCTAAACCAACCAAGACTGCTGTGGCAATTGCCAAGGTTGTCCATCAACTCGAAGTCAGCCCATTATCCTTGGATATTTTGGCCACTCATTTTCCTTTTGGAAACCAAACGCGCAGTCTGGCCATGTACAATAGAGAGGGAGACTCGACCAGCCATCTAAGAAACTTCGATCATCACATGACCCTTCATGATATGCCCAACGCAGTGAAGTGCAAAGTATTCCCAACTACATTGGTGGGGAACACATTGACTTGGTACCAAGGGCTTCCATCGGGGTCGATAGATGCATTTTCTAAGATCGCAGAGGCATTCTTAGGTCAATTCCTAGGAAGTCAGAGGCCGGCCCATCACACTTCATCCTTCTTGGTGGTTAAACAACAGAAGAGGAAGACCTTAAGGTCTTACACGGCTCGATTCAATGAAGAGTCCCTAAGAATCCCTTGCCTCGAGGATTCTATGGCACTGATGGCCTATCAAACTGGACTCAGGTCGGGAGCCTGCATATCGTCATTGGCCATCGATCCAGTGAGCATTATAGCTGACCTAATGGTCAGGTCTCAGGGGTATATCCATGCTGAGGAGATCTATCAGGCGAAGAGGGACAATGATAAAGAGATATAGTCAGCAAAGAAGGGAGAGTCTTCTGCGCCAAAGGGTTAGCCCGGGAGTAAAGCCCAAGGTAATGCCAAGGGGAAGCAACAGCATAGGAGGCAAGAGCCGAGGTTCACGGTGTTTACTCCCCTTAACACCTTAGGGGAGCAAATCCTAATGGAGGTGCAAGCTCACTACAACATACTTCATCCCCGTCTTATGGGATATCGGCCAGAGAGGAGGTCAAAGAACAAGTTTTGTCGATTTCACAATGATTTCAGACACAACACTAAGGATTGCAAAGAGTTGAAGTAGGAGATTGAGGCTCTGATTACCCGAGGGCACTTGAGGAGGTATATCTCAGGATCGCTGCCCCAGAACCCAGATCAACGATGGGGAAAAGATAGGGAAAGAAGCCCCCCGAGACGAGCAAGAAGTAGAGTTCGTCAAGATGTAATCGAGACCATTGCTGGAGGTTTTACCTCGGGAAGGGAAACCTCAGCAGGGTGGAAGGGATACTTCCGAGCTAGACGTGAATAGAGACCCATTGCTGGAATAACCCAAGGTCTTAAAAGGATGACTTTCTCCTTGGATGACTTAGAAGGGGTATTACTCCCACATGATGACCCCTTGATGATTAGTGCAACAATCTTAAACCACATAATCAGAAGAATTATGGTGGATACAGGGAGCTCGGCGGAGGTGATATTCCTAAAGACCATTGAGCAGTTGGGGATGGATCGAAGCAGGTTAAGACCGATGCGAGGGACTTTGGTAGGATTCACCAAGCACGGGTACAAGGCTGAAGGGATAATCAACCTCCTACTGACTCTAGAGGCAGGAAACAAACGTGCTACCATGCAAGCTAACTTTATTGTGATCGATTGTAACTCTACCTACAATGGAATATTGGGTCAAATAGCTTTGAACCATTTCAGGGCGGTTCCCTCAACCTATCATCAGATGCTGAAGTTTTTTACCCCCATGGGGATTGTAAAGCTTAGGGAGCACAGCTTTCAGCTCGGGAATGCTATGAAACCTTCTTACGCCCCGAAGTATCAAGCAAATTAGAACCCGGACCTCCCCGAGGAGAAAAGAGATGCCAAGCATGGTAGCCCAGTTGAGGACTTACAGGAAATCCAACTGTCAGATGATATCAAGAAAGCTAAGATCGGGAGTGAACTTCCTGACTACCTTAAGCAAGGTATATCCCGGTTCCTTTTGCAAAATGAACATATATTTGCTTGGTCTCTCACTGATACGACAGGTATCGACCTGAGCGTAATTGAGCATCATCTGGATGTCAAGCCCGATTACGACCCAGCGCAATAAAAGCGCCAACACTTCCATTATGATAAGCAGAAAATTATATTTGAAGAAGTAGATAAGTTGATTGACGCATGCCATATACGGGAGATAATATATCTGACTTGGTTGTCAAATATGGTACTAGTTGCAAAGACCTCGGGCAAGTAGAGATTGTGTATTGATTTCACCGACCTGAATAAGGCATGCCCTAAGGATTTTTTTCCATTGCCTTGGATTGATCAGATGATTGATGCCACCTCGGGATATGAGTTACTTACCATCATAGATGCCTTCAAAGGGTACAACCAGATCAAGATGGCCCCCGAGGACCGAGAGAAGACAACTTTCATAACCAATAAAGAGTTCTATCATTATGAGGTCATGCCATTCGTTCTCAAGAATGTCGGGGCCACTTACCAGCGAATGGTAAACAAGGATTTCAAGTCTCAGATTGGGAAGAATATGGAGATCTATGTAGATGACATGCTAGTCAAAAATAAGAAAGCTGAGGACCACATCTTTGACCTGGAAGAAGCCTTCGCCACCATGAAGAAGTTTGGGATCAAGCTGAATCTAGAGAAATGTGCTTTTAGGGTTAAGGCCAGGAAGTTTCTAGGGTTCATAGTTACAGCTCGAGGGATCGAGGCTAACCTGCAAAAGATTCAAGCTATCTTAGACTTAGTACCCCTAAGCTACATCAATGATGTACAAGAACTCACAGGCAGGGTAGCTGCCTTGAGTCGGTTCATGACCATGTCAGCTGACAAGTGTGTGCCACTTTTCATGGTTCTTAGGAACCCCAAGAATTTTGAATAGACGGAGGAATAATAGAAGGCATTTGACGATCTAAAGAAGTACCTGATGTGATTGTATTTGAGTACTCAAACCTTGGTATTTGTACTATATTTGCATCTTAAACTTAGGGATAATTGCAACACTTTTATACTTTCGATGCAATGTAGGAGAATACCGAAAAGTGAATGTTCAGACCCAAAATGATCCAAAAAGCAAGTCAAGAAGTGGAGAATGGGGAAAGCATGAGAACTGGTAGAAGAATAAAGCCGATAGAGACGGAATATGACTGAAACTAGTGCATAATCAGACTCGAAATGCTAAAAATAGTCCAAAAATACCTTGGTCAGCGCTCGGTCAAAGTCCGGTCATAAGTCAACATTCAAGCCCAGAAAGTCAGCAAAAGAAAGCTCGAGCGCGCCCTTCTGGCACTCGAGCGCCCTGCACGAAAATTCCACCATATTCCAGAAGAAAACACGTGGTGATAATTCAGCGATACAGTAGAAGGGCGCTCGAGCGCCTCTCACCGGCGCTCGAGTGCTCCTCAGGAAGCTTCCGGAGCCGCCACGCGTCGAAAAATCAGCGGACCAAAAAGAAGGGTGCTCGAGCGCGCCTCTGTTTTTCTACCTATAAATAGCCCCCCTCTCACCGAAAATATAAATTAATTTTGGATTTTGGTTATTTTTAATCAATTTTTGAGTTAATTCTAATTAGTTTTAGTCGTAGTTGTATTTAATTAATTAGTAGGATACGGGAGAAATATCACATAGGTAGTTCTTATTCGGAGAAATTTTTCCCGAATAGCTACTATTGGGGGAAGTCTGACCCAAGTAGTTATTATTCGGGAGAGGTTTTACCCGAATAGCTTTTAATAAGAAAGCTCTTATTTGGAAGAAACTCATCCCTAGTAGTTCTTATTCGGGGGAAATTAGCTCTGCTGGAATAGCTACTTTGCGTCGGATCTCTAATCAAATTTTGGGGATCAGAAATACGCGTTCGTCAATATGGGGAAGCCTTTCTTGACTCTCTCTTATTTACATAACTCGTATTCATTTATGTCTGAGTAGATTGATATCTATGGGTGAATATTGTAAATGATAGTATTTTAATATATGGTCTCGGATTTAGCTTATTCAATTCATATTGCAATGTATGGCTTGTTTTAATTCAGTATTCATACATAATGCTTTTAAAGTAGATGTTATGAATGCTTTACTTTTGTATCATAATGTTATACTTGTAGTTAATGTTATGATTGCGTTACTTTAGTATCATATAACTGTTTTAATCATGAATCTATAGGTTGTACCATAGATTCCATGAAACTATAGGTTGTACCATAGTTTTCATCTGCAGGTTAGTTCCTTAGTTTAGTTTGCAAATGAACTAAGTAGATTAACTAGGTATATAACATTTAGCTTAACCGGGTGTATGCTTGTAGCTTAAGCCCTTGCAGAATTGGATAACCTAGATACCGAGCCTATATTAAATTGCCTCATTTACATATTCCAACCCCTAGATCACTACCCTTCGTATTCAACTAATAGTTACTTTAATTTAGATAACTTAGTTAGTTGTAGTTTAATTTACACTCTGATTGCAAAACCTATCACTTAAGCATTTTAAACACTTTCATACTACTTCACTAACTTAACTAACGAGCTTCCCTGTGGTACGATTCCGCACTCAGAGCACACTATACTACAAAGATCTGTGCACTTGCGGGTATTTTAACTTGGTTGTTTTACACAGATTTTAACACACACGTCTGATCACATCAGTACCTCTCTTCCCCACCTCTGTTTTCCTGACCCGAGGAGGGGGACAAGCTGGTAATATATCTGGCATACTCGGGTACAGCGGTGGCAACTGCGATGGTCCAGGAAGAAAGCAAGGATCAGAAGCCTATTTACTATGTTAGCAAAACTCTTAGAGGTGCCGAGATGAGATACTCCTCTTTGGAGAAGATTGCTCTGGCCTTGGTCACGGCGTCCAGGAAGTTGAGGCCCTATTTTGATGCACATGTTATTAAGGTGATGACCGACACGCTGTTCAAGTTAATTCTGCATAAACCAGAGGCCTCAGGTAGACTTCTCAAGTGGGCAGTAGAATTGAGTCAATTGACATATCTTATCAATTGAGGATGGCGATAAAGGCCCAGATAGTTGCTGATTTTGTAGTATAATGCAATGGACGAGTAGTGTGCTGGTGCAAGCAACCAAAAATAAAACCTATAGTCCTAAAGATAAATGTAGTAGTGCGAGCAAGGATCATTCCCAAATAGAGTGTCTAGCCTAGTTTTATGCTACGTGAACAAGGTTGAGGGGGTTGAGTATAATGAAAAATTAAGAAAAACAACTGAAATTGAAAATATCAAATTTAATCAAGAAGACGAACCTTGGTCTAAGTCAACATCCATCATCGAAATCTTGTAACTAATCATTGATGCAATTATATATCAATTCAAACTTTAAATATTCACCGTTGGAATTATTTTCCTATATCTACTTAATGGTAGTTAATCAGAATACATGCAACCTAATTAACCCTAACTATTAAACAACCTTAGTCATGCACTAAAAGTTTAATCTAGTAGCAGCCTTAAGAATTAGAGAGATCGATGAAACTAAACAACACAAGCACAAATGGTTGCATTTAATTTAGTTGAACATTCTTCCTAAGATCTAATAATCTCTGACGTAGCAAATCATTAAATCCTAGTCACTTCGCAAGTTAGAGGGATCAAATAATTACGGATTTGATATATCACCTAACAATAGATTATAACGAATAATAAACTAGTAAGCCTCCTAGCAATCAAACGTGTTAATCATAAAATTAACACAGAAGAACATTCAATACTTAAAGCATAAATTGAACAATAAAAACTAATTAGATCTCACAATTTTCTAGATTCCGAGGCTTCAGTTTCTTTCGACCAAGAATAAAAGCTTAGCCACACAAGGCCATAAAGAAATTAAGAAGGAGAAGAGGGGAGAAAGAGAGGTGGTCGAAATCTTATGATTTCTCCCCGTATTTATAGTTTGTGAGGCCTACAAAATAATTGAATCCTAATCTAAATAAAATAAGGAAAATATTAAAGATAATGTA
This sequence comes from Ehretia macrophylla, assembly GCA_037974665.1. NCBI lineage: Eukaryota > Viridiplantae > Streptophyta > Magnoliopsida > Boraginales > Ehretiaceae > Ehretia > Ehretia macrophylla. Next base: position 12,750,687 of record CM075768.1, read on the forward strand.
AAGTAAAGTCCTAATATAACTAGGAAAATCTTAAATCAGCTAGAATAGTCCTAATATAATTAGGATAGCTAAAATATTTAGAATTTTCGTGCACCACCTCATCCACCATCTACTAGAAACTTCTAGATAGGGAACATTCCAGAATGTTAAATAGCACAGGTGCAGCAATTTCACGCCCAATTTTGACCTTGATGCAGCCAGTATCTCTCAAAACTCAAAACAAGAAAGCTGTAGATCTTCTTCTTGGCTTTCCATATCATCTTGAATCGTCTCAATTGGAGCTCAAATGAGAGAGTCATGTCCAAAAAATGAAGCAGTGTTGGAGCTATCCAAAATTATGCGATTTAACTTCGTTTTGCACTTAATGCCTCTATTTGCATCCTAAATCAAAATATAAGAATAATGAGTACATTTAGGCATCAAATAGGTGTAAAAGATTAAACATTAAGTGAAAAAATATGACATTTTGTATTCTTATCAAATTCCTCCACACTTAACCATTACTCGTCCTCGGGCAAAACTCAGATTCCCAAGAATACCAAAGCTGCAACGCAATCAACAAAGAACAACCAAGCTCTTTAAAACTCATAACATATCATGAACAAACATTCTTAACCAACTTATAATTACTTAGTAAGCATTCTCACTTGAAGATGGAGTCAACTGAATACGCAGACCTTCACAGGATTAAACACTCGACTCTCATGTGTTTGAAGGGTATGTGTTTCGCTCAAATTCATTCCAATGAAAATGATCTACCATAGGCTTCCATATCTTCTCATTTTCCACCACTAAGACCACATGCATAACATGAATCATAAGGGCTTTTCAAGGGTTGTAACGGGGCTTAAGAACCAAGATGGGAAATATTTAAGAATGTAGCTTTAAAGCCATCGAAACTAGCAAAGCAAAAATGAATCAACTCAAGCTCGAATATATAAGATGTGTAAAAACCAATCACTCCATTCAACAGCTTCCTCCTTTGTATATATCATGTATAAACAGAACCCTTTCTTGAAATTTTTAGGAAGAATTATGAACATGAACAGTTTAAAAGAAATTTTCTTTATCACTTTCTTTCTTCTTTGTCTTTTTCTCTCTTTTTTTTATTATTATTTTTTTCCTTCCTCTTTTTTTTATTTTTTTATTTTTTTCCTCACCAAAATTATACCAACAATGGAACTCACAAATTGAGAATGAAAACATGTTCCATTTCACCAGTTATAGTCATACCACAAATCCAGACACCCCTACACTTATTTCTTGCACACCCATACATATCATAACGTTGAACAATGTTCCACTAGTCCAAAAGCTTGGGTAAGACATTGTTTTTCGGGTTTAAAGCTTATAACGTGGGTTCACAATAAACAAGGTCAATAAAGCTCAAAGGGGTTTAACAAAGGGAAAAATCAATTACAAGGTAGGCTAATTGGTTTATGTAGCTAAATCAAAGAAGGTCTTAATCATGTTCATGCATGCATGTGTCAATGTAACATCGAAGAGAATCAAGGGAAGGGAAGTTCTAGAGAAACAAATCCATGGAAGAATATCTCTCATGAAAGAAAATAGTGAGACTGATTATGGATGTGTCAGTCTAAAGGCTCAAAATCTCACCAGCTTTTGTCTAGGAAATTCAGTCACTACCACGCTCAAGGAAAATAACTAGACTAATTAATTTTAAATGGAAAGAGTACTTATTCAATCATGTTCTAAATCTTTCAAGTTTAATTGTACCTTGTTCATGCCATGCACAAAAAAAAAAAAAAAAAAAACCATTGAAAACCACAATATTTTTTTAAAACAAATTAAAACACAACCTAAATCCCCTCCCTCACACTTAAAAATTTCATTGTCCTCAATGAGTAAAAACAAACTTTTAAATTTATGCAAATATGAATAGAAACATGAAAGCAAGTGAGGAAAGAGAAATAGAGTCTGTAGGAAGACATACCTGAAGCACCTGTTAGGGAGAAGAAACGTAATGCTTTAAATCTGCAACTATTCAGTGAAGCCCAAGAAAACAAGAAAAAGTAAAATAATCGGCAAAAACAATAATAAAGTACTTTTTTCTTTATTTTTTTCATTTTTATATTTTTCTTTTCCAGCCGATCCTATTTACATCCCCATACAAAGGCTCTGAATTGTGGGAGGTACTAAAGCCGACTCTGTGAAACAATAAAAATGTCGAACTAACTAATACCTTAAAAAAAAATTAAAATACCTGGATCTATTTAACGTCAGTCAGTAAGAAAAACTTTCCTTGGGTTGCCTCCCAAGCAATGCCTTTGTTTATTGTCATTGTCTCGACTCAATGCTTCTTTCTTCAATCAGGATTATCAAGGTCTAATTTGTCCATATTCTCCTCGTGAAAAGACTTCAAATCTGGAATAGGTTTCTGCGGAAAAACATTCAATGCTACAACAGTGTCCTACAAATCAGTAATCAAGGCTAACCCCTCATTCTCTTCCTCAAGATGCTTACAAATGAAAACTTCCAATCCACTTTTTTCACCAAGTTCTTTTACTTCCTATGCTAAGGAATCAATCACGTCAATAGAATAAACATGATTATCATCACTAGGATTGTCATTACCATGATATTTTATGGCATCATAAATATTAAACTAAATAATCTCACCATTAAATTTCATGGTAAGTGTGCTACTATGAACATCTATCTTAGTCTTGGAGGTCTTTAAAAATGGTCTGCCTAACCAAATACGAGTAGTTTGATCACCATTCCCCATATCAAGCACATAGAAATCAATAGAAAAAACCAAATCATTAACTTGCACAACAACATCCTCAACTATCCCCTTCGGATAGATATTAGATCTATCAGCCAATTGAATTACGACACTAGTTTTATTCAAAGGTCCAAGTTTTAAAGAAGCATATATAGAATATGGCATGACATTAATAGAAACTCCTAAATCTATCATGGCCTTTTCAAATCTAGTGTTATCTATTGTACAAGGGATAGTAAACATACTTGGATCTTCGCACTTTGCAGGGAGTTTTCTTTGAATAATTGCAGAAACATTCCCCCCTACTCACACCTTTTCACATCCTTTAAGTTTCTATTTCCTCTTAATTGTACATAGCTTTTTCAAGAATTTAACATAACGAGGTACTTGTTTATTAGCACTTAACAATGAAATATTTACCTCGCATCCACGAAAAGTCTCATATAAATTGCTATTTCGCTCATATTTTCGAGATCCTGTTAAAGCCGAAGGAAAATGGGGTATTGGTTTATAATCAAAAATAGGCAGAAACTCATACTTATGCACATCATCGTCAATGATATTTTTCTTCTTTTCTTGCTTCAACGATACAAGGGTCGTCTTTACTGGAATCTCAAGCTCTTTACCACTTCTCAAAACGATTGCACTTATATTTTTTATTTGATTTACTACTATTTGAAAGGGTAATTTTCTCGAACTTTGTGCCTCTAGTCGACTAATTGCAGTTATCATCTGGCTCACCTGATTGTTCAAACTTTGAATACTGGTCCTCGCCTCTTATTGAAATTGTTTCGTCTCCTGTTGAAATTACAAAGTACTAGTGGCAAGAGACTTAACAATTCTTCTAAAGACATACCTGAATTAGACGTTTGGCCTGATTATTGATATGGTTGTTTATACTGCTAAAAACTTGGGCGATTCTGAGTTGTGGACTGATTTGCTTGTGAATTCCCATAGCTAAGATTGGGGTGATCCCTCCATCCTGGATTATATATGTTCGAAAATGGAATATACTTACTTTGTGGTTGTCCAGGAAAACCACCAGTCGTATTCACTTGCTCAATGGGCTCCTCTTGAAGAGTTGGGCACATATCGGTTAGATGCCCTACTATCGAGAAAATCCCATAAGCCTTTGCCGTTTGCATATTACCTACATCCATTTAACGAACAAGAGAAGTCAGACTTGCAATATGTTCTTCAAGGGCGGAAATATTTACCTCATTACCACGCTTAGGTGGATGGTTAAGCTTAGTGCCAAATTGTTGAGAATTGGCCGCCATATTTGCAATCAATTTTTTCGTTGCCTCTGGAGTTTTATCCACCAAAGCTCATCTGCCCGCGACATCAATTATACTCCTATTAGTGGGTAGAAGGCCCTCATAGAAATACTGGATAAGTAGTTGCTCACTAATCTGAGGATGGGGGCAGCTCACACATAACCTCTTGAAACATTCCCAATATTCGAGCAGAGACTCCCTGCTATGCTGCCTTATACCACTTTTTTTTTTCAAATGTTGGTCGCCTTTGAAGCTGGGAAATACTTCTCCAAGAACAACCTTTTCATCTCATTCCATGTGGTAACACTCCCGGAAGGTAGATAATAGAGCCAATCCTTAGTCGCATCCTTCAAAGAAAATAGAAAGACTCTTAGTTTGATCTACTCGTCAGTCACTCCCGTGGGCTTCATACTTGTGCAGACCACATGAAGCTCCTTTAGATGCTTGTGAGAATCTTCACCTACAAGGCCATGAAAAGTAATATTAGCATCTAAAGTAGGAAACGTTATGCATAAGGGTTGTTGATCAAATGAGGGACGGTAAGCTCCTTCAAAGTTCTATTTCCAGCCATAAATTCCTCATCTTCTAAATCAGAATCGCTAGCAAATAGGGAATCAACAACTAGTTCGTTCTCTTCATAATCTTTCCGAGCTTTCTTTCTTAACCTGCACGCAGTTTTTTCTATTTTTGGATCGTATTGCAAATCACCTTGATTAGTAGATCGAGTGACAATCATACAATCAAGGAAACACTGATAAACCATGAGAAACAAAGCAAGAAAAAGAAATCAAGAGTAATAAGAAAAATTAAAAATCTACGCAAAAATGAAAAAAAGGCCTAAAAATCCTAGTAAACGATGGAATTTAGCCTCAAGATGGTGGGGCATGTAAGTCCTTAGGACTAACAATTCTTGCTCAAAACGTCATTTTCCTTCAAAAAAGTAAAGTTTCGAGACCTAATTCTAACACAATTTTAAAAACTGCTGAAATTGTAACGATAAAAAATACATTTTTTTTTAGATTTCAAGAACGAAATAAAAATAAAAATAAAAAAACACAAAAATAAACTAGAATAACTCCCGGGCAATGGCACCAAAATTTGGTGTACTGTCACAGGCAACCAAAAATAAAACTTATACTCCTAAAGATAAATGTTGTAGTGCAAGCAAGGATCGTTTCCAGATAGAGTATCTAGCTTAATTTTATGCTACGTGAACAAGGTTGGGGGGGGGGGGGGTTTGAGTATAACAAAAAATGAAGAAAAACATCTAAAATTGAAAATATCAAATTTGATCAAGAAGACGAACCTTGATCTAAGTTAACATCCACCATCGGAATCTTGTAACTGATCATTGATGCAAGTATTTATCAATTCAAACTTCAAATATTCACTGTTGGAATTATTTTCCTATCTCTCCTTAATTTTAGTTAATGAGAATACACACGACCTAATTAACCCTAACTACTAAACAACCTTAGTCACACACTAAAAGTTTAATCTAGTAGCAGCCTTAAGAATTAGAGAGATCGATGAAGCTAAACAACACAAGCACAAGCAATTGCATTTAATTTAGTTGAACATTCTTCCAAAGATGTAATAATCTCAGACTCAACAAATCATTAAATCCTAGTTTCTTCGCAAGTTAGAGGGATCAAACAATTGCGGATTTGATATCTAACCTATCAATAGATTATAACGAATAATAAACTAGTAGGCCTCCTAGCAGTCAAACGAGATAATCATGAAATTAACACAGAAGAACATTTAATACTTAAAGCATAAATTGAATAATAAAAACTAATTAGATTTCACAGTTTTCTTGATTTTGAGGCTTCAGTTTCCTTCGACTAAGAATAAAAGCTTAGCCACGCAAGGCCATAAAGAAATTTTGAATGAGAAGAGAGAAGAGAGAGAGGTGGTCGAAATCTTATGATTTATCCCCTTATTTATAGTTTGTAAGACCTACAAAATAATGAAATCCTAATCTAAATAGAATAAGGAAAATATTAAAGATAATATAAAGTAAAGTCCTAATATAACTAGGGAAATCTTAAACCAGCTAGAATAGTCCTAATATAATTTGGATAGTTAAAATAGTTAGAATTTTCGTGTACCACCTTATCCACCATCTACTAGAAGCTTCTAGATAAGGAACATTCTAGAACGTTAAACAACACAGGTGCAGCAATTTCACATCCAATTTTGACCTTGATACAACCAGTATCTCTCAAAACTCAAAACATGAAATTTGCATATCTTCTTCTTGGATTTCTATAGCATCTTGAATCGTCTCAATCGGAGCTCAGAGGAAAGAGTTATGCCCAAAAAATGAAGTAGTGTCGAAGCTGTCCAGAATTATGCGATTTAACTTTGTTTTGCACTTAACGCCTTCAATTGCATTCTAAATCAAAATATAAGAATAATGAGTACATTTAAGCATCAAATAGGTGTAAAAGATTAAACATTTATGGAGAAAAATATGACATTTTGTATTCTTATCAATGAACTGAGCATAATCATGAGGAGGTTTGAAAGGTTCAAGTTGATGGGGCATCGGGCAAGTCAGGGAATGGAGCCTGGGTAGTGATTCTCGACTCAATTGGGCATGAACACCAATATTCACTGAAGTTCACATTCCTGACCTCAAACAACGAAGCTGAGTATGAGGCGCTATTAGTAGGCCTAAGGATAGCGGCTTAGCTCGAGGCTCAAATTATAGAGATGTATACCGATTCCCAGTTGATTACCAATCAAGTGTTGGGTGAAGTTGAAGCTAGGGATGTTGTGATTCTTGCATACCTCGATAAGGTGAATGAGTTGACCTTAAGTTTTCGTAGATTTTCGGTACAACAAATCCTGAGGGAAAAGAACGTCAAAGCTGATGCCTTGTCCAAGTTAGCGGCAGGGGAGAACCGACCAGCGTTAGTTCATGTTAAGGAAATTTTCGAGCCAAGTGTCCAGGTCTGTGGATAAGCAATCTCAAAGTTGAATGTGAGCCTGAATTGGACTAAGCTAATCTTGGACTTCTTCGAGGAGGGTATAGTCCCGAATGATAAGCAAGCGACTCAGAAAATAGAGCGGCAGACTTCAAGGTTTGTGATCGTGGTCGGGTAGCTATATAAGAGGGCCTATACATGGCCTTTTTTGAAATGTATGAGACCCGAGGAAGGAAATTATATATTGAGAGAAATACACGAAGATATATGTGGGAATCACATCAGAGGTAAAGCTTTGGCTCGAAAAGCCTTGAGGTAAGGGTATTTTTGGCTGACCCTGGAGCAAGATGCCAAGAAATTCGTAAAAAGATGTGATACTTATCAGCGATTTGCCAATATTCAAAGGAAACCCGCAGTTGATCTGATGATAACGTTGAGCCCATAGCTATTCTACCAATAGGGTCTGGACATCATTAGGCCACTTTCGAATAGTGTGGGGCAGAAGAAGCATGATTTTGTGGCTGTTGACTACTTTACTAAGTGGCCCGAGGCAGAGGCTGTGGCAAGAATCACTAACAAGGCAACTTGGAGCTTTGTTTGAAGGTTCATTATTTGCCGATTTGGGATATCCAATGTCATGGTAACTGACTATGGCAAACAGTTTGATAGTGCATACTTCCGAGGGAAATGTGCCAAGATCGGAATTGACCTTAGATTCTCATCTATTGCTCATCCTCAATGTAATGGCCAAGTCAAGGTAACTAATAGATCTATTTTGTAGGGTCTGAAAACCAAGTTAGGAGAGTCAAAAGGACAATAGGCGGTGATACTTTTCAAAGTCCTGTGGGCTCATCCTACCACACCCAGCTCAGTGACGGGAGAGTCGCCCTTCAATCTGACTTTTGGCATGGAAACAGTTCTGGCAGTGGAGATCGGGTCTCTTACCAGTAGGACCCTTCTCCACGATGAAGAAATAAAAGGATCTAGGATCCGAGAATAGCTTGATTTGGCTAAAGAATTACAGACCAAAGCCCAGGTCAGGATGCTGGCCAGCAAGATGGCGATAGAGAGAGCTTTTGCAAAACAAGTCAAGCCCAAATCAATCAAGGAAGGGGATCTGGTTCTGAGAAGAGCCATCTTCAAACCGAACCCAGGAGGTAAGCTATCTTTGCTCTAAGAGGAACCATACCAAGTGGCAAAAGAGTGCTCCGACCTGGAACCTTCTATCTTGTTGATAAATATAGAAAACAACTGAGAAATTCTTGGAATGCCGATCATTTAAATCGCTATTTTGTGTAATTACTGAGCCGAACAAAATGTACTAAAATCTTTTAAAATGCCAAGTCTATGTTTTTTTACATACTTGTGAAATTTTGTACATCTTTCGGAGGTTGGTATATTTCATTAAGTTTAAATCAATAACGAGGTCGCGATAGTTAACACATTTGTTATTTGATAAAATTAACTTGGCTAATTAGCTGAATGCATGCTAGACACATTTATGGCCCAATGCGAGACAAGTTCGTGATGATACACACTCATAAGCTTAGACCAATTAGGCCGCTCCGAGCCTAAGACTAATTGAGGTTGTTATGGGAAAACACTCAATGAACGCCCAGCTAGGGTACAACATCAATATAAGGTTGTGATCTTACACTTATTCATTAATTATTGAAGGTCCAGCTCGGATCCAATATCAATTTGACTCGGTTAAATCTCAAAGTTTAACAAACGCCCAGCTCGGGTAAGAAATCAATACAAGGTCATGTTATCACACTTGTTCATTGACTAATAACGGTCTAGCTTGGATCCTACATCAATTTGACTTGATTGTCTTAATTTTTAACTTATGCTCAGATCGGGCATAACATTAATACAAGTTCGTGATTTCACACGTAAAGTTTAATGAATCCAACTTGGATCTACTGTGGGTTTAATTCAATTTCGTATTGATTAGTTCCCGACTTAATTTACTTTGTAGAAATTGAAAGGCGCATTCAAGAGGAACAAAGTAAATAAAACCAAATTGAAAGAAAATTGAACATAACTTTATTGATAATAAGCAGAAAAAGTACAAAGGGAACCACATCGGGCCATAGTACGTCTGAAGACCAAAAATTCTAAGATCTAAGAGGCTTGGCAAAGCTAGAGACAGCAGCCTTGGTAAGGGGGTCCATGCCATGAGTGTCCTCTTCCTTGCCCTGGGACTCTTCGCCAAGTTGGTCGACCCTTTTCTCTATGTGTCACTTGATCTCTGCAACTGCAGCCTTGAGGTTGGGAGCCAACTCGGGGATCTACTAGAGTCATCAGAGGGGGCCTCCACAATCTCGATGAAGCCCGTCTTGATATGAGGGTAAAAGGTTTTTGCCCTCTCCCTGGTTGTGAGTTGGCCTCGGAAATATCCCTCGGCGAAGTCGAGCTTGGATAGGTCGTCAGCATATTCGCCCAAGAACTGAGTCCCTTCCTCGTCATCCTTAAAGGCTTGGACGGCCTTCTCACCATTGGGTCTGACTTTGTTGATGAAATCTTGGAACTTCTAGTCAGACTCCCTTTTCTCAACTCGGGCCTTCTTGAACTCTTGGGCATGGACCTCCCCCAGTTGGGTCTTCTCGGTCTCGAACCCCCATTCCTTGGCCTTGATTTCCTCCTTCAAGCGCAAGATCTCTGCCGCATCCTTCTTGAATCTCTTCTTGGCCTTCTCCTTTTGGGACGCCAGCGCGGCTATAGCCTCTTGGTACTTATGCTCGAGCTCGAGCAAATAAGTTTGCGCCTGGCTTATGATTTTGAGCATGGAGAGGGTATGGGACTCGATCTAAAAAGACCAAAGAAAATAGGGGGTTAGTTGAAAGAAATTCCCGACTTGAGAGAGTTAGAAAATCAGGGGACTTATGGTATCCATGGCCGTTCGTAGATCAAATGACACCTAATCATAAGGGATCTTGCTGAGCTTGGGATCCTGGACGATCGAGATGGCAGTGGCCACCGCCGTGAAGATGGCTTGACCCTTTTTGGAACGCTGGACCTCTACAGCTTTCCCAAGGTCACCATCTTGAGGTCGGGACCTCTTCTTCTAAAGGGACACATAACCTTGATTACGGGCAGCAATTAATGCTTAAAGCTGCTCGACACTGTTTATACCTGCCCGAGCTCAATATCCAGCGGATAAAGCTATTGTCCAACTGTTAAAGCCATGTATTGCCTTTATGTCACATCTGACATGACTACCAAGCTAAGGAAATGGTGCGGGTAGGATACGGGTTGAGTTGCACAACTCCAGGTCGAGGAAGTATGCTCCATCTCGGGATTCACTCCCATATCAGTAGTTATAACTATAAGGATAGAAACAAGGAAAAAAAGACTATATTAGATTTTGAAATGGCATATGACCTTATTCCTACCAACATCGTCTTTGAGAAACAAGAGGAAAACTTTATCACCTATAAGAGTGGTTATTCAAGGACCCATATGAGTATCTTTTTATAAAGAAAAGAGTAAATGCTACTGATGGTCTCATATGTTTGGGAATTTTGACACTTTAATCCCGGATCTTTTAAAATGATCCTTTTAGTCTATAATGTATATTAAGTGTGACGTTTTTAGTCCAGTTAACTTAAATCGTTAACTTCTTAACCTTTTTAACACGTGATAATTGCACATGTACACACTTGGATTGTCAAAAATGCCCTTAAAAGTTAAGTACCATCTAACACGTGTGTAGGTCACATGTTAAAAACTTGACGGTTTAAGTTAGTTGGATCAACGACAACACACTTAAGATACATTAAGGAGTAAAAGCATTATTTTGAAAAATATGGGACCAAAGTGTTAAAACTCCCAAACATATGGACCACTAGTGGCATTTACTTAAAAAAATAGATTGTTTGGACTTATCAAGATTCTAAAATTGAAGAAAAAGTCTAACCACCCAGCATAAATTGTTGATTATAGATAAACACCTTTAAAAGTATGTACGTGTAGAAGTTTTTTGCTGACTAAGTGGTGGAAGCTAAACGGTAAGAGGAAAATATTGTTTAAGGATAAGAGATTGGAGGAAAGTGTTTGGAAGGCTTATAAGAAAGCTAATGATTGAGGGACATAATTTAGAGAACACATTCAGCTTCTCCATATTTGAAGAATCTGAAATTTAGTTTATCGAATCTTTGGTTTTCAGGGAAGGAAGTAAAGAATCTATTAAAGTAAGTTTGAATCAACAGTTTTCGTACATGTAAGGAAGAGAGGTTTTAAGGCTATTTTTAGAGAGAGCTTAATGCCAACTCTAGCAGCTCATTTATTTTTTCCCTTAAATTTAGGAATTTAGTCATTCTTCTATTTATTTGGATCCCTATTTTAGTCAATCCTTTATTTTGAAAATTTCTATTTAGTTTCACTCCAACAGTTTATTTATTTTAAATAATTTCTTATTTTAAGAAATCCCTATTTCAATTTTATTCCAATATTTTCTTTACTTTTATTCAATTTTCTATTTCAGTTTTACTTCAACACCTTCTCTATTTTAGTATTCTTAGTCATGGGACCATTGGGATGAATAGGAGATAGGTTTAGCTCACTTAAATTTGGATGAGTGGAAAATTAGTTTAAGAATCGCCTGTTATTTAGGCTCCGTTTGTTTGTGACAAAATAACTTGTTTGTGGAAAATATTTTTCTCTGAAAATATTTTTTTGAAAAATAAAATATTTTCCTGAAAAATAGAATACTGGAAAATATTTTTTGGTGTTTTGATGTACAGTGAAAAATATTTTCCGACATTAGATTTTATAAAAATATATATATACAGATAATATATATGTTAACCGTGAGGGTGGGGGTAGGGGGGTCGGGGTAGGGGTGGGGGTAGGGGTAAGGTGTAAGATAGAAAGTAGGGGTAGGTGAGTTCCGAAAAATATTTTCTTCTTCCAAAGTTCATAAAAATATTTTTCCAAACTTTGTACTAGCCGTAATATTTTACTAGAAAATATTTTCCAATTGACCAATTTTTTGATGTTACCCAACACCAAAAATTTGAGCAAAAATAGCCACCATTTTTTATTGGAAACATTTTCCAGTTGACCAAGTTTTTGATGTTGCCAAACACCGGAAAATTAAAAAAATATTTTTTGAAAAAATATTTTACAGCAAACAAACGAAGCCTTAGGGAGAAAAGAACTTATCCTAATTACTATAGCAACCCACAGTACGACCCATTTATGGCCTATCGTGAGATATGTTGGAGAAGGTCTAACAAGTATTCTTATGCATGCAAGGATTGCAGATCACCAAAGAAACCAGACTATGGTAACTTAGAATCCGTGTAGATTTAAACACATGAAGACAGTGCTAAGCCGGAGGTATCACTATCAAGAAAATGACTAGACAAATGCTGGCACGTTAATATTGAAAGTGACATAAATATCAGATAAGGATGAAATTACCGACCTCATCTAAAGGACTCTTATACCCCTAAGGTGCTTTCCAATACGAAGGTAGGACAAGTCTTCCATGGAAGACCTGATCTCCACACCCCGATGACATCCTAAGTTCGACCTCCCGATGACGTCCCAAGTCCTACCTCCCGATGGCATCCCAAATCTTAATAGAATATCGACACACCTCGCAAAATCTGGAGGTGTAAGACTCTCTTTCATCCAAGGGTTATAAATGCGCCCAAACATTCTCTAGGGGAGGTAACTAATTCTTCTATTGAAATTATCTACACTCTCTCTCTTCAAGCACCCAACTAACTTAAGCTTCAGAGTGCTAATACAGGGCACGCCCTCTGTGACTCATTTCCTATTTTGCAGGCTCTCAGGAAGTCAGATTCAGTCAACTTTCCTAATTTAGCCACATGACAAAGGATTCCTACTCAGTAAAATTGATGGTTCGTACGAGAAGCCATGCCAGCTCTGGCGATTTACCACTACATGACAACCATGATCAACAACTCCCTGGAATGACACCAACATGGGAGACAACAACAGTTCCAACCAACGTTACCATCCAAGCTAGAGCGAGTCCAGTAGGAACTTCCAGAACAGCTCAAGGTAAACAGCCAGCTCAAGAGCCAGTGTCTCGTGTTGAGCTTCAAGCTCTTACCCAGCTAGTTCACAACATGAAGCAAACCATGGATAGCTTCATCCGTGAGCAAAGGCCAGCTAGATAACAACACCAACTCTACAGCAAGCCCCGCAAAGAGCTCATTTGGAGAATGTTCACCAACCCCCGCCTAGACACGAGGGGCTAAGGCGAAAGGAGCCAGGGAGAGAATATTCTACTAGCTTGTCCAGTAGAGAGGTATTAAGGCCACAGAGACAAGAAAGTGATAGGTCTAATGCTGATCTAGCAAGGATCCCTATAGATTTGAGAAGATCAGTAAGCGGCCAAGGCTTTCACCCATTTATCAAGAGGATATGGGAGGTGTCAACGGCTGGGTACAAACTACCCAATCTATCCACATACGATAAGACTAGAGATCTAAATGATCACATCCAATGCTTCGATCATCTCATGTTTTTAAAGAAATTCCATAGGAAATTAAATGCAAAGCATTCCCTGGCACACTTGATAATGCCACGAGAAAATGGTTATGTGTTTTACCTAAAGACTCCGTTAGAAGTTATGCTAACTTAGTTGAGATTTTTCTGAATAGATTCACTAGCAGTACCAAGGCATCAAAACCAACTACCTCTCTCTTCAAGCTAGAGCAAAGGAAAGATAAGACCCTTCGTGAGTACACAGAAAGATTCAATAAGACTACTGTAGACATTCCTGGTCTAGAAGAAGTAGTGGCCATAACAGCCTATAAACAAGGTCTAATCCGGTCCAAGCACTTCCGTTATTCCTTTGCATGGAAGGAACCAAGAGACCTAGATCACTTGATGAAAAAGGCCAGGAAGTATATAACTTCAGAAGAGGATGCAGTGGATCAGAAGCAAAAGAAAAATAGCTATGTCTGAATAGTGCCATCCATGGTAAAGGAAAAAATGAAGGGTCTTCCATAGGGGGTCCCAGGTCAGGCGCAGCTCCGAGCTCTTCAACTCCCAAAAACAGATTTGACAAATACACTCCCCTGACCATGCCTAGGTCAGAAGTGCTGATGAAAATTAAAGCCTGACCTTACCTCAATATCAAATAGCCAGTGTGGATGAGGTCCAATCTAGAGAAAAAAGGGAAAGAAAAGTTTTGTTGGTTTCACTATGACTACAGTCACGAAACCAACGAGTGCAAGAATCTAAAGAACGAAATTGAAGCCCTAATCCAGAAAGGTAAACTGGATAGGTATGTGGCAAAGAGGGGTCAAGCCCTGAGCCGAGGGTTGATCAAGAAAGAGAAAAAAGTCCTAGAAGGACCGACAGCAGGCTAGTAGACATCAACAAGATCATAGGAGGATCATCAGTGGGAGGAGAATAGGTCTGCGAGCAAGGCTTACGTAAGATCTGGCAAAGAAAAACCACTGCCCAAAAAATCGAGGGTCCACGAGGAGCTTATCTTCTCGACTTATGACTTGGAAGGGGTAAAGACCCTACATGACGATCCTCTGGTGATCACAGTACAAATCGCGAAGTACAAAATTTGATGAATGATGGTCGATACAGGTAGTTCAGTGGATGTGCTATTCTACGACGCTTATCTAAGGATGGGACTAGCCAGAGAACAACTTACTGCTTTCCACGGTGAACTTATGGGATTCACTGGCCACGGATTCAAACCAGAATGCACCATCAAGCTCTCCCTCACCATCAGACCAGAAGGCAGGCAAGTTCGATTCATGACGGTGTTCATGGTGATAGACTGCCATTCAACATACAACAGGATTTTAGGGTGCCTAGCTCTATATCATCTTAGGGTGGTCATCTCAACCTATCACCAGGTAATGAATTTCCCGACCCCTGGAGGGATAGCCGTGGTCCGAGGAGACCAAAGAGTTGTTAAGGAATGCTATGTTGCAACACTGAAAATTCAGAGTCCAAGTCCTTGGGATGGGGTAAAGGATGAGAGCAAGAAGGAAATGAAGAAGAATGTTGACCCAATTGAAAAGTTGGACGAGGTCGAGGTTGAGCCAGGGAAGACAGTTCGAGTTGGTAGCGAGTTGGCCCTACCGATGAGAGAAGGTATAATCAATTTTTTTTTATAAATAAAAATGTATTTGCATGGTCTTCTTTTGACATGACAAATGTAGATCCAAATGTAATTGCATATCACCTAAACGTAAACCCGAATCATAGACCAGTAAAATAGAGACGAAGGAACTTCCACCCAGATAGGAAACAAACCATTAGGGAAGAGGTGGAAAAACTTCTTAAAGCTGGCCATATTCGAGAAGTACAATACCCGACCTAATTAGCCAGTGTGGTCTTGGTGAAGAAAGCCTCAGGGCAGTGGCGGATGTGTATTGATTATACAGACCTCAACAAATGTGCCCAAATGATTGCTATCCGTTACCCCATATAGATCAACTAGTGGATTCAATCTCGGGGAGGGAGATGTTATCCTTCATGGATGCCTTCAAGGGGTACAATCAGATTAAGATGGCCCTTGAAGACGAAGAGAAAACTACATTCATAGCTGACAGAGGCACCTACTGCTATACAGTAATGCCCTTCAGACTAAAAAATTCAAGGGCAACTTATCAAAGAATGATGAAGCAGGTCTTTCAGCATCAGATCGGGCGAAACATAGAGGTTTACATAGATGATATGGTGGTCAAGAGTTAGAGTGCAGAAACTGACCTGGCCGACCTCGCAGAAGCATTTGAGACCATGAGAAAATTTGGAATCAAGCTGAACCCAAAAAAGTACGCATTCACAGTAAAACTTGGAAAATTCCTTGGGTACATGATCACCCACAATGACATTGAAGGTAATCCTAACAAAGTTCAGGCCATACTCGAGATGACCCCTCTATGAAATGTGAAGGAAGTACAATATCTGGCAATGAAAGTAACCGCCCTCAGCAGGTTCATGGCAAAGTCAACCGACAAATGCACCCCTTTGTTCAAAACATTGAGGAGCCCGAAAGACTTCCGCTGGACTAAGGAGTGCCAGAAAGCTTTTGAGGAGCTGAAGGAATACCTGAGTTCTCCTCCCATACTGTTTCGACCTAAGCAATGTGAGCCCCTCGATACATACTTGTCCGTGACAGCTACGGCAGTGGCAACGGCTTTGGTCCAGAAGGATGAAATGACACACAAGCCAGTTTATTACATCAGCAAGGTCCTCCAAGGAGCGGAAGTGAAATACCCACAAATTGAGAAAGTCGCCTTGGCCTTGGTGACAGCCTCTAGGAAACTGAAACATTACTTTAACGCGCATCCAATTTGGGTCATGACGAACCTACCTTAAAGGCAGGTCTTGCATCGACTTGAGATGTAGGGAAGGTTGCTGAAATGGGTAGTTGAGTTAAGTCAGTTTGACATCAATTTCTTGCCTCGGATGGCGATAAAATCCTATGCGTTTGCTGACTTCATAGTTGAATGTACCGAAGAAATTTAAGGAGAAGCAGACTCAACTTGGCGGATACAGGTTGACAGGTCCTCTAGTAGACAAGGAAGTGGAGCAGGTGTGGTGCTAATAAATGTAGAAGGAGAGGAGATGTTGTACTCACTCAAGTTTAGTTTCCCTACTTCAAATAATGAAGGGAATATAAGGCACTGGTAGCAAGCTTGAAGATCGCGACATCACTGGGGGCATGATATGTAGACATGAAGACAGACTCGCAGCTGGTAGTGCATCAAGTCTGCGAGGAATAGAAGTAAAAGAACCTACCATGGCAGCATATTTGTCCCAGGTCAAAGACCTAATCTCAGGATTCAGCCACTTTAGCATATGTGCTCTCTAGACTCTCGCTGAACACTGCGGAGGGCACGATAGTCTAGCTCGGCAAGGTCGAGAAATCCAGCATTTCAATTAAAAACAAACAAGTGGCTGTGATAAACAAAGAAGAACTCTGGACTCAACCCTTGGTCTAATACCTCAAATACAGGACCCTTCCCGAAGCAAGGAAAGAGGCCATGAGAATTGAACATCAGGCTTCCCGATTCACCCTAATCGGAGATCAAAGATCCTTCACCTGGCCACTTCTCAAGTGTGTGGACAAGGAGGAAGGAGAATATGTGCTCCGAGAAACCCATGAAGGGATATGCAAAAATCACCTGGGACTTCGAGCTTTGGCTTGGCTGCTATTAAGGCAAGGGTACTACTGGCCTACCATCTATGAGGATGCACAAGACTTTGTGCGAAAATATGATACATGCCAAAGATTCCCGAGAATCCCAAGGCTACCTACAACTAAGCTAACCTGCATTACCAGTCCCTAGCCATTCACTCAATGGGGGCTAGACATTATAGAAAAGCTCCCAGTCAGCGTTGGACAGAAAAAATATATCTTTATAACAGTCAACTATTTCACCAAATGGGTAGAAGCAGAACCGACCTCAGCCATAACTGACAAGGCAGCTTGAAAGTTCTTGTGAAAATCTGTTGTCTGTAAGTTCGGGATCTCGCGAGTCGTGATCACTGACCACAACACTCAGTTCGATTGTGCTTACTTTAAAAAGCATTGCGAAGAACTAAGCATATCATTAAGATTTGTATCTATAGTTGTTCCCCAGACAAACACTCAAGTCGAAGTCACTAACCGAACTCTTTTGCAGGGATTGAGAACAAAAATGGAGGATGCCAAAGGCCTGTAGGCCGAGATGCTCCCCAAAGTTCTATGGTCAATGAGGATGACCCAAGTTTAGCAACAGGAGAAACTACCTTCTGTCTAACGTTCGGGATAGAGGCGGTGCTGCCCGTGGAGGTATGCTTATCGACCTTTAAGACTCTAAACTTCAATGAAAAAATGAATAAACAGATGTTGAGGACTGACCTTGACCTGGCAGAGGAGTTCAAGCAAAAGGCTCAAATCAGAATGATGGAGAGTAAGAAAACCATATAGCGAAGCTATACAAAGCTCGTCTAACCCCGTCATTTGCAAATTAGAAGACTTAGTCTTAAGAAAGACAAGTTTCCGACTTGATCCTACCTAGGGAAAAAGTTGGGCAACGCTGGGAAGGCCCTTACAGGATTACAGAAGAGTTAATGCCAGGAACTTACAAGCTAGCTGAATTAGAAGGAAGAGAGCTTAAGAATGCTTGGCACATCGAGCATCTTAAGAAGTATTTTGTATAAACATGATCAAAGTTATCAATGAAATACAATGCTTTTTCCCACCTCTTATTTTCTTATTTCATCGTTTGCAAACGCACCTTTAAATCACGAAAGGTTAAGAGGTTAGCAAAGCAAAGCAGGTCAGAAGTCATTAAGACAGGACCCAAGGTCAGAAGCGTTGAAGGCTCGGCCTCCTTAAATTGCTAAAGAATTTCTAGCTTTAAGCAAACCAATAAGCGGTAAGGCTATGGAATATCCTAAAACAACTAGTAGTTGCGTCCAAGTGATCACAAAAACTAAAAGTCAATAATATCATGCATGAAAAACATACGTACAAAAAAGACCTAAAAATGGTCAAAAGGCTTCTAAAAACACGAAATCTCAGGAAGCAAAGAAAATCAAACAAGTCAGGAAATGACATATTTTCTAAAAATTAAACCTCCAATTAAGCGAGAAAGTCGATTACAGAAAAGGTCAATAAAGACCTCAAAAAATACGACAATAAAGGATAAATAATTGTCCTAATCAGTACCTAGAGGGTTCTCCCCATTGTTCTCATCATTGCTCTCTTTGTCACCTTCCAGGTAGAAGGTAGACTCCTTGAGCAACGCAGTAAAATCAATCTCAACACCCTAAGCTCTAGCCAACTTCTCAGCACGCATCAAAGCTATCTATTTGCCCTTGGCAACGACTCGATCTCAGGCCTTGAAGTATGCCCTGGTAAAAACCTGGCGATAAGCATCGCTGCACTTATACCTTTCCACGGCCTCCCGAGCTTGTACAACACTGTTCTCTAAAGTGGTATTAAGCACGACGCTCAGCACATCGGTATAGCACTGAGTAGCAGATTGCCTTTCTTGAGCTTTCTTCATCACCCCATCTAATTTTATCAACTCATTCTTGATAGCACTGAGCTTGGTCTCATGTTGGGCCTTCAAAGCTCTTACCTCGGTCTCATGCAACGCCTTCAGATCTAGGATCTCTTGTTCAACCTTGTATTTGGCATACCCGCCGATGTATGTCTTTTTCTCATAATATCTCCCAGTCAGATCATTGGCAAGATTGGCAGCCTTGACATAGTACTTGATGCCATCATAGAGTGCCTAGGTTTGTTGGAGAAAAAAAAAAGAAGAAAAACGAATCAGCACAACTAGAAAGGCTAAGAGCCAGACAGAAGGAAAATTCTAACCTGTTTAAAATAGTACTCAATGTCCTCCCTCACAATCAGAAAATTAACCAACTTGGAGGACTCACTCAAGATTCTCTCACAATGCGGATCTCTCTTATACCCAGGCTTGGAACCAACTTGGAACCTGATCCCAAGCCAACCTATAATTCTAGGTTCTAGATAAGCATCCTATTACGTTTTAGGGTCAGCCACTTCTTCATGAGTTTCAAGTACCTCCAGAGGAGTTGGACCTCTAGTCTCATTGACATAAAAATCCGGGTCGGTCTTACCAGTAGTTAGGGGTCCATCGCCAACCTCATGGATTTCTACCTCGTCATCCTCAACGGATTCAAGACACTGCTTTTTGGAAGGTTCCACATCTTCACCAACCTTGAGTTTGCCTTTCCAACAGGCTTGACGCGCCAAAACAGCCTCGAGCTCCTCAGATGTCCATACCTGAAGAAAGGAAAAATGAATAGTCAGTACTGGTAAAAAAAGAAAAAACTATAGTGCAGCCTCACCATCATTGACATCTGAAGCATTACAAAGGGTTAGAAGTCTCAGCTTCAGCCTGGGGAATAGATTGAAGAGGCGCAACATCGTGCATCTAGGCTCGAGATGATTGGAAGATCTCTCCATACAGCCCAGAGCTGATCACTTTCCTTAGGTCTATATACCTATTTCCATCAACAGGTGTGTGATCCTTGAAGGTGCTTGCCACTATCTCTTCCTCAGGAGTCAAGACTCCATTGGAAGGATAAGGTCGGGTAAGGACGCGCCACTTGGATCTAACTTCCCAACATTCGTCTGACTTGATAAAAACATACTTCGTGTTCTACCCCTTATTGGAAGAATGCCACTTTTTGAACATGTTCTTACCCACCCTGGCAGTAAAATAATACCACCCTAACCCGTTGGAGATTTTCAGTGTATAAAAATGGAAGAAAAGGTTCGGGGTTGGTTCAAAACCTAGCTTCTTGAGATGCATGTAAAATGTAATCATCATCCGCCAGCTGTTCGGGATTATCTGGCCTAGACTAAGGTCAACGATGTTCAAAATGGCCCTAATAAAGGGATGAAGGGGTAAAGAAAAGAACTTATAGATGTACGAGTAAAAGGTTATCTCTCCCTCGCCGAGGAATACGCACAGAAAAACTAGAATAGATAACCCCACTATCTTCAAGGCCGGAAACTATGTCATCATCAACCTCACAATCTCGCTACAAAGCAGTAAAATGCGGCTCTCTAACCTTACCTACAGCAACCGTAGACCCATTCGATCTCTTAGTAAAGTCGGGGCCTGACGACAGTGTAACGGGGGCACTAGGGATCCTTACTGCCTCAACAGGAGCTGCTACCTCAACAAAAGGTGCTGCAACTTCTATGGGAGGTGATGCGGAAGGACTAAGATTGATCCTTACAAGGGACATAACCCTAAGAGGAGTGGCTTCTACAGTAGCGGTCCTAGGACAAATATTGTAGGGGTGATACGAACCACACCAACATGTGACGCGACCCAACATCAAATATGGCAAACGACCCCAAGACCTTTCAGAATTGGATGGAACCGCGACCCTATGCTTAGCAAAGCTAGAACCTTGGTATAGTTGAAGACACCACAAACGAGGATGGAAATCTCATTTGATAAGTCAAAGATGAACACCACAAGAATAATCTTGATAAGTTCGAAAAACTTCTTGAGAACTAAGGAAAATAATCTCACAAATTTAATATCTAAGTTGTCTTCCTTTTATTCTTGCAAATCAGCCTTATATAGGCAAAGAACAAATAAGTTTCCTAATTATAAAATACTCTTAAACCCTAGCTGAAATAGAAAAATGTGAATAGTAACTAGGTCAAAGGAAACAAACTTGGAGACCAAGAAAATACTCCTATTAACTATTTATGTGAATAGTAATATGAATAGTAACTAAAAAGGAAGCAAACTTGCAGCCCAAGAAAAGCTACTTTCTAGTATGAACACCTAATCTTACAGCCCAAGAAAGTCTCTTTCCTAGTGTGAACACCTAAATTCGTCCATAGTGAACCCTAGAAAATAAACTAGAATGCAAATTAAACTTAAACTAAAACTATGATAGAATTACAAAGAAATCAAATCTTGACCAAATCTTTAAATCTTCTTGAAACTTCTTGAAGAATATTGAAGTTCTTGAATCTTGAAAATAGAATATTGACTTGAATCTTTGCTAGAAAATTCATCCAAATAAATGGTTCATTGAACTTGGACGCTTAAGGCTAGTTCTCATCATTCCCTCCCTCTTGAGAAGGATTTGTCCTCAAATCCACTAGGTTCAAAGACCAGCCTAGGTGGTAGACCATGTGGTATGTCCTCGGGAAACACTTCTTCAAAATCCTGCAAGAGAAAAACAACACTAGGCAATGCAGAGTCAAGTTGGTTAGTGTTTAAAAGAGCCTCTTTGTACAGAAGTACAATCATTGGTCGTTTTGATATCAAAGCTCTTTTAACCTCACTTGCTTTTGCATAAAAATTTCTTTGTTTTCCCTCTGTTTTTACCTCCTTGGCCGAATTCTTTTCTCTCCTCACTACCTTTCTAGATTCGGCCTTGCTTTTTTTCTTTTCACTCTCCATCTTTTTCTCACTCAAATTCTTTTGATCACTCAAATTCGTTTGATCACTCAATTTTTGTAAACTCATTTGATCCTCATAAACTTGTTTTGGTGTCATTGGAACTAGAGTGATTATCCGTTGATTGAACATGAATGAGTACTTGTTGGTGAAGCCATCATGCTGCATATGTTGATCAAATTGCCATGGTCTTCCCAAAAGAAGATGTCCAGCATGCATAGGTACCACATCGCACAATACTTGATCCTCATATTTTCTAATGCAAAACGGCACCACAACTTGTTTTGTAACCCTTACCTTACCATAATCGTTCAACCATCGTAGCTTGTATGGATGTAGATGCTTAATTGTTGTGATCCCTAGCTTGTCAACCATTGAAGCACTAGCAACGTTAGTACAACTACCACGATCAATAAAAGCACAATATACCTTATCTTTCATGTGGCAGCGGGTATGAAAGATGTTCTCACGTTGCACTACTTCTTCCTTCTCTTTAGCTTGCAAGCTCAAAGCTCATCGTGCCACTAGTCCAAGCATCTCTCCATAATCTGCCCTAAATTCCTCTTCTTCACCTACTGTCATGTCCTCTAGTATGAGCATGTCATCAGAATGTGTATCATCTTCGGATTCAATCTCCCCACTTTCTGAAACTACCATTGCTCACTTATTTGGGCATTGGCTTGCTATATGTCCCCATCCCTGACATGTAAAACATCTAATATCACTAGATTGAGTTGTAGAAGCTGATTTACCTTGGGAAGTCATGGCATTAGTGGATGGTTTTGGCTCGGGCGTGGCCTTGGAAGTGGACGAATTTTCTTCTTCCTTTGGGTTGTTCATCTTCCAAGGTAAGGCTAGTCTTGGTCGTGTACCACCCCTCTTTAGTTGCTTCTCCACTTTAATTGCCATATGTACCAGATCTTCTAATTCAACATAATGATGCAACTCAATGGTGTTAGCAATTTCTCGATTCAGCCCATTCAGAAATCTAGCCATTGTCGCATCCCGATCTTCCTCTACATTGGCTCTAATCATAGCCATCTCTATCTCTTTATAATAATCATCCACACTTTTATTACCTTGTGAAGACCTTGTAGCTTGATGTATAAGTCCCTGTAGTAATGACTGGGTACAAATTGCCTCCTCATCACTCTTTTCATCTCATCCCAAGTTGCCACAGGATGTTCTCCATTCCGCCTCCTATTGATACACAATTGATCCCACCACACAATAGCATAATCAGTAAATTCAATTGCAGCAAGCTTTACCTTTTTCAACTCAGAATAGTTGTGGCAATCAAACACCAACTCTATCTACTTTTCCCACTCAAGATAGGCTTCAGGATCACTCCTCCCTTGGAATGCAGGAATCTTCATCTTGATGCTTCCTAGGTTGTTGTCAATACGATCCCTAGCATATCTATCTCTACCATGTCTTCGATTGCTACCTACTGAAATTCTATCAAACTCTTCATCAATATCTTCAGTTTCCCTTCTCAGTGCCATTTTTCTCCTTGGTGCGTTTTGAACAACTTGTGGTTGCCCTTGTTGTGCTTTATCTTCTACTCTATCCAACCTCGCATGTATGTGTTCCAATTCAGCCCTCATCATCCGTCTTATCTCTCCCATCAAAGCTTGCATCTGCAAATTCGGAACTGCGGGTTGTTGACCCTCTATATTGATGTCATCCTCTTGATTATGAGCCATGATTGAAATCAACACTCCCTCACGTGTTTCACTCGAATTTAATTTGGCTTTTACCCTCTAATAATCTCACACACACTGCCTTTTACCACTCGTATTCTTCTTTAAGTTCTCTAGAAACTAATCAAGAAAGGAGCCAAAGTAGCGTGTCAACTCTATCACATATCTGAAATTTGTTTTTTTTTTTTTTTGGCAAACCTCTAAGACTCTGGAAACAAGGTTAGACAAAGAAAATTAAACAAAACCCAAAGAAGGAAACCTAGAGAAATAAGGAAAGTTAAAAAAAATCTAATTAAAAACACCAAAAACTCCTAGCAAACGTTGGAATTTGGACCTAAGAGGGTGGTGCCCACAGCTTTGCTGCGGGTTATGCTCAGAATGTCGTTTCCCTTCAGAAAAGCTTGGCCACGAAGGCTAATTCAACAAAAACAAGTTTTTTTTACTGTTTACTATTTTGCCTTTTTTTTTTCAACTCCGAATTTTTTTTCTTTTCTTGAAGTTTCTTTTCATTCTTGATGTTCTTTTCTTGATTTTCAAAAACAAAGACAATGAGCAAGTAACCAAGACTTCGAATTTAGAAACACAAGAAACCCTAATTCAAGATTCTAGGGTTTGGCCAATGGAAAGTTAAACAAGAATGAAATTGCAACAGGAAAACGGAATTGAAGCAAGAAAACGGAATTGAAACACAACCCAAAACGAATTGGCAGCAAGACACAATCAAGAACAAAGAAAAGAATTTAAACCTAGACCTAGACACACGAAATTAACTAAGAAAACAAGAAAAGGATAGGTAAACCTGATAAACCTAAGCTCTGATTACCAACTGATATGAACCACGCCAACATGTGACGCGACCCAACACCAAATATGGCAAACAACCCCAAGACCTTTCAGGATTTGATGGAACCGCGACCCTATGCTTAGCAAAGCTAGAACCTTGGTATAGTTGAAGACGCCACAAACGAGGATGGAAATCTCGTTTGATAAGTCAAAGATGAACGCCACAAGAATAATCTTGATAAGTTTGAAAAACTTCTTGAGAACTTAAGGAGAATAATCTCTCAAATTTAATATCTAAGTTGTCTTCTTTTTATTTCTTGCAAATCAGCCTTATATAGGTAAAGAACAAATAAGTTTCCTAATTAGAAAAGACTCCTAAACCCTAGCTGAAATAGAAAAATATGAATAGTAACTAGGTCAAAAGAAACAAACTTGGAGACCAAGAAAAGACTCCTATTAACTATTTACATGAATAGTTATGTGAATAGTAACTAAAAAGGAAGCAAACTTGTAGCCCAATAAAAGCTCATTTCTAGTGTGAACACCTAATCTTACAGCCCAAGAAAGTCTCTTTCTTAGCGTGAACACCTAAATTCGTCCATAGTGGACCCTAGGAAATAAACTAGAATGCAAATTAAACTTAAATAAAAACTATGATAGAATTACAAAGAAATCAAATCTTGACCAAATCTTCAAATCTTCTTGAAACTTCTTGAAGAATCTTGAAGTTCTTGAATCTTGAAAATAGAATATTGACTTGAATCTTTGCTGGAAAATTCATCCAAATAAATGGTTCATTGAACTTGGACGCTTAAGGCTAGTTCTCATCAAGGGGTTCCTAGCTTCAGAAGTTGCAAAGCTCCTCTTTACCGGTGTACCAGAACTAGAAGAAGAATCACGGCTCTCATCACCTCCCTCGCACCCATAAGAATGGCCAGACTCATTCTGAGAATCGAAACCACTGCCACCTCTACCCATTGTTTAAAAAAGAGAGCTAGAGGAAAGGTAAGAAACATACCTAGAAATCGAAGGCTCGAGGGAATCGGTAAGAGCTTCCTGCAACAGCCTAGAAGGGAAAAATGAGAGGAAACAGAAACCTCGAGAGAAATCCTAGGAGTTGAGAAACAAGAGTTTCAAAGTGATTTGAAAACTCAAACAAATCCCCTTATTTATAGCCAAAAGAGGTGGGAAATTGAAACAACACCGAGAGACCAAAGGTCATGTCGGTTACAATAAGTGCTACGTTTCTGGAAAGCTGTATAACTAACGCATTAATCAGAAGGAGACACATAGTAGGGTCACTTAATGACCTATCGGAGCCACGTCACACACTGAGGTCCGAAAAAATTCACAGGCAAATGATTCCTCAACCATTTTTTACCTAATCAAGAAATCAGGGGGTAGTTGATAATATCACGCCTAAACCCGGTCCCTTCAGTAACCAAGCCCGATCGCGACGACACACGAATATTATAACGCCTAAAATATGATCATCCAATAAGACACAAGATACACAACACACATCATGCAAGCTCTGCATCATATATATAGACAATATTTCAACATTCTCGTGTGGATTATACTAAACATACATTCATTCACTTGGCAAAAGTTGACAACATCCCTTACAAAGCTAAAGCATTCTTGATTATAACATACGACAATATAAAAGCCTAGTTAGTTGTGATCACGATCCAACATAACCAACCATATATACAACAAAACAACTAGACTTTAAGTCTGACAAGTTTACCAAGTAAACTTCAAAAGTCTTCTAAACATTGAAATTAAACATCTAACAACATTGTTTCTTGACTACTAGAACACATCAAACATATGGCACATTCTCGATCTCATTAACAACTTCTTCGTGCACATAATTTACACCGAGCACACCTGTAACATGCATTAAAGAGGTTTAGCTAAACAGGCTCAGCGAGGGAGGGTAAAAGGAAGTTTTGTAAGCTTTAACCTGAAAACTATTTGAAACACATAAGATACAACATATCACGTTAGTAACCAAGTTATCATATTCGCTTAATAACTTTGGAACAACAACTAAATAACACATTGTAAGGATACCGCTTTAGAACACTTGTTGATGCTAACACTTGTAACTCCTTCATGAACTCATTGCATAACACTTTTCTTGCCCGCTAGTGTACTCCAGATGTACACGAATCTACGACCCAACTCACCATGGCCATCACCGACCACATGAGAGAAGAGACTAGTAAATGGTAGTCACGCAATTACTGGCAAGCCCTATGCCGCCCAGCACGACACGACACTACCATGACACATTATAGGTTGCAACCCATTGCCTCACATCACATCGTATCAAACACATTCAGACATTCGTATCATATAGAGAGATCAATAAAGTAGGTTGTCTCCCAACCACGTCAAGCATTAACAACACATTCATTGGATAACAAAGTAGGTTATCCAACCGTTAATAACACCTTCAATCATCTACTCATTTTCAACAACCAAAACCCCATTAGAACATGTTCTTAACACATTAACACCAACCTTCAACCAACAAATAAGCCATTTCCAATGCCATAACACTAGACAACGCATAACACCTCCAATATTTAGTCATCATTTAACCATTTTTAAATCTCTACAACACATAACCCTTGCACAAACAATATAGTAACCAACTACAATGCATAATAAACACATTACAATAGCATAACTAGACATAAAACAAGCTAAACAAGCCAAACTCTAAACTTGCACATTTGCTGAAAGTTTTAGAAATTAATCAAAATTAACCCCAAACTCCACCAAATTCACACCAAAGCTATGAAATCATACCACAAACACATATATATAATCATAAACACCAAAGCTAGCTAGAATTCTCAATTTCCAAATATCAAAGTTAGCATATAACACCTATAATGCCATAAACAAGTTCTTTTCCATATATATAGCTCTCAAATCACTACTTAACATATATTCATCTTCAACTAGCATTTATAACACATATACATAAAATTCCATAAATCAAAGTAAGCAACAAACATGCAAGACTTGAAATCACTCACCTAAAATTGTTGAAAAAGGCTAGAAATGGCAAAAACAAGCTATGTAGAGCAAAGATTGAGCAATTTCCACTTTGAATTGTCTTAAAAATACAAGTTTTCTTCTACAAAATGATCAAAACCCTTGCTTTTATTTTTCCTCCTTTTTCTCCTCTTGGCCGTGAGCTTCTTGCTCTTTCTAGTTTATTCTTGTGTTTTGTTAAGTGTATAATATGTATATGTGTAGTATATAATGCAAGATAGTCAAATAAAGTCAAATAAGCTAAGTCAAACATAGTCAAATATGGTAGGCTTTGTAAAATATAACTATGTTTATATGTATAAATATAATTTAAATGCAAATATGATGTATTAAAATAGATAAACACATAATTAGTACATACTACTTTCAAATAATGTTTAAAGTAAATAAATGCACATGAAAAGTATGCTCGGGTCACACAGATAAGGATAAAATTACCGACCTCATCTAAAGGACTCTTATACCCTTGAGGTGTTCTCCAATACGAGGGCAAGACAAGTCTTCCATGGAAGACCTGATCTCCACACCCCGATGACATCCCAAGTCAGACCTCCCGATGACATCACAAGTCCTATCTCATGATGACATCCCAAATCTTAACAGAATACTAACACACCCCGTAAAATCTGGAGGTGTCAGACTCTCTCTCATCCAGAGGGTATAAATGCGCCCAAACATTCTCTAGGGGAGATAACTAATTCTTCTATTGAAATTATCTACACTCTTTCTCTTCAAGCACCCAACTAACTTAAGTTTCGGAGTGCTAATGCAGGGCACGCCCCTGCGATTCTTTTCCTATTTTTCAAGCTCTCAAGAAGTCAGATTCAATCAACTTTCCTAATTTAGCCACATCCAAAATCGTACCTTAACAATATCCATGATCAGATGACATATGTTCTTGAATGTACGTTAGTATTAATATCATGCTTGATTTCCTTTTACATTGGTTACAAGGAAAAGTTGATACACAGAACCTGAAATGAGTTAAAAAAATAATTCATGGTGTTTAGTCATGTAATCTAATTAAGATTTTGCTTCTACATAGATACTATTGTGTGCAGACATAAAATAGAAAGTGGGCTTTATGTGTGTGGGGTTCACTTTTTGTATTAGAGGGTAGTATATGTACAGAAGCCTAACTCATCTAATTAACATCGTAGCTTTTATTTAGTCTGTTACGCAAGAGCTATTTTCTTGTAGTGAACTTGATGGAAAATGTGAAGTCATAATACTGCCCTGTCCAAGTAAGGTTAAGATAGATATAAGAGAAGTGCACTAGACCCCCTGTCATTTGCCAAAAGTGCATAATATTTCCAATGGTTCAAAAACCCTCTAAACACTACCCAGTGGTTTGAAGAAAGTGCACAACACCCCTTTACCTTCAAAAGATTCGTTATATTTAACGAAGCGTGTACTTCATGCTCACAAAATGCAAATTTTCAATTTTTTCACTTAAATAAAATATTTCTTGGCAAAAATGCACTTAACTCAAAACATTTGTTTTTTTCTTTCTTCTCTTCTATCTCTGTTCCACCAAAAACAAAAACAAAAATTGAACCCCAGCAATCATCGTCCCTAACAGCACCCACCCCCTCTTCCTTACCTCATCCCACCCTACACTACAAACCACCCACCCTCACCCTCACCCTCACCCTCACCCTCACCCACTATCCTAGCCACCCCACCCTATTAGCCCTCCCACCCTACTCCTGTCGGTACACCCCACCCCTGTTTGCGCACCCCACCCTACCCCTCATCCTATCAACCCACCTCCTACCTCGTCAAACCCAACCCCACCCTAGCCCACCCCTATATATATGTTTTATTTTTGTTTTTTTGGTCTTATATATATATATACATATGAACAAAAAAGAAAAGGAAAAAAAAAAGAATTAAGGGCATTTATGTCTTTTTTCCAATTTCTGTTAATTATTTTGACCAAAAAAAGTACGGAGGGGGCACGTGTGTGTTTGTTTTGAAAATCACATGGTAGTGTTTAGGGGGTTTTTTGAACCATAGAAGGATATTGTGCACTTCTTGTAAAAGATAGGGGGATCCGATGCACTTCACCCTAAATATAATATGAGTTAGATAGAGAATTTTAGACAAAATTCTGTATTTACATAATACTTCATAAGTATCATATAATTATGATCAGCCTCGTTTAATGAGTAAAACTTAATTAGATTTGACTTCATCTATTTAAGAAAAAATTGCGTAAACTAGATATGCATTTTGCACAAGGAAATAGTGTAGTTAAAGGGCATGGAATTGACATATGGCTTCGCTCTCAATAAACGTGAGTCACCGTTGTCAAATATCGTGGGTTCAGCTACTTTATAAGGCTCTGTTTGGTTTAGACGTTTTTTGACATTTAAAAGTATTTTTCGTGAGTTTAAAAGTTGAGGCTAACCTGTTTAGCTCAATTCTAAAAGTGATTTGGGTGAAAGCTGAAAAACAAGAACCTTCTAATTGGAGCTTTTGAAAATATATAAGTTTTATCGAAACTGTTTTTAAATAATGTGGGAAGTTATTTTCTTTTTCTTTCCCAAATTTACCCTTTCATGTTTTTTAAAATCCAATATTGCCCATAAATTTTCTAAATGCTCAACATTGTTCAATATAGGTCAAACAGTCAACAACTTTTATTCAACAACACTTCTAACCAAAGCTCAACTGCTCTTTTTTTTGTCAGAAAGTTATACTGCTCAAAAGGTAAAATGTCACGACTAAATTACATAGAGCCTAAACAGGTCTTATCGATCATCATAACCTCGTTTTATATAAGGAAAACTCTTCAAAAAATAAGTCTGAACTTTCAGTCACAGAACATGGGAGGCCCACGCTTGTGGGGGGCACACACCTTTTTAAAAAGTTTTCCTTTATATAAACCAATTGGTTACTTCAGCTTCCTCAGCCACTTACTTCTTCCTCCCTTGGTATCTTACATTGGAACATGGCCCGTCCTTTGCTCTTGCTTGCATGTGCTTTAGTTCTTCTCTCTGTCAAATGTGCTTCAGCCCGAGTCATAGAGCACACATTTCACGTAAGCTAAAAAGAAAAATTTTCATTATTTAATTCATTTCATTTACGCTATTGTCTTCTCTGATGATCTTCCAATCTTTGATTAAAGGGACTAGGATCTTTCTTTTAGTTCCAAATATTACAGAAGAGAAAATATGCAAGAAATAGAGATTACAAAAACAAAAAGATCAACACACGTTTAAAGCGCCTACGTTCTCCACTCCAGACGTTAACTAAGGATCAATAGCACTACTTCACAACTGAGTATATATAATAACGTTGAAAAATCGTAAAACTTTGTATTTTTGTTGCTGTAGGTGGAAGGTGTTGCTCTTCAGCGGCTATGCAAGAAGATAGTTGTTACTGCAGTAAACGGAAGCGTTCCTGGTCCAACCATCTACGCAAGGGAGGGTGATACCCTTGTTGTTCATGTTCTTAACAAGTCCCCATATAACATTACTATTCATTGGTAAGTACAAAAATGAAAATCATAGGTTGCACATTGTTTTACTACTCATTCTCTTCTCTTTTACATGCACCGCGTGAGCTTAACGACGCAAATTTAACAGAAATAAGGTAATGGACTAACAGTGTTCCTATAGTAAAATGTTTGGGACTAAAGTGTCCTATTTAAAACGTTTGAGACCAAAATGTCAAAATAAGCAAACGTTAAGGATTATTTGAACCAATTTCTCTAAACTATTTTATTTGTATAACATTTTCTATAATAAGTTATCTTGGAGTCTCGAATTGCATTGTATGATGCATGACAACATATTGAAATTCTTTTTTTTCTCTTTTCCTTGAAGAAAATCTCCCATTCGACAGTATCTCACACATAGTGGACAGTGAATTGCAAGATTGTAAATTTTTCTCTTCTTTTTAAAATATATTTTTACATAGTAAAAAAACTGGCCCCAGTAACAAATAGGCTATTTCATTATAATAATCTCACTGAACGCTTTGGTCTGTTCAATTCCAAGTGGATTTCTCAATATCTCATTAAACTAAAGTTACATTGGCATGTAACAACATCTCTATTGTTATGCAGGCACGGGATAACTCAATATTTAAGTTGTTGGGCAGATGGAACTGAATATATAAGTCAGTGTCCAATACGTCCCAAAAAGAAATACACTCATAGATTTAATATTACCAGACAAGAAGGAACCTTTTGGTGGCATGCGCATTCAGGATTTCAACGAATAACAGTATATGGAGCTATTATCATTTACCCAAGGGCCGGTCGTTCTTACCCTTTTCCAAAGCCATACAAGGAAGTCCCGATCCTCCTAGGTATTACTTTTTCTGTATTCTTTTAGTCAAAAGTCTTTCACAAAACATGCGAATCTTGCTTAGCCAAAATAAGAAAATGCAAATCTTAATCACGCTTGAAAGATTATTGAATGGTTAGGCTGATATATAGGCTTATATACTACGAGCATAAAGGGAGGAGAATGAGAGTTAATCCTTGGATCTCTTGGGAGAAAGATTAAAATTTTTATCCGTTGAACTTTTCAATCATTATCGATATAATGGTAGCTCCAGAAGCTTGGAAAGACGCTTTTACTTGCTCGCGATATTCGAGTTATTCTTTGTGGATCCAACCTTGCCTTGTAAGCTATCCCCTGTTTTCAGTTTGAATTTGGGCACTCCACCTCATCTTTTCTTAATTTTCTGCCACCTGAAACCCCCACTTTCGATCCCATGACCTAACCCTCCAGCCCAACCACCTAACCTCTCCAACCTCCCGCCACCCCAACCTTTGGCCCATCCCCGATGACACCCTCCCTCTAAGTATCGTAGACTAGAAACCAACTCTTCTTCCCAGACCTAAACCCATGCCACCCACTTTATCACCCGATTCACCCCCATGAAAGCCCCCGCCTAGCCCACCCCCACCCACACCCACACCCACACCCACCCACACCCACACCCAAATTCCCCTCATCCTAAAGAACCCAACTAACATCGCAAGCCTTCACTACCCCATGCCACGCACCATTGTGACCCCCACATTTTAGAGACTATGTTTGGAGTTCCCATGCATGTTTCTTTGTGTGTGCATGTGTGTGTACTTGGTGTGTGCATGTGGCATGTGGACGTATGCGTGCGTGTGTGTGTGCATGTGTGATTGTTTTGGTGGTGGTATGTGTGTATTGATAGAGATGAAGGTGAAGACGGGGCAAGAAGAAAAGATGATTTAGATTTGCTTTGTTAAAAATGATAGAAGTATTAAATTGAATTTTGTTTTTGAAAAACTAAGAATTGAAGTCTCTGAAAACAATAAGGACATATTCAAACCCTTTATTATTTATCCAACTTTACTCTATAATACTGTGAATAACCATTAATTAAATTCAACATTATTTTTAATGGAAGAGATTAATTTGACTAATTTTGACAAAACTGAGAACTACTTAATTTGTACTTTTTGAAACATTACAAATTAAATTAAAAAATGACAACAATAGGAACTATATATTTACGGAATTAATCAAGGGAAGAGTAATTAAGCATAAGGAACTCTAGGAATTACAATATTTGACTCTTCAGTTCATGAAGGTACGATTAAAAAAGATTGGGAAGGACGTAAATAAATTTTAAAAAAAATTCCATTATTTTGTGATTGTAGGAGAGTGGTACGATCAAAATATTGTCGAACTCGAGGAACAATTGGCAGTCACTGGTTTTGGACCTAATGCCTCTGATGCTTTCACCATCAATGGTTGGCCGGGAGATTTCTATACATGCTCTTCACAACGTAAGTATCGTGCACATCTTGTGATGCTTTTCATTTTTATTACCTTTTTACTGTATGATCAACTCTTGGGAGGAATGCTTCTGGTCTAATATTCACCATAAATGAAGTTGTAGTAGAGGGTTTTTTCATGGTGTATTTCACTTTAGACCCATCCATTAATTAAGCGATTTCACTTGTTCAAAAATAAGTTAGTTTTAATTGTTGACTTTACATGTACCAACCAAGTGTACAAATTCTAAAATAAGATAAACAAATTAAATCAAGTTAGAGACTCACCGAATTTATGTGGAAAACATTCTACTGATGAAGCTAAGCCGGAGGTATTGTAGAAAAAAGTCTATTAGATCAAAGTAACAAGAAAAATCTATCCTGAATCAATGGCCAAAAAGAAAAACAAATAATGAGCGAAAGTGAAGTGAATGTATTGGCTATTTCTGTTCTTTTTTCATATGATTCTGATTGGACCTCGTCAAACTCAGCCTTGCTAGAAACACCCCCTCTCTCTCCCTCCCTCCCTTTCTCTCTCTCTCTATGTATATCAACGAGGGAGCTCTCTCACTCTCATTATCTCTATGATAGGACAATATGTGAAGTAATTCTCTCAAATCCTAAAAGCATGGTTTAGATAGAGAAAAAGGGTAAACATGAGAAAATATTTCAATCAATCTGAACTGATGTCAACATTTTACAAATGGGTAATTTATTGAAATGGTCCTAGATCTTTACTTTTTTTGATATTTAAGTTATATATCTTTCATTTCAGACAAAATAGTCGTTCATGTTTCATTTTTGTGACAATCATTAATCCTTAGAGCAAAATCTATCGAAAAAATATCGTTAGTAAGCACGTGGATGGCACATAGTCACAAAATTCACAAATCTTTAGGGGTAAAATTATCACACGATAAAAGATAAGTATCCTAAAATTTATGCATTTTGCGTCTATGTATCATTCACGTGCTCACTAACGTTATTTTTTGATAAATTTTGCTCCAAAGACTAATAGTTGTCAACAAAATAAGAGATGAATGACTATTTTGTCCAAAATAAAAGATAAATGACTTAAATGTCAAAAAAAACAAAAATTTAGAACCATTTCGATAAATTAATTTATCTAGTATTGACCGTAGATAAGGATACATATTTTATAGTTGAGACTAACTTGATATTACTCCGATGTTGGCATGTGTGTGTCCTAATACCAAAACTTGTACGTGCACACTTGTAAGAACTTTAGGTATCTGAGGATCACTCACTAGCTCCCTCTGATATTTTCAAGGATTTGGAAAAAACTTTGCTCACAACCTAATAGCAAGGGCAATATCTGACGTCTAAGCTCATAGCATCAGATGCATTACACTTGCAGACTAGTAGAAAAAGTTGCTATCTTGTTTCGTGCTTTTCGGTTGTAAGAGAATAGGACTCTTCGTGTCAACCTTTAAACCACCCCTTTAACCAATCACGTGAGTAACAATCAAAAAGAAAATATCACATTTCCTCTCTATTGTTTCTCAAAAGATTTGATTTCATCTCTATTAGTTTCAATTTTCATTTCTATTGTTTTTCGAAAGTTTCAAATTCGTTCCTATTATTCAAAATTAGTTAATTTAGTCTCTATTATTTTCTAAAAAATTCAAATTCATCCGTATTGTTTCTCAAAAAACTTTAATTTAATCTTGAATAATAGGGACGAATTTAAAACTTTAAAAAAATAATAGAGATGAAATTGAAACTTTTAAGAGAAAAATAGGGATAAAATTGAAACTTTTGAAAAATAATAAGGATGAAATTAAGACACTTTAAACAATAGGAACAAAATTGGAACTTTTAAGGAAACAATAGGGATACAATGAGATACTTTAAGCAATAGGGAAAATTGAAATTTTTTGAAAATAATAGGGGCTAAATGTGCAATTTTGCCAATGAAAAACTTCTTGGAAATACAATCACGAATTATCTTCATGCAGAAGATTTGTTAGGCTGGTGAAACTTTTGATAAATGAGACTTAAATCTCACAATTTTTGAAATATAAGAATAAGACCCTTTTCGGTTAACTTTTTCATAAAAAAAATAGGGGTAGTATTGTCACTAACATAGTAAAAATTAAAACAAAATAAAAGAGACCATTGTTGCATAATTTTGACTTTAAACCCCTTGCATATTTAATAAAAATAAAATGTAGATCTTACCCTTTAATTAATACGTGAGAGAGGTCCCTTTTATTCAAGATTCTCTAATTAGTAGTTCTTGATTAATTTATTGGCTGCTTATTTTTATGGAAATTAAAATTAAAAATTTTAAATTTTCATTGAAATAGTTATCAATTCACCGTAATTCATCGTTATCAACATTGTTATTAAGTAATTGGTAACGTAAAATGCATACAATAATGCAAAAGAAAAAAGAATTTCTAAGAAATTCACCTTTTTCTTCTGAAAGCAACACGAGTCACTAACTCTATTTAATATATTTTTAAAAAAAATATTTGCTTGGATGTTTTCTTTGTTTATGCATTATTTTGCGTACTTTGTATGATCAGATATTCAATGATGTTGTTGATACTAGGTTTGAGTATGGACATTTATTTTTTATGATAAAGTTGAAAAGCTAATGTGAGTACAAGAAACAATTATTGTAGATCAATTGGTGTTGGTTGCACGCTAAGTTTTTGTCATCGAATGTACCGAAAGAAGAAAGAAAAAGATTAGGGTAAAGAAAAGTGAAAAATAAAAACGAATTAAAGTAAGAAGGAGATACATATATACTTGATGAGTCACATGCATTTTTAACACAAGAATTCACATTTTTTCTCTTGTTTCTAATGAAAAAAAGTGACAAATTATTAATACAAAAGTAGATATTGGTACACGGGAATAAATTTGAAAAGGAAGGGAATGAGCTAAGGAATGAAATGAAATTAAGAATGGGAATGACATGTTTGGTATGATTTAAAAATGAATGTCTTGATTGCAAACTCATGTTTGGTAGTTAGTATATAATAGTAGTAATAGGAATGACTTGTACAATATGATAGGATTATCGTTTTATAATTATGGTATTAAAATTAAGAATAAAAATGAACCTAAACATAAACAACAAAAACATAATAAACATAATAAATAGTAACAATAATAATGATGATAATTATTATTATTAAAGATAATAATAATAATAATAATAATTATTATTATTATTATTATTATTATTATTATTATTATTATTATAGGAATAACATACCAAGCATAGGATTTGAAATAGATTTGGGAATTTTATTCAGTTCTTAACCCATTACAGTGTACAAAATGCTACCAAAGTGTTTATTTCTTATACAGTAGAACCTCTTTAAATTAATAGCGTTGGACCATCACATTCTATTAACTTAGCAAGATATTAATTTATCGATAAATTAATAACTATTAATTTATAGAGATATTTTTATTTTTTTGGCTTTATAGTAAACATATTATGATTATGGTGTCTTTTTTTAAAAAGTAACTTATATTTTTTATGTCCAATTTGAAAAGTATAGTAATGAGAATAAAAGATAAAATTTAATTTAGTAGGATTAGAATAAAGTTTCTCTAATCTTGTATTTAAGTTCTTGTAAGATTAGGATGAAAACTAATTTCTCTAATCTTGTATCATAATCCTTGTAAGATTATCTCAAATTTTTTTTCTTTAAATAATTAAATATGAGATTTAACTAGATTTGAAGTTCAACAAAAGGCAAGCTACTCTTGATTCATATTTTAAGAAAACCTCATAGTCAATTTATTATATACTTTTTAGCTAATTATTAATTTATGAAATATTTGGGTCAATAAAATACAAATGAAATTTTTTAAATGTATTATCTTATAATTTTATCGAATTTACAAACTTTTTAAATTGGTCCCAAGTCGGGACTGGACATTTTTATTAATTAAAAGAGATTATTAATTTATCGAGTATTAATTTAAAGAAGTTCTACTGTATATCTTAAGTTTTGGATTTGTATCTATTTTTATCAAAAGTAGATGGGGTCTTGGTTGGAGTTTCCAGGAGTGATACACTTTTCTTCTTCTTCATTTTTTGTTAGGTATGATATTATGTTTGATGACTATTCTACTCTCATTTGTAGTGAAAAAGTTAACAGGTATGACTATATATCATATAGTAGAACCTCTTTAATTAATAGCGTTGGGACCACCAAATTTTATTAATTTAACGAGATATTAATTTATCGATAAATTTATAACTATTAATTTATAGAGATATTAATTTATCGATAAATTTATAACTATTAATTTATAGAGATATTTTTAATTTTTTTTGGCTTTATAATAAACATATTATGATTATGATGTCTTTTTTTTAAAAATAACTTGTATTTTTTTGGCCCAATTTGAAAATATAAGTAATGAGAATAGAAGATAAAATTTAATTTAGTTGGATTAGAACAAAATTTTTCTAATCTTGTATCGAAGTCCTTGTAGGATTAAGATAAGAACTAATTTTTCTAATCTTGTATCATAATCCTTGTAGGATTATCTCAATTTTTTCTCTTTAAATAATTAAATATGAAATTCAACTAGATTTGAAGTTCAACAAAAGACAAGCTACTCTTTATTCATATTTTAAGAAAATCTCATAGTCAATTTATTTTGTACTTTTTAGCTAATTATTAATTTATGAAATATTTGGGTCAATAAAATACAAAGGAAATTTTTTAAATGTATTATCTTATAATTTTATCGAATTTATCAATTTTTTACACTGGTTTGAAGTTGGGACCGGATATTTTTATTAATTAAAATAGATTATTAATTTATCGAATATTAATTTAAAGAGGTTCTACTGTACTTCAAAAAGCGTGAGCTTTGAGTCTCATCTGCCTAAAGTGCAAGGGATGTGAAACAATAAGGACTATAAGAAGCTCTTACACACATTCTCTCTTGTGGCTAAGGTCTCTTAGCTGGGTCTCTCAAATTTGAAAAGAATGATATATATATATATATATATATATATATATATATATCGTATTTACACAGCGAATCTGAGCAGAAATGGAGGAAAAACTAGTTGCTTGACTAAATAAATTGTATTAACTAATGAAATATAAATGCATTTGGCAAAACATAATGTCAAACATATACAACTATAAGCTCACAAAGAAAAGTAGGGGAAAAAAAGAGCTCTAAGAATAAGGAAACATTTTGCTTAAAAGCATCTTATATTTATTTATTATACGAAGAAAACAAGGCTAAATACTACTTCACTTCTTAGAAACTAGTCGGACCAATTTTTATTTTTCGAAATCAATTCCAATCTCTCACTCAACTCTCAATGAGCTACAAAATGCATGTTGTTGTCTTCTTTACATGAGAAATTTCCCAGAAATGTTTGTTTGTCCTTTGGTCTAGTGGCATGACACTCGCAGTATTTGCGAGAGGCTGAGAGCTCGAGTCTTACTGGCTACATATATCTATATGTATAGCCTTAGACTTCCCTCTGAATCAAAAAAAAAAAAAAAAAAAAGATTTAGTTATGTTAAAGAGTCAACTGGCAATCACGATGAGTTCCATAAAAATATTGTTATGTTGCCTGAATAAGAACTAATTGTTCGTTGTATCTTGAAAATAGGAAGAAGATCTCTCCACGGACCAACGAAGCGGCAAAATTCAATTCTTAAACTACCTTCCAATATAACAGATGGCGAACCAGGTATCGATCTTTTGCTCAATTGAGATTAGTTCCCATCAAATAGTAATGGAGTATAGCACTATTTAATCATTGCTTTCAAGTAGTAATTGGCCTGCAGAGGCATGGTGCACGAGGATAAAATTACTCTTGCGATATCGCAAATTTGACCTAAGTCCTTGAGACTTAAGGAAGTTCGCCTACTTACTATTAATGAACTTAATGAAAAAAATCACTAGGGCGAATACTAAAAAAATCAAAAAACTTTCCATAAATACAAACTAATATTTTACTCGTCAAATACAAACTCCACTGAAGATTTATTGCATGTACGTATATTCAGTTTGATAAGGCAATTGTAAAAAAATCCCAAGCTCACTGTTTTTTTTTTTCCCTCTTTAGATATAACGTCAAGAACTTGCACTTATGGATTTTTATCTTGATTATTTAGATGCCAAATTTGTCCATGCTACCATCAAGTAACTTGTGTATTTGTATGCACTTGCATGTGTGTATCTATATATATACAAAATCCATGATATACATTTGACTTTTTTTTACACTTTTAACAGATATTTTTACAATGAAGGTCAAAAGTGGGAAGACATATCTTTTACGCATTATCAATGCAGCACTTAATACTAATCAATTTTTCAAGATAGCAAGGCACAATATGACGGTTGTTGCGATAGATGGCAGTTATACCAATCCATATCCGACTGATTTGATTGTAGTCTCTCCTGGTCAAACCGTTGACGTGCTTTTAACAGCAGATCAACCACCGGGACAATACTACATGGCATCAATAGTCTATCGCACTTCAATATTTACACAAGAGAATCTCAATCCAGCAACTGGAATCCTTGTCTATGATGATGGCATATCATCATCAGTCCCAGCAGTGCCAACTTTGCCAGATATCTATGACACAGAAATAGCTCACAAATTCTTAAGTAGTTTGACCGGGCTTGTTACGGGGCCTTTTTGGGCACCAGTTCCACGTGAGGTCGAGGAGCATATGTTTATAACAGTTGGATTTGGATTAGTTCCATGCGACCAAAATCCTACCACAATTTGTCAAGGCTTTTTTGGTCAAAAGATAGCTGCATCATTAAACAACGTATCTTTCCTTGCACCGACCGAGTTGTCAATAGTGGAAGCCTTTTACAACAAAGTAGATGGAATTTACACTACTGATTTTCCAGATGAACCACCGGTTAAATTTGATTATGTAGATGAAGCCTATAGGTTTGATCGTATAATAAATACATTTCGGAGTATACTCATGTGGACTGCAAAATCAACAAAAGTGAAGCAATTCAAGTATAATGCTACAGTTGAAATAGTATTTCAAGCTCAGAGTTTGTTGTCCCCAGAATCCCATCCTATGCACATACATGGTCACAACTTTTATGTATTGGGCCAAGGGTTTGGAATTTATGATCCCTCAAAAGATGCAGCAAAACTCAACTTTGTGAACCCACAGATGCGTCACACTATTGTTGTGCCAATTGAAGGATGGGTCGTCATTAGATTTCGAGCAGATAATCCAGGTAATTATCGTTTCTTTAATTTATTTAATCCAAATTTTGGGTATAGATTTGTTTGATGTACGTGTTTGTGGTGTCAAAGTTGAATTGAAGGAGCATAAAATAGACCGTTAGTTACTTGAATTTACTTAAGATCTTAGTGTATTCTTTTCTGACGATGTGTGACCTTTGTGTATTTGGTGATTTTTCATGTTGTTTATTGTAGAGGATGATGATGTTTTAAGATGCTAGAATTGATATTTGCCTAAATTTTGTGGGATTTGGGGGTAAATATTGCTCCTTTTTGTGATCTTTTATTTTTCTTCTTTGGTTATAGACAAAGCCTCCCCCAACGCCACCATCATTTAATTATCGTAGGCTATCAAAAACGTGGACCATCATACATGACCTTCCAGTATAATTAATCCAAGTATAAGATTTAAATTTGAACTTGATAGATAAGTTGTAGATCATGCTTTCATACATACCTTTTGGAAATTTATGTGGAATGTAACCTAGCTATGGATCCTAAATTCAACTTGCTATAATCTATATTAACTTTTTGACAGTTCGTAGATTTAGTCCGCGTAACTAGCTAGTTGATCAGGAACGACTGACTGGCTAGCTCAATCGACTGGAATAGTATTTGCTAGCCATATGCTTTAGAGGACCATTCCATCATAGGCTAGTGTTTTCCTAATTGTCATTCTCATTGCACTAATCACTTGACCCACCTATGTACATTTTCATTATTAATGAATTCAATACACACTACTTAGCAAAAAGAAAATATTACTTTTTGTAAAAAAATGATTTGCACGAGAAACATTATGTGAAAAAGTATACATGAAAAACTTAAATATTTGTCTAAGAGGGATATATTTATTTTGAAATAAAACCAACTACTTTTTGATCTTCCAACAACTAGCATAGCCATTTGGAAAGGCAAAATGAGGGTAGAGTTAAATGACCACTTTATCTAAAAGTTTAAGTTGTTAGATAGGGATTTTGCTTAGCTACTCATTTCTTCAACATGCCCTCTTATGTGTAGGTTAGGTAACTTTCGATTGAGCCTTACACATAAACATAATTCTACAAATGGGTGGCAGTGAGTTTTAAATCTATGACATTCTTGACACCTAGGATCGAATATTCTATTAAGTACCCTCCTCTTCTAAAAGGTTAAGTTGTCAAGGATGGATTTGTGACATTTATTTATTATTAAATCCATTAGAGAGGGGTTGATTATATTTATTTATTATTTACAACAAGTAACGTTAAGTTTCCATTTTTATACGGAGTTGTAATAGTCTATAGGTTTTACTGCAGTTTTTATGGATAAAAAGTTAAATTCAATAAATTTATATATTTTATCTTGACTTTAGACATATTTTTCTTTCAGGTGCATGGTATGTGCATTGTCACAATGAAGGACACGTTCCTATTGGTTTAGCTGGTGTTTTTATTGTTGAAAATGGACCAACTCCATCAACAATGTTACCGTCACCTCCTCAGGATCTTCCTCAATGCTAGTTGGCCTAGCAGAAATCTCCACCTTATTTTTCACTTTTCATCCATTTAGTTTTCGTGCGTAGTCCATATAATAAGTATCTTGTCTCTTTTGAATATTGTTGGATCGTCATGGTTCAAGATATGGTATAAATAAATAAATTTCTCCACGAGGATCTTCAACCTATTATATATATAAGTGATGTCCCAATGATGAATCTTTTGAAATTGATGTCTTACAAACTTTCATTGAATGTCGATGCATCAATCAATAAAGTTGACTCGTTTACTATCAAATTTTGATCTCACGTCTTCACTCATATTTGAGATATACTTGCACCAAGGACATGGGTCAGTGGTAATAGATTGAAATCATTCTTACGATGTTATGAATTCGACATTTTTTATTATTTTAGAGTTTCACCTTTAATTGACATGATATATGTGTGGGACGCACAACTACACCTGAGAATTTATCAATTGTTAATCACGTTCTAGTAGTTAAATTCTCACGTTATCCAAAAAATATATCCAAAAAATATTTTGTGATATACGTCTTTAGATAGAGCTTGAACCAATAAAATTCAACTCTCAGCAAAGAAATACTCTCCCTGGAACTGAGAGACGAAACCAATTGGAGCGAGCACTATATAATGACACATGTTGGCCTTGGCTACTGTATGTCTAGGAAAATATTTCTAAACGTGAAAAGATCATGCAATACTTGACAATGTAATGGTGTTACGTTTCTTTTTTAGTGAATTTCACATATTTTTTTGACGATTTATAAAGCCTGCCCCTCTATATTCTCCCTTCCCTCATCTAGATAAAAGGCAATATATTCAAGACTTATTCTATCCATAATTTCTCTATCCCTCGACTTGCCTAAAATTTCTAGCCTTTTTCCTATAACCTCTTAATGTAATTTCTCATCTATAGTTTCATACGACTCCATTAAACAGGCCGCTTTCTTGGGGTTGATGATAATTACCCATTGTAGAATCGGATAAAGTGAAATGGAATATCATGAGCCAAAAGCACAAAAGTAATACTCTCTTCCACAAAATCAACCATAAAATTCTTTACAGCTTCTTAACAACGAATGGGGGAAACAAGTTGTCTGGCAGTACATTGTTGGATAAGACTGAGGAGAGAGTAATGGTAAAAATGATGTACATCGCTGATATGAAAATAAGCACCGACCCGAGGCCAAATTCTGACCCGGCCATGGTCATTAAGGAAAGCCCAAATCACGAGCAAAATGCAAAGTGGGACTCCCCTACCTCACTGCTTAACTGGTTCTTGGTGACTTGTCCCCAGAATATTCGCTATAGATCGTGGGTGCTTTCGTGTGCAGCCCAAGATCTAGCGACGTATACCACCCACGATCCCTAAACCCAGTAGAATAAATACCGCATAAACAGTTGGGAAAAGGTAATGATTCTTGCTCACATATTGCAACTTACAAAATTGTTTGTACTACCCTCAGTTTAGTGTTCAGAGTTAATCATTGACTTGATCGTCGGAGGTAGTCCCGTGATTCCATTGTTATTTTGTAAGAACAGAGCTCAGGTCGGTGTGCTCTAGAATTACACCTTATCAGGTTGGTACAGTCTGTGGAAACGAAAGTTCAATCTATCTGAGAACTACCATGGTCAATATCAGAATTGACAATCAAGCCGGAGGTGATCTTCCGCTGTCTACGTGGCGGATTCAACCATCTAAGGGCCCGTTCCACCTGAGAACATGGCCTCAAGTAGTCTACGTACCCTACACTACTACACAAACAAAAGCTTATACACAACCCAATATAGCCCTCAACCCAACCACTCAGCCCTTGCCGCCATTAATTTTTCCATCTGCGCCAGGAATTTCCCTACCAGTGTCCTCAGCCATACCCCTAGCCAATATCAACATGTTGTACCGTAGGATTTTCGAGATGCAAAACACTGTAGCTCAACTAACAGAAAACCAGTCTGCACCACATAAACAAACACTACCCCAAAACACCATACCAATTCACCCAACACCATAAAACCTACCCCTGATTTATGTAGACCAACCACCTTATATACTCGAGAGAACTGAGAAAGTCAGGTTCTAGCCTCATGAGGAGGACAACCGAGGGTCATCAAGGTTGATAAATCGCGTGGCTCAATAAACACAAGTCTTCAATCTCATTCATGCTATTAGTCATACTTTATAGGGCCCAACAATATACAGACAGGCCTAACTTGAAGAAAAGAATATAGAGCAACACATGGGCCAAACTAAAGCCCAAACGAAAAACACAATAGCTAGAGTTATACAAAGTAAGGCTAGGTCCGACGAAAACCAAATCCGAAATACACAAAGCCCAGCCCACCACTAGAAACCCTAGGTACAGCTCGGAGAACCCAACTGCACACCAACGCCAACAAGGAGAGCTACCGGACAAAGCCATCTGATCAACACTAACCACACCAAAAGAAAAGGGCCACAACACTCAACCAACACTAGCTAAGCAACAACACACACCTAG
Organism: Ehretia macrophylla; assembly: GCA_037974665.1. Taxonomy (NCBI): domain Eukaryota; kingdom Viridiplantae; phylum Streptophyta; class Magnoliopsida; order Boraginales; family Ehretiaceae; genus Ehretia; species Ehretia macrophylla. The sequence goes on from CM075768.1 coordinate 12,795,161, forward strand.
TAAAAGCTCTAAGGTAATGCCACAAACGTGGTAGTCAACTTTAGAGCAAGCTGACACGAAATAAAGAGAAAGGGCCTTGCCAGCCCAAGGGAGAAAGACGGTCTGGACCATAAGCCGGACACAAACCAACAGTCACGACCTACAAAGTTGGAAGAAGCCACCAAAAGCCCTCCAAACAACCTAAAGGAAGAGGTGGGAAACAACCATAGAGCAACCATAAGAAGTGAGGTAGGAAACCACCATGGGCGCGAAAAGCAAAACAGCTGAGAAAGCACCCAAGAAACCTCAATCCCAACAAAACCGTGAGAGCACAACATCAAACACCCAGATCTGTACAAAGAAACATAAATATCAAAAAAAGGAAAAAAACGAGAACGAGAGGGAGGGAATGGGAGTAGTGCCACCGACCAAAGGCTGGGGCACAAGAAAAGCGAGGACCAAGGTGCGCAACGATAGTAGCGAAAGTAGAGAGAAAAAAGGAAAGAGGTTGTTGTTAGTCATACCATCATTTCATGAACACCTTTAAAGCATGACACCAAGGGATACATACTCTAAATTAATGACTTGTACAATTAAATTGTTTACTATTCATATCCCATGAGTGTCACTAATGGGTATTATAGGCTCCCACTAAGCCTAGGTGTGTGACGTATCATTATCCTTTATTATAAATCACATATAGGATATTTTGATGTACATTTCTTATCGAGTTTATTGTACACAAAACATTCATGTAATTTTGCACTCACAATATTTCATAAAAAGCAAAACAACTTGCTTCTCATGCACATATTCATTTACTGTGTGTATGGGTATCACTCACTTAACGATTATTAGTAGTGGATATTATTGACCCTAGTAGGCTTGGTGAGTGAATCACCATTTCCCTTAGGATAAATCATATACATGGAACATTTCAAGTATATATCTTGCCGACATACAAATGGATATCATTATCCCTTAGGATAAATCCTACACATAGAACGTGTCAAATACATAACTTGTTAGGCTTATCATACACACTTATCATGTGTGTCATTTGTAGACAATTATCACAACTTAATCTCAAGATTGTTACAAATGAGTGTTATTAGCCTGCACTAGACATGGGTGAGTGACATAGCATTATTCCTTAGGGTAAATTGTTTTAGGGGTCATTGAACTATTTTATTAGTTCAATTTTGACCATCGAATTATTTTTTACTTTAAAAGGATCATCAATTTTTCAGAATAGTGTCATTTTAGTCCTTCATGTTAAATTTCGTTAAAAACCCTTAATGGAGAAGGGTTGAATTATAAATAAATAAAATATGGGTACTTTAAATTCATTTTTTATAAAAAAGAACAAATATATTTACTTCTTTATTTTCTCTATTTTCTTTTTTCCTTTATTTACTTCCTCCTTGTCTCCTCCTTCCCACTCATTTCTTCATATTCTTTGTTTTAAGGGTAATTTTGAATGGTTAAAACATTTTCCAGTACTTCAACCCTTTTTTTTTGTTTTTTTTTCCAATTTATGCTTTGTATGATTTTATACAAAATGGTCAAGAGAATACATAATATTATAATCCCGCTTAGCCATTACAGTTCCATAAAATTGTATCAATCTTAGCCATTACGGTTCCATAAAATTGTATCAATCTTTAACAAAAAAGCAAACTACATAAACTTTCATCATCAACAGCAATCCATAAATAGACGAGTAAAGCTTAAATTGTATCAATCTTAGCCATTACAATTCCATAAAATTGTATCAATCTTTAACACAAAAGCAAACTACATAAATTTTCATCATCAACAGCAATCCATAAATATACGAGTAAAGCCAATGTTGTAACTGTTTAACAAAAAACATCAAACCAATCTAAAAAAATATTAGTTATTTTCAAAAAGCTAATTGCACTCCATAATTACGCTAACATCGTGTCCTCAAAAGTGGTGATTTTTTTTTTTGGGTCAAGAAGTATGTTGTATGCATCAAAACAAAAATGCACAATAATTGTGCTCTTCATCCCTATGCCATAAAGAATAAAACAATCAAAATAAATAACATGTGTAAGAGTAAGCAAAACATAATGACAAAATTATATGAAATACTGTATACGTCTACGACACTACACATATCATTAAAGTAAAGGTCTAAAACTAAATTAAACAAAATACTACCCAAAAAAAACATAACCTTAACTAGATTAAAATACTACCCAAAAAGACTACACTTTTAGTTATAAAAGCGGTTAGAAATCATATTCATAAAGGAATAATTTGTTAGGCATTACAAACTTCCGATTCATAAAATTAGCAGCAATTCTGAGCAGCTTATGTGATGGCCCGGACCCAGCATGTAATATAATATACTTAATTGCACATAAATTGGTGCTAGTTTAAGTGTTATATGTGTGAAAGTGTTTATTTTAGCATTTAAGATTTTAACTAATAGTTTAACTTTCTTTTTAATTCCCTCATTTGTTTTTTAAAAAGGAACCAATACTATTAATTCAAGTAAAATATTTTTAAATACTATTTTGACATTTACTATGTCACCCGAGAATTTTTATCATATTCATAAATAACTGTAGCATATCTCCTTGTGCATTTTAATTGTTTTATTTCTAGTTTAAATATGTTTATTTAAGGATTACTATTCATAAAGAATTTGACTATCTTAAATACTCGATTTCATATTTTTTCTAGATAATATAACTTATAAAAGAAATCGGAAACTTGTAGTTTTAGACTTTAGGGGCCGGAACATACATTTGAAAAATGATTTGTACTTCGTGTGAATAGTATTACGTAGGTAAAACATTAGTTTTGATTAAGTTAGCATTTAAGTGACGTTTTAACTTAGTTTGACCAATAATTAGTAGCATTTGACTTAATCTAATTATACATACACATACATATACTCAATATACAGCTAATACATACATATGCTCATCAAAAAATAATAAATAAATAAAAAAACTCCCCAAAGCCCCCCAAACCCGCCAGTCAAGAGAAAGGAAAAGGGAGAAACTTTTGTAAGCAAACCTTCCATTTGGCTTAAGAATCATCATCTTACACCTCATTCCACCTCTCTAAAGGTCTTCTCCACCCTCCTCAAGACCTCTAGATGAGGGAGATACACCATTTTAGCTAATTAAAGTTTCTTGCCATTATTTTATATTTTCGGATTTTGAGTTTTTGTGCTATAAATTACTTTATTCTTGCTAGATATGGTATTTTTATATGCTAGATAACATCCTTATGTAATTATATAGTTTGAAACCAAGTTTTTTAGCAATAATCACATGAGGAAGATGATGAATAGTGTCAAACTAGGGTTCCGAAAAAAAGTTACAATTTAATTCGATTCGAAGCTTCTAGCAGTTTCTATTTAGATCCTTGAGCATGAAAAAAATGTTAGTTGTGCTTGTCATGTACAAAATTTGAATAATTTGATCAAATTAGGCTACTTTAATAAGGGGTTTCAGGGTTAATTCGAATCTGGGCATGTTTCGACATCATGACTAGTCTTTATTAAGTATTGAAACCTTAGAAAAGCATTCGTTTCGCTTGTTTGGGTTCCGGAATTGGTACTTGTAGTGTAAACCCACAAATAGGCATTTTCGGTGTTTTCGTGTACTTGTGCTCTAGGTTATGATTTGAAGACTCTAAAAGATGTATTTAGGTATCCTTGGATTGGTATAATAGCTATCTTGTCTAACTTGATCCTTGAATTCCAGTAGGAAGCTAAACAACCTAATTGAACAAAGGGGAAATGAATGAATTAATAGTTTTAGTACTTGTATTGCCTCATTGTTGCTTCTAGAGTGTTTAAATACAGTTTGGGGCATGTGTGAGTTTTTGGTAAAGTGTTGGAAAAGGTATAATATTGACCTCTTTGTGTTTGCAAAGTTAAATTCATGATAATTGCTTATAATTGAATAATCAAATGGTCTATGTCATGAATTAACTAGTTATCTTGATTATGGTGATAATATGTGAATTTTATGTGTTGTTGGCTAGCTAAACTTGCAAGATTCTTGATTTAGTTGTTGTTGTTGAATAATGAGAAAACAATGTTAATGCATGTGGTGTGCTTGATAAAATGCTTGAAAGAAGTCTATTTGAACACAAGAATGCATTAAGTTTTTGGCATGACCATGAAATACTAGCTAGATGAACTAAATGAACATTAGTATGTGTGTGTGTGGCTGCCCGTGGGTATGTGTTGTGGAAACGTGGGTGTGTGGATATGGTAGAAGTGTGCTATGGCTGTCTATGAATGAATCTAGGTGCATGGTTGGATGTTTGGAGTTGGGTGTAAGCTAGTTGAAGAGAAGTTAGTTTATAAAGCTGAAATTGTTTTGGTAGTTAACTGCCAGCGAATTTTAAAACCTTTTTGACATAGTAAACAAGCTTAGAATTGAACGAAATTTATATAACAACTAGATTAGGCCGTTTAGAGCAAATGTTGATTTCTAGTGCTAAGACTAATTCTAATGTTTTGACCCTCCGATTTAAGCATTTCCAAGATGTGTCTGAAAATCGCTAGTGCAGGGGCAGTTCACGCAGTTGCACGGAAAAGGTCATAACTTGTTGAATATAACTCCGAATTGAGATCCGTTTGAGGCTAAACCCATATAAATTCGATGAACTACATTTCTGTGGAGTTTCAAAATTTTTGGAGAACAATTAGGCAGGTAACCGAAGCAGTAAAATCAAGCCAATGTAGACTAGAATTTCAACTTATCTTGCTACAGGTTTAAGATGCCTTGATGGTTGGTTTTAGTGAATAATGAGAAATTTTAGGTAGTAGGAAGCTTAATGGTGATGAGTGGTGGTTATGTGTGAATGCTCAATTCAATTAGAGATAGTTACTTGTCATCTAGTGAATCAAGAGAAAGAGTAGTTTCATGAATGCTACTATTAGCTATGAAAGAGAGTTATTGCAAGTTAGGAAACTCAAGAATGTGGTCAACTCTTGTAAATTAAGTTAAGTGATTTTAGTGCTTTGGATGGTTTAGCTTGGTAATCTTAGTTTAATGAATGTAAATAATGTTCCTAGCGAAGTTAAATGTTTTAGAACCCCGTATGTGATTAATGAGATGTTTGAGAACGAATACAAGATTCATGAATTAAGGAGCGTCATAATAGTTATTTATGTAGTTAAAGTAGTTTAGTGCAATGTTGTTAGAAGTTTGAACATGATTTAGTTGAGTTGTCATTGAGTAATTAGCATGTTATAACTTAGTAACTAAAGTGTAATATTAAAGCATACTATCTAGTGCCTTTAATGTATTTTGTGTTAAACTTGGTTTGAATGCTATTTCCTTGAGTTTTAATTGTAGTTAAGAGTTAATGAATTGTAGTTAGATTGAGTAAAGTGTAAGTTGTGAACTAAAGTTAACCTTAATGAGTGTGTGCTAGTTTAACTACAATCAAATCTAACTTGTTCTTAATTATGAATTCTATTTGAATTCTAGCTATAGTGCATGCAATTGGAGAAGGTATGAGGGGATTATTGGCTTAATCCAAGGTGAGGGACCTTTCATTCCTTTTGTGCATCTTAGCTTATTTTATTGCTCTCAAATTATAAGATTTAGTTTAATTAATTGAATTTATATGAACTTATTACTTGCTGTATTGTGATTGAGGACAACCTACTTTGTTGTCCCTTGTTCATGTGCTTCTTGAATTATAGTATTATTGTTTGAGTTATCGTGATCGAATATCGGGTTGCACAACCTTTTCGGACATGGTAGCGTCGAGAAACACGGGCGGCATCAGGCTTGCCGTTGTCCCTCGACTACCATGGTGCTTATTCTCTTTCTCGCTGAGTATACTCTATTACCCCAGAGGTATGGTTCAGCTACTGGGTATATGGACCTACCTCAGGAGAAATGGTTGTAGGCTCGGGGTACATTCGGAGTACCCCATTTTGGAGGAGTAAGGGTTTTGCCAGCACTTGCTTGAAGATCTTGGCTCGTGGCTCGTGATTGAAGACAAACATGGAACCGTATCCTTTTTATACGTGGTTAAATATTTGTCTAATTAAGTTTGTTATTTTGTGTTGTATATGTTATTATTCTTGTTACATCTCATGAAAGCATTCTTCGGTATGCTGCATCACCTCCCTCACTAAGTATACATGTTGTATACTCACACTCGTTTCTAACACCTTTCAGGATTAGTGCTTTAAGCTGGAAATGAGATTGCCTCCTATGTGGCCTGCCTACTCTATCATTGTATAGAACAAGGAAGAATATGTACATTATATGTCTGTATACTATTTGAGACCTTATGGTCATGTATGTATTTGTGTTATCTTAAAAAATGTAATATTAAAGTTTTAGTCTTGGGTGATAGTTAGGTGCTAGTGGTTTGTAATAACTTCAATTGTTTACTCCTCTGTTTAGTTGACTTGCATGCTGATAGGGATGAAACAAATAGAAGTTGTGGATTATGATCTCGTGGTTGTATGTTGCAGTTTGCAGGTTTTCAAATAGTCCTATAAATAGGGAAAACTCCGTCTGTTTTTCCTAAATTTCATGCCCCGGGTTTGGATTTGGGTTGAGTATAGCATGGCTAATAAAAGTCCTGGTTCAGTGAGGGATCGAGGCGTTACAGAACTGCTATCAGAGCTTAGCAACTCACAGCCAGGACAGGGTCCTCGGTCTATTGGGTAATGAACCTCAAGTGCGTGCATGTGTAGTGTGTTCTGATTAGGAATGTGCTAGCATGTGGACTTGTCTTTGCTTGAGTGAAAACGTGTCCTGTGTAATAGAATTGCATGACATAGGAAGATTATATGTGTTATTTATAGTACGTGATTATGTGTAACTTGAATGGAAATATGTTTCTATGTAAATTGCTTATGTGAAATATGAAAGATATGTTAGATTAACAATTATGTGCCTTGTGTACTTTTATGTGACATATTTGTTAATATTATTATCTTATATACTCATCATGGTATGCCTACATGTATTACTGCCCGCATATGGTAAGTAAACTCCCCCCTATAAAGAGAAGGTTAGCAATGGATCTCTGAAGCCACGAACCAGCAAAAGTGGGAACAGTTAATCCAGATATCTATTGGAGACTTTTTCATATACATCTGAAATTCACATTGGATTGTTAACAGGCCTTACCCAGCTTCATCTCTGGTATTCGCATACAAATGTTCCTATTTGTATTTTCTCGGCATTCTTACTTGAAATTCAAGAATGGATTTCATATTCGATATTACTGCTGGGAGTTTTATATGATATTGGTAGTCAAAGGGGTTCTTCCTTAGATTTTCGGATAACTTTCCTAATAGGAGCCTTTATTTGGCTACCACGTTCGAGATTTCATCGACGAAGTTCTCTGGTATTCTTACTGAACTTCTTGGTAGTATTACAGAAGGTATTCTCGCTAGTCTTATTTGACGTTGTACTTCTTTCACTTCAAGTTTAATTTTAGCTACTACAATTGTCGAAGATTCTCTTGAGTATAAGAAATTGTGAGGACGCAATTTTTGTAAGGAGGGGAGAATGTGACGGCCCAGACCCAGCATGTAATATAATATACTTAATTGCACATAAATTGATGTTAGTTTAAGTGTTATATGTGTGAAAGTGTTTATTTTAGCATTTAAGATTTTAACTAATAGTTTCACTTTCTTTTTAATTCTCTAATTTGTTTTAAAAAGGGGACCAATACTATTAATTCAAGTAAAATATTTTTAAATACTATTTTGACATTTACTGTGTCACCCGAGAATTTTCATCATATTCATAAATAACTATAACATATCTCCTTGTGCATTTTAATGTGTTTTTTTTATAGTTTAAATATGTTTATTTAAGGGTTACTATTCATAAAGAATTTGACTGTCTTAAATACTCGATTTCATATTTTTTTCTAGATAATATAACTTATAAAAGAAATCGAAAACTTGTAGTTTTAGACTTTAGGAACCGGGAACATACATTTGAAAAATAATTTGTACTTTGTGTGAATAGTATTACATAGGTAAAACATTAGTTTTGATTAAGTTAGCATTTAAGTGACGTTTTAACTTAATTTGACCAATAATTAGTAGCATTTGACTTAGTCTAATTATACATACACATACATATACTCAATATACAACTAATACATACATATGCTCATCAAAAAACAATTAAAAAATAGAACTCCCCAAAGCCCCCCAAACCCGTCAGTCAAGAGAAAGGAAAAGGGAGAAACTTTTGCAAGGAATCCTTCCATTTGGCTCAAGAATCATCATTTTACACCTCATTCCACCTCTCCAAAGGTCTTCTCCACCCTCCTCAAGACCTCTAGGTGATGGAGATGCACCATTTTAGCTAATTAAAGTTTTTTTCCATTATTTCATATTTTCGGATTTTGGGTTTTTGTCCAATAAATTGGTTGATTTTTGCTAGATATGGTATTGTTATATGCTAGAGAACATCCTTATATAATTATATAGCTTGAAACCAAGTTTTTTAGCAAGAATCACATGAAGAAGATGATAAATAGTGACAAACTAGGGTTCCAAAAAAAAGTTGTAATTTAATTCGATTTGAGGCTTCTAGTAGTTGCTATTTAGGTCATTGAGCGTGGAAAAAATGTTAGTTGCGCTTGTCATGTACAAAATTTGAATAATTTGATCAAATTAGGCTACTTTAATAAGGGGTTTCAGGGTTAATTCGAATCTGGGCACTTTTCAACGTCATAACTAGTCTTTATTAAATATTGAAGCCTTAGAAGTGCCTTCGTTTCGCTTGTTTGGGTTCCGGAATTAGTACTTGTAGTGTAAACCCACAAATAGGTATTTTCGGTGTTTTCGTGTACTTGTACTCTAGGCAATGATTTGAAGACTCTAAAAGATGTATTTAGGTATCCTCGGATTGGAAGAATAGCTATCTTCCCTAACTTGATCCTTAAATTCTGGTAGGAAGTTAAATAGCCTAGTTGAACAAAAGGGAAATGAATGAATTAAGAGTTCTAGTACTTGTATTGCCTCTTAGTTGCTTCTAGAGTGTTTAAATACAGTTTGGGGCATGTGTGAGTTTGTGGTAAAGTGTTGGAAAATGTATAATATTGACCCATTTGTGTTCGCATAGTTAAATTAATGATAATTTCTTATAATTGAGTAATCAAATGGTCTATGCCATGAATTAACTAGTTATCTTGATTATGGTGATAATATGTGAATTTTATGTGTTATTGGCTAGCTAAACTTGCAGGGTTCTTGATTTAGTTGTTGTTGTTGAATAATGAGAAAAAAAATGTTAATGCATGTGGTATGCTTGATAAAATGCTTGAAAGAAGTCTATTTGAACACAAGAATGCATTAAGTTTTTGGCATGACCATGAAATGCTAGCTAGATGAACTAAATGAACATTAGTATGTGTGTGTGTGGCTGCCCATGTGTGTGTGTTGTGGAAACGTGGGTGTGTGGATGTGGTAGAAGTGTGCTATGGCTGTCTATGGATGAACCTAGGTGCATGGTTGGGTGTTTAGAGTTGGGTGTAAGCTAGTTGAAGAGAAGTTAGTTTATAAAGCTGAAATTGTTTTGGCAGTTAACTGTCAACGAATTTTAAAACCTTTTTGACATAGTAAACGAGCTTAGAATTGAATGAAATTTATCTAGCAACTAGATTAGGAAATTTAGAGCAAATGTTGATTTCTAGTGCTAAGGCTAATTCTAATGTTATTGACCTTCCGATTTAAGCATTTCCGAGATGTGTCTGAAAATCGCTGATGCAGGGGCAGTTCACGTAGTTACACAGAAAAGGTCGTAACTTGTTGAATATAACTCCGAATTGAAATCTGTTTGAGGCTAAACCCATCTACATTCGATGAGCTACATTTTTGTGGAGTTTCAGAGTTTTTGGAGAACAATTAGGTAGGTAACCGAAGCAGCAAATTCAAGTCAATGTAGAATTTCAACTTATCTTGCTACAGGTTTAAGATGCCTTGATGGTTGGTTCTAGTGAATAATGAGAAATTTTAGGTAGGAGGAAGCTTAATGGTGATGAGTGGTGGTTATGTGTGAATGCTCAATTGAATTAGAGATAGTTACTTTCCATCTAATGAATCAAGAGAAAGAGTAGTTTCATGAATGCTACTATTAGCTATGAAAAAGAGTTATTGCAAGTTAGGAAACTCAAGAATGTGGTCAAGTCTTGTAAATTAAGTTAAGTGATTTTAGTGCTTTGGATGGTTTAGCTTGGTAATCTTAGTTTAATGAATGTAAATAATGTTCCTAGCAAAGTTAAATGCTTTAGAACCCCGTATGTGCTTAATGAGATGTTTGAGAATGAATGCAAGATTCATGAATTAAGGAGCGTCATAATAGTTATATATGTAGTTAAAGTAGTTTAGTGCAATGTTGTTAGAAGTTTGAATATGATTTAGTTGAGTTGTCATTGAGTAATTAGCATGTTATAACTTAGTAACTAAGTGTAATATTAAAGCATACTATCTAGTACCTTTAATGTATTTTGTGTTAAGCTTGGTTTGAATTGTAGTTAAGAATTAATGAAATGTAGTTAGATTGAGTAAAGTGTAAGTTGTGAACTAAAGTTAACCTTAAAGAGTGTGTGCTAGTTTAACTGCAATCAAATCTAACTTGTTCTTAATTATGAATTCTATTTGAATTCTAGCTATAGTGCATGCAATTGGAGAATGTATGAGGGGATTCTTGGCTTAATCCAAGGTGAGGGAGTTTTCATTCCTTTTGTGCATCTTAGCTTATTTTATTGCTCTCAAATTATAAGATTTAGTTTAATTAATTGAATTTATATGAACTTATTACTTGCTGTATTGTGATTGAGGACAACCTACTTTGTTGTCCCTTGTTCATGTGCTTCTTGAATTATATTATCATTGTTTGAGTTATCGTGATCGAATATCGGGTTGCGCAACCTTTTCGGACATGGTAGCGTCGAGAAACACGGGCAGCATCAGGCTTGTCGTGCTCCTTCGACTACCATGGTGCCTATTCTCTTTCTCGCTGAGTATACTCCACTACCCTAGAGGTGTGGTTCACCTGCTGGGCATATGGACCTACCTTAGGAGAAAGGGTCGTAGGATCGGGGTACATCCGGAGTACCCCATTTTGGATGAGTAAGGGTTTTGTCGGCACTTGCTTGAAGATCTTGGCTCGTGGCTCGTGATTGAAGATAAACATGGAATCGTATATTTTTTATACGTGATTAAATACTTGTCTTATTAACTTTGTTATTTTGTGTTGTATATGTTATTATTCTTGTCGCATCTCATGAAAGCATTCATCGATATGCTGCATCACCTCCCTCACTGAGTATACATGTTGTATACTCACCCTTGTTTCTAATACATTTCAGGATCAGTGCTTTAAGCTGGAAATAGGATTGCCTTATGTGTGGCCTGCCTGCTCTATCACTATGTAGAACAAAGAAGAATATGTACATTATATGCCTTGTATAGTATTTGAGACCTTATGGTCATGTATGTATTTGTGTTATCTTAAGAAATATAATATTAAAGTTTTAGTCTTAGGTGATAGTTAGGTGTCAGTGGTTTGTAATAACTTCAATTGTTTACTCTTTTGTTTAGTTGACTTGCATGCCGATAGGGATGAAACAGATTAAAGTTGTGGATTATGGTCTCGTGATTGTATGTTGTAGTTTGCAGGTTTCTAAATAGTTCTATAAATAGGGAAAACTCCGTCCGTTTTCCTAAATTTCGTGCCTCGGGTTTGAATTTGGGTTGAGTATAGCATGGCTAATTAAAGTCATGGTTCCGTGAGGGATCGGGGCATTACAGCTTATCACCTCAACATTAAGAAGCTAAGCTCGTCTATGGCCTTTTTGTCAGATCCCCTAAAAACTTCAACGAAGAATGAAATAAACTTTTTCAAAAAGAAAAAACTGAAATAAATGTACATTCGGAACAAAAAATAAACTAAATTGGTTCAATCAAACAAAGTATGGATAAAATCAAAGAAAAAAATAAAAATCTCTAAGAAAAAATGTTCAACAAGTAATATAGGGTAGTAAATCGTATGAAATTATGGCATGAAAAATGAGTTCTTACATTTTTTTTTTTTTTTGCTTCTGAAATCAACGATATCCAGAGGTTGAGAGAAATTAGTTAGGAATGAAATTGAAAGATATGGAGAGTTGAAGAGATCTGACCAAAAAAAAAAAGTCAAAAGGGAGAGTAATGAAATACGTATGAGTGAAGTCAAGAAAGTACGAAAACAAGTCTGCAGAGTTTGCTTAGCTCATGTAACATGTCTTTTGTTTAATGTGGACACATGTCACAATCTTATTGCACATCACTTTCCACTAACTATTGATTTAGTTTTTTTTCTCTCTTCTTTTTGCTATTATTATAAAATGACTATTTTACCCTTTTATAGAGAGAAAATTTTGACGATTGTTTAATAGAAGGGGTCTGAGTTAAAGTTAATAAAACTCATGGGATCTGAGTCTCATTTACAGAAAATCAAAGGGGTGTGAATCAAAATTACCCTTTGTTTTAAGAAAGGGTCATTCCTTGTCCATTATCTTGGGGTTACATTGATCATAGGCAGACTTAGAAAACATGATTGTCAGAGTCTTGTTGATAGCATTTCTAGAAGAATTAGTTATTAGACCCACAATTGGCTTACATTTGCAGGTAGACTCCAGTTCTTGAAATCAGTTCTTAATCATTTTCATTTTTACTGGCTTGTTTATTGTTTATTCCCAAAGGGGTTTTGAACATCATTGAGAAAAATTTTATCACTTTTTTTGGCGTGATTCAGGGCTGAAAATTGCTTGGGATAATATTTGTAAACCTATTGAGGAATGACGTCTTGGTATTAGAAAGCTTGTAGTATTAGCAAAGTTGTTTTCTAAAAAACTATACTATAAGTTATATTCTATGAGAGATATTGCGTTGAGTTTATAGGTTTGGACCAATTACATCAAGAGTAAAAGTATATGGACATGAAAGTCCTTTGTGATGCATGTTGGTCTTGGAGGAAAATTCTCAATCTTAGACCCCCTACTCGTGACTTTATTGTGTAGAGGATTGATAATGGCAGGAATAACTTTTTTTTGGTATGATAATTGGCACCCCACTGACATCCTCATCCCCTTCCACAATATTAAAGTCCTTTGTCCGTACCTTGACAACAAAGTTGTAGATATGGTTGCAGATGGACATTCGGTATGGCCAATTTACTTGCCTACATTGGTTAACCTCAACCCAAACAACCACAACTTGTTCACCTGTGAAGATCAAAATGACATCTTTGACTGGAAATTCACTCACAATGGTATGTTCTCTTTCAGTAAAACTTGGGACTTCATTAGAGACATAGGAAATCTTGTTGACTGGAATCGATTACTTTGGTTCCCTCATAACATTCCAAAACATAGCTTCATTCTTGGCTTACTAGTCATGACCACTTGACTATTAGATACTGTTTTCTTTCCTAGGGTACCGTGGACAGAGCTAGCTACTGCTTTCTTGGCTATGAGACAAAAGACCACCTCTTCTTCAATTGTAGTTTCACAAAACAAATCTGGAAGGAGAAGTTTAAATTTATTGCTTATTGATTTCTCAATTACTTCTTTTGATTCAATTCTTATGTCTGCACGTACTCTTGCAGGTAACAAAGATCTTAAAATCTACATGTTTCGACCCCAGTTTTGCACTGATGTCTACAACATTTGGATTAAGAGAAATGGGAGCATCTTCTAGGATGATGTTAGCACAGTGGAGCAGTTTATTGAGAAGTTACGTACAGACATCTTTGCAAAAGCTCATGCTAAACAATGATATCACAATACAAGCATCAATAGATATTTCGCCAATAGATTTTAATTAAATTTGACTTGATTTGTTTTCTTGTTTTCTTCCACGCATCCTTGAGATTGGACGTCTTGTTTCTTTTTGTTGGCTCAAGATGTGATGTTTTTGTTGTATGCTGATTGCTTAGCTACTTTGGCTAAGTAATCAGGTTTTCTCTTCTTGCTTCTACAGCCTTTCAATTGTAATTGGTCAGATGACCCCGTATTCCATTTGTTCATTTTTAATGAAATCCATTTCCTAAAAAAAAAAAGGGTAAATAATGTATTACCCCCCTGTGTTTTGCTAAAAATACACAATACCCCCCTGTGCTTTAAAAATTAGCTGATTATCCCCCTTGTATTTTGCTAAAAGTGTACAATACGGGTGTTTTAAAAATTAGCTGATTACCCCCCTTGTGTTTTGTTAAAAGTAATTGATTACCCTCTTGTGTTTTATAAAAATAACTGATTGCCCCCTTATATTTTCTAACAAAAGCACTAATTTTTTAAAAATACAGGGGCTAATTAGCTAATTTTATAAAACATAAAGGGGTAATCAACTAATTTTTAAAACACAGAGGGGTATTGTGGACTTTTAGCAAAACACAGAGGATAATCAGCTAATTTTTAAAACACAGGGGGGTATTATGCATTTTTAGCAAAACACAGGGAGGTAATATGCTATTTACCCAAAAAAGAAGAAGTTATAGAGCTTTCACAAATAGAATGTTAGTTAGAAGTGTTGTTGAAGAGAACTCATAGACCATTTGACGTATGTTGGACAATGTTAGACTTTTAAAAATGTTGAGTGTAATGTTGGCTTCCAATAATATGAAAGGGTGTGTTTGAGGAAGAAAAGAAAAAGAAAAATAGCTTCCACATGATGTAAAAATAGTTTTGCAAAAACCTTTTTTAAGAGCTTCAATTTGAAGCTTTTTATTTTTAACTTCTTTTGGTATTGTCTTTTACTTAAAAGATCTTTTGAAAATGAGCCAAATAATTTAAATTTCAACTCTTAAACTCACATTATAAAGTGTTTTTAAGTATTTAAAAGATAGACGAAACATTCCCTAATTCCTTCTTGGACTCTCAATCATCATTTGCTGAAGCAAAGATAAAGATGGGTGGTGTCAACACAAGATCTAACAGAGAGATCAGGCTAATTTGTAGTAGCTTCAATTGACTTTTAAAGCTTTTACATGACAAATATTTTTACTATGGCATGTCATGTAATAAGCGGATCTTTATATTAAGTGCCTATGGTACATAGTTATAATACTATAACAACTCCAAAGTGAAGATTCTTATAGAGGCAGTGAAAGAGCCGAGAGAGAAGTTAAAATTGATTTTATGTTAATATTTATTTATTGGGAAATCTATAATCTACAGAACTATGACTTACAATCTGGCTTCTGCAGCAGTAAAAATTGTAGTAATGAGAACAACTAGCTTGCTTTCCTTGACCGCTTTTGCAGCCACTTTCTATACTGAAATGGAGAAGGTTTGCGGAGCAAGGCCCTCTTTTCTCTCCTCCCTCGCGCTCCTTCGCTTTCCACTGTTCTCTTTCTTTCCACCGAGTAAATCTGTATACTATGTACTCAATAGGCTAAATAAACTAGCAGCAAGTTTTCACCATGCCGGCCTCTTCCTGATTGGGAAGGAAGGAAAATCGACTATCAGAAAGCAGCAGTCCACACAGCATTCTCACCTTCCCCACAGCGCCTGTGGACTTCCTTTATTCTATCAACTGACCTGCATATACCACTGCAGCTCCAGTCAAACGAAGCAACACAAATGTTGCCTGCTTGTGCTTTCCATTCACAATCTGCAGGGACAATATGTTACATAAGTAGGGAGAAGCGGTAGTAAACAAGACGTGATGCAACCATTTTCACCGAGAGCACTAAGCTCTGGTGCCTCAATTCAAGTCTAGCGACAGAGAAACTAGTTGCCTGTTGAACCATTTGATAGGCTAAAATATATGGCCTTAACTTCAAGATCCATTAAAACTTTGGACAAGGGTGGTTTTCAATTGGTTTGAGTACGAGACTATGGTTCAGAATTGAATAGGCTCCGGTGTTTGATCTGATCTTCCAGCTACTCTTGAGGTTTTCAATGCTTTTGACACGTATTGGAGATGAGAATTTCATCAAGGGAATAACGCTCTGGCAATTGACTTTAAATATCATATCAGCTAAGGTGGCTAGGTTCAGTGCAAATCCAGATCTTGAAACAAAATCATATGCAAAAGAAGAAAAAAACCGATGAATTTCTAACTTAATGCTCATAGACAGGGAAAAATGGCATTGGATGAAAAGAGGGAAACAGAGAAAATGAAAGACATGACGTAGAATTCAGACTTCAACATGAGCTCAAGTCGTACCTGGTGGGGTTCCACAGCATAATCTTCGATCATCAATATGCTGCACATCAAGTCCGATAAACCAGGATCCAAGAGACACATCCTCATTAGCATACTTATGCAATACATGCCTGTAGGACATAAAGTTCTCGGTTGAAGTTGCAAGAACACAACATAAAAACTAGTAACTTCTTGTTACATTTTGGAATTGCATCTATACTTAAGAAATGAAACTCAACTGATTTACTGAGATATAAGTAGCCAAATCTTTTGATATGGCATATAATTGTCCTGTAGCATGACGGAAATACTTGCTTCCAGAATCCCCAAATTTCCAGTATTCTGGTTCATGGTATCTTACTCCCCTGTTCCATCAGATCAAACGACTAAGAGCTAAATCGATTCACAACATTCATCAGCGTGTAATAAAAACTTTAAGAATTTCACTTACTTCTGAGCAAGGACAGGACCAGATTTCATGCAACCTACATAAACCCTTGGTTTTTTCCGATGTCTTGATAACGTTTCTCCAAGTGTTGCTGCAACAAAAATATAAAGATACTAGATGATTTTAAAGGCCAAAAAGCTGTGACCAACCATGATTAACAGTTTAGTAAGCCTCATAAAAAAAATGCAGTCAAATCTATTAACAAATTTAGCTGATTCCTTTTATC
Organism: Ehretia macrophylla; assembly: GCA_037974665.1. Lineage (NCBI taxonomy): Eukaryota > Viridiplantae > Streptophyta > Magnoliopsida > Boraginales > Ehretiaceae > Ehretia > Ehretia macrophylla. The sequence continues at coordinate 12,812,006 of CM075768.1, forward strand.
ACGATGGTTCCAGGGATTTTCCATCAAGGTATAGAAATATAGACTACGACAGCTTTCATCATAGTGTGAAAGCTTCAAGAAAGCGAATGGATCCAAAATTATCGTACTTACCTACATTTACATGAACATCATCATCAACTTTGATGTAGTACTCTGCATCCCATAAAGAAACAGCAGTGGCAAAATATGTCTTTGTCTTCGCAGACAATTCAAGATACCCCTCGACATGATCCTGCTCATATTGCAATGAAGAAAATGTTATTATTTTCCAAGCAAACTAATTACTACAAGCACAATGTGGTATACATCGGGCAAGTAGGTAAACAAAATTATTACCAGCCTAAGAAAATCTCCATGTTTGTTATTCTCAGCATCAATAGCTCTGTCCAGTATGCCCCCTAATGTGGCGCTGCATAACAGTAAAAAGTTTGATTAACTTAACCAGCACATGAAAAATCTACATGGCCTCTACTTATAAGAAAACAAACACCTCAGTCTCTACCTAGAAACATTTATGTGTTTGGTAAGATAGAAGAGAAGTTCCCAATGGAGGAAGGGTAGGAATTTGTGCGTCTTAATTAGAGTTAATTAACAACATCTAAGATAATGACATCCAGCAGAGAAATCACAAAGCAAGGTAAATTAAGTTCAGCTCTTGCTCACAACATATTAGTTTGTAATGCTTTGCTAGAAAATACTGTTCATTTCCATATTATCAAGGGAAGCTCTTTGAAAATGGGGCACGTGAGAAATTTCCTAAAGAAGTCAAAGCCTGATGTTTCAAAATTAGAACCATGACTGAGGAGAAGAATATTAAACAATCACGACTTTATTGCGTACTGGGACAGTGGCAAACTTAGACAACATTCTTTCAGACATCATATAGTATGTGGTGGCATTCTGTTTTCTGCACCATCATAGGCTCGTAGCAGTCCTCGTTTCAATACATTCTGAGTATGAAATGTATGGAAGGACATTAATCCATGAAGACTGCATATTGTGGGCAATGGCAGCAGCAAGAGTCCTCAGCATAGTCACAGCTGCCACAGCTTAGTTAAGAGGTTTGTATCCTTAAGGCTATCTTCTAACCTTTGATCATGGAAACCAGAGGACAATTCGAGCAAAATTATCTATCCATAAAAGAAATTTATTCCTGAATTTCGATTAAGCATCATTTCTTGCAATTTTTACTGCTAACATTTTTCTTTTCTCTATTATGTTTGTATTACTAGCCAAAACAACAGATTCCAACTAGAACAAGATTGCATTCAGGCTTCGTTAAGCAGTCTTCATATTTAAGATATCCAAACTATAAGAGGAGGAGCACCTCAATTTATAAACTTCGTCCGGTGCACTGAAAAAACTTTTTAGTAAGTAATATAAGCGTAAATCATTAGAAGAATGGAGAAACCCAGAAACCCACCTATGACCAATGACGAAGCGAATAATTATCCCTTTCTCTTCTTCCAACCTCCGTCTTTTTTCACCTATTTCACCATTCCAAACACCATTTCCAATGAGAAAGCAATTCCAAAATGACAGCCGGACAAGCAAAAGAATGATACATGAGGAAGGAGGAAAGAAAAGCATAAGATTTGCACGTAAACCTTGAGGCATCCAGGTAGCACGAACTGAATCCCTTCTTTTTCGACTACTAAATGCAGTATTCACTCCTATCACCATGAAATATTTTCTTCTTTGAGATGAGTCACTCTTCTCAATTTCTTCTGATATAGGAGAGCCACTAAGAATCGACCCTTGGGCTGCCTTTGCAGCAGCTAACTCCATCTCCAAATTAGAAATAGTTTTGTCGAGTGTCCTGGATCAAATGTGAGATACAAGGTCAGCAACTAGAGCAATGACATAGGACAAGGCACCTTCAAAGAGAAAGGTAAGTGTACAAAATACGTGGCTCACTGTATAGCTCGATGAGTTTTAGAAACCTCCCCATATATGTCCTCAGCTGCTGGTTTTACACCTTTATACTGCAATTAGAGGGACAATTTGCAGAAAATTGAATAGAGAGAAACAAGATCAAGAAAAATATTATGTTCACAGTGGAACTCTGAAGACTACTTTCAAATACTTAGGCATATAAAGTTAGAAACTTAGCAAAGAAGAAGTAAGACAAGTTAAGGAAATGATGGGAACACTCACAGATTTAGGATTGCAACCTTCTGAAACTAACTTTAATGTCTCAGCTTCTACAGCAGTTGTTCTTGTAATACCTTTCGATTCAGGCGCCGCCCACAATCTGTAACCAGTCATGTTGGTTCATTAAATCCATTACGTCCCCAAATTCAGGATCACATCTTATTACTTTCAAAGATTAAATCAAAAGAGCAAGAGTAGACGATGCTTAAAGACGTATTGCGACCAAAACAACAATCTTTTGTATTGTGCACAACAAATTTCATGAAGCAGTAGTAGAAGAATTAGCAGCTCTCGAACAGAAATTAAACTTGAAGATCCATTAGTGCTAGCTGTAATAACAGCTGACGAGTATGATTAATTATAACAAACAATAGAACTCAAAAAGAAAAAAGAATACAAAAAAACGCGATTGAAAAGAAACGAGAAAACATACTCTGATATTATAACAGCTATCACAGACTCTTGATCAAATGACTTTAGTTAAACAAAAGAAAAAGAAAAAAAAATGTTGAGAAACAAAAACTCATATGGATAGTATAAACAGCAATCCAAATATAGATCTGTAGCTTCTTCACCGGCATATGGAAAAGTTGGAAAAATATGATAAAACAAAACAGGACCCTGGAAACAACAGAGTTCAATGCTCTGAAGAACCAGCAAACATCGAAACATCAGAGTTCTATCATAACTTCTGGAAAAACTCTTCAAGAAATAAATAATTCAGAGGGATAATATTTACATGAAAATTAAAAACCATTTTTGATTTTTTTTTATTTTATAAAATTACAAATAAGTAACTATCGATCTACTGCCTCATCTAAAACTTAAGATATTAGAAATAGGGAATATCATATTTATTTATTGTCTTTAATATGCACGCTCACTTATAGGTGACATTCTTCTTTAATTGTGCCTTGCACATATAATTTCTTTTCTAAATGAGTGACGAGGAGATTTAATCCAAGCCTTCTCCAAAAGTTTAAAAAGAGTTTATTATATTTATTTATTCTATTCCACGCTAACTAATCATGTAAAGACCCTTAAGTCTCTGAAGTATCATTGTGAACAATTTAGTAAGAAAGTTAAAAAATAAACAAGCAAAGCTTATAACATTAAAAATCAAGAAAATGTAAAACAATGAGAGATAAAATGATGATGTTTTACCTACTGGTGAAGAGCATGCCAGCACAGAAACAACCAATACAAAGCAAAAGTGTCCATTTCTGAGAAACAACATTTCTTGACGATTGCTCAGGTCCTCTAATGTTCTTAAAAGACATTTCTCTATGCAATTCTCTTCAAGTACTTAACCAAAAGCTATATGACACCCAAGAGTCGGGTAAAATGATCATGTAGCGATTTTATGTAATCAAAATTTCAAGTTCGAACTACGAAAGCTATATCAGAAACAACCCATATACGAAGATATGAAAGTAAAACAAAATGTTTAATGCAATTCAACAGTGAAGAACCAACATAAAAGCAAAGTAGTTGTGGCACAAATATTGAAGTAGATTGATGCTAAAAAATGTTTGCTTTGTTTATTTCCTTTCTTTGGTTCTTTTCTTTTATCTTTAGCTTTCTACTTATTTTCTCTCTCTTATTACAGAGAAGAAGGAGAAGAAAGAACACTTTGCAGGGAAGGGACTTGAAACGCAAGTGAGAGAGGACTTTGTTCACCAAACGGTCCCTTTCAAGACCACATTTAAATATATGCTCTTTTCTAACTGTAACAGTTCTGCTCTCTTACATACAGGATCCGATTCTCATTAACATTATAACTTTACAAACAAAATTTAAAGGGTATAGACTGTCAAGATTTTTTCTAATATAATTATATCATTAATTTATATTTATTAAATTTCGCTTGTAATAAGGTTATAAGCAGATTCACTCTAAGCCGACCCGATGCCTTTGTCTTTTGACAATTTTCTGCTCCACATTGACAGGGAATCAAGTCGACATTTTTACTTTAAGCATATCGAACTAGATTCTTTCTCATCAACAGTCTGGGGATATTTTGCCACTGTTGACATCATCTTTATATTATATAATTAAAAGAAATTTGAGGACAAATCAGCTCGATATATATAAAAATTAAAAAAAACAGAGAGAAAAGTACAAATCATCTTTTTTATGATACTAAGAGTGTGACTCAAATTCTCTCGTCATCCAAATCCCCATAAATGTCCTTCTCAAAGAGTTTAAGGATTTCCGTATATTAAATTATGTGACAGATTTTCATAAAGTGAATTGTGATTGTTTCCGTATTCAGTGGAATAAATGAATCAAGAACCGAACAATTTTAAAACTTTTTTATTATGTATTTGTGTGCGCAATCTTTATTGTGATTCCCAAAAACCACATTTTTTGTCGTTAATATAAACAACTTAGCAATTTTGTTGCAATGTCTACGTGCTAATAATAGTATATTAATTTTTTTCATCTTTTTTTGGAATAATTAAAAGTTACATTGCTCAAAAGCCTCATATGCTAGGGGCGGACTTGGATTCTCTCCTTTATTTTTTCTTTCATCTATTAAATAAGGTGTATTATAAATCATCAGATTTGGTGTTTTAAAATCTCTATCATTCATTTTAAATTTATTTTAAGTATCTTTTTTCACTTTTATGATAGCATAACAAATTTTCATTTCTGTTTTTGTATTTGCTTTTTATTTATAAAAAGCGACCTACTTTGATAGTAACTAATTCTTTCATAGCCAGTAATAAACAAAGTATAAAGAATTGAATATATAACAAAATAAAAGCATGAAATAGAAAAACTTAATTGTGTTGCACATAAGAAACTTAAGCTCCGTTTGGTCTAATTGTGAAATTTTAACTTTTGAACTCTAAACCTTTTTACAGTAGAGTTTTGGTTAGAAGTGTTGTTTACCAAAAATCGTGACTATTTGGCCTATATTGGGCAATATTGAACTTTTTAAAAACTTGAGGGTAATATTGTACTTAAAAAATATGAAGGGGTATATTTGAGAAAGAAAAAGAAAACGGCTTCCTGCACCATATAAAAACAATTTTGCAAAAGCCTAGTTTGAAAAGTTTTAATTTGAAACTTCTTATTTTTTAGTTTTTTTCATCTTTAACTTTTACTTAAAAGTAATTTTAGATCAAATAGGTGAAATCAACTTCTAAATTTACAAGAAATATTTTTGAATGTCAAAAAATTAGACCAAATAAAACCTTAGATCCAATAACAATGTGAGGTAGAATCAATAATAACCAATCGTTTATTCAATTATAATAAGTAATTTGATTTATTTGAACAGCTCACTACATACTGATTTAAACGAGTACATATGACATATTAGTCATAATTTCTCTTCTTTTTTTTTTTGGTATACGCAGTGGAACGAGAGATTGACTATTGATTTACGAGTAGACTTGCGCTTTCTCCTTCTTTTTTTTTTTTTTGAGTCAACGAGTAGACTTACTCATAATGGTGGAAGTTACATCACATTGTTGATGAGCGAACATGCATATGAAAATCAAAAACCAAGAGTAAACTATTGACTTATTGTTCCCTCGTCTAGGACAATTCAATTATGGTGTGTACCGTGTTAGGTAACCTAAGTTTACTCAGTCAATAGAGTACTATTTTATTCATCAAATTCAGTTGACCGTAAGCCCAAGTCTTTTTTTGTTTTTTTTTTTGTTTAAAATAGCATATTATTAATAAAACAGAATAGATACAGAGAAGAAATGGGTTTACACTATACAAAAGTCCAAAAAACAAAACAAAGAAGCAAATGATACATGCAAAAACTGCAAACACAATGCTAAAAGGGAAGTTAAAACATCATATATGGATAAGAGGACCTATCTTAATTGCATAAGCAATTCAAGTTGGCACAAGGTTGGATCGAGAAGACAGGAGCCGATAGTGACCTCACGAGAAAGATAGGCAGAGTTGAGAATTGTGAACAACAAAAAAAACTTTCTTTCTCATACAATTTGAAGAACTCCAAATAGCATCTAACATCAGTTGTGCGATAGAAACCAAACCATATAAATAAAACACTAACATACCAAAAGGCACACCATAACAAAAAGAAGAGATAACATATAGGAGTATAAAGGAGAGGAAAAGAGAGAGAGAGGGCTCCGACTAGAAGAAGCCAAAGCCCCAAAGCTAAGCGGAAATGAACGGAAATAGATGAGAGGCAAGGATGGAGAAAGAGGGTGAGAAAGGATACTCTCGAAGTCGGGTGGATAAGACCACCGAACAGTTAACACTTACCGTATGCCCAAGTCTATTGAACGGCGTTTGCGGTAATTTGAGAAAACATCAAAGAATTCTTTTATACAAAATTGTTTTATATAAATTGCAAAACAAAAAAAAAACTATTACTTTTGTGCATAGAATCATGTTTTTTATGATAAGAGATCACAATTAAAAATAAAGAATTCGTGAGTTTTCGAATCTGAACTGTTTAATTAAAGACACAAAATAATTAACTAAAAATTAAAAAATAAATCTAAAAATTGTTCAAAAAAATTAATAAACACAAATAGTCCCCAAAATATAAAAAATAAGTTGAAAACTTATTTAAGAATAAAAGAACATAAGTAAAAAATGAAGAGAGAAAAGCATAAGAAAAAAGAGCATATGAAAAATAATAAAAAATAAAAATAAAAATAAAATTTCAGGGAGTGCACGTGCACCCCTTGAAGAACCATTGGCTTGTGGCGTGTTGTAAGGGGAAGATACTTTGTACAGAGCACCTTCTCTCGTTCATTAAATCGTTAACAGCCTCCATTTTGTTCCACATGGATGCTGATAAAGTCTGAGGAAGATAAGGCCCACCTCACGAGCACCCTGACACGTGCCATATTGTGGTAATACTTCTTCCTCTGCATCTTTTTCATGAGTTCTCAAACAACTAAGAACGGCATTGACAAAAAGAAACAAACAAACAAAAAAAAAAAAACAACTAAGAACACACATCCCGTTTTGCTCTTTCAAGGGTGCTCTCGTCTTCTCATTCACTCCATTATCTCATACGGTTTGTCTCTCTTATTGACTTCAACGTAAGAGGATTTAGAACGTCTCGTAATGTTATAACATGTGAAAAATTCAATCTTAAGTAACTAAATAAATTATTTAATTTTAATTATATAAATTATATATTGAATTTTTCTTATAATATTATAACATTACGTAATTTAACAAACAACAGTAGTATAATGTTTTTGTCGCAAAATAACGGTAGTAATATTTACTACTGGCCAAAGTGTAAAAAGTTAGAAATTACACTTTAAATTTTGTGGTACGGTAATTTTTTTTGTTTCTCTAAACGTGTATCCCTCTGTCTAATAATTATAGAAACATACTCTGGGAGTTATCTTCTAAATGCTAGTGAGAACCTTTTAAACCATACGCCAGTGAAACAATTAAGTATTCGGACCAAAAACACGAAAAAACTGCTAAAATTTTATAAGATCATTTCACTCATGAAAACTAGTACGTGAACCTTATTCCTTCGTGGGTCTACTGGTCATTTGGTTTAGTAGTATGATTTTCACTTTATGAGTGAGAGGCTTCGAAATTAATTTTTTGAGTGTGTAACATCTTTTTTTAAAATAATGTAAAATTGACTTATATCTCCATTTAGATCAAAAGAAAAAAGTCAAAGATCTTTTGATCTAATAGTATGATACTCGCAGTATTTGTGAGAGTTTGCGAATTCAAGTCTCGCTAACTACATATGTATATTATGTCCTTAGGCGTCCTTTGAATAAAAACAAAAAAACAAAAAAAGATTATGTCAAGGCCAATGGCCAGCGGAGCAGGCTCTCAAGTGGGTGCAATATAAAATGTGATGATATCATATTACACTTCCTCCCTATTATTCATTAGTGGTTCAACTGATGAAGGAGCTCAAGCTCTCAGTTTCTGAGGAAGAAAGTCCTTGAAAATGGATTTAAATTTTTTCGTAATATTATAATATTATGAAAAAATTTAATAATGATAAATTATTTATATAATTATGATAAAAATATATATACAATTTATTACTATTGAATATTTCACATTATAAGTGAATCTGGAAAATATAGGTATGGGAGTTTTCTCTTAAATGTTAATTATAACTTTATTTTTTTTCGATGATAAGAAACTTACTTTAATAAAATTACATTAAATTTATTACAAAATTATAAATATTCTGATATAGCAAGACGTCACAACAAATACTCTAATTAAGTCAATCAAAATGCATATAACACTTGGCAGAAGATCAGACTGTGAATGGTAAAATATTTTTCATAAGATAGAGCCTATCGATTTGAAAATATATATAAAATTCAGTAGGTGAGCTTAGCTAGCGCAGCAATTGCTTTTGGTCGGTTCCCACTGGTTCAGACCGATCCGATGTCGGCAATTTTTTGTTTATCCTTGCGATAATTCATGCTTTAGAGTAACCTCGGTGTTCGCGCAAAAAAAAAAAAAAAAAAAAAAACTAGTAACCTTGGTGTTCGCGCAAAAAAAAAAAAAAAAACTAGTAACCTTGGTGTTCGCGCAAAAAAAAAAAAAAAAACTAGTAACCTTGGTGTACTTGTTATGTGAAGTTTGGATTATTTCAATGTTCAAAAAATACTTCTTTTCGTTTTGGAGTATGTTGTAATTTTTTTTTTTTTTTTGTTGGTTCGTTATTTCATTCAGAAAAAGTTTAACATCAGCCTATTCCAGAGGGATAAACCTCCAGCTCTAAAAGATTAACTAGAGACGGGGGTACATTATGGAGTCACATAGTAGGAAGGAAACCAAACTGCCACTTTATTGCTCATTCGAGGAACAGACCGAAAGAAGTAGCCAGAAGTGGAGGATAGGAGTAAAAGGGTATTGTGAAGGATGGATTGACTTTTCCAATCACAATTAGAAGATCCACTGAGAGCTGCAATCATAAGTTTTGCATTAGATTCGAGTATAAGCTGGTAATAACCTGCGTAGGCTGTGAACATCAAGCACGCAAGTTGGCAAGCATAAGCCTCCGCCTGGGATTGTGAACTACATCTGATCATTTGTGCTCAGCCATCAATGGCATTGCCTAGGTCATCACAACAGACCACCGCGATCCCAGCTACTGTATCAGCCTTATGGAAGGATGCACCACAATTAAATAACAAGCTACCCGATCTAGGGGATGACAACTGAGCCCTAGTATGTAAAGGATGAGAAGTGTTGGGCTCAGACTGGCCCTGCAAATGAGGATCATCGAGTTGATAAGCCACTTCCTGTAGAAGTTGAGAAGTGTCTGGATGCTAACCTTCAATTGTATAGCGATTCCTGGCCTTCCAAAGTGTCCAGCAGAGAAGGGAAATAAGGTTGATAGCTTGAATAGCCCCGTTGAAGACATGCATCAATCATATCTAGGAACCAGGTGTCAAAACAAATGATACGAACATAATCAGTGTATAGCTGAAGTGGCGACGCAAACCAGAATTGACAAGTCCAAGAGCACCCAAAAAACATGTGTTCTATGGTTTCTGTTTGTTGATTACAAATGTAACATAGTAGGGATATGGCGCAATGTCTCTTGTACAAGTTCTCTCGCGTAGCCAATACGCCATGGAACGCTCGCCAGAGGAAATGTTTAATCCGCGGTTGGATAGGACTAAACCAAACATCTTTCCAAAGCTGAGGAGGAGGAGAGTATGAAGATGATGCACTCAAGTCCGATGTTCAATATCGACTTTCCTGATAAGCCAATCGATAACCTGATTTGGTAGAATAAGTTCCTGTGCTGGTAGCCGGCCAAATAAGATGATCTGAAGAGAGTATCCAAGAAGGTTGAATACATAGGATCTTTGTCACTATATCCGGAGTGAAGAGTGTACGAAGGAGCTGAATATTCCATGATTGAGATTGAGGATGTAGGAGTTCACGAACCTTTGATAGCGGACATATATCAGTGCGGGGTAAGAATCGTGCATCTTCAATCCAATAGTCAGACCAAATGTCCACTGTTTTCCCTGAGCCGATTTGCCAGAAGGCGTGCCGACGGATGAATTGGAAAGCTTTATATAAGCTGCGCCAGCTCCAAGAAGCTTTGCGTGGAACAGTAGCTTGAAAAAGGTCAGATTCAAGAAAGTAAATGGCATTGAGGACACGCATCACTAAAGAGTCCAGCTGATGCAATATACACCACAGCTGCCCTACAATGAGAGCGATGTTCATAGATTTGAATTCCCGGAACCTAATCCACCTTGGAGTTTTGGTAGTGTGACTTTGGTCCATTTTACCCAGGGTATACCAACTGAGTGATTATAAGCTCACCAAAATCGTGAGACAAGGGATATAAGCTTCTTACAAGTAGCTTTGGGGAAATTGAAAATCGACATGGCATAGGTTGGGATTGCCTGAAGTATCGATTTAATCAAGACCTCTCTCCCTGCTTTGGACAGTAGCTTTTGTTTCCAACCTTGAACTCTTGTTTGGACTCGATCAAGAAGCCAATTAAGGGTGCGAACTATAGACTTGCCCCAGGTCAAGGGGATACCCAGGTATGGACCTAAACAGTCAGCCACTGGGATACTTGAGAGAGACATGAGAAGATTTTTGGTACTATCAGGAGTACCTTTGCTGAATACAATTGTCAATTTTTGGAGGTTGACACGTTGTCCTGATGCAAAGCAGTATTGGTATATTGCCTCTTTCAAAGCCATGGCATTTGCATGTGTTGCTTTAATAAAGAAAAGGGAGTCATCAGCAAAGAGTAAATGGGTAATAGGAGGACAAGTACGTGCAAGTTTCACCCTTTGCAAGAGACCAGTGGAGTGAAAATATTAAATTAGAGCTGAGAGGGCTTCAGTCAAGAGTGAGAAAAGAAAGGGGGAGAGAGGGTCTCCTTGTCTGAGGCCTCTACCTGGCGTGAAGAAATGTAATGACTCGCCATTGAGAATGATACTGTAGGATACCAAAGTGACACACTGCATTATCCAATTCACCTATGTCTCCGTAAATCCCATGTGGAGAAGTAAGAGCCGAAGGAATTCCTAATCAACCATATCGTAGGCTTTTGCCATATCCAATTTGAGGGCGACAACATGGTTATGAGAGCGGCGCCGATGAGAGAGATAAAATCCAATTTCCTGTGCAATCAAAAGGTTATCTTGGATGGCACGACCATGTATAAAAGCACCCTGTTGTGGAGAGATGAGATTATCCATAAATGGTCTCATTCGATTTGCTATCAACTTGGATATGATTTTGTAAATGAAGTTGATGTAGCTGATCGACTGATAATGTGACACTTGTTCTGGGTTATCAATTTTTGGGATGAGAGTGATAGTGGTCCTATTGAGGTCTGGGGGGAGAGAAGTACCATTGAAGAAAGCCAGGATAACATTGTACACATCATGTTTAATAGTCTCCCAGTATGTTTGATAGAACAAGCCTGTAAAACCATCCGGACCAGGAGCTTTATTCCGACCCAAACTCCATACAGCACGACAAATTTCCTGCATTGATGAAGAGGCACATAAAGTACTATTCATTTCAAGAGTTATAGATTGATGAATATGTTGCAGGGCAGCAGAATAAGATTTATGGTCATCCGATTGGTAAAGGGAACGAAAATGCGTTGTGACCAAATCTTTGATAGCCAGAATATCTTCAAGCTAGGTACCATCACCTCGCTGAAGGCGTAAAATTTTGTTACGGGTCTTCCGTTGAAGGGTTGTGCCATGGAAAAATGCCATATTGCGGTCCCTCCCAATTAAGCCATTTAACTCTGGATCGAACGACCCAAAACTTTTCTTCTCTTTGCCATAGAGAATCAATTTCTTGGGTAAGACATGTAAGAGTGCAGTTATTCTGATCAGAGGGAGGTTGATTATGGAGCTGAAGAAGAAGACCCTAGATGGTTTTAATGCGGTTTGTTGCATTACGGAAAACAAAATTGCTCTACTTTTCTAAACGGGCCTGGCAGAGTTTGATCCGCTGTTTAAATATATGCATTTCAGAGCCACTCTGTGGAGAGACCCATGCAGATTGGATTACCTGACCACATTCTGGTTCATCTACCCAGAAAGCTTAAAATTTGAACCGTTTTCGAACAGGAGAGTAGACATTTTTTGTTGCCAAGAGTAGAGGAGAATGATCGGAACTCAATCTTGGGTGAACTCCAACCCAGGCAACTGGGAAAATATGGCGCCACACCTGATTACACAAAGCCCTATCGAAACATTCCCGAACTAGTTGATCCCTGTCTCGATTGTTGGACCAGGTGAACAAACCACATTTACATTCCAAGTCTAGTAAATTGTTGTTGGTCAGAAAAGAATTAAAAGAGGACAAATGGGATTGGACTTTGGGTCTCAAGCCCTCTTTCTCATGTTAAGACAAAATGTCATTGAATCCCTCAATAATAACCATAGGGCACCAGACAAACCAAACAAAGTAGTAATATCATTCCATAAGAGTTTTCTAGCTTTGTACAAAGGAGGAGCATATACAAGAGTAAACAACCATGGTTGTTCATCAGTTAGCATAACACTACAATGTACATAGGACTTCGAGGTATCCAAAAGCGTAACCATCACACCCTGGTTCCAAAGCAAAAGTAAACCTCCTGAGAGTCCCTTTGGGCTAACCGTATGCCAAAAGTCGAAACCAAGTCATTGAACAAAAATAGGGATTCTGGAATCAGATAACCGAGTGTCCATCAGACCCACAACAACAGGCTTATTCTGTACAATGAGATCTTTAAGATATCGAACAGTCAGGGAGTATCCCAAGCCTTAGCAGTTCCAAAAGAGAAGACTCATAATATCCCTAGAGACCCAGAGGGAGCGGTCTCCTTACCCTGACTCATCCGACGAGTCTGCCTGGTAGATTTTATTGTAGACTGTCGTATGCCCAAAGTGAAATTGAGAGATATGGGTACATCGGTCAGTGTCTGTGATGTAAGGGGAGTGAAAGTAGTGAGTGGAGGGACAATGATGGTATAATTGGGGAGGGTGGGACGAAGATATGGTCGTGGACGTAATTGTTTAAGAGATCGATGGTAAGGAGGAATAGGTGCTACCCGTTTGTTTGTACAAGAGTGAGAGTCAAGAGGATGTGTGGGAGGTATGAAGGTGGACAGTAGTGGACCGGGCAGGCGAGAAGGTGGGGTAATGTGAGGGTAGGGGGGAGGGGTGTGGTAGTGAGGAGTGGGGCCTTGAGGGGTAGAGGTGTGGGGGGGAGGGGGTACATGCAGGGAGTAGCTGTATGCCTGATGTGGGGACAGTGGGGCTTAAGGTGGGGGAATAGGTGATATATTGGGTATGCGGTGAGGTAGTGCATAGGAGATAGCATAATATGTTGGAAGGGTGGATTGGGTGTAAGAGTTGGTGGGAGGGAGATAGTATATGGGCTTAAGGTAGGTGAGTTCGGTCCCATAATAAAAGCTTCAGAGCATAACAGTGGGTCCAGATCATCAGATGGGCCAACTATGGTAATTGGATCTACAAATGATTGGGCTAAATGTTCTGTTGTGGAAAGTCCCAAAGTGGATTGCAGCATACGGGCCAGTCTAGAGGCAAAGTGGGCCTCTGAATCATCAAGTGACACACTACCCAGCGATTGAGCTAAAGAATTTGTGACTTGAACTGGGCCCCAAGTAATTTTGGTTGGCTGATAAGTGGAAGATAGAGCCTGAATATCCGTCCAAAAAAGAGCTTTGGCACGATCCATATTTAAGCCCTCACACACAGAAAAGCTATCAAATGGAGCCTTGCTTAGTGGGCCATGAGAAGTTGTAGTAATCTAACTTGGAGGCCAAAGTGATGGAGTACGCAAAATGGCGGCAGTTAAGGCACAACATGACACAACATAAGATATAACATGGTTGTCTTGACCCAAAATATACCCCTGACAAGTGGTTGTAGAAGGGCCCAGAGGAAGACACGTAATGCTGGTGGTGGCGGGAAAACTTAGCTCTGAAGGAAACTCAACCCGAATAGGAGCCTGTTTTTTATCAGCCCGTAACCAAGGCCCAAAAATAGAATTTTGCACTGAAATAGTCGCCATCGGAAGTCCGCCCATTGGAGCCAAAGGAAGAGGATGAGTAGGACAACGATGAGCATCGTGGTTGAGCAGGCCACAAAAGTAACAGAAAGATGCGAGTTTCTCATAAATCAACCAGATAACAAGATGTGACTGTTGGGGTCTTGGAATCTGAAACTGGGGGATGAAGGGTTGATTCACAGGCCATTTGATGTGGATTCTGAGATAATCTTGGATACCCAAACCCAATTCATCATCAAGATCAATATCTTCAAGCTCACCTAAAAACTGACCAAGCATAACAGCATTTTCCCGTGTAATGAAGCTGCTCGATAAACTACGGGCTCGAACCTAAAACGAAGTGAAATCCAAACCCAGAGCAGAATACGGTACCTCTGGTTGCCATGGTTGGAGCAGCACATGAACACCATAAAGAGTCCACGGACGATAATACCAAGTAATAGTACGATCAGTGGTGTCATGGAAACGTACCAAAAAGGTGTTGAACATTAAAGGAGAGACCTCAATTGGGTGGTGAATCCCCCAAGTCTGCACAACAATTGCCTTTAGAGCAGAGATACTGGCTGGTTTGGAGAAGAGAACACGGGCAACAAGAGCCTGCTCCGCAATCAGAGTTGAAATCAGTGGTCGAGCTGGTTGAAAATTAAGAGAAGGTGGTGCGATGGAGGTATTTTAGAGTTGATGAGTGAGCTCAGTTATACGCTGAGGAGGATGCATGATGACGATGGGAGTGAGATATACATGTTACGAGGGAGAGAAGTAAAGCTATATACGGACAGAAACTTACAGAAAGAAAGAAGAGAGGAATAACGTGATGGTGAGATGACAGTGAGTTATGGAGAAGATGGGTTGAGAGATGATAGTGCCACACTCTGAAGAGACGATTTTGTATGAGAGAGAGACAACACTCAATTTGAAAAAAGTTGAATTAAACTATCGTATATGAAACTAAAAATATAAGCAAGTACAATATATTTATTGGCAATTAGATCTCTAAACGCAATGTCAAGAATATTTACATACATTTTCTTAGAGTATCTCCAGTAGAGTCTCTAAAATTAGGGTCTCTATCTTTATATTTACAGATCCTAATTATTTTAGAGACTCTACTTAAAACTCATAAGTTTTTTTGAGTTTTTAAAAAAAATTTATCTCCAATGAGGGTCTTAATCTAGTTGAGTCTCTATATTGTGTTTAATTTAATTTTGCATATTAATTTGATTAGTTGCTATTTTTCGCGTCGGTTAATTTTTTTTTAAAATGTTAGTTATATTATCGTAACTTTTCTTTGCGAACATTTTGACCAAAAAATAAATTAATTCCTACAACGGTAGAATTTTTTGACATGGATGACATTTAATTACATCCGATTACATTGGAATATATTATTTTCAATCTCATTTGTTCGTTCGTTATCATCATCTAAAATTTGTTATCTGAGTAAGGGCCATTGGATTGGATTTTCTTTCGTCAATCTCATATGTCCGTTTCTTATCATTAACTAAAATCTCTTATCCAAATAAGGGCCATTGGATTGGATTTTCCTTTGACAATCTCATCCGGTCGTTTGTTATCATCAACTAAAATCTCTTATCCGAATAAGGGACATTGGATTGGATTTTCCTTCGTGAATCTCATCCGTTTGTTTGTTATCTCTTATCCACTCATAAATCTATATATATCACAACCTCAAACCTTTCGCAATCACCATAATCAAATACTACAATCTATATCACTCATTCTCAAATCTATATCACTTTGTCTACAATGTCCCAACAAGGAGTCGATTCCCCTCCATCCGATGTTCGTGCTTCCATTGGCTATCTTGATAACGGCATCCATGGACACGCAATGATGATAATGATGATATATGGACAATATCAATCTATGATGGGTGTTGCACATCAGTTTGGACTGTATGCATTGGGAATGGAAAAATTGCCCAATCGCGTGGGCTAGAACATATGCTGGACACCATGGTCGTCCAACCATAATACTTGAAGCGGTTGCATCATACAACACTTGGATATGATATTCATTCTTCAGAATACCAGGTGCGCGTAACGATCTTAATGTATTATATAGTTCACCTGTTTTTTCTGATATTCTTGAAGGTAGAGCTCCATGCATACAATATACCCTCAACGGTAGACAATACAGGCAAGGATGTTATCTCGCTGATGGTATATATCCTCGTTGGTCTACTATTGTTCAGGCATATCCCAATACACAAGATAGGTATAAGATGTTATTTTATCACAAGTAACATGCATATCGTAAGGATGTTGAAAGAGCCTTCGGAGTCTTTCAAAGTCGATTTGAAATCATTAAAGGGCCATATCGTTTTTGGCATGAGAGTGATATTAGGGAAATTATGAAGACTTGTATAATTCTTCATAATATGATAATGGAAGATAACCGAGAGGAAGAAGGTGATGATTTCGACGATGATCCTGCACGTTACCATGTAGAAGAGCCCTCTGTCGAAGCAAATCGAGACCCCATAACTATTAATGAATATCTAATCAATCGAGCTCAAATTAGAGATGAAGCTGCTTACTATATTCTCCGAAATGATCTCGTTCAAAACATTTGGAATGAATATCGTGCAGGAAATATCAATATATAATTGCAATATGTATTAGGAAAACGTTTAATTAACTATCTTTTGTATGAAGATCTTTTTTAAAATAATTATCTACTACAATTAATGTTAAACATGACATTGCATTGGAATAATAATTAATGTTAAACTTGACATTGCATTGGAAAAATAATTATCTAGTACAAATACAAATAATTAAGGCATTTCGGGACGATAGCCATCATCCTCAAAGTTTACCGAATGGGAGGCCCTTTTTGCAATAATTATTTTTTTGTTGTTCGATCATCCACGCCCTTCTAGCTGGAGTTTCAATGGTGGAAGTCTTCATCGCCATAATATTGAAATTTGTAAAAGTTTCAAAACTCTCTTTGTACTCCATCATCATTTTCTCCATATTTTTCCCTTGATCTAGGATGTCACTTGCAATGTCCTTGCCTTTTTTGAGTTTTTTAGCCTTTTGGTTTCCAATAGGCCTTGACGATGAGGGTACGCTTAGGGTCTCGGGCACTGACTCAACCAGAGTGTCATTTTGTAGAGAAAATGGAGTGTTGTTCTCGAGATCAACCGGAGACTCAGGTTGCGTTATAATTGTACTTGTGTCAGCCATCGATGCACTTTGGGATAATTGGACCTCGATAATTTTCCTCCATTTTTTACTGTGTTGTAATAGCGCCCAACAATGATCGAGGTTAATTTTTTTTGATGTGGTAACAGAGTATAATCGTCTTGCATCATCTATCTATAAAACAAAAAGAATATTATAAGTAATTGTAGCAAATGAATGTAAGAAAACTAATATTATAAGAAAAAATGCAGGGTATCAGTGGCATTTGCTCTACTCCTTGGTCTTATATTTACTTGAGCAATACATTTTGCAAATTTTGTGCACTTTTGGTTGATTGGTGTCCATCGGCATTTTAGACTTTTCGATGTTCGTGCTTCCATTGGACTAACAGAGGGGTAGAATTCATGAAATTTTTCAAGAATTCGATTCCACATTGTTGCCG
This sequence comes from Ehretia macrophylla, assembly GCA_037974665.1. Taxonomy (NCBI): domain Eukaryota; kingdom Viridiplantae; phylum Streptophyta; class Magnoliopsida; order Boraginales; family Ehretiaceae; genus Ehretia; species Ehretia macrophylla. The sequence continues at coordinate 12,829,805 of CM075768.1, forward strand.
ATGTTTGGTTTCGGTCGACAATGGGATCTTCACTAATTGCTATATAAGCGCGACATAAAGCAATATCTTCTTGAATTGTGAAATTGCAACCCCTGAAACGTCCTTCTGCTTTCTCCATAGCTTAAAAGGAAAAAAAAAGATAATTAGTATTAAATTATGTATTAAAAAAATATAAAGTTAAATTAAGCATTAAAATATAATTACAAAATTAAATTAAGTACTAACTAAAATATAAAGTTAAATTTTATGGGAAAAAAATAATTACAATATATTATGAATATAAAAAAAAATTAGAGCCTTTATAAACCCCCACCCCCTTTTTCCTTCATCTCTTCCATCTTTTCCCCTATCACCCCCGCACCCTCCCTTTCTATCACACCTATGACCTCCCCCCCCCCCCTAACGCCACCCTCTCTCCTACCTCTTCCCCTCCCCTCCCCTCCCTTTCTATCACATTCGTGACCCCTCTGCCACCCCTCTTACCCATCCCTGCCACCACAATACCTCTTCCCCATATGCCACTCCCCAAAAGATTAGATCTGTTGATTTGTGTTACCTTTTGGTTTTTTTTTGGAAAACAATTTTTTTTATGTATATAACAGTATGAATATTTTTTTTGAATGTTGGATCTGTTGCAATGTTTTGGTTGTATATATAGAAGATTTTCAGATTACTATTACAACGTTCATCTGCCTGTTGCAAGGTTTTTTTTTATTTTTAGAATTTTTTTTTGTTGCAAGGATTTTTGTTTTTTTTGTTGGATTTTTTTTAAAATGCTATCAGATCATCAGTGTCAGTTCTGACAATCTGTCGCCTCGGGTGAAGTGCAAAATAGAGACCCATTTGTCTTCTTCTGCGGTCTCTATTTTGGGTCTTTATTTTCGTTGAAGGAAATAGAGACCGGACACCATTTTATACAAAGTCTCTAAATTTTTTTTAAAAACTATTTTTTGGACTCTATTTTTGCCATTGGTGTTGAATTTGTTTTGCCAAAGTCTCTAAAAAGGTCAATAATTGCATTTTACTCATTCCATTGGAGGTACCCTTATAATAATGGACCTTTTTAAATGTTTGGATAGAGGAAAACGACAATGGTATGTGGATTCAGATTGCTAATACAGATAGTTATGCATGTTATCATAGACATTGAGAATGCCGATAGTGATAATTATATGCATGATAGCAAGTGATTATCTCTGTACCACAGAATTTAGGAGGGAATTCTAACTTAGTGTGTACTTAGATGTCATATTGTTAAAAATCATGAGATTTTATCTTAAAATCAATTGATTTTAGTAATAGTAATTGATAAAGGGAAAATTTAAGTTAGGCCTAAAAGACTAAAGTTCCCTTGAGACCTTCTTGAGATAGAGCTGACAACATTAGGCAAGATTCGACTAGAGTGATCTCGACCCAAGAAAATCCCAAGAGGTCGGATATATAATCTCGATTCGAGGATATCCCATAAAGTTGACATTAATAGCAGAATACTAATAGAAATTCGGGAAACAAGAATATTCTAAACAGGTATAAATAATTACCACACCTACCTATGAAGATAACTAATTTCATTTGGTGAATTGTACATTTAATCATATTATCTTCAAGAAAATCATAATCAAGCATCGAAGTGATTACGTAGAGGAGAACCTTTGTCGTTTGTTGCTTGTGTGTGTAGGATTAGGAAGCTCACTCCAGCGACTTACCAAATCCAGATTATTTCGACCTTAACAGGTCTGCGCTTTCTTTGGAAAATCGAAGCTTGATAGCCCACTGAGAAAACTATCATGGTTAATACCCGAAGCCAACTCCAAACTACTAAGATAACTGAGGTTCCATTCTAAAACCAATTAATGTTAAATGGAGTAGCCCAGGAATCTTATAAGCTAGTTTTAGAGTTTTTAATTTTCTGATATGGGACAAGTGTTATATTCTAACACTCCTCCTCACGTGTGACCTAATTTGAAAGGAGTCACACGTGAAAGATTGAACACGCATGGACCTAATTTTGCAATGGGTCACACTTGGAAGATAGAATACACAGGGTAGACTAACACATGTGGAAGATTGAACACATGTGAGATACATGTGGAAGATTGAAGTGTTGGGATTGGTGTGCCTAAAAGACCACTAGCACTTGTCATTTATGTAATATGAATATTTGCAATAATAATAAAGTTCCATCTCATTGTTATAAGCATGTTCTTGTCTCATTTATTATGTGGATGACTGTATTAGTATATGTGTGAAAGCTCATTGCTTCAAGTGTTGGCTTAGGTGCGGGGTGGTTACACATAGAAGGTCTGAGTCATGGTTACTTGATAAACAGACTTACTATTTCCATGACTTAGTAGTAAAGCTGGACACTTAACTATGGTAGAGGTCATAGTGGAATAAATTCTTTTTTGGATAAAGGTGATTTGCCTTGATCATGGATTTGTTCCAGACTTATTACGCTTATGCATATGTATGCATTGGGTGGACTACCGTAGGTGCGTACTCTGAATACGTACTATCAAAGAAAGCGTACACCTATACCTACGAGCTTCTAAGTAGCTCTTAATCTTGAGCAAGTGTGGATGAACCGATGAAGTCGGGTACTTGTACTTTGAGCCATTATGGGTACGAACTAATTGCTAGGTCATCCAACTCTGTGGTTTGGGTGTATAGGACCTGATTAGAAGGAACGTGCATTTGCAATAAGGAGTCTATACATTAATCACTCCCTTACATTGATCCAAGATTATATCATTCTTAATCAATGCATAGTAGTATAGGTTGCTATACTTAGTGTTACACTTGAGGGTAGCTCATTTAGATAAGTAAATAACTCTTGGAGGATGGTTGGATAGTGGATTCAGAGGATCTAAGGAGTTTAAGATTTAACTCAAGAGGTGATAGTACACTATAGAACTTGTCTTGACTACGAGTAAGTATAGAGGGGCATTATGGTCATTTCATCACTTAGTTGGCTGAAAGACTGTTTCTGTAAATACAGTATTTGTCTTTGAGTACAGCTCTAGTCCTATAGTGGAGTAGACTAAGTTAAAGTGATAAAATATTGCTAGAAGACTAGCAATAATATTTTATTCATTTTTAGTGAAGGGTAAATATGTCTTTTGGTCTCCTTTCTAGCCAATTAATTCTTTGAGTAATATTTATATTGTAGTAAATAACTATGAGAGAAAGTATTTAATTTAATTGTCAATTAGATATTAAAAATAGTCTTTCTATTTTATTGGAAATGAGTTTCTATTTTTAATTATTGGCTGGAATTAAATTAAATAATTGCACAAAAAAATTAATTAGAGCATCTAGGCTGAGCCAGGACCCTGACTCTCGTCCCTAGTAAAACGTGTGGGTCCAGGGCTAAGTCAGCCTAGGATTTTCGGCCAAGGGAGGAAAAAAAGAGGAGAAAAAAAATAGGAAAATCGTTTAGGATTTTTCTGTTATGGAAAGTTTAACAAAAAAGAAATCCCATATTGATTTTCCTAGAGATTTTTTTTCTCAGACTCCTCTCCTATAAATAGACCTCTCCTACAGCTCTGGAAAATTGCACCAACTCTTCAAGAGTTATCTCTTCTCTCTTTTGAGTAGGCTTCAACTTTTTGAAGAAACTCTTCTAGTTATTTCTTAATATAAATTCTAGTCCTACAACTAGAATTGCTATAGTGGATTTTGATCACAGAAGGGAAGATCAAGAGTTGCCAGCAGAAGGTTGTAGATCCTATTGGGAGCTTGTGAAGATTTTGTTTTTTGTTTTGGCTCCAAGAGGTATGTGAACCTTCATATTGTTATTTCCAGAATTAAATTGAGTTTTTATTAACTATGCATGTTTAATCACAGTAAGATCCTACATGATTGTTTCTGCCATGTTCATGAAATTTTGAATATGAATCATGTAACCTATAGCGTTTTCCTTCAGTGGTATCAGAGCCACTATGAATTAAACATGTTTTAATTAAAGAAATTTAATTATAGAAAAATAGAAACTTAGATATTACATGAACATTAGAAAAAAATTTGGATTGCAGTTTGATCTTAATTGCATGAATTTTATGTTGTAATTGTTTTTCTACATTGTTTGGAATTATTTTAGTTAATTCTATATATATTTTTATTGTGTTAGAATTAAGTTTCTTGGCATGAAAGTAAAACTTAATTAGAACACAATTAGGTAGGAATTTTATTTCCTAAAGTTTAGAGTTTTCATATTTATTGCATAAGAGAATTTAAAGAGGATTAAAAGGAAAAATAGCCATATATATTAATTTTCAAATTTCTATACCACACAAACAAGGAAAGAAAAAAAACAGCAAAAAAGGGAAAAAAATAGAAGAAAGGTAGCCACACGGGCATGTGACGCCCACGCGTGCGTGGAGGCTCGTTACGCACGGGCCTCGTGTGGCTGGTAAGTTTTTTTTTCTAGCTTTTTCCTAGCTTTTGTTTGTGGTGTTTTTGCAATTATATAAATATGGAAACTCCTAATTTGGCTACAATAAATGATAGATACACTTTAATTAATTGTGCCTCACATTTTTTATTTTATTAAGTGTAGCATTTATTTATTCAAATACTAGAAATACAATTATAGTTTAATTATGTGATTTTTTCATAATTATTAATTGTATAGTATTTAATTGGAAGTTAAATGTTAGGATACAATTATTATGTTTTATATTATTGATCATTGTATGGCATTTACTATTAAATGTTATATATTTAGTTTTGCTTTGTTTATGTTCTTTGCAAAATTATATAACATTTAATGTTTATAAGTTCTTGATAATTAAGTCATCAATTAATCTAGATTTTAGACATAGTCTAAAGGATTAATTGGAAATTGAAATTAGTTAGGAAAAAATTATTGAGATGATTGTTTTACCTTAGAAACCTAGACTTAATTAAAGGCTTATAGAAACCCTTTATTCAAATATTTGAGCAGGAGAGGGAATTGGGAAATCCTATGGCTTTCCATATCCGAATCACATTAATGAATGATTGCATTAACCTCCCTTCGGAGGGTGTGATTATTCTAGATTTAATGGAATGATTTTAAATTGGGAATTCATCAAAAGGGTGTTAGTTGAACGGCCATCCTTCGGTGGAGTTCTGAAACTATAGATCACTTGATAGGTAATTGGTTAGGGTAACCTACCTTTAGAGGCTCAAATTGGAATTATCTAGGAAATCCCATAAGGAATGGTGTTTACACTCAACTCGAGATAGATAGTAACCTCCTTTCAGAGTAAGTGCTGTCAGGTCTTGGGAAGCCAAAGATTAATAGTGATAGGAGTTATCACTAAGGCATTAGATATAGTTTGGGGTAATCTATATGATGGTGCAAAGCATTCATGAAATTCCTATGTTATTTTCATGCATACCATACATATATATGTCATACATAGTTCGCTCATAGTTTTATTATATTGCATGAATATTCAGATTGAAATGGCATACGATTACTATCTATAGATATCCATTTTATGTGAGAACCAACTCAATGGGTATAATTATCCTATGTGGAAAGAGGCACTATAAACACTACTCGAGAATCGTGGTTTGAAATATGTTCTCACTCATCGATGCCCTAAGGGTGAGATATTAGAGGAGAGATGGAATAATGCTGACCTTAAGGCCAATGAATACATTCTAGCTGTCATCCCTAAATCTCTTAGGTTTTAACATGACAAAATAGAGCATTCATCAGGTATGACCAGATCCTTGGAGATTTGGAGTTTGGTGAAGAGTTCAAAGTTGTGAGAAGATGGATCCATTAAAGCCCATGTGTTTAAGATACTGGATGCCATAAGCTTCTGCAGGACTTTGGGTACCAGGATAAGTCTTTTGGAAAAAAATTGACCTATTGCTTGATACCTTGCCCAGTTCCTTTAATGTATTTAAGGACCAGACCCGCTCTAGTGGGAAATGCTGGACTACTTTTTTATTGATAAGGAAGTGGGAAGGGATAAGATACCTTGAAAGAATGCAGGCATTGAAAACAAAGAGGGTTATGATGAAGAAAGCAGGAAAAAGCCCAAAAGGGAGGTGCATCGTTTGTAGCCGTGAAGGTCATGATAAAAAAAAATATCCCGAGTACCTTGCTGATGGCAAGACAGGTACATGCTTTACTTATCTCATGGAAACAATTTTAGTGGTTGATTCTACTGACTCTTGGATAGTAGATTCTGGATCCACTAATTATATATACAATTCAGTGTAGAGTTTTCAAGTAACGAGAAGATTAAGTAAAGGAGAATTTGCTCTGCGAGTTGGCAATGGAGCAAAGGTCTGGGCCACGACTGTTAGAAAAGTAGCCCTACAATTTAATGATAGAGTTTTAGAACTAAATAATGTTTATCATGTTCCAGAAATGCGAAAGAATCTTATTTCGGTTTCGTAGTTAACTGTTAGGGGATACTTTTTTTCTTTTCATACTGGTTTTTCTATTAGTAGAAATGAAAATTTTATATGTTTTGGTAGCATGCATGGTAATTTGTTCTATCTCTATCATACTTTTTCCAACGTGCATAATGTAGAACCAGAATGGTCAACTTCCCTTAAAAGAAAGACCGTTTCGACTAGTGACACCTACGTTTGGGTCATATAAACCTAAACAGGATGCAAAGATTGGTCAAGGATAGGTTCTTTGACTCATTAAAACTTGAACCATGGGATCAATGTGAATCCTGCTTAAGGGGAAAAATGACCAAAAGGTCGTTTACCTCTGAGGGGCATAGGGCAAGTCAAGTGTTAAAATTAGTGCACACTGATGTGTATGGACCCATGAGCATACCAACTTGAGGAGGTTTTGAGTATTTTGTGACCTTCACAGATGATTACTCAAGATATGGGTATATTTACCTAATGCATCGCAAATCTGAAGCCTTTGGCAAGTTTAGAGAATTTAAAGTTGAGGCGGAATTGCAATTAAGAAAACCCATAAAAGCACTTCAGTCTGATCGAGGTGGAGAATACCTCTTGAGTGAGTTCAAGGACTATCTCACACAATAGGGAATTGTGACTCAATTGACCACACCATACACCTTTCAGTTGAATGGTGTGTCTGAGAGAAGAAATCGGACCCTACTTGATATGGTGAGGTCTATGATGAGTCATGTGACTCTGCCTATATCATTTTGGGGTTATACCTTAGAAGCAGGAGCATACATCTTGAACCATGTGCCATCTAAGTTAGTACCTAAGTCTCCTCATGAATTGTGGACTAGGCGAAAGCCCACTTTAAGGCACTTCCACATTTAGGGATGTCTAACTTATGTACTAAATAGTTTCACCTCAAAGCTAGAACCAAGGTCTGAGATGTGCTACTTCATAGGTTACCCAAAGGGAACTAGAGGTGAATTTTCTATAATCCTAATGTGCAAATGGTATTGATAAGTACTCATGTTAGATACTTGGAGGATAATAGTGTTATCCATCAAAGGACGAGTTTGGAAGCTACATTAGAGGAAGTCATTGAGACTTTGACTCAATAACCTGCATCTACTCCTAAGCAGAAAGTGAACAACCACTTCCCTTAAAGGCACTGGAACCTCATCGTAGTGGGAGGAAAACATCACAACCTGATTGATGGCTTGCAGAGTTTTTCGAAGCAGTCTCTGACCAGATCAATGATCCCATTAGTTACAATGAAGCAGTGTCATATATAGATTATGATAAATGGCATAAGGCAATGAAATCCGAGTTGGAGTCTATGTACTCTAACAAGGTTTGGGATCTTGTAAAAGCACCCGAAGGGGTAAAACCCATAGGGTATAAGTGGGTTTACAAAAGAAAAAGAGAAGTGGATGGGAAGGTGGAAACCTTCAAAACTAGGCTGGTGGCAAAAGATTATACTAAGAAAGAAGGGATCAATTATGAGAAAACCTTCTCACTAGTAGCCATGCTTAAATCCATAAGGATCCTCTTGGTTATCGCATGTCATTATGATTACGAGATATGACAAATGGATGTCAAGACTGCATTCCTTAACGGGAATCTTGAGGAATCCATTTACATGACCCAGTCAGATGGATTTGTTGCGACAGGCCAAGAGAACATGGTCTGTAAGCTTAAGAAGTCCATCTATGAACTTAAGCAAGCATCTAGAGCTTGAAACATACAGTTCAACGAAGCAGTCAAAGCCTTTGGTTTTGAGCAGAACATTGATGAGCCATGTGTATACAAGAAAAATGATAGTCCTGTTGTTGTATTTCTCATCCTGTATGTAGATGACATCCTATTAATTGGCGATGACGTAGGATTGCTCGCTTCTACAAAGATTTGGCTGTCTTATCAATTCCAAATGAAGGACTTAGGTAAAGCTAATTATGTTCTAAGGATCAAGCTACTGCGTGATCGCAGGAACAGGGTACTAGCTCTGTCCCAAGCTTCGTATATTGAGAAAATATTGGCTTAAGTTTAACATGCTAAACTCCAAGAAGGGTTTAATGCCCTCTAGATATGGAATACCTCTCTCTAAGGATCAGCGCCCCAAGACTCCTGAAGAGGAAGAGAGCATGAGATGAGTTCCATATACTTCGACAGTTGGAAGTCTCATGTATGCAATATTGTGAACTAGGTCAGACATTTGCTTTGTCGTTGGCATGGTCAACAGATATCAGTCAAAACCCAGACAAAATCATTGGGTAGCAGTCAAACATATATTCAAGTATATTCAGAGAATGAAAGATTATATGTTAGTCTACCGAGTTGAAGATCTGACTCTGCTAACATATACAGACTCGGACCTCCAGTATGATAGGGATTCTAGGAGGTCAACTTCTGGATATGTACTCACCCTATTAGGATGCGTAGTTTCATGGAGAAGTGTAAAGCAGAATTGCATCGCAGACTCCACCATGGAAGCTAAGTATGTGGCGGCATCGGAAACTACAAAGGAGGCTATTTGGTTGAAAAATTTCCTATTGGAGCTCGAGGTAGTGCCTGTGGTAGAGAAGCCCATAATTATCTATTACAACAATAGTGGGGCTGTGGCACAAAGTAAGAAGCTAAGGAATCACTGGAAGGGCAAACATATTGAGAAAAAGTACCACTTGATCTATGAGTTTATTCAAAGGGGAGACATAGTGGTGGAAAAGATTGCCTCTGCAAATAACTTAGCAGATCCTTTTACTAAGACTCTTACGGAGAAAGTGTTCTTAGGGCATATTGAGTCCATGGGGGTTAGGTTATTATGTGACTTATCTTAGTGCTCTTTTGTGTAAGTGGGAGTCTGTTGGGATTGGTGTACCCAAAAGACCACTAGCACTTGCCATTTCTATAATATGAATATTTGCAATAATAATAAAGTATCATCTCATTGTTATGAGCATGTTCTTCTCTCATTTATTATGTGGATGACTGTATTAGTATATGTATGAAAGGTCTTTGCTTCAAGTATTGGCTTAGGTGCGAGGTGGTTATACACAGAAGTTCTGAGTCATGGTTACTTGATAAACAGACTTACTATTTCTATGACTTAGTAGTAAAGCTGCGCATTTTACTATGGTAGAGGTCATCTAACTTTATGGTTTGGGTGTATAAGACCTGATTAGAAGGAACGTGCATTTGCAATAAGGAGTCTATACATTAATCACTCATTTAGATTGATCCAAGACTATATCATCCTTAATCTATGCATAGTAGTACAGGTTGTTGTACTTGGTGTTACACTTGAGGGTAGCTTCCTTAGATAAGTGGATAACTCCTGAAGAATGGTTGGATGGTTAATTCAGAGGATCTAAGGATTTTAAGATGTAGCTCAAGATGTGACACCCTGACCCATGCATATAATTATTTTATTAATGTGCATATATTTCTATGTTTACTTTAATTATTTAATTATATTTGTTTGCATAAAATGTCATATTTTTTATTTACGTGCATCTATTTCGTTTAACGTGTATTTATGTGCATTCACGAACATTTAGGTGACTTAGAAATTGTAATAAATAAATAAATGTATTGATAAACAATAGAGTAACTAAATTAGTTAGAATTAAACTAGAATGACAAACTAGTTAATAGCATTTAGTTGAAGGGCATGTTGGTCATTTAGGCCTTTTGTCTTTTATTATTTACACATACTAAAATACTACAACACACACAAGCACACAAAATACACACACATAATCAGACTTTACACACACACACACAAGCACACAATAGAAGCAAGGAAATGAGAGAAAAGAAAGAGAAAAATAGAAGAAAACAAGGAGGAATAAATTTTAGTTCAATTCTTGCATATCTTGGCCTAGTAGGTGAGGAATTCATACTTTGTTTGCAATTATTTTGTAAATTGATGTTTCTATAATATTAGTTGCAAAGTAGACATGTAACTCTTGAGCTTATTATTGCAAGAAAATATGATCTATGCCATGTAGTATGTTGTAGAAGCATTTTTGAACATGTTTATCAAATTTTGCAAGTTGATTATATTGTAGTGGATGCTTAGCTTTTTTGTTCAATTGTGTGTAGGCTACATGTTTGTTAAAAGTTTTAAGTGAGGAATAGAAATGCTTTGCATGCTAGTATATTGCTTGTAGTTAGTTTAGTGCTTGGAAACATCAAGTAGAACAAGAAGTGAAAATTCGGACAGTCCACTGCCCTAGTCTTTCGAAGCTATTTTGACCTAGTAAACGTGCTCAAAACTTAACGAAATTTATATATAAGCTATATTAGGCAGTTTAGAGCAAATGTTGATTTCTAGAGATAAGACTAATTCTAACATTTTAACCCTCCGATTTAGCCATTTCCGAAATATGTCTGGGAAGATGGCTGGTGCAGGGCAGTTATGCGCAGTTGTACGGAAATGGTTGTATCTTGAGGAAAATAGATCGGAATTGAGTTCTGTTTGGTTCTAAAATCATCTACACTCAAAGAGATACGTTTATAGATAAAGAACAGAGCATTTGGAGGGCTATAGCATAGGTAACGGAACAAATAAATTTAAGCATCTGCAAGAAATTGAAAGATATTTTAGCAAGTTCATAATTGACATTAATGATTGTGATTGCTAGATAGTAAAATTATGGATTCTCGTTGTGTAGATGTGTATATTGGAGTTAAATGATGGTTATAAGATATTTCAATATGATTTAATAGGTGTTATGTTAACAATGTGGTATTTTGGTGTTGATTGCTAGTTAAATGAGAATTCTAGTGTTGTAGTTGTTGTTGTGTTAGAAGTGGAAGATAATAGATATTGCATGTTTAATGTTTGAAAGAATGCTTGTAAGAAGATTGTGGGAGCTCAAGAAGAAATTAACTAGCATGTATGTTCATAGATATACAGGATTGGAGTTTTAGTTAGTTCTTACTGTGTATATATTGGAATTTCAAGTAAATGAACTAACTACACCATGTGTACGTGTGTGTGTGTGTTCAATTGTGGCTGTCCAGTTTTTTCAGCAAAAAATGAGACAATTTCAGGCTTAAAACTGTATTAGTTGGAGAAGGATTAGGGGTTGAAATATACACCGTTATAAAACCTTATGAGTCTAGTTTCTAATACTTTTTACGGTGCATTAATTGGAGTTTTCTAGAATAAGTTATGATCATTTTGGTGAGATGTGTCGGAACTGCCCAGTTAAGCGAGAATCTGAATTGTGTTGTTATTTTGCTATAGTGATGTTATAATTAAGTTCTAATTGGATGTATTCGATCAAGACCTTATTGTGTAGTGTTCTTGTATGATTAATAACGTAATGGGGCTCTTATAATTATGTTGTTTTCATGAATTATAATTGAAATCTAATTGTTAGTAAAGTTAATTTAAATTGAAAGCTATTTTATTCGACTGTGAATGAGAAATGCTAGTAGAATTGCGATGGACACCACCTTTAGAGTTGTTGTTATCAATGTGCAACTAGTGATCATTTAGAAGGGTTAAGTAAGATATGTGAAAGAATATGTTTAATACTCTTTAAATCTACATGTAAAGTTAATTGTAAGTTGATGGTTTTCTATTATATGTTAAATGTAATTAACTTAAGTTGATCTTACTAGTGATATGTTAGAATTTTAGCTTGAAATATAGTTACTTTGCTAAAATGGTATTCTAGTTATTAAATAGTTGATAGACAACTTCTCTATTAGTTGATAAATGCATTTTTTCCCTATGTGTAAGTTGTTGAGCTATCTTCTTCATTAACTTGTAGAATATTAAAAGTATAAAGTATATGAGTTAAATATTCTAATTACTGTAACTTATAAGTTGATTGTATTGTATGCCAAAGTTTCAACTACGACCTTGTCTAGCTTCTCTAATGGTGTCTTCTAGTTGAAATCTCTCTTATTCTACATGGATTACTAACATTTCAGTAGAATGCTTGTTAGGGTAACTTAGTGAATATTGTACTAATTAAACCTCAGTAGAAACTAGAGTATAATTATGCATAGCCTACTAATTGTAATGTTCCTATATTCTGTACGTTACTAGCTAAAAGTAAAATGCTAAATAAGTTAGGTTCATAGATCATGTATTAATTGAGCTATATTGATTCTAGTTAGTTATATGGATGTTCGAATGGAATTAACATAGTTAATTGATAAAGTGTTATTCTTGTGTGAATAGATTAGGGTTGCACATTTGAGCTAAGTCAAAGAGGTTGAAGTAAACCTCAGCTATTCTCTTGCATACTTAGCCTAATCCAAGGTGAGGGAGTTTTTATCTCTTTTGTGCATCTTAACTTATTTTATTGCTTTTAGACTATATGATTTAGTTTAATTGATAAAGTTTATATGTACAATTTACTTGTCATATCGTGATTGGGGACAACCTACTTTGTTGTCCCTTGTTATGTGTTGTTGTATTATCTTACTATCTCGTGGTTTTTTGTGATATCTTGTGATTCGTTATTCGGGGTTGCGCAACCTTTGCGGGCATGGTAGTGTCGAGTAACACGGGCGGCATCGGGCTTGCCGTGCTCCCTCGGCTACCATGGTTTTCCATTCCCTTTCTCACTGAGGAATACTCCCCTACCCCAGAGGCGTGGTTCACCTCGTTGGGGGCATACAGATCTACCTCAGGAGATATAGGTCGTAGGATCGGGGTACATTCGGAGTACCCCATTTGGAGGAATAAGGGGTTTGCCAGCACTTGCTTGAAGATCGTGGCTCGTGGTTCAGGATTGAAAACAAGAAGATGAACCGTATCCTTTTTAAATATGTGATACTCGATTATTAATTGTTATTCGTTATCTTGTTACTTGAAACATAAAAATATATGTTTTACATGATACTTGCGTGTAAACTAGACTTATGTACTTCATAGTTCGTGTATTTGTGTATTATCTAGGCCGTGTGTTTGTGTGTTATCTTGAGTCGTATACTTGCATGCTAGCGTGTTATTCAGTCTCGTATGCTTGCGTGTTATTTAGACTCGTATCCTTGTGTACTATTTAGTATGGCAATCTTGTGTGTCATCCAATTAACTACTTGTTTATATGCATAGTACGAAATGGTTTTGAAAATGTTCCATCCCTCACTGGGCATACATGTTTTGTATGCTCATATCTCTTTCTAACACCTTCAGGTTCAACACCTTTGGAAGTTGATAAGAGGAAGCTAGAGAGTTTTCGTGGTTGGTTATGTTGGCCTTTGTAAATTGTAATTTGATTAAAATCTTTGAAATTTGACATGTAAATATTTTGGCTCTTGTTTGTACTTGATTTATTATGGGGTCTTGTAATGTAAGTTTAAGTCTCGAATGTACTAATAGTTGTAGGTGGCCTGTAATAGCATAATGAACTATTTTATCGTCTAACGGTCGTGCATGCTTGCTTGGGAAAAATGAAGTTGATTGGCGGACTTAATAGATAAGAAAATTGAATAGATAAGATTGGAGAGGTATAATAACCAATCTCATGATCTATAAATTCTATGACTTAATACATGCTTGATTGTGGACTTTTGTGGGTTCCAAGATTCGAATGGTCTTGAGGAGTTGTTGTATATGGTGATAGAGGAAGTGGGGAGTTACGGACGAGGTTGAACTTTGGTTTTGAGGTTGTAGTTGCTTGTACAGATTTTGGATTGTCCTATAAATAGAGGAGACTCTATCCGTCTTCCCTTATCTTTCTTGACCTCGAGTGTTGGATCGGGGCTCCAGTCTCGAGAGGGATCGGGGTGTTACACAAGAGGTGATAGTACACTATGTAACCTGTCTTGACTACGAGTGAGTATAGAGGGGCATTATTGTCATTTCATCACTTAGTTGGGCGAAACACTGTTTCTATAAATACAGTATTTATCTTTGAGTACTGCTATAGTCCTATAGTGGAGTGGACTAAGTTAAAGTGATAAAATATTGCTAAGAGACTAGCGAGAATATTTTATTCATTTTTAGTGAAAGAGTAAATATGTTTTTTGGTCCCCTATCTAGCCAATTAATTCTTTAAGTAATATTTATATTGTAGTAAATAATTATGAGAAAGAGTATTTAATTTAATTGTCAATTAGATATTGAAAATAGACTTTCTATTTTTAATTATTGGCTAGAATTAAATTAAATAATTGCACAAAAAAATTAATTAGAGCATCTAGGCTGAGCTAGGACCCTGGCTTCCGTCCATAGGGAAATGTGTGGGTCCAAGGCTAAGTCAGCCTGGGATTTTCGACCAAGGAAGGAAAAAAGGAGGAGAAAAAATAGGAAATTATTTAGGATTTTTCTGTTATGGAAAGTTTGACAGAAAAGAAATCCCACATTGATTTTCCTAGAGATTTTTTCTCAGATTCCTCTTCTATAAATAGGCCTCTCCTATAGCTCTGAAAAATTGCACCAACTCTTCAAGAGTTCTCTCTTCTCTCTTTTGAGTAGGCTTCAACTTTTTGAAGAAACTCTTCTAGTTATTTCTTAATATAAATTCTAGTCCCACAACTAGAATTGCTCTGGTGGATTTGGTCATAGAAAGGAAGATCAAGAGTTGCCAGTAGAAGCTTGTAGATCCTATTAGGAGCTTGTGAAGATTTTGTTTTTCGTTTTGGCTCCAATAGGTATGTGAACATTTATATTGTTCTTTCAAGAATTAAATTGAGATTTTATTAAGTATGCATGTTTAATCATAGTAAGATCCTACATGATTGTTTCTGCCATGTTCATGAAATTTTGAATATGAATCATGTAACCTATAATGTTTTCCTTCATCAAGATGCGTGCAACATGATATACACGAAAGATTGAATACAAGTGGACCTGATATGAGATTGGTCACACACGGATGAATGAAACTGGACCAAGGGCCCAACTCAGATACCATGTTAAAATAATTGAGGCTTTATCCTAAAATCAATTGGTGTTAAGTGGAGTAGCTATCTTATAAGGTGGTCTAAGAATTATGTTTTTCTGATGTGGGTTACGTATATATTTTAACGCTTCCCCTCAAGTGTAACCCGATGTGAAAAAAGTCACTCGTATAAGATTGAACACAAATAGACCTAATTTTTTAGAAGGGTCACACATGAACACGCATGGAGGATAACACACACTAAGAAGATTGAACACATGTGTGATATAATTTGAGAAGGGTCACACTCGGAAGAAAATTAAATATGCATGGGACACACGCGAATGATGAATAAGAATAGACCATAGGCCTAGCTTTGATTCCATGTTAAGATAACTGAAGTTCTATCCTAAAACCAATTGGTGTTAAGTGGAGTAGCCCAAGAACTTATAAGGTGGTCTTAGAATTTCTGATTTTTTTATATGAGACAAGTGTTATATTCCTTCGTTTTTTTCCCCCTAAAGGATGCCCAACATTGAAAAAAAGAGAAGAGGTTCATTCCTTTACTGTAACTTCTTCTTTCTTAAATTTCGTGGTGCTCAATTTAACATTATCTTCATATATTCTAACAAATATCTAGAGCAAAAGGTCAAACACTCTTGAGCTCGATAACCTTTTGCAATTGAACCTTTTGGGCGACTTCTATTACAAACATAAGACTTCATTTTAAATACCTCTCTATTGGGTCCATCCAACAAAATTGAATAGGCCCTCCCATCTTGACTTCATTTTCAATGAATTGGAAAATGTACCTTGATATCAAAAAAAAACTTAGAGGAAAAATCCTCTAAAGCTGACATAATGTTTCAATTATCTCACTTTGTAGCCAATCAAGGTCATCAAAGTAAATGACCTTGCTACATAAATTCCTATAGAATGCTCCCAATCTAATTAGTGCAATAAAAACTTTCTTAGACAATGTTCTTCCAACTGTAATTTGGAGCAAGTAATGCAAAATAAAGTGAGCATCATGGCTCCTATAACCTGAAATTTTCTTATCAGGAAGTTGCACATACCTCAAAATATTTGATGCACTACCATCTGAAAGCTTTACACTCTTTAATACAATATAAAACAAAGATTTTTCTTCTTCTATCATTGAGAAACAAGCTTTAGGAAGAACTGTTTGTTGACGATCATTAGATTTTGATGGTTAAAGTTTCGTTCTTATGCCTAAGTCTCGCAAGCCAAGACAAGCCTTTGCCTGATCTTTTGACTTACCTGGAATATCTAACAAGGTTCCAAGGATATTGTCACATATATTCTTCTCTATGTGCATCACATCTAAATTGTAGGGAGATTTATTATATTCCAAATACAACAATTGATAGAAAATAGAACATTCATTATATTAACATCTTTTTATGCCATCTCATCAACTTTGATATTTTTGGACGCATGGATAACCTTTAAAGCCTAGGCACTATTGGAAAGTGCCATAGTACTTTAATTGGAATTCTTCGAGAAATTATAGAATCTTCATCACTATCGCATTGAAGATCTTCACTTGACTTCCATCTATAGGCTCTACATAGATGACAAGAAGTTTTATCCTCATATTCTTTCCAATAAAGTATGTAGTCATTAGGACACAAATCAATTTTTTTATTTTTTTATAATCAAGTCCTAAATCCTTTACCATTTTTTTTTTTTTTTTGCTTTATTGAAAGAATCAGGATTTTTATGAAAAGAATTACCTCCTTCAATAGCACAAGAAGAGCAGTAAATGATGCATTATTCCATCCATGAAGGCATTTCAAAAGGTATAATTGAATAATAAATGAAAGAGTAGAGAAATTTTTATACCAGGTTACAACTCTTGCTGAGCTTTAGCATTTGACTGTTCTCTAAAACCTTCTCCTTCTATGCTTAAGAATCCTTGTGCAACATTCCTAAATGTATCATTTAATAGTCCCTCCATATCATCATCCCCTTCATATTATTCAACATTAGTATCCCTACTCATGCTATCTGATGTCTCATCTTTTCCATGGTAAATCCACTTAATGTATCCTTTGTTAAAC
The DNA here is from genome assembly GCA_037974665.1 of Ehretia macrophylla. NCBI lineage: Eukaryota > Viridiplantae > Streptophyta > Magnoliopsida > Boraginales > Ehretiaceae > Ehretia > Ehretia macrophylla. The sequence continues at coordinate 12,847,116 of CM075768.1, forward strand.
CCTTCAACTATCAAGTGATCAAAGACTTCTTCTCTAATATACCAATAACCATTGCAACATTTGATGCAAGGCAAACTATTTGTATGACTATAGCTTCTTTTTCAAAAGCATAATCAATAAATTGATTAATACTATTAATATACTCATCACTTATTCTTAACAAATGAATCCAACTTTTATCTATTATGAAAACTAACTGGAAAGGTAACAAAGAATTGGGAACTTGAAAAGAAAAGAATCAAAGAAAAATTTAAAAACTTATAATTGTATTTTAAACAATGGACTCATAGCTAATATACACTATTTTTTAAACCATAATTGAGTAGTATAAGGAACTCACAACTAATCTAGTAAAGTTATTATGTTTGTACCCTGATTTTAAAATGGTATATACCATGGGTCCTTAAATCTAAGTATAATATGAGATCTATAATTGACTGATGGTGCTCACACACATAGCTTGTACACTAGGCAGCCTAACATTTAAATAGATCATGCCTTAAAATGAGCCAATCATGATTGACATAAAACACCTTGCATTATGTATTATCCTCTATAAACAAGTGAAGTTATATATATGAAGATTTATTTAAGCTCTCTTTTTCACACATAAGCATCATATCATAGCAACAAGTTTTATATCAAGAACAACAGAAACCCATCTTATAGAAGAGCTCGAAGTGTGTTGTCCAAACCTATATCATGAGATACTTCTTCTTCAGATAAATCTGAATACATAATATGGTCATCAATATAAAGTTTCAAGTTCATAGAAAGTGAAAAGTAAAAGAAGGAAAAACTTACCCAACAATGGCCTTCAATAAGCAGATCAAGTACATAATCACTACTAGAACCAATGAACCCAAATAAGATCAAAAGAAAAAATGAAATTGTGAACAAAATCTCTGTAAACTAGTCAATTGTGTCCATAAAAAATTCACTAGGTTCAATCTTTGAGCTGATAAAATAAATAGAATCACTACCACCAACTACTTGCATCCATCAGAAATGCAATCGTTAAATCAATTAGTTGACAATTACTCAATGCTACTCCATAAACACAAGTAATTTAATTGATAGTGTCTACCGCTAGAACATCAACTTTACTCCTCTTTCAAAAGCATGGTTTAACCGATCAATTTGGTCTAAAGTGACTAAAATGTAACTAAGAATACACCAAACTGATTCGCCCTATATTTATCTAACTTAAAATTATGTTGAGCAAAACAAGCTTAAAATTATGTTAAATAGGTCGTATTGAACTACATTCACCAGTTTGAAATTTAGATATCAATATATATTTCCATGAAAAACTAATTGAACTCAATGCTCCCTAGCTCATTGTGGCAAATACATGGCAAAATTGCTAAAGATTTCTCAATTTCTTTCCTCTTCTAGCTTACGCAATTCCCTAGTCACTAATCTCGTACTTAAAGTCATTGTTCATATATCATTTATGCACACACAATATATATATATATACACATACATATACACACACACACATACATACATATATATAAAAAATATCGAAACAAAATACAAAAAATCAATCTAATTATCTGCAGTTATACACTAATTTCAATACATATAGGCAATAAACAACAATTTGACCTTGAATTTTCAAATTCTAGGGTTTATAAATCTAAAAATTGATAAATTGTACTTGAATTGTGAAATCTGGATATAAAATTTGAAGCTTAAGTTGTAAGCGTTGTAGTAATGAAACCGCAGAATAATAGAATTATTCATATGCACAAGCTTTTGAGCTTAGAGAGAATTTGAACCTTGAGCAAATGAGTTTAGAGAGAGTTAGAACTAGTTTGAGCGATTAAGTTTAAAGAGAGAAAAAGAGGCAGATATATAAAGAGAGGTTTAGAGAGAGGAAAAAATGAGTGATTGTGTTCTTTTTTATTTTTATTTTAGAGAGAACGTAAAAAAAAAGAAGAAGGCTACCTTAGATGTTGCAATGACTAATTAAGCGTTTCTAAAAGTTTTAATTTTAAGCGATAGTTAAAAACCATTGTAAAAAGATAAAAAAAAAATGGCAACAATTGTTTAATTTTTTCAATTTTAGTATTGTGATAGGTCTAAAATGTAGTAGTGTTGGACCAAATACCTAGGTTTGTTGCCATGTCATGATTCATGAGTTTCATCTTAAAACTAAATAGTCTTGGGAAGATAAGCTTAGAATCTTATATGGTGGTCATAAGTTTTATGATTTTTTGATGTAAAACAAATGTATATTGTTACATATATACTGTGACATGATAGCAAATGTTGTTCAAACCATTTCAGTGTGATTAAGCTTGGGCTTTTTTTGACCTATTTGTGAGATTTTAGCTTTTGAATTGTAGAGCTTTCAATGGTAGACCCTTGGTTAAAAGTATCGTTGAACAAAAGTTATTGACTATTTGGCGTATGTTAGATAATATTGGACTTTTAGAAATTTTGAGAGCAATGTTGGGCTTTAAAAAATATGAGGGTATATTTGAAGACAAAATAAAAAATAACTTCCTGCATTATATAAAATACATTCGCAAAAGCCTTTTTTAAAAAACTCCAATTTGAAGCTTCTTATTTTTTAAGTTTTTTTTTGCTTCCGCTTTTATCTAAATTCTCTTTTAAAAAATGGTGACACCCGGCCTAGCACATAAACATTTTATTAATATACATACATATATTCATTTCATTAATTGCGTAATTATTGAAAAATGTGCAACGATAGTTGTTTGCATTCATTCAATTTACATTTATCTGACTTGCCCGAAATAATTATTTTATTATTTTATTTACTTGAATTTACTTTACTAACTTTTAAATTGTATTAATTTTATTATTTGAATATGAAGCCCCGGACCCAGAAATAATTATTTTTATTAGTATCATCAATTACATATAATTAAATTACATTAATTTTTATTATGAAAGGTAATTAATTTATTATTTTATTAATATTTTCACTAATTGTATTTATTTAATTATATTTAGATGACTAGCCTAAGACACTTACTTTATTATTTTATTTATTTTAATTATTTTACATGCCTTCTAATTAATTCATTTTATTGTTCGAATAAGAAGCCTGAGCCCAGAAGTGAATGAGCCATCTAAATATTTATAATAATTTCATTTAATTAATTTACATCCAAACGAATTACATGAAATAATTATTTTACTATTCTTTTTTTTATTGATTGCTTTTAGTTATCTATATTAAATCTGCTAGTTTTACCTTTTGAATCGTTAAATTGCATCGTATGAAGAAGTTAGCAAATTAACTACATAGCTAGGCTAGTTTTGGACTAGGGAGCTTTGACTTGTTGACTATTCTGACAACCACTCATTTAAAACAAAAAAAAGACTCACACACACGGCCACATGCAAACCACACAAATAAATTAAATATCTTTTAAACCTCTCTCAACACACCACACGTTCACACTCAAAAACAAACAAAAGTACATCACTCACTCTCTTCCTCTCACCATCGGACCAATGAGAGAAAAAAAGAAGAGATCAGATTGCCGAGAGAGAAAGAAGAGGAAAAAGGGAACCAAGGCCCTTCAAGTTCTATTTTGCATTCTTTTTAGCTAAATCAAGGTGATGGGAGTTCATGATATATGTGTTTTCTTGAAGTTTTATTAAATGTAAATTTATACAATTGTAGAATAAGTTAGTTTTATGGTTGTTTTAGCTAACTAACTTGTTTTTCATGAAGTTAATGTGAAGCTTACATGTTATTTGCTAGATAGTTATGATAATTTTAGTGTTTTAGTTGTTGTTGTGCTAAAGGAGAAAAATAATGAACATTACTTGTTAAATGTTTGAATTAATGTATGTAAGAAGATTGTATGAGCTCAAAAAGGAAATAGATAGCATATGATTACTTACATATGCAAAATGGGATCTTTAGTTAGCTAGTGTGTGCACGTACGTGTGATTTTGGGCTGACTGCCTAGCATCTGGCAACCTGTCGGCATTGGACAGTTAATCGCCGGCAAGAGGCTACTGCTGGCAGTAGCCTGGGCAATAGCCTCGACCCATTTTTTCCCCGTTTGTGTTATGTATGCAAGTTATGATATGTAGTTGTGGCTGCTAGAAATAATTGTGTTGAGTTTAGCTATTGTTTTTGGGTGTGTTATAACTGTTTGAGTAACTAATAGCTAAGATCTTGAATGATAGGTTAATTTAAATTTCATTTGCTAGCTTATAACCATTAAAAGTGGAAGTTCAATGAATTAGGAGTCTTTCATAGTAGGAAATAATTTGAGAATCTCATTACTAATGTATGTGTTATGTGGAGAAATTTGCTGGAACTTAACTTAATTTTAGCTATAGGTCCTTTAGAGGAATATCTTTAATTTGAATAAATAGTTGGTTTATGTTAAGTGGAATTGAGCGAGCTCATGTGTTGGCTATTAATTAATGTAAAGTGAGAAATAACTTGAGCAACTTCATGTTTATGTACTAATTTTAGTTAGATTACATTCTAGCTTTGGTTATACTTAGTTTTAACATGCTAGTCGAAACTAACTTTTCTTGAATTGTTAAGCTAATTTTTATACTCTCTAAAGTTGTGAACTAGTTACAAGTACATGGTATTATCTATTGCAGAGTGAAGGCAGTCATGAGCAATGTTTGATATTATGTTAGCTTAGGTTAGTTATATTTTAACTTAAACGCACCAAGTTTAGTGAACAAGTTGATACAACCCCGGTCTTGAGTCATTAAGTTATCTTCTTATTTTAAACCCTAAATTCTTTGTTGATAAACTTCTAACCTTATGTGATTAGTTATGATAAGTTAAGTTAGGTGTTAATAGTTTAAAGTTAACTTCGTTACTAGTTGTTTATCATCTTCCTTTCCTATGTGTTAATAGTAAACAAACGATACAGGATTATATGAGTGTATACCTAAACTATGTGTTTCATTGAAGTACATCAGTCGTTGCTTGATTTCTATTGTTTATGTGCTTGAGGACAACCTACATTGTTGTTTTCATTTATGTGCCTATTGAAATACTTTAGATACGTGCTATCTCGTGTGTGCTATATTATGATTCTCGTATTGACGGTTGTGCAACCTTATCCTCAGCACAGATGCGATGTGCCTCTCTGGGTGACATCGGGCTTGATAGGGTTAGTTGCTCTAGCTCTGTAGCTATTCCCACTCTCGCTAGGGATGCCACCCTGGGAGAGTAGAGTCTTAGGATAATGGGGTGTTATATCTGAAGTACCTCCGCTTGGTGTATAGGGATACCGGCTTATCGATATCATATTTATTGGCTTATTGATTTCATGGTTTGTGGTTCGTGCTCGAGATTGAAACAGTATCCTTTTATTAGGTAACTCTCGCTTGGGCCCTAAGTCCTTGGAGAGTTACCCATGATTGCCTTGTTAGACTTTAATTGTTTATAAATTGTTATTGTCTAATTATAGTTCCCTAAATGTGTTGCTTTACTTTATTATCTTAAGTGAGTAGCTTAATTTATTAGCTGATTATGTGGCTTATATGCATTGCACAAAAACGTTTTCAAAACTCCCCGGTTATCTGTTTCCCTTCCTCACTGAACAACAATGGTTACTCACTCCTCTCTTTCTAACATTTTTTAGGTTTAGCGCGAAGGAATTGAAGTGACTGCAAGCTGTCTGGACTATTATGCATTAGAGTGTTGTCTGCTCGTGATTGCATAATTTATAAAGTAGAGGCTTAGTTGAATTTATGATCTTGTATTTATTTTGAAGATTAAGTGATCTTGTATGTAATTCAAAGTTATTAGATTTGTAATTAAAGTTTAAATTATAAGATATTAGAGTGGTATGATAATTTAACAAAGGCATTAGCTTAGTCTTGTTTAAGTCTCAATGCATGTATGTATTTGTCTAAAGAAAATAAAGTTAGAATAGTCTTACGAACTGAAATGGACCAAATTATGTATATATAAAATGTTCCTTGTGTGATTATTCTTCTGCGTGCAGGTTGGTTAATCCTAGAAACAGGGGAAACTCCGTCCGTTTTTTCTCGGTTAATCCTAGAAACAGGGAAAACTTCGTCCGTTTTCTCTCATTTTTTATTACTTGGGGATTTGGGATCGGGGCTCTAATTCTGTGAGGGGTTGGGCCGTTACAGATGGTATCAGAGCTTGCTTAGTTAGCTCTCAGCCGGGATAGGGTCCTCGGGCTGTCGGGTAGTAAACTTTGAGTGTGTGTGTGACGGCCCAGGCCCAGCATATAGCATATTATACCTAATTGCACATAAATTGGTGTTAGTTTAAGTGTTATATGTATGAATGTGTTTAATTTAGCATTTAAGATTTAACTAGTAGTTTCAGTTCCTCTTATTTCTTTACCAATACTATTAATTCAAATAAAATATTTTGACAACTACTTTGACATTTACTGTGACGCTGAGAACACCAACATGTTATTATTTAACTGTTGCATACCTTTTATGCATTAAAATGTGCATTTATTATAGTTATGTACATTTAATTGAGAATAACACGCAAGTAAAATAATTAGAATATATTTATAGGTGCAAAACTACAATTTTATTTGCTATTGAGCTTATTCGTTGTTCTACGTGCAATCAGTTACTTTTAACGTGCATTTTTCTCAAGCTATGTGCATACATCTAATTTAATAAGAAATTTAATCTATTAACATGTATTGCATCAATATAAATGCATTCTTATGTAAATAGACACATTTAATTGGTTAATGTCCAAAATTCTCATTTTTACGTGCAATTTCAGGACTTCCCGAATATTTTGGAAAATCGTAGGAAGCGTAGAAAATAATTAACGTAGACGATTAGGAATTAAAGCAACTAAATAGTTAGATTTTAACCAAAATGGCAAACTAGTAAATAAGTATTTAATTAGGGGTAAGTTAGTCATTAGGCTTATATATCTTTTATTATACATACATACACATACATATTATATACACTCTTACACAAAACACACACACAAACACTAATACATGCTAAAAACACACACACACACACAAAAAGAGAAGAAAATCAAGGAAAAAGAGGAAGAAAGAAGAAAGATAGGAGCTAGATCTTTCCCTCTCAAGCTTTATATCATCATTTCTTGAGATTATAAGGTGAGGGAAATATTTTAAAAACTGATTTCAGAAGTTATATTGCATATATATGTGTTGTTGAGTAAGAAATTGTTGTATTATACAAGTTTAGACATATATATGATTGCAGGATTTTTGTTTTAGTTACTGTATTGTGTGAACTATTTGAGCATGTAACCTATGAGGAGAAATTCTTGACAAATATGTATGTTCATCTAGACTTCGAGATGAATAATTCTCGTTTAGGTTAAGTCATGAGGAAAAATCATTTACTTGCCCAAAAATGCCAAAATCAGTGAGGTTTGTAGTTGAGCTGGTGCAGGACAGTTTTACTTGCCTGAATTTCGTGGTATTTTTGACCAAGTATTACTATCTAGAAACAATTTATAAAATTTGGGTAGGTAGTTTGATCAGTTAGGAACAAACTTTGAGCTAATATTTGTGATTTCTTTTATAATGTTGTATCTACACTTATCTATGCTCATTTAGTTCCTTATAAAGCTTGTAGAACATGATTGTGAGTTTGTATAGCTCTGATGATTGTTAAAATACTTAAACATTAAATTAAAGTTAAGGTTCTTGAATGGAATTTGGGAATTTTGTATAATATGGTGTTATTGTTTGATTAAGTGTTATTTAAGATTGATTCAGGGGTAGATTAACTCAATTGCATGCTTCAAATAGCATGGTAATGCTTGAATTACTAGATGCTTGTAATTTACTCCTATGTGATTAAATTGATGTTAATTGAGATTTGGTTAAATTGTTTTAGCATTTCATGAAATATGAAAAACTTGTCCCCTTTGATTATATTTGTCTATTTCGTATCAAAAGCTTATATTGCAACTACTTGCGAGGGCGACCTACTTTGTCGCCCCTCACTTGTGATTACTTGGCTCTCGTGATCATGATTCGAGGTTGGGCAACCTTTTCGGGCATAGTAGTGTCGAGTAACATGGGCGGCATCGGGCTTGCCATGCTCCCTCGGCTACCATGGTTTCCTAATCCCTTTCTCGCTGAAGCATACAACCCGACCCCAGAGGCGTGGTTCACCTCGTTGGGGCATACGGACCTACCTCGGGAGATATGGGTCTTAGGATCGGGTATATCTAGAGTATCCCATTTGGAGAAATAAGGGGTTTGCAGGCATTTGATTGAAGATCTTGGTACGTGGTTCGAGATTGAGGACAAGAAGATGAACTGTATCCTTTTTTAAATATGTTTAAATACTTGTTTCATTAACTTGCTTACTTGTGATAATTATGAGTTATCTTTGTTGCATCTCATGAAAACATTCCCCAGTATGCTGCATCACCTCCCTCTCTGTGTGGTCTTGTATATATTTATGTGGTATGGAAGATTAAGATACTAAGTCTAGCCTTGTGTAGCATGGTAGTTGTAGTTGTGATGTAATAACTTATAGTTTACTATGCTGCTTAAGTATTTCGCATGATTGTGTCTCTAATGAATGGAGAATGTATGGTTGTTAGTTTAACTTATAAGAATGTTAATTAAACAACGTTAGAGTGGTATGATAGGTGACTTTTAACTTAGAGTTTTGCTAGTTACAGACAATGCATGTTTGTGTTCGATATCATGTTATTAGCAAGGCTTGGATGACCTTGTAGTTGAAGAGTTGAATGAATGATGTATAATATGTGATTGTGGCAAATTGAAGTTTGGGGATCGAGGTGAGGGTTGGATGGTTTGTTTGTGGCTTAGTCTTTTGTTTACAGGTAACCAGTTAGTTCTAGAAACAAGGGAAAATCCGTCCGTTTTCCTTCATTTTCGTGACTCCGGGTTGGATCGGGGCTCCGGTCTCAGGAGGGATCGGGGTGTTACAGAAGTGGTATCAGAGCTTAGACAGCTCATAGTTGGGAAAGGATCTTCGGCCTACTGGGTAGTGACTTTGATCGTGTGTTTATCAAGTGTGTTACATGGATTGACTGTTATGTATGACTTGTATATCTTGAATGTAAGTGTATCTTATGTGACTTACTTGTGTAATATATAAGGATTGTGTGATATGTATGTTGTGTTATATGATTTGCTGTACACCTATGTGACCCCTTTATGCTATAAATGAAACTTATATGATATGTGTGCTTATGTGATTATGGGTATATCAAAGTGATTTCATGAATGACTACTTGTTTCAACTATTAGTAACATGTGTGTTTGAATTCTGTGAACTAAGTTATTATGAGTAACAGGTTAACTTGCTAATCAAAACTAAGTGTTATTGGTTTCTAGTATAGTTCAAGATTGCATAGTAGTCTAAAGTATTCATTGAGCATATGTGATAGTTGTATAATAGATTAAAAAATAATTGTATATATATGTCATAGTTTCATAGTATGTGAATATTATATCAAATATCTCTGCAAACATGCATTACCCAAAGAACTGGTAAGTAAACACTCTTCCCCTATAAAGAGATGATCAGCAGCGGCGTATTTGAAGATGTAGACCCACAGAAAAAAGGAGCAATTGATCAGATGCTATCGGGGTTTATATCTGGAATTCATACTGGACATTCTTCCTTGGACTTATTCTTGTGTATTCAATCTTGACATTGGATATTAGAATTCCGCTAACGGAATCCTTCTTAGCACTTCTATTTGGTATTTTTATTTGGACTCTTCGTTGAGTGTTTCTTCGGCATTTGTATTCGGATTTCTTAATGATTTCCTATTGGTATTTTCTCGACGCTACTAGAGGGGATTCTTATATGATGTTCATATCCGAATTTCTAACTGGTATTTTGGTAGGAGCCTTTATTTGGCTAACTTACTTAAGAATTCTTTGTGAAGTTCTTCGGGCATTCTTATGGAAATTCTCAGTAAGTATTGTGTGGGCATTCTTATTGGTATTTCCTGCGATGTCCACATTCGAGATTTTTGTCCATGGTGTTCAGGATATATATATATATATATATATATATATATATATATATATATATATATATATATATATATGTTAGCGGAATTCTCTGGTATTCTTACTGAACTTCTAGGTGATGTTACGGGATGTATTCTTGCTAGTCTTCTTTGATGTCGCACTTCTTCGGCTTCAAGTTTGATTTTAACTGCTACAGATGTTGAAGATTCTCTAGAGTTTAAAAAATTAAGAGGACACAATTTTTGTAAGGAGGAGAGAGTGTGACGGCCTAGGCCCAACATATAGCATATTATACCTAATTGTACATAAATTGGTGCTAGTTTAAGTATAATATGTATGAATGTGTTTAATTTAGCATTTAAGATTTAACTAGTAGTTTCAGTTCCTCTTATTTCTTTTATTTTCTTTTAAAAGGGTCACCGATACTATTAATTCAAATAAAAAATATTTTGACAACTACTTTGACATTTACTGTGACTCCAAAAACACCAGCATGTTTTTATTTAACTGTTGCATACCTTTTGTGCATTAAAACGTGTATTTATTACAGTTATGTACATTTAATTGAGAATAACATGCAAGTAAAATAATTAGAATATATTTATAGGTGCAAAACTGCAATTTTATTTGCTAGTGAGCTTATTTGTTGTTCTACGTGCAATTAGTTGCCTTTAATGTGCATTTATCTCAAGCTATGTGCATACATCTAATTTAATAAGAAATTTAATCTATTAACTTGTATTGCATCAATATAAATGCATTCTTATGTAAATAAGCACATTTAATTGGTTAATGTGCATAATTCTCATTTTTACGTGCAATTTCGGGACTTCTCGAACATTTTGGAAAAACATAGGAAGCGTAGAAAATAATTAACGTAGACAATTAGGAATTGGAGCAACTAAATAGTTAGATTTTAACCAAAATGGCAAACTAGTAAATAAGTATTTAGTTAGGGGTAAGTTAGTCATTACGCTTATATATCTTTTATTATACATACATACACATACATATTATATACACAATCACACAAAACACACGCATACACACACACACACATTAATACATGCTGAAAAACACACACACACAAGAAGAGAAAAAAATCAAGGAAAAAGAGGAAGAAAGAAGAAAGATAAGAGCTAGATCTTGCCCTCTCAAGCTTCATATCATCATTTATTGAGATTATAAGGTGATGGGAATCTTTTAAAAACTTATTTCAGAAGTTATATTTGAGTAAGAAATTGTTGTATTATACAAGTTTTGACATGTATATGATTGCAGGATTTTTGTTTTAGCTACTGTATTGTGTGAACTATTTGAGGATATAACCTCTGAGGAAAATTCTGGACAAATACGTATGTTCATCTAGACTTTGAGATGAATAATTCTTGTTTAGGTCGAGTCATGAGGAAAAATCATTTACTTGCCCAAAAATGCCAAAATCAGTGAGGTTTGTAGTTGAGCTGGTGCAGGACAGTTTTACTTGCCTGAATTTCGTGGTATTTTTGACCAAGTATTACTATCTAGAGAACATTTATAAAATTTGGGTAGGTAATTTGATCAGTTAGGAACAAACTTTGTTTAGTCTGAAAAACTAGGAAAAATCGTTTAGGCTTCAAAAACATTAAAAATCGAAAGGTGACAGAAAATGCAAACAATATGGACAATTTGCGCACCTATATTGTTTTAGTCATATCTTGATGAATTTAGCTTATAATTAGGTGCCATTTGATTTTAGAGTTATCTACTTTTGAAGAGCTTTCCATACATGTAAAAATCAGTTTTTTGGGACTCATTTTCTTAGGCAAATATACAGCCAAACTTGTGCTATTACTAAGATATTGAAACTGTTAAACTTATTTGTTTTGTTATTTTATTGCTTCTTGAGGTTAAATAATGTACTATATATGCTTACCTATGCTTATTTTACTCTCAAATATGTGTATAGAACATATTCATGTGATTGGATAACTTGGTTCATTTCTAGATTGCTCTATCTTAAATTTCAAGTTAGGATTTCATATGGAAATTGAGGATTTTGGGTGACCTCGCATTAATGCTTGATTGAATGTTAATTAGACTCAATTTAGGAGTAAATAAACCTATAATAAAGCTTTGAATGGGATAGAAATGCTTGAATTGTAAGACCATTTAGTTAAAGTTAGTTACGGATACTATTCACACAGACCCAAGAAATAATGCTCTAAACCTTAATCTAATGATAGATATGTGATATTGGGTTGATAAAACGATCCCACGTTAAAATTTAACGAATTCTGAGAACGTCGATTTTTATGCTTCTTTGTATGCGCATATTAGAATTATTGCAATTAGAGCCATAAATACTAGTTAATGCTTGGTTTAGGTTCCATAAATGTAGTTTAGGATAGTTAGATACTTTAGTTAACTAAACCTTGGCTAAAACTAGTTTTGATATATTGAACTTAAGGGAGAAAATGGAGATTTTAAGCCTTATGTTTAACTTTAGCTTGTTTATTGTGCTATATTTGTTGTAGAGATTAGGAACACTTGTTAGATGGCTAAAATTAAGGTGAACTTCTTAACTTAGTTACATGCGTAGTTGAGTTGTATATAAAGGTGCAATGAAGAAGAAAGTGAGTATGCTATATCTTGCTTGTATTACTCATATTGCTTGCTAGTTGTATAGTTTGTGTGAGGAAATAAATATGACTTGAATATTTGATTATTTGAATGATTACTTGGATTATGTGTTAAATTGAAGTTATTGTGTTTAGGTAGAGGTTTTGAGTGGTAATGAAATGAGATTTGGGCAATTGGAGTAGATTCTTGGCTTTCTAAAGGTGAGGGAGATATGCATTTTCATGTCTTGAATAGTTAAGAGTTTGTTGTAATATTTGTGATTTCTTGTATAATGTTGTATCTACACTTATCTATGCTCATTTAGTTCCTTATAAAGCTTGTAGAACATGATTGTGTGTTTGTATAGCTTTTATGATTGTTAGAATACATAAACATTAAATTAAAGTTAAGGTTCTTGAATGGAATTTGGGGATTTTGTATAATATGGTGTTATTGTTTGATTATGTGTTATTTTGGATTGATTTAGGGGTAGATTAACTCAATTGCATGCTTCAAAAAAAAATTTATGCTTGAATTGCTAGATGCTTGTAATTTACTCCTATGTGATTAAATTGATGTTAATTGAGAATTTGTTAAATTGTTTTAGCATTTCATGAAATATGAAAAACTTGTCCACTTTGATTATAATTGTCTATTTCGTATCAAAAGCTTATATTGCAACTACTTGCGAGGGTGGCCTATTTTGTCGCCCCTCACATGTGATTACTTGGCACCCGTGATCTTGATTCGGGGTTGCGCAACCTTTTCGGGCATGGTAATATCGAGTAACACAGGCAACATCGGACTTTCCATGTTCCCTCGGCTACCATGGTTTCCCAGTCCCTTTCTCGCTGAGGCCTATTCCCCTACCCTAGAGGTGTGGTTCACCTGGTTGGGGCATACGGACCTACCTCGGGAGATATGGGTCATAGGATCGGGGTACATCCATAGTACCCTATTTGGAGGAATAAGGGGTTTTCCGGCATTTACTTGAAGATCTTGGTACGTGGTTCGAGATTGAGGACAAGAAGATGAGCCGTATACTTTTTTTAATGTGTTTAAATACTTGTTTCATTAATTTGCTTACTTGTGATAATTATGAGTTATCTTTGTTGCATCTCATGAAAGCATTCCACGGTATGCTGCATCACCTCCCTCCCTGCGTGGTCTTGTATATATTTATGTGGTATGGAAGATTAAGATACTAAGTCTAGCCTTGTGTAGCTTGGTAGTTGTAGTTGGGATGTAATAACTTATAGTTTACTATGCTGCTTAAGTATTTCACATGATTGTGTGTCTAATGAATGGAGAATGCATGGTTGTTAGTTTAACTTATAAGAATGTTAATTAAACAACGTTAGAGTGGTATGATAGGTGACTTTTAACTTAGAGTTTTGCTAGTTACAGGCAATGCATGTTTGTGTGCGATATTATGTTGTTAGCAAGGCTCGGATGACAGTTGAAGAGTTGAATGAATGATGTATAGTATGTGATTGTGGCAAATTGAAGTTTGGGGATCAAGGTGAGGGTTGGATGGTTTGTTTGTGGCTTAGTCTTCTATTTACACGTAACCAGATAGTTTTAGAAACAGGGGAAACTCCGTTCATTTTCCCTCATTTTTTCATGACTCCGGGTTGGATCAGAGCCCGGTCTCGTGAGGGGTCGGAATGTTACAGAAGTTGTATCGGAGCTTAGACAGCTCACAGCCGGGAAAGGATCTTCGACCTACTGTGTAGTGACTTTGATCGTGTGTTTGTCAAGTGTGTTACGTGGATTGAGTGTTATGTATAACTTGTATATCTTGAATGTAAGTGTGTCTTATGTGACTTATTTGTGTAATGTATAAGGATTGTGTGATATGTATGTTGTGTTATATGATTTGCTGTACACCCATGTGACCCCTTTATGCTATAAATGAAACTTATATGATATGTGTGCTTATGTGATTATGGGTATATCAAAGTGATTTCATGAATGACTACTTGCTTCAACTATTAGTAACATGTGTGTTTGAATTCTGTGAACTAAGTTATTATGAGTAACAGGATAACTTGCTAATTAAAACTAAGTGTTATTGGTTTCTAGTATAGTGCAAGATTGCATAGTAGTCTAAAGTATTCATTGAGCATATGTGATAGTTGTATAATAGATTAAAAAATAATTGTATATATATGTCATAGTTTCATAGTATGTGAATATTATATCAAATATCTCTGCAAACATGCATTACCCAAAGAACTGGCAAGTAAACACTCTTTCCCTATAAAGAGATGATCAGCAGCGGCGTATTTGAAGATGTAGACCCACATAAAGAAGGAGCAATTGATCAGATGCTATCGGGGTTTATATCTGGAATTCATACTGGACATTCTTCCTTGGACTTATTCTTGTGTATTCAATCTCAACATTGGATATTAGAATTTCGCTAACGGAATCCTTCTTATCACTTCTATTCGGTATTTTTATTTGGACTCTTCGTTGAGTGTTTCTTCGGCATTTGTATTCGGATTTCTTATTGATTTCCTATTGGTATTTTCTTGGCGCTACTAGAGGGGATTCTTATATGATGTTCATATCCGAATTTCTAACTGGCATTTTGGTAGGAGCCTTTATTTGGCTACCTTACTTAGGAATTCTTTGTGAAGTCCTTCAGGAATTCTTGTGGAAATTCTCTGTAAGTATTGTGTGGGCATTCTTATTGGTATTTCCTGCGATGTTCACATTCGAGATTTTTGTCCATGGTGTTCAGGATATATATATATATATATATATATATATATATATGTTGGCGAAATTCTCTGGTATTCTTACTGAACTTCTTGGTGATGTTACGGGATGTTTTCTTGCTAGTCTTCTTTGATGTCGCACTTCTTCGGCTTCAAGTTTGATTTTAACTGCTACAGATGTTGAAGATTCTCTGGAGTATAAACATTTGAGAGGACGCAATTTTTGTAAGGAGGGGAGAGTGTGAAGGCCTTGGCCCAACATATTGCATATTATACCTAATTGCACATAAATTGGTGCTAGTTTAAGTGTTATATATATGAATGTGTTTAATTTAGCATTTAAGATTTAACTAGTAGTTTCAGTTCCTCTTATTTCTTTTATTTTCTTTTAAAAAGGTCACCGATACTATTAATTCAAATAAAAAATATTTTGGCTACTACTTTGTGATGCCAAAAACACCAGCATGTTTTTATTTAATTGTTGCATGCCTTTTGTGCATTAAAATATGTATTTATTACAGTTATGTACATTTAATTGAGAATAACACGCAAGTAAAATAATTAGAATATATTTATAGGTGCAAAACTGCAATTGTATTTGTTAGTGAGCTTATTTGTTGTTCTACGTGCAATCTGTTGCCTTTAACGTGCATTTATCTCAAGCTATGTGCATACATCTAATTTAATAAGAAATTTCATCTATTAACATGTATTGCATCAATATAAATGCATTCTTATGTAAATAGGCACATTTAATTGGTTAACGTGCATAATTCTCATTTTTACGTGCAATTTCAGGACTTCCCGAATATTTTTGAAAAATCGTAGGAAGCGTAGAAAATAATTAACATAGACAATTAGAAATTGGAGCAACTAAATAGTTAGATTTTAACCAAAATGGCAAACTAGTAAATAAGTATTTAGTTAGGGGTAAGTTAGTCATTAGGCTTATATATCATTTATTATACATACATACACATACATATTATATACACACTCACCCAAAACATACACACATATACTAATACACGCTAAAAACACACACACACACAAGAAGAGAAGAAAATCAAGGAAAAAGAGGAAGAAATAAGAAAAATAGGAGCTAGATCTTGCCCTCTCAAGCTTCATATCATCATTTCTTGAGATTATAAGGTGAGGGGAATCTTTTAAAAACTGATTTCAGAAGTTATATTACATATATATGTGTTGTTGAGTAAGAAATTATTGTATTATACAAGTTTAGACGTGTATATGATTGCAGGATTTTTGTTTTAGCTACTGTATTGTATGAACTATTTGAGCATGTAACCTCTGAGGAGAAATTCTGGACAAATATGTATGTTCATCTAGACTTTAAGAGGAATAATTCTTGTTTAGGTCGAGTCATGAGAAAAAATCATTTACTTGCCCAAAAATGCCAAAATCAGTGAGGTTTATAGTTGAGCTGGTGCAGGACAGTTTTACTTGCCTGAATTTCGTGGTATTTTTGACCAAGTATTACTATCTAGAAAACATTTATAAAATTTGGGTAGGTAGTTTGATCAGTTAGGAACAAACTTTGTTTAGTCTGAAAAACAAGGAAAAATCGTTTAGCGCTTCAAAAACATTAAAAATCGAAAGGTGACAGAAAACATAATAAATCTAGACAATTTGCGCACCTATATTGTTTTAGTCATATCTTGAGTAATTTAGTTCATAATTAGGTACCATTTGATTTTAGAGTAATCTACTTTTGAAGAGCTTTCCATACATGTAAAAATCAGTTTATTTGGGACTCATTTTCTTAGGTAAATATACTGCCAAACTTGAGCTATTATTGAGATATTAAAACTGTTAAACTTATTTGTTTTGTGATTTTATTTCTTCTTGAGGTTAAATAATGTACTATATATGCTTACCTATGCTTATTTTACTCTCAAATATGTGTACAGAACATGTTTATGTGATTGGATAACTTGGTTCATTTCTAGATTGCTCTATCTTAAATTTCAAGTTAGGATTTCATATGAAAATTGGGGATTTTGGGTAACCTTGCATTAATGCTTGATTGAATGTTAATTAGACTCAATTTAGGAGTAAATAAACCTAGAATAAAGGTTTGAATGAGATAGAAATACTTGAATTGTAAGACCATTTGGTTAAAGTTAGTTACGGATACTATTCACACAGACCCAAGAAATAATACTCTAAACCTTAATCTAATGATAGATATGTGATGTTAGGTTGATAAAACGGTCCCACGTTAAAATTTATCAAATTTCGAGAACATAAATTTTTATGCTTCTTTGTATGCGCACATTAGAATTATTGCAATTAGAGCCATAAATACTAGATAATACTTGGTTTAGGTTCCATAAATGTAGTTTAGTATAGTTAGATACTTTGGTTAACTAAACCTTGACTAAAACTAGTTTCGATATATTGAACTTAAGGGAGAAAATGGAGATTTTAAGCCTTATGTTTAACTTTAGCTTGTTTATTGTGTTATATTTGTTGTAGAGATCAAGAATACTTGTTATATGGCTAAAATTAAGGTGAACTTCTTAACTTAGTTACATGCGTAGTTGAGTTGTATATAAATGTGCAACGAAGAAGAAAGTGAGTATGTTATATCTTGCTTGTATTACTCATATTGCTTGCTAGTTGTATAGTTTGTGTGAGGAAATAAATATGACTTGAATATTTGATTATTTGAATGATTACTTGGTTATATGTTAAATTGAAGTTATTGTGTTTAGGTAGAGGTTTTGAGTGGTAATGAAAGGAGATTTGGGCAATTGGAGTATATTCTTGGCTTTTTAAAGGTGAGTGAGATATGCATTTTCATCTCTTGAATAGTTAGAGTTTGTTGTAATATTTGTGATTTCTTGTATAATGTTGTATCTACACTTAACTATGCTCATTTAGTTCTTTATAAAGCTTGTAGAACATGATTGTGTGTTTGTATAGCTTTGATGATTGTTAGAATACTTAAACATTAAATTAAGGTTAAGGTTCTTGAATGAAATTTGAGGATTTTGTATAATATGGTGTTATTGTTGATTAAGTGTTATTTAGGATTGATTTAGGGTAGATTAACTCAATTGCATGCTTCAAATAGCTTGGTAATGCTTGAATTGCTAGATGCTTGTAATTTACTCATATGTGATTAAATTGATGTTAATTGAGATTTGGTTAAATTGTTTTTAGCATTTCATGAAGTATGAAGAACTTGTCTCCTTTGATTATATTTGTCTATTTCGTATTAAAAGCTTATATTGCAACTACTTGCGAGGGCGGCCTACTTTGTCGCCCCTTACCTGTGATTACTTGGCTCTCGTGATCTTGATTCGGGGTTGCGCAACTTTTTCGGGCATGGTAGTGTCGAGTAACACGGGCGACATCGAGCTTGCCGTGCTCCCTTGGCTACCATTGTTTCTCAGTCCCTTTCTTGCTGAGGCATACTCCCCTACCCTAGAGGCGTGGTTCGCCTCGTTGGGGCATACGGACCTAACTCGGGAGATATGGGTCGTAGGATCGAGATACATCCAGAGTATCCCATTTGGAGGAATAAGGGGTTTGCCGACATTTGCTTAAAGATCTTGGTACGTGGTTCGAGATTGAGGACAAGAAGATGAACCGTATCCTTTTTAAAATGTGTTTAAATACCTATTTCATTAACTTGCTTACTTGTGATAATTATGAGTTATCTTTGTTGCATCTCATTAAAGCATTCCCCAGTATGCTGCATCACCTCCCTCGCTGGGCAACTTTGTTGCTCATTCCTTTTCTAACATGTTTCAGGAGATACTGAGGTTGGGCCCTAGCTAGTTATTGAAGAAGAAATACCGCATGAGTCTGTGCCTTAATTGCTTACTTGTGAGGTTGGCTGGTTTAAATGTGTACATGAAGAATATGATGCTTTTGTATAAATTATAAGACCCTGCGTGGTCTTGTATGTATTTATGTGGTATGGAAGATTAAGATACTAAGTCTAGCCTTGTGTAGCTTGGTAGTTGTAGTTGGGATGTAATAACTTATAGTTTACTATGCTGCTTAAGTATTTCGCATGATTGTGTGTCTAATGAATGGAGAATACATGGTTGTTAGCTTAACTTATAAGAATGTTAATTAAACAATGTTAGAGTGGTATGATAGGTGACTTTTAACTTAGAGTTTTGCTAGTTACAGACAATGCATGTTTGTGTGTGATATTATGTTGTTAGCAAGGCTCGGATGACCTTGTAGTTGAAGAGCTGAATGAATGATGTATAGTATGTGATTGTGGCAAATGGAAACTCATGGCCCAAAAAGCTCTTATGTCGCTAATTTGTCTCCTTCTAAGACGAATTGGCGACGACTCACTATTTATGTGCTATGCATCACCAATTTGTCTCATTTGGAGATAAAAGGGCGACTTTCTAGGGCCTTTCATCGCCGAACGAGCTGATGGCTAGTATCTCTGGGCCGTCATGACCTCTAAATATACAACATATTTTGCTTTGGCATTACATAAAACATCAAAGATAAACAATCAAAATAAACATTGTTTTGTATTTTTTTGGATTAATCAATTAAAATTATAAAGAAATAATTTTGAACACAAATTGCTTGGTCCAAAACACGTAACATAAAGGATTTAACATAATGTAAAATATAAACAATTATATCTTATTTTACGTTTGGAGCAATAACATTTTTTTCTTTTTTGTCATTTAGTTGTTTCACAAAAAAAAAATCAAATTATTTCCGATAAAAGCATTATTATAAAATAAGGTTGTTAAATCAAATATTTTCAATACCATTGATAATTAAGGATTACATTTGAACCTAACAAAATACATCATCACAAGTACATAATAGCATCATCTAGTTTAAGAAATAAGCTGATATTCTTGACCTCCAAGATGATATTCTGAACAAAAATGTTATTGGAAGAACTTGGGTAAATAAATCTTCATCATTTGAGAAACAACAAGTTGACGTCCTTGAGCGGCATAAATATAACCATTTTCTTTTGGTGGAGCAGTTAAATCAAGTTGCGGCTTCACGACTTTGTTGAATCCTTGATCAGTTTTTCTTGCTGTGTTGTCTTTATCTTTACTAAGATAAAGAAAATGTGAATGGTCTTGTTCTTCCTTACTTATGGTTGAAAAAAAAGAAAATGAAAGCTAAAAGTGAGAGTTGGCATTGAAAACGGACTTATGAGTTCTTTATATAGACACCAACTCATAAAAAAAAATTAGCGACGAATCGTGTTTGTCTATCATTAATATTTTTTTGTTTTTTTAAGCTATCGACCAACGGTCTGCTGTCACGTACCAGCTGACCATTGGTCCATCAATGTGTCCAATCAATATGGACCTGGTGTGCACGGGAAGTCCTTTTAATAAGAGACCACCCCAAGTCCCTTGAAAAGGGGGACCTGGTAGTCCATTGGTCCGCTGCCACTATGGACATATACATGTTGTGTCAGATAGACCATTGGTCCATCTGACAGAACACTGCCAAGTCTTGGGTGACGAAACTTGGCAGCGTGATACGAATGACCCAATTACAACAGGGTTATCGCCCAATAGTCTTCTTGGGAGACAAATACATGACAGTCCTTTTTTTTATGGGTCATTGCCCAAATGTCTCAATTGGAGACAATTGGGCGACGTCCCATATTTTTTTATGGGTTGTCGCCCAATTGTCTCCAATGGAGAAAGCTGGGCGACAACCTATATTTTTTTCTGGGTCGTTGCCCAAATGTCTCCATTGGAGACAGTTGGGTGACAACCCACATTTTTTATGGGTCGTTGCCCAATTGTCTCCATTGGAGACAGTTGGCCAATACCCCATAATTTTTTTATGGGTCGTCGCCTAAATGTTTCCATTAGAGACAGTTGAGCAACAACCCATTTTTTTATGGGTCATCTCGCAAATGTCTCAAATGGAGATAGTTGGGCACAACCCATATTTTTTTTATGGGTTGTCGCCCAAATTGGAGACATTTGGGCGATGGCCCGAAATTTAATATTTTGGGCTGTCACCCAAGTATCTTCATTGGAAACACTTGGGCAATGGCCCAAAAAGAAAATATGGGCCGTCGCACAAATGTCTCCATTAAAGACAGTTGGGCGACAACCCATAATTAAAAATTATGGGCCGCGCCCTAGGGTTTGGGCGTCGACCCTATTTGACGGCCCAGCCCTAAAAAATATAAGGGCGTTGCCCTCATATTTTTCCTAACAAAAACAAAACCCTCCTCTAATACTCGATTTTTGGAAGCCCCCACCCCTCAATACCCTTCTCTACCCCTAACCCCCCTCTCTTTCATACACATTAAAGGTAATATCTTCAATTATTTTGCTAACAATGCTTTAATATGATATATATATATACTCGATTTTTGGAAGCCCCCACCCCTCAATACCCTTCTCTACCCCCAACACCCCCCCCCCCCCCCCCCCCTCTCTCATACACATTAAAGGTAATATCTTCAATTATTTTGTTAACAATGCTTTAATACATTTATGTGTATATATATATATATAATTTTGGATATATTATGCACATATATAAATATATATAACTAAAAATATAATATTATGAATATATGCATATTGTTAATAGAGTAGTTTTTATTGTTTTTTTATTTTTGTTTTTTGGGGTTTCATTTATATTTTTTTTCACTTTTTATTTGAGGTTTTTTACGTGATAGCTTCCAGACACTCAAAAACGCTTCTTATTAATTTAGAAGATGAACTAATTTGTTTGACTCATTTTTTAAAGTACTTTTAGGTAAAAGTTGAAACTGAAAAAAACTAACAAATGAAAAGCTCAAAATTGGAGTTTTTCAAAAAAGAATTTTGCGAAACTGTTTTACATAATGCGAGAAGTTTTTTTTCCCCCAAATATACCCCTTCATATCCTTTAAATTCTAATATTACCCTCAAAATTTTTAGAAGCTCAACGTTGCTTAATACAGGCCAAACAGTCAACAGTTTTTGTTCAACAATACTTCTAACAAAAACTTTACTATAAAAGCTTTACACCTCAAAAGGTGAAATTTCATAGCTAGGCCAAACAAAGCCTAAGTGTGAAAGTGAAAATAATGCATGTTTGGTCAACTAGTCAACTATCAAATATATGATTCATTATATTGTTATATTTTTTCTCTCAACTTTCTTCTTCTTTTATTCACTTTATTCCACCATTCTTTTTGTCTTACTCTTCATCACTAATACTCCTACATAAAAAAAATACACTAAATAGTCATCTTAATCATTATAATTGTCAAGAACTATTTATCAACAAATGTCAAAAAGACTAACTAATGCACTCAATTAAGCTCAAAAATACCCTAAAAATGTATTCAATTAACTTCCAAAACATAAACACGTCAGATGTAGCCGATGTAATGACTTAACAATATTGTAGTGCTTATTATTCTCCTTTAGGGATATAATATTAAGTTCATATTTACCTATGTTAAATTATGGAGCAT
Source organism: Ehretia macrophylla (assembly GCA_037974665.1). NCBI lineage: Eukaryota > Viridiplantae > Streptophyta > Magnoliopsida > Boraginales > Ehretiaceae > Ehretia > Ehretia macrophylla. The sequence continues at coordinate 12,869,906 of CM075768.1, forward strand.
GAAGGATTTTAGTATCCAAAGTGTTGAAATGCATTATTGGGCCATCTTTTTGGTTTTTGTCACTTTTTTCTTTCCACATAAGGGATTTATGTCGTATTAATGAATATTTCTTATTTGAAATCATGGCAACGTGGTAGTCATTATTTTTTGTTTTTTAATTTCCTAATAGTATGACAACTGCTAATCGCTTATAAAGCTTTGGAAAATTTTCGTTGCTTGAGATATTAAAGGAAATGACTTTTTACATCGTGGTTCTGGTAAAGTAACCCTAATTATACTTATCTTAAACTCATTATCTCACTTCAATTAAATTAATTGTATTTGGAGCTTCATATGCATAGTATGATTGTTAGTGTTGCCATTATGAATGCAATTTCTGAAATATTGTAAATGCAATTAGGCTTAACATTGAGTTTTCTTTAATTCACTCTGTATTTACGCTAATCTTGTGTATAATTATAATAGATTTGTTATGTATCATTGTGTATGCAACCAGTCTAATTTTAAACACTTCAAATTGAATTGTCATGTTTGCATTTATTTTAACTGCTCTTTATTTGTTTTAGTTTTCCTTTCTAGACATACATGTTTTAGTATTTAATATTGTACTATCTTTATATAAGTAGGAATATTGCCATTAACTACTACCCCAATAATGAGTTACCTATCCACTTGCCTTATATGGTTGCCCAAGTTAGGCCCACTAATAACTTACCTGTATTTGGCCCCATATGGGCCCAATTCTTTATGGTTAATAATTTGGATATCCAATCCATGTGTGAATGCCAACACATGGGTTGAGTTTGGATTCCCGATATCTTTGTTGTAATCCAATAATTTGGTTTAATTAATATAGTACTGAACAAAATGGAGTTAATTCGTGAATTGATGAATCATCGACAAACACTTGATGGACAACTTAGTGAGACATTTATTAGAGGTGTACGCGAATTTCTTGTGTTCGCATGTAGTCAAATGTATTACATGGATGGTGAAAAATAAGATGTCCATGTGCGAAATGCAAAAATCGCAGGTTTAAAAATACCAGCAAGGTGATACTCCATCTTTATAGAAAGGGTTTCATGCCTTATTACTATGAATGGACTTCACACGGGGAACATATGTCCAATAATGGTAATCTATATGAAAAAAATCATAGGAATAATAATTATGATGGGTTTGAGGAAATAATAATTATAAGACAATGGTATTTGACGCTACTGGTCCGAAGTTGGTTTGGGATTAAAACGTTTCTTGTGAATAACCTAACATGGAAACACAAGATTTTTTTGATTTGTTGAATTACATGTCATTATCATTTTTCCACTATTTCACTCAATATACATGTCGAATTGTATGTTTTGATGAATGTCTATTTGTGGCAGAGGAACGCATGGAACCTATAACTAAAGCAGATGTTTTCAAAAAGTTTCATCGCAAGGGAACCGACAGTCCTTACACAAACCCTCGGGTAGAACAAACCATGGTATGTATTTTTATTTGAAATAATTATTAATATATCACATTTATGTTATACCCCAAAAAAACTTATAATGTTATTTTTTTATTTTTTTTTTCAGGCTCATTATAACGAACTAGTCTAGTAAGCCACACAGGCTCATTATAACGAACTAGTCTAGTAGGCCACACAGTCATCCAAGGCAGATTCTGTAGCCACACTAATAGATTATGACGAACTATTTTTACAGGATGTCAGTAAACCAAACAAAGGCCGCGTCTACGGGGTCGAGTCTCAAGGTTCGGTGGGATTTGCACACACTATCCTACCATCTAGACGTTCTATCACACAACATGAGATCCAGGAAGCTGTTGCTAGAGCTACATCATCCTTGTATGACCAAATTATAGGGCATCTCGAGCAGCTGCGTAGACAAGAAACACAGAACGAGAAAATGCGTAAAATGCAAGAAGAACAGAACAAGCGGTTGCATAATCAACAACGTCAGAACGAGGAATAACGCAGACTTCAACAAGAAGATAATGAACAACTCTGTCAACTTCAAGCACACATCGCACTCCTCACGAAAATGTTACTGACTTGACCTGAACATCTGCCTCCGCCTGGTGATGGAAATAAAGATTAATTTTGCCGTTGAATGTTTTGTTAAGATGTTAAAACAGTTTGTAGCTTTAAATTTATGACTTCTGTGTTTTTATGGTAGATTACAATTTCAAATTATATACTTTTTTATATAAATAAATTAAAATTCTATTTTTTATATTAATTTGAGATTTGGAATAACTTTTAATTCTATTTTTTAATTATAAAAATCGCCTAAAAAAATATTTAAAGATTGGCGATAGAATGGAGACTAAATAGGTTAGAGAAGAATTGGAGACGAAATTACTTGGAGACGATTTGGAGATAGAATTTGTTAGAAGTTGTACAGTATAAGTATGGATTAATCTGGAAGCAATATGACTAATTTGCTCAATCGACGGAATTCTGTGGTGAATATGAAAAACTGATGCAATTACTTGGTGTAAAGTGAATATGTTACAGGTGATGTTGTAACATTGACTGGAACATTACTTCTTTCACATTTCATTAACAGTCTGTTTCTCAAATCGCTTAGTTAGTTACTGAGTTGTTCCACTTAATGTTCCAACATAATTAGTGACAGTAAATAGTAGCAAAAATAATAAAGCTATAACAGAAATAAAGAACACCAAGATTTAACGTGGTTCAACTGTATGGTCTACGTCCATAAGACCTCCCCTGGTCCAACAAGCGTGTTCATTAAGAAATAACAAGTTACAACATCAATGGACTTACACAAGTAAAGACTCCCTCTTGACCTTGGACACCTAGATAAAGAACTCTTTAACGAACTTCGGTTTAGCAAACTCCCATCGACTTGCAACATTCTCTCCCGAGAACAATACCTTCTTCTCCAAAAGAATGATTAAATAGACAGCTATCTAAACACTCAAAGACTAATACATGATGCTCACAACAAGCTGTCAAAATAAACTGAGTTGCAACACTTAATATAATCAAAGACTAAAACACAGATCGTGTTGCAACATGATATGGAACACTGGACATGACTCTTTTGTATTTTATTTGTCGTTCTCTGTCTCTACAACCTCTGTCGTGACCTTATGCTTCATATAAATACTCAATTCCTACTGCAGATCATCTTGGGCTGCAAGAAAAGCCTTGACACATAAAACCCTAAACTTCTTTTTATTCTTCATTTCCTTATGAATATGCAATTAATATCATTCCTTAATCAACACAAATCTTCTTCTCATAAGATTTTCCTGCACAATATAAAAGGTAAAATCACAAGTATGGTAACATCATAAGTTTTGCAAAACATAGCCAATCAATAATTGTCTTAATAATCTCCAATCAATTAATCAATCGTCAATCATTCTAATTGCCTTAACAATCTCCCTTTTTGGTTTTGTTTTGACAAAACCCTGATATCACAGTCAATGTAACCTCCTACTACCCAAGTGCAAAAAAACAGGTACAACAAATGAAGATTCTATTGCAACATTCAGTAGAACAGCAGTATTAAAGCAACACAAATAGGAGAGTATCAAAGCAATGATCAGCCTGTTGCAACATGCAGTAGAACACATATAAAAATATATCAGACAAACAGAATAAAAATGAAAATACACACAAAAAGTTGCTAAAAAAAATCATGTCCTAATTGCCATCATGAGTCAAGTTAGGCAACTATCAATCCCACGATCTTGGGAATTTCAAAACCTGTACAAATGGAGTAACCGTCCATTAGGGAATATCCAAAATTCTTGTGCAAACACTTTCCTTTCTGACCATTTATGTACTACACAATGAAGTAACAACATATTGACACAGGTTATACATAGTTATCTAAAAATAATTTAGAACCGATGTTGCAACAATATTTTTCACAGTAGCTCTATTTTGCTCAAAATCCCCCGAGATTTCACCTTTTTTATAAATAAAATAAAATTAAATTAAAAAATAATTAAAATGCATGATATGTTCAGGAAGCAAGAAGTCACTCAAGAAAGTTTACTCATTAATACTCAATTCAGTCAGGGATTTAAGCAATGAACCATGTGTATGTGTGTGGGAAATTGAATTTTGAAACATATAGCTTTCACCATCCAACCTACAAGGTGTAGGAACTCTCTCAATCAGCTCGAGCATACCTGATCGTCTATTCATCTCGCAGGTTAAACACATTTTTTTCTTGTTTCAGCTCATGTTGTAACTGGTAGGTTGCACACAATATTTTTTTTCATTGTTTCAACTCATGTTGCAACTGGTAACTTTCACACTAATCTATTTTATTTTGGATTAAGTAGCTATTTCCAGTGCTAGATAACCACATCATTTCATGCCTATTGTTTTGATCTCAAGGATGAATAGAATACAGGAATGGATTTAGAGAGACTTCTTTCTTTATCCCTAGTCATCAGAAAGTTCAAGCTTCTATACTTGCAGACCATCAAGATTAGCTTTCTCAATTCAATATTCAAAGTGTTGAAAGAGATATGGTTCACAAATTAAATCACTAGTTGAATAGAATATCAGACTTTCAGATTTCTCAAGCTTCTTTTAAGCTCCTGAGGCAATCCATGATGCAATATTATAGACTACAAATCCCTAAAGCTTTTTTTAGGGTTTCAAATCTCAAAGGATCTAAAGCTTTAATGGAGATATATGTCAATTGTTTTTCTATTGCAACATGTTCTAAAACAATGGTTCTGGTTTCAACAAGTTCATGGATAAACTGATTCAATTCCTTATGCATGGCATTTACCCAAAATTCATCTTCTAAAGCATCTTCACATTTTTGGGTTGTAAGAGAGAAGTGTAGCACATATACCTTACCATGTCCCTATAGTTCAGCTTGGGTTTACCTCTAGTTGGGATTCCATCATGTATTGATCCAATCATATCATCTGCAGCATGATTTTTGTAAACTTGAGGCATTTCAGCTTGAATTTCCTTAGTCCTAACTTCTGTTGTTTCACTGCTTGTTGTAACATCACATGAACCAATGTCTTTCTGCTCAGTTTCTGTTTCTGGCATTACAACAGTATCTATCACATCAGATCTCTTTGTCTGTTCTTCCTTCGGTGTTGCAACACCGTCTGCAACATCTGTATTTGTCTTACTCGTGCTTCCTTCTTCCAGCGGTTCTCTTGTCTGCTTGCTTCTTAGCTTTGACACACCTCGTACTGCACTTACATTCACAATTTTGGTCAGCAATTTATAATTTAAGTGTCCCAATCTCTGGTGCCAAATTTCAGCGCTGTCACAGGTATTGTTGTAACACGACAATGATTGTTTATGAGATGGTGTAAGCATGAAGCAGTTGCCAGATGACCTTTTCCCTGTAAGCACACAATTATTAGATACATCTAACACATGGAAACTATCTTTAATGAATTTCACAAACAAACCCTGATCACACAATTGACTGATACTAATAAGATTAACCTTTAGCCCTTCAACATGCAGTACTTTCTTAAGCCTTGGAAACCCTTCAATCTCAAGTGTTCCTCTTCCTAGAACTTGTCCTTTAACACCATCTCCAAATGTAACTTGCCCTTCATCACATTTTCTGTAGTTGCTGAGAACTTCACGTATACTTGTCATGTGTCTAGAACATCCACTATCAAAAAACCATGAGTTAGTAGTACAGGCTTGTATAGAAGTATATGCAACAAAATAGTTCAAATCAGATTTCTTTACCCAAAGGTATCTCTCCTTATGTTGCAACAGTGCTTGAGACACTTTATCCTTTTAAATCATGGGATTAAAGGATATACCTTTTTTCAGCATATTACGATACTTAAAGCACCGAGATCTGATGTGTCCGCGTGCATAGCAGAAAAGGCAGATGGGAACAAACCTGTTCTTTTTCCATTGTTTCTTTTGCGCTGTTGCAGTCCATGTTGTAACACCAATAGCTGAAACTTCCTCTCTAACCTTCTGTAAAGTCGCGACATCTTATTTCTGTACAGGATTTTCTGAGCTTTTGACAAATATCGTTTTACCAGAAGATTCTCCTCCATGAAAGCCAAGTCTTGCATAATCACTGCTTGATTTTTTAACGGATAGCATATGATCAAGCTTTTCAGTCCCGGAATTCAACATTTTCACATTACGTTGCATTTGTTTGAAGTCATGTTGCAGCGTCTAAACTTCGTGCAATCTTTTGTCAGCCAGCTTTTCCAGTTCTAATTTTTGTTTTTCCAATTCTGTGACTCTTACCTCCAATCCTTGATTTTTCCTGCGCATGATCACCCATTTTTCATACATATCTTTGTACGTTTTCATGACTTCTTTGATATCTAAGTCGCCATCACTTTCTGACTCAGTACAGTCATCTTCACTCAACTCTTCCTCTATTTCACTCAGTATTACAACACATGTATCATATTCTTCTTCGTTCAGTCTGGTTTCTCGCTGGACTGTTACAACATTGAATGCAAAAAAGTTACCGATGTGCTCCTCATTACTTTCTGTGCATTCGTCCGACTCCTCATCACTCCAGGTAACATTCATTGCCCTCTTCTTTTTCTTCAAGGTGTTTGCACATTCAGATTGGATGTGACCAAAACCCTCACATTCACGGCATTGAATTCTTTTACCTTTTTTCTTTTCATTCGTAGGTTTAAAATTTTGTTTCTAAAAAGTGTCAGACATTGTTGCAACATGGGGCTTCTTTTCAAAGTTCGATTGTCTAAAGTCCTTTTTCCGCTTGTCCCATTTTTCTAAAACTTTGTTGAAATTTTTAGTAAGCACGGTTAAGGATTTAAACATCTCCGTGTCCTCATCATTGGAAGAGGTTATTGCTCATTTTCTTTCCACATCAGCACGAAGAGCAATGCTTTTTTCTTTCTTCTTCTGCATAAACTTCATCTCGAAAGTTTGAAGTGACCCCATCAATTCATCAATCTTAATTTCATCAACATTCTTTGATTCTTCTATGACAGTCACCTTGATTCCAAATCTGTCTAGGAGAAAGCGCCAAGTTTTCCTTACAAGCTTAGAATCAGAAAACTTTTCTCCCAAAGCAAAAGATTCATTAGCAATGGCGCACAATTTGGAATTGAAATCAGCAATAGTTTCATCCTCCTGCATCCTCAGTTTTTCGAATTTAGTAGCAAGCATCTATAATTTTGATCTTCTGACTGATATTGTACCCTCATATGCTATTTGCAATATCTCCCAATCTTCCTTAGCAGATTCAAAATTGATTCAAGTTAACAGCATTGAATATTGCATTCAGTGCCTTGGAGTTCTAGCTTGCCAATAGATCTTCATCCTTGGTCCATTTTGTTTCAGGTTTAGTTGCAACATTATCCTGAGCATCTGTTTTGGTAGGAGTTGTCCAGCCAATCAAAATCATTTTTCAAGCCCTCTCATCAATTGACTTGATGAATGCCCTCATTCGAGCCTTCCAATAGGAGTAATTCGCACCATCCAACAACGGTGGTTTAATGACTGAGCCCGCATCACGTAAGGTGTCCATACCTATTCCTGCAAGACAACAACTCAAAACTTCCAAGAATCTAACTGAATTAGTTCGTAACCAACTCTTGATGCCACTTGTTAGAAGTTGTACAGTATAAGTATGGATTAATCTTGAAGCAATATGACTAATTTGCTCAATCGACGGAGTTCTGTGGTGAATATGAAAAACTGATGCAATTATTTGGTGTAAAGTGAATCTGTTATAGGTGATGTTGCAACATTAACTGGAACATTGCTTCTTTCACAATTCATTAACAGTCTGTTTCTCAAATCGCTTAGTCAGTTACTGAGTTGTTCCACTTAATGTTCCAACATAATTAGTGACAGTAAACAGTAGCGGAAATAATAAAGCTATAACAGAGATAAAGAACACCAAGATTTAACGTGGTTCAACCGTGCGGTCTACGTCCACGGGACCTCCCTTGGTCCAACAAACCTGTTCATTAAGAAATAACAAGTTACAACATTAATGGACTTACACAAGTAAAGACTCTCTCTTGACCTTTGACGCCTAGATGAAGAACTCTTTAACGAACTTCGGTTTGGCAAGCTCCCCTCGATTTGCAACGTTCTCTCCCGAGAACAACACATTCTTCTCCAAAAGAATGATTAAATAGACAGCTATCAAAACACTCAAAGACTAATACATGATGCTCACAACAAGCTGTCAAAATAAACTGAGTTGTAACACTTAATATAATCAAAGACTAAAACACAGATCGTGTTACAACATGATATGGAACACTGGACAGAACTCTTTTGTATTTTCTTTGTCGCTCTCTGTCTCTACAACCTCTGTCGTGACCTTATGCTTTATATAAATACTCAATTGCTACTACAGATCATCTTGGCCTGCAAATAAAGCCTTGAGACATAAAACCCTAATCTTCCTTTTATTCTTCTTTTCCTAATGAATATACAATTAATATCATTCCTTAATCAGCACAAATCTTTTTCTCATATGATTTTCCTGCACAATATAAAAGGTAAAATCACAAGTACGGTAACATCATAAGTTTTGCAAAACATAGCCAATCAATAATTGCCTTAATAATCTCCAATCAATTAATCAATCGTCAATCATTCTAATTGTCTTAACAGAATTATTTGCCGATGATTTGGAGAAGACAATTTTTGGAGATGATTTGTAAATGAAATATGGTTGGAGACGATATTATTTGGAGATGATTTGGCGATGCCATTGTTTGAGATGATTTAGCAATGACCATTATTGGAGTCAATTTGGAGACGGAATGTGGTTGGAGTTGATTTGGCGATGACCATTTTTAGAGTCGATTTGGAGACGGAATATGGTTGGAGACGATTTGAAAACAAATTTTTTAGACGAAACAAATTTATTCGCCAAAGGAAATGAATTAGTGACGACACCCCAAATTGGCGACAAATGATTTTAGTCCCTTTGTCGTCGCCTAAACCCTTTTGGAGATGAATTGGCCACGGATTTTGGTTGTTACTTTTGACAGTTTTTCTTGTAGTGTTATATACCACTATTAAATTATCTCTTCAATTAACAACTTAAGTCATAGAGAGGGATTATTATGTTTATATATTTTGTTCAACACGCCTCCATATATGTAGGCACGATTCTTTTTTTAGCCTTGTATGTGGATAGTTTCTACATTTTTAAATGGGTACAAGACTTGAATTAGTAGCGGATCTATGTGGTGATGAGGGTACTCACACCTTCAACTTGAAAAGAAATATTTTTTCATTTTTTATTTTTTTAAAAACTATTATACTGGATATTTTCACTATATGAGTACACACTCTAACCTCTCTCACTACACAATTGCACACCATGTACTTGGGTGCTTGGGTCCACTGACTTGAATCTAAGATTTTTTTTTTTAAATGACTCTGATACCATATTATGTTACCACCTCATCTAAAAACTTAAACTATTAGAGAGATTATTATATTTATATATATTATTTTCAACAAACACGTATCGTGTTAACTAACAATTATGAACCTAGTAAGTCAAGAATCTAATTGTTGGAGTTGTAATTAATATGTAAGGAAGCCTAAATATTAGATCAAATGTGGTCTGTATTTAAATTTAAACGGATCTGATTGTGCCAATCTCATGGAGGTTTATAACTGTAGAAATAATATAAAGAAGGCAATAAGAAAGAAATGAAAACTAAAATGAAAAGTGCGAGTTCTTCCCCTAGCTAATGAAGAGATCTTGGCGGAATTGTCACATGTGAAATTGAGCACAAGAAGGAAACTTGTTTTGAATCTGGAAAGAAGGAAACTAAATACTTTGAATTTGCTTAACACAAGTAGATTGAAAGAGTTTGAAAGAAAATTTTAATGTGGCTGATTTCCCCTCATTTGCAAACACAAAGCAATCCCGAAGAGTATAACTAAAGAGTTATTAGTGAGCTAGCCAACTAATCAACAATTCGAGGCTATTCATGTATTCTGAAGACAAAAAAATTAATTATGTTCAGATTTTAGTTCCAAAAGTAGTCTATTTGTTAGAGATAATAATTTTAGGGAATTAGGATATTAATTGAATTAGATTGTAGTAGGAAATTTCCTTGTATTTTCTCTTCTTTTTTTTTTGAATCAAAGGGAAGCCTAAGGTCATACATATATTACAGATGTAATTAGCGAGACTTGAGCTCGCAATCTCTTGCAAATATCATACATATATTACAGATGTAATTAGCAAAACTTGAGCTCGCAATCTCTTACAAATATTACAAGTGTCATACTGGTCGATCAAAGGTCTTTGGCTTGTATTTTCTCTTTAAGTGGTGGGGTGTTCGTTTCAAAAGGTGGCGGATCATAAGGGAAAGGGTCAATAGAAGTAGGGCTCCACGGAGGAGTTTTGTGGCATGAAACATCTATTAAAGGAATTAATAGATATTACGAGATATGCGAATGCATTTTTATTTCTCTCTCTCTCTCTTTTTTTTTTTTTTTAACATATAAGAGTTGATAAATTGGTAATAAAAATAGGGTGGTATATAATCTTACTCTAACAAATATAACTTTTTTGTTTGACACTAAATCCTACAAATACACAAATTAGATTTGGTGACTGATTTGGGAAAATGTTTTGAGCACTCTATTGTAGGCAATAAAATAAAGCAAGTCAAGTTACAGGTACGCAAATGAGTATAGGACAGAACAATATATCTAAATAAAATCCCATAGGGGCAGTTGTTATAAAAAAGTGGTGTGGAGGTGCAATTGATAAGATAGGCTTCAATAAATACAGCTTCCCTTAAAATGATTGAGGAAGATGAGAAGTATATTCGTATGAAAATTGGGTGGAATCGAGATTTGGGATTGAGATATACGATAACCTCTTATAATCTCCAATTCTCGCATATGAAGTTTTGCCAAACCACCAAAATCTTAGCTTTTAGTTTTTCAGTGCTCATGAGGTCAAACACACAAAAACGAATGATGTCAGTACCAAAAAAATAATTAAAAAATTATAATGTTGTATATAAGAATTAAAAATTTGAGTGTTATAATCCCTACATAAAATTTAAAGATTTGAGTAGGATCACTTGACCCGCACATCGACGAATTAAGAACTCCACATGATAGCTTTTGTGGTAAGTAGTTAGGATTGGATTACTCAAGATTAGAAGCAGATTTGCTGTATAAAAAGGATAATATTGTTGAACTTTAATGAAATGGCCACATTGACCCAACAAAAAAACAAAAAAAAAGAAGAAGAAGAAGAAAATGAAGCTGATCATGCTCAAATTATGTGCATTGTATATTGATTCTACTTTGTGCAAAACGATGCTAAATCACTTGCAAACTTTAATTAACCTTAATTATACAATGCTTTTATATATAGTAATTAATTGTTGGACACCTTGCTTCTCATTGGGGTAAGAGTGGTCACTTTAATTTAGCGCTCTACAAGCACTTACAATCTGTTCAATGCTTTACGTGAGGTGAAGTTGCCCATGCACCAAACAGTTGGTGCCTTATTGCTGCTTAATGCATGTGCTATTATGATCGGCGGCTGAAGGGTTTGGGGACTCTGGGTCTATCTAGGCTTATGAGCCCCTTTCGTATGCATGTACAGTGTCGATCTCATCTAGTGCTACAATGTTTGATTTGGTTTGGTTTTATTTAGTATTTTTTATAAAGTATTTTTTAAATTAGTAGAAAAAAAATTCAAAAAATATCTTCCACTTCTAATTAACATAATAAGTCCTAATAAAAAAAACTAATTAAAAATTCAATTAAATGCGAATTATATATTTACATTTGACCAAACTTATAACTTTTTAATATTATAAGTTGATTTTCATTGTATGTAACTAAAAATTCCAAATAAAATAAAACAGAACATATTTTAGGATAATTAATATCTTTTAGCAGAAAAGAATATTAGCGCATACATTATTTAGGACAATAATCAAAATATGATACTCTAGATAACTTAATGTACAAAAAAAATATGATTAATAAAATTATTAAATATTGCCATTAAAAAAAGAAAAGGTCACAGCCTAGTTGGAGCAGGTGAACAAGAATAATATTTTAATCATTCTAAATAGAGAAGCAATAAGGGATTGTCACGTTGCTACCGGATCAACTAATTTTTTTTTTCTCTCTTGCTGCTAACGAAGAATTTGACCTACGTAAGATGATTATATTGGGTTCACTCCAAAGCGATAAATATAGTGGTGCAATAACATGCATCATCTTATGTTTCAGATTCGTTAAAAGCCAAATAATATTTTGTTATGGAAGGGTAAAAGTTCAAATTTAAAATATTCGGTCAGAACAAATTATTACTCGATCACTTTACTTAACTTATGAGGGCTACCTTATCAATTGATAGTAAAATAATTTTGTCAATTTTTAACCAGAAGAGCCAAAAACATACAGCCATGTTAGGAGATGAATTTTGAGAGTTGCTATCAACTCAAAAGGGATTTTCATAATGCATGGTTGATCAATCATCAATGCTGTTGATGGTTGGTCAAATTTAATCGTGAATTGACAAACAAGAATCATGTGATAAAGGGTGATGACTTCGGTTGTCTTTGTTGGCTGCCCAAGTATAGTGGACTGTACAACCAAGAATCATGTGATGCAATAAGGTGATCAGCATATGCCCCGAGGGTAACTCAGATAACAATGTAGAAGTGGAGTAATTTGTGGAGCATAAGATTAAAACTAGTTTTATATAGGGGTTTTTACACTGTAATTAATTGAAATTATATTCTTGACGAATCGGTATATGTATTGGAGCATATTGTTGTATTTGTGAGTTTATTAGTTGGTGATTGGGCTTCGCCCAAAAAAAACCATAATCGTGCTGTTGATGCAAAAATTGGGCTTGGATCCATGGTCCAACTGCGACGCGTCTTATAGCCCCAATCCGTTCGGTTATTGGGCCAGGGCCCATATGCAATGCTATAAGTCGCGGCCTACTCCCGAAAAAGCCCACTCGGAGGCCCTGAGCTACGCTAGGCCCAAATATCGAACTATCTCATATAGGCGACTGGCGACGTACTCGGGCACGACCCGAGGCCTTATTGGGTGCTAACAGATAAGTGACCAAGAAAGAGACCTTAAATGACTAACCTACCGTAGCAGATGATGATTGACAAGTTCGGATGGAGGCCTATCCTACGGGGTAAGTGGTTACTTCCTCCAAGTAGTCTACTTAATGTACAAGTCTCAGGAGGTGAGGCGACTCTCGCCCTACCACAATCGCCCAGCCTACGGGAAGGAGACTACCATGAAGGACTTGGGCTAAAGATTACCTCTATCCTATGCGATAAGTGATCAGGTAGTCTATTAGGAATACAAGTCCCAAGGGTCCGTGACTCTTGGTCGACCCACACCTATAAGTAGGTCACGCCTACACAAGAAGAAGGGATCGAGTATTAGCCATATACAGCAATACCCTACCTCTCCCCTTTACGAAATCACAACCTACTCTTCCTATAACAACGCCGCAACTACGGTAGTCTCTGATTATCCCTCCTTACAATCCTCATTAGATCTCCCTTTCCGATAGACTACTAACTTAAGCGTCGGAGTGTCTTCGGCCGGCACCACACCGGTGTCCCAAGACTCACGTCGCTCGATTGCTTTCTGTCTCTGTAGGTTGCTGGTGGCCCGCAATACGTGATTGTGGATTTTGACATCTACACGTGCTTGGTCAAAAAAAACGGGTGGTCGGACTCTGTTAAAAAAAATTCATAATCAAATTCTGCCAATTAAATTTTTACGCCAAAAAAAAGGGTGATTAGCATACACATGTAAACGAAATAAGCAAAAAAGGATACAGTATTACGGAAACCATATTTCATCTTGTATCGTAGGTCTAATTGTATCTTTCTTGCCTGAAGAAAATTGAGAAAATTCCAAAAAATAAGATAAATCCTATTCCTGGTTATCCAATGATTAGTAATAGAGTAGTGAGGTCTGTTAAGTTAGTGCAAGACCTGCCTGATAAGTAAGTATTGTTAATTTAACTAATAATTTGAATTTAATAATTTTGAATTAAATAAAATACATGATATTCCCTATGTTAGAGCGAAATTACATACTAAACCTTGTATTAAATTAATTTACTCCATAGTATTCATGTTAAATTAAAACGTGATATAGCTAAAATCACTTCTATTAAGGTTGGAATCGAATTGGGTCACAAGGTCTGAACTTGGATTCCACTTCAGTGCCTAATAGTTAAAGAATTGTTGTTGGATTACCTGCAAAACAAAGAAAGGGACTGCAGGTGTTACGCCTCCGATGTGATAATCAGTAACGGAAAAAAGATAGAGCTCGGATAGAGTTGTAATAGGTAACAAGCTACGTAAATTGCTCAAGTGAGAATTTGTTACCCCTTTTGGATATTTGTCTAGGCCTTTTATAGGCTAGTTTAGGTTCATTTTACCGCTGTGGGGGAGTGGGACTGACCCACAATGTTAGTGGGAGCTTTTCCCGCAATTTTCTGAGCTCTTGGGGAGCATGCTTGTTGAGTTGATTGAAATTGCCTTTGAATGAGTCAACCACATTTGAAGCTATTTGACATAGTCAACAAGTTGGGCTGCGGCCAATGGTATTTAAATGCTCTTGTTCAGTTCGGCCCTTTCTTTTTTGTCCTTGGGACTAAACTGTTATTTTGGGCTTCAATTTATGGCCCATCAACTTCAAAATTCGTATTTGTGAATGTATATTACACCCACATTAGTCGAACAAAAAACTTGATGGAGGTGTAATATGCAACCTTTTGCCAAACATGAGGCCAATGCAAGTGTGCAATTTTGGTCTAATACATTGCATATCTTGTATTTGCCCATTTTTTAATCTAGCCTAAGATTTGTAATTATTCTTAAATTTATAAGGGTTTATAACCTATCAGGTCCCTTATCTTTGTGACTATTAATTAGTTGGTCTCTCATTTTCAAAACGACCATATGTCAGTCCCTTATCTATCAAAGTTGTGCCACCGTCAGTCCTTCCATCTATTTTTTAACAGATTGAACATGTGCCATGCATATAGGTCATTTTATTAAGGGCATAATCGTCATTTGAGGGCAAAATCGTCTTTTAGCCATAATAATATCTATTATCAGACCCGATTCTACCCTAAATCCCTAACTACCCATTTATCCCAAATCCCTAATCGAGCCGCCTCTTCTCATCTGTTCGTAATGGCAGCACCATACACTATTGGAAGGAATACACGGAGAGAGAAGAACCAAAACTGCCCATTTAAATATTACATCAGTTCCCTCGGGATTTAGACATGTTCATTGATTTAGAGCCACTTATGTTGTCAAGCATGTTCAATTAGAGGTAACAGGCATATATCTACACTATCATGGAAACTATCCAATAAAAGAACAAAATATTGAGCATATACCAATTACCTTCAGTCTTTGGGGCTTGAAATGCTTCAAAACTAGCAAATTTACGCAAACTTTCCGAAGGACAAGCAAGGTGTTGGTGGTTAGAAACTCTTTGAAGGCTCCCTTGTCGAAAGAGGGGTTATATTTTCAATTTCACTTCTTGCAGTATTTTTGCAATAGCAAATGATATTTCACTAAGAACAAGAATACTTGATAATTGATATCATCAGGGGAGTAAATTGTATTGTCAGGAAGCTACATATAGTACAGAGAGGCTTCATAAATATTTGTATAACATCAAGAAGCAAATTCATAGCTTATCTATGCATACCCAGCCATGCCAACACCAGCGGTAGCATGATTTGCTTTACGAGCTACTTTTGTTGTTGCCTTTCTGAAGTACATGTAGTAATAGATATTCAGTATCCTAGTAGCAACAATGAAGACTGCTCCAGGAATGAAGGCACCTTTTCGCAATGACTCGCAGGAGAAGTTTTGTGCATAAATCATACCCCGGTACTTGGTATGATAAGCATTGTTCTTTGCACCTGCAACTATACATGCTTTTGTATTGTTCTTTGCACCTGCAACTATACATGCTTTTGTCACCAGGAATGTGAGTCATAGCTGTCAGCACCATTTCCCGAACCACTTCTACCAATATCCCTGTCTACCATAATAGTCCCTAATTTAAGACTTATACTTCCAAAATCCTCATTGTCATTTACATCAACTACTATAACCTCCTCAACATCACTCTCATCAAATGCAATATCAATAACTTCTACTCTCTTCTCATAAATCATTTCAATGCCACACGTAGACCCCAAAGCACACTTGTCTTCAAATCGGGTATGCAAGAGCAAAAGCGAAATCCTTGACGACGAGCAAGAGAGGAGAGAATATGCTAATTAAGCTGAAATGACGATTATGTCCTCAAAAAAATGACCCACATGCATGGCACATGTTCAATCCGTTAAAAATTAGACGCAAGGACTGACGGTGATACAACTTTAAAAGATAAGGGACTGACATATAATCGTTTTGAAAATGAGGAACCAATTAGTCAATAGCGACAAAGATAAGGGACCTAATAGGTTATAAGCCCAATTTATAATATTAATGTTGCTTACAAGCCTAAAATATAACATATAACTTTTCCATACTTTACAAAATTAACAGAACCAACAAAAATAAGTCTTTGGACCAATCATTTGATCGATACAAGCATCATGAATACATAATCAAAAGCCTGAATTACATTATATCCCAGTAAGATAAGGGGAGAATTTCCACTACCGCTGGCAGGCCAGTCAGGCAATGAGCACAGTGGGAACAAACTTCCCAAAAAGCCAGTCCGGACTGGGGTCAACACAAAATGAAGGGGACGTTAACAACCTAATGCTCAATTGAAGAAATTCAGCCACTCAAGTCCAAGTTCTAAATGTCATAATACTATTAGAGCATCCACGCCTGAGAATGAAATCAATTCTCCTCGTGCACTAGTCTTCCAGTACATAATTCTGCTCGAAAATTAACTCTAGACGGTGGCCATGGCGATGGTAGAACCTCCTTAATATTATTTAAAACTCCTTTGTCATAAGGATTTTCTGAGCTCACAAACTGTTGACGAAAATTTTCATAACCTGTCTGCAAATGAAGACAGTTGAAAAAAAATTCAATCAGTGACAATGGAGCATCTATGGGCAATTGGAAGAATTATATTAATTACTTGATCAATTTTGTTTACTAATCTTTTTTTCTTTTTTTTTTTGGAAAATTCAAGTCAAACCACATATAAAAGTTAATTGTAAAATCTAATATAATTCAACAAAAATATTTTCTCTTTGCAGACTTCAAATTTATTCAACTTATGTGGGCAGGGGCAGATATAGTTACTCCAGAATTCTTTTTAAATATACAGGTACTTTAAGGCTATTTTAAGTTTAAAAAATTAATTAAAACTCACTTTACGTTATAATCATCACTTTAGGAAAAAATTAACAAAAAAAAGAATTTCTAGATCCGTTCCTCTACGTAGGTAGGACTAACCTGATAAACTACGAGTAGATAGACATGGTAACAAGCTAGGCAACCAAGGAACCAAGAAGCAGCAAAAGTGAAAATAGCCAACATCAACGTCTCAGGGCAATTTCTCAGTAGGCCAACCAAACCAGTCCCATCTCTGGACATCCTACTGCGAATGCTTTGGCATGAGTAGATAAATATATAGACAAACAACACTAAGGCAGTAAATACAAGCATTATATAGAGTCGATAGTTGCCCTGCACAAGGAAAAAAAAAAAAAAAACCATGTTCAGAGCACAAATACATGCAAAAAAGATAGCCAGAATTGATGAGCAGCAAATACAATTAATTATTACCAGTCCGATGCATTGGCCTAGCCAAGGGCAATGGTGATCGAATTTCTCGATACAATTGTCACAAACAGCACAATGGCAACTCCTTGGTGGTCATATGATATTACAAATGCGACAATACTTTAGTTTTATCTCTATCCCATTAATAGTGGCCCGTTTCTCTCTTGTTTTATCATTAAAATCAGATTCTTCAGAAGATAGTTGATCGTTTCTGGGCATAATTCCTGGATCAATCATGCTAACCATTCCCAGGTTGACAAGGACCTGCAGGTTGATATTTAGGTCAAATAGTTGAGGGTATACGTAATTGACTCCCATCCAGTAGTGCCAGTTGTGCGACATTTAACGAGGAATAGGTCCTACATGCAGGGAATCCCAATCCCATTGAGTGCTGCACCATCTGGCAGTATTTGGGATAAATTTCTAATAATTAATTCCATTGTAATAAAGATTGCAGACAGAAGTACATAGAGACAAATCTAAGATTTTGTTTCAGTAGACAGTATAAACTAAAAAAAAAAAAAAAAATAGGAATGTTGTTCTCAAGTTTTTAGCACTTACAATTGTGGTTAAGATCATAGTGCATATTATAATACTTGAACTATTTGGTGAATCAGTTGCAACATGAACAGCAAAAATCCAACTGGATATACTAATAGCGACAAGAGTCAAGAGCAATCCTCTTGGATCTGGACCGCAAATAATTAGGCCTCTGAAGAAAAATACCTGCATAGACATAATTCACATGATCGTGCCTCATAATTGAATAAAGTATAGCACAAGGGTAGATACAGTTTTGTGACAATTACAGCCCCCATCGGCCCTAATTTTATTTAAAAATATAGGATAATTGATCCCAATTTTTTTTTTTTTAAAAATTACGTAATTTTTAATATTGAAAAAATAAATTAATCCTCGAAAAAAAAATATTAGTATTATAGCTCTACTAGAACAAAATTCTAGATTCGCCCGACAACAACATTCTCATTTTCGAGGAAAGAATTGTTTTATTTTGCATTGAGTACGACGTACATTGTTTCCGGGCCAAACATGGTAGACTCTTATTCTTGCAATTTGGTCACCCCGGAAGTGATGAAGGTATCGATCCTCAACAATTGTTGTGGTATCAATAAGATTTTGCCATAGGCTAATGATGAGTCTCTTGATCTTTCCAATGAAACCAACTCGATGTTGAACGTTACTTTGCATGGCGATGTCTGTTCCGCTAGATGGGCTCGCAGGTTCAATTGCTTCTGAAGTAATGTTGTTTGTTGTCATTGTGAATTAATTCTTAGAACATACTTGATCATATGAAGTAAATTTTTTATACTTCTTGTTTTACTTGTCGGGAGAAAACCAAAAAGTTTAACCAAATTTAGTTGCCTGAGAAATATAGTAACCAACTTTCTGATAAACTAAGGAGCGGTTACTTTCACTGTTTTGGCTCAAATTTCCGCAGCATACATGGTCATTACGCCAAGGCGAGATTTCCAAAGGCATCACTAACTTTTAATTTTTTTAGACCTCTTATTTTGATTTCACTCTAAATAATACTTTCGTTTCTAAATTTTTAATTGTTAATAGCTATGTCCCAACAATCCTTAGTTGATGGCAAGTTTTGCTTGAACACTAGAGAGGGGCGTTGAAATGATTTCTATTTATTCGTACGTGGCATTGCGCACGAGACCTATTCTTTTAATTGGCAGCAAAGCAAAATAAGAAAGACGTCGAACTTATTGATGAGTGTCTTTTTAGCCTTGTTCTGAAGGCACTTATATGGAGCTAACATGGTAGACTACAAAAAAGTTTAAAAAAGAAAAAAAATAAGATGAGATGGGATAGACGGTCAGAGGCGCAACAGGACTACCATAGGAAAGTCTGCTCCTTTCTCCCATACTCACAGACAGTGCTTCGAAAAGAACGAAAGAGCAAACTATTATTTTTATTTTTATTTTTCAATAACTATATTATCTTTTATTTGAATAAGGTCATCTTCAACAGTCTCGTTATAATGGCTCCTTAGTCATTTTAGGGAGCCAAATGATCAAAATACTCTCCAAGAACCTCCCTTATCAGGGGTTCTCTAAAATTGGAAGTCTATTTTTTTAAGAACCTCAACAAATATAGGAAGTCATAAAATTGTTATTTGTTTCTTTTGTATGTAAGAAGTACGATTGAAATGAAACTAAATTAAGTAGTACTTAAAATGGAGAGTGACAAATAATAGAGAGTGTTGTTAGAATAAAACTAAAATATAGATTTCTAAAAATAAGAAACCATCTATTTAGATTCCTATTAATATGGAAAAAATAAGGAGGCCACTGGAGTTGGCTTAAGAAATCTGGCTCCTAGATTTGGGGAGCCATTTGTTAGATAACAAATTCATGTATCCTCTCATATTAAGTTCTCTCTCATAATATATTATGAGAAGGAAATCTCAACACTTCATATAATTATAAACAATCTCAGTCATTCATTTAAATTAAACCTAAAATAAGAGTTTAGTAGGGATTACTTTTCCACCATTTTCTCTCTCCTCTTACCCACTCCTACATTCGTTTTCTCCTCCCTCTCCCTCTCTTTCACACTTCACGCTTCCTATTTGTCACCAAAACCAAAAAAAACTCTAATCTCTATCTTTCTCACTCTACCTATTCTCTCAACCATTCCCAGTTGACTCACGATCATCTTCCTTCATTGTTGCTTGCTAATCCATATCACGGTTGTTGCATATTGCGACTCACCCACTTTGTTGTTATGAAGGTAGACATCTTTATTTTTCTTGTTTATGTTAATAACTACGTATATTTTGAAGGATCAGTATAAGGATTGATAGCATATTTGGAATAAATCGTAGTGGAAGAAACTACGAAAAATAATTTTTTAAGTATATACAACAATCTCATAACTTAATGTTACATGCAATATACATAAATAAAGGTAGATCAAAGTAGATCTACATACCTCTTGCAGACCTTTTCTTGAAGTGTGGTTGGATTCAGTCTAGACAAGACATCATCTTCCATAAGCGTAGAAGTCCAAGTTAATCCACACCAAGCAAGTTATGAAGATTCTCCTTTCTTCTTTGAATTATAGTGCTAAAAAATTCCTTGAAGAAAGATATGAACTTGATTCTATGTGTAGAGAAAGCTAAGAACACTCACAACTCTTGTAGTATTTATCCACTAACACACTTAGCTCAACTAGCTTTCTTTATCTCACAAACAACAAGTATTGTAGTAATTTCTCACTTAGTGTCCATATATAATTATAGTGATATACACATATATATCAATAACTAACTTTTGTATACAATATACGTTAGGGTCCATTTGATATAAAATATGTGTATATATATAAATGCCAACTTACTCACTTTTTCCTTGTCAACCTTGCAAAAGAAATGGAAAGTTGAATTGCACATAATTCCATAGGATCAAGTGTAACGCCCCGATCCCTCACGAGACCGGGGTCCCGATCTCAAAACCCAAGGCACGAAAATTTAGAAAAAACGGACGGAGTCTCCCCTATTTATAGGACTAAACAAAGACCCGCAAGCAGCAAGTATAATCATAATACAACAACAATTCCTCTAGGCCATCCGAGCCTTGGAACTCAACATAAGCATATCATATAGGCATGCAAGACATATTTTTAGAACTACGAGTCATAAGACCATTTCTCATAATACTCTAACATTAACTAGAAGCTATACTCATATATTAAGTTCATCATTTAATCTACCTTAACACACAAGCATGCATTCAAAGCAGTAAAGCCTATCTTCAAATATTACATCCCAACTACCAATAACACGAGGTTAAACCTTACATTACAACATAAACTCCTTCAAGCCTAACAAATACATACAAAGCCAAACCTCAAAGTAGATCATATAACAACAACTACACACAAATCACATATAGGCATCCAACCTCAGCACGATAGGCAACCAGCAACACAACACTCAAGGTAGTTAATCTAATTGCCCCTGTAACATTTTAAAACGAGGAATGAGTAACCAAAGTTACTCAGTGAAGGAGGTGATGCAGTAAACCAGTGTGTGTTTTCATGAGATGCAACAAGATAAAAACATTAATACCACAAATAAACAAATTAATTAGACAAGTGTTTAATCACGTATATAAAGGATACGGTTCCATTTGTCTTCCATCATGAGCCACGAGCCAAGATCTTCAAGCAAGTGCCGGCAAAACCCTTACTCCTCTAAAATGGGATACTTCGAATGTACCCCGATCCTACGACCCTTTCTCCTGAGGTAGGTCTATATGCCCAGCAGGTGAACCACACATCTGGGGTAGTGGAGTATACTTAGCGAGAAATGGAATATGCACCATGGTAGTCGAGGAAGCAGGCAAACCCGATGCCGCCCATGTTTCTCGACGCTACCATATTCGAAAAGGTTGCGCAACCCGACACGAATTCAAGAATTCACGAGATAATATCAAACAAACACGAGTAACCACGAGATAATAAATAAATGGTACATGTAAACTTTATCAATTAGTTAAATCATATAATCTAAAAATAATGAAATAAACTAAGATGCAAAAAAGGGTTGAAGACTCCCTCACCTGAAATTAAGCCAAGCATGCAAGAAAATGTTGATATATGTCAATATCCACCTCTTCATAATAAGTATCGTTAATTATATGGTAGCATAAATTAATGATTCCGACTTAAACATCGATGAGGTCAAAAGAGATCGCGATGGCTACAAGAAAGAAGTTCGGGAATTTGGAATTACCTAAGATGACGTCGGGTTGATGCAATGCTAAAGTTAGCCAATTTGACCAAAGGAAACTTCCTAGAAGTTGACTTGGATGCTAGCCACCCATGTGGTCAATTGTAGCCACCCATGTGATAAATATGGGTGGCTAATACTTTGAACATGGTTGGTAAAGCCAACCAAGATTGAAATGTTTGATAGGAAAGTCTCCTATGGCGGGCTAGCTGAATTCTATAAATAGGCATGCATTAGTTCATCATTTTAATCCACAACACAACTCCAAACACAATCCTAAGTTAGTCTTTCTTTCTTGTATTCTTCTTGTAAGTCCAGAAGCCATTGAAGCTCTAATCTAGAGAGCGCACGGTGGGACAATTATCTTGTAAGTGTTATATTGAATTGTTATAAAGAGTAGTGTTGTCTTTCTACTTGATTGTTGTTAAGACATTTCTGGGAAATTGGTTATATTCTTACATGGTATCAAGAGCTTAAGGGACTCTTAACAACAATCTTGTCCAGTAAAGCTCAATAACTATGACTACTCAAGGTGCTAGTTCTTTTTCTACTAGTTCTAGTTCCGGTTTAGTACTGACAATTCGTATCTGTCCCCCTACATTCACAGAAGGAAAACTTGATGGCACGAACTATCTTTTGTGGAAGTTCAAAATCACTACAATTTTGGACTCCTACGAACTCCTTGATACAGTGTTAGGCACAGATGCAGAACCAGTTGTAGACCGTGCTGAAGATGACACAAAAAAGGTCACACCTCTAGATCCTCAGCTTGTCAAAGAATGGAGGAGACGAAATGCTAATGCACTTTGTGCAATTGTAACAAGTGTTCAGGATTCCGTCCTTACTCTAATTCAACACACAACCAAGGCAACTGAAGCTTGGAACATACTGAGAAATCAGTATGAAACAAGGAACCAGACTCGCATTCAAAACTTGGAGAATCAGTTAGCTGCTGAGAGATTAAGTGAAGATGAAGCAGCTGAGTCATTTATCAGTAGGATGAAAAACCTACGTGATCAAATGGCTGCAGTTGGTATTGCCAAATCAACCGAGGAACTAGCTCGAAGGTGCATTAGAGTGTTGCCTCCAAAATTTGACGGCCTTGTGACAGCACTCAATACACAAGTTCACATTCCTCCTTTGACGTTTGAAGAATTCACTGCCATGTTGATGGAGGAGGAGATGAGGCTGAGGAGCAGAGAAAATCAACTTGACTCTGCCTTTACAGCCAAGGCGAGGAGTAACCAAGAAGAAAAGAAGAAAGCAAAGAAGAAAACGTTCTCTGGATCGTGCTACTACTGCAATAAGAAAGGTCATGCTGTCAAAGATTGCAGGAAACGAATCCATGACGAGAAGAACGGAACTTTAAAGCCAAATTGGAGAAATAAAGAATCTGCCAATACGGCTGAAACGGAAGTGCATCTGTTTACTGTAACAGATGTATCGGAGGAAACGTGTACTAGCGCACATGTACATCAAACAAGTGCATGGGTGTTAGATAGTGGAGCTTCCCGACACATGACCAGCAAGAAGGAGTTATATGACTCCATAAAACCTCTACAAGAACCAATGAATGTTGTCGTCGGGAATAATGCGAGGTGTCCTGTTGAGGGCACTGGAACCATCTCGCTCGTGTCTCAAGATGGAGGAAGCAAAAAGCTGTCCAACGTACTCTTTGTACCCCAGATCACCAGAAATTTGCTATCTGTAGCTGCTATTACAGATAATGATCTAGAAGTGCGGTTCAAGAAGACGGAAGCTTTGATTCTTGACAAGGATCAAAATATCGTAAGTAAAGGTATTCGAAAAAATAATCTTTACGAAATCAGCTCTCTTTCTGCTGTCGTGGATGCCAAAACAAGTCAACTTTGGCATGAAAGGTTCGGGCACATTTCCTATCCTGTGTTAAAGGAAATGCAAAAGAAGAAGATGGTGGCCGACTTGCCTTCAATTGAAGAAATTGAAGGACCATGTGAAGCTTGTATGCTGGGCAAGCAACATAGACAGTCATTTCCCAAAGAGAGTCATAACCGATCAAAGGCTCCTCTAGAGTTGGTACATGCTGACCTCTGCGGAAAAATGACTACGACGGCGTTGGGAGGATCTTCCTACTTTATGCTGTTAGTCGACGATTATAGTAGGAAGATGTGGGTGTACTTCCTTCGGGACAAGGCTGATGCTCTTAAAAAGTTTAAAGTGTGGCACAAACTTATGACAAATGAGAACACAACTCAGTTGAAGAAACTTCGTACCGATCGTGGGGGGGAATTCTGTTCTACAGAGTTCACCAACTACTGCAACAAGCTTGGGATTAAGCGCCAATTGACTGCTCCATACACACCACAACAAAATGGAGTTGTGGAACGAAGAAATCGAACAATTGTAGAAATGGCTCGATGCATGTTGAAAGGTGCTGGCCTACCTGACACATTCTGGGCTGAAGCAGTCAACACAGCGGTATACATCCTCAATCGGTGCTCAACCAGGGCACTCAACGATAAGACTCCTAATGAGGCTTATTATGGTACGAAACCTTCTGTGTCTCATTTAAGAAAATTTGGGTGTGAATGTTTTGTACACATTCCAAATGAAAATCGAAAGAAATTGGATGACAAGAGCAAGAAGGGCATTTTCTTGGGATATAGTGAAGAGTCTAAAGCATACAGACTCTATGATGTAGAGGCCAAGAAGGTGATCATAAGCCGAGATGTGGTGTTTAATGAGCGACCACACTCAATGGAGGATAGCGGTCCTGCCATTTCGTCATCAACTGATGAAGTAATCCACCAAGTGCCTAAACAACGACCGTTGAACAATGAAGAAGTCTCTAATGATGAGGAGACTGAAGACCAACCTGTTGTACCCACAAGGAAGCCACAACCGAAGTGGTTCCAACAGCTCTTTGATGGAAGAAATCCAGGAATTACTGATGATAGTCCACGTCCTGATGGACTAAGACGATCAAAGAGAATAGAGGAGCAGAACAGATCAGGACAACAACTAGTAAACATGGCTTTGATGACCCAAATCATCAAGACGGTAAAAGAACGGGTAACTGTGGAGGAAGCCATGTCAGATCCAAATTGAAGAGCAGCTATGCAAGCCGAGTATGATTGTATCATGAAAAAATGATACTTGGGAAATCGTTGAAAAGCCACCGAACAGAAAAATTATCGGCACCAAATGGATCTGGAAAGTGAAGTACAAGGCAGATGGAAGTCTTGAAAAATACAAGGCACGCCTTGTAGCACAAGGATTTTCGCAAGTCGAAGGTTTCGATGTATATGAAAGCTTTGCTCCAACAGTAAAAATGTCAACAATCAGGCTAGTTGTTGCAGCTGCCGCGCATTATGAATGGATTGTACATCAAATGGATGTCAAGTCAGCTTTTCTTAATGGGCAACTTGAAGAAGAAGTCTACGTTGAACAACCCCCTGGCTTCCAAATACCAGGTGAAGAAGAAAAAGTATGCAAATTGAAAAAGGCTTTATTGGGTTAAAGCAAGCACCACGAGCTTGGTACAAACGTATAGACTCTTTCTTCTTGCAACATGGTTTCTGTAGAAGCAAATCAGAGGCCAACTTGTATGTTCTAAGTGAACAAGGAAAGAAGGTAATTGTAGTCCTATATGTGGATGATCTTGTAATCATTGGTGACCATGAAGATAATATTCGGAAGACGCAAGAATGGTTGAGCCAAGAATTTGAAATGACAAATCTTGGTCTTCTTTATTATTGCTTGGGAATCGAGGTATGGCAAAAACCTCATACTATCTTCATCTCGCAGCAACGATATGTTCGTGAGCTTCTGATTGCATTTGGTATGTCCGAGTGCAAATCAGTTGTCACCCCGATGGAAGTGAATACAAAGTTATCAATTGACGATCCTTCAGAACAAGTTGATAACAAGCTCTACAGAAGATTGGTGGGAAGTTTAATCTTCCTTTGTAACACAAGACCTGATATTAGTTATGCTGTGGGAGTTCTCAGTCGGTTTTCAAATAAACCGAAACAAAGTCACTGGCAAGCAGGGATGCGGATCCTCAAATATCTCAAAGGCACGTTGGAGTATGGGATATCATACAAGTCTGGAGATACTTTATTTGGGTACTGTGACTCAGATTGGGCTGGTGATATTGACTCAAAAAAATTTGTTACAGGTTACGTATTCACATTCGGTAATGGAGTCATCTCATGGGCTAGTAAGAAGCAACCCACCGTTGCATTTTCATCAACAGAGGCAGAATACAAGGCTGCTTGTGTAGCATCCTGTGAAGCTGTTTGGCTACGACGCATCATGATTGATATTGGCATTCCAATAGAGGAAGCAACAATGTTGAAATGTGACAGTCAGAGTTGTATAGCCATGTCAAAGAATCCGGTATTTCATGCTAGAACAAAACACATAGAGATTCAGTATCACTATGTGAGGGAACTGATCGAGGAAGGTGAAATCTACATGGAGTACTGCCCTACAGAAGATAATTGTGCAGATATCTTCACTAAAGCGTTAGGGAGCGTCCAATTGAGCAAGCATCTTCAAACATTGGGTGTTGGCCCAATAGTTTAGTCAACATGAGGTGAACATTGAGGGGGGGTGTTGATATATGTCAATATCCACCTCTTCATAATAAGTATCGTTAATTATATGGTAGCATAAATTAATGATTCCGACTTAAACGTCGATGAGGTCAAAAGAGATCGCGATGGCTACAAGAAAGAAGTTCGGGAATTTGGAATTACCTAAGATGACGTCGAGTTGATGCAATGCTAAAGTTAGCCAATTTGACCAAAGGAAACTTCCTAGAAGTTGACTTGGATGCTAGCCACCCATGTGGTCAATTGTAGCCACCCATGTGGTCAATTGTAGCCACCTATGTGATAAATATGGGTGGCTAATACTTTGAACATGGTTGGTAA
Organism: Ehretia macrophylla; assembly: GCA_037974665.1. NCBI lineage: Eukaryota > Viridiplantae > Streptophyta > Magnoliopsida > Boraginales > Ehretiaceae > Ehretia > Ehretia macrophylla. The sequence continues at coordinate 12,897,368 of CM075768.1, forward strand.
AGCCAACCAAGATTGAAATGTTTGATAGGAAAGTCTCCTATGGCGGGCTAGCTGAATTCTATAAATAGGCATGCATTAGTTCATCATTTTCATCCACAACACAATTCCAAACACAATCCTAAGTTAGTCTTTCTTTCTTGTATTCTTCTTGTAAGTCCAGAAGCCATTGAAGCTCTAATCTAGAGAGCGCACGGTGGGACAATTATCTTGTAAGTGTTATATTGAATTGTTATAAAGAGTAGTGTTGTCTTTCTACTTGATTGTTGTTAAGACGTTTCTGGGAAATTGGTTATATTCTTACAGAAAATAGCTCCGATTCACTTCAAACTTTCTCGAATTAGCTCGAATACGTAGCCCTAGTATGTTCATATAAGTTTAACACTTTAGCAGTAATTATATCAATTCGAACTTAACTATTGCTTAACTCAAATCTACAACAATAGAAGCTATATTTATAATCATTTATAGTCCTACTCACTTAGCATACAATGTCTATTAGAATTTGATCTTTAACAAAGTACAAGTAATATAGTCATTATAACAAGATATACGTATTAAATATGAAAATAACTATACGAATACAAAGGGGTCAATGTCCGATGATCACGAAAATTCACGAAATGCTCACAAATGCTATATAATAACATATAAATGCGAGATATACAAGTACAAAAGCTAATTCAAAGGCTAAGCATGAAAACCCCGAGTTTCCTCCTTGTTCAACTAGGCTATTTTACTTCCTACCGGAAATTCAAGGTTAAGATAAGCAAGATAGCTATACTACTAATCCAAGGATACCGAAATGCATCATCTAGAGCCTCCAATTCATAGCCTAGAGCATGAGTACACAAAAACACCGAAAATGTCTCTTTGTGGGTTTACACTACAAGTACCAATTTCGGAACCCAAATAAGCGAAATGAAGGCACTTCTAAGGCTTCAATACTTAATAAAGACTAGTCATAACCTCGAAACGTACTCGGATTCGAGTTAACCCCGAAACGCCTTATTAAAGTAGTCTAATTTGATCAATTATTCAAATTTTGTACATGGGAAGCGCAACTAACATTTTTCCTACGCTCAATGACCTAATTAGCAACTACTAGAAGCCTCGAATCGAATTAAATTATAACTTTTTTCAGAAACCCTAGGTTGGCACCATTCATCATCTTCCTCAAGTGAAATCTTGTCAAAAACTTAGTTCCTAGCTATACCAATGCATATACAAGGTCTCTAGCATGTAATAATACTATATAGAACAAGAATCAAGCATGTTATGGCACATTAATGGCAAAATCCAAAAATTACAAAATTGAACATAAACTTTAAAACTCCATGAAAATGCAAAAATTCCCTCACAATGATGTTGTAGACAAGTGGTTGATGCTCCCTAGTGCTCCAATTACCCTCCAAAACAAGCCACAAGATCAAATGCAAGATGAAATGAAGAAATTGTTCTCCCTTTTTGCCTCCTAGGCCTCACGGGTTGGGGGGAGGTATTTTTGCAATTTTGGCTTTTGTTTTTGTTGAGTAAAATGTTTAAATGGTGTTAATTGAATATATGTATATGTGTATGCAATTAGTTGAAGTCAAATGCCACTAAAATGTTGGTCAAATGAGTTTAAACTTCAATTGTTTGCTAACTACTTCAAAACTAATGTTTTTACATACGTAACACTATTCAAACGAGGCGAAAAACATTTTTCAATTGCATACTCCCGACTCCAAAAGCTGAAAACTACTATATCCTGATTCTTTTTACATATCATGTGACCTAGGAAAAATATTAAATCGAACATTCGAGACAGTCAAATTTCTTATGAATAGTGCCTAATAGTAAAACAGTTAAGCTAGAAAAGAAATACACGTGAAATGCTCAAGTAGTTTATGCAACAGCTATTTAAAAAGTTGTGATAAAATTCCTGGGCATTACATCAAGTCCTACAATCTTTTGCAAAAAGAAGAACAAGTTGCATATCTTATAATTCCAATGAGTCATGCCATTGTCATATTATACAAAAGAAAGAGTTAGTGGAATTTTACATAATTTCAATCTTCATTTCAATGTGACTTTCAAGACTAACTCTTTAACCTTTTATGCATGTGTATGTATATGTCAATTAACCTAAGTATTTAACCTAATCTCCATTAGATTAAATCATGAAAATCACATTTCTATCTTTTGCACTTAAGTCCATATACATATCCCATAATGACACACTAGCCCCATTAACTTTTAATGTTACAAATACCATTGCTAATTCTTTAACAATTTGTGAGATTAAGGATACAAGTTCAATTAAAACCAAATCACTATACCCTATTGTGTGTGACTTTCTAAGTTCACCATCAAATAACATTAAGAAAACATCAAATGACTTTGATATTAATCAAACTCTTTGATTTGTTTCGAGAATGTTTCATTCATTCTCGAAATACCCTTAAAGATCTTGAGTGACGTCTAAAAACATATCAAGACAATTTATAAGGCAATAAGTCATCAATCGAGTGGACCTATTTAGTTGACGATTACCGTGCAATTCAATCATTCCATTAAAATTTCCCGATCGAGTAAGAACCATGGACCAATTAAGTTCATTAACTTGATACTATGCATAGATCTAATTTGGTGTAATGAGATATGACAAATGGAAAACTCATTTCTCATCATTCATACATTGGCCAAGGATTTCTTCATTCAACATCCACAATCAGATTGCACAGGATATCGCCTCACCCTGGAGGTAATAGATCCTATCTTGACGATCACTTGTCACTCACTATACTGATCAAATGAGACTGGGAGTGAACGTGTCTTGCTAGTAAACAAGACACGCATTGTTCAAAAGCTAATCTCAAATACCAATACAAATGACAATCGTGTTGTTGCAAGTCAAATGATCATTTGCACCATCGCATCGAATAATAAATCATTAATCTCATGTTATGTGATTTGTTATTCACGTCACGTTTAGTTATCATTCAACCAATAATCACTCACATATTCATTAATCGCATCTCATGCTTTTATGATATGTGATTAACTATCATTTATCATTAATATCTCATATTAATATATTAATCAAAAGTAACAAACCAATGTGATAGTCCTTACTAGATTAATTAAACTCTTCTATCCAAATAATTTTAGGACTATGAACAACTTAAGAATTCTCGTACTAAAGAAAAAATGTTAACATATTCTTAACACTTGAGAATACATTTCTTTAATGAGAAGACTAAGGACTCATTCATAAAATTAAAGAAGAATATGAATAATAAATAAAACCAATAATTAACCAACTATCCATAAAAATACCCTTAAATAACTCCTCTAATTATAGCATTAGGGCATATATCTAACATATTTGTCATTAGTATCTTTGAGTTTTCATCATTGTTTGTATACACTAACTTAGACTTTCCAGAGTTAAAATTTTCAAAATTCGAGGTTAGAAAATTAAGATTTTCAAAACTAAGGGCTACAAAATAAGAGATTATAAAAATTAGATTTTTACAAAATTAGGGTTTGTAAATGTGTGTTTTTATGTATAAATTACGACTTATATGTGTTTGTATATATGTTTATATATGTTTGTACATGTGTGTCCTTATGCAACAATCCAATTTTTTTCTATGTATATACCTGTATACATCTGTGTATATGCGACAATCTAATTTTTATGTGTGTATATGTTTGAATATGTGTCTGCATATGTGTTTGTATATGTGACAATCTCGTTATTATGTATTATGTGTTTGAATATGTGTGTACATGTGGCAATCTAAATATTTTTGCCTATTCATATATATGTATTTGTACATGTTTATTCATAATTTTATTATTTACAATAATAAATAGGTAAATATGGCTTCAGAAGTTGGTGTTTGAACAAGGGGAAGAATTGTAATTCTAATCTTTTGACGAAAGTTTGTGGTACAGTAGTAGTGCAAGAAGTCAAGTCGGATAAGCATTAAAGAGGTGCTCGACTACTCATATAGATTCCCGTTACTCCGGCCTCGAATAAGCATTTCCCCCGTGCTTAGATCCTTCACAAGAAAACAGTCAGAAAAAAAATTCAATTGATGTGAGATTTTGGTGACAAAATTGTGAAACTGATAAAAGATTTTTGCGTATGGAAGAAACACAGAGAACAATACTTAAGCAAATGGTTTTGAAGTAGTAGGAAGAATAGAGTTACCAATGCGTGATATAGGAATGTCAGAACCATCACCAATCAGTATGCAATTAGGACCATCATATTTAGAGTGAATAGACATGTTCTGAATATCCGAGGAGATATGATGTGAAGCCCTGAAATCAATTACCAAGTTTCCTGACTGACCAGCCCCGCTTTGTTAATAAAATTTTCTTGAGGTTAAAAAATGCAGCATAACGACGTGACCGAAAAGTCTTCGCAACATGGCTAAATTTATTGCATAATTTGCACTGAACTAGAAATTGAATATTTTGCAGGATGCCATGATGTATTGGAATTGCGATTCCCTTGAGTGTAGTTTCCTTGAGAAGGCTGATTAGTGTTGCTAGAATTATTAGAAGAGTAATTCTTATTGTTCTGACCACTACCGTTCTTGCCCTTGTTATTGTCCTTTTAAAAAGAGTTGGGCAGTAATAAGAGCTAGAGCTTTGTGTTGTTCCTCACGTCGAAGGAAGAACTCATGATCCAACAGTTTGTCAAACAAGTCTTCAAACAAAATATCAGTATCATGAGAACGAATAGCCACGTTGATTTCTTTGTAGTTGTCACCTAAGCCAACTTATTGGCTTAGCTCACTAGAGTTTTAACAACACATAGAAATTCAAATACCAATTGGCTGCCTTTGGTGAGTTGTAACAACTTATTGTAGAGTCTATAAATACACGAATTGGAAGTGTTGGCATAGGCGGAAGCCAATTTATCCCAAGCAGCTTTTGTTGTTATCACCATGGTGACTAACAGAGTAATATTTGCGTCAACAAAGGCTAGTATTGCATGTTGAAGAAGATTATCTTCACGCATCCAAAACTTGTACTCCGGATTAACAGAGGAAATACCATCAGTGGTGATTGTAGAAGAGGGACACGTTAAGAGTACTGTCAATAAACCCCATCAAATCATAACCATAGAGTAGGATATGAAATTGTGTGCGCCAAGTTGGATAGTTACTCCTAATGAGCTTGAAAGAGAGTTGAGCAGCCATATTAATCTCTACAAGATTCGACATTAGTGTAACCCTACCGAGAAGAATTGGGCTGGGGTTGAAGGTCGTTGCATTACTAGTAGAACTGGAAGACATGATGCAGGTGGGTGAAGAGCAAAAAAAATTGACAGGACCAATCTTTGCCTTTTAAAACTATGTGGCTCTACCATAAAGAGTTCGCACGCAGGACTTAAAATGTTTTTGTGCTGCACACTTTCATTCATGATACATTAAATATAAATATACGCTTGGGAGTCAGCCAGTTATGTTGGGATTTCTTAGTTACAATAAGGCTAGGAGATTCAAAATTTAAAGATTAGATAATATGGCTACAATCCAGTAGAATTTGTTCGTTGGTTAGATGAATCTATCTTTCTATCAGGATTCGAATACTAAATCCTACTATTCCACCATAATTGTTATAAAACACATATGAATCATTTACAGTATCAAATACCATACAAACCCTTGGTGTATACTGGTTTTCATTGTTGTTATCCTCGCGTATGTTAATCATCTCTGGTATATTACCCATAATCAAAATTCTAAAATGTAAGACATTGAACTGTTATTTATTATAACGGTGCAAACAACTTCGCAATGACATAAGATGAACGAATATGGGCTTGATTTAATATGCAACAAAATGGAATCAAATTCCTCAATTAAAATCAATTCCATGATTCAATGTAGAAAATGAGAGAAAATAAAAAGTTATTCTGGTATGTTTCAAACGCTGAATGGGTTTGCCTCTAAAGTATCTAAAATCCATTTTAGAGTAAGAGCTACCACTTATTTATTTTTAATACACCTCGAAGTTAATGCAAAGTAGAAGTTCATGATTTTCTTTTGCTTCTAGAGCACATATTGAAACAAACATATTGAATGACTTTGTTCTTCAGACTAGAAAAAAGAAACTAAAATAAACAAATCTATAGTTGAAAAACCTATAATAAAAAAAAAAGTAGTTGCAAAAATGAAAAAAAAAAGTACCAAAGTGACTCTTCGCGAGGCCATTGTTCTTTAACAAAAATGGTGAATGAGAATGGTTGACAGAGTGGTTAGAATGAGAAAGATAGAGATGGAGTTCTTGTGAAAAACAAGAAGCGGGACTGGGAGAGAGGAGAAAAAGTGAGATAATGGGAGAGAGAGAAAAGGCTAGCAATGTATTTTTTTAAGTTTAATTTAAATGAACGTCTAAGATTGCTTATAATATTATAAAGGGTTGAGATTCTCCTCTCATAATATTATAAAAGAAAAATCAATATGAAGTGATCCTATGAGAGGGGGATCTCAACCCTTCATATTATTATAAATAATCTCAGTCATTCATTTAAATTAAACATGTAATAAGAGTTTAATAGGGATTACTTCTTCAATGTTTTCTCTCTTCTCTCATCCAGTCCTATGTTCATTTTCTTCTCTCTCTCTCTCTCTCACTCTCTCACTTAACGCTTCCTATTTGTTACCAAAAAAAAAACTTTCATCTCTATCTTTCTCACTTTACCCGTTCTCTCAAACATTCCTAATTGATTCACGATTATCTTCTTTCATCATTGCCCATTAATCCATATCACGCTTGTCCTATATTGCAACTCACCCACTTTATGACTAACCTTTCTCACTATTGAAGGTAGGCATCTTTATTTTTCTTGTTTAATTTAATGTTCATATTTTTTTGTTTTTGATATAATATTAATAGCTAGGTATATTTGTCATTAGTATCTTTGAGTAATTTTTCATTCTTGTTTGTATATACAAACTTAGAGTTTTTAGAGTTAAGATTTTCAAAATTAGGGACTTACAAAATTAGGGATTATAAAATTAGGTTTTTTACAAAATCAAGGTTTATATTAATTGTTTTGTATATGTCTTTATATATGTATATGTGTCTGTAGATGTGTGTTCTTTTGTATAAAGTACGACTTATATGTGTATATGTTTATATGTGTCTGGATATGCGTGTCTATATGTGACAATCTAATTTTTTTCTATGTATATGCCTGCACATGTATGTGTATACGTGACAATCCAATTTTTATATATGTATATATTTGAATACGTGTCTATATATGTGTTTGTACTTGTGACAGTTTAGTTATTATGTATTATGTGTTTACATATGTGTGTACATGTGACAATCCAAATATTTTTGCCTATATGTATATATGTGTTTATATAAGTTTATTCATAATTTTATTGGTTACACTAATAATTAGGTAAATATGGCTTCAGAAGTTGGTGTTTGAACAAGGGGGAGAATTGTGATTTTAATCTCTTGATGAAAGTTTGTGATGCAATAGCAATGCAAGAAGTCGAACCGAAAGACGTAGGAGCATTATTGTTTATCGTAGATTAGGAGTAGCAAACATGTACTTGAGGCTACAATTATTGTATTTAATTTGAAGACTTTGTATATTTTTGCTTTAATCTGAAGGCTTTTGTAAACTAATATTGTCTTGAATGTAGACTTTGTATGATATAAATTTAATCTAAGAACAAATTTATGTTCCTACATTTTTTAAGCTGATCATCAGCAACAAAACATGTACTTGAGGCAATTATTGTATTTAATTTGAAGACTTTGTATGTTGTTATCTTAATATGAGACTCATTTAAACTAATATTATCTTGAATGCAAACTCTGAATATTATAGACTTAATTAGAGAACTCTTGTAATCTTGAATTTGAAGGACTCTTTGTTTCTACACTGTTTAAGATTTTAAAAATTCTTACATTTTTCCTACATACATTGGGTGGAACAAGTACTTTGTGTAACAATTTATTTTTATAACCTTTTTTTTGTCAAGTCAATTATTCAATCTAATTTTATTCCCATGCTTTTTAGTTTAGGTTAAATCATGAAGAGAGGCATCAACGGTTGTAGACTTCTTTCTCTTTTTATCTTTTTTTCTTTTTAGTTAAGGGAGGTTGAAATGGCTTTAGAATTAATTAACTTCAAATCTGAATATTGTACCAGCAATAATGAACGCTTGAACATCTTATGATAAATAATCAAGTACTAAAACTGATTGTAATGTTTGTTGTTGCTAAGGCTGCAAGAACCATCTAATATATCAATAGATTGTATGTCAACTAATAGATCCAATAACCAATTTCACATAAATTTTGACACAAAATAGAGATTAATACAATGAGACATCTTCAATAATCCACATATCATGTGCTCCAAAAACAATAGAGCCAACTCGTTTAGGGAATGAAATCTAGGTTGAAATAGCTTGAATTAAAGTCGAATGCCTATGAAAAACATAAAATTATAATGTTAAGAACTTCAAGGTGTATTAAAAATAATATTACAATTTTTGCTTATATACTAACCGGCGTACCACGTTTATTAGAATATTTGTGAGTTTGACCATATGAAAGTCCCCATTGAACGTCATGAATAGAGGTTGAATGCACAAGCATGGGCATACTTGTTATTGCCACATCCTACATTTTAATAACTAAATTAGTACATAATCCAATATGAAAAACTAAGACTACAAATACAAGGGTGACGTAATACATGAGAAAAAATAGGTGCCAGAAAAAGGCGATGGATGATATATTGGAATTTGCGACTATTGTTCTGGAATACTCACAGGCTGCTCTTTTGTGGAGGCATTGTCATGCATGGCCTCATATGTATATATATATATAACAATTGCAATTAGTGAGATGTCACACATGAATAAGAAACATTATACCAAACAAAATGACATTGTGCATACCTTCACATCTTACTACTTCTTTTTACATTTTTCCTATTTCTCTTCACATTTTTATTGTTTCTCTTCATCATACGCTTTTCTAATGAACTTTCACACATCGTTTCCCACTTGGACCCTTATAAGCGCGTTTAGCTACTCATTTAGGGTAATTGTTTAGAGCCTCTGAACCAACAATAGTGGAATTTACTTCTTCACTATGGTGCGACTCACTAATTTGAACATTTTCAAACATCATTTCAATATTTTTTAACATTTTTTCACCTCATTTCTTCACATTCTATGAGTTCCTTTAGCTTCAGATGCTCTAGATACAATTTTGTGAAAGAGTGAAATCAGTTCCTTGTAACTCAAATTATGCTCTTTCCTATGATCAACATCAATATTACGACCATGGATGTCATTCACAGTCTCAGATCTAGCTACCCTTGTCCATCTCTTTAGAATATATATATAAGAAATCTCATGCACACACATGACTTCTTTCAATATTTTTACCATATGACCACACAAAATGCCACGCATATCAAATAACCTGCAAGTGCATGAAAGCAAGTTGGTTCCATCACATGTCACTCTATGGCATCTTTTATGACCTGGAGGAGTGGATAAAATGAAAAATTTGTATCTCATTCCTTTATACTTTCTATCACATTCATTTCAAGTGTCATTATATATTCAATTTGAAATCCATCAAATATTTTTGTTGTGTATATCCTGCCTGCATGCTTCAACCACCGAACAAAGCACTTACATGAGGGTAATCGATATGTCGAAGAATACTCAGCCATGGATTTCTTATATCATACTTCTTCAAGCAGATTCTCAAAGTGAGTGAAAAATTGTGTAAAACTATATTTTGACCTTAAATGGAGCTTCAGGCTTGCATTCGTGCTCTCTAACTTAATTTTTTATTTTTCATACCAGTTGACCGATGACATCTAATATACGACCATGCCCATTTTAATTCTCAAGTCAAATTTCATGAATTATATAAATACATCGTAACACGTGAGTCATACTGTGTGTGCAAAATTCGACCAATAAGAAAGTGAAGAATTGATCCCTGTTTCTTCATTGTGTGAGATCTTATGAAGTTGGAATAACTTTGAAAAGTACCCTTGGTACTTTTAACTACTTCTTAATATTTTAATTTGGTGACTGCTACTTTAGTATGTTATCGATGGTCATGAACGATTCGACCTAACGAGACATATCTAAGAAAGCGACCAAGTTATTATAGAAAGATTCAAGTATAAAAGGAAGATTAAATTGAATATCAAAGTATGTGTGCTCATAGGTCGACCAATCATGTTAGTGAACGAAGACTAGAACATGATAATGAGACACATGTTATTATATAAGTGAAATCTTAATATCACAGAGATAAAGTGATATTTAAATAAGGGATTATAGTTACTTATAATATTGATATTACAATTTTAGTCTGGGGTACCGCAAGATATGAAAGAAATGTGAATCATTCGAGCAGCCATATATCTTAATAGGTCTATGGCAATTAATGCTCATATGCTTGCCGGTCGCACGATCTATTTTCCAAATATGATAGATTCTATAGGTTCGTTGAGATGAGAAAAAGAAACTTGAGCCATATAATGTGGGAATAGGGTCAAGCCCATCATGTGCGAGTGGGAGATGAAAGAAAAATTGGATTGGGTGGGCGCCTATGATGGGTCAACTCGACCTGAATCCCATTCTTATCTTTTTATTTTTCTGATCCAGAGAAAAACTGCCAGAGATAGTTTTCTAATTTTAAATTCAAAATGGCTTATAAAAGAAAATAATGTGGAAGTTGAGAAGAAGTTGATTTTTGCAGAAATAAACTTATTCTCCTCTCTGTTTTTTATTCTTCTCTATGAACACAATAGAAATAAAATTAGAATTAAGGCTCTTAGATTGTGAATCAAAAAAACTCACTTTTATTTTTAATACACCTTAAAGTTATGCAAAGCAGAAGTTCGTGATTTTCTTTTGCTTCCAAAACATATATTGAAACAAACATATTGAACGACTGTGTTCTTTTGACTGGAAAAAAGAAACTAAAAAAATGTAAATCTATAACTAAAAAACCTAAAACAAAAAGTAGCTAAAAAAATGAAAAAACTAATGAAGTACCAGAGTGACTCTTTGCAAGGCCTTTGTTCTTCAGCAAAACTAGTGGATGAGAATGGTTGACAGATTGGGTAGAATGAGAAAGATAAAGATAAAGTTCTTGTGAAAAATAAGAAGTGGGACTGGGAAAGAGGAGAAAACGTGAGACAATGGGAGAGAGAGAGGGAAAAAAAAGGCTTTTTTTAGGTTTAATTTAAATGAACGATTACTTATAATACTATGAAGAGTTGAAATTCTTCTCTCATACTATTATAATAGGAAAATCAAAATAAGAAAATCCTTACCCATTTAAAAAGGGTGTCCTGTTAAAGAAATTGTTGGAATTGAAAAATATGATTTTCACTTTTTAAAATTGCTAAAGAGGGAGTGTAGGTAAGCCATTGGAAATGGCCTATCAGGCCACAAGCAAAGTCCATGTCTACATTTTGGTAGGCAGGATACGCCGGCCTCCAGCCCAATATTTAAGTTGATCAAATAATGTAAAAGGATTGTTTATGTCTCATGGATCCGCTATACTAAGCCCAATGCCTCTACTCATCAATTTCAACTTAGAACCCAGCCGCCATAACTACCCGCAAGCTTTTGATTGCTTCAAAACTCGAAACCAAAAAATAGAAACAAATTCTGTGAAAAAATGGAGAACAAAGAAAAGCTGAAACTAGCATTGAGCATCGCATTAGCTTCTTGTTTATGTCTCGCAATCTCCATTTACGTCACGAAACAATTCAGAAAACACATAAAAAAACAGAAAAAATCAAAAACATTTTGTTATCTGAGAACAGAAACGAAGCCTCAAGACAATTTCAAGCGTGTGTTGGCTGATAATTCTTACTCTCAGTTCAAGCACCTCAAGCTCAACAACAACAACAACAACAATCCAGACTCCACACCATCCGGTAAAAAAAATTATATATATACATATATATTATTATTTTTTCAAAAAAAACGAATGTTTAATAATTTCATTTCCTTTTTCTACTTGTGACGTCAGAAATGCACGGCCTGACGTCACCGGAGCTGTATTCAAAGTGATTTCCTTTGTTATTCATAAAATTTTATTGAAAAAAAAATGAATAAGATTCTCTTTTGTGCTGACGTCACCGGTGCAATGTTTCGGAGTGATTTCCTCTTTTTTTTGTTTTAATTTTATTGAAAGAATTTAATTAGGTAAACTCATTTTTATCCTTTCTGCTGACGTCATTAATGCGCCGTGCTGATGATGTCAGCGGAGCAATACTCGAAGTGATATCCTTGTTTTTTTAAGATTATTATTGAGTTAAAAAAAATGTGAGGGCGTGTTTGGCAGAGGAGTATGTGAATGTCCATCCGTACAAGGAGGAGATAGCGGCATTAGTGAAGAATCCGAACGTGGAATTGTTGGAGTTTTTCGAGGGGAAATTTGAGGAATTGGAGATGAGTGAAGAGTATGTATGGGTTGAAACGGAGGCGCAATTGCGAGAGTTGGCTGAAGATTTGAGTAAAGAGAGAGTTTTCGCGGTTGATACAGAGCAGCACAGCTTCAGATCATTCTTAGGTTTCACAGCTCTTATTCAGGTTGATTACATTTCCATTGTATAATGTATAATGTATAATGCTCACAGTCGAATGAGTGTTTGTTATGTGCTTATTTATTTAGTTTCATTCAGGTATAATTCTTGATGCGTAATGTGCAACGCTTGCAGTGAAAAGTCTGTTTGTTTGTGTGCTTATTGATTTAATTTTATTCAGGTTAGTTATATTTTAATCGTATAACTCATAAAGGCATAATGTACAACACTTGTAGTGAAAATGCGTGTTGTTTGTTTGTTTTGCTTATTGATTAATTTAGGTTAATTATTTTTCAGTAGTATAACTTTTTTTTATAGATTTTGTACAACTCTTATAGCAAATACGTGTTTGTTCATGTGCTTATTGATTTAGATTTCTTCAGGTAAATTGTATTTAATAGGAAAACTTCTAATGCATGTAAAGCACTTGTAGTGAATATGTGTGTTTGTTTAGGTGCATATTGATTGGATTTTGTTGTTGAGGGAATAACGTGTTAAGTATATTGTGATTATGTATTGACAGTTATACGTTTAAATTTTATTTGATGAGACAACGAGCATGACTTGTTTGTTCCTGATGTGCCACCAGTCAGTGAAATGCGTTTTATGTGAATATAATAGTACAACTCTTAATGCAAAATGTGCAACACTTGGAATGAAATGCGTGTTTATAAAGTCTATTCATGTTCCTGTTAATTGAATTATCATTTGATGACAGGTCAAAGTATAATCTTTTTGTGCATTGTCTGTCTGCACACATGAATGTGCTTACTGTTTTTGTTGATGCATGAGGATAAGGAATGTACAAGGATCGAAGCATAAACATGCCATCTTTATGCATCAATGATAAATTCTTCATGTATGGTTCGTATCAACTTTGAATGTGCGTATATGTATAATGTAGATATACACTACAATTCCACAACACAGGCACTTATGTATGCAATTATTTATGTTTGTGCATCTTGAATAGATTTCGACCAAAGCAGAAGACTATTTGGTGGATACAATAGCCCTCCATGATGTGGTGGGAATTCTTCGTCCTGTTTTTGCGAATCCTGCAATTTGCAAGGTATTTGCTTGTTAATTGCTTATTTCAATTTTATTGCGAGAATTGAGAATGAATGTAAATGTGTTTGTTCTGCTTCTAGCCTTTAAATGCTTGCCACTGATTGCCTAGTATGAAATTAGCTGAGGGATGACTAGAACCGAGAATGAAAGTAAATGATGTGCTTGTTCTGCCTGTAGCCTTTTAAATGCTTGCCACTGATTGACTAGAGCAAATTTAGCTGATGAGTGACAAGCATTTGGGAAGCCCATAAATAGGTTATAAGTTAGATCACCATTTCGAATCATCATTTTAAATGGCTTATAATGTATAATTATTTCAAGGCCATGTAAAAAGTTCGGCCAATTTTGCCCATAAAAGATGAGTCATGGGTTTACTCTAATATTTCAAACAGGATAGTAAATTTATTTTTGTTGTGATTCTAAGTTGTGCATACTAGTATAAACAAGCTATGCAAATATTATAAACTGTCTCAATTCCTTCAGTTACCATAAAAAAATGCAACTATTATTAATTGTCTCAATTCTTTCAGTTATCATTTTTAACATTTAGAGGATGTTAGAATATATACTTTCTCATATTGGAAAATCAGAAACTCTAAGACCACCTTATAAGATCCTGAGCTACTTCACTTAACACCAAATGGTTTTAAGATGAAACATCAGTTATTTTAACATGGTATTAGAGTTGAGCCCTTAGTCCAGTTTAATTCATCTGCGTGCGACCCATCTCAAATCAGGTCTATTTGTGTTCAATCTTTCGTGTATGTCATATTCCACACATCTTCAATCTTCCACGTGTGTTCAATCTTCCTCATGTGTTAATCTACCATATGTATGCAATCTTCTAAGTGTGACCCATCTCAAAATTAGATCCACACGTGTTCAATCTTACACGTGTAACCCCTCCACGCATGTTCAATCTTACACGTGTAACCCCTCTCAAATTAAGTCACACGTAAGGGGGAGTGTTAGAATATATACTTTCTCATAAACTCTAAGACCACCTTATAAGATCCTGGACTACTCCACTTAACACAAATTGTTTTTAAAATGGAGCCCAGTTATCTTAACAGGGGCAATAAAGCTAATGTGATTAAAGTTTTGTATTGAGAATGCAAGATATGGATTAGCAAATGGACATCAGAGGAAATTTCTTAGTTAGAACAAATTTTCTTCTTCCTTTACATGCTTGGAGTTTTAGATTATCGTAAACCTTCTTGATCTTGATATTTAGTTGTGTCTTGAACGTGGGTACAAGAAGCTGAAATTGCAGTGGTAACTAGCTGCAACTGTAGTGGTAACTTCTCTAGAGCTATCTATTACTTGTCAGAACGTGTAATTACTTCAGCATTAGATAGCTGCAAAAAGATCTTCCAATATTGAATAGAAAACCCTGATCATGTTACTCTTATACAACTATAATTAAAAATAGTCTGGAAGTACCTCATATACCCTCCTGATAACCTTTAGTTCCCCTAAGGCACTTTCTATGGTGCATGCTATAGCAACCAAGTCCATGCACCATCTTCCCCTCAGAATACTACAAACTTGTCTTTAGTGTCAAGTAATTCAACTCTATTTGGTTCGTCCTAAACTTGCAGCGGATCAATATATTACATTAAAATGGCAGTATGGAGCCAACATTTATAGTTTTAAAATTTCACAAGGAATGAAATAGCTCGCATTTCCACATATATTTCCTTTTCTTAAGATTATGTAAAGTCTAGCTTATGCATTCTATTTGAAACGAGATATGCAACAAAGTGATTGTTTATATTCTTTTTGAGGATTGTAAAGAAACAACAAAGAATTATACATTAGCTGAACAATTGTTAATTTCCTCTTAAGTGTAGTTGTACTTCATTGACTGGTGGAAAGTAATGTTTGCTATAGGTGTTCCATGGAGCAGATAGCGATGTTCTTTGGCTTCAGAGAGACTTTCATATATATGTTGTCAATTTGTTTGATACGGCAAAGGTGAGCTCTCACATCAATTTATGTTAGACAGTATTATGTCACAATTGGGTTTTGTTATGTGACACAGTCATCTTAATGAAAGGAAGAACCATGAAGAGGGAAAGGAGGAGGGAAAAGTGAATTCATCACTAGGATGGTTCATTCTATTTCCCTACACAAAGTTGGGACACATATACCTACAGTCTTTCTTCTCTAATATGGTTGTTCGTCTTTCTGATTTGCAGGCATGTGATGTTCTATCAAAACCACAAAGGTCCTTAGCTTATTTGCTTGAAGCATATTGTGGTGTAGCTAAAAACAAACTATTACAGGTTGGTCTCTAGAATATGTAATGCTCCCTAGTTCCTACATCTATGACAACTAAGATTTTTTAGCTTGAGGGGGAGAATGCACTTAAAGGGGCAAATATGTGTTAAAGTATGAAAGATATGGAAACATATACTACCTTTGTCCCGAAAAGATGGGGACATTTGACTTTTCTCTTACGTTAAGAAAAAACAGTAAATGCAATTAACTACCTAATTGTGACATCTATATTTCCGAATCCATTTCTCATCACATCACCTTAAGTTGTAACGTCCATTACAAATCAAAGTGGCAAGTGTAGGGCTAGAATAGCACATTTAAGCAATTTTCCGCTGTTTGAAGGCCAAGTGGACTTTATTTTGGGACAAACAAAAGTAGAAAGTGTCCATTTCTGGATGGAGGGAGCAAAAGAAAACTAAAGCAAGTTATATAGGAGGAACTATTTCCTTTTCTGGAGAAAGTCTGGAGTAACATGGATATGCATTTCTTTGCATTAGATGATGTTTTCCACGAGTAAGCAACTATATGCATGTTGATTTCTGCTGGTGTCTCTTTTCTTTTTAATTTTTATTGTCGGGGAAAGCATATTTGGAAAAGGATACAAGTATGAGGAACCAGAGATTTTCTTCTTCTACATGAACCAATAGGTTTTGACTGAAACACCTATAGTTCGTTTTTTCTTTCTTCGCTGAGAATACCTCTTTCCATTGCATCATCATCTTCAAATAAGCCGGGTGAGAAGTGCAGTTAAAAATCTGTAACGCCATTTAGCATAAGTAACTGCTTTAGTAGGCAATCCTTGTTGGCGTTTCATGCAGAGTTTTTTTGTCTGGGAGTTTGAATTTTAAAAAATTTGATCCCAAATAAATGTTGCCTTTTTATATCGTGTTAATTGGAAACATACTGAAAATGTTAATGTTGAATATGACTGATGAATTTTTGTATCACCATTTAAAAATAGCGAGAAGACTGGAGACAACGCCCCCTTCCGGCAGAGATGGTGGAATATGCTCGAACAGACGCACACTATCTGTTATACATTGCACAATGTCTTTCATCAGAGCTCAAACAACAGGACAGTGGTATGCAATGCATTCCATGTGTATCTCTCACTTACGAAATGCTTTTATCCTTTCGCATCTGTGAAAATGTATATACTTACCCTGTTCTGATTTATTGATAAAAATGTGCTCTTCAATTATTGATTCTCTTACTTGCATAGATATTGAAATTCATTGCAAATGGTTTTATGCCCTTTAAAGGGGCATCTTCGTTCTGCCATCAACTAAGGGAAGAAATTTAACTTAAATATAAAAGGCTTAAGGGTGTCACTCTCTGAAATTTCACTATTGTAATTGATTTATGTTTTCCACAGGGATAAAGGAGCAGATATCTTCAATATTGTGACAGAATGTAATTTTCTTAATCTTGAGACCATCCATAGACGTAGTGCTTAAGTTTTACTGATTGACCCTATATGATATGTAAAGTAATAGAGCCTGAGGGTTCTAGATATCGTTACAAGTTACAGGACCCTCTATCACCTGACAGTTTAATATTCCCAAATGTTATTTCATTATTCATTTCAAGCTCGTATAGTTTCCCAAACTATATTTAGCTACATAACTTAGTCTGATCAATTTATACCTTTTTCACATTCCTACATCTAGTTGCTGCTAAATAACTTTATTCTTTACTTCAACAATTGAAGGTTAAATGGTGATGCACAACATATTAACTTCCTCCCAAATCAAACATGGACATGAAAAGGAGAAAAAAAAAAAACGAAGAAGAAAGGAAAATTTGAAATATAAAAGGAAGCATCTTATGTAAGCACCACAGAAGTGCTCCTCAATTTGATGAAATTCCTACTATGTAATCAATTAGTATAAGATAATTTTTTTTGTAACAATTTTCCTTCTAATTGAAGAACTACATAAAGGTCAACACAGCATCAGCCACAAAAAGAAAGAAAGACAATATGATCACTTAAGCATAACCTACTATGTTGATTGACGTATAAGAAGAAAATATTATCTATATAGATGTTTGAAGATGTAAAATATTCATCTTCAAGGAGCTGAGTATTATATCTTGATCGAGTTGTGGTCTTTTCTATTCTAAAGTTTGTAATTGTTATTAAAAGTTCTGTTGACGTTTAAATGTCTAAATGGCAATCAGCGTTGCATTTGTAGTGGAAGATGAGAGAGGCAATACAGAAGAATGTAAAATTTGTAAGAGTGCCAGACATAAGTTACTTACCATTGAATAAAATTCTACAATTCCATTTGCAGCTATTCTGATAGCAATAGATAGCTAGCTATGCTATTTGTTGTTAGCTTATAAATAGTAGGTATTTTTGTCTTCAGCTTGACCACATGTGCAATCCAATTAACACATAAGGTACATGTATATATTCTTTCTTTCGAAGTATGAAATTCCTAAAAGTATCTCTGCATCAGACAATTCATCACGTCTCGATGACAAATACCATTTTCTTCTCGAGGCCAGTCAACGGTCCAATGCAACATGTTTGCAACTTTTTTCAAAAGAAATTGAGGCATATCCTGGAGAGTCTGTAGCATCATCACTAATTTCTCGTTATTTGAGCGATCAAGGAAGTTTTTCATCAAGTGATTGTGAATCAAATGTAAGTTGCTTTTAATAATACCCCTGAATACAAGTAATGGCCAGCTACTGAGATTACGATAAAATCTTTGATCATCTTCATGTCTGTTCAGTTTCAGGAACTTGTGAGATTGTTATGTGCCTGGAGGGATATAATGGTGAGTAAAACGTCATCAACATGCTTGTCTTCTAATTGGAAGGCTGTCTATTATTGCACTTATGCAATTCTCCTTTCTACAACAGAAAGGGAAAAGTGTCCATTTTGCTTATTTATGAATAAACTCGTTACATTTTTCAATCAGGGGGAAAGCCATAACATGTATAATTACACTGGTAACCTCAAGAAAAACAAACTACAATGTGTCCATAGCTCTTTTTCTGCAATTAGTGTGCCTTTTGTGTTACTTCTAAAAAAAATAGCGTGCCTTTGTGTTTCTGTTCAGTTGGCAAGCATCTTAATGTCATGAAGGAATATAAAGAGTTTGGTTTTGAAGCACCTTGAAGCTATTCCTTTCAAGTACTTGACATTGTTGTCAGTTTTTACTATCAAAAACTCTACATCCAACTGAACATGCTTGGCCCAAATAAAATTAGAAAAGAAAAAGAACTAGTACAAAAGTTGTAATTCATTATATGTCGATAAAGCTGTAAATATATTTAAATGTTTGTCTCCATTGCACATACTGGCATCTGCTTTGAATGTATTATGAGTTCATGATAATGAAATCTTCCTTATTCTTTTTGACTTCCACTTGAGAATTATTTGATAAAGAACATCAATTCCCCTTCATGTGAGAATAGAAATGAGATGGAGAAAAGGGAAAGAACAATAAAAGGATGGTGAGAATTGGGTTATTAAGCTCCTACCATCCTACATGAGTATAAGAGCATTTATCAAGCCATTCAGATGTAAATGTCATGACCTGGGAATGAGGTCCCATAAGACAAGGTAGTTCTGTTCCTAAACTATTTGTCAATCTTCAGTTTGGACATTCACCTCTTCCTCCGAGTTAACCCCATCTACTCTTTCACTAGCTGTTCCAGTGCAAAGAGTTCTGAAATTTATTAAAAGACCAACTTCTCTTCTGATTCACGGTCATTTCTTTTATTTTCCATGTTTAAATGTCAAAGGACCCAATGTTATGGGAGTAACGAGGGTAAGCATATTTTATGATTTTTCTCTAAGGCAATTTGAGAACTTGTTAAATATAATACAAATAAGCTCCTTATAGATTTGACTTGAAAATCTGCTCTATCTGTAAGATAGAATCGAGAAATCCCTTTCTCCTTGAAGTGCACTTAGCAACCACCTATTACACCATTTGTTAGAGTGTTCTTGTGCTCTAGAAGGTTTGATTAGCTTCTTCTCTTTTACTAACTAACATAGAGCCTAACAAGCATAATTAATTCATTTACTTTTTGCTATGAGAGAAAGGGAATGACGATCAAGTTGTTAATCTAAGCTTATGGAGCATTGCCTCTTTCCAGTCAGCTGGCCTCCTAGCTTGGAAGTATCATAATGACTGAAAATGTTCAGGTGTTACCCAAGTAAGGTGGCACCTGAGTGGGTTTTGTTTTAGTTTTACAGGTGGTAGTCTTTTTTCTACTTGTATCGTGGGGCATAAGTTAATTCTAACTGGCTACATTAGACAATTAGCACAACCTTTTTTCTGGTTCCCAATCTTCAAATGAACTTTCGGATGATTACTTGCAGAATCGAGTCAAATAGTTTTCCCAATAGACTGCTAATTGTGTATTTCTCTGCTTCTGTGCTACTGTTACTCAACCACTACTGCCTATAATGTTACCTGCATGAAGTACTGCATATAGATCTTAAATTATACAAGAATTTTAGGGAATTCCTATTCAAAGCCTTATCTTGTTTCGGTGTCTCTGGTGTTCTAAGTAGTCAATAATTTAGTGAGTATAATGAGAATCAGGGGCGGGCCAGAATTTTAAAATTGGGGGGGCCAAGATTCAAATAAGAACATTCATGACAAGGGAAGAAAAAATAGGAGGGGCCGTTAACTTATTTTTAACGATACTACATAGATTTTTTTAACAACAGTAACTTTTTTTTAACGATACTACATAAAATTTTTTGAAAAAAAAAATCTCGGGGGGGCCGGGGCCAGCTCCGTCCCTGATGAGAATGCACACCTCCTTTTTGTCTTTTACTTATCTTATATGTATTTATTTTAAATTATTCCCTTTTGGCCTCGGTGCACTAGCTACGACCTGTTTTTGGCCTTTCACCCAGAGAAGTGGTGATTAGCTTGCTTTGCATGCAGTCTTTTAGATAGATCCATATTTGTTATGAAAGCTTTTCTACTTTATAATGTTTCACTTGTGAGTTATTTCTTTCTGGAAATTCCTTAAACTTCCCATACATTGTTTCAGGCTCGTATGCATGATGAGAGCTTGAGATATGTTTTATCAGAGCAAGCCATTATTGCACTTGCAGCCAAAGTCCCTGCTACTGAAATGGAAATTTACAACACCATATCCGAAGCCGATCTCAATGCTGATTCCATGTGTAATTTTTTCTACCAATCTCCATCATTTGTCATCTGCAGCCATTTGGAAGATTTTGAATACTTATTCCAAGAAAATGCAGGCTTCCCTGATGATGTTTTGCAATTGATTCTTGAAAAGCACCTGAGTTCTGATGGGAGTTGTCCTCTTTCTCTTTATAATTATGGTTTACTGTCCAAACGTAGCCTAAAACTAACAAATAGATTTATTTCCAAACAAATTGTACCCAAAACTGGGAAGCAAGGCTCACGGAAGGCTTCTCGACAGTTGTTTGTCCAAAAATTTTCCTGCAAGGCCCCAGTTTATCACAATTGTAAGATCTATGCAAATGATGGACGATTATTATGCCATTGTGATCGAAAAAAACTTGAATGGTTAGTATTAACAGTTTTTTATTAGTCATTCAATTATATATATATATATATATATATATAACTCTTGTCGACATGAATGTGATAGTCAGTGTTCCCTGTCGGTGATTAATATGAAGATTTCGTTACTCTAGGTATCTTAATCGGAATTTAGCAAAGCTTGTTGAAGATGATCCTCCAGCAATAATGCTACTCTTTGAACCCAAAGGTCGTCCAGAAGATGAGGGTAATGACTTCTATGTTCAAAGTAAGAAAAATATATGTGTTGGCTGTGGTGAAGGAAATCACTATTTAAGATACAGAATAATACCCTCATGCTACAGAATGCACTTTCCTGAGCATTTAAAAAGTCATCGTTCTCATGATATTGTCCTTCTTTGTGTGGATTGTCATGAAATTGCTCATGCTGCTGCCGAGAAGCACAAAAGACAAATAGCTAATGAGTTTGGCATACCACTTTATGTACGTAATGTAGTAGACTCTAATCAGACTCAGAAAGCATCAGAGTCAACTGCATCTCTTATGAATATGCAGGAGTCAGGTGTATCTCCTCTGCAGTTGCGTACAGCAGCTATGGCTTTATTACACCATGGATCAACAATGCCTTCTAAGCGCCGTGAAGAATTAACACAGGTGTGATATAATATTCTTATGAGTATCATATTTCCTTAATTCCTAATGTTGACAAGTATTCTTGAATGCTCTCTTTAATGGAGTCGCCTAATGTATTCCGCCGTTGAAAGGCTAGATCCCCCCAAAATATAAGAATGCTACCTTAATTCATAATGTTGAAAAGTGATATACATAGCTGCATATATATAGGTTTAGTAAGTCTCTTATGTCACAACTCGAGCTGATTGGCCACATTGATGAACAGGGACTGTTGGCCACAAAAATCAGTGGAGACTGATAACCAATTATTTGTGATCTGCAGTCATGGGGATCTTCTTTTCCTCAGGAAATCACAATCTCATATTTGTGTGTGTACTTTCTGTTCACATATTATTCTTCAATAGTTTCCTGCATTGATAAAATCATGATCGCCAACTCTTGCCCACCAAAATTCCTGTCTTGTCTCTGCCAGTGAGAAATTTGTGGTCTGATTGCAAATGCAAATCTCTAGATTTTTATGTTACTTACAGACGAGAGGGGGGATGGGGGAGGGGGTTGTCTTTATGAAGTGGTTCAGTCATCCTTAGCATAAGAGTTGTTCAATTTGACCAAGATGTGGTGCTTTTTGACTCCCATCTTACAAGATTCATAATTTTCTTTTTCCTTAAACGTTGTAAACTTTCCTAGCTTTTCAGTTGACACTTGCTATCGTTTTTCCTCAGATTGTCATGAAGTATTATGGAGGAAGGGAGATATCAGAGGAGGATTTAGAACAAGCTTTGCTAGTAGGTATGACACCTCATGAAAGAAGACGTTTTGAGAAAAAGAGAGGGTTGACGTTAAAGCATTCTAAAAGCAATGGCAAAAGTGAAGAGAGTAACGAAGAAGAGACAGTTGCAAAAAGAGATAATGATAATATATCGATGGTAAAGGATATAAACATAAGTAGTTCCCCATCATGTTCTGGTGATGAGGCAAATGGTGAAGTCTACAACAATGGGACGGACAACAAGGGTGTCAACTTAGAGAAAAGTGAAGTTTCAGAGATCTCATCCACTGATAGTCTGGATCCTGTTGCTATCTCTGAAAATGGAAATTTATCAAATGGGACAAGGAATGCTGGTGGTCCTATTTGTGATGGAAATGTTTCAACCAAGCGTGAGTTAAAATACTCGTTATTGGGGCATGGTCCACATGGGAAACAGGTTGTTGACTATCTGCTCAAGGAACACGGGGAGGAAGGAATTCGTCAATTTTGCCAGAGATGGAGACAAGTTTTTGTCGATGCCCTTCATCCACGATTCTTGCCAGCAGGCTGGGATGTGAGGCACCGGTATGTCCATATTTTACTAATAAATTCTTCAAATTTGGCCCACATATAAATTTAATTCTAGTATTATTTTTACTTGGTGTTTCGTTATGTTCAACAAATGAATATACCCTCAGTCTTCCGTAAAACAAAATTAAAACCATCTTCTTCAAGGCTATGGCATTGATTGGGAATTTACTTGAATTCTACATTCTAGTTTGAGATGCTAAGTCTATCACATCTCTATTTGATTGTGCTAAATAATATATACCTTGTTTGGACCATTATAATCATCGAAAATAATAAGCATCGTCTTAACACGTCAAGGGTTGTTTAACCATCTTGATATTCGCAGTTCAATTTTAACACCATGGATTATTTTAGTTTACGTTTAGGTAGAAATGCTCTGCTGTTTTATACCATAGATTACCATTTCAATTTGAGAATGATTGCTGTATGCGAGTGTTGCTTATATAGCATCTCCAGAGTCCATAACCGTTGGCCTACTCTTTCCATACCTTCTGCACCCCGCCCCCCTGCCCCAACAGCCCCCATGAGAAGAAAAGGGTAAAAATGGATAGCGGACAAAGGAATATTTATAATTCATGGTCTGCTTATTGGCTCTCAGATTTGAGATAACCTCAACATGATTAACTTAAGAATAACTAATATAATTTTGAGTCTTCAAAGTTGATCTCTCGGTTATATCTTGTGCTCTTAGTTTTGCAACTGAATGATTGTTCCCTTGTGCAAAGGATTTGATGTTGGACAATTTTTATGCCAGTGGCAGAAGAGACTTCGGCGAGTTCAGTGTATACAATCCTGCGAATAAAGTTTCCGCCTCCTCCGCCCCTACGGATCACGCACAACAGGTATGATCGATGTTGAAGGCCGTGATCGTCGGATTTGGGAGCAAAAGTCATTTGCTGCTTTATCAACTGCCTTCTTTTTCTTTTTCCCCGTCCAGGCCAGGTGAAGCATTTTGCTGGTGAGATTATTTATTTGTTGAAACGAGGGGAATTTAATATAGCTCCCAATTGTTTTTTAGTTTTTGGAAGTTTTGCTTTAGTTTAGCAAAGTATATGTATGAAGATCCATGTATTTTTTTTTTTTTTTCTTTCAGCTGTAGCTCATGTTAGTTATTTGGCTTTAAGCAAGAATAAAATATATTGACATGTTTCAATACATTGGTACTATAATTTGCATGTTACGGTTGTATATTTAAGTGATATTTGAATCCCGTGTTGATCTACTAATTTGGACAGAAGAAAACTAAACTAAACTAAGGCTTTGTCCAACTAGGTAGGGTTGGCTGTATGGATTAGATGACGTCATTCATTTTTGTTGAGTGCTAACTTTTCTGTAAGTTTCATACACACAAAGTCTCGTCTGAATTTTTCTGTCTAAGTCAAATTAGGTCTTTCTTTACTCTTCTTTCTATGTGTTATCTCTAAATTTTCACACCGTCTCACCAGTGTCTCTACAAGTCGTTTTCTAACATGTACAAATCATCTCAATTGGTTCTCCCTCATCTTATCTTAATTTGGATATAAGAAAAGAAAAAGGAAAAATTAAAGTACATCACAACTTTTGTGTTTTGTCAAAATTGTACATAAAATCTTATGTTATAAAAAAAGTTGCGTTAAACTCTTATGATATTTGAATGCTACAGAACAACTCTTGTCTTGATCTTTTCTATGGGTAAAACTACTGTGAGCAGTCTAAACTTTGACTCTTATTTCTTCCTCATTTTGCTCTTAGATTTAACAAAAAGTGTGATTTATGTGTGTACATCACAGATTGCATTTGTGTTTGGTATTATGCTGTAAAACACATCATATAATCATTTCAAAGATGAGTGCAGATTGGTCCTTTTGATGTAGAAAAGGGTGCATATTGTTCCCCCTTTGATTTGAAAAATGGTGCAAAGTCTCGTAGCACACTAGCATTATTGTAGCTCACTCGGGTCCAATACCCATTCACGAAAGCTTAAGGAACAAATTTGCCACTTTAATTAATTTATCGTTATTTTTGACCTCTCTACGTACTCAATCTTTTTTAATTTGACCTTTTCATGTATCCGATACTAATTCCCAAGTTCTTTGGCACAATTGGGCCATCCTGAACTTAAACTAGAGACCTCGTGCCTTTTGTATGCACACTTTCAATGCAGAATTAATATTGCATGAAACCCATGTGCAAAAAAAAAACATATCCATATGCAAAGAAAAACCAAACACGAACAGATGCAAAAAATTTCTCCAAAACCCATATGTAAACAAATCAGACAATAAAATTGTGGAATGTCGTAAAATTTTCACCAAAAAATTGTGCAAAGACAACCCAAGCACCGATGCCTTAGCTTTAAAACCAGTTTTTTTCCGCACCAAATGAAACAATGTACAAGCATAATAAAGACAATAATCAAGGTAAATTTGAACTTTATGGATTATATGTAGTTTCTCTCTCAAGGGTTTTGTTCTCTCTCTAAAGGAAGATAAAAATTATTTGAGAAAATGGTGAAAATGGTGAAATTAGGGTCACTAATTTTTAAATAAAATAACTTACTAATTCAAGTTAACGAATATTAACAGAAGTTAAAATTAGGAAAATTAGGGTGAAGTGTGATATTCAAATCTTATAGAGAGTTTTACGTGACTTTTTTAAACTGTGTTTTATGTGCGAAATTAGCAAAACATAGGGGTATTATGTTTTTACCCAAAAGAGAACTACATATTTAACGAGAAAAATAAAAGAATCGTTAGGAACATAGAATGTACTAATTAGGTGAACTCAGTTACATGAATTCATTAAATGCTATATGAACACCACCAAATCAAACCAAAACCAACCTAAGCCTTTATCTCAATAAATGTGATACATTATATGGATTTAATAAGTTCGTTTACCGTTACTGGAGTCATCTTTTTCTTTAATTTCATACACATAAAATCTCATCTAATACTCCATCTTCTACATCTTCTTTTAAGTCATTCTTTGCCCTCCTTGTTGCACACTCTCCAAACCGTCACATAACTTAATAGTGGCTCCATCAACCGCAATCGCCTCATAACATATCCAAATTATCTTAAACAATTTTCCCTATTCTTGTCCTCAATAGGGTCATTTCCACTTTTTCTCTAGTTATATCGCTTCTAATATTTTCTTCCTAGTTGAACACATTCACGTAAGCATTCCCATCTCTATCATTTTAACATTTTCTAAATGTTGGTACTACAAACTCCTCAGCACAAAATATTTGCTAACAAAGCGAAAGCATAAAATTCTCAAAAGTGCCCCTGGAATGCTGCTGGGTGTGCGTCACCAGCTAAGGCAGATAATTGTTAAAACTGACAAGCCGTCAAAGACTTTCAAGCCAGGAAGAAACTGGATGTAAATTTCACAACTCGAGATAATATTTCGATACAAAAAGACAACGGAGTTGACTTTAACTATAACCGGACATTCACAGATGTGTGTGTGGTGTGTGGACTTCACGTGATGCATGAAACCTAACCACTAATAGAAAAGCCGTGCCAGAGACTGACCCAACATAATAGTATTTGCAGGTTAGCAATCTTCAGTTGGTTTTTAACATTGACATCTTACATCCTTAAAACAATCCCTAACTTTACTTATGCCCTAGTAAAGGTCATTGGTCCAAAAAATGAGATGTCCTCGACCAAAAAAAAAGAAAAGAAAATGTTAGATGTCTCAACGAGTCGAGGAAGCTGAGATTCTCTCTTTACTGCTTTGCAAAACTAAATCCTACGCAGATTTAAACCTCAAAATAATGTCGTGTTTACAACAAAAGGTACAACCTGCTCAAAAATTTATGGGCCCTTTCCTCCCAAAATGAACTATGCCAGCCACCCATTAAGCTCCCAGCAAAGATATTGAGGTGGTGACGAGATGCTTGTGTCGTTTACTGGATTCGTACCTTGATGGCTTATCATAGACATCCCCATGGGTGAAAGAAGCGAGCAACGTGGCAATGAGACTATAAGGCCAGTAACTGAGACTTATGATCAATGCCATTGAAGATAAATGTCCCAGACAGTGGCACAAATTGTCTTGTGATGAGCTGTAGTGCAGAAAACAAAAAGAATATCAGCATGTATTCATAAGCAGTACACAACTAAGCAGTTATTGCCAGATAAAGTCACAAACCTTGATGACTTCCTGTGACGCAATTCCTCCAATGAATGCAGCCACTGCATGAAGTTCTGCAGCCCCATACCGGCACATCTCATTGATAAGATCCTCCGTCAGGTTTGAACCATTGCAACCCAAATCATTAAGTAGGGAGACAGTAATCGTCTTCAATCTGGAAATATCCTCATCCATTGCACTGCAGAACATTTATTACAGCTCTATAGCACTAGTACTATTGACAAAATTAGCTTTTAAAACCATTGTTTATGATTGAAATTTCCATTAGGTTTTACCTGTCAAATTGGCCAGGGAAACTGTAGTAGTTAGCAGCAAACCGATCAGCAGCTCGCAGTAGGATGTAAAACCCGGCCGCAATACTGCCACATCAGCAAAAAAGTTCAGCACGAATTTATGCAATGGCATAAATCTCTGGAGTGAAAAAGGAAAAATTGTAGCAATGTGCTATCAAGCTGCCCAGATATAAGAATTATGGCATCATTTTAATATCATTATCTGTTTTCTTTTTTGAAAGTATGGGAGAAGTATCGGATTGATTTTATACCAGACTGAAATTAATTGGAACCTCAAGAATAGAAAAATGAAAGTAATCAAATAGTTCTCGTAGTACCCATATAATTAAACAATTTATGGGAAAGAACTGACTAATTCATCGCCCAGTTTCAAGAATTTGAACCCATTATGAAAAAAATATTCTTAAGACAATTGATATCTGCATGCATCATGAACCTATTTACCACACTTCACAAGCAGGGCTTTCATTGACGGAGACCCACTAGATCAAATTACCTAAAGAATGCACATTTAGGATAGATTACGGTTCCAGAACAATATTTGTCACTCAGAAAAAGGTTAGTACAGTTATGTGTTTTATGGAGAGTGGAGACCAAATCAGAAAACTATTCTGAATTTCAACCTCACTAAAATTGTAGGAGAAAATTTGGCTAGAAAGCTCCGAGTACTACCATTTTATGCACTGTTTGCACACAGGAAATACACAGTTTACATATTGAGATGAAGTAACAAAAGGAAAGAGGCTCGATAGAATTGAGAAAGGGAGTCGAAGAAAGGAAGACTGCCAAATATAAAAGACTGCAAGGAGCTTAGGGAACTGCTTTCCTGTTCATACCAATGTTCATATCCAAAGCAAAAAGAAACCAATACAATGAAGGACTCTTTCTTAACTCAGAAGAGAGATTCCAGAATTTTAGATAAGTTCGTATAACATTTGAAGGATTTATGCTAGTTTATGTAGCTAAAAAAGAACAGGGAATAAGAGCAAATCTAGCAAAACCAACAAATTCCATAATGACATCAGTTAGCAATTAATATTTCAGAAAAGCCTCTAGTACTTCAAAAATATTTCATTATACATCTTACATGGAAGTCCAAGAACACCCACAATCTTCCATTATATAGATCTAGCGATGTTGAAGAAACTTCAAGATCAATGAAAGAAATTCAACCAACTCGAGAGTACATGAAAGTAATAAGGCTAACAATATCTGGTACAGGACTTAGATAATCTCAACTTGGTAACTTGAGGCCAAAATTTAATTGGCATAGTGAAAAACTGACCTACCTAAATCAAAGCCCAAGATCTGATAGCCTAGAAGAACATTGATGGGTCTATGATAGCCTAACACTAAAGATCACAGGTAAAATCCCAAGGTAGTGTTCTATCATGCAATAGTTATACATACCTGTCTTTCTAACCAATTGATTAACTACTAACGAGTTTTAAGGTATACAACTATGCAAGAGTCAAATTTTAATTTGGTGTCCATTGGTAGATCTCATGCCAACTATAGGCGACCTACTAGCTAATTAATAGATTTCTATTATATTCCATCACAAACCTCCTCAAGCCAGAGGCAGCTATAGTGTCATGCTATGCCGAATAGTTCTTGATAATAAATTAAAAGATTCCAAAATACATTTCTTTTAAGTTGAAAAAGAGATTTTATTAACATGCACCAAGGGGGTGCAATTCAAAGAAGGAAAACTAGTTGCATAAAAGAATTATACATTCTTGTATACCACTAACAGAAATATTACAAGACCCTAAAGCCCAAAAGATAATATCATGGAACCCTTTCTTCTTCACCGATGAAATTTGCATTTCAGTCACTTCAAAAGTGCTTGTGTTGTGTTCCTCCAAATAGACCAAATGATTCCAAAATATTGGATGAGCAATTTCTTTACTATTTATTATGTGTGATTGTTAGGATTCTCCCAAAGGAGCTATTCCTTAATTGTTTACCAGGAGAAAGTCCCTTATCTCCAAGGTGTTAATCTTAGGCTTCTTTCAAATTCTTTATCTTCATACCTTTCCTCAAGTGGACTATATAATTTCTCTAAATCCATATTACATCTTTGTTGTAAAAGGATAGTTGAGCATCATAGTATGAGAAGCAAATGCTTCCAAGGCCTGGGACACACCTAATGCTTCAGAGCCAGTTTGTAACACCAGGAGACAAATATGTAAACCAAAAAGGAATTCAGGTCTTCAGCTATTACTACCAGTTTGATAAAAAAAAAAAAAAGAATGATATGCCCTAGGACAATTATGACACTCGGTACTTATAAGCTGATAAATTCTTCTTTGTTTTCTCAATCTGAATGTCTGCAAGTGCTTGAACTTCTCTTCTTATTATAATATGCTCGGTAGCAGTAACAAAGACAACAAACACACACGTTCATTTCTCTCAGTAATCAAGTCACACTTATTCATTATCCTTTCATATGAGATGTCACTAAAAGATACAAGCCATGAGGGTTCATAAATTGTGTGGTTGTGATGTATGCCTATTCTACTTATTTCTTCACAGATTTCTCCATAATCTTTTCATTCTTTGGATTCGATTTATAGAAACTATTCTACTTCTAAACCATCAAAGTAAATAAAACTGTACGCACTAATGCATGGCGAGGAAGATCAGATGCCTCACATCTCTGCAATATTAAAACTATTTTTCAGTAGAATTTACTTTGGTAAAGCCTTCTAATCTCACCTACTGGAATGATTTCAGCATGAGCTGGCTTCTTCTGAAACACGTCTCTCTTGTTTTGCAGTACAATAGAAAAATAAGCAGCAGTCTAGTGAGGATTGTTATTTGTGCTAACTTTATAAGATCATAAATGGAGTTTTCAATACAAATTTTCTAT
The DNA here is from genome assembly GCA_037974665.1 of Ehretia macrophylla. Lineage (NCBI taxonomy): Eukaryota > Viridiplantae > Streptophyta > Magnoliopsida > Boraginales > Ehretiaceae > Ehretia > Ehretia macrophylla. The sequence goes on from CM075768.1 coordinate 12,928,134, forward strand.
CAACGATTTTTCATGAGACAAATATATACATGTACCTATAGTCCTCATCTGTCAGAAACTTCTGCAACTCTGGCTGGGATGGAGAGTTGAACTCATCCTCAATGGGTCGATATCTGCATACCTGCAAGACAAGCACAAGTTATTTGCAGTAAATAACATTAAAAAAAAAATTATGGGCAATGTGCACTTACAGATGTTTGTGAAAGGTCAATTGTGAAATTCTTCCTTATTCTTAACAAGTTCCATTGATATAATTTTCTTCATTACAAGTAAAACAAGTATAGTGAAAAGTTTTCTGATATCAACCAAAGTATTGAATAACAGCATTGCAAGAGAGATTACTTGTCATATCATGCCTTATTGAAACAAGTGCACCTAATATTTTTGGTTCCCTTTTTGTAAGCAAAGCAAGCAGAGAGAAAAGATTTATAAGATCAACCATACAACTCAAGTAACAGGCCAATGAGATACCAAATATAATAACAGAAAAGGAAAAGAAAAAGAGATACTACTTGCATAATGTCAAAATATGAGAAATTCACTTCTCTGAGGAATGTCTTACTAGAAGCATATTTAAAGACTCACTAATAAATAAGGGTACTAAAAAATTCAAGGCGAAAGATAGGGAAAACTAGAAGCTTCAATACATCCATCCTACATCCATCCCATTCCCGGGAAACTGATTGGAGAAAAGAAAAGAGAACAGAAAAATATAAATAATTCTCAACAGTTAAAAACTTACAACAAATATAAAAGGAGAATGATGAAATACGAAAGCATCATGCAGCAAATGTTTCAATATTTCATTTAAGATCCAAAAATTTATTAAACACCAAAGAGGCTCTTAACATGCATAATGTCGATATCTTTATGGATTTGTTGTTGAACAAAACTCATTTAGAATTCCCTAAAGATTATTACAATTAACAAAGTATTGCAAGATATTGAAACACTCACTCTGAGCTTCCTTGCATTTTTACAAAAGCTTTTTATAGTGGCCTTCGGGATGCTATCGGGATCTCGACCAAGTTTCTTTAGAATGTTCCTCACGCTTTGCTCCATAACATTACAATCAGCCTCAGCCTTCGCTTGGTAGATCTTCTGAAGGTTTACATACAACCTGAGATACAGTTCATAAACTCCTCGGTCGTGAAATCACATTTTCATACATTTTTCGGGAGCCCAAGGAGGGGGCTTGGGGTAGGGAAGTAAAATCTAAATGCTTCTCACTCAGTGGAAGAAGTCATATCAGGTATTGATCCTTCAAGAGGTGCCTCCCCACCACCTTCATTCAAAATGAACATCTGCAATGTGAGCAAAAGTTCCATAACAATGCAACTCCAATGAAGCAAAAGGATAAACAACAACTCATAGATCACATACACATATATATTCTTGGCAAAACGATAAAGAGTTCTCTATCAACTTTTAAACTACTTGTTAGCAGATAGTGAACAATGATATATTGAGTTTCTTATGTTGCCTTTTCTTTTCTTTTTTTTCTTTTTTTTCTTTTTTTTTTGCTTTTTATTTTCTTTTAACGCATGGGATGTGATCGGCACAATTCAACAGACAGGAAGAACAAAGAGATTGGTTTCACCGTCTGCCCAAATATCCAATTGTCAATGTAAGTCACATCTTCTTTAAGGCCTCATCTGGGATTGAAGGTCTGAAATTCAAGCTTGCGGAGGAAGCTAGCTTCCCAAGTCAAACTAGAGAGTCATATTGCGCTAGGATAGAGCATATAGAGAGAGAAATAGATGGGTGAGTAGTGTAGTGCATAAGATAAAACTATATCCCAATCACTTACAGGCCCTTTAAATTCAAACTGCTAAAATCAAGAAAGTAGCATCTTAGAGCTAACAGATGCCCAGAGGAAGATGACTTAGAAACTGCATGTGCATTAATTTAGTGACCACTATTACTACTCTTTCTTCTGGACAATCTATTTCAAAAACATTACAACTATAAGTTTAGCAAGGCATAGGACTTATACATGGAAATGGCATTGAAAAGGTTGGCAAAATAAAGTAGGAAGGTAGGGAAAAATTAAAGGGACATTTTAGAGGAGACTACTCGTGATATTAACAACCCCATCCTATTATCAAATATAGAATGCCTAATGTTGGTTCTTTTATTCCCTGGAGTTGTTTAATTGCCAAGATATACATTGACAAACACAGCAAATCAATAAGTCTGAGAAATTTCATTTCCAAACAGTAACTTCAATGTCAATGCTATATTGAATCACATCAGAAGTAGCATAGTTGATTTCTAAAAGAATTTATACTTCTGGGGAAAGAGAAGGGGGAGGCCACAGCCAGGCTTACCTTTAAAGCAGCAACCATAACCCAAAAATCTGACGAGTTGGAATCAACTTCAGCACAGCTATCATTAATGATTTGCTGCAAGTCTGAACCTGGAATAACCAGACATGGTAAAAAGTTAAGGATCTCCTTTGTCAATCTAGTTTAGCACGCACTAAGCAAAAATATCTAGTTTAGCACTTGCAGTGGATCCTCATGACCGAAATCTTAATCAACAATTTAGGAGTCAGCCACTCAGAAAAATCAATGTTTGACAGGAAAAACTTGACCAAGAAGTGTCACACTAGATGGGATCAAAACTACAGCAGACTTAAAGCTAAAAGGAAAAGGACAACAGTAAAGAAAATGGAAATTTTGCAGACACCACTGCCCCATAAAAGACCTCAAAATGAAAGAACATTTATTTGAAAGCACATAACGAACTTTTGTGAATGCAGGAAAAAAGACTTTAGTTGTTAATTTGTTATTCATTGACATGCTGGAAACTCATAAGTAACATGTATTACTTAAATCGGACCATCATATAAGCATAGAACATTATAGGTTAAGCTTAAGCAGAAAGCTTTATCGCAGAGTAGATGAATCTGGGGTGCTTGAGGTAAACAAAATTTAACATCAAACCAATAAGGTTATGTGAGTAACACATCAGTCACTGTTTGGCATATTCATACATCTCTTTCTTCAATCCTTTTCAAGTCTGAAGATTTGCGAAAATGGACTTAATAAAATAAAGACCCACTTTATGTGCCCCCTATTCTCAACCCAACTAGAAGAGACGAGAGAAACAAGAAAAGAGAAGGCCCTGTCCCCTCCGCTTTACTTCCCACCTTCCCTGCTCCTTTTTCAGATCAACCATAACAAACCAAACAAGGAGGGAAAAGGTGACATTATGATGCAAAATTCTTGATGACACAGCAATAAAATAGGGCATCAGTAGAAGGTCTTTTTGGGTTTAGTTGTATGTCAAAGCTTGCAGCTTAAATCCAGAAGTGAATACAAAGATTAAAGTTTGTCCAAAGCTTAGCACAAGGTGGCATTTGGAAAGGTATTGAGAGGAAGAAGATTTTCCAGAGCTGGTTAGGCTGCGAATTCAGAGGTCGGAAACAGGTTGAGCACCCCCTACATCTGCACCACCTACATCTGCACCACCTTAACCCAATTCCAAATCTATGTTACCCAAAACACTGGTTATGTGGCTTGCGGAACAGCAGGGAAATGGAAGTCACTCGCCAGTATAATAAGATGTAAGAAATAGGAGCATGCTTTTATCCTTTAGATCAAACTGTCAATATATTGAAAGTCTTGCAGATGAATATGCTTTTCTTGTCCGATACACAAGGTTCCGTATATAATATAAGAACATATAACTTCAAAAGCTTTACTCAAGGAAATCATAAATGCAGAGTAATATAGATAGAGTTTACAGAATAAATTTCTACAAAATAGTTTGGACTGCAAAAGTCTGTTGCAAGTCTCGAAGGTACAAAATCTGGAAAAGCATTCCAGTTCAGAGTTCAATAGGGAGTAAACGGCCCACCTATATAGACTTCCTAGAGGCTTTTGTCTGAAGCCCATTCTAATTGATTGTCATTTCATTCAACAGGGACCCAAAGAATGATTTGATACTAATGATAACATATTACAATTTGAGTTATGTAACTCAAAGTAATAGGAATTGGTACATTAGAATGCAATGTTTTCACATTTGATTCCTTTCAGTGCTAGTGTAGGACATGAAATTTACAAACTGTTACTACTCATCTTCACTTTTAATTTACTGTGGCTTCAATGATGTTGGAAGAAAAGGTCACTTACCGTGGCTATATTTTGTAATATTATATTCCTAGAAGGTAGTACAGGAGCACTCACTTTTTTTTTCTTTTTTTTTTTTTTTCTTTTTGCTTACCTCTTCCACTTGAATTTCCCGCCCCGCGCGCAAGACTCAGGAAGTCATTTTGATTTGGTTGCTAGCAGAAGTAGCACGCTAAAGAGCAAAAGTTCGGGTCATGTTCTGTCACTTACCTTGTCAGCCCAAAATCTTCATCTCAGAAATCAATCACAATAACCTAAGTCGGGGCCTACAGGAGTTGGTATCATTAAAAACGCTAAGATCTTCCATGGCCACCCCCTTCCTTTTTTTCCATCTGCATTGAAATATCTTCTCGTTCGATTCTTTTCAGTGCTAGTGTAGGTCATGAAATTTACAAACTGTTACTACTCATCATCACTTTTTTGTACTTTTTTTCTAATTGATTAAGGGTTCAATTATAATGGAAGACAAGGTTACTTATAGACTATATTTTCTAATATTATATTCCCAGTAAGGATGCATATATGATATACATAGTACTGAAGAAAATATCTTGAACGAAGTTTTAGTGGTAATAATTATGACATTAGTTCTGTGACTTTCTATACTTACTAATTCCTCGAGGAGCAAATACTTTGAAGGAAGCTTCCATAGCTTCTTTATAGTTGTCTTCATCTGGTGAAATCATCCTTGATTTTATTAAATCCTAACACACAAGACGACATTCAAAACCCCTTAGCAAATATAAATAAAATGAAAGAGATCAAAACATAGAAAGAAAGATGAAATCTATATGCAAACCTTAAATTGTTTCTTCTCTTCCCTGGTTGATGGCAGGCTACCATTATGACTTTCGGCCCACTCCATTGCCATCTTAACAAGAATGATGACATATGGTGTATGCTTATGACTGACAGGATCTAATGTGTTCAAGTCCATTGATTCTGCAAACCTGTCAGGGATAGTACTGCAATCAGCATCATACATGCAGGGCATTCAATTCATAGGTCATGCAGATTAATAACAAATATAGAGAATTCAGGAAATGAAAGTCAATTATGTGGAAAAAATAAACCTTCTGAGCTCTGGCCATGGGTTATTTAACCGGAGATCATCCAAAAAATGATCAGGCTTTGATTCAATCACTGTGTGTTCCTGCAAGAAGAGAAGGTAATCCTTGCTTCAGTGATATGACAAAAATATTCGTAAAGCTCCAGAAATTTCTGATAACATGTTTTCTAGCCATATGAAGAATCTTCTTTCTCCAAGAAAATGCATTCAGCAAGCCAATCCATAATGATCTGTAAAGCCAACACATAACAAAATTAAGCCATACAATTCTGCACTACCTTCACACTGATCCGCACAAAACCAGTCAGGCCATAAGATCGTGCAAATATCAACTTAACATTTGCCTCTCCACAGATCCGATCCAACTTCACCATTGAATCTTCAACGAGCTTTATGCAGCATAGGGAGTTGTCAATAATCAACCATACCATATCATCTAACTTAAACTTGTATGACAAGTCCTAAGTCTAACCTGCGTCGCAACTACCAAGGTATACTGAGAGAAGAATGACGGGTTTGTCTCAATTAATGTCTCAGGATGCTCCTCTATAAACTTGGCTTTAACAGCATCATTTAGCTCTTGGAGAAATGCACACACACATTTTGCCTTCGATTGTCCAACACTTGATTCATCCACTGTCACCATACCAAACAGTAAGAAGAAATTGGAACCACACACAAAAAGACAGACACCAAAGAATACATGCATATGGTATAAATGTTTAAAATGATATACATACCCATAAAGTTGTTTCCGAGGTCACCCACTTCAACTTTAGAACCATCAACCACAGTGATACTTCCAACCCCTCCAAGCACAAGATTCTTCAAAGTCTCAGAACCAGTAGGACCACAATTCAACAAGCATATACTTGCTTTCTCGAGGGCAGCTTGTCCTTGCTCACCCCATATCCTTCAAACAAAACAATTTTTTTCATTTCTGTTCTACTTAAAAAATCAGTATAATCAAAGCTAGGACCAACATAAAATGACCTCAAAATGCGCATGCATGCAAAGATTAACATAATAAACTTTAAATCTGGTCAAAAGCTCGGGTACATTTTCTCATTGAAATAAATTATTCCTTTTGGTCAGTTTTGCGGACTCACCAACTCTTCTACTGGGATCAGTTGATATCCTAAGCACTTCAAAACCCAAGACACATCAATCTTATATTATGAAGTTCTAAAGATATGTAAATTTGACACCATTAGAATGGCCCATCCACAGAACTCCAATAAATTAACTCATTAACTCTCATACCCACGGCACAAAATCACGCGCCGCAAACGAGACTAGTGGTCTAAACTTGAGAATAACTATCTTGGGCTCAAATCCACTAGCTCAAAATGGTTAACCCAAGTTATTACTCAAACCCACAACACTAACTTATAACCACTCTCATATTATGTCTCACATCAATGTGGGACATCACATTAACAAAAAAGAATAAACCCCTTCGCTTATAGCTGCTCCTCCCAAACTAACTGCACAATGTTGTAGTTTTTGCTTATTTACTCCGATATGTGAATAATACAAAGTGCAATAGCATAAAATTATCAAATACGATTATAAACATGGGCCACAATATCTTCTTGAAGTCAAATGCGCGGTATTCATTCAACTTCATCAATATCGACTTACATTCATAATTCATATTCAGTTGAACAAGTTTTGCCTCGTATACATTCACACCATGAACTGAAGTCAATAAATTAACAAATCCACTGACAGCTACTTCCATGCACGACGGAATCAATTTACTATATGAAGTATAAAATAAGAGCTTGATTTTCATTTTTTCCAACCTCAATTTCGACAGCCATCTAGAATCTTCGGAAATTGAATTTGTCAATTACTTTTCAATCCATTAATGAAATTCAAATCAATCATTTCATTACTTAAACACTTCCGCTAACATTCTTTACAATTGAAAAAAGAAAATGTATGCGTGTTGATACATAATAAATAGTATTTCTAATAAATAGACAAAGATGCGTTTGTGTCTGCGTAAAAAGCAAAATAAAAACAATTTATTTACATTATGCGTACATACATTAGCGTATATAATATGCACGTAGCATATCACACAAATACTTACCTATATGTATGTGTGTGTGTGTGTGTGTGTTTTTTTTTCCTACACTTCACTTAGGGTTAAAAATGAAAATTGTGGAGGGCAAAAAGGAGTGAGAAATGTAAATAAGGAAAAGAACAAGGAGATGAAAATAGATTTAGAAAATAAAAAGAGAGAAAGTGTGTACCTGAGCTGACGATCATATTTGGTTTTGGGTTCCGCCATTGCTCTCTGCGAGCTTTTTCTCTGCTTTGGCTTTGCTCACTATTAAAATTGGGCAAACACCAAGCCGTGGATTTTTTAGAGGACAAATAAGTTTTGGGTTGGGCGGTTACGGTACAAATGTTGGGCCCACAATAGGCGGACATTTGGATTCCACAATGAAAAGGAAAGTCTCACCTTGTTTAGGGGGAAATTTTGATAAAAGGAAAGAAAAGGAAACGATAGAATCATACAGGAAATGAGAGAATAAGATTAAATTATATTTAGATTCGAAAATGATATAGAGAAAAGTATGTAAAGAATTATAAATTTTTTTGTTTGAATTAAAAAGAGGATGAATGTCAAGGATAGATTTTATGGACAAATTGACTTTTATGTCCTTTTCAAATTTAGTTTTTTCATGTAGTGATTATGAAGGTCAAAATAATCATCACAATAAGAATAACTTTCTCCTCCCTCCATTTGACCCCAAATAGGATTGATTCAATTTTTTCTATAGGTGGGGGTACACCAATACCGTATTCATCCTTTTTCCTCCCAAGCCAAATAGGTAAAAAGACTAAATCTCTCCCCCCGCTACCACTCATTTCTTCCCCTTCCTCCTAATCCAAACAGAATATAAGTATCTTCGCATAATATTATGATTTTATGAATCGAGATTTACAATTGTGACTGTTCATGTCATTTCATTCTTAACATCATAACTTTATGAGCCGAGATTTAGCGGTTGCAATTGTCCATATTATTTTATCATAATTGTATCAACAATTCATAATTATTGAATTTCGTTTATAATATTATTATGTTATGATTAGATCCATTCACAAAAGAAAAAGGAAACTGATGTTGAAGAAAAATATTTAAGTAAAGAAAAGAAAAGGGGTTCTCTCGTTTGGAATTTAAAAAAATAATAATAGTAGAAATGAAATGTAAAGATTTTATGTTGCTTGGTTGGATTGGAGAGGATAATTTTAAATAAAAAGTTATTAAAATACCTTTTATGTTTATTATTATGTTGATTATTTAATTAAAACTAAGTAAAAGTATTAAAAATAAATAAACTACTTCACTCATGATCAACCTTTCATTTTCCTCCATGCATAAAATCTCAAATTGGGAGAATTTCAAAATCATTTCATTAAATAATTTCTAATCCCTTTATAACATTTTTTTCACTACCAAAACCCAATATAAACAAAGGAAATAATTCCCTACCTCCCTTTCATTTATTTTTCCTTTAAAAAGTGCAATCCACACACTATGTTAGGTTTTTTGTCTTAGTTTTAAATAAAGTACTAAAAGAAACTTGTTGCTCATAAAGCACCAAGAAATCTCTATTTTAATTTCATAATTAAAGTAGGGCGTCAAAATACATTTTATTCTCTTATTCTTCACTTTTCACTCCTTATATTTGGAAAAATGGTTGCTTTATCTCACTTCTTATCATCTTTTAATTGTTTTGTCGTCTTTTATATTATAATTTTTATGTATTAGGCTTTTTAGTTACAACATAGTTATAAAATTTTCATCTTTGATTTTATTTAAGAGGCGAAAGTATATTTTAACTTTATGCACTAGATTTTCAATAAAGTATATGTTGGCCTAAAAAGCTTATAATCTTTATTATGATAATAACAAAACATCTTAATTATGATTTAGAATTCTTATTTGAATCTTGGGTAAGTTATTCAGTCCATCAACGTAAGATTATCTCAAGCAAAGCCTACATCAACATGTTCATTCAAAAGGATCAAAGGTTATCTTCAAACTATTGGATCAAAGCCCAAACAGAAATCATATCAAAGTCCAAAAGGTATTTTTATTCAAATGAAGTCTCTCATAAGGAATCAAGCTATGAATACCCGAAGAAAAAGACTTGTCAACTCAAAGAAATAAAGTTGAAGATTCGACAATAAAAAGGGAGTTACAAGGAAGGAGACATAGCGATATAAGTGGTACAGGCTAATAAAATGTTGTTTGCCTAAGTATGACTCGTGTAGCTCATAATCTCTCTAAAAAGTTTTTCATAAAATTTTTATTTGCAAAATATCCTTTGAACATATATTTTCAAAAGGTCATTACAAACTCATTTTTGAAAAATAAGACTTTTTGGACTTCAAACTCTTGTGGTATAAAAATTGTTCTATATCTTTTTAAAGAGTTTTTGAAAATATTTTGAGATGTTAAAAATGCTAAAAATATTTTTTTATAAGTGTCCTCAAAAGTGTCCAAATACTTTATTATTTAACAAATTATTTTGGGGCTTAAAGAGGTCACTTTTCAGTATTTTAAGCATCCGAGTGTTACTAGCTTCGTCCGGTCGCCAGGATCAAGGCCCCACCGCCCAACACACAGCTCTGGACCGGGCGTTACCTGCCCCATCCGGTCGACCAGATGAAGGGCTCAGCGACTGGATGGCTTAACGGGAAAATCTGAAATTTTTGCATTATATCTGTTTTGTATCTAACTTTTTCCTCTTTTTAAGCCATGCTCTCTCACCATCTCAAATACCTCTCCAAGCCTTAATCTTTAGATTTCTAAGCTAATTCAAAGAACATTTCATATGATTTTCATTGAGAAATCTTGAGCTATCATTTTCATATCTTTGAGCATTCAAAGTATTCTTCAATTGTAATATCAAACTCAAATAAGAGTTACAATTGTTATTCATATTATCACACAATCTTTGTAATACACGCTTTCACATAGATTGAGAGAATCATAGTGAGAAGAAGTATAGTAGGTTAAACTTCACCTGCACTTGAAGGAGCTTGTGTAACTCTTGTGGACTCAAGAGTAATTGTAGTTAATTTTTGCTTCACCAACATTTGAAGAAGCATCTTAGTGAAGAGTTGTTAAATCCTAAGGGAAGGGAAGATCTTAGGTGGTGGACTAGGCCTCCGGGAGTGTGAACTACTTGAAAATTATCGTGTTTGATTTTTCTTACTCTACTCTCGTTATTTTCAAGTCATTTACCTTCGTGTGGATATTGCTCATATTAACTGTTTGAAAATTATTGAGTTATCTATTTGGAATTTATTTTTGAAGTTTTAATTGCTTATCTAGTGTTATATACTTGTGTACTCACTAAGTATTTGATAAATTGCTTACAAGAACTTCTAGAGTATTATCATCTTTCACTAGACATTATTTCCGCATCAAGAATTTTTAAATTGCTTAACCTTGCCAAACAACCTAATTCACCCCTCCCTCTTAGGTTATCAAGGACCAACAATATAATTATTACATAAAATAATTAATAGCAAACCAAATCAACCACTTTTCCACTAAGTGGGATTAGCTATATAGATATGTCAATGCTACTAATTCCTATCAAGAATCGTCTCCTCTGTTAGTTGCATATAAGTGAGATCTCGCTTTAGTGTCTCTAAGCAACTCATCTTCGGTCTTTCTCTACTCCTCATCGAGGTACTATCTCCATATATTCGCATCTTCTAATAGGTACGTCTATGGATCATCTTCTAATATGTCCATACTATCGTAGATGAGTCTCCCTTATTTGATCCTCAATCGGGGCCAACCTTATTTCTCCTTGTATCACCTCGTTCCTCATTTTGTCTTTCCTGATTTTGCCACATATTCATATCAACATTCTTATCTCTGCCGCTAACATTCTATGAACATCATGATACTTTATTGCCCAACACTCTAAAACAAACAAAGACAGCTAGCTTAATCACAATCTAATTATAATACTTTCCTTTTAGTTTAAGTGAAATTTGTTCACACAAGATTTCAGGAGCACTTCCCACTTCGTCCATCCCGTCTTAATTCTATTATCAATATCCTTATTAATCTCTCCATTTTGTTGCACTATGGAATCAAGGTATCTAATTTCCCTTTTTCATGTAATCTTTCTAATGTCAATCTTACTTCTAACTCACAACTCAACCTACTCTTGCTAAACTTACATTCCATATACTCCCTTTTTTATCTGCTTAGCCTGAGTAATTAATAATACCAAAAAATTATAATATTGTTTTAGTATTCTAATAACTTGTCTTTACTGCTTCAAGATGGATTTGCAAAGTGGTGGAAAGAGTATGTCTTTGAGAATATAGTGATTAGAAATAATATAACCGTTGAAAAAAATATAGATCTTTTAAAATTGAGTAAACGACTTAACACTCCTCTGTATATTATCAAAAGTGTACAATACTCCCTTGTGTTTTGAAACGTAACTGATTACCTCTCTGTGTTTTATAAACGTAGTTGAATACCCTATTTGTATTTTAAAATGTAGCTGATTACTCCCCTATATTTTAAAATGTAGTTGAATATCTCCCATGTGTTTTTAAAAATGTAGTTGGATACCCTCTTCTGTTAGAAAAATCGTTCATTTTAGCAGGGGTATCCAGCTTCTTTTTTAAAAACATAGAGGGTATTCAGCTATGTTTTAAAACACATGGAGTATTGTGCACTTTTGACAAAATACAAGGGATTTTAAGTCGTTTACTCTTTAAAATTTAATGTTGACACGTAAAAAAGTAATAACAAAATTCTAGTATACTAGCTAAAATAGGGAGTGTTATCAATGTAAAAATTGAAATAAAAAGCTTCCTAATATAGCAAAATTCAATTTTAATCTCTACAATAAGTGAAAAAATAAAAAGTTAATGGTGCTTATTACCACTATTTTAGATCAGAAGAAAAAGAACAACATTGTAATCCAACTTGGTTGCTTAAAAACATTATAAAAAGAGTAGCTTTGTTGGTGGTTTTGTTTACTGTTGTATCACTTTAATTTTAAGGACTTTATAAAATGTCTTTCGATAATTATTTATCGAGCCATAGTCGTAGATCTATATCGACACATAGATAACCACTGAAATATTTTTCATACCTATAAGATTGTTAACCAATTGCTATCTTGTGATTTGGAAAACTAGTAGTAGATATGACATAAGCACACACCACATACAGGAAGTTTCCTAATTTTCTAGTGTATAAATTGCTTTTAAGATTTTATTCCAATTTTGCTTTCTTCGTTTTTCTCCCTTTTCCTTTTCTCCTTTTCTTTTTCCTTTTCCCCTCTCTCTCTCTTCCTGGTTTCTTTTGCTCACTTCATACACTTTATATGGAACACACACAACAACACACCAGGCCGATACACAATACTCATGTACAAAGGATTTTAGATCTCAAAAGAGAATTGAGGACATAGAACAAAGAGTCCAAATTTTACCTTGAAATTGGTAGAACTAATTTTTGTTTGTATTAAAATATATCGAGTGTTTTAATTTTCTTTTAATTAACTACTTGATCTCTTTAAAATGTATTACTTTGGTATATACCTTAATGACAAGGACGATATCTGCAGTATTTGTATGTAAGAAACTGCTTCCATCCGGCTACTGCGGACATGACCAGTTGAGAGGGCCGGACATGACCAGTAGCTGGATAGGAGCATTCATTACCCCCTTAGAAAAGATGAACAGCATGGAGAGGGCAACGAAATAGATTGAAAAAAGCAACAAACAGGATTGATGAACTATCTCCCCAGAGAGATGAGCTTTTGACTGAAGGGTTGAAGCTATAGAATGAACTACTATCAAAGATCAAATTTTGAATAAGAATTTGGACAAATTTATATATGACTATTTAGGAAATAATGGAGTTCATCAAGAAGTTTTTTCAGGTTGTTACCCCCCCGCCTTCACTTCCAACAGAGCATAGAAGTTGGATGTCGCATAGATCTATCGTTTGATTTCCAGAAGAATCTGAAGATTATGGAGGGCATCTGGGCAGATAGAGTAACACATCAAGGAACGGTTAGATGAATTTGACAACATGGAAGCAGCAGATGCAACTTACTATCGAACGAGCCAAGATACTGCAGAATCTGCAGAGAAAGTTTCAAGGATCTGAGGGATTTCTATTATCATTACAAAGACGCAAAACAGACAGTGAAGAAAGTGGAGCAGAGAGTTTAACTTCCATATTTTCTATTACTGAATCAATGTCGCAAGAGAAATTTAGAACATAATGGAAGGGGACTTCACAAAATGTTTAGTAAAAGCTATGGATACTGACATAAAAGAGTTACAGAACATCGTGAAGGAAGACACGATACACAGAGATCTTCATGACTTTTATCTCAAAATTCAGTTGGAAGCAATATAAGTAGGAGTATACGTACTGTGGCTACATCAATATAATGATCAAGGTTTTGCAGATTTCGCGAGGAACTAAACAAGATTCTGAGAGATTTGACAGAGCTCTTAGATGATCAATCTCGGATCTCCCTTACGCAGTTCCCATTTTAAAGATTTCCTTAAGAATATCTCTTCTTTAGGATCTGCATTTGCAATCCTAATGCACATTGATTTTGTATGTTCCAAAGCTACATGGTTTTTCACAAAGCCACACGCACAAAGAGCACCAAGAATATTATAGGCAAACAATTTTACCAATCACAGCAGAGTTCTATTGCATAATATTTTAGAAATAGAAGATATTATCGGATCATACACACATATCGTTCATGCTTAAAAGAATATCATGCAAGACGATACAATTATGCTTAACTTCATCATCTCTCCATTCATGGAATGCATTGAGCATCAATTAGTGAACAGAGAGTTATTAGTAGCTCAAGCAAACTCAAACCACAATCAAATTCTTTCTACCAAGCTTACTAATTCTTAAACACAATGAACAAGCCAGCTCAACCCCGAAAGTTCACTTGCAGCTTAATTCTAGAACATCATTCGCGAATTAACTACAAAATTAATTACGATAAACACATTCATTCAGCAATCAAAAATGAAACACAGAGGAAATGCTCCATTGTTCTGTTATAGATGAACAATCATTTAAACCTACTTGAATTGCAGCCATCTGAACGAGCTATAAATTTGCGAATAGATACGCTTTAAATGGCACAATTACAATCATTAGATTTTCACAATCAAACAAGCAAATAGTTACTAAAACCGGGGACTAGATCCTCTCGTAATGCTGTGTCTCATAATGTCACAACATTACGAGAGATATCCAACGATGATAAATTGGAAATGTACTGAAAATTATTTATCTGATCAGCACAATAAATGTTCCAAATCCCTTCATTATCAGTGCATCAACACAATCGTTACTATTAATTATTTCATAACATTATAACATTACGTGAGAAAGCCCATTTCCTAAAACCAGTATCTAAAAATTAATGAACAATGTAGATCAACGAATTCGATAATTGATACAGTTTCCAATAGTAACAAATTAATTCCAATTTGCATAAAGAAAAATAATTACCATTCACGAATCTAAAAATTTAACAACTAATCATTTTTATTACTGTATGTTAATACATTTGTCTATTCAATAATTTCACATAGTTCAGTAAATGAACTACAGACTCTAACAACAGCATTTCTTTACATTTTTATTTTTTATTTTTTTAAGTCAATGAGCAACAAGAATATCATTAACACTGCTATTACTCAACAAGTCTATAATCGGGCCGGAAGATTCAGCAACCAGGCCGGGGCTAGACGGGGAGAAGAAGACAGATTTGGCGGCAACAAGCTTCTTTCTCAGAGGACAACGCGGGCTGCAGATCCGGCCCGTGAAAAAACAAGGCGGTTCATCAGTGGGCCCGGTTTGTTGGACCGGGGACCGCGAAGGAGAAGAGATCTGGGACGACTTGGGCCGGGGAATGACTCGGTGAGTTCGGGCGCTGATTCGCGAGTCACGGAGTTGAGCAAGCGCGCCGGGCTTGAGGTAACGGAGGTAGTTGGTGGGAGAGGATCTTTTGGTGCGGCGGTTCATGGTTGGCGATGGACGCACGATTGGAAAAAGTGTGTGCGCGTGTGTGTGTGTAAGAGAGAGAGAGAGTGGGGTGCGAGGGAAATGTGTGTGTGTGTGTGTGTGTGTGTGTGTGTGTTAGAGAGAGAGAGTGGGGTGTGAGGGTTGTGGGGTGGCTTTAAAATGGGGGAAGAAGGGAGAGGCGGGAAAGATGAGGATGGGGGAAGAGCGGGAGGAAGAGAGAAATTGGAGTGGAAAATTGTATTATTTTTCATAGGAAAAAATTCACATTTAATTCCTATTGTTTGCAAAGTATTTTAATTTAGTTTTTATTATTTAAAATATTTTAATTTAGTCTTTATTATTTTATTAAAAATTTTAATTTCATCTTTATTGTTTAATATGTTTCAATTTAATTTTTATTATTTTTTAAAAAGTTTCAACTTCGTCCATATTATTTTTAAAAAATTTTAATTTCGTCCTCATTATTTTCTTAAAGTTTTAAATTCGACCCTGTTATTCAAAGACTAAATTAAAATTTTTTGAGAAATAATAGGGATGAATTTAAAACTTTTTAAAAATAATATGGACGAAATTAAATTTTTTTGGAAAATAATAAGGACGAAATTAAAAACTTTAAACAATAGGGATGAAATTGAAACTTTTATGAAAACAATATGGACTAAATTGAGACATTTTAAAAAATAAGGACTAAACTGAGACACTTTACAAACAATAGAGACTAAATATGAGATTTTTTTATTTTCAAATTACAATAATATGGGAGAGGCGCGAGATCCTTGAGATCATGGTTTACGAGCATTTGACTATTCTATAAGGCTATCATTAATAGAGTCTCTATAATGGGTCTCTATCCATCATTTTAGAGACCCATATAGAGACCAAGATCAATTTTAGAGACCTGCTTAGAGATCAAGGCAAAAAAACTATTTTAGAGACCTATTTAGAGACCAAGATAAAATAAAATAAAATTTGAGTCTATAAAATTGAGTCTCTATATTGTGTTAATTTTAATTTTACATAATAATTTGATTATGTGTTATTTTTTGTTGTGTGTTACTTTTTTTAAATTAATTGTTATTTAGATTGTCTCAAATTTTTTAATGAATATTTTAAGCAAAAAATAAATAAATTGCGACGAAGATAACATTTAAAAAATTAGGATTACGTTTAATTAAATTTATACTCCGAAGTGATCTTATTCAACATGTGTGGAACGAATTTCGTGTAAGAAATCTAAATTTGTAATCTCATTATGCAATCTCAAATTGTATTCTGAATTTGTATTAATATTAAAAAAACTCGTGTTCAAACTAATTCAATTAAAACATATATTTAACTAATTAAAATATGAATTACAAACACAAATTTTGCTAACTAATACAAATACATCTATGGTTCTTCGTTAAGTGAAGTCATATTAGGATGATATACGTCACTATCAAAGTTAATCGAATGTGATGCCCTTTTTGTCATAATTGCATTTCGTTACTCAATCATCCACACTCTTCTAGCCGGAGTTTCGATTGCCGAAGTCTTCGTCATCATAATCTTATAATCATTAGAAGTTTCTAAACTCTCTTTGTACTCCTTTATCGTTTTTGTCATGTATTTCGCTTGTTCATTAAGATCTTCCGCAATGGCCTTACCCTTTGCTTGTTTTCTAGCCTTTTTGTTTCCAATCGGCCTTGACGATCTCGGGGTTTCTGGCACTGACTCTATGGGAACGTCATTGTCAAGAGAAAAATTCGTCTCGGGTGGACTCATATTTATCATTGGACTCGCAACATCAATTATTGACTGCCATTTTTTTCCGTGTTGTAAAATTGACCAACAGTGTTTGAGGTTGAAATTATGACCCATAGCTGTGTATAAGAGTCTTGCGTCATCCATCTACAAAACAATTCAATATCTCTCAAAATTTAATTTAAAAAATTGTTAAGTATTAAATACAATATACTCTATAAAAATACAATATATAGTATTAAAAACTCACATTGTCAACGACATTTGCTCCGCTCCTTGGTCTCATATTTACTTGAGTAAGTCACTCCGCAAATTTTGTGCATTTTTGGTTTATTTGCGTACATCGAGATTTAAGGCTCTTTGTTGTTCTTTTTTCACTTGGATTGTTGGGAGGGGTGAAACTCTTCATATTTTTGTAGAACTCGATTCCACATTGTTCCCGATGTTTGATTTATCCCGATCAAAGGATTTTCGCTAATCGCGATATAAGCCCAGCATAAAGCCTTATCATCTTCATGCATGAAATTGCGACCCCTAGAAATTCCGTCCGTACATTCCATAACTGCTAATCCATAAAAAGGAAAAAATGATAGTTAGGTTGATTTATTTAAACATATACTAATAAAAACTAATAAATAAAACTATATTTTAAAAAAATATAAGTGCCTAATTTAAAAAAAAATAAACCCTAACTACAACTAAAAAAAAATCATATAATTACAATTAAAAAAAATAAAAACAAAAATAAAAACATATAAAATATAAAGGCTAAAAAAAAAAGTTTAATTACAATTGAAAAATAACCAAACCAAAAAAACTAAAACAAAAAACAAAAATATAAAAAATATTATTCACTAAAAAAGTTTACCAAACCAAAAAACTAAACTAAAAAAATAAAATACAAAACCCTAATTAAATATATTAAAAAACTTAATTAAAAAATATAATTAAAAAAATAACCTAAACTAAAAATAAATAAATAAATAACCTAAACTAAAATAACATTAAAAAATAAAATACAAAAACCTAATTAAATATAATAAAAAACTTAATTAAAAAAAGTAACCCTAACTATCTCCCCCCTCCCCCCCCACACACACACTATCTCTTTCCCTTTCCATTTCCCACTGCCCCCACCGCCGCCCCCCACTCCGCACTGTCCCACCGTACCGCCGCCCCCCACTACGCAGCGCCCCACCTACGGATCCCCTCCCATCTCCTTTTCTTTTCTTACTGTCCCCACCGCCGCCCCCCACTGCCCCCACCCCATTCCCTTCCCTGCTGCGGCGCTGCCTTCCCCCTCCACCACCACAACTTTTTTTTATCTTTATATTTACCTTCTTTTTTTGTTTGTCGAACAAAATATGAGCTTTTTGTTTCAAATTTTTGGTATGTTGAAAGATTTGTGATATGTGTTGATAGATTTGTGAGGCTGTTGATGGTATTTTTTTTCCAGATTTGCTCGCATATATACAAAAATTTCAACGGTTCAATTTTTTTTTTCCAGCTTTGTAGAACGTTCCACCGGCTCTATTGTCAAAATTTGTTGGGTTGTTTTTTTTTGTTTTTGTTTTCTTGTCAGATGAAAACAAAATTCTTTAATTTTTTTTTTAGATCTGACGATCTGACTTTGTCAGGTTGTCAAATCGTCAAATGCTTCAAAATGGAGACTCATTTTTGTCTTCTTGTGTAGTCTCCATTTCTTCAACAAATTTGTTGAAGAAAATGGAGACTATGTGCTATTTTGGCTCCTCAAGACTATTGTGATGTCATTTTTTTGCCAAAAAGTGTCAAATAGTGTTTTAGAGACTCTCATTAGTGTTGATTTTCCTTAATGGAATCTCCAAAAACAGCAATAAGTGTTGTTTAGAGACTCCATTGAGGATGCCCTAATACACTAATGCATTTTATAGGAAGAAAGCATAATGAGTTGTGATTGAATTAGGTCACTATACAGACCATCTCATAGTGTATTTCACTAGATTTGTTAAGTGTAATTAGTGTACTAAAGAGGTGTTAGTTTCAGTTTGAGAAATCTGATTGACTCGCTCGATTAAATTTATGTAACTAGTTGAAAAGTTGGATGGATAGAAATAAATAACTTGAACTAGATTAAGTAGATAGATTGTATTAGCGTACTACTCAATCTAGGGCCTTATTGTTTGCTAAGTCATTTTTTTTTTGATTAATCAAGACACTAAGACTAGTATGTAATAAGTTCAATATAACTTGAACTTTTTCATCTTCTGTTAAAGTTGTAACTAATTCAACATAAAACTAGAAGAGTGAGGACCTTTTCATTGTGGTACAGAAGTAAATTGACTTTTTGCACATTGTGTTTTCAGAGGTTTTAAAGAGATTCATAATACTAACGTTTTTTTTGAAAAATCAAAATTTTTCTCACTTCTAAGTAAACAAATATAGGAAGCAAGAGTTCCAAGTGACACAAGTTATTGGTAAAAGCTACACTCTCCACCCAAAAGATTGTGTATTCAAACTCCCACTATCCTTTATCTGTTGTAAATAGTGATCACTCCTAAAAAAAAAAAAAGAACATGTAATATAAGTACATATTTTTCCTTGACCAACCTGTTATTCTCCTAAGTTTTTTCTTTAGCTATATAAGGCAAAAATAACTTTCATCCATCATATTCTCATCACTCATATTTAATCCATCTAGTTTTCGTCAAGCCTATCAATTATGTAAAACTAAAAAGAACAAAGAAAAAAAGGAAAAAAAGGTAAGATGAATGGCCAAGCTTGTATATTTAGGTACAACTCATACAAGCTTCAAATGGTTAATAGGGTGAAGAAGCTTTACTTCTCATATACTTAATCTATGAAAGTTCCAAATTTTCTTAATTTATGTTGTATTAAATGTATTGGCCAAAATTTACCACGATCCAAAAGCAATCTTAGGTCAAAGGAAGTCCAAGACAATATGGTAAAAGTAGTGGCCAAAATTTAGCACTGGACCAAATTGACGTGGTCAGATAGAAACTGGGCCTAGCACCTAAGACAATTGCTCATACAGGTAGCATGTTGGACAATAGCTCCTACACATTTCCTAGACGACTAAACTAGCTGCCATAAGAATTCATGGAACTGGCGCATGTTTGGAGAAACAAATTATTGAGAAGGTTTTTACGAATGTTAAGGACAAATTTTTTTTACAAAATAAATATGTCAATAGTGTACAAAATAGATCGCCTTGCTTTTCATGACAAATTATCTGTTGTTTATCATAGTTTACCAAGATGAATCTTTATACAAGCAAAATGAATAACACATTCAATAGACCTTCATAGGGGAAATGCACTTGACAAGAAAGACTTGCCTATATTGAACAAAATATTGGTAAACTTTACAGGTTCATCTCTAGTTCATAAAAAAATCAATGATGAAAGGACACTTCAAGAAGATATCTATATTGTGTTTTTGTTAGTTAATGGTAGGCAAGTGATGTTGGGAAATATACATGATAATTAAAATTAATTATGCAGCGGAAATTATACATGTATCTGTTCACGATTATTAACGCAGATTTAAAATACAGATAATAAATTTAATCTAATTAAATTAAATCCGTGTAAGTTTAGGATTACCTTTTGAAGCATAGAACAAGGAAGAATCTGAAGCAAGCTCCCCACGTGTGAAACCTCCAAGATTGATCCACACAGAATCCGTGCTTGTTAATTGGATCTCACCCCTATTAGATTTTTAGAGAAATCCTATATCTATTCTGACTTATGAACTGTGCTAGCTTTTCCTGACAGAATAGTACAATATATTGGAAACACATATGACCTAGGGTCATATTTGGACTGGTCTTAAGTTAACCAGTCTTGGGTTTCATAATAACCAGATCATTATCCAATCTCTACGAGCCCGATTAAATTAAGATTTAGGGCGATCGTAAATTTAATTTAATCTTTTTCTCTAATCCAATTAATCTGCAAATTTTATTTGTGTGTGACTTCTCGGGTTCACCATTAATCGGTAGCGAACAATTAATTCTACTAATTAATTCAATTAGAACTCTTTCTAATTAATTTGCAAATCACGAGTGACACCTAGTAGTATATCACAACTACCCAATTAAAGATGAAGTGCAAATATGCGACCCCATTAGTAATTTCTATGCAATCAAATCCTACTGTCTTAATTATCCGGATCGAGTCAGAGCTATGGATCGGGTCGTTAAACTCTATTACTCGATCATATGCCAAAATCCAATTAATTAGTAACTAATGAATAATCTGTGGAACGACTTCTACTATTCCACCTTGGCCAAGGATTTCAAGTCACTTAATTAATTAGATTGCATAGAATTCCCAGTTGACAGTTCCTATATCTACACACACATTTCTCCATGACGGAATAGATTATAACCACTGAATACATTGTCTAATCCGTGATTAGGACTAGCTTAATTGCACCAGCAAATCATGATATTCCTAATCATGACATAATCGTAGTGTTTCAAGTTTGAGGATTAATCGCTTGATTACATAATACAATGAATTATTGACATTCCATGTAATTCATTTTATTGGTGATCAAGTCTAGTGACTTGTTCGTAACAAGCACTTATACATCTACTATAACGACATGAGACTAATCGTCTAAATTAATATCTTATATAATTTGGTTAGTAGACTGTAATTCGATCTATCCGAATAAATTAACGTCCAATTAATTTATCCTATGATCGAGGACAACTTTTAGAATATATTTGTGAATATAGATTTCATTACTTATATCCTTACTCCTAAGGATGAAATCTATAAATAATAATCTAAGGACTTTATTTATTTAATTAAAACATTAATAATAAATAAATAAATAAACTACACATATTAAATTATTTAATAAATTAAATAATACATTATCCATAATTTCAAGATTACAATTTATTGGCTTTTAGGGCATTATTTCTAACAATTCCCTACTTGTACTAAAGCCAATCAGAATGGTATTTCATACTCATCCCTTCTAAGTGTCGATCCAAAGAATGCTTAGTTAGAGCCTTGGTCAATGGATCAACAATGTTATCTACTGATGCAACTTTTTGCATTACTATGTCACCCATTCCCACAATTTCTCGGATAATGTGGTAACTTCTCTACATGTTTGGATTTTTGGTGAGACCTTGGTTTTTTAGCTTGCGCTATTGCTCAATTGTTATCACAATGTAAAGGCACTATGACCTCTATGGAAGAAACCACTCCAAGTTCTGAGATGAACTTCTTGATCCAAACTGCCTCTTTTGCTGCATCTGATGCTGCGATGTATTCGGCCTCCGTAGTGGAATCTGCAGTCGTACTCTGCTTGGAACTTTTCTAGTTGACTGCTCCTCTATTACAAACGAAAATGAATCCAGATGTGGATTTACGATAATCCATATCATATTGAAAATCCGAGTCGGTGAAGCCCTCGTTTTTCAATTCCCCTCCTCTATATACCAAAACCATGTCCTTAGTCCTGTTCAGGTACTTTAGGATATTCTTGATGGCGATCCAGTGTTCTTCACTTGGATCCAACTAATATCTGCTAATAACACTTATAGCATGTGCGATATTAGGCCTAGTACATAGCACGACATACATAAGGCTCCTAATAGCCGAAGCATATGGAATCCTATTCATCCTCTGTCATCTTTAGCTGTCTTAGGACTCATAGGCGTAGAGAGATGAATGTCATGTCTAAAGGTAACAAGCCCTTTTTACAATCTTACATGTTAAACCTCTTTAACACTTTATCAATGTACATACTTTGGGAAAGACCTATTAGTCTCTTCGACCTATCTCTATAGATTCGAATTCCTATGATATAGGTAGCCTTTCCCAAATCTTTCATGGAGAATGTTCCTGATAACTAGACCTTGACAAATGACATTATGCCTATGTCATTCCCAATCAGTAGTATGTCATCTACATATAAGATGAGGAATGTAACTGCCTTATCGCTGACTTTCTTGTAAACACACGGTTTGTCTTCATTCTTAATGAAGTCGAATGTTTTGACAACCTCATCAAAACGCTTGTTCCAGCTTCTTGAGGCTTGCTTGAGTCCATAAATCTACCTCTTCAGCTTGTACACTTTGTGACTCTCACCTATGGATACAAAACCTTTTAATTGTTCCATATAAATGTCTTCTTCAATGAAGCCATTAAGAAAAGCTTTTTTGACATCCATTTGTCATATCTCATAATCGTAGTGTGCAGCTATAGCCAATAAGATCTTGATGGATTTAAGCATTGCTACTGGCGAGAAGGTTTCCTCATAGTCAACTCCTTGTCTCTGACAGTAGCCTTCTGCCACTAATCTTGCTTTGAAGGTCTTCACCTTCCCATCTGCACCCCTCTTCCTCTTATACACCCATTTGCACCCTATAGGTACAATACCCTCAGTTGGGTCTACAAAATTCCAAACTTGATTGGTGTGCATTGAATCCATTTCAGATTTCATGGCTTCAAGCCATTTTCCTGAATCCTTATCAGAAATAGCTTCCTCATAGGTTAGGGGATCATCAATATGATTACTATCATCCATTGTGAACAACTCTTGTCCTTGGCTATGCAAGTAGCTATATCTTGTGAGGGGACGAGTAGTCCTTAAAGATTTGCGCATCTATGGTGAAGCAATTGGTTCTCCTTGAATAGTTTCATCTTGGATCAAATCTTGAGTTTCTATTTCGTCAATTGGTTGCTCAACATCTCCTTCTGTGAGCTCCACTTTTCTTCCCTTACCTCCATCTTGGATGAACTGTTCTTCCAAGAATACGACATTTCTACTAATAAAGACTCTCTTATCAGTAGGGGAATAAAAGTTGTATCCCATTGAATCCTTGGGATAACCAATGAATCTGACCTTGTCAGATCTCACTTCCAACTTCTAAGTTTTAAGTCTTTTGATATAAGCAGGACAACCCCATGCTCTAAAATAATTAAAGCTGGGTTTCTTATTTCTCTATATCTAATAAGGAGTGCTTATAATTGACTTGCAAGTGACCCTATTCAAGATATATGTAGTAGTGAGAAGTGCATAGCCCCATAAGCCAATAGGTAAATTGGTCTAACTCATCATTGATCTAACCATGTCCAACAAAGTCCTATTTCTCCTTTCTAATACACTATTAAGTTCAGGTGTTCAAGGTGGAATCAATGATATGATTATACCATTCTCTTTGAGATACTCCTTGAATTCAGCACTAAGGTATTCCCCTCATCGATCAGATCGAAGAGCCTTAATTCTCTTTCTAGTTTGGCTTTCTACTTCAGCTCTGTATTCTTTAAACATTTCAAATGATTCAGATTTGTGTTTCATGAGATACACATACCCATATCGAGACATATCGTCAGTAAAAGTAATAAAGTAGGCAAAACCACCTCGGGCCAATTTACCAAAAGGCCCATACTCATCATGTTTATATTAATTCTAAAATGTTTGTCATCCTTTCCCTTTGTCCCACAAAGGATGATTTGGTCATTTTGCCAAGGATGCATGATTCACATGTTGGGAATGGACTTGGCTCACATGGGCTTATAAGTCCTTCTTTCTCCAACTTCATGATTCTAGCTTCTCCTATATGACCTAATCTCAAGTGCCACAGATATTTAGAATTAAGAGTATTTCGAGACCTTTTAAAGGTCTGGACATTAATACATTGCTCATTTTTGTTGTCATCTTTCTTTATATCAAGTATATAAAGACCATTTAGTAATTTGCCAGTGCCAACACATTTATTTCGAAATAAATAAAACATCCATTATCCATAAATTTAAATTCAAAACCATTTTGAACTAAAACCAAAATAGAAATGATGTTCCTCAAGGCACTAAGCAAAAATAAACAATTGTCCAAAAATAATAGAAATCCGGATGACAAAGACAACATGTCCCTATAGCTAATGCAGCAACCGTTGTTCCATTTCCCACCTTCATGACCACGTCGCCTTCTCCCAAAGCTCTACTTCTCCTCAGTTCCAGTACAAAAGTACATATATGAGAAGTGGCACTAGAGTCTAGCACCTATAAAGTAGAATAATGATTTATCGAAAGACTAATCTCAAACATGAGCAATCGAGACATACCTGCAGAGGCTTTGCCTTTTCCCTTTAAACTCTTGAGGTACTCTGGACAATTCCTCTTCCAATGTCCTTATTTCTCACAGTGAAAACAAGTTCCAAGCTTAGCTACCTTCCCTTTCTTCTTGGACACACCTCCAGTAGGTTTGCCCTGAGGGGCCTTGTTGCATTTCTTCTTCTTTTGTCTCTGTTTTTTAGCTAAAGAAGAAGCAATCACCAACACCGTTTCCTTACCCTTTTCTTTCATCTGCCCTTGATATATAACCAGCATATTCAATAGCTGAGGTAAGGTGCGATCAATAT
Organism: Ehretia macrophylla; assembly: GCA_037974665.1. Taxonomy (NCBI): domain Eukaryota; kingdom Viridiplantae; phylum Streptophyta; class Magnoliopsida; order Boraginales; family Ehretiaceae; genus Ehretia; species Ehretia macrophylla. The sequence goes on from CM075768.1 coordinate 12,953,570, forward strand.
CATTCATCTAGAAATTGACAATAAAGGGATAGAAAGATTAGGAAGAGACTTAAGTATCAAGTTAGTTTACAAGTTCGAATCCATAGAGAAATTCAAGGATTCAAGACACTCGATCAAACCGATCATCTTAAGAACATGCGCATTGACATTCGATCCTTCACTCATCCTTAATCGGAACAATTCCCTTGATATCTCATATCTAGCAACCCTGTTTTTCATACCGTACAACTCTTGCAAGTGTATGATGATTGCAGTGACATCTTCCATGTCCTCGTGCTGACGTTAAAGCTCATTTGACATTGAAGCTAAAACATAGCTCTTGACCATCAACATATCATCACGCCATTTCCTAATGGTTTCCAATTCCTCTTCAGTTGCCTCTTCAGGCACTGCTTCAGGAAGTGGACCATCAAACACATACTCAATCTTTTTAGAACTCAGCATAATTTTCAAGTTGCGAAACCAGTAAGCAAAATTCAGTCCGGTCAAACAGTTCTTATCTAGGATAGTTGCAAAAGGATTTATTTTTTACAGTAACTGCAGAAAATAATTAATTGAAATTAGATAATGCATTATTAACTATTTGATTTGTGTCTTCAAATCAAACAGTGTCCCCACTAACTTTTTCGAATCCAACACTTCCCTAGTAGAAAACGGAAAGACAAAATAAGTTTTTGTTAGTAGATTAGGGGCCCACTAATCTTTGTTTCACCTCACATGATAGATTATTGGTGATACAAGACTAATGAGTGAATAACACTTTATTTAATAAATCACATACAAATCCCAATTTTTCTTGCTTATAATTCATTTGACCTCACATGATAGATTCTTGGTCTTTACGAATTGTTTAAGTTAAACGCATTATCCTAGGAAATTGGATCAATGCAATATCGACACCTCACATGATAGATTCTTGGCAGCCAGTAAGAATCCAAATTCTCCTACATCTCATGCTTAATAGACTTAATTTATATATTAATACAAATAAATAACTCCTATGTGTCCATAGCCAGTTACTTACTTGCCTAATATATAAATTAATCTACGATAATGGAAGGCAATGACATAATTTACTCTAGACTTTATCATTATTAAATTAATATTTAGAATGGAAAGATTTGTCGGTCTTTAATTAAGGTCTCACTTTTCACATGCTTCTAATTTCGATTTATCTCGTAAACAAAAATAGAAACATCCATGCATTTAATATGTATATCGCATAATACATAAATGCATGTAAATAAGAGGATGATCATGGACTAGGAGCACTATCAACCCGAACCACTGGTTGAATTCCTAAAATAAAATTAAGGCCCAAAAGTTGGACTACTCATTGTTGGGCTTCACAAAACTCCTTCTGCGAACCGGGTCCACCAATTCTTTGATGCGTCCTTCTTGATCTTCTTGTTACATTTATGTATATAGATTCCTAATTTAATGGGATACATAAATGAGAATAGGAGTTTTACATTATAAAAATAGGCAAGAGGCATACAAGCCCCATTTAAATAATTATATAAAACCCAAAATGGGTAAATAAATAAATCATACATTCATTCATTCATCCATTCAACCATTTACAATCTCTAGTCCATGATCATCCATGCACATAATCATAATAGGTAATCCACGAATATGGCACAATTAATTTCATTGATATAATCTCATTATATCTAGTTGCATAAACTTAATAAACTATTTATTAATTAAGCAAAAATATTTCATAAATAAAACCCTTTTATTTATTTAAAATAATTAATAAATAATTTATTAATTAAAATCTCTTAATATCCCATGGGCTTTAGATTTATAAAATAATGTCTTGGGCTAAATTTTAAAAATCCCAAACTTAGACCAATAGATTTTAAGATAACAATTTTAAAAACAATCCAAAAGCCCATACATTGAATAGCCCAATTAGAAAAGAAAATAAAATAAAACAAGCCCACAACCCATGACCCACAACCCTTGGGTCATGGGTTTGGACTTGGATCCGAATCCGCACTTGGATTCAGATTTGGGTCAAAACCCTAGACCCAAAAAAACATTTTTTTTTCTTCTTTCTCTTTTCCCAGCGCCCCCCCCCCTCCTCAAAAAAACCTTGGCAGCGTTGTTGCCTACGGTGTGCAACGCTACTGCCACAGCAGCGTCGTGCGTTACTGTTGGCAGTGGCCTAGCACTGCCTAGGCGGGGTACAAATTTTTTTTTATATTAAAACTGTTTAAAAATTATTCTGAAAAATAAATAAATAAAAACAAAATTTCAAATCTTAAGAAAAACACTTTTCCTCAAAAATTTCTATAACGACCCCAACCCGGCCCATCTCAAAACCAGGACAACGTCTATGTTCACTGTTGCTGCGGTCTCAAGTAAATAATTAACGGTAACCCTAAGAGAAAGAAAATATGGGAAACTATTCAATAGTAAGCTTTTATACAATAAATTAAGTACAAAGGGTGTTATATTACTACCCGAGATACGGAAACTATCACGCTGCTAAACAATTAGGGTTTCGGCACAACTAGGCTTCTACCCGAGAATAGTACTATCAATCCCTACCTCTTACAACTTGTATCGAAATATAACAGGCAATGAGCTTCGAGCACGTAAATATTCAACTTTAGCATATAAAGTCAATTTTTATTTCAAGTTAAGCTGTACCTGCAAGGGGGTAGGGGGTGGGGGTAGGGGGTGGGGGGAGGGGGGGAGGAGGGGGAAAGAAAAAAGGGTGAGCTTTGGGAAAGCTCAGTGAGGATGAAATAGAAGAGTTTTAAAACATTTTTGGTCGGTCTCTTTTGAAAATCATGATAGAACATATGTACAATACTATCCATATATGGTAAACGATAATATATGATAACCAATAGAGATTACTAACACATTTGAATCACTTATCAATAACAGTAATGACATATAGATAAACAATCCATTTTCCTCCCCGAGGGTAGAGATCGCCAAATGGGAGGACTTACCCATATTCTGATATCATTTCCAGAGGTGGCCAGCCCCAAATCAAGATCACAACTTCTTATCTCTCCTAAGAGGGTACTCCGGATTGTACCCGAATTCAACGACACAGCTCCCCGAGGGTGGAGATCGCCAAGTGGGAGAGGGAATAGGACCACGATAAGCACGGGAGCACCGACAAGCCCTATGTCATCCGGTATTCGTGCCAGCAATTGTGCCTGAGGTTGCAACCCCCAAGTAGTACATAAGCATGCACAAGTAATCACGTAACACACAACAGATAGTATGGGAATCAACAAAAGAGGTTGCCTCGGATAAATATCTTTAACAATTAGAAAGAAGGGCTGCTTAACGTGGCTTTTAGGAGAAAGAAAGAAATAATTTTGGCACAAAGATAGGTGATGGTGAGGTAATCGAAGCTTGAAGTTGCTGCGTGTGAGGTTATCGTGAAGGCACGGTACTTAAACGTGGTTACGGGTGGCTGCCTCAGAACAATTTAGATGATGATCGTGCATGGCTATAAGTGATGATGGTGCTACGTTTCAACCTGGCTACGTGGTTTGTTGATAGTAATTAAATGAAGGTGGAGCTGACAACTTCGCAAGATGGCAGCAATTCAAGGTTTGATGTCATGTGGCTGAATCGGTTTTAGCTAACATTTGGCGGTAATTTTAAGTCATGTGGTTAGGATAAAATTTTGGTAGTCCAGTGATTCCGCCGTGTAGGTTAACATTATAGGTGTATGATGATTTTGTTATAATGCATGTAATTGGTAAGCTGTTAACGGTGGACTTTGTAAGCTTGTTAGCAGGCTGCTCACAAGGATGAAGTTAGCTTAACATAATGATTTGGGTGAAAGAATTAGTTATGAATTAGTATTCCCAGCTAATCTATTTATAAGCTTCTAGTAAATCAGGGTATTCTCAAACTATAAAAATACTTAATTAACAAGTTAAAATCACTATTATTTTTATTATAGCATAACCTAACTCTCATGTTGTCCAGGTATATCTAGAGAATACAGCATCTATAAGCCAACACTTTCATGAATTATTAGCCTAATGACCTATCTAATGCCCAACCTGATCTTTTATTCAACTGAAGACTTAATTCTTATTATCATTCTTAACTTATTTAAAATCATCCGGTAGCTAACCCAAGTTTTAATATACCTCATTAAATTACTTAGTTGCTCCACTAACCTCTATCAGTTCCCCAATAAGTCTTAGCATTTCTAAGTAACTTGTTTGTAGTCATGTAATAAATCTAAGTACTAATTTCTTAGCATGTGAAGGTATTTTCATATACCTTTATTTAACTTTTATACTTATTGGTGTTTTTAGTTTACTACTTCTAGTTAATTTTATTACTAGGCACTTCGTAACAGACCTACCCACCTAAGTATTTTTCCTAAGTACCGATATTCTTATTAAATTACCTAATAATAAATCTAAGTATAACCTATCATACCTAATAGAATCAACTACTAACATCCTATCCCATCCTAAGATAATAAAACTTAACCATGTTTTTTCTACTATATAAGTTCATTAAATCAAAAGTAAAGTTCTAAATTTAATGTTCCCAAGTTAACCCTAACTGCTAACTGAAATGAGTGCTTAATTTTAATTTAATTCTCAATATAGGATTCTTAATTACGAACACCATACACATTAATAATACGTAATTAATGCTCAAGATTTGGATAATTAATTAATGCTCAAGATTCGGGTCCTTACAATTTCATTACGAAAACACCTTTTCATATAAGTTGGGAAGAATAATATGGGCTATTTCAAATTACAAAATTAAACAACTTTAATTTCAGATATAAGAGATATGAAATATTGTGCCATAAATGTTAAATCGCGTTATAAGCATGAACGGTGGCTCTGATACCACTGTTGGGAAATATACATGATAATTAAAATTAATTACGCAGCGAAACTTATACATGTATCCATTTCATGGTTATTAACGCAGATTTAAAATACAGATAAAAAATTTAATCTAATTAAATTTAATTCGCGTAAGTTTAGGATTACCTCTTGAAGCGTAGAACAAAGAAGAATATGAAGCAAGTTCTCCACTCGTGAAGCCTCCAAGATTGATCCACACAGAATCCGTGCTTGTTAATTGGATCTCACCCCTATTAGATTTTTAGAGAAATCCTATATCTATTCTGACTTATGAACTGTGCTAGCTTTTCCTGACAGAATAGTACAATATATTGGAAACACATATGACCTAGGGTCATATTTGGACTGGTCTTAAGTTAACCAGTCTTGGGTTTCATAATAACCAGATCATTATCCAATCTCTACGAGCCCGATTAAATTAAGATTTAGGGCGATCGTAAATTTAATTTAATCTTTTTCTCTAATCCAATTAATCTGCAAATTTTATTTGTGTGTGACTTCTCGGGTTCACCATTAATCGGTAGCGAACAATTAATCCTACTAATTAATTCAATTAGAACTCTTTCTAATTAATTTGCAAGTCACGAGTGACACCTAGTAGTATGTCACAACTACCCAATTAAAGATGAAGTGCAAATATGCGACCCCATTAGTAATTTCTATGCAATCAAATCCTACTGTCTTAATTATCCGGATCGAGTCAGAGCTATGGATTGGGTCGTCATGCACATATCCCCTTTACCCAACCAAACCATATTTACCTCATTTCACAACAAAACAACACAATCACATTAAAACATTCCAAACTACAATTCTATTAACTTTTAACATAAAACTACAAGCAAACAAACATTACCCTTCAATTTTTCAAGCAATTATCCTATCAAAATTTGCCCAAACCAACACCTATCATTATACTAACCTAGCAAGCATCTAAATACCACAATAACAACCCAAAAAGCTCTTGAATCTAATTTATTTCGGAAATTCCAGCCAACACGTTTTCTCCCATTTCGCATTTTCAAGCAATTATATCATGCTAGATTGGTATATTAATACATATTAGCAATTATGAACATTATATCTAAGCTAAGAATCAAGGTATAACTAAAAATTTAGCCAAATATGCCTTAAACACATTTACTATTCATCTCAAAATAAAAATACGTTAAACGCATGAAATAAATCGGTAAAGATGTGTCATAATACCTAATTAGCAAGAACGTAAAGAACAATAGCAATATAAGCATAAAAAATTATTTAAATCAAAGTTTGAAAAATCCCTCACAAAATTTTCGTTCCAAAACGTGAAAAACGATAGGTAGAAAGTTGAAGCACATCAAACTCGTACACGAAATTTGAGCTCCAAACTCCTTCGTTTACCCCTTCAAATCACCAAAATAGCAAGAAAAGTACCATTAATTCAAGACCTTGAGGATTTTGATTTTGGGAGAGAAAAAGAGGGGTTTTGAGCAATTTTTGTGCATTTTTGGAGTTTATATAATAAAAGGGAAGTCAACAAAAAGTCAAAGCAAGACTAAGTTGGAGGATTTTTACTATTTAGCTTTAAAACGCTACTTTTTTGCGCGACAAGGCTACTTAAACTTTCTGGTTTGTTTCTAAAATAATTTTTACAAATTCGCGGTCTAAATAATAGTGGTGGACTAAATTTTAAAATATTTAAAGGACTAGTTTTAAAAATTTTGGAGAAAAGTCAATAAATAAGTTTAAAAGTCCTTTAAATACAATTCTCACTAAAAATTATTTTTGAAAATAATATGAATGCACATAATATATCTACTAAAATAAATAAACATATTATTTTGCTCATAAAAGTTAAGTAAACATGTAATTTACATGTAGAAATCAAATAAGCACATAATTGCACATTTTATGTTAAATAAATATTTCGAACAAATAAATGCACATAATTATATGCAAATATATGAAATATGCAAACTCTTGGGCTCGGACGGTCACACTCCCCTCCTTAAAACAATTGTGTCCACGCAATTCTTACCCTCTGCATGTGGTTGACTTTAAAGATCAATGACATAGACTCTGGGCTGAACAAGCTACTGCGGAGGTATAATATCTGTCGGTCTACCCCGATTACCTTTGGCTGCTGACTAGCCATGGCCGATCTTGTACTTCAGGCAATCCTTTGCCCGATGTTGCTCATTACCACATCCTGTACATTTGTCAGTCTTCTTCCAGCAATTGGCCTCTACATGACCCCTCTTGTTACAAAAGGCATAGCGTGGAACATTAACAGTAGCACTGCCTCCTGTAAAGCTCTAGACCGAATAAGCAATTGGCCTACTCTGGCTTTGGATCTGAGTCTGCCCTGGCTGAGACCCCACAACAAGCGGTTGACCTGTCAGTTGACTAAGAAGGTGCTGCAACTGAATCAAAGGCTGAAGGGATTGTTGCTGGTCAACTAACGGAATCTGGGGTTGAAAGTGCCTCTGGTGGCCCTGGAACGGAAAAGGTTGCTACTGACTCTGACTCGGTCTCGACTGCGCCTGAGTCTGAAAAGAACCTGCCTAGCACTGGGACTAATGCCTCGGTTGACTCTGGCTCGAAGTCTGAATCCGACTCGGCTGGCTTTGGCTCTGAGATAGATTAGGCCTCTTGCTAGGCTGGTTGGACTCAGCTAATAGCTCTGCCTTGCGTTTCTCTCAAATCTCGATGCTACATTAATGACATCGGCATAAGTAACGAATTGATGAGAAGACAAGTTAAGCTGTATATCTGGCCTTAACCCCCTGATGAACCTCTGTATCCTTTGTCTCTCAGGCTGCATTAGCTCGGGCATATAATGAGAAAGCCTGTCAAATGTGGACTCATACTGAGCAACAGTCATGTCACCCTGCTTCAACGTCACAAATTCTTCTTCTTTTTTTCTCGGGTCACCTCAAAAATGTACTTGTCCTGAAACTCTCTCACAAAATCAGCCCATGTATGCTGTACATTCTCGCCACCCCATCTCAGACTCACTGTCCGCAACCACTGCTCGGCATCACCATCGAGCAGGAATACAACAAATGAAATTCTTCTCTCATCAGCATATTCCAAAGAAGTGAAAATCTTCTCAATTCGACCCAACCATAACTCCGCCTGTTTATCATCTGGCCCTCCAAGAAATCTAGTTGGCCCATGTTTCAGAAATTTCTCAAGCTGACTACTGTTACTGTTGCCGCTACCCTCAGCTCTATCATAGGCATTTCCGGGATTGCCAGCCAGATTATTTCTCCTTTGCCTCTGCTCTTGTAAGACCTGTGTGATTCCGCTGATAGCAGTAGTCATACTAGCCATAATCTGTTCATTTGAAGGTTGTTGACCCGGATTTGTTGCCTCTGCACCTGAACCCTCACCCGCTGTCTACCTTCTCAGTCTACCTCTACCCATCATACGATAACTGGAATACATGTATTTTATGACAAGTAGACAAAGAAGTTCATAGATATTCCACATAAGAACAATAATCACATAAGCAAGTCATAAACAATTTAAGTCACATAGGCAACAACTTCACATAAAACAAATTGATAAACGCATAAGCACATAAAACACATCAAACGCATAAGCACATAAAACACATCATAAAGCACGTTGACCACATCTAGTTCACTTAGCACATAAGACATACATATACTTGTTCAAAATATATTCACATTAAGACTCTACCCAACAATCCGAAGACCTTATCCGGGCCTATGAGCTATCTAAGCTCTGATACCACTAATTGTAATGCCCCAACTCAAGTTAAGCAATACTTTAAACACAAAAGGATTTCAACACATTAGACATCATTTTCTAAGAAATCACTTATTTCACTAACTAGAATCCTAAATCTACAACACATAATCTCAAGCCTTTAACAATCTAATAACCAAGCCATGAAACCCTTAATCCACACATGTCATGCATATATCCCCTTTACCCAACCAAGCCATATTTACCTCATTTTACAACAAAACAACACAATCACATTAAAACATTCTAAACTACAATTCTATTAACTTTTAACATAAAACTACAAGCAAACAAACATTATCCTTCAACGTTTCAAACAATTATCCTATCAAAATTTTCTCAAACCAACATCTATCCTTATACTAACCTAGCAATCATCTAAATACCACAATAACAACCCAAAAAGCTCTTGAATCCAATTTATTCCAGAAATTCTATCTAACACGTTTTCTCCTATTTCGTATTTCCAAGCAATTATATCATGCTAGATTGGTATGTTAACACATATTAGCAATTATGAACATCATATCTAAGCTAATAATCAAGGATAACAAAAAATTTAACTAAATAAGCCTTAAACACATTTACTATTCATCTCAAAAAAAATCCGTTAAACGCATGAAATAAATCTGTAAAGATATGCCATAATACCTAATTAGCAAGAATGTAAAGCAATAATAGCAATTTAAGCATAAAACAAATGATTTAAATCAAAGTTTGAAATAGCCCTCACAAAATTTTCATTCTGAAACGTGAAAAACGATTGGTAGTAAGTTGAAGCATGTCAAGATGAACTTGCATGCGAAGTTTGAGCTCTAAACTCTTTCGTTTACCCCTTCAAATCACCAAAATAGCAAAAAAAGTACTATTCATTCAAGACCTTGAGGATTTCGGTTTTGGGAGAGAAAAAGAGGGTTTTTGAGCAATTTTTGTGCATTTTTAGAGTTTATATAATAAAAGGGAAGTCAACAAAAAGTCAAAGCAAGACTAAGTTGGAGGATTTTTACTATTTAGCTTTAACACGCTACTTTTTTGCCAGAAAAGGCTACTTAAACTTTCCGGTTTGTCTCTAAAATAATTTTTACAAAGTCATGGTCTAAATAATAGTGGTAGACTAAATTTTAAAATATTTAAAGGACTAGTTTTAAAAATTTTGGAGAAAAGTCAATAAATAAGTTTAAAAGTCCTTTAAATGCAATTCTCACTAAATATTCTTTTTGAAAATAATATGAATACATATATTATATCTAATAAAATAAATAACCATATTATTTTGCTCATAAAAGTTAAGTAAACATGTAATTTGCACGTAGAAATCAAATAAGCACATAATTGCACATTTTATGTTAAGTAAAGATTTCAAACAAATAAATGCACATAATTAAATGCAAATATATGAAATATGAAAACTCTCGGGCTTGGGCGGTCACACATATGCCCAAAATCTCACTAGCACGTGACATTTCAGTTGCATTGGATACATGTTGTGACTATTATTATTAATGAAAACATTTATTTTATTCTCTCTATTTTATTTATGTGTATTTGTTTGTATAGAAGTCCTTGATTCATTGTGAATGACTGAGGTGCACGGTGACCGAGCACAAAAGGTCTAAGTCATAAACACTTGGTTCTCTCTGGACACTTCATCATAGTTGAGGTTATAGTGAGATAGTCTCATAAGAAGGGTGACCTGCCTTGGTCATTGGTAGGTTTCCAGACTAAGGCTCATTAGTATATATGTCATATATTGAACATGCCACTTAGGTATGATCTCTTAATAGGTACTATCAAAGATAGAGATCAAATATACCTTATGCTACTAAGTGATCAATACTCTTAATCTTGAGCATATGTGGATTAACTTACGATACATGTGTTTTGATGCACTATGGGTGAGACCTCAGTTGTGGGTCAATAGCTCTGTGTGTTGGGCATATGGGTATGACTAGTTAGAACGTACATATGCAACATAGAATCCATGTCGTTGTGTAATAGAATAATCGTTCCCTCGTGATTATCTGGTAAATCATCCAAATCTAAGCTTAGTGATATATCTTAGGGGTATATCGTATATCTGGCTTGAGGGTCACTCCCTAGATCAAGTGTTCTATAACCAAAGGATGATTACTCAAAGGATTTAGATGTCTCAAGGAGAAGATGCAATTAAGGAAGAGATAGCACAGTAAAGTCTTTCTTGATTGTAAGTGTTACATGGAAGGGTATTTTGGTCATTTAACTTAGTAGGTCAAAGATAAAGATCATACTCAGTATGATGGGCTTCTGTGAACAACAGTACTCAACTTGAAGTACAACCATGACCCTTTAGTAGAATAAGTCAAGGTTGAAAAACTTAAATGTGCTATAGGGTAGCAAGGCATTTTGGTCTTTTTAGTAGCCAAGTTGTTTATGTCTTTTGGTCCCTCTTCTAGCCTACTTCATTAAAGATGATTGTTAAAATTGTCTAGCTACTTCTTGCGTATTTAGATGTTGCTAAATTTAGAATCTAATTGCAACTAAGTTTTCTATTTAGGAGAATTTCCTATTTGGAACTATTGAGGCTCAATTTGGAATCTAAGAATAATTAATTTAGCAAAATAACATAAGAAAAAAGAAGAAAGAGACATGTGACCTTCTTGGGATACGTGGGACAAGCCTAAGAGAGGTGTTAAGGTGAAGTTGGGGTCTGTAGTTGATGTGAAATCAATTACTTGTAGTTCAATGTGCTTAGGAATGTTTCAAGAGACTTCTACTTGAATTCTGAAATAGCTAATTCCTATTTCAACTTGGATCAATTACTCTGGCTTTTCTATATTTAGAGCTCACCTCAACCTTCCCTAGTACACACTATTCTACACGTGAGATTGAGAGCAAAAAAGAGAGAAATCTATCCCTTCTTATACGTTTGAAGGCTAGGAAAAACAAGAAGAAGAATTCCACAATTCTTCATCATCTTCAAGAAAGAAGAAGGTCATAGAAGAGAAGATCAAGAAGTGTTCTTCATCTCCAAAGTTTATAGATCTTTCTCCATCAAGATCAAGGTTGAATTGTTTTCTTTTTCGTTAAGTTTCTAAGCTAACGAATCCATGTAACAAATTCTTCTAGTTGCTAAATTTTGATCTTTACACAATTGGAATTCATATGCTAGTTTCGTTCATGCTATTGTTCTTCTTAAGAATATGTGGTTTGATCTTAGATAAGCATGTTATTATATTTCTTCTACGTTATAATTTTTTTTAAACCTTAGCTATATCTAGGTAGCATGTACCTTCAGCTTCATGTTTGCGAAAATAAGATATCATTGCCATTTGGAATAACCCTAAATTTTTTAATACTTTGAGGTTCCTCTTGAAGGAGTTGTGAGCTCTAAATTCAACAATAATTGGTATCTTGATATGACTCCTTGTTCTTCTCAATTGCAACACATGGAGGAACAAGAAAGGCGTAGCGCACTAGTTCTAGTGGTGCTTTAGGTTCACCTCTTGATCAAATCTTGGAAAAACTTAATGGTATGAGTTCTTAGATGAAAAGATGACAGACGTAGTGACTTGGATGGACAACACTGATAAGACACTTGACGAATTGAAAATTTTAGTTGCTACATTGAGACAGAATAAGAAGGATGATTGTCATCACTTTGAAACTCAATTGAATGTCATAGAAGCTCGGGTTGATGACATCGATGAGGATTCTCCGGTCATTCGTGCTCAGCTATTCGAACAAGAACCATGCCTTTATGTGAACTACTATCCGGGTTATGGAGGTCAAGGATGTCAAGGCCGCGGAAGAGAAATACATTGAAGTCATTTGTTCCCTCTCTTTTCACCTATTTCCCACTGATTTTGCACCTCACGTTTACACTATCTTTCAATCATTTGCATTTTTAACTTTCATGCTTAGCATTTATTTTGAATTTTGATGACTTGTTCTTAGTTTTTTATGCCCCTCTTTCATTTTCACATTGTCAAAGAGGAAGAAATCTTGCTTTTGCTTTATGCACACGACTAATGTCTTATGCTCGTTATTTTGCCTTTACCAATGAATGCTTTAAGTGAATGTTGTTCCATTGTTCCATGGTGCATTTTCCCTTATATGCCCTAACCTTAATTGCTTTTCATGATGTCAAGAGGGGGAGAAATATGAGTGTTTAGGTGTTTGAATAAATACATGAATATGGGTATTTGACAAAATGCATAAATAACATCTAAGTAAATGCATGAATATGGGTGTTTGAGAAAATGCATAAATAACATATGATTATTGCATGTTTGAGCAAAGAAGAAATTTTATGAGTTATTGCAAATGTATAAACATTAAATGAGATTGAATATGGTTGAGTAAATGAAATGGGGGGAGTATGTATTGTTGAGTTGTTGAAAATATGCATGAAGCAAGGGGGAGTCTTACTTTCCAAACAGGCTCAAATAAATACATATATTCAAGGGGAGTTATTTATTTGCTTGCTTATTTGCTAAAAAATATAAGGATTTGTCATCCTCACAAAGGATGAGAATGTTGGACTTAGGCCTAAAATATATTATCTTGATAATTTTGATAACGAAAAATAAATTAGTTAAGTGTAATTTTTATATTTGTTGAATATGTCATATATTACACTTAATGCTATTTGAGTCACATTTGATTAAGTCAAAGAAGCCTAGATGATCCAACAAATTGTATAAACAAGAATATGAAGAAGGCTTAAGGAGAGCTCAAGTATTGAAGAACAAAGAAGATGAAGAATACTCAAGTATTGAAGAAAAAAAAAAGATGAAGGGGAGATATAAGGACGGAGACATGGCGACATAAGTGGTCCGAAATTATAATTATCGTATGCCTAGTATATGATTTGTGAGAATGTTATTTGTTTGACAAATTCCTAACTTGATTTTCATGAAAACATATTTGGATTAAATATGTTTGAAAAATATTTTTGGCCCGCAAAAATCTTTTTGAAATTCTCTTAAACTTGGTTTTACTTTTTCATTTCAAAAAGAAGGTTTTTAGCTACTCAGAGTTCAACCGGACATTGGAATGGCCATGTCGTGGCTAAAACCGCAAAACAAGTCAAAGGAATAATCTTGTTGGATAGGCCACCGGACAGCCGGCTCCATTATCCAGCAATATCAGCCAGCTGACAAGCTCATTTGGCGTAGGTAGTCAAACTGCCTTGCTTCACCGAATGAGTCCCCCAGCTAGCTAGGTGAATCATCCGGCAAAAATAAAGAGTTTCACTTTTTACTAGACAACCTCACCGACCAGCCAGTGGTGCCTTCCGATGATGACAATAAGTCACCACCTTGACCGGATAGGCTCATAGGCGGCACCATCTGGCAGTGCATAGGATTTTAAAAAACTAGCCGGTAGAAAGCATTTCTATATATTTTAAAACACCCCATTTCTACTATTCACCTTTTCTATCAACAAACAATTGATCTAAAGCTTTTATATCATTTAAATCACTTTGCTAACACAATTATTGAGCTTTAACTTGCAAATCATTGATCATTCAAGAGAGCTTTAGTTGTAATCATTCTACTCTTGAGGATATACTTATTGTACTCATCTATATTTCAATCCTTGTTATAAACAAATACTTTAGAGCTAAAGAGTGTTGAGAAGTCTTATTTATGGACTCAAAGAAGTGAAGAGACTTGTAGTACCCTTGTGGACGCAAGAGTGACGGTAAGGTTGGTTTATACTTTACCAACTTTTGAAAAAATAACTGTAGTAGAGCTAGTGGAAATCTTAAGGAGAGAAGATCATAGGTGGTGGATGTAGATTAGCGAACTACCTAAAAATCGTTATGTTCGTTCTCTCTTTCTTACTCTCTTTACTTTTATATATTGTGCCTTGCTTGTGTTTGATAAATTGCTCAAGTAAAACCTTAGTAGATCATTTGTTGCATCTTGTTTAATTTTCAAATTGGTAGTGATTTGGTAATATACTTAATTCACCACCCACTTAAGTATATTTACCCTAACATTATGATTTGGACCAAAAAAGAAAAATAAAAGGACGTGAAAACCTAACTTAGGTGATGGTAAAAATTGTTGGCTATAGCTTAAGGTAGCGGTTGATATCTTGGAATGATTTTGAACAGGAATTGAATGAGTTAAATAATGGAATGACCTTGGGAATAGAATGAAATTTGGAGTAGTAATGAAAATTACTTAAATAAAATGACAATAATGCCCTTTTGTTGTTATAGATATATTATTGTCTTTAAAAAAATAAGTATCATATTAATAATAATAATTAGTTTGAGTTATTGATGATAATGGTTAATTGAGGCATGTTATTATTATTAATTAACGAATGTTATTATTATTATATTCATTTATTTTTATTTTTATTATTATGATATAATATTTCTACTAAATTTACATTATTATTTATATTTATATTTATATTTGTGTATATATTATTATCATTATTAATTTTATTATTTATTATATTATTAATAATATTATTTTTATTTTTATTAGATTTTATATTATTATATATTTTTATTGTTATCATTGTAATTTTAATTTATTTATTATTATTTATTTATTTTATTGTATATTTATATTTATATTATACTAATATAATAATTTATCATTTTATATTATTATTATACTTATTTTATCATTGTTATTATTAGTATATTATTAATTTTAGTACGTCTATTGTTATTATTAGATTATGCATTATTATTATCATTTTATATTTTATTTAAATTTATTATTAATTATTTTATTAATCATTATTATAATTAAATTTCACTATAAATATATATTTTATATTATTATGATTTATTATTATTATTATTATTATGTAATTATATTATAATTATATTTATTATTATTATATTTTATTGATATTTATTATTATTGTTAACAATTTTTGTTTTATTATATTATATATTTTTATATTAAAAATAATGGTTATAACAATAATAAATAATCCAATAAACAAAAATAATGATAATTATATTAATAATATTGTTATTTGAATAGTATTTAATATGTTTTTCTTAAGGGTATTTTTGTCACTTGAGTAATAAGTTCATTTCACAGCACATGGAAATGAGCTATTCCTATATATTTTGTCAAGAATGGCTATTTCTATGTTCGTGAGAATGGGATTATTGAGAGAATGAGATTCTTAAATTCATTCCTTTATACAAAGTGTGAGAATTGAAATAGAACTGAGTATACCATTCAATTCCAAATCTATTTCCACATATCAATCGCCACCTAAATAATTACTGGTAGTGGTCTTTTTTGTTTTTGTTTTGTAGTGGCGTGAATAGGGAGGTGGCAACCTAACGATGAACAAAATAAGGAACACTAACATTTGTTTGGTACTATTTATTTCATAGATAGTGAGGACGTTGAGAGCCCTAGGGCAAGCAACATGGAATGAAAGTCCAAAAGACATCTTCCAAAAAAGCCACCAAACATGGCAAAAAAGACCGCGAGGAAAAAGCTTTAGGGAAGACCAACCATCGACAATATAAG
The DNA here is from genome assembly GCA_037974665.1 of Ehretia macrophylla. NCBI lineage: Eukaryota > Viridiplantae > Streptophyta > Magnoliopsida > Boraginales > Ehretiaceae > Ehretia > Ehretia macrophylla. Next base: position 12,969,723 of record CM075768.1, read on the forward strand.
GGAGTGATGCATGAAAGAACAAGGAGTATCAACACCAACTTGGACAAACAAAAGTGACGAGTTTGATAGTATCATCCAGGATGCCAGATTGTAGAGCATAGAGGTTATTGATCTTTTACGAAACAATACATTTCACAACAACCTTTTTAAGCCTTGGCTGCATGATTGCAAGAAAATTCTACAACAAAGCCCGGGTATTTCGCTATGGCATATGTATCTGGAAGCCAGTAAATGCGTAGACTGGTTGGCAAATATATGGTCTTCACCAACCTTTAGGTGAACACTATCTAGATCAAGCTCCTCAGAGTTTATTGACTTTGACTGAGTAAGACAATACGGCTGTGACAACTCCTAGAAGAGTATTTACTTAGCGTGATTCTTTGTGTTGTTTTGGCTAGGCCTCCTTGTACACACACAAAAAAAATAAAATAAAAAACAGAGCAGAAAAGAAATCTAGACCATACACGAGTTTGTTGAAATCTTTGACTCTTTAGCACTTTTATCGTTTACATTTAGGCCGACTCCAACAGTTCCCTTATGTTTCTTCTTACGTTTAAGGAATTTGAAACATTTCTCTTATTTTTATAGACCTTCTATTTTAGTCTCACTCTAGCAGCTACCCTATTTTTAACTAATTTCTTATTTTATGGAATCTTTATTTCAGTTCCACTCCAATAGTTCTCCTATTTCCAACTTTCTCATATAATCTAATTCTTGGTGGTATTGAGATAGGATGAGGGAGCAAATATGTTCCCCCAATTTTGTACGATATGAATTTCAAAAGATGTTTCCCTAAAATATGAGTGATAGAATAGGAGAGTTGTTGGAGTAATTTAGCCCCAACAGCTCTTCTAAATGTCTATATGATGACTTTGTTATTTTTTGTGTACTAAAATTATTTTTTGCATAGTCAGCTTTTTTTTTTTGTCAGTGAGGTATTTTATAGTACATTATAAGATATATCACCCAATCCCAGTAGGTCGGCTTCTTGTAGTACAAGTGACAAAAGTTCCAGGGGTAGGTTACTAAACCAGTTAATAGGGAGAGATCATATCCTAGTTGTCTGCACAACCCATTCAGATTAATTCCTATAAAATTTACACAAAATGCCACAAGATATATATCAATTAACAATTGGAAGATCACTTTTTATTTTCTTTCTATTGTGTGTGTGTGGAGAATTGGAAGAGCAAACTAAATAGGGATCACCAAATGTTAAAAAGAAAAGAAAAAGAAAAAGGGATAACTCAATCCTTAAGGAGAACTTAACTCGTGTAAAACATTGCACAACATGCATGGAGACCAACTAACAATTAACAAATGTTGATGACGGACATTGGGTTTGGCCCATTTACCCGCCTGCTTTGGTTAACCTCAACTCTAACAATCATAGCATTTTCATGAGAGATGATTAGAACGACAGCTTTGAATGGAAGTCCTCTCATAATCATTTGTTCTTTTTCAGCAAAACTTGGGATAATATTAGGAACAGAGGCGACCTTGTGGAATGGTACCATTTAGTTTGGTTCCTGCATAATATTCCTAAGCACAGTTTTATTTCCTGGCTTGCTAGTTATAACCGCTTGAATACTAGATATCGTCTTCTTACATGGGGAACTGTTGATCGAGCTACCTACATTTTCTCCTCCCTCGGATGTAAGACTATAAATAATCTTTTCTTCGACTACAATTTTACTAAATGAATCTGGAATGGAAGTCTAAATTTAATATTTCTTAATCTCTCCTTTTTTTCCTTTGATTCCATTCTTATGTTTGCACATTCAATCACAGGCAACAACAACCTCAAAAGCTACATGTTTCGGCTCCTATTTTATACTGCTATCTACTATGTTTGGATTGAAAGAAACAGACAAATCTTCCAAAATGAGTTTAGCACGAAGGAGTAGATTATCGAGAAGATTAGAACGGACATCTTTGCAAGAGTTCATGCGGAGCGTAGCTACAACAATTATAGCATTAATAAATATTTTGCCAATAGAGTTCAGTTGTCTTTGACTTAAGTGGTTTCTCACATCTTCGAAATGTAATTTCTTTTGTGTCTAGTGATTACTAGCCTTTTTTTCATTGGTTTGTGGACCTCGCGTTACTTTTTTGCAGTTCTTTGTATTTGGTCATATGACCCTCCTTTTATTTTGGTTCATTTTTAATGAAATTCATTTTTTTTTGGCTTAGGCAAAAAAAAAAAAAAAAACAATTAACATTTGGACATAGACAACTCGTGGAAGACTTTTAACACTTCTAGTATTTCACTAATAGATTTTTGGTAATCTCTTCGTGGGATTCTTTTAAATGGAACAAGAGCCAAACAAACCAACTAAAAGACCCTATGAAGGCGTTTCGTTTACGAATTGATTTTTCATTCCTGAGAATAACATTATCAGAAATGTTATTATCGGGAATGTGGTTAAAAGTGTTTGGTTTGTTAAAAATATTCTTGAGAATATTTCGTCAAGTTCTTAGAAATGTTATTTTATTATGTTTGGTTTACACTCACTATACATGAGAATGTTGAACAATTTTTCAATAATACCCCTAACTCAAAAAAACAAGAATATTAAACAAACTAAAGGAAAAAAAATGTTTAACCTATTAATACAACAAAAGTAAATTTATTTTTATAATTTATAGATTTTAATTTGACACTTCAAAATTAGAAAATTAAATTTAATATTTTAAAAAAACTAAAAATTTAAATATTAAAATTTATTTATTTTATTTTTAAAATATATTTATTTTATTTTTAAAATTTTATATTATTTAATTTAAAAAAGTAAAATCTACAATTTAGCATTAAAAATAATTTTTACAATATAAAATTATAGTGTAACATAGAAAATTGATAATTTTTATTTATTTTATTTTTTTACTTTTATTGTTATTATTTTATTTTTTCTAAATATTTTTTTATTTATGTAGTTTTATTTTATTTTATTTTTACAAATTTTATTTTATTTTCATTTTATCTTATTTTATTTTATCATTTACTTTTTTATTTTATTTTTATTTTATTTTTATTTTTTTTTAATTTTTTAATTTTTTATATTTAAAATTTATTTATTTTTATCTTATTTCATTTATTTTATTTTATTTAATATTATTATTTATTTATTTTATTTTATTTCTTTTTAGTTTTTTAGTTTTTTATTTTATTTTTCGAATTATATTATTGTATTTATTTTAATTTTGTATCTTCTAAAATGGGTATTTGAGTCTTTTATTTTTTCAAAGTTATTCCTATGACTTGAGAGTGTGAGATTCCCACCCCCTCACATGGGAATAGAAATTGGCCAAATCATGGGAATATTGTATTCCTAGGAATGTGATATTCCCAAGAATATTTTTTTTATTCCGCGAACTAAACATGAGAATATCATATTTTAGACTTCACATTCCCAGGAATCTTGTAATATTTCGCTAACCAAACGCCCTCTATAATTTATAACTGGTCCTTTGGGTTAACTTCGGGGTTTCTATGAGAAAAAAAAGTTATGATAATTTTTTTTTTTTTTTGCTAGGTAAATAAAATTATACATTTCAAATAAAAAGTCCATTACATGAATGAAAATCGAAACAGTGACCAACAGTCAAAAAAAGTAAAAAAGCATAACAAACAACAAAGCTGTCCAAACTAAACATGACAAACTACCTGAAATGGGAAATCCATTTTTCTTTCTTTTTTAAATATACTTTTATATTTTTGAAAACCTAATACTGTCTTCAAAATTTTTAAAAGCTCAATATTGCTCAATATACAATGACTTTTATTCAATATCACTTCTAACTAAAGTTGTACTGCTAAAAACTCAGCAGTTCAAAAATTAAAATTTTACAATTAGACTAAATAGAATCTAATATTTTAGGTCATCTCTTCATTACAAAATTTTACATAAAAAATAATAAAATATGATATATAACAATACTCAAGAATAGTCATATATATGTTATAAAGCAATGTCGGGTCTCAATGCAATTGTCTGTCCACTTCTCTTAACTGATGATTCTGAGGAAGTTTCTGTGTATCAAAAGCAAAGTACAATACGAAACGAACGTTAATAACAGATGCGTAAAAGGACCTTCTTCTTCCTAATTCTCTTGACTAGTTCGCATGGAGGTCCCAATAGTCAAAAATTCCATTCTGTTCCATAGAGATGTTTGAATGAAAGTTTAACCAACAAAAGGTCACATGAAGAAGTGTGAAAACAAAGTTTAATTATTGGAAGCTTCTTAAAGAAAGTTCCTTGTTATCGTCTATGTGGTGAGCAGACACAGACAGATCTTAGAATTTTTTCTTAATAAAATCTACAATGTATTGACAATGGCAATTTATTCTTAATATTAAAAGTGTTTTTAAATTTAAATCTTTAGTGGGTGTTATGGTGAAGAAGAATATGAAAAAGCAACAAAGGAAAAGGTCAATGTGAAAGGTTCGTTTGTGCTGCAATCATAGAACTATATAATTCCTTTTTCTTTTCTTTTTTTTTTTCTTTTTTTTTCTTTTTTTCTGTCAAGAAGGATCATTTTGTTGACTGGGGCATCAACCGATGCCAACGGTCTTGAAGTCTGACCGTACATGCATAAATAATTCAGGAGGAAGATTACAAATTCAATCAAGGGAAAGAATCTTATCTTAATTAATTTAACAACTCAATTTGTCATATAATTGGTATATCTAAGCAAATACTGAAAAGTATAGCCGCGACTAAAGGATAAGGCCAAGTCTATAAAATAATATATATGTAGAAGAATAATTCAACCTCTGAGATGACCCTGTTGTCTTGACAAAAAAAAAAAAAGAGTAAATGACTAAAATGATCTTTTATCTTTGAAGTTTTTGATATTTTTGTCGCTTATCTCTCAAACGTGACAAATTAATCTCTTATCTTTAAATTTGTGATGTCGTTAATTCTTTTAACAAATTTTGTTAATTTTTTAACGTAAACTACATGCATCCGGCACGTGACCAATTAGTCCCTTACCCTCCAAAATCTTACTTACGTTGGTCACGTGCCGGAAATATGCAATCTACGTTGAAAAAATTGATGAAATTTGTTAAAAGGACTAACGACATTACATATTTTAAATTAAGAGACCAATTTGTCACAATTAATAAATAAAGAACGAAAATATTACAAAATCTAAAAATAAATGACCATTTTGGTCATTTATCCCAAAAAAAAAAAAGATGGTCCCTTTTAAAAGATCTATTGGCTTTGGCGAGCCATCGTTTGTCCATAACGAAAATATCACAAAATTTAAAAATAAAAGACCATTTTAGTTTTTTACCCAAAAAAAAAAAAAAAAAAGATGGCCCCTTTTGTGCTTTAAAAGCTCTATTGGCTTTGGCGAGCCATCATTTACCCATTTGCTTAGTCGACGAATCAAGACCCTTTTTTTTCTATACAAACTCTCGTGGTCCTCCACTGGACGTGATTTGATTTGTTAGGCAGAATTGGTCCACTTTGCCCATTTCAATGCTTTACAAAGCCATAGTCAACCAATTGAATGGAATAATTAGATACTAACTCTTCATAATTAAATTTTTTATTAAATTACCATTTTATTTAAGAATTTAAACTATTTAAAGAGAATCATTTTATTTATTATTTTTGACATGTTCTTGTACGTGTAGATGATGATATGGTAAAATTTTCAATCTCTTATTATTAACGTTAGACCTGTTTTGAGTCCTTTACCTATGACGTATCCTTCTAGAAATTTTTTTTTCAGATTTTCGGGACCCATCATATATTCTAAAAAGATTTCATATCTAATAGTATAAATAGCACACCAAGTTACCAACATTCACAAAAAGGTAACTTACTCTTTGCCTAAAATATCTATTCTTAAATTCTTATTACTTGCTGTTCGTGCTTGAACTCATTAACTGACTTGATTGTCAGAGTAGATTCTGAAAAACCACCACCGGTGGTGCCTTTGTTTTGCAGGTTTCGTGCTGAGCTTAGACAATGAGTTACTACCTTAACAAATGAGATTCTATTTTTAGGCTCGCACATAGACAATTTTAGAGACATGTTTATTATATATATTTTTTTTAATCTTCAACATGCTTTTCACGAGTAAGCGAGATTTTTTATTGAGTCTTGCACATAAACATATTCTTCTAAAATGGGTTGCAACGACACTTAAACCCAATATCATTTTTAACCTGAACTCTGATACTACAGGCTGTTTGGAACAAATGAATTCCATAAAATTTTATGAAATTCATTTATAAATCCAATTTTTGGTGTTTGGAAGCACCCTTTTAAAAAAAATTAAAAATCCAAGATTTGCAAATTTCGAATTTTCTTATGTTTTACCCAAAATCCTTACTCAAAATGTGGAATTTATAAATCCACGTTTTCCAAATCTATTACTCGTTTCCTTAGGACAAAATTGCCCTTAGATTTAAGATATGGACTTTGGCTAAAATAAAAGATAAAAAAAGCATTGCCTCATCACTATTTCTTTTTTCACCAAAAAAAAGAAAAACAATGCATTTTCTCACCCTTTCTCTTAAGATTATTTTTTCATGTTAAACGTATGGTTAAACTTAAGGTTATTTTTTCACGTAAGATTTATTATGTAATCTTGAACGTTATGATTATTTTGTAATGTTTAACTTTATTAATAATTTTTCTTTGTTGGTTTTTTTTGCTTTTTTTTTTTAACAATCTTATGATAATAGAAATAGTAAATAATGGAATTAGATGATAACTTATATATGATAAGCTTAATTTCAATAGCATAAAAGAAGGACATTTGAGTAAAATATAAGTATTAATTCCAATTCTACATGTGTTTCAAACACAATTTGTATTTACAAATAACATAATTAACTTAATACTGTTTTACAATTTCAAACAAAAGAATTTATTTATAAATATAAATCTTCGCAGAATTCATTTATAAATCAAATGAATTCTACACCTCAAGTGTTTCCAAACATTATGTATATTAAATTACCACCTCATATAAAAAATTTAACTGTTAAATAGTCATTATTATATTTATTTATTCCTCTTGGCACGTCCGTGCAAGATTTCGGATTCAAACCTATATCATCCTCATGCTAAAAAAGGAAAAGAAAAAAACGTAGTATTGGAGCTCGAAGTCGTCCTCAATAATTCTTTGTCACAACCCAAACCTAGTTAGAGCTCCTATAGTTCTCTTTTTGTATCTATAGCATATGATAACCTAGAATTGCCTGTAAAAGTGTTTAATACCATGATTTTGTTGCTTAATGAAAATGACATGTTTACCACCTTCAATTTTCCCCAAGGAGAAAGCAAAAGGAAAAAGAAATTTTTTTTTTTTAAAAAAAATAAAAATTTGAAGAGACGCCTAACCAATCTGAATGATCAATACAACACAGGAATTAGCACATAGGCTATTAATTCTCGAGATGTTTTGCCTTATCTATCTCTATTTAAAAAATCTTAAAATTTGACCGGAATATTATCAACGATACAATTTTATAATATTTTTTTCAATTGGTACATCTTCGATGAGGCAATTGAGGACTACAAGAATATGCTACAACAAAATATGAGATTCCAGTTTTATCGCATCTTCTGTGAGACAAATCAGTATGCGAATTGGTTGAAAAAGAAAACCTTTTGTAACAAAGTAAAATGAGGCAAGAAAAGAGGAAAGTTTGCGAGTATCATTTTGAAGTAGTCCAATAATCTCTTGGTAATGTTTAACAAAATTCACTTGTGCAAAACTCGGTCACATGGAAATATCATGTGGCCTATAGTAAAGTAAAAGGAAACTAATTCATCCCTAATACTAGGGTTCAAATTTTACATTTCACTTTTAAACTTAAATTACTTGAATTTTATAACTTGATTATTTGGAGGTTTTCAAATAAAATTTCCTCTCTCTCGAATTAAAACAATACTAAACCTTTCATTATTAAAGATTATATGATTTGATTGCAAGTTGAAGAATACCCTCGTTTTCATGTCTGTTTTTTTTTTTTTTTTTTGCTTTTTCTTCCATATTTTTCATCATCAACTATATTTATATTCGTACCTTATGCGAAAACAACTCAAAGCAATTAATTTCCATTTTGACTTTTTTTTCTTTTATTTTGTCAACCCCTAACAAATTAAACTTAAATTTTTCGTATCATTAGGCTGTCCTTATCAGAGTCTCTAAACTAAAAATTCTAATATCGTATAATTATTACGTAATATAATTTATTTAAAGAAATAAAAATCTATAAAGTAGAGATCAAAATCATCAAAAGTAACATTTTTAAAAATTTTGTACTTTTTAGAGACCTAAATCTATTTTTGATAATTTTAATATCTACTTTATAAATTTTTATTTTTTTAAATAAATTATATTACGTAATAATTATACGATATCAGAATATCTATTTTAAAGACTCTGCTAAAGCCAGCCTAATAACGTTACGATTGAATCAATTAACCGTAAACTTTCATAAGCGTATAAATGAGCATCCGGTCCCGCTCTCCACACCTGTGCCATTTGAAAACCTAAAAATGAAAACAAAAATCTCAAGCTAAAAAACACACAGACGCCATCCCTCTCACACATGACATAACCGCACAGCTCACAGCAGCTCTCTCTCTCTCTTCCATTCTTCCTCATCACCTTCCATATAAATAAAATACATAGAATAAGGCGGCACACAACCCTAGACACCTTCCTCTGCTCTCCACACGCCATCCCATAACAGCTTACACACACACACACACGCACACACACAAAGCCTTATCTTCATCTCAATCATAACATCAACATCATTTTTGTTGGTTTGTGTGATATATGCAATCCATATACATATAGATCACGACCCATCATGTATAAATCGTCGTTGGCTGCCGCTACGCTTCTCAAAAGAGCCTCTTCCTCATCTTCATCTTCATCTTCATCCTCATCCTCTACTCTAAAGAATACTCGTCGATACTTCTCTTCTTCTTCTTCTAGAAGCTTCTCTTCTTCTTCTTCTAATACCGGTGGTGTAGTCAATCGGTGCCGGTCAACGTCTGCTTGGCGGTGGAGTCACGGTGTCGATTGGAAGTCTCCGGCTAGCCTTACTACTCAGATCAGGACTGCTGCTTCGTTCTTCAACAGTTTTCATCGCAAGATCTCTTCCATGGGTGGGTACTTTCGTCATTTCACCACCTTTTTAAATTAATTAATCGTGCTTTTAATTGTTAGTTAAATCGGATTAATATAACGTCAATTTTTCTTAGAAAATGACATTTTAGTGCTCATATTTCACTTTCGTGGGTATTTTTGTCATTTGACACCGTTTATTAATCATTCTTTGGTACTATTAAATCTGGTTACTGTGATATGATATTTCGGTGCTTGATGTGTCACTTTTCATGGGTACTTCTGTCATTTTATACCTTTTAATTAATCATTTTTTGGTATTATTAAATCTGGTTACTGTGATTTCACTTTTTTTTTTTTAATAAATAAACATCACTTAGATGCTACCTACCCGCGGAATTGATATCACGGTAGCGAGAAGCATACCACTAAACCAAATGGCCGGTGATTGTGATTTCACGTTTTAACAGTATAATGATATTTTGGTGCTTGATGTGTTACCTTTTAAAAAAAAAATAATAATAAAAAAAATAAAATGGGTCACTTTTCATAATTTTGTCATTTCACTATATGATTTCATCATCTAAGAAAATGATATTCTGGTTTTGATGTTTCACTTTTTGTGGTTAATTGGATTATTATTTAATTTTGTTAGTCCAACAACTATTTTTTATATGCGGTGGTCCATTAATTTTAGGATAAAGATTGGAACCAAATACATTTAATAAAAATGTACAAAAAAATTATAAAAAAATTAAGTGACTGCTTGTGGTATTAACCTATTAAATCTGAGAATCGATACATGTACGTAATTGTATAGAAATATCACGAATTTATGGCTCAGTTTTTATTGCAATTAAATGAGTTGTTGTAATTCAAATAATTCTTCCTGGGCGCGAGCATAGTTAAAAATAACATTGGCAAAAATTGACAATGTAATATTTCCATTTATTAATCAAAAGAGGCGTCCCCTTTGAAGCCAAAATAAATTTTCTAATTGTGTATATCTGTGGCTTTTTACAGCATCTGAGAACGCGTTCAAGGGAATCTTGACCAGTCTTCCCAAGCCAGGAGGCGGCGAGTTTGGAAAATTCTATAGCCTACCAGCTCTCAATGATCCAAGGATTGGTAATTTTTTAAACACCGGAACCACTCATGATATATATAACAGAAATTTCATCTCATGGTCTGATCACTGATGTGCTAGTGTTACATGTTTATAGGACCCGTTTGTTTGAAAAATAAATAAATGTTGTGCAATTTACCATGTAAGAAGTGAAGAATGAATGGTGTCACATAGGAGGTTACATATAGCATTGTTCTTTTCGTAATCCCAGTCGAGTAGCGAGAGCATAATATGCTTATTTGCTTGGCTATATTTGAAATATGTGAAGAATGTAGTTCCATTCTTATGATATAAGTCAACTATGTAAATGCGTTGCGACTTATTCTTTGTTGTTGAGATTATGAATGTCAATGCATTTTGAACTTGCATTGAAACATATTTCTTTTCAGTGTCGTATATGTTTGAGTATGTATTACTTTTGATACTTGCTAACCCCTCAAAAGTAGTACAATATGTCTTTGTTGAGATTCTGATATGTATGTTCATTTTGATATTTACACATATATCACATCTTACACTGCTGACATTGTGGTTCTGTGTCTGTGTGTACTAGATAAGCTGCCGTACTCTATCAGAATCCTGCTTGAATCAGCAATTCGTAACTGTGATGGCTTTCAAGTCACTAAGGAAGATGTTGCGAAGATCATTGATTGGGAGAACTCTGCTCCGAAGCAAGTTGAAATTCCCTTCAAGCCTGCTCGTGTACTTTTGCAGGTACTGAACGTGCGAATATTTTATGAAGTTCTCTTTCAGTAGCATTGTATATCTAAAACAGTTATTTCTCACTGATAGGATTTCACCGGTGTACCTGCTGTGGTCGACCTTGCTTGCATGCGTGATGCCATGAACAAGCTCGGAAGTGATTCCAACAAGATCAATCCACTGGTATATGCCCGTTCACATCATCTTATTTGAACTAGCTTGCTGAAACATCAAGTTACATTGCGTATCTCTTCTGTCTGTTCATGTTACAATTTTCTTATCTAATCACTTCAAATATCTTGGGTTCATGTGTCTAGGTTCCAGTGGATCTAGTCATTGATCACTCAGTTCAAGTTGATGTTGCGAGGTCAGAAAATGCAGTCCAAGCAAACATGGAACTAGAATTCCAAAGAAACAAGGAGAGATTTGCTTTCCTTAAGTGGGGATCTAAAGCATTTCACAATATGCTTGTTGTTCCGCCTGGTTCTGGTATTGTGCATCAGGTATGGGAGTTAAAATGTGTCAGTCTGCTTGTTCGCATCAATGGGCATTATGCTTTATCATTGTTTTCATGTGCTTATTCTGTATCCTAGTTGAAATTAGATCTTTGGCTTCGCTCTAGCATTTTCCACTGAAGGGAAGAAATATCATCACGAAACTGAACCAACTTTTTGATTTCAGGTCAATCTTGAGTATCTCGGAAGAGTGGTTTTCAACACTGATGGTATGCTCTATCCAGATAGTGTTGTTGGCACAGATTCTCACACCACTATGATTGATGGGTTAGGAGTTGCTGGTTGGGGAGTTGGAGGTATTGAAGCAGAGGCAGCAATGCTTGGTCAGGTATGAAGGCAGTGACATTGTATAGTAGCTATTCTCCTGCTTCTGAAAATTTGATGGATTTGTGGTGTTACCTGAGAGAATCTTTCACTTAATCAAAATATGCTATAGTTATCAATCATAAAGTTATATGACTATATCGCTGTTAAACCTCTTTCAGTTTATAGTATTTTAGAGTGAAATCACTTGCAACTCTGGGTTCTGTATGTATGCCACTCCCCCTTTTTTTGCTTGTGAATATTAGGCGTTAGTTTATCGAGGGTTGCTCTTACATAGGAAATTGAATATGATGGTTATCTAGTCTTCTCCACATGCTTCTCCTAATTTGATGTTATTTGTGAAAATCCTCTGGGATGCATTCACTGAACCATTTTTGCTGAAAGCCTTTTGTGTATTACACTATGCTACTTGGACCTTTTTTATGCATATAGTTTACTTAGTTTTATTGATCGAGTTTCAGAACCGATTGTGCATTTGAATGGAGTTGCCTATATATTTTTTCTTAATACGTGGCTGAAATGGACATTTTCCCTTCCCATTATCAGTCCACCCACAGAAACTTCTTCTCTGTTTGCCTCGCCTAGTGTTTACACCCGGAGTTATACATTAATTATTTCTAACTTGGCATGTGCACTTTATTGACAACTTCTTCTGCTGCAGTCCTCTGTTGTTTTATCATTTAATCACCCTTTAACAATTGCAAAGGCAGAATGATCTGTGTTTGAGCCCACTTTTCCTGCTGAATTTATTTTTCTACACATGCAACAATATGTTCATTGCTGAAATCTGAAAATATCTAAAAGTGAAATTAGATGCATCTAAATGGTATAATCGGGATGTCAACTTCTGCATCCTGCAACTAATGCTGTGACCACCACAATGGCAGCCAATGAGCATGGTCTTGCCTGGAGTAGTTGGATTCAAGTTATCTGGGAAATTACGTGATGGAGTTACTGCAACTGACTTGGTTCTAACTGTCACTCAAATGCTGAGGAAACATGGTGTTGTTGGCAAATTTGTCGAGTTTTATGGTAATTATTTTGAATCTGAATTGCTGCTTGAGCTATGATTATCAGAAGGACTAATAGTCAACACTTCCTTGTTTAGGTGATGGTGTGGGTAAAATATCATTGGCTGACCGGGCCACCATTGCAAACATGTCACCTGAGTATGGTGCAACAATGGGATTCTTCCCTGTAGATCATGTCACTTTGCAATACCTGAAACTAACTGGCAGAAGCGATGAAACAGTAAGTAGTTTTGTTTGATTTATGTTATGTCCATGATAATATTAGCTTAGATGAAATGGGTTACTGTGTAATGTCGGTTTCTATTATTAATTTTTTCTCAAACTTTATAAACATTTAGGTGGCAATGATAGAAGCTTATCTGCGTGCAAATAACATGTTCGTTGATTATAATGAGGTGAGCTGTTTACTTTTGTGAGTACTCCAGTTTGAGTGTCTTCTCCTTTATATATTATTAGAGATTAAACACTTGTTTTTCCTCTCTGCTATCAGCCTCAACAAGAAAGATTTTACTCATCTTACTTGGACCTAGGCCTCTCCAATGTGGAACCATGTCTTTCAGGGCCAAAGAGGTGCATGATCTGGCTTCTGCTCATAAATTTTGCTTGTATCTCTTGATATATATGTCTTTCTGAATACTCAGTTATATTGCAATCTTTGATAGACCTCATGATCGAGTGCCTTTGAAAGATATGAAGACCGATTGGCATGCTTGTCTTGACAACAAAGTAGGATTTAAGGTGAGCTCCGGCATCTCTGAGTGTTGAGATTGAGATACATTTCTTGTTCCCATCAACTTCTCTATCTTTTATATAAGCATCTATACTTAGTTTTCTGATTGTGGTTCTTTTTTGGTCGATTATTTGCCCTATGAACTTACTTTAAACAAACCATTATTGGATTTTCAGTCACTGTTTTGTATACAAACTTTCAGTTCCTATAACACTGTAATTCTGATGCAGGGCTTTGCTGTGCCCAAGGAGGCTCAAGGAAAAGTTGCAAAGTTTTCTTTTCATGGGGAGCCAGCAGAGCTGAAGCATGGCAGCGTTGTGATTGCTGCAATCACAAGCTGCACTAACACATCAAACCCCAGTGTTATGCTTGGGGCAGGCCTTGTTGCGAAAAAGGCTAGTGAATTGGGTCTGCATGTAAGTTGAGGTCTTATTACATTTGAAAAAGCTATGGCTTCAGACATGGCTCCTGTGTGTTCACTTTTGATGCATTGTTGCAGGTTAAACCATGGGTGAAAACAAGTCTGGCTCCAGGCTCTGGAGTTGTTACAAAATACTTACTTCAGAGGTATTGCTCATTGAGAAACGGAGGTGTTGACTTAGTTATACATTAGGAGACTTGTTTGCTATTATGCAGGAGAAAAACGTTTTGAGTATGTTTTCTTGTGCAGTGGGCTGCAGAAGTATTTGAATCAGCAAGGTTTCAATATTGTTGGGTATGGTTGCACAACATGTATTGGGAATTCTGGGGATTTGGATGAGTCAGTTGCTACTGCAATAGCAGAAAATGGTATGTTATAATGTCCCTTCTTTCATGTTTACTTCTAAAAAAAAAAAGTCCTTTTTTCATGTCACATAACTGTATTCAGCAACCAACTGCATTGGAAGTCTCGGTCTTTTTGCTTGATTATGGTACTGATTGTTGCTTCTCTAATTTAAATTTTGTTGCCTTCCACAGACATCGTTGCTGCTGCAGTGCTTTCTGGCAACAGGAACTTTGAGGGCCGAGTCCATCCCTTGACAAGAGCGAACTACCTTGCTTCGCCTCCTTTAGTGGTTGCCTACGCTCTTGCTGGAACGGTAATTAATGAAATCTCCGTCATGGCTTTTTTGCATTATGAATGCAACTGCAAGTAGGACTTACGTGATTAAACAGGAAAAATGAAATTAACTAAATGAATTGGGGTGGAGAAATCTTAGTTAGACTTGAGCAAAACCAATTTAATATCAATTGACGGCATTTAAATTTGTATATAACATTTCTCTATTTATCTAAGTATTTGCTTATTCATAACATTTTAGATAACTGTACTTAAAAACCATCTTAGATAACAGTGTTTTCAAAATCTCTTTGTTGACTGCGCTTGATATTCTGTCTTGGTAATATTATAATATTATCTTGACTAGAATATATTAGGGCTTTTGTTTTGTTTATTATATATGGTGCCGATACATATTAATATCATTTATTGCCTGCTGTCATACTTTTGGGCTTTATCATTCACCAAAATTTTGGGGAGGAAACCATGTCATATTTTTGCCCTTAGAACAGTCTGCTTTTTCCTGTCATTTATTCTACTAATATGGCTGCCACCATTCTTTCAGTATAGTATTTTTTTAATCTTCATTTTTTTCTTTTGTTTTTTCCTATGGTTTGACCTTTTTTTTTTTTTCTCTGAGAGTGGGGGGATTGTACTTTCTGTAGCTCCTTAGGTGACTGAAGAAATAGTTAAATACACTTATAGAAAACATAGGTTAAGTCTATCGATTTATCCCTTGAATATGCTCTTTAGTGAGGATTTTATGGATAATAGTCTCTATTGAGTCTATGTATGCAGTTTTGATCTCGCAATCCTCAATAAGGATGAAAGTGAAAAAGCAGAAAGGGTAAATGATACAAAATGTCTTGGAACACCAACTTTTGACAGTGGAAGAGAAGGGGAGGGATGGTGGTAAGGGGCTTATTGGGCCATTTTGCATTGTACAATCAGAAACTGATCGTATTATTGTTGAAACTTCATATACTTACTTGTCCATAAAATAACAAATATGTTGTAGTAGTTTGCTCGGTCTTCCAAATTGACATTGAAATTGTTTTACAGGTTGATATAGACTTTGAGAAAGA
This sequence comes from Ehretia macrophylla, assembly GCA_037974665.1. Classification (NCBI taxonomy): domain Eukaryota; kingdom Viridiplantae; phylum Streptophyta; class Magnoliopsida; order Boraginales; family Ehretiaceae; genus Ehretia; species Ehretia macrophylla. The sequence continues at coordinate 12,985,389 of CM075768.1, forward strand.
GCCCATTGGTGTAGGGAAAGATGGAAAGAATGTTTATTTTAAGGATATCTGGCCTTCTACAGAAGAAGTTGTGGAGGTGTGCATATGTTTATATGCTCATGCTTATTCCAATGTTCATATATAGCTTGTATGAGTGAAATGATACTGAAAATTACATATTTCAGGCTGTTCAATCCAGTGTATTGCCTGACATGTTCAAGAGTACTTATGAGGCTATCACGAAGGGTAACCCAATGTGGAATCAGTTATCTGTCCCAGAATCTAAATTGTACTCATGGGACTCAAGTTCTACTTACATTCATGAGCCACCATATTTTAAGGATATGACTATGGATCCTCCTGGGCCACATGGAGTCAAGGATGCCTACTGCTTGCTTAACTTTGGTGATAGTATCACAACGGATCACATCTCTCCAGCTGGAAGCATTCACAAGGATAGTCCAGCAGCGAAGTTCCTTCTTGAGCACGGTGTGGATCGCAAGGACTTCAATTCTTATGGCAGCCGCCGTGGTAATGATGAGATTATGGCACGGGGAACTTTTGCCAATATCCGTCTTGTGAACAAACTATTAAATGGTGAAGTTGGCCCAAAGACAGTACACATTCCCACTGGAGAGAAACTATATGTTTACGATGCTGCAAATGTGAGCTCTTCTTTTTGTTGATTTTTGTTGTTTTTAAAATGCTTTAGTTGTCAGTTGCAAGACTTTCAGTTATTTCATATTAATATCACAAGTTGCTTCCATATTCTAATTTTTCTGTCTGTAATGTGCACTTTCAGAGATACAAGTCTGCTGGACAGGACACCATTATTTTGGCTGGAGCAGAGTATGGAAGTGGAAGCTCACGAGACTGGGCTGCCAAGGGCCCAATGCTACAGGTGAGAGTCTCTCACCATATCTGCTTGAATTGCCAGTTTCCTTGCAGCTCCTCCCCTTCTCGTGAATTTTCTTTTGTTTCCCCTGTGTTTTAAGATGCTCCCGTGGAAATTTTATTAATCTCTCGCCTTAACAGGGAGTTAAAGCAGTGATTGCTAAAAGCTTTGAGAGAATCCATCGCAGCAATTTGGTAGGAATGGGCATTATCCCTCTATGTTTCAAGCAGGGTGAGGATGCAGATACTCTAGGATTGACAGGTCACGAGCGTTATAACATTGATCTTCCAAGCAATATCAATGACATCCGTCCTGGTCAAGATGTTACTGTTAGAACTGACAATGGCAAGTCCTTCACCTGCACAGTCCGATTTGACACTGAGGTACCTAACGCTTTCTTTCAGTATTATATGTTTGTCTACCAAAAGGCTCATGTTTACTCATTTTATTTTCATATCAGAACAATTATAATATGCTTCGCATGAACTTGCAATTGTGTAAATTTTATTTGCAAAGCAAGTTTTTTGCATGCTATTGAAAACATAGAACATTTAATTCTTGAAAAATTCTGTGACAAATATGGTCTGGCTATCTAAGCAGCTTGCCAGGCCAACTGGCTAGAAGGACAAAGTTCTCACGTCGAAGTGCCTAAACTAGACATGCTATTGATTACACCAGTCATTTATTTTTTCAGAAACCTGCAACAGATGAGCTGTATGCTTGGCCATCTGACTTGACCATTAAAATGCACTTCGAGTCAGAATGCCTGAAAAGCAGTAAATGTTTAATAAAAAGTGCAAAATAGGGCAATAGAAAGTATAGGAACATAAGTTGTGTTACGTTCCAGACCATATTTGCTCCCTTGCTTTAACGTTGTAAGGCTCATTTATGACGCATTGTTTTATCATTGATTAGCAATGATATAGCTGCACATGGCTTAGATTTATTTCTTTTGGTATCTGAATATTTATGGAGAAATTAGTATGCAGTTTCAGCTCAAGTAAAATGTTGTCCGTTACTATTGTGCTTGTTTACGCGTGTTATCCATCGCGAACTAACTGGTGGCTGTTTACCCCACTTTTGATTGCTTTTGTAGGTGGAACTGGCTTATTTTAACCATGGAGGCATACTGCCATATGTGATTCGCCAACTAAGCAAGCAATAAGCAATTGCATTTGTCAATAGTTCCACTCCATTTGAGAGTCATCGTCAACAAAAGATTTGAAGTATAATAAAAGTTCAAACTTTTAAAATCCCTTTGATGGGACGGGAATACTTTTTTCTTTCACTTCCTGGAGCATGGTGGTCAAGCAAATTTTGCTTGCCAACAGAGGAAATATATATTTATATTTTATTTCCTTACCGGTAAAATAAGCTTTTCATTTCTTCATAAATGATCAACGCTTTGAGAGAGATCAAGTGTCTCTCGCAGTTCATATTTTTGTGCCACTTGTAGAAACAGAATGTTATGAATGGCAGAATTTGATGGATGGAAGCCTTTTGGAGAAGAGAAATTTGGATTGAGTACTCGTTTCTCCTATTTGTTGTCCAGGTTATTTATATCTTGTTATGAAATCTTTGAAATGCACAGGTACATATCAGTTTACGATCAAATATATTTCATTGATATGTCTTTTATCTTTTTAAGTTTTCTAGTATGAAATGTGAATGGAATAGATGACTTACGATATAGGTATTGCGATTTTGCTGATATTCTCTTTGTTCTGCGAAGTTTTTCTTCTCTAGTTCTTGATAGCGTGGACTGATCTTTACTTTTGAGTAACCAAATTAGGTGAAAACCAACACTTTAAGTTTGTCTTTTGGCTATGTTTTGTGCGTTTTATACTTACTTCACATAGATTTCAATCCCCTCATAACATTATGAGGATTCGTCTTGTCTAATCTGCCAAATTTAGTCATTCTAATTATGTCTTGAACAAAAGAAGTTTAGTAGGTTTATTTATTCATTTTTTGATGATGCGAGAACTCACTGGATTATTTGGCAGTGTTTAATCACTAATTGATAAATTTTTGAATGTAGTGGTGAATCTGACAAGGTAGAACTCCAGAGTAGTGAAGAGTGTCGAATTTGCGACTACGCAAGAGTGATTTTATTTCACTATCATTGGATCATGCCTCATGGGGCAAGAAGGGATGGTCTATCACGGAATCTGGTTACTGCCTTTTAAGTCTAGTTTAGAAGTTGTCTAGTCAATCTCTTATGGTTTATCATTGGCAAGCCATTCTACTTCATCATCATATAAGGAACTAAGGAGAGAATTTATTTAGCCTCGTTTTGCTTGGTTTTAAAATAGAGGTAAAACTTTGCACGCAGCACAAACAGTTGACTCAAATAATCAAAATTTACAGGCTTTCTGAGACACACGAATTACCCAGAGAAGATCGCAGAAAAAACTTGGACATCTTTACCATTACTATGAGGAAAATAGTGTACAGTAATAAAGAAATATATGATGAACTTTCTTAGGTATCTTTTTAATTGCTTGACTTAATTGTTTTACGCCGGGATGATTATTGATATGTTTAGTGTTGACGGATTTGTCGATGCCTTATCTCGATAAATCCTATCATTTACAACATATATAGAAATATTTCGGGCATCTTTTTTTATTACTATAATAACTCTTATAAGTTGGCTGTTTCAATTTGCCCTCCCTCAAATTGTTTTTGGTACTTTTATTATTAGAACTTATATAAAGACAATCGATTATAAGAAGTACTTAGCACTTTTCATACCTTATGAATAATTTGTTTAACAACTCAAGGAAAATTCTACCATCCATCAGTGGCAAATCTGTTGCTAAGGATGGGACAAGCAACAACACAAGATCAAGCTATGCGGCACTGCAATGAAGACAATAAAAGTATGCAAAATGTCAAATATATCCTCCTGATTTAAAGAAAAATGTCCAAAATGTCATCATGTCTAATTAATAAAATAATACTGACTAAAGACAAAATAATGAGTAAATGACCAAAAAGGACGACAAGAGAGTTGTGAGAAAAAGACTATATCGGGCTCAAGCATGAGGACAAAACAAATGCAAATGACGAAAATGGGTTTCCAATAGTTCATATGAAATTTTAAAAATAATTTAGCTTGTGTAATTAAAATAGATAGTTATAAAATGAATACGTAAGAGCCAGTGACACCTATTAGCACGATCAAGTATATAATATCATATGACACTATTTTAATGAATATGTTAGAGCCAATGGCGCCTATTAGAATGATCAAGATAGATAGATAACTGACATATTACTTATGAAATGAATATGAAAGAGCCAATGACACCTACTAGCATGATCAAGTACATAATATCATATTTTAATGAATATATAAGAGCCAATGACACCTATTAGCATGATCAAGTACATAATATCATATTAGTGTAATTTATCATGCATCAACAACTTCCTATATAGATAGATAATTGACATGTTAGTTATGAAATGAATATGTAAGAGCCAATGACACCTACTAGCATGATCAAAGACATAATATCATATTACACTAATTTACTGAATATATAAAAGCCAATGACACCTATTAGCATGATCAAATACATAATATCATATTAGTGTAATTTATCATGCATCTATACGGCCTCCTATATAGATAGATAATTGGCATATTAGAATAACAACTATTTTTAATTATTTTTTCATTTTCGCATTCCAACTAAGCATTTTCATAAGAAATAATAAACAATGATGAAAATGCATGGACATATAATATTTATAACAAATAAAGTATGTGAATTAAAGCTCAAAAATAAAAATTAGTAATGTCATATACTGTAAAAGTGGAATATGGTTAAATGGGCGATAAAAATGGATTGAAAAGTAGCATTTGTCATTTCATATTTAGATGAAAGTATCACGGTTAATGAATCTTAAGAAAACGAGAAGTATGTAATTAAAACGAGACTTGCTGTAACTTAGTCGTCATCGATTGTAAATTATGAGATAGGTAAAAAAATGAACGATTTGGGTTTCTATAAAAATTGATTTTGTTCTCTTTGGTCTGGTGTTTTGTATTTAGTATTTGGGCAAGTGGCTCTTTATGAGTAGGGTTTTAGGCCTGGGCGCTTATCTTTTTTTCAATTTAATGGTTTTGCTTGGGCCTTGGATTGTTTAGTTCATTTGCAATTGGGTTAAGTGTTTGTATATAAGCGTTTCCATAACATTTATCAAGCTATATTTTGATAAAAGCAGCTCGGGTAAAGTATGTTAAGAAATCAAAAGAATGAGTAATTCGTCTCTTATATCGTAAATTATGTCATGTTTAAGTGGCCAATGAATATTTACATATTAAAATAAAATACCAATAGTATAACCAAGTAGTATAAGTAACTTTATGAAATACCAAATAGTGTTGAATGATTAGGTTGATAGAAAGCACATAATATGCCCCAAGATATCCAGATTCTACGGCTTTCGTTAGACATTCAAGTAAAAAATCCTTTGTCCATGCGTAAATATTCAACATGTGATACATTCATACAAGGGATAATAAATTTATTATTCTAACTTTATGAACATATTAATATTTTAAGTGGGCACTAATTATTTAAAAAAAATGAATCATATTAGTATTTTTGTAATGCTTACCACTCCTTTTCTGAATAAGGATTATGGATTTTCACTATCACAACACTTATCAATGAATGAAGTAATTGTGTTGTCAAACGGCCACCACAGGGCGAGTAGAAACTCATTTCATTGTGGCATATCTATATATGTAGCTCTCATCACTGATGTTCTTGAACAACTTGCAATTGTGTAAAGAGTTGTTGGGTTAGTAAAGGAAATAAATAAATTTACTTCCAACAGAACTCTATTATATACTTTTTTTTTGACACAAATAAGATTATCAATAGAATATGAACCAACACGGGCTAGAATTTCTTTAGGAATGGTATCAAAGTATCAAACCATTTTTTTTTTGTTTGTCAATATAACTGGCCTTTAAAAATAAAGGGATGAGTTCCCTTTTTTATAGAAGTTGGAAATACACAATTTAAGGGGTATAGCCATTCATATTCCCCATGGGTGTCTTTAATGAAGAAACATGATTATTAATAAAATGGTGCTATCTGTAATATAACTTCTTTTTCTCACTAATAGGTGTCACACCATTTCATAAAAGTAGCATTCATCAAATCCTATTTTGATGAAAATAGAAGCGGTAAAGTATGTTAAGAAATCAAAATAACAATTAATATGTAATGAAAATAGTAATTGTAGCAACCCAGACTTCACATACCGCAAGTTGGAATGTGTTTAAGTGGCTGATGAAGAATGATATACAGAGAAAGTACGATTCAATGTTCAATTAAGATAAGTTGAATGTTTGAATGTCTTTTAACATAAGAGGCATTCATTGAAACGAAGGGCACCGATATAACACGTAATAATTATCGTAAGAAAAATGAACAATGGATGATCAAAATATTATTCAGTAATTAAATGGCCGATGAAGTTAAGTTTACGTATTATATGTCTCGTGTCGTATTTTGATAAAAATAGCACGAGTAAAGTATCTTAAGAAAAGAAAAAAATGATGAAACTCGTTATATTGTAATAGCGATTAAAATGGTTAAATAGTTGATGAAAACGAGTCGTGACAATAACTATATCTCGGGAATCGTGTATCTTGGTCTAGTGATAATGTTATTATCTAAGCATGCGAGAGGTTGTGAGTTTGAATCTCATTAGTTATGTTATACAACATTACATATAGGCCTCGCTATCCTAAGATAAAAAAATGATGAAACTCATAATTTAAAACGTACTTGCAATAATTAAGGCTTCACATACTGTAATAGCGATAAAAATGGTTAAATAGTTGATAAAAATAGGTCGCCATAATTTAAATCCTACTTGCAGTAATTAAGGGTTTACATACCGTAATAGCGATAAAAATGGTTAAATAGTTGATGAAAATGAGTCGTCGTAATTTAAATTGTACTTGTAGTAATTAAGGCTTCACAGACTGTAAGAGCGATGAAAATGTTTAAACAGTCACCGAAGAGCAAAAATGAAGTGGTCTTTACAGAGCAAAAGAAGGAATGAGGGCTAGGTGTAAAGATTATAATAGTAATTTTATGCATATAACTGATGTTAGTGATAAGGGTATAGTCATCATTCAAAATACCAAGAGGTTAAAATAGACATTTTACATTAATCTGAAATACATATAATATTATGATTTGTCCTTGTGGGTCCCGCATCTAATATAAGGGTATCTTGTCATTACAACAAATAAGAAATTATTTTTTTCTTTTTAATAAAATTTATCATCAACGACTCATATTTCCCATAAATGATCAACGGTCCACAATTATTAGGAAATTCTGCCATTGATGGATAGTAGACCGACTCAGAACTCAAAACTAAGTCTAACCACAACAAGATCATACACAGGAAAACCCAATAATATTCTATAGAAGGAGATTTACCATGCACTAGCTACCTCCTACATGTAGAGAAATAGTAGCATAATCGATGTTTCCTAGACTATCATCACCAACCACAACATAAAGAGAAACAATTGTTCATGAAAACAGTTTATGAGAATATATAATGTCGAACTTTATTAAATAACATGTTGATTGATTGAGTGAGTTGATTTCCGAAATATTAATAGGTATATGAACCTAGGATATACAAATTATTTGTTGACATAGAACTAAATGGGTCACGAATTTAGGAATGGAAAAAGTATAAGAATTGTAAAAAAGCCAGAGTTTTAAACATCCCAAAACTTCTCTTTAGAGTAATTATATGCAAATATAGTCTTCACAATGGTGTTTTTTCACATAAACTATCTCAAAGAATAGTATTTTCTTCATGTTATCTTTGGGATTTGAGTACCAAAGTGTTAATATTCTCTCTTTCTCTCTCTTTCTCTCTCTCATTCTCTCATGTTATGTCACGTGGAATTCACATAGTATTATAGTAAAAAGACTAAATAGAGGTTGAAGGCTCTAATATTGTCCACATAATATATTTACATAAAATTTGATTTATGTTATGTAATTATCAGATTGATGGATATTCATCCCTAATGCAGACTGTGGTTTGTAATTATCTGAACTTTCACAGAGATAATGTTTATCTAAGCCTTGTATTCTGAGTCCATGTAAAGTATAATATTGTACAACTTCTCTTGTATTTTGTCTATAAATAGGGCTATCTGTATTGTAAGGTTACATCAAGAAAATCAATACAAATTTGTCTCTTTTAGTTTCTCTCTAGTTTTTTAATACATTATCAGCACGATTAGTCTCTATCAATCATCCTTATTAAATATGAAGAGACAAATATAAAGGTTGGAAATAAAAAAGTATTTTTGACAACATGAAGATATTTCATACCGCGACTTTCGGTAATTTTTCTTTTAATCTCTTATCAATTTTGTTTTGAAATATATATGTTTCTTGATGTCAATTCCCACGAACCAAAAGTTCATCGTTTCATTATATCGAGCAATGACAATTTGTTTGAAAAGTTCATATTTACATCCATATGGTCACGAACTTGAAGTTTGTTGCTTTTGATATATCAGACAATAATACATATTCATAAACTCTTGGGTTAAAATCCATATAGATTAAATTTTGGAGAGGTAATTTAAAGAAGGAAATCACGCATCCCTGAAGGATTGTGATAAAATAATGATATTCTTTCAACATTATCTCTATGAAGGCTAAAGACTAAATATACTATGATAAATGATACATATATCATTTTGTAGAATTTAAAAAGAAATATATGATCATCACAAGGCAATGATCTTCCAAAAACTCACAATGAATGAATTTATCTACAATTGCAGAATTTTTAAAATTATAAACGAGTGTGATTCCACAATCATTGTAATTATTTCTACAGTTTAAAGTATATGGAAAGAACATGAATGTGTAAGATATATTAAAAAAAAGATGCCTTGTATATGCTCCTGCATATGTAAAATATTGAAATCATGACAAAAACAAATATTTGAGTATAATCACATCATTTGAGCAAAAATTATTGACAAAAATATTATCAATTATGTCAATTGTTTAAGAACCATTCCTAAAATCAATGGTAAATGATCTTATTGTCATGAATGTGATTATGAATATTATGATGGTCATATATAACTCAAGCCTTAGAAAGCCTGAAAATAATCAAGAAAATATGAACGATAAAAGGATTTGTAAAAAAAATCATAATGATTGCTAATAATATGACTTGAAAAGATATTAGACATGTATTTTTCATATGTCTAATATCTTGTGGACGTCTACCAAATTTTCAAGAAAGTATGTTATCTTTTCTTAATATCATCAGTTTTTAGAATAATATGATTTAAGCGAATTGTTTAACCGATCAATGTTTTATTAGTTAGACATTTTTTATGCATGTAGACTCTATAACATGTGATGGTCAACCGTCACTATTTCATGCTGTAAAGCTGTAATATTTTTTTGGTTTTAGATATCGCTTCTACTTAGCAAATCTTAACTGTATAAAAAGTAGAAGTATTTTGTTATGTTCTAGAACTTCTCATCCATGTATATTATACAGATGTTGAAATTTTTTTTCGAGAGAAAGAAAATTAAGATCTCAGCACTGAAATATAATGTGTATAATAATTACCTTATATTTACATTGTAATTAAATATATTTTGGATTTATGCTTATGTAGGAAATATCTGTATTTCATATAATGGTTGAATTTTAATAAGTATTACAGTTTCTCGCAAAGAATTGTACATTGAGAAGAAAAAATTGTACAATTATTATGTAATACTTGATTGATTTTATTTTGAATATACTTTGCTATATTCATATATTGATGAAATATATCAAATTTTGAGAACATTATTAAATTACAAATTCAAGAATGATTTGAATACAATAAATAAATTTAAAAGATTGACTCATGCACTGGGTTAGATGTATTCTTTAATTAATTACATGTCTTAAGAAGATGAATAATAGTTCATTTATATAGGTTGACATTGGAATAAAAATTTGGTATACTAGTATCATGCTTTTGGAACATATAATCCAAGTTATTTTACTTTGACCCAACTACATATGATGCTTAATATATGGTACATGTATATGAGTTTCTAGTTATTTCATGTATGCATTGTGCTCATCAAAGATATATGACAATTCATACATATTGTAAGTATACTATCTATTAACGTTTTCATCATTCATATTGTGTAATTTATGTTAGAATGATATTTATGTTCACGCTATACACTAACTTTTAGATATTCATTATGCTCTTAACATAATCAAGAGCATTCATATAGTGACAATTAATATTATGTTATTTTTGACTTTAATGTTCTATATCCCCCCTTACTATGAAGAAGGGTTCATCTCAAATTATCATGTTTTAAATGCATGAATTTAATATTTGTATATATGCCACTTTATTTATTATTTTTTTAAAAATATGGATTTATTGAACATTTGATTGATGGTTCATGAAGAAACATAATTGTTGATAAACTATTATTTATTTTCAAGTAGATCGTCAAGGAATCTACTAAATTTTAGAGATATATGGTTTAATGATTCAATTTTTGAAACCTTATATAAAAGAAAGAAAGATATCTCTATATTGCATTGCTTATCTCTGGCAAGAAGTATACGATGAAATATTGTTAACTCTATCTTCTGGAAGAAGATTATATTTTATATAAATTTGACATAATCCAATATTTTGAAAAACCAAGCGTTATTAATCCAAAAACCGTTTATTCTTTGGAATTACCACTTAGGTCATATAGGTGTAATAATGATGAGAAGAAATCTTGGAAGTTCAAATGGACACCCACTAAAGAATCAGATGATTCTGTATAAGTGAATTTTTATGTGTTGCTTAGACAATCCCCAAATAAAGTTGATATTGAATTTTCTATATTTCTAGAACGAACTCAAGGGGATATACATGGTCTAGCAAAATCTTTTGATAATCGCTTATAGCGAATTGCTAGGCCATTTTTATGAGATTGCCTAATTTTGTCTGGGGACATTGTATTACATGTAACAACACTAATTCTAGCAAGTCCAACTGGTTATGATAAATACTCTCAATTGGTCAAGAACCAAATACCTCATCTTAGAAAATATGAGTGTGCAATATATGTTACAATGCTCCACCACAGTGTACAAAGATGAGTTTACAAAGAAATTGGAAACATATATTTAAATCTCCATCAATTATTGAATATTTTAAGTCTTTGACTGGAGTTGAATTTATAACATTTTATTACTAATTATTGAAATAAAGTTCCTAGCATCAGGGGGAGAAAAATAAAAGTTGGACAATTAAGAATTTTTATGAAATGCATCATTATATTGATCCTTGCGTAAATTAATGTGAATTGAATATTCAGAAAATTATTTATTTACAAAGATGCATTCAGATTTAGAAAAAGTGACCAAGTCACAATACTAATTTTAAATGCTCCTATTTGAAGTAATGTTATTGAAATGAATCTATTACATGCTTGATGCGTGGTAGAACTATCCGTTCTAAAGAAAAAAAAAGAGCAAAATAAAGCAAGTTGGCATATTGAAAGTATTTGATATCTTGAAGATGTCACATCACAAAAATAAGTAGAAAATATAACTGAGAAAAATCTACTTCAAGAGAGAATCAGGTACTTGAATATAATATGCATGTCGAAAATATTGTGAACAAAGCGATCTCACTCAGTTATATACTACTAAAAAAGAATGGAACATGCAATAGAAGTTGATCATGGTCAAATACTTGAATATACAGTAGCTACTGATCTTATCAATAAAAGCGAGGATCTTGAATAAAAAGTTCATTTTTTTCAAGAATGTTGACAAGGAAATGATTGACCAAAATAGAAAGACGCAATCTAGGTATAATCAAATTCACAAAAAAATGTGAAATTTTTAGACCATGAAGGTCAATATACCTTGTGTATGGGATTGAGGGGAAGAATAATGAAATAATCCCATATTGATTAGAAAGTTCAAGAAATTTACCATTAGTTGGCTAGCTCTTAAACTACTTAAAATGGACAATATCAGCAGGGAATGAGCTAGTGCACTATGTGGTTACACTTTGAAATTAAATTATAAAGAGATATATTCTCTTGTGGTAGATGCAATTATATTTATTTCTAATGAGCCTGAAAATTTCTAAAAGGAATTCATACGCGTCTTATGAATGTGATGATAATATACCCTTAAGGATCACTTGATAGTGATATTTGTATAAAAGTCTTTGACGGACTAAACATTCTTGAAGTATGAAATTTAAAATCCCAGAAAATGTATTCGATCAAATTACAAAGATCTTTGTATAGACGAAAGTATTCTTGAAGAATGCGATACAATTGTATTAGTACAAATCTTATAGTGAAGGATTGGTCCTCAAGAAGAGGTAGATCTAGTCCTAGATACTCTTATAGGAAGTTTCGACCAGATCAATCTCATTTATGGAATGGGGTACTTGAAACTGGAACCACACGATCTTGTGGCTACACTTGAAAACATGGAAGCACTGATGAAAGGAAAAATGAAAGTGAGGTCGAGACCTTATAAGAGGTATGTGGAAAGCAGGCCCAAAGGCAAATGCTCCAAGAATAAAGCCCAAGGACATTGGAGAAGAGATTGCCCAAAGTGCCTTGCTAATAGCAAGATAGGTACCTCCTCAGGTTTTTCATTGAAACAGTTTTAATGGTTGATTCTACTAATTCTTGGATCGTAACTCTAGAGCCACTAATTATATCAGCAGTTCTTTGCAGGTGTTTCGGATAATGCGAATGCTTGAGAAAGGAGACTTAATTTGCTATGAGAGTTGATACCAGAGCAAAATCATGGACCATCGCAATGGGTGATGTTTATCTTAGTTTTAGTACCACTAGGGTATTAGTTTTGAACAATTGTTATTATGTCCCAGATTTTTCAAAGAATTTAATTTCAGTTTCGTAACTTTTGAATAACAATTATGCAGTTTTTTTTCATCCTGGTGTGGACATCAGTAAGGGTAGTAGCATAATTTGTTCCGGTAGTTTGCATAATAACTTGTTCTATTTATATCCTGCAACATCTACACTGCACAATATAGAGCATAATAATAATAAGAGAAATGTTTCATCAACCAATGATGCATATCTATGGCATTTACGTTTGGAGGTTTCATCAACCAATGATGCATATCTATGGCACTTACATTTGGGATACATCAACTCAAACATGATTCAAAGATTGGTTAAGGATGGACATTTAAGCTCATTAAATCTTGATCACTTACCTCAGTGTGAATCGTGTCTTAAAGGAAAGATGACCAAGAGGCCATTTTCTTCTAAGGGACACAAAACCAGGGACATTAAGATTGGTTCACACTAATGTGTGTGGTCCTATGAGCACACCAGCTTGTGGAGGCTATGAGTACTTCATCACCTTTACAGATGATTACTCAAGATATGGATGTATATTCCTGATGCAACGCAAGTCAGATTCATTTGACAAGTTCAAAGAATTTAAGTCTGAAGTGAAGCGAAAAGTAAGAAAATATATCAAACCCATGCTCCCATAAGAGTAGCTAGGTAGAGGAGCCCCGTCATGTTCTAGACATGCTTCTTGACAAGTGTTACTTCTTTCATCTTGGTCGTCATCACATCACAGACTATCTTCAAAGAAGTTAGCAAGTACGACGCCACTGTTATCTTTTCATGCTGATGTCATAAAGTATCTGATAGGGATCCCAGGACTATCTTAATGACTATGTCATTAGCCCTATCCCATATCCTCTCAGCTTCTTGACGATCAAAATTCTCATGAATGCCTGGTTGAGCTACTGTCAGGATAAGCTCAACATTGTTCCTTTTCAATATTAGATCTAAAGTCATGTACCTATCCATATAATTGGCACCATTCAACTTATTCCCACATAATAGTTCGGTCCACAGAATGGTATTTTCTGACATTTTTGAATACATATATATTGTAATTATTAAAACATTCATGTGTAATGTAAGTATATCATGTATAATATAAACATGGAAAACACATATATATACATTAATCTTTTTGTTTAAGTAGTTGACCCTTGAACTACTACATGTAACAGTGTCTCAATTTACCTACAAGTCCTTCAACTTTAGGATGACCGAACTTGTAGTAAATTTGAGTCAAGCCCGTGCTTCGTTTGGATTGTTATTTTGTCTGGATAGACACTATCCAAATAATTGTCCAATCACTATATAATTTAGCTTTTCTAGAATATATTTACTTTGGCTAAAATACTATTCTTCTAGAGTCGAGTGAATTACCATTCCTTAGTTGATATTTCTTAGAATGTCTTAGACTTAAACTCTCTGTAGGGTAATGACTTATGTGACGCCCGAGATTTTTGCCATACATTCACTTACTGTTGTGTCCATTGTTGCGCATTTCTTCTGTGCTTTATTTACTATCTTCTTTAAGTTACTATTCCTTCCGTTTTCAACTGCCTAATATTACTGAATTAACATTTTTATTAAATCATATTAAATATTGTAGGAGTGAGAAAAATGTGCCTTCGAGCAATTAGCGTGTAGAGCCTTCGTTTAGCAAATGCTTTATTGAACTTAGTGAATAGTATTACGTGACTTAACTTAGTGTTTTATTTAATTAGCACCTAACTACACCTTAGGCTTGTTTTTAAGCTATTTATACTCATTTTAATAACCCACTTTAGCTCCCCACTTGACCCCACCCCATTATATGATCAAAATAACATAACTTAAGCTTATAATATACAAAGAAAAAAAAAAAGCTAAAAAAAGGCCAGCAGAACCCGACAACCCTTTTGCTATAGGAGGATGAATTTTTCTTCTTCAATTCATCACTTCAAGCCAAGCCAAGTTGGATGCAAGTAGTTTAAGGTGTTTGCTAACTTCCCGAGAGTTCCTACGCGCATTGGTGAGGGATTTCATGGCTCTTTTTGTATTTTTAAAAATGTTACACTTTTCTTGATTTGTTAGAAATGCTATCATATGCTATTGCAAAGCTTATCTATGCTATTATACATTGTATATAAGTGCTAGAGAATACATTTAAGCCTTTAGTTCACATTTTAAATGGTTGGAATCGTTACTTTGATTTTGAGGTGAATAGTGACGAGATTTTAGGGTTTTGTGTAATTGTGCGTATTAGCTTGATCCATTGCTTCTAATAGATGCCTTAGGTGCTAATGAAGGTAGTCCAATAGTCCCGTGCTCTTGAATTGCTCTAAACTTGCATAAAACGTGAAATAGCCGACTTTTTAATAGGGGTTTCGGGGTTAATGCTAATCCAGGTGAAATTGAGCTTCATAATTGGTAATCTTAGGCTACCTAGGTGCTATAGAAGCTTTGCTAACCCTTGGTTGAAGCTCGGTTAATGTATGTGTAGTTCAAAGCTATAAGGAAAAAATTAGGGCTTTTGGGGTAATTGCGGGTAATTGAACATGTTTGAGGGTTGTAAGGGTACCTTAAGGGTTAATTAGAAGATTGGTATAGCTTTCCCTTGAATTTGAAATATTAACTTTGATTTGGAAGGAAAATAGCTCGAATAACAAAGGGGTTTAAGTGAAAATTCAATTGTTTCACGTTTCTAAGACCATGGCATGACTCCTTGTGTGTTTAAATGTGGTTTCAAGTTGTTTTGGAGCTTTTGGTATAGTTCTATGTGTATCTTGATTATGCCCATTTGTAAAACTGCTTAATGGTTTAGATACATTGCGTCAATGCTAACTTCTTCGAGCTCAACCCACTTTGTTGATCTTCCTACGTGTTATTGCTTATATTTTTGATATTGTCTTACCATTTTTAAGTGCATTGCATAGTGGTTGCGCAACCATAGTGTCAGGGGCGAATCTGTTAAATATCGGTTGGGCGGCAGAGGGCTTGCCAGTGGGTATTCAAACTCCGTGCCCTAGTCTCTCATTCGCCTGGTTCGGAGATTGTCAGAGGATGTTGGGTCGTAGGATTATCGGGGTACATTCGGAGTATACCCACTGGAGTGATTGAGGATTTTGCCAGCACAGTGATCGTGGTTCGTGGATCATGAATGAAGATCAAGTGAAGATTGAAGTGCTGGGGTTAAGTGAAATGTATCCTTTTTAATGTGTGGTATTTGATCTTTAACATTCTTGAATGGTTTTCATTGCTATTAATGTTTAAATGTATTACTTGTTGCATTGCACGCTCCGAAAGACTTTATCCCTCACTGGACAACAGTGTTGCTCATACCTCGATATCATGTTTCAGGAAGTGCTGAGGGTGATCCCCAGTTAGTTGAGGTAGTAGTGGAAGAGGAAGAAGTGCAGGCAGAGCCTTTGCCCTAGTAGCTGTGTGTTTGTTGTCTGAGGTGGATGCGCTTTCTTGTCATTATATGGGCACTTGTATTATTATATTATGATTTATTTTGTGGCCTAGGGCTATGTATATGCTTTGTAGTTGCAAGTTAAAGATAGTTGGTTGTAGTGGTAGATTTGGGAAACTATGGCTTGTAATAACTTATGTTTACTTCTAGCTTCTTGCATGCTTGGGTGTGTATATTCTGTTGTATGTTTGGTTTCAACTTCTAGGAATGTTTCAATGTTATCATAGAATGGCTTGATAAACGGTTTTATGAAGAACTTAAGTTGGATGCATACTTGTGTGAATTTGAACTACTGTATGCCTCAAGGCTCGGATGGCCTTGAACTTTTGAACTTTAATTATAAAAGCTTGTCTTCTTATATTGTGGCTTTATTGAGCGTTTACATGTTTTCAGAATGTCTACGGTACAGAGGAGACTCTGTCCATTTGTTAGGTCCAGATTTAACCTTTAGCGTGGGGTTGAGTCGGGGCGTTACATTTAGGTGGTATCAGAGCTTATAGAATGCATAAAGCCGGGTTAATTTTCTCGGTCTGTGGGTAGGAGTCTTTTACATTAAAGAGTAATTGCATGAATAAATATTTCTTGATTTGTTAAAGGAAGGATTGAATGGTTAAAGCACATGCTAGCATGAAAGCGATAATATGAAAGGTATTATTTGAATTATTGTGTAAAAGTGAAAAGTTAAGAAGGGAAAGTATGAATTAATTGTGTTACTTGTGTTTTTAGTTTGCAAAGTGTTTGTATGACCCTATATGTGATGTTATGTTAGCCTATTTGAACTTATTCTTATGTGATATAATTGTGAATTATACATATGCTTGTTATAATACTTTGCATTCTAGTTGTCTGGAATGGGTCCCAGCCATCGTACTTGGAATCAGAATGTTGATAGAGAACCAGAGGAAGCACCTAGGCAAGCAGTCAGTATCGCAGGAAATGCACCATAAGTTCAGGAACCGAGTAACGCATAAATCTTGGCCACAATGGCCAATGCTATGAATACCATTGCCTAGTTCGTAACTCAGCAGGGACAGACAGGGGCTGCCAGAGATAATCAAGCTGCCAGAGCCGAGGGTAGTAGTACTACCGGAGGTAATTTGTATGATAGGTTTTTACATCATGGGGCCTACAGCTTCTTTGGAGAACCTGATGATATGAAGGTTGAATTGTGGTTGAGAAAGTTTGAAAGGGTGGCTGCAATACTTGAGTGCAGTGATGAGAGGAAAATTACTTATGCCACATTTCTTCTGGAGGGTGACGCCGAGGAGTGGTGGCGTACTATTAGTGAGAAATGAGAAGTCAAGGGGGTTCAACATTCATGAGCTGACTTCGTCCATGAATTTTGAGATAAATATATATCAGTGGTTGCCCGTGAGAGACGTCAATCAGAGTTCATAGCTTTGAAGCAAGGGAATATGACAGTGGATCAATATGAGACTGCTTTTACTAGGCTTTCCCGTTATGTGCCGACTTTGGTACAGCCAAAGGACATGAAAATGTAGAGATTCATCATGCGATTGAGAAATGATATTATGCTAAATTTGTTTGCGAATGATTACCCTAACTATGCTGCAGTGGTCAGAGCCGCCTCAAGGTACGAAAAACGCAAGGCAGATGTGTTGGCCAAGACTAGTCAATCGAGTAAGCGGCAGTTCCAGTCACAGAGTCAGGGTACCAGAGACAAACTATCTCAGTTGGGCAGAGTCCATAGTCGAGGCAGACACAGAGTTATACAGGGCCTATTCAGACTCAGTCGCGACCAGCTCAGAGTCAGAGTCAGGGGTAGACTCGATCAGCAGTGGTTCGTTCTCAGCAAGGTAGTTTAGCTACCTTTTCTTACAGAGCTCTTACGGGAGGCACTGCTGTAAAACGTCACCAGCAGTGCAGCTTTTGTCAATGCCAGGGTCATATTGAGGAAAATTGTTGAAAGAGATTGGGCCGATGTATCGGATGTGGCAGTGATTAACACAGGGTTAGAGATTGTCTGAAATTCAAGAATACTAGGGGTCAGACATCTAGTCAAGGCAATCAGACTACGGCGTCATCTGCAGCACCAGTACCATGGGGTCAGGCCCGAGTATTTGCCTTAGATATAGAGGAGCTTCCGGATACGACTGTTATAGTAGAAGGTACTTTTCTTCTTACTGATCAATCGGTTAAAGTTTTAATTGATTCCGGGGCTTCACATTCATTTATTACTCCTACTTGTGCACAAAATGCTAAACTGAATCATGATAAATTGTTGCATGATATTGTGGTTTATACACCTATAGGGCCGAAGTTTGTCACCAAATCTATTTGCAAGGTATGTAATATCTTTATTCAGGGTCGAGTATTTCCTGTCGATTTAATTATTCTACCTTTCTGCGACTTTGAAATTATATTGGGGATGGACTGGTTAGGTGAATATTATGCCCAGCTTGATTGTAGAAAGAAGATTGTGAAACTAGAAATGTCCGACCAGCCCGTACTTGAGATAGTAGGAAGTAGAAAATCTATGGGAACTCCTATTATATCTTCTATTAAAGCATCAAAAATGTTAGGTAAGGGTTATGAGGCTTACTTTGCTTATTTGATTAATCAACCCGGTGATCAATTGAAACTGAATGATATGCCTATCGTGAGAGAGTTTTCGGGAGTGTTTCCTGAGGAATTACCTGGGTTACCACCTGATAGAGAGATAGAGTTTGTGATCGACTTATTACCAGGGACTATGCCTATCTCTAGGACTCCGTACAGAATGGCTCCACCTGAGTTACAAGAATTGAAAATTCAGTTGCAGGGTTTACTTGAGAAGGGATTTATTCAGCCGAGTTCTTCGCCTTGGGGTGCACCGGTCTTGTTTGTTAAAAAGAAAGACAGATCTTTTCGTTTATGAATTGATTATCGGGGTCTTAATCAGATAACTATCAAAAACAAATATCCATTGCCTTTGATTGAGGAGTTATTTGATCAGCTGCAATGTGCCAGTGTATTTTCTAAATTCGATCTGAGGTAGGGCTATTATCAGTTAAGGATTAAGTCTGATGATGTTCCTAAAACGGCTTTCAGAACTCGGTATGGCTACTATGAGTTTATTGTTCTGCCATTTGGGTTAACTAATGCTCTTGCTGCATTTATGGATTTGATGTAGAGAGTGTTCCATCCATATCTGGATCAATTTGTGGTTATTTTCATTGATGATATCCTTATATACTCTAAATCTAAGGCTGAACATGAACAACATCTCAGGATTGTACTGTAGATTCTTCAAGAGCATAGACTGTTTGTGAAATTCAGTAAGTGTGAGTTCTGGTTAAGGTAAGTTACTTTTCTGGGCCACATTATTTCTCAGGATGGAATTTCTGTTGATCTAGCAAAGATTGAGGTTGTCATGGCATGGAAACGGCCGGAGACTGTTGCAGAAATTCACAGTTTTCTGGGTTTAGCGGGTTATTACAGAAGGTTTGTCAAGGATTTCTCTAAAATTGCTGGACCTTTGACTCAGCTCACTCGAAAGAAGACTGTATTTGACTGGAATGAAAAATGTGAGACTAGCTTCCAGGAATTGAAGAAGAGATTAAACACAGCTCCTATTCTCGCTCTACTTGAGGGTACTGATAATCTGGTAATCTATAGTGATGCTTCCAAGGAAGGATTGGGCTGTGTATTAATGCAGAATGGAAAAGTTATTGCCTATGCTTCCAGAAAATTGAAACCTTATGAACTTAATTACCCGACACATGATCTTGAGCTTGCGGCTATCATCTTTGCACTAAAGAAATGGCGTCACTATCTTTGGGATAATAAATTTGAAATCTTTACTGATCACAAGAGTCTAAAATATCTCTTTTCTCAGAAAGAGTTGAATATGAGGCAGAGGCGTTGGTTGGAGTTGCTAGAGGATTATAATTGCACTATCAATTATTTGCTAGGTAAGGCTAATATTGTTGCTGATACTTTAAGCCGAAAGGCTACAGTTGCCAGTTTAATCATAAAAAATTGGGAGTTCATGGAGGAATTATGTTTATGGAGCACACTTCAGATCCTGGTATTCAATTTGCAAGTTTGCATATTCAATCTCTTTTATTATCCAGGATTAGAGAGGCTCAGCAGCCTGATTTTCAATTGATGGAAATCTTAGAAAAATCGAAAGGGGGAGAGTCGGATTTCAAATTGCATGGTGATGGTCTTTAAATTCAAAGGCAGAATTTGCATTCCTTCTGAGCCAGCTTTAAAGAAAGAAATTCTTGTGGAGGCTCATAATTCTAAGTATACTATCCATCCAGGTAATATCAAGATGTATGGAGATCTAAAACAAAACTACTGGTGGAACAACATGAAGAGAGAGATTGCTGACTATGTTACTAGATGTCTCACATGTCAGAAAGTTAAAGCCGAACATCAAAGACTGGCAGGGTTGTTGCAGCCGTTGGCCATTCCTGTTTGGAAATGGGACCACATTACTATGGATTTCGTGTTAGACTTACCGCGGTCTTTGAGAGGTCGTGATTCAGTCTGGGTTGTTGTGGATAGATTGACCAAAACCTCTCATTTTATTGCTACAAAGAAAACTGAATCTCTTGACAAGTTGGCTGAAATTTATGTAGAGAATATTGTTAGACTTCATGGAATTCCCAAGAGTATTGTATCAGACAGAGATCCCAGATTCACGTCTCAGTTCTGGCAAAAGATTCAGAAAGCTTTAGGCACGACATTGAGCTTCAGTACCTTTCATCATCCTCAAACTGATGGACAATCTGAAAGAACTATCTTAATACTGATGATATGCTTCGAGCGTGAATTTTGGACTTCGGTAAGAGTTGGGAGAAATACTTACCTCTTGCAGAATTTGCTTATAACAACAATTATCAAGCTATTATCGGTATGGCACCGTATGAAGTTTTGTATGGGCGTAAATGCAGATCCCCTTTATATTGGGATGAAGTTGGAGAATTGAAATCTATTGATCCTACTCTATTACCAGAGATGAATAGAATGATTGATAATGTACAACTTATCAGGAAGAGAATGCTTACAGCTCAGAGTTGGCAAAAGAGTTACGCAGATAGACGCCGTCGTGATCTGAAATTTACTGTAAGTGATCCGGTATTTCTGAAGATTTCTCCCCGCAAGGGTTTGATTCGGCATGGTAAGGGAGGCAAACTCAATCCTCGTTATGTGGGACCGTTTGAAGTAACTGAAACTATTGGTGAATTGGCTTATCGACTAGCTTTGCCTCTTAGCCTGGGCAGAATTCATGATGTCTTCCATGTTTCTATACTTCGGAAGTATCAGCCAGATCCTTCTTATGTTCTTGAGCCCGAGCCATTAGAGATCAGTGAAACTTTGACCTACACGGAGAAACCTCTTCGGATTGTTGATTTGAAAGTTCAGGAGCTGAGAACTAAAAGCATTGTAATAGTTAAAGTTCTGTGGGATCATCATGGGTTGGAGGATGCTACCTAGGAGAGAGATATCCAGAGTTATTCGCCGAATCATATAAGAATTGCGTGGGCGCAATTAGTTTAAGGGGGAGAGGATGTGACGCTCGAGATTTTTGCCATGCATTCACTTAGTGTTGCATCCATTGTTGTGCATTTTTTCTGTGCTTTATTTACTATCTTCTTTAAGTTACTATTCATTCCATTTTCAACTGCCTAATATTACTGAATTAACATTTTTATTAAATCATATTAAATATTGTAGGAGTGAGAAAAATGTGCCTTCGAGCGATTAACATGTGGAGCCTTCGTTTAGAAAATGCTTTATTGAACTTAGTGAATAGTATTACGTGACTTAACTTAGTGTTTTATTTAATTAGCACCTAACTACACCTTAGTCTCATTTTTAAGTTATTTATACTTATTTTAATAACCCACTTTAGCACCCCACTTGACCCTACCCCATTATATAATCAAAATAACATAACTTAAGCTTATAATATACAAAGAAAAAAAAATAAAAGATGAAAAAAGGCCAGCAGAACCCGACAACCCTTTTGCTCTAGGAGGAGGAATTTTTCTTCTTCAATTCATAACTTTAAGCCAAGCCAAGTTGTATACAAGTATTTTAGGGTGTTTGCTAACCTTCCGAGAGTTCCTACGCGCATTGGTGAGGGATTTCATGGCTCTTTTTGCATTTTTAAAAATGTTACACTTTTCTTGATTTGTTAGAAATGCTATCAAATGCTATTGCAAACCTTGTCTATGCTATTATACATTGTATGTAAGTGCTAGATAACACATTTAAGCCTTTAGTTCGCATTTTAAATGGATGTAATTGTTATTTTGATTTTTGAGGTGAATAGTGATGGGATTTTAGGGTTTTGTGTAATTGTGCATATTAGCTTGATCCATTGCTTCTAATAGATGCCTTAGGTGCTAATGAAGGTAGTCCAATAGCCCCGTGCTCTTGAATTGCTCTAAATATGCTTAAAATGTGAAATAGCCGGTCCTTTAATAGGGGTTTGGGGGTTAATGCTAATCCGGGTGAAATTGAGCTTCATAATTGGTAATCTTAGGCTACCTAGGTGCTATAGAAGCATTGCTAACCCTTGTTTGAAACCCGGTTAATGTATTTGTAGTTCAAAGCTATAAGGGAAAAATTGGGGCTTTTGGGGTAATTACGAGTAATTGAACATATTTGAGAGTTGTAAGGGTGCCTTAAGGGTTAATTAGAAGATTGGTATAGCTTTATCATGAATTTGAAACATTAAATTTGATTTGGAAGGAAAATAGCTCGAATAACAAACGGGTTTAAGTGCAAATTCAATTGTTTCACGCTTTTAAGACCATGGTATGACTCCTTGTGTGTTTAAATGTGGTTTCAAGTTGTTTTGGAGATTTTTGGTATAGTTCTATGTGTATCTTGAATATGCCCCTTTGTAAAACTGCTTAATTGCTTGTATAAATTGCTTCTATTCTAACTGCTTCGAGGTCAACCTACTTTGTTGATCCTTCTATGTGTTATTGCTTATATTGTTGATATTGTCTTACCATTTTTAAGTGCATTGCATTGTGGTTGCGCAACCATAGTGTCAGGGGCAGATGTGTTGAATATCGGCTGTTTGGTATAGGGCTTGCCATTGGATATTCAAACTCCGTGCCCTAGTCCCTCATTCGCCTAGTCCGGAGATTGTTAGGGGATGTTGGGTCGTATGATTATCGGGGTACATCCGGAGTATACCCACTGGAGTGATTGGGGATTTTGCCAGCACAGTGATGTGGTTCGTGGATCGTGAATTAAGATCAAGTGAAGATTGAAGTGTTGGGGTTAAGTAAAATTTATCCTTTTTAATGTGTGGTATTTGATCTTTAACATTCTTGAATGGTTTTAATTGCTATTAATGTTTAAATGTATTACTTGTTGCATTGCACGTCCCGGGAGACTTTATCTCTCACTGGGCAACAGTGTTGCTCATACCTCGATATCATGTTTCAGGAAGTGCTGAGGGTGATCCCCAGTTAGTTGAGGTGGTAGTGGAAGAGGAAGAAGTGCAGGCAGAGCCTTTGCCCTAGTAGCTGTGGTAGATTGGGAAACTATGGCTTGTAATAACTTATGTTCTACTTCTAGCTTCTTGCATGCTTCGGTGTATATATTCTGTTGTATTTTTGGTTTCAACTTCTAGGAATGTTTCAATGTTATCATAGAATGGCTTGATAAACGGTTTTATGAAGAAATTAAGTTGGATGCATGATTGTGTGAATTTGAACTACTGTATACCTCAAGGCTCAGATGGCCTTGAACTTTTGAACTTTAATTATAAAAGCTTGCCTTCTTATATTGTGGCTTTATTGAGCGTTTACAGGTTTTTAGAATGTCTACGGTACAGAGGAGACTCTGTCCGTTTGTCAGGTCCAAACTTAACCTTTAACGTGGGGTTGGGTCGGGGCGTTACAATTTATGTCTACATCCTATAAAATGATCTTTAGTGAAGAACTCCATCTTTAGGATGGCCGAACCCACTAAACATCTTTGTTAGCCTAAAGGCCTTAATCCTATATTTTGATGATAACTAAATCTTGATTATGAAATTGATCTCTTGACTAATCATATCTTGTAATGAGTTTATTGTTTGAGGATTAGTCAAAGCTTAAAAGATATTCAACATATTAAGTAAGCTCATGAGGATTGGAGTGATGATCAAGCTCATAGAAAGTGATGATCAAACAAAAGACATTCTCCAACTAGAAGATCAAAGTACTTTAATGGTCAAGATCTATGAAGATTCAAGATGTGAATATCCTAGCTAAGATCTTGTCCTGAAGAAGAAAGATTGAAGAAATGATCAAAGTGTTTTGTGAATATCAATGTTATACAAACTCAAGAACAAGTTCATGAATAATGATGTTGATCAAGTTCAAGTGATTTAATCATGAAGATCAAATGAAGAGCTCAACATAATCAAGCTCAAGTGTCTTTTTGTCAAGATCTTTACAAGCCTGAAGTTGTGAAGATTCAAGTGAAGATCTTTGTAGATGAAGAGGGAGTTATAAGAGGAGACATGGCATCATAAGGGGTAGCGGCTTAAAAATGTCGTTTGCCTTAGGTATGCATTTTTATGGTTCAAGCTCTTGGTAATCTTTCAAAAATATTCTTATATCTTTACTCAAGAGTTTTTGAAAAGATTTTAAAAGGTTAAATGGGTTGGAGCATCTTTTGAAGAAATGTTCTTAAAAGGTTTAAAACAATTTATCTTCAAAAGATTGATTTTTCGGTTGAAAATGTATTTTAAATTCTTGATTACAAAAATCGGTTCTAATCTTTCTACAAGAGTTTAGAAAATATTTTGAAGTGTCAAAAAGGTTAGAAATACTTTAGAAGAAGTGTTTTTGAAGTGGCTAAATGTTTCCCCTTCGAAAAATTGAATTTCGGGCTCAATTTCGCAAAGCTGAAAAATGGTACTATTCAAACCGGACGTGTGACGCCCGAAAATTCCATCACATCTTTTAAATCACTGTTGCATAAATTACTTGAGCATTTTATGTGCATTTCTTTTCTTGTTCAATTGCTTTACTATTGGACACTATTCATAAGAAATTTGACTGTCTTAAATGCTCGGTTTAATAATTTTCCTAGATAGTGTAACCTATAAAAAGAATCGGGAACTTATAGATTTGAGCTTTGGGGGCTGGAAACATGTGTTGGAAAAATGATTTTTGCTTCGTTTGAATAGTATTACGTAAGTAAATATTAGTTTTATCTAATTAGCAATTAAATTGGAGTCTTAAGCTTATTTGACCCAAGTAATACTAGCATTTGACCATTAGTATAACACCTACACAAATATATATATCTAAAATACCTATATGCATAGAATACTCATCAAAAAACAAAAGTTAAATTTTCAAAAATGCCCCGCCCTCCCCAAAACTTGATGGCACCCTAAGAGGAAAAGGAGAAAAATTCTTCATCAATTCTCACGAGTTTGGCTTCTAGGCTTGATCTTTGGGAGTTTTTGGAGCTTCTAGGACTTCTTCAACTAATCTACACCTACAATATTGTGAGGGAGTTGCATTATTTTAAGTTTAAAGTTTGTTCAATTGTTTTGAAATTCTTGTATTGTCAATTGTAGCTATATTACTTGTTATGAATGATTGATATATGATCTCTAGAGCCTATAAAACTATCTTTTGTAGCTTGATAACGCACTCCATGGTTGAATGCTTGAATCTCACAAAGAAGACAATGAATAGTGACTTTTTTTAGGGTTTTGATAAAACTTGCTAATTAGAATGAATTGATGCTTCCTTTAGATGCTCTAGACATTAATGGAACTAGTTGAAAGCTCACGTGAGGTTGAATTGCTCGAATTTGAGTTAAAATGCAAAATTAGCCAACTTTAAAAAGGGGGGTTTTTCACATAACATAATTCGGGCACGTTTGAACTTTAGTTTAGGTATCCTAGGGGCATGGAAACACTTTTGGTGCTTTCGTTGCATGAAATTGAGCTCCGAATAGGGTAGGTGTAGTTAAAACCACTCAGGGCCTTCCCGAGCTTTTGTTTCCAAAGTGGGGTTTCAGGGCCTAGGTAGGTTTCTTTTGGCCTTCCTAGGAACGTAGAATGTTTAGCTTGTGTATTTGGTATCTTGAGTCTTGCATGGGAGAAAAGATTGCATGGTTAACAAAGGGGAAAATGGAAAATAGATGCTTTGGTGTTTGCAAGAACTTGTAGATGCTTGTTGGGTGTTTATGTGCATGGAAAAGATATGTTAAGCTATTTATAGAGTTTTGTGGGAAAACATGATATTTGTCTCTTTTGTGACCATTTAGTTGTTTCGTGTATATTTGGCTTATATTGTGAATAATTGCAAGGGCGGCCTACTCTGTTGTCTCTCTTATGTGTTATTTGTTGATCTTGGTTCTTGGGGATTTGTTTCGGGGTTGCACAACCTTTTCGGACATGGTAGCGTCGAGAAACACGGGCGGCATCGGGCTTGCCGTGTTCCCTCGACTACCATGGTGCTTATTCTTTTTCTCTCACAGAGTATACTCCACTAACCTAGAGGCGTGGTTCACTTCGTTGGGGCATATGGACCTACCTCAGGAGAAAGGGTTGTAGGATCGGGGTACATCCGGAGTACCCCATTTTTGGAGGAATAAGGGTTTTGCTGGCACTTGCTTGAAGATCTTGGCTCGTGGCTTGTGATTGAAGACAAGTGGAACACTATCCTTTTTATATGTGGTTAAATACTTGTCAGTAGCTAGTTATTTCATGTGATATATGTTGTTATCTTGATGCATATCATGTAATACTCCCCGGTTTACAGCTTCACCTCCCTCACTGGGTAACTTTGGTTACTCATTCCTTGTTTTAACATGTTTCAGGTGCAGTTAGAACAACTACTTTGTATGCCGTGTTGTTGATTGCTTATCTTGCTGTAGTTGGAAGCTGTTTGTGAAGATGGGACTTGATGTATTTTTATTATGTTTTGGAACCCCTTGAAGTCTTGTATGTATTTTGTACAGCTTGTTGGATTGTAAATTAAATTAAGGACTATATGGTTTGCTAGAGTAGTTGGTACATAATAGCTAAAGATAACCTTTATTGTCTTTTGATTGCATGCTTGTGTGGTTATGTTTTGTCTAAGGCTCAGATAGCCTTGAGACAGGGAAAAGTTGGTCAGTTGGAGTTGGGGTGTTGTATTATGATTATACTTGCTGCTTGCAGGTCTTTGATTAGTCCTATAAACAAGGAAGACTCCGTTCGTTTTCCCTAAATTTTGTGCCCGGGTTTGGATATGGGCTGAGTATAATGAGGTTACTAGGAGTCCCGGTTCCATGAGGGATCGGGGGTTTACAGGATGACCCTATGGCAACTGGTCGACCGGTGCTCAAGGGGTCGTCCGCCCGTGACCTCTTCACCGGACGAGGGTCTCTCAACCGGTCGACCAGTGGAACAGGGGTCGACCGGTCGTGGCAAAACGCTGTTTTAAAAACTAGCCGTTTTTTGTCCGTTGCTTTGTTTCCTATATATACCAAACCAACCCAAATCATCAAAAAACTCTTCCAACAACTCCAAAACATCATATATTGATTCTAAGCTTCAAATTTCATATATTTCAATCAATATACACCAAGCTTGAGCTATAACTTGCATTATTTGTTGAGCATTCAAAGAGCTTCATTTGTATTATCCAACTCTAGAGGAGTTAAAGCTTTGTATCTTTCATAGACACATATTCATAGTTTTATTGCTCTCTATATATTAGATTGTGAGAATCATAGAAGAGAAGAGAGTGTTGTAAAATTCTTTATGGATTAAAAGGAGGAGATGTTGTAAGTTTGAGCTTCACCTACTTGTGAAGAAACTTGATTGATCTCTTGTGGGTTCAAGAGATTGTTGTATTTGCTCTTGTGGATTCAAGAGTGGACTTGTAAGTTGGTTTGTGCTTCACCAACATTTGAAGAAACATTGATTTAGTGGAGTTTAAGAAATCCTAAGGAGGAAGACCTTAGATTGTGGACTAGGCCTTCGGGAGTGCGAACCACTTGAAAATACCGAGTTTGATTTCTCTCTCCCTACTCTATTTACATTCATTGTCATATATATTGTTTAGAGTAGTTATCTTGCTCTTGTGTGTGATTATTATTCATCATATTAACTCTTATGTACTTATTCACACAAGGTGTTTGATAAATTGTCTCAAAGAAGTTTTTGTGGGTTGTAGTAATTTTTAAATAGCAATACTTTGCTATAATCTTAATTCACCCCCCTCTTAAGATTATTTGCCACTAACAAGTGGTACCAGAGCTAGGGTTCTACGTATAGCTTAACCGCTAGTAGAATACACATTGACAAATAATCCTGTATTTTCAAGTTTTGAAGGATATTCAATTGATAGACCTCCATGTTTTACAAGTACAAATTATGTTGTTTGGAGAAATAAAATGGAGACATATATTCAATCCGTAGATTATACATTGTGGGAAATTGTTGAAAATGGGCCATATAAAGTTATATTTGAAATGTATGATGAACTAATCGAGCAAGATATTATCAAACTTACAAAAAATGCTCAAGCTATGAATCTTCTTTATTATGCGTTAAATGACATTGAATTTAGTCGAATTAGCAAATGCACATCGGCACATGCGATTTGGAAGCTTCTTGAGGAGATATGTCATGATGAAAAAGAAGGCAAAGAAGAAGAAGAACAAGAATAAAATGTTGTTTGCTTCATTGCAAAGGATGAAGAGGTATGTTCAACTTCCACATCTAGTTGTTCTTCATCTAATGAGTATGATATTGCATTTGATGTATTTGAAGAACTCATCTCTAAAGTTTAAAATGAATTGATGTGTGCATGTTCTAGAAACAACTATTGTCTTAATGAATTGGACTGTGTTATACTTGAGAGAAATGAGTTTGAAAAGAAAAAATGATCCACTTATTGAAGTACAACATGAGCTTGATACTTCCTTGAATGATAGAAACAATATGTTTGAAAATAAAGTATCTTGTTTGAACAAAGAGAGTAATGAATCTAATTTGAAGCTAGCATACTCTAGCAAATAGGAAGATAAGATAGATGTTATGCATGATTCAAAATACACGGCATGTAATCAAAGTGATATAAAATGCAAACCATGTATTAGTCAAAACTCCAAGAACAAACAATGCATTTACATCTAAAGTACATAAGAATCCTCGTACATATTGTGGTAAAAAAGAACATATGGCATCATATTGTCATTATAGAAAATTGCTTGATAGAGGATCAAAAGTTCCATGGTGGCTAAAACACAAATGGATTGTTAAAGCTACAACAAATGAGATTAACCTTCATGGACCCAATTAAAGATGGGTACCTAGATCTTGCTTTGTTATAGGAATGTCAAGCAGCACCAAAGATGATGGTGATGCAACTTGTAACACCCCGATCCCTCACGACACCGGAGCCCCGATCCAACCCGAGTCACGAAAAATGAGGGAAGACGGACGGAGTCAGTAACACCCCGATCCCTCTCGAGACCGGGAGTTGTATCAATCAATCTAATCACAACCCAAACCAAACCCGGACATAAATTTTCAGGGAAAACGGACGGAGTCTCCCTTGTTTCTAGGCGAAATGTAAAACCTGCGACAGCATATAAGTGGACCAACACCGTGTCCAACCATACAAAACTACCTCAAGGCCATCCGAGCCTCGGTTCTCAGCAATTAAACTCAGCAAGTATACATACATTTTCAATTTAAAAGCTAACCTATCTCTTTTCATTTTTGACAAGTACATTCAAACTGGACAATTAAACCATACTAAGCTACTGCGTAAAATAAACTATCATGCCATTCTAGTTCTTTTCCTTGGGACATTACAAACATGCATTGTAGTTAAGCTATGCTAACTGATTACATAACTAGCTTATCGATTTACCTCAACTATTTAGCTAATTTAGATTACATTTCTTTTAACAATAAATACATACAATACATAAAAGCATACATCTTGCATCTTTGACAACTCAAGCCACATAGCACGCAAGACAACTCTTCAAGCACGAACTTTCACGAAATCACGAACTTCCAGTTAACATGACATTTCCTGAAATGTGGTGGTGAGGAGTGAGTATACATAACACGTATACTCAGTGAGGGCGAGACAGATATCGAATTGGAGAGAAAGAAAGTCGTGCAATGCAAATAAGGCAGTTAAGCAATATAACTGAGAAAGTAAGCGATCAAGGCAAACCATCAATACAATAAGCAATTAATGAAAGCATTAACACAACCATTCAAAGCTATACCACACTCTGAAGGCTATGGTTCACTCTTACGAACAATATACCATTCCACGAGCGATACATCAATCTCGAGCTTGATGTTGACAACGATGACAATAAGCGCGCAACCACCTTATAACACCAGTTTGGAATACCCCGGGAGTAACCATCAATCTACGACCCAAATCTCCCTGGGAGGCAACCCAAGCGAGAAAAGAGAATAGCTACGGAGCTAGAGCAACCAACACTGGCAACCCGAGGCTACCTAGAGAGGCCCATCACTCACGCGCTGGACACTATGTAATACAAGACTCGATACAAGGAAATAAACGAGCGATAGCACAACAACACAGATAGAGGAGATAAACGAGATATCAAGCATTATTCAACAACTGTTAAACATTTCAATCAATAATCAACTCTAACAAGCGTAATGAGCATTAACAAGCATTTGCAATCAAACAAGTAACAAGAAGAACACCAACTAACATTATCAAGCAATAACAAGTATTCTTTAGGCATTATAAGCATTCTATAAACATTATAGGCATTCTATAAGTATTATAAACATTCTATAAGCATTATAAACATTCTATAAGCAATATACTATGAAAACACACAAAATCCCAAAAATGACCCCAACTTTCAAAACGCTACTACTTTCAAACGAGTCACGAGCTTTGGAAACCGACTTCACCAATCCTCCTAGGTCACCATAAGGCACGTCTAAAGACCCCGAAACCCTACTTTACCCTAGAATTCACGCAAAGCCCCGATTTCTCTCTTTGCTTGTTTGAACTACAACTATACCAACCAAATACCCAACCAACGCCATAATCGCACCAAAAGTGCTTCCATGGCCTCCCGAAACAATGCCAACACGTAAAACGAGAAAATGTCAAACTCGACCTAAACGACCCTGACTTTCACTAAGCCGTTTTTCTCCGTTATTCCATTACACATCCCAATTAAACCACACATCTAGGCATTCTAGCATATCTAGCATCTTCCTACATCAACAGAACACGTAACAAAGCAACTTCATCGAAACGGGGGTTTACTATTCATAATTTACTATTCATTACACAATTTATATTTCAATTTCAATATTCAACCACAGAAAATGTTAAAAAGCTATAAATACATGTTCTACAATCAACAAGGAACATTCTTTAAGCATTAAAACGATTAAACTAACGATCTACGCATAAAATCCAAAAATCAAAGTTTAGATACAAATATTTCAAATTCTCAAATAACGATGAAACCCTCACCTTAGACGCTCCTGGACCTAGGAAAACCTCGTACGACGCCTCCAAAACTACCTCGTGCAAGCTCACGCGAAGAATTGAAGATTTGAATTTGAAATCTTTTTTTTTCTCTCCATATTTTCGGCCCTTCCTCACTGTTTTCAGCTGGTTTTTATTTTTTTTTCTTTGTTATTTTGCTTAATAAAGGTTGACAAAGTTGGTCAAATGGTCAAGCATTGGTCAAAATCGCTTAAGTTGGTCAAAAGACTTGTTTTTATGCATTTTTAGGCTAAAACAACTAAGGAAATATCAATTTTAGCTAACAACAATTAAAATATAAAATTTAAGGCACTAAAATACTAGTTTCACTATTTGCTAGGGACTAGAATTCATTTCCTAACTATCTCTCTCGATATGCTATGCACTTTGCGTCAATAGAAGAATAACAATTAAATCTCAAAGAATCTAAGAAATATATCATTTTTGGAAAGCATCATAGTTAAAATTTACTCCGGCTCGGAGCTACTTTCCTCATTTATTTGAAAACCGAGTGATTTTAATGCAAGACAACCAAAATCGATTATTAAAATAACCAAAATAATCAAGGTAATCAATATTCATTTAAAATAATTAATTTAACTATTTCTAAAATACTTTAAGAATTATAAAGTTAATATTAAGCTACAAATGAAAGTTAATATAAACACATAGTCAAATACAATTAAACACTAACATTTAAGATAACACTTAATTAATCACAAGAAAATAAATTCAATTACTATAATTATTAGAAATAGACAATAATCTTTTAATTATTCAATTTACAACTACAAAATGCTTCCAAGAGGAATATTAAAATAGTGCAAATTGGTTGATTTAACTAATTAAACATTTAATCAAATGCAGTCAAGTGCTATTAAATGCATGCCGGGTTCGGGTTATCACAGAGTCTCCCTTATTTATAGGACTATCTGATACCTACACTGTAACGCCCCGAACCCAACCCCACGCTACAGGTCAAGTCCAAACCCG
This sequence comes from Ehretia macrophylla, assembly GCA_037974665.1. Lineage (NCBI taxonomy): Eukaryota > Viridiplantae > Streptophyta > Magnoliopsida > Boraginales > Ehretiaceae > Ehretia > Ehretia macrophylla. The sequence continues at coordinate 13,018,179 of CM075768.1, forward strand.
TCACACGGACAGAGTCTCCTCTGTACTATGGACAAACTGGTACCTGCAACTAGTCACATTCCATTCCTGAACCACAATCAAACATCTCATACAACCTAACTTCCAAGATTAATATAGTCAACCAAATCACAAGGCCATCCGAGCCTTGGAACAGCAAAATAGATATCATGCAAGCATGCAAGATATTTCTCTAACTCTAATTTAAAGTAGTAAGTGGCCAATCTTAACATTCTAACTACTTAACACCCAAGCATGCAACAAAAGAAGTAAAGTCTAGTATCAATTATTACATGCCATCTACTTTACTAATAATCATACAAGATTATGACTTGATACATCCACCAAGTATATACAAGACCACATGGTCTCAAAATAGCAACAATCAACATCTTCACACAAGCTGCATACTCTAGCCAACCTTAACACACAAGAAAGTCATAAAAGTTGCTCAACTTGCACTTCCTCTTCTTCTACTACTGCTACTAGATGGGGATTCACCTTAGCTTCTCCTGAAACATGTTAAATGAGGAATGAACAACAATGTTGCCTAGCGAGGGATGTGATACAGCATATCGGGGCGTGCAACATGATATGCAATAGAATAATAGCATATTCAACACCAAATAACACAAAAAGGTAAATAAGTAATTAACCTCATATAAAAAGTATACGGTTCACTTGTCTTCAATCACAAGCCACGAGCCAACATCTTCAAGCAGGTGTCGGCAAAACCCTTATTCCTCCAAAAATGGGGTGCTCCAGATATACCCCGATCCTACGACCCTTTCTCCTGAGGTAGGTTCATATGCCCCAACGAGGTGAACCATGCTTCTGGGGTAGTGGAGTATACTCAGCGAGAGAAAGGGAATAGGCACCATAGTAGTCAAGGGAGCACGGCAAGCCCGATGCCGCCTGTGTTTCTCGACGCTACCATGTCCGAAAAGGTTATGCAACCTCGAATCATGTCCACGAGAACCAAGATCATCAAATAACACATAAGAGGGACAACAAAGTAGGCCGCCCTCGCAAATAGACACAATATGCACAAAGTCACGATATAAACATAAAGGAGACAATATATATTTTCTTTTACAACCTTCTCAAATAGCTCAGTTGTACTTTAGACAAGTATACATATACATAATAACACATCTACAAGCACTTATAAGCATCAAGGTAGTCAATTACTACTTTTCCCCTTTCTTTAACCAAGCCATTCTTCTCCTATATGCATTTCGAAGTTCCAAAACTACAATCCAATCATTCTACATTCCAAATAAGCTAAAAGACATATATCAAGGCCATAAAAACCCGCTTTGGAAGTAAAAGATCGGGAAGGCCCCAAGCGGGTTTTAACTACACTTATAATTTTTGGACCCCAATTTAACGCAACGAAAGCACCAAAAGTGCTTCCATGCCCCAAGGATACCTAATTTAAAGTCCAACCGTGCCCAGATTGCGTTATGTGAAAAATCCCCTTTTTAAAGTTAGCTAATTTTGCATTTTAACTCATTTTCGAGCAATCTAACTTCATGTGAGTGTTTAACTAGTTCTAATCACCTAAAGGAGGGATCAATTTACTCTAATTAGCCAATTACATCAAACCCTAAAATCTCGTCACTATTCATTTTCTTCTTCATGCATTCCAAGCTTCAACCATCGAAATGTCTACTACACAACTTAAGCAAGGTGTAAATAGCATGTAAAAGATGTACCAAGCAATATTTGAGCATAACATCGGCTAATAACAACAATTCAAGAAAAGTTAAAAGTTGAATATAAACTTTAAACACCATGAAAATGCAAAACTCCCTCACAATGATGTTGTAGACAAGTGAATGAGGTTCCCTAGTACTCCAAATACCCTTCAAAGCAAGCCACAAAATCAAATGCAAGGTGAAATGAAGAATGTTTTTCTCCCTTCTTGCCTCCTAGGGCTGTCGGTTTTTTTTTAGGAGGGGGGGAGGGGGGGAGGGGGGGGAGGGGGGGCTTTTGGGTGTTTTATTTTTTTTCTTTTGTGAGCTATATGTATATATGTAGGATGCCAAGTGATATATGTATGTATGTGTGTTAATATGGCAAGTCAAATGCTTACTTAAACTTGGTCAAACTAAGTTAAACTCCAATTAAATGTTAACTTAATCAAATTAATGTTTCTACATACGTAACACTATTCAAACGAAGCGGAAAACATTTTTCAAACGCATACTCCCGGGTCCCAAAGCTCAAAACTACCATTTCCTGACTCCTTTTATATGTCATGTGACTTATGAAAAATATTAAATCGAGCAATTAAGACAGTCAAATTTATTATGAATAGTGTCCAATAGTAAATCAATTAAGCAAGAAAAGAAATGCACATAAAATGCTCAAGTAATTTATGTAACAGTTATTTAAAAGATGTGATGAAATTCTTGGGCGTCACATGCACACAAGCTATTATACCCTAAAACAACTCCTTCACAATTCCCGTCCTCAGATATCAACACAACCAACAAATTCCTCAAAGTCATTCGAGCCTTGGAACTCATCAAACTCAACAAAAGTTCACGAGCATGCATGCAATCTATAATTATCAAGTTCATTCACACATGCATGCAAACTAACTAGGCAATAAGGAAATTCTTTAGTTGTTACATGCCAGAAGAGTCGGGAGACAAAATACATCTCTCTACAATACAACATAATCACATACAACACCTCTCCGGACACAAACTTTATTACAAGATAAACTTCACATTTAAATTACATAGACTACAGATAACACACTACTAAATCAACTTCACAGCCCAACTTGAAACTCGTGCAGCCAACCTCTGCTATGCCTAAAACATGTTAGAGCGATGAATGAACATACTAACCACGTATGCCCAGTGAGGGAGAGGTCACATAATAGGGAGTCTCCATAAGGTCTCGTGCAATGCATATAGCATCAAAATCACACACAAGCACACAGGACTAGATAACACGCATACACACGAGTCTAGACATTACGCAAGCACATGAACTATAAAGCACAAGTACACAAAATGAGATAATACACAAGTACCCGAACTATAGCACCCAAATATAACTATCACACAAGTGTCATGTACAGTATATAATCATATTTCAAGTAACAAGAGACTGAATAACACTTAGTAGTCGAGTATCACATATTTTAAAAGGATACGGTTCCATAAAGTCTTGATCCATGAACTACGAACCATTATCCTCAAGCAATTGCCAACAAACCCCTTATTATTCCAAATAGGGTACTCCGGATGTACCCCGATCCTACGACCCATATCTCCCGAGGTAGGTTCGTATGCCCCAATGAGGTGAACCACGCCTCTAGGGTAGGAGAGTATGCCTCAGCGAGAAAGGGATTGGGAAACCATGGTAGCCGAGGGAGCAGAACAAGCCTGATACCACCCGTGTTACTCGCCACTACCATGCCCGAAAAGGTTGCGCAACCCCGAGTCAAGATCACGAGAGCCAAGTAACATATACAGGATAATTTACAAGCAATATAGGCAAGATAGCAATATAAGCTACATAACTAACATTTATAGCATGACACTATCCAACGTAATTTATATATAACAGAGAAATGCAAATAAGATGCAACTTCCTCACCTTTCAAGAAGCCAAACTTGTGCGAATTAAGCCAAGATTCCCTAAAGATTCTCCGAAAGCATCAATTCCTTTCAATTATTACCACAATATACAACATTTTATTTAACTTAAAGCTAACACACCTCTTTAAAACAAATTATTTTCATAATTAACTTACTTTAATTAGATCACAAACATAGCTTCTATTCACATGCACATCACTTAGCACACATGGCTTCTAAGCATTTAGAATCATTAAACCCTTTTATAAGGCTAGAAATGCTAAACTAACACTAATAAAGCAATACCATTACTTAGTTGAAACACTTCCACTCTTTTACCCAGAACATAGTATTTACGCTCAACTCAAATAATTATCATTTAATCATGCCCGGGTCACGGGGAGGGGTCAAACATGTATGGCAGAGGCCTGCCTTGGCCCAAGGCCCATTGGGCCGAACACTAAGTCCCAAATGGCCCAAAGGCCAACACATACATGCAATGCATTCTAATCATATTCTAACTACTCTTTGCATGTAATTAGCTAAACAACACCATTATAACATCAATTAAGCATTTGAACCAACCTATGATACAATTAATCAAACTTTAATTAAGTTACTATTCACCTTTTTCTTCAATATATCTATATGTTCAAGCTCTCACTACACATGCAACCCAAGTTCAAAAGTTTACTCTATAACATCATTAGGTAATATAGAAAGCATTAGAAGCAAGAAACAGCATACTATAAGCAATAAACATGAAATTAAGCATCGGTGCACAAAGGGGATCAACAACATACTTTCACGAAATTTTATCAATAGCTCAAATATGCTATAGAAATACATTTAAACACACAATAACCAACTATAAGGCCATACAAGCTATAAAACACCCTATTATCTCATTTTTCCCTTTGTTCAACTAGGCTATTTAGCTTTCTACCAGAATTCAAGGATTAAGTTAAGCTAGCTAACCATCCTACCAATCTAAGAATACCTAAATACCTCATTTAGAACCTCCAAATCATAACCTAGAGCACAAGTACACGAAAATACCAAAAATGCCTCCTTGTGGATTTACACTACAAGTACCAATTCTGGAACCCAAACAAGCAAAACGAAGGCACTTCTATGGCTTCAATACTTAATAAAGACTAGCTATAACCTCGAAACGTGTCCGGATTTGAGTTAACCCCGAAACTCCTTATTAAAGTAGCCTAATTTGATCAAATTATTCAAATTTTGTACATGGCAAGCACAACTAACATTTTCCCCACGTTCAAGGACCTAATTAGCAACTACTAGAAGCCTCGAATTGAATTAAATTATAATTTTTTTTGGAACCATAGTTTGGCACTATTCATCATCTTACTCATGTGATTCTTGCTAAAAAACTTTCAAGCTATATAATTACATAATGATGTTCTCTAGCATATAAAAATACCATATCTAGCAAGAAAGAAATAATTTATAGCATAAAAACTCAAAATCCAAAAATATGAAATAATGGCAATAAACTTTAATTAGCTAAAATGGTGCATCTCCCTCACCTAGAGGCCTTGAGGAGGGTGGAGATGACCTTTGGAGAGGTGGAATGAGGTGTAGGATGATGATTCTTGAGCCAAATGGAAGATTTGCTTGCACAAGTTTCTCTCTTTTTCCTTCTTTTGACCGACGGTTTTGGGGGGCTTTGGGGAGTTCTTTTGTGCAAATTTTGGCTAAGTATGGGAATGGTGTGGTGTTATATTAAGTAGGTAATTGAAGTTGTAGGAAAAAAAACACTATTCTAACAAGACAAGGCTAACTTAATTGCTCCAAAACAATTGCTAACTAGTTAAAGTCTAGAAAATATAGTCTACCACCTTTACTATTCCTAATGATACTAGAAAACAATTTCCAAATGCTATCTCCCGAAGTCTAGAACCCAAAATCTCACTTCTGAGTCTCCTTTTATATGGAACGGAACCTAGGAAAATTATAAAACTAAGCAAGTTAAACAGTCAAATTTCCTTATAAATAGTAACCGTTGTTCAAGTAAAGAATTGCACATTAAATTGCACATATATTGTCATTTAAGTGATAAATGCACATATAGTGTCATAAAAGTAAATAATGCACGTATATGCAGGTTCGGGGTCTCATACAACTCATGAAAGAAGCAAGATCTTTGAGATAAGGAAGCACGTGTAATATTGAACTTATTTTTCATATGTGCTTCTTGAGAATGCTTTAGAATTCGACTTGATTAATCAACTATGTGATATTGTACAAATATGTGATTGAAAATAAAAATGATGATGCATTATTTGATGATTGAGTGAAAAAGATTATGCTAAATGTGATAATCTTGACAAGAAAAGTCAAATGAGGATAGACAATTCCTTGTGACGATAATTTGTTAATTTGTGAAATAATATTGGCTAGAACATTCATTGTCTTAAAATTCCTTAAATTGGATAAGTTAACCATAATTGGTATTTGAATGTGAGATACATCATACATCTAATAGGATATGAATACATTGGTACATTGGAAGCCATTTTAGTGAAGATGAATTTGAGGTGCTTCCAAAGAATGTTAAAAGGTTATATTGAGAAATTTAAAGTTCTCATTTGAGGAAGATGAACTAAACATTGGTGGATAATATTATGAACATAAAAATGAGGTTTGGGGGATTTTGATGATATGCATGCCTCATTAATGTTAGAATTCAGAAGATAGAGAAAGAATAATATGAACTAGCTTCTAGTGGTGGAAGATAGAAATTAGAAGAACCTTATCATTCATGTGACCCATGAATCAATTGTTTTTGATTTTGTGGTATAAAGTTAAATTGAATGAATGAACATTCATGTATGAATGAATGTCATATGAAGTGTTTATAAAGATGAATATCTTACAAATGAATCATACTCGAGTTTGATATTATCAAATGTTAAATGTGATAATTGTTGTAAGTGCAAAATAAATGGTCGAATTTTTGAATGACATGCATAATAAATGTAATACAATATGCTTTATTGATCTTGAGTCTATAAAATGAATTGATAGAAGAGAAAAACGGGTTGAATGAATAATAGGATATGAGATTAATAAAAGTATAAAAATAGCAAAAAGAAAACCTTTTTGAAAAATTCAATCCTTGCAACCATCACAAGATTAGAATTGAACTTATTGATATATTGGTTTGAAATTGGAATAGTCATTTACGTGCCAAAAATGAATCTATCTTGGTGAGCTCATAAAAGTTTATGTGATACATGATGAAGTGGTAATCATTGATTGATTGCATATGATTTTGATGAAATATGAAATTCATTGATGCATGACATAGAAGATCAAGTTTTACATGGTTCATTGGAATATTAGAAATGTTTTGACTTCTTTCCATCATACACACACATGAAGTTTGTCATTGATCTTGAAAATGCTTACGTACCATTTGACAATGACAACACTTGATCATGGCATAAAAAAAAGGAAGACATGTTTGGTTGAGCTTAATTGTAAACTTATCTTGAAAATATATTGTTGCAAGCATAGATATTTGATAAGAATGTTATGCATGATTGGTAAATATCAAGTTAATTCAAACAAGGACCTTGTTGAACAAGTTGTTTTTGTTGGAACAACTAATCCATCTCTTTGTGAGAAATTCTCTAAGTGCTTGCATAGGTTATTCAAAGATAAGTATGAAAGAAGACTCAAATGTTCCCTCTTGAACTCTCAATCAAGCAATTCAAGGAAAAATATTCATAAATCAAGCCAAGTACCCAAAAGTACAAAAGAAAGATTGGGCTTAGTAAAGGAAATGAATTGAGATTCTAATGGACACATCAATCATGCTCTACAAAGTTGAGATAAGATAAATCAGTTGATGAAAAAGAAGTATAGAGGTATGATCTATAATCTTCTATATCCAAATTGCCTTTAAACCAAATGTGATTATTATTATGCTCTTATGTGCTCATTCAAATGTTGTTCAAATCATCTCATTAAGAGCATTGTAGAAGAAAACTTGAATTGCCTCTCCAACAGTTTACTAAAATATTTATCGTGACTTTTTGATGGATTGTACTCTTGATCATATTTGATTTCATAAAATGCATGAGAACTTTGATTATTCTAATCCTTTTTGCACTGAGAAAGAATGATGATATTGTAGGTACTCAAGAAGATAGGTCTCCTAGTACTTCAAAGAATTTATCCAATCAATGAGTAAAATCAATCCTAAAAGAGGAAAAACAACCAATGGCCAAAGCATTAATCAAAATCAACCATACTCAACAAAGGTGAAAAAGGTAAATAGATTGATAGAAAGAAATATAGAAGTATGATCGAAAGTTATTTTATCTAAATACCTCTAAACCCGAGTTGTTATATACTTGCGTTCTTGTTTCAATCATGTCTTAAAAATCCCATTAAAACATTGAAACAAGAAATTTCAAATGTCACTCCATCATGCACACTAAATGTCTATTGACTTTATGATGAATTGGATTATTGAACCATTTGATCTTATCTCCTTACAATGCATATGGACTTTTATAGATAATCATTACAATGCATTGGATATTTGGTTCTAGCATGTGTTGTATACTTATGTGAGAAAAATACATGCTTGAAATGAATCTATTGAGAAGAAGAGTCTATATGAAAGTCTTGATTGTATGAAAATATGACATGTGCTTCTATAGAGATGTGTACTTTGAGGAGAAATATATTGTTGAACATACACACCATTACCATCTCTAGATTATTTTTTTTTTATGGATTTTGATTATTTTCTTGAACTAAAACTTGTATTACTCCATGAATTGGCTTTCATCATATCTTTTTAAAGTATTCCTACTACTTGCTCCTTAGCATGCTTATTAATTGTTCATGATGATCATCATAAAGGAGAAGTATGCATGATATCAACATGTATGAAATGTCAAACGAATTTGAGAAATTGAATATCATGCCAAATGAAGAATATGAGAAAACTATAAAAGAGTTGGAATTTATGATGAATACATTGAATACCATTTGTTTCTTATAGTGCTAAATTTCTTATATGCCTTGTTTGTATACCAAAGGGGAGATATAACAGTGGTATCCAATTCTAAAAAAGGATAAACGTAAATCATTTGTGCTACATGTCAATGATCTCAATGCCCATAACGTGCAATGATACTATGATTGAGATATGCCTACAAAAAAGGAGCCTTTTTTTATTATTTTGAATGAAATCATCCTTATGCATTACTCTTGTGAACAAGAAAATAGATTGTTTGTGCCAGAAATGTCATATGCTTTGGTTGAGTACCAAAGGGGGAGAAACAATAATGAAATGATAATAATGCATCAAAGGATAAGAACTTTGAGAAAGCAGATGCTTGCTTCAAGAAAGGTAAACTTATGTGCCTAAATGCTTTCATGTTATCTATGTGAGTTTAACCAATACGATGCATGAGTCTTGAGTAAGATCCTATTGAAATGTTATCTTACAAGCATATATATTATATCTTACACCTCCTTAGTATGAAAATTTGTTTCTTTGTTGATTACAAAGGGGAGATATATATGTGATTGATATATAATCTAAAGAAGAAGTCTTTGTTCTTATTATGCACTTAGTATGAGGGAGACTTGGTGAAAATGACCATTGTGATGCTTTTTCATGGAAATTCCAGTGATTTGCTATTTCCCAAAAATCCTACTGTAGTGCTATTTTTGATAAGATCACATTGAGATGTTATCTTATGACCAAGATACAATATAAGATATGGAGAGTTGTGCAATATAGTGAAGGAAGACTTTATGTGTTTATCATTTCCTTACCTATACATATTCTCAGAAAGAGTTTGCATAATTGGAGAAAGTGACACAATGATATCAAATGCATATTATAGTTTGTGCTTGAATCATATGCTCTAAGTTAAAATGCTTTTTATTATATGCACTTAGCAAGGGGGAGCTTTGTCTGTAGTTATTTTTCAAAAAGGAGAGATGTTCAAAATCCCAATGAGATGATATTTTGATGAAATCCCATTGTAATGCTATTTCATACAAGATCCCATTGGGATGTTATCTTGACTCTCCTATGCTTAACTTACTTAGATGATGCCAAAGGGGGAGAAAATTATGAGGAAGAACATATGGGATACAATTATTATGTGGCAAAACCCTTGAACATGAAATTTTGATATGCATATAGTAAGGGGGAGCTTTACTTTGTCTACTTGAAAATCTTACTTATGCCTTGATATCAAATTCCTACTGTGCTTAATTGTACAAGATTTTGTCATCATCAAAAAGGGGGAGATTGTTAGCCTGAAGGCCTTAATCCTATATTTTGATGATAACTAAATCTTGATTATGAAATTGATCTATTGACTAATCATATCTTGTAATGAGTTTATTGTTTGAGAATTAGTCAGAGCTTGAAAGATATTCAACATATTAAGTAAGCTCGTGAGGATTGGAGTGATGATCAAGCTCATGGAAAGTGATGATCAAACAAAATACATTCTTCAACTAGAAGATCAAAGCACTTTAATGGTCAAGATCTATGAAGATTCAAGATGTGAACATCCTAGCTAAGATCTTGTCCTAAAGAAGAAAGATTGAAGAGATGATCAAAGTATTTTGTGAATATCAATGTTATACAAACTCAAGAACAAGTTCATGAATAATGATGTTGATTAAGTTCAAGTGATTTAATCATGAAGATCAAATGAAGAACTCAACATAATCAAGCTCAAGTGTCTTTTTGTCAAGATCTCTACAAGCCTGAAGTTGAGAAGATTCAAGTGAAGATCTTTATAGATGAAGAGGGAGTTATAAGAGGAGGAATGGTGACATAAGGGGTAGCGGCTTAAAAATGTCATTTGCCTTAGGTATGCATTTTTCTGGTTTAAGCTCTTGGTAATCTTTCAAAAATATTCTTATATCTTTACTCAAGAGTTTTTGAAAATATTTTAAACGGTTAAATGAGTTGGAACATCTTTTGAAGAAATGTTCTTAAAAGGTTTAAAATAATTTATCTTCAAAAGATTGATTTTTCAGTTGAAAATGTATTTTAAACTCTTGATTACAAAAATCGGTTCTAATCTTTCTACAAGAGTTTATAAAATGTTTTGAAGTGTCAAAAAGGTTAGAAACTCTTTAGAAGAAGTGTTTTTGAAGTGGCTAAATGTTTCCTCTTCGAAAAATTAAATTTCGGGCTCAATTTCGCAAAGCTGAAAAATGGCACTATTCAAACCGGACAACCCTATGGCAACCGGTCAACTGCTGCTCAAGGGGTCATCCACCAAAGACCTCTCCACCGGATGAGGGTCTCTCAACCGGTCGACCAGTGGAACAAGGGTCGACCAGTCGTGGCAAAAAGCTGTTTTAAAAACTAGTCGTTTTTTGTCCGTTGCTTTGTTTCCTATATATACCAAACCAACCCAAATCATCAAAAAAACTCATCCAACAACTCCAAAACATCATATACTAATTCTAAGCTTCAAATTTCATATATTTTAATCAATATACACCAAGTTTGAGCTATAACTTGCATTATCTGTTGAGCATTCAAAGAGCTTCATTTGTATTATCCAACTCTAGAGGAGTTAAAGCTTTGTATCTTTCATATACATATATTTATGGTTGTATTGCTCTCTATATATTAGATTGTGAGAATCATAGAAGAGAAGAGAGTGTTGTAAAATTCTTTATGGATTCAAAGGAGGAGAGGTTGTAAGTTTGAGCTTCACCTACTTGTGAAGAAGCTTGATTGATCTCTTGTGGGTTCTAGAGATTGTTGTATTTGCTCTTGTGGATTCAAGAGTGGACTTGTAAGTTGGTTTGTGCTTCACCAACATTTGAAGAAGTATTGATTTATTGGAATTTAGAAAATCCTAATGAGGAAGACCTTAAGTGGTGGACTAGGCCTTCGGGAGTGCGAACCACTTGAAAATACCGAGTTTGATTTCTCTCTCCCTATTCTATTTACATTCATTATCATATATATTGTTTAGAGTAGTTATCTTGCTCTTGTGTGTGATTATTATTTATCATATTAACTCTTATGTACTTATTCATACAAGGTGTTTGATAAATTGTCTCAAAGAAGTTTTTGTGGGTTGTAGTAATTTTTAAATAGCAATGCTTTGCTATAATCTTAATTCACCCATCTTAAGATTATTTGCCACTAATAATCTTGTCTTATGATTTATCTACCTTTAGTTTGTCTACTAATGTCCAAAGTAAATATTACCCTCCGTAGGGAGTATACCGCATTAATTTTTATTAATTTATTTGTACAAATCGGAACTGGAAAGCTTTGGGGTTTTCCATTCCCCTCTACCACTCGAATTTTTATTAAATAAAAAGGGTTTTCATATGTTTTTCCTTAATACTTAAAATCTAGGTTTTATCTAAATAATCTAATGTTAATAATATTTCTTCTAAAATATGGATTTGGGTTCCTTATTTCCCAGAATATTATAGGTTTTCGTTTAAAACTTTTTAAGTATACTTTAAATATATTACCTATATTGGGCTTTAGTCTCTAAAACCATAGGTAAGACCTACTTAAGTATATATAATTTAATAATTGGGTTCTAAAAGATAAATCTTATCTTTAACTAATATTAAATTATTCTTATAATTAATTAATCTCTAGATTAATATAAATTAATCTTATCCTAGCTTAATTCTTAATTATTCATTACCCAAGTATATTAGGATTAGTCATTCTAAATCTTAATGGTGTTAGAATTCTATGCATCCATAATATTTCATATATTTAACTAACAAAATTAAATATAAATATTAAAGAATAGGAATAAATAATTAAATAATTAAATTTAATTATCTTAGCTATAATTTCTAGATAGACATAGTAGTTTAGTCAAACTAGGAATTTAACCATAAGTAAACTTCAAATACTACAAAAATAGCAAGCTGAAACAAAATAAAACATGGCTGACTCCTCTACCATACGTATCCATGGGATGCGTGAAAAGGGGTGGCCATATTATCGTTTTTTTATTTCTTTATTTTCCCGTTTCTTGTAATCCAAGTAAAACTCTTCTAGTTTCCAAATCAAACAAGATTTTACTTTTTTCTTCAATTCAATATATCTAATTAAATATCTAAGATGTCCTGTAATTTTATGATAAAACGAAAACTACTCATCTAACTTTAATTATATTGAATTAAACATGCAATAATATGTAATTGTCTATCAATATAGCTAAAACTTTGTTTGCTCTAGAATTCTTTTGTTTCTGAACATGAACATGCATAATTCTATATGTTAAACAAAAATTTCAGCAAACATGAAATCTTAAAAACTTCCACCAAAAGTTCTTAAACTTCATAATCTACACATGTATAGATTGCAATATCCATACTATAATGTGGTATGGCTTTAATACCTCTGAAGGTGCATGCTACCTAGATATACTATGGTTTTTAAAAAAATTTAAAGCATATAAACGCAGGAGAAACTTGATAGCATGCTTATCTAGGATCAAACCACACGTTCTAAAATGAATAATTGCAAGAACTCTAAGAACATGTGTAAGAACAATTCATAAAGAATAAATTTCAGCAAAAGATAGTTTTGTTACCTTGATTTGTTAGCTTAAGAACCTTAACGAAATACACAAAACTTGATCACCTTCTTGCTCCTTGAAGATCTATGTGCCTAGGAGCTCTTGGAAGCTTTTGATCTTCTCCTCTATGACCTTTTTCCTTCTCTTAGATGATGAAGAATTGTGAGATTCTTCTCTTGTATGTTCCCAGCCTAAAAAACGTGTGAACTAGCTAGAGAGAGAGAGAGAGCTTTTCTATCTTCTATTTTCTCATGAGAAAGAGGTGCAAATTATGAAGGTGGAAGATGAGCTCTATTTATAAATATGAAATAGCCTTAGTAGTTAATCCTAGATGAATTAAGATTTGGATTCCATGCCCATAAGCTAATCCTATGCACCTTTGGACTTAGCGAGTCCAATAGCATATTTACTTAAACTACTAAATATTCTACTCTCCTTACTCGATTGGATTCACGCGTGGACCACGCCTAGGTGGGTTAGGCATGTGACTTGGCCCATCTTGCTTAGTCCATGTATTATTTTGCTAAATTAATTAATTGCTAGTTTGTAAATTATCCACAACTAATCTAAATAGGATATTCTCCTAAATATGATACTAAATTGTAATTGGATACTTTAATTTAACAACTCTAAATACAATAAGCATCTAGAAAACTATAACATACATCTAAAAGGAAATAGGCTAGAAGAGGGACCAAAAGACATAAACAACTTGGTAATTGAAAAGACCAAAATGCCCCCGCTAATCCCTATAGCACATTTAGGCTTTTCAACTTGACTTATTCCACTAAAAAGTCATGGTTGCACTCCAAGATGTTTACTACTAAATGCAGAAGCTCATCATATTAAGTATAGCTTTTGTCTACAACCTATTAAGTTAAATGACCAAAATACCCCTTCATGTAACAATCATAATCAAGAAAGACTTTCAAAGTACTATCTCTTTCTTGATTGCATCTTCTCCTTGAGACATCTAAATCCTTTGAGTAACCATCCACTGGATATATAACACTTGATTTAGGGAGTGACCCACAAGCCAAATATTTGACATACTCCTAGAGTACATCACTGAGCTCAAATTAGGACAATCTACTGGATAATCACAATGGAACAATTATTCTATCACGTGACAGCATGGATTCTTTATTGCATACGCACGTCCCAACTAGTCAAAGCCATATGCCCAACACACAAAGTTTTTGACCCACAACTGAAGTCTTACCCATAGTGCATCAAAGTACATGATCTGATTTCGTCAATTCATCCACATATGTTCAAGATTAAGAGTACTGATCACTTACTAGCATAAGGTATGTATTGATCTCTATCTTTGATAGTACATCTTGTAGAGATCACACCTAAGTGGTCCGTTCAATGTGTGACGCATACACTAGTGAGGCTTAGTTTGGAAACCTACCGACGACCAAGGCTGACTACCATTCACAAGAGACTAACTCACTATAACCTAGACCTTGATAGAGAGCCCAACTACATCAATCAGTTATGAACTGATTCTAGAACCAAGTGTCTATAACTTAGACCTTCTATGCTCGGACATCGTACACCTAAGTCATTCACTATGGATAAAAGGCCTCTATACAACACAATTACACACAAATAAGGTGGAGAGAACATATATGAATGTAACCATTAATCATAAATAATCGCGTGTATTCATTCACTGAAATGTCATGTGTTAGTGGTCTTTGGGGCATACTATTCCCAACACAGTGAGCTTTTGGGCATACTAATCCCAACAAGTTGATATGTGGGAAGTCAACCTAGTAAAAAATCTGAAGCAATGGTGGGTAGATATTAAGACAATGTGACATCTCTGTTCAAACAAGAGAATGTCCACCATCTGTTAGATAGTTGATGAAACCTTTTACATAGTTAACTTATTCATATCGAATGTGGAAGGGATTAGGAAGATGATCCTAAAGATGACTTCAAGGAAAAAGCTTACATTCAACAACATGTGTGCCAAACATCTAAAAGAATCTAGTTTATAGGTTTTTGTTTAGTAAGGACGTGTTCAAAATGATGTTTGAGTACAACAAATCTGTATTGTCTGAGAGCGAAATATTTGTGGGTAAGGGTTACCTTAATGATGAGTTATTTAAATTAAATGTAATGATTGTTGCCCCAACGTTGTATCAACTCCTGAATTAGTTAAATCTAATTTATGAATAAGAATAAGTCTGTTGCTTATTTTTTGGACAATATACACAAGATCTTCTCTCAAAGACTTAAATGCTTAATTGTTTTTCTCTTTACTTTTGTGGTGCTAAAAGATTCTTTTGTTCCTATAGATGATACAATAGTTGGTATTTTTTTTTATCGTTGTATTGTTTATGCTTTTCAATATTTAATAATTATATGTAAACATTTTATTCTTTCTCATAGGAAACTGCCAGAGATTAAATACACCTATAGCTACTTAGTGGACCAGTACTCTTAATCCTGAGTATGTGTGAATGAATTGACAAAGTCAAGTTCTTGTACTTTAAGTCATCATGGGTGAGATCCTGTGATATCAATCAATAGCTCCATGGCTTGGGTGTCTGGATTTGATTAGTTGGACATGCATATGGAATATAAAGTCGATACTGTAATCACTCTTTTAGAATTATCTAGTTAATTGTCCTAACTCTGTGCATAGTGATATAGTCGTTTGGACTATGTATATTATACTTGTGGGTTTCTCACTAGGTCAAGTTGATAGTGTCTAATGCATGGTTAAATTATGGGATAGAGGTTCTAAGCTTAAGATGCAGTCAAAAAGTATAGGTAATAGACTTATCTTGGATATGAGTAAGTACAAAAGGGCATTTTGGTTATTCAACTTAGTAAGTCTGAGACAAATATCATACATTGTATGACAGGCTTCTGTTGAACATAATAATTGTCATGGAAGCTATAACTCTTTAGTGAAATGAGTTAGGATTAAAGTGGTCAAAATTCAGCTAGGAGCTAGAAATGGCACTTTGGGAGCTAGGACAGTTGTCTTTTCTTTTTCTTTTTCTTTTGGTTAAGACAACAAATGTGTGTATTTATTACGAAAATGTTCAAGAGAAATAGGGCAGTTATGTCTTTTGGTTTCCCTTCTAGCCATTTTACTATTATTAGTATGGTTGCTAAATTTAACAATGTGGAGTGTGTTTGGATTATGGAGACAAAGCATTTGAAAAGTCCTACTAGAGATAAACATTATATTTATTGGAACTTCGGACATTACCCAATAAATGGAATGTTTGCCTTAATTATATGAAGTTGTATTCTACCTAGGATAGGATAGGATGGCGTGTATCCTAGCATGTCTAGGAGATTCTAGGTATTTGGAAAAGATAAAGAAAAAAGTGGAAGTAGTTGCAATTAAGTAGGAGTCATAATTTGATTAGAGTTATCACTTAGGTGATTCAAATCAACTTAAACTCCTAATAGCCTACATAACTAAGTATTCGAATCCTTGTAAGTCTCTATAGTCGTCCCTCTTTCTCATATGCCACTTTCTCTCTCTTGCTTTCTCCTCTACACAACACACGTACATACAAACATGGCTATAGCTCTAGCAATGCAATAGCCACCAAATTGCAAAGCTAGCCAAGGTATGAGAAAGGGGAATATAAAGGAAGAATAAAATGGTTGTTCATCCTTGTTTTTCTTGGTTGATCCGTGTGGTTTTTTGGAGAGTATTTGTTCTATCCCTATTGAATTCTAAGCCAATACGTAAGATAAAAATCCATACCATACATTTTTGAATAGATCTATGTATAAACTATTGCCTATACATGTCTAGTTTCGATTTTTATGCATGTAAATCATGTAGTAGTTCCTATTTTGCTTGCTATTTTGATTCCTCTACATATTGCATGAAAAATATAGACTTAAGTTGATCTTGGATGCATGCACCTTCAATATGGCCAATGATCCAAATTGACCAAAATCTCTCATCTCCGTTCATGTTGTACACTTCATTTCCTCACTTTGTCCATATCGTTAGTTGTATTACACCTGGTTTAGCATAGCTTTGCATGTTGATTGACACATATAGACACTTCATAAGAACAATATTGAAGTAAGGTTAAAGGGAAAATTTCTCTATAGGTCCCCAAGTTGGCTCAGTTTTTCAATTGAATCCCTAATGTTACAAAAGTGGTACAATTTGTCCTCAATATTTGTAAAACGTAACACAAATCATCCTTACCATTAAGAAATAAATGAAAAATATTTATATGAAATGGCTATTATGCACTTAACTTATTAAGCAAAATATGGAACGTGCCATTCTTATTTATTAACTTATTTACACTTAAATATTAATTTTTTTTCTTTCCCTTTTTTCCCCTTTTTCACCTCCTCCACCCACCACCACTACACAATCATAAACAGAACATATACCAGCACACACTCATTGACATAACACCAACCTTGCACACATACCACTACCACACACACAGAGTCTATATAGCACACAAACACAATCATAGTTGGGGTAGAGTGGTCACAATTAGGGTTGCGGGTGGGGTGTGACGTAGGTATGAAGATGGCAGGAGGTGGTGGAATGGGTGGGTTGGGATGGGTGAAGGGGTGATTGGGTACCACAAGGTTATGGGGGTATAGTTGGTTTGTAGGGGAGTGTTTTGGGGGAGAAAAAAAAAAAGAAAATAGAAAATTAAATGGCTAAAAGACTATTTTATCTCTTAAATTGTTAGTTTTTAATGTTGATTTTATGGCATGGACTAATTACGTTAGTTTTTGATAACCTTGGGGACTAGTTGCACCACTTTTATAGTATTAAGGACCAAATTAAAAAAATAAGTAAATATTAGAAACTAATTGTGGTAATTTGTCCTTTTCCTAATTGTGGTAATTTGTCCTAAGATGAAACAACAAAACAAATAGGGGAAGGCGGAAGGCCCACTAGATCCCATGAGCCACACGTTCATTAAGTAAAGCCTATTACTACTTTGTCCAACCAAACAAATCCAATTAGGGGAAAAAAAAAAAAAAAAAAACATTTATATAGTCGCGTCATTTTCAAGCTATGAGTGGTACGGCCGGCGGTTCACACACAACACACTTTTAAAACTCTATAGATTTGCCGATTATTGTAACATAAACATAATAGTGTGTGTGAGAGAGAGATTGAAAAAATCAAAACGATGTCGCAGGCTGGAGAGGAAGACAAGAAGCCCATTGGTGATCAGTCTGCGCAGATCAACCTCAAAGTCAAAGGCCAGGTCTCTCTGTCTCTCTCTCTCTATATATATTTATATATATACATACATACATGTGTCTGTATATGGATGTTGGTTCAAGGGTTTTCTTTTTTTATTTTTGTTTTTATCTTTTCGTATATGGCATGTATGATGACTTGCAAGATGAAACATAGAACAAAATTATTGGTGAAAAAGATGCTCGATACACAAAGTTCTCACTATGTGCGGTTTTTGGGAGTGGGGTTCAGGAAGTTTCGACCCAATTTGGGTTTTTTGTATGTAATATCATGATGATGACGGCGATGACTTTATTATTGCGCCAAAAGATCTCCTCTGTATTTTGTTGTTAGTTTGATTAATTTTGTTGGTCCCTACTAAGTTTAAAAATTAATTTTGTTATTATTTTTTATGAGAATGAAATGAATTTCTCGGGCATTTTTTTTAATTGTTTTAGTAGAAAGGGTTGAAAGAAACTGTTTTCAGAACAATTAAGGGTAGGAAAACTATTTTTGTTTTAGAAAAACTGAATTCCGAGTCTATTAGAATATCGAAGTAAATAAGAGAATTTGGAAAACAAGAAAACTACCTTTCTGAAACCAAACTAAACCAAGTCTTATCCTAATAGAAAGGTCGTTTGATGGAAACTATTTTCTGCTTTAGTCACTCCCGAAAACCTTGCAAAAGCCAACTTCCTAGAATCAGGCTGTAGATATTGATTTTGGCAAGCAAGAACATGGATTGCGTATATGGAAAATGATCCCTTTTTGAAACAATCTCAGAGCTATGGCTAAGTATTGTCCTCAACTTGATTTTCTGTTGTCATTGTATCAAATTCAGCTTTTAGAGGGTTGATAATTTTTCTTTAGGAAGGTCTAAGTTCAGTGTTGAGCACTTTCCTGCATCGGTTATTTGTAACTTGGTAACAATGCAGTATGATGCTCGAGTTTCTTATTGTTGCATCTACTACTGTACACAGTGAGTCAAGCAACTAAAAGCTGGGAAATATCACGTTTTTTGTATAGAGAAAATAATTTCTAGGTATGTCATATATGTGACTTGGAATAGTAATCCCTGCAGTGGTAGTTTAGGTCATAATACTTCGAGGAATTCAAGAGAGTGAATAGCTAAGTGCCTTCACCGAACTCCCAAGAGGTCAAGGGGACCTTCCTCATTTCCCGTTTCTGAATTGGTCTAATTACCTAAGAAGTTCTGGAATTCTGCGTCTTTAGCGCCTTATGGCTATGTCATAATAGATCCAAACACTTGCCCCGGATCGACTTCCAGATCATAATTGCACTAGTGAATAACTAAAGAAAATAGATAGATGGGGGATAGAAAACCCTGCTACTTTGGATTTCTTAAAGTAAGCTCGAGTAAATAGCCATACCTCAGGCCTATTTTTGTGCTAAAATTGTGATTAGGGACACTTTAAGTGTACCACATTTGCCTTCAGACTAGCAGAAAAATTGCAAAATCCAAGCACCTTGGCTTTACCAAAGTGACAGATTACTATTGCAGCGGCTTTATTTATTTATTTATTTATTTTTTAAAGTTGTTTGTAAGCATATCTGCATTTCCATTTTGAACCTACTTTGAAGAATATTTTAGATACATCAAGATATGGAACTATGTGACACAGGAAAGTGAAACAACAATGAAAATGCTAGTAGAAGAGTTTTAGTGATATAAAAATGTTTGTTTGTATACTTGCAGTAGTTAGTTACTGCTTATGTGAAGTTTGCAATATGTATCGTGCATTCCTTTTAAGATTTATAAATTACATGAGCCAAAGCCAATGTATGTGCTACTAAGTTTTTATAGTATCAAGGAGCTCAGCTATTGTGTTCTGTTTGACATAGAATATTTTGTAAGAATTGTCTGCTTGCTAACTTTTAGGGATAGCTCAACTGGTAAAGATCTTGGGCCGTATCCAGAGGTCGCTAGTTTGAGTCCGCTCAGGGCCATTAGAGGTTTACCCGGCCGTTAATCTTAAGGCCCCGTGGGATTAGTCAGGCAAAGTTCGGATACTCACGGATTTTTTTTTTGTTAAAAAAAAAAAAAGTTTTGTCTGCTTGGCACTGCAGATACCTTTCGAATTTCTACTGCGTTATGAAGAGAAACATGAGACATGTCCAGTTTACTTCTGGACTTCTTTGGCTTAGAACTGTTTGACTGTCATGGTTTGAGTATGTTAGTGGAAAACATACAAGAAGTTGGACTTGATTGCATCAACATTTTTGTTCCAGTTCTTGCTTTCCAGTTATTGAGAAGTCAAATCTTCTTTGATTTGTTCTTGGTATCATCAGTGAACCTGCCTCCATTCTGCTCTATTGGCTGAGCAACTTAATCTCTTACATCTCTCCTCTTCTCATTCCTACTTCAAAAGAATAACGAAGCAAATAGGAAGGGACCTCCAGATATATGATCATGATGTTGTAGTGGCAAAACGTGTGTGTTCAACACACACGTCGAACTGAAGGTTTTCATGTTAACACATTCATACTTTCACTAGCTAGCAATTCAGGGGTTGACTTTTTCTGCTGGGTGCAGGACGGGAGGAGCACCCAACTGAAAAAACTTATGAACGCATATTGTGATCGTCAGTGAAACCCCAGGTGAGGTCTTCATCTCTTAAATCCTGTGTCACTAACCCCTCAATTCATTTCTCCCCTTTTCGTCCTGCTCCTCTCTCTCCTCATGGCACTCGTGTAATGATGTGCATGCACATGTAGACTGTCTCCCTTGCACGCTCACGCACAAATAACACACACACAGACACCTTATGGTTCTTGTTTTCATGTGATAACTCTGTTTTTTTGGGATTTTCAGCTGGAGATGGAAGATGGTGATGATATCGATGCGATGTTGCACCAAACTGGAGGCTCAGTTGTTTGAGTCCACTCTCTGTTTGTACGAATATAATATCTTCAAAAAAGTTGACCTTCATGAATTGTACTTGTGAAATTCATAGAGGTTTAATGAACATGATTATGCTTCTTTTTTTCTAGTTTTGTGAAAGTAAAAAGTAAATGTGCTTCATCGATATAGTTACTTTTATTATAGTTATTGCCTCATTTAGAACTAGCTGGAGTTATCAAGTTAGTGCCAGCATTCAAAAGAAAACTGGGAACGTAACTTGGAGCACTTAGCGCCATGATAATGGGCTATTAAATGAAGGGATGGATCTACTCATAATGTTTTGTATAATGTTTAATTATTGGTGAATGATTGTTACGGTTATGAAGAAATAATGTGAATAGTTGACAATAGTTGAATTTCATTTAACGTAATTTATGTTAAAACGGGATCCTCTCATAAAATGATGGGATGATTTCGTGAAACCGTATGACTAGCACATACGGAATTAGATTATGTTTGCCTTTGTGTAACAGAGACAGGCATGTGGATAAATGAGAGAAACAATGGGTGTACCAGGAACGGGGGTGAAGGAGTTTTTGGCGAAGTTTAAGGCTTTGTTTGGTCTAGCTGTGAAATTTTAGTTTTTGAACTGTAGACTTTTTAGTAGTAAAGTTTTGATTATAGTGCTGTTGAACAAAAATCTTTGACTATTTGGCTTATATCTAGTATCATTGAGTTTTAGAAACTTTTAGGGTAATGTTGGAGTTTAATATAAAAACAGATACGTAAAAGTATTTTCTAAAAAGTTTTAATTTGAAGTTTTTATTTTTTTAAACTTTAGTTTTTATTTAAAAGTACTTTTAAACATGAGCCAAATAGGCTAGGTTTAATTTTTAAATTCGCTGGAAACATTTTTGATTGTCTAAAACTATGCTAGATAGGGCTTTAGGATTAAATTGGTCAAAATGCAATTAGGAGATAACAAGGGTACTTTGGGAGTTAGGGAAGTTATGTCTTTTCTTTTTCTTTTTAATTTTATTTTTGATTAAGTCAGCAAATGTGTGTATTTATTATGAACATGTTCTACAAAAATAGAACAATTATGTCTTTTTATCCCCTTCTAGCCATTTTCCTATTACTAGCATAGTTGCTAAATTTAGCTACGTGGAGTTTGTTTGGATTATGGACACAGCATTTGAAGAGTTCCACTAGAGACAACCATTCTATTTATTGGGAGTTTGGACATTATTTTTTATTTTTGTTTTTTGTTTTTTGTCGAAGTTCGGACATTACCAATGAATGAATTATTTGTCTTAATTATCTGAAGTTGTATTCTACCTAGGCTAGGATAGGATGGATCTCAATTCTTCCCTATTGTCTTTTAATAACTGAGAGGTAAATTGTTGAACGGCAGATTCAAATAAAATGATTCGAGTTGTCAATTATAAAAATATATTCATCAATTTTAAAATCATGATTTCTTTCCTTTTTCATCTTTTTTTTTCTTTTCCCTTTTCAATCAAAATTTAATAATGTAAGTAAAAGCTTTCTCTCTCTCTCTCTTCTATCTCACCTCTCTCACTCACATGCATAAATTTAGCAGAACGTTAAAACTCTATGGTTAAAATTTCATCGTTGCATGACTGATCAAATGCAATTAGTCAAAACTACACGTCTATCAAATGCAATTAAAGGACTATAGACAAGAAAAAAGATGAAAAAAAAGAGGTGCAACCCACTAGTGAGGAAAGAAAGATGGAAAAGATTCAACACTGTAGACATCAACAAGACATCAATCTGATCTTCATCTTCACCAAGATCCACAACATAATCATAGTCATTAGAGGTGGCATTTGGGCCGGGCCGACACAGGCCCAATTTAGCCCAACACACAAAAATTTGGGCCCAACCCAACTCGGTTTGATTCGGCCTACCCTACCACATATAGGTAGGTTGAGCTGGGTCATATATTTTTTGACCCAACCCATTTGTGCCCAAGCCCTGTTCATAAGCTCAGCCCAACCCAGCTCGAACCCAGCATAGGCCCAGTTCAGTCCAGCCCAGCTCAAACCCAGCATAGGCTCAGCTCGAGCCCAGTTCAAGCCCAACTTGAGCCCAATTCGAGCCCAAATAAAGCCTAACTCAGGCCCAACACAATATAAGCACAATTGGAGTCCATTTATTACAAAAATTGAATATTATGCATGATGACTAATAACTTTTTTTAAAATAAATTAGCAAGTCGTAGTATCTATTTTTTTTATTTATTAAAATAATAACAAATAGAAAATTTATTTTTTAAGTTGATACGAAATAACTGAAGGATGTGGATCCTAAGGCCTCTAGACATTTAGTTGCAGTTTATATAGAGTTTATAAACAATAAATAGCAGCCAATAATCCACAAGCGGAAATAAACACGAAATCATGCTAAAACAATATCGAAATCGCTATCTAGTGCTAGAAAGTCTCTGTATATGATTTTACCTCTTGTGTTGGTATAGATCTATAACACACACACGTGTAGAGGTCTGTGGAGACGCTAGAAAAGATCACCCAAGGGACATGTACCACCTCCACGTTTCAGAAACCCTAAGTCTTTTACCCTATCCCACTTCCTTGTTCAATGGTTAGGAAAAAACTCTACCTATTTTCCTCCTTTGGCCGTGTATCTGTGTGTGTATAGGTGTGTGTCTCTGCAATCCAGATCTCGTGTGGAATGGCTAAAGGAATCATGATATAGCCGAAATTCCTAGGGATAAGGGAGAGGGAGAGTTCTAGTTATATTAGGAGTCTAATTCTTGAATATCTTTTAAATTATCTTGAAGATAATAACATTATCTTCTTAATTTAAATTCAAGAATCTTATCCTCTCCTAACAACTCTCTTCCACACACCTAATCCCTAATCCACACACAGAGCATATGCCATCTGGACATTAAATGTTAAGACAAACATTCTTGTCTTAAGGATGTTTCTTGTCCTAATGTTCTGGTCTTTCTAAATCGAGCTGCATGTTCCCAATTAGGAAATGATCCTCAATTTACACACAAGTACTAAATAAGGAAATAGGTAGTTAACCATTAAGGAAAAAGTGCCTAGGAGAGGGACTTTAAGACATAGTTGCTTTAGCTATAAAATGACCAAAATGCCCCTGCTAGCCACTAGCAGTATTTTGACCATTTTAACCTTAACTCATTCTACTAAAGAGTTAGGGTTGCACTCCAATACAACTAATTAACTTCTAGTGGAGGTTTCGTCTTTGACCTACTAAGTAAAAATGACCAAAATACCCCTCTATGTTTTATCCACAATCAAGAGTAGTTCTTGCATTCGTACTATCATTCTATCTTGATTACACCTACACCTTGGACCTTTATCTTTCCTATAATCATCACCCATATACTATGCCCTTGTTCCTGGGAGCGACCCACAAGTTTAGTATCCAATATAGCCCGAGCTATATTACTAAGCGCTTAAATTTGGATGATTATATAGATAACTCTAAGCGAGTAGCTCACTATCATTTAAGATAGATAGAATCACGACTCGTATGAAGACATTTTTCATATCATATATTAGAGACTTTAATGTAAAGGGGACTATAGAAGAGTTCTCATGAGAAAAATGGTATATTTATACCAAATATATGACGAAAATTCTCAAAGAATTAAATTTGACTATAGAAGAGTTCTCACGAGAAAAATGGTATATTTATACCAAATATATGACGAGAATTCTCAGAGAATTAAATTTTGCCTTGACCTAAAGTTCGAACATTTATTAGATAAAAAAGTTATTTATCTATCAGCTTATAAAGAAAAAGTATTGAAACAAGGAAGCTCATACTTTAAGTGCACCAATGGTTTGATCCTCGATGCTAAAGAGGCCTGTTTCATCCTCAAGAAAAAACATAAATTTATGGTCCTGAAATACCATAACTCAATGAAATTGGTGTATCTTGCTAAACCACAAGCGCTAGACACTATTAGATGTTCTTTTATCAGCAAGACATATATTACACCAACAAAAGTCTATTGAGGAGTTAAATATTTATTTCATTATTATTTTGGAGCAAATTAATATGAGGGCACTCAGGATCAAAGTTGGTTGGGTGTGAAAAATGAAAAGTTTTTGTTTGACTCATCACAAGCAAAATGTTTATTATTGATATGTCTATAATCGTAGTACTCAAACCACGATATTTTACTACATTTTAATCTTAACTTGAGGTATAAATACTACACTTAATACACTTTTGTTGTAATGTAGGGTGATCAAGAATAATACACTTTTGATGCAATGTAAGGTGATCGAGAAAGTGAAGAAACCATTGAGATGTAAGTCGAAGAGTTGAGGAACGATGAAGATTCGAGTGTTGGTGGCAAAAAGGAGCTTATAGAGAAAGAATTTGGCCCAACTGAGTGCATAAACGAGCTTAAGATGGCGATATTAACAAGGAAGGCCTCTTTCAGAATTTTGCCCAAACAACAAAACTGGGCTGACACTGATGACACGAGCGAGGCGGGGCCCTAGCATGTGCCAGGCACACGTAGGGGCCCCTGCCGCCCATGCTGTGGCCCTTGGTTGGGCCACAACGTGTACTTATGGCCACGCAGGCATGGCCCGCTTGTCCATGCATGGCCACACAGGCACTCGCGTGGGGCTGGGCAGCCACTACCTATACTACGGCCCCCATTGGGCCGTGGCATGTGCTTGGCACATAGTAGACGACCACCACCTATGGGCGCGCACTCCGTGGCCTCCCATTGGGCCATGGCATCCCCGGTGGTCCAATGAGAAAAGGAGGTCTATAAATAGCCCTCCTCCCCAGTCCAAAGAATATATTCAGTTCCATATATAGTTTCATTATGTTATTTTTATAGCTTTTTATAGTTTATGTAGTAGGTTAGTTAGGGCTATTGTAATTTTATTTTGACAAACATGGGGGAAATTCTATTTGGGTAGCTACATTACGGGGAGATTATTGCACATTTTAACGTGAGGAAAAGCTCGGTAGCTACGCCTGTGCAACCTCGGCTCAAATCGCTACTTCATGAATAGGAGTTCATTTAATGGGGGTGCCTTTCTTTACTATCTTTTATTTGTGTAGCTCGTATTCATTTTTAATGTTTGAGTAGATCTATTATCTAGGGGAGGAATTGTAATGATAGTATTTTAATTTACGGTCTCAGATTCAGATAATTTGATTTCAAGGCAATATATGACTTTCGTTATTCAATACATTATTGTCTTTCATATTCATTATACTTGTTGTTAATGTTATGATTGCCTTACATTCATGCCATATATCCGAGCTTTAATTGTGAATCTATCGGTTGTACCATAGTTTCTATGAGATTATAGGTTGTACCATGATTTCTAGTTGTGGATTTGTTAATTGCTTTGTTTAGTTAATTTGCCTAGTCACTTTAGATTACAAGGACAGATCTATACTACAGATAGATAAAGGACACGATGATAGAATGACACCCATAACTCAAATAGTGACTAGGAATTAATTAGACTTAGAAAATTAACTAGGTTAGGCTTGTAGCTTAATCCGAGCATTGAATCAAAGAGTCATGAACCCGAGCCTAGATTAGTTGCCTCTTTGCATATCTGACCTCTAGATCATTTCCCCTGAATTTGAAAAACTTTACTTTAGTTTAGTTTACATTATTTTAACGACACTTCAATCACAAATTGTTTCACACTTTCACTTAAACACTTTCACACACTTCATCACAGACTAACTTAGCAGCCTTCTTGTGGATTCGACCCTGCACTCAAGCACACTACATTACACTAATCTGTATACTTGCAGTTCTAAAACTTGGCCAATTTTGCACACATTTTGTAACAGCCCAATCCCTCACGAGATCAGAGCCCCTATTCATTCCACTAAACACAACCCGACCCCAACCCCGGGCACAGAAAACGAGGGAAAACGGGAAAAATCTCCCATGTTTATAGGACTATCCATAACCTGTATTTAGAAGAAATAGCCACAATACAATTTATAACATTCATTTATTAATTTCCAAAGACTATAAGGCCATTCGAGCCTTCCTATTTTCAATAATATACAATACACAGGCAAGCATTCCCACAAGTTATTGAAATACTATGTTATAAAACCAGTTATCATACCACTCTAATCCTATCCACTTAACTTTCTTATAATTTAAGTCCTCCACCAACCATTGCCTAAACCACACAAGCATGCAAACCCTTAGGCAATGAAGTAAGCAATAAAAATAAAGCATTAGAGAATACCACAGACCGCTATCTTTAGGAAAGCCTATCTTGATTACATTCAATACAACCAATAATATAAGTAAGGTATACAGGCCTCAGAGAGTACATAACATACACATAATTTACATTGGTGCAATCAAATAACTAAGGCATTCACTCAAGGAAACTCTCGAGCCTTCACCATGACAACCTCCGGAAGAACTGAACCTGAAATGGTCAGAAAAAGGAATGAGCATACTAAACATGTATGCCCAGTGAGGGAGGGAATATATAGTCGGGGAGTTTTCAAATAGGTTTTCGTGCAATGCAACAACAACAGTAAGGTAAATTAACAATGCACGATTAATATACATATAACAACTAGACATTACACATCAAAGAAGGAAAACAAACACAATAGATAAGTATGTAAGGTAACCGTGAAAATATAACACCAATACAAACAATATTCAAGTATGCGAAACTAAACAACACATATAGGAACACAATCAATGGTAGCTCTCCAAGGACTTAAGGCCCAAGCGAGAGTTACACATAAAAAGGATATAAGCTAACTCTCCAAGGACTTAGGGCCTAAGCGAGAGTTACACATGAAAAGGATATAGGGTAACTCTCCAAGGACTTAGTGTAACGCCCCGATCCCTCACGAGACCGGGACTCCTATTTATCATGCTATTCTCACCCAATTCCAAACCCCGGGCACAAAATTTTAGAGAAAACGGACAGAGTTTCCCCTGTATTGTGGACATTCTGAACAACCTGTAAACACTCAATAAAGCCACAACAAGGTAAGACAAACTTTTCATAACTAAAGATCAAAGGATTAAGGCCATCCGAGCCTTGAAGCATACTATAGTTCCAAAAACACACAAGCATGCTAGTGGCTAGAGTTAGAACATTCACTACCAAGCATGCAAGGTAATTGAGAGCAGAAACATAAGTTATTACAAGATATAGGTTCCCAAATCTACACTACAACCAACTATCCTTCAACTTCTTACAGCAACCAATATAAACAAAGCCCTTAGGCCACAAAATAGATACACAAATACCAAATAGAAACAAGAAGGCACAGCCACTTCAGAATAACACACAGCAACTAGGGCAACTCCTCCAACTGCGCCACCTGAAACATGTTAGCGAGGTATGAGCAACCACTGTTGCCCAGTGAGGGATATAGTCCCGGGGCGTGCAATGCAACAGATAATACAATTATACAACAATAACACTTAGACAATTAAAGAAACAATGAAACTTAAATAACCACACATTTAAAGGATACATTTCACATAACCCCTATACACCAATCTTCACTGGTCTTCATTCACGATCCACGAACCACGAGCACGATAACGATAAGCCGGCATAACCCCAATCACTCCAGTGGGTGTACTCCGGATGTACCCCGAATCCTACGACCCAACATTCCCTGGCAATCTCCGGACCAGGCGAATGAGGGAATAGGGCACGGAGTTTGAATATCCACCGGCAAGCCCTCTGCCGCCCAGCCGATATTCAACACATCCGCCCCGACACTATGGTTGCGCAACCACTATGCAATGCACTCAACGATGGCAAGTTAATAACAATGATATAAGCATTAACACATATGAGGATCAACAAAGTAGGTTGACCTCGATACATTTAGGATAGAAGCAAATGTAGAAGTTAATAAGCAGTTTACAAATGAACTTATACCACATAAGCATAGAATCATTCCAAAAGCTCCAAATCAATTTAAAATCATATATAAACACTTAAGAAGCCCTGACATGGGTTTAGAAGTGTGAGACAACTTAAATTGCACCTAAACCTCTTTGTTTTTCGATCTATTTCTCTTCTAAACCCAAGTTAATGATTTCATTTTCAAAGGAAACTCTCCCAACCTTCTAACTAACCCCCAAGGTACCCTCTCAACCCTCGAACTCAATCAAATGCCCGCGTTTACCCCGAAAGCCCCAATTTCCCTCTTTTGGCTTTAAACCACACCTACATTGTCCGGGCCTCAAACAAGGGATATCAAGACATCTATAGCACCTAGGTAGCCTAAGGATACTAGAATTGAAGCCCGAATCCACCCGGATTCGCATTAACCCTAAAAGCCCCAAGTTAAAGTCGGCTATTTTTCATTTTTAAGCGATTTAAGGCAATGCAAGTGCACGGGGCTATTAGGTTATCTTTACTAGCACCTAAGGCATCTATTAGAAGCATTAAATCAAGCTAATTCGAGCAATTACACAAAACCCTAGAATTTCCGTCACTATTCACCCCAACGAACTAACTATCGATTTCTACCGTTTAATTCATGAAACAATAGCATGAAAGTGGTCTCTACTACATATACACAACATATATAAGCTTATTTGGGCCTTGCAATAGCATTAAACATCATTTCTAACAAATCAAGAAAATATCAACTATTTTGAAATACGAAAATAAGCCATGAAATCCCTCACCAATACGCGTAGGAGCACCTAGGAACCTTGCAAACACCCTACACTAGTTGCTCGAGGCTTGGAGTGGCTTGAAGTGGAGAGTTGATGAGCAAAAATCACTTTTTCCTCTTCTCTTTGGCTCTCGGCCCAGCTACAGTGAAATCTGCACAATTTTTTTCTTTTGTTTTGTGTTTTGGTGCTTATGTGTTTATATGGTGAGGTTAAGTTGAGGTGGGGTCATGGTGGGTGTTTAAGTGGACTCCTAAAATGCGCGTAGATAGCTTATAAACGAGCCTAAAGTGTAAAACATAGGCTAGCTAATTAAATCTCTAAGTTATGTTACGTAACACTATTCTCTCAACTACAAAAATCATTTTCTAAACGAGCTCTCCTATCGCTTCTAGCTCAATTGCACATTTTTCCCACTACTTTAACAATTAATATGATTTAATAAAAATGCTAATTAGCCAATAGAATGCAGTTTGAAAACGAAGTGAATAGTAGCTAAGAAAGTCAATAAATAAAGCACAGAATTAAATGCGCAAATAAGGGATGCAACAGTAAGTTAATGCAAGGCAAAAGTTCGGGTGTCACACTTAGGGCCTAAGCGAGAGTTACACAATAAGAAATATCAGTTGACCTTGAACTCGTACCATAAACCACGAACCACGAACAGAAATCCCGATATAATAATGACACTGATAATGATAAGCCCGCATACCCCTTATGACTCTAAACTGGGTGTACTCCAGATGTACCCCGAATATCCTACAACCCAACTCTCCCAAGGCAGCATCCCTAGCGAGAGAGGGACTGGGCAACCATGGTAGTCAAGGTATATCGGCAAGCCCGATGTCGCTCGGCTTCCGCGACACTACCATGCCCAAATAGTTGCGCTACCACGATGCAATGCACTCAAGATGATAACAGATAAGATAATCCAATAAACACATAATCAAGGGACAACAAAGTAGGTTGCCCTCGCACACAATATGGCAATCAATAAGCACACATAAATTCAAGCAATTATATTCAATCATACAATTTAAGAACAATAAAGTGACTAAGATGCACAAAAAGATAAAAACTCCCTCACCTTTTTAAACCAAACCTGTGAGAATTTAGCCAAGAACTCTTTCAATTATTCTCCGAATGCACGAAATCCCTTCAATTACCACTACATAATACAACCAACTATTTGCATAAGAAGTTATACATTCTTTCTACAAGTGGTTTCCACATTCACACTCAATTAAAGCTAGTTCATAACTCCATTAACTAATTCATTTTTATTGATTTCATCGAACTAACATAACTATCAAGTACATTTCCTTATTTAGCATGCATTACATTCATTACTTAAACAACACATTAAATATTCTTTATGAATCTTACAATTTGATAGGTATATAACATTAGCAAATAGAGCAACTATAAAGCATATTCAATCCACGCAACTATACATTTGCAAAGCATAACTAGATAGTCCTTATTTCTAGAATCTCTTCAACATCTATATTATAATACAACTATACTTAACACTTCTCACAAAGGCGATAGAATACCATTAATAGCTATACAATCAATATAAATGAGAGAACATGCATATTCACTCAATTCAAGACAAGGTAGACATGCAATCCAACCCATGAAACTTCCCCAACTAGCTAAACTTTCCAATCAAATGCATTAAACCACTCAACTAATCAATCCACATTCAATTGCCAACATTCAACCTAACTTTCTTTCATTTAGCCCCTTTTGCTCCATAACTATAAAACTAGTCATCTAACAATAGAGACACATTACAAGCACTCCGAATAATCTAGAATCACCTAGGAACCATAATCAAACTCCCCATGGCACCCAAACACACACACGACCCAAAACCACCAAAAGGCCCCTTTATGATCAATCAATTCTCCACAAGTTCAACCCACATTCCAACACATCCGAGCATTAAGTTGGTCAATCTAACACTCATGGAACTTAACCCAATTACTAAAACCATTAATTGAACCAAAGTCACAAAACTCAATAAAAATACTATTCATTCCTCTAACTTTCTCAAGCTACCACAACCAAACGAGCTACGCTACTTGGAATCCGATTTCGCCACTCAAACCTGTACACTTTATGATCCACTTAAATGCAAGGAAAACCCGTTTTAACCGGCAAGAACTGCAAAATCCAAGCCCCTTAGCACATTTGAACTATAGCACCTTAAACCAATCTACAATTCGATACCATAAACACACCCCGATCATTATTTCACACTCTTAGGACCCTAGAATAACTTAAATTACATATTGCTAAAACTTTGCGATTTGGGCTTCTTTGATTCAAATCACAAATTTTCAATTCCAAGCTATGTCCTAACCAATTTAATACCACATTTACCCTCCTAGACATTTGTGGCACCTACTAGAAGCATAAAAATACACATTACAAACAAATCACAAAATTTGATGAAAAGTACTATTCATCATCTTCTCCAACTAACTTCTATGCATTTCCATGACTAAACAATTAATACAAGCCATATAGAATATTCTACTAACTATATAAACATCATTAGAGACAATATAATCTAATAATTCAAGCATTAGAACAAATCTAGGAATTTTACATAATATAATCCTAACTAAAAATACTCAAATAAATGCATCCCTCACCTAGATACAAGGTTAGAAAAGCTTGGAGATGGCTTAGACATGTTCAAGAACTCAAGATTCAAGCTTGGAATGGATGGAAATGGCCAATTATAGTAATTTTTGCAAGAAAAATACTATTCCTGTAGGTGGATTTTTGGCTGATTTTTTGACCTTTTTTTGTTTTGTGTATTGTATATGTATATGGGTATACATGGGTAGCTATATGGGTTTGGGTCAATGGTTATGGGTTTGGGCTATAATAAAATGCAATACAAGTTAATTAAAGTCTAAAACAAAGCTATACTAAAATGCTAAATTTTACTATTCATGCGACACGTAAAACATTTTATCTACCCACCTTCCCGACATGCTATGCACGTAATTTCATTTTTCTCATACCTCATATATATCAAGTAACATAGAAAAAATGTAAAACCGAGAAAATAAAACAGTCGAAAATTCTTATGAATAGTGACTATCTTTTAAATAAGCTTTTAAGGAATAATTACACACAAATACATACAAATGAATGCAAGAAGATGAATTCAATAATACTAGAAATAAAATAATTAATATTTATCTCATATAGATTATTTAATAGAATTTGAACATTTTGAATAAATAAGATAATTAAAGTTACTAAATAAATGTCAAGGTTAAAGTAAACACTTAAATTCATCCAATCACTTAAATTAAATGCAAGAAGTAATTTCAATTAATACAATTAATAAAATGATAAGATAATTATTTTATATATAAGTTAATTATATGCATGATGCATGATGCGTTCAAACAGTGCGTTATAATTAGGTACAAAATGACCAAGTTTTAATTACCTGCAAGTGCACGAATCTTTGCAGTGTAGTGTGCTATGAGTGCGAAATCGTACCACAGGGAAGCGCGTTAGCAAGTTGGTGAAGTAGTGCGTGAAAGTGTTAAAGCGGTAAGTGACAGTTTGTACAGGGCATTTGATTATACTACAACTAAATTAAAATAACTAAATATGAATACGAGGGGTAGTGATCTAGGGGTCGAATATGTAAATAAGGCAATTAATCTAGGCTCGGTATTCAAGATTATCTGATTTAATGCAAGGGTTAAGCTACAAGCATTTAACCTAGTCAATTAACTTAGATTATTAAAATCTCGATTACTAACTCTGATTTAGGTGTTATGCCATCTACGAGCATTGGAGCCATAGTATGGAACTGTCCTTGCAACCTGGCGTAAAAGGTCTATTTCGACTAAGCAATCAACTTCTCCTTACTTGGACTAGAACTACAGTCTACTTAAAAGCATTACCTATAGTTTATGGAATCTAAGGTTGTCAAGCTATTTTCGATTCACTATTAAAGCATGGATACATGGTACGGAAGTAAAACAATCATAACATCTAGTGAAAAGCATTACGTTATGAAATACAATATTTAATGGTAAAGCAATGATACATCTACTGAAAAGCTTTGCATATGAAAGACAATACTAAATTAAAACAAGTCATGTATTGCATTTAAAGCATATAATCTAAATCCGAGACCGTATATTAAAAGACTAACATTTACAATATTCTCCCCTAGATATCAATCTACTCAGACATAATTGAATATGAATTCTGTAAATAAAAGAGAGTCAAGAAAGGTTCCCTCGTATTGACGAACGCATATTTCTGATCCCAGAAATTTGAGCAGAGGTCCGACGTAAAGTAGTTATTCATTCGAAGCTAATTTCCCCCGAATAAGAACTACTAGGGATGAGTTTTCCCCGAATAAGAGCTTTCCTATTAAAAGCTATTCGGGCAGAACCTTCCCCGGATAATAACTACTTGGGTCAGACTTCCCCCTAATAATAGTTATTCGGGCAAAATTTTCCTGAATAGGAACTACCTAGGTGAGATTTCCTCCGTATCCTACTAATTAACTATGACTAAAAACTAACTAGAATAACTCAGAAATTGATTAAAAATAACCAAAATCCAAAATTAATTACAAAATTCGGAGGAAGGGGGGCTATTTATAGGCAAAATCTCAGAGGCGCGCTTGGTTTCCCTCCAATCAGCGCGCGCCACATCAACATTCCGGAAGATTCCACGATGGGCACTCGAGCACCAAAAGGGCGCGGTCGAGCGCCATTCTGCTCTATCGTTGACTTCACGACACGTGTTTTCTTCTGGAACATGGTGGAATATTCTGCATAGGGCACTCGAGTGCCCTTTTGTTGAGTTTTTGGACTTGAATTTTTGATTTTGACTGAGCTTTGACTGAGCGTTGACCGATGCATTTTTGGGCTATTTTCAGCATTCCGAGTCTAATTATGTGCTAGTTTCGGCCAAATTCCGTCTCTATCGTCTTCATTCTTCCACCATTTCACGTGCTTTCCTCATTGTCCACTTCTTGACTTGCATTTTTGGATCATTTTGGGTCTGAATTTCCACTTTACGGTATCATCCTATATTGCATCGAAAGTATCAAAGTATTGCAATAATTCCCAAGTTAAGATGGAAATATAGTACGAATACCAAGGTTTGAGTGTTGCAAATACAGTCATATCAACATCCCCAAACCTAAACCTTGCTTGCCCTCAAGCAAGACTGTCTTTAAAACAGAAGTGAAAATAAAATTTGCAGAGATTTTTACAAGTCAAAAACAGATAACATAATCTATCCTATCTTTTTGTCAAACATTTTCCAAATATGAAACATGAGAAATGCAATCTACTATCTTAAACCTATTCAGTAGTTGATGATAAACATGATAAGAAAACCTTGTAGAAAGATTTCACAAATAGGTACTCTTGTTGGAAATCGACTTTTGATTGCTTCGGAGTACATATTTACAAGTAAACTAAGCAGATTAAGTTCATTCAATACTCAACTTTCAAGTTATACAAACAGATCGGACTTTGATATTCTCACCTACATTTGGAATCAAACTCTTGATCATGCCTTAACCCTTTAACATTTGCCAGAAAAATAAAAGTAGAACTAACAATATCTCTATATAGTGTTCAATTTCCTTTGCTTTCTAGATATCCCATGTAGCGGGCTTTAAAGCCAACAATCCCCCGCCATTATGACTGAGGTTGTCAGGTTTCAAAGGGACCCCTACGTGCCTTAATCACCCGAGATATCTAGGCTCGAAACCTTACGCTATAACACATATCCCAAATTACAATGTCTAGGATAGTGGTGCTTAGAGATTTACAACATATTTACACCAAAAATTTATTCAACAGTAAAGGTATGTACAACTCTTTTTCCTTTTTCTATTTTTTTGATTGTTTTCTTTGTTTTCTTTTCTTTTTCTTTTTCTTTTTTTTTTCTTTTTTTTTTTCAGAGTGTACATACAGACAGAGTAACATAACATACTATACAGACATGGCATAAGGGTTCAGGTTTCAATCACAAGAAGTTCTCCTAACAAACGATAATCCTATCTTAGTCATTTCATAATCACATAGCTATGAATTGAAGAAATGAAGAACAACTAGGTTTACTCATGAATACAGTACCCCAAAGTTTTTTTTACAGAGTTTCCTCAGAGTTTTTCACAATACAAAGCTAACAACACAGGTTCTCAAATCATCTAAATCATTTCATTTAACAGGTAAGGTAGCAAACTACTCTTCTCATGAACAAAAATGATGTATTTCTTGCATATTTTGAAATTTTTTTTCATGAAATGTACGTACCCCCATACCAAAACTTTGCTTGTCCTCAAGCAAATAGCAATGTAAGACAGTGAGAGTGTAATATGCAAGAAATAACATAATGACAAATGCTGCATCCCCAAACCTATGGTTTGCTTACTCATCAGAGCATGTTGATCAGGTATAAAGGGAAATGTAGTAAGGAAAGATATCACATGTTGTGAAGTATTTCTATGTTGATATCAAAGCTTTTCTACTAACTTTTGCCAAAAGATGTATTATTCTGCAATTAAAGATTAGTAGACAAAGCGTTTTACAGATTATCACCAACACATCAAAAATAATAGTTAATCTACACAAAATAGTATAAGGGAAGGGGTCAAAAAGAATTACGGTCAAGGAAACTAACTAAGACATAAAACAAATAAATAAACTACCCAGACCATTTAGACTCTTTTCTGGGGTTCTAGAGTTGATGCTCCTACAAAGACTAGCTTTTCCAGAGGTTTCTGTGCTCACGACATCTAGTGCTTTCCTTTGGCATACTTAAGGCCAAAGCCAGTTCCATAGGGTCAAGGTTTATTACAGTGGGGTTTTACGTCACAGACGTTACATCTGGTGTATGCTCACACTCCTAACTACCTTATCAAGTAATACCCAACAGACCCAAACTACATTAAGCTAGTGGAATAACTCACACTATAAGACAGAGTTACACAATTAAGCTAACTGCACACAGAAACGTACAGTGACTACTAATAGACTAACATTGATACCTCTATGAATGTTCCTCAGGGCTTAAAACCCAAACTACCTAAAGCTGGAGAAAGATTCAAAGAGTACACGTAAACGACAAAAATTAAATAAATATTTACACAAAAGAGCACTAGGTTGCCTCCTAGTGGCGCTAAGTTTAATGTCTTCAGCCAGACGGTTGGACTGAGTTTAATGCCATCAACTAGGCAGATTCCATTTTATGGAAGGTATACAAGGTCTAGAAGTTCAACAAATTCAACTTCATGAGGGACTACCTTAGGATCGAAAGCATGCTTCAGTCTTTGTCCATTGACTGTGAGGACACGCCCATTTGTGGGATGCTTAATTAAAACAACTCCGGAAGAATATGCATTAAGCACTTCATAAGGACCATCCTACTTTGTTCTCAATTTGCTTGGGAAGAACTTCAGCATAGAATTAAACAGCCACACTTTATCTGAAGGAGAGAAGGTTTTCCTCAAAATAGATCTATCATGAATCCTCTTCAATCTCTCTTTGTAGAGTTTGGCATTCTCATAATCTTCGAATCGAACCTCTTCCAATTCACTCAACACCAACTTCTTACCTTCACCTGCCTGTTGCAAGTCAAAGTTCAAGGCCTTAATAGGCCTTTATAGCCCAATAGGGTTTATGCTTTAGTTCAACAGGGAGGTGGCAAGCTTTACCGTATACCAATCTATACGGGGACATGCCAATGGGAGTTTTGAAAGCAGTACGGTAGCCCCACAATGCGTCGTGCAGACGACTTGACTAATCTTTCTGATCGGGCCTAACCGTGTTTTGAAGAATTAACTTGATTTCCCTATTCGACACTTCCACTTGACCACTTGTTTGTTGGTGGTAGGGTGTTGCTATCTTGTGGTGGACATAGTATTTTCTTAATAAGGCTTCTAGTGTCCTGTGACGAAAATGCTGTCCTCCGTCACTTATAAGTACACATGGCACCCCGAATCGGGAAAATATGTTCTCCTTAATGAACTTGACTACGACTTTGTGGTCATTGGTTTGGGTTGCCACTGCTTCTACCCACTTGGACACATAGTCCACACCAACAAGAATATATGTATAACCTGAGGAAGGAGGAAAGGGACCCATGAAGTCTATACCCCAAACATCGAATATTTCACATATGAGGATGGGTGTAAGGGGCATCATGTCCCTTTTTGAAATGGAGCCAGCTTGTTGACATTGTGAGTAATTTTTACACACTCGCTGGGCATCCTTGAAAAGAGTGGGCCAGAAGAACCCACATTGAAGAACTTTGGCAGCTATCCTTTTTCCTCCGAAATGTCCACCACATGCTTCAAAGTGGCAGAACTGGAGAACGCTATTAGTTTCGTCCTCAGGAATACATCTCCTAATGATTTGATCGGCACAAATCTTGAAAAGATAGGGATCTTCCCAGATGAAGTACTTGACTTGTACCATGAATCGTTCCCGTTCTCGTTTACCCCAATGAGTTGGAAGCTCTTGGGTAGCCAAATAGTTGACATAGTGGGCATACCACAGAGTTTTATGTGAGACAGCAAAAAGTTGCTTGTAAGGGAACGTATCTTTGAAGGGCAAAGTATCAATGGGAGAATCACGTACCAAACGTGATAGATGATCGGCAACAGAGTTCTCGCTTCCTTTCTTGTCCTTGATCTTAAGGTCGAACTCTTGTAGGAGTAATAGCCAACAGATTAGACGGGGCTTTGTATCTTTTTTGGTCAGTAAATACAACAAAGCCGCGTGGTCCGTGTAGACTATTACTTTGGATCCTAGGATGTAAGATCTGAACTTATCCAAGGAGAAGACTACAGCTACCAATTCTTTTTCAGTGGTTGTGTAGTTGTTTTGAGCTTCATCTAAGGTTTTGCTAGCATAATATATCACAGTAAGCAGCTTATCCTTACGCTGGCCTAATACAGTTCCCACTTCATAATCTGATGCATCACACATTATCTCAAATAGGAGACTATAGTCAGGAGGTTGAATGATTGGAGTAGAGGATAGCAAGGATTTGAGCTTCTCAAAAGCTTTTGAGCATTTGTCATCAAAGTTGAATTTGGTATCGTGTGCTAGGAGACTAGAGAGATGTCGGGCTATATGGCTGAAGTCCTTAATGAAATGCCGATAGAAACCAGTGTGACCAAGGAATGATCGGATGTCATGCGCCATTTTGGGTACGGGCAGCTTTTCTATTAGCTCGACTTTGGCTGGGTCCACATGGATTCCATTCTATGTAACAACATGACCCAGAACTATACCTTGTTTAACCATGAAGTGACGATTTTCCCAACTTAGAGCCAGGTTCATTTCAACACATCGGTCAAGCACTTGTGAAAGATGTGTAAGGCATTCATTGCAGGTATCTCTAAACACTGAGAAGTCGTCCATGAAGACTTCTAGGAACTTTTCGATCATATCTGAGAAAAGGGCCATTACACACCTTTGAAACGTCGCAGGTGCGTTGCAAAGACCGAAAGGCGTGTGCCTAAAAGCAAAGGTCCCATAGGGACAAGTGAATGTAGTCTTTTCCTGATTCTCAGGAAAGACTGAGATTTGATTGTATCCCGAATACCCGTCCAAAAAGCAGTAGTAGCCTTGTCCGGCTACTATATCAAGGACTTGATCAAGGAAGGGTAAAGGGAAGTGGTTTTTCCTTGTTTTGAAGTTGAGCTTTCTACAATCAATGCATACACGCCACCATGTAGTGGTTCGTGTAGAGATCAGCTCACCCTTGTCATTTGGGACCACTGTAATCCCATATTTCTTCGGTACCACTTGTACCGAACTTACCTAAGGACTGTCAGAAATTGGGTAGATAATACCCGCATCAAGTAACTTAATGATCTCTTTGTGGACGACATCACCAATCTTTGGGTTTAGTCTCCTCTGAAATTCTCGAGGAGTAACTTTTTCCTCGAGATGAATTTGGTTCATACACACAGAGGGATCAATTCATTTCAAGTTTGAAATTGTCCAACCTATTGCCTGTTTATGCGTACTAAGGACCTCTAAAAGTTTGTCTTCATGCTCGAGAGTCAAATCCGAGGCAATAATGACAGGCAGAGTTTCATCGGGTCCTAAGTAGGCATACTTTAGATGTTCGGGCAAGGTTTTGAGTTCCAGCGTTGGTGGAGAATCAATTGTGGGACAATCAAGGACTTCAGGGAAATGATTTGTTACTTGATCATCCTTAACTGGATCAACAACAACGTAAGCAGAGGCGACCATTTCAAGAGAAATGTCGCATTCAAACAATAGTCGTTCAAGTTCGGCTATCTCCTCATTAGGAGACAAGAGTGATTGGGCAAGCTCATCTATGCATGAGTCAATGGTATCAACATGGAATTATTCTTTTTCCTCATCTTGGTTCAACTTATTGGCTGCATCAGCAACCCTTAACTTCGTTCTCATATTCCCAAATGTCAATTATATCATTCCCGTCCTACAGTAAATAACAGCATCAGCTGTTGCTAAGAAAGGTCTGCCTAGTAAAACAGGAGTGGTATTCTTGTTATAAGGGCCTAAGTCCATATCTAACACAATGAAATCCACTGGGAACAGAAATTTTCCTATCTGACTAGGACATCCTCTACAATACCTCGAGGTCTCCGCTCAGATCTATCTGCCAACTGGAGGGTTACATTTGTTGGGGTCAACTCTCCAAGACCTAGCCTTTGGTAAACTATGTGTGGGATGAGGTTAACACTAGATCCTAAGTCTAACAAGGCGCTTTCTACCCGTTGATCATTGATTAAACATGGAATGGTGAAAGCTCTTGGGTCACTGCACTTTTGAGGCAGCCCTCTAGTGCAGATGCTACTAACCTTCTTAGTAAGTCGGACCGTCTTAGGAATGGAGTTGGTCCGTCTCTTTTTCACATACAAATCCTTCAAAAATTTGGCATAGACAAGGATTTGTTGGATTACCTCTACTAAAGGCAGATTGATCTTAATATCTTTCAGATGGTTTAAGACCTTGAGTTGGTTAGGAGTAACACTCGGCTTCGGACGGGACAGAGCTGTTGGGAAAGGTGCTTTGGATGAAGGTTCAACTAAAGGCTCTACTGTTGGGTTTTCATTCCTACGAGAGTCGTCAACATTGTTGCTTAAAAACTCGATCTCATGTTTCTCTATTTCCTCAGGAACATCCCTATTTTTCTTTCTAACCTCCTTGTCGATTACTTTCCCACTCCTAAGGGTAGTTACGGCCTTAGCCTGTTCGTGAGCGGTCTCAGTTTGAACATTACTACATTGTCCTCATGGATTTTCCATGGTCTGAGATGGGAACTTACCCTCATATCTCCTGCTTAAAGTTTGGGCCATCTGTCCAATTTGTCCCTCAAGTTTAGCAATAGACTGTTGCTGAACTTAGACCAATTATAAGAGTTTATCAAACTTGTCATCAGATGATGACTATGCAAGAGGAAGATAGGGGAAGTTGTTCCGTTGTGTTCGGAACCGTTCTTTCTGAATTGGGTACAAACCAGGAGGGTTAGAGTTTTGTGGATTTTGATATTGCTGCTGAGGGAAACAACGCTCAAAATTTCCTTGTTGTTTCTGATATTGTTGTTGAGAAAATTGAGTCTCATGATTCCATTGCCGCTACGAAAATGCGGGATTGTCTTGCTAGCCAGGATTATACGTGTTTGAATATGGATTGTAATTCCTTGTATATCCTTGAGTGCCAAAGACTTGTTCTTGCATAAATTTGGGAAATTATGAATTGATTGGATAGTCTAAAGTAGAGTGATCTACTGCAGAACATACATCACAAACTTCTGTGATTTGAGGAGCTTGTTGTGAAAAAGTAGACCCTAGAGACATGAATTTTTCTAATTGAAATGCTAGGGCATCTACTTTGTTAGTCAATTGGGCGTTGGAGTTAGAGTTAACCTTGAACAATGCCCTCATTTGGGGGTTGTGGGTACTTCTAGTTTCTCTATCTATAGCTGTGTTCTGAAGAGAATCTTAAGCTATATTTTGAATTCTACTCCAAGCTTCATCTGTTGTGAGGTTATAGAAATCTCCATTACTCATTGCATTAACCATCATTTTCTACTGAGGTGTAAGACCTTTAAAGATATATTGCAAGAGTTCGTGACTGGCAAACCCATGGTGGGGACACTGATTCCTAAGATCAATAAATCTCTCCCAAGCTTCATGAAAGGCTCTAAGTCTGACTGTACAAATGACATGATGTCTGTTCGCAGAGTAGTGGTTTTGGCCATTGGGAAGAACTTATGTAAGAATTTCCGAACAAGTTCTTCCCAAGATGTAATAACTTCTGCGTCTAAATGATTCAGCCATTGTTTGGCTTTGTCTTTCAAGGAAAATGGAAATAGACGCAGTTGAATGATCTAACGACTCACATTAAGGATATGAAGCATAGAACATGCTTCCAAGAATTATATGATATGAGCGTGAAGGCTTTCATTGCTCTTCCCGTAAAAGGAAGGCAAATTTAAAATTGTCCCTGTCTTTAGCTCAAAGTTAACATTCCCAAGAGCCGGTGGGGCTATAGCAAATTCAGGGTTGTAATCGCCCGAAGAAAAATGTTGACGAAGAGTCATTTATGGGTCAACGGGTCGATTAACGGGCCGGTTGACATGTTGAGCTATAAGAAAAGGCGGTATGTTATGGACATTTTATTTTGTTCCTCCATCGTGACTTGGACTCTCCTTCGCGGAGTTTTCTGGGGCTCGGGATCAAACTCGGTGAGTTTCGGATTTAAGGAACGATG
This sequence comes from Ehretia macrophylla, assembly GCA_037974665.1. NCBI lineage: Eukaryota > Viridiplantae > Streptophyta > Magnoliopsida > Boraginales > Ehretiaceae > Ehretia > Ehretia macrophylla. The sequence continues at coordinate 13,060,956 of CM075768.1, forward strand.
CCCGTGTATGCAAAGCAAAATAAAATAGAGCTAAGTCCTAGAAGTAGAGACAGAAAATAAGCTAAGTATATTAACTAAATACAGAAAGTAAACTACGTACTTTAAATAAAGGCAGAAAGTAAACTAAGTACTGAAATGAATACGGAATTTAAACTAAGTACTTAAATTAAAGACATATATTTAAGTTAAGTATATTTGCAAGCTATTCTAACAAAGCATAATATAAACAGTTTATGCGCAAGTATTATACAGACTAAACTATATGCAAATTACTTTACAAGTAGAATTTATACAATTTAACAAATATAGACAATAATTACAGTACTTAAAACAAGTTCACAAATAATTCAAAAACTAAACTAGACCGTGCATTCCCCGGTAACGGCGCCAAAAACTTGATGCGTTCAAACGGTGCATTATAATTAGGTGCAAAATGACCAAGTTTTAATAACCCGTAAGTGCACGGAGCTTTGCAGTATAGTGTACTATGAGTGCAGAATCGTACCACAGGGAAACGCGTTAGCAAGTTGGTGAAGTAGTGTGTGGAAGTGTTAAAGCGGTAAGTGATAGTTTGTACAGGGCATTTGATTATACTACAACTAAATTAAACTAACTAAATATGAATACGAGGGGTAGTGATCTAGGGGTCGAATATGTAAATGAGGCAATTAATCTAGGCTCGGTATTCAAGATTATATGATTTTATGCAAGGGTTAATCTACAAGCATTTAACCTAATCAATTAACTTAGCTTATTAAAATCCCGATTACTAACTCTGATGTAGGTGCTGTGCCATCTACGAGCATTGGAGCCATAATATGGAACTGTCTTTGTAACCTAGCATAAAAGGTCTGTTTCGACTAAGCAATCAACTTCTCCTTACTTGGACTAGAACTACGGTCTACTTAAAAGCATTACCTATAGTTCATGGAATCTAAGGTTGTCAAACTATTTTCGATTCACTATTAAAGCATGGATACATGGCGCGTAAGTAAAGCAATCATAACATCTACTGAAAAGCATTACGTTATGAAAGACAATATTTAATAGTAAAACAATCATACATCTACTGAAAAGCTTTGCATATGAAAGACAATACTAAATTAAAACAAGCCATGTATTGCATTTAAAGCGTATAATCTAAATCCGAGACCGTATATTGAAAGACTAACATTTACAATATTCTCCCCTAGATATCAATCTACTCAGACATAATTGAATACGAATTATGTAAATAAAAGAGAGTCAAGAAAGGCTCCCCGTATTGACGAACGCGTATTTCTGATCCCAGAAATTTGAGCAGAGGTCTGACGCAAAGTAGTTATTCGGGCGGAGCTAATTTCTCCCGAATAAGAACTACTAGGGATAAGTTTCCCTCGAATAAGAACTGTCCTATTAAAAGCTATTCGGACAGAACCTCCCCCGGATAATAATTACTTTGGTCGGACTTCCCCCTAATAGTAGCTATTCGGGCAAAATTTCTCCGAATAAGAACTACCTAGGTAGGATTTCTCCCGTATCCTACTAATTAACTACGACTAAAAAGTAACTAGAATTAACTCAGAAATTGATTAAAAATAACCAAAATCCCAAATTAATTACAAAATTCGGAGGGAGGGGGGCTATTTATAGGCAAAATCTCAGAGGCGCGCTTTGGTTTCCCTCTAATCAGCGTGCGCCACATCAGCATTCTGAAAGATTCCGCAATGGGCGTTCGAGCTCCAAGAGGGCGCGCTCGAGCGCCATTCTGCTCCATCGTTGACTTCGCGACACGTGTTTTCTTCTGGAACATGGTGGAATATTCTGGCATAGGGCGCTTAAGCGCCCTTTTGTTGAATTTTTGGACTTGAATTTCTAATTTTGACTGAGCTTTAACCGAGTGTTGACCGAGGTATTTTCGGGCTATTTTTAGCATTCTGAGTCTGATTATGCGCTAGTTTCGGCCAAATTCTATCTTTATCAGCTTCATTCTTCCACCGTTCCACGTGCTTTCCCCATTGTCCACTTCTTGACTTGCATTTTTGGATTATTTTGGGTCTGAATTTCCACTTTACGGTATCATCCTACATTGCATCGAAAGTATCAAAGTGTTGCAATAATTCTAAGTTAATATGCAAATATAGTACAAATACCAAGGTTTGAGTGATGCAAATACAGTCATATCAATGCACATTTTCAAGAATATGAGAATTAAAGTTAGGAAATAAATGCAATCACTCAAGTAGACACATAACTATACGCAAACACTAAAATAACATATAATCATTTGAAATTAGATATATTATCTATATGTTAAGTCCAGGGTCTCACATTTTATATACCGACCGAGTTGCAATCAAGTTTTTGGTGCCATTGCCGTGGATGCATGATATTGTTTTTGATAAAGTGTTTTGAACTTGTTTTAATGTTTTATTTATTGTCTTTACTTTTAAATTTGAAAAAATCAGAAAAATACTTTATGTTTTATTTATCTAAATCGTGCTTTGATAATTGCTTGAGAAAAAATCTTTAAAGTACATTTCTTGTGTTGTTGTTTTTTGCATTTAAACTACACCAAGTTTGTATGCACGAGTGCTATTCCTTGAATCCAGAACTAGCCCCATTTGATCCCGAACCCAAGAGAATTTCTCGTAGAAGACTACAATACCCAATGGCTAACCAAGAGGAATATCTCCAAAACCTTCTACCTCTTACTATGGCTCTACCAATAAATCCACACGTAAACCCACAGATGACCTTACATCAATACTTCTCGCCAGGTGATTACATTCTCGAGTTAGCCATAGCCCCTTCGGCTCTTGGCAATGTCAACTTTGAACTCAAAACAGGAACGATATTGATGCTTCCTTCCTTTTATGGGAGAAGAAACGAGAATCCTCATGCTCACATCGTTGATTTCCTTGAAACGTGTTCTACGCTTCACGTTCCTAATGTGAGCATAGAAAACATTCAGCTACGGTTCTTCCCATTCTCGTTGAAAGATAAAGCCAAACAATGGCTATATTATCTTGACGTGGGAACCATCACATCCTTGGAAGAACTTATTAAGAGATTCTCGCATCGATTCTTCCCAATGGTCAAAACTACTACCCTACGAACGAATATTATGACTTTTGCTCAATTTGATTTAAAGAAAATCCATGAAGCGTAGGAGAGATTCAATGATCTCTGAAATCAGTGTCCTCATCACGGATTTGAACTCCCCAAACTCTTACATTATTTCTTTAAAGGTCTTAATCCACAACAAAAGATGATGGTTAATGCAATGAGTATTTGTGACTTTTATAATCTTACTGCAGATGATGCTTGGAGTGGAATTGAAAGCATAGCCGAAAACTCCCTCCAAAATACTACAACTGACAGAGGGAAAAGACATTCACAATTCTAAAAATAGGGCACTGTTTGACGTAAATTCCAATTGCAATCTAACTGACAAAGTGGATGCCCTTGCACAGCAAGTTGAAAAATTTATCACTTTAGGGTCTACCTCCTCATTAGCTCATCATAACCCAGAGATGTGTGCCATATGCTCCGCAATAGACCATTCTACTCTGAATTACCCAATCGACTCACAATTCATCGAGTTCATGCAAGAATGGGTCTTTTCCACCCTAGGGTATATGCGAAATTATAATCCTTATTCCAACACATATAACCCTGCATGGCAAGACTATCTCGCACTTTCTTGGCGACAAGAAAACCACAAGCCTCAATTTTCTCAGCAGCAATTCCAAAGGCCACAAAATTTTAATCCTCTTGGTTTCTATCAAGTGCCAAAAGATAATCTGTTCAAAATGCAATGGAACAATCTCTCCGCTCTTCCTACTGCTCAGTCATCTTCTAATGATAAGTTCGATAAACTTCTACAAGTGGTTCAAGTTGAACAACAATTGATTGCTAAACTTGAAAGCCAAATTGGGCAGTTGGCCTAACCTCTAAACATGAAAGACGAAGGTAAGCTCCCGTACTACACCATGGAAAATCCACGTGGACAATGCAATAATGTTCAATCGGAAAGGCCAAGAAAAAACTAAGGTTGTCACAACCCTTAGGAGCAAAAAAGGATAACCATATTGGGGAAACAAGTCATAATACTCTCGAGGAAATAGAGGAGGACGCTGATATTGAGGAGCAAAAAGATAGTGTCGATGACTCCCATAAGAATGAAAATCAAATGGTAGAGCCTATAGTAGAAAGTCCATCTCAAGTACTATATCCTACAACCTTGACTCGACCAAAGCCTAGTGAGAATCCTAAAAGTCTGAGGGATTTAGAACACCTGAAAGATATTAAGATCAACCTGCCACTAGTAGAAGTGATCCAGCAAATACCGGCTTATGCCAAGTTTTTGAAAGACTTATGTGTCAAAAAGAGACGGACCACTTATATACCAAAAAGGGTCAATCTTATTAAAAATGTTAGCAACATCTATACTAGGGGATTGCCCCCAAAGTTTAGTGATTCAAGAGCTTTTATCATCCCTTGTATAATTAAGGATCAACGAATAGAAAAAGCTTTGCTCAACTTGGGATCAAGTGTTAACCTTATTCTATACACAATCTATCAAAGATTAGGTCTAGGAGAGTTGACACCGACTAATGTCACCCTCCAATTAGCGGATTGATCTGAGAGAAGACCTAGAAGAATAGTGGAAGATGTGCTTGTGAGGGTTGAGGAATTCTTATTCCCCGTTGATTGTATTATGCTAGATATGGTCTCAGGACCTGATAATAGAAATACCACTCTTGTCCTATTAGGCAGGCCATTCTTAGCAACAATTGATGTGTCATCTAATGCAGGACAGACATGATTAAGCTAACATTTGAGAATATGCGCACTAAGTTGAATGTAACAGATGTGGCCAATAGGTTAAATCGGGATAATGATGATGACTGTTTTCATTTAGATATTATTGATACATGTATAGAGGAACATGCCCAATTACTCATAACTCCTGAGGAAGAGATTAGAGAGCTGGAACGGCTCTTATATCACTGCAGTATTTCACCTGAAATTGTTGCTTCTACTTCTCTCATGATCGATCTGGGTAAGGCCAATCAGGTCACAATTACCCCATTTGAAGAGTCTGATTTCCCTAAAATTGAGTCTCCACCTTCTTTGGAGCTTAAACCATTGGGTAAAAACTTGAAGTATGTCTATCTCGGACCTGATGAATTTTTGCCAGTGATAATTGCCTTAGACTTGACTTCTGGTCGTGAAGGAAAGTTAATAGAAGTTTTGTGCAAACATAAAACAACTATAGGATGGACCATAGATGATTTAAAGGGAATAGATCCAATTGTTTATATGCATCGGATTCATCCTAAGAAGGGTGCTACTCCTTCTCGAGAAATGCAAAGAAGACTAAACCTAAACATGAGTGAGGTTGTCCTCAAAGAAATCATTAAACTTCTTGATGCTGGTATCATTTACCTGATATCGGACAACTCATGGGTTAGTCCAATTCAGGTTGTGCCTAAAATGTCTGGGATCACAATGGTCCTTAATGATAAAGGTGAGATCATTCCCACATACACTACCACTGGTTGGCGTGTCTGTATTGATTATAAAAAGCTCAATACCAAGACTAGGAAAGATTACTTCTTTTTACCCTTTCTTGATCAGTTACTAAATAGAGTAGCCGGGCAGGGCTACTACTACTTTTTAGATGGGTATTTCGAGTATAATCAGATTCCAGTCTTCCCTGAAGACCAAGAAAAGACGATGTTCACTTGTCCTTACAGGACCTTTGCTTATTGTCGCATACCTTTCGGTTTATGCAATGCATTTACAACCTTTCAAAGGTGTATAATGGCTATTTTTTCTGACATGATTGATAAGTTTCTGGAAGTATTTATGGATGACTTCTTGGTTTTTGGAGCTACATTTTATGAGTGTCTCACATGTGACGCCCGAGATTTCTTTTCACTTTCATACGTAACTGTTGCATATCTCTTTGAGCATTTTAATGTGCATTTCTTTTCTTGATTATTTGCTTTATTAGAGGTTACTATTCATAAAAAATCAACTATCTAGTTTGCTCGAATTGTTATTTTTCCTAGATAGTATAACTTATAAAAGGAATCGAGAACTTGAGGTTTTGGGCTTTGGAGGCCGAGAACATGCGTTAGGAAAATAAAACTTGTTTTGCTTGAATAATGAAACATTAAAATAGTGCTAGAATTAAACTAGTTACTTTAATTGGAGTTTTGACTTAATTTGACCAAGTCTTGTGAGTTTTTTTACACTAAAATAACCTACCTACATATAATATATATACATAACATTACATATACATGTAAAATACATACAAAACAAATTAGATAATCCCCAAATTGTCCCCCCTACCCGACAACAACAAGGAGAAAAAAAGAAGGAGAAATTTCATCCAGGTTTGCAACTTGATCTTGGGGTGATTTTGGAGCTAACTAGGGCTTCTACAATTTGCCTAAACCATGTACAAGTGAGGGAGTTTGCATATTTGGGCATTTTAAAGTTGATGTTATGTTATTGAAGTTTTTGATTTGTTGGTTATAACTTGTGTAATGCTTGAATATGGTGAAATACCTTCCCCACATGCTATATGGACCTTACTTGAGTAGTATAATAGCTTGCTTTGTGTATTAATGCATATGATCACATGTAGGAGAAGATGAATAGTACCTATTTCTAGGGTTTTGCTATAAATTGTTAATTAGATTGATCTCATGTTTCCTAGAGGTGCTAGAGATATTAATAAACATAGATCTAACATTTTATGAACTTAGAGTGCTCGGAATTTGGATAAAATGTGAATTTAGCTAATTTTAAAAAGGGGTTTCTTCGTAAAACGTAATCCGGGCACGTTTGAACCTTAGATTAGGTATCCATGGGGCATGGAAGCACTTTTGGTACTTTCGTTGCATTAAATTGGGGCCCAGTTAGGGTAGTTGTAGTTCAAATCTACTCGGGGCCTTCCCAAGTTTTCATCTCCAAAGCGGGTTTTTAGGGCTTAGGTAGGTGTCTTTTGGTATCCTTAGGGATGTAGTATGGTTGGATTATAGAATTGAAACCTTGAATTGCATATGGAAGTAAAATTGGCTAGTTGTTAAAGGGGAAAATGTGAGATTTGGTTGCTTTAGTGCTTAAATGAGCTTGTAGTTGCTTGTCATGTGTCTACATGCACGTCCAAGATATATTCAAGTTATTTGTAGAGTTTTTTGGGAAATATGTTATTTGCCCGTATGTGTTATACAATTAATTAATGTGTAAAAGTTTATATTGTGATTAATTGCGAGAGCGACCTCTTTTGTCGTCCCTTATATGTGATACTTAATAATTGTGGTTCTCGTGATCGTGACTCGGAGTTGCACAACCTTCACAGATATGGTAGTGTCGAGAAACTCCAAGCAGCGTCAGGCTGTCGGTCTCCCTCGACTACCATGGTACCTATTCCTTTTCTCGTTGAGTATAGTCCACTACCCCAGAGGCGTGGTTCACCTTGTTGGGGCATATGGATCTACTTCAGGAGAAATGGGTTGTAGGATCGGGGTATATCCGGAGTACCCTATTTGGAGGAATAAGGGGTTTGTGGGCACTCGCTTGAAGATCATGGCTAGTGGTTCGAGATTAAAGACAAGAAGATGAACCGTATCCTTTTTATATGTGTTTATATAGTTGTTCAATTAGCTTGTTATATTGTGTTATCTGTGTTATTACCTTTGTTGCATTGCACAAAAACTTTTGCGAAAACACTCCGGTTTACTGTATCCCCTCCCTCACTGGGTAACTTTGTTGCTCACTCCTTTTTTAACATGGTTTAGGAGAAGTTGATGTGAATCCCCAGCTTGTAGCTGTAGAAGAAGAAGAAGTCCAAGTAGAGCAGCTTCCTTGATTGCTTGTGTGCCGAGATTGGATGTTATGTGCTGACTATGTGAAGTACTGCTTGTTGACCATTTTGAGACTGTTGTGGTCTTGTATGTAGTTATGTTGAATTTGAAAACTTGTAAGTAAGTCACAGTCTCGGATGTTGTGGGAGTAGTTGGCATGTAATAGTTTATGGTAGACTTTACTACTTTTGTTTGCATGCTTGTGTGTTATAGGATGAAAGACTAGATATATAAGTAAAGCTTGTGAATATAACTAGAGTGGTATGATAAGTAAGTTATGACTTAGAGTTTCTATAAATATGTCTTGCATGCCTGTATGTTATACTATTGTTGAGTTCCAAGGCTCAGATGGCCTTGAGGAGTTTGTTGAATATGTTGACAGTGGAGGATGGGATTGTATAATAAGGTTAGGATATGAATTGGTGGTTATATGTATTTGTTTGCATGTAAGCAGTTAACCACAGTACAGAGGAGACTATGTCCGTGTAACGGGTTCGATCTTAACCTATAGCGTGGGGTTGGGTACGGGGCATTACACTTAGGTGGTATCAGAGCTATTTGAATGCATGAGCCGGGATAAGTTCCTCAGTTTGTGGGGGTAGAGGTCCTTATGTGATAGTTGAATTTTGTGATTGTGTGATTATTTTACTATCTAAGTGATTATTTGGGTGATTGATTGACTATGTGGAAACATGCAAGGATGTAAAAAGAAGTGTCTAATGTATGATATTGTGTGAACATGAAAGGTTTAGAGTATGATGCATGTTAAGTGCTTATATGCTATCTTATGTGCTCAAGATGTTTGAAATATGAATAAGTTATCTCTTATGCTATCTATTTGCCTATTATAACACTGGACTCTTCTACTATTGAGATGAGGAGGGGAAGGCTGAGAAGGCGGCCGGAGGAAGCTCTGAGGCAGGATGCACCTGGACAGGATGCTGGGGTAGCCGAGAATGTTCCACCCGGGCAGGAACCCACCAATACACAAGTTATGGCCACAATGGCTACAACAATTAATTATCTCACTCAGTTTATGACTCAGCAGGGTCAAGCTGGAATCGGTAAGGGAAACCCGGGAGTTAGAGCCAAGGGCAATGGAACTATAGGGGGTAATTTGCTTGATAAATTTCTGCATCACGGGGCATACAGCTTTTATGAGGAACCCAATGACATGAAGGCGAAAATATGGTTGAATAAATTTGAGAAAGTTGATATTGTACTTGAGCGTAATAACAAGAAAAAGATCGCTTATGCAGTATTCTTGCTTGAAAGGGACACCGAAGAATGGTGGCGTACTGTTAGGGAGAAATGGGATACCAAGAGGGTACAACATTCATGGGCTGACTTTGTTCGGGAATTCAGGGACAAGTATGTATCAGTGGTAGCTCGTGAAAGACACCAGGAAGAATTCATATATTTGAGACAAGAAAATATGACTGTTGATCAGTACGAGGCTACATTTACTAGACTCTCCCGTTATATGCCAGCTTTAGTGCTACCTAAGGACATGAGGATTCAGAGCTTTATCAGGGGTCTGAGAGATGATATTCAGCTTAATTTGTCTTCGCAGGATTATCCTAATTATGTTGCAGCTGTTAGGGTCGTATCGAGATTTGAGAAATACAAGGCATATTTATTGGTAAAGTCCAGTCAACTGAGTAAACGGTAGTATTAGTCCCAGAGTCGGGGCTATCAAAGACAGTATCAACAGCCTGTTCAGGTTCAACAGCACAGGCAGACTTAGAGTTACCCGGGGCCAACCCAGACTCAGTCACAGATGAGGCCAGCTCAGAGCCAGTTGTAGAGTCAAACACAGACCCGACCTGTTGCCGCTAGATCTCAACAAGGTAGCACTGCTACATCCACTTAGAAAGCTCTTACAGGAGGCACTACTGCAAGGAAAAACCAACAGTGCAGTCACTGTAATCGTAAGGGCCATACAGAGGCAAAGTATTAGAAGAAGTTGAGTCGGTGCATTGGTTGTGGTAGCGATCAGCACAGGGCTAGAGATTGTCCTAGGTTCAAGCAGGGACAAGGTCAGACATCCGGCCAGAGTGTTCAAACCAGAGCTTCAGGTACAACACCAGTTCCGCGAGGCCAGGCACGAGTATTTGCTTTGGGCCAGGAGGAGCTCCCTGATACGACTGTGGTGGTAGAAGGTATTTTTCTTATTAATAGTCAACCGGTAGTAGTTTTGATTGACACCGGGGCTATATATTCTTTTATCACTCCTATATGTGCACAATCTACTACTTTAAAAGTTGATAAATTGCTGTATAAAATTGAAGTAGGTAATCCTATGGGTACGAAATTCATTACGGAGTCTATGTGTAAAAATTGTGATATTTGCATTGAGGGGTGCATGTATCCTGTTAACTTGATTATCTTACCATTCTGAGACTTTAAAGTTATTTTGGGGATAGATTGGTTAGGTCGGTATTATGCTTATCTGGATTGTAGAAGGAAAATTGTGACCTTAGAAATACCTGAACAACCTGTCATTAAAATTGTTGGAAGTCGGAAATCCACAAGGACTCGCATAATTTCTTCCATTAAAGCTACAAAAATGTTAAGTAAAGGGTGCGAAACATATCTAGCTTACTTAATTAATCAGCCTGGGGATAAACTGAAATTAAATGAAGTGCCTGTTGTAAAAGACTTTCCGGGAGTATTTCCTAAAGAATTACCTGGATTACCACGTGACCGAGAAATAGAATTTATAATTGATCTGTTGCAATGAACTAATCCTATATCTACAACCCCATATAGGATGGCTCCCCCTGAGTTGTAGGAGTTGAAAATTCAGCTACAGGGCTTGCTTGGAAAAAGTTTTATACAGCCTAGCTCTTCACTGTGGGGTGCTCCTGTGTCATTTGTAAAGGTTAAAGATAGCACTTTACGTTTGTCTATAGATTATCGGAGTCTTAATCAGGTGACTGTGAAAAACAAATATCTATTGCCATTGATTGAGGAATTGTTTGATCAGTTGCAAGGTGCTGTTGTGTATTCTAAATTTGATTTGAGACAGGGCTATTACCAATTGAGAATCCGGAAAGAAGATGTACCCAAGACTGCTTTCAGAACCAAGTATGGTCACTATGAATTCTTTGTACAGCCATTTGGATTGACAAATGCTCCAACTGCCTTTATGAACTTGATGCAGAGAGTGCTCAGACCATACCTTGACCAATTTGTTGTGATTTTCATTGACGATATATTGGTATATTCAAAGTCTGAGGAAGAACATGAAGAACACTTGAGAATTGTGTTGCGGACTTTGTAGGAACATAAACTATTTGCTAAATTCTGCAAGTGTGAATTCTGGTTAAAACAGGTTACCTTTTTGGGCCATATAATCTCGCAAGAGGGAATTTCTGTTGATCCTGCAAAAATTGAGGTAGTGTTGGCGTAGAAGAGACCTGACACTGTTATGCAGGTTCGTAGTTTTTTGGGATTGGCTGGTTATTATAGGAGATTTGTTAAGGACTTTTCTAAAATTGCTGGACCATTGACTTCCTTAACTCAAAAGAAAACCGTGTATAACTGAGATGACAAATGTGAGACCAATTTTCAGGAATTGAAGAAGAGACTTACTACTACTCCTATCTTTGCACTGCCTGAGAGGACTGATAATCTGGTGATTTACAGTGATGTTTCAAATGAAGGTTTGGGTTGTGTTCTTATGCAAAATGGTAAGGTGATAGCTTATACCTCGAGAAAATTGAAGTCCTATGAACTTAATTATCTTACACATGATCTTGAGCTTGTCGCTGTTGTCTTTTCTTTAAAGAAATGACAACATTACTTGTAGGGTAATAAATTTGAAGTATTTACTGATCATAAAAGTTTGAAATATCTATTTTCTCATAAAGACTTAAATATGAGGCAAAGACGTTGGCTAGAGTTGTTGAATGATTATAACTGTACCATTAGCTACTTTCCAGGTAAAGCTAACACCGTTTCAAATGCATTGAGCCGAAAGGCTACTGTGGCCAGTTTGATTATAAAGAACTGGGAAACTATGGAAGAGTTGTGTCTGTAGAGACTGGAGGCTTTAGGCATTGGTATTCAATTTGCAAGCCTACAAATTCAATCCTTATTGTTATCTAGAATCAGGGAAGCACAACAATCCGATCCTCAGTTATTAAAGATTCTACAAAAGTCAAAAGGGGGATAGTCTGATTTTGAGTTGCATGATGATGGTCTACTCAAGTATAAAAGCAAAATTTGTATTCCTAGTGATTCAGCTGTGAAAAATGAAATTCTTGCAGAAGCTCACAACACTAAATATACTATCCATCCCGGTAGCACCAAGATGTATCGAGACCTGAAACAAAACTTATGGTAGAACAATATGAAGAGAGAAATAGTTGACTACATGGCTAAATGTCTGATTTGTCAAAAAGTTAAAGCTGAACATCAGAGACCTGCAGGACTGTTGCAACCATTAGACATTCGTGAGTGAAAATGGGATCATATTACCACGGATTTAATGTTTGATTGTCGAGATCACCGAGGGGCAATGATTCTGTGTAGGTTATTGTTGATAGATTGATGAAGATTTCACATTTTATTGCTACAAAGAAGGCCGACTGTGATACCCCGAACCCGGCATGCATTTAATGGCATTTAATTGCATTTAATTAAGTGTCATCTTAAATGTTAGTATTTAATTGCATTTGATTACTTGTTTATTATATCTTGTTTATTTGTATCTTAGCATTAACTTCATAATTCTTTAAAATATTCTAGAAATAGTTAAAACAATTATTTTTAAATGAATATTGATTATTTTGATTGTTTTGATTATTTTAATAATTGGTTTTAATTGTCTTGCATTAAAATTACTCGGTTTTCAATTAAAAGATGAAAGTAACTCCGAGCCGAAGTGAATTTTAAACTATTCCACTATTCTACTTTTCAAAAAAATTATAGTTTTCTATTATTTCTCATTACTTTATTAGCGATCATTTATTGACCGTTTGATCGTAGCATTTCGAAAATGAGAGTTAGAGAAATATTTTTCGAATTTCGTGAATAATGTTTTTAGTTTAATTTAGCTAGTTTTAGTTGGTTTTCATTAAAATTGCATTGTTTTAACTTGAATTAGATTAAATGGCATCAAAATAAGCTAAGTTGACCAATTTAACTTGAATTTTGACTTTGCAAAATGACCAATTTGCCCTTGAGGCTTTGTCATCTTTTAAATAGCCAAAATTAAGAAAAATTGACAAAAAAAACAAAACCAAAAATGGCCCTTAAGTCCTCCCTTGGCCGAAGTTTAAGGAGAAAAGGAAAAAAAATAATTTTCCATTTTTAAGCCAAAATCATGCGTGGAATTGCTCGGGGGTCGTGGCTCGGGTCTTCAATCTCTGTGAGGGTTTTCACGCTTTTGTGCATTTAAATTCGAATTTGAATTTTGTGTCAAATTTTTAGATTTGATATATAATGTGTTATAATGCCTATAATTGCTTGATGTAGCTTCCTTTGAGTTCGTAGAGTATTGTTTGATAGTTATTTAGCAATTTTTACGATTGAAACTGCGTATTTAAAATTGAGGAAGAATAATGAATAGTGAATTATGAATAGTAAACCCTAGAATTTTGAATTTTGATCCGAATTGCGATTGCTTGATTTGGATAGGTGCCATTAGTGATAGAAAGATAAAATGTGCAATAAAAACGGACCGGCCTTTGATAAAATTGGGAATTAGACAAAGAAACGTAAAGGGGCCGTTTTACCAAAAGTTGACCGTGCTCGAATTGAGTTGGGGGTTTTGCAATTGAGGGTATGGAAGCACTTTTGGCGCTGTTGTGGCGTTGATTGAGTGACCGGTTAACATAGCTGTAGTTCAAACGCAGTAGGTAGAATTTCGGGCCTCAGGTGAGAAAGTGAAGTTTAGTGACATAGAAACGTGGCTTGTAGTGCCTAAGTGAATGTTGTGAAATCGGTTTCCTAATTCCGTAGCTCGTTTGCCCGTAATTGCCTTTGGAAGTTAGGGATTGAATAGTAATATTTGTCGTTTTCGTATTTGAACTGTTGTTACTTGTTTAATTGGTGTTCTTGTTGCTATTAATGATAGTTATGCTTGAAAAGTTAATTGAATGCTAGTATTGATTGTAAATGCTTGATATCTCGTTTATCGCCTCTAAACTGTATTGTTGTGCTATCGCTCGTTTATCGCCTTGTATCGTGTCTTGCATTGCATAGTGTCAGGCGCGTGAGTGATGGGCCTTTCTGGGTGGTCTCGGGCTGCCAGTGTTGGTTGCTCTAGCTCCGTGTCCTATTCCCATTCTTGCTTGGGTTGCCTCCCAGGGAGATTTGGGTCGTAGAATTGATTGGATACTTTCGGGGTATTCCAAACTGAAGTTATAAGGTGGTTGCGCACTTATTGTCATCGTTGTCAACATCAAGCTCGAGATTGATGTAATGCTCGTGGAATCGAATCGCATGGTACATTGCTCGTATGAGTGACCATAGCCTTCAGAGTGTGGTATAGCTTTGAATGGTTGTGTTAATGTTTTTATTAATTGCTTATTGTATTGATTGTTTATATTGATTGCTTACTTGTCAGTTATATTGCTTAACTGCCTTATTTGCATTGCACGACTTTCTTTCTCTCCACCTCGATATCTGTCTCGCCCTCACTGAGTATACGTGTTGTGTATACTCACTCCTCACCACCATATTTCAGGAAATACCATGATAGCTGGAAAGTTCGTGATTACGTGAAAGTTCGTGCTCGAAGAGTTGTTTTGCGTGCTATGTGGCTTGATTTGTCAAAGATGCAAAGATGTATGTTTCATGTGTTGTTTGCATTTATGGTTAAAAAGGAATGTAATTTAAGTTTTACTAGTTTAATGAAGTGGTTTGATAAGCTAGTTTATGTATTCAGATAGTATAGTTTAATTTCAATGTATGTTTGTAATGTCCAAAGGAAAAGAGTTAGAATGGTATGATAATCTATTTTGTGCAGTAGGTTAATATAGTTTAATTGCCAAGCATGAAGTACTTGTCAAAGATGAGAAGAGATATGTTAGCTTTTAAACCGCAAATGGATATATATATAATTGTTGTGTTTATTTGTTGAGAAACAAGGCTCGGATGGCCTTGGGGTGTTTGTATGGTTGGACACGGTGCTGGTCCACTTATATGCTATTACAGGTTTTACATTTTGCCTAGAAACAGGGGAGACTCCGTCCATCTTTCTCTAAAATTTTGCCCGGGTTTGGAATTAGGTTGTGATTAGATTGATTGATAGAACTCCCGGTCTCGAGAGGGATCGAGGTGTTACACCGACAATCTTGATAAGTTAGCTGAGTTATATATTGAAAATATTGTGAGATTGCATGGGACTCCAGCTAGCATTGTGTCAGACATGGATCCCAGGTTCACATCACAGTTTTGGCAGAAACTATAGAAGGCTTTGGGGACTAATTTAAAATTTAGCACTGCATATCATCCGTAGATGGATGGTCAGTCTGAGAGGACTGTTAGGATATTGGAGGACATGTTGCGAGCTTTCATTCTAGATTTCGGATAAAGTTGGGAAATGTATTTGCCACTGGTAAAGTTTGCATATAATAACAACTACCAGGCCACCATTGGTATGACACCTTAGGAGGCACTTTACGGGCAGAAATGTAGATCTCCATTGTATTGGGATGAGGTAGGAGAGATGAAAACTGTTGACCCAGCTATTTTACCTGAGATGATCAAAATGTTGATAATGTGGAACTTATTAAGAAAAGAATGCTTATAGCTTAAAGCCGACAGAAGAATTATGCTGATAGATGCCGGCGTGACTTGAAGTTTGCAGTAGGTGATCGTGTGTTTCTGAAAGTCTCTCTGTGTAAAGGTCTGATTCGACATGGAAAGGGAGGTAAGCTTAATCTTAGATATGTGGGGCCATTTGAAATTACCGAGACAGTTGGTGATTTGGCTTACAGATTATCGTTACCTCCGAGTTTAGGCAAATTGTATGATGTATTCCATGTGTCGATGTTGAGGAAATATCAACCAGATCCTTCGCACATTCTAGAGCCAGAACCGTTGGAGATTAATGAGACTTTGACTTATGTTGAAAAGCCTCTTCGAGTTGTGGACAGAAAGGTTCAGGAGCTCAGAACTAAAAGCATTCCGATGGTAAAGGTTCTTTGGGATCATCATGGAGTCGAGGATACCACTTGGGAGCAGGAGGAACAGATGAGAGATAGATATCCTGAGCTATTTTTCAAATCATGTAAGAATTGCATGGACGCAATTAGTTTAAAGGGGAGAGGATGTGCCGCCCGAGATTTCTTTTCACATTCATACGTAACTATTGCATATCTCTTTGAGCATTTTAATGTGCATTTCTTTTCTTGATTATTTGTTTTATTAGTGGTTACTATTCATAAGAAAAGCAATTGTCTAGTTTGCTCGAATTGTTATTTTTCCTAGATAGTATAACTTATAAAATGAATAGGGAACTTGTGGTTTTGGGCTTTAGAGGCCGGGAACATGCGTTGGGAAAATAAAACTTGATTCGCATGAATAATGAAACATTAACATAGTGTTAGAATTAAACTAGTTACTTTAATTGGAGTTTTGACTTAGTTTGACCAAGTCTTGTAAGATTTTTTACACTAAGATAACCTACCTACATATAATATATATACATAACATTACATATACATGCAAAATACATACAAAACAAATGAGATAATCCCTAAATTGTCCCCCCTACCCGACGACAATAAGGAGAAAAAAAGAAGGAGAAATTTCATCCAAGCTTGCAACTTGATCTTCATCTTGATCTTGGAGTGATTTTGGAGCTACCTAGGGCTTTTACAACTTGCCTAAACCTTGTACAAGTGAGGGAGTTTGCATATTTGAGCATTTTAAAGTTGATGCTATGTTATTGAATTTTTTGATTTGTTGGTTATAGCTTGTGTAATGCTTGAATATGGTGAAATAACTTCTCCACATGCTATATGGACCTTACTTGAGTAGTATAATAGCTTTCTTTGTGTATTAATGCATATGATCACATGTAGGAGAAGATGAATAGTACTTATTTCTAGGGTTTTGCTATAAATTGTTAATTAGATTGATCTCATGTTTCCTAGAGGTGCTAGAGATGTTAATAAACATAGATCTAACATTGTTTGAACTTAGAGTGCTCATAATTTGGATAAAAATTCGAATTTAGCTAATTTTAAAAAAGGGTTTCTTCGTAAAATGTAATCCGGGTACGTTTGAACCTTAGATTAGGTATCCATAGGGCATGGAAGCACTTTTGGTGCTTTCATTGTATTAAATTGGGACCCGGTTAGGGTAGTTGTAGTTCAAACCTACTTGGGGCCTTCCCGAGTTTTTATCTCCAAAGCAGGTTTTTAGGGCTTAGGTAGGTGTCTTTTGGTATCTTTAGGGATGTAGAATGGTTGGATTATAGAATTGAAACCTTGAATTGCGTATGAAAGTAAAATTGGCTAGTTTTCAAAAGGGAAAATGTGAGATTTGGTTGCTTTAGTGCTTAAATGAGCTTATAGTTGCTTGTCATGTATCTAAATGCATGTCCAAGGTATATTCAAGTTATTTGTAGAGTTTTGTGGGAAATATGTTATTTGCCCATTTGTGTTATACGTTTAATTCATGTGTAAAAGTTTATATTGTGATTAATTGCAAGGGCGGCCTACTTTGTCGTCCCTCATATGTGACACTTGATAATTGTGGTTCTCGTGATCGTGACTCGGGGTTGCGCAACCTTCTCTGACATGGTAGCGTTGAGAAACTCCGGGCAGCGTCAGGCTGTCGATCTCCCTTGATTACCATAGTGCCTATTCCCTTTCTCACTGAGTATACTCCACTACCCAAAAGGCGTGGTTCATCTTGTTGGGGCATATGGACCTACCTCAAGAGAAATGGGTCGTAGGATTGGGGTACATCCGGAGTACCCCATTTGGAGGAATATGGGGTTTGTCGGCACTCGCTTGAAGATGAACCGTATCCTTTTTCTATGTGTTTATATAGTTGTTCAATTAACTTGTTATATTGTGTTATCTGTGTTATTACCTTTGTTGCATTGTACGAAAACTTTTACGAGAACACCCCGGTTTACTATATCCCCTCCCTCGTTGGGCAACTTTGTTGCTCACTCATCTTTTAATATGTTTCAAGAGAAGCTGATGTGAATCCCCATCTTGTAGCTATAGAAGACGAAAAAGTCCAAGTAGAGCAGCTTCCTTGATTGCTTGTGTGCCGAGGTTGAATGTTATGTGCTGACTATGTGAAGTGCTGCTTGTTGACCATTTGGAGACCCTTGTGGTCTTGTATGTAGTTATGTTGAATTTGAAAACTTGTAAATAAGTCGCAGTCTCGGATGTTGTGGGAGTAGTTGGCATATAATAGTTTATGGTAGACTTTACTACTTTTGTTTGCATGCTTGTGTGTTAAGATATATTGGATGGAAGACTAGATAGATAAGTAAAGCTTGTGAATATAACTAGAGTAGTATGATAAGTAAGTTATGACTTAGAGTTTCTATAAATATGTCTTGCATGCCTGTATGTTATACTATTGTTGAGTTCCAAGGCTCAGATGGCCTTGAGGAGTTTGTTGAATATGTTGACAGTGGAGGATGGGATTGTATAATAAGGTTAGGATGTGAATTGGTGGTTATATGTGTTTGTTTGCAGGTAAGCAGTTAGCCACGGTACAAAGGAGACTCTGTCCATGTAACGGGTCCGATCTTAACCTATAGCGTGGGGTTGGGTTCGGGGTGTTACATCACACACATTTCCCTAGTCCTAGAACATTGTGTTAAGATGAATTTAGTGCTTAGTTGGGAGAAAAGTCATTTTATGGTTAGACAAGGAAAAGTACTAGGACATGTGGTATCTTGGGATGGTATTCATATAGACCCAACTAAGGTGGAATTAATAAAGAAACTCCCCATAGACAAAGCAATGCGGGATATTAGATCCTTCCTTGGCCATGCTGGTTTCTATCGGCGATTCATCAAGGAATTTAGCCATATAACTTAACCTCTCTCAAGTCCTTAATCATATGATACTCTATTTGATTTTGATGATAAGTGTACTAAGGCTTTTGAGAAGCTAAAGTCCTTACTTTCTATAGCACCTATCATCTTGCCTCCCGATTACAGCCTCCTCTTTGAGATAATGTGTGATGCTTCAGATTATACAGTGGGAGATGTTTTGGGATTGCGTAGGGATAGGTTGCCTCATGTGATCTACTACACTAGCAAAACCTTAGATGAAGCTCAAAGGAATTATACAACCACCGAAAAGGAATTGCTAGTTGTAGTCATCTCCCTTGATAAGTTCAGGCCATACATCCATGGGTCTAAAGTGATAGTTTATACGGATCATGTTGCCTTGTGATACTTACTTACTAAATGGGATGCCAAGCCTCGTTTATCCGTTGGTTATTGTTACTTCAAGAATTCGACTTAGACATCAGAGACAAAAAGGGTAGTGAGAATTTTGTTACTGACCACTTATCACATCTTGTTCTTTATTCCTCCATTGACTCTCTTCCTTTTAATGATACATTTCCTGATGAACAATTCTTTGTTGTCTCACATCGGACCCCTTGGTATGCCCACTTTGTTAATTACTTGGCAACCCGAGAGTTACCTCCCCGCTAGGGAAAACGAGAGAAATAGCGTTTCATGGTACAGGTGAAGTACTTCATCTGAGAAGATCCATATTTGTTTAAGATCTGTGCTGATGAAGTAATAAGAAGATGCATACCTGAGGAAGAGTTTGATAGTATACTCCAATTCTGCCACTCTAAAGCTTGTGGTGGCCATTTTTTAGGTAAGAGGACAGTTGCTAAAGCCTTTCAGTGTGGGTTATTTTGGCTCACCTTATTTAGAGATGCCCAATAGTTCTGTAAGAAATGCTCTCAATGTCAACAGTCTTGGTCCATCTCTCAGAGGAACATGATGCCCCTATCACCCATTTTAATTTGTGAAATATTCGATGTGTGGGGCATTGACTTTATGAGTCTTTTTTCTCCTTCTGGGTAAATATATATATATTCTTGTGGCTGTGGACTACGTGTCCAAATTGGTAAAGGAAGTGGCAACCTGAACCAATGACCACAAGGTTGTGTTCAAGTTCATTAAGGAACATATCTTTTCTAGATTTGGGGTACCACGTGCACTTTTAAGTGACGGAGGACAACATTTCCGTCATCAGACACTTGAGGCATTATTGAGAAAATATTCAGTCCATCACAAGATTGCAACACCTTATCACCCTCAAATAAGTGGGCAGGTAGAAGTGTCGAACAGGGAAATCAAATCCATTCTGTAGAAAACGGTTAGGCTCGATCATAAAAATTTGTTGTGTTATCTACACGATGCATTATGAGCCTATCGTACAATTTTTAAGATTCCTATTGACATATCCCCGTATAGATTGGTGTACGGTAAGACTTGCCACTTCCCTGTTGAACTTGAGCATAAAGCTTATTGGGCTATTAAAGCCTTAAACTTTGACATACAGCAAACAGGTGAGAGTAAGAGATTGGCCTTAAGTGAGTTAGAAGAACTCTGCTTTGAAGCCTATGAAAATGCCAAACTTTACAAGGAGAGAATGAATAAACTTTATGATAAATCTATTCTGAGAAAAACCTTCTCCCCTTCTGATAAAGTTTGGTTGTTTAACTCCAAACTAAAGTTCTTCCCATGCAAGTTACAGACTAGGTGGGATAGACCCTACGAGGTGCTTGAGGCATACCCTTCTGGAGCTATCAAGATTAAACTCCTCACAGATGGGCGAGTCCTCACAGTCAATGGTCAACGATTGAAAAATGCATTTGATCCAAACTCAGTCCCTCATGAAGTTGAATCTTTGGAGCTTTGGGACCTATCTTACTTTACATGAGTAAGGATTTTGTCGAGCTAACGGCGTTAAACTTAGACCTCCTAAGATATTTTTCATATTTGCTTAGTATGTTAGTTATTTTTCGTGACTGAATTTATTTTTGAGTTCTCCCTTATACTTTTTGTTTAGAATTACTCTAGTTAACTAACCATTTTTGCTGTGTTGATGGTAATTTTGAACGATTTTGTCTACTGATCTTTTATGAGTTTGTAGAATGATCCATCTTTGACAAAGACAATAGACACATTCTTTTGCATTAACATTGAATGAAATTGCTACACATCAGGTGATATATTTCCTTATTACTACATTTCCCTTTGTACCTGATCAACATGTTCTAGAGAGTAAGCAAACCATAGGTTTGGGGATGTAGCATTTGTCTTTATGTTTTTACTTACATATTGAACTTTCATGTTTACTACATTGTCATTTGCTTGAGGAAAAACAAGCTTTCGGTGTGGGAGTACATATTGAGTTTCATGAGTAATTTTTTTTCAAATATGTGACAAACCCACCATTTTGGTAACCATTTTTCTTGAGAAAGAGTATTTGAGAACCTGTGTTTTTATCTATTATAATATGAAAATAAACTCTGAGGAATGTTTAAAGAAAAACTTTGGGTTATTGTATTCATGAGTTAACTTAGTTGTTCTTCTTTTCTTCAATTGATGATTATGTGAATTTGAGAAGAGTGAGTGTTACGAAAGCTTCTTGTGATTGAAACTTGAACCTAGATGTCATGTATGTATAAAATGTTCTGTTACTCTATTCTATTCAAAACAAAAAAAGAGAAGAAGAAAAAGAGATGTATATACCTTTACTTTTGCGCATTTATGTTGTAAATATTTTGTAAATCTTGATGTACCGTTATCCTAACACTTCATCATTTGGGATATATACTATGGTGTAAGGTTTTAGGCCTAAATATCTCAGGCGATTAAGGCACGTAGAGGTCCCTTTAAAACCTAGCAACCTCGGTCAACTGGCTGGGGATTGTTGGCCTCAAAGTCCGCTAATTGGGATATTCAGAAAGCAAAAAGAAATTGAGCACTAAAAAGAGATAGTATGAATTGTTCTTTCATTTTATGACAAATGTAAAAAAAATGTAGGCATGATCAAGGATTTGATTACAAATGGGCAAGAATGTCAAAGTCTAATCTGTTTACAGATCCTGAATGTTGGGGAATTTGTATGAACTTAATTTTCTTAGTTTTCTTCTGAATATATATTCTGAAGCAATTGATATATCTTTTCCAAAAGAGTAGCTATTTTTTAAAACTATTTAAAATGTTCTCTTGTTGTTCTTGTCATTGACTTATGAAATTGTTAAGAATGTCGGATTGCATTTCTCAGAATTCATTTAGAAGAACATGACAAGGAATGACATAGATCGGAATGGGTAGTATTCATCTGTTAGAAAACTAGACTTGCAATTTATGTGGCTTCACTCTTGAGTCAATGTGTTTGGGGGCAGTCTTGTTTGAGGACAAACATGGTTTAGGTTTAGGGATGTTGATATGTCTATAATCGCAGCACTCAAACCACGATACTTTTACTACATTTGCATCTTAACTTGAGGTATAAATACCATACTTAAAACACTTTTGATGCAATGTAGGTTGATCGAGAAAGTGAATAAACCATCGAGATGCAAGTCAAAGAGTTGATGAACGGGGAAGATTCGAGAGTTGGTGGCAAAAAGGAGTTTGTAGAGAAAGAATTTGGCACAACCAAGCTCAGAAATGAGCTTACGATGGCGATATTAGCGAGGAAGGCCTCTTTCAGAATTTTTCCAAAACAACAAAAATGGGCCGACCCCAATGACGCAAGCAAGGCGGGGCCCCAGCGTGTGCCAGGCACATGCAGAGGGCTCCTGTCGCCCACGCCGTGGCTCCTAATTAGGCCATAGCATATGCTCGACACACGTGCGCCGTGTGGCCATATATAGCCCCGGGTGGCCACCCATGGCCATGCAGGCACGGCCCGCGTGGCCACGCAGGTACTACCCATGTGGCCACACAAGCCCACTTAGGCCTAGCCCGCGTGGCCACACATGGCCATGCGTGGGGCTGGGCAGCCACCACCCACATTACGGGCCTCCATTGGGCCAGGGCATCCCCCAGTGGTCGAATAAGAAAAAGGGAGGTCTATAAATACCCCTCTCCTCGGGTCCAAAGAAAATATTCAGTTCTAGATACAGTTTCATTCAATTATTTTAGTAGCTTTTCTATAGTTTCTATAGTAGGTTGTTAGGGCTATTGTAATTTTATTCTGACAAACATGGGGGAAATTCTACTTGGGTAGCTACATTACGGGGAGATTATTGCACATTTTAACCGGAGGAAAAGCCCGGTAGTTACGCCTGTGGAACCTCTACTCAAATTGTTACTTCAGAAATACGAGTTCATCTAATGGGAGAGCCTTTCTTTACACTCTTTTATTTGTGTAGCTTGTATTCATTTTTAATGTTTGAGTAGATCTATTATCTAGGGAAGGATATTGTAATAACGGTCTTTTAATTTACGATCTCGAATCTAGATAATTTGATTTCAATGCAATATATGTGTCATGCCCTATGTAAAACATGAGATGTACTCAAGGCGTAACATGTCGCGCATTGGGGAACGACCCCCTAACTACGCAAGGCACTAATGCTTATCATAACTAAAATCACAATATGAAGTCTACTAAAAATGGGTAACAGAGCATTTAAAGTACCTTATTCCCCATGAAATATAGTCTCCAAAACACATAAATAAGCCAAACAACTTCTAACATACGATAGGGATTACAAGTCTTAAGCCAAACAACTTGTAAATTCGAACTAAAAACCGCAACACACCATCCTCATGTAACTTGAAATCAGGCTTACCCTCAGAGATCTTTTGAAGCTGCTGATCTAACTATTGAGCTTCTCGGATCCGTGACCACAATGACTAAATCTACAAGTTTGCAAAAAAAAAAAAACTCACTTGAGTCAACTCCAACTTCTATATACTAGCCTCCTCTAGTAGCTCCCACTCATTAACCGTCATACAAGTAATACTAGCCTTCCGGCTAAGGACGTCTGCTACCACATTCACCTTACTTGACACATAGTTGATTGAGCAATTGTAATCATCAAGTAGCTCTGATCGTTACTCGGTGTACTTCTAAAATGTGTGCAAAATAATCAAGTGTTAATAACCCGCAAGTGCACAGATCTTGTACTGTAGTATGCTCTGAGTGCGGAGTTGAATTCCACAGGGAAGCTCGTTAGTTAGTGAAGTAGTGTGAAAGTGTTTAAAGCGATAAAGTGACAAGTTTGAAGATTGATTGTGAGTAATGTGCAGATATATAAATTAAACTACAATTAAACTATAGCTAAGCTATGTAATTGTTTAATACAAGGGATTGGAATCTAGGGGGATGGATATGCAAAGATGCAGTTAATCTAGGCTCTGCATCCACGTTCTCTAATTCTATGCAAGGGTTAAGCTATAAGCATTAATCTAGTCAATTATCTCACTCTATTAAAGTCCCGATTACTAACTCTGATGTAGGTGTCGTTCCATCTACGAGCGTACATCCATAGTATGGATTTGTCCTTACAACCTGGCATAAAAGGTCTGTTTTAACTAAGTAATCAACATCTTCTTACTAATGTAGAACTACGGTATAACCTATAGTTCATGGAATCTAAGGTTGTCAATCTATTTGATTCACTATTAAAGCATGGATACATAGCACGAAAGTAAAGCAATCATAACATCTACTTAAAAGTAATGCGTATGAAAGACAATACTGAATTAAAGCAAGCCATATATTGCAATTGAATTGAATAAACCGAATCCGAGACCATAGATTAAAAAACCGTCATTTATAATATCCTCCCATAGATAATAGTTATACTCAAACATATAATAAATACAAGTTTACATAAATAAGAGAGTCAAGAAAGGCTTCCCCGATATGACGACTTTGTATTTCTGATTCTAGAAATTTGAGCAGAGGTTTGACGCAAAATAGCTATTCGGACGGAATTAATTTCCCCCGAATAAGAACTACTTGAGCAGAACTTCCCCTGAATAAGAGTTTTTCTATTAAAAGCTATTCGGGCAGAACTTCCCCCGAAAAATAATTACTTGGGTCAGACTTCCCCTGTAAAGTAGCTATTCGGGCAAAATTTTTCTAAATAAGAGCTACCTACGCAGGACTTCCCCCGTAATTAACTACTACTACTAAAATTAACTCTAAAATACACTAAAAATTAATTCTAAAAATAAATAATAAAACTAAAAAAAACTACAAAGTTCTCAAAGGGTTGAGGGCCTATTTATAGGAAAAATTCTGAGGAAAAGTTGACTTTTGAATTTTGACTTTGATCGAGCGTTGACCGAGGTATTTTCGGGCCATTTTTAACGTTCTGAGTCTGATTTCGTGCTAGTTTTGGCCAAATTCTTTCTATGGGCTCCATTCTTCAACCAGTTCTCGTGTTACCACGTTTTTGACTTCTTGACTTGCAATTTGGATTATTTCGGGTCTTATTTGTTCACTTTTTGGTATCATCCTACATTGCATCGAAAGTATAAAAGTGTTGCATTTATTCCTAAGTTAAGATACAAATGTAGTATAAATACAATGGTTTGAGTACTACAAATACAATCACGTCAACATCCCCAAACCTAAACATTGTTTGTCCTCAAGCAAGATTGTCTTTTAAAACAGATTCAAAGTGAAATTTTTTGAAATTTTTACAAGTCAAAACAGGTGAATGCTATCTATCTTATCCTTTTTGTCAAAATTTTTCCAACATGAAACATGAGAAATGCACTTCACTACCTATAACTGATTCAACAGTTAATGATAAACATGATAAGAGAACCTTTACATAGTTTTCACAAATAAATACTCTTTTTGGAAACAGACTATTGATTGCTTCGCAGTATATATTTAGAAGTAAACTAAGCAAATTAAGTTCAATCTAATCCCAACTTTCAAGACATGCAAACAGATTAAACTTTTGATATTCTTGTCTTATTTGCAATCAAACTCTTGATCATGCCTTAACCCCTTTTATATTTGCCAAATAAATATAAAAGTACAACTTTCTACTATCTCTTTGTAGCGTTCAGTTTCCTTTGCTTTCTAGATATCCCATGTAGCAAGCTTTAAGGCCAACAATCCCCAGCGATTATGACCGAGGTTGGCAGGTTTTAAAGGGACCCCTACATACCTTAATTACCCGAGATATCCAGGCTCGAAACCTTACACTATAGCACATATCCTAAATTACAATGTCTAGGATAGTGGTGCTTTAGAGATTTATAACATATTTACACCAAAACGCTTCAAAAGTAAAGGTATGTACATCTCTTTTTCTTTTTCTTGTTTTTTCTCTTTTTTCATTATTTTTTTTTTCAGAGTGTACATACAGACAGAGTAACAGAACATAATGTACAGACATGGCATAAGGGTTCAGGTTTCAATCACAAGAAATTCTCATAACAAACGGTAACTCTATCTCAGTTCTTTTATAATCATATACCTATCAATTGAAGAAAAGAAGAACAACTAAGTTTACTCATGAATACAGTAACCTAAAGATTTTCTTATAGAGTTTCCTCAGAGTTTTTCACAATACATAGCTAACAACACAGGTTCTCAAATCATTTAAATCATCTTCCTTTAAACAAGTAAGATAGAAAAATGCTCTTTCTCATGAACAAAAATGGTGTATTTCTTGCATATTTTAAAAAATATTTTCATAAAATATGTGCACCCTTACATAGAAACTTTGTTTGTCCTCAAGTAAATAGCAATGTAAGATAGTGAGAGTGTAATATACAAGTATTATCATAATGACAAATGCTACATCCCCAAACCTATGGTTTACTTATTATAAAACATATGTTGATCAGGTATAAAGGAAAATGTAATAAAGAAAGATATCACCTGATAGGAAGCATTTCTATTTTAATGTTAGAATGTGTCTACTCATCTTTGTCAAAAAGATGATCATTCTGCAATCCATTAAAGATTAGTAGACAAAACATTGTAAGATCATCAACACAGCAAAAAATGGTTAATTACTCTATACAAAATAGTATAAGGGGAAGATCAAAAAGAATTATGGTCAAGGAAAATAACTAATACATAAAACAAATAAATAAACTACCCAGACCATTTAGACTCTTTTTTGGGGTTCTAGAGTTGGTTAAAAAATTACTGTAAGACTAGCTCTTCCAGAGGTTTCTGTGCTCACGACATCTAGTGTTTTCCTTCGACACACTTATGGCCAAAACCAATTCTACAAGGTCAAGGTTTATTACAGTGGGGATTTATATTACAGATGTTACGTCAGGTGTATGCTCACACTCCTAACTACCTTACCAAGTAATATCCAACATACCTAAACCACATCAAGCTGGTGAAGTAGCTCACACTATGAGACAGAGTTGCACAATTAAGCCAACCGCACACAGAAACGTACAGTGACTACTAGTAGAATGACACTGGTACCTCTATGAATGTTCCTCAGGGTTAAAATCCAAACTACCTAAAGTTGGAGAAAGATCACAGAGTACATGTAAACGACATAAATTAAACTAAGACCTGAAAAGTACCCTAGGTTGCCTCCTAGTAGCGCTAAGTTTAACGTCTTTAGCCAAACGGTTGTTCTAAGTTTAATGCCACAACTTGGCAGATTCTGTTTTATGGAAGATAGTCAGCGTCCCGAAGTTCAACAGATTCAACTTCACGAGGGATCACCTTTGGATTGAATGCATACTTCAATCGTTGACCATTGACTCTAAAGATACGCCTATCTTTGGGGTGCTTAATCTTGATAGCTCAAAAGGATATGCTTCAAGCACCTCATAGGGTCTATCCCACTTAGTTCTTAATTTTCCTGGGAAGAACTTCAGTCTTGAGTTAAACAACCAAACTTTATCAAAAGAAGAAAAGGTCTTCCTAAGAATAGATCTATCATGAATTCTCTTCATCCTCTCTTTATATAGTTTGGCATTCTCATAAGTTTCGAAGTGAAGCTCTTCCAGTTCACTTAACACCAATTTTCTACCTTTACCCGTTTATTGCAAGTCAAAGTTCAGGGCCTTAATAGCCCAATAAGCTTTATGCTATAGTTCAACAGGGAGGTGACAAGCTTTATCGTTTACCAATCTATGCGGGGACATACCGATGGGGGTTTTGAAAGTAGTATGGTAGGCCCACAATATGTCATGCAGACGACTTGACCAATCTTTGCGATCGGGCCTAACTGTTTTCTGAAGAATTGACTTGATTTCCCTATTTGACACTTCCATTTGTCCATTTGTTTGTGGATGGTAAAGCGTTGCTATCTTATGGTGGATAGAGTATTTTCTTAATAAGGCTTTGAGTGTCTTGTGACGAAAAAACTGTCCTCCGTCACTTAGAAGTATACGTGATACCCCGAATCGAGAAAATATATTCTCTTTAATGAATTTGACCACAACTTTATGGTCATTGGTTCGGGTTACCACTGCTTCTATCCACTTGGACACATAGTCCACACCAACAAGAATATAAGTATAACCTGAGGAAGGAGGAAAGGGACCCATGAAGTCGATACCCCATACATCGAATATTTCACATATGAGAATGAGTATAAGAGGCATTATGTCCCTTCTCGAAATAGAGCCAGCTTGTTGACATTAGGGACAATTTTTACAAATTTGCTGGGTATCCTTGAAAAGAGTGGGCCAGAAGAACCCACACTATAGGACTTTCGCAGTTGTCATTTTTTCTCCAAAATGTCCACCACATGCTTTAGAGTGGCAGAATTGGATTATGCCGTCAAACTCGTCCTCAAGTACATATCTCCTAATGACCTGATTGGCACAGATCTTGAAAAGATAGGGATCTTCCCAAATATAAAACTTGACTTGTGCCATAAAACATTTCTTCTCTCTTTTACCCCAGTGAGTGGGAAACTCTTAGGTAGCCAAATAATTGACAAAGTGGGCATACCAAGGGGTCTTATGTGAGATAGCAAAAATTTGTTCATCAGGAAACGTATCTTTGAAAGGCAAAGAATCAATAGGAGAATCACGTACTAAACGTGATAGATGATCAGCGACAGAGTTCTCGCTTCCTTTCTTGTCTTTGATCTCGAGGTCAAACTCTTGAAGAAGTAATAGTCAACAGATTAAACGAGGCTTTGTATCCCGTTTGGTCAGTAAATAACGCAAAGCAGTGTGGTCCGTAAAAACTATTACTTTGGGTCCTAAGATGCAAGACCTGAACTTGTCCAGGGAGAAGATTATAGCTAGCAGCTCCTTCTTAGTAGTTGAGTAGTTCTTTTGAGTTTCATCAAAAGCTTTGCTAGCATAATATATCACATACGGCGACCTACCCCTACGCTGTCCTAAAATTGTTCCCACTGCATAGTCTGATGCATCGGACATTATCTCAAAGGGGTGGCTGTAATCAGGATGCTGAATGATAGGGGTAAATGATAGCAAGGATTTAAGCTTCTCAAAAGCTTCTGAGCCCTTGTCATCGAAATTGAATACCGTATCATGTCCTAGAAGACTTGAGAGAGGTCGAGCTATATGGCTAAAGTCCTTGATGAAACGCCGATATAAACCAGCATGACCCAGGAATGATTGAATGTAACGCACCATCTTAGGTGTAGGAAGCTTTTCTATTAGCTCGACTTTGGCTGGGTTCACATGGATTTCATCCTGTGTGACCACATGGCCGAGAACTATACCTTGTCTAACCATAAAGTGGCTATTTCCCAACTTGGAACCAGATTCATTTCAATGCATTGGTCTGGCACTTGTGAAAGGTGTATGAAGCATTCGTCGAAGGTAGCTCCAAACATTGAGAAGTCATCCATGAAGACTTCCAAGAACTTTTCGACTATATCCGAGAAAAGGGCCATCACACATGTTTGGAATGTCGCAGGTGCGTTGCACCGACCGAAGGGCATTTGCCTGAATGCAAAAGTTCCTTAGGGACATGTGAATGTAGTCTTTTCCTGATCTTCAGGAAAGACTGGGATTTGGTCATAACCTGAATACCCATCCAAAAAGCAGTAGTAGCCTTGTCTGGCTACTCTATCTACGACTTGGTCGAAGAAGGACAACAAAAAGTGGTTTTTCATAGTTTTGGAATTGAGCTTAGGGGATGTTTTGTTAATAGGAACAAGAAAGTGTTTCTATAGTCAATGCATACACGCCACCCATTTGTGGAACGTGTAAAAATGAGCTTACCTTTGTCATTTGGGACCACAGTAATCCCAGATTTCTTCGGTACAACTTGTACCGAACTTACCCATGGACTGTCAGAAATCGGCTAGATAATACCCGTATCAAGTAACTTGATGATCTCTTTGTAGATGACATCACCAATCTTTGGGTTTAGTCTTCTTTGAAATTCTCGAGAAGGAGTAACTCATTCTTCGAGATGAATTTTATGCATACACACAGAAGGATCAATACACTTCAAGTCAGAAATTGTCCAACCTATTGCCTTTTTGTGAGAACTTAGGACCTCTAATAGTTTGTCTTCATGCTCGGTAGGAAAATTCGAGGCAATAATAACTGGAATGGTCTTATCAGGTCCTAAGTAAGTATACTTAAGATGTTCAAGCAAGAGTTTGAGTTCCAAGGCTAATGAAAACTCAATTGTGGGACAATCAGGGACTTCAGGGAAATGAGAGGTTACTCGATCGATTTTATCTGGATCAATAACAAGAGAAGCAAAGGCGACCATTTCTGGTGAAATGTCGTATTCATACAAACTCATCAGGAGTTAAGATTGATTGGACAAACTCATTTATGCATGAGTCAATGATATATAAAAGGAAGCATTCTTCTTCCTCATATTGGTTCAACTTATTGGCTACATCAGCAACCCTTAGTTTTGTTCTCATGTTCCCAAATGTTAGTTCTTTCATACCCATCCTACAATATATAACAGTATCTGCTATTGCTAGGAATAGTCTGCCTAGTAAGACGAGGGTGGTATTTTTGTTATCAGGGCTTGGGTCTATATCTAACACAATAAAATCCACTAGGAACAAAAATTCTCCTACTCTAACGATGACATCCTCCACAATACCTCGAAGTCTTCGCTCAGATCTATCTGCCAACTGGATGGTTACATTTGTTGGTATTAACATTCCAAGACCTAACCTTTGGTAAACTGTGTGAGGGATTAGGTTAACACTAGACTCTAAGTCTAGTAAGGCGCTTTCAACGCGTTGGTCATTAATTAAACATGGAATGGTGAAAGCTCCTAGGTCACTGCACTTTTGAGGCAGTCCTCTAGTGCAAATGTTACTAACCTTTTCAGTGAGTCGGACCTTATTAGGAATATAAGTGGTGCGCCTCTTTTTCACACACAAATCCTTCAGAAATTTGGCATAGAAAGACCTTTGTTGGAATACCTCAATTAATGACAAATTGATCTTAATGTCTTTTAAATGCTCTAAGACCTTGAGCTATTTAGGATCATCAATCGGCTTTGGACTGGGCAGAGCTATTGGGAAAGGTGCTCCAGAGGAGGCTTCAATTGTTGACTCTACCATCGGGTTCTTATTCCTATGGGAGTCATGGACATCACTACTTACAACCTCAATCTTAGGTTCCTCTATTTGCTCAAGAACATCCTTAACCCCTTCTTTAACCTCTTTGTCAATTATTTTCCCACTCCTAAGGGTAGTCACGACCTTGGCTTGTTCTTGGATAGTCTCAGTTTGGACATTACTACATTGTCCTCGTGGATTTTCCACGGTCTGAGATGGAAGTTTACCCTCGTTTCTCCTGCTAATATTTTGGGCCAACTGCCAAATTTGTCCTTCAAGTTTAGCAATAGATTGTTACTGAACTTGGACCACTTGTAAGAGTTTACCAAACTTGTCATCAAATGATGACTGTGTAGGAAGAGGAACGGGGAAATTTTTCCGTTGTGTTCGGAACGGATCTTTATGAACTTAGTAAAAACCAGGTGGGTTAGAATTTTGTGGCCTTTGATATAGTTGTTGAGGGAAACAAGGCTCAAAGTTTACTTGTTTATGATATTGTTGTTAAAGAAACTGAGGCTCTTGATTCCCTTGTCACCATGAAAATATAGGATTGTCTCGCCAATCAGGATTATACGTGTTAGAATACGGATTGTAATTCCGTGTATATCCTTGAGTGGCATAAACTTGTTCTTGTATGAACTCAGGAAATTGTGAACCGATTGGGCAATTTAGAGTAGAGTGATCTACTGCAGAGCATACGACAAAAATTTTTGAGTTCTGAGGAACTTGTGAAGAAGTAGACCCTAGAGAGATAAATTTTTCTACTTGCAGTGCTAAGGCATCTACTTTGTCAGTCAAATGGGAATTGAAGTTAACCTCAAATAATGCCCTCTTTTGGGGATTGTAAGTGCTCTTAATTTCTCTATCTATAGTTGTGTTCTGAAGAGAATCTTCAGCTATATTCTCTATCTTACTCCAAGCTTCGTCTGTTGTGAAGTTATAGAAACTTCCATTGCTCATTGCATTGACCATCATTTTCTACTGAGGTGTAAGACCTTTAAAGAAATAATGCAAGAGTTCAGGATGTTCAAACCCATGGTAACGACACTGATTCCTAAGATCATTAAACTTTTCCCATGACTCATGAAAGGGCTCTAGGTCCGATTGAGCAAATGTCATGATGCCAGTTCAAAGAGTAATAGTTTTAGCCTTTGGAAAGAACCTATGTAAAAATTTTCGAATAAGTTCTTCCCAATATATAATTTCTCCTGCTTCTAGATAATTTAGCCACTGTTTGACTTTATCTTTCAATGAAAAAGGGAACAGACGCAGTTGAATGTTCTCACGGCTCACATTTGGAATATGAAGCGTTGAACATGCTTCCAAGAATTGTATAATGTGAGCGTGAGAGTTTTCGTTGCTTTTTCCATAGAAGGAAGGAAACATTGAAATTGTCCCTGTTTTGAGCTCAAAATTGATATTGCCAAGAGCCCGCAGGGCTATGGCAAACTCTAGATTGTAATCACCCAATGAGAAATGTTGACGAAGAGTCATCGGTCGATTCACGGGTCGATTAACAGGTTGAGCTATAGGAAGTTACAGAAGGTTTTGAACATTTCATTCTTGATCCGTCATTGTGAACTGTAACTTTCTACGCAAATTCTTCTGGAGCTCAAGATCGAAAATGGGTGAGTTTCGGATTCAAGGAACAACGCCCGTGCATAAAAAAACTTATAAACTAAATACGAAATGAAACTACAAGAAATATACTACTAATATACTTTACAAGCAGTAATACAATTAAAGTAGTTTAAAACAAGTATGAATAATATAGACAATATTTATAACACTTAAACATGTTCACAATTACTTTTATCAGTAACTAAACTATATCGTGCTTCTCTGGCAACGGTGCCAAAAACTTGATCGTTACTCAGTGTGCTTCTAAAATGTGTGCAAAATAATCAAGTTTTAATAACCCGCAAGTGCACGGATCTTGTAGTGTAGTGTGCTCTGAGTATAGAGTCGAATTCCACAGGGAAGCTCGTTAGTTAGTTAGTAAAGTAGTGTGAAAGTGTTTAAAGCAATAAAGTGACAAGTTTGAAGATTGATTGTGAGTAACGTACATATATATAAATTAAACTACAATTAAACTATAGCTGAGCTAAGTAATTGTTGAATACAAGGGATAGAAATCTAGAGGGATGGATATGCAAAAAGACAGTTAATCTAGGCTCTTCATCCAGGTTCTCTAATTCTATGCAAGGGTTAAGCTATAAGCATTAACCTAGTCAATTATCTTAGTCTTTGTATTTCTAAGATATGACGACTTTTTATTTCTAAGATAGTTTACATAAATAAGAGAGTCAAGAAAGGCTCCTCCGATATGACGACTTTGTATTTCTGATTCCATAAATTTGAGCAGTCGTTCGACGCAAAATAGCTATTCGGGCGGAATTAATTTCCCCTGAATAAGATCTACTTGGGCAGAACTTTCCCCGAATAAAAGCTATTCGGGCAGAACTTCCCCTGAAAAATAATTACTTCGGTCGGATTTTTCCCGTAAAGTAGTTATTCGGGCAAAATTTCTCCGAATAAAAGCTACCTAGGCAAGACTTCCCCTGTAATTAACTACTACTACTAAACTTAACTCTAAAATAAACTAAAAATTAATTCTAAAAATAAGTATTAAAACTAAAAAAAAACTACAAAATTCTCAAAGGGTTGAGGGCCTATTTATAGGAAAAATTATGAGGAAAAGTTAACTTTTGAATTTTGACTTTGACTGAGCGTTGACTGAGGCGTTTTCAGGCAATTTTGAGTGTTTCGAGTCTTATTTCGCGCTAGTTTCGGCCAAATTCTTTCTCTATGGGCTCTATTCTTCCACCGGTTCCCGTGTTACCACGTTATTGACTTGCAATTTGGATCATTTTGGGTCTGATTTGTTCATTTTTTGGTATCATCCTACATTGCATCGAAAGTATAAAAGTGTTGCATTTATTCCTAAGTTAAGATACAAATGTAGTGTAAATACAATGATTTGAGTCCTACAAATACAGTCACATCAAGCTCCATCCACCATCTCTGCCTTATGTTCAATTCTTTTTGGGAAAACAAATATTTCAGACTCTTGTGATTCGTAAAGATTTCAAACCTGCTTCCCCAAAGATAATGGCGCCATTTCTTCAAAGCAAACACAATAGCCGCCAACTCTAAATCATGAGTTGGATAATTTTCCTCGTATTGCTTTAACTTTTGAGAGGCATAAGCAATTACCCAACCATTATGCATCAGAACACAACCCAAACCTTCTCTAGAAGCATCACTGTAAATAACAAAGTTCTGACTCCCTTCTGGCAATGCAAGAACTGGGGCTGAGGTCAAACTCTTCTTCAATCCCTGGAAACTATCCTTACAATTTCCATTCCACTTGAAACTGGTACTCTTCTGGGTTAGCTTCGGGAGAGGTCCTGCAACCTTTGAAAAGTCTTTCACAAATCTGCGGTAATAACCCACCAAACCGAGAAAGCTACGAACCTCAGTTACATTCTCCGGACTCTTCCAAGATGAAACAACCTCAACCTTGGCAGGATCCACCATGATACCCTACTGAGAAATGGTATGACCCAGAATAGTCACATGTTAAAGCCAAAACTCACACTTACTGAATTTGGCATACAATTGATGTTGCTGAAGCTTCTGCATAACTAAATGAAGATGTTGTTCATGCTCAGCCTCAGTCTTCAAATACACCAAAATGTCATCGATGAAGATCACCACAAACTGATCCAGGTACGGTTGGAATACTTAATGCATGAGATCCATGAAAGTTACTAGTGCATTAGTTAAACCAAAAGGCATAACCACAAACTCATAATGGCCATACCGTGTTCGGCAAGAAGACTTTGGCACATCATCTTTACTAATTCGAAGTTGATAGTAACCTTGCCTCAAATCAAACTTGGAATAGATCTTTTCCCCATGCAACTGATGAAATAGTTCATCAATAAGGGGCAAATAATACTTATTATTGATGGTTACCTAGTTCAAACCCCGATAATCAATACAAAGCCGCAAAGTGCCATCTTTCTTTTTCACAAATAACACAGGTGTTCCCCATGGTGATGTACTCGGCTAAATGAACCCTTTCCTCAGCAACTCTTGTAACTGAACCTTCAACTCCAAGAGCTCAGCAAGAGCCATCTGATATGATGCTTTAGATACAGGTTGACTCCTCAGTAACACGTTGATCATAAACTCCACTTCTCTATCCGGTGGTACTCCTGGTAATTTCTCGGGAAAGACACTAGGATACTCTCGAATAATTGGAACCTCCTCTAACTTCAGCTTATCAGAAGGCTTATTAATCAGATAAGCAAGAAACCCATCACAACCCTTCCTCACAAGTTTGATAGCTTTTATTGAAGAAATGAGAAGATTCCTCGAAGAGTCATGGTTCTCCGCTACCTTTACCACTGGACAACCTAGTTTCTATACCACTTTGGTCTGACAATTCACTCGAGCATGATAGTTAGATAACCAATCCATTCCCAAAATAACCTCGTAGCCTTGAATAAGTAACAGGACTAGATCAGCCGGAAACTCCTGATCCTTAATCTAAATCTTACATTTTTTACAAATTGACTCGGTAATGTTCTTACTACCTATAGGTGTGAAAACTTCTAATTGGTATGAAAGTTTCTCAACTAACAATTTAACACATTGTACACAAGGAATAGCAATAAAGGAACGAGTAGCACTAGGATCAATTAACACTTTAACCAATTGATCAAGGATTAGGAAGGTTCCTTCAACCACGGCAGCTGCCTCAGGCACTTCCTATTTATCCAAAGCATACACCCAAGCCTAGACACGCTGATTAAGCGCACTGCCCGCCATCCTACTCTGGCCTCGACCTACGGATTGACTCTGAACATTCTTGAACCTAGGGCAATCCCTAGCCCGATGCTGATCATTTCTGTAGCCTGTACATCTTCTGGTCTTCCTCCAATAATTGCTCTTAATGTGCCCTTTATGATTGCTGAAGAAATACACCTGAGCTGGACCAGAAGTACTTCCTCCTGAGGATCCTTGAGCTGGAAACATACTCGAACCACTTTGCTGGGTCCTCGCAATAGCCGGCCTGATCTAACTTTAACTCTGGCCCTGTGACTGGAACGATCTCTGTTGGCTCTGTGGCTGAAACGACCTCTGGTGGCCCTATGGCTGGAATGGCCGTTTAAACTGCTGACTCATCTCTAGCATAGACTCTCTCTTTCTCTTCTCCACTTTAGAAGTTGCTTCAAAGGCTTTACTGAAAACTGAAAACTCAAGCGGAGCCAAACTATCTTGAATTTTGGGCCTTAACCCCCGAATAAACCTCCTGATCCTCCTCTCCGTAGAGTATACCATTTTAGGCATATATTGAGACAACTTGTTGAACCTTGCCTCATAATAAGCAACTAAAAGATCACCTTGCCTTAGGTTCAGGAACTCTTCCTCCTTCCTCTCTCGAGCAAGTGCATAAATGTAATTGGCCTTGAATGCCATCACAAAGTTCTCCTACATATAAGGAGTGTTTTGGTGCTCCCATTAAGCCTTCATGATCCTCCACCATTGTTTGGCATCATTGTCAAACAAAAACACAGCAAATGCAATCTTTTTAGTATCAGTATAGCCCGAAGCATCGAAAATACTTTGAACCCAATCTAAGCAATACTCTGCTGCCTCATCATCTGGCTCTCCGGCAAACCTGAGCGGCCCATATCGGAGAAACCTATCCAATGTACTAATACCACCTCTAGCATAGCCACCGTGGTCTCCATTCCCACCGTGACCTCCAATACCCCCAATATCACCACTATAGTTGTTGTTGTGTTGGCGGTCGTTGTACTGATCTTCATAGTCAGCTTGCTGTCTTTCTAACGCAGCTGCTACCCTGTTCATAGTCTGAGCCATTTGTCCAAAAACTTGATCCCCAATCGGAACTAGCAGAATTGGCGGAACTGGCTCTGACTCTCTACGGGGCTCTCTGCAGGGTCTACCTCTCGGTGCCATCTTAGGACATAAAGAGTTATGAACAGTTACAGCACATATAAACAATTTATATCATAAGAAAGTTAGTATCAATTAGTATATATTGACACATCATTAGCACTCACTTCATCACATTCCATTAACACATATCTTGAACACATTCTTATGCCTATAAACACATAAACATATAACTATGTCATGACACTTCACGTTGGATCACATAACACATAAATCGAAGGTCCTATCTTGGCTTACGCTTAGACAAGCTAAGCTCTGATACCACAAATGTCACGCCTAAACCCGGTCCCTTCGGAAACCAAGCTCGATCGTGACGACACACAGACATTATAACGCCTGAAATATGAACAACCCATGAGACACAACAAAACACAACATACATTCTCAAAGGTTCGCGTTATTCATATTCATCATTTCAACACATCTCTTGCGGAATTCACTAAACATACATTCGTTCACTTGGCAAAAGTTGACAACATCCCTTATAAAGCTAAGGCATACTTGAGTATAAACATGCGAGAAGGCTAACTAGTTATGATCATGATCTAACATGACCAACCATATAGATACATCAAAAGAAGCTAGGCTTCACAATACTTCAAATTAGCCAAATATTACACCGTACACTAACAACTACTAAAGCAAGTAAAACATAGTTTCAAAGTGAAGTACATCAACTACTCATGAACCACATGATCAAGCTCATTAATCCTTTCTTTTTGCACATAATCAACATCGTGCACACCTGAGAGATGCATTAAAACGGGTAAGCTAAATATGCTCAGTGAGGGAGGGATAAAAGGAAGTTTGAAAGCTTTAACCTGAAAATCATTTGAACACATTAGAAACAAAATATCACATTAGTAACCAAGTATTCACTTCTGTTTAATAACCTTGAATCAACCAAACTAAACAACACATAGAAAGGATACTGCTTTAGAACACTTGTTGATGTCGACATTTACAACTCCCTCACGAACTAATCTCAAACACTTATCTCTCCCGCTAGTGCACTCCAAAAGTACATGAATCTATGACCCAACTCACTATGGCCATCACCGACCACATGAGAAAAAGAATAACACATGGCAGTCATGCAATTACCGGCAAGCCCTATGTCGTCCAGCACGACACGATACTACCATAGCGTACTACAGGTTGCAACCCATCGCCTCACATCACATCGCATCAAACACATTCATACATTCGCATCATATTGAGATATCAACAAAGCAGGTTGTCTCTCAACCATATTAATCACTCAACAACACATTCATTCTCTACAACACATTAATACCAACATTTAACCATCTAAAAGAACATGATCTCTACACATTAGCATCATTTAAACTTCAAAGGAACATGATCTCTACACATTAACACCAACAATTAAACATCATATAAACCATTTTCAATGCCATATCACTACACAATTCTTAACACCACCAACATTTAGACATCATTTAACCTGTTTATAAATCTCTACAACACATAACCTCAACACAACCAATATAATAACCAACTACAAGACATTATAAACTCATTGCAATAGCATAACTAGGCATGAAACAAGCTAAACAAACCAATCTCTAAAATGTCACATTTGCTGGAATTTTTAGAAATTAATCAAAATAAACCCCAAACTCCTCCAAATTCACACCAAAGCCATGAATTTATACCACAAACACATATATATAATCATAAACACCAAAGCTAGCTCAAATTCTCAACTTCCAATTATCAAAGTTAGCATATAACACCTATTTTGTCTCCAACAAGTTCTAATGCATGTATAAAGCTCTTAAATCACCACTACAACATATATTCACATTTAACTAGCATTTATAACACATATATATATGAAATTCCATAAATCAAAGTAAGAAACCAACATGCAAGACTTGAACTCCCTCACCTAAAATTGTAGAAAAAGGCTAGAAATGGCAAGAACAAGCTATGTAGAACCAAGTTTGAGCTATTTCCACTTCAATATCACCTAAAAATGCAAGCTTTCTTCTTCAAAAATGGAAAAACCTTATTTTTCTATTTTTCTTTCTTTTTTTCTTCTTGGCCTATACCTCCTAGCTCTTTCTAGTTTCTTCTCTTGTTTTGCTAAGTGCATATTATGTATATATGTCGTATATAATGCCAAATAGTCAAATAAAGTCAAATAAGTTAAGTCAATGTTAGTCAAATATGGTATATTAAGCATTTATCTATTATATTTGTATGTATATATGTATGTATTGTATATTTAAGAGTAAAACAAGTCAAATATGGTTGGCTAACAAAAATATGACTATATTTATATGTTTATATTTAAATGCAAATATGATGTATTAAAATAGATAAACACATAATTAGCACATATTACCTCCAAATAATGTTTAAAGTAAAAAAACACACATGAAATGCATGCTCGGGTCTCACAAATAGTAGTAGTATTACTACTATTATTTATTTTTATTCTTAAGACAATAACGTGTATATTAAAGTTTAGTTTTGTAGCTTATATTGTCTTGAAAAGCCATTTTGGTCATTTGACAAACGATTTCTATAATATGTTTGTTATTTATTAAGATTATTTTTTATTACCTATATTAACTTTTAGTGTTAAGACAATAACATGTATGGTTTTGTAATATGATATGTTTGGAAATGATATTTTGGTCATTTGACAAATGAGTTTATTTCCAAGAACATGATGTTAGGATCAAGCCTTGTCATTAGGCTAAAAGTTTAAGATGTTAGCAGAGATACAACTTTATTTTCTTATTGTGGCAACGCAGAACCCTGTGCTTATGCGTGGTGCGGGTTGGCTAGAGGGGCTTCGCATGTATACAAGGTACATTGGCAGGATGAGCTGTCAAGCATCGATACCATGTCATACGTAATAGCAAATCCATAGGGTGATCATTAGTACCCCATAAGGCCAACAATATCTACCCCAGCGACACCAGGTGATTCAAACTTATAATAGCGCTTTAATACCAATTGTTAAGATCAAACGCTTATGACTAGGCTAAAAGCTTAACCTATTAGCAAAGGCTCAATTTTATTTTCTTATTGTGGCAGCTTAGAGCCCCGCATTTATGCATGATGCAAGTGGGCCTAAAGGGTTTCACAGTGCACACAAGGCATACCAGTAAGATAAGCTATCAAGCATTGATACCATGCTTATACGCGATAAAGAATCTATAGGATGATTGCTAGTCTCCCATAAGACCAACACATGAGAATAGGTTAATCCTATATGTTTTGTCCGGAATAGGTAATTCTATTGAAAAAATTAGATTATCTAACGAACCGGTTTCCGAGATTCATTATCTCATACCAAGTATAAGGATCATGAAGGATTCCATTCCCAACCATTCTACCATATTAATCACCACCTTATGTATTTCCTTTATCCGGTCAGCATTGTACGTTAACAGGCTAACAAGCTATAGGCTTCTAGGAGAAAAATAAATTGGTACTAGATTATTATCTATTCAATCAGATTAGTCAAATGAATAAGAGAATATCAAAATGCCAATGGCACGAAGTGCATGTGGAATAGGTATTTCCCAAAGGGAGATGGATGTACAAAATACATATAAGTAGGCAATAAATTAAAAAATGTGAAACACATAACACCTATTTATAGTATGTTGTAAGTCCACATCACCCCCTAAGATTTCAAACTTTCCCTCATGCTTTTTTAAACTAAGCACGATAGCGCTTTCAATAAAATATCTTTCTTGTTACACTAAGATTGTGTTGGATGTACCCAATTGCTACTTGGCATATTCTTTACTAAAATGATTTTTTTTCTAACAAAATTATCCTTGGTAGATGTTAGTTATGTCTCATTTTGTAGTCGTGAAATATATATAAGAAAGAAAAATACAAAAATATTTTGTAGGTTCGACTAGCGTCAACCGCTTCTCTTTTTTCTAATAGTTTTTCCCACAAAAGCACTTTATAAGTTAAACAAGAAATATTGTAAATTTGGTAAAAGGAAAGCTTGGCCCTTCTTACAAGGTATTAAAAAGTCGCACCCTCTAACCAGCTAAACTATGGCAACTACTAGTATATTTTTTGAAGTTATCAAATCAAATCTATTAGACATTTTGGTCAGATACTAGATACCGTCACCATCAGTCACTATCTTTACCCATTTTACCACCATTGTCCAACCTCAAATCACCTGTATCAATGCACCTTTAATCAATTTAAGCACCTTAAACCAAGATTATGTATGCATCTCTTTCAATAATCGAATACCATGGCAACAAAACACGTGATCGACTAATAAACACTACCTATATGATATAACTAAAACTCGCTATCTTGACATAATTCTATTAGCAAACACGAGCTTTAGCCTTAATTGGATTTAGTTGAGTTCAATTAGCATATTATATCACTATCACATATCACACCCAAATGCCTCAATTTCATATCCATCCATTGTCATAATATGAACTTCAATGGTAAAAATTATAAACATTTACCAAAACTATCAAAAATTAACACATAAATTGGATTAAAAATTCCATATACTCATATATGCAAGTTTTAAAAATCCACAATTTATGTGAGAATGTGGGTATATGTATATGTGTATATGTATGGGTATATGTATATGTGTGTGTTTATGTGTGTATATGTTATGCATATGTCTACCTATGTGCATGGGTGTTTGGGGGTATAGGTGTGGTTGTGTTTATATGTATATATGGGTATGTAAAACTATAACACAATGGAAGAAAGAAGAATATGATTTAAAAAAAAAAGAAAATGAAAATTTGAAAAAAGAAGAAGAAAAATAAGTAGTTAAAGGCACAAAGGTCTTTAAAAAACTTTGTTTAACTCCGTTGACAAAAACATAGGGTTGGGTGATGTGAGTATAGTTTCAAAAATCATAGGGGAATTATGAGTGAGTTTGAGAATCTGAGGGTGTAGTGTGCACTTACAACAAACCGCAGATGAGTGTTATCCAAGTGAAGAATGTATGTAAACAGTCTAACTAGTAAAAAAAAAAAAGATAAGGTGACGATTGGTAGCTTGGAATGAATTTGGATAAGAATGGAACAAAACTGGGAATAAAATAAACTTATTAAAGAATATATCATGCTTGGTATACTTTAGGAATAAACATAAGATTGGGTGGTTTAATTCTAAGCTTATGTTTTGGAGTCGGTATAATAACTATTGGAAAGACTTGTTTAAACTGACAGGATTGTCCTTATACTATATTACATAAAATATGATTGTTATTAATATTATTATAATGTATTATTATTAATATACTTATTTTTGCATTATCATCATCATTATTATTATTATTATTGTTGTTGTATTTATTTTTATTTTTAAGACAATAACATGTATATAAATGACTTGAATTATAATATGTTATTTTTCAAAGGGGTACTTTGATCATCCTCAAATAAGTTTTAAGATGTATATTTATGTTTATTATTTGTTAACATATTATTTATTTATTATTATTGTTTGCTAAAATTATTATACATATCATTTATTTATTATTATTGTTTATTAAAATTATCATTTGTTCATGTTATTTATTATTACTATTATTATTATTATTATTATTATTATTATTATTATTATTATTATTATTATTACCATTATTATTACATTCATTTTTATTCTTGAGACAGTAACATGTGTATAAAGAACTAATTTTTTAATAGGTTATTTTTTGAAATAGTATTTTTTCTATTTGACAAATGAGTTTTGCAACATATATATAATATATTTATTAATGAATAATACTATTAATATTACTATTGTTGTTGTTGTTGTTGTTGTTGTTGTTGTTGTTATTAAGATAATATCACACACACACACACACACACACACACACACACACACACATATATATATATATATATATACTAAAGAACATATAATTAGATTTCATTCTGGGACGTGGAATAAGGCTTAACAAAATTATTCTACTGTCAAGAAAGAAATCCTATCTATTGTTCTTTGTATTTCTAAATTTCAAGATGATCTACTCAATCAGAAATTCACAGTCAGAGTAGATTGTCAATCGATCTGCCAAAGATGTTCTCACAAAGGATGTTAAGAA
Source organism: Ehretia macrophylla (assembly GCA_037974665.1). NCBI lineage: Eukaryota > Viridiplantae > Streptophyta > Magnoliopsida > Boraginales > Ehretiaceae > Ehretia > Ehretia macrophylla. The sequence goes on from CM075768.1 coordinate 13,104,378, forward strand.
CCTTGTTTCCAAACAAATCTTTGCGAGATGACAGGCTATATTATCTATTTTTGATTTTGATATTGAATATATTAAAGGAATTGATAATTCAATTCCTGACTTTCTAACTCGAGAATTTCTTACAGGACATGTCTACCAGATCCAAGAAAGGGAAAAACGTAGCAAAGAGCTTTGATATAAGTTCTTATGCTATTGTTACAGCAACACCAGTCGCACCAGCATCATTGCCCTCATCTGTACCAGTAAAACAAGAACAAAAAACCCAAACACTAGAAACACAACAATCACCCCTAGGAAGAAACCCTACAATTTTGGGCACTCTTACCCTACCATTTTCATTAACCAGTATTTATGCAGGTTCTGCAGGTACATCGTCATCAACCATCACTACCAGTAACAAGTTTCAGCCACTTGTTACAAAACCAGAAACAAAACCCCTACAATCCAAAAATACACAGAAATCAGCATACATTTATAAGAATGTCTTTGACCAGTGCACAGTTATTAAACCATTACACCTTAAACAAAACCCGAAAGTAACACTCAATGAGTTTGCAAAACTCTTTCTCCATCCCCAGTGCAACCATATCCCAGACAACACATTAAAAACTCAAAGTTACTACGAAGCAATCCTCGTAGCAACAAAATCAATTGAGTTCCAACCAGTCAACGACCAAAAAAAGCCTTCAAAGTACAGCTTTATTAAGGCCAAATTATCACATGTCATTTCTCTTGAAGAATGGGAACAACTTCCTCATATCTCCAAGAAACTACCAGTTACTCGCCCATACAATGACTACACATATTATGATTACACCATGGTATGGTATAGATGCTTCTATCTCTAGAACGAAGCAAATTCACTGTCATGGTTTGTCATGTTATCATATCCTTGTACTTAATACTGTTTTCCATCATTGTAATACAATTTCCAGACCTCGGTCTGCATCCAATACAAGTAAGAGATTTTATCTCATTCATTTTCTGTTTACTTATTTTATTTACATCTTTTGTCTATTTATTGTTTATTTCCATACTTCTTCAATTATACAATGGCTATTTGTATTTCCTGTATCTTCTTGGGCTGGTTCTGGTATTTATATATATATATATATATATATATATAAATGGCTAGTTTTGTAATATATTATGTTTTGAGATGACATTTAGTCATTTGAAAAACGTGATCATTTGCAAGAACGAATAAATAGAGTAATCTCATGTGTTTTGGGAGAATTGCTAATTCTAAATTGCAGGGAATTGAATTACCGAGAGAATGGAATTCCTATGTTGATTACCTCATACCAAGCATGCAAATGAGAACAAAGTTGGGAATGTCATTTCATTTTCAACCCATTCCATCATACCAATCGCTACGTATGTAATTCCAAACCAGTAAAATGTAAAGAGTAATGTCTAGGTTAGTTTGGTGATATTTCAACTCTTCTTAATATAGTAAGAATTTCTGTATTTAATGTCAAATTTTCCGTTATAAAGTTCGATTATATAGGAAACGATGAAGTTGAATAATATAAAACAATACTCATATATAAAACAAGCAGTGTGATTCTGTGATTAATGTAGCTTCACCAAATACAAGCAAAATCTTTTTACAACTATGAACATAGGAAGTCAGTATCAAATCTACTCAAACTGTGTTAACGCTCCTCAGGAATGCACTCCAAAGCTGGTCTCCAAGTGCTATTCATGCCTTCATTTCCATCATTTGATTGAAACCGAGAAAGTCTTCTATTTCTTGATTTCACTGCTGTCAGCAATTGCCCCGGAGACGAATTTCTAAACTCGCCATTCAAAAGCTGCTTAAGCTCTTCTTGTGTCACCACAAGTCTAATTCTAAAAACCCCATTTTTTGCTTCACCACAAATTTTTCTAGAATTAACATTTACGTCGCATGAACTCAAACTTAATGTATTGTTCTTCTCATCTTCATTAATAAGCTTTGCAGGCCTCGATGCTGATACTGCAGCAGCTGATCTTGTAGGTATAATCACCATTGGACACCCTTCGGGCTCATTTTCCTTATCTTGTTCTTGAACTAATTTTCTTGTCATGCAATTGCCCATGGAAGCTAGTAGTAAGTGTGCTCTGAGAGATGAGAAAATGGTGAGTGAGTGAGGGAGGAAGAGAAGCAGCAGTTGAATGCTGAAAATATAGTCATCGAGGGGGTGCGAGCACATGGCTTCGCCGGTTATCTCGCCGAGTATTTGGATTAACAAACGCTCTGTATATGCATTTCTTCTAGATCATCATAACGCATGCACTAATATTCTACTCATATGATGATTGATGCCTATATAATTTGTATACGAGGTCTAGTCTTCTAGAAAAAACCTTAGGTTAGCGTGACATTCCTATTCATTGAAATATATAGCAGCCAATGAAAAAGAATAACTACTTTCTTATTTTATTCTATTTATTGGGTTTCCTCCCTCTGGGGGAGGTAGAACAACCTTTATCTAACCGACTATTGAACCATCTCACCTAAAAGTCACTAGCTACCTTAATCTCTTTTCAAAGCCTAATTTCGATCTAAGAAGAATCATGATCTTGAACCAATTAATCTTACCTGGGAAAGTTAGAGAAAGTTTTGAGCATTGTAGATTTATTTGAGAATTTATTAAAAAAATATTGTCGTGTATATTCCTCTGGTTCCTTATAAAAGTTATTCAGTTTGTTAGAATAAAAGTTAAAGAGAGAAGCACATGTGACGCCCAGGACATAAGGGGCATGCTGAATTGGTTCTGTTAAAGATATTTGTTTGATTTACAATGATTTAGATTATCTACTATTGTCATCATGGTTTAAACATTAGTTTTGGACTAATTGATTAAGTTCCATATATTGGTAGACAAATAGCTAATTGCAGTTAACATATGACAAATTGCTTACATGAAATGTCTGGTCCATCAAAATTTTAAAAGTATTACCAAAACCATGCTTATGCAGTTTTTTTTTTTTTTTTTTTTTTTTATGTGGTCAATAAACAGTTACTTCATCAAAACTATACAAACTAGTACAAGATCAGAAATCTGGTAACAAAAGATCCTTCAAAGGGGAAGGAATGCTTACTAACTGATCTAGAGCTACGTAGTGACTAACTTTATATTTAGCAATCCAATTCCAGACTCTATTAGCCAACCTGTCCTTATGTTGTTAATAACGGCAACTTAAAAAATTAGAAAATTGTGTCACATTAATAAATCAGAAATTTTTTCTGCTAGATCAATAAATTAGAATTTTTAATACCGTATATAAGATATTGCGTTATTTCATCTAATGCCAATTGGTTTTAGAATTTGGTTTTCTGTTGATCATTAGTGCCATATAAGGCTTAGTTAGGCATTTCGTAGGTACAGCTAGGTTTTGCTAGAAATATGCCACTTTATGTTACAATGGATCAGCTCTGGTTTCTGAAAAAAAAAAAAAAAAAAAAAGAAGGAAAAATAGAACATTTAGAAACGTTTTGGTGATAAGAGTTGGCCACGATTTCCACTACAATGCTTCAATTAATTGTTTCTACTTCAATCCCATATTTTAATAAATATTCCTGTTAGACTGTATTACATAGAATAATTGTTGATTTTTATGGTCTTATTATTAGGGAATATAATTGTGCCACATTAATAAATCAGATTTTTTTTATGCTAGATCAGTAAATTAGGATTTTTAATACCGTATATAAGATCTTGCGTTATTTCACCTAATATCAATTGGTTTTAGGATAGAAGTATCATGGTTACAGAGCTGCACTTTGATCTATCAATCTACATTCGACTCATTTTTCTTTCCAGCATTGATTCTTGTACGTGGATAAAACAAGATTTTCAAAATTAGTATATAGGACCTTAGGCTATAGTACATGATACTAATTAACTTTAGGATGGAACGAGTATATAGGATTTTAGGCTACACAATCTAATACCAAATAATTTTAAGATGGAACAACATCAAAATCTTAGATCAATTTAGACTAACCTATGTGTCTTTCACATAATTAGTAGGATCAATAAATATAAATTATACCATTACATAAGAGACTGAACTCAGTACTAAAGAGTTTTACCATTAATCTTAGAGCCAATCATGCAAGAGTCACATGATATTTTGGTTATAGGATTGAAATTGTACATTGATCTTTGACCTTTCAACAGCTACAAATCAATTGAGCTATGAACAGTTGTCAATCTGTTTAAATATTTCTAATTAATTATAGGAAAATGAGAAAAAGACCAAAATTGGGTGACGCTGGCTGCTCATCTCTCCATCATATGATGCGTAACTCAAGCTTGAGCAAAGTCAGCTTTGTATTTTTCAAACGAGTAAACATAAGATCTCATAGCATGCACTGTTCAAGGTCCCATATCGAATTGGTCGTTGAAATATAAGATCATTTTTTTTCTTGTCAAAATTGCTTCTTAAGGTCCATCTTCACATGGGTTAGGTGTAGGGCAAAATTCCACGATAATCTCTATTGTTTGATCGGATTTTAAAATTAATCTTTATTTTCATGTATAAAAGTCACGTTATAAGTCTTTAATATGTTTGAAAAATAATCAAATTGTTTTTTTTTTACCATTTGCATGTCAAATGTGGGTGAAAAATATAAACCGCTATGTGATATTGTATATTTTTCAACCACCTTTTGATATAAAGGTAACGAGAAAAGTTAATTTGCGATTTAAAGAAAATATTGAAAACTTATAATGTGAATTATATTTCATAACGATAGTTATTCACTTAAGGTAACGATTGGTATATTGGAATAGATTTGGGTAGGAATTAAATGAACCAAGGAATGGAATGAAATTGGGAATGGAATGAATTTGAGAATGAGAATGACATGTTTGGTATACTCTAGGAATTAAGAGTAGTAATGCGAATGACTTTTATAATATGACATAATTTCCCTTTTATTATTATAGTATTAAAAATGAGAATAAATATAAACATAATTGTAAACAATATAAACATAAATAATAATAATAATAGTAACAACAACAATAAATAATAATAATAATAATAACAAAATAAAAATAAAAAAAGTAAATAATAATAATAATAACAACAACAACAACAACAAAAACAAAAACAAAAACAAAAAAAAATAATAATAATAATAATAATAATAATAATAATATAAATAAAAATAACAATAATAATAATTATTAATAACAAAATATTATTATATTTTTAATTATTATTATTATTATTATTATTATTATTATTATTTAATCACTATTATTATTTTTTATTTTTATTTTTATTATTTTTTTATTTTATTTATTTATTTATTATTATTATTTTTATTATTTTTTTTATTTTTATTTTTTTTTTTTTTTTTATAATAATAATAATTATTATTATTATTTAATCACTATTATTATTTTTTATTATTATTTTATTATTAATTTTATTTTCATAATAATAATTATTATTATATTTTTTAATTATTATTATTATTATTGTGAAACAAATTATTTATAAAGGGTATGATAGTCAAGTTGATTCCCAAATATATGAGAATAGGTCATTCCCATGTATTTGGTCTGGAATGGCTATTCCCATGTATGTGGGAATGGGATTCCCTTGGAAATGACATTCCCAAGTTCATTCCCTCATACCAAACATAGGAATTAAAATAGAATTGGGAATGTCATTCCATTCTCAACTCATTCCCACATACCAATCACTGCATTCCCAAGGGAATCCCCTCATACCAAACATAGGAATTAAAATAGAATTGGGAATGTCATTCCATACTCAATTCATTCCCACATACCAATCACTGCGCATCTGATCAAGCAATAGAAACTACTCTTGACATTTGCCACCACATTACCAAACGAAATACTGGAAACTCCTTGCACGTGAGTATGACCAATCAATGCTTCTTTTCTTCTTTTTCCTGTTGTAGAAACTAAAATCAGATGGAAACCCAACCAAGATCTTAAAAGATAAATGGGCGGATCCAAAATCGCAGAAAAAGGCCGAGCAAAACAAGAAAAATAGGAACAGTAATCCATCTCTCGATTATTCCGACTCGCGTTCATACTACGAGGTTAACAGGAGCATGGTAAGCATCATACTTAGTTCTTATGAAATTATCCATCTACATATTATTAATTATTGTTCGGTAACGTGCGTAGGAGATAACTACAGAAAGGCTAGTGACCCACGCGGAGGTGTTTCTTGCAACACATTCGAAGGGCGAAGGAGAATCTTGTTCATACACTGACACTAACGCATTAAAGACAATGGTAATGAAATTTTTTTTAGTACATTATACATAAAGGATGCGATTTTAATGTGATAATGATAAACAATTAAAATTATTGTTTGCATGAGAGCTATAATCAACTTCTCGAACAAGCCAAGCTGAGACTCAATCAGATCCTACTGCAGCACCTATTGATCATGATGCTTTATTTTACAAGGCTGCTGGTGGGGCCCCACAAAGGGAGGGTTTATGGATTTGGTACTTTGGGCATCAACACAACTGCATTGTCAAGACGTCTCACCAGACTCGCCCCTACTTCATGCAACAAGAATTGCATGTGGCTATTTCTTAGGCAAAAGAATGAACAATGGAGGCGACAAAACAAAGAGTGCAAGAGACACAACAACAATTGGAAGCTATGCGACAAGAGAACGCACAAATGAGAGCAATGTAGCAGAAGCAGGCCGAGGAGATGAGGCTAATGCAACAACAAAACGCCGAACATATAAAACTAATGATGGAACAAATTGCTGCTTTACAGGATGTGATGCCCAAAACATCAACATAGATAGCATGAAAAATGAGGATGATAAAAATTAGAATAGTTTTAGTTATTTGTGAAACAATTTTAATTTGTGTAATATAAATATTATTTACAAATTAGTATAATATATTTTTTATTTTTATTGTTCTTTAATATTATTTTTTATTTAAAATAAATAAATTAATGTTGAGAAATATCAATGAATTGAAATAAAAAAAGTAATACAGATTTATCCGCGAATTAACTACGGATGACATTCGTCAACATTTTTCGATAGATTTGGCGATGACCTTTTCTCTGACGGTATTTTTTGACAGATTTAGCGACAAACTTTTGTCATCGCTAAAAAGTGACAAATTAGGGACTGAATTACTTCTGCACTATTTAGCGACGACTTTAGCAACCGTATTATTTTCTAGCAGTCCGTCACTAGATAGCAACAAATGTGGTAACAAACTTTTGTCATCGCCACTGTATTATTTTTGTCGCAGTCCATAGCTATTTAGCGATGAATGTGGCAAGAAACCTTTGTCGTCTCCATTTAGCGACGAATTTAACGTTTGTATAATTTCCGTCACAATTCGTCGCTAAATAACGACGGATTAGCGATAGAAACACTATTTAGCCACGAATTGATTTGCAACCATTGTTTTGTGACGAATTTGTCGCTAATTAAATTTAGCTACGGAATACTGACTGAAACCTTATGTCATCTGCTCCTGTTTTTCTTGTAGCGGTGTCTTTTAAAATTTTCAAAACTTTTTCTATTTTGTTTTATTTATTTATTACACAGAAGAAAAACAAATTGACATGTGTTGCAAATCATGATCTTTAGACGTGATCTACAAGTTAATTATCGATAGTAATTCTATTTGCATACTTTTGATCAATAATAGTTGTATGCAGGTAAAACTACTGTCACAAGTGGTAGAGTAACTATTTTGGATCTTAAATTTACTAAGGTAGAAGGAAATAATAGACACAATAAAAATTAAAAGAAGAAAGAGAACCAAAAATAAATAAATATATAAGAATAAAATTAGATGAGAAAAGGAATATTTACGTTAATGTTGCCCTGTAGATTCCAATAATAAACTAAAGCATCTCTTGTAGTCATTAAAAGATATATGAATATATAAAAAATGCTCCTTTTTTTTTTACAAATAATTCAAAGGTATTAAGTAATACAAAATAAATATTAGAGGAAAAAATATATACTTTATAAGTCAAGACGGCAAATTGTTATTAATGTTAGGTGAATATAATTTTGCCCACAATGTTTACTTTGTGTTAGTAAATTCCTCCATGTTTTAGATGACAAAAATATTTGTTATTGCCATTATAAAATATACAAATATAAGAATGTCCCTTTTCTTTTGCCTATTAAATCAAAAAGGGCTAAGTGATACAAAATAAATATGAGAGGGAGAAATGTTACATAGTATATATATTAAAGAATTAAAACGATAATAAACTAAAAAAGAATATACATATTAGGAGAAAAAATGCTATATTGTTTATATAGTGTAACATTTTCCTTAAAGTTTTATTTCTTGTATGAATTTTTTAAATTTATAAACAATTAAAAATAGAAAAATAAACATTAGATATAAATAGGGGTATTTTTGTACATTTGTATAATGCTACTTAATCACTAGGAGCTAGGGGCATTTTAGCTAACTAAATCGAGTAAATGGGTTAAGTAATAAAAATAACCATCAGTGAGTAAAATTGATATTGTATATATATTACAGGGGTAAAGTGATATAAATCTAATATTTTATGATTAATGGATATGTAAAATACCATTTTTTTCAAAAGTTTGAGCACTTCTATTAAATATTTTGAAGTTTAGGCCCTTAATATTGGATCAAGTGCACACTCTTAGTTTCACATTCAACCATATTTGGACTCTAAAATTACCCTTTTCCTAAAATATCAAATGAATAATTTAGTGATGAAAAAAGTTTTTTGGCCCTAACTAAATAAATGAACTTTCATATCTTGAATCTTTTTGATATAAGAGTAAGTGGAATGAGTTGTTAGGGGATTACTTAGGATAACTTAGAGTTAAATGGGACAAAATTATCACAATGTGAACAAAGTAAACCAAAATCTAAAAAACAATGGAGATATAAGTTACACAGAGTTTTTGGTAAATGCAACTCGATCCTCCACAAGTGAAGGAAGTGCGAAAATCCACCATCATCAGATGTAATAGAATACAAAAAGTTTGGCGAACTCTCTATAAATCATTTTTTTCAATCTCACAATGAACAACAATCATACAAAAGGAAGGCAAACTCTCTATTTATAGATGTATGAATTTGGTTCCTATTCCAAGTTGGTTGACTCTCTAGTCTTTACTTGAAAATAAATTAATATGTTAGAGCCTATATTAAGAAGAAAAAGGTCAAAGAGAGTGAAAAACTAAATGCTATTAGAGTTCATTCACATTATTCATATTAACCTTCGCAAGAGGCATAGGTAAAGCTATTCTTGGGACAAGGGAGACCATCTCCCATTCCTAAGTTTTTGAATTCTTTTACTTCCCTACTTATTTCATGCTTCCAGATTCTATTTGTAATGCCCCGACCCGTATACCTACAAAGGCTAAGGCCGGAAAGAGACATTCATAACTTGTAAATCTATAAATTGAAAGCTTAACAACCTATATATCCATTTTTATATTCCATCAAAATTCAAAAGTCAACCAAGCCATCGGCCTTAGAAAAGGAACCATAATTAATTACATATGTACAAGACCTCGAAACACCTGTTCAAACGTAAGAGCTAACCAACAATCAGGTTTCTAGGCCTCAAAAGAATATAAGTATTTAGTTACATTAGAGTTGTCCAAAAGAATAATTTATACATCATTTATATCTCAAGTACATCAACAAGTAGTGATCACATAAAGCAGAAGTCCTCGGGATCACACCAAGGAGTTCTGTCGTCATCTTGAGTAGCCTGCTCAGGCTCAATCTCACCTGAAATGTGAAAAGAGGGGTGAGCTAGATCCTCACGTATAGCTCAATGAGGGTGAGCAAGAAAGGTTTTCGTAAATGTTTTTTTTCTTTTCGCAAACGGTTGATAAAACATGTCATGCATATATCAACGCAAAAATATCCTTAGCCCAAGTCTTCAATTAGAAATGAGATGGTCGAGATATACCGGCAAACCCGAAGGTCTCGTCACTTCCTCTATTAACAATGGGAGGGTCGAGATATACCGGCAATTCCGGAGGTCCCGTCACTTCCTCCATTAACAATGGTTATAACCGCCGCGCATATACAACTCAAATGCTTTTGTAATTATCAATGGATGTTAAACAATCAGATAGTATTTATGCATGTACAACACTTGTGGAGTTTCAAGTAATTCCAAGTATCATGGGATAGAGAAAAGACATCAATAGACTACTTAAAACGACAAGCAAACGCAAACACAAGCAAAACTATGGATTTCTTGCAATGTTTCTGCATTAGCCTAACTTAGGAGACAATTATACCTATGTTCCCAAACTCCAATACATCTAATTTTGGTATAGAATCGAATCTTATCTAATGTAGATAACTCTAGAATCAAACGGAACTCAATTCGGAGTTGAATTGAGTGAGATATGGCCTCCGGAAAAATATCGCGCGAATCTGTCAAAAAATCCGGACGAGTCATCCGGTCGAGTTACTCGACCGGATGGAGCATTTTACACACGAATTTGACTTGTTTTTGCTCCAAACTTAATTTTTCAAGCTCATTCTAAGTAGACAACTAAACTCAACCATAAACCACATTAAACCATAAGTTTTCTAGCTCCTAAACTCATACAACTCAATTACAATACCAAATCTTCTCAATATTCAACTTGGCACCCAAGTTCAAAACTCCATTTTTTCTTCTTCCAAACTACCAACAACTCAAGCATACTCCACACACATAATACTTCATTTAACTCATATTACAACTTATCATAATCATCAAAAGCATAGGAGATAAGTTCAAGCCAAGGAAATCACAAACCCAACACCTTGAAACCCTAGTTTGAACATACTAAACTCAAATTTACCAAACAAGCTTGTATCTATCATCATCATGCTCAATATACATATATAATACATAATCATGAACCATATGATCTTTACAAAACATTTTGAAAACATCCCTCACCTTGTTCAAGAGTTTGAATGTACGCAATGGTGCAAGCAAGGCTTAGAAATGCAAGAAGTTGAGTTGAAAATGCTATGTACTAGTGTGATTCTTCCTCCCCTCCTTCTTCTCTCTTGTCTTGGTTGAGTTCTCTAGTGTGTGTAGAGATTTTGTGTGTGTTGAGTGGTGTAGTGTGTGTTGTAGGGATTTGGTGTGTGTTTTGTGTGTATTATGTGTTGATGGAATAATATCTAAACCAAAAGACCACCTTGCCCTTGCAACTTAATGCTATTATTCCATGTCATTCTAGTTGTAATCTAATTGCTTTAGTTAGCTAGCATACGAATTGGAACCCAATTATAGGACATCTAATTTACTCAAATACACGTTAATCAATACAATGCACGTAAATCGAGATAAATTATCTTAAAACAATATAAATGCACATAAATCAATATAAAAGCATACAAAATAATTTAATTATGTATGATATGGCCTATATGCATATGTAGTCTCAGGTTGGGCTTTACACTATTAGTTTTCCCATTGAATTGAAAACATTGAATTAATGTTTATTAATTGCAAAACAAGATCCAGGAAATTCTTATTTGTCCTGCTACTTCAAAGTTTTATTTTTCATGTTTACCATTTACCTCTTTTGTATCTAATCGAGATTGATATAGGTTGAAGTTTCTACCATTCTCAATGATCAAAGATACCCTTGTTTTAATATTAGCAAAATCATAAATTTTGAAGATGAAATTAAATAGCAGTTGAAAGAGTTCTATAAGTGGATGCTAGAATTAAATCCAATGTGTTTTGATATTTTTTATGAATTAGTGGCGAGTGCATTCTTCTACTTCATAATGTGGTTTATATCTTCATAATGACCCTAAGTTTATTGTCCTAAGGAACTTTGTCTGGAAATCAAACTTCTTGAGTTAGTTCCTTCTCTTATATATTCTTCCAGTCTTCTTTTATTCAATTTCATGAAGCATCTTTAATAAAAATATTAACAAATAATTTGCAGTTTCCTTTAATTTTTGACATTTTAATTGTAATTCAAAATAAGAATTTTAGAAAAAAAAAATCTCTCTTGTGTCTCAATTTTATTTCAACCAATGTCCTTTTTTCCCATAAATATTATCTTATTATAAAAATTATGATAATGTTTGAACTATCATGCTCAAATTATCCCTTTAACAAATTGATCAAACTAGTGCGTACCACAATTGTATAACATCAAATATTATGTTTTTTTAATTACACAAAGTTGGATCAACCTTTGAAACCTATTAATTTGGCTCACCTTTTGGAATGAAATTTAATAGGAAAAAAGTTTATTCTTTTAAAAATAACAAAGAATAGAAATTTTTGAAAATGATGAAAATAAAAAAGATACAATGATTGGGATGAGAAAGTATTTTCCCCTTAATATGTCATTACTCATTAGACTATAATCACAATTTCTATTAGTGGGCTTAAGATAGAGATGTGAAATATGTTGAGGAAAGTTAGGAACGTGTTATTTTGTAAGTGTGAATATGTGGGAAGAGAGATGGAAAGGGGACAAAGAGAGAATGAATTAAGAAGTTACCCATCGTTGCACGAAGCATAATTGGGTACAAGTCTTGATATTATAAGTGATTAGATATTATAATATTTGCATATGAGATATATAAAATATGAAAAAAAAAACTCATAAAAAATAAAGGGTTTAGGAAGATAATGCCTAAAACTAGATTGTTGAAAATAAAACATTTTGTGCATCCATATAGCAATAGTTTTGAACAACAAATATCCAAAATATGCAAAAGATCTTAATGAAGAAGATGACTCAACATATAATTAGTATGCACATAGAATAATAAATAAAATTTTATGGACAATTTTCCCTGAAAGACATTGAAAGGGGAAATTAAAAATTTAAAAGACAATGGTACATCTATTATTTGAATAAGGTGATAGGCAAAAAACAGAAAGAAGAGTAAGGTGCGTGAGTAATTAAGATTTTGGAAAGATGAACCAAAAGTTAGACAATAAATTTAGCTAGCTCTTAGTTATAATTTAACATAGTTAGCTCTCAATCAACCAAATAGGTTAAGCGAGTCATTTTTCTTCATTTCTTTCCTTAATTAAGGGTCTACAATCTAAATTTATGGCAAGTAATTCCAATCGCGAATGGTGCTTTGCATTGTAGTTCTTTATTTGAGCTCAAAGTGATGATCTTATTTGAATTTCTCTTTTTTGCCAATGATATGAACATAAAATAGTGGAAGTATGCAATTACCAAAATGCCCAAAGGGAAAATGGAAACATTAACCATCAAGACACTTGTCACAAAAATATAGCACAAGGACTGTTGGGGACCACTAAAAAAGATTCTCATGCATTACTATACATAACACAAAGAAAGTGGCTGAAAGGTAACTAATTCATTTCATTGCTAAATTTGTCATTACTTATTGGGTTTACATCCGAGCCAACTTACTAATTCTCTCATCCGAAAAAGAACGCAGAAAATAACCCTCGTTGTCCCTTTTTTTTTGCCTCTGTAGGTCCTCAGCTCAGCTCAGCAAATTGCACATCCAACAGCCAACAAATCGAGATCTTTAATTGTGTGTAATATGTTTTTTAAGTATATCATTACACTTGAACCTAAATAGGTGGGTATAAATATATGACTATAACAACATTGAGTTGGTGTATTTGAATTTTTCTGTTACTTTTTGCCTCTTTTAACGTAACCATGATGATAATATTCTGATAAAAAGCAAACTACGTTTATATAGTAGTAGTATTATTAGTCATATGTACTTGGTTCGTACCACTAAACTTTTGGTCAAATGGTATATTTCTTATTATAAGTGTAAGAAGTTGAAAAATTAATTCTCGTAAATATGTGTTATACGACTTAGACCCTTCTTGAATAACAATAATAAAAAAAAGGTACTTGATTCATATTATTGTATTACATAATTTCCTGAATTTATGCCTAAAGATCCCGGAGCTCATGAATCTTATGCCCGCAAGAGCAAGATAAGAGCACATGAAAAAAGGCTCGAAAGATGCTTCAATTTGTCTCTATTATCCAATTAAAAAGCAATGTATGATTGAATTACTAAGTTGGCAAATAAATATTCTTAAAATTCGAGTATGCTTCATAGCGCATCACTACCCCCACGATATATGTGTGGGGTAAATTTACTATGATCTTATATAAGATGAGTTTTTGGTCATTAAAAAAAAAGAAGATAATATTAAATAATTATTCTTAAAATGGTTTCTCATCTTTTATTCTTTTTCCATCAAGAGTCGAAACTAATGTGGGATGTAATTAAAATCAGTTAGGCCCAATAGTTGATACAAGACAAAGTTGACTAATCAATCTACACATTGATCGATATTATATAGTAAGTACGCTCATATTAACCTCTAAATAAGCAACCTCTAACTTTATATATGCCTCAGATCAAACGGTTCTCCTTTTTCTTCCACGCATCAAACGGGTCAAAATCCTCTATGCCATAAGCGCAGGAAACACAGGTTTCATAGTTAAGTAATCGACCAATCTAAGCTTCCATAAGAATTTCCGGATCACAAGCACGTGATTCTCACGTGACCATTCTTCATTTGAAAGCGAGAACGTACTGCTAGCTAGTTGACACTCTGATCACACCCCGTGTGAACAACTGAAAATGGTGGGAACGTAACGGTTGAAAAACCATTCTCTCTCTCTTTATTTTTTATTTTTTTATAATAATAGAGCTGAACCGTGATTTGAATTTGAAACTTTTAATTTTTACACGTCGTTATCCAACCATCCAACCAAGATAATCCATTTTCAAACTCTTCTTTTTCTTTATATGAAGACTAAGATGCAGACTTTACACACGCATATGCACACACTGAAAAACACACACTAGTAGAAACTTGCATGGTCAAGAAATATACTCATTAGCTGATCATTACTTTCACATTGTTCTTTTCTTGTTAGTGTTAAGTAACATTCTTTTACGTTGATGTTAAAGAAAAAAGTGCAAGGATGAAAGGAGAGAAGCTTAAGATTATCCTTCAACTTACTCTACTGCTCTTTTCTTGTAAGTGCTATCAAATGTCTGTAATTCTTGTTTGTTGAATGCTTTCACGTTCACTATGTTGCATTTTAGAATTTCTTTAGTTGAACTATGACATGAGTGATCGTTAATTAGGCCAACTCCAATAGTGTCCTTTTTACAAGTTAGTGGTTGGGCTTTGAATAATTCAATAGTCGAACTCCACTAGTTGAGTTCTCACGTCATCTAAAAAAAAAAATTCCAACGTCTTTATTTTTTTTCTTATAATAGGGAGCCAAACAGGTCAGGAGCCCCTCTTTTCGTTCATTCTAACAACACTCCGTATTTTAGGAATTCCTATTTTAGTTTTACTTTAACAACACTTTCTACGTACACAAAAAGTAAGGAGCCATTTTATCGCTCCCTATATTTGTTTCAGCCTGATAGGCGAGCTGTTGCAGAGAATTTTTGGAATTTGGCTTCCTAAAATGGCTAAAGAGCCATCCTAGAGAGCGTCTTGGAAATTACCTAAATTGCTCTTTTAGATGAAATTGTTATTTACTCATGCATGTTGTAACTCTATTCCTCCTGGAATGTAATGCAGATTTGAGTTTATTGATTTTACTATAATGTTCTGACCCGTGTTTTCTTGCCTAGAACATTGTAATATCCACTATTATTGTAATATCCCGTAAGGATCATGTGTTGAGTTTATAATGACTTAAGTTCACTATTATTGTCACCATGGATTTTAAGTATTTTTGGTCGGTTAATGAGGCTCAAGTATTGACAAATTAATAGTTGAATTTGGGTCATTATAGAAATAGTCCGTGCTCTGGAGTCCCTTCCAGGCAGACCAGAGAGAGATTGAAACTTTGGGTATGTAGTAATTTGAAATTTGTAAAGACATACAATTAAGATGAACAGTACGCTTTCACTATAGGCTTAAATAATTAAGTTCATTAGTGATGATTAATCACTTTAACTTTAGGTAGGACTCCATAGCCTCTGACTTCAGTCTCCAGGTCCAATCAATAATTATCATTCTTATGGAATGTGTGTGTGTGTGTTTTTTTTTGGTTCCTTTGTGCTTATTACATAATAAGATAGATAGTGGAGTCCAATGCTTTTTTTGTTCCAACTTTTTTTTTGGTTATATTAAGCAAGAAATAGAAGGTCATTATATGATCAAAGTGTTGGTAAATCAAAATGCTACTGTAACATAAAAAATCCACTCACCCCCAGTCTTCTAATTATATGACTAGTAAAATTAGTTTTAAGTATAAAATAGTGGAGTCCCAGAGTTTAACCACCAAGTTCGGGATGGATAATTTGTGGTAAGATGCTGAAAAGGCATTTTTTAAATGGTTGCTTTAGTACCTAGAGCCTTTCAGTGGCATGTTTTGGTCCCATTAGTCTTTAATTATATCGTTTCTAATCAATTCATCTTGTTACATTTCTATATTTGCACTTCTGTTGAACTAAGTGATTGACTCTAGGCTGAAGTGAGAAAATAGAAGAATAATCAATTCTGTATGCAGCAGGAGGATGGAAAATTAGAACAAACTACAAAGATAAGATTATCGAGTTCTTGGTATGATAGACTAGAAATCAACAGAATTATTCTTGCCTTGTTTTTCTGTATTAGTATCTGTTCTCTGGATCTCTCTGAAACACTGGAAATGCATGAAAAATGCCAGAATTATTAGTTGTTTCTGTATTAGTTAGAATTCGCACATTTTAATCTGAGCACATAATTTCAGTGCCGCTTCTGTGAAAGAAGTGTTAAAGGTTTAGAAATCAGATTGTTTTAAGATATGCTATTGCTATGTACTAGCTAGATAACGCAGTTTGTTTTTTGAATGTTTCTGATTTATTGGTTGGTCTTGGGCAATTGAGCTTTAAGACAATTGTTTGTGTGTTGGAAAATTAGAATAGACTATTACAAAAGACAAAATATTTTTGTGTTGATATGCATCAGTGCATTATTTCAGACATTTCCAGTTGGAGCATATAAGCTTCCATGAGTGCAGGCTCAATCTTGTAACAAAATCTCTTCAAATTCTGTGCAGGTTGTCACAAGACTCTTTGCAGCCCGTACACTGATAGAGTTCGTTCCAATGTAATGGAAATGAAGGATGCCACTGCTTCTCCTAGTATTTCTCCAAGCGCGGATCCCCAACCGCTTTACCCTGTCACACCTTCTCCTATGATTCCATACACATATAATGGTGTCCCAAAGTTATCAGGTATCACAGACATGTCCTTTTGTCGCTATTTTCTCAGAGACCAGATCTTTTCTTTTGGTGCTAGAAGCCACATGTTTCTTGTTTTGACGCCGTCAACCTCGGTTTTAAGAACATTTCTTGAAACCCTTACATTACAAAGATTTGATCATTGATCGATAAGATAGACATTGTCAATGGAAAGGTTAAAGTTGTGTATTCTGCTCATTCAGAAATCGAAAAGAATCCAATTCGAGCATGTTTCCGATTCCCCAGTCCCTTTGTGATTTTTGTTTGTTCTTATATCGAACCTCCCAAAGACAATCTAAACCACCTAACTGACATACTCTGGTAGAAATTATATGGTACCACCATGAAATAAATTAATCACATTGTTTTGTATAGAAATTATGCATAGAAGTAGAAAGTTAATTTTAAATTTCACTTACACTCAAATTTACTTATACAGTTTCTTTGTTAGCAATTTATGTAGGATCCAACTTCTCTAAATTAGCATATGCCGTTAAATGAAATTGCTTAACGAGCTTTTTCTTTATCAGGACATTGTCCGTGGAATTTTTCAGCCACTCAAAGTATTTTGAGGATGACTGCCACAGACTGCTGGTCGCCGCTTGCTCCATACTTGGCAAATGTCGTATGCTGTCCTCAGCTTGAAGCAAGCCTAGTAATTCTACTCGGGCAGTCTGGTCATCACTATGGGAAGCTTGCATTGAATGCAACTCAAGCTAAATACTGCCTTTCAGATATTGAACAGATCCTTGGAAGTCAAGGAGCCAATGAGAATCTTCACGAGTTATGCTTACTTCACCCATCCAATCTCACAGAATCTTCTTGCCCTGTCCTACGTGTTGATGAGATCGAGACCATCATAGATTCGTCTACTCTGTTGGCTGCTTGTGAGAAACTTGATCCTGCAACTGAGTGCTGCAACCAAGTCTGCCAGAATGCCGTATCCGACGCTGCAGAAAAGATAGCTTTAAGAAACTACAGTATGTCAAATGTTAAGACCACTCAGCTCTTGCCTGGGAACTCAACTTCTTTAAATGATTGTAAAAGAATCATTCTCAGATGGCTGGCCAGTAAACTTGATCCTTCTTCTGCAAATAAAATCCTCAGAGGACTTTCCAGTTGCAATGTAAACAAGGGTAAGTGTGTTAAGGTAAGAGAGGACTCATTTGCATTATGTTCTCACAATCAATACCATAATCTGAAATGTAGGACTTACAATGGTATGAAGTAGAAGGTAACTTCACCACATAGACTCCTAAGACGCTCGGCCAAATGCAACCCAAGACATTTTCGACTTTTACTATATTTTGAACAATGTTTCACTTTCTTTACTGACATGTTACTTTCAAATAATACTCCTAAAGCTACTAACCTTTTTTTCTTTTTCGTGTTACTGTTAGAATGTCCACTGGCTTTTCCGGGCATTGAAAATGTGTCAAGAGAATGTGGGAATGTGATAAGTAATCGGACATCTTGCTGCCTTTCCATGGAGAGTTACCTGTCTCACTTGCAAAATCAGAGCTTCATTACTAACTTGCAAGCTTTAAGTTGTGCAACATCACTTGGCATAATGTTGAAGAAAGCTAATGTCTCCAGCAACATTTATAATCTTTGTCATGTTAACCTTAGGGATTTCTCTCTTCAAGGTTAGTGGTCATTGAGTTGCCGGTTTAAAATTTTCAGCCTTTCCTTTAATGCTTAAAATTTACTAACATGCTTCTGGGGCTTCTTGCTGTTGAATTGTTTATCATCTGGGAATCTATCGATCGCATTAAACCAGTGGACTCAAAAGGTAATGATTAAACAAGAAATCAGAACGAGCATATCCTATTTTGTTGAATTTAAGTTTTATTTGCTAATGCTGTAAGACAAAATTCTGCATAATTTTATTCTCTCTTTTAATTTATGGGATTATGAATGTGGTTTGGCAAATTTACGTGTTACTAATTCAGTGATTTTTCTTTAGACTCTGGCTGCCTCTTGCCAAGCTTGCCAACGGATGTAACCTATGATAATACTTCCGGGGTTGGTTTCATTTGCGATCTTAATGACAAAGTTGGAGCTCCTTGGCCTAATGGTTCTTCTGCTGATGCTTCTTCCTGCAAGACAAGTATGCCAAATTCTGTGTTAATCTTTCTTTAATTATCTTCACAAAAATTTAGCTTTCTGGAGGAAAAAGAGCTACTTATTGAAATCTTAACCTCTACTGAACTGATGTTTCGTACGTGTTTTTTTTTTTTTGTTATGCTACATTAATGATTTTCTTTTTCTTCATTTTTGGTTCCCTTGTAAAGCTTCTGCAGCAGTTGGCAATCTTCCAGAACTATCCAAGGCCACATCTGATCAGAGTGGTAAGTCACTTTCTGCAGATTCTAAATCTGTTTAGATAAAAATGAAGAAAAGAGTTTCTATTTCTGGAGAGTGATCTAAACAAACTTTTTGCTCCTTTGTAAATCTCTGCCGGCACACATATTTTGAGCTTGCACTTTTGTGTCCTAGCACGTACTTCTAACAAAAGGAAACAAATAGCTCATCTGTAGTGTTAAAAATCATGAGATTTTATTCTAAAACCAATTGGTGCTAGAAGGAGTTGCCCATGATTTTATAAAGTAGTCTTTGAGTTTGTAATTTTTCTATGCTAAAAGTATCTTCCAACACTCTCCTCACGTGTACCCCAGTGGAAACTAAGAACCAAGAACTTGGCATTGGGGCGCGCGTGATTCTTAACAGGTAGAAAAATAAGCAATTTAGCCATTGTAGCTATATAATTCTTAAGAGTTAAGCTTTATATTAAGTACTAAGATCATACATCTTTCACATTATCAAATGAAGTTTGTCTTCTCTTATTATGTAAGACTGTTCAATGGCAGACCTATGTGGTGATGTGCACACCCTCAACTTGAAAAAAAACCATTATATTAAATATTTTCGTTGTATGAGTGCACATCCTGACCTCTCTCACTGCACAATTACATACCTTTAGCTGGGTGCTTAGGTCCGCCCCTGAGACTGTTAATGAATGTCTGCTAATTAAAGGATTGCAATCAGCTTGGTGGAAAGCTTAGCCTTGTTCTTGTTTTCAGATTAAGATTCTATATCTATACACTCTACATACATTAGGATAACATATAAGCAAAACATATTTCGGTGCTCAAACATTGCATTGATCATAGGACTTTCAAAGTCTCATATGAATTTATGATCATGAAAGATGAACTATTCACTTGGGGCCTCATTAGAAAGATCAAGTATTATAAATCTTGTAGATTTTGTTTCCTTTCTGGCCGTTTTGCCTCCTTTTTATGCTTCAAGTAATGACGAAAGATTGAAAACTAAAGGCGGGTGGTATTTTTAAAAGCACTCTAGAAGACTTAAGAAAAGATATTCAGCATGCTACCAGTCCGATCTAGCTTCCCGGTAGACCAAATCAAGTAGATAGTAGATCTCTATTGCTACTCGTGTAATCACCTCTCACGAGGTTGAAGCTGAGCCAAAATCTGTCCCACTAACCTAGTCGATTAGGAGAACAGCTAGGTCACTACAGGGTATACTCTTCCTCATGTTTCATTATGATCCTCATCTGAAGGTCTTACCAAGTATTACCAGATTGCTCTTCACTTATTCAAGTGTCAGCAATGTCATTTGGTCGTACCTGTCTCTTTTCGTGCCTAGAAAGATTAATTTATTGGCAAAGGGGGATGAGATCGCTGATGCCGACCACCCTCTCTGGATTATAAACGTGCCTTGAGGATTGATAAAGAACTCAGTGGATTATGTTATGACATCAGATTCTAAATTATCAGTTCCCAAGTGCTATCTCCATATGGCGACCAGTTTGATTATAAATAACTTAAATTGCTACAACCCCGCAACCTCTCAGAAAAAAAGAAAGTAAACGAAATCTGTTTCTGGACTTGCATTTCTGTTTATTCCAGCCTCACAATGAAGTGTGAATGCATAGTTTGCTCTTTGGATAAGTTTGTTTCTCAATTGTTCTTCTTTGTAAGCATCAGTGCTCAAGTACGACGAATTTCATTCATCATTCTAATTGTTTCTTAAAACTTGCATTTTCATGCATTGCAGGACTCTACATTAAAGATGAGAAGATACACCTGATCCTTGCCTCTTTCATCATCCTCATTTTGCTTGTATAGTTTGTAACATTGCAGTTGATTCTTTTGCAAATCAGAAGCCATAGCTGCAGTTACTTTACTATTTATTTGAATTTAAAAACACCCTTTAAGAAATCAATTGTTTTCTTGATTGGACATAACAGATGTAAGTTGTGATTCTGTTAAAGCAGTACCATCGGTTTGTAATTCTTCATTGTATTTATGCAATAAATATTGTACATAGAATCAATAGTTGTTATTGTTGTTTAGTTGTTCTTTCTTCATTGATTCCAAGTCGCTTTAGAATAGTAGATTGGTTGATTGTTTGATCCCTGTTCTTGTGATAACAAATATACCCATTTAATTTACAGGTGACAAAGTAGTTGATTCTATATGTCTTAGAAGTCCTTTCATAATGTTATAAGATTCAATGATGGTGAATTGATAATATAGTTATGATGAAATTTGTGGATAGTTCACGAATAGATCTCCAATCAATCTCCCTTGTAATGTATAGTACATTGCTGAGTTTATAAGTTTAAGTAAAGCTAAAGGGAAAATTTTACAAATAGTCCCTACTGTTTTTCTTGTTTTTCAACTTAATCTCTATTGTTTAAAGTTAGCCAATATGGTTCCCATTGTTAAAAATTATATTGATTTTAATAGTAAAACTATGAAATGTCTAAATTACCCTTAGAGAATTTTACAAATGGTACCTATTGTTTCCTTTGATTTCAACTTAGTCTGTATGGTTTGAAGTTAGCTTATATAGTCCTCATTGTTTCTAAAAAAATTATCAATTTTGTCCCTACCTTGGAATCTGTATCATATTCATTCTTATAGGGTTACAAAATCTTCAAATTATTCGATAGTTGAAGACTCGTCTTAAAGAAAGGAGACAGAGGTTACAGGAGGATCATCTGTTGCAGACGAAGCTCTTGACCTAATACAACGCAGTTGAAGTACCCGTCACCCTACAGATCTCAATCTAGCGATGGCATGGCATACTTTGAGGGAAGTGAACAAACATGCGCTGCAAGTAAGCATCAGTGCCTGGAGATTGAACAACAAAGAAAATTATTAACTGGAATTTATCCTTGTTACAAAGAAGGCTCTAAGAGCCATGCCATCAAAAACAGACCCAACAAAAGAGTCTGCCACCCTTTCGAGGGCATTAATCACTTTGAGCGATCTACTTAGACATAGCATTGAATGAATGTCACCAAATCTCATTATTTAAGAAAGTAACCAAAAACACTCATTTACGTCAAGTGAATTCTCATTTCCATTTGGATAGTCCATGTTACAGAACGCATATAAAGCTATACATATACACACACACATGCGCACTCGTGCGCACATACACACACACATATATATACCACTATTTGAAAAGCAGACACGAGTGACGGAAGATTTCTGTCGCTATTCTGTTGCAAAACAAAGGTCGCAAAAATTTCTATCGTAAAATAGCATCTATGTTGATAATTCGTCTCTAAAAAGCGACGGGAAAATTCCCTCGCCAAATTCATCACAAAATAGCGATGGATCGTGACGAAAATAATATTGTCGTCAAATCAATCGCTAAAAAGCGATGACAAAAGTTCGTCACCAAATTCATTACAAAATAGCGACAGACCATGATAAAAAAAATATTGTCACTAAATTCATAGCTAAAAAGCAATGACAAAAGTTTATTGCCAAATCCTTTGGAAAATAGCGACGAACAAAAGATCGTCACTAAATCTATCACAAAATAGTGACGTGAATTGTCTGTAACTAAATCTATGACTAAATCTGTAATAATATTTTTTGATTTAAATATATTAATCTTTTTTAATATCACTATGTTGATATTTTGTATATACATTTATCTATTTCAAATGCAAAAATATTATCAAATAACAATAAAAGTGTAATAATCAAATGCAAAAATATTATTCAATAACAATAAAAAATAATTTTATTACACAAATTTATAAATACAAAACATTTATTTTACAGAAATAAAAATTATTTCACCAATAACTAAAACTCATTGTTCTAATATTCATACCACAAAAAACTAATGCGGGCTACAATAAAAGTATCTAATCGTTAATAATTAAAACTAATTGTACAAAATAATTAATCTTTAATTATAAAAATAATTGCACAATATCGGATTTGTCTGGGCTTCAACCTCGCATTCTTGGAGAAATTAAAAAATCGGAATGTGGCAATGAAGGCGTTTGACGATGACAAAAATCATGTTAATAAGTATAGAAATAAAACAAACAAATAAATAAAATCTAAAACTTAAAAAAAAAAATAGAATCGTATAAAAATCACAAACATATATACATATTTTTAAATTTATAATATATATATAACAAAATATAAATAAAAATCTAAAAATTAAATAAAAAATAAAAAAATATATTAAAACAACAAATATGCATATATTTCACTATATTTATAATATATATACATAATAACAAAACTAAAATAAAACAAAATTTGAAAATTAAAAAAGACATAAAATCATATTACAAGCACAAAATATACATATATTTACAATATCAACAATACATATATACACATATGCATAAATAACCACAAAAAATGAAATTAAAAAAATAATAAAACCATACTCAAATAACAAATACACATAAATATGTTATATAAGATATAATATATACATACATATATATAAATATATATATATATATATATATATATATATATACATATCATAAAAATGGAGGACACTTGTAAGAAAAGAGAGAGATAAAAAAGCCAAATGAAGTCTTAAAAATGGGTGTTAGGGGTAAGGAAGAGAGCATTTGAGGTTGGGGGAGATTTGTTTTCTTTTTCATTCAAATAAAATGTTCCACTAAAATATTTTTTAAAACTTTGGTGATGGAAATTCGTCACCAATTTTTAACGGGTGATAGAATTTCGTTACCTATAAAGAACCTGGTAGCGTGCCAAGTTCCTATAAGGGACCAAGGGTTCGCTGCCACCTTTGGTCCCAATAAATGGTACTTGGTTGCCAGATCCATCGGTCCACTAAAATTAACCGATGGTCCGTTGCCACAGGGTAGCGAACCATTGGTTCCTGATAAAACATAAAAATAAAAATACCCCCAAACTAATAGCGACGGACCGTCCTTCATCAATTTGCGACAGACTAAGTTGGTATGTTGTTATTTAGCAATTGACCAAGTTGGTTTGTCTCTAATTTAGCGACGGACCAAGTTGGGCCATCTCTAATTTAGCGACAGACAAAGTTGGGTTGTCTTGAATTTAATGACAGACCAAGTTGGTTTGTCTCTATTTTTTTCCTTTTTGGTTGAAGTATTTTGGTGTGCTGCCGCAAGCAATCAAAAATAAAACCTATACTCCTAAAGATAGATGTAGTAGTGCGAGCAAGGATCGTTCCTACAGAGAGTATCTAGCCTAATTTTATGCTACGTGAACAAGGTTAGGGGAAGGGTTTGAGTTTAATGTAAAAAAAATAATAAGATAACTAAAAAGCAATTCAAATTAAAGTGTCGAAATTAATCAAAAGAACAAATATTGATCTAAGTCAACATCCACTATCGTAATCTTGTAAGTGATCATTGATGCAAGTATATATCAATTCAAACTTTAAATATTCACTGTTGGGATTATTTTCCTATCCCTCCTTAGTCGTAGTTAATCAAAATACATGTGACCTAATTAACCTTTACCACTAAACAACCAAAGACAAGCGCTAAATGTTTAATCTAGTAGAAGCCTTAAGAATTAGAGAGATCAATGAAGCTAAGCAACATAAGCACAAACGGTTGCATTTAATTTAGTCGAACGTTCTTTTTAAGATCTAATAATCTCTAACGCAGCAAATCATTAAATCCTAGTCATTTCGCAAGTTATCAAATAATTACAGATTTGATATCTAACTTAGCAGTGTATTATAATGAATAATAAACTAGTTGGTCACCCTAACAATTAAACGAGAGAATTATGTAAATAACACAGAAGAACATTCAATACTTAAAGCATAAATTGAACAATTTTTTTTATTTTTATTTTTAAAAAGATTTTATTGCCACAACCAAAATAAACTCAACAAAGAGGGAGAGTGGGACTAACCTGCCCCTAACACCCAACTATCTAATAAGGGGACAAAACCCCCTTATTTACAAAGAGACCTATCCTTTGAACGTATACAATTGAACAATAGAAACTGATTATATCTCACAATTTTCTTGATTCTGAGGCTTCAATTTTCTTTGACCAAGAATAAAAGCTTAGCCACGCAAGGTCATAAAGAAATTTCGAAGAAGAAGAGGGGACAGAGAGAGAAGGTCAAAATCTTATGATTTTTCTCTTATTTATGGTTTGTGAAGCCTACAAAATCTCTTAAAATAACGGAATCCTAATCTAAATAGAATAAGAAAAATATTAAAAGTAAAGTAAAATCCTAATATAACAAGGAAAGTCTTAAATTAGCTAGAATAGTCCTAATATAGTTAGGAAAACTAAAATAGCTGGAATTTTCTTGCACCACCTCTTCCACCATCTACTAGAAGCTTCTAGATAAGGAACATTCCAGAACATCAAACAGTGAAGGTGCTGCAACGTCACGTCTGATTTTGACCTTGATTCAGCTAGTATCTCTCAAAACTCAAAACATGAGAGTTGAAGATCTTTTTCTTGGCTTTCCACAACATCTTGAATCGTCTCAATCGGATCTTGGATGAGAGAGTTATGCCTAGAAAACAAAACAATGTCGAAACTGTCCAGAATTACATGATTTAGCTTCGTTTTGCTCTTAATGCCTCCATTTGCATCCTAAATCAAAATATAAGAATAATAAGTGCATTTAGGCATCAAATAAGTATAAAATATTAAACATTAAAGGAGAAAAATAGGACATTTTGCCCTCTTATCATATTTAAAAACAACACTACATGTCCGTTTGAAGTATAAAAAAATTCAATTTTTATCTTTCATCACCATTTTCTTCAACCATGTTTCAAAAAGTAGTAGACCAGACAAATGTAAAGATACTCCTAAAATAATACGAATAACAAATTATGATTTCAACAAAGTCGTGAGGCCATTGCTTGATTTAAATGTTCCACGAAAAGAAGATGGTTACATTTCTGTAGCTCAAGAACATCAACTTTTTTTTTCTTCTAAAAGCAAGGAGTGATTCCATTAAAAGTAACCCAAAAATATGTACAATATTACATTCCTCTCAGGGATAACTATCTATATTTACTTTTATCTAAGTTCCAAGCTCTACAAATAGCTTGGTTCAAAAGGCCTTTTCTAATGTTCTTAATTGAAAAGAGCTTAACCTTAACATAAAAAACAATATTTTAAAAAATATGTTCTTCAGTATAAGCTTCGTTTTTGTACAATCTTCTGTTACATTCCTTTCAAAGATGATAGATGTATGCCCCAAGAAAAAGCTTTGCAATAGTGGCTTGAAGAAAGGATCGATTTGTGTTAGTGATAAACCAATCCTCAACTTGGTTCTAGCTTTGGAGCTTCTTAGGACCATGAATCAGCTTCCAAACTTTTTTCCATAATCTGTTTGTGAATGAGCCCATGAGGAAAGTGTAAATCTTGTCTTCAATGATGGTCCTGCAGAACATACACAATGGATCGATAAATATTCCCCATGTGTGATAAGTCTGTTTTTTAAGGGAAGTCTATTCCTCCAAAATAACTAGGTGCAGAATGCTTGTTACACCCCGAACCCAACCCATCGCTAGGCTAAGGCTGGAACATGATGTTCAAATTGCTTAAAACCTGTAATTAACAACTTAGCAATTATACATCCACTTTAAACCTCATAAAAGTTCCAAGGGACTGTCAAATCTTCGGCCTTAAAGGGTTACAACAATTCGTAAATTATTCACGGGACTTTGAATTCACTTGTTCACACATATTATATATCTAACCAAGGATCAAGCTTCTAGGTCTCAAAAGAATAATCATTAGCTTAAAGTTATATTCATCCAATATTAGCTTTATACAAACTTCATCACTATTGATTAAGATAACTTTTACCTGATACATCTATACAAGATCTAGGTCCTTCAATTTACATCAAGTAACTCATATACTTATACAACGTTGCTATTATAACAAGAAGTCTTTCACGTAAGTAATCTTTTCCTTCAACTTGAGGAGTCAACTCAACCAGCCTCACCTGAAATTGTCATAAAAGATAGGTGAGCTAAACCAACACTTAGCTCAGTAAGGGCTACGGGGAACGGGGATTTTCACAATCAGTTTTATCATTTCAAAATCCTTTTGAAAACCATGTCATGCAATGCGCATAATATCAGTTAACAGAATATAGCAATAACAAGCTACAGTAACAAATAACCCAACTCCTGGGGCAAAGGCTCCAACAGGTGTGGTAGCAAAGTAACAAATAACCCAACTCTCGGGACAAAGGCTCCTACGGGAGTGGTAGCACATAATATTGCATGGATAACGAATAAATATAAACAATAATGAACAAGTATTAACACATAGCTCTACCCTTCGAGGTCCTTAAGGAACCAAGCGAAGGTAGTTTTTACCATATATCAAAGGATACTGTTTTTCTTGCAAATTACTGGAGACGACCGACTTTGAATCAATCTCCATCAATATCCCCAAACCCCTAGGTGTTATCCGGATATCGACCGGGGACCATGGTAGTCTAGACCAACTGGTAGCCCGATGCTACCCAGAGGAAATGAACACTACCATTCCTATAGTTGTGGTTGCAACCGCCGTGCCCATACTTGTTAACATTGTAAGCATAATATATCAATCAATATAAAGAGGAGGGAAACAAAGTAGGTTGCCCTCGATCACATATAGCCAATAAAAATATCAAGATCTCAATCATGCCCTTACAATATATGAACAAGTACGGGAAGATCAAACAAGAATATTGTTCCCAATTGTCGAGTATAACCTAGTGTCTATACATTGAGTGTGCACAAGTTCAAGTCACTAGAATCAAGTTCATATATTCCGCACAAGTGATTTGAAGGCTAGAAACATCACTTTAAACATATATATTAGTCCTATGTAAGTATACAATTAAATACAATTGGAAATGATACAAAATAGGGCAAAACAGGGTCATCAGGGCGAGTGTCTGGGCTAGTGTCTGGGTGACTCAGTCACCTGGAAGTAGCCTTGACAAATGGTTCGGGCTAGTGCCTGGGCTAGTACCTGGGCTAGTACCTGGTCAACCGGATCCTTCAGCAAAGTATACAAAATCCCACTTTCTTGCTTCTTTTGCCATGCCATTTGAACTCAACCCTTGGCCAAATCACCAAATACAAATTCTACTACAATCACAACTCTAAAATCATAATTTAGCATGCCATAAACATCTTTCAAACATAAGTTCACCATGAATACCAAGAACACCAACTAAGCCCTAATGTACTTTGGCTTCCATTTTTATTCATTGCAAGCAATTCAAACCTTCTAACACACGTATAAAACCTAGCTCAGCTCAAATTCAAGCTCTTCAACTTATCAACACCATCAAGTACACACGCATACATACAAATATATATATATATATATATATATATATATATATATATATATATATATATATATATCGTAAAACCCTAGCCTGAACAACCTATAAGCACAAATCATACACTAAACTCCCAATTTATGCATTTTAAGCTAGAAGATCAACATATAATCATCATATCACCTTGAATGAGCTTTAAGAAAGCTTTTTGAAAGAATCCCTCACCTTGATTGAGTGATAAAATGCTAGAGTTGATGTTGAATATGCATGCTAGAGCTAAGAGATGCAAGAGGTTAGCTTAATCTTCCTACTTCTTCCTTCATCTTCCTCTCTTTCTCTTCTCCTTTCTCTCTTTGGTCGAGTGGTATATTGTGTGTAGTGTGTGTGATCTGATGTGCGTGTGTGTTTGTGTCTTATATATGTATGTGTTGTGTAGTGTGAGTGTGTTTTTTTGTGTGGTGGTGGTAGGTGATAGATATTTAATTTTGTCCAAGGACCAATATGCCCCTCAACCAAAACATTAACTATTAGTTTGCCCTTTTTGTTGCTACCTAACTATTTGGTTAGTTAGTGTAATATAATGTAATTTATTTATCTCCTATGATACCTAAATCACACAAATGCACGTTAAAGTATGCAAATGTACGTAAAACGATACTAGTGCACATAAAATGTTACAAATGCGTATAAAATCACCCAAATACACGTAAATCAATATAAACACATATTTAATGATATGATATGCATATGATGTTTCGTGCGGGGCTTCACAATGCTTGCTTTGCAATGGACTGTTTAAACCACATAATGTGATGCCAGTTTGTATGAAGGTGACTAGTATGTAGGAGCTCCCAAGTTGCTTTCATTGAAAAGTTAACACAAAGATAATTGATCCAACGAACTTTATCCATTGTGTTAGGCTCCAGCGTTAATGGGCCTAAATTCTGTTTAATAAAGTCAAAGATAGGATTATTATCCGGCCAAACCCAATTACCATAAAAAATGAAATTTGCAACTCTTGTGTCAAAGCCAAATCCCCTCGCATCAATGTCATTAGCCTCAAATAGATCCTCAAGGATACCCAACATATGTCATTGGTCCTTCTAAAATCTTGTCAACTTACCATTGACAATCTTGTGGATGATGAACTATTTACATTGTGGTCTAAGTTGGAGGATTTTCCTCCAAGTCCACGAGGGCTTGATTGGGATGCAGATGTCCCAGAAGTTGTGAAATTTGAGGTAATTAGATTGTAACCATTTGACCCAGACAGATGCTTGGTATGAAGAATCCTCAAATATCTCATAAACGAAGCCTGATTGGTGTTAATGAGAGATTTAATGCCAAGGCCCCCTTTTTTCACGAGTAGTGCATATAACCTGCTAAAAGACTCTTGCCTTTCAACCATTATACTCTTTGTCATTCCACAGAAAAGAGGCCATCTTCTCAATTTCATACAAAATTCCTTTCGGTAAGATAAGTGTGAAACCCCACTTTCTTGCTTATCTCGTGTGACGGGCTTTACCTCGTTTTGTGTGCATTTGATCTGTTTATGTGCTATAGGACCTAGAAAGTTATAATTTTGATGTCAATACTCCTAATACGTGCTAAATGTGCATTCATGAAATTTTCATAAAAAACGGAGTCAGAAATTTTATCGTCGATTTTTAGTGAATAGTGTTTTCGAAACACGTCCGCTATAATTTTGAAACTGGTCTTTTTAACCCTTCTAGACCTAGTCCACGGACTTTAATAGACCTGTGTTTGATGAAAACGATTTTAAAATCGGCTTAAGAATTTATTAGGGTTTTTACACCGACTTTTGCGAAAATCGAGTTTTAAGCCGACTCGGGTGGAATTCTTTGAATGTAAAACTTCTTGTCACCTAAAAATAACTCACTTGAGATATCTTGGGGGTTGCATAATTATTTTTAACTTGGTGAGCACTAAAATGCAATTAAAGTCATTAAAAACACAAAAATACCTATTAAAATAACTTTGACTTTAAT
Source organism: Ehretia macrophylla (assembly GCA_037974665.1). NCBI lineage: Eukaryota > Viridiplantae > Streptophyta > Magnoliopsida > Boraginales > Ehretiaceae > Ehretia > Ehretia macrophylla. Next base: position 13,135,274 of record CM075768.1, read on the forward strand.
TAATTAATTGACCATATAAGCTAATGTCCTCAACACACACTCACACAACACAAAAACACTATCCCACACACACACATTGCCGTGAGTTTGAGGAGAGAAAGAGAGAAGAGAAAACTCAAGCTTTTCAATCAATTTTTCAAAGAAAAACCTAGTTTTTGTCCGTGAAACTTCGCACCGACTTGGATTCTGCTTGTTGGGCACGCATTGCACGCATTCCTAGGCTTATATCGCATCTAAGGTGAGAGAAAAATTCTAGATCTCAAAATGTCATTTTTGTGTTTTTGCGTATAAATGAAGATTGAACCGTTAGAATTGTAATCTGATGTTAGATTATTGCTCCTTGCATGCTAGGGATCATTATATACTAATACTACGAGTTTCTGTCGGATGTAGCATAATTTTTATTTTCCGGGTATTTAATTTTGATTAAAATGTTCAAAGTTGATTTAATTGAGTTGCGTTGCTCGAAATCGATTGCCGTCGATTTCTAAATACTTGATAATTACGTGTTAGCGCTGTTGTAATGCCGAATTTTCGATTACATTGTTTGTGTGAAAATCCGGAAAATCCAGCCATGACGTCATAGGGTTTTAGGGTTATCGGGCATGTTTTGGAGGTGTTATGGTGGATTTCCGAGAGGGCTAATGTAGTAGGTTGAATGGGTGAGTGATAGGAACTGATTTGGCAATGTTTGGATTAGTAGATTGTAAGTTATGAATTTTAGAAGTTTAGGTTGTCATTCTTTAATTTCTTGAACGATGCCTTAGATGGTTGGGTAGTGTTCGAGTGATGGATGGTGAGTTGTTGTTGAGTAATTTAGAGTTTAATTATGTATATTATGCATGTCCGGTTAGATGGCCTACTTTGTCATCTAACTACGTTGTTTGATGTTTAATTTAATATTGATGTTATATTGATGTTATTGATTGATTATTATTGAATGCGGGAATCGGGCACTCTTGTTGCTGATCTCCCAATTGATTGATTGATTTATGCTTGTTTGATGATTGATGAATATGGAGTCTTGGTATGTGTGTGCCACCTCTCGGGCAGCGTCGGGCTGTCGGGTTGATAACGGCATGACTGCCATAGGCTACCCCCAGCTCGCATGACGGAGGTGTCATGGAGGGAGGGGCTAGTGAGGTACCTCGGGTGCGTGAGTAATGGGGAGTTATAAGAAGAACGGTTGAGATCGTGATGGCGTTTGGAGCTACACCAAATAGAGTATCCTTATTGATTGGTTATATAGTTATGTGATGATAGCTTTATTTATGTTATTATTGTTGTTGTGTGTTTACTTGCTCAAAGGACTAAATCCAAGGAGCGTAGTGAATATTGTCGAGATCTATCGGATCCTCACTGGGCTTATGTATATAAGCTCACTCTCTATTAATGCATGTTTCAGGTGTACTTTCACAAGATTACGGGTACGTGCCTCCTGAAGAGGAGAATGTGGAAAACGTGCCTTTCGTGGATGAGTCATATGTCCCTGAGTCTTATCCATGATTCTATATTGTTAAACGTCATGTATATTAGCTTAATAGACTCTTATATGTTTTACGGTTCTTAGTGTAATAGTTGTTGAAAAGATAATGATCCAAATGATGTTATTTTAGTGGCTTTCTTTCGTTTATGGTTAAGTTGTAGTTGTGTCTCAACTTACTTTTGAAATGTATGATAAAGTTGAGGTATTGTATGTCATGTTGGAACGGAGGCGTATAACGAAGATGTTTTATTGTATATTATGGTTGTGTTGTATGTTGTGGTTTGTATTGAGGAATTACTGGATGTATGATGTTGAATGAGGTTGGTTTAGAACCTCGGAAATCTGTTTTACTGTCGTTATGCCGCCGAAATTCCGTTGCGTCCTGACTGATCGTAGGTGGGGTCGAGTTGGGGCGTGACAGTTTAAGTGGTATCAGAGCTCATGTTAGTTGTCAGTCGGGGTATTCTCGGAATGTGGGTAATGGTCTTAGCATGAAATATGTATGAAAGGAAAGAAAAATGAAATATGTATTGGTACGATTAATTGATTAAGTGATTATGTGATTTAAGTGCTTATGTGATTATGTGATCAATTTGTTTGTGTGTTTTATATGAGTTTGTTATTTATGTGTTAATAGTTGTTTATAACCTGTCTACGTGCTATAACTGTGCTAACTCTTTGATTAGTAGAAGGGCCGGTCGACCGAGAACCAGAGGTAGGTCTGAGATGACTGATGAGACTCCGAGTAACGTGGCACCGGGCCGTGACGGGGGTGATGACCGATTAGGAGCAGCTATGGAGCGGATTGCAGAGTTAGTGGCTAGTCAGGCACAGTTATTAGCAGGGCAAGCTGCCCAGAATCAGGCTATGCAGGCTCAGCTTCTGAATATTCAGGGTGGTAACCACGGGCGTGGTACCCTGAAGGAGTTTTTAGGATATCACCCACCGAGATTTCAGGGGGAGCCGGATGATAGGAAGGCAGAGGTATGGATTAGCAAGTTGGAGAAGATTTATGATCCACTTGGCTATACTGATGAGCAGAAAGTCTCTTTTGCCGTGTATTTGTTAGATGACGAGGCAGAGGAGTGGTGGCGCACGGTAAGGACTAGCTGGGCGGCACAGGGTATTCCTTATGTTTGGGGTACCTTTCTGATGGCTTTCCGAGCAAAGTATGTCCCGAGGATTTGCAGGGAACGGAGAGAGGCCGAGTTTCTAGCCTTGGTCCAGGGAGATGCTACAGTGGCTCAATATGAGGCCACATTTACTCGATTGTCCCGGTATGCACCGGAGTATGTGGCAGACGAGGAGCGGAGGACTCGCAGGTTTATGTTGGGGTTGAGGCCCGAGATTCAGGATGTTATGGCTCTGAATCGATATGATATTTTCACTGAGGCTTTTGAGGCAGCTTCTAGATTGGAGAAGAGGAAAGGGGATCAGATTGTCTCCAGTCAGCCTAGTAAGAGGCCGTATCAGCCACAGGGCCAGCAGGTTATATATAGGCCTCCAGTACAGCAGTTTGTCTACAGGCCACCAGCCCAGCAGGGTTCTTATAGGCCACAGGGTCAGCAGAGTTACTATCGGCCTCAGTTTCAGCAGAGGCCATATCAGGTTCAGACTCAGTATAGGCCAGCCCAGTCTCAGGGTCAGTATAGGCCTAGTGTGGTGAGACCTCAGCAGCAGGCTGTATCAGCTGCTTCTTCAGCTTCTGGTTATTCTAGAGGCAGTGTTAGTGCCACATCATCGCAGTGTAATTACTGCAAGCGCCCAGGGCATGTGGAGTCCGACTGCAGGGTTAAGGCAGGGACATGTTTGGGTTGTGGTAGCATCGATCATAGGGCGAAGGATGGCCCTAAGTTTGCGAGGAGTGAGGGTCGGGCAGCGGCTCAGGGGTACCAGGGTAGGCCTACGGGCAGTGTACCACAGCAGCAGCGGGTTCAGGCTCGGGCTTACGCAGTTGAGTTAGAGGAGATGCCTGAGGAGACTGCAGTTGTGGAAGGTAACTTTCTTATACTTGATCAACTTGTTAAAGTGTTGATTGATTCTGGTGCTACGCATTCTTTCATTACTCCTGCTTGTGTGCAACGTGTTAAATTGCAACCTGAAAGATTGCCTTATGTGGTTGAGATTAGTACCTCTTTGTCTGATAAGTATGTTACTGGCTTAGTATGTAAGGATTGTATAATACATGTTAAGGGGCATAATTTTCCTTCGGACCTTATTTTATTTCCTATCCGGGGGTATGATGTTATTCTGGGTATGGATTGGCTTTCTAAGTATGATGCCCAGTTGAACTGTAGAACCAAGGTAGTACAGTTTCGTTTGCCAGATCAGCCAGTAGTTGAGGTAGCGGGTAACCGGGGTGCTAAGACGAGTTTTGTTATCTCAGCAACTAAAGCCGTTAAGTTGGTGAGTAAGGGGTGTTCGGGTTATCTAGCTTATTTGATCAACAAGCCATCTGATAAGCTACAGCTAGAGGAAGTCCCTATTATCCGGGAATATCCTAATGTATTTCCCGAGGAGTTGCCAGGGTTGCCGCCTGAGAGGGATATAGAGTTTGTGATTAATCTTGTTCCCGGTACTCAACCTATTTCTAAATCGGCGTACCGGATGGCACCAGCTGAGTTGAAGGAGTTGAAGACTCAGTTACAGGAGTTGTTGGAGAAAGGATTTATTCAGCAGAGTTCTTCACCTTGGGGAGCACCAGTCTTATTTGTGAAGAAGAAGGATGGTACTTTGAGGTTATGTATTGATTACCGTGGTTTGAATCAGGTGACTATCAAGAATAAATATCCTTTGCCACTGATTGATGAGTTGTTTGATCAACTTCAGGGAGCCAAAGTCTATTCTAAATTTGATTTGAGGCAGGGGTATTATCAGCTTCGGATTCGCACGGAGGATGTTCCGAAGTCTGCCTTCAGGACTCGGTATGGGCATTACGAGTTTGTTGTTATGCCCTTTGGATTGACTAATGCACCGGCAGCATTCATGGATCTTATGCATCGAGTCTTTCAGCCGTACTTGGACCAGTTCGTGGTGATTTTTATTGATGATATCTTGGTCTATTCTAAATCTGAATTGGAGCACGAGCAACATCTACGGCTTGTATTGGAGAAGTTGCAGGAGCATCAGTTGTTTGCCAAGTTCAGCAAATGTGAATTTTGGCTGCAACGGATTTCTTTTCTTGGCCATGTTATTACACAGAGTGGTATTTCTGTAGATCCCACTAAGATTGAATCGGTGATGTCTTGGAAGCGGCCAGAGAGTGTTACTGATGTCCGTAGCTTTCTTGGCTTGGCGGGTTATTACCGTAGGTTTGTCAAGGACTTCTCAAAGATTGCGGGGCCACTATCTAAGTTGACTCAGAAACGGACTATCTTTAATTGGGACGAGAAGTGTGAGAGTGGATTTCAGGAGTTGAAAAAGAGGTTAACTACCGCTCCAGTACTTGCTCTACCAGAGGGGACCGATAATATGGTCATTTACAGCGATGCATCAAAGGAGGGCTTGGGATGTGTTCTTATGCAGGATGGTCGAGTTATTGCCTATGCTTCTCGAAAGTTGAAGCCTTATGAGGTGAATTATCCGACTCATGATCTTGAGTTGGCAGCAGTTGTCTTCGCACTGAAAAAGTGGCGTCATTATCTGTGGGGCAGTAAGTTCGAGATTTTCACTGATCATAAGAGTCTTAAGTATTTATTCTCACAGAAGGAGTTGAATATGCGCCAGCGGAGGTGGATGGAGCTTCTTGGAGATTATAATTGTTCTATCAATTATCTGCTTGGAAAGGCAAATGTTGTGGCAGATGCTCTCAGCCGGAAGGCTAGTATTTCTTGTTTGGCTGTCAAGAAGTGGGAGGTTCTTGAGGAGTTTAGTTATTGGAGACCAGAGTTCACTCAGGTTGGGGTGATGTGTTCACATCTCCGTATTCAGCCTTTATTGTTGTCTCAGATCAGGGAAGCTCAGCAGCTTGATGTTAACCTTCAGAAGATCAAGGATCAGATTTCGGATGATCAGTCTGACTTTAAAGTGCATGAGGATGGTATTCTTCGGTTTCGGAACAGGGTTTGTGTTCCCGATGAACCGGGCTTGAGACGAGGTATTCTGGAGGAAGCTCATAATTCTAAATATACTATTCATCCCGGTGGAACCAAGATGTATCGGGATTTGAAACAGCATTACTGGTGGAACAACATGAAGAGAGAGGTTGCTCAGTTTGTATCTAGATGTTTGACTTGTCAGAGAGTGAAAGCCGAGCATCAACGACCAGCAGGTTTGCTTCAGCCGTTGGCTATACCAGAGTGGAAATGGGAGCATATTACGATGGACTTCGTCACTGGTTTGCCTAGATCACCGAGGGGTAATGATGCAGTTTGGGTTGTCGTGGATCGTCTGACGAAGACAGCTCATTTTATTTCCATGAGGTTGGGAGATGAGGTTACAAAGCTGACGGATCTCTATCTGGATCAGATTGTTAATCTTCACGGTATTCCATCTAGTATTGTCTCTGATCGAGATCCTCGATTTACTTCTCGTTTGTGGGAGAAACTTCAGGAGACCTTAGGTACTCAGTTGAACTTCAGTACAACGTATCATCCACAGACCGACGGTCAATCTGAGCGGACTATTCAGATTTTGGAAGATATGCTTAGGGCTTGTGTTCTGGACTTTGGGAAGAACTGGGAGAAACATCTGCCACTTGCCGAGTTTGCCTATAACAATAGTTATCAAGCTACTATTGGAATGGCACCTTTTGCAGCTCTTTACGGTCGTAAGTGGCGTTCACCTTTATATTGGGATGAGGTAGGAGAGATGAAGGCTATTGATCCGGCTATCATGCCAGAACTTCTTGAGAAGATCGAGAATGTTCAGTTGATCAGGCAGAGAATGCTTACGGCGCAGAGTAGATTCAAGAGTTATGCTGATAAGCGTCATCGAGACTTGGAGTTTGCAGTTGGAGATCGGGTTTTCTTGAGATTGTCTCCTCGTAAGGGGTTTTTTCGTTATGGTAAAGGTGGAACGCTGAGTCCGAGATTTGTTGGGCCGTTTGAGATTACTGGCAGGGTTGGTAAGTTGGCATATCCGTTGGCTCTACCGCGGAACTTCTCTAATGTCCATGATGTGTTTCACGTGTCTAATTTGCGGAAATATAATCCGGATCCTTCTCATATTCTTGAGCCAGAGCCGTTACAGCTTCGTGAGAATTTGACTTATGACGAGCGTCCGATTCGTATTCTAGATCAGATGGACCGAGAGTTGAGGTCGAAGAGGATTCCGATGGTTAAGGTGTTGTGGAAGCATCACGGCATTGAGGAAGCTACGTGGGAGAGACGAGATCAGATGCAGCAGCAATACCCAGATCTTTTCCGTACATCAAGTAAGAATTTCGAGGACGAAATTTCTATAAGGGGGGGAGAATGTGAAACCCCACTTTCTTGCTTATCTCGTTTTACGTGCTTTACCTCGTTTTGCGTGCATATGATCTGTTTATGTGCTATAGGACTTAGAAAGTTATAATTTTGATGTCAATACTCCTAATACGTGCTAAATGTGCATTCATGAAATTTTCATAAAAAACGGAGTCAGAAATTTTATCGTCGATTTTTAGTGAATAGTGTTTTCGAAACACGTCCGCTATAATTTTGAAACTGGTCTTTTTAACCCTTCTAGACCTAGTCCACGGACTTTAATAGACCTGTGTTTGATGAAAACAGTTTTAAAATCGGCTTAAGAATTTATTAGGGTTTTTACACCGACTTTTACGAAAATCGAGTTTTAAGCCGACTCGGGTGGAATTCTTTGAATGTAAAACTTCTTGTCACCTAAAAATAACCCACTTGAGATATTTTGGGGGTTGCATAATTATTTTTAACTTGGTGAGCACTAAAATGCAATTAAAGTCATTAAAAACACAAAAATAACTATTAAAATAACTTTGACTTTAATTAATTAATTGACCATATAAGCTAATGTCCTCAACACACACTCACACAACACAAAAACACCATCACACACACACACATTGCCGTGAGTTTGAGGAGAGAAAAAGAGAAGAGAAAACTCAAGCTTTTCAATCAATTTTTCAAAGAAAAACCTAGTTTTTGTCCGTGAAACTTCGCACCGACTTGGATTCTGCTTGTTGGGCACGCATAGCACGCATTCCTAGGCTTATATCGCATCTAAGGTGAGAGAAAAATTCTAGACCTAAAAATGTCATTTTTGTATTTTTGCGTATAAATGAAGATTGAACCGTTAGAATTGTAATCTGATGTTAGATTATTGCTCCTTGCATGCTAGGGATCATTATATACTAATACTACGAGTTTCTGTCGGATATAGCATAATTTTTATTTTCCGGGTATTTAATTTTGATTAAAATGTTCAAAGTTGATTTAATTGAGTTGCGTTGCTCGAAATCGATTGCCGTCGATTTCTAAATACTTGATAATTACGTGTTAGCGCTGTTGTAATGCCGAATTTTCGATTACATTGTTTGTGTGAAAATCCGGAAAATCCAGCCATGACGTCATAGGGTTTTAGGGTTATCGGGCATGGTTTGGAGGTGTTATGGTGGATTTCCGAGAGGGCTAATGTAGTAGGTTAAATGGGTGAGTGATAGGAACTGATTTGGCAATGTTTGGATTAGTAGATTGTAAGTTATGAATTTTAGAAGTTTAGGTTGTCATTCTTTAATTTCTTGAACGATGCCTTAGATGGTTGGGTAGTGTTCGAGTGATGAATGGTGAGTTGTTGTTGAGTAATTTAGAGTTTAATTATGTATATTATGCATGTCCGGTTAGATGGCCTACTTTGTCATCTAACTACGTTGTTTGATGTTTAATTTAATATTGATGTTATATTGATGTTATTGATTGATTATTATTGAATGCGGGAATCGGGCACTCTTGTTGCTGATCTCCCAATTGATTGATTGATTTATGCTTGTTTGATGATTGATGAATATGGAGTCTTGGTATGTGTGTGCCACCTCTCGGGCAGCGTCGGGCTGTCGGGTTGATAACGGCATGACTGCCATAGGCTACCCCCAGCTCGCATGACGGAGGTGTCATGGAGGGAGGGGCTAGTGAGGTACCTCGGGTGCGTGAGTAATGGGGAGTTATAAGAAGAACGGTTGAGATCGTGATGGCGTTTGGAGCTACACCAAATAGAGTATCCTTATTGATTGGTTATATAGTTATGTGATGATAGCTTTATTTATGTTATTATTGTTGTTGTGTGTTTACTTGCTCAAAGGACTAAATCCAAGGAGCGTAGTGAATACTGTCGAGATCTATCGGATCCTCACTGGGCTTATGTATATAAGCTCACTCTCTATTAATGCATGTTTCAGGTGTACTTTCACAAGATTACGGGTACGTGCCTCCTGAAGAGGAGAATGTGGAAAACGTGCCTTTCGTGGATGAGTCATATGTCCCTGAGTCTTATCCATGATTCTATGTTGTTAAACGTCATGTATATTAGCTTAATAGACTCTTATATGCTTTACGGTTCTTAGTGTAATAGTTGTTGAAAAGATAATGATCCAAATGATGTTAATTTAGTGGCTTTCTTTCGTCTATGGTTAAGTTGTAGTTGTGTCTCAACTTACTTTTGAAATGTATGATAAAGTTGAGGTATTGTATGTCATGTTGGAACGGAGGCGTATAACGAAGATGTTTTATTGTATATTATGGTTGTGTTGTATGTTGTTGTTTGTATTGAGGAATTTCTGGATGTATGATGTTTAATGAGGTTGGTTTAGAACCTCGGAAATCTGTTTTACTGTCGTTATGCCGCCGAAATTCCGTTGCGTCCTGACTGATCGTAGGTGGGGTCGAGTTGGGGCGTGACAATAAGCATTCTTGCCTAAAAGGAATTGATATTGCTTATTCACTAACTGGAGTCTCCTTGCATAAGATAGCCAAAGATTTGTCCAGTAGCCATGTTACACCCCACCCCCACCCCTCACAAAACCAAATGCGGACGCGAGGAAAAATGGGCATTACGACGCCTGTAATATGCCACTAAGACAAGCAAACCTGTACAACATCTCACATAATAACAAGAGAAACTATATAACACACAACTTAGACATTCTCCTAGAAATTAAAGATTACATAGCCACTTGAAGACCTACTTTAAACTTGGCCAAAATAGGTACATGATTCAAAATAAACTAACCTAAGTCTAGCAACTATATATACATGACAAAAATAGACTTAGAATATTACAATAAGAGACTTTTCAACTTCCAAAATAGACAATAGACAATATATTACATGCTTCAAAGTAACTCTCCATTACAACATAACTACATAGACAACATAACCAAGATGTACATTATCCAAGCAAGTCAAACATCACATTCACTTTCAGCCTCCTTGGGCTCGAACTCGGCCTCACCTAAAACGTTGTTTAAACGAGGTGAGCTCCACAAACTCAGTAAGATGGGTGAAAGAAAAGGTTTTGTAAAATATTTAGCTTTGAAAACCCATTTGAAAACATGCAATGAATAATATATATATAAACCATGGAAATAGTGAACTCAAGTGATATCAAAGCTTTATAAACATTCAAGAAGGGTACGCTAAACATTGTTGTTGCCGTTCCTTATACCACTATCATGAACTCTACTCGCTCAGGTGCATCTGGATACCCTGAGAATCTACAACCCAATACCCTATGGAACTCTTTATCTATAAGAGCGATGGACTTGGACCATCGTAGTCATGCCCTCGTCTGGCAAGCCTGATGCCGCCTAGTATTACACGACGCTACCATATCGCATTTAAAGGTTGCAACCTTACACATTCATCTACGACCTGGCACCCCATAGAACTCTCAATCCATGCAAGCGAGGGAATTGGACCATGATAGTCATACCCTCGTCTGGTAAGCCCGATGCCGCCCAGTGTGACACGACGCTACCATGCCGCACTTAAACATTCACATTAAATAGTTGCATTCAACAATTACAGTAAACAATCGCATTTAATCACATATCACGCATTCATATTCATTTAGAGAGTACAACAAAATAGGTTGACTCTCAATCACACTCAACATATAATCACATTTGACTTTCAATCAACAATTCATTTCCAACATTACTTGACACTATTCTTGAGCACATACATAGAACTACTAAAATAGAATTCACTAGCATGCAATTCATCACCTTAACAACATAATTCAACACTTTAATCAACACATATCCTACAAGCTATAATGCAACACACATTCCCAAGAATTTATATAACAAAATAAGGAACAAAACAAGCTCATAACCCATGAAGAAAGGCAGCCCTTACAACACAACATTAAATCAACACTTTAATTCAATATTTAACAACACTTCCATCTACATTTAACAACACTTTTATCAATACCTTTCACAACTTACAATGCGATACATTTACACATTCATATACCTAGCAATTAAGGAGTAAATTAGGCATATAACTAAGCAAAAAGGCAGCCAAAGATGACTGCTACAATAAAAACACTGGAAAATTCTGGCAACTGCACAATTCTTTATTCAACCTCCAATCTTGCTTCCAAAGACTTAATTCATGCTATGAACACAGATATATGCATATAGACTCCTTATATAAGCTATGTGTCGAGATTGCAAGGAGACATGAGAGAACACGAAGAATATACAGATTTTATTATGAAGATTGTGTGTTACAATACATACAAGTATGGCTTTATATAGGCATGAGGTTACTTGGTGCCCAAGTTGTAGAGACTAACTATGGAAATATACTTGAGATTACTTGGTGCTCAAGCTGTAAAGACTAACTATGAAAATATACAACTATAGTAAGTAGTACAACCAAAATAATAGTACAATTGTGTAGTACAACTGTACATATGCTAACACCCCTCACAAGCTCAAAGTTGTGTAAAGGACATGAGCTTGAGGTTGGAGATCAAATCCTGAGGACGGCCCGGGGGATGTGCTTTGGTGAAGATATCAACAAGCTGAGCAGCAGAGGTGATTTACTGAAGTTTAAGAGTACCAAGAGCAACATGTTGACTAATGAAGTGATAATCACACTTGATATGACGAGTGCATTCATGAAAAAATTGTTATGGGCAATCTAGATGCCACTCTAATTATCACAATGAATAGTAGTACCATGAGATTGGGGGACATCCATATCAGCAAGAAGCCAACAAAGCTAGATAACCTCATAAATGGCATCAGTGAGAGCATGATATTCTGCTTCAGTTTTAGAGCGAACAACAACAGTTTGCTTCTTACTGTGCCAAGAAAGAAAAGAGTTACCAAGGAGAAAACAATAACCAGTCACAGAACAATGATTTGTAGGATCACCAGCTCAATCTGCATTAGAGTAACCATGAAGGACTAAAGGTGAGCTAGTGAAGAAATAGAGACCATAAAACAACTTGCCCTTGATATAGCAAAAAATACGAAGGACTATTGCATAGTGAGTAGTACGAGGAGCTGACATAAACTAACTAACCAGTTGAATAGCATAAGCAATGTCAAACCAAGTAACAGTGAGGTAAATGAGACTACCAACAAGCTGTCGATACAAAGATGCATCCTGAAGAAGGGGTCCCATCCATAGGAGTGAGACAAATATTTGTGTCAAGAGGTGTGGAAGTAGTTTTTGTATCAGTGAGACCAGCACGAGCCAAGAGATTAGAAGAGTACTTAGCTTGAGAAAGATAATAACCAGTAGAATCAGATGATGCTTTTATACCCAAAAAATAAGTAAGATTACCAAGATTTTTCATCTCAAAGTGTTGACCAAGAAACTACTTGAGATCAAAGATACCAGCCAAATCATCTCTAGGGATGGAAACGGGTACTCGTTGTACCCGAAACCGATAGATAACCGTCTGATAAAAAACCGATAACAAAAACTAATGGGAAAACCATTAGGTTTTGAATTTTATAAAGCAAAACCGACGGATAAACCGATAGATTTTGGTTTTTGATTTGAAAAAAAATTGAAAACCAAAACCCGATTAATAATTTATTATTTTATTATATATATATATATTTATATTATACACATGTATATAATATATATAATAAAATAATATATTTATTAATATTATTATTATATATATTAGTTACTAGTACTAAATTACTAATAAAGCCATTAGATAGTAGGTGAAGCAGAAAAAATTGAAAACACATCGAATCATCGATCTTTGGGTTCTTTAAGACAAAAAAGTAAAAAAAAAAAAATCATATAAACTTATAACCCTAAATCCTATCTTCACTCTTAACATTTCCTTCTTTAGTTTTCAGTCAGTCACTTCCATAGCCAAAAACCATCTTCTTCATTTTTACCAAAAAAAAGGAAAAAAAATCAAAGGTTCAAGATTCAGCGTTCAATGCTTCAAGCTTCTATCTCAGGTAGTCCTCAAACCTGAAACGTTCAAACTAAAAAAAAAAAAAACTTTCTTTTTCCGTTTTTATTTTTTATTTTTTTGTTAAATATCTTACTTTTTTTTTAATTTTTCTATTAATATTTTAGTGTATTTATTGGATCTTCACAAATCAAGGTTAGTCTTTTTTTCATTTTTATTTTTTTAATTTTTGTGAATTTTTATTTTTATCTGATGGTATTGGTATGTTGTGCTGATTGGAGCGTTTGGGCTTCAATCTCCGCCATTGTTGTTGTTGTCATCATCGATGAGGTTTGTGGTGGTGGTGTTTGATTTTGTTGTGAAGACAAATTTTGAATGCGTTACTGTTACTGTGGGCTTATAATATACTAGGATGTTGTCGGGGTTACTTTCTGATATTACCACCCTACCAAATGGAAGGCTTTATCAATTATGATAGCTTGTTGTCCAATAGTTATTTTTTCTTAAAGCTTCCTTTATGTCTAAATCTATGCTAAAGTGATATTTTGGCTGGATATTTTGTTTGCCTTAAGAGCTTGTCGTGTTATGTTTTGTTCACTCTTATGTATATTTGCTAACTGCACCTAATACAATGTGAGAGACCACTTGGTTGGACTGGAATTTGACCTACACAAGGTTGACTAAATTCGACATAACTTTTTCTTCTTTGTAGTTTGCCTTGTTTTAGCTTAAAGTTTGCAGTAGAATCAGGGATGCATTTTCTGTCAATGGTTTCAATTCCTTTGTAGTATAAAGCAGCATATGACACTGTTTTCCCTGAGATTATTGTTTTTTGCTATCAATTTCTTGTTTTTCTTTTAATGGTTTTTGTCTGTGAAGCAAAGTACTTGTTGGTGCATGAAAATGGATAAAAAAAATTAGAGTTGAAGTTGCACTATGAGGGCCTGTTGAATCATTCCTTAATTTCATAAAGCTGGTGCCATTTGCATACATTAAGAAGTGAATCTTCTCAAGTTTATTCTTCATCCAAATACTTATCTTTTTGACAATTGGCTCTATGTTCAAGCAAATGAATTTTTTTTTTTAATCTTTTGTTAAAACTAGATTATAAACTGATAAGTGATCTTTATTTTTTTTAAAAAATAATTAGATTAATTAGTTGTTATTTTCTTGATATAGGTTGCTATTTGTTCAACAAAATGTCATCCTAAAGGGATATTGATCAGGTAAAAAGTCAAAATGAATGCAATACACCTACTAATTTACATTTTACGACTTCAACTTCTTCTCAAAATCTAAATTGCTTGACTTTTTCCGAACCCCAAGAGTTACAACCCATAGAACCCCAAACTGATTCAATTTGTGAGGGAAGAAATAGGAAGTTGACTAGTAGTGTGTGGGATCATATGAAGAAGATGAAAAAAGATGATGTTGAATATGCCATTTGTAACTATTGTAAGAAAGCATTGAAAGCTTCAAGTAGGATTGAAACTTCAAGTTTGAGAAGCCATTTAAATATATGCCCGAGAAAAATGCAGGAAAATATTGGTGAGGCAATTGATCGCCAAAAATAAAAGCAAATACAATCTCAAAAACAAAGTGATGGAAAGTTTCAATACAAAAACTTTAGCTTTGACCCTGAATTTTCAAGACATCAGCTTGCTCGTGCAATTATTTTTCATGAATATCCTTTTTCTATTGTTGATCATATTGGCTTTAGGGATTTTGTACATAGCCTTCAACTTCTTTTTAAGATGGTTTCTCGGAATACTATTAAGAGAGAGATCATCAAAATTTATGAGGAAGAGAGGTTAAAATTACAAAGTCTTCTAGAAAAGAACACAAGTCGTGTAGCTATCATAACCGACATGTGGAGTTCTAACCAGAAGAAGGGTTATATGAGCATCACAACTCATTTTGTTGACAACAATTGGGCTTTGCAAAGTCGTATCTTGAGGTAAGATTATTTATTTATGGCTAATAAATTTATTCATCTTCATAGTTTTGCAAAGTCTTTTATTGAGTTAATTGTGATTAGTCTACTTGATGATATTACATGTAGGTTTATTTATGTGCTTGTACCTCATACCATAGAAGTACTTGCTGAAAATTTGCTTGATGGTTTAACTACATGGAATTTGGAAACCAAATTATTTACCATAACTGTAGATAATTGTAGCACAAATGATGCAGTTGTCAAGGTAATTGTTGATAAGCTATTTTCTGATTGTTTGCTTGGAGGGAGGTTTGTTTATATGCAATGTTGTGCTCATATTCTCAATCTCATTGTGAAAGATAGGTTGATAGTTATAGATGATGCAATTGAAACCATTCATCAAAGTGTTTTGTTTTGGTCTGCTAGTCCATCTAGATGGGAAAAGTTTGAAGAGATAGGACGTCAAATAAAACTTGCTTGTACTAAGAAGTTGGGGATTGATGTTAAAACAAGATGGAATTCTACTTATTTGATGCTTCAAGTTGCTTTAGAGTACAAGGATGTATTTCCTAGAATGAGACTTAGAGATAAAAATTATAAGAATGTGCCATCCGAACTTGATTGGAGTCTAGCTGCCAAAATTTGTGAAAAACTTAAGCTCTTTCATAGTGTGACTGAGCTTTTCTCTGGTAGGAAGTATCCAACTTAAAACACTTACTTTGTTAAAGTTTGCGAGCTTAGGGAAAATTTGAGTAAGTGGATATCATCTAAAGATGAAATAATTGCTTCCATGGCAAAAAAAATGTTTGAAAAGTTTGAGAAGTATTGGAGTTATGTGCATATTGTTATGGTTGTATCAGTTGTCTTGGATCCTAGATAAAAAATGAAAGTTGTTGAGTTTTATTTTCCATCATTTTATGGTGAATATGCAAGTGTGGAGGTTGAAAGGGTTAAGAAATGTTGTTATGATTTGCTTCAAGAGTATCAGTCAAAGTCCATTTGTAAATCCCATGAAAACATTCATGGTCCATGCCATTTACAAAATTTGGCAGATTCAACTATTTTTAATGTGGAAGGAGAAACTATGGCCAAGTTAGTACAATTTCTTAGTTCTAGTGCTACCACTACACTTGTGAAATCAGAACTAAATCACTACTTGGAAGAGCCGGTTTTGCCATGGAGTCAGGACTTCAACATTCTTAATTGGTGGAAGACAAATCGTATAAAGTATCCTACTTTGCAACTAATAGCTCGAGATCTTTTGGCAATTCCAATTTCTAGTGTTGCATTTGAGTCAACATTCAGTACCAGCGGGAGAGTTGTTAATCCCCATAGAAGTAGACATTATCCACACACTTTTGAGGTTTTAATGTGCTCGCAAAGTTAGTTATGGGGTAATATGGAAGGTAAAGTACTATTTATAATGAAAATTTATCACTTATTTTTACATAACGATATTAAGTTTGCATTTGTATACAATTTTTGTAGGTGTTTTCATACCACCAGATTTCGTTAAAGTTTGTGCTGAAGAGGAAGATATCGATTAAAGTATTTATGACATTTTGTCATAAATTAATTTTTTTAGTGTTGATATTGATGTTTTGATTGTAAACTTTGTTATTTAGTTGTATTGATAAACAAATAGTTTCTCATTTTTATTGTTTTTAGAATTGAATATTTGCGATGATGATAGTATATTTTTTAATTTTATTGTCTTATTGTATGAATTGACGAACAATTTCTCATTTTTTTTTGTAGAATTAAATGTTTGCAATGATGTAGTATATATATATTTTTAATTTTATTATTTGATATGTATAGATTGTGATTTATTGTATTTTTAGATTTTTTTTACATTTAAATTAATATTTTTTTCATGAATTTGAACCTTTTTTCTATTTAAATTATTATTTTTTAAGTAATCGGTTTCGGTTCGGTTATCCGCGGGTTTTTAAAAACCCGTCGGTTGCAGTTTTGGATATAAATTTTTTAAACCTGTCGGTTTCGGTTACGGTTTTGGTTTTCGGTTTATTAAATAGTTTCGGTTTTGGTTTTTTCCAAAAATCGCGGATAACTAAACCGTTGCCATCCCTAATCATCCTTAGTTATAATCATATCATCCACATAAAGAAGCAACAGAATCACACCAAAACTGGACTGACGGATAAAGAGTACAGAGTCATGAGCACTTGAAGTGAAACCAAACTCAGTGATAATAGAGATGAACTTAGAAAACCAGGCACGAGGAGCTTACTTAAGACCATAAAAAACACGATGGAGCTGACACACTTTGTGAGGCGGATGAGAGTAACCTAAAGGAGGCTTCATGAAGACTTCTTCAGTGAGATCACCATTAAGAAAAGCATTCTTGAAATCTACTTGAAATAACTTCCACTGTTTAATGGCAGCAATAGCAACAAGAGATTGAACAGAGGTAAGACGAGCAATCGAGACAAAAGTTTCTTCATAATCAATACCATACTCCTGGGTAAAACCTTTGGCCACCAACCGAGCCTTGTATCTCTCTATGGACCCATCAGACCGAGTCTTAATTTTGTATACCCATTTGTAGCCCATAGCATTTTTACCAGGAGGGAGATCGACCAAATCCCATGTATGCTTGTTTTCCAAGGCTTGCAATTCATCAGACATAACTTGCTACCATAGAGGGTCAGAACTAGCCTCATGAAGAGAAAAAATAGTAGAAAAGCAGTGATAATCAAAGAGATGAGGAGGAAATGATCTTACTCGTGTGGATCGCCGAAGAGATGACTCGGTGGAAATGGAATGTAAAGCAGTAGAAGAGGACTCATCATCAACTACAGACCCATCAGGTAGGATAGTTTATGTAGGAGGGGCTTCATTAGTTATAGCGTCAGGTCTTATACGTGTACCTATGTCACTGTCATTATCGAGGAATAAAGAAAGGGAATGATCTATAAAATATAGGGTGGAGACAACATGAGGAAGGAAAAATGGCGAGAGGGAGGAAAATATTTTGTTTTCCCAAAAAATCACATGGTGAGAGACTCGGAGATGTTTAGATAGTGGATCCCAACACCAGTACCCTTTGTGTTCAATACCATTCCCTAAGAAACAACATAACTAGGCTCGAGGTTCGAGTTACGTTCTTGGGGAAGAAGTGAAACAAAGTAAGCACAACCAAAAACACGAAGGTAACCATAGTTGAGTGCACGACTATAAAGAAATTCATAAGGAATAAGATTATTGAGAATCGGAGAGGCAAACGACTTATAACATGAACAGTTGTGAGGGCAGCTTCTTCTCAAAAGTGCTCAGGACATGAAGTAGAGATTAAAAATGTGTGAGTGATGTCAAGGATGTGGCGGTGTTTACACTTTGCATGCCTATTTTGTTGAAATGTGTGGGGGTAAGAGCGATGTGTAATAGTCCCATGTTGACGGAATAGGTCAAGGATGGTGGACTCTTTGTACTCCATGGCGTTATCTATATGGGGGATCTTAATACGTTGTTTGAAGTGGGTGAAAACCATGGCAGTAAATTCAGAATAGATACGAGGCAAATCAGACCTGTGATGCATGAGGTAAATCCATGTGAATCTAGAAAAGTCATGGACAAAGATCACAAAGTACCTAGATCCTCCCATGGTAGGGTTAGAAAAGGTACCCCAAATATCAGAATGAACCAAGTCAAAACACATAGTAGAGGAATAGTCACTTTTATGGAAAGGTAAAACAGGTTGTTTCCTAAGCTGACATGACAAACAATCAAAGGGGTTCATAGAGGATTTTCCAAGTACGCTACTAGATACTAAAGATTACAATTTCCCTAAAGATACAAGACCTAATCGAGAGTGCCATAACTGAAAGGAGGGAGAGCTTGATGAGGTGGTGACTGATGTGGAAGCACTAAGGTGAGAAGGGAGATGCAAACTAACAAGTACAAAGAGTCGCCCAACCTTTCAACCTATTCCAAGAGTTTGTCCTGTCTAAGGGTCCTACACACGACAACCAGAAGAAGAGAAAGTGACAGTTAGACCAAGTTCACACAATTGACCGACAAAGATAAGGTTAAGGGTAAGTTTAGGGACAAGATAAGTATCCGAAAATGAAGCATAAGATGTGGATATAGAACCTATATGACTTACATGCATAAATGTTCTATGGATAGTATAAATAAATAGTGTAGAGGAGTTGACGACTTTATTAGTTAAGCAAGAAGAATAAGAAGTTATATGGTTAGAATAGGCAGTGTCAAAGAACCAGGAGGACTTACTAAGTGTGGCTGTTAAAGCAGTGGAAAGAGAAGGATTAGACTGAGCTAAAACCTGTTTACTGAGTTCTTGGAGGTCGGTAACTGATAGAGAGGAGGAATGAGGATCCAAGAGGGGAATGAGAGATTCCTCTGTGGTGGTGATAGTTGTAGAATAGAATGAGGTGCCCGATGTAATCTGAGTCTTGAAGGAACCATCATTTGGTCGATTTCCTTGAGAATTTTTGTTGGGATTGTGATAGCACTCATGTAGATAATGACCCAAAAAATTTTCTGGCAAAAGAAACACTTGCGAGTAGGACAATGCAAAAGAAAGTGACCAGAGAGATGACAATACTTGCACTCCTGCTGAGATTAGTGAGATGTGGCATATTTGTTTAAGACATCCATGCTTGAGAGGCTTAAAACTGATATTTAGAATGAGAATTTCAGGAAACAAATTGTAAAATAGAGGCTGATGAGTTGGCGCTGACGTGGCGTGATGTGGTGCTGACTGGGAATTGATGTGGCACTGACGTTGTGTTGAGGTGGAGTTGAGGTGGTAGTGATATGAAGATGACATGGCGATGACGATGTGCTAATGTGGCACTAGTGATGATGTGATGATGATGTACTAGGGCTAATGTTATGACGAAGATGATACGATGACAGTGGCACATGCTACTAGGATGGTAACTCTGATACCATGTCAAGATTGCAAGAAGACATGAGATAGCACGAAGAATATACAAATTTTATTATGAAGATTGTGTGTTACAATACATACAAGTATGCCTTTATATAGGCATGGGATTACTTAATGCCCAAGTTGTCGAGACTAACTATGGAAACATACATGAGATTACTTGGTGCCCAAGTTGTCGAGACTAACTATGGAAATATACAACTATGGTAAGTAGTACAACCAGAATAATAGTAAAATCGTGTAGTACAACTGTAGATACGCTAACACTATGAACCAAATATTTAACTTATATTTAGCTATACAACTCAATCTACAACACATATTAGCAAGCTACAACAATCCATGGTTCATCCAAGTTAAAACTCATATATGTTACTCTTAAGACACTATCTAGCAAGATACACATACATATACAACAATATATAGCATATATATATAATATAAAACTAAGAAAGAGGAGTTGAAAATTGTGATATACTCCCAAAGTGCAATTAGTGTGCGTGCGTGTGTACCATATGTGTGTGTGCATATACAGGTAAACCATCAGTGTATGTTTGTATTAACAATTTTTTTGTATACGTATTATGTGTTTGCGTATATTTTTGAAATTTTCAAAAGTTATACACCCCACCATTATCAAATGCATCATCTGCTGACACAAGATGACAAGGATCAGTACAGAACTATAGTCAAAGAGACAAGAACAGTGTCAAGTATTTTTTACCGACACTATTCCATGCATGAAGACAAGACACCAACAGTAAAAGTACTTTTATTATTCACCAACAGTAAAAGTATCTTTTGACTTTGATTTTCAGTCGACACTACAAGAAAAAGAAAAACAAAGACAAGATCCACTAGATGCGGAAAAGAAGGACAGGACCCCGGATTCTAACCAGAACTTTGAAGTCCGCAGGCTTTAAGAAGACAATTCCATTTCAGTTGCAGAGGTCAAAAATTTTAATTTGTATTTTCACTATTGTACCATCACTCTCATATTTTTAGTATCACATTTATGTATCACTATTGTACCATTGATGTACTACCATACTATCATTGTACCATCATCGTCTATCAATAATATACCAGTAAGAGATTTTATCTCTATACTTTTTTGTTAACTTATTTTATTTACATCTTTTGCTATTCCGATTTACTATTTTCTGTTCATTATCTTGTTATTCAATTATACCATGGCTATTTGATTTTACTGTATCTTCTTAGGCTGACATTACTTTGGACCATGGATCGAACCAGTGCTATGGGTTAATATCCCTAAAACCATAAAATGAAAAGATGTGACCTTACCAGAAAGGTGGGACATCGAAGATGCCCCCCAACCATTACAACAAGAACAAACCATAAGGGATACCAGAATTGAACAAATCATACAATATGAAAATGGAGCTGTCAGTATCAAAATCGACAGAGGAGATCTAGAATCCCATCTATCTAAAACTAACTCCTATCTATCCAGAACTAGTATATCTGATCCTACACCAGAGCCATGTCTGTAGCTAAGTATATCTTTATCTGTTTTCTATAGGTCTAGGCATAGGACTTCAAACTGCAGTAAGTCTCGCAGACAAAGAGTAAGTCGGGTGTAAGTCAGGCTCTGATCCTTAGCTAGATTACGAAGGTTACAGGTTTAGATATTCAAGACTATAGTATGGCTTCTAGTAGTAGCTCCTCCTCAGAAGTAATCAGTAGATTAAATACCATTAGTGTAAGAGAAGAAACATGGAATGAAAAAGAATTTGCAAATTGGAAACCACCTAAGATACAAATAAAACAAGTTTACCAGAAAGGAGTTATAGATTTTAAGTCTCTTCTTACAATTAGATCAAAAAAGTTATACCATTAGTCAGTGATAAACAATCTATACAATTATTTTATCAGAAATCCATTGAAAAGGCTAAGAAGAATGGCTACAAATTTCTTCACATAGGACATGTACAAGTTGCACTTAAACCATTAACTAGAGAAGGATTAGATACAAGTATTTATCTGGCCTTGCGTGATTGCAGAATGTTAAGATACAATGATTCTTTACTTGGTTTAGTAGAAACAAGTTTATGTAATGAACTACTTTATTTTGATTGCTTTCCCAATTTTACCATATCTTTTACAGATCCCCATATTATGAAAATTTTAACCTTAGATATAAAGACACACAATTACAGAGTTCTGTCTGGATCACACGCTTATGAAATTATTTATCGTCTTAATTATAAAATCATGAATACAGGTCTTAATCCCAGATCTGTTACTTAAAATAGATAGAAAGATGAAACATTACTTTGGACCATGGATCGAACCAGTGCTAAGGTTAATATCCCTAAAACCATAAAATGGAAAGATGTGACTTTACTAGAAAGGTGGGACATCGAAGATGCCACCCAACCATTACAACAAGAGCAAACCCTAAGGAACACCAGAATTGAACAAACTATACAATATGAAGATGGATCTGTCAGTATCGAAATTAACAGAGGAGATCTAAAATCCCATCTATCTAGAACTAACTCCCATCTATCCAGAACTAATATATCTGATCCAACACCAGGTTTTTATTGATCTACCATTAACATCTAGATCCACAAGAATTCAAAGTCAATTTGTTCCTCTCGGAATCAGAACTGAAGGACAACAGACTCCCATAGTAAGACCAGTTTATCAAGAATTTGAACCAACTTCTATTGACTACAATCGTACAACTTCAGAAATGGGCTGTAATATGCTTTTAGAAGAATTTGAAATCAATAAACAAGTTTTAAAAGAAGAATTTCTTTCTGAGAAAAATCGAAGTCTCAAGAAAACATTTTTTTACTATCTACAATAAAGAACAACGTGACCAATTCTGACAACAATGGTATCATACCATGACAATAGTCAAACTTAACATACCATTTTTTCTTTGGTTTAAAGAAAGAAATAATAAAACCTTGGAAATCAATGTTCTTGAAAAAAGAACAAGATAATGGAATCTACCTAATTCCACATAAACCATTGAGTCTGAACATCTGCCTTTCTAGGTAACTCAAATTAAGAATAAAGAAGGAATAATAACGTTAAGACCAGCCATTACTCACGGGACACCACATCTTGGTAGTCTCGCAGAGCAAGAAAATTTTACCAATTTATCATTAGTCACTCTCCAAAAACAAGTTGAATGTCTTGAGACCATCATTGAAAGAAAACTCGACAATAATATAGAAAAGAAACTCAAAGATTCCATCAAAGAGTCTTTTTCCAAAATACCAGTTACCAAAATAACTCCAACCAGTACAAATAAAAAATTCAATCTTCCTATTTTTTCGGGACAAGGACCATAAAATATCAAGATTAATAAAGTAGACCCAATATCATTTCAAATCTCTAATATCATACCAAAATTACCTTCTCATACAGAACAACTATTACAAGAACTTCAAAAGAAAATCAATATCACTACTGTTACGCCCTGACCCTGACCCATCGCTAGGCTAAGGCTGAAACATGACGTTAGTAACACTTATTCCTGAGATTAACAACTTAAAAGCTTTAAAACTGGTGAACAATAATTTAATAACCTGTACATCCATTAAAATACCATAAGAAGTTACCGAAAACCTCTAATATTTTTCCAAAACATCGGCCTTATAGGATTATAACATCTGTTACAAATTCACAAGACTTGAATCTGCTTGTTCAACATTTCCAAACCTAGGTCTTGAGACAATAGTGTTCAGTCTTAACTAGGCATCTAATCTACCAAAATAATATTACAATATAATACTTGATCAATTTAAAAAAAATATATTGTTACAACAATAAGCAAAAACTCCACAAACAAGCATGTAGACCAACAAGGGCAGAAATCCATCACAACATATCAATATAGCTTGCAACCACATGAGAACTTGCTCGAAAAAATCTTCGCCTAAAATTTGAAAGAATGGTGATCTAGATCCTCGCATATAGCTCAGTGAGGATGGAATATGAAGGGTTTTCAAAAAGGTTTTATCTTTTCGTAATCAATTTGATAAAACATGCCATGTACATAAGAATTTACAAACGAGAATACAACATATACAATCAAGTTTCAATAAAATTAAATAATCTAACTCTCCCAAGATATCATTGGGTCCCGACCGTAGGAGGATCAATGGGTCTTGGTAAGAGCATTCGAAAATAATTAAATAACCTAACTCTTTCAAGATATCATTGGGTCCTGACCCGTAGAAGGATCAATGGGTCTTGAAAGAGAAGGAGTGAACACTTTGGTAAGCGAGATATACCAGCAAGCCCTACCTCCGACTGGAGGTCTTGTTACTACCTCGGTAGGTGAGATATACTGGCGATCCCGTTGTTGCCAGGAGGTCTCGTTACTACCGCATTCATTAATGGTTGCAACCAACATACTTAAACAATTCAAATGCATTCATTATTATCACTAGCATAATAATAACAAGAATTTGAAGTTGGCCATTATACCATAAGTCAATTCAAGGAAGGCACAATGCATGGGAAGAGTCAAGGAGATTGCCATTTATTTTGCCTACGTTCATTAGTCTCCTAAGCATCATATAGAAGTTAGCAACTACATAGCACCTAATCCAAGATAGAAATTCCTCAATTAAAGTCCATTACAATAAACTAGGGTTCGATGTGGTTCCAACGCATCCGACCGTGCCTCAATCCGACATTTATAGCTCCCAAAATCACTAAAACAAGTTCTTTACTCTTTTCATCATTTTGGAGATCCGAGCAATGCAACCTCTATCCGGTGGACCGGATAGAAGCCACAATGCCCAGCAGAGAACATTGATCCGAGTGATACATGCTTCATTCGTTTCACCAAATGAAGAAGGTAATGACCAGATGGCTCAATGTTCTACAACAATCAATCTTGCAACCACACAACTCCCTACCAAAAATCAAGCATGTTCAAGGTAACTATTAGGTATCATACAAGAGTTCAAACTTCACTCAATCACCCCCCTCAATAATCTACAAACACCCAACATGAAATTTCAATTCTTAGATCTTCAACACACAAATTACTCAATCTTCACATTTAAACTCTAGTATGCAACTTTAGCAAGACTAGCAACACATAATCATCAAATAACTTGAATAAACTCTTTAAAAATTGGTTTTGAAGAATCCCTTACCTTAGATTTTGAGTTTGAATGGAAGAACAAGGGATAGAAAGCTTGTATGAGCAAGAAAATAGCTTGAGGATGACACAAAAATGGTTGAACTTCCTTCACCTTCCTTCTTCCTCTTCTTCTTTCTTCTTTCTCTTCTTTTCTCTCCTTCCCATGCATGTAGAGAGTGTGTATGTGTTTGTGTCGTATGAGTGAGTGTATATTAGTGTGTGTTTGTGTATTTTTGCCTAGGATAAATAGTGTAGGATATTTTTCAGATTTTTTCCTAATGACAAGAGCGCCCTTGAACTAATATATGTATTTCTAGTTTGTCATTCTAGTGTTAATTCTAACTATCTTGGTTTTAGTTTAGTTACTCTAGTTAGTTATTGAACTTAGTTGGTTTCAATTACTAGCTACACAATATAATTTACTCACATGCACGTTAAACGATAAAATGCACGTAAATCGAGATGAATGCACATAAAATGATTTAATTATTGCTTATATTATCTAAATTACTCAAAGACACATAATTGAATTTAAATACATATTAAATGAGACATGTGCATGTAAAATGATATAAATGTACGTATTTCAAAATAAAAGCACATGAATCAAGGTAAATACATGTTAATTGATATAATTGTATATTAAATAATGTAAAAATTTATGAAATGCTATAAAATGGATTTAGGCTCTGTACGAGCTCAGTACGGGGTCTCACAACCTCCCTTCCCTAACAGAATTGCGCCCTCGCAATTCTTTCTTTTGATATGAACCTGGTCAACATGTGCCGAGACCCAACACCAAGATTGGTAAAATAAACCCAAGATCTTTCAAGAATGGATGGAACCGCGACCCTTTGCCTAGCAAGACAAGAGCATTTAGTATGATTGAGGACGCCACAAACGGGGATGGAAAATCCGTTTGATAAGTCAAGGTTGAACGCCACAAGAATTATCTTGATAAGTTCGGATGAGTTTCTTGAAGAACTCAATAGAGAATAATCTCACAATTTTAATGGTAAAAAAGTCTTACTTTTATTTCATGAAAATCAGCTTGATATAGGCAAAGAACAAATAAGTTTTCTATTTTTAATAGAACTCCTAAACCTTATCCCACTATAAAAAATATGAATAGTAACTAGGTCAAAGAAGTAGACTTGGAACCCAAGAAAGACTCATTTTTTTGGAGCCTAAGAAAGACTCCTTTTCTTGGAGCCTAAGACTCATTTTCTTGTCCACAGTGGACTCTAGAGAATAAACTAAAATTCCAATTAAAATAAAACTCCAAACTAAAAGAAAATTACAAAAAAATCAAATATTGACCAAATCTTCCAAACTTCTTGAAACTTCTTGAAGAATCTTGAATTTCTTGAATCTTGACTTGATTCTTTGCTGGAAAATTCGGCCAAATAAATGGTTCATTGAACTTGGACGCTCATGGCTAGTTCACATCATTCCCCCCTCTTGAGAAGGATTTGTCCTCAAATCCACCGGGCTCAAATATCAGCCTAGGTAGTAGACCATGTGGTACGTCCTTGGGAGACACATCCTCAAATTCCTACAAGAGAGAAACAACAACACTAGGCAATGTAGAATTAAGTTGGTCAATGTTTAAAAGAGCCTCTTTGTACATGCGTACATTTATCGACCGTTTTGAGATCAAAGCGCTTTTAACCTCACTTGCTTTTGTAATTTTTTTTTGTTTTCTCTTTGTTTTTACCTCATTGGCCGAACTATTCTCTCTCCTCACTTCCTCTCCAGATTCGACCTTACTCTTTTTTTCACTCTCATTCTTTTGTTCTCTCAAATTCTTTTGATCACTCAATTTTTTTTGTTCACTCAATTTTTGCAACCTTACTTGATCCTCATAAACTTGTTTTGGTGTCATCGGAACTAAAGTGATTGTCTGCTTATTGAACATGAATGAGTACTTGTTGGAGAAACCATCATGTTGCACACGTCGATCAAATTGCCATGGTCTTCCTAAGAGAATATGTCCAGCATGCATTGGTACCACATCGCACAATACTTCATCTTCATACTTTCCAATCCAAAACGGTACAACAGCCGGCTTAGTAACCCTACTTCACCACAATCATTCAGTCACTATAGTTTGTATGAACGTGGGTGCTTAACTGTATTGAGCCCTAGTTTTTCAACCATAGAAGCACTAGCAACGTTAGTACAACTACCACCATCAATAATAACACTATATACCTTATCTTTCACGTGGCAGCGAGTATGAAAGATGTTCTCTCATTGTACTACTTATTCTTCTTCTTTAGCTTGCAAACTTAAGGCTCGTCGTGCCACTAGTCCAAACATCTCTCCATAATCTGCCCCAAATTCTTCTTCTCCCTCTGCTATGTCCTCTAGTATGGGCATGTCATCAGAATGTGTATCGTCTTTAGATTCAATCTCACCACTTTCCAGAACTACCATTGCTCGCTTGTTTGGACACTGGCTCGCTATGTGACTTCGTCCCTGACATTTAAAACATTTAATCTCACTAGAACGAGTTATAGTAGAAGCTGTTTTGCCTTGAGAGGTCGTGGCATTGGTAGATTGTTTGGGCTTGGACTTGGTCTTGAAAGTGGACGAATTCTCTTCTTTCTTTGGATAGTTCGTCCTCCAAGGTGTACTCGAGTATTGTGGGGCTTGTCTTGGTCGTGTACCACCCCTCTTCAATTACTTCTCCACCTTAATTGCCATATGCACCTGATCTTCTAACTCAACATAATGATGCAACTTAATGGTGTTAGTAATTTCTCGATTCAACCCATTCAAAAATCTAGGCATGGTCGTCTCCCGATCTTCCTCTACATTGGCCCTAATTATAGCCATCTCCATCTCTTTATAATATTCATCAACACTCTTATTACCTTGATGAAGACCTTGCAGCTTGAGGTATAAATCTCGATAGTAGTGACTTGGTACAAATCGTTGCCTCATCACTCTTTTCATCTCATCCCAAGTTGCAACAGGACGTTCTCCATTCCGCCTCCTATTAATGCATAATTGATCCCACCATACAATAGAATAATCTGTAAACTCAATGGCAACAAATTTTACCGTTTTTAACTCGGAATAGTTGTGGCAATCAAACACCAACTCTATCTTCTTTTCTTACTCAAGGTAGGCTTCAGGATCACTCCTTCATTAGAATGCAGGAATCTTCATCTTTATGCTTCTCAAATTGCTATCAACACGATCTCTAACTGCTCTAACTCTATCTCTATCTCTATCTCGGCCATGTCTTCCATGGCTAGCTACTGACAACCTATCAAACTCTTCGTCTAAACCTTCCTCATCAACTTCATCCACATCTTCAACTTTCCCTTGTTGCACCATGTTCCTCCTTGGTACGTTTGGAGCAACTGGTGGTTGTGCTCCTTTAGCTCTCCGTTTTACCCTATCTATCCTCTCATGTAATTGTTCTAATTCAGCCCTCATCATCCGTCTTATCTCTCCCAACAAAGCTTGCATTTGTAAATTTGGAGCAACGGTTTATTGACCTGCTTTGTTGGTGTTATCCACTTGATTTTGAGACATGATTGAATTTCACTACCTCACGTGTTTCACTCAACTCAATTTGGCTTTTACCTTCTATTAATCTCACACACACTGCCTTTTTCCACTCTTATTCTTCTTTAAGTTATCTAGAAACCAACCAAGAATATCAAGAAGGATCCCAAACAGTGTGTTAAATTGTCACGAATTATGAATTTTCGCTTTTTTGTTTTTTGACAGACCTCTAAGACACTGGAAACAAGTTTAGACAAAGAAAATTGAAGAAAACCTATAAAAGAAAACCTAGAGAAATGAGAAAAGTTGAAAAAAAATCTAGTCAAAAACACAAAAACACCCAAAATTCATAGCAAATGATGGAATTAGGCTCTAAGAGGGTGGTGCCCACAACATAGCTACGGGTTATGCTCAGAATGTTGTTTCCCTTCCAAAAAGCTTGGCCTCGAAGGCTAATTTACTAATTTTGTTTTTTTTACTGTTCACTATTTTTCGATTTTTCAGCTCCGCACTATATTTTTTTTCCTCTTTTCTTTATTTTCTTTTCTTGATGTTTATTTTCTTTTCTTGATGTCACGGAAACAATAACTATGAACAAGTAATCAAGAATTCAAGAAACCTTAATTTAAGATTCTAGGGTTTGGCCAATTAAAAACAGGAAACAAAATTGAAAAAAAAAACCTAGCAAGAAACGTAATTGAAAACTAGAAAGACATGGAATTAAAAAACTAGCAAGAATGAGGAATGAAGAAAATGAATTGAAACAAGACTCAATCAAGAACGAAGAAAGAAATTTAAAGACCTAACCTAGATACACGAATTTGACCAAGAAGACAAAAAAATGATAGGCAAACCTGATAAACCTAAGCTCTGATTACCAACTGATATGAACCTGATCAACATGTGCCGAGACCTAACACCAAGATTGCTAAAACAAACCCAAGATCTTTCAAGAATGGATGGAACCACGACCTTTTGTCTAGCAAGATAAGAACCTTTGGAATAATTGAGGACGCCATAAACGGGGATGGAAAATCCGTTTGATAAGTCAAGGTTGAATGCCACAAGAATTATCTTGATAAGTTCAGATGAGTTTCTTGAAGAACTCAAGAGAGAATAATCTCACAATTTTAATGGTCAAAAAGTCTTACTTTTATTTTATGAAAATCAGCCTTATATAGGCAAAGAACAAATAAGTTTCCTATTTAGAAAAAAACTCCTAAACCTTATCCCAATAGGAAAAATATGAATAGTAACTAGATCAAAGAAGTAGACTTGGAGCCTAAAAAAGACTCATTTTCTTAGAGCCCAAAAAAGTCTCCTTTTTTGGAGCCCAAGAAAGACTCATTTTCTTGGAGGCCAAGACTCCTTTTCTCATCCACAGTGGACTCTAGAGAATAAACTAAATTTCCAATTAAAGTAGAACTCCAAACTAAAATAGAATTAGAATGAAATCAAATCTTGACCAAATCCTTCAAGCTTCTTGAAACTTCTTGAAGAATCTTGAATTTCTTAAATCTTGAAAACAGAATCTTGACTTGATTCTTTGCTGAAAAATTCACCCAAATAAATGGTTCATTGAACTTGGACGCTCATGGCTGGTTCGCATCATTTTCCTTCTCGGATCAACTCGAATGCTGAAAGCAATCCAAGAATCCTAACCAACAAATAAGAATATGGTTTCGTGAAAATAGCCAGCCAATTACAAATGCAGTACCGCTTGTAAGAATTCAAATGACCGCTGAGGGAGAACACTAATCAATAAACCCCAAATAAGAACTTTAGATAGCACCGTATACGAATTCCGAGCACGAATACCATATAAATATATCAAATAAGAATTCTAGGTAGGCGTGTTGAATACCAAAGTCCGATTATCAAACAAGAGTTCTCATAAGAAAGCCCAATAAGAATTCCGAGAAAAGAGGACAAATAAAGGCTCCGAATAAGCACACCAAGAAGAATACTCAATAAGAAGAATGAACCAAGAATTCCAAAATAGAGTGCCGACTATGATTGTTGAAGAAGAATACGACAAAAGAAGGTCATGTAGAATCTCAAATATTTGATATTAGTTACCGAATAAGAATTCCGAATGATGATCTCCAAATAAGAGTACAAAATAAGAACCCTAATAGTCAACAGCTTCGTGGTAGGGTGACAATTCTATAACCCAATCAACATGAATACCACAAGACACTTCACAAGTCAATCTATACCCCTATAATTGCATCATTTTTAACATAAGTAGAATAAGAGAAACAACGACTCTTAACTTCCAACAGGAATTCCCCAAGTTCCAACTTCATATACTACTCGATCACTAACTTAACATCATGCATATACGGACATCAATTAGGTAAAACAACTTCTTACTTGTATATCAACACGTTGCACTCAAGATAATATAAGAAAGGTACGGGCAACTTCGAGGTCAATCAATATTTTAGATCATAGGTTTATAAATACAATTTACCTTCAACTATGGCTACTGCCTACAGTCCGAACACAATTCATCTGCCATCTGGGACATTCCTTGGCTCGGTGTTGATCACTCCTACATCCTAAGCACTTTTCAGACTCTTTCCAATACTAGGCTTCAGTGTGTCCCTTTCGGTTGCAATGAACACGTATATCACTCTAGAAGGTGGTTATACTTCCTGATGCACCACAAGTTGACTGGGTGGTTGAGGCTTCTTGTCGTGGTCTAGCAGCAGCTGGTCTTTTTTGACTTTAGCCATAACTCTGAGTACCTTTATCGATAATCGACCCTTGTGTTCTCTGTCGTTTCGGGCATCCTTTAATCCTATGTTGATTACTACCGCAGCTTATACATTTTTCTGTCTTCCTCCAACAATCAACCCCCAGGTGGCCTTTATGGTTACAATGGCTACAACGTGAAACCGAAGCAGTAGCATCATTCTCGGAAGAGCCTTGAGCCAAAGGAGCAGGTAAACCTCCTTGGCCAATTTTCCCGTCAAATGGATGCAGTTGATTCTGACCCTTAACCGATTGACTCGACCTTGCCACCTCCTATTTATTTCCTTTCTCTACTATTGTTGCAGTGAAAAGGGCTTCACCGTAGGTAGAAAACTGTAGAAAAACCAAGTTGTCTCGAATCTTTGGCCTCAACCCTCGAATAAACATCTGGATCTTATTTTCAGTAGTTTGTATCATCCTCGGAGCATAATGTGACAATTGAGTAAATTGGGCTTCGTACTGTGCAACAGTTAATTCCCCTTGTTTGAAAGTCACGAATTCACTTCTCCAAAGTCTTCTCACAATTGCAAAAGCTCTTCCCGACATTCTTAATTCACCAAAAAGAAACACCCTATAATATGATATGCATATATGCGATTATGTTACATGAGAAACAAGTATGTACTTCTATGATCGTACTACATAGAATAACTATAACTTAATGCATAACTATTATATGATGCAACATTATCACTAATGTACATCCTAGCATACATGAAGCAGTTGTAATATAACAAGTATTTAAAGCATACTGTACACATAAATCACATAGACACGTTATTCACATAAAACCCATGGTTCACATTTGATTCACGTAGCACATAATACATGCACACATACTTCTCAAGACAAGTACATATCAGAATTATAACCCGACCATTAGAGGTCTCTATCTCTACCTACGAGTTATCTAAGTCTTAACTCTCCATGGTCTTAAGTCCATCAGAGCCCTAGATCACATTTATAATCATTTACATACAACCATTACGAAATTAATCCTTCAATCATATTGCTATATAACTATAAAGTCATCAACCTGTTTACAAGTGATATTAACATCAAGGGTTAAGATTAACCTTATCAACATTTTATTAATTTCTTAAGGGTTTACTATGTTTAAAATAACTTAGTCTAATCTAAACCTTAAATCCATGGGTAGATCCATAAACGACCTTTAAAGATGAAATAGCTCCAAAAGTGTATCAATCATCATCAGTCATTATAAGTATTCTCAGACCGGGGTTTACAATCTACATAATGTACAATCTTCCTCGTAACCCTTTCCATTCACCAAAATAAGTAACTTGACATACCAAATCATCTATTTCCTATGTCCCATGAGCATCTTAAGCATCACATTCACCTAGTCGTATGGATCATTGCCTATTGTCCTAGCCATTTATGACCTTAAAAGATTAGTACGGGTTAACTTACAAATGCCAATATTATAATTATACCCAACAAATAGATCCCATGTAAGAAAGAAACATTTATGGCATGATAGGCACATAAGATTCACATAAGCAAGAAACGAATATAACATGTTGTACACATAAGTTCATATAAATATATATAACACCCAAGCATGTTCCCATCCTAGGTTTACTACCCACAGACCAGGGGTTCTACGCCTAGCTTGCGCCTAGCTAACTAGCTAGGCTTTGATACCACTTAAATAGGTATCACGCCCTGACCCTGACCCATCGCTAGGCTAAGGCCGAAACATGACGTTCGTAACTCTTATTCCATAGATTAACAACTTAAAAGCTTTTAAATGGGTGAACAATAATTTAATAACTTGTACATCCATTAAAATACCACAAGAAGTTACTGAAAACCTCCAATATTTTCCTAAAATATCAGCCTTATAGGACTATAACATTAGTTACAAATTCACAAGACCTGAATCTGTCTGTTCAACATTTCCAAACTTAGGTCTCGAGATAATAGTGTTCAGTCTTAACTAGGCATCTAATCAACCAAAATAATATTGTAACATAATACTTGATCAATTTATAAAAATATCTTGTTACAACAATCAACTAAAACTCCACAAACAAACACGTAGACCAACTAAGGTAGAAATCCATCACAATACATCAATATAGCTTGCAACCACATGGGAACTTGCTCGGACTAATCTTCGCCTAAAATGTTGAAAGAGGGGTGAGCTAGATCCTCGTGTATAGCTCAGTGAGGATGGAATAGGAAGGGTTTTCAAAAAGGTTTTATCTTTTCGTAATCAATTTGATAAACATGCCATGCACACAAAAATTTACAAACGAGAATACAACATATACAATCAAGATTCAATAACAATTAAATAATCTAACTCTCCCAAGATATCATTGGGTCCCGACCCGTAGGAGAATCAATAGGTCTTGGTAAGAACATTCGAAAACAATTAAATAATCTAACTCTTCTAAGATATCATTGGGTCCTGACCCGCAGGAGGATCAATAGGTATTGAAAGAGAAGGAGTGAACACTTTGGCAGGCGAGATATACTAGCAAGCCTTACCTCTGACTGGAGGTCTCGTTACTACCACGGTAGGCGAGATATACCAGCCAGCCAGTTACTACCCAGAGGTCTCGTTACTACTGCATTCATTAATGGTTGCAACCAATATGCTTAAACAATTCAAATGCATTCATTATTATCACTAGCATAATAATAACAAGAATTTGAAGTTGGCCATTATACCATAAGTCAATGCAAGTAAGGCACAATGCATGTGAAAAGTCAAGAAGATTGCCATTTATTTTGCCTACGTTCATTAGTCTCCTAAGCATCATATAGAAGTTAGCAACTATATAACACCTAATCAAAGACACAAATTTCTCAATTAAAGTCCATTACAATAAACTAGGGTTCGATATGGTTCCAATGCATCCGACCGTGCCATAATCCAACCTCTATAGCTCCCGAAATCACTAAAATAAGTTCTTTACTCTTTTCATCATTTTGGACATCCGGGCAATACAGCCTTTATCCGGTCGACAGGATAAAAGCCATAACGCCCGGCAAAGAACATTGATCCGGATGATACATGCTCTATCTGGTCAACTAGATGAAGAAGGTAACGATAGGATGGCTCAACACGAAAAACAGAACTTCTACAACAATAAATCTTGCAACCACACAACTCCCTACCAAAAATCAAACATGCTCAAGGTGACTATTAGGCATCATACAAGAGTTCAAACTTCACCCAATCATCCTTCCTCAACAAACCACAAATACGCAACATGAAATTTCAATTCCCAGATCTACAGCACACAAAATACTCAATCTTCACATTTAAACTCTTGTGTGCAACTTTAGCAATACTAGCAATACATAATCATCAAATAACTTGAATGAACTCTTTAAACATTGGTTTTGAAGAATCCCTCACCTTAGCTTTTGAGTTTGAATGGAAGAACAAGTGATAGAAAGCATGTATGAACAAGAAAATAGCTTAAGGATGACACAAGAATGGCTGAACTTCCTTCTCCTTCCCTCTTCCTCTTCTTCTTTCTTCTTTCTCTTCTCTTCTCTCCTTCCTAGGCGTGTAGAGAGTGTGTGTATGTTTGTGTCGTGTGAGTGAGTATGTATTAGTATGTGTTTGTGTGTTTTGGCCTAGGATAAATAGTGTAGAATATTTTTCAGATTTTGCCTAATGACAAGAGTGCCATTGAACTAATGTATGTGATGCGATCGGATTGTGTGTTACAATGTTCGCAAGTGCACAGATCTTCGTAGTGTAATATGCTATGAGTGCGTAATCGTACCACAGGGAAGCTCGCTAGTTTAAGTTAGTGAAGTAGTGTGAAAGTGTTAAAGCGCTTAAGTGACAAATTATAAGGTGGGTTTGAGTAACGTGCGAAAAATGTAAACTAAATTAAACTAACTAAATTATCTAAGTTATACTAAGAATTAGTGGAATACGAGAGGTGGTGATCTAGGGTTTGAACATGTAAATGAGGCAATTAATATAGGCTCGATATCTAGTTTATCTAATTCTGCAAGGGCTTAAGCTACAAGCATACACCCGATTAAGCTAAAAGCTATAGTCCTAGTTAATCTACTTAGCTTATTTTAACCAAGTACAACAAGGCAAACTAAACTAAGGAGTTAACCTTACAGATAGAAACTATGGTACAACCTATAGTTTTATGGAATCTATGGTACAACCTATAAATTCATGATTAAAACATTTATATGGCACGAAAGTAACACATTCATAATATTAACTACAAGTATAATATTTATGAAGCGAAAGTAAATCAATCATAACATATACTTAAAAGCATTACGTATGAAATACTGAATTAAAACAAGCCATACATTGCAATATGAATTGAATAAACTAAATCCGAGACCATATATTAAAATACTATCATTTACAATATTCACCCTAAGATATCAATCTACTCAGACATAAATGAATACGAGTTATCTAAATAAAAGAGAGTCAAGAAAGGCTCCCCCATATCCGCGAATGCGTATTTCTGATTCTCAAAATTTGAACAGAGATCCGACGCAAAATAGCTTTTCGGGCAGAGCTAATTTTCCCCGAATAAGAACTATTAGGGATGAGTTTCTCCCGAATAAGAGTTTTCCTATTAAAAGCTATTCAGGCAGAACATCTCCCAGATAATAACTACTTGGGCCGGACTTCCCCCTAAAAGTAGCTATTCGGGCAAAATTTTCCCGAATAAGAACTACCTAGGCAGGACTACCCCCGTATGCTAATACTACTTAATTAACTAAAACTAAAATTTAAAACTAAATAGAATTAACTCAGAATTATATAAAAATATTGATAATACTCCAAAATTAATTCTCCAATTCTCAAAGAGTTGAAGCTCTATTTATAGGCAAAATTCCGAAATAGTTGATTTTTTTTGTATTTGTTGACTTTGACCGGATCGTTAACCGCGGCATTTTCGGGCCTTTTTCACTGTTTTGACCTTCAAAACGATGGAATTTGGCTAAAATCAAGCCGGGCGCAGGAAAAAAGTCTTGTGTTTTGCTCAGAAGGCTGTTTCTACCCAGAAAACTGATATGATTTGCCAAAAACGGACATGGGTCTTATTTGAGATCATCTGGGTCAATGTTCTGAGTCCGATTTCGTGCTAGTTTCAGCCAAATTTTTTCTCTATGAGCTTCATTCTTCAACCGCTTCTCGTGCTTCCCCATTCTTACTTCTTGACTTACAATTTGGATCATTTCGAGCATGATTCTTCACTTTTCAGTATTTTCCTACATTGCATCAAAAGTATCAAAGTGTTGCATTTATTCCAGAGTTAAGATACAAATGCAGTA
Source organism: Ehretia macrophylla (assembly GCA_037974665.1). Lineage (NCBI taxonomy): Eukaryota > Viridiplantae > Streptophyta > Magnoliopsida > Boraginales > Ehretiaceae > Ehretia > Ehretia macrophylla. The sequence continues at coordinate 13,171,722 of CM075768.1, forward strand.
CAAATATCATAGTTTGAGTGCTGCAAATACCGTCACATCAATATCCCCAAACTTAAACATTGCTTGTCCTCAAGCAATAGTGACTTTAAAACAGATTCAAAGTGATATTTTCAAAAAAATTTGCAAGTCAAAACAGGCGAATACTATCTATCCCTTCTTTTTGTCAAAATTTTCCAACATGAAATATGAGAAATGCAATTCACTATCTTAAACCTATTCAGCGGTTAATGATAATCATGATAAGAGAACCTTTACATAGTTTTCACAAATACATACTCTTCTTGGAAATTGACTATTGATTGCTTCGAAGTACATATTTATAAGTAAACTAAGCAAATTAAGTTCATTCAATTCCCAACTTTCAAGTTATGCAAACAGAATGGACTTTGATATTCTCGCCTTTATTTGAAATCAAACTCTTGATCATGTCTTAACCCTTTAACATTTGCCAGAAATATATAAATACAACTTACAATATCTTTATATAGTGTTCAATTTCCTTTGCTTTTTGAATATCCCATGTAGCGGGCTTTAAGGCCAACAATCTCCCGCCATTATAACTGAGGTTGCCAGGTTTTAAAGGGACCCTTACGTGTCTTAATCACTCGAGATATCTAGGCTCGAAACCTTATACTATAGCACATATCCCAAATTACAATGTCTAGCATAGTGGTGCTCAGAGATTTACAACATATTTACACCAAAAATTTATTCAACAATAAAGGTATGTACAACTCTTTTTGCTTTTTCTATTTTTTTCATTGTTTTCTTTGTTGTTTTTTTTTTTCATTTTTTTTTCAGAGTGTACATACATACAGAATAACATAACATACTGTACAAACAAGGCATAAGGGTTCAGGTTTCAATCACAAGAAGTTCTTATAACAAATGGTAATCCTATCTCAATCCTTTCATAATCCCATAACTATCAATTGAAGAAAAGAAGAGCAACTAGGTTTACTCATGAATACAGTACCCCCAAGTAAAGTAGCAAACTACTCTTCTCATGAACAAAAATGGTGTATTTCTTCTCAATTTTGAAAAAGATTTTCATGAAATACACATACCCCTACACCAAAACTTTGCTTGTCCTCAAACAAATAGCAATGTAAGACAATAAGAGTGTAATATGCAAGAAAGAACATAATGACAAATGCTACATCCCTAAACCTATGATTTTCTTACTCTACAGCGCATGTTGATCAGGTATAAAGGGAAATGTAGTAAGGAAATATATCACCTAATGTGAAGTATTTTTATGTTGATGTCAAAGTCTTTTTAATAACTTTTTCCAAAAGATGTATCATTCTACAATTAAAGATTAGTAGACAAAGTATTTTACAGATTATCATCAACACAACAAAAATAATAGTTAACTATACTAAAAATAAAAATAGTCAAACAAATATATAGGGGAGAAATCAAAAAGAAATATGGTCACGGAAAATAACTAATATATTAAGCAAATAATTTAACTACCCAGACCATTTAGACTCTTTTCTGGGGTTCTAAAGTTGATACTCCTACAAAGACTAGCTCTTTTAGAGGTTTCTGTGCTCACAACATCTAGTGCTCTCATTCGGCCACTTAAGGCCAAAGTTAGTTCCACAGGCTCAAGGATAGAACAATGGGGTTTTATGTCACAGACGTTACGTCTGGTGTATGCTCATACTCCTGACTACCTTATCAAGTAATACCCAACAGACCTAAACTACATTAAGCTGATGGAGTAGCTCACACTATAAGGCAGAGTTACACAATTAAGCTAACTGCACACAGAAACGTACAGTGGCCACTAGTATAACAACAATGGTACCTCTATGAATGTTTCTCAGGGTCAAAACCCAAACCACCTAAAGCTGAAGAAAGATTCACAAAGTACATGTAATGACAGAATTTAAATAAATATAAACACAAAAGAGTACTTAGGTTGCCTTGTCACGCCCCGACCCAACCCCCAAGCTAAAGGTTAAGTCCGGACCCGACACACGGACAGAGTCTCCCCTGTACCGTGGACATTCTGAAAACCTGTAAACACTTAAACAAGGTCCCAACAATACAATACGGCTTTTCTCAATTAAACCACAAAGCTATAAGGCCATCCGACCCTTACACTGCACAATAATTCCAAAACACACAAGCATGCGAGAACTAGTTGACAGCATAGTCTTATATTTATAACATTCTAGGAAATCAATAAAACAACTTAAGGGATAAAGCATTCTACAACAACTAACCACTCCCAAGCATGCAAGGAAATAAGACAGGAATAAAAGTTATTACAGTTCATAGACTTTCAAAGCTACAACCCAACTATCTAATCTTCGACTTATACAACAAGCATATACATAGCCCTTGGCTACAAAATAGTACATAAAGCAATTAGTTGAGCATTCCACATAGCAGCAAATTCAATGACCACCTCAAGTTATCAAGTACGGCAACTAAGGTAAAGGCTCGATCTGGACTTCTTCTTCCTCAACTAAATCAACCAGCTGGGGATCACCCTCAGCGTCTCCTGAAATAGATATCGAGGTATGAGCAACCACTGTTGCCCAGTGAGGGATATAGTCCCGGGGCGTGCAATGCAACAGATAATACAATTACACGACAATAGCACTTTAACAATTTAAGAAACAATGAAAACTTAAATAACCACATAATTAAAAGGATACATTTCAACAATCCCCTATACACCAATCTTCACTGGTCTTCAATCACGATCCACGAACCACGAGCACGATCACGATAAGCCGGCATAACCCCAATCACTCCAGTGGGTGTACTCCGGATGTACCCCGAAACCTACGACCCAACATCCCCTGGCAATCTCCGGACCAGGCGAATGAGGGAATAGGGTACGGAGTTTGAATATCCACCGGCAAGCCCTCTGCCGCCCAGCCGATATTCAACACATCCGCCCCGACACTATGGTTGCGCAACCACTATGCAATGCACTCAACGATGGCAAGTTAACAACAATAATATAAGCATTAACACATATGAGGATCAACAAAGTAGGTTGACCTCGTTGCAGTTAGGATAGAAGCAAAGATAGAAGCTAATAAGCAGTTTACAAATGAACTTATACCATATAAGCATAGAATCATTCCAAAAGCTCCAAATCAATTTAAAATCATATATAAACACTTAAGAAGTCCTGACATGGGTTTAGAAGTGTGAAACAACTTAAATTGCACCTAAACCCCTTTGTTTTTCGATCTATTTCTCTTCTAAACCAAAGTTAATGATTTCATTTTCAAAAGAAACTCTCCCAACCTTCTAACCAACCCCCAAGGTACCCTTTCAACCCTCGAACTCAATCAAATGCCCGCGTTTACCCCGGAAGCCCCAATTTCCCTCTTTTGGCTTTAAACTACACCTACATTGTCCGGGCTTCAAACAAGGGATATCAAGGCATCTATAGCACCTAGGTAGCCTAAGGAAACTAGAATTGAAGCCCGAATCCACCCGGAATCGCATTAACCCCGAAAGCCCCAACTTAAAGTCGGCTATTTTCCATTTTTAGGCGAATTAAGGGCAATGCAAATGCACGGGGTTATTTAATTATCTTCACTAGTACCTAAGGCATCATTTAGAAGTATTAATTCAATCCAATTCGAGCAATTACGCAAAACCCTAGAAAAAACGTCACTATTCACCCTAAAAATCAAACTAACGATTCTAACCGTTTAAAAAGCGAAACAACGGCTCAAATGTGTTCTCTAGCATTCATATAGATGGTATATTAGCATAGATAACAATTACAATGGCATTTGATCACATTTTCAACAAATCAAGAAATTGCCAACTATTTAGAAATGCAAAAACAAGCTATGAAATCCCTCACCACTACGCGTAGGAACACCTAGGAGGCTTGAAGACACCCTAATCCACTTGCTCAAGGCTTGGGAGGGCTTGGTTTGAAGGATTGAAAGGCAAAATTTTCCTCTTTTCTCTCTATGCTTCTGTCGGCTTTCTCACTGTTCTTTTTCAGCTTTTTATTTTTTTTTTTTTTTTTATTTTTAGAATTTAAGTGATATATAAAAGGAAAAGTTGAGGTGGGGTCCTTTCGGTGCTTGAATGTTATAATATAATACCCGTACTAAGTTTTAAAAGCGAGTCTAAGGGGTGACACATTGGTTAACTAATTAAATCTATAAAGTTATTACGTAACACTATTCACTTGACTTCTAAAATTATTTTCTAAACGAGCCTTCCTAACGCCTTAAGCTCAAAAACACATTTTTTCCACTACTTTTACAATTAATATGATTTAATAAAAATGCTAATTAACTAATAGAAAGTAGTTTAAAAACGGAGTGAATAGTAGTCACAAAGTCAGTTAATAAGGCATAGAAGTAAATGCGCAAACAAGGGATGCAACAGTAATTAAATGCATGGCAAATTCTCGGGCGTCACATGCCTCCTAGTAGCACTAAGTTTATCGTCTTTAGCCAGACGGTTGTGTTGAGTTGTAATACCTTTAGCTTGGCAGAATCTCATTTATGGAATGCCTGCAAGGTCTTGAAGTTCAATAGATTCAACTTCATGAGGAACCATATTTGGATTGAATGCATGTTTCAATCTTTGTCCATTGACTGTGATGACATGCCCATTTGTGGGATTTTTAATTAAGATAACTCCAAAAGGATATACTTTAAGCACTTCATAAGGACCATCCCATCTTGTTCTTAACTTTCCTGCGAAGAACTTCAATATGGAGTTAAACAACCAAACTTTATCAGAAGAAGAGAAAGGTTTTCTTAAAATAGATCTATCATGAATCCTCTTCATTCTCTCTTTGTAGAGTTTGGCATTTTCATAAGCTTCGAAACAAAGCTCTTCCAGTTCACTCAATGCCAACTTCCTACCTTCACCTGCCTGTTGTAAGTCAAAGTTCCGGGCCTTAATAGCCCAATAGGCTTTATGCTTTAATTCAACAGGAAGGTGGCAAGCTTTATCATATATTAATCTATACGGGGACATACCGATAGGAGTTTTGAAAGTAGTACGGTAGGCCCATAATGAGTCATGCAGACAACTTGACCAATCTTTGCGATCGGGCCTAACTGTTTTTCGAAGAATTGACTTAATCTTCCTATTCGATACCTCCACTTGCCTACTTGTTTGTGGGTGGTAAGGCGTTGCTATCTTGTGGTGGACAGAATATTTTCTCAATAAGGCTTCTAGTGTCCTGTGACAGAAATGTTGTCCTTCTTCACTTATAAGTACACATGGCACCCCGAATAGAGAAAAAATGTTCTCTTTAATGAACTTGACCATAACTTTATGGTCATTGGTTTGGGTTGCCACTGCTTCAACCCATTTGGACACATAGTCCACACCAACAAGAATATAAGAATAGCCTGAGGAATGAGGGAAGGGACCCATGAAGTCTATACCCTACACATCGAATATTTCACAAATAAGGATGGGCATAAGGGGCATCATGTCCCTTCTTGAGATAAAGCCAGCTTGTTGACATTGTGGGCAATTTTTATACACTTGCTGGGCATCTTTGAAAAGAGTGGGCCACAAGAACCCATTTTGAAGGACTTTGGCAGCCATTTTTTTTCCTCCGAAATGTCCACCACATGCTTCAGAGTGGTAGAATTGGAGTATACTGTCAAATTCTTCCTCAAGTACACATTTCCTAATGACCTGATCGGCACAAATCTTGAAAAGATAGGGATCTTCCCAGATAAAGTACTTGACTTGTGCCCCGAACCGTTCCCTTTCTCTTTTACCCCAATGAGTTGGAAACTCTTGGGCAACCAAATAATTGACAAAGTGGGCATACCACAGAGTCTTATGTGAGATGGAAAAAAGTTGTTCATCAAGGAATGTGTTTTTTAAAGGCAAAGAATCAATAGGAGAATCACGTATAAGACGTGATAGATGATCGGCCACACAATTCTCACTTCCTTTCTTGTTCTTGATCTCAAGGTCGAACTCTTAAAAGAGTAATAGCCAATGGATTAGACGAGGATTTGTATCCTTTTTGGTCGGTAAATACCGCAAAGCTGTGTGGTCCATGTATACTATTACTTTGGATCCTAGGTTGTAAGATCTAAATTTGTCCAATGAGAAGACTACAGCCAGCAATTCCTTTTCAGTGGTTGTATAGTTCTTCTATGCATCATCCAAGGTTTTACTGGCATAATATATCACGGTAGACAGTTTATCCCTACGTTGTCCTAATACAGCTCCCACTGCATAGTCTGATGCATCGCACATTATCTCAAAGGGGAGACTGTAGTCAGGAGGTTGAATGATATGAGCAAAGGATAGTAAGGATTTGAGATTGTCAAAAGCTTCTGAGCACTTGTCATCAAATTTAAACTCAGTATCATTTGCTAGAAGACTAGAGAGTGGTCGGGCTATATGGCTGAAATTGCTGAAACGTCGATAAAAATCGGTGTGACCAAAGAATGATCGGATATCACGCACCGTCTTAGGTGCGGGCAGTTTTTCTATTAACTCGACTTTGGCTGGGTCCACATGGATTCCATCTTGTGTAACAACATAACCAGAACTATACCTTGTCTAACCATGAAGTGGCTCTTTTCCCAACTTAGAACTAAATTTGTTTCAACGCATCGGTCTAACACTAGAGAAAGGTGTGTGAGGCACTCGTCGAAGGTAGTTCCAAATACTGAGAAGTCATCCATGAAGACTTCTAGGAACTTTTCGATCATGTCTGAGAAGAGAGCTATCACACATCTTTGAAATGTCGTATGAGTATTGCAAAGACCGAAAGGCATACGTCGGAACGCAAAAGTCCCATAAGGGCATGTGAAGGTAATCTTTTCTAGATCTTCAGGAAAGACTGGGATTTGGTTATATCCCAAATACCCATCTAGAAAACAGTAGTAGCCTTGTCTGGCTATTCTATCTAGGACTTGGTCAAGGAAGGTTAAAGGGAAGTAGTCTTTCTTTGTTTTGGAATTGAGCTTTCTATAGTCAATGCATACACGCCACCCTGTTGTGGTGCGTGCAGAAATTAGCTCACCTTTATCATTCGGAACCACAGTAATCCCAGATTTTTTTGGTACCACTTGTACTGGACTTACCCATAGACTATCAGAAATTGGGTATAAAATACCAGCATCAAGCAACTTAATGATCTCCTTGTGGACGACATCACCCATCTTTGGGTTTAGTCTTCTCTGAAATTCTCGAGAATGAGTAACTCCTTCCTCGAGATGAATTTTATGCATACACACAGAGGGATCAATGCCCTTCAAGTCAAAAATCGTCCAACCTATCACCTGTTTATAGGTACTTAGGACCTTTAACAATCTGTCTTCATGCTCGGGAGTTAAATTCGAGGCAATGATGACTGGAAGAATCTCATCAGGTCCTAAGTAGGTATACTTAAGATGCTAGGCCAAGGTTTTAAGTTCCAAAACTGGTAGGGACTCAATTGTGGGACAGTCTGAAACTTCAGGGAAATAAGTTGTTACTTGATCGTTTTTATTTCGATCAACAACAATGGAAGCGGAGGCGACCATTTCAGGAGAAATGTCGCATTCATACAGAAATCGTTCTAACTCAGCTATTTCTTGATTAGGAGTTAGAATCGATTGGGCAAACTCATTTATATATGAGTCAATGGTATCAACATGGAAGCATTCTTCTTCCTCATCTTGATTCAATTTGTTGGCTGCATCAGCAACCTTTAGCTTAGTTCTCATGTTCCCAAATGTTAGTTCTATCATACCCGTCATAACAACATCAGTTGTTGCTAGGAATGGTATGCCTAGTAAAATGGGAGTGGTATTTTTGTTATCAGGGCCTAAGTCCATATCTAACACAATGAAGTCCACTAGGAACAAGAATTCTCCTACTCTAACGATCACATCTTCTACAATACCTCGAGGTCTTCGCTCAGATCTATCTGCCAGTTGGAGGGTCACATAGTCGGTGTTAATACTCCAAGACTTAACCTTTGGTAGACTGTATGAGGGATGAGGTTAACATTAGACCCTAAGTCTAGCAAGGCATTTTCTATGCATTGGTCATTAATTAAGCATGAAATGGTGAAAGCTCCTAGGTCACTACACTTCTGAGGCAGTCCTCGAGTGCAGATATTGCTAACCTTTTTAGTAAGACAGACCTTCTTAGGAATGAAGTTGGTCCGTCTCTTTTTCATAGATAAATCCTTCATAAATTTGGCATAGGCTGGAATCTGTTGTATTACCTCAACTAATTGCAAATTGATCTTAATATCTTTCAGATGCTCTAAGACCTTGAGTTGTTTAGGATCATCAGTCGGCTTTGGACGAGACAGAGCTGTGGGGAAAGGTGCTCGTGAGGATGGTTCAACTATAGGCTCCATCGTTAGGTTTTTATTCTTACGGCAGTTTTGAACATCTTTGCTTAAAACCTCAATCTCAGATTCCTCAAATTCCTCAGTTTCTTCTGGAACATCCCTAACCCTTACTCTATCTTGGTTATCAATGGTTTTCCCACTCCTAAGGGTGACTACAGCCTTGGCATGTTCTTGTATTGTCTCAGTTTGGACAATACTACACTGTCCTCGTGGATTTACCACGGTCTGAGATGGAAGCTTACCCTCGTCTCTCTTACTTAAAGTTTGGGTCATCTGTCCAATTTGTCCTTCAAGTTTAGCAATAGACTGTTGCTGAACTTGGAACATTTGCATAAGTTTGTCAAATTTGTCATCAGATGATGACTATGTAGGAGGAAGAGCTGGGACATTGTTCCATTGTGTTCTGAACGGATTGTCCTGTTGGACTGGGTAGTAACCAGGAGGGTTGTTATTTTATGGCCTCTGATATTGCTGTTGAGGGAATCAATTGTCAACATTTCCCAACTGACTTTGTTGATGAAGCTCATAGTTTCCTTGTCTTTTCTGATATTGATGTTGAGGAAACTGAGTCTCTTGATTCCCTTGTCGCCACGAAAATGCGGGATTGTCTCGCCAACCTGAATTATACGTGTTAGAATACGGATTGTAAGTCCTTGTATATCCTTAGGTGGCACAGACTTGTTCTTGCATGAATTCAGGAAATTGTGAACCGATTGGATAGTCCAGAGTAGAGTGATCTACTGCAGAACATACGGTACAGACTTCCGTATCTGAAGAGCTGAAGAAGAAGAAGACCCTAGAGAGATAAATTTTTCTAATTGCTGAGCTAAGGCATCTACTTTGTCAGTCAATTAGGAATTGGAGCTAGAGTTAACTTCAAACAATGCCCTCTTTTGGTGATTATAGGTACTCTTACTCTCTCTGTCATCAGCAGTGTTTTGGAGAAAGTCTTCAGCAATATTTTCTATTCTTCCCCAAGCTTCGTCCACTGTGAGGTTATAAAAGCCTCCATTGCTCATTGCATTAACTATTATCTTATTATGAGGGGTAAGACCTTTGAAGAAATAATACAAGAGTTCGGGACGATCAAACCATGATGAGGACATTGATTCTTAAGATCGTTAAACTTTTCCCACGATTCATGAAATGGCTCTAAGTCTGACTGTACGATGTCGTGATGTCTGTTCGCAAAGTAGTAGTCTTAGCCATTTGGGAAGAACCTATGTAAAAATTTTCGAATAAGTTATCCCCAAGAAGTGATCACTCCTACGTCTAGATGATTTAGCCACTGTTTGGCTTTATCTTTCAATGAGAAGGGAAACAGACGCAGGTGAATATTTTCACGGCTCACATTAGGAATGTGAAGCGTTGTGCATGCTTCAATGAATTGCACGATGTGAGCGTGAGGATTTTCTTTGTTTTTTTCATAGAAAGAAGGAAACATTGAAATAGTCTCTGTTTTGAGCTCAAAATTTATATTATCAAAAGTCGGTGGGGCTATGGCAAATTCAGGGTCAAAATCACCTGGTGAAAAATGTTGACGTAAAGTCATTGGTTGGTTCACAGGTTGAGTAACAGGCTGAGCTATAGGAAGCGGCGGGATATTTACTTCTTGATCTGCCATTGGAAATTTTAACTTCCTACGCAAATTTTTCTTGAGCTCAGAATCAAATGGGGCGAGTTCTGGATCCAAAGAACGATACCCGTGCATACAACGACTTATAAACTTTAAATACGAAATAAAATTACAATATTAAAAATACTAATATACTTTATAAGCAGTAATAGATAAAAGCTCATTGATAAGATGAATCATTAAAATGACTCATTTTTCAATCAATCAAAATTCTCAAATTTATTTTTTATTTTTTATTTTTTTTAAAAAAAATTTTAAATTATTTATTTATTTATTTTTTTATTTATTTATAAAAAAATATTATTTTTTAAATTTTTTTTACTTTATTATTTTTATTTTATTTTTTTTATTTTTTATTTTTAAATAAAGCGGATAAAATAAACACTTAAACAAGTTCACAAATACTTTTATAAAAAACTAAACTATACTATGATTCCCCGGCAACGGCGCCAAAAACTTGATGCGATCAGGTTGTGCGTTAAAATGTACGCAAAATAAACCAAGTTAAAATACCCGCAAGTGCACGGATCTTCGTAGTGGAGCATGCTATGAGTGCGGAATCGTACCACAGGGAAGCTCACTAGTCTAAGTTAGTGAAGTATTGTAAAAGTGTTGAAGCGCTTAAGTGACAAATCGCAAGGTGGGTTTGAGTAACGTGCGAAAAATGTAAACAAAATTAAACTAATTTAAGTAATACTAAGTATTAGTGGAATACGAGAGGTGGTGATCTAAGGGTTTGAACATGTAAATGAGACAATTAATATAGACTCGATATCTAGTTTATCTAATTCTGCAAGGGTTTAAGCTACAAGTATACACCCGGTTAAGCTAAAAGCTATAGACCTAGTTAATCTACTTAGCTTATTTTAACTAAGTACAACTAGGCAAACTAAACTAAGAAATTAACCTTACAGATAGAAACTATGGTACAACCTATAGTTTCATGGAATCTATGGTACAACCTATAAATTCATGATTAAAACATTTATATGGCACGAAAGTAACGCATTTATAATATTAACTACAAGTATAATATTTATGAAGCGAAAGTAAAACAATCATAATGTCTACTTAAAAGCATTACATATGAAATACTGAATTGAAACAAGTCATGCATTGCAATATGAATTGAATAAATTAAATCCGAGACCATATATTAAAATACTATCATTTACAATATTCACCCCTAGATATCAATCTACTCAGACATAAATGAATACGAGTTATGTAAATAAAAGAAAGTCAAGAAAGACTCCCCCATATAGACGAACGCGTATTTCTGATTCCTGAAATTTGAGTAGAGGTCTGACACAAAATAACTTTTTGGGTGAAGCTAATTTCCCCCGAATAAGAACTATTAGAGATGAGTTTTCCCCGAATAAAAGCTTTCCTATTAAAAGATATTCGGGCAGAACCTCCCCCGGATAATAACTACTTGGGTCGGACTTTCCCCTAAAAGTAGCTATTGGGGCAAAAATTTTCCGAATAAGAGTTATCTAGGCGGGACTTCCCCCGTGTTCTACTATTACTTAATTAACTAAAACTAACTAGAATTAACTCGGACTTATATAAAAAATATTGACAATACTCCAAAATTAAGTCTCCAATACTCAAAGGGTTGAAGCTCTATTTATAGGCAAAATTCTGAAATAGTGACTTTTTTTGCATTTGTTGACTTTGACCGGATCGTTGACAGCGGCATTTTCAGGCCTTTTCACTGTTTTGACCCTCAAAATGATAGAATTTGGCTAAAATCATGCTAGGCGTAGGAAAAAAGTCTTGTGTTTTGCTCAGAAGGTTGTTTCTATCCAAAAAACTGATATGATTTGCCAAAAAGGGACATGGGTCACTATTTGAGATCATCTAGGTCAATGTTTCAAGTCCGATTTCGTGCTAGTTTCAGGAAATTTCTTCTCTATGAGCTTCATTCTTCAACCGCTTCTCGTGCTTCCCCATTCTTACTTCTTGACTTGCAATTTGGATCATTTCGGGCCTGATTCTTCAGTTTTCAGTATTTTCCTACATTGTATCGAAAGTATCAAAGTGTTGCATTTATTCCAGAGTTAAGAAGTAAATGTAGTACAAATATCATGGTTTGAGTGCTACAAATACTGTCACATCAGTATGTATTTCTAGTTTGCCATTCTAGTGTTAATTCTAACTATCTTGGTTTTAGTTTAGTTACTCTAATTAGTTATTTAACTTAGTTAGTTCTAATTACTAGCTACACGATACAATTTACTCACATGCACGTTAAACGATGAAATACACGTAAATCAAGATGAATGCACATAAAATGATTTAATTATTGCTTACGTTATCTAAATTACTCAAAGACACATAATTGAATTTAAATACACGTTAAACGAGATATGTGCACGTAAAATGATATAAATGTATGTATTTCAAAATAAAAACACATGAATCAAGGTAAATACATGTTAATTGATATAATTATATATTAAATGATGTAAAAATGTATGAAATGCTATAAAATGCAAGTAGGCTCTGTACGGGCTCGGTACGGGGTCTCACAACTACTCCAGAAGCCTCTTCCAGTAAAGCTGAATAAGAACTTGCAGTACACATTTTAAAGCAATCTGATGCTTCAAGCATATCTTCTCATAGTGAATCAGAACAATCTTTAGTACAAGATCTTCAGAAATTCACAATCAATCGCATTTACGAACCGAAACAGAATATTAGAACTTACTACACCAAACCTACACCACCAGATCTTCTTATTGAAGAAATTCAGCCACATAAATCATATTCTGCCAATAATATTTATGAATGGAATATTGATGGACTCACAGAATACCAAATCCTCAATCTTATTAAACAGATGATCATAGTTGGCAATATTTATAAAACCAATGCCAATATAACAGAACAAGATGCCACCAAGAATCATGGGATGATTATCTCGATGATAATCTTAAAGAAACTATCTACAATATGCAAAAAACCAATGCTAAAGGCAACATCATACTCAATGAACAAGGACAAGCTGAATCTTGTGCTTTGTCTGCCCTGATTTACAATATTACTTACCATTTTATTGGTGATCCAACCATATACCAAGAAAGGACATATGAACTTCTCCAGAATTTACGATGTAGAAGATTACAAGATTTTAGATGGTATAAAGACGTTTTCCTTAGTAAGTTATACCAGAGATGCGATATATTGGAAAGAAAGATTTATAGCTAGACTTCCAAAATTATTTGCAGAACAAATTAAAGATGCTCTATCACAAGAATTTCCAAGACTTGATTACAATCAGATGACATATGGTGATATTATAAGTCAAATTAACAAGACTGCACTGATCTAAGATTTAAAGCCCAATTAAAGAAACAGAATCTTATCTCCAAAAGTGAATTAGGAAATTGGTGTGAACAATTTGGCATGGAACGAATTCAGACACCATATACTATTAGAAAACATAAACCCAAAAGATTTGAAAGAAAATACAAAACAAATTATGAAAACCATACAAATCCTTTAGAAAGAAGAACAAATATAATAAATACATGAAATTTTCCCAAAACAACTGGCAACCAAAATACAATAGGAAACAACAGAAATCTACTGGCTGCTTCAAATATGGAAAACCAGGACACTTTGCAACAACCTGCAGAGTCAGAACTAAAGTTCAACAATTAGATCTAAATGAAGAATCAAAGAACAAAATACTTCAAATCCTAGACCAATATGATTCTACCTCCAGTTCTTCATCAGGAACTTCTGATGAAGACAATATCAATCAAATTGGCATAGATTACTACTCCAATAGTGAAATAGATTCCGAACCAGAATGTTCATGTCCCTCAAAAGGACCATGTTTCTGCCATAAAAATCTCAATGTCTTAATTGACACTTACAGTATTATGCTAGACATGATATGTAAAATACCAGATAATGAAGAAAGACAATCATACCTTCTCAAGCTCAAAGAACTTGTTGATCAATCACAATAAACCTCAAATAACACCAATAAAACTAATACCATAAGTTATGTTGATGTTTTAAGCCTTTTCAGAAAAAGAACAACAACCAGTTAGCATATCAGATTTACAAAAAGAAATCAATCAATTAAAATAAGAAATCCGAGAAATAAAAGAAAATCATAACCAGTAACAACAGGAAGTCTTACTTCTACAATTAGAAAAACAAATAGACTTACCATAACATCACCGACAAGATGAACAGACAGCTAAACAAATTGCTTTTAGCGAATCAAAGACTGACCAACCATAAACTATCACCTTAACTGAACAAGAAGACTTTGTCAATCTTCTTACCATAATTTCTTTTCAGGAATGGAATGTTCAACTAACTATTGTTATTGATGATTTTAGATTTGAAACCATAGCCCTCCTTGATTCAAGAGCAAATAGGAATTGTATACAAGAAGGTCTAATTCCTATAAGATATTTTGAAAAACAAAAGAAAGGCTTTCTACAGCTGATGCTACCAGATTACAAATTCAATATAAAATTCCTAATGGTCATGTTTGCAATAAAGGAATTTGTTTTCCAACCAGTTTCGTTTTAATAAAACAATTAAATTCAAAAGTGATTTTAGAAAATCATTTTTTACAAATTCTTTTCCCCATGCAAGTTAGAGAAGAAGGTATTAAAACACAAGTTTTAGGAAAACCAGTTTTGTTTGAATTTTTTTATCCCTATATGAAGAGATATATCAATTTAATTCAAAGCAAAGAAAACCAGATCAATTTTCTTAAACAAGATATTCAGAGTTTAATAATTGATGACCAGATTTCTAAACTACAGAAAACCATTCAAGAATTTCAAAGAAGATTTGAAAAAGAAGTATGTTCTGATCTTCCTACAGCTTTTTGGGCTAGGAAGAAACACATTGTTTCATTACCATATGAAAAAAAAATTCAAGAGAAACTTATTCCTACTAAGGCTTGACCCATTTAAATGAGCCATGAATATTTATATTTGTGCAAAAAAGAGATAAAGAGTTTGATTGACAAAAAACTCATACGACCCAGTAAAAGTCCATGGTCGTGTGAAGCATTTTATGTTAATAAACATGCAGAGAATGAACGAGGAGTTCCAAGACTTGTTATCAATTATAAACCATTGAACAAATTTTTACAATGGATTAGATACCCAATTCCTAACAATAATGATCTTTTGAAAGACTTTGCAATGCCCATATATTTTCAAAATTTGATATGAAATCAGGTTTTTGGCAAATTCAAATTGCTGAGCAAGATAGATATAAAACTACTTGTACAGTACTATTTGGACAATATGAATGGAATGTTATGCCATTTGGCTTGAAGAATGCACCAATGAACCAGATCTTCAATCCATTTGTTTGTTTTACAATTGTTTACATTAATGATGTTTTAGTATTCCATACTGATTTTCATCAACACTGGAAACATCTACATATTTTCTTTAAAGTTTTCAGAGAAATGGACTTGTGGTTTTGGCACCCAAAATTAAACTTTTCCAAACAAAAATCAGATTTCTTGGCCATATGATTTCCTTTGGGAAAATTACCCCTATCCAAAGAATTCTCAATTTTGCAAAAAGATTCCCAGATGAATTAAAAGAAAAAACACAATTGTAAAGATTTTTAGGATCTTTGAATTATGTTGCAGATTTTTATCCCGGTATTCGCCATATTTGCAAACCATTATTTGAAGGACTTTAGAAAAATCTACCAACTTGGTCAGAAGTTCATACTAAAGTTGTACAAGATATTAAGAAACAAGTTAAAGCTTTACCAGTTTTAACTTTATGTCAGTCAGATGCCCCCAAGATTGTTCAAACAGATGCCTCTAAAATTGGCTTTGGAGGAATACTCAAACAAGTTTTATAAGGAAAAGCACATATTGTTAGATTTCATTCTGGTACTTGGAATAAAGCTCAACAAAATTATTCCACAGTAAAGAAAGAAATTTTATCTATTGTTCTTTGCATTTCTAAGTTTCAAGATGATTTACTTAACCAGAAATTTAAAGTTAGAGTTGATTGTCAGTCTGCTAAAGATGTTCTGACAAAAGATGTTAAAAACATTGATTCTAAACAATTTTTTGTGAGATGGCAGGCTATCAAAGGAATTGATAATTCAATTCCCGACTTTCTAACTAGAGAATTCCTTACAGGACATGTCTACTAGATCGAAGAAAGGGAAAAACATGGCAAAGAGCTTTGACATTAGCTCTTATGTTGTTAAAGAAGTAGCACCACCAGTTCCAGCAACTCCAGCTTTATCATCCATACTAGAAAAGAAAGAAGAAAAAATCCAAACACCAGAAAACAAAAAATCATCCCTAGGAAGAAAACTTACAGTATTGGGGTCTCTTACCATACCAAAATCACTGACCAGTGTTCCTGCAGGTCTTGCAGATATATCATCATCTACCGTGACCGCCAGTACCAAGTTTCAATCCCTTGTTATTAAACTAGAAACTAAACCCATAGAATCCAGAAACACACATAAATCATCATACATTTACAAGAACTTTTTGACCAAACCACCATTATTGAACCAAGACATCTCAAACAGAACCCTAATATGACACCTTTGAGTTTGCAAAACTCTACCTCTGTCTACAATGCAATTACATACCAGATAACACATTCAAAACCCAGAGTTACTATGAGGCAATTCTCATAGCAACAAAATCAATTGAATTTCAACCAGACAACGACCATAAAGAACTATCAAAGTACAGTTTCATTAAGGCCAAATTAACACATATAATTTCCCTTGATGAATGGGGTCAACCCCCACATTTCTCCAGACAATTATCGGTTGACCGTCCTTACTAGGAATACACATATTATGACTATATTATGGCATGGTATAGGTGTTTCTATCACCAGAACGAAACATTTTCTTTGCCATGGTTTTAATGTTCAAACCATCTTTTCCAATTAAGGTCCCAAATTTGTTCTACCAATGGTGGAGTACATTTGGACCAATCCCAGATATCTTACCATATCCAGTTCTTAAAGACTACCAGATTTTTCAGGAAAAATCGCAACCATCTCAAGAGTTTACTATAATTTGTCCATTTTATGCCTTTTACAAATATTTTTACATTACTTGGATTTTTATGTCTGAGTATGCATACAATTAAACTTCCTATGGAAGTGAAGATCATCAGGTTATACCAGCATTCGGAAGAACATACAATGTCAAATAGTGGTACAAGATGGACAATAACACTTGTTCTTTTGTCTCTGTTCAACAGTGGTTTCAGAAAAACGCATCCCAATCAAAGACAATTCCACCAGCGCAACAAGAATTTATTACCCAAAACTAGCCCTAGAAGCAATAAAAGCAAATAGCCATGGTATAATTGAATAAACAAGATAATGAACATAAAATAGTAAATTAGAATAGTAGAAGATGTAAATAAAATAAGTTAGTAGAAAAGTATAGAGATAAATCTCTTACTTGTATGTTATTGATAGACGATGATGGTAGAATTATGGTACAATGATGGTATGGTAGTACAGCGATGGTACAATAGTGATATAGAAAATATGAGAGTGATGGTACAATATTGAAAATACAAACTAAAATTTTCGATCTTTGCAACTGAAATGGCATTGTCTTCTCAAAGCCCGCGGACTTCAAAGTTCTAGTTGGAATCCGAGGTCATTTCCTTCTTTTCCGCATCTGGTGGATCTTGTCTTTGTTTTTCTTTGTCTTATAGTATTGGCTGAAAATCAAAGTCAAAAGATACTTTTACTGTTGGTGAATAGTAAAAGTACTTTTACTGTTAGTGTCTTGTATCCATGCATGGAATAGTGTCGGTAGAAAATGCTTGACACTGTTCTTGTCTCTTTGACTGTCGTTCTGTATTGATCCTTGTCATCTTGTGTCGGCAGATGATGCTTTGATAATGGTGGGGTGTATAACTTTTGAAAAATTCAAAAATATACTCAAACACATAATACGCAAACACAAAAATTGTTAATACAAACATACACTCATGGTTCACCTGTATATGCACACATATATGGTACACACGCACACACATTAATGGTACTTTGGGAGTATATCACAATTTTCAACTCCTCTTTATTTGTTTTATATATTTCATTTTTTTAAACTCTTTTACTACCTTTTACTTTCTTTCTTTATGTTAGAGAGAAGATGTCATAGCAATTGTCACGCCCCTACCTCGACCTATTGCTAGGCTAAGGCATAAACATGACGTTCGTAACACTTATTCTTGAAATTAATAACTTAATAGTCTTAAAACCTGTGAGTATTAATTTAATAACCTATACATCCATTAAAACGCCATAAGAAGTTTCGAAAGACTTCCAACATTCTCCAAAGTTATCGACCTTAAAGGTTTACTTCATCCTGTTATATAATTATAAGACTTGAATTCATACATTCCACCATCCCAGGCTTAGGTCTCATAAGATTACTAACATAACTTAACTAGGTGTCTAATAAACCAAAAGAATATTAGAGCATAACCAGTTGAATAATTTACAAAATCATCTCTTTTCAACAAGAAGTTCATCTTCACAGGCAAGCACGTAGATCAACTAGGGTAGAAATTCATCACAACACATCAATATAACTTGCAACAACATGGGAGCTTGTTCGGTTAATTGTCACTTGTAATTGATCAAAAGAGGGATGAGCTAGATCCTTGCATATAGCTAAGTGATGATTGCATAAGAAGGGTTTTCGCAAAGGTTTTATCTTTTCGTAATCAATTTGATAAAACATGCCATACACACAAGAATTTATAAACGAGAATACAAGATATACAATCAAGGTTCAATAATAATTAAATAACCAACTCTTTCAAGATATCATTGGATTCATGTCCCGTAGGAGGATTGGTCCCTATCCCGTAGGAGGATCAGTCCTTATCCCATAGGAGGATCAATCCCTATCCCGTAGGAAGATCAATGGGTCCTAGCAAAAGAAAGAATCAATACTTTGAGGGTCGAGATATATCGGTAAATTCGGAGGTCCTGTCACTTCCTCTATCATTACCTTGGTAGTCGAGATATACCGGTTAACCTAGAGGTCCCATTACTACCACAATTAATAATGGTTATACCCACCGCGCTTATACAAATTGAATGCATTTGCAATTATCAATGATATGGCAAGAAAGCATGTAAACCTCTTTTGGTAATAAATGATTAATCAATGGCATGTAAATCAAACATATAATGGTCATACATATATAGCATTTAGGGTACTTCAAGTACTACCAAGTATCATGAGATAGAGAAAAGACATCAATAGACTACTTAAAACGACAAGAAAATACAAACACAAGCGAAACTATGGATCCATATCAATGCTTCTGCATTAGCCTAACTTAGGAGGTAAATTTTCCTACTTTTCTGAACTCCAACAAATCTAATTTTAGTGTAAAATCGAAGATTCTCGAAAGTAGATAGTCCTAGAATTAAATGGAACTCAATTCGATTGAGCAAGATATGGCTTCCGAAAAAATACTGCACAAAGTTGAAAATCGTCCGGTCGACTGATCTGGTTGATCGGATCTGATTTCACTCGCCTGGAAGTGACTTCTGGGTGACTATCCGATCGATCGGACCCGACTTTAGTCGCCCGACAGTGACTTTAGGTCTGATCCAGTCGACCGAATCTGACTCCACTCAATCGGATCCAATAGTAAATGCACAAATTTTCTTTTTGTTGCTTCTAAACTCATTCTTTCAAGCTCAAATCAATTATGCAACTTAATTCCATACCAAACAACATTAAACCACAAGTTTTCTAGCTCCTTACATCACGCCACTCAAGTAAAACATCTTCATCTACCCATATTCAACTTAGCACCAATGTTCAAGACTCAACTTTTACTTTCTCCTTTTTGCAACCAAATTAAACACACTTAACACATGTAATACATCACCCAACATATATAATACTCTCAAGGATAATTAAAAGATATCAAATTCATGAAGATTTACGATTTGCCATAAAAAAATAGAAGAATGCAAACATGTACAAGTTGGAGTTCAAGATTTGAAAAGATGAAGACGATGTGATGTTATAGGGATGAAAAAGTAGCAACATACAGGGTAGTGGCTTGAAAATGTTATTTGCTTTAGCGTTAGCAAGTAAAGCTCAATAATAAGGTAAAATGATTTTCTAAATCATTTTTCCAAAATGTACTTTAAAATGATTTTGAACTTATTATTGATTTGGAAAATGAAAGAATAAGTGTCAAAATGTTTTGACATGTTTATGTGTTATACGAGTTAGAATGCGCTAATTCTGTGATTTATATTCTTATTATAAATCAAAATCTTCCTATATGCTATGTGAGCATTCATGAAACTTTCATAGAAATCGGCATTGAAAATTTTATCGTCAAGTTTTATGAATAGTATTTTTGAAACACATATGCTATAATTTTGAAACTGGTCTTTCTAACCCTTGAAAATCTAGTCCTCGGTTATTAATAGACCTGTGTTTAATAAAAATGGATTTTAAATCAGATTAGGAATTTAAAAGGATTTTACACCTTCTTTTACAAAAATTGAGTGTTATAGCTATTTGTATGAATATGTATGCATATGAAAATTGTTGTCACCTAAATTTATTCTACTAAATATAGTAAATATAGTATTTTTACTTGTTTGAGCAAAAATAGTCCAACATCCTATTAAAACATTAAAAATACAAATTAAAAGACGAGAAATCAACTTTGACCTTTTTGATTTTGTTGACTTAAGCTATATATGCATCAACACACATTAAAACAACACAAAAACACCCTAAAAACACACACACATGGCCAAGAGACCATAGAAAGAAAAGGAGAGTTTTTTTCAAGGTTTTTCATAGCAAATTTCTCTTAGAAAACTCATTTTTTGTCCTAAGCTTTTCAAACCGAGTTGGATTCCGCTTGTTGGGCACCTATTACATGCATTTCTAGCCTTACTTTGGATCAAAGGTGAGAGAAAAATTATGGATCTTAAAATGCTATTTTTTGTCAATTTCATATAACTGTTTATTTATCTGATGTTTTGTTGAATTGTCTTTAGATTATTGCTCAGTAGTTGACAAGGATCGTTTATATCTATTTATAGTTGTTTTGATCGGTAGTAGCATGTATTTCTATTTTTTGGGTATTAAAATTAGATTTTAAGTTCATTGTTAAATAATTGGAATTGATTGATTGGTGCTTCTAAAAGTTTGTTAATTGTGGGGTAGTAATGTTGTAATGCCAAATTTTTGTTTTGAATGTTATAGCAAAAGTCTGGAATTTTCAGCCAAGGGCATTGCCAAAATTAGGTTTGTTGGGCTTGTTTTGCATGTCTTTTGGTTGGTTTCTGATAGGGCTAATGTAGTTGCATGTGTGGTTGAATGATAGAAAGTGGTTTGGGGGTTATTGGACCTCTAGATTGTAAGTTATAACTTTTAGAAGTTTGTGTAGTTTTTCTTTAATATGTTGAAATGTTGTCTTTAGTTGTTTGGGTAGTGTTTGAGTAGTTGATTCTTGGGTTGTTGTTGACTAGGTCGGGATTGATTGTGTGTTCAAATGCATGTTGACTTGGATGGCCTACTTTGTCATCTAGCCTAATTGTTTTAGAATTGTATAGTTGTTGATTGTCTCAATGTTGTTTAATTGATTGTTGTAATATGGTTAATTGATGGTCGATTGTTGAAATGCCGGGAATCGAGGACTTTCATTGCTGATCTCTCGGAATGTATAGAGTCAATTGTCATTGTTGTCGTGGGTCATGATAGTGTTGTGTCACTTCGGGAGGCATCCCGGGTTGCTGGCATAGTTATCATGGCTAATCCCTATCTCGCATGGGTAGAGATGTCATGGAGTGTGGGTCTAGTATAAGGTACCTCAAGATTGTGTCAATGGGTTTTGAGGAGTTGGTAAACATTGAAACGGCGTATGGAGCTTCATCAATAAGTGTATTGTATGCTTATTGTTTGCTTACTATTACTATTATATTTGTATTGTCATTAGTGTATATTGTGTGTTTATTGCTCATATGATGATTTTTCAAGGGGTAAAGTAAATGTTTTCAAAAAATCTATCGAATCCTCACTAAGCTTTGTTATATATAAGCTCATTCTCATTCGTTTTCTGCAAAAAGGTGTTACTGAACCAGATTTCGAGTGCGTGCCTCAGGAAGCTGAGAATGTGCCTTATGTGGACGAGTCTTATGTGCCAGAGTCTTATCCATGATATCTAAGATGTAGTTCTCTTTTTGTTATCTTGTATATTAAAACTAGTTTATTTGTATTTACTTAGAATTTTTTGTTGTATAAGATGATTTAAAGATAGTGGTTTGAATATTGCTAGCTTAGCAGTCTTACTTTTGGAACTTGAATAGGTTGCAAGACTAGCTTAATATATATTATGCATGTGTATGGTTTGGCCCATGGTTGATGTTAGAACAGAGGCTTATAACTTATGAATGAACTGTTGAATGGTTATTTCATATATGGAAATAGTTGTGTTGTATGTTGTTGAAATAGTTGTGGAGTTGTTGTTGATCTTTGGAGTTGGATGTATGAAGTTATAAAGGGTTGGTTTAGAGCTCTAGTATTCGTGTTACTATCGATATACTGCCAAAATTCTGTTGCGTCCTGACTGATTGTAAGTGGGGTCAAGTTGGGGCGTGACATTAAGCGGTATCAGAGCCAGGTTTAGTTGTTAGTCGGGTTATTCTCAGAATGTGGGTAGTGGTCTTAGCATGAAAGTATGTATGAAATGAAAGAAAGGTGAATTATGTGTTAATATGATTATGTGATTACGTGAATATGTGATCAACTTGTTTTGTGATTAACACTTAAATGACTTATGTGCCTTACATGAGTTTGATGCCTACGTGCTATTAATTTTCTATAGCTTGTCTATGTGTTATAACATGTGCTAACTCTTTGTTAGTAGAATGGCTGGGCATTTGAGAACACGTGGTAGGCCTGAAGAAGTTAATGAGGCACTGGGTAATGCGGCACCAGGCCGAGATCAGGGTTACGATCGTATTGCCATAGCTATGGATAGAATGACTAAGGTTATTGAATTGCAGTCTCAGATTATAGCAGGGCAAGCTGCTCAAGTACAGGATGTGCAGACTTAGTTACAGAATGCTCAAGGAGGTTACTGGGGAGGTAGTACTGAAGGAATTTCTTGGGTATTTTGCACCGAGGTTCTAGGGTGAACCTGATGATCAGAAAGTTGAGTCTTGGATCAACAAAGTGGAGAAAATATTTGATCCCTTTGGTTATACGGATAAGAGAAAGGTCACCTTTATTGTGTATCTGTTTGATGACGAGGCTGAGGAGTAGTAGCGTACCGTAAGATCTGATTGGGAAGCACGGGGTACTCCCTATGTCTAGGATACTTTTCTTAGGGCATCTCGGGCCAAGTATATTCCCAGGATTGCGCGTGAACGTAAGGAGGCAGAGTTCACATATCTGATTCATAGTAGTTCTATAGTGGCCCAATATGAGGCCAACTTTACCAGGTTGTCCCGATATGCACCGGAGTTTGTGTCAGATTATAAACGTAAGACTCGGAGGTTCGTTTTGGGTTTGAGGCCAGAGATTCAGGATGCAATGGCCTTGATATAGTACGATGAGTTTACGCAGGCCTTTGATGCGGCTTCTAGGTGAAAGGACCATTGCAATAGGTGAATCACAACATACATAATGAGCTAGGTGGAAGCAAAACCATGATTTCAAAAAAAAATTTCAGCATCATAACATTTGTATTCACCATAATAGCTTATGTCTAGTCCATGTAATCAACAAATTTACTACATATATAACTATATATATGAATTAACAAGAGTTATCAAGGTATACCTCTTGAAGATTCAGCCAAGAAGATGAAGAAGCACTACAAGAATGATGACAAGCCTTTTACACCTTGCAAAAGCACTAGTTTGTCCAGACAAGCATCCAAGAGCTTCTCCTCCACAAACCAAATGTATGTACTAGCTATTTGGATGGAAATATGAGCTTACACAAGGGTTGAAAGCAAGAGAAAAATATGCCCAAGCTTTGTAAGCAATGGACGAAAATAGAGAGAAAAAGAGAGAGAGAAAAAATTCAGATTTTTGCTCTTGTGTGTCCACTTCTTCAAATCTGATTTTTCTTGCTCTTTTTTGTTCTGTTAAAATTCTGATTTTTCATTCTTGCTTTCTATGCATATATGTTATCTATGCATACTTGTGTCTTGTGCGTTTGAAGTCTTCCATGCATTCAAGCTTTCAAGACAACCTTGTGTCATGAAATTTTAGCCTTCTATGCATTGATGTCTCCTATGCAACTTTGTGTCTTGTGTAACTATTAATATATACATTTATTGGGCTGAAAATTATAGTGGAAAAATATGTATTTTTCCACTAACTTGCCAAGCATTAATCCTAGCCATAGATTCTAATCAATATCAAATCTTGGCCTTTGGATGTCATCATCTTTTGTTAATTATATATATATATATATATATATATATATATATATATAAATATATATACATATGATTAAATTAATCCTAATCTATATTAGATTAATTTATTGGAAACTAACTTTCCAAATTTATACTTTGGCCCCAATACTTTTAATAATTTATTTTTGGCCCATTACAACTTAATGACCAAATACAACAACGTTAACTTCTTAACGTTTCCAAACCTTTTGTAAGCTCATTACAGAAACTTTATTCATGATACTCAAACGTGTGTGACTCTCTAGATTCACCACCGTATAGCGATGAGGGACCATTAAACCCTTTTAATCTATTCCAAAAAAATGTCCCCGTCATTCTCGGAATACCCTCACATTCTAGAGTGACGTCTAGTAACATATCAAGACAATATATACGGTAATGAAGTCAATCTCTTGTGAATCTATTTACAGTCGCAAATTAACGTGCAGTCCGATCCTTCCGTTAATATGTCCCGATCGAATAAGGACCATGATATGATTAAGTCCATTGGTTCGATTCTATGCTTAGATCTAAATGGTAGAATGAGAGATGACATTCATGAAAATACTCCCTTCCATCATCACGCCTTGGCTAAGGACTTCTTTATTCAACTACTGAAATTAGATCGCATAGGACATCACTTCCTATCAGAAGTTAACAGATCCTATCTTGACAATTACTTGTCAATCTCTATACCGAAGGAGTAAACTACAAAAGGTCGTAACCCATCTTTATAAATAAAGACAAGTATTTTCCTAATGCTAAAATATAAACCCCGATATATCAAACAACAGTAATTTCTCAAGTCAGAGGATTACTTACACAATCGCAACAAGTAATAAAACTATTAATCCAAAGTCATGTAGTTTATTACTCATGTCATATTCAATGATCTATTCCACTAATAATAATTCATATATTAGTTAATCGCATCCCATATTATTATGGCTCAAGGCTCGTCATCCTTTATCATTAATATCATATATTAATCAAAAGTAACTACATATGATAGTCCATAATTGATTATTCTAGTCCTGGTTGAATAATCTAAGGACTATGAATAACTTTTAATGTTAAGCATATTAAAGAAATACGCCAAGATATTCCAAACAACTTTTAGAATATATTTCTTCTAAGAAAAACATAAGGACACATTCATACAATATAAGACGGAGAATATGAATGTCAACTCAAAATGCCATTAATAAAACATATATTTACATCAAAATGCCCTACATAGGTCATCTAACTATACTGCATTAGGGCATATCTCTAACAATCTCCCACTTGCACTAATGCTACATTACATAGAACTAGCGCATCATACTATGGTATCACATACCCATCTTCTCAAGATGATGATCCAGCTGTGACTGACTCATAGGCTTGGTAAGTGGGTCGGCTACATTATCCAATGTAGGAACTTTCTGCAGACTAATATCCTTTCGAGTTACAATCTCTCGAATAATATGAAACCTCCTTTCAATATGTTTGGATTTCTGGTGAGATCTCGGTTTCTTGGCTTGTGCAATAGCCCCATTATTATTGCAATACAACGGTATCAGTAACTCAATGGATGGAACCACTTCGAGCTCTATCAAGAACTTCTTCATCCAAACTGCTTCCTTTACAGCATCACATGCAGCGATGTATTCAGCTTCAGTTGTGGAATCAGTAGTTACCGGCTGTTTTGAACTCTTCCAACAGACTGCCCCTCCATTGCATACAAAGACAAACCCAGATGTAGACTTTCTATCATCTTTATCAGATTGAAAATCTGAATCAGTGTATCCGTTCACACGGAGTTCACCGCCTCCATAAATTAAGACAAGATCCTTAGTTCTTCGCAAGTACTTTAGGATATGTTTTACAGCAATCCAGTGTCCTTCACCTGGATCGGACTGATATCTGCTCGTAATGCTTACTGCATAAGCAAGATCAGGCCGTGTACATAGCATAGCATACATGAGACTACCTATGGCGGAAGCATAAGACACTTTATCCATGCGCTGCCTTTCCTCGTCGGTTTTAGGAGACATTTCCTTAGAAAGGTGCACACCGTGCCTCATAGGCAAGAGACCTTTCTTTAAACTTTCCATCTTGAATTTCTTCAAGATCCGCTCTATGTACATGCTCTGAGATAAGCCAATTAATCTTTTCGTTCTATCTCTATAGACACGAATCCCCAAATTATAAGTGGCTTCTCCCAAATCTTTCATGGAGAATTTATTACTTAACCAAATTTTCGTGGACATCATATGACCCGTGTCATTTCCCATAATGAGAATGTCATCAACATACAAGATCAAAAAAGTGGTCGCACTCCCACTAACCTTCTTGTAAACACATTGTTCATCTTCATTCCTCATGAAACCGAACTCTTTGATCTCATTATTGAATCGGATGCTCCAACACCGAGAAGCATGTTTAAGACCATAAATTGATCTTTTAAACTTACATACTTTATGATCCTTGGATTCAAAACCCAAAGGCTGCTCCATATAGATATCTTCATCTAGATATCCATTCAAGAATGCAGTTTTGACATCCATCTGCCAAATATCATAATCATAGTATGCTGCAATAGCAAGCATAATGCGAATGGACTTAAGCATGGCTACAGGTGAAAACGTTTCGTCGTAGTCAACACCTTGTTTCTGATGAAAACCTTTTGCAACTAGCCTTGCTTTAAAAGTCTCAACTTTTCCATCGACTCCAAGTTTTCTCTTGAAGACCCATTTGCAACCTATAGGTACAATTCCTTCAGGCGGGTCTACCAAGGTCCAAACATCATTGGAGTACATGGAGTACATTTCAATTTGCATTGCCTGCTTCCATTTCTCAGAATCGATATCACGTATCGCTTCCTCATAAGTAGTTGGATCATCAATATGATCATTATCCCCTACCATAAACAGTTTTTGTGCTTCCTCAAGAAGATACCCATATCGTTAAGGAGAATGGGATATTCTACTAGATCTACGAGGAACCTGTGTGACGACTTGTTCTGGAATCTGCTGAATAGGTTCGGGATCTTGATTCAGGTATGTTTGTGATTGAGAGGACCCTTCCTCTATTTCTATTTTTCTCCCACTACCACCTTCTTGAACAAACTCTTTTTCAAGAAAGATAACATCACGACTGATCACAACCCTTTGATCACTAGGAAAGTAGAAATAATATCCTTTAGTTTCCTTAGGATATCCCACAAACCTACCCTTATCAGATCTGGCTTCCAACTTATCTGTCTTAAGTTTCTTAACAAAAGCAGGACAACCCCAAATCTTAATGTGATTAAGACTTGGTTTCCTACCAACCCATATCTCATACGGAGTAGTACGAACAGTTTTAGTTGGAACCCTATTCAACAAGTAGATAGCTGTCAAAAGTGCATGACCCCACAATGAAATGGGAAGATCGGTGTAACTGATCATAGATTGTACCATATCCATTAATGTACGATTCCTACGTTCAGATACCCCATTCAATTGTGGTGTAGTAGGTGGTGTTGTTTGTGATATTATACCAACTTCTTTGAGATAGTCAAGAAACTCAGTACTCAAGTATTCACCTCCACGATCAGATCGCAAAGTTTTAATACTTTTTCCTAATTGGTTTTCTACTTCAGCTTTAAACTCTTTGAATTTTTCAAAAGCTTCAGACTTATACTTCATTAAGTATACATAACCATATCGTGAATAATCATCGGTAAAAGTTATGAAGTAGTAATAACCACCGCGAGCCATTTCTCTAAATGGTCCACAAACATCACTATGTATCAATGCTAACAATTCGGTAGCTCTTACGCCTTGTCCAATAAAAGGTGACTTAGTCATTTTACCAAGGACACATGATTCGCATGTAGGGCTAGGCTCAAATCCCAATGAACCAATAAGTTCATTTTGAGCCATACTTGCAATTCTTTTATCATTGATATGACCAAGTCTTAAGTGCCATAATTGTTTAGGATTGATTTGATTATCTCTAGGTCATTTTTGTTTTGAAGTGGAAGTGGAAGTAGAATATATATGCATACATTCATTCATGTCAAGATGATAAAGTCCATTCACCAAAATGGCCTTGCCGATATATTCATTACAATAGAGAATATTACACAAGTCACTAATAAAGGAAAATTCATAACCTTCCTTAGTAAGCCTAGGAATAGACACTAAATTCCTAATAACTTGAGGTACAAACAAAACATCTTTCAAAATCAAGACATGCCTTGTAGGCATATCTACATGCACTTCTCCTTTAGCTAAAGCCGCAACACTTGCACTATTGCCAACTTTCAAAACAACCTGCCGCTTCCCAAGCGCACTCGAATCATTTAGAATCTGTTTACAAACACAAATGTGAGATGTAGCACCAGAATCCAAAATCCAAGAAGTATAACGATGACTAATAGACAAACTAGTCTCAATCACAAAAGCAAAAGAATCATTACCTTTCTCAGCAGCTACCTTAGCTCGCTGCTCCTTCAGCTCTTGAAGGTACAAAGGACAGTTCCTTTTCCAGTGACCATCCTTCTTGCAGTGATAACATGTCCCCTTAGGGGTGACAGTTTTCCCTTTTGGCTTAACCACCCCACCAGAAGTCTTTGGAGTAGAGACTTTCTTTTTGTTCTTCTTCTTCTTCTTGTTTTTCGACTTAGAGCCAGAAGAAGAAGCAATAGCAAGAACGGTCTCCTTTCCTTTACCTTTCATTTGACCTTGTGCAGTGGTCAACATGTTCAACAACTCGGGTAAAGAAGCCTCCAACTTGTTCATTTGAAAATTTATGATGAATTGGCTGAACGACGGTGGCAGAGATTGCAGAATTAGATTAGTCTGGAGCTGATAGTCCATTGTGAAATCAAACTCCTCAAGCTGAGTGATCAGATCAATCATCCTGAGGGTATGTTTGCTCACATCGGAACCCTCATCCATCTGAGCCCTGAACAATTCTTTAGATATCTCGTATCTAACAACGCGACTTTGCTCACTATATAATTCTCGCAAATTTCGAATCATGTTAGCGGCATCAGACATATTCTCATGCTGACGCTGCAGATCATTATTCATAGAAGCGAGAATGTAGCTCTTAGCCCTTAAGTCATATTCAACCCATTCTTCATAAGTTTCACGTTCTGCCTCGGTGGCAGTGGCGGGCAGTGTAGCCGGGGGGGGCTTTTTCCAGAACATAATAAATTTTTTCCATTCTCAAAATGATTTGAAGATTGCGAAACCAGTCTTTGAAATTTGGTCCAGTTAGCATATTCTTATCAAGAATGCGAGATAACGGGTTTGAAAAAGATGCCATGATAAACTGCAGGAAATATAATGCAGAAAATAAGATTGCAAGTTAATATAAACATGAAAGACTATTTAATAAGGACTTAAAATTAAATAGTGCTCCCACTAATGTTATCGAATCTCACACTCCCTAAGTGAGAATCGTGAATCTAAAAGACTCCTTAGTTGGTGACCAATTTCTCTTAACACGGATATCTCTCAGCTTTAATGCATTATTGAAATATGCGTTCAAGAGTTAACAACAATTTGTTATCTATTTCACTAAATAGGATATGGTCAATTTTAGCCCCCAAATCACTTTAATCTCAGCTTTAGTGCCTTATTGACTAAGTGATTTAGTTAGATCAAATCCGCCATCTAAACGTTATGCGACAATTTGAATCCTATGACCTCAACTTTAGTGTGTTCTTGGCCACATGATATTGGTACACAACTACATCACTATGTATGCTAGAATCTCATTGAAACTTATTGTGAGCTATATCTTTCTACCTTTGGGTTAGACAAGAAATAACCATTTTAAGTTGATAAGTTCTAGGATGGCGGTGGGCTACGATAAACTTTTTTACCATTTAAATCTAATGTGAGTTTGCACGTAGGGAGGTTTGAAACATCCTAAGATCTCACATATGCACATAAGACTATTAAATAAGCTAACATCACATATAGCAAATAAAATAGCAAATATGCAAAATATATGATGGTGGATCATGGACTTGGACTAAATTAAATCAAGAAAAACCCTAAACCTAGTAAGCACATCAAATGTCTTCCATGGTCTTGACTTCTTGATTTCACCAAATATCCAATGGCCTCCCAACTCCTTAAACGCCTTGAATGATATTTTTGCAAACTCCTTGAAGATTTACATACATTATGTCTCACTACAAGGTTCTCTCAAGTGCAAGAAAATAAATTGAGACTTATGTCTCTATTACAACCAAACAAATGATTAAATTAGTTACAAAGCCATCTAATGAAATTACAACCAATCATTCATCCACTAACCAAGTCCATGATCAAATTCACCATCCATTCATCCACACAAACTCATAAAGCAAAGTAAATGCATCACATACATCATCAACTAAGCAATACAAGTTAGATAGTAAACAAGCAATGCAACAAGTTTCATATTTTGACCTTTTACCATCTCATGTTAAACAACACATAAAAGAACTCAATAAAACCATTTTAAACACATATTTGTTGAATAAGGCCCAACACAAATCCTTTATCATTTCATGGCCCGATTTGAGTTCTTAGTTTGTTATAGCTTTCAATTTTATGACATATCATAAATCTGCTGCACATGCACCAACTGATTTGACTCATTTAACATATCTACATCTCTCCAAAAATTCTGAAATTTTACAGGGAGATAGCCCTTCGAGTGTAGATAGTTTTAGAATCAAACATATCTCAATTCGGAGTTAAACGCACTGAGTTATGCCTCTCGGAGCAGACAATATGCAGTCTGTCCAGAATAGCGCGAGAATCAGTGAGGTTACTGATTTTGCTAAAAATGAAAATCTTAACCACAAAATTAGGAGATGCATATTAGAGGATGAAATATTCTACTATCTCTATAGCATAACATATCCAAAAATCATCCCCAAAAAACAATATTTACTATGTCAAAATAGTAACGCAAAAACAGTACGCAGAAATATTTTTCAGAAAACTTCTAAGCATCAAATATGCAAGTATTGCGTTCTAGTTCTTTTGTGCTCAAAACTCTTGAAACTTTAAGCATATATATGTGACTACATGGACTACACAAACAAGGCTCTGATACCACTTGAAAGGACCATTGCAATAGGTGAATCACAACATACATAATGAGCTAGGTGGAAGCAAAACCATGATTTCAAAAAAATTTCAGCATCATAACATTTGTATTCACCATAATAGCTTATGTCTAGTCCATGTAATCAACAAATCTACTACATATATAACTATATATATGAATTAACAAGAGTTATCAAGGTATACCTCTTGAAGATTCAGCCAAGAAGATGAAGAAGCACTACAAGAATGATGACAAGCCTTTCACACCTTGCAAAAGCACTAGTTTGTCCACACAAGCATCCAAGAGCTTCTCCTCCACAAACCAAATGTATGTACTAGCTATTTGGATGGAAATATGAGCTTACACAAGGGTTGAAAGCAAGAGAAAAATCTGCCCAAGCTTTGCAAGCAATGGACGAAAATGGAGAGAAAAAGAGAGAGAGAAAAAATTCAGATTTTTGCTCTTGTGTGTTCACTTCTTCAAATCTGATTTTTCTTGTCCTTTTTTGTTGTGTTAAAATTCTGATTTTTCATTTTTGCTTTCTATGCATATATGTTATCTATGCATATTTGTGTCTTGTGCATTTGAAGTCTTCCATGCATTCAAGCTTTCAAGACAACCTTGTGTCATGAAATTGTAGCCTTCTATGCATTGATGTCTCCTATGCAACTTTGTGTCTTGTGTAACTATTAATATATACATTTATTGGGCTGAAAATTATAGTGGAAAAATATGTATTTTTCCACTAACTTGCCAAGCATTAATCCTAGCCATAGATTCTAATCAATATCAAATCTTGGCCTTTGGATGTCATCATCTTTTGTTAATTTTTTATATATATATATATAAATATATATACATATGATTAAATTAATCCTAATCTATATTAGATTAATTTATTGGAAACTAACTTTTCATATTTATACTTTGGCCCCAATACTTTTAATAATTACATTTTTGGCCTGTTACAACTTAATGACCAAATACAACAATGTTAACTCCTTAACGTTTCCAAACCTTTTGTAAGCTCATTATAGAAACTCTATTCATGATGCTCAAACGTGTGTGACTCTCTAGATTCACCACCGTATAGAGATGAGGGACCATTAAACCCTTTTAATCTATTCCAAAAATGTCCCCGTCATTCTCGGAATACCCTCACGTTCTAGAGTGACGTCTAGTAACATATCAAGACAATATATACGGTAATGAAGTCAATCTCTTGTGAATCTATTTACAGAAGCAAATTAACGTGCAGTCCGATCCTTCCGTTAATATGTCCCGATCGAATAAGGACCATGATATGATTAAGTCCATTGGTTCGATTCTATGCTTAGATCTAAATGGTAGAATGAGAGATGACATTCATGAAAATACTCATTTCCATCATCATGCCTTAGCCAAGGACTTCCTCATTCAACTACCGAAATTAGAACGCATAGGACATCGTTTCCTATCGGAAGTTAACAGATCCTGTGTTGACAATTACCTGTCAATCTCTATTCCGAAGGAGTAAACTGCAAAAAGGCCGTAACCCATCTTTATAAACAAAGACAAGCATTGTCCTAATGCTAAAATCTAAACCCCGATATATCAGACAACCGTAATTTCTCAAATCAGAGGATTACTTGCACAATCGTAACGAGTAATAAAATTATTAATCCAAAGTCATGTAGTTTATTACTCATGCCACATTCAATGATCTATTCCACTAATAATCATTCATATGTAAGTTAATCGCATCCCATACTATTATGGCTCGAGGCTCGCCATCCTTTATCATTAATATCATATATTAATCAAAAGTAACTACATATGATAGTCCATAATTGATTATTCTAGTCCTGGTTGAATAATCTAAGGACTATGAATAACTTTTAATGTTAATCATATTAAAGAAATACGCCAAGATATTCTAAACAACTTTTAGAATATATTTCTTCTAAGAAAAAACATAAGGACACATTCATACAATATAAGACGGAGAATATGAATGTCAACTCAAAATGCCATTAATAAAACATATATTTACATCAAAATGCCCTACATAGGTCATCTAACTATACTGCATTAGGGCATATCTCTAACACTAGGTTGGAGAAGAGAAAAAGGGAACAAATTGGTTCTAGTTAGGTCAGCAAGAGGCCATTTCAGCCTCATGGTCAACAGGGTGGTTATAGGCCTTCAGTGTAGTAGAGTTCTTTTATACCTCAAGGGTAGCAAGGTTTCTTTAGGCCCTAGTTTCATCAGGGATCCTACCAGGCATAGTCACAGTATAGGCCGGCCCAATCTTAGGGTCAGTACAGGCCCAGTATTGTGAGACCTCAACAGCAGGCTGGTACAGTTGCTTATTCAGTTTTTGGGTCTTCGGGAGACAGTGTCAGTACTCCGACACCACAGTGTACTTTTTGGAAACGTAAGGACCATCTGGAGGCCGAATGTCGGATGAAGGTAGGAACATATTTGGGTTGCAGCAGCAACCAACACAAAGCGAGAGATTACCCTAAATATCAAAGGTCTGAGGGTCGGCTAGTGACCCAGGGTTATCAGGGTAAACATGTGGGCAGTGCATCTCAGTAGCAGCAGGTTCAGGCTTGGGCCTATGCAGTAGATTTGGAGGAAATGCCTAAGGCAGCGGCAGTTGTGGAAGGTAACTTTCTTATACTCAATCAACTTGTTAAAGTGTTGATTGATTCTTGTGCTACACATTCTTTCATTACACCTACCTGTGTGGAACATGTTAATATACAACCTGAAAGATTGCCTTATGTGGTTGAAATTAATACTTCTTTGACTGATAAATATGTGACTGGCTTAGTATGTAAGGATTGTAAAATACATGTTAAGGGTCAGGATTTCCTTTTGGACCTTATCGTATTTCCTATCCGGGGGTATGACGTTATCTTGGGTATGGACTGGCTTTCTAAATATTATACTCAGTTAAATTATAGAACAAAGGTAGTACGGTTTCGGTTGCCAGAACAACCAGTAGCTGAGGTATCGGGGAACCGGGATGCTAAGACGAGTTTTATTATCTCATCAACTAAAGCTATTAAACTAGTGAGTAAGGGGTGTTCAGGGTATCTAGCTTATTTGATCGACAAGCCATCTGATAAGCTTAAGCTGAAGGAAGTTTCGATAATTCGAGAATATCCCAATGTATTCCCGAGGAGTTTCCAGGATTGCCACCGGAGAGAGATATTGAGTTTGTGATTAATCTTATTCCCGGTACTCAACCTATTTCTAAATCAGCATACCGGATGGCACCAGCTGAAATTAAGGAACTGAAAACTCAATTACAGGAATTATTAGATAAAAGTTTTATTCAGCATAGTTCTTCACCATGGGGAGCACCGATCTTATTTGTGAAGAAGAAGGATGGTACCTTGAGATTATGTATCGACTATCGTGGTTTGAATCAGGTGATTATCAAGAACAAGTGTCCTTTGCCATTGATTGACGAGTTGTTTGATCAAATTCAAGGAGCCAAAGTCTACTCTAAGTTTGACTTGAGGCAGGGGTATTATCAACTTCGGATCCGTACGGAGGATGTTCCAAAGTCTGCTTTCAGGACTCGGTAAGGGAATTATGAATTTGTAGTTATGCCCTTCGGACTAACTAACGCACCAGCAGTATTCATGGATCTTATGTATCGAGTCTTTAAACCGTACTTGGACCAGTTCATGGTAATCTTTATTGATGATATCTTGGTATATTCTAAGACTGAATCGGAGTATAAGCAACATCTACGACTTGTCCTACAGAAGCTGCAGGAGCATCAGTTGTTTGCGAAGTTCAGCAAAGGTGAATTTTGGCTACAACGAATATCTTTTCTTGGCCATGTGATTACACAGAACAGTATTTCAGTAGATCCCACTAAGATTGAAGTGGTGATGTCTTGGAAATGACCAGAGAATGTTTTGGAGGTTCGCAGCTTCCTTGGTTTAGCGGGTTATTACCGTAAGTTTGTGAAGGACTTTTCTAAGATTGTAGGGCCACTTTCTAAGCTAACTCAAAAACGAACAAGCTTTACTTGGGATGAGAAATGTGAGAGTGGATTTCAGGAGTTGAAAAAGAGATTGACTACCACTCCAGTACTTGTTCTGCCAGAGGGAACAGATAATATGGTCATCTACAGTGATGCATCCAATGAGGGCTTGGGTTGCGTACTTATGCAGAATGGTTGGGTTATTGCCTATGCTTCAAGAAAGTTGAAACCGTATGAGGTAAATTATCCGACTCATGATCTTGAGTTGGCAGTAGTTGTTTTCGCACTGAAAAAGTGGCGTCATTATTTGTGGGGCAATAAGATTGAGATTTTCACTAATCACAAAAGTCTGAAGTACTTGTTCTCGCAGAAGGAGTTAAATATGCGTCAATGGGGGTAGATGGAACTTCTTGGAGATTATAATTGTTCTATCAATTATCTGCCCGAAAAGGCAAATGTTGTAGTAGATGCTCTTAGCCGTAAGGCAAGTGTTGCTTATTTGGCTATTAAGAAATGGGAGGTTCTTGAGGAAGTTAGTTATTGGAGACCGGAATTAACTCAGGTTGGGGTGATGTGTTCACATCTCCGTATTCAACCTTTATTGCTAACTCAAATCAGAGAAGCTCAGCAACTTGATGTAAAACTTTAGAAGATCAAGGATCAGATCACGGATGATCAATTTGACTTCAAATTACATGAGGATGGTATTCTTCGATTTTGGAACAGGGTGTGTGTTCCCGATAAACCGGATTTGAGGAGAGATTTTCTAGAGGAGGCTCATAATTCTAAGTACACCATTCATCCCAGTCGAAACAAGATGTATCGGGACTTGAAATAGCATTACTGGTAGAACAATATGAAAAAGAAGGTTGCTCAGTTTGTATCCAGATGTTTGACTTATCAGCGGGTGAAAGCAGAACATCAACAACCCACAAGGCTACTTCAGCCGTTGGCAATACTAGAGTGGAAGTAGGAATATCTTACGATGGACTTTGTCACTAGTTTGCCTAGAACACCGAGAGGTAACGATGTGGTTTGGGTTATTGTAGACCGTTTGACAAAGACAACTCATTTTATTCCGATGAGGATAGGAGATGAAATTGCAAAGTTGGCAGACCTTTATATGGATCAAATTGTTAAACTTCACGGGATTCCATCTAGCATTGTCTCTGATCAAAATCATCGGTTTACTTCTCGATTGTGGGAGAAACTTTAGAAAACTTTGGGTACTCAGTTGAACTTCAGTATAGCGTATCATCCGTAGACCGACAGTTAGTCTGAGAAGACTATTCAGATTCTGGAGGATAGCTCAGGGCTTGTGTTCTAGACTTCGGGAAAAAGTGGGAAAAATATCTACCGCTTGCCGACTTTGCCTATAACAATAGTTATCAAGCTACTATTGGGATAGCACCTTATACAGCTCTCTACGGCCGTAAGTGCTAATCACCTTTGTCTTAGGATAAAGTAAGGGAGATGAAAGTTATTGATCCGACTATTATGCCAGAGCTTCTAGAGAAGATTGAGAATGTCCAAATGATCAGACAGAGAATGCTGACAGCGCAGAGCAGATACAAGAGTTATATTGATAAGCGCCGTCGGGATTTAGAGTTTGCAGTCGGGGACTGAGTTTTCTTGAAATTGTCTCCTCGAAAGAGGTTTGCTTGTTATGGTAAAGGTGGTAAGCTGAGTCCGAGATTTGCAGGGCTATTTGAGTTTACTGGCAGGGTTGACAAGTTGGCATATCGGTTGGCATTACCGGAGAACTTCTCTAATGTACATGATGTTTTTCATGTATCTAATTTGAGGAAGTATTTTTCGGATCCTTCTCATATTCTTGAACCAGAGCCGTTACAGCTTCATGAGAATCTGACTTATGATGAGCAGCTGATTCGTATTCTAGATCAAATAGAACGGGAGTTGAGATGAAAGAAGATTCTGATGGTCAAGGTATTGTGGAAGTATCACGAGATTGAGGAAGCAACTTGGGAAAGGAGAGATCAGATTCAGCAGCAGTACCTAGATCTTTTCCGTACAGCAAGTAAGAATTTTGAGGATGAAATTTCTTTAAGGGGGGGAGAATGTGAAACCCCAGATTTCACATTTGCGTAGAATTGCGTGGTTTGACCTGTTTATGTGTTATACGAGTTAGAATGCGTTAATTCTGTGATTTATATTCCTATTACTTGCTATGTCAGTATTCATGAAATTTTCATAAAAATCGGCATTGAAAATTTTATCGTTGAGTTTTATGAATAGTATTTTTGAAAAACGTCCGCTATAATTTTGAAACTGGTCTTTCTAACACTTGAAAACCTAGTCCTCGGATATTAATAGACCCGTGTCTTATTAAAACGGATTTTAAATCATATTAGGAATTTAAAAGGATTTTACACCTTCTTTTACAAAAATTGAGTGTTATAACTATTTGTATCAATATGTATGCATATGAAATTGTTGTCACCTAAATTTAGTCTACTAAATATAGTAAATATAGTATTTTTACTTGTTTGAGCAAAAATAGTCTAAAATACAATTAAAAGACTAAAAATACAAATTAAAAGACTAGAAATCAACTTTGACCTTTTTGATTTTGTTGACTTAAGCTATATATACATCAACACTCATTAAAAAAAAAACACACACATGGCCGAGAGACCATAGAGAGAAAAAGAGAGTTTTTTTCAAGGTTTTTCAAAGAAAATTTCTCTTAGAAAACTCATTATTTGGCCAAAGCTTTTCAAACCGAGTTGGATTCTGCTTGTTGGGCACCTATTGCATGCATTTCTAGCCTTACTTTGAATCAAAGGTGAGAGAAAAATTCT
Source organism: Ehretia macrophylla (assembly GCA_037974665.1). Taxonomy (NCBI): domain Eukaryota; kingdom Viridiplantae; phylum Streptophyta; class Magnoliopsida; order Boraginales; family Ehretiaceae; genus Ehretia; species Ehretia macrophylla. Next base: position 13,210,068 of record CM075768.1, read on the forward strand.
GGATCTTAAAATGCTATTTTTTGTCAATTTCATATAACTGTTTAATTATCCGATGTTTTGTTGAATTGTCTTTAGATTATTACTCAGTAGTTGCCAAGGATCGTTTATATGTATTTATAGCTATTTTGATCGGTAGTAGCATGTATTTTTATTTTTTGGGTATCAAAATTCAATTTTAGGTTCATTGTTGAATAATTGTTGTTGTAGTGGTTGGAATTGATTGATTGTTGCTTTTAAAAGTTTGTTAATTGCGTGGTAGTAATGTTGTAATGCTGAATTTTTTATTCGAATGTTGTAGCAAAAGTCCGAAAATTTCAGCCAAGGGAATTGCCAAAATTAGGTTTGTTGGGCTTGTTTTGGATGGCTTTTGGTTGGTTTTTGATGGGGGGTTATTGGATCTCTAGATTGTAAGTTATAACTTTTAGAAGTTTGTGTAGTTTTTCTTTAATATGTTGAAATGTTGTCTTTAGTTGTTTGGATAGTGTTCGAGTAGTTGATTCTTGGGTTGTTGTTGACTAGGTCGGGATTGATTGTGTGTTCAAATGCATGTTGAGTTGGATGGCTTACTTTGTCATCTAGCCTAATTGTTTTAGAATTGTATAGTTGTTGATTGTCTCAATGTTGTTTAATTGATTGTTGTAATATGGTTAATTGATGGCTAATTGTTGAAATGCCAGGAATTGGGGACTTTCGTTGCTGATATCTCGGAATGTATAGAGTCAATTGTCATTGTTGTCGTAGGTCATGATAGTGTTGTGTCACTTCGGGAGACATCCTGGGTTGCTGGCACAATTATCATGGCTAATCCCTATTTTGCATGGGCGGAGGTGCCATAGAGTATGGGTCTAGTATAAGGTACCTCAAGATTGTGTCAATGGATTTTGAGGAGTTGGTGAACATTGAAACGGCATATGGAGCTTCATCAACAAGTGTATCATATCCTTATTGTTTGTTTACTATTGCTATTATATTTGTTTTGTCATTAGTGTATATTGTGTGTTTATTGCTCATAGGATGATTTTTCAAAGGGTAAAGTAAATGTTTTCAAAAGATCTATCGAATCCTCACTGAGCTTTGTTATATATAAGCTCATTATCATTCATTTTCTGCAATCAGGTGTTACTGAACCAGATTTCGGGTACGTGCCTTAGGAAGCTAAGAATGTGCCTTATGTGGACGAGTCTTATGTGCCAGAGTCTTATCCATGATATCTGAGTTGTAGTTCTCTTTTTGTTATCTTGTATATTAAAACTAGTTGGTTTGCATTTACTTAGATGTTTATGTTGTATAAGATGATTTAAAGATAGTGGTTTGAATGTTGCTAGCTTACCAGTCTTACTTTTGGAACTTGAATAGGTTGTAAGACTAGCTTAATATATATTATGCATGTGTATGGTTTGGTCCATGGTTGATGTTGGAACGGAGGCGTATAACTTATGAATGAACTGTTGAATAGTTGTTTAATATATGGAAATGGTTGTATTGTATGTTGTTGAAATAGTTGTGGAATTGTTGTTGATCTTTGGAGTTGGATGTATGAAGTTATAAAGGGTTGGTTTAGAGCCCTGATGTTCGTATTACTGTCGTTATACTACCGAAATTCCATTGCGTCTTGACTGATTGTAAGTGGGGTCGAGTTGGAGCATGACATATTGCATATTCTTATACTTGGTTTTATCTTAAAATGCATCTCAAACCTATTTTTCCACTTGTCCTGGTTGAAAATTGGACAAGCCGGTCGAGCCAATCAACCGGTCCATTCAACTAACTTGTAAGTCTACTCAAAGCAAAGCTGGAAGAGTCAGCCCCTCAAAGCACTCAATCGGTTCCCCTCAACCAACCTTTTCTATAAGCTCCAAGAATAAGCTGGATAAGCAAGCCGATCAAGCCCCTCAACTGACTTCCCTTAACCAACTTTCCCAAAGACAACCATGGCCAAGTCAAACGAGCAAGTCAGCTAAGCTACTCAACTGGCTTCTCGACCGTCTTTTAAAAAATATAGCAATTAACTAGCCGATAAAAGGAGTGTCTATATATTTTCAAATACCCCATTTGCACTATTCATGTCTTCTACTCATAAGCAATTGTTCAATAACTTTTATATCATTCATTACACATTTCTATCACATTGATTAAGCTATCACTTTCAAATCTTTGAGTATTCAAGAGATATAAATTTGTAATATCCACCTCTTGGGGAGTTTACCTTTGTACTCACATTTATTACACTCTTTATTGCTTGTACATACCCTAGTACTATAGTTTTAAGAAATTCATTGTATAGAGAGTGTTAAAAACCTTCTTTGTGGACTCAAAGAAAAGAAGATGATTTGTACATAATTTGTGAACTCAAGAAAATAAGCGTAAGGTTGGTTTATGCTTCACCAGCTTTTGAAGAAATATCTTTAGTGGAGCATGTAGAAATCATAAGGAGAGAATACCTTAGGTGGTGGATATAGATTAACAAACCACCTAAAAATTCTTGCGTTCGATCTCTCTAACTCTACTCTATTTTCTTTTACATTCCTTGCATATCTTGTATTTGATTTATTTCTCAACTCACGCTACTATATTTGTTTCACATAAAGTGTTTGATAAATTATTGAAAAGAATTTCATTGAAACATTTGTTGTATATAGCCAAGATTTAATTGCTAGTTATGTGGTATTATACTTAATTTACCCCCTTCTCTAAGTATATTTGCCCTAACAATCTGTCTCTAATTTTTATTTTTTTGGTTTAGTCATTAGAGACGAACATCTTGTTCCGTCTCTAAATCTTTATTTTGTTTGGGTTTGTCATTAAAGTCAGACCACTAATTTATATATTTTGTTTTAGACGGACCATTGGGTTCATCTCTAATTTAGTGACAGACTCAATGGTCTGTCTCTAATTTAGCGATGGGCCCAATGGTCCGTCTCTAATTTAGCAATAGACGTAATGGTCTGTTACTAAATTAGCGACATATACAATAGCCATTGCTAATTTGGCGATGGAACCATAGGTCCGTCGCTAATCCGTTACTAAATAGCGACGAAGTAGCTATAGAATTTAGTAATTAATTTTAGAAAACAAGCATTAGAAATTATTATTATTTATTAATTATATTTTAATGTCCATTGACAATATAAACAAATATTGTTTAACTTAATTTGAGGCCCAATCCACTTTCAGAAAGAAAATCGACAACATCAGATGAAAAGATATATAACTATTTAGTTTGCAGTATAGAGAATGATTTGTACTTATGTCAAATACATTACATTATGTGCTTTGGAGCCATAATTACGTTCAAAATTAATTTTTTATATATAATTTTATGTTAGTTTACTAAAAAAGTATAATATGCATTATTTATTTTCAAACATTATTACTAACTATGTGGCTAATTCGTCATTATTTAGCGATGGATTAGCCCTGGATGGTGAGTTAGCAATGGATTGGCGAAAAAACTTGAAGAGGTCGTCGTTATTCCGTCACTAAATCAGTGATGGAGTTTTGAAGTACCGTCACTATTTCGTAGCCAACCCATCTTCTGTCACTAAATGGCGACAAATTCGCGATGAAATTTAATAATAAAATTTTCCCCACTATTCCATCGCTTTGTCGTAGGTAATTAGTGACCGCATATTATTTGTCGCATTTTCGTTGCTAAATAGCGATAGAAAAAAGTGTCGTCGCTAAAATACATCACGTGCGTCTATTTTTCTTGCAGTGTATCCATTCACATATTTATACACATGCATATACACATACACATATACATATATACACACATATATACCTATACATATACACACAAGCACAATCAACATCTTTTGTGTTTTTGTAATAGAAACTAATTTGAATATTTTGTAAAACAAGATGAATTTGGTATATATCAAAATTTTGGGGATTATGTTGAATTTTATTTAAATCAATACAAATTAAGTTGATCATTTATTTCTTTTTGTCTTTTCAAATTTGATCCTGAAACAATGGACTTTTTCATTAGAGTTAACCTAGATTTCATCGATGTGGATGAAATTAACAAAATTTTAGAAATAATGAGGATTAAATTGGTCAATTTTAAATAATAGATACTAAGTTAAAAATTTGAGTCAATAATAGGGACTCTTTGTGAAATTTTCCCTAAAGCTTAACATAATGAGACTACAATTGTAATTCAATTTGTTGTCTGTCACTTTTCATGTTTAAAGGATAAGTAACATGTTTCTATTCCAATTGAACGAATTCTTATGAGACTACTTTGCAACATTAGGCTTATATTAACATTCTTGCTTATCATCAACGTATAAATTATCTAAATGTATTTGTACGTTGTTTAAAAAATTGATTGTTTTGTGTAACGACTATAATCAAACTACTAGTCTCTCAACTGGTTCAAAATGCTTAAAGCCGTATTGAAAATAGTAAAGAGCCAAATCATTATAAATTAAACAAAAATCTCTTACCAAATCCATGTGGAATGGAGATGTCACATTCCCCATATTCTAGAAAGTTCTTATTTGCTTTTGGGTTTATCCATAACGTATTCATCTCCCAAACTAGACGAACATTTTGAGAAATCAATAATATATTTTTTTCCAACTCAAAAATAATAGAATAAGATTTCCTTAAAAGAGCTAAGTTTTTAAAAGGGACTTAGGAAAAATGAAGTATCCTTTTTTTACACCTGTTGGACAAAATACCGTTTATGCTACAACGTCTTGGCCTAATCGTTTGAATGAAATACACTATACCCCTTTGTGTTTTGAATAAGTTGCACAATAAATACTGTATTAAATTGATTCAATGAATTGGACTTATCTTTCGCAAAATATTGCACACTCCCTTCATCACCCAATCCTGTTAGCATCACTTAATGACAATTCTAAAAAGACCAAAATACCCTCATTTGAAATAATACAACAACTGCTTTGTCACTTCGCGCGCCTTTCATCTCTGGCTTAAGTGAGTAAAGTTGTAGAGAGAAAATTTGAAACCTACAGACACAAAATCAACAACAATCAAAGCCGAAATCAACCTCGATACAAGTGAAATTAAATCATAGTTTGTCAATTAATTGAGTTTGTTGAGTAAACCCACTCTATTCAACACACTTTTCAAATGGAATTCTAAAATGGCATGAGTATAACTTAGCACTAATTTTTTTGGTTAAATGTGTTACGATATGCACTTATTTTTTTTATTCTTGGGTTTGTTTTTGTGAAATTTCTAGTGGGCTACATATTTTTTTCACATGTCGCCAATTGGTAGAATGGGATAGGATAATAATGATGAGTGATAGTGAATAAGTCATGTACCTCGTGACAAAGAAGACTAATTGATCATGTTGAGGTGACCAAGACTAAAGAAACAAAGATGTTGAGATGACGAAGATGTTCGTTGAGTGTTGTTTTATTTTTCACTTTTTCTAGTTATATCATTGTTGTTTTGATATTAAAGTGAGATATTTCAATTAGCTTCTTCCTATGTATTGTAACCTTGATGTTTCCAAGAATGAAAGTGTTTGTTGGCAGTAGAATTATTGCATTTACTTATCTGAGAAAAGGTTATATTTTACCCCCATCTATTATAAAAAGGATTTTGTAACAACCCGTTTGATATGAAAAAGTTGCATAATAATCCCCTAATATAAGAAACCGCCCAAAATAACTCTATCAACTCTATATTTTTCGCTTTTCAGAATGTTCCTAAAGTTGAAATCATTAAGCTATCCACAAACACCAAAATGCGCAATTATATTCTCAAGGTACAAGAATTATAAGTAGATACACGAACCCACTTGCTTCAATGGAAAACTTTATGATGTAGGCTGTATTTTTTGAATTTTTGTGCTTCAAGGCTTGATTACAGTGCCTAGCTTTATTTTGAATGGGTGAACAGTCTCACGTTGTAATACAAGATAGGGTCTATCATGCAAACATTTAAAAATACGAGTCCAATTTAGAATTAATTTAACATAGAGTTTAATATACAAATTCAGTCTAACAGAGGGGATTTCACATATTTTACCCTTATCATTTTGTATAAATTGTCCAAGAAATTTGAAAAATAAAGATAGTTAAAGAAAAACTTAAAGGGTACTAACTTTTGACCTTATCACCTTAAATGAAAGGAGATTTAAATGATATCGATTTACATATATAATTATCTATCTTTACCTAGATCAAAGTTCCATGTGAAAGAATTGAACAAATTAGACTAACATTTCGTGCTTCTTAGAATTAATTAGTGAGTTTAATAATATGAATCCAACATAAGATAATAGCAAAAAGTATTCAATTTGATGAGCTCCTATTAATTGTATTGGAGCATTAAAAGCCAGAAATAGGATAAAAAACTTGTGAAGTAGAAATGTGCCAAATCCCTGCGGTCTATTTGTATCATGAAAGTTAGTAACAAAACATTTTGCTTGGCTGCATTGTCCATCCGCAGTTACAGTTTCTTATTAGTAACAATGGGAGGGAAAGATCTTCCATTCAACAGTCAAATGGTTTGCATTGAAGTAATTTTACAAGCGGGACCATCTAACTATCATATATATGAAATTTTTTCAAAAGGGTAGATTGCTAGGAGAGGATGCTAGTGACCTAAGCACTAAGAGCTGCAACTTGATGAGGGTTGAGAGCAGCACAAGTAAGCCTAGATGACAAGTTTAATGGTTACTAAAACTGGTTGTTAGCAAGGGTTGATGGTCCTAAAACAAAATTAAGTGACCTGATTACACCAAGAAGCTTGGTAGTAGACCAGTTTGCCAAGCTAAAACATTAAACAACAAAATTAGGTGTTTGGTATTTTATCAAACTTAGGCTATCTCCGAGGACTCGTTATATTTTTTCTTAATCTTAGGAAGTAAAATGGGATTTTCATATTTCATAGAGGTTTCTATTTTAATTTTACTTCAACAATTGTTAAGAATCATGAGATCTCATCTTAAAATCAATTGTTAGGTTGAATAGCCTAAGATCTTATAAAATGGTCATAGAGTTTATATTTTTTTGATGTAGGACAAGTCCATGTTTAAACATTTTCCCTTATGTATGACCCGAATTGGTATTAAAAACTATAACATATACCTGATGAGTTCACAATTTTATGTCTAAATCCATTATTTGGTGCACGTTGTGTAACATAATTGTTAGGATCGTTCGCACATTCAAGATGTTTCTTGTGTTTCGCAGGTTTTCAGTGCTAGGGGAAAGAATGAGACGCGAGAGGAGCAAACAAAAGCAAATATGCATAGCAGGTAGTGAGAAGCTGCTTGAGCAGCCTATGGAGTTGCTCGAGCGACTAAAGCCCAGCAAAGAAATTCAAGAATCTGCTTGAGCAGGTTGTCAAGCAGGTGCTCAATCAACTGAACTCCAGTAAGCAATTCAAGAACTTGCTCGAGCAGGGTGACAACCTGCTGAAGCAGATTAGGAGATTTTAGTAGCGCTAGAAACGTGCAACTTAGGACTTGGTCAACTCGTGTTTTGACCAGGCCTTTTTTCCTATTTAAGCGTTTGTTTTCAGCCTTTGGAGGACTTTTGGCAAATTTTTCCTAACCCTAAACATCAAAGAGAGCCTCCATTCATTGCTAGAAGGAAGAAAAGAATTTTAGCCAAGATTGAAGCAAACAAGATCCAAGAACCTCTACCCTGCATCATCATCATCTACAACACATGAGTTTTCTCGGACTAGTTCTCTACTTTCTTGAACTATTTTTTTTATCTTGCCTTTAACTTTCGCTAGCATGTCGTCACACTAAACCCCATGGTTTGGGGTGGTAGTTAGTCATTTACTGAATACTGTGTTGGGATTCATGTTTCAATTCTATCAATTTGTACTGGGATTATTGGATTTAGATTTCTTGATCTATCATCTATGAACTTGTAGTTATAGCTTTGTATTTCAAGAATTCCTACTCTTCTGCCGTTGAATCTTATAGATTCTAGGGGTACAAATTGGCATCATAATTATGGGTTTAGTTGAGATAGGCAATCTATCGTGATAGTCTATGCCTGTTAAAATCAATTAAATATTAAGAATATCTTGAGTTAATTAGTATAGGCTAAGCGAATGATAATCTATGCCCTAGAGATAGGTTATGCTTCGATACCCCTTAACTAATCTAACCTATGATTAGAGCTTGTAGCCTAGTCTTTTGCACTTAATTGGCGAAACCCGAATCCCAAAACACAGTTAACAGTAAGTAGGCAACTACCATCCTAAATCGTTCCATCTATCACAATACACCTCAAGCTTTACTTTGTGTTAAAATTAGGAATTGCCATTAGCTAGTCTTTATTTATTTTGTTAGTTAGTAGTCATTCAACTCTTAATCAATTGCCTTTACTTTTCTGCTTTACGAATTCTTAGCAATCATCCCAATTCCCTGAGGACGATCCTCGAGTAGCCATATGCGTGGTCAAAGAGGAATTTTAACTATATTGTCGTTGCTTGATTTTATATCTTATTATTGATTGTACAACGACGCAATCAATTTTTGGCATCGTTGCCGGGGAATTTGGTGTTTAGTTGTTGAGAATTATTTTGCTTGTTTAGCTTTTGATTTAGAAACATTAGTTGATTTTCATTCTCTTAGTTAAGTTTCTTGTGCTATTTCTTGATTTCTTGTTTGTTTTCCTTTTTGTTTGTTTGAGTCTGCACTTGCATGCGTAGGCGTTGTTCTCTAGTGAAAGACCCAATCCCCTTAGATCCTGAGATTGAAAGGACTTCTAGACGTAGACGCATACACGCTAGGGTTATAACTATGGCTGAGAACTCGAATAATGCAATCATTAACCCAGGGAACCAAGTTGGCAATGCTGGCCACCAGAACATTGTTAATGGGCAAGTTGTTGAGCAAAAACAAGCGATTAGAGATTTCTTCAACCATAGTGCTTACAAGCTGACCACTGCCATTGCTTTGCCTGATGTGGGTAATACGAATTTTGAGATCAAACCACAATTCCTACAATCTGTCCCCACCTTCTATGGCCTCACAAATGAAAACCTATATCTACATGTGAATGCATTTTTCAATTTTGTTCCACATTTAACATTGGTGTGACATTCATCCTGATGCGATTAAGTTACGAGCTTTTCCATTTTCTTTAAAAGATAGAGCTAAACAGTGGATTGATAATTTAGCACCAAGCTCCATAGCTATGTCGGCTGAACTGCAACATGCATTTCTTGATAAGTTTTTTCCCATAGCTAAGACCATTTCTATAAGGAGGCAGATTAATAACTTCACTCAACATAATAGTGAGCGTTTTCATGAGAGTTGGAAGAGGTTTTTAGAGTTGCTTCGTAGTTGCCACACCATGATATCCCATAGTGGAAATTGGTTCAGTCCTTCTATCAAGGCTTGACTGAGCGCTACCAACAAATGGTGGATGCAGCATCTGGGGGGATGTTTTTGTACAAGAGTCCAACTGAGGCACGTCGATGGTTTAACAACCTCAGTGAAAACTCTTAACAGCACGCGGCCTCTTCGCGTACTGAATCTAAAGGGGTGAAGAAAGGAAGGTATGAGGTGTCAAAACATGATGATCTGACCCTTAAGGTGGATGCACTAACCAAGAAAGTTGATCAGTTATTGTCCTTCAACAATGAATCTGTGCATGTGTTAGATACTAGTCAAGCTTTAAACTATCATTTATGTCATAATTCTACGCATGATGTTTTCAATTGCCCCTTAGCTAGTCAATTTCCTGAATATGTGCAGGATCAACGACATGCATCACAAGGGTTCACCAAGAATTATAACCTTTACTCCAACACCTACAATCTTGGTTGGTGTGACCATCTGAACTTCTTTTGAAGACCACAACCCCAAGAGGGTGCACAGCGATTTAGAGCTCCACATGTAGGCCAATCTAGTACGTCTCATCCACCTGGTTTCTTACCAGGACAGAGGTATGTTGTTCCTCATGCTCCTTCACCTTCTTCTAGTAGTGGATATACCCCAGGTTTGGAGGCTACGATTTTACAGGCCTGAAAAGTTTACAGGAAAATGCCCAACTAGTGCACTCTCATTCCCAGTCCATAAGTAAGTTGGAACAACAACTAGGTCATATTGTAAATACCTTAGCCAGACAGGACGAAGGGCAATTATCTGCGCAACTCGTACCTAATCCTAGAGATCAAGCTCAAGGGTTTATCAACATGGCAGACCAAGAGCAGTTACAAGCAGTGACAGTACTTAGGAATGGAAAAATGCCTAATAATTAGGTCAGTGTTGAGTCTTATTTGCAACAGGCTGCATTAAATAAAAATAAACAAAAATAGGTTGCATGTGAGTCTAAGGCATTGCATGAGAACTCCCATGACCCCATTGTGAATGATGATCCCATTAATCAAAGGCCCCTTCCTAGCACTCCCTAAGTCCCGAGAGCACCATTTCCTCAAGTTCTGGGTAAGGTAGGAGATAGTAAGTCTAAGAGAGAGGCCATTTTAGAAACCTTTAAGCAGGTCAAAATCAATTTGCCTTTCTTAGAGGTCATTAAACAAATCCTAGCATATGCAAAGTTCCTCAAAGACTTATGCACTTATAAGCATAGGCATCAGGCATATGTTCCCCAAAAGGTAAGACAGCTTGAGAAAGTTAGTTGCATATTGACATCCCCAGATCCCGTTAAGTTGAAAGACCCTGGTGCTTTCACTGTCCCATGCATCATAGGTGAGCACCGTATTGACCGAGCACTCATTGACCTTGGGGCGAGTATGAACTTGCTACCTTATACTGTGTATGAGCAATTAGATTTAGGGGAGTTGAAAGAGACTCCTGTAATTGTTCAATTAGCAGATAGGTCAGTTAAGATTCCTCGGGGGGTGGTGGAGGAAGTACTCATTGGAGTTGATAAGTTCTATTTTCTTGTGGATTTCATCGTGCTCGATATAGAGCCGAACGAGTTGTGTGGATCCCACACCCCTATCATCCTTGGTAGACCCTTCTTGGCCACGTCCAATGATAAAATTAATTGTAGAACTAGGGAGTTGGAAGTGTCTTTTGGGAATATGAAGGTGAGATTAAACATGGCTAATGCGGCCAAGCTTCCTAGTCACGACGAGGGTCCTGAGTGCTTTTTGATTGATGAAATAGATCCCTTAGTCCAATAATCCTTCCTTACTCTTGTGCAGGGTGACCTTTTAGAGACGGCTTTAGCTTACTTTGGGGTAGCGGGTTTTGACATAGAGGAGTCTATGAGGGAAGTTAATGCTTTGTTAGATTCGATCCCCCTCATGGATGTTGAGTCGCATGATTGTATGGTTGAACCCTTTCCCACTCTCGCGAATGAGCATATGCTACCCTCCACTCAATCTCCTCCTGAGCTCGAGTTAAAGCCTCTTCTTACCAATCTTAAGTATGCTTTCATTCACCCTAAGGAAATTCTTCCGTGCATTATTATATCTGATCTGAATAGTGACCAAGAGTCTAGGTTGCTAGAGGTTTTAAAAGCTAATAAAGAGGCCTTAGAGTGGACAGTAGCTGACTTGAAAGGTATCGACCCTTCATTCTGCATGCATATAATTCACTTAGAGGAAGGTGCTCGGCCTTCCAGAGAGATGCAACATAGGTTGAACCCTAATATGAGATAGGTCGTGAAAAAAGAAGTAGTCAAGCTCTTTGACGTAGGCATCATCTACCATATTTCTGCTAACACGTGGGTCAGTCTTGTTTAGATAGTGCCTAAGAAGTTTGGGATCACCGTTCCCAATGCCCAGGGAGAGTTGGTTCCAACACGTACCACCACTAGGTGGCAAGTCTGCATTGATTACAGGAAGCTAAATTCTATGACTCGCAAGGACCACTTCCCTCTTCCTTTCATTGATCAGATCCTAGATAGGTTGGCTGGGCAAGGATATTATTGTTTCCTAGATGGGTATTCTCGGTATAATCAGGTTTCTGTCTTCCCTGAAGACCAGGAAAAGACCACATTTACATGCCTTTTTGATACATTTGCGCATAGGAGGATGCCTTTTGGTCTTTGTAATGCACCCGCCACATTTCAACGACATATGATGTCTATTTTTACTGACATGTTGGATGATTTTTTGGAAGTTTTCATGGATGATTTTTCAATTTTTGGTGCATCATTTGACAGTTGTTTGCATAACTTGTCATTGATTTTAAAGAAGTGTCGAGAGTCTAATCTAGTGCTCAGTTGGGAAAAGAGCCATTTTATGGTTCGAGAGGGTATAGTCTTAGGTCATGTGGCCTTCTGGCTGGGTAAGGGTGGACAAGGCAAAAATAGATATAATTGCAAGTCTTCCACCACCTACAACGGTGAAGCAGATAAGGTCTTTTCTTGGCCATGCTAGTTTTTATCGTCAATTCATTAAAGACTTTAGCAAAATTGCGAGGCCATTATCTACATTACTTGTACAGGACACTCCATTTAATTTTGATAAAGCATACATGAGTGCCTTTGAGACCTTAAAGGCTTCCCTTTCCTCAGCTCTCATCATACAATCCCCTGACTATTCCTTGTCTTTCGAGATCATGTGTGATGCATCTGATTATGTTGTAGAAGCAATCTTAGGTCAACAAAAGGATAGAGTCCCACATGTTATCTATGCTAGTCGCACTCTAGATAACACACAAAAGAACTACACTACCACTGAAAAAGAGTTGCTAGCTGTTGTGTTTGCATTAGAAAAATCCAAGGCTTATATCCTTGGGTCTAAAATGATTGTCTTTTCAGAACATATTGATCTTAGGTACCTTTTGGCTAAAAATTATGCCAAACCACGCTTGATTAGTTGGGTCCTCTTGGTGCAAGAGTTTGATTTGACCATTAGAGATAAGAAAGGCACTGAGAATGTGGTTGCTGACCATCTTTCTCGTATTCTGACCGAGGGGTCTGATAACCCTATCCCATTAAATGATACCTTTTCTGATGAACAACTTTTGGCCGTTACCACCTCTAAGGCTCCTTGGTATGCGTATATTGTAAACTATCTAACCATAGGAGAGCTACCCAAAGGGTAGGCTAAAGCTGAAAAAGATCGATTCATGTCATAGATTAGGTTTTATGTTTGGGAAGATCCTAACCTTTTTTGTATTTGCTCTAATCATATTATTCGCAGGTGTGTCCCTGAGTGTAAACAACAGAGCATTTTGTCTTTCTACCACACTCAGGAATGTGGAGGCTACTTTGGTGGATGTCGTACAGTGTCCAAAATGCTTCAATGTGGTTTCTATTTGCCTTCACATTGATGCACATAAGTTTAGTAAAACATGTGAAATGTGCCAATGCACGGGTGCGATAGCAAAATGGGATATGATGCCTCTTAGTCCTATTTTTGTGTGTGAATTTTTTTATGTTTGGGGCATAGACTTCATGGGTCCGTTTTCCCGTTTTCTTTGGTTTCACCTACATTCTTGTTAGGGTCGACTATATTTCTAAATGGGTGGAAACAGTTGCCACTAGAACTAATGATCATAAAGTAGTCTTCCAATTCCTTAGAGAAAACATTTTTTACAGGTTTGGTACGCTTAGAGCCATCATTAGTGATGGTGGGAATCACTTCACACATCGAGCATTTGAGGCTTTACTTCGAAAGTACTCGATCACACACAAATTCGCCGCTCCTTACCACCCTCAGACGAGTAGGCAAGTGGAGGTGTTGAACTATGAAATTAAATCTATCCTAGAGAAAACAATTCACCCTGATCAGAAGAATTGGTCCACGCGTTTGCATGATGCACTTTGGGCTTATAGGAATGCATTTAATACCCCTATAGGTATGTCACCTTTTCGGTTGGTATATGGTAAAACATGTCACTTACCTGTCCAGTTATAGCACAGGGCATTTTGGGCCATTAAACGTCTTAACTTTGATTTGCATAAAGCAGTGCTTAAGCTAAAACTTTAGCTTAATGAACTAAATGAGATGCATTTTGAGGCTTATGAGAGTGCTAAAGTATATAAGGAGAGGATGAAACGAGTGCACGATAAGATGATCCTTCTCAAAACGTTTGAACCTCACCAGAAAGTTTGGCTCTTTAACTCTAAACTTCGTTTGTTTCCAGGTAAGCTAAGATCCAAATGGGATGGTCCTTTTGAGGTAGTGCAAGTGTTTCCCTCTGGCGCTGTCCAAATTTAGGACACCAGAGACGGACGAAAGTTGATGGTGAATGGGCAAAGACTGAAGCCGACCATAGAGCAATTGATTCCAAATGCGGAAATTGAGTCCATGGATTTGAGAGATCCTACCTATCATTACTGAACATGCAGGTTGTCTAGCTAAAGACGTTAAATGTAGCGCTATTGGGAGGCAACCCATATTAATTTGTTTATGTCTTTATTTATTTTAAATTATTTTGTTTATTTGTCTCATATCTCATGTTTAACATGGTTATTTATCTAATTCCTTTAGGTTGTCTTATTTGTTATCATAGTAGAGTGTTGTTCATGTGTCCTTCATTTAGTCTTCTACACCCTTTGTTCCTTTTATTTGCTTTGATAGTGGTAGCTTAATTTTATTTGTCTATATATATCTATATAGATATGAAGGCAAAATACATTTCTTGTTTTTCCTTTTCTTCTTTAATGTTTTTAATCACTTTATTTGTCCCACGTTTTCACTATTTTATTTGTTTTGTTATTTTGTTTTAATTTTTCTTCCTTTTTTTATATTTCAGTTGTTTTGTTATATAAAAAAAAAACATTCCGTGCCTCTGCCCCGCTCAAGCAGCTTCATAGCTGCTTGAGCAGCTGGGGGGTAGAAGCGCAAGTGGCTTCATAGCTGCTTGAGCAGCTGTGGGGTAGAAGACGCACCTTTGCCCCTGCTCAAGCAGCTTCATAGCTACTTGAGCAATTTTTTTTTGTGTTTACTCTTTCTCTCTCTCTTTACCCCTCTTGCTAAGGTATGCCCTATGTTCCTTTTCTCCTTCTTTGAACTCACTTTCTTTTTATTTCTTGTTATTTATTTTATTCCTTTTTTGTGTTTCTTCTTGCCAACCTTTATGGGTCTTTTATTTTGTTTGTTTTTTGTGAATTTTGGGTCTATCTTTGGCTTGGAGGTAATTGAGGTTTGCATGATTAATTAATTATTTGCAAGATTTAAGGTTTTGGGATATAGGTTTGATAGGAGCCATGTCTAACTTGAATTTCTTTCTCACACGAGTGATATAGGTTTCTCTAAATCAGGACTTAGTGGTAGAATGGTACTCCAATTTGAAGTTACTCATGAATTATGTACCATTTGTGTAGTTCTTGTGATATGAGTTTGATGTGATTTTGGCTTAGAAACTTTATTAATGAAGAGGGAATTTTTGTTTCATGTCAAGTCTTTTCTATTGTGCCTTTAAGCTTGCAAATTTAAGATTGCCCTATATGCCATGGGTTGCATACATATGTTGGGGTGGTGATTCGATAATGGTTGATTTTTTTATTTTAACCCTAGGATGTTGGAGAACAAGGACAATAATTGTTCATCTTCTTGATTACTTACTGGGCCATTTTTGAGTTGATGTGGTGTCGAATAGGTTTGGGGGTTCAGGGGACTACTTGTATGCTCATGCGTGGTGGCTATAATGTCCAATTTTTCGTATAATGAGTCTGTCTTTTGCAAAGACCATTTTTCTGGACATGGCCCCTATCACATCACTACAACTTACCAATTTGTTTTGTGGTCTTATGACTTTCCATTATGCAGATATGGTTCCTCCACATCGTAAGCCTCGTATTTCGACAGCCGCCAGAGTTCTGTCGCTGAGTAAATGGTCCTAATTTGAGAATGCCTCCATGAAGTCAGAGACGGTTTTTGATCTGAAGTCCTTCAAAGACAAGCCTGACACTGCACATGCCTTGGCCATAATAAATGCTTGGAAGTGGCCCTTTCTCACACGTGTTAAAGGTACCAAGTTGGTGTACCTCGATATCATGCGCCAATTTTACTTCTCCCTCCATATGACACGTTCAGTGGGAGATTAGGAAAAGGACTCACGCGAATGGACCAGATATGCTAAGTTCACTTATGTGTATGAGATCAATGGGAGATCTTATGAGTTTACTACTGAGCATGTTACGACAGTGTATTTGGTACTCACATTGGATGAGCTTTGGGGTGCACACCTCCCTTTCCACGTACCTCCTGCACTGACATCCAACTTTCAGCGATAGGTGTTTCCCCTATATCCTGAAGGAGGCACAGGATAATACCGTCGTTCTCATCTCCCCCGCCATATGTGGCTTCTAGACATTATCGCTAGGAAGAATTTACACCCGATCGGACATAAGAATGAGCGATCTTTACTCTTTCAACACATCCTGTATATGTTGACAGTCAGACAACTGTTTGATGTAGGGGAAGTCATAGTGGAGTTGATGTTGTCAGCCAAGCATACAATCTTTGAGGAGAAACATCGGGCTACATATATGTATTATCCACGCTTGATCATTCAACTACTTAAGATGGTGGGGTGCCCTGCTCTGTCATTGAAGGATGGGGAACAGTTTGAGATGCCCTCATACACATACGCCGACTTTCAGTACGAGTATGATTGGATAGCTGGTGGGGTGGCGGTGCGTATAGGGAGACCTCCAGATAATAGAGCGAGAGCACCAGTGTAGGACGAACAATAGGACGGGGCTATCACTTTAGCAGGCTTAAGCTCTAGTTCTACTATGGGATCCAGTGGGCCTTTCGAGACTATAGTAGAGCACCTTATTATGTTTCATGAACATGTGGACAAGAGATTTGATCACCTCAATGAGTAGCTACAGGCGGTGAATGCTTGTGTAGACACTCTTCATGATGACGTAACTAGCTTGCGCAACGCGGGTGTATCATCCCACCGCCTGTCCGCCTAGCTCCTTTCCCTAGCTTGGCTCCTCCCAATGGGTGTTCTATCTATAATGTATTAGAGATGAGGCTATAAGTTGGAAGTCTCATAGTCGCTTAATATCCATTGTTCTTTGTTTCTTTTAGCGTTATTTGGTACAGTGTCTTATTTTGTTTAGTTGTTTCTACCATGGGTTATATTGTTGACAGCTTACGTTTGTACTTTTATACTTGTTTTGCTTGGCTAATTTTACTATACTTGTTTTGCTTGTGCTCTTTGTAAGGGATTGGATTATTGTGGAACCATGCTAGTACTCCTCCTGCTCTCGAGTTGTCATGTTGCTACAAGGGCTCCCAGGTTGCTCCGTTTCTTTTTATTTTTCTCTCTTCTCCCTTTGCACCTCCTAAGTTTAATTCATTTTCCATGTAGTAGGGATACTGCAAGACTTGGGTTTGGGGGTACAGAGGGTTGTGCATAGTCAACATTAGCGACATATTAAAATCAATTTTTCCCTTTGCACAGCATGGTTGACGCCAAGTGAATAATACGAATATTTGTGCTATGATCATTTTCCTTTTCAAGGTGCCCTTGTTCGTCTCCTGCTATGCCCCTTCTTTATGTTTCCTTGAGTGGTGTTTCTATTCTGTAAGCAGTACAATGGTATCTTATAAAGGTAGGAATATTGAGTACGTAAGCCTGCATTAGACTCGGTAGGACATTTGCTTGATTGTTGTTTTGTCATGTTACACTTGGACTCTGATCCTAGGTACAATGTGTTCCCTTTACACGCAGCCGATAGAATAGAACTACTTGTGCACACACACAAAAAACAAAAAAAAAAGGAAAAAAAATCAAAATAAAAAGTCCAAAAAAAAAATCAAAAAACTGCGGAAAAAATGTGTTGGTTGCGAGCCTTGGTGTCTTGGGCAAGTAAGATACGCATGGAATCTTTCAAAGCCTAACAACCTAAACCGCATTAGTTGGGATTGTTGATTTAAAAGCCTATTACATGGGACACCAAGAAAGCCATATGGAACCATGCCCTTAGACTAGGGATAATGTGTTTGGCTTTTGGTTGAGTACAGGTGGTTGGGAAACTCGAGCTAGTAAATCCGAGGGGTGCTCTTCACCTAGTGCCTTAAGCCTTAAGTGGCTGGGAGTCACTGATTGAAAACTCGCTACATAGGGGACCTAACCAGTAAGTTTGCAATAAAAAAAATTTGTGTACTCTTGTTTGGGGAATACCACTTGTATTCTTTGGAAAACCAATTGAATGTAGCAAGGGAGAGTGGCATGGGGCGGAATTACTTTGGGTCTAGCAAAGTTTTGTGGACTCAATTTTTTTTTATCTTTATATTTTGTCTCAAGGTGCTTAAACTAGCCAAAAGAGTGGGCACCACTAGGTACTGATTATGGGGTACAATGGTAGGAAGTTGACTTGTGCGCTCGTTGTATACTTCTTTGAACCACAAACATGTCTCACAAACTAGCCCAAAGAGTGAGCAGCCTATGGAGTTGCTCGAGCGACTAAAGCCCAGCAAAGAAATTCAAGAATTTGCTCGAGCAGGTTGTCAAGTAGGTGGTCAATCAACTGAACTCCAGCAAGCAATTCAAGAACCTGCTCGAGCAGGGTAACAACCTGTTCAAGCAGATTAGGAGATTTTAGTAGCGCTAGAAACGTGCAACTTAGGGCTTGGTCAACTCATGTTTTGACCAGACCTCATTTCCTATTTAAGCGTTTGTTTTCAGCTTTTGGAGGACTTTTGGCAAATTTTTCCTAACCCTAAACATCAAAGAGAGCCTCCATTCGTTGTTAGAAGAATGAAGAACGAGAATTTTAGCCAAGATTGAAACAAACAAGATCCAAGAAGCTCCACCCAACATCATCACCATCTACAACACATGAGTCTTCTAGGACTAGTTTTCTGCTTTCTTGAACCATTTTTCTTTATCTTGCCTTTAACTTTCGCTAGCATGTCGTCACACTGAACCCCATGATTTGGGGTGGTAGTTAGCCATTTACTAAATACTGTGTTGGGATTCATGTTTCAATTCTATCGATTTGTACTAGGATTATCGGATTTGGATTTCTTGATCTATCATCTATGAACTTGTAGTTATAGCTTTGTATTTCAAGAATTCCTACTCTTTTGTCGTTGAATCTTGTAGATTCTAGGGGTACAAATTGGCATGATAATCTTAATTTATAATTGGGTTTAGTTGAGATAGGCAATCTATCGTGATAGTCTATGCCTATTAAAATCAATTAGAGATTAAGAATATCTTGAGTTAATTAATATAGGCTAAGCGAATGATAATCTATGCCCTAGAGATAGGTTATGGTTCGATACCCCTTAACTAATCTAACCTATGATTAGAGCTTGTAGCCTAGTCTTTTGCACTTAATTGGCAAAACCCGAATCCCATAACACAGTTAACAGTAAGTAGGTGACTACCATCCCATATCGATCCATCTACCACAGTACAACCCAAGTTTTACTTTGTGTTAAAATTGGGAATTGCCATTAGCTAGTCTTTATTTGTTTTGTCAGCCAGTAGTCATTCAACTCTTAATCAATTGCATTTACTTTTCTGCTTTATGAATTCTTAGCAATCATCACAATTCCCTGAGGACGACCCTCGAGTAGCCATACGCGTGGTCAAAGAGGAATTTTAACTATATTGTCGTTGCTTGATTTTATATCTTATTATTGATCGTACAACGACACGATCAATACCCAACATGTTCAAAAATCACTAACAATAACCGTAATTGTTAACTATCAAAAAAACCGTAGGTACCCGTACATACAATTTTTTATTTTTATTTTTTAACGTTTATGATCCATTATGATGAGAATGGACTTCTACGTAACCATACCAAGTATTCTCTGATGTCATACCAAACCAAGATATTTTCTATAAGGAAAAGCTAGATCATATGGGTCTGAGGTAGTGCTAACTAATCCTTGAATTCTCATAGCAACTTATCCTAAGGTCTTCTCTCCAAGATTTGAACGTTTTCTAATATTTCATATTTAAGAGTAAATCTCTTTATCATTAAGAGAGAATTGGATACCAAAAACTATTCTCTTACTAAAACCAAACCCCAATAGATGTTGCATCAGTTTCATTTTTCAATTTGTTATTGATTGAATACTCGTCAGTTTTGAATTTAAACTCTGCCCCTTGTCATCCCGAATTGAGATGGGTCACAAGTAGATGATTAACTATACGTGAATGATAGGCCACATGTGGAAGATTATACACACATAGAACATGTGGAGGATAAACATATGTAGTAGATGAATATGCGTGGTAAAATAAGACTAGACTAAGGGCTCTACTTTAACACCGGATTAAGAACCATAGGGTCTCATCTCAAAACCAATTGGTATTAAGAGAAGTAGCTTAAAATATTTTAATTTAAAAGGTCTTGAAATTTGTGATTTTTCTATGTTAGAGGAACGTTGTATTCCAACAATCCTCTCATGTACGTGTGACCTGGTGAGAATAAAACATCGAGAACTAACATTGAAGGGAGTCAACAAGAGCAAAATAAACTATAGATAGATAGGTGGATCATACGAGGATGTATATGGCTGGACTGAGGCCAAGTTCTGATACCGTATTAAGCTTTTAGATGAGATGCTAACTTAATATGATATCAGAGCCCAAGTTATCAAAGGGTCAGTCTTAGGTTCAAGTCTCATCGTCATCCATTTGAACACATTAAAACTGTATATGTACAAGGCTCAAAAACAAATCTTAGTTGCACAAGGGCATGTTGAAGACAATGAACATGTGGGGGATAAACATATGTAGTAGATGAACACGCGTGGTAAAATAAGACTAGACTAAGGGCTCTACTTTAACACCGGATTAAGAACCATAGGGTCTCATCTCAAAACCAATTGGTATTAAGAGAAGTAGCTTAAAATATTTTAATTTAAAAGGTCTTGAAATTTGTGATTTTCTATGTTGGAGGAACGTTGTATTCCAACAATCCTCTCATGTACGTGTGACCTGGTGAGAATAAAACATCGAGAACTAACATTGAGGGGAGTCAACAAGAGCAAAATAAACTATAGATAGATAGGTGGATCATACGAGGATGTATATGGCTGGACTGAGGCCAAGTTCTGATACTGTATTAAGCTTTTAGATGAGATGCTTGTTGGGAAAAATACATGACAATTAAAATAATTGCGCAGCGGAAAATAATATCATGTATCCGTCCATGTTTAATTATGCAGATCTAAATCAGATAATAATTTAATCTAATTAAATTAAATCTGCTAACAGTTCAGGATTACCTCTTGAAGCGTAGATCGATGTAGAATCTGAATCAAGCTCCCCACGTGTGAAGCCTCCAAGATTGATCCACACAGAATCTGCACTTGCTAACTAGATTTCACCTGTGACACCCCGAACCCAGCACTCCATTAATTGCATTCATTAAATGGTTAATTTGGATGTAACTTAACTAATTACTTTTTATTTTTATTTTCTATATTTTCATAAATTCAATTGTTTCTTTTCATGCATTTTATATTTTTATAAAATACTACATATTTTTAGGGGACTACAGCCCCTGACCATGAGTGTATTGCATATCAGGATCAACGGAAAAAAAATTCGCGAAATGTCTGATGAATAGTACCAGCAGAATTTTTTTTTCCATATTTTTTTTCAGATTTTTGGCATTTGTTTTGTTGAAATTTGATCACCCAAATGACCCTTTTGCCCTTACTAAAATTCCTTAATTATTTTACCTACCATTTGACCTTCTCATGAGAATAATATAAGCCAAAAACAAAAACAAAAAAAAAAGAGTCAAAAAATGGCCAAAAAATAGTTACGGGAATAGTAACTTTTTCTTGCAAAATTGCTATAGTTGGTCATTTCCATCCATTCCAAGCTTGAATCTTGAGTTCTTGAACATGTTTACACCTTCTTCAAGCTTCTCTAGCCTTGTGTGGTAAGAATTTCATCTTATTTTTGTATTTGAAAATTTTGTACCTAAACTTTATTTTTTTTGGGATTTGTTGAGATAATACTTGGTTATGCTTGTTTATGCTTAAATTACTCTTATTAATGATCATAAAGCATACTTTTGTGGTTAGATAGCATTTTGAATGGTTGAAAATAGAGTTGGAGCTTTGAGGAAGATGATGAATAGTGAAATTTCTAGGGTTCCGAAAATTTGTGCAATTTAATTTGATTCAATTCTTCTAGTAGTTGCTAATTAGGTCCTTGAGCGTGGAAAAAATGTTAGTTGCACTTACCATGTACACAATTTGAATAATTTGATCAAATTAAGCTACTTTAATAAGGGGTTTCGGGGTTAATTCAAATCCGGGCACGTTTTGAGGTTATGACTAGTTTTTATTAAGTATTGAAGCTTTAGAAGTGCCTTCGTTTCGCTTGTTTGGATTTTAGAATTGGTACTTGTAGTGTAAACGTACAAAGAGAAAATCGGGGATTTAATGGTAAATGAGGTTTAACGGGTGAGCTCGAGGGTCCTTGGGGTGCCATAAGGTGTGGTTTGAAGGATAGGATAACTCGTTTGGGAATCTTGAACCTTGCCTTTTGATTTGAAGCTTAATAGCAAAGATTGACAAAGGGGATTTCGGGTTGAAAGTGAATCCGGGTGCGTTTGGGCATTAGGGCTAGTGTCTAGTAAGTGATGAGGTGCTAGAAATGTATTCGCTTCGCTTAGTTGAGCTCCGATTAGAGTACTTGTAATGTAATGCATAAAGAGGCAAATTCGGACTTTTCGGGTAATTGTACTTTAAAGTGAGATTTCAAGGGCTTAAGTGGTACCATAAAGTGTCATTAGAGATTTAGTATAGTTAGATTTGAGGTTCGTTATCTTGTATGAAGTTTAGAGCTTATTTTGTTAGCATTTAGAAGGAGATTTGTTAGATTTCTTGTGAATTACTTGAATTAGTTGCATTAGTAGTTATTATATTGTTATGTTTGCTCTAATTGATCATGATAGAGTTATATGTTATACAAGTGTGAAGTTTATGACCTAAATACCAAGCATGTGAAAAGTGTCTAAATGAAGCTTATGTAAATTAGTTAAGCTTATTGCATAAGTAGCTATTTGAATTGTTATACTTGTTATAATTGCTATATTTGTCTATTGATTGAGTTATAAAATGTAAATTGGGAAAAATGAGTATGATAACTTGAATTATCTTGTAATTAGCTAGAGTTGAGTTTAAACAAATGGTAAGCTTGTTGAACATGTAAGTTGAAATGGGAGGTGATTGGCTGCCATTTAGCTAACTAAATGGAATTAGGGCCTTGTGCATGCTAATGCTAAAAAGAAAAGAATGCTTCTTGTCATATCCTCTAAGTTAGTTAAGATAATGCATGTCTAGAGATTTTAGAGTTTGATATTGTGACATGAACTTGTAGAACTAGCTAATTAATTGCATGATTAGCATTCTTAACTCATGTTATTTGTGTATGGTCAATCGGATGAATGTAGAATGATTTTATTACATAACTGCCTAATTAGGAATTGAAGGGAATTGATGCCATGGGAGAAGGTTCAAATGGGAGTTTGGCTAAGTTTTGTATGTTTGGCTCCCTAAAGGTGAAGGACCTGCATCCTTACGTGCATTATAATTTATTTTCTTTCTAAAATAGTATATTGTTTAGTATAATTGCGTAATTGATATATGCTAATTGTTGCTAAATTGTAACTTGGTGCGAGAACAACTCACTTTTGTCCTTAAATGTGTTTCCTAATTATATTGTCATTGTTATCATTCTTGCATTGCATCGTGGTTGCGCAACCTCATTGTCGCGACAGATGCGATGGCCTCGCTGGGCGGCATCGGGCTTGCCAGTGTTGGTTGCCTTAGCTCCGTCTGCTATTCCCTCACTCGCCTGGTCCGGAGATTGCCAGGGGGTGTTGGGTCGTAGGATCGGGTACATCCTGAGTACCTATTGGTGTAAGGGATGCCAGCATATCGAGATTGAGATCGTGGTTCGTGGATCGGGGATCGAAGATTTGGAGTGATAAGGGTTATCGATTGTATCCTTTTAAAATGTGGTATTAGAATTGTTCACTGTTTATCTATTATATTAATTGTGTTAAGTTGTTGCATTGCACGTCCACGGTAGGCCTTATCCCTCACTGAGCAATTGTGATTGCTCATATCTCACTAAATATGTTTCAGGTGGTGCAGTTGGAGGAGTTGGCTTGGTTGCTGTATACTATTACTTGAGATTGGAGTGATTGCTTGTTAAACTATAAAAGACCTTGCTTGTCTACTTTATGTTCTATTTTGGATCCTAAGGGCTTATGTATATATATTTGAGTGGTTGCAAATTTGAAAGCTAAGTGGATGTAGTAAATGTTATGGAATTGTGGCATGTAATAACTTATGCTTCTGCTTCTAGCTACGTTGCATGCTTGGGTGTGAATGAACGGATGTATGGTTGGCTTTAATTTCTAAGAATGTTTAATTGCTAACAAAGAATGGTATGATAAGCAAATGAAGACAAAGATTTTATGACTATGGTTGCATGCTTGTATGTGTTTATATTGTCTTGTGTTGCTTAAGGCTCAGATGGTCTTAAAGTTGGGATTTCAATTAGAAATGTTGTTCCTTTTGCTTCGTGTTTTATTTGAATGCTTACAGGTTTCCAGAATGCCCACGGTACAGGGGAGACTCTGTCCGTTTTCTCTAAAATTTTGAGTCCGGGTTGGAATTGGGTTATGATTAATATGGTTAATAGAAGTCCCGGTTCCGTGAGGAATCGGGGCGTTACATCACCCCCACTAGGTTTTCTAGAGAAATCCTATATTTTAATTCTGACTATGAAAAGTGTGCTAGCTATTTCTCTGTCAGAATAGTTCTATATATAGGAAACACATATGACCTAAGTCATAAGTGGGCTGGTCTTAAACTTACCAGTCTTGGAC
Organism: Ehretia macrophylla; assembly: GCA_037974665.1. Lineage (NCBI taxonomy): Eukaryota > Viridiplantae > Streptophyta > Magnoliopsida > Boraginales > Ehretiaceae > Ehretia > Ehretia macrophylla. The sequence continues at coordinate 13,234,802 of CM075768.1, forward strand.
TCCACATCAATCAGATCACCATCTAATTACTACAAGCCCAATTTAGGACAATCCTAAATTTAATTTAATCTTTTTCTTTAGTCCAATTAATCTGCAAATTCTATTTGTGTGTGACCTCTCGGGTTCATTTTTAATCGGCAGCGAATAATTAATTCAACCAATTAATTAAATTAGAACTCTTCCTAATTAATTCGCAAATCGTGAGTGACACCTAGCAGTGTATCACGATTACCCAATTAAAGATGAAGTGCAAGCATGCGAACCCAAATAGTAATTTATATACAATCAAATCCTACTGTCTCAATTATCCCGATCAAGCCAGAGTCATAGTCGTCAAATTCTCTTACTCGACCATATGCCAAAACCCAATTAATTAGTGACTAATGAATAATTCGTGAAACGACTTCTACTATTCTACCTCGGCCAAGGATTTCAAGTCACTCAATTAATCAGATTGCATAGGACACCCAATGACAGTTTTCGTGTCTACATATACATTTCTCCATGACAAAATAAATCACAACCACTGAATACATTGTCTAATCCATGATTAGGACTAGCTTATTCGTACCAACAAATAATGACATTCTTAATCATGAGATAATCGTAGTGTCTCACGTCTAAGGACTAATTGTATAATTACATGATACAACGAACCATTGACATTCCACGTAATTCGTTGTATCAGTGGTCATGTCCAGTTACTTATTCATAATAAGTACTTATACATCTATTATAACGATATGAGACAAATCGCCCAAATTGATATCTCATATAATTTGGTTAATAGACTGTAATTCGATCTTTCCGGATAAACTAATGCCCAACTAGTTTATCCTATGATCGGGGACAACCTTTTTAGAATATATTTATGATTATAGATTCCGTCACTCATATCCTTACTCCTAAGGATAGAATCTATAAATAGTATTCTAAGGACTTTATTTATTTAAACAAGACATTAATAATAAATAAATAAACTGCCCATATTAAATGAATTAATAAATTAAATAACACATTATCCATAATTCCAAAATACAATTTATTGGCTTTTTGCGCATTATTCCTGATAATCCCCCACTTGCACTAAAGTCAATCAGAATGGTATCTCATACCCATCCCCTCTAAGTGTCGATCCAAAGACTGCTTAGTTAGAGCCATGGTCAACGGATCAGTAGTGTTATCTGCTGAAGCTACTTTCTACATTACTATGTCGCCTCTCCCCACAATTTCTCGGATAATGTGGTAACGCCTCTCTACATGTTTGGATTTTTGGTGAGACCTCAGTTCCTTAACTTGCGCTATCGCTCCATTATTATCACAATGTAACGGCACTGCGACCTCAATGGAGGGAACCACTCCAAGTTCCGAGACGAACTTCTTGATCCAAACGGCCTCTTTTGCTGCATTTGATGCTGCGATGTATTCGGCTTCTGTAGTGGAATCTGCAGTCGTACTCTATTTGGAACTCTTCCAACTGACTGCTCCTCCATTACAAACGAAAATGAATCCAGATGTGGATTTACGATCATCTACATCAGACTGAAAATCTGAGTCAGTGAAACCCTCGATTTTCAATTCCCCTCCTCCATATATCAAGACCATATCCTTAGTCCTATTCAAGTACTTCAGGATATTCTTGACTGCTATCCAGTGTTCTTCACCTGGATCTGACTAATATCTGTTAGTAACACTTACAGCATGAGCGATATCAGGCCTAGTACATAGCATAGCATACATAAGGCTTCCAATTGCTGAAGCATATGGAATTTTATTCATCCTCTCTCTTTCTTCAGCTGACTTAGGATTCATAGCCCTAGAGAGATGAATGCCATGTCTAAAAGGTAACAGTCCCCTTTTAGAATCTTTCATGTTAAACCTCTTTAACACCTTGTCTATGTACGTACTCTAGAAGAGACCTATCAATCCTTTCGATCTATCTTTATAGATTCGAATTCCTAGGATATAGGTTGCTTCTCCCAAGTCTTTCATGGAGAATGTCCCTGATAACCAGACCTTGACAGATGTCATCATACCAATGTCATTCCCAATCAATAGTATGTCATCTACATACAAGATGAGGAATGTAACTGCTTTATTGCTGACTTTCTTGTAAACACAAGGCTCGTCTTCATTCTTAATGAAGCCAAATGTTCTGACGACCTCGTCAAAACGCTTGTTCCAACTCCTTGAGTTTTGTTTAAGTCCATAGATGGATCTCTTTAGCCTGCACACTTTGTGACTTTCACCCACAGATTCAAAACCCATTGGTTGCTCCATATAAATGTCTTCTTCAATGAAGCCATTAAGAAAAGACGTTTTGACATCCATCTGCCATATCTCATAATCATAGTGTGCAACTATAGCCAATAAAATCCTAATGGATTTGAGCATTGCTACTGGCGAGAAGGTTTCCTCATAGTCAACTCCTTGTCTCTAACGGTAACCTTTTGCTACTAACCTTGCTTTGAAGGTCTCCACTTTCCCATCTGCACCCCTCTTTCTCTTATAAACCCATTTGCACCCAATAGGTACCATACCCTCAGGTGGGTCTACAAGATTCCAAACTTGATTGGTGTGCATTGAATCCATTTATGATTTCATGACTTCAAGCCATTTTTCTGAGTCCCTATCAGAAATAGCTTCTTCATAGGTTAGGGGATCATCAATATAATCACCATCATCCAATGTGAACAACTCTTGTCCTTGGATATGAATGTAACTATATCTTGTGGGGGGACGAACAGTCCTTAAAGATTTGCGTATCTGTGGTGAAGTAGTTGGTTCTTCTTGAATAGTTTCATCCTGGATCAAATCCTGGTTTTCTACCTGGTCAATTGGTTGCTCAACGTTTCCCTCATTAAGCTCTACTTTTCTTCCCAGACCACCTCCTTGGATGAACTCTTCTTCCAAGAATATGGCATGTCTACTGACGAAGACTCTCTGATCAGTAAGGGAATAAAAGTTGTATCCCAACGAATCTTTGGGATAACCAATGAATCTAACTTTGTCAGATCTCGCTTCCAATTTCTCAGTTTTAAGCCTTTTAATATAAGCAGGACAACCCCATACTCTAATGTGATTAAAGCTGGGCTTCTTATTTCTCCAGATCTCATAAGGAGTGCTTATAACTGATTTGGAAGTGACCCTATTCAAGATGTATGTTGCGGTGAGAAGAGCATGGCCCCAAAGGCCAATAGGTAAATCAGTATAACTCATCATTGATCTGACCATGTCCAGCAGAGTCCTATTTCTCCTTTCTGACACACCATTAAGCTCAGGTGTTCCAGGTGGAGTCAATGATACGATTATACCGTTTTCTTTGAGATACTCTTGGAATTCAGTACTAAGGTATTCCCCTCCTCGATCAGACCGAAGAGCCTTAATCCTTTTTCCAGTTTGGTTTTCTACTTCTGCTCTGTATTCTTTGAACCTTTCAAATGATTCAGATTTGTGTTTCATAAGATACACATACCCATACCGAGACACATCATCAGTAAAAGTAATGAAGTAGGCAAACCCACCTCGGGCCAATTCACCAAAAGGCCCACACACATCAGTGTGTATTAATTCTAAAATGTTTGTGGCTCTTTGCCTTTGTCCCACAAAGGGTGATTTGGTCATTTTACCTAAGATGCAAGATTCACATGCTGGGAATGGACTTGGGCCACATGCGCTTATAAGTCCTTCTTTCTCCAACTTCGTGATTCTAGCTTCCCCTATATGACCTAATCTTAAGTGCCACAAATATTTAGAATTAATAGTATCTCTAGACCTTTTAAAAGTCTGTACATTCATGCATTGCTCATTTTTATTGTCGTCTTTCTTTATATCAAGTATATAAAGCCCATTTACTAATTTGCCAGTGCCAACACATTTATTTCGCAAATAAATAAAACATCCATTATCCATAAACTTAAATTCAAAACCATTTTGAACTAAAACTGAAACATAAATGATGTTTCTCAAAGCATTTGGCAAAAATAAACAATTATCCAGAACTAAAGTAAATTCAGATGACAAAGTAAGACAACATGTCCCAATAGCTAACACAGCAACCATTGCTCCATTTCCACCTTCAGGACCACGTCGCCTTCTCCCAAAACTCTACTGCTCCTCAGTTCCTGTACAGAAGTACAAATATGAGAAATGGAGCCAGAATCTAGCACCCATGAAGTAGAATCATGATTAATCGAAAGACTAATCTCAAACATGAGCAATCGAGACATACCTGCAGAAGGATTGCCCTTTCCCTTCAAACTCTTGAGGTACTCTGGACAATTCCTCTTCCAATGTCCTTCATTCTCACAGTGAAAGCAAGTTCCAGGTTTTGCAACCTTCCCCTTCTTCTTGGACATGCCTCCAGTAGGCTTGCCCTGAGGGGCTTTTTTATCTTTCTTCTTGTTCTTTTTCTGCTTCTTAGCAGATGAAGAAGAGGCAAATGCCAACACAGTTTCCTTACCTTTTCCTTTCATCTGCCCTTGGTATATAACCAGCATATTCAAGAGCTGAGGTAAGGTGCGCTCAATGTCATTCATCTGGAAATTGACAATAAAGGAATGGAAGGATTCAGGTAGAGATTGAAGTATCAAGTCAGTCTGCAAGTTCGAATCCATAGAGAAATTCAAGGATTCAAGACGCTCGATCAAACCGATCATCTTAAGAACATGCGTATTGACATCTGATCCCTCACTCATCCTCAATTGGAACAATTCCCTAGATATCTCATACCTAGCAACCCTGTTCTTCACACCATACAACTCTTGTAAGTGTTTGATGATTTCAGTGACATCTTCCATGTCCTCATGTTGACGTTGAAGCTCATTTGTCATTGAAGCCAAAACGTAGCTTTTGACCTTCAACGCATCATCTCGCCATTTCCTAATGGTTTCCAGTTCCTCTTCAGATGCCCCTTGAGCCTCTTCAGGAAGTGGACCATCAAGCACGTACTCAATCTTTTCAGAACTTAATATGATTTTCAAGTTGCGGAACCAGTCAGCATAGTTTGGTCCAGTCAAACAGTTCTTATCTAGGATAGTTGCAAGAGGATTCATTTTTGACATATAACTGCAGAAAATAATTAATTGAAATTAGATAACATATTATTAACTACTTGACTTGGGTCTTTAAATCAAATAGTACCCCCACTAAAATTTTTCGAATTCTACACTTCCCTAGTAGCAAACGGAAAATCAAATAAATGATTTTCTTAGTGGATTGGGGGCCCATTAATTTTTGTTTCACCTCACATTATAGATTATTGGTGATACAAACACTAATGAGTGAATAACACCTTATTCAATGCATCACATACAAATCCCAATTTTCTTGCCTACAATTCCCTTGACCTCACATTATAGATTTTTGGTCTCTAAGAATTGTTTAAGTCAAACCTATTATCCTAGGAAATTTATATTAATGCAATACCGACACCTCAAATGATAGATTTTTGGTAGCCAGTAAGAATCTAAATTCTCCTACATCTCATGTTTTATAGACTTAGTTTACATATTAATACAAATAAATAGCTCCTATGTGTCCACAGCCAACTACTTACTTGCCTAACATATAAACTAATCTATGATAATAGAAGGCAATGATATAATCTACTCTTAAACTACATCACTATTAACTTAATATTTGGAGTGTGAAGATTTCCTGGTCATGTATTAAGATCTCACTTTTCACATGCTTCTGGTTTCAATTTATCATATACACTCACCTAGAACCATCCCAGCATTTAATATATATCACATAATAAATAAATGCATGTAAATAAATCGGATGACCATGGACTAGGAGCACTATCAACTGGAGCCACTGAGTTGAATTCCTAGAATAAATTAGGGCCCAATAGTTGGGCTACTCATTGTTGGGCTTCACAAAACTCCTTCTGCGAACCGGGTCCACCAACTCCTTGATGCGTCCTGCTTGATCTTCTTGTTACATTTATGTAAATAGATTCCTAATCTAGTAGGATACATAAATGGGAATATGGGTTTTACATTATCAAAATGGGTAAAAGGCATGCAAGCCCCATTTAAATAATTATATAAAACCCAAATGAATAAATAAATAAATAAACATACATCCATTCATTCATCCATTCTAGTCCATGATCATCCAAGCACATAATCATAAAATAGATAATCCACGAATATGACACAATTGATTTCCTTGATATAATCTCATTATATCTAGTTGTCTAAATTTAATAAACTATTTATTAAATAAAAAAAAATCTCATAAAATAAATAAAACACCTTATATATATATAATATAATTAATAAACAATTTATTAATTAAATCTCTTAATATCCTTTTTGGGCTTTTAAATAAAATAGTATTTTATTAAAATAAAGTTATGAGCTAAATTAATAAAACCAACCTTTTATTAGAACATAGTTAGCCCAAACATTTTAAAACCACTATTTTAAAACAACTCATCAAAGCCCAAAACTCTTTAATAGCCCAGTTAGAAAAGAAATAAAATAAAACAAAGCAAGGCCCAAAACCCATCAACCCATAACACTTGGGTCATGGGTTTCAGACCTGGATCCGGATCCAAAACGGATCCAGATCTGGGTCAGGAAACCCTAACCCAAAAATATATATATATATATATATATATATATATATATATATATATATTTATATATATATATTTTTTTTTTTTTTTTTTTTCTTTTCCCTTCCCTCCCCCCCCCCCCCCTTCTCCCCCCCCCCCCCCCCTCCTTTTTCCACCATGGCTGCACCTTGCAGCCATGGTGGCTGCCTCGGCATGCCTAGCAGCAGCGCTGCCTCAGTAGCAGCCTTGCGGCGCTGCTATGGCAGGAGCGCCATCAGGCGCTGTTAGGGAAGGCAGCGGCGCCACTGCCTGGGGTGGGTGGGGGAAATTTTTTTTTTTAAAAAAAAAAAAAATGTTTTTCAAAATTCTGAAAAATATATACAATATACATAAAAACAGAATAATTAAAATTTTCAGAAATACGCTTTTCTTAAAAAATTTAATTATGAAAAACCCTTTTTTCATATAAATTGAGAAGGAAGATTATGGGCTATTTTTGAATCACAAAATTAAACAACTTTAATTCAATATAAGAGATATAGGAAAATGTTTCATAAACGTTAAATCGCATAACAAATATGAACGGTGGCTCTGATACCACTGTTGGGAAAAATACATGACAATTAAAATAATTGCGCAGCGGAAAATAATATCATGTATCCGTCCATGTTTAATTATGCAGATCTAAATTAGATAATAATTTAATCTAATTAAATTATATCTGCTAACAGTTCAGGATTACCTCTTAAGCGTAGATCGATGTAGAATCTGAATCAAGCTCCCCACGTGTGAAGCCTCCAAGATTGATCCACACAGAATCTGCACTTGCTAACTGGATTTCACCCCCACTAGGTTTTCTAGAGAAATCCTATATTTTAATTCTGACTATGAAAAGTGTGCTAGCTATTTATCTGTCAGAATAGTTCTATATATAGGAAACACATATGACTTAAGTCATAAGTGAGCTGGTCTTAAACTTACCAGTCTTGGACTCCACATCAATCAGATCACCATCTAATTACTACAAGCCCAATTGAGGACAATCCTAAATTTAATTTAATCTTTTTCTCTAGTCCAATTAATCTGCAAATTCCATTTGTATGTGACCTCTCGGGTTCATTTTTAATCGACAACGAATAATTAATTCAACCAATTAATTAAATTAGAACTCTTTCTAATTAATTCGCAAATCGTGAGTGACACCTAGTAGTGTATCACGATTACCCAATTAAAGATGAAGTGCAAGCATGCGAACCCAAATAGTAATTTATATACAATCAAATCCTACTGTCTCAATTATTCCGATCAAGCCAAAGTCATGGATTGGGTCGTCAAACTCTCTTACTCGACCATATGCCAAAACCCAATCAATCAGTGACTAATGAATAAATCGTGAAATGACTTCCACTATTCCACCTCGGTCAAGGATTTCAAGTCACTCAATTAATCAGATTGCATAGGACACCCAATTGACAGTTTCCGTGTCTACACATACATTTCTCCATGACAGAATAAATCACAACCACTGAATACATTGTCTAATCCATGATTAGGACTAGCTTATTTGTACCAGCAAATAATGACATTCTTAATCATGAGATAATCGTAGTGTCTCAGGTCTAAGGACTAATTGCATAATTACATGATACAACGAACCATTGACATTCCACGTAATTCGTTGTATCAGTGGTCATATCCAGTTACTTATTCATAATAAGTACTTATACATCTATTATAACGATATGAGACAAATCGCCCAAATTGATATCTCATATAATTTGGTTAATAGACTGTAATCCGATCTTTCCGGATAAACTAACTCCTAACTAGTTTATCCTATGATCGGGGACAACTTTTTTAGAATATATTTATGATTATAGATTCCGTCACTTATATCCTTACTACTAAGGATATAATCTATAAATAGTATTCTAAGGACTTTATTTATTTAATTAAGACATTAATAATAAATAAATAAACTGCTCATATTAAATGAATTAATAAATTAAATAACACATTATCCATAATTTCAAAATACAATTTATTGGCTTTTTGGGTATTATTCCTAACAATGCTAACTTAATATGATATCAGAGCCCAAGTTATCAAAGGGTCAGTCTTAGGTTCAAGTCTCATTGTCATCCATTTGAACACATTAAAACCGTATATGTACAAGGCTCAAAAATAAATCTTAGCTGTACAAGGACATGTTGAAGACAATGAATAAATATAATAAATTCTTTTTTAATAATTAAAGCTTTTAGATGAGATAGTAATTTAATAATAACCTCCCTATTTTAGCTAGTGCAATGGTTTATTTATTATTACTTTATAATTTTTTTTTAATTAAATTTTACTTTTAACATTCTAATTTTGAAGATTCATATTATTTTCAATATATATATATTCCTAAAAGTCATATTTTTCCACCATCTTGTTGATCAATTTAAAGTATAAAAAAAAAAAGAATATATCAGCACACTGCGAAAATATCATAAAAGTATCCACAATTATATAATTTAAAATTGCTGCAATTGAAAATCTTAAGAGTAAAGTATGCCACAGGAGAGTAAACTTGTATGAAATTTTAAATCAGTACCCGTTAAACTTTTTTTTTCATTTCAAATCATCTGAACAATTTTAGCTCCCAAAACTCGAACCAACCCAGAAGAGAAGTATAAGCATGGTCCCAAAAAAAAAAAAAAACCCTATGAAGAAGTAGGCAAAGGCGAAAAGACCGCAGGCCAACGTTGTCCTCGAAAATCTCCTAGGTAAGGATAATGTGAAAGGTCTCCTTTGCCATGAAGTATCGTAGGTCTCCTTTGTAATGGGTGTGGAAGGTCTCCTCCATTAAAAGCATAGCAAGTTTATTCCACGAACATTAAAGGCTTTTTTTTTTTTCTTAATTTAGGGGAGTTTTAATACCGTATAACACAATTAATAAAATTCGAATTCGTAACATCTCGCATACACAATGAGTAACATAACCATTAGATCAAAGCCCTAGTGGTCATTAAAGGCTTTTTCGCTCCGAACTTTAAAGGTTTCCTAAAAGTGACATTGGATATCGTCTAGAGAACCCATCCTTGACAGCACCTCCCTCGATTGTCGGCCACAATGTATTGGTGATAAAAAAAGAATAACTTGGGTTAACTATTAACACACTTTTCATCAATGATTTACTAAGAAAGTGACTAAAAATTTTCTATATGACATTTTTAACACTCTTTGCTCTTTTTTATTTTTGATTATATTTCATTTACATCTGAAGAATTGTAAATGTTGGTTCAAATAATATATGTCCTTACACAGTCTTTGATGCCCAATTTCGGCTCCGTTTGTTTGCCGTAAAATAACTTGCTTATGTAAAATGTTTTCCGTGGAAAGTATTTTCCTGGAAAATAAAATATTTTACAGGGTTCTGTTTGTTTACTGTAAAATAACTTGTTGGAGGAAAATATTTTACTGGAAAATAGAATACTGAAAAATATTTTCTGGTGTTTGGATGTGCCGTAAGTTCTGTAAAATGTTTTCTTCTCCCAAAGGACATGAAAACATTTTACATAATTTTGTACTAGCCGCAATTGTTGACCGGAAAATATTTTACGGTTGACCAATTTTCCGATGTTACCAAACACCGTAAAATTAAGAAAAAGCAGCCGCAATTTTTGACCGAAAAACATTTTACGGTTGACCAATTTTCCAGTGTTATCAAACACCGTAAAATCCGAAAAATGTTTTCCGAGAAAATATTTTACAGCAAACAAACGGAGCCTTCATAAGTGATAAATTTACGAAAAGGTTAGGAACCATTGTCCATGTTTGTGATTCAACACTCTTTTTACCAACTATCATTTCATAAATTGCATTCTCTAATATTTGGAAGTTGAGTAATTTTTTAGTTAGTTCGGACTGATTATCAATTATCTCATATATAAGTAAGTTTTACAATATATGAGATCCATCCCATATATTTAAGGCTAATAATCCACCCGAACTGTTCTAAGAATTTTATTGAAAATTTTCTTGGCGTAATTTGGATGGGTAATGAAATGTGGTGAGACGACCCTTGAAAGTCGCATCTAATTCGATTTATCAAAAGCAACTCGGACAAATGAATATGTCCAAGTGACCAAAAAAATAAAAAGTCCAAGAGAATAAAAAATAATTCGATGCAGCTAAACGTGGCTATTATTAAATTAGACTAAACATAACGTAAATGCTCGTTGCCACTAAACGTGGCTATTAGAAAACTATACAAAAATATAACATGATTGAATATAATCACTAGGGACGCCAAATAAAAAAATCATTGATGATATGGCTGAACTGTTTTTGTTATCTTGTCAGAATCAACATCTTGTCTCATGCCCTATTATAAAAAGCACAAATCGAAAGACATTACTGATTATGACTGAATTTTTTGTTATCTTGTCATAATCAATTTCTTGCCTCATCCAATTATAAATATATAAATAGAAGTTGGGTAAATTTTACACTTAATCCCTATTGTTTGTAATTTTTTTAAAATTGATTCTTAATATTTTAAAACAATTATATTAGTCCTTAATGTTTACAAAGCAATTCAAAATAGTTCTTATTGTTTAAAATTAACCAATTGAGTCCCTATTGTTACCCATAAAATTTCATTTAGTCCTTAAATAGGGATCACATGCATGAATTGAATTGAATTTTTTTTTAAAACAATAGAGACTAAATTATTATTATTTTTAAATAATAAAGACCAAATTGGCTAAGTTTGAATAATAGGGACTATTTTGAATAACTTTTATAAACATTAGGAACATCTATAAATCTTTTTAAACATTAGGGATTATATTGAAAAAATATGTAAATAATAGGGACTAAGTGTGAAATTTTTCCAATAGAAGTTCTTAAAATGTTAATAGGTGGAGGTGGAGGTGGAGGTGGAGGTGGAGGTGGTGGGTGTATATAGATAGAGGTGAAAAAGAAGGAAGAGGATGAAGGACAAAATTGAAATATTTTGCAAGTTTGGGGACTAAGTTGAGTTTTCTTTAAATGTTTTAGGACTAAATTAAATTTATTTATAAACTTTAGAGGCGGCAGAAGGTGTCTTCGAGGAAGGGGAAGAGTAGGAGGCTTTGAGTCGAATATCAAAACTCAACGTAGATAGAAAGTTCACTACCCATTTAAGCAGCTTGTAGATAGAAAGTTCTTAAGCAGCTTTGAGTCGGGCATCAAAACTCGACGCAGATAGAAAGTCCGCTATCCATTTAAGAAGCTTGTAAGGCTACAGTACTGCTTCATATCAGATGTACCGCTGCTATGAAAATATTATAATACTTTTCCCATTTTACCTATTTGTTAATGTTCATTTCCGTTAAACTTAACATTATTTTTAATGTCAATGACCAAATTGAACACTTTTTTAAAATAATAAAAATTAATTTAAACTATTTAAAATAATAGGGACTAATTTGAAAAAATTAAAAATGATAGAGACCATTTGCATAATTCTCGCTGCCACATACATGGATAATTAATTACATTCATCACATAATGCAGATAAAAAGATTGTAGGGAACAAAAAAATATATAAAAAAAATAAAACAGAGAATAGAAAAGTTTAACGAGGAAGACATTTGTGGTACCCTGTTTAATGCACAAAGTTAAAGCAATTCTTTTTTTGCTTGTACAAATGTTTCCTAAAAGCATTAATATAGAGATTTTTAGTGGTTGAAGAGGTCATCATCAGCAAGTCAAATAGGAATCGATCTAAAAGCTAGAAGGAGAATACATTTCAGGTACACGCTGTTTAGCTTAGGGCTCTTTTCTCGCTTTAGGTGAGAAAAATTTCACTATTAATTTTTTAAGTGTGCAATATTTTTTAACAAATGATATAAAATTAATTTAAATTTCCTTTTCAATAATAGTAAAAAGAGAATATATTCCTTCTTCAAGAGTGCACCATATATTTTTCATTTTCACCCATTCGAATAAAGTACTCGAACCCAACAGGGTCTACAAGGTTTTTTTATGATCCCAGTGGTACCCCTATCACTAATTACTTTTAATTGTTATCATCTAAAGAAGAGCATAAAGAATTTGTAATTCAAACAATTATATTTTTTTCTACATCACAAAATATTGCCCAGTGACAAGTTTTCATTTGCTTTTTCTTTCTTTTTTTCCTATTCTTTAGGAATGAATAAAACCTCTCATTTTATAATACACTTCTTTTGAAAAATACTTAAAAAGACCAAATCTGATGGTGTATAATATATTTCATTTAAAAAATAAAAGAATCATCAAAGGAGAGTATCCTTATCCTTAACCATAAATTGGCTCGCTATATTTGATAATGGACAGCATTCTGAGATACAGATATTGCTCTCTTATATGTTAGGTAAAAACCAATATAAATGCCTAGCCAAAAATAAATAAATAAATAGCCAATATAAATTGACTTTATATATATATATATATATATATATATATATATATACTTGATAACTGACAGCAAACTATCACAATAATTTTTTAAAAATTCCGTATACCTAAAATTCCGGAGCATGGACAGACAAAATCTTAATGTGGTTCTACTCCACAAAACTTGCATTTACGAAGTAAATCTTCAAGAATATTATAATATCACTTTTTGTATGAAAAAATTAGGGTAAATAGTGTATTACTTCCAGTATTTTGTTAAAAATGCACAATATTCTCCTGTATTTTAAAAATTAGTTGATTACCCCCTTTTATTTTGTTAAAAGTGCACAATACATTCCTGTGTTTTAAAAATTAGCTGATTACCCCCTTGTGTTTTATAAAAGTAGTTGATTAACCCCTTGTACTTTTTAAAAATTAGCGCTTTTGTTAGAAAATATAGGAAGGTAATCAGCTACTTTTGTCAAACATAAATGGATAATCAGCTACTTTTATAAAATACAGGGGAATAATCAGCTGATTTTTAAAACACAGGGAGTATTGTGCATTTTTAACAAAACACAGAGAAGTAATACGCTATTTAATCAAAAAATTACAAACTTATATTACATGAATATATATATATATATATATATATATATTAGTGAAACAAAGAATATTGTCTCGCTCTTTCGATGGAGTGTGCTTTGGGGTGCATGAAGTCAAAAAAAATTTTCAACGAGAGCTAAAATTATATAATTAAATACTTATATATATATAATTTTTTTTAATAGAGATTGAATTAATTTTTAACCTCAAAATAATATAAAAACATATATATTATCTGATAAAATTTGAGTTGAGTGCGAATTCCACCACTCACAATCTCAAAAATGACTCCAACACGGACACTGAGTTCTTTTCTCGGTTGTGGAGCTCTCTCTCTCTCTCTCTCTCGATATCTTTCACATCCCCTTCACATCACTACTAATATCAATGCTAAAAGAAAATGGATCAAAACCATTTTAGTCCCTGAGGTTTGTTTTAAAGACTAAATTGGTTCCTCAGATTTGTAAAAAGACCAAGAAGGTCCTTCCAGTTAACTTTTGTTAGCCAAATATTAATAGTCAAAGGGTTGACCGAGTTAAAAGACCATTATATCCTTAGACAACATAAATTATAAAAGAAAACTACAATAAAAATCTAAATTAGTCTAAAAAAAACATAATTCACATAATTCGCGTAGGAAAAAAAATTAAAACTAAAAAATATCAGTTCAAATATAAACAAATTAAATTCAATAATATATCGTTAAAAAATGAACAATCATTATCGACATAATTAATAGCGAAAGTACCGACCAGAGAAGATGATGAATCATGATTGTTTATTTTTTAACGATATATTACTAACTTTAATTTGTTTATTTTTGAACTGGTATTTTTTAATTTTTGTTTTTTTTTCCCTACGCGAATTATGTGAATTATGTTTTTTTTAGACTGATTTAGACATTTATTGTAATTTTTTTTTATAATATATGTTACCTAAGGATATAATGATCTTTTAACTCGGTCAATCATTTGACTATTAACATTGGATTAACAAAAGTTAATTGGAGGGACCTCTTTGGTCTTTTTATAAACCTGAAGGACCAATTTAATTTTTAGAGTAAACCTCATAGACTAAAATGGTTTTTGCCCAAAAGAAAATAGATGGACCTATCCGGCTTTTATGTGCATGCATGTGATGGGATCTATATTCCCTTTCTGATAATACACAACTATTTAGAAAAAAATTGATCGTTTATTAAATTTTCCCTTGATATACTGGTGCTTCAAAATTTTCTAACCTAATCCTCGGGTATCTCAACTAATCCAATAATAAAATGCCTTCACCCAACCAACTTTAAATATAATAGTGAGAGGGGTACTTGAAAAACTAGACAACTTTAAATATAATAGTTAGGTCATCATTACTTAACTTAGAATTGGGTCATTTAATATGATATAAGAATTTAAGTGTCAAAAATCTTAGATTCAAGTTTCACTATTAACTATTTAAATACATTAATAATTGTTTATGTGTGAAGCTTGGGAAAAATCGTTTTCACGTGCGAAGTCGTATTGAAAGCAATAAATAAAAAAACAAATTCTTTTTTAATAAGTCTTGCTCTTGTCCGTACATGCAAAGACATATTAAAAATAATAAATAAAATAACTAATTTCTTTCAATAGTATAAATTTTTAAATAAAGTAATGTCCCGATTTGACGGGCATAAATTAAACTTTGAAAGGGTGGCTGCGAATGAAAGTTAGATCATCACGCGTGGGACACATGACAGGGAAAATAGTATTAAAATCACCAGGTGCTCAAGGGAATTAACATATGTTCAGTTCCCCCTCATTGTCACGGGATCCAACGGAGACTGTTAACTTAGGTCCAGATGAGAAGATCGAGGAGGTCAAAATTGGGAGGCTATAAAACATATTATTATTTTAAGCTATTATTATTATTATTTTTAGTAGTGGGTCAATCAGACGTGTTATGGCCGACAAAAAAAAAAAAATATATATATATATATATATATATATATCAGACATGTGAGTCGCGTCTGACATGCACCAAATAAAAATATGGGTTAATAACACTTTATCCGTTTAATATATATACAGCTTCATATTTCATTCTCTTATGTTTATTTTGTATCATTTAAGGGCAAGCCTAACAAATTTTTTATTTTTTTTTATAATAAAGAATAAATTAGTGACTCTCTAATTTTATAAATTTTTTATTTTAATTTTACTCTAACAATATATTCTCTATTCAAACTCTCTGTTTCTAAATTCATCTATAAATAAAAATAAAATTTCATAAAAAAATTTAGACTCTCTATTTCTAAATTTATCTACAAATAAAAATAAAATATCATAAATAAATTTAAAATAAAATATCATAAATCCTAAACAATATGACCAATAAAAAAAGTTATACAATATTCACATATCACTCCAATATTCTTTGAGCAATTTTTTGTATTTTTTGAGAGCATTAGAATAATGATCTAATAGTACTATTCTTTTGATTTTGATAAAAAAAAAAAAAAAAAAGAAAAGATGTGTACATCGATGATCAAGATAATTGCCAGCTGCTTTTTTTTTTTTTTTCTTCTATCAGTAAAAGAATCCATTAAGAAAAAAAGAATCCATGGACAACAGCATCAAAAGGTAATTGCCAGCTCAAGTCCATATGATACTCATTGTTTATCCATAGCTTTGTCGGTGAACAATTGACTCGCTGCATGTAGCGAGTATAAGCAAGGAGCGTAGCGAGTATAAGCAAGGAGCGTAGCGAGATCTTCAATCTAGCTAACATGATAGCTAAATTGTTTGAGTTTTTTTTTTTTTTCGTTTGATTCTTTATTTTGGCTAAAAAATTAAAATAGCTAAATTGTTAGACTTGTTCTAACTCTCTTTATGTACTAGTCAACAAAAATTGCCATAAAAGTTGTTACCTTAAAATATAAATGTACAAAAGTATCCCTATATTAATTTTTAACCATTTCAAGCAAAGGAAAAAAGAAAATGGAGGCTTTAGAGATGGTCATCCTCAGCCATACTGTTTCTCGTATTCTTTTGCCACTCTCTATGTTGAGCAGCACATTTAAGGCTATCTCCAATTATTTGTACTATTTTCAAAAATTTATTATTTTTGATAATTTTTAAAGACTCGAATCTTTATTTTAACTCAAATCTCCAATGAAGTCCACCAAATTAATATAGGGATACTTTTGTACATTTATATTTTAAGGTAACAACTTTTATGGCAATTTTTGTTAACTAGTATATAAAAGGAGTTAAGTAATACAAAATAAATATGAGAGAATAAAATATTACGCTATATATACATTACGGGGTAAAGTGTTATTAACCCTTAAAATATTGAACATTCTGTATGTAGTTGCCATCAACACCACACAATCATAAACGCCAATCATGGACTTTTTTTTTTGTCAACTAATCATGGACTTAAGGATACTCGTTTTAGCTAATGCTGTAGAACATAATTTTTCGACAAAAAAGCTATAGAACATAATTTCACTATCATACAACCAGGGGCGCATTCAGACATCGGGATTAAGACATGTACTATAGTAATACAGTGAATAATCAATGGTTCGAGTATACTTATTTATACATAAACTAATACATATTAATCACATTTTCGCAATTAAAAAAAATTTAAACATAGAAAAAGAGAAAAAAAATAATAATAAGTAATCATAATTTATAGTATTATGGTAATAGAAAAAGTACTTTTTACAATTATCATCGACATGTCTTCATATTTTAAAAGTTTTGAATAATCAACTCATTGTCGACGCATTCAAATACGTCTCTTTCTATATAAGGGACTAAACAATCATTATCCAATCATCTCCTATTCAATTACGCAGTTGACTCTTCACAATTTTATTGTAGAAAATGCTCTTTCCACAGTGGTTGTAGCAACAGGTAAAGCAATGCCAACTTAATAAGTGAATACACCAATAGATAAACACGATGATTTCCAGTCTTTACAAGCGTCTTTGCAAGGCTACCAGTCCCTTTTAATTTTTGAGAATTCATCACATTTTTCATATCAACAATATATGTCCCCAACTGATTTTCAAGAACTATCAAATCCATGGGAGAAAAATCATTTGGATAAAACTTAAAAAATTTAATCAACCTGTGCTTGTCAAATGCATCAAATGAATTGTCAGTATTCAAGCATCTCAAACAAAGAAGCAACTTAGTATTTGTCTCGGTGAAACGGTTATTAAGCTCTTGAAGTTGAATATCCACAATAGAATAAAATAAATCAATGCGATAATAGTGCAAATTCGTAATATTTTGAACTCTACGTCGTGATCGCTTTTTCAAGAAAAATATCTCTTCTATATTGGGAATGTCAATATCATGAGTTGTGCAAAACAAAGAGACTTCACTCAATAAAGAATCCCATCCAGGATCTCTCAGATTTTGCAAACGTTGCTTTGCAAAACCAACTAATGTCATGGCATTAATGATATCTTGATCTTTCCTCTACAATGTTTGTGATAATTCATTAATGATTCCCAACACAGTTTTCATCAGATGCAAAATAAATGTGAAATCAAATGTTTGTATCGAGTCTAAATGGTGATTAATTTCATCTTTTTGCTCAGAAGTCACTCAATCTTCCTTGATAATCTCAAGCAAATTAATCACCGAGGAATACATGAGAATTGAATTTACCAAACTACTATAATGTGAACCCCAACGAGTATCACCATTTCGTTTGAGACCAATTTCTTGATTCATCCCTCATCCACTCTAAATTTCACCATTTTCTAATGCTTCTTTAACTTTAGTAATGTGTTTTTTTATGAAGCATATCATATCGCTTGCATGAGCCTCCAACAATATTTAATAACTTGGCAACTAAGTTGAAAAGAAACTTGAACATGAGTTTGTGCTACAAAAACATGTGTGAGTTGCAATTGATGAGCAAAGCAATGAATATAGAAAGAAGATGGATTTTCCTTCAAAATCAAACTCTTAAGACCATTTAATTCACCTTCTATCTTACTAGCACCATCATAACCTTGCCCACGAATTCTTGATATACTCAATCTATGCCTATTAAATAATGAATTGATTCCTCTTTTGATGGATAATGTAGTAGTGTTACTTATATGCATTATACCAAGAAAATGCTCAACATTGCTTCCTTTATGGCTCACATAACGCAAAGCAATAGTCATTTCTTCTTTGATTGATACATCCCCTAACTCATCAACAATAATTGCAAAATGTTCATCTCCAAGATCATTTATAATTGCATTAGTAGTCTCAATTACAGTAGCATCGACAATTTGTTTTTGAATGGAATGAGTAGTTAACCGATAGTTATCAAGAGCATTTTGTAAAACACAACTGTTAATGGTCTCATTATCATCAGCAAGAAACTTGAGAAGTTCAAGAAAATTAACTTGATTACTAGAATCCTATGATTCATCATAACCACGGAAAGATAATCTTTGTATCAAAAGAAACCAAATGCAATCAAATGAAGCAGTTAATCGGCTTCGATATATTTGACGAACTTGATCGGATTGCTTAAAGATAACAGCTTCAATGCGTTGGCTTTGTTTCATCAAGTCTTGACCCTCTTCTATAAGCATTGTTATGTGCACTGTTTGGACCTCCAATATGAATATTAAGTCTGTTTTTAATACTCCAATTGGTAAATCCATTTGTAACAAATGTATCTCTACCTGACTGTTTTCCAACATCAGTCCTAAAAAGCTGACAATACAAATAATATGCAGTATCTTTTGTTGTGTTGTATTCTAACCAACTCCCAAATTCATTAAACCAAGATGGCCAAAATCTTCAAAACTTATCCCAAATTTTTTTTGAGAAAAATCATGATGATGGAGTTGGTAAGGTCCCTTTTGTAAATAATATCTCTGCACTTTATCTCGATCATCCGGGTGGTAATTTGTAATTTTTGGGTGTAATCCAGGATCTGTTGGTAGATCTTTTACATTGACATCAATCCGAGGTTGTTTTGAACAATGATGTGCATTATCTTTATTACTCATTTCAAACGAAATTTGTTCATCAAAAATTGACATTTTCTTTAAAAATTTACCAAACATTTATTGAGGAGTAAAATTTGAGTGTAACCATTTAAAACATCAACAACAAGGTTCGAACCTACATAGACAAAGCCCAATAGATTTCAAGTCTATTTCCTTAACCACTTATTAAGGAGTAAAATTTGAGTGTAACCATTTAAAACATCAACAACAAGGTTCGAACCTGCACAGACAAAGCCCAATAGATTTCAAGTCTATTTCCTTAACCACTCAGACATATCATTATTTTTTGAGTGTAAGTATTTGCATACACTACTAATATGGTAGGTCCGCCCATGTATACGAATATATATATTAAGAACTTATTTATACTACAAATTAACTTCATGGTGACATGACCTAGTAAAGACATGTATGTGTAGATTTATAATGATCAAACATGTTATGAATGAACCAACAATTGAAACGACTTATGTCTCAACTAGAAAAGCTATTGCTCGAGGAAACTAACGATGGAGAAATCTAAGAAGATATCTAGCTTTGCACAGAGGAAGCCTTCGAAATGGTCTTAATATGTTTGTTTGATATGATAGCGAGGTGTCACATATGGTATTGAAGGATATATGGCCACATAAAAGGAATACTGGAATGAATAACTGTCGACGATTATTAGGTCCTCCTTTTATAAAAGCGACACCTAAGGATAAGAAAGACACACATTCACAAACTAATACCATGTTGCTGAAAGTCTTAACAATTTATCTTTAGTAGTGAAAGTATTAGGAAAAAAGGCTAACTCATCGCTATCTTTGTATCTATAGAGAAGTAGTAACCTTTGTGAAAGAAGACTATATATTTAGTCTTGAGTAAAACTTATTATATACAAATGTAAAGGAGCTATATTTGGCTAAGTTTGTAGAAGGTTGTAAAGCACATGTGTATAAGTATTATACATGAAAAACACATGTGGCTAAGTTAATGGGATGTTGTACATAGATTATTGTTAAACATATGCTTTGACTTGTGATGAATCAGAGATTGCAGCTGGGGAAGATTCTTTCCTGATATGCCCCGCAAGATGGTGGTCCCATCAGACACACCAATCTTGGACCGAAGATGAGTGAATTACTGCTTCGCTAGAGGTTTTGTGAGTATGTCAGCCAACTATTTTTCTATGGAGATGTGCTCAACTTCAAGGGATCCTGCAGCAACATGTTCTCGGACAAAATGGTAGTCGAGAGCTAAATGTTTCATCCTTGTGTGAAAGACAGGATTGGCACATAGATAGGTGGCCCCAATGTTGTCGCAGAGTAGTTTCGGCGTCTTCGAAACTTGAAGCTGGAGTTCACGTAACAAGTTTGTCAACCAATCTAATTCAGCTGCAGTAGATGCTACGGACTGATATTCGGCTTCTGTAGACGAGCGCGCGACAGTCCTCTGTTTCTTTGAGCACCATGTAATAGGATTAGCACCCACGAATATGATGTAGGCAAAGATTGATGTGTAGTAGTCTTTGTTGTCTGCCCTATCAGCATCAGAGTAAGCAGTAAGCTCAAGTGGCCATTGTAACACCCCGATCCCTCACGAGACCAGGGGCTCTAAGAACCATGCTATTCTCAACCCAATCCTAAACCTGGTTTCAGAATTTTAGAAAAAATAGACATAATTTCCCCTGTTCCTTGGACATTCTAGAAACCTGCAAACATTCAATATAGCTACAAAATAACCAAGAACACCAATTCTAATAAAAACCTAGCTTCAAGGCCATCTGAGCCTTAAGCGATACAAACAAACAGTTGATATACATACAAGCATGCATTCACAACTTAATTCCTTTGCAAAACCGCTTATCATGCCACTCCATGATAGCATTAAAACATTCCTAGAAATTGAGACCAATCAGACATCAGAACGTTCACTCCCAAGCATGCAAGGTAGTTAGAAATAGAAACATACGTTATTACATGCCATAGTTCTAAATCTACTACTACAACATCTATCCTTCAATTTGCAAACTATATAACATACACATATCACTTAGGCTACAAAATAGAACATAAAGTAAAGCAAACAAGTTCTACTCTCATCAACAAGAACATAGTCTACCTCAGGCAACTAGACACAGCAACTAAGGCAACTCCTCCAACTGCGCCACCTGAAACATGTTAGCGATGTATGAGCAACCACTGTTGCCCAATAAGGGATAAAGACTACTCGGGACGTGCAATGCAGCAATTATAGCAGTTAAATAAGAAGGCAAGTAAAGTACATTTGAAACCGTAAATAACCACACATATCAAAGGATACGATACACTTAACCCCAACACTCCAGAATTCTCTTATCTTTGATCACGAACCACGATCCACGAACCACGATCAATATGTCGGCAAATCCCTAATCACTCCAATGGGTGTACTCCGGATGTACCCCGATAATCTTACGACCCAACATCCCCTGGCAATCTCCGAACCAGGCGAATGAGGGACTAGGGCACGGAGTTTGAATATCCACTAGCAAGTCCTCTACCGCCCAGCTGATATTCAACACATCCGCCCCTAACACTATGGTTGCGCAACCACTATGCAATGCACGTTAACACTTGACAATAAGATAATCAAATAAGAACAGCAACACTTAGGAAGGTCAATAAAAGAGGTTGCCCTCGAGACAGTTCACAATATAAGTAATAATTCAAACTAATTAAATGAGCATAAAGGGAAACATTGCACATTTACCAATAAACCAATACCAAAAGCTCATAAACATCTTATAATTGCAATTAAACACTTAATAAACACTTACAAGGTTGTAGAAGTGAAAAATCATCCATTTCTCCATTAACCCCCTTTCTAACTTAAGCCATTTTCCTTCCAAATCAAAGTTAATGTTTCAAATTCAAAGGGAAGCTATACCAATCTTCTACTTAACCCTTAAGGCACCCTTACAACCCTCAAACACGTTTAATTACCGCAATTACCCCAAAAGCCCTAATTTCCCTCTTATAGCTTTGAACTACACATACCTTAATCGGGCTTCAAACAAGGGTTAGCGAAGCTTCTATAGTACCTAGGTAGCCTAAGAATACCAAATGTGAAGCTCAAATCTACCCGGATTAACATTAACCCGAAATTCCTTTTAAAAAGTCGGCTATTTCATGTTTTATGCAAGTTTAGAGCAATTCGAGGGCACGGGGCTATTGAAATACCATTATGAGTACCTAAGGCATCTATTAGAAGCAATGAATCAATCCAATATTCACAATTACACAAAACTCTAAAATTCATCACTATTCACCTTATAAAATTAAAATAACGATTTCAACCGTTTAAAATGCGAACTAATGGTTTAAATGTGTTCTCTAGCACCTATATACAATGTATAATAGCATAGATAAGCTTTTCATTAACATTTGATAGCATTTCTAACAAATCAAGAAATGTGTAACATTTTAAATATGCATAAAGAGTCATGAAATCCCTCTCCTAAAGCGCGTAGGAGCACCTAGAAGGCTTGCACACACCCTAAACTACTTGCTCTAGGCTTAGAGAGGCTTGGATTGGTGAATTGGTGAGCAAAATCTCTTCCCTTGGCTGCTATAGGGCTGTTCGGATTTTGAACAGTAATTCCTGCATCTTTTTTTTTTTTTTTTGCTAAATTATGAGCTTATGTGGTGCTTATGAGAATATATATTAAATTGGGTTTAAATTGGGGCATATATGGTCTTCTAAAGTGAGTTAATAGGCTTTAAAATGAGTCTAAGGTGCAAAATGAGTGCTAGCTAATTAAAACACTAAGTTAAGTTATGTAACACTATTCATTAGTTCACTAAAGCATTTTCTAAACGAAGACTCCTATCGCTTTAAGCTCAAATGCACATTTTTCTCATTCCTATAACAATTAATATGATTTAAGAAAAATGATAATTCATGGTAATTATGTAATTGAAAAACGGAATGAATAGTAACTAAAGAAGACAACAAGCAAAGCACAGAAGAAATGTGCAATTAGTGGATGCAACAGTGAATGAATGTACGACAAAAATCTAGGGCGTCACAGCTATCCTTTCTGAAAAAATAGACCATGAAACAGAGTATGTTTGAGGTAGCGAAGAAGTCGCTTGGCAGCAGTCCAATGATTCTATGTGAGGGAGTGCATGAATTGTGCAAGTTTGTTGATGGTATAAGCAACATCGGGCCGAGTGATTGAGATATATTGCATACCGCCAATGAGCTTACGATATTGGGTAGCATCTGTTGCAGACGAGCCATCTTCAAGTGTCAAGTGGGTGGTTAAGCTTAGGGGTGTGATGGCTTCTTTTGCACCATTCATGTCGAAACGTGTGAGGAGCTCACGGATATAACTATGTTGAGATAGGAAGTACCCCTTAGTTGTTGGAACTACTTCAACACCAAGAAAAAAGTGAATAGTACCCATGTCTTTGATTGACAATCGTTGAGCAAGCGATTGAATGACTTTGCGAACGTGAAATTGAAAGGTACCTGTTATCAACAAGTCATCCACATAAACCAAGATATAAAGAATATGAGATGGGTTAGCTTGAATAAACAAGGAGGCATCTGTTCTTGACTGCTTGAATTCAATGGATAAAATAAAACTTTTAATCTCATGAAACCAAGCTCGTAGGGCCTGTTTCAGCCCATAAACGAGCCACGCAAATAACACACATAATTAGGATAAGTTAAGTCAATGTGGCCTAGTGGTTGCGACATGAAAACATCTTCATTGAGTTGCCCGTGCAAGAATGCATTGTTAACATTGAGTTGGTTTATTTGCCAGCCATGAGAGAGAGCTAGCGAAATAACCACTCGAATTGTTGTGGGTTTTATCACTGGACTAAAAGTATCTGTGTAGTCAAGACCTGGTCGTTGGTAAAAGCCTTTTGCTACAAGTTGGGCTTTGTATCGAGCAATGCTGCCATCTGGGTTTCGTTTAATACAAAAGACCCATTTGCAACCAATAACATTCTGATTTGGGTGACGAGGGACAAAATCCCATGTTCCATTTTTGGCTAGTACGTGTAGCTCATCGTCCATAGCATTTTTCCAAGATTGAAATTGTAGATCCTGATGCACAATAGTGGGTTCAAGTATAATTGGTAGTGGGTGTTTGGTGGCTGTGAGGGTGAACATATTCTTTGGTTTGTATATCTAGTTCTTTGAGCATGTGTTCATGGGATTTCTTGGATGTGTTTGAATGTTGGTTTCTGAATTGGTAGGTTCTATGTCACTTGGAAGCAGCATATCGCGGGTCAAGCTTGATGATGTCTCATGAGTAGCTAGTGTCTCGACTTGAGTAGATTGGACGTTATCACGGATGGGATCGAGGCAGGGTGGACAAGGAAGTAGCGTTGAGATTATAGGAATGTTCATAGAGTGCAAAGAGATGTGTTGAGATTGGGAGGATGTGATAGGTGCTACCAATAGAGGGATTGGGTTTGTACTATTTTCATGGGATGAGATTGTGGAGTTTGTTTTAGTGTTTGGTTGTTGTTGTGCTGCAAGAGACAATATAGGAGTGGGAAACCAGTTAGATAGAGTGTGGGAGTTGATTTTGTCGCGGGCGGAATAGGTAGGCAAGGAAAGGAATGATTGTTCGACAAACTGAACGTGGCGAAAGTGATAGAATTAGTGATCTATTGGTTCAAAGCAAATATAAGAGTTGTGTATATTCGAGTATCCAAGGAATAGGCATGGTTTAGATCGTTGCTCAAGTTTATGAGATGTATAGGGTCGTAACCATGGGTAGAAAGACAACCGAAGACACGAAGTTTAGAATAATTTGGAGGTGAAGAAAAAAGACATTCGAAATGTGACTTGTTTTCAAGTATAGGCGTAGGTAGTCGATTGATTAAATAGACTACTATTTTGAAGGCAAAAGACCAAATTGAAAGCGGAAGTTTGGCATGATGTAGTAATGTTAAACCTGTCTCGACAATATGATGATGATGATGTTCGGCAGTGGCTATATGTTGTGGTGTGTACGGACGTGATACTATGTATTGTATGCCATGGTGTTCAAAGATAGTTTTGAGTGCTTTATATTCATTCCCACCATCGGAATAGATTGTTTTGATAGGTTTTGAAAAGTATTTTTCTACCATTGTTTTGAATTTAGTAAAGAGGGTGAAAATATCATATTTGAAGCACATAGGAAAAATCGAAGTGTATTTTGTGAAGTGGTCAACAACTAAAAATGCGAATAGGGTTTGGTTAAACCGGCTCAACAGACCGACCTTAGTACAGTGGCAGAGCTAGACACTAGGAGTCAAGCTAGGTACTACAATGCCGAAGTCAGTGACTAGGGGTCGGGGCACTCAATTGTGCATAAAGTTTTCATATAAATTATAAAAAGAAACCTATTGGCTTTGTATCTAAAAAATCATGTTTTGATGATGACATATCGCAATAAACTATAACTAAATCACTACTTACTTTAAACACATTATAGTACGAATGAAGTTTTCAAGGCATGGTTCCCCCTATATAATGCACTTTATAGCAATTATAAAAATATAAGTACTAAAGCATATATAGAGTTTCAAGACATTACTCCCATAATAACATAACATACAAAAGAGAGAAATAAATAACTATAGTCATTGTAAGTAGAATTAGTTCATTTCATTAGATGTAGAGGGGATTTGTTGCTTAGGAATTGATTTTTCTTTTAAAAAATTTATCAATGCCCTATTCAAAAAATCACAAATTAGAAATCCAATTCAAATTGAAATGAAAAATGTTCTAAGCATAACATGTTTAAATTAAAACAATAACCTATACACATAAATAACAAGAAAATGTGCTATTTTACACACAGTAACAGCCTTAAAGAGCTCCAAAACTTATTTGTACCATTCAAATTGTAGAAACTTGAGTCACAAACTTACTTACCAAATCTCATCTCAATTGAATTAGTGATCATCATCTGATCTTATGTTCGATGAAGACTACCCAATTTTTTTCCTATATTTTTCTTTCATTTTCTCACATACTTTCTCTCCATTCAACAGATGCACAAAAAATATCTTTCTCAAATTGTGAAATAAGAGAAAAAACTTGAAAAAATCCTTAGCCAAAATGTAAAACTAAGGCACTTCCTATCACTTTTTCACCTCTCATTATTTTTACTTTCCATCACTTTTCATTGTTCTAATACTAATAAAAAAATAAAAAATTACTTTTCCCCCAACTCAGGTGTGCCTGCAGCCCAAAAAAAGGAGGCGCCTTCGCCAATGCCTTGTTAACATGAATCAATAGGATTAAAAATAAATAATTAATTATGACAAACAGGACTAATTTTTTTGTATTAAAAATTTATGAATATCTAAAAGATTTTATGAAACCATTTAGGACAGCAGTAGGCCCCATAGACATTAGGACTCCATTTGTTTGCCGTAAAATATTTTTTCAAAAAATATTTTTTAAATTTTTTAATATTTGGTAATATCAGAAAATTAGCTAACTGTAAAATATTTTACAATCAATAATTGCGGCTGCTTTTACTTAATTTTCTGGTGTTTGAAAATACAGGAAAATTGGTCAACTGTAAAATATTTTTTGATCAATAATTATGGCTAGTATAAAATTCTAAAAAATATTTTCATTTCCTTTGGGAAAAGAAAATATTTTACGGAATTCACTGTACATCCAAATACCAGAAAATATTTTTCAATATTCTATTTTTCAAGAAAATATTTTTCCTAATAATTTATTTTACAAAAAACAAACAAAGTTAAAGAAAAATATTTTTCACTGAAAACATTTTATATAATTAAGTTATTTTAAGGCAAACAAACGGAGCCTAGATTATATCTAAGAACGGACATATGAGAGTGGGGAGTTACAATTCCAACTAAACAACATTTTAAATCCGCCCAGTTGGATCCTCTCTTGTCAATCATCATCCGCTAAGCTGCATTTTAATATTTGTTTGTAGCCTATATATTTCCTATGCTTGCCTGCAACATCGAAACTCCATTTCCTTAGCTGCCATATCCACCAGAAACGGTAGTTAATGGATTCTTCAGAGCATGAAAGTTATCAGCCAATTCGACAAAATGATGAAGCATCCTTGTCACCTCAATCATCCGAAAAGCACAATGAATCGAGCAACGAGCTAGAACGTATACTGTCTAACACAGAGCAACCACTATTCCAGCGTCTCCAATCAGCGTCATGGATCGAACTGACGCTCCTCTTCCACCTTGCAGCCCCTGCTGTGGCTGTGTACATGATCAACTACCTCATGTCTATGTCCACTCAGATTTTCTCAGGCCACCTTGGAAATCTTGAACTTGCTGCTTCTTCTTTGGGCAACAATGGCATCCAAATTTTCGCCTACGGTCTAATGGTAATTGATCATATTATAGTTCCCGTTGGAAACACAATATCA
The DNA here is from genome assembly GCA_037974665.1 of Ehretia macrophylla. NCBI lineage: Eukaryota > Viridiplantae > Streptophyta > Magnoliopsida > Boraginales > Ehretiaceae > Ehretia > Ehretia macrophylla. The sequence goes on from CM075768.1 coordinate 13,262,816, forward strand.
GAAGATCGAGATTTTTTAGCCCTGTTCATCCATCTCTACTATACTCAAGCAGGTAGTTTAAGAGCTTATATTCAGAAGAGCCTGGACTCCAATCTTGAAAATCTCAGTCGTCTGATGTTGTGGTTCCAACAATACTTCTATAAAAGTTAATTGGATTATTGTATTCATTTATTATCTTCAACCATATGGCTCTTATCAATTTCATTTGTAAATTGTTGGACTTTGGGCTATGCGATTCAATCAAGCTTCACTGATTTTTATGGTTTGTGTTTAAAACAGTTGGGCATGGGAAGTGCAGTGGAAACACTATGTGGGCAAGCATTTGGAGCCAAAAAATATGACATGTTAGGCATTTATCTTCAAAGATCGACCATTCTCCTAACTTTAACCGGCGTGCTACTTACTCTTGTCTACGTCTTTACCAAGCCAATCCTCATATTCCTAGGAGAAGCACCGGACATCGCATCAGCCGCAGCAGTGTTTGTCTATGGTCTTATTCCTCAAATTTTTGCATATGCTCTGAATTTTCCTATTCAAAAATTTCTACAAGCTCAAAGTATAGTTGCACCAAGTGCATACATATCAGCTGCCACATTAGTTTTGCATATTTTGTTGACTTGGGTCGCTGTGTACAAAATTGGCCTGGGATTGTTTGGTGTGTCGATTGTGTTAAGCATCTCTTGGTGGATAGTTGTGGTGGCTCAATTTGTGTACATAGTGAAAAGTGAGAGATGCAAGCAGACATGGAGAGGGTTCAGTTTACAAGCTTTCACTGGCCTTCCAGGGTTCTTCAAGTTGTCTGCAGCATCAGCTGTAATGTTATGTTTAGAGACTTGGTACTTTCAGATCATCGTTTTGCTTGCTGGGCTACTTGAGAATCCTGAACTAGCTTTGGATGCGCTCTCCATTTGGTAAGCCAATTTTTATTATTATTTTTTAAAGTTTATTTTTTTTGGGTTGATGGGAGGCGTAACACTAGGCTAGAGGCCACTGATGATTTTGAGAGTATTTTTTTCTCATTTATCTTTCTCAATTTGAGTCTGTAAAACCACTGTGGAGCAACTACTTTATAATTGATGAGAGACTTGTCTTTAGCAATACGAAGAGATGGGAGTAGGTAAGATCTTGTGAGCCATGGCAATTAGTAAATGGAGAGTGGTGGTATAGATCATACGTTTTTTTTTTTTTTTTTTTTTTTATTTAGGGGTAATGCTATTTTTGAACTCTTATCTTTGACATCATTGATAGTTTGGTCTTATCTTCAAAATGAGATATTTCAGTGTTACATCGTTAGTCTTTGTCGCTGATTCTATTAAAAAAAAAAACTTGTGGTTAACCAAAATACCTCTGCAATTTGGTGCTGGTAGCGGTAGTGGTGGTAGGGATATTTTGGTCAATTTTGTATTTTTTTCGTCTTTTTTTAACGGAATTAACGATAAGGACTAACGGTGTTCTAACTTTAAAAGATAAGAGATTGAAATGTCTCATTTTGAAAATAAGTGACCAAAGTGTCAATGAGGTCAAAGATAAAGGACCAAAAGTGATATTAACCCTTTCTTTATTATTTATTTATTGAGTAATGTTAGATACTATCCTATTTTTATTATTAATTTATCACCTCCTATATAAATATTTTGTTGAGATACTTAAAGTACACCAAGAAATAAAAAAGTGTGTTATTTTAAAATGCCAACTAAACACCCATATCGGAGGTTGTAAATTGATGAAAATATGGCGGTATGTAGCAATGCTCTTATTTTATTATTCCGATTCGTGTATCTCTAGTTGGTATATCAAAATAATAGAGAAATGCGATAAAGTTTGTTAAATTGATAAGCCAATTATAGTATACATAGGAGATGATAAATAGATGATATCTAGCATTTCTCGTAGATGGAAGGAAGTCCATTACCATATCTGATGAAGACAACAAAATGAAAACAATAAAAACAACAAATCATTATAAATAACTTAGAATTGTTTTTAAAAAAAGTTAAAAATCATTATAAATAATTTTATACAACGGTTTTTTAACTATTACATGCGATCCTATTACAAAATTCTCTACATACAACGATTTAGAACCCAGCCGGCCTATTTTTGGAAAACAATGTCAATATTGTCCATTTCCATCTTATTTGCACATCACTTTCTATGGGTCTTTTATTAGAATATCAATTTTCATTTCTACGCCAACTAATCTGATCTTATATTAATTAGCTCTCCTTATCGAATAAAAGATGGTCCCTTCTATGTTAGTAGGCATCTATGTTTGTTAGAAACATTCTTTCATTTGCAAGGACCATAAGCAAAACTGATCATAAATGGACCCCTTTGCATTATATATGAAGATAAAATTTCTATATTAATCATAATTTAAAATAATTGGTATTTTCATTTATATACAAACATATTGAGGCAGGCTCAAACTGTCCAATGAAAATGAGATAGAATCCGAAAAAGAAAGTACCAAATATGCCATTACTTTCCAAAGTATGTTTTCTCATAGAGCATTGCTATATTTTAGTTTTTCATATATATAAAATTATTACTATATATATATATATATACGAGATTTGTTCTAATACATGAATTACTATTATATAAAAGATCGATAAAAGGGTGAAAAAAGACATGTAATATTATTACTCTTTCTGATAACTCTTTTAGAATTTAGTCGAGATGTCAACTAAATTAAGGATATTTTTGCAGCTTCACTATTGCCGGATGGGTATACATGATAGCAGTTGGGTGCAATGCAGCGATAAGGTTAGTTTCTGTTTGTTTCCTTAAAATAATATATTAGCTATCCATTACACAATCTCAGACTTCTCATATTCTATATATTGCACCTGAAGTTATGTTTTGTTTTAAAAAAAAATCAATATATTATCGTACAGTATACATACTAGTTTAGCCATATTTTCACGACCTTTAAATGGAAAAATTATTATGGACTTTGTCCAAACAACTTTTTTTTGTTGTTTTCATTAAGTTGTCATCTCATTTAAAAGTTTAACATGTTAGTAAGGAGTTTATTATAATTGTTTATTACTTTCACCACACCCCTAGAAGTGCAAACGGGATCCATTTGAATATTGTATGTTGACAGTTTTAATATTTTTAAATGAATAACAGCTAGACTTAAATCTAAAATTGGGTTGTAACATGGATTCTTACCATATTAGATGAGCTGATAACATAATATGGTATCAGATGCTAAATTATCAAACAATTTTTAGTTCAAATCTCGTTACCGCCTATTTAAAAACATTAAAATTATACAAGTATAAGTCTAAAAAAAAATCCCTCCAGCACTTTACATAGGACTTAGGAGGTTTTTAATTTAAAGAATGAAACAATAAATTTATTCAATTAGGCTAATAAATGTTGCAGATCACATACATGAGAATTTCTTCGATCAGTTCGAACTGATCAAAGAATTTTCACACATTTATATATAGTATTGTTACCTGAAAGATGTATCTTATTATTGTACATAGACAGATTACTAATTAATGCCTGCTTGGTGTATGATCAGTGTGAGAGTGAGCAACGAACTGGGAGCAGGACACCCAAGGGCAGCTGCATTCTCAGTGGTTGTGGTTAATATAATATCTCTTATCCTCTCCATCATTGCTGCAATTGCTGTTCTTGCCTTGCGCAGTGTGATTAGCTACGCCTTCACGGAAGGTGAAGCTGTGGCAGAAGCCGTCTCAGACCTTTGTCCATTACTGGCCATTACCTTGGTGCTCAATGGAATCCAACCTGTCTTGTCTGGTATCCCTCTACCTGTTACCCTTATCGTTTATCCAGACGACTATATGAAAGAAAATTTTTTGAATATTAAATTACCACATATTATATAAAAATTTAAACTTTTAAATAAGAATTTATTATATTATTTATTAATTTCAAGACACGTGCAGACTAAATTTTTTTTCTCTTTTTTGCTTCTTGCATGTAGATAATTTTAATATTTTGAAAAAGTGACAATGAGATTTAAACTCAAACCGTTTTATAATTTTAAATCTAATATCATATTAAATTATCACTTCATTTAAAATCTTAAGTTGTTAGATATGAATTTATTATATTATTTATTGTCTTTAACATAAGATTTTCTAATTTTTACTATCAAAATTAATTGTCTCTATTTAACCATTAAACAAAGGCAGTGAATTATGATAAGAAAAACCTAATTGATACACTCCCCTTTTAGAGGCTATATTGAGATTATTAAATTTGAGAGGTAAAATGCAATTTATCCTATTTAATTTTCACCTTTAGAGGCTATATTGGGATCCTGGCATTACAAAGCTTATGTCCTTCATTATAACTTTTGAATAACCAAATGATTGATATATATATATATATATATATATATATATATATATGACTTCCCACACCGCAAATTTTGGTAAACCCGAGATTTTTATATAGTATTGTGTGCTGGTATCATTTTCATGACATTTTAAATTGTTATTCTTCACAATTTGCAGGTGTCGCTGTTGGTAGTGGATGGCAGGCGTTTGTGGCTTACGTAAATATATTTTGTTATTATGTGGTTGGGGTCCCATTGGGTTGTCTCTTAGGCTTTTATTTCAAATGGGATGCCAAGGTAATTTAAAGATTATCCTTCTTATGTTGATCAAGAACCTTTCACACAAGAAAGAAAAAAGAAAAGACAAGAAAAGAAGAAGATCAACAACCAAAATTTGTAAATAGTTCCTCTATTTTTTAAACAAATGGAGTATATTGCACTATTTGAAATATGGGAAAGAAAATCTTAACATTTTGAATAACATAGAGTACCGGATAAATATCACTTGCCTATCATATATTTTACAAGTATTTCTATATATCACCCTTTTACCTCTTCACTTTTTTTATATTATAGAATTTTTACTATATATATGAGAGATTTAATATTCAATATATTAATTCTTTACCACAAGAATGAAGGTTGAAGGGTTTAAGGGGTACATAAATCATTACTCAATTTTTACTCTCATATCATATAACATTATGAAAAATATTCAATAGCGATAAATTATCTAAATCATTCCACTATAATTATGGTTATGATTTCTCTCTTTTGAAACAGGGAATATGGTGGGGAATGTTGGGTGGAACTTTGGTACAAACAATCATTTTGTCGTGGGTTATAGTTCGAACTGATTGGCACAAAGAGGTAAAGTTCTTTACTTTTACCCAACAAGAAATTGAAATCATCATTGTCCTTGTGAAGATAATCTAAATGTTTATATTTGAATATGATAGGGATAGTTACATTGATAGCCTAACCTATTTTAGTGTTTTGATTGAAACCCAAAGTTCAATTTTACTAAATCTTTTAGTCTTAGAGGTTTATCATTATATAGTTCGAAACATGTTCTTTTGATAATTTCTTGACAGAAAATTGATTGAAAAGAAAAAAAGTAAAAATCAGCTGGATGAATATTATACACTGATCGAATACATCTTTGTCTTTTATTTTCTGAACTAGGGATAAGTGTGGTTCCAGATTACATTTGTGTCACTGTAAAATTCTAATTATATTTTTCTCAAATTTTATTGAGCAAAAAAAAAAAAAAACTATGTCAACCTGCATTTTTTTAAACTCCTATTCTTATGAAATTTGAATACTGGTATCTCAACTATTAAAAAGAATAATCTATCACTAAATTCCTTCTAAATCTTAATGTGATTGTCGTGGCGTGAACCTGCATTTGAATGATAGCATACCTGCATTTGAGGACAATGTTAGACTTTAAAAAATATGAAGGGGTATATTTAAAAAAGAAAAAGAAAACAGCTTCCCGTATTATGGAAAAACAGATTCGCAAAATCCTTTTTTTAAAAACTCCAATTTAGAACTTTTTTTTTTAGTTTTTTTTAGTTTCAGTAGTATTTTCAAAAATATGCCAAATAGGTTAGCTCCAACTTCTAAACTCACAGAAAACACTTTTAAATTTTTAAAAGTTAAGCCAAACAGAGTCGAAATCAAATTAGTGACTCAATTTGCACCATAAAATAAACAAACAAAACCCTACTACAATTGCATAATATTTCTTATAAGCAATAGAAAGAGTCACAATAATTATATCAATGCTGCACAAGTTGAAGTCATCAAACTCTCCCGTGTGAGATTATGAGGATCACAGACATTATTATTTTCCATTTATGACAACATAAAGTAAAATAAGATCATATAAGATATTTTATTGGATATAATATTCATTTGCCTTCATATATAATGATGATGACGCTTACCATTGAACTGCATTGCAGGTGGAACAAGCAATGGAAAGGTTGAACAAATGGGAAGACAAGAAAGAACCACTTTTGAAGGGATAATAATTAGCACTTAAATGAAGCTTAATTAGCTTAATTAGTCATGAGATGGAGATTAAAAATGGTCATTTTGTATGCTAAGGGATTTGATTGCTAGCCCCCATGATTCTGGTAATCAAAAAAGAAGAGAAGCTTACTGAAGACTTGCTTAATAGTCACTTCAATTTTTCTTCGGGGACCGCTCAAGTGTACTTTTAATAAATAATCATTTTCTTCTGCTTTATTTTTGAATAAAAATAGTAGGGGGGAATTGAATATCGATTCTCCAAATGGAATGAATGCATATAGAGCCAAATCATTTCTTATTACTATTTAATATCCCTCCAAAGTTCGTTGCCTTTCGTCAAGTAGATAAAGTAGACATACGAATCACTTGGTACGACTCTTACAATGCTAGCTCCACGGAAAAGCGAATTGGTTACAAAGCAATGAAGTGGGAGAGGAGCGTAGGGTAGTTTTTCTCCAATACATGGTTAGGATTTTAATTAGGGTTAAATCCTACCAAGAGGACAACTAGAAATATATAATGTGCATACAAGATTACACAAAATTCACATAATACCACCCTCAACTCATCCTATTTTATCAGATCTGTTAAATGATATAGTCGCAGGGGATGGCCAAATGCTTTTTAACAAAAATTCAATTTAGGATATACTTCATCTATCCCATGACTAGAGCGTGTGAAGATTGTAAAGGTCAAAATTTGGTCTAGACTTAAAGAGGCTCGAGGAAGCTAGATAGGAAATATTTGGTGGGTCGTGTGCGCAATGCCTGTTTGGTGATAAGGTTGCCTTCACGAATTGACCTAGGGAAATTCTGAGCAAGGCCAAAACCTATAAAGGGGAAGTTACTGAAGCCCTACGCAGTGGCAGAGTCAGGCACCGTACATCAGGGTGTGTATTATAATATTAATGTCAGTAATCGAGATTTTAGGACAATCATTTATGCATAAATTTTTATATAAACTATAATAAAAATTGATGATTTTATGTTTAAAATTATATTTTTGTCTATAACTAAATCAATACTTAATTTATAACACTTTATAAACTACATTATTAATTTTTTTTGTTAAAATTGTCTAACGACTGACTTTTTAAGGATAAAATCGAAAAATTATTTAATACAATTACATTTTTGCAACAAGCTAAAAAATTATTTACAATCCTACTCTAATAACTTAAAATTCCTTGTATAAAACAAAATGCTATTACTAAGATTTGAACCCAAATCTACTGTTGCAATAAATAAGTGGTTCTACCACTTAGTTACAACCAATAACAACTTGCGCATACGTTTCAAGAATGGTTCAATGCCATAAATTTACTTTTTATTTTCCCCTTCCATCTTCTTCATCTATCACTTTTCCTTACCATCTACACACAATTACATACACACACCCATCTATAGTGAAAGATTCGCACAAACAGACACACATACAAAGAAACACAACCACATATAAACATACAAGAAAACACACATATAAACATATGCTATTGTTTCCATAACAGGAAGAAAAAAAAAAGATTTTTTTCCCAAAGCTACAGGGTGTGCCACTGCTGTGGTGAACCCATCCCACATCGGAAGGTTACGAGCTGGGCCAACTGAATATATAGAGGGTTCTCTAATATTCGTGCACACGCGTTTTCACGTAGGTATGTGCCTGCGTGAGGAACAAACCCGTGAGGGCACGCTCGTAAGCTAAGTGCAGGGTGTTCCAAAGCAGACAATATGTGCATGGTGTGCGTTCCGCCGGTGTGCCTCTACCCTTCAATAGGTATTCGCTTTGTCGGGGTCGTTACATTAAATTGGTATCAGAGCGGGCCTTCCTTTGTATCAGTGACCCGCGATGGCGTTGGGCCTCCTTAGGGGGGGGGGGGGTGGATGTGGTGAACCCATCCCATATCGGAAGATTACGAGCTGGGCCAACTGAATATATAGAGGGTTCTCTAATATTCGTGCACACGCGTTTTCACGTAGGTATGTGCCTGCGTGAGGAACAAGCCCATGAGGGCACGCTCGTAAACTAAGTGCGGAGTGTTCCAAAGTGGACAATATGTGCATGGTGTGCGTTCCGCCGGTGTGCCTCTACCCGTCAGTGGGTATTCACTTTGCCGGGGTCATTACAACTGCACACCGCAAGCTAAACATGGCTCCGCCCCTGGCCCTACGTATCCTACAAAGGTAGGGACTAGAAAGGAAATTGACTCCATTGAGAAGCTTCAATAATCACGAGGGGAAAAGCGAGGATCAAGGGGTAAAGGGGTGAGGAAAAGTGAGGATCAAGGGGGAGGGGGAAGAGGAGGGGGTGGGGGAAGGGGGAGGGGGAAGGGAGGGGGGAATTATGAATAATATATTATTTAATTATTTATTACGGGCAATTTATTTATATATTAATATTTTTAATTAAATAAATAAAGTCTTTAAAATACTATTTATAGATTCTATCCTTAGGAGTAAGGATATGAGTGGCAGAATTATATTCACAAATATGTTTTAAAAGTTGTCCCCGATTATTGGATAAATTAATTGGGCGTTAGTTTATCTAGATAAATCGGATTACAGTCTACTAACCAAAATAATATGAGATATTAAATTGGACGATTAGTCTCATATCATTATACTAGATATATAAGTACTTGTTGCGAACAAGTGACTGAACTTGACTACTAATACAATGAATTACATGGATTAGTCAATAATTCATTGTATTATGTAATTTTGTGATTAATCCTCAAACCTGAGACACCACAATTATCTCATGATTCGGAATACTATAATTTGCTAGTGAAATCAAGCTAGTCCTAATAACAGATTAGACAATGTATTCAATGGTTATGATCTATTCCGTTATGGAGGTATGTGCGTGTAGATATGAGAACTGTCAATTAGGAATCCTATGCGATATATTAATTAAGTAACTAGAAATCCTTGACCAAGGTAGAATAGTGAAAATCGTTCTACGGATTATTCATTAGTTACTAATGAAATAGATTTTGGCATATGATTGAGTAATAGAGTTTGACGACCCAATCCATGATTCTGGCTCGATTGGGATAATTAAGCAGTAGGATTCGATTGCATAGAAATTACTAAATGGGTTCGTATACTTGCATTTCATCTTTAATTGGGTAATCGCGATAAACTACTAGGTGTCACTCGCGATTTGCGAATTAATTAAAAGGAGTTTTAATTTATTTAATTAGTAGAATTAATTATTCACTACCGATTAATTGTGAACCCAAGAGGTCATACACAAAATAAATTTACGAATTAATTGGATTAGAGAAAAGATTAAATTAATTTTTAGGATCATCCTAAATATTAATTTAATTGGGCTCGTAGTAATTAGATAGTGATATGATTATTATGAGGTCCAAGACTGGTTACTTAAGATCAGTCCACATATGACCCTAGGTCATGTGTGACTCCATATTGTAGTATTCTAACAGATAAAGAGTTAGCACACTTTTCTAAAGTTAGAAAAATATAGGATTTCTCTAGAAACTCTAGTGGGTGAAATTTAATTGATAGCGTGGATTATGTGTAGACTAATCTTGGAGGCTTTGTGACGCTTGGGAATTTCATTACATCTTTTAAATAAATGTTGCATAATTACTTGAGCATTTAATGTGCATTTCTTTTCTTGTTTAATCGTTTTACTATTGGGCACTATTCATAAAAAAATTGACTATCTTAAATGCTCGATTTAATATTTTTCCTAAACAACATGACTTATAAAAGGAATCAAAAACTTATCATTTTAGACTTTAGAGGCCGGAAACATGCATTTGAAAAATGTTTTTGTGCTTCGATTAAATAGTGTTACGTATTATAAACATTGTTTTAAACTAGTTGGCATTTAATTTGAGCTTTTAGCATTGTTTGACTATGAATTAGGAGCAATTGACCTAATATAATATAACACATATATACTCTAGACATATATATCATACATACAAGCAAAAACACACTCAAAACAAAACACTTAATTACCAAAAAGTCCCCCTACCCATCGGCCCTTAGAAGAAAAAAAAAAAAAAAAACTTCAACTTCAATCTTTGCAAGTGAGCTCTTGGCTTGGCTTTGGAGGTTGTTTGGAGCATCTAGGAGCTTCATCAAGTGGTCTTCAACCTTTTAATTGTGAGGGAGTTGCATTTAATGTAGTTTCAAGTTTATGTCAATATTTGTAATGTTATGATTTGTTGATATTAGCTATAGATATGCTTACATATGGTGATATACATGCTTAATGTGTTCTATGGACCATGTTTGGGTAGTTAGTTCAAAACCTCCATGGTTGAATGCTTGAATCTCACAAAGAAGACAAAGAATAGTGACGTTTTTTAGGGTTTTGCTATAACTTACTAATTAGAGTGAATTGAGGCTTCCTTTAGGTACTCTAGATATTAGTGAAACTAGTTAGAAGCTCACATGAAGTTGAATTACCCAATATTGAGCAAAAATGCAAAATTAGATAACTTTAAAAAATGGGTTTTTCACATAATGTAATCCGGGTACATTTGGACTTTAGATTAGGTATCCTTGGGGCGTGGAAGCACTTTTGTTGCTTTCGTTGCTTTCGTTGGGTGAAATTGGGGTCCGGATAGGATAGGTATAGTTAAAACCTGCTCGGGGTCTTCCCGAGCTTTTGCTTCCAAAGCGGGTTTTCAAGGCTTTGCTAGGTGTCTTTTGGCTTCTATAGGAATGTGGAATAATTGGATTGTAGTTTTGAAACCTTGAATTTCATATAGAAGAAGAATAGCTTAGTTAAAGAAAGAGGAAAAAGCGTTAAATGAATACCTTTGCGTCTTTAAGAGCTTGTAGATGTGTTGTGATATGTTTATATGCTTGTTTAAGATATTATTGTGCTAATTGAGGAGCTTGTGGAAAAATATGTCATTGTCTCTTTTATGTTTATATCGTTACTTTGTGTATATTGTGATTAATTGCCAGGGTAGCCTACTTTGTCGTCTCTCTTATGTGTTATTTGATGATCTTGGTTCTCGTGAACTTGTTTCAGGGTTACGTAACCTTTTCGGGTATGGTAGTGTCAAGTAACACAAGCGGCATCGGGTTTGTCGTGCTCCTTTAGCTACCATGATTTCCAAGTCCCTTTCTCACTGAGGCATACTCCCCTACCCCATAGGCGTAGTTCACCTTGTTAGGGCATACTAACCTACCTCGGGAGATATGGGTCGTAGGATCAGGGTACATCCGAAGTACCCTATTTTTGGAGGAATAAGGGTTATGCCGGCACTTGCTTGAAGATCTTGGCTCGTGGCTCGTGATTGAAGACAAGCTGAACTGTATCATTTTTATGTGTGGTTAAATTACTTGTCTAGCTAGTTATGTTATTTGGTTTTGAATATGTGTTATCTTGTTGTATATCATATTGCACGTCTCGGTATGCTGCATCACCTCCCTCGTTGGATAACATTGTTGCTCACTCCTCATTTAACATATTTCAGAAAAAGCTGAGGTGAATCCTCAACTAGTAGCGGTAGTAGAAGAGGAAGAAGTGCCAGTTGAACAACTGCCATAACTTTCTTGTGTGTTAAGGTTGGCTATAATGTGCAGCTTGTGTGAAGATGTTGATTGGTGTTCTTTTGAGACCATGTGGTCTTGTATATATTTGGTAGATGTAACAAGTTGTAATCTTGTATGAATAATAGTAAAGTAGATGACATGTAATAATTGATTCTAGTTTTATTTCCTCTTATTGCATGCTTGTGTGGTTGATAGTTAGAAGGTTGAACTTGGCTTATCATTGTGTTTTACTACTTATGATTAAAGTTAGAATTGTCTTGCATGCTTGTATGTGATATAAATTTTTATGGTACCAAGACTTGCTTAGTCTTGGAAGTTTGTGGGCTATTGTGAATATAGAAGTTTGGGTTGTATGAGATGTTTATTAGTGGCTCGGGACTTGTATGTGTTTACTGCAGGTAACCAGTTTGTTCACAGTGCAAAAAAGACTCTGTCTGTGTGACGGGTTCAGACTTGACATGTAGCGTGTGGTTGGGTTCGGGACGTTATAGGCTTCATGCGTGGGAAGCTCATTCTCATATTCTACTGAAATCTTCATGTCAAGAGGTAATTCTAAAACTATAGATTAAATTTAATTAGATTAAATTTATTGCGTGATATTAAATCTGCGTTAATAACCATGAACGGATACATGAATATTATTGCGCTGCGTAATTAAAAATTTTAATTATCATGTATATTTCTCAACAGGTAGGGGTAAGGTGGGAGTAAAGTGGGTAAGTTCTGAAAAATGTTTTCATCTCCTAAAGGACAAGAAAACATTTTCCACTCTTTTGAACTAAAATTTTCTCTTAACTGAAAAATATTTTCTTATTGATCAAAATTTTCGTATTATCACATATTGAAAATTTTAAAAAATATTTTTTCAAAAAAATATTTTACTGCAAACAAACGGAGCCCAAATGTGTCAAGATTTAATTCTAGATTCTATAAAGGGAAGGATTCGATAACCTACCAAGTGCCAAGGCTTGGGGGGTCCGTATTCATTTCCTATACATAGGAACCCTGTGGACTTTTAGAGCAGCATCCAAGAACCTCACTAGACAATAAATCCCAACCCTAGGAAGCCTTTGGTTAGTGTTAAGTTGTTGGTACTCACTTAAACGGATCACTCGTCTTCAATTCAACTGTTTTAATTGTAAATTAGGGGTCTACAAGGACATATCTTGCACCCAAAAATTCAATAAAATAAGAGATTTCAAGACATGACACATATTTGGTGAATCAATATGCGAGCTACATGTATTCATTTTATTATAACGGATATAACTTTGATGTTGATTCCTATGGGATGAATTGGATATTGTACTCTATTCCTAAATTAAAAAAGACGACCTTTATGGGTTCTACCTATTTTTTATGAAGAAACAATATATATATTTTTGGTCAAGGATAGGAACATATCACTTTAGATCTGATGATTTCAGAAATCCAAAATCCGAAAAGTAATATTTGCTAGAAATTACATTAAAATGTAGGCTACTCATTTGCACAAACTAGTTCATATGTAAGTATATACATATAGCTTGTTATAGAGATATTATTATTATTATTTTCAAATGGGATTGAAAAGTTTTGATTTTTGTTGAATTCATAGGGTTTCAAAATCATTACCAATAAGGATGTGTTGTATGAAGCAGGCCACCTTTAAAGTTAGTGGAGTATATAAGTTCTCATTATCTTGGGTCATTATTGAATAGTCGAGATAAAAACACAAGGCAATTTTATCATGGCAGCATAAAAAAAAAAAAAAACAAATAAAGCTCAAGCAAAGTAATATCAAGTATGGTTTTATAGGCCTATATTCAAGAAACAAGAGAGCATGAATTCATGTCTCTATATTGTGTTAAATTTAATTTTACAAACTAATTTGAATATGTGTTATTTTTTCTTGTGTGTTAATTTTCTTTTGATAAATTATTATTGTCATTATTGTAAAAAAAATTTACGAACATTTTGACCAAAAAATTATTTAATTCTAACAACGGTAAAAATTATTGAATTATGATAACATTTAAATACATTCGATTTGTATTTTTCATTTTTATTATATTCCCTTTTGTTAATTAATTTGTATTTAATTAAAATTAAAATCTTTGATCCGAATATTTGACATTGGATTGAATTTTCTTTCATCAATCTCAACCATCCGTTTCTTATCTCAATCTCAAATCTCTTATCCAAATAACACTCATTGAATTGGATTTTATAAAAATCAATCTCGTCCGTCCATTTCTTATCTTAATCTCAAATCTCTTACCTAAATACCACTCATTGGATTAGATTTTCTTTCATCAATCTCGTCTGTTTGTTTCTTAACTCAATCTCAAATCTCTTATCCAAATAATACCCATTCGATTGGATTTTCTAAAAATCAATCTCGTCTGTTCATTTCTTATCCTTTATGGATTCATTTTTCTATATAAGTTAGGCCCTCAAACCTTTCACAATCACCAAAATTTGTTTATACAATCTCTATCTCTCTTTCTATAATGGCTCAACAAAGACCCAATTCATCCTCATCCGATGATGACATGGATGGCCACGCAATGATGGTGTCGATGCACGCACAATATCAATCACTAATGGGTGTTGCGCAGGAATTGAGTTCGGATAAACATGGAGGTACATCGTCACGCCGACAATTCATAAGAAGAGATTGGGTAAATGCCCATAATAGGCTTATGATAAATCCATATTTTTAGTAATTTTAACCCATTGAATCATATATATTGCATTATTATTTCAAGCTTAATTGTATATTTTACACAAATTTAGTGCAATATAGGTTCTGAAGAAGAAATAGCAAAAATGGCCACAAAAGCCAATACTTGAACAAGAAGTTCAGCACAATACTAAATGAGAAAGGTTGAACGACTTTGACATGAGCAAATCGAGATTGAATTTGGCCAAACGGAGTGCGGAAACAAATTCAGGACGCTGAAAAACCTTGAAGAAGCTTTGGTCAATTTTTGGTCAACGCATGAATAGTAAAGTCAACGGTCAATGCATGAATAGTAAAAGTCATCGTGTGAACAGAGATCGATTGAGCATGAATAGTAAAAGTCAATGCATGAATAGTAAAGTCAACGGTCAATGGATGAATAGTAAAATTAGAGCGTGAATAATAAATTTTGATGACATCACGCTAACACAATGATGACCTAGGCGATGACATCACGCTGACACAATGATGACCTAGGCGCTGACGTCATGCTGACACAATGATGACATCACAATGTGAATAGTACCGAAATTGTCCTATAAATACACCTTCCTCATTTTATTTTTCTTGTACCATTTTTCTCTTATTAGCATATATTGTGCTACTCTAGTATTTGTGAAGTGAGTTTTGAGTGTTTTAATTATTATTCTTAGTTTTTTGCAAAGTTTTAATCCCGAGGGGAGGGTCTAATGAGCTATCAACATACCGACATCATAATGGTCTACCGAAATCCATACAACACGATAAGTATTCTTTTATTTCGGTTTACGTTATAATTTCTTATACTTTAATGTTTATCATGACACACTAGACCCGAGATTAGGGGTGATATGTGTGAGGTTATTCTTGTACATATGTTTTGATTCAGATTTATTAAAGTCTCGTATTTTTATTTTTAAGTATTCTTTGATTAATTACACGTATACTTGTAGTTATGTTATATTTAATTGAAAGTACATATACGCCCGATTTTGTAAACCAGTGGTGATACGAGACTACCTCGGATGGATTATAGTCTGGTTATACCGATACCTCTATGTTACATAAATAAAAGATTAATTGAGAGATTGGATATCGTTAGATTGTACCAACACCTTCAGTCTTGCTAATTAATTAATCTTCTCACTTATGTAATTAAAGGCTCATTTCAGTAGTGGGAGCTTGTAGCCCTATTTCTGAAGGACTTAACTTTAAATCTGAATCAATAACTTTGTACTTGCATATACCGAGCTATAACCACCCTGAATCATTAACCCTTTAGATTTTTAGTGTTGAGTGTTGTGATTCTTTAATTTAGTACTTTTGATTAATTCACTTTTGGACCTTGTTACTACTGTATCTTTGGACATTTTGTGGACATCTCTTGGACTTAATTTTCCGTACTTCTGTACTTTTGGACTTTTGGACTTAATCAAACTTATCCGTGACGGGAAATAGTCAAACAATTCTAAATTAAGGACTTAACTTAACTTGATAACCCAATCTCCGTGGATCGACCTTCTACTCGCCACAGCTAGAGGTAATTCAAGGTAAGCAATATTTTCAATCAGTTAACCTTACTATTTTTGAGCTCAAAACGACGCGATCAAAATTTGGTGCCGTTGCCGGGGATCGGTGTTCATCAAATAAGGTAAGTTTTTTATTTATATAAGTGTTAATAAGTATATATTTTAGATTTTAGTTTTTATTTTTATTTAAGTCAATTTTGCTTTTTTGTATAGACTTTATTTCATTTTTTTTTTGTTTCTTTTTCATGTTTTAATTTTGTATGCATGGTCGGAGATCTTTAAAGCCACCCATCTTTATTTTTGATACAGAAATTGAGAAAACTTTTAAATTTAGAAACAAAGCACATAAATTTCTAATCATGGCTGATCAAAATCTGAATCAAAACCAAAATCAGGATCAAGCAGAAGGTAGAGAAGTAGGAAATGTGAGGAGGAGCATAAAAGATTTTTCCACACCACAAGATTATGTTCCTCCATGAGCTATCGCCTTACCTGAAACTGATGATGGTTTTAAAATAAAGTCTCACATGATTTCAATGTTTCCCTTGTTCCACGGTCTTTCCAATGAAAACCCGTATGATCACATTAATACTTTTGTTCATACATGCAGATCGATCAATACTAGAACTGCCTCGGAAGAGGTTGTTAAGTTGAGATTGTTTCCTTACTCTTTAATGGGTCAAGCACAAAATTGGCTTTACAGATTACGTTCTGGTTATATCAGTTCTTGGGGACAATTGCAAAGAGAATTTCTTGAAAGATTTTACTCTTCTTCAAAAACTAATGAATGTAGGAATCAATTAAATAATTTTTCTCAGTTATCTAGAGAGGCACTTCATGAGAGTTGGGACAGATTTGAAACCTTAACTTATGAATGTCCACACCACAGTATTCTAGATTGGCAATTAGCTCAGAATTTCTATCAAGGGTTAAATGAGCATAATCAAAGTTTGCTCGATTCAGCTTGTAATGGTTCACTTCTTAAAAAATCTCCAGAAGAAGCCACAGAATTGTTCATAAAATTGAGCAATAATTCACGAAAGCGTGCATCTTCATCTAAAGAAAGGAGAGAAAGTGTAGGTTCAAATGATTACAATTCCTTGACATTAAAGATTGAAAACCTAACTCTTGCTTTGGAAAAAATGGTTAAAAGGAAAGAATCATTGCATGTAGTTAATTCAAGTGAAGGTGTTCTTGCATCAAATCCCAATTCAATTTCAGAACAAGCTTGTGCTGCTTATAGATATCCCTGTAATTATGATCCATTCTCTAACACTTATAATCCAGGTACACGAGATCATCCAAATTTCCGGTGGGATCAGAATCGGGAAGATGTTCAACAACAAAGACCAAGGGGTTATCCTCCAGGATTTCATTCAGTTCCACAAGGACAGGTACCTACGAGCTCTAATTCAGGTTCCAATTCTTATGGGACTACTTTTGAAGAACAGGTTTTGAAAAAGCTTCACAGTTGGAAACCAACTATGCAACTGGTAAGTACACATACAAAGGCAATTGCCAACTTGGAAAGACAAATTGGGCAATTAGCTAACACAATTCAGAAAAGGGAAGAAGGAACACTCCCTGCCCAATCAGATGGAAACCCAAAAGGTAAGGCCCATGTAGCATCTACAAGTCAAATAGTGGAGGATCTTTAAGCTATCACTACATTGCGAAGTGGTAAGAAAGTTGATAACAATGTAAGTGTCGAAGCTTACGAAAAATGCAAGACTTGCAAAGCAAAAAGCCAAGTCTCAAGTTACTGTTGATTCATCAAAAGAAACTGCAAATGAACCTGAAACTTTTATTTCACATGAAAATATTCCATTGACACTGAGTCCCAAGGCACCCTTTCCACATGCATTAGGTAATTCACCTAATAAAGATTCAAAGAGGGAAGAAATGCTTGAAACCTTTAAGCAAGTGAAAATCAATTTACCTCTGTTAGAAATCATCAGGCAAATTCCTGCTTATGCAAAGTTTCTTAAGGATTTATGCACTCAGAAAAGGAAGAATTCAGCTTTGATATCAAACAAAGTAAGATTGACTGAAAATGTAAGCAGCATTCTTACAGCAAGGCCTCTATTCATATATTTCTTTTTCGATTCGAAGCTGATTTAACACATCACATAAGCAAAAGAGGTCGGAATTCGTGTAACTCAGGAAATTGGACAAAACCATTTTGGAATGAAGTGGGACTTCCTTTTGTTTGAAAGAACTTCCTTATGTCTTATGTTAACAAAGTGGGAGCTACTATTGGAATTTCCCATTGCTGTTGTAGTATGCTCTGGCTAGTGTCAAAATGTCTGATTGTGAATGAGCGACTCGTTTTGGTACTATTATTTTCTTACTTCCTATGTAGGCTTATCGGCGAGCTAAACTAATCATTGGATACTCCAAACTCATGTTCCACCAAAATTGAAAGATCCAAGAGCATTTACCATTCCTTGCTATATTGGGAATCATTGTGTAGATCGTGCCCTTCTTGATTTAGGAGCTAGTGTGAATCTTCTTCCCATTAATCTTTTTGAGCAGTTAGATATAGGAAAATTGAAACCTACTCCTGTCACCCTTCAACTGGCTGATAGATCACTTAGAATTCCTAGGGGTATGATTGAAGATGTGTTGATAAAGGTTGATGAATTTTATTTTCCTGTAGATTTTGTTGTGCTAGATATGGAACCAGGAGAAATTCAAAAGTTTCAAACTCCAGTTATACTAGGGAGACCATTTTTAGCAACAGCTAATGCAAAAATTCACTGTGCAACTGGAGAATTGGAATTTACATTTGGAGATATTAAGGTAAAGCTGAATGTTGCTAATGCTGCTAGGTTTGCAGATGGAGATGATGGTCTTGAATGTTTTATTCTTGATAAGATTGATCCATTAATTGAAGAATATTTCCTTAGTCTTATGCAAAAAGATTTTTTGGAAAATGCTTTGAATAATGATGAGGGTAAAGTGCACTAGACCCCCTTATACTTTAGCGAAAGTGTACAACACCCCCTTATAGTTCAAAAACTCCCTGAACTAGTCCCTATGTTTTTTAAAAGTGCACAACACCCCCTACCAGGGGCGAAGCCAGGAATTTTTGTCAGTGGGGGCTAAAATTTATAATTTTTGAACTATACAAGTATTTTTTTCAAAAAATACATAAGATTTTAACGTTTTTATGGGCCAGTGGGGGCTAAAATCCATAATTTTTGAATTGTACGAGTACTTTTATTTTTCAGTGGGGGCTAATTAATTTTTTTTAACTAAAAATACATAGATATCTAATTTTTTTTCAAAAAATACATAAAAATTTTAACATTTTTATGGGTCAGTGAGGGCTAAAATTCATAATTTTTTAACTATACTAGTACTTTTATTTTTCAGTGGTGGTTAATTAATTTTTTTTAAACTAAAAATGCATAAATATCTAATTTTTTTTTAAAAAAATACATAGAAATTTTAACAATTTTTATGGGTCAGTGGGGGCTGCAGCCCCCACTGGCCCCAATATAGCTCCGCCAGTGCCCCCTACAGTTATAAAATCTGTCATATTTAACGAATTTTGTAAAAAAGACGTAAATATCCTCATTTTTTTCATTTCTCTCTTTTGCCATTTCTTCTTTTGTTTAGGCCAAAAAAATGGTAATTTGGTCAATTCATATAATTATTTAATGAATAAATTCGTTAAAATTTTTTTAAAAAAATCTCACTTAACGCGTGTGAAATACACTCTCCGTTAAATTTAACGAATTTTTTAACGGTATGGGGTGTTGTGCACTTTTGAAAAACTACAAGGACTAACTCAGGGGGTTTTTAAACTATAAGGGGTGTTGTGCACTTTCGCTAAAGTACAAGAGGGTCTGATGCACTTCACCCTAATGATGAAGTAGTGTTGAGTAGGTTTGAGGAGGAATCTGATGAATCTTTAGAAAACAATTGAAGATTTGATGAAAAATTTCAGATTTGTGCAATAGAACCATCTTTGACTCTTTCTAAAGAACCCATGCTTCCTTCTATACAATCTCCTCCTGAGTTGGAACTTAAGCAACTTCCTAGTCATCTCAAGTATGTTTTTCTAGGGGCAGATCAAACACTTCCAGTTATTATAGCTTCTAACCTTTCTTTGGAGAAGGAAGCTAAACTTGTAGATGTGTTGTCTAAGAATAAGGAAGTATTAGGCTGGACTGTTGTAGACCTTAAAGGAATAGATCCCTCTTTTTGCATGCATAAGATTAAATTGGAAGATGGAGCCAAGACATCTAGAGAGATGCAACGTAAGCTGAACCCGAACATGAAGGAAGTTGTAAAAAAGGAAATAGTGAAGTTGTTAGATGCAGGTATCATTTATCCTATTTCGGATAGTAAATGGGTTAGTCCTATACAGGTTGTACCTAAGAAATCAGGAATCAATGTGGTGACAAGTGATAAAGGTGAATTGGTACCTACCCACACCACAACTGGATGGCATGTGTATATTGATTATAGGAAACTCAATGCTGCAACAAGAAATGATCATTTTCCTTTACCATTCATTGATCAAATTTTGGACAGGTTGGCAGGACAAGGTTATTACTATTTTCTTGACGGGTACTCGGGATACAATCAAATCCCTGTGGACCCTGAAGATCAGGAAAAGACAACTTTTACATGTCCTTTTGGCACATTTACTTATAGAAGAATGTCTTTTGGCCTTTGTAATGCACCAGCCACTTTCCAACGCTGCATGATGTCTATTTTCACTGATATGATGGATGAATTTGTTGAAGTCTTCATGGATGACTTTTCTATCTTTGGCTCTTCATTTGACACTTGTTTGAATAATCTTTCTTTGGTGTTGAAAAGATGTCAGGAATCTAATCTCATACTTAGCTGGGAGAAAAGTCATTTCATGGTTCAAGAAGGAATTGTTCTCGGACACATTATATCCAAGGAAAGAGTTCGGGTTGATAAAGCTAAGGTTAATATTATTTCTAATTTGCCCCCTCCAACAACTGTTAAACAGGTGAGATCGTTTCTTGTACATGCTGATTTCTACTGACGATTTATAAAGGATTTTAGTAAAATTGCTAGACCTTTATCAAATTTGTTGGCACAGGATACTCCATTTCAGTTTGATGAAAAATGTGTTACTGCTTTTGAAATACTGAAAAATGCACTTTCCACTGCTCCAATGATTCAACCACCAGACTACTCTCTTCCTTTTGAAATTATGTGTGATACTTCAGATTATGCCATAGGAGCTGTATTAGGTCAACGCAAGGATCGTGTTCCTTGTGTGATCTATTACGCCAGCTGAACTTTGGATGATGCCCAGAAAAACTATACAACCACAGAAAAAGAATTGCTTGCTGTAGTTTTTGCATTAGAAAAGTTTCGGTCTTATGTGTTAGGGTAAAAAATAATCATTTATTCTGACCACTCAGCATTGAGATACCTGTTAGAAAAGAAAGATGCTAAACCTAGGCTTATTCGATGGTTGTTATTAATTCAAGAATTTGATTTAACAATCAAAGATAAGAAAGGTCGAGAAAATGTTGTTGCTGATCACTTGTCAAGGATTGTAACTCAGGAAACAGAAAATGAATTACCCTTGAGAGATACATTTCCTGATGAACAGTTAATGTTAATTTCTGCTCCTAAACTTCCTTGGTATGCTCATATTGTGAATTATCTTGCAGTTGGTAAAATACCCAAGGAGTGGAACAAGGCTGAGAGAGACCGATTTTTCTCAATTACAAAGCATTATTTCTGGGAGGATCCTCATTTGTTCCGTATTTGTTCTGATCAAATTATTCGTAGGTGTGTACCCGAGTCTGAACAGCTAAGTATCATGTCATTTTGTCATTCGCAAAAATGTGGAGGACACTTTGGAGGACGACGAACAGCTATCAAAGTGCTGCAAAGTGGGTTTTATTGACCCACATTAATCTAGGATGCTCATGAGTTTTGCAAAGCATGTGAAAGATGCCAAAAGACAGGTAAGATAGGAAAAAGGGATATGATGCCCTTAAATCCCATCGTGGTTTGTGAACTTTTTGATGTTTGGGGTATTGATTTCATGGATCCTTTCCCCATCTCCTTTGGTTTTCAATACATTTTGGTTGGTGTTGATTATGTCTCTAAATGGATTGAAGCAATTGCAACTAGGACTAATGATCACACTGTCGTGATGAAATTCATAAAAGAAAACATTTTCTGTAGGTTTGGAATTCCACGAGCCATCATTAGTGACGGTAGAAGTCATTTCATTCACCGAACTTTTGAAAAATTGTTGAAGAAATACTCATTCATTCATAAGGTTGCAACTCCATATCACCCACAAACTAGTGGACAGGTTGAGGTTTCTAATAGGAAAATTAAATCAATCATTGAAAAGACAGTTAGACCTGATAGGAAGGATTGGTCCACTCGATTGAATGATGCACTTTGGGCATATAGCACTGCATATAAAACTCTCATAGGAATGTCACCTTTTCGTTTAGTTTTTGGAAAAACATGTCATTTACCTGTTGAGTTACAACATAAGGCTTACTGGGCAATTAGAACTGTGAATTTTGACTTGCAGAAAGCTGGTGAAAATAGGTTGTTCCATCTAAATGAACTTGAAGAGATGCGTTTAGAAGCATACGAGAATGCCAAGATTTACAGTGAGAAAATGAAGAGAACACATGATAAAATGATTATTCGGAAGTCATTTATTCCTGGAGAAGATGTGTGGTTATTAATTCTAAGTTACGATTGTTTCCAGGAAAATTGAGGTCCATATGGGATGGACCATTTAAGATTGAACAAGTTTTTCCGTCAGGGGTTGTAAAGATAAAAGATAAAACAAATGGGAAAACTATGTTTGTAAATGGACAAAGACTTAAACCAGCGATCCAGCTAAAGAATTGGGGTGAATAGTCAATTGAACTTAAGAATCCAATCCCTGCAGAGTAGCAATTTCAAAGTAATTATGTCTGGCTGAAGACGTTAAACGTAGCGCTCCTAAGAGGCAACCTAGGATTTATTTATTTATTTCTTTCTTTCTTTCTTTCGTACCAAATAAGTCTTTCTCCAGCTTAATGTAGTTTGGGTCTAAACCCTAAGAAGCACTCATTCAGGTATTTTTGTCATGATACTAGTGGTCACTGTATGTTTCTGTGTGCGGTTGACTGATCAGTGCAACTCTGTCTAACAGTACTTGCCACTCCACCAGTTTAATGTAGTTTAGGGTATGTTTGGGCATTACTTGATAAGGTAGTTAGGAATGAGAGTATTCACCAGAAGGTATTGTCTGTAACGTAAAACCCCACTGTCTTGCTCTTGATTCTGTGGAACTGGTTGTGGCCCCATGTGAGTGCCGAAGGAAAGTACTAGATGGCGTGAACACATAAACCTCTAGAAGAGCTAGTCCCTTGATTTTAATATATTATTTAAAAAAAAAAAAAAATTGCCCGAAGGCGTTAAACTACGGCACTTAACTGTGTGTGCATGTCTTGTTGGCTGACATTAAATGGTTCCAGTGCCCATTCCCGGTTAGAAGGAAAAACTCTGACAATTTATGTGACGCACTCATCCTAAATGGGTGGGAGGATGGGTACACAGTGGCAACATTCGGTAGTGACTGTCTGAGGATAAAACTGGGTGTTGTTTGTACTAGGACGTGTGCCTCACATGAACCCAAGTGATCTTTGGGTAATCTAGGATCTTGTGGAAGTAACATTCCAAGGTTCATCCTAGATGTAGTCATTTGGTTACCAATTAGATTTAAATTGGCGTTAACTTCAACGTTAGGAGGTCTTTTTTCACCGTTATAGAAATAGTTGCTCTCATGGTATTTGAGAGAAAGATAACTAATACCATTCTGAGGGGCATGTGATACATGATTCATCACTTCTGCTTCGGCCAGTTCTTACGCTATGGCGGGTAGATTTACTATCCAGATTTTAATGCCATTTATTTGGTGTTCGAATGTGGTTTACTTTGCTGCATAGGTATAAAACTGAAATAGGGTTGAGATCCTATTTTTGCATTTCCCAGGCTTCTTTTTTGTGTGAGACCATCTTAAGGGTGAATTCTAATATGTTTGCATTTTCTTGTCATTATGTGTGCTTGTTTTAATTTACATCTATTTAAAAAAAAATGTGTTTAAAAAAAAATATAAAAAAAAGTGGGGGATCGGTAAAAGGGGTTTTTACCCTAATCTTTCTTTCCTTCATTCTTTTTTCTCTTCACCGCCGACACCACAATCTTTCTCACACAACAATTGCAATTTTCTCTCAATCTCCCAAACTTGTTTCATCAACTTAAAATGACCGACCAAGTTTTGCTTCTTATTGTGGCCATTTTTGTCTTATTCTTCTTCTTGTACATTTTCCTCATCTATCTTGTGATTAGGATGGGACGAATCCACAAAGGAAGAAAATATTTTTAGTTTTTAGGCTTATGTAATAAGTTGTGTTTTTTTTTTTGTTTGTTTTGTTGAAAAAAAAACGAAAAAAAGGGCGACCGAACGGTTTTAAAAACCCTAACCCTACCATTTTTTTTATCTCCTCCTTGCCGCCGCCATCTCCTACCTTTCTCCCCACAAAACTTCTCCGTCTTCAGTTTTTTTTTTTTTTGTTAAAATTTCCACAAATATGGTGTTGTTTGAAAGTCTCACGGCAGAGGAGTCGTTGCTTGTGGTTCTTGGTGTTATTATTGTGATTTTTCTTTATTTGGCTTGGGTAGTTCATCATGAACTGCCCAGTTCTTGGGAAAAGAGAAGGAAGTGGGCTTATAATATAAGTAGTCGTTTTGTTATTGTATTTGTTAAGTTAATGTACCGTTTCCATTTTCATGAATAAAATTTGAGAGTTTTATTTTTATGGTTTTTAGTATGGTAATCTGTTTTTTATTGTGGTTATTTACCTAATATATACACTAATTTTGTTTTGATGTTGAATCTAGTATATATAAAAAAAAAAAAAAAAACCAAAAAAAAAAAAAAAAACAAGCCGAAGGGATAAAAAAATGGAGTGTGGATGTTTGATAATGATTTGTTGAAACTGGGGATGTAGATCTGGCCAATGTCCGAACTCCCTCACATGCGGGCCTAAAAAAAAAAAAACTATTTGGATTTAGTTCTTCTGAATATTTGATCTAAGGGTTTAATTTTTTATATGTCTCGAGAATATCTTTAGTTAATCTTATCACTACGGTCTTCTAACGATTTTGGTAATCTGGTATGGCTTCAACCCTCTCTGCATAAGTTTCAGCAACTGTTATGGCTATACATTCATTAGTGTATATATTCTGAGTCTCCTCCAATGCATTTGTTAGCAAACCGTTAAAGGAGATTTATTGTATATATTTTAATTTGGTTTGTTAAATTTCTTTTTTTTTTAAAAAAAAAAAAACTTTGAAAAAAAATGGTGTTTGCTTTATTTTGTGTGATTTAGATTGTGTTTAACTAAAATTTTCATTTAAAAAAAAAATCATAAAAAATTTTCGTCCTTGCGAAACCACATTGTATATATCATTCAGTTTAAGTTTCATTTTGGATCACTTTTATTTTTATCCTTATAGCTAACGTTGGTGTTTGGAGCTTTTAATGACAAATCTTTTTTCAGAACCATTTTAGGAACAATGCTTGGAATTTTTATCAGGTTGTATCTTTTTAATTTGCAATGCATTGCATCACTTTCTTATATTGAGAGTAATGTAAGGTTCGGGTTTGAGGAGGAACAAATAGTTGATACCACCTGCTAAAAAAAATTTTCAAAATTTTAAAATTTCATTTTTCATTTTTCGTGCTTCATTTATTCAAGATAATTAAAGTTGAGTAGTCAAGTGTTGAAATATGGTTGGATTTTGATAAAATATTTGAATTAACTGTGAAATTTGGAATGGAAAAATGATTAACCACTAGAGTTGAGTTTGTATCTAGATTTTTTTTGAAACCTTGTTAACTATTATTACATCTCAATAACGTCACATGATTTAATTAGAGGTTTTTGATTAATTATCAAAAAATGAGTAGATTGAGGTGTTTTCAATGTGAGATGTTATGTTTTATTAAAATTTGACTTATTTTTTTAGATCGGTATACTCCTTTGAAAAAAAACAAAAAAAAAAACAAAAAAAAAACAAAACAAAAATGTGAAGATGACTCGCTCAACATCATTCAAATATCAAAATTGTTGATTCAACAAAAAGAGGCAGAAAAGAAGTCCATAACAAATGCTTTCTTCCAATCATTTTTGAGCATTTTTGTTATGAAAAAGTTATCAATCCAAATCCTGCCAGACAAGCCTTCTTTCACCAAATACAATTCAACCAATGAAAGGCAAAATTTCAGAAATCAGTGAGTCAACCAACATCTATCATCCGAGTCATCTATATATATATATATATATAAAGAAAAAAAAAAGAAAAAAAATCGAAGGGAGTACTACATGATTTGGAAGGTAGTTGAGTTTTAACATTTCATGACTATCCAAAGAAAATATTTTTGATTTTATAAATTTTGCGTGATTAATTTTCTTACCTCTTAATTGAGTTACAAGTGCTTAAAAAGGCTCAAAAGATTTTTTGTAATTAAGTTGGTTTTTATTCTTCTAGATACAAAATGATTTCTTGGGGTAAAATTATTTAGAAGACAAATTCACAGTTAAGCTGGTGTTTTATAAAATCTAATTGTATGAATACATTGATTGCTTGGATTTATTATTTTTGAATCTATGAAGTACTTAATGCTTTTGCTTGAGGACAAGTAAAGAATGGGTTTGAGGAGGTTGATAAATCTATATTTTTCATAATTTTAACCCATTGAATCATGTATATTGCATTATTATTTCAAGCTTAATTGTATATTTTACACAAATTTAGTGCAATATAGGTTCTGAAGAAGAAATAGCAAAAATGGCCACAAAAGCCAACACTTGAACAAGAAGTTTAGCACAATACTAAAGGAAGAAGGTCGAGCGACTTTGACATGAGCAAATCGAGATTGAATTTGGCCAAACGGAGTGCGAAAACGAATTCAGGATGCTAAAAAACCTTGAAGAAGCTTTGGTCAACTTTCGGTCAACGCATGAATAGTAAAGTCAACGATCAACGCATGAATAGTAAAAGTCAATGTGTGAACAGAGATCGATTGAGCATGAATAGTAAAAGTCAATGCATGAATAGTAAAGTCAACGATCAACGGATGAATAGTAAAATTAGTGCGTGAATAGTAAATTTTGATGACATCACGCTGACACAATGATGACCTAGGCGATGACATCACGCTGACACAATAATGACCTAGGCGCTGACGTTATGCTGACACAATGATGACACCACGGTGTGAATAGTACCCGTAAATAGTGCCAAAATTGTCGTATAAATACACTCATTTCATTTTTCTTGTATCATTTTTCTCTTATTAACATATATTGTGCTACTCTAGTATTTGTGAAGTGAGTTTTGAGTGTTTTAATTATTATTCTTAGTTTTGTGCAAAGTTTTAATCCCGATGGGAGGGTCTAGTGAGCTATCAACATACCGACATCATAACGGTCTACCGAAATCCATACAACACGATAAGTATTCTTTTATTTCGGTTTACGTTATAATTTCTTGTACTTTAATGTTTATCATGACACACTAGACCCGAGATTCGGGGTGGTATATGTGAGGTTATTCTTGTACATATGTTTTGATTCAGATTTATTAAAGTCTCGTATTTTTGTTTTTAAATATTCTTTTATTAATTATACGTATACTTGTAGTTATGTTATATTTAATTAAAAGTACATATACGCCCGGTTTTGTAAACCAGTGGCAATACGAGACTAACTCGGATGGATTATAGTCTGGTTGTACCGATACCTCTAGGTTACATAAGTGAAAGATTAATTGAGAGATTGGATATTGTTAGGTTGTACCAACACCTCCAGTCTTGCTAATTAATTAATCTTCTCACTTATGTAATTAAAGGCTCATTTCAGTAGTGGGAGCTTGTAGCCCTATTTCTGAAGGACTTAACTTTAAATCTGAATCAATAACTTTGTACTTGCATATACCGAGCTATTACCACCCTGAATCATTAACCCTTTAGATTTTTAGTGTTGAGTGTTGTGATTCTTTAATTTAGTACTTTTGATTAATTCACTTTTGGACCTTGTTACTACTGTATCTTTGGACATTTTGTGGATATCTCTTGGACTTAATTTTTCGTACTTCCGTACTTCTGTACTTTTGGACTTTTGGACTTAATCAAACTTATTCGTGATAGGAAATAGTCAAACAATTCTAAATTAAGGACTTAACTTAACTTGATAACCCAATCTCCGTGGATCAACCCTCTACTTACCACAGCTAGAGGTAATTCAAGGTAAACAATATTTTCAATCAGTTAACCTTACTATTTTTGAGCGCAAAACGACGCGATCAGCTTATGAATGATTACTTTGTTGATCACCCTTTGTATCCTACTTCTGAATTCACAAATAGGTTTCAGATGAGGCTCGAATTGTTTCTCAAAACTATGGGAGAAATTGTGCATTTCGACAATTACTTCAAACAAAAACCAGATGCATCCGGAAAGCAAGGTTTCTTACCACATGTGAAAATGATGGCTGCACTTCGTATGCTTGCCTACAGAAATCCTGCTGATGTGAATGATGATTATTTGAAAATTGCAGAAACTACATCTTTACAGGCGATAAAGAAATTTTGTCGTGTTGTCAACGCAGTATATGGAGACGAGTATCTTCGACGACCTAATAATGCAAACATGGTTAGGCTACTTAAAAAAGCCAATCAACGGAGTATAAGCGTCGAGCGTCATTCACCTAAAAAACAATTCAACAAATTAATAAAAATTAATTTTGAATTTTTTTGGATATTATATAACATCTACAATATAAAACTAATAATATCTGAAAAACTCACATTGTCAATGGCATTTTCTCCGCTCTTTGGTCTCAAATGTACTTGAGTAATACACTCCGCAAATCTTGTACAATTTTGGTTTATGGGCGACCATCGGCATTTAAGACTTTTGGATGTCCTTTTTTTAGTTGGATAGTTCGGGGGGTAGAACTTTTCAAAATTTTCAAAAATTTTGTTCCACATTGTTGTTATTATTTGGTCTCGCCCAATAATAGGATCTTCACTGATTGCGATAAAAGCCCGACATAAAGCAATATCTTCTTGGAGAGTGAAATTGCGACCCTTCGAAGTACTATCGGTATATTCCATACATTTCAAAAAAGAAAATACAATAGTTAGCAAAATTAAGTGAAAAATTAAACTATTTAAACAATAAAATACCACTAAAAAATAAATTTACAAAGTCTACTAGTTGAATTATAATTAGTTTTAATTTGGATGAATTTTTAATTAAAATTGACCCAAACTATTAAATTTTTTTTAAAAAGCCTAAAAGAAAATTTTCCAAATAGGTTGAATTTCAATGTAAATTTAATCATGGTTTAAATTTTAAATAGAATTTACCTAAATTCTTTTAAAAATAATAATAAAAAAAAAACTGAACAAAAATTGAATTCCAAAAATATTAAAATTTATCCCAACCTTTAAAAAAAAAAAATCAAATTACAAACCCTACATATAAAACCATCCCTTCCCCCATTTTTTTTCTTTCACCTGCCGCCCACTCCCCTCTCTCCCCACCAGCCCGCCTGCAAATCTCCACGTCCCTTCCCCTCTGCCCTTTTTCCTTCCCCACCTACACCTCACCCCAACCCACCCCACCCCACCTCCCCGCTGTACACCCACTTCCCCACTTCCCATCTTTTTCCCCACCCAACCCCACGGTATACCTCCCCTCTGTACACCCCTTTCCCATCCCCCCCCCCCTCCCCCCACCCCACCCCACCCCACCCCACCCCACATCCCCGACATATACCCCTCTTTCCCCACTGCCTTTCCTCTCCCCACCATCCCTGATGCATCATATATATATATATATATATATATATATATATATATATATATATATATATATTTTTTTTTTTTTTTTTTTTTTGCAGTTGGTTCGATTGTTTTGTGTGTATATATATATATTTTTAGTTGATATATATTTGCAAAAAGGGATAGATCTTGAGCATGAATCTTTTTTTTTTTTTTTTGACAGCTGAAAAGTTTTTTTGGGTTGTTTGGGTATATTTGCTTGAATGGATAAATTGTTGAAGTTGGGGTGTTGGATTTTTTTGCTTGAATATATAGAAAATCCAACACCCCAACGGCTATATTTTTTTGAACATTCAAGCTGAAGAATGCAACGGCTGTTTTTTTTTTTTTTTTTGCAGTGTCTGTACTTTTTTTTTAAAGTCAGATCTAACATCTTGGAAGAGACCATGTGGGCTGTAAAATTATTTATTTTTTTTCTCGGGGCTCTATTTTTATTAAAATTTGTTAAATTTGACACAAAAGTAGCAACTTGGGGCTCTATAATAACCACTGGTGTTGTATTTTTACTTCAAAAAACTCTATATTTATAAAATTATAATTATCGTATTTTAGAAATTCTACTGAGTTTGGCCTAACAGTGAAAGTGGACAGAGATGAATTATATGATTCAAGTTTTTGACAAGACGAAGGAGCGTTGCATTTAGGTGGTCATGTTCGCTGTCATGGTTTCCCTTCGGGGCCAGTGTGTGCTCCATGTTCCGACAAGCCATGTGCTGAAAATAAAAATAGAAATGAAGAAAATATTAAAGAAAAAGACAAACTTACCCTTATAACTTGGCAATTTGTTGACTGTCTTATTACATTGCATGGAGATCAGTGGTAAAATTTTTTTTTTTTTTTTTTTTCTGGAAGCAAGCAGATATATTATAAATCAAAAATATTTACATATATTTGTATACGTTCATTAGTAAACATGATCCTCAATAAGTGGTTAATTTTAATACTTCGTCGGGGACTAATGTTTTAGTTCATGGAGAAAATTAATGAATTTATCACTAGGTATTTCTTTTAGTGGTATGATTTTTGTTGTGTGTGAAAAATTCTAAAATCGATTTTCAATAAGTATAACATCTCTTGTATGTGATGTAATATTAATATGTTAGACCTCCTTTTATAAAAATAAAAAAAAAATTAATGACTTTAACCTTTCTTGTTTGTGATTTTTTTTTAAAGAAAATGAGGAGCAAGGTAATCTTTCATTGGCTCTCTCAATTTTTAAGAATTAAAGAAATTACTAATTAATACTCTAGAGGTGCAATGTAGAAAAGTGAACTTTGCGTACAGTAGTGGTAGCATATAAATGCTTTTATGAACAACGAAAAATACTAATTTTTTAACATAGATATGTTGCAATATTATGCCATGAAATAACAAAAGTTAATACTTGTAGTCGCTTACTTTTAAAATTTACTTTTTAGTCCTTGAATTATAATTGTTGAGAACTTTTAGTCATTTGAGTTTTAAAATGAATCTTTTAGTCTCTAAAATTATATCAGAAAGACACCATTAGTCCCAGATACCAATTTCATACAGGATTAACAATATTTCACTTATATAACTTCAATAACTAAAAAGTTCGCTTTAAAAGTTAAGGAATTAAAAGTTCTTAAAGACCATAGTCCAAAGACTAAAAAGTTCATTTTAAAAGTTAAGGAATTAAAAGTTCTCAACGGCCATAGTATAAGGATTATGACAAGTATTAACCCAAATAACAACTATAAACTGACTGGCTATACTTAATTACTAACAACAAAATATCACAATATTGTTGGGAAATTTGATTATTCTCAATCCTAGAACGAGCACATAAATATGCGACATATACATTTTTAACATGTTTTCTTTATTTCAATTCACCTATGTCTACCAAGTAAATTACTCAAAACATCACAAACTGGCTTCATATTATATTAAAGAGAAATGTTATATATCACTTTAATTTTCACACTTAAATATTACTTTATATGTGTATGCATAGTTGACATACTAAAAAAAAAAAAAATTATTATTTTAACATGTTAACTAAACATCTATATAAAAAGTAATCTCTTAATGTGAAAATTAAAATAGAATATAACAATGTGATATACTCAACCACCCCCAAACTCTTTTTACATGAATATTTTGTCACATATTTTGTGGAGTTTATGGGATGTCTCACTCTCTTCTTGGGATTACCTACCTCTCTCTAATTTTTTTTTTTTTTTTTTTTGGTTTTTGGTAAGAGGTGCCTCTCTCTTATGAAACTATCTCTTTCTTCCTATTTTTGTGACTTGATCGGACCCCTTGGCGACGATCTCGGATCTCCCAAGTAATCATGCTATATCCCTTTCCCCAACCACCTTTATAACGAAGGAATGGGGCCATTTTTTCGATAGGAAAAGGAACATCCGGGTCCCGGTCCTTTTTCCCTTATCTCAAATAGATCTTTATGTTTTTAAAAATATCTTGAAAGATTCTTCATTAAAAAGTAATTTAGTTCTTTTAATAATAATTAAATAAAAAAAATTAGTAGTAAAAGTTTAATAAATTATAAACACCTAAAACGAAAAAATAATTAATAATTAATCTCATAAATTTTAATAAATTATACACACACAAAAAAAAAACCAATACAAACCCCACTGCCTTATTTCTCAGCACAAGCAGCCAAAAGGAAATGATAGGAGTAGGGAAAAAGAAAACGAAAATCAAAAATAATTCGAGGCCATTTTTTTTTATTTTTGTGAATAAATCTTATAATAATGCAAAAAAAAAAACTAAAAAAAAAGAGAGAAGACAACTTCGGTGTAATGTTTCAAAAAAGTTTTCTTTTTAATTTTCTTTAAAAGTAAAAAATAATTTTGGTAATAATTAATGAGAATTATACTTCAAAACTGATGAATATTTATTTTGGTATCTTTTAAGTTAAAAATAGTGAATTTTATGTATTTTTTTCATGAATAATGTTATTTTTTGGGTCATGAGATTCTAAAAATATCAAAAAATAAAAAAATTTATTTTTTAAAACCTCTATTGAGGATAGCCTTAAACTTTTACTACCAAATTTTTATTTTTTTATTTAATTATTATTAAAATGACTAAATTATCCCTTAATGAATAACTTCTCAAAATATTTTTAAGATTTGAAGGACCTGTTTGAGACAAAAGAAAAAGTACAAGGACCTAGATGTAGCCAATATTTGGCTAACGATGATATTCTAACCAAAAAAAACCAAAGATATTGCGATCTGATATCATGCTTAAGATATTATGTGCAAGACAAAATGACAACAAAATAGTACGAAAATCGCGAGGAGCCAAACGGAATCTATGCTCTGCGGCCATCTTTTTAAATTCATTTTTTTGATATGGGACCATATGAAATTTGGGAATAAATTTATTTATAATGTCATTTATAAATAAAATTTAATGGTAATGAATTTATTATATAACTTTATAAAATAATTTTAATGATTTACAATATAGACTTTCTTTCATTATAAGTTAAGATTCGAATTTTATCCTAGTTACTTGTGTCTCCAAGTGACAAAGAGATAAAATTTTAATCATTCATGTCGTATTGATGGGATTAGTCTAAAGGCAACTGTTGAAACTTAACTGATAGAGCGTATATGATATTTCTAGATTCCATTCTTTACTCTCTCTCTATATATATATATAATTTTACGCAATAATAATATCGATTTATTCATTTGTCAACAAATATAATAAATAAACTAACTTATTCTTCTACACTGTATACTTGTAACCATACTTGAAAAAACTTTAAACCATATCTTTATGATGAGTTAAATCAAATCCTTTTACCAAGGAATCAATGGGCATCGTTCCTTTTGTTTGTTTTCCCTTTTCAGTGGCAGACAAAAATTAGTCTGAGCACTTCGACAATTGAAATCATTATATACGAAGGAAAATCTAACAGATGAGAAAATGTTAAGGAAAGAAAAAACAACAAATTGCAAGAACAGGGAAAGAAAAAACAACAAATTGCAAGAACAAAATATTATCCAATGTCTAATTAGAGAAATTTCAACAGAGACGATGTGAGTTGATTTGAGGACCTTAGATGGGATTTCGGATCCATAATTCAAAGGCCTCAACCATGATTGGGGGACTCAATTATCCAAAGGTATCTAATCATAAATAATAAATAATATAATAAATTCATCTTTAAAAACTTAACTTTTTAGATGAGATACTAACTTAATATGGTATTAAAAATTAGGTCATGAATTCAAGTCTCATTGTCACATATTTAAAAATATAAAAATTGTTTTCGTGAAAGGCTCAAAAACAAATCTCGCCTATACATGTTAGACGTGTTGAAAATAATAGATAATGCAATAAACTCTTTTTTAAAAGTTTAAACTTTTAATGGTTGTGATTTCCTAATAAAAGGATTTGATTTAGTCAATTACAAGGCTTTGATTTAGGCTCCGTTTGTTTGCTGTAAAATAATTTGTTAGGAAAAAATATTTTTCCGGAAAATAGATTACTGGAAAATATTTTTTGGTGTTTAGATGTATCGTGCATTCCGTAAAATATTTTCTTCTCCAAAAGGCCGGTAAAATATTTTACAAAATTTTGTACTAGCTGCAATTGTTGATCGGAAAATATTTTACGGTTGACTAATTTTACGGTGTTACCAAACACCGTAAAATTTAGAAAAAGCAGCTGTAATTTTTTACCATAAAATATTTTACGATTGATTAATTTTCTGATATTATTAAACACTGTAAAATTCAGAAAATATTTTTTGGAAAAATATTTTACAGCAAACAAATGGAGCCTTAAATGATAGTTTTGTCTTTAACGCTTTTTAACTATAGTTATAATACGAAGATCAATTTAGTCCATTGATTATATTTATTGACAAGTGATATAAATCGGAATTGTTACCAAGTGAAATTGTAAAAGAGTGTATCGCAGAGAAACTAAATTCGATATTTTGCAAACTTCTTGTGGACAAATGATTTGAGGGGCCTCAGCGACTATTAGCCAAACTTTTCTTATTGTAATGAGTGGTAGAAAAGTAATAGAAAAATGGAAACGACAAAAAGGTCACTATCCACGACGATTTTTTTTTTTTTTTTTTTTTTTGGGGTCATTATCCACGACGAATGAAGATGTCCTTTAGCAACGCAAAAATGATGTTAATAGTAAGGCTAGGTTTATCCGGCAACAGTACAATTTTACGCCTCCATGCAATTAAGAAAAAAAAAATGTAAAAATGATGTTGTACCGAGACAAACAATGAGTAATTTTTTAGTTAGTCGTACTGATTATTAGCTGACTCACATATAAATAGATCCTATAATATGTAGGGACCATTCCATGTATCTAGTTCTGATCGTCCGTTGTAATTTTAATTTAACGACTAATAAGTTAATTAAAGTAATAATAAAATCATATTTAATATTAATGAATAATAATTAATTAAATAACTTATTAATTTGATATTTTTTATTTATTAAATATTATTTAATTATTTATCTAATCTTATAAATCAAGAATAATTAATTGATCAATTATTATTAATTTATGAAATTATTAATTAATTAATTTATTTATTATCTATTAATTAATTTTTTTATTAATTAAATGTTTTAAAATTTATTAATAAATTAATAATATAAAAATAAATTAATAATTTTATTTAATTTTTCATTATTACGTTCAAATACCAACAAATATTTTTTCTTAAAAATATTTTTACTAATAAATTATTTTACGGTAAACAAAGAGAGCCTTGAGTTCAATTAATTGCGCCAAAATATTAAAATTGGTGTTGATAGTAAAAAAAATTTAAATTATTATAAGTTAAATTTAAATTTTTTAAACAAATAATGTGAGACACGATATCACGGTCTACTCTCTTAATAAGAGAGGTCCTCATCTCGAGAGAGAAGACAAAATCACTGTCCTAAGACGAGTCCAAATTTTCGTCCGAACCTGTTTTAATACCATGTGTAACAACTCAAACTCAACTCAACTAAACTAGTGAAAATTCTTTGATGAACGTAGACTAATCATCAGCCGTAGAAGCAACAACCAAATTTGTTCTCCTCAATTAGTAGTCCAATACAAATGAGAACCGTATGCAAATTTGTACACACCATATGACAATGCATGATTGGTTCCAAATGACACAGAAAGGCCCACAACATAGATTGAGAGCCCCAAAAAAACTATTAAAAAAATAATAATAATAATAATAAAAAGAAGAATAGTTGAAATTGTTGAACACCACATATGCACACACGTCATTTATCATCCACCTTCGACCAAAACAAAACAAAAAAAAAAACAAAAAAACAAAAATTTATCATCCACCAACTTTGATCCTATCATTTACTTGTTGCCTATATAATTCCTTCAACATCGAAACTCGAAAACCTTACCCACCAACATCCACACACCATTCACACAAGTTATGGATTCTTCAGATCATGGAAGTTATCAGTCTATTCGACAAAGCAATGAAGCTGCTGCATCCATGTCATCTCAATTATCAGACAAGCACAACGAAGCAAGTGATGAGCTAGAGAGCATACTATCCAGCACGGATCAACCACTGTTCCAGCGTCTCCGATTAGCGGCATGGATCGAATTGAAGCTCCTCTTCTACCTCGCAGCCCCTGCTGTGGCTGTTTATATGATCAACTACCTCATGTCTATGTCCACTCAGATCTTCACTGGCCACCTTGGAAATCTTGAACTTGCTGCTTCTTCTTTAGGCAATAATGGCATCCAGATTTTCGCCTATGGTCTAATGGTAACTGATGATACGTGTGTGTTGAATATAATAAATAAATATAACAATTTCTGTTGGGAAAGCACAATATCAGAAGATCGAGATTTTTGAGCTTGTTCGTGCATCTCTAGTATTCTCAGAAGAGCCTGGACTCCAATCTTGAAAATCTCAGTGTATGATGTTGTGCTTCCAACAATTCTTCTATAAAAGTTAATTAGATTATTGTATTTATTTATTTTCTTCAACGATATGGCTCTTATCATTTCCATTTGTAAATTGTTGGATTTTGGGCTATGCTATTCAATCAATCTTCACTGATTTTTATGGTTTGTGTTTATAACAGTTGGGCATGGGAAGTGCAGTGGAAACACTATGTGGACAAGCATTTGGAGCCAAAAAATATGAAATGTTAGGCATTTATCTTCAAAGATCGACCATTCTCCTCACTTTAACAGGCCTGCTTCTTACTTTGGTCTACGTCTTCTCCGAAAAAATCCTCCTCTTCCTCGGCGAAGCACCCGATATTGCATCAGCCTCGGCGACATTTGTGTACGGCCTGATCCCTCAAATCTTTGCCTATGCTTTGAACTTTCCAATTCAAAAATTTCTACAAGCTCAGAGTATAGTGGCACCAAGTGCATACATATCAGCTGCCACATTAGTTTTTCATCTTGTTTTGAACTGGCTACTTGTGTTCAAAGTTGGGCTGGGATTGCTTGGTGCATCACTTGTGTTAAGCATCTCATGGTGGATAATTGTGGTGGCTCAATTTGTGTACATAGTGAAAAGTGAGAGATGTAAGAAGACATGGAAAGGGTTCTCTTTACAGGCTTTCTCTGGTCTTCCAGGGTTCTTCAAATTATCTGCAGCATCAGCGATCATGTTGTGTTTAGAGACTTGGTACTTTCAGATCATCATTTTGCTTGCTGGGCTGCTTGAAAATCCTGAATTGGCTTTGGATGCGCTCACTGTTTGGTAAGCCAATTTTTCTTTCCTTTTCTTTACATAGCAATAAAAGGAGTAAGGCTATGTTTGAAATTTTATTTTTGCATCTATAGAGCTTTAACGGTAAAACTTTGGTTAGTGTCTAGTTTTGTTAAGTTTTTAAAAATTTTAAGGGCAATGTTAGATTTTAAAAGATATAGGGGATATATTTGAAGGAAAAAAAAAAAAAAAAAAACCTTCTCACATTATATAAAAATAAATTCATAAAAATGTCTTTTGAAAAGATCTAATTTAAAAGTTCTTGCTTTTTAGTTTTTTTCATCTTTAATTTTTACCTAAAAATACTAAAATAGGTCAAATAAATTATTTTTAAATTCTAAAATTTACAGAAAGCGAAAGCGTTTCTAAATATTTAAAAATCAAATCAAAAAGTGTCTAAAACATTCTTAGAATATTCATTGATTAGGTCTTCGCTTTATGCCTATGAAAGCGTTGGCAATACTAAAAGATGATTGCAGAGTAGCCTCTATGGCCATGGCTATGGCTATGGCTATGGCTATACCCTATTGGCTGTGTCATTTGACTAGAAGTTCTTTCAATTTAAAAGAATAAAACATAAAAAAAAAAAACAAAAATGAAAGGGTTGGCCCGAACTCTCATAGAGAAGATAGGCCCGAACTCTCCAATGAAAATCCTAAGTTGGCTTTGGATGCTTATAGTGTTGTAAATGAGTATTATTATATATTATTGTATTTTCATCATTTATTTATCATTTTTTTTTGTATATATTTAGTTGGAATGAAAAGCACAAAAAGAATTACAAAAGCTTAGTTAAATTTTACGTCATCTAAATATACACGTAAAAAGTAATTAATAAGTAATAAAAATAAAGTAGCATCTAGCGTTTCACCGAACAACAGATTCCAAAAAACAAAACGCCAAATATATCATTACAATTCCAAATATGTGAATTGAACCAAAGTTTATTTTTTTGCAGCTTCAGTATTTCTGGATGGGTATTCATGATATCAGTGGGGTTCAATGCAGCGATAAGGTCAGTCATTAATTCTTCTGTTTGTTTCCTTGAAAAATATTAACATCTCTCCATTGGACTATAGTGTCGTATTTTTGCAGCTAACCACTTTCATCTACTGACTCTTTTGGATTTTTGACCAAAAAGGCTCTTTAGGATTTGGATTCTCCCTAGGTTTTATATATTTTTTTCTGGGAAAAACATCTTTATTAATATAACAACAAAAGATACAACAAATAATTACCTAATCCACCACATATGTCATTTTTAATCATTTCTAGCTTTAGCCAAAGGACGAGGAATATTAAGTTCAGAATTAGAAGGTTTGATACTTGACATTTCTTGTTAAAGGAAGAATTGTTGGATTTATTGGCTCGAATTTCAAGCCCAATAATTACTATAGATACTTAGAAGTTCCGTGAAAGCAAGAATAATCTTGAGATTATTACTGACTAATTTTTAACCTACGAAAAGTCATACATGTTGTAACCTTTTGAGTAATAGAAAAGAAATACTTAGTGGATATAAACTAATTTTTTTTGTTTAGAGTCAAATCACGTGAAAAATATTGTATAGTGTAAATTTGCATGTGTCCATGATCCAGATTTGGAATTCATTTGAAATTCCCAACAAGTGACCTTCAATTATATTTTTCCTTAATAAATTTACCATAGGAAAAATTATTTTTATTTTTGCTAAAGAGAAGATAATTAGTTTTATTTGCTCCTAATATCAACAATATAGGAAAATCGAAAACGAAATGGAAGAACACGATCTATTTAAGTTTAAGTTTTTTAAACACATAGTACATAAAACTTATAAAATGAAAGGTTTTGATCTTTCAACCACTTTAAAAGTTTCATTTTACAGTTTACATACTAATTTAATTAGCTATATTCTTCTCATATCTACTCTGAACTTTGCCAAATGGTACCAGTTTTCTTAAATTCTTTTAGCATGTCTTTATTTTCCTTAGTTTGCGTAAGCTATTAAATTATTTCATTACACTAATTAAAAATAAGATAATATCGAACATTTCTTTTTGTGCCACTGTGCAATTTCCATCTCTTTTAACAAAGGCAACAAAATGAACAATCATTGAGTTACATGCAACGGCTTATCTATAATTTTTTATTAGTAAACGTAAAGTGAAAATTGTATTGCTTTTGAGATAAAATTAGTAAGAATAAAATAATTTTATAGACTAAAAGTACCAAAGATATCATAAAATTCTAAACGATTTTATTGAGATAGTAAAGACTACAGTCCCTCAACTGTATATATATATAGCTAAAAACACATAATTGAACTTTTATATATGAATAAATTTTTTTTTTTCAGTTGGGCTAAATTAAATTTTTAGCCTAATTTTTTTTTTTAAATATAGGTACAACTCATTCGTTAATAACTCCGTTCTTTAAATCAGTGCAGGCTACGGCCCCTAGCTGTCCAAATATAGATCCGTACATGTATATATAGATCTACGGTTGGTCACATGAACAACGGATTTGCTTGAAAATTATATGGTAAATTATGCATAGAGTCCTATTGTTTATACTTTTTTTTAAAATGTTTCAAAAAAATCATATTAATCCCTAATGTTTGTAAAAATGATTCAAAATAGTCTTTATTGTTCAAAACTAGCCAACTTAATCCCCATTATTTTCAAAATATTTCAATTTAGTCCCCAAATAGGTATCACGTGTAGGGACTAAATTAAATTTTTTTAAGAAACAATATGGACTAAATTGAATTTTTTAAAAAATAATAAAGACCAAATTAGATAATTTTGAATAATAAGAATCATTTTAAATAATTTTTGTAAACATTAAAGACTACTATAAATCTTTTAAAACATTAAAAATAACATTAAAAAAACATGTAAAATATAGTAACTAAATGTGAAATTTACCCGCAATGATAACTCATACATCACGTGATAATATTCTACAAGCATGGCATGTGATAAAGATTTGGCCCATGCATTGCTAGGTGAAAGAATTATCTTGTTGTCGTGCATATGACAGATTATTAAATGCCTAATTTTGACCCAAAAAAAAAAAAAAAAAAGCCTAATTTTTCTGATGGTCATGTGATGAGCAGCGTGAGAGTCAGCAATGAATTGGGCGCAGGACACCCAAAGGCAGCTGCATTCTCAGTCGTTGTGGTCAATATAATCTCTTTTATCATATCCGTGATTGCCGCAGTTATTGTCCTTGCTTTGCGCCATGTGGTTAGCTACGCCTTCACCGAAGGTGAAAATGTGGCTAATGCCGTCTCAGATCTCTGTCCATTACTGGCCCTTACCCTGGTGCTCAATGGAATTCAACCTGTTTTGTCTGGTATGTCTCTACTACCATCACTAATTTGAAGAATTTGGGTAGTGCTTATTAAAGTTATCACGTCATTTAAAAATTTAAATCTCGTTATAAAAGTATTTATTATATTTAGGGTTGATATTTATTTTGATTTTTTATCTTTGACTTAATTAATAAAGTGGTATCTTATCTTCAAAATTGATACATTTTAATTTCTTATCTTTTGTTTGAATGACATTGTTAATCTTTTTTAGTGATTTCATTAAAAAATTAACGGAAAACGCAAATGATTAGATCACGAGTTTTCTGTCAAATTTTTAATGAAATCACTAAAAAGACTAATAACGTCACTCAGACAAAAGATAAGGGATTGAAATGTATCACTTTTGAAAATAAAAGATAATTTTGTCAATCAGATCAAAGATAGAGGACCAAAATGAATATAACTTTTATATTTATTTGTTATTTTTAACACATTCCCGCATATGGAAAGTGATAATTTTTTATTCTTACACATAGACAATTTTAATTTTTTCAAATGTGTGACAACAAGATTTGAACACATGACCTTTTGATACTAAACTATGTTCCTATATTAATTATCACATAATCTAAAACTTTAAATTATTAAAATAAAATTATTATATTTATTTTATATCTTCAACAATGCTCACGTGAGACCTTTTATAATATCGTGTGTTTTTTATTTTATTATCATATGCAACAATGATGACACGTGACACTTAAAAGTTGCTGTTATTCTAACATGTCAGTCGTGTTCAAGTATAT
This sequence comes from Ehretia macrophylla, assembly GCA_037974665.1. Classification (NCBI taxonomy): domain Eukaryota; kingdom Viridiplantae; phylum Streptophyta; class Magnoliopsida; order Boraginales; family Ehretiaceae; genus Ehretia; species Ehretia macrophylla. The sequence continues at coordinate 13,304,739 of CM075768.1, forward strand.
TTCCACAAGTTTGAGTTTTTTTTTATCGTATACTATAAAAAAATTAATATTCGTCTAAGTAGGATCATTCAAAAGTCAAAAGTATATCAATTAGCTGAAAGGTCTTACGTCGTCAAAATTGAAATTCTACTATTAAAAACTATGATAAAAGAAACTTAATTGATACATTTTTTATTCTTTATTTTTTTTTTCAGAAATTGCATTGAGATGATTAAATTTTTTTAGGGGTAAAATGCAATATACCTTATTAAACCCACCTGTGACTACTTAGCACTAGAAGAAAAATTATAATGATAATACACATATAAATATATGTATATATAACACATATCATTTAAAGATTTGCTATATATATATATATAAATGATATATCTATATACAACAACATCAATAATAATAATAAAAGAACATAGGGGTAAAACGTCACCTTACCCAAACATGAGAGGCATAAAAATATCGATAATGATGCATTATCAATGCCAAGAATGTAAGAGTTGGGATAACATATGGCATCGACACTGTAGAGAAGAACATAGACACACTCCTATGAATGTGGAAAAATTTAACAATATTGCCAAAGTTTATGGGGGTGTACTCGTATTTGGCAGAGTGGGTGAACGTACTCCCGAAGGAAATAGAAATAAAAGAATTTGGAGTTATTAATGAAGAAAATATTGCAGAATTTAAAATAGTTCTAGTTTACGGTCAAATGAATGAACCGCCAAGAGTATTTTTTTGATATGAGTGTTCTATATTAATAAAATATGATGCAATTATCAATGCCAAGAATGTTAGAGTTGGGATAACATATGGCATCGACACCTGAAATTAATCTTTCATGAATTTTTTTTTTCTTTTTTTTTTTTAAAAAAAAATTGTTACCTTCACAATTTGCAGGTGTGGCTGTTGGCTGTGGATGGCAAGCTTTTGTTGCTTATGTAAATATAGGTTGTTATTATGTGGTCGGGATTCCAGTGGGTTGTCTCTTTGGCTTTTATTTCAATTGGGGTGCCCAGGTAACTTAAAGATTATCCTACATACGTTGATCAAAATATAACGGATTTGAATCTCACATCGAGATCCAACTGAACTATCAAAATTATTTTATTTTTACCGTATTATTAGTTTACCACTATTAAACATGAGTGAATCTATGTCCAAATATATCGGTCTCACCACTTTTTGGTTTGAAAAATCTATAAATACCAGTTGCCCGTAGCTTGGCCAAGTGACAAGGTTTTTGGAGCAAACAAATAGTTTACTTTTTGGCAAATTACGGGTAGGCTGATATAATAACTCTTGTAAAGATGTATATCTTTTTAGTAGTAGAATGAAACAATTACTTACCTAGCAGAAAATAAAAATAAAAATTTGCAAGCTTAAAAATCTTTGCAAACATGATTTAGATGTTGCCAAGATTGTATATTTACATAGATCATTACGGTTATAATTAATTTCTTTTGTTTTTCTCCTTTCAAAACAGGGAATATGGTGGGGAATGTTGAGTGGAACTGCGATACAAACAGTAATTTTGTCGTGGATTACAATTCGAACCGATTGGCAGAAAGAGGTAAATTCGTTACTTTTTTTTTTTCCCCAAATAAAAAGTATTTTTTTTTTATGCTTCATTTCACTTGTGAAATAAGAGAATTGAAAAATTCAAAAGAAATACATGGCAGAAATTAAGCAAAACTAAGGAGGGTTGAAGTTAACAATTAGTAATGGTTTATTTACTAAAATTAATGATAAGATATGGTTAGGCATTTTTGCCTCATATAATGCTATGTAATTATTATTAAAAAAAAAATTACCATATTATAAAGAGAATTATCCATGTAAAAGATAGAATTCTGTCTACTTATGATGAAATTCATCATCATAAAAAAAAATAAAAATAAAAATAAAAGGCTGCGTAGTAGAAAATATTTCGAAATTAGTTTAAAATCATTTATTACTCGAAGAGAATATCATTTCCCTGACATGAATCCATCATCGTTCATTGGCACATTACTTGATATATCAAAGTATCAACAAAATAACACCAAAACATAACGAAAATAAGATTCAACCATGTTATATTTTATTATTATGAATTCACTTTGCATATATAGTAATGATAGATGCTTACCACTAGTGGCGGATTTATGTTTTGGGCCTTTGGGCCACTCTGGAGGATACAGTCTCTAGTGGCCAAAAGTATTTGAAAATTCTATGTATTTTTTCAAAAACAAAATTAAATTTTTATATATGCTTAGCTAAAAAGATTAATCAATCCTCATTAAAAAAAATTATATTCATGTAAATTGAAAAATTATGTGTATTAAATCCCACGGAGAATAACTCCTTACCACTAAATTAAATTGCAGGTCGATCAAGCAATGGAAAGGTTGAACAAATGGGAAGACAAGCAAGAACCACTTTTGAAGGGTTAGAACTTAGATGAAGCTTTAGCTCAGTCATGGATGGAGATTAAAAAATTGCCCTTTTATATGCTAAGGGCACTTGATTGCAAAGCTCCTAGGAATTTGGATGACTTATAGCAGGTAATTAGAGATCCAAGCTGAAAAGAAGAAAAATATATCTTTTGAAGGCTTGCTTAAAAGATTTCTGAAGGCATCTAAGGGAAAGAGAATCATTGTTGAGAAGACTGAAAATAAATTATGTCATTTTTTCTGTAGTGTGAATTTTGGGTGAAAGGTCATATGTACCTTCTGATGAACAAAATCTTTTATTCCACACTTTATTAGTCAATAGCAATAGCATGGGAGGATTTCAATTTCTTCAAATGGAATGAATGTGTAGCCTAACCTTCTGCAAAATGCTATTCTGAATATTCCTCATTATTTAGTTCTTTTTTAACCATAGATGATTAAAAATTCAATTTGGGTAAAGTGACACAAAGAGATCCACTAGAAATAAAGAATGTGCATACAAGATGATTGCACCTTTGTGAAATACTATTAATCGTGTGAGTTTTCATCCGAAAATCATTTGGTATAAGGTGGAGTAGTCCAAAATCTTATATACTGCTTTTGAATGTCCTGATTTATCCATGTGAGACAATTGAATTCTCCAACAACCCTTTCACGTGTGATCCATGATTAACTAATTGACGTAGTCGAAGAAGTAGCGAATTTAGAAGAGCTGCACAAAGTGCATTGCTGAAGGCTAAAGGTGCAATTAACAAATGACGTTGAACAAGAGTAGCAAATTTGAAAACTGCTTACCACGCAAAGCCTGAAACACGAATGGGTCGCACGTGAATGGATAACATAGGACCAAAGTTTAGGGGGAGGGGGGTGGGGGTGGGGGTGGGTTTTCTTTGGTCAAAGGTGGGGATTTAGGGGGGAGGGGTAACTTTTTAAATTATGTTAAGGTAATCAAGTCTTTTCATGTATATTTTGTTAATATTAACATGATTTTAATTTAACGGTAAGTTAATTTGAATAAGTTTGTAGAACATCGGAGGCTAATATGAACGTTGTGAAATAATATGGTTTAAATCAAAAATTCGGTGACAATTATAGGGACTAGCATAATTAACCCTAAAAAGAAAATGAACCTTTGAGTTCCAATTGTTGTCTTATTAATTAACCAATGCGCTTTTGCCTATTTCTTACAATTCTTTTTTTAGCTGGTGAAGTCCACTATCAGATAAATAGATATCATACCAAATGAGGCAGCACAGTCGAACCCGTCCATTCGGTACCTTTACAATGGGCCAAACTACCATTATGTTATTAAACTTGATGACCCAATCTGCAGTTATGAAATGTGGACCTAAAATGGCTAATATAGCAATGTCCTTGGTCTTTGACCCAAACAAAAAGAAAAAGGGAAAAAGAAAATCTTAATCCTGAACTATAACATTTTAAGAGAATCTAAATACATAGATGAGTTGGGGAATTGGTAGATCATAGAGGAAGGCCAGGCTCCCAATCATTCTTTCTATTAAAGGCACGTGAAACTCACACGTTATACACTCATAACCTAATTATTTTAAATGGTAACGTGGTTTTAAAGCAGATTTTCATGAAGGAATTTTGAACTCCCAACTGCTTCGTTCATGCCATGAAACTTATATCATTGCCTAGTTCCACATGTAAACAATAGCATTTTCAATATATCAATATCAAAGTCAACTGATGAACCTTAAGGGGTTGCGTTGGTGGTTAGGGGTGTGCATAGGTCAGTTTAGGTGGTTTAAAGCATATTTTTTGACCTGCGCTAACACATTCGGTTTGGAAAAATTAAAACTATAGTCAACCCATACACCTCTTAGAACTACTCAAACTAAACCAATACATTTGAAGAAACCAAACCATCCAAACCAAGCCAAATCATACATTCGGTTTAACTTATAGCTGTATTGGAATAAAGTAACTATATTGTAGAAATTTAAAATATACAGGAGTTACTCATGATGTCTTTTGATTATTTTCAATTAAATGGGAGATAGATTGAAAAATGTGGAGGAAAGTGAAAATTTTTCTAGAAATACTACACATATTTACTATATATATATATATATATACGGGTCGGTTTGGGTTTATGGTTTTGATAGTAAAAACTATAAACCAAATTATGTGGTCGGTTCTTATGAAAATTTAAACTATAACCAACCAAACTTTTAATAAATTGCTAAAAATGGGTTAGTTTGGGTTGTGTTAGGCTGTTTGGACTGGTTAGTGGTTTCGCTGCACACCCCTATTGGTGATTAAGGGGTATGATAGAATTTGGGGAGGTTCTAAGTTCGATTTTCTCCACCGCCTTAGAGATCAGACTCTTGACTAAACCGTTACATGCCTTGAGTTGGGCCGCTATACTCTCGGATTTTGGTTCACACCCAGCCATTAGGCCAAGTGGAGGTAAGTTAGACATAATCCATCAAAAAATCGAAAGTCCCAATGCAGTGGTGTCTAATTTTGATAAATATTTCGTAAACTGATTGATGTAGTGATATTTCTAGAGTTAAAAAAAAAAAAAAAAGTCAACGGATGGCTATCCCACCCACATTACTTAATGGCCACAATGATGAGATGAATTGCATGGGGACATCTTAGGTAAACATTTATTATGGAACAACAAAATGACTCCACATGTCGTATCCTATGCTGCCTCTCTCAAACGGACAAATTGTTCTCTTTCGCGGCCTTACAACTACATTTTTGTTGGTGATCAACCCCAGCTTTAATTTTCTGGTAAGTACTAACTCAATTCTTCATTGTTATCCTCTTTCTTGTGTATGTAGAATCCTGATTGATCATTGTCTTCAATGGATGTTTAATAATTAGGCAAAGCTTCAGTCTTCAATGGTTTCACTTGGCCGAAATTAAGCCATATATATGAAAATATTCACGTTAGTGTTTGAGCACTTTTGCTGCAACCCTTATCGGCATTAACTTTCCTGATGTGGATGATATTTGATCTTAGATTCAATCTAATTCAAGAATTAATCATCTACAAGAATTGACTTATAACCATTCAATTCATTCCATATATCCGGTTCGGTCCCTTTCTCTTCCAAGCAACCCATTTTTTTTTTTTTTTTATAGATCCCGTTTCCTGAAAATTCTTTTCTTCCTTCGGTTTTCTTTATCATTATAGCTGCATTAGTTTCTTGTGTAGCCTGTGACAATTAGCAGATTGATTTTATGGCTAAAGTTCCCGAGAATAATCTTGTAATTTTCCGGCTTTGCCTCCCTTGAAAGAAAACAATAAATAAATAACATGAAAACAAATGACTAGTGCTTTGGGATTTATCATTTTCACATATCCCTTGTGTGTGTGCAATTGTTTCCAATGCTAGATCAAAGGTAATATTCATATTGTGCACAATCGAATTGTAATGCTCCCGTACGTTGAAGAATCATAACATACAGAGATCGATCCTGTTCACCGTTTTTATCTTCCTTGGACTTAGACAACTATCTGATTCATTCCTGTGAAATCTTTGCATATGCTTTCTCCAGATAAGAGCTTTCAATTCTGGAGATAAAGTCTAGTCATTTTGTAATTTCAAGAAAAATGGCTAATAAAACGAAAGAAGCTAAAAGAATGGAAGATTCAATTGGTGTAGGAGCCATAGGGAAAGTCAGGGTTCTGATGATGCAAGAACTAGAAAATGCAGAAGTTAAGTTTCAATCTGTATCCTTCAAAAGGAAGCCAGCTCCAACGGTTCCTGTCTCGGTCAGATGCGGTGTGCCAAGGAAGAGGCAACAGCCAAACAGGAGTTCATCTAATAGTGCACACACTAGTTGCAGCAGCAGCAGCAGCAGCAACAACAATCCAAGTCATAGAAGATCAGGAAGCCTCCATAGGAAAGTCCATCAAACTCGGCATACATCACAACGCGTTCCTATGCTTGGATCAGAAGATATGTCTATTGATAGTACTCCCAGTAGAGGCACACCTGGGAAGAAAATATCTCAAATCGTCGAAATTGTGGACATAAAATGTGGAAATCCAGATAGAGCTTGGTCTGATCCTATAACAAACCAGCTTAGAAGGCTCAGTTTCTCTAGACTTTCTGATTGATATTCATCCCAACTATATTCGTCAGAAACGTCTATCAGAGGCCCTGGATTTTGTCCATTCAACCAAACCTATCTCCTACTACAAAGGATCCAATGAATTCGAAAGAATTGACACGTGGGCCTGGGCAGATATGCTGATATTAGCAATTACTTTGTAAATTTTCGAAGACCGCCATGATTAAATCCGAGGGAACTTTTTGTTTCTCATAATTGCATAGAGTTTTTGATCCGCCATCATTCATTTCAACCATGAATCATTCGTTACAACAGTGAATCATTCATTATAAAAGCTGGTGCAGCATCTTGATTGCTTTTGTAAGTCTGTATCAGAGTAAATTGCTTGTCGTCCCCCTATATTTTACTCGAAATATTTATTTACTCCTTATTTTTTTTAAATAGGCTCATTATCCCCCCTGTGATTTTCATAGTGTAGCTGAATGCCCCCCTCTGTTAAAAAAATCGTCTAATTTAACAGCAATTGCAACACACGCGCTTAACATGCAATTTTTTATGCTTTTGATTTAAATAAATTCGTTGTTGAACAAAAATACCCTTTTAGTAAATTGATTGCCGCCCACCTGTGTTTTGCCCTAAATACTCATTCACCCCCTGTAATTTTAAAATAGGCTCATTATCCCCCTGTGTTTTTTCGATTTTAACTTTATGTAAGGGTATAACGATCAATTAACTAATTTGATAACGTTTGTTAACGGAATAAGAAATTTTGGGTGCGTCAGCTTAATCGAAAAAACATAAGGGGATAATGAGTCTATTTTAAAATTACAGGGGGTGAATTAGTTTTTCGAACAAAACACAAGGGGGCAGCAAGCAATTTACTCGTCTGTATCATCGTCAAGGTTCATCTTTGTCTGCCTTGTGGCATCTTAGGACCTTGATTGTTAAGAATGAATCCGTTCATAACGTTATAATATTATGAGAAAAATTCAAAAGTAATAACTTAATAATACAGTTATAATAAAATAATTTTAACAATTTCAATCTCTAATAACGTTACGAGGTATCCTCACTCTTGACTGCCAGTGTTCAGTGGTAAAGTTACAAACGTTGATGGTATATATAAGCTTTAACACAGAGCCCTTAGTTAATCATCTGTGAGAACAATCAGAAGGGGGTCTACATTTGTTATGCATGATTAGCTTAGCATACCCATTCCTTTCCATTGGAGAAATGTATTCAGATTGTGATGAACAATGTGATCTGGCTTTATCTTATACGATTATGAGCTCAAACAATGATTAAGAGTTGGAATCATCATCAAATAAGATTTCAATGGTTGGTGTTCACGACCATATGATTACGATGGTAATCAATAAGTTGAGCTATGTAAGCTTCAATCAACGTAAAAGATTCATATGGCCACTAAGTTTTGAGTCCAAATTTATTTAGCATATTAAACTTTAAAAAGCCTAAAAAAAATTAGGGTGAAGTGCACCAAACTCCCTTATACTTTAACGAAAGTGCACAACACCCCCTATAGTTCAAAAATTCCTGAACTAGTCTTTATATTTTTTAAAAGTGCACAACACCCCCCTACAGTAATAAAATCCGTCATATTTAACGGATTTTGTAAAAAAGACGTAAATATCCTCATTTTTTTTTCATTTATCTCTTTTGCCATTTCCTCTTTTGTTTAGGCCAAAAAAAATATGGTAATATGATCAATTCATATAATTATTTAATGAATAAATTCGTTAAAAATAAAAAAAAATTTCACTTAACAATTATGAAGTACACTCTTCGTTAAATTTAACGGAATTTTTAACGGTAGGGGGTGTTGTGCACTTTTAAAAAATTATAAGGACTAACTCAGAGAGTTTTTAAACTATAGGGGAGTGTTGTGCACTTTCGTTAAAGTATAAGGGGGTCTGATCCACTTCACCTAAAAAACTATTAATAGTTTGTGGCGGGTACCAAACAAACATTGATATATATTATTTATTTATTATTTTTATATAATACATTTTTTTACTATATACGTGAAATATTAAATATTTAGTACATATATTCTAATTTAACAAAAGAAATTGTAAAAGAATAAATGAGTGATATAAAATATTACTCTCATTTAATAGGAATTTGATCCAAAAGGTCACCAAATAGTAAACTGAGATTAATTATAATAGGTATTTTCCCTCATCTGGTCTTCTCTATATGTAATTCTCCAAATTAGATCTCGGGTTTACAATTGCTCCTAAAATGTACCAATAATTATTGGCCTCAGTTTGATTCGTTCAAGTGATGTTGAGAATTGAAGAAGCAAATTAGTTAACTATTTGCCACATGTTATTAAATATTAATTAGTGGATCTTAGAATAAGGTATCAGCATGAAACTCTATTAAATTCCAGTAAGGCTAACTCCAACAGTCTCTCTATTTTTTCATTACATGTAGGGAGTTTGAACTTGCCTCTTTAGCTTTAGGAGTCTCTTATTTCAGTTTTACTCCAACAATTTTCCTACTTTTGATCTATATTTATTTCAGGGATTCTCTATTTCAATTTTACTCCAACCGCTTATTTATTTTAGGAACTCCCTATTTTTGTTTACTCCAATATATCTCTATTTTGATCAAACACACCATTTTAATTATTTTATTTATTTTTTATTTTTATCTTTTAATGATGATATTCTATTTTAATTATTAATATTATTTTATATTATAGTTTATAATAAATATTTTTTTCCTTATGGTTGTCCACATTATTTTTATTTTATTTTTATTAATTTTTTAATAGCTTTATATTACATCAATTGTTTTTTTATATCTTGTATTTTCAATAGTAGCTTTTTATTTCATTAGTCACTTTCTTATTGTCATTTTCTTTTTATGTATTGTTGGTAGATTTTTTTGGTTAAAGTAACAAATTTATGTTCCATCGACTTTAAAATTCCATCAGTTTTATGTACTATCATCTTTTTTTGTCATTCTCTTTTTATGTATTGTCTTTTCCGTGGTAAATTTTTTTGTTGAAGTAACAACTTTATATTCTATTGACTTTAAATTCCATTGACTTTATGTACCATCACCTTTTGTTGTCATTTTCTTTTTATGTATTGTCTTGTCTGTGGTAGATTTTTTGGTTGAAGTATCAACTTTAAATTCTATCAGCTTTATGTACCATCACATTTTGTTAGTTTATGAAGGTTGGTAAGATTTAAAAGCTATAAATAGTCATTCATGGAGCTCATAAAATGCCACAACAAATCCTCTAAAATTTGCTTGCCTTATTTATTGTTCTTCTTGTAGTTTCAAAAGTTTTCCAATTATATTTCTATCATCATATTCTTTATGTGTTTAGAAATATGGATTCTAATTATGAATGCATACATTATTTCGATGATTCTAACTCCGATGAGGAGTTACCATTAGTTCAACTATTAGCCAATCAAAATGGTAAACAACGTAGGAGACAAGATAATACACATCGCGGTTCTACACCCGACCATGCTTACATATGGAGAGATAGGCTACAAGGTCATGAAAAACTTTATCGTGATTAGTTTTTCAAAGATCCTGTTTATCTCCAATATTTTTTGAAAGAGGTTTTGAATGAACCGTTCATTGTTTTGCCGAATTCAATCTATAGTAGAAGCCTACGATCCATATTTTATTCGAAAACAAAATTCTGCTGGACATTAGGGCTTGTCTTCTTTGCAAAAGTTCACAACTACATTAAGGATGCTTGCATATGGAACTATTACATACTTGGTGGATGAATGTGTTAGAATATGAGAAAGTACAACCATTGAGACTTTAAGAAGATTCGTGAAGGTAGTGGTAGAAATATTTTCTAATGAGTACCTGAGATTACTGAACGAGAATGATATTGCTAGATTGCTTGAAGTAAAAAATCGAAGAGGCTTCCCTAGAATGCTGGGAAATATTTATTGCATGCATTGAAAATGGAGGAATTACCCAACTGCATGGAAAGGTATGTATACTGGCCATATTTATGAACCAACAATAATTTTGGAAACTATTGCTTCATATGATCTTTGGATATGACATGTATTTTTTGGTTTACATGGTTCTTTTAATGATATAAATATTTTAGAGTGATCACAATTTTTTACTGAATTGGCTGAAGGACGAGCCCCTAAGATTAATTATTTGATCAATGGACATAGTTATAAAATGGGGTATTATTTTGCGGATGGTATATACCCACCTTAGTTAATATTTGTTAAAACTATACTAGTTCCACAAGGTAACAAGAGAAAGAATTTTGTTATAGCTCAAGAATCAGCTAGGAAAGATGTCGAACATACATTTGGAGTGCTCCAAGCTTGATTTACTATTGTTCGCGGACCTGCACAATTTTAAGATGTTGAAACACTTAAAAATATCATGACAACAAGCATTATAATGCATAACATGATTATAGAAGATGAGAGAGAGGTTGGTAACTTAGATTTCGACTACGATAGCGCTGATAATAGTTCAAATTTAACAATCTCACATGAACATACAAATGAACTTACAGATTTTATTCAAACTCATTATTGTATTCGTGATCATGAGACTCATGCTCAGTTACAAGCAGATCTTGTAGAACATTTGTGGCTGAAAGGGATGATTTTGCCACACTGTAAATGTGAGCTTTGCATTCAATTTATAAGTGTTTACATCAGATAGTTTACATGAAGTGAAACACTTGTATCTGATAAGCATACAAATGATAACAACATCCTAACTGATACAAATATATCTATACATATACAAGAGATAATTGATGATAACTAGAAGATAATGAACACGGCTAAGATGGCTTTAATACCCCCTCACAAGCTGATGGTGGTGCAACTACTGGAAGCTTGTCCCGAAGGGCTTTAAACCGAGGACGGTATAGCAATTTAGTAAACAAATCCATAGGTTGATCAGCAGTACCAATGTAATGTAAAGTTAGAGTATCATTAGTGACCTTTTCCCGTACGAAATGGACATCAATTTCAATGTGCTTACTTCTGTTATGAAGAATCAGATTAGAAGCCATGTAAATAGAACTAATGTTGTCGCAAAAAATGATGGGAGCTTGCGGCAATTTGATGTGCACAAAATTGAATAATTGGAGAAACCATAAGAGCTCAAACATGAAGGATGCCAAGGCACGATACTCCGCTTCCGCACTTGATCGTGAAACAGTTGTTTGCTTCTTTGAGCTCCAAGATATAAGATTAAGTCCAAAATAAACAACGAAGCCTGAGGTGGAGCGCCTTGTGTTTTGACAGCCAGCCCAATCAGCATCACTGTAGCTGTTGAGACACATTATCGAACAAGGTTAGAGAAGCAGACCATGAGTTAAAGTACTTTTCACATAATGCAACACCCTTTTAGCTGCGACTAAATAGGGATCTCGTGGAGCATGCATATACTGGCAAATTGAATTTATCGCATAAGATAAGTTAGGGCGCATCATGGTTAAATATTGGAGTGCACCAACTAGCCTCCGGAACTTAGTTGGATCAGGCAACAATTTTCCATCAGAAGCATTGAGTTTAGAAGGTACCATGGGAGTAGCAATTGGCTTTGCACCATCTAGACCATATTGTTGAAGTAATTGCACCCCATACTTGGTTTGAGTTAATAGAATACCATTTGAAGTATGTTGAACCTCCATACCAAGGAAGAAGTGCAAGGGCCCCAAATATGTCATAGCAAATTTCTGTGATAGAGATTGAATAAAGGCGGAAATATGGTCAAACGAGCTTCCAATTAAGATAATGTCATCCACATAAATGAGTAAGAGAAGAATGTTGTCATTTGAGTGTCGCACAAATAGTGATGCATCATGATGAGAATTATTGAAGCCATAAGAGAGAAGAAAAGTGTTGAATTTGTAATACCATGCACGAGGGCCTATTTGAGGCCATAGAGAGACTTATGGAGACGACATACATAGTCGGGGTGGTAAGGATGGCTTATATATACAGTTTCAATAATATCCCCATGTAGAAATACATTTTTATCGTCCAATTGGCGAAGAATCTAGTGACTAGAAAGTGCTAGGCATAAAACAAAATGAATAGTATCTGGGCGAATAATCGGACTGAACGTGTCTCCATAGTCACGTCCTGGTTGCTGATTATAGCCTTTGGCAACTAGGCAAGCTTTATAACGTTCAAATGATCTATCGGATTTTTGTTCAACTCTATATACCCATTTGGAGCCAATAACATTGATGTTAGGTGGAGGCGGCACCAAGGACCATGTATTGTTTTTTAGCAGAGAGTTGAATTCCTCTACCATGGCTTTGCGCCAATTAATTTCTTTATTAGCTTGTGTAAAAGAAGTCGGCTCATAAGGTAATTGACGAGTAGTATACAATAAACAAATAGGAAGAGGGTATCGAGTAGAGAGCAATACCCGTGGTAATTGCCAATGGTTGTTTGACCTCCGTACCCTATTCCCTCTCTCGCTTGGGCCCTATGTCCTTTAAGAGTTGGGTCGTAGGTTAACGGGGTGTTACATCCGAAGTACCCCCATTGGTGTAAAAGGATACCGACTATGTTATCATTATCGTATCGTGATCGAGATTGTGCTCTTGTTCGTGTTCGTGGTTCGTGGCTCATGATCGTGATTGTATTGTATCATTTTTCTATATATTTATGGTTACATACTCTCGGTTGGGCCCTAGTTCCTTGGAAAGTTAGGTCATACTGTTATTTAATGTTTGATGTTTGAAAGTGTTCTTGTCCTTTTAATGTGCTTTATAGTTTTTTGATTTGATTGACTACCTTATGTTGTTATTGATCTTATAGCTTGTTTATATGCATTGCACGGAAATGTTTTTGAAACCTCCCCGACTTTATCCTCCCTCACTGAGCATAGTATTTTGCTCACCCTTTTTGTCTAACATATTTCAGGATGCTGAGATTGTGCCCCGAATTCTAAAGTAGCGATTGGTATATTGGAATTAATTTAAGCAGGAATGGAATGAATCTAGGAATGAAATGAAATTAGGAATGGAATGAACTTGGGAATGAGAATGACATGTTTGGTATGCTCTAGGAATTAAGGGAAGTAATGCGAATGACTTGTATAATATGACATAATTGCCCTTTTATTATTATAGTATTAAAAATAAGAATAAATATAACCATAATCGTAAACAATATAAACATAAATAATAATAATAATAATAATAACAACAACAACAATAAATAATAATAATAATAATAACAAAATAAAAATAAAAATAATAAAAAATAAATAATAATAATAAGAATAACAACAACAAGAACAACAACAATAAATAATAATAATAATATAAAAAAAATAAAAAAATAAAAATTATTAATAACAAAATATTATTATATTTTTAATTATTATTATTATTATTATTATTATTATTATTATTATGATTATTATTTAATCACTATTATTATTTTATTTTATTTATTTCTTTTTATTATTATTATCATTTTTTTTTTTATACTAATAATAATATTTATTATTTTCATAATAATATTATTATATTTTTAATTATTATTATTATTATTATTTATTTTTGTTTTTATTATTATTTTATTATTATATTTATTTTTTATTATTATTTTCATTTTTATTTTATTTTTTTATTATTATTATAATTATTATTATTTTTTTTATAATAATATTATTATATTTTTAATAATATTATTTATTATTATTTATTCACTATTATTTTTATTTTTATAATTATTATTTTTATTTTCATAATAATAATTATTATTATTTTTATAATAATTATTATTATATTTTATTATTATTACTATTATTGTAAAACAAATTATTTATAAAGGGTATGGTAGTCAAGTTGATTCCCAAATATATGGGAATGGGCCATTCCCATGTATTTGGTCTGGAATGACTATTCCCATGTATGTGAGAATGGGATTCCCTTGGGAATGACATTCCCAAGTTCATTCCCTCATACCAAACATGGGAATTAAAATAGAATTGAGAATGTCATTCCATTCCCAACTCATTCTCACATACCAATCACTGCCTAAAGGAATGAGAAGTGGAAGCATTACCCTAATTGCTTGAGTTGGATACTTGTGATATGTGAATAGAAATGTTGTAAAGTGAAATCCTAATTGTTAATATGACCTTGTATTTAATTTGTAGTTAAGTAATCTTGTATGTAATTCATATTTATAAAGGTTTGTAATTAAATCTAGATAACTAATAAGTGGCATGTAATAAGTTTATTTAATTGCTTTAGTTAGTAGATGTTAGTTTAGAATGCTTGAGTATCATTTGTCATGGCAAAAGAAGTTAGAATTATTCTATGAGCTTGAAATGGAACCTATTTGAGGTCTAGGGATATTGTATGTTGCTGTTGTTGTGAAAATCTTCTGCTTGCAGGTTTTGGTTTGGCCTAGGTACAAGGAAAACTCCATATGTTTTTTCTCATTTTTTGTGTCTTGGGAATGGGACGGGTTGCTTTAATTTGGTCTTAGTTTCATGAGGGATCAGGGCGTTATAGGCATTATATTTATACTTGAAACTATTATACAGCGACTTTTTTGAACATTTAATTGTTGATTGGTGATCTAATTCATCTTCTTGAGAAAGTCTCTCTAAAAACTTGTAAAGGGCACTTAAATTGAGCATATGAAAGGAGAATCAAAGTTCTTCCTTGGACTCCTAATCAAGAAAACCAAGAAGGGGTGTTCACAAGTCAAACCAAGATCATAAAGGAATCAATCCATGAAGTTTGTATTTGTTCATATCAAAGTGATCAAGAACTGAAAAAAGGACGTTTATTGATAATTTATTTTTTTGCGATGCCTTGTCTGATGACACTGTAGTTTTTGTCGTTACAATATTGCTGATCTTATTAGGCAACGACTGGATGACGATTTTTATCTATTGCCTAGCCGCTAGTTTCTTGTAGTGATATCATTCAAGAAAGGTATGGGTGCTTATCATGCCCCAAACATGGTCTACTGGGAACCAAGCTCAAGGCGCAACTTTGCTCATTCATTGAATGCTTGAGGGATCAAACATAGACATTCTTCCAACGATAATTGAAAACATACACCATACAAACAATGATAAAAGACAATAAATCATAAAACATTTAAAATCCATTCATAGCGATTAGGATAGGTGTTCATTACAAGGCATATAACATACTTGGCTTTCAAACTCAAAAGATAAATCTAGCTAGAGTGATCATGATCATGACCATCCATATATACAACAAAAGAAGCTAGGCTTCAAAATACAAGACTTAGCCAATTATACAATATAAGTTCAAATGCCTTAGAATACAATAAAATTACTAAAAGCATAAACATTGTATTCATAATCCAAATACATAAACATAAGTCATATTCTCATTCTTCTCTCGTACATAACCAATTCTCGGGTTCACCTGCAATATGCTTAAAAAGAGGGTGAGCTAAACAGGCTTAGTAAGGGACAAACGAGAGTTTTGGGAGGCTTTAACCTGAAAACTCTTTAAAACACATTAGAGACAACATATAATCTCATTCGCATCCGCATAACTCTTTTAAAACACATTAGAGCTAACATATAATAGCATTCACATTCGCATCGCATTATAACTTGAATTCAACCAAGTTATATATATTACCATTGTAAGGATTCTGCTTAACATTGTTGATGCTGACACTTGTAATTCCCTCATGAACTCTTCCCTTATACTCCCTCGAGTGTACTTTGAATGTACACGAATTTACGACCCAACTCCCTATGCCCTTCACCGACTACACGAGAGAAGGGACTAGTACATGGTAGTTATGCAATTACCGACAAGCCCTATGCCACCCAGCACAACACGACACTACCATGACGCACTAAAGGTTACAACCTATCGCATAAGGGTATCCATCAAATGTTTCGCATCGCATAGTACATGCACACGTATACAACAACAATTATACACATACGCATCACTTTGAGATGACAACTAAGTAAGTTTCCTCTCAATACATTTAACATCAACTAACACATTTAAACGGTGACAAAGTAGGTCACCATAACATTAGTAATATCGCGGAACGTTCATTCATATGTAATACCATTTGAATACGCATTATCATATTTACATACTCTCACTTCAATGAAAACTCAATAGGAATTCAATAGCATGACCATAGACCTCACGATAGCTCAACTATACTAAAGACATGATGTTTTGGCTTCAAGGCTAGTTCATGCTTTTTCATGCTACCACTCTTACTTTTAAGCACTTAAATTATGCAATAAACATATATGCATACTTATGAACTTCATATTCAAGCTTAGAACCAAGATAAACTAGCATTTAACTACCATACAATATAAAACACATGAACTGAAAAATATGGACAACACATGCATGACTTACTCAGTTCGGTTAATAAACTCAAAGTTCTCTAAAAACTCTAAAACCGCACATAGAATATCTCTTTAACTGTAGATAGTTCTAGAATCAAAAGGAACTCAATTCGGAGTTATACTCACAAATATATGGCCTTTAGAAAAACATTGTGCAAATTTGTCCAGCATATGCGAGGTTCGGGAACCTACTGGAATGGCCTTAAAAGAAAATCTTAACCTCCAAATCTGAAGAAACTCCCAACACAAAGTTTATTCTAAAAGGAGTCATGCACCACATATCCAAAAATCATAACATTTCAATAACATTTGATACCTCAAATCGAGCATGCAAGTTCACTGCACAGGAAAGTATCCAGATTTATGCTAAATGTATTTATATCTCTGAAAAGGAGTCGTGCACCACATATCCAAAAATCAGAACATTTCAACAACATTTGATAGCTCAAATTGAGCATGCTAGTTCACTGCACAGGAAAGTATTTGTGAGGAATCGCATCCCACATCGGACGCGGACGAGATTGGGCTACTAGATATAAGGAGAAGTCTCCTCATATCGTGCAGCGCGCTTTTCCTGGCAGTGGCTGGGGGAGACAAATTCGTGAGGCGTTTGGGCGCCATAGCGGACAATACTGCATAGTGTGCTTTCGGGCAGGTTCACCATGGCCTCGGTGCACGCTCGTCCCCTATGAGCGGGGTGTATCCTGCAGGCGTGGGATCTGGGTTCGGGGCGTTACAAAGGTGGTATCAGAGCGGACGTGTCTTTTTTGCCGTTAGCCCACGAGGGCGCGGGCCTCCTTAAGGGGGGGTGAATGTGAGGAATCGCATCCCACATCGAACACGGACGAGACTGGGCTACTAGATATAAGGAGAAGTCTCCTCATATCGTGCAGCGCACTTTTCCTGGCAGTGGCTGGGGGAGACAAATCCGTGAGGCGTATGGGCGCCATAGCGAACAATACTGCATAGTGCATTTTCGGGCAGGTTCGCCATGGCCTCGGTGCACGCTCGTCCCCTATGGGTGGGGTGTATCCTGCAGGCGTGGGAGCTGGGTTCGGGGCGTTACAGTATTCAGATTTACGCTAAATGTATTTACCTCTCTGAAAATGGCCTAAAAGTACCGATTAACCACGAAATCTTGACATACACCAAACATAGAGTTTGTTCTACTATAAGTCTAGTATAACATAACTGAAAAATCAACCTCATTCGTTAACATTTACCATATCAAAATGGCCATACAAAATCAGTGCGTAGACTACTATTTGATTCCTAAGTTAGAAACATGCTTTTAGGCTTTTGTTTTCCATGCTAACACATATGAGCACTTGTAAAAGACCATATATAGCTTCCAACACAAGATATAAATCCATAGGAACATTCTGTAAATATTTACATAGTAACAAACACATATTACTCCATATATACCATAAAACAACCACTAGAAGTGTTATTCTTGCATTATAAACAACTTCTAAGCATAAAACAAGTTTATAAGCACATACAACATGATCTACACATAGAGTACAAGAAATCCCTCACCTTTAGTATTTCCAGAAAGCTAAAGATGCAAGGAATAAAATTGCTCGAGATGAGCTTTGCCAAAATCCACTTTTAAATGCTTCAAAATGTCAAAAACCCAACATAGCAATTTTTTTCTCTTTCTCTCTTCTTCTCTTGTTTGGCCACCCAACTCTCCCTCTCTCTCTTGGTTTTCTTGTTTTTTTGTTAAGTGTATGCATTGTGTAGAGTATATATGTATAGGTCAAATGTTAGTTAAATGCCAAACCAAATTGAAGTTAAATGCATGTCAAATTAAGTCAAATGTGATGGCTAAGATGTCTAAAATGCTAAAAGACTAAACACCCCTTGCTATCTTGTTCAAATTGCAATTATACCAAGCTAGAAGATATTCAATAGTGAAATGAGAAGTTTGCCTTCCTAGGCAATTTAAATGAAATGTAATTCAAATTGAAGTTAATTGCAAATTCAAATGCAAAGTAGATTCAAATGATAGAATAGGTAACTAAATGCACATATTATTTAAAATGACAATTAAAATAGATAAATGCACATTAGTTCATGCTCGGGTCTCACAATGCTCATTGATAGTTATCACGTGGTTTAATTATTTTTCAAAATTAAATTCTTTTAGTTCATGCACATAAACAAGTTAATTTTTTAAATGATTTTACTTAATACTTGTTTGAGCACATACCAAGTTGGTGGTTAAGTATGTTCAAAGTTTATACTCATGAGGGATTATAAATGTTTAATCTAATATGACTAGTTGTCTAGGGCATAGACAAGTTTGTTTTTTTATTTTTGCAGGAAGGATGTTATCACATTAGTTAGATAGAGACTTAATATGGTACTTCTGAGTCCCATTTTGGTGACTTATACTTATCTGTCGCACGCAACACAACCTGTATCATAGGAGCGATATAAGGAAGTATGAGGGATATACAGGGTTGGTGCCAAATGTGTTAGAGTAGGAGATGTTGGCAAATAGGTAATTTGACCCAAATTCAACCACACAGGGCTCTATTAGTAGGAGTCACCATGTTTAGAAAAAGAGATGCCTTTGCACTTAAAAGAAATGACTCATCTCGTCTTGGTCTATAAATATCCATCACAAGTCTTTTAAGGGGTCTATCCAATTCACTCTATTACACCTACAAAGTAAAAGAATGCAAAGAGTAAATTGCCTTTGATTGATATTGTGTGACTATGATATGGAGTGACTCTAGTAGCACTCCATTAATGAATGCAAACAAATGTGAAGAACTTTTACAACGAATCTTAAACAAGTTTTTGACTTCGGATCAAAGGTATGATTCAGCTTCCGCTTATTTTGCGTATGTCTACACTTAATATAATATCAAATCTAGGTTAACAAAAGGTCCTGGTTCAAGTTCACTACTATCTATTTAAAAAGAAAATGTCCACGTCCAAATCTCAATCCAACCGACAAGTAAGGGGACATATTGAAAACAATAAATAAATAAATCCCACCATTCATTGGCAAAAGTTTCACGTGCAATGCTTAACTAGCCTATGCATATAGGAACATGTCAAAGAGAATAAATAAATAATTTTAAACTTTTCCATGAAGTGGTCGTTTATTAGTAATTGCAGAAATTTGTATAAATTGTAAAGTACAATTCTAATAATTGTAAATAACCTACATATGATGGAAGCATAGAGCAATAGATTTGAACAATTATGTGCATTGTTTGCATTAAATTATTACCTTATTTAAAAGTTTAAACTGTTAGATAGGAGTTTATTGTATTTTTTTTATTATCTTCAACACTATCTCACGTGTAGGCGAGGTTAGTTTTAAGCCTTATAAGTGGATAGGGATGGTAACGAATGTGGGTTTTGTGGGTACCTGTCCCATCCCTAGCCTAAATGGGGAGGGTATTAGGGTAGTAAATAGGCAATGAGGTGGGGGAACAGGGTGGAGGTGTAGGGATAAGCATTCTCCGCCCTACATAATCCGCCTCGAGTACATGTGAAGTTATTTTTATTTTAGTTGTTACATATATATGTATTATAATTTTAAGATTATAAGTTTAAAAATATAAAAGAATTAAATTAGAAAAAGTATTTTTAGAATTGAGAATAAAAAAATGATCATTCAAAAGCATTTTATAATCATTCTTTTAATCAATACATTACATGCCATTATTTGGGATTTGCAATCATTTTACATAAATACCTCCATTTCATTGTTAATCAAAGTGAATTTAAGAGATTTGTTTGTTGTTGTCTGTCGTGCTCCAAGATAGTTTCAAATAATATAATTAAGAGTGACATTTTTTAAAAAAATTAATTACTAATTATATATGGATATGCAATAAAAAAATTATAGTAATCAATAAGCATCTTGCAACACAAAAGATTATTCATTTTTCACATATAGTTCTCATATGCAAAGATTCTAGTTAGACCGTATTTTAAATGTTTGAAACTCGATTATTATAATATTAACTTTACTATTTAATCGAAAGCACGCGGCTCAGACTCAATATATGATTCATATTTTACCTTTACTTAACACCTATATTTATATTTGTCATTTATTATAATTTTTTTTTTATTTTGAAGTTACGGGATTTAAATTAAACTTAAATCACACAATTTAAAAGAAAAATAAAGAATCTGCATTCCCTACGAGGACAAGGGGATGGGGGCAGGGCAAAGCGGAGGATGTAGGTGCAGAACGCAAGGCGGAGGATAGGTGTTAGGGTGACCTTTTAGCTAACAAGGCAAGGCCTGGGGATAGGTCACATTGCCTTAAACCCACCTATTACAATCCCTACACCTTGATTTTTTTTTTTAAAAATTTAAATGGGTGGCGGCGAGACTTGAACCCATTATATTACCACCCCACCTAAAAATTTAAGATACTAGAGAAAGGTTTATTTTGTTTATTCTTTATCTTCAATACACCCACTCACATACATGATGGATTGTCTTACACATTGAGATCTTTTGACAATCTTGACTTTGATATTATATTAATTTATTATATCATCTAAAAATTTAAACTATTTGAAAGAGACATTATATTTATCTATTATCTTTTACGATTTGGAAGAAGAATCAAACTTGAGATCTTATACTTTCATGATTCTAACTTGCGCCAAATTAAAACCTCATGTAAATGAGTTAATCCCATTTTTCCCCATGAGTTCTTCCATAAAGTCCAAACTCCCCCCATGAACTTTTTATTTTACTCACATTCCCCCACAACAATAAACACTACCAAACAAAACCTTAAAGGTGAGGGTTTTTTTGGTCTTTTCCTATCCCTGCAGAACGCCTCAACCTACTCTCACAATCATCTCCCTCATCTGGCATGTTACATTGTAAAGATTTATATCAAATTATGGAGTTTCACAACCCATATTTTCTTCTTCATGTTCAAGATGTTGGGATTATTTCCAATAATCTAATGTGGGCTTACAAGTAATTATCAATTATATTTGGGCTACTATTCTAATTAGGATAATTAAGTGATCCATTATGGTTAATCCTAACAAGACATCTTATTCAGTTTGGACTCTGTAATGTGTGGTATCCAATAATAACCTAATTAAGCCTTAGTGGGTTTTTGATTAGGTTGTCTATATAAAGAGGTCTTAGTCCCTAAGGCTAATGATCATATTTTATGTTTTCTCAAATCCCCACCTTGGGCGACATTTACTAAGAGACTTTTGATTAGTCTATGGAAGGCCTTGCCCTAATTCTTCAAAGGTTTTTTAGATTTCTCATTGTAATTGTCATGGATTCAGGTACGCCATTCTTATAGCTTTAAATTATGCAGTCCTTATATTTTGTGCGAAGTGCACGAATTATGTGATTATATCCTTAAAAGTAGTATCAGAGCCACTCTTCGTGTTAGATTATTAGGATTGATCATGTGATTTTGATTAATGAATATTTTGCGTTTATCTAGATAATACACATAATTTTCTTTTGTTAAAACTCATATGGTTTTTTGGATTTAGTTTTGAATTATGTGTATGATTTAACTAATCTTGATCACATGTTTGATTATTTATTATAATGGATTCGGTTTATATATCCATTTCTTAGGGTTTGATAATACGTGATTTTCATGTTCTTGATTTTCGTGATTTTAGGGTTATAAAGTTCTTAATTCATGATAAAATTCAGTTTGAATTTTCTCTGATTAGGTTTGATTCTCACAGAATTGCATGACAAAATTTAGGTATATCAATTTAGATATATATATGTATGTGTATTATGGATTAAGGAATTTAGAAAATATGTTTGAGTATGAATATTTGCGTCTTATGTGCCATTAGAGCGTTAAAAATTGTTGAAAAAAGAGAATCGAGTCGGACGAGTGAGCCATTCGAATGGCTCGCCTGACTCTCCTCATCCGGCTCTTCTAGTGAGCTCATTAAAGGAGTCGGTCGAGGGAGTCAGTCGAGGGAGCAGGTCGAGTGACTTGACCGACTTGACTCGTCCGACTGCCACTATTTGAGTCGGACGAGTGAGTCAGTCAAGCCGACTCGACCGGCTCCTTCGTCCGACTCGAACAAGTGCATATATGATAATTTTTTTTAAAATTTTTGCACCTGTGTCTTTTGTCTTGAAATAGATTGATTGAAGCTTAACATTGCCAAAGTAACCTATTTTGAGATAATAAGATGCGTGTGTTTATTATTTATGCGATTAATGATCGGCCCAAAGGAAGGTCATTGATTGGTCAAATAGCAAACACACTTGCGAAAATAAATGTGTGATGATTATAAATTTTCTATGTAGACAACAAGTCGGCCCAAAGGAAGGCTGTTGTCTGATCGGATTTATTATCAACATTTGATTTATGCATGGAGAATACCACTTACAAGTTAACGATCGGCCCAAAGGAAGGTTGTTGATGTTGTGCTAGGCATCTTGTTAAATAGGCCCTTAACTACAGTTATATGAAAATTTATGTCATGCATTTATATGTTTATTTCGTTTTTACTTGTATATATATCTTGACATAAATTTAAGTTAGTGAGCTTATGTTATCTATTTGTTCTCTATTTTTAGTTACATCTATTGTTGTTAGTGTCGCTGTCAACATAAATTCAATTCCTGTGCTTAACGACACAAACTTTAAGTGCTAGAAAGAGACCGTTTTGTTAGTTCTTGCCTGCATGGATTTAGACTATGTATTAAGGAAAGAACAACTCGCTCCTCTTACTGATACAAGTTCTACTCAGGATAAAGAGAACTTTAAGAAGTGGGATCGTACTAATCGCCTTAGTCTAATGATGCCAAATCGCAATGTTCCAGAAGTATTCAAGGGCAGCATGTCCAATGAGGTAACTGCTAAGGGTTTCCTTACATAAATAAAGAAAACGTTCGCTAAGAACGAAAGGGCTGAGACAAGCAAACTTTTAGCTGACCTTGTCCAAATGAGATACAAAGGTAAATGAAACATAAATGAGTACATTATGGAGATGTCTAATATCGTTTCAAAACTCAAGGCACTAAAGTGAGAGCTATCTAATAACTTGTTCATGCATCTGGTACTCATATCCCTTCCTGCACACTACAAACAGTTTATTGTAAGCTATAACACTCAAAAGGATAAATGGTCTCTTAATGAGCTCATTTCCCATTGTGTGCAGGAAAATGATAGGTTGAAGGGAGATAAGACTGTTGAGAGTGGTCATATGGCAATAACCTTAAGGAACAATAAGCGAAAAGGGAATAATAATAAAGATGTTGCAGTAGGAACCTCACAACCCAATAAGCAACAAAAGAGTCAGGATCAGGAATTTACCTGCTATTTTTGTAAGAAACCTGGGCATATGAAGAAGGATTATTCCAAGTACATCGCATGGCGTGTAAAGAAAGGTAAACTTTTCACTTTGGTTTGTTCTGAAGTTAATTTAACTTCTGTACCTAGTAATACTTGGTGGTAGATTCTGGTGCTACTACTCATACAAGTATGTCTATGCAAGGTTGCCTATGGAGTCGACTGCCAAGTGATACTGAAAGATTCATCTATGTGGACAATGACAAAATAGTTCCGGTTGAAGCCATTGGGACCTTTAGATTATCTTTTGAGACTGGTCATTTTATTGAATTAAGAGAGACTTCTGTTGTACCATCATTTAGGCAGAATTTGGTTTCTGTTTCTATTTTGGACAAATTTGGTTATTCTTGTTTCTTTGAAAACAATAAAGTTAGTTTTTTCTTTAATTATACTCTTGTTGCGACTGGTTCCTTGATCCATAAGCTATACAAGTTAAACACCATAGCTTCATTTAATGAAACCTTGCAAACAACTTCAAGAGGTACAAAGCGTAAATTAACAAATGAGAATTCCGCCACCTTATGGCACAACCGTTTAGGTCATATCTCCGAAAGGAAAATTCAGAGACTTGTGTCAGACGGAATGCTCGAATCCCTTGATTACATATACCATAAGGTGTGCGTTGAGTGTATCAAAGGGAAATAGAGAAACATTAGGAAGTTAAGTGCCAAGAGAAGTTCTAACGTCTTATAGTTGATACATATTGATATATGTGGTCCATTCCCTACGACTTCATGAAATGGTCAACAGTATTTTATCACATTCATAGACGACTATTCTCATTATGGATACTTATACTTAATTCATGAGAAGTCACAGTCCTTGGACGTTTTTAAAGCCTTCAAAGCCAAGGTTGAGAATCAACTGGGCAAGAAGATTAAGGCTATCAATTCTAATTGTGGTAGTGAGTATTATGGTAGATATGATAGATTAGGTGAACAACATCCAGGGCCTTTTGCCAAATTCTTAGAGGAATGTGGAATCATCCAACAATACACAATGCCGGGGTCACCTAGCATGAATGATGTTGCTGAGTGACGAAACAAGACTGTTAAGGATATGGTAAGAAGTATGATTAGTCATTCTTCCTTACCATAATTATTCTGGGGAGAGGCGCTAAAGATTGCAGCATATATACTGAATAGAGTACCTAGTAAAGTGGTAGCGAAAATCCCTTATGAACTATGGTTTGGCAATAAGCCTAGCATAAAACATTTACACATTTGGGGTTGTCCAGCTGAGGCAAGGCCTTATAGGCCACATGAAAAGAAACTGGACTCAAGAACAATTAGCTGTTATTTTGTTGGGTACGCTGAACAGTCGAGGGGTTTTAAGTTTTATGATCCTTCAACTAAGTCCCTTTTCGAGACGGGAAATGCAAGATTTTGTTGAGGATGTTGAGTTTGAAGGAGAGATAAGGTTAGGGATACTGTCTTTGAAAATGAATGTATTCCTCTCCCTTCAGTTATTATTGACAACAATCAGCCTGCTGACATTGTCCAAGACAACAATGAAGATTTCTCTATGGACCTTCCTACTCAAAATCAGGATATTGCTTTAGAAGAGCAAACCCAACAACCTCAAGAAGAAGTGTCACTTAGGCGATCCACTAGAGAAAAAAGAAGTGCAATTTCTAGTGACTGCATTGTATTTCTTCAAGAGCAAGAGTTTGACATAGGGATAATGGAGGATGATCCAATCAACTTCCAACAAGTCAAACAAAGTGCCAACTGTCAAAATTGGATCGATGCCATAAATGATGAGATGAAGTCCATTAAGGACAATGATGTTTGGGATCTCGTCGAGTTTTCTGAAGGTGCGAAACCCATTGGTTGTAAATGGATTTTTAAAATCAAAAGGGATTTTAAGGGCAACATTGAGAAGTATAAGACATATCTAGTCACTAAGGGTTTCACTCAAAAAGAAGGCATTGGCTATAAATAAACTTTCTCTCCAATTTCTATGAAATACTTTTAGAATAATAATGGCATTTATAGCTCATTGTCATTTAGAGCTACATCAGATGGACATTAAAACAACTTTTATCGATGGTGACATTGAGGAAACCATTTACATGGTACAATCAGAAAATTTTGTATCAGGAAACTCAAAGTCTATGCTTTGCAAACTCAAGAAGTCCATCTATGGTCTCAAACAGGCTTCCCGTCAATGGTATCACAAGTTTCATCAAGTCATTATCTCATATGATTTTAAGGTAAATGCAGTTGATGACTGTGTATTTCGCAAGTTCAGTGGGAGTAAATTTATATTCCTAGTGCTCTATGTCAATGACATACTATTAGCTAGCAACGATTCAGGCTTACTGCATGAAATTAAGAGATTTTTAACTAAGCATTTTGAAATGAAGGATCTTGGTGACGCCTCTTTTGTCTTAGGAATTAAGATACATCGAGATCGCTCTCGAGGTGTTCTTGTGTTATTAGAAAAGAGCTATATCGAAAAGGTACTTGCTAGATTTGACATGATAAATTGTGCACCAGGAAATACTCACATTGCTAAAGGAGACAAGTTTAGTCTCAATCAGTGCCCCAAGAATGAAATTGAAAGAAAATGTGATGTTAAAGTTAAGGAAATTCACAAGATCCCTTATGCGTAAATTGTAGGAAATCGTAAGAGAACTCAAGTGTGTATGTATCTGTATTGTGCGTACATAATAAGGATGTTAGACAGTAACTAAGGAACCCTGTAATAGATCATAAAGAAATTAGGACACAAATGGGTTATAAAGAATTGATAGAGAACATAAGGTTACATGCTCACCTATCACAATTCAAATCAGTTGGAGATCATTAAGTATTCTGATTCTAATTCTTTGGGATTCCGAGACATTGAGGAATCCATCAAGTGTCTAGGTACTTAAGGAAAAAGTTCAGAGTAAGATAGTGTCTATTGAACATATAGGAACAAACTCCATGCTTGCGGATCCGCTTACTAAAGGTTTACCACCCAAGGTTTTTCATGAGAATACTGTTCATATGGGTGTTGTTTTATTTGATGGTATGCAATTTTAGTGGGAGTCTGTGTATGTCTTCAGTTCTTTTTTTTGACACTATGTATGTTCAATTTTTTGCAGAATAGAGTTGATAGTTTTGCCTCCATTTATTACTTTGAATGTTTTATCTTTCAATTGTGGTTTAACATAAGGTTTGAAAGACTAAGGTTTGATCTCACTATGGAATAAAGTTCGGACCAATTGAAAATAGGCATGTTTGAGATCACATTGCATGTAATTTCCAAGCCACACATCCATACTTGATCTATGTCATTGAATATATTTGGTATGGTGATCATTGATGGGTCTCGTTACTGTGTAATGTAACGAAGGCCGCTTTGGTCTCATGCTGGTATAAGAGATGGACTAGATTATTTCGGAAGTTATTTTAAGAATATGTAGCAATTTTGTGCGCACCTAAGGTTATCAAATATAATTGTCTTTGGCATTACTGTGTAGCCCAAGTAGGAGATTGTTGGGATTATTTTCAATAATCTAATGTGGGCTTACAAGTAATTATCAATTATATTTGGGCTACTATTCTAATTAGGATAATTAAGTGATCCATTGTGGTTAATCCTAATAAGACATCTTATTCAATATGGATTCTGTAAAGTGTGGTATCTAATAATAACCTAGCTAAGGCTTAGTGAGATTCTGATTAGGTTGTCTATATAAAGAGGTCTTGGTCCCCAAGGCTAATGATTATATTCTCTATTTTCTCAAATCCCTACCTTAAGTGACATTCAGTAAGAGAATTATGATTAATCTGTGGAAGGCCTTGCCCTAATTCTTCAAAGGTTTTTCAGATTTCTCATTATAATTGTCATGGATTCAGGTACGCCATTCTTATAGCTTTAAATTATGTAGTCCTGATATTTTGCGCGAAGTGTACGAATTATGTGATTATGTCCTTACACAAGATACTCCCAATACATTGTGAAGATTTCTGCAAATAAAAGGCCCTAGAAAAGAACTATAAAACAGAGCTTCGCATTTCACATTCAAGATCATGATATATTCATGATAGTTTTCAACATTTTATAGGGTAGATATATATATAAGGATATTAACACAACTTTATTTCCAACTAACTATTACATTTCTTCAACAGAATAAGAATCATATTGGGGAAAAAAAGAAAAAGAATAAAAGAAACATCATCCAAAGAATTGATTAATAAATTGTTAAAGGAACCAACACAAACTCTCTCAAACTTTCTAGATTATTCAAAATTATTCCATCAACTTCTTTTGATCTCTTTTCTCTCTTGATCTCTCTAAAGTGTTCTTTTTGAAGCCCATTATCGACCCTCGTCTTCACTAAAATTTTATAATATTGTAATGGGCTTGAGAAAAATATAGTACTTTCCTAGCCCTAACTCACTCCCACGACCGGCTCCCGAAACCCCCCACTACCCTAGTGACCCCCTTTAACCCGACTCGCCACCTTTCCTAACACACTCTGACAACAGTGCAACATGTTTAGCTCAATAAAAGATTTTTTTAATTTGTGTTCTTCTGGGTGTGTTTTGTTCTTTTGTGTGTAATGTGATTTGTGTCTGTGCTGTGTGTGTCGTATGTGTGTCTCTATGCACTCTGTGTGTATGTGTTGTGTGTGTTTCAGTGTCTATGTTGTATTGTGATTCAGTGTGTATGTTGTGTGAGACCCTGGACCCGCATGCATGTATATTTGCTACTTGCATGTCAAATTATATGCCTTTATGTGTTATGTTCTAAATAGTAAAATAGGGTTACAATTCACAGTAAAAAAATTGACTGTCTAATTTGCTCGAATTAATATTTTTCCTAGGTTGTGTGACAATTAGGAGGAATGAGAAAAGTAAGAACTTGAGCATTGAACATCCGGAACGTGCGTTTGAAAAATAGTTCTCGGTTCGCATGAATAGTGAAACATTAGTTAAGATTGTTAATGGACTAGTTAGCAATTAAAAGAGTATTATGCTTAGTTTTGACTTTAATTTAGAGTGTTTGACCCAAAATATATACACACACATAAAAAATAACCTATACACTACACAATAACATACAATTGCTCACAAAACAAAAAAATAAAATTCTCCCCCAAGTCCTCAAGGTGTCATCGGCTAAGGAAAAGAAAAAGAGGTAGAAAACTCTTGCAATCTTGCTCTCTCATGCTCAATCAAGCCAGCTATGAAGGGATTCAAGTGCACCCAAGTCTTCTTCTTGCATCTTTAAGGCCATTAGGTGAGGGAGATATTTGGCTTAGTTTACAAAGGGGTTTCGGGTGTAAAGTGAATCCGGATTGATTTGAGTGATATATTTAGCGTTCTTACGGTGAAGAGGTGTTAAATGTGCGGTTATAGCATCGGTTAAGGTACTTGTAGTTATAACATATAAAGGAAAAAACGGGGCTTTTGCGGTAAATGTGGCTAAATGGATGGTGTCGAGAGTCCCAGGAGTGTCATAATGTGTAACTAGAAGAATAGAATAGCTCGATTGAGAATCTTAAACCTTGCCTTTCGGTTTAGAGCTAAATAACATAGGTTAACAAAGGGGAAAATGTGGGAATTGGGTATTTTAGAACTTGTGTTGACTTGTAGTTAGTTATTATGTATTTAAATGCATTTCTATAGTCTATATGAGTTTATGTGAAGTTTCGTGGGAAGTGTGTCATTGATCCCCGTTGTGCATATATGATTAATGCATGTCTTGCTTAATTCTATTGCTTCTTGTGTTATATAAGTGCTATTAGTCTTGTTTATACTTCGGTACTTATGTGTGAGGGCAACCTACTTTGTTGTCCCTCACTTATGTGTTATGTTAATATATCGTGATTTCGTGAATTCTCATGTTATTTGTGTATATTGTGTCCTCGTATCGGGTTGCGGAACCCTTCGGACATGGTAGTGTCAAGAAACTCCGGGCAACCTCGGGCTGTCGGTCTAGCTCGGCTACCATGGTGCCTATTCTCATTCTCGCTGAGGCATACCTATCTACCCCAGAGATTTAGTTCACCTCGTGGGGCATACGGATCTACCTCAGGAGTATTGGGTCGTAAGATTCAGGGTACATCTGGAGTACACCCTTTGGAGTTATAAGGTGGTATGCCGGCTATTGATATCTTGGCTCGTGGTCGTGGTTCGTGGATCGAGACTTCGTGGAACCGTATCCTTTTATAAGTGGTTATTTCATGAATCTGACGCCTTATTACTTGTTTCATTGCCTTATTATAATACTTAATCTCGTAACTTGTTCCTTGAATGCATTGCCTGCGTGTTTGGTGTGCTATCGTAGACAACCAAAAATAAAACCTGTACTCCAAAAAATATATGTAGTAGTGTGAGTAAGGATCGTTCCCACAGAGAGTATCTAGTCTAATTTTATGTTACGTAAACAAGGTTAGGGGGGTTTGAGTATATAAAGAAAACTTAAGAAAAATTGTTGAAATTAAAAATATCAAATTTAATCAAGAAGACAAACCTTGGTCTAAGTCAACATCCACCATCGGAATCTTGTAACTGATCATTGATGCAAGTATATATGAATTCAAACTTTAAATATTCACCGTTGGAATTATTTTCCTATCTCTCCTTAGTCATAGGTAATTAGAATACACGTGACCTAATTAACCTTAACCACTAAACAACCTCAGACACGCGCTAAAGGTTTAATTTAGTAGCAGGCTTAAGAATTAGAGGGATCAATGAAGCTAAACAACACAAGCACACGCGGTTGCATTTAATTTAGTTGAACGTTCTTCCTAAAATCTAATAATCTCTGACGCAACAAATTATTAAATCTTAGTTGCTTCACAACTTAGAGGGATCAAACAATTACGGATTTGATATCTAACTTAGCAGTAGATTATAACGAATAATAAACTAGTAGGCCTCCCTAGCAATTAAACAAAAGAATCATGAAATTAACACAGAAAAACATTCAATACTTAAAGCATAAATTGAACAATAAAAATTAATTAGATCTCACAGTTTTTATGATTCCAAGGCTTCAGTTTCCTTCAATCAAGAATAAAAGTTTAGCCACGCAGAGCCATAAAAAAAACTCAAAAACTAAGAGGAGAGAAAGAGAGGAGGTCCAAATCTTATGATTTCTCCCCTTATTTATAGTTTGTGAAGCCTACAAAATCCCCTAAGATAATGAAATCATAATCTAAATAGAATAAGGGAAATATTAAAGATAAGGTAAACTCCGAATATAACTAGGAAATCTTAAAACAACTAGAAAAGTTCTAATACAATTAGGATAGGTAAAATAGCTAGAATTTTCGTGCAACACCTCTTTTACCATCAACTAGAAGCTTCTAGATAAGGAACATTCCAGAACATTAAATAGTACAAGTGCAACAACTTCACATCTAATTTCGACTTTAATTCAGCCTTTATTTCTCAAAACTCAAAACATTAAAGTTGTATATCTTCTTCTTGGCTTTCCAGAACATCTTGAATTGCCTCAATCAGAGCTCGGATGAGAGAGTTATGACCAAAAAACGTAACAGTGTCGGAGTTGTCCATAATTTCACGATTTAACTTTGTTCTGCTCCTAACGCCTCAATTTGCATCCTAAATCAAAATATAAAAATAATGAGTGTATTTAGGCATCAAATAGGTGTGAAAGATTAAACGTTAAGGGAGAAAAACATGACATTTTGCATTCTTATCAAATTGCCCCATACTTAACCTTTGCTCGTCCTCGGGCAAAACTCAAATTTTCAAAAATACCAAAGTTGCAACACGATCAACAAAGAACAACCAAGCTCTTCAAAACTCATAACATATCATGAACAAACATTCTTAACCAACTTATAATTACTTAGTAAACATTCTCACTCGAAGATGGAGTAACGGAATACGTAGACCCTCACAGAGATAAACGCTCAACTCTCATGTGTTTGAAGGGTATGTATTTCGCTCAAATTCATTCCAATGAAAATGATCTACCATAGGCTTGCATATCGTCTCATTCTCCACCACTAAAATCACATGCATAACACAAATCATAAGGACTTTTCAAGGGTTGTAACGGGGCTTAGGACAAAGGTGAGAAATATTTACGAATGTAGCTCAAAAGCCATTGAAACTAGCGGAGCAAAAAATAAATCAACTTAAGCTCGAATATATAAGACGTGTAAAAATCAATCACTCCATTCAATAGCTTCCACATTCGTATATATCATGTATAAACAGAACTCCTTCGAATTTTTAGGAGGAATTATGAACATGGATAGTTTAAAAGAAATTTCCTCTATCATTCCCTTTCTTCTTTTTCTTTTTTCTCTTTTTTTATTGTTTTTGTTTTTTTCCTTCCTTTTTTTTCTTTTTATTTTTTTCACCAAAATTATATCACAATGGAACTCACAAATTGAGAATGAAAATATGTTTCATTTTACCAGTCATAGCCATACCACAAATTCAGACACCCCACACTTATTTCTTGCACACCCATACATATCATAACATTGAACAATGTTCCACTAGTCCTAAGGCCTGGGTAAAGACATTGTTTTTCTGGTTTAAAGCTTATAACGTGTATTCACAATGAACAAGGTCAATAAATCTCAAAGGGGTTTAACAAAGGGAAATATTAATTACAAGGTAGGCTATTTGGCTTATGTAGCTGAATCAAAGAAGGCCTTAATCATGTTCATGCACGCATGTGTCAATGTGACCTCGAAGAGAATCAAGACAAGTTCTAGATAAACAAATCCATGGAAAAATATCTCTCATGAAAAAAAAAGTGAGACTGATTATAGATGTGTCAGTCTAAAGGCTCAAAATCTCACCAACTTTTGTCTACGAAATTCAGTCACTACCATGCTCAAGGAAAATAACTAAACTAATTAATTCTAACTGGAAAGAGTACTTATTCAATCATATTTTGAATCTCTCAAGCTTAATTGCACCTTGCTCATGCCATGCATAAAAAAAATTGAAAACCACAATTTTTTGTTATAAAAAAAAAAACAAATTAAAACACAACCTAAATCCCCTCCCCCACACTTAAAACTTTCATTGTCCTCAATGAGTAAAAATTATCTTTTAAATTTATGCAAAGATGAGTAGAAACATGAAAGCAAGTAAAGTAAGAGAAAGAGAGCCTGTAAGAGGACATACTTGAAGCACTTGTTAGAGAGAATAAAAGTAATGCTTTAAATCTGCAACTATTCAGTGCAGCCCAAGAAAACAAGAAAAAGTAAAATAATAGGAAACAACAATAATAAGTACTTTGTTTTTTTTTCTTTTTCAATTTTTTCTTTTTTTTCTTTTTTTATTTTTTTGTTGGCCGACCCTATTTACATCCCCATACAAAGGCTCCGAACTTTGGGAGGCACTGAAACAATAAAAATGTCAAACTAACTAATACCTAAAAAAAAATTAAAATACCTGGATCCATTTAATGTAAGCCAGTAAGACAAACTTCCCTTGGGTTGCCTCCCAAGCAGCATCTTTGTTTACTGTTGTTGGCTCGACTCAATGCTTCCTTCTTCAATCAGGATTATCAAGGTCCAATTCTTCCACATTCTCCTCTTGGAAAGGCTTCAAATCTGGAATAGGTTCCTGTGGAAAAACATTCAATGCTACAACAGCACTGAAGGCTAACTCCTCATACCCTTTCTCAAGTTGCTTACTAATGGCTAATTTCAATCCACTTTTTTCGTCAAGTGCTTTTACTTCCTGTGCTAAAGAATCAACCACATCAATAGAAGAAATATGATTATCATCACTAGGATATTTCATGGCATCATAAATATTAAACTTAATAATTTCACCATCAAATTCCATGATAAGTGTGCCACTATAAACATCTATCTTAGTCTTGGACGTTTTTAAAAATGGTATTCCTAACAAAATAGTCGTATTTTGATCACCACCCTCCATATCAAGCACATAGAAATCAACAGGAAAAACCAAATTATTAATTTGCACAAGAACATCCTCAACTATCCCCTTAGGATAGGCATTAGATCTATCAGCCAATTGAATCACCATACTAGTTTCATTCAAAGGTCCAAGTTTCAAAGAAGCATACTTAGAATATGACATGACATTAATAGAAGCTCCTAAATCTATCATGACTTTCTCAACTTTAGTGTTACCTATTGTACAAGGGATAATAAACATACCTGGATCCTTGCACTTCGTAGGGAGTTTTCTTTGAATAATTGCATAAACATTCTCCTCTACTCTCACCTTCTCACAACCTTTAAGTTTATGTTTTCTCTTAGTTGTACACAGCTCTTTCAAGAATTTAGCATAACGAAGTACTTGTTTAATAGCATCTAAAAGTGGAATATTTATCTCACAGCTACGAAAAGTCTCATATAAATCTATATTTTGCTCATCTTTTTGAGATTCTGCTAAAGCCTGAGGAAAATGGGGTACCGGTTTATAATCAGAAAGAGGTAGAAACTTACACGTAGGTACTTTATCGTCAATGATATTTTTCTCATTTTCTTACTTCGACGATGGAGGGGCCGCCTTTACTGGAATTTCAAGCTCTTTACCACTTCTCAAAACGATTGCACCTACATTTTCTCTTGGATTTACTACCGTTTGAGAGCGCAATTTTCCTGAACTTTGCGCTTCTAGTCGACTAATCGAAGTTGTCATCTGGCCCACCTGCTTGTCCAAATTTTGGATACTAACCCTCGCTTCTTGTTGAAATTGTTTCGTCTCCTATTGAAATTGCAAAGTACTAGTGGCAAGAGACTTAACAATATCTTCTAAAGACATACCTGAATTAGAAGTTTGGCCCGATTGTTGATAAGGCTGTTTATACTGTTGAAAACTTGGGCGATTATGAGTCACGGGCTGATTTGCTTGTGGATTCCCATAGCTAAGATTGGGGTGATCCCTCCATCTTGGATTATACGTGTTTGAAAAGTGATCATACTTCCTTTGTGGTTGTCCAGGAAAACCACCCGTCGCATTCACTTGCTCTACAAGCTTCTCTTGAAGAGTTGGACACATATCGGTTGGATGTCCCACTACCGAACAAATCCCACAAGCCTTTGCCAATTGCATATTACCTACAGCCACTTGACGAACACGAGAAGTTAGACTCGCAATCTGTTCTTCAAGGGAAGAAACATTTACCTCATTAACACGCTTAGACGGAGTTTCGAGCCTTATGCCAAACTGTTGAGAATTGGCTGCCATATTTGCAATCAAATTCTTCGCGGCCTCTGGAGTTTTATCCACCAAAGCTCCTCTACTCACGGCATCAATCATGCTCCTATTAGTGGGTAGAAGACCCTCATAGAAATACTGGATAAGTAGCTGCTCATTAATCTGATGATGGGGGCAGCTCGCACATAGTCTTTTGAAACGTTCCCAATATTTGTGCAGGGACTCCCTACTATGCTTCCTTATACCACAAATTTCTTTCCGAATGTTTACTACCCTTGGAGCTAGGAAATATTTCTCCAAAAATAACCTCTTCATCTCGTTCCATGTGGTAATACTTTCGGAGTGTAGATAGTAGAGCCAATCCTTAGCCGAATCCTTCAAAGAAAACGGAAAGGCCCTTAATTTAATCTGCTCGTCAGTCACCCCCGTGGGTTTCATACTCGTGCATACCACATGAAGCTCCATTAGATGCTTATGAGGATCTTCACCTGCAAGGCCATGAAAAGTGGGCAAAAGATGTATTAGGCCAGACTTTAATTCAAAAGTAACATTAGCATCTAAAGTAGGAAACGTTATGCATAAAGGTTGTTGATCCAAATCAGGGGCGGCAAACTCTTTCAAAGTTTGATTTACAGCCATGACTTCCTCCTTTTTTGAATCAAAATCGCTAGCAAATAAGGAATCAACAACTAGTGCATTCTCTTTAGAATTCCTCCGAGCTTCTTTTCTTAACATGCGCGCAATTTTTTCTATTTCTGGATCGTATTGCAAATCACATTGATTAGTAGATCGAGTGACAATCATAAAATCAAGAAAACGCTAATTAACCACGAGAAATAAAGCAGGAAAAAGAAATCTAGAGTAATAAGAAAAATAAAAAAATTTACGCAAAAACACAAAAAATGCCTAAAAACCCTAGTAAATGATATAATTTAGCCTCAAAAGGGTAGGGCTCGTAGATCCAAAGGACTACGAGTCTTGCACAGAACGTTGTTTCCCTTCAGAAAAGTAAATTTTTGAGACCTAATTCTACCAAAATTTTGAAAACTGCTGAAACTGTAACGAAATAAAAACCACAAAAAATGCAAAAATAAACTAGAATAATTCCTCGGCAACGGCACCAAAATTTGGTGTGCTATCGCAGGCAACCAAAAATAAAACCTGTACTCCAAAAAATATATTTAGTAATGTGAGTAAGGAACGTTCCTACAGAGAGTATCTAGTCTAATTTTATGTTACGTAAACAAGGTTAGGGGGGTTTAAGTATATAAAGAAAAGTTAAGAAAAATTGTTGAAATTAAAAATATCAAATTTAATCAAGAAGACAAACCCTAGTCTAAGTCAACATCCACCATCGGAATCTTGTAACTGATCATTGATGCAAGTATATAGTAATTCAAACTTTAAATATTCATTGTTGGAATTATTTTCCTATATCTTTTTAGCCATAGTTAATTACAATACACGCGACCTAATTAACCCTAACCACTAAACAACCTCAGACACGCGCTAAAGGTTTAATCTAGTAGCAGCCTTAAGAATTAGAGGGATCGATGAAGCTAAACAACACAAGCACACGCAGTTGCATTTAATTTAGTTGAACGTTCTTCCTAAAATCTAATAATTTCTTATGTAACAAATTATTAAATCTTAGTTGTTTCACAAATTAAAGGGATCAAACAATTGTGGATTTGATATCTAACTTAGCAGTAGATTATAACGAATAATAAACTAATAGGCCTTCCTAACAATTAAACGAAAGAATCATAGAATTATTACAGAAAAACATTCAATACTTAAAGCATAAATTGAACAATAAAAACTAATTAGATCTCACAGTTTTTATGATTCTGAGGCTTCAGTTTCCTTCAACCAAGAATAAAAGTTTAGCTACGCAGAGCCATGAAAAAAACTCGAAAACTAAGAGGAAGAAAAAAGAGGAGGTCCAAATCTTATGATTTCTCCCCTTATTTATAGTTTGTGAAGCCTACAAAATTCCCTAAGATAATGGAATCCTAATCTAAATAGAGTAAGGAAAATATTTAAGATAAGGTAAACTCCTAATATAACTAGGAAATCTTAAAACAACTAGAAAAGTCCTAATACAATAAGGATAGCTAAAATAGCTGGAATTTTCATGCAACACCTCTTCTACCATCAACTAGAAGCTTCTAGATAAGGAACATTCCAGAACATTAAATAGCA
Organism: Ehretia macrophylla; assembly: GCA_037974665.1. Lineage (NCBI taxonomy): Eukaryota > Viridiplantae > Streptophyta > Magnoliopsida > Boraginales > Ehretiaceae > Ehretia > Ehretia macrophylla. The sequence continues at coordinate 13,342,331 of CM075768.1, forward strand.
CAAGTGTAACAAATTTACGTCCAATTTAGACTTTGATTCAGCCTTTATTTCTCAAAACTCAAAACATAAAAGTTGTAGATCTTTTTCTTGGTTTTCCAGAACATCTTGAATCACCTCAATCGGAGCTTGGATGAGAGAGTTATGCCTAAAATATGTAACAATGTCAGAGCTGTCCAGAATTGCGCGATTTAACTTCGTTCTGCTCCTAACGCCTCCATTTGCATCATAAATCAAAATATAAAAATAATGAGTGTATTTAGGCATCAAATAGGTGTGAAATATTAAACATTAAGGGAGAAAAACATGACGTTTTGCATTCTTATCACTGTTCCCCGTTACTTGAGTGTTGCCTAGCCACGTTACATGTGTGTTATCTCGTCTCATGTGCTTGTGTGCTAACTTGTCCCGTGTGTTTGAGTGTTGTTTAGATTCGTATACTTGCGTGTTACCTAGTATTGTAATCTCGTGTATTACATAGAGTGATACTTGTTTACTTGCATTGCATGAAATGGTTTCGAAAACTCCTCGTTTATACGTATCCCTCCCTCACTGAGCATATGTGGTTAGTATGCTCACCCTCTTTATAACATTTCGGGCGAGGCAGGTTCGGCTCCTCTTGAGTCTGCAAAAGACAAGGCTCGTGAGACCCCTTGACCGTGTATGATGCTTTGATGCTAACCTTAGTAGATGTTATGTATATGGTTTTGAGGGCCTTAGTGCCATGTGTATAGTAGCTGCTTATAGTCTATTTTGTGGCCTTAGGGCTTTTATGTAAAGTTGTGACACTTTGGAATTGTAATAATGTTGTAGGTTTAAGCCTGTAGCTAGTAGTATTGTAAATGTTGTAACAACTTAAAGTACTTTTAATACTTGACCTTCGTGCATGCTTGTGTGTGGAAAGTTAAAGCATGTGGACTTATTACATAAGACAAATAGATAAAGTTAGAGTGGTATGATAACCAATTCTGTAACTTAGAGATTCTATGGTTTAATGCATGCCTGTTGTGGACTTTGTTGAGTTCTAAGGCTCGAATGGCCTTGAAGAGTTTGTTGTATGCGTTGACATTGGAGGATGGGATTGTATGTTGGAGTTGGGTTGTGGATTTGGGGATAAATTCACTATTTGTAGGTGAATTAATAGTCCTATAAACAAGGGAGACTCCGTCCATCTCTCCTCATTTTTCGTGTCGTGGGGGTGGGATCGGGAACTTCAGCCTCGAGAGGGACCGGGGTGTTACAGGTGGTATTAGAGCTTAGATAGCTCTCAGTCAGGATAGGGTCCTCGGTCTGTCGGGTAGCCAACCTTGAGTGCATGCATGTGAAATATGATTTGAATAAGAATGTGCTTGTATGTGACTCTTGTATGATAATGTGTCCTTATGTGTTATACATGTGTAAAAATATGAAGAATGTGTGATATGTGTAACTACGTGATCAAATGTGTAGTTAAGTGACTATATAACTTAATGTGACTTAATTATGTACTATATGAGGGTGATTGGTGTGTACAACTACGTGGCTATGTGTACATGTATGTGTTACAATGTAAGAATGTGTGATGAATATAAGACATGCATTTATCTATGTTATCCATCTTAGCTTTTAGTAGTAAGACATGTGCCTAGACCTACTGACTTAGGTAACTATAGGTAATAAAGTAGTTTGATAAGTAAAGTAAATGCTAATTGTTTATGGTATAGTTAGTAATTGCATGACAAGTTGGAATATTAACTGTGTGCACGTGTTAGTTACTTAATGTGTGAAAAGTACATTAAGCATGTTATGTATATATATTAAGGAAAATATGCTTAGGTAATTTCAACTGCATGCATTTATTACCCTTGAACTGGTAAGTAACATCTCCCTCCTATAGAAAGCAAAGATAATTGACAACAGATTTCCCAAAGATGGGGGTTCGCAGTAGGAGGAGGTTAGTGATCAGACCACCGTGGATGATTAGATTCAGATATTGATACAGATGGCTGAGACTTTGGCTGGGTTAGCCCAAGTACTTGAGCATCTACTCTAGTGAGGAACCTCGACAGTGGTACCTCGAGGAAAGAAACGGAAGGCTGAGATTGATGTCGACCGAGTCAGGTAGGTAAACGACCTCTACAGGATTCCTCTTGTACTTATTGTAGGCGACAGGGTCATATTGTCTCAGGTTGCTGGAAAAAGTTGGGGCGATATAGTAGTTGCGAGAGCGACCAACATTGGGTAAAGAATTGCCCCCGATGGCAGCCCAAGATCAGCAGGGCCACCTAGAACGACACCACAGAGAGAGCTACTGTCTGCCAGGACCCAACTGTGGGTACCTTTGATGACCAGCAGTACATACCACGAGAGACGAGTAAGAATAACACGAAATGACTTTATATCAGCATAACCGGCATTTATACATGCTTGAACTTGTTTATGTGGCATTGAAGTATTTAGAAATGTTCATATGCATGATTTGTGACCTACGGAGAAATATTGGCTATGAGTGAGGTTCTTGTAGGGTATTCTCCTTGGGATTCTTGTACAGCATCTTTATTGGTAATCTTGCAAGGTACTCTCATTGGATTTCTTGCTTACCGCACTCACAGGAGCTCTTGTATGGTACTCTATTGAACTATTTACTAGAATCTATCATGGTATTCTTATTGGGATTCCCATTCCCGATCTTTGAGTTATTATTAGGGTGTCTTCCGGTGAACCTATTTGGTATTTTACAGTGTTCGTATTTGGGAAGATTTTATCTATGGCACTCGTATACGGATTTCTTATTGGCATTACTCAATACTTCTTATTGGGAATCCTTATGTGGTATTTCTATTCAGTGGAATTCTTACTCTGACTTCCAAGTGGTATTTTCACTGGAGCCTTTATTTGGCCTCCTTACTTGGAAGTCCTTATATGGTATTCTGTGGTATTCTTATGGGGTTTTCTTATTGGCATCTTGGTACATTGTTGGCCAAACTTGGTTTATCAAGGCAGCCTCATGCTAGTTTGGAGTTGAGTTGCTACAATGATGAGAATACTTTTGAGTTAGAAGAAATTGCGAGGATGCAATTTTTTGTAAGGAGGGGAGGATGTAAGACCCCGGACCCGTATGCATGTGTATTTGCTACTTGCATGTCAAATTATATGCCTTAATGTGTTATTTTCTAAATAGTAGAAGAGGGTTACTATTCACAGTAAAAAAATTGACTGTCTAATTTGCTCGAATTAGTATTTTTCCTAGGTTGTGTGACTCTTAGGAGGAATGAGAAAAGTGAGAACTTGAGCATTGAACATCCGGAACGCGTGTTTGAAAAATAGTTATCGATTCGCATGAATAGTGAAACATTAGTTAACATAGTTAATTGACTAGTTAGCAATTAAAAGAGTTTTATGCTTAGTTTTGACTTTAATTTAGAGTGTTTGACCTAAAATATATACACACACATATAAAATAACATATATACTACACAATAACACACAATTGCTCACAAAACAAAAAAATAAAATTCCCCCTCCCCCTCCCCCTCCCCCTCCCCCAAACCCAAAGTCCCCAAGGTGTCGTCGGCTAAGGAAAGGAAAAAGAGGTCTAAAACTCTTGCAATCTTGCTCTCTCATGCTTAATCAAGCCAACTAGGAAGGGATTCAAGTGCACCCAAGTCTTTTTTCTTGCATCTTTAAGGCCATTAGGTGAGGGAGATTGTATTATTTTTGTGCATTTAAGTTGTGGTAGCTTTATGGAGAAAAATGTTGTGATGCTTGTAGCTTCTAAATTGCTCTAATATTGTGAAATACTTCATTTTTATGCTATGTAGACCTTATATGTTTAACTCAATAGCTTGTGTCATGGTTGAATGCAAAGGTTGTGTGAAAAAGATGATGAATAATACTTATTTCTAGGGTTTTGCTATAAAATGCTAATTAGATTGATTTTATACTTCCTATAGGTGCTAGAGATGTTAATTAACATAGAATTATAGTTGTATGAACTTAGATTGCCCGAAACTTAAGTAAAAATGCATAATTGGCTTAGTTTACAAAGGGGTTTCAGGTGTAAAGTGAATCCGGGTTGATTTGAGTGATATATTTAGTGTTCTTAGGGTGAGGAGGTGCTAAATGTGCAGTTATGGCGCTTGATTAAGCATCGGTTAAGGTACTTGTAATTATAACGCATAAAGAGGAAAACGGGGCTTTTATGGTAAATATGGGTAAATGGATGGTTTCGAGAGTCCTACGAGTGTCATAATGTGTAACTAGAAGAATAGAATAGCTCGATTGAGAATCTTGAACCTTGCCTTTCGGTTTAGAGCTAAACAACATAGGTTAACAAAGAGGAAAATGTAGGAATTTGGTGTTTTAGAACTTGTGTTGACTTGTAGTTAGTTATTATGTATTTAAATGCATTTCTATAGTCTATATGAGTTTATGTGAAGTTCCGTGGGAAGTGTGTCATTGATCCCCGTTGTGCATATATGCTTAATGCATGTCTTGCTTAATTCTATTGTTTCTTGTGTTATATAAGTGTTATTAGACTTGTTTACACTTCGGTACTTATGTGTGAGGGCAACCTACTTTGTTGTCCCTCACTTATGTGTTATGTTAATATATCGTGATTTCATGAATTCTTGTGTTATTTGTGTATATTGTGTCTCGTATCGGGTTGCGCAACCCTTCAGACATGGTAGTGTCGAGAAACTCCGGGCAGCCTCAGACTGTCGGTCTAGCTCGGCTACCATGGTGGCTATTCCTATTCTCGCTGAGGCATGCCCATCTACCCCAGAGGCGTGGTTCACCTCGTAGGGCATACGGATCTACCTCAAGAGTGATGGGTCGTAGGATTTTGGATACATCCAGAGTACACCCTTTGGAGTTATAAGGTGGTATGTCGGTTATTGATATCTTGGCTCTTGCCTCTTGGCTCGTGGTCGTGGTTCGTGGTTCGTGGTTCGTGGATCGAGACTTTGTGGAATCGAATCGTTTTATAAGTGGTTATTTCATGAATTTGACCCTTCATTACTTGTTACATTGCCTTATTATAATACTTAATCTTGTAACTTGTTCCTTGAATGCATTGCCTACGTGTTCCTCGTTACTTGAGTGTTGCCTAGTCACGTTACCTGTGTGTTATCTCGTCTCATGTGCTTGTGTGCTAACTTGTCTTGTGTGCTTGAGTGTTGTTTAGATTCGTATACTTGCATGTTACCTAGTATTGTAATCTCGTGTATTACGTAGAATGATACTTGTTTAGTTGCATTGCATAAAATGGTTTCGAAAACTCCTCGTTTATACGTATCCCTCCCTCACTAAGCATATATGGCTAGTATGCTCACCTTCTTTAAAACATTTCAGGTGAGGCAGGTTCAGCTCCTCCTGAGCCTGCAGAGGACAAGGCTCGTGAGACCCCTTGACTGTGTGTGATGCTTTGATGCTAGCCTTAGTAGATGTTATGTATATGGTTTTGAGGGCCTTAGTGCCATGTGTATAGTAGCTGCTTATAGTCTATTTTGTGGCATTAGGGCTTTTGTGTAAAGTTGTGCCATTTTAGAACTGTAATAATGCTGTGGGTTTAAGCCTGTAGCTAGTAGTATTGTAAATGTTGTAACAACTTAAAGTACTTTTGATACTTGACCTTCGTGCATGCTTGTGTGTAGAAAGTTAAAGCATGTGGACTTATTACATAAGTAAGACAAATAGATAAAGTTAGAGTGGTATGATAACCAATTCTATAACTTAGAGATTCTATGGTTTAATGCATGCCTATTGTGGACTGTGTTGAGTTCCAAGGCTCGGATGACCTTGAGGAGTTTGTTGTATGTGTTGACATTGGAGGATGCGATTGTATGTTGGAGTTGCGTTTGGTTTTGGGGATAAATTCACTGTTTGCAAGTGAACTGATGGTCCTATAAATAGGGGAGATTCCATCCGTCTCCTCTTGTTTTTCATGTCGTAGGGGTAGGATCGGAAACTTCAGCCTCGAGAGGGATCGGGGTGTTACATGTTGTGTGCAAGTCGAAGAGGGATCTAGAAAGAGGTGTTGTTTGGGGTATTTTGACTGAAATACCCCTAGCATTATGGCCTTGTTGTGGGGGAATATGGGTAAAAAAAAGAGCTCATAGGGGAGGTTGGGCTTTAAAGGAGAACACATGGGGGGAAAATGGGATTAACTCAATTTTTGAAATTGTGCTTGTCCAATATTTCCAGCTGATTGGCAAAGAAACTTCCAAGTACTCTTATCCCGTTATTAAACTACTCATTTCAAGTAATATTTTTCTCTTAAATGGAGCCCAAAAGATAAGTGGTTGCAATTGGATTCTTTTAACGAGACATAGTAGTAATCTTCCTTACTGATTAATCTTTCTTTCTGCCTAGACAGCATGAATAGATGCTTTTGTGGGCCATTCTTCTGCTTTAGCAATTGAAGGCAACATTTTTGTATGCTTTACGCTTGATCTTTATTTTAACTCCAACGTTGGTCACGAAATTCGCATCAATAATGCCTTTGAAAGGCACTTTAAATGTGCTTTACATGGTAAAAGGATTTGAGAAGTCTTCAATTATTTGGAGAAAAGAAAAAGAAACAATGAAGATTCCTTTCATGAATTAATAAGAAAATTAAATGGAAGCTTTGAATAAGAATGTTGATGGAACATTGAAAAATGGTATTTGAAAAGTGAAAACTTACATTTTTAGTTATATTTGCAGTTGCCACTTGCTAATAAAATTCTTATTAATCGTGAAATTATTAACTCTAAATTTAGAATTATATATTTGTTAGTGAATTATAAGTGGACTAAATTGCAAGTCTTCAATATTTACTTTATGTTTCGGTTTAGACCCTTTATTGTCTTTAGATTAAAAGGTGACAAAAAACAATCAAACGAAAAAATATTTAATATCTATGATTATTGGAGATTTATATTTTGATTTTTATAATAATGGAGACTAAGGCTCCGTTTGTTTGCTGTAAAATATTTTTTCGGAAAATATTTTTTAGATTTTACGGTGTTTGGTAACACTGGAAAATTGGTCAACCGTAAAATGTTTTCCGGTCAAAAATTACGACTGCTTTTTCTTAATTTTACGGTGTTTGGTAACACCGAAAAATTGGTCAACCGTAAAATATTTTCCGGTCAACAATTGCGACTAGTACAAAATTATGTAAAATGTTTTCATGTCCTTTGGGAAAAGAAAATATTTTACAAAACTTACGGCACATCCAAACACCAAAAAATATTTTTCAGTATTCTATTTTCCAGTAAAATATTTTCCTTCAACAAGTTATTTTACGGCTAACAAACAGAGCCCTGTAAAATATTTTATTTTCCAAGAAAACACTTTTCACGGAAAATATTTTACACAAGTAAATTATTTTACGGCAAACAAACGGAGCCTAATACGGTCAAAATTTGTCCTCTTGCTCCAAAGGGAAAAAGATATCTTATCTACATGGAGCTGGTCTCTGTTTTCCCATACTTATTATAGCAATTTGGTATTGTGTTTTAATATGTTCTACAAGTCTCCCTTTACTTAGTCATTTGTTATATTGATCATTAAATTGTTACAATGCCCACCTTACCTTACCAAACTTGTATTGATTTTATTTTCTTTTTGTAGTTTTAATTAGTTGCAACTTTTTTTTGTTCTATTTAATTATTTTCTACATTTCTATATTTTGAAGAATTATCACGTCTTCACCTCTTAGAGACTTTATTGATATTGATTTTTTAGAATTAAATTTCAGTCGTTCGAAAGGTTACCCTATTCAAAAATCTCCGGGTCTATTCTTTTTAATTTCAAACTTCTCCTATTAATTAGTCAATCTAAATAATAATTATGCACTTTCAATCCTGACGAGTCTTAATAATAAGCCAACAAAAAGATATTTTTAATTAGAAACATAATTCAAGTACACATAACCCTTAGTCCCTCTTTTTTTCATGAAAAAGTGAAACTCTTCTTTTTTGTTTCACGAGAAGTTAAAAAAAAAGATAACTCTCGATAAAAAAATAAAAATAATATTAATAGGGTCGAAGATGTTTGAGGGGAAGACAGTACATCTGGTGATTAATAATATTAATTAGTCAATCTAAATAATAAAAATAAAAATAACATTTATAGCAAATATTTTTTGTTTTTTTAGAGTTATTTTTGTCACTTTATTTTTTTAGTTTTCACTATAGTTAATTTTTTTGGGTCACTTAGTTTGGGTTTCATTAACCTATTTGTTTGGATTGGAGGGACTGAAATGGTATTTTTTTAAATATAAGAACTTGTTTGGTCTTTAACATAAACTTTAGAGACTAAATTAGTTTTTTTTCTAAAATTAAATTCAAAGAATAAATAAAGAAAAAGAGAAAGACGTAGAAAAGACAAGAGGAAGAAGACAGATAAGACACATTTGTAGAGGGAGGAGGGAGAAATTCAGAAGAGAGAGAAGACAAATTGTAGAGAGAGGAGAGAGAAAAATAGAGCTGTGCAAAAAAAGAAAAAAATAATTCATGTCATTTTGTATGGTTGGGATAGAAGGAGAATTCACCAAATGACTGAAATTTTCCCTCATCTCACTATGACAAAATGGCATCTATGAGAGGGTCCTCTCTCATTAATAAGACTATCCTTAGCAGAGGTAACAAAATAAAAAACATACTAAATTTAGAAATTTTTAAAAATCTAAACATTATTTTTGATTTAAATATACATGGGATTCACCACTTTTTACAATTTTTGATGTAAAATGAATCTCTAAATTATATTTGGATGCTAAATTTAGAGCCCCAAATGTAATTTAGAGATCTATTTTATATCAAAAGTTGTAAAAAATAGTGACTCCCATATATATTTAAATCAAAAATAATATTTAAATCTCTAAAAATTTTTAAATTTAGAATTTTTTTTATTTTGTTACCTCTGGTAAAGATAGCCTAACACGAGAAAGACACCTCTTTTTTAGGAAATAAATGAAGGCTTTATACGGGAAAAAATCGCATTCAAGTATCAACTTGTGCATGTGGGCACGTACCCCACCAGCCAGTCTCGTACAATGAACCCATTTCACTCTAAAATCACCACCAGATAAAACATATTCAATAAATACAACTAGATCGATATTAATCTTTTCACATAGGTTGAGTTGTGAGACTCACTTCTTTTATCACAGTTTGAGATTAATCTAATGAAAGAGTTGTTCAGCAAACAGAAGTAAAAAAAAATTTTGCTACTAGGGCTTTGGTCCATTGATAATGTTATTCGTTATGTATGTGAAATGTTGTGAATTCGAGTTTTGCTGATTAGATTACAAAAAATAAAAATAGATTAGGGTGCTTTATAAGTGGATAAAGAGAAAGGTGTGTGGTTGGTGTGTCCAATTTTCTTTTTTTTTTTTAATACAAAGGAGGATTAAATCGTCCAAGATATATTAAAAGATATCACTCACAAAAATTAATTTCGCAATTTTTTACACTCACGACAAAAAAGATACCACTAAACCAAAATCCTATTAATTAGTGTGTCCATTTCTTGATATTAACAATGTATATGATCATTTTCTTCTCAAGATCTTTTATATGTAGGATCCACCTATTAGTATGCCAATTACCGTTTGCATACTACAAATTTTTCCCCTAGAGAAGTAAACCCATGTACTTTGACATTCTTGGTCGTTGGTCATTTTCTTCTCCCTACATGCTTTTCACAAGTCCAATCCCAATTCTATCATGGAAACTTTTGATTTTCAGTCAATTCAATATACACTATTCCCATCTTTTTCAGGTTCATCAGGCAGCAGCCCTTTATGCTTCAACATTTGAAATCATAATTTTTTCTACATTTTGGACTTGCATGGCAAGTGGGACACTTTTTTTAACTACTTACGGAACTTAGTTAGTCATCATTATACGATAAACCTATTAATTCATTAAAATGTGTTACGTGTTTTGAAAAAATAAAATTTAAATAATACTTTTTAATAGTTATAAAGAAAAAAGGTTATTGACGGTAACAAGAATCATTATTAACGGTTATAAATGGTGATAAACTTTTTAAAACGCGTTACTCACCTTGAAAAATAAAATTTGAAAATACTTATTAATAGCTATAAGGGAAGAAGGTTTTAAAGGTGATCAGAATTGTTATAATGATGGTCATTTCTAATTATTATTATAAATAAAGAAGAGGATTTGAAAAGAACACACAGATGGATAACTTTTAACTACTTTTGAAACACAGTCCTTTCTAACAAAACAGGAATCTTCATTGTGAAGACTTTTGAGAGCATACATGCACTTGAAAGGTTGTCAAAAAACATATAATCATTTGGTTCCCTGATGAGTGTTGTTGCTTGTGTGTGATTATTCTAAGGCTTCAGCCATGAAGTTTGTTGTGGTGGTGATGTTGAAGCTGCTGTTGCTGTTCTTGCTTTGTACACCAGTGAACAGTGAAAGGCCTGCTGTTGTAAATGTTGCTGCAGTTTTCACTTTCAATTCAGTCATTGGTAGAGCAGCAAAGACAGCCATGGAAATGGCAGTTTCTGATATAAATGCCAATTCAAGCATTCTCAATGGGACTAAACTGAATTTGATTATGGAGGATGCAAGTTGTAGTGTCTTCATGGGGTCAGTTAAAGGTAATTATTTTTTAACTCCATATTCTTGTCACAGTTTCTGTTTTGTTCATTCATTTTGTTTCATCATGTGGTTGATGCATAATCATTACTCAGATTAAAAATTGGAACTTTTTATTTTGTATTTTTGAAAAAAAAAAATCTATGTATTTATCATTATTAGAAATCAAACCAAGGGGGTTAAAGAACATTGGATATAATGTTTCTTCGCCCCCTCTCAAAATTTTATCCTTGTTGGTGTTAGAGAGAAAAGTCTTGCCACTATAATCCCGTTTGACATGAGCATAGCTCAAAAACCTCGTTTGTATGTGAGGGAGTGCATTAGAGACATCAACTGATTTAGTGTATACTATCTAACCGTTTAATCTTTTAAATTAAGTGATCACTTGAGAGTTGGTATTGTTTTACATATAAAATGGTGTATGTAAGATAGAGATGGTGGATAAGAAAAGAAAAAAAGGAAAATCTTCAGCTTTACATGGAAAAGGATAAGAAAAGTTTCAGCTTATATAATAAAAGATTTAATTTCCTAATCTTCATGGCCAGAATATGTTGATGCCTTTGTTTATATGCCACAATCATATTGTAATTACATATTTATTAGGTTTATGTGCTTTCTGCATACCAACTAAAAATTATATCTTTCAAACATTTGCTTGTTAGGAAGAACATGATGTATGACTAGAGCCATATGGTCAATTTTTTTAGAAGCATCTTAAAATATTTTTAGATTTTCTCTTCTTTGATAATACTTGGTGTATTCTTCTACAAGCCATGGTTTATAGATTACTCTTCTGGTCATTCTATTGTCCTCTTTGATCTCATGAAATTTTGTGAGGGGTGCAACCGAATTATCTATCTTTAGTAACATGAAGATGTTTTATGCATTGGAATCGTTCTCTCTTGTATAAGCATTGGAATCATTGGTTCTGAAATAGCTTTTTACATTCTGTATCAGCCGAATTGCAAATGTTCTTTCCTGTGTAATGTTACTGGTAGCTGCCGGTTTGATGACCCAGGGGTGTGGGAATGCTTGTCATTATTACGTTTTATGTTCCTGGTTTGTCATCTTCTACTGTATTCTGCATATTTGGTAAAATCTTTTAGAATAATATTTGGGCAGGGGTCCCTCTGATCTTGGTGATCAAATAATTCAGAAGGAAATATAATTTCTTTGGTTTTGATTAGTCCCGAATCCTGTCAGTTGTAGAACAACGATGTACAGTACCCGAGTCAGTTTTAGAAACACATTTCTTCATAGAGTTATCAAGGTACACTACTAGATTCTTAATTACAAACTACAAAACTAAGCCTGTTTTTGGGGATTAAAATTGTGACATTTACTTTTTCCATCACCTCCTGGTATATAGAGATTTGTCAGCTATAACTGAGAGGAGGAATTGCCACCATCTTTTACAATAGATTGCTTTTGTGAGGGGGGCTGTGTGGTTGTTGTCAATTGACAATGCATTATGCTCCATCTTTCTCATCTTCTGCCGTATTCTATATATCCTGGTAGAATTGTATTTACACCACCACTTGGAATTATTTTGTTTTGCTTTAAGTAGTCCTGAATCATGTCGTTGTAGAACAACCGTGTATTCTACCTTAGTCATTTCTGCGTGTTATATGACATAAGATTACCAACATAGAAAAGAAAAGAGGGATTTTTACTCCATTAGAAAACATGTTGTCCTGATTCTGAATTTTGAATCAGCATTTCAGGTACTTGAGAGGAATGTAGTGTCGATAATTGGCCCACAATCTTCTGCAATAGCTCACATGATATCTCATATAGCTAATGGTGTCCATGTGCCTCTTGTCTCATTCGCTGCTACTGATCCAACTCTGTCGGCCCTCCAGTTCCCTTATTTTCTCCGAACAGCACCAAGTGATTCCTACCAAATGGCTGCTGTAGCTGATTTTATTGACTATTTTGGATGGAAGGAGGTTATTGCCATTTTTCTGGACGATGATTATGGGAGAAATGGGATTTCTGTTTTAGGTGATGCGCTTGCGAAGAAAATGTCAAGGATTTCTTACAAACTACCCTTACCTTCCCACTATGATCTCAATGACATCACTAATGTCCTGAATAGTTCCAAATTTTTAGGTCCTCGTGTTTATGTTGTGCATATCAGTCCTGATCCCAAGTTGAGAGTCTTCAAGCTAGCACGAAAACTTAATATGATGAATAGAAACTATGTGTGGCTTGCAACGGATTGGCTTTCCGCTACTTTAGATTCTTCTTCCCCTACAAATCGAGTCTCTTTAAGAGACCTTGAAGGGGTTATTGTACTTCGTCCATATATACCACAAACAACCCTAAAAAAGTCCTTTGAGGCTCGCTGGAGAGAAATGCAACAGAAGGATTCAGAACTTCCGGAGTTGAACGTGTATGGACTATATGCTTATGATACAGTGTGGACAGTTGCGCGTTCTGTTGGTGAACTTCTGAAAGAGAATCAGAACTTAAGATTTTCTCTTAGTAATGAGTTACAAGATTTCAAAACAGGGAAATTGCAACTTGAGAAGCTTACAATCTTTGATGGTGGAGAAAAGCTACTCCAAAGTCTATCAAGAATTAACTTCACCGGCTTAACAGGCCAGATTCAATTCGGTGCTGATAGGAACCTCGTCATTTATGGTTTGGAAGTTTTAAACATTGTGCAAATGACACCCCGCAGGATCGGATATTGGTCAAATTATTCTGGTCTCTCTATTTCGCCTCCAGAAGTTCCCACAGACAGTCAAGTCAATCGTTCCCCTCTAGATCAGAAGCTTGCTAATATTACCTGGCCTGGAGGGAAGGCTGAAAAGCCACGTGGCTGGGTAATTGCCAATAATGAAAAGCCATTGAGGATTGGAGTTCCAAAACGAGTTAGTTTTCCTGATTTCGTCACAGAATTGAATTACAGCCGCAAAATACAAGGCTATTGCATTGATATCTTTGAAGAGGCGAGAAAGTTGGTTCCCTATGATGTCCTCTTCATATATGAGCCAATTGGAGATGGCCTCCACAATCCGGACTATGACAATCTTGTGAATATGGTTGCAGATGGTGTAAGTAACAAGCATTAATTTGTTGAATATATTTAGTTTATCCAGTAAAAGTGGCTCACATAATAGAACTACTTAATTGTGGAGTAACTCCGAAATTTTGCCTTAGCAAGAATTTGATATGTGCCAAATACTAATCTATATCACCAATTATTTTCTGACTTCCATTTACTGGAAACTCATTTTCTGCCCTCCTCATTTATGGAGGAAGATATAACATTTTCAATCTACACGTGTTGGTTATCTTTCAAGTCTCAACTCTAACTCTTTCTTAATTGATTTAATACGATTTTCAGGTTCTTGATGCAGCAGTAGGAGACATTACTATTGTTACCAACAGGACAAGGATGGTTGATTTTACTCAACCTTATGTTTCGACGGGTCTGGGTATAGTAGCTCCTATTGACAATTCAAAATCAAGTACTTGGGTCTTCCTCAAACCGTTCTCACCAGAATTATGGGCTGTCATAGCAGTTTCTTTTGTGATAATAGCGGTGGTTATTTGGGTCCTTGAGCATCGAGTCAATGATCATTTTCGTGGTCCTCCTAAAAGACAGATAACAACAATGTTCCTGTAAGTCTCTATAAATGGTGGCTTTCCTTCTAGTATGCTGGCCTGCATGCATGTAGATATTGTCGTAACTCATTCTGACAACCGAAATTTGTCAATATGGGAACCTCTGAATGATAAATAACTGTTGTGGGTGCTTCATATTGTCTGTACAAATATTTCCTTAATCTAATCCGAAAGTATATGACTTCATCCAATTTCTTGATGCAGGTTCAGCTTTTCAACTCTGTTCAAGACAAATCGTAAGCGCAATTTGGCTTTTTTCACTTAATTACTTTCATCTATAAGTTTACTAGGTGAATTTTGGTTATGAGTGAATCTAAGAACTCTTTTAGCTTGATCGGTTCCAGTTGTAGGGTGTGTGAACTGATCTTAGACTGATATTAGATAAACATAGCTGTATTTTTCGTACTATATGGGATGCAAACTTAATTTCATGTCTTCTGTTCTAACCATAATGGCTTCTTTCTTCTTCTTTTAACTTCATTTCTTTCCGATATGTGTTGCACATCTTTAGAGTTGTCAGATGTGAAATCTCTGTAAACATCTGCAATCTGCATTAGTCATTCCATGAAATTTTTTTTGACTGATCTCACGCATAGGACATACACAACTTAAAATCCAGAAGATATTGGCTTTGCATTTACATTTTTCTTGCATCTAAAATTGCTTATTTGTGGCATCTGTTTCCTGCACAACTTATTTGTTTCCCATGTGGAGAATGATTCCGGCATGCTAGGGATTGACATTTAGCTTCTTTTATAAATTTCAGAAGAGGATACAGTAAGCACTCTTGGACGGATGGTAATGGTGATATGGCTTTTCCTGTTATTAGTGATCACATCAAGTTACACAGCAAGCTTGACATCAATCCTAACAGTCCAGCAGCTTTCATCGCCTATCACGGGCATTGACAGTTTAATCGCGAGTAACTGGCCTATTGGTTGTCAAGTGGGATCATTTGCTTATAGCTACATGACACAGAATCTCAACATAGCACGATCAAGACTCATATGTTTAGACACTCCAGAAGAATATGAAATCGCACTGCGGCAAGGGCCAGCAAATGGAGGAGTGGCTGCTATTGTAGACGAGCTAACATACTTGGAGCTTTTTCTGTCAGATCAGACTGACTTCGGTTTTGTGGGACAATCCTTTACAAAGAACGGATGGGGATTTGTAAGTGCTTCCTTGTCTACAATTTTATGCTTCCAAACGTCTGTTTGTCAATTTTGCGACTGATTAAGATTTCACCTTCTAGAATGTAACACATAAATATTGCCTATATGCAACCTGCATAGTATTAAGTGCTGCGTAAATGTTTCTCATTTACAGTGATCATTTTCTGCATTTTCTAACACGATTTCTTGTCTTATAATTCAGGCTTTCCCGAAAGACTCGCCACTTGCTGACGATTTCTCAACAGCTATTCTAAAACTTTCTGAGAGTGGAAAACTTCAAGAGATAGACAAGAAGTGGTTCTGCAAGTCAGGCTGTTCATCAGAAAGGATAAAACACTCTCAACCGAATCAGCTCTCGTTGAGCAGCTTCTGGGGACTCTACCTTCTCTGTGGTGCTTTCACTCTCACTGCATTTCTAGTCTTTCTCTTCAGGACGGTTCGCCAATATATTCGGTACAAGAGGAAGCAGATGGATTCATCTTCCCCTGCGTTATCTATCTCATCCAACAGTCGTTGTTCTACCATCATATACAACTTTTTTGATTTCATTGATGAGAAGGAAGAAGCCATCAAAAGGATTTTCACTCAACATGATGCTTCTCAACCACAAGTTGGCTGAAATGTATGTATCAAAGATGAATTAGCTGAAAATGTTAGTATGAAATTATGTAAAAAAATTTAGAGTTCTCAAAAAGGCTAGGTATATAGCTTTGGAGAGTATGTAGATGTTAGCTTATTATACAATGATAATAGAACATGTAAAAAATTTATCAATATTGATATGGGTACAAACTGACCTGACCTCGATATGGGCATGGACTGACCAGACATTTATGGACAACACGTGACATGCTGGATAAATGTATTATTCCCTGGGTAAAGAGAGAAACCAAACATGTGTAAGAGGGGCACTAGTACACATTAAATATTTGTCCGTCATTAGTATTAGTATAAATAACTTATTGAATGCACTAACCAAGAGAACTGGTCCGAATTAATTGCTATCTCTTCTCTTAGTAATTATTTAAGTTTAGACAAATTAATGTATTCTCACACTGGAGGAGGTACGTGGACAAAAACAGTCGTTGTCCTTTTACTTTGTTTTACAAGTTAAAGCAGAGTTCGGGTTGAAAATTATTCAACCCTATCGAGTATATTCGAAATCCTAAACAAGTTTGAACAATCTAATGCTAACTGGTTTTGGTTCTGGTTCTGGTTCCTAGCTAGCTAGTTGGCATGTACATTACCATTGAGAAATTGGCAAGAAAAGGATTAATCTCATTTGTAAATTTGAAGCACCCACTAGAAGTTTGTACAACACAATACTTCCGGAAACATTTTATGCATCACGTTGTTACCATATAAAAGTTATTTGATGTTTCACCGAATCCCTCTATAGGTCAATATTCTCTCACTTGCAAACTATTCGTATGATAAATAATAAATGAATATAATAAATATTTTTTTTAAAATTATATAATAATTTAACATATTATCAGACTCGTAGTCACATCATTTGAAATTAAATTAAAAATGTTTATATACAAGGCTGAAAAATAAATTTCACATACACGTATAAAAACATGTTGAAAATAATAGATTAATATAATAATTTTTTTTAATAGTTTAAATTTTTAAATAAAGTAGTAACTTAATAATTTTTAATGTAAACATAGAAAGTTGCTCGAAGAAGAAGTTGCATGCATGTAAGTCAACTGTTACCCCAACTTTTCCTCCCCATTGTGGATAAATAGATGCTCTTTCTTGGCATAATTCATCCTTAGGTCATCTCCAACAACTTCTCTATTTTTCTTCCTATATGTAGAGAATTTTGGTCATTTCTCTACATGTTAGAATTCTCTATTTCAGTTTAACTCTAACAGCTTCTCTACATTCTAATTTTAGAGAATCCTTATTTCAATATCACTCCAACAGCTTCTCTATTTTAGAGAATCTTTATTTTTGTTTCTCCAAAATCTCTCCTATGTATTATTTTAGAGAATGGTTTAGGGTATTTGTTCAGCATCTCCACATGTGGAGATACTGAAAATTGAATGTAGGGATTCTTTATAAAGTAGAGAATCCTTAGAGAACCTGTTAAAGATGTTTATCTCAAACATATTCTCTACATATAGGGTAAAATGCATTTTACATAACCTGTTGGAGATGACCTTAGGGGTTAGGTTTTAAAATCACTGGGGGTATTTAGTGCATGTGCGTCTGGCGGTGTGTGAGACACACATACCAGATACAAATCTTTTGATCAATTAAAACGATTATGATTATTATTTGTAAAATTTTTCCCAGATTTAACGGGTGACTATTACTGTTTTTAATTTTTTTTTTCAATACTTAGTTAATCATTCGTGTTAAGGTGGTTAACCTGATAGTCTTTAGCTCGAACTTGCAAAACAAGGAAAAAGATTACGGGGGTTGTATCTCGAGGACTTCCTCTAATGATCAAATAAGTTAAATGATCTAAGCTAAAATGTTCCTAAATAGCTAAAGGAAACGTGGATAATAAATGAATTACCACTCTTAGTGAATTTAATAGACTATTTATACTAATTGTAGACATACTTTGTTTATGCATTGGTGATCCCCCACATGTAGGCTCCTCTCACATTGTAAGAGATCATGTTGTTTGTCTTATATGTGAGTTATGAGACTATTCACCAAATTCAAATTCACCAAGTTAGTTCGGGTCAAGTTGACGGGTCGGATCTTATACCCATATCAATTCATAACATGGGACAATTTTATTTTGTGCTCTTCGTGGCTTCCATCTTAGGCTCCGTTTGTTTGTCGTAAAAATATTTTTTTTAGAAAATATTTTTCAGATTTTTCAGTGTTTGGTAACTCTAGAAAATTAGTCAACTGGAAAATATTTTATAGTCAACAATTACGACTGTTTTTGTTTAATTTTACGGTGTTTGGTAATACTGAAAATTTGGTCAACTGTAAAATATTTTCCGGTCAACAATTGCAGTTAGTACAAAATTTTGAAAATTTTTTTCAGGTCCTTTAGGAGAAGAAAATATTTTACAAAACTCACAGTACATCCAAACACCAGAAAATATTTTTTCAGTATTCTATTTTCTAGAAAAATATTTTTTTTTTAACAAGTTATTTTACGGCAAACAAATGAAACTCTGGAAAATATTTTATTTTTTTAAAAAATATTTTTCACAAAAAATATTTTTTAAAAGTAAGTTATTTTACAGCAAACAAACGGAGCTTTATTAAACGTCTGGCATACTGAGATCTTCAAGATAAAATATCTAAAGGCGAGATTAGTTTATACTCGCCCATACCTTCCACACTCTAGATATTGACATACATAAGAAACAATTCTTCTGGATGGCTTCTTTTCCATCACAAAAAATATTTTTTAAAAGTAAGTTATTTTACAGCAAACAAACGGAGCTTTATTAAAAATATTTTTCAAAAGTAAATTATTTTACGGCAAACAAACAGAGCCTTATTATCTGAATGTTGATTTTTGTCGTTCTTTACTTTGGACAATTTAAACGTCTGTCATACTGAGATCTTCAAGATAAAATATCTAAAGGCAAGAATAGTTTATAAGCGCCCATCACTTCCACACTCTAGATATTGACATACATAAGAAACAATTCTTCTGGATGGCTTCTTTTCCATCATTATTGGGTGCATTGACTTTTACTTGCATTTTTTTTTCTTGTTAGTAAAAAATTGAAAAATCCCATCCTATTATCATCTTTACTTGATTTCAAATCAAATCCTTTCAGCGGCAACAGTCATTTATATGTCTTTATGTTTATTTCAAATTTTGTGAAGATTTTATACACTAGGTACGGATTTTTTTTTAAAATCGTAAATTAAATATTCACCTCGTAGTGTTCTAGAAGAATTTGTAGGAATTAGCTCAAGCTTGTTCTATCGTTTAGAAGTTGCGAATTAGAGTTCAAAGTACGAATTTGACTTTGAACTATTTGTTCACAACTTGAGAGTCCATTTGATTTTAATGTTTTACTCATAGTAAAACATTAGAAAGATTAGGAGAAAGAGAGAATTAGTTAAGACTCACTGTCTTCTTTTTCTTTGTGCATGAGGACTGAACGTCAGTTCTCTATTTTTTTTTTCTTTTTTTTTATTGGATATAGTGGGAAGTTATCCACAATTCTCTATTGACTCATACAAAATGGGTTAGGTCGGGGTCATCCCATATGGGGCGACCCAACCCCAAAGTCCAACATCTTCCACTCGCACAAGATTAGTAGACCCTTATCTACCGCTATCTCTTTCTACGGCCTTGTCGAGAACCATCATCATATTCATACGGGCAAATAAGTCATGCGACCCGCGAGCACACAACAAGTGAAAGCTCAAATCATACACCTGTTAGGGAGCCACGGTCTTCGACAAGAGAAAATGTTTCGCTGTACCCTAGACCAATCTATGTTCACATAAGTCAACACACATTTTATTCCTCGTAAGCTATATTTGACCTTTAAATCTCAAACATGTATTCATAGTTATGTTTAATCACAAAGATTATATGTTAGGTCGACCAATGAACACATATGGGCCCATATGCGAACAGTGTTCCCTTCACTCTAATATCTTTCTAAGTCAAGTCAACTACTTTCCCAGACATATCCCATATGATCGAATTTAACTTGATCTTTAGGCGACACACCAAAGTAGCTAGCATTGAACTTGACCTATCAGAATATAAGCGTAGGTCACTAAGGATATCTCAAAAAAGCATCTATTATTTTAAGGGTAAAATGCATCGTATCCCCTTGTGCTTTATGAAACTTTCACAATAAACCATGTGTTTTGAAAAGTGGCGCGAAACACCCTGTGTTTTTCAGAATGTTGCAAAATACCCCCTCCGTCCAATTTTCTGTCAACCTTAACGGAAAGTGACATACACTCACTTGTAATGTTGCTGACAATCGCACAAGACCTCAAAAAATATTTGATTTGACCAAAATACCCTTACATTGTGTCTCCTTTTCTTTTTTTCATTTATCATCTTTTTTCTTTATTTTTTTTTTCATTTTTTCACCCTTCTTCCTCACCATTAACACATCCCACCACCACTACATCTCTCCATTATAAATTATTTTATAAACTCACCATTAATAATCTTTTGAACATGTTTATAGCCTATAGATCATTTCTAAAAAAAATAAATAAATAATCTTGGGATTAGTTTTAAATTAAATCCAAAGTTTTTCAAAATTTTTATTGTTGTGTATTAGTTAGATGAATCTTTCATGCTGATGGACTCCTCAAGGCTGGTGACAGGTGAAAGTGGTGGGGGTGGTGGGAGGAAGTGGCAGAGGTGGTTTGTGGATTTAGCTTGAGAAAGGGAAGAGATGGTAGGTGCTAGGGGCTGTTATCAGAGATAAACATGGTATAAAGCTTTTTCGTGCAAATAAAACATCAGAAGATACAAACAACATTGTGGTTGGATCGCTTGTTTGCTTGATAAAGGTCATGGGTTTGAATCTTTATACATGCAAATTGTTTTAAATTGTGCCATTCACATGTGACACATGTGATGTAACTGTATTTGTAATACTCAAACCTTGTGATTTAATTTACATTTGCATTACAATTTTAGGTATAAATGCTACATTTCATATAATATTTGTGCAATGTAGGTTGAATGAAAGAGTGAGCAAAATTAGCCTAAAACACCACTTCACGAAACAAGTCAACAAGTCAACAAGGAAAAAAGATAATTGACAAGAGACCAACGTGTTTTCCATTCTTGGCTACTTTCCAATTCATCCAAAATGCAAAGTTCAAAGCAGACCATGTTCTTCTCTGCAAAGCCATTCTTCAACTTGACTTATCAATATTTTTTTTATATTGATCAAAAGTAACCAAAGATGACACATTTTATATTCAAAGCAAAGTTTGCATCTGTAAACAAATACATATGCGTGGGCCATCTTTTGTTGCCAACTAGACTAAGTTGGTTTTCCAACTTATTCTATTGATCAAAAGCTTCTTTTGAAGAAACATTCTCTTTTGCCAACGATAAAGATTGCAAAGTGAAGAACAATCACAAGGAGAAACGTGCTGGTTGAAGTTGGAGTAGGACATTTTGACAATAAAGAATTCAGATCATGGAGCTATAAGAGCAAGAAAAATACACAGCTTCGAATACGACGAATTTAGCATTTCAGTTCTGCATAAATTTTCTTTGCAGCTTTGTTTTGTCAGTTTAGTTTTATATAATTTTGATATTTATTTTGGATTGTAAATACAGAAAAATAATATCCTAATAATTAAATATTGGGAAGAAAGATATGAGCATTAATTGAAGCAACCCAGTAGCAGTGTTCGTGAATTTCCTACTCAGATCTACAACTACTTCAAATATGAGTTCATCTAATGAGGGGAGCTTTTCTTTACTCTCTTCTTTATTTGTAATTCGTATTTATTTATTATGCGTGAATAGATCTATTGTCTAGGGGAGGATGATGTAATAATGGTCTTTTAATTCATAGTCCCGTATTTGGATGATTTGATTTGATGCAATATATGGTTTTGTGTTACTCAATTTATTATACTTGTAGTTAATATTTTGATTGGTCTATTTACGTACCATATATTTGTGCTTTATCCTAGATCTACTGGTTGTACCGTAGTTTCTATAATTAAATTAATTACCTTAAATTAATTAATTAGCCTAGTCACTTTGGATTATATGGACAAATCTATACTTCAGCAAGATAAAGGGCTTGAGGATAGAATTGCACCTATAATCGGAGTATTGATCGGTAATTAATGAAGTTAGGCTTGTAGCTTAGCTTAAGCATCAAATCAAGGAATCCTAAATACGAGTTTGAGTTAATTGCTTTATTACTAATCCGAATCCCCTAGACTATTTTCCCCATATTTGCCAACCCAAATAGTAGTTTAATTTACTTTTCTTGTTTTTGTTTCATACAAATTATTTTATCCAACAATTATTCCCAACACTCACTTAGGTACTTTCATACACTTCTACATAAACTAACTTAGGAGCCTCCCCGTGGATTCAACCTCGCACTCAAGCACACTATACTGAATTGATCTGTGCACTTGAGGGTTTAAACTTGGTTAATTTTGCACTCATTTAATATACCGACCGAGTTACGATCAAGTTTTTGGTGCAGTTGCTAGGGAAGCACGGTATAGTTTTTGAAAAAAAAAGTGTTGAATTTGTTTAACTGTTTGTTTTATCTATTTTCTTTATAATCGTTTTTAAAAAAAAAATGAAAAAGAAATTTCATGAGGTTAAATCTATTCTAGTTCAATTGTAAAATATTTCTTTTCTTGTGAATTCAAATTTTTTTCCCTATATATATATTTTTTTTAATTTTAGTATTTTATTTTGTATTCAATGTTGTATTTAGCTGTTTTTACTTTTTAGTTATTTTTTTAAGTGTTTGTTTTGTCTATTTTCTTTATCAAAACAAAAATTAAAAATAAAAAAAAAATTGTAATTTTTTTTTAGATTGTTTGAAATTATTTGAGAATTCCATTTTTTTGTGTAATTCATTTCTCTATAGTATTTTATTTTATTTTTCTTAAAGTCATTATTATTATTATTATTATTATTATTATTATTATTATTATTATTATTTGTATGTATTTCTTTCAGTAATTAGCATAGTGATAGTAGATTTGTCGCTTTTATATTAGAATTTTTTTTTTTTGTGTATGCGTGGGTGCCGTTCCTTGAATCTGGAACTAGCCCTGTTTGATCCTGAACCTCAAAGAATCCCCTGTAGGAGACTACAATTCATCATGGCAAACCAAGATGAAAACCCCCAAAATCTTCCAAATCTTCATGTCAATCAAGTTGTAAATCCACCAGTAAATCCAAGGCCAGGACCAATGACTCTTCGCCAATATCTTTCTCCGGATGACTATAATTCTGAGTTCTCCATAGCCTCACCGACTCTCTGCAATGTAAATTTTGAACTCAAATAAGGAACGATATCGATGCTTCCTTCTTTTTATGAAAAGAGTATCGAGAATCCTCATGCCCACATCGTCGAGTTCCTTGAAGCATGTTCCACGCTTCACATTCCTAATGTTACTCGTGAGAACATTCAATTGCAACTATTTTCCTTCTCGCTGAAAGACAAAGCCAAACAATGGCTTCATCATCTCGATGCAGGAACCATCACATCTTGGGAAGAACTTCTCAAAAGATTCTTGCATCGATTTTTCCCGATAGCCAAAACCACCATTCTGCGAACGAATATCATAATGTTTGCTCAATCTGATTTGGAACCATTCCACGAAGCGTGGGAAAGGTTTAATGATCTGCGTAATCAGTGCCCTCATCATGCGTTTGAACGTCCTGAATTGTTACACTACTTCTTTAAAGGTCTTACCCCACAACAGAAGATGATGTAAATGCAATGAGCAATGGCGGCTTCTATAATCTCACAGCTAATGACGCCTAGGCAAGAATTGAAAATATCACCGAAGACTCCCTCCAAAACACTGCGACAGATCGAGAGGGAAAAGGCAGTCATAATTCCCAAAAAAAAAGCTTTGTTCGAAGTGAGCTCAAACTCCAATCTAAGTGAAAAAGTTGATTCCCTTGAAATGAAGGTTGAAAATTTTATCTCTTTAGGATCGACTTCCTTACCAGTTCCACAAAACACTGAGATATGTGCCATATGCTTAGCAACAGACCATTCTACTCTGACTTGCCCTTTCGCATCCCAATTCCCTGAGATCATGCAAGAACAAGTCTATATTGCACAAGGTTATACACGGAATTATAATCCATATTCCAACACGTATAATCCTGGTTGGTGAGATAATCCTGCATTCTCTTGGCGACAAGGAAATCCCGAGTCTCAATTTTCTCAACAACAGTTTCAAAGGCAATAAAACTCTAATCCGTCTGGTTTTTACCAAGTCCCTAAAGGAAATCCATTTAGAACTCACCAAAACAATCAACCCGCTCATCATCTAACCCAGTCATCATCTGATGACAAATTCGATAAATTACTCCAAGTGCTTCAAGCCCAACAACAATCAATTGCAAAGCTTGAGGACCAAATCGGGAAACTGGCCCTAAATCTGAATAGGAGAGATAAAGGTAAACTTCCTACTCAGCTCGTGGAAAATCCACGTGGCCAATGCCATAATATCCAAACTGAGATTACTCAGAAGCATTCCAAGGCTCTCACTGTACCACCCTGATCCCTCTCGAGACCAAGAGTTCTATCAATCAATATAATCACACCCCAAAACCAAACCCGGGCAAAATTTTCAGGGAAAACGGACGGAGTCCCCCTTGTTTCTAGGTGAAATGTAAAACCTGTAATAGCATATAAATGGACCACCACCGTGTCCAACCATACAAAACTTCCTCAAGGCCATCCGAGCCTCGGTTCTCAACAATTAAACTCAGCAAGTATACATACATTTTCAATTTAAAAGCTAACCTATCTTTTTTCATTTTTGACAAGCAAATTCAAACTTGAAAATTAAACCATACTAAGCTACTGCATAAAATAAACTATCATGCCATTCTAGCTCTTTTCCTTTGGACATTACAACATGCATTGAAGTTAAGCTATGATAATTGATTACATAAACTAGCTTATCAATTCACCTCAACTACTTAGCTAAATTTAAATTACATTTCTTTTAACAATAAATACATACAACATATAGAAGAATATATCTTTACAACTTCGACACTCAAGCCACATAGGCACGCAAGACAACTCTTCAGGCACGAACTTTCACGAAATCACGAACTTTCCAGCTAACATGACATTTCCTGAAATGTGGTGGTGAGGAGTGAGTATACACAACACGTATACTCAGTGAGGGCGAGACAGATATCGAGTTGGAGAGAAAGAAATTCGTGCAATGCACATAAGACAGTTAAGCGATATATCTGATAAGTAAGCATTCAAGACAAACAATCAATACAATAAGCAATTACTGAAAGCATTAACACAACCATTCAAAGCTATACCACACTCTGAAGGTTATGGTTCACTCATACGAGCAATGTACCATTTCACGAGCGATACATCAATCTCGAGCTTGATGTTGACAACGATGACAATAAGCGCGCATCCACCTTATAACACCAGTTTGGAATACCCAGGAAGTATCCATCAATTCTACGACCCAAATCTCCCTGGGAGGCAACCCAAGCGAGAAAAGGGAATAGCAGCGGAGCTAGAGCAACCAACACTGGCAACCCGAGGCTACCCAGAGAGGCCCATCACTCACACGCGAGACACTATGCAATGCAAGACTCAATACAAGGCGATAAACGAGCGATAGCACAACAATACAGATTAGAGGCGACAAATAAGATATCAAGCATTATCAATCAAATAAGCAACAAGAACAACACCAACAAACAATATCAAGCAATAATAAGTATTATGTAGGTAATATAAGCATTCTATAAGGAATATAAGCATTCTATAAGCAATATAAACATTCTATAAGCATTATAAACATTCTATAAGCATTATAAACATTCTATAAGCAATATACTATGAAATCACACAAAATTCCAAAAATGACCCCAACTTTCAAAACGCTACTACTTTCAAACGAGCCACGAGCTTTGGAAACCGACTTCACCAATCCTCCTAGGTCACCATAGGCACGTCTAAAGACCCCGAAACCCTACTTTACCCTAGAATTCACGCAAAGTCCCGATTTCCCCCTTTGCTCGTTTGAACTACAACTATACCAACCAAACACCCAACCAACGCCATAATCACACCAAAAGTGCTTCCATGGCCTCCCGAAACAATGCCAACACGCAAAACGAGAAAATGCCAAACTCGACCTAAACGACCCCGACTTTCACTAAGCCGTTTTTCTCCGTTTTTCCATTACACATTCCAATTAAACCACACATTTAGGCATTCTAGCATATCTAGCACCTTTCTACATCAACAGAACGCGTAACGGAGCAACTTCATCGAAACGGGGGTTTACTATTCACAATTTACTATTCATTATACAATTTATATTTCAATTTCAATATTCAACCGCAGAAAATGTTAAAAAGCTATAAATACATGTTCTACAATCAACAAGGAACATTCTTTAAGCATTAAAACGATTAAACTAACGATCTACGCATAAAATCCAAAAAATCAAAGTTATTATACAAAATATTCAAATGCGCAAACAAACGTGAAACCCTCACCTTAGATGCTCCTAGACGCTAGAAAAACCTAGTAGAGTGCCTCGGAAACCACCCCGTGCAAGCTCACGCAAAGATTTGGTGATTTGTAGTTGAAATTTTTTTTTCCTTCTTTTCCTCATGGGTTCAAGACTTTCTTCTCTATTTTTTTTCGTGTGCATTCTGCTTATTTAGGAAAAAAATGACAAGAAGTCAAAGGTCAAAGATTCTGTCAACCCGCTAAACCAAAACAGCTATGCGCGACCTTACAAAAACGGCCATAACTTCTTCTAGAAAACTCCAATTCATGAATGGTTTGAAGCCTCAGAAACTAGACTCATAGAGCTTTCCAACCATATATAATTTGCTACCTAACTCTTCCCCAATTGGTTTAGATATAATTCCAAATTTGACCCAAAATTTGACTAACTTAACATTGCATTTTTTTATTTCTAATCCCAAGTTTGCCCTTTATTAAACATTTCAAAAATTCCCACCATGTCCTAGTTGGTCAATGTAGATAAAAAGTCAACTAGTTTGGTCAAAGAAGGTGAAAGGTCAATAAAATGCAATTTAAATGAACTTTAAATGCTATTGAATACATGACAGGTTCGGAGTATCACAGTCACTACCCTTCGGAGCAGTCGAAAGAGAGATAATCCTGTAGGTGAGACAAGTAAAGCCAATCTTGAGGAAATAGAAGATGAACATGAGAATGAGAATTAGGAAAATAGTGTCGATGTCTCTCAAAATGATGATACAAAAGTGGTAAAGCCATTAGTGGAACAATCATCTCAAGTAGCCTACCGTGCAGCCTTGTCTCGACTTAAGCCAAGTGAGGATAATAGACATCTTAAGGTTTTGGAGCATTTGAAAGACATTAAGATCAACTTGCCTCTTGTAGAAGTGGTACAACAAATTCCGGCTTATGCCAAGTTTTTAAAATTTATGTGTCAAGAAGAGACGAACCTCACACATACCTAAGAAGGTTAGACTTTCCGAAAAGGTTAGCAGTATATGCACTAGAGGACTACCCCCAAAGTTTAGTGATCTGGGAGCTTTTACCATTCCATGTATTATTGAGGATCAACGAGTTGGAAATGCTTTGCTCGATTTGGGATCTAGTGTTAACCTTATTCCGTACATGGTCTACCAAAGATTAGGTCTTGGGAAGTTGACTCCCACTAATGTGACCCTCCAGTTAACAGATCGATTTGAAAGGCGACCTCGAGGTATAGTGGAAGATGTGCTTGTTAGGGTTGGAGAATTTTTATTCCCCGTGGACTTTATTGTGTTGGACATGGATGCAGGCCCTGATACTAAGAACACCACTCCGGTCCTATTAGGCAGACTATTCTTAGCTATAGCTGATGTTGTCATTTATTGTAGGACAAGCATGGTTGAATTGACCTTTGGAAATATGCGCACTAAATTGAGGGTAGCTGATGTAGCAAACAGGGTAAATAGGGATGATGAGGATGAGTGTATTCGTGCGGATATCATCGATCCTTGTATCGAAGAACATGCCCATACTTTATTGACACCCGAGGAAGAACTTGAAGAGCTCGAACAACTCTTGTATCATTGTGACGTCTCGACTGAAATTGTTGCCCCTTTTTCTCTTGTGATCAATCCGGGTGAGTCTAATCAGGTCAAGTTTTCTCTCTCTGAAAATTCTGAATGTCCCACAACTGAGTCTGCCCCAATTTTAGAGCTCAAGCCATTACCTGGACATCTGAAATATGAATATCTTGGACCGAATGAAACGTTTCCAGTGATAATTGCCTCAGACTTAACCTCTGATCATGAGAAAAACTTGTTGGAAGTTCTATGCAGACATAAAAAAGCCATAGGATGGACAATAGCTGACGTAAGAGGAATAGATCCAGCTGTTTGCATGCATCGTATCCATCTAAAGGAAGAAGCCACTCATTCTCGCGAAATGCAAAGAAGATTGAACCCACATATGAGCGAGGTTGTCCACAAGGAAATTATTAAACTTCTTGATGTAGGTATTATATATCCAATTTTGGATAGTCCATGGGTTAGTCCAATCTAGGTTGTGCCAAAGAAGTCAGGGATTACAGTAGTCCCTAATGACAAGGGAGAACTCATTCCTACTCGCACCACTACAGGGTGGCGTGTCTGCATTGACTATAGAAAACTCAACTTCAAGACACTTAAGGATCACTTCCCTTTTCCTTTTCTCGATCAAATTCTAGACAGAGTAGCCGGACATAGATATTACTACTTACTCAGGATACAATCAGATTCCTGTGTTTCCAAAGGATCAGGAAAAGACCACTTTCACTTGTCCTTATGGAACTTTTACTTACCGCTGCATGCCATTTGGGTTATGTAATGTGCCAGTGACATTCCAAAGGTGTATGATGGCCATATTTTCTGATATGATTGAGAAATTTCTAGAAGTCTTTACGGATGACTTCTCGGTCTTTGGAGCAGACTTTGATGAGTGCCTTAACCACCTTTCTTTGGTCTTAGATCGATGTGTACAAATGAATCTAGTCTTAAGTTGGGAAAAGAGCCATTTCATGGTTCAACAAGGGATACTTCTTGGTCATGTGGTTTCTAGAGATGGAATTCATGTTGATCCAGCCAAGGTTGAGCTAATAGAAAATTTTCATGTTCCTAAATCTGTGTGGGACATTACATCTTTCCTAGGACACGCTGGCTTTTATAGGCGTTTCATCAAAGACTTTAGTCAAATTGCTAGACCTCTTTCACGGCTCTTAGTACATGATGCACCCTTCAATTTTGATGATGAGTGCATTAAGGCCTTTGAGAAGCTAAAGTCTTTGTTATCCTCTGCACCTATCATTCAAACTCCTGACTATAATTTGTCATTCAAAATCATGTGTGATATATCCAACTGTGTTGTTATAGCAGTTCTAGGACAACAGAAAGACAAGTTGCCCTACGTAATCTACTATGCTAGTAAAACTTTGGATGATACACAAAAGAACTACACAACCACTGAGAAAGAATTGCTAGGCGTAGTTTTTGCACTTGACAAGTTTAGGTCTTATGCCTTGGTATCAAAGGTGATCATTTTCTTTGATCATGCTGCCTTGAAATATTTGCTCACCAAAAAGGATGCAAAACCTCTCTTAATTCGTTGGATGCTCCTACTTCAGGAATTTGACATAGAAATCAAAGATAAGCAAGGTAGTGAAAATTTTGTGGCTGATCATCTTTCATGTCTTGTATCTGAATCACTAATGAATCATCTTCCGTTTCGAGATGTGTTTCCTGATGAACAACTCTTGGCCATTTCACAACGAACTCCATGGTATGCACACATTGTAAATTTCTTGGCAGTTAAGCAATTACCTTCACATTGGGGAAAAAGAGAGAAAGACCGATTCATGGCACAGGTAAAATATTTCATTTGGGAAGACCCTTACCTTTTTAAGATTTGTGCTGATCAAATAATCAAACGGTGTATACCTGAAGAGGAATTCGAGAGCATACTTCGATTTTGTCATTCCGAGGGCTATGGCGGCCATTTTGGAGGAAAAAGAACTGCAGCCAAAGTTCAACAGTGTGGGTTCTTTTGGCCCACATTATTCAAGGATGCCCAAGAATTTTGTAAGAAATGTCCACTATGTCAACAATCTGGAAGCATCTCAAAGCGAGATATGATGCCCCTTTCCCCTATCCTGATTTGTGAAATATTTGATGTATGGGGAATTGATTTTATGGGACCCTTTCCTCTTTCATTTGGTTTTACATACATTCTTGTAGCTGTTGATTATGTTTCCAAGTAGGTTGAGGCAGTGGCCACCCGAACCAATGACCATAAAGTTGTGGTCAAATTCATCAAAGAATATATCTTTTCCAGGTTTGGGGTGCCACGTGTGCTGTTAAGTGATGGCTGACAAAATTTTCGCCATAGAACATTAGAAGCACTACTACGCAAGTATTCAGTCCAGTACAAGATTGCAATACCATACCACCCACAAACTAGTGGGCAAGTAGAGGTCTCCAATCAGGAAATTAAGTCTGTTCTTGAAAAAACAGTTAGGCATGATCGTAAAGATTGGTCATGTAGATTGCATGACGTTTTATGGGCTTATCGCACTGCATACAAGACTCCTATTGGCATGTCCCCTTATCAACTTGTGTATGGAAAGCCATGTCACTTCCCAGTTGAGCTCGAACATAGAGCTTATTGGGCCATAAAGGGCCTTAACTTTGATTTGACAAGTGCATGAGAACATCAAAAATTGGCCTTTATAGAATTGGAAGAACTTCGCCATGAAGAATATGAGAATTCTAAACTCTATAAAGAGCAGATGAAGAAAATCCATGATCGATCCATATCAAGAAAAACATTTTCCCCTGCAGATAGAGTTTGGTTGTTCAACTCTAAACTGAAGTCTTTCCCATGAAAGTTGAGAACTCGTTGGGATGGACCATATGAAGTATTAGAAGCATATCCCTCTGGAGCAATCAAGATTTAATACCTCAAAGATTGACGAGTTCTTACAGTCAATGGACAAAGATTGAAACATGCTCTTGAACCTAACTTGGTTCCACATGACATCGAGGAGTTGGTACTCCACGATCCTCCACACAACATATGATTCAATGACTGTCGCCAAGCTAAAGGCGTAAAACTCAGCGCTACCAGGAGGCAACCTAGATTTTGAATTTTTTTTTCATAAGTGAATATTAAAAAATAAATAAACAAATTAGAAAATTAAAAAAAATAATAATAAAAAAAATATTTTGTGTGTGGTTGAGTTTTCTTTTTGTTGCGTGTAATTTTCCTACCCCTCTGTATTTATTTTACTTGTGTATTTTTTTTATTTTATGCGTGAGCAATATTTTAGCAGTATGTTCATAATTGTTAATGTTAATGATGCTTTTAATTGTATTTTCTATTAGTCTTTTATGAGTTTTACAGATTTTTGCATTTTAAGAAAAAAGTGATAGACGTATTCTACCGCATCAACATCAAATTTGCTGCAACATACTAGGTGGTCTCTTTCCTTGTACTACATTTCCCTTCGTATTTACATGTCGTTTGCTTGAGAGTAAGCAAAATTTAGGTTTAGGAATGTAGTAGTTGACTTCATGTTTTTCCACTTATATTGCATTTCTCTTTGCATTATAATGTCATTTACTTGAGGACAAACAAACTTTAGGTGTGGGGGTGCAATAAATGATTTTTATTGTAATTTTTTTTCTCAAAATTGTGGAAAAACATCATTGTGACCATTTTTCATAAGAAAAAGTACTTTGCTACCTTACTTCTTCACAAGAACATGATTTGAATAATTTGAGAGCCTATGTTCTTATTTATTGTAGTATGAAAATAAGCTCTAAGGAATGTCTAAAGAGAAACTTTGGTTTATTGTATTCATAAGTTAATTTTTGCTGTTTTTCTTTCCTTTAATTGATAGATATTCAAATATGAGCAGAATGAGATAAGATTGCCCTATTTTTTATGAAAAGTTTCTTGTGCTTGAACCTAAACTCGTATCTTATGTAATTTTTTTTAAATAGCAAAAAATTTTTAAAAAAAACAAAACAAAACAAAACAAAAGAAAAAAAAAAGAAAAAAAAAGTATATATATATTTATTTTTTTGTAATAAATCTCTAAGCACCACTATCCCTTCTGTACATTCTTGTCATTTAGATATCTGCTATAGTGTAAGGTTTTGGGCCTTTGTACCTCGAGTGATTAAGGCACGTAGGGGTCCTTTTAAAACCTGGCAACCTCGGCCAACTGGTTGGGGATTGTTGACCTCAAAGCTCGCTACATAGGGCACATCAAAAGTCAAAAGAAATTGAGCACTAAAATAGAGATATTGTAAATTGTTCTTTCATTTTATATCAATTGTAATAGGCGAAGGCATGATCAAGAGCTTGAGTAGAAATGGACAAGAATATTAAAGTCTAATCTGTTTGCATATCCTGAAAATTAAAGAATTTGAATAAACTTAATTTGCATAGTTTTCTTTTGAATACATAATCCGAGGCAATCGATAGATTATTCCAAAAGAGTAGTTAGTTTGAAATTGAATAAAAGGTTCTCATTTGTTCTTTTCATTGACTTGTAAGTTTGTTAAGATTGGCAAATTAAAATTCTCAAATTTCTTTTAGATGTGTTTTAAGGCAATCTTGCTTGAGGACAAGAAATGTTTAGGTTTGGTAATGTTGATGTAACTGTATTTGTAATACTCAAACCTTGTGATTTAATTTACATTTGCATTACAATTTTAGGTATAAATGCTACATTTCATATAATGTTTGTGCAATGTAGGTTGAACGAAGAAGTGAGTAAAATCAGCCTAAAACACCACTTCACTCAACAAGTCAACAAGGAAAAAAGATAATTGACAAGGGACCCACGTGTTTCCTATTCTTGGCTACTTTCCAATTCATCCAAAATGCAAAGTTCAAAGCAGACCATGTTCTTCTCTGCAAAGCCATTCTTTAACTTGACTTGTCAATATTTTTTTTATATTGATCAAAAGTAACCAAAGATGACACGTTTTATATTCAAAGCAAAGTTTGTATCTGCAAACAAATACATATGTGTGGGCCATCATTTGTTGCCAACTAGACTAAGTTAGTTTTTCCAACTTAATCTATTGATCAAAAGCTTCTTTTGAAGAAACATTCTCTTTTGCCAACGATAAAAATTGCAAAGTGAAGAACAATCACATGGAAGAACGTGCTGGCTAAAGTTGGAGTAGGACATTTTGACAATAAAGAATTCAGATCATGGAGCTATAAGAGCAAGAAAACTACACAGCTTCGAGGACGACGAATTTAGCATTTCAGTTCTGCATAAATTTTCTTTGCAGCTTTGTTTTGTCAGTTTAGTTTTATATAATTTTGAAATTTATTTTGGATTGTAAAATACGGGAAAATAATATCCGAATAATTACATATTAGGAAGAAAGATATAAGCATTAATTGAAGCAGCCCAGTAGCAGTGTTCGTGAATTTCCTACTCAGATCTACAAATACTTCAAATACGAGTTCATCTAATGGTGGAGCTTTTCTTTACTCTCTTCTTTATTTGTAATTCGTATTTATTTATTATGCTTGAGTAGATCCATTGTCTAGGGGATGATGATGTAATAATGGTCTTTTAATTCATAGTCTCGTATTTGGATGATTTGATTTAATGCAATATATGGTTTTGTATTACTCAATTTATTATTTCTTCTCAATTTATTATACTTGTAGTTAATATTTTGATTGGTCTATTTACGTACCATATATTCGTGCTTTATCCGAGATCTACTGGTTGTACCGTAGTTTCTATAATTAAATTAATTACCTTATATTAATTAATTAGCCTGGTCACTTTGGATTTTGTGGACAAATCTATACTTCAACTAGATAAAGGACTTGAGGATATAATTGCACCTATAATCGGAGTATTGATCGGTAATTAATTGAACATAGGTAATTAATGAAGTCAGGCTTATAGCTTAGCTTAAGCATCAAATCAAGGAATCCTAAATACGAGTTTGAATTAATTGCTTTATTACTAATCTGAATCCCCTAGACTGTTTTTCCCGTATTTGCCAACCCAAATAGTAGTTTAATTTATTTTTCTTGTTTTTGTTTCAAACAAATTATTTTATCCAACAATTGTTCTCAACACTCACTTAGGCACTTTCATACACTTCCACATAAACTAACATAAGAGCCTCCCTGTGGATTCGTCCTCGTTCTCAAACAAACTATACTGAATTGATCTATTACTTACGGGTTTAAACTTGATTAATTTTGCACTCATTTTATATACCGACCGAGTTACGATCAACATGACACTATGCCATGTGTCACTTTTGGATAAAAATGAAAAAGAAAAAGAAAAAAATAAAATAAAAGACAATAAAGTCATTTTATACTTACTTTTAAGAGACATTAACGGAATTTGAGATTGGGGAGAGTGTGCAACATTCATTATAACACAAGGGGGTATTTGCCATTTTTTAAAACACATGGTCCTTTATGCATTTTTACTCATTATTTAACGACTCACACAGTGGTAAAGTAGGGATCCATTCACCCACTTCTTTATATGGTTGCAAAACACACATGGTATAAATCATGTGTTATGGTGTGATTCTCCTTAAAAGAGCGTATGTCTTTTCTTAAATCAAACACTGTATAAATCTTGGTCTAGTTATCACTCTGTAACTAACCTAAATCCTCAAACTTAATACACACAGTAACTGAGGCTCCACATCTGACTATAAACAGGTTATATAGATATTGACCTTATGTCAAAATCTTTAGTTTGTAACATATGCAATTAAAAAGGTCTCATCTTAATATTGTCATAAGAACTCATTCTAGACCAATTCTTAAGGTGACGTCTCTTGTATGAGTATACTATTTCTCGACGAATACTAACATGCTCATACCATCTCATCTCTACATACTCCCATTGTGCCAGAGGCGATTGCTCATGTGAGAGAGTCAATCTCATCAACCTATCGATTTACTTCTCGATGCCAATATTTGCTAGTATACTCATACTTGATTTCTTCAAGCTTATCACAAAGATAAGCCACTAAGCAAACGCATGAAGAAATCTTATCAATTGTAAACTGGCATCATGCATAGACTAGTATAAGTATATTAGTGATTACACATTACTTTATAGAATATCAATATCAAGTCTTACGCAAACCCAGAGATTTTACATGTAACAAATACTTATAGAGTATGTCATCTACCATCTTATGCATACGTAAGTATTCTAAATCTCTTCTTTCTATGACACAAAGTCAAAACTTAATTGTCTATGTACTAGGTCTTGCCGAGAAATTGTGGATCTCTAGTATAGACGATAACTGATTAGTAGACGCAATAGATCTTCATTGCCCGTTTAGCAACTTACTCATTTCAAGTCCATCATAATCTCTCAAGTCATACTGCCTCTTTCACAACTGTTGAGCATACCGCACAACTCAACGTTCACGGTTGACACCGTTATACATATTTGCTTCTTGCTACTCTACGAAGTAGTGCCATTGATCAGCAAAAAAGCATACCTAGAGGTAACTTTATGCTTGTCTAGGTCAGTACCCATGTTAGCGTATATGGATCTCTTCCAATAGAGATCAACACTTCAATGGCATAGACAAAATCTAAATTGTCCTTTAAATACCTCAAAATATTTTTTGACAACACTTTAATGAGCTCGTCTAAGATTTGATTAACAATGACTTATCAATCTCATGGAAAAAATAAATATCTGGCCATGTGCACACCACAGTGTATACCAGCTTCCCAGGTGCTTGAATAAGGAACACTTTATTTCATCAATCTATTCTAGCATTTGGGGACACATCCCTTGGCTTAGGCTTTCAACTTTGGCTATAGGATTATCCATAGTTTTATAGAGTTACATGTGGAGTCTTTTAAGAACTTTTTTGATATATGACTCTTACAACAAAAGCAAAAAGTCTTTGGATCAATCGCTTTGGATTTTGACTCTAAACACATATGCTACTTCACCCACATCCTTTATCCTACAAAGTTGAGACAACCATTTCCTAATAGTGATTATATATTCCTTGTCATTTCTGATTAACAATATGTCATCTATCTAGAGAGATAGAATCAAATATCTATTCTTAGATCAATTGACCTATACACAGATATCTTCTTGAATCATTTGAAGATCATATAAAATGAATTCATCATGCATTTTTCCATTAAGAAATGTCATCTTTACATCTGCTTGATGTAATTTGAGGTTCAAGTGAGTGACATGGTAAAAAATAAGTGAATCGGGGCAAACCTAACAACTAAAGAAGGTTTCCTCATAAGTGGCGAGCTCTAAATCTTATATTGGATCCAATTTCCTTAGAGTTTGAATTGAGAAACCACTCGTTCCCAATCACTTTTTCTTTTGGCAAAAGACTAACCAATTTCCCCACTTGGTTTTTCTTCATGGAATCCAAATTTTCTTCCATTGCTTTTATTTAACTTTCCTTCATAAAAGATGAGAGAGCTTCAGCCACTATCTTAGGCTCATCTTCATCTTGACTAGTAATTGTAAGAAAAACTTACTTTCATAATTATTGTTGCAAGTGAACATGATCCACAAGTCGATAGTGAAACGAACTCACATTCAATATGAAAAAGATTTATATTGAACAAACCATTGTTTATCTCCCACTTGGATTAGTGAATAGAGACAAGTCCACTACTGAAAAATTGGGAGGATATGACCATTAGGGTCATTCAGTTCATATAATTGCACATCCTTGTCTATATTACCCCTACCAGAAAAGTTTATTTCCAAGAATGTCGAGTTCAAACATATTCCCACTTACTTGTTCAATAAGGAGCACATTCCCTTTGGAGTGTTCAGTGCACCAAATATAAAGACACTTATTTACTTTTGGTCCCAATTTTTCATGCTTATGAGAATTATAGTGAACAAAAGAAGTCGGCCCCTAAGGTCATAAGTTATTGAAGTCAGGTCTCTTACCTATTAATAACTCATAGGGAGTTGACTTTGTGGGCACATCAAATAGATATTTCTGACTACAGTCAGTTTTCATAGATTTCATTTTCATTTTGTCGATTCTCAAGAAAGTTTAAAATAACATCTAAAGCAATAAAATTCTTTGGACTTGTGAGAAATCAAATAGACATGACCAAATTTCATGAAATCTTTGATAAAGATGATGAAATATAAGGCCTCATGTCTTGCCCCAACATTCAATGGATCATAGATATCCGAATGAATTAACTGTAACATAAAAATAGCTCGTAAGCCTTTGTCAAAAGGTTTTATTGTAGAGTTATTGGCTAGGCAACTTCGCACAGTGGCAAATAGATTTGTTCTAATAGTAGCCTGAAGGACCTCTCTAGCGAGTCCTTTTATTCTATTTTGCCCTATATGCCTAACTAGCTATTTCATATATCTTGAAGATACAGCGATAATAACTCATTTATATAGCAATGATTTTTATGTTCAATGCATAAAATAAGAAAATCATCCACAATATAGCCAGATTTATAATGAGTTATTCTCAACGATTTGACTGAGTACTAAATATACGAAGTCTATAACCTAATTATAAAAGGATTTAATACACAGACCAAGTTTACCAAAAAACCAGAGCATACAGGATATCGCAAAAAATTATAGTTTGATTATCACACAGTGTCAGTTAACAAATGTCTATGCTCTTGACTTCAACTTTTGAGTTATTTCCACATATTACCATTGTGATTCAACTAGAATCTAATGATATTCCATAAAATGCTCCCTCATTTTTAGCTATAAGGTCAGACACCTGGTCTTCAACCTAAGGCAATCCCGAGCTTAGTGACCTTTCTTGTAACAATTGTAGCCCAT
Organism: Ehretia macrophylla; assembly: GCA_037974665.1. Classification (NCBI taxonomy): domain Eukaryota; kingdom Viridiplantae; phylum Streptophyta; class Magnoliopsida; order Boraginales; family Ehretiaceae; genus Ehretia; species Ehretia macrophylla. The sequence goes on from CM075768.1 coordinate 13,380,303, forward strand.
AGTTGGCATTTGTTACATATTCGTCTTACTTTCTTGGTCTTTTCGGTCAGCTTACCCTACTTTTGTCACCAAAGTTATTACCCTTTTGTGCTTGAATCCACATGACCCTTGCTTATTAGACTTAACTACTTAAGGTTGATCAGTGGCCTAGATGGCCAAGAGGCATTATTCACAAACTCCAAATGATGCTCAATGTTTAGAATGTCTTAACATTCCCATTTTGTATCATGATGATAGCTTACACTTGCTGCCATCAGTGACAATGTGGCCAATTGCCTTAAATTCTCAAATCATGTTTGACATCTACCCAAATGTTGTCTCTTAGTAGTATTGGGACACTCCTAGCATTGCCGAACTTGATTATAAGCTGATTTAGCTTAGAAATAAAAATTCTACTAAATTTCTCTTTCAAGATTTTTAAATCCCTCACTAGTAGGATAAACTTCGTATTCAGGAAAAGAGGTCATCATGCATACTACTCAACAACATATTCCATGTAGTAGGACTTTTCTAGCCCCGTAGGCCTTTACCTCTTATGCTGAGTGGTGTTACTATACTCAAAGTTCACCACAAAAGAACTTAGTGTTTTAAACACCTATTGCTCCTCAAAGGATATACTGAACTTTATGATGCCACATTTTGCAATCATCACCGTTCAACTTTTTCTTTTGTTGAGGTCAACAAAGATATTTCACAGTTATCAGTAATAACCATACATAGACATTTATGATGTTCGGTACTAGCACATTTACGATGGTTAATTCTACTTGAACAAGCATTTAATTGTAGTAAAGTGACATAAGATATAGTATCAACAGATTGTAGTATAACCTGTCAAATTCTATTGATCAAATGTCACAATTATCGTAATTGAATCCTATTTGAGTAGAAATATTAGTTCCGAATATGAATTACTTAAATTCACATATTTTGGTAACTGATAGTTCTAGATTATAATCACACAAATTGCAATCATAGAACTCTCACTTAGATAAAAGTTCTTAAAAAATATTACTAAACAAATTATTCATATTTAACAACATATGCAAAATATGCCTATGACAAGAACATGATAACAAAGGAAAATATTAACATGATCCTGACATAAAATATTAAAATGTTTAACATATAAATAGGGCCGGCCCAAGCCCTGGGCTAGAGGGTCTGTGCCCAAGGCCCTCTTAGCCAGAGGCCCCAATTTAAAGAAATTGTTTGTTTTTTTTTAAAGATAAAGGTTTATCTTAAACTAATGTCATTTAATTAGGGCCAAGAGGGCCTTAGAGTCCGAAGGTTTGCTCATTAAATGAGTAGGCCTTCATTAATAAATTGGTTGGGACTCTAAGGCCTCATTAGCCCCAATTAAAAGAATATTTAATTTTTTTAAATCTTTGGTTGGGACTCTATCTTTTTGTTAACTTGTAATATTATGCTATTTTATAATTCTAATTTTGGTGTTTTTTTTTATTTGTAGTAATTATTTTAGTAGAAAATTTAAAGTTTTTTTTTATTGAGAAAAAGCCTAATTATTAAAGCCCTCATTTAGATGATCACCCAAGGTCCCCAAATTGTTTGAGATAGCTCTGCATATAAATAACTAACAGTGTTAGATAAAAACTAATTACTCCTCAACGTTTTTCTTTTCCTTATAATTTATTCGGTCCACAAGAGTTGTCATATTCAAATTATTTGACACACGTGGACCTTGGATGTAGAGACCGTCTCGAACTATTCGAGACCCAAAAGCTACATTTTTGGTTCTATGTGTGTTAAAAAAAAAAAAAAGAATACGTCTAACACTAAACATGAAATCACGTATGACTATCACATTCTCATTAAAAATATCCCATAACACATTTAATATAATAAATTATTATAAAAATTGAGATGAACTTTGGTATAACTAATCGGGGCCAATAACCGTATGTGTTCTTATGGTCAGTAGTGGTAGGAACCTTTTTTGCAGTTTTTTCAAACAAACTTTAATACACAACCATCTATAGATTAATTTCAAACTTAGATGATGCATATAACTTGTATTATTGTTGTACACAACAACAATAACAATGAAATTACATAAATTTCATGCTTTCAAGTGAAATTGCAGATATTTCATGCCCTTAATTGTAAAAATTATAATAAAATTACATAAATTTTAGGTTTTTAAACGAAATTACAAAAAAAATTCATGATAAATTGTAATATTTACCATAAAATTACAAAAATTTAGGCTACACAATGAAATTATTCATAATTTCATGATATAATTGAAAATAATCTAAGTATTGTGTTAGTTTTGCAAGAAATAATGGCTAAAACATAATTATCACAAAGATAATGATCGAGAGCATAGGATAAAAAATAAGATTATCACAAAGATAATGGCTCATTTACTCAATATGGCATCCAAAACATAATTAGCACTTAGATAATAGGCCAAAATAAAATTAATACAACTTACGTATTATTTTATTAAAAAAAACTTTTTTAATAGATTCCAGCAATGGTCGAACCGCTGCCGGACTACCACCAGTCGGCAACCAGACCGCTGCCGGTAGGCTACCACGTAGCCCGGACCTATTGGGCCATATGGCAATAGTAGTGTGGTTGGAAAAATATTAATTAAAGACTAATTTTAATTGATTAATAATATAGCTTTTTTTAATAATCCAATATGTATGGCTAGTGCCACGTGGCCCACTTAAAAAAAAAAAAACTACATGACGTGATTCAATCATGTTGACTGACATGATTGAATGTCAGTGGAATTACAAATTTCCAAACCCTTTTTTTAAAATGATGTGGCCACGTGGTGCAATGCCATAGGGCCATGTCATCCCCACGTACAAATCCTCTAACTCACATCCAATCGCTTACGTACACACATAATGCACTAAGAACACACACTAGCCTAAGAATTTTTAGATTCATAAAACTTTTTTAAAATATCATAACTTTCACATTTCTTAGCCAAATTTAGCGAATTATATGTCTACTAGGATCTCGACGAGCCGTTCTTGTCATACCAAAAATAGATTCTTTTGAGCATATGACAGATGAAGACAATGGCTAAAATAGTGCGCAAAAAATGTAGAAAATACATACTAACCAATGAATTTATGCACTTATCAATTAAATCCATGTAGATTATGCATAATAGTGTAGAAAACATATTCTACTAAATTTAGCATGTACGAATTTACTATATATGGACATAAATTATGGTGCTAGACAGAAATCACCATAAATTCTCGCATAACATCATAAATTCACATAATTTAACGGAGAACAAACGATTTGGCTCTGATACCAATGCATGTTTTATACACTAAGTACATATTCTTCCATAAAATCGTAAATTGAATACTAACGTCGTAGTATTGCAGAAAAATTTTGAGAAATTAGTCCACGCTTGTTCCATCGTTTAGAAGTCGCGAATTGGAGTTCAAAGTACGGGTTTGACTTTGATCTATATATTTACAAATTAAGAGCCCCTTTGATTTTGATGTTTTACTCGTAGTAAAACAAGAGAAAGATTAGGAGAGAGATAATCAATGAAGAAGACTCACTGTCTTCTTTTTCTTTGTGCATGAGGACTGAACATCAGTTCTCTATGTTTTTCTTTTTTTCTTTATTGGATATAGTGGGAAGTTATTTACATAACTTCCCACAACTCCCTATGTACTTGTACAAAATGGGTCAGGTCGGTCACCCTATATTAGGCGACCCAACCCCAAAGTCTTACATTTTGAGAAACGATTATTTTACCCTTCTTGAAATGGATGGATGTTACAAAGGTTGTCACGTCCTAAATATTCTAAAAACGAGACACGTCGTATACCTAAAGGATATAATCCCTCAAACTTACTAAGCATACAATCACAATATATCTAATCTGGAGCCACTAAAATCATAAAATTAATAGGTCTCCAAATCAATATAACACTAAATCAAGAAAATCATCTCCAAATTGGATTAGAAGATGAGGTCAAGTTCCTTATTTATTACGTTCAATCCAAACACTATAATTGATATCCAATTCTAATACTAGTACAAATTAACTAGATATGGTCTCTTTAGCTTAAATCATCATATTTGGACGTCACAATCTCGCCCAAAGCTAAAATGCTTCATCTGTTTTAACTACAAAAAAAAAAAAAAAGCAGGCAAAAAAATAAAACAGGCAAAAAATAAATGGTGAGCTAAAAACAGCTTAGTATGGAAACTCATTTCACAATAAAATGTTGGGATAAATGACTAAAGCAAGCAAATAGTACCAAATAAATAACCTAACCTGACCTAAGAAGAAAACTATCTCTAGAAGGACCCGTTGAACATAGTTGAGTACTTTCCCGACCTACTTGAGCTGTTTATAAGGCCCATAATTTCAAGTTGAGTAAATGCCCGAGCTCGAGCTTATAGCTCAAAACATAGGACCGGACACGTGCCCCACATGTCAGTAGAATGCGCCAAGGTCTCCCAAAGGTAAGGGCCAACCGAGCTAAGCTCTAAAGACAAGGGAATTATTCAAGAAGTAAATAAATCCTTGGCGCACAAGTCACGAATTGGTAGTTATCTAGACTGAAAAGAGTCAGGATGTCAGTAAGTATAAACAGTCCATGTTTCAACAGTAAAAAGTTAATCGATTCTACTAGGGGCAGAGCAAGGAATTTAACATTGGGGGGGCCAAAATATTCTTTTTGATAATACTATATAGATTTTTTTTTTTAAATAGGGAGGCGGTAATTTTTTTTAACGATACTACATAAATATTTTTAATAAAATTAAAAACCTTGAGGGGGGTCGAGGCCCTATGCCCCCTGGTATCGCCCTTGGCTTTTACGCTGTATAATCTCTTTCGCTTCTTGCTCTTAAGCATTCTTTGGTCAAATCAATTGCCTTAAACACCGCAATTTTCCTATAGGAATGACTTGTTGTTTGCTTGTTTTGTAGGTTTTTCAGCCAACAGCTTGTGAACAGGGGTGGAATGAGAGGGAACTTTGGGGAGAGGGGGGGGGGGGGGAGGGGGAGGGGTAACCTCCAAAAAAAAATATTTAATGTGTTTTTTTTTTTTTGAAAAATAGATTTCCCTTCCCCAACCAATAAATAGATTAAAAGTTGTAAAAGTTACTAAGATATGGGTTAGCCTTGTTAGTTAGTAACGAGTACATCCATTTGGTTGGCGAAAGTTCAAATCACCACAAGTACATGTTTTTTTGTTTTCGTCTATTTTTATGTTTTTGCTAGTTTTTATATATATGTTGTACATGTTATAAAACTAGAGAGAAACTAGAAGAGACAATAAAAATAAAGAGAAATAGAGAGAGGGAGAGAAGAAACTTGTATTGAATTTTTTTTGTAACTTTAGAATGTAGAGAGCCATATTTATAACCAAAATACAAGAGATGTTACATACTACTAGACTTTGCATAAGATCATAATACATGGCTTAGATAAATATTATCACTATAAAGTTAAGATAATTGCGAACCAAAATCTGCATCAGGATGAATATCCATTAATATTAATAATTACATAAAACTCCTCCTTGGATATTCATCTCTTAAGAATATGCCTCGTTAAAATCTTATTAGGAAAAAATCCTAGTGAAGGAAAAGAGTACAATATTCTTATTATACGCTTCATACTGTTTCATTAAAGACCTTGTCAGGAAAACCCAATAGGACAAAACCTATGCTAAGGAAAAAAGAGTACAATGCGTATTTGACTCCCCCTCATGTTGACGCATGTCGTTCTTGTGAAATAATTCTTCAAATGTTGTGGTAGACAAACAAACCTACTACATTATCACTTGAGTGAACTTGATTAACATCATTCAGCCTTTCTTCGGGAACATGTGCATGAAAAAGAATTTTGGAGCAATATGCCTCATTCCATAGCTTTAGTATAGCCAGCTTTACTTAAACCAAACATGCAGTGTCATATATCACCATGCTTTGAGGAAGTGGTAATAATGGTTGCTTTGAAGAACATCAATATATAGGGGTACCATCATATGAGAATAAACATTTTGTTTGTGATGAGTCAAATCAAAGCTCATCATTTTTCATACCCAATCAACTTTGATAATTAGTGCTTTCATATTAATTTGTTTCAAAAATAATAACGAACTACATATTAGCAACTCGATGTACTTTTATTGGTATAATATATGTCTTGCTGATAAAATAGAGAGAATAGGGTTTAGACACTTATAATTTAGCAAGATATACCAACTTCATTAAGTTATAGTACTTCAGGACCATAAACTTTTCGTTTCTTCTTGAGGATGAAAAATGCCTCTTTAATATCGAGGATTAAACTATTGGGCCACTCAAGGTATGAGCTTCATTGCTTCAATACTTTCTCTTTATAAGCCGATTGATAAATAACTTTCTCATATATTAAATGCTCGAACTTCAGGTTGAGGCAAAATTTGATCCTTTAAGATTTTCGTTATATATTAGGTATAAATATACTATTTTTCTCATAAGAGCTCTTCAATAGTCCATTTTACATTAAAAATATCGAACATATGGACTTAACATATCATTTCATTATAATATTTGTACTAATTAAGACAATGTATCGCATTCTTCAAGAATGCTTTGATCTATATAAAGATCTTTATAATTTAATTGAAAACATTTCCTGGGATTTGAAATTGTATGCTTCAAACATATTTAGTCCTTCAGAGACTTTTATATAAATGTCACTATCAAGTGATCCACAGGATATAATGTTACCCAATTCATAAGACGCATATGAAGTCCTTTTAGAAATTTCCAAGCTCATAAATATAATTGGATCCACCACAAGAGAAAATATATCTTTATTATTTTTATCAATTTCAAGGTGTAAACAAAAAGCGCACTAGCCCATTCCCTGCTTATGTTGTCCACTTGAAGCAGTTTAAGAGGTAGTCAACTGATGGTACATTCCTTGAACTTTCTAAGCAACATGAGATTGTTTCATTATGCTCACCCTCAATCCCATTTATACATCAAGGTGTATTGACCTCCGTGGTCCAAAAACTTCACATTTTAATGTGAATTTGATTGCATGGATTGCATCTTTTTATTTTGGTCAAGCATTTCTATGTTGACATTCTTGAATGGACTTCTTATTTAAGATCATCGCTTTTATTGATAAGATCAGTAGCTACTGTATATTCAAATATTTGATCATGATCAATTTCTTATTTTCGGTTCCAGTCTTTTTTCTAGTAGTAATATAACTGAGCGAGATCTCTTTATTCTTAATATTTTTGATATGCATATCATTTCTGGTACCTGATACTTTCTCATAGTTTTTTTTTTCTCAGTCATATTGTCTACTCATTTTTGTATCTTGACATCTTCAGGATATCAAACACTTTCAAAATGCCAACTTGCTTTATTTTTCTCCTTTGTTTTCTTTGGAACTGAGAGTTCTACCACGCTTCAGGCGTGTAATAGACTCATTTCAATTACTTCAAATATGAGCATTTAAAGCTGGCATTGTGACTCAATCACGTTTTCTGAATCTGAATGCATCTTTGCAAATAAATAATTTTCTCAACTTCCAGTTCATATTGAGTATGTGAGGATCAATATTTTGATGCATTTCATAAAAATTTTCATTTGTCTAGTTTCATTTTTTTTCCCCTTGATGCTGGGAACTTTATTTCAATAATTGTAATAAATGCTATAAATTCAACTCCAGTCAAGGACTTAAAATATTCAATAATTGACGAAGATTAAAATATAAGTTTCCAATTTCTTAATAAACTCATCTTTGTGCGCTGTGGTAGAGCATTCTAACATATATTGTGCACAAATATTTTTTAAGATGAGATATTTTGGTTGTTGATAATAGGGAGTATTTATGATAAGCAGTTGGTCTAAATGTTGTCACATATGATATAACGTCCCTAAGCAAAATTAGGCAACTTTATAAGTATTGGTCTAGCAATCGCTACAAGCAATTAGTAAAAGATTTTGCTATACCCATATATATTCCCTTGAATTCGTTCTAATATACGATTCAATATCAACTTTATTTAGGGATTGCCTAGTATAATTATTTTTCTTCGGGAACAAGCAGCACATAAAAATTCATTTATAAAAGAATCTTCTGATTCTTTAGTGGCTGTTATGTTAAATTTCAAAAAAATTTCTCTCGATTTTTTACACCCATATGACCCAAGTGGTCATGCCAAGAAACAAATACTTCTTGGATCAAATAACATATGGTTATTAGAATATTGGAGTCTTCTAGGCTCATATATACCAAAAGATAATGATGACAATTTTATTATGGTATGCCTTTTGTCAAAGATCAGCGACATAATATAAAGATATTCTTCATTTAATTCATATATAGTCTCAATATGAGAATCATTAAAAACACGTCTATGCAATATAGAAGACCACTTTATGATCTATTGGAATACAAATCATTACTTATTTTCAATTATGTTTATTCATATAAGTTTTCAGAGACCTTCAATAGTTTAAATAGATTCTTCAGAAACCTTCAATCAGATATCCAATAAATCCGTATTTCTTTAAACAATAAATAAATAAAGTAAAATATATAGTAAGAGGAAGTACTGAACATCAAAATAAAGAATAACATAATACTAAATGTCATTGTATAAATGCTCTTGATCATGTTAAGAGCAAAATGAATGTCTAGTGTGTAACATAAATATAGTATCATTCTAATATAAATTACACAATAAGAATGATGAAAACGTCAATAGATAATGTACATACACAATATGTATGAAATATCATATATCTTTAATTGCAAAATGCATACATGAAACAACTAAAAACTCATATGCATCACATATTATAATTTATCGAGCCTTATATATTATTGGGACAAAGTCAATCTATTGAATATGCTAAAAAGAATTAGATCTAAGTATAAAAAAATTTGAGATCAATGTCAATTCATATAAATGAATTATTATTTATATTCATAAGACATGTAATTAAAGAATACATTTAATTGAGTACGTAAGTCAACTTTTCAATTTTACTCATTATACTTAAATCACTTTTCAATTTATAATTTAGCATCATGTGTTTAAAATTTGATATATTTCATGAATATAATCAAGTATATTCAAAATAAAACCAACAAGTATTACATAATGGTTGTACTTCATTTTTTTTCTTTTTCAATAGACAATTCCTTGTGAAAATAGTAATACCTAATAAAGTTAGACCATTATATGAAATACATATATTTCATACCTGAACACGGATAAAAACTGATTTAATTATAATGTCAGCATCGTCTACATGTACATAATATAGTGTAATTACTATACACATTACTTTTCAGTATTGAAATCCCTATTTCTTTCATTCTTGACGTTAGAGAATTTTAACAATTTTATAACATACATAGATGAGAAATTGCAGAACATAAGATAATACTTATACTTTTCATATAGTTAAGATATGCTAAATAGACTTGACATCTAAAAGCCAAAATTTTATCACTAATTTAGAGTATGAAATAATGACGTTTGACCATCATATGCTATAGAGTCTACATGCACACAAATGTGTAACTAATAAAGCATTAAACAATTCATGCAGAACTTATTATTCAAAAAATAATGATATTAAGAAAAGATAGCATAATTACTCAAAATTTAGTAGATGTCAAAAATACATATGAAAAGTACGTGTGTCACGCCCAAAATCCAGTTCATCGAGAACCAAACTCAAGACGCAACGACACACGGGCACTATAACGCTTGAAACATGATCAACCCACGAGACACAACAAACTCAATATTCATTCCCAAAGGACCGCGTCATATAAACAACATTTCATCATTCTATTGCGGAACACACTAATCTTACATTCATTCTCTTGACAAAAGTAGACAACACTTTAAAAACCAAAGCATACTTGAATATAAACACATGACAAGACATAAGGCTAACTAATTGTGATCATGATCCAACATGACCAACCATATAGATATATCAAAAGAAGCTAGGCTTCACAATACTTCAACTAACCAAGTACTAAACCATACCTAACAACTACTAAAGCAAGTAAAACATGATTTCAAAGCTAAATACATCAACTACTCATGCACTACATGATCAAACTCATCAATTCCTTCTTCTCGCACATAATACACATCATGAACACCTATAACATGCATTAAAGAGGAATGAGCTAAACAGGCTTAGTGAGGGAGGGATAAAATGAAATTTGAATGCTTTAACTCAAAAACCTTTTGAAGCACATTAGAAACAACATATCACATAAGTAACCACGTACTCACATTCACTTAACAACCATGAAATATTCACGCTAAATAACACATTAAAAGGTTACCGCATTAGAACACTTGATAAGCAAACATTTCATAAAGATACACTCGTTCCGTTGATGTTGTTCCGCCTAAACACCATTCCGAGTTCTTTCCCCTATACACCAGATGTATCTCGAATGTACTCTGACTCGACTACTACGACCCAGACCCTTATGAAATACTCTGTGAATTCGGGATAGGGATTAGAACATCGGTGGTCGTGTCATTGCCTGACAGCCTGATGCTGCCCAGGGAGACTCGAACCAACCACATCTGTTTTAAAGGTTGCAACCCAACGCCTTACATCACATCATATAACACATTCATTAATCAACAACACATCCACTACTCAATAATGCATTCATTAACTCAACACACATTCATTAACTTAACTAAGCTTCAATAACACATTAATTCCAGCCAACAAAACATGATCTCTACAACACATTAACACCATTTAAATTTCATAAGAACATGACCTTTACACAGTAACACCATTTTAACCTTAAAAGAACATGATCTCTACAACACAACTCCAACTTTTCAACAACATTTAACCAACCTATGAATCTCTACAACACATAACCTCAACACGATCAATATAGTAACCAACTACAATGCATTATGAACTCATTACAACAACAAATCCAAGCATTAAACAAGCCAAACATGTTATTCTCTAAAATTGCACCAAGGCTGAAATTTTTGGAAATTCATCAAAATAAACTCCTAAATTCACCAAATTCACTCCAAAGCCATGAAATTAGATCCCAATTACATATATATAATCATAAACACCAAAGATAACTCAATTTCTCAACTTTCAACTAACAAAGTTGACATAAATCCAACTATTTTACCTTAAACAAGTTCATATGCATATATAAAGCTCTCAAATCACTACTACAACATATATTCATCTCTACAAGCATTTATAACACAATTAAACAAGATTTCCATAGATCAAAGTAAGTATACACATGCAAGAACTTGAAACCCTCACCTTAAAATTGTTGGAAAAAGCAAGATATGGCAAGAACTAGCTATAGAGAACAATCTTTGAGCTATTTCCACTTTGATTTGATTTTGAAATGCAAGAATCAGCTTAAAAATGATCAAAATCAAGTTTTTCTTCTTTTTCTTTTCCTTGGCCGACTCTTGGGCTCTTTCCAGGCTTTCTTGTGTTTTTGCTAAGTGTTAAAATATGCATAGGTGTTATATATAAAATATGGTAGTCAAATAAATTAAATAAACTAAGTTAAACCTGGTCAAAGTTGGTATACTATGCATTTTTCTATCTTGTTTTTATGTATATATGTATATAATGTATTTTCAAGAGTAAAACTAGTCAAATATGGCAGACTTAAATAAATAAGGTTATATTTATATGTGCAAATGTGATTTAAATGCAAATATGATGTATTAAAAATAGTTAAACACACAATTAGCACAAAATACTACCAAATAATGTCTAAAATAAATAAATGCACAAAAAATGATATGCTCGGGTCTCACAACGTGTCTAATATTTTTGCAAGTCATGTTATTAGCAATCTTTGGGATTTCTTTTATAAGCATTTCCTTTCTCTTTTCATGTCCCTTATGATTATTTTCAAGGTTTCTAAAATTTGAGTTGTTTATGATCATCATAATATCTATAGTTATTATAGCCATAATCACATCCATGACACTATAAGATTATATACTATTCACTTCAAGGAATGGTTATACGCCAATTAGCATATTTGATCATATTTTCGTCAATAATTTCGCTCAAAGGATGTGATAACAAGCCCAAATTAATTTTTTAAAGCTATGCTCTTAATATTGTTAATGTAGGAGCATATACAAGGCATAAAAATATAATATATTTCTCTCTAACATATTTCACTTTCATATTATTTTTGCATAATTTTATTTTAGAAATAATTTAAACATAGCGGAATCATGCTCGCTTACAATTTTAAAATTCTGCAATTGTAGATAAATTCATTCATAGTGAGTTTTTGAAAAATCATTGCCTTGTGATGATCATAAATTTTTCTTCTCAAATTTTGTGATAGGATATATGTATCCTTTATCATAATATATTTAGGCTTTAGCCTTTTATTGAGATAATGATGATGGAATATCATTATTTCATCGCAATCCTTCAGGAATGCGTGATTTCATTCTTAAAATTATTTCTCCAAAATTTTGTCCATATGGATTTTAACTTCAAGGGTAATGCATATGTATTATTGCCTGATATATATCAAAAGCGACGAACTTCAGGTTCGCGACCATATGGATATAAATATAAATTTTTCAGGCAAATTGTATTGCTCAATATAATGAAACAAGGAATTTTTGTTCGTGAGATTTGGCATCATAAGACATATATATATTTCAAAAAAAAATTGACAAAAGATTTAAGAAAAATTTATTGGAAGTCACGCTATGAAATATTTTCTTGTTGTCAATAATACTATTCCTTCCCGATCTTCGTATTTTAACGGTGATAATTTATAGAGACTAATCGTTCTGATAACATTTTATAAAACTAGAGAGAAACTAGAAGAGACAATAAAAATAAAGAGAAATAGAGAGAGGGAGAAGAAACTTATATTGAATTTCTTGGTGTAATTTTATAAAGTAGAGAGTCCTATTTATAGCCAAAATACAAAAGAAGTTATATACTGCTAGACTTTGCATAGGATCAGAATACATGGCTTAGATATGTCAAGGCCACATTGCAGCCAAACAACAAGCAAGATAATTAGCAATTAAGACCATCCGACAAGCATGATTTGCAGCAGCAAGATCACTATAAATCAAGGGTCAACCTTAGCTCAAATCTCTGCAAATCACATACACTGTAAATATGTAAACATAGCATATAATCAGGGATCTAATGTCTCCTAGCATAGCTGATTGTATCTATTGTTCTTTCTCTTAATTCTTTTTTCTATATGGTATCACGAGCTATCTAAGCTTTAGCAGGCATCAAAGTTTTTTTTTTTCTCTTCTCGGATTTTATACACCTTTTATTATGGCCTCATCTAGCTCTACTTCAGCCACCACAAACCCAGCCACTGTTGACACCAACACACCCAACTAGTAACTGGTCTCCATCAATCCCGCTGCTCAACTTCCTCTCAAACTAAACGGAACAAACTACCCAACTTGGCGTGTACAATTTCAAACACTCTTGTTTGGCTATGACCTCCTAGGCCATGTTGATGGCACACCGACATGTCCTCCAGCCATGCTCAACACAAATGGAACCCCAACCCCGAATCCAGCCTATCTCCCGTGGCTGAGATAGATAGCTTCATTCGCCACGCAATCCTAGCGTCTGTAGAGTCCAATATCGCCCCATTAGTCACTATCCAAACCAATTGCTGAATACATGTGACTCATTAAGTCAACTGCTGATGAACTAGCACTAGCAGGCTCACCACTCAGCGAAGATAAGCTTGTTATAACGATGTTCACAGGCCGTGGGGACGAGTACAAAGAAATTAGTGCTGCAATACGAGCACGTGACACGACTATCTCATTTGAAGAATTATTTGAGAAACTTGCGAATCATGAAACATTCCTCTAACGAGAGGAATCTCGTCAGGAACCGTCACTTATCACTGCCCAATTTGTGAACAAGAGCAATGGGAAAAGAAAAGGTTCACACAACTCAAACAAAAAGAACAGCTCTGCCAACTCAAATAGGTACCAAAACAGTTCCTCATCCAACAATCGCTCAAACGATGGCCAGTATAATCACTGCTAAAACTCACAAGGCTATCACTCCAACAATCAGCAATGGCATTCGAACAACAATACCCCAAAAATCCAATGCCAAATCTGTGAAAAATTTGGTCATTCTGCAATACAATGTCGATCCCGTTATCAACCACCTTTCCCTCAAGCAAACTATATGACGCGTGATAACTCAGGCAATACCACAAACTGGCTTCTCGACTATGATGGTAATGATGGCATTCTCATTGGGGACGGTACAGATATCCCAATCACTCACACTGGTTCATCAGGTCTTAAATCTTCTAATTCAATTTTTGTTCTGAAAAATGTACTCTGTGCACCTTCAATTCATCGAAACTTAATTTATGTCTCTCAATTTTGCAATCAAAATCTAACATCAATTGAATTTTTTCCGTCTTTTTTCCTTGTGAAGGATTTGACAACGGGGGCAGTACTATTCAAAGGCTAGAGTAAGGGGAACCTCTACAAGTCACTGAATCAGAACCATCAACCGGGCACACAAGACTGGGTCATCCGAATTCAAGAACTTTATATACCATGATCAACAAATTTTCACTTCTTGTCAAAAGCACCAAATTTAATCACTGTGATGCATGTTCTTCTAATAAAAATCACAAGTTACCGTTTGGTGTTTCAACACTAAAAAGTTCTCATCCACTCGAAATACTATTCGCTAATGTTTGGGGCCCTGCGCCTACAATCTATTTTGATGGTTTTCAATACTATATCATATTTGTGGACCACTACACGAAATACACATAGTTGTATCCGTTAAAAACAAAATCCGAAACAACTTGGGCATTTATCAAATTCAAAACACTGGTTGAAAACTTCTTCCAACTACCCATCCTAACACTATATCCAAATGGGGGTAGTGAATACTTGGGTCCTCACGATACGTTACTCAAATATGGGATTCAACATCTCTTGTCTCCGCCTTATACACCTGAAATTGTTGGTGTCGCTAAACGGCGCCATCAGCACATCATAGAAACCACTAGAAATCTGCTCCATCATGTACCTATGCCTTCCCAATTTTGGTCCACTGCCTGCCAAACAACTGTCTACTTGATAAATAGAACTCCTACCCCAAATGTACAAAAACCAATCCCCTTATGAAGCCCTCTTCCGTGAGACACCAAACTATCACAAATTAAAAATCTTTGGTTACCATGACTTCAACCATACACTAAGCATAAATTGGAAACCAAATCTTGTAAATGTGTCTTCCTTGGATACTCCACTCCACATAATGCATACAAATGCTATGATCTCGATAGTAAAAAGGTCTATATTTCACGCCATGTCTTATTTATGGAAGACATATTTCCATTCAACCAACAAACATCACAAACCTCCTCTAATCCAACTACCTATAACCAACGTGATTCACCAATAGTATACCAAATCACACCAATTTCCACACCAAATCACACCTCAAATCCTAATCCGCCTCAAGTCACTCATATCATTCCATACAATTACCAACCACCACGATATCACACATACGCGACATCTCTGGTGCAGCCCGTGTCCCATTGCCAACCAATTGATGACCTTAACAATCAGGTCCCTCGTGAGGCACCCCCTACTTCAGCGCCAGTTGAACAGCGCCCTCAGTTAGACCCATCACAGGTAAGTTCTTCTTTACCTCTTCATTGCTCTAATTCCATCTCTCAATGCTCTATTCCAATCCAGTCTTACCACCCAATGACAACCATATCCATAAATAATATCTTTAAACCAAAAAAAAAAATTGTGCCTACACACCTCACACTCACTTCAAGACTCACTCGAACCCACAACAGTTACACAGGCACAAAAATCACCTCACTGGCAGGCTGCAATGTGTAATGAATATGATGCCTTAAGACGGAATGCCACTTGGGAACTAGTTCCACCCAACAACTCACAAAACCTTATTGGTTGTAAGTGGATTTTCAGGATTAAGAAGAGGTCGGATGGAAGTCACGGAACCATTGATAGGTACAAGGCAAGACTCGTGGCCAAGGGGTTTCATCAACGACCGGGGATTGATTACCATGCCACATTTAGTCCCGTAATCAAGCCAACCACTATTCGTATTGTTCTCACACTAGTCGTACAATTCGGATGGCCGATTCGCCAACTTGACATCAACAACGCATTCCTACAAGGAACTCTTGATGAGAATGTGTTCATGACCCAACCACCTGGATTTGTGAATTCACAATTTCCTCACTATGTGTGCAAACTGAAAAAGGCAATTTACGGGTTAAAGCAAGCCCCGAGGGCGTGGTATAATGAGCTTAAACTAGCATTGATCAATCTTGGCTTTGTCAATTCAAGAAGTGACACGTCATTATTCATTCTTTATACTAACAATCTACGAGTCTATCTTCTCGTATATGTCGATGACATTTTGATCACAGGTGACAACATTAAGGCTGACATAATCGACTCATTGGCACACCGCTTTCCCTCAAGGACCTCAGTTCACTTGACTATTTTTTAGGCATAGAAGTAACTCACACCACAAAGGGAATGTTCTTATCGCAGCATAAGTACATTTGCGACCCGCTCACTAAAACCAAAATGCAAGATGCAAAAGAAGTGCGGTCCCCCCTCTCTACATCAACGACCCTCAAACTTCACGATGGAACATCATCAACTGACATCTCATATGCTGTCAACCAACTATCCTAATTTATGCACAAGCCAATTGTCACCCACTGGACCGCGGCAAAAAGAATACTCCGCTATCTCAAATCAACAATGTTCTATGGTCTATACGTTGGACACTCCCCTAGTATATCCATTCATGCCTTTTCAAATAATGACCGAAGCTCTACATCAGCATGTATAATCTATCTAGGAACAAATCCAATCAGTTGGTCATCCAAGAAACAATGCACTGTCGCAAGGTCATCCACGGAAGCCGAGTACCGAGCAGTCGCATCCACTGTAGCAGAAGTAAATTGGGTACCAAATATCCTTCGTGAGCTTCATGTAACTCTCCCTACACCAGTTATTTATTTTGATAATGTAGGGACAACTTATGTGTGTGTCAACCCAGTTTTCCACTCACACATAAAACACATAGCAGTGGATTTTCAGTTTGTTCGAGACCAAGTGGCGAGGAAACAAATTTGCATATCCCATGTTCACTCATCTGATCAACTGGCAGATGCTCTAACCAAACCACTCTCTCGACAACTCTTCCAAAAACAATGCATCAAGATAGGCGTTATTGATGGAACACCTATCTTGCAGGGTCATGTCAAGGCTACATCACAGCCAAGCAACAAGCAAGATAATCAGCAATTAAGACCATCCGACAATCATGATTTGCAACAGCAAGATCACCATAAATCAAGGGTCAACCTTAGCTCAAATCTCTGCAAATCACATACACTGTAAATGTGTAAACATAGCAGATAATCAGGGATCTAATGTCTCCTAGCTAGCATAGCTGATTGTATCTATTTAAAGCTTGTAAATCAATAGAAAGACTCAAGCTGTTCTTTCTCTCAATTATTTTTTCTAAAAGATAATCATTATCATTATAAATTAAGATAATTACGAACCAAAATATGCATCAGTATGAATATCCATTAATATTGATAATTACATAACAGTACCTTTTTTTCTTTTTTTCTTTTTTTTTTTAAAAAGCTATTATTTTTTTCTCAAATCTCAACTTTATTACTTTAGCAGTTCCATCTTCTCTCAAGTCTACCTCAAAAAAAAATATTTAATGCATTTAAAAAAAAAAAAAGATTTGGCCCCTCGATAAATAGCGAAAAAATTATAAAAGTTTTCAAAATATGAGTTAGTTATGGTGGTTAGACACAAGTACATCTATATGGTTAGTAAGAGTTTGAGTCACCACGGATGTTTTATGTTATTTTTTGCTAGTTTTTGCCTAGTCAAGTTGGTAAAAAAAAAAAGGAAAGGCTAGGGAAGTACCATGTAGGCACTTCCTTTTGCCAATTTGTCATTGCCAGGAAAACGAAGTACATATGTTGTACTTTTTTAAAAAAAAACTGAGAAAGTTATAAAAGTCTTTAAAAATATAGAATTGGTGGTTAGTCACACATACTATTATATTGATGGCGTAGATTCAAGTCACTATAGTTGTATTTTTTGTCAGTTTTTTACTACTATGTATATGTCTATTAGATTTAAATAGATATATAACTTTTAACTTTAACTGTAAAAATTGAATCATTTTTCTTATTAACCCAAAAAATATTATAAAAAAAAAAAAAAAAATTAACCCCTTCAATATTCAACTTCTGACTTCGTCCTTGCTTGTGATGAACATTTCATCTAGTTTTTACCTTAACATATATAAATGTTTTCTCGTTATAAGTAATGTATATTGTGTTCTTGGCTTCTTTTGAAGTAGAGAAATGCTGGTTCTTGATTCCGAGGTTACAATCCACGTTGATGTTTGTCTTCATAGTGTTATGGCTAGGAAAGTTGGCTGACATACATAACAGCCAAAGTTGTATACTTTAAAGAAAAACTCTTAAAAAGTTTTTATTGAACGTCAATCTCTCTAATATATAAAATAAATTTCACACATATAAAATTTAACCCATATAAATATTATTTCGATTAGTCAGATTTTTAAAAAAATTTCTTTAATTCAAAACATTAGCCACATTTTTTGCCGAAAACATTAGCCACATAGATTCCAGCAAAAAAAAAAACATTAGCCACATTGACATTCAAACGGCAGTAGTTTAGATTTTTCATGGTCTTAGGCTACCCACGTTTAACACACTGACAAGAAGGCCCCACTAAATGGCATATGATAACACACTGACAAAAAAGCCCCACTAAATGGCATATGATAACAAGTTAAAAGAGAACATGTAAAATTCACAAAAGTATATGGATCTTATTAAAAATTACTACTGATATATTAAAAGTTAATATGTATCACCATTACATACAAATGCATATTACCATTATATTTTATAAATGCCAGACGTTTTGTTTTGAAAAAATTTTGATAAATAATTATCAATTCGAATTAATCGAATAACTCCTCGTAATCATATCCGACTTCTCACTAGAATTTGTTTTCCGTCACATGGACTCACACTTTTCTACCCTATATCTCTGCAATTTTATAATGTTTAACCAGTGATGCAAGTGTGATCAAACAAGAGAGAAACAAAGCCTTAGTTGTGCTTGTGCAAGTGTCACTTTTTGGTGGCAAAAGTACAAACTAAAATTGCAAAGTGAACCGGCAACGGGTATCATTCTTTACCGAGTATGCAAGACTATTATTAACTCACTGATGCTCTTTACTTTTTGGCTAGACGTCACACACTTTCCAACATTTGTTCCCTTGTACATATACACATGGTGGTGCACACACTAATATGTACAAGTACACACATCATTTATGGATGAATGTCTGGCAATTCACAGTAAATTCCCACCCCACCAACCAACCAACTTCTGAAAATTTATAGCTGTATCTATCAATAAATCCTCCTTAATGTAAAACTCAAAATTATTTTTAGCTATTTTATGAATAATTTATGTGAATTCATGCATGTGAATTGTAGTTTATAGTTGTTCTTGGGTTTTTAAACAATTGAATTATGTTTATTTGAATTAAAGATAACATAACTAAACACACATGTAGATAAAATCAATAATTTCAAACATGATTGTATAGATATTAGTATACTTATCTCATGTAAAGTCCTATCATATGCAAGTCTCTTGAGTTGTAATAATTTTAAATATCAATATACAAGGCCTGAATAGTTGAGTAAATTCTCTTATAATCTCACAAATTTTACCTAGGTCTATGTATATATTTTTTTTTCTTCCCCCTGATTTTTTAGGAGGTTGTGTTGATTACCATGTGGAGGAATAATATATGATTGTGCTAGTTGGTCTGTCTAGAACTTTGAGATTCAGATTATTGTAATAGTACTTCTGTTTGTCTTTTCTGGTGATCAAACTTCATATTACTTGTTTGATTAACTTTTGATGTTTACAGGACTGATTTCATATAGATAAAATCTTCAATCAATGTCTTGCAGCACAACTTGTGACTTGAGCTAAATTATATTCTCCTGTCACCTTGAGGGCTTATCTTGAAAATCCTAAACTCTTAATTGCAATGCGCAGGTCTGGAGAAGGGTCGAATTCATGATGATAGAATGACTTGAGGGTTCAAAAAAATCAGTTGACAGTTGGTGGGATTTATTACCAATGGAGGGTTATGAAAGCATGACACCCGATAAGGAATTTCGCTACCATAGGATCTTTGTACGTTGTACTTTTACATCCCACAGCTTCGTCACGAGAGCGTTAGTCTTCTTGGTTTGTTGTTTGTGGTTTCCTGTGGCAGTCTTTGGTAGGACTGGAAATGATAGTGCTGCTTCTTCTTGGCCAAGGGAGGTGAAAATTGGAGCTTTGTTCACATTAAATTCAGCTATTGGACGGTCTGCGAAGCCAGCCATTCTTGCTGCAATTGATGATGTGAACTCTGACTCTAGCATCCTTCGAAGAACAAAACTGAACCTCATCTTGCATGACACAAATTGCAGTGAATTTGTTGGAACAGTTGAAGGTAATAATTCCATTTCATGGAACTTTTTCTTAGAAATTCTAACTTATTAGCACTATGGACTTTATTAATTCTTGGTGTTTAAATTTGATTACACTAATTGGATTCCCATGTGGTAGGACTGTCTTTTAGTTGAATTTGATTGTATCTTTCTAGTTTACTTGAGCAACCGACCCCATCTATTAGGATAAAGCTTGGTTTGATTTGGTTCGGTTTTCATTTCTAGTTTGTTGAAGCTGAGGTAATCTTATGTGAAGAGTATCTTGTTCTGCAATGTTTTTCTCTTTTTTATATACCTGGGATTTGGAATCCATTTATGATATCTTTTATATTCTTGGCTAAATTAAGGAGGATTACAGGCTGCTCTGACATAAATCTTTTTGCAACTTATCTCTTTTGTTGGTCAAGTTCGAACATGCCGTCCAGGCCCGTTTGAGTACTTACAGAATTCCAAATCCACCCTCTACCCCTAGGAATAATGGTGCAAGGAGAAAGAAATAGAATTTCTGCATGTCGCGTTGTGATACTTTTGTGGATTGAAGAAAATTTTACTTTTGTATGATAGAATGACTGTGTATCTAGTTGGATTAGAAAATTGAAAATGATGGAGCATCTTTATATTTTCTGGTTGATATAACTAAGGACCATTGATTTTAAGGTGAAGTGAAAAGACAAAACGGAGGTTTCATTGTCTTCTAAAACTTCAAATTGATTAGAATCATCATATATACTCCGCTCCTCTATCACATTCAATTTTGGAAAATCATCTCCACAACTGAACAGGCACTTAGTTTTTTCTGTAGCAATGAAAATCAAAGTTACTGGTGGTGTTGAATTGTTACAAGATGTAAAGTTTATTTTTAGATCAACTGTGTCATACTCTGGACGTAGAGATTTAGTTTTGGCTTAAGGGAATGTCTGGTTCACTTTTCCTTTTCTTCAGACAAAACTTGCATCATGGAATATTTCTTTTATCCCTTTTCTCTGATCTATGAACTTTTACGAGTCTCTATATGATTAAGTAAACATGCAATTCTATTTTGTAGCTATGCAGCTCATGGAGAAAGATGTGGTTGCTGCAATTGGGCCACAGTCCTCAGGAATAGCACATGTCATTTCCCATGTTGTGAATGAACTTCATGTTCCACTCTTGTCATTTGGGGCTACAGACCCCACTCTTTCTGCTTTGCAGTTCCCATACTTCATCCGCACTACTACAAGTGATTATTTCCAGATGTATGCAATTGCTGATCTGGTTGAGTATTATGGCTGGAGGGAGGTTATAGCCATTTATGTTGATGATGATTATGGTAGAAATGGAATTTCTGTTTTAGGTGATGCACTCGCAAAGAACCGTGCCAAGATATCTTACAAGGCTGCCTTTACTCCTGGAGCCCCTACAAGTGACATTGACCGCTTGTTAGTTGGAGTCAACCTGATGGAGTCACGGGTTTATGTTGTACATGTCAATCCTGATTCTGGTCTTACAATTTTTTCAGTAGCAAAACGACTTCAAATGATGGACAGTAACTATGTCTGGATCACTACGGATTGGCTTCCCACTGTATTAGATTCAACAGAATCAGTTGATCCTGACACCATGAATCTTTTACAAGGGGTTGTTGCACTTCGCCGTCACACCCCTGATTCTGATCTCAAAAGAAGATTCAGCTCCCGTTTGAAGAACTACAATGATAACAAAAAGTTGAACCTTAATTCCTATGCACTATATGCTTATGATTCAGTATGGCTACTGGCACACGCTCTTGATGTTTTCTTCAGTGATGGAGGAATTGTCACTTTTTCTGATGATCCGAAATTGCTAGAAAGCAACAGAAGTTCCCTAAACTTAACATCCCTCCACATTTTTGACCAAGGCCAGAAATTACTGCGGATACTTATTGCAATGAATTTCACGGGTCTAAGTGGTCAGATACAGTTTGATGCAGAGAAAAATTTAATCCATCCTGCATTTGATATTCTTAATATTGGAGGAAGTGGTTATCGCCAGATAGGTTATTGGACAAATCATTCTGGTCTGTCTACTGTAGCTCCAGAGATTCTATACACTAAACCTCAAAATAAATCTGCTAGCAACCAACACCTATATGGCGTAATATGGCCTGGGCAAACCACCATGCAGCCTCGGGGATGGGTGTTTCCCAACAATGGGAAACCTCTGCAGATTGCAGTCCCTTACCGTGTTACTTTCAAGGAGTTTGTTAGTAAAGACAAAGGGCCTTCTGGGGTCAAAGGATACTCCATCGATGTGTTTGAGGCTGCCCTAAAATTGTTGCCTTATCCCGTTCCTCATGTGTATATCTTGTATGGAGATGGTGCAAGGAACCCTATATTTAACAATCTTGTGAATGATGTTGCACAAGGTGTAAGTATATATATCATTGTACTAAGTTTGACACTCGAGACTTATTGATCATAACTCTGAAAACCGACTGAAGTTCCTGAAGCATTCCTCTAGGCCATGTTCCAAGAGAAAGCATAGGAAAAGAATGTAAATAAAATGAAGCTGGTTCCATATGGCTAATTAACGCTTAATAATTCTGCGTGCCTTTGTTAGAGAGCCCTTCACATTTCATTTCTTATTTGTAGGATTTTCTTAGTTTTTTCTTTACTACCCGGTCTGGTGGTTAAAATCTTTACAATTTTGAAGTCGTTCTTCAATGTACTGATGTTTATTCACTTCTTTTTTAGAAATATGATGCAGCTGTTGGAGACATCACCATTACTACAAATAGGACAAGGATTGTGGAGTTCACCCAGCCATACCTGGAATCTGGACTCGTCGGTGTTGCTTACATGAGAGTGACTAAATCGAGTCCTTGGGCTTTCCTCAAGCCATTTACATGGCAAATGTGGGGCGTAACTGGCGCCTTCTTTCTTTTTGTGGGAGCTGTTGTTTGGATTCTGGAACACCGGTTGAATCATGAGTTCCGTGGTTCTCCAAGGAAACAGCTTGTCACGATCTTCTGGTTAGTATCCCTCATCTTGAAAGTCCTGTGACATACAGAAACCCTGCTTGCTTTCATGGAAAGATGGTTCTTTCCTTGGTGCAATCTCATTGATCACTGAATGAGGCTCTGTTCAGTTTCCTATTGGGGAGGTTGAGAGCACCAAATCCAATATAACTTCATTCACTTTTGAGCTTATACTTGGAATTATTAGAAAAATATCCTAAATTAACACTCTTTTCAGATTAAGTAGCAAAATTTTCAGGAAATCCTGCCTGAGATCTTCGGTTGAGCTTACTGAAAACTAGCTCTTAAATTTAAGTGCTATAGAAAATTTCTCAACTAACAAAAGAAAACACGATAGCTATCACTAACACACAACAGCTGATCTGCTGCTGAAATCATTTGATTTAGTATGTGACTGCTGAGACATTGACGTTTCAATTTAAGTTTGTTCTGTATAAACATACATATAAATATCTCTTTATCACTATTGTAAGTTGTCATACTGAGATCGATGTTGAATTTTTCAGGTTTAGTTTCTCGACAATGTTTTTTTCACACAGTAAGTAAATCATGAAAGTACTGCTTGGTATTTGATTTAGTTATGCGTTTTTCAACTTATTAATATAGCATCCTCGGATGAAGTATGTACAATAACTCATTAATAATCTTCCTTAATCAAAATGGTGCAGAAGAAAATACAGTGAGCACCCTGGGCCGCTTGGTGTTGATTGTCTGGCTCTTTGTGGTGTTAATTATTACTTCAAGCTATACAGCTAGTTTGACCTCAATTCTTACAGTGCAGCAGCTTAATTCACGAATTCGAGGGATTGACAGTTTGGTCTCGAGTTCAGATCCAATAGGAGTGCAGGATGGATCTTTCGCTTATAATTATCTCATTGAAGAGCTGAACATTGCACAGTCCAGGCTCCGAATATTGAAATCCCAAGACGAGTATGTCAGTGCCCTTGAGCTAGGTCCTAATGCTGGTGGTGTTGCAGCTATTGTCGATGAGCTCCCTTATGTCGAGGTGTTCTTAACCAACACAAAATGCATGTTTAGGACTGTGGGGCAGGAATTCACGAGGAGTGGATGGGGATTTGTAAGTATTCTCATGATACAAATTGTAAAAACTGGGATCAACTATTAACATAAGAAACATGAAGTGACAGAAGGCTTATTTACTAAGTAACTCAAAATGCTTAAGCCTATTTTCCATGTTTTAGTCCAACTAAAGTTTTATATACAACAATACAACATGATTCCAAGGAGGATGTGGTGCTACATAGCTGCAATTAAAGTGGTTGAGAATTAAGATCTTGAATGTAAGTTTTAGGTAGCGTTGAATTCCTTTCTGTATGCACGTAAAGTATGCTTATTCACACAACTAGGACATACATTTCAACTCTTTATACATTGTGTTATTTACGTGACAGAATTCGATTGATAAACTTATTTCACGCCATGTTTCTGTTCTTTGGTGCTATTTATGCTGCATTGAAGTTATGGTCTTATTAAACTAATGTTTAATTTTATTGTCCAGGCATTTCAAAGGGATTCGCCTTTGGCAGTTGATTTGTCAACGGCAATCCTTCAACTGTCTGAGAATGGTGAGCTCCAAAGAATCCATGACAAATGGCTTTCTCGCGATGGATGCTCAGCTCAAAGCAGCCAAGTTGATGATAGCCAGCTCTCTCTGAAGAGCTTCTGGGGACTATTCCTCATCTGTGGCATCGCTTGTTTCATTGCTGTTGCAGTGTTCTTTTGCAGGGTCTGTTTGCAGTATCAAAAATATAAACCAGAAGAGGAGGAACAGGAGATTGAGGAGCCTGAATCTGCACGGCCTAGTAGACGCACCCTCCGTTCCACCACTAGCTTCAGGGACTTGATTGATTTTGTTGACATGAAAGAAGCTGAAATCAAGGAGATCTTTAAGCAGAAGAGTAATACAAAGCGACAGAATAGTCTTAGTTCAGATGGACAATCTGGTTCACCTTATTGAAAAGCATGTTTTTCGCAGGCCTTCAATGTATAGGATGACACATAATCGACAAGATACAAAAAGTTAGGCAGCTTAGAATGAAAAAAATGGAATGAAATATACAATTTAGCTGGAAAATTTGAGAGTCCTTTGTGTAATGCTAGTAGTATATTTCCTCATTTTCAAGGTTGAATAAGTATTGTAAAAGTGGGAACTCTTCTTGCCATGTGAACAGGTTTGCATTGAAATCTTTTCATGCAATTGCAGCCTCATTTTTCTCAGGACAATTCTTTCTGTTAGATGGTCTTGTGTGTTGTTTAATTCTACTCTACAATATGGTAGAGGTCTTGAATCATGGATGAAACTGGGAGATCATAATTTTCATGCAATATTGAGAAAAGGAAACGTGTGTCGAAAATGATAAATAAATAAGATAAACACATTTATAGATGTTAAGTGACCATTTCATCTAAAAATTTAAATTATTAGACAGGGGTTTTTTTATATTATTTATTATTAAGTAACCAACTCATCTAAAAATTTAAGTTGTTAGACAGAGACTTTTTTTATATTATTTATTATTTTTAACATGTCCTCACAAGGGACGAGTTAGTTTTTTTTAGTCTTGCACTTAAATAGTTTTAATGTTTTAAATGGGTGACGGTGAGTTTTAAACTTATGACTCTTTGGTATCTAGGCTCTGATACCATGTTAAGTGACCACTTCATTTAAAAGTTTAAACTGACTGTTTTGGCTAAGATCTCCCCCCCATAGGTCATAGTCAGACCCAAGATCTGTAGTGGAATAGCCATCTTATTGAGAAAAATTCTGGAAGGTGAGAAGATGCTCATGAAAAGTAGGGCTATCAGGAAAGCGGACATGCCAAAATTCTTGAGGATCATAAACATCTAGATTATGAGCTCTAGCAGTGGCTCTTTTGACAGTAAGGCCCTTGTTCCCAATAAAGAAAATATTCTCAAAGCTCTTGTCGGAGGTGGAAATGGTTGATTGGAATGATAGTTGGCGGAATGGCACGATTCCAAACATCTGTGAGGCGAATGATGAAAACCTGTTGGTGCTGTATAATTTGACCGGTGATGAGTGTTGGGACAATGGCTTTTTTATATTATTTATTATTTTTAACAGTAGACGATCACTTTAATATGATATGAAATTCATGTATGACGAGGTTTTTGGCTCCCTATTAGGCTACAGTGCCTCGCGAGATTTGGAGGGAAACTCTTGCTCTCCATTTGAGTCTCAAATACACCTATGGTTGTTTGGTGTTGTGTTGAAAACGATATGAGGTGGTGATGTTTTATATATGTGGTGGTATTTAATTAATTATGGTTAATTACAAAGAAACCAAAATTCAATTATATATTATTTTTTTGTCTTAAAGTTAGATTTTAGTATCATAATTATTTGTAATAGTTTATAAATTATATTTTTATTTTGATATTTTT
Source organism: Ehretia macrophylla (assembly GCA_037974665.1). NCBI lineage: Eukaryota > Viridiplantae > Streptophyta > Magnoliopsida > Boraginales > Ehretiaceae > Ehretia > Ehretia macrophylla. The sequence continues at coordinate 13,407,397 of CM075768.1, forward strand.
GTTAGAATTTTATTGATTTATCTAATATTTTATCTTTTTCTTTGTAGATGAATTCACAATAGATTTAATTTATACCAAAATGGTAATGTAATGTTCAAATAGCAAACCTAACTAATAAAAAGAATTGGATGTGTTAGCTGAAATATGAAGTTTTTGAAAGATAAACAATCAGTTGTTTCACTCTCTAAAATGAAGAAAAAATAGAAGCTGTTGGAGATGGCTTTAAAGACATTATGTATAAAACTTGTGAATATACTACCAATTTTTTAATGTCAAATTAAGGTCGTTTACACCATAAATTTTATGAATTGATAATACTTAATTCTCGTGCTTTTTATTACAATAAAGGATACTTAATTCTCGTGCTTTTTATTACAATAAAAGATGAACAAATGTTAAGATAACTAAGGTTTCATCCTAAAACCAATTGGTGTTAAGTAGAATAGTCAGGATTTTATAAAGTGGTCTTAGAGTTTCTGATTTTTCGATGTGGGAGAAATGTATATTCCAATACCCTCACTAATTGACGTGATCGAAGAAGCAAATTTGAAAGAGCTGCACAAAGTTCTGTTGAAGATGGCATTAAAGACATTATGTATAAAACTTGTGAATACTACCAATTTTTTTCATGTCAAATTAAGATCGTGTACACCATAAATTTTATGAACTTATATGGATTTATGAATTGATAATACTTAACTCTCATGCTTTTTATTACAATAAAAGACAAACAAATGTTAAAATAACTGAAATTTCATCTTAAAACTAATTGCTGCTAAGTGGAGTAGCCTAAGATTTTAAAAGATAATCTTAGAGTTTTTGATTTTCTGATGTGGGAGAAATGTATAATCCAACACCCTCCCTCACGTGTAACCCATGATTAACTAATTGACGTGATTGAAGAAGTAGCAAATTTGGAAGAGCTATACAAAGTCAATTTGGAAGAGTGGTACAAAGTCAATGGCTGAAGGAGAAATTAATGAATAACATGGTACAAGAGCAGTAAATTTGAAAAAGGAGCGAATTTGGAAGAGTTACACAAAGTCAATTTGAAAGAGCTGTATAAAGTCAATGGTTGAAGGCGAAATTAATGAATGATGTGGTACAAGAGTAGTGAATTTGAAAAAGCATCAATCTAAAAAAGCTGTATAAAGTCAATGGTTGAAGGCGAAATTAGCGAATTTGGAAGAGTTACACAAAGTCAATTTGAAAGAGCAGTATAAAGTCAATGGTTGAAGACAAAATTAATGAATGACGTGGTACAAGAGTAGTGAATTTGAAAAGGCATCAATTTAAAAGAGCGGTATAAAATTAATGGTTGAAGGAGAAATTAATGAATGACGTGGTACAAGAGTAGTGAATTTGAAAACTGCGTACCAAAGTCGACGCACAAAGCCTGAAATACGAATGGGTCACACGTAGATGGATAATATAGGACCAAGGCCCAACTTTGATACCATATTAAGATAACTGAGAGTTCATCTTAAAACCAATTAATACTACGTGGAGTACCCCATGATCTTATAAGGTGGTCTTAGAATTTATAATTTTTCGATGTGGGAGGAATGTAACTATCATGAGTTTTCATCTTAAAACTAATTAGTGTCAAGTGCAGTAGTCCAAGATCTTATAAGGTGGTTTAAGAGTTTATGATTTTTCTATGTGGGACAAGTGTATATTCTAACATTCCCCCTCACGTGTGACTTGATTTAAGAGGAGTCACACATAGAAAATTGAATTACACACATGAAAAGGGCCACACGTGGAAGAGATTGAACACACGTGGAAAGGCTAGCATGTAAAAGAATGAGCACGCATGGGATACACGCAGAATATGAACAAGACTGGACCATGGGCTTAGGTCTAATACCATGTTAAGATTGTTGGGAAACATACATGATAATTAAAATTAATTAATGCAGCGAAATAATTTTCACGTATTCGTTCATGGTCATTAACGCAGATTTAATATTACATAAAAAAATTTAATCTAATTAAATTTAATCCGTAGTTTTAGAATTACCTCTTGACGGACAAATTATGGTAGAATCTGAGACAAGCTTCCCACGCGTGAAGCCTTCAAGATTAGTCCACACAAAATGTGCGCTATCAATTGGATTTCACCCCCACTAGAGATCTTAGAGGAATCCTATATTTTATTCAGACTTTGGAAAAGTGTGCTAGCTCTTAATCTATCAGAATACTACAATATATAGGAGACACACATGACCTAGGGTCATATGTGGATTAGTTTTAAACTAACCAGTCTTGGGCCTCATAATACCAAATCACTATCTAATTACTACGAACCCAATTAAATTAATATTATGATCATCCTAAAATTAATTCAATCTTTTCTCTAATCTAATTAATTTATAAATTCCTTTTTGTGTGTGACTTCTTGGGTTTATAACTAATCATTAGCAAATAAATAATTCTACTAATTATTTTAATTAGAACTATTTTCTAATTAATTCGCAAATCACGATTGACACCTAGTAGTATATCGCGATTACCCAATTAAAGATAAAGTGCAAGTATACAAACCCGTTTAGTAATTTCTATACAATCGAATCCTATTGTCTTAATTATCCCAATCGAGCCAGAGTTACTGATTGGATCGTCAAACTCTATTACTCGCTCATATGCCAAAATCTATTTAATTAGTAACTAATGAATAATCTGTGGAACGACTTCTACTATTTCACATTAGCCAAATATTTTTAGTTACTTAATTAACAGATCGCATAGGATTCCCAATTGACAGTTCCCCTATCTATACACACATACCTCCATGACCGAATAGATCATAAATGATATAATAAATTAAATAATACATTATCCATAATTCTAAAACTACAATTTATTGGTTTTTAGGGCATTTTTCATAACAAAGATAACTGATGTTTCATTCTAAAATCAATTGGTGCTAAGTGAAGTAACATAGATACTTATAAAGTGGTTTTAAAATTTATAATTTTCCGATATGAACTACAAAAATTAAAATTAGTAATCATGAATTATAAAATATAAGTCCGCACCCTCTTGAGTTTTCGAATTCATGAGAAATACAAATTCGAGTTCATTAGATTAGAGATAAATTAATCATGAGAAAATCCTGCATGTATCATTTTCTAGTCACAGTGTTTCTTAACGATTAAGAGATAAAGTTTTATCCATCCATCTTCTAAATGAATCGATCTCTATCCTCTTCTAGTCACCGTGTCTCTTAACAACTAAGAGATGAAATTTTGTCTGTCCACCTTCTAAATAAATCAATCTCGACCATCTTTTTCAAAACTCAAATTTTCCTGTGTTGTTTTCACTTTTTGTTTTCTCATCTTTCTCTTTTTTCTCTATCAATTTTAACATTGCATGTCCATTGAATATTTTCTCAATATGAAAAAAAAAAAATTCACATATGCAAAATCGTGCAAGCAACTATAGTTTTCATGCATTTATTTGTACACAGTGCTGTAGACGAAAGACTATTGAACTAAACTTGTAATAGGAACAACTGCTCTAACAATTCGATTTTTCAAGTGCTCTTCCTATATTCTTGATGTCATAATTCACGTTCAATTATTAATCAACTAACATATTAAAATTAAACCTAATTATAAACTGACTTAAAACGTTTAAACTCGTATTAACAATATATTAAATATATATTCTTTATAAAAACTATATAATGAGATATTATACTTACGTCTTAACTTCAAACATTGATTTTTAAAAACAATGGAAGGTAATGACTCTCCTATTAGCTCTTCAAAAAAAAAAAATTATTTGCTAAGAATCAGAATATTTAAACCCAACTGAAGACATAGGGGCACGTCTATCTTCTCTCATTCGTGCCATCAATTATGGGTGCTATAATTGTAGTATCTTTACCAATCATGCATTCATGCTCTAACAAAGAAAAAATATAGTAATAAAACAACATTGGAAATAGGTTTGTCGGAACATGTTGGTTCTGTTGATACAATTTTGTCGGTTCTTTTTTTTTTTTTTGGTGGTCAAAACGGTCCTAATTTAGAATATAAGAATATGAAGTCGGCAGTATAACCACGTGGATAAGTAATAATTAAGAAAAAATAAAATAAGTAATTGTAAGAATATTCATACTCTTAACTATTTTATTCGTCCCATGCAGGACCAGATTCAAATATTTAAGTTTAGAATGTATAATTATTTAGTAAGAGAAGTAAAAATATGTATTTACACACTAAAAATATTCAATATAATAATTTTTTATAAAAAAATAAAAAAGAAAAATTATTACACACTCGGTAATAGGTTTGTCCCTGGTCCCATGCATGCTTTGTTATTAAAAGCAAAATAATCAACTGTAACTATTGGACATTTGTTTATAGTCCTAACTTTGTGTGTTTCAAAAATTAATTCTCGATAAATATAATATCTTTTATATATAATGTAATATTAGTTTAAGTTTCTCTTTAAATTCAAAAAAAAAAAGTGTTTGCAACAAAGTTACCTTATAAGCGGCCCACTTTTATTTTTGAAAGCAAGTGATTTTAAAGTCTCAACTTGACTGAACAAAAATTTAAAGTCTAAACTTTAAAATCACTTAACTTTTTATAAACAAGTATTTTCTTTTACACATACATTAACCATAAAGTATTAGGTTAATATTACTTTTCTTCAACAATGTCCAAATATAACATTTTGTCCCCTAATATTTATTTCTTAATTTTTGTTTGGAAAAATTGAACAAATGGTCCCTATATTTTCTCCAAAATTTTAAATTTATCCATATTATTCAAAATTAGTCAATTTAGTCCCTATTATTTTCCAAAAATTTCATATTCGTCTATATTGTTCAAAATTGACCAATTTAGTCCCTATTTTTTTAGAAAATAATAAGGAGTAACTTGACTAATTTTGAATAATAGGGATGAATTTGAATTTTTTTTAAAAAATAATAAGGACTATTTTAAAAAAATAATAGGGACGATTTGGATTATTTTCCCTTTTATTTCATATCATTTAACCTCCTTTTGTGATTTAGTTAATGAATATATTTTTTGTAGGATTTTGATCATTATTTTTATATCTAGAATAGTGTTAGAAAGAACACCGACTCCAAATTATTCAAAAATAGTAGAGTTGAGTTTTTGACCTTTTGACTTAAGATAAGTCTCTTATATTTCTATATAGAAACAGGGAAAAGATATAATTAAAAATATAGGAGTGCACAAAGAATACCCCTTCATTATAAGACCATTGTTTCTTTAAGTGGCCAAAAACGCTCTAGCACATGTCACGAGACAATAACTCTAATAGAAGGAACAAATGTGTAGCTTCAACTTGTGTAATAAATTCCATGCACAATATGAAATTCATTTTTCTTCAATCTGTTCTAGAATGTAAGGAAATTTGATAAATAAACTTTTAGGATCTCAACCTTTTTAACACTCTTTGCGACCCAATCGGGCACACTATTAGCCGACCTTTAATGAGGAAAAGAGTGATTGAAGGTGATATGGGTAATTTCCCGACCCACGATTTAGCGCCCGGCTTGCCTTAAATGTTCTTCATGTGATGACGTGTTTCTTTAAAGAGATTTCTAAGATCTTTAGAGCTCATCATATATCCTAAAAAAATTCTTCATTGGCCTTAACTGTTCTTCCTCTGATGACATGTTCCTTTAAAGAGATCTCTAAGATTTGTGGGGCTCATCATATATTCTAAAAAAATTCCTCATTTAATAGTACAAATAGCATACCAACAGTCACAAAAAAGTAATTCATTATTTGCCTAAAATACAGTAGAACCTCTTTAAATTAATACTCGATAAATTAATAATTTATTTTAATTAATAAAAATGTCCGGTCCCGACTTGAGACCAGTGTAAAAAGTTGATAAATTCGATAAAATTATAGGATAAGACATTTAAAAAAATTTCCTTTGTATTTTATTGATTCAAATATTTCATAAATTAATAATTAGTTAAAAAATATATAATAAATTGACTATGAGATTTTCTTAAAATATGAATTAAGAGTAGCTTGTCTTTTGTTGAACTTCAAATTTAGTTGAATCTCATATTTAATTATTTAAAGATAAAAAATTGAGATAATCCTACAAGGATTAGGATACAAGATTCGAGAAATTAGTTCACATCCTAATCCTACAAGAACTTGGATACGAGATTAGAAAAACTTTTTTCTAATCTCACTAAATTAAATTTTATCTTCTATTCTCATTACTTATCTTTTCAAATTGGACCGAAAAAAGATATCATAATCATAATATGTTTACTATAAAGCCAAAAAAATAAAAAATATCTATATTAATTAATAGTTATTAATTTATCGATTAATTAATATCTCCCTAAATTAATAGAATTTGGTGGTACCAAAGTTATTTATTTAAAGAGGTTCTACTATAGTTATATATTAAATCTATATTATTCATCCTGGGACCAATTTAAGTGACTTGATTATCTGAAGAGGTTATCAGAAATAACTACCAGTGATATTTTTGTTTTACAAGTCAAGTACTCAGTTCGAACAACAGATTTTACACCTTAAGGGAAGGCTTGGATGTCATGATCGATGCCACGAACTTCCTCCATAATATGGTCATTTTCCAATTCCTGTTTGGAGTCTTAGCCGAAGCAGCCAAGAAGACTTCCCTAGAGTCAACACAGACAAATGTTTGGTTCATCAAAGGTCTCAACAAATTTGTATGCATTTAACAACGCCATGGTTAAGCAACAAATGTTAGAATTCTCAACTGAAGATGCATTTCGTTAAAAAAAAATTATGCAACATTGCCGCATGAAAAGGAAGTGATCATACATTTTAATGGAGGCATAAAGATCATTGATTACATATTAAATACACTTTTCTTTCTTTGTTTTTTCTTCACTATTCTAGAGGGTAAATTGCGCCAATGACGATTCAATTTAAAAAGAGGCTCAAATCGCCTACTAAACCTTATATTATTTCAATCAGGTAATTCTGTCCAATTTCAACGTTTAGACTAATAGAGTAAATATCACTTTAGTAACTAGAAAAACTAATTAATTAGAGCAATTCAATCTTTCCCCTTTTTCAACCGTTAGTTTTAGTTTTAAAATCCTATGGAATGACTTATTTGAAATAAATGTAAAATTTATCCCGCGATTAATTTGAAATAGAAAAAGGTGTTTAATAAATTATTTAAATCTTTGTACAAATTTAGCAACAGTGACGCAATTCACCCTATCCTGAATATTATTTGTTAAGGTCAGATTTAGACTGAGTCTCAAATGATAGATTGAGTCTTCTTATCCGAACTGAGCAAGTAGTGTTTTGAGTTGGATATCTACAAAACAAAGAACCCAAATTGGTGTCTGGGGTCCTCTTTTAATGCCTAAATCAATCACGAGGACTAAAATAACTTATATAAACCTTACTATATAATTTATTAAATTGTAGAGTTTGAGATTCTATAACCCCTTTGAAACGCAGGAGTAGCCTTTTATAGGCGAAATAGTGCCCATAATTCTATTGAGGGAAAGTGGGGTTAACCCACGACTGGACGTGGGGGGGTTCCCTGTTGTCCGAGCTCTTAAGCACATGTTTATTCGAGTGGGCCAATTCAATTAAGATTATGTTTGAAATAGTCAGCATCATTCCCACATCTTTGACCCAGTCTTTTGCCAAGTTGCGGCCAGTTTAATTCTGAGTTCGATATTGGGCCCAGGTGTATTATTTAGCTTCTGAGCTTTATATTTTTTTTTTAACATGGCTTTGTTTTATGGCCCATCATTATTGATCCATTTTTCTCGCGAACAAGCATTTTACTTGGAAGAAAGCACTTCAAAAAAATATATAACACCCACAAAAACTTATTTTTTTTGTTTTTTAAATTTAAGAGAGGCCTAAGACCGTATAACGTAACCAGCGAGACTCAAACTCACAATCTCTCACATACAATGAGTAACATTAACACCCACAAAAACTACTTTAACAATAGGATCAATCCTACAAAAATCCAAAAAACTCGGATTTTTCTAATTGTTTTCATGCTTAGACACCCACAAAATAAAATTAACTGTCCCCATGAAACGGTCACCCTTATTTATCAAGTGGCTCCTAAAAAAATTGCATACTAGAAGAAGCCAAACACTTTAGGGAGAGAGAGAAATAGGAGGGGAGCACTAGAGAAATCAGCTCCCATAGCACTCCCACTCCTCCTCACCCCCACCCCCCCACCCCCCTCCCAAAACCCAGTTTCATGGCCAAAGAGACTACTTGTTGAAGGCCACCATATCCATAACCATGCCTAAGCTTTCCAGAAGAATGTGCCGCCTTAACATGAAAAGGAGAATCATCAGGCGAGTCTCAGTCCTCAGGCGGTGTTTGTACTCGTTCTGGAACCGAATTCTTGCTTGCTGGATTGGCAAGTCTGTCAAGTATAGTGAGTTGCCTCAGAGTAGTATTCTTTCTGCAGCCCCACCTGTTGGCATCGTCGAGAAAGCTTTACCCTCGTTGAACATGGCGGATACTTGCTGTACTGATCTCTGTGATCACGACAAGGATTCATCATCGGATTTAGTGGCTTTGAAGATCAGTCTTTTGGGTGATTCTCATACAGGAAAAACAAGTTTTCTGGTTAGTAACATTTCATGCTTTATGTTTCCCTCTAATGTTTCAAATCATTAAAACAGTCTCTTACAAAATTGCAGACTCCGTGCATAGTGGGAGTTTCATACACGATATTACGAATCTTAATCATATAAGCTAAGTAATGATTTTAATCTTCGGTTTCTTCTTCGATGAAGACAAAGTATGTAGGGAGAGAGATTGCACAAGGAGAGTTTGCAACAAAAGGACTAAATCAGATGGATAAGACATTATGTGTTAGCGGGGCACGAATTTTTTACAGCATCTGGGAAGTAGCAGGTAAAAATGCTTAGAATAAGTTTTTTTTTTTTTTTCGTCGCGATCTTACATTTTTGCAAGAGGCAAAACTGGAAAAAAAAAAAAAAAAAAAAACAAAGTGCATTTTACAATTCAATCTCATTGAAAGCTCCCATGATTTCAATCTTGTAGGAGATGATTCTTCTGTAGATCATATTCCAGCTGCCTGTAAAGACTCAGTAGCGATGTTATTCATGTTTGATCTCACAAGTAGATGTACATTGAATAGGTATGGTAAAAAACCACCTGAGTTTATATTAGCAGTTCTCTCAAGTTTTCATCTAAATGAATAATAATCTGGGCAAGAGTGTTAAAAATTATTTCTTTTAAGTGTAAATTTCTGCAAATGCAGTGTTATCAGATGGTACAAGCAAGCCAGAAAATGGAATCAGGTAAGACATGTTTTGATTGTTAACTTTTTCTTTTTAAGGTATATATCTTCTTTCGTAGGTTAACATTGATGAAAATGATAATTTGATCACCCGACTAATTTGTTTACTTTGACTAAAATGATAATTTGAATCCCTGACTTTCAAAACGTACTTTTTAGTCATTTAAATTTACAAAATAGGACAACGTTAGTCTTCTAATGTTTCCGTTGTCGTTTATTGCACACGTCATACCAAATTAGTAAAGGACAAACGGCTAAAAATGAATAAGAAAATTAACGAATGACTAACCATGTCCAACTTGAGAATGAGCAATTAGGAGATCAAATTATTATTTTACCAAAGTTAAGGGACCCATAAAGATATTTACCCTTTTTTTAATAAGTATTTTTTTTCTATTGTATTAAAAGAATTAATTTGAAAAATCAGGGATCAATTTAACACTCTCGCTATAATTTCGGGGCTACCAAAAGAATTTACCCTTTTTCACATTCTACCTTTCTAATTTTGAGAAATTGCTGTGACTTTTTTCCTTGTGGAATAAAAATTTATTTTGGCCATTGCAGACTGCCATTGCAGTACTAATAGGAACCAAATTTGATGAATTCGTCCAACTCCCAATAGATTTGCAATGGACAATCGCAAGTCAGGTAACATTTTTTCATACAAGTTTTATGATTATTCTTGGGAGATTTTGCTTTTGCAATTTACGTTTTTCGGTCATGTATTATTGTCCTGCATATCCGTGTGCACGATTTTATCAAACAACGAAGTAATAATAAAATTTTCTATTTTTGGTTTTGAAGGTTATGATCAAGCTTATTACATGGAAATGTATTTAGTATTGACATGTTTTGTTTACCAAAATTTACTTGTAAAACAGGCTCGAGCATATGCAAAGGCATTAAATGCAACACTGTTCTTTTCAAGTGCAACATACAACATAAATGTGAATAAGATATTCAAGTTCGTTACTGCACAACTCTTCAATTTGCCATGGACCTTGGAACGTAATTTGACGATTGGAGAACCCATTATTGATTTCTAGATTTTTCATGTTTTTTTTTTAAATTTCACTTTGTTAATTGATTGTAATTGTAGTAAATAGGACAAGTCACATGTTGTCCAAGGAAAAGAAAAAAAAAAGAAGTTATTGTAGTCAACCGGTCATTGGATATATCAATGTTGTCACCAATGAATTTCCGCGTTGTTTCATAAAATTGTGACCAAAGTAGTGTTGCGTAACTCTCTTGTTTGGATTTGAATCTTCTCGTAATATATAATGTTAAAAAAAAAGATATAAATTATTATAAATTATTTAAATTATTTTATCATAATAGCATGAATAAGTCACAGTCCCCCAAAGTTAGACGAGTAATCAGATAACAAAACTTGTTATAGTTAAAAGTTTCAAGTTCGAATTGATAACATCCTCAATCGAATGGCGCCACTTTACCTTCAACATCAGAAGCACGAAAATACTTTTTTCTTAATTCTTTTTTTTTTATTCAATGACGTTTTTCTAATTCAAAGAGTCGGGCGCCTTTTTTTTTTTTTTTTTTTTTTTTAGTGGTAAAGAGAATTGCATTAATAAAAAATAATAAGTACACTTATACAAAAGTTTCTGAAGAGGAGGGAGAATATTAACCACCCAGTCAACGTTCAAATTGCAATTTGCAAAGTTTTTTGCTACCCAGTCTGCGACAGAATTAGCAGTTCTTTTCGAACATTGAAAACTAATGTAAGATAATTCAGTAGCAATTTTCTTGATATCTTCAACAATAGGTTTGATCTTCCAATTGATCGGACCTAATGAAGTAATTGCGTGAGAAACCACAGCAGCATCATTTGAAATGATGATGAAGTCCAAAGCTAAAGTTTTCGCAAAATGGCAGGCATGCCAGACCGCAAGAGCTTCAGCCTCCAAAGATGAAGAACACATCAGATGGAAAGCTCTACCGCATACGATAGAGCCCAAGTGATTACGGCAGACGAGGGCAATAGCAGCTTTGTCAAGAGTAAAAGTTGCATCATCGTTGATTTTGAGATATCCAGGAGAAGGGGGCGTCCAACTATTAAGGCTGTGAGAAACATTCATGTTCGGGGTGAACTGTGTCTCCATGCGACAAGCTCAGAGTACTGACCATTGGATGCCAAAGTGGTAGCAAAGATAGATACAGTTTGGCCTTCCAGAACAAAAGCACATCTGGCTTTCCAAATGTTCCAATAGTAAAAGGCAAATGTTCGAAATGTTCCAAATGTTCAAAGAGTCGATTTGAACAATCATATTAATACATGGTTAGGAGTGGAATCTAGAATCCTACTCTGAAAGCGTTGTCCGAGACTGTCAGGCATCAAGCCGAAATTACTTCGATTTGAGGGAAGGGTAAAAAGAACCCCCATCACGGAGTAAAATTGAACATCAAACCATAAGCTTCCACGTAGTGGAAGGAGCCTAGGCCTCTATTCGCGTGCCCCCATCATCTAGTGGTTCAAGACATCTCTCTTTCAAGGAGACAGCGAGTATTCGACTTTCCCTGGGGTAAGGTACTATGAAAAGACTTGACCCTTGACTAACTGAAACATGTATTGACATGCAACACAAACTACAGGATTTATAATTTGAAGGTAGTCCAATGTAATCACTCCTAAAATAAATTTCTTGTTCATTAGAAAAAATAGACAATTCATCAGCATAGAAATCTCCCTCATAAAGCCACGTATCAAAGATTCATCTTCCCCTGTATCCTATGACTGACATACATTTCAGCAACAGTATGAAGAAGGAAAGAAAAGGATGAGTCAGAGATAAGTTAGTCAATAATTTCACATGTTAGGTAGGAAGAGATGCGAATGCAACGTTTATGATAGGACGCCTTTTCAAACGTTTTATGCATGGAAATGGAAACAAACAAACAAAGAGGTCTACAGAAATATATAATCAACTAATGTGTCAAATCCTAATAAATATCTGATACAACGCAATCACCAACCATGTGCAGCTTAGACAGGAGAAAATAAATTGTTTGAAACTTGTGTAATAATTCGATAATTGCTTTTTGAGTCGAGTCAATGGGTTTAAAATCAAAATTAAACTAAATTAAATCTTGTCTAAATCTAATGACATTATTAATACATATTTAAAGACATTTGCTCGATTAGTTTTATATACATTACACCTCGTCTAATTATCCCATTTAACTTGTTTTAAGTCTTCTTCTAACTCTCTTACGTGTTAACTAATAACTAATATCCCATTGCATCTTTCGACTGTTTGTCTTTTACATTGTCTCCAATTCATATGTGATTATTTTTCTAGTAAATGAGTGAGGTTTTCAGCAATAGTTTTATACAGAGTGTGGTTTTTGTGAAGATCGAAATAAGTTACTGCAATCTGTCAAACTCCTGACAAAGCTTGACATTTCATCAAGTAATGAAGAAGAAAGAGCAAGAAAATGTGAGCAAAATAATCTCCCTCACATTTTGTTGGAAATAGAGTCATGAGTCATCCAAGATGGGTTGATCCGACCCGACTCATTTGTAGATAATAGGTCATATTAAAAGTTAGAACTAATACGTTCCGTTCTAAAAAATTAAGAAAAACTAAAGAGAGAGTGTCTTCTCTGTTTTTCTCTCTCAAACAAAATTCACTCAATTTCTCATCTTGTTTACTGTGTGTAAACAACCAATAGGGCATTTATATTATGGCCAATAATTCAAAATTTCGTATCTTGGACTCCGATTTGCAACCTTTAAACGGTGAAACAAATGTGAGCAAATTCCAGAGAATCCTTCCGCACATACTTCGAGATTAGTATTTAATTTACGAGTTTATGAAGATTCCATACCCTATGTTAAATTCTTCACATTTGTTAATCAATCTTCACAAAATTTTTCTCAATTCATCCTACTTTCCTTTACCAAATGAAAACAGCAACATAACTTGTTTTTCTTGGTAAATATACTGTATCACGGGGTTTATATGTTTGGGTGTAGACCCAATGTGGTCTCGTCTAGGGTGAGTTCCTCCTAAAAAAAAAAGTGAAAATTTCCGTTCCTAAAATGTTGATCTCTTCACGTAAAAAAATTCTGTTCGTCGCGGGGCTAGTAGTTCATGGAAAAGTAACAATCAAAACTAAACCAGATACCGCAATGACACTGCTGAAAAAATATTTACTTTGAAAGCCAAATGCCATAATCTGAAGCATTAGCATTGCAAAAAACTGAACCTTGTAAATAACACAGCTTCACAATTGGAGAGGATATGTTACATTATTTTAAAATATAGAAAATAATTTTTCACTTTCATAGATAGCAAGATGACATAACATTAAGAGAAGTTCGAATCAAAATCATCATTTTCAAAGATAGGAGAACTGAAAGCAACGAGGTGTACCGCAAGACCAGTGCTCGAGCCATCCTATTCTTGTGAGAATTTCAAGACGGGACTTCACTCGAGTTTTATTTCCCTCTTTGGTGGATCCAAATCGAGATAATAGAATGACTCAGTAGGCTCCTCCCTGCACATAATTTATGTCGTTGAAGCATTATTGAACTATTGCATGAAAGAAGAAAAATACATTTGAGAAGCAAGCTTAAATGAGATTCAAAAGGAAGAGATTTCAAGGTATTACTATCCCGAGAAATAAATATACTCATGCTAAAGTAACTCTTCTCGAAGGGAGATATCATTATTAATTAACATGATAAAACCAGATAATTGATGTTAAAATCAACCATACCCTGGTTTAGAACGCATACACCGCCAGAATAGCTTGAAAGGCCCAGGAACAGTTTTAAATGGATTACCTTCAAAGCAGGCCTGCACAGAAATTTAAAATACGGAAAAACATAAAATAGCTTTAGGTTAAATCTGCTTAGCTATAGCACCACAAGGTGAAGAATTAAATAGCTATTAGCTTTATCTCAATAAAGATGTAGCGATGACAAGATGGTTCCATGACAACAATTCAGTACATTTAATCCTCTCCAGGAAGCCATCACTCTTAAGTTTGTTATTGTTTATATTTACTTTCTAAACATGCAATTGCAATCTGATCTTTCCTGACACTAGCAGATTTACTAATAAGACAAATCAAATTTCTTGGAACTATTTCCTTCCTTTTCTTGAGATAAATATAGAGATCAGACATGCACACAAAACCCCCTTTTCAGCTTGTCAAAAACCAGGTTTACCATAACTCAGTTACTACAAACATCAAGACATATTTGAGAGTAGAATAAGCTTTAAACATCCAACAAATCTACATTACTTTATCAATTTGTTTAGCAGAAGTAAGAATATTTTCCTTGTCTCCTAAATATGGAACTTTGGCGTATCACTTTCTCTAGCTTCTAAAAACTGAAACTCCATCTCCAATCACTAATCGTACTATGTTAGACAAGGAAAAACTCAATCTAGAAACCTGGTCGTGCTCAGAAAGCATAGTTATGCTGCCCCGTGGTACATGGGGGTAACGTAGTGTACACAGGGTAAGGTAGTCTTCATATTAGGCCTTGTTGATAGGGGATGCAGTATAGGGTGAACGGCATGGTATATGATGGAAATTTTAATTTCCTGTGAGGGCAAAGTTGGCAACAATAAATTCAGGTCCACTCCTCCTTCAAAGAAATGGCCATTCCTTTAAAACAATGAATTCGGCATTTGGCAGAAATTGAATGGGCTCTGAAATGAACATTCCCAGAGTCTAGGCTGTACCAAACAAAGGAAAGGAATGGAAGGCCGGAATGCATACCAAATACAATCTAAAAGCTGTCCAAGATCACTCTCCGTAGCTTGCCACATAAGTTTTCTTTTTATGTGACTTTAATATAGCACTGCAGGTGCTTATTGACATTATGCTAGCTGAAGATGTAAGACATCATAACACTTTCTTCAAAACCAGTTCAATTTATTATAATCCTATGAGCAGACCACCTCCGCTGATCATCCCAGCATGTCTGCCAAGCGGAACCCATAATTTTTCCTCTCTTATCTACCATTTATACATTCTCTATAATACATTTTATCAGCACAATAACAAATGCTTGTGTTCACTGGACTATAATGTTATGAATCACAATTTTCATAGCAATCCCTTTATCACTTGCTCAACACATTACAAACAAAAATATAAAATTAACACGGAGAGTCACAAAACACAGTCAATTCTCCGTTTCGACCGACATAGACAACATTCAAACAACTTCCCTGTACAGTAGATGCTTCTATGACCAGCTAATTATTAAAACCTTTCTTTTATTTAAGTAATAGATAAGTTTGGTAACTTTCAAACTCAAGATCACAAAAGCAAAATCCTTCATAATTACACATCTTAATCTCCAAAATTGCAATATTGCATTCAAGACCTCATATTTTAAACTCACCTCAAGAGTTTTACACAAGCTCCACTTCTCACATTTTAAAACACTAGAGCACTCCCATATGTATGCCTGCTACTCATTTTATAAATCAACACTTTCAACATAGGAAAAGTTAGCATAATCTTTAAAATTTTATGTGATTTTTCTTTAAGATTTTTATCATATATTTTCACCGCCGTTGACTTCCAGTCTGGTGCACCATGCATAACACTTTGAATAGATGGCTGCAAAGGTTATAGGAGAATAACTGGTCTATGTAGACTATGGACTAATCATTTTGACCAATCGATATCAATTTACCAGTTCTCATCAATAAGCTAACCACTTTTTACCACTATAAATCAATCTATGAGCTACTTGCCACCCTTGGCTTTGATTGTCTGCATTCTTTCTTCAGAGGCTTCATATCGACAGTATTTTTTATACTTCTGTTTCCTTTTCTCTCGTCTTATTAAAATTACTCTTTTACAATAATATTTTCTCCTAATTTCAATAAGCTACCAAGTTAAGACCATTCCAGCCTCAGTTCTTGGTCATTATGTGCTTTTAAGTCATTAGAAAGACATTACAAGTACATCCTGATATGCTGCAAGTAATGCTTTCACAATTTTCGTTCCTTCTAGGCTTTCTTTCGATCCTCACAGTGTCCATTCATCTAAGATTTGCAGACAACACAGAGGAATCTAGACAACACATTTTGTTTTCATTTAGCTTTCTAGATCAGAAGACAAAAAGGAAAGTACTCATCTCATTACAAACCACTCCAGCCCAACCCCCAACCCCAAACACCATGGGTGCAGAGCAAGTCCACGAAGAATATCTAGGATGTAGTCAAATAAAGTCCTTGCCATGCCAAGCATGAAATTGACATAGTATTAATGTTTCATCAATACTTGATTTTTTACAATGCAAAAATTACAAGGAGAGAAGAGGATTTCAAAAAGCAAGTAATCAGGGGGGAAAAGGAAAGGAAAGAAATTCTTCCACTCAAATGAAGTCTCATCAGCACGTGGATTTTACCAAAGCTCAAGCAAAATGAAGTAGGAGAAGGAAGAGGATTTCAAAGAATCAAGTAATCAGAAAAACAACCGATAATCGAAAGAAGTCAAAAAACAAAGGATGAACTTCATAAGCCACAACCGAAGACTGAGATCATGTGTCATTGAAAGTGCAATTCTTTCTTGCAGACTACATGGGATCAATACATCGAGGTTCATTAACAGAATATGTGCCATTTCTTATTTCCAGTCACATTACAATCACTTTATGCATATAAAAGTAGATAAAATTATAACAATAAACAACAATAAGAGACATGATCTTGACATATATCAGTTTATTTCAGTAGAGAAGAATTCTGGATTTCACCAGGTCTTCAAAAGTCTTAAGCCCTCTCTGCAGTATTCGACATAAGAATACAGTTCACCTTTTTTTTTCCACTTTGGTTCTGATTAAGTTTCTCATTAAGATGTCTAGTTCTGAAAACAAGAAACTACCGCAGATCTAGTTAACCTCATTGTCACGCCCAACACCCAAAAACCCGACCCGCAAGCAAACTAATCTCATAGGCTTGAATAACAGTCTTCACCTCAAATCCACTATACCAAAATGGTAAACCTGAGTTATTACTTGAATCCATAACACTTACTTACAAACCAGTAGCTCATCATGTCTCCACCAATGCGGGACATTATATTCATCGTCTAATTAAAACCAAATTCTTTTCTTCCTTACATTTTTATACCCTTGCCGTATAACCCAAGAGATCGGTACACTAACAAATGTCAAGATTTTGGAGACCATGATAACGAACTCTTTTGCAATCCAATCAACACTCTCTCAAATATAATCTAAGCTCAATAAAAAAGCACTTAATCCACTTAATTCCAGATTTAGCAAAACCCATCCAGCTAGCATCTTTTCCAATCCAAATGGATAAATTCTTGATAAGGCCCCGCGCTATTTTTTACTTATACCAACAGGCCAAAAATGCCACACCCCAACCCAGATTTCCGAGCCCACAAGCAAAACTAATGTCATAATCTTCAAAATAAATATCTTGCGTCCCAAATCTACTAGCCCAAAATCTAATTAATCCGAGTTTTTTTACCCACAACACTAATTTATAAACTAGTCTCGTATTATGTCTCAAGCAAATACGGACATTCCGAAAAATGTGTCATTTCTAAATGTATGAAAATGAGCATATAAGACTGTATGTATCAATTATATGATGGAAAAATTCAAAGGGGGGGGGGGGGGGGGGGGTGGTTTAAGGATGTGTTACTTGGATAACATCTTCAGCACGGTCGTTGCATCTGTGGGGTTTTGGTTGTCTGTGGTCACCCTCAGACATGCCCCATGGACTCTCCCTTCTTGGTACTGTTCTCTCACTCATCTTCTTCTTCTTCTTCTAGTGTCGCTATGTCTCACAGGAGTCACTTTTCTTCTTTTCTGTTTCTATTTAATCCTTTTTGTGGGTTTATTTCTATAATTACTTAAACACCCCTTCCAAAAGACCAATTTTACTTTAGTTATTTCTTTTCATTTTTCTGGCTGATTTTTACTTTAGTTAGAGTATCTCCAATGGGGCTCTAAGCTAACAATAATTGTCCTTTTTAGAGACTTTGCCAATAAAAGTTTAACACCAATGGCAAAAATCCAAACCCAAAAAATAATTTTTTATTTAAATTTAGAGACTTTGGCTAAATATGAAGCGCCATCTAAATTTTTTTTAACAAAAGTTGAGACCCAAAATAGAGACTCAACAAGAAGACAAATGGGTCTCCATTTTGGGTTGGACCCGAGGTATCAGATCGTCAGATCCTCAGATCCGACACTGTGTCGGATCTGATGATCTGACAATATTTTTTAAAAAAAAATTATGTTGCAACGGATCTGATGATCGTTGCAACCAAAAATAAAAAACGAACTGTTGTGACGGATCTGAAAATCTCAATACACATACAACACAAACATTGCAAAATTAAACAACATCAAGCAAAAAATTCTCAAACTGTGAAAAATACAAAAATAACTTCGCAATCTAAAAAAAAAAAAAGGTAAGTTAGATCTGTGGATCTAACTCCTGTTTTTGTGGGTAGAGGGGTGGGGGGAGGGGGGAGGTGAGGTGGTGACGCGGTGGTGGGAGGGAAGGTAGTTATGCGGTGAGGGGGGAGGTGGTGCGCAACTATGGGAAAAAGATGTGGTAACGCGGTGGTAGGGGGAGGTAGTGACGCGGTGGTGGGAGGGGAGGTCGTGATGCTGTAGGGGATAGGTGGTAACGCTCTGTGTATGGGGGGAGGGGGTGACAGGAGTGACAGAAGGTGTGGGGAGATAAGAAGAAGGGGTGGGGGGGAGGGGGGTGACGGGAGTGACAGAAGAAGAAGAAAGGTAGAGGGGAGGGGGAGGGGGAGGGGGAGGGGGGGAGGGTTGACGGGAGTGACAGAAGAAGAAGAAGGGGAAGGAGGGGGGGGGGGTGGTTTATATAGGTGTTAATTTTTTTTTTTCATTAATTATTATTTTTTATTTAATATTTTTTTAATTCATCATATATTGAAACTTTTTATATTATATGTCACCTTTTATTTATTCATATTATATTGTATTTTTCATATATTAATTATTTTTTTATATTCATAATATGTCACATTCAATATATATTCTTTAAATATATATTTATTCATAATATATTGTATTTTTCATATATTCATAATATATTAACAAAAATTCAGATTAATTTTCTTTCATAATATTTAAGTTTATATATATAGATAATACTTAATTTAATACTAATCTATACATAATTTTTTACTTTATTTAACTATTTTTTTTTTCCTTTTCAGCTATGGAGAATGCAGACGGAGGTTTCAGGGGTCGCAATTTCACAAATGATGAAGATATTGCTTTATGTCGTGCTTATAGCGCAATCAGTGAACATTCCCTTGTCGGGATAAACCAAACATCGGCAACAATGTGGAATCGAATTCTTGAAAAATTTCATGAAATCTACCACTCTGTTACTCCAATGGAAGCATGCACATCGAAAAGTCTAAAATATCGATGGACGCCAATCAACCAAAAGTACACCAAATTTGCCAAGTGTATTGCTCAAGTTAATTTAAGACCAAGGAGTGGAGCAAATGCCGTTGATAGAGTGCGTTTTTTCGGGATAATATTATTTTTTTCACATTCATCTGCCACGATTACTTATAATATTATTTTTGTTTTACAGATTTCTGATGCAAGATGATTATACTATTCTGCGAAAAACTAAAATTTTAACCTCGATCATTGTTGGGCGATATTACAACACGATCAAAAATGGAGAAAAATTATCGATGTCCATTTATCTGAAAGGGCATCAATGGCTGACACAGGTGCAAGTATGCCCCAACCTGAGTCTCCGGTTGATCTGGAGAACAACACTTCATTTTCTGTACAAAATGACACTGTGGATGAGTCGGTGCCCGATACCCCAACCGAGCCCTCATCTGCGAGGCTTATTGGAAACCAAAAAGCTAAAAGACTCAAACAAGGCAAGGACATTGCAAGTGAAATCCTCCAACAAGGGAAAAATATGGAGAAAATGATGATGGAGTACAAAAAACATTTTGAAGAACAAAAAGATTTCAATATTATGTCGATGAAGACTTCTACCATCGATACTCTAGAAAGAAGGGCGTAGATGATCGAACGACAAAAAGCAATTATAGCAAAAAGGGCCTCCCGTTCGATAAACTTTGATGATGATGTCTATCGTCCCGATATGCCTTAGTTATTTGTATTTGTAGTAGATAATTATTTTTCAATTCAATGTCATGTTTAACATTAACCATTTTCCCAATGCGAAGTCATGTTTGACATTAATTTTGGAGGGTAATTATTTTTAAAAAGATCTATATACAAAAGATAGTTAATTAAACGTCTTCCTAATACAGATTGCAATTACATATTGATATTTCCTGCAAGATATTCATTTCAAATGTGTTCAACGAGATCATTTCGGAGAAGATAGTAAGCAGCTTCATCTCTGATTTGAGCTTGATTGATTAGATATTCATTAATAGTTATGGGGTCTCGATTTGCTTCGACAGGGGCTTCTTCTACATGGTAATGTGCAGGATCATCGTCGAAGTCATCACCTTCTGCCTCCCGGTTATCTTCTACTATCATATTATGAAGAATTATACAAATATTCATAATCTCCCTAATATCAGTCTCATGCCAAAAATGACATGGCCCTTTAATGATTTCAAATTGACTTTGATGGACACCGAAGGCTCTTTCGACATCCTTCCGATATGCCTATTGCTTCTAATTAAATAACATTTTATCATTATCTTGTGTATTGGGATATGCCTGAACAATTGTAGACCAACAAGGATATATTCCATCAGTGAGATAATATCCTTGTCTGTACTGTCTACCGTTGAGGGTATATTGTATGCGTGGAGATCTACTTTCAAGAATATTTGAAAAAATTGGTGAGCTATATAATACATTGAGATCGTTAAGCGTACCTGGTGCTCCGAAGAATGATTGCCATATCCAAGTATCATATAACGCAACTGCTTCAAGTATTATGGTTGGATGACCATGGTGTCCAGCATATGTTCCAGCCCACGCAGTTCGACAATTTTTTCATTCCCAATGCATACAGTCCAAACTACCTAGCATTCCCGGAAAACCACGTTGGTCAGCTTTCCTGAGAAGCCTAAACAGGTCTGCATTGTTGGGACGACGTAGATACTCGTTGCCATATACTGCATTAACAGCACGGCAAAATTTCTTCAACGCCTCGACAGATGTACTTTCTGCAATTTTGAGATAATCATCGTTGGCATCTGCAGGCTTTCTGTACGCAAGCATACGGAGCGTGGCCGTCATCTTGACGTGAGGAGTGAACCCTTGCTTTCCAGCTGCATTTGGTTTCTGCTTGAAGTAATTGTCATAATGCATGATATCTCCCATAATTTTGAGAAACAATTAGCGCCTCATGCGAAAACGTTTTGTGAATTCAGAAGCAGGATACAATGGACGATCAACAAAATAATCATTTATAAGCCTGACATGGGCACCTACCCGATCTCTTCTCTTGGATTGTCAACGTGAGGATGTGCCTCCATGGTCGCCTATACTATATTGATGTGCAACATGCATCATAAATTGATGTTGTCCGTACATCGTCATCATCATCGCGTGTCCATGGATGTCGTTATCATGATGGCCAATGGAATCGCGAACATCGGATGGAGGGGAATCGGCTCCTTGTTGGGACATTGTAGACATAGTAATATAGATTTGAGAATGAGTTGTATAGATTGTAGTATTTGATTGTGGTACAAAGAAAGGTTTGATGTTGTGATATATATAGATTTATGAGTGGATAAGAGATAACAAACAAACGAATGAGATTCACGAAGGAAAATCCAATCCAATGGCCCTTATTTGGATAAGAGATTTTAGATGATAATAAAGAACGGACGGATGAGATTGTCAAAGGAAAATTCAATCCAATGGCCCATATTTGAATAAGAGATTTTAGATGATGATAACGAACAGACAAATGAGATTGTCAAAGAAAAATCCAATCCAATGGCCCTTACTTAGATAAGAAACAGACGGATGAGATTGACGGTTTTGATATAAGATTTTAGTTGATGATAACGCACATACGGATGGTATTGAAAATAATATATTACAATGTAATCGGATGTAATTAAACGTAATCCATTTCAAAAAAATCTACCGTTGTCGGAGTTAATTAATTTTTTGGTCGAAATATTCGTAAAAAAAAAATATTATTTTTAAAATCATAATTTTTTAAAAAAAAATTAACTGGTGCGAAAAATAACAAGTAATCAAATTAATATGCAAAATTAAATTAAACATAATATAGAGACTCAACTTAGTTAAGACCCTCATTGGAGTTAACTTTTTTTTAGAGACTCAAAAAAACAAATGGGGCTTAAGTAGGGGCTCTAAATTACTCAGGGTCTCTATATTTACAGATAGAGACCTTGAATTTAGAGCCTCTACTGGAGATACCCTTACAAGATTGACTTTTTTTTTTTGGGGTTAGAAAATGTTCTTCTTTATTAATTCGGGTGAAATATGTAGGACCTCCTTGTAATTTTCAAAAAGTGCACAACATCTCTCTGTACTTTTAAAACTACAAAATACCTCACTTATGGTTTGTTAAACTAAGCTTAATATCCCCTCTATCAAAAAATCCGTCTATTTTGACAGAAAGTACATTATACTCACTTTTTATGCAATTGGTCATGTTTTTTTGTACAAGTAAATCATTATTTGGACAATAATATCCTTATTGATTTTTTATTTATTTTAATTCTCTCACCACTTTACAAAAAAAAAAGTAAAAAAAAAAAAATTAGTAGATGTCATCCCCAACACACCTTCCCCCCATCAGCTCCCCACCCCAACCCTATATATATATATTCTTTATAATGCATCAGAACGGTCAGTGATTGGTGAGTTACCAGCCTAGAAGGAGCCAACGTAACAGAAATATGCTTGCACACTTAGTTGATTATGGGATCCTACAATGTGAAGCATCAATTAAGTGCTAGTTTATTAAATAGAGGAAGAACTCAGCTCAATAGAAATGACTTGCTTATTAAGTGCTAGTTTATTTTACAGTCTTCTTTTAATACTCGGATGCCTAAGATTGTTTAAGTAATCTGTACATATAATATATATGTACATATTTGTTTTAATTTTTCTTTTGGGTCTAATTATATATATTTATATATGGACTTATATATAAATAATCAAAAGGAAAGAGGAGAACAGAAAAAGAAAAAGAATTAAGGGCGTTTAGGTCTTTTTACAAATTCCTTTAATTACTTTGAAGGAAAAGTGGGGAGGTGGGATGTGTGCTATGTTTCAAAAACCACAGGGGGGGTGTTTGGTAGTTTTAAAAACACAGGAAATAGTATGTACCTTCTTAAAAGTATAAAGGGGTCTTATGCACTTCACCCTTATCAAACGAAATAGATAATTACAAAGAATGGGCCAAAACACGATAGTCCAAAAAAAGAAGGAAAACAACACAACACGTGAAACAAAGGCTACTAACAACACAAAATAGTCCAGGTCCAAACACAAAGAGACAACAAAACATAAGGATGGACCCAACACAAAGTCCAAGACCACACATAGGAAACCTTAGTAAATGCACCCAGTGAACAATTGAGCGTCTCCGCCACCACCTTGGCCAAAACCCTCTATGCCAGAACAACCCGATAACACCATGAACAAGAACTGCACCAAGCCATACATATCAACGGTATACCGCAAACGAGTTCCCACTAGACATACCATAACTATAGCAAATGGCTTACTAAGGCAAGCCAACATATGACAAGTTTGAGGGTACTCACCAACCCACCGGAACGGTCAGTGATTGGTGAGTTACCAGCCTAGAAGGAGCCAACGTAACAGAAATATGCTTGCACACTTAGTTGATTACGGGATCCTACAGTGTGAAGCATCAATTAATTGCTAGTTTATTAAATAGAGGAAGAACTCAGCTCAATAGAAATGACTTGCTTATTAAGTGCTAGTTTATTTTACAGTCTTCTTTTAATACTCGGATGCCTAAGATTGTTTAAATAATCTGTACATATAATATATATATATATATATATTTGTTTTAATTTTTCTTTTGGGTCTAATTATATATATTTATTATACAAAAATATGTGTATATGGATTTATATATAAATAAACAAAAGGAAAGAAGAGAACATAAAAAGAAAAGGAATTAAGGGTGTTTAGGTCTTTTTACAAATTCTGTTAATTACTTTGACGGAAAAGTGGGAAGGGGGCATGTGTGCTATGTTTCAAAAAATACATCGGAGGTGTTTAGTAGTTTTAAAAGTACAGGGAATAGTATGCACATTTTTAAAAGTATAAGGGAGTCCTATACACTTCACCCTTATCAAACGAAATAGATAATTACAAAGAATGGGCCAAAACATGATAGTCCAAAAAAAGAAGGAAAACAACACAACACGCGAAACAAAGGCTACTACCAACACAAAATAGCCCAGGTCCAAACACAAAGAGACAAAAAAACATAAGGATGGACCCAACACAAAGTCCAAGTCCACACATAGGAAACCTTAGCAAATGCACCTAGTGAACGATTGAGCATCTCCGCCACCACCTTGGCCAAACCTCTATGCCAGAACAACCTGATAACACCATGAACAAGAACTGCACCAAGCCATACATATCAACGGTATACCGCAAACGAGTTCCCACTAGACATACCATAACTATAGCAAATGGCTTACTAAGGCAAGCCAACATATGACAAGTTTGAGGGTACTCACCAACCCACCGGATGACGCATGTCAGGACAAATAGCCGCTCACGTAGGAGACGACATCCACGACCACCCAAGATGGACCTTGTTGTGCAAATTCTAACGTAAGTATACGTATCGCAACAAGTAATAAGGTAGTGAGTAAAGATCGTTCCCACGAGAATTGTGATTATTAATTACCGAAATTAGTTTAGCTCTACCTTTATTTGGACACCCAAGAATTGAGAGATTTTAGATAAAAACTAAAAGCTACAGAACTTATAAAATTAACAATTTAAGCAATTACGAAATCAACAAAAGATGGTAATCCAATAATTAAAATACTCTAGGGTTTTCAAGTTCACCAAGATTAATCCTACTTGAATTTATTGATTTGAGTCAATTGATGTCTATTCCCTATGTTGCCAGCAATTTCACTAATGTGGTTATTAATCTATCTCAAGCATCAATAACATGTTCCGATAAGCAAGCTAACTACATTTCTGTGATAACTGTGAACTTATGGAACTTATTAAGCCCTAGAAATTCAAGTGCTGCACTAAATCTCATAAATATCTCTATCTTATGATGATTTAATGGTATCTCAAACGTGGTCTAATTTGATTATCATTTCTCAATCTCAAACCAAACCACAAATCATGCAATTGTTGATCAGACAATCACATACATTAAGTTTAGAATGAAATACTCAACATAGAATTCGAATAGTTCATCAAATCAATTAAAACCAAAAGAATTCAAGCATTCATAATCCACATACATCGTAGCCCTAGGAAAATAACTTAGAACAAATAACAAAATTAAATAACATCCAAAACATAGTACAAATCATGATAAGAGGGATAGAGAAAACTAGGATTTGGAGAAGAATCGTGGTAGAAGTCCGTCTCCGGATTGTTCTTCATCTTCAACTCGCGAATCCTCCGCTTTCTCTCTTGCTAGAACGTTTCTTTTCTCTCCCTAACGGCTGCCCTTTTTCAGTTACATCTGTTGATTTTTATTCTGCTAGGATCTTCCTTTCTTTTGTTTCTACCAAAAATAACCCTCCTGATGCGTAAGGAAATTTCCCATTTTTAACTCTTGTGATGTGGCGCAACTGCACTATGGCTGGTGCAAGGGCTCTACGACTGGTCAAACATAAATTAGTACAGCTTTCTTAACGCTCAACATTCTCTAGGCTTTAATACACGTTCCACCCTTGGTATTTCTCCCATTTTGCTCAGAAAACCAGTATTTGCTCATAGAAATTGCCTACATCACAAAACAATTGTAAAACCCATAAGATTGCTCCTATATTACTCGAGAATTAACACTATTAAGTAAAAAGGATGTTGAAATAATATGTAAATTATACACTTAACAGATACCCCTAAACTTAACTTTTGCTTGTCCCCAAGTAAAAGTCACAATTAAAAGAGAAACAACCTTAAAATTAAAGACTCAACAAAATAACTCATAAAAGTAATGTTATAGGATAGTCCATTTTCACGGCCTCAGAAGTAGTTTTCAAAACTCAACTGCAAGGATTCTTTCAAAAATCATGAGCACGAGGAATATCAACTTCAAAACAGGTTTCATCTTACTTCAAATCCTACAAGTGAGTGTGTGTATAGCTTCTATCCTAATCAATTGTACCCGGATGAGTTTATGCAAGGTAAGTAAATTGTCAATATTGATATTCTTTGTTAATTCATTTAGGACTTCATAGGCTTATTTTTCATGCCACTCTCCACTAATGTAGGTTAGTCATAACATTAAAGATCATTAGGGTTTTATATTTGGTTGTAATGAATGGCTAGGGTCAAGGTAAGATAACGAATATCAATGTATGGCTAAACTACTCGTAAGCACCCAACCATTCTAGGATTTTTAATGGAGCTCATGCCAACTCTCCTTCTCACACCCACAAATGGATCAACACATCTCATTCTTCTCTCATTTTTTCTTTTTCTTTTTTTCCCTTCTTCATTCTCAACACTTTCTGAGTAAAGAGTTCACACTCCCCCAAACTTGCATTTTGGCATTGTAAAAACAAGAGATGTGACTTTTCTTTCTTTTCATTTTTTTATGGCATAAATTGTCTTTTTTTTTTAGAATTAAACTACAAGCAACTTTACCAAGTCACAACACTTTCCATCCTTCCACCTAAACATAGCTCTAAATAACCCTCATGTAATGATCATATGCTACGAGTAGGAAGGTCATTATTCGGAAAACTAAACTTGAAAGGTTAGGGAAGATATTACTGGCTACACAAAGAAAGAAAAGGCTAATTCAGACTCAAAGGGGTAGACTAAGGATATTCAATTATTACACGGGTTGGCTTGAAAGGCTCAAACTGTCCAAAGATGGCCAAAATTATTTATCTAATGCCATGTAACCTAGGATTTCGCCTTGAGTGACAATCAAACGAGTTCTAAAGTCCTATGATCATAGTTATCACTTAAACTCACATAAACCTTCTTTGAGCAAACAACATGACTAGGCGAGGCTAAGTGCACAATAAGTGGGGATTTTTAGTAAAACAAAATTATTTTTTCGTCAAACATTCTCATTACTAAACCGTCATTCAATTCTACTCATCATCGGCCTAATTTGTCATCCTTTAGCATCACTTTCTATTCTTTTGTTTTCTGATTTTTGATTTTTTTAAAGAAATTCAATGTAAAAGGACATAACAAAACATCAAGAGAATAACAGTAAACAGACTCTAAACAGAACAAGTTAACTAGGTAGACACCAAATAACCACCCCCAAACTTTAAAACGAGACATTGTCCTCAATGAGGAAAATTAAAGAAAAAGAAAAGAAAGCAAATGACTTCCCTGAATATCCTTGTCATTCATCTACCGAAGGGACCGGGGATGCTTCAGTTGGTGTGCATATTCATAGTTTTAGAATTCGAAGATGAGGCACCCAAAGACATACCCCTTTTTTGTTTGGATGTCATTGACACTTTGATATGCTAAACAATTTCTTCAGTCAACAACACCCAACACACAAAGTCTCAACCACAACAACTTTGTACTCAATCAATAACATGACCCACATATTCAAACTACAATGCAACACATGTTCCTCAAATTGTAATATGCACACCACGACTCAATACTAAAGTCACAGCTCAATTGCAGAACGGATAATGACCAATTATTTCCATAGTTCAATAGGCCCATCACACGTCAATTTATGCACAATAGCTTCCTTTTCTCTTTGATACCTTTAAGCAGACAAGTGGTGTGCATTCACAGTTCTCAATTTGCCCCCAATTGTATTCATAGTGTCACAAGCTCCCAAACATCATAAAATCAAAATGCACACCAGCCATGTCCATCACAATTCAAATGGCTCACTTTAGTCACAAAACTATGCTCTAAACCTGAAATCCCTAAAATTCAGTCTTCTTTTCCACTTTCTTCTTTTTCTCATGGATTGATGCTCAAAGAAGAGGAATGGTACTTACTTGTAAGCAAAAATCACGCTCAATTGCAATTGGGAAAGACGATTTCCGCCGCCTCAATTTCAATCGCGAAATCCATGTCGTTGGAAAAGGTCCTGTTGATGTCGCGACTTACTCATTAGAGAGAAATAGAGGCATAATTTGGGCTTAGGGTTTTAGTGTGGGTGGATTTGAGGGTCTTGGTTTTGATGACGGAAAGAAGAATAAATAGCTTAGGTTTTTGTTTTCGGCTATAGGTTGTTGTGGATTTGTGTTTTGGTCTTAAGGTTTTGAGAGAGAGGTTTTGTGTTGTGAGTTTGGGTATTGACGGCGGAAAGGAGAAAAGTTAATCTTGATTTTCATTTTTTTTTTTGTGAACGTCAAACTGAATGACGCTAATGCAGCTGCGCTGCGCCTATGCTCTCACAGTTCCTCAAGAACGTAACTTATAAACACCGTCAGCGCAGCTACACCATATTTTAGCGTAACAGTACTACCTCATAGATCTATTGCTTTTCTTTTCATCTCAAATGTGAGCATCCCCAGCAATCCAAACACCATTATTTGCGCATTTTCTCTCTAAATTGACCTGGTAGAGCTTCTGTTTCGCTTGTATTTCCCCAAACTTGTTCTTGAACCTAAAGTGACAAGAAAAATTAAAAGTTAAGTTTGACAACCATGACTTGAAAATTAACTAAAAAGGCAAACATAATATTAAAGAAAGAAGAGTAAGAAAACTCGGGTTACCTCTCGAAAAGCATTTGTTTTAACGTTGACAGCCCGACGGAGCAATTTTTCATGACAAGTTGAGGTGGACAACGGTCTTTTGCTTATCAAAACCATCATTCCAATAAATTTTCAACCGTTGACCTTGAATGTCCCCTTCTTTGTACGGGTGACTTCTACAACGCCATAGGAAAACACCTTAGTCACAACAAAAGGCCCCGATCATCTTGACTTGTTTCTTCTAGGAAATTAGCAAAGTCGTGAATTGTATAAAAGTACTTGTTGCCCAGGAGAGAAATCTTTTCCCGAAATGGGTTTGTCATGCCAACTTTTATCATCTCTTTGTAACTTCTTGCATTCTCATTTGCTCCATCACGGGATCTTTCTAGCTCATTCAACTGCAAGTGTATTTTCTTACCTGCAGCTTGCACATCTATGTGTAGTTGTTTAGTCGCCCAATATTCCTTGTGCTCCAATTCCACTAGAACAAAAGAGTCATCTTGTAACAGGCTAGCCTCCAAGGGATCCAATTGACCCCCATGGTTAGACACTATTGCTTTTACGGCATCAATGCGAAAACAACTATCATTTGTCTTTGGGTACTTGAAAGCCTTGAACATTAAAGGTTACCTCTTCGTCTTGCACCCTTAGCCGTAACTCACCCTTTTGGACATCAATTAGCGTTCTCACAGTTGCTAAGAATGATCTTCCAAGAATAATGGGAATGTCCTTGTCTTCCTCCATATCAAATACTATGACATCTGCAGGGAAGATGAATTTATCGACCTTAACGAGCACATCTTCAATGACTTCTCTGGGGTGCTTGAGTGAATGATCAGCTAATTATAGTGTTACAGTAGTGGGTCTTGCCTATCTTAAACCAAGTTTCCTGAAAATAGACAAAGGCATTAAATTAATACTGGCACCCAAACTTGTGTCTATGAGCTTTTGTAACAACTTCTTTTGTAGGATAAATTCATCTGTGAATGGTATGTTAATGTGAAGTTTCTTGAAGACTTCAAGAAACTTAGAAAACTGCTTATCAAGCTTATTTTTCTTTAGTCGTTGAGGGAACGATACTACCAAAGATGGCTCCTAAGGAGGTTGTGGCTGATCTTCCACTTTCTCTTCATCTCTCTTCTCATTCTTCGCTTCGCCTTTTTCATTCTTCTTGGCTCTCACAGGTTCCTCTAATTCTTTACCACTTCTTAAAGTGATCGCTTTGCAATGCTCCGTGCCATCTTTTCTAGGATTCACCTCAAAAGTACTAGGTAAACTTCTTTGTTGCCTTTTAGAAAACAAAGTCGCCATTTGACTAAGTTGTACCTTTAAGTTTCTGATTTGTGCGGATTGGTTCTAGAGGGCAGTTCTAGTTTCATTCATAAACTGAGTCTAAGAGTTAGCCAACTATGTCTGCGAGGTCGCCAATTGAGTCATTACCTCATCTAAATTCACCTTCTTCTCTGGTAATGGTTTCTCATGTTCAGGATGCAACACATTTTGCGTATTCTTGTATGACAAATTTGGATGGTAACGCAATCCTGGATTATCTTTGTTAGAATATTGATTGTGTTACTGTCCATTAAAGCTTCCCACATATTGTGATTGTTCTGATGCGGCTTGTGCAAATAGATTTCCCACCTAGCATTCTGAGCTATAATGTGCGTCCACAGCAAAATTCACATACCATCGTCACCGCCTGAATATCATTAGTTGTCACTTAATTGTTTTGTAGCTGTTTAGCGAGACTGTCAATTTTTCTGTCAAAGCAGTTATGGCATCAATCTCATGGACCCTAGATGTCTTCTTCGACGTGACTCTCTCATTTTTCCATTGAAGATTATTCAAGACAATATTTTTAAGCAACTCCTAAGCTTTATTTGGTGTCTTATTCATCAGAGCTCCTCCTGCTGATGCTTCAATCAAAGTTCTCGTGGTACAATTATCATCCCATTGTAAAATTTATGAACTTGCATCCACTTGGGTACTCCATGATTAGGACATTTCCTCAACGGCGCTTTATACATTTCCCATGCTTTACACAAAGTTTCTCCTTCATGCTGAGTGAAATTATTGATTTCAATGCACAGTTTCACTGTCTTGCCAGGTGAAAAGAATCTAGACAAAAAATTTTGCACCAAATCATCCCATGTGGTGATTGAATCCGAAGGCAGCGAATTCAACCACTCCGTGGCTTAATCCCTCAAGGAGAAATGAAACAAGCGAAGGTGCAAAACTTCATCAGTGACTCCATTGTACTTAACACTCCCACATACTTCTAACAAATTCACAATATGCTGATTAAGATCTTCAGAAGGTAGTCTATGAAATTGAATATTTTGAATCAACTGCAGAGTTACTGACTTCAACTCAAAATTGTTTGCCTGAATCGCTAGCCTTCTAATCACAAGCTATATACCTATAGGTGGTATTGCATAATCTCGTAGTGTTCTAGGCGGATTTTCTTGATCATTTTCTTCCTGTCTTAGCACAATTTCAGCCATGGTTTCCTGCAATTGGTGGACAGTAGGTCTTTGCTCATTTATATTCTTTCGACATGTACGCTCTATCTCAGGATCAAAAGGCAACAATTTGCTAATTCTCAACTTTCGCATGCACCTAAAAAGAATATGTTCCTGAAACACAAGGAACCCAAAATAAGAAAACAAAAAACAAAACAAAATAAAATCAAAGTAAAATTAAAGCCATTTGGTATCGATATTAATAATTGACACAATCCCCGGCATCGGCGACAAAAACTTGTTGTGCAAAATCTAACGCAAGTATACGTATTACAACAAGTAATAAAGTAGTGAGTAAAGATCATTCCCACGAGGACTGTGATTACTAATTATTGAAATTAGTTAGCTTTACCTTTATTTGGATACCCAAGAATTGAGAGATTTTAGATAAAAACTAAAAGCTTTGAAACTTATAAAATTAACAACTTAAGCAATTACAAAATCAACAAAAGATGGTAATCCAATAATTAAAATGATCTAGGGTTTCTGATTTCACCAAGATTAATCCTACTTGAATCTATTGATTTGAATCAATTGATGTATATTCCCTATGTTGCCAGCAATTTTACTAATGTGGTTATTAATCTATCTCAAGCATCAATAACATGTTTCGATAAGCAAGTTAACTACATCTCTATGATAACTGTGAACTTATAGAACTTATTAAGCTCTAGAAATTCAAGTGCTACACTAAATCTCATAAATATCTCTATCTTATGATGATTTAATGGTATTTCAAACATGGTCTAATTTGATTATCATTTCTCTGTCTCAAACCAAACCACAAATCATGCAATTGTTGGTCAGGCAATCACGAGCATTAAGTTGAGAATGAAATACTTAACATAGAATTGGAATAGTTCATCAAATCAATTAAAACTAAAAGAATTCAAGCATTCATAATTCGGCTACATTGTAGCCCTAGAAAAATAACTTAGAACATAATAACAAAATTAAATAAAATCCAAAACATAGTGCAAATCATGATAAGAGATATAGAGAAAACTAGGATTTGGAGAAGAATCATGGTAGAAGTCCATTTCTGAATTGTTCTCCATCTTCAACTCGTGAATCATCCGTTTTCTCTCTTACTATAACGTTTCTTTTCTCTCCCAGACGGCCGCCCTTTTTCAATCACATCTGTTGCTTTTTATTTTGTTAAGGTTTTCCTTTCTTTTGTCTCTGCCAAAAATAACCCTATTGATGTATAAGGAATTTCCCATTTTAAACTCTTGTGACGTTGGGCAGTTGAGCTATGGCTTGTGCAAGGGCGCTACGACTTGTCAAACGTAAATAAGCACAGCTTCCTTAACGCTCAATATTCTCCAGGCTTTAATATACGTTCCACCCTTGGTATTTCTCCCATTTTGTTCAGAATATCAGTCTTTGCTCATAGAAATTGCCTACATCACAAAACAATTGCAAAACCCATAAGATTGCTCTTATATTACTCAAGAATTAATACTATTAAGTAAACAGGGCGTTGAAATAATATGTAAATTAAACACCCAACTGACCTAGCCACAAAGGAGCCTTCAACAACACTATCAGAAATGGTGGTCAACGAACTAGGGGAAAAAACTAGCGACCGAAGATAAAGCTGGAGAAGCAGTGTATCGAGGTTGAACCACCATCGTCGTCGAACAAGCACTGCACCTACCATTGAAAGACAAACACCATTCATACAAACAAAGATTGTACAAAACTAATTTAACCCAACAGAGAGAACGGGGAAGAGAGAGAGAAAGATGAAAGGAAATATACACCAACAAAGAAAGGAAACGGAAAAGAAAAAGGTGTTTTGGCTAACGACTAGAGCACTAAGAGCAAGATGCCCGAAAGAGCTCACCAAGACAATAACCGTTGAGAGAAAAATGGAGAGAAAAAGAGAGAGAGAGAAGAACTCTCGAGTGCACCGCTTATAAGATTGACTTAAGTGTAATGACAATCTCTCTTACCCCCACATTCAATAAAATAGGTCATGTGTGGGCAACCACTAAGTGGGAAAATTTTCTGTTAGCCTGAGGTTTTCAAATCTCATATTTTGATAATAATTAAATCTTAATCATATGGTAGAGATTAACTAATCATGATTAGTACAAGTATTGTAATGCTTGAATGTGTTTCATAGAAATTGAGAAGATCAAGCTTATGGATTCAACTATGTCAAGATAATCTCACTGAAAACTCAACATACATGTTCAAATACCTAAAGTGATGAAGATCGTTGTACATAAACTTTGTTTAAAGTTCAAGATACGCTCATCCAAGTCAAGATCTTACCCTTGAAGATTGAAGATGGAGTAACAGAGAATGAGATGTGGAGTCACTGTTCGGAATAGTATACCCAAAAGACTACTAGCACTTAGTCAAAAACATATTTGGATGATTTGCAATAAGATAATTAATGTCATCATATTTATATGAGCATATTTATCTCAATTATATGGATTGACATATGTATATATGTGAATATAAGGTCCTTGATACAAGTGTTAACTGAGGTATGTGGTGGTTACGTACAGAAGGTCTAAGTCATGGTTACTTGTAAGCAAAATTATTTTGTCCATAACTTAATAATAAAGTGAGCACTTTACTATGGTAGAAGTTATAGTGGAATAAATTCCCTTTGTAGTGGGATGGTTTGCCTTGATCATAGATTTGTTCCAAACTTATTACGCTTATGTATAAGTATGCATTGGATAGACCCCGTAGATGTGAACTCTAAATACGTACTATCAAATATAAAGTCCATTTAAACTTACAAGTTTCTAAGTGGGCCATTACTATTAATTTTGAGCATATGTGGATGAACCGACGAAGTCGAATATTTGCACTTTGAGCCATTATGGTGTGGTCTAAATGTTTAGGTCACTTACTCTATGGTTTGGGTATATAGGACTTGATTAGAAGGGACATGCATATACAATAAGGAGTCTATACATTAATCACTCCCTTAGAATGATTGAAGCTAGATCATCCTAAATCTATGCGCACAGTAACACAAGATGTGTTGAATGTTACACTTGTGGGTCGCTCCCATGATCAAGTGGATAACTTCCGGAGGATAGTTGGATTGTGGATAAGAGGTTCTAAGGAAACAAGATGTAGTCAAAGAGGTGATAGTACACTTCGGGAACCTGCCTTTGACTATGAGTGAGTATAGAGGGGCAGAGTGTTCAAGACAACACTTAGTTGGTCAAAAGACAAAGCGTCATGTATAAATTGACTAATTTTTATTTAATCAGTAAAGGGAGATTCGCTCTGGAAATTGGCATTAGAGCGATGGTTTGGGTTGTTGCTGTTGGAATGATTATCTTGCTTAGAGATTTATTTTAGACAATTTTATCATGTTCCAGACAATTACAGTTTTAAGTTTTGATGTTTACTTTAAGTATTGTTTTGTTAACTTTCACACTGGTTTATTCATTAAATATAAAGTTTTTTTAAAGTCTGCAAGTATACATGATATATATGTTTGTCTTATCTCTATTTTCCAACATGCAAAAATGTTTCTGAAAAACTCAAGTTTCTTTTAGATAGACTTCGTTTACCAATAACTTATACTTGTATAACCTATGGTTCGAGTTGTGTAAACCTAGATGGATTCAGAGTTTGGATTGAGGATGAGCTCTTGGGCTCATCATAACTCAAATCAAAGGCTTGAGATGAATCTAGCTTAAGAAAAAACATGTCTGAAAGGCCATATTTTTTTTCTAGAGGCATAGGACAAGGGAAAAGTTGGGTTGGTGCACACTGATATATGTGGTGGATCCATGAGCACACCAAAACTAGAAGGGATAGCCTCTCTTGGGTAAGTTCGAATGGTAATCATGTACAACAGGAAATTGTGTCTTAGTTAAATACACCTAGTAGTCCTTAGCGGAATAGTGTATCTAAGAAACAAAATCAAACCTACAAGATATGGGAATATCCATGATTGAGTAGTGAGACTCTACCCAAATTGGCAATTGGGTATAAACTTTTGAAATAGTTACACATATCCTAAATTAAGTGCCTTCAAGGTCAGTACTTACGACACCTTGAGATATGTGGACGGGCTGCAAAGCCTAGTATTAGGCACATCCACATATGGGGCGTCTAGCTTAAGTACTAAGCTATTTAGCATCCTGGCTAATATTGTAAATTTAATATGTGTTTTTTAATAGATAATTCTAAAAGAACTGGAAATGGAATTACTATCATTCTAAGGAGCAAATTATACTAATAAGTATCATGCTAGATACTTGGGAAGTTATGATAGTAGATTCTATCAAGGAGTTAATTTAAGAAACTAAATACTGGGATAGATTTTCACTATACCTGCACCCTTAGACAAAACAGCGAATTCCTTGAAGTACTATGAAGCCTTGTCGTAGTGGGAAAATAAGAAAATAACCGGATTGATATAGAAAGTCTTTTGAGACAGTTTCCATTCAAGATTGACTTACCCACTAGAAACGATGAAACAATAATAGTTTAGTTGTTGACACTAAATAGTGGATTTATAGTTGATTTTCAACTTAGTCTGGAATCTTGTAATTATACCAGGATAAAGGTAGAACCCTTAGTGTATGACAAAACATAGGAATTAGATATCAGTGGGCAGTACAGTTAGGCTAGTGATGAAAATGATACACTCTTGAAGAGAGTATCAATCATGTGGAGACTTTTACAGAGGTAGCCATACTGTAGTTCATAGGAATTTTCCTTGTCATCGTTATTTACGGGATATGGCAAGTAGACGTCAATGATGTTTTCCTTTACAGGAAGCTTGACAAATGCATCAAAAAGATACAACCAGAAAAATCCGTTATGAGGTATTGAAATGTAGCAGTGAAACTTTTGGGTTTGAGCTAAGACGGTGATGGACCTTGTGTCTACTAGGAAAAGGAATAACTAAGCTGTTTGAATAAATATCTGTGAAAATTTGACTATCTTCTTAAGAGATTTTATGTAGTGGACATATGAGATGTTAGCTATGTTCTGGAGGATAATCTCATATGAGATTATTCAAACAAGGAACTAACATTGTCCTAGGTTGCATAAATTAAGAAAATATTGGATAAGTTTAGCATGCTTAGAAAGTAAGCATGTGGTAAACTCCAGTCAAATTTAGGATAAGCTCACTAGGTAGTAGCAAAACATATATTCTAGTATCTTTGGAGAATGAAAGATTATATGCTTATCTACCTGGATAGTATAACAAAGCACTTAAGTAGAGAATCATGTGAAATGCAAGATTTATTGAGATAAGTTTCACTAATCCAATAATTCTTTTACAGAAGGGATTTAGTGATGGAATTGCCTTTGTGACATCTCTTAGCTAGTCCTCTTGCTATGACTCTTTCGAAGAAATGTATTTTTTGTAGATATTGAGCCTGTGAGGATTAGGCTAGTGCTCTTTCGTGCAAGTAAGAGTTTGTTGGGAATGATATGCCCAAAAGACCACTAGCACTTAGTCAAAATTATATCTGGATGATTTGCAATAAGATAATTAGTGTCATCATATTTATATGAGCATATTTCTCTCAATTATGTGGATTGAGATAGGTATATATGTGAATATAAGGTCCTTGCTACAAGTGTTGACTTAGGTATGTGGTGGTTACGTACATAAGGTTTAAGTCATGGTTACTTGTAAGCAGACTTATTTTGTCCATAACTTAGTAGTAATGTTAGGCACTTTACTATGGTAGAAGTTATAGTGGAATAAGTTCCCCTTGCAGTGGGGTAGTTTTTCTTGATCATGGATTTGTTCCAAACTTATTACGCTTATGCATGAGTATGCATTGGATGAACCCTGTAGGTGTGAACTCTAAATACGTACTATCAAAGAAAGAATCCACTTATACCTACAAGCTTCTAAGTGGATCATTGCTCTTAATCTTGAGCATATGTGGATGAACCGACGAAGTCGAATACTTGCACTTTGAGCCATTATGGGTGTGGTCTAAATGTTTAGGTCACCTACTCTGTAGTTTAGGTGTATAGGACTTGATTAGAAGGGACATGCATATGCAATACGGAGTCTATACATTAATCACTCCCTTAGAATGATCCAAGGTAGATCATCTTGAATCTGTGCGCACAGTAACACTAGATGTGATGGATGTTACACTTGTGGGTCACTCCCGTGATCAAGTGGATAACTTCTGGAGGATGGTTGGATTGGCGATTAAAGGTTCTAAAGAGACAAGATGTAGTCAAAGATGTGATAGTACGCTTCGGGAACCTACCTTTGACTATGAGTGAGTATAGAAGAGCAGAGTGTTCAAGACAACACTTAGTTGCTCAAAAGACAAAGCGTCATGTATAGATTGATTAACTCCTGTTTAATCAGTAATTATCCTGGAATGCAGCCAAAGTTTTTTAGCGGTGTAGACTTGATTAAAATGTTGAAACACTGCTAGAAGACTATCAAGGGTATTTTGGTCATTTTCAAAGGAATGATAATTATGTCTTTGGTCCCCTTTCTAGCCATTTACCTTATAAGTGTCTAAACTAAATAAAGATGTACTATTATGAGAAAGGATGGAATCTATTGATAATTAGAAATCAAAGTAGACTTTCTATTTTGGAAAATAATTTCTATTTTGATTATTGACATAAATTGAATTTTATGGTTTATTGAATTAATTAATTGATTAATTGAAGTCTAAAGACTATTAGAATATTTAAGATAATTTTTTTCACTATTGGAAAAATAGTTTATTCTTAAATAGTAGTCTAAATTTGAACTTTGGAAACTAGTCGAAGGTTATTTAATTCATTAGCAACTAGATATTAAAATTAGTCTTTCTATTTTATAGAAAAAAGATTTCTATTTTTAATTATTGGTTGGAATTGAATTAAATAAATAGCAAATTAATTAATTAGAGCACACTGGCTAAGCCAGGACCCTAGCTCGTGAGCCTAGGAGGTCACGCGAGTCCAGGGGCAAACATGGCATGGGAATTTCAGCCATTTAGAGAGAAAATAGGAGGAAAGAGAAAAAATAGGAAAAAGGAATTTTATTCCTATCCCACAATGGTTTTGCAAGATTTTTTCTCAGGATTCTTTTCCTATAAATAGGCCTCTACCTTAAGCTCTTTAATTGCACCATCTTCTATTGAGATTTCTCTCTTCTCTTGCTCTTTGAGTAAGCTTCAGCTTTTGAAGGAACTCAAAATAGTTTTCTTTTGATTTTAGTTTAACAAAATCTAGTCCCACAACTAGATTAGACTTAGACTAAGTTTGTTTTACTATTTCATATTTAATTGCATTAAGATCCTGCATGATTATTTCCACCATGTTCATAAAAATTTTTTGAATATGTATCATGCTAGCCTATATCGTTTTCCTTCAGTCATAAGGGGTACGGGCCATGTAAATATAAAATGCCATTAAAATGCTCGGTAAAGCTCAAAAAATGTCCTTCCATTTGAAAAAGTTTTTCACTTGCTCTTACATTGTGTTTGAAAATCTTTTTGATTTCTCAAATTGATCTATTTATCTAAAAAGATTTTTTAAAGAAATGGTGTGAATGTTTTTCCTTGCGGTAAAGTGTTTTTCTATGATAGCTTAACCTGGCAGCAAATAGACAAATCGGTTGAACAAAGCCGGTCGAGTAAGTTGACCAACTCAAGTCAACTGGCTTATGCAATATAAGCCAGTCAAACAATGTCGGGTGAATACATCAACTGGCTTTTGAAAAATATAGTCGTTATATAGCCGGTAAAGAGGTTGTTTATATATTCAAAAACACACCATTTGTAAAAACAACCTCTTCCAGATACAAGTAATTATTCTATAGCTTTCATATCATCAAAAACACATTGCTTGAACATTTATTGAGCTTTAACTTGCTAATCCTTGATTATTAAAGAGAGCATTGATTGTATTTCATCCAACTATTGATAGTTATTCATTGTAACCAATCATTATTCATTTCTTGTGTGAGCTAAACACTCTAGAGATATATTTGAGAGATTCAATATATAGAGAGTGGTTGTAAAATTTTTTGTAGAATCAAAGAAGGAAAGAAGGTTGTATTACTCTTGTGAAGTCAAAAGTGAGATTGTATTGGTTTGTGCTTCACCAACTTGCGAAGGAGCACTACTAGTGAAGTTAGTGGAAATCCTAAGAGGAGAATTTTATTCAACTTAAAATAACATGTCGTGTATTTTAATACTATGTAATTTCACAAATTTTATCTGTAATTGTTAATAGTTGAATTGACTGTTACAACGCTATTAGAATGTCCAATTAAATGTCGCTCTTCCTTCCTTTCTTTTTTTTCTATTGCTTAGATGTTGTTCTATTCGAAAAATTATTGTTATTATTTATCAGTAAATTTTAAAAAGAGTTAAATCCACTTTGTAACCCTCATGTTTATATGCGATGACACTTGTTACTATTTACCTTTAAAAAAATGTCACTTATTAACCCTTGATGTCGGTCAACTTTAACAGAATTAGACTTTTGTGCATAAAAGTCACAAACCCCTATTCAAACCCAATCACAACCTAATCTAAACCTCAAACCTAAAACCCTCATCCCTACCCCCACATTTGTTGATCTTATTCATGATGGCGAGTCTGGTGACAGCGACAATGGATGCAAAGCAAGGAATGGAGGAGTTCTAGGGAAACGGGGAGAGGGGGAAGAGATACGATTCTTGAAGAATAGTTAAGTGATGGTTTTTGGGCTTTGAGAGTTAATTGCTAAGCAAGAATTTTTTAAGGCAACAGTCGATGTTGATGGTGTTTAGAATATGAGGATAGTAGTGGCACCTGACATGGTGGCGCCTCAGTGAAGTTTGTTAAGTCTTAGAGAAGATAGCATTTACAAAAATTTAGTTGGAGAAATTGAATTTTCATATGTTATTATGCTTTTTGGGTTTTTTAATTTTTCCCGATTTACCTTAATTGTTGTTGCCTGAAATTTGTTGCATTTTCCCTACCCCACACATATATATATATATGTATGTATATTTGTTTAGTGTTTGTGTATTTAGTATTTGTGTGTGACTTTATGTGTTTGTGTTTGGTGTATAACTCTAAGTGTATGTGTTTGGTGTGATATTGTGTGTTGATGATGAAGAAGAAGATATGTGTGTATGTGTTTTGATGATGAAGAAGGTGGATGGGATAGGGTGTATATGTGTGTGTTGATGATAATGATGAGTATGGTGTATGTGTGTTATTGATGATGATGAGTGTCCATGTTTCGTAGGTGTGTATGTTTAGATGTTAGGGATATTTTTGTCCAAAAACATGAACAATAATACATTTTATTAATTTTTAGCGGTAGGTTGACAAAATGTTAATAAGTAGTTAAAATAAAGATGAAAGGTAATAAGTATCACAACATGTAAATATAAGGATTACAAAGTGGATTTAACCCTTTTAAAAAATTCTAAGTTAAGAAAAATTTGAAAACATGTGTTGATTAATTAAAAATTTTATTATTATGATTGATCAATCAATTCAAAAATTTTGTATTATAATGAAAATTGGGGAAATTGTCAATGAAACATTTCTGTAAGTAATTAACAATATTATAAAAGATAATATTAACAAAGGAGGTTAGTGTAGTCTTAGAAAATAAAGAAATATGTCCACGTTATCAACATAACACATTGCCAAAAGGTTCTAATTGTTATAATCAAAGAAATGGATTCAAGTATGACTTATGGGAAGCAAAATATTAGTTGTAAGAATCATTTCACTAATTATATGAAAAAAAAATTCCTTCACAAAATTCATGATTGATTTGATTTGTTTTTTCTAATGAACTAAAAATACTTAACAAATTATTGCTAGTTAAAATTAATTCTTAACATGCTTTGTCTTAAATTGGAAATCCCTACTAACAAAATGATGAATTTTAAAAAAGATGAGGGAATGTAGTAAAATATGGAGTCATTCCTCCAATTCATTTCTACACTTATCCATTCTATCAACTTGAATTAGTGATAATGAGGATTGGACTAAGCCTTGGGCTATCTTTTTTACAACATTCAAGTCGATTTGAATAGACAATATACCTTTA
Source organism: Ehretia macrophylla (assembly GCA_037974665.1). Lineage (NCBI taxonomy): Eukaryota > Viridiplantae > Streptophyta > Magnoliopsida > Boraginales > Ehretiaceae > Ehretia > Ehretia macrophylla. The sequence goes on from CM075768.1 coordinate 13,449,186, forward strand.
CTCACAATGGCAAACCAAATCCATATTTTGTTAGGATTTCTATAATGATTAGTAATAGGGTATTACTATATTTACAACCTACAAGGCTTTAGGTCCTTTTTGCTTTAACGTATTAGTTTTGATTTTTCTTTTTGTTTTTATCTTCTCACCTTGCAAAATATGTATGGTTGAAATTAGGTTGTGAATCTGTGAAGCTAAATGTTGATGGTAGTGTACATGGACAAAAAAACTGGTAGGGGGAGGAGGTATAATTAGAGATAGCAGAGGAAGACTGCTAAAATGTTTCTACTGTCATCGTCATTCAATTGTTAATGCATATTCTACTATACAAAGATGCTTATTGGATACCAACTTTAAAATTCTTAAAGATGTCTTGGAAAAAATACAAGTATAATCGGAATTGTGTGTTTCTTTGGCTGTTAGTTCTTAGGAAGCTTACAATGGTTTTGAACTTTTGAAGGCTATGATAGATAACAAATGGGTGAATATCTCAAATATAGAAAACCTCGAGCACTAGTAGCCAATAATGCACCTTCCTAACTATGTTGACCTTTCAACATTCTTAGATCCCCGTTTTAGTAGACATTTTTTTTTTTGGATAAATGGCATTTTAGTTCTTGAGATTTGTTGAAAGTCCCAAACTGGTCCCCTAATTTTAAAAAATACTCAGATTAGTCTCTCAATCTAATTGACATTAGTTTAAACACGACGATCAAAGGTTTGACCGATTAAAATGACTCTTATGCCCTTAAATAATTTATATTGAAGTGTTAACACCCAAAGCACATAATCGTAACCATGCTTACTAGCAACCATGCTGACAAGCATTAATTACACACTCCATCACAAAAACTACAACTATAAAATCTATTCATCCATCCCTAACAACATAAATAAATTTATTTAAAAAAATAAAAAATCATGATTTATCACTCCGTTTCACATTAAAACATATAAATAATTTATCTTCTTCTTTGACTATTTACTCAAAAACTAAATTGGTCTTCCTCTATCTGCTCAAACACACATGTATCTTTTTCTTCCAAGTTATGCGCATTGTGTAGGGTAGGCCAACCAAGGGAAGCAAAGTAGTTCACAGCCTCTCACCTACAAACACGAAGACAATGTTGATTGTTATGAGAACCAACCACTGTTATAGAGCTAGTGCAAGATATTCCAGTTCCTTTTGCAAAGTCCTTTGTGAGCGGCCATAACATATTGTAAATATGACCATTAGTATGTAATCATGATTTGTGATTTGGTTAATAGGAAAAAAAATTAAACAAGCAAGAAAAATGAATTACCAAGTAAGCTCTTCAATTCTTCAATGGTACCTCTGTAGTGCCCCGATCCCTCACGGAACCGGGACTTCTATTAACTATGCTATACTCAACCCAATTCCAAACTCCGGGCATGAAATTTAGGGGAAAACGGACAGAGTTTCTCCTATATATAAAACTATCTGAAAACCTGCAAACAACAATTTACAACCACAAGACCATAATCCACAACCTCAATCCGTTTCATCCCTACAAGTATGCAAGTCAACTAGACAATAAAGTAAAATAATAGAAGTTATTATAAACCACTAGCACCTAACCATCACCCAAGACTAAAACTTTAATATTACATCTTAAGATAACACAAATACATACATGACCATAAGGTCTCAAATAGTATACAAGCATATCATGTACACATTCTTCCTTGTTCTACACACTGATAGAGCAGATAGGCCACACAGGTGGCAATCCCATTTCTAGCTTTTCCTGGGACATATTGAAAAGAGGAGTGTTGCTCAGCGAGGGAGGTGATGCAGCATACTGGGGAATGCTACATGATATGCAACAAAGATAGCCATATATACAACACAAAGTAACAAAACTAGATAGACAAGTATTTAACCACATATAAAAAGGATATGGTTCCACTTTATCTTCAATCACGAGTCACGAGCCAAGATCTTCAAGCAAGTGTCAGCAAAACCCTTATTCCTCTATAATATGGTACTCCGGATGTACTCCGATCCTATAACCCATATCTCTCGAGGTAGATCCGTATGCCCTAACGAGGTGAACCACGCCTCTGGGATAGGGGAGTATGCCTCAGCGAGAAAGGGACTGGTAAACCATGGTAGCCGATGGAGCACAGTAAGCTCAATACTGCCCGTGTTACTTGACACTACCATACCTGAAAAAGTTGCGCAACCCCGAATTAAGTCCATGAGAACCAAGATCATCAAATAACACATAAGATAGACGACAAAGTAGTACACCCTCACAATTAGTCACAATATGCATAAAGTCACGATATGAACATAAAGGAGACAAATAACATATTTTTTCCCCACAAACTCCTCAATTAGCTCAATTATACCTTAGACAAGCATATAAACACATAACAACACATCTACAAGCATTTATAAGAACCAAGGTAGTCATTTATCACTTTTCCCCTTTCTTTAACCATGTCATTCTTCTCTTATATGAAATTTAAAGTTCCAAAACTATAACCCAATCATTCTACATTCCTAAAAAAGCCAACAGCTACCTATCAAGGCCCTGAAATCCCTCTTTGGAGACAAAAGCCCGAGAAGGCCCCGAGTGGGTTTTAACTACACCTACCCTATTTGGACCCCAATTTTATGCAATGAAAGCACCAAAAGTGCTTCCATGTCCCAAGGATACCTAATCTAAAGTCCAAATGTGCCGGATTACGTTTCGTGAAAAATCCCCTTTTAAAAGTTAGCTAAATTCGCATTTTAACTCGATTTCGAGCAATTCAACCACACATGAGCTTCTAACTAGTTTCATTAATGTCTAGAGCACCTAAAGGAAGTATCAATTCACTCTAAATAACAAGTTATATAAAAACGCTAAATTTCATCACTATTTATCATCTTCTTTGTGCAAATCAAGCTTTCAACCATAGAGATTGTTATCAAGCTATAAAAGAGAGTTCTATAGGCTCTAGAGATTGTATATCAAGTATCAATAACAATTAACATAGCTATAATCAACAATTCAAGAATTTCAAACAATTGACATAAACTTAAAACATAAAAATTATGCAACTCCCTCACCAAATTAGAGATGTAGGAGCAAATGAGAAGATTTTTGATGGTTTGAAATCCTTTGGAAGAGTTTGGAAGATCAAATTGAGCAAAATTTGCAAGAAAAATACTATTCCCGTAATAGGGTTTTTTTGACTATTTTAAGGCATTTTTGACTTTTTTGAGTATTTTTGAGCATTTTTAGCTATTGTACGTATATGATAAATGATATATGGGTAGATCGGTTTAGTTGTGGGTTAAATTAATGCATATGGATCAAGTTTTATGCCAAATGGGTCAAGTATTCTAAGTGAAAAAATGCTGGAAAAATGCTGGAAAATTTCATTATTCATTATGTTCACTTACAAATTTTTTTCCGTTGATCCCGATATGCTATGCACGCAAACTCAATAGATGTATGCATCTAAATAGCAAGTATTAGGAACAAATATGAAATTCAGAAAAAGAAACATAAAATTTTTTATATTCGGGCTCGAGTTATTTAAACAATTAATGGGAAATAATGGAATCTAGCACTTAAATATAAAAGAATAAATTCTAATAATTATAATATTAAAATAGTTACCTTATTTAATTTTACTAAACTCTATTCACATGTATTTCGAAAATATAATAAATAGTACTATTAATGAATGAATTAAATTAAGTTATTCACTTAATCATAAATAAACTTTTAAAGTAACACATAAATATATGCAAATATGTATTGTATGCTATATGCTAGGTCTGGGTCGTCACAACCTCCAAATAATAATATTCCGGTGTGCTTAGTTCAACACTTTGTTCATTTCCTATCTCTTCGTTTTCCTCATCATCCACTTCAATTTTCTCCATCTTTTCACTCTCATTAATCTTAATTTGAATTGCCTCAACTATATATTCATCATTAGAAAAAAAATTAGCACGATTATGATAACTATTAATTAAATAAATAATTGGTCAATACAAAATGTAAAAATAATTTAAATCACTTACAATTAATCTCTCTTTCAAAACTATTGTGACCAAATATCCTAAATGTAAATGTTACCGGGTCTTTGAACCAAAAGTCTAGAAATTCTTTGGATTTGACAGAAATAGCCTTCGAAAACTTAATCCAACCTTTAGTAAAGTGATGCCTGTTATCTATTTTTTTGAATCTCACCCTCCATGATAGACTATTACATTCCAGTGTGAATATTGATGTTATGTGCTCGCGGTATTTCTTAAAAGTCAAAGTTAGCATACTTTATAACAATAATATATGTAATCTCGATTTAGCAGACAAAACAAAGTCCAAGTTTAATTAATTGATTATAATTAATATGAGATAAATTTATATAAACTTACATGCCTAGTTTTGGAAGGGACCTAAATTTATAAAAAATTACACACCTAGTTTTGGAAGGGACCATCATACACTTAAAAAAACATTGTAGAGTTTCCATAGTTGTAGCAGATTACCTTCATGAACAAAATTACTAGAATTAATAAACAGTTTTCTCAACCACAATAGTAATTAAAGTCTGCATACACGCCAACAATAAAAATTTTCAAGTCTACAATAATGCCTCCCCACAAAAATCAGTCACAAGTAGACTCAAGCATCACATAAGGCTTAAAAATTGTTCTTGTCATTCACTGCTTAGAGGTTTATTTATTCAGAATTGTTGCACGCATAATGGCTCCCCACAAAAATTAATCACAAGCAGACTCAAGTATTACATAAAGCCTAAAAACTATTATTGTCATTCACTGCTTAAAGGTCAATTAATTCATAATTGTTGCACGTATAATGCCTCCCCCACAACTCAGGCATCACATAAAGCCTAAAAATTGTTCTTATCATTCACTACTTAGAGGTCTATTTATTCAGAATTTGTTGCACGCATTCAAACGCCTTATCAAAAAAATCAATCACAAGCAGACTCAAGTATCACATAATCAATCGCAAGCAAACCGATCAACCACACACATGCACACACACACACACACACACAAACACGCACCGCAACACAGACATACATACACAAAATCAATCACAAGCATGCTCAAGCATTACAAATAGAAAAAAATAATAAATCAATCAATAAACAAAATACAAATGCGTGTCGCAGTATGTCTGGATATGTCTGTTGTGGTGAGTGTGTGTCGGTATGTCCAGGGGCGGACCTACCTTATATTCAGTGTAAGCAAAGGCTTACACTGAACAAAAATTATTATGGTTTAGTGGTTAGTGAAGTGCCTTTAAAATCCTTTGGTGCTACAGGTCACGGGTTCAAGTGCTTCAGAGTACTTCAGGTTGTGAATTTTTTATTTGCTTATTTTATTAGCTTGTAATGTATTTTTTTTTTTAAAAAAAACTTACTTACTTTCCCAAATCAAACCCAAACCCTTTTCTCTCCTAACACCTCTCTCTCCATTCGTCACCTTCAAAGTTTTTTTTTAAAAAAAACTTACTCACTTTCCCAAATCAAACCCAAATCCTTCTCTCTCCTAATACTTCTCTCTCCATTCGTCACCTTCAAAGCATTCCTTAACAGTTAGGTAAACCACTCTTTGCTTATTCTCCTTTTTTATTTTTCCATTTGTCAGCTTTTTTATATATATATTTTTTTAATTTTTTTACGAGCTTTACTATATATAGATATATATGTATTATTATTAATATAAAATTGATATACTGACAATGCTTGTCTGCTTGTTTGCTTCTTGATCTATTAATTTAGATATATATGTATTATTATTAATATAAAATTGATATACTGACAATGTTTGTCTGCTTCTTGATCTATTAATTTAGATATATATGTATTACGACTCTACGAGCTTCACTTATGAAATTGATATACAATGCTTGTCAGTTGTCTGCTTCTTGATCTATTAATTTAGATATATACGTATTACGAGCTTCACTTATGAAATTGATATACAATGTTTGTCAGTTGTCTGCTTCTTGATTTGTTAATTTAGACACAATTGACAATATATATCTTACTGTGTATATTACTGTAAATCAATGTGTATGTTACCATAGCCAAAGCTTTTGAGTCTTTTTTTAATAGGAGTGAACTCTTTTGATAGGCAATATTATTTGGTGTTCTATGTCCCTCTGTGTTCTTAAATTAATATTTTTTTTTGAAGATATCATGGATAAATTTTTAAAGAAGAGGTCAATTTTCGATAGAATGAGTAGTAAAGATAATGAACATCACAGTTCAAAACAACCTCGGATTGAGGTCAATGTAGAAGATCTACCTACAGTTCTTGGATTATGCCAAAAAATTACAAACTACCATCCTGATAATCAAGATAAAGTACAGAGATATTATTTACAAAAAGGGACCTTGTCAACCCCGTCATCATAATTTTTTCAAAGAATGTTTGGGAATAATGCTAGAAGATTTTGTTCCTTTTTGGTTTAATGAATTTGGTTGGTGGTTAGAATACAACATAGAGAAAGATATTCCATATTGTTTGCATTGTTATCTTTTTAGGACTGATGTTGGAAAACAGTTAGGTGGAGATGCATTTATTATAAATGGGTTTACTAATTGGAGTGTTAAAGCTAGACTTAATACTCATATTGGAGGTCCAAACAGTGCACATAACATTGCTTACAAGAGGAGTTAAGACTTGATGAAGCAAAGCTAACACATCGAAACTGCTATCTTGAAGCAATTCGATCAAGTTCGTAAAATATATCGATGTCGATTAACGGCTTCAATTACTTGTATTCGATATCTTTTGAAACAAGGATTACCTTTCCGTGGTCATGATGAATTTGAGGATTCTACTAATCAAGGTAATTTTCTTGAGCTTCTCAAGGTTCTTCCCGATAATAATGAAGCAATCAAAGAGTGTGTTTTGCAAAATACCCTTAAGAAGCCTCAGTTAACTGCTCCTAAGATTCAAAAAGACATTGTCAATGCTGCCGCAACTGAGACCATTAAAACAATTATAAATGATCTTGGAGATTAATATTTTGCTATTATTGTTGATAAGTCTCGTGATGTGTCAATCAAAGAAGAAATGGCCATTGCTTTGTGTTATATGAACCATAAAAGAAATATTGTTGAGTGTTTTCTTGGTATGGTACATGTAAGAGATACCACTGCATTATCTTTAAAAGGGGGAACCGATTTAGTATTTAACAAACATTGATTGAGTGTATCAAGGATTCGTGGACAAGGTTATGATGGTGCTAATAATATGCAAGGTGAATTTAATGGTCTTAAGAGTTTGATTTTGAAAGAAAATCCATCTGCGTTCTATATTCATTGCTTTGCTCATCAGTTGCAACTCACACTTGTTTATGTAGCAAAAACTCATGGTCAGGTGGCTTTATTTTTTGGCTTAATTGCTACTTTAATAAATAGTGTTGGAGGATCATGAAAGCGATATGACATTTTGCGTGAAAAACACATTGCTAGAGTTAAAGAAGGAATAGAAAATGGTGAAATTCAAAGTGGACGAGGTATAAATCAAGAAATTGGTCTAAAACGGAGTAGTGAAACTCGTTGGGATTCACATTATGGCAGTTTAATAAGTTTGACTCTAATGTATTCCTCAGTGATTGATGTGGTTGAGATTATCAAGGAAGATGGAGTGACTTCGGATCAAAGGGCGAAGCTATTCGCCATTTAGACTCCATACAAACATTTGATTTTGCATTTCTTTTACATTTGATGAAAAAGTGTTGGGAATTACAAATGAATTATCACAAGTATTGCAAAGGAAAGATCAAGAAATCATTAATGCCATGGGATTGGTTTGTATCTCAAAGGAACGTTTGCAACATCTGAGAGATGGTGGATGGGAATCTTTATTGAATGAAGTCTCTTTGTTTTGCTCAACTCATGATATTGACATTCCTAATACGGAAGAGATATTTTTATTGAAAGGGAGATCGCGGCGTAAAGTTCAAAATGTTACGAATTTACATCATTATCGCATTGATTTGTTTTATACGATTGTGGACAAGCAACTTCAAGAGCTTAATAACCGTTTCACTGAGTCAAATACTAGGTTTCTTCTTTGTTTGAGATGCTTGAATCTAGACAACTCATTTAATGCATTTGACAAGCACAAGTTGATTGAATTTGCTAAGTTTTATCCAAATGATTTTTCTCCCATGGATTTGGTAGTTCTTGAAAATCAGTTGGAGACATATATTCTTGATATGCGAAGAAGTGATAAATTCTCAGAGTTAAAAGGGACTGCTTGCCTTGCAGAGATGCTAGTGAAGACTGAAAAACATCGTGTTTATCAATTGGTTTATTTACTTCTTAAGCTGGCATTGACTTTACCAGTTGCTACAGCCATGGTAGAAAGAGCATTTTCAGCGATGAAAATTGTGAAGACTGAATTGCGGAATCGAATAGGAGATGATTGGATGAATGATTGTTTAGTCCCTTACATAGAAAGAGACGTATTTGAAGGTATCAACAATGAGTTGATTATTCAACACTTTCAAAAAATGCATTCACGCCGGGGATAATTATAAAAAGTACTTTTTGTATTGCTATACTTTATAGTTATTTTTCCATCTCTTTTGTATTTAAAATGTGTTTAATATGTATTTGTTTACGTTTATATAAGTTTACTTGAACCTTTAGTTATTCACTATATTCTTGTGGTGCATGCACTGACCCCCGAAATCTGGGTCCGCCACTGGGTATGTGTGTGTTGAGTGAGTTGTGTGTGAGCTTGCATGTTCTCGCTGGTGTGTGTGTAGGTTACGGTGTGTGTATGACTAAGTCTGTGTGTATGTGTTAGGTGAGTATGGTTTGTGTGTAGGACTTTTGGATGGTAAAAGAAGATAGAAATGAGAAAGATTAGAAAGGAAAAAAAATAAATAAGAAAAGACTATATTATCCTTCAGACGTTAAAAACAATGTGCCCAAGTTATTCAAAGGACTAAATTAGATAATTCTCAAATTTAAAAGACCAGTTTAAGAATTACCCAAAACCTCAAGCACTAAAATATCTTTTTTGCTTTTTTGCTTTTTTGCTTTTTTGTATATAAATATTCTCACAAAATCGACTCACAATAAACCAAGTGTACCGTGTTTGCTTAGAACCCGTAATGACTTGCCTGCACGCGTCACAAACCAAAAACACTGTGCACGATTCAGTTCAAAGTTGATCTTTGGGAGAACAAAAAAACATAACCATCAATAGACAGAACGCATCAAAACTAACAAAAACATGGGAGCTCTCACCAAGCTTATAGATGCTATACAGTTCATCTTCTTCCTCATAATTGCAGTTGCAGCTCCACTCATAGATGGACAAACAATTCTTCCATTGCACCTCTACCCACCATTCTTGGTTGATCTTAAGAGCTGGTATGCCAAAGAATATGGTGACTACTTGGTTTCTGAGAAGCCTCATTTCTTTGTTGGGGTTGTATGGCTTGAGCTTCTCTTCCAATGGCCTCTTGCTCTTGCTTGTCTTTATGGGCTTGTTGCTTCAAAGTCTTGGTTCAACACCACCTGCCTCATCTATGGTGCCTCCACTTTCAGTTCCATGGTACTAATATAGATCCTTTCTTTCTTTCCTTCCTTTTCTTTGTTTATTTTTCCTTTTTTCATATGATGGATGCTTCCGGGGGGCAGATCAAGGATTATTATTCAATGTTGGCTGAAATATCATAGTTGGGGCTAAATTGATTTTTCAGCGTGAAAATATCTTAAAAATATAAAGTCTCAACTTACTCCCTGATGTGATGGCTTAACTCTTGGTTTTAGTGAGGGCTAAAGCTCCCACGGGCTCATGAATAGCTTTGCCATTGGATGCTTGTTCTGTAACACAGTGTTTCTTTGGATTTCTAGCCTTTTAATTTATGGGTAATTTTAAATTTTCAGTCGAGTCGATAGGAAGATGGGGCAACACCAAATCCTGTTACTTTTCTTCGAATGGAATCTTAGCCCGCCTCACTTTCTTTCTTTACTGCATAAGGGCATAAGTGAAGTCAAGGGATTTCCGTCTAACTAGTGGCTGAGATTAAACGAGCTTTGTGATTCTGCATTGCTATAAGACATAATGTGTGTGGCTTACAACTTAGTGTTAAATTGATTAACAACTCAGGTTAATTATTTTGGCCAGTGAATTTGAGACTCGAGACATGTTACTAAGTCTATCACACTAGTCTCACTTGCTTTGCGGCCTAAAGTTTTGGGCTTGGGAATATTAATATAATGTAGTTCTGAAATGGATTTAGGCTTCTTGTTGATTTTTCATGGCCTGTTAGTAATTGATTGGTTGAGGTCGAATTGGCACTAGTTCCAGCGCTGTTTAAGACATTTATCTGATTTATAGATTGGAATGTATATATGACTTAGACAAGAGGAAAAGATAGATGCCTAATTGGCTCATGGTTATCTGGTAAATCGATTATAAGACTGACATTTTATGAGAAATCATGGTAGAGAAGGCTGTTCAATGAACAAATTTTGAGATCACCTTTTGTCTTAGAATCTTAGGCAGATGATTTTGAATGAATTCTTTGTTTGTACAAGGTTATCAAACAGAAAAACGATGAAAAAATAAACGAAAATTTGATGGCCTGATTCAGAAACTTTCAAGAATATACCTGACTGGTTTTTCTTCACTTTCAGTTTGTTAATTATAGATGGTTTTGTGCAAAAGATTGCATGACAAAACTGAAATTACTTGGCAAATTGATAATATTGTACTGCAAAATTACTATTTCTCTTGTCACAGTCTTTTGTTCCCTGTAATGGTGTAATAGAAGATGTTGATTTTGTTGATTATGTACTGGCAATGCTAATAGAAAGTTGTTATGTCAGTGCTCAGTTAGCAAGACTTATTGCTATGAACCGATGAGTAACATGGCAATTAGTTAAGTAGAAACATATAATTAGAAACAAAAAGCATTTCCCATTGTCACATGATCAGTGGGTTATTCAGGTTTGCCAAAAATTCTGAAATCATTTATATTCGCCCTAGTGAGCTCAAATGATCATTGAAAATAGGCTAACTTTACAGTAATTGTGCTGATGTATGCGAAATGTTAACCCTACAAAATAAATTTAGTGTTGCTCAGTATGTTAAGCTTCACTCTGTCAATGGACACATTGATTAGCAGCATTGAAGAAGGAAGACTAGCTGTCCTTTTTCTTCAATCAAACCAAGGGGCGAGAACTGGAGCAGTATAGTGGGTGGGGGAACTAGTTTCTGTCCCTCTAACAGAAATATTTAAATACTTCTAGAATCATCCCCGCTTCCTGAGTTGAAAGAAATAACTTAATGTCACTTCACCATAGGCATTAGTGTTTGAAACCACGTCCTTGCATTTTACTTTAGATCCTAGTCATTTTTGTCATCCCATTATGGGAAATAGATAGAGATTAGGATAAAAAGCTGCCAACAATTGCCTTTACGACAATAAATTGCTGTGAATGAATTTTGATTTGATTTTATTGGGAATAGGATCCATGCTGGACATACTTGTTTTCAATTTGGTTTTGGATGATTATGCCAAATGTGTCGGAGAAATTTCATTTTTTCCCTTCTAATTTGTCTGAAATTGAAGCAGTAGCTTCTCTTTTCTCTGGTTGAGAAGAGGAGGGCGAGCATGCAATAACTACAACAATTAATCTTTAGTAGTTCTGCAGTTAAAAGATGTGGTCGTTCACTGCAAAGTACTATTTCCTAATCTTGTTTCCATCTCATAGTTTAATGTTATTCTGAAAGAAGATTGGAGGAAGGGAGGGCAGGTGTGGGGAGTTAGGGGTTAACTGAAAGTTCTCTCAGTTTCTTTCTCTTCCTTGAACTGTCACCAAAATTTGAAAGACTGAATGGCCTTTGGTTGATGTAGTCGAGCGTTTCTTGATTTATGTAACTGTGGAGTTTGATCACTATATGCTATGTCTTTTCAAGTTGCTTTTATAGTTACTGGTTGAATTCGCCAGACGTTTTCTTATGCTGCAACATTTGAAATTTAATATGCTTAATTTGTTAAAGGGTGGCTCCTTGAGGCTAAGCTTCGGGAGACCTGTTATTTTCACATTAATGGTTGGTTTTCTGTCATCTCATGTCTCAAGTTAACATAAGTAGGTTGAGAAAGTTGCTTTACTCATAGTCGTTGAGCAAGGATATCTGCAGGCAGTTGCTGAAAAATTATTTCTGATCAGCATTCTGTTATATAAGAATAGAGTATCCATTGGCATCTAAAACCTTAATAATATACGCCACTTCAGTGAACTGATTGTCCTTTTTTTCATTATTAACTTGTACATGACGACATACTATCTATCATTACATTTTCGTTTGAGAAGGCAGGAAAATATTCCTCCAAAAGCAATCGGGAAGTTTGTAATTGTGTCTGCATAAGTTTCACTAGTCAGGCATACCGTTGAATGACATGATGCTAAGTTCCTCTATCTGAAAATGTGCAATTCAGAATGTTTGGCTTCTCAGCAATGATTTCTTATTGATGGAAAGAGCCAATCCTTTTACTGTTGTTCCATTATGAGCATGAAATTATAACAGGAGACAAGATATAGCAAGAGCAGATTAATCTTTTTATGTTCATTATTCTAATTAGTGTTATCAATTGCAGGCTGCCATACTAGCTGAACTTGTGGGATCTGAGCGGGCATCAGATAAGCTGCTAATGATGTACTTCCCATTCATGGGTTTTTCTGTTTTAGCCATTTTGCGTGGTCTGCTACCTCATTCTGGCAAGAGCACAGCAATCGGCAAAAGACCTGCATTGCATAGGAAAAAGAGGGCTTAAAATCTTTCAACTCAGTAATCAATTTGCGTCATCTGCTACCAAATTCCGGCAAGATTTGTTTTCCCTTTCTTTAATTTCTTTAAACAGCTCCATCCAATTTTGCAGTTCAGTGAGTAAGGTCTTGTGTACTTTTGAGGCCAACTTATGTTTTTGTTTCATAAATTTTTCTGGATTTCCTGCTCACTAATTGGAATTTTTTGGCATTATAAAATTTACAAAGTATTCATGTTCCTTAAGTTTCCACGAAAACAGACGTGGACAACGAATTTTAACGTTGGAACTTATTTTTGTCATCAAATAGTTACACAAAAGGAAAATATGCTGTCGCTAAGTAGCTACGAAAAAGTGATGGAAAAAGTTTTTTCAGACAAATTCTGAAGTCAATTCTTTGCTATTTAGCTAGGGAAATTTGGATTCCGTGGCTATTTCTCTCTTGATAATGAAACTTATCTCCCATTGCTTCCTTGGCAGACTTTGACTCGTGTTATTTTAAGGTCATATCTAGTTTTCAGAGTTTCTCGTTATTATTTGTTATCGCGACCCAAAAGGAAAGAGTACCGTAAGTGAATATAGTAAATTGCTTTGTAAAGTATCTAATTTCGAAGGACATATGGCTGACGATAAATTTCTGAAGTTATTTCTAATGAAGTATCTGTAAAGTTTTCGGGTTCTTTTATCAATGCTCAAAGTTCATTACCGGTTTGAAGCTTGACACACAAAAGAGAAAAAAAAAAAAAAAAAACGATTTAAAGGGAAAAACAAAGCAGTGATGAATTTGAGTATTAGAAAAAGTGAAGTTGTTAGGTAAATTTCGTTATGGGCGTCATGAATTTTTATGTACTGTTCTTTTATGTATTTCAATCAATTATTAATTTACATATTCGACGGGGTCTAAAATTAGTTGAAAAAAAATTATCATCTTATGAACTAAGCGAAATTAATATTTTAATACAAAATGTCCAAGTCAGAAACGGGATTCTTTTATAATCTAAACGAGATTATTACTTTATCGAATATTTATTTATTGAGATTCTGTTCTATGTCTCGTGAGTAATTTGAAAGAGCTTAGCAATTTTCTTCCTAGGTTGGTTCATGTTACCACTCGAGTTCGCATTCATACTAATTGTTGTAGTCGCAATAAATGGATCATGCCCATAGCTTGGGAATTGTGATTGCCATGACTATTAAGTGGGGTATCTGAGTTGTTGTTAGTTGGGTTTATCTTATAAACATTCATGAGTCTCATTTCTTTACTTTTAACACGTGTTGGAGTGAGGTTTACGATTTATGTCTTAGACGTTCAAGACGTTTTGAAAACTTTTCATGCTAATTGAGAAGGTAGAAGTTGCCCCGAACATTGGTCTTTTAGTTAGGGTTGTCCCCCAAAGAGGTGTTGTTGAATCTGTTTTCATGAGGGGAACGTACTTTGTGGTGCAATGTGCCTTTGTCGCATTTCCTACAGACAACACCAATTGACGATGCATGTGGAAGGTTGAGTTGCCTGCAAGATAGAAAAAAGTGAGTTGTGGTGCGTTTACGAAAGAAGCTCTAGTGCTCAAAGTTAGATAGGAAAATAAATTAGCTCGTCAATCCATTATGATATGAAGAGAATGAAGAATGTTTAAGGGATTTTTTTGATAGGGCCAACGTTCCTTTGGAGAGGGAGTAGATTCGCCTTTTATAGACAAGGGCGGATCTATTTAATGTTGAGGGGTACACATAAAATATTATTTTTTTGGTTTTTTTTTTAAAAAAATATTATATTGGACACTTTCGTTGTATGATAGCACACACTGACATTTTTCACCTCACGAGTGCACCTTTGAGTTTGGGTGTCTGAATCCGTCGATAATTGTCTAGTAAGATTTGAACAGGATTTGTCATGCACTAAATGCAAGAGAAGACGTTCTGGAGTTTACGCAAAAGCAGTACAGATCGATTAGAGATATGAGTGACTTTTGTAAATAAATCAACTATTTTTCTCAATAATTAATGCTTTGCTTGTGTAGAATTCAATAATCAGAACTTGATTCAATGCTTTTAATGGGGAGGTGTATTATCTTTTTCCACTTTTTGGCCTATTTAAAAAAGAAAGGATCCACTCGCGGTTTTGGAAATTGGTGACAGATTTGGATTTCGAGGTATGTACAGGCCCATATTCTTTATTATTATTTTTGGAAAGTTGCGATTTTATTACATTCAATTAATTCTTTGTAGGAAAAAAAAATTGTATGATATATTTGCATGAAGTAGTTGAGCAAAACTACTAAATAAATACACTAATCAATTTATAGGTAATATATTCTTTTACTAACCAATTTGCGGGGCGATTTGCATTTCGACAGCTCATATTTTCTCAAAAAATTGAATCACATGTTATTAAAATAATAATGTGAAAAGGATGCATTTAAAAATTTGGATAAACAAGAACCTCGTGTGTTGTAACATAATATTCTTTAATAGTTCTCGTTTATTAATTATAAGATTATACAGTGCACTTCTCTAGCTGATAACTACTCTTTTTTTCAAAAAAATATTTATGGAAAGTGGTCTTTACCACCAAAAGATCCTTAATTACTCTAAAAAACCTCTAATTAGTGAAGAAAAGAAAGTATAGTGATCTTTCCAGCTGAAGATTGTTCATTATCAGGTATATTAAGATAATTGAGGTTCTATCTTAAAAGCAATTAGCATCAAGTGGAGTAGTTCAGAATCGATGTGTGGAATATAACATACGCGAAAGATTAAACACAAGTGAACCTAATTTGAGATGGGTTGCACACAGATGAATTAAACTAGACCAAAGGCCTAGTTCTGATACCATGTTAAGATAACTGAGGTTTCATTCTAAAACCAATTGGTGTCAAGTGAAATAGTTCAAGATCTTATAAGGTAGCTTTAGAGTTTCTGATTTTTCAATGTGGAACAAATGTATATTTTAACAATATAGTCAACTCATATTTAATTCGTGCACCTCAACTCTGGAAGCTAAGTCCTTCGCTCTTTGGCATTCATGCCACTTTGCTAAGGACTTGGCATTTGACAACATTATCATTGAAAATGATACAATCGCAGTTCATCTAGCAATCACATTATGTGGTGTATTAGCAGACACAATCACTTATAGATAATATTAAGATTGCCATTGAGTTCAATTTTATTTGTTTTCAGTGTGTTAAGAGAACTGCAAACAAAGTTATAGATTGTGCTGCAAAAAATTGTGCTAGTGAAAATTTATCTTGTGATTGGGTGTCTAATATCTCCCCCTCCTTTACAGGAGCACTTGTACTCGGGTATCCAACCCGAGAGGGTTGGATGATTCTATTCTACAAATCTTTTTTCACCCGAAAAAAAAAAAAAAAAAAAACAGTCATCTTAAATCCCCTACTATCAAGAAACATAATAAACAAAAAGAGAGTTGCGAATTACTCAAAAAATAATTAAAATCTCATTTTACTCTTTTCAATTGTCTCAAATTGCTCTTCATGATATTAAAAGTTTCTTAATCTAGTTTTTTTTTTCCCTTACGTACAAAACTAATTGTTAGTAAGTTATGAGATGCTCACTCACACATACAAAAACAAAATTGGACGTTTAAGCAATTTTAAAGAACTAGTCTTAGGGCGTCCCCAATAGAGTAAAATACATTTTTTTTTTTTTTTTTGGCACTCCAACAACCCTTTTAAGGGGCTATCTAAAATTACAAACTCCTAAATTTAGTTTATGACTCTCTATTCAAATTAAAAACAATGATATAAAAAACTTATAAATTAAAAATGATATAATCATTGAAATAATATTTATATTATCAATGATAGGTGGAACATAATTATTAACAATTTTAAAAAATAAAAATAGCAAAAATAGAGTCTGCTATTTAGAGTGAAATTGAAATAAAAATTATCTAAATAAAGTGTGCTATTTAGAGTGTGCTTTTTGGTGGTGTTTTTCGGAGGTTTTCGGTGGATTATGCATTTACTACTTTTACGCTCGAACTCTGTCGTGTGGGCGATTTTTGGAGTCTTCAGCTGTGTGTTGCTTCCGACGGGGTAGTGTATCCCATAACTCACGCTTCAAGTTTGGTCTGGTGTTTCTGGTGACTAGGTTGGTTTGAGTTGTAATATTTTTGGGCCTCTGCTGTGTGTTTGTTAGCCGTTGATGATTTTGCCGACGATAATATTGTCTGTGCCGACGTCGCTGTTCACCGCTAGAATTAGGATTTGTGTTATTGGGTTTCGGGTTATAGGCCAGCCCCCTTTCATTTGTTTCAGTCGGTTAGAGTTTGGCTTCGATGTAGGTATGTGTCTGTATTTATTTCCTTCTCTTTAGGCTGTAGTACTTTGGCCCGTTTATAGCGAAAAAATGGACCTTTTGAACATTTTTGACGAGACAAAATGCAACTCACACGGGACAAAATATAGTAAGCAAGTAACCCTATTGGGTAAGAACATGACCCCACCAAGCCATATCATTACACTTTTTTCCAGACCAACATGAGAAGGTGCAATGTATTTCCATGCTGTCAGGTATTGCAGGTTAAGTGAACGAGCATTAGGTTACTTAGCTTAGGATATTTTCAATAGAAGATATTATTTATAAAAATTTATTATTTTTAATAATTTTTAAAGATTGGAATTTTAAATTTAAAGTCAAAATACATAAGACCCATACAATTTTAAATATTTGAGTTAAAATAGAGATTTAATTTATTTTTTTGGCTATAAATTTAGAGATCTAAAAAGTGATTAAGTCTCTATTTTAGTTAAAAAGTTAATAAAAGTAGTGCATCTTATCTATTTTGGCTCTAAATTTAAAGATTCGGATCTCTAAAATAGCCAAAAATAATAAATTTTTGTAAATAATCTCCACCATTGGAGATACTCTTCGATTTTGGATCTAAAGTATGGTTATAAATAGGTGGAGTAAGTAATTTAATATTGAGGAATTAAGATTTAAATAAATAAATAAAAACAAAATAAAGGGGGTGATAATTTTTTTTTAATGACACTACATAAATTTAAAAAAAAAAAAAAATCCCGGAGAGCCCGGGCCCCCACCACCCGTTGGCTATAAAGCGTTAATGCTGATGATATTTATAATCTTGCTAAAAATTACTATCCTCTTAATTTTACTAAACAAGAAAAATTTAATTTGAAGTTACAATTGAGACATTTTAAAATAGATAATCCTAAGCATTCGAAGCTACAAAATTTATCTTCTATTTCAGAGTTGTGTCAAAGATTAACAAATCAGGAAAAGCAAGGGCATGAGCGAGCATTTTAGCAATGAGAATTATAAAAACAAGGCTTTACAACAAAATGGAGAAAAACTTTATTGCTGACAATTTGGTTTTCTACAATTGAAAGAGAGATTGCTGAAGCATTTACAACGGATTCAATATTTGAATATATATATATTTTTTGTTAAAACAATAAAAATATTTCATTAAAGCTCAACTGTCAAAGGACATATACATTCAGAACTCAAAAATAACCAAAGTGATCACAAAAATGAACCTATACAAGTATATCTCCTAGACTCCAGTTCTTGCAAAGCTCAATATTAAGAACACTTCCACTAAATTTCACACCCCACCCCCCCGGCCCTCGTACTCATTTTTGTAAGTTCTTTGTTGCGCTCCTTCCAAATGTTATACACTGTGATACAAAAGAAAAAATGCAACAAGGTTAGTTCAAGGTCATCATCCCTTTGCCGTACCTCTTACTCCATTCCCCAATGTTGTCTCAATACTTGAATATTTTGTTTCATTCAAAAAATGCTGTGTACAATTTTCAGCTCAATATTTTTTTATTGTCTTGACAACATATCTAAATGATAGTTGAATGATATTTAACAAATTATTACATTTTTTTCTATGTTATTTTCTAATAAATTCTATAGTACAATTTCATGCTCTTTGGTATTATTATCAATTGTCTCAAATTGCTCTTCAAGATACAAAAGAGTGTCTCAGTCTTGTTTCCTTTTCCATGACAAAAAAAACAAAAAACAATAGTTTCACTTTTCCCGTGACATACTAAAAATAACTGTTGGAAAGTTCTTATCGGGTCACTCATGTACATAAAAACGCAAATGGACGTTTATGGTTGCTAATAGCATGAGAAAAGTGGATAGTATCAAAAGGTAATTTTAAAGAATTGAATTTAGGGTCTGTTTGACTTAATTTTTAAATGTTTAAAAATGTTTTTTATGGGTTTAGAAGTTGAAACTAACTTGTTTGACCTATTTATAAGATAACTTTTAGGTAAAAGCTGAAAATAAAAAAAACTAAAAAATAATAAAGTTCCAAATTGGAGCTTTTCGAAAAAAAGGCTTTTGCGAAACTGGTTTTACATAATGCGATTTTTTTTTTCTTCTTCAAATATACTCTTCCATATTTTTAAAAGGTGAACATTGCCCTAAAAAATTATAAATGCCTAACAATGCCTAATGATATGGGGTAATGAATCTACCAAGGATAAAATGGACATTTGATAGATGAAAGTTGTAGAACCCCGATCATGAGGTTATCTAATGGGTAAGGACTGGACCTTAGGACTTTTCCAATCGGTTCGTGTATATAGACGCCCGATCTCTAGGGATGTTCGACCTCTAGGGATGCCCAATTTTCAGGGAGACTCGATCTCCAAGGATACATGCTAAGCCTGTAAACCGCCTTAAAGATAATACACGTGGTACCATAGTCCATCCATGAGATTAGTATAAATATAAGTGCACGTATTCTAAGAAAGATAACTGCTATTTTATATATTTGATTTAATCATCCCGACTTCATTAACTGAAGTATCGAAGGGGTCTTCCGGGCACAACCCTGAGGTACCTTGTTTTGCAGATGAATTTTCAACAAAAAAGATAACACTGGATTCATACCTTAACCCAACATATGCCAAAAAGTCAATGACTTTTGTTCAACAACACTTTTAACTAAAACTCTACAACTAAAAAACTAAAATTTCACATACAGGCCAAACAGAGCCTTAGGCTCTAACAACGTGAAATACTTTCTTTTTTCACCCCAATAGCTTTCTAAAGAGGCTCCTTAAAATTGAGGAGTCCCTCACTTTGGTTTATAGACCCCTATTTAAAGTAAAAAGTAAAAATAATTAAATAAAGTTTTAGATTAAAATAGAATTATTGAAAAATCTCTAAATTAAAAAATAAATAAGAATTAACAATATTAATAATATTGTTAATACTATCAATGATCGTTGGAACATAGTTTTTAATATTTTAAAAATAAAAATAATTGATTAGTTAAAGCAGAAAGTATTGTTGAAGTAAAATTGAAAAAAAAATATTTTAAAATAAAGAGTGAAGAAGTTTACAGAAAAGTGATAAAATGATTTAATTGATTTGTAAATGATTACATTGCAGATATATATACTATTTTGCACGTAGTTATAAATGCTTTACAGTTGTCACTAAGCTAACTAGCTATGTTACATATTCTGTTACATATTGACTGCATATAACAAATATTACACATGTGCTAGACTAACTGTGAGACTATTATTGTACCCCATCATCCCCGTTCAAGCTGAGCTGAGGTAGAAACACACAGGGGAAGCTTGTTATAGAGATAGTTGAAGGTCTTCTTAGGTAGAGCCTTGGTCAGCAAGTCTGCAATCTGTTCTGTAGTGTTTATATAGGACAACTGCAATGATTTAGATATCACTTGTTCTCTAACAAAGTGGTAATTTATCTTGATGTGTTTGGCGCGACCATGGAAAATAGGATTTGATGCTAAGGCCATAGCAGAGGTGTTATCACAGTGAATAACAGGGGTGGGAACTAGCAACTGTAGATCATGAAGTAGATAGGTAAGCCACTTCATTTCTGCAGTAGTCTGAGCTAATGTTCTATACTCTACCTCTGTTGTTGACCTTGCAACTATAGGCTGCCTTTTAGAGTACCAAGAAATAAGGTTACGACCTAGGAAAATGGCATAGCCTATAGTGGATGTTCTATCATCTGACTTTGTGGCCCAATCTGAATCTGAATAAGCTTGTAGATGGAGAGGGCCTGGCTGAAAAAGAATGCCCAGATTTAAAGTACCCTTAATGTATCTCAAGGTTCTTTTGAGAGCTGAATAATAAGCAGTGGTAGGAGCATGCATGTACTGACACAAGGTGTTGACTGTAAATTGGATGTCAGACCTTGTGATGGTTAGATATTGCAAGGTTCCAACAATGCTTCTATAGTGTGTAGGGTTGGCATAAGGTGTAATGTCATGATTCTGAGAGTGTAAGGACTTGGAAAATGTAGGAGTATCTGCAGATTTGTAGTCTGAAAGCCCTGTTTTTTGTAGAATATCTTTGCCATAGTTTGTTTGATGAAGAAGAAGAGACTTATTGGTAGGACTGACTTCTATTCCAAGGAAAAAAGATAGGGAACCAAGTGTTTTCATGGCAAACTGAGTGTTCATAGTTGAAATAAGAGTTTGTATGGAAGGACGAGAAGACCTTGTGATGAATATCATCAACATAAACTAAGAGTAGAGTAATGTGAGTGGAAGTTAAGGAAATGTCTGACTGACTGCAAGTAAAATTTTGTGTTAGCAGAAAAGTTGAGAGTTTAGTACACCAAGCTCTAGGGGCTTGCTTTAAACCATATAGAAACTTATTGAGTTGACAGACATAAGAGGGGTATGAAGGATCTACAAAGCCTTGTGGCTATGTCATATACATTTTATCCTCTAAATCTCCATGGAGGAATGCATTTGACACATCCAATTGTTGTAGAGGCCAGTCATTGGGCAAGGCCAAGGAAAGAATGAGTCTGAGAGTTTGTTGCTTTACCACTGGACTAAAGGTCTTAGTGTAATTAATGCCTAGCCTTTGACTACTAATCTTGCTTTATACCTGGCTATTGACCCATCTGAGAGCCTTTTAATCCTATAAACCCATTTATATCCTATTGGTTGTCTAGTGGAAGGAGGAGTGACTAGAGTCCAAGTATGCTGTTGCAAGAGTGCTTGATATTCCTCTTGCATTGCTTGAACCCAATGAGTGTATTTTGAAGCTTCTTTGTAAGAGAGTGGTTCAATAGAAGGAGGAAACAACTTGTTTTTGATCTAGTCAACATAGGATATATTGACTGTGGTTCTAAGGCTAAGAATGATAGAGAAGATTTAGATGTTGGGGAATTAGTTGACTGATTAGAACTAGAGGGTGGTTGAGGTTCTGACTGAGTAAAAGATGAAGTGTGAATAGTAGACTGAGTAGGGGATAATAGTTGTTCTACAGACTAAGTGGAAGAGGAGGCACCTATAGTAGGAGTGCTATGAGGGACTTTATTTGGTCCTTGAATACTGTGTTGTGTAGTAGTGCTTTGTAAAGGAGAAAGATGCTGTGGATGAATTGAGGATAGTGACTGAGTAGGAGGAATAGATGCAGCTTGAGAACTAGGAGCTAATTGTGGAACCTGAGATACAAGTATTGGAGAGGATAAGAGTGGTGCAAAAGTAAAAAAGTTAGAGTTAGGAGTGGAGGATGGCCCTGACTGAGATTTGAAAGGGAAAACCTGCTCATTAAACCTGACATGTCTAGAAGTGTAGACTTTGTCAGTAGAGGGATCTAGACACTTGTATCCTTTAGTATGAGAACAATATCCTAAAAAGACACATGGTATGGATCTAAATTCCAGTTTATGAGAGGTATATGGCCTTAACCATGGATAACAGAGACAACCAAAAACTTTTAAGTAATTGTAGTCTGGCTGAGAATGGTAGAGAGCTTGAAATGGAGATTGGTTTTGGAGTTGTGAATGGGGTAGTCTGTTATTGAGAAAGTTGGTTGTAACCAAGGCATCTAACCAATATTTTGATGGCATAATTGAGTAGTGGAGAAGAGCTAGGGCAGTTTCTACTAGATGTTGATGTTTTCTCTATGCTTTTCCATTTTGTTAGGGAGTGTATGGACCGATTGTTTGGTGAATAGGGCCTTGACTTTGAAGTAGTTGACTGAACTAATTGTTAAGATATTCTCTACCATTGTTTGTCCTAAAGGTTTTTATGGTGGCATTGAATTGAGTTTTAATTAAAGTAGTAAAGCTTAAGAAAGTAGGATAAGTGTCTGACTTTGCTCTCAAAGGATAAAGCCAACAATACTTAGTAAATCATCAATGAATAAAAGGTAGTATCTATAGTTATGACAAAAAGAATAAAGGGAAGGACCCCATACATCTGAATGTACTAAATCAAAAGGAGTCATGGTAACATTGCTAGACAATGAAAATGGTAGTTTGTGTGATTTAACTATACTACAAGAACCACAATGAATAGTAGAAGTAAGAAGTTTTACATTTAGTAAAGAAGATAAAAGTTGTGTAGAAGGTTTAAAAGGATGCCTCAACTTTAGATGCTATTGCTCAGTTGAAGTGAGTGATGGTGAAGGTGTGGTGCAAGTGAAAACAGTACTTGCAGAAGATTGTGAAAGAGCAGAATGGAAGGGAATGGGATAAAGTCCTCTTTCACAGGGGGACTTGAACAAAGTCTTCTTGGTAGTATTGTCCATGATGATGACCTCCTTGGCATTAAACAAAAGGGTGCAGTCATTATCATAGGCAAGTTTAAAAACAGAGAGGAGATTTTTGGAAATCTGAGGAATATAAAATATGTTCTTTAAGGAAAAAGATGAACTAGGAGTAAGAATAGTACTAGTTCCAACTTGTTGGATGGGCATAGTACTGCCATTGCCAACTGAAACCTTTTCAGTGCCAAAGTAAGGCTGGGTAGTGGTGAGAGTGGAAGGATCATGTGTGACATGCACATTTGCTCTTGAGTTTAAGTACCACTGGGATTCAGCACGAGATTGGGGCCCAGTTGGTCAGCCATAGCCTGTTTATCCTCTTTAGGTTTAGAGTAGTTTGTGACATCTAGTCTGTGCCGACAGTCAATAGCAGAGTGGTTTGGTTTCCCACAGATTTGGCATAAAATCTTAGCTTCTGAAGTGTTGTATGCTCTCTGTGAGTTGTTAAAAGACTGAGAGTTGTTTCTACCACCTCTGCCATTTTTGCCACCTCTACCTTGGTTTTGATTTCTGCCTCTACCTCTAGAGGAATTAGAGTTTGTTGTGGTAGTGTAGAGAGCATTATGAACATCTGTGGTAGTAGAGGAACTAACTTTGACTGAGTTGAGAAACTGAATATGGAGCTCTTCTGTGAGCAGGAGACTGCTTAGTTTAGTGAGGGAAATATAATCTTTTCTGACCCTAAGAGAAGCCCTTAATGTCTCATATTCATGAGGAAGTCCTCTGAGAATTTGAATGATGAGATCTTCTTTAGGAACTTGAGCTCCAGCTAAAAAAAGGCTGTCTGTGACATATTTCACCTCATCCAAATAGGTTCTCATTGTTTTGGAACCTTTGTGGAGAGAGTAAAGTTGGACTTTCACTTGATATAGATGAGGTCTGCTCAGATTATTGAATCTGGCTGCCAATTCACTCCAAATTACAGGAGTAGTAGGTAAATGAAGAATATGAGGAAGAACAGAAGGAGTGATTGTGGCTATGAGACAAATTTTGAGGAGTTGATCCTTCAACATCCAGGCAATGTAAGCTGGATTGAGTGTTGAAGAAATAGAAGTTGTGAAAGAAGTTTTTGAGAAAAATTTGGAAGGACAAGGTTCAGCTCCATTGATGTGATCCAAGAGTTGATGAGCTTGAAGAACTATCTCCATCTGTGCTTTCCACATGAGATAGTTGGTGTTATCAAGTTGAATTCTGACCAGATTATGTAAGTTATGAGTCAGTGCCTTGAGTCCTTGTGGAATATCAACTTCAGAAGAAGCCATGGCTGAGAATTAGGGTTTTGAAGAATGAAAGAGAATACTGAAGCAGAAAGTGTGCAAAGTGAAGTTTTGTGTCTTGCAAGCTTTCGCAGAGTGTTTTAATGGTGAAATTGCAAGCTGTTACAGATATCTGTAATAGAGTTGCAATAATGATCTTCAAAGTATAGAGATATGCCTACTTGAAGATTAGAGAAGAAGAGATTTGAGGAAAGAAAGATGCGAAAGAGAGAATAGAAGCTTCTCAATGGAGCTTTAATGGAGGTTGAGAGTAGCTCCAATGGAGGTTGATGTTCTCCATTGGAGATCTTTCTTGAAAAATATTATTCTCAGGATCAAAATGCTCTGTGATACCATGAAGAAGTTTAAAGAAAAGTGATAAAATGATTTCATTGATTTGTAAATGATTACATTACAGATATATATACTATTCTGCAGGTAGTTACAAATGCTTTACAACTGTCATTTGGCTAACTAGCTTTACAAATGCTTTACAACTATCATTAGGCTAACTAGCTGTGTTACACATTGTGTTACATATTGATTGCATTTAACAGATATTACACATGTGCTAGACTAATTGTGAGACTATTATTGTACTCTATCAAAGAATACTATTAAAATAAAAATGAGATAAAAAATAACAAATTACCTATTTCACTCGTTATTATAAAGAAAAAAAAAAGAGACAGTTGTACTGGCATTATAGCCAAACAAATGTACCCTTTTGAACATAGTTCATGAGACAAACTGCAATTCACCCAAGTCAAAATATAGAAAGCAAATAGCCCAATTGGGAAAAAAACATGACCCCACCAAGCCAAATCATTACACTTTTCCCATACCAAAATGATAAGGTGCATTGTATTTGTTTACAAACAAGACGTATCAAAATCTTCATTTGATACTATTGTATATCAACACTTTCCACTAAATACTATTGTATATCAACACTTTCCACTAAAGGCACGTGGGATTGACACTGGATCCATGGTCACACGTATGAGTTTTCGCTTTAGTACATTGCATTTAGCTCCTTTTGGTTGTTCGGTTCCCTCTGCACTTTTTCCTCACCTTTTGCTGAATCATGATAAAGAAAGCTCACAGACTTCAAACTGCAGAAAGCTCACCACAAAATAATCAAATGTTGTAAAATCATTCATCTTTGAAGGTTAGACTATTTATCCTCTCTTATTTTTCTTGTTTTATTCAGATTTTTAGTTGTTTCTCGAAACATATGCATAACAAGAATTTCGTGCCCCTCGACCTTCCCTTTTATGAAATTTTGATGAGATGGGTATTTATTTCATTCTTGATGGTTTATCATGTAGTATGTTAACTGATCTTAGTAGAGGAAATTTGTTGGAATGCGTATTTGTGTGAGTGATTTTGTTTTCTTTATGCTAGTTAACTACTTAACTTCACATTTGCTTATATTAAGTTGAAATTCTTAAAATGGAAAATGGGTATTTTTGTATTAAAAGAGATTAATATTGTATCAAGTTAATATATGCATGATATGACTGTAGTGATGTATGGGGTCTATTATTGTGACGTCTCATGTTGGTGTGAGTTGATAGTGGTTTATAAGTTAGTGTTCTTGGTCTAAGAAATGACTCGGGTCAACCATTTTGGATCAGTGGATTGTCTTGATTGTGGGCTCAAAATTCTGGGCCGGGTTGTGACAATTATGTAGGATAATTACCATGTTATGTTAAGAATTTTCACATGATGATCAAAAGGGTGTGTACTTACAGTACGTGTAATCCTCTTTTTCAGTTAATTGAATCAACCATTTTGGATCAGTGGATTGTCTTGATTGTGGGCTCAAAATTCTGGGCCGGGTTGTGACAATTATGTAGGATAATTACCATGTTATGTTAAGAATTTTCACATGATGATCAAAAGGGTGTGTACTTACAGTATGTGTAATCCTCTTTTCAGTTAATTGAATGGATTTGATATTGGAAATTCTTGGCTGATCTTGAAGAATAAAATGTAAACGAGGGTTACTATTTTCAGATTGTTTAAGGTCAACCTGGTGATGATGGAGTCCTGTGACTGTATCGAGACTCACTGGCCTGCTGATGAGCTTCTCGTGAAATATCAGTACATTTCGGATTTCTTTATTGCGTTCGCGTACTTCTCTATTCCCTTGGAACTTATTTACTTTGTCCAGAAATCCGCATTCTTCCCGTACAGATGGGTGCTAATGCAGTTTGGTGCATTTATTGTTCTTTGTGGAGCGACCCATTTTATTAATTTGTGGACATTTGGTATGCACTCTAAAGCTGTTGCCGTGGTGATGACCATTTCGAAAATGGCTACGGCTGCTGTGTCATGTATTACAGCTCTGATGCTTGTTCACATTATACCTGATCTGCTTAGTGTAAAAACAAGGGAATTATTTTTGAAGAATAAGGCTGAAGAGCTTGATAGAGAGATGGGACTTATTATCAAACAAGAAGAAACTGGTAGGCATGTGAGAATGTTGACACATGAGATTAGGAGCACGCTTGATAGACATACGATATTGAGAACTACTCTTGTTGAGTTGGGCAGAACCTTGGATTTAGAAGAATGTGCTTTGTGGATGCCATCAAGAAGAGGTCCGCATTTAGAGCTCTCCCATACCTTGAGCAATTTGATGGCTGCTGGATCCACTGTGTCAATCAATCTTCCAGTAGTGAATGAAATCTTCAACAGCGCTGAAGCAGTACGGATTCCTCATACATCCCCACTGGCAAGGATCAAGACTCCCATCGGAAGAACTTATGTTCCGCCTGAAGTTGTTGCAGTTCGTGTACCTTTATTAACCGTTTCAAATTTCCATATCAATGCCTGGCCTGAACTCTCAGCTAAAAGTTATGCTGTGATGGTTCTGATTCTCCCTCCAAATGGTATCAGAAAATGGCGTGATCATGAATTAGAACTTGTGGAAGTTGTTGCCGATCAGGTTTCTATAGCAGTGTTCTCCTTTTCTATTGACTGTATATCCATTATCTGAATACATTATCTTGCTTTAGCAACATATATGCTTATTAGGCACTGGGCGCTTCCTATTGTTGAAGTCACACTTCCTAATTTGATTAATATGCTAGACTTCGAATCTTGCCAGTGTATCATTGCTAATATGTGGATATTTCATAAATCCAGCTTTCACCGCTTCCGAAGTATCGATTTATTGTTGTTGTTGATGTTGTTTAACTTATTGTTCTCATTATGTAATTTATTTTGGTTGGCATTAGTAGTTTAATTACTGATTGTGCTTGTACAATCATATTTTTTCTCAAAGGTTAAAAAAATATGAAGTTTTTGCTTTATTTATATGAAACATCAATATATACTCTTTTCATGTGTGTCTCTGTTCTATTGGTTTGTGCTGGTAAATGTGCTGCCAACATCAAACTTAAATTACCCTCCAAACTACTTTTACTTGAGCTATATGAAAATTCATAAGATGATCAGTTGACAGATCACAGATAATCCCCTTATCAAAGTTCTTTGTTGATTCATTGCAGTTTCTTCTTTCACGATTTTCCATGGGTAGCATGAAGTTGGTCTCTCTTTCTTTTATAAAATTTTACTATTCATATTTGGCAGAAGAATGTTTCTGTCAATTTTCCTTTTTCCCGTTTACGAAAAAATCTCTCTCACATTTCAAAGTAGAAAGCACATGACCACCTGCATGTCTTCTGCACTATATATTTCATATGAAGTAGATGTGTAGAGATGCTTGGCCTCAATCTTTGTTGAAACTGATATTCTGTTCCTTCCTGCTGTTGCCGTTTGACTGAGCTGTTGACAAGCTGGAATACGAGTAATTTTTCGTATGTTAATATAATTATTTACAGTTAAGAGAAAGGAAGCCTGGATCTATCCGGTTATTAGCTATTTGTAATGTGTTAAAGCCAAAAACCATAAAGAAATGGAGATAGGGAAAGCAACTGTAAGATAATGTTCAAACTGTCGGCAGATGATGATAAGTCTCTTGCTTCTTATTTCCTTTAAAAATTTTCACCTTGGTGGACAACATTATTTTGGTCAGTCATGTCTTTGAAACTTCTTCTTTTGAGATCCCTGTACAACACATCTGGAGAAACAGAAGCCCCCCCTTTTTTTTTTTTGGGTTAGGGGGTAGGGAGAATGGAGGTGTAAGGTCTGTGTAGTTTGTACTTGGTTTCTTCATAGCATTTTTCAGATAATTTGTGAAACTGTTGCTGAAGAAATCATACTCCTGGACCGTTAAAAGTGAAAGCAAGAGAAAGGAATATATAATACTCCTATATCATAACCTCCTGTCTCTCAACTCTTATGAAGAATGTTATCTACTCACGCTTTCTTGTTCCTAATGCCTCCAATAAAAATTGTCAGGCTTGCTTGTCTAATTCAAGTTGAAATTTATGATTTGTGACAAGAATGTGTTTTCTTATGCTAATACAACTCTGATCGTATGCTAGGTAGCTGTTGCTCTTTCTCATGCAGCAATTCTGGAAGAATCAATGCGAGCCCGTGATCAGCTAATGGAGCAGAACATTGCTTTAAATGTAGCACGGCAAGAAGCAGAGGTGGCTATTCGTGCTCGCAATGATTTTTTAGCTGTGATGAACCATGAAATGAGGACGCCTATGCATGCAATCATTGCTTTATGTTCACTGCTTCTAGAAACTAAACTGACTCCAGAAGAAAGGCTTATGATAGAGACTATACTGAAGAGTAGTAATCTTCTGGCAACACTTATCAATGATGTTCTAGATCTTTCCCGACTTGAGGATGGTAGCCTTGAACTTGATACTGGAGTATTCAATCTCCGTGGGCTGTTTGGAGAGGTAAATATAAGAAGAAACCAATCTACACTCTACTTGCATAGTTTTTCCTAAAAAGTTTAACTTGTGACATTTCTAGAGAAAGGCAGCATGAATATCATTGGTTTCCTATTAATTAATGTAGGTCATCGACTTAATAAGGCCCATTGCATCTGTAAAGAGGTTATCTATCACTTTGACTATGGCTCTTGATCTACCCATGCTTGCTGTTGGAGGCGAAAGACAGCTTATGCAAACTATATTACATATAGTGGGGAATGCTGTCAAGTTCACAAAGGAGGGTTATGTTTCAATTGAGGCTTCTGTTGCTAAACCAGAGTATCTCAGAGATCTGCGACCTCCTGAATACCATATTGTGTCAAGTACTGGCCATTTCTATCTGAGAGTGCAGGTAGAGTACTCAAATTTTCCTTTCACTCATCTAATTATAGAGTCTTAGCCGTTCTTCTGGAGTTATGAAGTTTATTGAATCTGTTTGCATGGTTTTCGAGTGATTTTATAATTAGTTTTCAGAGTACATTGATACTTGCATTATCTGGTCCCAGGTCAGTAGACAACAATTATGAAAAGGAAGAAGCCCTTAATACTCAAATTTCTACTTTGGTGACTTTTTTTGCTTTTTGTTTTTTCTTTTCTTTTGGCTATGATTTATGTTCGAGAATGCGAAATATGAAAAGATGAGCCCTAAATATTTGCTCTAATGTTGTTCAGGAAGACTGCCTGTACTAGGTGAAATGGATATATTTGCTTCACCGTTTTCCTTTTTCAGTTTTCTAATGTACCGCTTTTCCTCTCTTTTCTCGTGAGAGGAAAACGGATACCCTTTTTGGACATGGTCTTGCATGTTACCCCAGTTAGCATCAAGTAGATAGACGTGTATTACACCGAGACGAAATATGACTATTCTCTTTGTTGAACTCGTCTTATGCAGATTAAAGATTCTGGCTGTGGTATTATCCCACAAGATATCCCCCATCTCTTCAATAAATTTGCAGAGCCTCAAAGTGTATCAAATCGAAACAATTCTGGTGCAGGTCTGGGGCTTGCCATTTGCAAAAGGTATTTCTCGGAAAGTAACTCCATAATTTGACTTTAGTTTCATTGCATAACATTCTAATGCATATGTCTTGATGTGGGCAGTACTCGGAGATGTTGTTATACTTGCATAACTTTTTAAATTATTACTACTAAAAGTGACTTGTTATTTCTCCTGATAGTACAAAGTTGGTAGATGCGCCTTCACTTCTGTTGGATCTTTTTCTAGACTTCTCATTTTTTTTTTTTTTGGTCCAAATTACATTTAACATTAAAAGAATGGCTGCAGGTTTGTAAATCTTATGGGTGGTCATATTTGGATAGAAAGCGAGGGCCTGGGAAAAGGTTGTACAGTTACATTTATTGTCAAACTCGGCATCTGCAGCAACAATCCAAATGAATCAGCTACGCCGTCAGTAGTAGCACCAAGGGGTAGGAAAAATCAAGGTAGTGATGATCTTTTCATGTATAGACAGTTCAGCAGAGATGATGATGGAATGCTTTCGTCAGTTCAACGCTATCAAAGGAGTCTGTAGGTGGTAAAAAGAGAGAGGTGTTGTAGCTTATGTGATCCAGATAGTGTAAATAATTTGAGGCTTCAAAGGAGAAGAGGCTGCCGAGCGATTAGCAACTGGGAAGAAGATACTCATGCAGAAACACATCTGATCTCTGTACTGATTCTTAAAATCAGTTTCAAAATAACACATACAAAGCTGAGAAAGCTTTCTTCCCAGATTCAAATATGTAGAATATATTGGTTCAAAGTAATTTTCAATATGTTTGGATGCATGTTCCTTTTCCTCTTTTTCATATGTTACCATGCTTGATGTTTACTGTAGTGTAATCATACCTGATATTTTTATTCAGTCATTTTGTCCGAAGCTCTTCCTTTGGCACTAAAAGTATAGCACCAACTTAGCTTCCTATGATCGAAATTTAAGGTCTGCAAGTGAAATTAGTATTGTAATTTAAAAAATAATTACTTGGACATTAAATCTACTGGTCTCAGTGCAATAGGGGCAGCAGAACCCCCACTTAGTGGCAGATTTATGTGGTGACTAGGGGACGATTGTGCACGCCCTTAACTTGAAAAATAAAATTATATATATATATATATATATATATATATATATATATATATATATATATTTTGGTTTTTTTAAAATTATTATATTAGATATTTTATTTGTATGAGTATACATCTTGATCTCTCTTACTGTATAATTACACACTCTGATCTTGAGTGTTTGGGTCTGCCCTTGTCCCCTCTAGTAGTTACTAGCTTGCCATCAAACATCAAAATAAGCTTCCGTAAACCGAATGAGGAAATCACCCTTTGGGGAATGCCTAAGCCGGAAAGTTTCTATACTTCCTGACCAAAGAGTCTTTATACTTACTTACCTCCCATTGAAAAATTGACTTCTTTGTGAGAGGCACGGTCGCTCAAGAATAACCAAATAGTGTAAGACTGCAGAAGTGAACCTCACCGTACTCACATGATGTAGTACGTTGCCTTTACAACACTTAGCTCCCACATCAAGTTAGTGATTTACTTTGAATATAATTTTGCCAGTATTCTATAAGCGAGACCAATGTTATCGGCTTAAAAAATAATTACCTAGGTCTTAATTTTGCTAGTCCAAAATTGTTAATCCAAACCAACACTTATATTTACAACACTCACTTATAAACCACTTACCCATAATGTCTCCCACCAATTTGGAACATCGCAATATTTTGTCATACCTCAAGTTAGAACACCAAGCTTGCAAGCGAGATTAATATTGTAGGTTTAAGAAATAATTACTTAGGCCTCAAATCCATTGGACTAAAATGGTAAATCCAAGTTATTATTTAAGCTCATAATGTGTCTTACTAATATGTGACATGCCAATCAACGCCCAGACTTGATGTCTTTATCAAGGGCATAGCCATTAAGACAAAACAAGCTCTAAATATCATTTTATTATGCTCTAGGACTAAAATCTAAGCTTATAAAGTTCAACATTTCCCTCAAATTTTTTAAAAGCTCAACATTGTCCAACACATGCCAAACAATCAACAGGTTTTGTTCAACAACACTTTTAACCAAAACTCTACTACTAAAAACTCTACATCTCAAAAGTTAAAATTTCACAGGTAGGCTAAACTGAGTCTAAGACTAATTTATAAGTTCAATAAATAACTATTTGAGCCTCAAATTTAATAGTTCAAAATGGTTAACTACTTAATCTTTAACACCCCTCGTAAACTACTCACTTAAAATGTCTAGTAACAATGTGATACATGTGGTGGGAGACTTACATTTTTTGTTTTTCATTCTCTTTTCTACTTGATTTTTATCTTCACTAAAGGAGGTGGAAGTGTAATGCAATAATGAGTTCAAAGTGTTTTGGGGTTTTTGAGGGCAATTGGATGGTGTGTGAGGAAGCAGGTGGACGGTTGATGGTTTGAAATGTTATGAATTATTTTACGGCTCCATTTGTTTGCCGTAAAATAATTAATTGGTAAAAAATATTTTTTTTCTTGGAAAACATAATATTTTCTAGTGTTTGGTTATCATACTGAAAAATATTTTTCTGGTATTTGGATGTAATAGTGAAAAGTTGATTAA
The DNA here is from genome assembly GCA_037974665.1 of Ehretia macrophylla. NCBI lineage: Eukaryota > Viridiplantae > Streptophyta > Magnoliopsida > Boraginales > Ehretiaceae > Ehretia > Ehretia macrophylla. The sequence goes on from CM075768.1 coordinate 13,482,285, forward strand.
AACTATTAATTTATTAAATATTTTAAAAAATATTAATAATTAGTCATATTAATTAATTATTCAAAATTTATTTTATTAATTAATTAAATAAAATTATTAATTTATTAATAAATTCTATTAATAAATTCTTAAATAATTACTTAATAAAAATTTTAATTAATGAATAATAAATATATTCATAGATTAATAATAGTTGATCGATTAATTATATTAATTTATTAAATATGATTAATAATTAATTAATAGTTCATAAATAAATAAAAAATATTAAATTAATTAGTTATTTAATTAATTATTAATAATTAATTTTAAATATAATGTGATTATTAATTATTTTATTTATCAGTCATTAAATTAAAATTAATTAATTTTTTATTATCAAATAAATATTTTTATTATTAAATTATATAATTTTTCAATTAATAATTATTAGTTGGCAAAATTAGATAAATAATTAATTAATATTTACTAAATAAATAAAAATATTAAGTTAATCAAATAATTAAATAGTTCGTTAATTTATCTGTCATCGAATTAAAATTAATTATTATAAAAAAGTACTAAATATAATCTTATTAATTATGGGTAAAAATCATTTTAGTCCCTGAAGTTTGCTCTAAAGACCAAATTAGTCCCTTAGGTTTGCAAAAAGACCAAAGAGGTCCCTCCAATTAATTTTTATTAGTCAAATATTAATAGTCAAAGGGTTTACCGAGTTAAAAGACCATTATATCCTTAGGCAACATATATTATAAAAGAAAATTACGATAAAAGTTTAAATCAGTTTAAAAAACATAATTCACAACATTTGTGCAGGAAAAAAAAAACTAAAACTAAAAAATATTAATTCAAACATAAACAAATTAAATTCAGCAATATATCGTTAAAAAATGAACAATCATTATCGACATAATTAACAGCGAGGGTACCGGCCAGAAAAGATGATGAATCATGATTGTTCATTTTTTAACGATATATTACTAACTTTAATTTGTTTATGTTTGAACTGATATTTTTTAGTTTTTGTTTTTTTTTCCTACGCGAATTATGTGAATTATGTTTTTTTTAGACTGATTTAGACTTTTATTGTAATTTTCTTTTATAATATATGTTGTCTAAGGATATAATGGTATTTTAACTCAGTCAACCATTTGACTATTAATATTTGGCTAACAAAAATTAACTAGAGGGACCTTTTTGGTCTTTTTACAAACCTGAAGGACCAATTTGGTCTTTAAAGTAAACATCAAGGACTAAAATAATTTTGACCCTATTAATTATTAATTTATCAGTTATTAAATTAAAAATAATTATTTTTATATTATTAAATAAATAAATTTTTATTATTTAATTAATTAATTTTTATTATTTAAAATAATTAATTTTTATTTAATAATAATTAATTAAAAATGTGACGGGAGTGGGATGGGAGTTGGGTTGGGGTGGGTGAAGGTGGGGTAGAATGAGTTAAAAATATTTTTTTTCTTCCAAAGAATATAAAAATATTTTTCACTAATTTCAACTAAAAATTTTCTTTTGACTGATAAATATTTTTTAATTGATCAATTTTTCAGTGTTACCGAACATTAAAAAATCAAAAAAATATTTTCCAACGGCAAACGAACGGGGCCTTCATTTTACAAGCCTGGCCTCGCCAACCCTTAGCCCATGGAAAATGTAATTTACTCGGTCATGCGAACGCTTGTGATATGTTCTTTAGCAGGGCTTCCACCTTGTCAATCAATTGCTGTTACAGAAACTAAAAAAAAGTAAAATAATATAAGTAAAGTGTCGCACCCCAAATCTCATAACTATGGCAAGTCTCAATATGTGATTTGTAACATACTAAAAGACTGTAAACTTTAAGCCCACTATGCACATACCAAAAAATACCAATTAGAGTTATTAATGAGCAAGTATATAAGGTCTCAAAATAAAATGTTAATATTTAAATGAAGGTCAAATTTCAGAATATTATTAGTAAGAGATCAAGATTCTCAATTATTACATCCATAAACTAAACACGATAAATAAATACTCTAATCCAATACTAAACAATATTAAAAGCAATGTGACATGACAAGTCTTTCATAACCAAATCATACAAAATGCAGTAAGGATGATAGTTATTTGAAGAAGCTGAAACTAATAACAAGTGTCTCAACCTTCTTCAATTCCTGCCTCGAAGATGGTTTTGGACCTAATGCTATGTTTAAAAATGTTTTTCACACTTTCAATTGACTTTATATGTATTTAGTAAAAAACTACAATTTGTAATACTTATTTTTCTAAAATTACTTATTAAATTCCATAGTCAAATGGCCATAAAAATTTTAAAGTCGTTGTCAATTAGAGACAAGATTTTATTTTTATCGCAAATTGGCGACAAAATTTTAAATCCATTGCCAATTGGGCATGGAATTTGCATTTCCTTTTTTTTCTTTTTAACCAAAAAATAGTTATATTGGTTTCTTAGACTATATCACTTATTGTCTTTTTTTTTTTTTTTTCCTTTCCTATTGCTATTTGACCAAAATAGTTACATTTTGAGATTGTCATAATTGAAAAGCCGTTTAAATTTTCTTTCCATGTCATATTGTCTAATTGGTGACCGGCCAGTTTGCAAGAGCAAAACTTGCAACAGATGCGATCTATGTAGAGAAGAATGCTGAGCAATTACCATAGAGTCGACCTTAGCAGTAGGCTGGGCATGGGTAGCAGGGTGAAAATAAGGATGAACGTCAGGCAATTTAGTTATTTGTAAAATAATTTTTATTTTTGTAATATACATATTTTGTATGGTAAATACAAAATATAATAATATATTTTTTTATTTCTATTTAATAATATTTTTAATTAGAAATAAAGAAATACCTATATAAATATTAATAAGTAAATGAAAATAAAAAGGGTCAAGGATTTGGCTACAGTTTTATTTTTAATTGTCACTGTTTGTGATGGAATTGGTTATGGAAGTATCGGGCAGTGTTTTGTCACAATTCGTTCGTTGTTTTTTATTTGCTAATCAAGCAAAGTATCCTTTATAAAGCTCAAAAACAAGACATGTACAATGAACATGTCAAAACATTGACAGTCCTACAACGAACCAAAATGAAAACTGACATGCAAACTACATAAGCATATTCTCAAATTTTCAGTTCCTACAAATTTGCATGTTGAGAGCACTCCTACTGAATTTGTTACTACACCCAATCTTCAATAGAACCTTTTCCTCAACTCTCCTACTAATATCTTCTTCCGTGCTAAATTTATGCTAATGGATGCGTAGATTTCGTTCCCTCCAAATTGAGTACACCACAGAGCAAAAAATAAACGAAGCAAAGAAGCCTGCAACCCCTTACCCAAGTAGAACCTTTTAGTCCAATCATCAATATCCTCCCAAGCTTGGATAGATCGCACAATGCTAAGTTTATTAAGCCCATTCTCCAAAATCCTTTTGCTCATCCCACAATGAAGGAATAAGTACAATTCGTTCGTTGTTGTTCGTGAAAGAAGTGGTGATGATCAACGTTCTATCGCTAATTGGCAACGAAATGTTGTACGTCGCAAAAAGTGACAGATTGGTGACAGAAACATTATTATGCAACACCATGTTTTCTTACCCAACTTTTTGAAATGGATTTTCATAGCTAATTAAGTTTTGAGACAGACGTAGCCCGCGTCTATTTTTCTTGTAATGCATTTGTTTTTTTGCCAAACCCCAAAATATATTTCTCTTCTCTTCCTTTCTCTTTGCTTCTTTTCCTTCCATATCGAGTAATCAAATTGTGTTATTTCCCTCACATCATTGAGCAACCAAATGCTGCTATAAGTGGCTCAAAAATAAATTAACAGACAAAAACAATGACTATTCTTCTTGTTTGTCTTAATTGTTGGTCTAATAACGGTGATATATATATTGCATAATAATGATAATGTGGGTATATTTTTAAGCTATTTAAGATATTGTATCATTTGATTGGTCGATGATGAAAGGATAAAGAAAATAAGATAGGGGGGAGTGACTTCTCAAGAAAAAGAAGAAAATGGGAAGAAAGAGAAGAAAAAAGGAAAAGGAAAACCAAAGGAAGAGGAAAAGAAAATGAAAAGAGAAAAAAAGGAAAAGGAAATTACTAAAATTTTAGATAGCGATTACTACATTGGAATGAGGTTAAAAGTAGAATGACATTCCCAACTCTTTTTAAAATTCTCATACTTGATATGAATGAATAAACTTGGGAATCTCATTTCCAAGGTAATCTCATTCTCGCGTACATGGAAATAACCATTCCATAACAAACAAATGGAATTAACCCATTCCTATGTGTTTAGGAATAAACTTTACTACCATATCCCCATATATATAACATAACTTTTATATATAGTTTGTTTTACAATAATAATAATAATTAAAAAATATAATAATAATAATAAAAATAAAAATAAAAATAATAATAATAATAATAATAATGATGATAATAATAATAATAAAATAAAAATAAAAATAAAAGTAAAATAATAATAATAATAATAATAATAATAATAATAATAATAAAAAAAAATAATTAATAAAAAAATAATAATAATAATAACAACAACAACAATTATTATTATTATTATTATTATTATTATTATTATTATTATTATTATTATTATTATTATTATTTATTATTGTCATTATTATTATCATTATCATTATTATATTGGTATTATTATTATTTTATTTTTGTCTTTACTTTTGTTGTTATTATTATTATTATTATTATTATTATTATTATTATTATTGTTTTAATCAATATTATTATTTTTTATTTTTATTGTTATTATTATTTTCTTTTTATTTATTTATTATTATTATTATTGTTATATTATTTATTGTTGTTGTTGTTATTATTATTATCAATATTATTTAGGGTAAATGACCTATTAGGTCTCTTATCTTTTTCGCTGTTGTCTAGTTAGTCCTTCATCTTTCAAATGACCATATGTCAATTCTTCATCTTTTCAATTTGTGCCACCATCAGTCCTTCCGCCAAAAAACTAACGATTTACTCACATGCATGGCACATGACGATTTTTAGCAAGGGCATTAACATCTTTTGGGGGTAGTCAGCATATTTCCTTTTCATATTAGCATCAACCCAATTTGAAACCCAAATCCCTAAAACCAATTTCCTAAATCCCTAAAACCCAAATTCCCAAAATCCCCCAAATTCCTACATCCCCAACTCCTTCTTTTCCACATTCTCTCATTTGTTGCTATTGCATTCTAAGGTCGATTCGCCATTCCTGTTGTCACCGAGGTATTGCACAATTCTTGTCATATGCAAAATACAACTCGTCGCATGAATAGTGTTCTCCATAAGCATAATTTTTACCACACTAAGTTATTTTGATATTAATTAACTTGATTATGTATTCATTTCAGTCTATATATCATAACCATCTATATGTTAGCTTCACACACGTTGCATGTGTCTCCAAGCTAGTCACCATGGCATATCAGTGTTATTACGGAAAACAAGGCAAATTTATCACCTCTTGGACTGACTTCAATCCCAGGAGAAGGTTTGTACGTTGCAAAGGTTACTTTGATGGTAAAGGCTGTGGTTATTTTGATTGGGTTGATCCTCCAATTTGTGAAATGAGTAAAAAAATTATTCCCGGTTTGCTAAGAGCGATGAATAGGAAAGATGCCGAATTGCAAGAATTGCACGAACAACATGAAGTTGAGAGAAAGAGATTGAAGAAGTGCTTCTGGTGGCTGATCTTGTGCATTTGTTTCATTGCAATACTGATAAAAATGTTATATAGGAGATGTAGATGTTGATTAATGTTGATGAAGACTAGGTTTATTTAGTAGGTTTTGATGTGTTGTTGTATAATAGTAGCTTAATCTGTGTGCACCAATGCAGTTGTTGAGTCTAAAAAATCGACAAATTTTGTGAATTCTAACATGAATTTTGGTGCTTTATTATGTAATGTGTATTCAATATGTATGCTAAAGAGAATTACATCTATGCTTGACTTCATCCTCCAATCTGTATTGTTTTGTCTTAAAAATAGTCATGTTCACATTCAATGGTTAAACAACCTATTAAAAAGTCCACTTGACATTTAAATATCTGCAAAAATAGTCCTATGCTCATTCAATATTTAAACAACCTGTTATCGCAAACACAAACTTATATATACTACCAGTAACAAGAATCACAATCCAAATCAAAAGGATTAATATAAAGTACATAGTCATTTCTATCGCAAACTCAAAATGTAAATTGTTCGGCAACCCAAAATGAAAGCCATCACATAGACAAAGTACTAGAACACAAAGTACTAGAACACAGAGTATTACAACACAAGCCAATTCACATACCCAAAGTACTACAACACAAAGTAAATTAAGACACATAAATTGTTTGCCAATACACCTAAACATAACTTCTACTCATCCATTCTTATTGTCAATGGAGTCCAAACTTGGTCCTTTGATGATTTTTGTTTTCTTGGTCGGAGTTGAACTTATAGCAGGTTTGTTAGTACTACTAGAACTTTCAGCAAGCAAGGACTTGAGGCTCACACATGTATTCCCTTTCCATGTACTTGCACTTGGCTTGATCATAGATGATCCAATCTTCACCGATTTCTCACAAGTATTTGGTGTTGGTGCCTTGACATGCAAACCCGCTCCCGTTGGTATGAATGGTGGTTTTTTGGGTACTTCAGTAACCTACAAAAAAACAATGTAAGTGTCAAGAGTGGAATTTGAAGGATTGTGTTAATACCTTTTCTTTGGACTTTGAATGTGTAGAAGTGGACTTAGGAAGTCCAAAGGTGCTTGCTTTCCTCTTCCTTACACTATCTGCAACCTTTGAAGGACACTTTCTCACATCATGACCTTGCTTCAAGCATACGCTAAACATTACTTTTCTCATAGACAGTTTCTCTACATTTCTTGGCATGCGAGGATTAGTCACAACACTTCTACTATCTGTATTCAATGCATCCACATTTACTTGACTACTATCAGCATCTATATGCACATCAGTATTGTTAGTAGTGACATTAACATTGCTGTTAGTCTCTACTGTGATCCCCACATCACTGTATACTGATGCCACATTGACTTGGCTGGATTTTGCTACCACTTGAACCTCTTTACTAGTGACATTGACTTGCACACTGCTAGCATTAGTAGAGTTGATATCATCACTAATGTCAGTTGATTGTACTTGATTCTCTTGCATTCTTGAGCATTTTCTCTTGTTATGACCCTCTTCACCACATGATGAACATCGACCTCGCAATCCCTTTCTGCCAAGTGTTCCAGTTTTTGAACTTGCACTTATTTGAGGTCTCCTTGTTGATGTAGTTGATTGGACTTCATCTGGCTCTTTCCTTCTAATTTTTCTTGGTCTCCCAGGTAGCTTAATTTTTTTTGGTGGATGAATTGGAGGATTTTCTGAAACCGGCCACAAATCAGGACCATTTATCAGGTAAATGACGGGCTCATAAGCTCTCATATAAGCTTCCTTACTGTAGCATTCATGCACAAAATCTTCAGGGTCACATCCAGCGTGTAACATTGCACTGATTGCATATACACAAGGAATTCCAGTTAGTTCCCACTTTCTATAAGTACAAACTTTGAGATCAAGATCAACAGTTTATTGGTTTATCCCGAGGGACCTAATCTGAAATTTTTTGTCCCCGCAGAAGGTTGCATTCCAAGGTCCACCGTGAAGCCTTCTTTTTTGGATAAGCTTGCTTATATTTGGACAAATCTTCTTACTGTATCTTATCATCCGATCTCTTTTAACTTGCATTTTCGTCATCAAATACAACCTGATCTTCTCTAACATTATCAAAATAGGTTTATCCCTAGCATGCATGATGGCAACATTGAAACTTTCACATACATTGTTCAACAACATATCATATTTACTACCTGTATGAAAATGAGACCTAGTCCAAAAGCTGGGACATTCATTTGACAACCATTGAAATGCCTTGTCATCTGTATCCTTCACTTCTGCCATAACTGCATTAAACTATTGGACTAATGTTGCTCTTGCAGTATTCCACATTAAATCCTTCAATTTAAGCCCCTTATGCAACTTTTTGAAGTTGTTATACAAATGCCTCACACAATGCCTGTGTTCAACATCAGGTAGTATCTCTGCAATAGTAGGTCCAAGTCCCTACAAGAAAGTATACAAACATTGTGATTTACGAACATATTGCATACATAATGAAAAGAAAGGTTATGAGAGAATATATCTTCTGCTTATCCGTGATAATAACCCTATTCTCTTGATCAGTAATTTCCAAATCTTGTACCAACAACCCAATAAACCAACTCCAAGTGCTCTTATCGTCAGTTTTTACAAGAGCATATGCTACAGGATAGATGCAATTGTTAGCATTTGTGCCAATAACGCATAATAAAATCCCATGATGAGGTCCTTTAAGATGATAACCATCTAGACCAATAACTGGTCTACATCCCTATAAAAAACCTGTCTTACAAGCTTCAAGACAAACATAAAACCTCAGAAATATTTCTTCCCCAGTTTCCTCATCCACTGTAGTTTCTATACCCACAGTTGTACCAGAATTTGTTCTCTTGATCTCCTCACAATAGTCCTATAGTCTCTTGTATTAATCTGCGAATTGACCCTCGATAAATTTTTTAACATAATCAAATGTCCTATAGACAGTCCGTCTTGACACATTTACTTGGAAATCATTGTGCACCTTAGTTTGAAAATCACTTGCATCCTAGTGCGTAGTCATTCTTAAATAATCCAAGTATCGAGCACCCAACTCTTTAAAAGTTAAGTGCTTGTGATCAAAATCAGTACCACAATTGTGAACATTGGTCAAGCTTCTTATTTGAAAGGTGTCACTCTCTTTCACATATATTGCATTTATGAACCACTCCCATGACCTTCCATCACACTTAGCCCAAACTCTAGTTTTGTCATTTTTCACGAACTTCACACTCTTGCGATATTTCACTCTATGTGCCTTGATAACAAGTCAAAGCTCTTCAACATTTGTGAATATCATACCTAATACAAATTGAGGATCTTCCATATCCACTTGTCTTCTAAATCTTTCAAACCTCTCATGCTTTTTCCCATCCTCATCCACATCACCATCTGAATACCAACTATGTAAGCTGTTATCACTTAAGTCCTCAGAAGAACCTTCCTCCAGTGGTATATTACCAAAATGTTCAACTGGAACTGAATCTTCTAGTTTCTCATATAGTTTGAAAACACTAGCCCATTCAACTTCATGATCTATATTTTCATCAAACAATTTGTCATCGTCATCATCATTTAAGTCATTATCACTATCATGAAAACTAGACCCACTACTATCATTGTCAGATGTATGACTGTCATGTCCATCAATGTTAACAATCTCATCAACTGCACTCACATTTCTTTTGCCTTTATCCTTTATTAGTCCAATTCTCTTAACTTCTGATTTGCTCCGTTTACTTGGTGTACTTTGTGTACTTGGTGTAGGGTTATCCGGATAACCCAAGGGTACAAAACTAAGGTATGGTTCCTCAGGTTCCTTCAAATCACCAACAACATCTCCAGCATTAATATTTCCACCAACACATGACTCAACTTGACTGGGTAATGTCAACTGCAATACTTTATGATCCCCAATTACAAACAAGTCTATGCATTTTTCATCAATTGAAGTTGCTAGTGCCCTCATATCCAACACATCTTTCTCTATCATCAACAACTACAAGTCATTGTTTAAATTCATACTAGGTTTCCTATAACAAAATCCTGAGTGACTCTCATATCCCAATTCCTTAGCAATACTATCCAATACAATCAATGACATACTATCGTAGTTATGTGAATCAACAAATTTAATGCTACCTCCGACATACAACTTAGTTCCACCAACATCCTTAAAATCACCACCGAAATGAACCTTCAACCAAAAAATATCTACAAAAACATACAACATATATACCCAACAATAAAGAATCTGAAACCGAAAAAATATTTGAAACAAGTAATTAACAACCACATTTAATGGGTATATCTCTTTGATAAAGAGATGCATTTGTTCTCATGTTGTTCATTAAAATGAAAAATACACAACTCTTTGCAAATACTTCACATCTATAAGCAGTTCACATGGGCTTGTTTGACACCCGTCAAGTCATTCTCCATTAATTCACTTCATAAAGTAAAAGAGTGATTCTCATGTATAAGTTAAAATAACAATAAAAAACAATTTTACAAGAAAAAAGCAAAGCATACCAACATAAAGAGTAAATAAGTCTTGGTTTTAATTAATACAACCGGTACATTTTCATAATCACTTATAAACTATGTGTTTATTCGTCTATTTACACAACAAAATGATATTTATGTCTACATTGGCTTGCTAGTTATACTTGACTAATGATTGCATTTTTTATGATTAATGATGGACTAGTGGTGGACAAATGTTTCTTTTTTGTCAAATAACACTCACTACCGAAACACTACATGCTTACATATAAAGTAATATAATACTTTTAATTCATAGAAGTCACATTATTGGTAGGAATGAAATAGATGAAAACCTAAGCTATTATACACTGCTAATTGCACTGCCGAAACCCTAGGTCATTGAAACCCAATTTTTAATTCATTTGTAGCCAAATTGAAACCCTAAGTCTATGCATTTTTTATTAATTTCATTTGCTAGTGCCCTAAAATTGATGAAAAATTGAAGTTTTTGCAGCCAATGTGAACAGAGTGAAGTTGCAGCTATTTACTTGTTACCATCGCAATTTTGCAGCGAGAAGAAGATTTGCAGCGAGAAGATGATTTTGCCGGCGTGTAGTGTGAGACCTCGTACCGAGCCAGTATAGAGTCCATGTGCATTTTATAACATTTCATATAATTTAGCATCATTTAATATGCATTTATATCAATTAATGTATATTTATATAATTTAACGTGCATTTGTCTCGATTTACATGCATTGCATTGGTTAACGTGCATTTAGGTAATTAATTTAGCGTAGCTAGTAATTATAACCTATCCAATTCAATAGCTAGTTAGAGTAATTAAACTAAAATTAAAACAATTAGAATTAACACTAGGATAACTAACTAGTAAAACACAATCTAGTTGGAGGGCACTCTCGTCATTAGGCAATTTAGATATTATAACTCAACACACACTACACCATATACACACACAAAAATACTATAACACACAAACACACTCCAATACACACTCATCTACACAACTCAACACATCAGACATACACACACCCACACGACACACACACAACACACACTCAGATTTTCAACCATAGAAAAGAGAGAAAGAAGAAAGAAAAGGGAAGGAGAAGGAAGAGGGGAGGCATTTTAAGTTATTTTCAAGCTTCCTAGCACTATTTCTTGCATTCAATCACAAAGCTAAGGTGAGGGTTTAAATTGTTTTCTAAATGTTTTTAAGCTCATGAGTATGTGTGTATATGTGTATGCTTAGTCTTGCATGCTTAGAAGCCAAGAACACATGTTTGAACATTTTTGGAAAATCCCGGGTAGCCAAGAACACATGTTTAAATTTGGAGGGTCACTAGATTTTTCAGTTTTAAACATATATTTTAGAAATAGGCTAAGGCTAATTTTGACTTTAAGACCCCAAAAAATGGCAAAAATTGTAAGTCGTTCTGGATAGGTACTGGTACTGGACAGTTTTTGTGCAATCTTACGGAAATAGTCATAACTTTTAGATATTAAGTAGAAATTGAGTGAAATTTACGGCCAGAGTTAAAGAATTCATAGATCTTTGATTCGATATATGATTCACTAAATTCTAAGATCATTTGCTAGGGTAACTGAATGAAGAAAATCAGGTCATTTTATGAAGAACTATGTTGGTGATTATTAGTAACTTTGTTTTGAAGTATATTATGTGTTTATATTACGTAGATCAGGACTATATGATTGAAATAAGAACTGGACATAGATTTAAGTGGTTGATTTTGTATGTTTTAAATAGATTTTATGAATAAATGTTAATAGATCTTGCATAGGAACTTGATTATGAAGCCCTATACAACTTGTATGCCTTGTAGTTGCCTATTTCATGTTTTAGATTGGTTTGTCTGATGATTTCTAAGGATATAGCAGGCTGTCCAGATTTATTATGATATATATATGTATGATTTGAGATGATATTGAGGTTACATGTTGATTAATCTTGTAGTTAGAGAAATATATAAAGCCCTTGTTGATTATTCACTTAAATGGTGTTGAATGATGAATTTACATGGCTTGATTGGTGGATTTACTCGATCGGATTTTTGATAGATTCGCGCAATGTTTTTTCGAAGGCTATATCTCACTCAATTCAACTCTAAATTGAGTTCCGTTTGATTTTAGAGTTATCTAAATTCAATAAACTTCGATTCTATACCAAAATCAAATTAATTGGAGTTTAGAAACATAGGCAAATTTACCTCCTAAGTTAGGATAATGTAGGAGTATTGGATTTGTTGGTGTGTTTAGTGTGTGATATTGGTAGATGATATTGTTTGAGTGGTTAACTTGCAAATTCTTATTATTATGTGCTAATACTAAATGAGCTTACAAGCTAGATATTGTGTGTGTTATATGTCCATACGAGTGTATGATAAATGCTTGACACGTTACATGATACGAAATATAGAATGTACTCGAATATGCTATATGAATGACTAAACTTCCTAGCTTATGTAGATGTATATGAATTGTAAATGCGCGTGTCAGTTGCAACCATTAATGAATGCGGTAGCAACGAGACCTCCAGGCAGCGACGGGCTCGCCGGTATATCTCGCCTACCGAGGTAGTAACGAGACCTCCAGTCAGAGGTAGGGCTTACTGGTATATCTCGCCTACCAAATGTTATCATCCCTTCTAATTCAAGACTCATTGATCATCTTACGGGTCGGGACCCAGTGATATCTTGGAAGAGCTAGATTGTTAAATGTTACTAAAGCTTGATTGTATATCTTGTAACCATTATTATTAGAGAAAGTGACGGGACCTCCAAGTTTGCGGGTATATCTCAACCCTCTCATTGTTGATTGAAGGCTTGTGTTAAGGATAGTTTGCGTGGTTAGATGCATGACATGATTTATCAAACTGATTACGAAAAGATAAAATCTTTGTGAAAACCCTTCATTGTTTTCCTCCTCACTGAGCTATACGCAAGGATCTAGCTCACCCCTCTTTTTAACAATTTCAGGTGACAATTAGCCCGAGCAAGCTCCTATGTGGTTGCAAGCTATATTGATGTGTTGTGATGGATTTCTGTTCTAGTTGGTCTACATGCTTGCTTGCGGAGTTTTAGCTTATTGTTATAACAAGTTATTTTTGTAAATTGATCAAGCATTATTTTGTAATATTATTTTGGTAAATTAGATACCTAGCTAGGTTTGATCTTTATTCTTTTGAGACTTATAGCTAGGATGATGAACAGATGGTTCTTGGGTTGGTTATTATGTAACAGGGTGATGTAATCCTTTAAGGCCGATAGTTTGGGAGAATTTTGAAAGTCTTTGGAAACTTCTTGTGGCGTTTTTAAATTGTTATTCACAGGTTTTAAAGCTTTCAGGTTGTTAATCTCAGAGATAAGAGTTACGAACGTCATGTTTCGGCCTTAGCCTAGTGATGGGTCGGGGTTGGGGCGTGACATGTAGAGTTGCAACCACTTTATTGATTTTTCAGCAAGAAGAAGAGTTGCAGCGAAAAGTTGAAGTTTTTGCAGCAATGTTAGGGTTATCGGGTTTGATAATAGAATTGGGGATTTTAGTATTATGTAGTCAATTGCTTGCAAAAAGATGATTTTGTCCCCAAAAGATGTTAATGCCCTTGCTAAAAATCCTCATGTGCTATGCATGTGACTAAACCGATAGTTTTTTGACGGAAGAACTGACGGTGACACAAGTTGAAAAGATGAAGGACTGATATATGGTCGTTTGAAAGATGAAGAACTAACTAGACAATAACGAAAAAGATAAGGGACCTAATAGGTCATTTACCCTAATTATTATGTTGGACCACTTCTTCCTAGATTGGAGTTATTTTCCCTTCAAAATTTGCGTCACCAATATTGCGATAAGAGATCACATTAAATTCCTTGCCCTTGTCACTGTAGTACTTGTGACTAAGATTCCATTTAATGATCATATATTCAGGGGCGAAATCAGGATTTTAAAATTTGAAGGGCCAAGATTCAAATAAAAATATTCATGACAAGGGAAAAAAATAGGGGGAAAGGGATGGAGGGGAGGGGGAGAGGGCATCGTTAATTTATTTTTAACGATACTATATATATTTTTTTCATGACAATAATTTTTTTTAACGATACTAGATAAACTATTTTGAAAAAAAAAATCTTGGGGGACCCGGGCCTGCAGCCTACATATGTTTGAATAATTTTTTTGCCATTAACTTTACTTTAAATTAAATTAGGTATATCAAAGATCAGGTTTAGTATCAAATAATATTATGATAGATGATTTAACGATGGTAAGTTATTCATGTAATTATATACAGTTATAGTAAAATAATGTGAACAATTAATTACTATTGAATCTCTCTCATAACGTTATTTGATATAAAAGGGTTCATATCTAAGTCATGTATGTTTGCAAGGACTATCATAACAGTGTATATAGTCAACATTTTGAGTTGTTTATAAGACCATAACATATAAGTTTTCAGCAGTTAAAGGCAGATATTTTAGCATCATATACCATGCTGACAAGTGAGTAATTAGACCAAATGCATTTCAGGATTATAATGTTCAATCTTGGGTTGGGATATTTGATAAGGTAAAAATACTGAGTATTTAGCTCTAATAGGTGCATGGATGACCTGCAATAAATAATGGGGTTGAATCTTGGAAGATAACCTCCAACAATCAAATTAATGATCATAGAACAATAAGTTTGAACTCGATTAATTTGAATTGGAGGATGATTTTAGAGAGAGAAAATATGAGTGTGAATGTATGAGAAATGAATTTACCTTCATTTGGTATAGGGACGGAGCTAGGTACCGAGAGTTAGGGTAAAAACTACAGTAGCACAGTCAATAACTAAAAGTTTAGGGACACTCGTCTATACATAATTAATACTTAATTTATGGACATCATAACAACTATAAAAATGTAACCACCAAAATAACATATAGTTTTCAAGACATGATTATTTTCATATAATAATGACATAGCATATAAAAGAGAGAAAAATAAATAATTACATTAATACAAAATGTACATTTTATAATTATTCTCAGTGTGACTTCATATTTTGAAATCGTTAAATAATTAACTCATTATCGATGCCATAAAATATGTCACTTTCTATGTATTATCACAACATTAAACACTAATGAGAGTGACTAAATAAAAAATTTACAGCGTTTTATTGAGCAAAAATTAGCAAATTTAAACCATAACTTCTATTCTGTAGCTAGCCAAATCACTAGAACAAAACCAAAATTTTCCTACCCTTTTGAATAATAATACACCTACATGGGTTTAAATTTTATTGAATCTTGAGAGTGAATTTTAAGTTAGATTTGGGGTATTTGGTTTTGACAATCGGTGAAAAAAAAACACGATGGAGAAATTTTTTTTTTTAATACATTAAGGCAAGACATGTTGCCTTCAATGTATGGTTGTGCATACACTGGAGACAACATGCCTCTGCCCCTGATTTGGTGTAAGGAGGGGGTATTTATACACACTCGTCAGCTCTTCCAGTTTTTCGGGACTAGTCAACATAGTTGATGGGACATTTTTTTTCGTGTGCCAAATGCAAATATAAAAAAAACAACAGGTGATGGAACATCCGTGATTTTCACTAGTTCTCTAACAGAGTAGACATTACCATGCTCAAGTGGGTTTCTCCATGTTAAGGTCTTTCGGTGCCGAGTTGACCTCGTTGAGGCATCCCTCCCCATAGAGCCTATAAAGTGCAGAACCTTCTTGATTTGCTGAAGTCGGTCGAGGTCTTTTCTATGATACCTTGAGTCAGGACTCTACCCATTTCAGTATTAAAATTTTTAAGCAATTTATAGGAGTTTTGAGTTCACTATTACCAATAACATGTGATTGACCTATTTGTACCAGTACCAGACTCTGAAATGTTGAAGCCTTTAACAAATTTTAGAAAATAAAATCTTAAATCCATTACCCCTTTTATGAGATGATAAAAATGGAACAAATTTTAAATTCGCCAGTAGAGAATTAATCAAATTCATCATATACACTACTTTGATAAGTCATTTTCTAATGTCTTTTCCTGAGACTATAGTCTTTATCGCCATAAAGATCTTGACAAATAAATGTAAACTACTTCTTTTAACGAAGGTTATAAGGGTGTCATGCATGATGCATCACGTATGTGGAGTACTGCATGCTGATAAATGCAAAAATGATTAAAGCTATATGCTGTTAGGTGAGTAGAGTACAACAAAGAAAGATTGGTACCTTAAGGAGCAATGTTGCAATAAATAAGATGGAAGTATTTTTCAGTGTTTTGGCTTTCCCTAGCCTAGTTCCTTTGAAATTCATATTAAATCATAAGTCGTTTTGTTTTTATCACTTGAATACTATTTTTTATATTTATGTTTAGTTGGTATACTAAAAAAAATAATTAAAAAAATTATTATTTTAGCATACCAAAAAATATAATATTTAAATAATAAAAAATATAATGGTATATACCAATACTTTCAAATCGCATGATGAGTTCTCTACTTATTAAATCCATTGTCGCATTGAAAGCAAGCAACATATCGATATCTTAATAAATATTGTAGTCTCAATTCAAGCAACACGTGGATTAGCTTGTAATTAAATTGGAGCCTCCAACAACAAATGGAATGCACTGCATTGGATCACTGTCGTGCATGGCTGACGAAACATCTCTTAAACTAGTTGTTAGATAACCTTGGCTATGCCTCCATTGTGACAAAAATAAAAAATAAAATAAAGCAACATGTGCCATAGTAAAGCAGTTTATTCATTTTTCTTATACTCTTCCCCGAGCACTTGGAGCCTTATTTCTTACCAAAAAATAAATAAATAATAATAATAATAATAATAATAATAATAATAATAATATATGGGGGATAAAAACACTTAGTTGAATGCGAAACATAGTTTGAATTATGGGAAGTAGATGGCAGCTGAAAGTTTAGAGATTGTTCTGCTAATTAGAACCTTTTTGCACGAATTAGCAACTAGATGAAGTCATTGCTTAGGCCTTATGATTTTCTTTCTAACTCGGGACGAATTTAAAATTTTTTCTTAGTGGGGGCTAATTAAATATTCATATATGACCAATTTTGCTTTTTCCACGAGGGTTAATTTAAATTTTTAACCAAAAAAATACCTTAAAAATACACTAATTTTTAACAATTAGAGCCCAAACTCACTCCTTAAAACTCCACTCTAAGCGTTAGTGAGAGTTGCAACCACTGTTGGCCCCCAAGTAAATCCACCCTCAACTATCAGTGAGATTAATATGTTAACTTGAATTATGAAGTGAAAAGCTTTTACTTACTTATTTAACAATAAGAAAAGACATAATTGTTGAAGAATTTAATTGTTTCACATGGATAAATCACGACTTTAAAGACCAGTATACAAGATTTTGAGTTACTCCACTTAACACCAATTAGTTTTAATTTAAATGCAACCACATGTGGTTGTTCAATAATAACTAATTAGTATCATGGCACTTTTGATCTAGGAATGAAACTCTGAATCTTTGCTGCAAGGCAATTTTAAACCATCATCACTGCATTTTTTTATTTGGATATTGTCCCATTACAAATTATGTACTACTACAATGATTTTTTAAGTAACTAATACGTAACTCTTAAAAAATTATTTTAATTAAACTGTAATTTTTAAAATCATTGCAAAAAAATAATTTCATGAGTAACTACTACAAAAAAGTGATAAAAAATTAATCTTGACAATTAAATAAAGCTGTTGCAATAAGATACCTTTACAAGGGTTGCTACAAAAAAACTAAAATATTGTAGTGCATGCTTAGAAACAAATTATAATTATTGCAAAAGTGAAAAGAAAAAGGTGATTATGTGATAATAGCTATTCAAAAAAAATTACGATTTTGTGATAATAGCTATCCAAAAAAGTTATGTAGTTTCTTTGTTTTGTTTTTTCCTCTTTTATATCAAGTGAGTTAATAGAAAGTGCTTAAACTGTAGTCGAAGGAGCCAAAAGAGATAATAATCAGATCATCTTACCGTAATTTTTTTTGTCGATAAATACTCTTATTATCCTTGTGGGCTCTCTGGAGTATAGTCATTAATACAATATGGCCAGATACCCTCGTAGTCTCTGTACAGTATAGTCATTAATACTGTTAGGAATAATGCTCAAAAGTCAATAAATTATATTTTAGAATTATGAATAATATGTTATTTAATTTATTAATTCATTTAATATGGACAATTTATTTATTTACTATAATTTTTTTGATTAAATAAATAAAGTCCTTAGAATACTATTTATAAATTCTATCCTTAAGAGTAAGGATATGAGTGACGGAATTTATAATCATAAATATATTTTAAAAGTTGTCCCCGACCATAGGATAAACTAATTGGGCGTTAGTTTATCCGGATAGATCGGATTACAGTCTACTAACCAAATTATATGAGATATCAGTTTGGGCGATTTGTCTCATATCGTTATAGTAGATGTATAAGTACTTATTGTAAATAAGTAACTGGACTTGATCACCGATACAACGAATTACATGGAATGTCAATAATTCGCTGTATCATGTAATCATGCAATTAATCCACTACAAAAATTAAGCTATTTTGTGACGGTCAGTAAACATTACATTTTCATCACAAAAAGGTATTTGTGACGAAATTGTGACAAAATTTAAGTTGTCGCGAAACATGGCGTGGCAAAATCAATTTTCGTCACATTTTTGTTGCAATGTGACGAATTTGCGACGATTTAGAAAGCTGAAACTTTTCGTAGCAAATTCATCTCAATGCGACTAATTTGCTACGAACTATGATTGTCGATAAATCGTGGCAATATTTCGTGGTAAAATCGTCACCAGATGTTCGTGGTAAAATTGTGGCCGGATGTTGTCGCAAATGCGTCCCAAACTATTTTCGTCACAAAACCGTGGCAGTTTTCAAATTATGTTTGTCACAAAAGCGTGGCTATATTTCATTTCATTTGTCACAAATTTGTGACGATATTGAAACTAATTTCGTCACAAAATAGTCGCAATTTTCAATTATATGTTCGTCACAAATTCGTGACATAATGAAACTGTGTTTGTCACAAAATGGTCGCAATTTTTAAATTATGTTCATCACAAATTCGTGACAATTTTCAAATCCACTATTCTTATATTACTTATAATATCATATTATTTGTCCTGCTAAATTATAAAATAACATTCATAATTGAATCTCATTAATTTCTGAAAGCAACCCCATAATTAAATCTCAAATAATTATACAACCTACACATCTATTTAAATGAACACAAATCTCCACAAAGTAGTTAAATATACATAATAGCCACCATTCAACAAAGTTTTCTTCTTCAAACATACATTCTAAAAGAAATACTAAATGTACATCTATCATACCATGACCTTATAGATCCTATTGGGCATCACCGTCTTGCTGTTCTGATGGAGACTGAGATTGATCCGGATGCGGTTGGGGTGGATGCGGCAACAATTGGGTCAACTGAGCGATCTGTTGCTGAAACTTTCTAAATTGCTCGTTTTGTTGTGCAATGAATTCAGCCCTTAAATTTGATGTTGCCCTATTGACGGCTTCTTGCATTTCTTGCATTGTGATTCGATGAGCAACAAACGGGACATCGTGCGCGGACCCTCGTATGGCCTGCGATCCTAAACCATACAATCGTCCTCCTCTAGCTGATCCGCCTACTGCCTGGTAAAACAATGCATCACGGTCAATAGGCAGTGCAGTCGAATCTCCTTGCGATGACGTTGTGGCTTGCTCGACCAATTCTTTGTACTTGGCCTGCAATTAATATGTAATTATTGTTATTTTACTTTAATGTTAATTATTAATCATGGAATAAGTTCAAATAAATATGACATACCATGGTTTCTTCAGCCTTAGGGTCAGAGTATGGACCATCGACGCCTTTCCTATGAACTTTTTCAAACATATCTGCTCTCGTCACTGGTCTATTAGAGTTGTTGGGCCCTATTAGAGTTGTTGGGCAAAATTCAGACTACTTAACATGAACTGATAAAGGAACAGAAAAACTATAGATAGAACATTACACACAATATAATTTCAACAAATTTGATCAAGTTGGTTATAGCTCCAAACCCCTCTTCACATTGACCAAGCTCATTTCTCTAAGCAAAAAAATAGTGAAAGAAAATGAAAGGAAAAGATATAACATGAACTGCTAAAGGAACGGAAAAACAAGTAAGAGGTAAGAAAGAGAAAATAACAAAAAGAAAAAGACAAGTGTACAAAAGGAAAATGGATATCTTCTACTAAGCTATGAGAAAAAGACAAGTGTACAAAGTTGGAAACATAAAACAGAAAATGGATGTCGTTGAACTGGCAGTCTTATGACAGTAGATGTATAACACATGTAAGGGAAGCAATTTAAAACTATTGAAAAGGAAACAAAGGGATCTATTTTGTTTTTTATTAAGTTCCTTTCATGGGTCATGGTTGAATTAATGTAATGAACTGTGGAATTGCTTTAATTGGGTGGGTAAATTTGTGTGTTTCTTTAAGCAATGATGACAATGGAGCATTTCTTTGTTATTTATTCCAATATTACTCTTGTAGAAATCACTTTTTACATCACTGGGCAAAAATTAATACTCTTACTGCTCCCTTCTCTTCTCAGGCTTCAGAATTCTTAAGCAATAAATGTCTTAACTAAGTGTGGCAGTTGTTCTTGAACTTTTGGTGCATAAGTTTTTCTTCAATATAGGTAAGTTACAAAAATTATACAATCATTCACTTTATTTGAGCTTTTGAATAAAGATAAACCTGAGATGAGAAATGAGTTTTGCTACGAAAGATGAATTATTGTCTTATATATCTCAGATTGCCTTGCTGCTTTTGTATGTAGTGTGTGTGGAGTCAAGAGCAATAGCTAGGTGGTGTAAGAGAGTGATAGCTAAGTCGTGAGCAATTAGTTGAGTAGTGCACCTGTGTCTTTGTCTTTGGTAGAGTCTCGCTACTTGTATCAAAGTGTCGTGTTTTTGCATGTATATCAATATAAGAGCTTTACAATATATATAAGGTCTCTTTGAATATTACAAAGGCAAAATGAATTTTGGTCTCTTCAAAATGAGAAGGTGTGCAATGAATTTGGGAGAAGTGACCTATCACAATAATAACGATTTGAAGTATTCTTATGCTAATTCTTTTTCACCCAAGCAATAGAATTTGTGGGCTTCAAATAGAAGCCGAGAAATAAAACAATTATGCAATAGAAAGAGAAAGAAATCAAGAGAAAAATAGTGTTAGTTCATTCAGATTGAATAAAGATGTTAGTTTTTGCTTTTCTTTTTTAAAAAAATAGTGTTAATCACTTTATATCAATTTAAAAATAGTGTTAAACCCTATAAAATAATCAAATAATATCTGCATCTATCACACAAATATTTAATTTTATAATTGAAGTTTGAATAATCCTGCAACAGAAAACAGCATATCGAAATCAATTGAAGAAACCACCAAAACGGTAGACAAGAAGCATCTATCTTTATAGTTTTGCACAGGTAAAGGAATAAATGAGAAGATCACAAAAAACTATATAGCCCACATGCGTTATTGAATAGACATCATCAACCATAAGCAAGCTACCAACAATAAAATCTGAGAAACCCAAAGAATCATCTCACAAAAATCTAGTTGTTAATCTAGCAGTATAGGAATCCAACAATAACAAGTACCTCTACTTTGGATACACTGGATCACTCATAATGCAGCCAATGATGTGTTAAGATGTAGAAGCAATGTCGAGTTTCCTTAATAACGTCAGATAGTAATGTTGAGTCTTGCAAGCTCAATTCTGCAAAACATTAATTTAGGTCAGTAATAAGTTCTCAAATCATTCCAAAGCAATAAGAAACAAGTAGAAAATTAATTTGAATCATTCCAATTGCAGTGAAAATGAACATGAGTTAGGTTCAAGAGTTGCATATTTTGTTGTTACAGTTATGTATTTACACGAACTGATAAATGAAAATTAATAGGATCTCCATAGAGTACTCATTCACATCTTCCATTGTATAAATAAGATGCATGTAAGGAAGCAAGCCTCAGTCCAGTCTGTAGTTCTAAGTGAAGACCTCGCTGTTAAATAAATATATAAGAGCAATCTGTCTCCTTCTCAAGATCCAGTCACTCATTTCTTTTCTTAGGTAAATGTTCCTGTTACTCCAGTTACTTTAAAGCATGCCTGACTGCACCACATTGCGCCTAGACCCATTAACAATTGGTGTCCTATATTGCCAAAAGACCAAAGTTTTGAAGACAAAATGCACTGCTTGTTGTTCTCATTTCATAACAAAAGTACCATCTTTTCATTTGCTTAGGCCAAGAAATAACCAAAAAAACTATGAGCTTCGTGCTTGTTCAAAGAAGCAACTAAACAAGCTAGCTTGAAGTAATTGAAAATTGAAGAAATAAAAAGCTTATTTATACTGCAAGGAAGTGGCTAACCATAATAGGATCTCATTTAGTAGAATTAACCATAGCAGCCATGCTGGAGATAGAATCCACCCTATTGTCTTGCAATGTACCAATAAGTAACATTGAGTTTAATGCTATTGGGGAAGAGTGTGCTAAGAAGGGAAAATAAAAGATTTCTCTTACTAGGGATGAAAAGAGAAATTAACAGTAGAGATACACAAAAGGAGTTTGTATTCGTCAATAAACAATACAGAAATAGCTCAAATGCATAGATAAATAGAATGTAATATAATGCTACTGTTCTCTTATGCATTGCTGAGATTATCATAAGCCAAAAGTGGTTTCTGATGCTTCTTTTACCCTCCCATAGCCCATTATTACACACAGAGTATGTACACCATCTAGGACACAACATGTGTTCTGGTAATCGCATGACACAGGCTTATATTTACTTTTGACTTAAAAGGACAAGCATCAACGAACCAATATAGACCTGCTGAGCATTGATACCTTTAGCTTTATTTGACAGCCACAATTTTAGAATTAATAAGTCTATAAGACAACATTTGGCAAGGAATCTCTGCTGAGCATTGATAACTTCAGCTTTATTTGACAGCCACAATTTCAGAATTAATAAGTCGATAAGACAACATTTGGCAAGGAATCTCTACGCTACATTGATCAAGGTTTCTATCGTCTTTTCTCTAAGATCTGTTAGATGCATGCCTCAATTGAAATCAGAAGTAACATTTGGCAACTAAAGTCCATAAATCAGAAGCTACATTTGGCAACTAAAGTCCAAAAGAAAAACAAAGGCAGTACCCACCAGAATGTTTAATGCACCAAAATCATATTATTTAATAAACTTAGCTTGTGCAGGTTATTTAAATAACACATACCGGAGTGGAACAAGCGGGACGCACATAACCAGGAGGAGCGGTGTGCGGAAAGAAACTTTTGATACGAGAAAACAAACAATTGATGTGTATAACATCTACAACAATAAAGCATAAAAATATATTAAATGGTATTAGTTAAATGGCTTCTTGCTGAGAAAAGAATTACAACAAATTTGTTATCATGTTCAGTAGGAACACATACGTAAACAACCCAATCGAACTAAAAGTATGGTCCTCCGTGATAACATTCAAGGCATCATGAAGCCAGCCATCAGGCGTCTTGCTCGTAGAGGGGGTATGAAGCGTAGCTCCCGTCTTATCTACGGAGAAACTCTAGGGTGTGCTCTAGATCTTTTTGGAAGACGTCATATGTGATGTTGTTACCTACACTAAGCACGCAAGGAGGAAGACTGTGACTGCCATGGATGTCGTCTATTCTCTGAAGAGGCAGGGCAGGACTCTCTATGGCTTTGGAGGTTAAATTGTGAAACTGATGAGTTTATGTGGTTTGATTAGTGTTAGTAATCGTAGATCTGAGGTTGTTTCTCTGTTTTTGTGGGTTGTAATTTAACCTCCAAATCCATAAAGAATTCGCTGCTGTTGTGTGTGTGTGATAAAAAATTAAGTGTCTATCTCAAAAAACTTTCTCTCTTGCTGGTTGGAGAAAAATTAAAAATACCTTTTACAAGTTCCAAATGTGGTAGTGCCAGGCGGCGGTGGTACCAGGCGGCGGTGGTGTGTGGTGTGGTGGTACAAGGTGGCGGAGGTGCAAGGTAGTGGTCGTGGTAGTGTGTATGTGTGTGGGCGAGTAGTGGCTGTCAAAAATCATATGAAAAAGCTAGGTTAATTGGTCCCCTTTTAGCAATATAATTTTTTTTAATTAAATATAAAAGTCGTCACAAAATTGTAACAAACCCACGCAATTAGTCATATTTTCGTCACAATAAATAAGTCGTCACCAAAATGTAGCAAATAAAAAAGCATTTCGTCACCTGTTCGTCATAATATTCGCGTCAAGTTTGCGACAAAATATTTATTCCCACGGCTAAATTAATTTCATCACAAAACCATAGCATATTGCCACAAATTTGTGACGAAAAATCTAATTTTTAGAGTCGTCGCATATTTGTCACTGAAATTTGCCCATCGTGGCCAAATTGTCGCAAGCTATGACGAATTTGCGACGCATTGTAAAATTCGTCACAGTTTCGTCTTAGTTTTCATGGAATGTGAGGGCCAAAAAGTTTTGTAGCAATTTCGTCCCAATTTGTGACGATTTTAATTTCGTCACAAAATTTCGTCACAAATCACCTTCTTTTTTGTAGTGATCCTTAGATCTGAGACACTACGATTATCTCATGATTAAGAATGTCATGATTTGCTGGTGCAAATAAGCTAGTCCTAATCATGGATTAGACAATGTATTCAGTGGTTGTGATTTATTCCGTCATGCAAAAATGAATGTGTAGATACGGAAACTGTCAATTGGGTGTCCTATTCAATCTGATTAATTGAGTGACTTGAAATCCTTGGCCAAAGTGGAATAGTGGAAGTCGTTCCACAATTTATTCATTAGTCACTAATTAATTGGGTTTTGGCATATGGTCGAGTAAGAGAGTTTGACGACCCAATCCATGACTTTGGCTCGATTGGGATAATTGAGACAGTAGGATTTGATTGCATATAAATTATCATTTGGGTTCGCATACTTGCACTTCATCTTTAATTGGGCAATCATGATACACTGCTAGGTGTCACTCACGATTTGTGAATTAATTAGAAAGAGTTCTAATTTAATTAATTAGAGGAATTAATTATTTGTTATCGATTAATTATGAACCCGAGAGGTCACACACAAATGAAATTTGCAGATTAATTGGATTAGAGAAAAGATTAAATTAAATTTAGGATTGTCCTAAATATTAATTTAATTGGGCTCATAGTAAATAGATGGTGATCTGATTATTATGGAACCCAAAAATGGTTATGTTAGTCCAGTCCACATATGACCCTAGGTCATGATGTGTCTCCTATATATTGCAGCATTCTAACAGACAATAGCTAGCACAATTTTCATAGTCAGAATAAAATATAGGATTTCTCTAGAAACCTAGTGGGGGTAGAAATCCAATAAGCAAGTGCAGATTCTGTGTTGATCAATCTTGGAGGCTTCACACGTGGGGAACTTGATTAAGATTCCACATCGAACTACGCTTCAAGAGGTAATCCTAGAACTATTGCAGATTTAATTTAATTAGATTAAATTATTATCTGATTTAAATTTGCATAATTAAATATGAATAGATACATAATTAATTTTTCGCTGCGCAATTATTTTAATTGTCATGTATATTTCCCAACAAATACAATATGGTCTGGCCAAATTTATTGAAAAAGGAGTCATAAATACGAGGTGGTCCGGCCATCTAATCCCAATTAATCCATCAAATAAAGCGTTGTAGCTGATGAGAATTGGATCGTAATGAGGAGCTTCTTTCAGACAATGGTCTATCAGCCATGATAAAATAAGTTATTTTCTCATTGAAAATTTTGTTAGAGAAAGCAGTTGCACAGTTTAAATTTCCTTTCAGCCAGACAAGAGAAAGGGACCAGCGTAATTGTTTTGAGATTATTCTATTTACATCTCAACCGTTAAAATTTACACGATTCTATTCTAAAATCAATTGATGTTAAATAAAATAATTTAGAATCTTATAAGATAGTCTTAAAATTAATAATTTGTCAATATAAGAGTATTATCTTTTTAACTCTTCTCCTCACATGTGACGCGTCAAAGTGAGCGAATGATTCTTTTTTTTATCCTTTTAAAGAAGCCTAGCTGGTTAAATTAGAATACATCTAAGGAATGTTTCATTTTGCCTATCATTCTCTAATAAGAGCCCAAGTTGTTCTGCGTGTTGTTGGATAATTACAATCCCAAGGGATTGGAAAATACAGAAGCTGACAAGCCAATCTGCAAGCCGGTTACTTTCTCTATAAACATAGATAACATGGTAGTTCGCATGACAACCAAGTATCTACCTGCAGTCCTCTTTTAGGCATCTCAATGGGTCGTTCTGGGAAGGTTCAACTCGAATCAGATTGCAAATTGTTTGCGAGTCCAACTCAATAATATATAAGTTCAACAAGGCCAAGGGACTCAGCACGATGCAAACCAGTCCCGCAGGCCGCAGTGCCATTAACTCAGCTCTATTATTTGTTGTCACCTCCAGATTCATGCCGAAGCCAGATACCCAGTCACCCTCCATGTTACGAAAGAGGCCCCCCAACACCAGCTCTACCGAGATTTCCTTTGGATCAACCATCAATACTCAATTTGCCAGCCAGTAGAACTTTCATAGCGAGGTTGAAGGTTTAGAACTTTCATAGCGAGGTTGAAGGTTGAGTTTCGCATAAGATTTCCAGGCATCTTCAAACCCTTTAGCCATCTTAATTGCAGAACTGATCAAAATCGCAGAACTTTCATTTACGATGTAAATATTCCAATTCCCAACTTGCGCAAGTTCCAGGCTTCGTTTACTCATACCCTTTCACCCTTTTAAACCTTTCACTTTTTTTTTTTCCATTTCTAGAAGAATAACATGTTGCGGCTTTTATGCAGTTAGAGGAAAAATCGATCCTACCTGAGAAACTTAAGAGTTTCCAACATTCGAAGATATATTAGTTAATTTTTAAGATGGAAGCTTAAATTTTTAATTATGGTGGTATGAGATTGTGTCATGGTCCAGTCTAATCAGTGGAGTGTTTCCTTTATTTTTTTATTTGAAAGGAGATAAAGCAATGAAATCAGCATCAACACTACCCACTAGTCATGTGAGGGGATGTTTCACCATTTAAATCTCAGTCTAAAAGATCTAAAGGCTTTTGGAATGTTTTTTATGGGTAAATAGTGTATTACTTTTCTTTGTTTTATTAAAAATGTACAATATCTCTCTATATTTTAAAAATTAGTTGATTACCTTCCTGTGTTTTTGTTAAAAATGTACAATATCTTCCTGTATTTTAAAAATTAGCTGATTACCTCCCTGTGTTTTATAAAAGTAGCTAATTACCCCCATGTGCTTTTTAAAAATTAGCGCTTTTGTAAGAAAAATATAAGGGAGCAATCAACTATTTTTATAAAATAAAAGGGGGTAATCAGCTACTTTTAGCAAAACACAGAGGGGTAATCAGCTAATTTTTAAAATATAGGGGGGTATTGTGCGTCTTTAGCAAAACACGTGGGGGTAATCAACTAATTTTTAAAACACAATGGGGTATTATGTATTTTTAACAAAACACAGGGGGGTAATACGTTATTTACCCGTTTTCTATTATATGACTGACCAACCGTTGTTATAGCACATAATTAACTAACCAACCAGTGTACATGTCCTTGGAAAACTTTTGTGCCATATCATTTTAACTCAATTTGTCAGCCCTTTTTTTATTATCAACATTTTGGGAACTACTTGAAAACGACCATATATCAAACCCTCTAACAAAAATCATGTGAGTTTCACTACAAAGGAACATGTGTTACTATCACAAGGTCACCCGTTTATAATATTTCTCCTAATATTTGCCACAGTAATTTCAACTTTTGCAGCAACTCCGTTTGAAGTCACTTCTTTCCATTCACCGCTTCTTCATCGACATGTAAAAGCCTTATAGCTAAAATCTGACTTAGGTCTAGGCCCCATTTTTTAGACAGTGGATTGATATTGAGTTAACTCAAGTCCATCTGACAATAGGCCCAACTTGTGCCCAGGGGCGGACCCCGGGGGAAGGGGGGGTGGGGCGGCAACCTCCAAAAAAACAAAATATTTAATGTATATTTATTTTGAAAAATAGATTTGGCTCCACTAATAAATATTATAAATGTTGTCAAAATTCACAAGATATGGATTAGCTTGGTGGTTGGTCACAAGCATGTTTACTTGGATGACGCGAGTTTTTGAACCACACCAAGCAACATGTTGTATTTTTTTGGCTATTAGCCTATTTGTAAGTTAATATTTGTAAGTTGGTGAAGGAAAAAAAAAAAAAAAAAAAGGAAACAAACTCAAAAGCTGTAAGCACTTCTTTTGCCAAGCCTTGTCGGAAACAAACTCAAAAGCTGTGTTGCACTTTTAAAAAAAACAAAAAAAACAAAACTATCATCATCTTCATCTCCTTCTCAAAATTTTTCTGTAAATCTCAACTTTATTACACTATATCTTTTTGCAAATCTCAAATTAAAAGGTATATATGTGTGTGTGTAAAAAAAATTAAAACAGTAAAAATTAAGTGTCTTTTTTATAAATTCAAAAAACACTGTACAAAAAAAAAGTTTGCCCCCCTCCAACATTTTAATCCTAGGTCTGCCCCAGTATATATATATATATACCTATGTTTCCAAGCATTCTTCTAATGCCTTTGTCTGTATCATAATCTCTTCCAAGAGTTAAGGTGTCTTGTGACACATTGTTTAATAGATTGATTTCCACGATTCCAATTTCCGGGGCTTTCTTGCAATTGTTTATGAAGCGAGAGAAGCCTTCACCAAGCCAATGAGTCTTGGTAGGAGTGGGGCCAAGAATTTTATATTAGAGGTGACAAAGATTCATTTGGAAAAGTAGAAAGGTAATTAAGGTTGTTACGCTTTTGTGTAGGACAAAATTTTTTATATACTTTAATATTTCAAATTATAAAGATAAGTAACAATCTTGTATTATGGGTGAAAGATAGGTAAAAAAGAAAAGAGTCTACCGAGTCTTGGCTCTCCCCATGTACATCTACCCATCCTTCACTTCATATTTAAATAAGGGAGAATTACACTACAAGTTCCAATTGTTTTTCATTTTTTTCAAATTAATCCTCATTCTTTTAAATGGTTCAAATTAATCTTTAATGTTTTTAAAAAGTGTCAATTAAGTCCCTCCTGTTTGGAAATAATGGAGACTAAATTGATACTTGTTGAAAAACATTAAGAATTAAATTGACACTTTTTGAAAAAATAGAGACTAATTTGAACTATTTAAAACAATGGGGACTAATTTGAAAAAAAGTTAAACAAATAGGACTATATATGCTCTTTTCCCTATTTGGAAAACCTCTTCAGAAGTGCATCTAATGGCGGGTGTAGAATTTTGTTAGTGGAAATGTAACGCACAATTTAATACTCATATATAATTTTTAAATTTTTTTCTAGTAGAAATTAATTTATTTTTTAAACTACAAATTTTTCGAAAATACCCTTTATTTAAATTTTTTTAGGATCTGCAACTCCCCTTACTTTGTAAAATTATATCCACCTTGTGTGCATCCCAGTGGAATGCAATGAATGATACTCATTAACGAAGCATTGAACAATAACAGTTAAATAATAGACCAATAAACAAATGCCAAACAAAGCCAACCATTTCAAAGTACCTTAAAATGGGTAAAATATTAAGCAAACGGTTCCAAATTTATGAGTTCATCAGACTTGACTCTCCGGCAAAAACCATAAACAGCATGAAACAATTGAAAGCAAAACAATAAATATAACCGAGTCTCAAAAGGCATTCAACAACTCTTTGCTGGACCTGAGATGAAATTATCTGTGAAGAACCAATGAAGCTGAACTGCAACCTATTTGCTATATATAGTCTTCAAATCTTCTCTTTGACATTGTCTTCTGGCCGGAGAAGTCAATTCCCGAACCTCTAATTCTTGCAAAAATTTTGTATGATTCTTGGAATTAGAAGGGTGCGCTCTTGACTTCTTCTTATTTCTGCTCACTGCAAAATAAGCAAAGGATTAATATGGAATTTCCAATAAAATAGATATAGGTTTTTGCAGTGTAATTAACTTATTAGAAAAATCTACCATCCGGTACTGCCAGAAGGTCCCGCTCCCAGTGGGGGTGAACCCTACCGCAGGTCGCAAATTTGCGAGGTGATTGATCTGAGAGATCTCTCAGTACTTACAATTTAAGATCACGCGCTGTCTGGTGGCAAGGATGCCTTGATCCGATCAACACTGCAAGCAATGAGATTATTGACAGTCGCAACTGATCCTAGAGAGAGCTTTGCATTTGGAGCTGAATCAACCAAAATCTGAAATGCAACTGTTATGAGTGATCCACCAGTTGCAGCTTCACTGTTTCCACCTCTGCGGCCTGCAGGCCCGTCTGGGAGTATAGCGAATCCAGAGGGAAGAAGGGCTATTAAATCTGGATCACCACCACTTAATACAACGTTCATAGCAACAACATCAATAGGTGCATAAACAACATAGGACGCTGTTGAGTCCGTGCAACTTTCTTGCAATATCAGCATGTTACTCTGGCTTGAATTCGCGCTCTGTGAAGATTTTAAAGTATTTCAATATTCGATCCATTTCATCCAACTGCGATTGCTACATCGTAAAAAACAATTGAACAACTAATGAATGATTTGTACTTACATTCACTCGAAGGAGTGAGACACAATTGCCAGTTTCGCGGCCATTAGCAATGTGTGCCATTTCTTGTACACCACCACCATTGGAAAGAATATCCCACTGCAAGTGGAGATTATATTGAGAGTCAAGACAAAGAAATACTACAGCTCTTGAGCGTAATGTGGGTATAAATATATATATATATATATAGCTGATCCACAACTAAATGCTGTGTTATAGTATTCTTATATACATAAATAATTAAATTCTAAACTACAATGTTGAATAATGGCCCGTATTAGTTAAATATGCTTAATAGGCCTATAGGTCTAAAACCTAATAGAAACACGATTGCCTATAAATATATCTCTTGTCCTTTGTATTAGGTGTGACAAATATTGAGTGCATACACGAGAGGATTGATGAGCCATTGTAAGAGGGTTTTCTTTTACTACTTTCATCATAATGAAATTATTCTCTTGCTGCTCGTGGACGTAAGCTTAGGCCGAATCACGCAAATTTATGTGTCCGTTAAATTTTTTGTTTCTATATGTTATCACCCTAGACTATCATAGCAAACAACGTAGTTGAATATCTCTTATGTTTTATAAATAAGCTAATTACCCCCTGTGTTTTAAAAACGTAGCTGAAATACTCTCTTGTGTTTTTAAAAACGTAGTTGAATACCCACTTCCGTTAGAAAAATTATTTATTTTAACAGGGGATATTCAACTACTTTTTTAAAATATAGGAAGGTAATCAGTTATATTTTTAAAATAAAGAGGGTTAATCAACTTATTTATAAAACACAATAAGTATATATTATACACTTTTGATAAAATACAAGAGGAGTGTTAAGTCGTTTACTTTAACATATATAAAGTAAAAATTACAGGACATAATTCTCTGAGCTATACTAAAAGTTCATGTTAATCCCTAAATATTTTACTTATGCAAAAGCTAAACTTTAAACTGTTAAAGGTGTTTTACTGTTAACTTTGCTTTCACAGATTAAACTTTATAATAGTTTAGAACTAAAACATACAAAACTATAGTTTAAGCACTACATCGAACTTTCAAGATAGTTTACAAACTATTCTTGTCATTAATATACCCTGACATAAATTTCTATATTTGTGAAGCCAAATAGTTTTAATTTCCACTATAGATGATTTTGGTCATTCCTATTGGTTCTCAACTATACATTTATTTTTCTGAAAAATAAAACATATCCCGAGCCAGTAAAATAAATCACCCATCTATGTTATAAAATAATATAAAATATAACAGTATTGATTGATTACTATATGCTTGCCAAACATGCTTTGATGCATCAAATAATGTCATAAAAATATATTATCTCATACAAATAGCTTAGCAAAGTCTTTTTTTTTTTAATTTAGAAAAGGCCTAAGGTCGTAACGTTGCGAAAGCGTACCTCGCTACGATTGTTCTCATCACGGAGGAAATCAAATACTCGTTTTGGTGGAATTGGAAGCCAAAAAGAAGTTGCAGCACTTAGCACAATGCCAGGAGGTCTTCCTGGATCGTCTACGCTCTTCCTGGTCATGACCCTTACATCGTCCGCTCCACTTCCGGACAAGGTTGTCCATGAGTGAGTTGTTGAGGCACTTACTCCAGCACAAAAACTTATCACCATTCTTTCAGCCAACTTTAACATACTCTTTCTGCCTTCTTGATTTGTTATCACTATAAACCAGAAACAATCGATAAATTGTGTTAAATTAATTGCAAAATTATTAATTTCCCACCTATATATTTATTGAATTTTTCGTTTTCCACTAGTGTAAAATCATTTCAAGTACTTGGTCATGGGTAAGACTTCAGTGTACCACCTCCCTATACTCCCTACTCATATACATGTGCGACCCACTTCTCTATCTCTATAGAGCATGGGGAGGTGGAGCACTAAAGAATTTCCGTAAATGATTATTTCAAATAACCACTAATTCTACTAGAAAAATCGAATAAATTTGATGCTAGTAAATAAAGTTTTCTCAGTTTAGTATAATTCCTCTATTGCAGTTATATATTAGGTGGCAATTTGAACATATATGTGGTAGTAAAAAGTAAGTTGCATAAATATGGGAAAATACATATCCAATTTATTATACTATGAGATTACCCATGTTATTAACGTTATTTGTCGCCATAGCGCTGGCAAGACGTTCACATTGACGATCAAGAGTAGAAACCCAACGTTTTGCACCAAATGCAAGACCAGCATTAACAAGAGGCTTATATATATGATGAACACCTCTATCATCCACTTCAACATGTTCAATCCATGTAACCTGCAACATGGCAAACGATCAATTTTGAAATGCGTCAATGCCAAACTAATAAGTAGTAGCGGATCCAGAATTTTGTTCTATAGATGCTTAAAACACACAGTTTAATACTCATATATGGTAATTGTTTTTGGGAGGTGAGGTGGGGTGGGGGGCTTAATTGATTTTCAAGTCTAAAAACAGCTTAAAAATTTAGACATTTTTGAAAAATCAACTCTAACTCACTCTTTAATGCTAAAAAGTATTCACGAAGCTAAAAGAGATAGATTTTGCCCTATTTAACCGCTTGCCTTTGAGTATAAATTGATTTCAAGTCTAAAAACAACTTAAAATTTTAGACATTTTTGAAAAATACAACTCTAACTCACTATTTAATGATTTTGCTTCAGGGTCAACAGGACTCCAATACATCAGCCTATGATAATAAGTATTCACAAAACTAAAAGAAAGAGATTTCGCCCTACTTAACCGCTTACCTTTGTGTATAAATTGATTTCAAGTCTAAGAATAACTTAAAAATTTAGAAATTTTTGAAAAATATAACTCTAACTCACTATTTAATTATTCTACCCTCAGGTTCTGCGGGACTACAACACATCCGCCTATGCTAATAAGTATTCACGAAGCTAAAAGAGATAGATTTTGCCCTACTTAACCGCTTACCTTTGAGTATCCATTTGGAAGTTCTTGAATTAAACATCCTGATGGCCTTCTTCGGCACCGGACTAGTGAACTCGGGCGTAAATTGTCTAGAGAAACATCCACCACGACCCATGTTCCATCAACCTGCTGTTTACAGTACCTGGCAAAATAGTTCTCGCGAGTCGGAACAAGCGGGGAGGGAACATGGAATTCTGCAGTCATCTGAGTATCAAAGCACAATCATCAAAATAAATCGCATTTGTTAATTAACACGCGTTGGCATTTTTCCTTAATAGGTGACCATACCAAAATGTAAGTATATATGCAACACTGAGCAAAGAGAAATATTGTATCCATTTTACCACTTGTAGTGCTCCATTGTAGTTTCCTGCTACTCCAGTTGATAGGACGTCAATGGTCATAGCTCTCGAGACAGTGCTTGAAAATACAGCTGACCATTGATTCTATTTATCACAAGAAAAGAATTGGTTTTAGTTGAGTTTCGGTACAGTTAAAGCTTTTGATCTTTTGGGAATTGAAAAAAGGGGGTTGATCTACTGATCGACCAATAGCCATCCTGCATACTAATACACAGGTGGGTTTCTGTGTGACTGCTGAATGGGTCATTGGCTGAACAGAAGAATTTTCTTGATAAAAGACATACCACATCCATGAGAATCTCAACAAGATTATTGTGATTCATTATAACAACACTAGTTTCCTTCGATGCTTCGGATTTAAATCCAACTGGTTTCGGACCAATTCCTCTTGGAAATGTCCTGAAATATTCATCCTCGCTTAGCACAGTAGTGCTGCGGTCGATGCTCGGCAGCCAAAGTGGTTCTCCAATCTGCGCCATCCCTATGAGCTCTTCCATGGCTGTTACCGCTAGTTCAATAATGAATGGCTTATCTGCCTCAGTAGGTAAAACACTAAGGGTCTTCAATATGTCTCCTGCCCCAAACATGTCACTTGCTATGCTTGGTTGGCCTCCATATGAACTAGCTCCAAGATCGAGTGATCGCGGCGTCACTGGAGGAGAAAGGAGAGGGTAGCTCGAGAAGGGCTTGCCTACGTACTTTGCAGCTATACTCGAAATACGATCAATCTAGAAACATAGTAAACATAATTTGTAATACTTTCTTTGAAGAAGCAGCTAAAAAATTAAATGGTTAATTTTCTATTGAAAGAGAGAGAAATTATTGATCATCTTATTTGTTTAAGAGTTCTTAATGTTTGGCTGTTGGAACACTTTAGTCCTTAATTCTTAAAAATAAACCTTTTAATCCTTAAAGTTAATTTAGTGGGATAATATTAATTCTTATAGCAAAATTCGTCTATTTTTTGACTGCTTTATCATGTGGTTGGCACGGGTATGATCTTGCATGATACCAATTTTGCGCTCAACTATGATGAATTATAACAGTCATGTGATAAAGCTGTAAAAAAAAAAAGATGAATTTTGCTATCGAGATTAATACTATCTCACTAAATTAATTTTAAGGACTAAAATATTTATTTTTAAAAATCAGAGACCAAAGTGTCCCGACGATGAAACATTAAGGACTAATAGGAGCATTTATAATTTGTTTAATTGTATCGAATTAATTATACCTCTTCTCTCAATCTAGAATTCTCAACTCTCAACTGATGTTCATCAAATGACACCTCTCCTATAGCAGTTGGTCCTCCACAAGTTGGACATGAGGCATTGCTCAGAGCTTCTCTATACCTCATGTTTTCAGCGCGGAGTTTTTCATTCTCAGCTCGAAGGTGTGAGTTCTCATGGCGCTCGTGTTGTGTCTGTAAGTAATAAATGAAACGCGTTTAGCGAAATTCATTTATATCTTCTTTTTATAAAGCAAATCGAACACATATGTTAGTGATAATTCCTTTTGGTAAGTCAATCAGTTTAAATTTAAAATGTAAGAGAGGTGTGGGGTGTGGAAGGGCACATTCAAAAAATTCCAAAGCATTGTAACGGCCCTTTTCATTATATTAAGACAAAATTATGCAAGTACACAAGTCCAAAATCCAAATTATGCATGATTAGAGATGAAATGCGACAGATAAGCACTAGCTAATTATGCGAAAAAAAATGCAAATAAGCAAAATATGGGTTAATATCACTTTTGATCTCTTATCGTTGACCTCATTGACACTTTGGTCCCTTATCTTCAAAAGTAAAACATTTCATTCTCTTATCTTTTAACGTTGGGACACCGTTAGTTCTGATCGTTGATTCCGTTAAAAAAAGACAGAAAAACACGTGATTGACCAAAATACCTCTACCACCACCAAATTGCAAGGGTATTTTGGTCAATCACAAGTTTTTTATATTTTTTTTTAACGGAATCAATGACAATGACTAGCGGTGTCCCAACTTTAAAAGATAAGGGACAAAAATGTCTCACTTTTAAAGATAAGAAACCAAAGTGTCAATGAAGTCAAAGATAAGGGACCAAAAGTGGTATTAAGCCTCAAAATATTTTACCTTAATTTGCGTTCGCTTATTTTGGAACCAAAATTTTACTTGCAACGGCTCCAACCCTAGTTCGCGGCCAAGTTCTTTCCTTTGCTTGTCATCAGGGTGAGGACATTGTTTGAAAAAACTGCAAATAAAAAAGTGAAAACAAATTATAAAAAAAAAAAAACTAATTAAGTAAAATGAACATGTATTGTTCAATATTAAAATTGAAAAAAATAATAAAAATATTTATAATTCTTTAGTATGTGTTTTTCTTTTTTTCTTTTTTTAGTGGGGCGTACGCTTCCATTTCCTGGATCTGACGCTGAGTGTGGCGATGGTAACGCTTTCTCTTCGAACGCTGATTAGCATCTTGATCATCACCAGAGTTACCCTCATGGTTATCACTGCCGGATTTGCTTTCAAATTCTTCTCTAGGAAGTTCTCCATCGGATGAAGCCATGTCCAGTTGGTGATGAAGCTGAGCCTCCATCATGTTAGACTGCAACATTTTCAGAAACATCATTAATTCTCCAAGCTTACTATATTATTATTACTATCATAGAACAATAAATGGTTTATTTCCTTACATGGCCAACATTGACATTAATTTATGTTACTCCCAAAGCAAAAGAAATTGAAATTAAAAAAGAAAGTGAAAAATAATATGTGTGATTGCATTAATGAGCAGAAGTATCTATCCATTAAAAGGAAAAGAAGGGAAAAACCCTACAGAAAAAATGTGCATAGAGGATTCATAAAGAAACAACTTTAATAGTCATATGTTTTCCTTTGGCTATGCCTAAGACTAACTCCAACAGCCTCTCTATTTTTTTCTTTACATGTAGAGAGTTTAGGCTTCCCTCCTTATCTTTAAGGACTCTCTATTCCAGTTTCACTCCAATAACCTCCCTACTTTTAATCTATCCTTATTTTTTT
Organism: Ehretia macrophylla; assembly: GCA_037974665.1. Classification (NCBI taxonomy): domain Eukaryota; kingdom Viridiplantae; phylum Streptophyta; class Magnoliopsida; order Boraginales; family Ehretiaceae; genus Ehretia; species Ehretia macrophylla. The sequence goes on from CM075768.1 coordinate 13,519,711, forward strand.
TTACTAAATCATGTTGTTTTTTTGGATGTAGAGAGCATAGGGAGCATAGCAAAAAAAAGAGGAACTCCACATTTTAGGGAGCTTTGCATAGGGAGTCTGTTGGAAGATATTTTATTTTTTTGTCTCCCTAAAATAACTAAGGAGCCACTTTAGGGAGGCTCTTAGAGATGGTCTAAGAAAAGAGAGAGAGAGAGAGAAGAAAGAAAAAGCAAAAAAGAAAAAGAAATAAACTGGTTTTGTCTGGAAAAAAAAAAGAAGAAAGTTTAGTCGTGGAATATATAAAGACGATGGACCAATGTTGAAAATGTCTGAAAATACTGTAGTAAAAAAAAAAAAAAGTGCCAAAGGCTCATTGGCCTAATGGCATGACACTTACTTATGTGAGAAGTTTGTGAGTTCGATGCGAGTTTACATCTCACTTGTAACGTTTCACGCTCTTAACCTTCTCTTGTATAAAAAAAAAAAAAAGTCTAAAAATGAGCATACATGCTTGATAAGGGGCAACTTTAAGAGTGATATGGTTTCCCTTTGGCTCTTAAGGAAAAAAGAAAAAAGCAAAAAGAAAAAAGAATTTTTTTTTTTTTTTTTTTGGGGTCTGGAAGAAAAAGAAAAAAAAAAAGAGTTGACTCGTGGTATAAGATGAATCAAAGTTGAAAATGTCTGAAAATGAGTACACATGGTTGACAAAGAGAAAGAGAAGAAAAAATCCATACGCGTTTTTCGAGTTTCGAGAAGGATTTTACTCGAAAACGCAAAAAACTTTTGCTAAGAAAGACTCGCTAATCAATGAAACCTTTTCGATAACCACAATGAAAAAAAGGAAAAAAACCTTTTCGATGCCTTTTTATTAGAAGCAAAAAAACTTTTAAATTTTTAGAAAAAAAGAATAAAGGGAAAAGAGACTTAAATCTCTTTCGTGCAGTGAAAACAATGTATGTTGCAGAACAGCATAAAGGAATAGCCATGAGATCAGACCAAGAGCATGTTCCATATATAAAACATGCATTAGACCAACAATTACAGATTTTTTTTTTTTTTTAATTCAAAAGATGTCTAAATATTTTACATCACTTAAGTTGTTACAAGAGAAATAATCTCGAGCCTTCTCACACCTAAAACAATAATCATACCACAAGATTTTCAAGGACCATAAAATACGTGTTTGCCTTTTCGAAGAGTTGTACCTGTCCAAGCGCAAGCCCTGAAGATGATGATCCAAAACCACCAACATTCCCGCTACTTCCGGCCATCGATGCCGCTTGTCTCGCCGGAATCATTATTCCGACTGGCATGCCCCACTCCTTAAAAGAACATAAAACACCATAAATTAATAAATGCAAATGTGTCAGTTAATTTAACATGCTTCATAACTACTTACCAGCCCTTACTTTCCTTTTTCTATAGCAATCTGTTAGGCCTATATAGTGTTTTACGGATTGAACTGACGCTAAATTAGAGAGAATTTAGCTGGAAAAAAAAAAAAAGGCAGATTGACTATATTTTTTTTAAAAAATGTTTTTTTTTTTTTTTTTGTCTTTTCTTCTGTAGTCTATTTTATCTTTGACGCCTGTTCACGAGAAAGAGAATAAAATGAAAAGGTCCCTAAGTCAGCAATGACCAAACCTTTCGTAAGAGCCATATAAAAGGTAAATCATCCCCTAAGTTTATCTTTGAGTAATAGAAGAGGGTCAATACGATTCCTTTGAAAAAGAACAAAAAATTCCACTATCAGCGTACAACTTGTCTTCATGTACAAAAAAATAAAAAAAACTTTAGTAAGGGTTTAGCGTCCCCCAAAAACCCGTCGTTTGTGAAGCTGAAAATGATTGGAAGAAAAACAATAAAAAAATGACCAATAAAAAAATAGATGAAGAAGTACATATATACATCTTAGGAATCATTTTATTTAAGTTTTTTTTTTTTCTATCTCCCTTTATTTACGTCATAAGAGATATTCCAATACATGTATATATGTATTACACTCACCTTCTTTCTTGCCTGCAAAAACAAAAGAAAAGCAAAAGTGGTGAGTATATGAAAAAAGAAACAGCAAATGGTGGTCTTTTGTGAAACCAAACAATCATGGAATTTTAAGAAGATGTGAATATAGATACATATGCATTTTTTTGAGCAAGTAAAAGGCTTGTTTTGTATACCTTATGGCGGATGACTAGCTAGCAAAAGGCAGGCCTTGTTAGGCTCTTGGAAGACCTTAAGAAAGAGGAAGAGAGAATTTAGAGATGTTTAGGAGCTTTTGGGGCCACTAAACAATTTTGTTTTAGTGAGGAGAATTAGTGCTAATATGGTTTAGTTTATATAGGAGGGGAGAGAGGATGTTTATAGGGTGGTGGACCTACAAGAAGCCAAAAAAATGGAGATAGAGTAGAGAGATGAGGATGACAAGGAAAGTGAAATGGAACAAAGGAACGAGACCATTAAGAGATAAGAAGGGAGGTAATAAGAGTACAAGTGAAAGAAAACTAGGGAGAAGTGGAGGAAAAAGACGGAGAAAAATGAGAGGGAGGAGTTATTTCGATGTATAGAGATGGTGCAATTGCATTAAATGGAGTGGAGGTATTATTGCAATCCAGAGTGGTGAGGGGTGGGGTAGAGGCGAGGGGTGGGTGGTTCTTTCCGTGAGTGTAAAAAGAGGAATGACGGCTATCAAATTCTATTGGTTTGAATCTCTAATTATCTTAAAAAATTTACTTTAATTTTCTTCTCTAGCTATGGATTTCATTGTGACACGTTCAAGAAAACTATACTACATTTTCCATCAACAAAATGTGAAATGATAAGCATATCTTTGTGAAACCATAAGCATATCTTTGTGAAACCAGTTAGATTAAGAAAAGAAATGGAGAAATGGAGAAATGGAGAAATGTAGAAATGCAATCAATATTAGAGTGAATAAGTATTGCAAATTACAACCATTGCGGATCTGTAAATCTTGAAGGTTGGATAAATGCTGATTAAATGTCATATCTCAGCAAGAATGGATTCTAACTGTTATAGTGCATTTCTCGGTGCACGTTTAATGGAGGAAAATTTTGTGTAACATGTAATTAATGGATTTCATCAGAATCATAGTTGGATTATTAATCATGAGAGGAAAGTAATTTATGGATATAAATTGTGATAGATATAAAATAAAACAAAAATCTCACTACAACCTTTTAGCTCTTTCGCAATACTTCATTTGCAATAAATATCTTACTACAACGATTTTTCTTTTACCGTTGTATAAACTAAAAACATTTGCAATGTTTTTATTTGACTGAAATGGTTAAAATCTGTTTTATCACTTTTTATTGATAATTGCTTAATGAGAATGCTTTTTCTCAACAATTATAAAATTATAGTTTAATTGCAAGATTTCTTAACTCGTTGCTTATTATTTACAAAAAATCGTTGCAGTAGAGAATTTGCAATGATACCATATGCAACGGTTTGGTTACATAAAATCATTTACAATGATGTTTAGTATTTTTGCATAAGTTTTAAGTGTTGCAATAGATAAAAAATAAATGTATAGTGCCTTATATTTCAATCTTGGACTTGCTTGATGAGAGTTTCACAAGAACTTAGGATATCATAATAACGTCACACTTTTTGTTCAAGAAATGTCTCAAAAACTGTCTATATGGTTCATGTGAAGGGAACTAAAAAGTAGAAGAAAAGGGAAATAGTGAAAATAGAGGATGGAGACTACATTGTGTGACTAAAATTTATGTTTCAATAATTGGGAAGACTAATTTTTTGATGTTTTTAAATAACTAAATTAAGTGCAACTATTTCATAGATCTTTCTCTATTAAGTTGCAAGCAACAAAATGTAATCAAGTGTGACAAAACCTTTTTTCTCAATGGCGAGAGACAAACAATGTTGTTTGTCATTCCCTATTCATTCACAAACGACAAAATATTCATTCGTAATAACTAGTAATTGTATTCTTTTTGTCTTGCTTTTTTTTTTTTCTCTGAAAAGTGAGAAAAAATGTCCATATCCTTCTTTGTTTAAATTGCAAATGACAAGATCTTTTAACTACATTCAACAATTATAACCTTTTCCTTCCTAACTTTTTCAATTGAAAGTACAAACAGTTGTTGCCGAAGTTCGTTATCAAATACTAATTTTTAGGTTTTTAGCTATTTATTAGATGCTAAATAGTGTATTTTTTTTCTTACCATACCCTTAATGGTCTTTACATAACATCCTTTCTACTTATAATTACAAAGGGAAAAAATCCCTACAATTATATTTTGGTAATTAGGCACTCAAAGATTTCACTTATCACACTCTGTTTCATCTACAAAAAAAAAATATATATATATATATATATATATATATATATATATATATATATATATATATCTTCCATTTTACTTTTCTTTTTCCAAGGGTAAAGGACAAATAATTCCCCATATCGTTCTGTGTTTCAAATGCAAATGACAAAATATTTTCAATCAACAAGTATGCTATTTTCATCTTACATTATAAATGGAATTAAAGTCACAAAGTTTTTAAATTGTTCTGTGGAAGATAAAGTGAGCTAAAAATGTCTATAAGCACTCAACTAGTTAATACAACAATCCAAAGTACCATTGAGGATTCTTATGTGCTCTTGTACCTTAAAGTCGAACTTAGGAATTAATTCAGAACCTAATGACATGATTCATACAAGACTTGTGGAAGGCAAACTCCATTATAATTGAAGCATAACATAGAAGGCCATATATTAAGGATCACTAGTTATGTCAAATAATGATTATCATCATAAAAAAAGTGAGTATGAAACATTCACAAGACAATTTAATTAATTAGTTGAAAGAAAGGAAATGCAATAAAGTTACACACAACACAAGAAAGGAAATGCAATAAAGTTGCGCACAACACAAGAAACAATTTAAGAGATGAAAATTTTATCATCTGAGATGCAATTTTGTGGAAGGGATAAAATATCAAATAGTTGTGCCTGAAAGAAAGATAAACTCACTATTTTATACCAAGAAGAATTTTGATGATCCTTTGAAATCCATTTATTTCAAGTATATCATTTTCAAGATATAATTAACAATATTTTCTACATTTGATATTGTAAGTTGAAGAATCCAATAAGGCACTAGAAAGGTAGAAATTTCCACCTATATATCATTCTCAAATTCTTTACTACATATGTTGTGACATGTAAAAAACAATACTAATCAATATGTTTTTCTCTAGTGATTTAGAACAAGAACTTCAAGGTATATGCCAATATTTTTATTTGATTTATGAAACATGTGATTAATTGTTTGTTTTGCTGAAGTCCTATAAGCAAAGTGATAATTGAAATGTCTTGCATGTCATAATATAAATGAATATTGAGTCATAATCACTAAGTATTATAAGAAATTATTAGCGCACAACTCTCCTTGACTTTGATGTGTAATAGTTTTTTTTTTTTAATTCAATATGTTGTGAGATTGATTGAAGCTCTATATAATTGTAAGTTCTATTATCCATAATGTTACCCTTTAGTTTAAGATTGATAGCAACAATTTTTTTATTTTAGAGCAATTAAATATCTATATTTTCATCTAAAAAGAGACTTATCATATCATATATGGTGATTCAAAATGGTACCCATGAATTTCCAAAAATGATGACCCAAACACATGAGTTCAATATTGTATTTGAATTTGTGATCATCGATAACAAATTCCTTTCTATGTAAAGAATGACACATCAAAATTTTCTAATTTTAGATAGTCTATATATATTACAAAATCACATTGTATGAATATTTGTCCTTTGAAGTTGTTAATGCTTATAAGAATTCAAACTTATTTCTCAAATTAAATGGTTTTTGGCATCAAGTTCCAAAATCAATTTACTAGGTTTTTTTCTTATCAAGATGTCAAAGTTATAATAGTAAATCTAATATATTTCTATATTCACTTATCAATCCTAACCTTAAATAAATACCTTATTGTAGATGCATGAAAAAAGAGGAATATAAAGTATCATCTTAAGTTGATTGCATGCCAAGGTAGCTTTATCTATTAACTTGATCAAGATATTGGTTCACAAGTAGGAGTTGCTTAACAAAGAGAATAAGTGTTGTTTCATGAATTATTTTCACAATACCTACAATGATGTGAGTTTACATTATGCATGACTAATACTTGTTTAATAAATATTAAATAATAAATTGAAAAACCAAGTCTATTAATTTGTTTTCTTCTATATGTGTATTAGCACAAATTGTTATTTTAAACCAACTAATCAGATTCCATGGTATAAACTTCAATACTACAAACATAAATGTTTTAAATTGGACGCTATTTCGTGTGTATATGCATGTTTATAAGTCCTTTTTATGAAGTTTGAAGAAAGAACGAATTGGTTTGCGGATATCTAACTAATTAAAAGCTATTGCAAAGCAAGAAATGATACCCGCACCTAGAAGATTTCATTGTTGATTCTTGATTAAGTCCTTTCACAATTTATTAATTGCTGACATATTATAATGTCTTAAGTCTTTACTGTATTTCTTCAAGCGCTAATAGAAACATACTCAAATCTTGAGTTTCTGCATGATATCTGTTATAAGGGGGATTATGAAGGGGTTTTATCAGTTTGTTATCTTTGTCAAAATAATAGTACTTGGATAAGATATTGATAGTTGAATTGTCTATGATTGCAGTATGATTCCCCTCAATCCTATGCAGGAGCTATTTTCTAGATTTTCCAAGGCAAATGAATTTCTTCAAGAAACATTATTTAGATCAACAATGTCGACACTCTACCATGAACGTCAACAATAACCTCGATCTATTCTATGGTGAGTAAAGCGCGTCTTGCGAGTCAAGAGAGGACGATGATTGAAAGAACCGCTGCGAAAAGTAAAGCAGCTAATCTCTATTGCCGACGATTGTATTTCCGCCGAATAATAAGTGGGTGAAAAGTGCTAATTTCTTGTAGTGCTAATTAAATTTTTGGGTCAACATTGACTTTTCCTTCGAGGCAATAATTGACATTTCTTTTTTCTTTTTTAGGGGAAATTGTAAAATTGCATACTAGATCAAAATACTATATATCATATATGTCATGATTTTGAGAAAACTAAGTTATATATATATATAGAGTGTATAAATGAGAAATTTGGAAAAAAAAAGGTTAACTTCGCCCTATGGCACAAGATAATGTTTTTTTTTTTTTCACAATTAAGTAGGTAATAGTGGAATGACGGACATTTTTGTATGTTTTTGAGTAAGATATAAAGTCAAGAGAGGCAATTTATAAATATTTCTTTATCAAAACCATCTATATATAGTATGGTTAATACACAACATTTTGTTTGACTATATAGTCAATGTAAGACAATATTGGGGTGGCTAAATAAATAATATTTAATGACTAAAGAAACCTAAGATTTCATTATCGCATTGGGATGAAGGAATCTCCATGTCTAAAACTCATTAATAAAACCTCTTCATGAGTGTGTCAATTAAAGTCTTTTAGTTGGGCAATGTGCAGAGACTGTTTTCCTTTATCCTTTTTGGGTGCAGAAAGAACTATAAGAAGAAGATGCTTGAGAAATCACCGGGTTAAAGTTCCAAATAAAGTACGAATGAGTTCATATCTACATATGTAGATGACCGGCTTAGCCTCATTTAATATATATATATTTTTTTAAAGAGTCAAAAAGAAAAGAAAACACCAACCAAATCTGTCTTAGCTTTGCATGCAAAAGAATCTCCAATGGATGGTGCTTACACTATTGGAATTTGGAAATACGTCACATAGTTTGACTAACTACCAATCATTAAATAAGAATGAGCAGTCCTCATAGTGTAATTGTGTTATACAAGATTCAATAAATGTGAATTGTCAAGATCATTTTATTCTAGTTGTATTATTAATTAAGTAATTTATTTCCACAAAGTTTTCTTTATCCGTCAAAATTTAAACCATGTTGCCTTTATAGCAGTGTCCATGAAATATCAAAGCGAAAGACGAATGAATTTCACGTAAATTTAGCGATGAATTTCTCACATTTTTTCTTTTGCTAAGTAAGTAATTTATATTTGATTAAAAAATAAAAAAATACACAGGTGACTCATAAAACCATTTACATTGAAAATGAAAACAAAAGAAGCAAGAGATGTTAGCCTAAAAGATTTGCGTTATTAAGTATATAAACAAGCAAAACATACAACGAAGCAAAATTCAAAAGTTCTATCCGGTTAAGTTAATCGGTTAATTGATTTCAAAATTATCGAATTATTACAAGTGAAATACAAAAGAAATGGTGAAGAAAAGAGTAAGTGTTATATGTCACATTCATGCATGCAAGTTAGCGTGACATACATATGGAGAAGATTAATTCCACGACCTAATTGATAGACAAATCCAAAATAAGAAATTTGCAATGGGCAAGTTATTCAAATTTTCATCAAATTTTGAAAATCTTCAATTTCTTGCATCTTTCCACATCACGCATGCATGCTACATGGATCTGCCTTTTGAATTTGACACACCTATATCCTCACCAGCTGATAACTTGTAACAACTTTCTTCTATTTTTTACTTTTTAGTCAATACGTTTTCCTTTGAACACATAAAAAGTTGTATTAAGATTGGACTATTGCACAAACATTACTCATCCCAATGAGTATTACTGCAATCATATGACTTTTGCTTCCGATGATTATCACTAAAATCCTAATATATTAAAGCATGGTAGAAATCTGTGGTGACAATTCATCAAGTTGATCCCTAGAAAAAAAAGAAAGTAAAATGAAAGAAACTGTTTGACACAATAAATAAATACAATAAATTTCTCTCTAAAAACTTAATCTTTTAAATGAGATGGTCACTTAACATGATATCATAGTTTAAATACCAAAAGGTTTTGGGTTTAAAACTAACCACCATGCACTTATTTATAAAATTACGCTAACGTGTAAAGCTCAATAAAAAATTAACTAGCTTCCACGTGAGGAACAAACTCTTCTTTAACAAGTTCGACTTTTAGATGAGATGGTTACTTAACAGAAACAAATCAAGAAAAACGTGTTAAAAAAATGAAAAGTAAGAAAATCATTTGTGTGATGAGCAGGAAAAAAGAGTCAAAAAAAGAAAAGAAAAGGAAAAGTAGGTAAAGTATCTGTGAGATTGTGCCAGCATGCATAAATCCCGTTTTAACAGGGGATTGTGTTTATCAACGTGCGGGTGATTAGTTGGGCTTGTGTTTTTTACACATAATGGTGTTAGTAGACCTTCTTAGATTCCTGCACAAGGCCACCAAACGGAAACAGAACACTTGGCCATCTGCAGGTGCACAGTTGCAGAGCCCGCACTGTAACCACCTATTAAATGACTCCGAGACGAAGAAGCAGAGTCAGCACGGCCAAAACACATTAACCATGTTCATCCCTTCCTCGCAAATCCATCGGAGTGTCTAAATATGTGGACATACCAGACTCCACTTTCGGTCTAGCTCATATGGTATATGATATTGCACAGCATCCACCAAAATTAGAATATTAAGGGAAACAAGAAATGTAGGTCCTCACTTTTTCAATTGAGGACTGATAGGTACTTGAATTTTTTTTTTTTTTTTTTTTCTCTTCTTAGGTATCTTAATACCTTCAATGATTTTTTTCGGTTTGGGGCATGATGGTTATTTTAACCCTTTGAAAAAGAGAACTCGAGAGATTTTAGAAATCACTCTAAATCAACTCACTCTCAAACCCCTTCAATTCAAACAAGAGAAAAAAATAAAAATCATCCCAAATCCAATTATTTCCCTCCAAATCACTCAATCCAAACAAACCCTAATTTTTTTTGTTTAGAACAAGTAGATCTCTAGATTAATTTTTTCTCTTCTCAACTCCGTCAAACTAAACGGCCTTAATGATTTTTAATAGTTTAAAAGTATAAAAGATCAACACTGCCCCATATCCCCTCACCCTTAAAACATTATAGCAATTGATTGCTCATATTAGTTGCTAGGGTCGGGGCTCGTTGCTCGTGGCTTGATCTATTAATTACTTGCTTTAGTTTTTCACTTAATGTTGAAATGACTATTATACTTCTAAACCTTTCAAAATTATTAAGCGTGTTAAAATTGAGAGGCCTGATAACAGAAAAAAATAAACTCAGTAACCTACTTGTCCTAAATGAAAATAGTGAGGGACCTACATGTCTTATCCCTTTTTCACTAGGTTAAGATGATCACCATGCCGCCAAAGCATTAAAAATAATTAATGGTGAAAAATTTGAGGGACTTGAAAAGCAAAAAAAATAAATCTCAGGGATCTACTTGTCGTAAACAAAAAATGAAAGAGACCTGATAGAGTTTATGCAGTATAAGTATGGGTTAGTTCAGAATCAATGTGAATAATTTGACATGTTAATGAAATTCTGTAGTGTAGACGAACACCTATTACAGACGATATTGTAACATTAACTGAAACTCTCTATTTGTCGCAGTAGATTCATAGTCTGTTTCACATATTGCTTCAATTCATTAATGAGTTGTTTCACTTAATGTTCTAACATGGTCAGAGACAAATCACACAGCAGCGGAATACAATACATTGTAACAGAAAATAAGAACACCAAGACTTAACGTGGTTCAACCGTGCGGTCTACGTCCATGGGACCAACCCCTGGTCCAACTAACCAATTCATTAAGAAATATCAAGTTACAACATCAATGGACTTATACAAGTAAAGACTCCATCTTGACATTTGTCACCTTAATGAAGAACTCCTTACATAGTGTTTAGAAGCAATTCGTGTGTGGAATTCGTTTCATTTACAAATGAATTCTCTTGTTTGGAAATGTAAAATAAAATTAAGTCAATTCTGTTATTTGTAAATCCAAATTGTGTTTGGAACACATGTAAAATTAGAATTAATAGATATATTTTACTTAAATATCTTTCTTTTATTCAATTGTAATTAGACTATCATATAATTGTTATCTTTTTAACCAATTATTGATTCCCGGTACTATTATAAAAATCCAAAAAAAAATAAAAGCAAAGAAATATTTTCAAAAAATATAAACATTACAAAATAATCATAATAATTTTAAGTTCACCTATAAATTTCACATGAATAAATAACTTCAAGTTCAACTATACACATATGCACGGCCACGGTAAAGTCACGACAAACACGATACTAATCGTTTTAGAGTGGTTGTCATATATAAAAGCATTATCTAGTATTTATTATGTTTGACATATATTGATTATATTAAGATTAACATATGATAACTAGAAATTCTTTTACAAGAATACATATTGCCCAAAAGAAAAATCATGAATAAATTTACAAAGAAGATTAAACGAATAAAGATGAGTGAATGAAACATATTGAGTTTTTTCTTTTTTTTTTCTTGAGTTTTTTTACTATTCCTAGCAAAGTCAATAACTTAAACTCGATGGTAGTTTCGTTCTCAAAGAATTAGCAGCAGATTTAGAAAACGTGAATTTACAAATTCCACCTCTTGAGCTCGGATTTGAGTAAGGCTTGTGCAAATCCAAAAATTGTAAATCCTGGATTTGTAACTTTTTAAAAAGGTGCAACCAAAAAAAAATAAAATTGGATTTACAAATGAATTCCACAAAATTTTATGGAATTCATTTGTTCCAAACAGTCTGTTAATGAATTTCGATTTGGCGAGCTCCCCTCGACTTACAATTCTTCTCCCGAAGAATGATTCAAGGATACAACTATCTAATCACTCAAAGGCTTATACAAGCTACTCATTACACACTCTCAAATTAAACATAGTTGCAACACTTAATACAATTAAGGACTCAAACACAGATCGTGTTACAACAAGACATGAAACGCAGGACATAACTCTTTTATGCTTTCTTGTTGCTGCTACTACACTCATCCCTTTTTGTGACCTATTCCACTCATATATATAACCAAGATTGCTGCTATAGGTTATCATAGCTTGGGCTTCAAGAAAGGCCTCTTCTCATAAAACTCTATTCTTCATTTCCTTATGAATATGCAATTAATGTCATTCCATAATCAGCACAAATTTTCTTCTCATATGGTAAGTTACCATAATATTTTTTTCCTGCACAATTCAAAAGGTAATAATAAAAGTATGGTAACAAAAGTTTTGCTAAAACATAGCCAATCAAATCTCAATAACTTTAATTGCGTTAACAAGACCTGTATATCTTATTCCTGAATTTAAGGTAACATAGAGAACTAATAGAGTGAAAACTCCAATGTTTTTTTTTTCTTTTTGAACGAAGTAAACAAGTGCGTATATTAGATTTCACTATACAAAAACACCAAGAGTTACAACTTAGTAAACAAAATCGAAAAAACATTTGCTCATCTAATCTCCATGCTCTAGACACACTATAACACTTTAGCTCTTTTTCAATGCTCTAATTAAAAAATATAAACGTGTTGCAAGAAATGAAAAATTGTTAAAATAAGTGTCTTATTGCAACAATTTTATTTAATGCAACGGTTAAAATTTCTCTATTACTTTTTTTTGTTAATAATTGCCTATGATATTACTTTTTCACAACAGGTTTAAAATTATAGTAATTGCAACGGTTTTTTTAAGCTATTACTTATTATTTATAAAAGACTATTGCAATAGATCTAGAATTTCCATGGAAGTATTTGCAACGCCACTATATACAATTTTAAAAGTTATTTGTAACGATTTTTAGCCTTTTTGCAACAACACTATACGGAATAGAGGCATTTTTTGAATGTTTCAATTGATAAAAAAAATGTGGTAGTCATATTGTCATATCAATGTTAGTGCCAACATATCTTCTTACGCTGGTTTTAGTAAGAATAATAACTCCAATGTTGAATATGGATACTCCAATAATAATACCAATAACTGTTTGTAGGAATGGCTTTGAGACGAGTTTGGAGTAGGAGAACATATTTCTATTTTACATCATGCCATTCTAAAGGCTGCAACAATAGTTTCCCATTCTTTGCCTTTTTTTCCATCTGCTGCCCCCTGCCTCATTTCCAAATGTCTATTGGGAGAAGGAGACTACCTACGAGCTTTCTCAATTTTCTTAAATTCTACAAAATTGAAATTAATTTATAATGAATAACTTTAGGGTGTAAATTAACATTGTAAAAATAAACAATATAAAACAGATATTAAAGAATGTCACTTACTAATTACAAATTGAGTTTCATGTGACCTACTAAAAAGTAAAAATAACTTGAAAGTATTGGAGTTTCAAACATCTTAAACAAATTCTAACAAAAAGAATTAAACATGAGAATTATATGTTGGTTTGTGGATCAAATTCAAAGTTTAAGACAAGTAGAAGTCTAGTCTAATGAGAATAGATGTAGAAGTCCAATCCTAATAGAGATAGGATTAGTTCTCCACAAATAGGTTATTCTAGCTTGTAGTTAAATGTCTTGAAAAATGACACTTCGTACTCTAGGTTAAGAGAGGGTACGGTAGAACCGAGTAGAAAGGGTAGTTATGAGTGAGAGAGGGAGTTAGACTTTTCTGTGAAAAGGTCATCATGTGTAACTATTATTGTTGAATGGTGAAATTTTTCAAATTTTTGGATCATGGAGTAGGCAATCTTCTCAATTCCAAATGAAGTATTTGGGTGAAACTAGTTATGTTCTAGGGATCAAGTTTATGTGGAGTCAAAAGAACTAGATGCTAGCTCTATCTCATGCTTCATACATAGAGAAGATCTTGGTTAAGTTTAGCATGTAGGACTCTAAGAAAGGTTTATTACCTTCTAGGCATGGAGTTCTTCTTTCTCAGGATTAGTGTTCCAAGACAACCTATGTAGGAAGAGAGCATGAGAAATGTTCTATATGCGTAGTTGGAAGTCTCATGTATGCCATACTTTGTGCTATAATAGATATCTACTTTGCTATAGGCATGATTAGTCGATATCAGTCAAACCCAGGATAGGCTCATTGGGTGGCAATCAAGCATATCTTTAAGTATCTGATGTATTCCTATTTTTGGACCTATTTCTGTGCTTTTTAGAATTAATTATGCACATTTATTGAAAAGTTTGATCATTTTAATTGTGTTTTTGTGCATGTAAGATTTAATCATGAAAGAGAAATTGAAGTCGAATTTAGAAGAAAATTGATGATCGAAAAAAGCCAAGATTATTGAAGAAGATTTTTCTAAAGCATTGTGATAGGAAAAAGAAAACAAGTCAAAGCATGGAAAAAAGAAGAGGAAAAATAGAAAATAATAAAAATAAAAATAAAAATAAATTAACCAAGGCTTTCTTTTAAAACTTGGCCGTATATAATATCCATATGGCCAAGATAAGTCCAAAGTGGACTTTGCCGAGAATTGAGAAAAAGAAAAAAAGTACGCAAGGCCTTTGATATAAAAAAAAAAAAAAAGTCAACGGGCCCTTCTTACAAAATTAATTTTTGGCCATGGAGACCAAGTCCATTGATTAGAGCGGTTTACTTTGCTTATACAAGGAGCTTTTGCGACAAACAAATAGAAGGGAGGCAGAGGGGAGCAACAGCGCAATAAGAAAAAAAACAGGAAGCTACGCTGCCCTTTATTAGTGGTATCGGAGAAAAACTGCAACCTAAAGTTTAGCATGAAATACTTTGGAAGAATTTGAAGTTTACTGTGATACATCTTTGACACTTTAATGTAATATATGTTGTAAAACAATATTATTGTCTCATTTTGGACAATGAAAATATTTTCTACACACTCCACTTCATCTTCATCCACCCCAACCCCAACCCCCCGATTACATTTTTAATTAATTATTATTAAAAAATTAATTAATTTTATTTTAATAACTAATTAATTAATTAAAATTAATGTTCAATAAAATTAGATTTAATAAATTAATATTAATCAATAATAAGTAATTGACTAATTAATTATTTATTTAATTAATTTAAGACTTTTTATTCATTTTATTAACTATTGACTAATTATTCAAAATAAATAAATAAATAATTTTAATTAATTAATAGTGATTAATCATTAATAATTGGGTAATTTACCAAAATGGTCCTAAATTTTTATCTTTTTTGATATTTAAGTCCACTATCTTTTATTTTGGACAAAATGATCATTCATATTTTATTTTGGTGACAATCGTTAGTCCTTGGAATAAAATTTGTTAAAAAATAATATTAGTGAGCACGTGAATGACACGTGGCCACAAAATACATAAACTTTAAGATGCTAATATTTTACCGCATGACAATTTTACCCCTGAAGATTTGTAAATTTTACAGCCACGATCCATCCACGTGCTTATTAACATTATTTCTTTGACAGATTTTGTTTCAAGAACTAATGATTGTTACCAAAATAAAAGATAAATATCTATTTTGTCTAAAATGAAAGATAGTCCTTAATAATTTTTTAAAAAAATTAAAAAATCAGTAATTTTAATCATTTTTCAACTATTAAATCAAAATATCATAAAATATTTTTCAATATGATAACCAAAATTTGACCCAAAAAAAAAATGTAACAACTAAATACCAGAAATTATTCTATTTTTTAAGAAAATAAATTTTTTTAAAACTATTTTCTGGAAACCATCATTGCAGCATCAGTGGGTTTGAATTCTTTATGACAGCATCATTCGATGCCCTCTGATAAATCTCAGCTTGCATTTATGGAAAGGACTTTTTGCGATAACTACATACAATAATGATCTGAAATGAAACAGGGGGTGTTTAGGTAGCTTTAATAGCATCGCACATAGCAGAGTAATAGATATAAAGAGTGGGACCAATCAAGATAAATATGAGCTTCTCTAGTACACAAAATTAAAACCATTGTAGGCTATCAGATCAGAAGCATGTGCCACCTTCGGATTACATAACGTAATTAAAAGAGACTGAAAAACGCAAAAGCATTTAGCATTTTGATCAAAAAAAAAACGCAAAAGCATTTAGCATTTTGATCAAAAAAAAAACGCAAAAGCATTTAGCATTTTGGCAAAGAAAAAGCCAGTCTTGGGCTAGTACTATTAGACTTCCTCTTTAGTTGCAGGGGCAGAATCATAAATTATTATTAGTGGGAGTTAAAATTTATAACTTTTGAATTATATGAGTATTTTTTTTTTAGTTGGGTTAATTAATTTTTTTAATTAAAAATATATAGATATTTAATTTTTTTTCAAAAAATACATATAAATTTTAACCTTTTTATGAGTCAATGGGAGCTAAAATTTATAATTTTTAAACTATATGAATACTTTTATTTTTCAGTGGGGGCTAATTAATTTTTTTTAACTAAAAATTCATAGATATCTAATTTTTTTTTCAAAAAATGCATAGAAATTAACGTTTTTATGAGTCAGTGGGGGCTAAAATTCATAATTTTTAAATTATACTAGTATTTTTATTTTTCAGTGGGGACTAATTAATTTTTTTAACTAAAAATACATAGATATCTAATTTTTTAAAAAATATATATAAAATTTTTAACAATTTTTATGAATCAATAAAAGCTACAGCACCCACTCGCCCTACTTTGCCTCCGCCAGTGTTTGGTTGGGCTAACTCAAATAGCCTAAAGCTTGGACAGGATTTCTGCTGTTCAAATGTAGTCTTGGGATAGGTAACGAAAAGCCCGACCACATACATCATTTTCGTCCAATATGTTTGTTTGGAAAATTGGATTTCACATGTATAAATAATGCACTTTCGACTTAAAATTTAAATGGTCTTACGGGTCAAAATAAGTGGGACTTTGTACGTGCACGTTCCTCGTTTTTAGTAGATGAGCGCATAATATTTACATGTCAAAATTAGATAAATGGTAAATAAAAATTTAGTAGATAAAGTTGAATGTTTAACTTGGGAAAAAGAGCAAACTTGAGGTAATACTCTTCTCCCACATTGAAATAATCGAGTTTTAGGTGTCACTTTATAAGTGATTTCCCTAATGCATGGTGGCAAGCATGAGGCTAATGGAGAGAATTACCAATTTAAGCTTGGTCGAACTCTATTCATTTCTTGTTGGATTTCTAATTATTATGTCAAAAATCGTGTGCAAATATTTCTAGTTATTTCTTTTATACAAGTTATTAACTATATGTCTAATAATATCTTGATTAGTTTACCAGATATAGGTGTCGACTTTTTCTCTTATTTTTTACTTTGTTGAGTAAAACTGTTGTGAGAGTATTTCACTCAATCCTTAGGCAGTGATTGGTATGTGGGAATGAGTTGGGAATGGAATGACATTCCCAATTCTATTTTAATTCCCATGTTTGGTATGAGGGAATGAACTTGGGAATGTCATTCCCAAGGGAATCCCATTCCCACATACATGGGAATAGCCATTCCAGACCAAATACATGGAAATGGCCCATTCCCATGTATTTGGGGATCAACTTGACTACCATACCTTTTATAAATAATTTGTTTAATTATTATTATTATGAAAATAATAATAATAATAAAATAATAATAGTGATTAAATAATGATAATAATAATAATTAAAAATATAATAATATTATTATGAAAATAATAATAATAAAAATAAAAATAATAATAAAAATGATAATAATAACAATAAATAAATAAAATAATAATAATAATAATAAAATAATAATATTAATAATAATTAAAAATATAATAATATTATTATGAAAATAATAATAATAGTTATTATTATAATAAAAAAATGATAATAAGAATAATAAAGAAAAAAATAAATTAATAATAATAATAATAATAATAATAATAATAATAATTATTATTATTATTATTATTATTATTATTATTATTATTTTTAAAAATATAATAATATTTTGTTATTAATAATTATTTTTATTTATTTAATATTATTATTTTTTAATTATTATTATTATTATTTATTGTTGTTGTTGTTGTTGTTATTATTATTCTTGTTTTTTTTTTTTTTTTTTTATGTTGTTATTATTATTATTATTATTATTTATTGTTGTTGTTGTTGTTGTTATTATTATTATTATTATTATGTTTATATTTATTCTTATTTTTAATACTATAATAATAAAAGGACAATTATGTCATATTATATAAGTCATTCGCATTACTACTCTTAATTCCTAGAGCATACCAAACATGTCATTCTCATTTCCAAGTTCATTCCATTCCCACTTTCATTCCATTCCTTGGTTCATTCCATTCCTGCCCAAATTCATTCCAATGTACTAATCGTTACCTTAGAAGTTTGATAAATCCTGATAGAGAACATGGAAAACAAACTGCTTGCAACAACTGCTGAAACCGTTGCCGAGGAAGCAAAATATATTTTTTAATAAAACAGAATATTAAATAATAAAAAATCAGTCCCAAAAACAGTTTTTATAAAAATCGTATTTTCTTATAAAATTAGGATGAGAAGAAGTTTTGGGGCTAGCAAATAATCTAATCTAATTAAATTAAAACTTATCTAGTTTGTTTTCTATTGACACTAATTAACCATGCTATAAATGATAAAATCACATAATAAAAATGAACGGTGGGTCTGATACCACTGTAAAAAAAACATACATAATATTTAAATTTTTTATAAATAACGCAGTACAATAATATCACGTATCGGTTCACGGCTAACTATGCAATTTACATAAAGCATCAATCATGATATAATATAGATATGAAGGAAATTGTAAGGTATACCTCAGTGCAGACAAATCCGATGTAAAATATGATGCAATTCAAGCTTATGCAACTTACATAAAGCATCAATCAACATGTAATATATATATATATATATATATATATATATATATATATATATATATATATATATATATGAAAGAAATTGTAAGGTATACCTCAGTGGAGACAAATCCAATGTCAAATCTTACGCAATTCAAGCCCTCCACGCATGAAAGCTCTAATAATATTCACATGAGATCCTAGAGAGTAATCAATAAAAACCTCAACTAGAATTTTTGGACAAATTTATGAACTATGAAAACAAGAT
The DNA here is from genome assembly GCA_037974665.1 of Ehretia macrophylla. Lineage (NCBI taxonomy): Eukaryota > Viridiplantae > Streptophyta > Magnoliopsida > Boraginales > Ehretiaceae > Ehretia > Ehretia macrophylla. Next base: position 13,538,688 of record CM075768.1, read on the forward strand.
TTGTACTAGCATAACTGTTTCTCATAGTTTTCTACTTATAGGAAACTTGTAATTTTCAGGGCTAGCTTTTGGACCAGTCCTAAACTTTGGACTTAGACTGTAAAACCAATTGGATCTAAAATTCCAACAAGTCTAGTCTTACATCCAATTATATAATTGAAGATTCTAAATATTTAATTTATTTCTCTTACTAATTAATTTCGGATTCCTTTTGTGTGTGACCTCTTGGGTTCATAATTAATTGGCAGTATAATAATATTAATTCAATTAATATATTAGTTAGAACCATTCTAATTAATTCTCACAAATCATGAGTGATATCTAGTCGTATATCGCGACTACCTAATTAACGATGAAATTGAATTGTACGAACCCTTTAAATATATAACTACCGCATTATTAATTTCTTTTTGTCTTAACTGTCCCGATTAAGCAAGAGTCATGGATATGACTGGCAACCTCACTATCTTAATCATATGACCAAATCTAATTGATTTAGTAACTTGTCAACGAATCGTGAAATGACTTCTATGGTTCAACCTTGGCCAAGGATTTTCGGTTTCTTAATTGACAAGATCGCATAAGATCCTAAGTCGGATTCTATATTGCACACGCAAATATCCCTATGTAGGAATGCTCCACGATCACTAAGCATGTGATCTAGTCTATGACTACAACTGGGTTTTCATACCAACAAATCGTGGTACCCCATACACGTACGAGATAACCATGGTGTCTTAAGTTTAAAGATTATTATATATAGCAAATTATTGACGACCCACGTAATTTAATATATATGATCGATTATGTCCAGTGATTTGTTCGTAACAGTCACTTATACATCTACTATTGCAACATGAGACTGATTGCCTAAATTAATATCTCATATTAAATCAGGTAGTATACTGTATACTAATCTATACGGGTAAACGCCCAATTAATTTATCATTTGATTAGGGACTTGTTCTAAAATATATTATTAGCAACAAATCTCATCATATTCCTAACCTCTTAAGAGCAAGATCTATAAATATAATTCTAAGGACTTTATTTAAATTAATTGACATATTAATCATATATTAAACAAACTATCCATTAATAAAATATAATACAGTAAAGATGTAATAGTTCCCTTGTATATGGTCTCAAATGTACATCATATGAATTTATAATACATACAAGATAACTCAAGCTAGTCTAGATAAACACGAGTGCAAAGTTTAAAAATTCAAATTATACAATTCAGTTATCAATTCAAATTATATAGCTCTGTTATCATGCTCTTTCAAGTGAAGTCAGGTCTTGAATGACAAGCTTGTGTCGAAGTATAGAGAATCATATTTTGGAAAGTCTCTTGGTCATGATGTCTGCAAGCTGATCAACAGTAGAGATGAGGCGAACATGAAGAGCACCAGCAACTACCTTGTCTCGCACGAAGTGTACATCAATTTCAATGTGTTTAGTGGGAGCATGGAAAAGAGGATTAGTTGTGAAATATGTCGCACTGATGTTGTCGTATCAAAGCACTGGTTTGGTAGTAGAAACACAAAGTGATTGAAGCCAGCATAACTCTGTTGTGGCGAAAGCTATAGCACAATATTCGGCTTTTGTACTTGATCGTGCAGTTGTGGATTACTTCTTAGCAGACCAAGAGACTAAATTGGAACCCAAATAAATACAATACCCATTTGTGTTTTTCCTGTCATCTAGGTACTCTGCCCAATTTGAATTAGAATATGCATTTAAAGTAAGATCATGAGACTTTCCAATATATAGAGCATAAGCTAAGGACTCCTTCAAATATCATAGTATTCACTTAACAAGAGACCAATGCAGTTCACTTGGCACATGCATAAACTGACATACTTTATTTACATCAAATGATATGTCAGGCCGAGTTATTGTAAGGTATGCAAAATACCAACAACACTGTGATAAAGTTTTGGATTATTAAATGGTTACCATCATTTTCAGAAATTGATTGACTTGCTGCCATTAGAGAAGAAATAGGTTTTTCCCTATCAAAACCTACTCGCTGTATGACATCTTAAGCATATTTGGATTGACATAATATGAGACCATTTTGTACATGTGTAGCCTGGATGCCAAGGAAGTAAGAAACAAGGCCAAGATCCTTTATTGAGAATTGACGATCAAGTTGGGAAATAATAGAAGTAATGGCACTGTCAACATTTCTAGTTAGTAGAATGTCATCAACATACACTAGGATGCTCTCAGAACCTGCTTGAGTCCATATATAGCCTTTTGAAGTTTTCACACATGAGTGGCATAAGAAGAATGGACAAATCCAAGCGGCGGAGCCATGTACACTTCTTTCAAATACCTGTAAAGAAATGCATTATTCACGTCAAGCTGTCTGATTTTCCAACCACATGATAATGCGAGAGAGAGTACTACACGGATTGTTGTTGGCTTAATAATAGGGTTGAAAGTCTCTGTGTAGTCGACCCCTTCTTCTTGGTTGTACCCTTTGCCAACAAGCTGAGCTGTGTAGTTGTGACGCCCAAGCCCAGAGTGAATTTTTAATTATTTTATTTATCTAAATTTATATTTTATTCTCATTATTTATCATATTTTATGCATTCTTTCTTTGAAATTACGTACATAGTATATCGGGAATGAGTGATATAAAAAGATTAATGTATCGTATGAATAGTAGAACTTGTAAGTGGTTTTTCGGCCATTAGAAGTCTAGCTTTGTTTTTGGCCATTCTAATTAGTTTTAATCAATTTTCTTAAATCCCAATTAGGTCCAAACCCATAGCCCAAGCCCACATTAGCCTTTATAACACAATATTGTACCAAAAAAATGAGCAAAAAAAAAAAAAGAAAAAAAAAGATTGGAACCCGTCGGCTAGGGGAAAGAAGAAAAAGGGAAAAAATATTAAGGTTTTGCAATTCCAAGCTTGTTAAGGAGATCAAAGGCCATTCCTAGCTTCTACTACCTTGTATTGGTGAGGGATCATCCTATTTGTATTTTTATTTGAATTTCTTGCTTATGTTAAAAGTTGTTAATTGAAGATAGTTGATGTCTTGAGCTTATAGTTCATGCAATGGTAGTTATTGAACTTGTAGAGTAAACTTTTACTGTGTTAGCACTTGTACAACTAGAGCTTGTATGTAGTTGTATGAAGAAGATGATGAATAGTGATTTTGTTATAAAGTTCAATGATTGAAGGCTATATGCTTGTTTATATGTTTAAACGAAGTTCCATAAGTGCATACATAGTTAAATTAATGCCTAAACCAGCTAGAGTATGCTTATAACTTAGTGTGTGTGTAAATGGTCGTGTGTATGTGTGTGTCGACCGTGGGTTTCTTCTTCATTTCCCTTGTTCCTGAGCGTGCTATAAAGTGTTAACTTTTAATATTAAGTGACAATGCAATTTGTGCTAGAAGTCCATCATGTTTGAACTTGACTTGTTTAGAGTTTTAACTAAGTCCAATGGTGTTTATGAAGTTAGTATTGAATTGAAATTGAATAATGAAATGCTAAAAGAGCTGAATGGTAATTAGTTGTGATCAATCAGAAAGGTGGAGAATGATTGTAATGCATGAGTTCATAGCTATAATTGGAATGTAAATGTGTTCTATCACTTATCTTGTTTACTATTGCTTACTCCCTCTTTTGTTGTTCCTCAATTGTGTGTTTATCAAATTGTGTGAATGTTAAGGGTTAAATGTTATATTGTTTATCATATAGATGATTGCGCAACCTCATCATTCGGGGCGGATGTGTTGAGCCTCTCTGGGCGGCATCGGGCTTGCCAAGGTTGGTCGCTTAGCCTCCGTGCCCTATTCCCTTACCCGCTTGGTCTGGAGATTGCCAGATGTGTTGGATCATAGGTATTGGGTACATCCGGTGTACCCACTAAAGTTTAGGATACTGGTTTTATCATTATCATATCGTGTTCATGATTGAGATCGATATCGTGATCGGCAGTGAAATGGAGTGATAAGGGTTATCGTATCGTATCATTTTTAATGTGTTATCTAGTTTATTGTGCTAATTGATTGCTTTATAATGTATCGATTATATGGCTCATATTTGCATTGCACGAAATCGTTTTTGAAAGCTCCCCGGACTCTCCTCTCCCTCACTAAGTATTGTGTTTTGCTCACCTTTTTTATCTAACATATTTCAGGAGAGGTGGAGGTAGATCCTCAGTTGGTTATGGTTGAAAAGGATGAGGTGCAAGTTGAAGTCTTTCCTTGATTGTGCTTGCCTTGAGGTTGGAGTACTTGTGTGGCTTATGTGATCGGTTTATGTGTTGATTGTAATGAATGTTGGCTTTAAGTACTTGTATTATTTTGAGGTCTAATGACATTGTATGTATTTATTATGTAAGGGATTGTAATCTAATGTCCTAACTAGCTAGTGGTTCGTTATGTATGCTACTTATGTATTTGATTTGGGTCATGGATAGCTAGATAGTAGTGACATGTATAAGTAGTTCTAATGGCTTTAGTTTCATGAATGTTAGCTAGTTCTGCATGAATGATCCTATGGCTAACTTTAAAGGCTAGAACTACTTTATGAACTAGTATAGAACGTCATATGAAGGAGGTTTTATTGGTTATTATTGTATATTGTTGTTTGTGTTGAATTCTTCTGATTCTTCTGAGTGCAGGAATTTGGATAGTTCATGGTACAGAGGAGACTTTGTCTGTTTGTCGGGTCAGACTTGACCTATAGCGTGGGGTTAGGTCAGGGCGTGATAGTACTGCTCAACCGTTCCATTATATCGTCATTTGATCTTGAATACCTATTTGCAATCTACAAGATTGGCTGTGGATAGCTTGGGAACCGAGTGCCATGTCCTATTTTTTTTATTAAAGTGTTATACTCATTGTCCATAGTTGTTCGCCAATGTGGGTGCTTGGATACTTGAGTGAAGGATGCTGGTTCATGTTCAATAGAATCAGATGTAACATGTACTGTTGTAGCGGCATAAGTGACGAAGTCAGAAAAATTTTTTAAGACACGAGAATTATCTAGCGTGCGAGTGACCATCGTATGAGAGGATGTGGCACTTAACTGTGTAGTTTGTGGCACCTATGAAAGAAGTAAGAGTGGAGTAGGGAAAGCTAAGCTAGATTGGAAAATAGATTGTGGTGTTGACCTCCTTTGTAGTTGCTCACTAGATGAAGATGGCAGAGTCATAGGTGTGGAAGAATTAGATGATTGTGGTGAGTTTGGAGATAAGGATGAAGAGTCAAGATCTGAAGGATAAGGAGTGCAGGGTTGGTAAACCCGTGATCAGGGGCGGACCTACTCTATATTCAGTGTAAACAAAGGCTTACACTGAACAAAAAATTACTAGGTTTAATGGTTAAAGAAGACCTTTTAAAATGCTCTGGTACTTCAGGTCGCGGGTTTGAGTGCTTCAGTGCACTTTTTCATTTTAGTTTATAATATATATATATATATATATATATATATATATATATATATATATATATATATTTAAAAAAAAAAATACTTCTTTCACTTATCCAAATCAAACCCAAACCCAAACCCGAACCTGAACCCGAACCCAAACTTTCTCTCTCGCACAAACGCTGCTCATATTTTTTAGCTTTTGATTTTTTTTTAAAACTTCTTTTACTTTCCCAAATCAAACCCCAAATCCAAACCCGTCTCTCTTCTCTACATGTTACACACGCATAAGCCAGAAAAATCATTACCCTTGAGGTCAAGTCGTCGAGAGTAGTGACACCATCGACAATGTCAAGGCCAAGATTCAGGTCCTCTTCTCTCTTTCTTATTTTTTCTTCAAACTTTTTCCCATATATTGATTGAATTGTGATGATACTGTTTAGAGTTGTTGCTGGATATGCTAAAGATTGCAACTATTGATGTAGAGATTTTCTTTCCGTAGATTGCAAAATTGTTTTCAAATTGTTTCCTATTATTGATGCAATTCTAGGACATATTAGCTTTTAATTTTACCTACTCTAAGTCTTTGACCATGTTTTATGTCAGATGAAATTAATTTTATAATAAAGAAATTTATGTTGGAAATTTCGTGCTTCGTGCGATAGCCAAGTCCTCATTTACTTTAATATTTGGTCTTGGGGTAAAGTCTTGAAAACAATTTTCTTGGCAATAGAAGTAATGTTGCATAAAGTGAATATTGAATTATTGAGTACACTATAATTATCAGGCCATCCTATGTGATACAGTCAGGGAACAAGTTGATGTGAAGGCGATTCTGTTCGAGATTGACAGGTGCTTATTCATTCAAATGGAAAAAGATTGGAAAACAGAATGCAAAATAAATGTTATTTGCTATGTTGGTTCTCTAAAAGGCATCCTATCACATGCCACATTTCTATTTATGGTGTTTTTCTCACTATTTCTATACCAATGTGTTGGATTTTTCTGTGTTTTTTGATTGTTGGCGTTTATGCATTTGTTATTGCTGCTTCCCTTCAACCATTATTATCTAGTAAACTTAAATGTCAATGTGGTGCTACCAGGACAAGGAAGGAATACCACCTGATCAGCAGAGGCTGATTTTTGCTGGTAAACAGTTGGAAGATGGTCGAACTTTGGTAGATTATAATATCCAAAAAGAATCAACTCTTCACCTGGTAATGAGTTTTAGGCCACAACAATGATGAATATCATATGGTTTATGTTCTTAGATTAATATTTTTTTTGTAGATATCATGGATAAATTTTTAAAGAAGAGGTCAATTTCTGATGGAACGAGTAGTAAAGATAATGAACATCATAGCTCAAAACAACCTCGGATTGAGATAAATGTAGAAGATCTACCTACAGATCCTGGATTACGCCCAAAAATTAGTAGCTACCATCCAGATGATCAAGATAAAGTGCAGAGATATTATTTACAAAAGGGACCTTGTCAACCCTGTTATCATAATTTTCCTCAGAGAATGGTTGGGAATAACACTAGAAGATTTTGCCTTTCTTGGTTTAATGAATTTAGCAGTTGGTTAGAATATAACATAGAGAAAGATGCTGCATATTTTTTGCACTGTTATCTTTTTAGGACTGATGTTGAAAAACAGTCAGGTGGAGATGTATTTATTGCAAATGAGTTTACTAATTGGAGTGTTAAAGGTAGACTTAACACTCATGTTGGAAGTCCAAACAGTGCACATAACAATGCTTACAAAAAGGGTCAAGACTTGATGAAGCATATCGATGTCGATTAACTGCTTCAATTACTTGCATTCGATATCTTTTGAAATAAGGATTACCTTTCCGTGGTCATGATGAATCTGAGGATTCTACTAAGAACCATCAGTTAACTGCTCCTAAGATTCAAAAAAGACATTGTCAATCTGAGGATTCTACTAAGAACCATCATTTTCTTGAGCTTCTCAAGGTTCTTGCCGATAATAATGAAGCAATCAAAGAATGTGTTTTGCAAAATGCCCCTAAGAACCATCAGTTAACTGCTCGTAAGATTCAAAAAGACATTGTCAATGCTGCCGCAACTGAGACCATTAAAGCAATTATAAATGATATTGGAGATGAATATTTTGCTATTATTGTTGATGAGTCTCGTGATGTGTCAATCAAAGAAGAAATGGCCATTGCTTTGCGTAATGTGAACCATAAAGGAAATATTGTTGAGCGTTTTCTTGGTATGATGCATGTAAGAGATACCACTGCATTATCTTTAAAAGAGAAAATCAGTTTAGTATTTAACAAACATAGATTGAGTGTATCAAGGATTCGTGGACAAGGCTATGATGGTGCTAGTAAGATGCAAGATGAATTTAATGGTCTTAAGAGTTTGATTTTGAAAAGAAAATCCATCTGCATTCTATATTCATTGCTTTGCTTATCAGTTGCAACTCACACTTGTTTATGTAGCAAAAACTCATGGTCAAGTTGCTTTATTTTTTGGCTTAATTGCTACTTTAATAAATATTGTTGGAGGCTCATGCAAGCGATATGACATTCTTCGTGAAAAACACACTGTTAGAGTTAAAGAAGGAATATAAAAGGGTGAAATTCAAAGTGGACGAGGCATGAATCAAGAAATTGGTCTAAAACGGAGTGGTGATACTCGTTGGGTTTCACATTATGGCAGTTTAATAAGTTTGACTCTAATGTATTCCTTAGTGATTGATGTGCTTGAGATTATCAAGGAAGATGGAGTGACTTCAGATTAAAGAGGTGAAGCTATTCACCATTTAGACTCCAAACAAACATTTGATTTTGCATTTATTTTACATTTGATGAAAAATGTGTTGGGAATTACAAATGAATTATCACAAGCATTGAAAAGAAAAGATCAAGATATCATTAATGTCATGAGATTGGTTTGTATCTCAAAGGAACGTTTACAAGATATGAGAGATAGTGGATGGGAATCTTTATTGAATGAAGTCTCTTTGTTTTGCACAACTCATGATATTGACATTCCTAATATGGAAGAGATGTTTTTATTGAAAGGGAGATCGCGGCGTAGAGTTCAAAATGTTACGAATTTATATCATTATCGCATTGATTTGTTTTATACGATTGTGGACGTGCAACTTCAAGAGCTTAATAACCTTTTCATTGAGTCAAATACTAGGTTGCTTCTTTGTTTGAGATGCTTGAATCCAGACAACTCATTTAATGCATTTGACAAGCATAAGTTGATTGAATTTGCTAAGTTTTATCTAAATGATTTTTCTCCCATGGATTTGGTAGTTCTTGAAAATCAGTTGGAGACATATATTCTTGATATGCGAAGAAGTGATGAATTCTCAGAGTTAAAAGGGACTGCTTGCCTTGCAGAGATGCTAGTGAAGACTAAAAAACATCATATTTATCAATTGGTTTATTTACTTATTAAGTTGGCATTGACTTTATCAGTTGCTACAGCCACGGTAGAAAGAGCATTTTCAACGATAAAAATTGTGAAGACTGAATTACGAAATCGAATAGGAGATGATTGGATGAATGATTATTTAGTCCCTTACATAGAAAGAGACGTATTTGAAGGCATCGACAATGAGTTGATTATTCAACACTTTCAAAAAATGCATTCACGCCGGGGATAATTATAAGAAAGTACCTTTTGTATTGCTATACTTTATAGTTACTTTTTTTCCTCTTTTTTGTATTAAAAATGTGCTTAATATGTATTTGTTTACGTATATATAAATTTATTTGAACCTTTGGTTATTCACTATATTTTTGTGGTGCTGCACTGACCCCCGAAATTTGGGTCTGCCACTGCTCATGATTGAGGAGAGCATGTGGGTGAGATAGGAGAGACCACAAAATTTGGAGCAAGTGACTCGGTTGGGAGTAGGGCATGACTTGGAATTTGAGATTGAAGAAATACAGTCTTGACACCAAGAGAAACACCTAAAGAAAGTAAATGAGTGTGGGGAGAAGTGATGGTCGAAAAATTGGGGAAAATATCAGAGGATGATGAACAAAATGAAAATTGATTTTCATCAAATATCAAATGACGAGAAGTATGAACCCGTCCTGTAGCAAGACTAAAGCATCGTACCCCATGTGATTAAAGCTATATCTAATGAAAACACACGAAAAGGATTTTGGACTCAATTTATCGTATTTGACCATCCCAAGATGAGGGTAGCATAAGCACCAGAAAACACGCAAAAACAAGTAGGAAAGAGCCTACTTAAGAAAAAATTGACAAAGAGAGAAATTTTGCTAAACTGGAGTTGGAAGTCTATTTATTAAATAGACTGCAGTAGTAAAAGCCTTAAACCATAATGTTTTGAGAACAGAAGCATGAAACATAAGCGAAGCCCCCATTTCAATTATATGTCTAATCTTACGCTCGGTGAGCCCAGTTTGCTCAGGAGTATAGGGACGTGAAATTTTGTATTGGATACCAGCATAGTCAATGAGTTGTTTGAAACGATCTAGTGTTAATTCTTGTGCGCCATCACATTGAAAGGATTTTATTGTGGTGGTGAAAATTTTTGTAGTAAGCCTTTTAAAGTGACCAAAGCATTCCACGCTTTCATTTTTATGTTTTAATGAATATATCCAAGTGAACTTACTGTAGTTACAGTGAAAATAATAAAAAAACGAAAGTCAGATAATGAAGTAATGGGAACGGGCCCCTAAATATCGCAATAAACCAATTCTAAAGAAAAAGTAGAATTTTTATTAGAACGACAAAATGGGAGTTTGTGACTTTGGCCCATCATGCATGAGTTACAAAGTTTATTCGCTAAAAAAGACCCTAAAAACTGAAGATACTCCTGAGACTGAAGTGTTGACAAAATAGAGGGTGTTGGATGGCCCAGCCTATTGTGCCAGATAGTGGGTGACGCATGAGTAGAAGCAGCAAAAGGCAAATGACTGGAAGACAGAGGTGGAAATGGCAAAGGAAGAGTATAGAGACTAGAATCAGCACGGCCCCTGAGAAGTGGAGTCCCTGTGTGGAGGTCTTTCACAACACAAGTAGAATTACAATGAGTAAATTCTACAGAAACATTGGAAAGAAGATTCTTTGTGCTTTAGGGACTCGAAGAATATTGCAAAGTGAAAAATTTAGTGAGGAATCACAAAAATAAGAGGAACCCATGTGTGATATCTGGAGAGGCTTACCATCACCAACCACAACTTGGCTAGAGCCAGTGTATGGATGACTCTACTAAAGAAGAGACGGATTAGATATCACATGAGAGAAAGCCCCAGAATTAGGAATCCAAGCCTATACAGATTGATAGGAGAACGTCGTGGGTTGTGGCGAGGTTTTAAAGTGGTAAACTACAGCAGGCATAACCGTTTGGAATTGAGAAACAGGTTTGGAAACCACAACATTTGTTTCTAGGGCAAGTGAATGAGATTGCATTTGAGCAACAAGTACCGTTGTAGACTCATGATCCAATGGGTGAGAAGATTCTTCTAACAGCATGCTTTCGCCCAAAGTTGGGAAAAAGAGGGAGAGAGTCTAAGTTTTCCATCGAAGTGATAAAGGGACGATATATAGTCCTTGGGGAGTCTGTCAAGTGTTGCAAGAACCATGTTAGAGTCGGTAAGAGAGTCGCCAATAGCAATGAGGGCAGTAGAGATGGAGTGAATATGTTAGGGGTATCCTGTGATAGAAAGAGACCCCTTTTTGAGGGATCGAAGTTGGGGTCGAAGTAATGATTTTCGAGCCATGCATGAATTGTTGCATAAAGGAGAAGATCTAGAAACCTACAATGCTGCGGAGGAATCAAAACCCAGGGCTTGATGAATCAGAGTGTCAGACAAGGTGGCTGTTATGCAGGTAGTGACAAATCGATCATATCGTATCCAGTCCATCAGAGGAAAGTTTGGAGGTAGTGACGGGAGTTGTATATGCTGTAGTTACAGTAGGAGATGCAAGATTTGGGATGGAGCCATCCAGAAAGCCGAGGAGGTTGTTGAAAGTGAGAAAGTTTGTGAATTGTGTTTTCTAGGTTGGATAATTAGAATGTTCAAGGAGAAAGTAACATAGGTTTTGACGTTTGTAGGAAGGAAGTGAGAATGGAGTAGAGAGCGAAGTGACAGCGGAAGGTGGAAGAGGAGATGTTGACCATGGTGACGTGATGCTGATGGTGAAGCAAGAATAGGAAAAAATTTAAAAAAATAGAACAAAATAGAGAAGTAGAAACGCAGTAGGTGAAGGCAAGACTCGGGCGGCTTTAGGGGGGCCGGGGGGCCCACGGCCCCCCAATCTTCCAAAAAAAAAAATTTAATGTTTATTTTTTTTTAAAATATATAGGTTTGGTTCCCTTTAAATATTGAAAAGTTGTCTTTAATATATAACTTCTTAAATAGTTTGGTGGTTAACTATATTTAAGTTTACTTTAGAGTCCTGTGTTCGAGTCATGATGATGGTAGCATTTTTTTCTTTTATGTTTTACTATCACTGGCTTTTAAGGGAAAAAAAAAAAAAAAAATGAAAGGCATTTTGCTGCCACTGCTTTTAAGGGAGAAAAAAAAAAAGATGAAAGGCTACCCTAAACCCATTAGCGGGAAATGAAACAGATATCAATTGATCTTTCTCTTTTTTTTTTTTTTTTAACTGATCAATTGATCAAAATAACTTATTTCTTTTGAAAGTAAAAACCAACAAGCCTTCTAAACCCTAAATAATTTCTAAACAATCCTTTCTTTTAGAAAAAAAAAAAAAAAAAACTAAAGTATCATATCTTCTTGACTTGTTCAAGTTTTCAAGACTTCAACTCTCAAATTTCTTTAGAAATTTTAATTTCTCCAAAGGTATGTATATCTTTTCAAAACAAAACTATCATTTTTTCCTTAATTTAAATTGTATATATTAAATTGTAAATGATTATGTATCATTTACATGTGTTTTTTGTTAAATAGAATTATTTACATGTGTTTTTTTTAGCTAAGTTTCTTTATACGTTTGTGTTTAAAATATGTTATATCGTTAATCTTTTTAATTGAATCTCGGCCTCCCTTATATGGAAATTCTGGATCCGTCCCTAACAAGACTTGTATCGTATGATTCTTTTGATACCATGTTAAGATGTAATAGTTCCCTTGTATATGGTCTGATCAAGTTTACATCATGTGAATTTATAATACATACAAGATAACTCAAGCTAGTCTAGATAAGCATGAATGCGAAGATTAAAATTGCAAACTATACAATTATGTTATTAATTCAAATTATACAGCTCCGTTATCAAATACAAAATTTATGTTCTAAAAATTATAATTAATTTAATTTTTAGGACATTAAGTCTAAATGGCTACATTAGCCTACATCATAGGTTTTCTCCTCCAAGCCACGAGTCGGACGTAACAATTTTCAAAATGTAAGAAAAGCACACAGAAGGATAAATGGCTACATTAGCCTACATCATGGACGCAAAAAGCCCCGCCGGGCAATTATATACATACATTGCCTGTTCCACTACTATGCTAATTCAAGAATTTTAATCATCCTTGAACGCTTCGACGTTTGACATAGTGCATGCACCTTTACCAAGTAAGCTAGATGCCTTCTATAAATATTGCATTTATTCACGATAATAAGAGCAGCTCTTAAGGTTTGTTTGGATTGGGGGGAAAATGATTTAATTTGGGATGATTTATAATTTTTGTACTTATTTAGATTAGAGGGTTTTGGGAGTGAGGTGTAAAATTATTTAATGAGATGATTTTGCAATCGTCCCAAATTTGGGTGATTTGTAGTGATTTCAATTCATTTATTACACAATGTCTATATTACCCTTCTATTTATTACACTTAGGAATGACAATGGGTAGGGTTTAAATCTGAATCCGATAGGTATCCGACTAGATTATAAACCTGTTTACCAAACCGATAGAGTATCTGTTAGGGTTTGGTTTTTACAAATGATTACCGATAGATAATCCGATAGAGTTTGGTAATAGTAATTTAAAAAAACTTGAAACCCGAAAATCCGATTAGTAATTTAGAAAAAATAAATTAATATAAATATTTATATATTTACATACATATACAAATAATATATTATTCAAGAATTTTTTTTTTAATATTGGTCGAAGAATAATAGTTGTGGGTTATAGTCCAAATCTTATTATCAGTTGTTAACCCTCATAGTTTAGATTTACATATTCTTTTATTTAATTCAAATAACATAACCACTCAATTGCTGAATAGTTCAAACGAGAATAATAATTCACAATTGTGACAAGTACTTCATGTTTTTTTTTTCCTTAGGTTATTTCATATTATTATGGAAGAATGATAACTTATCAACATAAAGATTTTGTTGAATGTTTCTAGTAAGTTTAAATTTGTTTATAGACAAGAACTTTATTTTTTTTAATCCATTGCGATTTGTCATTATTTTATAACTTCTTTTCATTTCTTTTAAAAACATTTTAAGTTGTTTTTAAAAAAATTATTTTTTTATTCATTAACGGGTCAGGTCGGGTACCTGCGGATTTTTAAATATTTAACTAGTTCGAGTTTGGTAAGCAAAATCTAAACCCGATGGGTTACCGTCACGGGTTTGGTAAAATATAATTTAAATAGGTTCATGTTTGATTTTATAAATTTTAGGGGTATCTGACCCATTGTCATTCCTAATTTACACTTGTGCCTTTAAGAATGGATAAACATATCATTTTCTTTACAAAACTTATCTTTTCCTTTCATTTCTTTTTCAATCTAAATAAATAATACATATAATCATTTATAAATATTTCTTTTATAATTTTACCAAATCCAAATAAGATATAATTCTCCTCCTTTCTTTCCTTTGTTATTGAATCATTTTCTTTCATTTATTAGTTTTTTCCTTCCGAATCCAAACAAATCCTAAGTTTGTCTAAATGAACCTCAAGTTCAGGCCCACACTTCTCACAGCCGGGGTTATGATAATTCACAAAAGGACTAACATGTTTCTTCGAAATTTCTTCAGCTCATTGGTAACAAAGAATACTGCTTACTATTTCGGTGAAACCCTCGGTTTGAAGCACACATGCCGACATGACTTTCCTCTATTTGATCAAATATCTTTTCTTTTTTGCTGCACGTTATCTCTCTCTCACGCACAACACACACATGATTTTCTATTATGACTGCTGATAATTTCCTTAATTCTTGGTGGCCCACATCAATATTCCACGTTGTGGACACCATTTTTCTCCATTGCTGACATCACCTTATGTTAGTTATAAACTCCCTCTCTTTATATCAAACTTTTCAATTCAGCCACCACCCCTCACAAACACCCCTCCCTCATTTTTGTTTCACTTATTCTAACATTTTTTGTCGAAGGCCTAATATGAGTTCGTCTTTGAACAAGCGTGTTGCTTCCAAGGATATATTAGATACACAAGAGCAAAGTGGTTGGACTTATTACTTAGAAGATTTCTTATTAGACCAAAGAGAGCATAGTTCTAATTCTGATGAAAGCTTTTGTAGCCCTTCCTTGGTTTCTGACGCTGCTTCTTACGCTGCATGGAAAATAATCTCCAACAAGAAACAAAACGATGATGGTTTCTCTTCATTACATCCCTCGGAGTTTCCAAAGAGACTAAATTTCGACAAACCAAGAAGGAAGAGAATTTCCTATGAAGATGATTTAGAAGATACTGCTAGTTCACCAGTTAATAGCCCCAAGGTGAGTTTAATTAGACCAAAAGATCTAAGCCTTGTTATCCCTTAAGCTTCATTTTCAAATAGTAAAATCATTTTCTTTTCAATATTGTTATTTTGATTACCACCTTATCTAAAAACTGTTAAATTAAAGGGGGTTTATTTTATTCATTTATTAACTCTACACGTGCCCTCTAGTAAGTTAGAATTACGGCCTTGCAAATGGACAATTTAATGGTGGCGGTGAGACTTGCCACCATGACTATTTTGGTTATTTGGACTCTAATACCATATTGCTTTAAACTGTTAGAAACGGTTTATTTTATTCGTTAATTAACTAACTCAAGAATTGTTTTCTTCCTTTACTGAGAATTGATTTCCTTTCGTTATCAATAGGTTAGTAGCGTGAAGCAAATCGACATGGACCTCAGGAGACCAGATGATAATATTGGAAATTTGCTGGTAATGGTCTATTTTTAATTATTTGTCTAATTGAATGTATTGATTTGCAGAGGAACTGGTCATAATTTATTTATTTATTTTTTTAACGACAAATTGTTTGTTTAAATATGACAGATTGTGAGTACAAGTAAATGTTATGTTTTTATCTGATAATTGTGTAGGATAAGCATGCTGGCTCTTATCCATTTTCAGGACTGCGGACAGTTGAAAAAAGCAGCATAAACTATGATGCCAAAGCAGGTTATGATTGTACAGAACTGGGGAAGAGGGGGCTGTGCCTGGTACCTTTGTCCATGGTGGTCAACAACTATCTTCACTGATATTTCTCTCTCTCTTTTTCAATGGAGTATTTGGTGTTCCAAAGTGGAAGAAATTGTAAAACAACTATCTTGTGATATTAGTTTTATGTATATCTTTGGAATTCTTATGCAGAATCCGTGTGTATAAACTTTTTCTGTTTACATAAATCATTAAAGCAACTCATTTGGAGGATTAGATAAAGTGATGCACGAATTTCCTATTATACTTGAGATTTAGAAAAGGGTCCAAGTCACTTAAAAGTTTAGATAGTAACAAAGAAATACGTTTTATGCTTCACCAGTTCTCTTAATTTTAATTGGTTATTGTCAATTTAAAATTTTTCCCATGCTGCATATTGATGAATGATGAATATACTACAATTTTTAGTTCATGATGAGTAGAAAAATGGTTGGTAGAGGGAAGTCTTGAAAAACTTGTATATTTGGGGAAGCTGGTGATGGTTCATGGAAGTTTTGATTTTTTGTCAAGAGGGTTAAGTTTAGTGGGAATATCCCTTACTTGAGACCTAAATGGTCTCAAATTTGAGTCAATTAAGGGTAGGTGGGGAACCACTCTTATTCATCTTTAAAAAAAAAGAAAAAAAATGGAAGTTTTGATTCTACTGCTAATGGCAAAAAGAGAAGATCATATTCGTCTCATCCTCTCATTGTTCATGCATGGTTGGTTATGCCTAATTAATTTCGGAAGTGCAACAAAAAAGTTACTTGGCATATTTTTATATATGTATAAGAGTGACATTCATTCGATTTAATGATTGCCCTTATCTAGACAAAAATATGCTACAAATTAAGAAGAAAAACGGAGATTTGGATTCTCTTATAATATCATAATATTATATATATATGAGAGAAGTTCAAGAGTGATGAACTGTTCATGCAATAAAGATGAAATGATCTGAAAAGTTTATTATCATTGAATCTTTCTCATAACGTTATATGATATGAGAAGATTCAAACCGATACCAAATAAATATATATCAAGTCCAAATAAGGAGAAATAAATAAAATTTTAGTTTCTTTTTGTAGTTCAATAACATCTTCAATTTTGAACTATCAGAAGATATGATTATAATATGTTATCAGCTATATTCAATCAATAGAAGATGCAATTACATTATTGATGAAAGAAGTCATTTGCTTCAATTTTATAATGTTAATTGAACAAGGAATGCTTCTCTTTTAAGGAATAACTTAGTTACTTTTCTAATGCTTTACAACACCACCACAGAAATGCAAATCAAAATGAATGCACCGCCAGATATGTGAACCACTTTCATCTAATTTTATGACTTGTATTAGAAGCTAAGTTTCACCATAGAATCCAAGGGGGTATATACATGTCCCTTGGACTCGCAGAAAACAACAAATGATTTGGACGAAAAGAATATTTAGAGAATAAAATACAATTCAGAGAAACTCTTTGCAAGCCGTTCATTTAAATTATTACGAAGGGGCTACAATTGACTACCCTTAATGCGTAGATAGGGGGTGGATACAAAATTTATGTTGAGTTGTGTTTGAAATCATACAATTTAACGTTTATATATGAATTTTTTTTTTCTAGTGAGGTTAATTAAGTTAATCTTTCAATTTAAAAGTAACTAAAGAATACTTATATTTTTTAAAAATCAACCTCAATTCACTGTTTAATGGTTTTGCTTCCGACGTCAATGAAGGCTTTAGTCTCTATTGGCCCAAGTATAAGTCCGTCCATATGTGTAGGTATGTATATTTTGTATGTACGTATAATATATCTATATATATGCAACGTGAATTCTGATGCCTGCACTGATGTTTTGGATATTCGACAATTATATCAAATAATAAAGGGCAAATATCACTCCGGCCCTCCTGTGAAACTCATATATATGAGCCCACCTTCTGTGTTAGTGAAACTATAAAAAATCTCCCTATAATTTTTAAAAAACAACACACCACCCCCTCCGTCTATTTTTCCATCCAAAGTGTATCACACGTGCTTGTTCCGCAACTGGGATTGGAATTTGCTTTTATATGAGTTAAATTATTGACTAAAATGCCGTTAAACCTATCATTGTCCAAAAAAAATTAAAAAAAGCAAAAAAACTATCTTCCCACCTATGACCCCTTCCCCCACCCCCACCCCCACCCCTACCCCTATCCCCATCCCCATCCCCATGTCAGCACCCCCGATTCCGACCTAGGCTAAGTATAGATTTGGAGATTTTCATGGAAGATGAAGAAGATAAGCGAGAAGTGAAGCAAATGAAGAGTTCACTACTGCTTGTAGTGTGGTGATAGGGTCTATCCAAGTCCATTGTTTTTTTGCTTTTGACAGAGAGTGAAAGATGATTTTTACTGCTATGTTGTTTTGGTCATACTGTGACTATGTGTTGTGTGTGTTAAAATTGTGAAGGGGCAAGTGGAAATGTGCGATAAAAAGCTGTGGTTCTCGTTCTTTAACAGGTTATATTCGGGTCCTTGATAGTTTTTCTTTTTTCTCATTCTACAGCTTTCTTGTTTCCATCTCCTTTTTCATCCAAGCATTTTTCTCCTTGGGCAATTATGCGAGCATGATCTCCTTCAATTCAACTCGAGTCGATTGCTCTCTTTCTGGCGGCTCGGCATCACATTCAAGCTTCTCCTACGCGATCTGGTCTTTCTTCACTTCTTCCCCAGGGATTTATAGACCGCAACTCTCTTATTATGTAGATCCGACATTGTTCTTCAAATTTCAGATGCCATAATATTTATGTACGCCTTTTTTTTTTTTTTTTTTGAGAAAGGTGGGGACTTTCCTTCAGTATTTTATTAATATTAAAAAAAGATAATACAAAGTTCTGAAGGGGACATTAAACCTAACCTTCAAAGGAGGATGTGAGACTTACCTGCTCTATCATCTAATTTAGTCTAAAAGAGATACAAACCACCTCTTTCTACTAAGAACCTAAGCATTTTTACAAAAAAAGATAATATATATGTATGGTTTTTTTTGCAAAGTAAGCAAAATTGAATTCCTGAAAAGAAGAAAATACAAGAGTTTATACAAACAAAGAAAGTTGATAGCACGTCAACCCTAATGAAACAGAAAAAAACCTCAGTTGGAAGCAAGCTAACTCAACCTAATCACTAGCTCAAAGCTTAATTGACAATCAATGCCAAAGAAAATCGATTGGCCGAAGCCAAACATCCAAGGACCCTGCTACGAATCATCAAACAATCGAGTACAAAGAGCGAACAACGACCAGGAACAATCACAATTAATTAATGTTCAAGTCAACTCTATTAGCAAAATGTCTATTGATGCTTGTGGTAGTAAATCGTCTTTCTCCTTGAATCTTTAAAAATATGTTTGAATGAATCTTCTCAATAATTTGTTGCTCATTGTGGGCTTCAAGTTTGAATATACGTCCATTTCTTTTAGCCCAGATGCGATAGACAGTAGTACAAAACATGAGGCAGAACATGTAACTTTTGATATCCCTGTTACCTGCAATAAAAAGGCCAAAGGTGAGAACAGAGTCAAAGGTAGTAAAAGATGGATCAATTTTTAACAAGTTCGAACTACCCTTCCAAATACGTTTTGTAAAGCTGCACTCAAAGAACAAATGGTATTTAGATTCACAACCAAGATAATAAAAAGTGCAATTGGTTCTATCAATAGCGCCCCAAGTCATAAGGCGATGCTTAGTGATTAACCTATCCAAACTTACAAGCCAAGTGATAAAGATGCGAATCGTACGACTCGATACGATTCACTAAAAAAATTATATGAATCGGATAGGAGAATCGTGAATGGACGTGAATCGCAAGTGAATCGGTATCGAATCGTAGCGAATCTTTGTGAATTAAACGATTCACTGAATCGTTCGCGATTCGGGTCAAATTTTTTTTTTTTTTTTTTTTAAAAGCCCAAAACATTTCAAAGTAGATAACAAAATAATCCCACTTTAGTAAAAAAAAAGGGAGACAAAACTCGTAACTGATTGGACCACTTGTGTTTACAGCAGCTTTTGAGCACTAGTTTGGGCACTTGTGAAATGTGATATTGTTCCGACCAAAAAAATTAGTGTGATATTGTGATGCAGAAATTGTTTGGGCTACTAGGAACAAGTAAAGTAGTGAACAATCTAGAAAAGTAACAAAAATATATATTAATATTAATTCAAATAAAGAATCTCAACTAAAAACTGTTAATATAAACATAATATGTCAAATATTAATTAGTTTTAAATTTATGACTGAATCGATATGATTCACAATTCGATTCAATTCACGATTTAAAAAAATGACATTTCGATTCACAATACGATTCACGATTCGACAACTATGCTTGGAAGTATTGTCAGAAAACCAAATTAAGTCATCCCAATCATAGGGAGGGCCCCAAGTTCCAATATGATCCCATGTGCAGCTGAAAGTGAAAGTACACTTATTATTAGAATTCCACCTAAATGAGTCATTCCTACCAACATTAATAGGGATATTGAAATGAATAGGATTGAGTTGGGCAAGAGAAGGAGGGTAGATTAGCCAATTCCAATTGTCATGATCAATGAAATCAGAAACTCTACTATCTAGGTAAGGGTAGAGAATTCTAATGTTATGCAAATAAAGAAGATTGCTTGAGGGGTACGCCAATTATTATGTGAAAAAAAAGTATCCCCATTTCCAATCCTATGAGTAATAAGATCACGAGCAACCGGCCTATGTTCAATAATTTTCCTCCAAGACCAACAAGGATCACTAGGAATCTTCATAGTTGAAATCCAATTACTTTTGATGTAGTTAGTCCAAATCCAAAGACTCCAACTAATATGTCTCATAGAGTACAACCTCCAAAATAACTCCAAAAAAAGCCACTTTATTAGTATCTACAAGCTTTCTAAGTACTATACCACCTTTTTATTGAAGAGGTTTACAAACATTTTCCCAAGCAACTATTGGCCCAGTATCTCTCCAAAGAAAGGCAAGAAATTTTCTCTCAGTATCTCTCCAAAGAAAGGCAAGAAATTTTCTCTCGATAGTATTGATCACATCTTTAGAAATTAATAAAGCACTAGCCCAAAACAGATCAAAGTGATTAAACACAGACTATAATATATATGTGTGCTTTAGTCTGACAATGCGAATTTTGCGATACTGGATAATTTTTAATGTGATTTAGCTCCAACTAGAATACATTGATAAAGTAACTAATCCTATGCTATTAGTCAATAGATTATAGTATGACTTTTTCCATAAAGAAAACCTAAACCCTGTAACTTTATTTATGCAGAAAGCTTGAAACCCTCGTACACGTGACTTTAGTAACAGGCAAAGTTTAAACTCTCGCCCACATCAACTTCTGTCTATGAAATTTGAAAAAGTCATCATTGATATCCGAAATTTAGGAGTAACCTAATAATAGATTATTCTCTCTTTATAGTTGAGAGATCAGAGTTTAAATCTTATAAAGATGAAACAAGAGGGAGGGAGGTACGGAAAAAAAAAAAAATCATCACTGACATCTAAGACTTTAACCACCTAACCTAGTTACTCTTTCTCAATTAATTAGCTATTGTATTCGAAATTAGGTGGCATATTTTTACGAAACCCGTGGTATCTAATTTAAAGAGTGAACATGGGAGAACGTTCTCAATAGCTCAAAATTATGGTGTCGTGCTTGCAACGATTTAGAGGTTAATTGTCATCTATGTAGCTTTTTCAAATTTGTTGTTGGTCTGTGTAATTAGTTGCTTCTTCTACTACATCTTCAACTATGGGTGACAAGTGAAAGGAAGGTGTTCGGATATTTAATTATTTCGCATGGATAAATACAAAATTTCGAGACAAGTATATGAGCTCATAGGGCCGCTACTCCATCTAACACTAATTTATTTTATAATAAAATCTCATATTTTTTTATCATGATATCCGAATAAAACATTGGTCCAATCTTATTTATTCACACTCGATCCATTCAGATTTTAGGTCCTGACTTTGGTATGTGCAGTTTTCCAAATTCTCTACATCTTTGACTAAATCATTGCACCTGTCAACAATTAATCATTAGTCACACGGTATTGTTTCTCATGGACCAATATATAAGTTCCTATTGCACTTTATCTAACATTAATTGGTTTTAAGATGAGTAATTAAGTTTCTTATCAAATCAGGCGTGTGACAGTTTCACTTGTTCAGAGCTCAACTAATTAAAGTAGTTTCACAATTCAAAATGCAAAAGGAAAAAGAAAATGAATAAACATTTGAAACTTAATAAAAGTAGTAAATCTTAGTAAGTTACATGATCCTTTTATAACTTTCTAATAGTACATCCTAAACATTCATTTACCAACAAAAATACTTATCTTCAAATTTTTGTAGTGTAATGATTAAATAAATTATTAAGATGCAATATTACAAGATTAAAATAAAATATCAATTAGAAAAGCATCCTAATCCGTTGTGAAAGGGATTGACGACAATCCGTGAAACTAAACCTTTTTCTCTTCGATACGGATGACTTTTCTT
Organism: Ehretia macrophylla; assembly: GCA_037974665.1. Lineage (NCBI taxonomy): Eukaryota > Viridiplantae > Streptophyta > Magnoliopsida > Boraginales > Ehretiaceae > Ehretia > Ehretia macrophylla. The sequence continues at coordinate 13,561,044 of CM075768.1, forward strand.
TTCTATCTTTGCAATCAAACCGAAAGTGACCAACATATGATAAAATAATAAAAATAAACCTCACTAAAAAAACAAAAATAATTATCAATCATTTGTATTTGTCACCAGATTTGAGCATCTCGACTTTCACATCACAGAGATAACAGTTGAGAAGATATAACTGTGGACTATACCCGTGACATAATTAAGGATAGGAATATGTGTCTTTCATTCTAATGAGAATCCATACTACAAGTTTACAGTACTTCGAAGATATTAATAGTTTATACTAACTGCTAATTGTGTTTAGTGGTATAATTCTAATTTTAAATGTGAGAAATTTCAAAATCAATTTTCGTGTTTATCATCTTATTTAATGTGATATGACTTAGGCATCCCTTCAATAAATAAATATATTATTACTTTATTCCTCATAGGCCCTATGCTTTATTTTTATAATCGTGCCAATAGGAACGAAATTCTACAAACCCTCTAGATTGAACTATTGTAAAATTTAGAGGAACACAAAATCTTGAAACCAAATCTCGAATCTTTGAATATATGTAATAAACTGTTAAAAAAGAAGCACATATTCGATAATCTGCCGGCTCAAATATTGTAATAGATACGATGAATAATTAATGGCAGTTGTGAGAAATGCGTGCGATCACTTATAATCCCAATCTCCTAATGGTGAGTCTAAAATATTCCTAATAAATTCGTGATTGGAGCACAGTCTACCAGTGAAATTTTAATTTTCAATTAGAAGGTGGACAAGGGGGGAGTAGGTGTTAGAAGGTCTAAAATTTTTGGAACGGATTCAATACGGTAATACTTAAAATAAATTTTTCGTTATTAAAAGAAAAAAGTCTGGTTAGATGGAGATTATCGGGACTAGATGTACATTTTCACATCTAACTTTAATGGGGTAAATTACACCTAACCCTCTGTGATTTGCTGTAATTGCATAACACTCTCCTATGGTACAAAAACTACCAAATAGATCTCTTGTAGTTTGTTTAACTAACCCCACATGCCCCTTCCATATTTCCATTCAAAAAGCTAACTGAAGTTATTATAAGACCTATCTGCCTTTATTTTTTCTTCTCTTTTCTCCTTTTCCCTTTTGTCTAGTTTATATATGTTAGTTTCTGGTTATTAGTTTGTTGTAACAGAAGTTAAAACAAACTAAATAAATGCATGTAGAAAGTAAAGACAACGGTCTACGTCCACGGGATCTTCCCTGGTCCAACAAACTTGTTTCATTAATAAATCACAAGTTACAACATCAATGGACTTACACAAGTAAAGACTCCCTCTTGACCTTTGACGCCTTGATGACGAACTCCTTAATGAACCTCGGTTTGGCGAGCTCCCCTCAACTTGCAACGTTCTCTCTTGAGAACTACACCTTCTTCTCCCGAAGAATGAATAAAACAAAGAACAAACTAAAAACTCTTCCTATCAGAGATTAAAATAATAAACATAGCGGAAACATAAATAAGCTGTCTGTTTCACAATCTACTGCAGCAATACATGGATTATCAAATTTCCTCTGTTACTGACTTATGTTGCAGCACATCGTCAATCTGCTACAGCAAAACCTGACAACACGAAAATATTCAACCAATTCCTAGTTTTCTGCTCTGTTTCTCGCTCTTGTTCTGCACTCCTTTCAGACGTGTGAGGTTCTCTATATATGCTGAATTAATTGCCTAAACCTCCACAAGGTAATCCGTGCTTGAGTCTTTTGGGAATGACTTTGTCGCCAAGCAAATATTTAAATAAGGCAACTTTCCTTTTGAATTAAGATCACCTCAAATCAAGCAATTAAGCAAATGCCAATTTGCCTTTTCAACTATTTTGTAAATATGGTAAACCTGTCAATCAAAGTTTTCCAAACATATATGCTAATACCATAATTACATTTAGACAACACATAATTTTGGCAAAACACAACCCAATTAAAGTCACAACTCTTGTTGCAGCAAAGGGTGCAGCAAGGGGCATAACAAGTTCCCCCTTTGGCTTTGTTTTGACAAAACTGAATATCAGAGTAATAACACATTAGAGATCAAGACAAGGTATCATCAGTGTACCTTCGCATAAGACAGAGCCAATGAAAACATAACACAAAATATATAATGTATTAGAGCAGAGATTAAACCAACCAAAAGAAACAAACTATATCAGAGCAAGGATAGGAAAAAAACAAGATAAAAGTTCAGAATCAGAGCATAAGACCATCAGAGCAAAAATAGCAAAAACACAAGATATAATGATATAATCCCATTTATCTCCCCCTTTTTATCAAACAAAGACAAAGAGTTAAGCATCTGGTGGTGCTAGCTACTACAGCGCAGCTTGGAACTGTTGTAACAATTTTCTCACATCAGCACTTGAGCTGGTGGCAAACCCTGCGCCACCAGGTACTGTAGCACCATGCCCCTCCCTGAGTATTAGCGCCTGCTACAACAAAAACAGGAACTGTAGTTCGCTCCCCCTGAGTGCCTGCTTGATGTGAAATAAAACTGGTAAGCATGAATGAAGGCAATTGAACGTGCCATTGATTTTTCCACTTAAAATTTTAGTTATGAAACATTAGTATAAAGTGGTAACTGCTTTAGCTCATGCTGCGGCATTGGTTAACAGAGAGAAAAGCTTTGCTACGACAAAACTGTTATTTCTTCAACATTGATGCAACAAAAACATAACTGACAGATGGGCAAAATTTGTGCTATAGCAAATTGCGACCAGACTAAGTTCCAAAAACTTGGTGTGTAAGATTATGCTGCAACATACGTCAACCAAGCAAATTCTACACTTTGACATTCAACCCTCAAGATTCTTTTGACTTTTGAAAAATTCAGAATTTAAAAACAAACATATTCTCATGAGTATGAACTTTGAGTCAACACTCGAATTTCTACTGATCACATGCATAAATCAAACAAGAATTTCAAGGATTGACCATGTGTGTGTGTGTTTCATGTACAAGCCACTCTAAACGGTCCTCGACATCCATCACACCATGTTAGATTAGAAGCAATACTTGTTCCAACATACCTGGTCATCTAATCACCCCTGCAGGATTTTCTATAACCTTCTTTCACACAAGAATTTTTTTTTTCTTCTTGGTATGGTGGCTTTCACTCTGAAACCATTCTTTGTGGTCTTAGGTAGCCCTTTCCATTCCAACTTTTGCTGCAATATCTTGCATATGATTTTTTTCTTTTGGCAAGGTGAATAGAATTCAAGAATGAATCTCAAAGAGACTTTTCTTCGTTAGATCCCCCAGTCGTCAAGCAAGTTCACAATCTTTTCCTATTGAGACTTTAATCTAAGATTCATCAGAATGACAAGTACATGATGTGCATTGAAAATATGATTCCACAAATGAAATCACTAGCTGATTTATACATATAATTTTCAATGCTCTAGTGTTGAACCAATGCACATACACACAAACCATTGTATCTTATAGAGAACAGATGCCTAAGGATTTTTTCAAGGTTTCAACCCTTACAGAGTCTAGTGCCTTAGTGAAGATATTTGCTAGTTGATTTTTTGTTGCAACATAATTTGAAACAACCTTTTTATGCTCCACTGGACAAGGTAAAGCTGAATTTTTTACCCAGATTTGTTTCACTTTATGTTTCGACAAATTTGCTTTCATTTGTGGTGGCCTCCTAAAATCATCATGCACAAAGGGTTTAACAAACTTACCTCTTTTCAGCATGTCAATGTACTTGTAGCATCGTGATCTGATGTGTCCAGGAGTGTGGCAAAAATGACAAATTGGCACAAACTTCTTTTTCTTAAATTTTGGAATTTTACTCTCTGCTGCAGCTTTTGTTGCAACATCAATTGCGACATTAGTACTCTTGTCATTCTGTTTCGTTGCAATAGATTGTTCCACCTTTGGTTTTCCAGCTTCTTTGACAAATACAATTTGGCTTGTTGATGCTTCTCCTTGATAGCCTAATCCAGTATAATCTCTGCAAGACTTTTGAATGGATAACATATAATCAAGTTTATTCATACCTGAGTTCATCATCTTGAAGCCTCGCTGGATCTGTGACAGTTCCTACTGCAGCATGTCGGCTTTCTACTGCAACTCAGCCTTTTCCTTTTCAAGTTTGGAAATCTTGGTTAGTTGATCTTGATTTACCCTACACACGATCAACCATTTTTGGTACATCGTTTTGTAGGTCCTTATAAACTTGTCTTCTTCTTCATCACTGTTCAATTCGGAATCAGTTTCACCATCTGACATAACCAATCTTACTGCTGATGTTGTTGCAAATTCTGCTGCTGCGGGTTCAGTTTCTATTTCAGCATCTGTCTCAGCGTCTGTCTCAGCATCTGTCTGGTTTGCTGCAGCACAGAACACAACATAGTTGCTTGTGTGCTCTTTATCGCTACTGCTGCTGCTACTTTCTGATTCTCCATCGCTCCATGCAGCATTCATGGCTTTCTTCCTTCGTTTCAAGGTATTGGTATACTCAGATTGAATGTGACCAAATCCTTCACACTCTCGACATTGAATTCCCTTATTCTTTTTATTTCCATCAAACATTTTTTTATTTTGCTTCTTGAAAGTTTCAGTATTTGCTACAACATGAGGATTTTTGCCAAAGCTAGTGAGTTTCAGACCTTTAGCTTGATTCTTCCATTTTTTAAACATCTTTTTGAAATTCTTTGTCAGAAGGGTCAGAGATTCTGTCAATTCATCATCATCAGACAGACCTTCATCTTTTTGCTTTTGAATTTCTGCTTGAAGTGCAATGCCCTTTTTCTTTTATTTTCTGCTTGAATTTCATCTCAAAGGTCTGTAGAGACCCCATAAGTTCATCAAGCTTCATGGTATCTACATCCTTTGCTTCTTCGATTGTTGCAACCTTAATAGTAAATCTGTCCGGAAGCGACCTCAACGTTTTTCTCACCATCTTTGAGTTTGAATATTTTTCTCCCAGTGCAAAAGCTTCGTTTGCTATGTCACAAAGCTTATCATTAAATTCAGCAATGGTTTCATCCTCGTGCATCCGCAATTCTTCAAACCTTGTTGCAAGTATTTACAATTTTGACAATTTCACTGCAGTAGTACCTTCATATGCCGTTTGCAAGATTTCCCAAGCTTTTTTCGTTGTTTCACAAGATGAAATAAGCTTGAATTGATTCAGATCCACAACATTAAAAATAGCATTCAATGCCTTTGAATTGTTGGTGGCTGCCAAGTCTTCAGCTTTGGTCCATTGCAATTCAGATTTCTTTTCAATAGTGCCTTCAGCAGTTGTGGCAGTAGGGTATTCCTATCCACGTAACACCGCTCTTCAAGTAGCTTCATCAATAGCTTTAATGAAAATTCTCATATGTGCCTTCCAGTACGAATAGTTTGTGCCATCGAGAATATGTGGTTTATTGATTGATCCTCTATCACGTAGAGTGTCCATATCTACAAAAATAACCAGAAAAACTCTTCCAAAGATCTAACTGAGTCAGTTTAGTAACCTGCTCTTGATACCACTTGTTAGTTTCTGGTTATTAGCTTGTTGTAACAGAAGTTAAAACAAACTAAATAAATGCATGCAGAAAGTAAAGACAACAAGATTTAACGTGGTTCAACCGTGCGGTCTACGTCCACGGGACCTCCCCTGGTCCAACAAACCTATTTCATTAATAAATCACAAGTTACAACATCAATGGACTTACACAAGTCAAGACTCCCTCTTGACCTTTGACGTCTTGATGACGAACTCCTTAATGAACCTCAGTTTGACGAGCTTCCCTCGACTTGCAACGTTCTCTCCCGAGATTACACATTCTTCTCCCGAAGAATAAATAAAATAAAAAATAAACTAAAAACTCTTCCTATCAGAGAGTAAAACAATAAACATAGCGGAAGCATAAATAAGCTGTCTATTTCACAGTCTGCTGCAGCAATACATGGATTATCAGATTTTCTCTGTTACTGACTTTTGTTGCAGAACATCGTCAATCTGCTGCAGCAAAACCTGACATCACAAAAATATTCAATCAATTCCTAGTTTTCAGCTCTGTTTCTCGCTCTTGTTCTGCACTCCTTTTAGATGTGTGAGGTTCTCTATATATGCTGAATTAATTGCCTAAACCTCCACAAGGTAATCTGTGCTTGAGTCTTTTTGGAATGACTTTGTCTTCAAGCAAATCTTTAAATAAGGCAACTTTTCTTTTGAAATAAGATCACCTCAACTCAAGCAATTAAGGAAATGCCAATTTGTCTTTTCAATTCTCTTGTAAATATGGTAAACTTGTCAATCAAAATTTTCCAAACATATATGCATATATCATAATTACATTTAGACAAATTTTGGCAAAACACAAGCTAATTAAAATCACAACTCTTGTTGCAGCAAATGATGCAGCAAGGGGCGTAACAATATATACACACATACACACACACACATACACACACAAACACACACATATATATATAACTTACACGTACAAATATATATATATATAGGCTATATGATTGTAACTTGGTTAGCATATAAAATGAGTGCAAAATAAAATCAAGTTTAAACCTGCAAGTTCGTGGATCAATGTAGTACAATGTGCTTTGAGTGCAGGGTCTAATCCATGAGAAGGCTCCTAAGTTAGTTTATGTGAAAGTATGTGAGAGTGCTTAAGAGAATGTGTCAAACAATTGTGAGTGTAGTGAAGTGTTGTGTGGCAAAACATACAGTGTCAATTAAACTGAGGTTCGAATTGACAAATTCAGAGAAAATGATCTAGGGATTGGACAAGTAATAAGGCAATTAACCTAGACTCACATTTAAGATTCTTTGATTTGATGCTTAATTAAGTAAAACTACAAGTCTAACCATATAATTTCCTAAATCCAATTAATTACTGATTAATATTCCCATTATAGGTACAATTCTATCATTGAGTCTTTTATCTACCCAAAGTATAGATCTATCCACATAATTTAAAGTGACCAGACTAATTAACTAAAAATGACAATTAATAGATCCAAAGGTAGACATTACGGTACAGCCTATAATTTTATAGAAACCACGATATGACCAATAGATTCACTATCAAACCTCGAATATATGGCACACAAGTATATCAATCACAACATTAACTACGAGTATAATGAAATGAAAGATAATCATAAACTAACATTAACTACGAGTATAATGAAATAAAAGATAATCAAAAACTAAATAACAAAAATCTATATATTGCATCAAAATCAAATCATCCAACTACGAGACCGTAAATTAAAAGACCGTCATTACAATATCCTCCCCTAGATAATAGATCTACTCAAGCATAGTGAATAAATACGAATTACATAAATAAAAGAGAGTAAAGAAAGGATCCCCCATTTGATGAACTTGTATTTTTTAGTAGCAGTTCATTTGAGTAAAAGGTTCACGAGCGCAGCTACCTGGCTTTCCTTACATTGAAAAGCATAACCTCATCTTTGACACATAGCTCCTCGGACAGAATATCCCCTGTATTTTACAATTGTAACAGAATATCACAATTACAGTGACATAAAATAAAATTACCTAACCTATATTAAGCCTCGAGTCTTATAACAAAACTCAAGGCAAAACCTATCAAATGTATAAAACACAACTAGGGGTTGAGGGTATTTATAGCCCAATGATGAGGACTGCGATCGATCGCGCCTCAAGGCAAGATTGATTGTAGTATGCATGGTGTCCAATGACAATGTACAGTGACAACGGTGATTTTGACGTGGGTGGTACAATTGATCGCGCTTGAGTTGCAATCGATCACACTAAGCGTTGTCCAATAGGATTATGCAGCGCTGGATCACAAGCGGATTTGCAGGATGATTAAGATGAAGATTGGGGAGATTTTCTTCTTGGTTTGTTATAAGGAATTACTCCTATGAGGGATTCTTTGAGGTTCGGGATCAAATAGGGCTAGTTCCGGATTCAGAGAATAGCGCCCATGCATAAAAATATAGGAATTGGTGCAATTTAAATGCCAATAGAAATAAACTACACAAAAAAATGTGCTTTACAAATAACTTCAAACAATTATCAAAGCACAATTCCAAAAAAATTATTATTTTTTGATTTTCAAAGTTTGAAAATAAAGAAAGTAGATAAAATGAAACTTAAACAGGTTCAATACTTTATCAAAAACTATATAGTGCCTTCTCGGCAACGACACCAAAAACTTGATCGTAACTCGGTTGGTATATAAAATGAGTGTGAAACTAAACCAAGTTAAACTCGTAAGTGCACAGATCAATGTAGTATAATGTGCTTTGAGTGCGGAGTCGAATCCACGGGAAGGCTCTGTTAAGAATATGCCCTAATGCAATAAATACATAATTTATTATTAAGGGTATTTGATGTATATTTGTTTAATCGCTGACATTATTTTATCATTCATATTCTAATTTTAATATGTGAATGAGTCCCTAGTATTTTACTTGAAGAAACATATTCTAAAGTATTAAGGAATATGTGATGATGTTTTTTCTTAATACAATAATACTTAAATTGTTCATAGTCCTTAGATTATTTAGATAAGACTTCAATTAATCAATAATGAACTATCACATTCGTTTGTTACCTTTGATTAATTTAAGATATTAATGGTAAAAGGATGGTGAGTCACATACCATAAATGTATGAGATGCGAATAGAAAACAAGTGGGTGATCATTAGTTGAATAATCACTAAACATGTCATTAATAACGAATCACATGGCTTAGGATTAATGATTTGTTATTCGTTGCGATTGTGCAAGTGATCCTTAGACTTGCGACAATACAGTTGTCATATGTATTGGTGTTTGAGATTAGCTTTCAAACAAAGCTTGTCCTGTTCACAGGCGAGACACGTTTGTTCACAGTCTCATTCGATCAGTATAGTGAATGACAAGTGATTGTCAAGAAAGAATCCATTACTTCCGGTGAGAGGCGATGTCCTGTGTGATTTAACTTTGAATATTGAATGAGGAAATCTTTGGCCAATGTATGAATGATGGAAAATTTATTTTCCATGTGTCATCTCTTTCTACACCAAATTTGATCTATGCATAGAATCGAGTCAATGAACTTAATCGTCCATGGTTCTTACTTGATTTGGACATTATTAATGGAAGGATTGAATTGCACGGTAATCGTCAACTAAATAGGTTCACTTTATTATTAACTTCATTGCCTTATAAATTATTTTGATATGTTGCTAGACGTTACTCAAGACATTTAAGGGTGTTTTAAGAATGAAGGAGATATTCTTGAAACAAATGCTAAGAGTTCAATTAACATTAAAGTCATTTAATGTTTCCCTATTGCTATTTGGCGGTGAACTTAGAAAGTCACACTCATAAAGCATATTGATCAAGTTTATTGGACTTATATCTTCCTCTCATAAATTGTTAAAGTGTTAACAATAGTATATAGTACAATTAATAGATAATGCGGCCAATGTGTCATTAAAGGACTTAAGTGTAAAGTGAAAAATCTTTTAATCTAATGTTGATTAGCTTAATTGATGATCATTTAAGTTGATTGACCAATATATATACATGCATGCAAGATTAAGAAGTTAATCTTGTTTAAGTGCCAAATTAGAGGTAAAATGTCATCATGGAATTTTTCACTAACTTTATCTCATCTATGTTGACAAGATATGCAATACAAGTGTCATATAAGATAGACACATGTATACACTCATTGACACATGGATATATTACATATAAGATTTGTAGATATATATGTGTATATACCTATAGTCTCTATACTATGTATAGGGGATATCACTTAGTGGAATTTTTATACAATAGAACACTACACATACTTCCACTTCATATTCAAGAGAGAAACTGAAGAGAAACCTTATGTTCTCTCAAGAGAGGTAGAAAAGTTTTTCTTTCCTTGGTGGAGTTCGCTAGCACTACAACTCAAAGAATGGAAAGATAGCTTGGTTATTTTGCTCAGTGGACACTCTAGGGCTTCTATACTTGTGAAAGAAGGATCTTGGTCTTGCCGTTTTGCTTGGTAGGGCTTTTACACTTATGGAACATGAAACACTTTCCTACTCTTCTCAGCATCTACAAAGACTAAGTCTTCATGAGGTATTCATGTATTTCTTTTGATGTTTACCTCTTTATGTATATTGCATGTAATATCAAGCAAGGGATTATAGTGTATACTTGAAAATTTTTAAATTCTACTGCATTTCAAGCTTATATACACATGCAATCCGGTTATAGATTCCTTTCAGGCTCCAAAGGTAGTTTATGTGAAAGTGTGTGAGAATGTTTAAGTGAATGTGTGAAACAATTGTTAGAGTACTGAAGTGTTGTGTGGCAAAAAATACAATGTAAATTAAACTAAGGTTCAAATTGACAAATTTGGAGAAAATGGTCTAGGGGTCAGACAAGAAATAAAACAATTAACCTAGGCTCACATTAAGGATTCTTTGATTTGACGCTTAAGTTAAGCTACAATCCTAACCATACTAATTCCTAAATCTAATTAATTACCGATCAACATTCCCATTATAAGTGCAATTCTATCATCGAGTCCTTTATATAGCCTAGGTATAGATCTGTCAACATAATCTAAAGTGACCAGGCTAATTAACTAAAAATGACAATTAATAGATCCAAAGGTAGAAATTATGGTACAACCTATAATTTAATAAAAATATGGTACAACTAATAGATTCACTATCAAAGCTCAAATATATGGCACGCAAGTATATCAATCACAACATTAACTACAAGTATAATGAAATGAAAGATAATCAAAAACTGAATAACACAAAGCTATATATTGTATCAAAATCAAACCATCCAAATACGAGACTGTAAATTAAAAGACCGTCATTATAATATCATCCCCTAGATAATAGAACTACTCAAGCATAATGAATGAATAAAAATTACATAAATAAAAGAAAGTAAAGAAAGGCTCCCCTATTAGATGAACTCGTATTTTTCAGTCGTGGTTGATTTGAGTAAAAGGTCCATGAGCGCAGCTATTAGGCTTTTCCTCCGTTGAAAAGCATAACCTCTTCCCCGACACGTAACTATCCGGATATAATCTCTCCTGTATTTTGTAATCCGAACAAAATATCACAATTATAACGACAGAAAATAAAATTACCTAACCTATACTAAACGTTGAGTCTTATAACAAATCTTAAGGCAAAACCTATCAAATGTGCAAAACACAACCAGGGGTTGGGAGTATTTATAGCCCAAGGATGATGACTGCGATTGATCACAGTTTGTATGGTCCAATGACGATGTGTAGCGATGACGGTGATTCTGATGTGGGCGGTGTGATCGATCGTGCTAAGCGTGGTCCAATAGGATTGTATGGTACTAAATCCACTTGTGCTGCTGACGTGTGATCAATCATGCTTGACATACGATCAATCGCATATTACTGGTAGTGATAGTGAAGTTTGACCGTTGACTGTTGACTGAAAAGTTGACTAAGGCTATTTCAATATTTTTTGACATTCTGAGTCCATTTCCACATTCAGTTTAGTCAAATTCCATCTTTATAAGCTCTTTTTTCTCAAGATTTTCTTAATCTCTTTCTATGTTTGACTTGCATCATGAAGTGGTGTTTTAGGCTGATTTTCTTCATTTCTACGACCAACCTACATTGTACCAAGTTTGTATCAAATGTAATATTTTTGCCTCTAGTTATGATGCAAATGCAGTTTAATTGATATGGTTTGAGCACTACATATACAGGTACATCACTATACATATACACACACATATATAGGTATATTTTTTCTAAAAAGCATGATACACGGTTTAAGAATTGTATCAGTGGATCAAATCTCATTCTTGGAAGAGCAAAGTGTCACGTTCCAAGCCCAATACCCTAGGTCAGCGAGTGAGACTAGTATTATAGGCATAAAAAATAATAACTTGGACCTCTTTGCTACTGACCTAAAATGGTTAACCCAAGTTATCTCTTAAACCACAACACTCACTTACAAACTACACATATACATTATCTTCCATTGATGTGGGATGTCACATACACCCCTCGTAAAGGACTTGACATCCTCGATAGGGGCATACACACCTAGGAGCAACCAAGTGGTGCTGAATTCTAAAGGTGGCTCATATAGGTTCAAGAGGTAGCTTCCACTGCTTTCTTGGTGTAACACTTTATCCCGCATAGCACTTAGTTCTCGCACCGGCAAGTGACCAGCTTTGAATACCATTTTGTCATCCCCTAAGCCTAGAACCCTAGGCCCACAGGTGTGACTATTGTTGTACGCATAAGAAATAAATACGTGGGCCTCTTTTCTACTGGCCCAAAATGGTTAACCCAAGTTATCTCTTATACCCACAACACCCACTTATAAACCATACATATACACTATTTGTGACACCCCAGATCCAACATGTGGTAAATAGTACTTGTCTGCATATACTTAAATGTGTGTTTATGTGTTTGAATGCAATTATGTACCTACTTTAGCAAATTACATTTATTAGCTAGAATACTATTCATATTTCTTAAGCATATGAAAAGTATGTTTAATTAATTTATATAAAATAAATAATTTATCACTTTGATAGTTGCATTAATTAGATTTATTTTTTTGCACTATTTACTTAAATTCTATTATTTGCTTAAAGAACTCCGAGCTCGGAGTGATTTTTAAATTATTTTATTTAATTATTTGGCATACAAATTTACCTTATTTAAACTATTTCTAAGGTACGTCCATTGAAAGAATTTTATTTGCGATCATTTTGGAAAAAGTCTGAGTGAATAGTGTGACGTAATGAATAGTAACTTTGCCAAGACTTTTTAATTAGGCCATTAGATGTTCTAGGATTGTTTTGGGCCATTAACTATCACCTAAATTAAGTAATATAAGCCCAACTCCTACATTTATTTACATATAACATATATACACACATATAAGCATAACAAAAAGTAGAAAAAAAAAGAGAAAAGGAAGAAATGGCCGATGGCCAAGGTAGAAAAGAAAAGAAAACAAAATGCTCTAGGGCTTGGCTTGTAGCTTGATTCAAGGGGATTTTGAAGGGTTTCTAATCTTCCATCTTGCATCTACAAGCTATAATTGGTGAGGGATTGCATTTATTTGTCATTTTAAGCTTTAGTTAGTTTTATGTAAAATCTTATATTGTTGTTATATATGAATATAATGCTAGATAGTTGTTAAATTTAGTGTTTCCTAGCTATGGAGACTTGATTTTTGGTGTGTAATGCTTTGATTGCTTCAATTATGCAAAAGGCCTAAAGTTGAAGATAATGAATAGTGATTTTTAGGGCTTTTCATTAATTCTTGATTGTGAGCTTAATTCTATGATATCTAATGATGCTATAGGTGTTATTGAACCTAGGTTAGTGTTTAGAATGGGTAAAACATGAATAACCTTGCTAAATTGGATTGAATACAAAAGGGGCTACGCGTATAATGGATGTCCAGGTATGGGTAGATACTAGGAATAGTGTTAATTAAGTTAGGTGGTGCCTAAAATGCTTTCATGGCATTGAATTAATGAATGATTTGGGTAGTTGTAGTGTAAAGCGACTATGGGGCTTTTGGGGCTTTTGGAGCTTTTATGGTAGAAGTAGTTAAAAGTGTGTTCTCTTAGCCTATAATGGTGTCATAAAGTGTCTTTTGAAAGATAGAATTGTTGGATTATGGTTTGTGTGGCTTTCGTTTAGTATGATCTTGTGGTTGAACTAAAGGGTTGAGTTTATATGAAGTTGAAATTGTTGTTGGAAAAAGACTTTTAATTGATTGGTTAGGTGTTTAAAGGTACTTGAATAGTATGTTTGTCTATTTGGTGAAGTTTCGTGAATTGTGTGCAAGTTTACTTTGAATGGATATGTCTATAACTTGTTTATATTGCTTATATATTGTAACTTATGTGCGAGGGCAACTTACTTTGTTGTCCTTCGATTATGTGTTTATCGGATTATCTTGTTTATATTGTTACGTGATTATGTGATACGTGTTTAAGTGCGATATTGTGTTCTTTATGTTTAAGCATTTATATGTGCGAGAATTAAGTGCTATGCGGAGCAAAGTGTCTTGGGGCTACCTCTTGAGCCCGTAAGAGCCACCTCTAGCGTCTCATACATATCTTACTATCTTATTCTTGCTTCTATCATTTTCGTGGTTGTGCAGCCATTCAGCACGGATGCGGTGGCCACCAACTGGGCAGCATCGGGCTTGCCAGTGGATGTCCATCCTCTGTAGCTATTCCCTCTCTAGCTAGGGATGCCGCATTGGGAGAGCTAGGTTGTAGGATTAACGGGGCGTTACATCCGGAGTACACCCGTTGGTGTATAGGGATGCTGGCTTGTGGACTTCTTGTTATCGATATTATTATTATTATTTATTAAGTTCGTGGCTCGTAGTTTATTGTTCATGCTCGTGGTCAACATTGTATCCTTTTAATAAATAACTCTTGCTTGGGCCCTAAGTCCTTGAAGAGTTACAATTGCTTGTGTTATTTTATATGTGATATCTAGCTTGTATATTTGAATTATGCATTGTATTGTTATTGTTTTCTCAAGGTTACTTATTGTATTTGTTCTATCGTGGTTGTTTATCTCCTTTAATGATTAATAGTTAATTGCCTATTATATATTGTCTAGCATAGCTAAATTAGTTTATTGTTGGTTATTGCATTGCATGAAACTATTTTTAAAACTCCCGGATATCTATTTCCCTCCCTCACCGAGCAACATTGTTTGTTCACTCCCTCTTTATAATCATTTTAGGTTCGGTGCTTTCAGAGACAAAGGAGAAGATAGCTCGAGACTTGAGTGATTGACTTAGCTTCAGTTGGTTGTTTCTATGTAAAATTTTGTATATGTTATGTATTCTTTTGAGGCCTGTGCGCCTTGTATATATCTTGGTTGTAAAGAAGGTATTTAAGTGAAGGCTCACCTAGTAATAGTGGTCTATAATATTCTAGCTAATGTCTTATTTAGTCGTAGCCTAACTAGAATACTATAATCTATTTTTCTAAGAAGGTACTAAGACTGCTAAATGAAATAAAAGTGAATGGGAATTAGGTTAAAGTTGGATGAATGACGTAATATCTAAGTTAGTTAAATAGATAATATTATAGTGGTATGATAATCGGAATTATGACATTAGTATTTCAGCAAGTAGTGGAAATGCATGTATGAATGTTATCTTTTTGTTGTGGTCCATTTCTTCTGTGTTCAGGTTGTGGATAGGCCTAGAAACATGAGAAACTCTGTCCGTTTTTTCTAGTTTTCTGTGACCTCGGGTTTTGGATTGGGCTCCAGTCACGTAAGGGATCGGGGTGTTACACTATCTCCTACCAATGTGGGATATCACACAAAGAAAATTAGCTTTAGAGCAATCCGAAAGTCTAAAGCTAGAGAAAGAAGCTTAAAAATTGGAGAAATAATCTGAAGATATTATACGTGCTTGTTATGAACCTAGATGCTGAGTCACGCAAAGAGAATGATGGACTAGAGGATAAGGTGTCCAAGCAACATATTATGGGTGAATCAATTCTGTTTGGAAAGCAGATTTGCACCAAGAAAACTCCAAACTACCTCACCGACTTTGTGACCCCATGAGCTAAATTTACTATATAAGATGAGCTCAAATAGCAATAGAGATCATCAGAAAATTGTATCCTTTTAAGCTATTTTTCTATTTCCTTTTTTCTCTGGAGTTCTAATTCACTCTAAGAATTGGCTATCTTACTATAACTCTTTAATTGTTTACAATTAAATTCAATACAATTCTTCATTTTCATTGTATATTCAATCTATAATTAAATCAACCCACAACATTGGTACTTTCATTGAAAATAGATTCCACGGAGGGAGATTATAGGCTAGATTAAGTTGTGGTAAGTGTCACCTTGAATATTAGTAGTTGAGTGCAACTGCCAGGAGAAAAGGGCTACTATTGGACCACTATCGATAGGCTAGCCCGACATGCCAGCTCTTAAGGGAAGAGAATGTAATGATCCCACATCGAAATCTCACCCTCACAAGGGGTGATTCTTAAGTGCAAGGGGTTCTTTCTCTTAATAGGCTAGTATTTTAGGTTGGGCTCTCTTTTTAGGCTTGAGTTATTACGTTGGTGCTTTCATTTTATTTGAAATATGGATGACGATCCGAGACTTAAGGCTTTCGTTGATATTATCACACAACATCCCAAATTCTCGAAGTTCTTCAAGCTGCTTTTACTACACAACAACGCTTCATGGAGTAATTGGCTCTCCAATACACTTCATTAAATGGCAAGGTGGGATAGGTTCTCCGCCGAGGCGACTTATTTTCCTCAGCACCAACTGTCGCGTTGGGTTCTATTGGGTTGTATGACGGTTCCCAATCGGTGTTTCGGTCATTTTATCTCGATTGTCCTCGATTTGATGGTACTCATGCAGTTTGTCAGGTTTTTAAGGCCACAAAAAATTTCCCCTACTACAACGCCAACGACTTTCAATGTCTCTCCATCGCCTCCTTCCACATGGACATACCAACTTTTCATTGGTATCAATGGATAGCCCACAATCAAGAACTTCATTCCTGGGTTGCCTTTGTTCGGGCCCTTGAAGTCAAATTCGTTCCCATCAAGTTTGAAAGTGTTCATTAGTGGTTGGCAAAATTGACCTAAATTACTTATGTTTCTAAATAATAATCATCTTTTGAAGCCTTGACAAATCGTACCATGGGTCTACTTGCTGAATTTCTATTGAATTACTTTAGTTTGGGCTTGAAACCCGATATTCGGGCTAAAGTGATTGCATTTCAACCCACCACTATGGTCCAAGCTATTAGTCTGGCACAACTACAAGAGGCTAAGGTTGCAGAATTACATAAACTGAGCTCTCGGCCTACTTCGGTAACTTCCTTTCGCAGCCCATAGTCTATTCTTTTTTTCTAGCCTAATTCCCTAACCCATGTCTTCCCCTAGCTAGCCCCTTCTTCTCACATTTTCCATTATTACCTATCTTAAAGCTTCAATATTGTCACCTACCTCCCTTATCCCAATCCTTATATCTCAACTACCTATCAAAAGACTAATCCTAGCTGAAATCCAATCTAAACGAGAGCTTGGAATATGCTACAATTGTGACAAAAAATGGACTCCTGACTATCATTGTAAGACGTCTCCTCGACTCTTGTTCATGGACTTCGAATTCAATGTACACATCACACCAACCCCCTCATCGGCCCCTAATGAACCAGTGCCTTCCCTTTTTAAACCTTCAACTCTTGAAACTGCCCTAGCAAGTTCTTACCATGCTCTTACTGGACGACACTTACTCACCACCTTATGCCTCAATGGCCATATTCCCGGAGCTCCGGTCCTATTGCTTGTTGATGACAAGAGCACACATAGTTTTGTACAATCTCGTGTAGCTAGTTATCTAGCCTTGCCTATTGAGACCACCCTTATGTTTGTTGTGGTTATCAGAAGTGGAGAAAAACTTCGCACCGAAGTTTATATTTGCCAATCCAAAATGTTAGTACAAGGCCATTAAAGTTTCAATGATTTGTATGTCTTCCCACTTCACGGTTTGGACATCTTGTTAGGTATTTATTGGCCTGTCACTCTTGGCGACATCTATTTCAATTATGTCGAGCTTACGATGGGCTTCAAATACAACGATCCCCATGTTATTCTCAAAACGGATACTCTGTAAGTAGAACCAATGCAATACAAAGGTCTTCGTAGGATTTATGTTACTGACGATGCCTTTTCACTTTGGACCATACTCAGGCCATTTGTGTTGATCTTGCCTCACTATTGGAGAGTTATGATATTGTTTTAAAAAGCCAAAAGGCCTACCACCTCGACGTTCCTAAGACCACAATATTGTCTTGCATGTTGGCACCACTCCCATTAATGTTCGGCCTTACCGTTATTCAAAACTCATTACAACTCCTATCCTCTAGTTATGGCTATACATTTCAAGAGTGTCTCACGATAGGCCAATCGTGTAGCTGACTGGGCTGCTCATGCAATTAAGATAGGATCTAGTTTCCCAACTTGGACATGTAATTTACCACTACAACTATTTTTGCTTGTAAATTCGGACATAAAGTCTGCAGAATTGGTTGATGCCTTTGTTGATATATGACATATCTTTCGACCAAAAAATTGAGTAAAAGGACCATTCGCCATAATTTATGAACCTTTTTAGACGCATGAATTTTCAAAGAGCTTAATTTGTTGAATTCTTGATATTCCTTCATTCCACATATAGAAGACATTATTTTACCATCCATTAAATCCCCTTTCTTCCTCACTTCTTCACAATTTTCAACCGTGATCACGCATGCACACTTAAGATTGTATTTTAACATCTCTTTAATAGTCATTGAGGCTATCTTAATAATTGCAATCAACTTACTTGCAAATTAAAAATAGATAATTAATTCGGTGATTTCGAAAACTGAAAATTTAACACATTTTTTTATTGGCAACAAGGATTTTTCAACAAATAATGAGATCAAAGAGATTATAGCAGATCTACCTATAGAAACCTCTACGAATAATTATTGTTTTCTTCTTTTTTTAATGATTTTTTTCAATTCTCACAATTGTTCTTTGCACACCTTTAGATATCTGGTGCCAAATTGTCATTTGATAATAAAGTGGATTTTTCAATATATTCTCTATCACTACAAGGTAGTTCATCTTTTTATTTTTCGGATGACAAGGGAAACCTACTTGGTAGAGCCCGACCACCAAATTATCCGGTGAAAGTCGACTACCAACTTGTAAAATTCTAGGTACGGAGCCACCCAAGGGTACACCAAATGAGTCAGGAACAGAACATCGAGAATAAGGAAGGGAATTGAACATGCGACTACCTGCAGGCATTTCCCCTCACCTACCATGCCCTGGGGGCACAAGGTAGTTCATCTTCAATAAAAAATGGTAGTCGCTTATGCAGAGATTGAAGCCTCCAACTATTTTTTCCCATTAAAGCCTGAGCTCTGAGATGACTTTTCAAAGTAATGAACTTACCTCATTGGTTAACTTTGAATATAGCGTATCTCAAAACCAAGATAAAAGTTTGAGGTCACAAATCAAGGAGGATAGTGTAACGTCCCGAACCCAACTCCACGCTATAGGTCAAGTCCGGACTCGGTACACGGACAAAATCTCCTATGTACCGTGGACTATTTGGAAACATGCAAATAACAAAATACAACCACAAGACCATATTCCACATTCTTCAATCAACCCATCCTTCAGTATCATAACATATACATCATGCTAAGGCCGTCCGGGCCTTAGCTTAGCAAAAGTTCAGCACACAAGCATGCATTACATAATTATTGAAGTTCTAAGTTACAAAATCACTTATCATATCATTCTAACTGTAACTATAAGTCATATTCAAATTTTAAGTCCACTAGCCAACTACTTACCACACAGGCATGTAAACAAAGACAGTAAATCATTCTTTAGTTATTAAATACCAACTACGCTATCAAACCACATAAGTCCTTAACTTAGTTTACAATCTAACAAGCCATATGTAAATACATACAAGGCCTCAAGGGTCTCAAAATAGAACATAAGCACATCAAGTCACATTTTCACAAACAGCTTCCAACCTCAGTCAATACGCAATCAAGGCAAATGTTCAGTCTACACTTCTTCTTCTTCTCCTACAACCAACTGGGGTTCTACCTCAGCTACTCCTGAAATATGTTAAAAGATGAGTGAGCAACACAGTTGCTCAGCGAGGGATGGGATACAGTAAACCGGCGGTATTTTTGAAAATCATTTCATGCAATGCAACAAAGATAATAACACGAGTAACACAATATAGCAAGTCAATCGAATAAACATTAAACACATTTAAAAGGATACAATTTATCTTCTTTGTCTTCGACCTCGAATCACGAACCATGATCTTTGATAACAAATGCCGACAAACCTCCTTATACCACCAATGTTGTACTCCGGATGTACCCCGATCCTACAATCCATTCTTTCGAGGAAGGTCCGTATGACCCAACGAGGTAAACTACGCCTCTGGGGTATGGGAGTATGCCCTAGCAAGAGAGGGAATAGGTACTATGGTAGCCGAGCTAGACCGATAGCTCGATGCTGCCCGGAGTTTCTCGATACTACCATGTCCGAAAAGGTTGCACAACCCGATTCACAATCACGAAAACCAAGTAATCACAAGTGATAGACAACAAAGTAGGCCGCCCTCACAAATAGTTACAATATAAGCTTTTAACACGAAATATTAATCAAAGGGGACAAGTTCTTCATACTTCATGAAATGCTAGAACAACTTAACCAAACCTCAATTAATATCAAATTGATCACAAAGAAGTAAATTACAAGCATCTAACTTCAATTATTCATTTTTCCCCTTTGTCAACTTAAGCTATTTAACTCAAAACCGAAGGGTAAAGTTCAAGATTCTCAAACAAGTTATCCTATAATTACACTTTATAACACCCTTTGAACCCTTGCAACCACCCTTTAATCCGCAACTACCGCAAAAGCCCTGAAATTTTCTTTATGTGTTTAAACTACAAGTACCTTAACCGGTATTCAATTAAGTGACATAACCACATATTTAGCACTTCCTCGCCCTATAAACACCAAATATGAAGTTCAATTCTACCTGGATTCGCATTTTCCCCGAAACCCCTCTGTAAATCAAGCTATTTATGCATTTTTACCTAATTTTCAAGCAATTTAATGACATACAACCGTTAATCTATCTTTATTAACTTCTAAAGCAACCATAGATAGCATAAAATCAAACCATTAAGCAATTTTTCAGAAAACCCTGGGTTTGACACTATTCATCATCATCTATAACTTCAATTATCAAATCTAGCCATTCAAGATGCTAACTAGGTTCAAAAAGAATACTCTACAAGTTCCAAGGGAAGTATTTCAAGCGACAATAAGCAATTATATGTCAATAACCAACAATTGCAAAATTTTAATATATAACAAATAATTTCAAATGCAATAAATATGAATGTCCCTCACATATACAAGGTGTAGGCAAGTTATAGAAGCTCCAAGATGCTTCAAAACACTTCCAACTCAAGCTAAAAGATCAATTTTGCAAAGCTAGATAAAATTTTCTCCTTCTTTTTCTTCCTTGGTGCCGTCAGGTATGGGGGGGACAATTTGGAGATTTTGTTATTTGTTTTGTGTGTATTTGATATGTATGTATGTTGCTAGGATATATATGTATATGTATGTATTGATAACTTAAATCAAATGCTTGAAAAACTTAGTCAAACTAAGCTAGAATGCCAATTAACAACTAACTAGTTAGAATCAAATGTTATTCTATAGTTTCACTATTGATATGATGCAAGAAATATTTTCCTAGCGTGTGTTCCCAACATCTAATGCTCAAAACCTTAGGTTTTTGATTCATTTTATAAGTCATACTACTTAGGAAAAATATTAATTTGAGCAAATTTAACAGTCAAATTCTACTATGAGTAGTAACCGCTAAATATCATATATTCAAGTAATTAAATGCACATTGAAATGCACAAAAGATATGCAACAATTATTTATAAATATGATGCAAATTCTTGGGAGTCACATCATCTCTCCCTTAAACTAATTGTGTCCACGCAATTCTTACAGGATTCGGCGAACAACTTGGGGTATTTATCTCTCATCAGATCCTCCCGCTCCCAAGTGGCATCCTCTACTCTATGATGATCCCACAAAATCTTCACCATCGGAATACTTTTGGTCCTGAGCTTCTGAACCTTCCTATCCACTACTCGAAGAGGTATCTCAACATAAGTTAAAGTCTCACTGATTTCGAAAGGTTCCGACTCCAGAATATGTAAAGGATCTGATTGATATTTCCTCAACATCGACACATGAAATACATCATGCAATTTGCCCAAACTCGGAGGCAACGCTAATTTGTAAGCCAAATCACCAACCCTCTCGGTAATCTCAAACGGTCCCACATATCTAGGACCGAGCTTACCTCCCTTTTCGTGCCGAATTTGACCTTTACGCGGAGAGGTTTTCAGAAATACATGATCACCTACTACAAATTCCAAGTCACGTCAGCGTCTATCAGCATAACTCTTCTGTCGGCTTTGAGCTGTAAGCATTCTTTTCCTGATAGGTTGTACATTATCAATCATCTTTATCATCTCAGGCATCAAAGTAGAATCGACTGTCTTTATTTCTCCAACCTCATTCTAATAAAGTGGAGATCTACACCAACACCTGTAAAGTGCCTCATAAGGCGCCATGCCAATAGTAGCCTGATAGCTATTGTTATAAGCAAACTCTACCAGTGGCAAATACCTTTCACAATTCTTACCAAAGTCTAAAATGCAGGCTCGCAACATGTCCTCCAGTATCCTAATAGTCCTCTCAGACTAGGAGGTAAACCTGGGATCCCGGTCTGATACAATACTAGTTGGAGTCCCATGAAGCCTCATAATATTCTCAATATATAGCTCAACTAACTTGTCAAGACTGTCTGTCTTCTTTGTAGTAATAAAATATGAGGTTTTTGTCAACCTATCAACCACAACCCATACAAAATCATTACCTCTCGGTGATCTCGGAAAATTAAACACAAAATCCATGGTAATATGATCCTATTTCCACACAGGAATAGGCGATTGTTGTAATAATCCTGCAGGTCTCTGATGTTCAGCCTTAACTTTCTGTCAGGTTAGACATTTAGCCACATATTCAGCTATTTTCCTCTTTATATTGTTCCACCAGAAGTTTTGTTTCAAGTCTCTGTACATCTTGGTGCTACCGGGATGGATAATGTACTTTGAGCTGTGTGCCTCTGCCAGTATTTCATTCTTCAAAACCAAATCATGCAACTCAAAATCTGACTCTTCCTCTTTTGACTTTTCTAGAATCTTCAATAACTGAGGATCAGACTGTTGCGCTTCCCAGATTCGTGACAACAATAGAGACTGGATTTGTAAGTTTGCAAACTGAATACCTGTTTCGGAAGCTTCTAGTTTTCACAAACACAATTCCTCCATGGACTCCCAGTTCTTTATAATCAAATAGGCCAGAGTACCCTTTCGACTTAAAGTATCTGCAACAATGTTAGCTTTGCCTGGCAAATAGCTAATAGTGTAGTTATAATCATTTAACAGCTCTAGCCAACGCCATTGCCTCATGTTTAAATCTTTCTGTGAAAATAAATACTTTAAGCTTTTGTGATCAGTGAAAAATTCAAACTTATTACCCCATAAGTAATGTCGCCACTTCTTTAAAGCAAACACAATAGCAACAAGTTCAAGATCATGCGTAGGATAATTAAGCTCATAGGGTTTCAATTCCTCGAGGCATAAACTATTACCTTACCATTTTGCATAAGAACACAACCTAGACCCTCATTGGAGGCATCACTGTAAATCACGAAGTTATCTATCCCCTCAGGCAGTGCAAGAATAGGAGCGGTGGTTAATCTTTTCTTCAGTTCCTGAAAACTAGCTTCACATTTATCATTCCAGTCATACACTGTTTTCTTCTGAGTAATATGAGTCAAAGATCCTGCAATCTTCAAAAAAACTTTGACAAATCTCCTGTAGTAACCAGCTAATCCCAGAAAACTGCGAACCTCTATAACCGTTTCAGGCCTCTTCCACGCCAATACCACCTCTACTTTTGTTGGATCCACAGAAATCCCATCCAGAGAGATTATATGTCCCAAGAAGGCAACTTGTTTCAACCAGAACTCACACATGCTAAATTTAGCAAATAATTTATGTTCTTGCAAAGTCTGCAACACAATCCTCAAATGTTCTTCATGTTTTGCCTCAGACTTCGAGTGTACCAATATATCATCAACGAAAATTACAACAAACTGATCAAGGTATGGTCTAAACACCTTCTGCATCAAATCCATAAAAGCGGCTGGGGCATTTGTCAACCCAAAAGGTAGCACAACAAATTCATAGTGGCCATACATAGTTTTGAAGGTAGTCTTAGGCACATTTTCCTTTCGGATTCCCAGCTGGTAATAGCCGTCTCAAATCAAATTTAGAATACACTGTAGCAACTTGCAACTGATCAAACAGTTCATCAATCAATGGCAGTAGATATTTATTTTTTACAATCACTTGATTAAGACCCTGATAATCAATACACAAACGTAAAGTGTCATCTTTTTTCTTTACAAACAATACAGGGGCACCCTACGGTGAAGAACTTGCCTGTGTAAATCCTTTTTCAAGTAAGACCTCATACTGAACATTTAACTCCTGCAATTCAGGGGGAGCCATCCTATATAGAGTTCTAGAAATAGGGTTAGTCCCCGAAAATAAATCAATTACAAATTCTATTTCTCTATCAGGTGGCAACCCAGACAATTCTTCAAGAAATACCCCTGGAAAGTCTTTTACAACAGGCACCTCATTCAGTTTCAGTTTATCCCCAAGTTGATTAATCAAATAAGCCAAATAAGTTTCACAACCTTTACTCAGTAATTTAGTTGCTTTAATGGAAGAAATGATACGAGTCCCAGTGGATTTACAACTTCTAACAATTTCAATTACCGGTTGATTAGGTATTTCCAATTTTACAATTTTCCTTCTATAATCCAAATAAGCATAGTGTTTTCCTAGCCAGTTTATCCCCAGAATGATTTCAAAGTCTCGGAAGGGTAAGATAATCAAATCAACAGGAAAAGTACGTCCCTCAATGTAAATACCATATGATTTACATACAGACTCCGTAACAAATTTTGTTCCCATAAGAGTGCCTACTTCAATCTTATATGGCAATTTATCAACTTTTAAAGCAACAAATTGTGCATACATAGGGGTGATAAAAGAATGTGTGGCCCCAATATCTATTGAAACTACGACTGCTGATTATTAATAAGAAATGTACCTTCTACCACTACAGTCATATCAGGGAGCTCTTCTTGGTTTAAAGCAAACACTTGTGCTTGGCCTCGTAGAATTGGAGTTGTACCTGGAGCTTTGGTCTGAGCACTTTGGCTGGATGTCTGACCTTGCCCCTGCTTGAACCTGGGCAATCTCTAACCCTGTGCTGGTCGCTACCACAACCAATGCAATGGCCCAACTTCCTCCAACATTCTGCCTCTGAGTGACCCTTACGATTATAGTGACTGTACTGCTGGTTTTTCCTTGCAGTAGTGCCTCCCGTTGGGGCTCTGTATGTGGATGTAGCGGTGCTACCTTGCTGAGATCTAGCTACAACGGGTCGGGTTTGACTCTGCGTCTAGCTCTAAACTGACCTCGTCTGTGACTAAGTCTGAATTGGCCTCGGGTAACTCTGAGTCTGTCTCTACTGTTAACCCTGACTAGGCTATTGATACTACCTCTGAAACCCTTGGCTCTGAGACTGATACTGCAGTTGACTAGGCTGACTAGACTCCGCCAACAAATCTTATTTACGTTTCTCGAATCTCGCTGCTACCCTAACCACTGCGGAATAAGTAGTATAATCCTATGTAGACAAATTGAGCTGAATGTCTCATCTCAAACCCCAGATGAATTTCTGGATTCTAATATCCTTCGGCTGTACTAATGTTGACACATAACAGGAAAGTCTAGTGAATGTGGCCTCATACTGGTCAACGGTCATGTTCCCCTACCTTAGAGATATAAACTCCTCCTAATGTCTCTCACGAGCTACCACTGATACATACTTATCTCTAAATTCTTTAAAAAAATTGGCCCATGTATGCTACACAGCCTCGGTGTCCATCTCTCCCTCATAGTACGCCACCATTCTTCAGCATCACTCTCAAGTAAGAATACATCATAAGAGATCTTTCTCTCATCAGTGCATTCAAAAACAACAACTATCTTCTCAACTTTATTCAACCACATCTCAGCCTTCATGTCATCTGGTTCCCCATAGAAACTATATGCCCATGATGTAGAAATTTATCAAGCAGATTATTAGTACCACCTGTGGTACCACTACCCTCGGCCCTGACTCCCAGATTATCCAGGCCAACCCCTGCCTGACCCTGCTAAGTCATCAACTGAGTAATGGAATTTATTGTTGTGGCCATTGAGGCCATAACCTGAGCATTGGTCGGTTCCTGCCCCGGTTGATCATTCCCAGCTACCCTAACATTCTGTCTAGGTAAATCCTGCCTCGGAGCCTCCTCTAACTGTCTCTTAGGTCTCCCTCTCCTCATCTCCATACTAGAATAAACAAGTATTATAATAGGCAAATAGATAGCACATATAGATAACTTATTCACATTCGACCATTTTGTGCACATATGGTAACATATAAAGCACTTAACAATAAATATACTCTGAACTTGACACAAACACACAACTTCATACAATAGACACTTCTTATACCTATTCCCATGCTAGCATGTTCTTCACTTAAACATTTATTCACTTAGACAATCAAACAATCTCACAGTCATACAATTCAACTTTCATATTCAATTAGCTCTGATACCACCTAAATGTAACGTCCCGAACCCAACCCCACGTTATAGGTCAAGTCCGAAATCGATACACGGACAGAGTCTCTTCTGTACTGTGGACTATCTGGACACCTACAAACAACAAAATACAACAACAAGACCATTTTCCACATTCTTCAATCAACCCATCCTTCAGTATCATGACATGTACATCATACTAAGGTCATCTTCTTTGTCTTCGACCTCGAACCACGAGCCATGATCTTCGATAACAAATGTTGGCAAACCTCCTTATACCACCAATGGGGTACTCCGGATGTACCCCGATCCTACGACCCATTCTCTTGAAGTAGGTCCGTACGCCCCAACGAGGTAAACCACGCCTCTGGGTATGGGAGTATGCCCTAGCAAGATAGGGAATAGGCACCATGGTAGCCAAGCTAGACTGACAGCCCGGAGTTTCTCGATATTACCATATCCAAAAAGGTTGCGTAACCCGATTCACAATCACGAAAACCAAGTAATCATAGGTGAGAGACGACAAAGTAGGCCGCCCTTGCAAATAGTTACAATATAAGCTTTTAACACGAAATAGGCAAACGCAATCAAAGGGGACAAGTTCTTCATAGTTCTTGAAATGCTAGAACAACTTAATCAATTCTCAATTAATATGAAATTGATCACATAGAAATAAATTACAAGCATCTAACTTCAATTATTCATTTTTCCCCTTTGTCAACTTAAACTATTTAACTCAAAACCGAAGGGTAAATTTCAAGATTCTCAAACGAGCTATCCTATCTTTCTAATTACACTTTATGACACCCTTAGGACCCTTGATAACCCTTAACTACTGCAAAAGCCCTGAAATTCCTTTTATGCATTTAAACTACAAGTACATTAACTGGTGTTCAATTAGGTGATATGACCACATATTTATCACTTCCTCGCCCTATAAACACCAAATATGAAGTACAATTCCACCCGGATTCACATTTTCCCTAAAACCCCTTTGTAAATCAAGTTATTTATGCATTTTTACCTAAGTTCCAAGCAATTTAATCATATACATCTGTTAATCTATCTTTATTAACTTCTAAAACATCCATAGATAGCATAAAATCAAACCAGTAAGCAATTTTTAAGAAAGCCCTAGGTTTGGTACTATTCATCATCATCTACAACTTCAATTATCAAATCTAGCCATTCAAGATGCTAACTAGCTTTAAAAGAATGCTCTACAAGTTCCAAGGGAAGTATTTCAATATATAACAAAGAATTTCAAATGCAATAAATATGAATCTCCCTCACATATACAAGGTGTAGGCAAGTTGTAGAAGTTCCAAGATGCTCCGAAACACCTCCAAATCAAGCTAAAAGATCAACTTTGCAAAGCTAAATGAAAGTTTCTCCTTCTTTTTCTTCCTTGGTGCCGTCGGGTATGGGGGAGACAATTTGGGAATTTTGTTATTTGTTTTGTGTGTATTTGATATGTATGTATGTTGCTAGGATATATATGTATATGTATGTATTGATAACTTAAGTCAAATGCTTGAAAAACTTGGTCAAACTAAGCAAGAATGCCAATTAACAACTAACTAGTTAGAATCAAATGTTATTCTATAGTTTTACTATTCATACAATGCAAGAAATATTTTTCTAACGCATGTTCCCGTCATCCAATGCTCAAAACCTCAGGTTTTCGATTCCTTTTATAAGTCATACTACCTAGGAAAAATATTAATTCGAGCAAATTTAACAGTCAAATTCCACTGTGAGTAGTAACCACTAAATATCATATATTCAAGTAATTAAATGCACATTGAAATGCACAAAAGATATGCAACAATTATTTATAAATATGATACAAATTCTCAGGCATCACAGATAGTGAATCCATGTTAGTAGTTAAACTTGATTATGATTTAACAAGATTAATTCTAGTTAGCTTTAAATTGGTTTTTGTCTAGGTAGTTTTTCTAGTGGGTAATGGTTTCCTAGAACCATATCCTAGTTGGTATTAGATTTTTGTGATCCTATAAATAGGGGTCAGATCTTTTAATTGTATACATCTCAAATAGAGGAGCAATAAAGATTTAGTTTAAAGCTTTTATATATATTTTTTAATTTTCTCTCTATGTTAGACTAACATTTTCTATATGCTAACATAGTAGTATCCGAGCTAGGTAAAGATGATGGGAAATGGGATGCTTCTTTTTAACTTTCTTCGGCTCACTAAGAAAAATTATGATAATTGGTCTATTTGCGTGAAGACTGTCATTGGCTCACAGGATAATTGAGAAATTGTAGGAAAAGCTACATGGAACCTAGAGAAGAAGAAACTTTGAGTCAATATCAAAAGGATGCATTTGCCAAGTCTCACAAGAAGGATCAACAAGATCTTTCTATCATCCATTTATGTTTGGATGAAACTATGTTGGAGAAAAAATCGTGCGCAACTACTGCCAAACAAGCATGAGAAGTTCTCCAAAAATCCCAAAAAGGGGTAGACAAGATGAAGAGTCTCTAAACTTTAAGAGATGAGTTTGAATCTCTCCATATGTATGATGGTAAATCTATTTCAGATTATAGCTCCATTTGTTTGCCGTAAAATATTCTCCCGAAAAATATTTTTCTAATTTTACAGTGTTTGGTAACACCAAAAAATTAGTCAACTGAAAAACATTTTCCAGTAAAAAATGGTGGGCTACTTTTTGGAGATTTTTTAATGTTTGGTAACACCAGAAAATTGGTCAACTGAAAAACATTTTTAGGTCAAAAATGGTGGGCTACTTTTTGGAGATTTTTCGGTGTTTGGTAATACCGAAAAATTGGTCAATTGAAAAATATTTTCCGGTCAAATATTACAGCTAGTACAAAATTTGATAAAATATTTTCATGTTCTTTGGGAGAGGAAAAATTTTTCCAGAACTTAACCACCCATATTTATGGGAATTTTTTTTTTTTATAAATCTTATGTCAGAAAATATTTTTCATTGTACATCCAAACACTATAAAATATTTTTCAATATTCTATTTTTTAGGAAAATATTTTCCCCTAACAAATTATTTTACGGCAAATAAACGGAGCTCATGAAAATATTTTCCACTGAAAACATTTTCCAAGAAAATATTTTCCTCTAAAAATATTTTCCATAAGCAAGTTATTTTACGGCAAACAAATGGAGGAAAATATTTTATTTTCTAAGAAAATATTTTCCACAAGCAAGTTATTTTACGACAAACAAACAGAGCTTATATTTCAAGAGTTTTGGTGGTTTCTAACCAACTAAAAAGATATGGAAAAGATTTGAAAGATACTTGTATTGTAGAATCCAAGATATGAATGTATTGTTGTAGCCATTGAGCACCCAAAACAATTAGATAACATGTTCGTTGATAAACTTATGGGCTCATTACGAGCCCTGAAGAAAGACAAAAAGAAAAACTAAAAAGTCTTGGAAAAGGTTCTTCAAAGTAATCTCACTTTGAAGAAAGAAAAAAACTTTGGCAATAATAGAGGAAATGGACGTGGGCATAGACGTGGTAGAGGCTGAGGCCAAATCCAAGGATGTGAACGACGACATAGTGGAAGAGGAGGATTTAATCAATAAGAGAAAAATCAAATTTTTAATTCACATAAACCTGGGCGTGGAAGAGGCAATTATTCAGGATAAATGTATGACAAATCACAAATTCAATGTTACCGTTGTAAAAAATATGAACATTATTCTTTGTTGGAAATAAGATATACCCAAAAGACCTCTAGTACTTTCCCATCAATGTATTTGAATATTTGCAATAAATAATTAAATGTCATCTTACTTTATGAGTATGTTTATTTCTTATGTGGTTGACTTATATATATGTATGTAAGGTCCTTGCTTCAAGTGTTGACTTAGGTATGTGATGGTTACGTACAGAAGGTCTAAGCCATGGTTATTTGTCAAGTAGAATTATTTAGTCTATAGTTAAGTAGTAGAGTTGGACACTCTACTATGATAGAAGTTATTTTGAATAAGTTCCCTTTATAAAAGGGTGATATGCCTTGATCATGGATGGAGTTCCAGACTTACTTCACTTATGCATGTGTATGCATTAAATGGGCCACCGTAGGTGTGATACTCTAAATAAGCACTATCGAAGAAAGAGGTCACCTATACCTACTAGTTTCTGAAAGGGCCAGTGCTCTTAATCTTGAGCATATTGGATGAACTGACAAAGTCTAGTTCTTGCACTTTGAGTCACTATGGGTGAGATCTTATATATGGGTCAACAGCTTTGTGATTTGGGTATCTGAACTTGGTTAGAACGGACATGCATATGCAATAAGGAATCTATACAATAATCAATCCCATAGAATGATCTAGGTTAATCATCCTAAATCTATGCATAGTAGTACAATTTGTTGAACTGGTCATTACACTTATGGGTAGCTCCCATGTATAAGTAGATAACTTTCAGATGATGGTTAGATTATGGGTTAGAGATTCTAAGCAGAAAAAGATGTAGTCAAAGAGGTTATACTACACTTGGAAAACCTGTCTTGGCTATGAGTGAGTATAGAATGGCGATTTGGTCATTATCACTTAGTTGGTCTAAAGACTAAGCGTCATATATTATTGACTAACTCCTATTTATATGGTAATTATCTTGGAGTGTAGCCATAGTCTGTTAGTGGAATAGACTAAGGTTAAAATGTAAAAATATTGCTAGGAAACTAATGATAATATTTTAGTCATTTTCAGTAGAAGGATAAATACGTTTTTGGTCTCCCTTCTAGCCATTTACCTTATAAGTGTATTTATTAAAATAAAGATTTACTAAATTGAGAGAAGATTTAATCCATTGACAATTAGAAATCATAAATAGACTTTTCTATTTGAGGAAGATATTTTCTATTTTGATTATTGGTTGAATTTTGGATTAAATAATTATTAAATAATAATTAATTAATTAATTAAAGTCTAAAGGCTACTAAATATTTAAGATAGTTTTTCTGTAATTGGGAAAAGTTTCTATTCTTAAATAGCAGACTAGATTTGGACTTTGGAAATTAATTAGAATTAATTAATTAAATTGAATAGAGCCGTATGGCTGAGCTAGGACCCGTGGCATGCGTCCCTAGGCTAGGCACATGGTTAATCATTTGTCTTTTTGAATTCTGATTAAGACAAAACTACTTTGCATATTTTCACCTATATAAAGGCCTCTACCCCAAGCTCTACAATTGCACCATCTCCTTTGAGATTTGTCTATCTCTCTCTTACGAGTAAGCTTTAACTCTTTGAAGAAACTCGAATAGTCTTTCTTTTAGTTTAGTTTAGCAAGATCAAGTCCCACAACTTGATCAACACTTAAGCTAGGATTTGGAATAGAAGGGAAGATCAGAGTTAAGGAGCATAAATTTGTTCCAGGCGTGTGGAGCTCTCTAGCAAGAGGTAAAGTTTTTCTTTTCATTGTTCTTCGTGAGAAAGGTATTCCTAAAAACTTTATTTACTTTTATAATTAAACTATGAATTGTTTAGATGTTCAACTAGCTATTTCATGCTTTATTCATTTTAAAGATCTATGCATGAATGTTTTCGCCTTATTCTTGCAATTATAGAATTTGATTCATGCGATATAACATTTCCCTTCAATTCTTATGATTGTAGAAGTAATCCTAGAGTTGTGGATGAGAAAGTAAATTTTGTTGAAAGAAAAGAAGGGGAAGAAGAGATTACCTTGATGATAGCTCATCACAGCGAATAAGATAGAGGAGATACTTCATGGCATCTTGATACAGCTATAAGCAACCACAATTAGACAGAGGAGTATGCTTGCAGAACATGATGAAACTGTTAGGGGCAATGTAAAATTTGGAGATGGTTCTATGATCTCAATGGAAAGAAAATGTAAGATTTTAATTTGTTTGAAATACGGAATGCATCGTTTTATTTCTGAGGTTTATTATGTGCCAAAATTAAAAACTAATATTTTGGGTCTAGGTCAACATCTTGAGAAAAATTACACAATTTTATTAGAAGATAAACATTGTGTAATAAAGGATGAAAATAATTTTTTGTTATCAAAAGTGCGAATGACAAGAAATAGATTATTTTTATTACATATTTAAAACGATGTAGCCAAATGTCTAAAAACTTGTGTAAAAGACATTTCTTAGTTATGGTACTTGAGATTTGGACACATAAATTTTGAAATTTTTTCTTTAATATCAAGAAAAAATTTGGTGCATGGATTGCCATCTATCAATCATCCGAAACGAATTTGTTAAGGATGCTTTCTTGAAAAATAAGCTAGAAAAGGTTTTTCAGATGAGGCTATCTCAAGAGCAACAAGACCACTAAAACTTGTCCATACTGATATTTGTGCCTCAATTAATCCAAATTCTTACGGCAAAAATAAATATTTTATTCTTTTTATTGATGATTATAGTCGTAGGACTTGGGTTTATCTTTTAAAAGAAAATTCTGAAACTTTTGAAAAGTTCAAGAAATTTAAAGCTCTTGCTAAAAAAGATGGTGGTTAGGAGATCAAAGCCTTGAGATCTGATAGAGGTGAAGAATTCACATCAAGAGAATTCAATAATTTTTTGGAAGAGAAATGCATTCAATGCCCTTTGATAGCTCTTCAATCACCTCAACAAAATGAAGTTGCTGAAAGAGAAAATAGAATGGTTTTTGAGATGGCTCGAAGCATGTTGAAATCTAAAGGAATGCCCAAAGAATTTTGGGTTGAAGCTGATGATTATGTTGTTTATCTCTTAAATCATTGTGTTACAAATAGTCTCTCTAACAAGACACCATTAGAAGTATGGAGTAGATGAAACCAACCATCAAGCACTTAAGGGATTTCGAAAGCATTGCTTACGCTCATGTTTCTAATCAAAATCGAACCAAGCATGATGACAAAAGCCAAAAGCTAGTCTTCATTGGCTTTGAAAAACATTCCAAAACTTACAAGCTCTACAATCCTACTAGTGGAAGAATTATTGTGAGTAGAGATGTCTAATTTGATTAAAAAAAAAAAAACTTAATAGGACTTGAATGTGTTAAATAGCAAAAAGAATATAAATTCTTGCCCATACAAGAGCAAGAAGAATAGGTCAATGAAGATTCCATATCTCAAACTCCATCTCCATATCTAGCTCCAACGTCATCTCAAGGAAAAAAAACTCCAACAGCTTCAAGTTCATATGGAAAGCCCCTCCTTTCATGAGCTTGGATGAAATTTATGAGGTAATTTGTAATTTAAACGATGATCTAACTCTCTTTTACCTTCTTACTGATTGTGAGCTAATAAGTTTTGAGGAAGTTAATGAGAATGAAAGATGGAGACAAACCATAGATGAATAAATCAAGGGAATAAAGAAGAATGACACTTGGGAGCTTACAACTTTCTCTAAAGGCCACAAAGTCATTAGAGTAAAATGTGTTTACAAGATGAATAAAAATGCTAACCTGTCAATACTCCTATTGAATGTGGAGTACAATTGTCAAAGGATGATAAAGAAGAACAAGGAAGTCCAACACTTTTCAAGAGCCTAGTTGGAAGCTTGAGATACATGACCTATACAATGCCAAATATTCTCTTTGGTGTAGGATTTGTGAGTTACTTTATGAAGGCTTTTACCAATACACATCTGAAGACTGCCAAGAGAATACTTCGCTATATCAATGGAACTCTTGATTATGGATTTTTATATTCCTACTTCAAGAATTTCAAACGTGATGGGGTATAGTGATAGTGTTTGGGCTAGAGATCTTGATGATCGAAAGTGTGGTAGTGGATATGTAGCTGCTACTTCATGTGTTTTCCATTTTTTTATAGTTAAAGAACTTGATGGAAGAACTTTATATGCCTCCAGAAGAGCCAATTGAGATTTATGTTGATAACAAGTCCACAATTGCCTTAACTAAGAATCCAATCTTTCATGAAAGAAACAAACACATTGATACACGTTACCATTTTATTAAAGAATGAATCATAAGGAAGGAAATGAAAATAGAGTATGTGAATTCTCAAGATCAAGTTGCAGACATTCTTACAAAACTACTGAAGAGTAATGTGTTCATAAAGCTTGGAGCTTTGCTTGGAGTTACAAGAGTCAAATCAAGTTTAAGGGGGGATGTTAGTGGTTAAACTTGATTAGGATTTAACTAAATTAATTCTAGTTAGTTTTAAATTGATTTTTGTCTAGGTAGTTCTTCCTAATGGGTAATGGGTTTCTAGAACCATATCCTAGTTGGTATTAGATTTTTGTGAATCCTACAAATAGGGGTTAGTTCTTTCAATTGTATATATCTCAAATAGAAAAATAATAAGGATTTAATTAGGGATGGCAACGGGGATGGGGATTGCGGGTACCTGCCCCGCCGCCCATGCCCCCGCCTCAAATAGGGCAGGGATTGGGGTGAGAAATAGGGAATGGGGCGGGGAATGAGGATTAACTTTTAATCCCTGCGCGGGGGTGGGGCGACACATAGGAATAAGCATTCCCCGCCCCATATAACCCGCCCCACCTATATAGATAGTTATTTTTATTATTTTAGTTTTACCTATGTATTGAAATTTTAAAATTATAAATATAAAAGTATAAAAAAAAGATATTAAACAAAGTATTATAAAAATGGAGAAGAAAAATTAGATTATTTAAAAGGATTTTATAATCATTCTTAAGACCACTGCATGACGTAACTTGATATTTGCTATCATTTGACATAAATGCCTCAATTTTACTATTGATCATGGTAGATTTAAGATATTTATTAGTTATTTCAGTTGTACTTTAAAAAGTTTCAAATAACATAATTAACAATGGATTTTAAAGATTTGCGACTACTATTATATGTGAAATGCGATTAAAAAGAATTATAATAATCAATGCAATCTCACTAACACAACACTTTTTCAATTATAGTTCTCTTACACAATAGTTAAGTCATAATTTATTTTAAATACATGAGTCTCAATTACTATAATATTATTTTTACTATTCAACTGAAAGCATAAGATTTAATATATAATTAATATTTAAACTTGATTTAAGATCAATATTTATATTTATCATTACTACAACTTTAATTTATATTTTAAAGTTACATGGTTCAAATTAACTTTAATTTTTAAGGTTTAAAAGAATAATAAAAACCCTGTGGGTAATCCCCATTCTCCACGGGGATTCGGGAGCAAGGACAGGGTAGGGGATGGGGTTAAAGAATGCAGGGACGGGGCGAGAGATGGGGGAACTTTTTAACTAGCGAGGCAGGACATGGGGATAGCTCTCCCATCCCTTAACCCGCCCCATTGCCATTCTTAAATTTAATTTAGTATTTCTATATTTTTTTTTCTTATTTTATCTCTATGTTAGAATAGCCTTTTCCATATTCTAACAATCCATTGATATACAACAAAAGCAAGAGAATTGAACATATTTGTTCTTCAATAAGGTATAATATGTTAACACATTCCCAGCTTCAATTATCCCAATATGAATTAGAGTCCTCTGAGCATAAAACATAATCAATTAGGAGCCTACTTGTTGCAGCCAAGTGAGTTTTAAGATCAGTGAAGCACACTATTGACTATGGGTTTGTTTTTTACAGCTTATTCACACCATGTCCCTCACAGATTATAGCGATAGCGGATTGGGCGGGATGCCCAACCATGCGTCGCTCCACATCTGGCCATGCCATATACCTTGGGTCAAATCTGATTATTTGGAGCTCGAAGAAACAACAAATTGTCTCAAAGTCCAGCTAGGAAGCAGAATATCGCTTCACATCAATGCAGTTCCTTCGACTCCACCAAGCAGGCTGCTCTACTATTTATTATGATTACATTAGCTCCATTTACATGCCCTCTAACCCGATTATTCATAATCGCGAAAAACGCATTGAAATAGGCATCCATTTTTTCAGGAAAAAGATTAGCAGTGGCTTATTATAACTGAAATATATTCCTACCAATGATCAGCTTGCAGATCTGTTTGCAAAGCCATTGTTTCGGTCTAGATTCGAGTTTCTTTGGGACAAGCTATCGGTGCTTCCCGCACCATCAGCTTGTGGGGGTGTCAAGACATTCTTAGCCGCAATTGTCCGAAGAGAAATTAAGAGTCCTTAATTTGAGCATAAAACATAGTCAACTAGGATGCTTGTAACTTATCCCGCTTGGATCACATCTAGGCAAATAAAAGCGGATCGACGAGCAATGACACAAAATGCATGTCGTGGTGGAAAAATATAGGTACGTATTTTTCCATACAAACGAGTTACACCTTATATCTGTCATTACTTGTCATTTGTAGAATTCAAATTGTATTCTTTCTCTTACTTTATAAATATCAATGGAAAACCCCAACATGAGTGTGGGGAATTAAACTCTTACATAATAGAGTTACAGCAGTAATTATCATGCAAAGTGTGTGCCCAAAAGCTGCCAGAATAATCCAATGACCTATGGGATTATTGAAAGATGTAAAATTTTATTGTACTTCAGTTCCAAAAATTGAAAATAGAATGTGTTCAAACTTCCTCTTCACCAGTGTTAAAATGTTTCTCACATTCTTGATTTGGCAATCACAGCACTTCCATCACTCATGTTGGTTGCTCCTGGCCTGGGCCAGGTTTCTTGGACCTGCTCCTCAGTCACTCCTGCATAAGCGAAAAATAACAAAAGTTCATTAATTTCTTATACGTGGGCGTAGGATTTTTTGTTCTTTTATTAGGGACGATTATATAATATAATTATACTATGAATAATAATTTTTTTCAATGAGAACTAATTATTATTTCTAACTAAAGATATTAATACATTTTAATATATTTCGTCGAGGGCCGCAGTCTCCACCGAACCATAACTAAATCCGCCCTCGACCTCACATGCCCCAAAGCCAAAATATAGACTAAGAGAGACTTCACATACCTTTCCCCATGGCTGCAGTGGAAGTGATGCCCCCTTGGACAGTCCTGAGGACTCTATCATAGTAATTTGCACCAGACCATTTCTGGTGAGCCAATGTATCGACTCCATGGTTCCTCTCCTCCCTCTGGATCTTCTCCACATATGCCAGCATTCCCCTCCGCGCATAATCGCGAGCGAAAGTGTCAACAATTAGAGCATCAGCGTGGAAACCAGCCAGGGTAATGAACTGCCAACAGTCGCCCAATTTCGCAATGCTTGGGATGATATCCGTCATCTGCTGATCAGTCATTCCTGATGCATCCCAATTGAAGGACGGCGAGAGATTG
Organism: Ehretia macrophylla; assembly: GCA_037974665.1. NCBI lineage: Eukaryota > Viridiplantae > Streptophyta > Magnoliopsida > Boraginales > Ehretiaceae > Ehretia > Ehretia macrophylla. Next base: position 13,598,720 of record CM075768.1, read on the forward strand.
TAAGCCAGCATCATCTGAGGGTGGATGGACTTCACTCCTTGAGCAAATTTTGTGCACTCCACCATGTCAGGGCTTGAGGTCTCCATCCAGATCAGGTCAGCATGTGGACCAAAAGCCCACCCACGAACAATTGCTGCCTCCACAGATCCCTTGAACATGTAGAAGCCTTCTCTGGTTCTTGGCAAGTCCCAGTCCCAGAACAGGTTACCAAGGCCTAGCCTCTCAGCAATTTCTCTAGCTTGCTCGGTCGATATACATTTTTCGTAGCTTGAATAGTTCATCCACTCGTTCAATCTCATTTGCTTCTCAGGTTCTCCAATGTTCATCCTCTAGATTGCATCAACAACACATTCTGAAAATGTCTTCAATTGTGCCATTGCAAGCCAGTTATCCTCAATGGCTTGAAGCTCAGACCCTGTTTTGCCAGCAGCCATGGCTTCTGCCAGGATTGTAGCCAAACTCTTACCCTTAAGATTCGGGTTTGTCACCCCCAAGATAAACTGGTGATCTCGCGTGTCAACATTAGTTTGGATCAAAGTTGCTGCAACTGCATCCGTACGAGCAACCAACACCGTCTCAACACCCATGATATCAAACTGCAACCTTGCAGCTACAAGCCTATTAATGTGTTCACTGACAGCAACAAGAACTTTTCCAGCCATGTGACCACATTTCTTGGTCACTGAGGATTGATCCTCAATGTGGACTCCAGCAGCACCACGCTGGACGAAAAGCTTGCAAAACTTTACAGTTGTGGCAGATTACTTAAGTATGAACATCATTTGATACAGTAAGTTACACTAATGAATTTTGTGGGAAGTTTTGTGAGTCCTTAAACGTTTACAAAATAAAGAAACAGAAGGACTCTTGATAGAGGTATGTAGAAAGCCCGGACTAGACACTGCCTCAAACTTTCGTGTATGACCTTGTTGAAACTAATAAATAGACATAATAAACACTCTCTAATAGATAAATTGGTAACTCAATATAGTATCAGAGTCCATCTCAGCAAATCGAAACCATGCTGGGTTCAAGTCTAGCGGTTATTCATTTAAAAACAATAAAAGCTCTATTTGCGTGCAATGCTAAAACATTAATCACGCATGCAAGTGAGAGAGCGTGTTAAAAATAATAAATAAACATAATAAATCTTTCTCTAATAGATTAAACTTTTTGGATGAGAGGATAACCTAATAGATCAAAACAAATATTTAAGCAGGAGAAGGGAGGAAAAAGGGCATGTTTCTTCCTACGCTATTGATCAACATACCACCTTGCGTACACAAAGCTCATATACCTCGTTGTTCTACAAAAGCTCAAACTGGAGCTGACCATATACTATATTGGCAAAAGGAAACACTGGCATATGCAACTTGCATGAAACACGAAAGGAGAAATAGGATGTGTAATGAACTTACACTACAACAAGTCTTGAAGTTGAAAATATAATGAAGAAAGCTATTGCTATCTTACCATTGAAGGTACTGAAAGAGATGCAGCCATGGCTAGAACTCAAATAGTATCTTTATGTAAACTTTCTCTATACAATTAGTTACAATGAATTGCTATGAAATGGCACAGTCCACTGCCCCAATTTATAAGACTCTCCCTTGTGCTAGATAAGCCAAAAAAAAATTAACAAAAAAAAAAATTATAAAACAATTGTCACTTCATTGTGCACTTAATTCGAGGCGGTTCTCCAACCACGACACGGTGGGTTTGTCCTCTTCCCTTCTGTGTGACCTCACCATTTATCTTCTACACTGCTTTTTATTTTTTACTTTTTATTTTTTTTTTATTTGAATTATCTTTATGTTGGTTTTAATTAAACTATACCAATGTCTTGGTAATCATCTGGCAACAAGCACATTGGCTCATCTTTATATTTCAGGGAAAATTATTGTTTCAGGTTTCAGGCTTTGGGTAAAAGCAAAATTGGTCCTTAAACTTTGTGCAAAAAGTTATTTTAGTCCATTACCTTTGGAAAATACTCATTTTAGTCCATCTCTTTGACTATCGTTAGGTTTCTTTTAATAGTCAAAGGTTTTACCATACTAAAAGACATAAATGTCCTTATAAAAAAAATTATTGTTATTCTTTCTCCTTTTTCACTTCTTATCGATAAAAAAATATAATTTGACCTAATTGAAAATAATTGACTTTTTCTTTCTTTAAAGGAAAAGCTCTATTAAGGTTGAATTATATTTTATTTTTATAGCTCTATTTAGTCTAAGTTATATTTTTCATTTATAATAATCAATCTTTAATTTTTGTTTGGGTAATGTTGTTTCGTAATAAAAAAAGTGATAAATTTGTCAAAATTATTCATTTATTGACAAGTATATATTTACTTGCCTAGTGAATTGGCGCAATCAATTAATATCATAAATATTCCATCAGTTAAACCCAACAGCTTTTTAATCTTATTTTTTTCTTTCATGCCCAAGGACTATAAGGGTATTTATGTCTTTTAGTAAGGTCAAACCTTTGACCATTAAAAGAAGCCTATTGGTAGTTAAAGAGAGAGACTAAAATGGGTATTTTCTATATGTGAGGGACTAAAATGGTCTTTTAGTCAAAGTTCAAGGACTAATTTGACTTTTTCCCTTCAGGATTTTGCATTAGTTAGATTAATGGTTAGACATTTCTAAAAATATCTTCGTCGTCAATCAATTTTCATCTCATTTAATAATGGACATAACATTTTATTTTTCTTTTGGTACAAGGAAGGCCAAAACTATAATTCGAATTCTGAACCTGATTACAATAGGTCACTATTTGACCATTCTATACAATTTTTGGATGACATTAAATGTTTTGAATTAGCAAAAATAATGACATAATATATATTTGTGCTAAAAAATTAGTGTACAACATAAAATGATTTACTATATTATTTACATGAAGACGGAGTATCACTACAAAAAAAATTGAATTCTGCGACAGACGGTTCCCTCACCGTGCCGTCGCCAATTTCGACTTTGCACGGCACGGTGAGAGAAAATGTCCGTCAGATACAAGGTGGTCGCCAAAATCCTCCCAGTCACCAAGCCGTTGCCGTATTGCGATGGCTCGTCACCAGGCCGTCACCAATTTTTGTCGTCACTGAGCCGTCACCAATGATTGCCGTCACCGGGCCCTTGCCAATATTTTCCCTCACTAAGCCCTCACCAAAATATGTCGTCACTGTTGGTGTCGACTTTGTGATGGTTTTTTCCATCTTAAATTATGCCGTCACTGTCCTGTTACAAAATTGACGTCAACATATCCCTTCACCAAGCTGTCGCTGTATTGGTGACGAAATGGCGACGGCCAGTCGCAAAATCCAATTTTTTTTGTAGTGTATGGCATGGTAAAAGTTTTTTGTCATCTCTTCATTTAACACAAATAAGCCATTGATCTGGTAACATTTCATCTCTTTCATTTTTTGCCAAAAAAAACCATTTCTAAGTGGTACATAAGTAAAACATTATTTGAATTAGTTAACAAGATTTGATGAGCGAATGCTAAGTGGTCTTATCATGGCCATTACAGTTGACACTATTATTAGTATGCCAAACTTTACTAAATTTAAGTGTTGCGTGAGATAAAAAAACTTAATCAATTTATTTAGTAGTTGCCTTGAATATAAGATCACTTGCTTGGATCTAGAAAGAATACCTTTATCTCTAATATGTATAAACAAAATCATTCAAGTACTTTCTTTTTTTGTCAACAAAATAATTCAACTACAAATTAAGACTACATTTGGGAGATGCTCTTCAGTGCGACAAGGTAGGAAGTGTTGCAGTCACATGGAACTACAAGATTTTAGCTCTTTAGCAACACACCGGTTGAAAAATAAAGAAAGTATTGCAGTAGGTAATTTATTGTAACAGTTTTTAACCATGTTATAAATCAAAACTTTTTACAACAATTTTATTTTATTGTAACGGTTGACCTTTTTTATTATTTTTACTTATAATTTCTATTGAGATTACTTTTTGTAAGGGATTTAATTTAATTGCGAAAAGCCTGACGAGGTGGAGAAGCAAACAATTAATAACAAAATGAATTTTTCATACATAAAATCATTTAAAATGTGTTTTAGTTTTTTTTGCAATAGTTTTAATATTGCAATGAATAAACATTTAGTAAATGTGGGTAAGTCTGGAACCCTAATGGGCCCGCTCCTCCCCTTAAAGCCTTTTACTACATATGGTGCCCAATTGGAAGGGAGCTTTCAATGCTGAGTGACCACCTCATCTAAAAGTTTAAATTATTAGAGAGGGGTTTATTGTACAGTTAGTATTATTATCCGATATCAAATCATATACCCCAAGAAAGCTCTCGACAAGAGCTTTCTGCCACCGCAAAAATCAGCCCGATCACCCTTCTCACACGCCTTCTCACACGCTTACACGCGCTGGGAGAAGCTTCAGCTCTTTTCCACGCATTGCCACACTCCAGATTCACTACAAGAAAATAGCCTTGAGCCTACAAAAAATGGCGACGAAAAAATGTTTTGTAGCCATGTGCAAGGACTAGCGAAGAAAGGGCAACAAAATGAAATCTTTCATCACCGTTTGGTGGCTAAAATGTGTGAAAATTATTTCTGCCTGGAAAAATTACAAATGGTAGCCAAGTGGTAGCCAAACGACGACGAAAAAGAGACAATAAAAGATAATTATTGATTAATTAGTTATTGGTCGCCATTAGGTTGCCAAATGGCGACCACATGACTATCGTTATCATTAATTTTTGTTCGCAGCTTAATTAAAAAAAATTAGTAAGAAAAAATAATTATATAAAAAATATACATAAATATGGTATCCATTTGGTCGCTTTTTAGCGACCAAATGGCGACAAAAAACGTAAATATTTCTTCAAGTAAAAATTATAAAAAAAAATAAATTGACAAAAAAAGTTAAATAAATAAACTAAATAATTGTCGCCCTTAGGTCGCAAAAGGGCAACCCATACGCGACAAATATCATTTGATTTTTCAAAAAGAAATTATAAGAAAACTAAAAAGTTATAAAATAAAAGAATTAATTATATCAATCAAATTCTATATTTTGCATGATAGTTCGTAGCCCCATGGTGGCCATTGGCCACCAAATGGTGACGAAAAGTAAAATTTTGGTCGTCAATGGCTACGAAGGGGCTATGAAATATTCATGTTCATGGAAAATTAGGTTGATTTAGAACATAAGAATTAATAATAACAAATACATTACAAATTTGTGTTAGATCTATTTTCTTTTGATTGAAAAAATATTTTATGGTTTATTTAATAGTATGAGGTTCTACATATTTAAGATATAAGAGCACGAAAATAAATTGATGATTAATGCTTCTATATTCTAATTAACAAAAGTAAGGTTGCTAAAATACAAAATGAAAAACAATGAAAATTTTATGCATTGTCATTAGTTTTTCGTATACCAATTAAATTCTAATTTCGCACTAGCATCAATGAATTAGTGTAAATTGAAGATTGACTATAATAAACGATGTTATTTAGCTTAGAAGAACTACTTAAAACAAAAGAAGTGATTATATGAAACAAATTCTATTTTTTGTATAATAGTTCGTAGCCCCATGGTGGCCATTGGCCACCAAATGGCGACGAAAAGTAAAATTTTGGTCGCCCTTTGGTCGCCAATGGCTACAAAAGGGCAACGAAATGTCCATGTTCATAGAAAGCTAGATTGATTTAGAACATAAGAATTAATAATAACAAGTACATTACAAGTTTGTGCTAGATCTATTTTCTTTTGATTGAAAATATATTTTATAGTTTATCCAATGTTATGAGGTTGTACATATTTAAGATATAAGAGCATGAAAATAAATTGATGATTAATTCTTCCATATTCTAATTAACAACGGTAGGGTTACTGAAATACAAAGTGAAAAACAATGAAGATTTTATGCATTGTTATTAGTTTTTCATATACCAATCAAATTCTAATTTCGCACTAGCATCAATGAATTAGTGTAAATTGAAGATTGACTATAATAAAAGATGATACTTAGCTTAGAATAGCTACTTAAAACAAAGGAAGTGATTATATGAAACAAATTTTATCTTTTGCATAATAGTTCGTAGCCCCGTGATGGCCACTGCCACCAAATGGTGACGTAAAGTAAAATTTTGGTTGCCCTTTGGTCGCCAATGGCTACGAAGGGGCGATGAAATGTCCATGTTCATAGGAAGTTAGATTGATTTAGAATATAAGAATTAATAATAACAAGTACATTACAAGTTTGTACTAGATCTATTTTCTTTTGATTGAAAAAATATTTTATGGTTTATTCAATGATATGAGGTTGTACATATTTAAGATATAAGAGCATGAAAACAAATTGATGATTAATGCTTCTAAATTCTAATTAACAAAGGTAGGGTTGCAGAAATACAAAGTGAAAAACAATGAAAATTTTATGCATTGTCATTAGTTTTTCATATACCAATCAAATTCTAACTTCGCACTAGCATCAATGAATTAGTGTAAATTAAAGATTGACTATAATAAAACATGATATTTAGCTTAGAAGAGCTACTCAAAACAAAAGAAATGATTTTATGAAACAAATCCTATCTTTTGCATAATAGTTCGTAGCCCCGTAGAGTCCATTGGCCACCAAATGGTGACAAAAGGTAAAATTTTGGTCGCCCTTTGGTCGCCAATAGCTACGAAATTAGAAATATATAAATTAACAAAAAAAGTTATAAAATAAATAAAATAAATTAGGGTTTGGTGGCGAAAACCACTTAAATTATAGGGCAGCGCGTAGCCCTTTGGTCGCCCTGTTTTACTAAAAATAGGGGGCATAACGCTGCCCCCTTGTTTTTGTAAGACTTAGAATTTTTTTTTTCAAAAACCCCACCCTACCCCACCACCTTACCCGACCCGACCCCTCAAAGGTATGTATTTTTTTTTTTACCTTGTTTATTACATTATGCATATAATATGTATGTATATGCATATCTATATATATGTGTGTGTGTGTACCTATTTGCACATATATATATATATGTAGATTTATATATATAGATCCTATATATATGTGTGTGTATATATATATAGTTTAAAATAGATATATGTATAGCTTAAACTTTATACATATATGTATATGCATTCTTTTTTTTTTCTTTTTTCTATTTTTTTTTTCTTTTTTTATATGTAGATCCTACTTTTTATATATATCCTTTATGTATATGTATAATATATATATGCATTTTGCTTTTTTCTATTTTTTTTATTTTCGTTTTTCCCTTTTTTCTATTTTCTATTTTTATTTTTTATTTTCCCTTTTTTTATATATATAGATCCTATTTTATATTTATAGATTATATATATATATATATATATATATATATATATATATATATATATATATATATATATATATATATATATATATGTATGTATATTTTCCTTTTTTCTATTTTTTATTTTATTTTATTTAATTGTAGATTTTTTTTTCTGTTTTTATTAATGTTGGATCTTTGAAATATTTTTTTGTAGGATTGGAGTTTGTTTTGTGTGATAGGCCAGACTATTACGGCTCAAGTTAGTCTTCTAATTTACTATCTTTTATATTCGTGTTGAGATATTGTATTTGAAATAATGTTGTAGGTGAGATATTGTTATAGAGATAACTGTCTTTGGAATTGTGATGTTGCGTTGTACTTGAAATAATGTTGTTAAAATGACTTTGAATTTAATAAAGGTTAATATTGTAGGTGAGATATTGTTGTAAAGATAACTTTCTTTGGAAATGTGATGTTGCGTCGTAGTTGAAATAATATTGATAAATTGACTTTGAATTTAACTATGTAAAAGGTAAAATTAAAGGACTTGGAATGTTATTTTGAAAAGATAAATAATGATGAATTGTGTATATAATTGATTATTTATGATGTTTGTTGAGATATTTAGCTAAAATTTAAGTTGATTCTTGAGTTATTTCTTGTATATGAAGTGTATATGCGTACTTGTAACAATATTGCATAGCATAATGACCTTACAACGCAAAATGGTAGAAATGTTTGTCGTGTTTGTGGGCTGAATTTTCCAGCGCCGACAGTGGGCTTGTCGGCACTGGTTGGGCTGATTTTGGGGGCCATTTGGGTTACCCTTGGGGTGGTTTAGGTGCATGTTTCGTTGGTTAATTGATACGTGGTTGTTTGGGCGTTGTTTGATTGAGTAATTGTGGAATGTGTTGCTAGAAAGTTGAAGTATTGTTAAAGAAAGTTAGTTTAAGTGTTGTTTTACATTCTTTTGTGTTGTATGTGTTGTTAAAGCTTGAGTTGAAATCAAGTTGGGTCGGAATTGGTTAATATATGGACATATATGCTTGAGGGTAGGTAACTTACTTTGTTACCTAATCAATGTGTTCTAAGTGATTTTTTACATGTGGAATTACTAAATGTTGCATTATTTAAAGTGTTGAAGTGTTGTTGTTGAAATGCTGAGGGGCATCCTCTTTGAGTCATGGAAACTCATCCTCGTTTATTAACATTTCAGGTGAGCCAGAGTTGCGATTCGTGACTCAAGAGGCTGAGGCCGAGCCATTTGATGTCGTGCATTATGTGAATGAGCCTTATGCTCAAGAGCCCCATCTTTGTGAGTGCTTGCTTGGATATTTCCTATATGTTATCTTAGTGTTTATGGTTATAATGTATGAAAGACTTGAACTTATGTAATATGTAATGTTGTAGCTTACTTTAAGTTAGTAGTTTATAGTATTTTTGTTGAATGATCAAAGTAAGCATGCCTTAATGTTAACTTGGAAAGTCTATTTTGGATATGTATATGTTGTTAGACTTAAGCTAACTTTGGAAGTTTATTTGGAGCTTTTGTACTTTTATGGTTATGTCTAAATTAGTTGGGACGATGGCTTCATATTTTGGTTTAATGTTGGATGGTTAAATTGTGGAATGTATTGGTTTCATTGCGCATATGAAATGTTTTACAGATTTGAAATGTTTAAGAGTCTTATTACAGATGTTATAATGTTGAAATTCTATCGCGTCCCGACTTGATTTTAGGTGAGGTCGAGTTGGGGCGTGACATTATGTACTTTATTTTGAAAATCTTTTAAATACTAAAATATGCATATATCAAATTAATTTTGTTTTTCTTAAAATACTAAATTTAATATTTATTTATTTTTTAAAATTATTGTGTGGCGACGAAATGGCGACAAAAACGTGGCTACCACGTGGCGATTATTATTGGCTACGATATGATTAAAAAATGGCAACCAAATATTGGCTACCACATGGAGATGAAAATTAATAAATAAATAAATTAAATTAAAAAATTTGGCTACCTATTTTTGACGAAAAAATAGCTACCATACGGTCACCAAAATGTGGCTATAAACTTTGGCTACCAAATGGCAACGAAGTTTAATAATTTTTTAAAAAAAAATAAAAATGTTTGGCTACCTAATGGCAATGTAATTATGGCTACCACCCGGCCACCAAATTGTCGCAATAAGAATTGGTTACCATATAGAGACGAAATTAAATAATAAATAAAAATATATTTAAAATAATTTGCTACCTAATGGCGACAAAAATTGGCTATCATGGGGGCGACCATACATAATTAAATGATATATAAATTAATGAATTATTGAATAAAATTGTTAATTATAAAAATTAACTAATAATTAATTTTTGTAAAATTTGCGACCAAGGGGCTACGAAATGGAAAAAAAATTATACTTTTCATTTTTTTTCGATTTGGCCACCAAAATGTAACCAAATCAGCAAATTACGACGAAGGTTTTCTCGACGCTATGTTTTTTGTCCCTCTTTGGTCGCCCAATGGGGTAGGCGACCAAAGGGTGACGAGAGACCTTCGTCGCCCCAAACCAATTTTCTTGCAGTGATTACTTAACAACACCACATCAGCCTACACGTGCTGCCATGTCACTACCACCTCAGTACCACATGTCAACGAACTTAGTGCCACCTGTCAACCACCTCAGCATACACACGGCTACCACATCATCCAAACTTGGGTCCTCTATGCCACATCATTTGACACGTGTTTTTCCAGTCTAATGACACGTGTCTTTCCTTTCAACTGACACATCAGCCACTTATCATTTTTTTTTCTTCCTAACAAAAAAAAGAAAAAAAACCCTTTCGACGTTCTGAGTCATTCTGTAGACCTCCGTTTTCGCAAATTCAGCTCCGGAAGTGCTGTTTTTAATAAAAGCCTCTCATCCTATTTCTATTATTCTTGATGGCTCAAATTACGTTCCCTGGACTCAAGCTATGTCTAATTTTCTTCGAGAACATCGACTTTGCAAATATATCACTGAAGATACCACTAAATCAAAGCAAGGAGATTCAGAATCTGACAAAAAATTCCGAGATTGATTTGAAGACTGGGATATCAAGAACCATCATATTATCACATAGTTTCGCAATACCTCAGTCACCACTATTACCATCCAACTTGGCCGTTTTGAAACTACTAAAAGGGCATGGGACTTTGTGAAACAATGATACACAATAATAGATCTGTCTCAACAATATCAACTGGTTAGCTCTCTTCACCACCTAAATCAGGAATCTGGACAATCAATTCGCAATTTTATTTCTCACATATACACTCTTTGGGATCAACTGAGACCTTCTAAACCATCATGGAAATGTCCTGACGATGCCAAACTGTTTGTTCCTTATCGAGACAAACAACATCTCATAGTTTTCCTTATGGCCCTTAATGATGACAATGTAGCAGTTTATGCCTCTCTTCTTCATCGTGTCCCTCCACCCATTTTTGGGCAAGCCATCTTTGAGCTTTTATCTGAAGAAACGCGTAAGAACGCTCGCCGTTCCATACTTGCTGATATTGTTCTAGCCACCCCTAACTTGACAAAACAATGAGGGTATTTATTTAATTCGACCAAATTTTGCTTCTACTGTAAGAAATCTAGTCATCTCATTAGAGAATGCTACAATCGTGTATGCAAGATTTGTCAAAAAGTTGTCCTTGGTTACTTCTAAGATGAATGCCCAAGCTCCAAACAAAGGCTCCAAAGGATCAAACAGGTTCAACTTTCCATAACAACCTCGCCTTCCTCAATCAGCTACTGCCATGGCTCCTGAGAACACGATTGAGGACTCAGCTCTATCCTCATCTTCTCCCTCTCTTTCCATGATCGACCTTCAGGAGCTCCTCAATAAACTCGTCTCTGGTAATCCTCCATCTTCTACTGCCTTATTTGTCCACTCAGGTACATCCTTCTGGTATTTTGATTATTCCTGTTCAAATTACATGACCCCCAACTCTACCTTCTTCTCCACTACACATTCTACAAAAACTTTGCCTTATATCCTTACTGCTGATGGGACTCATATGTTTGTCAATCATATGGGATCCATCTCCACACCACATGTCTCTCTTCCCAACACATATCATATTCCCCAACTTATTCTTAATCTCATTTCGGTTGGCCAATTATGTGAGTTTGGCCGAATCGTTACTTTTACCTCTTCGGGTTGTTTTGTGCAAGATCCACATACAAAGCATACGCTTGGGATAGGCCGTAAAATGGGACGACTCTATGAGCTAGTTATTCTTCCCCTGTCATCTCGTTTCAATCCATAGTTTGTTGCCTCTGTTTCCTCATAGCCTTCCTTTATTTCCTTTTGGCATTCTCGATTAGGTCATCTTTCGTTTGGTCGTCTTCAACATATAGTCTCTAATGGCTGTGAAGACCCAAATTCGGATTTGTGTGCAAATTACGTGCTTATTCGAATCTTATGTGCAATTTATGTGTTTATTTACTTTAGTACATAATATATGTGCATTCATATGATTTTCATATGATTACTAAGTGAAAATTGCATTTAAAGTACATTTAAATTCCATTTGTTAACTTTTCTTCTAATTTGACTAAACTAGTCTTTTATATATTTAAATAACTAGTCTACCATTATAAATTGACCATTGCCTTAGCAAAATTGAAATTAGAAGCAAACTAGAAGGTTAAAGTAGACTTTTGGCACATAAAAAAATATCATCCTAAGTTAAATAGTGAAAACCCACTAAGTATTTTATTGCTTTGACTTGTATTAACCTTAACTAATATCATTTAGTAGCAAAAATAGCCAAAAAAAAACCCCTCATTTCTTCCCCCAATTAAGCCGAGCATCAACAAGCTTAGAGGAATAATGATCTCCCAAGGGTTTTTGCAAAAAGTGAAGGAAAAGAGCATGATCAAAGGCCAAATCTAACATTTTTGAACTCGTCTTAGCGTCCTCTAGCATCCTAGCACCTCAAACTAGATTTATTTTTCAAAAAAGGCGATGGGTATTTTCTAAACCAAGTTTTAAAGTTAATGCATATGTTTCAGTTTTGTATATATATGTTAGATAATGATGTATATGTTAATGTATATTGCTAGATAGGTTATTTAGTACAACATAAGTGAATTTTAGCTAATTTAATCGGCAGCTTGATGTGTTTTGAATATATGTGATCTTCTTGAGGTAGTTACCTATAAATTGACTTGAATCTTGTGTTAATGCTTGTATATGAAGTGTGTATACCTACATGAACATCCTTAGCATCAACTAGTAGCATGGTAGCAAGTTTAGGGGTTGAATTAGGCTTGGTGGCTTGGCTAATTTTTTCAGCGTTTTTGGGCTGCCGGTTTTGGGCAGTAAAATGTATCTCTTGGACTGCCTGTTTTGTGCAATAAAATGCTTGGTATGTGTTCCAAATGTTAGGTAAAAGCATTAGGTGTTTTCTTGTGGTTGGATGACCTACTTTGTAATCTGACCAATGTGTTCAAAGTGATATTTAAGTGTTGAATTACTAAGTGTTATAATGTTAAAGTGTTTGAATTGTTCAAATGCATGTTAAGTGTTAAAGTGCTAAGTGTTGAAATGCTATGTAAATATTGTGAGGCATGGTAGCGTCGGGTTGTTCTGGGCAGTATCGGGCTTGCCAGACAATATCACATCTACTATGTTCTATCCCCTATCCCTTATGGACGGAGCATGGAGAATGTTCATAGGGTGTGGGTACTGTGAGGCATAGTAGCGTCACCATGTTCTATCCCCTATCCTTATGGACGGAGTGTGTCATGGGGTGTGGGTCTAGGGTTCAGCACTTCTGGAACATATTCAATGTAGTGATCATGAATCGATTGAGTGTAAAGATTATGGTAAAGTGAACGACATCAACAAGTGACAAGCGTATCCTTTCGAACGTTTATATATTGTCTCTAATACATGTTAATTGCTCATTGAATGTATATAGTTTAAGTGTATGTTTACGAAAAGGTTTTCAAAGGTAAAATGTTTCCAAAACATTCCTTTATCCCCCCTCACTGAGTTTGTCGAAACTCACCCTCTTTCATGACCACAATACAGGTATAGCCGAGACCGTTCTTCGAAGGGATTAAAGAGATGGCTTTACTTGTCTTGCATGTGGGCTATTGTTTTGGAGCCTTGTAGATTGCGTTGTTTTAGAGACTTTATTTCAAATATGTAAAGTGTATTAAGTGTTTAGTTGTTGCTTTAAAATTGAAGGTTTGAAGGACATTGTTGTAAATTCATAAGTTTACCTTTGAACATGTATATATATATTGCTAGCCTAGATGATCTATGTTGAGCTACTGTACCTTTATGTCCTTGTGTAAGGTGGTCTGGCCAAGTGAATTTGTAAAGTGATATATGTGTAATGGCTAGTGGTTGTATTGTTTGATTCTATTGTTGTTAAATGAAGTGTTGTACAGGTTTTAGTTGGCCTAAGTACAGGAAAAACTCCGTCTGTTTTTCCTCGTTTTCTTGCCTTGGGGAGTGGATCGGGTTGTTACTATCGAGACTTGATTCCGAGAGGAATCATGTTGTTACAGGTGGTATCATAGCTTAGATAGCTCATAAGCCGGGATAGTGTCCTTGGTCTGTCGGGTAGCAACCCTTGAGTGAATGCATGCGAAGTGTGTTAAGTGGACAATATGTACATGCATAGTATGTGTTAAGTGTGTATTATGTGACCACAATTTGTGACAAGTGTTCATAATGTGATATTTGCTTCTTGTGTATATAGAATGTGCATTACGTGATCAATATGCTTTATGTGAAGCTTGTCTCTTGTATAATATCAATTGCTTATAACTTGTTTATGTGATATTTGTTTCCTGTTTGTTAATTGTGTGTCACGTGATAATGTTGCATTATATGATAATTATGCATTATGTTGTATTTGTTTTTCATTGGATATAATTGCATATATGTTATAAAATGTGGGTGACTCTTTTGGGGGTGAAGTAAGGATGGTTGCCAAAGCTCTCGGAATTAGGGAAGAACTTTAGAGGAATGAATTTATGGCCTTTCAGTAAGGAAATTTAACAGTTGTACAATATGAAGACCGATTTAATCAACTGTCACATTATGCTCTGGGGATGGTGCAGACTACCGAGAAGAGGATTAGGAGATTTCTTCGAGGGTTAAGGTTAGAGATCTGAAACAACTTGGCTTCTTCTCAAATTTTCACCTACGGTGAAGCCATTTTCGTTGCAACAAGAGCTGAGAAAGAAAAGAATGAGGAAATAACAAGGCTGAGTCAGTCGAGCAGGAGGCCTTTTCAGCCCCAAGGCCAACATAGATATTTTTACTCTCTAAGTCGATAGAGTCGACTAGAGAGGCAGGATAGGCCGATTGTTGCGAGGGCTCAGCAGGGAAGTGCAGTGGCTCCATCAGCACAGGGTTTCTCGGGTACAGTACTGCTGCACCAGCTCTATATTGCACTTATTGTAAACGAAAGGGCCACCTGAAGAATAAATGTTGGATGAGATTGGGAAATTGCTTGGGATGCGGCAGTAACTAGTACAGAGTAAGGGATTGCCTGAAATTTAAGACTTAGACTCAGGGCTAGTTTAGGCTGACTATTGTGAGGTCTTAACAGGATGGTTCAACTATTTCCTTCTCTCCAGGTTCTTCTAGGAATAAGGCTGTGGAGCAAGTTAAAGATTGTGCCTTTTGTAAATGTAAAGGCCACCTTGAATCTAATTGCTAGAGAAAATCTGGGAGTTGTACACTATGTGGAGTGACTAGCATAGGAAGAAGAACTATCTGAAACGGCTGAAGGATCGTGCCCAGACTATAAGTAGAGGTGCCTAAGGTAGGCTTACAGGTGATGTACTTGGTCAGCATGTACCGACCATAATTTGTGCTAGTGATCAGCAGGAATTGCCCTGAGGTAGTAGCTATGGTTGAAGGTAAAATCTAATTTTAAACCAGTTGGTTAAGGTATTGATTGACTTTAGTACCATCCATTCTTTTATCACTTTTCCTTGACTACAACGTGTTAGAATGCAAGTAGAGAGTTTGCCTTAAATAATTGAAGCTAGCACGCCTATGGTACTGAACTTGGGACTGAGTAGTATGTGGAGTTGAAACATGTGAAATTCTGACTAAGGACCAAGAATTGTTGTTTACCTTATCTTACTTCTTGTTCAAGATTATGGAATTATTTTAGGTATGGATTGGCTTGTGAAGTATCGAACACAGTTAGATAATGGAACCTAGATTGTAAAATTTCAGATACCAGATTGACTAGTGGTAGAAGTATCGAAGAATCATGATTCTTCGTGGAATTTGTTTATTTCTTCAACTAGAGCTATCAAGCTTATGAAAATAAATGCATTTATGATTGATGTGCTACTATAAACCCTACATAATTCCAAAGTACCGTATCGTATGGCACTTGTGTTGAATGGGATAAAGAAAGATAGCATCTACGACTATGTATTGACTATCAGGATTCTTATTTGGTGTTCTTCGTCAGTATTCGGTATTCTTCTTTGGAATTCTTATTTAGGATTCTTCTTCGACAATCGGTATTCTTATTCAGCATTATTATTTGGTATTCTTCTTTGGGAATTCTATTTGAAGATTCTTATTCAGTATTCAGATTTGGAGTTTATATGGTGCTCTTATTCAGGGAATTCTTATTCGGGGTCCTTAACTGGTGTTCTTAATTAGTGATCTTTCCTAGTATTCTTCTACGGTACTTACTCGGTATTCGGCATTCTTATTTGGAGTTCTTACTCAGTATTCTTTGGTGGTATTCTTATCTGGGATTCCCTTTCGGTATTTTCATTTAGGTATTCTTACGTGGCATTCTTATGTGAGAGTCTTACTTAGCATCCTATTCGGTATACTTGCACGGGATTCTTATGCAATACTTTTGCTCGATGATCTTGTTTGATATTCTTGATTGGTATTTTGTATTCGGTATTTCATCTCATGTGCCTAAGCCAGAGCCGTTGCAATTCAAAGAGAACTTGTCTTATGAAGAAAGAATTGCGATGACACAATTCTTTTAAAAGGGGAGGATGTGAAGACCCGAATTTGGATTTATGTGCAAATTATGTGCTTATTCAAATCTTATGTGCAATTTATGTGTTTGTTTACTTTAGTACATAATATATGTGCATTCATATGATTTTCATATAGTTACTAAGTGAAAATTGCATTTAAAGTACATTTAAATTGCATTTGTTGACTTTTCTTCTAATCTGACTAAACTAGTCTTTTATATATTTAAATAACTAGTCTATCATTATAAAGTGACCATTGACTTAGCAAAATTGAAATTAGAAGCATGTTAGAAAGTTAAAGTATACTTTTGGCACTTTAAAAATATCATCCTAAGCTAAATAGTGAAAATCCACTAAGTATTTTATTGCTTTGACTTGCATTGACCTTAACTAATACCATTTAATAGCAAAAATAGCCAAAAAGCCCTCATTTCTTCCCCCAATTCAGCTGAGCATCAACAAGCTTGGAGGAATAGTGATTTTCCAAGGGTTTTTGCAAAAAGTGAATGAAAATAGTAAGATCAAATGCCAAATCTAACATTTTTGAACTCGTCTTAGCGTCTTCTAGTGTCCTAGCACCTCAAACTAGCTTTATTTTCTAAAAACGCTGAGGGTATTTTCTAAACCAAGTTTTAAAGTTAATGCATATGTTTCATTTTTGTATATATATATTAGATAATGATGTATACGTTTATGTATATTGCTAGATAGGTTATTTAGTACAACATATGTGATTATTAGCTAATTTAATCGGTAGCTTTACATATTTCGAATATATGTGATATTCTTGAATTATTTTGTTATAATATGAGTTGAATCTTGTTTCAATGCTTACATATGACGTGTGTATACCTAAATGAACTTACTTAGCATCAACAAGTGTCATGATAGCAAGTTTAGGGGTTGAATTGGGCTTGGTGGCTTGGCTGAGTTTTTCAGTGGTTTTGGGCTGTTTGGGCTGCCGGTTTTAGGCAGTAAAATGTAGCTCTTGGACTTCCCATTTTGTGCAATAAAATGCTTGGTATGTGTTCTAAATGTTAGGTAAAAATGTGGTTAGGAGAAGGGCCTTGGTTGATTAGAAGAACCATGTTAAATTGCTTGTGTTTTTAGTGTTAAAAGTTAGTTGAAATGTTGTTTAGAGTGTTTCTTTTGTGAATATGTTGCTAAGGTTTGATTGGTATCAAATGTATGTGGAATTGAATGAAGCTTGAATGTATATGTTAAGTGCGGTTTAAGTGCTTGGTTGCTTGGATTATGTTGATAGAGGTTGGTCTAAATTTTGTTAGAAATGAATCAAGTGTTGTTGAGTTGTATTTTGTAGATTGTGTAGCTATACATAAGAGTGATGTCTATTGTGGTTGAGTATTAGTGAAATCATGAGGTGTTTTCTTGAGGTTGGATGACATACTTTGTCATCTAACCAATGTGTTTTAAGTGATATTTAAGTGTTAAATTACTATGTGTTACAATGTTAAAGTGTTTAATTGTTCAAATGCATGTTAAGTATTAAAGTGATAAGTGTTGAAAAGTTATATAAATGTTGTGAGGCATGGTAGTGTCATATTGATTTGGGCGGCATCGAGCTTGTCAGACAATGCCACGTCTACCATGTTCTATCCCCTATCCCTTATGGACGAAGCATGAAGAATATTCATAGGGTATGGGTACTGTGATATATGGTAGCGTCACCATGTTCTATCCCATATCCTCATGGACGGAGCGTGTCATGGGGTGTAGGTCTAGGGTTCAGTACTTCGAGAATGTATTCAATATAGTGATCATGAATCGGTTGAGTGTGAAGATGGTGGTTACGTGAACGGCATCAACAAGTGACAAACATATCCTTTTGAATATTTATATATTGTCTCTAATGCATGTTAATTGCTCATTGAATGTATATAGTTTAAGTGTACGTTTTTGAAAAAAGTTTTCAAAGGTAAAATGTAATATCCCACATCGGATGCGGAGGTATTTGGGCTGCTTGATATAAGGGGTAACATCTTTGTATTATGTACGCGCGTTTTCCTGGTAGTGGCTGGGAGACGACAAAACCGTGAGGGGTATAGGCCCCAAAGCGGACAATACATGCATAATGCGCTTCCAGGCCCACTCACCTCGGCCTCGGTGCTCGCTTGGGCCCTAAGTCCAGGGAGTATCCTGCAGGCGTGGGAGTGTTGGTTTCGCGGCGTTACAAAGGTGGTATCACAGCCGACGTATTCTCATGGCCAACGAGGACGCTGGGTCCCCAAGGGGGGACGGGTGTAATATCCCACATCAGACGCGGAGGTCTTTCGGCTGCTTGATATAAGGGGTAACATCCTTGTATCGTGTATGCGCGTTTTTCTGGCAGTGGCTGGGAGACGACAAAACCGTGAGGGGTATGGGCCCCAAAACGGACAATACGTGCATAGTGCGCTTCCGGGCCCACTCGCCTCGGCCTCGGTGCTCACTTGGGTCCTAAGTCCAGGGAGTATCCTATAGGCATGGGAGTGTTGGTTCGGGGCGTTACATAAAATGTTTCCAAAACCTTCCTTTTATCCCCCCTCACTGAGTTTGTCGAAACTCACCCTCTTTCATGACCACAATACAGGTGTAGCCGAGACTGTGGTTCGAAGTGATAAAAGTTATGGCTTTACTTGTCTTGCCTGTAGGCTATTGCTTTAGAGCCTTGTAGATTGAGTTGTTTTATAGACTTTATTTCAAATATGTAAAGTATATTAAGTGTTTAGTTGTTGCTTTAAAATTGAAGGTTTGAAGGACTTTGTTGTAAATTCATAAGTTACCCTTGAGCATGTATATATATATTGCTAGCCTAGATGATCTATATTGAGCTACTGCACCTTTATGTCCTTGTGTAAGGTAGCCTGGCCAAGTGAATTTGTAAAGTGATGTATGTGTAATGGCCAGTGGTTGTATTGTTTGATTCTATTATTGTTAAATGAAGTGTTGTACAGGTTTTGGTTGGCCTAAGTACAGGGAAAACTCTGCCCTTTTTCCCTTGTTTTCTTGCCTTAGAGAGTGGATCGGGTTGTCACTATCGAGACTTGATTCCTCGAGGATTGGGGTTGTCATAGTGGCCTACTTGGCTCAGTAGATGTTAGCAAATTTGATTGTTTACCATGTCAGTTAGGCAAACAACCTGCGTTTTCATTTAATAAAAATGATTCTTTGTCTATTGAACCATTTGGTCTTGTTCACTTTGATGTTTGGGCACCATTTCCTACTTCTACTATGGGAGTATCTAAGTATTATGTTATTTTTGTTGACGAATTATTCATGATTTACTTGGATTTATCTTATGAAAAATCGTTTTGATACAATGTTGATTGACCAATTCATCTAAAAGTTTAAGCTGTTAAATAAGGGTTTATTGTATTATTTATATTATTATTTGACATTCAATTTGCTCATGGATTTAATTTGTATTCTTTTTTTTTTTGGGGGGGGGGGGGGGGGGGGGAGGTTAATACCACTTTTGGTCCCTTATCTTTAACCTCATTGACACTTTGGTTCATTATCTTCAAAATGAGACATTTCATCCTCTTATCTTTTAAAGTTGGGACATCATTAGTACTTGTCGCTGCTTCCGTTAAAAAAGAATGAGAAAACACGTAATTGACCAAAATCCCCCTCCCGCCACCGCCAATACCCCTACCACCACCAAATTGCAGGGGTATTTTGGTCAACCACAAGCTCTTTTTTTAACGGAATCGGCGATAAGGACTAACGGTGTCCCACTTTAAAAGATAAGAGACTGAAATGTCTCATTTTGAAGATAAGGGACCAAAGTGTTAATGAAGTCAAAGATAAGGGACCAAAAGTGGTATTAACCCTTTTATTTTTCATTTTCTACTTTTCTTTTCTCCCGAGCACTTGATGAATGGTGGGAGATTATCCAGTGGAAAAGAACATATTGCGTCAATAAAGAATTATATGTATATTATCCAGCTGATTTGTTTAAAAAAAATTAATTATTTTCCTTAATACATGAAGGTCGAAATCGTGGTTCGAATTTAAAACCTCTAGTTACAAGAAGTCGTTACTTAACTATTTCACTCAACTCTTAATTTAAAATTTTTAATTTTTAATCAATTATTTGATGGTCTTCACTCGACACCATGAAAAGAAGTTTCTTGAAATTTTACACCTCAATTGTATTCTTATTAAAGGAATGTTGAATCACAAAAAAACTACCTAATCTTAAACAAACCAATATGGGAGCTGAAATCTCCTAAAAAGGACGTAAAGGTGGCAAAGTAGAGTTAAGCCTAGTTTGAAGGGCTAGCATTATAAATTGCAACAACTCGACTGTAAGAAGTAATGGACAAGAGTTGGTCTTCAAAACAGTTGTGGCCCCCACATCTTCAGTCACAGCTTCAGCAGCCATAACGTCATCATGAACAGTAGAAGTTTTTTTTGGGTCAAGTGAACAGTAGAAGTTAATTCAAAGGAAATAGCTCAGCAGCTGTTATAGCCTATTATGATCACGAGTTCCTAAAAGTTGAATGTGAAATCAAGTCATGGCAGTGACGCATGTAAATACGCAGGCAAGGCAACCACCTCAGACCGCGTTGCTTCGGGACTTTACACGCTAGAAACACGCATTATCGTTTTCAAGCATTTCTCATTTGCTTCTTTCCTTTGAATTAGAATCCTCTTAACAAATATATAATAATGTTGGATGTTAGCAAATATATAAAGATAATGGATGTTAGCAGCTGCTTTTGTTCTATGTACGGTTGACTGCACAAAACAGAGTTTTGCAAGGAAAGATAATAGAACGTGAAGTTGTTGTTTCCGCGTTTTACTTTTTTTTTTTTTTTTGTGGTTTAAATTTGTTTGGTTTTAGATGGTTCAGGGAAATACAATCTTCTTCCCACATGAATAAATTATAAAACTAATTTGTGAAATTATAGAATAGTTCAAATAATATCAATTAATTTTAAAATAAAATCCTATGGGAATCTTGCGCTCATGATGTGGTGACGAAAGCATCTTTCCTACTTCTATTTTAAATACAAAATACGAGCCATTGTTTGGTAAAAATTTATTTACTAAAAAATTACCACCATTCTGTACGTTATGATGACAAAGGCCTTGTTCAATTCAGAAAATTGAAAATAATAAGATGTAATTCAGAAAATTGAAAATAATAAGAATATTAGTTTCGAGATAAGTTGTTAAATTTGAAAACAAGGGTCCTTGTTTTCTAGACTTACTCTTCATATTACTTAAAATTTTAGTACATTAGAATGTCATCACATAAATTTTGGTAGTACCAGAAAATTAAATGTCCATCTCCTTGATTGAATGCCCTCTTTAAAATTTTGTTATTTGCAAAGATAACCTAGCTAGAACTAGGCACGATGCGTCGTCTAGTATAGAATTACGGTATGGGAAGATGGGGATTCAGGGACGACGGGTAGAACAAAAGATAGGATCGAACAAAAGATATTATTTTGTTCTACTTGTCTGAAACTTCTAGAAGGTGATGGCTGGATAGAGAAAATTATATCATGCATATCAATCTTCAAACAATCATAGGGGGTAAAATAGTATTCCTTCTTGGGATCGGCAAAGTTATATATTTTAGGGTCGTCCAACTAGGTATAATGATGAGAATTAATCTTGTTGGAATTTAGAACCTCGTGGAAGGAACTTCTTTTGTCTAAAGGGAGGATATATTTTTTTTTTTTGCTCCTAAAGCAAATTGTTTATTATTTATATCAAATCAAAACAAAATACAAAGCTCCACCTATCATTCAAAAATATTCAATTGGCAAGACAAAAATCGCCAAGCTGCCACATCCTACAAATATCAACATTAACCGCAGACCTTACAAACTTTTTACCTATACAAATTCTAAGTTTAACTGAATTGTAAACTTTTTGCCACACATGTTCCTCAGAGTTAAACACGCCACCATGGATTCTACTATTTCTTTCCTTCTATATCTCGTACACAACAACACAGAAAAACAACCAACAAAGGGAAGGTTGTAACTCTTGGCCTGAGCAAAAACGACTGATCCAACCATCAATAGTGTCCCATTCAGAGGGGCAGACATGAGTGAGAATCTTCTCCTTGCATAACCTCCAAATCCTCTTGCTCAACCCACATTGAAAGAAAAGGTAATCACGGTCCTCTGCTGCTATACCACAAATACCACAAATACAATCATCAATCACACCCCAAAACATCAACCTAACCTTAGTAGGAAGCCGATCGAGGAATGCCATCCACGTAATGACACTATGCTTCGAGGATCTTCTCTTGCTCCAGACTAGATTACACCATTTAATTGTGGGATTCTTTCTTCTAATAGCATTCCAGGCAGAGGCAACGGAGAATGGTTTATCACCATCAGCAATCCAAGCCCAATGATCTTCACCTTGTACCATTGTAATGGCTTGAGCATTATCCACAGTGCTACTAAGAGGAGGATAATCAGGGCAACTCCAATCACCATCACTCATGACATCTACGACTTTAGCACTCTCACCAAGCGGACAACTCGCGATAATATCCGAATTCACCAAATCCACAAGCCTTCCATTCAGGTGCCAGGGGTCATACCAAAATGAGATACTACTCCCATTTTCAATCCGAGCCCGAACAAACTCTTTTATGATAGGTCTAAGCTTGATCAATTTGCTCCATTGCCAAGAAACACACGAGTTTGAAGCCAACTTATATTCCCAAAAGCTTTTACCTTTTAGGTAGTAATCTCTAATCCACTTAGCCCATGTCGACGAAGTTGAAGTAAGAAATGTCCAAATATGCTTAAGAGAAGCAGCCAAGTTAGCATCCGACAGACTTCTAACTCCCAACCCTCCCTCCTTAAGCGGTTTACAAACCTCTTCCCAACTCACTCTGGCACCAGTAGCTGACTCATTGCTACCTTTCCAAAGGAAACTTGCAAACTTTCTCTTCATCTCGCGAATGATACCCTTAGGGATAGTTAAAATACTCGACCAATAAGCTTGGATGTTAACGAGGACAGACTTGATAAGCACTAATCTCCCTGCAAAAGGTAACCATCTAGTGGACCAATGTTTAATATGTGCACTCATCTTCTCAATCAACTCATTACAAGAACCCTTCCTCACCCTCTTAGGGGACAGTGGGATCCCAATATAGTGGAAAGGAGTCTGACCTTCCACAAAATTCGCAGAATGAAGGATTTGGCTCTTAAGAGTACGACCACAACCGCCAAAGAAGATACAACTTTTCTCCTCGTTAACTTTCAGACCAGACAGTTTACCAAACAAATCAAACACATTTTTGATCGTTTCCACCAACTTGACATCCGCCTTCATGAATAAGAGAACATCATCCGCAAAACAAAGATGAGAAATTTTACCTTTCAAACATTTAGGATGGAATTTAAACTCCTTTCTACTAGCCATCTTATCCATAAGACAGGTGAAAACCTCCATCACAATGACAAAAAAATAAGGGGATATTGGGTCCCCTTGTCTCAAGCCTTTCGCTCATTTGAAATACCATTCTAAGCTCTCATTCACCGCCACCGAAAATCTTGCCGAAAAGATACACGTGATGATCCATCCAATAAACATATGAGGGAAATTCAGAGCTTCAAGAGTTTTCTCCACAAAAACCCAATTCACGGAGTCATATGTTTTACGTATATCCATCGTAATAGCACACCGAGGAGATAAGTTCCTTCTTCCATAGCTTCTAATTAACTCCTGCCCCAACATAATATTAGCAGCAATAGTCCTCGTTGGAACAAACGCAGCTTGGCAGTCTGAAATAATTCTATCCAGGGACATCTTGAGCTGATTAGCCAAAAGCTTAGAGATGGCTTTATAAATCACATTACAACACGAAATTAGGCGGTAGTCAGCAATCCTTGAAGGGTTCCTAACTTTCGGAATAAGACATAAGATTGTAGAATTGCACTCCCCTAACAATTTACCCAAATGCAAAAAGGATTTGATCGCTCTTATTACATCACTCCCCACAACAGACCACGCATTCATGTAGAAGCACACAATATACCCATCCGGACCAGGACTTTTCTCATCATTCATTTCAAAGATAACCTGTTTATTCTCCTCATCGGTTAACGTGGAAACAAGCATCTTTCTATCTGAATCATCAATTGTTTTCCCCAAAATGGACTCAATATCGCTAACCGAGTAGCCATGCTACACATTAGAAATACCCAACAGGCCACTATAATAGCCGACAATTTCCTCCCAAATCAAACTCTGATTATCCAGACTTGAGCCATCATCACATAATAGCCTAGCGATTTTATTCCTAGAAATTCGCCCTTTTATACACTTATGAAAATAGTCAAAGTTGGCATCACCTTTTTCAGTCCAAAGAGCTCTTGATTTCTGATAAAGAATGGACTCCTATTCACTCACCACTTTTTTTTATCTCCAGCAACGTCTGCTTCTCTTCCCTAGCCAAATCCAAGTCATAACTGACAAGCAAATTTGCTTGGATCTTTTCCAATTTGTTCCTAAGAAATAGAATTCTATCAGAAAGATTAGCGAAATATTTAACATTAAAGATCTTCAACTCTTTCTTCAACAGCTTTTGTTTTTGAAACAAAACAAACATAGGAGTTCCATTAATCCTTTGATTTCACAACCTTCTAACCGTGTCCATGAAAGCTTTATGTTCAGTCCAAACATTGAAGAACTTGAAAGGTTTCGGCCTTGTCTGAGAAAAATTTCCAAAAGTGAACACCAACAGATTGTGGTTCGACACCCCAGAAAGATCAATAAATAAATCAACATGAGAAAACACACTAATCCATTCACTGTTAACCATCATCCTGTCTAATTTGCTAGCTCTAGGGAAGACAGCTTGACTCTTGTTCGACCAAGTATAGAACGCACTAGCACTGCTCATTTCAATTAATCCATTATTCTCCATGCAAATAGCAAAATCCCTAGTGCCTTGACTAAGATAGGTGCAACGGAGCCTATCCTCACATCTAAGAATTTCATTAAAGTCCCCGATAATTCCCCACGCAAGATCACCCTCACTCCCACTTCACTCCGAAATTTTTCCTCGTAATCTGTCCCTTTCCTTTGTATCATTATAAGCATAAACCGCTGTAAGCCAAAATCTCATGTTGTTACCATCTTCTACCAAGCAAAGAATAGCTTGGTCAATCGCCTCAATTTTTGTCACCTTGAAGTTCCCATTTTGCCACAAAATCCAGACCCTACCCTCTGGGCACAATCATAATTATTAATAAAGTTCCAATGTTTAAATCTTTTCTTGATGATTAAAGGAGTTTTGTCCAGTTTCACTTTAGTTTCCAAAATACACATAATGTCAATATTGTGTTTATTTACAAAGTGAACTAACTCTACTTTCTTATGGGCTTTATTCAGCCCTCTTATATTCCAGCTTGCACACTTCATTTAGAGGAAGATGGGGTTCCCCTCTTTCTTTTGTTTCTATCTTTTGTTTTCGAACCCGCCTTGGATACTATATCACCAATAGCCTCACTCAGATTTTTCTCAACTCCATCCAGCGTCTCAAACAGGTTCTCCATAGTTGGAGCATCACTAACCTTGCTGGGCCCAATACTCACTCTAGCAGGTCTCGAGGATAAAGACTTCTTTGATACCTCATTCCAATCATCAGTCCTCTCCCTCGATTTACTAGATTCAGAGACATCCTGTAGAACAATAGGCTTTTCAACAATAGTGGTCTATTTCGTTATCCAAATAGGCTTAGCCGTGCACTGAGCCTTAACATGACCAAGACCACGGTACTTAGAACAAATATGTGGCTTTCACGCATATTCCACATGAATTTCAGCCTTTTCACCACCACCCATATCAAGAGTTATCATCTCAAGCAGTTCTTCTTGAAGATCAACCTCCACACAAATTCTTGCATACCTCAACCTGGTACGAGCATCAGTATACTTGTCCAACAGCAAAGGCACGTCAACACCACTGGCATAATAACATAGACCTTCGGTAGTCCAGTACTCTGTCGGAATGTTGCGTAGCTTAATCCACAAAAGGGATCTTACCCATCTTAAAATGCACAGGCTGTATCTTGGGTTTCTATTTTCTCAAGAAAATGGGTCTGCCATTTATATGCCAACAGTCCTGAAGAATTTTCTCACAAACATCTTCACTCCCTAGCCTAAAAAAAAACAATCCTTCATCATTCGACATCACATCAACCTTACCATATTTCCTCCACTGAATTTTAGCTATAGCTCTGACTTGATTGAACGGAGGGGCTTCATCCATGAACTGACCCACTAACTAAGCAGGACCTCCACAGCTTGCCTCCTTCCTCAACAACCTTCTCTGGAGGTTTGACCACCACCTTACCATCAATCTTAAGAAGGGGGTAATACTTAATTTTAGGCCTTGTAAAAGGAGCACTAAACAGTCCTCTCCATTTAGCCGTATAGCTACCTCATTCGTCCAACCCTCCACAGCAAGTCTCCATTGGGCAGCCACTACTACCAGAAACCCCACCATTCTGGGGTGTACTACCACCTACACAACCAGGGGTAACAAACCCGTTGGTACCCTTACCGGGTGACAAAACACACACAACTCCATCATTTTTACCATGTAAGCTTGAACATCCACCGGATTTGTACCTATAAGGAGTAACACCCTCAAATCCACACTCATTCAGTTCCTGAGAAGCACTTACCGCATCTAATTCACCTACGACTCCAGCAATAGCAGGACTTTCTATTGCCCTCGCAGCAACATCACCAGCAGCACAAGCCACTTGAACCTCAACAAGATCCTTATCTTCAAAGGAAGGAGAAGACGGATCTGCCACGGTGCTACCCGATGCACCAAGATCCAACTCACAAGCTTTAGCTGGAGGCTTGCAACACTCTTCTTATCTTTTTGTTAGCCATGGGATGAATGAAAGAAATGATGTGCTAGATTTAGAGGTAACCACGTACCGGGAGAAGAAGGAAATAGGGGCGCACGTTAGCAAGTCTAACGTGCACCAGAACATGAGAAAAACAAAGAAAATGAGGAAGTGCACGATAGCTATCTATCATATGCCGAAAGAGAAAGAATAGATAGAAACTCCCATTTCTTTTTTTGAATCTTAGCTTAAAGGGAGGATATCTTCTCAACATTCTAACGTTATAAACGAAATCTAATAGTTTTTAACTACTGAAATCATATATTTATAATTATACTTGATGAGGGGAAAGACCAACCTCATATAAAAAGACTAATATACGCTCGACACTGGTTGCAAGTTTAGTAGAAAGGGTCGTGCCTTTTATAAAGGTTCGACCCGAAGACAAAGACCCGATGAACACCTCAAATAAGGATGATCTGATGACATCCCAAAATAGAGGCCCGATAACATCCCAAATGATATACCCCGACCCGATGACATCCCTAGAGGTCGGAATAAAATAACAGAATGCTAACATATCTTGAAAAATACGGAGATAGAATATTCCTAAAAACGACATGTATAAGATAACCATCACAGTCATAAGATGAGGTAACAAATTCATATTCGTAGAAATTGAATACACTTCTTCTTCTCCAAAAAGCACCCAAAACTAAGTTAAGCATCAAAATGCTTATGCAGGGAATATTCCCTGCAGTTTTCTCTTTGCGTGCAAGTTTTAAAAGGCTAGCAAGGCGATCTTTTTGAATCCAAATTTGTACCTTAACAGGTTGAAAAACTTGACTTTCTATTGGACCAAATCTAGACCAAATGACCCAATTCTAATTTACGGTTTTAGTACAAGTTAAGTTAAGGCTAGGTTGATTTCAGCTTTTGTTGTTCAACAGTTTTTGGTTTTGTCGGGCACCATTTTAGCTTCGATCAATGGTTACTTTGGGAAGGCAATTTGTAGAGGAAGATGCAATGCCTAACTTTGGCTAACCAAACCATAAATGGAGATGTTGAGTGTTAAAATTTGTGTTGTGAATATGTAGGTCCTACACTTTCAAATAGCATGGATCAAATATGTGCGTGTTTTCTTTATAATTAGACGAGCGTAATGTGATCAATGAAAAATTTAATGACAAAGTTGAAGGATCAACTTAAGAAAATAAAATCGAGGAAGTAAATTTGTCCCAGATGAGAAAAATGAAGCTAATTGGGTTTGTGTCATGGTGAAGGTCCGACCGTAGCTTTATTTTTGGATTTAACATTTTTTGAAATTTATTCTATTATTGATTTCAGAATTTATCCTAGAAATAAATAAATTCAAATTTTAATTCGGATTTATTCGAGAAATAAATGTGTTGTCAGTTATATTCCATTTCTATATTCTAGTAATAACTATCAGTCATTATTCATAATTAATCCTATCTATTAAATAGTCATTATTATGGTAAAAAACTGTTACATTTTTTCCTATAAATACCCAAGTAGTATTGGCGTGAAAATTAGAGTCTACATAATCATAGAAAGAATTCTACTTTATTGGATTCATGAAAATTATTGTATCTTGGAAGACTTGTGTTAGAGACTGTAAGCATTATAGCAAGGCGATAAAAGTCTTATGAAAACTGAATCAAATTCGTATTCGTATTCTTAGGCATTCTAGATTTTTTGGTATTCTTCAACATTTTCGATTCTCTGGTTTTCTAATATTTCTTTGTATTTATTTTGTGGTAAAAGATTCTTAGGTCCTATTATGAGAAAAAAGTTACTATAATATTTCTTTGTATTTATTTTGGGGTAAAAGATTCTTAGGTCCTATTATGAGAAAAAAGATACTAGTAAGACTTGAACACAAAACCAACTATTTGAAAACCAAGACTCCAACCACTAAGCTACATTACATTTATTTCTTTAATGCTTATCTTGAAAATATATAATACTCACAACTGAGCTTGATACAAAAACATAGAACTTGGACCTAGATCCGAATCCGAATCCGAATCAAAATCTAGATCCAGGTTCGAGTTCTAAGCCCTAGCCCCAATTTGTTTTTTCTTTTTCCCTTCCTTTCCCAGCCTCATAACCATAAATATATACATATATACTATAAATATATACATATATACTATATTATATATACATATATAGTATATATGTGCGTGTGTATATATATATACACACGCACACACACATATGTATAATATATACAGTTAACATATCATCATCACACATGTGCTCAAGAATAAAATAAAGATCCTCTCATACCATTATGTGGCAGCAGCCTCACCTGTGCGATAATAGTAGCATCTGTTGGTTGTTAGTAGCAGTGCGAGGAGTAGCCTCAAGCTGCTCCTCGTGTAACCGTCGTGCGGAAAACATCCTTACTACTCATCGTGTAGCCTTCTTGCAAGGAGCAACCGGTACTCTTCGTTGGGGTGAGGCCTAGCTTCCCTAGTAGTAGTGGTGGTGCCCCTGCCGCGAGGAAACAAAAAAGGTGGGAAGGGTTTGATAGGTAATTTGGTAAGTTTTTTGAAGTTTTATTTTCTTTTATGTCAAGATCAATTGTGCATATAATATATTTGCATTCCTAGTGGTTGTTATCTTGGCTTTCAATTAGTTGTTCTTGGGTTCAAGTCTTGTTAGAATCTTTTTTCTCATGGATTTTTAGTTTGGGGTAGATATGCAAATAAATTTTATTTAGTGACAAAAATATAATTAATTTCACTGAAAAATATAACTAATTTAACTGATTTTACGATTTGGAAAAATCTCACATTTAGTCTATATTGTTTACAAAATATCTCAATTTAGTCCTTATTATTTAAAATGTCTCAATTTAGTCCCTATTGTTTCCCTAAAAGTTTCAATTTCATCCATATTATTTAAAGTTTTCAATTTCGTCCTTATTGTTTCCTAAAAAGTTTCAATTTCGTCCCTATTATTTTTAAAAATTTTTAAATTCATCCATATTATTTCTCAAAAAAAATTAATTTAGTCCTTGGATAATAGAGATGAATTTAAAACTTTAAAAAAACAATATGGATGAAATTGAAACTTTTTAAAAATAATAGGGACGAAGTTAAAACTTTTTAAAAAATAATAATGACTAAATTGAGACATATTAAATAATAGGGATACAATTGAAACTTTGGGTGAAACAATAGGGACTAAATTGAGATATTTTAAACAATAGGGACTAAACTAAGATACTTTGCAACCAATAAGGACTAAATGTGAAATTTTCCCTTATGATTTCACCCTTAATAATTAGTTTATTTTACAAGAAACGTTGATGGAATAGTCAAAATGAGGCCCACTTAGTTGGAGGGCCAAAACAGGACTAGAAAGATAGTTTAATGGTCATAGAAATTTTTTACCCTTTATTTTGCAAAACACTATGCCAATAACAAGTAAGTTTTCTTTCTTTGTTTATTATTTGTAGTTTTATTTCGTATTAAAAATTTTAAATTTTTTATTTGTGATAATATAATAATCCTGAGTCATATTTAGTATGTAAATAGCCTATACACGCAATTATTTTTCCAACAATCATAAGACTTTTATCATGCTTTGTTTTCTTTATATAATTTATGTGTTAGTTATATGATTGCAAAATATTTTAAGAGAAATATAGTTGTTGTCTTTCTATATAGACAATATCTTTCATTTTAAAATTCTGATTAGTATATTTGGAATATTTAACACTTGCTAATTTGTATTTGTAATTCCAATTAGAGTAGTTTTTAAAGCCAAAAAAAGCTCAACTTAGATTCGTACATTGTGTTGTATTATACATATATGAGTCTTGTATGTATCCTTTTGATAGGTCATGGTAATATTAAACTGGAAAACATTAACGCTGCAAAGACAAGTGCACCAATTGCGGTATAATAGAGTTGTAATTCATTAGTTATTCCATATACATGTTGTATATTTGTATTCTACACTATTTTAGGAGTCTAATGGCTTAAATTTCATGTGATTTGGACCAAAAATGAAAGAGCTATGTATTTTTGAATATTTATTTATAATATGGAATTTTTTAGTTTGTGTTGAGCAAGAAGACAATAATGACGACATCATATTGTGCGTTTCTATTTTTTTTTATGAACTGGTTAATATCTAATTGTACATGCATTAATCCTCTAAAGTACTCATGAAAACTGAAAGTTGCTTAAAGCCAAAATGAACACAACTGTAAGAACTTCTATTCCCATGTTACAAGATTATTAGGAATGTGAAGTTTGAAATATAACATTCTCATGTTTGGTTCGGAGAATAAAAAAATATTTCTGAGAATATCACATTTCTGGGAATGCAATATTCTTATAATTTGGTCAACTTCTATTCCCATGTGAAGAATTGGGAATCTCGCATTCCCAAGTCATGGGAATAACTTTGAGAAAATAAAAGACTCAAATACCCATTTTACAAAATGTAAAATTAAATAAATACAATAATATAATTAAAAAAATAAAATTAAATAAAAAAACAAAAAAATAAAATTAAATAAAAATAAGATAAAATAAAATAACATCAAAAATAAAAATAGAAAAAAATTTAAATAAATAAATTAAAACAAAATAAAAAAATTAAATTAAAAATTAAAAAAATAAATAAGGTTAAATTACATAAAATAAAATAAAAAAATTAAATGATAAAATAGAATAAGATAAAATAAAATAAAAATAAAATAAAGTTAGTAAGAATAAAATAAAATAAAACTACACAAAATAAAATATTTAGAAAAAATAAAAAATAACAACAAAAATAAAAATCAAAATCAAAATTTGTAAGAATAAAATAAATAAAACTACATCAAATAAAAAATTTAGAATAAATAAAATAATAAAAATAAAAATCAAATGAAATAAATAAAAATGATCAATTTTCTAAGTTACACAAAAATTTTATATTCAAAATTATTTTTAATGCTAAATTGTACATTTTAAAATTTTAAACTAAATAATATAATAATTTAAAAATAAAATAAATAATTTTTAAAATTTAATTTTAGTTTTTTTAAATAACATAATTAAGTTTCAAATTTTGAAATGTCAAGTTAAAATTTATAAATTATAAAAATAAATTTACTTTTACTATATTAATATGTTAAATTTTTTTTTACTCGCGTATTAGCAAAAGTATGCAAAACGTATTGTCATTTGTACAGTTTGTTTGATATTCTTGTTTTTTTGAGTTAGGGGACATTATTGAAAAATTGCTCAACATTTCTAGGAACATTGAGTCTAAACCAAACATAATACTAGGAACTTGACAAAATAATCTCAGGAATATTTTTGACAAATCAAACACTTTTAACCACATTTCCAGGAATAACATTCTTGGGAATGATATTTCCAAGAATGTCATTCTCGGGAATGAAAAATATATCCGTGAACTAAATGTCCCCTAAGTAAAGTGTAGAAAGATACATTGTGAGTTCTATTGTTTTGATTTACATAAAAATTAAACACTTCAAGACATCAGATTCACTGGTTAGGAATTAAATCTAATAGCTCTCATTGGGAATGGTTCAAGGCCAAAAGAAACTATCTCAAAGCAGTATTTTTCTAATTGAACTCTCTCTTGTGTCTGCATATTTTTATGCATTCTGATCAATTAATTTGCAATCATGTGGGGAATTTTTAGAATTTAAGCTGTCAATATGCGGGTCTTACACTTCTTAGTAGGACGTACCAAATGTGTACGAGTTTTTCTTTACAAGTAGATGGACATAGTATATTCATGAGTCAAGTCTAAATATGTGATGAATGAGAAACTTAATGAAAAAGTGGAAGGATCAACTTGGGAAAATAAAATTGAGGAAGTAGGTTTATGTGCTTGGCATCATTTCTTCCCACCCAAATAAACCAAAGAATAAAGATAGGAATTAAGACTCTAATATGCCCTCTATTGACATAATCTCTAGAAAAAAACCAAGCAGAAAACCAATGATTAAAAGAGCCAAGAGAGGAGAGTCTAACTCCAAAGATACGAGCAAAGTGTTCCCAAACAGAAGCAGCAGCATGGCTATTAAAGAAGCAATGATCAAATGATTCAATAGCTTTGCAACATTGACAACAAAAAGCAAGAACAAATTCCTTGCCTTGCATTCTGGTTTCCATAGGGATCCGTTTATCAATTAACCTCCAAATAAAGAATGAAAGTTTAATTGGGATAGAGTTGTACCAGATAAAAGGAAGGACCATTTGTCTACTTCTTTTTTCTTTGATCATGTTCCAGGCACTACATAAGGTAAAGCTTCCATCTCTTGAGAGAGTCCATAAGGCATCATCTATTTGATTCAAATCAATTGGAATTTTGATGATGTTTGTTGTAATGTTAACAGGGAGAACATATGAGAGCTTCCCTTCATTCTATTTGTTTTCATCAATGAATTGTCTCACTTTAACAAAGGAAATATTAGTAGCAGAAACAAAGGTGCTAAAGGGAGAATCTCCAACCCATGCGTCATGCCAAAAAGAAGAATCAGCAACTCCAATTTTATACCTAATGAATTGCTCACGATGAGGGCTTGTATGTTTAAGTCTCTTCCATAGAGAGGAGTCAGGAAACTTAACTTTAGCCAGACAGGGATGAACTCCCATACAATAATAAGTTATCATATAGTTAGACCAGATGTTGTCAATAGTTCTGAACCTCCACCACAATTTGTAGTTCATTGCCTCACTCAGATCAGAGAGTTTCCTCCTAAGCCTTCCTTCTTCCACAGGAAAGCAAGTTCTATTCCAAGTAGTCCAGTGAAGTTTTTACAGTTAACTTTATCTATAAAACATTTGAAAATCATCCCTCACCTCAAATGGAGCAACAAATGCAAAATAAAGCTTGTACATGGTGGAAAATAGCTTGAAAGTGCCTAGAAAAAGCTTGAACTTCTTTCTTCTTCTTCTTCTTCTTCTTCTTCTTCTTCTTTCTCTTTTCTTTCTTCTCTCTTCCTCTTCAAATCATGTGTGTGAGTGTGTACAGAATTTTTGTGTATGTATATGGTGTAATGTGTGTGTATTAGTTGGTAGGATATTTTAGAAGGCCCCGAATGACCAACTTGTCCTCCTAACTTAATGCTTATTTCTAGTTTGCCATCTTGTTTTATTTTAACTATTTTAGTTAGCTATTGCAATTGGGTAGTAATTAATTAATGCTTACGAGGCCTAAAACATCCAAAATGCACATTAAACGATACTAGTGCACATAAAACGATGCAAATGTGTATAAAATCACTCAAATGCACATAAATCAATATAAATGCATATTAAATGATATAATATGCATATGATGTTTCGTGCGGGACTTCACATCCTCCCCCCCTTAACAGAATTGCGCCTTCGCAATTCTCTCACCTGACAGACAATTCCTCGATAAGCTGCAACGACTCTGTTTGAAGCACATAAAAGAAACCAGATCACTGGAGAAAGATGCCGAACTATAACCCCGAATACAGATCCCCATATAAGACTTCCGCATAATGACACCACATAAGTGTTGTTGAATAAGAAGTTTAGATAGAATACCGATTGCCGAATATAAATACCAAATAAAAACTCCGAGTAAGAATACCGAATTCCGAATACCGCAAGAGAATACCGATAGAAAATATCGAATACTAAATAGGAATTTCCCAAAATGAGAATACCAATTGAAAATACCAAGTAGGAGTATCGGACAAGAATACCACCGGAGAATACCAAGAGAGATTTCACACCAAGAATCCCAAGATAAAATCCTAATAACAAATAAGAATACCGCGAAAATCACATTTCTTTCATCATTGTAATCAAGAGCAACATATATCTTTTCAACTTTTGCCAACCAAGCTTCAGCTTTTCCATCATCGATTCGCCTAGAAACTTGGGTGGGCCATAACTTAATAAATCCTTCAATGTGCTATTATTACCCCCTGCTCCAGTTGTTTGGTTTTCTAGAATCCGGCTCATCCTATCCACATCATTTACTAGCATACTGAACATTTCTCTTTTAAAATTAGCCTGATCAATATATATCCTCCGTTCTTCGAGTCCCAGTATTCCTGCGAGTGCTAGGCCCTGCCATCTATGGGTATAGATGCATGATGCCACTTACGGTTATATGATGTATATGCGTTGTATGAGACATGGATATGTGCCCTATCGATGCTCCTAATATGCATATATTTTAACTATACCTAACACGTGCTTTTCATATAGACATAAAACATCTATAGTATTTTAAACACATATGATTCACATAACACATAACATAAGGCATATTGAGCAAGTTACATGTAACAATTAAGCACATAAGTTTCACACAAGCACCAAATAAGTATACCGAGTCATTGGGTCAACCCCTTAGTCCGCTTCTTATACTACGACTCACTTTGATCTATATAACCAAGGCAATTCTTATGTACCAATCACACTATGGCCAAATTCCTACTCAAGAATCTGCAATCTTCAACTCAATCCTTTAGTTATAACATTGTCAAAGAATCATAATCTCTAACTTTAGCTAAAGTAATCTATTCACCTTATCACACACTTTATCATAACCAATTCTACCTCAAGGTTTCTACCCACTGACCAGGGGTTCTAAACCCAACTTACGCCTAGCTAACTTGCTAAGCTCTGATACTACCAGTCACAACCCCAATTTTTAAACGCTAATGTATGTATTCTAATACCACAAAAGCAAAATAAGTTCAAGCTTGCATATACCTCAACATCTTGGGATCGTAATGTCATAGGCTTAGGAAGATCACTCCGCCTAAGTCCGCTAAGGCACAAAACAGTAGCCCGGACACTATTAGCCATAAAACAATCCAACCTTATACAAAAGAACCTAATACTAACATTCAAGTTATAAGAGTGACATAAATCGAGCAATACTTGTTATACAAACTTTATCACTAAAAGTTAAAGTCATAATCCAAATACATAATTATGAAGCCGTATCCATTAAATTATAACTTGTAATCCCTCTAGTACAACTAAGTCCTCAAGAGTTATAAATTGATTAACTACACAAATTCTAATCCAAAAGGAAAAACAAGATAACAAGATAGTCAAATATACAAAATATTTTCCATGAGTGAGCAAGTAGAGCACGAAGGTAGAAAATCTAAATCATCACGTTAACAGGGCTTTTATAAACAAGCAGGCTCAATTGTACCTGAGATGTTAAGAAAAAAAAATGGTGAGCTACAACTAGCTGAACGAGGGATAAGGGAAACGGGAATTTTCGCAAACCATTTTCCATTTTGAAATCATTTGGAAAACTATGTCGTGCACACAAGTTTATAGCACGCAAGACCTTCATGTAATAACAAGTGTTTGTATAACATGTGGTAACGTGCAATAACACGAAGCGAATATCAACATGATAGTAAACCATCAAGGGAACTATACACATGAGAGGTGATACATAATATTAAACACATAACCCAACTCACCAAGGGCAAAGGCTCCTACTAGGAGTGGTAGCACATAATATTGAAATTCGAGTCATGTATCAATAATAGTAATGACGTTTAGATAAACATTCAACCTTCATCCCCGAGGTCCTCCAAAGACCAAGCGAGAGTACTTAATCACATAATAAAAAGGATACAAATGTACGATCATTGTTGGAGATGGCCAGTCTCGAGTCTTCAATCAATATCTTCCCCTTTCACCAACATTAAGTGTTATCCGGATGTACACCGCGTTCCATGGTAGTCGATACCGACTGGCAGCCCGATGCTGCCCAAAGATAACGAACTCTACCATGTCCATGAAGTTTGGTACCACCGCGCTCGTCATTGATAACAATATGAACACATTTGGAGGGCAATAAAAGTAGGTTGCCTACGTTTATACAATCATATACAAGCATTTCAAACATTTGATCATATAGAACATCGTGCATTCACGTGCATGTATATATATATATATACTTGAACATATTTCAATGCATAAACATGTAAACAATTATAATATGTTGCATTTAGAATTCATAAAACACAATGTGGAGGATATCAAGGAAAGTTACTTCATCAAACAAGCGATTAACCATGTAGTGACCTCATACGAACTTGTAGTGACATGTGCATCGTTTAGATAATTATGAAACCAATACTCATCATGCTTGACCATATTATTACTATGTAGAAGAGTTCCACTTAGCCATATACCAAAGGAGGGTGTAAGAATCACTCAAAACTACAAGAAAATGCAAACACGAACAAAACTATGAAGCAACCTCAATGCTCTTGCATTAGCCTAACTAAACAGTTAATTTACCTACCTTTCCAAACTCCAATTAATCTGAATTTAGTATATAATTGAAGCTTATCGAATATAAATAGCTCTCGAATCAAACGAAACTCAATTTGGAGTTGAATTGAGTGAGATATGGCCTTTAGAAAAATATTGCGCAAAAGGGGAGGGATGGTCGGATGAGGGTCTCGTCCTACTCCTTCAACCGACTCAAGCAGTGGGAGTTGGATGAGGGAGTTGGGTGAGCTCCCTTGACGACTCCCTTGACCGACTCAAGCTGTCAAGGTCATTCCAAGCCCGATTTTCATGTTCTTTCCTTTTTTCCTTCTTTCTTCTTCAATCTTGCTACAACTAAGTTTATGCCTCAAATTCCTTTCAATTACAACTCCATAACCAACAGTTAAACATGTATCAAGCACCAATTAAAGTTAGAACCATCATAGAAACAACAAAAGTGCTCAAACTAGCAACTACAACACATTACAAGCTCAACCACCAAGATTTACCTCCTAGGGATGCATCTTCTATTTTCATACTTCAAATCTAGTGTAATAATCATATTTAGCATTTTGATAGCTTACAAGAACAAGAATAAGCATAATGGAGCTTAACCATTAAGTCTTGAGACCCTAGAAAATGAAACCAAGTTCAAATCCAACATCTAACATACACATTAGCTCAATCATGTTTTACATACATATAGATCACTCTACTATGAGTGGTATGCCTTTATAAAACATTTGAAAATCATCCCTTGTGATGCCCGGGAATTTCATCATATTTTTTAAAATAATTGTTGCATATCTTTTTGAGCATTTTTATGTGCATTTATTTTCTTGCTTAATTGTTTATTTGGGAGATTACTATTCATAAGCAATTTAACTGTCTAGAATGCTCGGTTTAGTATTTTTCCTAGATAGTAGAACTTATAAAGGGAATCGGGAACTTGTAGTTTTAGACTTTAGAGGCCGGGAACATGCATTTGAAAAATGATTCGTGCTTCGTTGAATAGTGTTACATTAGTGTAAATAATAGTTTAGTTGATTAGTCTTCTAATTGACAATTTTAGTGTAGTTTGACTAAGTCCTTGTTAGTATTTGACTCATAAAAATAACTTATACATATACATATACTTAATACACTACAAATACATGCATATGTTCATCAAAAACAAAACAAAACTACCCAAAGCCCCCCTCCCTCCCCCCTCCCCCCCCCTCCCCCCCCCCCCCCCCCCTCTTCTTCCCCAAACCCGTCAGTCAAGAGAAAAAAAAAGAGAGGAACTTTTGCAAGCAAATTTTTCCATTTGGCTCAAGAATCATCATCCTACACCTCATTCCACCTCTCCAAAGGTTCTCTCCACCTTCCTCAAGGCCTCTAGGTGAGGGAGTGCATCATTTTAGCTAGTTTAAAGTTTATGCCAAGTTTTTATAATTTTTGAATTTGCTATTTTGTGCTATAAATTACTTGATTCTTGCTAGATATGGTATTATTACATGCTAGAGAACATGTTTATGCATTGGTATAACTTGGAACTAAGTTTTTAGCAAGAATCTAAATGAGGAGATGATGAATAGTACCAAACTAGGTTTTTGAAAAAAGTCGCAATTTAATTCGATTCGAGGCTTCTAGTAGTTGTTAATTAGGTCATTGAGCGTGAGAAAAATGTTAGTTGCATTTGCTATGCACAAAATTTGGATAATTTGATCAAAATAGGCTACTTTGATAAGGGATTTCGAGGTTAACTCGAATCCAAGTACGTTTCGAGGTTATGGCTAGTCTTTATTAAGTATTGAAGCCTTAGAAGTGCTTTCGTTTCACTTATTTGGGTTTCGGAATTGGTACTTATAATGTAAACCCACAAAGAGGCATTTTCGGTGTTTTCGTGTATTGGAACTCTAGGCTATGGTTTGAAGGTTCTAAATGATGTATTTAGGTATCATTGGATTGGTAGAATAGCTATCTTGCCTAATTTGATCATTGAATTTCGATAGGAAACTTAATAGTCTAGTTGAACAAAGGGAAAACTCGGAGTTTTCATGCTTAGCCTTGAATTATCATTGGTGCTTGTATATCCTGATCTTATATGTTGTTATATAGCAATTGTGAACATTTCATGAAGTTTCGTGATCATCAGACATTTGACCCCCTTTGTGCGTGCTTGATTAATTTCATGTTCTAGCATGTTTGCTACTTGATAATTGCTTTATAATTGAGTAATTAAGTATTTGTATGCCTTTGTGTAGCGTACGTATCATAGTAGTGAAGTTTTGTGAATTAAGTTATTTGGTTTGTATGACTTTAGTTTAGTATGAATTTGAAAGGGGACTAAAGGAACTAGTTATGAACTATGTTGTTAATTGTTGTTAATTGACTCATTA
Source organism: Ehretia macrophylla (assembly GCA_037974665.1). NCBI lineage: Eukaryota > Viridiplantae > Streptophyta > Magnoliopsida > Boraginales > Ehretiaceae > Ehretia > Ehretia macrophylla. The sequence continues at coordinate 13,638,613 of CM075768.1, forward strand.
ATTGATAAGATAAGTGTTGTATGTGCCAAAGTGAAGCCTAAAGCTAGCAAGCAAAGCATGAAGCCAAGGTAGAATTCAAGTAGGCACTTGTATGAGTGTGTTCTGTTTTGGGTCAGTCCACTGCCCCTGTCTTTCGAAGCTTCTTTGACCTAGCAAACGTACTCGAAAATTAACAAAATTTACACAAAAGCTATATTAGGTAGTTTAGAACAAATGTTGATTTCTAGGACTAAGGCTAATTCTAACATTTTAGCCCTCTGATTACATCATTTCCGAAATGTAGCTCAAAAATGGCTGGTTCTGCCCAGCTATGCGTGGTTGCTCGGTAAGGGTTATAACTTTTGGAATTTAACTCGGAATTGAATACCGTTTGAACCTAAAATTAACTAAACTCGAAGAGGTACGATTATACATAAAAATCAGATAGTTTGGAGGTCAATAGCCTAGGTAACCGAATTGATTAAGTTGAGCTTCTGTTAGAGGAATTGGAAGATGTCTTAGTTGAGCTTGCGGTATTAACTTTGCACTTGGAAACTTGTATTGAATGTTTGAAGAATTAATTAGAATATAAGTTAAATGTAAAGATGTTAACCAATGCATGTTAGTTGAGTCCACTTGTACAGTTGGCATTTAGTTTATATGTTAAGTACAATTTTGGTTAGTTGTAGTTAGCTTAACCTTATATATTAGTAAATGCTTCTATGTTGTTACAAAACTATGGAGTTTAATTAAGTTACAATGAAATAAAGCATGTAATATTGATTCTTGGATATGGAAGATAATTGTTAAACCTTCTATAGTCAATTGCTAAAGTGTTACACTTATATGAATAACTAGGGGTTTGCACATTTGAGTGGATTCAAAGAGGTTTGGAGTAAGTCTAAGCTATACCCTTACAGGTTTGGTAAAGGTGAGGGAGTCTTTATCTTTTCTGCGCATCTTAACTTATTTTATTATTTCTAGATTGTACTATTTAATAATTGATAAAGTTTATATTATTATTTACTTGCTATCTTGTGTCTTTCCGTGTTATATGTGATTAACTACGAGGGCAGCCTACTTTGTCGTCCCTCATATGTGATATTTGATATACTTGGTTCTCGTGATCCGTGATCATGTTTTGGGGTTGCGTAACCTTTTCGGACATGGTAGCGTCAAGAAATACGAGCGGCATCGGGCTTGTCGTGCTCCCTCGACTACCATGGTGCCTATTCCCTTTCTCTTGCTGAGTATACTCCACTACCCCAGATGCGTGGTTCACCTCGTTGGGGCATATGAACCTACCTCAGGAGAAAGGGTCGTAGGATCGGGGTATATCCGAAGTACCCCATTATGAAGGAATAAGGGTTTTTCCGACACTTGCTTGGAGATCTTGGCTCGTGGCTCATGATTGAAGACAAAGTGGAACCGTATCCTTTTTATATGTGGTTAAATACTTGTCTATCTGGTTTTGTTACTTTGTGTTGTATATATGGCTATCTTTGTTGCATATCATATTCCATGACTCGGTATGTTGCATCACCTCCCTCGCTGAGTAACTGTGTTGCTCACTCCTCTTTTCAACATGTCCCAGGATCAGTTGGAGATTGGATTGCCTCCTGTGTGGCCTGCCTGCTCAATTAGTGTGTAGAACAAGAAACAATGTGTATATTATATGCTTGTATACTATTTGAGACCTTATGGTCATGTATGTATTTGTGTTATCTTAAAAAATGTAATATTAAAGTTTTAGTCTTGGGTGATAGTTAGGTGTTAGTGGTTTGTAATAACTTCAATTGTTTACTTTACTGTCTAATTGACTTGCATGCTTGTAGGGATGAAATGGATTGAGGTTATGGATTATGGTCTTGTGGTTGTATGTTGTTGTTTGCAGGTTTTCATATAGTCTTATATATAGGGGAAACTCCGTCCGTTTTCCCTAAATCTTTGTGCCCGGGTTTGGATAAGGGTTGAGAATAACAAGATTAATAGAAGTCCTAGTTCCGTGAGGGATCAGGGCGTTACATTTCTTGCCTCAAATGGAGCAACAAATGCAAAATAAAGCTTGTAAATGGTGGAAAATAGCTTGAACTTCTTTCTTCTTCTTCTTTTTCTTTCTCTGTTCTTTCTTCTCTCTTCCTCTTCAAATCGTGTGTGTGGTGTGTGCAGAATTTTTGTGTTTGTATATGGTGTAATGTGTGTCTATTAGTTGGTAGGATATTTTAGAAGGCCCCGAATGACCAACTTGGCCTCCTAACTTAATGCTTATTTCTAGTTTGTCACCTTGTTTTGTTTTAACTATTTTAGTTAGCTATTGCAATTGGGTTGTAATTAATTAATGTCTACGACACCTAAAACATCCAAAATGCACGTTAAACGATACTAGTGCACATAAAACGATACAAATGCGTATAAAATCACTCAAATGCATGTAAATCAATATAAATGCGTATTAAATGATATGATATGCATATGATGTTTCGTGTGGGGCTTCGTATCAATGATAGCCTCATGAAGATCCAAACTCCTACCATGCCTGGTAGAAGAGAGAAGAAATTCCATCTGGGCCCTTCACTGTTAGGATCAATAGAGAAAACAGTCTGGCTGATTTCCTCAAGGCTTGGGTCTACATTCAGCATAACTTTGTTAGAATGATCAATGAGTTGAGGCATAGAGTTCCAAATAAAGTCCAGGTCTGTTGGGGGTTCACTTTGATCATTTTACAGTAAAGTAGAGAAAAATGTATATGATGGCTTCCTCTTTTATGTCTTGTAGATTGTCCAAGGAAATGTTCCTGTCTTTGACAATATTCCACACAAAATTTCTGTTTCTTTTCTTCCTCATAATGGCTTGGAAATATTTTAGTATTCCTTTTTCCTTCCACAAGCCATTTGCAACCAGATTTTTGCTGCCAAAACCCTTCTTCAATAGCAAGAATTTTGTAAAGTTCAGCTTCTGCTCTAGAGAGGTCTTCTCGATGGATTGTAAAAGCTTGTTGAGACTAGCGAGGTGATATTATAATTAGGATCAATTTTGCTAAGAAGGACCTTTTATTATTTTTTGACGTTAGTACCTTTACTTTTGGTATAGTGTAAAGGTAGTTTGGGCTAGTGACTCACATCCTTTGGTGGGCAATGTATAGATTTGCGTGTTTAATGTAGAGATATGTTACCAAACTAAATCAAACTAAACTAAGTCTTGTACCATTAGGTGGGGTCGGTTATATGAATCATGTGACGCCATTCGTTCTTGTCGAATGTCATTTCCTCTATAAGCTCCATACACGCAAGGTCTCGTCTAATTGTCTCCGTCCAAGTCATCTTAGACCCTCTTCTACCCCTCTTCTGGTGTACTATTTCTAAACCTTCGCACACTCTAACAGGCACATCGACAAGTTGTCTCCTGATATAACCAAACCATCTCAAACGATTTTTTCTCATCTTATCCTCAATAGGGACTACTCATACTCTTTTACATATCACCTCGTTCTTAATCTTGTCATTCCTAGTTTTTCTACATATCCATCTTAATATTCTCATCTCAGCCACCAACATTTTATGAATATGTTGATATTTCACCGGCCAACTCTAGAGATATGTTAACAATTTAATGATATAATGTTACATTACTAATTAAGGGGGTTATGAAACTTATAATTTAATTCTCTTATTACCATAATTGTTAGATCTGCTACATAACCATTACGCTTGGTACGTATTTATTGTTTCTTATTTCCATCACCATACGTCATTTTAACTTCTCTTATTGTCATGTCCTTTACGAAAAATGGGTGAATCTATTTGCTTTTATTTCTACAACGATTATAACTTTGCTAGGTTTTACAATGAAAATAGTAGTATCCTTTTTGCAACTTCTTTTTAATTATTTTTTCAAATCTTCACCTTCAAAGGTATTTTGTATTTGACGCGACTACAAACAATTAAGTCCCCTAATTTAAAATAAAATAAAAATAAAAATGTTTAGTTCATGATACACCAATATTTATAGATTTGATATAAATACATTAGGAAGTGTTAGCTTCAGAATACCACCGATTGGCCTTTACATATAAGCTCAATCTTCCTGGAGGCTTGACTTCAAAATAACAAGAAAATGAGAATTGAAGACATTAAGAGAGTTCACCTCAAGCGCAACAAAGTGGTGTTAATCAGATTCTTCTTAGTAAGGTATATGCTTTTATGTGCTAATAATATTTAATTTCTTTTGGAAGTTGGTTTCACGAGAAAAGAAAATTTTGAAGAGCAAAAATAGTTGCACGATATCTAGAGAAAATGAGCTACCTTTGCATGGGAGGAAATATGTGAAACGCATTTGTTACTTGGACGAATACATTGTGCTTGGAGATGGAAGAGGCAACCATGAGGAAGCTCTAGTCAAGTTTGAAAATAGAGTAAGGTTCTTGGCAACAATGCAAATACTTGCAAATTTGACCAAGAGAGAAATGATTAGGTCGTGACTCGAATTCGAAGTTCAAGCCAATTCTAAAGTGAACGAGTTGACTTGGTTAAATTAAATGTGTTTTGAGAAATATGATTTACTTTCTTAATAAGAATTGATAGATTCTGGTTAGTATTTTGTTGTAACAGAAGTTAAAACAAAATAAATAAATGCATGCAGAAAGTAAAGACACCGAAATTTAACATGGTTCAACTATGCGGTCTACGTCCACGGGACCTCCCCTGATCTAACAAACCTGTTTCATTAATAAATCACAAGTTACAACATCAATGGGCTTACACAAGTAAAGACTTCATCTTGACATTTGATGCCTTGATGACGAACTCCTTAATGAACCTAGGTTTGGCGAGCTCCCCTCGACTTGCAACGTTCTCTTCCGAGAACTACACCTTGTTCTCTCGAAGAATGAACAAAACAATAAATAAATACTCTTCCTATTCAAAAGATTAAAACAATATACATAGCGGAAGCATAAATAAGCTGTCTGTTTCACAGTCTGCTGCAGCAACACATGGATTATCGGATTTCCTCTATTACTGACTTCTGTTGTAGTACATCATCAATTTGCTGCAGCAAAACCTGAAAGCTCGAAAATATTCAAATAAATCCTCATTTTCAGCTCATTTTCTCCACTTTTTTCAGTCGTGTAAGGCCCTGTATATATGTTGAATTAGTTGCCTAAACCTCCACAAGGTAATCCGTGCTTGGGCTTTGAGTTGTATGAAAAGACTTTGTCTCTAAGGGCATCCTCAATAGAGTCTCTAATGGGTCTCTAAATAGCAATAATTGCTATTTTAGAGACTCTATTGATCAAAATTCATCACCAATGGGAGTCTCTAAAACACTATTTGATAGTTTTTTGCAAAATTATGACATCACTCAAGCTTTGAGTCTCTAAAATAGCACATAGTCTCCATTTTCTTCAACAAATTTGTTGAAGAAAATGGAGACTATACAAGAAGACAAAAATGAGTCTCTAAATTTGGCATGTGACGATCTGACGTTCTTGTCAGAACGTCAAATCTGAAGAAAAAAAATACAATTTTTTTTTTTTGATCAGAGAAGAAAACAAAAAAAAAAAAAACACAACATTCTGACAATGTAGCAGTTTAACATCCTGCAAAAGCTGAAAAAAAAAAAAAGAAACCGTTGAATTCATCTATATATGCAACCAGATCTGAACAAAAAAACCCAACAAAAAATTCACAAATCTTCATCCACAAACAAATTTTGAAACATACCACAGATTTTTAAACAAATTTTTAAGCTTGTTTTCCTCAACAAACAGAAAAAAAAAGGTAAATAAATAGAGAAAAAAAAATGGTTGATGGCAGCAAGGCAGAGAGTGGGGGGGGGGGGGGGAGGGGGGGCAGTGGGGTGGGGCTCTCGATGGTGGGGGGCGCAGTGGGGTGGGGAGCGCGATGGTGAGGCGGGAGGGGCAGTGGGGTGGGGCGTGCGTAGGTGGTGCGGCGTGGGTGGGGAGCGCGATGGTGAGGAGGGGGGGCAGTGGGGTGCTGCGCTATGGTGGGAGGGGGCAGTGGGGGGCAGTGGGGTGGGGGGGAGGTGCGCGATGGTGGGGGGAGGCAGAAGGGAGGGGACGGGGCAGCTGGGGGTGGGGTGGCGTGGGGTGAAGGGATGGTGCGCTGTGGGTGGGGTGGCGTGGGGTGGGGGGTGGTGCGCCTGTTGGTGGTGCGGCGTGGGGAAGGGAAAGGGGAAAGGGAAAAGTAGAAGGGGAGAGAGAAGGGGGGGGGGGGGGGGGTGTTTTATAGTTAGGGTTTTTTTTTTTTAATTAAGTTTTTTAATATATATTTTAATTAATGTTTTGTTTTTTACTTTTTTAATTTAATTTTTTGGTTTGTATACCTTTTTTAGTTTTTATAGTTTTTTTTTATGTTTTTTGTTTTAGTTTTTTTAGTTTGGTTATTTTTTTAAATTAAGTTTTTTAATATATATTTTAATTAATGTTTTGTTTTTTACTTTTTTAATTTAATTTTTTGGTTTGTATAACTTTTTTAGTTTTTATAGTTTTTTTTTTAATGTTTTTTGTTTTAGTTTTTTTAGTTTGGTTATTTTTACTTTTTTAATTTAGTTTTTTTGGTTTTTATAGCTTTTTTAGTTTTTTTTCTTTTTTTATAATGTTTTTTGTTTTAGTTTTTTAAGTTTGGTTATTTTTTAATTGAAATTATAATTTTTATAGCTTTTTTAATTTTTATGTTTTAACTTAAGTTTTTTGGTTTGTATAGCTTTTATATTTTTGATATTAAATTAATTTACAAATTGAATAAAATGAAGAAAAAAAAAACAAATATAAACGCAACACACGAGGATTTTTAATTAAGATTTTTTTTTTACGTATGATAAATTATTATTAGAGATTTTTAATTAGTTTTTTTTAAAAGGCAATTATGTAATTAAAAGTAATCCTAATTTTTTAAATGTTATGTTCGTCACAAATTATATATTTTTTGCTTGAAATATTCGTTAAAAAAATTGAGATAATCTAAATAACAATTAATTAAAAAAAAAAGTAACACACGAGAAAAAATTATACATAATCAAATTATTATGTAAAATTAAAATTAACACGATATAGGGACTCAATTTTATAGAGACCATCACTGGAGATTTTTTTTATCTTGGTCTCTAAATGAGTCTCTATAATAGTTTTTTTGTCTTAATCTCTAAGTAGGTCTCTAAAACACTATTTAGTCTCTATATGGATCTCTATAAATAATTTATAGAGACCCATATAGAGACTCCATTGAGGATAGCCTAAGCAATTCTTTAAATAAGACAACTTCCTTTCTTGAAAAAGAAAATCTCAATCACTTTTAATGTAGATGTCAATTTGCCTTTCCAACTCTCTTATAAATATGGTAAACCTGTTAATCATAATTCTCCAAACATATATGCATATACCATAATTAAATTCAGTCAAAGCATAATTTTGGCAAAATACAAGCCAATTAATTTCACAACTTTTGTTGCAGCAATGGGTGCAATAAGGGGCGTAACAAACTCTCCATTTGGCTTTGTTTTGGCAAAACTGAATATCAGAGTAACGAGAATAAACCTTATTACCACCCAATGCTCACTTTAGAATTTTGAATACCTCATATGCATCAAGATACTCAAAAATATCGATAAGCACCATCCAATGTGACAAAAGTTACCAAAAATTTAAACATTTCGTTCCACAATAATTTTCATAATATGGAACTAAAACCATAAATGAGTTATAAGACATAAACTTCAACCTTGCTCTGATACCACATGTAAGACGAAAATCGGTTTTTTTAGCTTATATCTTATAAAATCATGAAATAATTAAAATAAAACATGCCTTGAATATACCTTAAAAGATAGAAATAGCATATGAACTTAATATATACACATGTTTTATTAATGGTGTATATCATGAACTACATATACCTTATGACTAACTTGATCTTCTCTCCCTTTATTGTATAACACTTTTATGTTTGTTATTGATGGGAATAACAAACTCATGTATGTAAGTTGTTGTAGTTGAGTGGAGGGAGTGACCAAGAGTCCTTTATATAGTACTCATATATCAAGTTCACCCATCAAAGACTTATATTACACTATATGTTACATGACTTTCCATGAACCCACTAATCCTACTAACTTGACAATAATGTAGGATCATAATGAACTACTAACTCCACTAGGTAGACCTTACCGTAGGATCATAATTTAGGTGGTTATATAAAACTTTCAAGAACATGGGTTCAATTTAAGAATAGATACAAAAGACTCTTCATATTCATCTATTTCTTTTATGAATCCACTAACTATTTCATTATGTAAACGGTTATGTTTGGTTTATGACTTTGGTCATTGAACCATCACCATTTATTTTACAATTTATGTGGTCATGAAAACCACCTTAAATAAAAACTTCGTACACTTTCTCATATTTATTACAATGGATTATCTCAGAAGTGGAATCGTAAATGTAGGTCACAAGTGGCCAAATCACGTTAAACCTTATGTGTTTTTTGTTGCGTTATACTTATTTGGGAGTTCCTGTTTTAAGACTTGTCTAGATCATATTGCGCATAAGAAACTTGAAAATACAAAATAAGCAAAGAAGAATTCATAGCTAATTAAGTTCCACAGTTTGACCGTTACGAAATCGATATATAGTATTCAAATGTTCGAATATCTGTTCCATGAGCCTTCTCAGAAACTACAAAGGGCGTTTGACAGGACCAACTCTCATGTATTATTGGAAGAATACTTTTAATGATCAAATCCATTTCAATAAAATTGTGGCCAATTTGTATGCCAACAACAATAACCTAATCAGTTCGTTGGCATGCTACATGGTTAAAATATCTTGCACTTATCCATCCAGACCATGAATTGAATTTTTCTACGGAAATGGTAATAGGAAATGATCATGACGTTGAGTCCATTACACCAGCATTTCTCAGCAGTACACTAGCATTTCAAATAAACAAGGTGATAGGTACATATATTTTAATGATTCAAGTCTAGCTAATCATCAGTCTATTAACACATTACACCTAATTAATTAATTTAAAACGATCGTAGTAAAAATACTTTTATCATTATAAACCGAACATATATATTTTACACCATTAATATGAAATAGGGTATACATGTAATCTATAGAATTACATAATCAGCTTCCTCGCGGAAGGATCCCAAATATTCAATGATAAAAATATATACCTGTGATATATTTTTCGCAAGTGAATTGGCGACCAAGAAGCTGTCCAAAAGCTATTTGGATTTGTAAACCAGGTCAATCATATCCAATGAGATTCCTCTGAACTAACACGTTTGGGCCCCTAATGTGCGAGGTCAACTTCAATTAAGTAATTTTTATTGCTATATTTCGAACACCTCTTCAACGTACACATCTTTCTTTATTCAATGTGTAGCAGCTGGCTATTGATCAACTTCGATTGAGTTTATGACTATGTTGTATGAACTTTAGTTTGTCTTCAAGTCAGTTTCTGAAAAATAGTCATCACCCAAACTAGGAAAATCTAACTCTAGTTCCTTTATTACCAAGATTTTTGGTTTTTGTTCAAGTACTTTCTGACGAACTAAATTGGCTAGTAAAAGATGCATATAAAAAACTAGGTTGCTTTGCAGCACAAAGCTAATCCCTTTTGTTAACTATTAATTATGTCTTTTTTTTCCCCACGATCCTGGGCTTCGGTTCATGAAATTATTGTAAAATAAAGTCATCTAAAAGTTTAAACTTCTAGGTGAAATGGTCAATTAATAATATAGTATCAGAATCCAATTTAATAAGATCTTCAATTCAAATCTCACTGTCACCTATATAATAAGAATGTGTCCACATGCAAGGGTGAATCCCGTTTGCACATAATGGAACTTGTTGAAGATAATAAATCAAAAAGAAAATCCAAATCAAGTATTTTCCTATTAGGTGGAATTTGTATAGATTTGTCGACGCCACTCATTCCTATCGAAAGTCGTCTTCTTTCTTAGCTGCATACAAGCAAAATCTTGCCTAAGTGTTTCCGTTCAACCTATCTTAGATCTTCATCTCCCCCTCTTATTGGGTACTATCTCCATACCACACGTCTTCTAACTGATACTTTCAAAAGTAGTCCCTTAACTTGTTTATACCATCTCACTTATATTATCCTCAATAAAATAAATCCTTGGTCTAACAAATACCTTCAACATAACAGAAAACACACGACAGTGATGCATTAATATTAAGTTATACATACCTAGAAAAAGAATTAAGTTTGATATAGCAAGTGGATTTCCAGTCAACTCTTTTATTTCAATGATATGCAAAGCACGCTAGGATTTATTTTATAGTCCTGACTCCTGAACTGTTCAAAAAATTCTGATCAAGTTGTTATCCTGAAATGTTCAAAGGATTATGATCCCAATTTAAAAGACTGTCTTGTGCCCTATAGTTGCAGACACACAACAAAAATTATTCAATCAGTTTCAACATTATGGCATTTTCAAAGCTTATCCCATTTTTCTTTCTTCAACTAGTTTTGGTTCTTTTCGCCTTGGAGCTTGCTAATGCTCAAGGCTTGAATCTAGGCTTCTACAAGAAAAGTTGTCCCCAGTTGGAAACTATCGTCCAACAGACAACATATGGGTTCATTTCTCGAGCACCAACTCTAGCTGCTCCATTACTGAGAATGCATTTTCATGATTGTTTTGTTAGGGTAAGCCCATACAATTATGTCATTTTGTCAACATCAGTAGTAAAATGGTAAAATATTTTGGACTCGGCAAATATTGAGAGATAGAGAAATTAGAAATAAATATGCTCATAATGTTATATGATGTTATGACGTTATCAATCATAACGCTATATGACTTTATGAGTCATATTTGAGTGTTGTAAAATTGTTATTACGGTTATGATAGAATAACGTAGATAGTTTACAATTGTTGAATCCTACTCATAACGATGTTACAGTTCCAAGAAACTCTAATACTTTGTAATTCATCTAATGGATTAAATTGCAGGGATGTGATGGTTCGGTGCTCCTGAACTCCACAAGGAACAACCAAGCTGAGAAAGACGCACCCCCAAACCTCAGTCTCAGAGGATTCCAAGTGATAGATGCTGTAAAATCCGCAGTGGAGAAGAAGTGCCCTGGTGTTGTCTCTTGTGCAGATATCCTCGCATTAATCGCCCGTGATGCAGTCATACAGGTGACAAGAATATTTTTCTTTTCCTAGCTCCTTCAATAAACTGTTCGCGAACATAAAAATTATGTTGACGATATAAATATATTTTCTTCTTCCAGATTTATGGACCATTTTGGCCAGTGCCCTTAGGACGAAAAGATGGAAGAGTATCAATCGCGTCTGAAGCCTTAACCAATCTACCACCCCCCTTTGCCAATTTTGCTCAACTCAGATCATCATTTAGCACAAAAGGATTGAACGTTAAAGACCTTGTAGTTTTATCAGGTAAATAATTTGAATATCATTTCAATAATAGCATGTTACAAAATTAGGGACTTCATAAGCTTGACAATTCAATTTGGTTTTATAACTTTAAAAATGAGCATTTTTATCATTTAACTTAGAAAATTGGACACCCTTAGTCCGTTGCCAAGTTTTTTGCTTATTTTCAGCTGTTAGTCCTTCACCAATATTGTATGACACGTGCAATTCATGTGTAATTAACGGCAAAAAATGATGAAAAAATCAAGAAAGACTAATGGCGTCCCATATTGTGAACTTAACGGACAAACATATACGTTTTTTAAATTAGAGAACCAAATTAATATTTTCACTGATGTTAAGGGACCAATGAAATTATTTAATCGTTACAAAATTGAGGACCTAAAGGTTGACAACTAACATAATTTTCTTTAATTTGAAGGTGCACATACCATAGGCGTGTCTCATTGCACTTCTTTCTCGAATCGTTTGTACAATTTCACCGGGAGAGGTGATAGTGACCCAAGTATGGATCCTAACTACGTAGTGCAATTGAAGAAGAAATGCCAGCCAGGAGATGTGACTACAATTGTTGAGATGGATCCTGGAAGCAGTAAGACATTTGATACTAGTTACTATACTCTGGTAAAGAAAAGAAGAGGCTTATTCGAGTCCGATGCAGCTCTTCTCAATGACCAGCAAACAAAAGCTTACGTTCAACTTCAAGCAACCTCTAAGAAATCCAGTTTCTTCAAAGATTTTGCAGACTCAATGGTGAAGATGGGGAAGATTGGGATCCTTACAGGCAGAGCAGGAGAAATCAGGAAGCAGTGTTCCTTTGTAAACTAATCATAATATGCATTGCTCTGTTTGTGTTGATTTTTATTCCTTTATGTTGTTGAAATTTTTTATATAAAGATTGTCAAGTGAACATTCAGTTTTTGAAACATAATAAATCAAGTGCTTTCTTCTGTACCTCATCTTGCCACGCAGATCAGTTCCAAGCAAAATAATAACTTACAAGTTAAAAATAGTTAAGGAATAACTAGCCAATATGACTTTCCTATTCAACACTATTTCAGAATTGTAAATCTTTAATTAGAGAGCACAAGGAAATACATAAAATATTTTACAAAGTATAATTTATATTTCTCATAAAAATAAACTTACAAAGACAGATTGGTGCGTTTTATAATTAGAGATTTATTTTTACTCTTAATATTTCTTCATGTCACTCACGTTTTTCACTTGCCAAAACACTATAAGACTGATAAGATTCCTCTTCCTAATCAAAGCATCAATCTTCGCATTACAAGGAAAGAGCCGCTGGAGGAGAATCAAGACCCAAATCATATTTTGAAATGCAAAAATCTGTTAGGAGAAAATCATGATAGAATGATTGTAGGCAATATGACTAAGGAATGATATCTCGTCATCTTGTATTTACCTTAGTTAGCTTGTTACCGTTGTTAGCATTGTATGTATATATAAGGGTTGTAATAATTGCATTAGAGATAGAGAAATAACATTCAGCCTTTTCACTCATAATAGCTCTCTCATCTAAACAATTTCTTTATGGTATCAGAGCCATCTTCTTCAAGCTTAAGCATGGCTTTTGAAGAACCCAAATTATCCATTCAATCATTCCTTCAATGCTCTAGCCTAATCTCTATCAAACTGTCTGTTACAAATTTTCTTCTTTGGAAATCCCAAATACTTCCATTGATTCGTAGCCTAGGAATAGAGCATCATATCAACAATACTCAAAAATCAGCAGATGAAATCATTAATTGATTCTGCTGGAAAGAAAACCAAAAATCCAAATCTTGATGCATGGATCAATAATGATGGTCTTCTTATGTCCTGGCTACTAAGAAATATGAAGGAAGACGTTCTTAGTATGATTTATGGTGGGGATACAACATATGCAATTTGGACAGTTGTCCAAGAAAAGTTGTTGCCCAACACTGAAGGCTTTGTCCCAAGGTGCATTTTCCCTCGATGAATATCTTCGAAAATTCAAAGAAATCTATGACAAGCTTGCTGCAATTGGAAAGCCTGTCTCAGATGTTCATAAAGTTTGAATAGTCTCAAAAGGACTTATATCCAAATACATGGAATTTCGAATTGTTATTTTGTTTAAACCTTCATTTCCTTCATTTAATCAATTTATTATGTCTTTACAAAATTTTGAACAGATTTATCTTGTAGAAAAACAACAGCAACAATAGTCAATTGACCACAATCAAGCTTTCTTTGGACAAAAAAAAGGAGAGGAATGAGTCATCGAGGAGGAAAATGCAACTTTAAAGGAAGAGGCTCAAACTACTCTAATCAAAATCAACTCCAAAATAATATATAATAAATCATCTCCCCTTAAAAACCAATACAATTGCAAAGCAATAATGGAAAAGATCGAACATGGCAGCAAAACAAGCAAAACTCAAAACAAGTTGCTTGTCAAATTTGTGGTCGAACAAATCATACTGTTGTCAAATGTTATTATAGGTATGATTATGCTACTAAAGAAGAAAATACCCAAGAAGCCTTAGCAACCATGACATTGAACAATGATGGTGATCAAAAATTTTATGCCAACTTTGGAGCCATTTCTCATATAACAAACAAATGAGGTAACCTTAAATTTTTAAAACCTTATTTTGGTAATAATTCCATATTTGTTGGTAATGGGCAAGCTTTACCTATTACACATATAGGAAAAGCTTCACTCAAAACCTCACAAGGTAAGCTCGAATTAAATAATATCTTAGTAGTGCCAAATATTAAAAAAAAATTACTATCTGTGAGCCAACTTATTGATGATAATTCTTGCACTTTTGAGTTTAACTCTAATGATTTTGTTATTAAGGATCAGAAACAACATATTATGGCCAAAGGACATAGGAAAAGAAACTTGTATGCACTTGATGAAGGACAACTTGAAGCTTTTACTGCTGTCCAAACTCCAGAGGCGTCATTAGAAATATGGCACGCAAGACTAGGCCACCCCAATTTAAAATTCTTGCAGACTTTAGAACATAAAAAAGTTCTCAATGTTTCAAATTGGTTAACAAAGAATATCTTATGTGTTAGTTGCCAACTTGGAAAATGTTGTAAACTTTCTTTCAATAATTCAAATTTTGTTTCAAAATTTCCTTTAGAAAACATTCATAGTGATATATGCGGACTTGGCCCGCTTCTTTCCATTCAAAAATTTAGATACTACGTAATTTTTATACATAATTTTACTCGTTATACATGGTTATATCCTTTAAAAAATCAATCTGACTTTTTTGATTGTTTTCTTAAATTTCAATCATTTGTTGAGAATTATTTTGATAGGAAAATAAAAATTTTCCAATGCGATAGAGGTAAAGAATTTACTTCAACCAAGTTCACTAGCCATTTGGCTATATGTGGAGTTACCCAACAAATTTCTAGCCCTTATACACCTGAGCATAATGGGCTTGCTGAATGCAAGTATCGACATATTATTGAAACTGGCTTGACAAGAAGGTTAAACTCAGGTGGAGGAGTGAGACCCGAGCCGAGAATTATGTGCTTTTATTTTCTTTATATATTATTTGAATTAGCATGTGCCTTTATATTATTTTCTAAGTGTCATTATGTGAAAACTTTATTTAAAGTGCATTTAGTTGCATTTAGTTGACCTATCACCTAGTTTGACCAAACTAGTCTTTATACACTTAGATAGTTAGTCTACCACAATTAAATTGACTATTGACTTAGTATAATTGAAATTAGAAGTAAAATAGATGGTTAACTTTTGACACTTCAAAAATAACCACCTAAGCTAAATAGTGAAATCCCACTAACTAAATGCATGATTTTGATGATAACAAATGAAGGTAAATGAGAATTATAAAGCGTGTTTGTACTAATGTGTTATAGGCTCAAATACACACTTATTGGCTTTTGGAGTAAAAATGTATGCATTATTCTAAGCCAAAATATATTGCAAGAAGAAACTGTGATTGAATTAATATGATTATATATCTGATTCATGCTTATGTCTCATATGGATAAAGTGTTTATACTATTTTGAGTCAAATGTTGATTGATGGCATAACTTGCATAATGAAAACAATTGTATTGATGTAATGAAGAATGCAAGTATAATCAATTTGATTTATCAAGTGTGTTTGTATTGATATGTTTATATGCTTAATCACACACTTGTTGGTTTATGTATTAAATGTATATATAACTGTGAGCCAAAATATGCTTTAATGTTTGGTGTTGTAAGAGGAAGAGTATCTTGCATGAAGAGATAAATGTTCTTGATATCAAAGAAAACTTGCAAGATTGAAAAGATGCAAACTTATGTATGTCATTAAAGAATACAAAATCAAGATCACCACAAGTATGAAGAAACGAACCCTTCAAGACTTGAAGACATGAATATGAAGTGGTGTTATAAGGATGGAAATGTGGCAACATAAAGGGTAGTGGTTTAAAAATGTCATTTGCTTTAGGTATGCATTTTTATTGTTCAAGCTCTAGGTAATCTTTCAAAAATGTCTTTTAATATTTCCTCAAGAGTTTGAAAAGATTTCAAAAGGTTAAATGGGTTGGAATATCTTTTGAAGAAATGCTCTTAAAAGGTTTAACTGATTTATCTTCAAAAGATTGAATTTTCGAGTGAAAACTTTGTTTTAAGCTCTTGAATTCTAAAATCAATTTTAATCTTTCTACAAGAGTTTTAGAAAATATTTTGAAGTGTTAAAAAGGTTGGAAACACTTTAGAATAAGTATATTTGAAGTGCCCAAGTGTTTAGCCATCGAAAAAATGAATTTTGGGCATAATTTTGCAAAGTTGAAAATCTGGCACTATTAACTGGTCGTGATACCGATCGCGTTAAACACAACCGGGTACAAGACTGCCAGTGAGCATTGCAAATGTACGGGCTTGATATAGGTCTTGTTAAATACAACTGGTAACACGATCGGAGGTTTGCGAATTTTGAAAACTAGCTGCTTTATGACCGTTAAAACATTTTTTATAAATACCTAACCAACCCATTTCTAACATCTCTAAGCTTCAAATGTCATATCTTTATCAAATCAAACCAAGCTTTAGCTTAAATTTGCAAATCTATTGAGCATTCAAGAGCTTTCAATTGTATCTATCCACTTTTAAAGAGAGTTCATTGTACTCATCATTTATTCACTCTTGTTGTGAGACAAACACTACTATAGCTTTGAGAGAATCATTGTATAGGGAGTGTTTGAAATCTTCTTTGTAGATTCGAAGAAGTGAAGAGGCTTGTACAAACTCTTGTGGAGTCAAAAGGTTTTGTAGTGTTGGTTTGTGCTTCACCAACTTGTGAAGAAGTACTACTAGTGGAGCTAATAGAAATCCTAAGGGGATGAAGACCTTAGGTGGTGGATTAGATTAGCGAACCACCCTAAAATAGACGACGTCATCTCTTTCTTTTTTCTCTCCTTATCTCTTTATATTTGTGCATGCATAGTATTTGATAAATTGCTTGATAGAATTTACTTGTTGCAATCATATCCAAAAAAGTAGTATCATTGCCTCCCTATCCTAATTCAACCCCTTCTTAAGATTATTTGCCACTAACAAGTGGTACCTGAGCAATGGTTGTATGTATAGCTTAACCGCTAGTAGAATACACAATGACAAATAATCTCATATTTTCAAGTTTTGAAGGATATTCAATTGATAGACCTCCATGTTTTACAAGTTCAAATTATGTTGTTTGGAGGAATAAGATTGAGACATATATCCAATCTGTAGATTATACATTGTAGAAAATTGTTGAAAATGGGCCATATAATGTTATATTAGAAATGGATAATGAACTATTCGAGCAAGATATTGTCAAACTCACCACAAATGCTAAAGCTATGAATATTCTTTATTGTGCATTTGATGACCTTGAATTTAGACAAATTAGCAAATGCACATCGGCACATGACATATGAAAATTGCTTGAGGAGTCATATCAAGAAGAAGAATAAGAAGAAAATGGTTTATGCTTCATTGCCAATGATAAAGAGGTATGTTCAACTTCTACATCTAGTTATTCTTCATCTTGTAAGCATGATTCTACATTCGATGAATTGGAAGAACTCATTTCTAAAAGTCAAAATGAATTGATTTGTGCACTTTATAGAAATAACAATTTTCTAAAAGAATTGAAATGTGTCATTCTTGAGAGAAATGAGTTTGAAAAGAAAAATGTTCCACTTATTGAAGCACAACATGAGCTTGATATTTCCTTGAATGATAGAAACAATATGTTTAAAAATGAAATATCTTGTTTGAACAAAGAGAGTAATGAATTTAATTTGAAGCTAGCATACTCTAGCAAAGAGGAAGAAAATATAGATGTTATGCATGATTCAAAATACTTGGCATGTAATCAAAGTGTTATAAAATGCAAACCATGTAGTCAAAAGATTTTGAAAATTAAAACTCATTCTTTCAAAACTCCAAGAATGAACATTGTATCTAAATCTAGAGTACATCAACATTCTTGTACATATTGTGCTAGAAAAGGACATATTTCCTCATATTGTCATTATCGAAAATTGCTAGATAGAGCATCTAAAGTTCTATGGTGGCTAAAACACAAATGGATTGTTAAAGCTACAAAAATTGAACCTAACTTCCAAGGACCTAATTAAAGATGGGTACCTAAATCTTGTTTTGTTGTAGGAATGTCAAGCAACACCAAAGAAGATGGTGATACAACTTATTAAAATGCAAGATCGTTGAGATAAAGAAGCACGGGTAACATTGAAATTATTTTTTTTCATATGTGTTTCTTAAGAATGGTTTAAAATTCAACTTGCTTAGTCAAGTATGTGATTTTTTACATAGGTGATTGAAAATGAAAACAATGATGCATTATTTGATAATTGAGTGAAAATGGTTATGCTAATGATTTATATGAAATTCTTTGACAAATCAAATGAACAAAATTGATACTATCAAGTTTTACATGGTATATTGAAATATTAAAAATGTGTGATGATTTATTTGAGTATTTGACATCTTTATATCATACACACACTTGAAGTTTGTCATAAATCTTGAAAATGACTGTCTTTCTTAATTGACAAGGACAATACTTGATTTTGGCATAGAAAGATTAGTACATGCTTGTTTGATTTTCTTAACGAATCTTCTTTGAAATGATATTTCACTTTGAAAAAGATAAAAGCTACAAGATGCATATAAAATTGATGAATGACACATTTATTCATACAAGGCGCTATTTTCATACTTGAAATCATTATCCAAAGACCTTGTTGAATGTGTAATGGTTATTAGTGTTCTTAATACATCTTGATGAGAAAATTTGTCTAAGAGCTTGCAAAGGGTATTTGAAATGAGACAATGAAGAGAAAGTCAAAGTTCTTCCTCGGACTACAAATCAAGCCAAGTACACAAAAGTACAAAATAAGAATATTGGCCTTAATGAAGGAAAAAAAGGTACATTGGTTGAAAAAAATAAGCATAGAGGTATGCTAGATAATGTATTATATTCAATTGCCTCTAATATGATGATAACAATGCTCTTGTGTGCTTAATTGTGATATTACTCAAAAAATTTCATTAGAGCATTGTAAAAGAAAACTTAAATTGCCTCTCTATCACTCTACTAAAATGTTTATCATGACTTCTTGATGGATTGTGCTCTTGATCATTTTTGACTTCATGAACTTATGAAATAGATGAGAACTTTGATGATTCTAATCCCTTTGCACCGAGAAAGAATGATGATAGTTTAGGCACTCAAGAAGATGGAAATCAAAGTGAACCTATCACATCAAAATCTCAAGAAGATGGGTTTTTTAGTGTTTCAAAGAATTTATCCAATCAAAGAGTACAACAAATCCTAAAAGAGGTAGAGCAACCAATATCAACTCAAGATGAACAACCAATGACCAATGCATTGATCAAAATCTACCAAGAAGTTGAAAGTTTTGGATTTGATCATACTAAAGAAATCGGGAATCAAATGAATACATCAACCATACCCCCACAAAGTTGAGATAAGGTAAATCGGTTGATGAAAAAGAAATATAGAGGTTTGATCTATAATTCTTTATATCCAAATTGCCTCTTGAAGCTAATATGATATTTGACATGTGATTATGTGCTTATTTTCAATCTAGCCATAAAAAGCTCATCAAAGCATTGAAAAAGGAAAATGATTATCTATCACACACTAAATGTCTTTCATGACTATTTGATGGATTATGTTCGTGAACTACTTGATCCTATCCCCCTTACAATGCATATAGATTTTTATGGATAATCATTATAATGCATTGGATATTTGGTTATAGCATGTGTTGTACGCCTATGTGAGAATGACATATATATGCTTGAGATGAACTTTTTGAGAAGAATAATCGATAAGAAAGTCTTGATTGTATAAAAATATGGCATGTGCTTGAGATGTGTATTTTTGGAGGAAAAATATTGTTGAACATACATACCATTACCATCTTTAAATTATTTTTCATGGCTTTGGATTCTTCTCTTGAACCAAAACTTGTGTTCCTCCATGATTTGGCTTCTATCATATCCTTTTAAGTGTTCTTAATTCTTGTTCCTTAGAATGCTTATTATTTGTTTATAATTATAAAAAAGGATGAGACAACGTGATGACGAAACACCAAATGAATTTAAAATTTTGATATCATGACAATGAAGAAATGTGAGAAAATTTTATTTGTCTTTGTTTAGAATCCTTTTTTTTTTGCTAAAAGAAAAAAGAATTGGAATTGATATAATGAATGTCTTGAATACTATTCATTTTTTATAGTGCTAAAATTGTTATATGATTTGGTTGAACACCAAAGGGGGAGATATAACAGTGGTATCCTTTCCTAAAAATGGAGAAATATAAATCATTTTGTATACTATGACTTGTGCTATATGTGAATGATTTCAATTCTCATAGTATGGAATGATAATATGATTAAGATACGCATAAATGAAATATCCTTATGCATTGTTCTTGAAAACAAGAAAAGAGATTATTGTGCTATAAAATTATCATATGCTTTGGTTGAGTACCAAAGGGGAGAAAGAAACATGAAATGATAACAATGTATCAAAGGATAAGAGCTTTGAGAAAACAAAGTTGCTTAAAGAAAGGTAAACTCATGTTCCTAAATGCTTGTGAGAGGGGGTCAAAGACTCCATATGTGCTTTATTGTTAAAATCTTACTCTTAACACACAATGTATTTAATGCAAAATGAGGGGATGAGTCATGTTTTAGAGACTCCATGATTGTGCTACAATGTGCTTAACTTGTATGAAAATGTGATTATAGCATCATGATTTGTCATCACCAAAAAGGTGGAGATTGTTGGTCTTAGGCCTAAATGTATGATTTTTATGATAACAAATTAAGGTAAATGAGAATTATAAAGTGTGTTTGTACTAATGTGTTTATAGGCTCAAATATACACTTATTGGCTTTTGGAGTAAAAATATATGCATCATTCTAAGCCAAAATATATTGCAAAAAGAAAGTGTGATTGAATTAATATGGTTGATGTAACTGTATTTACAGCACTCAAACCAATGTATTTGTACTATATTTGCATCTTAATTTGTGAAATAAATGCAACACTTAATGCACTTTTGTTGCAACGTAGGTTGATCCTTAAACGTGAAGAAACCGGTCTCAAAATGACAAAATGCGAGTCCAGGAGTTGTGCGATGGCAAAGACTTGAGAAATCGGTGGATAAATGGAGCCGGTGGAGGAAGAATTTGGCCAAACCAAGCATGAAAATGGACTCAGAACAATGGAAACAATCTCGAAAAGCCTTGGTCAAACATCCAGTCAAAGTCAACAATGGACGGTCAAAATAGACTACAGAAATGTGCTCGAGAGCACCCTCAACGGCGCTCGAGCGCCCCTCATAGAGGGCTCGATCCTAGGTGCTCGAGCGCCTTTGTCGGAAGCTTCCACGACTCTTGATTGGTCCACGTGCACCGCCAAACATCCTCGATTGGACCAGCAAATTGCCAACGTGGTGTATTCTGATTGGACCACCAGAAGTGCGCTTAAGCACGCCTCTCTTGGCGCTCGAGCGCCTTACACGAAAACCCCAATTCTTCCGAGTTTTTCTAAAGCTTTCAAATTAATTCTTTCAAACAAAACTTTTGCTATCCTAAATTAGTTGAACTCACTTCTCCTGAACAAAACTTTGACGACAAGTTCAGCCAACTTGTCCAACTCATCGAATCCAACCACCAATCAATTTGATTTATCAAGTGTGTTTGTGTTGATATGTTTATATGCTTAATCACACACTTGTTGGTTTATGCATTAAATGTATATATAATTGTGAGGCAAAATATGTTTTAATGTTTGGTGTTGTAAGAGGAAGAGTATCTTGCATGAAAAGGTAAATGTTCTTGATATCAAAGAAGACTTGCAAGATTGAAAAGATGCAAACTTATGTATGCTATTAAAGAATACAAAATCAAGATCACCACAAGTATGAAGAAATGAAGTCTTGAAGAGTTGAAGTAATGAAGATTATATTACAAGATTCAAGACTTGAAAACATGAAGATGTAGTGGTGTTATAAGGATGCAGATGTGGCGACATAAGGGGTAGCGACTTAAAATTGTCGTTTGTTTTAGGTATGCATTTTTATTGTTCAAACTCTAGGTAATCTTTCAAAAATGTCTTTTAATATTTCTTCAAGAGTTTTGAAAAGATTTCAAAAGGTTAAATGGATTGGAATATCTTTTGAAAAAATACTCTTAAAATGTTTAAATGATTTATCTTCAAAAGTTTGAATTTTTGGGTGAAAACTTTGTTTTAAGCTTTTGAATTCTAAAATCAGTTTGAATCTTTCTACAAGAGTTTTAGAAAATATTTTGAAGTGTTAAAAAGGTTGGAAACATTTTAGAATAAGTGTATTTGAAGTGCACAAGTGTTTAGCCTTCGAAAAAATAGATTTCGGGCCTAATTTTCCAAAGTTAAAAATCTGGCACTATTCACCGATCGTGATACCAGTCGCGTTATACACAACTGGGTACAAGACTACCAGTGAGCATTGCAAATGTACGGGCTTGATACCGGTCATGTTAAACACAACCGGAGGTCTGTGAATTTTGGAAACTAGTCGTTTTATGACTTTTAAAATATTTTTTATCAAACAACTCCTCCAAGACTCTTCCAACATATTTCTAACATCTCTAAGCTTCAAATTTCATATCTTTATCAAATCAAACCAAGCTTGAGCTTAAGTTTATAAATGTATTAAGCATTCAAGAGCTTTCAATTGTATTTATCTACTCTTAAAGAGAGTTCATTGTACTCATCATTTATTCACTCCTGTTGTGAGACAAATACTACTATAGCTTTGAGAGAATCATTGTATAGGGAGTGTTTGAAATCTTCTTTGTGGATTCAAAGAAGTGAAGAGGCTTGTACAAACTCTTGTGAAGTTAAGAGGTCTTGTAGTATTGGTTTGTGCTTCACTGACTTGTGAAGAAGCACCACTAGTGGAGCTGGTAGAAATTCTAAGGGGATGAAGAGCTTAGGTTGTTGATTAGATTAACGAACTACCCTAAAATCGACAGCGTCATCTCTTTCTCTTTTCTCTCCTTATCTCTTTATATTTGTGCATGCATAGTGTTTGATAAATTGCTTAAGAGAATTTACTAGTTGTAATCATATCCGAAAAAAATAGTATCATTGCCTCCCTATCCTAATTCACCCCCCTCTTAGGATAATTTGGGCTAACACTATATCTTCCTTTGACTTTTGTTGACTTCTCCTAACATGTCATATAACATAAAATAGCCAAAAATTTGCTCAAAAAGCTCCCAAATCAGCCGCCCCTCTTAGGGCTTGAGGAATAGTAATTTTCTTGTAATTTTAGCATTTTGAGGAGGTAGGAGAAGGATCTAGGACCCGAGCTTGCATATTTGAACTTGACTTACCTTGCTCTATGTATTTACTGATTGTTTTTCGCATTTTGAAGCAAAAAAGGTGAGGGCTATTTTCTAAATTTTGGTTTTAAAGTTAAGTTATTGGTTATATAATGTCTTATATATGTTGTATATGCTTATATATGTTTATGATACATGCTAGATAAATTATTTAGTGCACTTTAATTGAATTATTGTTATATTAAATTATGACTTGATGTTGGTGAACTTTAAGTGTTGTATAATGTGCTAAATGGCTAGAATTGTGTGTTAAATTGTTGTATAAACCCATGTTATGGATTGGTTTAAATTGTATAATGGCTTGAGTGGTTGGAGTTAATGGGACGTTAGCTAGCTGAAATTTCAATGCTTTTAGTAAGCGTTTCTGGCGTTGAATGATCACGGGTTGTGGGTCTTTTGGGCTGCCCAAGTGGTGGTTTATGTGCTTTAATTGTTGGTTAAGTGTTAAGTGGTAGTTTGGGAGTTGTTTGGTTATGTGGTTGCTAGAGATGTTGCTAGGTATGAAATTAAATGTTGTTTGCATTCTTTTGAGTTGTATGTATTGTTAAGGCATGAAATGGTGTCAATGTAAGTAGGTTGTGTAAATGAGAAAAGGTATATATGTTGAGTGTAGGTTAAATGTTTGGTTGCTTGGATTATGTTGTCAGAAGTTAGTCTAAATGTTGTTAGAAGTTGAATTAATGTTGTTTCAATTGTCTTGTGTGGAAAGTATTGTTAAGGTTTGAGTGGGTGTTAAGTGTGGTCGGAGTCAATTAATGTTTGAAAGTGCATGCTTGAGGTTAGATGACCTACTTTGTCATCTAACCAATGTGTTCTAAGTGATATTTAAGTGTTGAATTACTAAGTGTTACAACGTTAAAGTGTTAAATTGTTCAAATGCATGTTAAGTGTTAAACTGTTAAGTGTTAAAATGTTATACAAATGTTATGAGGCATGGTAGCGTTGGGTTGTTCTGGGTGGCATCGGGCTTGCCAGATAATACCATGTCTACCGTGTTCTATCCCCTATCCCTTATGGATGAAGTATGAATAATGTTCATAGGGTGTGGGTACTGTGAGGCATGGTAACGTCACCATGCTTTATCCCCTATCCTTATGGATAAAGTGTGTCATGGGGTGTGGGTCTAGGGTTCGGTACTTCTGGAATGTATTCAATGTTGTGATCATGAATTGATTGGGTGTGAAGATGATGGTAAAGTGAACAGCATCAACAAGTGATAAGTGTATTCTTTTGAATGTTTATATATTGTCTCTATTACATGTTAATTGCTCATTGAATGTATATAGTACAAGTGTATGTTTTCAAAAAGGTTTTCAAAGGTAAAATGTTTCCAAAACCTTCCTTTATTCCTTCCCCTCACTGAGTTTGTCAAAACTCACCCTCTTTCATGACCACAATACAGGTGTAGCCGAGATCGTGCTTCGAAGTGATTAAAGTGATGGCTTTACTTGTCTTGCCTGTTGGCTGTTGCTTTAGAGCCTTGTAGGTTGAGTTGTTTCAGAGGCTTTATTTAAAATATGTAAAGTGCACTAAGTGTTTAGTTGTTGCTTTAAAGTTGAAAGGTTTGAAGGACTTTGTCGTAAATTCATAGGTTTACCTTTGAGCATGTATATATATTGCTAGCCTAGATTGTCACGCCCAGACCTAATCCCACGTTAAAGGTTAAGTCCGGACCCGACAAACGTCCATAGGCTTATCTCTGTACCGTGGACAATCTGGTTACTTGCAACAGCACATAAAACCACAAATACAAAGCCACAATCTAACCCCAACTCCAACTCCACCAATTCCCAACTTCAATGTTGTCCGAGCCTTAAGCAAGACAAAACATTACAACACACAAGCATGCATGATTCTAGTTAATAAAATTCATTCTTTTAAAACCACTTATCTTACCACTCTAATATTATCATTTAAACATTCTTATAAGTTAAGCTAGCCAAATAACCAACTTTATCGTCACACAGACATGCAACAAAATAACAAGCAGAGTTATAAGTTATTACATGCCGCTACTACACAATCCTACTACATCAAACTATCTTTTACAAGCCTTCAACTACAAAAATATACATAAGCCTATAGGCTCAAAATAGAACATAATGCATTACAAGCAAGTCTTCACATAACCCAACTAGAAAACACTCCAACCTCAGGCAGTAAGCACACAGAAATCAAGGCAACTCCTCCTCCAACTGCACTTCCTCTTCACCCTCAACGACTAAGAGCTGGGGGTCAAACTCCGCACCTCCTGAAACATGTTAGTAAGGTATGAGCAACCACAATTGCTCAGTGAGGGATATAGTCTACCGGGACGTGCTCGTGCATGCAACAATTAAATACAAATAAAGCAGTTAAACAACTAAAGTACGAATAAACAATAAGTTACCATACATTAAAAAGGATACAATCTTTGACCCTTATGACTCCAACCATCAATCCACAAACCACGACCATGACATGTCGACATCCCCAAACACCAATGGGTACTCCGGATGTACCCAATCCTATGACCCAACACCCCCATGGTATACTTCATACCAGGCGAGCGAGAGACTAGGGTACGGGCCTAGGGAAACCAACACTAGCAAGCCCGATGCCACCTAGCAAGGCCCGTCACACCCGTCTCAAACACTGAGGCTGCACAACCATCGAGCAATATCACAAAAACACAACAATATAACAATATAACTGTAAAAGCTATTTAACACACAAAAGAGGGACAACAAAGTAGGCTGCCCTCAAACATGAAATTCAATATATAAACAACTCAATAAATATTCAAATAGCATGATAGGGTAGTTTTTAAGTCATTATTATCAATAAACTTCATTTTGGCACATTTTCCCTTTGTCAACTAACTCAATTTAGGCTCCTAGTGAATCACAAATCACCATCTACTTAAACCAAGTATCTTACATCCCTAAGTACACTAAAGGAGACACATTAAAGCTTTGAAAGCCCACTTTTAACACAGAAGCTCGGGAAGGCCCCGAGGGTGCATTGAACTATAGCTATCCAATCCGCCCCGTAATTCAACACAACAAAAGCACCAAAAGTCCTTTCATGCCTAGTGGAACCCCAAATTAACTTCAAAATGTGCCCAGATTCACTTTACCATTGAAATCCCTTTTTAAATTTAGTTAATTTCGCGTTTTAGCAAAGTTGTGAGCAATTAAACTACACGGGGTCATTAGACTACCCTCATTAACATCTAAAGCACCTAATTGAAGCATTGAATCAATCTCTAAAACACATTTTAGCAAAACCCTAAAAATTACACTATTCATTATCTTCCTCAATAGAATATACAAGAAATTACCATAACCAAGCTTTAGAACTTCATAAACAAGGTCTCTAGTACATGTAAACATCATATATCACCATCTTTAAGCATTCAATAAGCAATTACTAACAAATCTAGAAGTTCAAGAAAGTTAGCAACATTTAAAAGATGCAAAATATGTGCCAAAATCCATCACCAAATGTACGTAGAGGCTTGTAGGAAGGCCTAGGATGGTTTAAATGTCCTTGTACAAGCTTGAAGAAGTCAAAGATTGAATAAGCAAAGAGCAATTTTCCTTCTTTTTCCTTATGCTTGCCGTCGA
This sequence comes from Ehretia macrophylla, assembly GCA_037974665.1. Taxonomy (NCBI): domain Eukaryota; kingdom Viridiplantae; phylum Streptophyta; class Magnoliopsida; order Boraginales; family Ehretiaceae; genus Ehretia; species Ehretia macrophylla. Next base: position 13,665,621 of record CM075768.1, read on the forward strand.
CCTTCCTTGGGACAAAGGAGGAATTTTTTAAATTGTTTTTGTGTCTATTGTGTGTATATGTAATGTACTAGTATATATTGTTATGTGTATGTATTTATTTTGGGCTAAAATTTTGCATAACAAACTATAATAAGGTCCAAGGTCCATAAAAAAAGCTAACTAGCCCAAAATCAAAGTTAGACATGTTTCACTATTCACACGAACCGTTAAAATATTTTCTAAATGAATGCTCTTAACACAAAAAGCTCAAATGCTCACCTTGTTCATTCCTTAAATAGATAATATAACCTAGGAAAATTATTAATTTAGGGTAAATAAATGGTTAAAAATTATAATGAATAGTAGCTCAGATTGTAACAATTAAATGCACAGTTAAAATGCACAAATAGTGAATACAACAATCAATAGGAAATATGGTAGTGATCTCGGGCGTTACACCCTATCCCCCTTAAACTAATTGCGTCCACGCAATTCTTACACAATTCGGCGAATAACTCTGGATATCTTTCTCGCATCTGATCATCTCTCTCCCATGCAGCATCCTTCAACCCGTGATGATCCCACAGAATCTTAAGCATCGGGATACTTTTAGTTCTAAGTTCATAAACCTTCCAGTCCACAACCTGAAGAGGTTTCTCTGAATAAGATAAAGTCTCACTGATATATAAAGGTTTTGGCTCAAGAATATGAGAAGGATCTGTCTGATATTTCTGAAGCATCAAGACATGAAAGACATCATGAAGTTGACCCAAACTCGGAGGCAAAGCTAATTTGTAGGCCAATGCGCCAACTTTCTCAATTATTTCAAACGGTCCCATATATCTCAGACTAAGCTTACCCCATTTTCTATGCCTAATCAGACCTTTACGAGGAGAGATTTTCAAAACTACCCGATCACCCACGCCAAACTCTAAATCACGACGGCGTCTATTTGCATAACTCTTTTGCTGACTCTATGCTGTAAGCATTCTCTTTTTGATAAGCTGCACATTATTAATCATTTTGTTCATCTCCGGTATCAAAGTAGGGTTAATAGTCTTCATCTTACCAACCTCATCCCAATATAAAGGAGATCTACACTTATGCCCATACAGTGCCTCATACAGTGCCATATCGATAGTAGCTTGGTAACTATTGTTATAAGCGAATTCTGCAAGTGGCAAATATCTCTCCTAACTCTTACCAAAGTCCAGAATGCAGGCTCGTAACATATCCTCAAGTATTCTGATAGTTCTCTTAGATTGACCGTGAGTCTGCGGATGATATGATGTGCTAAAGCTCAATGTGGTGCCTAAAGTTTTTTGTATCTTCTGCTAGAATTATAATGTTAACCTGGGATCTCTGTCAGATACAATACTCTTTGGAGTTCCGTGAAGTCTAACAATATTCTCAACATACAGCTCAGCTAACTTGTCAATAGTATCTATTTTCTTCGTGAAAATAAAGTAAGAAGTCTTGGTCAGTCTATCAACAACAACCCACACAGAATCATTACCCTTCGAAGATCTTGGCATGTCTGACATGAAATCCATAGTAGTGTGGTCTTATTTCCAATTAGGAATAGCCAAAGGTTGCAACAACCCAGCAGGCCTTTGATGCTCAGCTTTACCTTTTTGACAGGTCAAGCATCTAGCTACATAGTCAGCAATCTATCTTTTCATGTTATTCCACCTGTAGTTCTGTTTCAAATCTCTGTACATCTTTGTACTACCTGGGTGGATAGTATACTTTAAACTGTATGCCTCTACCAGTATTTCTTTCTTTAACGCTAGCTCACTTGGGATACAAATTCTGCCCTTAAATCTGAGAATGCCATCATTATGAAGCTTAAAGTCCGATTATCCCCCTTTTGACTTTTCTAAGATTTTTGACAATTGAGGATCAGTTTGTTGTGCTTCTCTAATCCTGGATAACAACAAAGATTGAATTTGTAGACTTGCAAATTGAATGCCCGAACTTGAAGTCTTTGGTTTCCACAAAGATAACTCCCCCATGAACTCCCAATTCTTGATAATCAAACTAGCAACTGTAGCCTTTCGACACAAAGCATCAGCGACAATATTGGCTTTACCTGGTAGATAACTAATAGTGCAGTTATAATCCTCAAGAAACTCTAACCAATGCCTCTGGCTCATATTCAACTCTTTCTGCGAGAACAGATATTTCAGACTCTTGTGATCTGTGAAAATTTTAAATTTGTTACCCCATAAGTAGTAGCGCCATTTCTTTAGTGCAAAGATGATAGCTGCAAGCTCAAGGTCATGCGTAGGATAGTTAAGTTCATAGGGTTTCAATTTTCTTGAGGCATATGCAATCACTTTTCCATTCTGATCAATGCACAGCCTAAACCCTTATTTGAAGCATCTATAGATCACAAAGTTGTCAGTTCCTTCAGGCAAAGCAAGAATTGGAGCAGTAGTTAATCTTTTCTTCAATTCCTGGAAGCTAGCCTTACATTTCTCATTCCAATCAAACATAGTCTTCTTTTGAGTAAGCTAAGTCAAAGGCCCAATAATTTTTTGAGAAATCTTCTATAATAACCTGCTAAACCCAGAAAACTACGGATCTCGGTAACAGTATCAGGCCATTTCTATGACAATACAACCTTAATCTTTGCCGGATCAACAAAAATACCATCCTGTGAGATTATATGACCCATAAAAGCAACCTATTTAAGCCAGAATTCACACTTGTTAAATTTGGCAAACAATCTATGCTCCTGTAAAGTCTGTAACACAATATTCAAATGTTGTTCGTGCTTAACCTCTGATTTAGAATATACCAGAATATTATCAATAAAAATAACCACAAACTGATCCAGATACGGTCGAAATACCCTCTGCATTAAATCCATAAATACAGCGGGAGCATTAGTCAAGCCAAACGACAGCACAACAAACTCATAGTGACCATATCTTGTTCTAAAAACAGTTTTAGGTACATCGTCCTTTTGGATTCTCAACTAATAGTAACCCTGGTGTATATCAAATTTGGAGTAAACTTTTGTACCCTGTAGCTGATCAAATAGCTCTTCAATCAAAGGCAAATGATACTTGTTCTTTACTGTCACCTGATTGAGCCCCCGGTAATCAATATACAAGCAAAGGGATCTATCTTTCTTTTCAACAAATAAAACTGGTACACCCCAAGGAGACGGACTCACCTGAATAAATCCTTTCTCAAGTAAACCCTACAGTTGTACCTTTAACTCTTGTAGTTCAGGGGGAGCCATTCTATACGGAGTCCTAGAGATAAGAGAGGTTTCTAGCAGTAAATCAATCACAAACTCTATCTCTCTATCAGGTGGCAAACCCGGTAACTCCTTGGGAAACACTCCCGAAAACTCTTTTACTATCAGCACCTCATTTAGTTTCAATTTGTCCCTAGGTTGATTAATTAAATAAGCAAGATAAGCCTCACAATCCTTACCCAACATTTTTGATTCTTTAATTAAGGAAATTATAGGAGTTCCAATTGATTTTCTACTTCCAACTATCTCAATTACAGGCTGGTCAGACATTTCTAGTTTCATAATCTTCTTCCTACAATCAAGTTGTGCATAGTATATTCCCAACCAATCCATCCCCAATATAATTTTAGAGTCACGAAAAGGTAGAATAATCAAATCAGCAGGAAACACGCGATCGTCAATATAAATATTGCATGCCTTACAGATAGACTCAGTAACAAACTTCGGACCCATAGGTGTATATACCACAATCTTATGCAACAATTTATCATGTTTCGATTTAGCATTTTATGCACAAATAGGTGTGATAAATGAATGTGTAGCCCCGGAGTCAATTAAAACTTTAATCGACTGATCATTTAGAAGAAAAGTACCTTCTACCACAGTAGTCGTATCTGGAAGCTCCTCTACATCCAAAGCAAATGCTCGAGCCTGAGCTCGCTGTACCGGCACTACACCTGCTGCTCTAGTCTGACCCGTTTGCTTGGAAGTCTGCCCCTGAGGATTCTTATATTTAGGGCAATCCTTGACTCTGTGCTGATCACTTCCACAACCCGTACACTTACCTGATTTTCTCTAGCAATTCTCCTCTGTATGACCCCTACACTGGCAGAAGCTGCACTGTTGGTTTTTCTTTGCAACAGTGCCTCCTGTAGGAGCTCTGTACGTGGAGGTAGCTGAACTACCCTATTGTGATCGTGCTACAACTCGACCAAGATGTCCTTGATTCTGACTTTGTATAGGTCGTGCCTGAGTCTGAGTAGGTCCGGTATAACTCTGAGTCTGCCTCGGCTGCTGACTCTGACCAACTGAGTAAGTCTGCCTCTGATATCCCTGTCTCTGCGTCTAATGAGGTCGTTTACTGGGCTGACTCGACTCCCCAAACAAATCTGCCTTATGTTTCTCATATCTCGAAGCCACCCTAACTGCGGTTGCATAGTAGGATAGTCCTGAGTAGACAAGTTCAACAAAATATCGGGCCTCAGCCCCTTAACAAACCTCTGAATCCTCCTGCTCTCTGGGTGCACTAAAGTTGGTACATAACGGGATAAGCGAGTAAAAGCAGTATCATACTAATCAACTGTCATACTGCCCTGCCTCAAAGAAATAAACTCTTCTTCCCGTCTCTCTCTGGCTGTCTCTATGATATATTTTTCTTGAAACTCTCTTACAAACTCAACCCAAGTCTGTGGTGTGGCTTCAGCTTCCCACCTAGATTTCACAGTGTGCCACCACTACTCGGCATCCCTTTCGAGCAGAAATTCAGCACAAGCAATCTTTCTCGCATCGGTGTACTCAAGGCCAACCAGAATTTTCTCAACCTTATTCAATCATCTCTCAGCCAAAATATCATCAGGCTCCCCAAAGAAATTAGACAGGCCATGGTACAAGAATTTCTCAAGATAGTTACTGCTACCGCCCTATGCCCTACCTCGGTCATATCCAGGATTACCTACAGGTACATTACCTCCCTACCTGTGCAATACCTCTACAATCTGACCTATTGCAGTAGTTAACCATGCATTAATCGTCTGCTGATCCACTTCTTCCTCCGCATCATTTTGATTCCTAGTCTGATGACAAGGCCCCATCTCGGATAACTGGAATGCAAAGTATTATGACAAATATATATGCATAATCCACGGATAAACCACATAAGAACAAGCTCAAATAAGTTCACATGAAATCATACAAGATCATATATAAACACTTTAGGCACAAAGTTTCACATATGTCACTTTTCATGCTTTTCATTCTAAACTTTTCACATTCATACAGTAACACATAAAAGACATTTCATATTCTCATTTTCATGCTAGCATGTTCTTTACTAAATCAATCTTTCACTTATTCAATCAAGAAACACTTATTCACACAATTACATTTTCACATAATAGACCTATACCCCACAGACCGAGAAACCTATCCCAGCTCATGCATTCTATAAGCTCTAATACCACCTAGATGTCACGCCCCGACCTAACCTCACGCTAAAAGTTAAGTTCGAACCCGATAAACGGACAGAATCTCCTCCGTACCATGCACAATCCAGTTACCTGTAACAGCACATAAAACCACAAATACAAAGCCACAATCTAACCCCAACTCCAACTCCACCAATTCCCAACTTCAAGGCTGTCCGAGCCTTAAGCATGACAAAATATTATAACACACAAGCATGCATGATTCTAGTTAATAAAATTCATTCTTTTAAAACCACTTATCTTACCACTCTAATATTATCATTTGAACATTCTTATAAGTTAAGCTAGCCAAACAACTGACTTCATCATCACACAGGCATGTAACAAAATAGCAAGCAGAGTTATAAGTTATTACATGTCGCTACTACACAATCCTACTACATCAAACTATCTTTTACATGCCTTCAACTACACAAATATACATAAGCCTATAGGCTCAAAATAGAACATAATGCATTACAAGCAAGTCTTCACATAATCCAACTAGCAAACACTCCAACCTCAAGCAGTAAGCACACAGAAATCAAGGCAACTCCTCCTCTAACTGCACTTCCTCTTCACCCTCAATGACTAAGAGCTGGGGGTCAATCTCCGCACTTCCTGAAACATGTTAGCAAGGTATGAGCAACCATAATTGCTCAGTGAGGGGTATAGTCTACCGGGACGTGCTCGTGCAATGCAACAATTAAATACAAATAAAGCAGTTAAACAACTAAAGTATGAATAAACAATAAGTTACCATACATTAAAAAGGATACAATCTTTGACCCTTATGACTCCAACCATCAATCCACAAACCACGACCATGACATGTCGACATACCCAAACACCAATGGGTACTCTGGATGTACCCAATCTTACGACTTAATACCCCCTGGTATATTCCATACCAGGCGAGCGAGGGACTAGGGTACGGGCCTAGGAAAACCAACACTGACAAGCCCAATGCAACCTAGCGAGGCCTGTCACACCCATCCCGAACACTGAGGTTGCGCAACCATCAAGCAATACCACAAAACACAACAATATAACAATATAACTGTAAAAACTAATAAACACACAAAACAGGAACAACAAAGTAGGCTGCCCTCCAACATGAAATTCAATATATAAACAACTCAAATATATTCAAATAGCATGATAGGGTAGTTTTAAGTCATTATTATCAATAAACTTCATTTTGGCACATTTTCCCTTTGTCAACTAACTCAATTTAGGCTCCTATTGAATCACAAAGCACCATCTACTTAAACCAAGTATCCTACATCCCTAAGGACACTAAAGGACACCCATTAAAGCTTTGAAAGCCCACTTTAACACAGAAGCTCGGGAAGGCCCCAAGGGTGCATTAAACTATAGCTACCCAATCCACCCTATAATTCAACACAACGAAAGCACCAAAAGTCCTTCCATGCCGAGTGGAACCCCAAATTAACTTCAACATATGCCCAGATTCACTTTACCATCGAAACCCCTTTCTAAATTTGGTTAATTTCGCGTTTTAGCAAAGTTCCGAGCAATTAAATTACACGGGGTCATTAGACTACCCTTATTAGCATCTAAAGCACCTAATTGAAGCATTGAATCAATCTCTAAAGCACATTTTAGCAAAACCCTAAAAATTATACTATTCATTGTCTTCCTCAATAGCATATACAAGAAATTACCATAACCAAGCTTTAGAACTTCATAAACAAGGTCTCTGGTACATGTAAACATCATATATCACCATCTTTAAGCATTCAATAAGCAATTACTAACAAATCTAGAAATTCAAGAAAGTTAGCAACATTTAAAAGATGCAAAATATGTGCCAAAATCCCTCACCAAATGCGCGTAGAGGCTTGTAGGAAGGCCTAGGATGGTTTAAATGTCCTTGTACAGGCTTGAAGAAGTCAAAGGTTGAAGAAGCAAAGAACAATTTTCCTTCTTTTTCCTTATGCTTGCCGTCGACCTTCCTTGGGACAAGGAATGAATTTTTTAAATTGTTTTTGTGTCTATTGTGTGTATATGTAATGTACTAGTATATATTGTTATGTGTATGTATTTATTTTAGGCTAAAACTTTGCATAACAAACTATAATAAGGTCCAAGGTCCATAAAAAAAAATAACTAGCCCAAAATCAAAGTTAGACATGTTTTACTATTCACACGAACCGTTAAAATATTTTCTAAACGAATGCTCTTAACGCGAAAAGCTTAAATGTTCACTTTGTTCATTCCTCAAATAGATAATATAACCTAGGAAAATTATTAATTTAGGGAAAATAAATAAATGGTTGAAAATTATAATGAATAGTAGCTCAGATTGTAACAATTAAATGTACAGTTAAAATGCACAAATAGTGAATGCAACAATCAATAGGAAATATGGTAGTGATCTCGGGCGTCACATAGATGATCTATGTCGAACTACTATATCTTTATGTCCTTGTGTTAGGTAGCCTGGCAAAGTGAATTTGTAAAGTTGATGTATGTGTAATGGTCAGTGGATGTACTGTTGATTTTATTGTTGTTAAATGAAGTGTTGTGCAGGTTTGGTTTGACCTAAGTATAGGGGAGACTCCGTATGTTTTTCCTCGTTTTCTTGCCTTGAGGAATGGATCTGGTTGTTACTATCAAGACTTGATTCTGTGAGGAATTGGGTCGCCACAGGTAAACTCTCACTTGAAACCTAAATGGTCTTGAGTTCGAGTCACCTAAGGTATAGGTGGGGAACCACTGTTGATCCCCTTTTTTTAAGAAAAAAAAAACTGGCTTTACTTTACTCTTTCACATAAACGTTTCTTTAAAATATTAGATTGATGCATTTTTAACATCTGTGTACTTAATTAATAGACTGTCTTTCTCTTCGACTGGTAAGAAAACTCTTTATTTTAACATTTTTGGTAAGAATCCTGATTATTCTGGCTTACACATTTTTTGTTCTCAATGTTTTCCTTATTTAAAAACTCCCGGTATACACAAATTTTCTAAGATAACCATTCCTTGTGTATTTTTAGGTTATAGTCCTTTATACAAAGGGTACATATGTCGTGATCCACACAGTAATCATGTCTACATATCTCGGCATATTGTTTTTAATGAAAAATATTTTCCATATTTATCGAATGAAAAAGCATTACCAACAAAATCTGATGACTTATTTATAACTAACTTTCCTAATTTCGATGAATGGTTTTCAAAAGAAAAATTAACTGATTCACCAATGATCGATACTTCCAAGCAATCATCATCTCCTAAGCCTTCTTCTTATGATGATAATCTATCTAGCTCTTCAAAATTTTATGACTTTCCAATAACAAATTCCACTTCTTCTTTATCTGAAAGTCATGATCAAAATCCTCAAACTCAAGAAAACACTATAGATCATTCTATACCTTCTCAATCACCTACTATAGAGAACTCTCATTCCTCACCAAATCTCACACCAGTTTTACCTCCTAACACTGCCACCCTTCCAATTGATAACCAATATCCTTCTTGCCCAATTCGAGTCTAATGTCCTCCTACTTATCTAAAGAATTATGTGTGCCCATCGCTTTTAAATGATTCTTACACTGTACTTCTTATCTCTCTTGACGAACTAAAAAGCTTGAAAACAACTTTTAAGTTTAATAATTGGAGATAAGAAATGCAAGAGGAAATCAATGCCTTACATAGCAACCACACTTGGTCTCTAGTCCCTCAGATAAGAATTTGCTCTCAAAGATTTAGGTAAACTTAAATTTTTCATCGGACTTGAAGTTAAATATTTTAATGGTAGCTTTACACTCTCACAAACCAAATATGCTCGTGATCTTCTTGCCAAAGCCAAAATGCATGAAGCCTCCAAAATCAGTACCTCTATTGCTTCTAAAATCAATCCTCTTCCTGATGACCTTGAACCAACTGATCCCACTACATATCACTAATTAGGTGGCTCTTTAAATTATCTTACTTGCACTCGACCCGACCTTACACATGTTGTAAATCTTGTGTGACATTTTCAAAACCTTGCTATGAAAGATTTACGTGCAGTTAAACGAATTTTAAATGGTCTTCATTACTTATCCCAAATTTCTTTTATTCTTAATGCTTTTTGTGATGTAAATTGAGCTGGCTGCCTTATTACAAGAAGAAACACAATCGGCTATTGTGTGTTTCCTTGGCATCAATTGTATATCTTGGTCTTCAAAGAAACAACCTATAGTTTCTCGGTCTAGTACTGAGGCCAAATATTGATCCCTTGCTACCACCATTGCTGAGCTTACCTAGCTCTAATATCTTTTCCATGATCTTGGCATCTCTGTTGCTCGATGTCCCCTCTTTTTATGTGATAATCAAAGTTCTATTTATATGTCTCACAATCCAGTGTTTCATGCTAGAACAAAACACATAGAGATCGACTACCATTTTATTCGAGAAAAAGTCACTACCGGGGCTCTTCATCTTTGCTACTTTTCAACCACTAAACAAATTGTTGATATCTTTACTAAAGCTCTTCCTAAAGATTCATTTGTCACTTTTAGATTCAAGCTTGGCCTTTGTTCTTTGCCACTGCCAACCTTGAGGAGGGGTGATAAGATTCATCTTCCTAATCAAAGCATCAATCTTGGCATTGCAAGAACAGAGCCGTTGGAGGAGAATCAAGACCCAAATCATATTTTGAAATGCAAAAATTTGTTAGGAAAAAATCATGATAGCATGATTATATGCAATATGACTAAGGAATGATATCTCATCATCTTGTATTTACCTTAGTTACTTTGTTACCGTTGTTAGCATTGTATGTATAAATAAGGGTTGTAGTAATTGCTTTAGAGATAGAGAAATAATATTTTGCCCTTTCACTCATAATAACTCTCTCATCTAAACAATTTCTTTAGAGGCAATGCTTATTTATACTACTAGCAGAATACTCTAGAGTTATAGAAATACTAAAAAATTTGTCCAAGTTCATGGTTCCACAAGTTTCAAAAGTATATTAAATTAATCCCTTCTGCAAATGCCAAATACCATGAATTTTGATCTTTATTTCCAAGATTCCAAAAATCATAGACTTACCTTGAGATTTGATTTACACATTCCAACATCCTCTTCAAATCAAAATCATCTTCACACCAAGTAGTGACCTTAATTTCTTAGATTCATTATTGGTAGTGCTTTCAAGAAATGTCTACAACTTGATTTGAAGTAATTCAATACTCAAATGAAATTATCTTCCTCTTGACACGATCTCTTAATGCTAGCTCCTTCCATGTTGCACTAGATTTTTCGACATTTCAATTGCAAACTTGTTATCAACAAATATGATAGTGAGACTTTACTGGGGTGGATTAAGCCTTTCAACAAATTCTACAACCTTTAGCTTCACAAACTACGGAAGCAAATACTAAATAATGTTGCGATTTTTGTATGCCCAAAAGACTACTAACACTTATGAGCATTTATTTTATCATCCTTTATATATATGTTTGTGTGTGTGTGTATTTACGAGAACCATTGATCCAATTAAGTGATTTGGGTACACAGTGGTTACGTACATATTGCCTAAGTCATGACTACTTGAATTATAAACTTTGTTTGTAACTAAATAGTGAAGGTGGACACTTCATTATGGTATAGTGAAGCGAGACACTTCATTATGGTATAGTAAAGTTGGACACTTCATTACGGTATAGTGAAGCTAGACACTTCGTTATGGTATAGTGAAGCTAGACACATACCTATAGTATAATGAATCTATCCTATCATGAGATGGCATAATCGCTCTCTTGGGGATGTCTAGTTGATCATTCAAACTTATGAATAGTGATATAGCTTCTTGGGTTGTATTGGATATTAGACTTATGGGTCATTCCCTAGGTCTAGTGGTTAATCTCTAGAGGATGGTTATATTATAGATTAGAGGTTATAAAGACAAAATATAATCAAGAAGTTGATAGTATAGGTAAAAGATCTATCTTGATTATGACTATTACATGATAAAGGGGCATTTTGGTAATTTATTTTGTAAGTCAAAGATAAAGATCATTCTTGACATGGCGAGTTTTTGTTGGATATAGTGATTGTCCTAAAGTACAACCATAACTTGTTAGTAGAATGACTTATAGAGTTAAAGTAGACAAAACGCAGTTAAGGATTAACAAGGCTATTTTGAAAGCTAGGGTAGTTATGTCTTTTCGTCCCTCTTTTAGTCACTTTCTCAAAACTAGTATATTTCCTAAGTACGGTCATGAGTAGTATGATTTGGATAAGGGACGTTGGGTTACATAAAGAGTCCTACTAGGTTAGGATTTGGACATTAAAATTTAAGGCATTATCCATTTAGTGGAATGTTTGTTTTACTGGCCAAATTATCTCCTACCTAGGATAAGATTTTGGCTATCCCCATTCCCATAGGAAGATTAAGATGTGTGACTCATAAAGATAAAGAAAGGAGGATAGTTTGTGATAAGATTAGAGTTTTATTAACTATAGAATTATCTCTAGGTAAATTTTTTAAGGGCCATTAAATTATACTGTTAATTCTATTTGACCATCTAACATTTATTGGCTCTAAAAGATTTATTATTATTTTTAAATAGTTTCTTTCTAGTCATTTCGTTAGTTAGTTAAAAAAATTAACGGATAAAGATTCAGATTTAAATAGCTAAAATCAAAAGAATCAAATGAAATTAAATTTTGTTTTCCTCAATGTTTTTATTCTTTTTCTTTTTTCTTTCTGGTTCTTTTGGCAGTTTCTTATTATATTCAATTTCTCTTCTTATTTATTTCTTATTTCTTCTTCCCAATCACCTACTTCTCGCTCATTCCCCTTCCTCAATATACCCACCCTTTATATCCATTCATCTCATCCCTTATTGGTTCTTTTTTCAAGCTTTATCTTCACATAATATAACATCTATACTTATTATTTTATTTGTGAGTGCACTGTAGAATTTATAGGCTTTTGACTCCTTGTTATAACTAACAAAAATATAGTTCTCATTATGATTATCTAGCTTTTTCATTTTCACCGCCAGTACTTGAGCATAGGCTATACAACAAAAATCAATACGTAATTAACAGTTGGTTTCTAGCCACTCCATGCCTCTTGTGGCGTCATACATTTTAAACTTTTACTCGGATACCAATTCAACAAATAAGTTGAGCATGCCATTGCTTCGGTCCAAAAAGACTATGGCAAACCTTTCTCTTTCAACGTAGTTCTTGTCATGTCATGATGGTGCAATTTTTCTTTCTACAATGCCATTGTGGTGTGGGTTATTTGATGTTATAAAAGACTAATTAATAACCTAATCTCTACAATAGTCTCAAGAATCATTTGACGTGTATTTTCTACCTCTATCAAATTTAAGAATTTTTATCTCGTGAAATGCTTTAAAACTACTAAAATTAGCAGAAATTATTGATTTCTCTTTTATTTGAAATATCCATATGCACCAAGTGTTGTGACAAATAAGCTCTCCACTATTTTTCACTGTGAAAAATAGTTCATTTTTGCTTAACAAGAGCGCAGGCAGAAAACTTCTAAAGGGAATCTGAACTCCTTGCTGCTATGCCATCCGGGCAGTTCCTTGCCTGCCAGGCAACTTTATACTAGTCTTCAATATCTTTCACATAGAAATTCTGGCTTTTCAATAGATGACAACCCTTTTATTATACTTGTGCTGGACAAGAGGTTAAACTACTAAAGTTTAGATGTCTAAGTTGAAAATGCTACTTTTATGACTCATTCTTTACCAACTCCTTTGAAAGCACATTTCAAAACTAATATATCTCTTAAATAAAGAAAAAGATCTTCTATGTGTGTTACACACCCATTCTCAAGAAGCTATCCAAACTAAGGATATTGACTTTCATATTGAGTGCATACTATATATTAAAGGTATGTTTTTTTATAAATTTTAATTTTATCACTTCCTTCCTACCCATTTGTTAGGTCTTTGCCCCATAATCAAAATGCCTCATGTCGTGGTCATTCTAGATTTTTCTTATGCAAAATAAAGTACGCCTTCCTCATTCTCTTGCTTGGAGATTTGAACAACATTGGATTACTTATCAGGATCAAAATTATTATTTTACCATCATGTAGCATAATGACCAAATATGTGACTGTTATAACAGGAGATATTTTCTATTTCCACGCCCAGGACTTGATTTTCTTCTTCCAATCTTCATCTTACCTCTTTATACACAAAATTCTTTTTATTAATTCTTTTGTTGTTTTAGCCTATAGAAATTTTCTCTACCTCAACTTCTTCCTCGATTATTATTGCCACGTCCTGTACTTTGAGAACTTCTAGCTTTTAAGTACTTCTGTTCTTGTAGGTTAAGCTTTGATTCAAAAGCTTATTTGATCATACCAAAATTAGAAGTCTTTTGCTTACATTGTTTAGGCACTTGGAATGTTTCAAGCAATTCTTCTATGGTGAGTTGATCAAAATTTCTTGATTATTGAATTATCACCACTACATGCTCGAAATTCTTTGTGAGGGATCAAAAATTTTTCACTAGCACTCTAATATCTTCAATATTTTCTCTGTTTTTATTGATCAATAATTAAAAGCAAGTGAGAAAAATAATCAAGATTAGATTCACCTTCTCATATGTGAATATCTTTGAACTCACCTTGAAGTATTTTCATTTTGACACAATTTAGTCTTATGAATAGAGTGGCAAGTTTATCTCGTGCTTCTTTGCTTGATTTTTCTTCAAAAAAATTTCATGAATATGGATTCACCAGCACCATAGTAAAGGAAAAATAATACTTTCTTTTCAACATTTCTTTCTTATTCCACAAAAAAAAAGTATTTTATTTCGTGGTGATGGTTGCTTCAACTTCTGCAGTGGGTTCTACAAATCTGTTCATTATAATCTCCTGAAGATATTGACAACCAAATAGAGGTTTCAACACGCCCCCACAAGTATAGGCGGAGTTCATTTTTTAACCTTGCACTTAGACAATTTTAATATTTTTAAATGGGTGACAGTGAGTTTTGAACCCAGGATCTTTTGATACTTAGGCTCTGATACCATGTTAACATTGATGAATGATTCACTCACTTAGTTTGCTAAGTAAGCATGGCTATGATGCTATTATGTTGGATAACTTGCTAACTAAGTGTGGTTATGATGCATTATGTTGGACACTATTTTGGATTTGTGAATCCAGGTGAAAAAATATAAGTAAATAATATATTTTAATTTTCTAAGTACAATTTATATTTCTTACAAGAATAAACTTGTAAAAATTGACTATTCTCAATTATAATTAATCATTCTTTCTTTGAGACAAAAGCATTAGTGAATCTACTCTCATCTATTATTACAAGTGTTAAGGTGTAAAATCCATTGTTTGAGTCGAGTACCTAACTTGCAAAACAAAGGTACCATCGGTGGTTGTCTTCGGAGACCTTATTCGACGATCAAGTCTGTTAAATCGGTCCGAGTACGAAAAGTATAATACAGATTAAATAAGTTGCTATTTTAGGTAAAGAGTGAGTTACCTTTTGTGACTCTTAGTGTACTATTTATACTATTAAATAAAGAATCTTTTAGGCTATAGTAATCAACAGCCACAAAAACATGTTTCTTCTTACCCACATTGTTCGGGAGCAGCCCGATAATGTGTAAACCCCACTAATAGAACGACCACAAGCTTAACATTACTATCAAATCCACCGCGGGTTTCCTCTAAACATTGGAAAATCGTTGGCAAATATCACACCACTTCACAAATTCCTTAGCATCCTGCTCTAGGGTCGGCCAAAAATAGTCTTGTCTTAAGGCCTTCCGAGCTAAAGCTTTACCTCTGAGGTGGTTCCCGCATATGCCTTCATGGATTTCTCTCAATATGCAATTTTCATCATCGAGTCCTATACACTTCAAAAGGGGCCAAGTATAAGCTCTCTTATATAGCTACCTAGCATGATAATAAACTACAAAGCCTGCCTCTCAATCTTCTGAGCCACTTTCTCATCAGCCAGGACCATACCCCCATCGAGGAAATCCAGGATTGGCTTAGTCCAATCCAAACTCTCATTCAACTCTGCAACTGCGTCTCTAACAATCTGAACTCTTAGCTCAAAAACCTCATCTACATGAACTAGCGCGGGGTTGTTCTCTCCAGCAGCTAATTTGGACAAGACATTAGCTCTAACATTCTCTTTTCTCGGGATCTGTTGCACCCAAAACCTTTAGAATCCTAAGACCAATTCTTTGACCTTGCAAAGGTAAGCAAGTATCACAACATCTTTAGCCTCGAATTCTCCAAACACCTGATTAATAATCAGCTGAGAATCAGTGTACATCTCTATCGTCTGGGCCCCGAGCTGAGCCGCTATCTTCATGCTTACCAATAATGCCTCATACTCTGTCTCATTTTTTGAAGTCAGGAATGAAAACTTTAGAGAGTATTGGTGCTCATGTCCCATCGGGTCGAGAATCATAACTCCAGCTCCGCTGCCCGATTTACCTAGAACCCCTATTTTCCTGGATCTTCCAGACCTCTTCTGGATTGTGTTCGGCTCAGCCAATGCATTCTACTACAAAATCAGTAACTGCTTGAGCTTTAATAGCCATCCTCGACTGATACAATATGTCGAACTGACTCAACTCTACTGCCCATTTGAGAAGTCTGGCCAAGGCTTCTGGCTTGTGGAAAATGGACCTGAGTAGCGTATCAGTCATCACTTTGATGGTATATACATCAAAATAGGGTCTTAATTTTTTGGATGCTATGATTAGAGCCAAATAAATCTTCTCCAAAGAGGAGTACCTCGTCTCGGCACCCTTGAGGGTTTTGCTAACAAAGTAAACAGGTTTCTAATCCTTGCCTTCTTCTTAGACCATCGCAGCTATCATCGATGTACTTGAGCATTCCAAATATAATACCAACTATTCCCCTCCTCAGGCCGGGAAACCAGAGACGGCGAAGATAGGTACATCTTCAAATCGTCAAATGCCTTCTGATACTCCTCCGTCTACTCAAAAATTTTAGGATTTCTTAGAACTTTAAGAGAGATATACACTTATCTATTGACCTGGACATGAACCGGCTCAAAGCAACCACTCTGTTTGTTATATCCTGAACGTCATTCATGTAGCTCGGTAGGGCCAGATCCAATATAGCCTGAATCTTTTCCGGGTTGGACTTTATTCCCTAAGCCATGACCATGAAACCCAAGAACGTTTCGGCCTTAACTCCAAACACACACTTTTGTGGATTCAGTTTGATCCTAAAGTTCTCCATAGTAGTAAAGGCTTTCCCTAGGTCGGCAATGTGATCCTCAGCCTTCTTGCTTTTAAACAACATGTCATCAACATAAATCTCCATATTGCACCTGATTTGGGACTTGAAGACTTTGTTCACCACTAGTAAGTGATCCTTGCATTCTTGAGACCTAATTACATGGCCTCATAGTAGTAAAGTCCCTTGTTAATGATAAACACTATCTTCTCTCAGTCCCCAAGAGCTATATTGATTTAGTTGTACCCCTTGAAAGCATCTATAAAGGTGAGAAACTCACACCCCGAGGTGGCGTCGACCATCTAATCGATCCAAGGCAAAAGAAAGCAATCCTTAAGGCATGCCTTGTTCAGGTCAGTGAAGTTAATACACAGTCTCCACTTGTGCGGGGTCTTTGGAACCAAAACCACATTAGAAAACCAGGTTGGGTACACAATCTCACAGATGTGGCCTGCATCTATCAACTTATCCACTTCCTCGGAAATGACTTTCTGCTTATCATAATGGAAATGCATTCACTTCTTCTGTACCGGTCGGTAAGCGAGCTCAACATTCAAATGATATTCAATTACGTTCAGGTCAATACCTGTCATATCAGTAGCAGGCCAAGCAAATGTACTTTCATTCTGCAAAATGAATTGGCTTATACCTTTCTT
The DNA here is from genome assembly GCA_037974665.1 of Ehretia macrophylla. NCBI lineage: Eukaryota > Viridiplantae > Streptophyta > Magnoliopsida > Boraginales > Ehretiaceae > Ehretia > Ehretia macrophylla. Next base: position 13,682,967 of record CM075768.1, read on the forward strand.
GAGGTGGTTGGGAAGCTCATTTCCGATCTTAGCCTTCTTACTGTCATCGAACAGTTGGATTTCCTGCAAGTCCTCGGCGGGGCTTCCCCACTTGGCATCCCTCTTCTCCTCGGCCAAGTTCGGGCTCCAATATGCTTGGTACTTCGGGTGCATGGAAGTCTCATAACACTCCCAAGCTGAAAGTTAGGCTTCTTTGAGCTCTACAATACCCATGGGGGTTGGAAACTTCAGCATCTGATGATAGGTAAAAGGAACCACTCTGAAGTAGTTTAGGGCCACCCGACCCAAGATCCCATTGTAGGCAGAGTTGCAGTCCAACACAATAAAGTTAGCCTGCATGGTGATGCGTTTGTCTTCCACCTCTAGAGTTAATGGGAGGTTGATTATCCCCTCAACCTTATATATGTGCCTAGTGAATCTTGCCAAGGTTCCTCTCAATAGCTTTAGCTGACTCCGATCCAGCCCTAGCTGCTCTAAAGCTTTCAGGAAGATTACCTCTGTCGAGCTCCTTACATCTATCATAATCCTCCTGACTATGTGGTTGAAGATGGCTACACTGATCATCAACGGGTCATCATATGAAAGCAATACTCCTTCCAAGTCATCCGAGGAGAAGGTCATTATTTACAGGCCTCAGGTTACACCCACTACAGGCCCCTGCTCATGCCCGACCTGAGCATACCCTTTCCGACTTGCTGAGGTTTCTCATCCAGAAACAAGACCTCTTGTAATGGTCTTGATGACAGCCTGGTGAATACCACCCAGAGCTTGCCTCGGAGGGCTTTTCTCTCTCTCCCTTCCTCTTCCCTGATCTTGATTACAAGGTAGCTGACCCGCAATATACCTCCTCAAATGCCCTCTGGCGATTAAGTCCTCGATCTCCTACTTCAGCTCTTTTCAATCCTCTGTGTTATGCTAGAAATCATTGTGAAATCAGTAGAACTTGTTCTTTGGCCTCTTCTCGGGCCGACCACCCATCTTAGGTGGGGTGGTATGTTGTACAGGGTCTGCACCTCCATCAAGATTTGTTCCCTCGGAGTGTTAAGGGGTGTGAACACTGTGAACCTTGGCTCTTGTCCCTATTGCTACTACTTTTATCACCCTGGGCTTTATTTCAAGGCTGACTCTTCGGTGCAGAGGACTTTCGCTTTTTTGCCAACTCCTTCTCATTGTCATCATCTATCTTTGCCTGATGGATCTTCTCAACATGGATGTACCCTTGGGCCCTGACCATCAGTCAGATATGGTATTCACTCGATTGAGCATAGGCCAATGACGATATAAGAGCTCCCGAGCTAAGCCCACTTTGGTAGGCCATCAACGCCATGGAATCCTCGAGATGAGGGATCCAGAAAGGCTCTTTGTTAAACCGGGTCGTATATGACCTCAAGGTCTCCCCCTTCTATTGTTGTACTGCCAACAGCGATGAAATATGTCGAGTCGGTCGTTAGCTACTGGCAAACTGACCCAAGAAAGCCTCCGTTATCTTTGAGAATACATCAATTGACCCGGACAGAATCCCCTGATACCAAGTCAACGCATTTCCCACAAATGTGGTTAGGAATGCCTTACACTTCACTGTGTCGGTCATGTCATGAAGAGTCATATAGTGGTCAAAATTTCTAAGGTGGTTGGTCGGATCTCCATCTCCGTTGTACATGGCCAGATTAGGCATGTGGTTACCCGCAGGCAAATGAGTGGCCAAAATGGCAGGGGTCAAGGGACTAACCCTGAGCTGATGAATGACTTTAGTGATCGCTGCAGCAATCTTAGTAGGTTCGGGCTCAACATAGACTTTCCCTCTTTCATTTCGTTATCTCGGGGCGATTAATAAGCCCTGAGGAACCCCAATTGCCAGCTTCGTTCTGAGCTCCTCATATCTGCTGCGGCACGACTTACTTCATACCCCGAGTCGACTATATGAACCTGGGGTCGGTGCTGCAGTGGAGCCGCCTGATTTGCAGTAAGGCAACTCACCGTGTCTTGGAGCTCTTTAAACATCTGGAACAACTATTTCAACTCGGGACTCATAGAGGCCGTTGGATCCACCATTTCGGATTAGGAAATATTAGTGGCTAAGTGTATACGCTGGCTTGGTCTAGCGCGGGCTTAGGTTAAGTTTGTGTTAGAGGCCGTTTCAGGTATCCCGTTTGAGGGTGGAGGGTCCCCGACTGCACGATTATGGCTTTTAGTGCTCACTATAATGGTTTTTCTTAGTGGGTTGGTGGGAAAACAAGGAAGAGGATTTCCCACAGACGACGCCAACTGATACGGGTGGAAAACTTGCATCCGGTCGAGCTCAGCAACTCGACCTCAAGAACCTGACCTGCAAAAGAAAGGAATGAACAGTAGGGGTAGTGGCCCGTGTTTTTCCTCGGGTATGAGAGTGATTAATATGTCCGAGATGAATGGTAGGTAGTTGAGAGCAATAAATATGCATGGGTTACCTGATAATGGCTGGTGAGCAGACTATTTATACTAACATTGATTACGAGCAGCAATTAATGCTTAATGTTTCCCGACACAATTCACGCCTGCCCGAGCTCAATATCCAGCGGACAAAACTATTGTCCAACAGATAAAGCTATTGTCCAATTATTAAAGTCGGGCACTACCTTTATGTCACATCAAACGTGAATGTTAGGCTGGAGAAGTAGTGCGAGTTAAATACGGGTCAAGTCATACCGCCCTAAGTTGGGAAGATCTGCTCCGACTTGGGTTTACACCCATATCAAAAGCTATTTCAATAAACTTGTTGCCAATTTGTATGTCAACAAAAATAACATACGCAGTTCGTTAGCATGGTACATGGTTAAGTTACCTTTTGCTGATTCCATCCACACCATGGCTTCAATTTTTTATAAGGTAATAGGAATAGGAAATCACGACATTGAGTACATTACACCAGCATTTCTCAGCACTACACTCGCATTTCAACCACACTAGGTGATAGCTCCATATATATTAATGATTCAGATTTAATTATTAGTCCGTCATCACATTGCATTTATTCAATTGATTCAAAGTACTTAAATTTATAATAATAACAGTAAAAATTTAAATAATTATAAACTCAATATATATATTTTACACAACTAATATAGGATGGGGTATTACGTATTGCATAATCAACTTGGTAAACCAAATATTCAGTGCTAAAAAAGCCTGCGATATATACTTTTCGCAAGTGCATTCGAGACCAAGAAGCTGTCTAAAATTAATTAGCTACTATGTAAACCAGGTCAATCATATCCGATGAGCCAATAAAATATTAAAATTCCTTTGAACTAGCACGTTTTGGCCCCTAAATGCGAGGTCAACTTCATTTAAGTAATAATTTTATTTCATTATTCCGAACATCTCATCGGCACGTAACGTATACTTCTTTCTTTATTCAATATGTTGCTGGTGGCGACTGATCGACTTCGATTGTGAAGGGATAATTGATGATGCGGCTTCTGGAAACAAGTAATAATTTAAATCTAATAGAAGAGACAACCGTGGCACTAAAATTATGGTTTACACACCGACAGACAAAAGGAAAAAAAACAAAAAAAAGTTTTATATAGCAAGACAATTGCGATTCAACTCTTTTGTTTCAATGATTGTAATGCACATCATCAATTATTTTGTAGTTCTGAACTGTTCAAAAACTTCTGATCCAACTGGAGTCATGAAATGTTTAAAGGATTTTTTTTTTTTTTTTGTCAAAAATAATATTGTTAATTAAAAATAAGACATACAAGAACTCACTAGATTTGAATTATACAAGACCCTAAAAGAAACACACTCATACTAACCAGAAAATATACAATCAGTATATACAATTCTACCGGGATGAAAACCACCATATAGGAGGAAGAAGACCTATCAGAATTGCTAAAACAACTCAAGTTGGCACAGAGGTGGCTCGCACTGAAGGGAGTCGGACGTGGCTAGACGAAGAAGATAGAAAAGAACAAGTATTGTGAACAACAAAGAGGAAACTCCAGTCACAATTATGAGGATTCCGAATAGCATCTAACATCAACTGATAATATGTATAGGACACCAACATACTAAAAAACACAATATCATAAGTGAAGTTGAATTTATACATAAGATTGATAAACAAAAAGAGAAGACCAAAAAGTATGAGAAGAGAAGAGAGAGCGCGAGAGAGAGAAGGGGAGGTCCGACTAGAAGCCAGAGCCCCAAAACCTGGAATATGGTGAGATTGGCCCAAAGATGGCAGGTAAGGATGGGGAAGAAAGATCCCGAACTGAGAGATAAATTTTTAGGCGGTATAATTGAAATGTTCAAAGGATTATGATCACTATTCCAACATAGTTTCAGACACACAAATACTATTCAATCAGTTTAAACATTATGGCATTTTCAAAGATTATCCCATTTTTCTTTCTTCAACTTGTTTTGGTTCTTTTTGTCGAAATATAAATTAATGTTAGCAATAATTATAAATTATATACTCCTATTTTTCAAAGTATGTAAAATGATTCTAAACTTAGCTCTCACAAATGTAATTGTCGTAAGAATTTTTTTTCTCCCATAGACATAGTTATGTATAATGTTGTACACTTGTAGTAAAATAAAGTTGAATACACTAAGTGACTAAATTACTATGTCACTAAGTATTTATAGGAAAAATTATATGTACGATTATAAAAATTGTAAAAAGAAAATGTACCTAAATCTTAAAAAAAAAATATGAAGAGACTTAAACTTGCAAGTTGCAAACTTGTAATATTATAAAAAAGATTTGATAACAAGTCATTTAATATCAATTTAAGAAATAAATTTGCTACTTGTTATTGTTAGTTTGTTAAAAAAAATAATTACTACGACTTGCTAGTTTATTTTATTTTTTTAAATAGTTTCTACGACTTACATTGCATGCATAAAACATAATATTTTAATTTTTCCTAATAAGCTCAACTTGTGTTTAATTTGTGTTGGACCCGAGTTGGGCTTGAGATGAACTTTATTTGGGCTTGAACTGAATCTGAGTTGGGTTTGAGTTGGGTTTGAGCGGGGCTGAACTGGACTGGACTTGGGCTCAAATGGTTTGAGTCAAAAATTATATGATATAACTCAACCCACCTATATATAGTGAATGAAGTCGAGTTGAGCCTACTTTTATTCGAACTAAATTGAGCCTAAATTTTTATGTATTGAACTAAGTTAAATCTGTATTGACCCAACCCAAATGCCACCGCTATAACCTCCTTTGAATACCTATCCTCCACGAAAAGGAGTTGTCTGGGACAAAAGCGTGTGATAGAACTTTTATATATTATTATAAGTATGCTTTAATGATTAAAGCCATTTCAATAAACTTGTTGCCAATTTGTATGTCAAGAAAAAGTAAACTACTATGTAAATCATCCAGACAATGACTTGAATTTTCTATAAGGAAATGGGAATAGGAAATCAGGACGTTAAATACATTACATCACCATTTCTCAGCACTACACTCGCATTTGAAACACCCTAGTTGATAGCCCCATATATTGTAATAATTCAGATTTAATTACTAGTCTTCGCAGGTGCATTCGAGACCAAGAGGCTGTTTAAAGTAAGCTACTATGTAAACCAATGAAAAAAGTCTATGTATTTTTTTTAAAGAAAAATAAATTCAGATATTTATATATTTTTTGTTAAAAAAAACTAATTAGCCCCTAATGAGAAAAAATATATATATATTCGTATAATTAAAAAATTACGTAATTTAGTCCTTATTGATATAGATTTAAGTACTAATCTTCGCAGGTGCATTCGAGACCAAGAAGCTGTCTCAAATTAAGGTACTACGTAAACCAGGTCAATCATATCCGATGAGCCAACAGAAATATTAAGATTCGTTTGAACTAGCACGTTTGTGCCCCTAACATGCGAGGTCAACTTCATTTAAGTTAAAATTTATTTATTTATTACCATGGATTTGCTTCTTTTTTTTCTGTTTTTTATTTCTCCCGAAGGCAAATGCTAAATTCGAAAATTTACAGTACATTCTGGCCTAATAGTACCGTTTGTTAACTGTTATAGTACTATACCTTTCTCTACATAAAAATTTCATGAACTCTGAGATCAGCATATAAGATCCTAAAATACTATTTTTAGAGAATTAATCTTACGATAAACTCCAAAATTCTTATCATTAACTATCATATGCCATTTAAAAAAAAAAAAAAAAATCATGACCGCCATACTTTGGTCCATGATATTGTTTAAGATGATAAGTAAATAACATAAACCCCTCTAAAAATTTAAATTTTTAGCTAAGGTGGATAATTAACATAAGATTTTAGAGCTCATTTTGACAAGATTCATGGCTCAAATCTCTACGCTACTCATTTAAAAATAATATGTCCACATGCAAGGCTTAACATACTATGCATGCAAGGGACCATGTTGAATACAATAAGTAAATCAAATAAACCACCTATTTAATTGTTTAAACTTTTAGATGAGGTGGTGATTTTACATATGTAACTTTCAAGATAATAGAAGAGACACAACCGTGGTATTAAAATGAAGGTACATACCGACACAAAAGAAAATAAGTTTTATATAGCAAGTGATTGCCATTCAACTCTTTTGTTTCAATGATTGTAATGCACATCAACAATTATTTTGTAGTTCTGAATTGTTCAAAAAATTATGATCCAACTGGAGTCATGAAATGTCAAAGGATTATGATCCCTATTTAAAGGACTGTCGTGTGCCCTATAGTTTCAGACACAACAAAAATTATTCAATCAGTTTCAACGTAACATTATGGCATTTTCAAAGCTTGTCCCATTTTTCTTTCTTCAACTAGTTTTGGTTCCTTTCGCCTTGGAGCTTGCTAATGCTCAAGGCTTAAATCTAGGCTTCTACAAGAAAAGTTGTCCCCAGTTGGAAACTATCGTCAAACAGACAACATATGGGTTCATTTCTCGAGCACCAACTCTAGCTGCTCCATTACTGAGAATGCATTTTCATGATTGTTTTGTTAGGGTAAGCCCATAAAATTATGTCATTGTGTCAACATCAGTAGTAAAATGGTAAAACATTTTGGACTCGGCAAATATTGAGAGATAGAGAAATTAAAAATAAATATGATCATAATGTTATTTGATGTTATGACGTTATCAATCATAAGTCATAACGCTATATGACTTTATGAGTCATATTTGAGGGTTGTAAAATTATTATTACGGTTATGATAGAATAACGTAGATAATTTATAATTGTTGAATTCTACTCATAACGATGTACTTTTAATTCATCTAATGGATTAAATTGCAGGGATGTGATGGTTCGGTGCTCCTGAACTCCACAAGGAACAACCAAGCTGAGAAAGACGCACCCCCAAACCTCAGTCTCAGAGGATTTCAAGTGATAGATGCTGTAAAATCCGCAGTGGAGAAGAAGTGCCCTGGTGTTGTCTCTTGTGCTGATATCCTCGCATTAGTCGCCCGTGATGCAGTCTTACAGGTGACAATAATATTTTTCTTTTCCTAGCTTCTTCAATAAACCGTTCGCGCACATAAAAATTATGTTGACGATATAAATATATTTTCTTCTTCCAGATTTATGGACCATTTTGGCCAGTGCCCTTAGGACGAAGAGATGGAAGAGTATCAATCGCGACTGAAGCCTTAACCAATCTACCACCCCCCTTTGCCAATTTTGCTCAGCTCAGATCATCATTTAGCTCAAAAGGCTTGAATGTTAAAGACCTTGTAGTTTTATCAGGTAAATAATTTGAACATCATTTCAATAATAGCATGTTACAACATTAAAGACTTCAGAAGATTGACAATTTACATAATTTTCTTTGAAGGTGCACATACTATAGGTGTGTCTCATTGCACTTCTTTCTCGAACCGATTGTACAATTTCACTGGGAGAGGTGATAGTGACCCAAGTAGGGATCCTAACTATGTCGTGCAATTGAAGAAGAAATGCAAGCCAGGAGATTTGACTACAATTGTTGAGATGGACCCTGGAAGCAGTAAGACATTTGATACTGGTTATTATACTATGGTGAAGAAAAGAAGAGGCTTATTCCAGTCCGATGCAGCCCTTCTCAGTGACGAGCAAACAAATGCTTACGTTCAACTTCAGGCAACCTCTAAAAAATCCAGCTTCTTCAAAGATTTTGCCGATTCAATGGTGAAGATGGGGAAGATTGGGGTCCTTACAGGCACAGCAGGAGAAATCAGGAAGCAGTGTTCCTTTGTAAACTAATCATAATATGCATTGCTCTGTTTGTGTTGATTTTTATTCCTTTATGTTGTTGAAAATTTTTATATAAAGATTGTCAAGTGAACATTGATGTGTTTTTGAAACAGTAATAAATCAAGTGCTTTCTTCTTGTTAAAATCCAATGGGTTAATGCTCATTCGGCCCAAACTATGATTCAATAATTATTAACTAGCCTAATTATGTAATCCAAGCTAAGGCCCAAATTCTAGAGATTTCAAGAATAAAAATCTATAGATTATTATCTAAGATAATTCAAGAAAAATCTAGGAATGAAAGATCCTAAATTTTTCCACTAGAATATCTAGTTGACTTTTAGGAAAAATCTAGAATACTTTATAGAAATATCTTGTATCTAGAATTCTCCATGGAGGACTATAAATATGAGCTCTTCCGCTATTTGTACCCAAGCCAAAAATCAATAACAACCATTTTCCTTCAAAGTCAAGCTCTTTTCTAAATTCTCTAATCAATTCTCCATTCTTCAAAGCCAATTCTATCAACTACTACAATCTCCTCCTTCCAAAACCAACAAGTGGTATCAGAGCTTGGTTGGGTCTCCAACTGGGCGAATACAAGCTTCCGCTAGACACAAAAATTCAAGTCCTCCTACAACCTCAAACTTATAGTATGGCCACACTACTAAACAACAACCAAATTCCAATCCCTGTCTTTTTAGGGGAAAACTATAACTATTGGGCCATCAAGATGAAGACATACTTCTTGTTCCAAGGCCTATGGGATATTATTGATAAGGGATATACTATCCCTGAAAATATATCCACCTTCTCTCCAACGGAGAAAGAAAAATTAAACAAGGAGATGGAGAAGGATAGTTTGGCTCTCTACATATTACATATGGCCATGGCAGACTCACTATTTCCAAGGATCAGGGGTACTACAACAACCGAGGATGCTTGGGATACTCTGAAGGAAGAATATCAAGGAACTGACAAAGTACATAATGTCAAACTTCAAACTCTAAGAAGAGGGTTAGAGAATATGAAGATGAAAGATTCTAAGACCGACAAAGATTATTACTCTCGACTAAGAGATGTAGTTAATCAATTGAGAGCCTATGGTGAAGATATTGCTGGCAAAAGAGTTGTAGAAAAAATACTTATTACTCTTCCCACTAAATATGATCCAATTGTAACTACTACAGAAGAAACTAAAGATATAGTGAAGATATATGTGATAGAGTTAATAGGCTCTCTTGAAGCTTATGAGAAAAGACTGAGTATGCATGAAAATAATCCATGGAAAACATATTTTAGTCTAAACTCAACATAATGTCTCAGAATTCTAGAAATGGGGGGAAAATATCTGGAGAAAATTCTAGAAATAGAAACAATGGTGGAAATAATGAGCAAACAAAGGGCAAATATCTACCATGTGGTAAATGCAAAAAAACCAACCATCCAGAAACGGAATGTTGGTACCGTGATAAACCATGTAAAAGTTGTGGGAGATTCGAGCACCAGGAGAAAGATTGCCGCTCCAAGCAAAAATATCATGCTAATTTCTCTGAAGAAAAAGAGAATGAAGATTTTTTGTTCTACGCGTGCCACGCTGCATCAGAAGTGAAGAACGAGACTTGGTACTTAGGCAACGGTTGCAGCAATCATATGACTGGTAATGAGAAGATCTTTCAAAACATTGACAAATCAGTAAATCCCAAGTCAAGCTTGGAAATGGAGAACTGGCAGAAGCCGAAGGCAAAGGTACAATTGCAGTCAACACCAAGAAAGGTACGCGATTCATCCACGATGTACTGCTAGTTCCTAAACTTGACACTAATCTCTTGAGCGTGGGTCAAATGGTGGAAAAAGTATATGCTCTACTCTTCAAATGAGACTCATGCATAATATATGACAACAAAAATAAAAATCTAGAAATAGCTGTAGTAAAAATGCAGCAACAAATGAACTTTCCTATTTGCTGGCAGTACGTAGAAGCAGCACTCAAGGCTATGGCACCGGAGGTTCGGGCACTTCAACTTCCACGGACTGAAGATCTTCCATCAAAAGAATATGATGAAAGATTTTCAGCCATCTAGCTGCAAGATAATATGTGTGAGAGATTCTTGGAAGGCAAACAACATCGGAAGCCATTCCCTTCAGGCAAGGCATGGAGAGCCAAACAAATCTTAGAACTGGTACACACAGATGTATGCGGACTAATAAGGACTCCAACCGTTGAGAAAAATAGGTACTTTATCCTCTTCATTGATGACTATACAAGAATGTCATGGGTTTACTTTATGAAAGAAAGATCAGAAGTCTTCAATATCTTCAAGAAATTCAAGAATCTGGTCAAGAACCAAAGTGGTCGGCGAATCAAAGTTCTAAGGAGTGATAGAGGAAAAGAATACACTTCCAAGGAGTTCAACAAATTCTATAAAGATGAAGGGGTCGAACATCAGTTGACCGTCGGTTAAGCTCCAGAGCAGAATGGCATGTCAGAAAGGAAGAACAGGACAGTGATGGAGATGACAAGGACAACGCTGGCAGAGAAAGGCACGCCAATGGAGTTCTGGGTAGAAGCCATGTACACCATAGTCTATCTACTCAACCGATGTCCTACCAAGACGGTGCAAAATAAAACTCCAATTGAAGCATCGAGTGGAAGGAAGCTGTCAACACAACATCTAAGAGTTTTCGAAAGCATTTGCTACATGCATATTCCGAAAAAGAAAAGACATAAACTAGAGGAGAAGACAGATAAAGGCATATTCGTCGGCTACAGCTCTCAATCTAAGGATATCGAATTTACAACCTTAAAACCAAGAAGCTAATCGTCAGCCACGATGTCGAGTTCGATGAAAATGCAACATGGAACTGGGAGGAAGAAAAAGTTGAAAAGCAAAATATCATGGTACCAAGACTACAGAGCTCTACTGAGGTTCATGAAGAAAAAGAAGCAGAAGGATCACAGACTCCACGAACAACTTCACAATCGTCAAGCCCGAGGACACCATCATCATCATCCTCAAGTGAAGAAGAATCATCTCCAGACTCGCCACCTAAAAAAATAAGACCACTCAATGAGATCTACGAGACATGCAATTTTGTGACTATGGAGCCAGACAGCTTTGAAGTTGCCATAAAACAAAAAGAATGGGTAAAAGCCAAGGAGGAAGAAATCAAGATGATCGAGAAGAATGAAACATGGGAATTGGTGAATCTACCAAGCAACAAAGAAGTCATCGAAGTTAAGTGGGTCTACAAGACAAAGCTTAACCTAGATGGCTCAATTCAAAAGCATAAAGCAAGATTGGTCGCTAAAGGTTATTCACAACTACGAGGAATTGACTACAATGAGACTTTTGCTCCAGTCGCTCGCTTGGACACTATAAGGGCTCTCATTGCATTAGCAGCCCAAAAGACATGGAAAATCTATCAACTAGATGTCAAGTCAGCCTTCCTTAATGGCTACCTTGAAGAAGAAATATACGTAGAACAACCTCAAGGGTTCATGGCAAAAGGACAAGAAGACAAAGTTCTGAGACTAAAAAAGGTGCTCTATGGATTAAAGCAAGCTCCGCGAGCGTGGTATAATCGAATCGACAACTACTTCATCAGTCAAGGATTCAGAAGAAGTAAAAGTGATCCAACACTCTACATCAAGACCCAAGGTAACGACAATAGACTCATTGTTTCTCTATACGTCAATGATCTTATCTACATAGGAAACAATGAAGAAATGATCAAGGAGTTCAAAAAAGATATGATGAAGACTTTTGAGATGATTGACCTTGGGTTAATACACTACTTTCTTGGCATTGAGGTAAGTCAAGAAGAAATATGAATATTTATCTCACAAAGGAAGTACACAGAGACTTTATTGAAGAAGTTCAAGATGCATGATTGCAAGTTTGTTGCTACTCCTTTAGTCACTAATGAAAAGCTCAGTAAAGAAGACAACACATTAAAGGCAGACGTGTCAGCATACAAAAGTCTCATTGGGAGCCTTCTATATCTAACAGCTACAAGACTAGACATCATTTACACGACAAGTCTATTATCAAGGTTCATGCAAAGCCCAAGCCAAGTCCATTATGGAGCTGCAAAGAGAATATTAAGATATTTGTAGGGTACAAAGGACTATGGGATATGGTACGAACCTAAGAACGACTCAAGACTGATCGGCTACACTGACAGTGACTGGGCTGGATCAATTGATGATATGAAAAGTACTTCAGGCTACACATTCTCACTTGGCTCAAGTTTATTCTCATGGTCATCTAAAAAGCAAGACTGTGTGGCACAATCTTCGGCAGAGGCAGAGTATGTCGCAGCAGCATTAACGACAAGTCAAGCTATATGGTTAAGGCGTATTCTCGGAGACATGGGGGAACATCAAGAAAGATCAACAGAGATCTACTGTGATAACAAGTCTACAATAGCAATGGCGAAGAATCCTGTTTACCATAGCAGAACAAAACACATTGCTATCAAGTACCATTTTCTACGGGAGGCAACAAACGAATGACTAATTGAACTCAAGTACATCAAGACAGAGGAGCAACTTGCAGATATTTTCGCGAAGGCACTTCCACGACCAAAGTTCGAGATACAAAGAGGAATGCTTAGAGTTACACAAATGAGCATTAAGGGGGAGTGTTAAAATCCCATGGGTTAATGCTCATTTGGCCAAACTATGACTCAATAATTATTGACTAGCCCAATAATGTGATCCAAGTTAAGGCCCAAATTCTAGAGATTTCAAGAATACAAATCTATAGATTATTATCTAAGATAATTCAAGAAAAATCTAGGAATAAAGGATTCCAGATTTTTCCACTAGAATATCTAGTTGACTTTTAGAAAAAATCTAGAATACTTTATAGCAATATCTTGTATCTAGAATTCTCCATGGAAGGCTATAAATATGAGCTCCTCCACCATTTGTACCCAAGCCAAAAATCAATAACAACCATTTTCCTTCAAAGCCAAGCTCTTCTCTAAATTCTCTAATCAATTCTCCATTCTTCAAAGTCAATTCTATCAACTACTACAATCTCCTCCCAAAACCAACACTTTTGTACCTCATCTTGCCAAGCAGATCACTTCCAAGCAAAATAAAAACTTAGAAGTTAAAAATAGTTAAGGAAGAATTAACCAATATGACTTTCCTATTCAACACTACTTTAGAATTGTAAATCTTTAATTAGAGAGCACAAGGAAAAACATAAATTATTTTGCAAAGTATAATTTATATTTCTCATAAAAATAAACTTACAAAGACAGATTGGTGCCTTTTATAATTAGAGACTTATTTTTACTCTTAATATTTCTTCATGTCACTCACGTTTTTCACTTGCCAAAACACTATGAAACAATGCTTATTTATACTACAAGTTAGAGTAGTTATGTGTTTTTGTCCTTCTTCTAGTCATTTTCCTAAAACTAGTATAATTGCAAAGTATGGTTATGAGTAGTGTGATTTGGATCAGGGAAGTTGGGTTGCTTAAAGAGTCCTACTAGGTTCACATTTAGACATTTGAATTTAAGGCATTATCCATTTAATGGAATGTTTGTCTTAATGGTCAAATTATCTCCAACTTAGGCTCCATTTGTTTGCTGTAAAATATTTTTTTGGAAAATATTTTTTTAATTTTTCGGTGTTTGATAACATTGAAAAATTGGTCAACTGAAAAATATTTTTCAATAAAAAATTATGGCTACTTTTTTCTAATTTTCTGGTGTTTGGTAACACCAAAAAATTGGTAAACTGAAAAATATTTTTCCGTCAAATATTATGGTTAGTACAAAATTTGAAAAAAATATTTTCATGTCCTTTAAGAAAAGAAAATATTTTCCGGAACTCAAACACTATAAAATATTTTTTAGTATTCTATTTTTCAATAAAATATTTTTTCCTAACAAGCTATTTTACAGCAAACAAACAAAACCCAGGAAACTATTTTATTTTACAGCAAACAAACAGAACCTTGGGATAAGGTTTCGGCTATCCCCATTCCCATAGAAAGATTAAGGCGTGTGACTCATAAGGATAATGAAGGAGGAGATTTTGTGATAATATAAGAGTTTTATTGACTATAGAATTATCTCTGGGTAAAATATTTAAAAGGTCATTAAATTATATTGTTAATTCTATACCATCCAATTTTTATTGGCTCTAAAAGGGTCATTAATTTTTTTTAAATAGTTTTATTCAAGTCATTCTGTCAATTAGTTAAAAAAATTAACAGATAGAGATTAAAATTTAGAGTAAACGACTTAACACTCCCGTTATTTTGCCAAAAGTGTATAATATTCTCTTGTATTTTAAAACGTAGTTGATTATGCCCCCTCCCCCCACTGTTTTATAAAAGTAGCTGAATATCCCCCCTATATTTTAACACATAACTAATTACCCTTATGTGTTTTATAAAAGTAGATGAATACCCCCATGTGTTTTAAAAAAATGTAGTTGAATACTTACTATTAAAATGAACGATTTTTCTAATGCAAGCTGGTATTCAACTATGCTTTTAAAAATACGGGAGGATATTTAGGTATATTTTTAAAATATAGAGGGTTAATCAGCTACGTGTTAAAACACATGGGGGCATTTAGCTATTTTTATAAAACACAAGAAAATAATCAGTTACGTTTTAAAATACAAGGGTATTGTGCACTTTGACAAAATACAAGAAGGTGTGAAGTCGTTTACTCTAAAATTTAAATAGTTAAAATCAAAAGAAATTAATTTTTGTTTTCCTCAATGTTTTTATTCTTTTTCTTTTTTCTGGTTCTTTTCGCAGTTTCTTTTTATGTTTATTTTCTCTTCTTATTTGTTTCCTATTTCTTTTTCCCAATCACCCGCTTCTCGCTCCCTCCCCTTCCTCAACATACCACCCTTCCATATCCATTCACCTTATCCCTTATTGGTTCTATTCTTCATCTTCATAAAATATCAGTTCTCTACTTACTATTTTATTGGTGACTGGACTATAAAGTTTATAGGCTTTTGACTCCCTGTTATAACCAACAAAATTATATTTTTTTATAACGATCATCTAGATTTTTCATTTTTGCTGCCCGTACTCAAGCATAGGTCACACAACGAAAAATATGTATGTTATTGACAGTTAGTTTCTAGCCACTCTATGCCTCTTGTGGAATCATACATTTTAAACTTTTAGTTGGACACCAATTCAACAATTAAGTTGAGCATGCCATTGCTTTTGTCCAAAAAGGTCGTGGAAAACCTTTCTCTTTTAACATAGTTCTTGTCATGGCGTGAATGGTGTAATTTTTCCTTTCTACAATGTCACTTTTTTGTGGGTTATATGATGTTGTAAATGACTGCTTAATACTCTGATCTCTACAGTAGTCTCATCAAGAATCATTTGACGTGTATTTTTCACCTCTATCAGATTTAAGAATTCTTATCTTGTGACCACTATCTATCTCAATGAATGCTTTAAAACTTTTAAAATTAGAAAAAAGGAATTAATTTCTCTTTTATTAAAGACACCTATAGTTTTTCACTGATTTTTCTTCTATAAAATAATTCATCAATAAATGAAATGAAATACTGGTTACCTTCAAGAGAAGACGTCGCTAAAGGGCCAAAAATATCCATATGTACCAGTGTTGTGAAATATAGGCTCTCCAAGATTTTTCACTGTGAAAAATATTTCATTTTTGCTTACCAAGAGTACTGTAGGCAGAAAACTTCCAGAGGGAATCCAAACTCCTTGCTGCTATGCCGGCCGGGCAGTTCCTTGCCTATCAAGCGGCTTTATACTAGTTTAATATCCTTCACATAGCAATTTTGGTTTTTCAATAGATAACAACCCTTTTTACTATTGTGCTGGACAAGAGCTTGGACCACCAAAGGTTAGATGCCTAAGTCGAAAATGCCACTGTTTTTACTCATTCTTTACCAACTCCTTCAAAATAACTTTTTTTTTTTTTTTTTTGTTACAAAGGAGGCTGGAGCCGTGGTTTAAAAAGACACAAACCTCGGAGATGTCTCACCCCGCTTGTCGTAATCCAATAGAGGATGGAGTCTGTCCGGAGGGTGGTCAAGCGTTTGAATTCCCAAAGTTTGTTGCAAACCAAAATTGGTTAACCAATCCGCACATTTGTTCGCTTCCCGAAACACATGTTTCACCTGGTAGTTATTATTGCTTCTAAGTATCTCCTGACAATCCTCCAGGTCCGGTCTCAACGGACTAAGGATATCGATTTTCATATTGGGTTCATAATACATATTAGAAATATATTATGTAACACTTTATTTTTATAAATTTTAATTTTACCATTTCCTTCCTACACATTTATTAGGTCCTTGCCCCAGAACCAAAATACCCCACATCATGTTGATTTTTGAATTTTTCTTGTGCAAAATGAGATTTGAATAAAATTGGATTACTCATCATGATCAGAATTATTGTTTCACCATCCTGAAGCATAATGACCAAATATATGAACGTTATAATTAACATGAGATATTTTCTATTTCCACGCCCATGACCTTATCTTCATCTTACCTCTTTATTCACAAAAATCTTTCTATTCTCTTGTTGTTTTACGCTATAGAAATTTTCTCTACTTCAACCTCTTCTTCGATTATTATTGCCAGGTTCATTACTTGGAGAATCACTAGCTTTTAAGTACTTCTTGTCTTGTACGTTGAGCTTTGATTCAAAACTTTATTTGATCATACCATAATTTGAAGTCTTTTGTTTACATTGTTCATGCACTTGGAGTATTTCCATCAATTCTTCTATGGTGAGTTGATCAAAATTTGTTGATTATTAAATTATGACCACTACATGCTTGAAATTCTTTGTGAGGGATCGAAATATTTTCATTATCACTCTAATATCTTCAATATTTTCTTTATTTCTTTTTAATTGATTAATAATTAAAAGCAAGTGAGAAAAATAATCAGGATTAGATTCACTTTCTCAGATGTGAGTATCTTCAAACTCACCTTCAGGTGTTTGAATTTTAGCACGATCTACTCCTATGAATAGAGTGGCAAGTTTATCCCATGCTTTTCCACTCTCATAGTGGTGATATTAAGGCTCTGCCCTTCTTTGCTTGATTTTGCTAAAAAAATATTCTTGGATATGGATTCATCAACACCTTGGTAAAGCAAAATAATACTTTTTTTTAACATTTCTTTCTTATTCCAAAAAAAAAAGAGGTTTTTTACTCCGTGGTAAAAGTTGCTCAAATTCTACAGTGGGTTCTACAAACCCTTTCGTTATAATCTCCTGAAGATCTTAGAACCAAAAGAGAGGTTTCATTTGAATGCTCTAATTGTCATAATTTTCTCTAGAGTTTTGGAAGTTATGGGTATACAAGATTGTTCACAATAGTAGAAAAATGTTGAGAAATGATTCACGCACTTGGCTTGCTAATAAAGTGTGGCTATGATGCCATTATGTTGGACACTATTTTGGATATGTGAATCCTTAGTAAAAAATCATTAAGTACACAATATATTTTTCTAAGTATAATTTATATTTCTGACAAAAATAAACTTTTAAAGATTGACTACTGTCATTTATAATTAAACACTCTTTCTTTGAGACAAGGGCGTGATAGAACCAACTCTCATCTACTATATATTACAAGTATGCTTTTAATGATTAAAGCCATTTTTCAATAAACTTGTTGCAAATTTGTATGTCAACAACAATAACCTAAACGTGCCATGGTAGATGGTTTAACTATCATGCACTAATTCCAAACCAGATCATGAATTTTTTTATTTATTTTTATTTTTTTATCGAAATGGAAATAGGAAATCATGACGTTGAGCCCATTACACCAAGCATTTCTCAGCACTACTCTAGCATTTGAAATACACAAGGTGATAGTTACAGGTTTAACTACTACTTTATCAACATATTACATCTAATAAATAGATTTAAGATGTTCAAATTTATAGTGATAGTAACAAAAAATTTAAGTAATTATGAGCCGAATAATTATAAATATTATACACAACAAATATGAGATAGTGCTATTATATATATTCTACATAATTGAATAATAAGTTTGCTCACACAAGGATCTCAAATATTCAATGATAAAAAAACCTGAGATATACTTGTCGCCAGTGCGCTCGTGGCCAAGAACCTGTCAAAAAGCAACTTGGATTTGTAAACCAGGTCAATCATCGATCAATCATATCCAAATTTTATTTTTTTATTTTGTCAAGAATCATATCCAAATGAGGGAAAGAATGTTAAGATGCAATTAAGGCTTTGATCCATTGATAAAGTTACTCGTTATATGTGAAAGATTGTGAACTCAAATTTCATTACTTAAATTATATAAGCTTAGACTTCCTCTTAATAAATAAAATAAAATAAATGTTAAGACGCCCTGAACTAACACGTATGGGCCCCCAACATGCGAGGTCAACTTCAACTGAGTCTAATTTTTATTGCTTTATTTCGAGTATCTCTTCGGCACGTAATGTACACTTGTTTCTTTATTCAAGTGTTTTATTCAACATGTAGGTGGCGAACAACTTCGATTATGATAATTATGTTGTATCGACTTCAAGTTGTTTTCAAGTATATATACTTAATGTGGTTTCAGAAAAGGTATTTCACACTTAGTCCCTATTATTTATGCTTTTTTAAAGTTGGTGATTAATGTTTAAAAAAAATTATATTAGTCTCTAATATTTACAAAGTGATTCAAAATGGTCTTTATTATTTAAAATTAGTCAATTTAATCTCTATTATTTCCCATAAAATTTAATTTAGTCCCCAAATACGAGTCACATATAGGGACTGAATTGAATTTTTTTTTAAAATAATAGAGACTAAACTGAATTTTTTTTAAAATAATAAGAACCAAATTGGCTATGTTTGAATAATAGAGATCATTTTGAATAACTTTTATAAATATTAGAGGCCACTATAAATCTTTTGACACATTAGGAATTACATTAAAAATATATGTAAACAACACGAACTAAGTGTGAAATTTACCCTTTCAGAAAACAATTTATCATTGGGGCCAAAAAAAAAAAAGTAATCACCCAAACAATGGGAGTCTTAACTGGGGGTCTTAACTATAATTCCATTATTACCATCGTTGTTTTTTTTTTTTTTTTTTTTTTTTTTTTTTTTGTTTTCCGAGGACAAATGCTAAATTTTAAAAATTTACGGTATATTCTGGCGAACTAACTTTTCTAGTAAAAGTTTATAGGTGCTTTGTTCCACAATGCCAATATGGTTTGTTAACTGTTACAATTAAGGGCGAATTCAGAAACAAAAAACAAATTCAATGAGAGCTAAAACGCATCGAGTATATATATATATATATATATACTATATGTTTTTTTAGTTGAGACTAATTAGTCTTTTTCACTAATAATACATAGATGTTTAATTTTTTTTTTGTAAAATACTTAAAATTTTAAATGTCTTCTCAAGTCAGTACGGACTAATTAGTCTTTTTAACTCACAATACATAGATATTTAATTTTTTTTTAAAAATACATGAATTTTTTACTGTAAATCCACAAGTGGTTAAAATATACAATTGTCCACATAACAAAAGAGTTATAAACTTTGAGATCACGATATAAAATCCTATGTTACTCTACCTAACACGAATTAATTTTAGGATCGAACTTCAAAATTCTTAACATTAACTATGCTATTTTTAAATTTTTTTGCAAGACTGCCACTCTTTGGTCCATTATATCATTGAAAATAATAAGTAAATAAAATAAACCCTTATAAAAGCTTAAATTTTTAAATGAGAAGGTCAATTAATAGGGCATTGGAGCTCATTTTCAAGATTGTTGGTTCAAATCTCTCCTTTCACTCCACTACTCATTTAAAAGAATATAAAAGACTGAATATAGCATGAGCGCAAGTGACCATGTTGAAGACAATAAGTAAATGAAAATAAATATTTTCTCTAATAACTTAAACTTTTCAATGATGTGGTAATTTTACTGATATATCTTGAAGATAATAGAAGAGAGAACAGTGGCATTAAAATTAAGGTTTTCATATTGACAAAATAAAATAATAATAATAAAATAAAATAAAATTTAAGTTTCAAATAGCAAGAGGATTGCCATTCAACTCTTTTGTTTCAATGATTGCAATGCACATCAACATGTATTTTATAGTCCTGAACTGTTCAAAAAATTATGATCCAACTGGAGTCGTGAAATGTTCAAAGGATTATGATCACTATTTAAAGGACTGTCGTGTGCCCTATAGTTTCAGACACACAATCACAATTCAATCAGTTTAAACCTCATGGCATTTTCAAAGCTTATCCCATTTTTCTTTCTTCAACTAGTTTTGGTACTTTTCGTCTTGGAGCTTGCTAATGCTCAAGGCTTGAAACTAGGGTTCTATAAGAACTGTTGTCCACAGTTGGAAACTATCGTCAAACAGACAACATATCGGTTCATTTCTCAAGCACCAACTCTAGCTGCTGCATTACTGAGAATGCATTTTCATGATTGTTTTGTTAGGGTAAGCCCATACAATTACGTCATTGTGTCAACATCAGTAGTAAAATGGTAAAATATTTTGGACTTGGCAAATATTGAGAGATAGCGAAATTGGAAATAAATATGCTCATAATGTTATTTGATGTTATGACGTTATGAATCATAATGCTATATAACTTTATGAGTCATATTTAAGAGTTGTAAAATTGTTAATATGGTTATGATAAAATTATAAAATAACATAAATAATTTATAATTGTTGAATCTTATTCATAACCATGTTCCTCTAATGGTTTGAATTACAGGGATGTGATGGTTCGGTGCTCCTGAACTCCACAAGGAACTGTTGGGAATCGTGCATGGTATTTTAAATTTTATAATTAAATAAACGCAGCGGAAACAAATAATATTCATGCATCACGTTCATGGCTAATTACGTAGATTACATACATGTATAATAATCAACTATTAATTACGCATTAGAAGATTTCATAATTACCTTTCCATGATGACGAATCTAAAAGCTCCCCAATTCTGAAGCCTCCGAAAGTATCCACACAGAATCTGCACCCTCAATTGGATTTCACCCCCATTAGGTTTTCTAGAGAAATCCTATATATTATTCTGACTATGATTTTTGTGCTAGCTAAACCTGTGTTAGAATATTACATTATATAGGAAACATACATAACCTAGGGCCACACATGGGCCAGTCTTAAATAGACCAATCTTGGACTCATAATAATCAGATCAATATCAAATTACTACGAGCCCAGTTAAATTAATATTAGGACGATCCTAAAATTAATTTAATCTTTTCTCTAATCCAATTAATCTGCAAATTCTATTTGTGTGTAACCTCTTGGGTTCATAATTAATTAGCAGCGAAATAATATTAATCCAATTATATTTAATTAGAACTCTTCTAATTTAATTCTCGCAAGTCGTTAGTGATACATAGCAGTATATCACGATTACCCAACTAATGATGAAGTGTAATTTCTATGAACCCTTAGTAACAATCATGCAATCAATTCCTTCTGTCTAAATTATCCCGATTGAGCCAGAGTCATGGATAGGGTCGTCAAACTCTATTACTCAGTCATATGTCCAAATCTATTTAATCAGTAACTTATGAATAATACGTGGAACAACTTTCACTATTCTACCTCGGTCAAGGATTTCTAGTTACTCAATTAATAGATCGTATAGGATCCCTAATTGACAGATTCCGTATCTATACACACCTATCTCTATGTCGGAATAGATCGTAACCGCTGAGTACATTACTTGATGAGGACTAGCTTTATTGTACCAGCAAATCACGTTACCCCTAACACAAGATAACCGTGGTGTCTCAAGTCTAAGGACTTAATTGCACCATTACACTGTACAACGAATTATTGACTATTCTATGTAATTCGTTGTACTAGCGGTCATGTCCAGTCACTTGTTCTCAACAAGCACTTATACATCTACCCTTACGATATGAGACCAATCGCCCAAATCAATATCTCATATTATTTGGATGGTAGACTGTATCCGATCTTTCCGGATAAATCAACGCCTAATTAATTTATCCTACGATCGGGGACAATTTTAAAATATATTTATGAATATAGATTCTGTCACTCATATCCTTACTCTTAAGGATATAATCTATAAATATTATTCTATCGACTTTTATTTAAATAGTTAATCGCATTAATGATTTTTAAATAAACTGCTCATATTAAATAAACAATATAATTATTATGTCATAAAATTGGCATTTAGGGCATATAATCCAACAATCCCCCACTTGCACTAAATTCAATTACCCTGGTATCTCATACCTATCTTCTCAAGATGGTAATCTAATGACTGCTGAATAATTGCCTTAGTCAGTGGACTAGTACCGCCAACTGTTGACGTTATTTACTGCATAGTATCATCCTTTCCACAATCTCTGATGTGGTAATGCCTCTTTAGCACGTTTGGATCTCTAGTGAGACCTAGGTTCCTTAGCTTGCGCTACAACTCCATTATCGTCATAGCACTACCCGTTGACTTAATGGAAAGAACCATCCTGAGTTCAGTTACGAACTACTAGATCCAAATCGCTTCTTCTTGTTACATCTGATGCAACAATACACTCAACCTCTGGAATTTGCAATTGTACCAATATTTGAAACATTTCCAAATTGCTCTTCCATTACAGGTGAGTATGAACCCATATGTGGATTTCTAATAATCCACTTCAGACTCTCAGCCTAAATTCATAAACCTTTAAGTTTTACCTTCTCCATATATCAAGAATATTTCTTCAGTGCTTCTCAAGCGCTTAAGAATGTTCTTGATTGCTTTCCAGTATTCCTAACCTGGATTAGACAGACATCTGCTCATAACACTTATAGCATTTATGTTATCTGTCTTTGTACATAACATAACGTATATAAGATTCTCAATTGCTGCAGCACTTTGAACCTTATGCGTTGAGTCTCTCTCTCTTAGCAGTATTAGGACTCATAGCCCTAGAGAGATAAATGTCATGTTTTAAAAGAGAACAATCCTTTTTTAAAAACTATGTGTATGTTAAACACCTTTAACACCTTTTTGGGAAAAACCCATTAATCATTTTGATCTATCACTATAGGTCAACTTCCAAGGATTTAAGAGGATTATCCAAAAATTTACTTGGAGAAATTATTTGAATAACTAGACATACTTGTGTAGTCAAGATTCATATTCATTCTCAATGAAGTCAATCGAATGTTCTAGATTCTTTAGGCTTGGTTAAGTCCATAAATGGATCCTTTTTAGTCTGTACTTTTTGTGACTTATCACTGGTCTCAAAACATTTTGACAATCCCATGTCAATGTCTTTATTAATGAAGTCATTATGAAATGTCATTTTGACATCCAACTACCATATCTCATAATAGTAGTATGCAACTATGGCCAACAAATCATAATGAATTTTAACAGTTGGCGAAAAGATTTCCTCATAGTCAACTCCTTGTCTATGACTATAATCTTTCATCATTTGTTTTAAAGGTCTCTACCTTTATCCATTCAAGATCTTATGACCTCAAGCCATTTAAGCTTAAGTCAAACACAACTATTCATAGCTGACAAAAATCATCAACATGATTATTGTCATCTTTCTAATCTGGAAAAACTGTGAAATAATTTGGTTGTTCTTGGTTTAGGTTATCTAGGATCAAATCCTAGATTCGACTTGGGTTAGCTGGTTGCTTAGTGACTCCCATTGAGTCATACTTTTCTTCTCACACTATCTTCTTAGATGAACCATTCTTCCAAGAAAAAGTTATACTTGCTTACAAACTCTCTAGTCAGCAAGGGAATAAAAGTTATATCCCAACGAATCCTTGGAATAACCAATTAACCTTGTCCAATCTCATTTCCAATTTATCAATCTTAAGCCTTTAATTGAAAGTAGGATAACCCTCATTCTTAACACCTTAAGACTAGGTATCCTTTTATCTCATATCCTATATGAAGTACTTAAGATTAATTTTGGAAGTGAACTTATCCAAGAGATGGACTGCTATAAGGAGAATGTAGCCTTACAGGCTAAGTTACAATTCAACATAGTTTATCAATTACAGACCATGTCCAACAAGGTCCAACCTATTCTCTCCAATACTTCATCAAGCATTGGAATACCAGAATGAGTTAATAAAGTAACTATGTTATTTTTCTTTGGGATACTATTTAGAAATTGAAGCTAAGAATTCTCCATGATCTCATCATTGAAACTTACTTCTCATTTCTAGTTTGATTTACTACTTTAGCTCTAAATTCCTTGAACACTTCCAAAGATTCAGATTTATACTTATGACAATCATATGTAAGGTAGCTAAATCCTTATTGGGCTATTTCGCCAAATGACCCATATACATCTCTATGTATAAAACCCTAAATATTTGTGGTCCTTTGACTTTGTCCTACAAAGGGTGATTTGATCATTTTTAAGACCACAAAATTCACGTGTTGGGAATGTCCCGGGGCCTCAAAGGCTTATCAGTCATTTATTCACCATTTGAGTGATTCTTGTTTCTTCTCTATGACCTAATCGTAAGTGCCACGATAATTTAGAGCTATTAGTATCTCTAAATCTCTCATATTACTCGTTTATCTTGTCATTATCCACATAAGACTTTATTCATTAATTTATTAGTGTCATCTCATTTATTTCCAAAATAAATGAAACACTTGAATAACAATTATTCTAAAATTAATGAACACCCAAATGGGTAAACGAGAAGATGAGATACATATATAGGGGACATCCATTTTTCTTCAAACTCTTTGAAGTCCTTTTGGATTTTTCTTTATTAGTAGTTCTCCTTTATTGCAGTGGAAACAATTTTCTTTTACCAATCAAGTTTCAACTTTCCAGATCTACCCTTGATATATGACTCTCATATCCAAGGATTGTGTCAAATATATTCACATGGAAAAATCCATTATGAATGACAAGAGAGAATTAAGAATTGACTCTAAGGATTAGATTTGTTTGCATATGATAAACCATGAATAAACTCATGGATACAAGACATTCATCCTGAGAACACATGCTTCTCAAATCGATTCCTCCAGTTATTCTTTAGAACAATTTCTAGATATCTCATATCTACCACTAGATATCTCATATCTAGTTGTCTTATATTGCTTACTTCACAACTCTTGTAAGTAATTAATGATGGATACATTATCCATGCTCTCTTGCTTGACAACTTATTTTGGGCATCTAGAACATGTATGACTTTCTCATATTTGAGAACGATTCTTAAAACATTAAGCTAGTCATCGAAGTTTTTGGTCTAGTCAAAATAGAAGGTTGGGTTCACATCCGATATTATATATATGCAGTATTTTCTAAGGATGTTAGATAATTATATTATTAACCATTTGATTTGGGTCTTTAAATCAAACAGTAACCCCCACTAAAATTTTTGAATCCCACACTTCCCTAGTGAAAAACGAAAAACAATAAGGTATTTTTCTTAGTAGAATTGGGGGCCCATTCATTTTAACCTACCTCACATTTTAGATTTTTGATGAAGTTAAACAAATAGGAGAATAATCTCTTATTCAATGTATCTCATACAAATTCCAATTGTTCTTGCCTTCAATCCTTTCGACCTCACATTATAGATTTTTGGTCTCCAAGGTTATTTAAGTTAAACCCATTATCCTGAAATTTTGGATCAATGCAATACCGACACCTCACATGATAGATTTTTGGTTGCCAGTAAGAATCCAAATTTTCCACATCTCATGCTTATATAGATTTAGTTCATATGTTGATACAGATAAATAATCCCTATGTGTCCATAGCCAGCTACTTACTTGCCCAACACACAAACCAATCTACGATAACGGAAGGCAATGATATAATCTTCTCAAGACTACACCATTATTAATTTAATATTTAGTTTGGGAAGGTTTGCTGGTCTTTAGTTTAGGTCTCACTTTGCACATGCTTCTAATTTTCAATTTATCGCATAAATAAAATAGAAACATACATGCATTCATCATATTTTTATCGCATAAATAAATAAATAAATGCATAAAATAAATGGGATGATCATGGACTAGGAGCACTTATCAACCCGAGCCACCAGGTTGAATACCTAAATCAAATAAAGGGCCCACAAGATAGATTCATGGGCTGCTCCTCATCGGCTTCACAAAACTCCTTTCACGAACTGGGCCCACCAACTTTTGATGTCTTCATCTTGATCTTCCATTACATTTATGTACATAGATTCCTAATCTAATGGGGATACATAAATGGGAATAGGGTTTTACATCTTTAAAACGGGGATAAGAGACATGCAAGCCCCATTTCAAAATGTTACATAAAACCAAAAATGAGTAAATAAATAAATAATGACATTCATTCATTCATTCATTCAAACAAGACTAGTCTATGATCACCCACAAACATATCAAATAATAAAGAAAAGTAATACACGAATATAGAACAATTAGTCTCCTAATATAATCTCATTATATTAGATTTATCCAATTAATAAAGCCCTTTATTAATTTAGATCCTTAAATATCACATATTTAAATAAATATAATCTCATTACATTTATAGTAATTAATTAATTAATAATTAATTAATTAACTACAAGTATAGCATAATTAAATAAACTAATATAAACTCTTTATATTAGATTTTTCAATTTAATAAACTCTTTGTTAAATTTAATCTATTTAATAAACTCTTTAGTAAATTCACTCCATAAATATCTCATATTTACAAAATATAATATAATCAAATTATATTTAATAATTAATAAACTATTTATTAATTTAAAGTGTCAAAATATATTTTAGGCTTATTAAATTAATTTGTCAAATAAAATAATTGATCAATCTAGACTTAAGCATTAAAATAAGTCCAACCCATTTTAATTAAATCCAAGTCCAAAAACAACAGCCCAATTCAAATATTAAAATAGTCCACACTATTTTTGCTTTAAGTCCGAATTTACTTGGCCCAATTCAGACAATAAAGTATACCACACAAATTTATTCTAATCTGAACTAAATAGGCCCAAGTGAGCCCAACATCATATATATGCCCATTAGCCCAAATAAAATGAAAAGAAAAATAGATCAAAAGAATTTAACCCAAAAACCCATTGGGTTGGGTTCGGGTTCGGGTTCGGACTCTATGCGGTTCGGATTCGGATCCAGATCCGGACCCGAACCGGGTCTGAACCCTAAACGAAAAAACCTTCTTTTTTTTTTCTTTCTTTCCTTCTTCCCCAAGCAGCGCCGCCCCCCACCCCTCTTCCCTTTCCTCCGACAAAACAGCATCGCCGCTGCCACCATGGCAGCGGCATTGCTGCGGCTATTTGCAGCCACCGTGCGAGGTCTCCACCTCGCACTGGTGGCTGCTCCACCGTGAGCAGCCATGGTTGCTGCCACCATGGCAGCAGCCATGGCTGCTAGTCGTTCCTGCTGTCAAGGAGACAACAGCCGCACCGACCACAATAGTGGTCAACACAGCTGTCTCCGACAGCAGCAGCAACAGCGCGAGGGCTGCCTCACGGCCCTCGCGCTAGTGGCTAACTCGCAGAGCACCCTTGCTGCTCCATGTAATGGCTGAATTGCAGAGCGGCAAGGCTGCTCCACGTCCCATTTTTCACTGCCCGTAGGGCAGCCCAGCTGCCCCATGGGTGGTGGCTTATGCGGCAAACCTCCAATGCCGCTGGGGAAGACGAACAGGGAAAATGGGGCTTACTGTAATTTTCGAAAAACTATTTTTCAAAATTTTTTTTTTTTGCTGAACAAATCTAGAAATTAAAAACAGTCCCAAAACCAATTTTTGAACAGTTTTCGAAACAAATTTAAACACATGTAAAGACTTTTACATATTATAAAATCAGTTTTGTTTATTGTAAAGAAAATAGTTTTATAAAACAGTTTCTATAAAACTATTTCATACAAGATACAAATCAATTTCACAAAACAATTTTATGAAACCAATTTAAGGGCAGAACTTTAGGGATACTATTTAATCTAATTAAATTTATGGGCATAACATTAATAGATCTTCCATCTATTAAATTTCTCAATAGTTTTCAAAACAAAATTGACACTTTAATTGTGCTATACAATTATGTGCTAAAATCGAATAACCACGTAAAAGGCATGAATGGTGGCTCTAATACCACTGTTGGGAATCGTGCATAATATTTTAAATTTTATAATTAAATAAATGCAGTGGAAACAAATAATACTCATGCATCACGTTCATGGCTAATTACGTAGATTACATACATGCATAATAATCAACTATTAATTACACATTAGAAGATTTCAGGATTACCTTTCCATGATGATGAATCTAATGTAGAATCTGAAAGCTCCCCAATTGTGAAGTCTCCGAAAGTATCCACACAGAATCTGCACCCTCAATTAGATTTCACCCCCACTAGGTTTTCTAGAGAAATCCTATATATTATTCTGACTATGATTTTTGTGTTAGCTAAACCTGTGTCAGAATATTATATTATATAGGAAACATACAAAACTTAGGGCCACATATGGGTCAGTCTTAAATAAACCAGTCGTGGACTCATAATAATCAGATCAATATCAAATTACTACAAGTCCAGTTAAATTAATATTAGGATGATTCTAAAATTAATTTAATCTTTTCTCTAAGCCAATTAAGCTGCAAATTCTATTTGTGTGTGACCTCTCGGGTTCATAATTAATTGGCAGCGAAATAATATTAATCCAATTAATATTTAATTAGAACTCTTCTAATTTAATTCTCGCAAGTCATTAGTGATACCTAGCAGTATATCACGACTACCCAACTAATGATGAAGTGTAAATTCTACGAGCCCTTAGTAACAATCATGCAATCAATTCCTTCTGTTTAAATTATCCCGATTGAGCCAGAGTCATGGATAGGGTCGTCAAACTTTATTACTCAATCATATGTCCAAATCTATTTAATCAGTAACTTATGAATAATACGTGGAACAACTTCCACTATTCTACCTCGGTCAAGGATTTCTAGTTACTCGATTAATAGATCGCATAGGATCCCTAATTGACAGATTCCGTATCTATACACACCTATTTTCATGCCGAAATAGATCATAACCACTGAGTACATTATCCAATCCTTGATGAGGACTAGCTTTATTGCATCAGCAAATCACGTTACCCCTAACACAAGATAACCGTGGTGTCTCAAGTCTAAGAATTTAATTACACCATTACATTGTACTACGAATTATTGACCATTCCATGTAATTCGTTGTACTAGCGGTCATATCCAGTCACTTGTTCTCAACAAGCACTTATACATCTACCCTTACGATATGAGACCAATCGCCCAAATCAATATCTCATATTATTTGGATGGTAAACTGTAATCCGATCTTTCCGGATAAATCAACGCCCAATTAATTTATCCTACGATCGGGGACTATTTTAAAATATATTTATGAATATAGATTCTGTCACTCATATCCTTACTCTTAAGGATATAATATTTAAATATTATTCTAAGGACTTTTATTTAAATAGTTAATCGCATTAATGATATTTAAATAAACTTCCCATATTAAATAAACAATATAATTATTATGTCCTAAAATTGACATTTAGGGCATATAATCCAACAGGAACAACCAAGCTGAGAAAGACGCACTCTCTAACCTCAGTCTCAGAGGATTTCAAGTGATAGATGCTGTAAAATCGACAGTGGAGAAGAACTGTCCTGGTGTTGTCTCTTGTGCTGATATCCTTGCATTAGTCGCACGTGATGCAGTCTTACAGGTGACGAATAATTTTCTTTCCTCAGCTCTTTCAGTAAACTGCTCGCGCACATAAAAATTATGTTAATGATATAAATATGTTTTCATTCCAGATCCATGGACCATTTTGGCCAGTGCTATTAGGGCGAAGAGATGGAAGAGTATCAATCGCGTCTAAAGCCTTAACTAATCTACCACCCCCATTTGCCAATTTTGCTCAACTCAGATCATCATTTAGCTCAAAAGGCTTGAATGTTAAAGACCTTGTAGTTTTATCAGGTAAATAATTTGAATATCATTTCAATAATAGCATGTTACAACATTAAAGACTTCAGAAGCTTGACAATTTACATAATTTTCTTTGAAGGTGCACATACTATAGGTGTGTCTCATTGCACTTCTTTCTCGAACCGATTGTACAATTTCACTGGGAGAGGTGATAGTGACCTAAGTATGGATCCTAACTATGTCGTGCAATTGAAGAAGAAATGAAAGCCAGGAGATTTGACTACAATTGTTGAGATGGACCCTGGAAGTAGTAAGACATTTGATACTAGTTATTATACTATGGTGAAGAAAAGAAGAGGCTTATTCCAATCCGATGCAGCTCTTCTCAATGACCAGCAAACAAAAGCTTACGTTCGACTTCAAGCAACCTCTAAGAAATCCAGTTTCTTCAAAGATTTTGCAGACTCAATGGTGAAGATGGGGAAGATTGGGGTCCTTTCAGGCAGAGCAGGAGAAATCCGGAAGCAGTGTTCCTTCATAAACTAATCTTAATATGCATTGTTCTGTAGGTGTTGATTTTTATTCCTTTATGTTGTTGAAGATTTTTATATAAAGATTGTCAAGTGGACATTCAGTTTACGAAACAGCAATAAATCAAATATATATATATATATATATATATATATATATATATTTAATATAGATAGTTTATTTAAATTTTATTTAATACGATTAATTATTTAAATGAAAGTCCTTACAATAATATTTATAGATTCTATATTTAAAAGCAAGGATATGAGTGACAAAATTTATATTCATAAATATATTCTAAAATAGTCCCCGATCGTAAGATAAAAATTTATATTCATAAATATATTCTAAAATAGTCCCCAATCGTAAGATAAATTAATTGGGTGTTAATTTATCCGGAAAGATTAGAATATAGTCTACTATTCAAATAATATAAGATATTAATTTAGATGATTAGTCTAATATCGTAAGAGTAAATGTATAAGTGCTTATTGAGAATAAGTGACTGGACATAACCGTTAGTACAACGAATTACATGGATTAGTCAATAATTTGTTGTACAATATAATGATGTAATTAGTCCTTAGACTTGAGACACCACGATTATCTTGTCTTAGGGATACCGTAATTTGCTAGTGTATTCAAGCTAGTCCTAATTAAGGGTTGGATAATGTATTCAATGGTTTTACGTTCTATTCTGACATGGAGATAGATGTGTATAGATATAGAAACTGTCAATTAGGGATCATCTGTGATCTATTAATCGAGTAACTGGATATCCTTGGTCAATGTAGAATATTGGAAGTCGTTTCACAGATTATTCATAAGTTATCGATTAAATAAATTTGGCATATGATTGAGTAATAGAGTTTGACGACCTTATCTATAACTCTAGCTCAATCGGGATAGTTTAGACAGAATGAATTGATTGCATGATAATTACTTATTAGGATTCACATATTTATACTTCATTATTAGTTGGGTAGTCGTGATATATTGTTAGGTATTACTGATGACTTGCAAAAATTGAATTAGAAGAATTCTAATTAAATACTAATTGGATTAATATTATTTCGCTGTCAATTAATTATGAACCCGAGAAGTCACGGACAAAAGAGATTCAAAATTAATCAGCGAGAAAAGTAAATTGAATATTGGAAGAGTCCAATATTTAATTGGACTTAAGTCTGATTAGATTGAAATATTAATCCAATCATTTAATTAGTCTAAGTCTAGTGTTTAGGATTGACCCAAAAGATAGCCCTAACATAGTCAGTGTTTCCTATATATAGGAAACTATGACAGACAGAAAAAGCTAGCACAAATCCTGTTTTTCATAGCAAATAAACTTTTCTCTAAAACTTACAATGGGGGTTTTGTTAATTGATGGTTCATATTTCGTGTTGATACTTTCGGAGGTTTCACAATTGGGGAGCTCTGAATCGATTCAATCTCTACGACGGATTCGGCATAATTAAAGGTAATCTTGAAATTCGTCTATGCATATTTAATGTTTGATTAATTATGCATTTATTGATCTACGTAATTAGCCATAAAAGTGTGTATCTGTATTAATATTTTCCACTGCATTTTATTCAATTAAAGTGTTTTAAAATTTAGGATGACCCCTTTTATGGACTGTAGTGGGCCTAGTTGAAATTCAAACTTAGGAAAATTAGTTTGAACTATTTCTCTGAATATCTGATCTAGGCTATAATTATTTTTGGTTTGGACTTAATTAAAAAAAGTTGGACTTATTTTAATCCTTGAAGTCCAAATTGCTTAATTGTCTTTTTTGTCAAATAATTGAAGAAGCCCAAATAGTATATTGACACTTTAAATTAATAAATAGTTTATTAATTAATTAGATATAATTTGATTATATTTATCTGTAGATAAATATGAGATATTTATGGAACAAATTTAATAAATAGTTTATTAAATGCAAAAAAAACCCTAATGTAAAGATTTTATATTAAAGATAAATTGTGCTATACTAGTAGTTAATTAATAATTATTTATTAATTAATTACTATAAATATAATGTGATTATATTTATTTAATATGATATATTTAAGGATCCAAATTAATAAAGTTGTTTATTAATTTGATGAACTTAATATAATGAGATTATATTGGAAGACTAATTGTGCTATATTCGTGAATTACTTTTTATTACTTGCTATGAATGTGGGTAATCATGGACTAGTCTTGTGTATGAATGGATGAATGAATGTCATTGTTTTATTTATTTACCCATTTTTATTTTTATGTATAATTTAAAATGAGGTTTGTATACCTCTTATCCCCGTTTTAAAGAAGTGAAACCCCTATTCCTATTTATGTATTCTCACTAGATTAGAAATCCATGTCCATAAATGCAATGGAAGATCAAGATGAAGATATCAAGAGTTGGTGGGCCCAATTCGTGAAATGAGTTTTGTGAAGGCGAGGAGGAGCAGTCCATTTATCTATCAAATAGGCCCTATATTTGATTTAGGTATTCAACCCAGTGGCTCAGGTTGATAGTACTCATAGTTCATGATCATCCTATTTTATTTTATGCATTTATTTGTTATATTTATGCAATAAATATGTATGAATGCATGTATGCTTCTATATTATTTACGCGATAAATTGAAATTTGAAGCTTGTGAAAAGTAAGACTTAAGTAAAGACCAGTAAACCTTCCCAAACTAAATATTAAGTTAATAATGGTATAGTCTTGAGAAGACTATATCATTGTCTTCCGTTTTCAGAGATTAGTTTATCTGTTAGACAAATAAGTAGCTGGCTATGGACACATATAGGTTATTTATTTGTATTAATATGTAAAATAAGTCTATAGAAACATGAGATGTAGGAAAATTTGGATTCTCACTGGCTACCAAGAAAATATTATGTGAGGTGTCGGTGTTGCATTGATCCAAATTTTCTAGAATAATGGGTTTTACTTATACAATTCTTAAAGACTAAGAAACTATTATGTGAGGTCAAAACGAATTATAGGAGAGTAAATTGAGATATGTATCTGATTCATTGAATAAGTATTATTCACCTATTAGTTTTTGATTTACCAAGAAACTATTATGTGAGGTGAAACAAGAATTAATGGGCCCCTCAATCCACTAGAAAGTCATCAATTTGATTTTTTATTTTTCCACTAGGGAAGTGTGGGATTCAAAAATTTTAGTGGGGCTATTGTTTAATTTAAAGACCCAAATCAAATAGTTAATGATATAATTATCTAATATCTTTAAAAATTATTGCATATATATAATATTGAATGTGAACCCAACCTTCTATTTTGACTAGTCCAAACTTCGATGACTAGCTCAATGTTTTGAGAATTGTTCTCGAATCTGAGAAAGTTATACATATTCTAGATGCCTAAATAAGTTGTCGAAAGATGCTCTGGCATGGATAATGTATCTATCATTAATTACTTACAAAAGTTGTGAAATAAGCAAGATAGGACAACTAGGTATGAGATATCTAGTGACAGATATGAGATATCTAAAAAATTGTTCAAAATAAAGGATAACTAGAGGAATTGGTTTGAGAGAATATGTTCTCAAGATGAGTATATTGAGTTAATGAATTTATTCATGGTTCATCATATGTGGACAAATTTAATCCTCAAAGTTATTTCTTAAAACTCTCTTATTGATTCATAATAGACTTTTCATATGAATGCATTTGGCACAACTTTTAAACTTGAGGGTCATGTATCAGAGATAGATTTGGAAAGGTGAATTTAATTGGTAGAAGGAAATTATTTTCACTGCGAGAAAAGAAGAACAACTAGGAGATGAAAAATCCAAAGGACTTCAAAAAGTTTGAAAGGAAATGGATGTCCTCTATAAATATATATGGTCTTCTCGTTTACCCATCTGGGTGTTCATTAATATTGGAGCAATCGTTGCTTACATGTCTAATTTGTTTGGAGATAAATGAGTTAACACTGGTAAATTAATGAATAAGGTTTTATACGCATGATATAAAATATGATGACAAGATAAACGAACTAGGGATATATACAACTCTAAATTATTTTGGTACTTATGATTAGGTCATATAGGAGAAACAAGAATCACTCAGTTGGTGAAAGAAGGACTAGTAAGACCTTGTGGCCCTAGGACATTTGTAACACATGAATCTTGTGTTCTTAAAAATGATCAAATCACCCTTTGTAGAACAAAGTCAAAGGACCACAAATTTTATGGTTTATACATACGAATGTATATGGGCCATTTGATGAAATAGTCCAATAAGGATTTAGTTACCTCACATTCACTTATGATTGTCATAAGTGTGTGTCTAACTTGTTTGAAGTGTTCAAGAAATTTAGAGTTAAAGTAGTAAATCAAACTACAAATGATGAGTAAGTCTCAATGATTAGATTGTGGAGAGTACTTTAGCCTCAATTCCTAATAGTATCTCAAAGGAAAACAATATATTTACTTCATTAACTCCTTTTGGTACACCAAAACTTGATAAAGTATCGGAAATAAGGAATTGGACCTTGTTGGACATGGTCTAGTTAATGATAAACTATGTTGATTTATAATTTAGCCTGTGAGGTTATATCCTCCTTGTAGCAGTCCATTTCTTGGAAAATGTCACTTTCAAATTAGTCTTGAGTATCTCATATAAGATATGAGATAACAGGATACCTAGTCTTAAGGTGTTAAGAATGAGGGTTATCCTACCTTTAGTAAAGGGCTTAAGTCTGATAAATTGGAAGTAAGATCTGACAAGATCAGCTAGTTATCTCGAAGATTCATTAGGATATAACTTATATTCTTTCACTAACTAAAGCGTCTGTTAGCACGTATAACTTCTTCTTGGAAGAATTGTTCATCTAACAATGTAGTGTAGACAGAAAGTATAACTCAGTGGGAGTCAATAAACAGCCAGCTGACTTGAGTCAAATATAGGATTTGATCCTAGAGAACCCAATCCAAGAGAAACCAATCATTTTGCAGTTTTTTCCTAGATCAGCAAGATGACAATAACCATGTTGATGATTTTGTCTGTCATGAAAAGCTATGTCTGACATAGGCTTAAATGGCTTAAGGCCATAAAATCTTGAATGAATTTCATGTACTTCCAAATATGGAAACTTGTGGACCTACATGAGCTATAGGTTGTAAATGGTTATACAAGAGAAAGAAAGATGAAGACCTTTAAGACAAATGGCGAAAGATTATTGTCATAAACAAGGAGTTGACTATGAGGAAATCTTTTCACCAATTGTTGGAATTCATTATGATTTATTAGCCATAGGTGCACACTACTGTTATGAGATATGGTAGATAGATGTCAAAAATGGAATTCCATAATGACTTCATTGAGGAAGACATTAATATGGGATAACCAATATATTTTGAATACAGTGATGAGAGTCACAAAGCGTGCAAGCTAAAGGGATCCATTTATGGACTTAAAAAAGCCTAAGAATCTAGAACATTTGATTAGATCGATTGACTTCATTGAGAATGAAGATGAACCTTGACTACACAAGTAGGTCTAGTTATTCAAATAAATTCTCCAAGTAAATTTTGGGATAAGCCGCCTAAATCCTTGGAATTCAATCTATAGCAATAGATTAAAAAGATTAACGGGTCTTTCCCAAAAATGTATTAAAGGTGTTTAAAATGTACATAGATTTTAAGAGAGGATTGTTCTCTTTTTGACATGACTTTTATCTCTCTAAGGCTGTAAGTCCTAAGACTACCAAAGAGAGAGAAACTGGTTCAATATACTGTAGCAATTGAGAATCTTATGTATGTCATGCTATGTACAAGACTTGATATCATACATGATGTAAGTGTTACGAGCAGATATCTGTCTGATCCAGGTTAGGAACACTAGAAAGCAATCAAGAACATTCTTAAGTACTTGAGAAACATTGAATACATGTTCTTGGTATATGGAGAAGGTGAAACTTATGTTTTTCAAATTCAAGTTGTAAGTCTAAATTAGATGATCGAAAATCCACATTTGGGTTTGTACTCACCTATAATGGAAGAGCAATTATTTGGAGAGGTTCCAAATTTTGATACAATTGTATATTCAAAAGGTTAAGTGCATCGTTGCATCAGATGCAACAATAGGAAGCGGTTTGGATCAAGTAATTCGTAACTAAACTCAAGTTAGTTCTTTCTATCAAGTCAACGGGTAGTGTTGTCACGATAATGGAGCTGTAACGCAAGCTAATGAATCTAGGTCTTATTAGAGATCCAAGCACATTAAATAAGCATTACCACATCAATCGGAGATTGTGAGAAGAATGATATTATGCAGCAAATAATATCAACAGTTGATGTTGCTAATCCTCTAACTAAGACAATGATTCAGTAGTCATACAATAACTGTCTTGAGAAGATGGGTATGAGATACTTGACTATTTGGCTTTAGTGCAAGTGGGAGATTGTTGGATTATATGCCCTAAAAGCCAATTTATTTTAGAACATAATAATTATATTATTTATTGACTATAGGAAGTTTATTTAAATATTATTTAATGCGATTAATTATTTAAATGAAAGTTCTTAGAATAATATTTATTGATTCTACCCTTAAGAGTAAGAATATGAGTGACAAAATTTATATTCATGAATATATTCTAAAATAGTCTCAAATTGTATGATAAATTAATTGGGAGTTAGTTTATCCAAAAAGATATGAGTACAGTCTACTATCCAAATAATATGAGATATTAATTTGGGTCATTAGTCTCATATCATAAGAGTAAATGTATAAGTGTTTCTTGAGAATAAGTGACTGGACATAGCCGCTAGTACAACGAATTACATGGATTAGTTAATAATTTGTTGTACAGTATAATGATACAATTAGTCCTTAGACCTGAGACACTACAGTTATCTTGTGTTAGGGATACTGTAAATTGCTAGTACAATCAAGCTAGTTCTAATCAAGGGTTGAATAATGTACTCAATGGTTACAATCTATTCCAGCATAGAGATAGGTGTGAAGATACAGAATCTATCAATTGGGGATCCTCTGCGATCTATTAATCTAGTAACTGGTTATTCTTGGCCAAGGTAGAATAGTGAAAGTCGTTTCAGGGATTATTCATAAGTTACCGATTAAATAGATTTGGTCATATGATTGAGTAATAGGGTTTGACGACCTTATCCGTAACTCTGGCTCAATCGGAATAATTTAGATAGAAGGAATTGATTGCATGATATTTATATGTAGTCTTAGGCTCTAATACCACTTTGTTGGAAGGATCGTGTACATAGATAAATTGGGAACATAATACTATTTTAACGTGGTTTGGCATAGCCTACATCTACGAAAAATTATTCTTTATTACTCATAGAAACTACTACAATAATGACTCCGATACACCTACCTAGAGGTATATATAGTCTAACTCTAATATAATCTAATATGGTGTACTCACCTTGTGATGTGTAACAACTAAACTCAGCCCAGACATGCCTATTTATAAATAATAATTGTTAATCCCATTAGGAATAGGATTCCTATATCCTATAGTATTTTAACTCTAATTAGACTTCTAGTATCTTCAATATTTGATTCTGATTGGGATTCGAGCCATATCTAGAAATTCATCCTTTGGCGAGAAATACCAAACTTTAAATCCTTGATCAATATCTTCTGAGTTCATGAACCCAACAATGTATATGGAATTCGGTGGATTTTGACTTCAATTTCAAATTTTGGACGCCTAAAAACTTTGTGAACACCGTTGATCAACTAGGTCAATACTTGGTCAAAGTCTAGTCAACTCAGTCAAACTTTTGGTTCACTAGGTTGCACCATCCTCCCTTAAGTTGAAAGCATTAGATAAAAGCTTTCAGCTCCATCTGGCCAGGTCATAGCAAATATTAAGTCTTCCCTCAACATTGATATCATGGTAGATCTTCAATTAATTTTTTTTTCCTCTTTTTTCTTTTTTTTTTTTGTCCTTTTTTTTAAAATTTTCTTTTCGTTGTGTCCTCTTTTAACTTGCAACTTTTTCTATGCCAAACAACTCCTTCACTTTCTTCAATAATGATGCTCATTGATTTTCTTCTAGACAACCGCATCTGTATTTCTTCTTCAGAGCTCTTAGGGATAACATCTCATTTATGGCGCAACAGCGATGAGGCGCAACAGCGATGATGCGCAACCATCCCTTTTCTGCTAGTCATGTTCTTATCTTATTAACTTGGAGCTGCCATACGAACTCCATTGCTTCGGCGCAACATCAATCTGCAAATGTGTCTAGGCAACAATCTTTAAAAACGAGCACTACACAATGTCTTGACGCAAGCTTCTTGATTGCTTCAACGTCCTCTTCTTTGCAGTCTTCTGCTCTAGTAGCGAAATGTGCCTTCTTTTGGGGATGATAATAACCAACATATCTATATGCAGTCCTAGGCTCTAATACCACTTTGTTGAAAATATCGTGCACATAGATATGTTGGGAACACAACACTATTTTAACATGGTTTAGCATCGCCTACATCTACGGAACACTATTTTTATTACTCATATAAACTACTACAATAGTGACTTCGATACACCTACCTAGAGGTATATATATTCTAACTCTAATCTAATCTAGTATAGTACACCCACCTTGTGGTGTGTGACAACTAACTCAACCTATACAAGCCTATTTATAGATAATAATTGTTAATCCCATTAGGAATAGGATTCCTATATCCTATAGTATTTTAACTCTAATTAGACTTCTAGTATCTTCAATATTTGATTCTAATTGTATTCGAACCATATTCAACACTATTTTTAGAATTGTAAATCTTTAATTGGATAGCACAAGGAAACACATAAAATATTTTGCAAAGTATAATTTATATTTCTCATAAAAATAAACTTAGAAAGACAGATTGCTACCTTTTATAATTAGAAACTCTTTTTTTACTCTTAATATTTTTTCATGGCACTCACATTTTTTACTTGCTAAAACACTATGAGACAATGCTTATTTATTACTACTAGAAGAATACCCTAGAGTTATAGAAATTATATAAAAAAAAATTGTCCAAGTTTATGGTTTCACAAGGTCCAAAAGTATATTAAATTAATCCATTTTGAAAATGCCACATACCATGAATTTTGATCTTTATTTCCAAGATTCCAAAATCATAATGTCATCTTGAGATGTAGTTTGCACATTCCAGCACCTCCTTCAAACCAAAATCATTTTCACACCAAACAGTTACCTTAATTTCTTAAATTCATTGTTGGTAATGCTTTCAAGAATTGTTTACAACTTGATTTGAAGTATCTCAGTACTAAAATGAAATTGTCTTCTTATTAACATGATCTTTTAATGCTAGCTCTTTCTATCATGCACTATATTTTTTGACATTTCAATTGCAAACTTTGTTACCAACAAATATGATGGTTAGATTTTACTAGGGATGATTAAGTCTTTGAACAAATTCTCCAACCAATAGCTTCACAAACAGCTGAAGTAAATACTTAATAATGTTGGGATTTTTGTAAGGCCAAAAGACCACTAGCACTTATGATCATTTATTTTCTTATCCTTTATATATATATATATGTGTGTATTTATGAGACCTATTGATCCAATTAAGTGATTTAGGTACGTAGTAGTTATGTACATATTGTCTAAGTCAGGACTACTTGAAATATAAACTTTCTTTGTAACTGAATAGTGAAGTTGGACATTTCATCACAATATAATGAATCTATACACTTTGTTATGGTTTAGTAAAGGTGGACACTTTATTACGGCATAGTGAAGCTAGACACATCGTTATGGCATAGTAAAGTTGGACACTTTGCTATGGTATAATGAATCTATGCTATCATAAGATGAAGTCATTGCTTTCTTAGAATTATCTAGTTGATCATCCAGACTTATTAATAGTGATATTGCTTCTTAGGTTATATTAGATATTAGACTTGTGCGTCACTTCCTAGGTCTAGTGGTTACAAAGACAAAATATAATCAAGAAGTAGAAAGTATAGGTAAAAGATCTATCTTGATTATGACTGTTACATGATAAAGGGGCATTTAGGTCATTTTACTTCATAGGTCAAAGATAAAGGTCATTCTTGATATGACGTGTTTCTGTTGGATATAGTAATTATCCTAAAGTGTAACTATAACTCTTTAGTGGAATGAATTACGCTTAAAGTGGACAAAATGCAGCTAAGGATTATAAAGGCCTTTTTGGAAGCTATGGTAGTTATGTCTTTTCATCCCTCGTTTAGACTTTCTTAAACTAGTATAATTGCTAAGTATGGTCATGAGTAGTATGATTTGGATAAGGGAAGTTGGGTTACATAAAGAGTCCTACTAGGTTAGGATTTGGATGTTTGAATTCAAGGCATTATCCATTTAGTGGAATGTTTGTTTTAATGACCAAATTATCTCCTACATAGGATATGATTTCAGCTATCCCCATTCCCATAGGAAGATTAAGGTGTGTGACTCATAAGGATAAGGAAATGAGGAGAGTTTGTGACAAGATTAGTGTTTAATTAACTATAGAATTATCTATGGGTAAAATTTTTAAAGGGCCATTAAATTATATTGTTAATTCTATTTTGATCATCCAACTTTTATTCGCTTTAAAACGTTTATCAGTTTTAAAAAAAGTTTCATTCAAGTCATTTCCTCAGTTAGTTAAAAGAAATTAATAGACAGAGATTAAAATGTAAATCATTAAAATCAAAATAATCAAATGAAATTAAATTTTGTTTTCCTTAACGTTTTTATTCTTTTTTATTCTGGTTCTTTTGGTTGTTTCTTATTTTATTCAATTTATCTTCTTATTTATTTCTTATTTCTTCTTCCCAATCACCCATTTCTCGATCTCTTTCCTTTCTCAATATACACACTCTTCTTATCCATTCACTTCTAGGGATGACAATTTTGTTTTATCCGAAACCGACGGGTATCCGCCTGATAAAAACTCAAAAATCGATGAGTAAACTAAGAGATTTTGGTTTTTAAAAATAGTAACTGAGGGATAAACCGATTGGTTTTGATTTTAGACGTTAAAAAAAATCGAAACCCAAAATTCAATTATTAATTTATATAAATAAATAAATAAATAAATAAATAAATATATATATATATATATATATATATATATATATATATATATATATATATATATATATATAATATTTAAAGTTGATAAAAGTATAAAAATATTTTTATACTAATATCTAAAGTTATATAAATAAAATATTAAAAATATACTATATTTTTTAAAAGATTTGAGGCCTCATACAACTATTTTTTAAGAAAACACAAAAAGAAAATGACCTATTGGCCTTAGCCTAACTAAAAAAATACTAAATCAACTCTATTTATCTAACTCAAATACTAAACTAAAGGTAGCAATTTTTAATTTCACTATTTTGCATTCACTCTTAACGCCTCCATATTTAGGGCCAACTTGACAGCTTTGCAAAGCTCTCATCTCTTTTTTCGAGTAAGCTCAAACTATAGATTTTGTGTGTTTATGTGTTATACGTATGTATATGTGTGTGTTACTCATCGACTCTTTTCTTTCTTTAGGATCACGTCGTGACTTCATCGATTCACCCACAAATTTGGTAAGAAAATCAATAATATGTGGTAGTTTTTAAGTAAAATATGAAATTATATTGCATTAGTCACATTGATTGAAGTGTATATGGAGTTTTCTTGAAATTGATAAGGGAATAATCAGTGTAAGTTTGACTTGAATTTTCTATAAATTCGAATGCCAAGCTACAAAATGTATGCAAACAACATTAGTTTCAGGTGAATGATCAAGCCCTTTCGATATTTCATGTAAGTATATGATGATGATATTTCATGGATAGAGTTAATAGAGAACTTGGCACGCGTACTTTTACTTGCATAGCAAATTAATAGTTTTCTATATTTTTGGACTCTTTTTCTATTTAAATTAATTTTTTTAAATTATTGCTTTCGTTTTCGTTTATCCGCAATTTTTTTTATACTTGTTAGTTTCAGTTTGGAATAATGATTTTTTAAAACCATCAATTTTCGTTTTCAGTTCTATATTTTAAGTTATGCTACACGGTTTCAGTTATAATTTTTTCAAAAATCACGATTAACCGAACCGCTGTCATTCCTATTAACCTCATCCATTATTGGTTCTTTTGTCAAGCTTTATCTTCACAAAATATAACATCTATACTTACTAATTTATTGGTGAATGCATTATAGAATTTATAGGTTTTTGACTCCTTGTTATAACCAACAAAAATGTATTTCTCTCAATGATCATCTAGTCTTTTCATTTCTATTGCCTGTACTCGAGCATTGGCCATACAACAAGAAATCTATATGTTATTGACAGTTGGTTTCTAGCCACTTCATGCCTTTTGTGGCGTCATACATTTTAAACTTCTACCCAGATACCAAATCAACAAAGAAGTTGAGCATGCCATTGTTTCTGTCCAAAAGGACTATGGCAAACCTTTCTCTTTCAACATAGTTGTTGTCATGTCATGAACAGTACAATTTTCCTTTTTATAATGCCATTCTAGTGTGGGTATATGATGTTATAAATGACTAATTAATAACCTAATCTCTACAATAGTCTCAAGAATCATTTGATGTGTATTTTCCACCTCTATAAAATTTAAGAAGTTTTATCTTGTGAAGTGCTTTAAAACTTTTAAAATTAGAAAAAAAGGAATTGATTTCGATTTTATTTAAAATATCCATATGCACCAAGTATAACGCCCCGAACCCAACTCCACGCTACAGGTCAAGCCTGGACCCGTCACTCGGACAGAGTCTCCTCTGTACCGTGGACTAAACTGTTACCCGCAAATAGCCACATATAACATTTGAACCACAAGCAACAACACAAACAACCTATCTTTCAAGACTTTCATAGCCAACCGAAGTTCACAAGGCCATCCAAGCCTTGGAGCTACAAAATCTACTTATAGCACACAAGCATGCAAGACAGTGTTTACTTTAGCTAAAAGTAGTTGGATACAACTATAACCAAGTTTTACTATCAAGTTAGTAATCACACAAGCAGGCAATAAGGGAGATAAGCTAGAATTCATTATTATATGCCACTTAACTTTACATTCAACATACAAGATTACAACTCCCAAGCATATACACAAGACCTCAAGGTCTCAGAACACAATAACTACAATGGCTCCACGTAACTTCACATATGATCAACCTTATCACACAAGAATCAAGGAATCTGATCTACTTGCACTTCTTCTTCTTCCTCTACTGCTACTAGTTAGGGATTCACCTCAACTTCTCCTGAAACATGTTAAATGAGGAGTGAGCAACAATGTTGTCCAGCGAGGAAGGTGATGCAGCAAACTGGGGCGTGCAGTGTGATATGCAATCACAAAAAGCTATAAATATAACATAAAGCAACAAGATCAAATAGTCAAGTAAATAAACACATTTTAAAAGGATACGGTTCCACTTTAAGTCTTCAATCTCGTACCACGAGCCATGAACTTTACGCAAGTACCGGCAAACCCTTACTCCTCCAAGTTGGGATACTCCGGATGTACCCCGATCTTACGACCCTTTTTTTCTGAAGTAGGTCCATATGCCCAGCAGGTAAACCACGCCTCTGGGGTAGTGGAGTATACTCAGCGAGAAAGGGAATAGGCACCATGGTAGTCGAAGGAGCACGAAAAGCCCGATGCCACCCATGTTTCTCGACGCTACCATGTCCGAAAAGGTTGCGCAACCCTGAAACCAAACCACAAGATTCAAGAACAACGATTAACAAGAAAGAGGGTTAACAAAGTAGGCCGCCCTCGCATTTAATCGCAATATAAGCCAACATATACACGAGATAGCTATATAGTCTCAAAAGAGGCAAACAACATAACTTTCCTCACAACCTACTCAAATAGCTCAATTACACTTTAGATAATCATATAAGTACATAATAACACATCTACAAGCACTATACGCATAAAAAATAGCCAAATACTACTTTTTCCCTTTCTTTAGCCAAACTTTTCTTCTCCTACGTGCATTTCAAAGTTACAAAACTACATCTTAATCGTACTACATTCCTAATTAAGCC
This sequence comes from Ehretia macrophylla, assembly GCA_037974665.1. Taxonomy (NCBI): domain Eukaryota; kingdom Viridiplantae; phylum Streptophyta; class Magnoliopsida; order Boraginales; family Ehretiaceae; genus Ehretia; species Ehretia macrophylla. Next base: position 13,727,842 of record CM075768.1, read on the forward strand.
AAAATACATAACGAGAAAAGTCCCCTTTTAAAAGTTTACCAATTTTGCAATTTAGCTCGGTTTTGGATGATTCAACTTCATGTAGTCTCCCAACTAGCTTTACTAGAGTCTAGAGCACCTAATTGCAGTCTCAATTCGTTCCAATTAGCAAGTTTATTCAAAACCCTAAGTTCAAGCACTATTCATCATCTTCTTTGGGTGATTCAAGCTTCTAGCCATGGAAGATGTTATCTAGCAACAATAGATAGTTCTATAGTCTCTAATGATCACATAACAAGCATCCAAAACAAGTTTTATAGCTATACTCAACAATAAAAGAAATCAATATATAAGCAATCAACTTTAAACTTAAAAAAAAACAACTCCCTCACAATTTAGAAGATGAAGACAAGTTGTAGATGCCCCCTAATGCTTTAATCTCCTCCTAAACCAAGCCAAATGACCAATTCTTGCTCAAGGTTGAAGAATTTTTTCTTCTTCTTCTCTCCTAGGGTTCACAGGTTTGGAGGGGTATTTTTACAATTTTGGCTTTTATTTTTTGAGTAAAATGTGCATATGTGTTATCTAATGTATGTATGTATGAGTAGGTTTTAATATATTATGTCAATGTTAGCAAATTTCATGGTCAAACAAGCTTAAGACTTCAATTAATTGACATCTAATGAAAAATCATAGTTACACTTACGTAGCACTATTCAAACGAGACAAAACCTATTTTTCAAACGCACACTCCCGACCCCTAAAGCTCAAAACTACTATAACCTGACTCTTTTTATATGTCATATGACCGAGGAAAAATATTAAATCAAACATTTGAAACATTCCAATTTCTTATGAATAGTGCCCAATAGTAACACAATTAAAGAAAACAAGAAATGCACATAAAATGCACAAGTAATTATACAACAATTATTTCAAAATGTGTGATGAAATTCTCGGGCGTCACACGAAGAGTTGTGACATATAAGCTTTCCAAGATTTTTTTTACAGTGGAAAATATTTCAATTTTGCTTAACAATAGTACAGGCAAAAATCTTCCACACGGAATCCGAACTCTTTGCTGCTATGCTGTCTGGGCGGTTCCTTGCCTGCCAAGGCAGATTTATACTAGTCTCCAATATCTTTCACATAGAAATTCTGGCTTTTCAGTATATGACAACCATTTTACTATACTTGTGTTGGACAAGAGCTTGGACCACTAAAGTTTTAGATGTCTAAGTCGAAAATGCTCATTTTATGACCTATTCTTTACTAACTCATTTGAAAGAACTTTTGAAAACTAATACATTTCTTAAATAAAACAAAAAGAATCTTCATGTTTGTTAGACACCCATTCTCAAGAAATTATGCAAACTAAGGATCAAATATTGATTTTCATATTGGGTGCATAATATATATTACAGATATTCTTTTAATAAATTTTAATTTTATCACTTCTTTCATACACATTTAGTAGGTCTTTGCCCCATAATCAAAATGTCTCATATCGTGTTCATTTTTGAATTTTTCTTGTGCAAAATAAGTATGCCTTCCTCATTCTCTTGCTTGGAGATTGGAACAACATTGGATTACTCATCAAGATTAGGATTATTATTTTACCATCCTGAAGCATAATAACAAAATATGTGACTGTTATAACAGGAGATATTTTCTATTTTCTTGCCCAGGATTTGATCTTCTTCTTCCATTTTTCATCTTACCTCTTTATTGACAAAATTATTTTTATTAATTAGTTTGTTGTTTTAGTTGGCAAATCAAGTTTTTGCTAGATTTTTATCTTGATTAAATTAAATGATTACCATAAATGGCCTCATTTGGTATTCACTTCATGATAAAAAGGATAAGGAGATCTTGTGGCATTTTGCATGGTTTGTGAGACTCTGAAATTTGCCTTATTTTCAATTACGTGTTTTCACCTGTTTAAATGCTATTAGAATTAATATAAATGTATATATATATGTATATATATATATATATATATATATATATATATATATATATATATGTGTGTGTGTGTGTGTGTGTGTGTGTATGTGTGTGTGTGTGTGTGTGTGTGTGTGTGTGATACTAAGTGATCTTATATTAATTGTGCATTTAGAAGACATTTGCAAAACAAATAATAAGACTTTAAATCTTCTTTGGCAAAAATATGAATTGTATGTATATATATGCTTATATATAATGTTGTCCCCAAAATAATAGTCTATTAAATATATAGTACAAGTTAGATTATATATATATAAGCCTTGTAGGAAAAAAGAACAACTAAAAACAACTAAGTTGACAACTTTGACCAAGGCTTATTTGTTTGACTTTGCTTATATATACATTATACATACATAATACATTAAAACAAAACTCAAAACATACTCAAATCTCACTCACCTTGCAGTGATCTCCTAAGGAAGAAAACAAAATTTTCTACTTAGGTTTTCAAGCATTTTTCAAAGGAAAAACTTCATTTGAAGCCCAAATCACTTCATTCCAACTTAGATTTTGCTTGTTGGGCATCCATTCTACCTATTCCTAGAATTTCTTTGGATCAAAGGTGAGGAAAAAACTATATCATTTTTTTAAAGTTCATGTCAAATTTTTGTTGATGCATACTTAGTTGTTGTTTTGCTAACTTGGCTTAAGATTATTGCTAGATAGGTGATATAGACTAACTTAGTATAATTATAGCCTTTTTAAATGATAGCAAGATGTATTTTTATTTTTCATGTATTAAATTGATAATTTGGCTAATATTTTGAATAATTGTAGTTGTAGTAGTTGTTTTCAATTTGTAGTTGCTTCTATAGACTTGTTAATTATTGTGTAGTAATGTTGTAATGCCAAATTTTCAATTTGAATTCCATTGTAAAAGTCAAAAATTTTAGCCCATAGTGCATTGCTATTTTGGACTTGTTGGGCTTGTATTGGATGGATTTTGGTTGGTTTTCAAGAGGGTTTTGATGCTTGCTTGAGTGGTTGAGTGGTAGGAAAAGGTTCAGGGGTTGTTTGATGTCTAGATTGTAAGTTATGTTGTTTAGAAGTTTGGGTTGTCTTTCTTTGAATTGGCTATGTGTTGTCTTTAATTGTTTGGCGTTGTTTGTAAGGTCGATACTAGAGTTGGTGTTAAATAGGTTCGGGTTTGATTGTGTGTTGAAGGTGTGTTGAGTCTGGATGGCCTACTTTGTCATCTAACTTAAATGTTTTAGAATTGTTTAGTTGTTGATTGTTGAAGTGTTGTTTACTTGATTGTTAATGTTGAAGTGTCGGGACACAACTTACTTTGTTGTACTCTTGAAAGATTAAGTGTTAAATGTTAACTATTGTGAGTCATGATAGTATTGTGTCACCTCTCGGGCGGTATCGGGCTTGCCAGATTGCATTGGCACAACTATCATGTGATATCCCCTATCTCGTGTGGGCGAAGAATGATCATCGAGTGTATGTTTAGATTCGGTACTTCTGAAATGTATCAGTGGGTGTTATAAGAAGTCGGTTGAGTTCGTGATGGCGTATGGAGTTACATTAACTAGTGTATCCTTACTACTTGGTTACTTATGTGGTTATATTTGTGAGTGAGTATTACACCAAGAATTGACAAGCGGATGAGTTTTCTAGGCCTAAGCGGTGGCGTACTTCGTTTTTGTAGGCTGGTCCGGTTTATTGCTCTTTCATGTCCTTGTGCTTAGGGTGTTTTCCAAAAAGGGTTACATAAAAGTGTTTTCAAAATATCCTATTGAACCCTCGCTGAGCTTTGTTATATATAAGCTCACCCTTTTTGCTGACCTTTCAGGTGTAACTGAGTAAGACCCAGGGTACGTGCCTCAGGAAGTTGAGAATGAGCCTTTTGTTGATGAGTCATATGTCCCAGAGTCGTATCCATGAGTCTGTGTTGGAGTGATCCATGTGTTGTCTTAAATTTTATGACATGTTGTATTGTATAAGTTTTAAAGTTTGTATTGTATAACTTACTTTAAAGCTAATGGATTGTATAATGCTAGTTTAGTAGTCTTTCTTTTGGATATGAATAGGTTGCTAGACTAACTTAATGTCTACTTTGCATATGTATAGTGTGGTTTGATGTTTGTTGTTGAGGCAGAGGCATTGTATCTTGTTGTTTAAATGCTGGTTGGTTGGTTTATGAAAGTTGTTGCTTCTGTTGTTTGTTGTTGAAGTTGTGGTTGGTTGTGAAGTGTTTGTAGAGAACCGGTTTAGGGTTCTGTTGTCTATATTACAGATGTTATAATGCCGAAATTCCGCTGCGTCTTGACTGATCATAAGTGGAGTTGAGTTGAGGCGTGACATTTTGTGGTATCAGAGCGCATGTTTAGCTTATAAGCTGGGTTATCCTTGGTACGTGGGTAGTGGTCTTACCATAAATACATGTACTAAGTGAAAAGTGAAATATATGTTAATATGTTTATGTCATTAACTTGTTTATGTGACTAACTCTTATGTGATCTATGTGAACCTTGTTTCCTGTATGCTATTAACTGCTCATAGCCTATCTACGTGTTATAACATGTGGCTAACTCTTTGTAGTAAGATGGCTGGCCGTCCAAATACTCGAGGTAGACCACAGAGAGGTAATGACGATTAGGGGAACGTGGCACAGTGCCGAGATCCGGGTTATGATCGTATAGTTGTAGTTATGGACTGTATGATGAAGGTTCTAGTCGGGTAGGCTAAGATTTTGGCAGGATAGGCTACACAGGTGCAGAATGTTCAGGCATAGGTGCATAATGTGTAGGGTAATATTGACCATGGGTTTAACGCTGGAGGTAGTTATCGTGGGGGTAGCTTACTAAAAGAGTCCCTGGGGTACATGCCACCGCAATTTCTAGGAGAGTCCGGCGATATGAAGGTCGAGGCTTGGGTGACTAAGATAGAGAAGATTTTTGATCTTCTATACTATACCGATGATAGGAAGGTCTCTTTTGATGTGTTTTTCCTTGATGACGAGGCGGAGTCATGGTGGCGTATAGTGAGGTCAAGTTGGGAGGCTCAAGGTTTTCCTTATCTTTGGGCTAATTTTCTTCGAGAGTTTCAAGCTAAGTATATTCCGAGGATTGCAAGAGAGCGCAGGGAATAGGAGTTTATGTCCCTTATTCAGGGTAATTCCACTGTGGCTCAATATAAGGCCAACTTTACTAGGCTATCCCGTTATGCACCAGACTATGTGCAAGACCAGGAATAGAGGACCCGGAGGTTCATTTGAGGTTTGAGGCCAGAGCTTTAGGATTCTATGGCCTTGTTGGAGTTTGATGAGTTTCATGTAGCTTCCAGATTAGAGAAGAAGAAGTTGGATCAGGTCAGTTCTAATCAGTCGAACAAGAGGCTGTTTCAGCCGCAGGGACAGTAGAGTTTTTATAGACCTTTAATGCAGTAGAGTTCTTATTAACCTCAGGGGCAACAGAGTTCTTATAGACCCCAGACTCAACAGGGATGTTATTTATTAGTCCCAAGCACAGCAGATGCCGCCACAGTCCCAGGTTCAGTATAGGTTGTATGTTTCGAGGCCTCAACAGACTAGTACAGCTGCTTCTTTAGTTTCTGCTTCTTCGGGAGGCAGTGTTAGTACCCCAGCTCGCAATGCACTTTTTGTAAACATAAGGGTCATCTAGAGGCCGACTGTTAGTTGAAGGCAGAATATCTAGCTTATCTAATCAACAAGCCATTTGATAAGCTAAAGCTGAAGAAAGTTCCCATAGTTCAGCAATATCCAAATGTATTTTCCGAAGAGTTGCCAAGACTGCCGCTAGAGAGAGATATTGAGTTTGTGATCTATGTATTTCCCAATACTCAACCAATTTCTAAGTCGGCATACCAGATGGCACCAGCTGAGTTTAAAGAGCTGAAAACTCAATTGCAGGAGTTATTAAAGAAAGGTTTCATTCAGCAAAGTTCTTCACCGTGGGGAGCACTAGTTTTGTTTATAAAGAAGGAGGATAGTACCTTGAGATTATGTATTGATTATCGGGGTTTGAATCAGGTGACCATCAAGAACAAGTATCATTTGCCACTAATTGATTAGTTGTTTGATCAACTACAGGGAGCCACACTCTACTCTAAATTTGACTTGAGGCAAGGATATTATCAATTTTGGATCCGTGATGAGGATGTTCTAAAGTTTGCTTTCAGGACTCGGTATGGGCATTACGAATTTGTAGTTATGCCCTTTGGACTAATTAATGCACCGGCAGCATTCATGGATCTTATGTATCGAATTTTTCAGCCGTACTTGGACTAGTTCGTGGTAATCTTCATTGATGATATCTTAATATATTCTAAGACTGAATCGGAGCATGAACAACATCTACGACTTGTCCTACAGAAACTTCAGGAGCATCAATTGTATGCAAAGTTCAGTAAATCTGAATTCAAGCTACATCAAATATCTTTTCTGGGCCATGTGATTATGCAGAATGGTATTTCAGTAGATCCCACTAAGATTGAAGTGCTGATGTCTTGGACAAGGCCAAAAAATGCTACGAAGGTTCGCAGCTTCCTTGGTTGGGCAAGTTACTACCGCAGATTTGTGAAGGACTTCTCTAAGATAGCAGGGCTACTTTCTAAGCTAACTCAGAAAAGAACAAGCTTTGCATGGGATAAGAAGTGTGAGAATGGGTTCCAGGAGTTGAAAAAGAGGTTGACTACCTCTCCGATACTTGCATTGCCAGAGGGAACAGATAATCTTATGATCTACAAGATCAGATGAACTGGGAGTTGGGATCCAAGAAAATTCCAATGGTTAAAGTGTTGTAGAATCATCACGGTATAGAAGAAGCTACTTAGGAAATAACGAATTAGATTCAGCATTAGTACCCAGATTTGTTCTGTACAGCAAGTAAGAATTTCGAAGGCGAAATTTCTTTAGGGGGAGAGAAGGGGGAAGAATGTGAGACTTTGAAATTTGTCTTATTGGAAATTACGTATTTTCACATGTTTAAATGCTATTATAATTAATATAAATGTATATATATGTGATACTAAGTGATCTTAGATTAATTGCGTATTTACAAGACATTTGCAAAATAAATAATAAGGCTTTTCATCTTCTTTGGCAAAAATATGTATTGTATATTAATTGTATGTATATATATGCTTATATATAATTTTGTCCCCAAAATAATAGTCTATTAAATATATACTATAAGTTAGATTATACATATATACATATATATGTATATATATATATATGTATGTAAGCATTGTAGGCAAAAAAAACAACTAAAAACAACTAAGTTGACAACTTTGACCAAGGCTTATTTGTTTGACTTTGCTTATATATACATTATACATACATAATACATTAAAACAAAGCTCAAAACACACTCAAATCTCACTCACCTTGCCGTGAGCTCCCAAGGAAGAAAACAAAATTTTCTACTTAGGTTTTCAAGCATTTTTTAAAGGAAAAACTTCATTTGAAGCCCAAATCACTTCATTCCAAGTTAGATTTTGCTTGTTGGGAATCCATTCTACCTATTTCTAGCATTTCTTTGGATCAAAGGTGAGAAAAACACTAGATCATTTTTGTAAAGTTCATGTCAATTTTTTGTTGATGCATATTTAGTTGTTGTTTTGTTAAATTGCCTTAAATTCATTGTTTAGTTGTTGATTGTTGAAGTGTTGTTTAATTGATTGTTGAATATTGAAGTGGTAAGAGATAGCCTACTTTGTTGTTCTCTCGAAATATTAAGTGTTAAATGTTAACTATTGTGAGTAATGATAGTGTTATGTCACCTCTCGGGCAGTATCAGGCTTGTTAGATTACATTGGCACAACTATCATGTACTATCCTCTATCTCGTGTGGTCAGAGAATGATCATGGAGTGTGGGTCTAGATTGGGTACTTCCGAAATGTATCAGTGGGTGTTATAAGAAGTCGGTTGAGTTCGTGATGGCGTATAGAGTTACATCAACTAGTGTATCCTTACTGCTTGGTAACTTATGTGGTTATATTTGTAATGTTGTTGATGTTTATTGAGTGTTCCTTGTGCGTAGGGTATTTTCCAAAAAGGGTTACATAAAAGTGTTTTCAAAATATCCTGTTGAACCATCGCTGAGCTTTGTTATATATAAGTTCATCCTCTTTGCTGACCTTTTAGGTGTATCTGAGCAAAACCCATGGTATGTTCCTCAGGAAGCTGAGAATGAGCCTTTTGTTGATAAGTCATATGTGCCAGAGTCGTATCCGTGAGTCTGTGCTGGAGTGCTGCATGTGTTGTCTTAAATTTTATGACATATTGTATTGTATAAGTTTCAAAGTTTGTATTGTATAACTTACTTTAAAGCTAATGGATTGTATAATGCTAGTTTAGTAATCTTTCTTTTGGATATGAATAGGTTGCTAGACTAGCTTACTATCTACTTTGCATATGTATGGTGTGGTTTGATGTTTGTTGTTGAGACGAAGACATTGTATCTTGTTGTTTAAATGTTGGTTGGTTGGTTTATGAAAGTTGTTGATTTTGTTATTTGCTGTTGAAGTTGTTGTCAGAGTTGTGGTTGGTTCTGAAGTGTTTGTAGAAAACTAGTTTAGAGTTCTGTTGTCCATATTACAGATGTTATAATCCTGAAATTCAGTCGTGTCCTAACTGATCATAAGTAGGGTCGAATTGGGGCGTGGCATGGTTTGCTGGAGATAATGGACATTTTTAAGATTAGTTTTAGAGTAATATTAGAAATCACCCTATTTTTATCACTCAATTATCACCTCTTAGTTGACATTGTAAGCATATTATAACAAAATTTAAATATTCTGAAAACAAAATTATATATCTTCAACCATCATTGTTCAAGTAAAGCTCCTTGAAAATCACACAAATAACCTCACTTCTCTCAAATTATAGGTTCTTGATCTGATGGAAAATCACAGGCCTATTTATAGACTAGGGTAGGGACCCAAAATAAATAACTAAATTCCAGACTTATCTCTTTCGTCCATCAAGGAATAATTATCTCAGTAAAAAATATTGATCTTTATCCATGATTAATAGTTATCCCGAAGTTGACTTATCTCCAGAAGATGTTTATCTTAAATAAATATCTATAATTATATTTAATTATCGCATAACTTAATTAATATTTGACGTGGCAAGTGGACTACATTTAGTCTCCTAATTAAGGAAACGTGCTTATATTCTCCCACTTGGCCCACATGACGCGATCGAAATTACTGAATTTGTGATAAAATTAATCATGGAATACTCCCACGCAAACAAAGAGTTTCAATACATGAACCATGGCGGTCATATCCTTTAATGTCGAACACTCTCTTCCATGTGCTATATGCATGATTCCCTTCAATTGAGTACTTTATGAGCAATATCTTTATTAATGGACTTCCAATAAGCCATTCAAGATCCTTCCTTATAAATGGCATGTACTTTATGTGCACAAATGATATGTTACTTTATTGCTAAAAACACTAATGTGGGTACATATATAAGAAGCAACATTAAATTGAATATGAACTAATAAGTCCCATATGATCCACATGATCCTTATACTGTTTTACTAGCAATCCTATAGTCATGGGATCTGCAACCATTAGTTCAGTGCTAATATGATAGATATCCACTTCATGTTTCTTAATATGATCTCTAACAACAAGGTACTGTATATCGATATGCTTGTTGTGACTCCCACTTTTATCGTTTTTAGAAAAAAAAATTGCAGCTGAGTTGTCGCAATAAATTTTTATTTGCTTTGTTATGGAATCAACAACCCTCAGTGCAAAGATGAAGTTCCTTAACCATAATACTTGTGATGTAGCTTCATAGCATTCTATGACTTCTACTTCCGTGATGGATGAAGCGACTATAGTTTGCTTGATACTTCTCCAAGATATAGTAACTCCAATAAGAAGGAAACGTATCTTGAAATAGACTTTCTTGTATCCATACATCCACCAAAATCAGAATCTAAAAACCCAGCCAATTCAAATGATCAGTGTACTTGTATGTGAGTCTATAGTTCTTGGTTCTTTACAAATAACGCATTACTTTCTTGGCCCCTTCCCAATGTTCAAGGCCAGGATTACTTTGATCTCTGCCAAACATTCATACTATAAACCCTATATCAAGCCTTGTGCAAACCTGTGCATGCATAAGACTGCCAACTGCTGATGCATAGGGTATATTTCTCATCTTTTCTCATTCCAAAGAATTATAGGGACACTGACTTAAATTGAAGTTATCCCATTTGACAATGGGTATAACTGTTGGTGAATAAGTCTGTATCTTGAATCTTTCCAAAACCTTTTCGATGTAGGCCTTTTGAGGTAGACCTAATATCCTCATTGATCTATCTCTATGAATCTCTATGCCTATGACATATGAGGCTTCACCTAAATCCTTCATCTTAAAGTTTTGGGAAATAAATTGTTTTGTATCATGTAGCATTCCCAAGTCACTACTCGCAAGTAATATGTCATCGACATATAGAACTAAAAATATAAATTTGCTCCCACTAACCTTATGGTATACACATTGATCAATGATGTTCTCAGTGAAACCAAATGAGACAACAACGTTGTTAAATTTTGTATACCATTGACGGGAAGCTTATTTTAGTCCATATATTGACTTTTTTAACTTGCAAACTAGGTGACTATCTTGTGAGAAACCTTCAGGCTGAATCATGTTTACCTCTTCTTCAAGATCCTAATTCAAGAAAGTTGTTTTCATATCCGCTTGATATAGCTCTAAGTCAAAATGAGCTACTAGAGCCATAATTATTTTAAATGAATCCTTCTTTAAAATTGGAGATAAGGTTTTATGATAATCAATGTCTTATTTTTGAGTGAAACCATTAGCCACAAGTCTAGCCTTATATTGTTCAATATTGCCAGAGGCATCCCTTTTGGTCTTATAGACCTATTTACAACCAATGGTTGTTGCCCCTTTTGGCAATTGAAAAAGATCTCAGACTTAATTCTTAGTAATAGATTTCATTTCTTCATTCATGGCATTGTACCACAATGTGGATCTTTCTCCACTCATGTCTTATGAAAATGAAATAGGATCTTCTACAAGGTCGACATCAAAGTCGGACTCTTGTAAGTATACTACAAAGTCACTAGAAATTGTTTCTTTCCTTGTTCTTGTAGACCTTCTTAATTCTACTGTCTCTTGTATGTTTTGAATAATTTGGACAGTTGGTTCAATGGTAATTTGTTCTTTTAGAGGAGGTTTTTGATTTGGTTGCTCTTCAAAATTTTTTTGAGGAGTATTCTGAAAAACAATCAATCCTCCAGTTTGAGGTTCAAAAGTTTCCTTATTTTCCTCAAAGTTAATCTGTCGAGGAAATTCGCTCCCACTGATTTCAAGATCTTTAAGGAATTTAATAGTTCTAGCTTCAACAATTCTAGGAGTGTATGAGGGAGTGTAAAATCTATACCACTTTGAGTTTACTACATAGCCAATGAAAAATCCACTAACTGTTCTTGGGTCTAGTTTCTTTATGTTCAGGTTATAAACCCTGCAGGAAATCGTTGTAAGTTACATGATTCCTATTCAAAAACATTTCATGAATATGGCGGAAATAATCATATAGGATCTTACTGTGATTAAACATGCAAAGTTAATCTAGAACAAAAACATTAAAAGAACAGTATGAAGTTTCACATATCTCTTGGAGCAAAACGAAAAACAAAATCTTCACAAGCTACCAATAGGATCTACACACCTACACAAGCTTCTGTTGTCAACTCTTGATCTTCCCTTCTATGACCAAAATCCACCAGAATAAATCTAGTTGTAGGACTATAATTTAAATTAAAAAATAACTAGAAGAGTTTCTTCAAAAATTTGAAGCCTACTCAAAAGAGAGAATAGATGACTCTTGAAAAGTTGGTGCAATCTTCCAGAGCTATAGGAGAAGCCTATTTATAGGAGAAGAGTCTGAGAAAAATCTCCAGGAAAAATAATGTGTGATTTCTTTTTTGTCAAATTTTTCATAACAGATAAACCCAAAAATAATTTTCCTATTTTTCCTTCTCTTTTTTCTCTCTTTGGCCGAAATTCCCAGACTAGTTTAGCCTTAGACCCACACGTTTCCCTAAGGATGCATGCCAAGGTCCTGGCTCAACCTAGGTGCTCTAATTAATTTTATGTGCAATTATTTAATTTAATTCCAGCCAATAGTTAAAAATATAAACCCTTTTTCAATAAAATAGAAAGTCTATTTTTAATAGCTAATTGTCAATTAAATTAAATACTTTTTCTCATAGTTATTACTATAATATAAATAGTACTCAAAGGATTAGTTGGCTAGAAAGGGAGCCAAAAGACATATCTTTCACTAAAAATGAATAAAAGATTCTCGCTAGTCTCCTAATAATATTTTACCACTTTAACTTAGTCCACTCTACTATAAGACTACAACTGTACTCAAGGATAAATACTGTATTTACAGAAACAGCCTTCCGTCCAACTATGTGATGAAATTACCATAATGCCCTTCTATACTCACTCGTAGTCAAGACAAGTTCCACAATGTACTATCACATCTTGAACTACATCTTAAACTCCTTAGATCATTTGAATCCACCATCTAACCATCCTCCAAGAGCTATCCACTTATTTAAAGGAGCTATCCTCTAGTGTAACACTAAGTACAACATCCTGTACTACTATGCATAGATTTAGGATGATATAGTCTCGGATTAATCTAAAGGAGTGATTAATGTATAGACTCCTTATTCCAAATGCACGTTCCTTCTAATCAGGCCCTATACACCCAAACCACAAAGTTAGATGACCTAGCAATTAGATCACACCCATAATGGCTCAAAGTGCAAGCACCCGACTTCGTCGATTCATCCACACTTTCTCAAGATTAAGAGCTATGGCCCACTTAGAAGCTCGTAAGTATAGGTGTACTCTTTCTTTGATAGTACGTATTTAGAGTACACGCCTACAGTGGTCCATCAAATGTATACACATGCATAAGTGTAATAAGTCTGAAACAAATCCATGATCAAGACAAATCACCCTTATCCAAAAAGGAACTTATTCCTCTATGACCTCTACTATAGTAAAATGCCCACCTTTACTACTAAGTCATGGAAATAGTAATTCTACTTATCAAGTAACCATGACTCATACATATACTAATATAGTCAACACTTGAAGCAAGAACCTTTTATACATATACTAATACAGTCATCCACATAATAAATGAGAGAATAACATGCTCATAACAATGAGATAATACTTTATTATTATTGCAAATATTCATCTTACAGAAATGGTAAGTGCTAGCGGTCTTTTGGGCACACCAATCCCAACAAACCCTAACCTCTATAGGATAACCCCAAATATGTAGATGTCTTAAACTGGGTTTCTATCCATTCCAAAATTCAAAATGTGTTTTGTGAATGGCCTTAGATGAAACTCTATTTAATACAGAAACTACAGTCTTCAATGCGTCATTCTATAAACTCAAAAGGAGATTAAGATTACTCATCATGCTCTTTACCATGTCCATGAGTGTGCGATTCCTTCTCTCAATCACCCCATTTTGTTGAGGTATTCCAAGCATTGTGTATTGTGCAATAATACCTTCTTCTTGAAGGAATTTCGTGAGTGTACCAAACATTTGACCTATTTCAGTATACATCCCATAATATTCCCCACCTCTGTCTGACCTTGCAATCTTTATTTTCTTGCCTTTCTGTTTCACTACTTCTGCTTTGAATACCTTAAAGGCATCTAGTGCCTCTGATTTATCAAATAGAAGGTAGAGATACATATATCTTGTATGGTCATCAATGAATGAGACAAAGTATTTTTGTCCATTCATGCAAGGAATGGGAGAAGGTGCCCATATGTTTGTATGTATAATCTTAAGAACTTCAGTACTCCTCCTAGCTCCTTTAGAGGAATTATTGGTTTGCTTGCCCTTTATGCTACCAACACAGGTGTTAAAATCAGTGAAATCAAAAGTTTGTAATACTCCATTTACTAATCTTTTGATCCTCTCTATGGAGATATGTCTCAATCTTCTATGCCATAGCTTTGAGGAGTTTTCATTAACAATGCACCTTTTTCTATCAATATCTTCATGTGTAGTCAAAAGACTATACTCATATGTGGGATCTAATCTAAATTTGTAAAGATTGTTAACCAAATTTCCAGAACTAATGAAAATATCATTTTTGAGTATTTCAAAACCAGAGTCATGAAAATTAAATCCAAAACTATCTTTAGCATGTTTGGAAACAGAAACTAAATTCTGAAAAACGATAGAATATAAAAGGTGTTATTTAGGTCTAAAACATATCCTGTTTTCAAAATCATCCTAAAAGTTCTCACAGCTTCCACCTGTGAACGCATCCAGTTTCCTGAATAGATGCATTGTTTACTTCCCTTCGATTTTCTGAAGTTTAAGAAGCCATGCATGGTAATAGCAATATGGATTGTATAACCAGAATCAATCCACCATGTATTATTAGGGGCATCAACTAAAAAAGATTCATAACATGTAAACGATACATCCCTCATTTCCTTTATGTGCTCATGCACAATCTTGAAATTGTCAGACTTTATGCCTGAAAGCATTTTCATTAGGGTGCTAGCCAATACCTTATCACAGTCAGAAATGGAACCTCAAATGCTTTGACTAATATGAGATTTAATGAGCATTAGACTTAAGCGATTAGATCGCTCCTACAGCTTATACGACCTCTTATCAGTTGGCGAACTTGATTTTGTGGGGGCAGGTGATTCGTCCTCATGAAGCGCCATATCAAGGTCCATGCACCCAAGAGTCAACAGAATTTTCTCTTTTCAGTCAGAAAATTTGTCACTAGTCAAAATTGGAATACGAGAAGTATCGTTAAAAAATGGTAGTAGGAACAACTGCAATAACCAAAAAAACACATACATTATGCTATGAACAAAAACTTATTTTTTGAATTAACCAAGATTAAATTCAAATAGTAAATTCAGACCATCCTTTGGGCAAAGGTTGCGTCATGCATGAATTTACTAGCTTTATAATAAGACTAGTAAATTAGACACCAAAGAGTCTAGGAATATCTACTTTTGATACTAAATTCACTATCTTATTATATTACGTCTATGAAAATAACTACCTCCCTATGGGGCCAAGTAAATTATCTTCATAAACTAAATACAACTATTGATGTCAATTAACTTTATGTAGTCCCTTAAATACATTTAACAAGATTACTACATAATATCTCCATAACCTAGAATGCTTTGACTACTCTGAAGTCATCGATATTATATCTTTAATAATGAAATCAATTAAAACGTAGTTTTGCATACTGGTACATCTTTAATATTTTATAAAAAATAAGCTGGAGAATATACAAAGTTATGTATCTATAACTTTCCATAGAATAAACCAAGCATGCAATTTCTATAATCAGGGCTGTAGAATAAAAAAACACTCTATGTAAAAGCAAACTTTAAAATAATAAATCATTTGTTTGCTTGTACTTTGAAGCACCACATGTACCAGTCTTAACAAACTGATCAATATGACTTTCATTATTAGCATTAACCTTGAAAGATTTTTGTATGTACATTAATGGATTTGACCATAGTATAACTCCAATAGCTGAGTTAACAAAGACTTTGAACCATATACTAATTAGCACCTAACTTTGGCATATCCGGATTGATGGATAAATTTATTGTATAAGTGGAATCAAGACCCAGAAAAGTCCTATGTACATAGAATAAAAAACATTGATGCATATATCAGTACACGTAATTAGTTTGTTAGCAAACAGTATATACGCATAGCAGATCAATATTTTGGTGACCTACAAATTTTAAGTGGCCTAAGAACTAATACATGCACAAGAAATGAAAACTTGATGATTTGTACATTGAGATCCCATGCTTATGAATTAAGCAAAGATTAAAAGGAAAAGGAGAACGCACACTTAATACTGTATGTGACACATTAGTCAGTTTGCTGAACAAAACCGGATAATCAAATTGACTGAATTTCGACTCGACTTTTTGTACCTTTTGCGCTTACAATAATTCTCATAATTCTCAAGCACATAAATTTCCAATAAATCAATAATCAAGGAGCTATAATGTAGGGATAAGATCAATTTACTCACCCATAAAACTATAATTATATTGAACAAGATAGCATGGAGTTGGCTCTGATACCAACTATAAACATATTATAACAAAATTTAAATATGCTGAAAATAAAATTACATACCTTCGCCCATCGTTGCTCAAATAAAACTCTTTGAGAATCACACAAATAACCTCACTTCTCTCAAATTATAGGTGTGTTGATCTTATGGAAATCACATGCCTATTTATAGACTAGGTTAAGGACCCCAAAATAAATAATTAAATTTCAGACTTATCTTTTTCTCCCATCAAAGAATAATTATCTCAGTAAAATACTGATTTTTATCAATGATTAGTAGTTATCCCGAAGTTGACTTATCTCCAAAAGATATTTATCTTAAATAAATATCTATAATCATATTTAATTATCATGAAACTTAGTTAATATTTAACGTGATAAGTGAGCTACATTTAGTCTCCTAATTAAGGAAACGTTTTTACAGGCATATTTAATTGGCATGCCTATTAAATAAATCTATTTTATTTTGCTATCTTCTTTTATTAATTTATTCTCTCTATCATTTTTTTTTCTTTTTTCTCTCCCTTAATTAAGGTTCTCTCTTTCTTCTTTTATCCCTATTACATGTCTCTCTCTCGTACCATTTATATCCCTCACGTATCAGATGGGTTTCCATTCAAAGGTATTACTACTGAACTATATTGATCACAAGCTTAGTAATGAAAAAATGGCGGATCCATCCATCTCAAAAGACGAGACATATAAATGACATTAAAATAGAATTAAAACTTGAGTTAGACGATATCAAGCATGCTACACTGTTAATACTCAGTAAATACTAATTCAGTATTTCAAATTTAGTGCATGTTTCAGAAAATAACAACCACCTCATTCCCTTTCTTGTCTATGATTTTGACATCAATTACAAGTTATTCTTGGGTGAAACACATTTTTCAAAATGATTTTTCATCTAAAACCAAATCACCCTTCCCCATGACAGTGTAAACGGGATTAGGATTTCAATTAGGGCTTAAATTAAAGTAACGTGGTCTTTTAATATTGGACAAATTTTATAAATAATATTATTTCTTGTAACAATTTTATATATATGTATGGTAGGAGAGAAAGGTGTAATAATGATAAAAAAAAGAAATAGAATTAAGAACCTTAATTAAGGGAGAGAAAAAAAGGAAAGAAAAGAGAGAGAAAAAATTAATTAAAGAAAAGAGAGAACTAAAAAGGGAAAGAAAAATAATAGATTTATCTAGTTGGCAAGCTAATTGTGAATGCCAATTAAAAGGTGATAATACGGTGATAAAAATAGGTGACCTTTAACCTTACTCTTAGTTTTATGCTAGTAGGACCGCATTGGGGTAGAATAATATTATATTCTTCTCGTTGTGTCTTCCCACCATATTTCTTATTCGATAAGAAAATATTTTACATTTCTAAAGGTGGAAAGAGTTTCATGAATAAAGTTCATTAATCCAGTAAAACAAGGTTCAGTAATCCACTAAAACAAGGCCAAGTGTATTCAATAATTCAATGATGTAATTAATTAGGGCCAAATAAAGCTGAGAGCACTGGGATTGAAGTGAATGTAATCTCTAGAGGATTGGTTTTACTTTTCTTTCTTCGTTAATCATCTCTAGAGTGATAGAACTTTTATATGTATTATTACAAGTATGCTTTACGATTTCAATAAACTTGTTGCCAATTTGTAGGTCAACAAAAATAACCTACGCAGTTGGTTAGCATGGTACATGGTTAAGTTATCTTTTGCTGATTCCATCCAGACCCATCCAGACCATGGCTTCAAATTTTTGGTAATAGGAATAGGAAATCATGACGTTGAGTAAATTACACCAGCATTTCTCATCACTACACTCGCTATATATATAGGGATGAAATTTTGACCCTGAGCACAATTATTAAAATACTCCTAATAGGATTTGTTGGGCTGAAGTCAGTCCTGGGAGTCATCCTAAGGTCTCATAACCCTGAGGCCTGAGGCTAGCTAAGTTCGTCCGGGCGACCAAGTGGGGGGTCGGGCATTCAGGGTATTCAAAAGGCTTTTGACATGGTTATAATCAATTCTGACACAATGCCAAAAAATTAGGAGAAGATTATCTAAAAAAGATATAAATAACACTCACATTTCTATTATGGAGGTAACTCATACACTATATACACTTTCTATTTTTGTGCTTATCTTCTTCCTCAAACAAGATAATTGTACTAATTTAAACATCGGAGTACTTCTGCGGGCACGTTCCACATCTTTTCCTTTTGCAGGACAGCTCGCGACATGGAGCGGAGATTTTTACTTGAACAATTTCTAGTCCATCATCACATTGCACTTATTCAATTGATTTAAAATACTAATTAAAATTTGTAATAGCAATTAAGATGTCTAAAATTAAGCTACTATGTAAACCAGGTCGGTCAATCATATCCGATGAGCCAATAAAAATATTAAAATTCCTTTGAACTAGCACGTTTTGACCCCTAAATGCGAGGTCAACACGTAACATATTGTTGCAGGTGATGACCGATGGACTTCGATTGTGATAATTGATGCGGTTTCTGGAAACAAGTAATAATTTACATACCGACAGACAAAAGGAAAAAAAAAAAAAAAAACACACAGAAAAAGTTTTATACAGCAAGACGATTGTTATTCAACTCTTTTGTTTCAATGATTGTAATGCACATCAAACAATTATTTTATAATTCTGAACTGTTCGAAAAATTCTGATCGAACTGAATTCATGAAATGTTCAAAGGATTATGATCACTATTCTGATCCAACATAGTTTCAAACACGCAATCATTATTCAATCAGTTTAAACATTATGGCATTTTCAACGCTTATCCCACTTTTCTTTCTTCAACTAGTTTTGGTTCTTTATCTCGAAATATAAAGTGCGGTTCGCAATAACTATAAATTACATATTATTATTTTTTAAAGTACGTAAAATGATTTTAAATTTTTGACAAATGTAATTGTGGTGAAATATTTTTTTTTTCATATACATAGTTATATGTAATGTTAATTATAAATTTGTAGTAAAATAAAATTGAATATACTAAGTGACTAAAACACTATGTCACTAAGTATTTATATGAAAAATTATATGTACGATTACTAAAATTGTAAAAAAAAAAAAAAAGGTTGTACCTAAAATCTTTTAAAAAAAATTATATGAAGGGACTTAAAGTTGCAAACTTGCAACGTTATAAAAAAAGATTTGATAACGAGTCATTTAATTCAACTTAAGAAAGTTGTTAAAAACAATTGTTACTACAACTCCGTTTGTTTGCAATAAAATATTTTTTTGGAAAATATCTTTCGAATTTTTCAATGTTTGATAACATGAAAATTTGGTCAACAAGAAAATATTTTCCGATCAACAAGAAAATATTTTTCGGAACTCACTCACTTTACCCCTCCCCCCTCCCCCAGTCCATCCCAACCCAGCCCACCTAGCCCACCCACCTACCGACCGCCTACCTTACCCCCACCCAACCCTACCCACCATCTACTTTCACGGTTAATAGTTACTTTATGGAAAACAAACAGAGTCGTAGACTTGGTAGTTTGTTTTAAAAAAAATAGTTACGACGACTTACATTGCATGCATTAAATATAATATTTTAATTTCTTTTAATAAATGAACTCAAATTATACTTAATTGGTGTTGAACCCGAGTTGGACCTGAGTTGGGCTGGACTGAGCCTGGACTTAAATGAGTTAGATCAAAATTTATATAATCCAACTTGATCCACCTATATATGATGAACTAGACCGAGTCGAGCCTACTTTCATCCAAACTGTATTGAACCTAAATTTTTGTATGTTGAACTAAGATAGACTGTGTCGACCCAATCCAAACACCACCTCAATAGCCTCCTTTGAATACCTATCCACCACCAAAAGGAGTTGTCTGGGACAAAAGCGTGTGATAGAACTTTTATATATTATTATTAGTATGTTTCAATGACTAAAGCCATTTCAAAAAACTTGTTGCCAATTTGTATGTCAACAAAACGCAAGCTACTATGTAAATCATCTAGACCATGACTTGAATTTTAGAATAAAAATCAGGACGTTGAATACATTAAGGTAGTAATAATTCAGATTTAATTACTAGTATTCGCAGGAGCATTCGAGACCAAGAAGCCGTCCAAAATTAAGGTAATATGTAAACCAGGTCAATCGTAGCCTATGAGCCAATAGAAATATTAAGATTCCTTTGAACTAGCACGTTTGGGCCCCTAACATGCGAGGTCAACTTCATTTAAGTAAAAAAATCATTTCTTTATTACCATGGATTTGCTTCTTCTTCTTTTTTTTTGGTTTTTTATTTCTCCCGAAGGCAAATGCTAAATTCGAAAATTTACAGTACATTCTGGCCAACCAACTTTGGTTATAAGATGCATAAAGTTCATAGGTGCTTTGTTGCACAACCCTAATAATCCTATTTCTGCACATAAAAAAACCATGAACTCTGATATTACCATATAATTAGATTTTAGAATATTTTTCTTAGTGAATTAGTCTTACGATGAAACTCCAAAATTCTTATTATTAACTATCATATGCCCTTTAAAAAAATAAAAATTCATGACTGCCACACTTTGGTCCATGATTGATATGGATATAAAAAGGCCCAAGTGTGCAATTACCCAAATACCCCTAGTAACAAAAGGAATAATCATTACGAAACACTTGTTACAAAAATAATCTCCAAGGACAAGAGGGGACCACCAAGAAAGGCATCCAAGTATTACTATAAATAGCACCAGAAAAGTGACTGGAAGGTAACTAATTCATTCAAATTGCTAATTTCATTGTCTGTTAGATTACACCCGAGCTAAATTACTAATTCTCTCACCTAAGGAGAAACGCGGGAGATAACCTCCATTGTTTCTTTTCTTTACTTGTGCAGGAGGTCAACTCGGAAAAGGGAGATACAAGATTTTAGATGAGGTGGATAATTAACATAAGATTTTAGAGCTCATTTTGACAAGATCTATGGCTCAAATCTCGACGCTACTCATTTAAAAATAATATGTTCACGTGCAAGGCTTAATATATTATTCATGCCAGGGACCGTGTAGAATACAATAAGTAAATCAAATAAATTAACTTCTTCTCTAACTGTTTAAAATTTTAGATAACACGATAATCTTACCTATAATACCTTTCAAGATAACAGAAGAGACACAAGCGTGGCATTAAAATGAAGGTTTATATACCGGCACAAAAGAAAATAAGTTTTATATAGCAAGTGATTGCCATTCAACTCTTCTACTTCAATGATTGTAATGCACATCAACAATTATTTTTATAGTTCTGAATTGTTCAAAAAATTATGATCCAACTGGAGTCATGAAATGTTCAAAGGATTATGATCACTATTTAAAGGACTGTCGTGTGCCCTAAAGTTTCAGACACATAATCACTATTCCAATCAGTTTAAACATTATGGCATTTTCAAGGATTATCCCATTTTTGTTTCTTCAACTAGTTTTGGTTCTTTTCGCCATAGAGCTTGCTAATGCTCAAGGCTTGACACTAGGCTTCTATAAGAAAAGTTGTCCCCAGTTGGAAACTATCGTCAAACAGACAACATATGGGTTCATTTCTCAAGCACCAACTTTAGCTGCTCCATTACTGAGAATGCATTTTCATGATTGTTTTGTTAGGGTAAGCCCATACAATTTCCTTGTCATTATGTCATTGTGTTAACATCATTCGTCACACCAGTAGTAAAATGGTAACATATTTTGGACTCAGCAAATAGTGAGAGATAACAAAATTGGGAATAAATATGTTCGTAACGTTATATGATGTTATGATGTCAATCATAATGCTATATGACTTCATGAGTCATATTTGAGGGTTGTAATTGTTAATACGGTTATAATAAAATAATGTGGATAATTTACAATTGTTGAATCTTACTCATAACGTTGTTACAGGTGCATGAAACTCTAAATACTTTCTAATTCATCTAATGGTTTAAATTGCAGGGATGTGATGGTTCGGTGCTCCTGAACTCCACAAGCAACAACCAAGCTGAGAAAGACGCACTCCCTAACCTCAGTCTCAGAGGATTTCAAGTGATAGATGCTGTAAAATCTGCAGTGGAGAAGAAGTGTCCTGGTGCTGTCTCTTGTGCTGATATCCTCGCATTAGTCGCCCGTGATGCAGTCTTACAGGTGACAACAATATTTTTATTTTCCTAGCTTCTTCAATAAACTGTTCGCGCACATAAAAATTATGTTGACGATTTAAATATATTTTCTTCTTCCAGATCTATGGACCATTTTGGCCAGTGCCGCTAGGACGAAGAGATGGAAGAGTATCAATTGCGTCTGAAGCCTTAACTAATCTGCCACCACCCTCTGACAATTTTGCTCAACTCAGATCATCATTTAGCTCAAAAGGATTAAATGTTAAAGACCTTGTAGTTTTATCAGGTAAATAATTTGAATATCATTTCAATAATAACATGTTACAACATTATGGAGATCAGAAGCTTGAAAATTTACATAATTTTCTTTGAAGGTGCACATACTATAGGTGTGTCTCACTGCACTTCTTTCTCGAACCGTTTGTACAATTTCACTGGGAGAGGTGATAGTGACCCAAGTATGGATCCTAACTACGTAGTGCAATTGAAGAAGATATGCAAGCCAGGAGATTCGACTACAATTGTTGAGATGGACCCTGGAAGCAGTAAAAAATTTGATACTAGTTATTATACTATGGTGAAGAAAAGAAGAGGCTTATTCCAGTCCGATGCAGCCCTTCTCAGTGACGAGCAAACAAATTCTTACGTTCAACTTCAGGCAACCTCTAAAATATCCAGCTTCTTCAAAGATTTTGCCGATTCAATGGTGAAGATGGGGAAGATTGGCGTCCTTACAGGCACAGCAGGAGAAATCAGGAAGCAGTGTTCCTTTTTGAACTAATCATAATATGAATCGTTCTGTTGGTGTTGATTTTTATTCCTTTATGTTGTTGAAGATTTTTATATAAAGATTGTCAAGCGAACATTCAGTTTTCGAAAGAGTAATAAATCAAGTGCTTTCTTCTGTACCTCCTGTTGCCATGCAGATCAGTTCCACGAAAAATAATAACTTACTCTTGGAAGTATCGTGGATATAAATACGTTACGAATACAACACTATTTTAACATGATTCGGCATTGCCTATATCTACGGAACATTATTCTTTATTACTTATAGAAACTACTACAATAGTGAATCTGATACACCTACCTAGAGGTATATATATTCTAACTCTAATCTAATCTAGTATAGTACACTCTCTTTATGATGTGTGACAACTTAACTCAACCATGACATGCCTATTTATAGATAATAATTGTTAATCCCATTAGGAATAGGATTTCGATGTCCTATAGTATTTTAACTCTAATTAGATTTCTAGTATCTTCAATATTTGGTTTTGATTGGGATTCGAGTCATATCCAACACTTACAAGTTAAAACTAATTGAGGAAGAATTAACCAATATGACTTTCCTATTCAACACTATTTTTAGAAACAAGGAAATACATAAAATATTTTGCAAAGTATAATTTATATTTCTCATAAAAATAAACTTAAAAAGACAGATTGATGCCTTTTATAATTAGAAACACTTTTTTTACTCTTTGTCGATAGAAATACGAGACATGAGTTGTACAGAGAGAGATGTATATATTGCTAAGAAGGTTATTCTACAATTATAATATATAAGTCCTTATATAAGTGCAAGAGTACTTGCTCTCCAAGTTAACTTAAATATGACAATATCCTAACTATGGCAAATTGAATATACACAGAATAATTATATACATTAACACCCCCCCCCCCTCCCCCCCTAAAACTCAAGGTGGTGCAAAGGACACTAGCTTGAGTTTGCAAATGAGATCCTGGAGGCGGCTAAGAGGATGTGCTTTAGTAAAGAGATCTGCAAGCTGATCAGCTGAGGGAGTATACCGAAGCTTGAGAGTTCCCTGACCAACATGTTGACGAATGGAGTGATAGTCACACTCAATGTGACGAGTGCGTTCATGGAAGACATCATTGTAAGCAATCTGAATAGCACTTTGATTGTCACAATGAAGAGTAGTGCCAGGAGGCTGAGAGATACCCATATTAGCATGAAGCCAATGAAGCCAGATAACCTCCTGAGTGGCATCAGCGAGTGCACGATACTCAGCCTCAGTGCTCGAGCAAGCAACAACAGTCTGTTTCTTACTGCGCCAACAAATGAGAGAGTCACCAAGGAGGAAACAGTATCCAGTCACAGAACGTCGGTCAGTAGGATCACCAGCCCAATCTGCATCTGAGTAGCCATGCAAGATTAATGACGAGCTGGTAGAGAAAAACAGGCCATGAAACAAGGTACCCTTGATATAACGAAGTATCCGGAGAACCGCATTATAGTGTGTGGTACGAGGAGCAGACATGAACTGACTGACTAGGTGAACAACATATGCAATGTCAGGCCAAGTCACAGTGAGATAGATAAGACTACCAACCAGCTGCTAATACAAAGATACATCTGCAAGTGGTATCCCATCCAGTGGGGTAAGACGGACATTAACATCAAGAGGAGTTGATGCAGTCTTGCTGTTAGTAAGACCAACTCGAGCCAGAAGATCAGAAGTGTACTTAGCCTGAGAGAGATAGTAGCTAGTCGAATTAGATGATACTTCAATGCCCAGAAAGTAACTCAGAGAACCAAGTTCTTTCATCTCAAAGTGGTGACTAAGAAACTGCTTGAGATCAGAAATACCCGCCAAGTCATCGCTAGTGATAATCATATCATCCACATATAAAAGCAATAGAATAAGACCAGAATCAGAATGCTGAATAAATAGTACAGAATCATGGTTACTCGAAGTGAAGCCAAAATCAGTAATAACATAACTGAATTTAGAGAACCAGGCACGTGGAGCTTGCTTGAGACCATAGAGGGCACGACGTAAACGACAGACTTTGTGAGGAGGATGAGAGTAGCTAGGAGGTGGCTTCATGAAAACTTCTTCTGTCAGGTCACCATTAAGAAAAGCATTTTTAACATCCATCTGAAACAACTTCCACTGCCTGATGGCTGCAACAGCAACTAACGTCCGGACAGAGGTAAGACGTACTACTGGAGCGAACGTTTCCTCATAGTCAATACCATATTCCTAAGTGAAACCCTTAGCTACCAACCGAGCCTTATAGTGCTCTATAGAGTCATCAGAGTGAGTCTTCACCTTGTACACCCATTTACAACCCATAGCATTTTTTTCCCGGGGGTAGATCAACTAAATCCCAAGTGTGTTTGGCTTCCAAGGCCTGCAATTCATCTATCATAACTTGTTGCCAAAGAGGGTCAGAACTAGCCTCACGATAAGTTTAGGGCTCATGGAGGGAAAGAATGGTAGAAAAACAATGATAATCAAGAAGATGAGGAGGAATAGCTCTTGCACGTGTAGACCGACGAAGAGATGGATCAGAGAAGATAGGGGGCAAATCAACAATGGAAAACTCAACATCGGGCACAGGATCATCAGATGGAACAGTCTACAAGATAGGCCATGTTAGGGGCGACGTCAGTACCTGCACTAGTACCTGTGCCACTATCATCATCATGAAATAAAGAAAGAGAGGGATTGGTAAAGTACGAGGTAAAGACACCATAAGGAAGAGAAAATGGAGAGAAAGATGAGAACATTGTTTTCCCAGAAAATCACATGACGAGAGATACAGAGATGTTTAGGGAGTGGGTCCCAATACCAAAAACCCTTATGTTCAATACCATAACCCAGGAAACAGCACAATCGAGCTCGAGGTTCCAATTTAGTGCGTTCATGTGGAGGGAGAGAAACAAAACATGCAC
Organism: Ehretia macrophylla; assembly: GCA_037974665.1. NCBI lineage: Eukaryota > Viridiplantae > Streptophyta > Magnoliopsida > Boraginales > Ehretiaceae > Ehretia > Ehretia macrophylla. The sequence continues at coordinate 13,753,843 of CM075768.1, forward strand.
AACCGAAAACCTTAAGATGATCATAGTCTGGGGAACGACTATACAGTCGTTCAAAAGGGGTGAGATTATTGATTGTGGGAGAAGGCAAGCGATTAATGACATGCACAACAGTGAGGGCTATTTCTCCCCAGAAGCGTTTAGGACATAATAAAGAGATGACGAATGTGCGAGTGATATCAAGGATATGTCTGTGTTTTCGCTCAGCCCGCCCATTTTGTTGTGAGGTATAAAGGCGAGAATGATGTGTGATAGTGTCATGTTGGCAGAAAAGGTCAAGTATAGTGGACTCCTTATACTCTATGGCATTGTCAGCACGAAGGACTTTTATGCGTTGATTAAAATGAGTGTGAATCATAGCAGTGAAGTCAGAATAGATGCGTGGCAAATCAGACCGATGATGCATAAGATATATCCAGGTAAAACGGGAATAATCATCCACAAAGATTACAAAATATCGAGATCCCCCCATAGTAGGAGTTGGAAAAGGTCCCCAAATATCAGAATGAACTAAATCAAAGCACGTAGTGGATAAATAGTCACTTTTATTAAATGGTAAAGCAGATTGTTTTCCAAGTTGACAGGATAAACACTCAAAAGTATGCCCAGACAGTTTGCCTAATGAGCCTCTAGAAACTAAAGATTGTAATTTGCCTAGAGAAGCATGACCTAAACGCAAATGCCATAAGTGAAGAGAGGTAGAGCCTGAGGAAGTGGTAACGGAGGCGGCAGTAGAAAGATGTGAGAGAAGATGCAGGCTGACAAGCTCGAACAATCGCCCAACTTTACGGCCAATCCCAAGGAGTCGTCCTATCTGAGGGTCCTATACACGACAACCAGAAGAAGAAAAGATAATAGTAAGACCTAGTTCACATAGTTGACCGACAGAGATGAGACTAAGAGTAAGTTTGGGAACAAGATAAGTATCAAGAAATGAGGCATGAGATATAGATACAGATCCGATTTGACTAACGGGCATGTAAGTTCCGTCAGTAGTGTAAATAGCAGATGCAGATGAATTGACTACTGTATTGATCAAACTATGGGAATCATAGGTCATGTGATTAGAGCAAGCAGAATCGAAGAACCATGAGGCCTTACCGAAAGTGACTGAGAGTGTAGTAGAAGAGGGAAAACTAGACTGGGCTAAAACCTGTTTAAGATTATCTTAGAGATCAGCAACAGATATAGGAGAGGAAGAAGGATCACCGGGAGAGGCAAGAGAACCCTCAGTAGCAGCAGCAGAGTGTGACGGTAGTACTGATGAATTTTGGGCCTTGAAAGAACCACCCTTGGGCCGAGTACCCTGAGAATTCCTGTTAGGGTTGCGATAACACTCAGTTTGATAGTGGCCAGGTCCTGTTTTCTTGCAAAATAAGCATGTTCAAGTGGGGCAGTGCAAGAGAATATGACCAAGCAGATGACAATACATGCATTCTAGTGTGGATGCTGAAGTCTTCTTTGAGGAATGAGTAGGAGTTCTAAGTACTACATCGGCTGAGCGGGATCTTTGAGATTGAAGACAAGTCTTCTCAGAAATAAGCTCTTGGATTGCTTGTTCATGTATCGGAAAGGGACTACAGTGAAAGAGAGAAGTACGAACAGGCTCAAAATCATCATGAAGGGCCATGAGAAACTAAACAAGGCGTCCACGATCTCACCAAGTAGTAAATTTGTTGGCATCTTCAACACAATCCCAATCAGGCTTAAAGGCTGTAAGCGGGTCCCAAACTGAATACATTTAAGACAAAAAACTATTAATCGATTGATTTGTTTCTTGACGCATATAGTGAATAGTAATGGCAAGCTGATATTGATGTGCTCTATCAGCAGCGGTATATCTCTGTGCCAGAAAATCTCAAACTGTTTCGCTATATCAAAACTCCCAAATTGAAGACTGATGGAAGTGACAGAAGTATTACAAAGCCAAGTGATTATCTGATGATTCTTACAATCCCAATCTTCAAGATGCTCTGCAAACTTGTCATCTGATTCATCAGATTTCTTTTTCAGTTCCTTAACATCCCCAGTTATGATTCTCCATAGTTTTCGACCCTTAAGAAAACTTGTCATGGCCTGAGCCCAACGTACATAATTACCACCATCAAGAAGTAGAGAAATAGGTTGTGAGACATCCGATCGTTCTATTATGAAACCTAAAAGTGATATTTAGAGTGAGATTTTGAAAAAAGTAATGGCAAAAATAGACTCAGGACGTCAAAAAACTGAAGGAAGGGTCTAATCAATTTTTTTTCCTTGTTTTTTTGGAGAATGACGATATGGCAGAAAGATTAGGCAGCTGACGTGGCATCTTGGTTAGCGATGATGTGGCAATAACCTGGCTGGAGATGACGTGGCTGACACCTGGCTGATGACTGGTGCTAACGTGGATTAGGGCTGACGTCAGGATGATGTCAGCAAGGCTGCGCTTGGCAAAAGCTGGAAAAGAAGGAAAACTGCGGCAGAATGTTCTGGAGGCACGTGAGGGTGCATGTGGAAGAGTTAGGTGTCGATCTGGATATGCCTGGACTCATCTCGACGAGATCTACATGTTGGTATGGCGCGTGTAGATGAACAGTGGCCAAAAAAATTTGAAACGATACGAGACAAATTGTTTGCTATTTTTGTTTTTCCTGATTTTAAACAATGTAGTGGTGACAATGAAGATGATGACAATGACACAGGCTACCAGGATGGTAGCTCTGATACCAAGTCGATAGAAATACGAGACATGAGGTTTACATAAAGAGATGTATATATTGCTAAGAAGGTTATTCTACAATTACAATATACAAGTCCTTATATAGGTGTAAGGGTACTTGCTCTCCAAGGTAACTTAAATATGGCAATATCCTAACTATGGCAGATTGAATATACACAGAATAATTATATATATTAACACTCTTAATATTTCTTCATGTCACTTTCGTTTTTTACATGCCAAAACACTATGAGACAGTGCTTATTTATTACTACTAGAAGAATACTCTAGAGTTATAGAAATACTATAAAAAATGTGTCCAACTTTATGGTTTCACAAGGTCCAAAAGTATAGTGAACTAATCCTTTCTAAAAATGCCAAATACCATGAATTTTGATCTTTATTTCCAAGATTCCAAAATAATATAGTTATCATGAGATGTGGTTTGCATATTCCAATACCCCTTTCAAACCAAAATCATTTTCATACCAAGCAATAATCTTAATTTCTTAAATTCATTGTTGGTAGTGCTTTCAAGAAATGTCTACAACTTGATTTGAAGTATCTCAATACTTATATGAAATTGTCTTCCTCTTAACATGATCTCTTAATGCTAGTTCCTTCCATCTTGTACTAGATTTTTCGACATTTCAATTGCAAACTTTGTTATCAACAAATATGATGTACAATGAGATTTTACTGGGGATGATTGAGCCTTTCAACAAATTTTCCAACTAATAGCTTCACAAACTGCTCAAGCAAATACTAAATAATGTTGGGATTGTTGTAAGCCCAAAAGACCACTAGCACTTACGAGTATTTATTTTCTTATCCTTTATTTATATGTGTATTTATGAGACCCATTGATCTAATTAAGTGATTAGGTATGCAGTGGTTACGTACAGATTGTCTAAGTCATGACTACTTGAATTATAAACTTTGTTTGTAACTGAATGGTGAAATTGGACACTTCATCACGGTATAGTGAAGCTATACACTTTGTTATGGTATAGTAAAGGTGGACACTTTATTATGGTATAGTGAAGCTAGACACATCATTATGGTATAGTAAAGCTAGACATTTCGCTATGGTGTAATGAAAACATGCTATCATAAGATGGAGTAATCGCTCTCTTAGGATTATCTAGTTGATCATTCAGACTTATGAATAGTGATATAGCTTCTTGGGTTTTTTTGAATATTACACTTGTGGGTCGTTCCCTAGGTCTAGTGGTTAGTCTCTAGAGGATGATTATATTGTAGATTAGAGGTTACAAAGACAAAATATAATCAAGAAGTGGTTAGTCCCTAGGTCAAAGATAAAGGTCATTCTTGATATGAAGTGTTTCTGTTGGATATAGTAATTATCCTAAAGTGTAACTATAACTCTTTAGAGGTATGAGTTAGGCTTAAAGTGGGCAAAATGCAACTAATGATTAGCAAGACCATTTTTGAAGCTAGGGTAGTTATGTCTTTTCATCACTTGTTTAGACTTTCTTAAAACTAGTATAATTGCTAAGTACGGTCATGAGTAGTGTGATTTGGATAAAGGAAGTTGGGTTACATAAAGCGTCCTACTAGGTCAGGATTTGCACATTTGAATTTAAGGCATTATCCATTTAACGGAATATTTGTTTTAATGGCCAAATTATCTCCAACATAGGATAAGATTTCGGCTATCCCTATTCCCATAGGAAGATTAAGGGTGTAACTAATAAGGATAAGGAAATGAGGAGAGTTTGTGATAAGATTAGAGTTTTATTAACTATAGAATTATCTCTGGGTAAAATTTTTAAAAGGCCATTAAATTATATTGTTAATTCTATTTTGACCATCCAACTTTTATTTGCTCTAAAAGGTTTATCAGTTTTTTTAAATAGTTTCATTCAAGTCATTTCCTCAGTTAGTTAAAAGAAATTAACAAACATATATTAAAATGTAAATCGTTAAAATCAAAAGAATCAAATGAAATTAAATTTTGTTTTCCTCAATGTTTTTATTCTTTTTTTTTATTCTGGTTCTTTTGACTTTTTCTTTTTATATTCAATTTCTCTTCTTATTTATTTCCTATTTCTTCTTCTCAATCACCCACTTCTCGATCCCTTCCCTTTCTCAATATACCCACCCTTCATATCTATTCATCTCTAGGGATGATAACAGGTATCCATTTTATCCTAAATCGATGGGTATCCGCCCGTTAAAAACTCAAAAATTGATTAATAAACTGAGAGGTTTTGATTTTTATAAATAGTAATCAATGGGTAAATCGATAGATTTTGATTTTAGATGTTAAAAAAATGAAAACTCAAAACCCAATTGTTAATTTATTATAATATATATGTTCATATATACATATATATCAAAATATATAATAAATATTTAAAGTTGATAAAAATATAAAAATAATTTTTATACTAATATATAAAATTTTATCAATAAAAATTTAAAAATATACTATATTTTTCAAAAGATTTGAGGCCCAATTCAACTATTTTTTAAGAAAAAACAAAAAAAAAAAGAGCTATTGGGCTTAGCCCAACTAAAAAAATACTAAAACAACTCTATCTATCTAACTCTAATACTAAACTAAAGGTAGCAATTTTTAATTTTACTATTCAGCATTTAGTACTCTTAACTCCTCCATATTTATCACAAATATCTCTTCTCTTTTTTCCATGCAAACTCAAACTATAGATTTTATGTCTTTGTGTTAGACATATGTATATGTGTGTGTTACTCGATCAACTCTTTTATCTCTTTAGGAGATCATTCTGACTTCATCGACTCACCCACAAATTTGGTAAGCAAATCTATAATGTGTAGCAGTTTTTAAGTAAAATCTGAATTTATATTGCATTAGTCACATTGATTGAAGTGTAAATGGAGTTTTCTTGAAATTGAGAAGGGAATAATTAGAATAAGTTTGACTTGAATTTTCAATGAATTCGAATGCCAAGCTACAAAATGTATGCAAACAAAATTTGTGTCAGGTGAATGATCAAGCCCTTTTGATATTTCATGTAAGTATCTGATGATGATATTTCATGGATAGAGTTAATAGAGACCTTGGCACTTGTACTTTTACTTGCATAACAAATTAATAGTTTTTCTATATTTTTGGACTCTTTTTCTATTTAAATTAATTGTTTTTAAATTATCGCTTTTGGTTTCAGTTATCCGCAATTTTTTTATATTTTTCAATTTCAATTTGGGATAATGGTTTTTCAAAGCCATCAATTTTCAGTTTCAGTTTTAGGTTTAAGTTATTCTAAATGGTTGATGTGAGGTCCGACCCCGAATAACGTGTCTTACCTCAATTTGCATGCCTTAGACCCAGAATTATATGATCGACTTTGGATGACGTGTCTTGTCTTGGTTTGCGTGCACCTATATTAAAGAGCATGCTTTCGTCTCGAAGCATGAGCCTTAACCTAGGATTAAGTACGTTAGTATTGAGTTACATGCAATACCTTAGATACATTCCTTAATCTTTGTACATGCCTCGTCATACGTGCCTTGACCTAGAATTGTGTGTCATAATCCGCGACTTACGTGCGATACTTAGATATATATACCCTGACCTCGATTTACGTGCGATACCTCGATTCGTGTGCACTAACCTTGAACTGTGTGTCTTAACCTAGATTTAAGTGTCATACGTTGATTTACGTGTATTGCATTAAATTACGTGTCTTACATTGGTTTACTTGCATTACCTAGGGTTGCATGCATTTATATTGGAATCTGTGCATTCACCTAGAAGTACGTGTCTTATCTCGTAGTGCGTGTCCTAAACCTAGGAATGCACACCTGCACACTAATCAAGAAATATTCATGCACAAAATACTAGACAATAAAATAATCCTACACAATCCACTAACCATTATTAAATTCTTAATTCAAATCCTACAAACTCCACTAACAATAAAATAACATTAAATTACTCCTACATTTTCCACTATCTACTATTCTATTCATAATTCAAATTCATCTTCAAACATTCTTATATTCTATTCTACCTAGAATCCTTAAATACCCAACATTCTCTTACAATTCCCTAAACCTTAAGCACTTTTCCAACTATCTAAACATTGCACTATAAACTAATAACTAACACTAGACACAATGCAACCTAGAATAGACAAAACAAAAGACAACCAGGGCATTTGGCTAGGCCATTTTCGGCCAACATATCCTACACACAAACAAAATTCAAGTTATGCTAAAAAAACAACAAAAACCTAGCCTCCTAAGCTTCCTAGGCCGAGCATGCACACACACACACACATTAAAACCTTCATTTTCTCTCAACTCTCTCATTCTCTCTCTCCATTTTCAGCCCTAGCTCCTCCACCACCAAGCTTGTGCTTCCAAGACTCATGCAAGCTTTCAAAGACCCTCAAACTCTCGGCCATTGCAAGAATTCAAGCTAGGATAGCTCCTAGACACTCCATTCTCGGCCAAAGGTAAGTTTGATGCTACATTTTCTCCTTCTTTTGGTCTTAAGCACATGCACACCTCCTACACCTACTAACTAAACTAGGATTTAAGGAAAAATCAAGATACCACTTGGCCAAGCTAAGAAAAGAGGGGATTTGGCACCTTCAAGGGCATTTCACAAGTGTTTCTTGCATTCTTGCTAGGATTTGCTAAGGTGGGGGTTTAAATCTTTTCAAATGCTTCAAAAACTCATATGCATGCACTTATATGACTGTATTTACTCTTGAAGTCCATGTGTATGTGTTTATATGAGCATATCTACCTTTGCATGCCTTGAAACTTGATAGAAATCTTGAAATATGAAGTTAAGTTTCTGGTAGCCTTTCTGTCAGTTAGAACGAAATACTTTTGACCTAGAAAATGATGTTAAAAATACATTAAACTTGGTGAGTCACTATATTTTTCAGTTTGGAAGAAATCTTGAAGCAATAGGCTAAGGCTAATTTTTACTTTAAGACCCCAAAAAATGGAAAAAATCGTAATGTGTCTAAATCTTGATAGTTTTGCGCGGTCTCCCGGTATTAGTCATAACTCCTAAGTCTGAACTCGAAATGCAGCAAGGTTTGTTCTTAGATTTAAAGCACTCGTTAAGCTTCGATTTTATATTTGATTCACTAAATTTGGAGATTATTTTCTCGGTCAAAAGAATGAGGAAAATTAGGCTATTGTATAAGGGTTTTGTTTGGAAACTTGCTTTAAGTCATAATGTATTATACCTTGAAGTATTGTATGCTCGGATTTTGTGGAAATTAGGAGTTGCATGGACTGTTTTGGTTGGTTGAGATTCCTCAAATGACTTGATGCATGACTTAGGTTCGTTATGTAACGGATTCTTGTCTAATTGTATGTGTAAGCATGAAATTGAGGCGCTACTACACATGCATGCTTCCTAAGTGACAACCCTATGGTTAAAATGGATATATTTGAGTTGTTTATAGGCTGGCCACGAAATGTTTAGCATGTTATTGTTTGATTCTTGATGATATCTTGGAAGATTGGTGGTTATTATTGTATATGGTTATGTATTTGAAGCTCTTAGTTGGTTGAAATGCTTGTTTGAGGTGATCACTATGTATTGCATGGCTTTAATTGATTTATATGAGTTGTATAGTAGGCTGCCCGAAAAGTTTTAAATACTTAGGACAATGTTCCATGTTGATTTTAGGGTTGAATATGGTTGAATCATAGTGGTAAACACGTATATGATGTCTTTTGATGATTTCGTGTTCGTATCGGTGGATTTCATGGCTTGCATGTGGTTTTAATGATGATATTTGCAATGTTTCATGCCTGTCCAATAATTGTTAGATATGTATGATAATGATCTAAGTGTTTCTTGTAACTAATAGTTGATGAATCTTGCACCCGAGCATGAACCTAAAACCCTAATTGCAAATTAGGTCTTCTAAGTGTTTAATCATGCTTTACGTAACTTATAATTGAGGTTTTAATTGAAGTTGTGGAATACCCGGAAAAGTTATTATAGCCTCATGCATGAATTATAGTGATTACGAGGTCATAGGTTAACTGTTCGTGCACTCAATCTTGCATATGATATTATCACACTTTTGTATACTTTTTATGCGTTTATTGAATTGTTAAAAGATATTATATGGTTTATTTTGAACATGATTACTTGGCTGCCCGTGAAAGTTTAATTTCTTTCAAATTTATATATGAAATGATTATATGTTCTTACAATGCCTTATGTGCCAATATGTCAAAATGTGATCATATACTTGCTCGGAGGCAACCTACTTTGTTGACCTCCTAATGTTCATTGCATATAAGGTTGCAACCTTTCATTATGGTATGGTAGCGTTTCATGAACATCGGGCAGCATAGGGTTTGCTTGTACTTCCGTGACTACCATGGTCCAATTCCCTCTCTCGCTTGGCATTCCATCCTCGGAGAGTTGGGTCGTAGGTTTGGTGTACAATCTGGAGTACACCCATTTGGGAGTGATAAGTGGATGATTGATGCCGGCTACAACATTGATTATTGAAAATGATCTTGAGAGCAAATGCTCACCGATTGATCTTAAGAGCGAAAGATCACCGTATCCTTGAAATGATGTGGTAACTGTATCTATCTTTCAATTTGATTCTTATACTATGCTTACATTCTTATTTGTATTACATGACATGTTTTCAAAGGAGTTTTCATAAGTTAACCGGAAAAGGATTTTAAAAACCTTGTCACTTGTTCCTCTTCGCTGAGTTTATAAGAACTCACCCTCTTTTGTCATTACAGGTGAAGCAGAATTGGATCAGGTGCCCGAAGATAATATGCTAGTTGATGAATCTTGAGAATGACTATGTGCATTGCGTGCTTTTCGTGAACATGGATGTTGTTAAGGATGTTGCGTTTGATTGAAGACTGTTATTTTGTTGTTGTAAATGACTCCCGTTGTAATTTGGGGTCTAATTTTGGCTTGTACTAACTATAAACCGGACGAACTCTTTTATTTTGGTCGTTTGATTTTCATCGTTATAGTTAGTAGCTATCATTAGGTGTTAAACCAATTGGTGAAGAATCAACTAAGTTAGTCCTACTTATACTCATTAAGGTACTCATCTGTAAGCTAAATGACAATAGGTACTTGCGTAAATAGGAATTTGACGAATAAGTGGGATGTAGTTGTCATGATAGGCCTATTAATTCAAATGAAACCTTCCAAGATAAACTAGTAAGCATATCAATCGATGGTAGAACGTAAGTTTTAGATATAAGTAAATTAATGATTCAAAATTTTTGAGGTGTTCTAGAAATTAGGTCAAACCAAAGGTCCTAAATACAGTCGTTATGCTGCCGGTTTTCCAAAAAACTTTTAGAGTTCTAGGCTAACGAATAAGCATTAATCTTCGTCAATCGGTTATAGTCATAAAATAACGATAATGACTTAGTTCATACCCTAGTCTAGCCTCCATAGGTTGGGTTGGGGCGTGACACCTATAGATTAGAATGGTATCAGAGCTTAGATTCTTAAGCTGGGTTGAACTCTCGGACCGTGGGTAGAAGCCCTAAGGTAATTATGATGTCTTGTTTATATGTGTTAATGTGTACTAATGTGCTTTAATTGCTTTGAGCATTGAATATCATGTGCCTTTGTGGACCATATGTATTATGTGTCATGCACACCAACACGTTAGTGCCCTCAATAATGCATGCATGCTTATATACTCCTTCCTTGATGCATGTGCATATTATATAACCATGACTGACTGTTTATACACATAGATAGTTAGGATTAGGACTTTTAGGGAAGTGAATTTATGCAAGAATAACGAAAAGGCTCGATTAGAGATTTCTCGCATCTTCACAGGTACTCGATGGATCATATGTATTATGGGATATGCATATATAAAATGCGTAGCACATGTATAATTGTTAAGGTAAAATTATCTCTTTATCTTTGGAATACCCATACTTGTGATTAAATTATCAATTTTATAGCTATGAAGTTCTTAATTCTATTAAACCGTTCTTCTAATTATGGTTCAAGTATAAAGGTTAAGGAGATGCAACTTTTCTTAAGATATAAGAGTATACTATTAGACATGGTGGAGTAGTATATATATATTCATATGCTTATGATAGAAGTTTGACTTAGGTGTTGCTTTTGAATCAAATTCTTATATTTTAAATTGGTGTAATAGACTATTTATATGATTGAATCCTTACTTGATTAGAATTAAGCATTGATGATTCTAATATGGTGTATACTAGCGAGTCTCAAGTTCACTAAATGGTAAGATTGTGACTTAGAAATTAAGAGATGATTTCGTGAAAGTTGACGATAGTTACTTTTAGGGGTTAGATTATTAAGACATGGATAGTGTATTTAAGTGACTTAACAATGGATAACCTCAAGATATGTAGGCAACTTTGGAGACTGAGTTTAACAAGGTTGATGATTCTTTAGTCTAACAAGATATAGAATCGAGAAATTCAAGTAGCTAGAACTTGTGTTCGGAAGACTATACCTAAAATGTTAGGTCGAATAGAAGTGTAAGGTATTGAATTATGCATTAGATGACTAACATTGCTAAATGTCCTAAGTTGGATATTGGTGATATTAAGAATCATGGTATTAGTTTGGTGCCCCCTCGAATTTAGTTGTGATTATACAAAGTAAGTTATTCTACACACTCGTTATTTGGATACCCTAGAGGATGTTAGGAAGCATATATCCCTAAGTAATATCAATGGACCTAGTATATAAACCATGGAAGTGAGATTAAAGCATATGGCTGTAAAGTGGAGTCATTAGGGTATGATTAGTAATCCTAAATAGCTAATAGTGAGTATGCATGGTGATTCATGGTAAATCCTAGGACCTAAAGTCGATGAGTCTTGATGCTCTTAGCTAGTTGAACATGTAAATGAGGAGAGTAAGATTTCACATTGTTAAGATAGAGATGAATTAGAGTCATGATGACCGAAGAGACTATTGTTGGAGAACTATATTTATGTGTACCCTTTCATGTCTAGAAACTAGCTATTGGTAGACTTCGAATCGTGGTCGTTGAATAGAGGGTGGATCTTGTATTGATAGTTAAATGAATGGTTGATTACTTTTGAAGTTCTATTAGATTATATTGAAGGATGCCTCATGGTCATAATTCTTATGTTGACGCAGCCTTGAAGTTATTTCGTGTAACTAGCTACTTGGATTAGTATGGTAAGTATCTTATGAGTTAGATCATTTCGGTACCCATTTATAGTCCTAAGATTGTTGTTGTATAGCCGGTAACCTAGTGGAGCATTAATATCACTTACATGGCAATAGTCCTAGCTTAGTAACACTAATGTTGAAGATATATTGGCGGGCATTAAGTGTTCGAATGAATGACTAGGTCGCTAAGTAAGTAGGACCATTATCTTCTTAAGTATGACGTAACCTTGGATTGAGGTGAGTGGAATTTATTTGAGGTTGAAACTATTCGCCTTAGGAGTCTTGGTTAAGATTAAGAGAAATTCTGAAGCCTCGTGACTTGAAGATAGAGATTTGAATAAGGAAAAACATAGAAAGGGGATAAACAGTGAATGTAGGGGTCACACCGAATTAACGATTGGAGAAAGTTTGGAAGTGAATCGGTTTTGGCAAAGGGGATCACGGAGCAACCAACGGCCCAAAGTAGAAATATCAAAGGCCAGAACCCATCTAAATGACCTCAACAAGTAAGAATGAATTTCGGGATGAAATTCTTTTAAGGAGGGGAGGATGTGAGGCCTAACCCCGAATAACGTGTCTTACCTCGATTTACGTGCCTTAGACCCAGAATTATATGACCGACCTTGGATGACGTGCCCTATCTTAGTTTACGTCACCTATATTAAAGAGTATGCTTTCGTCTCGAAGTATGAGCCTCAACCTAGGATTAAGTACATTAGTATTGGGTAACGTGCAATACCTTAGATACGTTCCTTGGTTTTCGTGCATGCCGCATCATACATGCCTTGACCTAGAATTGTGTGCCCTAATCCTCGACTTATGTGCGATACCTAGATATATGTACCCCGACCTCGATTTACGTGTAATACCTCAATTCGTGTGTACTAACCTTGAACTGCGTGTCTTAACCTAGATTTAAGTGTCATACCTTGATTTACGTGCATTGTATTGAATTACGTGTCTTACATTGATTTACGTGCATTACCGAGGGTTGCATGCATTTACATTAGAATTCGTGCATTCACCTAGAAATACGTGTCTTACCTCGTAGTGCATGCCCTAAACCTAGGAATGCACACATGCACACTAATCAAGAAAGATTCCTGCACAAAGCACTAGACAATAAAATAATCCTACACAATCCACTAACCATTATTAAATTCCTAATTCAAATCCTACAAACTCCACTAACAATAAAATAACATTAAATTATTCTTACATTTTCCACTATATACTATTCTATTCATAATTCAAATTCATCTTCAAACAGTCTTATATTTTATCCGACCTAGAATCCCTAAATACCCAACATTCTCTTACAATTCCCTAAACCCTAAGCATTTTTCCTACTATCTAAACATTCCACTATAAACTAATAACTAACACTAGACACAATGCAACCTAGAATAGACAAAACAAAAGACAACCATGGCATTTGACTAGACCATTTTCGGCCAACACATCCTACACATAAACAAAATTCAAGTTATGCTAAAAAAACAACAAAAACCTAGCTTCCTAAGCTTCCTAGGCCGAGCACACACACACACTAAAACCTTTATTTTCTCTCAACTCTCTCATTCTCTCTCTCCATTTTCGGCCCTAGCTCATCCACCACCAAGGTTGTGCTTCCAAGACTCATGCAAGCTCTCAAAGACCCTCAAACTCTCGGCCATAGCAAGAATTCAAGCTAGGATAGCTCCTAGACACTCCATTCTCGGCCAAAGGTAAGTTTGATGCTACATTTTCTCCTTCTTTTGGTCTTAAGCACATGTACACCTCCTACACCTACTAACTAAACTAGGATTTAAGGAAAAATCAAGATACCACTCGGCCAAGCTAAGAAAAGAGGGGATTTGGCACCTTCAAGGGCATTTCACAAGTGTGTCTTGCATTCTTGCTAGGATTTTCTAAGGTGAGGGTTTAAATATTTTCAAATGCTTCAAAAACTCACATGCATACACTTATATGACTGTATTTACTCTTGAAGGCCATGTGTATGTGTTTATATGAGTATATCTACCCTTGCATGCCTTGAAACTTGATAGAAATCTTGAAATATAAAGCTAAGTTTCTGGCAGCCTTGGTGAGTCACTATATTTTTCAGTTTTGAACAAATCTTGAAGAAATAGGCTAAGGCTAATTTTGACTTTAAGACCCCAAAAAATAGCAAAAATTGTAATGTGTCTAAATTTGGGCAGTTTTGCGCGGTCTCCCGGTATTGGTCATAACTCCCAAGTCTAAACTCGAAATACAGCGAGGTTTATTCCTAGATTTAAAGCACTCGTTAAGATTCGATTTGATATTTGATTCACTGAATTTGGAGATTAGTTTCTTGGTCAACTAAATGAGAAAAATTAGGCTATTGCAGGAGGGTTTTGTTTGGAAACTTGCATTAAGTCATAATGTGTTATACCTTGAAGTATTGTATGCTTAGATTTTATGGAAATTAGGAGTTGGATGGACTGTTTTGGTTGATTGAGATTTCTCAAATGACTTGATGCATGGCTTAGGTTCATTATATGACGGATTCTTGTCTAGTTGTATGTGTAAGCATGAAATTGAGGCCCTACTACACATGCATGCTTCCTAAGTGACTACCCTATGGTTAAAATGGATATATTTGAGTTGTTTATAGGCTGGCCACGAAATGTTTAGCATGTTATTGTTTAATTCTTGATGATATCTTGGAAGATTGGTGGTTATTATTGCATGTAGTTATGTATTTGAAGCCCTTAGTTGGTTGAAATGCTTGTTTGAGGTGATCACTATGTATTGCATGACTTTAATTGATTTATATGAGTTGCGTAGTAGGCTGCCCGGAAATTTTTAAATACTTAGGACAATGTTCCATGTTGATTTTAGGGTTGAATGTGGTTGAATCATAGTGGTAAACACGTATATGATGTCTTTTGTTGATTTCGTGTTCGTATCGGTGGATTTCATGGATTGCATGTGGTTTTAATGATGATATTTGCAATGTTTCAAAGCTATCCAATAATTGTTAGATATGTATGATGATGATCTAAGTGTTCCTTATAGCTAATAGTTGATGAATCTTGCACCTAAGCATGAACCTAAAACCCTAATTGCAAATTAGGTCTTCTAAGTGTTAAATCATGATTTACGTAACTTATAATTGAAGTTTTAATTGAAGTTGTGGACTGCCCAGAAAAGTTATTATAGCCTCATGCATGAATTATACTGATTACGAGGTCATACGTTAACTATTCGTGCACCCGATCTTACATATGATATTATCACACTTTTGTATACTTTTTATGCTTTTATTGAATTGTGAAAAGATATTCTATGGTTTATTTTGAACATGATTACTTGGCTGACCGTAAAAGTTTAATTGTTTTCAAATTGATATATGAAATGATTATATGTTCTTATAATGCCTTATGTGCCAATATGTCAAAATGTGATCATATACTTGCTCGGAGGCAACCTACTTTGTTGACCTCCTAATGTGAAATGTTAAATGGCATAAATGTGCATTGCATACAAGGTTGCAATCTTTCATTGTGGCATAGTAGCGTTTCACGAACGCCGGGTGGCATAGGATTTGCCAGTGCTCCCGTGACTACCATGGTTTAATTCTCTCTCTCGCTTGGCATTCTACCCTCGGAGAGTTGGGTCGTAGGTTTGGTGTACAATCCGGAGTACACCCATTTGGGAGTAATAAGTGGATGATTGATGCCAGCTACAACATTGGTTATTAGAAATGATCTTGAGAACAAATGCTCACCGATTGATCTTGAGAGCGAAAGCTCACCATATCCTTGAAATGATGTGGTAACTATATCTATCTTTTAATTTGATTCTTGTACTATGCTTACATTCTTATTTGTATTACATGACATGTTTCAAAGGAGTTTTCACAAGTTAACCGGAAAATGATTTCAAAAACCTTGTCACTTGTTCCCCCTCGCTGAGTTCATAAGAACTCACCCTCTTTTGTCATTATAGGTGAAGCAGATTTCGATCAGATGCCCGAAGATAATGTGCTAGTTGATGAATCTTGGGAATGACTATGTGCATTGCGTGCTTTTCGTGAACATAGATGTTGTTAGAGATGTTGCGTTTGATTGAAGACTGTTATTTTGTTGTTGTAAATAACCCTCGTTGTAATTTGGGGTCTAATTTTGGCTTGTACTAATTATAAACCGGAAGAACTCTTTTATTTCGGTCGTTTGATTTTCATCATTATGGTTAGTAGCTATCATTAGGTGTTAAACCAATAGGTGAAGAATCAACTAAGTTATTCATACTTATACTCATTAAGGTACTCATCTGTAAGCTAAATGACAATAGGTATTTGCGTAAATAGGAATTTGACTAATAAGTGGGATAAAGTTGTCATGATAGGCTTGTTAATTCAAATGGAACCTTCCAAGATAAACTAGTAGGCATATCAATCGATGGTAGAACGAAAGTTTTAGTCATAAGTAAATTAATGATTCGGAATTTTTTAGGTGTTCTAGAAATTAGGTCAAACCAAAGGTCCTAAATACAGTCATTATGCTGTCAGTTTTTCGAAAAACTTTTGGAGTTCTAGGCTAACGAATAAGCATTAATCTTCGTCAATCGGTTATAGTCGTAAAATAACAATAATGATTTAGTTCATACCCTAGTCCAGCCTCCATAGGTTGGGTTGGGGCATGACAGTTTCAGTTATAATTTTTTTTTTTTAAATCACGATTAACCAAACCGCTATAATTTCTATTAACCTCATCCCTTATTGGTTTCTTTGTCAAGCTTTATGTTCACAAAATATAACAGCTATACTTACTATTTTATTGATGAGTGCATTGTAGAATTTATAGGTTTTGACTCCTTGTTATAACCAACAAAAATATATTTCTCACAATGATCATTTAGCCTATTCATTTCCATCACCTGCACTCGAGCATTGGCCACACAACCAAAAACCTATATGTTATTGATATTTGGTTTCTAGTCATTTCATGCCTCTTGTGACGCCATACATTTTAAACTTCTACCAAGATACCAAATCAACAAATAAGTTGAGCATGCCATTGCTTTTATCCAAAAGGACTACGACAAACCTTTCTCTTTCAACATAGTTGTTGTCATGTCATGAATGGTGCAATTTTCCTTTCTACAATGCCATTTTCGTGTGGGTTATACAATGTTATAAATGACTAATTTATAACCATATCTCTACAATAGTCTCAAGAATCATTTGACGTGTATTTTCTACCTCTATCATATTTAAGAATTTTTATCTTGTGAAATGCTTTAAAACTTTTAAAATTAGCAAAAGGAACTGATTTCTCTTTTATTTAAAATAGCCATATGCACCAAGTGTTGTGACATATAAGCTCTCCACAATTTTTTTACTGTGGAAAATATTTCAATTTTGCTTAACAAGAGTGTAGGCAAAAACCTTCTAGAGAGAAACCAAACTCCTTGCTGTTATGCCGTCTAGGTGGTTCTTTGCCTACCTAGGCAGCTTTATACTATTCTCCAATATCTTTCACATAGAAATTCTGGCTTTTCAATAGATGACAACCCTTTTACTATACTTGTGTTGGACAATAGCTTGGACCACTAAAGTTTAGATGTCTAAGTCGAAAATGCTGCTTTTATGACTCATTATTTACCAACTCCATTGAAAGCACTTTTCAAAACTAATACATTTCTTAAATAAAGAAAAAGATCTTCCATTTGTGTTACACCTATTCTGAAGAAACTATCAAAACTAAGGATATTGATTTTCATATTGGGTGCATAATATATATTGGAGATATTCTTTTAATAAATTTTAATTTTATCACTTCCTTCTCACACATTTAGTAGGTCTTTGCCCCATAATCAAAATGCCTTATATCATGTTCATTTGTGGATTTTTCTTGTGCAAAATAAAGTATACCTTCCTCATTCTCTTGCTTAGAGATTGGAACAACATTGGATTACTAATTAGGATTAGAATTATTATTTTACCATCCTGAAGCATAATGACCATGTGACTGTTATAATAGGAGACATTTTCTATTTCCACGCCCAGGACTTGAACTTCTTCTTTCGATCTTCATCTTACCTCTTTATTGACAATTTTTTTTTTATTAATTAGTTTGTTGTTTTAGTCGGCAAATTAAGTGTTTGCTAGATTTTTATCTTGATTAAATTAAATGATTACCATAAATGGCCTCCTTTGGTGTTCACTTCGTGATAAAAGAGAGCAGGAGATCTTATGGCATATTGCATGGTTTGCTAGATATAATGGAATTTCTTAAGATTAGTTTTAGAGTAATGTTAGACGTTACCAATTTTCATTACCCAATTATCACATCCTAGTTGACATGTCTATTAGATAAATCTATTTTATTTTTCCATCTTCTTTTATGAATTTATTCTTTCTATCATTTATTCTTTTTTTTTTCTCCCTTAATTACGGTTCTTTCTTTCTTCTTTTATCACTATTACATGTCTCTCTCTCTTACCATTTATATCCCTCACGTATCAGATGGGTTCCATTCAAAGGTATTACTACTGAACTATATTGATAACAAGCTTAGTAATAAAAAAATGGCAGATCCAGCCATCTCAAAAGACGAGACATATAAATGACATTAACATAGAATTAAAACTTAGATTAGACGATATCAGCATACTACACTATTGTAACAACCCGACCTCTCACAGAATCGGGTCCTTGATCCCAAAACCCCAAGGCACGAAAAATGAGAAAAAACGGACATAGATTTTCCTGTACTTAGACCTATCCACAAACCTGCACGCAAAAGAATCAACACAAACAACATCCCAAAACATAAATATAAAGTTCCATCTCCAAATCATAAGACTATGCTAGCTTTCTTTTCCTTAGACAGGTACATACATGCTTCTGGACTTAAACAATACTAATCTAATACAATTACTAAGTTATCATACCACTTTAACTAACTTTAATTTAAAATATAATTACATATTTTTATATAAAGATTACATTCGAGATCATTGAATTATATACAGGATCACTTAAGCTTCAAAATAAATACAAGGTCATGAATTCAACTAGACCTTTACTTTACAAATTGTGCAATCACGAGCAAACAACACTCTAATGAATAGAAGCCCAGACAGCTTGTAGGCACTTTAATTCATTCGCACTAGACCTAAAAATATTAGAAAGAGGGGTGAGCAAAGCACTATTACTCAATGAGGGAAGAAATCAATTATCCGGGAAGTTTTGAAAATGTTTTTTGTGCAATGCATATAGGACAAATATTCAACTATCAAAAAAAAACTGTACTTCAAGATAATACAGTTAAGCAACCTATGTAGAAGGCTATAAATTACACAATAACAACATATAAACAATTAAAGACCAACAAGGCAATAACAACATATAAACAATTAAAGACCAACAAGGCATTCATGGGTACTTAGGGCCCAAGCAAGAGTTACCTAATAAAAGGATACAATGTCAATTCTCAAGCACAAACCATGAGCCACGAACCCCGAATAAGAGATAATGATGATATCAATAATGAGAGCAATAAGTCGGCATCCCTATACACCAAACGGGGGTACTCCGGATGTAACCCCCCATTAATTCTATGACCCAACTCTCCCAGGGCAGCATCCTTAGCGAGAGAGAAAATAGGGCACGGAGCTAGAGCAACCAACCCTGGCAAACCCAATGCTGCCCAGTGAAGCCCATCGCATCCGACCCGACGATAAGGTTGCACAACCATCGATATGAGAACACAACATAGCATATACAGGTGACAATTAACAATTCGATAGCACATAAAGAGGAACAACAAAATAGTTGTCCTTACACGTACAATACAATTTACAAGTAATATAAGCAATATAACAGGAATTCAACTAAAATCATTCAATATAAGCAAAGTAGGCATGTATTTCAACTTATGAAACTCCTCCGATTAGTGCCATAAACTACTCCAGCTCACCTAGACACTTAACTAGACAAGTTCAATTCAATTTCTAACAAGTATTCTAATTTTCTATATATTGGCCCCTTATACTTTCTAGTGAATTAATAACCCATCAAGCATCGAGATGATAGTACGAGTTCACTAAACATTCAATTATCATTTATGAACCACAACTAAGCTTTGAAAACACACACTACACACACACAACTCAAAATACATAAATGCCCCATTGTCCATTAACACTACAACACCCTAATCTACTTACTAAAACAACGCTATAAACGCACCATAATCATTAACTAACACATCTAGCACTAACCAATACCCCCAAACACTCCCAGTCAACAAAACACACACAAGACCCCTTTGTTCACAATCAAGAAATTCCAAATGTTAACCATGTTCTAACAATTTAACACCACTTCTAGCTTCCTAGACATTCATGGCACCTACTACAAGCATTAAAACCATTAAAACACAAACTTGAAGAAAAAACACTATCCATTGTCTTCTCCAATGAACCACTTGCAAGAATACATACAAACTCTAACTATACAAACATAACAACACTAAAAGTCTACTCTACACATCATTAAGCTAGCATTTCAAGCATTTTTAGCATCAATAATAACAATCTACACGATATCAACTTTTATACCAAACTAGAAAACAATTAAAATGCCACATAAAATGAATCCCTCCCCATATACAAGTTGATTATGTAAGGAGAATACTTTGGATGGCTAGAAAGCACTTGATTCAAGCTTGGATGACACAATTTGAGCAAACCCTAGCATTTTTCTTTCTCTTTTTCTCCTTATGAAGCTCACAGCCTATCTCTCTTTTTTTTTTCTTTTGTTTTGTTGCTTTATAATGTATATAATGTAATGTGTGTGTATATAAATGTATATATGGTGTATGAGTTGGGTTAAAGGGTTTGGGTTTGGGTTTAGTTAAGTAGAAATGCAAGAAAAACCCAAATAAAGTAGTCTAGCTAGCACTATTCAAGAGATACACAAAACAATTTTTCTACCTGCGTTCTATGCTCAAAAACACATATATAATAAGGAAAAAATACGAAATTTACAAAATAAAATACTTTAATTTTCACCCCAGGCTCATGACTCATTTTAAAATGACGAAAATTAATTTATTGGAAGTAAGAAACAACTCCACATAGTATAACTATCAAAATAATGGGTTAATCAATTTACATAAATTAATTAAACATCCTTTGCAAAGATGGAAAAATAGAAGAAAATAAAGCTACTAAATATATATATATATATAAAAGTTAAAGTAAACACTTAATTAAATTCACACAATCAATTAAAATAGCACATGAACATATGCAAATAGGCATTATTCACTCTATGCTAGTTCGGGGTGTTACAACTATCAATACTCAGTGAATAGTAATTTGGAATTTGAAATTTAGTGCATGTTTTAGAAAATACCAACAACCACATTCTTTTTCTTGTCTATGATTTTGACACCAATTACAAGTTATTCTTGGGTGAAACATATTTTCCAAAATGAGTTTTCATCTAAACCCAAATCACCCTTCCCCGTGAGAGTGTAAACGGGATTAGGATTTCAATTAGGGCTGAAAGTAACGTGGTCTTTTAATATTGGACAAATTTTATAAATAATATTATTTCTTGTCACAATTTTACATATATGTATGGTAGGAGAGAAACGTCTAATAATGATAAACAAAAGAAATAGAATTAAGATCCTTAATTAAGGGAGTGAAAAAAAGAAAAGCAAAGAGAGAGAAAAATAATAATAAAAAAAGAAAGAGAACTACAACAACATTAAAAAATGAAGGGAAAGAAACATAATAGATTTATTTAGTTGGCATGCTAATTATGAATGCCAATTAGGATGTGATAATGGTGTGATGAAAATAGGGTGATTGTAACAGCTAGCCTAGATACAGAAGCCCAAGCTGCAGTAGGCCCATGTATAGAGAAGAACATTAATTTGAGGAAGAGCCATCGAGTCAAGAAGAGCCCACAATACTTGAGTGCCTGCGTGGCATAAGTTTGTTAGGAATTTGCTTTAACAGAGTGTGTGAACAGAGTGGTTATATGTATTGTGAGTGGATATGGGCTAAGGTGTGAAGAATCTTCTATCTTTACTCTTTGTAATTTTCTTTTCCTTCAAGCCAACGTTTGGCAATTACAGTCAATGAAACTTCAATTTCCTCAGCAATTGATTTGCATTTAGTTTGTCTCGTTACATTTTTTGTGCTTTCATTGAGAGGTACTATGGCAGAAGGTACTCAGCTAAAAACTCTTGATGAAACTATCAAAAAAATGCAAGAGACCACAACTACTTAGAATCAACGTTTGGATGACTACCAGCAAGCTTTGATTGTTGACGGAGAAGGGAACGGATACTTCGGTGGAGATGGATGTCACGAAAAGCTCCGACGGACCATCACTCAATCAGCTTCCAGTGGGCTACCATCTCTTGTCGGTACTGCCGCTACGGTTCACTACTTGCCATTACTGGTGGTCAATTCTAGTGGAGCTTTTTTATCGACTAATGGTAGGAATAGAACAATCCAACCTCAAGGACCTTATGGCTTTAATCACGGGTTATCAGGTAATCACGAATCAACTTATGGTATACAAGCACGACAAATGTGTCTTGATTTTCAACGATTTGATGGGGAAGACCCAACGGGATGGATATTCAAAGCCAAGAGATTTTTTTTCATATCATTATACCCCGATGATCAATACTTGCTCATCTCCTCCTTTCATATGGATAGACGAATGTTACGACGGTTTCAATGGATGACAAGGAACGAGCAATCCATGTCGTGGGGACAATTCAAATTGGCAGATTAATGCAGGTTAGCCCAAAAACTCGACAAACTTAAATGGCCCATCAATTAGCCCACCTACAGCGTTTAACCAAAACCGATCCACAACAATTTTCCCCACCAAATATCATCTCATTATACCCACCGGATAACCCAAACACATAACCCATATACATCACCCCTTTCACAATCAGCTTCTAACTCTTTCTCACCCAATCAGCTACACCAAACCAATCCCAAACACTTACACCAAAACTTCATATTTAGACTCGTCTCCTTACACCATCACATGAATTTCACCAAAAGAGATGCAACTAAGAAGGGAAAAGGGACTCTGTTATACTTGTGATGAGAAATATACACAAGGACATCGATGTAAGACTCGTCCTCGATTATTCTTGCTCGTAGGTGAAGATGATGACAATGATGATATTAGTCACGATGAGCAAGTAACAACACAATTATAAATAGATGAGCTCATATCGGTACAAGAGATCTCGTTGAATGCATTAACCGTCAATCATTCAACTACAACTCTACGATTTACTGGTGCATTGGTTGGAAAACCAATTCAAATATTGGTGGATGGGGGAAGTACTCATAGCTTCATACAGTCACAAGTGGCTAATTATCTGGGCCTGCCAATTGAATCCACACTACATTTTTCAGTCATGGTAGGCAACGGTCAATGACTATTGTGTGAAGAACTAGTTCAAGATACGACATTATTAATTCAAGTATAGACAATTACTACGAATTTGTATGTCTTACCGTTGGTTGGGTCAGATGTTGTACTCGGGGTGTAGTGGTTGGCGACGTTGGGGCCGATAATGATTGATTACGCAAAACCCATCATGAAGTTTTTAATGAACAACCAAGAAGTGATTTTAAGGGGTGAAGCACATCGACTTATGGCACAAGTTCAGTACAACGGAGTTCGTAGAATGTCGTCGACAGGTTCAATTGCAACATATTACAGTTTGATTATGAGTTTTAATACATCAGCTAGTGTCCACCATGAAAACAAGGCCATCAATGTGTCGTTAGAAAATTTTCAAAAGTGTTTGAGACACCTCGTGGTTTGCCACCCATTCGAGAATCGGACCATGCCATTCATTTGCAACCCGGCACTGCTCCAGTGAACGTGAAACCATATCGTTATCCATATTTTCAAAAGAAATAGACAACCAAATTAGTATCCGAAATGCTCGAGGATGACATCATACAACCAAGCCATAGTCCGTTCTCATCCCCGGTACTCCTAGTAAGAAAAAGGACAGTACTTGGCGATTTTGTAGGGACTATAGAGCATTAAATGCAATGACTGTTAAAAGATAGATTTCTGATACCTACGGTGGATGAATTGTTGGATGGGCTTCATGCGGCTCAATTCTTTTCGAAGTTGGATTTAAGATCGGGGTACCATCAAATCCGGGTCAAAGCTTCGGATGTTCACAAAACTGTCTTTTGCACACATGAAAAGCATTATGAATTTCTCGTGATGCCCTTCGAGTTTACCAATGCTCCGTCAACTTTTCAAGCGGTCATGAATGAAACATTTCAGACACTGTTGTGAAAGTGTGTGTTAGTTTTTTGTTATACTTGTCTATATCTCTACTTTTGATCAACATTTGCGAGATTTAGAAGAGGTGCTACATCTCTTGCTTACTAATCATTTTTTCGCCAAGCTTTAGAAATGTGTTTTTGGGCAACAACAGGTGGAATTTTTGGGCCATATTATCTTGTCCAAAGTCATGGCATTGGATCCAACAAAAGTACGAGTTGTACAACAATGTTCTGAGGTCAAAAATAGTCAGGGAATTAAGAGGATGTTTGGGCTTAGCTAGCTATTATCGAAGATTTATCCTCCATTTTGCAGCAATAGCAACGCTTCTCACAAATTTACTCAAAAATGATCCATTTCCTTGGAATAACAAAGCAACAATGGCCTTTCATGAATTACAAAAAGCTCTAACAGTTGCCCCAATACTGAGTTTGCCGAATTTTAATTTCCCTTTTATTTTGGAGACAGATGCATCGGTATATGGAATTTGAGCTACATTGCTCCAAGATGGTCACCCCATAGCTTACTTCAGTCAAAAGTTGAATGCCAAGCTGCAAGCTTCATCCACTTATCAAAGAGAAATGTATGCCATTACCACTGGAGTTGCAAAATGGTGCCAATATTTTCTTGGCCGACGTTTTACTATTCGAACGGATCAGCAAATTCTTAAATCTCTAATGGAGCAAACTATTCAAACCCCGGATCAACAAAGGTGGCTGAATAAATTACTTGGATATGATTTTGAGATTTGTATACAAACTGGGGAAAACAAATATTGCCCTAGATGCATTATCGAGGAACCCACTTGAAGGTTCGAATTTGGCCTTTTGACCAATTGTTGAAGATGATTGCACAAAATTAGGAGAGTAAATATTGTATATTGATCTTATCAATTAGTTTCCCTTGCTGTATGATTCATAGCTATTTTATAGGCATTAGAATAGGATCTAATTGTTTACATTTGTGTATAAATCTGTACGCTGACTATTGAATAAATATGTAGAAATCATTCCCAAATATCTTCTTATTATGGTATCGAGAGCGTAAAGATCCTTTAAACGCTTAGCCCTTGTATTCTTGCACTGCAGAGCAACCCCGACATCGCTGTAGTGCGACTTCAACCTCGTTACAGCACTCATGGCAGAAGATAACAACTCAAAGAAGCCAACTCAGTCAAGCATGGCATACAAATTTGATAATCCTAATCATCCATTGTATCTTCACTATTCAGATCAGCCTGGCTTAGTCCTTGTACCACAACTCCTTACTGAGGACAACTATAACACATGGAACCACTCCATGACTATGGCTCTTTCAATCAAAAACAAATATGGCTTTGTCGATGGATCCATCAAACGACCAAGTGATGACGCGAAAGATGAACTGCAACAATGGATTCGTTGTGATAATCTTGTCAAAACTTGGTTGCTGAGTTCGGTCTCCAAAGAGATTGCCGCCAGCGTGTTTTACTGTGATGGAGCAAAAACAGTTTGGAAAGAGTTACGTGAGCGTTTTTCTCAGGTAAATAGCATCCAACTTTTCCACATTGAAAATGAGATACATGATTGTGTTCAAGGAACCATGTCTGTAGGTTCCTACTTTACCAGACTCAAAGCATTATGGGATGCAAGAGATGTCCTGTGCCCCATCTCAACCTGTGATTGTGGAGCTATGAAAGATGAATTGTCCTATCGAGAAACACAGAAAACAATCAAGTTTCTTATGGGATTAACAGAATCTTTTGAGACTGTACGCGGGCAGATATTGATGATGGATCCTTTGCCAAAAGTCAACACGGTTTATTCTCTTGTTCTCAGACACGAACAGCAACGTGATACATCGGCTGCAAAGAGCACAACTCAATCTGAGGTAGTAGCCTTTGCAGTCAAGGATTCACACAAGAAAAATGGCAACCACAAGTGTGGAAAATGTGACAGAGAGGGTCATAGCACTGAAAATTGTCGGGCATATTTGAAACGCACCTATTGTGGATGGAAGGGTCACACGATCAACGTCTGCCGAAAACTCAAGAAATCAGAGTCTGATCAACGATCCCGTCAACAAACAGAGAAGAATGAAATTTCCAATTCATTTTCTTTTACTCCAGAACAGTGCCAACAAATCCTGAACATGCTCAATAAAAATAACTCTTCCATGGCAAATCATGTTGGTAATCCTTCAATTGACGATAACCTTTCAGGTAAGGCAATGTGCTTTTCTTCTCAAGGTGAGAAAACCACATGGATCATTGATAGTGGAGCAACTGATCATATTGTTTGCAATCATGAATTACTTACAACTTGGAAAGTTGTAAAAAAATAAGACAGTTGAATTACCAAATGGTTCACTTGCTAATGTTACACATATTGGTCAAGTAGTATTTCCTTCTAATTTGGTTCTTGATAATGTTTTGTGTGTGCCAAATTTTCGCCTGAATCTTATCTCCATAAGCAAAATTACCCACCATTCTCCTTTTACCATCGTGTTCCTTACTCATTCTTGTGTGATACAGGACCTACGCTCGGGGAGGATGATTGGGACGGGAACTGAACGAGGAGGTCTCTACTATCTTGATCAATCTCAAAAATCATCATGCAATTCTATCAAGTTACCTACTTCTGAATATTGGCACCAACGTCTTGGACATCCTTCAAATAAAGTGTCTGTTTTGTTCTCTTTTTTACATGGGCATAAAAATTATGTTGCAAATAATTGTTTTGTTTGTCCTTTAGCAAAACAAACTAGATTGTCATTTTCCTTGAATAAAATTTCTAGCCAATCATGTTTTGAATTGTTACATGTTGATATTTGGGGGGGTTACCATGTTCCTTCTATTTCAGGGGCCCGATACTTTCTCACCATTGTTGATGACTTTACTAGATGCACATGGGTTTACTTAATGAACCATAAGTCAGAAACTCATACTCACCTTATTAACTTTATCACTATGGTTGAAACCCAATTCTCTTCCAAAGTTAAGATTGTGCGTAGTGATAATGGCTCTGAATTCATACTTAGAACCTATTACTTATCCAAAGGTATCGTTCACCAAACTAGTTGTGTCAATACTCCACAACAAAATGGAGTGGTTGAACGCAAACATAGACATTTATTAAACATGGCCCGAGCTTTGCTTTTCCAAGCTCATCTTCCAAAAAGATTCTGGGGGGATGCCATTTTAACTGCAACATACCTTATAAATCGCACACCTACACCACTTTTGCAGGGTAAAACACCTTATGAGAAATTGTTTAATATTAAACCCAATTACTCACACTTACGAGTATTTGGTTGTTTATGCTTTGCTTCCACACATGCTCAAAATCCATCTAAATTTGATGCGCGTGCCACTCGTTGCATTTTTCTTGGGTACCCTCATGGGAAAAAGGGATGTAAAATATATGATCTTGAACTTGGGAAGGTGTCTGTGTCTAGAGATGTTACATTTTTCGAAAGTTAATTTCCTTTCAAACATGTTTTCGGTGCCAATTAGAGTCCTTTCATTCATGCTCCTATAGACTCCATTATTTATGATGATCTTATCACTCGTACCTCCGAAACCACATCATCCAATCCACCAGAAAATAATGAACTTACCACAGTTCCTATGCTTTCTACTAGCCCAACACCAGAAAATAATAAGCGTGCCACTGTTCCTATGCGTCGTTACCCCACTAGAAATACCAAACCTCCTACTTTTCTTCAAGATTTTCATGTGGAAGCGACTCTCCCGTCCAGACTTGAACCATCATCTGCCTCTAGCGTGGTCACACAATCAGGTACACCCTATACGATTTCTCAAGTCCTTTCATATGATCGGTTATCTCCCTCTCATAAGACATTTACAACCTCATTAACCATTACCAAAGAACCAACTAGTTTCTTACAGGCTATGAAGGATCCTCGATGGCGCCAAGCCATGCATACTGAAATTCAAGCACTGCAAGCCAACAATACTTGGACACTTCTCCCTCTTCCACCTGGAAAGAAACCTATAGGTTGTAAATGGGTCTACAAGATCAAGCTCAAATCTGATGGAACCATCGAACGTTACAAAGCTCGTTTGGTTGCCAAGGGCTATAGCCAGATTGAAGGACTGGATTATCGTGAAACTTTTGCCCCAGTTGCTAAGCTGGTTACTGTTCGAGTTTTGCTAAGCATTTCCTCTATTCAAGGGTGGCATCTTCACCAACTTGACGTCAACAATGCGTTCTTACATGGTGATCTTGATGAAGATGTGTACATGTCACTACCACCTGGATTCGGACGAAAGGGGGAGACTCGAGTGTGCAAACTCAACAAATCATTATATGGCTTGAAACAAGCTTCTAGGCAATGGTTTTTGAAGCTTTCATCTGCCCTCAAAGCTGCTGGTTTTCACCAATCAAAGGCGGACTATTCATTATTCGTCCGATCCCACAAAGGTAGTTTCACGGCAATTCTTGTATATGTTGATGATGTAATTTTGGTTGGCAACAATCTGCAAGATATTGAGAATACAAAACAAGTTTTATCCAGCAAATTCAAGCTTAAAGATCTTGGTCACCTCAAATACTTCTTGGGCATAGAAGTGGCAAGGTCTTCCAAAGGAATTTCTCTTTCACAAAGAAAATATGCATTAGAGATATTGGAAGACACTGGATTCCTAGGAGCTAAACCAACAAGATTCCCAATGGATCAAAACTTGGCTCTTACACAATCTAATGGAGACCTTCTGAATGATCCTTCGTCATATAGGCGCCTTGTGGGAAGATTAATTTACTTAACCATCACTAGACCAGATTTGGTTTATGTAGTCCATGTTTTGAGTCAATTTATGGATAAGCCACGTATGCCTCATCTTGAAGCAGCACATAGAGTTCTTAGATACTTGAAGCAAACACCTGGACAAGGTATCCTTTTATCCTCCATAAGCACACTGCAATTGAAGACATTTTGTGATGTGGATTGGGCTCGGTGCAAGGATACAAGAAGGTCAGTAATAGGGTATTGTATATTTCTTGGACAATCACCCATTTCCTGGAAAATGAAAAAGCAAACAACGGTGGCTCGATCTACTGCTGAAGCAGAATATCGCTCTATGGCTAGTACATGTTGTGAAATTACCTAGCTGAAAAATATTTTGAAGGATTTGGAAATTAAACATGACCAACCCGTTATGTTATTTTGTGACAATCAGGCTGCTCTACACATTGCTTCAAATCCCGTATTTCATGAACGAACAAAGCATATTGAAATTGACTGCCACTTAGTTCGTGAAAAGATTCTAGAGGGGTTGATCAAAACAGCACATGTACGAACCAACAATCAAATTGCTGATTTATTCACCAAAGCATTGAGTTCGTCACAGTTTGAATTGCTACTTGGCAAGTTGGGTGTAATTAACATACACTCCATCTTGAGGGGGAGTGTTGAAGATGATTGCACAAAATTAGGAGAGTAAATATTGTATATTGATCTTATCAATTAGTTTCCCTTGCTGTATGATTCATAGCTATTTTATAGGCATTAGAATAGGATCTAATTGTTTACATTTGTGTATAAATCTGTACGCTGACTATTGAATAAATATGTAGAAATCATTCCCAAATATCTTCTTATTACCAATACAGTAACCTCTAGTAGAAGCTTTAAAAGAGGCGAATCAAACTGACCAAGAGTTACTAGATCTTCAAAGAACATTTTGTCGTCTTGCTACAAACTGTTTTTGGTCTTCAATGAGACAGGATGAGAAAAATTATGTGGCAAAATGTTTTACCTGTCAACAAATCAAAGCCAAAAATGCGGTACCAGCAGGACTACTCAAACCTCTTCTGGTTCCATCCTAAATTTGGGAAGATGTTGCTATGGACTTTATTACGGGACTGTCCTCGTCACAATGATATTCTAAAATTCTAGCTGTGGTTGATCGTCTATCCAAATATGGGCATTTTATTCCACTAAGCAGTCGTGCCAATAGTGCTAAGGTAGCTGAGCACTTTGTGAAAGAAGTGGTCCGATTACATGGGGTGCCAAGAACAATTGTCAGCGATTGGGATAAGATCTTTATGAGCTGATTTTGGCGTGAACTTCACAAGCTGCAAGGTACATCTTTAAATCTTAGTAGTACTTATCATCCGCAAACGTATGGTCAAACGGAATGTCTCAACCGTACAGATATATTTACGGGCATTTGTAATGGATAACCCAATCTCGTGGGCCAAATTTTTGCCATGGGCAGAATTCTGGTACAATTTGTCATTCCATTCCTCAATTGGAATGACGCCTTTTGTGGTTGTTTATGGTCGTGAACCGCCGACCTTGATACGTTATTTACCACTATCAACTTCGAATGAAGTAGTCGATCAAGAATTGCAGTCCCGTGATGAGATTTTGATGCAGTTGCAACAAAATTTGTTGTGTGCGCAGCACCGCATGAAGCAGCAGGCTGATAAGCATCGTCAAGAAAAGAGCTTTGACATTGGGGAACGGGTGCTTGTCAAATTGCAACCATACAGGCAAATTTCCATGAGAGGTTGAGTTAATCATAACGCAAATACTTTGGTCCCTTTAAAATTCAGGGGAAAATTGGTCCTGTGGCATATCGCTTGGAGTTACCTGAATCAGCTCGCATTCATCCTGTTTTTCACTTCTCACTTTTGAAACGGGCCATGGGTGTCGAAGGAAAAATAACAGAAAATGTGGTGATTCCTCCTCAATCGATTATACCTAAACTTTTTCCCCAAGTTGTGCTGGGTCGTCGTATTATCATGCCTCATGGCCATGCTCATTCCTAGGTTCTAATTCAATGGCAGCACAGGAAGTCACATGGGAAGATCAAGATGATTTTACTGTCACCTGTCCAGGTTGGGACCTGGAGGACAAGGTCCATTCCGACGAGGGGGTATTGTAGTAGCTAGCCCAGATACAGAAGCCCAAGCTGCAGTAGGCCCATGTACAGAGGAGAACATTACTGTGAGGAAGAGCCATCGAGTCAAGAAGAGCCCATAATACTTAATTGACTACGTGGCATAAGTTTGCTAGGAATATGCTGTAACAGAGTGTGAGCAGAGTGGTTATATGTATTGCGAGTGGATATGAGCTGAGGTGTGAAGAATGTATTTTCTATCTTTACACTTTGTAATTTTCTTTTCCTTCAAGCCAACGTTTGGCAATTACAGTCATTGAAACTTCAATTTCCTCATAAATTGATCTGCACTTAGTTCGTATCGTTATAGTGACCTATAGTATTACTCTTAGTTTTATGCCAGTAGGACCGCATTGGGGTAGAATGATATTCTATTCTTCTTTTTGTGTCTTTCTATCATATTTCCTATTCGATAAGAAAATATTTAACATTTCTAAAGGTGGAAAGAGTTTCATCAATAAAGTTAATTAATCTACTAAAACAAGGGCAAGTGTATTCAATGATGTAATTTAGGGCCAAATAAAGCTGAGAGCACTGGGATTGAAGTAAATGTAATCTCTAGATGATCGGTTTTACTTTTCTTTCTTCATTAATCATCTCTAGAGTGATAGAACTTTTATATGTATTATTACAAGTATGCTTTACTATTTCAATAACCTTGTTGCCAATTTGTAGGTCAACAAAAATAACCTACGCAGTTGGTTAGCATGGTACATGGTTAAGTTATCTTTTGCTGATTCCATCCAGACCCATCCAGACCATGGATTCAATTTTTTGGTAATGGGAATAGGAAATCATGACGTTGAGTACATTACACCAGCATTTCTCAGCACTGCACTTGCATTTCAAATACACCAGGTGATAGCTCCATATATATATATATATATTTATAATTCAGATTTAATTATTAATATGCGATGAAATCTCGACCCTGAGTACAATTACTAAAATACCCTGATAGGATTTGTTGGACTGAGGTCATTCCTAGGAGCCATCCTGAGGTCTCATAACCCTAAGACCCGAGGCTAGCTAAGTTCGTCCGGACGACCAAGTCGGGGGTCAGGCATTCAAGGTATTTAAAAGGTTTCGGAGGCGGATGTAATCAACTCTGACATAATTCCAGAAAATCAAGAAAAAATTATCTAAAAAAGTATAAATAGCACTCACATTTCTATTATGGAAGTAACTCATACATTATATACACTTTTTATTTTTGTGCTTCTCTTCTTTCTCAAGCAAGATAATCGTACTAACTTAAGTATCGAAATACTTACGTGAGCACGCCCCACATCTTTTCTTTTTGCAGGACAACTCGAGACGTGCTGCAGAGATTTTTACCTTAACAATTACTAATCCGTTATCACATTGCGCTTATTCAATCGAGTCAAAATACTAAAATTTGTAATAGCAATTAAGATATCTAAAATTACGCTACTGTGTAAACCAGGTCAATCATATCAGATTGAGTCAATAAAAATATTAAAATTCCTTTGAACTAGCACGTTTGGGCCCCTAAATGCGAGGTCAACACGTAACATATTGTAGCAGGTGGTGACCGATCGACTTCGATTGTGATAATTGATGCGGTTTCTGGAAACAAGTAATAATTTAAATCTAATAGAAGAGACACAACCGTGGCACTAAAATTATGGTTTACATACCGACAGACAAAAGAAAAAAAAAAAAAACAGAAAAAGTTTTATATTGCAAGACGATTGTCATTCAACTCTTTTATTTCAATTATTGTAATGCACATCAGACAATTATTTTATACTTCTGAACTGTTCAAAAAAATCTAAGCCATCCAACACAGTTTCAGACACACAATCATTATTCAATCAGTTTAAACATTATGGAATTTTCAAAGCTTATCCCATTTTTCTTTCTTCAACTAGTTTCGGTTCTTATCTCGAAATATAAATTGATGTTAGGAATAATTACAAATTATATATTTTTATTCTTTAAAATAGGTAAAATAATTTCAAATTTTTGACAAATATAATCATTATGAAAGATTTTCTTCTCCCATGAATATAGTTAGTTATATATAATGTTGTAAATTTGTAGTAAAATAAAGTTGGATACTAAGTGATTAAAGTACTATGTCACTAAGTATTTATAGAAAAAATTATATATACAATTATAAAAATTGTAAAAAAAAAAAAAATTGTACCTAAAATTTTTAAAAAAGTAATATGAAGGGACTTAACGTTGCAATATCATAAAATAAATAAAAAATAAAAATTGATAACAAGTCATTTAATATTAACTTAATAAACAAATTTGTTATTTGTTATTATTTGTTTGTTAAAAAAAATATAGTTACTACGACTTACTAATTTGTTTTAAAAAAATAATTACTACGACTTATTAGTTTGTTTTAAAAAAATAGTTACTACGACTTATATTACATGCATAAAATATAATATTTTAATTTCTTTTAATAAGTGAGCTCAAATTTTACTTAATTTGTGATGAACTCGAGTTGGGCTCGAGCTGAGCCTGAGCTAAACTTGAATTAAGGTCGAGTCAAGCTCACTTTCACCCTAATTGAATTAAACACAAATTTTCATGTGTTAGTTAAGCTGTGCCTTACGTGCCTATAGCCTCCTTTGAATACCTATGCTCCACGAAAAGGAGTTCTCTGGGACAAAAGCGTATGATAGAACTTTTATATATTATTAAAAGTATGCTTTAATGATTAAAGCCATTTCAATAAACTTGTTGCCAATTTGTATGTCAACAAAAGTAAGCTACTATATAAATCATCCAGACCATGACTTGAATTTTCTATATGAAAATGAGAATAGGAAATCAGGAGGTTGAATACATTATACCAGCATTTCTCAGCACTACACTCGCATTTGACACACCCTAGTTTTTTTTTTTTTTTTTTGATCAAGAAGAAACACCTTAGTTGATAGCTCCATATATTGTAACAATTCAAATTTAAATACTATTATTCGCAACCGGGTCAATCATATCCGGTGAGCCATTAATAGAAATATTAAGATTCCTTTGAACTAGCACGCTTGGGCCCCTAGCTAACATGCGAGGTCAACTTCATTTAAGTAAAAAATTTATATTTCTTTATTACCATGGATTTGCTTCTTCTTTTTTTTTTCTTCTTTTTTTTCTCCCGAAGGCAAATGCTAAATTCCAAAATTTACAGTATATTCTGGCCAAGCCAACTTTGGTTGTAAGATGCATAAAGTTCATAGGTGCTTCGCTGCACAACGCTAATAGTCTCGTTTGTTAACTGTTACAGTACCATGCATTTGTCCACATAAAAATTCATGAACCGCCATACTTTGGTCCGTAATATTGTTTAAGATGACAAGTAAATAACATAATCTCATTTAAAAGTTTAAATTTTTATATGAGGTGGATAATTAACATAAGATTTTAGAGCTCATTTTGACAAGATCTATGGCTCAAATCTCTATGCTACTCATTTAAAAATAATATGTTCACGTGCAAGGCTCAATATACTATACATGCGAGGGAATGTGTAGAATACAATAAGTAAATCAAATAAATTAACTTCTTCTCTAACTGTTTAAAATTTTAGATAAGATGATAATCTTATTTATAATACCGTTCAAGATAATAGAAGAGACACAAGCGTGGCATTAAAATGAAGGTTTATATACCGACACAAAAGAAAATAAGTTTTATATAGCAAGTGATTGCCATTCAACTCTTTTGTTTCAATGATTGTAATGCACATCAACAATTATTTTATAGTTCTGAATTGTTCAAAAAATTATGATCCAACTGGAGTCATGAAATGTTCAAAGGATTATGATCACTATTTAAAGGACTGTCGTGTGCCCTATAATTTCAGACACATAATCACTATTCGATCAGTTTAAACATTATGGCATTTTCAAAGCTTATCCCATTTTTCTTTCTTCAACTAGTTTTGGTTCTTTTCGCCATAGAGCTTGCTAATGCTCAAGGCTTGACACTAGGCTTCTATAAGAAAAGTTGTCCCCAGTTGGAAACTATCGTCCAACAGACAACAAATGGGTTCATTTCTCAAGCACCAACTCTAGCTGCTCCATTACTGAGAATGCATTTTCATGATTGTTTTGTTAGGGTAAGCCCATACAATAAAACGTTTTTCATTGCAATTATGTCATTGTGTCAACATCATTCGTCACACCATTAGTAAAATGGTAAAATATTTAGGACTCAGCAAATAGTGAGAGATAACGAAATTGGGAATAAATATGCCCGTAACGTTATATGATGTTATGATGTCAATCATAACGCTATATGACTTTATGAGTCATATTTGAGGGTTGTAATTGTTAATACGGTTATAATAAAATAATGTGGATAATTTACAATTGTTGAATTTTACTCATAACGTTGTTACAGGTGCATGAAACTCTAAATACTTTCTAATTCATCTAATCGTTTAAATTACAGGGATGTGATGGTTCGGTGCTCCTGAACTCCACAAGCAACAACCAAGCTGAGAAAGACGCACCCCCTAACCTCAGTCTCAGAGGATTTCAAGTGATAGATGCTGTAAAATCTGCAGTGGAGAAGAAGTGTCCTGGTGTTGTCTCTTGTGCTGATATCCTCGCATTAGTCGCCCGTGATGCAGTCTTACAGGTGACAATAATATTTTTCTTTTCCTAGCTTCTTCAATAAACTGTTTGCGCACATAAAAATTATGTTAACGATATAAATATATTTTCTTCTTCCTGATCTATGGGCCATTTTGGCCAGTGCCCCTAGGCCCAAGAGATGGAGGAGTTTCAATTGCGTCTGAACCCTTAACTAATCTACCACCACCCTCTGACAATTTTGCTCAACTCAGATCATCATTTAGCTCAAAAGGATTGAATGTTAAAGACCTTGTAGTTTTATCAGGTAAATAATTTGAATATCATTTCAATAATAGCATGTTACAACATTATGGACATCAGAAGCTTGACAATTTACATAATTTTCTTTGAAGGTGCACATACTATAGGTGTGTCTCACTGCACTTCTTTCTCGAACCGTTTGTACAATTTCACTGGGAGAGGTGATAGTGACCCAAGTATGGATCCTAACTACGTAGTGCAATTGAAGAAGATATGCAAGCCAGGAGATTCAACTACAATTGTTGAGATGGACCCTGGAAGCAGTAAAAAATTTGATACTAGTTATTATACTATGGTGAAGAAAAGAAGAGGCCTATTCCAGTCCGATGCAGCCCTTCTCAGTGACGAGCAAACAAATTCTTACGTTCAACTTCAGGCAACCTCTAAAAAATCCAGCTTCTTCAAAGATTTTGCCGATTCAATGGTGAAGATGGGGAAGATTGGCGTCCTTACAGGCACAACAGGAGAAATCAGGAAGCAGTGTTCCTTTGTGAACTAATCATGATAAGCGTCGTTGTTCGGTTGATATTCATTTTCATTCCTTTATGTTGTTGTCAAGTGATGATTCCGTTTTCTATACACTAATAAATCATATTGCTTTCGTCTACACCTCATGTTGTCTTGTAGATTAGTTCCAAGCGAATGACAACTTACGAATTAGAAAGGATTTAAAAGAGAACCAATAAGGCTTTCCGTGTACAATGCACAGCCGAAACAACACGAGATAACCTTATTGTGGCTGGGCCTTCCATTTACATACACGATCCAAAATTGGAAAATTCACTATTCAATAATAATGGATAACTGATCTTTTGCACAGAAAAGATCATCGCTCAAAGGATTTTATGCATGGAAAAAATCTAAACCCTCCCACACTCGTCATTTTCTAGTAAAATTAAAGAAAGAAAAACTCTCATCACTTGGCTCACCTCCCACACCTCCCATGTGGTGCGGCTTTTATGGCAAAAAACACCACGTTAGGTCTCTATTAGAATTAGAATTCACATCTCTACTCTCATTAAACTAAACTTCGACTTGGGCTTGACTTGAGCAAAAAACCCAACATCCAATTCATATATTGCATCAAGATACTTAAACGGAATTCATCTTCAATATTTTCACAACCCATAAAAAGATGATGGCGAAAGCATATACCACTACAAGAAAAAGGGTGGCGGGTGACGGACAAAATCTGTCGCCTTTATGACCACTACATGCTTGAAATTCTTTGTGAGGAATCGAAATATTTTCATTATCACTCTAATATCTTCAATATTTTTTTTATTTCTTTTTAATTGATTAATAATTAAAAGCAAGTGAGAAAAATAATCAGGATTAGATTCACCTTCTTAGATGTGAGTATCTTCGAACTCGCCTTCAGGTGTTTGAATTTTGGCACGATCTACTCCTATGAATAGAGTGGCAAGTTTATCCCATGCTTTTCCACTCTCATAGTGGTAAAATTAAGGCTCTGTCCTTCTTTGCTTGATTTTGCTTAAAAGGTTTCTTTAATTTGGATTCACCAACACTTTGGTAAAGCAAAAATAATACTTTTTTAACATTTCTTTCTTATTCCACAAAAAAAAAAAAAAAGATTTTAAACTCCATGGTAAAGGTTGTTCAACCTCTACAGTGGGTTCTACAAACCCGTTCGTTATAATCTCTTGAAGATCTTGAGAACCAAAGAGAGCTTTCATTTGAATACTCTAATTGTCATAATTTTCACTAGAGTTTTGGAAGTTGTGGTTATACAAGATTGTACACAATTGTAGAGAAATGATTCACGTACTTAGCTTGCTAATGAAGTGTGGCTATGATGGCATTATGTTGGACACTATTTTGGATATGTGAATCCTTAGTAAAAAAGCATGTAAATAATATATTTTTCTAAGTATAATTTATATTTCTGACAAGAATAATTAAACTTGTAAAGATTGACTTGTGTCATTTATAATTAAACACTCTTTCTTTGAGACACAGGCGTGATAAAACGAACTCTCATCTATTATTACAAGTATGCCCTTAATGATTAAAGCCATTTCAATAAACTTGTTGCAAATTTGTATGTCAACAACAATAACCTAAACGTGCCATGGTACATGGTTTAACTATCTTGCACTAATTCCAAACCAGATCATGAATTGATTTTTTTTTTAATGGAAATGGGAATAGGAAATCACGACGTTGAGCCCATTACACCAGCATTTCTCAGCACTACTCTAGCATTTGAAATACACAAGGTGGTAGCTACAGGTTTAACTATTAGTTTATCAACATATTACGTT
This sequence comes from Ehretia macrophylla, assembly GCA_037974665.1. NCBI lineage: Eukaryota > Viridiplantae > Streptophyta > Magnoliopsida > Boraginales > Ehretiaceae > Ehretia > Ehretia macrophylla. The sequence goes on from CM075768.1 coordinate 13,792,131, forward strand.
TAATAAATAGATTTAAAATGTTCAAATTTAATTTATAGTGATAGTAACAAAAAATTTAAGTAATTATAAATATGATACACAACTAATATGAGATAGTGTTATTACATATATTCTACATAATTGCATAATAAGTTTGCCCACACAAGGATCCCAAATGTTCAATGATAAAAAAAAACCTGGGATATACTTGTCGCCAGTGCGCTCGTGGCCAAGAAGCTGTCCAAAAGCAACTTGGATTTGTAAACCAGGTCAATCAACGATCTTTACCAAAATAAAAATAAAATAAAAAATCAACGATCAATCATATCCAAATGAGCGAATAAATATTAAGATATCACTAGGGCTTTGGTCCAATAGTAAAATTACTTATTATATACGAGAAGTTGTGAGCTCATATTTCATTGGTTCCTCTTCTAAATAAAAATAATAAATGTCAAGATTCCTCTGAACTAACACGTATGGGCCCCTAACATGCGAGGTCAACTTCAACTGAGTCTAATTTTTATTGCTTTATTTCGAGTATCGCTTCGGCACCTAATGTACACTTGTTTCTTTATTCAAGGTGTTTTATTAATTCAATATGTTGCAGGTGGCGATTGATCAACTTCGATTATGATAATTATGTTGTATCGACTTCAAGTTGTTTTCAAGTATCTGTACTTATTGTGGTTTCAGAAAACAATTTATCATTTGAGCCAAAAAAAAAAAAAAACAAGTAATCACCCAAACTATGGGAATCTTAACTGGGGGTCTTGACTATAATTCCTTTATTACCATCGTTTTCTTCTTCTTTTTTTTTTTCTTTTTTCTTTATTTGTTTTCCGAGGACAAATGCTAAATTTTTAAACTTTACGGTTTATTCTGGCGAACCAACTTTTCTAGTAAAAGTTTATAGGTGCATTGTTTCACAAAGCTAATCCGGTTTGTTAACCGTTACAATTAAGGGCGAATTCAAAAAAAAATAATTCAGTGACAGCTAAAACCCATCGAGTATATATACGTAGAATTTTTAGTGTAAATCCACAAGTGGTTAAAATATACAATTGTCCACATAACAAAAGAGTTATAAACTCTGTCACAATATAAAATCATATGTTACTCTACCTAACACGAATTAGTTTTAGGATCAAACTTCAAAATTCTTAACATTAACTATGCCATTTTTAAATTTTTTTGCATGACCGCGACTCTTTGGTCCATGATATCGTTGAAAATGATAAATAAATAAATTAAACTCTTATAAAAGCTTAAGTTTTTAAATGAGAAGGTCAATTAATAGGGCATTGGAACTCATTTTCAAGATCGTTGGTTCAAATCCTTCCACCACTCCACTACTCATTTAAAAGAATATATCCACATAAAAGACTAAATATAGCATGCACTCAAGTGATCATGTTGAAGACAATAAGTAAATGAAAATAAACATCATTTCTAATAGCTTAAATTTTTCGATGATGCGGTAATTTTACTGATATATCTTGAAAATAATAGAAGAGACAACCGTGGCATTAAAATTAAGGTTTTCATACTGACAAAATAATAATAAGGGAAAATCTTACAAATAGTCCCTATTGTTTATATGATTAGGACGTTTAGTCCCTATTGTTTTAAAGGTCACACTCTTAGTCCCCATTATTTTTAAATGTCCCACGGTTAGTCCCAAATATTTCTAAAAGTATCTCCACTAATCGTCCTTACCATTAAATTTCCGTCAAAACTGACAGAAAATGGTGTTGTGCGGGTTTAAATGACAATTATAACCTTCTTATTTAATTAAAAACCATGCATGAACATCAAATGACCTTGATGCCCTTAGATTTTAAATAAAATTTCAAACATGCCCAAGACTAATATAGCTTTCATTCCCGAAACTTAATCCCTAAATCAAAAGCCTAAGACAAAATTCTCCACAACAGCGACGACATCACTTCGGGTATGAACAGCAGCGAATCCGTCTTGTTCGACGGCTAATGCAGTAAAAGAACTCCGGACCTCTTCTTGCTGTAGATGGATTTTGTTCGACGGATTCGTGTGGATAATGCACCCACTTACGGTATGAAATTTCTTTTGCTTTTAACTTTCAAATACTGTAAATATGTTGTAGTTGTTTGCTTTATGTTTTATTTTGCTTGGATTATTTAGATTGTTTGGTTTATTCTTTTTTTTTTGGGTACCCAATTTGTGGGTTTTAATTACATGAAACTGTAGATGTGAGTCGCATTTCTACATTGTGTACTGACATCTTATGATTTTTGTTGAAAGTATAACATCTTTTTTTTTTCTTTTCTTTTTCGCAGACCTCCAATGTCGAAATTGCTGCTGCTAACTTGGAAAGGATTTAACACCTTATCTTCCTCAAAATGCAATCCAAAGATCACATTCCACGGCATCAAACACAGGCCTAATGGAGCACTTTGTTAAGCTTGGTGCTCTTGATGTTATTTCCAAGAACAACTTTTTAAATTAGTACATAAATTAGTTTTGGATAATTATGGTTTTGGCTAGGTAATGGATGGTATATATGGTGTGTTAATGGTTTTTGTTTGGTGATGGATTAGCCCAAACGGTTTTTGTTGATGGGTTAACCATTGCTCTCATGGTACAGTATTTCTTTTGTAAATGGGTTATAGAATTGGTTGTTGCATTGGATCATGGTTGGTGTTTGGCTTCATGAAAGTCTAAAGAGATGATATTTTGATTGGATTTTGGCTTCAAGAAAGTGTAAAAGGCTGATATGGTGATTGGTTTTTGGCTTGATAAACTTGTGGAGTAACACTAATGATATGTAATGATATGAACTACTTTTTCAATTGTTGTTCTATTTCTTTTTGGTCTTGCAGTTTATATGTGAAGCTTACAATTTAACAGGGTTTCCCTTCTCAAATAAACAGGCCTATTATTTCTAAAAAAAGAAAAAAAAGGTTGTTATGTTGATTTTGTTTTTGGTTTTAACGTTTTCCTTCTTAAATAAATTACATTTTTAGATGTTTATCGTAAACAAATTGGTCTAGAAGCATATTTTTTCAATTTAAAGTGCATTAATGACAAAAAGTATTAAAAGTTTGCAGTCTAATGCTTCCCCTAAAAAAATGGATATATGCAAATATTTCCTTTTTTTCGGTTGAGGAATATATTTTTTCAATTTGAAGTGCAGTAACGACATAAGAAAAAATAAAAAACTGCAATCTAATGAATCCTGTTAAAAAATGGGTATATACATTTTTTTTTGGTTTGGGAACATATTTTTTCAATTTAAAGTGCATTAATGACCAAAAAAAAACTGCATTTTTTTTCTAATTTTTCTCCATTAAAAATTGGATATATACAAATTTTTCTATTTTTATTTGGTCATATTTTTTTTTTCCAGTTTAAACTTGCACTTTTTAATTTATTTTTCAATTTTTTGATCAAATATTGAAGTGAAGGACCAGTATGCTTATTTTTTAAAAACAGTGGGATTAATTCTCATACTTTTCAAACATTTATTAACTTGACTATTTTGCCCCTCAAAGGTTTGTCACGTAACTCACACATGACAATTTTATGTCAGTTTTTTACGAAAATTTAACGGTAAGGATTAGTGGAGATACTTTTGAAAATATTGGGGACTAATCGTGGGACATTTAGAAACAATGTGGACTAATAGTATGACCTCTGAAACAATAGGGACTAAACCTCTCAATCATATAAACAATGGAGACTATTTGTAAGATTTGCCCTAATAATGCACGTCAACATGTATTTTATAGTTCTGAACTGTTCAAAAAATTCTGATCCAACTGGAGTCGTGAAATGTTCAAAGGATTATACGATCACTATTTAGAGGACTGTCGTGTGCCCTGTAGTTTCAGACACACAATCACTATTCATTCAGTTTAAACATTATGGCATTTTCAAAGCTTATCCCATTTTTCTTTCTTCAACTAGTTTTGGTTCTTTTCGCCTTAGAGCTTGCGAATGCTCAAGGCTTGAAACTAGGGTTCTATAAGAAATGTTATCCCCAGTTGGAAACTATCGTCAAACAGACAACATATGGGTTCATTTCTCAAGCACCAACTCTAGCTGCTCCATTACTGAGAATGCATTTTCATGATTGTTTTGTTAGGGTAAGATTGGTATTTTCTTTCAGCTTACCCATAACGTTTTCTTCTTTTGAGTCTCATTCATAGTAATGTTACGAGAATATCCTTATTCAAGTAACACATCATTGCATGTCACCTATAAATACAGTTGCATGACACTCTGATACTGTGTAATTCCTCTAATGGTTTAAATTGCAGGGATGTGATGGTTCGGTTCTCCTGAACTCTACAAGGAACAACCAAGCTGAGAAAGACGCACCCCCAAACCTGAGTCTCAGAGGATTTCAAGTGATAGATGCTGTAAAATCCACAGTGGAGAGGAAGTGATGCAGTTTTTCAGGTAACATGAATATTTCTCTTTCACTCCTTCAATAAACTGTTCTCACAGATGTTGACGATGTAAATGATGTGTTCTTTTCTTCCAAGATCCATGGACCGTTCTGGCCAGTGCCCTTAGGACGAAGAGATGGAAGAGTATCAATTGCGTCTGAAGCCTTAACTAATCTACCACCCCCCTTTGCCAATTTTGCTCAACTCAGATCATCATTTACCTCAAAAGGCTTGAACATTAATGACCTTGTAGTTTTATCAGGTAACTAGTTTGAATATCATTTCAATAATAGTACAAAAGCGTAAATTACTTCAGTAGACCCTTAATTTTGGCGAAAGTGACGGTTTGGTTCCTTAACTTCATAAATGAGTCTTTTCGTCATTTAACTTACTAAAATAGGACACAGTTAGTTCTTCGCCAATTTTTTGTCCATTTTCAGTTGTTAGTCCTTCACCAATTTGGCATAATACATGCAATTCATGTGTAAAAAAGGGTAAAAAATTGACCAAAAAATGGGAGAAGGACAAATTTTATCTCATATTGTAAACTTAAAGGACTAAAAGATACATTTTTTTTGAAATAAGGGGACGAAATTGTTATATTCGCCAAAGTTAAGAGACTAATGAATGTATTTGCGAGTTGCAAAATTAAGGATTCGTTCAGAAGCTTGAAGATTAACAAAATTTTCTTTGAAGGTGCCCATGCCATAGGCGTGTCTCATTGCACTTCTTTCTCGAACCGTTTGTACAATTTCTCTGGGAGAGGTGATAGTGACCCAAGTATGGATATATCCTAACTACGTAGTGCAATTGAAGAAGAAATGCAAGCCAGGAGATTTGACTACAATTGTTGAGATGGACCCTGGAAGCAGTAAAAAATTTGATACTACTTATTATACTATGGTGAAGAAAAGAAGAGGCTTATTCGAGTCCGATGCAGCTCTTCTCAATGACGACCAAACTAAAGGTTACGTTCAACTTCTGGCAACCTCTAAGAAATCCAGCTTCTTCAAAGATTTTTCCGATTCAATGGTGAAGATGGGGAAGATTGGGGTCCTTACAGGCAGAGCAGGAGAAATCAAGAAGCAATGTTCCTTTGTGAACTAATCATGATAAGCGTTGTTCGGTTGATATTCATTTTCATTTCTTTATGTTGTTGTCAAGTGATCATTCCGTTTTCTATACAGTAATAAATCATACTGCTTTCGTCTATACCTCATGTTGTCTTGTAGATTAGTTCCAAGTGGCAATTTACAAGCGCAATGACAACTTGCAAATTAGAAAGGATTTAAAGGAAAACCAATAAGAGACTTTCCGAGCACAATGCACGGCGAAAATAACACTCACATATTTTTATCATGGTTCAACCCTCTACCTACGTTCACGACCAAAAACTCAAAAATTCACTATTTAGTAATAATGGATAACAGATCTTTTGCACGGAAAAGATCCTCACTCAAAAGATTTTATGTATGAAAAAAGTTTAAACCCTCCCATACTCGTGGTTTTGTAGCAAAGGAACAAAAAACTCATCACTCGGCTCACCCTCCCACACCCCCCATGGGATGTAGCTCTCATGGCAAGAAATTACTAGCTAGTTAGAAAATTCTATTAATATGAACCAAAACCTAACTCTACTAGAATTAGGATTCCTATTTCTACTCTCATTAAACCAGACTACTACTTGTCTTCAATTTCGACTTGGGCCTTGACTTGAGCCAAAAACTCAACATTCAATTCGTATATTGCATCAAGATACTTAAACGGAATTTATCCATAATAGCTTCAAAACATATAAGAAGATGATGGAGAAAGCAATATAGTTCTTACCGTGATATTTCTAATCAATCAAAATAGTCGAATGGCTAAATAGTTTAAGGTTCCTGTAAAGTTTAAAAATTTTCTCCAATGGAGACTATGACACATAATGTCCCAACTTTAATATGTTTTTCAATTAGAGGAAGTTAAATTTTTGAACTAAAATACACAAATGAATGTTGTTTTATCTGCGAAAGTTTCTACTCAATCAAAATAATTGAATGTGCGTAAACAATTCAAGGTTCCTATAAGCATACTCTCATTTATTCCTAGGACAACGAAGACTATGGTACTGGATGAACTAGTCATGCACCTAACCGAATTTGCTTGCAATGGAAAACTTTTTGGGGGTAGTTCCCATAGATTACACCAAATTCCTTTTTAGTCCTCACTATTTTCAAATTTCCTTTAAGTCCAAAATGTTCTACTCAGATACTTGAGTTAGTCTTTACAGTAAATTTCACTACAAGAAATTTGCAGTTTTGCGATGTTGGATTTTGGTCTCTAATTCGTCGCTAATTGGATTTAGAGATGAATTAGTGACGAAAATGATTGTGTCTCTAAACCCTCTGTCGCTAATGTCTACATAGTCGCAAATATATCGCAAATAGTGACGAATATTTTTTCGTCGCAAATCGCAACGAATTTGCAATGGGTTTTGCTAATCGTCACAATATTCATTTTGTGGCAAAAAATGTCGCATCTTTTGTCGTAATGTCGTAGCTAATGTCGTCGCAACACTTCGTCGCAAATATTTGTCGCAAAAAAAGTCACAAATAATGTCATAAATGTCGTTGCAAATACTCGTCGCAAATATTTGTCGCAAACAGTGGCAAATTTTGTTGTAAATATCATAGTTAATATTGTGGCAAATAGTCATCACAACTATTGATCGCAAAATCGTCGCAAATTTTGTAGTAAATATCGTAGTTAATATCGTGGCAAAGACTCGTCGCAAATATTTGTCACAAAATAATCGTAAATTTTGTCGTAAATGTCGTAACTAATGTCGTTGCAAATACTGGTCGCAAATATTGGTTGCAAAATTAGTCAAAAATTTTGTCGTACATGTCGTAGGTAATGTTGTGGCAAGAACTCGTCACCACTATTTATCGTAAAAATAGTCATAAATTTTTCGTAGCAAATGTGGTGACAAAAAGACGGCACAAATATTTGTCTCAAATATAGTCACACATTTTGTCACTATATGTCATCGCTAAAGTCATGACAAAAACTCGTAACTAAAAGCGTCTATAATTTTGTTGGTAATTTCATCCTACAATATCATCGGTAATAGTCATCGTCATTTTGTCACTATATGTCGTCGATAAAGTCATGGCAAAAACTCGTATTTAAAAGTGTCTATAATTTTGTTGGTAATTTCATCCTGCAATATCATCGGTAATAGTCATCCCCGAAATTGTCCCTAATAATATTTACAATATTTAAAATAAAATCCGAACAAGTCCAAAATGTTTTGTAAAAGTAATCTACTGACTTTCTCTACCCTGAGTTCCATTATCGGCCTGGACATCAGATGGCAGCTGCGATTGATCCTGATCATGTGAAGAAGGTGGATGCTGCAACATCCGGGTTAAGGTAGCAATCCGCTCCTCGAGCAAATGCAGTTGTTCTCGTTGTTGCGTCACCTCTTGTCGCAAATCTGATGTTGCGTGAGTTACAGTTTCTTGCATATCTTTCTCAGTAATCCGATGGCGAGTAGAATGACCTCCAACACGAACACCGAGGGATCCGAGTCCGTACACTCGTCCTCCATGCAAGCCACTTGCCACCTAGTAAAATAGTGCATCGTAGTCGATAGGCGGTGCCATAGGATACTCCTGCGAGACCTGTGTAGGTTGTTGGAGCAGTTCATTATATTTGGCCTGCAATAAAAATTAAAACATATGATGGTTAATGTTAATGATGTATATCGCAAGTTTTTTTTATCAATGTAAAACATTATAAGCCAAAACTAACTTCCTTCTTTAGTATTTTGGTTTTTATTATAATAATCTTTGGATAATTCATATACCAATATCAAATGTGTAGCCACTTCTTCTATAGATGTCCAATATCCTCTTGTTTTTCTCAAGAGAACATACATAATAATGCATGTGATGAAAAATGAAAACTTTTTGTTAAGTACGTAACTGAACTGATTTAAGTATATATGTAACTTTTACACTGAGGAGCACTTAGTGAAGACATATTACATGTATCAGAAAAGTAATGAACAAAGGCCAATTCTATGACATCAAAGATCAAAGGCAAATGAAAAAGTACTGGCCTTTTGACATACTACCAATTTTAGATAACTAACACTACTACAGATAACCAACACCACCGCACACAACACCAGCACAGCCGGCTGAATGGCTCACCCGACATATCTTTCCATCCTCAACTTGGTGTGTCTTATGCCACTATATATGTTCAGCGGTAGCTTTTGACAAGTATAACCTTTTCAACCTTGGAGTTAGTGGAAAATAAGTCAACTTTTTCTTCGCAATAAGCTTACCCAGTCTTGATGGCTTGAAACGTGACTTATGACAAGAGGGACAAGAATCCAGATCTTTTCAATCATTGTAAAATAATATACATCCATTTATACATACGTCTATCTTTTTGTATCCCAATTCCAAATGTGTCATTTCATGGTTGAACCTATAAAAGGTTTCAGGTAAATTATGAGTATCCGACAATGCTTCTCTCATCGTCTCGATCATTCTATTGAAGCATTGTTCACTCATATTTTCTTCACATTTGATATTCATAAAACGAGACATAGCAGACAAATGAGTGAGGTTCTTACAACCTTCCTACAATGGTCGATCGGTTGCATTCAACAGATCACAAAATTTTTGGGCTTCCATATTAGGTGCATTACACGAGTCATTATAATGCATATGAAATTCCAGACCAGCAGCTTCATATATCATTGTACTATAATTATTTTCTTCAGCAAATCCATCATAATTATTATTCACAAAATTATGCTTGGAAGTATTGGCACAGGACGAAAACTGTTCCCCATGTGAAGTCCATTCGTAGTAATAAGGCATAAAACCCTACTTGTAAAGATGGATCTTCATAGAGTCAATATCTAAAAACTTACGATTTCTACATTTGGCACATGAACATCTTATATTATCATCGTCCATGTAATGTTGTTGATTGCTTGCAAATGTAACAAATTCATGTACACCATCAATAAAAGAATTAGTAAGTTGTCTGTTAGGTTGCCAAGGGTTATCCATCCATTCACGATTGTGGTCCATATTGGTAACTTATGTAGTAAATCATATATTTAAAATTTAATAAACACATCGAAAAAATATAACTTAAGTTGTATTAGAAGTTTGGATAATCAAGTGTACGATGAACATCCTGCCCGAATATATATCACTCATTCATAAAAGCTATGTGCCTATGTAATAACATCTAAATATAAAGCACATTAGTTTTTAGCAAATTATAGATGAGAAAACACACTTATTAAATAGGCAATGTGTTATTAATTATTAGTATTTGATTTCATATCCTAAACTTGATGTTAGTCATGACATTGAACTTCAAAATTCTGTAAAGAATAAGAACCGGCCAACCCAGCTGGACGATTGGGTTGACCGGTTCCATCGATCGTCACAAATAAAATCCACCAGTCAATGGCAACGGTCGACCCCATCATTCGGCTGGGCTGGCCGGTTGTAGTTTGTACACAAAGTACTGTGTGATTTTTACCGTAAAATCATTTGCCAAACATCATAAAATGTAATAAGAACTAAAATAGTGTTGTAATATGTTGTAAATATCTCACTGAAAGCTAAACCTGTAGTATTAATACGACGATAGTTGTCTGTGGCTTCCAAAATGGTCAAAATCCAGACGCATCAACTCATAAATGCATCATATATACCTTGTAAGAGAACAGAGGTAAAAATAGGAGAAGCTTCATGATTTATGTCAAACATGAAGTAGATGAAGCAATTCAAATGCTTACCTTCAGATAGAGAAGTGGATGACTTTGGCACATGGACTATTGGCTTGCAGCCCTTGAAGAAATTTCAACTTAAGTGGGAGAAGTGACTTTGGCATATAGAGAAGTGGTTTTGGGGTTAAGCGGGAGTTTGCTTTTATTTTTCATCATTGGGATAATAAGGGATGGGGTTAAAAGTGTCTGCTTTGCTGAAATTATTGTTAGGAATAATTTGATAAATTCGTAAAAATGTTATTTTATTATGATTCATTTACACTCAATATTTATAGAAATTTGAACCAGTTTTTAATAATATCTTAATTAAAAAAACAAAAATTCAATATTTATAGGAATTTGACCTAGTTTTTACTCTTGTATATTTTTATTAATACAAGAGTAAAAAGTATTGAGATAGCCATATATTTATTCTACAATTAAATAACAAAATGAAAAAACGGTGATAATAAAAAGTATACCCAATATCAACTTACTTATAAAGTAAACTCTCTAAAATTAAAATAAAAAATTGTTTATTTCATTTTATTTTACTTTTATTTTCATCCTATTTTTCATTTCATTTTCTATTTATTCTTATTTTATTTCATTATAATTTTTTTTACCTAAACCCTAAACCCTAACCTTTAAACCCTAAACCCTAACCCTTAAACCCTAAACCCTAAACCTTAAACTTAAAGCCAAACCCCTAACCCTTAGCCCCTAAACCCAAACCCTAAAACTCACCACTCAATATTAATTTACGAAAGTATAAATTAAGAGAATTAAGATTAGTAGAGAATTATTTTGAGATTGAAAGGTAAACATTAAAATTTTATTTATTTAACTATAAAACATACAAGCATGTATTTCCTATTACCTACTGATATACTATAATTGTAATTTCACTTATCATACCACTCTAATCTTTTATACTTATCTTTCTTATATATTAAGTCATTCAACAACCATAACTTAGCCCATACAAGCATACAAACTATATGCACCTTTTATAACAATAGACTACACCAAGTGGTTAAATATCCTTTTTAAAATAATATATATAGTTGTTCTACAAAATTTGTTTACCACGTAGTTGTTTCGTAAAATGTTTACATAATTATTAATAAATTAATTTTATTTGTTTTATTGCTCAAGATAAGAGAAATTATACAAATTATAGGCTAATTTCGTAAATTGTATTATATCTACGTTTGTTTCATTTTTTATGTTTAAGATACTTCAATCTCTTTTTGCAACTTATAAATTTCGGATTTTAAGCAATAGTCCGTGTGTTGCTATAAGCTACATATTCTACTAACAATGAAAAGATATAGTTGTTAATTATTATTTGTACTATCATTTTTTTTATTAAATGCATTAGAGCTGGCCAACCAATCCGGACAATGGGGTCAACCGACACCATGTACTGGCAAAAACATATTTAACCGGCCAACCCAACTGGTTGATCCCATCGATCGTTAATATCGATCATCCTCAACATAAGGCACTGGTCGATGGAACTGGACAACCTAACCGGTCGATGCCATCGACTGGCAGCTAGAAAGTCACGATAGGTTTTTACTTAAAACCGCTTGTTGGCCAGTTTTATTTATTTTCAAACACTCTTTTTCCAAAAACCTCTCTCAAACTTTGAAAATCCCTCTTGCCAAACATCAAATTTTACCGATTAAACTTATTTGTAACTCCAAAAACATATTTCTTGCACATTAAAAACCTAGTTTTCACTGATTTTTTAAAGACTTTGGGCATGGCTCGCACAAAGGGTAGAGGTTCAGCATCCACGCAGAATCAAGCACAATCATCTTCAAGATAGGCCACTTCTACTCAAAGAATACGCGACAAATTCAAAAAGTGCAGTGTCATTGCTAGCAAACCAATTGTGGATTCATCTTTTGAAAGTACTGATATTATTGAATGCTTAGAATTTCAAGGCTGGAATACTTTCATACATGTAGAATGTCCTATGCATAATGAGTTAGTTAGAGAATTCTATTATTTGCTTAAAGAATGTCCTAATCACAGTTTGATTTCAACTGTTAGAGGAATAGAAATTCGTTTAATTGAAGCATATTTAGCAAATTTGTTTGATCTTCCTCTAACTGGCCAGAAGTACTATAATGCTAAAGGATGGCCAGAGATGCATGTAAATGATAATGCTGCTTGATGTCGATGGTATGGGAAGGGATTGATAAACCTTTGGACGATGATGATGATACCCCTTATGATTGTGATATGACTGGTCGAAATAGGCTATTGTTGCACATTGTCACTGACTTAATTATGCCTAGAGGTGCTAATAATGGTCGAGTACAGTTCTATGACGCCTATACTATATATATGATCAATGCAAGAAAGAAACTTCATTTTCCATATTTGATGCTATCTCACATGTGGCACATTAGGACCAGAATCATGAGTCTAGCATATGAAATGGTGCTAACTCAGGTATTTGAGGACTATGAAGTTCCACTGCCTACTGTTGGTAGATTTTTTCCTAACTGGAGATTTAATAAGGCAGCTATGAAACGCATAGGCTTATTTATCTATGAAGGCAGAATATATAAGCTCAGTGAAGTTGAGAAATTACCTAAAGCTCAACATATTGCTATAATTGAAGAACCAGTAAAAAAATAAAGCAAAATTGTCAAAGGAAAAGGAAAAAAAAAGTTGTTGAGGAAGAACCTAACACAGACAATGAATATGATCGGATGGATGTCGATTCTGATGATGAAGGAAATGAAGAAGAAAGAGATGTTCGAGCAACCCTAAGAGAATCTTTAAGAATCGATGCGGTTGAGAGGGAACGAAGGAAATGTGCTGGGTCAAGTAATAGTGTTTCTTAATTAAACACCCAGTCACCATTTGACATGAATGTCCTAATCTCTACCCTTGAAGATTGCTTTGAAGATCGCATAACCCGAGTCAAATACATCTTTCGCAATGAATTAAAGCCTCTTAAACAACAGGTGTCAAACATCAGTTCATCGGTGGATTCATACAATCATTGGATTACTGAGAAAATATATGATGCTCCTCCGATGCCAAGCACATGGGAACATGATCAAAGAACTCTTGAGCAAAATGAGGATAGTTCTGATGAAGACACAGCAGCGTAGACCTCTTGCTTGTGCCAATCCTGTTTATATATATATATATATATATATTAGCTTGTTGATTAATTAAGCTTTCAAAAATTCATGGATCCCAGTTTCTTACTTTGCAAAATATGACAATTGAATTGGTGATGACTTTTTATTTGTTCTGTCGCATGGTTAATTAGTCCATAATTGCTTACTTTTGTATCTTTTATGAGATTACATCATGTCTTGTACTTGTACTAATACTGTTATATGCTCAGTTATTCACTAATGCATTAACTGAGGAAAAGCAATATCTCTTGATTGATACAAATGTCAAAAATACCTTGAGATACTATTTTGATGACCTCCCACTGTCATGCTACTCATTCTAATAATGTCACTGTAAATCTATTCAACTGATATGTGAATCTCTTTGTATGCTATAAATTGTGCTATATGGAAATGTGTAATGAGACTTTGAATGTCTCAACCTCAATGCCTCACTCGACAAAGGCAGAAGTTGCTGATCGAGGTTGTCGACCGATGGGGTCGACCAGTTGTTTTACCTTTGTCAGGTGATACAACCGGCCAATAGGGTCGACTGATCTGTTAACTAGCATTTTACATTGTGACGTCCGAGACCTAGAGCATGCATATATTATTCATGTACATATATTTTGTGCATTTACTTGCTCAATGTTTATTCGTTATAAATGTGCAATTAAATGTTTAATTAAGTTCTAATATTAAATTTTGACTTTAATTATTTTGGTAATTAAATAAATGTGCATCTTAACTTATTTTATTATTTTTAGATTGTACTATTTAGTAATTGATAAAGTTTATATGCATTATTTACTTGTTATCTTATGTCTTTTCATGTTATTTATGATTAATTGCGAGGGCGGCCTACTTTGTCGTTCCTCTTACGTGATTTGATATTCTTGGCTCTTGTGATCTTGATTCGGGGTTGCGCAACCTTTTCGGACATGGTAGTGTCAAGAAACACATGAGGCATTAGGTTTGCCGTGCTACCTCGACTACTATGGTGCCTATTCCCTTTCTCGCTGAGGCATACTCCCTTATCCTAGAGGCGTGGTTCACCTCGTTGGGGGCATACAGACCTACCTAGGAAGAAATGGGTCGTAGGATCGGGGTACATACTGAGTACCCTATTTGGAAGAATAAGGGGTTTGTCGGCATTTGCTTGAAGATCGTAGCTCGTGGTTCGAGATTGAAGACAAGGAGTTGAATCGTATCCTTTTATGAAGTGTTTAGTTACTTGTTTCAATAGCTTACTTAATTGTGATATTTATGCATTATCTTTGTTGCTTCATGGAAGTATTCCCCGGTATGCTGCATCACCTCCCTCACTGAGTATACATGTTGTATACTCACCCTCGTTTCTAACACCTTTCAGAATTAGTGCTATCAGAGGTAGAAAAGAAGGCTCGAGAGTTTCATGATTGATTATGCTGGCTTACGTGGATTGTCATTGAATTCAGTTTTGTACTTGTAAAGTTAAGTTTAGAATGTATTGATAGTTATGAATGGCTTGTAATGTTGTAATAACTTGTAATCTTTACTTTATTATCTGGTAGCTGCATGCTTGCATGTTTTGACTGGTTGACATACTTAAATTAAGAAAGAAAACTAAATAATATTAGAGTGGTATGATTAGCGAAATTATAATTATAGACGTTCAACAGTTAATGAATGCATGCTTGTGTGTCTTCAATGTTGGGATCCAAGACTCGGATGACCTTGAGGAATTTGTTGTATGACATAGTTTTGGTGGAGGGGATGAAGGAATGGATTTAGATCATAGTTTTGTGGTTATAAATATTGTTTACAGGTTTTGGATTGTCCTATAAATAAGGGAGACTCCGTCCGTATCTCTCATTTTTCGTGACCTTGGGTATTGGATCGGACTCTGTTCTTGTAAGGGATCGGGGTGTTACAGTAGTGGTATCAGAGCTTATATAGCTCTCAGCTAGGATAGGGTCTTCGGCCTGTTGGGTAGTGACCTTGAATCGTGTACTTGTAAAGTGTGTTGCGTGGATAGAGTAATATATGTGACTTGTGTGCTAAGAATATAAATGTCTTGTGTGCTCAGAATGTGAGAAGCCGTACATTAATGTTTAGTTCATGTATTTGTGTATAGGTAGTAGTTTAAGTGACCTTGTGTGATTATATGATCGTGTAATAGTTTGCTTGCCTAAGTATGTGCTTGTCTTGGTGAACGACATGTTAGCATGAAAGTAAAATGTGAAGAATATGTTAGCATATAAAAGAAGTGTCTAATATATAATATGGTGTGATTATGAAATGTTTACTGTTTGATGCGGGATAAGTGTTTTGTATGTGTTAGCCTAAAAGGAAGTTTTTCTTTTTGAAGTTTTGGAAGCTTTGTTAATGGAAAGGAAAATGTTTTCTTCTTGCTGTGATCTGGTCGATAGGGCCATGATTCGGTCACCCGAATTAGGGCAGTAATGCCCGACAGTGGCTCTTCATCAGGTCACTTCATGCTTCACCCGGTCAACTGGATGAATGTAGTAACACACAGATCACTATTTTGCTGAAAAATATTCTTGAAGTTCTAATTGCTTATCTAGTGTTATATACAGGTATGCTTATATGAATATGTGTGCCCTTAAGTGATATCATAAATGCTTACTTACCTCAAATAATAGTAGAACTATATGTGTTTGAGTTCTGTGAACTAAGAGTCATAAGTAACAGGATAGCTTGCTACTTAAACTACGTGTTATTGACCTTATGTGATAGTTGCATACCATGTGGAATTTTACTATGTATATTATATGTATAGTATACGAGGCTTCTCTTGTGAGATATTAACTACATGCATCCTTATATAGTTATAATTATATAACAGCATAAGATATTATTGTATCTATGTGATAGATGTTGGCATACGAGCATTGCATTCAATAAGTTGGGTATGTGCTATTACATGAGTACCTTGAGTGAATTTAACTGCATTCATACATGTTACCCTGGAATCGATAAGGAATCTCTCCCCTCAACATTACAATGACCTGCAGCTAGTCCACCAGATAAGTAAACCAAGCGGAAGAAAGGGCAGTTAGTCAGACATCAATGGAGGTTGTTATATATAATTAAACTTCTTGAGGGGTATTCACTCGGGCAGTCTTGTCGAAGGCTATTTGTCAACATTGGGTTGGTAGCATTTCTATCAATAGTATTGCTTGGGAATCTCGGATGGAATCTTTATTTGGCATCATTTATGGACTATTTATCTGGAACTTCTATTTGGGTGTTCATATTCAAGATGTTCAACTGGCACTCTTGGCATGGATTCTTATTTGGGTTCTTATACGAGACTTCACATATGACATCGCTTTGATATTATCTAGGCATTTCTTGTTGTATCTTATATGTATGTAGAAATTACTATTGGGTTTCCAGTCATCTCCGTCTTCAGTATTTATATATGGGATTCCTTACGGTATTCTCTCAGCATTACTAAATGGCTTCTTATATGGTATTCATATTCGGACTTCTACTTGGTATTTCATAGGAGCCTTTATTTGGCTATCTTGTTTGGGATTTCTTCGATGAAAGTTTTCTGGTATTCATATTGGATTTTTTGGTGATAATATTGTTATTATTCTTATTGATATTCTTGGGCACTGCACTTCCTGGCTACCGTTCTGATAGAGTCGCTACAATTGCTGAGGAATCCTTTGAGTATAAGAAATTGCGTGGACGCAATTTGTTTAAGGGGGGAAGGATGTGACGCCCGAGACCTAGAGCATGCATACATTATTCACTTGCATATATTTTGTACATTTATTTGTTCAATGTTTATTCGTTATAAATGTACAATTAAATGTTTAATTAAGTTCTAATATTAAATTTTGAGTTTAATTATTTTGGTAAATAAATAAATGTGCATCTTAACTTATTTTATTGTTTCTAGATTGTACTATTTAGTAATTGATAAAGTTTATATGCATTATTTATTTGCTATATTGTGTCTTTTCATGTTATCAATGATTAATTGCGAGGGCGGCCTACTTTGTCGTTTCTCTTACGTGATTTGATATTCTTGGCTCTCATGATCTTGACTCAGGGTTGTGCAACCTTTTCGAACATGGTAGTATCGAAAAACATGGGCGGCATCGGACTTACCGTGCTCCCTAAACTACCATGGTACCTATTCCTTTTCTCGCTGAGGTATACTCCCCTACCCTAGAGGCATGGTTCACCTTGTTGGGGCACACGGACCTATCTCGGGAGAAATGGGTTGTAGGATCGGGATACATCCAGAGTACCCTATTTGGAGAAATAAGGTGTTTACCGGTATTTGCTTAAAGATCGTGGCTCGTGGTTCGAGATTGAAGACAAGGAGTTGAACCGTATCCTTTTATGAAGTGTTTAGTTACTTGTTTCAATAGCTTACTTAATTGTGATATTTATGTGTTATCTTTGTTGTATTTCATGGACGTATTCCCCGGTATGCTGCATCACCTCCTTCACTGAGTATACATGTTGTATTCTCACCCTCGTTTCTAACACCTTTTAGGATCAGTGCTATCAGAGGTAGAAAAGAAGGCTCAAGAGTTTCGTGATTGATTATGCTGGCTTATGTGGATTGTCATTGAATTTAGTTTTGTAATTGTAAAGTTAAATTTAGAATGTATTGATAGTTATGAATGGCTTGTAATGTTGTAATAACTTGTAATCTTTACTTTATTGTCTAGTAGCTGCATGCTTGCATGTTTTGACTGGTTGACGGACTTAAATTATAAGAAAAAAAACTAGTTAATATTAGAGTGCTATGATAAGTAAAATTATAATTATAGACGTTCAACAATTAATGAATGCATGCTTGTGTGTCTTCAATGTTGGGATCCAAAGTTCGGATGGTCTTGAGGAGTTTGTTGTATGAGATAGTTTTGGTGGATGGGTGAACGAATGGAGTTAGATCATAGTCTTGTGGTTATAAATATTGTTTATAGGTTTTGGATTGTCTTATAAACAGAGGAGACTCCGTTGCTCTCCCTCATTTTTCGTGACCTCAGGTATTGGATCGGGGCTTCGTTCTCGTGAGGGATCGGGGTATTACATACATAATTTTGAGAATGTGAGACCGTGAAAACAGAAAAACATATCTTTTTGAGAATCTGAGAAATTCTAAAATAGAGAAAAACATCTTGAAAGAGCTTATGCTAACACTTTTGTACATATGTTTACATCTTGAGCTATACATCACTTGTAAATCTTAAGCTGCATCACTTGCAAATGTTAAGCTTAAACTAGAAAGCACTAACACATTACTGACATTTAAACAAGATTATTGCCTTAAAGAAAATTTAAATTTTCAACTTAATAGTATATGTGACACGAAAAAGGTATTCTAAACATTAAAATAATTGATAGAAACTAAATGAGAAGTTCGTTTGTAAAAGTTTGAACTTTTCTTTTGTTTTAGTTAATTAAGCAAATAGAAAGATTTCATTCGACTCTAAATTCATAAGGATATAATTAGAGTAAAAACAAACAAACTAATTATAAACAAGAAGGTTCCCAACCTATCAATTAAGACATAAGATCCTTAATTATTTACAATTACTTTATTGGAGGTCAAATTTATGTTAGGCTTTTAGTAAGGCAAACTGTGACTCTTGATTATTGTTAGCCTCAACAAAGTGTTTCTACTCTTTACTTCCAACTCTAGTAATGATTTTATGAATAGCTTTTTCTTCACTAGAACTTTAATAAGATAAATGAGTTTCAAAGCAACTGAATTATTGAATTAAATAAAAATTTGTGTATTACATCCCAAAATTTATGTATTATAAGTGTGACACCCTAGACCTAACATGCAGTAAATAGTACTTGTTTACATATATTTAAATGTGTGTTTAAGTGTTTGAATGTAAATAAGTGTTTACTTTAGTAAATTGCATTTATTAACTAGAATATTATTCATATTTCTTAAAATATGCAAATTATATTTGATTAATTTATATAAAATAAATAATCTATTATTTTGATAATTATATTAATTAGAACTATTTTCTTGCATCTAATAAGCTAGTTTCATTATTTAAAAAATGAGCCCTGTGTCCGGGATAAAAATTAAAGTATTTTATTTTACGAATTTTACATTTTTCTCTCATTATACATTTGATCTTATGACTACGTTCATAACTTTTATATGCATAGCATATCGGGAAGGCGGGTAGAAAAATTGTTAAACATAACGAATGAATAGTAGTTTATAAGTTTGAATTTAGACCTTTTAATGATCGAATATGCATTTGAGTTAATTTTAACCACCTAGAGTAATTAAATTAAGTTTAGTTATCTAACCAAACCCACAACCTATCACCTTAACCTTATATAACCTGACTTAACCAAAATAAAATAAAACAAAAACATAAATATAACAACACACGCACACAATCGGATATATCACCCAAACACACACACACACACACACGAAAAAAACACACAACTCACAAGAGAAGAAAAAGAGAGTAGAAGAAGAAAAAGAGAAGAAAAAGGCCACTGAGCTCATTTTCAAGCTTGTTCGGTGATTTCTAGCTAAAATCAAGGTAAGGGGTTTGCATATTTGTGTTTATTTCTTGCATTTTGTTAATGGTGAGTTTATGTGAATATTGAAATAGGATGATTTATGCTTATGTGTTGTTTGCTAGTTATGGTTATGTGTTGTTTGCTAGTTAAACATGAAGTTTTGGCAATGATTGTTGTTATTGTAATGTGGTAGAAGATGATGAATAATGCATAGGTTGTGTTTGTTTTAATGGTTGATCGAAGTGGTTTAAGCTCAAAAGTGCAAAGCTAAAACCAAAGGATCATGGGATGCAAGCTAAACTAGGTATTAAGGTTTAACCAAAATTCGGACAGTCCACTGCCCTGTCTTCTAGAGACATTTTATCATAGTAAACGTACTTAGAAATTAACAAAATTTACACAGTAGCTAGATTAGGAAGTTTAGAGCAAATGTTTCTTTCTAGGACTAAGACTAATTCTAACGTTTTAGCCCTCTGATCACATCATTTCCGAAATGTAGCTCAAAAATCGCTGGTTCTGTCCAGCTATGCGTAGTTGCGTGGTAAGGGTTATAACTTTTGGACTCGGAATTGAGCACCGTTTGAACCTAAAATTAACTACACTTGAATAGCTACGTTTTTACATAAAAATCAGTCAGTTTTTAGGTCAATAGCATAGGTAACCGAATTTATTAATTTAAGCCTCTGTTAGAGAAATTGAAAATGTCTTAGTTGGATAATTATTTGATATTGTTAATTGAGATTACTAAGTGGTGAAATTGCTAATGTCTATTGTTGATCATTGCTATAACTATACTTATAAATGCTTCAATTACATCTTATTATGCCTAATGACCACTCTTTTAAAGCTTGTTAACATTTGTAATGGTTAGAATTTGTGATTGCAAGTTATAGGAAGAACATGAATAGTAAAACTTTCACATTTTGCGGTTTTTACATTTCTAAGTATTCTATTGATTCTAGTAGTTGCTATAACCCTTAGGAATGTTAGATGTATCATAAAAATGATTGTAACATGGCTAGAATTAGAATTTTTGGCTTAAAACGTAAAGGGGACTTTGGAACGAAAGTTTGAATTGACTTGTTTGATTATGTAGATAGTCTTAGAATGGTATGGAATCACTTAAAATGTAATTATGGCATGGTTAAACTAATCGAATTAGGTTGTTGTAGTACAAATCACCTAAGGGGCTTTTCGGTGTTTTTGAGTTAACATACTTGAAAATATGATTTCATGGCATTTAGTGGCATCATAAAGTGGCTATATGAGATTACTAAAGTTAGATTTGAAGTTTGTTATCTTGTGTGAAGTTTAGAATCTAAATTATAAGCATTGGACAAATGGGTAATTAGAGTTTATAGCATATGATCTTAACTTAATGATATTTTGATGTTTCTAATGCCTTCTATGCTATCTAATGATGTGGTAGAGTGAAATTTCTAGCTTAGTTGCATGTGGAATATGAGCTTGTATGTATAAGAGAATTGAAGAAGAAATAAGCAGTAACTTGGTTAAAGAATGTGAATTTGATGCTTATTGTGTTTTAGTGCTAAAATAAGAATGTCATTCTAACATGTCTTGTAATTTAAAGCAGTTAGGCGTGTCTAATGATCTTAAAGCCTGAAATTAGTTCGTTAGTTTATCTTCATTAACGTTTAGATGTAACTGTTTAGTTGATTGGATAGTTTAGAGTTTTTCTTCCATTTAATTGAGTTTAAGCATGTTATCTAGTTCATATGTATATTGATTGAGTAATGATGTATTGAATGCCTTGTAAATGTGTATAACTACTAGTAATTTATTGAATTGAAGATGCAATGCTTCATGCTAGTTAATGCTTATTAGATGCTATGAATTACTTATGAGTTATAAATGACATGCAAAATAAGAAATGTTATAATTGTATGGTCAAGTTAGGGTGCATGTTGAGCTAACGCAAGGAGAATTGAAGTGCATGTAGGCTATTTTCTTGCATGCTTGGCTTAATCCAAGGTGAGGGACTTCATCATGTTGTGCATTTAGTTTATTTACTTGTTAAAAGATTTCATGATTTAACAAAGTTACTTGAGTCATGTATTTACTTGATCATTTAGTAAAGTAGATTTGGAACCATTTGTCTTGTGTGAAGAATATGATCTAGTTAGTAAGCATTGGAATAGTATTTTGATACATATCTTGTGAATTTCTTGAATTAGTGAAGGAGTAATTGTTTATATTGCTATAATTGCTCTATTTGATTATCAAATGTGTTATAGGTCATATATGGGGTGAGGCTGGCCTACTTTGCTACCTCCCCATAAGGGTGTGTAGCGAAACCGTCAATCTGTCCAAACCGCCTAACCCAACCCAAACTAATCCATTTTTGGCGGTTTCTTAAAAATTTGGTTGGTTATGATTTAAATTTTCATAGGAACCGACCATATAATTTGGTTTATGGTTTTTACTATCAAAACCATAAATCCAAACCGATATACATACATATATATATATATATACATACATACATACATATTTTTCACTTTCCTCCACATTTTTCAATCTATCTCCCCTTTTATTGAAAAAATATATATATCATGAGTAACTCCTCTATATTTTAGATTTATACAATACAATTACTTTATTTAAACACAACTATAAGTTAAACCGAATGTATGATTTGGCTTGGTTTAGGTGGTTTGGTTTCTTCAAATGTATTGGTTTGGTTTGGGTGATTCTGATAAGTGTATGGGTTGGTTATGATTTTAATTTTACCAAACTGAATGTGTTGGTTTGGGTCAAAAAATATGTTTTAAACCGCCCAAACCGACCCATGCACACCCCTACCTCCCCACTTGATTCATTTTTGGTATCTCGTGATTCGTGATTCGTTATTCGGGATTGCGCAACCTTTTCAGACATGGTAGTGTTGAGAAACTCTGGGCAGCAACGGGCTGTCGATCTAGCTCGGCTACCATGGTGCCTATTTTCTCTTTCGCTGAGGCATACTTACCTACCCCAGAGGCATGGTTCACCACGTTGGGGCATATGGATCTACCTCGGGAGAATGGGTCGTAAGATCGGGGTACATCCGGAGTACCCCATTGGAGGAATAAGGAGATTTACCGGCATTTGTTATCAAAGATCATGGTTCGTGGTTCGTGGCTCAAGATCAAGTGGAATCGTATCCTTTCATATGTGGTTATCACGTTACTTGAATATATTGTTATATGTTTCACTCGTTACATGAGTGTTATCTAGTCTAGTCACTTGTGTGCTACCTCGTTTCACGTGCTTGTGTGTTATCTAGATTTGTATGCTTGTGTGCTATCTAGTCTCGTGTTCTTGTGATGTATCTAGTTTTCCTACTTGTTTATATGCATAGCATGAAAGATTTTTGAAAACTCCCCGATTATATGTTCCCTTCTTCACTGAGTATACATGTGTTGTATGCTCACCCCTCTTTCTAATCATCTCAGGTTTGGGTCCTTCAGGGATTAAGAAGAAAATGTTCAATTTAGTCAAATGCCTTGACTTGTTGCTTACCGTGGTTTGATGGCTTGTGTGAAGAATGTGATGTTGTCATGTATATGTGCAATTTTGAGACGTTTCGCTTTTATTTGTATTTATTTACTAGCTTAGAAGATTGTAATAGTTAATCTGTTGATGTATAGTTTGGATTGTAGCGGCATGTAATAACTCTAACTTTGTTTTATTGTGAATGTTGCATGCTTGTGTGGTCAGTGAAGGTTAGCTGATTGGTTGGACTTAAATTATAAGTAGGCTAAATTGATAATATTAGAGTGATATGATAAGCGGTTCTAAAACACAAAAATTCAACAGATTTGACTTTGCATGCTTGTATGTCTTCAATGTTGGGTTCCAAGGCTCGGATGACCTTGAAGAGTTGGTTGTATGTGATGTTAGTGGTAGTTGGGAATTACGGAGAAGGTTGGACCTTGGTTTCGAAGTTATAACTGCCTGTACAGGTTTTGGATTGTCCTATAAATAGGGGAGACTCCGTCCGTTTTTCCTCATTTTTTGTGTCATGGGGTATCAGTTTGGAGCTCCGGTCTCGTGAGGGATCAGGGTGTTACAATAAGTCCACTAATGAATTAAACAACGTTAACATTTTTGTATTACATCTTAAATTCTTAATTCTTTTGGTAACTCTATTTTAGTTATTTATTTATTTTGACAACGAAGGAACCCAACTAGCAGAGCCCAACTTTTTAGATTATTTATTATAAATCACTTCTTTATTATTTACAAATTTAATTTTGACCATTTTAAAATTTGTTTATTTGAATTTTCATTGTCGCCGTAAAGTCATTGTATATAATTTACTTCTTAAATGTAGTCTTTATATTTGGTTTATATAAATTATAATTTTAAACCAATTAGGGATGAAATTTTGACGAATATTTTTTTCTAAATCTTCACAGCTAACTCATTGCTATTTGAGACGTATTAGAAATGAAATTAGCAACACATGTTAATTTGAACCCTTTTGTTGCTAATTAAATTGTCTCTATTTGAAACCAATTAGCGATGAACTTTTGATGAATATTTGTTTCTCAAACTTTGTCTCTAATTTTATTGCTATTTGATACGTATTAGTAACAAAATTCGGATGGATGTTATTTTAAAATTTTTTGTTGCTAAAATTGTCTCTATTTGAAACCAATTAGGGACGACATTTCGGCGAATATTTTTTTCTAAAACGTCGTCACTAAATATGTTGCTATTTGATATGTATTAGCAACGAAATTAGTGACGCGTGTTATTTTGTATCAATTGTCGCTAAATTGTCTCTGTTTAGGGATGACATTTCGACGGATATTATTTTCTAGAACTTCGTCACTAACTCGTTACTATTTCATATGTATTAGCGACGAAATTAGCGGCGCACGTTCATTTGAAATCTTTTGTCGCTAAGTTATCTCTATTTGAAACAAATTAGCAACAATTTTTTTTTTCAAATTTCGTCGCTTACGCATTGCTATTTGAAACGTATTAGCGATAAAATTTCATCTACATCGCTAACTCGTAGTAAATTTGTTTCAAAGATTGCACCAATTTACTTATGTCTCAAGTCGACGCACTATCGTCTCTATTGGCGACAAAATTTTATGGTCGCAAAGTTTTCGTCGGTAATGGCAATTTTTCTTGTAGTGTTTTCTTTATAAATATTATAAAAAAACGTCATGTCATAGTGATATGAGATTTTCTAAGGGTAAGGGCATCCTCAATGGGGCTTTAAAATTAGAGAATTTCTAAATTTGGGTATTTTTAGATTCCCATGGGCCAAAAAGTAATACTATTCATGGCGAAAGTACGTGGGGTCCACCACTTTTGACTTAAAAGATGCCAAAATAGAGTTTGGGTGTGACGCCCGAGACCTAGAGAATGCATACATCATTCATTTGCATATATTTTGTACATTTACTTGTTTAAATGTTTATTTGTGATAAATGTGCAATTAAGTGTTTAATTGTCTTTTATATGCAATTACATGTTTAAATTAAGTTTTAATATTAAAATTTTGAGTTTAATTATTTTAGTAAATAAATAAATGTGCATTTCTATTATTTTCACAAAAGTTTTTAAAGAAAATTGTGCATTTTTCATTTAAAATCCTATTTCAAAAAAATTACTATTTATAAGTGTTTACGACCATCAATTTTTTTCCATTTTGCATTTTGCCCATATTACATGACCTCTATGAGGAATGAGAAAAATATAATCTTGTGCATAGCATATCGAGAGTGTGAGTTACAAAATTAATTTTCTATCATATGAATAGTAACCAACTAGTTAGTTTTTTTTTACTAACTTAGCCTTCTTGACTCATTTTCTTTAACCCAACCCAAACCCATTTATCTCTACCTAAGCTAACCTACACTTATATACATCTACCTACACATATCATATACATATATACACTTATACATATATATCACACAATTATCTACACCACACAAAATAAAACAATTAAAACCATCACATATATACACACACACACACACAATTAAAACACACCAACACACAAAAAAAAATTAGACACCAACACTAAACATGTTTAAACACACACACAAGAAAGAAGAAGAAAAAAAAGAAAAAAATCACCAAATCTTCAAGTGTGATCTTCCAAGCTTGTAGGATTGTTTCCAAACCATCAAAGAGCTTTCATCTACCTTCTTTAGCCTTGTGAGGTGAGGGATTTTTGGAAAAATTGCATTTCTGTTCAAAATTTAATTTATGTCAAATTTTGATTTTGTTATATATTGCTTTGTTTTGTGGTATTGTTGCTTCAAATACCTTTTATTGTGTATGTAGAGTAAACTTTTGAAGTCAGTTAGCAATTTCAATGGTTAATGATGTGACTGTATTTGCAGCACTCAAACCTTGATATTTGTACTGTATTTGCATCTTAACTTATGAATTAAATGCAACATTTTGATACTTTCGATGCAATGTAAGAGAATACCAAAAATTAGAAATTCAGACCCAAAATGATCCAAAATACAAGTCAAAAAATGAATACTGGGAAAAACACGCGGAACGGTGGAAGAATGGAGTCCTTAGAGTTGGAATTTGGCTGAAACTAGCGCGTAATCAGACTTGGAACGTTGAAAATAGCGCAAAAATACCTCGGTCAACGCTCGGTCAAAGCCCAGTCAAAAGTCAAAACTCCAGCCCAAAAAGTCAACAAAAAGGCGCTCGAGCGTGCCCTCCTGGAGCTCGAGCGCCCTATGCAAAAAATTCCACAACATTCCAGAAGAAAACACGTGGCAAAAATCCAGCGAAGCAGTAGAATGGCGCTTGAACGTGCCATAAAAACCTTCCGGAAGTCGCCACGTGTCAAACATTCAACGGTTGCAGCAGAGGCATGCTCAAGTGCGCCAAACTGGCAATCGAGCGTGCCTCTGAATTTTTGTCTATAAATAGCCCCCCCTCTCTCCGAAAATAGTAATTAATTTTGGAATAGTGCCAAGTTGTTTGGTATAATTTCGAGTTAATGCTAGTTACTTTTAGTCGAAATTTTTGATAATTAATTAGTATGATACGGGAGAAGTCCCACCTAAGTGGTTCTTATTTGGAGAAATTTTGCCCGAATAGCAACTTTAGGGGGAAATCCGACCCAAGTAGTTATTATCCGGGGAAGGTTCTACCCTAATAGCTTTTAATAGAAAAGTTCTTATTTGGGGAAAATTCATCCCTAATAGCTCTTATTTGGGGGAAATTAGTTCCGCCCGAATAGCTATTTGGCGTCGGACCTCTGCTCAAATTTCAGAAGGCAGAAATACAAAGTCGTCATATCAGGGGAGCCTTTCTTGACTCTCTTATTTGTACTACTTGTATTTATTATTATGTTTGAGTAGAGTTATTTATCTAGGGGAGAATATTATAAATGACGGTCTTTTAATATATGGTCTCGGATTTAGTTTATTTAATTCGATTGCAATATATGACTTGGTTTAAATTCAATACTGTCTTTTATACATAATGTTTTTCAGTAGATGTTATGATTGCTTTACTTATTGTCTTTCATAAGTAATGCTTTTCAGTAGACGTTATGATAGCTTTACTTTCGTGTCATATATTCATGCTTTAATAGTGAATCAAATAACTTGACAACCTTAGATTCCATGAACTATAGATTGTACCGTAGTTCTAGTCCAAGTAAGGAGAAGTTAACGACTTAGTTAAAACATATCTTTTACACCAAGTTGCAAGGATAGTTCCATACTATGGCTCCAATGCTCGTAGATGGCACATTACCTACATCAGAGTTAGTAATCGGGATTGTAATAGGCTAAGTAATTAACTAGGTTAATGCTTGTAGCTTAACCTCTTGCATAGGATTAGAGAACTTGAATACCGAGCCTATATTAACTGCCTCTTTACATGTCCATCTCCCTAGACTCCTTACCTTCATATTCCACTAATACTTAGTTAGTTTAACTTAGTTGTAGCATAGGTTAAAACCAAACACCCTATACAAACTATCACTTACCGCTTTAAACATTTTCATACACTACTTCACCAAATTGCTAACGCACTTCCCTGTGGTACGATTCCGCACTTAGAGCACACTACACTGCAAAGATCCGTGCACTTGCGGGTTATTAAAACTTGGTCATTTTGCACCTAATTATAACGCACCATTTGAACACATCAAGTTTTTGGCGCCGTTGCCGGGGAAGCACGGTCTAGTTTAGTTTTTGAATTAAACTGTGAACTTGTTTTAAAGTGTTGTAATTATTGTCTATATTTGTTAAATTGTATAAATTCTACTTGTAAAGTATTTTGCGCATAGTTTATAAATTTGTATATTGTTTTTATAATACTTGCACATAAACTGTTTATATTATGCTTTGTTAAAATACCTTGTACATATACTTAGCTTAATTCCTGTCTTTAATTTAAGTACTTAGTTTAATTTTCGTATTTACTTCAGTACTTAGTTTACTTTATGCCTTTATTTAAAGTACGTAGTTTACTTTCTGTATTTAGTTAATATAGTTAGCTTATTTTCTGTCTTTACTTCTAAAGTACTTAGTTAAATTTTCTATAGTTACTTATTGCACTTAGCTTTAGATTATTTTACATGCACAGGCGTCGTTCCTTAAATCCGGAACTAGCCCAGTTTGATCCTGAACCCCAGAAAACTCCGCGAATGAGAGTCCAAGTCCCGATGGCAGAACAAGAAGGAAATATTCAAAACATACCGCCTCTTCCTATAGCTCAACCTGTTAACGGACCTGTTGACCCACAAATGACTCTTCGTCAACATTTCTCTCTGGGCGATTACAACCTTGAATTTGTTATAGCCCCACCGACCCTTGGCAACGTTAACTTTGAGCTTAAAACAGGGACAATTTCAAATCTACCTCCCTTTTACGGGAAGAGCAATGAAAGCCCTCACGCTTATATCATACAATTCTTGGAAGCATGTTCTATACTTCACATCCCTAATGTGAGCCGTGAGATTATCCAATTGTGTATGTTTTCATTTTCCTTAAAAGACAAAGCCAAACAATGGCTGAATCATTTAGGCACGGGAATTATTACATCTTGGAAAAAGCTTGTTCTAAAATTTTTACAGAGGTTCTTCCCAATGGCCAGAACCACTACTCTGCGAACTAACATCATGTCAGTCGTTCAATCATACTTAGAACCTTTTCATGAAGCTTGGGAAAGATTTATTGATCTTAGGAATCAATGTCCCCACCATGGGTTTGCACGTCACGAACTCTTGCATTATTTCTTTAAAGGTCTTACACCTCAACAGAAAATGATGGTAAATGCAATGAGTAATGGAGGTTTCTATACCCTCAAAATAGATGAAGTATGGAGTAGAATTGAAAATATAGCTGAAGATTCTCTTCAAAACACAGCTATAGATAGAGAAACTAGAGATACCCACAAGCTCCAAAATAGGGCATTGTTCGAGGTTAACTCTAATTACAACATCCAATTGACTGACAAAGTAGATGCCCTAGCACTTCTATTAGAAAAATTCATGTCTCTAAGGTCTACTTCTTCACAAGCTTCTCAAATCACGAAAATTTGTGTTGTATGTTCTGTAGTATATCACTCTACTCTAGACTGTCCAATCAGTTCACAATTTCCTGAATTCATGCAAGAACAAGTCTTTGCCATTCAAGGATATACAAAGAATTACAATCCATATTCAAACACGTATAATCTTGGCTGGCGAGACAATCTCGCATTTTCATGGCGACAAGGGAATCATGAGACTTAATTTCCTCAACAACAATATTAGAAACAACAAAGAAATTTTGAGCCTTGTTTCCCTCAACAGTAATATCAAAGGCCATAAAACTCTAACCCTCATAGTTTGTACCAAGTTCAAAAAGAACCGTTCCAGACACAATGGAACAATTTGCCTTCTCTTCCTCCTGTACAGTCATCATCTGATGACAAGTTTGATAAACTCTTACAATTGGTCCAAGTTCAACAACAGTCCATTGTTAAACTTGAAGGACAAATTGGGCAGTTGGCCCAAAATATAAACAGGAGAGATAAAGGTAAACTCCCATCTCAGACCGTGGAAAATCCATGAGAACAATGTAGTAATGTCCACACTAAGACCGCCCATGAACAGGCTAAGGCCGTAACTACCCTTAGGAGTGGGAAAGTGATGGACAAGGAGGTTAGAAAGAAGAATAGGGATGTTCCTAAGAAGATAAAGGAACCTAAGATCGAGGTTTTAAGCAACAATGTTGATGACTCCCGTAGGAATGAAAACCCAACGGTAGAGCCTTTAGTTGAACCTTCATCCAAAGTACCTTTCCCAACAGCTTTGTCCCATCCGAAGCCAAGTGTTAATCCGAACCAGCTCAAGGTCTTAGAGTATCTGAATGATATTAAGTACAATCTGTCTTTAGTTGGGGTAATTCAACAAATCCCTGCCTATGCCAAATTTCTGAAGGATTTATGTGTGAAAAAGAGACGGACCAACTCCATTCCTAAGACAGTCCGTCTTACTGAAAATGTTAGCAATATCTGTACTAGAGGGTTGCCTCAGAAGTGCAGTGACCTAGGAGCTTTCACCATTCCATGTTTAATCAATGACCAACGGGTAGAAAGCGTCTTTCTAGACTTAGAGTCTAGTGTTAATCTCATCCCTCACACAGTTTACCAAAGACTAGGTCTTGGAGAGTTGACACCGACAAATGTAACCCTCTAGTTGGCAGATAGATCTGAGTGGAGACCTCGAGGTATTGTAGAGGATGTCCTAGTTAGAGTATGAGAATTTCTATTCCCAGTGAATTTCATTGTGTTAGATATGGACTTAGGCCCTGATAACAAGAATACCACTCCCGTCTTACTTGGCAGACCGTTCCTAGCAACAGTTGATGTTGTTATTTACTATAGGACGGGGATGATAGAATTAACATTTGGGAACATGAGAACGAAGTTAAGGGTTGCTGATGCAGCCAACAAGTTGAACCACGATGAGGAAGAAGAATGCTTCTATGTTGATTCTATTGACTTATGCATAGATGAGTTTGCCCAATCACTCTTGTCTCCTAATGAGGAGATAGCTGAACTTGAACGACTATTGTTTGAATATGACATTTCTCCTGAAATGGTCACCTTTGCTTCCATTGTTGTTGACCCAGATAAGGATGATCAAGTAACAACTCATTTCCCTGAAATTTCAGATTGTCCCACAATTGAGTCTCCACCAACGCTAGAACTCAAAACCTTGCCTGAACATCTTAAATATGCCTACTTAGGTCCTGAAGAAACCTTACCAATTATCATTGCCTCGGATTTGACTACTGAGAATGAAGCCAAACTATTAAAAGTCCTGAGTACTCACAACAAGGCGGTAGGTTGGACAATTTCAGACTTGAAAGGAATTGATCCCTCTGTGTGTATGCACAGAATTCATCTCAAGGAAGTAGTTACTCATTCTCGAGAATTTCAGAGAAGACTAAACCCAAAGATTGGTGATGTCGTCCACAAAGAGATCATTAAGTTACTTGATGCAAGTATTATATACCCGATTTCTGATAGTCAGTGGGTTAGTCCAGTACAAGTTATACTGAAAAAATCTGGGATTACTGTGGTCCCAAATAACAAATGTGAGCTCATTTCTACACGCACCACTACTGGGTGGCATGTATGCATTGATTTCAAAAAGCTCAACTCCAAAACATGGAAAGACCACTTCCCTATACCCTTCCTTGACCAAGTCCTAGATAGAGTGGCCGGACAAGGCTACTACTACTTTTTTGGATGGGTATTCAGGATACAATCAAATCCCAGTCTTTCCTGAAGATCAGGAAAAGACTACATTCACTTGTCCCTATGGGACCTTTGCATTCAAGCACATGTCTTTCGGTCTTTGCAATGCACCTGCGACATTTCAAAGATGTGTGATGGCCCTCTTTTCAGATATGATCAAAAAGTTCCTCAAAATCTTCATAGATGACTTCTCAGTGTTTGGAGCTATATTCAACAAGTGCCTTATACACCTTTCACAAGTGCTAGACCGATGTATTGAAATGAACCTGGTTCTAAGTTGGGAAAAGAGCCATTTTATGGTTAAGCAAGGTATAATTCTGGGTCATGTTGTTATACATGATGAAATCCATGTGGACCTAGCCAAAGTTGAGCTAATAGAAAAGCTGCCCACACCTAAGAAGGTACGTGATATCAAATCATTCCTTGGTCACGCTGGTTTCTATTAGCGTTTCATCAAGGACTTCAGCCATATAGCCCGACCTCTCTCTACTCTCCTAGCACACGATAACGAATTCAACTTTGATGACAAGTGCTCGGAAGCTTTTGAGAAACTCAAATCCTTGCTATCCTCTGTTTCAATCATCCAACCTCCTGATTACAGTCTTCCCTTTGAGATAATGTGCGATGCATCAGACTATGCAGTAGGAGCTGTATTAGGCCAGCATAAGGACAAGTTGCCGACTGTGATATATTATGCTAGTAAAACTTTAGATAAAGCTCAAAAGAACTACACAATCACTAAAAAGGAATTACTAGTTGTAGTCTTCTCCTTGGATAAGTTCAGACCGTACATCCTAAGATCTTAAGTAATAGTGTACACGGACCACGTGGCTTTGCGGTATTTACTGACCAAAAAAGATATAAAGCCCCATCTAATCCATTGGCTATTACTCATTCAAGAGTTCGACCTTGAGATCAAGAACAAGAAAGGAAGCGAGAACTCTGTTGACAATGGTTAGAAAGAAGCTAACCTTTATAGTTGCCAAAAATAAATTATGATATATTAATAACCATTTTCTTCAATAACTTATGAGGTTTTCAAGAACATGTTTGTAAATGCATGGTAAAGTTGGGCTTTATTGTGTATGTTTCTAGAATTTGATTCTTAAAATTATGATTATAAGGTTCCTATAAGAGAAATTTTATTCTTAATTCCTAATTATTAAAAAGGTCCATTTAATCCCAAATTTTATGTAGGATATCCAAGTTAGTTCCTACCATCCCTCTTTCGTTAAAAATGGATGGATAAAGGTCATGTAACAGTGCCATGAGATTTCCAATGGAATAAGGTTTGAAAGACATCCCCTTTTATGTATTTCCTTTTATTTCTCTTACATTATGACTTTTTAAACAAAAATAATACTATCAAACATTTTCATGTAGATCATAAAGCTATTTCTGTTGAGGTTTATGTAGGTATTCTTTCGACAAACAAATATTAAAAATTGCTGTGTTGAATGTTCTTGGAAAGTTAGAAAGAAGTTTGAGAAAATATTTGAAAAGAAATTATGAAATGATAAAATTAGATGTTATTTTATTTGTCTAAGCCACTTCTTTTTTTTTTTTGATTGTCCAAGTCACTTTTTTTTCACTTTTTTTTTTTTTTTTTGTCTAAGTTCCTTTTAATGAATCCAATTTGGGATATAAAAAAATAAACGAAAGTTGATACAAAATACATTTTATTTGCTTATTCCTGAAAATATTTTCTCATCTAGACATCGTAGAGAGTTAGAATTCTAATTTGTAAACTAGAAAATGTTAAGTTCCATAAATATATTGGAAAATAAAAATTTGTCTTTTTTATTTATTTATAGAAAAATGCCAATGGTAAGATTTTAAATAGAATGTTAGGCAGAATAGAGGTAAACTCAAAACATTTCCAAAATTCAGTAAATGAATTGCAATTTTATCTCCTCTCCGAAAAATAGACAAAAATGTTTTTTTTTCTTCCACAAAACCTTGAAAGTTAGAAGATAAATAACAATTATTTGTTTTGCAAATTTTTTAAAATTCTTTCTAACACCCCTAAGTACCTTATCCATTAACATAACACCTACTTAAGCTTACATCATCAGTCAAATCTTTTGAACTTTGCTCATCAATATAATAACTAGAAAATAACTTTATCTTTTGCTTATCTTCGTAAATTATTAGGCTGAGCAGGTAGAGGTAATAAAAAGGAAAAAAAAAAGTTACTATCTATTTTTAGGCTATTCTCAATGGAGGCTTTAAAATGCAAAACTTTCTAAATTTGAGTGTTTTTAGAGCCCCATAGCCCAAAAAATAACACTATTCATGGTGAAAGTACGTGGGATCTACCACTTTTGACTTAAAAGATACCAAAATAGAGTTCCAGTGTAACACCCCGATCCCAAAACCCAAGGTATGAAAATTTCGGGAAAAACGGACATAGTCTCCCCTGTTTATAAGACTATCAGTTCACCTGTAAACAGTACATTTATCCCCAAAACCATAACTCAACTCCAACATACAATCCCATCCTCCAATGTCAACACATGCAACAAACTCCTCAAGGCCATCTGAGCCTTGGAACTCAACATAATAATACACCAGCATGCAAGGTTGAAATCCATCAAAATCTTATCTTTTAAATCCACTTATCATACCACTCTAATATTATATATTCAATTTTCTTACTTATTAAGTCCTCCAATCAATAGCATTAACCTCAGACAAGCATGCAAGACAACCAAGCGGTAAGGTAACTATTCAGTTATTACAAGCCACCTATCACTATCAGCTTCTACAACACTTAAGCTTTACAATACAAATACCTCCACAGTAACATAAATACATACAAAACCAAATACAGTTACATATTTACAATCCATAGAAGCTAACACATCCAATCACAGAATCTCCCAAACTTTCCTGCATTTTCTTTTGAAGGTACTGAACCTAAAAGGTGTTAGAAATAGGGGTGAGCATAGCGAGGATACATATAACGGGGAGTTTTCGAAAACATTTCGTGCAATGCAGGTAGTAACTATATAACACACAAGCATACAAAGCTATACAGTACACGAGTTTAGAAAGCACCCAAACACACAAATGTACGGGTCAAGATAGCACACATACACACGAACTAAATAGCGCACAAGCACACGACTATAAAGCACGCAAGTATACAAATAACAAATATAACAATATAATCCATTAACGAAATAACCATGTATAGACAAATAGAACTCAAATCAAATAACAAATTAATAAAAAATATCACATATTTAAAAAGGATTCAATTCATTTTCCTTGTCTTCAATCTCGAACCACGAACCTCGATCTTCGATAACAAATGCTAATAAATCCCCTTGTAACACCAATGGGGTACTCCAGATGTAACCCAATCCTATGACACAACTCTCCCGAGGTAGGTTCGTATGCCCCAACGAGGTGAACCACGCCTCTGGGGTAGAGGAGTATGCCTCAGCGAGAGAAGGACTGGGAAACCATAGTAGCTGAGGGAGCACGGCAAGCCCGATGCCGCCCGTGTTACTCGATACTACCCTGCTCAAAAGGTTACGCAACCCCGAATAACGAATCACAAATCATGAGATACCAAGTCCGAATTAAGTGAGGAGGTAGCAATGTAGGCTAACCTCACCCCATATATAACATATAACACATTTGATAATCAAATAAAGCAATTATAACAATATAAACAATTACTCCTGCAACTAACTCAAGTAACTCACAAGATATGTATCAATATACTATTCCAATACTTACTAAATAGATCATATTCTTCACACAAGACAAAGGGTTCCAAATCTACTTTACTAAATGAGCAAGTAAAAACACGACTCAAGTAACTTGGTTAAGTCATGAAATCTTTGAACAAGTAAATAAACTAAATGCACAACAGGATGAAGCCCTTCACCTCTAGAAGCCAAACACCTCCAATTGCACCATTCTCCTTCAATTACCACTACATAAACACACAATTTCCATGTAGCTTAAAGACAACTCAACCATATAAAACAAGTTACTTCACAATTAATTCACTTCAACTTAATCACAAGGTTTCATTAAGCTAAGCATCCAATTAGAATACTACATTTTAACCCCAAACACACCCACTATGAAACATACTCCAAGAATCATTTTCATATTCCACACTTCACTTACATAAGTTACCTACCACATGCTTTGACAATCTATTTACTTTATGATTTACAAGTCTCCCTGATTATTGATCATTAACATGTATATATTATCCATTAATTACTTAGCATGCACGACTCTAAGCATCTAGAATCCTTAAACACATTTAATAAACTAGAATTACCAAGCTAACACAATGAAACACTTAAAATGCTTAACACATAACTTTTACCATTTTAACAAAACACGCCATCTAAACCTATTATTCATGTAACATGCTCAAGGGTCAAGCAATTGTAAATATTCCATAATAGTACTATCAATCAATAAAGCTATTAACTCGTATTTATTTTCATTACAATTAACTCAATATAAAACTCAAGGAAAACACCTAGAACTATGGTCATACCATTACATTTCATATAATAATCAATTATAATCAATAATAACAACAATAACATTAGTTAAGTAAGCAACAATAGTTCAAAGCATGAATAACCACAAAATACTATTCATATCTCTAACTTCTAAAAGCCACTACAAGCAGACGAGTTACAGAATTGGGAAACCGACTTTACTACACATTCCTAGACATGTTAAGACACAATTCTTAAGGCACAAAACCTCACTTTCCCAACAAAAGCCCGAAAGTCCACCTAGTGCATTTGAACTATAGATATGCTAACCGGGCACTCAATCAACACCACAATGGCGCCAAAAGTGCTTCCCCACACACACAGGACAAACCCCCAACTCAGAACGAGCACGGTCAACACTTGGTCAAACGACTCCTTTTCATTTCAATACTAATTAGCTTCAAACTGAAAGGCAAGGCTCAAGATTCCCAAACAAGTTATCATATCCTCTAAACCACACTTTATGGCACCCCTAGCATCCTCAGGTTCCCCCGTTTAACCCCGTAAACCGTAAAAGTCCCGATTTTCTCTTAATGCGTTATAACTACAAGTACTTTACTGATACCCAACCAAGCGTTAGAAAAGTACTACTAGCACCTCCTCACCCTAATAATACCAAATATGACAACCAAATTCACTCGAATTTACGTTTGACCCGAAACCCTTTTGTAAACTGAACCATTTTTAGTATTTTAATCCAAATTTGAGCAAACTAACCTTACACAATCATCAACCTATCTTTATTAATACCTATAGCACCTAATTATAGCATTTGAATGCAATTGGATCGAAAAACTTCAAAATTCAGATTTTACTATTTATGCACTATTCATCATCTTCTTAAACTCTTCAATCTCCATTTTTAGCTGATGCGTTCAAACGGTGCGTTATAATTAGGTACAAAATGACCAAGTTTTAATAACCAGCAAGTGCAGGGATCTTTGCCATGTAGTGTGCTCTAAGTGCGGAATCGTACCACAGGGAAGTGCGTTAGCAATTTGGTGAAGTAGTGTATGAAAATGTTTAAAGCGGTAAGTGATAGTTTGTACAGGGTGTTTGGTTTTAACCTATGCTACAACTAAGTTAAACTAACTATGTATTAGTGGAATACGAGGGTAATGAATCTAGAGGGATGAACATGTAAAGAGGCAATCAATATAAGCTCGGCATTCAAGTTCTCTAATCATATGCAAGAGGGTAAGCTACAAGCATTAACCTAGTTAATTACTTAGCCTATTAAAATCCTGATTACTAACTCTGATGTAGGTGTTGTGCTATCTACGAGCATTGAAGCCATAGTATGGAACTATCCTTACAACCTGGTGTAAAAGGTCTGTTTCAACTAAGTCATTAACTTCTCCTTACTAGGACTAGAACTACGGTACAACCTATAGTTCATGGAATCTAAGGTTGTCAAGCTTATTTGATTCACTATTAAAGCATGAATATATGACACGAAAGTAAAGCTATCATAACGTCTACTGAAAAGCATTACGTATGAAAGACAATAAGTAAAGCAATCATAATATCTATTGAAAAACATTATGTATGAAAGACCGTACTAAATTTAAAGCAAGTCATATATTACAATCGAATTAAATAAACTGAATCTGAGACCAGATATTAAAAGACCATCATTTATAATATCCTCCCCTAGATAAATAACTCTACTCAGATATAATAATAAATACAAGTAGTACAAATAAGAAAGTCAAAAAAGGCTCTCCCGATGTGACGACTTTGTATTTCTGCTTTCTGAAATTTGAGCAGAGGTCCTACGCCAAATAGCTATTCGGGCGGAACTAATTTTTCCCGAATATGAGCTATTAGGGATGAATTTTTCCCGAATAAAAGCTTTCCTATTAAAAGCTATTCGGGCAAAACCTTCCGCGGATGATAACTACTTGGGTCGGATTTTCCCCTGAAAGTGGCTATTCGTGCAAAATTTCCCTGAATAAGAACCACTTAGGTGGGACTTCCCCTGTATCCTATTAATTAATTAATTACAACTACGACTAAAACTAACTACAATTCACTCGAAATTATACCAAAAAGTTTGGCACTATTCAAAAATTAATTACTATTTTCGAAGGGAGAGAGGGCTATTTATAGACAGAAATTCAAAGATGCGCTCGAGCGCCAGTTTTGCACGCTCGAGAGCGCTTCTGTTGCAACCTTTGAATGCTTGACACAAGGCGGCTTCTGGAAGGTTCCTATGGCTCGCTCGAGCACCAGTGAGGCGCGCTTGAGTGCCATTCTGCTGCTCCGCTGGATTTTTGCCACGCGTTTTCTTCTGGAATGTTGTGGAATTTTTTGCATAGGGCGCTCGAGCGCCAGGAGGGTGCGCTCGAGCTCCTTTTTGTTGACTTTCTGTGCTGGAGTTTTGAATTTTGACCGAGCTTTGACCGAGTGTTGATCGAGGCATTTTTGGGCTATTTTCAGCGTTCTGAGTCTGATTACGCATTAGTTTCGCCAAATTCCAATTCTACGGACTCTATTCTTCTATCGCTCCGCGTGTTTTCCCCAGTGTTCACTTTTTGACTTGTATTTTGGATCGTTTTGGGTCTGAATTTCCACTTTTCGGTTTTCTCCTACATTGCATCGAAAGTATTAGAATATTGCATTTAATTCTTAAGTTAAGATGCAAATATAGTACAAATACCAATGTTTGAGTGCTGCAAATACAGTTACATCAACATCCCCAAACCTAAACCTTACTTGGGCTCAAGCAAGACTGTCTTTAAAACAGATGTAAAAGTGAAATTTGCAAAGATTTTTTACAAGTCAAAACAGATGAAATAATCTTTCCTATCTTTTTTTTGTCCAACATATTTTCCAAATATGAATCATGAAAAATGCAATCTCCTATCTCAAACCTATTCAGCAGTTAGTGATAAACATGATAAGAGAACTTTTTGCAAAGTTTTTCTCAAACAAGTACTCTTATTGGAAATGGACTATTGATTGCTTCAGAGTATATATTTAGAAGTAAACTAAGCAGATTAAGTTCATACAATTCTCCACTTTCAAGTTATGCAAACAGATTGGACCTTGATATTGTTGCCTACATTTGGAATGAAACTCTTGATCATGTCTTAACCCTTTAACATTTTCCTGAAATATAACAGTACAACTAACATTATCTCTATATAGTGTTTAGTTTCCTTTGCTTTCTGGATATCCCATGTAGTGGGCTTTAAGGCTAACAATCGCCTACCATTATGACTGAGGTTGCCAGGTTTCAAAGGGACCCTTACGTGCCTTAATCACCCGAGATATCCGGACTCGAAACCTTAGACTATAACACATATCCCAAATTATAATGTCTAGGATAGTGGTGCTTAGAGATTTACAACATATTTACACTAAAAATTTATTTAACAGTAAAGGTATGTACAACTCCTTTTCATTTTTCTATTTTTTTCATTTTTTTCTTTCCTTTTTTTTTCAGAGTGTACATACAGACAGAATAACATAACATACTGTACAAACATGGCATAAAGGTTCAGGTTTCAATCACAAGAAGTTCTTATAACAAACGACAATCCTATCTCAGTCCTTTCATAATCACATAGCTATCAATTGAAGAATAGGAAGAACAACTAGGTTTACTCATGAATACAGTACCCTAAAGTTTCTCTTACAGTGTTTCCTCAGAGTTTTTCACAATACATAGCTAACAAAGTAGGTTCTCAAATCATCTAAATCATCATTTCTAAACCGGTAAGGTAGCAAATTACTCTTCTCATGAACAAAAATGGTGTATTTCTTGCATATTTTGAAAAAGTTTTTCATGAAATGTACGCACCCTCACACCGAAACTTTGCTTGTCCTTGAGCAAATAACAATGTAAGACAGTAAGAGTGTAATATGCAAGTAATAATATAATGACAAATGCTACATCCCCAAACATATGGTTTGCTTACTCTACTGCACAGGTTGATCAGGAATAAGGGAAAATATAGTAAGGAAAGATATCACCTATTGTGAAGCATTTCTATGTTGATGTCAAAGCTTTTCTACTAACTTTTGCCAAAAGATGTATCATTCTACAATTAAAGATTAGTAGACAAAACATTTTATAGATTGTCATCAATACAACAAAAATAATAGTTAATCTATACAAAATAGTATAAGGGATGGGGGGTCAAAAAGAATTACGGTCAAAGAAACTAACTAATACATAAAGTAAATAAATAAACTACCCATACCATTTAGACTCTTTTATGGAGTTCTAGAGTTGATACTCCTACAAAGACTAGCTCTTCCAAAGGTTTCTGTGCTCACGACATCTAGTGCTTTCCTTTAGCACACTTTAGGCCAAAGCCAGTTCCATAGGGTCAAGGTTTATTACAGTGGGGTTTTACCTCACAGACATTACGTTTGGTGTATGCTCACACTCCTAACTACCTTATCAAGTAATATCCAACAGACCCAAACCACATTAAGCTAGTGGAGTAGCTTACACTATAAGACAGAGTTGCACAATTAATCCAACCGCACACAGAAACGTATAGTGACCACTAGTAGACTAACACTGGTACCTCTATGAATGTTTTTCAGGGCTAAAACCCAAACTACCTAAAGCTGGAGAAAGATTCAAAGAGTATATGAAACGACATAAATTAAACAAATATTTAGACAAAAGAGTACTAGGTTGCCTCCTAGTAGCGCTAAGTTTAACACCTTCAGCCAAATTGTTGTGCTGAGTTTAATGCTACAGCTTGGCAAATTCCCTTTCATGGAATGCCTGCAAGGTCCTGAAGTTCTACAGTTTCAACTTCATGAGGGACCGCATTAGGATCGAAAGCTTGTTTCAGTCTTTGTCCATTGATTGTAAGAATATACCCAATTGTGGGATGCTTAATGAAAACAACTCCGGAAGGATTTAAGCACTTCATAAGGACCATCCCACTTTGTTCTTAATTTGCCTGGGAAAAACTTCAGCCTATAATTAAACAGCCACACTTTTTCAGAATGAGAGAAGGTTTTTCTCAGAATAGATCTATCATGAATCCTCTTCATTCTCTCTTTGTAGAGTTTGGCATTCTCATAAGCTTTGAAGCGAAGCTCTTCCAATTCACTTAAAGCCAACTTCCTACCTTTACCCGCTTGTTGCAAGTCAAAGTTCAGGGCCTTAATAGCCCAATAATCTTTATGCTCTAGTTCAACAGGGAGATGACAAGCTTTACCGTATGCCAATCTATACAGGGACATGCCGATGGGGGTTTTGAAAGCAGTACGATAGGCCTATAATGCGTCGTGCAGACGACTTGACCAATCTTTCCAATTGGGCCTAACCGTTTTCTAAAGAATTGACTTGATTTCCCTATTCGACACTTCCACTTGTTTGTGGGTGGAAAGGCGTTGCTATCTTGTGGTAGATTGAATATTTTCTTAATAAGGCTTCGAGTGTCCTGTGACGAAAATGTTGCCCTCCGTCACTTAAAAGTACACGTGGCACCCCGAATCGAGAAAAGATGTTTTCTTTAATGAACTTGACCACGACTTTGTGGTCATTGGTTCGGGTTGCCACTGCTTCTATCCACTTGGACACATAGTCTACACCGACAAGAATATAAGTATAACTTGAGGAAAGAGGAAAGGGACCCATGAAGTCAATACCTCACACATAAAATATTTCACATATAAGAATGGGTGTAAGGGGTATAATGTCCCTTCTTGAAATGGAGCTAGCTTGTTGACATTGTGGGAAATTTTTACACGCTCGCTGGGCATCCTTGAAAAGAGTGGGCCAGAAAAACCCACATTGAAGAACTTTGACTGCTGTCATTTTTCCTCCGAAATGTCCACCACATGCTTTAGAGTGGCAAAACTAGAGAGTGCTATCAGTTTCACCCTCAGGAATACACCTCCTAATGATTTGATCTGCACAAATCGTGAAAAGATAGGGATCTTCCCAGATAAAGTGCTTGACTTGTGCCAGAAATCATTCCCTTTCATGTTTACCCTAGTGAATTGGAATCTCTTGGGCAGCCAGAAAGTTGACATAGTGGGCATACCACAGGGTTTTATGTGACACAGCAAAAAGTTGCTCGTCAGGGAACGTATCCTTGAAAGGCAAAGTATCAATAGGAGAATCACGTACCAAACGTGATAGATGATCTGTTTCCAAGTTTACTCGTGATAATAATGTCTCCCTTGAATTTTTTCCTTCTCACTGTGTTGTCAAAGATCTCTGCAACAGCACTCCTCTTCTTCAAAGTCCTGTTACATCCAACCTTTATAGCCTTCCCAACCTTACACTATCTGCGCCTGCTTCCCCTCACTGTCTCTCATATCTCTCATAATGTTTGACACAATCGCTTGGGACATCCGTCTCTAGCAATTCTCTCTTCTCTTAAGTCTCAACAATGTTTAGATTTCTCCGATTTTCTCTCAGTTAAAAAAATTTGTACAACTTGCATGTTAGGCAAAAGCCACAAATTACCTTTTAGTGCCTCCTTTCATGTCTCCCACTCTCCTCTTGAACTCATTCACTGTGATATTTGGGGTCCGGCTCCAGTCACTTCTTGCTCCGGTTTTCGCTACTTTATAATTTTTGTTGATGATTATAGTCGGTACACTTGGATATATTCCTTGAAAAATAAATCTGATTCTCTTTCTTGTTTTATGAAATTTAAGTCTCTTGTGGAAAATTTATTCTCTACTCGTATTAAATATTTTTTATGTGATGGTGCCAAAGAATTAACCCAAGGTCAATTTTCAAATTTTCTTGCTCAACATGGCATTCAATATCGAATCTCTTGTCCTCACACACTAGAAAAAAATGGATTAACTGAGCGAAAAATTCGCCATCTTACCAAAATGGGTACTACTCTTATGTTTCATGCCTTGGTTAGAGGCATTTTTTACTGCTATCTTTCTAATCAATTGGCTTCCTACTCCAGTCTTACATAATAAATCTTCTTTCTTTATTCTCTCCAATAAAACTCCGGACTATAATTTTCTTAGCGTCTTTGGTTGTTGTTGTTTTCCCTTCCTCAGACCATACAAGCATAATAAATTGAGCCAAAAATCTGCAGCATGTGTTTTTCTCGGATATAGTGAAATATACAAGGGATATCGATGTTATCATCCTCATTTTGACCACGTGTACATTTCATGCCATGTCATTTTTGACGAAACTACTTTCCCATTTTGGGAACCATCTTCTGAATCTGCCAAATCTTCTGTGCCTCACTCAAATACACTTTCTTCCATCTATATTTTTTCTCCCTCCCAAACGGTCACTATATCTCACAGTTCTCAACAACCAAAAAAATTTTCACCTATGCACATGACTCCACCCTCATTAAATGCGTCTAATTTATCACCAACCATGCCTATAACATCATTGTCCACTACCTCGGGCCCCATGCCACCTTTTAATTCCTCTTTTTCCAACGACATTAACACCAATATTCCTTTACCTGCCGTGGGCTCCATGCCTTTTAATTCTCCTATTTCCTCTAACGTGAATTCTACAACTTCTTTTTCCACATTGCATAGTTCAAATATTCTTCCTACATCAACAAGGCCCCATAGACCAATAAATGCTTCTTTTTCTTCATTAAACATATCTACAACAAATATACCTTCACATGTTGCGGGACCTATTCCATTTTTCTTCTTTTTCCTCCAACGACAACTATATAACTTCTCTCTCCACATTACTTAATTCCAATACTCTTTCTACATCAACTAGGCCCTACGCACCAATGCCTACTCTTTCTTCCACAGCGGGACCTGCACCTTCCTATTGTTTTATCTCTTCTGACGGCACTAATCCAATTTATTACACATTAACTCTTTCAACCCCTCTTTCCTCCACTTGCACTCATAATTCTATCACACATGGATCTCATATCCCCTCAAATCCCCTTACTTCCTTTAATCTTATGCCCTCTACCCATTCTCTCTCTTCCGACAATACTGACCCACACATTATTCCCGATCCCACTCCTATCATTACCTCAAGTTCATCAGCCATATTGTAATGCCTCGAACCCAACCCCACGCTATAGGTCAAGTCCGGACCCGTTACTCGGACAAAGTCTCCTTTGTACCGTGGACTAAACTGTTACCTGTAATTTGCCACATACAATATTTGTCTTACATCTAATCATCACATAAAATCTATCCTTCAAGATATTCATGATCAACCCAAAGTCACAAGGCCGTCCGAGCCTTGGAACATCAAAATCTACTTTTAGCACACAAGCATGCAATACCAAGTTAACTTTCTATAAGTAGTTGGAAACAACTAAACCTAAGATCTACTATCAAGTTAATAAATACCCAAGCATGCAATAAGAGATGTAATCTAGAATTCATTATTACTTGCCACCTAACTTTATATCCAACATACAAGTTTACAACTTCCAAGCATAGAAACAAGACCTCAAGGTCTCAAAACACAACAACTAACATCAACTTCAAGCAAACTGCACATATGATCAACCTTATCACACAGGAATCAAGGAATTTGATCTACGTGCACTTCTTCTTCTTCCTCTACTGCTATTAGCTGGGGATTCACC
The DNA here is from genome assembly GCA_037974665.1 of Ehretia macrophylla. NCBI lineage: Eukaryota > Viridiplantae > Streptophyta > Magnoliopsida > Boraginales > Ehretiaceae > Ehretia > Ehretia macrophylla. Next base: position 13,836,873 of record CM075768.1, read on the forward strand.
TCAGCTTCTCCTGAAACATGTTTAAATGAGGAGTGAGCAACAATGTTGCCCAGCGAGATAGGTGATGCAACATACCGGGGCGTGCAATATGATATGCAAACACAAAAAATCATATATATAAATAACATAAACAACAAGATTAAATAACAAATAGTAACCACATTAAAAATGATACGGTTCCACTTCAAGTCTTCAAACTCAAACCACGAGCCACGAACTTCACTCAAGTGTTGGCAAACCCTTACTCCAACAAGTAGGGATACTCTGGATGTATCCCCATCCTACGACCCTTTCTCCTAAGTCAGGTCCATATGCCCAGTAGGTGAACAACGTCTCTGGGGTAGTGGAGTATACTCAGCGAGAAAGGGAATAGGCACCATGGTAGTCGAGGGAGCACGACAAGCCCGAAATAGCAACAAAGCTATAAAGATACCAATATCATAATCTTCACAAAAATTTATGGATAATCTAAGGAACCCATGTATTATGCATTTAAACATCTACCAAGTATTCACAACTTCATATGAGCAAAAATAGTCAACCAAAACATATTTTCCTCTTTGTTATCTTTTCGATTTCTTCTCCCACGCATGGTTCAAGGTTTCAAATCACCAAGTCAACCATCCTACATCCCTAGGTAGGTCAAAAGGCACATATCTAAGCTTTGAAAACCCAGTTTGGAAACAAAAAACTCGGGAAGGCCCCGAGCGGGTTTGAACTACAACTACACTATCCGGACCCCAAATTCACGTAACGAAAGCACCAAAAGTGCTTCCATACCCAAGGATAACTAATCTTAAGCCCAAACGTGCCCGGATTGTATTTCGGGAAAAATCCCATTTTTAAAGATTACAAATTTTGCATTTTATCATGTTTTCGAGCAATTCAACTCTACGAGAGCTTATGACTAGTTCCACTAATCTCTAGAGCCCCTAATTGAAGCCTTAAATCAATCCAATTAACAAGTTTTCTCAAAACCCTAATTCCAAGCACTATTCATCATCTTTTTCATTCAATCTCAACAATCAACCATAGAATTTGATAACAAGCTTTACAAAAGAGTTCTATAGGCTCCAAAGATCATATGTCAAGCATTTATAACAAGCATTATAACAATAATTGACAAATCAAGAATTTCAACATACGAGCAACAAACTTTAAATGCAAAAATAATGCACTCCCTCACTTGCAAGAGGTCTAGGAGGCTTGTGAAGGCTTGGAGAAGATTGGAACAAGATGTAGTTTGCTTGCAAGAGATTAATCACCAAAGCTTGAAGAAAAATTTTGCTCTTTTCCTTTCCTTTTGGCCGTCAGGTAGGGTGTAATTTGGGTATTTTTGCAATTGTTTTGATGAGAAATGCTTGTGTGTGTGTTATGTTATGTATATAGATAATATATGCTAAGTTTTGCTAAGTCAAACTTCACTAATGATTAGTCAATTGAGCTTAAACTCTAATCAAATGTTATCTAATTCAAAACCAAGGTTGTTACGTACGTAACACTATTCAAATGTTGGGGAAAACATTTTCTAATTGTATGCTCCCGAGCTCAAAAGTCTAAAATGACAAGTTCCCGATTCCTTTTGTGGGTCATAAGACTTAAAAAAAATATTAAATCGCACTTTTAAGACGGTCGAAAATCTTATAAATAGTAGCCTTAACATAAAGCAATTAAGTAAGAAAAATGATGCACGTAAGAATGCTCAAGCAAGTATGCAGCAATTATAAAGAAATTGTGATAAAATTCCCGGGCGTCATACATATCCTCCCACGAAACCAGACATATCATGACTACACGTTCCAAAGATGGTACTTGTGTTCCCAAATCTTGGCTAGACCATGTCACTTACAACACTAATACTACCACTGTTTCCTCCTCTGGAAACTTTCCCAGTGAACCAACTTCTTTCTCTCAAGCACAGAAACTCCCACAATGACGTGATGCCATCACTGCTGCGTACAATGCTCTCCTACACAACGGAACTTGGTATTTAGTTCCCAAACCTCCAACTACCAATATCGTTGGTTGTAAGTAGGTTTTTTGCATCAAAAGAAAACCAAATAGAAAAATTGAGCGTTACAAAGCCCGTTTAGTTGCCAAAGGTTACAATCAAGAGGAAGGTCTTGACTACACTGAAACTTCCAACACAGTCATCAAGCCTACAACGGTTAGGGTTATTCTCTCTGTTGTTGTTTCCAACAAATGGACCATTCAACAATTAGATGTCAATAATGCATTTCTTCATGGATTTTTAACTGAAGATGTTTATATGGCCCAACCTCCTAGTTTCATTCATTCATCCATCCGAAATTGTATGTAAAATGAGAATTATGCACGGGTCGGGGTGTTACACTCTCCCCTCCTTCAAACAATTGCGTCCTCGTAATTCCTTCTTTCAAGAGAACTCTACATGTGCATCTTGAACACCCTGAACAAGAATCTCGAATGTGAACATCGGAGAAAATACCAATACAAATGCCCACAACAATACTACTGAGAAATCCAATAAGAATGCCCGAAGAACTTCACAAAGGATTCCCGACTAAGGTAGCCAAATAAATGCTCCTATGAAAATACTGATTAGAAGTCCGAATACGAATACCATATGAATGCCACCGAGTAATGCCAAATGAAAATGATGAAGAAATACCATAGGTGAAGTCCCAAATAAGAAATCCAAATAAGGAATACCGAGAAAAAAACCAAGAAGAATTCCAAATAAGAGTACCCCATGTGAATTCCAAAGTTAAGTGACAAGGCTCCAGTAGATATCTTGATCAATTGCTCCTTCCTTTGCTGATCTATATCCTCGGAGACCCGCTGTTGGCCATCTCTTCATAAGGGAGAGTTTGTTTACCAATTCAAATAAGATTATATGTATGCATGCAATAGATAGTATGTGAAGTACATATACTAACAAATATACCACATAGAAGTACCCCTAGTCACATATTTGTTTGTCTATTAAAATCATCATATTTCACATAAGCAAATCACGTAGAAACACATTTCCACTTAAGTTACACATAATCACATAGTTAGACATATCACAAAATCTTCCTATTTCACACAAATGTAACCTATAGAACATATTTTCACTTAAGCAAACGCAATTCCACATACAAGCATATACCTATTCAAAACACACTTCACATGCATGCACTCGAGGTTCACTACCCACTAGACCGAGGACCCTATCCCGGCTGTGAACTGCTAAGCTCTGATACCACAACTGTAGCGCCCCGATCCCTCACGAGACCAGGGTCCAAATCCCAAAACCCAAGGCACGAAAGTTTAGGAAAAACGGATGGAATCTCCCTTGTTTATAGGACAATCCGAAAACCTGCGAATAATATAATACAACTACAAAACCATAATCCAACATTCTTATATACTTCAAATTCAACCGTTAAGCTATGCCTTATCTCAAGGTCATCCAAGGCTTAGACTCAACAAAATAGGTACACAAGCATGCATAGGCCCCAAATATTGAAATACTATGTTATAAAGTCACTTATCATACCATTCTAACTTTATCTCTTCAATTGCCTTGTTTATTAATCTAGCCTACTAACTCTATTAACCCAAGTAAGCATGCACGACAATTAAACAATAACATAGTCCTTTAAGCTTTTACAGGCCACCTACGAACCAAATACAAACAAGATCCAATACAATTACAAGCCGAGTTTTTATAGTTTCAATCAAATTACAATTCAAACCACATCACTAATTCACATGGATTCGTAGATACTAATAATGAAAGCCAACACAACCAGACACGGTAACTCTCCAGCTTTCGCTGTATCACCTTGCGAAGGTGCTGAACCTGAAAGATGTTAGAGACGATGATGAGTATACAACTGGTATACTCAGTGAGGGAGGTAATGCAACCTACCGCGTATGCAACATGATATGCAACAGGATAAAAGCATATTCAACATCAAATAACACAACCAAGTAAATAAGTAATTAACCACATATAAAAAGGATATAGTTCACTTCTTGTATTCAATCTCGAACCACGAGCCACGACTTCACGTAACTGCCGACAAACCCTTACTCCAACAAGTTGGGATACTTCAGATGTATCCCGATCCTACAACTCTTTCTCTTGAGGTAGGTCCATGCCCAGCAGGTGAACCACGCCTCTGGGGTAGTGGAGTATGCCTCAGCGAGAAGGGAATAGGCACCATGGTAGTCGAGAGAGCACGGCAAGCCCGATGCCGCCCGTGTTTCTCGACGCTACCATATCTGAAAAGGTTGTGCAACCCCGAGTCAAGTCCTGAGAGCCAAGATTTTCAAATATCACATAAGAGGGATGACAAAGTAGGCCGCCCTCGTAAGTAGTTGCAATATAAGCATTATAACAATATAAGCAAGAGATAAGCATATTCACTCAATTCTTAACAAGGTACACATAAGTATAAGAAATTATATTAAACTCCACAATTTATGAACAATAAAATAACTAAGATGCACAAAAGAATAAAAACTCCCTCACCTTTTTAAAAACAAACCTGCGAGAATTTAGTCAATCTTTCCAATACTCTCTGAAAGTACCAATCTCTTTAATAATCACTTAAAACTACTACCTAACACAACAATGCTATTCAACTTAAAGACAAATCATTCACATTAAAACAAATAATTTCGTGCAATAGTCACATTTTCTATAATCATCAAGATACAGCTCAATTAGTATGATCTAAGAACACTAAACATGCATATTTCATGCTAAGGCAAAATGATGTGCTTACTTTAATCAAAAGTTAATTAACAAGCTTGAAGGCAACATTAACTTTCATAATTCCACTAACCATGCACTACACTACTTTGAACTCCTAAACACGCTATTAAGACACTCTTATATTCATTAACTTGCGTTCATTCACGAGCATTCCACTAAGTAGCGCTAGTTACACTAAGTTAAAATAAGAATTCTAACATGTAGTAGAACACATACTTATCACATGAAATTCCGTAGATATTATTCATAGTCAATATACTAAAGTTCACATTATATAAACAACTTAACAATATAGTAAGAATCAGACAATATTCTTTCAAAGTAACTAAATCACACAATTCACAAACTTCGCTAATAGAATACAAAAGCTATCCCAATGCATTTAAACTCTCAAATAACTAACTACAAGTCAATTACTAACATTAAACTTAACTTTAACACTTTTTCCCCTTTGTCTATTGATACAATTTGAAGCACAAACGAAACACAAGTTACATAATTCACAAGCTAGTTATTCTACACTTCCAATGACACTTTATGACACCACTTAAAGCTATGAAAACCTGTTTTTTAACCACATTTACCAAAAAAGCCCCAAAAAGCATTTGAACTACAACTACCTAAACCATCCCTCAAATCAATGCCATAAAAGCATTTTAGGCACTACCTAACATAATAAACACTAATTATGGCAACCAAACACATCCAAACAACAAACCTATTCACAACCCCCTTTAGTGATCAATCCAATTTTAGTAAGTTCAATCAAGTTTTAACCATTTAAAAACTCTATCTTAGATACAATAACACCTATGGCATCATTTAAAGTTTAATCTAATTAAAAAAAAATCAACTCGATTAACCATGGATACGCTTACATACTAATTCAAACAAGGTTCTTGTAAGAATATCACCATAGGCTCATGACAATTAATCTCATATAACTAATCAACTCACTTAACTAATATATAAAATAACTCATTAGACATCTCATAACCATCAATTAGTTCAAATAACCTCAAAACTCCAAACAAATCAAGCAATAACTTCACATAAGCATACCCTTTCCCCATTTCTAACAGAACCCTAAATTAATCAGTTTGGTTACCTATGCTAATGACCTCCAAAGTTTCTAATTTTTATGTATAAACATAGCTCTTTGAGTGTAGATGACTTTAGTCTCAAGAGAAACTCAATTACGATCTAAATTCCACAAGTTATGACCTTTTCAGTGTAACTACATGAACTACCCCCTGCACTAGTGATTTTCAGACACATTTCGGAAATAGCTAAATCTCGGGGTCAAAACGTTAGAAATTACCTTAGCTCTAGAAATCAACATTTGTTCTAAACTGTCTAATCTAGTTGCCATAAAAAAATTTTGTTCAATTCTAAGTACGTTTGCTATACCAAAACTATTTCGGAAGTCAGGGGCAGTGCAGTGTCCAAATCCGAATTTTGCTTGCTTATCATCTTCTTGTTATTTCTTGCATTTGAGCCAACAATAACAATTACTTTAGCCTATATAACATTCCTACACTTCATTTATGCATTTAAACAAACACTTTGTCTACCAATTTACATTTAACTAACTAAACTTTATTCTATCAATCAACTACCATAACAATTGCTATTAAACCACAAAAGAGTATTCTCTATGCATAATAAAAGGCAACTAAAGCATCAATAAGCAAGGATAAGGCAATAAATTATAATCTAGAAATTTTAATATAAACCCTACCTATTCAAATGCACAAAATATGAATTTTTCCTCACCTAGATCTTGAAGAACATGCAAAAGTTGAGCTAAACTTCTTCTCCTTCCTTATTTTCATCTATTTTTCTTCTTTTCTTGTATGTGTGTGTTTTAGTCGTTTTATTGTGTGTGTGTGGGTGGAAATCTAATTTTTGTGTGTGTTTGTATGTGTTGTAGTGTATTAGGTGTAAATAATAAAAGAAAAAAATCCAAATGACCAACATGCCCTTCAACTAAATGCTATTAACTAGTTTGCCATTCTAGTTTAGTTCTAACTAATTTAGTTGTTTCAATTCCAAATTGTCTACGTTAATTATTTTTTACGATTCCTACGATTTTCCAATGTGTTCATGAAGTCCCAAAATTGTATGTAAAATGAGAATTATGCACGGGTCGGGGTGTTACACTCTCACCTCCTTCAAACAATTGCGTCCTCGCAATTCCTTCTTTCAAGAGAATTCTACATGTGCATCTTGAACACCCTGAACAAGAATCCCGAATGTGAACATCACAAAAAATACCAATAAGAATACCCACAACAATACTACTAAGAAATCCAATAAGAATGCCCGAAGAACTTCACAAAGAATTCCAAAATAAGATAGCCAAATAAAGGCTCCTATGAAAATATTGATTAGAAGTCCGAATACGAATACCATATGCATGCCACCGAGTAATGCCGAATGAAAATGATGAAGAAATACCATAGGTAAAGTCCCAAATAAGAAATCCAAATAAGGAATACCGAGAAAATACCAAGAAGAATTCCAAAGAAGAGTACCCCATGTGAATTCCAAAGGTGAGTGACAAGGCTCTAGTAGATATCTTGATCAATTGTTCCCTCCTTTGCTGATCCATATCTTCGGAGACCCGTTGTTGGCCATCTCTTCATAAGGGAGAGTTTGCTTACCAATTCAAATGACATTATATGTATGCATGCAATAGATAGTATGTGAAGTACATATACTAACAAATATTGTGAAACCCCACTTTTCTATCATGTCTCGATTTGTGTGAATTGACCTGTTTATGTGCTATATGACTTAGAATGTGATAATTTTGATATTAATACTCCTAGAACATTCTAAATGTGCATTCATGAAATTTTCATCAAAAACAGAGTCAGAAATTTTATTGTCGACTTTTAGTGAATAGTATTTTTGAAACACATCCGCTAAAATTTTAAAACTGGTATTTTTAACCCTTCTAGACCTAGTTCTCGGACTTTAATAGACCTGTGTTTGATTAAAACGGTTTTCAAATCGGCTTAGGAATTTATTAGGATTTTTACACCGACTTTTGCGAAAATCAAGTTTTAAGCCAACTCGGGTGAAATTGTTTGATTGTAATACTTCTTGTCACCTAAAAATAACCTACTTGAACTATCTTGGGTGTTGAATAATTGTTTTGAACATTGGTGATCAAGAAAATGCATTTAAAGTCAAGAAAACACTAAAAATAATAATGTTTCAACTTTGACTTTCATTTAAATTGTTGACTTTTATGCATATATCACTAACACACATTATAAAAGCACAAAAACACCTTCATTTTCACACACATAACCGAGAGACCATAGGAGAAAAACCAAAGCTTTTCTTCAAAGTTTTCAAAGCAATTTTTCAAAGAAAACCCTAGTTTTTGTCCGTAGAACTTCGTGCCGAGTCGGATTCCGCTTGTTGGGCACACATTGCACGTATTTCTAGTCTTATATCGCATCAAAGGTGAGAAAAAAATTCTAGATCACAAAATTCATCTTTTGTGTTTTTGAGTAGAATTGATTATTGAATCGTTAGAATGTTAATCTGTTGTTAGATTATTGCTCCATGCATGCTAGGGATCATTTATATGTAATCTTGCGAGATTCAAATCGTTGTAGCATAATTATTTATTTTTGGGTATTTAAAGTTGAGTTATTTGCCATTTCTTGATTATTTTGAGTTGTGTTGATCGGAATCGATTGTCGTCGATTTTTAAAAGTTTGTTAATTATGTGGTAGCGCCGTTGTAATGCCGAATTTTCGATTGTGAGGTTGGTGCTAAAATCCGGAAATTTCAGCCATGACACACTAGGGTTTTAGGGTTATTGGGCATGTTTTGGATGTGTTTTGGTTGGTTTCCGAGGGGGCTAGTGTAGTTGATTGAATGGGTGAGTGTTTGAAACTGATTTGGAGTTGTTTGGATTAGTAGAATGTAAGAAATGATTATTTGAAGTTTAGGATATCTTTCTTTAAATTATTGAATTGATCCTTAGTTGATTGGGTGGTATTTGAGTGATTGAATTGTGAGTTGTTGATGGGTAAGCTTGTGTTTGATTGTGTGTTTAATGCATGTTCGGTTGGATGGCCTACTTTGTCATCTAACTTAGTTATTTGTTGTTAAATTGATTATTGATGTTATTATGATGATAATATGATTATTGATGATTATTGATGATTATTGATTGATGATTGATGCCGGGAGATAGGCAGTTCTGCTAGACTGTCCTCCTGTGAATGATTGATGTTTATTATTATTGCTGAGTCTTTGGTATGTGTGTGCCACCTCTCGGGCAGCATCGGGCTGTCGGGTTGATAACGGCATGACTACCAGAGACTGCCTCCAGCTCGCATGACGGAGGTGTCATGGAGGGAGAGGTTATTGGGGTACCTCGGGTGCATGAGTTTATGGGAGTCATAAGAAGGCTGTTATGATCGTGATGGCGTTTGGAGCTACACCAACTAGTGTATCCTTTATTGAATGGTCATTATAGATTATGTGATGATAGTATTATTGATGTTATTGTGTGTTTACTTGCTCAAAGGATCATTTCTGAGGAGTATAGTGAATACTGTTAAAGATCTATCAGATCCTCACTGGGCTTATTTTATATAAGCTCGCTCTCTTTTATTGCATGCCTATAGGTGTACTTGAGCAGGTTATGGGTACGTGCCTCCTGAAGAGGAAAATGTGCCTCACGTTGATGAGTCTTATCTTCCGGAGTCTTATCCTTGATATTGTATTGTTTTACTATCTTGTATATTAACCTAGTTGACTTTTATACGCTTTGTAGTTCATAATGTAAAAGATGTTGAAAAGATAATGAATTAGTTGATGCTGTCTTAGTAGCCTTTCTTTTGTTTATGATTAGGTTGCTAGATTGGCTCAATATGTTTTTGTAATTTATATTAAGGTTCATGTATTATGTTGGAACAGAGGCGTATAACAAAGAATGGTTATGATGTATGTTGTTATTTTATTGAGGAGTTGTTTGTTGTATGGTTTATGGAGTTGATGTATGATGTTCTATTGAGGTTGGTTTAGAGCCTCGGTATCTTATTTACTGTCGTTATACTGCCGAAATTCCGTTGTGTCCTGACTGATTGTAGGAGGGGTCGAGTTGGGGCGTGACATTTAAGTGGTATCAGAGCACATGTTAGTTGTTAGCCGGGGTATTCTCGGAATGTGGGTAATGGTCTTAGCATGAAAGCATGTATGAAAAGAAAGAAAGGTGGAATATGTGTTAACATGATTAAATGATAAGTGATTATGTGATTAAAGTGCTTATGTGATTATGTGTTTGTTTATGTGATTGATACTTAAGTGATTTATGTGTTTTCTGTGATTTATGTGCTTAATATGAGTTTGTTGTTTATGTGTTAATAGTTGTTTATAACCTATTTACGTGCTATAACCTGTGCTAACTCTTTGATTAGTAGAATGGCCGGTAGACCAAGGACCAGAGGTAGGCCCGAGGTAGTAAATGAGACTCCGAGTAATGCGGCACCGAGCCGTGATAAGGGTGATGATCGTTTGGGGGCGGTTATGGATAGGATTGCTGAGTTAATGGCCGGACAGGCCCAGTTGATGGCAGGGTATGTATAGGCCTCCCGTACAGCAGGTTGTGTACAGGCCACCAGTTCAGCAGGGTTCTTTTAGGCCACAGGGGTAGCAGAGTTATTATCGGCCTCAATTTCAGCAGGGGTCACATCGGGTTCAGTCCCAGTTTAGGCCAGCCCAGCCTCAGGGTCAGTACAGGCCTAGTTTGGTAAGGCCTCAACAGCAGGCTGGTTCAGCTATTTCTTCAGCTTCTGGTTCTTCCAGGGACAGTGTTAGTGCATCATCACCGCAGTGTACCCACTGTAACTGCATAGGGCATGTGGAGGCCGATTGCAGAGTGAAGGCAGAGACGTGTTTAGGGTGCGGCAGCAATCAACACAGAGCGAGGGATTGCCCTAGATATTCGAGGAATGAGGGTCGGACAGCGACTCAGGGTTATCAGGGCCGACCTGCAGCCAATGCACCTCAGCAGCAGCGGGTCTAGGCTTGGGCCTACGCAGTTGACTTAGAGGAGATGCCTGAGGAGACTGCAGTTGTAGAAGGTAACTTCCTTATACTTGATCAACTTGTTAAAGTGTTGATTGATTCTGGTGCTACACATTCTTTCATTACTCCTGCTTGTGTGCAACGTGTTAATTTGCAACCTGAAAGATTGCCTTATGTGGTTGAGATTAGTACCTCTTTGACTGATAAGTATGTGACTGGCTTTGTATGTAATGATTGTATAATACATGTTAAAGGTATAATTTTCCTTCGGACCTTATCTTATTTCCTATCCGGGGGTATGATGTTATCTTGGGTATGGATTGGCTTTCTAAGTATGATGCCCAGTTGAACTGTAGAACAAAGGTAGTACAGTTTCGTTTGCCAGATCAGCCAGTAGTTGAGGTAGTAGGGAACCGGGGTGCTAAGACGAGTTTTGTTATCTCAACAACTAAAGTCGTTAAGTTGGTGAGTAAGGGGTGTTCGGGTTATCTAGCTTATTTGATCAACAAGCCATCTGACAAGCTACAGTTGGAGGAAGTTCCTATTATTCGGGAATATCCCAATGTATTTCCCGAGGAGTTGCCAGGGTTACTGCTAGAGAGAAATGTGGAGTTTGTGATTAATCCTGTTCCCGGTACTCAACCTATTTCTAAATTAGCATACCGGATGGCACCAGCTAAGTTGAAGGAGTTGAAAACTCAGTTGCAAGAGTTGTTGGAGAAGGGGTTCATTCAGCAGAGTTCTTCACCTTGGGAAGCTCCTGTTTTATTTGTGAAGAAGAAGGATGGTACCTTGAGATTTTGTACTGATTACCGTGATTTGAATCAGGTGACCATCAAGAATAAATATCCTTTGCCACTGATTGACGAGTTGTTTGATCAACTTCAGGGAGCCAAAGTCTACTCTAAATTTGATTTGAGGCAGGGGTATTATCAGCTTCGGATTCGTATGGAGGATGTTCCGAAGTCTACCTTCAGGACTCGGTACGGGCATTATGAGTTTGTTGTTATGCCCTTTGGATTAACTAATGCACCGGCAGCATTCATGGATCTTATGCATCGAGTCTTTCAGCCGTACTTGGACCAGTTCGTGGTAATCATTATTGATGATATCTTGGTCTATTCTAAATCTGAATCGGAGCACGAGCAATATCTACGGCTTGTCTTACAGAAGCTGCAGGAGCATTAGTTGTTTGCCAAGTTCAGCAAGTGTGAATTTTGGCTGCAACGCATATCTTTTCTTGGCCACGTGATCACACAGAGCGGTATTTCTGTAGATCCCACTAAGATTGAAGTGGTGATGTCTTGGAAACAGCCAGAGAATGTTTCTGAGGTCCATAGCTTTCTTGGCTTGGCGGGTTATTACCGTAGGTTTGCAAAGGACTTCTCGAAAATTGCTAGGCCACTTTCTAAGTTGACTCAGAAACGGACTATCTTTACTTAGGATGAGAAGTGTAAGAGTAGGTTTCAGGAGTTGAAAAAGAGGTTGACTACTGCTCCAGTACTTGCTCTACCAGAGGGGACCAATAATATGGTTATTTACAACGATGCATCCAAGGAGGGCTTGGGATGTGTTCTTATGCAGGATGGCCAAGTTATTGCATATGCTTCCAGGAAGTTGAAGCCTTATGAGGTGAATTATCGGACTCATGATCTTGAGTTGGCAGCAGTTGTCTTCGTACTGAAGAAGTGGCGTCATTATCTGTGGGGCAGTAAGTTTGAGATTTTCACTGATCATAAGAGTCTAAAGTACTTGTTCTCACAGAAGGAGTTGAATATGTGCCAGCGGAGGTAGATGGAACTTCTTGGAGATTATAATTGCTCTATCAATTATCTGCCTGGCAAGGCAAATGTTGTAACAGATGCTCTTAGCCGGAAGGCGAGTGTTGCTTGTTTGGCTATCAAGAAATCGGAGATTCTTGAGGAATTCACTTATTAGAGACCGGAATTGACTTAGGTTGGGGTGATGTGCTCACATCTCCGTATTCAACCTTTATTGCTGTCTCAGATCAAGGAAGCTCAGCAACTTGATGTTAAACTCTAGAAGATCAAGGATCAACACACTGATGATCAGTTTGACTTTAAACTGCATGAGGACAGTATTATTTGGTTTCGGAACAGGGTTTGTGTTCCCGATGAACCGGGCTTGAGGCGAGGTATTCTGGAGGAAGCTCATAATTCTAAGTACACTATTTATCCTGGTGGAACCAAGATGTATCGGGATTTGAAGCAACACTACTAGTGGAATAACATGAAGAGAGAGGTTGCTCAGTTTGTATCTAGATGTTTGACTTGTCAGAGGGTGAAAGCCGAGCATCAACGACCTGTGGGGTTATTTCAGCCATTGGCTATACCAGAGTGGAAGTAGGAGCATATTACAATGGATTTCGTCACTAGTTTGCCTAGAACACCGAGAGGCAACGATGTAGTTTGGGTTGTCGTGGATCGTTTGACGAAGATAGCTCATTTTATTTCGATGAGGATGGGAGATGAGGTTACAAAGTTGACGGGTCTTTATTTGGATCAGATTGTTAGACTTCACGGGATTTCATCTAGTATTGTCTTAGATCGAGATCTTCAATTTACTTCTCGTTTGTAGGAGAAACTTCAGGAGACCTTGGGTACTCAGTTGAACTTCAGTATCGCGTATCATCTACAGACCGAGGGTCAGTCTGAGTAGACTATTCAGATTCTGGAAGATATGCTTAGGGTTTGTGTTCTGGACATCGGGAAGAACTGGGAGAAACATCTACCACTTGTCGAGTTTGCCTATAACAATAGTTATCAAGCTACTATTGGGATGGCACCTTTCGCAGCTCTTTACGGGCGTAAGTGCCATTCACCTTTATATTAGGACGAGGTAGGGGAGATAAAGATTATTGATCCGACTATTATGCCAGAGCTTCTTGAGAAGATTGAGAATGTTCAGTTGATCAGGCAGAGAATGCTTACGGAGCAGAGTAGATTCAAGAGTTATATTGATAAGCGTCGTCGGGACTTGGAGTTTGCAGTCAAAGATCGGATTTTCTTGAGATTGTCTCCTCGTAAGGGGTTTGCTCGTTACGGTAAGGGTGGAAAGCTGAGTCCGAGATTTGTTGGACCGTTTGAGATTACCGGCAGGGTTGGTAAGTTGGCATATCGGTTGGCTTTACCGGAGAACTTCTCTAATGTCCACGATGTATTTCACGTGTCTAATTTGCGAAAATATAATCCAGATCCTTCTCATATTCTTGAGCCAGAGCCGTTACAGCTTCGTGAGAATCTGACTTATGATGAGCATCCGATTCGTATTCTTGATCAGATGGAACGAGAGTTGAGGTCGAAGAAGATTCCGATGGTTAAGGTGTTGTAGAAGCATCACGGCATTGAAGAAGCTACTTGGGAGAGACGAGATCAGAGGCAGCAGCAGTACCCAGATCTGTTCAGTACATCAAGTAAGAATTTCGAGGATGAAATTTCTTTAAGGGGGGGAGAATGTGAAACCCCACTTTTCTATCCTATCTCGTTTTGCGTGTTTATTCTCGTTTTACGTGAATTAACCTGTCTATGTGCTATATGACTTAGAATGTGGTAATTTTGATATTAATACTCCTAGAACATGCTAAATGTGCATTCATGAAATTTTCATAAAAAACGGAGTCAGAAATTTTATCGTCGACTTTTAGTGAATAGTATTTTCGAAACACGTCTGCTAAAATTTTGAAACTGGTCTTTTTAACCCTTCTAGACCTAGTCCTCGGACTTTAATAGACCTGTGTTTGATTAAAACGGTTTTTAAATCGGCTTAGGAATTTATTAGGGTTTTTACACCGACTTTTGTGAAAATCGAGTTTTAAGCCGACTCGGGTGAAATTGTTTGATTGTAAAACTTCTTGTCACCTAAAAATAACCTACTTGAGCTATCTTGGGTGTTGAATAATTGTTTTGAACATTGGTGATCAAGAAAATGCATTTAAAGTCAAGAAAACACTAAAAATACTAAAGTTTCAACTTTGACTTTCATTTAAATTGTTGACTTTCATGCATATATCACCAACACACATTGCAATAGCACAAAAACACCTTCATTTTCACACACATGGCTTGGAGACCATAGGAGAAAAACCAAAGCTTTTCTTGAAAGTTTTCAAAGCAATTTTTCAAAGAAAAACCAAGTTTTTGTCTATAGAACTTCGTGCCGAGATGGATTCCGCTTGTTGGGCACACATTGCACGCATTTCTAGGCTTTTTTCGCATCAAAGGTCAGAGAAAAATTCTAGATCTCAAAACTCATCTTTTGTGTTTTTGCGTAGAATTGATTATCGAACAGTTAGAATGTTAATATGATGTTAGATTATTGTTCCATGCATGCTAGGGATCATTTATCTGTAATCTTGTAAGATTTGAACCGTTGCAGCATAATTATTATTTTTCGGGTATTTAAAGTTGAGTTATTTGTCATTTCTTGATTATTTTGAGTTGTGTTAATCGGAATCGGTTGCCGTCGATTTCTAAAAGTTTGTTAATTACGTGGTAGCGCCGTTGTAATGCCGAATTTTCGATTGTGAGATCGGTGCTAAAATCCAAAAATTTCAGCCATGACACACTAGGGTTTTAGGGTTATTGGGCATGTTTTGGATGTGTTTTGGTTGGTTTCCGAGGGGGCTAGTGTAGTTGATTGAATGGGTGAGTGTTTGAAATTGACTTGGAGTTGTTTGGATTAGTAGAATGTAAGATATGATTATTTTAAGTTTAGGTTATCTTTCTTTAAATTATTGAATTGAGCCTTAGTTGATTGGGTGGTATTTGAGTGATTGAATTGTGAGTTGTTGATGGGTAAACTAGGGTTTGATTGTGTGTTCAATGCATGTTCAGTTGGATGGCCTACTTTGTCATCTAACTTAGTTATTTGTTGTTAAATTGATTATTGATGTTACTATAATGATAATATGATTATTGATGATTATTGATGATTATTGATTGATGATTGATACCGGGAGATCGGCAGTTCTGCTAGACTGTCCTTCTGTGAATGATTGATGTTTATTATTATTGCTGAGTCTTTGGTATGTGTGTGCCACCTCTCGGGCAGTATCGGGCTATCGAGTTGATAACGGCATGACTACCAGATACTGCCTCCAGCTCGCATGACGGAGGCGTCATGAAGGGAAAGGTTATTGGGGTACCTCAGGTGCGTGAGTTTATGGAAGTCATAAGAAGGCTGTTATGATCGTGATGTCTTTTGGAGCTACACCAACTAGTGTATCCTTTATTGAATGGTCATTATAGATTATGTGATGATAGTATTATTGATGTTATTGTGTGTTTACTTGCTCAAATGATCATTTTCCACGGAGTATAGTGAATACTGTTAGAGATCTATCGGATCTTCACTGGGCTTATTTTATATAAGCTCACTTTCTATTATTGCATGCCTACAGGTGTACTTGAGCAGGATTACGGGTACGTGCCTCATGAAGAGGAAAATGTGCCTTACGTGGATGAGTGTTATGTTCCGGAGTCTTATCCTTGATGTTGTATTGTTTTACTATCTTGTTTATTAACCTAGTTGACTTTTATACGCTTTGTAGTTCATAATGTAAAAGATGTTGAAAAGATAATGAATTAGTTGATGCTGTCTTAGTAGCCTTTCTTTTGTTTATGATTAGGTTGCTAGATTGGCTCAATATGTTTTTGTAATGTATATTAAGGTTCATGTATTATGTTGGAACGGAGGCGTATAACAAAGAATGATTATGGTGTAATATGGTTATGATGTATGTTGTTATTTTATTGAGGAGTTGTTTGTTGTATGATTTGTGGAGTTGATGTATGATGTTTTATTCAGGTTGGTTTAGAGCCTTGGTATCCTATTTACTGTCGTTATACTGCCGAAATTCCGTTGCGTCCTAACTGATTGTAGGTCGGGTCGAGTTGGGGCGTGACAAATATACCACATAGAAGTACCCCTAGTCACATATTTGTTCGTCTATTACAATCATCATATTTCACATAAACTAGTCACGTAGAAACACATTTCCACTTAAGTCACACATAATCACATAGTTAGACATATCACAAAATCTTCCTATTTCACACAAATGTAACCTATAGAACATATATTCACTGAAGCAAATGCAATTCCACATACAAGCATATACCTATTCAAAACACACTTCACATGCATGCTCTCGAGGTTCACTACCTACTAGACCGAGGACCCTATCCCGGCTGTGAGCTGCTAAGCTCTGATACCACAACTGTAATGCCCCGATCCCTCACGAGACCGGGGTCCCAATCCCAAAACCCAAGGCACGAAAATTTAGGGAAAACAGACAGAGTTTTCCCTGTTTATAGGACTAATCTGAAAACCTGCGAATAATATACAAAACCATAATTCAACATTCTCATATAATTCAAATTCAACCGCTAAGCTATGCCTCGTCTCAAGGTCATCCAAGCCTTAGACTATGTTATAAAGTCACTTATCATACCATTATAACTTTATCTCTTCAATTGTCTTGTTTATTAATCCAGCCTACTAACTCTATTAACCCAAGCAAGCATGCACGACAATTAAACAATAACATAGTCCTTTAAGCTATTACAGGCCACCTACGAACCAAATACAAACAAGATCCAATATAATTACAAGCCGAGTTTTTATAGTTCCAATCAAATTACAATTCAAACCACTTCACTAATTCACATGGATTCATAGATACTAATAATGAAAGCCAACACAACCAAACACGGTAACTCTCGAGATTTCCTTGTATCACCTTGCGAAGGTGTTGAACCTGAAAAATGTTAGAGACGAGGGAGAGTATACAACTGGTATACTCAGTGAGGGAGGTAATGCAACCTACCGCGTATGCAACATGATATGCAATAGGATAAAAGCATATTCAACATCAAATAACACAACCAAGTAAACAAGTAATGAACCACATATAAAAAGGATACGGTTCACTTTTTGTATTCAATCTCGAACCACGAGCCACGACTTCACGCAACTGCCGACAAACCCTTACTCCAACAAGTTGGGATACTCCGGATGTATCCCGATCCTACGACACTTTCTCCTGAGGTAGGTCCATACCCAGTAGGTCAACCACGCCTCTGGGGTAGTGGAGTATGCCTCAGCGTGAAAGAAATAGGCACCATGGTAGTCGAGGGAGCACGGCAAGCCCGATGCCACCCGTGTTTCTCGATGCTACCATGTCCAAGAAGGTTGCACAACCCCGAGTCAAGTCGTGAGAGCCAAGATTTTCAAATATCACATAAGAAGGATGACAAAGTAGGCCGCCCTCGCAAGTAGTTGCAATATAAGCATTATAACAATATAAATAAGAGATTAGCATATTCACTCAATTCTTAACAAGGTACACATAAGTATAAGAAATTATATTAAACTCCACAATTTATGAACAATAAAATAACTAAGATGCACAAAAGAATGAAAACTCCCTCACCTTTTTAAAAACAAACCTGTGAGAATTTAGCCAATCTTTCCAATACTCTCCGAAAGCACCAATCTCTTTAATAACCACTTAAAACTACTACCTAACACAACAATGCTATTCAACTTAAAGACAACTCATTCACATTAAAGCAATTAATTTGCGTGCAATAGTCACATTTTCTATAATCATCAAGATATAGCTCAATTAGTATGATCTAAGAACACTAAACATGCATATTTCATGCTAAGGCTAAATGATGTGCTTACTTTAATCAAAAGTTAATTAACAAGTTTGAAGGCAACATTAACTTTCATAATTCCACTAACCATGCACTAGACTACTTTGAACTCCTAAACACGTTATTAAGACACTTTTATATTCATTAACTTGCGTTCATTCACGAACATTCTACTAAGTAGCGCTAGTTACACTAAGTTAAAATAAGAATTCTAACATGTAGTAGAACACATACTTATCACATGAAATTCTGTAGATATTATTCATAGTCAATATACTAAAGTTCACATTATATAAACAACTTAACAATATAGTAAGAATTAGACAATATTCTTTCAAAGTAACTAAATCACACAATTCACAAACTTCGCTAATAGAATACAAAAGCTATCCAAATGCATTTAAACTCTCAAATAACTAACTACAAGTCAATTACTAACATTAAACTTAACTTTAACACTTTTTTCCCTTTGTCTATTAATACAATTTGAAGCACAAACGAAACACAAGTTACATAATTCACAAGCTAGTTATTCTACACTTCTAATGACACTTTATGACACCACTTAGAACTATGAAAACCCCTTTTTTAACCACATTTACCATAAAAGCCCCGAAAGCATTTGAACTACAACTACCTAAACCATTCCTCAAATCAATGCCATAAAAGCATTTTAGGCACTACCTAACATAATAAACACTAACTATGGCAACCAAACACATCCAAAAAACAAACCTATTCACAACCCCCTTTAGTGATCAATCCAATTTTAGTAAGTTCAATCAAGTTTTAACCACTTAAAAACTATATTTTATATACAATAACACCTATGGCATCATTTAAAGTTTAATCTAATTAAAAAAAAAAAATCAACTCGATCAACCACAGATACGCTCACATACTAATTCAAACAAGGTTCTTGTAAGAATAGCACTATAGGCTCGTGACAATTAAATCTCACATAACTAATCAACTCACTTAATTAACACATAAAATAACTCATTAGACATCTCATAACCATCAATCAGTTCAAATAACCTCAAAACTCTAAACAAATCAAGCAAGAACTTCACAAAAGCATGTTTTAGTTCAGACACATTTTGGAAATAGCTAAATCGCGGGGTCAAAATATTAGAATTTGCCTTAGCTCTACATTTGTTATAAACTGTCTAATCTATCTGCCATAAAAATTTTGTTCAATTCTAAGCATGTTTGCTATACCAAAACTATTTCGGAAGTCAGGGGTAGTGCGGTGTCCAAATCCGAATTTTGCTTGCTTATCATCTTCTTGTTATTTCTTGCATTTGAGCCAACAATAACCATTACTTTAGCCTATATAACATTCCTACACTTCATTTATGCATTTAAACAAACACTTTGTCTACCAATTTACATTTAACTAAGTAAACTTTATTCTATCAATCAACTACCATAACAATTGCTATTAAACCACAAAAGAGTATTCTCTATGCATAATAAAAGGAAACTAAAGCATCAATAAGCAAGGATAAGGCAATAAATTATAATCTAGAAATTTTAATATAAACCCTACCTATTCAAATGCACAAAATATGATTTTTTCCTCACCTAGATCTTGAAGAACATGCAAAAGTTGAGCTAAACTTCTTCTCCTTCCTTATTTTCATCTATTTTTCTTCTTTTCTTGTATGTGTGTGTTTTAGTCGTTTTATTGTGTGTGTGTGGGTGGAAATCTAATTTTTGTGTGTTGTAGTGTATTAGGTGTAAATAATAAAAGAAAAAAATCCAAATGACCAACATGCCCTTCAACTAAATGCTATTAACTAGTTTGCCATTCTAGTTTAATTCTAACTAATTTAGTTGTTTCAATTCCAAATTGTCTATGTTAATTATTTTCTACAATTCCTACAATTTTCCAAAGTGTTCGTGAAGTCCCGAAATTGTATGTAATATGAGAATTATGCACGGGTCGGGGTGTTACAGTTACTGCATCTTTTTGGGTCCTAATCTTATATCTTGGTCTGCGAAGAAGCAAACTATCACTGCTCGTTCTAGCACTGAAGCTGAATACCGGGCTATCGCCTATTCCACTATAGAGATTTATTGGTTCCAGTCTTTACTTTCAGAGCTTTGTCTCTATTCTTCCACTACTCCTACCCTATGGTGTGAAAATATTGGTGCCACATATTTGATTGCAAATCCTGTTTATCATGCTCGTACCAAGCACATTGAAGTTGACATCATTTTGTTCGAGAAAAAGTTGCATCTAGTCATCTACAAGTCTTCTTTATCTCGAGTGTTGATCAAATTGTTGATATCATGACTAAAGGTCTCTATGTTCGTCGATTCTCTATTCTTCGGGACAAGCTCACTGTGTGTTCCCTAGTTTCGCTTGAGGGGGCGTGATTAGATATCTCGAGCATTGTGCAGTATTAAGTGAGAATCTTTCTTTATTGAAAGTTGTAATTATTAGTTGTTTGATTTGATGTAATTTATTACTAGCACTTATTATTTTAGATAATACTTGTATTATTTAAACTAGTGATTGTAACATATCTTACTCAAGGAAATACAATCTTACCATTCCTTCACTTAGATTTATAACTTTGCCTTTTATGTCCATGAAATGATGACTACACATTTAGAAGAGGCTGGTTTGTTTAGAGAATAGATGGCCAGAGCTTATAAGTAATTGTGACCACTCCTAACAATATCTTATACAAGTTATGACTTAAAGGCTTACACTAGAAGTTTTGGCAAATGGGACAATTTATTCTAGTTTGACTATTTATTAGTAAGTAACAATCTATTTTCCAAAACATTTTATATGTAAGATGAGCAAAGATTATCCGGAAGCTCCTCGCCAGTTGGATGGAATTGATTTCTTCTAGGAACCTTGCAGGACAAGTACGAAGAATAGGTTAAAAGAATTGTACGTGTCGAGGTCGAAAACTTCACAGTTGAAGTTGAGAGCTACTTGCACCGAGCTGGACTTTTCAGGTCGGCCTTCGAGCTATTCTTTCCGGGTCGGCTACCAGACTTGCACAAGGAAAAGAAGGAAAAGGTGGGGTGATGACCCGGATTTTCCCCTCGAGCGTGCGAATGATTAGTATGTCCGAGCTGGCAAGGTAGCTGAGAACATTTAATAACGAGTTACCTCTTGAATGAAGAGGGCGGAGCTCTATTTATACTAAGTTCAGGTCTGACAGCATTTAATGCAGCGCAGCTTTACGTCCCATCAGCGCTTTATGTCCCATCGGAACAGCTGGAATTGAGGTCGGGGTATCCGGGGTCGGGCCAGTCATCCTGGTTGGACATTCAGTTCAACGCGCTGGCCTTGGCACTGATTAGCCCGCTTCGACTCGGGACGAATTCGTACCTCAACTCGAGAACCCCTCCTCAATTCCCTCCCCCCCAAGTCGAGATCGAGAAGGTAAGATCTAGAATTTGGCAGTTCCTCCCGAGTTGTAGGTGTCTGACCCCGAGAGAGTAGGGATGGCCATGTCAGCGATGCATGCCCAATGGATGGCTGACACGTCACCTGGTGGTTTTGACGAGACGCGACGTTTGGGCTTCCAGAGGCGACTTCCAGGCGCGCCTATAATTAGGGCTTTGACATCCGAGATTCATTCCACATTTTGCTTTCAATCCCTCAAGAATTTTAGGTCGGACACCAGAGTGGTCGGAAGAAATTAGCTCAGAAGGAATCTTCTCGGGATTTGTCAGCTCGGAGCCAGCTTGGTCGGTCGCCCTCCGCAGTCAAGAGTAGTAGGTACGTCCCGACTCCCTTTAGTCATTCCTGTTCATTTATATTTACTGTAGACAAGATGGGGAGGTCGGAGTCGGAAGACTCTCAGGCTATGGAAGTAAGGTCCTACGGTGGAGACGAGAGTCTGTCGAGCTCGGAGTCTACCTCGAATAGGGACCATGGTGGAGAAAGGACCAGTTCATCATCAGGGTCGGCTCGGAAATCCATGCCCCGGGAGAACGATGATGACTGCCAGGTTATAGGGGTTAGAATGGCGCAAGAAGAGGCCGAGGCAGATCCTTTGGCCGACCTGGGAGACTTGGGGGATGGAGAGGACAATGAGCCATTGAACAAGTTGGAAGGGGTCGAGATACCACATGAGTACTTAGCTGGAGTTTTCGCCTCGGAGCCCACTGCAGCGATCCCGATTAAGGCAGTCCGACCTCGGAGCTCAGCTACAGCCAGTGGTTCGTCAGGTCGGGGGAAGAGGATAGAGCAGTTATTCGCTTGTTGCCAGCGCGAGTGTCATTCAACCATCGAGATGGACAACGCTCGGCTGAGAGACTGGTCGGTGGACCGGCACCACAAACTAAAGGTCCCTGGTCGGAATGACCCTGTCTGTTATCCTCCGCCCGATGACTTTACGATTTACGACCTCGCCTTCGATGTCGTCCGCCTTCCACTTCCCGGCTTCATTACAGGCATTCTGAACTACTTTGAGCTCAGCCCGGGTCAGATGTCGCCAAACGGTTGGGCCATAATGGTGGCATTCTTCGTGTTCTGCCTCGAGAGGAAGATAGAGCCGACCTTGCGCCGTTTCAAGCATTTTTTCATTTGCAAGCCCAACCCGAAGCAGCTAGGCTGGTTCCACTTCGCGGCTCAGGTCAACAATGCCATATTCACTAAGTGGCACTCCTCTAACAAGGGCTGGCACAACGACTACTATTGGGTCAAGTCGACAGTGAACCCGGGGTACAAGATGGACTGGAATCTTTCACTGAAAAAGACTTTGAATGACGACCCCAAGCTTTCCAAAGAGGAACTCACCGAGGTCAGCGTGCTGAGGCCCGAGCCGGGTATACTAATCGACATCGATAGTGTCCTCAGGTGGGACAGGATATGGAAGTCCAAGTTATTCGGGAGAGAACCCGACCTGAGTGAAGAGTACCCACACTTGTTTTCTGAGCCTGAAGAAAATGCTCATTCCGACTCAGAAGAGGGTCAGTTCGCAGGATCAATGCCCGACCTCCCCATCTCCTAGTTTGTCGTTGCTCTTCTCGATTGGTGATTGGTCATTTTTCACCTTCTTTTCCTTTGTTTTTGCAGGCATGGCAGATACGATGAAGCTCGCGTATCTCCAGAGAAGGAGAAAGCCCGACACCAGTGGCGAGGCGTTGGCTCGGTCCGATTTTGGCTCCGTCCCTCAGGAGCAGAGGCAGCGGCCCGGGGGCCATGCACGGGAGGTTGGCGCAGAGGTCTCGTCGGGATCTCCCTTGACAAAGAAGACGAGCTCGGGTGTGGCGATTCCTGAGCGCTCGGCATCCCGTCCTGACAACAGGAAGCGGCCCCGGCCCGAGTACTCCGGTAAGGGCAAGGCCGCGGAGGTGAGCCCTCCAAGTAAGGATTTTGTGGAGGCTGCAAGTGTCGCTCGTGATCCCAAGTTGGGGTCGGTCCCGGCGGAGCAGCTTTCACTTGACTTGAGGACGGCCATAGTTACGGTAAGACCTACCCAGACGTGCTGTCATGGTTTCTTTTGTTGATTACTTTGACTCACCGCTTTGCTTTCTTCCGCGCAGGCTAAGTCTTATATCCTTACGGCGCTTGGCCTACTTGCCCGGGCCCAGACTTACTGTGTGGAGCTCGAGCAGCGCTACACAGATTCCCGAGCCGAGCTGGAGTCCTTTAGGACGGATGCGACCCAGAGGCATAAAGCGGATGAGGCGGAGATCGCCCGGCTAAGGAAGGAGCTCGAGGCTGAGAAGTCTCGGCGTGAGGCCGCAGCCAAGGACGTTGAGCGCTACAAGCGGGAGAAGTGCGAGGCCGAAGCGAAGCATAAGGACCTCTTGGATCAGGTCAACCCGTGAGGGGAGAAGACAGTGGAGGCCTTTAAGTCCAGCCAAGAGGTTGTGGACTGGCTAGCCATTGAGGATGGGGTAATGGCCTGGTACACCGAGTTGGAGTACTACTTCCGAGGCCAGGTTGCAGCTCGCGAGAGGGCGAAGACCTTTTTCCCTGCCGCCAAGAACGATTATATCGAGATCTTGGAGGCCCCGCCCCCGAAATTCTGGGAAATTCCCGAGCTACAGGCCGACCTGACGTCCCAGGCCAAAGAGGTGTTGGCGTTCGTCGAGAAGGGTATGGACTAGGTCGGCGACGTAACCGAGGCCACCACCTCCACCGCTACTCCCAAATAATAATAATTTCTTTTGTAAAGTCGCCCGGGTCGGGCTTTTGTAATTCTGCCCAGGTCGGGCTTTTGTAATTGATTTTAGTATTAATGAAATATCTATTTTACTTTTGTTTATATTTTGGTCGAGTTTGTACGCGCGTATCTTTCTCTTCACAACTTTTCTTAAGTAACTGGGGTCAGACCAATTATTATCGATTATACCCTAGCTGGAACTTTGTCCGAGCCGGTTTTATTGATCATTAGCTCGTAATCAAGCGTGGCCACCGCATTAATCCGAGTTGGTAATAGCTTTATAGCTGAGGCAATTTGGGCCCGGGTCGGGCATTGCGCTGGTTTTTGGTGCTTATTCCCAGGTTGGGAATTGTACTTGTATATAAAGATGTATTGTATTGAGTCTGCACAGACAATGTCTTGGCCGGGGGGCTTTACAAGATTTCTCGGCTCGGGGCCGTAATAAAATATTCTGGCTCGGGGCCGTTTACAGAGTATTTCGGCTCGGGACCGCTAGACAAAATACCGCTTCAGGTGTTCTGAGTGCCATGCGTTCTTCAATAGTTTCCCGTTCTTGTCGCGAAGGTAGAAGGTCCCGGGTCGGACTTCTTTCGTGACTTCATAGGGTCCCTCCTAGGTCGGGGAGAGTTTGTTACCGGAGCGCAGCAAAAAGATTGCCTTTCTGAGTACAAGGTCACCAACCTTAATAGGCTTAGGCTTAACCTGTTTGGCAAAGGCCCTTTGCATGGCAGCTTTGCTGGCCAGCATTCTGATTTGAGCTTTAGCTCGAAGCTCTTCAGCGAGGTCGAGCTCTTCACGGATCCGTGCTCCATTTGTTTCTGGATCATGGTGGAGGGTTCTACTAGTCGGAGACCCGATCTCCACCAGTAGCACTACTTGAGTGCCGAAGGTCAGTTCGAAGGGTGATTCTCCCGTGGCCGAGCTGGTGTTGGTCTGCTGAGCCCACAATACCTTGGGGAGAATCGATGCCCATTGGCCTTCAGCTTCCTTCAGCTTGGTTTTCAGGCCCTGCAAAATGATTTGGTTAGTCATTTCAACTTGGCCATTACTTTGAAGGTGAGCAATAGATGAGAATCTGAGGTCGATCCCAATCTCAGCACATTTTTCTCGAAAGTATGTACTGTCGAATTGCTTGTCGTGGTTGGTGATGTTGACCTTTGGCACCCCAAATCAGCAAATGATATTTCTCCATACGAAATCTCAAGCTGCCTTTTTTGTTATTCTTGCAACACCTTCAGCCTCAGGCCATTTGGTGAAGTAGTCAACAGCTACGAAGGCGTGCTTCTTTTGGCAAACACTAGTTGGCAATGGGCCAATGATGTCTAGACCCCACTGATAGAATGGCCATGGGCTTACCATCACTGTGAGGTCCAGAGCAGGCTTTCTCTGTACATTGACGAACCTCTGGCAGGTGTCGCACTTTTTTACATACTCTTTGGCATCCTGCTCTAAGGTTGGCCAGAAATAGCCTTGTCTTAATGCCTTCCGAGCCAGAGCTTTGCCTCCCAAGTGGTTTCCACATACCCTTTCATGAATTTTCCGGAGTACATAGTTTCCCTCTTCGAGTCCAACACATTTTAAGAGATGCCAAGTGTAAGCTCTCTTGTAGAGTTGCCCGGCAATTATGACAAACCTTGAGGCCTGTTTCATGAGCTTCAGAGCTGCTTTTTCATCTTCTGGGGTTATACCCTCCTCCAAGTAGTCCACGATTGGTTTGGTCCAATCTGGGCTTAGATTGAGCTCGGCTACGGCTTGCACCCCCAACTGAATACTGGGTTCAGATACTTCTTCAACATGGACCAGGGCAGGTCGGCTCTCGCCCAAGGCCAATCTGGACAGGGCATCAGCTTTCATATTTTCTTCCCTGGGAATCTGCTGTATCATGAACCTTTTGAGCCCCGAGGTCAAATCCTTGACCCTGTTGAGGTAGGCCAGCATAGCACTGTCCTTGGCTTCAAACTCTCCCGATATCTGACCAGAAACCAGTTGAGAGTCGGTGCTCAGGTCGACTGTTTGTGCCCCGAGCTGAGCTGCAATTTTCAGTCCTGCAATCACTGCTTCGTATTCTGCTTCGTTGTTGGACGCTAGAAAGGTGAACTTCAAGGAGTATTGGTGCTCATGCCTGGTTGGGTCGAGGATGAGCACCCCAGCTCCGCTTCCGGACTTCCCTGAGGCCCCATCCACATGGACCTTCTACACGTCCTTCGGGTCGTGCTCTGTTCGACCAGTGCATTCTACCACAAAGTCCGCGATGGCTTGGGCTTTGATGGCTGTTTTGGGCTGGTAGGTGATGTCAAATTGACTCAGCTCAACTACCCATTTCAGTAGCCTGCCCAACGCTTCTGGCTTGTGCATGATGGACTTGAGCGGGGCATCCGTCATGACCTTAACTGGATAAGCGTCAAAGTATGGCTTCAACTTTCTTGCCGCTGTGATGAGCGCGAGGGCGAGTTTTTCCAAGGATGAGTATCTCGTCTCGGCCCCTTGCAAGGTTTTGCTGACATAATAGACCGGCTTCTGCTCCTTTCCTTCTTCTCGGACTAGTGCCGCCGCCACTGCTGTTCTTGAACATGCTAAATATAGTACCAGCTCCTCCCCCGCCTCAGGTCGGGATAACAGGGATGGCGAAGCTAGGTATCTTTTCAGCTCTTGGAAGGCATTCTGGCATTCCTCAGTCCATTCAAAGTTCTTAGGATTCCTCAATATCTTGAACAAATGAGCACACTTGTCTGCCGACCTGGACATGAATCTGCTCAGCGCTGCGACCTTTCCTGCTAACACCTGGACGTCCTTTACGCAGGTCAGCGGTGCCAGGTCGAGTATCGCCTGGACCTTCTCCGGGTTGGCTTCTATTTCGCGGGCTGTGACCATGAAGCCCAGGAATTTGCCTGCCTTGATGCCGAATGCGCACTTTTTCGGGTTTAGCTTTATCCCAAAGTGCTCCATTACGGCGAAGGCTTCAGCCAGGTCATCTACATGGTCTTCCGCCCTTCTGCTTTTGACCAACATGTCATGTACATAGATTTCCATATTCCGGCCAATCTGATTTTTGAAGACCTTGTTCACCATCCGAGTGTAGGTAGCTCCAGCATTCTTGAGGCCAAAAGGAATGACCTCATAGTAGTAGAGTCCTTTATCGGTGGTGAAGGCGGTCTTCTCTTTGTCTCCGGGAGCCATCTTGATTTGATTATAGCCTTTGAAGGCATCTATGAAATAGAGTAGCTCGAATCCGGAGGTGGCGTCCACCATCTGATCGATCTGTGGTAGGAGAAAGCAGTCCTTAGGGCAAGCTTTGTTGAGGTCGGTGAAGTCTATACACAGTCTCCATCCACCTGAGGACTTAGTCACCAGCACCACATTGGACAACCAGGTTGGGTACTGTATTTCCTTTATGTGGCCGGCGTCCACTAACTTATCCACCTCTTCGGCTATGATTTGTTGTTTATCATAATAGAAGTGCCTGCGCTTTTGCTTTACCGGATAGTGATTCGGGTCGGCATTCAGGTGATGCTCAATTACATCCGGGTCAGCTCCTGTCATGTCACAGGCAGACCAGGAAAATATATGTTCATTCTTTAAGAGGAATTGGCTTATACCTTTCTTGAGGTTGACAGAGAATTCACTCCCTATCTTTGCTCTCTTGGTCCCATCAGAGAGCTCCACCTCCTGAAGGCCTTCAGCCGGGCTTCCTCTCTTAGCATCCCTCTTTTCTTCGGGCAGATCTGGTCCCCAACCGATTTGATACTTGGGCCGGAGTGAGTTTTCATAACATTCCCGAGCTGAGAGCTGGGCTCTGCGAATGGTGGCCACTCCGGCCGAGGTTGGGAATTTCAGGGCCTAGTGGTAAGTTAAGAGGACAGCCCTGAAGTGATTGAGTGCCACCCGACCTAAGATCCCATTGTAAGTGGAGTTGCAATCCATTACTATGAAGTTGGCTTGCATCGATACCCATTTATCTCCATCTTCCAGCTTCAGCGGGAGGTTGATGACCCCTTCGGCTCGGTGGGACTGCCCGGTGAAACCAACTAAAGTACCCCTCAATGGCCTGAGTCGGCTCCTGTCCAACCCCATTTGCTCAAAAGCGCTAAGGAATAAGACTTCTGCCGAGCTCCCGGTGTCCACCATCAACCTCTTGACGGTGAAGTTGGCTATTTCAGCGCTGATCACCAGTGGGTCGTCATGAGGCAATATCACCCCCTCCAGGTCTTCTGAGGAGAAGGTGAGCTCTTGCATCCCCGGGGCCGGTCCCCGCATCGATCCATACTCCCTCCCAGCACGAACATAACCCTTCCTGCCTGCTGAGGTCTCTCCTCCTAACGCCAATCCTCCCGCAATGGTCTCAATCACGGCCAAGCGTCCGCCCCTAGCCTGGTGCCTGGGCGGACTCCTCTCCCTATCCCTTTGGTCGGGATTTCGGGTCGGCTGCGAATCTACATATCTTCGGAGGTAACCTCAGGCTATCAATGCCTCAATCTCCTGTTTCACGTCTTTATACTCTTCGGTGGTATGGTCGTAGTCCATGTGGTAGCGGCAATACTTGGTTCTATTGAGCTTCTCGGGTCGGCCCTTCATCCTTGGAGCTGGAGGCAAATGGTTCTGGTGTTGGATCTCTATCAGGATCTACTCCCTCGAGGTGTTGAGGGGAGTGAACATGGTGAACTGGGGGTTCTGCTTTGGCTGCTGAGGCGGCTTGGCTCGGTCATTTTGGGCCTTACTACCAGGTTGGCCTCGAGAGATCTCTCCTTTCTTTCTGGCTTTCTTTTGCTTGTCATCATCCATTTTCGCCTGATGGATTTCTTCCGAGTGTATGTACCCTTCCACCCGTACCATCAGCTCGGATACAGTGTCCACAGGGTCGATTGCCAGGGAGGACGTGAGCGGGCCCGACCTCAACCCACTCTGGTAAGCCATCAACACCATGGAGTCCTCTAGGTTGGGAATTCGAATGGACTCTTCATTGAATCTGGCCGTGTAGGCCCTCAAGATTTCCCTTCTATGTTGCTTCACCAGCAGCAATGTAGAAGTATGGCGGGTGGCGCGCCGGCTTCCAGCGAAGCGAGACAGGAAAGCCTCAGCTAGCAAGTGAAAACTTGCAATCGAACCAGGATGAAGTTTTTGGAACCAGTCCAAGGTATTGCCAACCAGGGTGGTCGGGAATGTCTTTGCCTTCATGAGATCTAGCATGTCATGCAGAGTCATGTGGTGATCAAAATTAAGCAGGTGGCTAGCTGGGTCTCCATCTCCATTGTAGACGGCCAGGTTGGGCATGCGGCTGCCAGTGGGCAGTGGCATGGCCAGTACCTCAGGGGAGAGCGGGCTTACGCCGAGCTGGTTGATGACCTTGGCTATGGCAGCTGCGGTCTTGGCCTGCTCGGGGTCGGCTTGAGCCGCCCTTTTACCTCTCGCCGTGTCGGATCTCGCCACCGGCTCTAGGAAACCCTCCTCATCCTGCGTCCGTTTTCACCTTGACTCTGGGATGTGGAATTGCGGACGCGATGGCCGCGGCGTAGCCTCTTGCGGAGCTAGGGGGCCCTCAGCTAGCCGGGCTACCTGCTCCTTAAGTTCCTCGAACATCCTCAGCATCATCCTTATCTCCGGTGACAAGCTGGAGTTGGGGTCTTCTTCTGCTGTGGGGTTGGTTTGAGTGGCTAAGTGTATACGTTGGCTCGTTCCAACGTTGGCTTGGGTTAGGTTTTGGCTAGGTACCTGCGTGGTTTCAAGGTCCCCTTCTGGGTTGGGCGAATCATCTACCAGTGTGCTGTGACTTCTAGTTTGCACCATAATGGTTTCTCAATGAGTGGTGAAGAGAGTTATAAAAGAACTCGTCGTCTTCCCACAGACGGCGCCAAACTGTCGAGGTCGAAAACCTCACAGTTGAAGTTGAGAGCTACTTGCGCCGAGCTGGACTTTTCAGGTCGGCCTCCGAGCTGTTCTTTCCGGGTCGGTTACTAGACCTGCACAAGGAAAAGAAGGAAAATGCAGGGTGATGACCCGGATTTTCCCTTCGAGCGTGAGAATAATTAGTATGTCCGAGCTGGCAAGGTAGCTGAGAGCATTTAATAACGAGTTACCTCCTTAAATGAAGAGGGTGAAACTCTATTTATACTAAGTTCTGGTCTGACAACATTTAATGCAGCGCAGCTTTACGTCCCATCAGCGCTTTATGTCCCATCGGAACAGCTGGAATTGAGGTCGGGGTATCCGGGGTCGGGCCAGTCATCCTGGTTGGACATTCAGTTCAACGCGCTGGCCTTGGCACTGATTAGCCCGCTTCGACTCGGGACGAATTCGTACCTCAACTCGAGAACCCCTCGTCAGTACGTAAATGTAAAAGTCGCAACAACATTTACATTTCAATTGCATCTCTACAATGTAAAAGTTGCAACATGTCCTTGAAATAGTTAATCTTGGAGGCCATGCCTAATAAATGGAAATGGTCTTTCAACAATAATATGAACATAATTATAAGAGTAATTTAAGAAGAAGTTAAGTCAATGAATTTTGTTGGATAAACATGTGAGGTTCGTAAATTCCATTGGAATATAATATCTTTATATATACTATAGGGACAAATAAATAGATAGATTTAGTTAGTGATTCTTCATTTCATACTGATAATTGTGATTTATCTTGGATATCATTAGCATCATCCGACTGTTAACAGGTCAATCCACCAAAAAAATTTTCCTTTTTGTCTATTTGACTAGACTAGAATGTGCCTCTTAATTCATCCTAGCAACCTATAAAACTTTTGGAATGGAGCAAAAGGTATACTTATCACTTTCTAGTTTTTATTAGAAAAGGTCTTCGGTAATTTAATATCATTTTTTCTTGGTGTGTGTTTTCCACGTTATTATAATAACCAAAATGAAAAGACTTTCCATGCAAGAGTCTTTTAAAACTCAATAAGTTATGCAATTATTTTAAAACTTGATGTAAAGAAAACTATGAAATTATATTAGGCTAGCTTTCTTTGTTTCTTTCTCATTGTAAATGGTTGTTTGACCCACTTATGTACATTTTTATTGTTCAATGAAATATATGCTGCTGAATTAGCAAAAAAAATGTTAAAGCGATAAGATAATTATAATTTACTTTTTGTACACAAACACTTTACTTTTCTATTTTTAATTTTTTGTCAGTTTTCTGATTTACCATATTTTTAAAAATTAGTGAAAGACGAGAATTGTCAAAAGAATATTAAAATTCAAACCTATTGTCGATATGAATACCTAAAATTGTAGATGGAGTGCTCCAAACTAAAAGAGGAGTACAATTAGCCCCTTTTATTATATTTCTTTTTATATTTCATATTGATAATCATTTTTGTCAACTTAAAATATTTTATTTTTTTGCTAAATCTGCAAAACCTGTGTATTTCAGTGAGAAAAAAAGTACAAAACGTTCATACAAGATATCATTGACTGAAAGGTCTGAAAGGAGAAAAGCACGAGCAAACAAAAGTCCTCAACAAAAAAGCAAGCCAAAGGGCTACAAAGTTAACTTAGGTCAATATCAATATGTGCTCTATTGACGAAAAAGCAAGCCAAAGGGCGACATCTATTTTTGTTAAAAGATGTATTTATAGCTTGTTACTAAAAGAGGAATTGGTTTCTTCTTATATAGTATCCATAGAGTGACATAATAAATCGACAAACTTTTCACAAATATGTAGAGTACTTTTCGAAATATATTTTTTCATGATTAAAGCGTTCCACTTTATTGTGTTAAACAAATTTGAAGAACCTTTAAATAATAGGATAATAAATGCACTGAAAAAGTATCCATGTAATATAAAGATCATTCAAAATATATAAAATGTTGTCCAAAAAGAGAAAGAAAGAAAGGGAAAAAAAAAAGGTACAAAGATTTTGTCTTAGTAGCTTGAAAAGTGAAACACATATTACTCTGTTGTGATCTACAAATATGTCGACTATCTCCTTGTAGTTTGAAAAAATTCTCTTGATGACCTTTTGGTGTTTTTCAAGAATGTGAAGTCCAATTACATATACTTTCCAATTAGAGAATGAAAACGCTGCAAGAATTTATGACTTCTAGCAATTCATTTGTTTTATTGATATTAAAATTTCAAATCCAAAAATTCATTATCATACTTTATGCAATCTTACATACTAATACAAACAATTAACTTCACAAATTTTCTTGGGCTTAGTCCTTTTCCTTTTGCATAGGCTCACCTAACTAAAATATAAATGGTAAATTATTTTAGAACTCACTAAACTATTCTTTGAGTTTTGTTTTAACTATTGAACTTTTTTTTCCCCTACAGTGACCATTATTTATTGGATCAGTATCATTTAGACTACCCCATCATGTTTTATTTTAAAATTAACTAAAGGTTGTAACGGCATATGCAAATCATATCACAATATAAGGATAAATGCATAAGTGTACATAAGACATCCAAAAATTTGCTAGAGGAAAAATAATAATTACAAACCCAACCTAACCTAGAGTTGATATTTGGACTAGATTGGCTCAGGTTCAGCATAGCTGAGCATATGAAAACTCAAACCCAACCCAACCCAGTTAAATTAGGCTCAACTCAGCCCAACCCACCATATATAGGTGGGCCGAGTTAGGTCATGAAATTTATGACGCAGCCTATTTCGACTTGGAACCAGCCCAACCCAACTCGTAGATGTGGCATTTGGGCCAGGGAGACATAGGCCCAGCCCAATCCAACTAGGTTGAAAGTGGACTCGACTCAGTCCAGTCCACTACATATAGGTGAGTCAACTTAGGTCATGTAATTTTTGACCCAATCTATTTGAGCCTAGGCCTATTTCGATACAGGACAAGCCCAGCGCAGTCTATAAGCCCATCCTAACTCAAGCCTAACTCGAGCCCAGAACTGGCCCAGATAAGTCCCATCTTCAGCCCAACTCGGGCCTAGCACAAATTAAGTACAATTCGAACCCACTTATTAAAAAAATTAAAATATTATGCATTATACAATGTAAGTTGTAGTAACTAGTAACTTTTTTTTTAACAAACTATCAAGTCGTAATAACTATTTTTTTTAAACTAACTAATAATATCAAATAGCAAATTTATTTTTTAAATTGATATTAAATGACTTATCATCAAATCTTTTCTTTACTTCTTAGAGGCTTAGTCGTTGCCAAGTTGGCAATGGCTATTTTGCAAAACTTTAATTAGTAAGTAGTTGTTGGCAACGGCTATGCTGCCAACGACTACTTTAATATTTTTTAAAAATTTAAATTCTTTTAATTTTTTTATTTTCATTTTAGTTCCTCAATAATTCCTCCAAATATCCTACCAATTTTTCATTCTTATCACACCAAATCAATCTTCTTTCTCTCAATTCTCTATATATTATTAAGTGTTGAGTATTTTACAAGATTCAAATTTTTAATTGTTCAAAGTTAATTTCAAGACTCTCAACTCTCAATTGTTCAAAGTTTCAAGGTTGATTCAACTTTTAAGTCTCAATTTATTTTCAAGAAGAGGAGCTCCACTTTTCTTCAATTGAATTTGGTTGAGGTATTGTTTTTGTTATAATAGTAGTTTTATTGAAATATTTATTTTTATTACCCCTAATTAGTTTTTTGGTGTATATATATATATGTATTAGGAATTTTATTCACATTTCCAACATCAGGGTCGTCTTGTTTCTTCTAACTCATGAGCTTTTGGTATCTTTTTAATACTATTTCACTGGTTAGATTGTGCCGGAAGAAGAAATTTGGCAATATATATGTAGATAAGAAATTTAATAAATTAAAGTGCTCTAAATATCTTCAAGAAATATTTGTATGTTATTTATGTCATATTTGTTTGTGGTGTAATAGATGACTTTGGAAGAGTATAAGAAAGTACAGAAAGAGAAAAGAAAAGTTTTGCAGGCATTAAAACCATGTTAGCAAGATGATTAGAAGACAATAGTGGATCATTTTAGCTTTTTTGTAAATTAATATTATTTTTGTAATAGGTTTTTTTGTAAATATTATAAATCTATTGTAAATATTAATTTGTATTTTTTATTTTTTTAAATTAAATAATTAATTAACGACAGAATAGCCACAGAACTTAAGCTACAGATTGACAACGAATA
Source organism: Ehretia macrophylla (assembly GCA_037974665.1). Taxonomy (NCBI): domain Eukaryota; kingdom Viridiplantae; phylum Streptophyta; class Magnoliopsida; order Boraginales; family Ehretiaceae; genus Ehretia; species Ehretia macrophylla. The sequence goes on from CM075768.1 coordinate 13,871,613, forward strand.
TTTGACAACAAAATAACTACGAAATAAGGGCTACCAAAAGGTCTACGGAGTCACATTTGTAGATGTGGGTGACGGCTGATTTACAACCGAATAGCTACGGTTTTGCTATGGTAATGTGCCGACAAAAAGCTACGAATTGATTACGGATATTTGGCGACAATTGGCTACGGGTTGGCTATGGAATAGGGGGCTACCGAACTTCTACAAATATCAATCCGTAGCCATGGGCGACGGCCGATTTACGACCGAAACAACTACGGCTTTGCTATGGATGTTAATAATTAATAAGAAAGTCAAAATTTTAATTGGCTACGGATGGGCTACGGCTATTTTGCTACGAAAGTCATAAAAAATAAATCTAAATTAATTTCTTGAATTTACTACGGATAGGCTACGGACTATCAATTTGGCTATGGGACTTTTAGCTACGGATGGTATTTCGTAGCCTATCCATAGCCTGTCTCAAGTTGGCTACTGCTAGGTTATGGAAATTGTCCGTAGCGCCGGCCTTTTTTTCTTGTAGTGTTTGTTATATAATATTTATCATTTATATTAATATTATCAATCAACATGTGTCTCGTTAACCGTTAATTTAACTTTTCTTTAAAAAGTTATGTTTAAATTTTACTTAGACTTTTTTTATTAGTTCACCTATCTAATTTTAAAAAGTTAAATTAACTTAGATATGTGTAATAGTGTTTGTATATGTATATGTGTAAGTATATTAGTATATATAATATATTCAAAATACACTAATTACCAAAAAATTAGTAGACCCAACCCAGTCCAGTCCAACTCGTGACCTATAGTAATGGGCTCGTAGGCCGAGTTGGGTCCTGTATTTTGAAAAATAAACTCAACGCAGCTCAATTCACCAAAAAGCTGAGTTAAATTTGACTCAATTCTCTTAATTCATAACTCGTGTAGACTGAACTAGGTTGGATTGGGCTGGCCCAGATGCCAACTCTACCCTAACCCTTAAAACGCCTTAAGGCATCTAAAAATTTGTGCGTGGTGCAAGAATATGTGAGCGCGAGTGTGATTGAACAACATCAATTTTGATTTGTTTTCATATATTTTAGTTTCTGATGTATGTAACAATTCAGCCTCCTCAATTAAAAAGGTCCAGATTTACCACACACAAAAAAACTAATAAGTTCAAGCGTTCCATAGCAAAAAGAACTAAAAGGTCCAGGGCTGAAATACCTCTACCCATACCCCTTGTCAACAAGTAACCAAAAATATTATGATTACATGGTAATTGAGAATATTTAGTAAAGAATTTAGTTTAGACTTCTTGCTAAATACTTATAATAATTTTTTAGCGAGTAAATGACCAAAATGGTCTCTTATCTTTGAGGTTTGTGACATTTTAGTTCCTTATTTACGAATTGCAACACTTCAGTCCCTTATCTTTACTTTTGTGACAACGGTAGTCCCTATCGTCAAAATTGTTACAAATTTAACGGATATTGCACGTGCAGCTCACGTGTTAGCTTATTTTCATTTTTAGCCAGGTCAAAACTGTCATTTTATCTTCAAATCTCTCTATTTCTCTCAAATATCAGAAGCCCCAAATTGAAATCCCTAACCCTTTCTTCAAATCCCTAATACATTTTCCCTCAAATCCCTAACCCATTTTCCCTCAAACACGTAACCCATTTTCCCCAAACCCCTAAGCCATTTTTGAAAACCAATTTTGCAACATCAACTTCGGCTAAATCAATTTATCATTTCAGCAAATCCTTAACCCACTTCGAAAATCCTTCAACTTCGACGAAATGGCTTTATCATGCTATAGCGGAATTGTGGCATTGTTGCAAACTTCTTGGACTAACGCGAATCCGGGGAGAAGATTTTTTGGGTACTCGAATTATGGTATCGTTGGAGAAAATGGCTATTTTGAGTGGGTTGATCCGTCAATGTGTGATTGTAGCAAAAATATAATACCCGGTCTGTTAAGGTCCTTGAACAGAAAGGAGAGCTGGCAAATGGGCCAACTCAGTACGGCCCGGCACGGCCCAGCCGAGTCGTGGGTTAAAAAAAATAAGTTTGGCTCGGCACATATGTTTAGTGGGCTGAGCTGGGATGGGCTCAATTCTTGAAATAAAGGACCCAATTCGACCCACGAGCCCACTATTACGAGTCATGAGCTGGGCTGAGCTGAGCTGGGCCGGGCCATTTTTTATTTATTGTTTTGTAATTATTGTTTTCTGAATTTTGATAGTTGGATTAATAACGAAATAAACTTAAGCTTAACTTTTTTTACGAAAAATTTAATTTAACGATTAACAAGACATAAGTTGATTGAAAATATTAATATAAATGATAAAACATTAAAATATTACTTAACAAACCACAAGTTTACGAGACACGGATACGTTACTAATAAACATAAAAAAAAATATTACATAAATGCTAGAAGAAAGTTGGTGGAGAAGTTCTCCATTTTATTATGCTCCTTGTGCGGGTACTGGGCCTGCCGGTGGTGGTGGTAGCGGCGGTGGTTGAGGATTGAAATAGTTTGGAATATTTGAGTGTTGAGATACAAGATGTCTTACAAGCATTCCAATTCCAAATTGACGACGAAATATAAATTTACGTTCACAATAGTTGCAAATTACATGCCCATGTTCTTCAAAGTAAACAAAATGATTCCAAATATTGATAGCCATAAATACTGTGTATTCTCTTGTGGTAAAATAAAAAGATAATAAAATGAAGTGAAATACAATACCTATTTATAAGAAAAATTACATGTACAAATTATAATTATAAAAAATAAAATAATATAAAAATAAATTTTACGATATATAACATAAAGGACACGTTAACGTGTCTCGTTAACGTGTCCCTTTAATTCTATAAAACAGATGCAAAGTACATGTGTCATACTATTATCATGTCATGGATGTCAAGTCCTAAAAGGACTTGACATCCACTTTTTAAAAACAATTGCATGTCCTATGTTGTAACAGGACTTGACATCCACTTTTTAAAAACAATTGCACGTCCCTTTGTTATTACAATACTTGACATCCACTTTTTAAAAATAATTGCACGTCCCTTTGCTATTACAACAGAGGGACGTGCTTTGACATGGCGTCCCACTTTGAGTGGGACGTGATATTTTTTTTATGTTATTATTATTTGTTTAAGTTATTTAATATTTTTGATAAGTTGTATTTTTTTTGTATATATATTTTTATTAATTTTTAAAAATTTAAAAAGATAAAAAAAAATGAATTAATAAAAATTAGAGTAATGCAAATTTATTTGAGAATAAATTAATCAATATATAAATTATCTTATTTATAATAAATGTATATTATTAAATAAAAAGAGAAAAATAAAATAAATTTCTGAATAATACTTCAAATTTTATTCACTTAATTAAATAATTACAATATAAATTATATAGAGTCGAAAAAAATTTAAATAAAACCTCAAATTTTTATTCACTAACTTGATAATCGCAACTTACAATTAAGTTAAAGACATAAAATACACATAAAAAAATATTATTCTTCTAAAAAAAATTAAATCTTCAATAACTTCGATCTTCCATCTTTATCTTTCAATATCGATCATTCGACTAGAGCATTAGTTAAATTTTCTATTAAAATTTGTCTTTTTTGTTGAATGTCAATATCAAGTTCAATAAGATATTGCGTCATGTTTTCTGCCGAAACCCAAAGTATTTCTTGGAATTTTTACAAAAGCAGGTTGTAAAGCTTTTTTTACATAAGCTTCAAAAGCAGGATCTTCACCAAAATTAAATGGTTTTTCAGATAACAAATTTTGCTAATTCTCTCCTATTTACTTCATGTGAAAAATGAAAAGTAGTCACACAACTAGATGAAGAAATATATAATTGAGTGTGAATTCCATCATTAAATAAATCGGGATGGATACACTCCAAATGTCTTTTTAAAGTACCTGTTCCAAATTTTTTTTTAAAAGAAAATACTTTTTTGCAAATATTACAAGTAGCAATTTGTTTTTCCTTATCTTGAGTACAATATTTCTAAACATCTGAACTTGTACCTCTACCACCTTTAGGATTAGTGTTGGGGATAGTAGGCGAATTAGAGTCAATAAATGATTGTGGTACTGATTGTGATTGTGCAATATTTATATTTTCCAATTCAAGACGTGGAGTGCTACTTTGAGAATAAGGATCCATAATCAAAATAAATATAACAATAAAACTACTATTATAATTAAAAGAATACCTCAATAAAATTTAATTGAAGAAAAGTGAAACTCCTCTTCTTGAAAATAAATTGACCACTTGAATGTTGAATCAGTCTTGAAGCTTTGAACAATTGAGAGAAAAAAGATTGATTTGGTGTGAGAAGAATGAAAAATAATTAGGGTATTTATAGAAATTATTAAAGGACTAAAATGTAAATAAAAAAATTTAAAGGATTAAATTTTTTTTAAAAAAAAGCCAAGTAACCGTTGGCAACGTATCCCTTGCGAACATCGACTTTGGTTATTAAACAACTAAAGATTCTGTTGGCTGCGGGCATTGGCAACAAAACATGTTTGTTGCTTTTTCTTTTTGATAGTCAACACTCATGCTCAGCAATCAGCATTCAACATAGTGAGCTTACTGTTATAACTAATGTTAGTATGTATATGTATGCATACATATATATGTATATGTATGCATACTATATATATATGTGTGTGTATGTATATATTTTTGTTTAGTCTAGCTAAGCTCTTAAAAAGTGAAAAAAGTGTAAACTTTGTCATTTTTTTTAATACTGACTTTATATACATATATTTTTTGAATTAAAGTTGTAAGTTGTAATTTATAATATCATAAAAAAAGATTTTATAACAAGTTATTTTGTATCATCTTAAAAAATAAATTTTTTATTTGTTATTATATTTTTTTTAACTTATCTAAAAAAAAGTTATTAGTCATAATGCATAATATTCAATTTCTGTAATAAATGGGCTCCAATTGTGCTTATATTGTGCTGGGCCTGAGTTGGACTCATGATGGGCATTATTTGAGCTCAAATAGTACCTGAGCTGGGCTCAATCTGGGTCTGTGCTGAGCTTATGGGCTGAGCTGGGCCTGTGTTAGGTTCGAGCTGGGCTGGGCTGAGTTGGGCTGGGCTTGAGCACAAATGTGCTAAGTCAAAAAATATATGACCCAACTCGGCCCACCTATATATGGTGGGCTGGGCCGAGTCGAACCCATTTTTAAACGAGCTGGGCTGGGCCTGAATTTTAGTGTGCTAGGCTAAATTGTGCCTGTGTCAGCCCGGCCCAAATGCCACCTCTAGAAAGGACGCTGATTTGAAGAAGAAGGAGGCTGAGTTGCGCAAACAGCAACAGTCTCTAAAAAGGTTGAAGATTGCATTATTGATTATGTTTCTTTTGTTGCTGCTTTTGTTGCTAGGTTAATAGGTTGTGTAATGTAATTTATGTTAATGGGAATAGATGTAATGGATTGTGTGTATGTAGGTATTTCTAATGTTGTGACTTCCTTAATTTAGTTGGATTATTACTGACGGATGTTCCATCCAATCAGTTAATTTTGTCTAAGTGTAATCCAACAATGCATTAATGTATTATCATTTTAAGTCTAAGTTGTCGCTTTGTTTTCTCTATTGTTTTCTCTATTGGTTCTATTCACAGTGAGCTTGATTTCTTTCTGGTAGAAGTTGGTTTAGGTAATGCAATAGTGCTGCAAAACTAATCATGAATTTGTTAATGAGGTGCAAGGCGAATTTGTTGGGAATAGACATATTTTCCATGAAGTGAAAACACGCTCAGTGGTATAAGAATATGGGAGACTGTAGCTTTGGCTTCAAACTAAGTTATGAATTTCAATTTCGAATATTATGATCTGTTTGATAACATTATATCCAAAGGGTGACAAATGCTTTCAGACCTCTGTTTTTTGGTACATATAACTTCACTCATTGTCAAAAGAAGATTATATCAGCTCCTTAGCAGGCAAAATGGTTCAACAATTTACTTGCCACAGTTTCTTCTTTCTTGTCATAGTAAATATCAAATTGTGAACAGAGCGTTCTGGCGTAGGCATTAGGCAAGCAAACTTCACGACTGGACTGATCTAGTAGGCAATATGTATCTCAAAAATGCATGACCGTATGCAAAATAATCCAGTGAATTGGTGCTTCATTTATGTTGTTCGAAACTAGCAAACATGTACTTCTGGATTGACGATTGAAAGACCTATAGAGATGTTTATATGCTTACTCCAAGTGAAAGTTAATAACAACCATTCACAACTACAACCTGCTTATTTCATTAACATAAATCCCACAGTGAAAGCTAAAATTATAACAACCATTCACAACCTGCTTCATTCATTAACAACAAAAAGTAGCATAAAGTTGCAACCTTAGCAAACATCAAGTAGTATAATGTAGCAACCCTAACAACATCAAGTAGCATAAAGTAGTAACCTTAACAACATCAAGTAGCATGAAGTAACAACGTTAACAAAAACAAAATACAATTGCTCAATTCTTTGATGTAGAACTACTTGTCTTTTTCTTTGAAGATGGTAGGCCTTTTTGCACACTAGTTGAAGTAACATCTTTGGCCAGTAACATTCAGTGTGGTTGAGAGAATTTAAACTAATACATCTTTGACCTTTTCATATTTGCCCAGTAACATTCAGTGTGGTTGAGCCAATCTTCACTTGTTTGTTGACATGCATAGCAGTTGATGGAGATAGAAAAGGAGCTCTCATATGTATGCTTGCTCCTACTGGAATGAAAGGTGGCTTTTTGGTTTGCATTACATTAAGTGGAACCTTAATCATCTGCATGTTTAAAGTTTTCATTAGATTCAATAGTAGTATACATATAAGCCATTGAAATGTGAAATAAAGAATGTCTTATACAAACCATATCATTAGCATTTGTATCTCGCATTACTTGGGCAGCCGTGGTAGGGCACTTTCTCATATCATGGTCAGTCTTAAAGCACATTCTACACTTTTTTTTGCTCACAGTTTTGCCAACCACAAATTGAAGATATATTGTCAGTGATTAAAGGGTCATTTTGTACTTCAGTACAAGTTTTTCTTTTTCTTGACTTTACCTGTATGGTGCTATCATCAGCATCTAATTGTACTGTACTTTTAGTAGCCACTTCTTGTATATTGCTTTCAATTGCATCCACATGGACTTCACTAGTCCTACCATTGACATTGACAAAGCTGGCAACTACTAGGCTAGATTTTGCTTGTACTTGAACATTTAGACTTGGCTTGAAATCCATTTGAACACTTCCAAGTTCATTTACCTCCATTTCAGGTTCAGTCCTTGTTTCTACATCTACGCTCGCACTTTTCTAAGATGTAGGGCAACATCTCTTATTATGGCCAAATTGATTTGCAAACAAAACATTTCCCTTTCATTCCTTTTCTACTCAACTTGCCTCCTGCACGTTCTTGAGCTTTACGAGAAGTTGAGCTTTGTTTATTTCTTTGTTCTTCATCTGGCTCATTTCTTCTACATTTTTTTGGTCTACCTGGAAGCTTGATTGTTTTCGGTACAAGAACAGGCCTCATACCAGTCTGAGGCCACAATTATGGCCCATTAATAGGGCAAATAACAGGTTCATAAGCCCTAAAAAACATTTCTTTGTTATAGCAAACATCTACAAAGTCATCCAGATCATAGCCCAAACATGCCATTACCCTAACTACATGTGCACAAGGGATACCTGATATTGCCCTAACTGCATGTGCACAAGGGATACTTGACAGTTCCCAACTCCTACATGAGCAGCTTTTAGCATCCAAATCAACAACATATTGCTCTAAACCTAAGCACCTCATTTGGAATAACTTTTGTCCGCAAAAGGTTGCATTCCAAGGCCCACTCTATTCCCTTCTCTTGTTCACAATTTTATAAATCTTCGGGCATATAGGATCATCACATTTCATAATCCATTCTCTTCTCTCTTGCATCCTCGTTATCAAGTACATCCTAACTCTTTCTAACATTACCAAGATAGACTTATTCCTAGCTTCTATTATTGCAGCATTGAAACTCTCACACACATTGTTTAATAAAATATCACACTTCGATGTTGACCTAAAATGTGATCTACTCCAAAATTTAGTTGGCACATTTTCTAACCACTCATAAGCCCTTTCATCCAGAACTTTTATTTCATCCATGACTGCATTAAACTTCTACACAACTATAGATCTAGCTGTTTTCCACATTAAGTCTTTTAAAACTGTACCACCATGCCTTTTCTTGAAGTTTTGATACAAATGTCTAACACAGTATCTGTGTTCAACATTTGGGAGCATGACATCGATGGCAGGGCACAAACCCTAAGAAAAGAGAAAACAATAATATTAGTAACTAAAACAAGAGAATAAATACATGAACTAGATTACAAGAGAATAAATACCTTTTGTCTATCTGTGATGAACACCCATTTTTGTTGATCATAAATCTCTAAGTCTTGAACCAACAAATTCATGAACCAGTTCCATGATTTCCTATCCTCTTTCTCGACCATAGCATATGCAATAGGAAAAATGTTATTGTTAGCATCTATGCCAATAGCAGTTAGTAGGATTCCAGGATATGGGCCTTTTAAGTGACAACCATCTAGTCCAATAACAGGTCTACATCCGGCAATAAAGCCTCTTCTACTTGCATCAAGACATATATATAGTCTTAGAAACCTTTGTTCCCCTATCTCATCATCATCTTCGGTTTCCATATACACAGTTGAACCAGGATGTGTTCTCCTAATCTCCTCACAGTAGTCCCAAAGCTTTTTGTATTGCTCTTTGTACGACCCCTCAATCACTTCTCTAGCCAAGTCATATACTATGTAACCTTGCCTTTTTGAAATGTTGACATTGAATTCATTGTGCACTTTTGTCTAGAAATCAGAAACATCACCATACATATTCAACCAGATATCATTGATATAGTGCTTACACAAGAATCTAGCACTTAAATTCTTGTGATTCACTGCATTGCCACATTTGTGCTTGTTATACAAGTTTTTCATAATGAATGAACCATTCTCTTTGTTGCGAGCTCCATACACAAACCACTTGCATCATTTGCCATAGCATTTCGCCCTAATTCTATCTCTGTCATTTTTCTTCAGCCTTACATCCTTGCATTTTTTAGCTCCATGTGACTTAATTGCCTCCTTGAGTTGTGCTGCATTATTGAAGACCATGCCTAGCTTGAAATGTGGATCAACCATATCAACTTCAGGTCTAAATCTTTCTCCTTTGTCTTTGTTTTCATCAGAACTACCATGCAAACTGTCCAAATCTTCATCACTAAGGTCCTTTGATGAAGATTCATTCAGAGTCTTATCCTGCACCAAGTGGTCAGTGAATAAAAGATCACATTCATCCAACAAGTCCTTTACCTTTTTTTGCTTTTTGTCACTACTGACTCCTACCCCTCCAACTTCAATGTTTTCTTCATTTCCATCACTTAAACTATACTCACTGTCATTCAAAGTAGAACTCTCACTGCCATCAGATTCAACCTCACTATCAACTTCATCAATTACCTTCCTTTTTTCCCTTTAGCACCATTAACAATCCTATTTCTTCTTCTAGGCAATAATTTCATCTTTCTCTTCCTAATTGGATTATCATGACATCCTATTGGAACATAACAAAGATATGGTAACTGATTGTCATCATTAACATTTTGATCACCATTAACATTCTGTTCATTATTCACATTTTGCTCGTATACTATCATTGTCATGTCATTGGATGAGCCAAGTTGACTCATACTACCAACCATAAACACATCAATTACTTTACCCTTCTTTTTTACTCTACACTTGTCTAACACTTCAACATTAGTCTTCAAGAAAACCAACCCATTGTCTAAACCCATTCCAGGGATTCTATAGTAATACCCTGCATTCCCCTCATACCCTAACTTTTATGCCAGTGTGTTTAACTCACATAACGACATCTCATCAAAGTGACAGTTTGTCGCTATTGTAGTATCACCACCAACATAATATTTCTCTGGAAAATCCTTAAAAAAACCACCATAATGCTGCTTCATAACAAATGATTATGAACATACATGTTAATACATTCATATTAGCAACTATCATTAAAAAAAAATGTACATAAACCCTGCTAATTTTGAAAAATGGTAAATTGAAAATCTCTAACAGTATAAAATACGGCTTCATATCATAGACGTTTTCCATTATTGTAACTGTATAAAATACAGCTTCATATCATAGACATTTTTCATTATATAAAATATGTACATGTCTAACACTTCAACATCAACTTCATAAAAATGGTTCTATAAATGAAAATGACCAAAAATTCACTTATCCGCACACATCTTATTCTAACAGTATAGAATACAGTAAATCAAGCAATATACATACCATAGACGTTTTCTATTAAAGCTCGTTTGGTTGTAATCAGCGACTTTCAAAATGGATCGCGGGAACAATAACAAAATGGGATTTGAGGGATTTGGGTATGCCGAAATGGGTTTTTTCCGAAATGGGTTTGCTAAATAAATGCGATTTAGTGAAATGGGGTTTACGAATTTCGTGGATTTTTTGGCTTCATTGAGAGAAAGAAATGGGGTTAGGGTTAAGGTTAGGGATTTTACATTTAGGCAGTAGAGAAAACAAATTGGGAATTTTGATACAAGAGAGAGAGAGAGATTTGAAGATAAAATGACAATTTTGACCTTGTTAAAAATGAAATAAGCTAACACGTGAACTGCACATACAATATTCGTTAAATTTGTAACAGTTTTGACAATAGGGACTAACGTTGTCACAAAAGTAAAGATAAGGGACTGAAATGTCACAATTCATAAATAAATGACTAAAATGTCACAAACCTCAAACATAAGGGACCATTTGGTCCTTTACTCTCTTTTAGCTTACTTGACAACACCTTACTCTATATCTTACTTTTAAATTAGGCCCTCTCTAATAGTTCATCTATATCCCAAAATCTCTTATATTTAGAGAAGTTGTTGGTACTAAACGACTTCATTGGTTCCTCTATCAGATCTCCTATTTTTTAAAATATCTTTAAACTCAAAGTTGAACACCAACAACTCCCCTATCAGATCTTTTATTTTTTAAGGGATCCTTAAACTTAAATTCAAGTCCCCCAAATTTGGGAGAGTTGATGAATCCCCTATCCTATCCCTTATATATGTTTTAGCTATTTGTTTATATATACAGTGTAAATTGTGGTTAAGTAATAGTAGTAGCGCTATTTTAATTTTTAACTACACTTATTAAACTCTTTTATATATGGACTCATAAATAGAATACTAATATTATTAAAAATAGAATAGCATCATGAACAACGAACACATATAAATAAAATAATAATAAATTATTAGAAAAGCTTTAAATTTAAAAATAAAAAATGATATTAATAAAAAAATAATAGTAGTAACAAGAAATGGAATATCATCATGAACTAAAAATAAATATAAATAAAAATATTAAAATAATTTATTTAATTAAAATAAAGAGAGATGTTGGACTAAAACAAAATTTCTTTCGATGATTCTTTCTTTTGCTGATTCTGTTGCTTACTTGTAAATATGGATCATAGTTAATAATCAGCTCACCAGAACCAGGGGGCTTCGAACCTGCTACATACGATTAGCCAGCCTTGCGGTAGTAATCCAGTGCCCAATTACCAACTCCTCCCGGAATTGCACGGAATAGATCTGGTTGTAGTTGTTCAGGTTGAAGTGAGATGTTCAGTTACACGCGAGCTCTTCTTTTTTCTGCTTTCATACACTTGGGCCCCACAACTGACCCACCGCTTCGGGCATATTCTTCATTCGTCCGATCTCTGTTTGAGTAAAACTAAAATCTAAATTCTTTGATCTAATAAATTTATTAAAAGTAGAAGAATTAATGGAGTAAAACTAAAATAGAAATTTTTAAATATAAAAAAAAAATGTTCTAAATCCCTTAAATCTAAGGCAAAAAATAAGGGTGCGGTTGAAATTTACTTATAAGCACAGTCACTTCGGACAACCTTTACCAAACCATTTATATTACCAATTATGAGCACAAGTGTGTATAAGCACTAAGTGTGCCCAAATTTCAGCCCAAGTGTGAGCAGCCCGTTACATTCACTAAACTCGCACGTGGGACAGCCCTTACATAAACGTAATAACCCTAGCTGTATCACATATGCGTATATAATCCTATAAATAGACGTGCTCCGTTTAGATTGAAGCCATCACTCTTCATGCTTCAAACATGTATAGGCTACTCTTCATCTTCTACTCTACTTTTCTTTTTCTTTTCTTTTAATTAATTCGTTTATAGCTTTTCTTGTAGAAATTTGTTTTGTGTGTTTTGTGCTGTGATGATGATTATTTGCTGGACTAGAGTTTCTGATATCTGGGGTCTTTTAAGCCTCAGAAATTGAAGAGAAACCCCTTGGCTGTCTGAGCACACACAAACACGAAATCCCTATTTTACCCTTTTTGTTATTTTCTAAAAATAGCGTAGAAAACTAATATACATACTATATTTAGTTGAAATTATCCGCTTCCTTTTCCAAATTATATCAAATGTATATTTTAGCTAAAATAATTCTTTTCAAAGTGGACTTGATCCATTAAATATAATGAGTTACTACTTTTATTACAAGGGGTCTACTTTTTATTCTGTGTACAGGACTACTCTTTATTTATATGGATAGACATTTTATGGGTTATTTTGTCCACCACCCTAACTTTTATTATGTGGCACAAGTTTATATTTCTTGTTATACATGAGGGCTTATGATGATAACTAAATTATCTTAGCGGATTTCAGTGAGATTATTTATCAATGATCTGATTGTTACACACACTGAGGCCCTTATCTGATAGTATGTATCGCTCTATTGTGTAAAATAGAAATTATTATTGTGTCATTTTCTTTTTTATTTTCTAAGAGATAAAAAAAAAAAAAAAAAAGATTCTGATTTCTGAGATGTATTGAGGGTGGTTGTCTAAAAACCCATTACCGTGAGCCCATTTTCTCTCGGATTTTTATTTCTTTTTCTAGTAGAAATATTTTTCTACAACGTTTGGTATTAATTTTAGAGTAAAAATCATGTTGATTCTCTCCTTAAGATGAGATGACTTAAGGACTATTGATCTTTTTAAAATCTTAGTTATTGAATTTAAATTAATAAATGTTAAATGAATAGTTGAGGTTTAAGTTAATAATTTATTTTATCTTGAAAATGAGATAATGAAAAAAGAAGAAATTCCAGCAGAACAAGAACACGATTAATTGAAATGCAAAAATAAGTATTTGGACATGACTCAGTTGTCTATGGCATCAAAGACATGATTCGCGTTTGAAACAACATAAACCCATCCCAAAAACCATTTATCTATAAAAAAAAAAAAAAACTGTCACCATAAAAAATAAACAAATATAAGTAAAAAAATATAAAGTTATTGGAAAAGTTTTAAAGATAAAATAATAAAAATAAAAATAAAAAATTGTCATAAACAATTAATAAATATAAATGAAAAACTTAAAGTTGTTGATAAAATTTAAATTAGAATAATATGTTTAATTAAAATAATAAAAAATTTGGAGTAAAACAAAAATTAAAAGTCTCTCCGGTAAGTTCAAAAAGGAGTCATCTCCAAAGTGAGAGTTTGTCTCCCCTAGTCGTATATGTCGCTCGACTCACTTGGTGCATTCTTAGACAAGATTTTGCACCCTAAGGCTTTGCTTGCCCACGTTTGGGTTAGGTAATCATGTCTCTATACTATGGGTTAGGTTGAGTGGTGATGTTTTTCCTGTTAACAAATACAAAAATAAGGAATATTTAAAATAGAGAAGGCGTTGAAGTAACATTGAAATAGTAATTCTATTAAATAAGGGTTTGACTAAATGCATGAAATTTATTGAAATGAAACTGAAAAATAAAATTTCTAAATGCAAAAAAATGGTTTAAAACCTTTACATAAAATATAAAGAAACTGTTAAAATTGATCTAAACATAATCTCTATTTAAGGATTAATCTCACAAATAGTCTCTAATATTTACATTTTTTTCTCAAATTCATTCTTATTATTTCAAAAGTAACACATTTAATCTCAAAAATTATAAAAAATTTCAATTTAGTCTACAATGTTTACATGTTTTTTTTAATTTCATCATCATTGTCTTAAAAGTGACGCATTTAGTCTCTAAACTTTACAAAAAGTTTTATTTTGGTCCCTACCCTGAGACTTCAATTGTAGCCGGTACATAAAACTTTAAGGACTAAATTGAAAAAAAAAAAAATATTAAAAACTAAATTAAAACTTTTTGCAAATTTTATAAATTAAAAGTATCATTTTGAAACAATATGGACGACATTAAAAATATATATATATATAAATATGAAAGATTAAAAACGTCACTTTTAAAACAATGTGAATAAAATTAAGAAAAAATGCAAATATTAAGAATCATTTGTAAGATTTACCCTCTATTTAAATAGCACATTTCCATACGTAAGCCTCAAACAATCTTTGCAGGACTGAATTTTGCCGATTCGCATTGAACCTTCCCAACACCAACACCAAGCAACAACCCACTAAAAAGGAACTTTCGCAGACAAAGTCATACATGTTAAGATCGATGGGGGTAGGGAGCGAGGGGAGTGGAAAAGAGATTCGTCCTCAAGATATAGGCAACCCCCCCTCCATATCCAAATAACATATCGTTATGAGAGAAAATAACATATCGTTATGACAGTGTAAAATAATTACTTACCCAACCACCCCCCCTCCCTCCTCCCTCCTTCGCTTCTTCCTTTAAACCGACCGATACCCGCACGAACGAAAGATCTGAGTCATCTCCTTCACCTTTACCCTTCCCTCATCAAGTACATTGTCCAGTGGCTTCAAAGTTCCGAGAACATCACATTTGTTTAAATATCTGTAATCAGATTTGTTCTACATTCCAATTTCCAACTACAGATTGACTTTATGAACTTCAAAAGTTGACAATGATAAAATTTATCGCAATGTATTACAACAGAGCATGTACCACTTGGGTGCTTGGGGTGTACCAGAGTTATACAAGGTGTCTTCCATTGGAAATCAGCAGCTGCCTCTTCTAGGAAATCATTGAGAAATTAATAAGCTACGATTATAAAGTATAGAAAGACGAGAAAAAAAGAAGGAAAAAAAAAAAAAAGGAAACAAGAGAAAACGGGCGCAACTTTTACTGGTTGCATATTAGACAGATCCAAAGTACTGTTCCAAAGATGTAGAGCTGAACACATTGGGGGCAGCTCGTTCAGGCTTTGTTGGTGAGATGTGGAGCTCATATTTAATGAATCTCTGCAACCGTTCGCATAAACGAGAATTTTACATATATATCAAGATGTTTATATTGCAGAGAAAGAGTAAGCTTCAAAAACAATTTACAGAGTACAGTATAACACATAAATGCACCAAATTACATGCCATTACATCATATACAGCATAAGGATGAGAAATGAGCCTCTTATGGCACTGAAAACTCTAGATCTACTACCTCCCTCTCCAGGCTCGTATGTGTGTGTGTATATATATATATATATATATATATATATATAAATAATGCCATGTACTTGTGTATGTATTTAGACAGTAGTCTAGAAGAAAGGTCAATATATCACGAGTACTTCTTCAATTTAGAGCAATCTAGATCTGATCCTTAAGGAACTCAACCTAATCCATCATATAACCCAAGACCCACTTTGCATAACATACTTGAGAACTATCTTGAAAAAGGAAAAAAGGAGACAGTTTCATATATCCTCAAGAGTATTTAATTTGCATATATGTACTTCAAGATAACAGAAAGCAACTAAAGACTACCGCCAGCTAAAAATAAATCATTTATCGAGATGCATCATACTAAATTTTCACAACACTACTTAATTTTCCTACTTCATGAGGCTCCATTAGTTTTACCAAGAAAATATGGCAAGAAAGCTATTTGACATGAAATCGAAATAGAGTAGGTGATTTTGAACAAGAAAATTTTGTGTTTGGTTTCCCTTGCATTTATAGGTTATTAGATCCTCCAATAATTCATAATTAGAGAATCTATGCGATCTAAAATCCCAAGAGTTCTAATTAAAAGTGGTCAGACGCAATTGATACTCATTCTTCACCCACATATATTTATATATCTGGACATCTTATTTTAAATAGATTAAAAGTGGTCAGAAGCAATTGATACTCATTCTTCACCCACATATATTTATATATCTGTACATCTTATTTTAAATAGATTAATTGGTTTGTAAACTTTAAAAGTGATATAACTAATTGTATGATTTATTGTGCGACTGCTAATGCTTCTTTTACAGAGTTATGTAACTGTTTTGTTAATTTAAGTAATAATGTGTCATAGGATCTATAGCTGTTGACAATAATCCACAAGTCTAAATTAAAGTATACCGCTAATTGAGAAACGATCTCTGGATTAGTGTCTATATGCCAATCTGGTTCCAATTGTCGCACAAAAGACGTCCGACCATTCTCTGTGCTACAAAAGAGAACCTGCAAGTTTGTCCATGGAAAATTAGAAAAAGGAGGCCGTCAACAATTCTCAATGGCCAAAAACACAAATAAATCCTGAAAGACTGAAATAACACAAGAATTAGAATCTAGAATTTGCAGCAACAACCATTAGACATTATATGGTCAAACATGAAGAGGCCAAATGCACCATAAATTCCCCAATCCCTCCAACCAAAACCGAGAATTCTCTTTTTCTTTTTGTTCTGGTGACCGAGTACGTGAGTCTGTGGAGAGTGATACAACAAGCTTACACCATACACAATTTCATGCCAGTAAAAACAATATCACGTAACCAGTACAATATTTAAAACTTAAAGAATTAATTATTGCAGGTCCACAAAATTTATGCAAAGTGAAGTCTTGCATGTTTATTCTTATACAAACTGTCATTCTAAAGTTGGCTAAATCACATCACATATGAAAAATGTCTTTCTCCCAGTCTATATTTGTACTAGAACTTTCTGAGCTAAATCCTCTATCCTCGATCTGCCTTTTCTTGCTCCAAGGAAAATCATATTTGGCCCTTGCTTTGGATGAATGAACTTGCGATGATGAATCGCTATTTCACCTTGATGTTAGAGACTAATTTATGAAAATTAAAACCTTGAGAAAAACACATGTTATGTCGTTAGGGAAAAGATGAGCAGAATTTTCTATTAATTAACACAATACTTGATACAAGTTAACAACCCCATATGACCCCCAGTATTCATCAGTAAGTTTCATCTAGTAAGTGCAGATTTCACTCTGCTCTAAAGCTTTGTGATTGAACATAAACAAACTTTGAACTAAGTAGATGTTCATTATTTCTAACGAGAGCTGAGCTAAAAAGATACAACGTCCACGTTATTTTGGGGGAGAAATGACATTGTACAATATACAAGCTATAAGTAAAATTAACATTATCCACAAAACTCAGATAATAGTAAATAGATTCAATTATAATAGTCACTACCTTATCTTTCACCAAACCTCCAGATGTAAAAACCCCAGCATCCTCCAGAGCTAGAAGTACCTTTTTCTGCAGGCATTTGTCCATCCCATAAATTATTCAACTTAAATTATATAAATTTAACAAATATTTCATCCAATTGTATGCTATAAATGGATACATTAATATAAACAATATAGCCCGTGTATCTAGAGATTTAGGAGTAGCAGCCTAGGGGGAGTAGGGTTCAAATCTATAGGGGTGGGGGGGTGAAAAAAATAAAAATTATAGCCAATGTATCTAGATTTCCGGATCACATATAACATACTAAATGCTTGTTAAGTACAACGGAAACACGATTTGTTTAAATACTGGTCCAGAAGTATCTCATCAAATATTTGAGGATTTAAGGATCATGGCCCAAAAGTTTGAAGTATATCAGTCATCTCATAGCCATAATAGTGATGTCTAGTACATTTATACTTGCAGGTTGCAGGATATCAGAGAAACAGAACTTATTTTAGATGTGCATTGACCAATAATAACATTGGCTACAATTTTACATGGGGTAATTGCATTTAGAAACTATCAGCATTCAAAATTTTATATTATTCGAAAGATGAAATTGGTATCACAATGTTTTCGACAAAAGCTTAATTCAGGAAAAGGGGAAAAGAAGGGAGAGGGGAGGGGGGAAGAGTAAGGCTGAAGTTCCTTGATTTGATGTCGGTAAGTATTTGATTTCCTTTATAACTTCAGCTGAATATCAAAAGAGAAATTAGGACTCTTAGATACTTTATTTAGTGGGGGATGTAAATACTTATAATTTTAAGGGCTTTCTGAAAAATCTATTAAGTGGGAATCATATTTCTTTAACTCAAGACCCTGGGTAACTCTTTAAGTCCTCCCTTGTCAAAAAAAGATTCAGTAAAGAATAACTTCTATTTTTCTTGCGTGGAAGATCACGACCACAAAGAAAATTTTGGATTACCACTCTCCCCTAAAGAAGGAAAAACACAAAGGCAAGAATATAATTGAGAGAAAGTTGCCGTATCCAAGATGTTGCGCTTACTTCACTTTCATCATCCAGCACTCTTTCCATGAGATAAAGATCACAGAATTTTGTGATCTCAAGCAACACTTCCAACACAGAGGATCTCACAGTTGCTTGTTTCTGCTGCCCCGAAAAACGATAACAATAATCATAATGTCAGAAAAGCTTTATTAAGCTAAAAATGCAAATGATTTTTGTATAAGCATTCATTACCTGAAGCTCCTCTGGGGTAGTTTCTTCAAGGATCACACCAAGCAACCGACAAGTTACCTGCAAATATTTAATAAAGAAAGTGGAAATTCAATTTTAAAAATAACAAAAAAAAGGTAGAATTATGTGGAGAAAGTTATGTCTAATATTATGCCTCCAAGTTTAACAGTATCATGTCAAGTATCCATCTTTATGATATCCTTAATTCAAAAATTGATGGAAAAATCATCATAATCCGACACATACATTTCCGACAGATGCCTTAAAAGATGGTGAGAGAATACAGAAGTCAACGAGTAAGAGATATTAGATCTTGATAATTCCTCCAATACTTCTGCACTTCTTTGGAGTGAAAGAGTAAGCTCAAGGCTCAAGCATTAGAAGTAGAATTAGAAGAGACCACATCTCAAAAGCTCCAAAATTATGGCTGGCATCCCTCCCACTTTATACTTGATCTCTATTACACCACTTAATTTAATGACAACACTAAGAAATCAAAACATCTTTCACGGTATCCGATATTATTCAGCCAACCTCATGACATTGTTAGAAACAACATGCATTTTTATTAATAAGATAAAAGATTTCATTTAAGGGGGCAGTAATATTATAATATATGAGCTCTGTTTCAAATTTAAATGTTTCCTCGCCTTTTTGGACTGTTTCAAAGTAATGTCCCCTTTCCCTAAATAAAAAGTTCTACTTTTCAAGTAAACTATAAACAAACTTCTTTGGGGCCCACTTCTCTCTTACTCATCTCATATTATCTACAATTTTCAACCGTTTCGTTAAACTCCCTGCTTGATCAAAGACATTCTATTTGGAACGAAGGGAGTAATTTTTATTCCCTCGTGAACAGGTTGATTTTACCATATGTCATAAAATGATGAAGTAGACAACATACTGTGCATATCATTGATTTGGTTTTATGAAAGCTCATAGTTATCCAGATTCAACTGCAAGCCTAAGTTGATGGTTTCATAACATCCTCAACCAGCCATAAATGAATCTTTATGATCAAAATTTTATAATTTATCCACAAATCTTCTGTTTCTATATTCATTTTTTGCCATTTGGAATAAGCAACAATCTGAACTGAATACACTCCTTAGCAGAGCACTCAGTTAATAGAATCAAACAATGAAGTATGCATATGGAAACTAACCTTCCTCCCATCGCTCAGCCTCTGCCTAAGTAATTGACCTAAAGTTGGCTGTAGCAATAGTAAAGCAACCCAAGTTACAAGCTGAATCACCAATAATCAACTTCAAATATCTCACACGACAAAAACAGAAACTTGTTACTTGCCTTTACAGACTGAAAGAACTCATCGATGACATTTTGGGCTCTGGAATCTTCAGCAGAAGTGCAAGCACCAGAAGATGGAAGATTTGCATTGGGGTTACTACTTATGCCAGAACTACTAGGTGAAGGAGCTTGCCGTTTAGGCTGCCTTCTTTGTGGTCCACTAGGTGACCTGAATAGTCTCCAGGTGAAAACTATTGCAAATGCAAGGCCTGCTATAGCCCCAACTGATCGGGAATCCTGCAATAACCAAACAACAGAAGCATTTAGAAAACGAAAACAATCATATCACAAGACATAATTTCTCTGTTACCCAACCTAAGTGCAAAAAGCCAGAGTTGTTGGAATCTGATAGCGGAGATGTGCAGAAAATGCATTTAATTTCCGTAAAACCAGATAATGAGAGGAAGAGAACAACTGTCCACGTTTTTGGCCAAAAAGGTCAGACATGTCCGAATATGTTTTACAAAAGATGGAGAAAATCTAGTGATGTCTGGCCATCATAAATGTGAAGTCCTCCAGAATCTTCAATCAACATGCTGTTCTCTGGTTGACTGTAAAGATTGAGCAAATATAGAGCCAAGGACCTCAAGATACTATGACAGAGCTACCATAGAGAGAGACAGAGAGAGAGAATTTTTGAGCAATTATTTTTCAGTATTTAGACCCATGATCTGTCAAAACAAAAGATTATCTTTTTTTTTTTTTGCTTGAAAACAAGAAAGCTTATCCAAACCATGGAAAGTTCATCCCAATTTCAAAATGATTTTTTTGGGTATTTGGAGAACAAATTCCTTTAGACAAACATTAAAAGGAAAGGTTCTATTGGCCAGCAGTTGAAAGAAATGCAAATTTCCCTCTAATTAGCAAGCTCATAAAACTTGGTGATCAAAAGGGTGTTTACGAAACTTATAGTTACGCACGTATTGGGGTGGCTAGGAACGGCAACTCCCAAACATTAAAAGGAAAGGTTCCACTATTGGCAAGCAATTGACAAAAATGTGAATTGACAGAAAAAAAAAAAAAAAAAAAGCAATTGACAAAAACGTGAATTTCCCTCTAATTAGCTAGCTCATAAAACTTGGTGATCAAAAGGGTGTTTAGCAAACTTATAGTTATGCACTTCTTGGGGTGGCTAGAAACTGCAACTTCCAAACATTCTTTTCCCTTCTTGTGTTGTTATACATCTAAATCACGTTACAGATCTGGATAATCTTATGTCGAGATTGACAATCAAACATTTTATTAGTCTAAATCCAACACAGATAGAAAACCCTTGTGCAACTCGTTTCCCTCAGTTATTGATGCTTAACGTCACGAGGCTTAAACTTTCATCTTAACTCTAAACAATTTATTTTTCTCCAGACTTTTGAAAGAACCAAGAATTTTTATTTCATCCCAAATCAAACGGCTTAAGAGTATGGTTCCATATTTAGAATAAGTATTAAATACAATAAAAGAAGTACAAATGTTCATTTGCAAGTGCACAAACATTTTGTATTATTAAGCAGCTCAGTTAGTCAACATAAGATGCGCCATGTTTCAGAACAGTCAATTGCAAGCTCCTCTTCCATGCTATTAATTGTAGTACATGAAGGTGTGTCTATTTTATGTATTAAAAGAAAACCCTCCTTTGGAAAGGACACAACATAAACAAGACCATTCTCACGTATGTTAGAAGAGTGGATTCAACATGAAGAGATGATAAGGTGAGTACAAAATCAATGCAACATAAAGAAATTTTGATTTGTTCTTTGTAGGCTGGACATGGCTGTATGGTCCATGGATCATCAATCACGGATGGTGAATTGAATAGAAAACACAAAATCTCAGTTGTAAAATCATTAGACAGAAATATGGTTACTAGAAGAGAACACCGTCCCGTTCTCAAGAGAATCAGAAACGGCATTTAATTGCGAGAAATTTTGAAATAAAATGCAAATGGAAGAGAGAATGAAGAATTACTTGCCTCATTAAAGAATAACATGAAGTGCATGTTTATGTAACATGAAAGGAAAACCAGAAAATTAAGAAAGAAATCTATCTCATCAGCTAGTTTGAGAGAGATGGAAGGAAAAGAAGATATTCCAGAACCATTTACTACATAGTTTTTCAGTTCTCAGAAAAGATAGAAAGAAAAGTGGAGAGCTTCAGAACTCCAACTATTTCTTACACTTGCTAATTGAAATTGTATTTTGCCTAACTATTTATCTTTAGAACGGGCAAGACGCGGAGATCAATTGATCAATATGAATCTCGAGAGTGGATGGTTGATAATTAGCTGTTCTCTATCATTTTCCTATAGCTTCAATTAATTAACTTACAGCGGCATAAATAGCTATAATTTTTTTACATGGTCATAGGTCCCTCATAAGCCAACATTCGCATGATCTATTATCCTCGTAATACAGACCAAACCAAATACACATCAGAATGATTCTGTTGAAATGAAGATTTTATGAATCAACCATATAGTCATTTGAATCACACACCAAAAGTGTAACAACCGAGTAGAATAAGTAGAAAGCTGAGCTAGAAGAATTTAAGGAGATAAGTAAACAAAACTGTATTGATGCTTTAAGAAAGTTGAAGCAGGAAGAATAATAAAATGATTCAGAATTCCAGGCATTGGACATCAAAGAATGCTCACAAAAGGTTACTAATACACATCAAAACGTATGAAAATGCTTTTAGCTGACAAATTCTGATTATCATAGATCTCCATTATATCCAAGTACTTTTGATTTCTCTTTGATTAATTCCAGAAGACCATGACTCCTGCAGAACACCCTCATGCATCGAAACAAAGATCTTCTTGCTCCCAATGCAATAAATGTTCTGCTCAGAGAAAGGACAGCATGTGCAAATTAATGCACACTGTTGTTATCAAGAAACTCACCTCTTCGAGTATTATCCGGACCCCTAGAGGAAAGGGTTAAGGAGCAGTGAATGAGTGTCCCTTCCTCCACACCAAAGGGAAGTAACTTGACTTGGATAATCCTAAACATCCGCGGTAGGTTACTATCATACGAAAAGCTATTTCCATATGCAGACTGCCCCTTCTGGCACCATTACAGAATTAGGCATAAACTGTGTAACGATTTCTGATCTTCTTTGAAAGGTCCAAAATATCTTATCCTAAATTCTCAGTTGAAAAATTTTAGCACGTGTACAATTTGTGTTTCTGAATTCGCAATTGGAAAGAGTCAAGGAAGATATGAAGAATATCCTAAGCTACTTAATGCAAGATAAAAGATTTTTCACACGTGCGCACCAAACATTTATACCAATTTAAGGTAGGAATAAAGCACCTCTGATATTATAAACTTGTAAAGAATAAAGAAAGATGAAAAGGAATCTTTAAGTTACTTCACGAAAGCAAAAATCCTTTATGTACGTGTGCACCAAACCTACCCCAACTCTAGGGAGAGAAAAGGCTATTTTTTCAATTTCACTGAACATGAAAGCTTTCCGTGTCAGTTATCTTCTAACTGATTTATATACTACCTCAAGCGAAACATTCTAAAAATTCTTTCAGCACAATTCACTTTGCATGGCTCACCAAAAGACATATCAAACTTATCCCTCTCTAAGTACAGGGGAATATGTTCTGTGAATATTAGGTCCTAAGTTATTATACTATCAATTATAGCAACTCACCCTCAACGTACTTAACACACCAACAATCCACTCAGCAACACAAACACTGTTTTTCGATGCCATTTCTGCTTCATTCAATATACCCTATAATATTGATCCCTCCCTCCTTCCGTGTGAGTATGTTTCTGTGTGTACAAAGTCCTTTCTTTCCCGAATTTTCAAACTTTTCCGTTTTAGAGACAGCCCTTCTAGGAAAGAAATGGTCTACAAAGCTCCTGCCACGTGCGGGTCTAGGGAAGTAACAGACCCACTTCTATTAAAAGCTTCCCTGCCTTGCAGTTTCGCAAAACTCAAAAGCGTAACCTCTAGTCACACTGCTACAACTTTACCATTGCGCCAAAATTTATACTAATTGACAAGTCATACGTATGCAAGCCAACACTAAGTAGAGAGCTTCACTTCAGAATAAATAAATAAATAAATAAATATTCATATCTCAGCTCTATCTTTCACAAATTAGTCTCACAGGAAAAAAAAATTAATTAAATATAAATTTCAATAAATTAACCAAAAAAAAGGGACGGAGTCCAACCCCAAATTACAAAATTAACACCAAAACCCTAAAAACAAACCTTCTACGAGTGCTGCTACATGTTTGTATCTAGAATCAAATAAAAAATCCATCGAAATCAAAAAAATAAAAATAAAAATAAAAATTTTAGAAAGAGAGAGAGAGAACCAGGTTATTGAAGAGATTGGAAAACTTGAGGGTGAGGAATGCTCCGAACCGTTTGATCAGCTGAACCCAATCCTCCTTTCTTGTGTAATCCGCCATTGTTTTCACCTTTGCCTTGCTTTGCTGTTTTTAGTTTTTGCTTTGCCTTCTATTTTTATCAATTCGAGAAAAGAAACAAAATAAATGAACAGGAAACGACATCGTTCCGTTTAGTGCTATCTAAATTCTACAATGCTTTTGTTTCATTTTTTAAACTAGTGTTATGTCCGTGCATCGCACCGGTCTTCTATAAATTATTTATCAGTGCATGTAATAATTTAAAAATATGTAATTTGAAATTTATTCATTATTTGAATTTATTATTATTATTATTATTATTATTGTAAAATAAATTATATATTAAAATTATATTTTTATGGAAAGTATGTTAGTTATTTTAAATTATAAATAATCTATTATTTTTGATTTAATTAACAATTTCATCTATTATATTTTCAAATAAATTTTTTAGTTTATTATGTTTAATATTATTGATGTCGTTAGTTCAACTCCTCTTTTTCGTCTAATTTTTAATAATAAAATCATGTGGTGCGGTCGTGTATGCTCTTGAAGCTGCTGCTTGGATATATCTAACATATCTACATCATGTGTTAAAAATACTAATATTAATTTTATTATTAAAAAATTAAGATATTACAATACACGTGAGCGCCACATAATTTTAATATTAAAAATTAAATAGAAAAGACGAGTTAGACTAACAGCGTCAATAATATTAAATATAATAAATTAAAAGGTTCATTTGAAAACATAATTGATGAAAGTATCAATTAGACCAAAAATAATAGACTATTTATGATATTTATCTTTTCAGAAATAATTCTATTCCCAAGCACATGGGATTGGGTTAATCTTATACGTTTGCTTTAAAATAGCTAATCATATATACAAGGGAATGTGATTACTTTAAGAATTAAATTTTAAATTCATTATTTCATACCAAACATAAAAATTAAAATAAAATTAAGAATGTCATTCATTTTTAGCCTCATTCTAATTTACCAACCACTACCTAAATGGCGAAAACCGAAATCATCAACTTGGAAAACAAATGTCATATCATCACTTACCTGCTGTCCTTAGACTTATCTCTTGACATTGTCAGGCTTAAAACATCATGGATCAGAGCTCTAGTCAATAAAGAAATGCTAAATTCCATGAACGCACAGGAGTTGCATTACTTACTTTATAGCATAATTTCAAAACTAACATGAAGAATCAGAGCTCTAATCAATAAAGAAATGCTAAATTCCATGAACACGCAGGAGTTGCATTACTTTATAGCATAATTTCAAAACTTGCAATCTACCGAGTAACCAATCAATAATTACCAAATAAGCAATCAATGAATCATATAAAGATAAGGGTCCATAAGTTCGTTGATTTTAGTAATACTTGGCATTCATGGTCAGATTTGTTGACATCTACAATGGACATTAATAATGCACAAAAATTTGACCTATTTATTTATACTATTTACTAATTGCGATCTAGAAATTTATAACAACGCAACTTTTAATTTGGTACGGACAATCAAGAATATAAGAATTTCAAAATTCATTAATAAGATTATATGTGTATATCATTAAATAATTATAATCATGTTGTGAAACGTTTAATACCGTATAAACACTAAAGAAGTCCATGTATAAATAATGCTATTGGAAAAACATGATTATCTTGATGAATTTCTGATCGATAATGGCCTCTGCTTCACAGTCTGGTGCAATAGCACAAAAATCTTGATTAGGGCAACATGCGATTAGGGCAACATGCGCAAACGTTGATTTTTCAGTTGATCTGATTTACCAGTATAAAGTAGAGACAACGCTATTAATAAAGTAGAGATAACGTTATTAATAAAATAAAAATTTCTACTAATAGAGATAAAAAAAATTAAATTTTAAATGAAGATATGATAGAGTTCTACGATAGATAGGAAAACCTTAACTAAAAATAACATATAAATTTAAATAATATGATTTGGATAATATTGCATCTAATAATTATCGGTTATATTATAATCTGTAAAAGTATTTCCAAATTTCAAAATTAATTATCTAGTATATCTCATCTTTATTGTTTTTTTCCCTTAATTATCTACAATAAATAACCAAGGTCATTAAAACTTTACATTGTTGGGAACAGTGAGACATCAAAAGAATAATGTTTTGCAAATCCGAATACGTTGGATACCAACATAAATTTGTATTTACTTGTAATTGAATTATTATTTCAAAATTTTAAATAATGTTTACACATGACATGATATGGTTGTTCCTGTAGAGATGTTCATTAATTGACACGTGGAATAACGGTTGTTCTCTTAGAATATTAATAAATTATATCTTGAGAAACTATTTTGTCTGTCCGGATTAACATAGTTTTTCAAATATTAGCGCGATTTACACATGTGAGTTCTATCAATTATATGAGAGATTGGACTGTTTGAATTAATATCAGGTTCTCATATATTAATGAAGTTCACATATGTGAGTTACATCAACCATCAATGATTGACTGACCTTAAAAAATTTCTTATACCTTTATAAAAAATAAATAGCTGTATAAAAGGGCATACGTGGCAAGACAGATGATAGTAGTACTTGTTATTTATTTGGTTAAATTGGGTCTTTTTGATTTTTCCTCTTTTTGATTTTTTTTTTCCTTTTGATTGTAAACATGGGATTTCACTAGTTTTAATACAATATTGTTTTTATCGTTGAAATCTAATGATGAAATTTAAGAAATAAAAAATTAGAATGTAGTGAATTATATTTAGAGAAAAGCAGGTTGGGAGAGGGATTCTTGGTTAAATTTTTTGAGATTCTATGTATATGCATACATTATTGTGAAGATCAAGTGAAAGATATCAAATTATGCATAAACATTTAAGTAAGCAATACCATTTTTTAAATAAAGTAATGCAACAACTCATGCTTAATTTAGAGAAATTGCTTCAAAACGTTAAACATCTCTCTAATACGTAGGTGCCACGCATTAATGGAACACATATCAATAAGAGAAAGACGTTTAAAACAATTCCCTTAATTTAGAGGCCCATGGAAGTAGTGGGTAACGGGCCTAAAATAGGAATTAAGAGAAGGGAATTAGTCATACCTCGAATTACACTTTTCTTGTTGGAAAAATATTTTATTAATAAAGATAAATCCCAATAGATGAATAGTTATTACATAGGATAACAAATAAAAGGGCTAGGCACAAATGTAACCCAATCGCTTGTAAGCTGGTTACAACAAATCTGTTTTGCTATCCAATTTGTAGTTTTGTTAAAATGTCTCTTAATCAAATAGAGACTAACCGTGGGCTTAGGACGTAAAGTTCTCACAACTTGCTCAACAATATTATATATTCTCTAATCCTCAAGACAGGTTTGAAAACCAAATCAAAAACCTCTTTGGAATCCACCTCTCAATAGAAACATTTTTTTAGTGACTTGCGACTATAAAATCACATGCATCATTCAAAGCTAGTGTGCCTCCGCCTCAACCACATTTTCAATGCGAACCACACAAGTTTGCCATCATGATCCCGAAAAAGAAAAGCTAAACCTGCTTGAGATGTATGTTTATCAACTGGCTCAAAGGTAATTCATTGATAATATAAAAAGAAATGTTGCTATAAATATAAAAGCAAACTGCCGTTTGTCAGCTCGTAATTAGCCCTAAGGAGGAAGACAATCTTAAAGTAGGCTACAATTGGTGTTAATTTTGTTAAATTTTTTAAATCCACGTAATTGATCTCACCTAACACGATAAAAGCCTAACTTAATTCAGTAAAATTTGATTAAGAAATGGTTTCGCTCTCCACATTCAATCCGTTCCTATGATTTTCCACGAGGGTATTAACGTGATCTGTGGATAATTTTCTGATGCTTTTAGTCACTCATTATAGTATATGAGGCAAATGAGACTAATGATGACAAACTAATTACGAGACTAAGGGTATCCTCAATTGAGGCTCTATAATATAAATTTTTTTAAATTTGGGTATTTTTAGAGTTCTATGGCCCAAAAAATAACACTATTTATGAAAAAAGTACGTAGGATCCACAACTTTTGGCTTAAAAGATGTTAAAATAGAGCCACATACTCCATTTTGACATCATTTAAGCAAAAAATGGTAGACTCCGCGTACTTTTCTCATAAATAGTATTGCTTTTTGGGCCATGAGACTCTAAAAAAACCCAAAAATAAAAAAGTTTGCATTTTACAGTCCCCATTGAGGATGTCCTAATAGTCAAACAAGAAAGCGTTTTTCATAAAAATCAATTGTCAAAAAACAAGTACGGTAATGTAATGATAAAAGTGACTAAAATGATCTCATAATATTAACAGATCCAACTGAGATCAGACTCTTTGCCTTACCTAGTGCATATTTTGAGACGGACCGTTACACCCTTTGAGTTTTAATTCAAATATAATTGTTAGACCAGACGATGAGACGTAGACAAGGGCCCATTCTCAAAGGGAGTGGGTTAATTTTGTCTATGTATCGTGGGTTGGTTACGTGGGGAGGTTTCCCAGGATAGCAAAAAAAAAAAAAAACAAATCCAATTGCTTCCAAAATTCTCTTAAAGCGAGAATCACACCACTAGACTAAATGGCTAGTGGTGAGCCTCTTTTGAACCTACAAGAATAAGTCTTAATTTCATGAATAATTAACAACTAAGCATAGAAACATATCATATTACACGGATGCTAAATAGATTCTGAATTTAAATACAGTCACACTCACTTCAACCCTACACAAGTACACATCATGAAGAAAAGGAAAATCATGGTATATTGTAGGACACATATACGGCTAAAAGGAAAATGGATAATGAATTTATTTCCCAGTAAAATAACAACGAGGAGCCTCTGCAACTTTTAACTATTATTCAACACGCTTTACCTCATATGAGAAAATTTTGTCTGGAAATAGCGTCGAATATCTTGCCATAAGCAGGGGAATTAATGTGCAAATCAAAGCTGCAACACATACCAAAACGAAATTATGTTGGACCATATCATCATAAAACAGAAATACATATGTTCTGCAATCAAAAGCAGGATGTTGATAATCTGAAGCATATAGACATACAATCATTGATACCACTGAAAGCTATAGCAAAATAGACATCAAGAAGCCGAGGGTGTTTGCGAACTAGTAATTCATGAATGTCAAACGAATTATTTTAGTACTTTAAAACAATATAAGGCAAAGCTAAACTGAAATGAAGGAAATGGAAGTATTTACTATTTTTCAACTCACACATACATGATATAACCCCTCCCTCTCACCAATGGCCTGGTCCGGCCACATTTGGAGCAACTACTTGCTATGAAAAAGATGGCAAATGTTAAGTAAATAGGCTCTGCATAAGAGATCATGCAATAATCACAATGTTTTCCAAATTACCTTTAACTAGAGCCAGTCTTAGATGTAATCACTAACGATACCAGGATTATATGTCAATTATTGCAAATTTGACATAATCCAAATTGAAAAACAGGAAAACATCCATAAAGGAAGATTATTCCAGACTCATAATCGCGGAGCTGAAATTTACATTTTATAGATGCCTACAAAACCAGTCAATACATTTATTGCATGATACTGAGAAGTAATGTCGAAGTCTAGAAGTATGAAGGAGCATACAACAAGGCCATCTTAGCTACAGCCATTGCATTGCTATCCTCAGATTCAGAGTTGGCCCTTCCATCTCCAATGGTTGACCCAGTGTATGCTTCATCCATGAGCGCAAGTAGCATCCACACGAAGAACAGAAGTCCTTAGTTGTACCATGAGAGCTAAACTAAGGCAATATATTTCAACAGTTTCAAAGATAACCTCAGGAGCCGTACCCTGCTAGATTGAAGCTATGCTCTTTCCAACTAGTGATCCCGAGCTCCACTCCATCTTTTCCAATGCCAAAACCGGTACTGGTAAAAGAAAAGGCAAAAAGAGAATAATGTAATAATCGAAGTAATGAAGAAGAAACTATTTGCACATATCTTCAAACTGCAAGATGGCCCCTTGGACATGCATAAAAAATTTAATGAACTCTAAAAACTGAGTTCAGTTGCTTCAGTAGAAAAGGCATGTTTTTCGCATTCCGTGTGAACATCTTCTCTATGTTTCATATATTGGAGGCAAGCAATCCCGCCATCACAGCTCAATTGCATCAGACGATTCCTTCCAACATGATGCGGCAATCCGCTCGTCAATTTGATTGTAATTGATCATACATGATCACACCATATTAGTTAGAGTTTTAGGCTTAGTCTTGTACACTATAAATGTATTCCTACTGTGCAATAATAAAGTGCTCTTTTTGCCATATTCATCTTTACATGGTATCAGAGTAGGTTACCATAAAAGGACAACCTGCTAAGCCTAAAACTAAAAATCAACTCGTCACCTTCATATCAACACAAGCCATGGCTGGTAACAATACCACCAACGAACAGCTTGCTGCTGTGAAGCAAGGCGAACGTCAGTCGACAATAGGGGACGTCAATTCCCCCTATTATCTCCAACCTTCGGATCACCCTGGTCTCATATTCGTTGTGTCCCCACTGGATGCAAATGGCGAAAATTTTTTCACATGGAAAAGGAACATGTCAAATGCTTTGGAAGCGAAAATGAAAAAGGGTTTTGTTGATGGCACGATTGATAAGCCAGAAACCAATTCACAAGATCTGATTGCATGGGTCAAGTGTAACGCTATGGTCCATTCATGGCTGGTGAATTCCATAGCAAAGGAGCTTCAGAGCAGCGTCACGTACGCGGAAACGGCTAGAGAAATATGGAAAGACCTTGAAGAGCGATTTTCTCAAGGCAATGCACCGCGGATTTATGAATTGAGACATGGCATTGCTCTGTTGCAACAGGAAAGAGCGACTGTTTCTAGTTATTATGGAAGACTTCGTGGGCTATGGGATGAGTTACAAGCTGTCAATCCCATACCCATGTGTACGTGTGGATGCAAGTGTGGTGCGTCAAAGGAGATGCAATCGATGCACGAAAGCGAAAAGGTCTATGATTTTCTTATGGGGCTAGATAACAGCTTCAATACAGACAGGTCGCAGGTCTTGAACAAGGACCCTCTTCCTACACTTGGGCAAGTTTATGGAATCACTATACAGGAGGAAAAGCAACAGGCTACGGCAGCTTCTAGGATGGCCAACCCCGAAAATGCAGTGTTTATGGATCTCAGACCATATACGTGAGGTAGTAAGGTCAGAAATGAACTAAACAGCTTTCTCTTGTTTGCATTCAGAAAATCAAGCGTTGCTTCAGCAACACCAGGTCTGCAAACTCACTGCAGCAAACATAGAAATGGTCAAAGATTGACTTAGAATGAACCATGGGAGCACTTTAAAATGCAGATAGGGAGTTGCATATAGGGAAAAAGAAAGATGGCACAAACAACAGTGTTTTTGATTGATTGATGAAGAGATCGATGATAAAAAGTTGAAGATGTCTAGTATTAAGTAACTCTAAAACAACTAGTTGTATATTGGGATGATGTGAACCACTGCCAGGTTCATTTTGCACATTTTCTTGGTATTAATACACTACTTGCTTAGTTAGCAAAAGTTAGCAAAAAAAAGAGAGTAACTCTAAAACAACCCAAAAGAGGAACTAAGAACAAAGAGAGATGCTAACTCATCACCCAATACGTGTGCTATGTGAAAAATCATTAATGAAAGCGCAGAGCTGCTGCAAACTAAATGTGCACAAGAGAGAAGCATAAACTATGATAAAGAATATTAACAAGAATATATCTAAGCGACGCAGACAATTCTAAGTATATTAAATGAAACTAAGCAAACAAAATCTGAAGATGATCTCCTAAGACATCCTTGTGAGTTTATCTTTTACTTTACTCCAGTGAACTTCACAGAATGGCTATTCTTTACTTTGCATGGAAAATAATTACAAAAATCACATATGATCTCAGTTGGTAGACAAGGGCTTTGAGTATAGAATGTCAAAGAATGCAAAAGTTAGAATTAAAATCTTTCATGCCCACTATGTCGATGAGAAAAAAATAGAAAGATTCTTCTTTGTTTTGCCACACTTGAATTGATGTTCTTTGCCTATCCTAGTGCCCCCACTCTCAAAAAATAAAAAAAGGAAAGACAGAGCATGGAAGAAACGTAAAAAGATAAAGAAAGAAAGGAAAGGAAACGAACAAATGTCTTACATAGGAAACAGATGACTGATATGGCAATAATGCTTTCCCAATTTCCACTTAGAAAGGAAAAATAAGAATATCTTCTTACCGACAATAAAATGAGTGAAAAAATGTCCTCAGGCTAGGATCAGCATCATGAAGAACCAGACCTTGAAAGTCAAGAAAAAATTGAAGAATCACGTAGTAAGAAATGACAGAAAGAATAATGCTATGTTAGCAAACATCAACACAACAGGGATGTAGAGGAAAAGTAGAAGAAGAACACACCAAGAAAATACACTATTCCATATAATCTAAGAAATAACAGAAAGAATAATGCTATGTTAGCAAACGTCAAGACAACAGGGATGTCAAGGACAAGTAGAAGACGTACACACCAGGAATACACTGTGCCATATAATCTGTTATGATCTAAGACAGAAACTTCGATGAGGCCTAACAGAAAAAATATGTTGGCAAGGTCTTAATTCAAACTAGAGAAAATAATCGAACATTTTGCTGTGGCATTACAATTTTGAAACAACGTTCTCCTTGAAAAGACAAGCAGCATAACATTTAAACAGTTACGAACTCCTCATTTGCGCATGCAAAAACACTAAGCGGAACTATTGTAACTACTTTCGTTCTCTATATTCCTGTTCTTACTCTTTTTCTCTTGCTGGCTGCAAGAGGCATCACATTAATTATAATTGCATGAGAGACGAACTTTTTAAATACTTTATATCAGAAAACTCTGATTTTCCAGAA
Organism: Ehretia macrophylla; assembly: GCA_037974665.1. Taxonomy (NCBI): domain Eukaryota; kingdom Viridiplantae; phylum Streptophyta; class Magnoliopsida; order Boraginales; family Ehretiaceae; genus Ehretia; species Ehretia macrophylla. The sequence continues at coordinate 13,905,073 of CM075768.1, forward strand.
TTACTCACTGTATACCTATTGTCACAATATGTAATTCCATTTAGCTCATCCCAATACTACTACCTGAACAACCTTTGAAATATATACTAATTGACTAATGATCTCAAATGATTAGTCATTGCTGTCCCTTCCAGCTTTAATATGCCGTCCATTATCATTTGTTACTCAACAACAGATCAATCAATCACCTCTCTTTGTTCCTAATATTTGTGCGTGTGTATCATACATTACGCAACAGCAGCTCAATCAATCACCTCCTATATTCTTCCTATGTGTATGTGTGTGCATGTCTGCATTCACCAAGTTGCTTAACATTTAAGTTAAAACTCTAATATGATAAGTTATAAAAAATACAGATAAATTAACACACACACACACACACACACACACACATCCACACACATATGTATATATATTTTTAAATTAAGTTAAGTTCAAAGTTTAACAAATAAGTCAAAACTCCAATATTCTAAGAAGTTTCGAAAAGATTAGCAAGCAAGAGCATCTGTGCACACACACGTACGCTCACTCAAACATAAATATATATAAATTAAGTAAAACAATTCTAACAATTTCAGTCAGTAAAGCAATTTTAACAATTTAAGTTAACACTCTAATAAAAATGCAGAGAAATTAACACACACACACACACACACACACACACACACACATTCATACAGGTGCATTTTAAAATAAGTTAAGCTCAAACTCAAACATTCTAATCGAAAATGCCTTGAAAGATTCCAACAAAATACAGCAATATTGACGCGCACACACGTGAACACACATGTAAATTATTTTAAGCTCAAATTCGAACATTTTAATCGAAAATCAATCCGAAGTTTTCAACAGAACGCAGAAAAATTTGAACGACAAAAGCTAAAGAAACGACACTATCCAATACCAGTCAAAGCAGCGGATTAGAAATCTGAGATTGCGAAATTGAAGCCACTGCGCGCTGGAAAATCTTATTAAAATGTGGATAAACCCTAGACTTCTCATTTGCACACAGTTCACACAGCTTCTTCACCTGAGCGCATCAAAATTCAAAATTAAAAAAACAAAATTCAAATTAAATTCAAATTACAATCTATACATATAGGTCGAGAGAGAGAGACGGACGGAGTTGAGGAAAGAAGGATCGGAAGCGGGATCGGCGGCGAAATCGGAGTCTCTGGCGAGAGAAGATAACGATCGGAGATGAAATTCCCATTATTTTTTGTCTCTCTCAACCACCATCTTCTTCTTTTAAGCTATTACACACCTCAGCTTTGTGAATTCACTATTCAACTTTCTCTTTTATAGTCTCCTATTGGGAATAGTATGACATCACGTTTATTTTGAGGTGAATAATTATTGCGACCTTCATTATTAGCCCCTTCTTGATTCCAAGTAGGATTATTATTTGTAACATGAATATATGAAATAAATTAAAAAATATTTAAACTATAATTCATATTTAATATTTACACCTGGAGTTCAAATTTAGGAATTATGAGATTATAGTATCGAGATTTATGTCTCTAACATGACAAATTATCACAATGCTACCGTTGTTCAAAGTTCTACAAACATTAAGCCAGATATCATAAACCTAAGGCAAAACTCTGTAAATTGAAGGTTTATAAGGAATAAGAAAATCATCAATTCCATTGGGATTAATCAAATGTTGCATATACATCTTCAAATCTCATAAAACTTATACACATACATAGAAATTAGCTCAGAATGAACTACGCGTATTCAAAAAACAAATAGCAAAAACAATTATAAAAAAAAAAGAAGAAAAAAAGTCCTCATCAATCTGCATCATATGCTTTTCCATGGAGCTTCTTAATAGTTTTAGCCCTCAGCCTGTTAGCTTGACTGCAACTCTCTTTTAGTTCATCAAATTTCTGCCTCAGGCGCGAAAGAATAAAACGCGATGCAGCGCGTGGCTTATCGCGTAGTATATCCACCATATCAACACCAGATTCATCATATAAACGTTCTATGCACCTTAGATTGATCACACTAAGGTGAGCTTCCACTTCAATTCTTTCAATTGAATTCTCCTCACATGCCTGGTGTAATCTCTCCATAGCCTTCATAGTTGATTCCACCCGATGTAGAAGCATGTCCTGTTCATACATATCATCCTCGTAACGATTCATTATCTTCTCATTGAGGTTTTTCCCGTTGATCTCCTTAAATCCATTCTTTGCAGAGCGAGGTAGCCTGTGATTAGCTTCTGTTGATGTTGGTTTTTTCGCTATGGCATCTGCTAAAAATGTCGTAAATTCGATGTATATTTCAGGGCTTGCCTTGAACAGAGTTGACACCTCCTGCTCTACATCATCCAGGTCTTTAAGCCTTTTGTATCTAGCCATGGTGTCAAGAAACTTCTTATACATCTGATCATCGTTCAAGCTTTTCCGAACACGATTGATGAATTCAATCGCTGATTTTATCGCAGAAACGCTTGCCTCATAAGGTGTTTCACAAACCCTTTGCACATTATCATAATCATGTGTGTTTCCATTGATCAGACCATGATCTTCATACTTCTTTCCCAAGAACTTGTCACACCCTTCAGCAGATTCAGTAAGAGCACTGTGAGATTGCTGCAGATCATCGCAGACAACGTTTTCGGACACCATTAATGGACTTTTGTGATCATCATCTCCATGGACAGTGATGGCATGATGCTTTGGCAAGAACCTGTTGAAGCCAAGAATCAAGTCGTTTTTGCCATCGAGTAGCGTTTGAACTTTTGATGTTACACTTGCTGGATCAATCATTCTACGTTTGTAAGATCTCATGATGTTGAAAACTTCATCATATGTTTCTTGTTCATCATGAAGCCTTTTCTTCAACGTCCTAGAGTATGCTAAGGCCTCCTCCATTGTTAACGTATGGTATGATTTGCGAATGTGAGATGAAAGTGAAGTATGAAAGTAAATATAAGAGTGTGGCAAGTTATACCCTAGTATGATTATGTTTTGTGTTTTTTTTTTTTTTTTTGATAGTAGGTTTTTTGTTAGCTTTTGTTTGTAAACCCTTTTCAAGAATGAAAAATAAAGATGTTTAATCTTACGTTTGACTTTAGTTGACATTAAACTCATGAATAATGTCAAGTAATATCCTATGTGTTAGTATTATAAGTTACAAGTTTCCAAATCCAATTTCATTTTAGGAAAAAAAAAAGAAAAAAAAAAGTAAAGATGATGTCTTTAAGTTGACCAAACACTTAACTTACACAATATCAGAAAAAAGATAATTAATTTGCACATAAAGGATAATTTTTTACTTCCGAACCTAAATGATTGTCTTTCGTAGGAAAATAAGGGAATTTAGAAATATAAAGAATAGGACAAAAGAAAATTTCGATTAATCTAGAATAATACAAAAGAAAAGAAAAAAAACACAAAGCAGTAGCAATTTTTCGGTGTGTAATTATCTGATATTGTATGATCATTTACTAAACTTCATTCTAAATTATTATCTTTCCTCTCCAAAGTAGGAATACAAAAAAGAAGTTAAAAATAAATAAATAAAAACTACTTCAAAATTTTTTATAAATTAAAAAACCCAAACAAAATTGTATTGTACAAAAGTATACGAAACCATTTTCACTACAAAAAAAACTGAATTTTGCGAGAGACAGTTCCCCGCACGGTAAGGGAGAACGTCCGTCAGACACGAGATGGTCGCCAAAATCGTACCCCTCACTAAGCCGTCACCAATTTGTCGACGGCTGTGAAACTATCTCCAGCCCGTCTCCAATTCTTCCGTCACCAAGCCCTCGCCAAATTTTCCGTCTCCAAGCCGTCAAAACAGTTTGCTGTCACCGTGCCCTCGCCAACTTAACCCGTCCCCAAATTGTCACAAAAATTGTCCTTACCAAGCCCCGCCAACCTTTCCCCTCACCTGGCCATCACCAATGTTTGCCGTCACCGAGCACTCGCCAACTTAACCCCTCACCAAACCGTCACCAAAATTATCATCGCCAAGCCCTCGCCAACCTTTCCCCTCCAAAATTGGAGACGGGAGCACCTCCCGTCACCAAAATTGTCGTCGCCAAGCTCTCGCCAAAATTAAATTAAAATTAAAAAAAGAAAAACTATGGACCATGTACAACCAAACAACAATTAAAACAGACTAAATATACAATAAAAGAGTTACCAAAGTAGAATTATTTTATTAACTAGTATAGATCTGAAATGTTATCTCATAGACTAATTGTCTAAACATTTGAAACAAAAATCAATAGCGTGTGTTGCGTCCCAAACATTTGAACCAAAAAGCAATATTGTGTGTTGCGTCCCAAAAGTTCACCAAAGCTTTTAGAAGCATTAGCTCTAACACCTGAAATTTAAAGTACTCATCTCAGTAGTGTATTCCTTAATATTGACAATAACAGTATATTTCCAGTGCAATTGAGCAACTTGTATAATACATTTGGGTATACGAAACCTATAATGTATTCATTATAATTGTATAAGTCCACCGTAGCGGGATGCACAGAAGCAATAGCTAAAAATGTTTGGTAACCCAAGAAAATATATTCATATAACATGAAAATAACTAAAGCATTTAAAACTAGAACTTACATAGACATAGTCACAATCAAATTTTGATGGATCCAGGAGCTTGATAACCAAAGAAGTGGCAGATGACATTGAACTTCTTTCCCTTGTAAGTTCCTTCTTTCAATAAAAATCATTTTAGAGAAAAGAGCTGATGAAAAGCAAAAAAGTCTTGACTCTAATTCTCTTGATTATCTAATAGCAGAGTACATTACATTAAACACAAAGTTACACAACTTCTCAAGTTCAACTACACCATAACATATAATTAATGTAACTATCAAATACATTCCATTTCCTAGCATGCATTTAGCTCGTTAATGTCTAAAACTCTTTCTAGCTACTATTATTTGTGGCTTCACAATTCTTAGGTTCTTTTTGGCTAACATTATCCTCACATCACTAAGTTAGACATTCAAACAACCTTTAGACTTAATTAAATTCAACTACAAGTCACACAAATAAGATCAAGACATATTTTACTTCAAGTTCACTTATAGAATAAAATCTATAGACATTCTACCTTTCAACGAATTGAAGACCTTTTAGATTAGTTGTTATTATTATTAGTTTGTACATGGCTCTTACATGTAGCTTCATCCTACAACATTAATTGAGATATTCAACTGCCCAACCAGTTATTGAACTCAACTCCATCCACATTTATAATAAAAGTTGCTAGACATTCATATCATACTACTAACACTAAGCAAGAAACATGTTAACAAATCACTCTAAGCTTGCTAGAAAATAATAATAGGTAACTTAACAATTTATTAAGCATTTACATAGCAAGTTGGGGTCACGGGGGAAGGGTATTGGCCCACGGCAATCACTGTCGTGGCCTGAAAAGTCCACACACTGGACTATTCAGCTTTGGCTGACCAGTCCAGGCCAAAAACACACACACATGCACACCAAATAGCCACAAAACCTTTACATTTTCACAATAAGCTTTACCAAGATAGTTACTTGACTGCATCATTAACTACACATTAAAAACCTCAAAGTTCATCTAGCAACATTTATATCATTTCTAAGGTAATACAACAATTTCTTTTCGTATACATACGAAACTCAAATTGAGGAACGAATTTATAGTTATGCTACTGGACTCAAATCTGAAACTTTAGTAATTCTTCAAATCTAAAGCTTCTAGAACCAATTTTTTTTTTTTTGGATTACATTGGAGGCTAAGCTAGTCTAACTACAATGAAAAATAATACAATTTTGCTCAAAGGTGTATGATTTTAGAGTTCACTCATCGAGTTAGATACAGATGATAGTGATAGATATTGCCACAAGTATGAGCTTTTAACTAAACACAAAGCAATATGGGAAAAAAAGCGAAGAGAACCTTTCATCACCTTAGCCACCAACATTCATAGGTCAATCATTTTTACTACTCATCACATACACACATATCCATATACAAACAATAAAATCACAAAAAACTGCCCAAACGTCATAAAATAAATTTCCAATGTACAATAACAAGGAGCCGAGCATACCATTACTCGAAGGTTTTTCACATTGTCTGCCTTCTCATTCAGGCTAAGCCTGCCCAACCGGCCCAAAATCCTGTTTGACCTAGGTGAAGTAATCAATAAAACAAGACCAAAAAAATGGTTGGAAAGTAGCAACCTAAATCACAGAACTTCCACCATAGAGGACACCTAACCCAATTTGGCCTCTGCTTCTTCTCTATTGTCAACATTCTTATCCACCTGCTTGTTGTTAGAAATATAAACTACTTTAAGAAAAGATTATCCACCTGCTTATTTTGGGATCAATATTGAGTTTGCTTGACTCTTTTTTCTTTCATTTATCACTACAAGAAAATTGGTCTGGGACGACGAAGGTTTTTCGTCGCCCTTTTGTCGCCTATACCCATTGGGCGACCAAAAATCGAGCGTCGAGAAAACTCTTGTCGTCATTTTGTCATTTGGTCGCATTTTGGTGGCCAAATCGAAAAAAAAAAAAATTATATATATATATATATATATATATATTTTTTTTTTTTTTACATTTCGTAGCCCCTTGGTTGCAATGTTTAAAAAAATAAATTATTAGTTAATTTTTATAATTAGCAATTTTATTAATTAATTCGTTAATTTTTGTATCAATTAATTATACTTGGTCGCCCCATGGTGGCCAATCTTTGTCGCCATTAGGTAGCAAATTATTTTTAATATTTTTTGTTAATTATTTAATTTCGTCTCCATGTGGTAGCCAATTTTTGTAGCCACAATTTGGTGGCCATGTGGTAGCCATACTTTCGTCACCATTAGGTAGCCAAATATTTTTTTTTTTTATTAATTATTTACGTGGGTCGCCATTTGGTAGCCAAAATTTGTAGCCGATTTTGGTGGCCATATGGTGGCTATTTTATCGTCACCACTAGGTAGCCAAATTTTTAATTATTATTTTTTATTTATTAATTTTCATTATTTACGTTGGTCGCCATTTGGTAGCCCAAATTTGTAGCCGATTTTGGTGGCCATATGGTGGCTATTTTATCGTCGCTACTAGGTAGCCAAATTTTTTAATTATTTTTTTTATTCATTAATTTTCATTATTTACGTTGGTCGCCATTTGGTAGCCCAAATTTGTAGCCGATTTTGGTGGCCATATGGTGGTTATTTTATCGTCGCTACTAGGTAGCCAAATTTTTTAATTATTTTTTTTATTCATTAATTTTCATTATTTACGTTGGTCGCCATTTGGTAGCCCAAATTTTGTAGCCGATTTTGGTGGCCATATGGAGGCTATTTTATCGTCACTACTAGGTAGCCAAATTTTTTAATTATTTTTTAGTCAATAATAGTCGCCACGTGGTAGCTACGTTTTTGTCGCCATTTCGTCGCTACACAATAATTTTTTAAAAAAAATTAAATTTAATATTTACAAAACCAAAATTAATTTAATATATACATATTTAAGTATTTAAAAGATCTTCAAAATAAAGTACATAATATTAGATTTAGAATTTTTTTTAAAAAACAAATTAAAACCTACTAATTATCGTGCTGGTCTGGATCAGGGGATGGGCGTTTGTCTCGCATGCGGCTCATGTCATCTTGCAGCTGCGTCACAATGCTCAGCAATTTCGAGTGCGCCAGCTGCTGCTTCTCAAGCTGTCGTTTAATGGTCTATGTTGCCTAACTGACAGCAGCGTTGACTTGTTGTTGCGTTAATCTAACTGGGGGAATGGTGGAAGTTTCGTGTAATCCTCTCCCAATGCGAATTCCCTGTGTGCCAAGTCCATAGACGCGTCCCATCCTCAACCCACCAGCCACCTCGAAGAAGATCTGGTCAGGGTCAACGGGCAGCATTGTGGGGTTGGCTTGACTCACAGCCTCACGTTGCTGGAGCATCTCATTATACCGCTCCTATAAAGAGAATTTTGAAATAATAAGTTTTCTTATTACTTTATAACACACTTGGTACATTGTAATAATATTTACCATTAACTGAGAAGCCTTTTCATTAGAGTAATGGGTTTCATCATCCACTGTTTTGCTATGCGTTGCTTTGAAAACATCGGCGTGGGTCACCGAACGGCTTTCTTTTAACTCCTGTATTATTAACGCATAATTAGTACATAATTGTAAGATAAGATAAGACATAAAATTAAATAATCTCACTTTTGAATTTATTACATAATAGTTGTACATACCATTCTTCTCTTGTACTCATGAAAAGCAGTGGCACCCGCAAAGTGGACTGATGTGTTTTTCTTCCTGTTTTCCTTGTTCTTCCCAGCTATACCTATCCACTTTTGATCCTTCCATTTAATTTTCATTTGCGCCTAATTTTCCTTCGTGATCCATTTAGGACACTTGTCAACTTTACGGGCCTTGTTCAATAGGTCCTTCAACCTTTCTCTTGCTTTGAAATGGAAATGACTCCTTATTAGGGCAGTGGCACACGGGTACCACTTGAAATCCATCTATACCCAAAATGAATAAAAACAAGTAAATGAGTTAATACAACATGCATGTCTACATAATATATAAAAACAATAATAAATATTTATTGCATTAATAATAATATTTTGTACCTCAAATTTGTGGAACCATATATCCTTGACATTTTGTGGGACCTCTCCATAAGTGATCCATGGTTGGGCGTACCCGCCAGAAAAAATCATCCTGAAGTTTTGTACCACTGTAGTTGGTACAAAACTATTAACAAAAATAAAGAATATCTTTGTTAGTTTCATTTGCAACAACTAATTATAACTTTTACAAATCTATTTACAAAAATTAAGAATATCTTTACCCATTTTCATATAGTTGAAGATACGTACGTGTATCTCCCAGCCATCTAGTGTACTCTTCCAGTGAATGGAAGCCTAATTCGTGAAAGTCCATACTGCCCTCGGCACGTGCTAATGACTCTGCCTGATCTGTGGATGGACGCTGGCGGCTGGAAGTAGGCGTGACACCAACCACATCTATGTGCTCATCCTCGTCGCACACGTGGAACCCAGATAAGTGACCAAATAATCCTATCAAAGGAGGTGATATCCCGACATGGGTAGGAGTGTCTATACTATCCTCATTACCATGTGATGCAGATGGTGTCGAAGATGATGGTCTTCCCGATCGTGACCAACCACTATACGGGCTGTTACCTTTACCTTTATGTCTAGGCATCACTAAATTTTAAAAAAATAATAATAAGATAAAAAATATCGAGAAATACATAGAAAATATTTAAAATTTTCATTATACAATAATAACAAACAGAATATTGAAGTTGTGAATACAAGTTTCTTTTAAGTCATTCATCGTCTTCAAATTGTATGTTATCATCTGAACTTTCTGTATCTTCATCATCGTTGTCATGGTCATTATGCTCTTTTTCATATTCTATGCTTTCGTCATCTGCACTTTTATTATCTTCATCATCGTTGTTTTGCTCATCATGTTCTTCTTCAGCATCTTCAGTTACCTCAATGCATTCACCTGACTCGTGAAATCGCACGAGCAAAACATTTTCATCTGGTTGTACAAGTGGCACATCTATGTCATCCGCTTGAAATGTCGTGTCTTCATTTATAACATTATCATCATCAACCTTAGACACATCATATTGGTTCCTTGGTCTGATCTTGCATACAGCCAACCAATCTGCTCGGTCTCTCTTAACACCAGGATATCTTACGTAGTAAACTTGATGTGCCTGTTCGGTTAAGACAAAAGGTTCATACTTTGGGTATTTTTTCTTCACATTTACATCAATCAACGGAAATTTCGGATGAACCTTTAACCCCTTATTAATTTGAGAATCATACCACTTACACTTGAAAAGGACAATTCTTGTATGTTTGAGACTTGGATTATGGTATTCCAACTCAATTATGTCAGTCAACAAACCATAATAATCACTCTCATCCGTATTATTTGTTGACCCTTTCACAAAGACTCCACTATTCATAATAGTCCTCGATGCTCCATAAGTCAAAGTGTGGAATCGGTAACCATTTACCAAGTACCCTGGCCATGTGCGCACTTTCTTACTAGGCCCCATTGATAGATATTTTACTCGATCATCCAGACCATTAGTATTGATAAGCTATAAAACACATTAATTAAAGTCGAATGTAATATATGTCAAAGTATAGACGAACTTTATGGTCGAAACGTTAATAAGGGTTCAACATTTACTTACATGATTGCGCAACCATATTGGGAAATTGTTATCCATGCTATACATCATTTCCGATTCAGTTAATGTTGGGAAATTGAGAAAAAGTTCATTTTCAAACATCCTGTACAGTATTAATTATTAAACTGTAAATGCATTCCTTCTTTTAATCTAGTTAATAGAATTAATACACATATGTCGGGTCATTAACTTACTTGATATATGGGGACACCTCTTCACAATTCATCAAAACGTACAAGTGTGCAACCTTCATGTCTCGGTCGTCTAAATAGGGATTGTTCATTTGGCCCATCGGACGACCTGGGTAACTGAATATAGGTAAACACCCTTCAGGGTAATTTGTATCCATGTATTCATCATTTCGACCGACGTTCTTAGTTTTAGTTTCTACATGAGGATCAAAATAATAAGAACAAAATGTCGACGTTTCAAGGAGAATATATGCTTGACATATAGATCCCTCAACCCGTGCTTTATTCTTCACCCTTATCTTCAAAACATGCAAGAACCTCTCAAAAGGATACATCCACCAAAATTATACAGGACCGCCACATATTGCTTCATAAACCATGTGAATAGGCAAATGTTCCATTGAGTCAAAGAATGATGAAGGAAATATCTTTTCCAACTTACAAAGAATGTTTGCAATATTTAATTGCATCCTTTCAAGCTCATTTTTTTTGGAGTGTTGTGTAACAAATGTCTCAAAAAAATAAGCTCAGTTCAATCAAAGCTTCTCACACATATTTTGGCAGTAACTCTCGTAAGGCTATAGGAAGCAATCTCTCCATAAATACATGAAAATCATGAATTTTCATATGTGACAACTTCAAATCCTTCATGTCAACACACCGTGCTATATTTGAGGCATATCCATCAGGGAATTGCAACTCACTTACCCATTCTAAAAGCAATTTCTTAGATGAAATAGGGAGTGTGTACAGGCCATAGGCATTTTGCCATCTTGAATACATAATTCTGGGCGATCACAAAATCTTTCAATATCATCCCTTGCACGTTTATTATCCTTAGTCTTGCCCTTCACATCCATCACAGTGTTGAAAATATTATTAAAAACATTTTTCTCTATGTGCATGACGTCCAAATTGTGACGCAAAAGATGTGACCGCCAATAAGGCAAATCCCAAAAGATGCTTTGTTTTGTCCAATTATGCAACTCTCCAAAATCAGCTAGTTTTTTGGCCTTCAAATCATTAATCTTTGGTAAATTTTGAACACGCTTCCAAATCTCTTCACCACTCAATCTTGGTGGAGGTGCAGATCTTTCAAGCGTACCTTTGCGAAAATTCTTTTTGTCGCGTCGAAATGGATGGTTACTCGATAAGAACTGTCGATGACAATTAACGAATTAATTTTTTCTCCATGCAGGCAATTGAAATGCCTTAGTATTCTCCATACAATACGGACACGAAAATTTTCCGTGCGTACTCCAACTAGACAACATGCCATATGCAGGAAAATCATTAATTGTCCATATTAAAGCTGCCCTCGTTTGAAAGTTTAAATTGGACGACACATCATAACAAGGTACTCCCACCCACAATTCTTTCAACTTTTCAATTAGAGGCTCAAGGAATATGTTTATGTTCTTACCCGGACTTTTCGGACCTGGAATAAAAATGGTCAAGAACATGACAGGAGTCTTCATACACATCCATGGTGGCAGGTTGTACGGTGTGATTATCATTGGCCAATAAGAATACGGTTGAGAATTAGAGTTGAACAGATTAAACCCGTCTGAACAAAGTCCAAGACGGACATTCCTCGGCTGAGAAGCAAAATCTGGATAAGTTTTATCAAAGTGTTTCCATGCCTCAGCATCAGATGGATGACATATCTTTCCATCCTCGATGTGATGTCTATAACGCCATTGCATATGTTTAGCGGTTGCATGCGACAAGTATAATCTTTTCAACCTAGAAGTTAACGGAACCACCATATTTTTTTGTATGATATCGGTCTACCACATTTTTTACCTACTGGGAATGGCTTGTACCGCTCGTGACCACATTTCGGACACAACTCGAGGTCAATTCTATCCAAGAAATATAGTGTACACCCATTTATACACACATCAATTTTTTGGTAAGCCAAACCCAATGGCCTCAAATCAGTATTGAACCTATAGAAGTTCTCTGGCAATTTATTATTCTTAGGCAACATTCTTCGTACAGATCTAACAAATCGATTAAAACATTGCTTAGACATGTTCTCCTCTGCCTTGATATTCAATAACTCAGACATCGCTGACAAATGATTGTATTCTTCACACCCATCCCACAATGGCTCATCAGCGGCCTTTAATAGATTATAAAACCGTTTTGCTTGCATATTAGGTTCATCTTCATACGGTTCATTGTTATTACCCGTGGGAGGTAATATTTCTAGCCCAGCAGCTTCGAATATCATTGTCCTATAAGTGTTTCCTTCATCATGCCCAAAATGATCCCCGTTATTACAATCATCGTTATCATCATTCAGATTTTCATATTCCCCATGTGAAGTCCATACATAATAATGACGCATAAATCCCTTTCTAACTAGATGAAGAGTGCACTATTTGGGTTCCTCAAATTGACAATTTTTGCATTTCGTACAAGGACATCTAATTTTGGTTTTATCCATGTATTGTGGTTTGCTACGTGCAAACACAACAAAAGTTTCTATGCCCTTAACAAAAATAGGATTCAATGATCTTTCATCGGGTGTTAAGCGATTGTTCATCCAGGACAGCCGATCCCTTTCCATTTGGACTAAATTTGTATTACCAATTTGACCTAACTATATACACAATTCATCATTATTGTATGTTTCACAACTCCTAAAATAATTAACTACAAAATATTATTAACAATAATAGACAAAAATTAATTACAAAGTAATTTTGGTTAATTTTATTTTTCCAAAGTAACATCCTAAGTCCTTTAAATTTACCTTTTACATAGTTAAATTCAAAGTCATTTGATTAACATTATTTCAACTATAAGGCAACATCACATTTTTAAATACAGTTATATCTACAACAATACCTCCCCTACAACATTAACCTTCATTAAATTCAAAGTCATTTGATTAACATTATTTCATCTATAAGGCAACATCACATTTTCAAATACAGTTATATCTACAACAATATCTCACCTACAACATTAACCTTCATTAAATACAAAGTCATTTGATTAACATTATTTCAACTATAAGGCAACATCACATTTCCAAATACAGTTATATTGGCAACAATATGTCACCTACAACATTAACCTTCATTAAATTCAAAGTCATTTGATTAACATTATTTCAACTATAAGGCAACATCACATTTCCAAATACAGTTATATTGGCAACAATATGTCACCTACAACATTAACCTTCATTAAATTCAAAGTCATTTTATCAACATTATTTCAACTACAATGCAACATCACATTACTAAAGACAGTTATCTTTACAACAATACATCTCAATTTACAACATTATATCAAATATAATATCTCAACACGAATATAAAACATATTGATTAGAAGACTAACCTGAGCCGTGATAGTTTGGCCTATCATACTAAACAAACTCCAATCCTTCAAAAAAATATAACAAACAACCAACAATTGCATCATTAGCAATCACAAATTTAAAAACAAACTAACCACAACCAACAAAACAACAAATAATAAAAACCCGAAAATTCAAAAATTAAAAAAACAGAAAAAATCTAAAATTAAAAACCCCAAAAATAAGGTTAGTTTGATAAAAACGAAAACAAAATTTAAAAAACGCAAAATACAAAAAAAAGAATAAAATTAGGAAAAAAAATAGAAAATACAAAAAAAAAGAATAAAATCAGAAAATAAAAAAATACAAAAAAACAGAAAATACAAAAAAAAAGAATAAAATCAGAAAATAAAAAAAATAAAAAAACAGAAAAAATTATAATATATATATATATTTGAAGCTAAAAAATGGAAACACAAACATACATACATATATATATTTTTAAGCTAAAAACGAAAAGAAAACGAAAAAAATAAGAAAGTAAGAAATAAAAGAAAATAAAAAAACAGAAAAAATAAAAGCAAAATGCATATATATATATAAGATCTATATATATAAAATATAAAAGGGAAAAACGAAAATAAAAAAAAAGAAAAAAGAAAAATGCATATATATCATATATATATAAGATCTATATATAAAACAAAGGAAAAAACGAAAATTAAGAAAAACATAAAAAAGGCAATGCACACATATACATATGTAGTTTATATAACAAAGGAAAAAACAAAAATTAAGAAAAATAGAAAAAAGGGAATGCACACATATATATATAGATATAGATTTACATATACATATTACTATATGTATAATGTAATAAGTAAAATAAAAACAAAAAAATATACCTTAGAGGGGTGGGGTGGGGTGGTTTTTTTTTTAAAACTTTCTGCCTACTAAAAATAGGGGGCAGCGTTCTGCCCCCTGTTTTTAGTAAGGCCCTTTGGTCGCCCACTTAAATCAGAGGGCAGCATTTAAGTGTGGGCCGCGACCAAAGGGCCTCTAGCCCTTTGGTCGCACCAAGCCCTAATGATTTTTTTTTTTTGTTAATTTATATCTTTTATATATATTAATATCTTATAATAAATTATAAATTAATTATATATAAATATGTTATAATAAATTATATTGTTTAATTATATATAAATATGTTATAATAAATTATAAATTAATTAATTTAATATTAAATAACTAAATTTATTTAACATTAAATTTTGTAAATATGTTTTATATTATCTAAAAACAACTTTTGAGTTATATTATTAATTTTATTCTAAATAAATGAATTTATTTATTTATATAAATAATTTGATTAATATTTTTAATTTGTAGCCCCTTCATATATATTAGCGACCAAATGGCCACCAAATTTTTATTTTTTGTCGCCATTTGGTGGCCAATGGCCACCACGGGACTACAAAATGATATTCAAAAACTAAAATTCGTTATAATAAATTATAAATTAATTAATTTAATATTAAATAACTAAATTTATTTAACATTAAATTTTGTAAATATGTTTTATATTATCTAAAAACAACTTTTGAGTTATATTATTAATTTTATTCTAAATAAATGAATTTATTTATTTATATAAATAATTTGATTTATATTTTTAATTTGTAGCCCCTTCATATATATTAGCGACCAAATGGCCACCAAATTTTTACTTTTTGTCGCCATTTGGTGGCCAATGGCCACCACGGGGCTACAAAATGATATTCAAAAACTAAAATTTGTTATAATAAATTATAAATTAATTAATTTAATATTAAATAACTAAATTTATTTAACATTAAATTTTGTAAATATGTTTTATATTATCTAAAAACAACTTTGGATTTATATTATTAATTTTATTCTAAATAAATGAATTTATTTATTTATATAAATATTGGCGACCAAAGGGCGACCAAACTTTTACTTTTGGTCGCCGTTTGGTGGTCAATAGCCACCACGAGGCTACGAATTACCATGCAAAAAATAAAATTTATTTCATATAATCAATTCTTTTGTTTTAAGTAGATCTTCTAAGCTAAATATTATCTTTTATTATAGTCATTAAATATATACAACTTTATACCATTGAGTAAATCTTATAATATATTTTCAATCAAAACAAAAGAGATCTTACACAAACTTGTAATGTATTTGTTATTATTAATTCTTATGTTCTAAATCAACTTAAATTTTCATGAACATGAATATTTCGTAGCCCCTTGGTGGCTATTGGCGACCAAAGGGCGACCAAACTTTTACTTTTGGTCGCCGTTTGGTGGCCAATAGCCACCACGAGGCTACGAACTACCATGCAAAAAATAAAATTTATTTCATATAATCAATTCTTTTGTTTTAAGTAGATCTTCTAAGCTAAATATTATCTTTTATTATAGTCATTAAATGTATAAAACTTTATTCCATTGAGTAAATCTTATAATATATTTACAATCAAAACAAAAGAAATCTTACACAAACTTGTAATGTATTTGTTATTATTAATTCTTATGTTCTAAATCAACTTAAATTTTCATGAACATGAATATTTCGTAGCCCCGTGGTGGCTATTGGCTAACAAAGGGCGACCAAACTTTTACTTTTGGTCGCCGTTTGGTGGCCAATAGCCACCACGAGGCTACGAACTACTATGCAAAAAATAAATTTTATTTCATATAATCAATTCTTTTGTTTTAAGTAGATCTTCGAAGCTAAATATTATCTTTTATTATAGTCATTAAATATATACAACTTTATACCATTGAGTAAATCTTATAATATATTTTTAATTAAAACAAAAGAGATCTTACACAAACTTGTAATGTATTTGTTATTATTAATTCTTATGTTCTAAATCAACTTAAATTTTCATGAACATGAATATTTCGTAGCCCCTTCGTAGCCATTAGCGACCAAAGGGCGACCAAACTTTTACTTTTGGTCGCCGTTTGGTGGCCAATAGCCACCACGAGGCTACGAACTACCATGCAAAAAATAAAATTTATTTCATATAATCAATTCTTTTGTTTTAAGTAGATCTTCTAAACTAAATATTATATTTTATTATAGTAATTAAATATATATACAACTTTATACCATTGAGTAAATCTTATAATATATTTTCAATCAAAACAAAAGAGATCTTACACAAATTTGTAATGTATTTGTTATTAGTAATTGTTATGTTCTAAATTAACTTAAATTTTCATGAACATGAATATTTCGTAGCCCCGTGGTGGCTATTGGCGACCAAAGGGCGACCAAAATTTTACTTTTGGTCACCATTTGATGGCCAATAGCCACCACGAGGCTACGAACTACCATGCAAAAAATAAAATTTATTTCATATAATCAATTCTTTTGTTTTAAGTAGATCTTCTAAGCTAAATATTATCTTTTATTATAGTCATTCTTCAATTTATACTAATTCATTGATGTTAGTGTGAAATTACAATTTGATTGGTGTGCGAAAAACTAATGACAATGACACAATATTCATTGTTTTTCACTTTATATTTCATAATCCCACTTTTGTTAAATATAGAATTATTAATCTTTAATTCATTTTCATACTCTTATATCTTAAATATATACAACTTTATACCATTGAGTAAATCTTATAATATATTTTCAATCAAAACAAAAGAGATCTTACACAAACTTGTAATGTATTTGTTATTATTAATTCTTATGTTCTAAATCAATTTAAATTTTCATGAATATGAATATTTCGTAGCCCCGTGGTGGCTATTGGCGACCAAAGGGGGACCAAAATTTAATTTTGGTCGCCGTTTGGTGGCCAATAGCCACCACGAGGCTACGAACTACCATGCAAAAAATAAAATTTATTTCATATAATCAATTCTTTTGTTTTAAGTAGATCTTCTAAGCTAAATATTATCTTTATTATAGTCATTAAATATATACAACTTTATACCATTGAGTAAATCTTATAATATATTTTCAATCAAAACAAAAGAGATCTTACACAAATTTGTAATGTATTTGTTATTATTAATTCTTATGTTCTAAATCAACTTAAATTTTCATGAACATGAATATTTCGTAGCCTCTTCGTAGCCATTGGTGACCAAAGGGCGACCAAACTTTTACTTTTGGTCGCCGTTTGGTGGCTAAATTATTATTTTTATAATTTTTACTTTTATAAATTTTTATCTTTTTTGGTCGCCATTTGGTCGCTAAATAGCGACCAAATGGATACCATATTTATATTTTTTCTATTTTATAATTATTTTTTATAATTTATTTTTGGTAATTAAGATACGAACAAAAATTAATGATAACGGTGGCCATGTGGTCGCCATTTGGCGACCTAATGGCGACCAAAAACTAATTAATCAAAAATTATCTTTGTTTGTCGCTATTTCGTCGCCGTTTGGCTACCAAATGGCGACCATTTGTAATTTTCCTATTAACATATTTTTTTCGCACATTTTAGCCACCAAACGGTGACGAAATATTTCATTTCGTCGCCCTTTCGTCGCCATTCATTGCAAATGGCTACCAAACTTTTTTCGTCACCATTTTTGGTAGCCTCAAGGCTGTTTTCTTGTAGTGTATATTATCTTAATTACTTAAATTTACTTTTGGAGAGTACAATTCTCAAATGAGAAAGCAACAAAGTCCAAAGTAGTAAGCCCATAGAGACATTTAGAGTTGTAAAGTTAGTAACTGCTACTGAAATTGTGGTTTCATACAACCAACAATTGAACTTTAACATAATTTAGATAGTTATCTGCAAGACAAACCTGTGGTGACTTTTTAGCTGCCAATCTCAGATCATTCACGGCTCCCTCCCAGTCTTCTATCAAGAGTTTAGCCTCACTTCTCTGACCCAAAAGGAAAAGATAAAAAGGAAAAAAAGAAAAGGAAAATCCTTAAGTTCCAAAACAGGATATTTTCAAAGCAAATTCAACAAAACATTCCCAAATGTAGTCAGACATAGTCAATATCTTCACATTCTATAGCAATCAAAAAAGGCAACTCAAAAAACTAAAATTTTTTAAAACTGAAAAATAAAAAAAAAATCCAACAAAAAAAATTGAAAAAGCAACATATATCCTATATATATATATAGGAGTGAGAGAGGGGGGGAGGGGGATGTTCACGGGTGGGGGTAGGTCGACGGGGTGGTGTAGGGAACTGGGGGGGGGGGGCGCCAGGGGGGTGTTCACTAGTTGGGGTAGGTCGCGGGGTGGAGGGACTTAGGGGGGAGGGGTCATGGGTGAGGGTAAGGGACTGGGATGTGTGGTCATGGGAATGGGGGTGGGGGGTTGTTTTTAAAATTTAACAATTTTTCAACATTTTTTTTTTAGATTAGTGGTGACGGCCCATAAAATTTCGTCACCGTTTCAATATTTAAAAAAAAAAAAATTATAGGAATTTTTGGTGCCGTCTCCAAAATTGGAGACGGGAGGCGTTCTCGTCACCAATTTTAGAGACGGCTAAGTGTGTCATCTCCAATTTTGGAGACGAGAGGCGTTCCCGTCTCTCTCCCATCGCCAATTTTGGAGACGACGAAGTATGCCATCTCCAATTTTGGAGACGGGATGCGCTCCCGTCTTCAATTTTGGAGACAGGATGCACTCCCGTCGCCAATTTTGGAGACAACGAAGTATGCCGTCTCCAATTTTGGAGACGGGATGTGCTCCCGTCTCCAATTTTGGAAACGGCGAAGTATGTTTGGTGACCGTTTTTTTCGTCTCATATTATGTCGTCACTGTCCTGTCACAAAATTGGCGTCAACATTTTCCTTCACCAAGCCGTCGCCGTATTGGTGACGGGATGGCGATGGCGTGTTGCAAAATTTCATTTTTTTTGTAGTGTTTGTATAGTTTTTTCAGCTTTTTACACTTTTATATAGTTTTGTACACTTGTGTTAATTGGTATTTTCTTCTACACAAATTGAAACACTAAAAAAGATTATAAATGAATAGTATACATGTATTTTGGAATTTATACAATACTATGAAAAATAAAATTCGTATCAGTTTTGGAGGCATAGCTATTATGTACCACATTTTTTAGATGTAAAAGTATTAACAAATTATAATTGCAATTTGCATAATCCAAATTACTTATTTCATACTAGTAAATTTGAAATAGTTCAAATTTTTTATAATGATATGAAAATCCAAATTAGTATCTTGTTAAGGCAAATATACTTAAGAGGGAGTGAATTAAGTATTTGGCCAATTACTACCAATTAAAATTTTAATATAAATAATTGCAATTTAATCAGGCAATATATCAAACACGTAGAAGGCACAAGTAATGAATGCAAGAAGAGTAAAAGGAATAGAGAATGAACACAACGATTTATGGTGGTTCGCTAATCTACACCCACAACCTAAGGTCTCCCCCCCCTTAGGATTTTCACTAGCTCCACTAGAGTTGTTTCTTCAAAAGTTGGTGAAGCACAGACCAACAGTACAAGTTCTCTTGAATCCACAAGAGTTGTATGAACTTCTTATCTTCTTTGAATCCACAAAGAAGATATGAACACTCTCTATACAATAAATCTCTGAAGGGTATAGATCTAGAATGTATACAAGCTTTGAAGGATGTAAAAAGTAAGTACAAAGTTTAACTCCTCAAGAGTTGGATAATATAAGTAAAACTCTTTGATTGCTCAATGATTTGCAAGTGTTAGCTCAAGATTTGTAGCTATAAATGATTAATAAAGTATTTTGATAGCTTAGTATTGAATGCTTGAAGTTGGAAGAGTTATTTTGCAAATGGGGGGTGGTTGTAGCTTTAAAGAAAAGCCCCAACGGACAAAATAACAACTAGGTTTTTCAAAATCAACTTCGCCCGGTCGAGTGCCTCGACCGTGTCCCTCGTTTGGATCATCACTAGACACCATCCGGCTGAGTCCTCGTCTGGACTATACCAAGCAGCCACTATAATGGATCCGGATGAGGAGGTCCGATCGAGTGCCTCGACCAGGTCCCTCGTCCAGATCACTGTTAATGCACTTGCTGCTTTTCCAATGTGATCCAAGACAATTTTTCAATAAGGATTTTGAACTAAAACTTTTGCCCATGTAGGATTAATTGTTCAAAATCTTTTTGAGACCCATTTCAAATCTATTGAGAGGCAAGGGCCAAAGGTAATTTGAAAGTAAAGTTTTGAAAGGTGTGACATCTTGAGCATAACACAAGACAAAGCTTAGGCATCTTACAAGAAATAACCGGTACCCCTTATGACACCACTTCTCCTTCCTTATGACTCCTTCGTTAAGTTCATCTTTATTCTTCATATGGTGAGAGCTTCACAGATGAACTCTTTACCGAACTCATCATTTGAATCTTGAGCAAGCTTATACTTTTCCAAACATTTCTTCATGTTTGATCATTGTTTGAATCTCCATAAGCTTGACTAATCCTTAAGCAAATTACTTTGGCAGCGCAAGATTAGTCAATAATTAAGATTTAGTTATCATCAAAATATAGGGTAAAGACCTTCAGGCTAACAATATATAATTTTTAGGGGCATTACTAGTATGCCACACATCGTGTGATATAAAAATAAATTGATTCTAGTTTATAAACGAGCATTCTATAATTTCATTTAGGGTCTACTTGACCGAAGTTTTAGACACTTAAAAGAGTTTCATGTGGGTTTAGAAGTTGAAACTAACATATTTGGCTTATTTTTTAAAAAGCTTGTAGGTAAAACTAAAGCGTTTTTGCTAATAGGTAAAAATTGGCTCTATTTGTCCTAAATATGAAACTACCCAATTATGAATAGTATTTCAGACAAATTACTAATTACCCAAATTAGTATACTAAAACAAATTACCCAATTATGAATAGTATTTCAGGCAAATTACTTAGCTAAGTAGATTATATTCCTCAAATTAGACTCTTTTATTATTTTTATACCTTAGTCATTCACCTATTACAAGTATTAATTCAATCAATTAAAATAATTAGATCAATTAAAATAACAACATCAAGCATAAACAATAAAAAAATAATTTTTTTTTATCTTACTTAGAATTTTTGTGTCATTGAAAAACGAAAAAAAATTTGTCTGCTTGACTCTTAAAAAAAAAACATATCTGCTTGGCAAACCAAAAAATTGTGGTAGGATAGTGTGTATAGGCGTTCTAGGAGGTTTTGGATGTTGTATGTGCATTCTAAACGATTAGATTTGGGGTTAAAAGGTTGGAGGCACTCTATATGCAGTGAGTGAGGAGTGTGGGAATTGAGGGGTTGGGTGTGCGCTAGTGAGAATGAAGAGTGATTTAAGGTAGAAGATCAATGGTTCTTTCTTTTTGGGAAATGTGGAGTAGCAGAAGGGGTTGGGGTTGTGTCATGGGTTTTTTTTTTTTACCAAAAAAGTAAAATATAGGTCCTTTTGAAGGGGTAGGGTTATAGGTAATAATTTGGTTCTTTTCTTTTTTAAGTATCAAAATACTTTTTGGACATTGTTAAATAATATTTTGTTAATGTGTCAATGGGTAAGAAAGAGTTTGGAATATTGTGAGAAACATATCTTTAACTCAAATGAAAAAGGAAAAGCAAGTCAACTAATTAGGGGTAAGAAAGAGTTTAGAATTGCTTTGGTGATGACTTGCTCATTTTTAGTAAAGTTGAAATGATCTCAATCAGAGGAATTGTTTATGCTCTTAAGCTCTTTCACAGGCTCTTTGGGTTGGAATACAATGCTGAGAAAAGTGAAGTTTTCTTTGGTGGAGGTAACCATGGCTTAGGAGATTGCATCAAGGATGATCTTGGGTTTAATGAAGGCACTCTCCCTGTTCAATATCTTGGTGTCCCCATGATCACTTGAAGGCTTAGGAAAAGTGATTGTCAAAGTCTCATTGATAAAATCTCCAACAGGATCAATCACTGGACTCATATCTGGCTTAGTTTCGCAGGTAGACTTCAGCTCTTTAAGTCTATTCTCAATCACTTCCATTTATTTTGGGCTAATTCTCTATTTATCCCAAAAGGGGTTCTCAACACAATTGAGCAAAAGTTCATGGCTTTTCTGTAGCGTGATAAATGTTCGAAAGTTGCTTGGTAGAGTATCTACATGTCGTTTCTCTCCTTACTTTCGTGCTCCTCAGCATGCTAGTAGCACATGTTTCTCAACAAAGCGCGATCTCATTGGTGCGTCCTTTTCACATTGTCATGCCCAGTCTCCAAACTTGGCTTTGACACCACTTTGTTAGAAAGCGGATAGTGCACAGATATGCATGGAATAAGAAACGTCAACATAGTATTTTTAACGTGATTCAGTTTTCTATCTATATCTACAATCTAAATAACTGAAAAATTCACTATTCAACAATAATACTTACATGCAGTAGATCTTTTGGAAGGGAAAAGATCCAAATCCTCCCTCACATACATGGCTTTATGAACGGAAAAACCTAAACCCTCAGTCACAGGACTTTATGTATGACTAAAATTTAAACCATCTCCATTCGTCTTTTTTCTAGCAAAAGAATGAAAAACTCTACACTCTAGGGGTGTGACTCTCATGGCAATGAATTATAAGTTAATTAGAAATTCCTATTTGTAGGAAGCTTATTGTAACTCGAATAGATTGGAATTTCTACGTCTATTTTTATTAAATTGAATTTTTATTTGTTTTCAACTTCTATTTGGACTTGGATTTGAGACAAAAACCCTACAAAAACTTAGGTGATGTCTTTATAGAAAAATAGTAAAATATATTTTGATTGATCAATTTTCGAGTTTGGAGAACACATTTTCTATGATGAACATCCCATGCTGGACATACATGTTTTTTCGTTTAATATCTTGACCTCTAATATGCAAATATAAATCCTTAAAATAGAGAGTGTCATCCATTCATGTCCTCCACAAAGCATAATTGTATTTTTTTTTTATTTTTTATTTTTGCAGAAATGAGGGGCAGCACCCTCCAAAAAATTTTATTAATTCAAAAAAAAAATTACAAGGAGTGGAGGGAAACATAGAACCTTATCTTTACAGGAAGACGGGAGACTTACCTGTCCTATCGTCCAACTACAAAGCGTAATTGTAGTTGTCGTCAAGTTTATCAATATAGTGGCAGAGTTAATTAATTACACAAGATAATTTGTTTTCCTATTTTTCAAAAGCTCGATATCCATTGTTAGGGTAGATAAACAATAGGGCGCGAGAAGATAACAACTAGTGCAAAATTTAAAACTTGAACAAATTGGCAAGACTTGTACAATAAGAGTTTGCAAATCATATTTAGCCACACACACATCATTTAGTATTTAGTTTTGTATCACTATCATTGACATATACAATATTTCAAAAAATTATTTCGACCTTGCTACTCATAAATATTCAAAATAAAAAACATGTAATTTAATCCCTTCTCTATTTTAATTAATGTCCCTTTATCATCTTTTGACAAATAACCACAATGATAAAAAGTAAACCACATTTTTTTTCTTTTCTTTCCTTGCTAATTCAGCAATGTGTGTATTTCATGAAAATGCAAATGTGCATAAAAAACCGAAAATTGGTATTTCAGATTATTTATTTAAGATATGATGTCAAAAAGCATGATGTTTTAATAGTGGTTTATTGGGAAGCTTTACCTAACCAATTTCCAATTACATCACTGATATATGTAAGAAAAAAATAAAAACAGAAGATAGAGTGAAACTAAGAATATTAAACATACAAAACATCTATGAAATGTCAAAGCAGTACATAACATACCTAAGAATTAGATCAATTAATTGACTTGTAATTGAACACAAATAAACTTGAATGAGCTAATGTTGAGTAGCTCAAGCCTATTTACAACCCTACCAACATCATTTTTTTTTTTAAAAGCAAAAGTATATGTCTGCCATTATTACTTGCTAGTACTAGTCTTACAATATTAGATTAGATAGGATTTAATCTTCTTATCACTGTCAAGTCCAAAACCTCTTGCTTTACAACTAAATCAAATCAAATCAAACCAAGCAATCGGTTATCTTTCTCTACACTAAGCGGTAGGATGCATAAGATAAAAACTTGTGAAGAGATATATATCATGAATTGAAACGTAATTATGTGGGGAAAAAGACAAAATGATATATAACTTAATATTAAGTGTGATGAACGTCTGCAAAATGTTGTAGAAATTTGATAATCCGATAGCTTGGCCAGATTACTTCTATATTTCCAGTCCCCTAACTGCGGAAAATAGAAGCTTATTACATATATTGTCAACTGTTTGACTATAAATCCACCGCGATGATCAACTCGATTCAAAAATAAAGATTGCTCCTTCTTAATTAGCGCTGCCGAGCGGATGGTGAGAGGCAAAAGTGCATTTGAAGCTCAAGAAACTCTGAAACAGAAAAATAAATTCTAATCAGCAACAAAAGCATGTATTATCAAGAGGTTCATGAGTCAATTTAAGAATGATATTCATCAGTAATTGTACATAATAAATCAAAGAAAGTATCCAGGCAGGGCAGATTTACTAAGGAGCCGACCCCACCGGAAATGTAAAATTTATAGGTATTATTAGCTAAAAAATTAAACCAGTTCTTGCTAAAAAAAATATTATTTATATAATCGTCAAATTATATGTCATACTCCTATTGAAAAAATGTATTGAATCTGCCTCCAAACTGCAGGCATCAGATTTAGCAGAAACATGTTGTTGCTATGCTATATATTGAAAAATTCTTATGGCACAGTAGTCATATAGTTTAAGATGAAAGGGCATACCATGAGAATTCAAGGGGCAATATCATGTATAAGGTTTGATGAGGCCTGTTCCGAACCATCAAAGATATTGGCAATTGCTCCAGATGTCTCGCTGGCTGATCAGCATTGAGATCTGTCCCCGGGTAGATACAATATGTCAGTTAACTATTTCTTTCATATCAAAATGAGAACAAGTTGATGGAGATGTGGAAAATCACGCCCCAGTGTTCATAATCTCATTCTCGCAGTCGAAACTAGTATATTATATGCATAAAAAATAATTAGTTAAGTCTCTTTTCTATGGATCCAAAATCGTTAACTCAACTTTTTTTTTATATCAACAACACCTACTCATAAACACACACCCAGAGGGCTTAGTTCCTGCACTGGCTAGGAACTGGCTCTAGTTCCTGCACCGACTGGTAATTGGTTCTCCATACCATTTTGTCACGCTCCAAATGACTTGCCTTACATAGCACTTAGTTCCTGCACCGACTAGTGATTTGTTCTAAATATAATTTTGTCACGCTCCGAACTCAGAATCTTAGGCCCCATGCGAGAAATGATTAACCTAAATTATTCCTATACCCACAACACTTACTTACAAATCATTCAATTACACAATCTCTCACCGATTTTATATTGATTCTATTGATTGTGTATTTAATTACTCGAAGAGCACGATCCTTGAATAAAAGAATGATAAAATATTAATCATACATTAAGGGGAAAACTAATGTACCTGATATACTACGTGGATTTGCTGCAAGAAAGGAAACAACTTAACAGGTGACTCAACTCAGAAATCCCTTGTTACTAGCGGGTCATAGTCATAAGCTTCACCAGCTTTCACGAATCTACCCTTTACACGCTTTCTGGTGTCAGCTCTGGCTTTACGAGAAGCATATCTGATCTGTTTACCAAACCTACAAATCACAAGCATGAAGCATTATGAGGATGTGAAATCCAATGAGAGAAACTTCAAAAACGTAAAGAATGTCATCAAATCTTCAAAAAGGCGCACAAAAACTTCAACTTGGAGATTTATAAGTAGTTTAGTAATGATTCTCTTGACAGTTGGGAGATTAAGGTTCAAATCTTATGGGAGTGATGGGTTAAAAAAAAAAAAAATCCCACTTGAACTTCTGATATACATAGATGTTAATATATATTTGCACTATATATGGTAGAGGCAAATGCTATGACATGCCAACTATATATGGGGTTCTTGACGGCTGAAGATTATGGTCGATTAGGGTTAAAATTTCTTGTCTAATCTAGACCATCAATTGCCACCTCTAACCCTCTATTTGTTTCACACTCAAGAATTCATTGGAGTAACTTTTTCAATACTTCCACTCTATTGAGTTTTTTTCTTTTAGAAAAAAAAGGAAGAAACAAGCTTTCCTAAAATCTCATAAATGGCTAATTTTTTAAGCTCAACATAATTTTTTTTATGTAGAGAATAATAAAAAAATATGAGATTTCGTCCTAAAATCAATTAATATTAGATAAAGTAGCTCCGAAACTTATACACTAGTTTTAAAAGTCCCGATTTATTTATGAAGGACAACTAAATTATCTAACATACCTGCGACCCTTATCAGAGGACATGGTAAACTTTTTACTGGGTTCAGGAGATAGATAGCAATGCATCATTCTTTCTCATCGCTTTATTAGTGACAACGCTTAAATTTTTTTATCTAATCTTAGACCAGCAGAGCGCATCTCTAACATTTATTTGTTTCACTCTTTAAAATTCAGTTCAGTGACCTTTTCCGCAGAAAACTCAGTTAGGTCTTTGATATATACTCATTATCTGAACTAGATTCTTGTGTTTTTAAAAATTTCTGGAGGACCTTGAACTTAACATTAGTAAGTTTATTTTACAGGGCAAAGCTTTGACTTTATTTATCAAATGTGTAAATTGCCTACAAAAGTGCTTGTAAATAAATGTGCACAATTGGAGGGAATAATATGCAAAAATTGTTGTGTAGACCAACCCATGTGGGTTGGTAATGTCTTTTGCTTTTACTTTTGCTTTTTGACCAAAAGAAAACAAAACAAAAAAGAGAAAAACAATAAACAAAAAAAAAAGTTGAAGACAGATCAGTCAAGTTGACTGATCTGTCATGTGGTGTGTGTGAGAGTGCAAAGAAAAAAACGAGAGAGAGAGATAGAAACAGAGAGAGAAAGAAGAAGAAGAGAGCATAAATTTCAGCTTGCGCAATCTTCATCAAATCGATGATCGGAGGGCCAATTGTGGTCCGATCAAGCTGAAATTTTGTGTGCACGTTCACAACTCGTGGGTCTTCAATCTGAACGGTGGAGATCAGATTTTGAGCTCTCTACGGCCCGTTTTTCTGACGTGAACAGTGACAATATTTTTGGTGATTTCTCTGCTACTTCTTGGTTTAATCTCTTTTGTTGATACAATGTTTGCAAGAATATGTTATTCTTGGTGAATGTATTGTGTATGCCTCTAGTTGTAGCTAGAGAAGACTCTCTTGTACCCATTATTTGTTGATAGTGGAAGTTTTTGGGTGGACTACGGTCCTGTGGTTTTTACTCTCCACGTTGGGGAGGTTTTTCACGTTAAAATCTTGGTGTTACTCTATTTTCTAGAATTTTTAGATTTGTGCATATTGTTGTTGGCTCTATTTGTTGCTTCCTAACAGTTTTATACAAGGTGGGAGGGTGTTATTTCCGCTGTGCATTTGTTGTTTGTGTTTTGATTTCGGGTTTCCTCCTAACAAAGTGGCCTCAGAGCTTGGTTGTTAAATTGTTGTCTTGTGTAAACAATGGAAGTTAATACAAGTAGAATGATATTTTTGAATGGTTTGAATTATGCCATGTGGAAAAGAAAAATGGAAGACTTGTTGTATGTGAAATATTATTATCTACCGGTGTTTACTACTGAAAAACATGAAAACAAAACTGATGAAGAATGTGAATTATTTCACAAACAAGTGTGTGGGTATATCAGGCAATGGGTAGATGATAATGTGATGAACCACATTAGTGAGGAGACACATGCACGCACATTATGGAACAAACTTGAAGAATTGTATGGATAAAAGTGTGGGAGCAACAAGTTGTTTTTGATAAAACAATTGATAAGTTTGAGATACCGAGATAAAACCCCTATAACTGATCATGTAAATGAATACATTGGGATTATAAATCAGTTAGCTGCCACTGGAATTAAATTGAATGATGAACTTAAGGGGTTATTACTTCTTGGTACTTTACCGGACTCATGGGAGACATTTAGAACGTCATTGTGTAACTCAACTCCAGATGGTGAAATCACTTTGAATCTAGCTAAAAGTAGACTTGCAAATGAAGAAGCTAGAAGAAAGTCACAAAATTCCTCTACAGAGTCAGATGCTTTGGTTACTGAATCTAGGGGGAGGATTAAGCAAAATAGTTTGGGAAATAGAGGAAGTAGTAGAAGCAAATTAAGAAGGAAGTACAGTAATGTCAAATGTCATCACTGTGGAAAAATAGGTCATATCAAGAGATTTTGCATAATATTGCAAAATAAAAATAAAAACAAAGATAATGATAAGAAGAAAGATGATGGTAGTGGTAAAGATCGAGTTGCTACCACTACACAAGAGTTTTTCATTGTATATGACAGTGATGTTATTAATCTTGCATGTCATGATACATGTTAGGTGATTGACAGTGGTGCTTCTATTCATGCTACGTCTCGAAAATACTTCTTTATGTCTTACACAGTTGGTGATTTTGGGGTTATGAAAATGGGTAATGATGGTGTTGCCAAGGTTGTCGGTACAGGAGATGTTTGTTTGGAGACCGAAAATGGCAATAAATTAATTCTTAAAGATGTGAAGCATGTTCCTGACATTAGATTGAATTTGATCTCTGTAGGTAGACTTGATGATGAAGGTTTTCTCAATACCTTCGGTAATGGTCAATGGAAACTTACAAGGGGCTCTATGGTTGTAGCTAGAGGTAAGAAATGCTCAACTTTGTATTTGATGAACTCAAAGGTTTCCAGGAGCATTGTCAATGCAGTGGAAAATGAAGATGCAACAGAGTTATGGCACAAGCGACTGGGTCACATGAGTGAGAAGGGAATTCAGTTTTATCCAAGAAGAAAATTTTATCGAGACTAACAGATCCACATATGAGAAAATGTGATCATTGCTTTGCAAGAAAACAGAACAGGGTTTCTTTCTAGAGTCATCCACCTTCGAGGAAGGAAAATGTACTTGACTTGGTGCATTCAGATGTGTGTGGTCCGATGAAAATTAAAACACTTGGTGGTTCCCTTTACTTTGTGACATTTATTGATGACCATTCCAGGAAGACTTGGGCTTATACCTTGAAGTCTAAAAATCAAGTGTTGGATGTATTCAAATAGTTTCAGGCATCTGTTGAAAGAGAAATAGGAAGAAAGTTAAAATGCATCCGTGCAGATAATAGAGGTGAATATTGTGGTCCATTTGACAAGTATTGCAAAGAGCAAGGTATCAGGCATCAAAAGACACCGCCAAAGACACCACAGTTGAATGGTGTTGCTGAGCGAATGAATAGAACTTTGATTGAAAAGGTAAGATGTTTACTTTCACATGCAAATCTACCACATTCATTCTGGGGTGAGACTTTGAATACAATTGTTCATTTGTTGAATCTCTCACCATGTATTCCAATAAAGCTTGATGTTCCTAATCGAGTTTGGACAGGGAAAAATATTTCTTATGATCATTTGCGAGTCTTTGGATATCAGGCGTTTGTACATATTCCAAATGATGAAAGGTCCAAACTTGATGTGAAGACACGACAATGTATATTTATTGGTTATGGCCTTGATGAATTTGGTTACAGGCTATATGATCCAGTTGAGAAGAAAATTGTCAGAAGCAGAGATGTTGTATTTGTGGAGGATCAAACAATTCAAGATATTGGTAAAGCAGAGAAATAGTTACCCCCACAGTCAAATGAATTGGTTGATCTTGATATAATGCCTTCAACGCCACCAGTAACAGAGCAGGTTGAAGATACTGATCAAGGTAATTTCTCAGATGTTGATCATGCAGAAATCCTACACAGGTTGAGGTAGGTGATGATGATAGTCAGCCTAAGATTCCACCAACAGTTTCACTCAGGAGGTCCGTTAGAGACAAACAACCTTCCATGAGATACTCTTCTAATGAGTATGTTTTATTGACAGATGGAGGTGAGCCTGAAAGCTTTGAAAAAACTGTGGATGATAAACATGAAAATGAGTGGATGGAAGCTATGCAAGATGAAATGAAATCTTTGCATGAAAATTGCACATTTGAGTTGGTGAAGTTGCCTAAAGGCAAAAGAGCTTTGAAAAATAAATGGGTTTATAGGATAAAGCAACAAGAAAATACTTCACAGCCACGATACAAAGCAAGACTGGTTGTAAATGGGTTCAGTCAAAGAAAGGGTATTGACTTTGATGAGATTTTCTCTCCAGTTGTGAAGATGTCATCCATTCGAGTTATTATGGGTTTGGCTGCTAGTTTTGATCTAGAGATTGAGCAGATGGATGTGAAAACTGCTTTTCTTCACGGTGATTTGGAGGAAGAAATTTATATGGAGCAACCGGAGAGGTTCAAAGAAAAAGAAAAAGAGGATCATGTTTGTAAATTGAAGAAAAGTCTTTATGGCTTGAAACAAGCACCTCGACAATGGTATAAAAAGTTTGAATCTGTTATGGGGGAGCAAGGCTACATGAAAACTTCTTCAGACCATTGTGTTTTTACTCAAAAATTCTCTGATGATGATTTTATTATCTTGTTGCTATACGTTGATGATATGTTGATTATTGGCAGGAATTTTTCAAGAATTGATAGGTTGAAGAAACAGTTGAATAAGTCTTTTGCTACGAAAGACTTGGGACCGGCAAAACAGATTCTTGACATGACCATCAATCGAGACAGAAATGGTAAAAATGTGTATCTGTCGCAGGAGAAGTACATCGAGAAAGTACTTCAAAAGTTTAACATGGATAAAGCTAAAGTGGTTAGCTTTCCTCTTGCTACTCACTTTAAGCTAAATGCTCAACAATGTCCTTCTACAGATGAAGAAAAGAAAGATATGCAGAATGTTCCATATTCTTCAGTAGTGGGAAGTTTGATATATGCTATGGTGTATACACGACCAGACATAGCATATGCAGTTGGTACCAATTTCTCTCAAATCCTGGGAGAGGACATTGGAATGCAGTGAAGTGGATTATGAGATATTCTTCGAGGCACATCCAAATTGAGACTTTGCTTTGGATGTGAGAAGCCTATCCTTGTGGGTTACACAGATGCTGATATGGCTGGAGATGTTGATACTCGTAAGTCTACTTCGGGTTATTTGATTACCTTTGCAGGGGGAGCTGTGGCATAGCAATCGAGATTGCAAAAGTGTGTTGCCCTTTCCACTACTGAAGCGGAGTTCATTGCAGCAACTAAAGCATGCAAGGAATTGCTATGGATGAAAAAGTTTATGGAAGAACTTGGGTTTGAGCAAAATGAATATGTCTTGTATTGCGACAATCAGAGTACAATACATCTTGGTAAGAATTCTTCATTTCATTCAAGATCGAAAAATATTGATGTGAGGTACCATTAGATCAGGGATGTTATGAATTCAAAGTTGTTGAAACTTGAAAAAGTTCACACAAATGACAATGACTCCGATATGTTGACGAAGGCGTTACCAAGAGAGAAGCTTGAGATATGTCATTTGGTTGCCGAGTTGATTGACCTACCCACATAAGTTGGTGGGGGAGTTTGTTGTGTAGACCAACCCATGTGGGTTGGTAATGTTTTTTGCTTTTGCTTTTGCTTTTTGACCAAAAGAAAACAAAACAAAAAAGAGAAAAACAATAAACAAAAAAAAAAGGTGAAGACAGATCAGTCAAGTTGATTGATCTGTCATGTGGTGTGTGTGAGAGTGAAAAGAAAAAATGAGAGAGAGAGAGATAGAAACAGAGAGAGAAAGAAGAAGAAGAGAGCATAAATTTCAGCTTGCGCAATCTTCATCAAATCAATGATCGGAGGGCAATTTGTAGTCCGATCGAGCTGAAATTTTGTGTGCACGTTCATAACTTGTGGGTCTTCAATCTGAACGGTGGAGATCAGATTTGGAGCTCTCTACAGGCCATTTTTCTGATGTGAACAGTGACAATATTTTTAGTGATTTCTCTCCTACTTCTTGGTTTAATCTCTTTTGTTGATACAATGTTTGCAAGAATATGTTATTCTTGGTGAATATATTATGTATGCCTCTAGTTGTAGCTAGAGAAGACTCTCTTGTACCCATTATTTGTTGATAGTGGAAGTTTTTGGGTGGACTACGGTCCCGTAGTTTTTACTCTCCACGTTGGGGAGGTTTTTCACGTTAAAATCTTGGTGTTGCTCTATTTTTTGGAATTTTCAGATTTGTGCATATTGTTGTTGGCTCTATTTGTTGCTTCCTAACCGGTTTATACAAGGTGGGAGGGTGTTATTTCCGCTGTGCATTTGTTGTTTGTGCTTTAATTTCAGATTTTCTCCCAACAAAAATCAAGACATAAAAGCTAAAATTAAAACGAGTAAGAGAAGACACAAACTAATACTGAAATGACAAATCAAATAAAATTTGTGATCGAATAAATTCAAACAATATGAGATGTACAATCAAATAAGAGTGAAACATGTACAAACAAGTAAAATAAAATCGAAGCAGTATGAAATATACAAGTGAGAATATAATTAAAATAGAAAAAACACAAAACAATACCGATGTAAACATATATGTATGTGTGTGTGTACATATGTATATATATCCCAACGCTAGGCTTGAAATGTCCTCTAAAAATACTCCGAATTTTTAAAAGATTCTTTTACCTTTAGTTCTTTTTTAGATTTTTAGTAGGTATGAAGTAGAGGGTATCACATGAGGCTGAGGGAAAAATATGAGGTACTCTACTTTTGAATGTAAACGGAAAAAAAGATGCAACTCCAGTTCTTTCGGAATCAGTAGTCATACAAATTTATTTTTTTACGAATATTCTATGGGAATGGAAAGCGGGTTGGTTCGGGTGGAGAAAAAAATTGTATTAACAGAAAAAAATTACATGTGTCGAATGGATTAGAGAAGAGTAGAGTCTCCCAAGATTTTTAAAAACATGCTTGTTTTAATTAGAATAATGAATATAAGTCAAGGGCCTAAACGACTTTTCCTTACCCTTTTTCTTACCATCGTGATTAATAGTCCCAGTCCATCATCTCCAATATTTCCACTCTATTAACTTTTTTTCCAAAAAGAGGGAAGAAAAGAAGTGAATAAAATTTCGTAAATGGCTAAACCTTTAAGCTTAACAGAAATTATTTTCTATGTAGCAAGAATAAGAGCCACTTACGTTCTTGTTTTCTTCTTTTCATTGTATCTCATCTTAGCTTTGTCCCTTGCCTGAGGACTACTAGTTTCCAAGTTTGCATCCCATGGTGAATCACCCGCAAGAAACATTGGTGATAATCCACAATCTTGATAATCTGCAACACTACTTTCTCCAGTGATGTTGGACAGTGATAGAGAAAAACTTGAAGGAACTTGTGCTGATGGAAACCCGAGACCGATGCTTTTGTTGCAGCTGGGATTCATAAGCAAGCAATTTGCACTGGTGCTTATTGTCTGCATCAAATTAGTTGATCCTGTGACTTGCGACGCTTGGAAACCCATGCAGTCTTGCTGCCCTGAAGACGATGCCTGACAAAATACAAACAGTTCACGGTTAGAAAGAGAGACGATAAAGGCCGAAATCGTGATTCAAATTTGAATTCTACGAATACAATATGTCACAATATGTCGATAGTCAACCATTTTACCCAACTTTAGGGTGTAACAGTTTACACCTTCGTTGAATACACTACATTTATCTTAGAGTCTACATAAAGATTAAGGTCAACAAGCATATATCATCTTGAAAATGAATTGATTATTCATAAGCTTAGAAAAAATAAAAATAAAAAAGTGGTATGGTTCTAAAATTTGTAGAAGTTAAACTCAAAATTTGAAAAATAAATATATATATTGAAGATAATAACTAAGCATTATAATTCCTTTTAAATAATTTAAGTTGATATATGAGGTGGTCAATTAATATGGTCCAAAGCCCCTTTAACAAAAAGTCCTGGGTCTTGATCTTATATTCAAATATTGTTCTTACACATTTAAAAAATAATATGACCTTTTACACATGAAG
This sequence comes from Ehretia macrophylla, assembly GCA_037974665.1. Taxonomy (NCBI): domain Eukaryota; kingdom Viridiplantae; phylum Streptophyta; class Magnoliopsida; order Boraginales; family Ehretiaceae; genus Ehretia; species Ehretia macrophylla. The sequence goes on from CM075768.1 coordinate 13,939,827, forward strand.
GGATGTGTTAAATGCAATAAATAAATATAAAAAATTCATCTCTAACAAATTAAAATTTTAAATTAAGTGATCAGTTTATAAAATAAGTTAATTGGCATTTATTATGAGTCTACGACATTTCTTGCAAATGATTTCAAAAAATTAGTGCAAGTGAAACTCAAAATTTGAAAAATTAGTACATATATTCAAGACAATAAATACCAGTTTAAGCTGTAAAATAAGATAGTCTATTAATACGATATCAAAGCTCCTTCAACAGAAGCTCTTGGATCATGGGTTCAAATCTTGTCGTTGTAAAAAAATAATTTCACGTGTAAGATGCAATTCTGTCTACAAATGAAGAGATGTGGTGGATACTATCTACCAACTTAAATTTATATATGAAGTGGTCAACTTATAATATAAGCTAATTGTCATTTCTGGTGATCAATTTATACTATCAGTTAATGGTAATTTGTTATGGAGTCTTAAGACATTTCATGCAAACAATTTAGAAAAACAGATAAAACATTAGACAAACAAGCAAAGTCTATAAGAAATCTTGTGTCTTAATTAATTAGAGCACCTCGATAGTATTTTCAACATGACTGTTTGATTCAGTGACTGACAAGTTCTTCTCCATTACTAGGCAATCAATTAGTGCTCCTCCATTTCCACTTTCGCATCTGGGTTGACCAGCTGCTTGTGGACTGCCAAAAATCTCAAAGCTCAATGCAACATCAGCCATGTCAACTCCTTGGCAGAGATCATCACCTTCATTAAATCCCAGGTCCTTCATGTTGGGACAACTGCGCTGCAGTTGAAATAAAATAAGGTTATAACTAATCAGCAAAAATACAACAAATATACATACATGACTTGTACTTAATTAATTCGAATTATATATATATTTTTAAGTGGAGTTATATTTCTCGAGGTTTGGATTCTAATATGAATTAGAAGGGCTTATGAATAATATAAATTTCCCACGAGTGTACTTGTCCGTTGAACCTTTTCAGTTCACTTTTCATAAACAATTTTTTTTTTTTTGGTTAAAAGAGTAAAAATAAAATAAAAAAGTTCGATTGGCAAAAACAATTCAAAATTTGATTATCTGACGCCAAGTCAAGAAATTACTTTTCTAAAATTTCAGAAATATGTTTTTTGTATTCTACTTTGTTTTTCTCTTTTATGGAGTGAAATATAATTAATTTACAAGAAACAACATTTCTTCACTTTTATAAATTGTTTTAATCGGATTTGGTTATTTTTAATCTTAATCATTTATTTCAAAATTTATTTTTGACATTTTTTTCTAAATTTATTTGTTTAGTAATTCAGATCTCATAGTTGAGATTTTAAATGATCAAATATGATAGCTTATAACATACCTCCTTTGGAAAATGAGAGCAATACACCTATATATAAATGATTAATTTCATGTACTATATACACCAATGTAGGAAAGATTTTTCCTGCCATCACCTAGAGTCATCTTAACAAGTAAAAAACAATCCAATATCATGATAGATTTAACTTCCAACATTTGTTAGAAAAATTAGATGTGCTATGAGAAAAGAAAAATGCAATGAAAATTCTTAAAAACGTACAAATGAATGTCCAACTATGACTCTCATGTTAAAGAGGCGGACGTCTGTCTGACGTTTTTATAGAGTACTTTCTCAAAACTCAATAAAAATGTAAGAGAATACCTTGGCATGGCTTGACCCCTCAGATAAGAGAGGCACTTGATCTCTATTATAAGGAGTTATGTAATTAGAATTTGGTGGTATTATTGGTGGTGGATTGACCCATGGTTCATACTTGAGACATGATGCTAATTCATTTAGTCTATTGGCAACCAACCCAACTGAATTACCCTCATTTCCTCCAGATGACTCCAAGCATGAAGTTGAGCAATTTTGATTTGAAGTCATTGAAGTACGCCATGGCGGCGACATAGCAATAGTGGTTGGAAGAGGTACATCAATAAGTGAAGACCACAACCTTGAGAACTCAGCCATGGAAGGACATCCACTGTAAGAATCCAATCTTTGTCGAAGATGGCCTGATCCGGAACAGCCATTTCCAGTCCAATCACAACCTTGACACATAGATAGTTTCTCGTCGATGCATCGAATGATGGCAGGTTGTGAATTGCATTTGTCGCAAATGAGTGATCGACAATGCCTGCGTGATAAGGAATTTGCAGCATGCACGCAACTATCACATTGCAAGCAAAGTTTTGCTGAATCCGATTTGCAGTATACCACTGCCCTCACCACTCCACAAAACTCGCATAAGGGTTCCATATAATCGACCTCGAACCTTGTTATTGTTTTTTAGTGAAAGTTATTTAGAAAATGAGATAAAAAAAAAGAAGAAGATTATTTTCCCTCCTTTTCTCTTTTTCAGTTTTCGATTTTTGTACTTTTTTTTCTCGGTTTCTACTTGAACTCTTTGATTGTATAAATTTGAACCAGTGGCATTGATTCGGTTTCTTTAGCTTGAATAGTGCTGAAACCCTCTGATCCTACAAGTCCTGCCCATTTACAAGGTTCATGTCAGTTTGCAAAAGCAATAAATAAATAAAAAAATCACCACTCTTCAACAACATCTAAATGAAGGATTTAGATCACATTATAATGTTTTCGATGCATATAAGTCTCACCTATTCTTTCATAGCAGGACTGAAGAATATTTATATATCATTATAACTTAATAAGAAAGATCCACGAACGATGAACGAGAAAGTGATTACTTACCAATTAACTAGTATCCTATAAAAAGTGTCAAACCCCGCCACCTTTTATTTACAAACTAATAGCAAAAGAAAAGACTCTTTAACCAACATTCACAAACTTATATATAACCCATTGATGAAAGCAGCAAGCAATGTTGATTCACAGAAGAAGTGAATTTCTTGCGATGAAAGGCATATGAGTAGCAGAGATGACACTTTGAGAGCACGTTTTATTTTGAGGGCACGTTTTATTTCTTTTTTTTTTTGTTTTTTTTTTGGGTCCGATTTTTTGTGGTTTACGTGACACTAGAAAAGTTTCAATTGACATGTGACTTTGTTGCCCATATTTATTCACGTTTTCTTGAGGCACTGGGTGTGTGACACGTGGCGAATTTACAGCTTTGAAATTTGAATTAGTTGCTGATATGTAACGCTAGGAGAGATCTAGATTCGAAACCACCATGCGACTCGCTCTCAAATACCAGCGATGGCAATGACGGTAAATAACTGGGAAAATGAAGGTGGGTTTGTGGAAGATTTTAGTCACAAACCAACTGCCACGTCATCCGAGAAATATGCACTGAGATCGAAGTAGGTTGTTTCTCAGCCTCAGATCACAGAGGACACGTGGCGGTTCTGGCTAATTAGTTTCTGATATTTTTTGAGGTCAACAAGGTCCTTACATGGCAATACTGTTTGTTGACTCGGCGCCTGGTTTTGGACATGAATCCACCCAACTCTAAGCTATTTCATTATATTGGTAAGTGTATAAAATGTAGGACGAAAAATGTTTTAGGGTGCAATTGAAATGTTTCTTCAATATGGAGGCAAAACTTTTAATTTCCCTTCGTGTTTCTCATTTTATAACATCTCATCGGCACATGACAACAAGCACACGAAAATTAGGAGCGGAGTTAGAAATTTAACGTAGAGTAGATCAAGATTTAATTAAGAAAAATAAGTACGTTTAATGACAAGTTACTATTTAGCAAATAAAACGTAAGATTATGTAAACTAAATTTAGCAAAAATAATATAAGATTATTTACGCTAAAGTTTACTAATTTAATTAATGAAATTGGACTTGCCTTCCTTCAAGAAATAGAATTCATTAATTTGTCATATAACAAGAATATCTTTAGCAAAAAAACAAAAACACACAAAAAGTACCTAGTCAAATAAATAAAAAATCATTATTAAAATTTATCCACTCAAATTACCTATCTATTATAAAAAAATTGTCCATTAAAATATATCTAAAAATTGTATACTAGACAAAAAATAAGATAAGTATTTACCCGATTACGAATAGTATTAGATTATTAGTCATTCCAAATTCAATTCCTACACATTAAAGGTATTCATAAAGTCCTTTACAAAATTAAACCTCTATTAGGCATTGAGTTATAAATGTTAGACATCCATAAAGCTATTACTTATTTTTGTCCTTTTAAATTACCATCCACTAAATACCACCTAAATAAAAAACATGCACAAAAAAAAAAAGAATTGCACACTAAAAAAATTACCCAATTACAAATAATATTTCAAACAAATTACTTACCTAAGTAGACTATATTCCTCAAATCAGACTCTTTATTGTTGTTATGTCTCATTCATTCATCCACTATAAATATTAATTCAATCAATTAAAAATAATTACATCAATTAAAACAACAACATCAAGCAAAAACAACTAAAAAAATTATCTTACTCAGAATTTGTGCGTCGAAAAAAAAATTGTGTACTTGACCAAAAACAAATAAAAAAAAAAAAAAAAATATATATATATATATATATATATTGACAAACCAAAATTAAGACAGGCTAGTGTGTACAGGCATTCTGGGGGGTTTTAGAAGTTGCGTGTGTGCTGTAAATGATTGGACTTGGGGTTAAGGGGTTGGACGCGATCTATGTGCAGGTGAGTGAGAAGTGTGAGAATGAAGGGGTTAGGTGTGTGCACTGGTGAAAGTGAAGAATGTTTTAAGGTAGAAGACGAATGGTTCCTTTTTGTTTCAGGGATATGGACTAGCAAAGAGGGTTGAGGGTGTGTCGTGGGGTTTTCCTTTTCTTTATCAAAATGATAAAATATAGGTTCTTTTGAGAGAGTAGGGTTATAGGTAATAATTTGGTTTTTTTTTCTTTTTCAAGTATCAAATTAAATACTTTTATGATATTTTTAAATAACTTTTGTTAACGTGTCAATGGGTAAGGAAGAGTTTTGAATATTGTGAAAAAATTATCTTTAACTTAAATGAAAAGGGCAAAACAAGTCAATTAATTAGGGAGGCTTGTTAATTGTTTTTTGAAAAAATAATACATATATGATTTTTTAAAAAGGTTTGGGAGGCCACGATCCTCGCTGGCCCCTTCCCTCTGCCCCTGATGAAAATTGTTCCGCTAGACAATTTTTGGTCAGGATTGAAAGAATGAGATTTGGTTCCTTTACAATTTCATTGTCTATAATCTCAAGCAATATTCATCTCGATTAATGCCACGCGCCACAAAAAATCATCTATGGGGTACATTAATCTTACTAAATTTGTATTTCAACTATAGTAAAAAAGTATTAAATACCAAAATCTAAATTATATATAAATCTTAAAATATTTAGCAAAACAATGGAAGTGACATGATTCTTAAAACAAAGAACAGAAGACATAGGATTTTGCTTCTAAAAAAAAAGAAGCTTAATTGGCTCCATGCTTCAACAACCAATCACATGGGACTAACCAGTCAACTGATGAGATGCAAGGTTAAGGAAGAAGTATTTTTGAAGTGCCTAAACGTTTTGCCTTCAAAAAATTGAATTTCAGGTGAAAATTTGCAAATTTAACAATTTGGCACTATTTGGAACTATTTATCCGGAAAACTCACCCAAACGAGTGACTCGACCATATATTGCTGATTTGAAAAACTAGTCATTATTTAAATATTGCAATGGTTTCTATTAATTCCAAACCAACTCATTTAATCAAACAACTCTTCCAAAACTCTTCCAACATGTTTCTAACATCTTTAAGCTTCAAATTTTATATTTTTATCAAATCAAATCAAGCTTGAGCTTAAATTTGCAAATCTATTGAGCATTCAAGAGATTTCAATTATATTATCTACTCATTGAGGAGTTTTGATTGTTATTCATTATGCTATCATTTAAACACTCAGATATTTGTATTTTATACACTCTTGGGGCTCTAAAATAGGATTGAGAGAATCCTTGTAAAGAGAAGAGTGTGGGAATCCTTTGTGGACTCAATGGAAGAGGGATAATAGGTTCTTAGCTTCATCTACATTTGAAGAAGTTTATATTTCTCTTGTAGACTCAAGAGAGGATTATAGTAAGTTGATTTGTGCCTCACCAACATTTGAAGAAGTAACTACTAGTGGAGTTTGTGCAAATCCTAAAGGGAGGAAGACCTTAGGTAGTAGACTAGGCATTCGGGAGTTCGAACCACTTGAAAATATCTAGTTTGATTTCTCATTCCTTGCTCTATTTACGTTCATTTTCATATATATTATTTAGAGTAATAATCTTGCTCTTGTGTATGATTTTATTTATCATAATATCTCTTATCAAGTAGTCCACACAAGATGTTTGCTAAATTGTCTCAAAGAAGTTTTTGTGGATTGTAGTAAAATTTTAAATAGCAATACTTTGCTATAATCTTAATTTACTCCCCTCTTAAGATTATTTGCCACGAATAACATCGCATTAAATACTATAGATCTCAGTAATCTTATAGTGTTTGTATGAATCCACTAATTATATTATTATGTTGGAAATTATATACATGGGTTTTTGACTTGGTCATTCAACCATCACAATAACAAAATTTTGTTCATTAATAACAAGCATATTTAAATTAATATATTTATCCAAGAAAATAGAAGAAGGATAGACCAGATCAATATGGTAGGACATTTATATTTGAGATGTGTTAAGGAGGCATGACTTACAAAAAATGTCACTACATAAATGAAAATGTAAAGAGAGTCATATGAGGATAGACAATGTGAAATTCCTATATCTAAAGGTTCAAGATCATTAAACACTTCAAATTTTCAACTTTTAGTTTTGGGAAATTCTATAATCTGGGGTGCGGGGTGTGGAGACAAAGAAGATAGCGACATGTGGCAGTGTGGCCCGCGTGCATTAATGGTGTAAGAAGACAAAAAAAGGAGTAAATGTCTATTATACCCATGCACATGTGGCAGTGGGACTAGACATCATTTAATGCGTTCAAATTGAGTAAAATGTTGACCAGCGACGATATGTCTATTATGTCCTCATGTTTGTTGACGAAATGACAATTATGTCCTCATAGAGGATATTTTAAATATTGCAAGTAAAGACAAAATAGTAGCAAATGACAAAAAGGAATATAAATGAATAATGACAAAATAATGGACGAATGATGAAAAAAGACATAGATGAGTAATGACAAAATAACTAGGAAATGACAGAACATAGACAAGTAATTAAATATAAGCTATTTGGATAAATTAGAGTCAAAGAACATATTACATTGAACAATTAAAAGTTGTATTTTGTATCACATATATGATACTTTATATTTTTTTTCCTAATCACTCACTCAATTGATGTTATTGTAAAAGTATTAGTAACTAATTAATCTAATTTGTATTATTAATAGCATATTCATGAAAACAAATTAAATGGTGAGAAAATTGCGACAAACATTTTACTTGTAAAGTATCATATGTGTTCAATGGCCAGAAAATCACCTTATACAATCTCTTAAATTTGGTTGTCATTGAAAATTATAAAACCCTGAATTCATGTAATGATTATGGTATTCATGATTCGATCATATTAGATTTTATGACCTAACAAAATGATGGGTCTCCTATGTTGTAGTATCTCACAGTTTAATGTACTAGTTACACGTAGAAAAATTTGAACTTTCAAATTAAATATTTGAGATGCCCCTTAAATTACAACATAATTTAAGTAAGTTAATTATTGAATGAAGCTTAATAATAATTTTAATTGCAGTTATTGGAACTAATTTTATCTTAAGTAGTATAATATAGTATCGTAAGCAACTACAATTATTTGATGAAACCAAGTTGTCTAAATTTATTTATAACTAAAATGACTACATGTATACTATAGTATGTTCGGACATTCTTATTATGAATGCTATACCTTAACGGAAAAAATATATGGTATAACTATGCAACTGTATTGAAATTGAATTTTATGGTAGTAATGTTAGCACATCATAAATTATTTTCATAATCCATGATTATTAGAGATATTTACTCTCTATGGTTTGATAGTTAAAAAATAAATGATGTTTAAATATCAATATATATAAAAAAAAGCACCACTTAAAACAAGTAGAAAGAAACGTAAGACATGGTAGAAAGATAATAAAATTAAACAAAATTAATAAAATTGAATAGTATCTCCAAATAACGAAAGTAGGTATCTATGAATATGAATGTAGATTTCTCATTGATATATACAAATAAATAACCTTGCAACAATGGATCGAGTATGACTATTTGATCCATGGGCGTAGAGTTTTAGGTCCAAGTTTAATTTTGTTTAGATGCACGCTCCTATTCTATATTAAAAATTCCATATAGCATAAAGTTATAATAAGAAAATTTAACTTAGAATTATATACTATTTTATTTCATTTCAAATTTTCACTACATTTTCAACAATTCTTTTTTTTTTCTTTTTTATCGGACGATTTCCAATAGCTCATATACTTTCTTTTGGATTTAAATTATCTTCGAAAGATAAATTGAATATTCAAGTACAAGCTAATATGATATTTTAAGAATGGTAAAATGTTGTATTAGTCCCCATGGTTTCACTAAAAGTCAGTTTAGTCCCCATTATTTCAAAACGCTAAAAAAGGTCCCCAATATTTCAGAAAAAATCTATTTTAGTCCTTACCGTTAAAAACCTATTAGCAAATCAATAAAATGACTAAATTACCCTTACTTAAATAAAAAATGACTAAATTATCCTAACTATCTTATTATTCTTCCAACCCACCAAATCACCCAACCCCTTCTTCTTCCTCTTCAACTACCACCGTCCACCCATTTCTACTGGTAACCCCACCTTCACCTCGTGAACCCCACCCCTACCCTACCCCGTGAACCCAGCCCCTTATCCCACATCGTGAACCCCTTGTGCACCCCAACCTCAAACCCCACGAACCCTTGCGCACCCCAATCCTCCACCCCCGTGAACCAAACAAACCACTATGTGAGTACTACCCTTACCCCGCGAACCAAGCCCTTTACCTACCCCGTGAACCCCAACGAACCCTACCCTATGAACCCCTACAAACCCCACCCTGCGAACCCCTACAAATCCCATCCCCCATCCCCGCAAACCTCTACCCACTCCAAACCCAACCCACGCAAACCTCTGCTCACCCCAAACCTTACCCCTATGAACCCTTAGGCACCCAACCCCGTACACTCGCGACCTCTGTGCACTCAACCCCGCATCCCCGTGAGCTACTATTTTTTTTGGGTCAAATCAATCATTGTATGCATTCTTGTGTATTTTTTTTTTGTGTTTCTATGAGTTTTGTGCATGTTTGTATGAGTGTTTTTGGATTTTTGTATTTTTTGTGTTAGTGTGAGTAATTGTGTGTGTTTTTTCGATGTGTTAGTGTGTGTGATACTGTGTATTTTTTCGATGTGATTGTGTGTGGTTTTAGGTGTATTTGTGTGAGATTGTATGTTTTTGTATGAATTTCCAATCTTATCCTTGAAATACTGTTCATATCTTTTAAAATTAACCAAAGTGTTAATGGTACGGACTAATTTGAACCCTATTGCAAACATTGAGGACCTTCTTGAGTATTTTGAAACAATAGAATAGGGACTAATGCTACATTTTACCTTTTTTTTTTGCCAAAGGCAAGCGGATTGTATGTATTAGATCTCCAAAAACATTTTACAAAAGTAATCTATCAAATCGTATTCTCATCTATATTCCAAGTCCTACAAATGGCTTGGTTCAAAAGTGAGAAAAAAATAATTCTGACCCTTTTAAGGATTATTATATGGACATATTATCATTTATCACCACATTTTCATTACTCATTTAGTACGTTCTATGTATATGCTTATTTGACATACCAAAAGAAGATATTTTAACATGCCAACTAAGTGTACATACACATAAGAAAATGATCATTGAGCGATAAAAATGAAATAGTATCTAATAAGGCTAAAAAAGTAATGTTAGCCTAAAGGCTTTAAATCCTATATTTTGATGATAACTAAATCTTGATTATGAAATTGATCTATTGACTAATCATATCTTGTAATGAGTTTATTGTTTGAGAATTAGTCAAAGCTTGAAGGATATTCAACATATTAAGTAAGCTCATAAGGATTGGAGTAATGCTCATGGAAAGTAATTATCAAGCAAAAGGCATCCTCCAGAGAGATGATCAAAGCACTTTGTGAATATCAATGTTATACAAGCTCAAGAGCAAGTTCATGAAGAATGATGTTGATCAAGCTCAAATGATCTAATCATGAAGATAAAATGAAGAGCTCAACATGATCAAGCTCAAGTGTCTTTTTTGTCAAGATCTTTACAAGCTCAAGTTGTAAAGATTCAAGTGAAGATCTTTGTAGACGAAGTGGTGTTATAAGGATGGAGATGTGGTGATATAAGGGGTAGCGGCTTAAAAATGTCATTTCCCTTAGGTATGCATTTTTAGGGTTCAAGCTCTTGGTAATCTTTCAAAAATATTTTTTAAATCTTTCCTCAAGAGTTTTGAAAAGATTTTAAAAGGTTAATTGGGTTGCATCATCTTTTGAAGAAGTGCACTTAAAAGGTCCAACAAAAGATTGAATTTTTGGATGAAAATGTATTTTAAACTCTTGATTACAAAAATCGGTTATAATCTTTTGTCAAGAGTTTGGAAAATGTTTTGAAGTGTTAAAAAGGTTGGAAACACTTTAGAAGAAGTGTTTTTGAAGTGCCTAAGTGTTTCCCCTTCGAAAAATTGATTTTCGGGCATAATATCACAAAGCTAAAAAATGGCACTATTCATCCAGTCGAATGGTGGAGCAGGGGTCTTCCGCCCAAGACCTCTCCACCGGACGAGGGTCTCTCAATTGGTCGACCGGTGGAGCAAGGGTCGACCGGTCGGGCCAAAATGCTGGTTTGAAAAATAGCCGGTAAAGAGTCGTTGTAATATTTTCTTTAAATACAAATCCAACCCATTTCATCAAACAACTCTTCCAACAACTTCCAAACATCATATATTGATTATAAGTTTCAAATTTCATATTTTTCAATCAATATACACCAAGCTTGAGCTATAACTTGCAAATCGATTGATCATTCAAATATTTCAATTGTATTATCTACTCATTAAAGAGTTTGGATTATTCTTCATTGTACTATCATTCAAATACTCAAATCTTTGTATTGTATACACTCTTGGGCTCTAGTTTAGGATTGAGAGAATCCTTGTAAAGAGAAGAGTGTGGAAAAATCCTTTGTGGACTCAAAGGAAGATGTATAGTAGGTTGAAGCTTCACCTATATTTGAAGAAGTTTGGTTGATCTTTTGTGGGTTCAAGAGATTGTTGTATTTGCTCTTGTGGATTCAAGAGTGAACTTGTAAGTTGGTTTGTGCTTCACCAACATTTGAAGAAACATTGATTTAGTGGAGTTTAGGAAATCCTAAGGAGGAAGACCTTAGGTGGTAGACTAGGCCTTCGGGAGTGCGAACCACTTGAAAATACCGAGTTTGATTTCTCTCTCCCTACTCTATTTACATTCAATGTCATATATATTGTTTAAAGTAGTTATCTTGATTTTGTGTGTGATTATTATTCATCATATTAACTTTTATCTAGTTATTCACACAAGGTGTTTGATAAATTATCTCAAAGAGATTTTTATGAGTTGTAGTAATTTTTTAAATAGCAATACTTTGCTATAATCTTAATTCACCCCCCTTTAAATATTATTTGCCACTAACAAGTAATTTCACATTTTGTAATTTTTTTTGCAGGGTAAAATAGGCATTTTATCCCCTTATATGTTGATATTATAGTGAGGTGTGGGTCCCATGTCATATTAACCGAACATGTTAATAAAGTAATTTAACATTATAATAAAATTAATACGTTAAAAAATGCTAAATATCTTCGCGATCAAAGAATCAACATCTATATATGGGTCCCACAAGCATTTATTACAACGAAGGTCATATTAGTAATTAAGCATTACCATGAAACAAAAAAAAAGCATCATGAACCTGAACCGTTGATTTCAATCAACAGCTCACAATCAGCACCTTGGATTCCCCGGACCTCGGACATTAGAAGCTCCCTTTTAGTTTTGTTGGATTTGTCCCTTCAGATCTCTAACATCTGAAAAATATAATAATAAATGAATAGTTTTCCCTTTATAAATAGAACCTTCTTTTTATTTGTAGTCTAGCAGTGGGTAATCATAAGAGATACTCTAATAACTAGGCTAGGGGTTAATACAATCTTAGATGTCATAGTTATATAAATAGAGGGACGTTTCGATGATCTTATCAACACATATAGTGAGCTCGTGATAGAGTTACTAAGTGGTGAAAATAATCTAGTAAGTAGTAATCCTATTAAACTCTCTAAGTTGATGATGTGACACTTTCAAGATGAAGTGAAGATGTTTTCTTTGAAAATAGATGAGAAAATTAGGAAAGAAGCTGAGTATATCAAGCACTAGCTGAATATGGTTCGAGTCGAAGGAAGAGCCATGTGAAGAAAGTCCATGTAGTAGAAGATTGAGTTCTTGGGCCGAGGCAATGTGAGGGACTGCTATTGCAATGGAGACCAAATCCAATTAAGATGCCTGATTTGAAGAGAAGAAAATAAGAGCCTTGGAGAGTAGAAGCTAAAGACATGAAAAGGGATGTTGGTGATGACTTAGCAAACCTGTGGTGTGATGGAACTATGTTAATAACTATTACATAGTGTTTGGATTGCAAAAAGGAATGAAAAGGAAAGTAAAGTGGAGGAAAAAAAATAAAGGAAAGGTAAAGAAGTGAATTACCTTGTTTGGATTGCAAAAAGATAATAATGGAAAGGAAAGGAAATGATCTTATAATCTTTTGTTTAGATTGGAGAAGGAAATGAAAGGACAAAGATAATTTTAAATGCAAAATTACTTAAGTACCATTTTTTTTATTTTTATAACCATGAGATATGTAAAGACAAAAAAGATATTTTGTGGTGAAACCTTTCATTTCCCCTCAAAACACCCCAAATTGGAAAGTTTGAAAAACCCATCCAGTTAAAGGAAATGGAAGGATTTTTGTACCCCTCCATATCCTTTACTTATTTCAAAATTACAATCCAAACAAAGGGAAAGGTTCCTTATCCCTTCCCCTTCCTTTACTTTCCTTTAAAAATGTGAATCCAAACAAGCTGTTAAGCAAGTGATCTAGCATGATGAAGACTAAGAAGAGGTCTCAGTTGTTGCGAATATACTAGTCACTTTTTGCCAGGTAAGGATTTGTTAGGTATTTGGCTCAAAGTCTAAGTTTGAGCCCATGTTGAAGACAAGTAGAAGTACAATGATGGTAGGGATATGATTCCTAATCTTAGTAGGATTAGAACTTGTTTACTATATTTAGGATGATTTAAATGCGTAATACCCCTTATATATGTTTTGCCAAAGTTGTATAAAACCCTATATTTTCAAAAGTCGCATGAAATCCCTTGTGTTATCCATAATGTTGCATCATACCTCAATTTTTCATTAAAATTAACAGCGAGTGTCATACACGTCATGCGATACAGCTAAGAATAGCACAAAGCCTCAAAATACATTTGAATTGACCAAAGTACCCTTACATTGTTTTCCATTTTTCTTTCTTTTATTTGTCTTTTTTATTTTTATTTTCACTCTTCTTCTTCCTCACCATTAGCACATCCCACTATCACCACCATATCTCTCCACCCTAAATTACTTTAGAAGCTCACCATCGCTAATCTATTGAAAATCCTTATTGTGTATAGATCATTTTCAAACCAGAACTTAACCTTGAAATTGGGTATTAAACTAAACCCCATTTTTCTACAATTCATGATCTTAAAATGTTTACTGTTGTGTATTTTTTATCTGCATTTTCATACTGATGGATTCCCCAAAGGTTTATGGCGCCCCTGTTTATGGGTGAAGGAGCTGGTTGGTGAATGTGGCTAGAAAACGTGGCGGACGTGGTCACTGTAGTCAAACAAAAGTATTGATGATTGTTTAGCATTTAGCATAACAGTTGAGCCAGCAGCTTATATGTTAAGTGGCGTGGATCCAATCCTTGCACTAGCAAAGCTGCTTCTTCTTCTTCTTTTTTTTGGTGTTAATCTCTTGCCACGTGTCACTAGGGCATTGGCCGATATCATATCTTCTAAAACTGTGCACCATGTGGCATTATACCATTGGTCATGTCTTAAACTTAAAACAACGTCATTTTGAGTCGCTTTCAACCTTCACACAAAAGCATTTTAGGCCATGAAATTTTTTTTCAAACCTTCATATCTTTTTCATTTATTATTCAAATCGCATGAAACTTAAAAAATTGGATTCAGAATTTCAAGTAGAATGAGAAGAAGTAAAATTTATATGAAATTATTTTTATCAAAATTCCATTAATGTGGTCTATGATAATGAAGGAAATTCAAAAAGCTAGACAAGAATACAAAACTTTTTTCTTAGCGCGGTTAATCTCGTTTTTTATTACTTTTGACTAACGGAGTTAGACGGGAGTTTAAATTGAGGCGAATATGCAATATTATGGATAACACATGAGGTTTCATGCGACTTTTAAAAACATAGGGTATCACGTGCAACTTCAACATAACACAGGGGGTGTTATACATTTTACTTTATTTAGGACTTTAATTTCTCACTTAATTGAAGTTAGTTACCATATGCCACACACCTCAATAGAGGGTTTTTCTATAAGATGTTATATGTAAGAGGTGGGTTTAGACTTTTTATGCGCATAAAATTAGTTGTAACCATCAATTTCAATTGGGGATTTCCTCAGAGATGAGTTATGGACATAGGTCATTGGTGACTCAACCACCCCAAAATATTAAATTTTTTGCCACTGCTTTGACATGCGTACCAGTGTTCCCATCCCAACAAATTGTGTCCTCAATATTTAATTTTATAGAATATCATGTGAGAATTAAGCTAGTATAGTATCATATCAAATTTCCTTTTTCATCACCTCACCTCAATGAATTTGTATGCAGAAAATCTCAAAATCATAAGTCAATACTAACGATAAATGCAATTAAACTTCCTTCTCATCCGAACGTCAATCCTTCGCGTGAAATAGTTTTTCGCCTTTGACAAAAAGGGAAAACCAAAGATAATTAAATAGTATGATAAAATAGTAAAATAAAATAAAAGCATCAAAAGTGTGCAGGAAACAAACAAGGTTCCTTGTAGTATTGATCTTACATTATAGCTACAGAAATCACATATATTGTGTGACATTCCTACAACAATTCTTATATCTGTCAGTTTTGTTAACACTTCTGTGCTGAAATGTGCTAGATATTTTAACTTGAGATTATTCTCCCGAATGCACCCTTAAACATCAGAGAAATTTGACATGAAGGATATAGATGCTTAAAACTTTTTCTTACTACCACGCTTTGTGCCTGCGGCGTTTTCACTACACGGTCTTTGTCAGTAGCGCCATCCTCCTGGATGGCTGTATGGGCGGATTGTCCCTTAGTACTACATTCTGTTAGGCTATAGAAGAGGGATTGGTCTCGGAAAAGGTCTCTATTTTCAATTGGTAAAATGATAAAGAGCATATCACAAAGATGGAAGTTGCTAAGCGGCCTGGAAAACTGGAAGAATCTTTTAGATCCACTTGACAATGATCTCCGGCGATATATAATTCACTATGGTGAAATGGCTCAGGCAACGTATGACACTTTCAACTCTGAAAAGGTATCAAAGTATGCTGGAAGCAGCAAATATGCGAGAAAGCATCTATTTTCTAAGGTAGGCTTAGAAAATGGCAACCCCTTTAAGTACAAAGCTGTGAAGTATCTCTACGCAACATCAAGTATCAATGTTCCAGATGCATTCATATTCAAATCTTTGTCGAGTGAAGCTTGGTCCAAGGAATCAAATTGGATTGGATATGTTGCTGTAGCTACCGACGAAGGGAAAGAAGCGTTGGGAAGAAGAGATATTTTGATTGCATGGAGAGGGACCGTACAGCCAATAGAATGGCTTAAAGATTTTGATTCGCCATTGGTGTCAGCATCCAAGATAGTTGGAAAAGTTGGCAATGCTCAAGTCCATAAGGGTGTGCTTTCAATTTATAGTTCCGCTAACCCCCACTCTCCATACAACAAAGCCAGTGCAAGACACCAGGTGAGTTTCATTATGCCTTCGATATAGTATGACTTATCTGCATTTGTGGAAAATCATATAATAGATTTTTCTGGATTAGTGTAACGACCAAGGCTCAACTACTAATATACTAAAACATTGAGTCTAATCAACTGATACAAGATACTTAAATCCATATTAACAATAATAATAAATTCAAGTTATTATAAACTAAACTCATAGCTCTTACATAATCAACATAGGATGGGATTCTCCCGGTCCATTGGTTCTTTAAGAGTTATATGTTTAGTTTCTAATGATTTTGATTTACTATTACTGTTAATACATGTTTAAGTATTTTAGGCCAATTGATTAGGGTTAATGTATTGACAGCATAGACGGATATACTAAAGGGCCAACAGGAGGCCACTAATTTCAAGAGTGAAATTATTAAAAAGTGAGTTGGAGTTATATTTTTCTGAAAAAAATGTGTATTTTAAAAATATTTTAGATCATATATAAGTGTTAAATTGTGTGATTTTAACTCTTATTACACTTCGACCAAAAAAAAAAACTTTCAGTACACAAAAATTTCGGATCTACCCCTAGTTAACAAGCCAGTTATCCGTAAGAAAATAAATGGACAAAGATTCAGGATGAGGAATATATAATGATATATAGATTACCATTACGGTCAATATGCAGGCTCTGGATGAGGTGAATCAACTAGTAGAAAGTTTCAGGAACGAAGAAATCAGCATAACCATAGCTGGCCACAGTCTAGGTGCTATGCTTGCAACACTTAATGCAGCTGATATCGTAGCAAATGGTTGCAACAAACCAAAAGATCTCCAACAAAAGCCTTGTCCTGTAACTGCCTTCGTCTTCGCCAGCCCTCGAGTTGGCGACTCCAATTTCCGAGATGTCTTCCACTCCATGGAAAATCTTCATCTTCTGCACATCAGAAACGTCCCTGATGTAGCTCCACTCTATCCACCACTAGGGTACACACATGTTGGAGATGAGCTACTCATAGATAGCCGAAAGTCTACTTACTTGAAATATCCTGGTGATCTTATAAGTTGGCACAACTTGGAGGCTGCTTATCTGCATTCAGTTGCAGGAATGGAAGGAAAAAATGGTCAATTTCACTTGAAAGTGAAAAGGGACCTTGCACTTGTTAACAAAACCACTGATGCTTTAAAAGATGAATACTTAGTACCATCTTATTGGTGGAGTGAAAAGAATAAAGGAATGGTTCAACAAGATGATGGTTCTTGGAAATTGGAGGATCATGAGAAGGATGGTTGATGGACTTTGTGTTCTTTTCAACTATTATTAGAAGATATATTTTGATAATTTATACAAATGAACTTCTGGAAGTGGTCCTGGTATGGTATTTTTTGGAGTTTCCGGCCTAGCTCTATGTTCTTTTCTCTCTTTGTATTAATAGGTCTATTTTTAAGTTTGAATTGATACAGAACAATCAGTAAATATGGAGCACGAAAACCTACATTCTCGGAGTTGTTTTGACCCTCCTATTTCGTCAATTGAGGTGTCTCCCAAAGCTTGAGATAATCTAAAATTTGACATTCAATCTGCAGCATCTTTTCCGTCTTTATAGTGTATTTTACTTTCTCTGCATCAATATCTTTGAAAAAAAAAAAGGTGAAGTGCACCAGAACCCTCCTGTACTTTAGCGAAAATACACAACACCTTTTATAGTTAAAAAACCCCCTAAACTAATATTTGTAATTTTTCAAAAGTGCATAACATCCCTGGCCGTTAAAAAATCTATTAAATTTAACGGAGAGTGTACTTTACACGCGTTAAGTGAGATTTTAATTAATTATTAACAAATTTATCTATTAAATAATTATAAGAATTGACCAAATTACCTTTAAAAAAAAATAAATATACAAATAAACAAATAAAAAATAAAAATAGTCATCTTTCCCAACACCAGCCCCCACCCCACGCAACCTACCCCCCAGCTTGTCACCCACCCCCCACCCAGCCCGTCACTCCCCACCCCCACACCCAGCTCGTCACCCATAGCACCCCCCACCCCTACCTAGCCCGTCACCCCCCTCCTCCCCACACCTTACCCCATCAGCACCCCCACATAGCGCTACGCAATCCATACATTCTTTTTGCAATGTTATATATACTTATATATATATATATATATATATATATATATATATATATATATTTCTTTTTCTTTTACTTTTTTGGTCTAAACAAAAGAGAAAAGGACAAAAAAGGGAAATAAAAAAAGATTGAGTGTATTTAAGTCTTTTTTACAAAATCCGTTAAATATGATGAATTTTTTAATGGTAGGGTGGTGTTGTGCACTTTTAAAAAATACAAGGACTAATTCAGGGGGTTTTTAAATTATAAGGGGTGTTGTGCACTTTCGCTAAACCACAAGGAGGTTTGGTATACTTCACCAAAAAAAAAAATGATGTATATTCCCCAAATCTAATTCTTCTTTGTTTCTTTTTCTTTGAGGAGATTAGTCTTTCAACTAGTATCAATACATAAAAATTGTAGTATACTATATATGTAATATCACTACAAGAAAATTTGGTTTAAACGACGGCCTTTTAGTGACGTCCAATAAATTGTCGCCTATAGCTACAAATAAGCGACAATTTTGTGACGAATTTGCAACGACTAGTATGTGACGGATATGGTAAATACATCGTTGAAATACTTTTTTTTTATTTTGGTGACGGCTAGGTTGCAAATTCATGGATGTGGGCGACAGTTTTACTTTCGTCGCAATGGCGATGAATTTTGATCGAATGTGTTTTTTGGCGATGCCTTGTTAGATGACATGACATATTTCGTCGTTCTGCCATTGCCTCGCTTAATAGGCGACAAATGGGCGATGGTTTCCTTCTGTTGCCTAACCGCCAGGTTCTTGTAGTGTACGTAATGACTACCATATAATACAAAGTTACCATATTTTAAGGTAATTTAATCGGCATTCTTGATTCTTGGTTGAAGATAATTATATAATAAACATTTCTCTAACGGTTTAAGTTTTTAGATGAGGTGGTAATTTACCATGATATTTTGTGGGCACGTGGTGAAGACATAATAAATAATATAATAAACTCCTCTATAACAACTTAAGCTTTTAGATAAGACGGTAATTTAACGATTCTAATTAAGATTGAGTCTAAAATGGAGGACAAAACTTAACTCGTTTAAAATTCTCTTAAAATTTGACCCTGAATAATTAAGCCAAGTAAGGCTCAATTGACAGTCCTACGAGTACCGTGGTGACTATAAAATTTAAAAACTTTAGTCTTGTAAAAAAGACTCTCTTAACCGAATGTACTATCTTACTCTTGATCTAATACATCCTAATATGGTTAAATTTGAACTCTGCTTTGGATCTCGTTGTAAGAGCTGACCTGCAATAATAAAACATAGAGGGCTATCCCCACGGGACAATTTTAACATTCAAGTTAGTGCTTGAGTTAAATAAGACTGTTGAGCTTTGAATCTGAACTCGTTAAATATCTAAAGATAAGGTTAAGTGTTTAAGCTTATAAGGTATAAATGAGAGTATTTATACTAAATGCTATATCTTTTTAAGCCACCAAAATGTCGGACCGCCAGTTGCATTTAATGCAAAGCATAACTGACATGCTACAGTAACCAACACAGGTAGTTTGACTGATGTGACTCTTGTCAAGTCAAGCTTTTATCCGGTCCCTTCGGCACTAGATTTGAGATCACGTATTGGTTCTCTGGTCTGACCTGTGCTCCATGGTTTCAATTCCTCAAGCCAACCCCATATCAAGAACCCTCTAATTCTTACGAGCTTGCAGGGGTCGAAAGAATTAATTTCTTGTCCTTAGCTCCACTCGAAATTGCATGCATCTGCCACACAATCATGACTGCGCTTCTTCGTTTTTTGAACCACTGTTGCAAAAATTCACGTTGCTTTGCCATTAAAGTGCATGTCTTTTCAATGCGCCTCTTTGAATGCAGCGTTTTGCCAATTTCCTCTACTATAAATAGCTTTGTTGGCTTTCTTATGTTCTTATTTCCACATTTTCATCTTGTTGGTGTTACCGCTAGCTTCATTAAGCTCAAATAAACCTTACTTTCAAAGGAGTATTTCAACCCCTTAGTTCATTAGGTACATGTCCTAGCCTTCATCATTCTCTTTATAGTTTTTGAGCTTTTGCTCCTCTATATTGTTCCATCATGTCCGACTCCAATAATATCTCCAATCCCTATTCTTGGGGATATGACAATGAGAAATCATTCTTCTTAATTCTTGAACTTCCTATCGAGTCCATATATTTATCTGACCCTGAAGTTGAAGGTCCATCGAATGTCTAACTAAAGAAAAAAGGACTATGCTTTAGCATGCCCTCCTAGATTTATTTGATCTGCCTATTCCCTACCTAGATGATGTTAACCAGGAGGTTGATGATGACTTGGATGATGTTCCTTTATCCTGGCATCATAACCAAGGACCTCAAGTCTGTTCAATTGTCCCTATGCGCAAGGTCACTAGGAGCTCCACCCCTTTTGACCCAACTTTGAGCATTCCTAGCTTCTGTCTATCTCTTTCTACATCGAGCAAAAGTCGGCGTGGCTATACTGGTACTAGCTCTCGAGGTCCTAGTCAAACTTCAAGGAGGAACAAGGAATGTCCGCCCTACATCGGGTTTGTCACTTACCCCATGACTCCATCTTGTATGTCCGACGGTAAGGTCGTATCTCAATGGATATCAGGATCAGGCTACTTCAGGTCGAAGAGCGAGCTTGCCACCCTTCCCCATTCGAAACCGCTCTTTATGCTGAGTTTTTTACAATTGGGTTAAGACTACCTTTCCCTCCATTCCTTCAAGAAGTGTTTAACTTTTATGGGATCTGTACAAGCCAACTGAGTCCAAATGGCTAGCATTTTTTAGTTGCTTATTAGAATCATTTTTTGACTCATGGCATTATGCTGACCTTGCGCATATTCAGGCACTTGTTTGTGCTCTGAGGTACTCCCAATGAGTATGTGTTTTACTATTTTTTTGGTCAATCTAGCTTCAAGTTGTTTTTAGATCTAAAGTCCTTACACCAAGACTGGTATAATCAATTTTTGTTCTTATTTAAGGAAGAGGGTTAGGGGGTCCTCTTAGTATAGGATCATTTTTCTCTTGGATCAATCAACATTTTGACCTTAATCAGTGATGAGTGGGATTCATTTCAGCTCGTTTAGAAGAGTAGGGTTATGAATGCTCTTGACCTTATTACCGTTGACCACCTTAGGACCTCAGGTCTTTATGACCCTCCTACCCCTTCCGATGGCTCTGGTCGAACTGAAGCCCTTACTTTTGCGTATTGCCTTTTATATTTTAGCTACTTGTTTTGCTTGAGATGTTTTTATATTTTACAATTCTCTCTTGTCTCTTTGCAGCCATGGAATCTCAGAGGTTCCTTGTTGAGCTTGCTAAAAGAAAAGGTGTTTCTAGCCAGGAGATCGAAGGGAACAAACATCGTGGTGAGGGTAACGGCTCAGACTCGAGCCACTCATCCAAGAATCCCCGAACTTCTATAGCCCTTGCTCTTTCTCATACTGCTCTCCTTCTCCGACACTGATGACTATCGACCTTGATCCGCCTACTACAAGTCCCCCTATTCTTTGGTCTGAGCCCTTGCCTCATAGGCACTGTGGCCAAAGATCTTCACCCCATATCCAAGACCTCTCTTTGGACCAGATCACAAACTTAATCATTGGTACTAGCAACGAGGTAAGATGCTTCTTCCTATTTTTCCCCTTTCTTTTCTTTTTAGCTGCTATTGCTTATTTCTCATTTTTTTTGGGTAATGTTGTTTGTTGTCAGGCAGGAAAGCTTCTTGGTTGGCTTGATAGTTAGTTCATGAAATTCAAGTCTCGGCTCGAGGCCGAGAAGAAGGCGATAGAGCTAGCAAAGAAATCAGCTTAGGAGGAGATTTAGAAGTCCAAAGCCTTGGTCCAATCTGCTAACATTCGCGCTGAAAGAGGTGAGAAGGCACTTGCTAAAGAGAAAGTGATTCATGAATTGTAGGTGAATGTAGCCTTGGACCGAGTCATTTCAATTGAGAAGAAGCTGGAGGACTTCTTTGAGAAGGTTGGTCTCACTGGCAAAAAGGCGGTTAAAGCATTGAAAAAGAGCTCAGAATTTGTTGCTCTGGTGGTGGATTCTAGCAAGATCAGCTATAATGCCGCCCTTTAGAAAGGAATTAGAGAGGGGGTCAAGTTTGCAAAGAGACTATACCTAGAGATGAATTTTTTCTCTCTTTCTTGCGGTGATGGACCCATTCCTGAGATCAACGTTGCACTTACTACTATGGGCCAAACTTAGTCGAGAATCCTTATTCTGACGACCAGCCATTTGTTGAGAATCAAACTCCCTAAGATGCCTAATGCCTTTTTTTATGTTTTGTTGTTTGAACTCCTTTTATCTTTTTCTTTCTACTTTTTTTTGCTATGTAAGCAGGGGATAGCCGAGCACTTTATATTTTGTACCATTTTGGGCTATTAATGAAGCCCTATTTTATTATGATCGTCATTGTATTTTTATTTTAATTTCAAGTCTTCTCTCTTCATATTTTGTACCTTTTTGAGGCCTCTGGTTTAATGTAGGCAAAGGTCAAATTTTGGTCACTATTTTCATATCTTCTGCTTCAATGCTTCTTTTTTCTATTTAATTGTGTTTGCAAGTTGCCACAACTAAAATTTAGGAATATTACAATTTAGTGATGTTTACTTGTTAGAAAGGTTCTTATTTTGTAGGTTGAGTGTCTAATGGCTCTCATTGAGATCAGTTACACCCTAATAATTCTCAATATCACAAAATTTCATAGCATTTGTTTCATATGTTCTCCTTTCCTTTTTCATCATTTCCTCTCCCATTTTGATTGGGAGTAAGCTGATACTATTAGTGTGTATAAGGCCTTCCCAAAGTGAGATACTCAACTAAGGGGAGCTCCACAACTCCCTTAAAAGCCCAAATCCCTTAAATTTAGGAGAACTCTTGGGGTTAAGTTGCTTCAACAACTCCCTTATTTCATACTCCATATTTTAAGGGAGGATGGATTTATAATTCACGTCCCACAAAATTGGGAAATCATATTTGATCCCTCATCTCATCCCCCATTCCAACAAAGGTCAAATTTCTCTTAAATAAATTAGTATATGGGAGTTGTTGGAGTAAAACTGAAATAGAGATCCCATAAAATAATGAATTAGTTAAAGATAGAGGAATTGTTGGAGTTAGACAGAAATAAGGGATCTACAAAAGTAGGAAAAATAAGAAAAGAGTAAGAGAGTTGTTGGAGTTGACCTAATAGGATGATTCTCAACTATATTGGATGTCGTGAGGGTATACTTTGACTTCATGCAGTGCAAGGTAGTGCGGGCCCTAACACTTTCACCCAATGCTCTTTGAAGGATAACGTAGTTAGAGTATGTGTGTCCTAACTTTTAGATTCTTAAAAGCGCTTTATATGAGTTTAGAAGTTGAAATTAATATGTTTGATCCATTTTTTTAACAACTTCTAGGTAAAAGGTAAAACGAAAAAAATAAGAAACTCCAAATTAAAACTTTTCAAAATAGACTTTTGCCAAGCTATTTTACATCATGGGTGAAGATGTTTTATTTTTTCTTTTCTAAAAAAATATCCCTCCATATCTTTTCTTCAACAATACCCCTTCATATTTTTAGGAGTCCAACATTGACATAATAAGACCAATATTCAATATTCAACAACACTTCTAACAAAAGATTTATTTGGGGACTAAATTGAAATTTTAGATAAATAATAGAGACTAAATTAGTTAATTTTGAACAACATTTTGAATCACTTTTGTAAATATTATGAACTAATGTAATTTTTTAAAACATTAAAAACCAACTTAAAAAAATGTGTAAACAATAAAGATTATATTTACCCATACATTTAACTCATAACCTATTTTTAACTTATTAGTCACTTGTAAACATCTTTGGATCACTTACTGTTCTTTTTGTAGTTAATAACCACAAAAACATTGAGAATCAAATGCCTTTTTTTTTTTTTTTTTTTTTCTGACCGAAAGTAGAAATGTCCCTTCTTTCTTAGGGCTCATTTAATGTAGTCTAGGTTCTCTTTCCACCATTGTTGTGCTTTTCTTACTTTAATTTTGCCATGGCTACTACTATTGTTGTTGCTACTACCTCTTCTGATACTCTTCCTACTGTTGAACAAATTTATCAAGAAGTTTCTCTAAAGTTGGCCAGTGATAATTATTTATTATGGAAGATGCAAGTCCTCCCTGTCTTACACTGCCATGGTTTATTAGGCTTTGTCGATGGCACAATTGTTAAGCCTAACGTTGTATCTGATCAATTGGCGAATTGGACTCGGCTTGATCAATTGGTCTTTGGGTGATTACTGATCTCACTTTTCGATTCAGTGCTAGCTCAAGTCGTCGACAAAAATACCTCTTGTGATGTCTGGTGCACGTTGGAAACCTTATATGGCACTCAGTCCCGTGCTCGTATTTAGCAGCTCAAAACTGAACTCTAGTCTATCTTTAAAGGTTCTTCTCCCGTTCATACATACATTCAACATTCTAAGTCATTGTCTTTGCCGCACGCAAGTGCGGGAACACTTGTTGAGGATGATGATCTTATTTTTTGGACACTCTATGGTTTAGGGTCTAAATTCGATCTTATTGTGGTTGCTATCAATTCTCGCCCAGTCGGTCCTACCTTTGAGGAAGTTTATGGCTTTTATTGGATTATGAGTTGTGTCCTGCTTCCTCTCTCTCTACTGTGGACAAAGCTGTTGCCTTCATTGTCTCTTTAAGTCGCCCCAATAATTCTTTGCCTTCATCTCCCGATTTCTATTTCTTGCCCAAATCAATCTGACCATGGCCGTGGTGGTCGTGGTTCCAATAAAGGCCATGGTGGTCATGGTTTTAACAAAGGTCACAGACGTTCATTTTCTAATAGTCCAGTAGTGTGCTACTATTGTGGACATCCCTACCACAAGGTGAATAATTTGTTGGGCCCTTGATGATGCTAACAACTCATCTGCCAAAGCTTTAAATGTCATGACTATTGTTAATCCAAACGATCCTAATTAGTATCTCAACATTGGTGCCACACACTCCATGACACCAGATGACACTCAACCCTCGAGTAAGCATGCATATTCTAGAACTAATAAGGTTATAGTAGGAAATAATGATGGTCTTTTAATTTCTCATGTTGGTTATACTCCTCTCACCTTATTTAGTCCCTCGGTCTTTCAATGCAAAATATTACATGTGCCTTGTATTGCTAAAAGACTTCTTTATGTCGCACAGTTCACCAAGGCTCATGACTGCTTTTTTTATTTTCACTTCATCTGGTTTTTTTTATTAAGGACTCGAAGACACCGGCTATTTCAATAGGGGACCCTCAATTATGGTCTATATTGTTTACATCCTTCTCTGAAGAATTCTCTTTTGGCAAATAAATTCAGTTTGCAACTTTGGCATGCCCGCCTTGGGTGTCTTCCTGTTCGAACTTTGTAATTCCTCAATAAGGTTCTTCCCATTACTTCTTCATCGCACAATAATGTTTGCAATAGCTGTCAAATAGGTAAAAGTCATCGCTTGCCGTTTGATGTTATTTCTCATCGATCAACATCTTTGTTACATATTGTTCATTGTGACGTGTAGTAGGGGCCTGCTCTAACAGTTTCTATTGAAGGCTTTCGTTCCTATCTTGTATTGGTGGACGACTACATTTGGTTCACCTGGTTTTATCCACTAGTTAGAAAATCGGATGTAATTAGTATTTTTTCTAGTCTTTATCAACATGGTTCAAGATTATTTCAATTCTACTATCAAGTTTATTCAATCTGACGCTGGGGGTGGATTTGTTAATCATGGACTTAAGACTCTTTTCTGCAGTTATGACATTACTCATAGTTTGTCTTGCTCAGCCATACCTGAGCAAAATGGTATGGTTGAATGTAAGCACATACACATTGTGGAGACTAGATTAACATTGTTGGCTCACAGTCAGTTGCCTGCTTCTTTTTGGCCTCACGCCTTTCCAACTGCTATTTATTTAATTAACAGGCTCCCAACTCCATTGCTTGCAAACAAGTCCTCTTATGAGCTTTTGTATGGGGTTTCTCCAGATTATACTATTTTACGTGTTTTCGGATCCATTTGCTATCCGTGTCTAGCGCCTCTTGGTCATACGAAATTTTAATACAAAGTGTGCAATGTATATTTATGGGTTATAGTCCGAGTCACAAAGGGTACAAGTGTTATAATCCTCTCACGAGCAAAGTTATAATCAGTCGCCATATTTTGTTTGATGAAGAACGATTTCTTTCTTTATCCTCTGCTTCTTCATTATCTTCTGATTCAAGACTACAGTTTCGGCTCTGAAATTTTCCATCACATTTTATGGGTTCTTTATGCAATGATAATTTTTCTGCCATACCAACCCATGAGCCGACTGTCTTATCTCATGATGCAATCTCACTTGCCTCTATATCTCACCAAGATGCTACGTCAGATGTTGCTCTAGTGCCTATTCAGCCGACAAACAATTCTCCTCATCCTGCCTCTACAACAGATTCAACACTACCTTATAATATTGAGCATCAGCCTCCTTTAACGCAAGAATCTGATCCTCATTTACCGGTCGTCATGCCAACCTTTGTCAATGCTTCTTCTTCTCGAAGCCACTCCATGATCACGTGATCAATGGATGGCACACGATGCATAAGAGTTCTATTATCCATAAAGTATCCAATTTCTTAATGCCTTTTATCCTCTGTCACTAATCTTCCGGATGACCTTACATGCTTCACTCAGGAAAACCGTGATCCACATTGGCGGACTTCGATGACTGAGGAATTTAATTCACTCATTAAAAATCCAACGTCGCAACTAGTTCTGCCTTCTACCCATATAAATATAATTGGTTGCCAATGGGTGTATCGAGTTAAACAAAAGGCCGATGGTAGTCTGAAACGCTACAAGGCCCAGTTAGTGGCTAAAGGTTACAATCAACAGCCTGGGAAATATTATAGTGAAACATTCAATTCGGTAGTTCATCCCGATACTATCTTTTTTGTGTTTATCTTGGCTCTTCCTAATGGGTGGCCTTTAGGCCAATTGGATGTTAAAAATGCCTTTCTTCATGGCGATTTTGCTGAAACTGTCTATATACATTAACTTCTGGGGTTTATTGATGTCAGTCGGCCTGACTTTGTATGCAAGCTCCACAAATCTCTTTATGGCCTTTAGCAAGCCTTACGAGCTTGGTACCAAAAGTTCAATAATTTTTTGCTGGCTAATAATTTATCCCATTCTTATCATGATGCGTCTCTCTTCGTGCATCACACTGAAGGTCATACAATCATCCTTCTCATATACATTGACGACATCATTGTTGACGACATCATTCTAACTGGAAACTTTAACCAATGTCTTTCACAATTTATTTCTCTATTGCCCGGCACTTTTGAAACGAAGGACTTGGGCCAGCTTCGTTATTTCTTAGGAATGGAAGTCAAATCGCATGACAAAGGCTTGGTGCTCTCATAAACAAAATATTATCTTCAACTTCTTTGTCAATTCAGAATGGATGGACTGAAGGCTTAATAGTAATATGAGACCAACATTCAATGGCTTCTATTCAACAACACTTCTAATAAAAGGTCTATTGTTTAAAGCTCTGTTGAACTAATTAAGGTTTTGGTATAATTGCATGATTGGAGCATTAACTTAGAATTAAATTAATGCAATTACAGGTTTCCTTATTAGATTAAGTTTCCTATTATTTGAGTTTATTATTCTTGTTTACCAAGTTTGTAGCCTATAAATAGACACTTTTATTGTACTTTATAATATATCGAATAATATGAAGATGTAGTCATTTTGGTTATTCTTTTTATTTAGAGTCATCGTTGGTGGTGACTCCACTAATTATTGTTCGTTTCTGCATATGTTTTCAATCTTTTTTTATTTTTTGTTTAACATAGTATCAAATCCCAAGTTTAAAGATTGGGCATGACGTGAAGAAGATGTCCTTGGCGTTATTGGAGTTTTTTGCCATGTTGGATTTAACTTTGCAGTTCGTTTTGCCAAATTTGGTGTTCTTGAAGTTTTTTGGTGTTCTTACTGGGCCTTGAATTAGGGATTGGTCTAGTTGTTTTTCGTCCTCTTTTTCTTTGTTGTGCCTTAAGGCAATTTGGGCCTTTGGGAAATTGGGTCTTTGGACATTTGGCCTTCAGGAAATTTTTGGCATTGGGTCTTCAGATGATAGTTCTTCTTCTTTATTTGGGTTTTTGGCATTGGTTCTTTTTCTTTCTCTAGCTTTCGAGCATTTGTCTCCTTCCTTTGGCCTTCGAGTATTAGTCTTCTTTCTTTGGGCCCTCAGGCAATTTGGCCTTCGGGTATTTGGATCTTCAGACATTTGGCCTTTGGGCACTCCTCTTCATTCTTTGGACCTTCGGGAATTGGGCTTTCGGGTATTTTGGGCCTTCGAGCATGATCTTCTTTCTTTTGGCATTTGAGCATTGACAACAGCGATTCAATTATCAAACTCAAGTAAGGTTACTTGAGTTTGAGGGGGGCTGTTGAAATAATGTAAGTTTTGGTATAATTACATGATTGGAGCATTAATTTAGAATTAAATTAATGGAATTACAATTTTCCTTATTCGATTAAGGTTTTTATTATTTGAGTTTATTATTCTTGTTTACCAAGTTTTGTAGCATATAAATAGGCACTTCTACTGTACTTTACAATATATCGAATAATATGAAGATGTAGTCTTGGTTATTTTTTTGGTTTAGAATCACCATTGGTGGTGGCTCCACCAATTATTATTCGCTTCCACATATATTTTCAGTCTTTTTTTAGATTTTGTTTAACATGATTTGTTGTGGATGCTGACAATGACTTCAAGACACCTTAACAATCCAGTTAGCAAACTCAAGTGAGTTTGCTAACTGGATTGTTAAGGTGTCTTGAAGTCATTACCAACATCCCTAACAAATCTGTAACAAAACTCGCACCAACTTGAAAGAACAAAAGAGAAATAGTTATGAAGACCAATGCCTGAAGGCCAAAACAAGAAGAAGAACCAATGCCTGAAGGCCAAAACAAGAAGAAGAATTAATGCCCAAAAGCCAAATAAAGAAGACCAAATGCGAGAAGGCCCAAAGTGCCCGAAGGCCCAAAACCCAAATACTAATGACACTAAAAGATGACAAAAAATCACTACACTAATACCCAAATTCAAGGCTCAACAAGAACATCCAAAACTTTAAAAACACTAAATTTGGCAAAACGAACTGCAAAGTCAAATCTAACATGTCAAAAAACTCCAATAACACCAATGACATCTTCTTCACATCATGCCCAGTCTCTAAACCTGGTCTCTGATACCATGTTAAACAAAATCTAAAAAAAGACTGAAAACATATGCGGAAATGAACAATAATTGGTGGAATCACCACTAATAGTGGCTCTAAACAAGATGAATAACCAAAACGATTACATCTTCATATTATTTGATATATTATAAAGTACAATAGAAGTGCCTATTTATAGATTACAAAACTTAGTAAACAAGAATAATAAACTTAAATAATAGAAAATTTAATTTAATAAGAAAACCTGTAATTGCATTAATTTAATTCTAAATTAATGTTCCAATCATGTAATTATACCAAAAGCTAAATTCTTTTAACAAGCTCTATTACTAAAATCTTTACAATTCAATAACTAAAATTTTATAATTAAACCAAGTAGACCCGTAGTCTTTCTAAAGTTTGAGTGGGTTTGCAACATGTGACCCTTTTTAGTTGGTCAGGGCTATTTTTCCCTCATCATAATATTTCTATATTTTGGCCTGCCAAGATTCAGGCCACGGTTCTGCAATAAAATTGGTTTACTTACATATATTGACTATTTTGAGGCCGTGTCACTAGATGAAACTGCAGTTGGTACTTTTTAGCAACGCCACGTCTTCATAGGCCTATTGTATTTCACTAGACATTTGGTCTTGTGGTATAATTATTATTTTAAATATATAAAGTTTTGAGGTCAAATTTTAGAGTGAATATCTTAAATGATGTAATATTAACTTATATAAATTTCTATTAAATTAAAAAAAAGTATTGTATTTCATGCAGAGAGTATAAATTGATTGAACATCTTGGAATGAACTTTGTACAACTTGGCACGTTACTAAGGCTCCGTTTGTTTGCAATAAAATATTTTTTCTGGAAAATATTTTTAAATTTTTTTGATATTTGATAACAAGGAAAATTTGGTTAATCGAAAAACATTTTACAGTCAAGAAAAAATTTTAGTTCAAAAGAATAAAAAATATTTTTTTTATCATTTGAAAAAAGAAAATATTTTTCGAAACTCACCCACTTCACTCCACCCACCTTTCACCCTCACGGTAAATATATATACTATATGTGTATTTTTTTTTTTAACCTTCATGATTAACATATATATATGTGTATGTTTTTTTTTAAAATAAAATTTCATGTTATAAAATATTTTCACTATATATCCAAACATTAAAAAATATTTTTTAATATTCTATTTTCTAAAAAAATATTTTTTCCTGAAAATATTTTTCTCTAATAAATTAATTTACGACAAACAAACAAAACCAAAAACAAAGAATGATTGGTGTACTACGTTTTTTCAAACTTGAGCAAGGTCTCAGTAACGTTGCTTCCTGTTTA
Organism: Ehretia macrophylla; assembly: GCA_037974665.1. Taxonomy (NCBI): domain Eukaryota; kingdom Viridiplantae; phylum Streptophyta; class Magnoliopsida; order Boraginales; family Ehretiaceae; genus Ehretia; species Ehretia macrophylla. The sequence continues at coordinate 13,970,715 of CM075768.1, forward strand.
AGGACAACTCGGTACCTATCAAGGGTATCAAGGGTAGCCACCCTTGCTACTACAAGTACCACTCTAGTTTAAATATGGGTACATCATTCTAACATTATGTTGCTCTCATTTCATAAGCTTACAACATTTTCAAATCCCTCTTTCTGCTAACTCAAGTGTCAAAGTATCAGAAATTGTCATTAACATTGTTCTTTCATGCAGATAGGGACCCACAGAGAGACCTTATCCCACCTTGAATCACCCTTGAAAAAGAGACAACACCAACTTTGAAATCAGAACGGAGTACCTTTTCAATTCATCTAGCTACCACATGCGATTGCCATAATTTTTTTTCTTCTTTCTTTGAATGTCTTAGAGGGTGTTTGGCTCAGGCATTATATTAAGAAAGAAAAAGCAAAGGGTTTATACTCTAAAAGTCCTTTATCTTTTCTAGTTTTATCTATTTGTTTTTTTATTTTTAAAATAGTCATAAATTGGTCTCTTATCTTTATCTTTTGTACCACCATTGGTCCTTCTATTATATTTCTAACGTTTACAATATGTGCAATGCACGTAATAGCTTTTTTGGAGGGTAAAATTTTCAACGCATAAAAGACATATACATTAGACGCATAAACTAACTATATTAGCATGTGAGAATCATGTGATTGGTATTTTAAAGGGCAAATTTGTCATCACAAATAAGTTATTGTATTCTTTAGCAAAAGTCGCGATTGTATTCTTACACCCATAACCCAAATCCCTAATTCCCCCAAATCGCTAACCCTAACCTTTACCCAAAATTCCCAATTATCCTAAATCACTAATCTTAGTCCTTACCCCAAATCCCCAATTCCATAATAACGCAGTGATTCCATTGCAAATCGTTGGCTTTGAGCTGAAATCACTAGCCTTGCTACGACTTTGTGCAAGAGCCAATAAACCCAAAATAAAATAGAAGTGAAAAAAATTCAGCTAAAATGGCAAGATAGCAAGAAACATATTAAACCTTGAGCTCAAATGGCAAAATAGAAGTAGGATTGGCACGACTTTGAGCTAAAATATTGCAAATGGAGTGGCTTTGAGCTAAGGTTGATGCCGATTTGAGCTTAAATTGTGCAGATTGTTGAAGATTTGGGATAGGGGTTTGGGAATTGAGGATTTCGGCATAGGGTTCATGGCTAGGGATTTATGAATTGGGAATTTGGGGGTTAGGGATTATAATTGGTTGAAAAATGGAGATGAATTGAAGGGTGAGTGAGTTTAAAGAGTATATTTTTTGTGTTGACAAATTTGCCCTTCTATATTTGTGAAATTACTAATCATGTGATTCTCACACGCTAAAGTTGTTAGTTTCTTGACAGAAGAATTAACGGTGATACAAAAATAAAATATAAGGGATCATCATATGATCATTTTGAAAATAAATGACCAAATAGACAAAATCAATAAAGATAAAGGACCTATGGAGGTATAAATCAAAAAACAAAAAAAGAAAAAAAAAAGCTCATAAGCTCTTTTAATTCTTACCAGCTCTAAAGTTTTTAAAAGTTGTAAATAAATAACTAAAATTAAGGGTATCAATGTAAATTTCTCAACCAAAATAGCTTAAAGTTCAAAGATTTGTTAAGCTCACAAAAAAAAAAGAAGAGAAAAATGAAGTAGCCTAAAATCAGTTAAGTCAAATCAGTCATGTGAGGTCGCGAGTTCAATACTCTCCATTATTTTAACCTGATACATGTGTGAAGACTTATAATTATACTTAAGAGTTTCTCACTTAATTATTACGTTCGGTCAAATAATTCGATCATCAAATTCCGTCCCGTTATCCTCAAAGTTAAAAAGTTCCATAATACATTTAACTCATAAATTATTTTGAACTTATTAGTCACTTGTAAACATCTTTGGATCACTAACTGTTCTTTTTGTGGTTAACAACCACAAATTGAAACATTTACAATCTTTTTTTTTTTATAGTACAAAACAAAAACATTTACAATTAAATGCCCCTTTTTTTCTGACCGAAAGCAGAAATGTCCCTTCTTTCTTGGGGCACATTTAATGTATGTTGGTTTGATATTCAAATCCGTAATGTGATCGTGACTATGCTTTTGGCATAGGATCCTCAAGTAAAGGAGATAGAATTAGTTCAAGGCTACGTTCACTATTTAGAAACAACACTTGTCAAATAAATTCGAAAAAGGAAACAAGAAAATTAAAAATAAATAAATAAGCTCCATCCTAATATCTTGGCTTCCTTTTCTGGGTCTAGCCTTTTAAGTGAAACCACTGACATGTATTATACTATCGTCTATGTTATGAAACCTATTGTGATAAACATTAATTCGTAAGCTATCATATGAGACTGCATGCACTGGCATGTATTATAATGTTTGCCTGAAAGTTTTGGGAAGTCGCATACATTCAAGGGCTGATCCAAAATTTAAGATGAGACCGGACTAAATTTGTATATGCTATAGGAGTGAGTGGGGACTAAGGGTGCAATGATAAGAATTTACAACTGTAGTACGAAAATTGTGGATGTTTAACGGTGTGCCTACCAATCTCATATTCAAATAGTCATCAACACTTATGAAGAATGTACAATAAATTGAAAACCCATCAAAGGAACAAGAAAGGCTTTTTAAGCGTTGCTTTGTGATTCGAATTACATCTACTGTTCTCATTTAAACTCACAACTGTTGGAAGTATCACCTCCTTTGATGCTCCGATTAGGTATCGTTGAGTTAGATATTGGCATGTAGTGCAAAGCAAGCATCTAATGTGCCTCTGTGCTAGGATATTAGCTCCATGTACCCATTTGTCACATTTTCGGCATAGGAAGGCGTCATCAGCTTGGCAGAATAATGTTGCTTCTGAACTGCACAACTCGCAAGATACTCGGCCCTTATTAACATCTATGGTAGTCTTCAACCAAGAAGGACATTGGGTTGTTTCTTCTTCTCTTCCTCCACACATTCTTTGAAGTTTAGAATAACACACCTTTTGGTTGCAAGAAAGAAGCCATATTTATAAGCATGAGAAACAAGCATAATTGTGTCACATAGTGCAAAAGTAGATGTAGCTTTGGCGCAATTATAAAATTGTTGTATCGTGGTATATAAATTTTAGGTTAAAAAATAGCTACTTGTAAAAATATAAGGTATATAACGCTGCATATAAAAACTCTAAAATATGTGTAATTCTTTTTTAAACTCTAAAATATGAGAGACCTTTTATGTTTTTGGGGATAAATTTTATAAATGGTCTCTAATATTTGCATTTTTTAAAAAAAATTTATCAGTATTATTTTAAAAATAACACTCTTAGTCTCCAATGTTTATATTTTTTATTTTAATTTTGTCCCTCTCATTTCAAAGTCACACACTTAGTACTTAGATTCACAAAAGTTTTAATTTAAACCTCAATTTTTTCATTTTTCTTTTAATTTAATCCTTAAAATTTTATGTACTAGTAAACAATAAAAACCTCATGATAGGGACAATTGAAAAAATGTAAATATTAAAGATCATTTGCGAGATTTACCCCTTTTTTTGAGTTTATATTCTCCAAAAGTTTTAATCTATTTAGATTTCACACTAAAGCAAAACTAGATATTTGCGCAAGTATTGATTGGACAGAAGGGCTTAATAGTAATATGAAAAGAAGATTATGTTATACTGTTTTTGACAAATCAAAAGACCCTACGATAAGCTTTTATAAACTTTAGGAGATGCTTGACGGGATATTATGATCCATGATTTTGTTTCTGAGTGGTTAACGTGTCAATTTTGTTACTAAAGAAGGAGGGCAGTTGTATGGCCCAAAATTAAAGTTATAGTTGTGGGACCCACCATCTAATCTAGAGACATAAACTTCTCTACAAGTGTGACAATCTGGGGTGAGAAATGGCTAGACCTTTTTCTACCATAGCTTAGATGCCAATTTCTCTGAAACCTCCAGTCCATAAATGCTGTGTAAGAAAGTGACTGGAGGCAATGTCCGAGTACAAATGTTGGCTTGTAAAATAAGTCTTTATGTGTGGTCGAAACTTTGAATGCTTCAGTTGCTATAGGCCACGCACTTGAGTTTTGTTGGCTTCTTGCTGATACAATCGAATTGGAAGTTTCGTGAGGTGGTATACTCTGTAGTCTTTAGTTAGTGGCCCTTGTTGTGGCTAAAATTGATTTTGCCAAGTAGGCTAAGTCCAAGGTCCAAAACTAGACAAGTGAACGGTGTTAACATGGTATTTGGACTACATGAATCATTATTTTATTTTATTTTTTTGTCAGGCCATATGAATGATTAAAATTACAGTTGACGAGGGAGATCTTGAGTTGAGGTAAGATGTTCATGTTGAATAGAGGCAGGCTAATCCGAGCTAAGTCAAGTATATTCAGCTAATATTCAACCTGGATGCTGATCCAACCTCACTCTGACCCTGGAAAACCCCAACCTCGGTGTCAGCTATTTTGATAGGACATAAAGTCTTGATGAGACATAAAGCTGTACCGCATTAAATACTGTCTGGTCCGAATTTAGTATAAATAGAGTTCCACCCCTTCATTTCTGAGGTAACTTGTCATTAAATACTCTCAACTACTCTTTCAGCTCTGACATACTAATCATTCGTACACCTGAGGGGAAAATTCGGGTCGTCACCCCGCCTTTTCCTTCATTTTTCTTGTGCAGATCAGGTAGCCGACCCAAAAATTCAGGTCGAGAATCCGACCCAGATTTCCAGCTCAGCAGGAGTAACTCCTAACATTAACGTCGAGATTCCGACCTCGACAGTTTGGCACCGTCTATGGGGAACTGAGTTCTTTCTATCACTCTTTTCACCACTCATTGAGAAACCATCATGGTGCAAACGAGAAGCCACAGCGCACCGGTAGAAGATTCGCCCAACCTGGATGGGGACCTTGAAACCACGCAGGTGCCTAGCCAAAACCCAACCTAAGTCGACGTTGGAATGAGCCAACGTATACACTTAGCCACCCAAACCAACCCCACGATAGATGGAGACCTCAACTCCAGCCTGTCACCGGAGGTAAGGATAATGCTGAGGATGTTTGAGGAACTTAAGGAGCAGGTAACTCGGCTAGCTGGGGACCCCCAGGCTCCGCAAGCAGCTACGCCGCGGCCCGCGCATCCACAGTTCCACATCCCAGCCCTGAGGCAAAAACGGACGCAAGATGAATTTGGCTTCCTAGAGCCGATGGCGGGACAAGAGGAGGCGAGAGGAAAGAGGGTGGCTCAAGCCGACCCCGAGCAGGCCAAGACCGCAGCTGCCATAGCCAAGGTCATTAACCAGCTCGGCATAAGCTCACTCTTACTCGAGGTGCTAGCCACGCCACTACCTACCGGTAATCGGATGCCCAACCTATCAGTCTACAATGGGGATGGCGACCCAGCCAGCCACTTGCTCAACTTTGACCACCACATGACTCTGCATGATATGTTCGACCTTATGAAGACGAAGACATTCCCAACCACCCTGGTTGGCAATGCCTTGGACTAGTTCCAAAAATTTCGTCCCGGCTCTATTACAAATTTTAATCAGTTGGCTAAGGCTTTCCTATCCCGCTTCGCTGGAAGCCGGCGCGACACTCGCCGTACTTCAACATTGCTGTTGGTGAAGCAGCATAGAGGGGAAAGTTTGAGGGCTTATACTGCTCGATTCAATAAAGAGTCCCTCAGAATCCCCAACCTAGAGGACTCCATGGCATTGATGGCTTACCAGAGTGGGCTCAGGTCAGGCCCCCTTACCTCCTCCTTGGCCATCGACCCCGTGGATACTGTAACTGAGCTGATGGTACGAGCAGAAGGGTACATACATTCAAAAGAAATCCATCAGGCGAAACGGGATGATGACAAGGAGAAGGAAGCCGGCAAGAAGGGAGAGACCTCCTAATCCCAACCTGGGGGTAAAGTCCAAAACGACCGAGGTAAGCAGCCTCATCAACCGAAGTAGAACCCCTGGTTCACTATGTTCACTCCCCTTAACACCACAAGGGACCAGATCCTGATGGAGATCCAGCACCAGAACCACCTGCCTCCAGCTCCGAGGATGAAATGCCGACTTGAGAAGCACAATAGAACTAAGTATTGTTACTACCTTATGGACTACGACCATACCACCGAGGAGTGCAAAGACTTGAAACAAGAGATCAAAGCCCTGATAGCCCGAGGTCACCTCCGGAGGTATATAGATCAACACCTGACCCAGAATCATGATCAGAGAGATAAGGAGAGAAGTCCACCCAGGAGCCAGGATGGGGGCAGACATTTGGCTGTGATTGAGACCATCGCAAGAGGATTGGCGTCGGATGGGGAGACATCGACTGGCAGGAAGGGTTATGTTCGGGCTGTGAGGGAGTATGGACCAGTGCGGGGTTCGATCCCAGAGATGGAGGAGCTCACCTTCTCCTCAAAAGACTTGGAGAGGGTGATATTGCCCCATGACGACCCACTGGTAATCAACGCTGAAATAGCCAACTTCATCATGAAGAGGCTGATGGTGGACACTAGGAGCTCGGCAGAAATCCTATTCTTGAAAGCATTCGAGCAAATAGGGTTGGACAGGAGCTGACTCAGGCCGTTGAGGGGTACTTTAGCTGGTTTCACCGGACAAGCCCACCGAGCTGAGGGGGTCATCAACCTCCCGTTGAAGTTGGAAGATGGAGACAAGCGGGTTTCGATGCAAGCCAACTTTATTGTGATGGATTGCAACTCTACTTACAATAGGATCTTAGGTCGGGTGGCACTCAACCATTTCAGGGCTGTCCCTTCAACTTATCACTAGGCCCTAAAATTCCCGACCCCGGCCGGTATGACCACCATCCGCGGAGCCCAGCTCTCAGTTGGGGAATGTTATGAAAATTTCCTCCGCCCCAAATATCAAGTTGGCTGGGGACCAGATCTACCCGATGAGAAGAGGGATGCGAAGAGGGGAAGCCTAATTGAAGACCTTCAAGAGGTGGAGCTCACCGACGAGACGAAGAGAGCAAAGATTGGGAGTGAACTCTCTGCCTATCTCAAGAAAGGTATAAGTCAATTTCTCCTGAAAAATGAACACATATTTGCATGGTCTGCCTCTGACATGACAGGTATTGACCCGGGAGTGATTGAGCATCACCTGAATATCGACCCAAATCACTATCCAGTGAAGCAGAAGTACGGGCACTTCCATTATGATAAGCAACAAATCATAGCAGAAGAGGTGGACAAATTGGTAGACGCTGGCCACACAAAGGACATCCAGTACCCAACCTGGTTATCCAACGTGGTGCTGGTGGCAAAGTCCTCAGGTGGATGGAGATTGTGTTTTGATTTTACCGACCTCAATAAAGCTTGCCCTATGGACTACTTTCCCTTACCTCAGATTGATCAAATGGTGGATGCCACCTCCAAGTTCGAGCTACTTTCTTTCAGGGATACCTTCAAAGGCTATAACCAGATCAAGATGGCTCCCAGAGACAAAGAGAAGACCGCCTTCACTACCGATAAAGTTTTCTACTACTATGAGGTCATGTCTTTTGGCCTCAAGAATGCTGGAGTTACCTACACTTGGATAGTAAACAAGGTTTTCAAAAATCAGATTGGCCGAAATATAGAGATCTACGTAGATGACATGTTGGTCAAGAGCAGAAGGGCGGAAGACCATGCAGCCAACTTGGCTGAAGCCTTCGCCGTAATGGAGCACTTCAGGATAAAACTGAACCCGAAAAAGTGCGCATTCGGCGTCAAGGTAGGAAAGTTTATGGGCTTCATAGTCACAGCCCGCAGAATAGAAGCCAACCCCTAGAAGGTTCAGGCAATACTCGACTTGGCGCCACCAACCTACGTAAAGGACGTCCAGGTATTAGCAGGCAAGGTCGCGGTGCCAAGCAGATTCATGTCCAGGTCAGCTGACAAGTGTGCTCCTCTATTCAAAATATTGAGGAATCCTAAGAACTTTGAATGGACTACGGAATGCCAGAATGTCTTCCAAGAGCTAAAAAAGTATCTAGCTTCGCTACCCCTGCTATCCCGACCTGAGGTGGGGGAGGAGCTGGTATTATAGTTAGCATGCTCAGGGACAGCAGTGGCGGCGACACTAGTCTGTGAAGAAGGGAAGGAGCATAAACCGGTTTATTATGTCAGCAAAACCTTGCAAGGGGCCGAGGTGAGGTACTTCTCCTTGGAGAAACTCGCCCTCGTGCTCATCACGGCGGCGAGAAAGTTGAAGCCATACTTTGACGCCCATCCAATTAAGGTCATGATGGATGCCCCGCTCAAGTCCATCATGCACAAGCTGGGGCGTCGGGCAAGCTACTGAAATGGGTAGTTGAGCTAAGTCAATTTGATATCACCTACCAGCCTAGAACAGCCATCAAAGCCCAAGCCATCGCGGACTTTGTGGTAGAATGCACTGGTCGAGCCTAGCATGACCCGGAGGATGTATGGAAGGTCCACGTGGATAGGGCCTCAGGGAAATCTGGAAGCAGAGCTAGGGTGGTCATCCTCGACCCGACCCGACATGAGCACCAATACTCACTTAAGTTCACCTTTTCGACGTCCAACAATGAAGCTGAATACGAAGCAGTGATTGCGGGGCTGAAAATTACAGCGTAGCTCGGGGCACAGACAGTCGACCTGAGCACCGACTCTCAATTGGTTTCTAGTCAGATATCGGGAGAGTTCGAAGCCAAGGACAATACTATGCTGGCCTACGTCAACAGAGTCAATGATTTGGCCTCAGGGCTCAAAAGGTTCATAATACAGCAAATTTTGAAGGAGGAGAATATGAAGGCTGACGCTGTGTCCAGGTTGGCCTTGGGCGAAAGCCAACCTGCCCTGGTCCATGTGGAAGAAGTATCCGAACCAAGTATCCAGTTGGGGGTACAAGTCGTAGCTGAGCTCAATTTAAGCCCAGATTGGACTAAACCAATCGTGGACTACTTGGAGGAGGGTATAACCCCAGAGGATGAAAAAGTAGCTCAGAAACTCATGAAACAAGCCTCAAGGTTTGTCATAATTGCTGAAAAACTCTATAAGAGAGCCTACACTTGGCCTTTCTTGAAATGTGTTGGGCCCGAGGAGGGAAACTATGTACTCCTGGAGATCTATGAAGGGGTATGTGGAAACCACTTGGGAGGCAAAGCTCTGGCTCGTAAGGCATTGAAGCAACGCTATTTCTGGCCCACCTTATAACAAGATGCCAAAGAGTATGTAAAAAAATGCGACACCTGCCAAAGGTTTGCCAATGTACAGAGGAAGCCAGCGGTAGACCTCACGGTGATGATAAGCCCTTGGCCATTCTATCAATGGGGTCTAGATATCATCGGCCCATTGCTAACCGGCGTTGGCCAAAAGAAGCACGCTTTCGTAGTAGTAGACTACTTCACCAAATGGCCTGAGGCCGAAGGTATTGGTAAAATAACATAAAAGGCAGCATGGAATTTCGTGTGGAAAAATATCATTTGCTGATTTGGGGTGCCAAAGGTCATCATTACTGACCACGACAAACAATTCGACAGCGTATACTTTCGAGGCAAATGTGCTGAGATTGGGATCGACCTCAGATTCTCATCTATTGCTCACCCTCAAAGTAATGGCCAAGTTGAAAGGACTAACCAAATCATTTTGCAGGGTCTGAAAACCAAGCTAGAGGAAGTAGAGGGCCAGTGGGCATCGATTCTTCCCGAGGTATTGTGAGCTCAGCAGACCACCACCAGCTCGACAACGGGAGAATCGCCATTCGAGCTGACCTTCAGTACTCAAGTGGTGCTGCTAGTAGAGATCGAGTCTCTGACCAGTAGAACCCTCCACCATGACCCAGAAATAAACGGAGCACTGATCCGTGAAGGGCTCGATCTTGCCAAAGAGCTCTGAGCTAAAGTTTAAATCAAGATGCTAGCCAGCAAAGCTGCCATGCAAAGAGCCTTTGCTAAGCAGGTCAAGCCTAAGCCTATTAAGGTTGGCGACCTTGTCCTCAGAAAGGCTATCTTTTTGCCGTCTCGAGCAACAAGCTCTCCCTGACTTAGGAGGGACCGTACGAAGTTGTGAAAGAAGTTTGACTTAGGACCTTCTACCTCTGCGACAAATACGAGAAGCAATTGAAAAATGCATGGCACGCAGAGCACCTGAAGAGATATTTTGTATAACGGCACCTGAGCCAAAATCTCTTGTTACAGCACCCGAGCCAAAAACTTTTGTATAGGCCCCGAGCCAAAACATTGCTTGTAATCGGCTCTCGAGCCCGAGTACTTCATGTACAATTTTAATACAAACATACTTTGTAAATCAGTGCAATGCCTAACCCGGGCTCAAGCGCCTCAGCTACTGAGCTACTCCTAACTCGGATTAACTCGGTGGCCACGCTTAATTACGAGCTAATAATTCAAGTAAACCAGCTCGGACAAGGTTCCAACTCGGGTATAGTCACGATAATTTGATTAGTTTTACCAGTTCGGATTAAGGTCCAACTCGGTATAATCCGGCTTCAGGTCAAGACGTTAGTTTGGGTCTAAACTCGAACTCAACATTTGTCAACATTAGTTTGACTAATTTTAAATCGGACTGACGAGTCCAAATCGACGACAATTATATAGTTGCCCAATTAACCAGCTCAGATTAGAATGATAATTCATTAATCGCGTCCAGCTTGGTTCTTTATATTTAAATTAAGTTTGAAATGTCTATTATATTGGTCCGATCCCACTTACTTAAGAAATTTGTGAAGAGAAAGATACATATGTACGAACTCAAATAAAACGTAAATAAGACAGAAATATCCATTTCATTAAAAAAGTGAAAAAATACAATTACAAGGAGCCCGACCCGGGCGATTACAAACTTTACTTAGGAGCGGCGGTAGAGGTGGTAGCTTCGGCTTCGTCCCCAACCTGATCCATGCCCTTTTGGACAAATTCAATCACCTCCTTAGCTTGGGACGTCAGGTCAGTCGGAAGCTCAGGAATCTCCCAGAACTCTTGCGGCGGGGCCTCTAAGATTTCTATATAATCGTTCTTGGTGGTAGGAAGGAAGGTCTTCGCTCTCTTCCGAGCTGCGACTTGGCCCCAAAAATAGTACTCCAGCTCAGCGTACCTGGCCATCGCCCCACCTTCCGTGGCCAACCAGTCAACGGCCTCTTGACTGGACTTGAAGGCTTCCACCGCCTTCTCCTCTTAGGGGCTGATCCGATCTACCAAATCCTTAAGCTTCGCCTCGGCCTTGCCCTTATCCTTCTTGAAGCACTCGACGTCCTTGGTCGCGGCCTCCTGCTGGGACTTCTCCCCCTCGAGCTCCTTCTTCAGCCTGTCGATCTCCGTCTCGTCCGCTTTGCGCCTCTGGGCGGTATCCTCCCTCAAGGCTTCTAGCTCAGCTCGAGAGTCGACGAATCGCTGCTTGAGCTCGATGTAGTGAGCCTGGGCTGGGGCAAGCAAGCTAGGTGCCGAAAGAATGTGGGACTCGGCCTGCACAAAAGACGACAAAACAATCAGCCGAGCCAAAAAACTTAACCATATCAACACGATCAAATATGCCTTACCGTGACTATGGCCGTCCTTAAGTCGAGTGAAGCTGCTCTGCGGGGACCGATGGCAGCCTAGGATCGTGGGTGACCTTAGCTGCCTCCACGAAATCCTTGTTGGGAGGGCTCACCTCCGTGGCCTTGCCTTTCTCGAAGTACTCTGCCTGAGACTGTGTTTTATTGTTAGGGCGGGATGCTGAGCGCTCAGGGATCGCCACACCCGAGCTCGGTTTTTTGGTCAGGGGAAACGCCGACGTCCCTTTGGAAGAGACTTCAGATCGCTGCCTTTGCTTCTGAGGGACGGTGGAGCCCAACCCAGACCGAGCCGAGACTTCGCTGCTGGCCTCGATCCTCCTCTTCATCTAGGCATACGCAAGCTTTCTCGTATCCGCCATATCTGCAAAAGAACAGAGGAAAGATGTGAGAAATAACCAAATGCAAACTGAAGAGAACAACAGTAGACAAGAAGGCGGGGAGGTCGGGCATTGATCCTGCGAACTGACCCTCTTCTGAGCTGGAATCCGCATTCTCTTCGAGCTCGGGAAGTAGATGGGGATGCTCCTTCCTCAGGTTGGGTTCTCTCCCAAATAACTTTGATTCCCAGATTCTGTCTCACCTGAGAATGCTATTAATGTCAATTTGCATACCCGACTCAGGTCTTAATACCCCGACCTTGGCGAGCTCCGCTTCTGAGAACTTGGGGTCATCATTCATATTCTTCTTTAGGGAGGGATTCCAATCCATCCTGCACCCCGGGTTCACAGTCGGCTCGACCCAATAGTAGTCGTTGTACCAGCCCTTGTTGGAGGAGTGCCACTTGGTGAATATGGCATTGCCTGCCCGAGCTGCGAAATAAAATCACCTTGGCTGCTTCGGGTTGGGCTTGCACACGAAGAACTACCTGAACCGACGCAAGGTCGGCTCTATTTTTCTCTCTAGGCAGAATACATAAAAGGCCACCATTATAGCCCAACCATTCGGTGATATCTGACCTGGGCTAAGCTCAAAATAGTTCAAAATGCCTGCGATGAAGTCGGGAAGCAGAAGCCGGATGACATCGAAGGCGAGGTCGTAAATAGTGAAGTGATCGGATGGAGGATAGTAGGCGGACTCGCTCTAACCTGGAACCTTCAGCTTTTGATGTTGGTCCACCAACCAGTTTCTTAGCCGAGCGTTCGCTATCTTGATAGTAGAATGGCACTCACATTTACAACAGGCAAATAGCTGCTCTATCTTCTTTTCCTGAGCCGAAGAACCACTGGCTATAGTTGAGTTCTGAGGTCGGACTACCCTGACTGGGAGCACATCAATCGGTTCTGACGTAGAAGCTCCGACTAAGTACTCATGTGGTATCTCAACTCCCTCCAACCAGTTCAATGGCTCTGCATCTTCCCTATCTCCCAGGTCTCCCAGGTCGGCTAAAGGATCTGCCTCGGCTTCTTCTTGCACTTTCCTGACCTCGACTACTTGGCAATCATCATCACTCTCCTTGAGCCCAGATTGTCGAGCTGATCCTTGAGATGCACCTTCGCTGTCATCACCGCGGCCTCCATCTGAGGTCGATTCCGAGCTCGGCGGATTCTCATCCCCTCCATAGGACCTCGCCTCTATCGCTTGAGAATCTTCCGACTCCGACCTCCCTATCCTATTACAAATTAAAATATGTGCAGGAATAACTAAAGGGATGCGGGACGTACCTACCATTCTAGTTGTCGAAGATGACCCGATCTAATGGCCTCTAACTTAATTGGCTCCGAGCTAGTGGATTTCGAGCTGAATACCCCAAGAAGATATCTACCGAGCTAAAATTATCCGACCACTCTGGTATCCGACCTGAAAGCTCTGAGCTCTGTATGCAAAGTGTGAAATAAATCTCGGATGTCAAGGCCCTATTTATAAGTAACTCCTGTAACCGTCTCGGGAATCCCAAACCTCGCATCTCGTCATAATTGCCAGGTGACGTGTCCGCCATCTGAAGGGTATGCATCGCTGACGTGGCCATCCCCACTCTACCGGGGTCGGGTACCTCCAGCTCGGGAACAACTCCCAAATCTAGATCTCACCCTCTTGATCTTGACTTGGGGAGGGGGATTGACGAGGGGGATCCCAAGCTGAGGTAAGATGCCTATGCCAAGTTGAGGTGGGCTAATCCGAGCCAAGCCGAGCATATGCAGCTAATGCCCAACATGGATGCTGATCCAATCTCACTCCAACCTCAAAAAATCCCGACCTTAGTACCAGTTATTCTGATGGGACATAAAGCCTTGATGAGACATAAAGCTGCACCGCATTAAATGCTGTCAGATTCGAATTTAGTATGAATAGAGCTCCACCCCTTCATTTCTGAGGTAACTCGTCATTAAATGCTCTCAGCTACTCCTTCAGCTCGGACATACTAATCAATCGTACATCCAAGGGAAAAATCCTGGTCGTCACCCTGCCTTTTCTTTCTTTTTTCTTGTGCAGGTCAGGTAGCCGACCTGAAAATTTAGGTCGAGAATCCGACCCAAATTTTCAGCTCGGCAGGAGTAGCTTCCAACATTAACGTCGAGATTCCGACCTCGACAACAGTAAAATAGGTATCTGTAATATCTCACATTGATAGAATATAAAATATAATGTGATTGTATGGTTTATAAATGAGTGTTATAGGTATAAGACATAACTTGAATTACCATTTTGAGCCAGTAGAAAAAAGGCCCAAGTAGTTATGCCTTATACCTACAACACTAAGTCTCGCATACGGGCCTGAGGGTCTGGGTTCAGGATATGACATAATGGTATCAGAGTAGGTCACTAACTGGTGCAGAATAAGTGTTATGCGGGGCAAAGTACTGTTACACTTAGAAGGCTGGTGGGAGTCACCTCTTAAACCCATACGAATCACCTCTAGAATAGTGCACCACCTAGTTAGTTCTGGTGTATGCCCTTAATGAGAACGTCAGGTCCTTATTGGGAGGTGTGTGTAATATACCATATCGGTGGAATATATAGTATGATTGTGTGGTTTATAAGTGAGTGTTGTTCGTATAAGAGATAACTTGAGTTAACCATTTTAGGCCAGTAGAAAAGAGACCCAAGTTGTTATGTCTTATGCCTACAACACCAAGTCTCGCCTGCGGGCATGGGGATCTGGGTTCGGGACGTGACAGTACCAAAAGGACTTTGGTGTAATGATATATTTCTAGTTGTAAATGTGAGATATCACGAGATCAATTTTCATTATTGACATTCTTTGATATAAATTGTAAGGCTTAGGTCTCCCGTGAATCAAAAAAAAAAAATTGTAAAAAAATTATTAGGTGGTCTCGCTTTATGAAACGTTTTACAAACTACAATCATTTCCAATGGCTGACATATATTCTGAGGACAAAATTGCTCTTACAGATTATTTAGAACAAATGAATTCCATAAAGTTTTGTAAAATTTATTTGCAAATTCAATTTTTGGTGTTTGGAAACACCTTTTTAAAAAGTTAGAAACTCAAGATTTGTAAATCTTGGATTTCCTTATACTTTGTCCAAATCCTTACTCAAGAGGTGAAATTTGCAAATCCATGTTTTCAAAATTTGTTGCTCATATTCTAATGACAAAATTGTCTCTAGATTTAAGAGATTGACTTTGGCTAAAGTACAAAGATAAAAAACAATCATTGCCTCCCTCCTTATTTATATTTTAACAAAAAAAAAAAACCAACGCCTCTTTCACTTTGTTTCTTAAGATTATTTTTTCATATTAAACATATAGTTGAACTTAAAGTTATTTTGTCACGTGAAATGTACATTGATTTTATAATCTTGGACTGATGGTTGAAGTTATGATTATTTTCTATTGTTTAACTTTATTGAAATTTTTTTTTTGTATTGTTTAACTTCATTTTGTAATCTTGGACTGATGGTTGAAGTCACTTAATGCAAATGAATAAAGGCAATTTAATAAAATAATTATTGTCACCGGGTCCGAGCCTCACATCCCCCCCCCTTAAAATAATGTCGTCCTCGACATTCTTTCTTGATTCTCGGAATAACTCAGGTGCTGCTGGTCTATCTGAACTCGCTTCTTCCAAGTAGCCTATCATATTCCATAGTGATTCCATAGCACTTTTACTATTAGAATCTTCTTTGCGCGCCACTTCTGAATTTTCTGATCTAGAATACGAATAAAACTTTCTTCATAAGTCAAGTTCTCACTTAATTGTAACAACTCTGGCTCAAGCACATAAGATGGAATACTGAATACCGAATACTGAATACTAAATGCCGAATATCGAATAAGAACACCAATCAAGAACATTGAACAAGATCACTGAACAAGAACCTCGAATAAGAACCTCGAATAAGAATGCCGAATAAGAACCCCGGATAAGAATATCGAATAAGAACACTGAATAAGAATACCAAATAGGAATACCGAAGAAGAATACCGGAGAAGAATACTGAATAAGAATATTGAATAAAAACACTGAATAAGAATACCGAATAAGAACCCTGAATAAGAATACCGAATAAGAATTCTTAATAAGAATGCCAAATAAGAATATTGAATAAGAACTCCAATCACTGAACAATGAACATTGAACACCGATCATCGATCACGAGAAGAGCTACCCACAAGTTACAACACATATGCAGGTTATACATAAAAGATATGCACCACATATTATACGATTGTCATTTAATGCAACATTACCATATCATGTAATGTATATTCCACACACACAAGAGACAAATATCACTTAATAAACACTTGCCACATGTTGTGACCACATAATACACACTTAACACATAATATACATGTATCGCATTGTCCACTTAACACATTTTGCATGCATTAACTCAAGGGTTACTACCCAATAGACCGAGGACCTTGTCCTGGTTTATGAGTTATCTAAGCTCTGATACCACAAATGTGACAACCCAATCCAATCCTAACACGATAGATGAGGAAAGACAGTCTCCCTTGTACTGTGGACAATCTAACACCTATCCAATCAAACTCAACAATAAGCAATCAACAACATCATTTGAAGTCCTGTATAACTTGCATGATAGGTTCAACATTTCTTTAACTTATATTTTACAACTCAAGCCTATCAATATTACAAGTCCAAACTAATATAAGTATGCATTTATTACATCTCCACAATAACTTATGAAACTCTTAACATTCTCTTAATGTTAATAAGACAAAACTACGACTTATCACAGGCAAAATGGAACTCCGATGCAAAGTAGGCCATACAACTTGAAAAATACTTTAAACCCACCTCGCTTTACCTGAAATTATAGAAGAAAAAAGGGTGAGCAACCATGTGCTCAGTGAGGGGGGAAAAGTACGAGGATTTTTTGAAAAGCCTTTTCATGATGCTATGCACTTAAGCCAAGTAGCATGTATCCACAGTAGATAATCTTTAAATAAAAACTACATGGTAACATGGAGCAATAAGCATTTGATCAAGCTTTATGAAAGTATATAAACACTCGAGAAAAGGATACAATTTCATTCCATTCTTATCACTCCCATTTCCTTTGCTTCTTTGCGATGTGATAGTGATAGCGATAAACCCCTTATAATGCCGGTGGGTGTACTCTGGATGTACCCCGATAATCTACGACCCAACACCCCAAGGCCTTCACCGACCAAATGAGTGAGGGAATAGGACGCGAATGTTGTACAACCAACCACTGGCAAGCCCGCTGCTGCCCAGTAGAAGCACAACACTTCTGTGACAAAAATGGTTGCAACCATCAATACACTTGATAAACCACTTAAATATTCAATAATGCGATTAATAAATAACACGTAAATGAGGGGACAACAAAGTAGGTTTCCCCTCAAACACTTAAGTAATTAACAATCAATATAACCATTAAAGTATTCACTACTTCAAAGTTCAAGTAATTCATGCATTGTACCCATTCTTAGTTAACCAATAAAGCATTTATACATGCTTTACCCCTTCTTAGTTAACAATTTAACTTGCACAAGAGCATCAATAAATTCACTTGGTAACTATCTTTAGTAATTCAACTAACTAACATCATAAAGAAAATCACATTCCCTCTTGAAAACCAAAGCGGATTTCAAGTAAAGTCAAGCATTACCTTAGACTAGAAAAATAACAAATTCATTGGCACGAAGAGGGAAAGGGGAAAGGGGACACATCTACTGCCCAGCCTACTGCCGGCAGCAGCGCTAGCAGGCAGCCCAACGCCGACGCTGGGTAGTTGACACACACACCCCCACATATTGCACTAATTCCACTTTTACGCCTTGTCTTGCTTGTATTTATATGTAGATAGGTGTTAAGTGCATTGCTATGAAGTTTAAGTCATTCATTTAAGTATTCAATCAAACACTTAACCTTTAGTTTTCAACTAACTCAAGCCATAAGCATCAACAATATATACACTCAAAGCTTTAAAAATGAATAACATACTAGCCATACACAACACAATTACTTCACAACAATTAAGCTAGCATGCAAATTCATGGCTCATCTATCATTTCACCACATAATGATAAACTTACCACTAGCAATTCAACAAGAAATATGCACAAAAACATGAACCCCTCACCTATTCCTTGAAGATTTGCACAAAATAGCTAGGGTTTGAGCCAAAAATCACTTCTTTCCTTCTCTTTTCTTCTTCTTCCTCTTCTCTTCTTCTTCTTTCTTCCTCACAATTTTACTTTCTTTTTTTTCTCCAACCGATTCTAGCACCTTCCTTTGCCTTTTGTTTCTTGTTTTTAATATTATAACGCTTAATTGGGCCAACCAATTGGGCCGCAATTGTAATTAAGAAATTAAGTTAAGCCCACAACTATTTTAGCTAGCTTATAATCTAATGGCCCACTAAAATGCACCTATTATGATAATGTTTATATAATCTACTTCTATTTATCATTAATTTCACTTAATTTGAATGCAACGTAAACATGTTTCAATTCGAATAGCAAGGAACAAGTCACTTAATGCAAACGAATAAAGGCAATTTAATAAAATAAATATTGTCACTAGGTCGGGGCCTCACAATCTACCTTAATTTTATTATTATTATTATTTTTTTTTTGGTGGCAGAAGGGCAATTTAGATTTCTCTTTAGTTGACAAATAGCAGTAAAACAAAAAAGGTTTTTTTTTTTTTGTGCACCGTAATGTGCCAGTAGGAATCCTATACACACGGGAACGCAGCAGGCCATGACTACCCAACCTTCAAAAGCTTGATAGAAATCCATGAACTGTATGGTAGATCAGACAAGTTTCTTCAACGTTTCAAGTAAAAAATGCATACCGAATTGTTTCTTGCAAAAATCGTGGTTTCTCATCAACATCATCATATATTAAGGTTTGAGTTTAGAATTTTTTTTTTCAATACAAGCAAACTAATTTTTAATATGGAAATTTTTTGTGTTAGTTTATCTATTATAAACCTCTATTGTTTGATTAATTGTAAAAATTTATATTGTATGTTGAATTTTGAGATCAGGGTTTGTGAACTTTTAATTTTTCTACCTTAAGCTTGGGGTTTTGACATAATATTAATAATTATGTATGTTATTTAGGCCGAGAAATATTATTAGCATCACAAAATTGCATGTTTAGTTCTTGCATGAATTGTCTTAGAAACGTTTTCTAGTATTCAGTTAAAAGTTTTCTAGTAAATCAATTGTAATAATGTTAGAATCAATTTACTAATCCACACTAGTTATCATAATCAAGCAATCCACGACCATACTTTATTATCTAGAGAAATGTTTAATCTTCTTTTTCTTTCTTGTGTAATATGCAATACTTATGGCAAGCCCATTGTTCTTCTTTAGGTGTATTATGGACCCTACTAAAAATAGGCTTGTAAGTTTACATCAATTTATCTCATATCATTGTTATTAATTGGACTTGAAACTTGTTTTCTTTTCTAATTGAGATTGAACATATTGTTTCAAAGTCGGCCAACTTTGTTATTTGAGAGACATCATGAGCATATAGCACATTAATTCACAGTCCGATGTCACAAAATGTCATCGAGCGTGAAATTAAAAACAAATGTATGATACATATTACTGTACTGATGGCTAGATAGAGTCTATAGAGGAAATTTCTATTAAATCAAAAGAATTTTAGTTTTCTGGTTCAAAATCCAGAAACATTTAAAGTTAGGGTCTTTGGTCAAGATAGTTGTGAAAGAACGATTAATTGTAATTGGTTTAATTATTTACATATTTTTATTTTTACGCAGCTTTTTTTTTTTAATTACCTTTGACACGCTTTTTATTGGTTTTTATGAATATAAATATAAGGTGATTCAGGTTTCAAGTGATGAGGGTGAGAAGGTAGAGGAATTTGAAGTGAATGAGGAAGAAAGTGATCGAAGAGATGGAAGAACAAATAAGTGTTGAGAAGCAAAGCACGCAGGAGCCTTATCACCTAGATATACTTTACAAGAATCGAATACCCTACTGGGTAATTATTTTCTTACTCTTCCAATTTTATTCTCCCAACTAAACGAAGAATTATGATTACATGCTAATATTCATTATTTGAATATTTATAACCGCTTGCAAAGTACTTTCATTAAAACTAGAATATCCATTTTGGATTTATGATAATTGTTAATTGTCATATATAATAAACATTAGTGTCTTCGCATTTATCGGCATAGGCCGGTAGCTACTTTGCCTCCCATGGTTGGACTTTCTTTACGTGATGTACAAGACATGGAAGAGGAAGACACGTGTGTCTTTGAGAAATAAAGATAGGCTAATTTAGTTTCATGTGATTAAGAGAGTGGGTAGCTGCTAAAGGAGAAGATGAAATTATTTATTTATTTTCCTGTTGGATTGGTTAATGATTATGAACTATTTGTTTTATGTATATTTTAAATATTAGTCATTTAGAATAGCGTTTTAATGATGAACATTTTAGGATTAATATTTTTATGAAATGTTTGTTTTATGTCATTATGTTATTTTAGTGATGAACTATTAAGTTTTTGTAATATTTTGTCCTTGTTCAATATCTACTAGATGCATATTTCAGGATATATTTATGGTTTATATTGTTAGACTTGTGATGTTTTTGTAATATATTTGTGTAGTATTTGGTACTACATATGCTCGATAGAAGTAAATGTATTTGTGTGCTGATTATGTAGTTTGATTTGTTTGAGTGCTGTATTTGTGATGGAAGTAATGAAATTATTGTAAAAATATTACAAGGGTATTTTAGACTTTTAGCATAGTCAAACATTGACTGTTAATATTAGCCTAAGAAAGATAGATGATGAGGACAAAAAGGGTATTTTTCAGAGTTAAAGGAGCTGTTTAAGAATTATGCAATATCAGGGTCTAAAAAGTTTTTATCCCTTAAAATTTGAGTATGGCATAGGTACCCTAGGAAAGATTACTAATTTATTCTTTCAAGTTTTGTGTAGTCTTCTAACAAAAAAAGAAAGAAAAAATTGGTTGCGTAATCTTGCACTGGCTTGGTGTAATATCTATTGGTTGAGGTCCTAATGTTCCTCTTCTACGGTTACTGAGTATTTGTCTAACATGGTCTCTATTGCTACTCAGTTTCTTTTAGATTGTTCATATGTCACGTCCTTTGGTAGTTCACATATCACTTAGTTAAATCATTCTAAAAAGTCATTTTCAATTAAATGAATTGAAAAAATAATTTTCAACAGTGAATGAACTGGGGAATTGTTCACATGCTATTGACCTAATTAGCAACAAATTTTGAAAATTGAATTATTCTATTAATCTATTGCAAGCATTTAAGATTCAATCTTTATATCAAAGAACAGAATTATCAGCCAAAAAATATTTTTCACAATTTCAACTAAAAATTTTACTCATTAGGTAATAAGATAAAACATGATGTTGTGAAACAATTCGAGCTAACATATAAAAAACAAAGGGCTCAATCCTTTGGAATAAGTTTCGACAATCAAGTCAGTGAATTCAAAATTCTTAACACATAATAAAATAGTTTAAAGAAATTGAGTGTGTTTACAAGTTGTAGAATGGTAATATTTTTCCCTGGGTCTTACAAGTACATGGTTGCCTACCCAATGTCTACATTGCTTATAAAATGGGAATCTTGTCCCGACATGACCCCTGGATTTTGCGGTCTTGCTCATAATATTGTTTTTTTGTTATGCAGGAGGTCAAACGACTCATCGCAACCTTAGTTGGCTGGGTGATATACCCCTTTTCTAATCTGATTGTGTTCATGTTAGTAGGTCAAATCTTATGAGTCTCGGGTCAGAAATTTCACCTACACCATTTGCCCCCTCAAATTTCATAGGGCTTGACTAAAGGTCCATAAAATAAATTGTTTTTGCTCGGCTTTGTCTATTATATCACATCGCTATCACTTTCTTAATTCTCATACTCTTAACACCTTTTCATTTGGATCAATGGTGTGTTGCATCATTTCAATTTTCAAGGAGAGGTCTCATTATCTTCTTGCGTCTTTTCGACTCTTTTCCCGCCAATTATTTTCTTCTATAAATATTAGGCCTTCATATTCATTTATTCATTTTGCCTTTTTGATTATTTCCTTGCTTTTGCAAACAGCAATCCCAGGACTTCGATTATTTTTTAAGAGTCCATTATATCTTCATTGTGACCGGGTGCTTTCTTCGAATCATTATCATTACCGAGTCCTTTGTTTACTAAGTCAGCCAACTTTCTTTGAGGCCGTCTTCCCAACCTTATTCTTCTTTATTTGTGTGATTTTCTTCTCTATATTTTGTCCCACACCTTAGTATGTGTAGCCTCAGTGATCAATCTGAAAATAATAATGAGTCTATCCATTCTTATGACCACGAGGATTTGGGTAGGATAGAACTCTTTCTGACATCACGGTAGAGTACAAACCTTGTGTCATGCCCCGACCCCGACTCGTTGCCAAGACAAGGCTGGAACGTGACTTGATCGGGATAGATAAACCTGTACAATCATTAATTCATAACTTAAACATTCATAAATCTGCAAGGAACTTCAAAAAAGGGGTACCCAAAACTGTTGGCACACCACCATCCATAAGCCTATTTTATAATTACAAGGTCTAGTTTCAACCAGCACGACATGCCACAAGTTGTCCATGACATCTAGACCTCAAAAGAATAAAACAACAGTATGATTTCCATCCATACGTTTCGAAGATTAGTTACATACCCAAATCCAAAAGAATATTACAATACATGTAGTTGTTCAATATTAACATACATAACAACATCAAAAAATCCAACTATACAAGCAAACAGGATCACAATAAGCAGAAGTCCGACTCATCACACAAGTAAGTCTCACCCGCAGCTTGAGTCCCTGGCTCAGGCTCAGCCTCACCTAAAAGATTGTCATCAAAGGGATGAGCCACATTTAGCTCAGCGAGAGTTAATGGTCTCGGGTGATTTTCGCAAACATTTCAACATTTGGAAAGTCTTTCTTGAAAACATGATATGTTTGAGTGCAATTAAATACAAGAAATAATAAACAAGTAACAACACATCACTCTACCCTCCGAGGTCCTCAAGGGCCCAAGTGAAGGTAGGTTTACCATATATCAATGGATACAGTTTTCTTTGCAGTTGCTGTAGACGGCCAGCCTTGAATCAATCTTCATCCAGTTACCCCAACTTAAAAGATTAGGTGATATTCGGATAATCACCGGGGACTATGGTAGTCGAGACCGACTGGTAGCCCGATGCTACCTAGGGGAAACAACGCTACCATACCTATAATTATGGTTGCAACCATCGTGCATGCAATCATTATCAAGATAAACCAGATATATGCATCAACAGATAAGGGAAGTAACAAAGTAGGTTACCTCCGATCACATAATCATGCAACTAATCTTGAACATATTCTAGTATATAAACATGTAAACTATTACAACATCTCACACTTAGAATTTATACAGTCATGTAGCCAGACAACAATTATAATGCCTTGCATTTAGAACTTATAAGATATAATGTGGAAGTCAACAAGGAATGTTGTTTCATCATACAAGTGTTTCCAATACTTTTGCTTTAGCTTAACTTAGAAGGTAAATTTGCCTACTTTTCCAAACTCCAATTAATGTACTTTTGGCCTATAATAAAAGCTTATCGAATTTAGATAACTTTAGAATCAAATGGAACTCAATTCGGAGTTAAAACGAATGAGATATGGCCTCCGGAAATCACTGCGCAGAGTTATCAAACTTCCAAGCGTTGCAGCCTTCATCCGGTCGACCGGATGAAGCAGGTAGCGCCCGGATGAGAGTTTTCTGCCAGGCATTGTGGCTTCTATCCGGGCGACCGGATAGAGGCTGTAACGCCTGAATAACTAACGGGGAAACACCCAAATTCTACCCAAATCATCTATACAACCACCTATCCTTCTACCAATATGCAAACAAGTTCAATGTGGCTATTAGGCATCATACAAGGGTTCTAACTCAACCAAAACCATCCTACATCAACAATCAACAAACACCCAAAATGAAATTCCAATTCCTAAATCTACAACACACCAAATACTCAATCTCTTCATTCAAGCTCAGATATACAAGCTATAGCAATATCAATACACATAGATAATCACAATTATGCTCAACATAGCTTTTGAAAACTTTTAAGAAAACAACTCTCACCTCAAGAATGCAAGATTAGAGTAGTTGAAGGTAAGAGAATGCTCAAGAGTGGCTTGGAATAGCTTGATCAAACTCATTTTCCTCCATTTCCCTTCTTCTTTCTTCTTCTTTCACTTTCTTTTCCTCTCTTCCCCCTCTCCCTCTTTGGTCGTGTGAGTGAGTGTGTGAATGTGTGTGTACAGGGATTTTGTGTGTGTGTGGAGTGTATTTTGTGTTTTGAGTGGGAATACATAATAGAAATAGGTGAGCAAATATCTAATGAGCCAAATTACAAGAGTGCCCTCCAACTATGTTATGTACTACTAGTTTGCTATTTTGGTTGATTTGCAACTAATTAGTTACTACTCTTGACGTATTTGAA
Organism: Ehretia macrophylla; assembly: GCA_037974665.1. Taxonomy (NCBI): domain Eukaryota; kingdom Viridiplantae; phylum Streptophyta; class Magnoliopsida; order Boraginales; family Ehretiaceae; genus Ehretia; species Ehretia macrophylla. The sequence goes on from CM075768.1 coordinate 13,995,218, forward strand.
GTACAATTAATGCCAACAGCACGTAAAATTCCTAAATGCACGAAAATGAACATTTTGGCATGTAAAACGATAAATATGCACGATAATTAATATTAAAGCAAATAATTGATGCCAATGCATGTGAAATAATATGAATGCAATATAATTAATATAATTATATATAAACTCTTGTGCCGGGTTTTACATCATTCCCTCTTTAAAAGAATTGCGTCCTCGCAATTTCTTCTTACCTTGAAAACAACTCCGGATGCTGTTTCTCCATTTGATCCCGTAACTCCCAGGTTGCTTCCTCGATCCCGTGGTTGTTCCACAATACTTTCACCATAGGAATCTTCTTTCTACGCAACTCACGTACTTATTCATCTAAAATTTGCACGGGCCTTTCTTAATAGGAGAGGTTTTCCCGAAGTTGTAGCGGCTCTAACTCCAAAATATAAGAACGGTCAGGTTGATACTTTCTCAAGATCGAGACATGGAACATATCATGTGTGATACCCCGAATCCGGCATGTATTTAATGGCATTTGATTGCATTTAATTAAGTGTTTAATTAGTTAATCATCCATTTTGCACTATTTTGATATTTCTTTTAATAGCATTCAAATAATTTTTATATTGATTAATTTAAAAGATTATTACCTATTTTTATTATTTATAGAAATTGGATTTACTTTCTTGTATTTAATTAAGTGTCATCTTAAATGTTAGTGCTTAATTGCATTTGATTACGTGTTTATATTAACTTGTTTATTCGTATCTTAGTATTAATTTTATAATTCTTTAAAATATTCTAGAAATAGTTAAATTATTTATTTTTAAATGAATATTGATTATTTTGATAATCGGTTTTAATTTACTTGCATTTAATTACTCAGTTTTTAATTAAATGAGAAAAGTAACTCTGAGCCGGAGTGAATTAAACTATTCAACTATTCTACTTTTCAAAAATTATAGTTTTATATTATTGCTCATCATTTGATTAGCGATCGTTTATTGACTGTTCGATTGTAGCATTTCGAAAATGAGAGTTAGAGAAATATTTTTTGGATTTCGTGAATAGCGTTTCTAGTTTAATTTAGCTAGTTTTAGTTGTTTTTCATGAAAATTGCATTGCTTTAACTTAGAATAGATTAAAAGTCATCAAAATAGCCTTATTTGATCATTTTTAACTTGTATTTGATTTTTCCAAAAGACCAAAATGCCCTTGTCACCTTATAAAACAAAAAAACAAGCCAAATTGTCAACAAAACAAATTGTCAAATCCCCCCCATGTCCCCTTGGTTGGCTAAAACTTCAAGGGCCAAAATAGAAATGATTTTGCTTCAATTTTCTTCTACAATCATACGTAGAGTTGCTCGGGGATCGTAGCTAAGGTTCATGCGGGTCTTCTTCTTCAATCTCTGTGAGGGTTTTCATGTTTTTGTGCATTTATATTCGAATTTGATTTTTGATTCAATTTCTTAGATTTGATATTTAATGCGTTATAATGCTTGAAATTGCTTGGAATTTCCTCCATAGGGTTCGTAGACCATTGCTTGTTAGTTATTTAGCGATTTTTACGGCTAGAAACGCAAATTTGAAATTGGGGAAGAACAATGAATAGTGATTTTAAATAGTAAAACCTTAGAATTTTGGATTTTGATCTGAATTGCGATTTCTTGATTTGGATAGGTTCCATTAGTGATAGAAAGATAAAATGTGCATTAAAAACGGACCGATTTTTGTTAAAATTGGAAATTAGACAAAGAAACGTAAAGGGGCCGTTTGACCAAGTGTTGACCGTGCTCGAATTGAGTTGGGGGTTTTGCTATTGAGGGCGTGGAAGCACTTTTGGCGCTGTTGTGGTGTTGGTTGAGCGACCGGTTAACATAGCTGTAGTTCAAACGTAGTAGGTGGACTTTCGGGCTTCAGTTGGGAAAGTGAGGTTTCGTGATATAGAAACGTGTCTTGTAGTACCTAAGTGAATGTAGTGAAATCGGTTTCTTAATCCGGTAGCTCGTTTGCTCGTAGTTGCCTTTGGAAGTTAGAGATTGAATAATGATATTTGTCGTTTTTATGTTTGAACTGCTATTACTTGTTTAATTGGTATTCTTGTTGCTATTAATGATAATCATGCTTGAAAAGTTAATTGATTGCTATAATTGATTGTAAGTGCTTGATATATTGAATGTTGATACAAATCTGCACTTTCGTGCTATCGCTCGTTTATTGCTTGTATCTCGTATTGCATTGCATTGTGTCAGGCGCGTGAGTGATGGGCCTCTCTGGGCAGTCTCGGGCTGCTAGGGTTGGTTGCTCTAGCTCCGTGTCCTATTCCCATTCTCGCTAGGGGTGCCGTCTTGGGAGATTTAGGTCGTAGATGTGTTGGCGTACATCCGGAGTACACCCAGTGGATGTTATAAGGTGGTTGCGCGCTTATTTTTATCGTTGTCTACATCAAGCTTGAGATTGATGTATCGCTCATGAAATGGTATATTACTCGTAAGAGTGAACCATAGCCTTCAAAGTGTGGTATAGCTTTGATGGGTTGTGTTAATGTTTTCTTTAATTGTTTATTGTATTGTTGTTTGTATTGATTGTTATTCTTATCGGATATATTGCTTAATTGTTTTATTTGCATTGCACGACTTTCTTTCTCTCTACCTCGATATCTGTCTCGCCCTCACTGAGTATACGTGTTGTGTATACTCACTCATCACCACCACATTTTAGGAAATGCCATGTTAGCTGGAAAGTTTGTGGTTACGTGAAAGATCGTGCTTGAAGAGTTATCTTGCGTGTTATATGGCTGAGTTGTAGAAAGATGCAAAGATGTATGTTTTAATGTATTGTATGTATTTAGTGTTAAAAGTTATGTAATTAACTTAACTAGGTTTATTAGAATGGTATGATAGTCTATTTTATGCAATAGGTTAGTATAGTTTAATTGTCAAGCATGAATGTACTTGTCAAAGATGGGAAGAGATAGGTTAGTTTTTAAACTGAAAATGTATATTTACTTGTATTCGCTTGTTGAGAACCAAGGCTCGGATGGCCTTGAGGTATTTGTATGGTTGGACACGGTGCTGGTCCACTTATATGCTGTCGCAAGTTTGTATTTTGCCTAGAAACAGGGGAGACTCCGTCCATCTTTCCCTAAAATTTTATGCCCAGGTTTGAAATTAGGTTGTGATTAGATTGATAGATAGAACTTCCGGTCTCGAGAGGGATCGGGGTGTTACAGGGAGTATTAGAGCTTGTTTAGCTCATAAGTCGGGACAGGGTCCTCGGTCTGGTGGGTAGTGATCCTTGAATGTGTGCTTGTTAGGAGTGTGTTGAAAGTGTGTGCCTGTATGTGAGATTGTGTGTTCTTGAATTGAATGTGTGTATCTATGTGATATAGTTATGTATTATGTGCTAAATGTGTGCTAAGTGAAGTGAAGTGTCTAATTGTGTATTGAATTGACATGTTGAATTGCCCTCGTGAATCGAATCGACCTCGTGAATTGTTATTTGCTTGAAGTATTGCTTGTAATGTGTGTATTGGAATGTCTTGAATTGGTTGTACCTTGATTTGAATTGATTATGTTGTGCTTGACTTGATTATCGTGCTTGAGTGACTTTGTTGAATAAACTGTTTTACAAACATGCTTGCATAATAGTTTAAGGCATGTATGTATAAATGTGATATCTTGGCATTCATACATGTCCCGTTGAAACGGTAAGAAAGACTTCTTCCTTCCCCTGAAGAAAGGTGATTGGTACCATACCTCCAAGATATATGGATTGACGGGAACGAGCAGTATTTGACTAGCCTTTATTTGGGAGTTGGTGTTTGCTTTTGGAGCTCGGTTATTGGCGAATCTCTAAGGTCCTCCTCTGTGCTTAACAGTTGTGAAGGAGTAGCTTTCTTTTGGGGTTCTATTTGGTTGTTCTCTGGAGCATTCTTTGGATTTTTTATTGGGTATTCTTTGGAGAATTCTGTTGGCACTTCTTGGAAGACTTGGCTATTGGGTTTCAATTGGGCTTACTGCATGGTATTATCTATGGCATATGTGTCTCGGTCTTTATTGGTGTGTTACTGGCATCCCTTATTGGAAATTCTTCAATGACATTTTATAGAATTCTTAGTGGTCATTTATCTAGTACTTACTACTTGGGCAATCCTTGCTACTTCCTTATTTGAGCTCTGTTTCGGGTATTTTCTTTAGTGTTCCTCAGCAGGTTTGGTATTTGGAATTCCTATCATACTTATTGTATAGTACTACTTACGGTATTCTTTGGAATTCTTAATGGGCATTCTACTAGTATTTTCCTTGATGACACTTATTGGAAGTTTACACTTGGAATCTTGTTCAGACTTATTATCTCATATTGCTTACGCTATGCTGTCGAATACTTTGGGCTTTTTTGGTGGTAAGTTGTATAAAGTTTGCACTCGGCAAACGGTGATGAAGTCTTGGAGTTTGGTCTATGTGATGCATCTACTCTGGCTATTCTTTGACTTCTTTATTTGGTACTTGTTGAACTTCTACTGGAGATTCGTATGTGGGATATTTCTTCGGCATCCTTCTTGTTATTAATATGTGGTGTTAATTTTATCTACAGTATCTTTGCTTCAGTCTTTAGTTAGTATTTTCTCGGCATTCTTGGTTGGGATTTCTATTCGGGTTTTCCTACGAGCATCCTTATTCACTATCTTGCTCAGCAACCGATGAAGATTAGTCAGAGTTGGATTTTAGATGACGCTGAATTTTATTAGAAGAAGAATTGTGAGGACACAATTATTTTAAGGGGGGAAGGATGTGATACCCCTAATCCGACATGCATTTAATGGCATTTGACTGCATTTAATTAAGTGTTTAATTAGTTAATAATCTATTTTGCACTATTTTGATATTTCTTTTAATAGCATTCAAATAATTTTATATTGATTAATTTAAAAGACTATTACCTATTTTTATTATTTATAGAAATTGGATTTATTTTCTTGTATTTAATTAAGTGTCATATTAAATGTTAGTGCTTAATTGCATTTGATTACGTGTTTATATTAACTTGTTTATTCGTATCTTAGTATTAATTTTATAATTCTTTAAAATATTCTAGAAATAGTTAAATTATTTATTTTTAAATGAATATTGATTATTTTGATAATCGGTATTAATTTACTTGCATTTACTTACTCGGTTTTTAATTAAATGAGAAAAGTAACTCCGAGTCGGAGTGAATTAAACTATTCTACTATTCTACTTTTCAAAAATTATAGTTTTATATTATTGCTCATCATTTGATTAGCGATCGTTTATTGACTGTTCGATTGTAGCATTTCGAAAATGAGAGTTAGAGAAATATTTTTTGGATTTCGTGAATAGCGTTTCTAGTTTAATTTAGCTAGTTTTAGTTGTTTTTCATGAAAATTGCATTGCTTTAACTTAGAATAGATTAAAAGTCATCAAAATAGCCTTATTTGATCATTTTTAACTTGTATTTGATTTTGCCAAAAGACCAAAATGCCCTTGTCACCTTATAAAACAAAAAAAAGCCAAATTGTCAACAAAACAAATTGCCAAATTCCCCCCATGTCCCCTTGGTTGGCCGAAACTTCAAGGGCCAAAATAGAAATGATTTTGCTTCAATTTTCTTCTACAATCATACGTGGAATTGCTCGGGGATCGTGGTTAAGGTTCTTGCGGGTCTTCTCCTTCAATCTCTGTGAGGGTTTTCACGTTTTTGTGCATTTATATTCGAATTTGATTTTTGATTCAATTTCTTAGATTTGATACTTAATGCGTTATAATGCTTGAAATTGCTTGGAATTGCCTCCTTAGGGTTTGTAGAGCATTGCTTGTTAGTTATTTAGCGATTTTTACGGCTAGAAACGCAAATTTGAAATTGGGGAAGAATAATGAATAGTATTTTGAATAGTAAAACCCTAGAATTTTGGATTTTGATCCGAATTACGATTTCTTGATTTGGATAGATGCCATTAGTAATAGAAAGATAAAAAGTGCAATAAAAACGGACTGGCTTTTGTCAAAAATTGAAAATTAGACAAAGAAACGTAAAGGAGCCGTTTGACCAAGTGTTGACCATGCTCGAATTGAGTTGGAGGTTTTGCTATTGAGGGCATGGAAGCACTCTTGGCTCTGTTGTGGCGTTGATTGAGTGACCGGTTAACATAGTTGTAGTTTAAATGCATTAGGTGGACTTTCGGGCTTCAGTTGGGAAAGTGAGGTTTCGTGATATAGAAATGTGCCTTGTAGTACCTAAGTGAATGTAGTGAAATCGGTTTCTTAATCCTAACTCGTTTGCTCGTAGTTGCCTTTGGAAGTTAGAGATTGAATAGTGATATTTGTCGTTTTCGTGTTTGAACTGCTATTACTTGTTTAATTGGTGTTCTTGTTGCTATTAATGATAATCATGCTTGAAAAGTTAATTGATTGCTATTATTGATTGTAAGTGCTTGATATATTGAATGTTGATACAAATATGCACTTTCGTGCTATTGCTCATTTATTGCTTGTATCTCGTATTGCATTTCATTGTGTCAAGCGCGTGAGTAATGGGCCTCTCTGGGCAGTCTCAGGCTGCCAGGGTTGGTTGCTCTAGCTCCGTGTCCCATTCCTACTCTCACTAAGGGTGCCGCCCTGGGAGATTTGGGTCATAGATGTGTCGGCGTACATCCGGAGTACACCCAGTGGATGTTATAAGATGGTTGCGCGCTTATTGTCATCGTTGTCTACATCAAGCTTGAGATTGATGTATCGCTCGTGAAATGATACATTTCTCGTAAAAGTGAACCATAGCCTTCAAAGTGTGGTATAGCTTTGATGGATTGTGTTAATGTTTTCTTTAATTGTTTATTGTATTGTTGTTTGTATTGATTGTTATTCTTATCGGATATATTGTTTAACTGTTTTATTTGCATTGCACGACTTTCTTTCTCTCTACCTTAATATCTGTCTCGCCCTCACTGAGTATACGTGTTGTGTATACTCACTCATCACCACCATATTTCAGGAAATGCCATGTTAGCTGGAAAGTTCGTGGTTTACGTGAAAGATCGTGCTTGAAGAGTTGTCTTGCATGTTATGTGGCTGAGTTGTAGAAAGATGCAAAGATGTATGTTTTCATGTATTGTATGTATTTAGTGTTAAAAGTTATATAATTAACTTAACTAGGTTTATTAGAATGGTATGATAGTCTATTTTATGCAATAGGTTAGTATAGTTTAATTGTCAAGCATGAATGTACTTGTCAAAGATGGAAAGAGATAGGTTAGTTTTTAAACTGGAAATGTATATTTACTTGTTTTCGCTTGTTGAGAAACAAGGCTCGGATGGCCTTGAGGTGTTTGTATGGTTGGACACGGTGCTGGTCCACTTATATGCTGTCGCAGGTTTGTATTTTGCCTAGAAACAGGGGAGACTTCGTCTGTCTTTTCTTAAAATTTTATGCCCGGGTTTGGAATTGGGTTGTGATTAGATTGATAGATAGAACTTCCGGTCTCGAGAGGGATTGGGGTGTTACATCATGTATACCAGAAAGATTGGGAGGTAATCCCAACCGGTATGCTAACTTGCCAATTCTCTTTACAAATTTGAACGGTCCCACGTACCTCGGACTTAGTTTTCCACCTTTGCCCTGCCGAGCCAATCCCTTTCAAGGAGATAACTTCATAAATACTTTATCACCTACTCCAAACTCCAAGTCTTTTTTTCTTTTATCGGCATAACTTTTCCGCTTACTTTGAGCGGTGAGCATCCTTTTCTGGATCAATTGCACATTTTTTATCTTCTCTATCATCTCCGGTAATAACGTAGGATCAATGACTTTTATCTTACCAACCTCACTCCAATATAGAGGGGATCTACATTTTCGTCCATATAAGACCTCGTAGGATGCCATGTCAATCGTCGCTTGGTAGCTGTTGTTGTAGGCGAATTCCGCCAATTATAAATGTTTTTCCCATGTTTTTCCAAAATTGAATAAACAAGCTCGTAGCATGTCCTCCAAGATTTGGATGGTTCTTTCGGACTACCCGTCAGTTTGAGGAAGGTAGGCTTTACTGAAACTCAACTTTGTCCCCAACGCCTCTTGAAACTTTTGCCAAAACCGAGATGTGAACCTTAGATCTCTATCAGATACTATGCTTGTAGGTACACCATGCAATTTCACAATGTTAGCTATATACAAATCAACTCGTTTCTCCAAGCTATCCGTCTTATTCATTGCTATGAAATGTGCTGTCTTCGTCAACCGATCCACGATCATCCAAACAGTATCACAACCTCGAGGTAACCTCGGCAATTCTATCACAAAATCCATTGTTATGTGCTCCCATTTCCATTGTGGAATTTCCAAAGGTTGCAAAAGTCCTCCGGGTCTTTGATGTTCTACCTTAACCCTTTGACATGTCAAGTAACGTGACACAAATTCCGCAATCTCCCGCTTCATATTGTTCCATCAATAGAATTACCTCAAATCTCTATACATTTTTGTTCCTCCAAGATGTATTGTATACCTCGTGTTATGAGCTTCCTCGAGTATCTTCTTCTTCAATTCTAGGTTATTTGGTATACAAACTCGGTTACGAAATCTTCACAATCCATCTTGCTGTTTGAAATCCAGATTGTCTTCTTTTATCTTCTGAAATTGTGGATTTTGTTGTTGAGCTTCCTTGATTTGAGATAGCAATGCTGATTGAATCGTTAGATGAGCATTCACCCTTAACTTCGCCAAAATTGCCTTTTGGCTCAATGTATCTGCTACCACATTAGTTTTTCGGGCACATAGTTAATGGTGCAATTGTAGTCCTCCAAGAGTTCCATCCATCTTCTTTGCCTCATGTTTAGTTCCTTTTAAGAGAACAAGTATTTTAGGCTTTTGTGGTCGGTGAAAATCTCAAACTTGCTTCCCCACAAATAATGCCTCCACTTCTTCAATACAAACACTATCGCTGCCAACTCTAAGTCATGAGTGGGGTAATTAACCTCATAAGGCTTTAGCTTCCGGGAGGCACAAGCGATGACTTGACCATTTTGCATCAACACACATCTTAATCCTTCATTCGAAGCATCACTGTAAATGACAAACCCTTGACTTCCCTCGAGCAATGCTAAGATATGAGCGGTTGTCAATCTCTTTTTCAACTCTTGGAAGCTATTTTCATACTTACCATCCCATGTGAAGCTCACCTTCTTTTGAGTCAATCTTGTAAGGGGTCCTGAAATCTTTGAGAAGTCTTTCACAAACCTCTTGTAGTACCCGGCTAGCCCAAGAAAACTGCGTACCTCCGTAACATTCTCGGGTCTCTTTCATGACTGTACCACTTCAATCTTTGAGAGATCCACCGCTATCCCCGCTTGGGAAATTATATGCCCTAAGAAAGTAACTTGTTGTTTCCAAAACTTGCATTTGCTAAACTTGGCATACAACTGATGTTCCCGCAACTTCTGTAACACCAAATGTAGATGTTTTTCATGCTCCTCCTCCATCTTGGAATACACCAAAATATCATCTATGAATATTACCACAAACTGATCCAAGTAAGGCTGGAACACCCTATGCATCAAGTCCATAAAGGCAGCAAGAGCATTCGTTAGTCCAAACGACATTATAACAAATTCATAATGTCCGTACCTTGTCCTAAAAGCTGATTTAGGCACGTCTTCTTTCTTGATATGAAGCTGGTAATAAGCCTGCCTCAAATCAAACTTTGAATAAACTTTGGCTCCTTGTAATTGATCAAATAGCTCATCTATCAATGGCAAGGGATATTTGTTCTTAACAGTCACATGATTCAATCCTCGATAATCAACACATAGCCTTAACGTGTCATCTTTCTTTTTAACGAACAATATTGGGACTCCCCAAAGAGATGAATTAGGTTGAACAAACCCTTTTTCTAGCAATCCCTGCAATTGAATCTTCAACTCTTGCAATTCAGTCGGGGCCATCTGATATGGTGCCTTTGAGATGGGTTGAGTACCTAGCAATACCTTAATTACAAAATCAGTCTCTCTTTTCAGTGGCAATCCCGATAGTTCTTTCGGAAACACATCAGCATATTCTTTCACCACTGACACTTCTACGAGCTTAACCTGATCAGTTGGCTTATTAATCAAGTAAGCCAAGTGTCCACTGTATCCCTTCCTCATTAATCTCACAACTTTGATAGAGGACACAATAGTATTACCTAAAAAATTACCTCTACCCTTTACCTCTATCAAAGGTTGACCCGGTACCTGCAACCTCACAATCTTCATTCGGCAATCCAATTGGGCATAATTGCAAGCTAACCAATCTATTTCCAATATAACATCATATTTTTGAAAGGGAAGTATAATGAGGTCAACCAAAAACTCCCGGTCTTTTATTTGAATTTTACATTCTCTACATCCATATTTAGAAACATGCTTTGTGCCCATGGGATTGCTAACTTCTACATGACACGATAAATGTCATACTTGCAACTTAATGCGATGCACACATTGAGGTGAAATAAAGGAATGCGTGGCTCTAGTATCAATAAGCATCTTTATCGATTGTTGTAAAATTAAAAAAGTACCTTCAACCACTGCTGCAGCCTCTAGAATCTCCTCTTGATCAACAACATACACTCGGACTTGGACTCTCTGTACCGGTGCATTCCTAACGGCCTGATTTAGGGCACCTCTGTTCTGTCGTTTCGGACAAACCTTAGCGAAGTACTAATCAATTTTACACCCCAAACACTTGCCTATTTTTTTCCAACACTGGGCCTCAACATGCCCCTTTTTACCACAATAATTACACACCACGTTCTTGGCAACAATAGCACTACCTGAAGAATTACTGGCCGATTGAGTAATGGAAGTACTCAGTGGTAGTCGGGTAGAGGCTGATCTAGCTTGACTTGAAGCTTGACTTTAGACTAAGTATGTTCTCTGTGGTGTTTGAGACAACACTGACCTCTTACTCACTTGACTTGGTCCCCCACGAGCATCCAATCTCCTCTTCTCAACTCATGATGCCGAATCAACCCTATCGGCATAAGAAGTGAAACGGTGAGATGCAAGAAAATCATGAATTCAGGCCTTAGCCCCCGAACAAAGTGTTTGATCCTTGCACTCTCTGTTTGGACCAACCCTGGCAAGTACTTGGAGAGTCTGTTGAATCGGGCTTCGTACTGCTCTACTGACAAGTTTGCTTGCCTCACAGTCAGGAATTCTTCTTCCTTCCTCTCCCGAACCACCTCTGACACATAGTTTCCTTTAAAGGACTCCACAAAGTTAGCCCATGTTGTTAGGGTGTCATTCTGTTCCCAACGAGTCTTCTCATTTCTCCACCATTTCGCCGCATCCTCCTCCAACAAGAGAGTTGTAAAGGCTACCTTCTTTTCATCATTGTAGTCCATAGCCACATAAATCTTTTCCACCTTGGCAAGCCAAGCCTTTTCCTTCTCACTGTCAGGCTCTTCCAAGAACCTAGAAGGTTCATACCCTAGGAAGCCTTTTAAGGTATCATCTTCATCACCTCGATTGTTATTGTTGTTGTTGCGACCACCGTTGTTATTATTATTGTTGTTGTAAGCTGCGGCTGCTGCAGTTGTTGCTTGCTGTTCCGTAGCTCTGCTCATGCGGTCTATCACAGTTTTCATCATGTTAAACATTTCTACCTCGGGGTTGGCTGGGTCAACATTCCCTGTTCCTTGTGCTCCGGCATTTGCGCGGGTGTTACGACCTGCCATCTATAAGCATAACATATGGACCACTCATGGTTATATAATATGCATGCCTTATGATAATAGATTAATATAAATACATGTGTTAACAATGCTCCTACACCTAGGTTACACATAGACAAGAAGCAAATACATCACGTTAAGCATATAAGCTCGCCTAAGCACATAAGTTCCTGAAAGTACTCTGACATATTCTCATCTCAAGTTTCCTACCTACTAACTAAGGGTTCCAAATCTAGCTTACGCCTAGCTAAATAACTAAGCTCTGATACCACCTAAAGGTGTCACGCCCCGACCTCGACTTGTTGCCAAGACAAGGCTGGAACGTGACTTGATCGGGATAGATTAACCTGTACAATCATTAATTTATAACTTAAACATTCATAAATCTGCAAGGAACTTCAAAAAGGGGGTACCCAAAACTGTTGTCACACTACTATCCATAAGCCTATTTCATAATTATAAGGTCTAGTTTCAACTAGCACTACATGCCACAAGTCATCCATGACATCTAGGCCTCAAAAGAATAAAACAATAATATGATTTCCGTCCATACGTTTCGAAGGTTAATTACATACCCAAATCCAAAAGAATATTACAATACATGTAATTGTTCAATATTACCATAGATAACAACATCCAAAAATCTAACTATACAAGCAAACAGGATCACAACAAGCAGGAGTCCGACTCATCACACAAGTAAGTCTCGCCCTCAGCTTGAGTCCCTGGCTCAGGCTCGGCCTCACCTGAAAGATTCTCATGAAAGGGATGAGCTACACTTAGCTCAGCAAAGGTTAATGGTCTCGGGTGGTTTTCGCAAACATTTCAACATTTGGAAAGTCTTTCTTGAAAACATGATATGTTTGAGTACAATTAAATACAATAAATAATAAACAAGTAACAACACATCACTCTACCCTCCGAGGTCCTCAAGGGCCCAAGCGAAGGTATGTTTATCATATATAAAAGGATACAGTTTTCTTTGCAGTTGCTGTAGACGGCCGACCTTGAATCAATCTTTATCCAGTTACCTTAACTCCAAACATTAGGTGATATCCAGATAATCACCGGGGACTATAGTAGTCGAGACCAATTGGTAGCCCGATACTACCCAGGGAAACGAACGCTACCATACCCATAATTGTGGTTACAACCATCGCGCATGCAATCATTATCAAGATAAACCAGATATATGCGTCAACAGATAAGGGAGGTAACAAAGTAGGTTACCTCCGATCACACAATCATGCAACTAATCTTGAACATATTCCAGTATATAAACGTGTAAACTATTATAATATGTCACACTTAGAATTCATTCAGTCATGTAGACAGACAACAATTATAATGCCTTGCATTTAGAACTTATAAGATATAATTTGGAAGTCAACAAGGAAGGTTGTTTCATCATACAAGCGTTTCCAATACTTTTGCTTTAGCTTAACTTAGGAGGTAAATTCGCCTACATTCCCAAACTCCAATTAATCTACTTTTGGTCTAGAATCAAATCTTTTTGAATATAGATAACTCTAGAATCAAACGAAACTCAATTCGGAGTTGAAACAAATGAGATATGGCCTTCGAAAAATCACTGCGCAGAGTTGTCAAACATTCGGGCGTTGCAGCGTTCATCCGATTGACCGGATGAAGCAGGTAACGCCCAGATGGGAGTTTTCTGCCAGGCGTTGTGGCTTCTATCTGGGCGACCAGATAGAGGCTATAACTGTCACGCCCCAACTCGACCCCTCCTATAATCAGTCAGGACGCAACGGAATTTCGGCAGTATAACGATAGTATATAGGACTCCAAGGCTCTAAACCAACCTCAACAGAACATCATACATCTAACAACTCCTCAATAAAATAATAACATACATCATAACCATATTATACAATAATCATCTCTCGTTATACGCCTCTATTCCAACATAATACATAAACCTTAATATACATTACAAAACATATTAAGCCAATCTAGCAACCTAATCAAAGACCAAAGAAAGGCTACTAAGACAGCATCAACTAATTCATTATCTTTTCAACATCTTTTACATAATGAACTACAAAGCATATAAAAGTCTACTAAGTTAATATACAAGATAGTAAGACAATACAACATCAAGGATAAGACTCCGGAACACAAGACTCATCCACGTAAGGCACATTTTCCACATTCTCCTCTTCAGGAGGCACGTACCCGTAATCCTGCGATAGTACACCTGTATGCATGCAATAATAGAGAGTGAGCTTATATAAAATAAGCCCAGCGAGGATTCGATAGATCTCGAGCAAGGTCTACTAAACTCCTTGGAATAATCCTTTGAGTTAGTAAACACACAATGAACATCAATAATCATTATAAATGCAACAATAGCAATAACTGTAAACACACAATAAGGATACGATACATTCACTGATGAAGCCCCATACACCAATTCCATGCTCAACAACTCCTCCAAACTCAATGACACAATTCCTGAGGTACCTTGACCTAGACCCACACCCCATGGCCTCTCCGCCCAGGCGAGATAGAGAGTAGCCATGATAACTGTGCCCGCAACCCAGGATGCCTCTCGAGGTGACACAACATTATCAAAGCTCACAACAATGAGACTCAACATAAATAAACCGAGAGATCAGCAACAAAAGTGCCCGATTCCCGTAATCAATAATCAATAAATAAACTGGGAGATCAGCAACAAAAGTTCCCGATTCCCATACTCAATAATAAATAAATAAACAGGGAGATCAGCAACAAAAGTGCCCGATTCCCGTAATCAATAATCAATCAATAATCTGGGAGATCAGCAACAAAAGTGCCCGATTCCTGTACTCAATAATAATCAATATAACATCAGTATAACATCAATAATTAATTAAACAACAAACAACTAAGTTAGATGACAAAGTAGGTCATCCAACTTAACATGCATGAAACACGTAATCTAACCCTAGTCTAACCATTAACAACTCACAATTCAATTACTCAAACCACACCCAATCAACTAAGGGCTCAATCTAACATTTTAAATAAAGACAACCTAAACTTCAAATAATCATATCTTACATTTTACTAATCCAAACAACTCCAAATCAGTTTCAAACATTCACCCGTTTAATCAACTACATTAGCCCCCTTGGAAACAAACCAAAACACATCCAAATCATGCCCAATAACCCTAAAACCCTAGTGTATCATGGCTGAAATTTTTGGATTTTGGCACGGACATCACAATTGAAAATTCAGCATTACAACGGCGCTACCACGTAATTATCAATCTTTTAGAAATCGACGGCAATCGATTCCGATCAACACAACTCAAAATATTCAACATTTAACAAATTAATCAACTTTAAATACCCGAAAAATAATAAATATGCTACATCCGTTCAAATATCGTAGTATTGCATATAAATGATCCCTAGCATGCATGGAGCAATAATCTAACATCAGATTAACATTCTAATGGTTCAATAATTAATTATACGCAAAAACATAAAAATAACATTTTGAGATCTAGAATTTTTCTCTCACCTTTGATCCAAAGTGAAGCTAGGAATGCGTGGAATAGGTGCCCAACAAGCGGAATCCAGCCCGGTTTGAAAAGATTCGGACTAAAACTAAGTTTTCTAAGGCAAAATTGTTTTGTAAAATAAGTTGAAAAACTCTCAAAAATGCCAAGAAACTCACGGCTGCAATGTATGTGTTTTTGTGGTGTTTTCTTTGTTTTTAGTGTGTGTAGAGATTTTATATGCAAAGTCAACAAAATAGCAAAGTCAAAGTTGATATATTTATTGTTTTAATTATATTTTCTAGTCTTTTACTTCATTTTATTGACTATTTCTTGCTCAACTAATAAATTAACACCTAAATTAATTCTAAAAAATATATTTTAGGTGACAAAGAGTTTTATATTAAAATAATTTTATCCGAGTCGGCCTAAAACTTGATTTTTGCAAAAGTCGGTGTAAAAACCCTAATAAATTCCTAAGCCGATTTTAAAATTGTTTTCATCAAACACAGGTCTATTAAAGTCCGTGGACTAGGTCTAGAAGGGTTAAAAAGACCAGTTTCAAAATTTTAACGGACGTGTTTCGAAAACACTATTCACTAAAAATCGACGATAAAATTTCTGACTCCGTTTTTGATGAAAATTTCATGAATGCACATTTAGCATGTTCTAGGAGTATTGATACTAAAATTACCACATTCTAAGTCACATAGCACATAGACAGGTTAATTCACGCGAAACGAGATAAAGCACGCAAAACGAGATAAGATAGAAAAGTGGGGTTTCACAATAACGCCCGGATAGCTAACGGGAAACACCCAAATTCTACCTAAATTATCTATACAACCACCAATCCTTCTACAAATATGCAAACAAGTTCAATGTGGCTATTAGGCATCATACAAGGGTTCTAACTCAACCAAAACCACCCTACATCAACAATCAACAAACACCCAAAATGAAATTCCAATTCCTAAATCTACAACACACCAACTCTTTCAAGCTTAGATATACAAGCTATAGCAATATTAATACACAGATAATCACAATTATGCATAACATAGTTTTTGAAAACTTTTAAGAAAACAACCCTCACCTCAAGAATGCAAGATTAGAGTAGTTGAATGTAAGAAAGTGCTCAAGAGTGGCTTGGAATAGCTTGATGAAACTCATTTTCCTCCATTTCCTTTCTTCTTTCTATTTCTTTTTCTCTCTTCCTCCTCTCCCTATTTGGTCATGTGAGTGAGTGTGTGAGTATGTGTGTGCAGGGATTTTGTGTGTGTGTGGAGTGTATTGTATGTTTTGAGTAGGAATGCATAGTAGAAATAGGTGAGCAAATATCTAATTAGCCAAATTACAAGAGTGCCCTCCAACTATGTTATGTACTACTAGTTTGCCATTTTGGTTGATTTGAAACTAATTAGTTACTACTCTTGACATATTTGAAGTACAATTAATGCATACGACACGTAAAATTCCTAAATGCATGAAAATGAACATTTTGGCATGTAAAACGATAAATATGCACGACAATTAATATTAAAGCAAATAATTAATGCCAATGCATATGAAATAATATGAATGAAATATAATTAATATAATTATATATAAACTCTCATGATGGGTTTTACACCTTGTAGCTCTAAAGGCTATCATTTTGCCCATTTGGAATAAATCTCTGTATATGTTGAGTCTGCCCTAGTCAAGCTTACTCTTCATCTTTGGGTAGGTCTAGGTAGGGCAAGGGTCTTTGATCATTGGTCCTGACTAGTCTTGAGGTCCCCGATGAAGGGTTAGGCGATCTGTCTTTTAGTTCCCCTTTAACTCGGATAAGGAATAAGCTCTATATATTGCCTCTCAAGGTCGAAAGATGCAACTATGTTTATAGATAGTGGGGCTACTACTGAGTAGTATTATTTGGGACTTCCTTACCAAGAAAAGTAGGCATGCTACCATAGCCTGAGAGACATTAAATTTTATGATGATATTTTCTCTTATTTCTATACTTCACGTTCCTCTGAGGTGCTCAACCATTATTACTTGAGTCCTAGCCAATTGATCCTGAATAACTGATGAATTCTAGTTGTTTTCTATGCTATTTTAAGGATCTCAAACTCGATATGCCCTTCAATCGTTTTGACATCTTTTCTATACTCATGCAAAACCATATTTAAGCTCGGGTGGTACTGTGACATCCCGACCCGTGCATATAATTATTTAATTGATGTGCATATACTTATATGTCTACTTTATTTATTTACGTATAGTTATTTGCATAAAATATCATATTTTGGGTTACATCCATCTATTTGTTTAACGTGCATTTATATCAAACTATGTGCATACATCTAGTTTAACAAGAAATTTCATTTATTAACATATATTGCATCAATATAAATGCATTCTTATGTAAGTAGGCACGTTTAATTGGTTAATGTGCATAATTCTCATTTTACATGCAATTTTGGGACTTCACGAACACTTTGGAAAATCGTAGGAACCGTATAAAATAATTAACGTAGACAATTAGGAATTGGAGCAACTAAATTAGTTAGAATTAAACTAGAATGGCAAACTAGTTAATAGCATTTAGTTGAAGGGCATGTTGGTCAATTGGGTTTTTCTTTCTTTTATTATTTACACCTACTAATATACTACAACACACACAAACACACAAAAACACACACAAAAATCAGACACACACACACACACTAAACACGTTTAAAAACACACAAGAAAGAAGAAGAAGAAAAAGAAGAAGAAGAAGGAGAAAAGAAGTAAGAAAAGGTGATTTTGAGCTTGTTTGTGTACAAATTCTTCAACTTAAGGTGAGGGTTCATCCATGCTTGCATCATTGGCTGATTCCTTGTTGTATATACATGTATGCCATGTGTAGATAAGTGAACATGAAGCTTGTAATGCATGTTTAATGAGGTATTTAGTGTACGAAATGTTGTGGTAGCTTTCTAATGCATGAATTGCTAGGCTTGGTGTTTGGCTTTGGTTGTAGTTGAAGTTGGCTTCTTTGATTAATTGTTGAAGACCAAGTGCTTGTGTATATGTCAAAGAGAGTAGTTTACATCATATGCATAGTGAGTAATGGTGGTAGTATGCCAATGAAGCAAGAAATAGCTAAAACATGAGTAGTGCAAGATTCTGAATTTTCTGGCAGGTTGCACGACTAGATTGCAGAGGCAGTTTGACCTAGCAAACGTTGTCGAAAGTGGTTGAATTTTTTTTTTATATTGTAGCTAAGAACTTGAGGAACAATTTCTCTTTTAGGGGAAAGATCGAATTCTATCATTAAGGCATTGTTTTGGAGCCAAAACAGTAGGGTGACTAATTCTCGCGTAATTCAGGGCTAGCTGCGCAATGATTTTCTAAAGGGCATAACTTGATGAGTTTAACTCCGAATTAGGAACTGTTTGAGGCTAAACCTATCTACAGTTGATGAACTACATGTATGTGCAATTTTTAGAAGTTTTAGAGGACATTAAGGCTGCTAACTGAACAAGTAAAGTTAAGCAAATGCAGTTAAAAATTTCAGTTTATATAGCTAAGTGATTAATGTTGCACTAAAGGTTAATTTGAGTTGAATAATGGTGGATTATAGGGAGTTGAAGGCTTGAGAGTAACAATTACATGTTTGGAGATAGTGTTTAAGTGAAATGAGGGTTAAATAAACATTACTTGAGTTGAATGCTAAATGTTTAATACGTGATTAACGTGAACTATGTGCATTGAATGTTTAAATAAGTTGAGCTTTGAGTGAAAATTAAATGTGATGAATTATGTGTAGTGACTTGCTATTTAGATAATCAAGAGTAATTAAAGTCATGCACATGCTAGTGTTAGTTGTCAAAGAGTGTTTGCAAGTTATGGGAAGTAAAATATGTTTTCAATCATGTTCATGAGCTTAGCTTAATGTATGTGTTAAAGTTAGTTGAATTGCTTGAGTACTTTTATTGTTGGTTCAAATGCAAGAAATAACAAGAAGATGATAAGCAAGCAAAATTCGGATTTGGATACTACACTACCCCTAACTTCCGAAGTAGTTTTGGTATAGCAAATGTGCTTAGAATTGAACGAAATTTATATGGCAGCTAGATTAGACAGTTTAGAACAAATATTGATTTCTAGTGCTAAGGAAAATTCTAACATTTTGACCCCACGATTTAGCTATTTCTGAAATGTGTCTGAAAATCGCTGATGCAGGGGCAGTTCGCGCAGTTGCACGGAAAGGGACATAACTTGTGGAATTTAGATCGGAATTGAGTTCTCTTGAGGATAAAGTAATCTACACTCAAAGAGTTACATTTATACATAAAAATCGGTCAGTTTGGAGGTCTATAGCATAGATAACTGAATTGATTAATTTAAGCCTCTGCTGGAGAAAATGGAAAATGTTTTAGTGATATTTAGGGTTTTGTGCAAAGTTGATTCTCGGATTGATTTGATGCTATCTATAGGTAATATAGGCTCTAATGAGCATAGATTAGTGATTAGACGTGATTGGCTTGATTGAAACTTTAGGAAATTTGCATAATTGGTTTAGAATTCAAAGGGGCTTTATCTGAAAAGTGAATCTGGATGGAATATAATGATGTAGATAGTCTTTATTAGGTGTGGCAGTGCTTAATGTGCCTTTATGGCGCCAAATTAGGGTTTGGTTAGAGTACTTGTAGTTAAAACGCATAAAAAGAGGATTTTGGGACTTTTATGTTGGATATAGTATAAAGTGAGGTCTTGTGGTTCTAATTGGTTCCATAAGGTGTCATTAGAAGTGTGGAATAACTTACTTGTGGATCTAGTACCTTGTGTTTCATTTGAGTGTCAATTATTTTAGTAGACAAAGGGGTCTTTCAAGCGAAGTGTTAGCGATGGCTTATTCGAATAAGTATATGATCTTAGATGTGTTAGGAAGCCTCTAAGATGTATTTATGGCGTGGTTTAGATAATCGAATTAGATAGTTGTAGTTCAAATCACTTAAAGGGCTTTTTGGAGTTTTTGTGTTAACATGACTTAAAATGTGGTTTCACAGCATTTATGTGTATCATAATATGGCTATAGGTGATTAATAAAGTTAGATTTGAGGATTGTTATCTTGTGTAAAGTTTAGAGCTTGTTTTGTGAGCATTTAGAAGGAGACTTGTTGGATTTCTTGTGAATTACTTGAATTAGTAGTTATTATATTGTTATATTCGCTCTAATTGATCATGATTGAGTTATATGTTGTATAAATGTGAAGTTTATGACCTAAATACTAAGCATGTGGAAAGGTTTTAATTGGATTTTATGTGAATTAGTTGAGCTTGGTGCTTAGTTGGTTATTTGAATTGATGTAGTTATTATAATTGACTTTTAAATGATTTAAATAAGAGTTTAAATGGTAATGATATGTAATATGTAGCTGTTTAGAGAAGTTTCATGAAATAGGTTGTATAGCTACTTCATTAAAATATGTTTGTATCTTGTTTATAATACCGTGTTGCTTATAATTATATGAGTTATATTGTGGGCAGTGACTACTTGGAATATACGTTAAGTTAAAGTATATAAAAGTGGTATTTTGTTAAAAATAGAATTCTAATAGATATTGTATATATGCTAAATAAGCGAAGTTATAAGGTAGCTAACCTAGCTGAATAATTAATGAATGTTGTAGTTAAAAAGTAATTGAAGTAATGTTTGCTTATAGGTTCAAGGTGACTGGAAATGATGTGATTCAAACTTACATCTTAGAGCTTGGTAGAGGTGAGGAACCTGCATCCTTACGTGCATTATAGTTTATTTTCTTTCTAAAAGAATATATTGTTTAGTATAATTGCGTAATTGATATATGCTTATTGTTGCTAAATTGTAACTTGGTGCGAGAACAACTTACTTTTTGTCCTTAAATATGTTTCCTGATTATATTGTCATTGTTATCATTCTTGCATTGCATCGTGGTTGCGCAACCTTATTGTCACGGCGGATGCAATGGCCTCGCTAGGCGGCATTGGGCTTGCCAGTGTTGGTTGCCTTAGCTCCGTCTGCTATTCCCTCACTCGCCTGGTCCGGAGATTGCCAAGGGGTGTTGGGTCGTAGGATCGGGTACATCCGGAGTACCCATTGGTGTAAGGGATACTGACATATCGAGATTGAGATCGTGGTTCGTGGATCGGGGATCGAAGATTTGAAGTGATAAGGGTTATCGATTGTATCCTTTTAAAATGTGGTATTAGAATTGTTATTCATTGTTTATTTATTTCATTAATTGTGTTAAGTTGCTGCATTGCACAAACCCTGTTATACTATTCCTGTTTCCCTTCCCTCACTACGTGTACCAGTTGTATACTCACCCTCGTTTATAACACCTTTCAGGTTCAACACCTTCGCAAGGTGATATAGGGAAAGCTCGAGTGTAACGCCCCGATTCCTCACGGCACCGGGACTTCTGTTAACCATACTAATCACAACCCAATTCCAACCCGGACTCAAAATTTTAGGGGAAAACAGACGGAGTCTCCCCTGTTTATAGGACTAAACTGGTACCTGCAAAAGACACCAATGATGCTAGATCCACAAACAACAACTCTTACAACCAATCCTCCAAGATTTTTATGGGCCACCCGCGATCACAAGGCCATCCGAGCCTTGGAACAACAATTACATATAACACACAAGCAAGCAAAGCATTTCTAATTTTAACTATAGGTAATTAGATACAACAATAGCCAAGTTCTACTTCCAAGTTTGTTAATCACACAAGCATGCAAAAGAATAAGTTTACTATGGATTATTACATGTCATTCCACTTTATATCCAACATACAAGATTACAAATTATTACATTCACCATTTATACTCAAGACCCCAAGGTCACAAAAAGGCAATCAACAACAACTCCACGCAAGCTTCTCATTTTAGACAACCTTATCACACAAGAAGTCACCGAAATTGCTTAACTAGCACTTCTTCCTCTTCTTCTATCAGCTGAGGATTCACCTCAGCTTCACCTGAAACATATTAAATGAGGAATGAGCAACAATGTTGCCCAGCGAGGGAGGTGATGCAACATGCCAACGTGCAATATGATATGCAAACACAAGAAAACATATATAATCCACATAAACCAACAAGACAATAAGCCAAGCAATTAATCACTTTAAAAAGGATACGGTTCCACTTCCAAGTCTTCATTCACGAGCCACGAACCACGAGCATCACGAACATGCCGGCAAACCCCAAACACCAACAATTGGGATACTCCGGATGTATCCCGATCCTACGACCCTTTCTCCCGAGGTAGGTCCATGCCCAGCAGGTGAACCACGCCTCTGGGGTAGTGGAGTATGCCTCAGCGAGAAAGGGAATAGGCACCATGGTAGTCGAGGGAGCACAGCAAGCCTGACGCCGCCCGTGTTTCTCGACGCTACCATGTCCGATAAAGGTTGCGCAACCCAATACAAGTCACAAACAATCAATATATCACATAACACGTAAGAGGGACGACAAAGTAGGCCGCCCTCACATATATGCACGATAAAAGTTCAAATAAGCACGATATTAACTTTAAGATACCAAAAGTAGCAATCAACACAATTAATTCCAATAATCTACTCAAATAACTTAAATACATCCTAAATATTCAATGCAAGTCATTACTAACGCACAACAAGTTTCAAATGCAACTAAAAAGGCTAAACACTACATTTCCCCTTTCTTTAACCGAGCTTTCTTTCTCCTAAGCATGGTTCGAGATTCCCAATCATACCCTAGTCTTTCTATATTCCTAATTAAGCTTAAAGGTACCCTTTAAAGTCACTAAAACTCATTTTTGAAGCAAAAGTTCGGGAAGGCCCCGAACGGGTTCGAACTATAGCCATACTAACCGAACCCCAATTTCGCGAAACGAAAGCACCAAAGGTGCTTCCTTAGCTCAAGGATACCCAAATCAATGCCCAAATTTGCCCGGATTGCTTAACGTATAAAACTCCCTTTTTAAAGTAAGCTAATTATGCAATTAAGTTCAAATTCGAGTGTTTCAACCTAACGTGGCTTTTCAACTAACTTCCCTAAGGTCTAGAGCACCTAATTGAGGCATCAATTCAAGCCAATTTGCAAATTTTCTCAAAACCCTAGTTCTAGGCACTATTCATCATCTCTTTGATCAAATTCAACATTCAACCATTAACTTTGTTATCAACCCTCAAAAGTTAGCTCTAGAGACATTAAATAACTCATAGGAAGCATTCATAACAAGTTTTATAGCTAATATCAACAAATCAATAAAATTCAATATATGCACATAAACTTTAAAAACAAATAAATGCATCTCCCTCACAATTTTTGAAGATGATGAAGCTTGTAGAAGTCCCTAGGTTGCTCAAAACCCTCCCAAGATCAATCTAGAAGCTCAAGATGCAAGGTTGTTGAAGCAAAATCTCATCTTTTCCTTCTCCTTTGTTATTTTCGGCCTGCTACAGTAATTCCTGCACATTGTTCTTCTTTTTTTTGTGTGTTTTAATGAGCTTATGTGATTTATATAAGATTAAGTTGAGGTGGGGTCAAGTTTGGGTATTTAAAAGGTCACTAGAATGCGCGTTATTAACTTAAAAACGAGCCTAAGATGAAAAGTAATGTTAGTTATTTAAATCTCTAAGTTTGTTACGTAACACTATTCACTTAACTACTAAAAACATTTTCTAAACGAGCTCTCCTATCGCCTCTAGCTCAATTGCACATTTTTCCTACTCCTCTAACAATTAATGTGATTTAATAAAAATGCTAATTCACTAATAGAATATAGTTTGAAAATGGGATGAATAGTAGCTAAAGAAGCCAATTAATAAGGCACAGAAAGAAATGCGCAAACAATAGATGCAACAGTAAATAAATGTACGGCTAAAATCTCGGGCGTCACATCCTCTCCCCCTTAAACAAATTGCGTCCACGCAATTTCTTACATATACAAGCGAGTTACCCTCATACATAAAACACATTGTTTCACATAAGCATGCTTAACACATAAAACACATTGATCACGTTAGTAATTTATAACAAGTAAAGTCACATAAGCAACAAGTTCACATACACAAATTATAAACTACTAAGTCATTTAAACAACAACTTCACCTAAAACAAGTTAATCACATATTCACATTAGTCATATAAAGCATATCGAGCACTCAAGTACATAAAGCACATAATTCACACAAGGCACGTTAATCACATCCATTCCACTTATCACACAAGCACATAAACCACAACTAGTTCACTCAACATATAAAACATGTTGATCACATAAGCACATTGATCACATTAACTCTCTTATCACATAAGACATGCACATACACTTTCTAAACACTTTGACACTAAGGCCACTACCCCACAAGCCGAAGACCCTATCCCGGCTTGTGCCTAGCTAACTAGCTAAGCTCTGATACCACTTCTGTAACGCCCCGATTCCTCACGAAACCGGGACTTCTATTAACCATACTAATCACAACCCAATTCCAACCCGGACTCAAAATTTTAGGGAAAAACAGACGGAGTCTCCCCTGTTTATAAGACTAAACTGGTACCTGCAAAAGACACCTATGATGCTAGATCCACAAACAGCAACTCTTACAACCAATCCTCCAAGATTTTTATGGGCCACCCACGATCACAAGGCCATCCGAGCCTTGGAACAACAATTACATATAACACACAAGCAAGCAAAGCATTTCTAATTTTAACTATAGGTAGTTAGATACAACAATAGCCAAGTTCTACTTCCAAGTTTGTTAATCACACAAGCATGCAAAAGAATAAGTTTACTATGGATTATTACATGTCATTCCACTTTATATCCAACATACAAGATTACAAATTATTACATTCACCATTTATACTCAAGACCCCAAGGTCACAAAAAGGCAATCAACAACAACTCCACGCAAGCTTCTCATTTTAGACAACCTTATCACACAAGAAGTCACCGAAATTGCTTAACTAGCACTTCTTCCTCTTCTTCTATCAGCTGAGGATTCACCTCAGCTTCACCTGAAACATATTAAATGAGGAATGAGCAACAATGTTGCCCAGCGAGGGAGGTGATGCAACATGCCAACGTGCAATATGATATGCAAACACAAGAAAACATATATAATCCACATAAACCAACAAGACAATAAGCCAAGCAATTAATCACTTTAAAAAGGATACGGTTCCACTTCCAAGTCTTCATTCACGAGCCACGAACCACGAGCATCACGAACATGCCGGTAAACCCCAAACACCAACAATTGGGATACTCCGGATGTATCCCGATCCTACGACCCTTTCTCCCGAGGTAGGTCCATGCCCAGCAGGTGAACCACGCCTCTGGGGTAGTGGAGTATGCCTCGGCGAGAAAGGGAATAGGCACCATGGTAGTCGAGGGAGCACGGCAAGCCCGACGCCGCCCGTGTTTCTCGACGCTACCATGTCCGATAAAGGTTGCGCAACCCAATACAAGTCACAAACAATCAATATATCATATAACACGTAAGAGGGATGACAAAGTAGGCCGCCCTCACATATATGCACGATAAAAGTTCAAATAAGCACGATATTAACTTTAAGATACCAAAAGTAGCAATCAACACAATTAATTCCAATAATCTACTCAAATAACTTAAATACATCCTAAATATTCAATGCAAGTCATTACTAACGCACAACAAGTTTCAAATGCAACTAAAAAGGCTAAACACTACATTTCCCCTTTCTTTAACCGAGCTTTCTTTCTCCTAAGCATGGTTCGAGATTCCCAATCATACCCTAGTCTTTCTATATTCCTAATTAAGCTTAAAGGTACCCTTTAAAGTCACTAAAACTCATTTTTGAAGCAAAAGTTCGGGAAGGCCCCGAACGGGTTCGAACTATAGCCATACTAACCGAACCCCAATTTCGCGAAACGAAAGCACCAAAGGTTCTTCCTTAGCTCAAGGATACCCAAATCAATGCCCAAATTTGCCCGGATTGCTTAACGTATAAAACCCCCTTTTTAAAGTAAGCTAATTATGCAATTAAGTTCAAATTCGAGTGTTTCAACCTAACGTGGGTTTTCAACTAACTTCCCTAAGGTCTAGAGCACCTAATTGAGGCATCAATTCAAGCCAATTTGCAAATTTTCTCAAAACCCTAGTTCTAGGCACTATTCATCATCTCTTTGATCAAATTCAACATTCAACCATTAACTTTGTTATCAACCCTCAAAAGTTAGCTCTAGAGACATTAAATAACTCATAGGAAGCATTCATAACAAGTTTTATAGCTAATATCAACAAATCAATAAAATTCAATATATGCACATAAACTTTAAAAACAAATAAATGCATCTCCCTCACAATTTTTGAAGATGATGAAGCTTGTAGAAGTCCCTAGGTTGCTCAAAACCCTCCCAAGATCAATCTAGAAGCTCAAGATGCAAGGTTGTTGAAGCAAAATCTCCTCTTTTCCTTCTCCTTTGGTATTTTCGGCCTGCTACAGTAATTCCTGCACATTGTTCTTCTTTTTTTTTTGTGTGTTTTAATGAGCTTATGTGATTTATATAAGATTAAGTTGAGGTGGGGTCAAGTTTGGGTATTTAAAAGGTCACTAGAATGTGCGTTATTAACTTAAAAACGAGCCTAAGATGAAAAGTAATGTTAGTTATTTAAATCTCTAAGTTTGTTACGTAACACTATTCACTTAACTACTAAAAACATTTTCTAAACGAGCTCTCCTATCGCCTCTAGCTCAATTGCACATTTTTCCTACTCCTCTAACAATTAATGTGATTTAATAAAAATGCTAATTCACTAATAGAATATAGTTTGAAAATGGGATGAATAGTAGCTAAAGAAGCCAATTAATAAGGCACAGAAAGAAATGCGCAAACAATAGATGCAACAGTAAATAAATGTACGGCTAAAATCTCGGGTGTCACATCGAAAGTTACCCTATTTGCTTGTGATGACTTCCATTATTAGTACCTGCGAATCCATGTGAATTTGTAAAGTGGTTTGAATTGTAATTTGAATGAAACTATAGAAACCTGACTTGTAATTGTATTGGATCTTGTTTGTATTTGATTTGTAGGTGGTCTGTAATAGCTTAATGGACTATGTTATTGTTTATTGGTCGTGTATGCTTGATTGGGTGAATGGAGTTAGACCATAGTTTTGTAGTTATAAATATTGTTTACAAGTTTTGGATTGTCCTATAAACAGGGGAGGTTTCGTCCATTTCCCCTCGTTTCTTGTGCCTTGGGAATGGAATTGGAAACTCCAGTCTCGTGAGGGATCGGGGCGTTACAGGTACTATTTCTATGCCAGAACTAAGTGTGTTATTTTAACTTCATGGCATTTTTGATCTAATAAGGGGTCGCAAAATAAATATACTTCATTGACTCTACTACGGAATGGAAGATCCCTATAGTATGTGGTAAGCCTAACCCCAAGGCTAACCATACCCTGAGCTTAACTATTGATGGGAAGACCGCCTTAGGTGAACTTCAAAAATGAAGGGTTTTTGAGTCTCTTGAGTACTTTAAATTTAAAGCCATGTAGAGGTTTAGGCTGTTTGATCCTGTTTCATCCAATATTCCCACCTCTACCAAAATTGAGGCCTCTACCTCTGTACCATTAACTCTCTCAATAAAGTAGGTACGCATTATTTATTTTACCAAGTCTTTGCTCGATAAGATAATCACTTGAACTTTTGAGTTGTTCATCTTTATAGAGATGGACAAAAATGCATTGGTACCTGCTATCGATAAGTTTGCTATGCAACAAGAGAAGAAGACTCGAAAAAAGTTTGTGACTACCAATAAACAAAAGAGCAACCAAGACTCTTTGTCTTAGCCTTCCAAGCATAAAAAAACTACGTTACAAAGGGGCTCATCGAGGAGGGAGAAAATCACAAGTGCCCATTTAGCAGGTATAGGATTAGGATGATCTAAGCCAATATGTTACCTTCAGGACCGAGAAAGACCCCTCAAAAGCCTAGTTCTCTAACATTCCAGCCCATTAATGTGGACGCATTTGGGATTGCTCAAATTGTTCGGATTAATGTATGCCATAAAGATCACTAGCACATTGTTATTGTAATTTATGGATAAGTGCATTTAATGATTAATACAATTTCTCTTATATGACCATGTTTTCTTCATAGATGCATGAATATATATGTATAAAGGCTTATCGAATCAAGTAAATGACTTGGATATGTAACTGTAACGTGCAAAAGGTTCAAGTCATGATTGTTTATGCTCATAGACTTGGTTCATAACTGAGTAGTAGAGTTAGACACTATGCTATAATATAGGTTACAGTGAAATAATCTTATTTGTAGGGTGACTTGCTTTGGTATTAGAGGTCTTTCTAGATTCGTCTCATTAATGCATGTGTAATGCACTGAATTGGACCACCATAGGTGTGATCTCTAGAACAATACTATTAATATATAGAGATCAAATACAACTATAACTATTGATTGGCTTGGTGCTCTTCACTTAAGCATATATAGATGTACTAACAAAATTGAGTTCTTCTACTTTGAATCCCTATAGGTGAGTTCCTGATTGGTGGGTCAACAACTTAGTGGTTTGGGTGTTTGGATCTGATCAATTGGGACATGCATATACAATACATAATTTATACTATAATTACTCTCTTAGAATTATCCAATTGATCATCATAAATTTATCTATAGTGATATAGTCATTTGGATTGTAAAGATATTATACTTGCTATTCCCTAGGTCAAGTAGATTATGTCTAGTGGATTGTTAGATTATGGACTAGAGGTTCTAAGGATAAAATATAGTCAATGAGATGATAGTATAGGTAAAAGATCTATCTTGGTTACTAGTAAGTATAGAGGGTATTTTGGTCATTTTGCTTAATAGGTCAGAGACAAGAGTTGTACTTTATATAACTAGCTTCTATCGGATGCAATAATTTTGCTGGAGTGTAGTGGTAACTCTTTAATAAAATGTGTTAGGATTAAAAATGGACAAAACCTTGCTAGGGACTTGTAGGGATATTTGGGTCATTTTAGAGCCAGAGCAGTTATGCCTTTTGGTTCCTTTTTCTAGCTACTTTCCTATTTTAGTATGGTTACTATAATTGGTCTTTCTATATGTATTTTGGGTTTGTATGCCCTAAAGGCCACTAGCATCATGACATTTTCATTTTGTTTGGATACATATTATAATTTATTAGTATTTATGATTACATATCATGATCATCTTATTATTCATCTCATGTATATCTATATGTGAATGCATGTATAAAAGTCTTTGACTCAACTAATTGAGTTAGGTGTGCAATAGTTATGCAAAAAAGGTCTAAATCATCAATACTTGTGTCATAATTGTGTTCATAACCGGATAGTGAATTTGGACACTTCATTGGGATAAGGTTATACTGAGAAAGTCCCATGTCTGTAAGATGGTCTACCTTGACTACTAAAGGTTTTTCTAGACTTGTCTCACTAGTGCATGTATCATGCATTGAACAAGATCACTATAGGTATGATCTCTAGAATAATACTACAAAGATAGAGATCAGTATACCTAATGATATTAAGTGACCAGTGCTCTTAATTTTGTGCATTTGTGGATAAACTAATGATGTCAAGTTTATATACTTTGATTCACCTACCATGGGTGAGATCTTAGTCAAGAATCAATAGCTCAATGTTTTGGACATATGAATTTGATTAGTTCAAACGAGTGTATACAATAAAGAATTCATGCCATCATTAGATAAAGTAATCGTCTCTTTGAGATTATTTGATAAATTGTCAAAATCTAAACTTAGTGATATAGCCCATTTAGGGTTATATCAGGCAATAGACTTGTGGGTTGCTTTCAAGATCAAGTGTATTATATGTAGATTATTATTGTATAATGGGATTAGAGGTCTTGAAGTGTAGATGCAATCAAGAGGGTGATAGAGGGTAAAAGACATTGTCTTGATTGTGGGTGTTACATGAAGAAGAATTTTGGTCATTTTGCTTAATAAGTCAAAGACAAAGGTCATACATCATATGACGAGCTTTTATAGGTTATAGTAATTGTCCTGAAATGCAACTATAACTCTTTAGTGGAATGAACAAAGGTTTGAATGGTCAAAATGTAGCTAAGGATTAACAAGGGCATTTTGGTCATTTCAAGAGTTAGGGTGACTTTGTCTTTTGGTCCCCTTTCTTTCCATTTTTCTATCTAGTGTTCTTGCAGTAGTGTGGTATTTCTGAATATGGCCTGAGGTTGACAATTAAAGAGTCCTAATGCAACTAGATGTCTTAATTGGGAAGAGGTTTCCATTTTTAGTTAGTGATACTTCCTAATTAGACAGTTGAGCTCATTATGAAAATCTATTGACTAAATTGGCAAGAGTGGCATGTGAAGCCTTATGCTAGGCATATGGTATGTTATTGCTGGAAAGATTGAGATAAAGTACACAACAAAGGTTTAAGTCATTATAGACTTGATTAGAAATTCCATATGCCAAGACCACGAACAAGCACGATCAAGGAACCTAGATAATAAGTCAACACTTGTAAATATTTAGTTGTTAAGTTCTAAGAGATTTGGAACTATAGCTCTCAAGTCTTCTCTCCCCTAATTTTATCCTTATGTTTGTAAGTTATGGGATCAACAAACTTGTGAGTATATGTATGAGTGGAAAGAGGGACTATGAGCCCTTTATATACTACTCTTCTAATTAATTCCACCCATCATGAATTTAATTAGAAATAACCTTTCATGAACCCATTAACCTTACTAACCTCAATAAGTACACCATAATAGAGACTATAATTAACCCACTAACCTCAATAAGTACACCATGATGTAAGGATATAATGAGTCTACTAAACCCACTAAGTGTACCATAATATTGGGGAATTCAATATTGCATAAGTTTCATAGGCTCTTCATAATCCTATTTATCTTTTCATGAACCCACTAACATATCTTAATGTAAGAGGTTACAAATGGTTTCATGACTTTGATCATTGAACCACCACTATTTTGTATATATATATTTTTATGTGGTCATGAAGGCCACATTATATATATTTTATCTTATATTCTCCCACTTGGCCGAATGATCACATAGATACTTGTGATATATTTGTTGGAGTCATCGGTGACCACGTCAATAATATAATATTTATCTAAATAAATAACCAATATGGACCATGGCGGTTTTAAACCAAACTAATTGATATAATACTTTCCATGTATCACAAAATTAGTTGTTTACTTAGATAACACCTTAATGTGGAATAATAATAACAATATGATGCATGCAAATCCTTCAAATAAAACTTAAAGGTCCCACTTTAATGTCAAAAAATAATTTTGATAGTTCCAGTTACTAACAATTTCATAATGTGCACAAGAAAACTGGAAACCTTTATTTATATCATATACATGTGTTCAAAAATTAGCAAGACCTATGGAACAAACATGTTCCTTATACTTTTTAGGCGTCAATGCCTTTTGTCAAGGGATCTGCTATCATCATATTGGTACTTATATGCTCAATGAACACATATTTTCTTTGTATTCTTTCTCTAACATCATGATATTTCTATTCTACATGCTTCGACTTACTAAAGCACTTGTTGTTCTTTGAAACGAATACAACTGCAGAATTGTCACATTATACTTTAAGTGGTTTGGAGATTGATCCAACAATCATAAGCCCTAAAATAAAATTTTGCAGCCAAATGGCTTGAGAAGTTGCCTCGTAGCATGCCACAAACTCAGCTTCCATCGTGAAAGATGTAGTAAGAGTTTGTTTTACACTTTTCCATGAGAAGGCACTTGCATCAAATAGAAAAGTATATCCTGACGTTGATATCATACTATCAATACATCCCATAAAATTTGAATCTGAATAGCCAATAACCTCAAGATGTTCACTTTGTTTATACGTTAGCATATGATTAGCACCTTGCAAATATCGCATCAACTTTTTGTCTGCTTTCCAATGTTCTAATCCTGGATTACTTTGATATCTCCCAAGCATTCCAACAGCAAAGCTAATACCAGAATGAGTGCAAGTTTGTGTGACACCCCGGACCGAGCATATAACCAATATATTTATTTGCATATGCTATATGTTTATTTTAAGTATTTGTATAAAATTTTATGCTTACTTTCATTAATTGCATTTATTTATTAACATTAATTTTCATAATTCTTGAAAAATGTGCAATTTGTATTTAATTAATTTATATAAAATGATTATCTTATAATTCTATTAATTGTATTATTTAAATTCACTTTCTTGCATTTAATTGTCTAGTTTGCATTAATTTAATGAAAAGCTCCGAGCCCACAAATAATTTTATTTTATTTTATTTAATTATTTTGCATACATACTTATATTACTTAAACTATTTCTAGTGTACGTTCATCGAGAAAATTATGTGCATTGCATTTTGGGAAGTTCTTGAATGAATAGCGTAACACAATAAATAGTAACTAGTTTAGAGCTTTTATTTGGGCCATTTGAGGAACTAGACTAGCTTTGGGCTTAATTTGCATTAGTCTACCTATTAATTGAAGCTCAACCCAAGCCCAACCAAAGCTCAAGAGCCCATTTAACATATAAGTTGTCTTATAATAGCAAAAATAGAACAAAGTCAAAGAAAAAAAAAGGGTAAGATCGGGTAGAGAGGGAAAGGAAGAGGAGAGAAGCAAAAAATTAGGGTTTGGCTTTGGAGGGCAAATGAGAGCAATTTCAAGCTAGCTAGAGGTGTTCCAAGCAAATTCAAAGCATTTTCTACCTTGTTTTGGTGAGGGAATCATCCTATGTGCATTTTTCCTTGGTTGTCTTGCTATATGTGAATATGATATGTTGTAGTAAGTGATCAATGAAGCTTATAAGACTTGTTTAGCTAAGTGTTTAGTATGCTAAGTGTTGTAGTAGCCTTCTCTTGGACATGATATGAACTCTTGAGTGTTGAAATTAGTTGTAGTATATGCTTTGTATCTATGTACAATTGTGTAGTTTAGGTATTTGATAAATGTATTAAATGAAGTGTTGATGTTACATAAGGCAAGTGCATGCAATAATTAAGGTACAAACTAGTTAAAAATGCAAGAAAACACAAAGTAAAGCAAAAACGTGCATGTATGTGTGGTTACCTTATTCTAGACAGTTCACTACACTCGACTTTTAGAGTATTTTTGACATAGTAAATGTGCTTGGAATTGAACGAAACTTTTGCAATAACTAGATGTATCAGTGTAGAACAAATGTTGTTTTTGGAACAAGAGTTAATTCAGTCGTTTTGACCAACTGACAAAGCCATTTCTGTAATATAGCAAGAAATCGTTGGTTTTGGCCAATTAGGAGTAGTTGCACGAAAATGGTCATAACTTATGGAGTTTAACTCGGAATTGAGTTCTATTTGATCTTAAAACTATCTGCACTCGAAGAACTTCGTTTATGCATAAAGATCAAAATATTTTGAGGTCATTAGAATAGGTAACTGATTTGATAAATTAGGCTTATGCTAGAAATTGGAAAATGAGACTTGTTTTTGTGAAGTTTTGCTTGCTATGTGTTGAAAACATGCTTTAGTAGTTGAGCTTCCTTTGTGGTTAATTAAAGATAAGTTGTATAAATGTTTAACTTGATAGATTGTGTGTAATTAATGTTAACTAGAGAATCAATTTGTGGTGTAGAGTTATTTATATGCTAAAGTTAATTGTCAAGGAGTGCTTACAAGTTATGAAAGCTAATTGCTAGAAAAATGTATGATTTTCTATATGCAAATAGTTGGTAGGAAAAGAATGGCTATATGTGTGGTTATGGAAACTATGAGTTGAATTAGAAGTTGATTAAATGCTTATATGAATTGCTATTGTTAAGTGTAAGGACAACCTACTTTGTTGATCCTCATTTACGTGCTTATTTGTTTATGTGTTAATGCTATCGAATCATGTGTTAAATGCTATATCGTGTTACATGTTGTTTATGTTTAAATAATCATATGTGCGAGAGCTAGGTACTACACCAAGAAGCATTGGGAGCTACTTCTATTCCTACCTGCTTGGTTTGGAGATTGCAAGGGGGTGTTGGGTCGTAGGTATTGGGTACATCTGGAGTACTTATTGGTGTATAGGGATACCAGCATTATCGTTATCATGATCGTGTTCGAGATGGAGATTGTGATCATGATCGTAGAATTGGAGGGATAAGGGTTACCGTATAGTATGCTTTTTAATGTGCTATATAGTTTATTGTCTTGATTGATTTCCTTATATTGCTATTGATTATATGTTTTAAATGTGCTATCAAGATTTATTGCATTAAATGTCTATCTTATAATATTATTGTTTATATAGCTTGTTTATAGGAATTGCACGAAAATGTTTTTGAAAGCTCCCCTGCTTAATCCTTCCCTTCCTTACTGAGCATTGTGTTTTGCTCACCATTTTTATCTAACATGTTTTGAAGATGTAGAGATTGTGCCTCTGATTGTAAAGGAAGAAGAAGTTGAAGCATTTCCTTAATTGCTTGAGTTGGTTACTTGTGTTATGTGATTGGAAATGTTGTAAAGTGAAGTCTTTATTGATAATATGGCCTTGTATTTATTTTGAAGTTAAGTAGCCTTATATATAATTCATAGTTGTAAAGGCTTGTAATTAAAGCTAGATAACTAATAAGTGGTATGTAATAAATTATAATTGTTTAGCTTGGTAGATAACTAGTTAGAATGCATGTATGTATATACTTTTGCCTAAGAAAGAAAGCTAGAAGGGTCTTATGAACTTAAATAGAGCTTTATATATGTTGTGGTTGTTGTTGTGGTTGTATTATTCTGCGTGCAGATTTTTGGTTTGGCCTAAGTGCAGGGGAAACTTTGTGAATTTTCTCTCATTTTTTGTGCCTTGGGGATTGGGTTGGGTTGGGTTGTTACTATTGTTCCTGATTCCGTGAGGGACCGAGACGTTATAGTTTGAGCATACATCAGACTTCCAAAAGCATATGCATATGGAATATTTTCCATTTGTTTTTTTCTCAATTTCATTTTTCTGACATTGAAATTGACCAAATTTATCACCCTTGACAATTAGAGCTGGACTTGGTAAACAATTTTGCATTTGAAATCTTTCAAGAACTATTTCAATATAAGTCTTATGAGATGCATCTCTATAAATTTATATCCTTTACGTCTATCTCTATAAATTTCAATCCTAAGCATGAATAATGCATCCCCAAAGTCCTTCATGTCAAAGTTCTGAGAAAGAAAACTTTTAGTCGCATGTAAAATTCCCAAATTATTAACAGCGAGTAAGATATCATCCACATATAAAATTAGAAATATAAACTTACTCCCACTGACATTTAGATATGCACAATTATCAAGTTTATTTTCTTGAAATCCAAAGAAAGTAATAGTATCACAAAACTCAAGCTATATACCATTGGCAGGATGCTTGCTTAAGTCCATATATGGATTTTTTTAACTTACATACTAACTGTTCATTCCCAGTCTCCTCAAAACCTTATGGCTGTTGTATATAAATTTCTTCATCTAGATTCCCATTCAAAAATGCAGTTTTCACATCCATTTGATGTAACTCTAAATCAAAATGAGCTACTAAAGCCATGAGAATTCTGAATGAATCTTTCTTTGAAACAGGTGAAAATGTTACATTATAATCAATTCCTTTCTTTTGAGTGAATCCTTTTGCAACCAGTCTAGCCTTATACGGGTCAATATTACCTTTAGAGTCCTTTTTAGTTTTAAAAACCTACTTACATTGGATGGGAATGACTCCATGAGGCAATTCAACCAATTCTCAGACTTATGATATTTCATCTTTAATTGCATCCAACCACTTGAAAGATTCACTACTTTTTATGGCTTGTGAAAATGTTAATGGATCATTTTCTATTCTAATATCATAATCTTGTCCCTATATGTACACTATATAGT
Source organism: Ehretia macrophylla (assembly GCA_037974665.1). Lineage (NCBI taxonomy): Eukaryota > Viridiplantae > Streptophyta > Magnoliopsida > Boraginales > Ehretiaceae > Ehretia > Ehretia macrophylla. The sequence goes on from CM075768.1 coordinate 14,031,401, forward strand.
CAATTGGAATAGCATTTTTCCTTTGTCTTTGAGATTTTCTCAATGCCTCCGAATGCACTATACTTTTTATTTCATGTGTACTCTCTTTAATGGAATTGATAGAAGTTTCACAATGTTCATTATGAGCCAGTGTTTCTTTAATTGTTTGATTCTCATCTTTGTCTGATAAGACATTTGAAGAATCAACCATTTTAGGACGTAACACCACTTCTCTTTTATCATTGCTCTCACTATAAATTCCATTTTCTAGGAACTTAGCTACATTGGATTCTATTATTCTGTGTAATGATTAGGACAATAAAATTTACACCCTTTGGATCTTTTTGGATAACCAATAAAATGGCAGCTTACTGTTCTTAGATCCAAATTTCTTTCATGTGGATTATAATGTCTTGCCTCAACCTAACAACCCCATATATTTAGATGATTTAAACTCAGTTTCCTTCCTACTCATAATTCAAAAGGAGTTACGGGCACAACTTTACTAGGAACTCAATTTAATATATACATAGTTGTCCTAATGGCTTCACCCCACAAAAATTCAAGAAGGGTGGAATTGCTAATCACACACCTTGTCATTTCTATTAACGTTCGATTATGTCTTTCAGCTACACCATTTTGTTGAAGTGTACCAAGCATTGTATATTGTGCTACAATACCATTTTCTTGAAAGAATCTAGCAAATGGCCTTAAATTACGACTTGTTTCATCATACTTGCCATAATACTCACCACCTCTATCAGATCTTACCACTTTTATTTGTTTATTTAATTGTTTTTCAACCTCAGCCTTCAAAATTTTGAAAGTGTTTAAGGCGTCAGATTTATCCTTAATTAGATAAGCATAGTCGTAACGTAAGAAATCATCAATAAAAGTGATAAAATACTTTTCACCAGTTATACAAGTAGGAAAAAATGGTCCACAAATATCTGTATGTATCACTTCAAGCAAATTTTAAATTTTAATGGTGCTTTTCTTGGTAACTTTTATTTGCTTTCCCTTAATGCAATGAATACAAGTAACAAAATTAGTAAAGTCTAGAGTTTTTAAAATGCCATTCTTTACTAACCTTTCAAGTCTCTCTTTCGAGATGTGATCTAAACGCTTATCCCATAACATAGAAGAATTTTCATTTTGTCGAATTCATTTGTTACCAACATTTATATTCACATGTAGGGAAAGAACTGATTGAGAATATAAAGGACCAAGGTTAATTTCGTATAGTCCATCACACAAGTTGCTATTACCAACTAGAATACCATCTTTCTTGATAAAAAGAGTTTTATTTGCAAAAGTAAACATGTAACCAAGATCATCTGGACGAGATAAAGATAGTAAATTTCTAGAGAAACAAGAAACAAAGAAAGTGTTTAACAAATCTAAAGAAAATCCAGTATCAAGAACAAGTTTGTAGGTCCCAACTATTTCCACTCCAGATTTCATGTTATTTTCGATGACAATAAACTTCTCTCCATTATTTAGTTTTCAGGACATAAGGAATCCCTACCCTACATAGAATTAGTAATATGAATGATTGTATCAGAATCTAACCACTAAGTATTAGAACGAACATCAATAAAATTGGTCTCAAAACATACTTATGAAAAGGAATACCTTTCTTTTCAAACCAAGCCTTATGTTTGAGGCAATCCTTATTCATGTTTCCCTGCTTTTTACAAAAGAAACATCTGTCATCCTTTCCATCATTTCCAAATCTTCTTTTCCATTATTTGATGGCCTTTTCTTACTGTAGTTTTTGCCCTTTCCAGGTCTTCTACCATTATGACATTGTGATACCATATGAATTGTTTGTAATCCTTCTCTCTTAATCTTTCCTCCTTTTGAACACACATAGAGATAAGTTCATTTATAGACCATTTCTCCTTTTGTGTGTTGTGGTTAATTTGAAATAGTCCAAAATGAGGAAGAAGAGAATTGAGAATAAATTACACCAAGAATGACTCAGAAATAGTCATATCCATATATTTCAATTGTTTAGCAAAATTTCTTATTTCTAAAATATGTTCTCGTACCCCATTAATTCTATCATAACTTTTAGTTGTCAAGGTTGCCATAAGCATACCTGCTCGTGCCATATCAAAAGTCTTGAAATGTTTCTCAATAGATGCTAAGTACTCACGTGCATTCTCCAAAGTAAGAATGGATTTATGGATGTTTTTAGCAATCTTACTCTTTGCAATTATGAGGCTCATTCGACTAGAACGCTCCTATTTTTCATAAATAGTTTTTTCCATATAATGAGTGTACTAAACCCACTAAGTGTACAATAATATAGGTGAATTCAATATTGCATAAGTTTCATAGGCTCTTCGTATTTCTAATTATCTTTTCATGAACCCACTAACAGATCTTATTGTTGGAGGTTACAAATGATTTCATGACTTTGGTCATTGAACTATCATTATTTTGTATATATATTTTTTATGTGGTCATGAAGGCCCATTATATATATATATATATATATATATATATATATATATATATATATATATATATATATATATATATAATATAAAGCTCTTGCAATCCATTTGTTTTGTCTTGTATAATGGCAACAAATAGGGGATATTGCTTAACCATTCAGTTTAGTTTTGATTATGCAATTTTGTTATGCATGAATGGTTTATTACATGGCTTATGTGCATCTATATATATGTAGTATATCTTGTGTCTGTAACGACCCCAACCCGGCCCTTCTCAAGACTAGGTCAGAATCTACGCTCGTTGTCATTGCCGTCTCGTGTTCATAACTTTCTATAATATTAAAGGAAGTAAAGTACAAAGATCTTTAATAATAACTAGTTAATAAACAATAATTATGGTACAAAAGGGTGTTACAACATCTGAGATTTGATAACTACCCGACTATCATACAAACTGGGGTTTCAGTACAGCTACCCATCTACCCGAGAGTGATACAAGCAAACTTCAACCTCCACAACTTGGATCTAAACATGATAGGCAGGGAGTTTCAAGCATGTAAACATTCAACTTCATTATATAAAGTCAATTTCCATTTCAAGCTAAGTTGTACCTGCACTGGGGGGAGAAAAGAGGGGGAGCTCTTGAGGAAGCTCAGTGATGATGGAATAGAAGAGTTTGAAAACATTTCTGGTCAGTCTCTTTTCCAAATCATGATGCAATTCATGTACAGTGGTGTTAACCAACTATCCACAAAAGATATAATAACATATGATAACCAGTAGAAATTATTATCACATTTGAATCACGTATTAATAACAATACCATTTAGTGATATATAACCACAACATATATCAGACTACTCTCTGAGGATGGAATGCCAAGCGAGAGTAGAACACTACTCTCCGAGGGTGGTACCAAGCGAGAGTATGAACAAGTTAGTTAGTTCATGAGGTAGCCAGCCTTGATCATAATTCCAACTTCTTATCTTTCCCAAGAGGATACTCCGGATTATATCCAAAATCTACGAGGCAACTCTCCGAGGGTGAAAGGCCAAGTGAGAGAGGGACTAGAACCACGATAGTCACTGGATCACCGGAAAGCCCTAAGCCGCCCAGCGTTCGTGAAATACTATCGTGCCTAAGGTTATAACCCCCAAGTAGTACACAAGCATGCACAAGTAGCCATAGAATACACAACAGATCATATGGGGATCAACTAAAGTGGTTGTCCTGGGCAAGTAATAAACATTTTCTTGGCAATTCAGAGTATTATTTCGGCAAAGTAACAGCTATAATAAAGCAATTTCCAAGTATAAATTGAGCATTATGACGGCATGCAAATAACATGTATAACATTCCTGGAAATAGTTGGGCAGCATCTATGCTTACCTTATGCTAAAACTATCAGATACATCGGGCAATATATATTAGCAATTAACTGGACAAATTTAAGCATAACAGAGATATATTAACAACGTGCAGATACCATAAATAAGTAAGACAATAAAACCCTTGCCTCAAAATGTCAAAAATTGGGGAAGATTCAGATCGATTTTAAAACTTTCGGAACGTTAACTAAACTAAACCGATATAATTTAGTGGAATCAGGTCAGAGAAAAGTGTATGCCCGTTTGATTTCAGGGGGTCAAGTGACCCTTTTATATAGGCTTTCAAGGCTGACACAGGGGGGGACACGCGTCCCTTCACGTATCTCGCATGTGTGGCACGTCCACGCATGCATGACACGTGTCCTGAGACACATGTCACTCTCCGAGAGTGGTACCAACGTTCTATTTTTTTGCCTGTTTCGCTCGCAGGTGTCTCAATTTTTGTTTTTTCGGGCCGGGATGCAATTTTGCCAAACTTTGCCGTTAAGTAGTATCAGTTAAAAGAAATCGAATGGCGTATGCATCTTTTTTGCAGCGAGATCCCGATTTTCCTATAATTGGTCCCGAAGTGAAACCCCTTTTTTCGGACCAAAAACCCCTAAAATCGAAAAAATAGCTGAAATGACCCAAAAAGTTAAAGGAAATCACCTATACTCTTATAAGAAGCTGAAAAGTTTTACTTGGTCATGATATGGCTCTTTAAATCCTTGTAATGACCCTAAGCTTAATGTTATAAGAACACATAATAATAGGTTACTATTAATCGTAATACCAATTGATTTTTAAATAGTAAGACAATTAACTATAGATAAATGCAGGCAAATAATCACAAAGGCACATTTTTCAAAAATAATTAAAGATATAAATATAAATGAATACTTACAAATGCATGGTCAGGCTCGAGTATTACATTGTCGGCATGTGAAATCTATTTCGTTGCATGCAATCTTAGGTTAAAATTAAGAGTGGCCTAGGATCGCTTTAGTAACATGCTTCACAAACTCCCTTGGCTATTTCTGCTCTTTAGATGCTATCAATCCTTAGGATGAGGTTCCCTTAAAGTTCCTCCCAAGGGTGTCTCGTCCACCCTTCTATTGGATGAAATGATGAGTGCCACCTCTGAGGTGAAAATTTTCACTTTATTTCCATTTTTCTGTTCTTCCCACGCATTTTTACTAATATGTCTTTGTTTTGCAAACTACCTCTTGTTAACATATATATTGTAATTATGTTTTAATATTTCGTGTACAGCTATTCTTACCATATTCAGCTTAGCTTGGGAACCAAAGAGTTTAGCACCTATATATAGGGTTACCTATTGTAATTGTAAATCATCTTTTTTATCTCAATATATCAATATACCCAAGTTTTTGTAATCATGTCTTTCTTTACTCTCGACATGGTATCAGAGCTACTATCGTGGTAGCCTTTGCCACTATCATCACTTTCATTGTCACCGCCATATCTGTAACACCTCGGCCCCTCACGAGATCGGAAGTTCTATTAATCAATCTATTCTCAACCCGTTTCCAAACCCGGGCACAAAATTTTAGAAAAAATGAACGGAGTCTCCCCTGTTTATAAGACAAAGTAAAAACCTGCAAACAATACATAAATGGACCAATACCGTGTCCAAACATACAAACACCTCAAGGCCATCCGAGCCTTGGTTCTCAACAAGTGAACACAAGTAAATATATATTTCCAGTTTAAAAGCTATCCTATCTCTTCTCATCTTTGACAAGTACATTCATGCTTGGCAATTAAACTATAATAACCTATTGCATAAAATATACTATCATACCATTCTAATAAACCTAGTTAAGTTAATTACATATCCTTTAATACTAAATACATATAATACATGAAAACATACATCTTTGCATCTTTTTACAACTCAGCTACATAACACGCAAGACAACTTTTCAAGCACGAACTTTTATGTAACCACGAACTTTCCAGCTAATATGGCATTTCCTGAAATGTGGTGGTGAGGAGTGAGTATACACAACACGTATACTCAGTGAGGGTGGAACAGATATCGAGGTGGAGAGAAAGAAAGTCGTGCAATGCAAATAGACAACTAAGCAATACAACCAATAAGTAAAACAAGCAATATAAACAACAATATAATAAATAATTAAAGAAAGCATTAACACAACCAATCAAAGCTATACCACACTTTGAAGGTCACGGTTCACTAATACGAGCAATGTACCAAGCGATTCGATTCCACAAGCATTACATCAATCTCGAGCTTGATGTTAACAATGATGACAATAAGCGCGCAACCACCTTATAACTTCAGTTGGGTATACTCCGGATGTACCCCGACATATCTACGACCCAAATCTCCCAGGGCGGCATCCCTAGCGAGAATGGGAATAGGACACGGAGCTAGAGCAACCAACCCTGGCAACCCGAGGCTACCCAGAGAGGCCCATCACTCACGCGCCTGACACTATGCAATGCAAGACACGATACAAGGTGATAAACGAGCGATAACACAAAGGTGTGGATTTATAACAATATTCAATATAACAATTATTCTCAATCAATAACAACAATATAAGCAAGATTAAGCATAAATCTAAGCAAATATTACAAATCTAAACGTTTACAAATCTAAGTTACAAACTTTAAAATGCTCAAATACATGCATTCCCTCACCTCGAGAAAGCCAATATGCGAGAATCTAGGCCAATAATTACTTCCTTTCTCCAATTGCACCATTCACTTGCAATTCAAATAGAATTCATAATTAAGAGCAATTTAGATTTGATTGTAGTTAACTAACACATCGAACATAACTACTTTACATTATCTCACTCACATGTTTGAAAACATTATTTACCTTATATCATGGTTTGCAAACATCTTAAATTGTTAGTCAACAACATGCATGTAACTTTAAATACTCTTTAACTATGACATTTATTAACAATCTAACCATCTAAGTTAACTTTATATTCATTCTCAAGTATTCCACTTAACATGCATGAGGTTCTAAATCTCATAGACTAACTAGACATTCAATATGCTAGAATTACTAAGTTAATACATGTAGAACACTTAAAACGCTTAACTAGAACATTTTTAAACTTCTACCATAAAATACTTCATTCAAGCATAAACTCAAACACTTGGTCTTCAATATATACATTATTAAATAATCCTTGATCTAACATGAAAATAACCATAAAAACTTATAAACTATCAAAAGAATGCTCTTACTCACTTATGAACTCTAAAATACAAGATAGATATGGAATACAACACATAGCAAGTAGATCTTCATGAAAACATGCCCATTTTCAAAACTTCTAATAGAACCTTAAATTTATCAAATTCATTACCTATTCTCTTGAACTCCAAATTCTCTGGTTTTTACATATAAATGTAGCTCTTCGAGTGTAATTGATTTTAGAATCAAACAGAGCTTAATTCCAGTTTAAAATCAACAAGTTGTGACATTTCCCGTGCAACTACACAAACTGTCCAGTAGTATCAATTTTTAGGACACATTTCGGAAATGGCTAAATTGGAGGCCTAAAACGTTAGAATTAGCCTTAGCTCTAAATCAACATTTGTTCTAAACTGCCTAATCTAGCTTCTATGTAAATTTCGTTAATTTTTTAGTACGTTTGCTATGTAAAAAGAGCTTCGAAAGACAGCAGCAGTGCACTATTTCGAAATTCAGATTTTGCATACTTGAATTCTCTTGATGTTTTCTTGCATTTGAGCTATCTATGGGCATCAATCTAGCATGTAATACATCCCTATACTTCACTTAGAACATTAAACAAATACCTTGTCTACATTTATATTCATATCTAGCAAAGTATCAACTACAACTAAAATCAACTCTACACAAGCTATAAAACAAGAAATGTGTTCTCTAGCATCTAAATAACAAGTATTAAGCATAGATTTAACAATATCTAACATAAATAATGACTTTTGAAAAATGGGTTAGAAAATGTCCTCACATTTTTCTTGCAAAATAAACGGAAAATAAACCGCTAGAAAGATGCTACACATCACCACGAACTCAAAAATGCTGGAATTGCACCTTGGTTCCACTCCAAACTCAAGATATAAGTAAAAATGTGCAAGGGTTTACTATTCATGGGCTTGGCTTGGTCACGGGTGGAAGAGAAGGAGAAAAACTGAATTTGTGTTTTGTTTTGGCTTGGTCAATACTTAAATGAAAGGTCAAAGGGTCAAAGCTCGGTCAACTCGCTAAACCAAAAACAGCTATGCGCGACCTTACGAAAACGGCCATAACGTCTTCTAGAAAACTCCAATTCACGAACGGTTTGAAGCCTTAGAAACTAGACTCATAGAGATTTCCAACCATATATAATTTGCTACCTAAATCTTCCCAAATTGGTTCAGATTTAATTCCAAAGTTGATCCAAAATTTGACTAACTTAACATTGCATTTTTATTTCTAATCCCAAGTTTGCCCTTTATTAAACATTTCAAAAATTCCTACCTTGTCCTAGTTGGTCAATGTAGATGAAAAATCAATTAGTTTGGTCAAAGAAGGTGAAAAGTCAATAAAATGCAATTTAAATGAACTTTAAATGCTGTTAAATACATGCCAAGTTTGGGGTATCACAATATCACTCAAATCAAGAAACAAAAATAACAAAACAATTTGTCTTGCATCGTTTCAAAATTTTTCGGCCACTATCAACCTACACGAGCTATACCACCATGTAGATCTCGTTAAGAAGAGTCTAGGCATATCTAGAAGATTATGCTATAGTTTTCTTTCTTTTTCCAGTTTTGCCAAACGAAGCATTATTGATGTTATCCTAACGTCAACCCTAGTCCACGTCAACACACAATCATTAGCCAAGTGTCAGCCACGTCATCCCCAGCCACGTCATCACCATATTAGCAGTTTGAGGTGTCAGCCACGTCATCACTGATAAGGACGCCACGTCAGCAGCCTTATCCTCTTTGCCACGTCATCATCCCCTAAAAAAAAATTGACTAAACCCTTCCCTAGGTTTTCAACGTCTTGAGTCCGTTTTCACCATTATTTTTCTCAAATTCTCACTCTAAGGGTCATTTTTGTTTTTTCATAATGGAACGATAGGATGTTTCATAACCCAACTCTCTGTTCCTTGAAGGTGGAAATTATGTACCTTGGTCTTAGGCTATGACCAATTTTCTCAAGGGTCGAAAATTATGGAGAATTATAACCGGGGATGTCAAGGAACCGAAAAAGAAACCCAGTGAATTAGAAAACAAGTTTGCAGAACGTCTTGAAGATTGGGATAACAAGAATCATCAGCTAAACACTTGGCTTCGAAACATATCTATCACTTCCATTAGTATTCAGTTTGGGCATTTTGATACAGCGAAACAAGTTTGGGATTTTTTGGCCTGCTGATGGAACATATCAATACTAGCTTGCCACTACTCTTAATTACATGCGTCAAGAAACAGGTCAATCGATTAATAGCTTATTGTCGTAGATGTATTTCGTTTAGGATCAGTTCACAGCCTCCGAGCATGACTGGGATTGTGCTGAAGATGCCAGTAAATTTACTACTTGGCAAGATTGTGGACGCCTTGTTCAATTCCTTATAGCCTTTCATGATGATTTCGAAGCCTGTTTATGCCTCTTTCATTCACTATAGTCCATTTCCTACACTTGAACAAGCGGTCCAAGAGCTTATTTTTTAGGAGACTCGTCTTCAATCTTGAAGATCCCGATCAGCCGATATAGTACTTGTAACTCCCATTCATACCTCAAAGAAGAATTCAACATCCTCACTGGAATGCAAGTATTGTCATCTGCCTGGTCATATTCTCTTGCATAGACCCACTCGGACATGCTCATTTTGTAAAAAAATAGGTCCTCGACACTATCAACATGAGTGCTATCACAACCCAAACAGGAATTCTCAGGGTACTCGGCCTAAAGTTGGTTCTTTCAAAGCCCAAAATTCATCACTGTCGCCATCACATTCTGCTGCCACTATTGAGGGTTCCCTTGTCTCTCTTAGTGATCTTATTGCCTTTCCTATATTTGTTGTCGATCTCTAGGATATTCTTAAATAGGTCTTAGCCCAGTCTAGTTATCCCCATTCCATTGCACTCTTAGTCACTTTTGGTAAGTCCTCGTGGTTCTTCGATTTTGTTTGCTCTAATCACATGACATATGATTCCCATAGTTTGATAAATAAATTAGTCAATTCATTTGCATATGTTATTTACACGGCTAACGGCACTTCTATGCCCATCATTCATATCAGATCTGTATCCACATCTTATGCCTTATTTCCTGATACTTATCTTGTTCCAAAACTTACTCTTAGTCTCATCTCTGTTGGTCGACTATGTGAATTGGGTCTTACTATCACTTTTTCTTCTTCTGGTTGTCATGTGTAGGACCCTCAAACAGGACAACTTCTTGGGATCGGCCATAAAGTTGGGTGATTGTTTGAGCTTGTCAGCCTGCATTTTCCCTTTCATCTATTTACTTCCACCTTCGTTACCACATCCTTAGGCTCTACCTCTCTTCACTTATGGAATTCTCATTTAGGTCATGCTTCTCTAGGCAAATTACAGTCTTTAGCTTCTAGAGGCTCGTTTGGAAAATTGTATGCGCATACTTTTGAGTGTCTATCTTGTCAACTTGAAAAACAGTCTACTTTACCATTTAATAAAAATGACTTTTTATCCTCTACGTCTTTTGATTTAATTCACTCTAACATTTGGGGGCCTTCCCCAACTCCTACTATAGGAGGGTCTCGATATTTTGTAATCTTTGTGGATGATTATTCTCATTTTATATGGATATATATTATGCATCATCGATTTGATTTGTCACACATCTATTCAGAATTCACTACCATGATTCACACTCATTTCAATCAACGCATAAAAATCATATGTGTTGACAATGTCATGGAGTATAAAGAGTTCACTATACTTGATCTTTTCCGTCAACATGGTACTATCTCACATATCTTTTTTTGTTGGGTCAGTGAAAATGGTTTCATTAATAAAAATGAAAGTACTAGAGACGGGTTAAAGACCAAAATACAACAAAGAAACAAAGTCGAAAATCAACTTATATTCTAAGTTGTAAAACATGAAAACAGACAAAGAAATTATAACTCAGCGATTTGGGGAATAAAGAATCCCCCTAAATCTCTTTCCAGGATCGATCCGCTTCCCTAAAACTAAATTGTGAATAACTTTAAAGATGTTAGATCTAGGAGGAGATAGATGGCAATGTAACTTATGAATTCCATATGAGGTCGACGGGTCTGTCGGAAACAAATTGTCACTCTGAATAACTTCATATTTGTTTTGGTGGACGTTTGAGGTCAATTCAGATGGCATACTTTTTGTAGGAGGTGCCACGCTAGTGTTGAGTTGATGCTGATTTTTGTTGATAGCAGCATTTTTCTTCTTTTTTCTCTTATGAGCATGAACATTGGTCCAGTCAAGCTTAGATTCTGGGCTAGAGGTATGAGTCTCATTAGGCTAAGATGTGTGAATGACACTACGTTGAGCTTGGGTAGCAAATTTTGGAACAGGTGTAGGGGTCACATATGGCTGAGCTTGAGCAGCAGGGCTGGAAGATGGGAAAATAACCTAAGAGCTTGCAAGAAAAGCACTTTGGGGGTTTCCATGAATACTCAATGCCAATAACAACAGTCTCACCATTCGGGAATTTGGCATAAGTAACATTAGGCAATGCTTCATTTAGACTCATCTCCACACAGACCCGAGCATATCTAAGATGTGATCTTGAGGTCATTTTTCATCTATTTGAAGGAGATAACCGATGGTACTAGCAACATAACTAAGCCCACGTTGAGTCGAAAGAACAAGTGGGACATTCCTCAAAAGTAACCACATAGGGACCTTATCATATGACAAATTGACACATTGGGTATTCGATTTCCATTTTTGCAATAGTAGTACCAATGGTTGACATGCCACAATTGATCGAGGACTGTATCACAAATCTCTTCAGAATCAAAATAGAAAATGAAGAGATCATTTCTCAAAGATTAGATATCCACAATACCAAAGCATTTCCATTGAGTATCAACTACTCATTGAATAAGAAAACATTGATGGGGTTTACCAATAAATTGTCCAACAAGACAACTGTTCCAAAGTTGAACTCCTTGATCAAAGACTTTCGCAGTGGATGAAGCAATGTTCTCCATCAACAATTTTTGATTCAAAGAAGTCCAATTTGAGCGAGGTTTGCTTCTTGGGCATGAAATAAGATTTTCAATTTTGATTTCCATTATTTCTGTCATTACCAGTAACAATATCCCTAGAATTTGATTTCCATCATTCTTGCCCCTTACACTTCGCAACAAAATGGGCGTGCTGAGTGAAAACACAAATATATATTTGACATCATTCGCACATTCCTCATGTCTTGAGCATTTCTAGGGAGAAACTGCCCTCACTACAATGCATGTTATTAACCGTTTACCCTATTTTATAATCGATAATCTCACCTCTTTCGAACGTCTGTATGGTTGTCCCCCAGACAATGATCATCTTAGGGTTTTTGGTTGTGCATGCTTTGTTTCTTTTCTTCCACATGAACGTACGAAGCTTGAACCTTGAGCTCGATTATGTTGTTTCTTGGGTTATGGTATTAAGCATAAGGGTTTTTCGTGTTGGAATCCACTCTCTAAACATCTTTGTATCTCTCGCCATGTGGTCTTCTGGGAAAATTAGATGTTTTCATCTCTCTCTCCATTTTTTCTTCCTCATGTTGTCTCTACCCTGTACTTCGCGGATCCTTCTTTTCCCTTATTTTATATTGATAATAGTGACACAGGTCCTAGTGCAAGCACTAGTGTCGCCCTTGACATGGCCCATCCTGAGAACAATGCACCATCTGATAGCCTTGTGCCCAATGTTGAGCCTTCTATTGCTGTTTTGCCCCATGTCTTTCCTGATCCATCTCTCCGTCGATCTACATGTGTAAGAGTTATTCCTCACCATCTTCTTGATTTCCATTGTTTTACTACCATTCTTTCTCTCCATGAGCCCCAAACTTATTGTAAGGCTAATTCTGACCCTCTTAGGCAGCAAGCTATGATAGATGAATTACAGGCCTTGGAAGCCAAGCACACTAGGGATTTGGTTGATCTACCCCTGGGAAAAAATGTCATGGGATGCAAATGGGTGTACAAGGTTAAGAATCGCTCTGACAGTTCTATGAAGCGCTATAAGGGTCGATTAGTGGTTAAAGGTTTTACTCAGGAATATGGCATTGATTATGAGGAAACCTTTGCCCCAGTTGCTTGTCTCACCTCTGTCCGGACACTTGTTGTAGTTGCTGCCATCAAACAATGGAAATTATTTCAGATGGATGTTAAAAATGTTTTCTTTAATGGTAATCTTACAGAGGAAGTTTTCATGAAGCCTAATCCAGGCTACTTTCATCCTCATCATAAGGTGTGTCGTTTGCGTCATGCTCTGTATGGTCTCAAGTAAGTTTCGCGTGCTTGGTTCTCTAAATGCAGCTCTGTTATTACTAATTTTGGATTTGCTCCAAGTCATCATGACTTTGCACTGTTCATTTGGCATTCTAATTCTCGTATCATTTTGTTGCTGTTATATATGGATGATATGATTATCATTGGAGATGACTTGGTAGGTATTTATGATCTTAAGTTGTTTCTTAGCCATCATTTTGAGATGAAAGATCTTGGTCCTCTGAGTTACTTTTTTGGCATCGAAGTCTCATCTAATTTGGCTGGCTACTATCTATCTCAGATTAAGTACTCTTTTGATCTTCTTGTTCGTGCTAGTCTTACTGACAAGAACACTGTTTCTACTTCTCTTGATGTTAATGTATGTCTTACCCCACTAGAAGGGATACCATTTCTAAATGCATGCTTGTACCGTCAGTTGGTTAGTAGTTATATTTAGCTTACTATGACTCGGCTTGACATTGCCTATGATGTTCACCTTGTCAGTCAATTTATGTCTTCACTTCGCATTTCACACTATGTTGTCGTTCTTCGTATACTTCGCTATGTCAAAAGCACTTTGTTTCATGGCCTCTTTTTCGCTGCCAACTCACTCTTAACCATGCGTGGTTACTCTGATGCAGATTGGGCTTGTGATCCTACTGATTGGTACTCTATGACTAGATACTATTTTCTTCTTTGTGATTCTCTTTTTTGTTGGCGCAGCAAGAAACAGACTGTTGTTGCTTGCTCTAGTACTAAGGCTGAATATCGTGCCCTTGCTAATGCGACTCAGGAGGTAATCTGGCTTCGTTGGCTTCTTGCTGATATAGGTGTTTCTCAACCTCCTTGTACCATTCTTCATTGTGATAGTTGGAGTACTATCCAGATTGCTCATAATGATGTTTTCCATGACTGTACTCGGCATATAGAGTGTGACTGTCATTTTATTCATCAACATGTTGTGTGTGGTACTCTCAAGCTTCAATATATTCCCTTTGCTAATCAATTTGTAAATCTCTTCAGTAAAGCGCATCTTGCCAACCATTTTCAAGATCTGATTTGCAAACTCAAGTTAGTGTCATTTGCACCACCTTGAGTTTGATGGGGGGATGTTAACGTATATATTGTAATTATGTTCTAATATTTCGTTTACAGTTGTTCTTACCATATTTAGCTTAGTTTGGGGACCAAGTAATTTAGCACCTATATATAGGGTTACCTATTTTAATTGTAAATCATCTATTTTCTCTCAATATATCAATATACCCAAGTTCTTGTAATCATGTTTTTCTTCTCTTTGGACGCCTCTTTTTCCTTCCAGATTGGTACTCACATAGAGCATCTTGGAAGTTTATTTAGGGAACTTCAGTATAGGTTCACGACTTTGAAGAGGTTTGAATCATAGATTATATATATATATATAAGGGTTAAATCCTCTTTGAACCCTAGACGTTTTACATGTAGTGACACTTATTACCTTCCACCTTAAAAAAAATCCACTAATTAACCCTCCCATCAATTTACGGTTAAAAAATTAAAGGTTAAATTCACTTTTTACCCCTGATCTTTACATGCAGTAACACTTATTCTGTTAATTTTTTAACAAAGAGCTAACGGGAGGGTTAATAAGTTAACATTTTAAAGGTGAAAGGTAATAAATATCATCCCATGTAAAAGTCTGGAGTATAAAGTGGACCCTATATATAATAGGATATTAATGATAATCTTAAATAATATTAACCAACAATAAACATAGGATAACAAAAGGACAATCCTCTTATTCTATATAAGTCCTTACCAAAAGTACTTTGTTATACTGACTATGAAGTATGAGCTTGGAATCAATAAATTTATTCCTTGAGCATACCAAGTATGGTATAGTAATTATTAAGTTCATTTTATTCCCAATTCTATTTAAATTAATTCCATCATACTAATAGCTATCTTAGAGCTAGGGATGAAAATAAGATTTTGACTTAGTGGGTAAATCAAATTGATGATAAAGGATTTCTAGTTGTGAAATATTACGTAAAACGAATAGGATCACACCATCAAGTTTTTTTTTTATCTATTGCAACATTTAAAAATATTTAAAACTATTGCAAAAAAATTAAAAAACAAATGCAAATGACTTTAATTATTTGATATGGTATCACTGCATATGGTGCTCCTGTAAATTCTCTACTAGAATGAAATTTTGTAAATAAGTAAATCTCATGAACAATAATAAACAAAAAGCGATATAAAATTTTTAACCGTTGTGAAAATTTTTGGTTTATACATGGTTAAAAAATTGTTTCAATAAGATACCTATTATCGAAACATTTTTAATTTTTGTAACAATTATATCATTTTCCAATTGAATGTTGCAAAAGAATTAAAAGGTTGTGATGTTAGTATGTGTCGAGGGTCAACAGTTGAGGTCGGTTCGCTGGTTCCTGACCAAGCTGTGTTTCCTTGTTGAGCTTTGAGCCTGCACAAATAAATAGAAGGAAAAGAGCGGGGTGATGACCTGTATTTTCCCCTCGGGTGTAGGAATGATTAGTTGCTCGAGCTGAATTCGGTGGATGGGAGTAATAAATACACGAGTTACCTCATAAATGCGGAAATGAAGCTCTATTTATACTAAGGGTAAAAACCATTTTGGTCCCTGTGGTTTGGTGTAAAATCCAAACTGGTAACTCAGTAATGAAAAAAGACCAAATAGGTCCCTCCCGTTGGTAGACGTCCGTTAGAATTAACCAGTTTAAGGGCATTCCAATCATTTTGCCCTACAACCAAAAAAAAATCTTTCATGTTTTTGGGGATGAAAACATACTGTTGCTTAAGAGAGTCCACAGTTTTGAAGCCTTCATATGCTTCGTAGAAGTATGCCTTATAAGCAGAAAGCTCAAGAAACGTTTGCAAATTGCTCGTTATTGTTGCAGACAATAGTAAAGTTTGCTGATGCTTTGGCAAGTAGTTGAAGACTACCTTAATTTATCTTCGAACCCAACATCCAGAACTAGAAACTACAAGAATTGAGAAAAACATGTAACAATCAAAAGCTCACAAACTGTTAGGAATACTCATACAACCTCTAGTAAACACTTATGAATCTTATTCAATTTGTCGAGTGAGACATACAAACTGAATCATCATATTCAATTTGTCGAGTGAGACATACAAATGGAATCATCATATTCCATTCGTCGAGTGATATATACAAACTAAATTTATTTTTAATGAAGATTGGATCTTTAATTAAAAATACATTCAGAAGAAGCCATCTTTCTCTCAAATTTGAACTGTGACATGCAAATGAATTCTATTAAGTGAGTAAACGCACTAACAAGAAAATATATCATATAGCGTAAGCGATTCATAAGCAGACTTATAAATTAACGTACAAATATTAGTCATGCTACAATCTTATCTTTCTGCAAAAGATAAGGTATACAATGGGAGCTTCTTGCACCAATGTGCCATTTTATACCTTAGTATTAGAGAAGACAACATAAATATCAGGATTGTCTTAGATAAGAGTGGCAATGACAACATGGGGCCTCTGTATCGGAGTATGGGCCTGGTTTATCATATCCATACCACTAACCATGACGACACACCTCAAACTCAAGCCGGAACCCAAGGGCCGAAACTGCTCAGCGAATTGGTAAGCCAGCTTTCGGGTAGGAGTGATGACCAAAGAAAAAACTCCAAAGGGGTCCTGGGTAAAGCAGTGAAGAATAGGTAGAACAAAAGCAGTCGTCTTTCCACTACTAGTTTGGTCCAAGCCCAAAATGTCCTGGTCGGAAATGATACGGGGGATGCAGTGGCATTGGATTAATGTGGGCTTCTTCATGCCAAGCTCTTTGCAAGTTTGGATGGCCCATTTGGACAGTCCCAAGTCAGAGAAGCTAATGTGGTTGGGCGTAAGGTTTAGGTCTGTTTCTTTGGTAAGTTGCTTGGTAGTGACATCGACGTCAGCGGCGGCAGTGGTGGTGGAGGATGATGGCTGCATTTTGGGTTTTTTGCAGGAGAACAAAGGGAAATTAACATCTACTTGTGCGTCCTCTTCATCCATGATTTAGACAAAGCAATAATATGTACCTCAATTAAAAGTAGCTTTTAAAGCAGGGGTAAAATTGTCTTTTTATCAGGTCAAAGCTTTGCCCGCTAACGGTCCACTAACGAGAGGGACCTATTTGGTCTTTTTCCAAAACTGAGGGACTAATTTAGGTTTTATGTCAAATCTCATGGACCAAAATAGTTTTTACCCTTTATATTAATCTGGATTCGGGCAGCAATAAATGTACAATGCTGCCCGATACGCTTCTAACTACCCACGCCAAATAACTAATGGGCAAAGCTATTACCAGGTGGTCAGAAGAATTATCTGTCGGTCCGAGTTGTGTACCTTGCTTTATGTCCCAATAAATTAGTTGGCAGAATCGCGGGGGCTACTTGGGTTTAATTTTGGGCCGAGTCAGACCTTTAGGTCGACACGTGACCCTACCGTGTTATCCCCAACTCGGGCTATCCCTTGTCAATTCCCTCCTCTTCCCCATCCCTTCCCCATGTCTAGAGACCTGGAAGGGGTCTAGGCAGGTAGCATACATTCCTGAGCTAGGTGTGACCGACTAGAGACGGGTGCCACGTCATGCGAAGGCTGTTCCTAAGAGTCCTACACGTCATGCCTTAATTTTGATAGGACGTGACGTTTGACATTCTCGAGACGGTTACACTTGGTGCCTATAAATAGGGTCCCAATGTTTCAGAATTCATTTCACCCTTTACATTCGAGCTTTCAAGACTCTCAAAGGCGTTTAAGCTTGAAAAGTTTTATAGCTCGGGAGTTTTGAAGGTCAGAGATTTGTGAGCTTGAAAAATTACCAGCTCGGCCCCTTCAGTCTCGTGTGCCCTAACCAGCTACCCATTAGGTATGTCCCGGCTCCCTTTAAATATTGTATATTTTTGTTTCATACATATTTTAAACAAATGGGAGGGTTGGAGCCCGAGGACTCCCAAGAGATGGAGGTTAAATCATATGGGAGTGGTGAGGAGAATCCCTCTAGCTAGGAGTCATCCTCAGAGTGAGACCGCAATGGTAGTGGTTCAAGTATCTCGCAAGAGGATGAGTTAAAACCCACACAGGCCCAGGCAAAAAGTGATGAGGAGTGCAGAATCGTAGAGGTCCGAAAGGTGCAAGAAGAGGCTCAAGAGGATCCTCTGTCTGACTTGCACGAGATGGGTGAGGCTAGGGATGGCTAGCCCTTGAATCAATTGAAGGGCCTCGAGCTACCCCACAAATACATAGCCGAGACTTTCAGAGCCAAGGCGGTAGATTCTGCGCCCACGATGGCAACCCCGCCACCTCGCGTTCACACAACCAGCGGCTCCTTAGGTCGAGAAAAGAAGATCTAACAACTTTTTTCCAACTGCCGACATGAGTGCCATACTATCAAAGCGTTACTGAATAATAGGTTAAGGAATTGGTCAGCAGACTGGACATTCAGACTCAAGATTCTTGGTCGGCTCGACCATGCCTGCAATCCACCTGATGTCCACTTCACGATTTATGATATGGCTTTCAACTTGATTCAGTTGCCTCTCTCTCATTTCATCACTTCCATGGTAGACTACTTCAAGCTTAGCCCGGGTCAGGTGGCTTCTAATGGCTAGGCAATGATCGTAGCCTTTTACATGTATTGTTGGAAGGTGGGTGTGAAGTTGACCCTTACTTTGTTCAGATACTTGTACACCTGTAAAGCCAATCCCAAGTAGCTCGGGTAGTTCCACTTCGCGGCTAAGAAGGATCTGTGTCTTTTTACCAAGTGGAAGTCTTCTAACAAGGGTTGGTATAACAAGTACTACTGGGGTGTAGGAGGGAGTGGACCCGATCTCTGAAGAAAAAACTCGATGACTAGCCTTCGTTGTTCGATTCGGAAACCAGTAATGTGGAAGATCTTAAGCCTGGTCCAAATCAGTTGATAGATATTATGAGTGTCCTTAAGTGGAAGAAGATTTGGAAGTCCAAGTTGTTCGGTCGGGCACCTGATTTGACCAAGTCGTACCCCAGCCTACTTCCCGAATCAAATGATAAGGAAGAGAATCGGGCAGAGGGTTAGTCTCGGAATCAGATCCGACTTTCCTAGTTCTTTATTACCACCATTCTTATCATCATATACATTTTTTCTGACCTGATGTCACTTGATTTTACTAACCAACTTCTTTGATTTTTAGGAATGTCGACCGCTAGAGAGAGGGTGTTCCTCAAGAGGAGAGAGGCAGCGATGAGTGGCAATGGCTCTGCGCCTGGTAAGAAGCCTGAGGAGACTAAGAAGGAGGTCTCCTCAAAGAAAAGTAAGACCCAGGGGTTTCCTCCTAAGAAGAAAGGGTCCGACATGGTAATCGTCGAGCTTCCTCTCGGGAAGATGGAATCGAAAAAGAGGCCTCGACTAAAGGAGACGGGGAAATGGAAGGTGGCGAAAGTAATTTGGTCTAAGAAAGACCGAATAGTTGATACCTATGCCCCCATTGAGCGTGACCCCAAATTAGCCAAGGTCTCAGTGGATCAGCTCGTTCTTGACTCGAGAACAGATGCAACAACGGTAATCTACCGCTTTATCTCTGATCACAAGATTTTTTTTCCACTGTAACTTACCTAACCACTTTCTTGCAGGTCGAGTCTTATGTCCTCTCCGTCCCTAGCCTTATTCACAAAGTCCAGGCCTATTGTACCAAGTTGGAGCATAGGTACAATGAAGCCCAGGTCGACCTACAAGAACAGAGGGAGGAGGCCCTAAAGAGATACCAGGAGGATGGTGATGAAATCATCCGTTTGAAGGAGAAGCTGAAAATCGCAGAAGAAGAACTTGAGTGGGAGCGATCCCGTAGGGCTCAGGCTAGCAACAATATCGCAACGCTCAAGAAAGAGAAACGTGAAGTGGAGACCGGCCTTCAAAAACTTAAAGAGAAGGTCGGGCCCGAAGGGGAAAAGGCGGTGGAAGCCTTCAAGGATAGCCACGCGGGCGTGTCTTGGCTGATGAAGGAAGGTGAGGCGATGGTCAAGTTCGCTGAGCTAGAATATTATTTTCGAGGTCAGCTCACTGCTTGTGAACAGGCAAAGACCTTCCTCAAGCCCTCCAAGACCGAGTACTTGAAGATTATAGAGTCCCCACCACCGGAGTTCTTCAATATCCCTGGGATTTAAGCTGACCTGAGGTTCTAAGCCCACAAAGTTATGAACTTCGTGAAGAAAATGATGGAGCTGACTTGAGAGGAATCCCCTGAGGTCAGGGATAAGGAGAGAGACGAAGTTGTTTCTATTACTCCTGCACTGAGTTTCATGCTTCTAATTCTCTCTTCTTTGTAGCATGCTCGAGGCGGGCCTCGTTGTATATTTTTATTTAATTAATGTGACAATTGTTCATCATCAACTAGTTTTCGTAGCAGTGTACTTTATGTGTGTGTTTTGTTTTCTTTTACACATGCACCGATTCATGCTTGATTGCATTTTTGGAACTTTTAATTAAGCTCAAGCCAATTGTTGTGATAAAATCAACTTAATAAATTAATGTCTTGATTTAACCAAGCTAGGCTTGTCAGCCCGAGCTGGTGAATGAACCAAACTAGGTTGGTTGAGACCGAACTGGCATTAACTACCCGAGATGGTCAATTTGGTTTTGATCGATAAGTGTACTTTTATCCTTAGATCGATAAAATTGAACCGGCCATAAAGAAATTATATACAAAAAGGGAAATTGTATTAAATATCTTGATATAGTGTGCACTTTGAGCTTAGGCTCTACAATATAGTTTCGGCTCGAGGCTTCATACAAAGTGACACTTAAGATGCTTAGTATGTCATGTGTTTTTCAGTTGCTTCCCGTATTTGTTAAGAAGGTAAAAGGTTTTAGGTCGAATTTCTTTCACTACTTTGTATGGGACTTCCCACGGTGGGGAAAGCTTACTTCCTGAGCATGGCAGGAAAATGGCTCGTTGCAGGACAAAATCTTCGACCTTGATAGACTTTGGTATGACTTGCTTGGCAAAGGCTCGCTTCATGGCCGCTTTTTCAGACAACACTCGGACCTGAGCTTTGGCATGCAATTCTTCCGTCGGGTCTAACTCTTCTTGGATCCTAGCTCCATTTATTTCAAGATCATGATAGAGTATCCTACTGGTAGGGGACCCAATTTCTATCGGGAACACCGCTTGAGTATTGAAGGTTAGTTCGAATGGCGACTTTGTAAAAGTCGAGCCCGGAACGTGAAATTTTTTTGTTTATTTTTTTTGAAAATTATATTTTTTCTTAAATTCTTTGATATTTAATTGTTATTCGCCTATCGTCGCAAATTGCATTTCATTTTGAGAGCGTTAATTAGGAAATAATTTCTAGTCCTTAGAAAATAGTGGAAACTAGTATTTAGTGTTTTAATTTTAGTGTTTTAGTTGTTGTTGTCTAGAATTATAATTTTATTAGTTGTTTTAGCCTTAAAATACATGAAATAAGCTTAGTTGACCAACTTAAGTAAGCATTGACCAAGACCTTGACTTTGACCTATGTTGTCATCTTTTAAATAAACAAATACACGCAAAAAAAAAACACAAGAAAGCTAAAAAAAAGGGGAAGGCCGAAACCATAGGAGAAAAAGAAAAAAAAAGATTTTCAACTTCAAATCTTCGTGAGGGCTTGCACGGGATTATTTTTTAGGCTTCCAACGTGGTTTTTCTAGCATCTAATAGCGTCTAAGGTAAGGGTTGCATCGTTATTTGCCCATTTGAAATTATTGTATCTAAACTTTAATTTTTGTGATTTAGCCGTTGGTTGTTATTTTATCCGTTTTGTTGCTTAAAGAATGTTCCTTGATGATGGTAGAACATGTATTTGTAGATTTTTAGCATTTTCTACGGTTAAATATAGTAATTGCAATTTAAAATGCGAATGGAATAGTAAAATATGAATAGTAAACCCTTGTTTTGTAAAAGTTACTCCGTTTTACATTCTGTTGATGTGAAAAGATGCTAGATATGTTAGAATGCCTAAATGTATGGTTTAATTGGATTATGTAATGGAAAAACGGAGAAAAATGGCTTGGTACATGTTGGGGTCGTTCCGGTCGAGTTTGGTAATTTCTCGTTTTGCGTGAAGGCATTATCGAGGTATATCATGGAAGCACTTTTGGTGCAGTTGTGACATTGGTTGGGTAATCGGTTGAGGTAGCTATAGTTCAAACGAGCAAAGGGGGAAATCGGGGCTTTGTGGGAATTCTAGGGTAAAGTAGGGTTTTGTGGTCTTTAGACGTGCCTTATGGTGTCCTAGGAGGAGTGGTGAAGTCGGTTTCCAAAACTCGTAGCTCGTTTGGAAGTAGTAGCATTTTGAAAGTTGGGGTCGTTGTGTGTTTTGTTGGGTTTTAGCATGTTTTGGCTTTTAGAATGTTATTGTTGCTTGTTGTTGCTTATTGTGCTTATTATAGTTGATTATGGTTGAAATGTATATCAACTGTTGCTATTGCGTGCGAGAGTAACCTACTTTGTTATTCTTCCACGTGTGGCTCTATCGCTCGATTGTTGCATTGTATATTGTATTGTATTCATAGAGTTAGGGGCGGTGTGATGGGCCTCTCTGGGTAGCCTTGAGTTGCTAGTGTTGGTTACTCTAGCTTTGTGTCCTATTCCCTTTCTTGCTTGGGTTGCCGCCCAGGGAGATTTGGGTGGTAGACATGAATGGATACTTCCGGGGTATTCTAAACTGAAGTTATAAGGTGGTTGGGCCGGCGCATCGTCATCGGATTCGTGAATTGAAGTTGCTTGTGGACAGTGAATTGTATCATTTAATTGAATGGTTATAGCCTTAATGCTTCTCTTGATTTATTGTTGGCTTAGCTCTTATCTCTACATGTTAATTGACTGATCTACTTGACTATTTGCATTGCATTCTCCTCTCACCTCTGTCCTTGAGACCAATTAACCCTCGCTGAGCAATAGTTTTTGCTCATCCCTTTCTATACTATATTTTACAGGAGTAGTTGAGGCTGATCCTTTTGAGGTGGTTAAGGAGGGGGGAGAGCAAGTGGAGGTGTTTCTTTGATAAAACTTTCTTTGCTTAGCTGGTGGTTGGTTGCCAGTCTTTTGTGCGGGCCATGCTTGATGTGTATATTGCTTGGTTGTCGTTTCATTTTGAGGCTTGTAGCCTTGTATGTAGTTTCTATTTTGAGGCCTCTACGGCCTTATGTTGTAATAGGTGAAAGGTTGTAAAGTTGTAAAGATGTACTCTTGTGACTAGTAAAGAACTGCATGCTAATGGTTTACTGCTTAGTGGCATAAGTACCTGTGTAGTTTGCATGTCATTTTGGGTTGCAAAGTTGGATAATGAGAAGATGTATGTTTCTAAAAGAAAGTTGACTTGTTTCAAATGACTATTGTGGTTTTCGCGATTATTATGTTGAACGTAGTGTTTTCGGATCGTCCATAGTACATAGGAGACTCCATCCGTGTGTCGGGTTCGGACTTGGCCTTTTGCGGGGTCGGGTCAGGGCGTGACATCTTAGGTGGTATCAGAGCATGATAGTATTGCATGAGCCGGGATATGTTTCTCGGTCTGTGGGGTAAAGGTCTAAAATGATAAAGTGTTATTGTGTGATTGTTAAGAGAAAAATGTTATAGTATTACTATGTGAACTTGGAGTGCTTATGTGTTTAAGTGAATTAGTTTGACATGTCAATCTTGTGTTATGTGAATTGTGTGATAGGATATTTGATTGTCATTGACTTGAGTGTTATCTAATCTTATGTGTTATATTTCTATCTATAAACTGTTTTTATATGTTGCCAGCTACTGTAAGTTGTTACTATGCCGCTACATCGTAGTACTCGAGGCCAAGGGGCAGATGCGGAGGCAGCAGAACAGGGTCAGCAACCGATGCCTGAATAGTTTATGGCTACTATGACCGCTGCGGTAGACCGGATTACTCAGGTACTGCATGAGCAAAGGCAGGAAAGGAATAACAATCCCCAGGGAAATCAAGCTAATCCTGGTGGACAGGGGTATAGGGCTGAGAATAATCAGTTGGAGAAATTCCTTAGGCATGAGCCGGGTAAGTTCTTTGAAGAGCCGGATGACGAGGCAGCCGAGAAATGGCTTAACCGTGTTGAGAAGATTTATGCTGCTTTGAGGTACACTAATGAGGCAAAGATAGCATATGCAGTATTTCTGTTTGAGGGCGACGCATCACAGTGGTAGAACACTGTTAGGTTGAGATGGGACTGTGAGGATGTTCTGCATTTGTGGGATGACTTCATGAGTGAGTTTCGGGACAAGTATATTCCCGAGATGGCTAGGGAAAGGTGGGAAGAAGAATTTGTGAGCCTGAAGCAGGGAAACATGACTGTCGCACAATATGAGGCTAGGTTTGTCAGCTTGTCGAGATATATGCTAGAGCTGGTGTAGCCAGCTAGGAGGATGATTAGTAGGTTTGTTCGTGGGCTGAGAATGGATATACAGCTGCATTTGACTAGGCAGACTTATGCTACTTATCCCGAGGCATTCCAAGCAGCCTTGAAGTTTGAGAAACGGAAGTCAGAGATGATAGCTGAGAGTAGCTAGCCGAGTAAGCAACAGTACTTGGGCCAGAGCAGCCAGAGTCAGGCAGAGGCAGTATCAGACTTTTGTTCAGGTTCTTCAGCAGCGCCCGTATCAGCCACAGTATCAGATTTAGGCGAGACCAGCTGTGACTAGACTCCAACAGGGAGGTACAATTCCTACCACTGTCAAAGGCCCCGCACCTACGAGAAACACTATTGTAAGGCAAAATCAGCAATGTAACTTTTGTAATAGATCGAGGCACATTGAAGCTAATTGCTAGAGAAAGAGTGGTAAGTGCACTGGTTGTGGGAGCAATCAGCATAGGGTGAAAGATTGCCTTAAGTTTAAGAATGTTCAGGGCCGTACTGGAGGCCAGGGTGTGCAGAACAAGGCTACAGGTGCAAGTCCAGCACAGAGGGTTCAGGCTAGGGTCTTTGCACTAGATGCGGAGGAGTTACCCGATACCACAGCAATAGTGGAATGTATATTTCTTCTTAATACTCAGCCAGTTAAAGTTTTGATTGATCCCGGAGCTACGCATTCGTTTATAACTCCTACATGTGCACGATCTGTGAATGTTAGCATTGATAAACTGCCACATAAAATTGAAGTTAGTACGCCTTTGGGTGCGAAATTTGTTACTAAGTCTATTTGCAAATCTTGTGATATATGCATTGAGGACCGTAATTTTCCTGCTGATTTAATTATACTACCCTTTCGTGACTTTGAAATCATTTTGGGAATGGACTGGTTGGGGAAATACTATGCTCAGTTGGATTGTAGAACAAAAATTGTTTATCTTCAGATTCTTGACCAACTAGTACTAAAGATTGTTAGGAACTACAGGGCTACTAGGACACCCCTCTTATCATCAATCAAGGCTTCCAGTGTTGAATAAGGGCTGTGAAGCTTACCTAGCTTATCTAATCAATCAACCTACTGATAAGTTGAATTTGAATGAGGTTCCAATTGTTAAAGACTTCCCTGGTGTATTTCCCGTGGAACTACCGGGTTTACCACCGAATAGGGAGATTGAGTTTGTGATTGATCTTATGCTGGACACTGCGCCAATTTCTAGAAGTCCTTATAGAATGGCACCGGCCGAACTTTAGGAATTGAAAATTCAGCTTCAGAACTTGCTTGAGAAAGGTACAAGTCCAGCACAGAGGGTTCAGGCTAGGGTATTTGCACTAGATGCGGAGGAGTTACCCGATACCACAGTAATAGTGGAAGATACCTTTCTTCTCAATACTCAGCCAGTTAAAGTTTTGATTGATCCTGGAGCTACGCATTCGTTTATAACTCAAGGCTTCCAGTATTAAATAAGGGCTGTGAAGCTTACCTAGCTTATCTAATCAATCAACCTATTGATAAGTTGAATTTGAATGAGGTTCCAATTGTTAAAGATTTCCCTGGTGTATTTCCCATGGAACTACCGGGTTTACCACCAGATAGGGAGATTGAGTTTGTGATTGATCTTATGCTGGAGACTGCGTCAATTTCTAGAAGTCCTTATAGAATGGCACCAGCCGAACTTCAGGAATTGAAAATTCAGCTTCAGAACTTGCTTGAGAAAGGGTTTATACAACCTAGTTCTTCACCGTGGGGTGCGCCTGTGTTGTTTGTGAGAAAGAAAGACGGCACGCTACGGTTATGTGTTGATTACAGGGGACTTAATCAAGTCGATTAAGAACAAATACCCCTTGCCATTGATTGAAGAATTGTTTGACCAATTGCAGGGTGCGAGTGTTTACTCAAAATTTGACTTGAGGCAAGGTTACTATCAACTCAGGATTCGGAGTGATGATATACCTAAAATAGCATTCAGGACTAGATATGGCCTCTATGAATTTTTTGTGTTACCGTTTGGATTGACGAATGCACCAGCTGCATTCATGGACTTAATGCAGAGGATCTTTCGACCTTATCTTGATCAATTTGTCGTAATCTTTATTGATGATATTTTAGTATACTCTAAGAATGAGGCTGAACATGAACAACATTTGAAGATTGTGTTACAAACTTTGCAAGAGAACAAGCTTTTTGCTAAATTCAGCAAGTGCGAATTCTGGTTGAATCAAATATCTTTTCTGGGCCATATTATTTCACATCAAGGAATTTCAGTAGACCCAGCTAAGATTGAAGTTGTTTCGTCTTGGAAGATACCTGAAACGGTGTCAGAGATCCGTAGCTTTTTGGGGTTGGCAGGTTACTATTGGAGTTTTGTTAAAGACTTTTCCAAAATTTCTGGGCCTTTAAACCAGTTGACTCGAAAGAAAGTTACTTACAACTGGGATGCTAAATGTGAATACAGTTTCCAAGAACTGAAGAAGAGACTAACTACAACTGTTGTACTAGCTTTACCTGAAGGTGAATAAAACTTTGTTGTCTACAGTGATGCGTCTAAAGAAGGTTTGAGATGTGTTTTAATGCAGAATGGTAAGGTGATTGCCTATGCTTCTAGGAAGTTAAAACCATATGAAGTCAATTATCCTACACATGATCTTGAGTTAGCCGCCGTGGTATTTGCTTTAAAGAAGTGGCGTCATTACTTGTGGGGTAGTAGATTTGAAATTTTTACTGACCACAAGAGTCTTAAATACTTGTTTTCGCAAAGGGATTTGAATATGAGGTAGCGAAGATGACTAGAGCTATTAAGTGGCTATAATTGTTCTATAAACTTCGTGCCAGGTAAGGCCAATGTTGTTGCAGATGCTTTGAGCAGAAAGGCTACTGTTGCAAGTCTAATTATCAAGGATTGGGAGACTTTGGAGGAAATTTGTTCGTGGAAGCCAGAAGCTACTGAAGTAGTGATTCGATTTGCTAGCTTGCAAATTCAATTGGGATTGCTAACACAAATCAGAGAGGCTCAGAAGACTGATCCTCACATCTTGAAAATCCAAGGAAAAACAAAAAGGGGAGAGACGGAGTTTAAATTACATGCAGATGGTATCTTCAGATTCAGGGACAGGGTGTGTGTTCCTGGTGATCCGACTTTGAAGAATGAGATTTTGTCCGAGGCACATAATTCAAGATATACAATTCACCCAGGCAGTACTAAAATGTATAGAGACTTGAAACAACACTTCTGGTGGAACAATATGAAGAGGGAGATTGCTGGGTATGTATCTAGGTGTTTAACTTGCCAGAGGGTTAAAGCTGAGCATCAGAGGCTAGTCGGGCTTCTGCAACTGTTGTCGATTCCGTAATGGAAGTGGGTGCATATAACAATGGACCTTGTGATTGAATTTATGAGATCTCTAAGAGGGTGTGATTCTGTTTGGGTTGTGGTGGACCAATTGACTAAGGTTTCACATTTTATTTTTGTGAACAAACAGGATAGCCTTGATAAACTAGCTGAGCTTTATGTTGCTAATATTGTGAGACTTCATGGTGTGCCATAGAGTATAGTGTCAGATAGAGATCCCAGATTTAGATCTCGTTCTTGGCAGAAGTTGCAAGAGGCCATGGGAACTAAATTGAGCTTCAGTACTGCATACCATCCACAAATTGATGGCCAGTCTGAGAGAACCATCGGGATCTTGGAAGACATGCTTCGGGCATGTGTGTTAGACTTTGGAAAGAATTGGGAAAATTTTTTGCCTTTAGCGAAGTTCGCCTACAATAATAGTTATCAATCTACTATAGGTATGGCTCCCTACGAGGCATTGTACGGTCGTAAATGCAGATCCCCAATGTATTGGGAAGAGGTTAGGGAGATGAGAACAATTGATCCGACTGTGTTACCTGAGATGATTAAGATGGTGGATAATGTTCATCTTATTCGCCAGCATATGCTTACAGCTCAGAGTAGTCAGAAAAGTTACGCTGATAAGCACCGTCGGGATCTTGAGTTTGCTTTGGGAGATCAAATGTTCATTAAGATTTCTCCTTGAAAGGGGTTGATTCTGCACGGTAAGAGCGGAAAACTTAGTCCCAGGTATGTGGGTCCGTTTGAGATCACTGAAAAGGTGGGTCCTTTGGCTTATTGGTTAGCTTAACCTCCGAGCTTGTCAAGACTGCACGATGTCTTTCACGTGTCAATGTTAAGGAAATATCATCCAAATCCTTCACATGTACTTGAACCAGAGCCTTTGCAGATTAAGGACAAGTTAACTTATGAGGAGAGACCGATTTGAATTGTGGATCGAAAAGTTCAGGAACTTCGCAAGAAGAGTATTCCGATAGTAAAGGTTCTGTGGAATCATCACAAGTTTGAAGAAGCAACTTGGGAAAGAGAGGACCAGGTTCGGAGTCAGTATCCGGAGTTGTTGTCAACCAGGTAAGAATTGTGTGGACGTAATTATTTTAAGGGGGAGAGGGTGTAATACCCGAGCTAGGAACGCGAAATTTTTCTGTTTATTTTTTCTGAAAATTATATTTTTTCTTAAATTCTTTGATATTTAATTATTATTCGTCTATCGTCGCAAATTGCATTGCATTTCGAGAGCGTTAATTAGGAAATGATTTCTAGTCCTTAGCAAATAGTAGAAACTAGTATTTAGTGTTTTAATTTTAGTGTTTTAGTTGTTGTTGACTAGAATTATAATTGTATTAGTTGTTTTAGCCTTAAAATGCATGAAATAAGCTTAGTTGACCAACTTAAGTGAGCATTGACCAAGACCTTGACTTTGACCTTTGTTGTCATCTTTTAAATAAACAAATACACGCAAAAAAAAACATAAGAAAGCTGAAAAAAGGGGAAGGCCGAAACCATAGGAGAAAAAGAAAAAAAAAATATTTTCAACTTCAAATCTTCAAATCTTCGTGAGGGCTTGCACGGGATTATTTTCGAGGCTTCCAACGTGATTTTCCTAGCGTCTAATAGCGTCTAAGATGAGGGTTACATCGTTATTTGCCCATTTAAAATTATTGTGTCTAAACTTTAATTTTTGTGATTTAGCCATTGGTTGTTATTTTATCCGTTTTGTTGCTTAAAGAATATTCCTTGATGATGGTAGAACATGTATTTGTAGATTTTTAGCATTTTCTACGGTTAAATATAGCAATTGCAATTTAAAATGCGAATGGAATAGTAAAATATGAATAGTAAACCCCTGTTTCATAAAAATTACTTCGTTTTGCGTTCTGTTGATGTGAAAAGATGCTAGACATGCTAGAATGCCTAAATGTATGGTTTAGTTGGATTGTGTAATGGAAAAGCGGAGAAAAATAGCTTGGAACATGTTGGGGTCGTTCCGGTCGAGTTTGGCAATTCCTCATTTTGCGTGAAGGCATTGTCGAGGTATATCATGGAACCACTTTTGGTGCAGTTGTAACATTGGTTGGGTGATCGGTTGAGGTAGATGGAGCTCAAACGAGCAAAGGGGAAAATCGGGGCTTTGCGGTAATGCTAGGGTAAAGTAGGGTTTCGTGGTCTTTAGACATGCCTTATGGTGTCCTAGGATGAGTGGTGAAGTCTGTTCCAAAAATCGTAGCTCGTTTAGAAGTAGTAGCATTTTGAAAGTTGGGGTCGTTGTGTGTTTTGTTGGGTTTTAGCATGTTTTGGCTTTTAGAATGTTATTGTTGCTTGTTGTTGCTTATTGTGCTTATTATAGTTGATTGTGGTTGAAATGTATATTAACTGTTGCTATTGCATGCGAGAGTAACCTACTTTGTTATTCTCCCACGTGTGGCTCTATCGCTCGATTGTTGCATTGTATATTGTATTGCATTCATAGAGTTAGGGGCGGTGTGATGGGCCTCTCTGGGTAGCCTCGGGTTGCTAGTGTTGGTTGCTCTAGCTCCGTGTCCTATTCCCTTTCTTGCTTGGGTTGCCGCCCAGGGAGATTTGGGTGGTAGAATTGAATGGATACTTCCGCGGTATTCCAAACTGAAGTTATGAGGTGGTTGGGCCGGCGCGTCGTCATCGGATTCGTGAATTGAAGTTGCTCGTGGAAAGTGAATTTTATCATTTAATTGAATGGTTATAGCCTTAATGCTTGTCTTGATTTATTGTTGGCCTAGCTTGTATCTCTACATGTTAATTGACTGATCTACTTGACTATTTGCATTGCATTCTCCTCTCACCTCCGTCCTTGAGACCAATTAACCCTTGTTGAGCAATAGTTTTTGCTCATCCCTTTCTATACTATATTTTACAAGAGTAGTTGAGGCTGATCCTTTTGAGGTGGTTGAGGAGGAGGAGGAGCAAATGGAGGTGTTTCCTTGATAACACTTTCTTTGCTTAGCTGGTGGTTGGTTGCCAGTCTTTTGTGCGGGCTATGCTTGATGTGTATATTGCTTGGTTGTCACTTCATTTTGAGGCTTGTACCCTTGTATATAGTTTCTATTTTGAGGCCTCTACAGTCTTATGTTGTAATAGGTGAAAGGTTTTAAAGTTGTAAAGATGTACTCTCGTGACTAGTAAAGAACTGCATGCTTATGGTTTTACTGCTTAGTGGCGTAAGTACCTGTATAGTTTGCATGTCATTTTGGGTTGCAAAGTT
Source organism: Ehretia macrophylla (assembly GCA_037974665.1). Lineage (NCBI taxonomy): Eukaryota > Viridiplantae > Streptophyta > Magnoliopsida > Boraginales > Ehretiaceae > Ehretia > Ehretia macrophylla. The sequence continues at coordinate 14,062,732 of CM075768.1, forward strand.
GGATAATGAGAAGATGTATGTTTCTAAAAGAAAGTTGACTTGTTTCAAATGACTATTGTGGTTTTCGCGATTATTATGTTGAACGTAGGTTTTTCGGATCGTCCATGGTACAGAGGAGACTCCGTCCGTGTGTCGGGTCCGGACTTGGCCTTTTGCGGGGTCGAGTCGGGGCGTGACAGACTCTCCCGTGGCCGAGCTAGTGGTGGTGCGCTGAGCCCACAATACCTCGGGAAGGATCGTTGCCTACTACCCCTATGCTTCTTCTAGCTTCGTTCTCAGGCCTTGCAAAATAATCTGGTTTGTTCTTTCGACCTAACCATTACTTTGAGGATGAATAATAGACGAGAATCTAAGGTTGATTCCGATTTCAGCACATTTTCCTCGGAAATATAAACTATCAAATTGTTTGCCGTGGTCGGTCACTATGACCTTAGGCACACCAAACCGGAAGATGATACTCTTCCATATGAAGTCCCAAGCTACCTTTTCAGTTATTCTGGCTACTCCCTCGGCCTCAGGCCATTTGGTGAAGTAATCAGCGGCCACAAAGGCATGCTTCTTCTGCCTGAGGTTGTTCGGTAGTGGACCAATGATATCTAACCCCCACTGGTAGAATGGCCACGGACTCACCATTACTGTCAGGTCCACTGCGGGTTTTCTTTAGACCTTGGCAAATCTCTGACAGGTATCACATTTTTTCACGTATTCTTTAGAATCTAGCTCCAAGGTCAGCCATAAATAGCCTTGCCTGAGTGCTTTTCTCACTAGGGCTTTACTGCCCAAGTGATTTCTACAGACTCCTTCATGGATTTCTCTAAGTACGTAGTTTCCCTCCTCAGGTCCTATGCATTTTAAGAGGGGCTAGGTGTTGGCCCTTTTGTAGAGTTGGCCTGCAATTAAGACAAACCTCGAGCCCTGTTTCTTAATTTTTTGAGCTGCCTTTGAGTCCTCAAGGACTATACCCCCCTCCAGGTAGTCCATGCTTTCCTACTTGGATACTAGGCTCGGAGATTTCCTCCACATAGACCAGGGCAGGTCGGTTTTCACCCATGACTAATTTTGACAAGGTATTGGCTTTTGTATTTTCCTCCCTCGGAATCTGCTGTATGGAAAATCTATTGAATGTTAAGGCTAAGTCCATGACCTTACTAAGATAGGACACCATGGAAACATCCTTAGCCTTGAATTCTCCGGAGACTTGGCTCGCAACCAGTTGGGAGTCGGTGTACATTTCTAGGGTCTGTGCCCTAAGCTGGGCCACAACACTCAGACCTGCGATTACTTCTTCATACTCGGCCTCATTGTTAGAGGTCGGGAAGAAAAACTTGAGAGAATATTGGTGCTCATGACATGTTGGGTCTAAGATTACAATCCTCGTTCCGCCTTCCGACTTCCCTGATGCTCCGTCCACATGGATTTTCTAGACTTCCTCCGGATCGTGTTCAGCTCGGCCTGTGCATTCAATAACAAAATTTGCAATTGCCTGAGCTTTGATGGTTGTTCTTAACTGATAGGAAATTTCAAATTGACTGAGCTCAATTGCCCATTTTAATAGCCTGCCCGAGGCTTCTGACTTGTGCATGATGTTTTTAAGTGGAACATCCATCATGACCCTGATTGTGTGAGCATCAATGTACGGCTTAAGCTTTCTGGTCGTGGTTACCAGTGCGAATGCGAGTTTTTCCAAGGTGGAGTACCTCACCTCTACTACATGGAGAGTTTTACTGACATAGTAAACTGGTTTTTGGTCCTTGCCTTTTTCCCGAACTAACGCTGCCACTATTGTTGTTCCTAAACAAGCCAAGTACAACACCAGTTCTTCCCCCTTCTCTGGTCGGGAGAATAGGGATGGCGACGTTAAGTACCTTTTCAACTCATCAAAGGCATTCTGGCACTCTCCCGTCCATTTGAAATTCTTGGGATTCCTTAGGATTTTAAACAAAGGTACATATTTATCAGTTGACCTGGACATGAATCTGCTTAGGGCGGGTACCTTTCTGGTGAGCACCTGAACATCATTCATGCAAGTCGGGAGATCCAGGTCTAAGATTGCCTGGATTTTCTCCGAATTTTCTTTGATGCCCCGGGCCGTGACCATAAATCCCAAGAATTTTCCCGCTCTGACGCCAAACACACATTTTTCTGGGTTTAGCTTAATGCCGAACTGATCCATCACGGCGAAAGCCTCTGGTCGTATGATCTTCTGCTCTTATGCTATTGACCAGCATGTCATCCATATAGAGTTTCATGTTTTGGTCGATTTGATTTCAAAAGACTTTGTTTACCATCCGAGTATACGTAGCCCTAACATTCTTGAGGCCAAAGGACATGACCTTATAGTAGTAGAGCCCCTGATTTATAATGAAAGCTGTCTTTTCTTTATCTCCAGGTGTCATCTTGATTTGGTTGTAGCCCTTGAAGGCGTCCATAAAGGACAACAACTCAAATCCCGAAGTGGTATCTACCAACTGGTCAATTCGTGGTAGTGGAAAGTAGTCCCTCAGGCAGGCTTTATTGAGGCTGGTAAAATCAATGTATAATCTCTATTTCCCCGCGCTTTTAGAGACCAATACTACATTAGATAGCCAGGTTGGGTACAGGATTTCCTGTATGTGCTTAGCATCGAGCAATTTTCCGACCTCCTCAGCTATGATTTTCTACTTGTCATAGTGGAAGTGCCTACGTCTCTGCTTTACCAGATAATATATGGGATCAAATTTCAAGTGATGCTCAATCACGGCCAGATCAATTCCTATCATGTCAATGGCTGACCAAGCAAATATATGTTCATTTTCAAAGAGAAATTGGCTTATACCTTTCTTGAGATTTTCTGGTAGTTCACTTCCGATAGCTTTCTTGTTCTCATCCGAAAGTTCTACCTCCTACAACTCTTCTGCAGGACTTCCCCTTTTCGCATCCCTTTTCTCTTCAAGCAAGTTGGGTCCTGATATTACTTGGTACTTTAGCCGGAGGGAGCTCTCATAACATTCCTGAGCCGAAAGCTGAGCCCCTTTAATTGTGGCTATTCCGCCCAAAGTCGGGAACTTCAGTGCTTGATGGTACGTGGAGAGTATGGCCTTGAAGTAGTTTAAAGCAACCCATCCCAGAATACCGTTGTAAGCTGAGTCGCAATCCATCACAATGAAATTGGCCTGCATCGAAGCCTTTTTCGTACCGTCGTGGAGGGTGAGGGTGAGGTTGATGACACCTTCAGTTTGATGGCTGTGCCCGGTGAAGCCGATGAGTGTTCCCTTCAGCGGCCGAAGCTGACTTCGGTCCAACCCCATCTGTTCGAAGGCCTTCAGGAAGAGAACTTTAGCTGAACTTCCAGTGTCTACCATCATCCTTCTAACAGTAATATTGACAATTTCAGCGTTGACGACCAAGAGGTTGTCGTGGGGCAGAATTACTCCCTCAAGATCATCCGAGGAGAAAGTGATCCTCTCCTACCCTCCGGCTAAACCCACAATCGGCTCGTGCTCACGCCCAACTTTAATATACCCCTTCCGACCTGTTGTCCTCTCGCCACTTGATAAAAACCCTCCGACAATTTTTTTCCACAACAGCCAAGTACCCGGCCCGGTCATGACGCCTGGGCAGGCTTCTATCTCTCTCACTGCCCACCCCTTGGTCAGGGTTCCTGGGTTGTTATAGATCGATGTACCTTTTGAGTTGTCCTCTGGAAATCTAGGCCTCAATCTCCTACTTTAGATCCTTACACTCGTCGGTGGTATGCTCAAAATCTATATGGTAGCGGCAATATTTAGTCTTACTGCGCTTATCAGGTCAGCCTCGTATCTTAGGTACTGGTGGCAAGTGGTTCTGCTGTTGAATCTCCATCAAGATTTGTTCCCTTGGGGTATTGAAAGGGGTAAACACTGTGAACCTTGGGCTTGATTTCTGCTAATGCAGCGGTAGCTTGCCCTTGCCGGTCTGCGCCTTGTTCCCAGGCTGAGCCCTAGATCAGGGTTCTTCTATCTTCTCATTTTCTTTATCATCTTCTCGCTTAGCCTGGTGAATCTCCTCAGAATGAATATACCCCTCCGCCCTCACCATCAACTCGGACACGGTGTCCACTAGGTCAATGGCCAAAGAGGATATGAGAGGTCCCGACCTGAGCCCACTTTGATAAGCCATCAGGGTCATTGAGTCCTCTAGGTTGGGGCTCCTGAGAGATTCTTCATTGAATCGAGCAGTATAGGTCCTCGGATTTTCTCCCTTCCATTACTTCACCGTCAGTAGGGACGAGGTATGACGGTTGCACGTCAACTTTCGGTGAATTGGGATAGGAACGCCTCCGCCATTTGATGAAAACTTTCGATCGAGCTGGGGCAAAGTTTCTGGAACCAATCCAATGCGTTGCCCACCAAATTGGTCGAGAACGCTTTCATCTTCATCTGATCCGTCATATCATGAAGAGTCATATGATGATTGAAGTTTAGCAAGTGGCTGGTGGGGCGCCATCCCCATTGTACATCGCTAAATGTGGCTAACGCTGAGCAGGTTTATGACCTTGGCTATGGCGCCGCAGTCTTTGCCTGCTAGGGGTCGGCTAAGGGAGCCCTCAGGTTTCGGACTTCGTTCGCTCGGATCACCGGCTCGGGAGATCCTTCGTCATCATTTTGGGCTCGAGCCTGCCTCGGAGCCAGTATCCGGAACTGTGGTCGCTCTAGTTGGGGTGCCACAATAGGAGTAGTCGACGGTCCCGTAACCAGTCGTGTTACCTATTCATTGAGTTCCTTGAGAATCTGGTACATCAACTTCATCTCGAGGGCTGTGACTACCGTGAGGTCTTCTTCAGGCTGAGTAACTTGTGTGGCTAAGTGTATACGTTGACTCGTTCTAACGTCAGTCTGGGTTAGGTTTTAGTTTGGTGACTGGGTAGCTTCGAGGTCCACACCCAGGGCGAGTAAGTCCTCTGCTGGCAAGCTATGGCCTCGGGTTTGCACCATGGTGGTTCCTCAGTGGATGGTGGGACTAGTAAGACTAGATGGTTTTCCACAAACGACGCTAAACTGTCAAGGGTCAACAGTTGAGGTCGGTTCGCTGGTTCCTGACCGAGCTGTGTTTCCTGGTCGAGCTTTGAGCCTGCACAAGTAAAGAGAAGGAAAAAGGCGGGGTGATGACCAGTATTTTCCCCTCGGGTGCAAGAATGATTAGTTGCTTGAGTTGAATTCGGTGGATGGGAGTAATTAATACACGAGTTACCTCATAAATGCGAAAATGAAGCTCTATTTATACTAATCTAGATTCAGGCAACAATAAATGTACAATAATGCTCGATACGCTTCCGACTACCTGTGCCGAATAACCAGTGGACAAAGCTATTACCCAGCGGTCAGAAGAATTATCTATCGGTCTGAGTTGTGTACATTGCTTTATGCCCCATCGGATTGGCTAGCAAAATCGCGGGGGCTACTTGGGTTTAATTTTGGGTAGGGTCGAACCTTTAGGTCAGCACGTGACCCCACCGCGTCACCCCCAACTCGGGCTATCCCTTGTCAATATGAAAAAAAGAATCTTATATAACCTAACATAAGAGGGGTCGATCGACGGTGGAAAACCACCAATCCCCAGAACAACTACTTGGTCAGAAAAGGGAAAAAAAAAAGGTCTGCATAGGGTCACTTGATCACACTCCCTATAACTTAACGTGGTCCTTATGTTGGAAAAATAATGTGGATAGCTAGTGCTCCACACATTGTTTTGCAAAATTCTAATTGAAAAAAAAAAATTGTGAAAGATGAAAAGAGCCGGATGTCTTATTTGTAACGGTTTTTAACCATTGTATAAAATAAATATTTTTTACAATGGTTAATTTTTTTAATAATTTTTTTGTCGATAATTACTCATGAAATTATTTTTAGAATGTTATTTATCAATTCTAAAAATTATTGCAATTGAGAATTTGCAACGAGATCATATATAAGGGCACCATCTAGAACAACTAAAGTTATTTGTAATAATTTTTAGTCTTTTTTGTAATAACTTAAATATCTTTAAACGTTATAATAGATTAAAAAAAAAATGTTGTACTGCCCAGTACTATCCATTACGTTCCGTTGATGTAAGCAACGTGCAATTGATATAAAGGAAAAGCCATTTAAGATCTTTTAATTAGTGTACGGCATCACGTTTTGAATCTTTTGTTTCTTTTAATTGGGATCTTTAAAAGCGTAGTAGATGTGAATCACATGTGCTCTAAATTTAGTAAGATTTTTAGATACATGTTACATTTAAGGTACACTTGTATGTTTATATATTACATCTTTTTTGAGACGGTAGTAATAAAATACGAAGTCAAATGATCTTTTGTTTTAATAAAAAATGCATTTTTGAAGGAAAAAAAGTGAAAAATGCATATTTAATTTCAATTTCTTAATTCAGTTCTTGTAACAGTTTAGTATGTCATCTTAACAATAAGGTATGGATTTATACAAGCTTTGGTGAGTTGAGCACTGAGCAGATTGGAGAAAAACCCATCTAAGCCAGCCAACGTTGGTGAATCCATACATAGTATATCCATGTATAGCTTCTATTTCTAGGTGACCCAGTTGCACCATTTTATTTAAGCGGTAAACAAATTGACTTATTTAAGGTGTGTTAGAGGGAAAGATTAGCAAAACATGTCTTTGATGGCGGAGTCGAAAAGGAAGAAAAGAAAGGTCCTACCTGACCTTACTCCGGAACTTAAGAACATTGTCCTCTTCTGATACATAGTCAAACTACAATTAATTTGAATTCTTAATGAATTCCTGTGGAGTTAGTCTCAGAAGTAGGCGTTAGAGGAAAATTAAGCTCTTACACAAGATTGCAACTTCACAAGATTGCAACTTTTATATTATATATATATATATATATATAATGTTTTTCTTTAAAGGTTAAATTAATTTTTAGATTAAAAATATCATAAAAACTCGCATATTCCACTTACGTCTTAATGCATTCACTCTTTATTAAAACACTTTAATGTTGCACAAATGTAAATAATCCCTTTTAAATTATTTAGACGACTATATTTATTACCATTTATCATGTAAAATAGGAGCATATTTGCTTACTTGAATAGTTTTTTTTGATAAGCAAAACCAAGACATTTTATGCCAAACTAGGCCACACTTATGTATACATATTAATATTTCTAAAATTCTTTCCATGCATAATAATTAGACCAAATTTTCTCCATCATAAGAAAATAACACGACTTTACGTGACAATGACCTCAAAGCTGGAATACAGATGCTTCTCGATGCATGATTTTTATATTCTTTCCTTAATGAGGACTGTTCCTTTTTGCTTTTTTTTTTTTAATTCTTGTCTTGCATGGTTTGCATGTTGATGATCCTTTTCAAAGGTTTGAGCGCTTCTATATAACCAGGCACTTGATATCCCAACAAGGCAACAAATACAATCAGGGCACATCCTTTCTCCATACTCGCACTTGCTTCATCTTCCAAACTTCCATATATCCTTAAGCAGTGGTTTGTTCTCCATCAATTTCCTGAAGCTTTCTGTGGTAATCTCTCGCTTCCATCATTATTCTGTGCATCTCAATGTGGAGATAGTTTTCAAAACATCCATGAGTCTCACCCTTTCACTCTAGCACATGATCCCATGAACTAGGGTGAAACCCACGCATTGTGTTTTGGACGTGGATGTTTTGAAGGCATTCTCCAATGTGTATGAATAGATAGATACTATCTTCACGTACTGTGCTGAATCTGTTTAGAAAGATTAATGATCATCCCACAGCATGACCAACTACAAATCTTAATGTGGTGAATTAATTTTGTTTGCACCTTCTTATACAGCCAGTCTTTGTTTTATCATTTGTGTAACTACACGAGAACTTTTAATTAGTTTCACTTTAGTACCAACGCCTAATACTTTGCTCGTGTAAGATTAAAATTGTTACAACTTACAAATACTGTACGAGGCGAATTATGAACTAGTGATGTTATAAATCCATATCAACAACTCTACTTAATGGGATACAATTTAATTTAATTTAGTTTGAATATTTCTATACGAGTCAAACTATGTTTGATGCCCTTGAAGTGAATGACAAGTTCATAGTGGCAGCTAAGGATGATGTTACGTTAAGGGGATGACACTACTCAGATCTTTGGATTCTACTTGGACTCTCTCCCAACGACCTCCTTAAAATGGTGCATGCCAAACCTCTGATATATATTCCAGCAATATATAGATAAGTTATAGGATTTTTTTTATATATTTTTTTTCTAGTACTAACCTCGTTCGTTTTCCATGATTGACTCAATAAAGTAATTAAGGAACGCCATCAAAAGAATGAAAATTCATCGAGGATAATTATAATAGATTATCAATTTATATTAGTACCTTCTTTATGTATAATTTTTTTTTCTAATATCATATATTATTTCACGAGTACCATATTTTTATAATGAATTGGGTGAATTACACAATAGCCCCCTGTGATTTTTTAAAATTGTACAGGACTTCCCTTATGGTCTAAAAAATACACGATGCCCCCTATAGTTTCTGACACTAAGCACAATACCCCCTCCTTAAAAAAAATAGTTTTTTTTTGTAACAGAAAATGTGATGCACACATGTTAAGTGCAATTTTTCATGTTTTTTTTGCTTAAATTGTTAATTGTTTGAACAAAAAGACTCTTATATAATTCATATTTTTTTTCCTTTTCTTTTCTTCTCTCTCCACCCATTCTTTTCACCAAAAAAAAAAAAATAAAGAAAATAATAAAAAAAAGCATGTCATCTTCCCCACCCCTACCACCCCCGTCAACAAAAAAAATAAAAAAATTTCGCAAAGGTCAGTAAATCATCCCTTCTACACCCAGCCCCGTCGGACCCCCTACCCTATCCCCCTAACCCCCGACCCTATCAAACTCCCCCCACACAGCTCCACAACCCCGACAAACCCTCCACCCCCCTCCCCAAACCCCATAAGATGTATGTATATAGACTCCCCCCAGACCCCATCTTAATCCAACATATAGAGCTTTCTTCCTTGCATTTTTGTGATGTAAGATCTTGCAAGTAGTGGGACAAGTTCAGTTGATTTGAATGTCTATGTGTGTGTATTGTGTGTGTGTGTGTGTATATATATATATATATATATATATTTTTTTTTTAATTATTTTATGGTCTAATATGTATAAACAAAAAAGAAAAGGAGAAAAGAGAAAAGAGAAAAAGAATTGAAGGGTATTTAAATTTTTTTATACAATTTTGTTAACTTTGTTGACAAAAAGATGGAGAGAGAGTGAGTATACTTGATTTCAAAAACGATAGGGGAGTATCGTGAACTTTTTAATTACAGAAAGTCCTATATAATTTCAAAAAATCACAGAGGACTATTGTGCAATTCTATACTGAGTCAAAATGCTGGCTGCGTACTTGTGGCAGCTACACCACTTCAGTGAATAATTTACTAGTAGCCCTTTGGTGAATATTTTTTGAGTTGTCATAAATCAGTGACTTGGAGATAATCACTAGTAACGTAATTTTGAACCATGAATATGCAAGAGATATAATATAGAACATATAAAAGAAGCTACGAGAATTGATCCAAGTACATACAACAAATTTGCCTGGAGTGTCCCCTGCACATGTTTTTACGGTCCCTGATGAATTTCGCATTGGCAATGAGCAACACTTCGAGCCAAAAAGATTTTCCATAGGCCTCATACATGCTCAAGATCAAAAACTGATGGCTACTAAAGGAATGAAAAGAATTTATTTATATTCTTTCATACAACATTTGTCCGATACGCGAAACATAAACGGCTCGGAACTAATCATTTCCTGTCTAAGCAATCATTCCAAAACTTTCACCACTTACTATGACAATGTCCCAGATAAATTGAAGAGCGTAAGGGGCAATGAGTTCTTGGAGGTTTTTCTACTTGACGCTTGCTTCATTGTCAAGTTCTTAATATCTTTCGATTGGGAAAGCATCACTAGCGGCAAACTTTTGAGGAAAGAAGACGAAACATTAGTAATTAGTTTAAGGCAAGATCTGCTAAAATTTGAAAACCAGATTCCTTTCCCTGTTCTTGCTGATCTAGCAGCACTTGCTTTACAAAATGTGCAAGACAGCAGAAAGAAGCTGATTGAATCTGCTTTAAGTTTCTTCCAAATCCCCAAGCCATCTTCTATAGATGGTCTCGACGGCGTAAATCATTTGCTTGAGCTAGTCCTTCTAAGCCAATTCCCTCGCCCTTCCGGGCCTCTTCCTCCAGCTAATTATGGTAAGCCATCATATCTTACAGATTTCGAGAAGATATTGAACCAAGCCAGAACTGCATCAGAGCTGAAAAACTATGGAATCCAACTCCAGCCTAAGTATAACACCACAAACTTAGCAGAAATTGAATTCAAGAAAGGAGTGCTCTACATTCCTCGCCTGGAGATTGATGCAAACTTTCCATCCATGGCATGGAATTTCTTGATCTTTGAAATATACCGTGAAAGTGGTAAGTTCTTATCTTATGTTATGCTAATGGATATACTAATCAGGTCAGAGAAGGATGTTGAGGTGCTAATTCGCGCTGGAAGTAGTCTCTCTCTTTGATAAACTCTCGACAAATCTCGACCCTTCCGGCTTCCACTTTACGGATCTACTTCAAGATTTGTACACATACTGTGACTCTTCTCATTGCCGTGTACGTGCAGAATTTATGAGAAGGTATCATGGTGACACATGGGATATGCTAAACAGTATTCTTCTCTTTATCCTCACCATTACACACACCTTGTTCTCTGTCCTCTCTTATGACCCAGAAAAAATTCGTAGCAAGTCTCATTAGCAGGCATTGGCCTTGTAATAGTGATAAATAAATGTATAATCTCTTTAGTATTGTGAAAAATAAGACCAGCAGCCCACTATACCATAGGTTGATACTTACCAATAAGTGGCTGTTGATGATGGGATTTGTAATAATGCGTATAAAGTGTATCGGTGTAAAGATTGTGTGATAATGTTGTGTATTTGGATATTAATGTGAAATTGTGTAGTTGTTAAACTGCATCAAAAAATAAACTCTTCTTTGTTTAAGCCGATTCTTGTCTATATCTCTCTAGGTTAATTCTCCTAAGAAAAACTCTTTCATCAAGACTATCATCGTGAGAAATGAAATGGGTCCTATATATATGGGACTAATCCAAATCTTGTAATGACGATATTCTCCGTATTTTAGAAATTTAAATTTTACGAGGACTTAGCGAGGGAGGATTTTGTGAGGGCTCGGCGAGAGACGCAATTAGTTAGGGCTTGGTGAGAGAAAAGATTGGCGAGGACTTGGTGATGGAATATATTAGTGACGGCATGGTGACGGGTTATGTTGGTGACGACACGGTGAGGGGAAAGATTGGTGAGAGCTTGGTGACAAAATATATTAGTGACATCATGGTGACAGGTTAAGTTGGCGACGGCACGGTGAGGAGAAAGATTGGCGAGGGCTCAGTGACGACAATTATTGGTGACGGCCTGGTGACGAGCCGTCATAATACGGCAACGGCTTGGTGAGGGGCAGAATTTTGGCAATCACCTTATGTCTGACGGACGTTTCCTCTCACCGTGTTGTCGCCAATTCCAAATTGGCGACAGCATGATGAGGGAGACCTTCTCTCACAAAATTCAATTTTTTTTGTAGTGTTAGTCAAAATCATCCCTTTTTGTCATGCCATTTCTTCTTGTTGGGGTTTGGGTTTTTTAATCCAATTAAATATGATCTTTCAATTAAAATTTAAGCGAATCTCACATTTTTAAGGGAAAAAGTACGTTTGTGTTCCTCTTTTCGTATAGATGAACATACTATATTTACATGTTAAAAACAATGGAGTAATGAATAAGAAATTTAGTGATAAAGTTGAAAAAGGAACTTCAAGAAATAAAGACATAGGGAAATGGGTCTGTTGCACATGAAAAAATAAAGTGAAATGTCTCACTTTATATATCCAAATTTGACATTTAAAACCCTGCCCCAAGGGGCAACCGTGTGTGTAGAGGACAAAGGAACTATCCATAATTAGGCTAGTCCAAATCCACCACACATGTTGCACTTTGCCTTTCTCGACTCAGCTCAATTTTCTTATAAACGTTTTCCAGAAAAACTTCGCCTTGTTTGGATTCAAGAGGGAAAGTATAATAAAGGAAAGGAAGGAATGGAATCTGTCACACCCGGAGCCCAAACTTCTAGATTAGTAGGCAAGACTAGTATTATAGGCATAAAAAAATAACTACTTGGGCCATCTTTTCTACTGGCCGAAAATAGTTAACCCAAGTTATTTCTTATACCCATCACACCCTCTTATAAACTACTCACAAAAACTATATTTCACTGATGTGGGATACTACACACACCCCTCGTTAAAGGCTTGACGCCCTCGTTAGAGGCACACACACCCAAGACTAACCAGGTGGTGAAAGATTCTAGAAGTGGCTCTTATGGGTTCAAGAGGTGGCTCCCACCGTCTCCTTAGTGTAACACTTTGTCCCGCATATCACTTAGTTCCTGCACTGGCTAATGACCTGCTCTGATACCATTCTGTCACGCCCTGACTCCAAAACCCTGGACCCACATGCGAGACTAGTGTTGTAGGTATAAGAAATAACTACTTGGACCCTCTTTTTTACTGTCTCAAAATAGTTAACCCAAGCTATTCCTTATACTTACAATACCAATTTATAAACTACTCACAAGCATTATATTCCATCAATGTAGGATATTACACACATACCCATTAAGGACCTGACATTCTTGTCAGAGCAACACACACCCATGACTAACTAGGCGGTGCAAGATTATAGAGGTGGCTCTTACCGTCTCCTTGGTGAAGTACTTTGTCCCGCATAATACTTAGTTCCCGCACTGGCTAGAGACCTACTCTGATACCACTTTGTCATGCTCCCAAAATTCATACAATACGATCATGAGAATGTGATTGTCGTGCACCTAAGAAAGACCTACCTTCTTAAGCCCGCAAGGCAACTAAACAGTATAAAGTAAAACTATAACCAAATACAACAAGCTCAAAACATCTAAACCGTAACAATATAATATATGTAAAAAGTCTCAAAGTCAAATTTAATTAAGTCCCCAAAAGATCATAACTTTCATAGTAAACCCCAATTGGACTACAATAAAATTCATAATAACTCAGAGGAATGACAAAAAGTCTGAAGGTGTTCATAAACATGTAAAATGAAATTTTGATATCTTCAAGGTGATCATCTACCCCAATCCCCAGTACAATGAGCTATTAAGATCTACAAAAACATATTTTGAAAATAGAAATACAAAAATGAGATATGAATCTCACTAAGCAGGAGAGCCCTCAAAAAACAATAATATGGAACTGCACTCTACGAAAACACACGATATTCAATTTAATAAACAATAAGATATAATTTATCCAAAAAACTTAATTTTCAAAAGACTAGCATAATGCCATAGTCACATATACAATAACAAATATTAGTGATGTGAGTAACGAAATTAATTAAAAAGATATGTCATAACAAAAACAAAACCCAATAGTACCAGTAGTAGATCCAAAAATATAATGGTTAAGGGTACATACTAGTAGCATAGTCCCAAAAAAGTAGTTTGTTGTCGCACATACCACCAAAAGTAAGTGGGAGTCCCTTAAGAAATAATAGTGTACTATCCCATGATATGTTGTTATATGGTCCCCATCAACAAAGGACACGAAAGCACGACCTCAAAATGAATGGCACAAGGATTTACATTCACTATGATACATGATTCATATCAGTGTAAAAGAAAAACCATTCATAAACTTTATGGTATAAATTAAAAACGCTAAAATTTTTAGGTCCCAAGTTTCACTTTAAACTCCTAAACTTTTAAATCTATATAACTTAAGAACCTTAGAAAAACATTTTAAGAATGAAAATAATTCAAGAATATAATTAAAACAAGTTTAAAAACCATACAAAGACAAAAGTGTAGATAGAAAGAATACTTCAAAGAATTTGTAATGTTTCAAAGTCACTGAACGTCAAATTATGAAAGAATTTTTTTTAAATTCTTTTAGTGACTTGATGGTCACTCATTGTTGTTAATATCACTATATGAACAGTGATGTGAACACTAACATCACTGTTCATACAATGTGTTAGCCCAAATTATTCTACGAGGGGGTGATTTAGAATAGAGAGGTAAGTATACTACTTTTTCAAATATGTATGCAACAAGTAAATTCACTTAAGCAATTTGTCAAACACTATGCATGCACAATATAAAGAGATAAAGAGAGAAAAGAGAAAGAGATAACGCTGTTGATTTTTAGGTGATTCGCTAATCTAATCCACCATCTAAGATCTTCTTCCCCTTAGGATTTCTACTAGCTCTACTAGTAATGCTTCTTCACAAGTTGGTGAAGCATAAACCAACACACAAGTTTACTCTTGAATCCACAAGAGCAATTATAACAATCCCTTGACCCTACAAGAGATCACCCAAGCTTCTTTCACAAGTAGGTGAAGCTAAAACCTACGACCTTTCTTCCTTTGAATCCACAGAGGATTTTACGACACTTTCTTCTCTCCTAAGATTATCCCAATCCTAGTCTAGAGAGTAATACAACCAAGAATATGTATATTTGAAAAATACAAAGTAATAACTCCTCTATGAGTTGGATAATACAAGTGAAGCTCTTGAATGCTCAATAGATTTGTAAGTTAAAGCTCAATAAATTTTCAAGAAAATGTGTTTTGAAGATATAAAATGTGTAGAGCAATTGCTTGTGATTGGAAGAGATGCTCTTAGCATTGGGGGTTGTTTAAAAATATATAGAATCTGATTTCAATGGTTCTTAACGGTTATATTTTCAAACAGTCGGTCGAGGAGTCGGATAAGCCATTGGTCCGACCTTTCATCCGACTTGTCCATTGCATCTACTGGACAAGTCGGTTGAGTCAAATCAGACAAGCCATTCGCCCGACTTGCCCTATGCATTCCTTGGGAATGCCGGTTGAATGAAGTCATATGACTCATACATCTAACTTGATTCATCCGACTATACCCTATATTTTCTCATTGCAATAGGACAAGTGGAAAACCAAGTCTAAAACATATTTTCATGATCAATTCAAACTTATTGCACACAATTTAAAAATGATTTTGAAGGCATTTTCATAAAGAGGTTTCAAGAAAAAATTTTGGGCTTTACCAAGCAAATCAAAGTCACTCGACATTTAATTAGTCGATACCCCTTATGTCACCACGTCTCCTCTTATGACTCCCTCTTCATCTTCCAAGATTTTCTTGACTTGAATCTTTACATCTTGAAACTTTAGAGTTCTTGACAATGTAGTCTTGAGCTTGATCGTGTTGAGCTTTTCATTTAATGTTCATAATTGAATTTCTTGAGCTTGATCAACATTCATTCTTCATGTGCTTGCTTTTGAGCATCCTTCAATCTTTGACGAATCTCATAAATTGAGAACTTATACAATGCAAGAATAGCCACAAGATAAGCGTATAATCAAGATTTAGTTATCATCAAAATAAGTACTTAAAGCCTTTAGGCCAACAATCTCTCTCTTTTTATTATGACAAAATTTTATACAATAAAGCACAATTAAAGAGTCATAATACATTTAGAAGTTTTAATTGGGAAAATGGTTTCTATTTTTTAGTTAGTTACACTTTCTAATTAGACAGTTGAGCTCATTATGGAAATCTATTAACTAAATAGGCAAAAGTGGCATGTGAAGCCTTACGGTAGGCGTGTGATATGCTGGAGAGATTGAGATAAAGTATACTACAAACTTTTAAGTCATTAAAGCTATAAAGATACAGTTTTGGTTTGACTAGGACTCAGTATCTTATCTCATGCTTGCATCTATTAATATTCTAAAAGAACAACAACTATGCCACATATCAATTAATAAGAATCTCTGCAGGAACAACCATATCATGCCAATTTTAAAATTTTAAAATAATTTTTATAGGTTATAATGTACAAGAAAATGATTTTTACAAGTTATAATGTACTAGATAATTAATTTTGAAATTTTGAAATAATTTTTACAGATTATAATGTAACAGATAATTAATAAATGCAGCATTATCTAAATCATATTATTTAAATTTTTATCCTCTATTTTGTTAAGATTTTTCTATCTATCGTATGACTCTATTATATATTTATTTAAAAGTTTTTTTTACCTCTATTGGTAGAAATCTTTATTTTATGAATAACATTATCTATACTTTATTAATAGTGTTATCTCTACTTTATACTGGTAAATTAGAATCAGTTGAAAAATCTCTATTTTATACTGGTAAATTAGAGTCAGTTGGAAAATCAACGTTTGCACATGTGATGTTGCTATTATAGTTCAAGCACTAACTCTATTATTTTTCTATGTGATGTTGCTTTGTTCGATTTATATTTCAATTGTTGAATTTTACAAATTTATTTGCAGTCTGCAGAGGGAGAGCTACCATTTGTGGGCAATTAAGTACCAAACTTTGAAGCGGAGGTTGTTTTCGATCAGGAATTCATCAAGGTAATCATGTTTTCAAAGCCACTAATATCAGAATTAAGACTAGCGTAAAGAGATCTTCCTTTGTGCATAATTGATTATTTTACATGATTCTTGTAATCTATGGATTATTGATACGTTGTGAATAATTATGTTTTGTGCTTTACCAATCATACACGAAGTAGTAATACAACGACCAAGCTTCAGTTTTGTTTCAGTGTGTTATTGCTAAGATAATAGAATGGTGTATGAAGACCAAGTAGGTAGTAAAGATAGGGATCAAAGTAAAGGTCAAAGAACTAAACATCAGTAAAAGGAAAAATTTCAATGAAAAAAAAGGATACTATTAGATCTGTTAGAGTTGTATACATATAGAAGTAAAAGCCCTATACGAAACCAACTTGCTGATATAGTTTATGTTGCCATAATCCTCTTCTTGATGTTATTACAATGATAAAAATGAAAAATAAAATAAAAAGGGTGAGAAAAGTGTTGGAATTTTTTAAGATGTGGGCTACCACTGATTGAGTTATTTTATGATTTTGAAAAACGGGTTGAAGTTAATTGGTAAAGCCCATTACACATTTTATAGTAATATACTCCAGTTGAGCTTAGGCCTATCTTATGAATATTATTTTTGTAACGCCCCGATCCCTCACGAGACTGGAGGCCCTGATTCCATTCCCAAGGTCACGAAAAACAAGGGAAAACGGACAGAATCTCCCCTGTTTATGGGACTATCTGATACCTGCAAACATACTATACAACCATAAAACAACTCATTCACAATTCCCTTCCTCCAATATCAACAAATACAACAAACTCCTCAAGGCCATTCGAGCCTTGGAACTGAACTAATTCAACCAAATTACACAAGCAAGCATGCAATCTTATAAGCTATTACAATACTGGGTTATAAAATCAGTTATCATACCACTTTAATGTTCTTTATTCAATCTATTTAAAGATTAAATCTTTCAACCATTCTCTATGTCATTTCACACAAGCAAACAAGCTACTTAGACAATAAGGTAAATCATTGAAGTTATTACAATCCAGCTACACCTATCAAATCATTAAAGACTTTAACTTTAAATTACATTTGTTATAACTAATATATATTTACAAGGCACATAGGCTTCAAAAGAAACATAACTATCTCAATTATACATAGAAAGAAACAGCTACAATTAGCACATCCGATCATGTAGAATCCCAAGCTTTCTCTACCTCAACTTAAAAGGCCCCGAACCTGAAATGGTTAGAAGAGGGATGAGCATACTATAACACGTATGCCCAGTGAGGGAGAGGACATAAAATCGAGGAGTTTTTGAAAAAGGTTTTCGTGCAATGCAGGTAAAGTATAAAATCAATTAACAAGATAAGTACTTATTCGAGACAATAAAACTAAATAACATATTCAGGAACTATAACTAAGTACAAGCAATAAAATAAAAAGCAAGATTTTATAACTTATTATCCACATAAACATAATTAACAATATGAGACCAATAGACAATTAACAACCAAGCGTAACCTATCAAGGAAAGGAGGATAATCACAAGTCAAGTATACAACATCATATAAGATCACAATTAAAGGTAACTCTCCAAGGAACAAGGGCCCAAGCGAGAGTTACACGATAGATGATTACAAGACAAGTAAGGCAATTAAGACAATTAATTCAAGTATCACGTAGTCAAGCTTGACTCAATCAGGAGATAAACTCTGGTACATTCTGGCGATAGCCTCCGACACATTCAGGAATTATTTTCCGATACTTCACACATTCGGGAGGCATACCCCGGTACATTCAAGTGATTTACACCGTATGCCAATTAGTCACATAACTGAGATAACAGTCAAACATGAATCATCACAACTTAGCATATAATCAAGTAACCTAGTATACAAGCCCCAATCAACATCACACAACAACTACTTAACAAACATTAGGACTATACGATTGAGATACAGGCATTAACCATGAAATAACCACAAGTGCACAAAACGGTCAGTATCATGCTTTTCACGAAAACATACCAAAAGCTCACGTAACCCTTAAATTTGCAAGTAAACACATAATAACCAATTACAAGCCCATACAAGCTCTACAACACACAACCTGATTATCAACAATTAATTCAACATTCTTTAAATTAATCCTTTTTACACTCCTACAACCAGACAAGCTATCCATTACTCTTTAATATCTAACATAATCCAATTATTAGCCAATTACAATTAAGGCCTTCCAAATAAACAACCTATCCAACGAAACACTATTCTAAATGGTTAGTATACAAACTACATAATTCACAAGTAATCACGTAGGTGTCATTTATATCCAATATAATAAAGTTCACATTAATGGCTCAACTAGAAATTTTATATGATTAGATATCACTTAGCAATAATAGACATTCACAATTTCACCACTTAGTGACCCCAAGTAACAATATCAAATAATAATCCAACTAAGACATTTTCTAATTTCTCTAACAGAAGCTTAACTTAATCAATTCAGTTACCTATGATATTTACCTCCAAACTATCTGATTTTTGTGTACAAACATAACCCTTCAAGTGCAGATAACTTTAGAATCAAACAGTGCCTAATTCCGAGTTAAATTCAGTAAGTTACGAGCTTTTCCGTGCGACTGCGCAAACTGACCAGTACCAGCGATTTTCAGGACACATTTATAAAATGACTAAATCGGAGGGTCAAAACGTTAGAATTAGCCTTAGTACCAGAAATCAACATTTGCTCTAAACTGCCTAATCTAGCTGCTATACAAATTTCATTAATTTCTGAGAACGTTTCCTATGTCCAAACGGCTCTAGAAAACAAGAGTAGTGTACTGTCCGAATTTGCACTTTTGTTGTCTTCTTGCATTTCAGCTAGTTTAAACCATTACTAAGGCATGAATTGAGCATATGAAACCTTCTAATTTCAATTAGACAATTAAACAAACACTTTGTCTTCATTTTAAGATTATAGAAGCAAGACAAAGCTACAAACAAAACAACATACCATAGTTCACTTCACAAACATTTCCAAGTTAGCAAAATTGTCAACACACTTAGTAACTCATTTTATATGCATTAATAGCCCAAACACACAATTGTCTACAACATTTCATTCTTGATACAAGAAAAATAAATCAACAAAAATGCATACAAGGATGATCCCTCACCTATTCTTGGCTAGAACAAGCTCAAACTCCTTCTTCTCTTTTCTCTCTTTCTTTCTTCTTTTGTGTGTGTGTGTTTCAGTCATGTGTTAGTGTGTGTGTGTGTATGTAGAGATCTGATTGTGTATGTATTTGTGTAGTTTGTCTTGTTTTATTTAGTAGGTAAGATATTAATTAAAGCCTAATGTCCAAATTGCCCTTCTAACTATGTGATATTAACTAGTTTGCCATTCTAGTTAATTTTCAACTATTTAGTTGCTCTTGTTTTAGTTGTCTAAATTTAAGCAATTTATGCGATACCTAAAATTCTAAAATGCACATAGTTGCACTCGATTGCACGTAAAATGATGAAAATGCATGTTGACAAATAAAATGCACTTAATTACATGCAAATGCATTTAAGTTGATGTAAAACATTCTAATTGGTGGAAATGCTCGTTAATTCAATTAAATGCACGTAATTAGTAATAAATGCTCAAAATATATGCAAATAGATGACATATGCAATTAGTATTAATCACTACATGCTAGGTCTGGGTTGTTACAATTTTAGTACTGTGGTAAATAGTTGTCGAATCGTAAACTGTATCGTGAATCAAAATGTAATTTTTTTAATCGTGAATCGTACTGATTCGGTCACAAATTTAAAACTAGATTAATTTGATTTATTATGTTTCTATTAACAATTTTTAGTTAAAATTCTTCTTTTGAATGGATATTAATATATGGTTTTTGTTACTTTTCTAATAATCACTATCTTGCAAACTAAATTCCAAAGCAATTTTATGTCCAAATTACAAAAACCACAAACGATTGCTTGTGAATCTCAAAATCAAAAAATATGTATATAGTACCATAAAGAATAAAATAAAACAAGCTAATATAATTTGGTTTTGGTGTTTGATGCCCAATATTTCTTTACTTTCTAAATGATAAGTTATGCAATTAGGTTGTGCGTTATAAATGGGTGGAAAACAACCAAGTTTTAATACCCGCAAGTGTACGGATTTTTTAGTATAGTGTGCTCTGAGTGCAGTGTCAAATTCCACAGAGAAGATCGTTAATTAGTTAGTGAAGTAGTGTAAAAGTGTTAAAGAACTAAAGTGACAGGTTCGCAAATTTGTTTAAGTGACGTGCTGAAATGTAAATTAAACTACAACTAAGTTTAAACTAAACTATCTAATTTAAGCTAAGTATTAGTTGAATATGAGGGGTAATGATCTAGGGGTCGAATATGTAAATGAGACAATTAATCTAGGCTCGGCATCCAGATTCTCTAATTCTATGCAACCGTTTAAGCTACAAGCATTCATCCGGTTAGCTAAAAGCATTGACCTAGTTAATCTACCTAGTTCATTTTAACCAAGTACAACAAAGCAAACTAAATTAAGGAATTAACTTTTCGGGTAGAAACTATGGTACAACCTATAGTTTCATGGAATCTATGGTACAACCTATAGATTCATGATTAAAACAATTATATGACACAAAAGTAACGCAATCATAATATCAACTACAAGTATAATATTATGACACAAAAGTAAAGTAATCATAACATCTACTTTAAAAGCATTACGTATGAATACTAAATTAAAACAAACCATATATTGCAATTTTGAATTGAATAAACTGAATCCTAGAACATATATTAAAACATTGTCATTTACAATATTCTCCCCTAGATATCAATCTACTCAGACATAAATGAATACGAATTATGTAAATAAAAGAGAGTCAAGAAAAACTCTCCCATATTGGCGAACGCGTATTTCTAATTCCCGAAATTTGAGTAGAGATTTGATGCAAAATAGCTATTTGGGCAGAACTAATTTCTCCCAAATAAGAGCTACTAAGGATGAATTTGCCCCGAATAAGAACTTTTCTATTAAAAACTATTCGGGCAGAATTTCTCCCGAATAATAACTATTTGGGTCGATTTCCCCCTAAAAGTAACTATTCGGGCAAAATTTTTCCGAGTAAGAGTTACCTAGACGGGACTTCTCCCGTATTTAACTACTACTACTAAAATTAACTCTAAAATAAACTAAAAGTTAATTCTAAAAATAAATATTAAAACTAAAAAAATTACAAAATTCTCAAAGGGTTGATGCCCTATTTATAGGCAAAATTCTTAGGAAAAATTGACTTTTGAATTTGTTGACTTTGACCGAACGTTTATCGAGGCATTTTCAGGTTATTTTTAGCATTTTGAGTATGCTTTTGTGCTAGTTTCAGCCAAAATCTTTCTCTATGGGCTCTGTTCAACCACCGATTCGCTGAATTTCACGTTTTGACTTCTTGATTTGTAATTTGGATCGTTTCGGGTTTGATTTTTCACTTTTTGGTATTATCCTACATTGCATCGAAATTGTATAAGTGTTGCATTTATTCCTAAGCTAATATGCAAATATAGTACAAATACAATGGTTTGAGTACTACAAATACAGTCACATCAATAAGTTAGCTTGGACATCAGTTATATCACTTTGTCTAAAGTCCCATTCTTCCTATCCATTTTCTTTTCCTCGATAACATTTGCATTTATGGTGTGGATATGAAACCATACTTCTACTACAAATCATGCAATGTTTCTTAAATTATTCAATTTTAACTTTTCCATTTGTGTTAACGACATTTGTATACCATGAATGCTATTCCATGAGATTTACTCAAACCTCATTGTGCCATTTATACTCTTGACAAATGTAATCTTCTTTATGTGGAGAAATCATCTTTTCTGTTCTACAACTTTTGTATTGATGCATCATTATAATTCTAGATAAGTTCAAAAATAATGTTTCAATTGGCACTTTGTATGATATACCCTATATAAATAGTACGCGAATATAAAAAACCCTCCTCAACCATTCACCATCGGATATCACATTCCCAAAGGCAATTCTTTAGTGGCCAAAACTTGGTTTGATTTGGTTACATAAATAGATTAATTAATTAAACAAACCATGACGACGGTCGGATCTCACTCACTACTTCTCAGTGTCCTCGCCTTCCTAGTTAATATAATTTCTTTGCAGCATTCAGTTGTTTGTTGGACTCCAATAAGAGCAAACAATCCACATGTACAATATCTTGAACACTTCACCATTAATGAGCGCAACAACAAAGCATGATATGCAAACAAGTTACAATTTGTGAGTGTGGCCTGAATCGTTCGCGATTTAGTGAATCGTATGATTCGATACGATTCACATACGATTCACATTGATTCACGATTTTCCCATTCGATTCGTATCGATTCTTTGTTGAATCATATCGAATCGTACGATTTTGACAACACTGGTGTAGTATGCAAGGTGTAGAGCCTATTTTGATTTATAAGGAAACTTGATGGGGGGCCAATACAATTTTTAGGCTAGGCCCTCTTTCTTATTTAGAGTATTAATAGTGTATAATAGGCTATTAAGGTTGGCTTGCTCTATTAAGAGCCACACATACAGAAGTTGGAGAGGGAAAGGGAGCCTCTAGTCTAGACATGCCTACCATAACTTGCCGCTAAATATTTTATTGCAGGATTATCAAAAGGTTTCTTCATTGTAGTAATTAAGAATTATGACATGGAGTTCAGGTAAGTTTTCAAATCTTGAATTCAACGTGTTTAATAATGGTGTTCTATTTTTTGATATTAGATCGTGTAAAATCTAACAAGTGATATCATAACCATTAACATCAGAAATCGAACCCCTTCAATTTGTGGTCTAGTTGAATCCCTCAACTATTTGTCATGTTCGTCAGTTAATTGTTATTGTAATCATCTTTATCCTAATTCTATGGTTTGCTTTGTTAATTCACGAAGATCAACTCTTTATCTTAAACATAAAGTTGCAAATGGCTTTACAAGTATATGTATGCATCAAATAATAGAAAACCAAAGGAGATTAAGAAAGACTATGTGCAAATGGAAGTCATCCATGATTTCCTCTAAGTGGGTTCTTGACCATAATTTAGGGTTTACCCCTACATACAGCAGTGGTGTAGTCGTTACGCTTTAAGAAACTAGAAGATTGCTTTAATAAGTTTTGTTATAAGTTATAACTCTTCCCTTCTTCCATTATTAATTTTGTGTTCGATAGAGAATTGATGCTACGGGTTTAGTTCCCTTGATAAAAGTACTAAGGTCTTCCTCGTTTATAAACTCCTTACCTCTCTATTTTGGCTTTGAATGTTACACTGCGAGCCACTTAAATATTATTTCAATCATGTGGTTCTTAAAGATTAGCTGAACTAAGAACTAGAGTATGGAATTATGATTCTAAAATGATTTAAGTATGAATACCAAATCCGATAAGATAATATAATAAAAGGGCTCTATCTTGAAGAATGATTTTCGGTACTGCTATTATTTAGTCTGCTGCATTTCATGAGTTGTAAGAAAGAAGTGAGACTTGTAACTTTACGTTTTACGCTAATCAACTTATTAAGTTGACCATCAAGCTACTTAAATTATTGAAGTCTAAGAAACAAAGTTTGTTTAATTCTTGTGGACTATAATCACTAATTAAATGAAGAATAGGCCATTGGCCATGTGCTATACATTTAGCCGCGGAAAATAAGAAAGAATCTTACATATTAACTACTATCAATTTTTATGTGGGAATTGGCATAAGGATTACGAGTATTTGATATTAAATTTAGATTTTATAGAATTTTGGAATCGGTGTTATACACTTGACAGTTCACAATATGCTTATGGAACATTTTTACACTTAAAATGGCTCATTACTCTACATGCTCCTTATCACTTTTCAACAAACAATGGACGTATGGTTATATGTTGGGAGATAGATTAAAGAATAAAGTCTAGGTAAAAAAATGTAGTTTGAATGAGGTGAATTTGTTATGCATGTTTACTCGAACTGTACAGGTCTCACAAGTTTGCTCAGTGCTTTTATATGTGTGATGTTGCATACTAAAAAGAATATAAATCTTGAGATTTGTATGTTGATAAAGTACAAGTTTCATCTTCTAAAACAATGGAGTAATCATCTAATTTTATTTTTCATTTGATGCCTAATATTGGTACTCATTTTAGATTGACTGGAATTTTCATGCGATATAACTTCAAGAAGTTATTTTTGGATTCAATTCTCATCATATCTTTCAGAATGAAATTTGGCAAATAGTAATTATTGTAATCTTGGATTCATGTTTAAAGTTCGAGCTGCATTTATTTAGACACTTCTATAGTAAGGTGTCTTAAATTTCATTTTGTAGAACTGCTAAAGTACACATCATAAAGTGGATTTTCCAATTTTAATTTATTTCCATACATAAAATTGAAAATCTGATTTAAACGTTAATAAGGTGATATTTAATTTAGTTATAAGTATTGATGTCACTATATTTGCAGCACTTCAACCATTATATTTGTACTACATTTGCATTATAACTTAGGAATAAATGCAAATACTTATAGACTTTCGATGCAATGTAGGATGATACCGAAAAGTGAAGAATCAGACCTGAAACGATCCAAATTGCAAGTCAATAATTTGAGAACAAGGAAATTCAGGAATCGATGGATGAATGAAGCCCGTAGAGAAGAAATTTGGTTAAAACTAGCGTGAAATCAGACTCGAAACATTGACCTGGATGATCTCGAAAAGTGAACTTTGTCCATTTTTGACAAATCATACCACTTTTTCAGGTAGAAACGACATTTTGAGCAAAACGGAGAACCTGCGTGCAATGTGATTTTAGCCAAATTCTATCATTTTGAGGGTCAAAACAATGAAAAATACTCGAAAACGCTTCGGTCAACACCCTGGTCAAAGTAAAAAATTGGAGTCAACAAAGTTAGCAAAGGTCACCAAAAAATTCCACAAGTTTTCACCACTTTCTCGATCACCATGTGTCGCCGATTCAGCAATGGAACAAGGCGCTCCTCTGAAATTTTGGCTATAAATAGCCCCTTACCCAGTTGAAGATTTGTAATTAATTTTATTTTCAATATTATTTTTTGAATTAATTTAGTTTTAAATATTGTTTTAATTAATTAGTTAATTTGTTTAATTAGTTTAAATATTTAGTTAGTTTAATTTTAGTAGTAATTTTAAAATGCGGGGGGAGTTCTGTCCGAGTAGCTCTTTAGTAAAGCTCTTACTTAGGGGGAGTTCTGCCCAAGTAGCTCTTATTTAGGAAAAATTCTTCCCGAATAGCTATTTTGCGTCAGACCTCTACTCAAATTTCTGGAATCAGAAATACAAAGTTGTTATATCGGGGGAGCATTTCTTGACTCTCTTATTTGTATTACTTGTATTTATTATTATGTTTGAGTAGAGCTTTTATCTAGGGGAGAATATTGTAAATGATGGTCTTTTAATCTATGGTCTCGGATTCAGATAATTTGATTTATATGCAATATATGGCTTGTATTAAATTCAGCATTGTCTTTCATACATAATGCTTTTAAGTAGACTTTATGATTGCTTTATTTTCATGCCATATATCCATGTTATAATAGTGAATCTATAGGTTGTACCATAAATTCTATGAAATTATAGGTTGTACCTTAGTTTCTACCCAAGTTGGAGTTGTTGATTACTTAGTTAAAAGAGACTTTTCACTCTAGGTTACAAGGACAGATCCATACTATGGCTATATGCTTATAGATGGAACGACACCTATAACAGACGTAGTAATCGGGACTTTAATTAGACTAAGATAATTGACTAGGTTAATGCTTTTAGCTTAACCTTTGCATAGAATTAGAGAATCCTGGATACTGAGCCTAGATTAACTACCTCATTACATATTTGTCCCCCTAGATTCCTTTCCCTCGTATTCAACAATTACTTCGCTTAGCTTTAGTGTAGTTGTAGTTTAAATTACATTTATGCACATTACTTACAATCATTCTTCAAACTTGTCATGTTGTCACTTAAATACTTTCGCATACTACTTCACTAACTAACTAACGAGCTTCCTTGCGGATACGATTCCGCACTCAGAGCATACTACACTACAAGATCCGTTCACTTACGGGTTATTAACACTTGCTTATTTTGTACTCATTTTACACGCACACCTTGTAAGCATCAAGTATAAAAGTGACATTGTCCTAGTTAAATTAATTTGTGACTAATGTAGACAGTTGCGTCGAAGCGAACCTCTATGTTAGTCAACAAATTATTTAATAAAGATCCTGGGATGTTTGCTTCTCTAAATTAGTATATGCAATTGCCTTCTCGAAAGAGGTAGTTGTGTGTATTAGTTTAGGGGAAGTGGAAGTAGTAGTGAGGGTCATTTTATTTGACTTTAAAAGGGTTTGTTTGCTCGAAGGAGATAAATCTCTTTAGTTGTTATATTATTTCACTTGAGTGGAAGGTTCATATAGTATGTTGTGTGTTTTTTCCGAAGAGGAATATGCAGTATACACTTTGAACTCTTATGAAGATGTTGCCATTGTAGTTTATCCCTTTTAATTAAGTCACTATTTCATATTTCTATTACAGTTAGCAACATCCTAGTGAATAATCAAAATCTTTAATTAAGATTCTAACTAGCAATAATTAATTTTCATTTAGCATGTGATATGAGTGTTTTAAAGTTGGTTTTATTATGAGATATTTTTCAAGATAATTTCATTTGAAAGTGAATTTGAGATCCTCGAAGCCATTAAAATTTTTCAGATTATAAAGATATTTTAAGGTTGAGATACTATATTATAGTTGGAAGTGTCTTTTATTGGCTTTTTTTGCATGTATCAAGATTGAGATTTATTCCAATTGTGAAATTATAAAGCTTGTTGTCTTACAAAGATGTTCTGGGACACCGCATTTGTGACATGTAAGTGTTAGATTAAATTACATAAGTACTTTATATATCTATAGAGCTTTCATGTTTGGTAAAGAACTATTAGGAGATATCAAGTTTGTTCCTCCTATAATTAATATTTTATATATATAATTATTTTCCTTATAATTGTTGAATGTATCTTTGGAGATTAAGAAGATATATTTTGTTAAAATTATATGAAAGTGAAATGTTGTAATTTAGGCTATCTCATGATGGGGTTATCGATATCATCAACACATTGTATTTACTTGTAGATGATTGCTCAAGTTTGACTATGTAGCGATTAAGTAAGGTTTAAGTTAAAGGAGTGGTTTTCGTATTAAAGTTGCATGCTTGGCTAGTTATATTTTTGTACTCCTTTTCAAGTCAGTTTTAATTATGTCATCACAAATTTTAAAGCTAGAAAACACAACACTAAATTCATTTGTCTCTTGCATAAGTTTCCTATTTTGAAGACATTACAAGAGCAACATGATTAGAACAATATACTCTTGGCAAGGTAAGGTTGATAATATATCTATATAAAGTCATTTCAGTTTATTGAAGGTTCTCCATGAGCAATGTTTGAATGTGTGATTAAACTTGTCCAATAATATATGGATTATAAGTTTGTCCTATACCCTATAAATGGTTCTTACCATATCAGATAATTCATTAAGGTTTACAAGATTTCAAATAAAGATTCTAGGTCACTTAATTTTATCCCAGTTGAACGATCTCTAAATCAAATTGGGTGATTTAGCTGAAACGAGTTATCCATTATGGTTTATGAGACATCCAAGAAGGATTCTAGGATATGTTACCTCTTGGAGTTATAGTTGACAATTGCATACCCAAAGGTAGCTTTGAGGAGTATGAGCAAATAGTAAGGATCTTAAAGTAATTTTAGCTTAGGAACCTTTATTGCCCAAAGGTGTCAGGTTTCTATGACTATTCACTTGTGAAGACTCTAAGACATAAAGTAGCTTTGCTTTAAGGTGTTTACATGACACGTCAGAGTCTCAAAAGAGAACAAGTATTTTGACTAGAATGTTGAAGTTGCAAGTTTGTGTGATTTACATTATTTTGTGCTCAATAGTCAATTTCAAATGATGGTTGAAGTTATTCTTATAGCACATCTTACTTGCACTTTAAATGTTCATGGAAGGTTGTTTCTTTTACATGATCATGATTGCCTTTACTATAGTTTTGTCAGTTATACATGTATGTATGATTGTGTCAAAATGAGTCTACTCTTTATAATGACAATTGTATAGAATTAAAGTATCAAGTATATTGTCTCTAATTGTGTAATATTTTTTAAAGGGCTTCCATCTAAAGGATTGATAATGTGGAAATCATTTTGGAAGCATATGTGTCAATACATCCTGGTTTAAAGGCTGTATATCAAAATTTTAAATCAAGCACTTGTGATGTATATTTTGAGTAAATACTTTCATTATGGTGAAAGAAAATAAAGCTTGAAGTTATAGTCCTTAAATTGGCTATTCAGGACATACTTGCTACTATCTTTAAGATTTAGTGGACAAATTGTATTTTCCCCCGCATTATGTTACTTTGGTTTTTAATTAAAAGAAAGAACACTATTATAGAGTTTTCCATAATGGTAGTATTATATGTTAATAAAGCTTCCTAGTAGCATATAATTTTGCAAGTGTAAGCATTCTAGAAAACTTTCATTGATGTTTTCATCATAAATGAAAATTATTTCATGTTAAAAATCTCACTTGTAAAGTACAAGTTTCAAGTCATAAAAATATGAAGTTTTAAAGTGACAAATGACCTTTAAGGTCAGTGGGAGTAACATTCATAACATCATGTTCTCTAACATGTAAACATGCATGTTATTTTTAAGAATGCTATGATGTAGCATGCTTAAAAGGCAGTTTATGTGGATTTACATATATTATAGTTTTAATATCTCATTTGAGATAAACTAGTGATACAGAGGATATTGCATTTTAAAGAAAGGTCGAGGTTAGAGGTTTATAAAGTGACTTATATATTTTAAAGGAAATTGATTGATGCAATTTATTGAACCTTGACATGCTCATATTGTTGAAGTGTCTCTTTATTTAGAGATAAATTTTATATTCTTTCTCTTTTATGAGAGTTAAAATTCAACACTTTTAAAATGAAAGATTACAATCAAAGCATGTTTTTCAGGATTGTAATGTCACTAACCAAAGAAGTTGTCATTAAGTGCATAGGTGTTCATGGGTTTTGAAGTATTTGGTTAGTGGGAATACATATGTTGTGCTTTTACAAAAGTGCTGATATGTGACTACTAGTCTTATGTCTGGTAATAATATTATTTTCAGTTATTAATTACTATGCAATTATTTATCTGAGATAAAGGTGTTGGTTGTAGTTCAAGTTATTTTTACCTGCTTATTGATTTGCACAACTGGAATCTATTGATGGAATGATTGGAAATAAGTGTTTAAGGTATAGTTGTATGCTTGATATGCTTACGCAAGTATAAGTAGGTTATACACTCAGATTAGAGTGCATTGAGTTTTGTATATGCATGCATTTTGGAACTCATGTTGAAGCTCTATTAATGCTTCAATTGAAAGGCTTTAGGTTAGAGGCGTAAAGTGTAAAGATACAATTTATTTTGAGTAATTCACAGTATGTTAAAGTTTGTTTCCGTCATATTTAATTAGTGTTCAATGTTCTATATATACACAAATAAAGTTACCGTGAGCTCACGCAGGTCTAAAGCTTCATATCTTGAGATATATAGTTAAAGACTTCATCATTGAAGTGGCTTCGGTTTAGAGGTATTAAAGGGGGCTCGTATATCCCAATAAAGTTTAAAGGCTTCTTATGAGGAAAAAATGGATCTAATCCCGTAAAGGGTCTTACGAGACCATAAAGTGGCCGATTGTGGTTTAGCATGTTCATCATTATAGTTCGATCACATGTGCCAAAAAATCACACTACACTTTACCATACCATGGAATCCATGTCGATATGTCATTTGTATTTGTGATCATAGGAGTCCTATGCCGAAAGATGGTATAACGACTGTTATGGTTCGATCTTGTTGGACCGGATTCTAGATTGAGATGTTTATATTTGTGGCCACTAAAGTTGTTTTCAGCCCGAGAGTCGTTTTATAAAATAAAATATTTTCAAATATAAAAACCAATCAGTGTTGCCCAAGTGGAAGACTATTGAAAATTTTTAAGATGTGGGCTACTACTAATTGAGTTATTTTATTATTTCAAAAAACGGGTTGGGGTTGATCGGTAAAGCCGATTACACATTTTATAGTGATTCACTCCAGTTGGGCCTAAGTTCATCTCATGAATATTATTTTAGTGGTGTGGTATGCAATGTGTAGAGCTTATTTTGATTTATAGGTAAGCTTAATAGGGGAGGCAATACAGTTTTTAGACTAGACCTTCTCTCCCATCCAAAATACTAATAGTCTATAAATAGGCTACTAGAGTTGGCTTGCCCCATTGAGAGCTACCATACAAAAGTTAGAGAAGAAGAGGGAACAGTTAGCCTAGGCATGCCTACCAGAATATGTCGCTAAAGATTTTCTCACAAGATTATCAAAAGGTTTCTTCATTGGAGCAAATTAAGAATTACGGCATGGAGTTCAGGTAAGTTTTCAAATCTTGAATTCAATGTGTTTAATAATGGTGTTCTATTTTCTGATATTAGATCTCGTAAAATCTAACAAAAAGGTCTATTCCAGCAATAGAGGAGATAATATGTGAATTTTTATACTTGAATTTTAAGGTTTTACACAACTTTTGTTGATATTCTCTGACTGTCCCAACTGAAATTGGTAATGCCATATTTATGTTTGGTGGTATATGCTTCGCACTTTTTCAGTTTTGAAGTTTGCCTATTACAAGATTTTGGCTTGCTTTGTCTTATACTACAACCTATTGCCAAGTTTAAGGTTTTTGTGTATTTGGGTATGTTTTATTTGATGGGCTTAATTTTATAGTTCACATTTTTGGCTTTCTTTTAATGCTAATCTATACTGATGTAGCTTGTTTTGCCTTATAATATTGCCTATTGTCAAGATTAAGGTTTTTGTGGATTTGGGTATATATTTGTTATACACAAGGGCAATGCAGTAATTGTTTCTTACAATCCTAAGACTTTAACCGACTGTATGCGGTGTGCTCCAAATTTTTCCACTGCTTGCATTTGTTTGTATTATATAATATATTTCCATGACTTATATTCATATGAGATGGTTAAAAATATAATTTACTATATAACTTGTGCATGCTTGTATCATACCTACATTTTCAAATCTCCAAAACGTGCATTGGTTCTATACAACCACTTTGTTTTATAGTGCAAGTGCTCTGTCTTCCTAGCTATTGCATTTTTTATTTTTATTTTTTGTTTCCAAAGGCTAACAAACTGCATGCATATGGTATAAAATTACGTTATAGATTGCTAACATGCATTATGTCTTGTATACAAAATAGATTAATATATTATGATATAAGAATTAACTTATGGACTACCTTTCAATTCAGTTTTACTTTTACCAAAAAAAAAAAGTATACCATAGACTACTTTTTTTAATGCAATTTCATGATTGAGGGAAAAAAAAATAGTTCAAACACGAATTCTCATTGATACAATTTCATTTTTGACCCAAAAAAATAAGGTTCCATGTCATCCTATTTTTCAATGCAATTTCAATTTTTTAACCAAAAAAAAAAAGTTTCGCATTGGACCTCCTTTTAATGCTGTTAGATTTTGGGGTTGGGTCGCCCAATATGGGTTGACCCAGCCCGACCCATTTTGTATGGGTCAATGAGAAATTATGGGAAGTTATTAAAATAACTTCCCATATCCAAATAATATATCAATTTTCTCCAAAAACTGATACGTTCAGTTTTTAGAGAAAAACTTACAGAAGTATGGCTTCTGTCTTCTTCACTCTTCTCTCTCCCAAACTCTCTCTGCCAGTTTACTATGTGTAAACAATTAAATCAAAAGGGCTCTTAAGTTGTGGCCATATAGTCCAAGATCGTACATGTATTTTGGACTCCGATTCGCGACTGTTTAACGGTGGAACGAACGTGGTTAATTCTTGCAAACTCTTCCGCATACTACGAGGTTAGTATTTAATTTTATTCGGTTTATGAATATCCGTATTGTGTACTTAAATTCTTCATTGGTATCAGAGCCAAATCGTTGGTTCTCCGTAGATATTTGATCTCTGCAGTATATATGTGTATATGCATATTTTTGAGCGATTTTTAACGTAATTATTGTGAATTTACGTTTCTGTGAAGTATCATAAGTATGTGTATTTTTGGTACTGGTAGAAAGTGCTCGTTGCAAGGATTCTAACAGTGCAAATTTCGTAATTTTTCGTTAAGTAATAAATTTATTACGAATTTTTAAAGTTTGATTGTCAAACTGATTAAAACATTTTTTCTTCGTTTTTTCGTCACTGTTTTGGCCTTTTTTCATGTCTGTATCTTGCTCCAAAAATTGTGTATTTGGTACTGTTAGAACGGGTTCGTTAAGAGCTTTCCGTGCATATATGGATCATTAAATTTGGCCTTAAAACGCATAAGATATGATATTTTAAAGATTTTATGTAAATTTGAAATTTTATCGTAACTGTGTGTTCTTGGTGTTGTATGTGCACGTTGAAAATCGTGAGAATTGGCTGAACATGATTTGGTCATTGATCGACGTGGCCCAATCGTGAGTGGACACGTGGCAAAGTCATTTAAAAAAAAAAAATACAATGGTTACTTTGAATCATGGTGTCAGACGTGATTGAACATGGTTCAATCACGTATGACTTAAGAAAGTGAGTGGGCCACGTGGAAAACTGAGGTTGTGCCACGTGGCCATGTGCACTATTTTTTTTTAAAAAAAATTTAATTAATTAAAATTAGTTTTTAATTAATTATTTTATCCAGCAATTCTCAATAACAGTCACATACTACGAGCTCGAATCGTGGCTCGGCTCGAATCGCGGCTTTGCTTATGGCTCGGCTCAGCTCGGCTTGACATTTTTTTTTTTAAAAAAATGGTTATTAATACATATATTGTATTAATTTATTTATTTATAGTTTGACCCCATAACTTTGTGTTAATTATGGTTTGATCTTATAATTTTGTATTATTTATATTTTGACCCCATAACTTTGTATTAATTATGTTTTGACCCCATAATTTTATATTATTTATGGTTTAACCCTATAACTTTGTATTATTTATAGTTTGACCCCATTACTTTTTGTTATTTATGGTTTGACCCTATAACTTTGTATTATTTATAGTTTGACCCTATAACTTTGTATTATTTATGGTTTGACCCCATAACTTTATATTATTTATGGTTTGACCTTATAACTTTGTATTATTTACAGTGTGACCCCCTAACTTTATATTATTTATGTTTTGACCCCAATATTCTCAATTAGGGCCATTATCTTTGTGATAATTGTGTTTTAGGCACCTATTTCTCGCAGAGTAAGTACATAATTTCAATTTAAACATGAAATCATGAGTGCTTTCATTTAATTACCCATATTTCTTTGTGATTCAATTGTAATTATTACAATATAGGCATGAAATTTTTGTAATTTCATATAAATGCCTAAAATTTGTGTAATTTCCTTGTAATATTTGCGATTAGGGGCATGAATTTTTGTAATTTCATTTAAAATTCTGAAATTTGTGTAATTACGTTGGAATCTTTGCAACAGGTGACATGAAATTTTTTGTAATTTCATTTCATAGTATGAAATTTATGTCATTTCATCATAAAACTTGTTGTGTACAATATTAATAGATGCTATGTGCACTATTAATTTTTGAAATTACTTGATTGGACCATTATGTACTAAAGTTGTTTATTTTTCCGAGGACTTTAGTGGTCATTCGAGGATTGAGCGAGTTAAACAAACTGCGATAAATACTTCCAACACTACTGACCATATGAACACACATTGTTGTAAGCCCAAAATAATTATCCTATAGATCATTTTACATTTAATGATTATGTGTAATATTAAATGTTTTATGGGATAACCTTTTTTTTATGAGCATATGATAGTCATACGTGATTTCATGTGAAGTGTTAAATGTACTCTCATTTCTGCCTAACACACGTAGAACCAAATTTGTGCCTT
Organism: Ehretia macrophylla; assembly: GCA_037974665.1. Classification (NCBI taxonomy): domain Eukaryota; kingdom Viridiplantae; phylum Streptophyta; class Magnoliopsida; order Boraginales; family Ehretiaceae; genus Ehretia; species Ehretia macrophylla. The sequence continues at coordinate 14,097,414 of CM075768.1, forward strand.
TTGGGTCTCGATAAGTTTGAGACAACTTCTACATGCCCAATTATCATGGTCCATATGTGTTAAAAGAATTGAATGTGTCAACTCTGGTTGTCCACAACAATTATAAAAGAAAGGAGAACATTGAGGAGTAGTTCTTTTTGCCTAACACTGTTAGTTGTTTATATGTTAAACATTTTTATAATTCTTGTTGTTATCATAAGCATATGTTGCATATGTTAATAATTAGTTTATTAATTCTTTATTTGAGTGGGAGTTATAAGATTGGGATTGGTGTGATTCTAATCTAGAACTATTAGTTCCTACATATGTGAATTTATGTAATTCATATACGGAACTAATATTTCTACTCGAATAGGATTAAATTGTGATAATTGTGACATTTGAATATAGAATTTGGCAGGTCGTACTACAATCTGTTGGTACTATATCTTATGTCACTTTATTACATTTAAACACTTGTTCAAGTAGAATTAAACATCTAAATGTGCTAGTACCGAACATCAAGGATGTCTATGTTGTGGTTCTTTATGATAACTGCAAAATATCATTGCTGTAGGAAAAATGAACGGTGATGATTACAAATGTTGCATGATCATGTTCAGAATATCCTTGTGCAACAAATAGGTGCTTGAAACACTGAGTTATGTTGTGATGCACCATTAGGGTGGTAACACCACTCAGCATCAGAGGTAATAGGCCTATCAGGCTGACAAATGTTAATGCTCGCATCGCGTTGCAGAGCACCATACATTATATCTCATTTGCTGCCTACGAAGTTTAACCTAATACTGAGGGAATGTTTGAAAGCTTGAAAGAGAAGTTCAGTGGAATTTTCATTTCTAAGCTGAGTCAGCTTATATTGAGTTCGACATATGCCGCAAAAGTCTCAATGCTACTGAGTGATAGCATTTCTGAGATGTCGAACATAATTTGAGAATTGAAGGTAATTGGCCACATTTTTCATTGATGGTCAACAAACGTATGTTGTTATCATATCCTTATCATCTGAGCTAAGTGCACATGATTGTTATCTTGACACGAAAAGGAAATGTTAACATATTCCAAACATTAAGCGTCAATTAGAGGTGGTATAGAATGTTTTTTAGCCAGAAGGGCTGCTGGTCAAGCTTATGTAACCAAGACCAATAAGCAAGGATCATGTGGGTCCAAGTAAAAAAAAAAAGGCAATACCACTGAGAAAACCATAGAGGACAGACGTATATGTGAAAATTGCAATTTAACATTGTGATAGCTATGTGCTACAATTGTCACAAAAGGATCACTAAGCTCGGGATTGCCCTAAGTTGAAGATCAAACGTTTGTCCTCATGACTAAAAACGTAGGAGCTTTTGTGGGATACCATTTGATTTTAGATTAAAATATGGTTATTTTTGTAATAACTCAAGAGTTGAAGTCAAGGGCATTGACACTTGATAAGTACCATTATGTGATGGTCAAACTCTATATTTTTCCACAATGTGCTAGAAGTTCTGGTTTTTCAAGTCAACTTGGTCTATGCATTCAAATCCCTTTACGATTAGGTCTTATACTTTATAAGTGCTCAGTTGAATTGTTAGGAACAACTCATCATAAATCTGGCTACATTGTACATGGTTTCTTTGTTCTATGCGCTGAACATCAAAACCGTTGTGTTATTTATGCTATATCTTTGAGATTTGTAGCATAGCAAGCTAGGCATACTCGATTGAAATATAATGAACAGACTCACAAGAAAATGTCTTTTGAGACTGTGATTAGCGCAATTCTACCTGCCTCTGTGTGAAATTTGCCTAGCCGATAACACCACAATAAATATGTAAGCTTGCGAGCTAGTTTTCCATTGCAATTAATTCATCCCGAAATTTCTTGGTTCAAAGAATGTTAGGGCATGGCAAAAGGCCTAATATTTCATTACTAACGATTTCATTAGTTGTGAGCTTGTCCTTTATGTTTTCTCATAAGTCCAAAGCTTTTATTTACTTTGTAAGTAATTTTAAACTTGTGAGAATCCATGAGATATAAAATGAAATCGATAACTGACTGTGGTCAAGTATATCTATTTGATTAGTTCAAAGTCTTGTAGTGAAAGAGGTATAGCACGAGAGCTAACTATTCCTAGAACTTTGCAACTATGAGATGTTGTAGAAAAATGAATAAAACCTCATTGGATATGGTTATGTATATGATGTGTCATATGAATTTCTCAATTTTGTGTTGAGAATACGCAATTCTAATACATATATTTAACCAAGTGCCCTTATAATTAGACACTTCAAGACCCTATAAGTCATGGATGAATAGTGAACCAGTCTACAATGACTTATGACTCTGGGAGTTGGCTACTTTGTTCATAATATTTCTCATAAGCATGAGAAACTGAAACCGAAAGGATATGAAACATTTCAATTTGGTACATTGAACACTTCAAAAGGGAATGTTCATTGATGGACAAATAGTAGGAGTGTGTCTAAACTCAACATTCTTGGACAAAGAATTTCCTAGTGGGAGACTCAGTTATTGGAATTGAAGACTCCTAATGGTCCTATTTCTCGCAATCTTTCAGTAGGACTGGAGAACTTGTTTCCGTTCACTGATCCAAGTAGGAGATAAACACCGGTTGATCACTATGAATTTGTTTCATATAGCACTATGAATTTGTTTCATATATGACTTTATTTCACGATCAATGTGAGTTCGCTTCATTAACCGGTTTGTGGATCATGTTCACTTGCAATAGTAATACCGGTATGATCAACTAGAACTTGTTTTGTGATCAATGTGAATTTGTTTCATTGTCGGGCGATTGTAAAAATAAGTTTTTCATAAGATTACTAATGAAGGATAATGGTGGAGTAGTTTATATGTTTAGAGTCAAGATCTAGAGGGGTCGATCTAAAGATTCTTGTTGTGTAGCAAGAGTCATGAATCAAGAATGTTCTTGAATGACTCTACGTATAAGTCTACAAACCTTTATATACTCTTGTAGTTAGAGGTGAAAGCCTAAGCTAAATGATTATATCCCTAAATGCCAGAATAGATTGATGATATAAAAATGTTTCCTATTCAAGCACCATAGAGACCTAATATATATTGTGGTGTATACGTGATTAGATATTTGATCTTGTCATGAGATATCAATCAAAGCTTTGATAAGTTCATTGCATCATTGTCAAAAGGATCGTGAGGTATTAAAGGGCAATTTAGTTTTGCCTATGCCGTTGAAGTGCTGATCTTTGTGGGAAGATATCCACATACGCTAACTTAGGTGGTGACCCAAATGAGCAATAAGATACCTCTTCTATATGCTTTTTTGCTGATTATTGGCACTAATTCGTGAAGTAGCAAGAAACAAAAATGCATAGGATTGTGGAACTTTGAAATTGAGCTATGTGGCATGCTCAGGAACTATGCAAAAAGCAGTATGGCACGAGAAAGTATGATGGACTTGAGATGAGTCAGTTGCTAGACGGGCAATGACGATCTATTGTATCCACTAATTATCCGTCGCCTATGCTAAGGATCCTAAATTTCATGACAAGATTTGGTACATAGACGTTAAGTATGACTTTATGTCATAAAAGGAAGCGACTGTGGATCACTCATCTACGCATGAGATGACAGTGACCTCCTTCATAAGCCCATCTCAAGAGATATGCATTTGTTGCAGTAGAATCTCTAGCGTTGCATAGGCTTTGATATTGATGTCTAATAAGGTAATGCGCAATTACTAATGTACTCATATTGGTGAGTGTTTTATGCCAGTTCATAGTGAACAAAATTTTCTTCATGTGTTTGCTTAGTGCCTTGTCTTTGTGATAAGTTTGGAAGAAATCGAGTACGAGTATGCTAGCACAGATTGGCTTCGAAAAGTATGTCGACAAGTTGATGAGATTGGCTCTCTCACACGAACAATCGCCTCTGGCGCAGTGGGAGTGTGCAAGAGATGAGACGATATGAGTTGGTTAGTATTCGTCAGGAAATACTATACTCATATAAGATACATCGCCTTAAGTATTGGTTTAGAATTGGTTTCTGTGACAATATTAAGATGAGACCTCTTATTTATATATGTTATAATAAAAAACTGACATAAGGTCGATATGGATTCCCATGGTCCATATAACTTGTTTATAGCTAGACGTGAAACCTCGATTACTAGGTGTATTAAGTTCGAGGTTTCAGGTTAATTTCTGAGTGATAACTAGATCAAGATCTGTATGGTGTTTGATTTAGGTAAAGACATACGCCCCTTTTTAAGGGAAGTCACATCGTAACACATGTTTCATACCATGTGTGCTTTGCGACTGTAAAAGGAAGTGGGTGAATGGATCCTTACTTCACCACTGTGTGAGTCCTTGAAGCAATAAATGCTTCTTTGGAATACCATTAGTAACCTACGCTCATATTTTAATAGGTTAAGTTCAATGTTAGCTACTTTGGTATGTTGCCTAAAGATCAAGTTAGATTCGATCATATGGGACATGTCCGGGAAAGCAGTTGACTTGGCTTAGAAGAATATTAGAGCGAAGGGAAGACTGTTCGCATTTGGGCCCGCATGTGTTCATTGGTCGACCAGTTATACAATCTTTGTGATTGAATAATCTTTGTGATTGAATATAACTATGAATACATGTTTGAGATTTAAAGGTCAAACATAGCCTACGAGGGATAAGGTATGTGTTGACTAATGTGAACTTAAAAATTGGTCTAGGGTACAGCAAGACATTTTCTTCCGTTGAAGACCGTAGCTCCCATGTCATCCCTAACAGGTGCATGTTTTGAGCTTCCACTTGTTATGTGCTCGCGGGTCGCACGACTTATTTGCCCGTATGAATTTGATGGTGGTTCCCGACAAGGACGTAGAGAGAGATAGTGGTGGATATGGGTCTACCCAGCTTGTGCGAGTGGGAGATGTTAGATTTTGGGGTTGGGTCGCCCAATATGGGTTGACCCAACCCGACCCATTTTGTATGGGTCAATGAAAAATTATAGGAAGTTATTAAAATAACTTCCCATATCCAAATAATATATCAGTTTTCTCCAAAAACTGATACGTTCAGTTTTTAGAGAAAAACTTACAGAAGTATGGCTTCTGTCTTCTTCACTCTTCTCTCTCCCAAACTCTCTCTGCCAGTTTACTATGTGTAAACAATTAAATCAAAAGGGCTCTTAAGTTGTGGCCATATAGTCCAAGATCGTACATGTATTTTGGACTCCGATTCGCGACTGTTTAACGGTGGAACGAACATGGTTAATTCTTGCAAATACTTCCGCATACTACGAGGTTAGTATTTAATTTTATTCGGTTTATGAAGATCCGTATTGTGTACTTAAATTCTTCAAATGCAATTTTCTTATTTACCAAAAAAAGTTCCACGTTGACCTCTTTCTTAATGCAATTTCAATTTTTACCAAAAAAAAAAAAAAAAAAAGAAGTTCAACATGGACCTCTTTCTCACTACAATTTCATTTTTTACCCAAAAAAAAAAGTTTCATGTTACACTAAGCTTCACCATTGCTATGAAGCTTGTGAAATGACAAATAAAATTATAAATAAGTAAAAAACATAACAAATAAAAAAAAATATAATTTTTAATTTAATTTTTACCAAAAATATCTACCACCTAAATTGTTTTCTTTTTAACATTATCTACATGTCATATAACACAGAAAATAAAAGATGAAGATAAATATGAGATCAAATATTTAATTTTTTTTATAGAAAAGCTCTACATTGTGTTTGCAAAGAAGATTCAATGTTAAAGTGAGTTGGATGCAAATTTTCTATTTTCTCTAGAGATTTTGAATACTTTTTTCTGTTCAGGACTCCCAAACTACAAGATGAAGCTCATGGTTGGAATCCCTGTGATGTTGTTAAGAAATATTGATCAGTCTAATAGCTTGATGTAGAAGAAGTTTTATCATAATCAAGAGAGGGAGAAGATGCTTCTTCAATCTCTTCACTAATGAGTTGAACAATCTGATTTGTCGTTGAAACTTTAGATTGAAATCTTGCACTAAACCTAGGGGGCTCGATAATGGAAGAGTCTTAAGCCAAATGGGGGTTTTTTCCTCCTTATAACACATGAGGTTGCAATCTGTTGGACATGATTTTTGAGCTGGAATTTTGTTAGATGTAGAGGATTAAACTGACTTTGGTCGTGAAACGATGGTGGTAGAATAATAGAAGTTGGTGGCTAGTTCTAAAGAAAAGGCAGAGCAAATTTTGCAATAGACAGAAACATCGTCCACTTTTTTGCCGACTCTATATAAAATAATGGTTTCCATCTCATTTTTTAGAAATAAGGTATTTATATTTATCATTTATTTATTTTGAAATAATCTTGCGGAATAGCTATATTATAATATCTCAATAATGTTATTAAAAAAGTTGAATGAATTGATTTTATATTTTATATTTTAGAGTATTTATATTACACCCGTGAGGCACTCGTGCATCGCACAGGTATAACGATAGTTTTTCCACTAAAACTCCTACCATCTATTTTGTACAGACATATGACACGCCTCCAAGTAGCTCTCAAATGTCTCTCACTTGACATACATGGCCAAACACCCTTGCAAGGCAAGATTGAATCCCATTGTTAAGGTCAAAATTTTCGAATCACTTTCGTGAGCCGGACCTACAAAAGGAAGCACTTTTGGGCCGAGCCCACGGATTTGGTGATGGGCTGGATGAGCTTGTAACTCCGCTAGATGAGGTTGTCCAGATTGTTATTCCTCCAAATGAGCTCGCACTTTGGTTCCGATAGCGAATAACCTACAAAACAGAGGACCCCAAGGTTGTCCCTAGGGGCCCACTCCGACGCTCAAGTCAATTATAGAGCCCAAATTTCATATGAACAAAAGAAAGAGAAAGACGAAGAAGAGAGAGAGAGAGAGAAAGTGTATAGGGCATGTGTGCCCAATATTGGTTATCTTTCTTGGAATAAGACTCTTATATTTATACTAATCTCAAGCTACCAGAGACTGCCATATATCCCACTACTAAAGTGTTGCACAAGCCTCTAGGGTATATTCTGCTTTAACTGTCTCCTTGAGGTTTATGATAGACCTTGGGTTAACAGGCCTTGGGTTAATAGACCTCGTCATGGTAGGCCTCGGCCTCGGCTTAGTAGACCTCGACCTCGGTTTCATGTTTGTAGGCCTCGACCTCGGGTTATCCGGACCTTGGGGAGGATTTCAAAATGGACCTTAGCTAGGTAAATCATCCCAGGGGTATTTTAGTAATTGTGTCTAGGGCTGGGATTTTATCCCTTATCACCCACCATTCAATGCAACATTAAATCACTAGGAAAATGATCATAGGAGGGAAAATCATTGCAGTATATATCAACCCTTGGTGTGGTTTATTCATGTTGGACAAACGCTCATATAGTCTGTGTCTTATTGAGTTTGATGCCAACAAGGAGGTAAAACGCGAAAAATATTAGTCTAGAAAAGGAATATGTTGACTATCTAATTTCTATTTCGATTTTGATCCTTGTTTTTGCATGTAACAATAAAGGCATGATATTTCCTTTATTCTGCTATGTGTAAATCCTATTAACGATTTAGGATTATAGATATTATGCTCCCTTTTCAATGTGGTAAGTGGGTAATGGATTTGGCAATTGGAGGAGTATGGATGTAATACCCCTAGCATAAGTGAACTAAAATTTAGACTAATAATTAATTAGAGAAAGATCAGTTAATGATGTTTGTTAATTTGCATTTAGTATATCCGGGTTCAAGCTATAATTTAGAATTTGTTAAACTAGTTAATCTCACAAGATTATGAGACTCGAATTAGAATCGAGTTAAAGGTAATTAAAACAATATTGAATGAGATTCGCTTGTCCGAATAAAATTCGATTAATGATTTTTGTAAAAATAATGTAATACCCACCCCATATAGCATGATACCTCATACTTGTACACATGTCTACTAATTGCTACCACATGCTTATTAAATGTCATTTTGCCTTTTGTTTGGGGTCTTTTTATAAGTAAATGAAACATTTGGGGCCAACTTATAATTACTAATATAACAAAATATCCTAAAGTGATAACTTAAACCTTGACCAAGCAAAAATATAAAATAAGTTCTCTTCTCTTTATTTTTTCTCTCTACCCGATTTCCCCCTTTCCCCAATTGATGCCATAGCTACAATAATAAGACAAAAACTAACCTAACTGAAATTTCTTAAGAGAAAGCATCTTGAAGTGGTAGAATTGAAGCTTTTGGTGTCTTAAGAACCGTAGAAGGTAAGGTTACTTTAATTGGTTATTGAATATCTTTTATGACTATGTATATATGTATATATATGTTGGCGTGTGTAGGAATAGACTCATATTATGATTGAACGTATGAAATAAATTATTAATATACTTGTTTAATGCCAAATTAATGGAGGAAATAAAGATTGTTAAGTTGGTGCTAGTATAATGCCGTAGGTAACATCCTGTTTTGGTAAATTTAGTAATTAGCATAATAAGTGATTGTTGTTAAAGAAATGGTACAAATGTTGACTACACATTAAGTATGTGTGTGTATGTTTTTAACTGTATGTATGTGTATACATGGTTAGGGCTGAAAATTATATATGGTTGTGGTAAATGGTGCAAATAAGAACTACTAGAGCTATGTTAATGAATAGTTAGTTCTTGGAAAAATGGTGTAATGTTGTCTATGCATGTATATGAGTTTAGGAATGGTAGAAGGTATGTATGTGATGGTGTGTAATGTATTTTATGCTTAGTAACGTGTGTATATATGGAGATAATAAAAGAATTGTAAAATGTAGGAAAGAAGGGTCAGATAGATGAAAATAAATAACAATAGGTAAAACAAAACAAGAAAAGTGATCTAGTAAATAAATATTGTGATTTTAGTATTTTACAACTTTTAATTTATCTTCTTAAGTTTAACGTTTTAGTGTAATTTATTATTATGCACTTGCGAATTACTCTTGAGTCAGTTATCTTAGACAGAAGGTTGGGTTAATTTATAGTTCGATCGAGGTAAGTAGGATACCTACCACACATTTCTACTTTCTTTGAATTCGATTTATATACTCCTTACGTGCATTGATTCATTGTTGATATACCATTCGTTATTTCTTGAATATACCACTTGTTCACATTAGTTGTACTCTGTGACACCTAAATGACAGGGTACAATATATGGTCGTCTCTAGACTCTAGGCATATTACAATGTTATTGTTACTGACATGACAGGAGAGCTAGCTACTCTTTATCGGATCAATGGTTACTGTTTGTATTGTTAACCTGATACATAGTATCAGTTGTCAAATATATTGTACAATAGTTATCTATATTGTTATTATCGTGCAACTGTACAAGGATGTTCAGATTCTATTTCATATGCTTCATACGCTATATATACTAGATGCTTAATTGATTTCTTTAAGTCTTTCGCTGGGTATGCTACTTAATGAGCTTTTTTGCGCATTTTATTCTATTGATTTTGTAGAAACCGAGGTTATTGGTTCTGTCGCCTCCTCACTAATATTATTGGGTGTCGGTAGGTATTCAAGGTCAAGCAGAAATCAGATAGTACCTTGGAATGCTACAAGGCGCGTCTTATCGCCAAAGGATATACTCAACAACCAGGTCGCGACTAAGGGGATAGCTTCAGTCTCGTCGTTCGTCCTAGCACCATTCGTTTGATCTTAACTCTGGCTGTCTCACGTAATTGGCCGCTTCGATAGTTAGATGTTAAGAATGCGTTCTTACATGGAGAAATTTCTGAGGATATTTTTATGCATCAGCCGCAGGGATTTATTGATTCTGCTAATTCGACATATGTGTGTAAGCTTCAGAAATCCTTGTATGGCCTTAAGCAGGTACCCAAAGCTTGGTACCATAAGTTCAGTGGCTTTCTTATCTCGTGTGATTTTTTACATTCTTAACACGATGCTTCTCTTTTTATTAAGCACGATCAAAGCCACGTCATTATTCTTCTAATCTATGTCGACGACATAGTAGTTATTGGGATTCTATGGTAAAGATTTATGAACTCATTCATATGCTATCAACAACCTTTGCTATGAAAGATCTTGGCCCCTTGCGATTCTTTTTGGGCATGGAAGTTTCTTATATTGGTAATGCACTACGACTTTCATAAACCAAGTATGCATTGCAACTACTTCAACAATATCATATGGATGGTGAAAAACCAGTCAGTATACCCATGTCTGGTTCACGTTTGACCTCGACGGATGGTGAGCTATTTGCTGATCCTTAAGAATTTCATCAGCTTGTAGGTGATTTACAATACCTTACAATGACTCACCCCAATCTCTCTTACGCTGTCAATTCAGTGTGTCAATTTATGCATATACCACGTCTTCCTCATTTTATTGCCGCCAAGGGAATCTTGTGTTATATCAAGAATACGTTAACGCATGGCCTGCTTTTTCAGCTTGTTTCTTCCTTTGTTATGACTGGTTATAGTGATGCCGATTGGGCGGGATGTCCAACCACTAAGTGTTCTTCTTCTGGGTTTGCTGTTTACTTTGGTTCTAATCTCATTTCATGGAGTTCTAAACGCCCAACCACGATTTTAAAATCAAGTTATGAGGCTGAGTATCATGCATTGGCGTCTTTAGTTTCTGAGCTTTTATGGGTTCTACATATCCCTCGATTTCTTAGCATCAAATTGGTACGTGCACCCATGATTTTATGTGATAATGTGAGCACTATTTATATGGCGTCTAATCCGGTTATTCACAGTCGAAGTAAGCATATCGAGATTGATGTTCATTTCGTTTGAGAATAGATTAGTGATAGAACCTTCTCTATTCAACATGTCCCATCTAATTCTCAATTGGCGGATATGTTTACTAAACTGCTGACTCGCTTTGCAGTGGTACATGACAAGTTGCCGGTGGTTTCCCTACTATCATCTTGTGGGAAAGGGGAGGGCGTGTTAGTGAAAGAAACCATGATACAACTTATCATAGACCGAAGAGTAGCATGAATACTATCCATGGTCGTACCCTATGTAGGCACATTTCAAAAAATTTACAAGTTCAATAGCAAGATTCAACATGTAATCTTCTATCTATGTCCATAAAACTACATATATATATATATATACATATATATATGTATATATATATATGTATATATATAGGCAACAAGTGTATGTCATTAAATGAAAGAGAATAAGTACAAAGGTATACCTCTTGAAGCTTTCAAAAGTAGATGCAAACTAGGTGTTGTACTCCTTGGATCCTTCTAACTTGAAGGCACTAGTAGGTCCACCAAGCATCCAATGCTCACCCAATGCTTGAAGATCAAAGGTGCTAATATTACTTCAAACAACCAAGCTTAAAATGTATGTAACTAAGCAAAAGAGAAAAGCTTTTATCTTTTTCCTACAATGGCCGAAACCACCATGCTAGGAAGACAAAATTTTCTTCCTTCTTTGCTAGTGTGTGCCATGTGTGTGTTATAGTTAGGAGATAGAAGATTATCTAGATATATATTATATAATCACTATTATATATTTCTATATCAAATGCACCCAATCAAATGAAGATAAGTTGAGTGCTTGATTGGATAATCACCTTGCATGTCATTAAATTGCAATCATTTGAATCCAATGGCAAAACAACCATCTTCTTTTTCTTCCACTTGTTGGCCGAAACTAAGTGTGTAGGAGAGAGAAATTTTATCTTGCATTATAATATAATAATCTCTATTAATATATTAGTATAATACATAAAAGTAGCCAATCAAAATAGCTTCCTTAGTTGTTAGAAGAAAGAGAAGCCATGTATGACCTTGGATCGTAATCATTACAATCCAAAAGTTACTTTTCATCTTTTCTTTTCTCTCTCTTGGCACTTGGCAAGAAACAACTATCATCAAAAGCTAATGACTAAGATTCTTTTGTCTTTATTCAATACTAAATCTAAACCATCCAATTCAAAATTAAAAGATTAGGATTGAGGACATGGAAAATCTTACACATTCCACTTGCCACATGTCAATGCCCAATCACTAATTTGTTTTTCCATATGATGATCAGGATTGATGACATGGCATTTTACAAATTATATCATCAATACACACACACACACACACATATATATATATATATACAAGTAAACACCCTTATATATATATATATATTTTTTTTTTTTGCCCATTCTAATCTCTATTAGAATAAATATATATTGAAGCAACTTTTCAATATTTGCAATTTGGCCCCAAAAGTTTTGGTAATTATAATTTGACCCTAAACTTTTCAAAATTATACTTTCAGCCCAAACACCACTATAGATGACACTTAACACCTTAAAGCCACCAATCATATTATACAAGCTTCTGGTGTGTTTATTCATGATACTTATAAGTATGTGACTTTCTAGATTCATAACCGCATACCGATAAGGGACCGATAAACCTCCTTATCTATTTCGGAAATCTCTTTGCCATTTCCCAAAATACCCTCATGCTAATAGGAAATGCACCAGCAACAAACGTGCCATGAGAATGTACCCGATAATAAAGACGAGTCTATCTATGAATCCATTTATTGTCGAGAATTACTGTGCAGTCCGATCCTTCTATTAAAATGTCCCGATCAGGAAAATGACCATGAAAAGGTTAAGTCCACATCTGATACTATGAATAGACCTCAAACGGTGAAATGAGAGATGACTACAATGGAAAAACCCCTTTCTATCAATTCATATTTGCCTTGGCCAAGGACTTCCTCCTTTATCTACCGACTTCAAATATCACAAGACATCCACTTATATTAGAGGTTTAACAGATCATATCTTGACAATTACCTATTAGTCTATATCAAAAGACTAAAATGCGAAATGGCGTAACTCACCTTTACAAAAGGCGCGTGTTGTCCAGAAGCAATGTTTAGCCTCTGATACAACCGGCAGCCATAATTTCTCAAGTCTGAGGATTAATTTGCACAATTCTCAACTAAATAGTAAACTATTAACCTGAAATTATGTAGTTCACTATTAATTATCAAATCAATGATCCGTACCACTGACGATCATTCATATGTAAATTAGTCTACATCCTTATGTCGTTCTGACACTTCGCATGTCATCCTTTATCAACATCACTGTGCTAATCAAAGGTAATTACATATAATAACTCGTACTCGATTATTCTATTCCCAGTCAAATAATCTGAAGGGTTATGACTCAATTCTTAATATTTATCATATCGAAGTAAGAACAGCGAAGCACTCTAAACCCTTTTAGAATGTTCTTACTTGTTCGACAAACATTAGGGATACATTCATATCAAAGCGGAGAATATGTGTAACGCCCCGATCTCTCACGGAACCGAGACGCCTATTAACCATGCTATTCTCAACCTAATTCCAAACCTCGGACACGAAATTTAGGAGAAAACGGACAGAGTCTCCCCTATATATATAACTATTTGGAAACCTACAAACAACAACATACAACCACAAGACCATAATCCACAACCTCAATCCATTTAATCCCTACAAGCATGCAAGTCAACTAGACAATAAAGTAAAACAGTAAAAGTTATTACAAACCGCTAGCAACTAACCATCACCCAAGACTAAAACTTTAATATTATATTTCTTAAGATAACACAAATACATACATGACCATAATGTCTCAAATAGTATACAAGCATATCATGTACATATTCTTCCCTGTTCTACACACTGATAGAGCAGGCAGGCCACATAGGAGGCAATCCCATTTCTAACTTTTCTTGGGACATGTTAAAAAAGAGGAGTGAGCAACACAGTTGCTCAGCGAGAGAGGTAATGCAGTATACTGGGGAATGTTACATGATATGCAACAAAGATAGCCATATATACAACACAAAGTAATAAAACTAGATAGACAAGTATTTAACCACATATAAAAAGGATACGGTTCCACTTTGTCTTCAATCATGAGCCACGAACCAAGATCTTCAAGCAAATGCCGGCAAAACCCTTATTCCTCCATAATGGGGTACTCCGGATATACCCTAATCCTACGACTCATATCTCCCAAGGTAGATCCGTATGCCCCAACGAGGTGAATCACGCCTCTGGGGTTGGGGAATATGTCTCAGCGAGAAAGGGATTGGGCATAGTAGCTAAGTGAGCACGGCAAGCCCGGTGTCGCCCATGTTACTCGACACTACCATGCTCGAAATGGTTGTGCAACCCCGAATTAAGTCCACGAGAATCAAGATCATCAAATAACACATAAGAAAGACGGCAAAGTAGGCCGCCCTCGCAACTAGTCACAATATGCACAAAGTCACGATATAAACATAAAGGAGACAAATAACATATTTTTTTCCCACAAACTTCTCAATTAGCTCAATTCTACCTTAGACAAGCATATAAACACATAACAACACATTTACAGGTACCTATAAGCACTAAGGTAGTCATTGATCACTTTTTCCCTTTCTTTAACCATGTCATTCTTCTCCTATATGAAATTCAAAGTTTCAAAACTACAACCTAATCATTCTACATTCCTAAAGAAGGCAACAGTCACCTATTAAGGCCCTGAAAACCTACTTTGGAGACAAAAGCTCAAGAAGGTCTCGAGCGGGTTTTAACTACACCTACTCTATTCGGACCCCAATTTAATACAACAAAAGCACCAAAAGTTCTTCCATGCCCCAAGGATACCTAATCTAAAGTCCAAACGTGCCCAGATTATATTTTGTGGAAAACCCCCTTTTAAAAGTTAGCTAATTTTGCATTTTTACTCAAATTTGGGCAATTCAACTTCATGTGAGCTTCTAACTAGTTTTATTAATATCTAGAGCACCTAAAGGAAGCATCAATTCACTCTAAATAACAAGTTATATCAAAACCCTAAATTTCATTACTATTCATCATCTTCTTTGTGCAAATCAAGCTTTCAACCATTGAGATTGTTATCAAACTATAAAAGAGAGTTCTATGAGCTCTAGAGATTGTATATCAAGCATCAATAACAATTAACATAGCTATAATCAACAATTCAAGAATTTCAAGCAATTAACATAAACTTAAAACATGAAAATTATGCAACTCCTTCACCAAATTAGAGATGTAGGAGCAAAGGAGAATCTTTTTGATGGTTTGAAATCCTTTGGAAGAGCTCGAAAAATCAAATTAAGCAAAATTTGCAAGAAAAATACTATTCTCGTAATAGGATTTTTTTGGCTATTTTTAGACATTTTTGGCTTATTTTGAGTATTTTTTTAGCATTTTTAGCTATTATATATATATGATAAATGATATATGGGTAAATATGTTTAGTTGTGAGTTAAATTAATGCATATGGATCAAGTTTTATGCCAAATAGGTCAAGTATTCTAAGTGAAAAAATGCTGAAAAATTTTACTATTTATTACATTCACTTACAAATTTTTTCCCGTTGATCCCTATATGCTATGCACTCAAACTCAATGGATGCATCTAAAATAGAAAGTATTAAGAGAAAAATATGAAATTCAGAAAAAAAAAAAAAAAAAAAAAAACAGAAAAATTTTCATGTTCGGGCTCGGGTTAGTTAAACAATTAATGGGAAATAATGGAATCTAGCACATAAATACCAAAGAATAAATTCTAATAATTATAATATTAAAATAGTTACCTTATTTAATTTTACTAAATTATATTCACATGTATTTCAAAAATATAATAAATAGTACTATTAATGAATGAATTAAATTAAGTTATTCACTTAATCATAAATAAACTTTTAAAGTAACACATAAATATATACAAATATGTATTGTATGTTATATGCTAGGTCTGGGTCGTCACAATATGAATATCCAAAAACATCATTGTTTATAAAACACATATATTCTTGTTAAAAAAACCCTAATTAGGTCATCTAATCATAAGCATTAGGACATATCCCTAACAATCTCCCACTTGCACTAATGTTGTCTACCATAGGATTAGCGCGTAGTACACGCGTATCCATAATCTCATCTTCTCTAAGATGGTGATCAACCGTAATTAACATTACAGGATCACTGGGTCATCTATATAAATACATATGATCTATTCTGCTTACTTTCTTTTCTGTCATAAAAGAAAATTCCCAAAAAAATGAGAAAATCCTTATATATATATATATATAAGCTTGTGCAAAAAGCCTTTTCATTGCAGTTACCAAATACAAATATCGATAACCGTCAATAAATAGAACCTCCTTTAAATTTTAAATCCAAATACCATTCAAAATGTAAGATATGATTTTCGGCTCAAGTAACAAGACAAACGATTACTTACTATTCGGAACTATTTCCAATCATTAACAATAAATCTAATAATGTTTTCATTAATATGTGAATTATTCCAAAAAAAAACTTCACATATTACCACAGACTTGTCAAAATTTCCCAAAAAGTGGAAATCACTACTTACCACAATAAGGTCATCAGTACTTATACTTAGATCCTTCTCGATACAACCTTTTGCATCACTATGAGCCATGTACTTGCCCTTGCATAGTTAGGAGACTGCAAATAGAAAAAGGGTAAGATGCGCGATCTCTTCGTTATCTTATCCTAACTAAATTCATAAGGTAGTCTACAAGAAAAGACGAAAACCCCACCTCAGAGGCTAGGGACCATGCATTTCTTAGAACCCTTCATCTTAATATTTTAAGATTTTCATTTAGCATACAGGCATGACAGGTAAAATGATTATATCAAAGATAAGCTCTAAATGGTTAGAATTGATTTGGTAACAAAAAGAGATATTCTATAATCATCCATTTTAACCAAATGCAATCTTCAACCGTCTGTTTATTTCCAATAACAGTTGTTGAAGAATAAACTTCATTAGTGCTTTTCTTTGTTTCGCTTAAATTGTTATCATCATTGATTCCTATGCAAAAGTGCAATCATTCATCAAAACTCAACACATTTCTTTTGACGATGATTCGAGGAATATGATAGCTATGTTCTACATTTCCTCCCACTATCCCTTTTGGACAAACTATTTTACCAAAAGAGTAATAAATCTATTAAACTATTTTAAATAGAAAAGAAAGGATTTTGACCCTTTATTTGTCCAAATCCTTAACTCTTGAACACCTCAAAGTCTTAAGATTCAAACAATAACTTCATTTATCAAGATTTAGTTACTAGCCATTTCAAAAATGCTATATAATATGACTATTTATGAACTTTATCCTTTTGAAGACATTTTTTTTTCTTTTGATGTGCATTTTGAAGATTACTATAATAAAACTTGATAAAAAAACGCATATCATTTTCTTACATAAGATAAATTCAAAATTTTCTCAGTAAGACAAGATCAAAACAAATAGTCATTACTATTCCTTTCACCATTTAAATAGAAAAAAGAAACTTCAAATATAGACATTTTTCACAATCATATTTTGAAACAGGATCGCACTCCAAGCTGACCAGCAAAAATAAATCCTTTTACAAAAGAAGTTTATAACTTTGACTCTAAAGATTCTACCCACAATCAAACATTTCCTCCTGAAGATAGATCTCCTAGTAAGTATAAATCAGCCCGTTTCTACCTGCGTTTCCTCCTCCTCATTCTTTTGTTGTGAGTAGGTCCAGCCCTAGAAGGTGAAGAGTCAACATAAGGAATAGGCTCCATATCCAAACCATGTCTCTGCCAACCAGTCAAAATGCCTGGCAGCTCAGACAGTGTGCAATCAATCCTATGTTCATGGATATCCAATATCAAGGGAAAATAAGACGATGGTAGAGACTGCAAGATCAAGTCACTCTGAAGCTGAGGTCTCCTGAAGTAACCGTATGCCTTTAATTGAGTCATCAGATAAATCATTATGAGGCAATGTTGGTTAACATCATCTCCTTCCTCTAATCTCATGCTAAAAAGCTCTCGGGTCAGTTCAAATCTTATTCCACAGCTATGCTCTCCAAAGGATTCCCTCAAAGATTGAATGATCTCTACGGAATGAGAGATACACTTATAATATCGTCGTAGATCATCATTCATCGATGAGAGGATGTATCCTCTAGAGCGTGTGTCATCCTGAACCAATGTATCGTATGTGATCTTATCAGCTTCAAAAGAAGTTTCATCAACGGGAGCCAAAGGTTCAAAATCTATAGCATACTCTATTCTCTCTTCTCAAAACGGAGAACTACTCTTAAGCTCTTGTACCATTTTTTAAAGTCTGGTTCAGTTAAGTAGTCGTGGTTCAAAATGGAAACAATCGGATTTATAAAAGAAGCCATAGTATATAAATTGCAGAAAATAAAAGTAACATATAGTAAGATTGTAGGCTAACAATAATATAAATATAGCTATAAATTTATGCAAATCTAATAGCTATTCCCTCTATTTCCTTTGAATATCATACTCCCCAAAAGAGAAATGGTGAATCAAAAAAGACTCTAAGTGGGATGACCAATTTCCTATGATATGACATATTTCTTAAACCTTTGAGGCTATGTTAAAATATAAATATCAAAGGTCAACAACTCCTTTGTTGTCTATTTCTCCAAATAGGCTATGGTCAAATTTAGTCCCTAAATCACTTTGGTCTTAAACCTTTGTGACTATGTTGATTAAGTGATCCAGTTAGATTATACCCGCCATTACTTAGTCATCCGACAAATTGAATCAATAACCTCAAACCTTTATGGTTATGTTGGCCGTTAGATTTTGGAAGATAACCACATCTCTATATTTCATTTTAGCAACTTGTAATAAATTATTGTGAAACAATTCATCAAACCTTTGTGGCTATATTGGAACATTTTCAACTCAAGTTCTATTAAAACCTAGGATAGTGGAGAATCACGATAAAACTCCTTTTACCATTTGTTTCAATCTAATATTATTTTGCACGTGGAGAGTTCTTAAGTTTGAATTCGATCTCTTCATATAAACATGCATTCAACATATTATTAGCTAACAATCACAATTATAGCATTTAATAGTATATGAATGCAAAGATGCACAAATGGTGGATCATAGGCTTGGGTTTGGGCCTAAGAAATAAAACTACCCTCACAAAGATCTTCAACTCCTTGAAATCTTCATTGGGCTTACAACACCTTGGATTCATCTTTGGGCCTTCTTGCAAAAGACTCTCTTGAAGAATTATATAATTGTCCTCACTACAATAGTCTCTCAAAAGACAAGAATAATAAATATGAGATTTATGTCTCAATTTACAACTCAATAAATTGACCCTAAACCCAAATCCATGATCAAATTCACCATTTCAAAATGCATATACTTATGTATGATCATTCATATCAAACATATAATAATCATCACATAATTTGCTAACAATCAAGCTTAATTAACTCATCATTATGAATAACCAAACTTTATCCATATAAATTGCATAATCATAAAACACCTTTTATTAATGCAAGTCATATTAGCCAATATACTAATTACACTTTATAGTATGACATGCAAACTCAAGTCCAAAGATAGAAAAAACACAAGTCCATTGCCCAATACACATAATGTAGCCCAATAGGGTAATTTTAACATTAAAACATGCATTTAAGGCTCAAGCCAAATCAATATGTCTTATTGGTCCAAGCACATTAATATAAGTCCAATAGCCCCTTATTAAACATTATATCATCATATAATTCATTTTAACTTTTTCTCAAATTTAGAAACATCTAGCACAACACATTAGACCATCTCCAAATTCAAGATAAAATCTAAATGAGCTTTCATTTGTGTAAAATCAAATCTTGCCATTCTAACACATATAGACTAGTTGTAATTTGATCATTAAACATTTTAATCATCAAATAGTCCTCTTTCTCAAAACACATATATGTCAACATTATAATATGTTTAAAACTAACTTTTAAACTTTTCATGTTAACAAAAGTGACATCAATACTCATATTGACCAAAAATGTTGAGAACTACTTAGCAACTATTTACATTATTTTATGTCCAACATGAAGCAAGATTTTCTAATCTACTCCATTGTAGATTCGGCCAAGGCTACATAAAATGCCAAACTTCATCTTTTATCACTTTTGACTTTATAATGCTAAAAAACAACTATTCTAGCAACACCCTTTAGCTCTCTTATAAAATATTCTTCAAATGTCAAATGTCAATCATGCAAAGAACAAAGCCACTTTTTTCCTTCACAAATAATCACATCTAACAAGAAGAAATATTATTTTATATTGGCATACATGGTTCGGCCATATGGAGTTGTAGATCTACACATGTAACTTGAAAATAATACATATACACCATAGATCTACACTTGAAAGATAAGATCCTATCTAGGTCTACACATGCAAAACAAAAGATTCCACAAGAACATCAAACTAGCAACCACCATATGGCCATACACACATATACATATATATATATATATATATATATATATATATATATATATATATATATATATATATATATATCCAAGTTTTTATAGACATCAAAACCATGGCTCTGATACCACTCGAAAGAAACCATGATACAACTTATCATAGACCAAGATCTAAGAAGATTAGCATGAATACTGGCCATGGCTGAACTGTGACACCTTGACCCAACATATAGCGAATAGTACCTACTTGTATGTACTTATGTGTTTACTTTAAATGCTTGGTTATAATTACATGTTTATGTTAATTTATTCATTTATTTACACTATTTTTACATTTCTTGAAATACGTGCAACAATATTTAGTAAATTTAAATGAGGCAATTACCTTGGTAAAATAATTATTAGAAATTATTTTATTACATTTAGGTGCTAGTTTACATTATTTTCAATTAATTGAATAAGTAGCACCCCAGCCCGGGTTAAATTTTCAAGTCTTCTATTTTTCTAAAATTTTTATTTTTCTCATGTTACTTGGCATTTATCTAGTATTCGTTCACTGAAAGTATGTGCATAGCATATCTAGAACGTGAAATATAAAACAATTAGTATCCCCTAGTGAAAAGTATAAGCTAGAATGCATTTTGGGTCATTTGATGTTTTATCTTTATTTTGGACTAACTTTAATTATTTAACTTCATTTCTCTAAGCTCATAGCCTAATCTTCTATCTACATATAAACACATAAAATAACTATTTTATTATTTTATTTACTAAAATTTACAATACTAATATTTTAATTAATTAAAAATTACTATTTGAATGTGAAGTCCCGAACCTGAGAATAATTATTTTTATTATTATCATTATTTGTATTTATTTAAATTCTATTTAATTGATTTACATAAAGTAATTAATTTATTATTTTTTATTATTTGTATTTAATTAATTTATATTTAAATAATTTGTCCGGGACACTTATTCTATTATTTTAATTATTTAAAATTATTTTACATGTCTTTAAATTAATTTATCTTACTGTTCGAATGGGAAGCTCGGGCCCGGATCTAAATGAACTGGCTTATTATTTTTAGTAAAAATATTTATTTATTTGGCCCGGATCTGAATGGGCTATCTTAGTATTTTTAGTAATAAATATATTTATGTGAATTTTATCTAATTCCTAGAAATGATTATCTTATATTTATTACTTGTTTATAATTAATTGACTTAGTTTTTTCTGAGCCCAAAGAGACTTTTAATTTATTATATTTAATTATTTTGTGTGCATATTTGGCTTAGTTGCCCTTTGTTTGGTCTTATTTGCTTTTATATGTTTTAATTTTTAGGTTTAACTTGAGTCTGGGTAAAATTTTAAACTGCTTTATTTTTTTTGAAAATTTGATATTTTTCCCCTGAACAATATTGTATTTAATATATTCGTTCATTGCTAAATTGTGCATTTTATGTCCCGACGTGAAGAAAAAAAAAAGAAAATAAATGTTTGTAGTGTCCCCGAGTGAATAACTAATATTTAGTTAATTTGACAATTTAGCATTCTAACTAATTTCTACTACGCTGAACTAGCCATTAGTATTTTTTTTATAAGCCCAATCCATTAGTTACCTTAGTCATTTATTTAGTCTACTTGTATAATTAGCCAAAGAAATATAAGCCAAGCTTAGTTTAAAAAGAAAAAAGAAAAAGAAAATAAAATTGGATTAGCAACAAAAATTGTGAGATCCTATTTGACCATAGTTTTCTTTTGCCAACTAGATAACTTTATGTATATATATTATATTAGTAGTTAACTAAGAAAACAATGGTCAAAGTTAGCAAAAGAAAAAAATGGAACTCGTGAGCAACAGCAGCAAAGAAAAAAAAAAAAAAGACAAATCTTCATCAAACCTTGCAAGTGTTGATCTTGAGCTTGGAATTGGAGGTTCTTGGAGCAACCTAGAGCAACAACAAGACTTCTACAAGTTGATTATGTGAGGGAGTTTCATTTTTTTTTGAAATTTAAAGTTGATGCATTTTTGTTGAATTTCTTGATTTGTTGATTATAGCTTTAATACTTGTGATGAATGCTTATTATATGTTTATTAGATGCTATAGAGTTAACTTTTGAAACTTGTTATCAAAGTTTATGGTTGAAAGTTGAGATTGAATAAAAAAGATGATGAATAGTGCTTGTTGTTAGGGTTTTGAATGAATTTGTTAATTAGTCTAAATTGAGACTTCAAATAGATGTTATAGGCCCTAGTGAAGCTAGTAGGGAGGCCATGTGAGGTTGAATCACTCAAATTCGAACTAAATCGCAAAATTAGTTGACTTTAAAAAGAGGACTTTTCTCGTTGTGCAATCCGGGTGCGTTTGGGCTATGGTTTGGGTATCCTTGGGGTAAGGAAGCACTTTTGGTGCTTTCGTTACGCAAAAAAATGGGGTTCGGTTAGTATAGTTGTAGTTCAAACCCGCTCCGGGCCTTCCCGAACTTTTGCTTCTAAAATGGATTTTTATGATTTTAATAGGTGTCTTTGGGCTTAATTAAGAATATAATATGATTAGGATGTGGTTTGGAAACCTTGAAACATGCATAGGAGAAAGAAATCTTGGTTAAAGAAAGGGGAAGAGTAGTTTTTATCTATTCTTGTTGTATTTGGAACTTGTTGTTGAGTTGTCTTGTATTGTATTGACTATCCAAAGTATAATAAAGCTAATTGAGTTGATTGTGAAGAAAAGTTATGTTGATTGCTATTTTGATACTATAAAGCTATTTCGTGCTTATGTGAGTCTATATTGTGCTTATATGTGAGGGCGACCTACTTTGTCATCCCTCTTATGTGTTATTTGACATCTTGAATTCTTGTGGACTTATCTTGGGTTGCGCAACCTTTTCGGACATGGTAGCATCGAGAAACACGGGCGGCGTCGGGCTTGTCGTGCTCCCTCGACTACCATGGTGCCTATTCCCTTCTTGCTGAGGCATACTCCACTACCCCAGAGGCGTGGTTCATCTGTTGGGTATGGACCTACCTCAGGAGAAAAGGTCGTAGGATCGGGATACATTCGGAGTATCCTAACTTGTTGGAGTAAGGGTTTTGCCGGCACTTGCGTGAAGTTCGTGGCTCGTGGCTCGTGGCTCGTGGCTCGTGGCTCGTGGCTCGTGATTGAAGACTTGAAGTGGAACCGTATCCTTTTTAATGTGGTTAATTACTTGGCTATTTAACTTTGTTGGTTTATGTTGTATATATATGATTTCTTGTGTTTGCATATCATAATGCACGCCCAGTATGTTGTATCACCTCCCTCACTGAGTAACTTGGTTACTCATTCCTCTTTTCAACATATTTCAGGAAAAGCTGAAGATTGGATTGCCTCCTATGTGACCTGCTTGCTCTATCAGTATGTAAAACATGGAAGAATGTGATCATGATATGCTTGTATTGTATTTGAGACTTTGTGCCCATGTATGTATTTATGTTATATCAAGGAATGTAATATTAAAGTTTTAGTTTTGTTTGATGATTAGGTACTAGTGGGCTTGTAATATCTTTTATTTGTTTTACTTTATTACTTAATAGTGCATGCTTGTGTGGATGATGAAAACTAGTTAGTTGGTTGGACACAAACTATAAGAAAGCTTGAATGATAATATAGAGTGGTATGATAAGTGGATTAAAAAGATAGAACTTCAATGGATTTAATGTTGCATACTTGTGTGATATGTTGTTAGGTTCCAAGGCTCGGATGGCCTTGAGGAGTTGGTTGGATTTATGAATCTTGAAATCTAGGTTGTATGAATGGTTGATTGTGATTCAGGACTTGTATGTTACTGTTGGCAGGTTTCTAGATAGAGCTATATATAGGGGAAATTCCGTCCGTTTTTTTCTAAATTTTGTGCCCGGGGTTTGGAATTGGGTTGAGAATAGCGTGATAAATAGGAGTCCTAGTCTCGTGAAGGATTGGGGCATTACACGAACCCTATGTAGGCACATTTCAAAAATTTTACAAGCTCACTAGCAAGATTCAACATGTAATCTTCTATCTATGTCCATAAAACTATATATATATAAGCAACAAGTGTATGTACTTAAATGAAAGAGAAAAAGTACAAAGGTATACCTCTTGAAGCTTTCAAAAGTAGATGCAAGCTAGACATTGTACTCCTTGGATCCTTCTAACTCGAAGATACTAGTAGGTCCACCAAGCATCCAATGCTCACCTAATGCTTAAAGATCAAATGTGCTAGTTTTACTTCAAACAACCAAGCTTAAAATGTATGTAACTAAGCAAAAGAGAAAAGCTTTTATCTTTTTCCTACAATGGCCGAAACCACCATGCTAGAAAGACAAAGTTTTCTTCCTTCTTTGCTAGTGTGTGCCATGTGTGTGTGTTAGTTAGGAGAGAGAATATTATCTTGATATATATTATATAATCACTATTATATATTTCTATATCAAATGCACACAATCAAATGAAGATAAGTTGAGTGCTTGATTGGATAATCACCTTGCATTTCATTAGATTGCAATCATTTGAATCCAATGGCAAAACAACCATCTTCGCTTTTTTCCTTTTGTTGGCCGAAACTAGATGTGAAGGAGAGAGAAATTTTGTCTGCATTATGATATATATAATCTCTATTAATATATTAGCATATTACATAAAAGTAGCCAATCAAAATAGCTTCCTTAGTTGCTAGAAGAAAGAGAAGTCATGCATGACCTTGGATTGTAATCATTACAATCCAAAAGCTACTTTTCATCTTTTCTTTTCACTCTCTTGACACTTGGCAAAAAGCAACTATCATCAAAAGCTAATGGCTAAGATTCTTTTGTCTTTATTCAAGACTAAGTCCAAACCATCCAATTTAAAATTAAAAGACTAGGATTGATGACATGAACAATCCTACACATTCCACTTGCCACATGTCAATGCCCAATCACTCATTTGCTTTTCCATATGATGATTAGGATTGATGACGTAGCATTTCACAAATTATATCATCAATACACATATATATATAAGTAGACACCTTTATATATATATATTATTTTTGCCCATTCTAATCTCTATTAGAATAAATATATATTGAAACTATTTTTCAATATTTACAATTTGGCCCAAAAGCTTTGGTAATTACAATTTGACCCCAAAACTTTTCAAAATTACACTTTTGGCCCGAACACCACTATAGATGGCTCTTAACACCTTAAAGCCACCAACCATATTATACAAGCTTTCGGTGCGCTTATTCATGATACTTATAAGTGTATGACTTTCCCGATGAGGGACCGATAAACCTCCTTATCTATTTCGGAAATGTCTCTGCCATTTTCTGAAATACCCTCATGATCATGGGAGACGTACTAGCAACAAACGTGCCATGAGAATGTACCCAATAATGAAGATGTAGTCTATCTATGAATCCATTTATTGTCGAAAATTACCGTGCAATCCGATCCTTCTATTAAAATGTTATGATCAGGAAAAGGACCATGAAAAGGTTAAGCCCACATCCGATACTGTAAATAGATCTGAAATGGTGAAACGAGAGATGACTACTATGGAAAAACCTATTTCTATCAATTCATACTTGCCTTGGCCAAGGACTTCCTCATTTATCTACCAACTTCAGTTATCATAGGACATCCACTTATACCGGAGGTTTAACATATCCTATCTTGACAATTACCTGTCAGTCTATATCAAAAGACTAAAATGTGAAAGGGCGTAACTCATATTTACAAAAGGCAGGTATTGTCTAGAAACAATGCTTAGCCCCTGATATAACTGGCAGCTATAATTTCTCAAGTTTGAGGATTAATTTGCACAATTCTCAACTAAATAGTAAACTATTAACTTGAAATCATGTGATTGACTATTAATTATCAAATCAATGATCCGTACCACTGACGATCATTCATATGTAAATTAGTCTACATCCTTATGTCATTCTGACACTTCACATGTCATCCTTTATCAACATCACTATGCTAATCAAAGGTAATTACATATAATAACCCATACTCGATTATTCTATTCCTGGTCAAATAATCTGAAGGGTTATGACTCAATTTTTAATATTTATCATATCGAAGTAAGAACAGCGAAGCACTCTAAACCTTTTTAGAATGTTCTTACTTGTCTGACAAATATTAAGGATACATTCATATCAAAGCGGACAATATGAACATCTGAAAACATCATTGTGTATAAAACACATATATTCTTGTTAAAAAAAACCCTAATTAGGTCATCTAATCATTAGCATTAGGGCATATCCCTAACAGTTAGAACCACCCTGATTGTACTAGGATTCATACTTATCTTAGACTTAGTCTTGTGATTTGAATTTGTATTCTAGATTAGTGTTGTTAGTATATTCAAACTCATAGTCCTAACACATGTAAAATACCTGATGTATTTCCTTATAAATTAATGGAAAAGCCCAAAGTGAACACTGGGCAAAATTCCTCTTACACTTCTTTCACAATTTTACTAACATGTCTTCGTTCTATCTTTTTTGCCTTCCACATTGGTACTCGCATGAAGGGTCTTGGAAGTCTATTTAGGAAACTTCAGTGTAGGTTCACCGCTCTGAAGAGGTCTAAATCATAAAAATATAGATAAATATGTACAAGAGTTAAATTCACTTTGTACCCATGTTTTAAATGCGGTGACACTTATTACCCTCCACCTTTAAAAAATCCACTTATTAATTCTTCAATCAATTTACCGTTACAAAATTAAGGGTCCAATCCACTTTGTATCCTTGATATTTACCTACAGTGATTCTTAGTAACCCTTACCTTTAATAGTATATTCTATTAATTTTTTAACGGAGAGTTGACGGGATGGTTAATATGTCAATTTTTTAAAGGTGAGAGGTAATAAATATTACCGCAATTAAAAATCAAGGGTATAAAGTGGACCCTATATATAATAAGATAGTAATGATAATCATAAATAATATTGACCAATAATAAACATATGATAACAAAAGGACAATCCTCTCATTTTATTTAAATCATTACCAAAAGTACTTTGCTATATTGATTATGAAACATGAGTTTGGAATCGATAAATTCATGTCGAGAGCATACAAATTATTAAGTCCATTTCATTCTCACTTCTATTTTATTACTATTCAAATTAATTCCAGCATACTAATTTCTACCTTAGAACTAGGGATGAAAACAAGATTTTGACTCAATGGGTTAATGAAATTGATAATAACCGATTTGTACTTGTAAAATAATACGTAAATCGAATGGGGTCACACCGCCAATTTTTTTTTTTTTTTTTTTAATCTATTGTAACATTTAAAAATATTTAAAACTATTGGAAAAAAAATTAAAAATTAGACACAAATTACTTTAACGATTTGATATGGCGTCACTGCATATGGTGCCACTATAAATTCTCTACTACAGTGAAATTTTGTAAATAAGTAAGTCTCTGTTTGGCCTAACTTTTTGATAGTTAAAAGTGTTTCCTGTGAATTTAGAAGTTGATCTCACCTGTTGGACCTATTTTTAAAAGTATTTTTAAGTAAAAGTTGAAAAACAAGAAGCTCCAAATTGGAACTTTTCAAAATAAGCTTTTACGAAGCTATTTTTATATAATGCGAGAAACTATTTTTTCTTTCTCAAATATAACCCTTCATATTTTTTAAATTACAATATTACCCTCAAATTTTTTAAAAGCTCAATATTGCCCAATATAGGCCAAACAGTCCATAACTTTTGTTCAACAACACTTCTAACCAAAGTTGTACAACTCAAAAGCTAAAATATGACAGTTAGGCCAAACAGAGCCTAAATCTCATGAACAATAATAAAATTCCTAACTATTGGGAAAAATTTTGGTTTATACACGGTTAAAACACTGTTTCAATAGCACACCTATTATTGAAACTTTTTTTTCTATTTTTGCAACAATTATATCATTTTCCAATTGAATGTTGCAAAATAGTTAAAAGGTTGTGATGTTGGTATAAGAAAAAGAATCTTATAACCTAGTATAAGGGGGGTCGATCGATGGTGGAAAATTAACCACCAATCTCTAGAACAACTACCTGGCCAAAAAAGAAAAAAAAGGTCTAAATAGGGTCACTTGATCGTACTCCCCTTAATGTAACGTGGTCTCTATTTAGAGCTTACTAGTAACTATATGTTGGAAAAATAATGTGGATAGTGCTCCACACTATAACATTTAGGATCTTTTGCAACATCTAATTAAAAAAAAAATTGCGAAAGATGAAAAAGGTCTTTGTAATAGGTGTCTATTTGCAATGATTTTTAACTATTGTACAAAGTAAACATTTTTTGCAATGGTTAAATTTTTTTAATGATTCTTTGTTAATAATTGCTCATGAAATTACTTTTAAAATGTTACTTATCAATTATAAAAAACTGTTGCAATAGAGAATTTACAACGAGACCATATGTGACGGCCCCATATATAACAGTTAAAGTTATTTGTAACAGGTTTTAGTCCTTTATAATAATTTAAATAATTTTAAAATTTGTAATAGATAAAAAAAATATGGAAGTGGCCAGTAGTATCCGTTACGTTCCGCGGATGTAAGCAACGTGAAATTGCTATGAAGGAAAAGCCATTTAAGATCGTTTATTTAGTGTACGGCATCACGTTTTGAATCTTTTGTTTCTTTTAATTGGAATCTTAAAAAGTTTAGTAGATGTGAATCACATGTCCTCTACATTTAGTAAGATTTTTAAATAAAAATGTTGCATTTAAGGAACACTTATATGTTTATATATAACATCTCTTTGAGATAGTTGTAATAAAATACGAAGTCAAATTATGATCTTTGCTGTTAAATTAAATTTTCATTTTTTAAGAAAAGACTAAAAAATGTCTCGACCTGTGGAGATTCCCCAGGAAGTAAATAAATAAGGTTTGAACATAAGATTTCCAAGGAAGGAAATGTCTCGACCTGTAGAGATTCAGGGATACCCGGGAGTTCATAAACAGCCTTAAAAATTATATAAGTGGCGGTATATCTAATTCGTGAGACTACTGTATATATGACCACATATATATATTAAGAAAAGTAACCTGTATTTTATATACACTCACTTAAATTTAGATCCGACCTATTATCTTGAGTGTCGAAGGGTTCCCACGGGGCAACAAACCCCAGGCACTTTACTTTATAGGTCCATCGCCATTGGAGCAGGAGAATCGGATTTCTACCTTAATAATATTACTGAAAATGAAAACAAAGAAAAAACTACATATAGAGCTGAGAAAATGAAAAAAGAAAACATGAAGTATCAAAGTTGTTCTTCATTGAGTGTCTTTGTTCTTCAGCAAAAATAGTGGATGAAAATAATTAAGAGAGTGGGTAGAGTAAAAAAGAAGAGATGAGAGTTCTTTTTTTGGTGAAAAAGTATTTTGAATGGTAGAAATTCCCCTCTCATAATATTATGAGAGAGAAACCAATATGAGAAAATTTGAACCCGTCTTGATCTCAATTACTATCCGTTGATGTAAGCAATGTGAAATTGCTATAAAAGGAAAAGCATGCAAAGATCTTTTAGTTAGAGTACGGCATCACGTTTTGAATCTTTTGTTACTTTTAATTTGAATCTTTAAAAGCTTACTAGATGTGAATCACATGTGCTCTAAATTTAGTAAGTTTTTAGATACATGTTACACTTAAGGTACACTTATATGTTTATATTTAACATCTTTTTGAGACAGTAGTAATAAAATACAAAGTCAAATGATCTTTTGTTTTAATAAAAAATGCATTTTTGAAGGAAAAAAGGTGAAAAATGCATATTTAATTTCAATTTCTTAATTCAGTTCTTGTTACAGTTTAGTATGTCATCTTAACAATAAGGTATGGATTTATACAAGCTTTGGTGAGGTGAGCACTGAGCAGATTGGAGAAAAACCCATCTAAGCCAGCCAACGTTGGTGAATCCATACATAGTATATCCATTTATGGCTTCTATATCTAGGTGACCCAGTTGCACCATTTCATTTAAGTGGTGAGAAAAAAATTTATTTATTTAGGGTGCGTTAGAGGGGAAGATTAGTAAAACATGTCTTTGATGGTGGAGTCGAAAAGGAAGAAAAGAAAGGTCCTATCTGACCCTACTCCGGAACTTAGAACGGTTGTCATTTTCTAATACATAGTCAAATTATAACTAATTTGAGCTCTTAACGAATTTTTGTGGAGTTAGTCTTAGAAGTAGGCATTGGAGGAAAATTAAGCTTTTACACTAGATAGCAACTTTTATACTATATATATATATATATATAATGTTTTTCTTTAAAGGTTTTTAAAAAATTTTATATTAAAAATATCATAAAAACACACATATTCCACTACGTCTTAATGCACTCGCTCTTTATTAAAACACTTTAATGTTGCACAAATGTAAATAACCCCTTTTAAATTATTTAGACGACTATGTTTAGTACCATGTATCATGTAAAATAGGAGCATATATTTGCTTACTTGAATAGATCTTTTGAGTACGCAAAACCAAATCATTTTATGCCAAACTAGGCTACACATTTATGGTATACATATTAATATCTCTAAAAATTCTTTCCATGCATATTAATTAGACCAAATTTTCTCCATCATAAGAACTAGTGCTGTGTTTCCAAAATAACACGACTTTATGTGACCATGACCTCAAAGCTGAAATATAGACGCTTCTCGATGCATCATTTTTATATTCTTTCCTTAATGAGGAACTGTTTGTTTGTTTGTTTTTTTTTTTTTTGCTTTTTTAATTTATTCTTGTCTTGCATGGTTTGCATGTTGATGATCCTTTTCAACGGTTTGACCGCTTCTATATAAACCAGGCTCTTGATATCCCAACAAGGCAACAAATACAATCAGGGCACATTCTTTCTCCATACTCGCACTTGCTTCATCTTCCAAACTTCCATATATCCTTAAGCAGTGGTTTGTTTGCCATCAATTTCCTGAAGCTTTCTGTGGTAATCTCTCGCTTCCATCATTATTCTGTACATCTCAATGTGTTTAGATAAAATTTTCAAAACGTTCATAAGTCTCACATTTTCACTCTAACACATGATCCCATAAACTATGATGAAACTCACGCATTGTGTTTGGGACGTTAATATATTTTGAAAATCTTAATGTGGTGAATTAAGATTAATGATCATCCAACAGCATGACCAACTAAAAATCTTAATGTGGTGAATTAATTTTGTTTGCACCTTCTTATACAGCCAGTCTTTGTTTTTATCATGTGTGTAACTACACAAGAGAACTTTTAATTAGTTTCACTTTAGTACCAACACCTAATACTTTGCTCGTGTAAGATTAAAATTGTTACAACTTACGAATACTCTACGTGGCAAATTATGAACAAGTGACGTTATAAGTCCATATCAACAACTCTACTTAATGGGATACAACTTAATTTAATTTAGTTGGGTTAATACTATTTTTGGTCCCTTATTTTTAAATTCATTGATAATGTAATCTCTTATCTTCAAAAATTATATATTTTAATCCGTTATCTTTTCAAGTTGAGACACCATCAGTCCTTTTGTATAAGTTCGCTAAAAATATAACGACGGTCTTTTTTTTCTACAAAGACACACGTGCTGGACACGTGGATAGACACGTGCGTTTACCATCAAAATTTTAACGGATTTACACAAAAGAACTAATAGTGTCCCAACTTGAAAATATAAAAGATTAAAATGTATTACTTTAGAATATAAAGAACCATTTTGTTAATGAAGTTAAAAATAAATGACCAAAAATGATATTATTAGTGTGAATATTTCTATACGAGTCAAACTATGTTTGATGCCCTTCAAGTTCATGACAAGTTCATAGTGGCAACTAAGGATGATGTTACGTTAAGGGGATGATAGCATTCAGATCTTTGAACTTTACGTGGACTCTCTCCCACAACCTCCGTAAAATGGTTCATGCCAAACCTCTGATATATAGGATATTTTTTTATAGGGAAAATATCATATTTAATCCTTATTGTTTGCAAAAAAAATTCAGTTTAGTCTCTATTATTTAAAATATTTCAATTTAATCTCTATTATTTTCCTAAAATTTCAATTTCGTTCTTATTGTTTAAAATTTTTCAATTTCGTCCTTATAATTTTCCAAAAAGTTTCAATTTCGTCTATATTGTTTTAAAAAAATTTCAAATTCGTCCCTATTATTTCTCAAAAAATTTCAATTTAGTCCTTGAATAATAGGGAATAATTTAAAACTTTAAAAAAATAATGGGGACAAAATTAAAACTTTTTAAAAATAATAGAGACAAAATTAAAATTTTTTGGGATACAATAGGAACTAAATTGAGATATTTTAAATAATAGGGACGAAATTAAAACTTTTGGTAAAACAATAAGGACTAAATTGAGACATTTTAAATAATAAAAACTAAATAGAGATATTTAGTAAACAGTAGGGACTAAATATATAATTTTTCCTTTTTTATATATATTTTTCCACTACTAACCTCATTCGTTTTCCGTGATTGACTCGATAAAGTAATTAAGGAACACCATCAAAAGAATGAAAACACATTGAGAATAATTGTAATAGATTATCAATTTATATTAATACGTTCTTTATGTATAAATTTTTTCTAATATCATATATTATTTCACGAGTACAAAAATTTTATAATGAATTGCATGAATTACACAATAACATTGAACAAGATTCCCTGTGGCCTAAAAAGTGCACGATACCCTCCATAGTTTCTGAAACTAAGCACAGTAGCCCCCTCCGTCAAAATATTAGTTTTTTGTAACAGAATGTGTGATGCACACACGTTAAGTGTAATTATTCATATTTTTTTTGCTTAAATTGTTAATTATTTGGACAAAAATATCCTTATATGATATATATATATATATATATATATATATATTTTTTTTTTTTTTTTTCCTTTTCTTTTCTTCTCTCTCCACCCATTCTTTTCACCAAAAAAAAAAAGAAAGAAAATAATAAAAAAAACATGTCATCTTCCCGACCTCTACCCCTACCCCTACCCCCGTCAACAAAAAAACAAAAAAAAATAAAAAAAATTGGCAGAGGTCAGTAAATCGGCCCCTCTACCCCTACCCCTAAAACTCAGCGGACCCCTTACCCCATCCCCCAAACCCCTGCCCCCTTAGACTCCCCCCACCCACCTCCACAACCCTGGCAGACCCTCCACCCTACCCCCACCAAAACCCCATCAGATGTATGGATATAGACTCCCCCCAAACCCCCCATCTTAATCCAACCTATTGAGCTTTCTTGCTTGCATTTTTGTGATGTAAGATCTTGCAAGTGGTGGGACATGTTTAGTTGATCTGAATGTGTATGTGTGTGTATATATATATATCTTATTCATGGGCTAATATGTATAAACAAAAAGGAAAAGGAGAAAAAGAATTGAAGGGTATTTAAGTCTTTTTATACAATTCTATTAGCTTTGTTGACAAAAAGATGGAGAGAGAGTACGTATGCTTGGTTTCAGAAACGATAAGAGAGTGTCGTGAATTTTTTAAATTACATAAAGATCCTGTACAGTTTTAAAAAATCATAGAAGATTACTGTGCAATTCTATACTGAGTCAGAATGCTGGCAGCGTACTTGTGGCAGCTACACCACTTCAGTGAATAATTTATTAGTAGCCCTTGGTGAATATTTTTTGAGTTGTCATAAATCAGTGACTTGGAGATAATTACTAGTAACGTAATTTTGAACCATGCATATGCAAGAGATATAATATAGAAGATATAAAAGAACATTTAAATGGTCCATTTTTGTAGATACTGCTGATAGGATCCAATGGCGTTCAACCAACTCCAGCAACACGATTACGTTGTCGAGCAGAAGCTACGAGAATTGATCCAAGTACATACAACAAATTTGCCTGGAGTGTCCCCTGCACATGTTTTTAGAGTCCCTGATGAATTTCGCATTGGCAATGAGCAACACTTCGAGCCAAAAAGATTTTCCATAGGCCTCATACATGCTCAAGATCAAAAACTGATGGCTACTAAAGGAATGAAAATAATTTATTTATATTCTTTCATACAACTTCTGTCCGATACGCGAAACACGAACGGCTAGGAACTAATCATTTCTTGTCTAAGCAATCATTCCAAAACTTTCATCACTTACTACGACAATGTCCCAGATAAATTGAAAAGCGTAAGGGGCGATGAGTTCTTGGAGGTTCTTCTACTAGACGCTTGCTTCATTGTCAAGCTCTTAATATCTTTCGATTGGGAAAGCATCACTAGCGGCAAACTTTTGAGGAAAGAAGACGAAACATTACTAATTAGTTTAAGGCAAGATCTGCTAAAATTTGAAAACCAGATTCCTTTCCCTGTTCTTGCTGATCTAGCAGCACTCGCTTTACAAAATGTGCAAGACAGCAGAAAGAAGCTGATTGAATCTGCTTTAAGTTTCTTCCAAATCCCCAAGCCAAAAACTATTTTAGTCCCTAAGGTTTGCTCTAAAGATCAAATTGGTCCATCAGGTTTGCAAAAAGACTAAAGAGGTCCCTCCAGTTAACTTTTGTTAGTCAAATGTTAACAGTCAAAGGGTTGACTGAGTTAAAAGACCATTATATCCTTAGGCAACATATATTATAAAAGAAAATTACAATAAAAGTCTAAATCAATCTAAAAAAATATAATTCACATCGTTTGTGCAGGAAAAAAAAAACCAAAAACTAAAAAATATCCGTTCAAACATAAACAAATTAAAGTCAGTAATATATCATTAAAAAAAGAACAATCATTATCGACATAATTAGCAGCAAGCGTACCGGCTAGAGAAGAGGATGAATCATGATTGTTCATTTTTTAACAATATATTACTAACTTTAATTTGTTTATGTTTGAACTGATATTTTTTAGTTTTTTTTTTTTTTTCCTACGCAAATTATGTTTTTTTTAGACTGATTTAGAGTTTTATTGTAATTTTTTTTTTAATATATGTTGCCTAAGGATCTAATGGTCTTTTAACTCGATCAATCCTTTGACTGTTAATATTTGACTAACAAAAGTTAATTAAAGGGACTTTTTTTATATTTTTACAAATCTAAGGGACCAATTTAATCTTTAAAATAAACTTGATGAACTAAAATGGTTTTTACCCCATCTTCTATAGATGGTCTCGACGGCGTAAATCATTTGCTTGAGCTAGTCCTTCTAAGCCAATTCCCTCGCCCTTCCGGGCCTCTACCTCCAGCTAATTATGGTAAGCCATCATATCTTACAGATGTCGAGAAGATATTGAACCAAGCCAGAACTGCATCAGAGCTAGAAAACTATGGAATCCAACTCCAGCCTAAGTATAACACCACAAACTTAGCAGAAATTGAATTCAAGAAAGGAGTGCTCTACATTCCTCGGCTGGAGATTGATGCAAACTTTCCATCCATGGCATGGAATTTCTTGATCTTTGAAATATACCGTGAAAGTGGTAAGTTCTTATCTTATGTTATGCTAATGGATATACTAATCAGGTCAGAGAAGGATGTTGAGGTGCTAATTCGCGCTGGAATTTTAAAAGTTTGGTTCAATGATCTGCAATTGGTGGTCTCTCTCTTTGATAAACTCTCGACAAATCTCGACCCTTCGGGCTTCCACTTTACGGATCTACTTCAAGATTTGAACACATACTGTGACTCTCCTCATCGCCGTGTACGTGCAGAATTTATGAGAAGGTATCATGGTGACAGATGGGATATGCTAAACTGTATTCTTCTCTTTATCCTCACCGTTACACAAACTTTGTTCTCTGTCCTCTGTTATAACCCAAAAAAAACTCGTAGCAAGTCTCATTAACAGACATTGGCCTTGTAACAGTGATAAACAAATGTATTTAGTAGTGTGAAAAATAAGACCAGCAGCCCACTATATACACCATAGGTTGATACTTACCAATAAGTGGCTGTTGATGATGGGATTTGTAATAATGCTTATTAAGTGTGTCGGTGTAAAAATTGTGTGATAATGTTGTGTATTTGGATATTGGTGTGAAATTGTGTAGTTGTTAAACTGCATCAGGCAATAAACTCATGTTTGTTTAAGCAGATTCTTGTTATATCTCTCTAGGTTAATCCTCCTAAGAAAAACTGTTTCATCAGGACTAACATCGTGAGAAATAAAATGGGTCCTACATATATATGGGACTAAACCAATATGAGAACACTGATGTTAATCCGAACCAATAGAAAACAACCTTCCTTGTAAAGGCGATATTCTCCGTATTTTAGAAGTTTACAAAACTAGTCAAAATCATCCTTTTTGTCATGCCATTTCTTCTTGTTTTTGAAAACACAACAAATTTCTTTAAAGTGAAATCAGAACAGGGTACAAGTGAATTATCCTATACCAGTAGGAACAAAATCTAAAGCGAAAAACTCAATCAATAACTAACTCATCCCTTTGTTTTTGCTTAGTCACCCAATCTGCTGCAGAATTAGCTGACCTTTTAGTATACTGAAATCGAATATGATTGATTTCAATTGCAATCAACAAGATATCATCAACAATAGGCTTAATTTTTCATTGGAATCCATTGTTAGATGAGGTGATGGCATTAAGGACAGCAAGTACATCATTCTCAATGATGATGAAATCAAGGCCCATACTTTTCGCAAAAAGACAGACTTGTTTAACAGCAAGAGCTCCTGCGACCAAAGCCGAGATATAACTGACATTATATGCTGAGCCAAAAACAAAGCGTCCAGAGGAGTCTCGACAAACAAAGGCAATAGCAGCTTTAGATGAAGATACAAAAGATGTATCAACATTAAACTTGAGCCAACTTGGTGGTGGCGGGGACCAGCTAGACTAATAGTGAGTAAAGTTAGAAATTGACTGGTTAGATGTGTATGTAACATTGGCCTGGTTGAAATCCATCAATGAACAGTAGGCGTTTGACAAAGCCAGTGAAGTGTTAATATCCACCCCTTCCATAACAAAGGAACATCGAGCTTTCCAGAAGTGTCATGCAATGTAAGCAATTTGTGCTTCACCCTCCCCGTGATTGAGTCTTGCTGAAGCAAAACGGGAACCCATAATGGTAAACCAGGCATCAAAACGCGTGATTGAAGATGGATTAACACAGATCTGGAGTGTGCTACCCTGCCACATACGATGAGTCCATTTGCAGCATAAAAGCATATGTTCAACAAATTCTGGGGCTTCATGGAAAATTTGACAAAGAGGAGACGAGGAACATTTTTTATTGTACAAATTTTCTTTAGTTGGAAGTGCATTTGAACAAGCTTTCCACAAGAAAACCTTCACTTTTGGAGCAACCTTAAGAGACCAAATAGAATTCCAAAGC
The DNA here is from genome assembly GCA_037974665.1 of Ehretia macrophylla. Lineage (NCBI taxonomy): Eukaryota > Viridiplantae > Streptophyta > Magnoliopsida > Boraginales > Ehretiaceae > Ehretia > Ehretia macrophylla. Next base: position 14,135,113 of record CM075768.1, read on the forward strand.
GATGCAGGTATGAAGTAAGATGAAGATGTCGAGTTGCTATAGGTGAATCCTCTAGTTTTTGCAACGTGGTAGCCTGACTTAACAGAGAAAACACCATCCGCTCCGCTGTATGAGGCCAGATAAATGAATCTTCAGTATTGTGATGAGGAATGTAGATAGACGAGATTTGGTCTGCAATGTGTGATCGAAAAATCTGCAGCAAAGTGTTTCGATTCCAGGAGCTACCTTCATCGTTCATGAGCTCAAACACCAGCTCGCAATCAGCATGAATTGGACGAGAAAGAACATTACCCATCGATGCTTCCAAATATTAATACTACGACCATTACCCACAATCCATCGTCCTTCTCTCTGTAAGAACTCTTTCCCAGACACAATACTTTGCCAACACCACGACGATCTTCTGCCCTTGCTTCCAAAAAGGACATAGAATTGAAGTAAATACCTTTGAGGACTTTGGCTACCAGAGAATCCGGATGTTTGTAAATTATCCAAGCTTGCTTAGCCAAAAGAGTTGTATTGAAATGCTGAACATCTTTGAAACCCAATCCTCCAAACTTTTTTGCTTTTGTTAGGTAGTCCCAAGTCTTCCAATGTATACCTTTATCATTGACTTTGCGCCACGAAAATTTAGCAATTTGCGCACATATTTGTTTACAAATTGCTTTCGGATAAATAAAGATAGACGTGGAATAAGTTGGAATCGCCTGAATAACAGATTTGATGAGGATTTCCTTTCGACTGTCAGAAAGAAGACAACTCTTCCAGCTTTCAAATTTATCAGAGATTCTTTCCTTCACCTACTTAAGGGCCTGTGTTTTTTAGCTTCCCCAATCCGTAGGTAAACCCAGGTATTTTCCTAGGTTATTCGCATGTTTGATATTGAGGATTGGGGAAAGTTGATCCTTAATATCTCTAGGTGTTTGCCTGCTAAAAACCATGGCCGACTTTGCAAAGTTAATACTTTGTCCAGAAACAAAGCAGTACAAATAAATGATCTCTTGGAATGCCACAAAGTCTGAGTGAGAAGCTTCAAGGAAAAACAGAGAATCATCAGCGAACAATAAGTGGGTGATGAGGGGGGGCAGGATCTAGAAAGCTTAATGCCACGAATGAGATCTCTTTGTTGAAAAGAGAAAATAATATCTGAAAGTGCTTGAGTGTGACAATAGCAAATAGAAAAGGTGATAGAGGATCACCTTGCCGAAGACCGCTTTGCGGAACTAATGGTTCGGAAGGGGTTCCATTAATAAGTACTGAGTATGTAACCGTAGTAACACACTTCACGATCCAGTTTACCCACACGGGGTGAAAATTAAGTTTGAGGATAAGGCGTTCCAGGAAGTACTATTCAACTTTATCATATGCTTTTTGCATGTCGATTTTTATTGCTGCAAAGAATTTCTTTGGGCTTTTCCTTTTTTTCTTGAGTGCGTGCGCTACTTCTTGAGCAATAATGATATTATCTTGAATTGCATGGTTAGGGACAAACACATTTTGAAAGGGGCCAATGATTGAGTCAAGGTGAGGTTAAAGCCTTTGAACCAAGACTTTAGACACTATTTTGTAAATAAAATTTATACAGCTTATGGGTCTAAAGTCCCCAACTGTTTCAGGATATTTGAATTTTGGAATTAAAATAATATTCGTTAGATTAATACATTCAAGAGTACAATTGCCTTGCAAAAAATTAGAGATAACCATGAAAATATCATCTTCCAATAAGTGCCAATATCTGAAAAAGAAAAAGCCAGGAAAACTATCTAGACCCAGGGCTTTATGACAACCAAGGCTCTTAGCCGCATTCTTGATCTCTTCTCGAGTGACAGGTCTGATCAAAGCAGAGTTAATTTGCTCAGTCACACTAGGCCGGATAAGATCCAGAACTTCATTGCAATTACGATTGCCATTACTTGCATACAAGTTGCGAAAGTAACTGGTAATCCATTGAGAAATAGCATTCGGATCTTTAGTGCACTGACCCTCGGCATTTCTGATTCTAAGAATTCTGTTGATGGCTCTTCTTTGCTTTGTGGAGGCATGAAAAAATTTCATATTGCAGTCCCCTGCCTTAATCTAGTTAACACGAGCCTTATCCGCCCAGAATTTCTCCTCTACAGTCCAAAGCTCTTCAAGGTCAGAGACTACCGCCTTGTAATCATCACGGTTGAAATGGGTAGAAGAATGGTTGATCATTTCTTCCAACTTAGATTTGAGAGATGTGAGCAATAAAAGTTTGGTGCAAGTCAAAAGAAGACAAACAGCAATGGGAAATGAAGAAAAATCTTTGGTTGCAAAGTTAGGCATACACAATTTTGGGTTGATTTCACACTACATGTGTGAAGACTTTTGGTGAAAGATGAGCCTATAAATAGAGGCTTAAACTTCACCATTTAGCATCACCAAAATATTCCAAATTAGAGAGAAAACATAAGCTTTCTCTTGAGTATTTTTCTTCCTCTTTTGTTGTTCTATATTTGTGAGTGAGAGTTAGTTTCTCCTATTATTTGAGAGAGTGATATTGTTCTCTCCTTATATTAGAGAAAATGTTATTGTAAAATACTCCACATCATAGTGAAATCCTCCATTACTTGCCCGTGATTTTTCCCTCGATTTGTTTGAGGGTTTTCCACGTAAATCTTGTGTCTCTACTTTCTCTGTTCTCATTCATATTTTAGATGCGTGATACTGCTTGTCCCCGACCATTCCGCTGCGCCGATACCCAACAGTGGTATCAGAGCCACTGGTTACGGGTCACTGGTATATATACGGGGTTACTGTTCACAGTTACTATTTACACATATGGTATAGTACTATTCACCTATACGGTATCAATACTATTCCCGTATACGGTTTTGGTACTATTCACGTACACGATACTATTCACATAAATAGTACTATTCACAGTGAAATAGTGGGAGCCGGTTCAACTTACGAAGCAGATCGTTGTTAATACTATGGCGGCAAAATTTGAAATCGAGAAGTTCAACGGGAGAAATTTTTTCCTATGGAAATTGAAGATGAAGGCAATCTTGAGAAAGGAGAATTGCTTGGCAGCAATTGGAGACAGACCAGCAGAGGTGACGGACGACAAGTGGAAAGAGATGGATGACAACGCTATGGCTAATCTGCACCTGGCATTGGCAGATTCCGTATTGTCAAGCGTTGAGGAAAAGAAGTCAGCAAAAGAAATTTGGAATGCGCTGACCAAACTATATGAGGTCAAGTCACTTCACAATAAGATTTTCTTGAAGAGAAGACTCTACACCCTTCGGATAAGTGAGTCCACATCGGTGACAGATCACATCAATACCTTAAATACGCTATTCTCTCAATTGACTGCAATTGGACATAAAATAGCGGAGCTTGAACATACAGAAATTCTACTTCAAAGTATACCTGATTCGTATGATCAACTCATCATTAGTTACACTAACAATGTTCTTTCAGATTCTGTTATTTTTGATGATGTTGCAGCCGCTGTTCTGGAAGAGGAATCTAGGCGCAAAAGTAAGGAAGACAGAATCGAAAGTTCACAACAAGCAGAGGCATTATCAATTGTGAGAGATAGATCAATGGAACGTGGCTCTAGTAGGAGCAACAACCAAGTTAGATCAAAATCAAGGAGTAGAAAGAATATCAAATGCTACAACTGTGGCAAGAAAGGGCACTTCAAGAAGGATTGTTGGAGCAACAAAAAGAATCCCGAGGTGTCAAATTCTCAGGGATGTGTGGTGAGTGCACCAGATGATGGAGATATTTTATATAGCGAGGCAGCAACTGTATCAAAAGGCAGAAAGGAGCTCACTGATGCTTGGATAATGGATTTGGGAGCAACATGGCATATGACCTCTCGTAGAGAATGGTTCCACAACTATGAACCTGTCTCTGGAGGATCTGTGTACATGGGTAATGTTCATGCCTTGGAGATTGCTGGTATCGGTACCATCAAAATTAAAATGTATGATGGTACCATTCACACCATTCAAGGGATAAAACACGTGAAGGGCTTGAAGAAGAACCTATTGTCCATTGGACAATTGGATGACCTTGGCTGTAAGACCCATATCGAGGATGGGATCATGAAAGTCGTCAAAGGAGCGCTTGTGGTGATCAAGGCAGAAAAGATCGAGGTAAATTTATACATGTTTTTGGGAGATACGTTGCAGGAGGCAGATGTATCAGTTGCATTAGCCGGTCAAGAAGAATCAACTATAATGTGGCATCGCAGATTGGGCCACATGACAGAACGAGGCTTGAAGATTCTCGCTGAACGTAATCTCCTACCCGGGCTCAAGACGGTAAACTTACCTTTCTGTGAGCACTGTGTTACCAGTAAGCAGCATAGATTGAAATTTGGGAGATCTACTGCCAGAAGCAAACACATTTTAGACTTGATCCATTCAGATGTTTGGGAATCACCGGTTTTGTCCCTAGGAGGAGCCAAATACTTTGTATCATTTATTGATGATTACTCCAGGAGACTGTGGGTGTATCCAATCAAGAACAAGTCAGATGTGTTTCCAATATTCAAAACATTCAAAGCGCTGGTAGAACTTGAATCCGGGAAAATGATCAAGTGTTTAAGGACGGACAACGGAGGAGAATACACTGACGGGAGCTTCTTGGCATTTTGCAAGCAATAGGGTATTCAGAGGCAATTTACTGTTTCACATACACCTCAGCAAAATGGTGTAGCAGAGCGGATGAACAGAACTCTTCTAGAAAGAATGAGAGCTATGTTGGAAACTGCAGGTCTAGCTAAATCATTTTGTGCAGAAGCAGCTAGAACTGCCTGTTACGTGATAAACCGGTCACCGTCAACTGCAATTGGGTTGAAGACACCAATGGAAATGTGGACCGGAAAATCCGCAGATTATTCTACCTTGCACATATTTGGGTGTCCGGCATATGTGATGTATGGTTCCCAAGAAAGAACAAAGCTGGATCCAAAATCCAGGAAATGTGTATTCTTGGGAAATGCTGATGGTGTTAAGGGGTATCGCTTGTGGGATTCCACTGCCCACAAGGTTGTCATCAGCAGAGATGTGATATTTGTAGAAGATAAACTGCAAAGTGAAGACGACAGCAACACTTCAAATGAGACTACTACAATACAAATTGAAGATAAGTCAAAACAAGGAGATGCTTCTTTTGAAGCTGCACCGGAGCATGAGGAACAAGAACCAAATGATGCTGAGGTTACAAAAGTCCGACGTTCATTGCATCAGACAACAAGACCATTTTGGCATTCATATTTTGTCATGGAGACCAATATTGCATACTATCTTCTAACGGAGGATGGAGAGCTATCTACCTTTCACGAGGCTATAAAAAGCCCCGATGTTGCCCTGTGGATGACAGCAATGCAGGAAGAAATTGAAGCTCTACATAGAAACAAGACGTGGGAACTTGTTCCACTACCACCTGGACGGAAAGACATTGGTAACAAATGGGTCTACAAGATCAAGCGAGATGGTAATGACCAAGTGGAGCGATATCGTGCAAGACTGGTTGTGAAAGGATATGCTCAGAAAGAAGGAATTGACTTCAACGAGATATTTTCTCCTGTGGTAAGACTTACAACTATCAGAGTAGTCTTGCCCATGTGTGCTGTGTTAGACTTACATCTAGAACAATTAGATGTAAAGACGGCATTTCTTCATGGTGAGCTTGAAGAAGAGATTTACATGCTTCAACCAGAAGGTTTTGTTGAGAAAGAAAAAGAAAACTTGGTTTGCAGGTTGACCAAATCTCTGTACGGTTTAAAGCAGGCGCCAAGGTGTTGGTACAAGAGATGTGATGCCTTTGTGATTAGCCTTGGGTACAACAGACTCAATTCAGACCATTGTACGTACTACAAGAGGTTTGGCGATAATGATTTTATCATTCTGCTATTGCACGTGGACGACATGCTGGTAGCAGGTCCCAGTAAAGATTGGGTCTAAGAACTGAAGGCACAGTTAGCTGGGGAGTTTGATATGAAGGATTTGGGACCAGCAAACAAGATTTTAGGGATACAAATTCACTGAGATAGAGAAGGCAAGAAGGTATGGATTTCCCAAAAGAATTACTTGAAGAAAATCTTGCAGCGCTTCAATATGCAAGATTGTAAGGAAATCTCGACCCCGCTTCCTGTCAATTACAAATTATCCTCAAGTATGTGCCCTAGCACTCAAGCGAATAGGATAGAAATGACTCAAGTACCGTATGCATCAGTAGTGGGAAGTCTCGTGTTCGCTATGATATGTACGAGACCAAATATTGCTCAAGCAGTTAGTGCGGTCAGTCGGTTCATGGCGAATCCTGGTAGAGAGCATTGGAATCTTGTTAAGAGGATCCCAAGATACATCAAAGGGACATCGGATGTTGCATTATGTTTTGAATGATCAGAATTTACTGTCAAGGGTTTTGTTGATTCTGATTTTGCAGGTGATACCGATAAACGGAAGTCCACTACAGGCTATGTGTTTATAGTTGCAGGGGCGTGGTAAGCTGGATATCTAAATTACAGACTGTTGTGGCCCTATCTAAAACAGAGGCTGAATACATGGCAGCTACACAAGCCTATAAAGAAGCAATCTGGATTAAACGGTTAATGGAGGAGCTCGGGCACAAACAAGATAAAATTCCCTTGTTTTGAGACAGTCAGAGTGCCTTGCACATTGCAAGGAATCCAGCATTTCATTCCAGGATGAAACATATAGGTGTTCAATATCACGTTGTAGGAGAAGTAGTGGAGGAAGGGAGTGTGGATTTGCAGAAGATTCACACCAACGAGAACCTAGCAGATGTCATGACAAAGCCAATCAACGTTGACAAGTTTGTTTGGAGTAGATCCTCCTTTGGCCTAGCAAAGACGTAAGCAATATGGAATTGACAAGTATGGAGAGATTTGAAGTGTCACCAAAATTTTAAGGGGGAGAATGTGAGCAATAAAAGTTTGGTGCAAGTCAAAAGAAGACAAAAAGCACTGGAAAATGAAGAAAAATCTTTGGTTGCAAAGTTAGGCACACACAATTTTGGGTTGATTTCACACTACATGTGGGAAGACTTTTTGTGCAAGATGAGCCTATAAATAGAGGCTCAAACTTCACCATTTAGCATCACCAAAACATTCCAAATTAGAGAGAAAACATAAGCTTTCTCTTGAGTATTTTTCTTCCTCTTTTGTTGTTCTATATTTGTGAGTGAGAGTTAGTTTCTCCTATTATTTGAGAGAGTGATATTGTTCTCTCCTTATATTAGCAAAAATATTATTGTAAAATACTCCACATCATAGTGAAATTCTCCATTACTTGCCCGTGGTTTTTCCCTCGATTTGTTTGAGGGTTTTCCACGTAAATCTTGTGTCTCTACTTTCTCTGTTCTCATTCATATTTTAGATGCGTGATACTGCTTGTCCCCGACCATTCCGCTGCGCTGATACCCAACAAGAGAAGCAATCTTTTCTTTGTCTCTTTTGAAATGAATTGAACTCCACTTAATCAGCTTCCTTTTGCACCGAAACAGCTTTTTCTTGATGACTTTCACATTGTTACCTTCAAAATTATAATTCTAACAAGATTCAACAATTTCATTGCATTTGGCAAAATCAGCCCAGTGAGTCATGAAATGGAATCTCTTCTTGGCTTTGAACTTATGTGTAACATTTAAAGACAAAATGATTGGGCTATGATCCGACCCTACAGGAGGTGGAACTGCTGCCCAAGCTTCAGGATAAAAGTGGAACCAAGCCAGATTAGAAAAAATCCAATCGATCCTTTGTTGAATGTGGTGCAGACCTTCTCTCATATTGGACCATTCAAAAGAGCATCCTTTGGTCGCAACCTCGATCAAACCAGCATCATTAATGAAATCTCTGAATTCTTGAATATCCTTAAAACATTTATCTTTACCACCAGCTTTGTCAGATTGTGATTGAATCATATTAAAATCCCCCAGAATGACATGAGGATCATCAGAATTAGCAAAAAGATCTTTGAAACAATTCAAAAAGTTCTTTCTTTGTTTCCTGTCAGGGTAACAGTAGACAAAGGTGAAGTAAAATTTGTTACCTTTCGAATCAGTAACCATGGCACGGATGAAGAACTTCTCAAAATCCACCACTTGAATGTCAATATTATCCCTGCAAAGCAAGGCTAAACCGCCTGAAATCCCAGAGGGTTCAACAGAAGTCAACAACCTGTACCTTATTTTCCTACAAATATTAACAAGTTTATTATGTTTCATTTTTGTTTCAGATAATCCAATCACATTGGGCTCACAATGAGAGATCAAATCTCTCAGGGATTTAACTGTCAAAGTTGGCCCAAGGCCTTGACAGTTCCATCCCATAAGATACATGGCGATTTGAGGTTATGTTGAAGGGCAAAACCCAAAACCTCAAACAATGGATCAGTGATTGAAACTGTAACAACCGGAACTGCACTCTTGGATGATATTTTTGTTTTTCTTTTGTCTTCTTCTTGATTGTTTGCATAACTGAATGCTTCAAATGATTTGGAAAAAGGGATTTCCACAAAAGACTTATCCGATTGAGTCATCAAAGGAGACCCACTATCATAAGCTTTCCTCTTTTTTTCCTTGTTTGTTTTTGGGTTGGAGCTGCCTTTTCTTTTAAGACTAACTTTACTCAAGTATTAGGCTTGGTGATCTGAGGGAGAGTGGTGTATGGTATGGGCTTTGGTTGCAATAGGCTTAATAGGTAGAGGAGAGATTTTAGAGGATGAGGCCTGTTTATGAGTAGAGGAGTTTAAGGTATCAGAATGGGTACCAGGTTGATTTGGGCTTGCATTTCGGCTCTGATTAGATTTTGGGCTTGTTTTAGACTAGAAGGATTTGAAAAAGTTTGAATTTATGATGGGGTTTGGTTTGATGGGTTGACAGATTCATCTTGTCACTGATGTAAAGTTAGAAAATTTGCCAAGCGTTTGGCTCGATGAAGCCTTGTTTGAGAGAGAGTGGTTAGGGCCATGTGTGTCCTTTATCTGACACTGGGCAGTTGAATTAGGTGACGCCTCAGACTCTTTGGGAAGATAACTCAAAGAACTTCTGTCATGATTCACACGACGGCGCGTGGGATTAACTTCCTTCTTAGTTTTTGAATCTTCATCACCGATATGGTTATTAGTCGCAATCCGAAGATTTTTCCTTCCTGGAGGAGCACTCAACCAAGGCCCCATTGAATTTGTTCTTTCAATTAAAATTTAAGCGAATCTCATATTTTTAAGGGAGAAAGTACGTTTGTGTTCCTCTTTTCGTATAGATGAACATACTATATTTACATGTTAAAAACAATGGAGTAATGAATAAGAAATTTAATGATAAAGTTGAAGAAGGAACTTCAAGAAATAAAGAGATCGGGAAATGGGTTTGTTACACATGGAAAAATAAAGTGAAATGTCTCACTTTATATAATCCAAATTTGACACTTGAAACCCGGCACGAAGGGGCAACCATGTGTGTAGAGGACAAAGAAATTATCCATAATTAGGCTTAGTCCAAATCCACCACACATGTCGCGTTTTGCCTTTCTCGACTCAGCTCAATTTTCTTATAAACGTTTTCTAGAAAAACTTTGCCTTGTTTGGATTCAAGAGAGAAAGTATAATAAAGGAAAGGAAGGAATGGAATTTGTCACGCCCGGAGCCCAACCAGACCCACAGGCGAGACTGGTGTTGTAAGTATAAGAAAATAACTACTTGGGTCCTCTTTTATACTCGCCTAAAATGATTAACCCAAGTTATTTCTTATACCTACCACACCCTCTTATAAACCACTCACAAACACTATATTCCACCAATGTGGAATATTACACACACCCTTTGCTAAGGGCCTAACATCCTCGTTAGAGGCACACACACCCAAGACTAACCAGGCGGTGAAGGATTCTAGAAGTAGCTCCTATGGGTTCAAGAGGTGGCTCCTACCGTCTCTTTGGTGTAGCATTTTGTCATGCATATCACTTAGTTTCCGCACTAGTTAGTGACCTGCTCTGATACCATTCTGTCACGCCTCAAGTCCAAAACCCCAAACCCACAAGCAAGACTAGTATTGTAGGTATAAGAAATAACTACTTGGGCCCTCTTTTTTACTGGCCCAAAATAGTTAACCCAAGTTATTACTTATACCCACAACACCCACTTATAAACTACTAACATACATTATTTCCCACCGATGTAGGATATTACACACCCCCCCATTAAGGACTTGACATTCTTGTCAAGGGCACACATACCCAGGACCTACCATGCGATGCAGGATTCTAGAAGTGACTCTTACGGGTTCAAGAGGTGGCTCTTACCGTCTCCTTGGTATAGTATTTTATCCTGCATAACACTTAGTTCCCGCACTGGCTAATGACCTACACTGATACCACTTTGTCACGGTCCAAAAATTTGTATAATATGATCATGAGAACGTGATTGTCACGCACCTAAGAAAAACCTACCTTCCTAATCCCGCAAGGCAACTAAGTAGTATAAACTAAAACTATAACCAAATACAACAAGCTCAGAACATCTAAACCGTAACAATATAATATGTGTGGAAAGTTTCAAAGTCAAATTTAATTAAGTCTCCAAAAGATCATAACATTCATACTGAAACCCAATTGGACTACAATAAAATTCATAATAACTCAGAGGAATGACAAAAAGTCCAAAAGTGTAAATAGACACGTAAACCGAAATTTTGATATCTTCAAGGTGATCATCTACCCCAATCCCGAGTACAATGAGCTTATTTCTTAAGATCTGCAAAAACATATTTTGAAAATAGAAATACAAAAATGAGATATGAATCTCACTAAGTAGGAGAGCCCTCAAAAAACAATAATATGGAACTGAACTCTACGAAAACACACAATATTCAATTTGATAAAGAATAAGATATAATTTATCGAAAAAACTTAATTTTCAAAAGACTAGCAAAATGCCATAGTCACATATACGATAACAAATATTAGTGATGTGAGTAACGAAATTAATTAAAAAGAAGTGCCATAACAAAAACAAAACCCAATAGTACCAAGTGGATCCAACAATATAGTTGTCGAGGCTACATACTGGTAGTACAGTCCCAAAAAGTGGTTTGTTGTCGCATATATCACCAAAAGCAAGCGAGTGTTTCTTACGAAATGATAGTGCACTACCCCCACAATATGTTGGTGTACAATCCCCACCAACAAAGGCACAAAAGCACGGCCTCAAAATAAATGGCACAAGGGTTTAAATTCATTATGATGCATGATGATTCATATCCGTGTAAAAGAAAAATCATTCATAAGCTTTATGGTACAGATTAAATACGCTAAAATTTTTAGGTCCCAAGTTTCACTTTAAACTCCTAAGCTTTTAAATCTATATAATATCCTTAAGAACCTTAGAAAAGCATTTTAAGAATGAAAATAACTCAAGAATATAATTAAATTTAAAAACCATGCAAAGACAAAAGTGTAGATAGAAAGAATACTTTAAAGAATTTGTAATATTTCAAAGTCACTGACTGTCAAATTATGAAAGAATTTTTTTTTTTAAATTCTTTTAGTGACCTAATGGTCACTCATTGTTGTCAATATCACTGTATGAAGACTGACGTCACTGTTCATACAATGACATGGTAAGATATTCTTTTTTTCTATTTTTTTGAAATATTATAATACTTTTACTTATTGTAATTTATTTTGCAAATATATACTATCTACTAATATGAAAATAAATATATAAGTATCAAAATTTAAGAATCCAAAGTGTAAGAATTAAACTAGAGAATTAACATGCAGGTATAAACCAAAAAATACATAACTTAATAAGCAAATTTATAATATCATGATGCAAAATCTATGAATTAATAGAAAATCATAAGGCATCTCGTCAAGTTCGAACAAAAGTCAATAAACTTAACCATTTCAATGGATGCAAAATAGATTGGTAATTCAATATCTACCCAAGAGATATAAAAACCTATTTCATAAAGATCAAAGAATGTATTATTATGAAGGAGGGTCTGTCTACTTACCTCTTTCTATTGCATGTTATAAAGTCTAGAAATCCATGAATCCTCCAAACCAATCGCAATTCTAGATGCGTGGATACACTACAACAACGGTGCTAGGGAAATGCACTAAGGCGCAAGGCCAGATCACTATAAAGTTTCTTTTTCTGTATCTAAGGAGGCAATAAGAGATGGAGAGTATTTATGTGATAAATCTAGGGTTAGGAATTAAGTAATAAGGTTGGGTCTTTAGTTAAGCATTTTCAAAAAATAATAATAATAAAATCCAAGTCCAGCTAGGATTTTAGTCTCCAAATAAAATCAGCCTAGTTATATCCTTATAATTTAATTATATTTGGGTTAGTCTAATTACAAAAATTATGGGTCGTTACAGTTTTCCCCCCTTAAAAAAGTTTGGCCTGCAAGCGAGGCTAGTGTTGTAGGCATAAGAATAACTACTTGAACCCTCTTTTCTACTAACCTAAAATGGTTAACCTAAGTTATTTCTTATACCCACCACACCCCCTTATAAACCACTCACAAACACTATATTCTACCGATGTGGGATATTGCATAATCATAAAGGAAAAGAGAGGATAGGATTAAAATCTTGTTTGGAGTGGATAATTTTTTAAAGGAGAATATCATAAAAGACTATGAGTATTTTTTGTTTGGATTAGAAAGGAAATGAAGGAGATGATAAATTTTATATAAAAATTGACTATTATGCCCTTATTTAATATAGTTGTTGATATTAAAAGATAAGAGTATTATAGTCATTACACAAAACAAGACAATCATTTTTCCTCATTTTATCCCATGGAAGGATTAAATTTAAGGGTATGGGAGGGATTAAACCACTCCTTCTTATACCTTTATTTTAATATTCCTCCCAAGCCAAACAAAGGGAGGGATTAAAGACTTCATCCCCAACCATTCCTTTCCCCCCCAATCCAAACACACTATAAAAAAATTTCAATGAATTCCGAAGCTCTAGTCTTCATGTATACATCCACTTGAATAGAGTACAGACTTCGTGCGTAAGAGAGTTCAAGCATTATAAGTTTTTAGTTTTTTGCAATTTAAAGCGATGCTATTGTCAAAAGAAGATTGTTATAAGGGCTGGAGTCTTCATGTATACAACAAAACAATTTACAAAAACTTGGATATTGGAAGAGTTAAAACATCATATGTTTGTAGTTTCTTACAATTTGGAGTGCTCCTATTATCGAAAGAATATCATTGTATGGGTTCTAGTCTACAAGTATTGATGTTTATAGCAACACAATTTCACAAACACTTGCATATAGTAGATACCATAGTTTTCAAAATCGTACGATTCGCGATACGAATCGTACGATTCCATTCGATTCGCACAAAAATCGATTCGAATCAGTTAGTGAATTGCTAATTTGGGTGAATTGGTTACCGAATCGTAGTGAATCGTTCTCGATTCGGGTCAAACCAAAAAAAGCCCAAAAAATCTAAAACAAATAAATAAAAGCCCACTTCAATTTTTGCAAGAAATATGCAATTAGCCCATTATTAAAAACATGAACAAATAAAATAAAATAAAAATATTTATGATTTAACATCAGTTTTCAACTATAATTACAAGATCAAAAATTCAAATTGGCTTTCACTTGTTTTTTGTTGTTTATTTTTGCTAATGAAAAAAATAATATATCAATTATCATCTAGAATTCTAGTTTTAAATTTGTGACCGAATCGGTATGATTCACGATTTGATACGATTCACAATTCAAAAAAATGGTATTTCGATTCATGATACGATTCACGATTTGACAACTATGGTAGATACTTCGTGCATAGAGAGACTTCATGCTTTATAGTTTTGCAGTTTCTTGCAATTTAGAGTGTTCCCATTATGAGAAGAACATTGTTATAAACTGGGAGTTGGCTTGCACCAAAAGTCATAAGCACTGTTGTAGGGTGATAAAAGTCCTAAGAAAATTGAGTCTGAGGCTGCATTCTAGTTTTATTTATGTTATTTCTATCAATTTAGTAAGACTTTTATTTTGTTTATGCAGTCTATTATGCTAAGAGTATAGTTTATATTATGTTTATGCAATTTAATTATTTGATTTAATGAAATTATAATTCTGATATACTTTTTGCACACAAGCTATGTGAGACCCAACCGTGAATTTTATGTGTATTTACTTGATTTATTTATTATTGGTAGATAATATGTGAATTTAGATTGCATGTTTTTAGGATTTAAGTGACATTTCATTTAATTTAGTAAACTAGGACATACATGTCATTAGTATAATTGAGCATTCATTAGTAGTCTTTCACCATTGGAGATATTTTTACAAGAGCTTCTAGAAGGTTATTGACTAAAATAAGAAAACAAAACAAGAAAAGAAAGAGAGAGAGAGAGAGATGGAAGATCAGCCAAAGGAAGAAAAAAAATGAGAGAGAGAGAGAGAGAGAGAGAGAGAAAACAAAGAGAGAGAGTGAAAAACAATGAAGAAGAATAGAGAAAAATATTGCCGCACAGTTTTGATCAAGCTCACGATCGAAAGGTCATTTGTGGTCCGATTGAGTTGAAATTTTGTGTGAACATTCACAACTTATGGATCTTGAATTTGTTTGGTCATAATTTGATTTGGAGCTCTCTACAACCCTTTTTTCTAACGTGAATAGTTACGACGTTTTTGGTAAATTGGGGAAGAAGAAGAGAAATTGCTTAAAGTCTTGCCATATTCTTGTTATTTTCTTGCATTCCTCATCATCTAGGGGGGGGGGGGGGGGGGGGGGGGGGGGAGGGATTTTAAATGTTTTCAAAGTTTTTAAAGTTTTAAAGCTTGATTTGGTTATGGAATCATATACTTGTGCTACTTTTGTTAAATGAGCATTGAACTTCATATGTTGATAAAAGTGAGTTGTATGTTGAATTTATGGCTACATATATGGTTAATCTTTGTTCTTAGCTTGAGTATGAAGTCTATGCTATATATATATGAGTTGGGTTCATGATTTTGTGGCTTAGAAGCAAGATTGATGGGAGTTTTTGTATGTTTATGTGGCTGTCCGAAAATTCCAGCAAAGACTTCATGCTTTAAATGTTGAAATTTTGACTAAATGCAAGGTTATTCTTTGTTCTAAACTTGATTATAAAGTGTATACTATATGTATATAAGTGTATATATGATTTCATGCCTTGAGAAGCATAAATGATAGAATTTTGGTGTAAAAGTGGTAGCTACCTAGATTTTCCAGCTTTGGCGCCAATCTTGTGTCTTGCTTGCTAGCCTTGCTCTATGCTTGATTATGTTGTGCTAGTGCACTTGTATTGCATTATAAGTTGGATAATATGTTGGCTAGAAGCTAATGCACTTGTATTGCATTATAATTTGGTTAAGTGTTGATTATATGCTAGTTGCTAAATGTTGTTGAGGTTATGTACTATTGAGTTCTGTTGAAGTTAATCCATGGAAGTGCTTAGGTGCAAAGCTACTTGCTAATGGAAGTAGTTAAGTGTTCAAATGTGTTTATATTGCATTATAAGTTGGTTAATTGTTGATTATATGCTAGTTGTTAGTTGATGAAAGTTATGTGTTATTGAATGCTATTGAGGTTAAATTATGGAAATGCTCACGAGTAATACTAAGTACTATTGGAAAATGGAATCGAAATGTGCATATTCCTCTATGTCAAGATATGGATTGATTTCATGTACATACAAGTGTACATATAGTGTTTATGCGTGTCCATGTCTATGTTAATAGGATTTGTACTATTATCAACATGGACTTTATTATTTCAAGTCAATTTATTGAGTTTGATGGTGATAAGGACGAAAAAGTGGGCCAACAAGATTTGGACACATGTGTGGTTGCCCAACATGATCTCATCTAGGTAAAGAAAATGGTCTCAAGAAAGAGCTATCACTTGGACAGATAGCTTGATGATATTAGTTGTTCGAATCGAGGTGAGAATAACCACTTAGACACACCACTACCGCTAGGTTAAGCATGGCCTTGCAAAAAATGACGGACATCTATTTAGCATTTAATGCACCCTATGCTTTTATCAGAAAAGCAATGTGTAGGATTAAAAGACCTATGCACCAGCCACCAAACTTGAATAATCCAAAAAAGTAACCTGGTGAATATAAATATCCTCTCACTAGCACTTGTAGAAGGTAACTCATCTTAATGCACACACTTCCTTACTCTATTAGATATTTTCTTACTTTTCGAGAATTAAATAATCTGATTTGAGTGCCAAAGCATATCCTACAAGATTAAGCCTATTTCCTTCTTGCAAGTCAACATATCTATCTGCCTCAACTCACTAATCCATCTAGCCCGGGCTTCACCTTAATAGGTTGACACCGTTTATAGAACGTTCTCTTTATCCTACTGAGTACACAATCGTCTGTACTAGAAACCACAATCCAGTAAGGGAATGTCTTTATCTCACCCCATCAGAATAATTTCCAATACTAGATGAGAAATATGCCAAAGTCCCAAGCCCAAGACAAGTGTCATTCCCGAGAACCACTTTAGCACCCTTTATGTTGCAACCAAAAGTAGAAGAACAAATGGCCATATTTGCTAATATACTGGATTGCATGCAAGAAGTAGCGACCGAATGTTGTCAAATATGAGGGAAGCCCTTCCTGGCACCTCTAGGTTATATACTTTCATCAATGATACCCCCCAATCCAGCCAGTAGGAGGATATCCCCCCGAGTAGGCAGGACGATGGCCAAGGTTCCTCTAACCTAGACATTTATAATGGACCTATTGCAATAAATAAGGTGTTGAGGTCCAAAAGATTATCCTATAGCTTTGGGGGACATAGTGAACACAATTTGGAGAACATGCCAGAGAGGTAGTGAACTAGAAAAACCCCAACTCTCAAGCAACAACCCTTCTTTGACAATATCATGTCTTAACCAATTCTTTTTGGTTTTGAGTTATTGCAGCTACCCACATATAATACGTTGGTAGACCTAAACGATTATATCTTGACCTTTTACCATATAATGATGTTTCAAAGGGTCCTAAATGTCAAGTGTAGAGCATTCCTGACCACATTAATCGAAGTAGCTCGAAGATGGTTCTCGTGTCTTCTTGAGAAGTCGATGTTTAACTTTAAGAAGTTGGTAGTGGCTTCCATCATTGCTTTTCCAACAACAAGAAACCCCTAAATCATGTATCTCTTTCCTTACTATCTGGCAGTAGAAAGAAAAATCCTTGAGAGAATACACGATGCATCACAATAAGTCTTCACTTGATATCCTTGACTTTCATCAATCAATGACTTAGTTCTACGTGCTATGTTGTATATTCTCCAACTTGTCGAAATAACCTATGAACTTGGATAATCTGATGGGGAGGACGACAAACCTATTGCGAACAAATAGAGGTATACGGCAAAGTCGCCAGATGTGCAGAAGTAGGAGGCCAAGGAAGATAACAAGTCTCGAGATGGCGGTAAAGGAAAAGTCGAGCAAAAGAGTTCTAATCCCTCACAGTGGTTTGAAAAATACACATCTTTAAACACTCCAAGGTCTCAGATCTTCTTGGAGATCGAAGACGAAAGAAATTTGAAGTGGCCTCCAAAGCCATTTTTTAACCCCAACAAGAGTAACCAAAAGAAGTATTATTGGTCTACAGAGATCATGACCATACTATTCGTCAACACAAATATGTCAAGGACGAGATTGAGATTCTTATCTAAAAAAGGAAATTGAACCACTACGTAGCCAAAGGTTAGAACAATGATCAAGACAAGCATAAAAAAAGTAGAGGCTCGAGGTGTTAAATGTCATTATTAGAGGCCTAGTGACTCGGGACGAAAGCCATTTGGGAAGAAATAAGTACTCTAAGGACTTACATTGTAGGCCCAAGCTAAGAGACTAAAGTTCAAAGGTGGGCTACTTTTTACCAAGGCAAGCTGGGAGGGGGTCAAGGTGCCAAAAGATGACTTGCTGATATCACTTGGTGAACTATTTGCTAAAATGGGTCTTGGTGGATACAGGTAACTTTACAACATTTTTATTATGTGATGCTTTCAAGAAGCTTGGCTTAAACCGAGGGAGAAATGAAATGAAAGCAAACGGAAAGGATGAAGAACGTACCTAGCTTTCCTACCTAAATGAATAAAGGAATTAAAGTGTACAAAGATTTGAAAAAGCTCCCAACCCAAATGAAGATTTGAATCAATGAAAAAGCTTGGCCCGCTGGAATATTCTAATGAGGAAATAAGAGTAATTTTTTTTTACAAAAGCCTTTATAAGGAAAAGAGAGAGAAAAAGGGCGCAAGAAGATCAAGATGCAGGAAATTCAAACACCAATCTCAGGATACCAATGTATTAGGGAAAATATACTTAAGAGAGGGGTGAATTTAGTATGATATCAAATAACTACCAATTTAAAATTTTACTAAAGGCAACAAATGATCCAATAAAGCTTACTTTAGCAATTTATCAAACACTTAGTATGCAATAGTATAGTAATGTGAGTTTGGCAATAAATCAAACACAAGAAAGGCACAATATGTAAAAGTAAAGAGAGATCGAACACAGCGACTTTTAGGTAGTTTTCTAATCTACATCCACCACCTAAGGTCTTCTCCTCTTTGAACTCTTGAATGTTCAATGATTTGTAAGTGATAGCTCAATAAATGTGATAGCAAAGTGTTTTGAATGATATTAAAGTTCTTAAACAATTGCGTATGAATGAAATAGGTAAGTAGTGCAAATAGGGTGTTTGGAAATATATAGAAAAACTTTCTACTGGCTAGCTAACGGCTAGTTTTTTCAAAAGTTGGTTGAAGAGCCGATTGAGTATCTCAACGGCTTAGCTCGTTCGACTTGGTCATGGTTGTTTCTGGAAAAACTAGTTGAGGGAAGTCGGTCAAGGACCTCGACCGATTTGTTTCATCCGACTTGTTCCTGAGTCTTCTATAAAGGCCAATTGAGGGAAGTCAGTCTAAGGCCTTGACCAGCTGGTTCTTCCAGCTTTGCCTTGAGTCGATTGTAAAGTCGATTGAGTAGACCGGTTGAATATCTCATCGACTTGCTTCACCTGGCTTGCTTCAACCGGCTTGTCCAGTGTGCAACCAAAACAAGTGAAAAGACAAGTTTGAGATCAATTTTAAGATAAAACCAAGTAAGGAAATACAAACCCATTTAAAAGCTTTTTTGACACTTACTTTAACATTTTTTAAATCAAGGATAAGTTCAAAATTATTTTAAAGTGCATTTTGAAAAAATGATTTAGAAGATCGTTTAACCATATTATTGATCTTTACTGGCTAATGCTAAGGCAAATGACATTATCAAGTCACTGCCCCTTATGTCGCCACGTTGTCTCCATCCTTATGACGACACTTTATCTTCATCTCTTCAAGTCTTGAACTTCAAATTGTTCATCTTTGCATTCTTCAAGCTTTGATGTCAAAGGATGAATCTTCATGAACTTGGTCCATTTATAGCTCGTCATGCTTTCACCATTGTTACTCTATATTTAACCATTCTTAGACATACTCAAGCATAATATGGAGTTAGATAAAGATTAACATAATTAAGATTTTATTTATCATCAAAATACTCGATTTATGGCCTTAGGCCAACACAATGGAAGCAACACGTGGCTTAAGGATTAAAAGCATTATGAATAAATCTAGGAGTGATGCTTAATATGACCCTGGGAGTTAGAGAAATAGTAGTCTAACGTGGTTACCTCCGCTATGATTCCTTTGGCCCAAGCTAGGTGGACTAATAGAATTAGGGAGAAAATAATAAGGTCAAAAGATACGAGCAATAAGATTTGGACCCATGGCATGATCTCCCTACTCGACCCCATCTGGGTAGGGAAAACAATCTCAAGGAATAGTTGGTACTTGGCTAGATAGCCTGACGATATTAGCCAATGACCACTTAGACACGCTACCTCCACCAGGTTAAGCATGGCCTTGCCGAAAATCATAGACATCCAGTCAACATTTAATACGTCCTATGCTTGTGTTAGGAAAGCAGCGTGTAGGGGCAGTGTTGGAATATTTCTCCATTATGTGGGCTACCGTTAATTATTTTTGGTTTTATAAAATAAGCTGGATAACTAATTCATGGAAATTGGGTTGTAATCATATTATTTTTTAAGCCCACCTCATAAATCCATATACGATTAATTGTGTGTAGGCCTGTATATTTTAACTAAGCCTTTTATAGGAGGGTCCGTTGGAATAATTATAAATATATGACTATGTCCCCTCTCCTACTCTAGCCCTAAAATTAATTGTTCCCATAAACGTTACTTGTTCCTGGATAGAGCAAGGAAGATGAAGACCTACATCAGTGATCATGTAACGATTACAAGCTGCTTTCGTTATGGCTCAAACAGGTATGTATTCCGTTGCTACATATATTCGAGAATTGTGTTGTAAAATGATACATATTGGAATACATATATTTTATATGTGCTTATATGTGGTATCAGAGCCAATTATGTATGATTTTCAGCCATTAAATTAAAAGAATTTCGTAATACTTGTTTGGCTTTGTATAAGCGATAAAAGTTCTTAATTTAATTCATGATTATATTTTATTGTTTGATAAGAATGCAAAATATCAAAATTTTCTCCCTTAATGTTTAATCTTTTACACCTATTTGATGCCTAAATACATTCATTATTTTTATATTTTGATTTAGGATGCAAATGGAGGCATTAAGTGCAAAACGAAGTTAAATCGCGCAATTTTGGACAACTCCGACATTGTTACGTTTGTTGCGCATAACTCTCTCATCCGAGCTCCAATTGAGGCGATTCAAGATGTTCTAGAAAGCCAAGAAGAAGATCTACAACATTCATGTTTTGAGTTTTGAGAGATACTGGATGCATCTAGTCGAAATTGGATGTGAAGTTGCTTCACCTGTGCTATTTAACATTCTGAAATGTTCTTTATCTAGAAGCTTCTAGATGATGGTGGAGGATGTTGTGCACGAAAATTCTAACTATTTTAGCTATCCTAATTATATTAGGACTTTTCTAGTTGTTTTAGGCTTTTCTAGTTATATTAGGATTTTACTTTACCTTATCTTTAGTATTTCCCTTATTATGTTTAGATTAGGATTCCATTATTTTGTAGGTTTCACAAACTATAAATAAGGGGAAAAATCATAAGATTGGGATGACCTCTTTTTCTCTCCTCTTATTTTTTGAGTTTTCTTCATGCTTCTGCGTGGCTAAACTTTTATTCTTGCTTGAAGGAAACTGAAGCCTTGGAATCAAGAAAACTGTGAGATCTAATTAGTTTTTATTGTTCAATTTATGCTTTAAGTATTGAATGTTCTTATGTGTTAATTTATGATTATCTCATTTGATTGCTAAGAGGCCTAATAGTATATTATTCGTTATAATCTATTACTGAGTTAGATATCCAATCTGTAATTGTTTGATCCCTCTAACTTACGAAGCAACTAGGATTTAATGATTTGCTACGTCAGGAATTATTAGATGTTAAGAAGAACGTTCAACTAAATTAAATGCAACCGCTTGTGCTTGTGTTGTTTAGCTTCATCAATCTCTCTAATTCTTAAGGTTGCTACTAGATTAAATTTTTAGCGTGTGACAAAGGTTGTTTAGTAGTTAGGGTTAATTAGGGCGTGTATATTCTGATTAACTACAATTAAGGAGAGATAATAAAATAATTCCAACGATGAATATTTAAAGTTTGAATTGATATATACTTGCATTAATGATCAGTTACAAGATTCTGATGGTGGATGTTAACTTAGACCAAGGTTTGTTCTTTTGAATAATTTCGACACTTTAATTTGAATTGTTTTTGGTTATCTTTCTCTTTCTTACATTAAACTCAACCTTCCCCGCCTAACTTGTTCACGTAACATAAAATTAAGATAGATACTCTCTGTGAGAATGATCCCTCGCACTACTACATTCATCTTTAGGAGTATAGGTTTTATTTTTGGTTGCCTACGATAGCACACCATTGTTTCATGAAATTGATTTAGAGCTTTCATAAACCTCCTTTTGCTCTTTCGTTTAATATATGTAACATGTTATTTATTGTGATTAATATGTTACTATATAAGTTTGAATTTTCGAATTTCTTGAGTATATTGCATGATTGATTATATATGCTCACTGATTCGGATTTATTTAGCAATATATATGATCTGTAATTGTAGATTATTACTAGAAATTATTTGTATGGTTGAAAAGATTAAAAACCCTAATTTTTGGATTTAAAACCAAGGGTTACGTATAATCCAGCAAAAACTAATAATTAATTCATGAAACTAATGCCCAAATTGAATTCCTTGGTATTAAAAACCTAGGATCAGGCTATTTAATTTGGAAAAATAGATCAGATATGAGGTTTTTACATTTTTGATTTAGTTTCAAGCTTTAACGGGCCACAGCGGCCCGACGAAAGGTTGATGGCGACTCCTGTGATTTAGGGTTTGTATTTAATACCTTCGGTTTTGTTTCTAATGTGGTGGTTGTCGTAGTGGTTAAATATAAGTATAAATTCTATGAGTTTATGGGTTCGAGTCTCTACAGAGTGTAGGCTTTTTTATTTTGTTTCAGCTACTAGTGAACAAACCAAACTAAGTCGCAGTATATATATAAATTAGTTGTATCTTGGTTACATCAACAGCTTAGCGTTGTTGGTTAAGTGCTTGGATAATAAGGCATATGTCGTGAGTTCAAAACCTAGTAGTTATACAATTATTTTTATTTCCTTCGCTTATGAATATAGGTTGGAGTCTAGGCAACTCCATGAATTTAATATGTTATTTTTCCAGCAGCTTTCTCTTGGAAACAATAGAAGGTTTTAATGATAAATAAAGTTTCCTTTTGTAATAAGTGTTAGGCCTACATTGATGGTAAGATTTTCATTACCATATGCATGTCATGTGTTCAACTCTTGGCAATAACAAAATTTTATTTTGCATTAAAATTGGTAGAGACCAGACTTAAAAGAATTAATGTTGCTTTTTGTTACCAAAGTCATGATAGCTTAGTGGTTAGAGATGTACCTTGTTATCTGTTCACCTTGAGTTCGAATCTTTGCAGTTGTCATACTATTGTTATTATTTTTGTTTTCAAATAGTTACAAAAATGGAGCAGTTACTGTTCTTATTAAAATCAACTTCTTAGTTCAAGTTGTTAAGCTAGCTTAGCTGGTTAGATGTGCATATAAATGCTTGAGGTTTTGGGTTCAATTCCTATTAGGTACATTTATTTTGCAGTAGTTTTCTTTTGGAAAATAAAAGAAGGGTCACGTTTGGCACTAGGTTTTGTTTTTTGTAATCTAGCCTTTGAAATTAATTTGCACAACCAAACAGCGCCTTAATTTAAAAGGAAGGGACTTGTTTGGCTAGAGTGACTTTCTAGCAAAATAAATAGCTTCAAAATTGTATGAAACCAAGCATTGCCTTATTTTAGGTGTGGAATGATATGTTTGGCTAGAGGACATCTAATAAATTCCTATTAGTGTATAATTTTTCACACATATCAAATAGAACGTTATCACTTTCTTTTGTTTGGTAATATTTAATTGGCCTTCTTCAAATATTATATTGTGTGCATAATTCTTCATGATAATTTGAATTATGGCCAAACAAATATTATATTGTGTGCATAATTTGGACCTCTAAATTGAATGAAAATTTGTAATTTTCTTAATTTAACTTGGAATTTTATGTACACTTATTTGTTTTATGTGCGTCAAATGTGCTATATTGGATAAAAGAAATTTGTTCAAGTTTATGGTCAAATGCAATTTTATACTTATCACATAGACACGTTATATTGAAGTGTTTCATATTGTGTGATTAATTGCATGCATGACAGTTTCATTTATGTTAGACACTAGTTTTTCCAATGAGTTGACAACATAGGTTTGATTGAGCGAAATTCACCAAAGTGACTAGTCTAATTAAATCTATGGCTTTTCTCATATTGGTTGGAAAACTACCATGGTAAAGTGCTCAATGATCACCCAAAGGAGGTCATTATACGACTTTAGCCAGGTAGTACGAACATAAAGTATGGGTCAAGATTATACTATTGTTAGGGAGTTCAATTGCCTAAAGGTGATTGACCTTTTCTTTCAGTAGGATTATTTCATTGGCGCTTTATGTTAGAAGGGTACCTATTTACATATTATGTTTCTTGCCCAAAGGTGGGGATGTAATGATGTGCTTGAGCTCTTTCGTTTGAAGTGCTATTTTATTAGCTAACATTGTATTTTCCTTGAACAGTTTCTTTTGCTTTCAATAATGTGAATACTACTTTAGTTCTTGAATGGACAAAATTTTAATAAGTTGAAGGTACACATTTGCATTGTTTGTTTCCAACCCTAAGGACTATTATGATAAGGCTAATACCTTAGAATTTAAGGGTCATGCTCTCAAGAAAGGTTAGGGTTCTAAAAAGGGTGGTAAGGGTTAGAATCAAAAGAGGAATCACAATGTAAGAGGTCCCAAGTCTGCTGCATTTGAAAAGAAGTGTTACTTCTGTAAATAAAAAGGTCATAAAATAGCTAATTGTGCCAAGTACAAATCATGGTTAGAGAAAAGAAAGTTGAAGAAGATAATTCACTCCTATGTTTGTTTAGAATCTATTTTAGTTGATGTTCCATTAAATATTTGAAGGATTGATAGTTGACATTTCTTTGCAAGGGTTTGAAAACAAATTGAGGCTATGTGAATTAGAGTCCGAAATTTAAGGTGGGAATAAATTTTCCATTGAAGTTGAATTTATAAGGTCTATTAGTCCGTGTTTAAAGACTAGTTTGAACTTGTTTTGAAAAACTTTGTTTTCTTTTTTGAGAAATACTTTTTATGTACTCTCTTAGACGAAATTTTATTTGTGTTTCTATTTTGAACAAGTTTCAAATTTACTATGTTTTTAACTTTGACAATGGCAAAGTGAAATTGGTTTTCTAATTCCTATGACTATTTTTGGAAAAATTTTGTTTCTGAAAAGAGTTTAATTGAAGAACTTCTTCTTTGTTGTGACATAAATGCTTAGTTAGGTCATATTTCTAATGGAAGGGTTCAGAGACTCATTAGAATTGATATTTTTCTTTCTTTAAATTTTGGTCTTGAAACTTGTATTGGGTGCATTGGGGTAAGCTCACTAATACTAAATGAGAGTAGACTACCCATAGCTCTGACCTTTTAGAAGTAATACATAGTGGACCTTATTTGTTACATTGTGTGGTAACAAGTTTTTGTTACATTTATTGATGACTTTTCTCATTAGGATATCTTGATTTAATTAAAGAGAAATCTAAAGTTGTTTAAACTCTTTAAGATTGAAGTAAAATGCAACTTGGGAAAGTCATCAAAATTGTAAGATTTGACCTGAAGTTAAATACTTTGGTAGACATTGGGTCATTGGGCAACATATAGGACTGTTTGTCATGTACTTACAGGATTGTGGGATTGTTGCCCAATATACCATGCCTTATAGCCCTTGACATAACAGTATGGCCAAATATACCTTTTGGGGTGAAGCCATTAGAACAACTTCCTGTACTCTTAGCCGTGTTACTAGCAAGTTTGTTCATAAAACTCCTATTGGACCTTGACTTGGGAGAAAACCTAGCTTGAATTGTTTTCTGATTTGGGGCCATCTTGGTGTAGATAAACATGTTGTGGTTTATTAGTATCTCAAGATCAGTGGGAGTAAGTTTTTTTTCTTGAAATTTTATGTTGAGGAGATTTTGTTAGGTATAAATAATTTGAGTATGTTTTATGAGTTTAGCATTTTTGAAGACTTTCAACATGAAAGATTTTGGAGAGGTCTTTTTCACTCTTGGCATTTAGATACACCAATATAGGTCTCGTGGGCTTTTGGATCTATAACAAAAGGCTTGTTTTGATTGAGTTCTTCAATGGTTTAATATGAAGAATTGTAGGGCTTATGATATCTTTGTTAGGGTTTCCATCCAGAGGATATAATGTGAATATTGTTTGGAAGAATAATTAGAATATCCCAACATAAATGCTATTGAAATTCAGCATGTGAGTTTTACTTTCTAAATGGATCTTCTACAGTTTATGGAAGGAAATAAGACTCGATATACATTCCTTGTATTCTTCAGATTTATGCATACAATAGCTTACCTAAAGGGGGTCATTGTGTGTGTTATTTTGGGGTGGATGAATAGTGATAGTGAAAGTATATAGTTAAAGAAATTCCTCCATCCAAAGGGATTTATTTATGAGATTGTGCATGCTCTACTGGTTTGAGAGAATGCATGCCCTAGAGCTATTTATCTGCCTAGAGGTGATAAATAGCTCACTAGATAATCTAGAGAAGCAACTTGGTGTGTATAAATATCCCCTCACTAGCACCCATTGTAGGTAACTGATCATCTTGATTGCACACAATCCTTTACTCTTTCTTCAATACTTTCTTACTTTAATTTATAGAGTTAAAAAATCTGACTTAAGCATCTAAACCTATACTTAGGGATTGAACCCTTTTCTTTCTTTCAGGTCGGCATACTCATCCGGCTTAACAAATAATTAATCAAACCAGTCGCTATATAAAACTTAACTAATCCTTAAGAAAAAGCCCTTTATAGAATTCAATGTTTTCACAATCCATTAATCACACCAGTCATCATAACAAAACTTACCTGATCATTATGCACAGGCCCACACAGTATACGAAATTTCTATTTTATTCTATGCAAATACGTAGAAAACTTCTTGAGATAGAAACTGGATGATCCCAAGTCTTCCATGTTGTCTTAAGCGTCAAAATGGTTAAAAGAAAAAAGAAAAAAGAAAAATTACATTGACATAAATGAGAAGAGATGCTAAAGAAATTACATGAACTAAAGATGAGAGCTATTTGCCCACTAAAGAACATCCTGGAAAGATCGAAACGTAAAAGTAGTCACTGTTACTTTCCTGGATCACTTAACCAATACGTAAATTCCATGCAACTTTTTAGGTAAATCTTCATTGAAAGCAAGGTATTTTGAAATAGTTGACCTTTATTCCTTACAAGCAATCTAACATCCTATTTTAGACGTGAGACAATCTTAAGCTACTTCGATCTTCTTTTGCCTCGTACCAGCTGAGAGATCCGAGACGACCATTTTGGTCACAGCTTTTTCAACTTTGCAATGTCTAGTATTCCAACATATTTCGATCTAGCCTTAAAAGGTGGGGATCAAACGTACTTACCATGGAATGAATATATACCATTTGCGGGAATTGGGGGCCTTGCTCATGAGGATCACGAGAATGAAGTGAGAAAACTTCTTCGTATTGTTGAAGACATCATGACAATCGTTATACCTGCTGCTGTCTCCGGAAATGCCTCCGTAAGCACTTTTGGTTTCAATTTTCTCGAATAACTTTTTATTTAACTCGGGTGATACTTTACCTTCCTTTGTGTATATAATAAGATTAGTTCATTTATTTGATGTCAAGTCTCTTTTTATATAATAAAAATTCTTATAGTAGAGATGGGGAAACATTTTTCGAGTGATATAAAACAGTGCTCCTACTTTAGACATTATGACCATTTATAGTGTTTGCAAATCCAATTTTTACAACCATATATATACGCGTTTCATGCAGGAAGTTGCTTTTACTCCAAGTAGTGGTGAAACTCCGGTAATGGGAATTTTCGCAAGTACGATAGCAAATATAAGCCGAGAGGTAAATTTTCCAGGTGTTATTAACTTGGAAAATATAATTGTGATAATTGTGGTCCGGGAAGTTATTCACATTTGTAAATTAATACTACAAACTGTTCAAGGCAGGGGCAGAGTGAGGAATTCTTATCAGTGGAGGCTAAAATTTATAATTTTTGAATTATACGAGTACTTTTATTTTTCAGTGGGAGTTAATTAATTTTTTTTAACTAGAAATACATAGATATCTAATTTTTTTTTTAAAAAAATACATAATAATTTTAACATTTTAATGGGCCAATGGCGGCTAAATTTCATAATTTTTTAACTATACGAGTACTTTTATTTTTTAGTGGGGGCTAATTAATTTTTTTAAACTAAAAATACATAGATATCTAATTTTTTTTTAAAAAAAATACATAAAAATTTTAACATTTTTATGGATCAGTAGGGACTGCAGCCTCCACTGCCCTTATGTGCCTCCGCCCCTGGCTCAAGGATTGTGGATTCTCTCATTTATTGATTTTCTCATTTTCAAAATGAGGTGCATGTACTCTTTCAAATATTATTAATTTTTTTAATCCATATTGATAACTGAGATTTAAAAAGAGAAAATCCAATAGCTACGTAAGACACTTCATCTTGGAAATGATGTAAGAAAGAAAGGAGTGGGTTGTCGTTGTTTACCCGATTTAATCATTTTTTAATTTCAAGCACATTAACTAAAAGAGATATGAAAACTCTCTTTTTCTTTGGCCCTTTAATTTTGCGTAAATGTTAACATTTCTTTAGTTAACCCACGATCGCCCATTGATAATTAATACCTTTACCAATTCTTTTTTTTAAATAAAAAAAAAAAGAAATTCTTCATATTCCTTTAAGTTAATTTCCCCCAAAAATTGTTAACTCAAAATTAAAAATAAATGGTAATTTCACCTAAAACTTGTCGGAGGATTGAGGTAAACTAAATTATTGACACCAAAAAGAAAATATAAGATAAGATGGGTGCTTTGCTTGCTGTTTTGAAAAGATGGCACTATGTGGGAGTTAAGGAATGGAGAAGGTAAGTTGGGGGTTTTAATGTACTGAGAAATTGTAGATATCACACTTTATTCATTACTAATTTATCACCTCTTATGTGTATGTCTATTGTTAGTATACTAACTTAATAAATTTTTTTTTTTGTATTTCTTTATCTTGGACTATATATATATATATATTCACATTTCTAGTTTACAAATTAGCTTTTAGAAATCCATTTTATACATCGGAAAGAGCCTTTGAAAGAAGCAATTAAAAGTACACAGTTGCCTCCAAGGGGTAGTCTAGTGACAAACAAAGAGAAGTAACATCTAATGAATTTGGGTTTGAAACTCTTTTGCTTGCTACTTATTAGGTTTACACTTTTGATTAACCTAAAAAATGTCTTAGAGCGCACCGCTTCACTCATGGATTTACCAATTGGTGATCGGGATTTACCAAACCTAATCAGTGGTCGAGTTTCGTCAGTTGGGTTCTCATATTAACGGAAAAAAAAAATGTACAAAGTTATGTATGGCACGTAATGGCAGCTGCTTTACTTGTGTTTCTATATACACATATACATTCAGAATTAAAATTGTATTTATACGTGACAGATCACATGCAAGCAAGGGGAAAGTGAAGATGAAAGGACATTCAAAATACTCAAGACACTTTCCAACTATTCCTGGAAGGCAAAAGTGGTTTTAGCCATAGCTGCCTTCGCAATTAAGTACGGTAAGCTTAGGCTAACAACCCTACTCTACGCAAAAAATTCACTTGCCCGATCAGTGGCGATGCTGAAACAACAACACGATGTGCCGACATTGCCTAACTACATGGAATCATGGTCCAAGTCTCTCGCAAAACTCCTTAGGGCCATGGTGGATCTAACAAGAAGCATTGTTAAGTTCAAAGAGGAACAGCCTAAAAAAGCTGACCGTGGTGACCCGCTGCAGCAAGCAATGAGAAAGCCTGATGCTCGCATTCCTACGGCTGTTTATTGGACAATTTACAGTGTTGTCGTTTGTTCAACACAAGTTACGGCTGTTCTACTTATGCGATACAAGTATGTCCTTCTCGTCTAATATACGTCTTCTATTACGTATCGTTGTTATATGTCACCATTTCATCTATTCACTTTTTTTTATATAATAAAATTTTTATTATATGCACAAGACATTTGATATTGTTAGAAAGTAAATTTAAATTTGGGCTTAACATTAATGAGCAAACATTTGAGCTAGCTAAAACACTTATTTATTTGGTCCAAAAGAATGAGAATGTTACAAGTCCATGTCTAAACTCTAAAGAAGTCTTGAACTTGAGATATTTTCTAAGAAGCATATAGAGGTAAATAAAATATTTGATTAGTTAGAAATATTCTCTAGCATATTTCACCTACTTTTAAGAATATACTGTATGTAGAATGTTCCAAGAGCATCTATAAATAAGTTTCATTGGCTTTGTATCAAAGTACTCCAATCTTTTTAAGTAATGTAGTTATATATAAGAGCCGGTTAGAAATCGGACTCGGGAAATATATTGGGGCTTGAGTGTCATAATAATTTTTGTGAGTAATAAAAAATTATTATGTGGATGTCTGTGAAGTCTGAACCACGTTAAAATTGTGTGTTTTTTATATTTGTGTGCACGATCCAATTTTCAACAAGTGTGTCATATATAAATTATTGTCATAGAAGAGAGATTTAACATTCGTATATATTTAAGGCATAATGGCGTGCAGAACTTAAACACACTTATAATGAACTAACTATATATATATATATATTCATCAGTTAAGAAGGAACATAAAAAAGCAAATAAGTAATGAATAAATGTTTGATACAAGGGCCTTACCATTTATACAAAAAAGAAAAAGAGTATGCTAGTTTCTCCGTTCTTCATATGCAACCCCACCCAACAAGGAAAAAGAGCATACAAGACACACTACTATATTTTTTATGTTTCGTAATACTTATAACTATTGGAAAAAGTCTAAAAATGACTTTATGCCCAATCATTGCTTATGATCCAATTGCAAATTCTACTTCAAACGATTTTTTTATAAAAAATAATCAATAGTTTAAAAAAAATGTTACAAGTAATCTGTAATTTTAAAACCTTTAAAAAAAATCTCATGTGAAATTATTAATAAAAAGTGATAAGAAAGTAAAATTACTGCAATTAATAAAAAAAATTATTGAGAGTTTTAGTTTATACAACGGTTGCAATAAGACATATATTGCAATTATATATTTATTTTTTATTTTTTAATTAGAGTGTTCTAAAGAGCTAAAGTGTTGTAGTGTCATACATAATTATTAGTATATAAATTGTCACGCCCCGATCTCAAAATCACAGGTAAGACTGATATTGTTGGCATAAGAAATAATTGGTTGAACTTTCTACTAAACTAAAATGGTTAACCCAACTTATACTCTTAACACCTACTTACAAAGCACTCACAAACACTATCTCTTACCAATGTGAGATTTTGTACATCCTCATTAAGGCACACACGCCCAAGACCAACCAGATAGACCAAACAATATAGGATTTTAGAGGTGGTTCTTATGGGTTCAAGAGGTGGCACCGACTGCCTTCTTGATATAATACTTTGTCCCACATAGCACATAGTTCCTGTACTAGTGGGTGACCAGCTCTGAATACCATTCTATCATACCTCGAGCCCAAAACTCCATGTGAGACTAGTGTTTGTAAGAGATAACTACTTGGGGGTTTTTTTTTTTTATTTTACTGACAAAAATAATTTACCCAAGTTATTACTTATACCCACAACATCCATTTATAAACGCCTGTCATTTAAAGTGTGAGGATGGTTGTCATCAATCTTTGGTTTTTCTTTACATATGATTATTGAATTAATTATGTAATTTGTTGAATCAATTCCTCATAAATCTCTCAAATTAATACTTCATCTCAGAATGATTTAAAGACGCAAAAATACACATCTAGGCTTTTGAACTAATGGATCATAGAAGAGTATTTCGAAGCCTTCTAGCCTTTTTTTCAACTGAGAATCAATAGCAAGAAATGATGTTTTACATAGATTAATCTTGTCAGGAACTTGGCACCATACGAATGGAACCTTGACGATCTAACTAGGACGCTCACTGCCCAACAAAATGCACTTACTGGTGAGTACTTTAATATAGAGCCTGTTGCTGCAGTTCTTTCTTTCTTTCTTTTTTTTTTTTTTCAAGATCTCATAATTATAGTTTTTTTTTCACCATAATTATAGTTTAAAATAAGATGTATTTTAACATGACATTAAGACTATCTTGTGGTAATTGAGGCGGATTCAAGATTTTTATTCAATGGGTGCTAATAAAATCACACAATTTAATACTTATATATGAAAAATACTTTTCAATGAGAATTACATTGAATTTTTAACCTAAAAATATCTTCACAAATCACAATATATGTATTTTGAAAAATAATTTAAGGTGAGTGGAGTTGCAGCCCTCGCTGCCTGTAAAGTGGCTCCGCCCATGGGTTGTTATGTCCTCTTGATGTAGAAAGAGATTACACATCTCTATTACTTAAGATTTTCCACTTTATATAGTGCCTCCTATTTGACTCTACGAATGGCTAATAAATTTTTTTAAAATATTTTGTATTGGAAACCTATTGTCTTTCTACTACAATTAAACGATTCACTTCCGTAAATGATGAAGATCTAAAGTTTGAATCGTTGAAATTGTATCTAATAATTTATCTATTGGGGCGAGGTACACAAGGAAACAATAAAAGTAAGGGAACACGTTATTCTTTTAACGTAGTATGATCTCTTGATCACTTACATTCACGATTCCACTTTTAAGATAATTTACTATCATAGAAATTAATACTTATAATTTTTGGGGGCAAATAAAAAGTTGTATGAAAATCCTCTCAAACTCTCACGTAAATATGATAGTTACATCCTTTCTCACAGTCAGATTATAGTGTTATATAAAGCAATTGACCACAAGTTCGAAAGTTAATTTAATTGGAAAAATAATGCTCCTTCTATAGGATTAATATTTTTATCTTCAAGATTACTTATACTATCTCTAGGCTTCTACTTGTCTTTAGTATTATTGGCCATTTAGTATTGTAGACATTATTATCTCTATCATAAATACCTTTGATACACATGAGTATTAAATATCTTTAAGGTCATTTACCTACTTCAAACTCAAAGGTCTTCTTTCTCACCTATGAAAACGAAATGAAACATGGCCCAAAAGTTGATTTCTGAGTAATTGTGAAAGGGAAAATTTTACAAATGGTAGCCAATATTGTTACGTTTTTTTATTTTCATCCCTATTATTTTGAAAGCGATGAGCTTGGTTCCTTATGTTTATACTTTTTTTCAATTTCATCTCTATTGGTACAAAATTGACACATTTAGTCCTTAATTAAAGTTCACAAAAAGTTTCAATTTAGTACCCAATTTTTACATTGTTTTTCAATTTTGTCCCGTTTCGTTCAAAAGTAATGCATTTAGTACAAACTTTCAGTTTTGTCCCTACAGTTTGTGACCGTACATGTACATGAAACTTTAGAGATTAAATTTTTTTAAAAAAAGTAAAAATATTAGAGATTAAATTAAAACTTTTTACAATATTTGGGGATTAAGTGCATCACTTTTGAACAAATAAAAACGAAATTGAAAAAAAGTGTAAACAATGAGAATCACTTGTAAAATTGACCCAATGTGAAATCTATTAAGAAACAAAATATCATTATGATCAAGCAAGACACATTGATTATGTAAGCAATATCTCCACCCTAACTACAAATGTTTATTTTATGTTACACATAAATGCAAAATTATTATTTTCCTTGTAAGTGGCTTAACTCATTTATTTATTACAGAAAAAAGCATTCGTCCAAGTCGTCAAATGACAATTCAACCTCAACTTTCCTGTCTGAAGCAACTATGCATGTTGGTGACCCCTCCAGTGGAGTTTGAAAGGCATGCAATGTCTTATCGTAAAACTTATTCCCAACCAGAAAGTTATACGATTGCTTCGAGTTCTTTAGGTATTTATCTTCATTACCTTTTCATCCTAAGAATTTATCTTCTTTTTTTTGAAAATATTTCATTAAGTGTTCCCCAATATATATTGATTGAGTTTGTAGCAATAAAATTCCAATCATATGATGCAACTCTATTTGCATTATGGTTTAGCATTGTGCGAAATGAATCATATGATTTGGTACGAAATTATTTGTAGTAAATAGTGTTGAACACGTAAGTTTACACTTCAAAATAGAGCGTGCATGAGCAAGAGCATGTAATCTATTATTTTAGGCGCATAGCTTTCGTAATAGTTATATATCATTTTCTTGTGACAAACTTTGATATGTAAATAGATATTGCCAAAATTTCAAAAGGATGTCTTATTTTGATTTATACGAAGTTGAATTTTAGGAAAAAGACTAAAATATATAGACATTATTTGTCTCAGAACACACACACACACACATGCACATATATATAATACAATATAAACACACCAAGGGAAAGAAAAACTCTAGTATTGAGGAGGAAGGTGCACATTTAAGAAAGCGAGGTGAGTCGTTTGATTATTCTTGATCCAATTTTATAGTTCTGATGGTCGGAAGGAACACAACATGAAGTGGAATTGAATTGAAGGGCAAAGTAAAAGAATGTAGAAACTATATGGGGTAAATGTGAAAAGACAATAAACATATACATGGTGCATAAGAAAATAGCATTCTTTAAACTTGATATTAATTTTTGGGTAAATTTCACTTTTAGTCTCTATAGTTTACATATTTTTCAATGTCATCCATATTGTTCTAAAAGATTTATAGTAGTCCCTAATGTTTACAAAAGTGATTCAGAATGGTCTCTATTGTTCAATATTAATCAATTTAGTCTTTATTATTTCTCAAAAAATTCAATTTAGTCTCTGCATATGATCCCTATTTGGGGACTAAATTGAAAATTTTAAAAAATAATAAGGACTAAATTGGCTAGTTTTGAACAATAGGACTATTTTGAATCACTTGTGTAAACATTAGGAACAAATATGATTTTTTTAGAACATTAAAGACCAACTTAAAAAAAACGTAAGAACAATATGGACTATATGCTTAATTTACCCTTAATTTTTTTATAATTTTTTTTTTTCTAATTGCCTTATACACCAATCTCATGTCTTTTTTTTTATATTCATCTCTAAAATTGTATTAATTAATTTAGCTTCTCATGATACATTTTTTATTTAACAATTTGTAAAAGCACTCTCACCTTTTGTTCGGTAGAGTGGAAAAGAGAAGGGAAATGAACGAAAGTAGAAGAGATCAAGTTTTCTATGTATTTGGTAAGAGGGGAAATAGGATGGAAGGAAAATTATTTTTCTTCGTCGAATAATGGAAAACAAACATCTTCGTCATTTCATATTCTACAAAACGTAAGAAAGTACATTCTTTTCATTTTTCTTCCCTCTTGCCAAACAAATTAAAGAAGAAAAGTTACTTTTCTTGCTCAAAGGATGAAAAAATTCATCCATGCAATATTTTCTTCCTGATCCCACTGTTCCATCAACGCAACCAAACACAACTTTAGTATGGATTAAGTGATTTGCCTCTCCCATAGGATAATGGACATATATAGACCTTAAACAAATTTCAAAGTGATTTCATCTTAATTCTCCTATTAGTATTCTTGCCTGAGAAGTACAGAATACTAGAGCAATATATATAACACCATATGTAAGTTATATTGCTCAAAAGTATAGTAAAGTATCAACTTCATAAAACAAAAGAATTTCCTCATTTTTAAATTCCCTTGGAGGAATTTTATGTTGAATGATCAATGAGAAAAGATAAAAGAAAAATGAAGTGTTATTATTTAATTCATATATAGTCTTTGCTCATAAAGGAATGCGTGATTTCATGCAGATGAAAGAATAGATATTCTTCAATATAACAAAATTGTGCATCTCTTCAATTCTAGTCACATTGATAACATGGATGTTATAAAGGCTTTGTTTGCCGATGTGGAAGAAGAACTGCTACTTGATGGTTCTACAAAGGAGCGGGTTAGCTCATCCTCTACTTCTCTTTCTATACATATTTTATGTATGACATTATATAAATAACTAAAGATTCATGAGTAGTCTAATGGTGGGTTACTTTCTTGACAGTTAGGAAATCAGGGTTTGAATTTCAAGGGTGGAGGATAGGTGGGGGTGGGGGGTTTACAAAAAACAAACAAGAAAAACACACACACACACACATTATATAAGTAACTGATATTTCATCATCCTCTAGATATGACCATCTAAAACAAAACTACAAGGCAATAACTGGAGTTGCCTGAAAATGTGTGATAATATTATCTTGAAAACCCCCTTTGTGTAACTCCACACGATTTAGAAAAAGATGATAAGCTAAAGCATTAAGATATGAGTCTAATATGACTAGATATTTTAAAGATAGAGAACTTATGGTATAAAAGGTCAATTGTGAATTTAATGTGAATAGAAGAGAATAAAAATATCTAAGAATTAATTATTGATATTAGAGCTGGACTTTTTTGTCACAGAACACTTGTTTGATCTAGACGGGGGACTTTTTTGTCACGCAACACCTATTTAATCCGTTTTAGATGTCAAATTTATTAAAATCCTAGATTTGATAAAAAGAACGAAATAACATCTTGGCTTTATGAAAATACTGGAGTTTACTAGCATAATTTGTAATTAATAGAGGGGGTAAATTAAAAAAACATGATAGCCATAAGTATAATTTTGAGAATTTACTGCTTGGATGTCTATTTCACTACAGGTGAGACTTGATGTCTTGAGATCAAAGACTTTGCTGCTCTATATTTCAAACCTTGACATTTCCCATGGAGAAATCCAAAAGTTTGACAAGATATACAATGAATCACGACAACATCATACAACTCCAGAGTGTCAATATGAGGTTGTGTGGCTCCCTATGGTGGATAGATCAATGACATGGAAAGAGAAAAGCCATTTATTTCAAACTGTGCAATCATGGATGCCATGGTACTCAGTGTACTATCCTTCCCTGATAAATCCAGCAGCCAAAAAGTACATCACGGAGGTGTGGCAGTTTGATGGAAAGCCTCAGGTGGTTGTGTTAGATCCTCAGGGGAGAGTCGCGAACCGAAATGCACTTCACATGATCAGGATATGGGGAAGTATGGCATTCCCTTTCACTCGGACGAGTGAGGAAATGCTTTGGAAAGCTGAAACCTGGAGAATTGAATTCCTCGTGGCCTCGTTTGATCAGAAACTTAACGATTGGGTATATTCTTCCGTCCTGAAAATCTAATAATGGTTTTAGATTGTGTATATCTGTTTGCTTGAATTGCATAGTTATTTATATAGTCATCTCAGATTGCAGAAGGCAAACACGTCTGCCTGTATGGTGGAAAAGACATGGAATGGATTCGGAGGTTCACGAGTCTCGCGAAAAAAACTGCAAATACAGCCAACATAGTTCTGGAAATGCTTTACGTAGAGAAGAATTGCTCAGAGGATGTAATTGAGGGAAATAAAAATGCAATTGTTGCTGAGAACCTAAGCCACGTAATTGAAGATCAAGATTCAATAAACGTTTTCTGGATCAGGCTGGAGAGCATGCTTCACTCCGGGGCCCAAACAAGCAAATCCAAGCAGAATGATACAATAATGAAAGAGATCAAAACCATGCTCGAGTTTAATTCAGATAACAAAGGATGGGCATTGATTGGTAAAGGGGGATTGGCAGTAATTGCTAAAGCAAACGGGGAGACTATTTTGAAAAGCTTTGCGCTATTTGATCAGTGGAAAGATGATATTGCAGACACGGGTTTTGTGGCTGCATTAGACAATCATCTTTATAAACTAAACAATCTTCCGAAATGTGACCATCAACCTGCACCTGGAATGTCTCCTGCTACACCCTCCAGACGCACTGCCACGTTTGGTTGGAGAAACATTTTGTGTTTTACTGATCCAAAAACGAAGTAACTTTAAAATCTCTTGCAGAGCATAAGAAAAACCAGGGCAGGACTCTCATCCCTGCTTAATGAAGTCGTACATGCTGTTCTGAGGCCTTCTACTGCAGGCTTATGAGGCTACGAGTTAATAAAATGTAACCAGGGTTCGGTTTTACAAATGCTTACCCCTAACAGAAAGCTTTCAAGAGAACCTTGCTTTGGTTTTTTATGTATGATGAATTGATTTGTTGTCAGGATTAAGCTTTAAATTTAGACTTCAGCATCGCTGAGTTTGAATTCTGATCGTACGAGTATCTACAGTTAAAGAAAGAGATTTCAAGAAACGAAGCAGTAACTTGGCTAATTAACTGTTGAAGTTATTTTTATGCAAAGAATTTAGGGGACTAGAGTAGACATGAATGGGAATATGCAATAACAAACTTCTGGACAGACTCAAAGGATCATATGGGCTGGGGGGGTGGGGGTTGTTGGACTTCAAATATATTAGTCAGCAAATGGCAAAGATAATTAGCAAAATAACAGAGACACAACACAATCAAAGTCTGGAAACAGTAGTAAAGTGTTTCATTTCTTGGTTCTGCTTTCATATAAGAAAAAGTTGTTATATAAAGTAACAAAAATATGTATAAAATGTCTCTGTCTGAGAAACAGGTTTGGATGGAAATGTGAAAAGCCGACAATTGGAAACCAAAGCAGAGAACTTTCCCTTCTTCTTTGTTCTTCTGGCCCTTGAACCCCACCCGTACGTAGTGCAGGCCAAACTCAATTTTATGCTGGTGGTGATTCTCTAACGGGAAGTGGTTGTTACTGAAGCATTGATGCTAATTATCAGGACAGCAGCTAAATGTGATAAGTTTGTCCATTGCACGTCGACATTCAATGCAGACCATCTTCTCAGGGACTCCAATTGTAGTCGCAGACCAAGTGACACTGTTGCAACTCTTTAAGATGCCAACCTGAGGAATGTGCTCATTTAGTGCAGATATAAATCCATTCTCGTCAGACTTTTTCTTCCAAAGATGATATTCAGTCATACATTGCAGCATAGTGTCACCCATTGCTCTGGCCATGTTGTTTGTCCCTCTGCTGATAATCACCCAGCCTCGACTACTGCTGTCAAAGGTGCGCATCATCAAGAGCTCCTTTAAGATATCATCACTTTCCGGGGATATGCCTCGCTGCACCCTGGAGTGCCACATGCTCTCAAGCCTGGACCAAAACAGCCATATTAGGCTCAGATCTGATACTATATGGCTAAGTCTCTCAGAAGAAATAGCAGAACTGATCTTCTTGATTTTCTCCATCTTGTTACTTTTCCCCATGTAGAGCATCTCCAATGGTATCCCAACTGCCTTTGAGATAGTTTGTGCAGTTGTCGTGAACTTCCGAATCCATTCTATATCATCTCCTCCATAAAGGCAAATGAATCTTGATTCTCTCATCTGCAATAACAAAGGAAGGATTTTAATGAATTTAACTCAGTTATGTTCCTGATCATCCCAATTATGTTTTCAAATCTCGTATTTCTTGTATGGAAGAGATCCATTTTGCATAACACGTGGATTGAATAGTTGGGAGATTCAGCACGGTTAAGAAACTAAAGAAAACTTAAAGAGAAAGGAGAACAATCTCTTAAAGATTTTGTGGAGACGAACAATCAGAATGAAATTAAGGACCAATGGACAGTTTAGAAAGAAAGGAAAAATGGGAAAATGACCACAAATGCGTTTCAAATAGACTTCACAAGAGATAATAAGCACCAAATAGTTTGAAGCACATCAAGGAAATTAGTCATACCCATCCATGAATCAAAGGCTCAATAGGGCTTGCCAGGAACTCAAGATTCCAGGTAACTGTTGTCCAAAGCTGTTCTTCCTTCCAGGCCGTGAATGGATAAGCTGAACTTCGCCAAATTAACATCATATGCATTGCATTGAGGTTCAACACTCTGCCTTCAGTGCTAAATGCTACAATGATTGATGTCTTGTTGAAGTGCCAGGCCTTTCTTATGTAAGCAATGACTGCAGGATCAAGCGCTGAAGGCTGGTGCACTGAGAACCATGGCATTGCATTTTGAATATTCTCAAACTGCTTTTGACTTGCTTCATTCCATTGAGTCGATTTATCAACTATTGGAACCCATACAACTTCATACTGGCTGTCTGACTCTTTCCCACTCTTGCGTGATTCATTATATATCTTTTCTACAGCTGAAGTTTCCAGAAGGGAGAGCTCAATACTGGAAATATATAGTAACACAGTTTTCTTTCCCAATCTGTCAATACCGACCTGTCAGTAACAACAAATATTTTGTCTGTTGTTGTACTAACTGAAAATATACATCACGAAAGTTTGAGATGCATTGATGAAGTTATAATCTTCTTGTGCATGTTGAACTGTGTGCTATATTGAACTAATGATTACGACCACATAATTGACAGTAACAATGTGACAGAATGCTTCCTGCTTTTATTCAGCCCTCCAAAACAATTAATTTCTTGATCAGCTTAATGTTGCCTTTAATGATGTGTATGCGTATTCTGAATCATTGTTTAAAAGATAAAAAGAAAGCCTTAAAACACAGATGTTAAGAATGTACAAACAGGAAAGAAAAATAAGTAGACTAAGCAAACCGGTTTTTTTGTGGAACCATCAAACAGGGGGGCATCAACTTTGGAGCCAAAGAGAGCCTCTAGGATCTGCTTATTATCAGTGGCAGTCTTCTCCAAATGGTTCACTATCTTTTGATATACTTCAGTAAATCTCCTCTCCTCTGCATTTTTATCGAATCCAATTAGATTTTCTTAATTCCATAAAACATTTTCGGTATGTTAATTGTTCAACCTAACACATTTTCCACAATATGATCTATACTAACCAATGAGCTGGTACGAAAGGGACAAGTGTTCTTTCAGATGATCATGCAGTTGGATGATCTTGACATCCAAAGATGAGAGTTCCCATGTGTCTGATGCAATTGACCTGTGAACAGAGATAGCAATGCAGTTATTGTACACCTACTTCTAAATAAAACAGGAACTAGTTTCAAGTCAAGTCAACACATCCCCTGAATTCTATCCGAGTTCTAAAATTTTCAGCTTCGACATAACTGCAAAAAAATCAAACAAAATAAGAAAACCTACTCGTATTCCACGCCCGCGATGCTTATGATTTGTGACTGACAAATCACAACACTCCGAATGATCCAATATACACCTGTGGGGATCTGATTTATTGCTTGCTGTATTTCAGGTATATCAGATTCAACATTCTTAGTATAATGAGTCTGGAGATCCTTGAATTCACAAACACATTTCGTCAGCTTCAGCACGGCCTTAGTCAATCTGTCAATAGATTCAAGCTTCGATTTCAAAGATTCAGCAGGCTCATGCATTTCTGGTAGTTTCTCAAGAATGGAAAGCAATTTGGCAACTGGATCAGAATGATAATGCCGCGCCACTAGCTGAAATTCACCATAATTTACAGCAAAAGCTGCTAATGCTATTACTCCCTTTGCATCCCACGAAAAGCTTGAAAGCGCATTGAAAAGGTCCAAGATTGTTTCCTGCGCGTCATGACTCGCAGTACAGTTGCCCAATATCTGAAAAAATTTAGTACCCCTTCAGTACTTTTTATGTTTTGTTAACAATGAACGCTGAAGCCGAGGTTCTGATTATAACATGTCACTACTTAACAATGTCACCCAACTCTTGGGCGTTCAAACGTTTGGACCATTTATTGATTTGTGCGTGTTATCCTTGACTTGTATTAGGTTAGAGAAATCCTCCAACAACTATCAGAGCCAATTGTAGGGGTTGTTATGTTGCTTAACAATGACAATGGTGATAAAGATTCGATTATTAATGTAAAAGGACGCCTCATCGTTTTAGTTACCAAAGGCTTGTACCTGCAATTATGTATGTCAATGAAGAAAAAGGGCTAATGGAACTATACACGTGGCATACAAGATGATAGTAACGAGACTTAAAGCTCATGACAGTTCTGACAATACGACTCTCGTGCAATATTAAGTTACCAGTTCATCTAAAAGTTCAAAAAAAGGATAAAGAAAAAGACTTTGATTTCGCGTGAAGGAGCGGTGCTAAAAATATCAAATTAATCGAGTATACACTATCAAATTGTTTAAACTCTAATCGTTTAAATGTAGATTAGTTGCTGCGTTGGTTGCATTGTGCATACCTCAAATGATATTGTATTGATTTGGTATATCAAACGTTCGTGGATGTCTATCTCGTCGCTGGATGATCTCGCCTGCAAGTAACGTGCAGAAACAATTTTTATTAGCAGATTGTGTTGTGCAAAATATCGAAGTACTCAAAGATCCATCCATCGCGAACCTCGGAAAACATAACTGCATGCAGCGACGTTTATCGAGATTCGTTATGGACGAATTTTGAAGGCGTGACAAAAAAGTGGGACCAAGAAAATAGAAAACTTAGTACTTCATGTGGCTCGATGATGTTCTCGATGAGTTGGAGAATAGATTTCATGTCGAATTCATGGTTTTCTGGACCATGCGTATCTTGAATTCTCTTCAACTGAGCATTATCATATGATGATAAGCCAATTTGAGGATTTCTAACGCTACTTTGTTGCACCTTGTCAACTGCACCTGTGTTTGCCATTGCCATTGCCATGAAGGCTTAATGTCACCTCTTCAAAATTTGCTTTTATATAAGCTTCATAACTGATCACTTCATTGGATACTAAAGGCCACGCAACATTATACCATGCTTGCTATGTGTTCCATGTAAAGAGAAAGTGCAAGTCTTTGGGTCAAAAAGCTTTTGTTTTCCTCTTTAGTTCACTAAATTAATGTGTGCAATTTTTATGTCTTATAATTTAAGAATGTGCATGTTACTATCCCTTCATTACAATATTTTAACTCTTTTATGGCACATCAATTGAAAATAAAAAAAAACTCATTGCAATAAGTATCTTATTACAACAATTTTTTTTACCATCATATAAAATAAAATTTTGTGGCAACAATTTTATTTAATTACAACTGTTAGAAAAAAAAAATTGTATCACTTTTTATCAATAATTGCTCATGAGATTACTTCTTTATAGTGGTTTTATAATTATAATTTAATGACAATGATTTTTTAAGCGTTACTCATTATTTATAAAAAACCATTGCACTAAAAAATTTACAAAGGACCCATAGTACTTATGATCATTTGTACCGATTTTTAGACTTTTTGCAACAGGTTTAAGTGTTGCGATACATACAAAATTTGGTAGTGCTTATGGTTTTAATAAAAATACATTTGACCTATAAAATACGCTTAAAAGGTTGATTTCATATATAATGCTTAATATATAAGAGCGTGCATTTTGAGAATTTTGGGGACAAAATGCTTCATTTTTAAATCACGGTGGGTAGAATTCAAAGCAAAAGTTTGAATTATACGGGGGTAATTTACATTTTTAACCAAATTAACTTGCACATTTATTTATTTATTTTTGTCAAATGAACTTGCATATTCAACAAAACTAAGGACTAGAGACTACTGTTTGTCCAAATCTGTGTTTTTAATTTCACCAAGTAAACACTTTAAGAATGAAAAATAACTTGAAGAAGAAGGTAGGAATATGGAACACGAGGCCGTTCAAATTGATGTATGAGATTCCGTCTACATA
Organism: Ehretia macrophylla; assembly: GCA_037974665.1. NCBI lineage: Eukaryota > Viridiplantae > Streptophyta > Magnoliopsida > Boraginales > Ehretiaceae > Ehretia > Ehretia macrophylla. The sequence goes on from CM075768.1 coordinate 14,178,497, forward strand.
GTAAATCTTTACATGGTCTTCATTGTCTTACGAATACATTAGCAATTTACTTTCGATGCAACATACATATATATATATATATATATATATATATATATAAAGAATGAAAGGGGTACAACTCCCAGAAGCAGCTTGATTAAAGCACCTGAACTTTCTCTTAAGTATGGTATATTACAAAGTAAAAATATGTAGCACTCATAAATTCAGTGTGGACTCTATTATCAACGGAGTTTTCATAAATTCAGTATAGATCATTAACTAAAATTTAATATATTTGATGAATTTTTTTCTTTTAATAATTTTTTTTTTTCTAAATCAGATCGTGTCTATGTGGCCCCCAACTATAAATGCCACCGCCATTAATTTTAAGCTTATCACTGAATTTTTACGTGGCTAGATAATCGATATGGAGCGCATTACTCTAGGCCACGACAGAAAGGCTCTTTAATGCCTTGAAAGTGGTTCCACTGGTTTTCCATTCATTTTATTTTATTTATTTGCTATGGTTTTTTCATTATTACTTTTGTCATGCTGGGAGCTCAGAATTTTAGATTTGTAGATAAAATTAATGTTCTAAGTATAAGAAATAATTAATTGAATTCTCTTTTCTAGTAATTCAAAATGATTAACCTTAATTATTCTTTATACTGACAGCACCCATTTATAAATTATACACATATTATCTCCCACCGATATGAGATGTCACATACACCCCTTGCACCAGGACACATCAGGCGATGTAGATTCTAGAAGTAGCTCATATGAGTTTAAAAGGTGATTCTCACCATTTTTTTGGTGTAGCAATTTATTGCGTATAGTACTTAATTCCCACACCAGTTAATAACATGCTCTGAATACTATTGTGTCATGCTCCGAACTTAGAACCCGGAACTCGCAAGCGAAATTAATGTTGTAAGTAAAAGGAATAACTATTTGAGTCCTTTTTTTTACGGATCCAAAATGATTAATCCAAATTAAATTTTAAATCTACAACACCTACTTATAAGTCACATAATCACATTATCTCCCACTGATATGGGACGTCAGAGTTTTGGTGCTTTGGTCATCTTCTTTGCTTTAGCATGGAATTACAACTGAAAATTAACTCTTGAGCATGACTTGCATTATACCATCCCAATAACTAGAGGCCAAAATTTGCAATTTTTATAGTGCTCACACTTAAAGATCGATAGTTTGTAGGTTGTTGATCTTACTTTTCTAGTGATCATGACACAAAATATTCAAACTGACTCTGAATATTTGTAGATAGCCACTCGACAGTCTCCAAATTTACCTATCCATATTTTGATGAATACATTATAGCTATTTGTTTTCTAGATTTTTTACGTAGTTAATTGTTGTTGTTATTGTTATTATTATTATCATTTGGAGAAAAATTATTTAACTTATTATATTATAAATCCAAGAAAATGCTAATGGTAAAGATACTAACATTTTAATATTTTTTGCAATACTCCAATTGAAAAATAAAGAACCCAGTTGCAATAAGTATCTTGTTCTAATAGTTTTTTGACCGTTATATAAACTAAAAACTTTGCGCGATTTTGTTTAATTGCAACAATTAAGAAGTTTTGTATCACTTTATGTTAATAACTGCTTATATGGTTATTTTTTTGTAACAGTTTTAAAATTATAGTTTAATTTCAACTATTTTTTTAACTATTACTTATTGTTTACAAAAGATTGTTGTTGTAGAGAATTTGAAACAGGATTATATACAACGGATACAATAATTTTTGGTTTTATGCAATAGTTTTAAATATTGTAACAGATAAGAAAATGTGGTAGTGAGGTAACAATTAATATTTCCGGCACAAGTTTTTCCGACATTTTGGATACATGCGAGATAACTTCTACATGCACCTTCAAATGTACACTCTACCTAAAGAGATGATGACTAAGAGCATCTCTCATGAGAGATACTATTTACCAAAATATACTATTTTTGGTAATATTTAGAGACTGAATCTCTAAATTTAGAATCAAAATACATGGGGCTTGCCACTTTTATCAACTTTTTGGCTAAAATAAAGATCCAACCATTTTTTGGGTCTCTAAATTTAGAGACCCAAAAAGTAATTGGGTCTCTATTTTAGTAAAAAAGTTGATAAAAATGGCGGGTCTCATATATTTTGACTCTAAATTTAGAAACTCAACCTCAAAAAATTACCAAAAATAATATGTTTTTGTAAATAGTGTCTTTCATTGGAGATACTCTAAGCAAAGAGGAAAGCACCACAAAAGAGGCAAAACAGCCAGAAGAAACCGAGATGGTACTATTTCTCTAATGTAGAACTGTCTTCTAAATTGGATGTAATTGCAAACTAGAGAAAAGCTTTTCTACTCTTTATTTTGTAATGATAAATCTTAATTTCCGAAATTGCTCTCAAATGGCATTGAATGTGTGATGTTTCACGTTGCTGGGAGATTAATAAGTGAATATTTTATAATTAAGTATTGTCAATTTAAATATAACTTGAATTAATTATTTTAAACTATTATTATTCTTAATACTATAACATTAATTTTACTTGCAGATCTAACGGAGTTGATGAATAGTTGAACTTGGCGACTCATAAAAAGTCTTGTAACAGGGGCGAAGCCATAAATTTTATTTTGCAGGGGCCAAGATTTAATTAAGAAGACTCACGATATTAAACATCAAGTGTAAAAAATACTATTTAGAAAAAATAATATCAAATTTTGAAAAGAAAAATTTACCAATTCACTTAATAAAATTAGACTGTCTTTCTTCCATGGAATAGATACCAACAATTATCGTATCAATAAGAGCATCTTTAGCAATTTCTCTTTAATATAGATAATCAAATTATATATAACAAAGTCATCCTTCATCCGGTTCTGAGATCCAACAACTTTGTTCAGTGACGCCTATAACAAGATCATCTAACAATTTTAGTATCAAGTAAAATAAATGAATAATTCTACGAAACATACAATATATACTTATATTTAATCCCAAACAAGAATAATTCATGCATTTAATTCAATAAAAGAGGAATTGATGTAGGCATGTTTCAAACAATCTTATATATACTATTTAAAGAAATACTAAACAAGTAGAATATGAATATATAAAAGTTGATTAACCAAAGAAAATTGAGAACTAAATAAACAATCTATCAATATAAATATAAAAACTAACAATTAATAAATACATTAAAAGATATCTTAAATCATATAGAAAATAATGTTATTTGAATTCATTCTAATTACTTATCTAGAAGAGTGAAACTTATGAATTTCATTTGTGTAATGAATGAAGAAGGGAAGACCACCAAAAAACTGTTAGCTGCAAGACTCATTTGGTCAACAATAGACAACAAAAGAATGGAAAAGAAAAGGAAGAATGTGATGGTGATAAATGATGATGTTGTTGACAAAAGTAGAAGACAATTACTTATGTCAACAAAAGTTATGGAAAAGGAAGAAATCAGCGCATGCAATTTTGATAGAAAATAACAGCACATACAATTTCTAGTTGGCTGCACACTGCGCGAAGAGAGACTTTTGCTGCAATGGTTTGAATTTTGGTGCAGAATGAGCCTATAAATAGAGGTTCATTCTTCACTATTTTGGCAAAAGAAAGAATCCGAAAATCAAAGAGAAAAACACATAGTTTTTCCTGATAGGTTTCTCTTATTCTTTGTCTATTTAGTGAGTGAGAGTTAGTTTCTTCTATTATGTGAGAGAATGTTATAGTTTTCTCCTTATAATATAGAGAAGGTGTCTAGAAAATACTCTTACATCATAGTGAAACCCTTCTTTACTTGCCCGTGATTTTTTTCTCAATTTGTTTGAGGGTTTTCCACATAAATCTTGTGTCTCCATTATTTATTATTCTCATTCATATTTTAGTTGCGTGACACTACTTGTCCCCAACTATTCTGCTGCCCTAATATCCAACAATGGTATCAAAGCCACTGGTTAAGAGTCACTAGTATACATACAGGGTTGTTGTTCACACATACGGTATAGTACTATTCATGTATATAGTTACGACGCTATTCTCGTATATGGTTTTGGTACTATTTATATACACGATACTATTCACGTAAATAGTATTATTCATAATGAAATAGTGGTAGCTGGTTCAAGTTGAGAAAAAAAATCTTCGTTAATACTATGGCGAAAAAATTTAAAATCGAGAAATTCAACTGGAGTAATTTCTCCTTATGAAAATTGAAGATGAAGGCAATTCTAAGAAATGAGAATTGTTTGGCAGTAATTGGAGATAGACCAGCGGAGATAACAGACGACAAGTGGAAAGAGATGGATGACAACGCTATGTCTAATCTGCACCTGACATTGGCAAATTCAGTATTGTCAAGCGTTGAGGAAAAGAAGTCGGCAAAAGAAATTTGGGATGCGCTGACCAAACTATATGAAGTTAAGTCACTTCACAACAAGATCTTTTTGAAGAGGAGACTCTACACCCTTCAGATGAATGAGTCAACATCGGTGACATATCATATCAATACCTTAAATACGTTATTCTCTCAATTTGTGAAACCCCACTTTTCTATCTTATCTCGTTTTGCATGCTTTACCTCGTTTTGCGTGAATTAACCTGTCTAAGTGCTATGTGACTTAGAATGTGGTAATTTTGGTATCAATACTCTTAGAACATGCTAAATGTGTATTCATGAAATTTTCATCAAAAACGGGGTCAGAAATTTTATCGTCGATTTTTAGTGAATAGTATTTTCGAAACACGTCCGCTAAAATTTTGAAAATGGTCCTTTTAACCCTTCTAGACCTAGTCCAAGGACTTTAATAGACCTGTGTTTGATGAAAACGGTTTTAAAATCGGCTTAGGAATTTATTAGGGTTTTTACACCGACTTTTGCGAAAATCGAGTTTTAAGCCGACTCGGGGGGAATTGTTTGAATATAAAACTTCTCGTCACCTAAAAATAATCTACTTGAACTATCTTGAGTATTGAATAATTGTTTTGAACATTGGTGATCAAGAAAATGCATTTAAAGTCAAGAAAACACTAAAAATACTAAAGTTTCAACTTTGACTTTCATTTAAAATCTTGACTTTCATGCATATATCATCAACACACATTGCCAAAGCACAAAAACACACTCATTTTCACACACATGGCCGAGATTTTCATGGGAGAATAAGCCAAGGAGTTTTCAAGGTTTTCAAAGCAAAATTTCAAAGAAAAACTTAGTTTTGTTCCGTAAAATTTCGTGCCGAGTTGGATTCCGCTTGTTGGGCATGCATTGCATGCATTCCTAGGCTTATATCGCATCAAAGGTAAGAGAAAAATTCTAGATCTCAAAACTCATCTTTTGTGTTTTTGCGTAGAATTAAAAATCGAACCGTTAGAATGTTAATCTAATGTTAGATTATTGCTTCATGCATGCTAGGGATCATTTATATGTAATCCTACAAGATTTGAACGGTTGTAGCATAATTATTATTTTTCGGGTATTTAAAGTTGAATAATTTGTTTAATGTTGATTATTTTGAGTTGTGTTGATCGGAATCGATTGCCGTCGATTTCTAAATGTTTGATAATTACGTGGTAGCGCCGTTGTAATGCCGAATTTTCGATTGTAATGTCCGTGCTAAAATCCAGAAATTTCAGCCATGATACACTAGGGTTTTAGGGTTATTGGGCATGATTTGGATGTGTTTTGGTTGGTTTCCGAAGGGACTAATGTAGTTGATTGAATGGGTGAGTGTTTGAAACTGATTTGGAGTTGTTTGGATTAGTAAAATGTAAGATATGATTATTTGAAGTTTAGGTTGTCTTTCTTTAAATTGTTGAATTGAGCCTTTAGATGATTGGGTGTGTTTGAGTGATTGAATTGTGAGTTGTTAATGGTTAGACTAGGGTTAGATTACGTATTTCATGCATGTTAAGTTGGATAGCCTACTTTGTCATCTAACTTAGTTGTTTGTTGTTTAATTAAAAATTGATGTTATATTGATGTTATTTTTATGATTATGGATTACGGGAATCGGGCACTTTTGTTGCTGATCTCCCAGATTATTGATTGATTATTGAGTACGGGAATTGGGCACTTTTGTTGCTGATCTCCTAGATTATTGATTGATTATGGATTACAGGAATCGGGCACCCTCGTTGTTGATCTCTCGGTTTATTTATGTTGAGTCTCATTGTTGTGAGCTTTGATAATGTTGTGTCACCTCGGGAGGCATCCTAGGCTGCGGGCACAGTTATCATGGCTAATCCCTATCTCGTATGGGCGGAGAGGCCATGGGGTGTGGGTCTAGGTCAAGGTACCTCAGGAATTGTGTCATTGAGTTTGGAGGGGTTGTTGAGCATGGAATTGGTGTATGGAGCTTCATCAGTAAACGTATTGTATCCTTATTGTATGTTTACAGTTATTACTATTGTTGCATTTATAATGATTATTGATGTTATTGTGTGTTTACTGACTCAAAGGATTATTTCTAAGGAGTTTAATAAACTTTGTTCGAGATCTATCGGATCCTCGTTGGGCTTATTTTATATAAGCTCACTCTCTATTATTGCATGCATACAGGTGTACTATCGCAGGATTACGGGTACGTGCCTCCTGAAGAGGAAAATGTGTCTTACGTGGATGAGTCCTATGTTCCAGAGTCTTATCCTTGATGTTGTATCGTTTTACTATCTTGTATATTAACTTAGTAGACTTTTATATGCTTTGTAGCTCATAATGTAAAAGATGTTGAAAAGATAATGAATTAGTTGATGCAGTCTTAGTAGCCTTCCTTTTGTTTATGATTAGGTTGCTAGATTGGCTCAACAAGTTTTTGTAATGTATATTAAGGTTTATGTATTACGTTGGAATGGAGGTGTATAACGAGAGATGATTATTGTATAATATGGTTATGATGTATGTTGTTATTTTATTGAGGAGTTGTTGGATGTATGACGTTCTGTTGAGGTTGGTTTAGAGCCTCGGAGTCCTATTTACTGTTGTTATACTGCCGAAATTCCGTTGCGTCCTGACTGATTATTGGAGGGGTCGAGTTAGGGCGTGACACAATTGACTACAATTGGGCATAAAATAGCGGAGCTTGAACGTGCGGAGATTCTACTTCAAAGTCTACCTGATTTGTATGATCAACTCATCATTAGTTACACCAATAATGTTCTTTCAGATTCTGTTACTTTTGATGATATTGCAACCGCTGTTCTGGAAGAGGAATCTAGGTGCAAAAGTAAGGAAGACAGGATCGAAAGAACATTGTTGGTGTAACTAATGATGAGTTGATCATACGAATTAGGTAGACTTTGAAGTAAAATCTCTGCACGTTCAAACTCCACTATTTTATGCCGAATTGTAGTTAATTGAGAGAATAGCGTATTTAAGATATTGATATGATCTTTCACCGATATGGACTCACTCATCCGAAAGGTGTAGAGTCTCCTCTTCAAGAAGATTTTGGTTGTGAAGTGACTTGACCTCATACAGTTTGGTCAACGCATCCCAAATTTCTTTTGCCGACTTCTTTTCCTCAACGCTTGACAATATTGAATCTGCCAATGCCAGGTACAGATTAAGCATAGCGTTGTCATCTATCTCTTTCCACTTGTCGTCTGTCACCTCTGCTGGTCTATCTTCAATTGCTGTCAAGCAATTCTCATTTCCTAGAATTGCCTTCATCTTCAATTTCCATAAGGAGAAATTATTCTCGTTGAAGAGGAAACTCTACACCCTTCGGATAAGTGAGTCCACATCAGTGATAGATCATATTAATACTGATCGCGTCGTTTTGCGCTAAAAAATAGTAAGGTTAAATGATTAGAAATATTGCTTACCTTGAATTACCTCTAACTGTGGCGAGTAGAGGATCGATCCACAGAGATTGGGTTATCAAGTTAAGTTAAGTCCTTAATTTAGAATTGTTTGACTATCTCCCGTCACGGATAAGTTTGATTAAGTTCAAAAGTCCAAAGGTACGGTAGTAACGAGATCTAAAAGTGAATTGAACAAATGTACTAAATTGAAGAATTATAACACTTAACAATAAAAATGAAAATCTAAAGGGTTAATGATTCAGGGTGGTTATAGCTCGGTATACGCAAGTACAAAGTTATTGATTCAAATTAAAAGATAAGTCCTTCAGAAATACGGCTACAAGCTCCTACTACTGAGATGAGCCTTTAGTTACATAAGTGATAAGATTAATTGATTAACAAGACTGGATGTGTTGGTACAACCTAACGATATCTAATCTCTCAATTAATCTTTCACTTATGTAACCTGGTGGTGTTGGTACAACTAGACTAGAATCCATCCGAGGTAGTCTCGTATTGCCACTGGTTTACAAAACCGGGCGTATATGTACTTTCAATTAAATATAACATAACTACAAGTATACATATAATTAATCAAAGAATACTTAGAAATAAAAATACGAGACTTTAATAAATTTGAATCAAAAAATATGTACAAGAGTAACTTCACACGTACTACCCCGAATCCCAAGTCTAGTGTGTCATGATATACTATAAAGTACAAGAAATCATAACGAAAACCGAAATAAAAGAATACTTATCATGTTGAACGGATTTCGGTAGACCGGTATGATTTCGATATGTTGATGGCTCACTAGACCCTCCCCTCAGGATTAAAACTTTGCACACAACTAAAAATAATAATTAAAACACTCAAAACTCACTTCACAAATACTAGAGTAGCACAATCTAAGCTAATAAGAGGAAATGGTACGGTTTTCAACAATGAAAATTGTGCTATTTAGAGGCAGAATTTTAGGAGGGCGCTTGAACGCCCTTCTGCACTAAGAATTTTTTATATTTTTTTGTCTTTTCCTTCTACACTTTGTCGTCCATTTGTCCGTCATTTTCAAAAAGTGGCGCTCTAGCGCCGAAAAGGGGAGCTCGAGCGCACGTCTAGCTGCACTAGGTGAACTTTGACTCCGAATTTTGACTTTGACTGGCTCGGTGACTTTGACCATTGACTGTTGACTTTGATCGTTGACCAAAAAGTTGACCAGGTCTATTTCTAGGTTTCTCAGCATCCTAAATCCGTTTTTGCACTAGGTTTGGCCAAATTCAATCTCGAATTGCTCGTTTTAAAGTCGTTCTACCATTCTTCACTAGTGTTGCGCTGAATTTCTTGTTCAAATGTTGATTTTTGTGGCCGTTTTTGCTATTTCTTCTTCAAAACTTATATTGCACTAAAATTGTGTAAAATATACAATTAAGTTTGAAATAATAATGCAATATTCATGATTTGATGGGTTAAAATTACTAAAAATATGGATTATCAACCTCCTCAAACCCATTCTTTACTTATCCTCAAGTAAAGGCATCAATTACTTCATAGATACAAAAATATTAAATTTAAGCAGTCAATGTATTCATACAGTTAGATTTTATAAAATACAAGATTAACAATGAGTTTGTCTTCCAAACAATTCCATCCCAAGAAATCGTTTTGTATCTAGATGAATAAAAACCAACTTAATTATAAAAAAAATCATTCGAGCCTTTTTAAGCACTTGTAACTCAATTATGAGGTAAATAAATTAATCACGCAAAATTTATAAAATCAAAAATATTTTTTATGGATAGTCATAAAATGTTAAAACTCAACTATCTTCCAAATCATGTAATACTCCCTTAGATTTTTTCTATATATATATTTTTTTATGAATAGATGACTTGAATGATAGATGTTGGTTGATTCAACGACTTCATTGAAGTAATGCATTTCTTCGGTTGAATTGTATATGGTGAAAGAAGGCTTGTTTGACAAGATTTATATTGAAAGTTTTTTCATAACAAAAATGTTCAAAAATGGTTAGAAGAAAGAATTTGTTATGAATTCATTTTATTCATCTATTTGCTGAATCAACACTTTTGATATTTGAGTGACATTGAGCGAGTCAATCTATACATTTTTTTTTTTCAAATGAGCATACCGATCTAGAAAAATAAGTCAAGTTTTAATAAAACATAACATCTCACATTGAAAACGCCTCAATCTACTCATTTTTGATAATTAATAAAAAAAAAACTCTAATTGAATCATGTGACACTGTTAGGATGTAATAACAGTTAACAAGGTTTCAAAAATTCTAGATACAAACTTAACTCTAGTGGGTAATTATTTTTCCTTTCCAAATTCACAGTTAATTCAAATATTTTATCAAAATCCCACCATATATCAACAATTAACACTCAAATTTAATTATTATGAATAAGTGAAGTAAAAGTTTTGAAATTTTTTTTTTTTTTTTGAAAATTTTGTATCAGGTTGGTATCAACTTTTTTTCCTCCTCTTCAAACCCGAGCCTTACATTGTCCTCAATGAAAGAAAACAATGTAATGCAAAGTAAAAAGAAAGATACAACCTGATAAACAATCCAAGCAATGTTCCTCAAAAACTTCTGAAAGAAGAATTGTCAAACAAAATCTCAAAAATCAACGTTAGTCGTGAGTTTAAATAAAAACTAAAATATTTCTAAAGAAAGGTGAAAAAAAAAAACATAAACGAAATAAAATAAAGCACGTCGTGTGATGGCTCAGACCCAGCATGTAGCATAATATACTTAATTGCGTATAAATTGGTGCTAGTTTAAGTGCTACATGTGTGAATGTGTTTATTTTAGCATTTAAGATTTAACCAGTAGTTTCATTTCCTTTTATTTTCTTATTTTCTTTTAAAAAGGGACACTAATACTATTAATTCAAATAAAATAATTTTTACTATTATTGTGACATGTATTGTGACGCCCGAGACCTAGTACATACATATCATATTTATTTACATATATTTATGTGTTTGATTAAGTGATTATATGTGATTCTTGTTTATTTAGTAAAATTGCATTCAATTAGAGGACTAGTTTTACATTCTTTTTGAAAAAAAAAATTAAATAAACTATGATTAATTAATGTAAATAATATAAATAATCTATTATTTTACTATAACAATTATGTGAAAATATTTCCTATATTTAGTAGACATTTTTTTCATTATTTAAAAAATGAGCCCTGAGCCCGGGGTAAAAAATTAAAGTATTTTATTTTTCGAAATCCGTATTTTTCCTTTAATATGCATTTATTTTTGGGCTTACGTTCATAAATCTGATGTGCATTAATATTTATTTACTTTTATTTTATAATTAACCGACTTGCTCGGGACATGTCTTTTATTATTTTAATTATTTAAAATTGTTTTACATGTTTTAAAATTAATTTATTTTATTGTTTGAATGGGAAGCCTGGGCCCGAACCCGAACGAGTTAGATTATTTTCAATATTAATTATATTTATTTTTAAATTGAATTTAAAGGGATTATCGAAAAAGATTCTCTTAAAATTATTGTTTATTACATTTAATGAATTTAAATTTTTCGAGTCCGAGTGATTTTCTTTTAATTTATTTATTCTATCTGATTTCATAGTTTCCTTACGTGAATTATTATATGAATTTGTTCAGTGTTATCTACGTGCATTGCATGCTAGGGAGAGTAGAATTAAGTAATTTTGATTTATTCGGGCTTAGGTGTTATTTTATTTGGGTCTAGTTTTTATTTCGTTTAGACTTAATTTGTTTTCGTTCGGGCTTAGTACGGATCAGTCAAGTATTTTAATTGATTAAACTCAATCCGGTTATATCTTAGTCTTGTGTATTAATTCCTTAGCATTTTATATTAGTTATTATTATTATATATATATATAGATAACAATGTATTCAGTAAAGCAAAGAGAAATGGAATCGCTGGAAAGCTTAGCTTTATGTCTTAGTTTAATAAATATATATTATAGTGATCAAAGCTTAAAAAAAGTCAAACCCGATTGAAGTCATAGTGGAGTTCTAGCTTCTGTTTAGTGGTAGGCATTATTAGATGTTAGTTTTGAAAACAAAACACAAAAGCAGAGAGAATAGCATTCGGGGGTGGCTTAGGCATTGGTGGTCCATTAATATTAGTTTATATATATATATATATGATAGACTAAGCACTCAAAGCCAAAGTACAATCTCTCATTTCCGATGGCAACAACAAGCAAAAAAAAAAAAAAGAGAAAAGGAAATCGGGAACAGGGAGCAAACAGGAAAGAAGAAGAAAAAGGAAGAAAAATAAAGAAAAACAAATTTATGTCAAGCTAAAATTGAGCATTCTTGAGCTATTTTAAGGAGATTTAAGGTGGTTTCTTGCATACTCCTCCCATTTCTAGCCTTTAAGAGGTGAGGGAGTTTGCATTTGTTGCATTTTAAAGTTTATGTTATCTTTTGAGATTTTATGATTTGTTGATATTAGTCATTGAAATGTTTAAATATTGTGATATATATGTTTTATATGCTATGTAGACCATACTTGAATAGTCTATTAGCTTCTACCATGGTTGAATACTTGAGTTGTGTGAAAGAGATGATGAATAGTGACGAAATTTAGGGTTTTGCTATAACTTGCTAATTAGAGTGAATTGATGTTTCATTTAGATGCTCTAGACATTGTTGAAACTAGTTAGAAGCTTACATGTAGTTAATTTGCCCAAAATTGAGTTAAAATGCAAATTAGCTAACTTTCTAAAAAGGGGTTTTCATGAAATGTAATTTGGGCACATTTGGACTTTAGATTAGGTATCCATGGGGCATAGAAGCACTAGTGGTGCTTACGTTGCGTTAAATTGGGGTTCGATTAAGGTAGTTGTAGTTAAAATCCACTCGGGGCCTTCCCGAGTTTTTGTCTCCAAAGCGGATTTTCAGGACTTGGATAGGTGTCTTTTGGTATCCTTAGGAGTGTAGCAAGATTGGTTTATGGAATTGAGGTCTTGATTTTCGTTTAGAAGAATAATTGTCTAACGATTAAAGGGGAAAATGTGAGTTTTGGTTGCTATAGTGCTGGTATAAGCTTGTAGTTGCGTGTTATGTGTCTTTATGCATGTTTAATGTAGATCCAAGCTATTTGTAGAGTTTCGTGAAGAAAATGTGTTGCTGACCCCTTTGTGCACATATATAGTTACTCTCTTGTTTAATGCTTATATCTTGTAATGAAGTTCATATTACTTGTATTTAGTGTTGCATGAATGAAGCTATGCTTAAGACTTATATATTAAACTACTAAAATGGTTACTTGGAACATATGTTAAGTTAAAGCATATAAGGTGATATCTTGTTAAAGATAGAATTTTAATAGGAATTACATGCTAAATGAGTGAGACTATAAGTTAGCTAACATGGAGGAATAATTGATAAATGCTGTAGTTAAAGAATAATTAAAATAATATTTGGTATTAGGTACAAGGCGATTGAGAGTGATGTGAATACAATCTTGTATCTTGGAGCTCGGTAAATGTAAGGGAGTCATGTGCATCTTAGTTTAATTCATTGTTTTTAGATTATATGATTTAGCTAATTGATAAAGTCACATGTTCCATTTATTAGTTATCTCGTGGTTACTCGTGTTTGTTTGATATTATCTCATGAACTCTTGAATTCGTGTTGGGTTGCGCAACCTTTTCGGACATGGTAGTGTCGAGAAACACGGGCAGCATCAGGCTTGCCATGCTCCCTCACTACCATGGTGCCTATTCCCTTTCTCGCTGAGTATACTCCACTACCCAGAGGCGTAGTTCACCTGTTGGGCATATGGACCTATCTCAGGAGAAAAGGGTCATAGGATCAAGGTATATTCGGAGTACCCCAATTTGGAGGAGTAAGGGTTTGCCGGCACTTGCTTGAAGATCTTGGCTCGTGGCTCGTGATTGAAGACAAACATGGAACCGTATCATTTTTATATGTGATTAATTACTTGTTTACTTGGTTGTGTTATTTGATGTGAAATATGCTATTATCCTGTTGCATATCATATTGCATGCCTCGGTATGCTACTTCACCTCCCTCACTGAGTATACATGTTGTATACTCACCCTCATTTCTAATACCTTTCAGGATCAGTGCTATAAGCTGGAAATGGGATTGTCTCCTGTGTGGCTTGTCTGCTCTATCAGTGTGTAGAACAAGGAAGAATGTGTATGTTATATGCTTGTATACTATTTGAGACTTTATGGTCATGTATGTATTTGTGTTATCTTAAGAAATATAATATTAAAAGTTTTAGTCTTGAGTAATAGTTAGGTGCTAGTGGTTTGTAATAATTTCAATTGTTTACTCTTCTGTTTAGTTGACTTGCATGCTGATAGGGATGAAACATATTGAAGTTGTGGATTATGGTCTTGTGGTTGTATGTTGTAGTTTATAGGTTTCCAAATAGTCCTATAAATAGAAGAAACTCCGTCCATTTTTTCTAAATTTTGTGACCAGGTTGAAATTGGGTTGTGATTAGCATGGCTATTAGAGCCTCTGGTCTCGTAAGGGATCGGGGCGTTACACGCCATCCGAGTTACTGTGGTGGTGGCTGCTGAGAACCTATTCCTGAACCTCTCAACAAAGCAACGTCCGTCCTTAGAGCAGCAACACATCTTTTAGCCCATCGATTTTAGTATTCATTGCCTGAATTTCTCAGTACATTTTTTCCATCAAAGACTCTTCAGGTTGAGTACTCAGTTGTTATAAAGTAGTGCCTTCAGTAGGTTGAGTGAAGGTCCGTGGAGCATTTAATGCTAAGGGCATCTTTCTAACAGTTCGCTCCAAATGTTTAAGATTCTTTTTGAACTCAGATTCACCATACGGAGTAACAGGGAGAACCATGGTTGGCTTATCAGGTGAAAAAGGAAAATTAAACTGCTAAAGTAAAGAAACTATCAATCGAGGAAATCGAAGTGTAGATGTAGCATCAAATCTCCTCATGTGGTCTATAGCACTCATCATATTTTCCCCAATTACAACCCCAACATCAAAAAGTTCACCTTGATAAATCCAATATAATATCTGTAAAACAACTTCCGTCCTTTCTTGATCATGACCATATAGGCAAAGATTCTTTTAATAATGATATCAGTTAACCACATATCCCTCGGAAGGGAAGATCTCCTTATACCTACATCATGTTCAAGAACCGGACCCCCACACAATTTAGTAGCAATTTTCGAATCTGTAGTTCTAGCAGGAAAGTCCTCAGTTGTCGCATAAAATAGATCATGCCCACACATAATATTTATAATATCAACAGTAGTAAATATAAATTCAAAACCATCAACTGACGCACTAAATGTACCATCATCATAAGAAAGATGCTCATAAAAATATCGAATGAGATGAGAAAAAACAATAACATCATCAAAAGGTGGGTGTAGAATGCAATCAAGAAAATATCCCTCAAAATGTTCAAAAGCACGTGCCCCACCTTCGGAAGCCCTCAAAACATCCAAAAAATCAGTTTCAGCCTCAATTTGAGCATTCTCAAGTCGTGCAGTCAATGACAATCTATGTCTCTTTTGAGTCGTAGTCTAAATAATAAAAAATAAAAAATTAACTAAATCAGAAAAATCATGAAAAACACAAAACAATTTTTTTTTTTGTTTTCTTTTTCTTATTATTTTCGTAGAAATTGTTTATACAAACAACACCCATTAACAACCACAAAATGACCCTTGACAACACACTATATCAACTTGTCATCTGCTCAAACCCTCCAACATTGACACAATATATAAATCCTATAATTAAAGAAATACGAAATGAGAGGTACAAATAGACATAAATATATGTACAGTAATCTGAAATGTTGAAATAGTTTTTTAATTTTTGGAATTTTTTAAAAAAATGAAAATTAAATGAAATATAAACAGAAAATTCAAAACTAAAATTTAACTAAATTCTATATACATACACATATACATACAAATATACATACATAAATCTAAAAAAAAAATCATACCAAAACGAAGTTTGGAAGCTATAGAACAACAATAATCAAAAAATAAGCAGTAAAAATCATCCTAAAACCCTAAAAAATGCATATATACATACATATATAAACATAGACATACAAATCTAAACTTGAAATAAAACTGGAAAAAATGCGAAAATAAGATAAAAAGCATGAAAACTCACCTTGGGTTGCAAATCCGTAGTGGATTTGGGGTGGGGAAGGGTTTTGTTATGTTTTGGGAGTGATTTTCGTGGGGTAGGGGGTGTTTTTTTTTTAATGTTAAAGCTACTGCAATCAAGGCTTAGGTTATAAGCCCCGACTGCATTAGGGTGCTCGAGCGCTTGCAAGGCGCGCTCGAGAGGCCTGCTGCGTTTTTCCCTTTTTTTAAATATAATATATAATATATATTATTTAACATAAATATAATAAGCTACCATATTCAAAATTATATATATATATATATATATATACATACATAAATACTATAAATAATGAAACAAACCACACAATATTTTATTAAACATTAAAACATTACAACAAGAAAATGAAAATTACAATAACATAAAATTATCTCCTAATCTCGAGAATGCAAGAACATTTTCTTTCTACCCAACACACCTATGATCCCACTTGATAAAGAGATAAATAAGAAAAAGGTAAAAGATGAATGCACTTGCAAATGAGTACACAACCATGGCAAATTGATCGTCCGTGAGAGTTCCAAACATCATTGTGCAGTAGAGTATAAAAAATGAAAGAAGAAAAATTTGCTAGAGAAAGAGAGAGGAGAGAAGGAGGCGGTGAAGATGAATGAGGAGAAAAAGGAAAGAAGTAGGGTTTTAAAACCTATCTGCTATGGTTGATGGCGCTCGAGCGGGGGATTAAGCGCGCTCGATTTTGATCTTGTCGACTCTTTTTTTATAAATATTTTTACAAAATCACAAAATAGGAAGATAGAATCTTCCTCAAACATTTTTTCTACAAGATCACACTTTTATTAACATAAAATAAAATTGGTACAAGAGAAAAATAAACACATTAAAATACTAATTCAAAAAAAAATTGAAAATTTAAATGCACACACTTGCAAAATATTTTTCTAATTACATTATGCTTCTAACACTCCAAAAAAAAAATACATTACAAAACAAAATTTTAAACATTCTGCAATCTTCTAACTTAATCGAGTGAATTTCCAATCTTGATCAAGATATAACAAGAAAGAGTAGAATGATGCATACATACTCGACGATTATCACAGCATGAGCAAAATCAGCTTCCATTTGTCGAGTGGCTTCCTTTTTTTAAATAAAATATTTTTTTAATATTGAATTAAATTAAAACAAGCACACATCATGACAAGAAAATGCAACCATATTAAATTTCACCCTTAAGTTGGTCTCACACGAATAGGTGCCAACACCTACAAGGAAAAATGATAGCAGAGTGTAAGAATATACAAATGAACACCGGCCGATAGTCATCCATTAAGATTCAAACCTTAACTCTACTTCCAAAAGAAACAGTTGGATCCAGATTTAATTTAAGAATCTTTGAGTTTAGACTAAATTTAGAGTTCAACAATTTAACGAAGAGTTGTCCGCCAGTTTGGAAGGCAACACTGGAAGCCTGGGGAATACAAAAATAGGATCCTAACCCTATTTTAGTTTTATACCTATGCAACAAAGTAAACCACATCTAAACACCAAATGAATGGCATCAAAATCTGGATAGTAAATCTACCCGCCATAGCGTAAGAATTGGCCGAAGCAAATGTGATGAATCACGTATCACATGCCCCTCATAATGATATTAGTTATCTTTCTCTCAAATACCATGAGAGCCACTATTTACATAACGGTGGAAAAAGACCTCCTAATGTTGAGGTTAACACCAATTTAAAGCTAATTGGTAACCAAGCGACAACATCTAGGACAAACCTTGGAATGTTTCCACCACGAGATCCTAGATAACCCAGAGATCACTTGGGTTTATGTAAGGCACACACCCTAGTACAAACAGCATGCTGTTTTATCCTCAAACAGTCACTACCGAATACTACCACTATGTACCCATCCTCCTTCCCTTTTTTGGGTGAGTACGTCACACAAATTGTCAGAATTTTTTCCTTCTAACCGGGAATGAGCACTAGAACCATTTAATGTCAACCAGCAAGACATGCATATACAGTTAAGTGTCGTAATTTAACGCCTTCGGGCATAGAATTTTTTTTTTAATTTTGTTTTTTACATTTTTTAATTTTTTTTTTAAATTTAAAATTAAAGGACTAGCTCTTCCAGAGGTTTCTGTATTCACGCCATCCAGTACTTTCCTTCGGCACTCACATGGGGCCATAGCCAGTTCCATAGGGTCAAGAACAATACAGTGGGGTTTTACGTTACAAACAATACCGTCTGGTAAATGCTCTCACTCCTAACTACATTATCAAGTAAAGCCCAACAGACCCAAACTACATTAAGCTGGTGGAATAGCAAGTACTGTTAGACAGAGTTGCACTGGTCAGACAATCGCACACAGAAAATGTACAGTGACCACTAGTGTCACGCCCGACCCCGACCCATCACTAGATTAAGGCCGAAATATTATGTGTCAATGCTTAACCCCTGCAAGATTTGAAAGTAGGAACCTGCACAGTTATAAATTCCACAAGAAGTTCCAAAAGACCCCCAAAATTCTCCCAAAACACTGGCCTTAAAGGTTTACAACACCCTGTTATATATTACAATACCCGCGTCCATCTGTCAATATTTCAAACCTAGGCCTACTAAGTAGTGTAATCAACTTAGCTAGGTATCTAGTTGACCAAAAGAACATTACTATAGATTAAATAGTCCAATTATACAAAATCGTGCTTATTACAACAAAGAGTACATCTTCTCAGGCAAACATGTGGATCACATAAGCAAGAATTCAACTCATCACATCAATGAAGCTTGCGACCACATGGGAGCTTACTTGGACTAATCTTCACCTAAAATTATTAAAGGAGGGGTGAGCTACTCTACTCTCCAAGGGTTATACCAAGAGAGAGTAGAAAATACCATATCTGGCATTAATAATAGAACAAGCATTCAATTCTACTCTCCGAGGGTTGTACCAAGAAAGAGTAGGTCAAAGGATACAATATCAGGAACTTTATTGGAGATGGCTAGTCTCAGAACTTTTTGTCAAATCATCTTTATCAAAATCATAACCCCATATACCAATCATGATAGTGAAATTCGAATATATACCCAAACAAAGGCCACGGTAGCCTGTCCATCTTGGCAAGCCCAATGCCGCCCAGGTGATATAGGAACTTCTACCATGGGGTCCATTAGATTGCTTAATTGTTTCAAATATATATACCTTCCATCTCTCCAGGTGACACCCCAAATGAGAGAAAAATTCAAAATAACAAATAGGCTCGGAAGCAACAAAGTAGGTTGCCATCGGTTAGTAACAATAATCAAAACATAATAGTATAATCATGATCTAGATAGAGTTCATATAACATATATCATGCAAGTGAAGGTCAACGAGGAAAGTTACCTCCAACATTCGAACGTATATATATAATCCAAACTTAATCAAGCATACTTATCATATGGTCAAACAAGTAAACATGTGAACACCTTGCATTTAGAATCCATAAGACACAAAGTGGAGGACAACAAGGAAAGTTACTTTATTATGCAAGTGTTTGACCGTGTACCGACCTCATACGAGCATGTAATGATATGTGCATTGTTTAGGTATTCATGAAACCAATACTCATCATACTTGACCATATTAATACCATGTAGGAGAACTCAACATAGTCATATACCAAAGGAGGTGCAAGGATACCTTAAAACAACTCAAAATGACAATAAAATGCAAGTACGAAAGAAATTATGAAGCAAACTCAACTAATTTGCAATAGCCTAACTTAGGAGATAAATTTACCTACTTTCCCAAACTTTTATTAATTTGATTTTAGTCTAGAATCAAATTTTATTGAAAGTAGATAGTTCTAGAATCAAACGAAACTCAATTCGGAGTTGAATCGAGTGAGATATGGCCTCCGGAAAAAATATTGCGTGAATCTATCAAAAATCTGGTCGAGTAAATCTACCAATCAAGCCATGTAAATTCATCAATCAACACCATTTAAGTGAATAATCAACAAAGCCTTTATATAATTCTCTAACTACAAGATTAATCAACTTATAACTTCAATATCATTTCAAATCATACATATCTAAACCTTCACAAATCTGGACAGCCCACTATATCTTTAGAAATCATCAAACAAATCAATCCAAAACATGAAATAGGCAACTACAAGGCATACAAGTTGTATAGGGATTCATAATCAAGTTCCTATGCAAGATCTATTAACATTTATTCATAAAATCTACTTAAAACATACAATATCAACCACTTAAATCTCTGTCCAGTTCTTATTTCAATCACATAGTCCAGATCTATGTAATATAAACACATAATATGCTTCAAAACAAAGTTACTAATAATCACCAACATAGTTCTTCATAAAATAACTTGACTTTCTTCATTCAGTTACCCTAAAAATCTAAGAATTTAGTGAATCATATATCAAATCGAAGGTCTATGAATTCTTTAACTCTGGCCGCAAATTTCACTCAATTTTGACTTAAGATCTAAAAGTTATGACTATTTCCGTAAGATTGCACAAAACTGTCCAGCACCAGTACCTATCCCGAATGACCTACGATTTTTGCCATTTTTCGGGGTCTTAAAGTCAAAATTAGCCTTAGCCTATTTATGCAAGATTTGTTCAAAACTGAAAAATCTAGTGACCCTAAATGTTTCAGCAATTTTCGAGATTGTTTGCTACCATTAAAGTGCTCCAAACAGAAAGGTTAGTAGGCTACCCGGGATTTTTCAAAAAGTTCAAACATGTGTTCTTGGCTTCTAAGCATGCAAGACTAAGTATACACATATACACACATACTGATGAGCTTAAAAACATTTAGAAAATATTTTAAACCCTCACCTAGAAGTGGAGTTGAATGCAAGAGATGATGTTCAAGATGCAAGTAGAAGCTTGAGAATGCAAGGAAATGGTGGAAGGTGATTGCACTTTGCTTGTTCTTCCTTCTCCTCTTCTTCCCCTTCTCTTTCTCTCTTCTTCCTTAGCAAAATCGTATAGTGTGTGTATGTGTGGACTGATTGTGGGTGTGTGTGTGTTGTAGATATTTGGTATGTGTATGTGGTGTAATGTGTGTTTGACTTGGATGAGACCAAATAGTGTAGGATATTTTTCAGATTTTTGTCTAATGACAAGTGTGTCCTTGAACTAATGTATGTATTTCTAGTTTTTCATTATAGTGTTAATTCTAACTATCTTGGTTTTAGTTTAGTTACTCTAGTTAGTTATTGAACTTAGTTGATTCCAATTACTAGCTACACGATATAATTCACTCAAATGCACGTTAAACGATGAAATGCACGTAAATCGAGATGATTGCGCATAAAATGATTTAATCATTGCTTACGTTATCCAAATTATTCAAGACACATAATTGAATTTAAATACACGTTAAACGAGACATGTGCATGTAAAACAATGTAAATTCATATTATTTGATTTGAATACATATTAAATGATGCAAAAATGTATAAAATGTTATAAAATACATATGGCTCTGTACTGGCTCGATACGGGGTCTCACAACTAGTATCATGACAATTATACATTTATAAGTGCTTCTCAGGGTTAAGACCCAAACTACTTTAAGCTGGAAAAAGACTCATTTGGTATGAAAAATGAATGACAGAAAATAAAAATTGAACCCTAATACCTCAAGAATCCCTAGGTTGCCTCTTAGGTGCGCTAAGTTTAACGTCTCCAGCCAGACAGAGTCACATTGAAATTGTTACTCTACAGGCATTGGATTCTTAAGTTCAATTGACTCTTCACCCCAATTCTTTAACCGGATTGCTGGTTTAGCCTTTGTCCATTTACAAACATAGTTTTCCCATTTGATTTCTCTTTTATCTTGACAACCGCAGACGGAAAAACTTGTTCAACCTTAAATGGTCCATCCCATCTAGACCTCAATTTTCTTAGAAACAATCGTAACTTAGAATTAAATAATCACACATCTTTTCCATGAATAAATGACTTCCGAATAATCGTTTTATTATGCGTTCTCTTCATTTTCTCACTGTAAATCTTGGCATTTTCGTATGCCTCTAAACGCATCTCTTCAAGTTCATTTAGATGGAGTAACCTATTTTCACCAGCTTTCTGCAAGTCAAAATTCATAGTTCTAATTGCCCAGTAAGCCTTATATTGTAACTCAACAGGTAAATGACATGTTTTTCCAAAAACTAAACGAAAAGGTAACATTCCTATGGGAGTTTTATATGCAGTTCTATATGCCCAAAGTGCATCATTCAATCTAGTGGACCAATCCTTCTTATCAGGTCTAACTGTCTTTTCAAGGATTGTTTTAATTTCTCTATTACAAACCTCAACATGTCTACTAGTGTGTGAGTGATATGGAGTTGCAACCTTATAAATGACTGAGTATTTCTTCAACAATTTTTTAAAAGTTCGATGAATGAAATGACTTCCACAGTCACTAATGATGGCTCTTGGAATTCCAAACCTACAGAAAATGTTTTCTTTTATGAATTTCATCACAACAGTGTGATCATTAGTCCTTATTGGAATTGCTTCAAACCACTTAGACACACAATCAACACCAACCAAAATGTATTGAAAACCAAAAAAGATAGGGAAAGAACCCATAAAATCAATACCCCATGCATAAAAAAGTTCACAAACCAAGATGGGATTTAAGGGCATTATATCCCTCTTTCCTATGTTTCTTGTCTTTTGGCATCTTTCACATACTTTGCAAAACTCATGAGCATCCTAGATTAATGTGGGCCAATAAAACTCACTTTGCAGAATTTTGATAGCTGTTCGTCGTCCTTCAAAGTGTCATCCACATTCCTGCGAATGACAAAATGACATGATGCTTAGTTGTTCATACTCTGGTACGCATCTGCGAATAATTTGATCAGAACAAATACGGAACAAATGAGGATCATCCCAAAAATAATGCTTTGCTATTGAGAAAAATCGATCTCTCTCAGCCTTGTTCCATTCCTTGGATATTTTACCTACTGCAAGATAATTCACAATATGAGCATACCAAGGAAGTTTAGGAGTAGAAATTAGCAATAATTGTTCATCAAGAAATGTATCTCTCAAGGGTAATTCATTTTATGTTTCCTGAGTTACAATCCTTGACAAGTGATCAGCAACTACATTTTCTTGACATTTCTTATCTTTGATTGTTAGATCAAATTCTTGAATTAATAACAACCATCGAATAAGCCTAGGTTTAACATCTTTCTTTTCCAACAGGTATCTTAATGCCGAGTGGTCAGAATAAATGATGATTTTTACCCTAACACATAAGACCGGAATTTTTCTAATGCAAAAACTACAACAAACAATTCTTTCTCTGTGGTAGTGTAGTTTTTCTAGGCATCATTTAAAGTTCGGCTGGCATAATAGATCACACAAGGAACACGATCCTTGCGTTGACCTAATACAGCTCCTATGGCATAATCTAAAAAATCACACATAATTTCAAAAGGGATAGAGTAATCCGGCGGCTAAATTACTAGAGTAGTGGAAAGTGCATTTTTCAGTGTTTCAAAAGCAATAACACATTTTTCATCAAATTGGAATGAAGTATCCTGTGCCAACAAATTCGATAAAGGTCTAGCAATTTTACTAAAATCTTTTATAAATCGTCGGTAGAAACCAGTATGTCTAAGGAACGATCTCACCTTTTTGACATTTGCAGGAGGGGGAAGATTTGAGATAATATCAACCTTAGTTATATCAACCCGAACTCCTTCCTTGGATATAATGTGTCCGAGAATAATTTCTTCTTGCACCATGAAATGACTTTTCTCCCAACTAAGGACAAGATTAGATTCCTAAGATCTTTTCAACGCCAAAAACAGATTATTCAAACGGATTTCAAATGAAGAACCAAAGATAGAAAAGTCATCCATGAAGACTTCCATAAATTTATCCATCATATAAGTGAAAATAGACATCAAGCAGCATTGGAAAGTGGCTGGTGCATTACAAAGGTCAAAAGGCATTCTTCTATAAGCAAACGTGCCAAAAGGACATGTGAAAGTTGTATTTTCCTGATCTTCAGGGTCCACAGAGATCTGGTTGTATCCCGAGTACTAGTCAAGAAAACAGTAATAACCTTGCCCTGTCAACCTGTCTAAAATTTGATCAATGAATGGTAAAGAGAAGTGATCATTTCTTGTTGCAGCATTGAGTTTCCTATAGTCAAGACACACGTGCCATCCAGTTGTGGTGCGGGTAGGTACCAATTCACCTTTATCATTTGTTACCACAGTGATTCCTGATTTCTTAGGCACAACCTGTATCGGACTAACCCATTTAGTATTAGAAATAGGATAAATAATACTTGCATCTAACAACTTTACTATTTCATTTTTTACAACTTCCCTCATGTTCGGGTTCAGCTTACGTTGCATCTCTCTAGATATCTTGGCTTTATCTTCCAAATTAATCTTATGCATGCAAAATGAGGGATCTATTCATTTAAGGTCTACAACAGTCCAGCCTAATACTTCTTTATTCTTAGACAAAACATCTACAAGTTTAGCTTCCTGCTCCAAAGAAAGGTTAGAAGCAATAATGGCTGGAAGTGTTTGATCTGACCCTAGAAAAACATACTTGAGGTGACTAGGAAATTGCTTGAGTTCCAACACAGGAGAAGATTGGATAGAAGAAAGCAGGCGTTCTTTAGAAAGAGTCAATGATGGTTCTATTGCACATACTTGTAGTTTTTCATCAAATCCTAAATTTCCCTCTAAAGAATCATTGGATTCCTCCTCAAACCTACTCAACACTATTTTCTCATGATTCAAAGTATTCTCCAAAAAATCTTGTTACATAAGACTAAGAAAAGACTCTTCAATTAATGGATCAATCTTGTCAAGAATAAAACATCCAAGACTGTTATCTCCATTTACAAACCTAGCAGCATTAGCAACATTCAGCTTTACCTTAATATCTCCAAATGTAAACTCCAATTCTCCAGTTGCACAGTGAATTTTTGCATTAGCTGTTACTAAGAATGGTCTTCCTAGTATGATTGGAGTTTGGAACCTTTAAGTTTCTCCTGGTTCTATATCTAGCACAATAAAATCCACAGGAAAATAAAATTCATCAACCTTTATCAAAACATCTTCAATTATGCCCTTAGGAATTCTAAGTGATCTATCAGTTAATTGAAGGATGACAGGAGTAGGTTTCAATTCTCATATATCTAACTGTTCAAATAGATTAAAGGGGAGAAGATTTACACTAGCTCCAAAATCCAGAAGGGCACGATCTACGCAGTGTTTACCAATATAACAAGGAATGGTAAATGCACCAGGATCTTTCAATTTCGGTGGAAAATGAGAAGTAAGAATACAACTTACCTTTTTAGTCAACCTTACTTTGTTTGATATCAAAGCTGAATTCCTCATTTTCTGAGTGCACAGATCCTTAAGAAATTTTGCATAAGTAGGAATTTGCCTGATGATTTCTAAAAAGGGTAAATTGATTTTCATTTGCTTAAAAGTTTCAAGCATTTCTTCCCTTTTTGAATCTTTATTAGGTGGATTCCCTAATGCTTGTGGAAAGGGTACTTTGGGACTCACTGTTAAAGGAATTTTCTCATGTGAAATTATAGTTTCAGATTCATTTTCAGCTTCTTTTGATGAATCAACAGTAACTTGAGATTTAGCTTTTTACTTTGCTTGTCTTGCACTTTCATAAGCTTCAATGCTTACCTTGTTATCAACTTTCTTACCACTTCTCAATGTAGTGACACCTTGAAGATCCTCCACTGTTCGATTTGTAGCTGTTACATGGGCCTTACCTTTTGGATTTCTATCTGGTTGGGTAGGGAGTGTTCCTTCTTCTCTTTTCTGCATAGCGTTAATTAGTTGTCCTACTTGTCTTTCTAAGTTGGCAATTGCCTTTGTATGTGTACTTACAAATTGCAAAATTAGTTCCATATTATGAAGCTTTTTCAAAACCTGTTCTTCAAAAGTAGTTCCGTAAGAATTGGAACCTAAATTAAAGCTTGAAGGTACTTGTCCTTGTGGTACTGAATGAAATCCTGGTGAAAAGCTTATTGGTCTCTGTTGTTGAATATCTTCCCGATTCTGATCACACCGTAAATTTGGATGATCTCGTGCACTTGGATTATAAGTGTTAGAGAATGGATCATAATTACGAGGATATCTATAAGCAGTACAAGCTTGCTCTGAAATTGAATTGGGATTTGATGCAAGAACACCTTCACCTGAATCAACTACATGCAATGATTCTTTCCTTTTAACCATTTTTTCCAAGGCAATAGTTAGATTTTCAATCTTTGATGTCAAAGAATTGTAATCATTTGAACCTACACTTTTATTCCTTTCTCTATATGAAGATGCACACTTTCGTGAATTGTTGCTCAGTTTTATGAACAATTCTGTGGCTTCTTCTGGAGATTTTTCAAGAAGTGAACCATTACAACCTGAATCGAGCAAACTTTGATTATGCTCATTTAACCCTTGATAGAAGAGCTAATTGCCAATCTGAAATACTATGGTATGGATATTTATGAATTAAGGTTTCAAATCTGTCCCAACTCTCATGAAGTACCTCTCTAGGTAACTGAGAAAAATTATTTAATTGATTCTTGCATTCATTTGTTTTTGAAGAAGAGTAAAATCTTTCAAAAAATTCTCTTTGTAATTGATCCCAGGAAGTAATAGAACCAGATCGTAATCTATAAAGTCAAATTTGTGCTTGACCCATTAAAGAGTAAGAAAATAATCTCAATTTAACAACCTCTTCCGAGGCAGTTCTAGTATTGATCGATCTGCATGTATGAACAAAAGTATTAATGTGATCATACGGGTTTTTATTAGAAAGACCGTTGAACATGAGAAGCATTGAAATCATGTGAGACTTTATTTTAAAACCTTCATCCATTTCAGGTAAGGCGATAGCTCGTGGAGGAACATAATCTTGTGGTGTGGAAAAATCTTTTATGTTCCACCTCACATTTCCTACTTCTCTACCTTTAACTTGATCCTGATTTTGGTTTTGATTCAGATTTTGATCAGCCATAATTAGAAATTTATGTGCTTTGTTTTTGAATTTAAAAGTTTTCTCAATTTTTGTATCAAAAACAAATATGGGTGGCTTTAAAGATCTCCGACCATGCATACAAAATTAAAACATGAAAAAGAAACAAAAATAAAATAAAGTCTATACAAAATAACAAAATTGACTTAAATAAAAATAAAAAAAAATAAAAACTAAAAACTAAAATATATACATATTAACACTTATATACATAAATCAAAGACTTACTTTATTTGATGAACACCTATCCCCAGCAACGGCGTCAAATTTTTGATCGCGTCATTTTACGCTAAAAAATAGTAAGGTTAAATGATTGAAAATATTACTGACCTTGAATTACCTCTAGCTGTGGCGAGCAGATGGTCGATCCACGGAGATTGGGTTATGAAGTTAAGTCCTTAATTTGTCCTTAATTTAGAATTGTTTGACTATCTCCCGTCACGGATAAGTTTGATTAAGTTCAAAAGTCCAAAGGTACGGTAGTAACGAGATCCAAAAGTGAATTGAACAAAGGTACTAAATTGAAGAATTACAACACTTAACAATAAAAATAAAAATACAAAGGGTTAATGATTCAGGGTGGTTATAGCTCGGTATACGCAAGTACACAGTTATTGATTCAAATTAAAAGATAAGTTCTTCAGAAATAGGGCTACATGTTCCTACTACTGAGATGAGCTTTTAGTTATATAACTAATAAGATTAATTGATTAATAAGATTAGATGTGTTAGTACAACCTAATGATATCTAATCTCTCAATTAATCTTTCACTTATGTAACTTGAAGGTGTCGGTACAACTAGACTAGAATCCATCCGAGATAGTCTCATATTGCCACTGGTTTACAAAACTGGGCTTATATGTACTTTCAATTAAATATAACATAACTACTAGTATACGTATAATTAATCAAAGAATACTTAGAAATAAAAATACGAGACTTTAATAAATCTAATTCAAAATATATGTACAAGAGTAACCTCACATGTACCACCCCGAATCCTGGATCTAGTGTGCCATGATATACTGTAAAGTATAAGAAATCATAACGAAAACCAAAATAAAAGAATACTTATCTTGTTGAACGGATTTCGGTAGACCGGTATGATTTCGATATTCTGATGGCTCAATAGACCTCCCTCGGGATTAAAACTTTGCACACAACTAAGAATAATAATTAAAACACTGAAAAATTACTTCACAAATACTAGAGTAGCACAATCTAAGCTAATAAGAGGAAATGGTACGGTTTTCAACAATGAAAACCGTGCTATTTATAGGCAGAATTTTAGGAGGGCTCCCTTCTACACTAAGAATTTTTTATATTTTTTTGGTCTTTTCCTTCCACACTTTGTCGTCCATTTGTCCGCCATTTTCAAAATGTGGCGCTTTAGCGCAGAAAATGGGTGCTCTAGCGCAGGTTTGGCTGCAGTAGGTGAACTTTGACTTTGATTGACTGGTTGACTTTGACCGTTGACCAAAAAGTTAACCAAGTCTATTTCAAGGTTTCTCAACGTCTTGAATCCGTTTTCACACTCGATTTGGCTAAATTCAATCTCGAATTGCTTGTTTTAAAGCCGTTCTACCATTCTTCACTAGTGGTGCACTGAATTTCTTGTTCAAATGTTGGTTTTTGTGGCCTTTTTTGCTATTTCTTCTTCAAAACCAATATTGCACTAAAATTGTGTAAAATATACAATTAAGCTTGAAATAATAATGCAATATTCATGATTTGATGGGTTAAAATTACTAAAAATATAAATTTATCAAATACCTTAAATACACTATTATCTCAATTGACTGCAATTGAGCATAAAATAGTGGAGCTTGAACGTGCGAAGATTCTACTTCAAAGTCTACACAATTCGTATGACCAACTCATCATTAGTTACACCAACAATGTTCTTTCAGATTCTGTTACTTTTGATGACGTTGCAGTCACTATTTTGGAAGAAGAATCTAGGTACAAAAGTAAGGAAGACAGGATCGAAAGTTCATAATAAGTAGAGGCGTAATCAATGGTGAGAGGCAGATCAACAAAAAGTGACTCGAGTGGGAGCAACAACCATGGTAGATCAAAGTCAATGAGTAGAAAGAATATCAAATGTTACAACTGTGGCAAGAAAGGGCACTTCAAGAAGGATTGTCAGAGCAATAAAAGAAATCCCGAGGTGACAAATTCTCAAGGATGTATGGAAACTACATAAGATGATGAAGATGTTTTATACAACGAAGTAGCAACTGATCAAAAGGCAGAAAACAACACACTGATGTTTGGATAATGAATTCGGGAACAACATGGCATATGACATCTCGTAGAGAATGGTTCCACACCTATGAACCTACCTCTGGAGGATCTGTGTACATGGATAATGATCATGCTTTGGAGATTGCTGGTATTAGTACTATCAAAATAAAATTGTATGATGGTACCATTCACACCATTCAAGGGGCACGACACGTGAATTTATTATCCATTGGACAATTGGATGACCTTGGCTGCAAGACCCATATCAAGGATGGGATCATGAAGGTCATCAAATGAGCGCTTGTGGTGATCAAAGAAGAAAAGATCGCGGTAAATCTATACATGCTTTTAGGAAATACGTTGCATGAGGCAGATGTATCAGTTGCATCAACCGGACAAGAAGAATCAACTATAATGTGGCATCGCAGATTGGGACACATGACAGAATGAGACTTGAAGATGCTCGCTAAACGTAATCTCCTACTCGGGCTCAAGACAGTAAACTTACCTTTTTATGAGCACAGTGTTACTAGTAAGCAACATAGATTGAAATTTGGGAGATCTATTGCCAGAAGCAAACGCATTTTAGACTTGATTCATTCAGACGTTTGAGAATAACCAGTTTTATCCCTAGGATGAGCAAAATACTCTGTATTATTTATTGACGATTACTCTGGGAGATTGTAGGTGTCTCCAATCAAGAGCAAGTTAGATGTGTTTCCAATATTCAAAACCTTCAAAGCGCTAGTGGAACTTGAGTCTGGGAAAAGGATCAAGTGTTTTAGGATGGATAACGGAAGAGAATACACTGACGGGAGCTTCCTGGCATTTTGTAAGCAATAGGGTATTCAGAGGTAGTTTATTGTTGCACATACACCTCAGAAAAATGGTATGGCAAAGCAGATGAACATGACTCTTCTTGAAAGAATGAGAGTTGTGTTGAAAACTGCAGGTCTAGCCAAATTATTTTGGGCAAAAGCAGCTAGAACCGCCTGTTACATGATAAATCGGTCACCATCAACTGCAATTGGGTTGAAGACACCAATGGAAATGTGGACCGGAAAACCTGCAGATTATTCTAACTTGCACGTATTTGGATATCCGGCATATGTGATGTATGGTCCCCAAGAAAGAACAAAGCTGGATCCAAAATCTAGCAAATGTGTATTCTTGGGAAATGCTGATGGTGTTAAGGGGTATCTCATGTGGGATCCCACTGCCCGCAAGGTTATTATCAGTAGAGATATGATATTTGCAGAATATAAACTGCAAAGTGAAGACGACAACAACATTTCAAAGAAGACTATTATAATACGGAATGAGGATAAGTCAAAACAAGAAGATGCTTCTTCTGAAGTTGTACCAGAGCACGAGGAACAAGAACCAGATAAGGCTGAGGTTACGAAAGTCTGACGTTCATCGCGTCAGACAACAAGACCAACTTGGCATTCAGATTATGTCATGGCTAGTAATGCTGCATACTGCCTTCTATCGGAGGATGGTGAGCCATCTACCTTTCACGAGACTATAAATAGCCCCGATGTTTCTCTGTGGATGATAGCAATGCAGGAAGAAATTGAAGCTGTCCATAGCAACAATACGTGGGAGCTTGTTCCACTACCACCTAGACGGAAAGCCATTGGTAACAAATGGGCCTACAAGATCAAGCCAGATGGCAATGACCAAGTGGAACGATACCGTGCAAGACTGGTGGTGAAAGGATATACTCAGAAAGAAGGAATTGACTTCAATGAAATATTTTCTCCTGTGGTCAGACTTACGACTATTAAAGTAGTCTTGGCCATGTGTGTTGTGTTTGACTTACATCTAGAACAGTTAGATGTAAAGACAAATTTTATTTATTGTGAGCTTGAAAAAGAGATTTACATGCTCTAACCAGAATGTTTTGTTGAGAAAGAAAAAGAAAACTTGGTTTGCAGGTTGACCAAATCTCTGTACTGTTTAAAGTAGGCACCAAGGTGTTGGTACAAGATATTTGATTCCTTCGTGATTAGCCTCGGGTACAACAAACTCAATTCAGACCATTGTACGTATTACAAGAGCTTTGGTAATGATGATTTTATCATTTTGTTATTGTACATGGACGACATGTTGGTAGTAGGCCCCAACAAAGATTGAGTCCAAAAATTGAAGGCACAATTGGCTAGGGAGTTTGATATGAAGGATTTGGGACAAGCAAACAAGATTTTAGGGATGCAAATTCACTGAAATAGAGAAGGCATGAAAGTATGGATTTCCTAGAAGAACTACGTGAAAAAAGTCTTGCGGCGCTTCAATATGCAAGATTATACGAAAATCTTGACCCCGCTTCCTATCAATTACAAATTATCCTCAAGTATGTGCCCTAGCACTGAAACAGAGAGGATGGAAATGTCTGGAGTACTGTATGCATCAGCAGTGGGAAGTCTCATGTTCGCTATGATATGTACAAGACCAGATATTGCTCAAGCAGTTGGTGCGGTCAGTCGGTTCCAGGACGAAACACATAGGTGTTCAATATCACTTTGTTCAAGAAGTAGTGGAAGAAAGGAGTTTGGATATACAAAAGACTCACACCAACGAGAACCTAGCAAATATCATGACAAAGCCAATCAATATTGACAAGTTTGTTTGGAGTAGATCCTCTTGTGACCTAGCAAAGACGTAAGCAACATGGAATTGGCAAGTATAGAGAGATTTGAAGATTACCTAAAATGAGTTTTAAGTGGGAGAATGTTAGCTGTAAAACTCATTTGGTCAACAATAGACAACAAAAGAATGGAAAAGAAAATGAAGAAGGTGATGATGATATATGATGATGTTGTTGACAAACGTAGAAGACAATGACTTTTGTCAACAAAAGTTATGGAAAAGGAATAAATCAGTGCATGCAATTTTGATAGAAAATAATAGCGCATACAATTTTTAGTTGGCTGCACACTATGCGAAGGAAGACTTTTGTTGCAATGGTTTGAATTTTGGTACAGAATGAGCCTATAAATAGAGGCTCATTCTTCACCATTTTGGCATCAGAAAGCATTCGAAAATCAAAGAGAAAAACACATAGTTTCTCCTGATAGGTTTCTCTTTTTCTTTGTATATTTAGTGAGTGAGAGTTAGTTTTTCCTATTATTTTTTAGAGTGTTATAGTTTTTTCCTTATAATAAAGAGAAGGTGTCTAAAAAATACTCTTACATCATAGGGAAATCCTCATTTACTTGCATGTGGTTTTTTTCTCAATTTGTTTGAGGATTTTCAACGTAAATCTTGTATCTCCATTATTTATTATTCTCATTTATATTTTAGCTGCGTGATACTGCTTGTCCCTGACCATTCCGTTACGCCGATATCCAACAAAAACCTCTAAAGTTAGCTGGTTCATTATGTGACAAATAGAAATCTACGGAAAAAACTTGCTTAGTCTAAGACCATGTCTCTACATATGGTCTTAGTTTATTATTAATTACAGATTAAACACTTTAATTTAACATTATGTTTATAACACATACTTCTCCAATAAACTTGCCACCACTTCTACCACTATTTCCACAGCCACAACCACTATCACTCCCACTATTTCTCTAATAGAGCCATGTCAACTCCTCCCAACAACCCTACCACTAGTTCCACCACCACATCATCCCTCACCACTTCCACTACTACTACTAATTTTTCCGTTTCTACCCAACCCCAACAAACCTACCACTACTTTTACACCATTTCTGCCACTACCATGCTTCCTCACCACTTCTACCACCACCACCACTAATTTTCCCAACTAACGCATCTTGATCGTCCCCAACAAATCCACCACCATTTTCAGAAATCACTAACTTTTTTTTTTTAGGCAAGTTCACCTTCGTCCTTCACCACCGTCACCTCCATGACAATAGCCAAGATGACTTTTTTGCCACAAATATATTGTCTATTGTTGATATTAATGACAAGCCAAAGCTATTTGTTTGATGTTAATGAATACCAAACAATCTGGATTCGTTTTTGCTTGATATTCATTTTTCTCTGTTTGTTTTCTTATGTTGATAATAAAATTTCAAATGAAAGACAGATAGATTTGCTTGAGAATGGATTGAAGATAATTTTTTTCTTTTTGTGAAGCCAGAAACTGATTGGTCACAACCACCATGAGCATC
Source organism: Ehretia macrophylla (assembly GCA_037974665.1). NCBI lineage: Eukaryota > Viridiplantae > Streptophyta > Magnoliopsida > Boraginales > Ehretiaceae > Ehretia > Ehretia macrophylla. Next base: position 14,211,960 of record CM075768.1, read on the forward strand.
ATTCTTGCTGCAAATAATGGTTGAGATGAATGGTAATTGATGGGGCAATTAGGTTAGGGAGGAATGATGAGGTTAAGAAAGAAGGGGTTCTTTTATAATTTGATAAACTTAAAAGAAATTGTTATAATTAATCATTATTATTATAAATGACATGGATGAAAATAATTGACTGAGACTATATGTATGGATATGGACTTAGATTAGGCAAGAATTTTCCGAATTCTACATATGATCATTCCTTTGAATTGTGCCTACGATTATAAGTAATAATAATCTAGAAGTGTACCTTTAAAGTGAAATCAAAGATTTGTTTACTTTGCTACTATACTTTCTCTTTCACTTCTTCTGGTACTTGCACTCTTTTTTCTAGTCTTCAAATGGCAGATTACCAGAGTATTGAGATAGAAACATGCACGCACATATAAAACGAAGAAAACAAAACACAAGATTTATCGTAGTTCGACCTTTTGCATGTGTTCCATTGTTACTCATAAAATTATTACAAAATTCAAGGACATTTGTTAAGAATCTGAGGTTTTCTTATAGTCTTCAAATAGTAGATTACCAGAGCGTTCCGACAGAAATATGCACACACACAAAAAATGAAGAAAACTAAACACTAGATTTATCGTAGTTTGACCTTCTACCTGTGTTCATTATCCCACTCCATAAAAAAAAAAATCTACTATTACTAAAAAAAATTATTACAAATTTCAAGGACATTTGTTAAGAATCTGAGGTTCTATCCTAAAATCAATTAGTGATAGGTGGAGAAGCCTAAGATTTTATATGGTGGATTTGGGATTGATGATTTTCAGAAGGGTCACATGTGGATGAATACGACTGGACCAAGGGCCCAAATCTGATAATTTGAGGTTTTATCCTAAAACTAATTGGTGTTAGGTGGAGTAACCCAAAATTTTATATAGTGAATTTAGGGTTGATCATTTTTCGATATGAGAAAAATGTATATTCCAACAATATTAACTATAAAAAAAAAAAACCCTTCTATGATACTTACAATCACCCAATTACTTGAATGCACAATCTCTCAATCCTAAATTACAAATAGTGATAAGAGATACTTACAAACTAAACACTCTATTTATAAGACACTAATACTTGACCTACAAGACAAGAATTCTTGTTTACTAAGTTACCTCCAACTTAACTAAGCCTCCTGCTTGTCTTCAATATTAGTTTGGGCTTTGCACTTGAGCCACAATTCAACACCAGAGCCTTCACGTTCACATAACACCAATTTATAGCTATCACTCTCTCGCTCTATTATGTGAATAGTAAAATATGCATTTTATGGATGCCAACGGGAGTCAATCACAGTATTTATAGATGAAAGTATTGTGAAATATAATAGTAAATATGCAAACAACTTAACTAAGAGAGAGTATATCAAAACTTGTTTTTCTATCTCATTCACACATATTTTCTCAATACAAGCACGCCTATTTATACAAAAGATGATCAATACAAGTGACATCATTCATTACTTTAGTTAAAGTAATGGCACTAAAATTACCTAACATTTGGCCTAACTAAAGTTGCTAATCATCTTGTTGTCAATAAATATTCATATTTTTACAACACTCCCCCTTGAATATTTATTGTTTAAGAATATGTCTCATTAAAACCTTATCAAGAAAACCCAATGGGATAAAAACTTGACTAAGGAAAAAGAGTACAAAATTCTTTGTGTATGCATTTTATACTGCCTCATTAAAAACCTTGCCAAGAAAACCCAATGGGACAAAACCTGTACGGAGGGAAAAAGAGTGCAGTGCATATGTCTCCCCCTCTTGTGGGTATATCAAGAATGATCACGGAGTCGTCGCATACTTATCTTCCATACTAACTTCTCGAATGTGCTAGTAGGCAATGATTTTGTAAATAAATCAGCAAGGTTCTCATTTTAAACGAATCTGACGAACCTCGACTTCACCATTCTTTTGAAGCTCATGAGTAAAGAAGAACTTTGGTGAGATATGTTTAGTTCTATCACCCTTAATATAGCCTCCCTGTATTTGGGCAATGCATGTAGCATTATCTTCATACAAAATAGTGGGGCTACTTTTGCTTATTGAAAGATTGCATTCTCCCTCGATGTGTTGGGTCAAAGATCTCAACCAAACACATTCTCGACTTGCCTCATGAAGTGCAAGTATCTTGGCATGATTTGATGAAGTAACAGCAAGAGTTTGTTTTGTAGATCGCCAAGATATAGCAGTACTGCGATATGTGAATAAATATCTAGTTTGAGACCGTCCTTTATGTGGATCAAACAAATACCCAGCATCTGCATATCCAATCAACTCTGGTTGCAGATGTCTTGAATATAGTAACCCCATATCAGTAGTTCCACGAAGATAGCGAAAAATATATTTAATGCCGGTCCAATGTCTCCGTGTTGGTGCTGAACTGAATCTTGCTAATAGATTAATAGAGAATGCAATATCTGGTCATGTATTGTTAGCGAGATAAAGCACCAATGGCACTAAGATATGGCACTTCAGAACCAATAATTTCCTCATTGTCTGCTTGAGGTCGAAATGGATCCTTTTCTATATCCAGAGTTCGAGCAACCATTGGACTAGTTACTGGATGAGCTTTGTCCATATTGAACCTCTTCAATACTTTTCCTGTATAAGTTGATTGGTGCAGCAAAATTCCACCTGTCAAATGTTCAATTTGTAGGCCAAGACAAAACTTTGTTTTACCTAGATCTTTCATCTCAAATTCTTTACTCAAATATGTGGCTGCTGCTGTAAGCTCCTCATGAGTTCCTATAATGTTTAAATCATCAACATAAACAGCAATAATGACAAAACCACATTTTGATTTTCTAATAAAGACACATGGACTTATAGGGCTATTAATATATCCTTCTTTCAAAAGATATGTACTAAGACGATTATACTACATCCGTCAAGATTGTTTTAGCCCATATAAAGATCTTTGTAATTTGATTGAATACATCTCCCGGGGTTTTAAACCATATGCTTCAGGCATATTTAGTCCTTCAGGGACTCTTATATAAATATTACTATCAAGTGATCAATATAGATACGATGTTACCACATCCATAAGACGCATATGAAGTCCTTTAGAAATTGCCAAACTAATTAAATACCTGAATGTGATTGCATCAACCACTGGAGAATATGTCTCCTCATAATCAATTCCAGGTCTTTGAGAAAAACCTTGTGCTACAAGTCGGGCTTTATATCTTACAACTTCATTATTTTCATTGCATTTTCGCACAAATACCCATTTATATCCAACAGGTTTTACATTTGCAGGTGTTTGAACCACTGGACCAAACACTTTGCGTTTTTCAAGTGATTGCAATTCCACATTAATTGCGTCTTTTCATTTTGGCTAATCATTTCTTCGTCGACATTCTTGAACGGACTTCGGTTCAAGATCCTCGCTTTCTATCATTAAATCAGTAGCTACTGCATATGCAAATTTTTCATCAATAATGATTTAATTTCGGTTCCATCTTTGTCCTGTAGAGACATAATTAATTGAGATCTCATCATTGTCAATACTATGGCTTTTTATTTCATTTTCAAGTACCTGATTTTCCACTGAAACTCTATTTTCAGTTATTTCTTGTATTGCGACATCTACATGATTTTCAAGAACTTCAATATTTCCAACTTGCTCATTTTGCCCCTTTCTCTTTCGAGGATTTTTATCTTTGGAACCGATTGGTCTACCATGTTTTTGACGTGTCATAGACTCATTTGCTATTGTGTTAGCAAATTGCTTCTTTGCAATATCAATTCTCGCTGGGGCATTTAAAAATGGTATGTGTGACTTAGTCACTTTCTTTGCATCAGTAAAAACATCTGGCAATTGATTTGCAATATTTTGCAAATGTATAATTTTCTGAATTTCTATTTCAGATTGATTCGTGCAAGGATCAAAATATGATACTGATGATGCATTCCATAATAATGCATTATTTTCCAGCTTTTGTTTTTCTCCCCCTAAGACTGGGAATGTTGCCTCATCAAATTGACAATCAGCAAAACGTGCTGTAAAAAGATCTCCAGTTAAAGGTTCAAGATATTTCAAAATTGATGGAGATTCAAAACCAACATAAATTCCCAGTCTTCTTTGAGGTCCCATTTTTGTGCGCAGTGGTGGAGCAATTGGAATATAAACTGCACAACCAAAAATTCGCAAATGGGATATATTTGGTTCTTGACCATAAACCAATTGTAATGGGGAGTATTTATGATAAGCAGTTGGTCTTGCTCTAAGCAATGCTGCATCATGTAATATTGCATGTCCCTATACAGAACTAGGCAACTTAGTTCTCATCAATAATGGTCTAGCAATAAGCTGCAATCGTTTAATAAAAGACTCAGCTAAACCATTTTGTGTATGGGTGTGAGCTATAGGATGCTCAACAATAATTCCAATTGACATACAATAATCATTAAATGATTGTGATGTAAATTCTCCCGCATTATCAAGACGAATTCGCTTGATTGTATAATCCGGAAACTGAGCCCGTAATCGGATTATTTGTGCAAGAAGTCTTGCAAATGCCATATTCTAGTGGATAGTAGGCATACATATGACCATCTTGTTGATACATCTATCAATACCATAAAATATCGAAATGGTCCACATGACGGAATAATAGGCCCACATATATCCCCTTGTATCCTATCCAAAAATGCAGGAGTTTCAATATTAATTTTAGTAGGGGATGGTCTTTTGATCAATTTTCCTTGGGCGCAAGCAGGACATGAAAATTCTTGTGATGATAGAATCTTTCGATTCTTCAATGAGTGCCCATGTGAATTTTCAATAATTCTTCTCATCATCACTGCGCCTGGATATCCAAGGCGATCATGCCAAAGGATAAAACTTTGTGGATCAAGCATCTTTTGATTTATCATCATATTAGATTCCATGGGATTTATCCGAGTATAATATACTCCTGAGGATAATGCTGACAATTTTTCCACTATAACTTGCTTGTCATATTTGAGCGATATAATATAGAGATATTCTTTATTTTGCTCATTCATGGTTTGGATATGATAACCATTTTCTCGTATATCTCTAAAACTCAGTAGATTTCTCTGGGATCTACTGGAATATAAAGCATCGCTTATCATAATTTTTGTTCCACCAGGAAGCATAATACAAGCTCTTCCAGAGCCATTAATAAGATTTGTAGTGCTAGCTATTGTATTAACATTTGCTTCTGCTAATTTGAGTTGGGAGAAATAGATTCTATTTCTAAGAATCGTATGTGTCGTTGCACTGTCTGCCAAACATATTTATCCATCATTGATATTATATCGATCCATATTTCTTCAAGATAAAATAAATAACATATGTTAGAAACTGTAAGCAGAAGATATGATAATATTATTTTTAAACTGATAGACATATATCCGTACTTAATTGAAACATGATGAAAATAAGACAATATTACAAGGCTTAACACAATATCTAACAAGATAATATATATTAGTTCAATCAAAATGAAATTTTTGCATAATCAGGCAGATGCATGTTCACTCCCTTCATTATTGTCTTCATAGAAACTAGAATAATTGAAGTGTGTATTTTGCTGTTGAGTATTATTTTCATTATGTTCAGCCAAATTCGTCTCAACCCTTTTGCCTTTACCCTTCTTTGAGGATTCGTAAAGGTCCGCAAGATGTTGTACCGTACGACAAGTTTTCCACCAATGGCCTGACATGCCACATCTAAAACATATATTTTCTTGGGATGATTTCTTTTGTGAACCACTCCTACTTCCCTTGTCATAGTTTTCTTGCCTCTTAAAATCAAAGCTTTTTGGACCATCATTGTAATGCCCCGATCCCTCACGAGACCGGGACTCCTATTTATCATGCAATTCTCACCCAATTCCAAACCCCGAGCACAAAATTTTAGGGGAAAATGGACGGAGTCTCCCCTGTTTATAGGACTAAACTGGTACCTGCACAAAGACACCCATGATGCTAGATCCGCAAACAGCAATTCTTATAACCAATCCTCCAAGATTTTTATGGGCCACCCGCGATCACAAGGCCATCCGAGCCTTGGAACAACAATTACATATAACACACAAGCAAGCAAAGCATTTCTAATTTTAACTATAGGTAGTTAGATACAACAATAGCCAAGTTCTACTTCCAAGTTTGTTAATCACACAAGCATGCAAAAGAATAAGTTTACTATGGATTATTACATGTCATTCCACTTTATATCCAACATACAAGATTACAAATTATTATATTCACCATTTATACTCAAGACCCCAAGGTCACAAAAAGGCAATCAACAACAACTCCACGCAAGCTTCTCATTTTAAACAACCTTATCACACAAGAAGTCACCGAAATTGCTTAACTAGCACTTCTTCCTCTTCTTCTATCAGCTGAGGATTCACCTCAGCTTCGCCTGAAACATTTTAAATGAGGAATGAGCAACAATGTTGCCCAGCGAGGGAGGTGATGCAACATGCCAACGTGCAATATGATATGCGAACACAAGAAAACATATATAAGCCACATAAACCAGTAAGACAATAAGCCAAGCTATTGATCACTTTTAAAAAGGATACGGTTCCACTTCCAAGTCTTCGATCACGAGCCACGAACCACGAGCATCACGAACATGCCGGCAAACCCCAAACACCAACAATTGGGATACTCCGGATGTATCCCGGATCCTACGACCCTTTCTCCCGAGGTAGGTCCATGCCCAGCAGGTGAACCACGCCTCTGGGGTAGTGGAGTATGCCTCAGCGAGAAAGGGAATAGGCACCATGGTAGTCGAGGGAGCACGGCAAGCCCGACGCCGCTCGTGTTTCTCGACGCTACCATGTCCGAAAAGGTTGCGCAACCCTGAGACAAGTCACAAGCAATCAAAATATCACATAACACACAAGAGGGACGACAAAGTAGGCCTCCCTCACATATAAGCACGAAATACGTTCACATAAGCATGAGATTAGCTTAAAGATTCCAAAAGAAGCAATCAACACAATTAATTCCCACAATCTACTCAAATAGCTTAATTATATCCTAAATATTCAATACAATACAAGATAACTTAAATACAAGTGCCAATTGCATCAAATATAGCCAAAACTACTTTTTCTCCTTTCTTTAACCGAGTTTTCTTTCTCCTATGCATTGTTCAAGAGTTCCAAATTATATCCTAGTCTTTCTATATTCTTAATTAAGCCCAAAGGCACCTTTTAGGAACATAAAAACTCATTTTAAAAACAAAAGTTCGGGAAGGCCCCGAACGGGTTTGAACTACAACTATACTAGCCGAACCCCATTTCCGCGAAACGAAAGCACCAAAGGTGCTTCCTTAGCTCAAGGATACCCGAATCAATGCCCAAACTTGCCCAGATTGCTCAACGGAAAAAGTCCCCTTTTTAAAGTCGGCTATTTATGCAATTAAGTTCGGTTTCGAGTGATTCAACCTCACGGGGCTTTTTAACTAACTTCACTAGGATCTAGAGCACCTAATTGAAGCCTCAATTTAAGATAATTAGCAATTTTTCTCAAAACCCTAATTCTAGGCACTATTCATCGTCTTCTTCCTTCAATCTCTACATTCAACCATAGAATTCCTTATCAAGCTATGAAAGTTAACTCTATAGGCTCTAATGTACTCATAATAACCATTCATAATAAGTTTATAGCTATAATTGACAAATCAAGAAAATTTAACATATGAACATAAACTTTAAAAACAATAAAATGCATATCCCTCACAATTTTTGAAGACAAGGAAGCTTGTTGAAGGTCCTAGGATGCTCAAAACCCTCCCAAGATCAAGCTAGGAGCTCAAGATGCAAGGTTGTTGAAGCAAAATCTCCTCTTTTCCTTCTCCTTTGGTATTTTCGGCCCTGCTACAGTAATTCTTGCACATTTGTTCTTTTTTTGTGTTTTAATGAGCTTAGGTGAATTATATAAGGTTAAGTTGAGGTGGGGTCAAGTTTGGGTATTTAAAAGGTCACTAGAATGCGCGTTATCAACTTAAAAACGAGCCTAAGGTGAAAAGTAATGTTAGTTATTTAAATCTCTAAGTTTGTTACGTAACACTATTCACTTAACTACTAAAAACATTTTCTAAACGAGCTCTCCTATCGCCTCTAGCTCAATTGCACATTTTTCCCACTCCTCTAACAATTAATGTGATTTAATAAAAATGCTAATTCACTAATAGAATATAGTTTGAAAACGGGATGAATAGTAGCTAAAGAAGACAGTTTATAAAGCACAGAAGGAAATGCGCAAACATTAGATGCAACAGTAAATGAATGTACGGCTAAAATCTCGGGCGTCACAATCATGGTGCCAAGTGTTATTATTACCACCTCCACGAGCATCATTATGCCAACTGTTATTATAACCACGACCACCTCTACGGCCTCCTCCATGACTATAACCGCGATCGCGACCACGGCCTCGACCACGATCATGATTATTAAACTCTATAACATTTGCCTCAGACATTGGTTCAGAGCCTGGTGGTCGTGATTGGTGGTTTCTCATTAACAATGCATTGTTTTGCTCCGCCACTAGAAGACATGCTATCAGATTAGAATGCTTTTTAAAGCCATGCTCTCTGTATTGTTGTTGCAATATTATATTTGAGGCGTGGAATGTCGAATATGTTTTTTCTAGCATGTCATCCTTTGTGATCTTTTCGCCGCACATTTTCAATATTGCGGTAATATTATGTACTTCGGAGTTATACTCACGTACAGTAGCAAAATCTTGCAATCTGAGGTGTATCCACCTGTGTCGTTGCGTTGGGAGGAGTACTGCCTTTTGATGGTCGTATCTTTCTTTTAAATTTACCCACAATTCATATGGATCTTTAACAGTAAGATATTCGGCCTTTAATGCCTCATGTATATGATGGCGAATAAATATTATTACTTTAGCACGATCTTGCAGAGATTCTTGCTGGCCCTCAACTATGGTCTTTTCAAGACCTTTGGCTTGCAAATGTACATCAACATCCTTTATCCATGTTAAATAATTATTGCTCGTAATGTCAAGGGCAGTAAACTCAAGCTTTGTAAGATTTGACATGATGATACTAAAAGATATCAAATAAAATTTAGTCAATAGAGATATAATTAAGTTGTTAATTTTTAAACTTAAATAAATCAAGTACATAACTTGTAAGGAATAAATTAAGCAATTTAAAGTTAGAGTCAATAACGTAATTAAAGTTAGATGCAATAACGTAAATACGTAAATAAATAATGAAAATTAAAGTTAGATGTAACAACGTAAATACGTAAATAAATAACGAAAATTAAAGTTAGATGCAATAACGTAAATACGTAAATAAATAACGAAAATTAAAGTTAGATGCAATAATGTAAATACGTAAATAAATAACGAAAATTAAAGTTAGATGCAATAATGTAAATACGTAAATCATTTGGAGTCCAAATCCTTGTTCATGGGTCAACAAGTGATGTCCAAAATTATTCCGGTATTCAAGTTCAGTCTTAGAAATCATGTCCAAAGATTATAAATCCGAGCATGGTATCCTCTTAGTCCATAATCAGATTATTTATGCTTATAGTCCAATTATTTATATTTTTTGGAATATTAGATTCATCAAATATATAATTGGTAATATATAGTTATATATAGAAATATATAATAGTAAATATGGATATATATACATATATATATATATATATATATATATATATACATATATGTATATATATATATATATATATGTATATATATATATATATTTATATGTGTGTGTGTGTGTATGTGTGTGTGTGTGATAATATAATACTTTGATCTAAAAATAAATAACAAGGATATGATTGAAATGAGAAGAATTACATGTACCTAATATCAAACTTTTTGAGAGTCGGAGTATAATGATCAACCTACCTGTCTTGTTGTTATGGCAGAGTCTCCTGCTGATAACGTTTTGTGAAATATTATAGTAAATATGCAAACAACTTAACTAAGAGAGAGTATACCAAAACTTGTTTTTCTTTCTCATTCACACAATTTTCTCAATGCAAGCACACCTATTTATACAAAAGATAGATCAATACAAGTGACATCATTCATTACTTTAGTTAAAGTAATGGCACTAAAATTACCTAACATTTGGCCTAACTAAAGTTGCTAATCATCTTGTTGTCAATAAATATTCATATTTTTACAACATAAAGAAATATGTAAGAGGTTGTCTTTTGTCTCCTTCTTCCAACAAACATGACAATTAGCACATAAGACACCTCTTTGGGGAAGAGTTATCACCATTGGAGTAGGCATCTCTCTAACAAGAGATGTCTCCATGCAATATTGTGGATAGTTTCATATGAGTCAAAGAAGAGTAAAAACATAGTAACAAAATACACAAGTTAATTCAGATTATATAAATGTATGCTTCCGCACTATCCTGATACTCAATGGCGGAGCTAAATGGAGGGGAGAGTAGGCATAGGCCTACACTGAATCGTTTATAATATTTATAGTCATATTTTAGGACTATGAAACAATCTAGCTTAATTGGTTAGTCACTCGTTTGACTCAATGGTCATCGCAGGTTCAATCCTTGGCAGTTGCACTTGTGGTGGTTTTTTTTTTTTCCATTTTCCTTTTCCTTTTCAACAGCTATTATAATATTTTCTTTTCTTTTCAGCAGCTACTATAATAGGAAGGCTACATGTTTCAAAGGGTATTTTCATAAATGTACATAAAAAATTTATACTTTTGAGTTTTTCCCCTTATGATTATATTTTCTCTTTTTAACTAAAAAAAAAAATGAGAGATTTGTGTTATGTATAAATAATATCGTGAACATTTAATTACTAGCCAAATATCGAATACCTACACTGATCCCAGTGTCTAGCTCCTAATGTCTTCCTTCTTCACTACCTTTTAGAGAGAACCAATAACGAATATATGAAGTGCGCCACCAAATTAGTCCTCACTCTAGTTCAAGTGTGAGGTTTATTTAATTCGACTAACTAGATTATGGATAAGTTGCCACTAAGTACAAGTTAGCATTTTACTGCCACGAAGTGCGCCACCAAATTAGTACTCACTCTAGTTCAAGTGTGAGGTTTATTTAATTCGACTAATTAGATTATGGATAAGTTGCCACTAAGTAAAATTTAGCATTTTACTGCCATTGAGCTTGTGACTAGGAGACTTGTTTGAGCCAACTTTATATATATATATATATATATATATATATATATATATTGATATGATAGAAGCTGAAATCATGATTCGAATTTGTATGTTAATAATCATAGGATACATCTGAAAGATGATACATGCGGAAGAAAATTGAACACATGTATGACTAAAGTAGTGATTCAAACTTGTATGTTAAGAATCATAGGACACACATGGAAGATGATACACGTGAAAGAAGATTGAACACATGTGTAAGATAATTTGACAAGAGTTACTCGTAGATGAATACACATGGAAGATGACATATGTAAAAGATGAATAAGATTAGACCATTGGTCTAGTTCTAATAACATGTTAAGAATTATGAGTTTTTATTTTAAAATTAATTGGTGTCAGGTAGAATAATTCAGGATCTTATAAGATAGTCTAACAATTTATAATTTTTTTTTTCCGATGCGGAACAAGTATATACTTTAACATTATAACATATGATTACAACATGTCATTTTTTAACCATTGCACCTAAGCCTTCAGTTGCAACTTAGATATTCATCCTATATAAGGGAAGAGTTCATGACCATAAAACAACCATCTAAAGAAAACCCTCTTCGATCATCAACGGGATCATGTATTCAAAGAAGTTCATCCTGCTTTCATTCTTCTCCGTTGTTCATGTTGTCAATTGCCGAAATCAACTTTTTCAAAAATGTTTTAGCAAAGATAACTATGCTGGTACTAGTCCTTATGGCGATAACCTAAATGGCTTATTTAATCTTCTTCAAAGTAAAGTCCCTCCCACTGGTTTTGGTCTTGGCTCGATCGGTCAAGGCGAAAACCGCGTAAAGGGCTTAGCCCTGTGCCGAGGTGATGTCTCAAGCGAAAGCTGTAAAAGCTGTGTAATTGAAGCTAGCAAAGAGATTATGGAAAGTTGCCCTTTTAAGAAAGGAGCAATAATTTGGTACGATAATTGTCTTCTGAAATACTCAAACGCCAACTTTTTCGGTGTCATTGATAACGCAAACAAATTCTACTTGTGGAATATTAACAAGGCGGATGATCCCACATCATTTAATCAGAATACAACAGATTTGTTGAACCGCTTGGCCAACAAAGCTTATCTAAGTTGTGATTTATTTGCTACAGGTGAGATTGAGATCGGAGAGTCTAAGAAACTCTACGGTTTAGTTCAATGCACGCGAGATCTTTTAAAGAATGATTGTAAGAACTGTCTTTATCAAGCAATAAGTGAACTTCCAAACTGCTGTGATGGGAAGGAAGGTGGAAGAGTTATTGGTGGCAGCTGCAATTTCAGATATGAGATTTACCCTTTCGTCAATGCCTGAGATCAGGCCTCAGATATAAGGTCTTTGGCGTCAGTAATGTGTATTTGTACTATATGATCAATTAAAGAAGTATGATATGCAAGTGCTTGTAAAACTAATAGTTGAAGCTCTGTCTCAAGAACCGTACCGGGATCCTCCTACGTCTAGCTAATGATTTATTCTAACATTCTAATGCTACGGGTCGATCATCCGTTTCATTTTAAGCTATAAAAAATGATAGAAAGTTAAATTTTGAATATTTCGTGCGAAACAAATAAAGAGTAATTGACATAGTTTTTACGGAAACATTTGTGGTGTGAAATTCATTTAATTTATAAATGAATTATGCGATGATTCGTATTTATAAATGAATTATTTTGTTTAGAACTGCAAAAAGATATTAAGTCAATTATGTCATTTGTAAATATAAATTATGTTTGCAATACTTGCCAAATTAAAATTAATAATTATATTTTACTTAAATACATTTCTTTTATTCAATTGAAATTAGACTGTAATATTCCACAAAATTAGTTTCTGCAAATTCAATCATTTGACTATCATTTTTCAGTGATGATTCTTGCTCTGTAAAACAACTAGAGACCTCACCTACAGCCACAGATAGATCTTTAGGTTCTACAGCCAAGAATGTAAAATTGTTACATTAGAAATTTATGTCACCTAATTGCAAATTCTAAGTTCATCAAAATTTAATTACAAGCACAGGGAACAAATTCTCTCAGCACTGGATGCATCATGTTTTTCACCATAGAAGCTTGAATCTCTTCATAAATATTAGAGAGGAAATCATTCATAATTACTGCTACTATCATGAAATTGTCCAAAAGGAAAAAAAAATAAAAAAAATAAAGAAAAAATATCAATAAAATTAAACATTATAAAATAATCATAAATTCAACCATCAGTTCAATACTATAAAAATAAACCTACATTTAATATAACAACCTTAAGTTCAACCATAACATGAAAAAATAACCTTAAGTTCAACTTATGAAAATTATCCGTACAAGTCAACCAGTGAAGGACCAAACCAGCCAAGTTCAACGGGATTACTCGTGTCGTGAGAGAAGTTAGGGTGTGTCATCATACAAGTAAGTGTCCAATATAATAATTTTTAAAAAAATATATATATAAAAAAATAGATTTTTTCTTACCCCTCAAGGCAATGTAAGTCTGCCACTGAATTCAACTATTCAACATTACAAAAATAACTATAATAGATTATTTGCATTGTCAAATGTTCACACTTGATCATTCATGATCTCGTCTTCCTCTTCAACTATGTCAGCTTGATGTCATCATCACATGCAAAGAATCTCTTCACCAATGACTCGTTATCTTTGAGAAAGTCAAGTGCATCCATGACTTCCCACTTATTCAATCTCAATTTTTTTAGCTCAGTTGTAATTTTATTCTCACGTATAATTCTCTCTAAAAATAAAAAATTGTTAATTTGATTGTGGACTGATCAAATATGGAGGAAAAAGTAAGTGAGTGAGGTTTTCTTTTCGATGGTGAATACTTTTAACGTAGAGTTATGAGAGTCCCCAAAACCTCAATACCATTCAAAAAAGCTTCGCTTATTCAAAAAAGCAACTAAATCTTGTACAAAAGCAAAAACGCAGTCTCTTTTTTTTTTGGTCGGAAAAAAAAAAAAACGCAGTCTCCAAATCTTCAATCGATGATCTAGCAGAAAATGAAGTTGATAATACAACAAACATATATAACAATAAAATTCTATAAGAGCAAACACTGTTAATGACGGAGACATAGAAAGGCGTAGTAGATAAGAATCACAAATCACTAGACTTGATTTATGTATATAAATTTGATAATTTATATATATATATATATATATATATATATATATATATACACACAACAAAACACATATAAGCATGCTTATATGTATAGAGACAAACAAAAAGCTAAAGGAACAAGGAGCAACAATAGTTGATGCGACCACAATGTCATGCCATGCCTATACTGCTTGTAAGAAGTATGTGATTGATAAATTCTATTCATGCATCGAAAACAAAAGAGAAGAGTCCAATAATTAAAAATAAAAAATAAAAAAATAAAATATATATATATATATAACAAGATGAGAAAATTTTCATCATGAGTAATGCTATATATCACTCATTTTTTATAACTTTTCATCACCTTCTACGTGAAATCTTACATGACATGCCAACTAAGTTATTTTATTTCTCTTCTTTTAAATTTTTTTCTCTCTCATCAATTATTATTTTTCTCTCTTAATTAATATTTACTCAAAGTACTTTTTTCTTTCTTTGTTTAAGCATATCAGACCCGTTTGACAAAAAAAATAACCATATCAGACCCAATATTGAAGAAACAATAATAAATCAATCGACCAAAAGAAGATAACCAGCCTTAGCAAATATTTTTTTTTGTCTTTCTTGTTGTGTATCGTTCTTATTGAAGAATTAATACTGATTTTTGTAAATTGGTACAGTAAATATTATATTTACACAAGAAAAGAGATACATAAAGTAATACTTTGCAATATTTTTCACATTAAGAGAGTTATGTCACATAAAAAATTAGTAATATTAATTAATTCATTTCCAATGCAAATCAAGAGGGAAGGACTAGAGCCTTCAATGTATATATGCAATCTGTAATTTTTTTTTTTTTTGGGTCAAAATATGCAATCTGCTCAATCGGTTCCTTTTCGTATCCAACACCCAAACGTAGAACGTCCTTGATTTCACTGGACACTAATATCTTTGAATCAGTTGCTATCATATTTCGAGACAAAAATTTGAACTGTTAGCCATCACCCTACTAGAAATGATATAAGAATTTGCAGAATCAGTATAAAAAAATGTAAGAATTTTCGTTGAAATGATATGGCATACATATGAAACGAAATCCAAAACAAACTCAATTTCTTCTAAAGCTTGATGGTTCCACTAAAAGAAGTAAAAATCAGAATTAATTTTTCAATGAGTACGATGTACAACAAGAAAGAAAAAAAAAATACTGAAGACTGGTTCTCTTCTTTTGGCTGATTGATTTATTGTTGTTTCCTCAATATTTAGATCTATATGATTTTTCTTTTTTTGGTAAAGGGGTCTAATTTAGTTAAACAAAGAAAGAAAAGTATTTTGAGTAAATAATAATTAAAAGAGAGAAAAAGAGATTGAAGAGAGAGAAAATAATTAATTAAAAAGAAGAAAGAGAAATAAAAATAGTCTAGTTGGCATGCCATCTAGGATTCCACATAGGAGGATAAAAAAGGGTGATAAAAATAAGGGATGATATATAGCATTACTCTTTCATCAGTATTCATAGAAAAACAAACGAGAACAATAAGATAATGAAACAAAAGTAAATTACCCAAGAAGAAAAATATATTGTAATAAAGTTAATAACATTTCAGAATAAAAGAGAAATTGCTAACAAGTTTGCAAACAAAATCAAATGAATACTTAGAAGAGGAAGAGTGAACTATGCTTCGTAGTATTCTCAGGTTAGATACTGTCGAAAGAAGAAGATGTTGATTTAAGAAGTTGATTTTTTACGTTGACATTTTTTTTTTTTTTTTGGTTTTTATTGATCAAAGTCAGTCACTTAAATCTGAGGGTAATTTTACCCTCAAAAGATTAGCAATAGATTTGAAAAAATGTGGATTTACAAATTCTACCACTTAGACAACTATTTGGATAAAACTTGAGGAAATCCAAGATTTTCACTTTTTTTAAAAATGTACTTCCAAATATAAAAAATTGGATTACAAATGAAATCCACAAAAAATTGTAAAATTGATTTGTTCCAAACAGTTTGTAAAACAAGATCCTAATCTAAGTCTCAAGACTTAAAGGATTACCATACAATTACGGTTGTTTAGGTATTCAGGATTAACAAGCACGCCAATAATCTCTAGACACAATCTCTTTTATATAAACGCAACCGTGAATTCAAAGAGATACCACCACCATTACTACTCCCACTGGAGAACGATAAGAAGAGAAGAATTCCCTTCGATTGGTTACTATGTAACTTGGCTTTTGCCTGCATTGATGTGGAAACCAAAAAGCAGTAGTTGTAGGGTTTTTGGACTTGATATATTCCAACCAATGACAGAGCCATTATTGGTAGTGTGAGGCCCCAAACCCGAAGACAATATTTATTTTATTAATTTGCATTTATTCATTTGCATTTAATTGACTTGTTCTTATTGTTTGAATCGATACGTGCTTTCATTTCATTAATGTAAGTTAAGTAGAGACAATGATGATTGAAAGTAGAGTGAATAGTTATTGGCATTATAAGTGCATTTAGTAGTTAATAAGCCCATAAGATAATCAAAATGAATTAGCGGGCTCAATTTAATTTTTTAATTGTATTTGAATCCCAATTGATAGTCCAATTAAGCTCTTAAAATATCAAAGCAAGAAACAAAAGCCAAAGAAGCTCCTAGAATCGGTTGGGTAAAAAAAGAAGAAGAAAGAGAGAGCTCAAAACGATGAGGAAGAAAGGAGAGGAAAAGAAGAGGAAGAAGAAGAAAGAAGGAAGAAAAGAGTGTTCTTGAGCTCAACCTAGCCATTTTTGGTGCAATTCTTCAAGGATTAAGCAAGGGTCAGGTCGAGTTGTTACAATCGTGGTATCAGAGCTTAGATAGCTCATAAGTCGGGACAGGGTCCTTGGTCTATCAGGTAGCAATCATTGAGTGAATGTGATGAGACTGTATTTGCAGCACTCAAACTATTGTATTTGTACTACATTTGCATTTTAACTTAGGAATAAATGCAACACTTATGTACTTTCAATGCAATGTAGGAAAATATCAAAAAATAAATAATCAAACCCGAAACCATCCAAATTGCAAGTCAAAGAAGTCAAGAACGTGGAAACCCGAGAAACGGTGGAAGAATGGAGTCTGGAGAGTCAGAATTTGGCCGAAACTAGCACGTAATCCGACTCGGAACGTTAAAAATAGCCCGAAAACGCCTCAATCAACACTCGGTCAAAGTTAAAATGCAAGAGCCAAAAAAGTCAACAAAAGAGCGTACGAGCGCCCCTTTCTGGCGCTCAAGCGCCCTACACAAAAAAATCCACAAGCTTCCACTGCATTCTAGAAGGCCACGTGTCGCAAAATTGGTCGTCGGAGTAAAGGCGCGCTCTACTGGATGCTTAAGCACGCCCCATTTTTCTTACCTATAAATACCACATTCCCCGGTCCAAAATATGAATTAATTTTAGTTTTAAATAATGTTTTATTTGATTAGTTAATTAGTTTTAATTTAGTTTTAATTAATTAGTTAGATTAATTTAGTAGTAATTGTAGAATACGGGAGAAGTCCTGCCCGAATAGCTTTTAGTAGAAAAGCTCTTATTTAGAGAAAGTTCTGTCCAAGTAGCTCTTATTCGGGAGAAATTCTGCCCGAATAGCTCTTATTCAGGAGAAATTCTGCCCGAATAGCTATTTTGTGTCGAACCTCTACTCAAATTCCTAGAATTAGAAATACAAAGTCGTCATATTGGGTGAGCCTTTCTTGACTCTCTTATTTGTACTAATTGTATTTATTATTATATTTGAGTAGAGCTATTATCTAGGGGAGGATATTGTAAATGACGGTCTTTTAATATATGGTCTCGGATTTAGTTTATTTAATTCAAATTGCAATATTTGGCTTGCTTTAATTTAGTATTGTCTTTCATACGTAATGCTTTTAAGTAAATATTATGATTGCTTTACTTTTGTGTCATATATCCATGCTTTAATAGTGAATCAATAGCCTGACAACCTTAGATTCCATGAGACTAGGTTATACCATAGCTCAAGACTAGTAAGGAGATGTTGATTACTTAGTTAAAACAGACCATTTATGCTAGGTTGCAAGGATAGATCAATACTACGGCTATATAATGAACTCATAGATGGAATGACACCTCAATACAGTTAGTAATCGGGACTTTAATAGACTAAGGTAATTAACTAGGTTAATGCTTGTAGCTTAATCCTTGCATAAAATTAGAGAATCCTGGATGCCAAGCCTATATTGATTACCTATTTGCATATCCATCCCCCTAGATTACTCTCCCTCGTATTCAACAAATACTTAGTTTAGTTTAGTTATAGTTTAATTTACTTTTCTACACGTTACTCACAATCATTCTTCAAACTTGTTACGTTTGCACTTAAACAGTTTCACACTACTTCACTAACTAACTAACGAGATTCACTGTGGATACGATTCCGCACTCAGAGCATACTACACTATAAGATCCATACACTTATGGGTTTTAACTTGGTTATATTTTACACGCGTTTTAGATGCACGATCGAGAGTGATCAAGTTTTTGGCGCCGTTGCTGGGGAAGCACGGTATAGTTTAGTTTTTGATAAAAGTATATGTGAATTTGTTTAAGTGTTTATTTTATCCGCTTTCTTTTAAAAAAAAATGTTGGAAAAATTTAGATGATTGGAAAAATGGCTCATTTTGATGGTTTTCTGAATTTATCTGATGAGTCATCCAATCAATGTGCTTTTAATGAAATAAACCCAACCCCTATCCCAAATACATGTGAAATTTGTTCTCAATTTGGGCATACCTTTATAAATTGTGCCCAATATCCCAAATTCTTTTATAGCCATGATTCTACTACTCATGGTTATTTCTCATACAATAATTTGTACACTAATGCATATAACCCGAAATGGAAAAATCATCAAAACTCATTTTGGGATAAAAATTATATATCTTTTCTGCCTCAAAATTTTGAAGATAATACATCTCAAAACCCTAATTCTTCTGAGTTTTGTGAAAGCTTTCAAAGTAATTCTTTGAAACAAAACTTTTGTTATCCTAACTCGGTTGAATTTTCTTCTCCTAAACCAAACTTCGATGACAAGTTCGGCCAACATGTTCGACTCGTTGAAAACAACCATTAATCCATAGATAGACTACAAGACCAAATCGGTCAACTAGCTGAGAGCACAAATGGGTGGGAAAAAGACGAGCACTCTATTCAACCTGTAATGAGTTCACAAGACCAATATAGTTTCCTTCATCATGAAACTATTCAAAATTGGGTTGATGAGGTAAAAGTGTTTAATGAAGATAATCAGGGTAGATAGTGTAACACTATGAATGAGGTAGACAACATGTCTGAGGCACACACTCCGGAATGGCAAAACCAGCCATCACCTTGGAGTCGAGAAAATTTTTCTCAAAACTTTGAAAGTCAAGTCTCTGCACCTTTTCAATATGAATCTTCTGTTGACCCTATCCTTAATCTTTTCAAACAAACTGATCAACAGGATGATTGGATTGACTCGGCTTCTCCCAAATCCATGACTAATCACAAGATTGACCAATTTTCTCAACTTGTCGAATCCAATGCTCACATGATTCAAACTTTAGACCAACTAGTCGAGAATGCACTTAGTTGGACTAATGATCAGCAACACATTCAGTCCGTTGAGAACCCCTTTGATAAGATAACATGTGAACATACTAACGAAATGAGCAAGATTATTTGGGAGAAATCTGATAGGAAAAATGAATTTGAGGAAATGTCTCACTTAGAAGGAAAGGATGACCTTAGTAATATCATGACTCAACCTGACTTTGATTCCTCTTCAAGGAAGATGAGTGTACACACTTCCTTAGAGTCTTTGCTCTGTCGGGATAAGTCTATTGAGTCTAATTTAATTCCTTTATCATTCTTAACACCTGAAGAAAAAGTTAATGAGGTTGAATGAGTCTCTCTTGTTGAAAGTCATCTCACTTCTTCATTGAATGACTCTTCCCCTTTTGTAGAACTCAAAATGGGACACATTGTGTTACAAAAAACTATGGCCCCTATTGACGTCATCATGAATATTCCCACATACATCACATTGAGATGGGAATTGTCACCTTTTCAAGGTGACTTGGAAAATACATGTTTTGTAGGAATAATGAACCATCATCTGTTTCATGATCCTTTTCTATCCAAAATCTGTGCTGAAATGATTATCAGGCAATATGTGCGGAAAAATTTTAAACATAGATGGCTTTAACATCTACGCCTGACTGAGGGTGTAAAACTATGTGCTGCTAAGAGGCAACCTAGATTTCTAAATGCTTTCTTATTACATGTGTTTATTTTCTGTCTGTGTGATTTTTGCAATCTGGCTGAAGACGATAAACTTAGCGCTACTAGAAGGCAACCTAATGTTCTTTTTACATGCTTTAATGTTTTAGTTTAAAACTCTAGAACCCCATAAAAGAGTATAAATGTTATAGGTGGTTAATTTATTTGCTTAATATATTAGTTATTTTCCGTTACCATATTTCTTTTTGGTTTCTCCCCTATATATTTGTTTTGTCTATCTTTATTTAGTATAGCTAACCATTTATTATGTTGATGATAATCCTACAAAATTTTGTCTACTAATCTTTAATAAGTTGCAGAACGATTCATCTTTTGATAAAGATAGTAGACATATTCTTTACATCAACATAGAAATGCTTCATATCAAGTGATATATTTTCTTACTATATTTCCCTTTATACATGCTCAACATGTGCTGAACAGTAAACAAACCATAGGTTTGGGGATGTAGTATTAGTCATTGTATTATTAGTTGCATATTACACTCTCATTGTCTTACATTGCTATTTGCTTGAGGACAATCAAAGTTTCCGTGTGGGGGTGCACATATTTCATGAAAATATTTGCCAAAATATGCAAGAAATACACCATTTTGTTCATAAGGAAGAGTATTTTGCTATCTTACTTGTTTAGAATAAGATGATTTAGATGATTTGTCAACCTGTATTATTAGTTATGTACTGTGAAAATCTCTTAGGAAACTCTATAAGAAAAACTTTGGGTTATTGTATTCATGAATAAATTTAGTTGTTCTTCTTTTCTTCAATTGATAGGTATGTGATTATAAAATAACTAAGATAGAATTACCGTTTGTTATGAGAACTTCTTGTGATTGAAACCTAAACCCTTATGTCATGTTTGTACATTATGTTATGTTACTATGTCTGTATGTACTCTCTAAAAAAAAGAAAAAAAAAAGAAAAAAAGGAGAAAAAGAAATAAAAAGAAAAAGAGATGTACATACCCTTACTTTTGAAGAGTTTTGGTGTAAATAGGTTGTAAATCTCTAAAGCACCACTATCCTAGACATTGTAATTTGGGAAATGTGCTATAGTGTAAGGTTTCGAGTCTGGATATTGCAGGTGATTAAGGTACGTAAGGGTTCCTTTAAAACCTGGCAACCTCGGTCAATTGGTTGAGGATTGTTGGTCTTAAAGCCCGCAACATGGGATATCCAGAAAGCAAAGGAAACTGAACACTATCAAAGAGACAGTAGAAAGTTGTACTTTTATATTTTTCTGGCAAATGTAAAAACGATTAAGGCATGATCAAGAGTTTGATTGCAAATAAAAGCGAGAATATCAAAGTCTAATCTATTTGCATGTCTTGAAAGTTGGAATTAGATTGAACTTAATTTGCTTAGTTTACTTCTAAATATATAATCCGAAACAATCAGTAGTCCATTTCTAAAAAGAGTATCTATTTGTGAAAACTATGTAAAAGATTCTTTTATCATGTTTATCATTAACTAATGAGTCGGTTATAGAGAGTACACTTTATTTTCATGTTGGAAAATTTTGAAAAAAAGGAAGGGATAGATAGCATTCACCTTTTTGACTTGTAAAAATTTCTGAAAATTTCACTTTGAATCTATTTTAAAGACAGTCTTGCTTGAGGACAAGCAATGTTTAGGTTTGAGGATGTTGATGTGACTGTATTTGCAGCACTCAAACTATTGTATTTGTACTACATTTGCATCTTAATTTAGAAATAAATGCAACACTTATATACTTTCAATGTAATGTAGGATGATACCGAAAAGTGAATAATTGACCCAAAACGATCTAAATTGCAAGTCAAAGAAGTCAAGAATGTGGAAACCTGAGAAACGATAGAAGAATGGAGCCCGTAGAGTCAGAATTTTGTCGAAACTAGCGCATAATCAGACTCGAAATGCTGAAAATAACCCAAAAATGCCTCGCTCAACGCTCGATCAAAGTCAAAATGCAAGAGCCAAAAAGTCAACAAAATGGTGCTCAAGCGAGCGCTCGAGCACCCTATGCAGAAAATTACACAAGCTTCCACTGCATTCTAGAAAGTTTTCTTGCCTATAAATATCCCCCTCCCCGGTTCAAAATATGAATTAATTTTAGTTTTAAATATTGTTTTATTTAATTAGTTAATTAGTTTTAATTTTAGTTTTAATTAATTAGTTATATTAATTTAGTAATAATTGTAGAATAAAGGGGAAGTTCTGCCTGAATAGCTTTTAATAGAAAAACTCTTATTCGGGGGAAGTTCTACCCAAGTAGCTCTTATTCGGGAGAAATTCTTCCCGAATAGCTATTTTGTGTCAGACCTCTGCTCAAATTCCTGAAATTAGAAATACAAAGTCGTCATATCGGGAGAGCCTTTCTTGACTCTCTTATTTGTACTACTTGTATTTATTATTATGTCTGAGTATAGCTATTATCTAGGGAATGATATTATAAATGACGGTCTTTTAATATATGGTCTCGAATTCAGTTTATTTAATTCAAATTGCAATATATGGCTTGTTTTAATTTAGTATTGTCTTTCATACGCAATTATTTTAAGCAGATATTATGATTGCTTTACTTTCATGTCATATATCCATGTTTTAATAGTGAATTAATAGCTTGACAACCTTAGATTCTATGACTATAGGTTATACTATAGTTCTAGACTAGTAAGGAGATGTTGATTACATAGTCAAAACAGACCTTTTACGTCAAGTTGCAAGGACAGATCCATACTACGGCTATATAATGGACTCGTAGATGGAACGACACCTACAATAGAGTTAGTAATCGGGACTTTAATAAACTAAGGTTATTGACTAGGTTAATACTTATAGCTTAACCCTTGCATAGAATTAGTGATTCTTAGATGCCGAGCCTATATTGATTGCCTCTTTGCATATCCATCCCCCTAGATTCCTCTCCATCGTATTTAGCAAATACTTAGTTTAGTTTAGTTATAGCTTAATTTACATTTCTACATGTTACTCACAATCATTCTTCAAACTTATCACGTTTGCACTTAAACAGTTTCACACTACTTCACTAACTAACTAACGAGCTTCCCTGTGGATACGATTTCGCACTCAGAGCACACTACACTAAAAGATCCAAGCACTTGCGAGTTTTAACTTAGTTATATTTTACACGCGTTTTAGACGCACGTTCTAAAGTGATCAGAATGCATGTGAAGTGTGTTAAGTGGACAATGCGATACATGTTTATTATGTGTTAAGTATGTATTATGTATTATGTGGTCACAACATGTGGCAAATGTTTGTTATGTGATATTTGCCTCTTGTGTGTGTGGAATATGCATTACATGATATGATAATGTTGCATTAAATGATAACTATACGTTATGTGGTACATACCTTTTATGTGTTATAACTGCGTACGAGCTGTAACTTGTTGATAGCTCTTCTAGCGATTGGTGATCAGTGTTCAGTGTTCGGTGGTTGGTGTTCTTAATCAGTATTCTTCTTCGGTATTATTCCTCGATATTTGGGATTGTTATTCGATATTCTTATTCGGTGTTCTTATTCGAAATTCTTATTCGGTAATCTTATTCAGTATTCTTTTTCGGCATTCGGTGTTCTTATTTGGGATTCTTATACAATATTCTTACTCGGGAATTCTTATTCAGAGTTCTTATTAAATATTCTTATTCAGGGTTTTATTCGGCATTCTTGTTCAGTGATCTTGTTCGGTATTCAGTACCCAGTATTCGATACTCGGTATTCAGTATTTAGTATTCTATCTCATGTGTTTGACCTAAAGCCATTATAATTAAGTGAGAGTTTCACTTATGAAGAAAGATCTATTCGTATTCTAAATCAAAAAGTTCAGGAATGGCGCGCAAAGAAGATACCGATGATAAAAATGCTAGGGAGTTATTATGAGAATCAATAAAGAATTTCGAGGATGGAGTTGTTTTAAGGCGGGAGGATGTGAGGCCCCAGACCCGAAGACAATACTTATTTTATTAATTTGTATTTATTCGTTTGCATTTAATTGATTTGTTCTTATTGTTTGAATCAATACGTTCTTTTATTGCAATAACGTAAGTTAAGTAGAGAAAATGATGATTGAAAGTAGAGTGAATAGTTATTGGCATTATAAGTGTATTTAGTAGTTAATAAGCCCATAAGATAGTCCAAATGAATTAGTGGACTCAATTTAATTTTCTAATTGCACTTGAAGCTCAATTGATTGCCCAATTAAGCTCTTAAAATATCAAAGCAAGAAACAAAAGCCAAAGAAGCTCCTAGAATCGGTTGGGAAAAAGAGAAGAAGAAAGAGAGAGCTCAAAATCGTGAGGAAGAAAGGAGAGGAAGAAGAAGAGGTTTTGAGCTCAACCTAACCATTTTTGGTGCAATTCTTCAAGGATTAGGCGAGGGGTCAAGTCGGGTTGTTACAGGTAGCCCCCGCTCAACATAACTTTTTTATAAATATTTATGTATTTTTAAAGTATTTTTGGAAAAAAATAATAATTTAACCTTCACTATATAGATAAATATTACATTGTGTGATTTTAGCTCCCATTAAACGTAAATTCTAAATTTGTTCCTAATTCTAAGCTTAATTATGGACTTGACTTATTTGAAGACTGTTGTCGTGCTTGTGGTGTGTGCTAGTATGTGTGCTTGGATCTCTAGGCGTCTTGAAGAAGGAAGGCACACCTTTTAGTGTGTGCTAGTGTGTTTAGAGTAATCTCTACCTTTACTATAAGAAAATTCTTCAAACAGCCATGGCTAGGTAAGCCCAAAAATTTCCAATAAAATGGCAACACGTCATCATCATGGGGCCCAACATTTAGTACACAATACTGCTCACAATTACAAGGATACCCTCATGCAAAATGTGTAAATTACTATAATATCCTCGTGGGTCCCACCAATATATTTATTAATAATGTTCAATTTACCATGTTATCTGCGTGGGTCCCACAACCATATCTATTTTAAATATATAATTTACTATGTTACCCTTATGATCCCATAATGCTCCATCGGTTTGAAAATCTAGATGTCACATCAGTATTTAATTCAATCATATCAGCAATTAATACATTTGAAATAGTTCTCTCTACACTTTAAAAAATTTTCACTCAAAATTTTATTGAGTAAATAAACGATACAATCTATAGAGGGACATCTTAAATTTGTAGGAAACATATTGTTATTCATAGTAAGGCATTTATATCAATTGTAGAAATAGTAAAAATGTCAAGTTAATGTATAACACTTATATGATTATTAGTAATAGAAGTAAATTACTACATTAAAACCTCTTTAAACTAATACTCGATAAATTAATAATTTTTTAAAAATAATAAGAATATCTGGTCCCCACTTGGGACCAGTGAAAAAAATAATAATTTCGATAAAATTATAAGATAATACATTTGAAATATTTTCTTTGTATTTTATCGATCCAAAAATTTCATAAATTAATAATTAGTTAAAAAATACATAATATATTAACTATATGGGTTTTCGCAAAATATGAACTAATAGTAGCTTATTTTTTGTTGACCTTCAAATCTAACTAAATCTCATCTTTAATTTACGCAATGTGTCTAAAAGTTCTGGAATTGCTATCAAAAAATATGAGTCACTTTTTAAAAAATATACCATGAATATAATATGTGCTATTAAGCCAAAAAACTAAAATATCTCGATAAATTAATAATTGTTAATTTATCGATAAATTAATATCTTGCTAAATTCTATGTATCTATGCATATGAACTTGTTCATATGATGTAGTGTGTACTATTTTGTAGATAGGGGATATGCATTTGTAGATATATTATTAAGATGTAGCCTATTGCTTCTTAAATGTCCAGTCATATTAAACCACCTAACTAATAATAGATATAAATCAAATCATTATCAAAGAAGATATATATATAACATGACATTTGAACAAAGAATCCACATTTGAGCAAAGAAGGTATATATTTATCCATGATGGATCATAAGAAGTAATTTTAATCCATATTTGAGCAAAGAAATAGAGCATCTTTAAATTAATGCTCGATAAATTAATAATTTTTTTTAAATAATTAGATTGTAAAACATATAATCTCCATAAAATTATAGGATAATACACTTCACATGTGTATTTTATAGGTCTCATATATTTTATAAATAATAACTATTTAAAAAGTACATAATAAATTGACTCCAAGATGTACTCAAAATATGAGCAGTTTGTCTTTCATTGAATATCAAATCTAATTGTTTTTGCTATTCTAGAACTACGGATACCATAAATGATAAGAGATTATGTTTTGCTTTCATTCAACAGATATGATATGCACTTGTTCTAAACCAAATTGAATATTTATTTTTATTTTTATGCTAATTATGTATAATTTATAAACTCTTAATTGGTTAAATATATATAGAGATAGTACTTTGAGTCTTATAATACTTTGAATGTTGACTTACTTTATGTGATAAATTGAAGTCATCAATCCTTAACAAGTGTATATAATATGTCACTTGATTGTGATAAATTGAATTCATTGAACCTTAACAAGTGCATATAATATGTCACTTGATGTGATAAATTAAAAATATCGATAAATTAATAGGATTTAAGTGGTCATAAGATTTTTTATTTAAAGAGGTTATATTATATATGTAACATGACATTTGAGTCGAAAGATGATACATTCCTTGTCACGCCCCAACCCCGTACCATCGGGAACCAAGCCCAATCGCGACGACACATGGATATTATAACGCCTGAAATATGAATAACCAACGAGACACAGAATACACAACATACATCCTGAAAGGCCTGCATCATATATAGAACATTCCAACACACTTGAGCGGAGTACACTAAACATATATTCATTCACTTGGCAAAAGTTGACAACATCCCTTAAAAAGCTAAAGTATTCTTGATTATAAACATGCGAAAAGATAAAAGCCTAGCTAGATGTGATCACGATCCAATGAGACCAACCATATATATAACAAAACAACTAGACTTTAAGGAAGATAAATTTACCAAGTATTCAATACATAAACTTCAAAGGCTTTATGTACAGTGAAACCAAACAACCAACAACATTGTTTCTCAACAACTAGAACATATCAAACATAAGATACATTCTCGAGCTCATTAACACCTTCCTCATGCACATACTCAACATCGAGTACACCTGTAACATGCATTAAAGAGAGTGAGCTAAACACGCTCAATGAGAGGGGTAAAAGGAAGTTTTGTAAGCTTTAACCTGAAAACCATTTGAAACACATAAGATACAATATATCACATTAGTAACCAAGTGATCACATTTGCTTAACAACCTTGGAACAACCAAACTAAATAACACATTGTAAGGATATCGCTTTAGAATACTTGTTGATGCCAACACTTATAACTCCCTCACGAACTCATCACATAACACTTATCTCTCTCGCTAGTATACTCCGGATGTACACGAATCTACGACCCATCTCACCATGACCTTTACCAACCACACGAGAAAAAGAATAGTACATGGTAGTCATGCAATTACTGGCAAGCCCTATGCCGCCCAGCATGACACGACACTACCATGACGCACTAAAGGTTGCAACCTATTGCTTCACATCGCATCGCATCAAACACATTAACACATTTGCATCATGTAGAGATATCAACAAAATAGGTTGTCTCTCAACCACATTAATCACTAACAACACATTCATTGGATAACAAAGTAGGTTATCCAACCATTAACAACACCTTCAAACATCTACTCATTTCTATCAACTAAGCTTCAAAAGACCATGTATTCAACACATTAACATCAATATTTAGTCATCATTTAACCACTTTATAAAGCTTTACAATGCACAACCTTAGCACAACCAACATAGTAACCAACTACAATGCAATATATACATATTACATTAGCATAACTAGGCATGAAACAAGATAAACAAGCCAAAGACTAAAAGTCCACCTTTGCTTGAATTTTTGGAAAATAATCAAAATTAACCCCAAACTCCACCAAATTAATATCAAAGCTATGAAATCATACTACAAACACATATATATACTTATAAGCATCAAAGCTAGCTAAAATTCTCAACTTCCAACATCTTAAAGTTAGCATATAACACTTGTAACACCACTAACAAGCTCTAATGCATATATATAGCTCTCAAACCACTACTTTAACATGTATTCATGTCCAACTAGTATTTATAACACATATATATATGAATTTTCATAAACAAGACAAACATTAAACATTCAAGACTTGAAAATCCCTCACCTAAAATTGTTGAAAAGGCAAGAAATGGCAAGAGCAAGCAAGGTAGAGCCCAAAACCAACTACTTTATTCTTCTTCCTCTCTTTTCTTTCTTCCTTTTTCCTTCTTATTTCTCGCGGTTCTCTCTTTTTTTTCTTTCCTCTTCTAGTCGATTTTAGAGCTCTCTTTTTGCTTATGTTTATTGTTTTGTTTTGTTAATATAAGACTAGATTAGCTAATTGCGCCAAGCAATTGGGCTTTTAAACACAATTAAGATTAAGAATAAAAATAAGCCCACAAATCATTTTGGGCTTCAAATGCAAATAAAAAATTAAATTGAGCCCACTAAAATGCACTTATGATGCCAATTAAATCTATACTCTTATGTGATGTAAATGCACACATTATTTCAAGCAATAGTTAAAGCAAATAAATGCACATAATATTTCAAATGCAATTAAAATAGATAAATGCACTTTAATTTATGCTTGGGTCTCACGTTCCTATTCTACAATAATTACGCACTTGCAACTGAGTTTAGTTTTAGAAAAGTGTGAACATAAAGATAAATTACTAATCAACTAAGGAGTCTAGTTATTTGTTTGTTCTTGTGAGGGATTTCAGAGGAAAGTATTACCTGGAGACGCACGACGCGAGAACATTGAACCATCCACAATATATGACACGAGAATAAACTAATAATTGAGATACTACGTTAATTAAGGATTGTCGGTGCACTATTCAATGGTAGAGATTGTAAATTTTCAAAAATTTCCTATATATCACTTTATTTTTTTTTATATTTTATTAACTTCAACTTCCGTCGCTGGAAAATTCAACCATTTTCTCAACTTGAATCTCATTCAATCCATAAACTCGTGCAATCCCATCTCCAACTGAGACCACTCGACTGGTCTCATCCACTTGAAATTTCGTGTAAAAGTTGTTTGGTTTTACGTGTGTATGCACGTGTATGTACATGTGTATGGCTGTATGTATGTATTTTTGTGTATTTTTGTAATAAGGAGTATTTGAAATATTTTGTCAAACAAAATGTACTAATTTGTATATTTTGTGAAATAATAGGGATGGATATAGTATATATTCAAAAGATAAGCCGATAATTTTGTTAATTATGCAAGGGCAATTTAGGCATTTTATACATTTTCTGCTAGACTTATTTTTTTTGCATCATAGACTAATATGAATTATTTTGAGAAATAGTAGGGATTAAATTGACTAATTTTAAACAATAGGGACGGAATTAAAAAAAATTAAGAAATAATAGGGATTAAATTAACTAATTTTAAAAAATAGAGATAAACATTTAAAATTTAGAGAAATAATAGAGGTTGCTTATGCAAATTTTCCTAAAAAGGGCCATAGATTATTTGGAAATTAAAACATCTTAGGAGAACATTTAGAATACAATAAATGTTTGTGGTCATAAAACAATTTAGAAAATTACCTTAGTATAAAATTCTTTTTCTTAAACCCTAGTTTCGTTCTACCCTATACGTCGACAACGCCTCTCTCCTCTTATTCTTCAACTGCTTCCTCCTCAACCATATGAATGTCTCTTTTGTTCATATTTTTTCCCGTTTTCACGTCAATCACCCTCACATTAGTAACACTAAAGTGAAAAATCAAGGTTTTGGCAAGGCTGCTTTGCTCGCCAATTTTGACGGGCCAAAAAATAAAAAAGGGCTAGGCTTCTTGAATGTCAAGGTTTTTCTTATTTGTTGCAAGTCAAAATTCGATTTTCAAACAAATTTGGGTATTTATGTAGTTTTTGCTTTTTTTTCCAAAATATAAAGTGCCATATGATTTTTATTTTGAATGTATACCTCTGAGTATGAATATTATTCTTTTTTTTTTCAAGGTCTTTATTATGGTATATGAAGTTTTAGTCTTCTTGGGTTATGTTTACATTTTCATGATTTTATCATGACATACTTGTTTAGCACTATGTTCTTGGTCATTTGGTTGATTTATATTTGATTGTCATATAAATTCTTACAAAGAGGTTAATTAATTCTTACAACATTAAAAGAATTGTGTTGCATCAACTTGCTTCCTTATACGTGCATACAACTCTATGATGAATTTTGCTATGATGTACTCTTTCAGGCTAGATTGAGAATCAAATACTTCTGGATCAACGGAACAAATTAAGAAAGAGAAAGCTCAAGGAGCTGATGTCTCAGTTTATGGCTCTTCTAAGGTAGTTGGAACTACAGCTTCGTTAACTTCATACTACTGATGGCAAGGAAAAAATTGGCTTGCAATTAGGTCTCATCAAGCTGAGTTAATGTTAATTATTTTAAATTAGTAAATTCAAGGCACAAGATTATAATAATTCTTAAACTTATAATACAAGTATCGTCTATGAATTAGAGTTCGAAACTTGATGCGCACAACGACTATACATATCTATTTTATACTTTTTTAAAATTATGACTCATCAATTAAATGAAAAAAAAAAACTTAAAGATCAGACAAAAAAACACATACAAACAAAAAGCAAACAAACAAAAGAAGACTGAACAAAGCAAGTTTTTCCACCGAAACAAGAAAAAACAAAGCAAGTCTGCCACAAAAGACCAAAAAGCAGTAGAGTTTACCAAAAAAAGAAGTAATAGCGAGATCATTCTACTTGCTAGAAGCAGTGAGAAAAAGGTAGATGCCTAGCCAGATCTCAACAATGGCGAGAAAGATGGCTAGACTATTGGAGCATGCTTTTTGTGTTTCACTCTTTATTTTGGCTAAAAAGTTAAAATTGAGAGCATTGTTGGAGTTGCTCTAATATGAAAGTTGAAGATCAATTATTTATGCTACGAACTAAATCCAGCATAAATGCATGAAAAAAGGCCTATTTGTTTATTCTCTAGAGATATTAGTGTTGTTCATTTGTATATATCCAACTTAATCAGGAAACACTAGAGGGAAAGCATCAATGCAAGAAATTTTTTGTTAAGCACTTTTTTCAGCAGGAGCTAGGAATACCTATCTATACTTTTACTTGTATAACAATGAGAGGTTGTTTCTTTCTCTTCGATTTATTGTCATTATTAGCTTCTAATTCCAAATGATTTTAAGAATCATTTTGCGATTTAAAGTATCATTATGCGGTTCTTTTAAGTTCAGCTTGCAGACTATTGCTTCCCCTTTATACATAGCATTTAACAACGTTAATGGAGATGATAACAATATTGAAGACAAGCTAGTTTGGTTTAAGCATTTGATTGGTAATAACGACAAATCCTATAGTATAACTTGTATCATTATATGAACTTTAAAGCCAATAGGTTCCTATGTATCTTGAAATTTTTGTAACGCTTCAAGATGTTATATCAAGTTGCTTGAGTGGACCATAAAAATGAACACTGACAAACAGGAAAAATCACTGCTTATTTTCCAAAACTTTGGTCTGGATAAAAATTTAACACAAGACTAATTAGTCCATAGAATTCATCCACGAGCTTTTTGTGGAATTCAAGCGAGCTACAATCACTGGAATCTTGTGCTCCTGAGGTAACATTCTGCACCTAAAATGCCAGGTTCCTGTACCTTTCACAGAGCACCAAATGAAAAATAATCAGCACTCGAGACCATACAACATTAATGGCAATTTCCATTGCTTGTTCTTTTCCAAATAAATGGTGCTGAGCTAAATACTGCACAAGATGTATGACCCTACAGGTAGCATTGTCAAAATATACTTAATTAGTTGGGCAACGACAAAGTTTCCGCAACTATCATCAGTAGATAACAGAATTCGATATGAGATCAAGTACCTTGTTTTTGCTAAAATAAGATCAAGTACTTTACCATTCCATATGGGAAAAGAAAAGAGTTAAAACATTTTGCAAAATGAGTTTTTAGGCTAAAACTCAAAGTCCCCATCAACTATGAAATTTACCCAAAATACCCCATGCACCTCAACAGAATTAGAGATCTGTTAATCTATAAAGGCACATTTGTCTTTTTCTTTTTAAATAACAAAAAATAATGCGAGCAATATGTTTCACTAATGCTAGACAACTGCTTGATGAATTGCCTCTACCATACAAACTTGATCTACCTTTTGACATGTATATCGCAAAGCGTAATGCACACAAAGAAAGAGAACTATATATATGATTTTTTAGCTCTTGAAGAGTTTGGATCCAAGGCATGGAAAAATATGTTGTTTCCAGTAAATATCCAATACTTAAGTGGTAGTACTAGCAACAAGTGTAGTAATTAAAACAAAAAAGAATCACCAAGCAATAGTACTAGCAACAAGTGTAGTAATTCAAACGAAAAAGAATCACCAAGCAATGGAAATACAAACAGGAACTCACTGCATTCTTCGATTGTGTTGCAGGAGGAACTCTCTAAACGATCTTGCCTTTCATAGATAGGGAAAAATTTCTCCAGATTAATAGGCCTGAAAGGAAACAGGAATAAGAAACCCGAACTCAGTCTAGAAACAAGGAAACATGAATAAGAAATCCGAAAAAGAAAGCAGCAACAGTAGCAACAATTTTTATCGAGTAATTGACATACTACCCCCATTTCACATCCTCAAGAAACATGGGGTTAGTGGAGCAGAGTGTAGTACAAGTGGCTGAAAGGGCAAATTTTTACTTTTGGGTTGAAATATTTCTCGAATTTGTAAGGTTCAATGGTTCTATCTTATCCGCCAAAATGAGGAAAAGAAAGAAAAAAAAATAGTGTATGAAAGTGAATATCTTGCTCATGTGCACTTTAATTGCAAATAAGGGAAATGGAATAAGAATAAAGAAGGAAAGAATGAGAATACTTTTATCAAATACCCCCATCAGGTGCAAATCGGATAAATTGATAATTATTAGAAAATAATCTATTAATGTTTAAAAAGGTAATGAATGGTGTGGAATGTGTCAAAATGATGCCAGAACATTTCAGTGGATGTCGAATTGAATTAAATAAGTTATACTCGAAAGTTATGAATCAGTTTTAGGTCAATTTCAGAATAAAAACTGTATCATTTGGGGAAGATTTAGGTGGCGAATTATATATGATTGAAAAGCTCTACGAGTCTAGTTTCTAACGCTTCAAATGATTCTTGAATTGGAGTTTTTTAAAAGAAGTTGTAGTTGTTTTCGTAAAATGTGTTGGAGTTGTACCTTTTACATGGAAATTGTTTAATGAATGGTATCCTTGAAATTAGAAGCAAAAAACATACCTAAATTAGTCTTCAACACTTTAGATATTATGCTAGAAGGTTAAACTTGTAATTAGAAGTAGAATGCTTTCCCAAACTAGTCATTTGACCTTAGTGATATATTGCATCTTTCGTTGACCACCTTTGACTTATATACTTAAGCATATTATAAGCAAAACAAAGCCAAAAACCAAAAAAGAAAAGAGAAGTCAACCGTGAAAGAGAGGAGAGAGAGGAATAGTAAAAGAAACCTAGGTTTTGAGCTAAAATTGAAGAAGAATGAGGAGATTGAAGGCCTTTGCACTCAAATTGAAACTTGCTCTTGCATCATCTAAGCCTATCCTAGCTATTTTTGCATTTTTATCTACAAAAGGTGAGGGGATTTTTACATCTTAAAATTAAAGTTGAGATATATTTTAGAAACTTGCATATATATATATAGATATATGTCATATATTGTTGATATTGCCCATGATTCTTGCTAGATTGGGGCTTGAGAGCAACATACTTGAAGATTAGCTTGAATGAACGATAGGTTGTTGTACCTTGCTAAAATGAGTTGTAGATTGAGACAGCATAAACATATAATTAAAATATCTATCAAATCCATTCCATTATCTTGCATGCATTAGCTCATTAATTTACTAGATATATATTCATTCTTGATGCATAGTTTAAATAAGAGGTTCATATGCATAAATATATGTTCATAGCATGTTTTAAAAGCTTGAAAGCTAAGATTAAAGGTTGAATATGTATGTGGGTGTTCGCTGAAATTTTCCAGCAAGCTGGAAATTTTTGAACTCACTGTAGCAGTCCCATTTGGTTGCCTTTTTGTGTAGTTATATGCCTAAATTGCTCCTTAAATGCTAGATATATGGATGTGTAATTGTATTGTGTACTAGGATATGAAGGGTGTTGTAGAATGTGTTGCTAAATGGTGGTGTAAATGTTGCTAAAGTTGAGTTAAAATGTTGTTTGAATTCTACCTTGTTGTAAACGTAATTATGCTTATGTAGGGCTGTCTTTTGGGTGGTTTAATTGCTAGCATTACTACATAACTACTAGGTATATGATTGTGCATTGGGGTGGTATCATGGGTTGAATAAAATGATGCTTAATATTATTGTAAGGTGTCTATACATGTTGTTGCAAGGTATTGGTTTATCATTAGTTGTCAAATGTTGTAAGTGTTGTTAGATGTTGAAGGTAGTGTTAAATGAATGTTAATGTGATTATGTGTAAATGAATGTTAAATGCTTGTTAATGTGGTTGAGGGGCAACCTACTTTGTTGTCCCTTCATTTTAAGTGTGCAATGAATGAATGTTTTAATGATTGATTGTGTGTTATCGAGAGGTTGAAACCTTTTATCGAGGCACGGTAGTGTTGTGTCTCCATTGTGCTGCAATGGGCTTGTCAGTAGTTGGTTACATGACCTCCGTGACCTATTCCCTCATTCCCTTGGTCGGTGAAAGCTATGAGATGTTGGGTCGTAGGATTTTATGGTACATCCGGAGTACACCCACCGGTATTATAAGGGGATTATCGACATCACAAGTGCATTGGAACAAAAGAAGTGGGAGTGATAAAGTGGAATGGAAACCATATCCTTTTTCTTGTGTGGTTATATCGCTTTTATTACTTGAATAACTGTTACATGTTTCATTGTTAAATGCCTTTACATGATATCAATGTTTATACTAGTATTATTGTTGGCTTACTAATGATATTTTCAAATGATTTTCAAAAGATTTTTCAAAACTCCCTTTCACCCCCCTCACTGAGCTTTATAGCTCACCCCTCGATTTTATAAAATGTTTTCAGGTGAACGCTTTGGATTCAGGGTTTAGCACCATCAAGAAGATTCGAGAGATCCTTTGGAATTGCATAGCTAGCTAAAGTATGAAATCTATTGTATTAGAGAATTGTTGTAACGAGTTATTGTAATGGACTCTTGAATTATATTGAATATAATGGAAGAATTTAGTTGCTCTGGTGTACTATTTTATGGATATTAGTGAGTGGAGTATTGTATTGTACCTTAGTAGACTTAGGAGGAGCGATCTTCTTAAACCCGTGGCATCATGATCCCGTTAATGTTTTGTAAATTTGTGATTATTCTATGGTATCAGAGACTTTATTGATAGGGGGTCATGACACTCCATCCGATTCTCTCCATTATAACAGAATACTTTTATCAACTTACTCGGTCAGGGCCAACAACGACAATTTTAGCAATATCACAAGTTTTTTGTTTACATTAATCAAATAACACTTTTATTTCTTCATGTACCCCAAACGGAAAAGGCCCTTTAATTCCCAAAAGACAAATGAAGATTGCATTGTATTTCACATAACTCCTTCAACTCAAAAACCAAAGAGTCAAAGACAATAAAATTACTCATCTACAAGCACTCAAATGTGACCAAGGACAAATGTTTTCCACCAAGTGTTTAATAAAAGTGTAAACTAAGAATAAAGCGAGAATAAACCGATGCAATAAAACACTCTGTGAAGACACCTATAACAAAAGCCAACAAAACTTTCACCAACAGTAAGAAAGTTTGAAGTTTATCCAGAATAAGATTCAACCAAAAAAAAAACAAAGTTTCTATGACTCTATTGTATCAATCATCGAACTAAAAACCACCACCCTCACAACCACCAAACCCTCACCCTCACTCCCCTTATCACCATCACCATCACCTCCACTACCACCCTTACCTCTACCAAGGACACAAGGGTACTCAACCAATCAAAAAAAAAAAAGCAAAATCATACAAAATGAAATGTAAAAAATTAACTTACATATTTTTTTTGTAAGCTTGATGGCAGAAGAACAAGCCGAGCAAGACGAAGGTTGTGTTGAGATTTGTTGGGCCTTTGAACGGAGTGATGATTTTTAACGTTTGCTTTGTCCTAATAGAAAAAAATAAAGAAAATTTAGTTATGGTTTCATATTAAGTTGCTTTTAAAGATTTGGTAAGCAAAATAATCAAAGCTATATTTATCTATCTATCCATCCATCTAATAGAAAAAAATAAATAAAACAAGTAGTAAAAAGTTCAAAACTAGCAAAAAGTAATATGCAACTATAGTGACTCAAACTCATACTAACAACATAAATGTATTTGTAACTAACCACAAGACTAACTCCATATTTTTTAATATTTTTATGACCTTTTCAATTTGTTTTTAGGGGGGCCAAATAATTTTTTTCAAAAAAATTCATTAAATCTTTTTTCTCCCTCCGCCTCTAATAAGGCGGGATTTTGTGCATTTCCTAAGGGACAAAAAAACTTGTTTACAGTAATCTATATTAACTTGGACAAAAAATTTGCTGAAGGGAGGTAACGTGAACTATTTCAAGAAATCATAAGGTTGTTTAAGCGATTTTTCAAAACACAGGGATTATGTGCATTTTCGATAAAAGAGAGTAGGAAGCTGGAAATTTTACCCCAAAAATTGAAAAACTGATGACTTCTTTAGAGCCTTTGTGGACCACAAGTGTAAACAGGGGAACAAGAGGATCAATGGAGATGAAGCTTTAACCAAGGACCAATTTATGGAGAATTAATATCCAATTTGATATAAAGTCTAAATGTAATTGATTAGAAAAAACACGCTTTTGAATAAGACAATATGCATAGCGTGGAAAGGATTATTAGGTAGATATTGACTCCTTTTCTGATTGTACAGTTTTTGCAAATTTTGATATTAATAGAAAGCTTGCTTACTTAGAAAATAAATAAATAGGGTAATTTTTTTTTTTATTATTATAAGGATATATTTTTCTTTTTGCAGACTATAACTTTATGTCCTATTTTCTCTACTTTGGGAAAAGCAAAAATGTCCTCATTAAAGACTTTATCTAATCCTTTCGTTTCACCCTTAAAAGAGATTCGTTCTTCCATTGCTTTCACTCCTCTCACCCCTAAGGCCCCAAGGGGGTACTATAACAATTGTATTTATGTGAGGACAATTGCATTGGATTCTCAAGCTTTCAACTATTATGAATATGTGAGTCCATTGTGTCCATATAATTAATGAGATGAAAAGTTCTTGTTTTGGATCAATGATGTTAAGTGACCTAGGTGCTGTAATTGCAACACATGGTTTGAAATGTTCTAAAAGTAACTTCGACACAGTCTCCACTAGAACACATATTCCGTTTGGAGAATAAATGTACCCGTTATTATGTTATGAGAAAAAATCAATAATAGTAAGTTAATAATGTAGTTATGACAAAATAATTTTGATAATTTATAATTGTTGTTTCGCGTGTGTAATGTAATAATGTTATGCGATAATTCTTACTTTCCAATTTGGGTTTAAGACTTTTAAAAGAATTGAAACAGCAAACAAGATAGTCGATTAGCTTGCATTTAGAAAAAAGAGGAAGCAATTTACCTCTTCATTGGGTTACAAATATCCCACAGGAATTTCAAAACATTCTCAGTAACGACATCCCTGTAGCTGGGATCAAGTGTCTATTCAAATTCTGAGAAAATGATACGCATGATACCAATGAAACGATCGTTGCTGGCCGATCGATACATTAACTTAATTAATTGGTCTAAAATATTTAAATGTGTTGTAGTAGTAATAAACCCACTATACCATTACACCGTCCAGGAAATTCAATTTGATAAGCTTTGAATTTATGGTTTGATTCTTCAGTGGCATATCATATCATAAAGGACAATTATATTGTACCTGTCTAATAACTTTTTACAAATTAGAGGGCAATGAAACATTCCAGCTTTTGACCCCAAAAAAAAAAAAAAAATTCCAGCTCATGGACCCGTTCGGTGGGGGCATAAAGAATAAAATTTTGCCTCCTGAATTGCCTTTTTGCTGAGCAGACTGCAGTTTCTGCTATATTAGACGATTGTTTTTCTTTTACTGAATATCAGACGAAAAAAGGGCCCAAAAAAGAAAGCATGCCGGATTATTCACGAACCAGCAGAGTCTGTATTCTCAGTTGATTCCAAGAGCAGATATTAAGTAATATGTTGGGTTGTATTTTTAAGATATTTTTAAATTAAAAAATTAATTTAACTCCAATGAAACAAACAACTCAACTCAATCATCTTTGCTTTGCGGATGACGGAATTTTCAAAGGTGAATGTCGCATCTATTACTTCCATCAAAGAAGTCAGCATGGGAAATTACTAGAAACAAATCGCAGACTGTTGACTAGCACAATATTGTTTGGTTCAAGTACAATACCCCTAAGCAGTTCTTCTGTTCTTGGATTGCTATGCGCAACAGACTTCTTACCATGGATAGACAGATAAGTTGGGGAGTTGTTCTTAATCCCCTTTGCATCTTCTGCCAACAGTGCATGGATTCGAGAAATCATCTCTTCTTCGATTGTGGCTTCTCGAAGAAGATCTGGAGGAAAGGCATGGAATTGGCTAAAGCTAATATTAAACATTTTACACCACTTAACACTACACTTTTTCTTTGACTGTAAAATATTTTACGTTTGACCAAATTTTACATACTATCAAACACCGGAAAATGTGTAAAATATTTTCTAGCAAGCAAACAGAGCCCTAGTGTTAAATCATGGAAGGACCTACTCCTATGTTGGCTAACTTGGGTTTCTTCATAAGATTGTAACAATATTTC
This sequence comes from Ehretia macrophylla, assembly GCA_037974665.1. Classification (NCBI taxonomy): domain Eukaryota; kingdom Viridiplantae; phylum Streptophyta; class Magnoliopsida; order Boraginales; family Ehretiaceae; genus Ehretia; species Ehretia macrophylla. The sequence goes on from CM075768.1 coordinate 14,251,728, forward strand.
ACATTGACGAACTGTCAATAGAATTATGATGAAAAGATTTTAACGGTTCACCTAATGCAGAGTAGTTAATATTCACGTGAAAAAATTCTAATAAATCTGTTTGATTGCAATTATTATCTACCCTCTATTCAATTAAAAGAAAAGGGGGAAGAAACTTATTTCCTTTAAAACATTTTATAATTTCAATTCCAAAAGTCTAATACCGTGAAAATTAAACGAGAAAAAGAATCTTGGTGACCTGTATAGATAAATTTGAACTTTTAACTTGGATACCATATTTAAATACGGAGCCAAAAATTTAAAGTTGAGAGATCAAAATTCAATTAAAAATATTATTTAACAAAATTTAAAATTGGGAAGGCCAAATGTTCAATTTTTTAAAAATATTAATTTTATTACTAGTAATATTTGTATCACCCTTTTTTTTGTAACACTTAAAAATCTAAGGGCAAAAATCATTTTGGTATTTGAGGTTTGGTATAAAGTCCAAATTAGTCCCTGAAGTTTGCAAAAAGATCAAATAGGTCTCTCCCATTATCTATGACTTAATAGTCAAATATTTGACCAAATGAAAAGACTTAAATGCCCTTGCTTTAGTGGTTGGAGATTTAGAGGGAAGGAAAAAAAAAAATTAGAACCATACAGCAGGCACAACTATTTAAGCACTCAAACCATTTTTTTTCTTTTCTCACTTTCAATTCATGCTCTTTCTCACCAAAAAAAAAAAAAAAAGAACAACAACAACAAAAAAATTCTTGCTACTTAGAAAAGTTTGGCTCTTAATATTTTTAGAATACACCTTTTTTTTTTCTTTCTTTGGTAATGTTGACTGGATTGTGTTTAGTTTGTTTTTCCTTTAATCTTGAGTGAGTTTATGGAATTACCGATATCTTATGTATTTGATCAACTATGTAATCTCCTTCATCATTTTATAGAAATATTATGACTGAATAGTCTGTAATTTTTAATATTTATAATAGTGTAAAATTAAATATAAATTAAAGAGAAAGTCAAGTATATCTATAACCACTACCTTATCCCCGAAAGTTGAATTTAGTATCGAGTAGCCACTAATTGTGGCTTTTAAAGTCTTAAATTTTGGATATATGTCTTCCAACTACAAATATTGTCTGACTTTTAACTAACTTAAAAAATATATTGAGGTGCAATATTAGACAATAGAATGTATAACCTTGTGATAAATTCACTATAATTTACATGTAATGAATTCTTCGTCATTTGAAAATAAAAAAGAAAAAATAATAATAGACGAGGAATTCGTTACATGTTAATTATATTTTCACATTTAATATTTGAATTTTTTTCATCTATTATTATTATTTTTTTTTTTTCAAATGACGAAAAAAAATGACTTTGGTGCTTAAATAATTGTCCTTATTGCATGGTCTCAATTTTTTTTTTCTTCCTTCCAAATCTCCATCTACTAAAATAATGACATTTAAGTCTTTTTATTTGGTAAAATCTTTGATTATTAAGTCATAAATAATAGGAATGACCTATTTAGTCTTTTTATAAATTTTAAGGACCAGTTTAAATTTTATACTAAATCTCATGGACCAAAATAATTTTTGTCCAAAAATCTAATACCGTGCGTCATAAAAGCTTTCCGACCTTTAAATCTCATCAGCTTTGTTGGATTTCGAGAATCTATTTAACCACAATCTATCTTCTATCTCAATTGGACAGAAACAGCTGTCGATTAACGTTGTACACAATTATATTGGTACTTGATTGTGACATAGTAGTACACATTGACATGATTTTTTTTTTTTTTAAATCAAGAGATATAATTTTTTTTTAAATTAAGAGATATAAATCGTATAAAAAATAAAGTAAAATTATGGAATTTTTTATACTCATAACAAGTAACATATCACTTGACCAAAGAACCAATAATTCAGACAAAGAAAATTGCCAAAGAAGAAAGCGAATCTCAAGGGACAATTTTGTCAAAAGCAAAATGTATTATCACTCCACTAAAAACATTAGCAGAAAATTTTAATTTAATTTGCTGTCTATACAGACCCAGAACATTAATCTAAAAAAAAGCAAATAAAAATTTAGTACGCTACCAAAAATTTGGAACAAATAGAAAATGCAATTACTAAGAGTTGACTGGACCTGGAGTCGCCACAACTTGACTTGGTGGACTAAATCCTGGCGGTGGAGCCACTGAAACCAACGGCGGTGGAGGCGGTGGAACAGTCACTGGTGGTTCTGGTGGTGCAGTGGGGTTTGGATTAGGATCTTCAGCAGGTGGTGGTGGTGGTGGATTGTTACCAGTTGGATTATTTGTGCCACTGCTGCTGCTGCCGCTAGTGTTTGGACTCGGGTTAGGCAACACCATTGGTGTGGTCTGAGGGCAAGCATCAGCAGCAGAAGTGCATTTCTGATCATCGTTGTGATGACGATGTCTAAGCAGCGTAAATCCCAAGACAAGTCCAGTCACTGCTAAAACTGTCACTATGAAGATGAAGATCTTGGTTGCTTTGCCTACATAACACATCTTTGCTTCTTCTTTTTTTCTTCTTTTCTTTCTATTTTGCCTTTTTCTTCACTTTCTGGTTTGGGTCAGAAAGAAATGATGGGTATGAGTTGTTTTTTTCTTTTTTTTCTTTTTTTTCTTTTTGTTTTTTTTTGGTTTGGAGAGAATGTGGCTATATTAATATATGGATGGGATATATAGGGTGGTTTTGTTTAACCATGTATCGCTTTCTTCTTCTTTTTCTTGTTTCTTGTCATGGTTTTTGGGGGAGTGAAGAAGAAGAGTGAGTGTACATTTGGGAGTTGGGGATTGAGGCTGAGGTTTCTTTTTGGTTGGTAATTAAGGAGAGCAAAGATGCAGTCTGTCACGTGAACCCAATTAAGGTTAAACTTTTTTCCTTTCTTTACTTTTTATTTTATGACGAGACGCAATTTTGATCCAATTTACTCTAACAGTGTCTTTGGATTGAGGGGAATGGAGAGAGGGAAATTTTAATAAATAAGGGATTTAGTCTTTTCTTTTGTTTGGTTTGGGAGTGGATGAGGGGTTAGGATATAAAGGGGATAAGTCTAATTTCTTCATACTCTTCAAATGTTATCATTTCAATTTGGAGTAAAATAAGAGGAGGAAAAATACTGTTTACTGTAATGACAATTTTAACATTCACTTTTAAAGTAATATAAAATAAAAATATATATAAAAGTCATTTTATACATAAAATTTATCAACTTCTTCTATTTTTCTTCAAATTTAAACAAATGACACTCATCATCCTTTATGATACTCTCCTTTCTTCAAATTACTCAATCCAAACATGATTTAATCTCTTTCTGCTACTCTCCTTTATGATTCTCTCCCTTCCTTTCATCAGTTGGTATTCCGATCTTGATCTTAAGTGTCAAAATGTAGATATCATATAGCTATTGAATTATTTAAATAACAAAACATAGATTTTTGTGACCGTAATTATTCTGGGGGACTGTCGGGCCCTTCCGTCCCATCCTCGTCCTACAAAGTACATCTTGCACCTATGAGTTGCTATAACTTTTTAAAAAGACACTTGGCACATGTTTCAAATTAGTTAATAGTCAATTTGTGATAAAATGACATAAGTTTGAAGTCGAAACCTTTAATCACAACCAGCCAACCACTCTACTCAATGGTTGGTGGGAATCAAGGTTAAAGTTCTAATGGAGTTTTGCCAATTTTTTTATTTATTTAAGGAAGGCTTAAGTCATACAATACATTTAAAGAATGTTGTCTATAAAAATTGATCTCGCGATCTTTTACATTTACAATAAAGAGTATCCCACTGCACGAAAGGTATGTTGGTAGTTTTGCCAAGGTTTTTGTTTGGCTGTTTGTCACTATATTATGCATTAGCCCTTTTGGAAGGGAGAACTTATTTGGTTAGTTTAGGTTTATCATCAACCTACTCGTATATAAATAAGTTTCACAACATGTAGAATTCATCCATTATTTTTAAAGCTGATAATCAGCTCGGGGTGACTAAAGAATTTTCATTTGAAAGGTAGCTGTTTTTTTCTTTTCTTGCTTTTGTGGTCAGTTTGGAATGTAGCAGTTGGCATAAGAATTTGTCAAGGAAAGCTGGCCGAGTTTGAATTACCTCTGCAGAGTCAAAACTGAGTGTGATTTTGGCTTGGATACGAATCAATGTCAGAGAGCATATGTTCTGTTTCAGTTTTTAGTTTTTTTTTTTTTTTTTGGTCAAATGTTTCAGTTTTTAGTTCACCGAGTGTGTGTATATAGATGTACAAGAATTTGGTACTTGTGAAAGAGAGTGCTTTTAATGTTTTATGGGAAGTTTATTACACTATCAGTAACAAGTTTTTGAAACGGTAATGATTTAAACTAAATGAGATAAAGTGGTAACAACACAAGATAGAAAATTAATTACACATTGTAATTGCATGTGACCATATTATAATGGTTGCTATTCGAAACAGCAATTATTTTAAAAAAATTTCCTAGTGTTAGAAAAAATGAGGATGTTATTATAGTAATTTGATGAAAAATGGATCTTTTATTTTGCTCGATAGGGTGAAATTATAAGAAAACACAACTATCAATACAAATGCAATCTGAGCGGTACCACCTACCCTACCCTACTAACTATAGGCGTCCGTCCTACAGCTTCCCAAAAAGGAACTACAGTGATCTTGAATAGGAATCCTACAACGATAAATATAATCCTCATAAAAAAACCACTAGATCGAGCACCAATGATTTCTTATCCAGTCAAAATCTTGGCTAATTGATCGAAGTGAGTAGCTCCAATAGACCCATAGATCATGGAACAAATAGGGTCGGTAGGCCCAAGGACCACATTACTCGTATAGACGCGAATCCCCCTTGTTACCATACGTACGACTCTCACCGCATATAGCTTGCACAAAGACTCCTAAACCCATCCCGAGCCTTTTCTTTCACCTCTCCTCTCCAATCCTCGATCAAACTTGCATTCTTTTGTTTACTTCTACGTCCAAATTCAATTTAAATAAAAGGCAAAAGCAGGATTAGGGAGCTTTTCCAAGAAGAATAAGTGGAACAACTTTGTCACTTTCGTATACCCTTCAGACGGCAGCGCTTTCGGGGGTTCTTTGAATTTCTTAATATTGAAAATTCTGATACATTAACATATTTGGGACAAAAGTATCAATCACACCAAAAATAACATATCATTTATGACCTTTACTCAACATATTTTTTACTTCTATTTTGAAATACTGATCAAACTATTGCCAACGGAAGAATAAGAAATTGGTTACCCTTATAATTAATGTTCAATTGTTGGTCCTATGTAACTTTTTCTATACCAAAAGAAAAAAGTAAAAATACCCCGTTCATATATTTTAACAATAATTGTGACACAGCAAGGCCCAGTAATCAACTGTTTTTGTGTCAATCGTGTACGTATACACGATGCACTCTTTTCTATCTTTCCTAAATTCTCGTTCCAAACAATGATTCATGCTTACAAGTCAAAATATTTAATCTCACACTCTGATCTTATGCACTCGTTTGGGCAAATATATTCTATATACACTACTAGAAAAAAAGGGAAGAACGACGACGTTTTTTATTGTTATTTCGTCGCTAAATTTAATTAATGATCAAATCTCGTCACAAAATGACTGTCATAAATAAAGTCGTCGCTAAATTAGATTTTCGTCACTAAATCCATCGCTATTTCACGACAATATGATTCATCTCCTTTGTCGTCGCTATTTAGCGACGGCTTATGACGAAAATAGTACGGTCGATAAATCAGTCACTAAATAACGACGGCAATGGTTTGTCGCCAAATCTGTACAAACATAATACGATCGCTAAAGCCGTCACTAAATGCCGACATACTACTACGGTCGCTATGGTCGTCACTAAATAGCAACATACGATTACAGTCACTAAATAGAGACATACGATTACGGTCACTAAACCCGTCACTAAATAGCGACAGACTGTTACGATCATTAAATCTTTCACTAAATAGCGATAGTAGTATTTCAGTCACTAATCCGTCTCTTTTTATTGACTACAAAAGTTTGTCGTTGAATAAAAATTTTAATTCAATTTATTAATATTTATTAAGATTATTTTTTTATTTTTAAATAAAAAATAATACTAAATAACAATAAACATAAAATATATTAGATTATACTAATTCATAAATAATATTTACATTACACAAACTACAATAGTTTCACAATTGTAATACAAAATATTAATATTACAAAAATAAAAATTATTTCACAAATAACTAAAACTAATTCTTCTAATGTTTACACTACAATTAACGTTGACTAGAATAAAAATAACTAATTGTATATATATACACATACACAAAGGTATAAGAGTAATTCCATATATATGATATTCTTAAAATAACTAAATACCGCTAACCAAAACGATGTACGTAGCCTTTTTCTTAATTTTCCCAAGGACTATGTGAATTTATATGGGTAATTCTCATTGTAAACTTTAATTCCTCCTTACAACTCAAAATAACCATCTTCATACATTAAGGCTTGCAACAAAAATTTCTAACGACAAAAGAAATGTGGTCTAGATGTACAGTATTCTATACACGTATAAAATATAATGTTTCCAATGACATATCCAAGTTGTGAAAATTAGTAGGAAATAAATGAGTGACCAATTAAACATAGTAAGTGTTTCGTAGTCCTGTCTGATGAGGGTGAAAAATTAATGTCCGCTCAATCTTAGTATTCCGACCTCAAGCTACTTGACCTGCAAAACAAGAGAAGGAATGACGGGGGTGGTGGCCCGTGTTTCTCCTTGGGTGTGAGGATGAGTTAGTATATCCGAACTAAACGGTAGACAGTTAAAAGTAATAAATGTGCACAAGTTACATCATAATGAAGAGTGAGTAGACTATTTATACTAGCTCTCATTCCGAGCAACAATTAATTCTCAACCCAACCGGCACTATTTGTCTTTATATCATGTCAGATGTGACAACTATTCTAAAGAAACAAATCGAGATCGGGGATGGAACTGGCTACACAGCCTCAGAGGCCTTATTGGGCTCGGATTTACACCCCATCACTGCCATTTAAAGTTTGTATCTTAATTAAGAACACTACTTTAATAACTTTTATTATTATTGCATCAAAGTTTGAATAGCCATTTCAAGTTTGTTTTGTTGTTGTCAATCGCATTCAGAGTGTTATGTGTTTAGTAATTTATAGTTATGCGGTTGTATCATCAATTCAACTCCAAATTAATTAGGAACCTTATATTGAAATAGAGTATAATCTAACATGTGAAACTTGTAGTGTCGAGATCGAGAGAGAGAGAGAGAGAGAGAGAGACAAGAACACCATGTGAATTGAAGAAGATTCGTGGTTGATCGAATTTTGCGAATATTATAAATTTCAGGCACTTGTACAAAATTTTATCCCGTTCGATTTTGGAGATGATTTTATTCATTTCAACTCTCCGATTATATGAAGGTGATGTGAAGTCAAAGTGGTTGAAAGGAAAACTTTTCACCCTACATATTATTTACATTATAAAATTATTTTACACGTTAACCTAATTAAATAGTACGTTACGTGTATATGTAAAAAATTACATCTCCAAAAAAGAGTTACTTTACTTTTTTTTAAAATTGCGTGAAAAAGATAAATAAATAATGGTAAGTAATAGTCGACGGTAATTACCAATCTAATTTTTTTATCATTAAAGCACGTGGTTATTCAAGAAATGACTGACAATGCAAGATTGGATAATGGTCGACTGTTATCAAGTTGTCCAACATATAAAACTAGAGGTCAATACACGTCCAAGAGACACAACACTCAATCTAACAAATATGTTGCAGAAGTCTTACATTTCTTTTTAAGAATTGTTCATAAAATAGCCTTTTACTTGCTTTATTTACTTAATTTTCATTTACTATTGCTTTTATTAGGGATAATTGTAATGTAATCTCATTAACACTTGGGGATAAAATTATTTTTTTGTTTTTAAACTCAATTATTCTTCATTATCGAGATACTTTTAAATCATCTGGCACCATAAAATTCTTGTGGTTCAAGACAAATTCAGCCTATTAGCATCAACCACCTTAATTTGTGACAAAATTAATTAAGATCATCTCTTGACACTAAACAAATTATTCTAAGCAAACAAGGTTATGAGTTCCCTTCCAAATATCAAAGGTAGATTTAGAAATGTAAAAGAAAAAAAAAAAATTGTAGTGAAAGAGGTTGTAGAAGTATATGGTAAGATTTTTTCTGATCAATTTGGTGAAAATTCATCGAAGAAAAAGATAAAACTAGAAAGAGAACTCCTATTTGCTTTTTTCTGAGTAATCGCCTAAATCATGTAAATGCTTGTAAAAGGAAATTTGATTAGAATGCCTTGCAATAATTATAATGTTTCTCGTAGTTTGACAAAAATAATAAAAGAAAGTTATCTTTTGGTCTTTTTTTATTTTTTATTTTAGGGAAGCCTAAAGCGTATAACGCATATTAATTATCACTTATGAGAATTTAAAAATATCCAATAGAGAAAATTACAATTTCAGTTTTTCTAGCTTTATCTAAATATTTAAAATGTTATTTTGTATATATATTATCCCTTCAGATATCATGAGCTATTCAATAGTCTATAATGGTATTTTAAAAATAATATTTTGATAGTATGAAATTAGAAGTGGGTTTGTGAGAACTTAATTTGTTAAAAAAATTGAACTGTATTACCATATTGTTTTAATATTGGTCGAATAAACGTTTAACAATATCTTTATATTCTGGGAGAATTTATTTAACTTGTATCATCACGTATATGTTTTTTTGGTATAATTATAAAAAAAAAAATTCAGAAAAATAAATTTTCTCATACTAAAAGGACCTTTAGTTCTTTTTTTTTTTTTTTTTTTGGTCAATGTCTAGTCTTAAATAAAATCCCATTTTTGTTATCTTGGCAACCATGCCTGTCGATATGTCTGTCATGTCACCCTTGATTGTGGCTGGCGACGTCAGTTTTGGTCCTTAGCATATATTGTGAACGGAAAAACTTTCCAACAGGCTAACTTGGTCTTACTGTGACTATGAAGTGATATCGCTTTATATAAAGAGAGACTGAACCGATGATTAAGGGTGGTTTAGTTTGGGATTAGTAGGGATTGCACTTTTTATTGATTTTAAGAGTAAAGTTATTAACGAATGAGTTAGATTTATATCTTTTGAAGATATTTATTTTTAAAGTATTTTTAAGTTAAAAAAATTATTAATATATAAGTGTTGAATTATCTGTTTTTATTTCTCACTGAACAAAAATTTTAAATTTGTCTTGACTAGTGATGTATGAAAGAATTTTCCATGTAATAATAAAAATAATTCATGATTATTAAATCTCACTTGTAATTATGTTTAGCAATGGCAACGGTTCGAAATTTGAAAAAACTGAAACCGAAATCGAAACCGTTTAGCATACCTAAATTCAAAATTAAAACTGAAAATTGATAGTTTTAAAAATTATTATACAAACTCGAAACTGACATATATAAAAAAAAATCACGAATAACGAAAACCAAAACTGATAACTTAAAAAAAATTAATTTCAATAGAAAATCAGTCCAAAAGTATATAAAAAAATATTAATTCAATGTTAAAAAATAAAAAATAAAATAAATAAAAAACCATGCATCATAAGACAATTATGATTTTAGATATTAGTAAAAAAATTATTTTTATATTTTTATCAACTTTAAATATTATTTCATATACATAGATAATATTATATAATAAATTAAAAATTGAATTTCAATTTTCAAATTTTAATTTTTTTTAACATTTAAAATTAAAATCTATCGATTTACTCGATAGTTACTATTTATAAAAACTAAAATCACTCGATTTATCCATCAATTTTTATTATCGAAATTTTAACAAATAAATATTCGTTAAATTTAAATTTAAATCCTACGCAGTGTTATCCTAATTATGTTGTGAAGGAATCTTTACTGGTCAACATATAGCGCCCGGTATTATGATTTAATTTGCAATAATTGTCACTCGCTTTATCTTGTCCAGAGCCTTGGGTATTACCGTCTCCGCCAACTAGACGAGTCTCAAAAGCAGAAACGTCTTTGACCCAAAAAGAAAAGCAACAAAGGAAAAGCCAAACTTAATTTAACTTTTCTTTAACAAGTTAATTTAAGGTTTGGTTTCTACAGTTTTGTTTTTTTGGGAGTCCAAGTATTTTAACCTATGGAGTCAAGCTTGAACATAAAGACAAAAGGGTCAAGTTAATCACATTTATTGAGAAACAAATAATTGTATAAATTGATATTTTAATTATTAATTATTAATGTAGAAATTTAGTTGCGGAACTTAATTACTGGTTGGAATAAATAAAAATTAATCACTAATTAATAAATTTACGAGTACAAAGATGTGTCCCCACACATATTCAACATGAAAAACTAAGGAGTATAAGAACTCAAACTTACCAAATGTTAATTTTCTTTATTTACTACTAGATTACCCTTTTGAGGGAAACTGACTCTTAAATTTTAATATCAAGTAGTTTTTTAAGGAGAAAAATACTTTTTAGCCCCTCAAGTTTATCAAAAAAGCAAACACCCAAACTAATCCCTTCCGTCAGTTAAAACTAACCCAAACTAATCCCTTCCGTCAGTTAAAACTAACAGTCAAAGTTTGACTTTGTTGATTTTCCGAAATTGCCCTTCTGATGGCAGCCTTATTTTCTCTCTCCAAAAGCTTTTGCACATGTTTAACAGTAATATAGCCAAGCACAATTTTGGCAGCCAAGATCATGGAAAAGTTCTTCAAAAGTTTCACCATTTCTCACTAAAATTTCACCTGTCCAACAAAAAAAAAATGCAATATCTACATGTACTAGTAACAACCAAAACAAAATGTTAGAGCTGCTGCATTCGATTGTTTTTGCCTAGGTTCTCTATCCAGATTGAGTAAGGTTCTTCACGCTGCAATTTTTGAGCCATACTTGTTAAACCTTCGAAAGACCATGGAATATTAATGGATCTGAGGATGACCTTTAAGTATTCAAATGAACCATTTAGCATAAAACAAGAAATGAAACTAATTAATTGCACATCTAAGTTTCCACTCTTGGATTTATAATGCAGACAATTTCATTGATGTCGAAAAATCCTTCAAATCAAGAAACTAGACATCAATGATGAATTTCCCAGTCAAGGGAACTTGCCCAAACAAAATCGTCGTTGCTCTTGAGCTGCTTATCTGTAACTTCTTCAGACGAAATGATATATTAGAATGAGTAAAATGCACGATATACCCTTGTGTTTTTAAAAAGTTGCGTCATAAACTCTGTGTTTTAAAAAGTAGCGCCACAAACCCTGTGTTTTTGAAAACGTTGCAAATAAAACCCTGCCGTCAGTTTTTTCGTTATTTTTAATACCAAAAATAATGAAAAAATTGACGGCAGAGTTTTATTTGTAACGTTTTCAAAAATACAGAGTTTGTGGTACTACTTTTTAATACAAAAAATAATTAAAAAAAAATTGACGGCAGGGTTTTATTTGCAACGTTTTCAAAAATACAGGATTTGTGGCGTTACTTTTTAAAACACAGAATTTATGACGTAATTTTTTAAAAACACAATAGTATATAGTGTATTTTACTCTATTAGAATTTCGAACTAAAGAACCAGAAAACTCACCTGGATGAACCAAAGTCTTGCGACCACCTAGTGATGAGATCACTCTAATTACAAAAGAAGCGATTGGAGGATTTATTGGAAAATAATGAGTAGAATGTTGGAAGAAAGAGTTAAAGTGAATGAGAAATTGGAAAACTCTTTGGCCACTTTGTATTTCATCTCCTTTTCGCCAATTCAATTTATTTCACTGCACTTTATTTGCCGCGTAATTTATTTGCACGAGCTGTAATCAGTTTCCAACATAGATAACTTGCGCGAAATGGAAAGAGAAGTAGAATGAAGCAATAAGAACAAAAGACTGGAAAGAGATGGCAGCAAAGATAATACAGATAACTGGAATTAAAAATAAATTGACAACTGTACAAATTTGAGACTCGAGTTAAACTTGATATTCTTAAGGGTAAATGCTCTGCATATGGTACTTACGTTTCAATAACATAAATCTCTTACGATACAACGAAATTACCTTACAACAATAGCATTTCAAATTATAAAAACTTTCGAACTAACAATGTCTGAACTCTCTCTGAACTATGATATACTATATACGCGAATGCTAATGCTCTAGAAAATATCATCCGGTAACCAATGTACTCAAACCTGCTATTTATAGGGAAAAATGCAAGGATCTGACCAGCTGTAATCTCCAATTAATGGCTGTAATATCCAATCATAAAGCCTGCATTTATCTTTATGTTATTGCAGCGTTGTCTGAAAGTCGAGGTAGGCAAGAATGAAACGTAAGTCAGCATAACCTTGAGCTTCAATGCATATCAATGCATTCAAAGTCAACTTCTATGCTTTTTGAAATGTCTGCATTACATCTCATAACCAAAACGCTTTCAAATGCAACACCATTCAAACGTGTTCAAAGCTGAGACGTTTCAATCATTTCCCTTGTGTAATGAGAAATCAATTTTTCAATAAATCGAGAAAATAATATCAAAATTTATCATTAATTTTTTATTCACCTCTTGCTTTATAATTTAAAGTGTCAAAAATTAGTGTTTGGACTTTCCTTAATTAATTTGTCAAACAAAATAATTAAAGTTAAGTCCTTGACAATAAAACAAAAGTCCAACTTTTTATTTTATTGTAAGAGTAAATACCTAATTTAGTCAACTATTTTTAATATTTGTTCTAATTTAGTTCATATCTTTTAAAATGTACCATTTTAGTCCACTATCTTTGTCATTTGTCCCGATTTAGTCCATATATTTCAAAATGTACCCTTTTAGTCCACTATCTTTATCATTAATCCCTATTTAGTCCATATCTTTCAAAATGTACCCTTTTAATCTACTATTTTTATTATTGTGATCCACGTTAGTCCTCTATCATTTTTCCATTCAAAAATCTGACGGAATAAGCAAATGAGTCATATTTGTAGGGGCAAAATTGTTAGCACACTAATTTTTTTTTAATTTCATAATAAACGCATCGATCAAATACTCTCAAAACAACACAATGCCTAATCCTTTTTAGCATTATATTCGTGATTATGTCTAAAAGAGTCCAATTTTTCCACTTTTCAATCGTACAGTTAGTCTAGAGGATTGTAATTTTTTGTAATTCTGTTTGAAAGAGTTTAGTTTGTTGAATATTGCATTGTGTCACTGTAAAATTTTTGAAAAATTTGTTGTTGGCACTGATTATTTTGGTTCAAGTTATAGCACTGTGTTGGTTTGATAGTAATTTTTTTTTGTAAAAGTTTTGAAAGCATTTGATCAATGGATTTATTATGAAATCAAAAAAAAAAATAGTGTGAGGACAATTTTGTCCCTACAAATACGACTCACTTGCTTATTCTGTCAGATTTTTGGATTAAAAAAAGGTGGAGGATTAACGTGGATCACAATAACAAAGATAGTTGATTAAAATGGTGCATTTTGAAAGATATGGACTAAATCGGGACAAATGATAAAGATAGTGGACTAAAAGGGTACATTTTGAAAGATATAGACTAAATTGGAACAAATATTAAAGATAGTGGACTAAATCAGGATAAATGATAAGATAGTGGACTAAAATGGTACATTTTAAAAAATATGGACTAAATTGGGACAAATATTAAAGATAGTAACTAAATTAAGTATTTACCCTTTGACTTGTAGATATTATAATATCCAGATCGAATAAGAAGTGTGATGTTTACAGTTTTGAGAATTGTACTTCTTGAATTAATTACCATACCAGTCAGTCTGCCATAATAAACGACCTTAACGATATTCATGACATCGTTAAATTGCAACACTGTCCTTGAGATGGCTCGTGAAAGGAATGGGATGATAGAAAGCGAGGGTAGAAACCTAACTTTTCATTCGAATGAGATAATGATTGCGAAATGGATCCTCATCCTAGGTACGTAGTTTAATAGAAGTATAAGTCCAGCATTTTCTATCTTAATGTCTTATTCGGGTCTGTGTGGCTCTTGGTCTTTGGACTTATATGTGTTATCCTCAGTGATTTCGAAAAATTTGTAATTTATCGACAAATGAAACCATGTCATAGTCGAATAACATGTTTATTAAAAAGCCCAAAGTTGTATACCGCTGAAATCTTCCGGTCATATATGAGGAGGATGTGAACAAGTTTAAAATTGAAATTCACAGATATTTGATCGATAATAAATCTAGTAATAAAAAATAAGCAGATAACTATTAGGTTTTAATTTTTATAAGGGTTAATCGACTGATAGCCTCATAAATTTTGGTGTTAAATATTTTTTTTAAGAAACTTGAAAATTCAGACCTGATTATTTACAATTTTTTGTATATTCTTTTATATTGATCTATTTAACAAAATTAGTGAAAATATGAAAGACAACGTAATTTTGTAAACGAAAAATATAATAGTGTTTTAAAGAATTTATGGGGTCTATGGGGATTACAACCTATAACTCAAAGAGTAAATCCACCACTAATAGAAATTACATTTTTCTCAATGTGGATAACAAATAGTTCGGGGCTAACTGGTACAAATAGAGAAGAGAAATCGATTAAAGAGACTGAAAATTCAAGGTAAACACTCATAGAGCGGATTTGAAATTTACGACAAAAAAACACTCAATGTGATCCTCAATTCTACAATGAGAGTTGCCACATATTATTATATTTTTCGTCATTTATTTATCATTTTGTATGTAAATTCTTAGTTAGCAATTCATCGAGAATTCATAGTACCTAGGGTAGCCTACTATATATAGATTTATAAGAGGATCCATTCAGGCAGCTGCATAATACCAAGAGTAGAAGACAAACTAGGGTAGCCTAGTAGGTATAGAGTTTTATAAGAGGGTCTATTGAGGTAGCATTATTGCATCATATTCAGTAATTATCTCATCTAAAAAAATAAAGGGTAAATACTTAATGCAGTTCACTATCTTTAATATTTGTCTCAATTTAGTCTATATTTTTCAAAATGTACTCTTTTAGTCCACTATCTTTATCATTTGTCCTGATTTAGTCCACTATCTTTAATATTTGTTTCAATTTAGTCTATATCTTTCAAAATGTACCCTTTTAGTCCATTATCTTTATCATTTTTTTTCGATTTAGTCTATATCTTTCAAAATGTACCATTTTAATCCACTATCTTTGTTATTGTGATCCACGTTAGTCCTCCACCATTTTTCCATCCAAAAATCTGACAGAATAAGCACGTGAATCGTATTTGTAGGGGCAAAATTATCCGCACACTAATGTTTTTTTTTTTTTTGATTTCATAATAAACCCATCGATAAAATGCTTTCAAAACTTTTACCAAAAAAAATTGCTATCAAACCAACACAGTGCTATAACTTGAACCAAAATAATCAGTGTTAACAGTAAATTTTTCAAAAATTTTATAGTGACACAATGCAATATTCAACAAACTGTCTTCTTTCAAATAGAATTACAAAAAATTACAGCCCTCTAGACTAACTGTACAATTGAAGAGTGGAAAAATTGGACTCTTTTAGACATAATCATGAATATAATGCTAAAAAGGATTAGGCATTGTGTTGTTTTGAGAGCATTTTTTTTTGTAAAAGTTTTGAGAGCATTTGATCGATGCGTTTATTATGAAATTAAAAAAAAATTATGTGCTGACAATTTTGCACCTACAAATACGACTCATTTGCTTATTCCGTCAGATTTTTGGATGGAAAAATGGTAGAGGACTAACATGGATCACAATAACAAAGATAGTGGACTAAAAGGGTATATTTTGAAAAATATGGACCAAATAGGAATAAATGATAAAGATAGTGGACTAAAAAGGTATATTTTGAAAGATATGGACTAAATCGGGACAAATGATAAAGATAGTGGACTAAAATGATACATTTTGAAAGATATGGACTAAATTGGAATAAATATTAAAGATAGTGGACTAAATTGGATATTTATCCCAAGTCAAAATGAACATGTATGTTAAAATTCACAAAAGTATGTCGTTCGGACAAGAACTATATATATGTGCTTGGTACAATAATTGGTTAATTACCAATAGATTAAACCTAATTAATTTATTAAAATGCTTAAGTCAGTATTTGTTGAAGACAATAAATATATAAAACAAATCTCTCTTTAATAGTTTAAATCTTTAAATGAGACAGTCATTTAATATAGTATTAGAGTCCATATCATGGGTTCAAACATTGCCACTACACCATTATAAACGTTAAAACGTAACTATCCACGTGTAAGATCACTCAAAACAAATCATGCATACACCGTTACATGTGAGGGGACGTGTTGAAAATAATAAATAAATACAACAAAATCATCTCTAACGACTTAATGTGAAATGAAATCTTATATATATATAGTGGCGAAGCCAGGAATCGGGTATTAGGGTGTGCACTACAATATCAAAATCAGTAACCGGGATTACAAGACAATTATTTATACATAGATTTTTATGTAAACTATAAAAAAATTAATGGTTTTATGTCTAAAATCATATTTTTATACTATAACTAAACCAATACTTAATTTAAACACTTTATAACACAAATATAAGGGTGTTCCACTGTAAAAAATGTTGTGTTTATAGTATTGAACCATAATTTCAGGGTGTTCCACTGCAAAAATATTATTTTTATAAAAAGAGAAAAAAAAAAAAAAAAAAAAGACTACACATCCAAAATTTTAGGGTGTTCCGTTGCACACTCCATGCCAAAGGTGGCTCCGCCCCTGTATATATATATTCTTATATGATTGACTGCCAATTTATTCTCATAGGTATTTGCATGTATATCATGAAATTTGTACTATATATAGACAGTCTCTCGTCTACTCCTATACTGTCTCCTTCCAACAAATAAAAAATTAACTAATGCAGTAATGTTGCTTGAATGGATCCTCTTATAAATTTATAGCCAGTAGGCTGCTCGTCATTTCCAAATATAGTAATGTTTTTCCCTTAATATTCAGCCTCTTTAATCAATTTCTTATTTTGAACTAGTGATAATCTTGTCATCATCAATAATGGTGGAGCCAGTCTAGGTTCATCAGGTCTTATTCACAAAAACTCACAACAAAGAAGATGAAAAATGGCATGCCAATTGACCTTGAGCTAGCATGGGGTCGACTAAGCTCCATTGTTCCCTAATTGGATCCATCGAAAAGTGTTTTTGCTTTTATCCTCGCTTCCGTTGCTACCTCGCTCTTTATGCAAAACGATTTGCTAAAACAGAAGTGAAATATTTTTTAGTCTTTTTTTATTTTATTTTTATGGGTTACAGACAATTAAGCCTCATTAAGTTTAGTTTCTCAACTGAACTCCATTCTCTTCTTTTGGACAAGCTCAACAAAAATTCTTCAAGTTTTATTTTTCTTAATGAAGCCCTTGATCATCATCATATTCCGGACCAAATAAACCCCCGAGGATCGAATACATTAGGTAATTATTTTTAATACTTTTGGGTTAAAGTATCTTTCTTAGAAAAATCTAACACAAGAGCTTAAGCGAGAAAATTCAAATTTTAAAGGCCTAATTAAGAAAATAAAAAAAAATTTGGGAGGTTAATTATCTTAAGCCTTGTGGGGGTGTTTACTAGAATCTTGAGGACCACCCAAAAGAAAAGACAAGACTTAAGGGGCCACTCAAATCCCAAAGCCCCAACAGGCTCATTTATATTTTAATCCCAATCTCTCTCAACTCTACTGAATGTATGATCGTAGAGTCCTTCATTGGATTAAGCTTGGACTCTTTTTTTATATTTTGTACAGTTTTTTAAAATAAATATAGTTACTTATTTATTTAGTAAAAAAAAAAACTCTACCAATTAAATGTATATTCTCACTGGCAACTCGATTGAAAACTAGTCACGTCTATACATATAGATGTACAAAATTTGGTTTATAAGAGTAACTCTAACAATCTCTCTATTTTTTTCTATAAGAGAGAGTCAAATTGATGATTTTCTACTTTTACAGATTCTCTATTTCAATATTACCCCAACAATACTATCTATTTTATTTCACTCCACTAACTCTCCATATTTTATCTAAACTCATTACTTAATAATTTTTTTATCTTTTATTTTAAATTATTAACGATTATTGTTGTGTAATTTCTAATGCAAGTGCACGTATCGCAACAAGTAATAAAACGATAAATAAATATCGTTCCCATGAGAACTGTAATTATTAAGTACCGAAATTGGTATAGCTCTAACTTTATTTGGATAATCATGAATTGAGAGTTTATAACTAACAACTAAAGAAATTATAGAACTTATAAGAAAAATAACAACTAATACAATTACGAAATTAACAAAAGATAGTAATTCAATAATTAAAAGACTTTAGGGATTCCGATTTCACAAAGATTAATCATATTTGAAACTAGTGACTTAATTCAATTGACGCTTATTCCTTACGTTGACAGCAATTTCGCTAACGTAGATATTAATATTTCTCAAGCATCAATAAACTATCCCAATAAGTAAGCTAACTACATTTCTATGATAACTGTGAACTTATGGAACGCATTAAGCCCTAGAAATTCAAGTGTTACACTAGATCTCATAACTATCTCTACTTTATGATGATTTAATGGTATTTCACACGTGGTCTAATTTAGTTATCACTTCTTAGTCTCAAACCAAATCATGACTCATGTAATTGTTGATCAGGCAACCACAAGCATTAAACTCAGCATAAAATACTCAACGCATATATGGAATAGTTCATTAATCAATCAAAACCAAAAGTATCAAATATTCATAATCTGGCTACATCGTAGCCCTAGAAAAATAGTCTAGAACATCATAAAGAAATTAAATAAAATCTCAATTGTAACGTAAAACATAATAAGAGAGATAGAGAAAACTAGGATTTGGAGAAGAATCGTGATAGAAGTCCGTCTCCGGATTGTTATCCGTCTTCAACTTGCGAATCCTGAAGTTTTCCTCTTTCTAGAACGTTATTTTTTCTGCCAAAACCAACTGCCTCCAAAAGCTCTTCTCTCAAACGTGTGTTTCTTCTTTTTATCCTAGGGTTCTCTGCTTTTTGCGCCATTTTACAAAATTGCCCTTAAATTTCCTACGACGCTGCGCAGCTGCGCTAGGATTGCGCTACTTCTATTTTCTCTTCAATTTCTTCACAAGTGCACAAAAGCTGATCCTTTGCTATTTCCCTTCAATCTTTGCCTTAAAACTTAGTTTGTCTCTTGGAAATTACCTCCAACTCAAATCAAACGCAAAACCAATCAAATCGCTCGTAAATTACTCGAGAACTAACAAGAATTAAGTAAAAAGGTATTGAAATAATATATCAATAATACACTCAACAAACACCTCCAAACTTAAGTTTTGCTTGTCCTCAAGCAAAAGACTCAACTAAAGAAAGAACAACCTACAAACTAAAGATTCAACACAATATAACTCAAGAAAGCAATACTGTAGGATAGTAAATTTTCACAGCCTCAGTAGCATTATTTCACAACTCAAGAGGTGATTCTCAATCATAAGCATGAGAAATCTTAACTTCACATAATTTGCATTTTACTTCAAATCCCCCAAGTGAGTGTGTGTATAACCTCTATCCTAATCAATTGTACCCTGATGAGTTTATGCAAACCAAGCAAATTTTCAATGTGGATCTTTTATTTTCAATTACTTAGGACTTCATAGGCTTACTTTTCATGCCACTCTCCAATAATGTAGGTTAATCACTGCATTAAGGATCAATAGGACTTTATATTTGGTTGTAATGTATGACTAGGGTCAAGGTAGGATAATGGATATAAAACAAGGCTAAACTACCCGTAAGCACACAATTATTCGAGGATGTTCAATAGAGCACATGCCAACTCTACTTCTTACCACTACAATTATTCAATATATCTCTTTTCTTTATTCTTTCATTTCACATTCTCAACATTCATCTACAACATTTGAAAACACATAAAGAATCCACACTCTCCCAAACTTGCATTTTGATATTAATTACAAGGAGTGTGGCTCTTCTATTTTCTTTTCATTTTTTTCTTTTTTTTTAAGATTTCATTTTTTTTTCTGAAACAAAACAACGCATCACCAAATCATCAAACCTCCCTTCATTCAATACAAAACATGGCTTCATATAATTATCTTAGAACAATCATATGTTACAGGTAGGAGGGTCATAATCTGGGGAAATCAAACTTGACAAGTTAAGGAAGATATTATAAGTTGCATAAGAAAGAAAATGCTATCTTAGGCTCAAAGGGGTGAACTAGGGATATTCAATTATTACAAGAGTTGACTTGAAAGGTTCAAACGATCCAAAGATGGCCTAAATCATTTCTCTAATACTATGCAACCTATAATTTCGTCTCGAGTGACAATCAAACAAGTTTTAAAGTCCTATACTCATCTTTCTTTTCTTTTCTTTTTTTTTCTTTTTCTGCCACCTAAACTCACATAAACCTTCTCTAAGTATCAACATAACTAGGCGAGGCTAAGTGCGCAAGAGGTAGGGATTTTATGTAAAACGAAGTTATGTTTCAGTCAATTATCCTCATTAATATCATGTACTCCTTATGCTACTCATCATCGGCTTATTTCTTATCTTTCCAGCATTACTTTCAGATTTTTATTTTTTTTTCAATTTTTTTTTGATTTCTTTGACTTTTTTTTATAAAAAAAGTAACTAAAACACGTAACACAACAAAAACAACACATAACACAAAACTCAATATGACAGGTTCACAAAACAAGTAAAGAGACACTACCCCCAAACTTTAAAGGAAAACATTGTCCTCAATGCTAAAAATTAAAAAAAAAGAAAACAGAGGATTTCCCTGAATATCCATGTCGTTCATTGTCCG
This sequence comes from Ehretia macrophylla, assembly GCA_037974665.1. Lineage (NCBI taxonomy): Eukaryota > Viridiplantae > Streptophyta > Magnoliopsida > Boraginales > Ehretiaceae > Ehretia > Ehretia macrophylla. Next base: position 14,272,756 of record CM075768.1, read on the forward strand.
AAGGCTCCTCAAATATGTCAGCTTGTTCCAGTAGATGTCATTAGGATGTTGATATGCTAAACAACTTTTTCCAGTTGACATCACCCAACAAACACAACTTTAACTACAATCACTTTTCACTTTACACAGGAGCACAACCTCACGCAATCAACTAGCACCACACTTTCACAACCACAATGCAAAGCTACTAGTTTAACTCAAAGGCAAACATGAAGTAAACACATAACCACCAACAAACCCGTTACAGATCACGAACAACACATTAGTCTTGTGGGCATTTTCATTGAAACATTTAAGCAAACACTTTGCAGGCACTCAATTTTTATAATCCTCACATGCAAATTTCACAGGAAGCCATAGATCACCCACCCACAATGTGGGTTTGCAAAAATTTCAGTCTTTAACTACAACACTAACTCAAAACAAAAATTTTGTCTTTTTTTTTAATGATTCCAACCAACAATGCTAGAAAAAACACTGACTTACCCGAGTGTGAGAGAGGTGTTTCTGCCTCCTTAAACCGTGACACAGTCGCCGAAGTCACGTAACGCCATCACCACCCAAGGTGTTGGTTTTTTTTTTTTTGGGGGCTATGGGTAGTTTGTTAGATGTGAGAGAGTGGCGCAAGAGAAAGAGATCTTGAAATCATGAGAACTTAAGGGAGAGAGAGCGTGAGTTTGGGGGAGGCAAAGATTGTGTTTGTAGGATTTAGGTATGTGTTATGTGTTAATGGGGATTAGGGTTTAGAGAGAGAGAAAAATATTTAGATGTAGATTGTAACGCCCCGATCCCTCACGAGACCGGAGGCTCTAATAACCATGCTATTCTCAACCCAATACCAAACCCGGTCACAAAATTTTAGGGAAAAACGGACAGAGTTTCCTCTGTACCGCAGACATTTTTCAAACCTGTAAATGCTCAAAATAGCCACAATATACTAAAACAAGCTTTTATAATTAAAATTCAAAGGTTCAAGGTCATCCAAGCTAGGAGACAAACAACAGCTCCAAATCACACATGCATGCACCAAACTTAACTTGTCATTAAACCTTTTTAACATGCCATCCTATGATAACATTAGAGCAATTTTAGAAGTTGAAATCAACACCTCTAAACATACACCCCCAAGCATGCAAGAACTAAAAGGAGAATTAAAAGTTATTACAAACCATAATATCTCAAAGCTAACATTACAACCAACAGCTTTCAACTTGCAACTACAAGAATATACATAGCCTTAAGGCCACAAAATAGATCATGCTATAGCAATACAAGTACACCATGTAACAACAAGAAGACAAATCCACCTTAGACAACAAACACACAACAACTAGGGCAAAGGCTCAGCCTGAACTTCTTCCTCTTCCACTAGCACCTCAACTAGTTGGGGTTCACCCTCAGCACTTCCTGAAACATGTTTAGCGAGGTATAAGCAATCACAATTGCTCAGTGAGGGATAAGGTCTACCGGAGACGTGCAATGCAGCAACTTAACACAATTAATACAATAGATAAACAGTGAATAACAATTCTAATACCACATTTTAAAAGGATACAATCGATAACCCTTATCACTCCAAATCTTCGATCCCCGATCCGCGAACCACGATCTCGATCTTGATATGCCGGCATCCCTTACACCAATGGGTACTCCGGATGTACCCGATCCTACGACCTAACACCCCCTGGCAATCTCCGGACTAGGCGAGTGAGGGAATAGCAGACGGAGCTAAGGCAACCAACACTGGCAAGCCCGATGCCGCCCAGCGAGGCCATCGCATCCGCCGCGACAATGAGGTTGCGCAACCACGATGCAATGCAAGAATGATAACAATGACAATATAACCAGGAAACACATTTAAGGACAAAGTAAGTTGTTCTCGCACCAAGTTACAATTTAGCAATAATAAGCATATATCAATTACGCAATTATACTAAACAATATACTCTTTTAGAAAGAAAATAAACTATGATGCACGTAAGGATGCAGGTCCCTCACCTCTACCGAGCTCCAAGATGTAAGTTTGAATCACATCATTTCCAGTCACCTTGAACCTATGAGCAAACATTACTTCAATTACTCTTTAACTACAACATTCATTCTAAGTTAGCTAACTTATAACTTCGCTTATTTAGCATATATACAATATCTATTAGAATTCTATTTTTAACAAAACACCACTTTTATATACTTTAACTTGACATATATTCCATATTTTCAATAGTCTACAAGTTAATTAAGAAGATAGTTCAAAAACTTAAATGAGAATGATTCAACCAGCATGCTATAACTAGATATAAATCGAGCTAGAATTTAGTTTAACTAAAATCAACACATGAGCCTGCAGTTACTCATACTATTTCTCATTTTACTTTAGTTAATAACTTGTACAAGAAATTAATTCACTCCACATAACAATAAACTAGCCATTAACTCAACTCAAAGAATTTCTCCAAAGGATATATAGATAATAAAGGTTATGTTACTTTAATGTTCAAATGACACATTCATTCACAATGACACTACCCAGTCTTTTACTACTTTAATGAACTTCTAATTCATATTCTACTTTACTTACAATAGTTAGTAATATCTCTATGAAGATAGCCCAACATTAGCACATAGGGAAAGAAATGAATTTATCAACTAATAGAAAAGTTAACTATCAACCATTTAATAACTAACATACTATTTTAGTAAAATAACTATACTTCAAGCTAAGATTCTAACATATCACTAGTAGTATTAACTTAAGTTAATTACATTTAACATATAATTGACAACTATCAACTTACAATTAACCTTACATGTAGTTTCAAAAAGCATTAAACACATCCTTCCACATAGTTTACTTGACCTTTCTAAGTGTTCACTAGTTGCACATTGATAACAACAACTAATTCTAACAGTTGAATTGTTTAGCATATATAGAAACATTACCTATGTCTAAAGGTGGTGGCCATCACAACTCTACTAGCATTTCTCATTCACAGTCGAATAGAATAGCTTTCAATTTAAATTAACTTTACTAGCAATTAGATTTCAATTACAATTCATGAAAACAACATAACTATAAGAGCCCCATTACGTTATTAATCATCCAAGGACACTACACAATAAGGTCTTGATCGAATACATCTAATTAGAACTGAATTATATCATTACTATAGCAAAATAACAATAAAATTAAGATTCTCGCGTAACAGGGAATTTCTGACACATCTCACCAAAATGATCATAACTTGATCTAGACAACTCCGATTAATGCACCGTAAAAAGCTGTAGAAACTAGACTCGTAAGACTTTTTAATGGTATATAATTTAACCCCTAATCCTTCTCCAATTAATACAGTTTTAAGCTCGAAGTTGCCTCAATGCAGTTAGAATAAAAGCAGTTTATACAAGCAAATAAGCAGTTTTACAAAAGGGCATATACAAGATATAATTAGAATTACATCAAAAGTTCCACACCAACTTGAAACTACATTTAAACATTCAAGAAGTCATGCCAAGGTCTTAGAAGCGCGAGACAACCGAAATTGCACCTAAACCCCTTTGTTATTCAAGCTATTTCTCCTCCAAACCAAAGTTAATGATTCAAATTTAAAGGGAAACTCTACCAACCTTCTAACTAACCCTCAAGGAACCCTTTCAACCCTCTAACTCATTCAAATGCCCGCAATAACCTCGAAAGCCCCAAATTCCCTCTTATAGCTTTACACTACACCTACCTCATCCGGGCTTCAAACAAGGATTAGCAAAGCTTCTATAGCACCTAGGTAGCCTAAGGATACCAAAAGTAGAGCCTGAATCCCCCCGGATTCATCTTAACCCCGAAACCCCTTTGTTAAAGTCGACTATTTTATGTTTTATGCGATTTTAGAGCAATTCAAGTGGACGGGGCTATTAGACTACTTTCATTAGCACCTAAGGCATCTATTAGGAGTGTTGAATCAAGCTAATTTGAGCAATTACACAAAACCCTAGAAAAAACGTCACTATTCACCTCATGAATTAAACTAACGATTCCAACCGTTTAAAAAGCGAAACAATGGTTCAAATATGTTCTCTAGCACTCATATACAAGGTATAATAGCATAAATAATCAATACAATAGCATTTGAATACATTTTCAACAAATTAAGAAAATAGCAACTATTTTAAAATGCGAAAATAAGCCGTGAAATCTCTCACCAATGCGCGTAGAAGCTCCTAGGAGGCTAGTAGACACCCTAAACCACTTGCACCTAGCTTGGCTTGGCTTGGAATGAGGATTTGTTGAGCAAAAAAAAAACTCTATTTCTTCTCCTATGCAATTCTCGGATTTGCTACAGTGTTTTCAGCATGCTCTCTTTTTTTTTTTTTTTGGTTTGCTAAGTTATGAGCTAATGTGTGTGTTGTGTGAGTTACATATTAAATGGGGCTAAGTTGTTTGCTTAAATGGTTCACTAAATGCGCTTAGTTAGCTTAAAACGAGTCTAGATAGTAAAATGAATGCTAGCTAATTCATTCCCTAAGTTATGTTACGTAACACTATTCATACAACTACAAAAATCATTTTCTAAACGAGCTCTCCTATCGCCTCTAGCTCAAATGCACATTTTTCCCACTACTCTAACAATTAATATGATTTAATAAAAATGCTAATTCGCTAATAGCATGAAGTTAAAAACGGAGTGAATAGTAATTTAAGAAGACAGTTAATAATGCACAGAAGGAAATGCGCAAACAAGGGATGCAACAGTAATTGAATGCATGGCTAAAACTCGGGCGTCACATAGATGGTGGTGGCTGAAAGAAGAAAGGCAATTTTTTTGATTTTTGAATTTTTTTTTCTTTTTTTGAACGTCAAACTGTGGATTCCAGTGCAGTTGCGCTGTTTTTTAACACAACAACGCTACTTCAAAAACGTAACTTCAAACAGCGTCAGCGCAACTGCGCTACATTTTGGTGCAACATCGCTACTTTCACAACTCTCAAGAACGAAACTTTTAAGGACGCCAACGCAGTTGCGCTAGAATTTAGTGCAACAGCGCTACTACACAACTTTGTTTCTTTTTTTTTTCTCTTCTATGCACGCATCCCCTGCACTCCAAACACGAATTTCTTCATATTTTCTCCCTTAAATGACTTGGTAGAACCTCTCCTTGCCTCGGCTTCCCCCAAACTTTTTCTTGAACCTATCATGACAATAAAACCAACAATTAACTTCGACAACTATAACTCAAAAATTAACGAAAAACAACTAAAACTATTAAATCAAGAAAAGTAAGAAAATTCAGGTTGCCTCCTGAAAAGTGCTTGTTTTAATGTCGACGGCCCGACATAGCAATTTTTCATGGTGAGTTGAGATGAACAACGGTCTTGTGCTTATCAAACTCATCATCCCAATAAGTATTCAACCGTTGTTCGTTGACCTTGATTGTCCCCTTCTCTGGATGATTGACTTCGATGGCACCGTAGGGAAATACCCTAGTCACAACAAAAGGGTCAGACCATATTGACTTGCGTTTTCTAGGAATCTGTGGGTTATAAAGAAGTATTTGTTGCCTAGGAGAGAAATCTTTTCCCGAAATAAGTTTGTCATGTCAATCGTTTGTCCTCTCCTTGTAACTTCTTGCATTCTCATTCGCTCTATCACGGGATCCTTCTAGCTTATTCAATTGCAAAATTCTTTCTCACCTACTGCTTGCACACCCATGTTGAGTTGTTTAATAGACCAATATTCTTTATGCTCTAATCCCATCAGAACAAAAGAATCATCTTATAACAAGCTAGCCTCCAAGGGATCCAATTGACCCCCATGGTTAGACATTATAGCTTGTATGGCATCAATGCAAAAACAACTGTCGCTAGCTTCTGGGTACTTGTAAGCTTCGAACACATTAAAGGTTACATCTTCCTCTTGTACTCGCAACCTAAGCTCATCCTTTCGAACATCAATAAGTGCTCCCCCAGTTGCAAGGAAAGGTCTTCCAAGAATGATAGGAATTTTCTTGTCTTCCTCCATGTCTAGCACTATGAAATCTATAGGAAAAATGAATTTATCAACTTTGATGAACACATCTTTAATTACTCTTCTAGGGTGGTTTAGCGAGCGATCAACTAACTGCAATGTAACAGTTATAGGCCTCGCCTCACCCAATCCAAGCTTTCTGAAAATAGATAAAGGCATCAAATTAATACTAGCACCTAAATCACACAAAGCTCGCTCAAAAACAACATTGCCAATTTCACAAGGAATAGTAAAACTCCCTGGATCCTTGAGCTTTTGTGGTAGCTTCTTCTGCAAAATAGCACTGCACTCCTCAGTAAGTGCAACTGTCTCATAATCTCAAAGCTTCCTCTTATTCAAAAGGATGTCCTTCATAAACTTCACATAACTCGGCATTTGTTCAAGTGCATCCGCGAATGAAATATTGATGTGAAGTTTCTTCAAGACTTCAAGAAATTTAGCAAATTGCTTATCAAGCTTATTTTTCTACAATCGTTGAGGGAATGACACAACTACATGTGCCTCTTTCATAAGTTGTGGCTGAACTTTTACTTTCTCTTTATCTTCTGCCTCATTCTTTGATTCACCTTTCTTAACCTTATTGGTTTTCACTGGCTCCTCTAACTCCTTGCCACTTCTCAAAGTGATCGCTCTGCAATGCTCCGTGCCATCTCTTCTCAGATTTACCTTAGAAGTACTAGGTAAACTTCCTTGTTGCCTTTCAGAAAACAAAGTCGCCATTTGACTAAGTTGTACCTCCAAGTTCCTTACCTGTGCTGCCTGATTCTGGAAATTAGTCCTAGTTTCATTCATGAATTGAATTTGCGAAGTCGCCAATTGAGCCAATGCATCCTCTAAATTTACCTTCTTCTTTGGTGGTGGGTTATTCTGCTCAGGTTACAACACATTCTGAGTATTTCTCCAGGAGAAATTCAGATGATTACGCCATGCTGGATTATATATATTAGAGTTACTGATTGTACTGCTGCCCATTAAAATTCCCCACATACTGTGCTTGTTCTGCTTTGCCTTGCGCAAATGGATTGTCAACCTAACATTTTGTACTATAATGCAGACCACAACAAAACTCACACACTACTGTTGCCTGAACAATATTAGCAGTTACTTGATTATTCTGCATCTGTTTAGCCAGGTTGTCAATTTTTGCCGCCAAAGCAGTTATGACATCAATCTCATGGATCACAACTGTCTTATTTGGTGTAACTCTCTCACTCGACCACTACAAGTGGTTCAAAACAATATCCTCCAACAACTCATAAACTTCATATGTTGTCTTGTTCATTAAAACTCCTCCTGCTGATGCATCAATCAAAGTTCTTGTGGCGCTAATCAACCCATTGTAAAAATTGTAAACTTGTATCCACTTAGGTACTCCATGATTAGGACGCTTCCTCAACAATGTCTTATACCTTTCCCACGCATCACATAGAGTTTCTCCTTCATGTTGCACAAAATTATTGATTTCTATGCGCAGCTTCGCTATCTTTCCAGGTGGGAAAAATCTTGACAGAAACTTGTATACCAAATCCTCCCAAGTAGTGATTGAATCCGAAGGCAGCGAGTTCAACCACTCCTTAGCTTGATCCCTTAAGAAGAAAGGAAACAAGCGAAAGCACAGAGTTTCATCAGTGACTCCATTATACTTAACAGTTCCGCAGAATTCTAGAAAATTCACGATGTGCTGATTAGGATCTTCAGTGAGTAGTCCATAGAACGGGATATTCTGAATCAACTGTAGTGTCACTGTCTTTAAGTCAAAATTATTCGCCTGAATCGATGGCCTTCTAATTACAGGTTGAATTCCAGTGGGTGTCAAAACATAGTCTCGCAGTGTTCTAAGCAGACTTTCCTGGTTATTTGCACCTTGTACTTGCACTATTTGAGCCATGTTTTCCTGCAGATGGTGGGTAATAGCTTTTTGCCCCTTTATATTTTTTCGACAAGTTCGCTCTATCCCATTATCAAAAGGCAACAAATTGCTACCTCTCAACTTTCGCATGCACCCAAAGGAATATGTTCCTGAAAAATAAGAGAACAAAACAAAACAAAATAAAATCCAAAGTAAAATTAAAGCTATTTGGTATCGATATTAATAATTGGCACAGTCCCCGGCAACAACGCCAAAAACTTGTTGTGTGATTTCTAATGCAAGTACACGTATCGCAACAAGTAATAAAGTGATAAGTAAAGATCGTTCCTACGAGGATTGTGATTATTATGTACCGAAATTGGTGTAGCTCTAATTTTATTTGGACAATCACGAATTGAGAATTTATAACTAACGACTAAAAAAATTATTGAACTTATAAGAAAAATAACAACTAACAATTACCAGCATAAAATCAATTTATAAATTACCCTCATATAATATCTCCAACAATCGCAAACCATTATATTAAAAATAAATCAATAAAAACACTAAAGTAATTTGCTATATATGTGCAGTTTTATTTTTCGCTTACCATAAAATGAGTGGTATCTGATGATAAAAAAGACCAGCAGATGGCAACTTTGTCTTGTATCCCTTGGCCACCTACCATGACATGATGACATTGTCAAGGCCACAATCTTCGGAATAAACGCCAGATTTTGTGTTGTAAGCAGGGTTATAGTAGTCAGGATTCTCCAGAAAATACTGTAGCATCAAAGGAAAATGTTTCAAAATTATTTAAGGAGAAAGATTACGTTACTTAGAAACCCATACTGGGCCCAAAATCTTTGAAAAGTGCACGTGTATTTTTTTATTTCTTATTTTTAATTTAAGAAACTAATTTAACCCTCACAATATTATTTGTATGATGTTAAATTCGTATTATAGCAACCGCTATAAGAGATTTTGAATCTATCCCTCAAGTTACTGATGAAATGAATGAGAAATCATTTAAAGAAAACACCTTGTAACGAACAATTGATTCATTGAAAGCACAATCTACAGGAAATGTGTCACTTGTAAGAGCATAAAAATCCACATTAACACAATTAGCATTGATTAAGCACTCAAAAGGAAATGTATTTGGTGTCATATACAATGATTTTATTTGACATTGTGCTTACCCACAACGGCCCATTGAGGAAGACCCCCAAAGCTAGGATGAATGAGAACCTTTCCAAGATCTAAAACCAGAATTAAAAACCAAGTTACATTGAGATTTTAGAATATAAGGTAAGCCAGCTAGTTAAATTATAAACCAAAGGTACGAATTTATCCTATTTAAAATATTGACTTTAAAATATTGAGGTCAGAAGAATCCCGTACTTCTTTTAAAGAGATTTTTTAATCAAAACGAATTTGAGTCAAAAGTAGAATTATATATATCTAGAAATTTTCACCTGACAAGGGTAGGATAGACGAGAAATAAATTTATAATGGTTGTTGACTTAGGTATTATGTATATATATGTGGTTCACATTTGGTGAGGGGGTTTCATTGTATCAAATAATAGTCTTGATATTCAAAATTCTTGTTATGCATGAAATTCAAAGAAAGTCAAACTCTAGAGTCTATTACATCAATATATCATATATTGTATTTTAGAATACGCTAATTCTATCAAATCATACAGTACTTTTAAAAGAGAGTATTAGTAACCAAAAGAACATACCATGGATGAGGCCAGTCAAGTGTAGCCAATCTTCATTAGGATACTCTTTTCTGATGGCTTCAGCAGTTTGCAACAAGTACTCAATTTGAGGTTCATCCAAGTCCGGTTCACTCTCATCAACAACGTCATTGAGGAGTTCACAGCATTCCCATATTCTCATTTCCATCTTGTCCAATTTTCCATACTCTTCTCTCATCCTTTTCACCTGTATTTGAGTGAAAGGAGTACATTTTATTTTTTAGTTTTGAATAGAGATCTAAAAGATCGGAAATTAGACATCAATGAGTAATAACAATGCCCTAATCAACAATCCTCCTAGTGATAGTTTCGCCTCTTTTATTACGTTCTAATTGGGTGTGGAGTGTATTAAGAATATTTTCTGATGTTTTATACTGGGAATTGAATCCGTACTAAGGACAAAACAACAGTAAAGTGGGGAAAAATGTACCATCGTTTGGCAAGGCACTTACAAAATCATATGTTTGGTAGATGTGATTATTTCTGTAGAAATTGTCAACCCCTTCTTGTCTTTCACTTTCAGCATCATAGTCCCTGTTACTTTGCATGTGCTTCGAATTAGTTTCATCAATAAATAAAAGAAAAAATAAATACATATCTCTGTGATAATAAACTAAAATCAGAAAATTAGAAAAGCGAACAGTAAATTAGGCTACTATATAAGATTAACGATGGATGTAGACTATTAGGGATTTGGATCTCTTTAAAGATAATAAAATAATACAGTTATAATAAAATGATCTAGATCATTCAAAACGAAGATGATATAAATGAATCATCACCACTATTAATATCTTGTAACGTTATAATATTATATATGATTAAATCCAAATCCCATATTTTGGCCCTAAAATAGTTACAAATTAATATACTAATTGCAGCAAATAACACATCGTTATTTCTTTTACTCTAATTCACATGATCTTATTTCTGTTTGCATCTGGCACAACTACTTGGTCCCTTACTCCAAAGTCCATAGCACTGAAATTTCGTATTGAATAAAAATGGAATATTAATGCGTTGACCTTAATCCAAGCCATAGATTTTCAAGTAACTAGCTCTTTATCCTTGGTCTTTTTGTAACGGAACCATTCATATATATAGAAACCATTATATTTGAAATTTAATAGTGGTGAATGTTCAAAATTATTTTATCATAATTATATGGAAAATTTGTTATTATTAGATTTCTCTCAAAATGTTAATTCAAGCTTGGACCATCTCCATTATAATTGGCTTATGTCAATTCACATATTTATTTGCCATTGCTTTGATGCAATAGAGGTCGAAGTCATAATTCGAACTCATAATCTCTTATTAAAATAGAACACCATTTGACCGTTTCATCTAACTTTTGAGTGTATTAACAGGATTTTTCTTGATATACTTATTGCCTCCAAAGCAATATTTTTATGTATTTAATATGCCACATTTAGAAATATCAAGTTATTGGTCATTGTTTATAAGTTGTGATACCACTTGTAAAATGTCTAAAATGCATAATTTAATCCATAAAAAAATATATGAGGTGGAGGAAGACCTAAAGGTGTGGCCAAATGAATTGGTAATAGGCACTGCAAATCCACCATCCAAAACCAATTCGTTCTCATTGTTTTCAAACTTCCTTTCCCCTACTCCAACTCCTGTAATTTCCAGAAAATAACATAGTGGAAAAAGAAACAAAAAAAATGTAAAAAATAAATAGTGTTAAATAAAATAATAATATTGTAGTTGTATAACTAGTACATACTTAACAATTAAGAACATATAGATTTTAGTAAATTAATTTCTAAGACCGACACAGTTTTCACTGAGAACAAGTAACGTCGTCAAATTTATATAATTAATTAAGCTTAATATCTTATAAGAACAAAACAAATGGTAAAAATTAAAAACTTTTTCAACAAATAGAGGAAAATAGTGAAATTACCAAATTCAGGCTGCTCAATGAGGATAGTCATGCTGAATGCGATATAAGCAACCCAAAATCTCAAATCTTAAAATGCAAAGTATGAAGAGAGAGAGAAAAAAAAATATATATAGAGAGAAAATAAGATGAAAATTAATCGACGGTGGCATAATTGATTTGAAAAAAAAGGGTAGTATTTATAATAGCCGGTGGAGTCCTTCCCTGAGAATTCGGAGACTTCAAGTCCTTTCCTGAAAATCTTATAATTCTTCCCTTCCTACTTATATTTTAACTTTTACACATTTTTCAATACTATAAAGTTTTTGGCTATATTGTAGTAGCAGAAGCTGTAAAGAGATGGTGAAAACGATATTGGCACAGAAGGCCTCTCATGCAAATTGCAAGTTGGCAATTGGGAATCAAACATTACAGTGATTGATTAGTTACGTTGTAAGTGATTTGGGATTTTTATTATCTATGGGGGTCCATTCGGACTCCTTTGAGTTGGAGACCACATTCCTTTTTACCTTTTATTATGAGCAACACTCCCGTAGATATTATAGTTTGACAATCATTTTCGTACCTTACATGTAATTTGCAAGTGACGTTCTCACGTACCTTGCAATCACTTCTATGTATTTATTGGCAAATCTAAATCTGTGTGTCATTAGGGCTGCAGTTAGAGGCGAATGCACCTTAAGGTGAGGATGCCTTGAAAAAAAAAAAAAATTCTTGTTTTTTAGTATTTTTTTTAGAAAAATTATTATATTTGACATTTTGTACACATATTGAATTTTCTTAATATACAAGTGTACATCTTGAATGTAAGTGTCTGAATCCACTACTCGCTGCAGTTAAAAGAAGTGGATTTCGAGGTTAAGACCAACGGAGGTGGATTCCTGTCAAGATTATGACTTTCCTTGCGCAAGTTGCAGCATGATTTTGGTGTTATTAGGCCGTGATTTTTTTTTTTTTTCCTTCTTTTGTCAAGTTTTCCACTCAATTTTGGGGAATGGCAATTGGCAACCTGTTGCATGAGTTCTGTTGCTCCAAATCTTGGTTCACAACGTTGCTTATTTACCCCTAAAAGCCGATTAACTCAACCATGCTTGACAAAAAAAAAACTGACACATAGGCGGTATCGGGACTCCAAAATTAGAGTATGCATTCATATAGTAATCAGATGGATTCAATATAATAATTTTTTAAAATAAAAAAAAATATATATATATTTTAAAATAACAGCACACCCTCATATCAATCTAACTCTGTTATTGAGTTACTCAAGGCCAATCCACATTGTGAGTAGTGGGATGCAACCCTATTCACTTTAAAAATAATTTGTAATACTTTGATAATTTTGATATGGAACATTATCTAATATTCATAATTTTACTAACTTTATTAGTTAAAAAAATTAATCGTTATTAATAGTAAACATAAATTTGCCCCTTATATGTCCCTGTTATGCGCAGGTTACCCCTGTTGAAAATTTTCGACCGAAAAAAAAAAACCTATTAGAAATGATATAAAGTTTACTGGAAATGATCTAGGATTTTCGAATCCATACATAGAGATTATAAGGAAATATGTTGTTTTCAAAATACGAAAAATATTGCTCAAATAATAAACTCACAAAATATAAGTTGCTGTCTTTACAAAGAGTTTTTCTCACTCTTCACTTTTCTGTCTTTCTCACTCTTGTCAAAACACCATGACACTACATCTATTTGTACTAGTATATAGGAATACAAAGAGACACTCTATTTAATATGAATTTAGCAAGTTTGATACATGTCTAGATTCGTGACTTTAAATGTTTCTTTAATTATTCTACTTTCTAATTATTTCATGTTTGAATTTTTTCTCTTTATTTTTCTAAACTCCAAAAATTATCTTAGATTTTGGTTTGCATTCTCCAATAACCCCAACTGCATAAGGTTAATGATTTTATATTTTTCTTTTTCCAAATCAAGATCCTTTTGATAATTCAAATTTTTCTACATTAAACCTACTAGTGTAAAAGAGAGATTTAACTATATTCTCTACTGTAAGAGTAAGAGTAGTGTAATAGTTGATTCAAGGGTTTGTTTAGTGACATGAACATTAATTTATGTTGGCCTATTTACCTCTTATATAATGATGTATCAATATGAATCTTTAAGTGTGCTCTTTGAATTCGTTTAGGTATGTTCTTCAGTAACAATAAATAATATCAGTGGTTAACGATGGCAAAGTGTATATATATATATATAATTAGTCAAAAGATTATTCTCTTTAAAACTCTTTATTCTAAGAGACATTATATCTAACTAACTCGAACTATACATCTTTAGAGTGAAGTCATGTATCTCGAAATTTGGATGATAAAAGATTATGGATTGTATCTTTAGTATAAATTAATTAGTTTTAAGATAAAATTTCATGATTTTGCACAGTATCGAAGTTGGGCTGTTTGTTACTCTCGTATGCAGATGATAAACTCCAAAATCACTATATAAATTTTGCGTTAAAACACCTAAAATCACTATATAAAATTATTTTCGTGATACTCCTCCTAATACCTATATTAATATTAGGACAAAACTCCATGATTCCCTTAGTTACTCTCATATGCATATATATGATAAACTCCAATACCAGTATAAGATTTCGTACTACATTCTCCTTGTACAAATTAATTAATATCAGGATGGAATCCTATGACGCTAAAACTTATGTTACCGAAATAAACCAACAAGACTGCATAGTTTATATGACGACGAGTAGATGAGAAGTGAAGTTGATAGGATAAAACTAGGGAAATGTGTAAATTGCAAGCATAGGCTAAGGTGGGAAAGAAGTAGGTGCTCGAACAAGAGAAGTTACTTGTTAAAAGTTGTGTAGTATAAGTATAGATTAATTTCACAGGAAGATGATTAATATGCTTAATCAATGAACCTTTGTGATGAAAACTAAAAACAAATGCAATAACTTGGTGTAAACTGATTCTGTTACAATTTTGTTACAGGTAATGTTACAACATTAACTGGAATATCAGTTATATCACAGACTGTAAATAATATGTTTCTCTAATTGCTTGGTTAGTTTATTCCACTTAATGTTCCAACACAAGTAGTAACAATAACTAGCAGCGGAAACAAAAAGCTATAACAGAAATAAAGAATACCAAGATTTAACATGGTTTAACCGTGCGGTCTACGTCCACGGTACCTCCCCTGGTCCTACAAACCTGTTCATTAAGAAACAACAAATTACAACATCAATTGACTTATACAAATAAAGACTCTCTCTTGACCTTTGACGCCTAAATGAAGAACTTCTTAACGAACTTCAGTTTGGCGAGCTCACTCGACTTGGAACGTTCTCTCCCGAGAACTACACCTTCTTCTCCTGAAGAATGAATAAAAGAGACAGTAATCTAATTACTCAAACACTCATACAAATCACTTATGTCTTACTGTCAAACAAAACAAATATGCAACACTTAATACAATAAAAGACTGAAACACAGATCGTGTTGCAACATCACTTGGAACACTGGACATAAAACTCTCTTGTAGCTCTCTGTTTCTGCTTCTATCTGCTTAATCTTTGCTGCGACCTTTTCCCTCATATTTATAACCAATTGCTGCTGCAAATCATCTTGGGTTGCAAGAAAAACCTTTACTCGTAAAACCCTAAAATCCCTTTCCTTATGAATATGCAAATGATGTCATTCCTTAATTAGCACAAATCTTCTTCTCATATGGTAAGTTACCATAAGATTTTTCCTGCACAATATAAAAGGTAAAAGCACAAGTATGGTAATATCATAAGTTTTGCTAAAACATAGCCAATCAAATCCCAATTAATTTAATTGCCTTAACAATCAAAATCCAATCAATCTAATTTTCTTAACAATCTCCCCCTTTGTCTTTGTTTTGGCAAAACTCTGATATCATAGTCAATGTAACCTCTTATTGCCCAAGTGCAAAAAGACAAATGCAACAAATGAAAATCCCGGTGCAATAGTCAGTTAGAACAGCAGTATTAGAGCAATGATCAGTCTGTTGCAACATGCAGTGGAACACAGATAGAAATGTATCAAAGTAGAAAACATATTGCTCCTGTAAAAGATAGCAAAGCAATAGCAGCACAGCACAACATAATACTCCATCTTTTTGTCAAACCATAGGCAAAGAAGTAGAGGCAAAAGATCAGAGCAATAAAGCTAGCAAACCAAATAAGGATGTATCAGAGCAAAGATGGTCAAAGATGATAACCCTGTTGCAACAATCAGTAAATCATCACAAAAACTCAGGCATTATATCAGGAACAGAATAAGAAGCAGCAACCAAACTCAATAGTAACAACAATCACTAGCCGCACCAGTAGAGAAGCTAAACCTGTTACAATAATCATCTCCCCCTCAAGAAACAATCAACACGCAATAATAATATAGTCTCCCCTTTTGCCAAAAGAAACCAAAGTAGAAACGCAAAGTACCAGATCAAAAGCCTTAGCCGAAATCAGCAAACACAAACATGGACCCAAAGTAGATCAGCAGAATTCAAACAAAGTCAAGTACCAGAGCAAAACTAAAATTAGTAAAGTATCAGAGCAATAACAACCAATATTCACGCAGTAGTTGTTTCAACATTGCCTTCAGCTCGAGGCTCCCCCTAAATATCAACTTCCTACAAAACCTTGTGAGAAAGATAGAATGGAGGGGACAACTTCACAAGGGATTCAACCCGATCGTGGATAGCCTTTTGAGTAGTTAAATAGCACAATTGTAGCAACTAAGCAACACAATAGTAGAATGAAATAATTAAACATGTAAACTGTAAGTCTCATAAAGCAAAGGTAAAGAGGCAAATTGTAAACAAAATAGTAAAAACTGTAAAACAAATTGTTCAGCAATCCAAATCAACAAAAAAGAACATCATTGACATAAGCTGTATTAGATTATCCAAAAGCAATTTAGAACCGATGTTGCAACAATATTTTCCACAGTATCTCCAATGCTTAAAATCCTCTGAGATTTCACCCTTTTTTTCTTTTTTCTTTTAAAAAAAAAAATTAAAACATAATTAAAATGCATGATATGTTCAGGAAGCATGAAGTCACTCAAGAACCTTTACTTATCAATACTCATTTTAGTCCGGGATTTAATTAATGAACCATGTGTGTGTGTGAGGCTGAATTCTGAAACAGATAGCTTTTACCATCAAACCTGCAAGGTGTAGGAACTCCCCCAATAAGCTCAAGCATACCTGATCATCTATTCATCTCGCAGGAAAACACAATATTTGTCTTGTGGCAGTTCATGTTGTAACTAATAGCTTGCACACTGTATTTATTTTTCACATGTATTTTTCCACTATTTCGGCTCATATTACAACTGGTAGTTTTCACACTAATCTCTTTTATTTTGGATTAGGTAGCTCTTTCTATTGCTTGAAAACTATATTATTTCCTGCCTTCTCTTTTCTTTTTTTCATCCCTTTTTTTATATCTTAAGGATGAATAGAATACATGAATAGATTTAGAGAGACTTCTCTATTTATCCCTAGTCATTAGAAAATTCAAGCTTCTGTATTTGCAGACCATCAAGATTAGCTTTCTTAATCAGTATTCAGTGTATACAAGGAAGTATGGTTCAGAAACAAAATCACAGGTTGAATTGATTATTAAACTTTCAAATTTTTCAAGCTTCTTTCATGACCCTGTGGCAATATATGATGCAACATTATAGACTACAAATCCCTAAAGCTTTTCTTAGGGTTTCAAATCTCAAAGGATCTAAAGCTTTAGTGGAGATATCTGTCAATTGTGTTTCTGTTGCAACATGTTCTAAAATAATGGTTCTAATTTCAACAAGTTCATAGATAAACTGATTCAATTCCTTATGCATAACATTTACCCAAAATTCATCTTCTAAAGCATCTTTCACATTTTTGGATTCTAAGAGAGAAGTATAGCACATATACCTTACCATGTCCCTATAGTTCAGCTTGGGTTTACCTCTAGTTTGGATTCCATCATCTATTGATCTAATCACATCCTTTGCAACATGATTTTTGTAAACTTGAGGCATTTCAGCTTGAATTTCTTTAGTTCTAACTTCTGTTGTTACACTTCTTGTTGTAACATCGCACGAAACAATGTCTTCCTGCTCAGTTTCTGTCTCTAGCGTTGCAATAGTATCTGTTACAACAAATTTCTTCGTCTGTTCTTCCTTCGGTATTGCAACACCATCTGCATCCGTCTTACTGGTGCTTCCTTCTTCCAGCGATTTTCCTGTCTGCTTGCTTAGAACTTCACGCATACCTGTCATGTGTCTAGAGCATCCACTATCAACATACCAAGAGTTAGTAGCACAGGCTTGTGTAGAAGTATAAGCAACAAAACAGTTCAAATCAGATTTCTTTACCCATAATTGTTTTACCTTGTGCTGTGAAAACATATGTGAGAATCTCTTTTGCTGATTGAGAGACTTACATTTTTCTAGCATTCACTGGAGTTTGTAGTAGTGAGATTTGATATGTCCAGGTGTAAGACAGAAATGACAAATAGGAACGAACTTGTTCTTCTTTTTCCTAAATTGTTTTTGCAATGCCGCTGTTATATCAGTAACTGAAACATTTCTTCTGGCATTTTGTGATGTTGCATCTTGATGCTCCAGTTCAGGATCTCTTGAACTCTTGACAAATATGGTCTTTCTAGATGATTCACCTCTATAGTACCCAAGTCCTGCATGGTCACTGCTTGATTTTTGAATGGAAAGCATATGGTCAAGTTTTTCAGTCCCGGAATTAAGCATTTTTACATATCATTGCATCTGTTTCAATTCATGTTGCAGCATCTGCACTTCCATCAATCTTTCTTCAGCCAAGTTGTCCAGTTCAGACTTTTGTCTTTCCAATTCAAGGATAATCAACTCCAGTTCCTGGTTTTTCTTGCACATGATCACCCATTTTTCGTACATATTTTTGTACGTTTTCATGACTTCTTCATTATCCAGTTCACCGTCACTGTCTGACTCAAGGCAATCAGATTCACTAATTTCATAGTCTGTTTCATCCAGTGCTGCAACAGCTGTACCAGCTTCCTCGTTCAGATTGTTTTCACGAGATGCTGTAGCAACATGGAATGCAACAAAGTTACTGGTATGCTCTTCATCACTATCTGAGAATTCCTCTAATTCCTCATCACTCCAGGTAACCTTCATTGCCCTCTTCTTTTTCTTCAAAGTGTTTGAACATTCAGATTGAATGTGACCAAAACCCCCACATTCATGGCATTGAATTCCTTTACCTTTTTTCCTTTCATCAGTTGGTTTGAACTTTTGCTTCTTGAATGTGTCAACCACTGTCGCAACCTGACGTTTTTTGTCAAAATTCGACTGCTTGAACCCTTTTCTTCATTTGTCCTATTTTTTCAGAACATTGTCGAAATTTTTGGTAAGCACGGCTAAGGATTCAAACATCTCCGCATCTTCATCATCGGAAGAGGTTATTGCTTCTTTTCTCTCCACATTAGCACGAAGAGCAATGTCTTTTTCTTTCTTCTTCTGCTTAGACTTCATCTCAAAAGTTTGAAGTGACCTCATGAGTTCCTCAATTTTGATTTCATCAACGTTTTTTGATTCTTCTATGACAGCCACCTTGATTCCAAACCTGCCTGAGAGAGATCGTAGAGTTTTTCTTACAAGCTTAGCATCAGAATATTTTTCTCCCAAAGCAAAAGATTTATTAGCAATGTCACACAATTTGGTATTAAAATCGGCAATTGTTTTATCCTCCTGCATCCTCAGTTCTTTGAATCTAGTGGTAAGTATCTACAACTTTGATCTTCTAACAGATGTTGTACCCTCATATGCTGTTTGCAAAATCTCCCAAGCTTCCTTAGCAGATTCACACGTCGAAATTAACTTGAATTGATTCAAGTCAACAGCATTGAAAATTGCATTCAGTGCCCTGGAGTTCCAGCTTGCCAAAAGGTCTTCATCCTTGGTCCATTCTGTTTCAGTTTTTGTTGCAACATTGCCTTGAGCATCTGTTTTGGTAGGTGCTGTCCAGCCAATCAATATAATTTTCCAAGCCTTCTCATTAATAGACTTGATGAATGCCCTCATTCGAGCCTTCCAGTACGAGTAATTTACACCATCCAACGGTGGTGGTTTAGAGATTGAACCTCCTTCACGCAAGGTATCCATACCTATCCATGCAAAAAAACAACTTTCTCCCAAGAATCTAACCGAATTAGTTCGTATCCTGCTCTTGATGCCACTTGTTAAAAGTTGTGCAGTATAAGTATGGATTAATTTCACAGCAAGATGACCAATATACTTAATCGATGAACCTTTATGATGAAAACTAAAAACGGATGCAATAATTTGGTGTAAATTGCTTCTGTTACAATTCTGTTCCAGGTGATGTTGCAACATTTAACTGGAATATCAGTTATATCACAGACTGTAAACAATCTGTTTATCTAATTGCTTAGTTAGTTTATTCCACTTAATGTTTCAACACAAGTAGTAACGATAACTAGCAGCGGAAACAAAAAGTTATAACAGAAATAAAAAACACCAAGATTTAACGTGGTTCAACCGTGCGGTCTACATCCATGGGACCTCATCTGGTCCAACAAACTTGTTCATTAAGAAATAACAAGTTACAACATCAATGGACTTACACAAATAAAGACTATCTCTTGATCTTTGACGCCTAGATGATGAACTCCTCAATGAACTTCGATTTGGCGAGCTCCCTTTGACTTGCGACGTTCTCTCCCGAGAACTACACCTTCTTCTCCCGAAGAATAAATAAAAGAGACAGTAATCTAATCACTTAAAGACTCATACAAATCATTCATGTCTTACTGTCAAACAAAACAAATATGCAACACTTAATACAATAAAAGACTGAAACACAGATCGTGTTGCAACATCACTTAAAACACTGGACAGAAAACTCTCTTGTAGCTCTCTGTTTCTGCCTCTATCTGCTCAATCTGTGCTGCGACCTTTGGCGTCTTATTTATAACCAATTGATGCTACAGATCATCTTGGGTTGCAGAAAAACCTTTACTCATAAAACCCTAATATCCATTTCCTTATGAATATGCAATTAATGTCATTTCTTAATTAGCACAAATCTTCATCTCATATGATAAGTTACCATAAGATTTTTCCTGCACAATATAAAAGGTAAACACACAAGTGTGATAATATCATAAGTTTTGCTAAAATATAGCCAATCAAATCCCAATTAATTTAATTGACTTAACAATCAAAATCCAATCAATCTAATTTTCTTAACATTACTGTTCGTAAAATAATTGTGCACATATAACTTGCGTAATGAATTATGATTCACAATTCAAAAATTATAATATATATTAAACAAAATCAAATTTGGTTTTTCATAGACAATTGAAAATATAACACTATCCACCAAAGTTTTAGTCTGGTGATAAAATAGCTCGCTTGTTTGCGAAAAATTGTGGGATCGATTCTCACAAGTTACATATGTGTTGTACGACCATAAATCTCCATTGAATTGAATTAAAAAAATATAACACTAAAATAAGTAATAAATCTAGAAATAAGACTTGTTGCACGCTGAAAGCTTTGCAAACTAAATGCAAATAGGATACCAGAAAATTTCAGAAAATACTAGAATACTAGGAATATAATAATACTGAAGAATACCCAAAAATTACGGGAAACTTATAATAACGTCGATGTATAAATTTGATTTAGTTTTCTTTAGACTTTTATCGTCCAATTATAGTGCTTACAGTTGTTGGGGTAAGTCCCTAATGATGCAATAATCTTCATTTTGCAATAGTAGAATCTAATTGCAAGCCACAACAAACGAATAAAGTAGAACTTTCTTTTAAATTATATAGACTCTATATGCATGCATTGAAAAAATGTTCTATATACTTCATGCCAAAAATAATATGGGTATTGGTATTTATACGGAAAAAAATACAACGCTTATCTAACTAGAATAATGACTACTTAATAGTTTGAATTAATTCTAAATAATAACATTTATTGCTGAAAAATAAAACTAATAATATATTTCTTTTTAATACTTATTTTTAGACTAAATTCTAAAATTATATGAGTATATTTATATTTACAATAAATTTTGAAATAAATCATGAAATAATTTCCAAATACATTACATCAAAAAATAAAGCCATAGTCAACCCGCACCACGAAGACAAACCGAACCGAACCGAGCCAGACCGGGCAAGGCATGAGCAAGTTTTGTATGGTGTATTGGACCAAACCCAAATATTAACACAATGACTGTATTTTCTTTATGTGGGAATAACCCACTTTCTCATTTTATTTTCTCAAGTTAGATTCTCAACTTTATAATTAAATTTCTCATTCACCACTCATTTAAGTTTAATTATCACATAAGACACATGAATAGTGATAGATTTTAGTATTGATGTATTATATATCTCTACAATCGAGATATAATGTTCATTTCGAGAAGCCGCAATCATTAAGGTAGTAAGTTGTGTTTTGATTACAATGATTTAACTTCAATTTAAATATTAATACATCCTTTTAAATTGAAGTTTTAGTTTGACCTATAAGAAATGTTATAAAAAAAAAAAAGAAGGTAAAACTGAAATGAGATCAATGAAATATACTGTATGGCAAAAAGAATTACTTTTAGAAAAGACTAAAAATTAGTAAAATTACTCCGATCCTCCGTGCACTGGACATACCTTTTCCGTACGCCTTTCTCATAGTGGGATAGAATAACAGGGAAAGACCCGATTGACTGACCTAGGTAGGTCTACAAAGGTATGCCTTATATATCTTCTTATTTAAATAATATACTTGAAAATTTCAACTTAAGAGAAGGAAAAAAAACTTTTTACAATATAATGCTTTTATTTAATTAAAACAGTTAAAAATAATTTTATAATTACCTTTTCGACAACGGGTTTGAAATTGTAGTTTGATTGTAAACCGTTAGTTACAAAATATTGTTGCAGTTGAGAATTTGCTATAAGACCATGTATAACAGTTGTGGCTTTTAATGTGGTATAGGGATGGAGGAGGTACACTATTTATTATTTTGAAGGACATATAGCTAGCATTTTGAGAATATGTTTGGAGCTTACTAGTTTTGCCTGGCATCAATTCCCTTCTGGGATGTTAATAATCGTTTGATTGCTCTACGGAGGAAGTGCGATCATCGTTTGCAGCACCAACATCGACGATGGCTAATATCACCACTACAATATGCAACAGGCATGCAGTAGAAGCTGGACAACCCATCTGTCTAGACTCTAGTAGATCAAATGATTTTCCGGAAAAGAGTGGTCATGCATGCAAGTCCTAGATATATATATTGAACCATAAATCTGCAAAAATATAAAGGTGGGATTTTAGTAACCCTTTAAGGCTGATATTTAACGTCTCAAGTCCAAAACTTAGACCCGCAAGTTAAATTGGTGTCCATTAAGGATTTGAATGTTCTTGTTAGGAGCACACATATCCAGGACCAACTAGAATTTTATAAGTGGTATTTATAGTGTAGCATTTTGTCCCGCATAAGTGAATTTTACAGGTGGCTCCTACGGATTTAAGAGAGGGCCCTACCACCTTCTTAATATAGCACTTTTTTCTGTAGGTAGACTAGTGTTATATGCATAAGAAATAACTACTTCAACTCTATATTTTAGAGGTTTGGTTAACTCAAATTATTTCTTAGAACCACAATACTCACTTATAAACTACACGTATCTATTATCTCCCACTGATATGAGATTTCACATGATAGCCATGTACAGGAGCGCCATTAATGGCTACTTATTGTGTATTATTAAGATCGGTGGGGTTGAAGTTAAAATTTCCCCATTGGTGGTACTCTTTACTTGCCAGCCTGCTTCATTTGTTTTTGTTTTTGTTTTTGGCTTTTATTCTTTTTTTTTCTATTTTCCTTATTTGTAAATAAAGGTTAAAGACCAATTGCAACTGATAAAATGATATTCTATATTGAATTATTATTTTTTCTCACATAATTGATTTTGGAATAACTAAATCTTTGCTCCTCTTTTCAGTAATCTTTCAAAAAAACACCCACAACATTATTTACCATGAAAATATTAAGAGATTTAGATTACTTAGTGCTAAAGTGAAGGCCAATAACCTAAGAATTGGATGAAACGATAAAAAAATGGCATGCTCAGAACTTCTAAATTCAAACCATAGTTTCGATTTTAATTGTACTAAAAAAAAGTGCATGCCAATAGTTCCATCCAATTAACTTTTTTAAGTAACTATGAAAAAAAACAAATTGGTTTATGGTAGATATATTGTCTAATATAGCATCATTCGCCTCTCCTGCATGAGTTGTGAATTAAAGCATTAATTTGTAATAAGCATATTAACTTTACCCCAAAAAACAAAGAAATTGGTACTCTTCGTGGATGTGGGAAGGAAGAGAGCTAAAACCAAAGGGCCAGAAGAAAACTTTGGTGGATTGACACAAAATAAGACGTCGTAAATTACAATTGAATATTACGTAAATTATACTCATATTTCAATTTCGTAGAACTTTTCAGGCTTGTTATTTGCTTTCTTAATGAAGCTTCTCATGTAAGTGGTGACTTCTGTGAGCAGTTACCTACTTAAACTAAACTAGTCTTATTACCGTGCGATACACGGACATAATATAAATACTCTGAAAATGTGCAATATGAAAAACTAGAGTATGTTTTTCCTCTAAATACTAAACCAAATAAAATAAGGAACTAAATACTTGTTCATGTAGTTTCCATGATGGACTCAATTACTTGAGTCTTTTTCTATGTAATTCTTTTCTTTGAATTACATTAATGACTTTTCGCAAAATAAGATTATTATTTCCAGGAAAAATTCAGAGTTTATTAAGGCCATAAATCAAAAGGATCATTATAAAAATTAAGGAGTGCTTGGTGGTTAAAAAACCGTGCAGTCTTGTACTAAAGTTGTTATTCTCGTGATTTTGGATTTTGCACTAATTAATTTAATTTTTATTTGTGGTATGGGGGAAGTAATTCGATTTTATGCTTAAACTCAAGGGCAAAAATAAGAGATGCAGAAATGGGGCATGGCCAAAAGAGTAAATTCATGCAGCAACTCTCGAAGGGCAATGTTACGTGCACGTCTGAAGACTATTAAAAGCCATTAATAATAATAGAATTAATTAAGTTCTCTGAAAAATCTGGATAAAAGCCACAAAACGAGTTTCTTCATAATTATTGAACAAGAGACACAAACACACACCACATCAAGAAAAACCACGGCTGGAGGCTGGTGCATACCTCCAGTAACTACCAAATATGACAAGTCTTCTGGATATCAATCAAGATCCCCTTCGAGTAGGACGAGTCATTTGGCTAGCAAGCAACATGATCTCTTTCAAGTGAAGGAGTTGGTTTTAGTATGAAAAAGTCATTTCGCCATCGAAATCTACTCCCAAGTGAAAGTTTAGGTTCAGTGTGACGATAAGCCATTTTCAAGAGTTTTCTTCAGCTCCTTCAGTTCCTTCAATACATCAGCCATATTTTTCCTTTTATTGGCGGTCGTGGGGATACATTCCAAGGCAATCTCATAAAGCTTCCGGGCAGAGGGGATGTCAAATTCTCCATGTAACCTCGAATCCATAATTTCACTGATGTCCCCTTGTTTAAGCTTTGAGCTCACCCACTCACTAATGTGTTGTTTCTCCCCAGAGTTGGTCGTTATTAGGGCAGGTTGACCAGTGATTAGCTCCAAGAGGACAACTCCAAAGCTGTAAACATCACTCTTCACATTCAACTTCTCCGTCCTAAAATATCTGCATATCAAAATGGAAGTTATAAGATCTCAAGCAAGAAACTATGACCCATTAAATCCCATATATGTAGTTTAGACATCCGACTACTGCTAGAGTGCACATATACGTTTGCTACCACTAATAGACATTTCTCTCTAATAGCATTCTAAGAAATATAGCAAGACTCACTCTGGATCAAAGTAACCAGGTGTTCCAGCAACGACAGTTGTCGTATGAGTTTGGGTGTCAGTTGCTAAAACCTTGGAAATTCCAAAATCAGATATCTTGGCTTCCAATTTTTCATTAAGTAATATATTGGAAGTCTTCATATCTCTATGGATAATGCGAGGGTTGCAACCAGTATGTAAATAGTATAAACCTGAAAACAAATTCACCAGAAGATCAGAATTTTTGGACTCCAATTGTAGTTATAAAAAGCATAGATCTCATGTATATTGCTTAGGACAACCTTCTGCAGCATCAAGTGCAACCCGCAGTCTCTCGTCCCAAGTCAAACTTTCGTCTGCGAGCAACAAATACGAATTCATTTAAGCATGTGAGCTAAGACATAGAAGCAAAAGATACATTCCTCTGCTTTTTTAAGCTCAATCACCAACAACTATATCCAAGAATCCAATAGACAATATTAAATTAAGCGGAAGTCAACTTTGCACAGCCAGATTATGTCCTGAAGAAACTATGCAAAGGCTTTACTGAGTCGACCTCAATTCAAGAAGTTACAAGACTTTGTAAGCTAGTTTTCATGTAAAACGTAGTCCATGATATCTTAAGGACAGGATACTAATAAAGACATATTGAGACAAGAATACCCAGTAGAAGCTTTTTCAAATTCCCCTTGGACATAAAATCACAAACAAGAACCACATGTCCTCCTTCCTTGCAATACCCAATGAGATTTACTAAGTTCTTGTGATCAAATCTCATTAGGAGTTCCACCTGCAATTATGAACAGAACATCAGCTATCAAATACACAAAATCAGCAGCACCTTCTTGCTACTGTTGGATATTTTCGAGCTTAGATGCAAATAAAGAAACTAAAACCATCCAATCAAGTTAATTACCTCGGTTTCAAACTCTTTTAAGCACCAAATCGATGGATTAAGTACTTTGACGGCTACTCTGGACCCCTCCCTTAAGGATCCAAGATAAACTTTTGCAGATCCACCTTCTCCAATAATTTTTTCAAAGTTGTTGGTAATTGTACTAATCTCAGCATATGTGAATATTCGACCTTTTGATCCTATAGACCTTCGTTTGCTGGATTCATCAATCATCTCTGTAAAGACAAATTCACAGCCGTATCATTGACATATTTTAGTACAGGTTTATAACTACATCTAATTTGCTTCAAATCTTACCTGGCATTTCTATATTTAATCTTAAAGATAGTATATGTTTACCTCTTATCCTAAAAAGAAAATAAATCTTCTAACTCATGCGCTATAATATCACAAAATAGTTAAATATCAATCCATAGTTCTCTATAAATAACATGGGATTACAAATAAACAACTCTAATGGTGTATATCTCCAATTACACACACTTTGATTATGTTGATGTTTTCTCTTTTACTTTTATGTTTGTCAACGGATGAGAATAACAAACTTGTGTATTGTTTTTAATTAGTGGAGAGATGGAGCAAGAGTCCATTATATAGTGTTCATAAACTTGATTGCACTATTTGTTACGTGACTTTTCATGAACCTACAAACCACACCTAATCCTACTAATTATCCCACAATGTAGGAGTCACATGAGTCTTTCAAGAATATGGATTCAATATTGCATCAGTTACATGAATTCTTCAATATTTCATTGTTTCTCATGGATCCACTAAGTACATCTTGATATAGAAGGTTACATATTGAATCATCACCATTTCTAATATAATTTTATATGATCATTGGTTTGATTTTCTTTCTTTTATTGCAGAAAACATGTGAGATTTCTTATGGAACACTTCTCTATTGCTAATCCTTGCTCCAAAATTTGGTAAGATAATTATAGGATTTCAAACAGAGAATGTTCCCAAATAAAGGTTGTACCTCGTCTTTTCCTTGTGCATTTCCAGATGATTATTGCTGCTACAACTAAGACAACCAAAAATAATAACACTTCAACCATATAAATTGGTCGCTTGGTTTTATCTTCCTGGCGGCATGAGGGTGAAAGACAAAGATCTGGGTTGCCGTCAATACTGGGAAAAAGAACAAACAAAGAAAGATTAATTGTTGATATTTGGTACATTTTGTTCTCTTGAATAGAGATTGCAATTAAAACCGACATAAATGTACCTTAATGTCAGTTCTCCAGACATGTTTCTTTCAATAAGGGACTGAGGAATTGAACCTTTTAAATTGTTTCCAGATAAATTTCTGCGAGAATAAACAAAAGAAACACCTCAACCCCTTGCTAAAACAAAGAAAGAAAGAAGACATCTCATAGTATCAAATTCAATTTACTTACAGACTCTTTAAGGACTGCATATTTGCTAAAAAATCCGGGATTCTTCCTGTTAAGCTGTTGTTCGACAAGTCCCTGGTAGAATAATAATTCATGGCTTGTAAGCATTGGACTGTACAAACTGTTGAGATAAACTAGCATATGAAGAGAGGGGGAAGGACGTTGGAGAAGAAAAGAAGAAAAAGAAAAAAAAAAGTATAGGAAAAGGAAAGAAATTTAAAAAAGCAAGATTAAAAAAAAAGTTATCATTCGAGTAGACCAAACACAGGGTTAAGATAACAGAAGCCCATTGAGTAGACCAACATATAAGACTAACTTCAATTCTTAGAGCTACATAGGAAAAGAACAGTAAAGACTAATTAGATTACACTTACAGGTGCTGTAATGAACTAAGCCCCGAGAATGAACTATGAATATCATTGCTCAAACCGCTGGACGACAGATTCCTGCTTTCAATGTAAAAGTCGTCAATAAAAACCTTGCATAACTAAGCATAATAGAATTTTCAGTTATGTGGGAACTCACACTACTGATATGATTCCAGCACCATTTCGGTCGTCGTAGATGCACCCAAGACCATCCCAGAGAAACTCCTTTGGCATACATGGATCTCCTTGCCAATTTTTCTTTATGCCGTATCTCAACTTAATGCCGATGATAGCATCAACTAGAGGCAACAAAATGTAGACGAATTTTTTTTTTTTTTTTGTTAATGAATCAAAGAAAAGGTTCATATTATTAATCTTTTTGGCAACGTTATGAGTCACTGGTGGAACATAGTGGCCATAGCTTTCTCAAAATTAGCCAAATTCCATGAAACTAATTTGGTTGAGTGCTTAAAATGCCATCGTCAGTTGTTTGAGGTATGGAATTGAATATCAGTTTCATATCTTTATGTTGAATCCAACTAGAGCTCTCAACATATTGGTTATATATCTGAGCAAATTCCCAGTCCAGAGATGGAACTAACGCAACCCAAATATACAGGGGCAGATCCAACGTTCTTGTTAGTGAAATAGAATATAATATTTCATTTGTCTCTATTCCTATTGGAAGTAGATACGTATGTTATTTATATCTTACTTAATATGTTTTTTCATTTTATCAGTTTAAACTTCATTTGTCCCAGAATGAAAGTCCTATTTGAGAATTTTTATTCAAACAACTTTTTTGAAAGAATAACATTTTATCAATTTTAGTGAGTTAGTACAATATACTAAATAACTGGGTTGCAAATACATCAAGTTAATACGAAAAATTTTAGAAAGTAAGGGAACAACATACAAAAGAATATCACCATGAAAATTCCAACTAGAAATCCATATAGGCATGGAGAGAGTGAAAGAAAATTAAGATTTAAATCAAAATAATTACCAGTGAAAAAGTAAGCCCAAAGATAATATGATATTTAAAAGATGCTAAAAGTTTTATTTTGTAGAGTAAATCTTGAAGGAAATAAGCATTAAACTTCGCTCGGAAAAGCAAAACAAAGAACATATTTGGTCGTTTTATTTACTTAAATATGGATCTTAAAAGGACATTACGATTTTGATAAATTACTTCAATCTTGTTCCCTCCCTAAAATCAAATTAATAGAGGTAACAGAAGAAAAAGAAGAAAGAGAGAAGCCACTAAGAGACTTATGTGTTCTTGGACTAATACTTTGATCAGGAAAAATAAAAGTTTGTGGGCTCATTCGCGTTAAGTGATTTTAAAGACCAAACTTAAGAAGTAGTTAGGAGTGACTAATTTTTCGGACAGATATTACATATGTGATTCAAAGTAATTTGTGGGGATCCACTCTTCACTAAAATATAATTTTGAGAATAATATTTTTTTTAACATAAATCAATGAACAACTGTGAAATGAATATATATATATAGATATATATATGCACGTAAATTAACTTCAGTCTAAAATCTTATGTTCAAAGGAAACTCTTCATAAAATTTATACCAACTAATGTTTTATGTGTTCCTTGTTTGCATTCAACTGCTTACTTGAAAGCAATTCAAAAGAATATTACGTACCATCACTTTGTGCAGAGGGTGGCCACGGGAAATCTTTGACGACGTAAACCTCTATGGCATTCAGAATTGGTGGCAGTGTGGAATCAAGTGTTTCCCCGAATTGAAACTTCAAGGAATCACCACAAACGGGCTCTCTGGTGTAGGCAGTATGTGTTTGCTCACTGGGGCTTACAGTCTCAAAGATTGTACCGTTGAGATAAATATTGAATTTTCTCATATCGATTTGCTTATCAAGATTCTCAACCTCAACAAAATGCATGTACCAATAGACGGTTTGATTGGGATGGACCCGAAGTACAAACTCTGAAGTCTCCTTCCTCTGTCAGGTTTGCCAGCGGTGCTCATGACTGTAGATGAAACTTTGAAAACATTCTCGCCAATATTTTCATTTATAGAAGATGCATTTTGTTGCCAAAAGTTCATAGGTTGCCATAGACGCCCATAGAAATCATCTTTGTACCTTGAAAGAGTAATAAATTAATCAGTTGTTTAGCACAATTTCATACTCTGACCCTATAATAAGTGAAGTGTCAAAACTTACCTAATGAATCTCTCACTGGATTTTGAAGGCGCACCAACATCTAACCTTGTGAACAGAACTAATGAACCAGATTTAGCTTCGTAGATGGAGTTGTCCAACTGTATTAACTCCAGTGCCGAAATGAAGGGCGTACCAGACCCAGTATTAACAAGACAGACATGTATATAATCTGTAGGAGGCTTATGTATGATCTCTTTGATCACGACATCTGATGCGTCACCAAATTTAACGTCTTCCCATTTGTTGACATCAACATAGAGCCCAAACTCTGGTGGTTGATTCTTGGAATCATAGTTGCCATACATGAAAATGGCTCTAATCAAGAACTTGTTGCCCCTTGCCGCATGTGATGGCGTTAACGTGTAGCAATTGTTGATCCCGTTGTTTTCTTGAGGGAAACTTCTCACGTTCTTAAGCTGTCGCCAAAGACTTTCGGACATGAATTTCTTAGAAATTGGATAACTTGTTCCGCTGTATTTCAGCTTGTCAGAAATGTAAGAAAAACCAGTTGAATCGTCCTCGTAGTCAGTATCTGTTCCACAGTCAATTCCTATGAAACCTAGAAAAGTTCCAATGATCAATATCCGTTGTCAGTTCGATCAAAATATCGAATATATATATATATATATATATATATATACACACACACACGCACACTGTCAGGACTCTTATTTTTCTTTTTTTGACAAAGCACAAAGAATGGTTAAACTCA
The DNA here is from genome assembly GCA_037974665.1 of Ehretia macrophylla. Taxonomy (NCBI): domain Eukaryota; kingdom Viridiplantae; phylum Streptophyta; class Magnoliopsida; order Boraginales; family Ehretiaceae; genus Ehretia; species Ehretia macrophylla. The sequence continues at coordinate 14,303,903 of CM075768.1, forward strand.
AGAAAAAGAGAATGGATCCCTATAAGAAAGATCAGAAATTTAGCTGTGAAAAGTATATCATAATGCTCCACAATGGAGGTAATGAAGACAGAGTGATGCAAAATACAAATAAAGATGCAAAGTTGTGCCTTAAAGAATGGGATTATGATCATACAGACCATATATGCCTAGACTTTGTTAATAACGAACAATTTATTACCCGTTTGTGTTATTCTCATTTTGCCAATGTCAAAAATAAGTGACTAAACTCCTTTTCTTTCTAAAAGGTTATCAAGCCGCTAATACCAAAGAACGATGTTAACATTTACCGGTCCAAGTAAGGTCGTCTTCGACAAGTATACCTTTTTAAATTTCTTTAACTGTTGATATACCATTCCAGAACAACGAAGTGAGGCATCACTAAAAGAAAAACAGACGCGGTGATAAAAGGTTCCTGTCCCTATTCAATCGTTAATCTTAATTAGGCATCGCAAAATGACAGTTGCAAAATAGCGTGCTAAAGAGCGATGAGAAAAGTCATTCAACAAATTCGTACAAAATAGTGCAGTTACTAAATTCGTCCCTAAAAACCGACCATAAAATTTCATCAGCAAATCCATCGCAAAATAGTAACAGTTGTGACGGTCGCTCAATCCTTCACTAAAAAAGGATGACGAAAGTTTGTCACCAAATCTGTCACATAATAGTGATGGACAAAAGATGTCGCAACAACGCGAATCGTCCGTAGCTAAATTCGTATATACTTTGCTCTAATAATGCAAAAATGATTTTCTCTCTCTCATCACAGACACACACATAGCTCACAAACACACACATGATTCACACACACCACTCACAAGCACAGATCCGGTCAGTGGCAGAGGCACATAAGGGTCAGTGGGGGCTGTAGCTCTTACTGACCTATAAAAACGTTAAAATTTTTATGTAATTCTTGAAGAAAAAAAATTAGATGTCTATATATTTTTAAGGGCAAATTGGACAAATAGTCCCTATTGTTTATAAGTTTTGGACAAATAGTCCTTATTGTTTTAGAAGTTACGCAGTTAGTCCTCATTGTTTGTAAAAGTCTCACAAATAGTCCTCATTGTTTGTAAAAGTCCCACAAATAGTCCCCATTGTTTCAAAAGTCACTCAGTTAGTCCTTATTATTTGCAAAAGTCTCTCTATTAGTCCCTTAATGTTTGCAAATGCATTTGCAAACTTTGAGGACTAATTGAGAGACTTTTGCAAACAATGAGGACTAATACAGAGATTTTTGTAAACAATTGGAACTAACTGAATGACTTGTGAAACATTAGGGACTATTAGTGAAACTTTTACAAACAATGAGGACGAACTATGTGACTTTTAAAACAATAAAGACTATTTGTCAAAAATTTGTAAATAATAGGGACTATTTGTGAAATTTGCCATATTTTTAATTAAAAAAATTAATTATCCCCCACTGAAAAATAAAAGTATTCGTATAGTTCAAATATTATGGATTTTAGCCCCGATTGACCAATAAAAACGCTAAAATTTTTATGTATTTTTTTTTATAAAAAATTAGATATCTATATATTTTTAGTTAAAAAAATCAATTACCCCCCACTGAAAAAAAAAAAAAAGTACTTGTATAATTCAAAAATTATAAATTTTATCCCTTACTAACAAAAATTCATAACTCCGTACCTAAATCTGGCAGACAGATACACTGTTATACCTGTGGGAGTCAATAGTCCAATTCAAGACCTTGACGGCACATCAGTGCAAACAGATGGATGACAGCCCAACAGAAAGAAACGAGCCAGGTGCAGGCCCAAGAGCATTGAATCAGACAAACTGATTCAATGCTCTCTGCTCTGATTCATTAGGCCACAAAGTCTTTCAAATAATTGGGCCATCAAGGTCTTGAATCGGACTATAGACTCCCAGAGGTATAACATACACATTAAACCACTTTGAGGCTTTATGATGTATATATATAGTGGGGCAGGAAGTAAACTATCTAATGTTGTCATGAATGTAATTAGCTAGCTTGTTTTAGAAGCTTACTTGAAATGCCGGTGATAAGTTTCCTTCTGGCATGTTGATCAGCGTTTGTTCGCTCTCCGGAGGAAGTGCGGTCGTCCTTGTTTAACCCGAAATGGCTGGAGAAAGCAAAGGTTGGTCCTGCAGCAAATTGGACTACGGATAGTAGTATCACTACCACAACATAGAACAGGAATGCAGTAATCGAACCCCGATAAGCCATCTATCTAGTAGGAGTATAGATTTTTCTGAAAAGAGTGGGCATGCTATTTATATATATACTTGCTATTTATATATATATATATATATATAAGTAAATTGCTTGCTGTTTCTCTGTGTTTTGCCCGAAATACTCATTCACCCCCTGTGTTTTAAAAATAGGCTCATTACTCCCCTGTATTTTTTCGATTAAGCTGATACACCCAAAATCTCTTATTCCGTTAGCAAACGTTACCAAATTAGTTAATTGATCGTTATACCCTTACATAAAGTTAAAATCGAAAAAACACAGGGGGTAATGAGCCTATTTTAAAAACACAGGAAGTGAATGAGTATTTCAGGAAAAACACAGGAGGGCAGCAAGTAATTTACTAAAATAGTATTTTTGTCCAATAACGAATTTATTTAAACCAAAAGCATAAAAAAAAATCACATTTTAAGCGCGTGTGTTGCAATTACTGTTAAATTAGACGGCTTTTCTAACGGAGGGGGGCGGTCAGCTACATTCCGAAAATCACAGGGGGGTAATGAACCTATTTTAAAAATACAGAGAGTAAATGAGTATTTTGAACAAAATACAGGGAGGCGACAAGCAATTTACTCATATATATATATATATATATATATATATATATATATATATATATATATATTTTTTTTTTTTTTTTTTTTTTTTAATTCAAGGGAGGGCACCAAACCAAAGCCTTGGTGGCTGCTAGTTGTATACTTGCTAAACAAGAATAGATATTCTGTGAATATTCTAGAGGGGTGAGGCGTTTTCATATACTTCAACGTGCTACTTGCTACTTACTACAAGCGAGAAAAGAGAAGTCAATTTCAATTTGAGTCCCCAAAGGGCCCAATGTATGCTGTGTCTCATCCATGACAACAACTGGAAATCAATAGAGAGAGATTCAGATTATGCCGGACAAGATTTTACTTCTCAATTTGTTGCGGCACGGCTCACCGAAAGTATTTCTTCACTTTCGACTGTGTCTATTGCTCTTGCTTGAGATTCAAGATTTTACTTCTCAATTTGGGGGAACTACTAAAAATTTTACATCCACAACTTTTAACTGGTCACGCTTATCTCGAGTAGTCACTCTATGCGATTAAAAGATTTGTGTATAAATTTATGTCCTCCTACACAAATATTGTCTAACCTGTAGATGATTTAGAGTCACTCTATGCGATTAAAAGATTTGTGTATAAATTATATCTTTCTACACAAATATTGTCTAACCTATAGATGATTTAGAGCTTGTATTAAGATATACTATTGTATCACAAAATTTGTAACTTGAAGTGAATATGTTGCGATCCTGCTAAGAAACGTTTGTTCTCATCAAAAAACAAAAAAAAAAATGTTCACACTTGAGGGGTATTAGCTAGAATATGGACATGAAGCTCGTCCTTTCGGAAAAGATTAAAAATTCGAAAGTAATGTTATATATTTTCTCTTGCGTATATTATTCACTTCTCAATGTGTGAAATATCACATTTTTTATTTTGTTCCAAACCAACAAGTCCCAATTAACTTGACGATTGCCTTGTCAGATGATATTAGATAAGATACTAATTAAGAGACAAAATTTGGAGGATATATTGTTTGATTCACCATGTCGGCTATTACTTTCATAAGTTCCATGCAATTATTCCCAGTGACATGTGGCTCAACCTAATTAGGGAACTTGTAGGAATTCCAAATTCAAATAGTGTTCTTCACCTAGTGGTGGTGGGAATTTTATATATTCTGTGTTTGTTACAACTACAACCACATGGTCAATGTTGCTACAGTCTCTTATGAGGCCTCATGGTTAAGCGGAACGGTCCTCTTAAAAGTCTATTGACATTTTCGAAATTGGACATACATATGGGACCAAAAAAGAGTCAAAACACGACAATTTTTTTTGGTCTTAAAGACCTGTAAAACTTTGTCAGGGTAAATTTAATGGAGACTCTAAAATGTAAACTTTTTTATTTTTGGGTATTTTTATATTTTTTTAGAGCTCTAAACTCTAAAAAGTAACACTATTTATGAAAAAGGATGTGAAGTCTATCACTTTTAGATTAAAAGATGCCAAAATAGTACTCCTGGCCCCAAAAATGAGAAGCTTTACATTTTAGAGTCCCCATTGAGGATAGCCTCAATAATAAAAACACTTATCTACATCATTCAACGTACAACTCTAGTAGTCAACTCTAGCACTTTTCTGTAGCCAGTTAGAATGAGTGGTTGACAGCTATTGCTAGCTGTAATAGTTAGATGAGCAAAAAAAAAACACGTGCTCTATAACTGTTGAATGTATAGAAGTCAGCTACTGCTATAAATAGGATACGATGTATGATTATCATTTAATATGAAGAAATTATAAACACTTTTCAGGTTTTTAGATTTTTCTCTCTCATTGTTAGTCAGTTTTAGTTCACAATTCTGTACTTGCCGAGGAGGGTTTGAGTTACGATTTGAGGATAATTATGATGTTGATGATGATGTTTGAATACAACATTTTTTTTTTTTTTTTTTGGGTTTCTGTTAGTTTGTAGAACATATCAAAGTGATTAATTAGTTTCGTTATTGGTTGACCCTAGTTGTCGTTATTGCAAAGCCGACAAACAGTTGGTAGTTTGTTTGTTTGGGAGTTGGTAACATTGAACATACCCAGTGTAGGGAGAAGGTTTTGTGAAAATCTTGATTAGATATCACAAATTAATAATGGTCTTAGTGAATTTAGTTGAAATCTCAATTATCATCTTCCCATTCTAGGACAAGAAGAGGCCAAGATTATATCTAATTTCACTAGAATTTTAATTTATAAATCAATTCAAATTAGGCCTTATTTTATTTGGTAGAGTTAATTCTATGAATTTGACAATGTTATTGATCATTCATGTCAAAAGTCTTTTCTTTTTTAACTCCATATATACGAAATCTCATCCAAGTGTTTTAATCAAACTCATTTTAGATTTTCTTTTATAGCTCTTACATTGTACTATCTCTATACTTTTGTGATTTACGTAAAGTAACTCATGATCTTATACTTTGTCGTTGATGTGGAGATTAAGTAAAAAATACTTGCAAGAAATATGAGATTTTATTTTAAAATTAATTGGTGTTAAGGTTGAAACTGGGGTTGAGGTTTAAAGAGTGTAGGGGTTGAGTGTTGTGTGTGATCCAAGTGTCTTTGTGAACTTTATGTTTGATGGAGATGAAAAAGGTGCGTTTGGTGTTTGGTGTTTGGTGTTTGGTGGTTGGTGTGTGTGGGTTTTATATATATACTAGTTAGGATAAGCTCGTGTATGTACACAGACTGAACCCAATATATATTATAAAATCATTACAAATAAAAAAAATTATAATGAAAATCAACTTCTATAAATGAATTTGAACAAATAATATTAATCATATAAATTCTAATAAATTAATTTGAGTTAGTACGTAGTCAAAAGACTACAATGATCACCACAACCCTTAACCATGGTGGACGGGACACCAAATCTAAAATAGGTCCACTTCTAACAAGCTACCCATATAATATTATGTCTTCATCTTTCACCGTATATTTCTCTTGAAGGCATCTATGCATGTGCAAGTGTTCTGCTCACTTGGCTATTCAACAATGTAAAGAAGTTCAGGATCTTTCATATAATCCAATCTGCAATGAAAGCAGTCAAACCTAATGTTATCCTATCATCAACCACAATCTCATTCTTTTCATGCTATTACTAAAAGTTCTATAAAAAAAAAATTGAGAATTTCAAATTTTAGTGCCAGATTTAAGCTTAACCTAACCCAACCAAGCCAAACCAAAAAAAAGGCGGTAAACAACAGCTTGGCGTGTTTACATAACTCAAGGAGTCTATAATTGCAAACAAATGAATTCTAGACCTTGGAGGCGTCTTGGTTCTTAAAACACATCTTCCACAAGAATCCACAGAAAGAAGCAATTCTAGTTCCAGTAGCAAGCTGCAACAAACATTAAATTCAATATTTCCTGTCGATTGAAATCCTAGGAAGGACAACAAACAGAATCAAGGTTTAGCATATTTTGCACATCTAAAGAGATGGATGCTATTTGTTCGATCCTACGATTATATTGGTGGGGTTAGGATCTTTAGGCATCAACATTTCTTTTTCAACAAGTCTAGTAATTTTCACTTCGGCTCCTTGGACGGTTATCATTGTGTGGGAAAAGATTGGTATACACTGATATAACCAAAAAAAAAAAAAAAGATTGGTATACACTAATTTAACCCAAAAAAAAAATTAAAAAAATTGGTATATACTAAAAGAACGAGATTGTATCTTACAATAAAAAATTTCATGCCAAATCAATGATCTATGCTATCTCAAACTCCACTTTATTCTGATATATTGTAACACAATTAGCTTGATTAAAAATCTAAGCAAAGAAAGACTAAATATTATTAGTTTTATCAGTTTCTCTAATCCAATAAAACTCCCTTAAACAATCAATGTACATTCGTGCAAACAAATCAAAATTTGATAAGAATATTTTTTCCGCATTCAAAACAACAATACAGAACCAATGACATAAATTATTAGATCATGAAAATCAAAAATCTCAAAATTGAATAAGTGGACTCCGATTTTCCCCTGCATAGAAAATAGTACTAAGAAAATGAAGCCTCATAATAGCCATCATACAATCAAGCAAATCATCATAGTGAAGTGAAAGGCTGAAGCAAACAAATGCGGAAAAAAAAACCTTAACTCTTCATCTCCACATCTCAAAAGTACATAGTATTAGCTCGAATTCAAAACTTTCTTCTCCAACTCCATTCAATTTCAACTTTTTATGCACCACCCATTGCTCTGCACAATTTGCACAGGTTTAAAACGTATGGGGTGATTTCCAAATTCCAAAACATGCAACTGTCCATCTTGGCAAAACATGATTAGTTAAGTAGCCAAGGAAAATGGGAAGAAAAATAAAAGACTAAGAAAAACACTGAAATGGTAGCATTGCTCTCACCTATATGCAGTGATAGGGGAATCTGAATTTGCCTTATGGGGCATTAATTCTGACCCTCTACCTTTACTTATCATCTTTGCAGACAAATCAATCATGGAAGCAGTTTCAGGAAGAGTGATTGTATTCCCGGTCACTTACAAGAGCCTGAACAAAAATAATTGCATAATCAGAGCTGAAAATCATCAGAGTGAGGAAGAATTCTACCACATAAAATAACAGTTTCAAATTTACCAATTCCTCTTGAAGATCAATCAGAGTACTTCAAATCTAAATTATTAAAAGTCCAAAAAAAAAAAAAAAGAATCATTGATACTGGTTTGGTGAGCACCAAATATGTTGAAATATCGCTCTATTTGCTAATATCTGAAAAAAAAAAAAAAAAAAAAAAAAAAGAATTTGTGAGTATCACTGTATGGCTCTCCATTTCAAGTAATAGTTACATCAACATAAATTGTTATTTAACGGAAGGTCTTTAACAAAGCACAATAAAACAACAATAGCTCGTGTGTAATTGACGTAGATGGTTAATAGAATTTTTGATGTATTGCATGAAACGCGTCTAGATACTAATTATTTTTTAAAATATATATATTTACGAATATGACAGGTTTAATTGACTTAAATAGAAGTAAAGTTGTCATCTTGGTAGCATAATGATCAAAAGAAACCCAAAAAAGTATGGTACGGACACTATATAGCAGAACCAATGAGAAATCAACAACCCGGGGAATTACTCTTTAGTTAAACACAATTAGAAGACAATAATAATTTTTTTTAAACACGTATAAGTGTTAAAATTAGTTCTTGAACATGTGTAATGGACTTTTGTGTGAAAAACAACATTTAAAAACAATGTCAATCTCATGCAATAAGCATGACATCCTTAAATCAGGTGATGTGTTAGCAACATTTCCACATCTTGTAAGAATTACATCAGATTAGTTTCTACTAAGCTCCACAAACCATACAGTTACTCCAAGCATCTCTAATAAAAGTAAACACATGAATCAAGTCAAAATATTTACTAATGAAAAGGACTTGAAAAAACACACTTAACCCAAAACAACAAAAAGAAAGAACTAACAATGATGCAAAAGTAGAAAGCCAATAACACATCAAATATCAAATTTTGATGTAATCAACACCAAATTTATATCCTAAAAAGTGCAAAAAAAGCAAAAAGATCAACATAAAATTCAATAAAAAAAAAACAAAAATATAACATCTTCTCAAGCATTTACCAACTTACAAAAATCCAAAATAAACAAAAATCAGAAAATGAACATAAAAGAGAGAAAAAGAAAGAGCCTAATTTTGCCTAAAATCAATAATGTAATGTAAATGATATGCAATCAAGATAAATCCAGCATTAGGTAATGTGTGTAGATCTTGAAAGCCATTTCAAAAAAGATTACCATGAGGCTGAAGTAACAAAGAAAAAATTACAAGAGAGAATATTAAATTACTCAAAAGTCCTTGGTCTGTTATCAAAAAGTTAGCAATTTATCCTCTACTTTTTTTGAATATACACTATGTTGGCTTTAGGTTCGATCCCATAGTGTTTATATCTATCCCTAAGGCCTAATTCATACTTTTGCCCAAAGAATTTGCTATATACTCTTTAAAAAAATTATAACCCTAAATTTTATGAGTTGATTAACCGAATATCCAAATAGTTATTGTATGATAATTTATTGTTGCTAAGAGATTTGCAATTAGAAAATGTGAAAAATTAAAAAAGAACATACTCACAAGGAAATTTTAGCATGTTAACAATTTACAGATCTTTTTCACAATTTATTGATGAAAACTTAAAACTTAACACAGGGACAAGAAAAATTATAGACAATATATTCGAGATGAATTATATATTGACAGATAGAAGTGAAGTGTGTTTAACAACATAATGAAACATACGCACACATTAAAAGCTTATTTACCATCAAAATTCACAGAAATTACCAAAATACCAAACTATCAAGCCCTAGCAGCCACAGTTTCATTACACACTCATATATTTATGCAAACTTATTTATCATCAAGATTCACAGTAATTATCAAACCTTAGCATCCACAGTATCATCACGCAACATCACACACGTTTACAAGCTTATTCGACATGCTTGGGCCAACCACACACATAACTTGGCTCTGATCTGGTTGTCGTCTACATACACAAATGTATAAATTTGACAAAAATAAAAAATAAAAATTGAAAACAACACCAAAAAAAAATGCAGTGGCACGGATATGATGCATACATATACATTTGGGACTGTTGGAGATGGGGGTTGGGATCAGATGAGGAAAAAGAAAAAATGAAAAGTACTTACTCTGTTGAAGCATAGAGAGTGAAATAAGAGAAAGAAATAGAGAACTAATAAAGCTTTGAGATGGTAAAGGAGTGGGGAAATTAGAGAGACTGTGTTTACGCTTTTTTTCTTTTTTGAAGAGAGAGTAGTGCATGAAGAAGAAGAAGAAGAAGAAGAAGAAGAAGAAAATAGAACATTGGAAAGAGAAAATGGAGTGGTGGAAGCTAACTGCTTTGGAAAATGGAGGAAGAAAAGGTGTTAAAAGACCATAATAGTCCCATAAATGCATGTTGAACATTCTAGAACAAGGGTTAAAACGTAATTCCGTTTAATAAATTGCCACATGTCATCATAAATAGATGCATGCATTGACGAGCCTAGATATTTGTCAGAATCCACTAAATTTACTTTTTGTTAGATTCGTGGATATATGTTGGCCATTGGATTGGGAAAGTATGATGTCAGATTCCACTTATACAGTAAGGTCATTATAGTCATAATAAAAAATGTATGATAGTAGCAACACATTGTACAAACACTTTAAAGTATAGATGAGCGACAAATACGTCCGATACTTTTAACCCAGCATATTCTTTTATTATATAGTAACGATATGCGTTGGGGGGTAATCTAATAATTTGACAAGTTTGTCTTTGTTTGGGGTAATCCAATGAGTTATAAGTCATCAAAAAAAGGTATCGTCCACGTCCAAAAAAATACCTATATTAACATAAATAAGGTAATGATCGGATTTCAGGTTATTCAAATCGATTATTTTTATAAAATCAAAATCTATCGAATTATTCATCAATTATCTTTTATAAACACTTAACTTTATTGGATACACCCATCGATTTTGTTATTGGATTATAATTAGATTAGAATATTGATTGGTTTCGTATTTAATCCTATACACTGTGATCGTAACTCGATCGATGTATAAAATTAGTACAAAATTAATCAAGTTTAAACTCGCAAGTGCACAGATCTGTGTAGTGTAGTGTGCTTGAGTGTGAGTTCGAATCCGCAGGGAGGCAATTGTAAATTTTATGGAAAAGTGTATATAAAGTGCTTAGGGGATTGTAGTAAATTAAGGCTCTGTTTGGTTTAACTGTAAAATTTTAGCTTTTGAGTTATAGAGCTTTTGCAATAGAGCTTTGGTTAGAAGTATTTTTGAACAAAAGTTAGTTGACTGTTTGGCCTATATTTGGCAATATTGAGCTTTAAAAAAAATTGAGGGAAATATTATACTTTAAAAAATATGAAAGGGTATAATTAAGAAAGAAAAATAAAACAGCTTCTCTCATTATATAAAAACAGTTTCGTAAAAGCCTATTTTAAAAAGTTCCAATTTGGAGCTTCTTGTTTTTCAACTTCAACTTTTACCTAAAAGCACTTTTAGAAACAGGCCAAACAGGTGAGATCAGCTTCTAAACTCATAGGAAACTCATAGGAAGCACTTTTGAGTGTTAAAAAGCTAGACCAAACAGACTCTAAATGATATATCGGTGTTTTGAACTAAAAGTTTTTTTTGAAAAATACAATAAAACGAAAATTAAATGTGAAAGCTAAAATAAAGATTTGACAATAGTTGGGAAGGTTTAGGGGTCGAATTTCTATGCAAAGCTTAAATTCTAAGTTTGAATTTAGGATTTTCCTATTTTAATGTAGAATTAGGCTACAAGCCTAATTATTTAATTAATCACCTATTTCTAATTAATTAACGAGTCAAACTTAGTTTAAAGGTGCAATGCTATCTCCAAGTCCTTTATCTAGCCGGAGTATAAATTTGTCCTAAAATCCAAGCTAACGGGTTAATTAATTAAGTGTAGAAAAATTATGGTACAATCTATAGTTTTCGCGATGAAGTCCAAAACATAACTATGATTATCACATGTATCACTATTAAGCACTAGCTACAAGCATAATGAAATAATAGGAATTAAATAATAAGGAACATAAATCATATATATGAAAATGACATCAACATAATCCATCCAAATTCAAGATCGTAAAATTTAAGATTATTACATAGAAATCCTACCCTAAAAATAAATTACTCATTCATATTCAAAAGAATTAAACTTAAATTATGAAAAGAAATTGAAACAAACTTTCCCATAAAATAAATTTAAACTGTTAAAAGCAATGTTGACAACTTGAAATTTAATATGTTGAAAGCGATGTTGACAGCTTGATCTGGATCCCAAACTCCCGTTGAATCTTCAACTAGAAACATATATGATGAACAATTGAAAAGAAAATAAAAGTAAATTGCTTCTGCCTATTCTTTTTTTTTAGCTGTGAAGCTCCCTTTTTTTTCTTTTCGTTTTCATGCTTATATAGAGCAAATAAACACAATCTTCCGGATCTATGACTGCACCAGTTGTCTTTTTATTCCATCTTTTGTCATGCATGACTTTAGCGCAACAATTTCTCTCAATTTCTCTATTTTGTTGTTGCTTTTGTGCTGTCTTCTCTTTTCTCTTTCATCATGCATGTATTCTTCAAATGAAAAGTGGTAGGTAGCCCTTACAGAGCTGCCTTGTAGCACCCCCAAAATTTTTGGCTTTGACTTTGTCTATTTTATGATAATACCTCTTTGATTGACATTATTATAAGATGTTAATAAATTATTAGTGGCTGATTTATGATCAATTTTGATATATTAGGTAATATAAATAAATGGTGACTACTTTATAGGAATCAATTAGAGTGGATTAATTATGAGTTAATAGTGGAGTCTAGTTTTGATTTTGTACGATTTAAAGCCTAAAAACTAGGGACACTAATTGAGTGGGTTAATGGTTATCTAGTTATAAAAGAAAACATAACGTAGTCTCTGATATAGAATTCCAAAGAAGAAAAAATTGTGGAGTACAAAAAGAAAAAAAAATGCAAGGAACGAAGAGAGTAAAATAATGAAAATAAGAAACCGGTGGAAGAATATGATCACTTGGCAGACCACATGCAAGATATTTAGTTCTCATATTGGAGGATGACTATTTCTAATTCTTCTCTTTTGGTGACCAAGGTAATTCTTGAATTAAAATATGCTTTTGGATTTTACACTAGAATGATTGTATATGTTAAAAGTATATTTAAATTTTGGAGATATTAACCATGAGATATAAGCATTGATTTTTATGTTTACGGATTGTAATTTTAGGGCATGAAATTCGAAGAATTTATTTTAGTTTTCAGAATTTGGCTTTGTAAATTTTGTAATCGAGGTAAGTAGAATTTACCGTTTCTTTTGTCTACCCCGTTTGTTGATTTGCAATATTCTCTTGCTTCATTGTTATTCCACTCTTTGTTTACAAGTCTTTTTAAGTCATTGTATTGTTTCTTTTGATAAGCTAAGTACGAGTCATTGATCAGGCCTTACGAACTTTATATACAAGTTGTGTATCGAATCCTAGACGGTTGGAAGTTAACGAGCCGCCATCTGTTTTGATTGTGAATTATGTATTGTGTATTGTGTGCGCTGCTAAGCAGCCACAACTTGTTATACTCTTCTGTTAGTGCTTGATTTAATCGATCCATTTGTCCTATTGTTTATTGTTCTTTGTGTTAAAATGGTGAATGAAGAAGAAAATGTAATGGAGAAAGTTTGTGTCTTATTGCTATGTATATTATGTTCAGTAATACAAGAGCTTTATACAAGTAACAAACTCTATTCTAAGGAAATAAAAAACTGATTTCCAACTATTCACATAATTAATGCCTACAATCATTCTAGAACAAAATCTGCAGATTGATTCCTATAATTACTCCAAAGCTTAACAATGCCAGATTGCGAATTGATTGTTTTCCTTCGATACTCCCGCTCAAGTTGGAGTATGAATGTCAAGAACTCCTAACTTGCCAAGGTGTGATTGAAAAATAATTTTCCCCAATGGCTTTGTGAATATATCGGCAACTTCTTTTCCTGTTTGTACGTAGGTCATCTTAATATCTCCATTTTGAATTTGCTCTCGAACTATGTAACAATCCAACTCAATGTGTTTAGTCCGTTCGTGGTATACCGGATTTGCCACAATGTTTATGGTTGTTTGATTATCACAAAACAACTTTGCAGGCTCATGATGATTAACATTTAAATCTTTTAACAAGTACCTTAACCAAGTAAGTTCATAGGTGATTGTTGCCACATACCTGTATTCGGCTTCTGCTGAAGACCTAGATATTGTTGTTTGCTTCTTGCTTTTCCAAGGAACGAGTGCTTCGCCGAGGAATATACAAAACCCCGTGATTGATCATCGTGTAGTTGGGCATCCAGCCCAATCTACATCACAATATCCGACTAGTTTTAACTGACCATGTGATGGAAAAAACAGTCCTTGACCAGGTGCCTCTTTTAGATAGTGAAGAAGACGAGGTACGATATCAAGGTATGGCCTTCTTGGCTATTGCATAAACTGACTGAGAGTAGAGACGAAATATGTGATCTCCAGTCTCGTAATGGTAAGGTAAATCAACTTTCCAACTAATCTGCGATAATAAGTTGGATCCTTAAGAAGCTCACCATCAATTGGAGTCAATTTTAAATTTTGTTCCATTGGGAATTTAGTAGGCTTTGCACCAAGTAAACCAGCTTCTTCCAATATATCCAAAGTATATTTTCGTTGGCAAATAGAAATTCTAGCCTTGGAACGAACAACTTCTACCCCAAGAAGATATTTCAAAAATCCAAGATCTTTAATTTGAAAACAACTACTTAGAAACTTCTTGAGATCATTGATTGCCTCTTCATTATTTCTTGTGATAATCATATCATCAACGTAGAGCAATATAGCAGTGAAAGAGTTATCACGAACCTTGGTGAATAAAGAATAGTTAGCCTTAGATTGTATAAAACCAATGTTTCGAATTGCAAAGGAGAACTTGTCAAACCAACTTCGCGATGCTTGTTTGAGACCGTATAAAGATTTATTGAGTCAATATACAACACTCTCCCCCTGTCGATGAAAACCTGGTAGATGATGCATATAAATTTCCTCAGTGAGCTCCCCAAGAAGAAAAGCATTTTGGACATCCATTTGATGAAGATGCCAATCACGAATAGCAGCAACTGTTAAGAGGCAACAGACAGTGATAAGTTTGGCAACAGGGGAAAAGGTTTCTTTGTAATCAATGCCCTCACGTTGCGTAAATCCTTTTGCAACAAGTCGAGCTTTATAATGCTCAACGATACCATCAGCATGATATTTGATTTTGAATATCCATTTGCAACCAATAGGACGTTGATCAGGAGGGAGGGGAACCATGGTCCATGTATTATTGTCTTCAAGGGCGCGAAGTTCTGCTTGCATCGCTTCAACCCACTTTGGATCATGACTGGCTTGCTCATAAGAATCTAGTTCGACCAAACAATAAATATTGTGTACAAACGTCTGATGAGCAAGAGAGAAATTGAAGTAAGAAATATACCGAGTGATGGGATACCGAGTACTGGTCGTGGATAAAGAGATGGCAGTTGGGTCAAGCAACAAGGCATGGTTTACATGGTAATCTTGAAGATGCGATGGGGGCTTCATGGGTCGACTAGAACGATGGAGACAAGGCTGATTTTGCGGTAAAATTGGTGGAAGTTCTATCAGAACGGGAATAGGAATATCCGTAGGAGATGTGATTTCAATGGGAGAAGATGATGAAGTGGCAAGAGGTTCAATCATGGTTGTGTTCTCCGTAGACATTAAAACATACGAATTAAGAGAAGGATTAACTGGTGATAATGGGCTCGATGGGTAGATGAGGATCTACAAATTAACTGGAAAAGATGGGGTAATGCAATCAAGAGGAAGTGGCAAAACAGGATAATCATTTTGATCTTCGACTGGTGAGACAGAAAAAGGGAATGTGTGTTCGTAAAAAATAACATCCCAAGAAAAAAAGGATTTCAACAATGATTGTGTCTTAGATTTAAAGGTCATAAGATGAATCCATGTAAATCGAGAAAAATCGTCTACAATAGTCAAAAAAATATCGTGCTCCAGAATGTGAATTAACTCTATGGGGTCCCCAAAGTAAATCAAAAGGTGCAATGGATGAAATTGAACTACGAGAAAATGGTAAGCGTGTTTGCTTGGCTAGTGGACAAATGTCACAAGCATGTTCAGAAAAAATTATTTCTAGAATGGTCTTGGATAATGCTTGAAGAGGTGCGAAAGATGGATGCCCTAGTCGTTGATGCCAAAGGTTGGAGGTATGATTGACACTCTGTGCTAGATGTAGATTTTGGCTTGTCTTAAGATAGTACAACCTGTTATGTTGCTTGCCCAGGCCAATCGTCTTCTTCGTAACCACGTCCTGCACCACACAAAAATCAGGATAAAATATCACATTACATCTCAATGAAAACTATGTTGACTAGAGTTGCAAGTGGGTGTGATTATATCTGTAGTATTTGCAAAACATTGATCATTAGCATTCTTTTTTCAAAGTAAAACCATGAGTTGGTTGTACTCTTTAGCTGTGAATGTGGCCCCTTCTTTTGTTGGCCCTTTGAATTGTTCTACTATGTTGGTTTGAGTGTTGTGTGCAACAGGCCTTTTTCCTTTTGGCTTCACATTCTTTCCATGCAATTTGTGGCCAACTGGAAATCCATGCAAGTAATAACAACGGTCAATAAGGAGACCATCTCGATCACAATGGCTGCACTTGAGTTGTTTCCTTGGAATGTCATTTTCCTGTCCTGCGGAAGAACGACTTGTTTGTGCAACTTGTCCTAACTGTTGTGAGTGATTGAACTGCATTGCACGATGGCCAATATTTGTCTCGCGACGAGAGGCGACATCAATTTGTTTTTCTCGTTGGAGTACCAAGGCGTGGACCTTGCACGTATCCGGAAGCGGACTCATCATTAGAATTGATCCTTGAATAATGGCACAAGATTCATTCAATCCCATAAGAAATTGCATGACTCGTTCCTTCTCTTCACGATCTGCAAGATTCTTCAATCCTCCACAGTTACAAGTTGAAGGTTCATGATATGAGGCAAATTCGTCCCAAAGTGCCTTCATCTTGGTGTATAAACAGAGATAAATTGTTGTCCCTAACAATGCTCGACAATTTCTTGTCGAATTTGATAAATTCTAGAATAATTACCTTGCGAAAATATCTCCTTGAGATCATTCCAAACTTCTGAAGCTGTTTCAGCATAGATAAATACTACTAGCTATGTCTGGATGGATTGAATTCAAAATCCATGATAACACCATGTCATTGCTTTGCTGCCATATTGGGAATTTCGAGTCCGTAGATTTTGGTGCTTTAATGGTTCCATTGATGAAACCAATTTTGTTCTTTGCGCTAAGACTGATCTGCATAGCACGACTCCACTGCCCGTAATTGTACCCTTCAAGTAGTTTGGTAACCAAAATAATTCCGGGATGATCAAAGTGATGTAAAACAAGTGGATCTGAAACATCAAGTGATGCTTCTGTGGCTTTTGTATCACCCATCGTATTGTGTTTAAAGCGGAAGGTGTTTAGATTTCAAGAGTCACCAGAATCGGTGCTCTGATGCCATGTTAAAATGATGAATGAAGAAGAAAATAAAATGGATAAAGTTTGTGTCTTATTGCTATGTATATTATGTTCAGTAATACAAGAGTTTTATACAAGTAACAAACTCTATTCTAAGGAAATAAAAAACTGATTTCCAGCTATTCACATAATTAATGCCTACAATCATTCTAGAACAAAATTTGCAGATTGATTCCTATAATTACTCCAAATCTTAACTATGCTAGATTGCGAATTGATTGTTTTCCTTCGATACTTTGAGCCTTAGCTTTTCTTGGGGTACATTCTACTTACTGAGCATTGTTTCGCTCAACTCTTTTCTCTTTTCTTATTTTGCATATGACAAGTACAGTTCGAGGTTTAGTAGCCTAAAAGTTTGTGAAAAGTTGAAAGAGATTAGAATAGTTAATAATATTTGTTGCATTTTAGAATTTATTTATTTTGGAGTTCCTAGTATGTAATTAGAGCGTAATATTTCTGGCTATTTATTTTGAGGATTTAATATATTATTTGAGATTTAATGTCTTGCGGGCTTAGAAAAATTTATCTTTCTAAATTCACGGCGGTCTCGTCTCTAAATTTTTTCTTTTAAATTTGACGACGTGACATGCGTACAATTCTTGACCTCTCTTCATTTTTTGTAAAACAAAGTTCTACTTGGACTTTGTTGATCACATGGCCAAAGTTGGCCATGTGAAATGTACGGTCAAGGCATTCAAAATCCTTGGTCAACTTTTTATATTTTAATGGGGTTTCATAACCAAAATTTAAATCACTCTTTTCCATTTAATTTTCTTCAAATTTGACTCCAAATGTTCTTTTATTATCCAATTCCTATATGCATAAAAATACAATTTAAGTGATCAATATTTTTCAGTAAATGTGCATAATTAACTCTAAAAAGCAAAGAAATAGGACTAAAAAAATGAATACATCACACTATTGTCTTAGATCTGACATGATCGTGTAATCTAGCTTTGTCTTGATTGATTTTGATTTTTCTGTTAATATGAAATCCTCTGTAATTTTAGACTTTTTTCAATTTCAGAATTTTCTTAAATTTTCTAGCTTAATTTTTTACACTTCCCCTCAAATTAAAAAAATCTTGTCTACCATGGATTTCTTGTTATATCTTGAACTTTTTTCTCTTTTCTTGTAAAATCTAAATCCATAATAGTATTATTATAAAAATCAATGGTCGGCCAGCATCATTTTTCCTTCTTGTAAAATATTGAGAACACCTAAAGTTGGGATAGGCCATACCACTTTCTTTTACATTTGCCTTTCCTTTTCTTTTTTTAATTTTCTCACCTAAAATGTTTATTTTTCTTTTCTTACTTGGTCGAAGGACTACCCGGATCAGCCAAAACCATGGGCTTGCCTTTATTTTGCTTTCTTGATCTCTTTTGCGAACTTTTTGAAATGGGGAGAAGTGTGAAATTTTATTAATAGAAATGTGGAGTACGTATTTAAAGTGGGATGATACATATGAATTGGAGCTTTTTGGCTCTTTTGATTTTCTCTCGAGTTCTATGGCTGAAAGTTGTGGAGTTTCTGTCCTAGAATTTTATAGATTGATAAATATTTGAACTCCATGTAAAATTGATCCAGAATTAACTTGCTTGAGTTCTTGGCACAAGCTGGCTCACAATTTTCTCCATATCTTTTCACACCAATTTGATTGTACATTACTTGTAAATTGCTACCAATTTTCTCCATATCTCTTGACACCAATTTGATTATAACTGATTAATCCAAAATCAATTATGTGTCTCATAGGGAGAAGAAAAAAGGAAAGAAAAAAGATCAGAAACAAAGCAGGCAGGCAAGTACAGATCACAGTAGAAAAAGGAATTACAAAAAAGGCTCTTTCACATATTTATAGTTATCTAAGAAAACTCAAAAATTACGGGAAATTTCATATCGAGAAAATTTATCTAGAAAAAAGGTTGAGATTATTCAACTTTAAAAGATCTGAGAAAATTAAAGTCAAGTAGACAAGTTTAAATTAACATATACGCATGATCAGTCACTTTAGGGTTATTAAGTTAATACAGTGTTTCTAGAAAATGATAACATATGGAGTATTGATATTCCTGATAATGCTTCATGGTCGTGGTGAGAAATTCTCAAATGTAGATCTATCGCAACTCAATTTATCAGACATGTCATTGGTGATGGATCAAAGGCTTTTCTCCTTTGGGACTGTTGATTACCAAATGTACAGTTTATGAGTACATGAGGCTGAACAATTTAAGCATTCCAGAGCACCTCAAAACACTTAAGGTTGCAAGTTGCATCAACGACAATCAGTGGCGCTGGCCAAGAGATTTGGAGTTCATTAATGAACTTAATCCAAGTATGCCAAATCAAGGTCGACGAGATATTATTATGTGGAACAGTGATTCTTCAGGAAACTTTTCTAATCACAAAACTTGGAATGCCATTAGAAGCCCAGGCGTGAAGATGAAATGGGTTGACCTTGTGTGGAATAAAATTGCAACTCCTAAACAAAGTTTTTATGTTTGGCTTAATAGATTACCAACTTTGTCTAGGTTGTTGGAGTGTGGAGTTGTTAATGAAGCTAAATGTGTTTTTTGCCACATGGGTCAGAATTGCAGGGACCATTTATTTTTTCAATCCCCATTTACCAGGAGGATTTGGTAGCATTGTGCAAGGAAACTGAGATGTGGTCATATTTGCTTCGAGTGTGAGTCTATCGTGGATAAACTGGCTGGAATGTGCAGAAAAAAAAGGTTTGAAATCGGATCTTATCAATGTCACTCTTTGTGCTTATGTTTATAATGTGTGGATTGAACGCAACAATAGAATCTACAATTTGACCGCGAATACTGAGGAACAAATTATTCAAAAAATATTTTTGGATGTTAGAGAGAAAATTTGTACTCAACGTAAATATAGTAATAGTCTTTAAAAATAGTATCCTGTGTACAGAATGGTGTATCAGTATGAGCTGATTACACCCCTTTTTGTAATTGTTTCTAAAGTGAAATGAAATGTATTATTTGCATAACCAAAAAAACAAAAAAGATGGCGGTGATGTTGTCGGTCCCTCCAATACTTATAACCCTTAATAAATACAACAAATCTCTATTTAATAGTTGAAATTTTAAAATCAACTAGTTGTAAAGCTTAGATATTAAAAAGATTTTAAATTCAAAACCTATCTAATGTGAGAAAATCTATTAACCACAATAAATAAATTTAACAAAATCCCTTTTTAATAAATTAATCTTTTAAATGAGATAATGTAATAATTCTACCTGAATGGACGTACCCTATAATTAATATCTATACCTCCTAGGCTATCCTTATTTGTCTTCTACTCTAGGATTTATGATAATCTATATGTATTAGGCTACAGTGATTGATTAGTTCTTTGTGTTTCGAGTGTCTTCTTTGGGGTCCATTATGACTCAGCTTTGAGTTGGAGATCACATTCTATTTTTCTTTTTCTAACCATTTAGGCAACACACGAAACATAAATCAAATTAATCTTATTCATAATAGCGGATGGGACTCCTCGGATTTCTTCCACGCCCTAACATAGTGTTTGGATTGCACAAAGGAATGGAAAGGAAAGTAAAGTAGAGGAAGAAAAATAAAGGAAAGTAAAGTAGAGGAAGAAAAATAAAGGAAAGTAAAGTAAATGAATTACCTTGTTTGTATTGTAAAAAAATAATAATGGAAAGGAAAGGAAAAGTTTTTATAATTCTTTGTTTGGATTAGAGAATGAAAGGAAAGAAAATGACAATTTTAAATAGTAAATTATTTAAATGTCATTTTTCATACTCAAAGTAGGTTAAAAGAGTAGTAAAGATAATTATGAAAATAAAATAAAAAAATTAGGGCAATATAGTCTTTTTTGATTGAAACCATTCATTTCCCTCCCAAACACCTCAAATTGAAATGATTGAAAAATCCATCAAATTAAAGGAAATGGAGGGAATATTGTACCCTTCCATTTCCTTTATTGCTTTCAAATTTGCAATCCAAACAAGGGGATGGGTTCCTTATTCCCTCCTCTTCTTTTACTTTCCATTAAAAAAGTGAATCCAAACAAGTTGTAACAGTACAGCAGCAGCAATACTCTCATACAATCGGATATTATAGTTTAACAGTCACCTCCATACTTTATATGTAATTTGCAAGCGACTTTCTCATGTACCTTGCAATTACTTTCGTGGTCCCATTGGCAGATTTAGACTAGCGAGGTTACAGTCTTTATTAATTAAAAGAAATAAAAAAAAACAAATTATATTTTTAAAAAAAATAGGATTTTTGTTTTTTTATCCATAAATATGTATTTTAGTTAAAAAAATAAACTAATTTTCATTGAAAAAAATATATATACACATATATATTTATATATTTAAAAAGTAATGTGTTTTAACATTTATTAAGGAGAATTTTTAAATCTAAAATTTGATCTCAATCGTTTTGTGGATTTCAAGGAGAGACCAACTGAAGTGGACCCAGTCAAGTTATGACTTTCCTTGCAAAAGGTTTTTTTTTTTTTTTTTTTTCATTTTCCTAACACAAGTTGCAGTGTGATTTTGGTGTTATTAGGCTAACTCTAACGGTTTCTTTATTTTGTTTTTTTACATGTAAAAATTTTGAATAATTTCTCTACATTTACAGATTCTCTATTTTAGTTTTACTCCAACAGTTTCTCTACCTTTACTCAATCTCTATTTTTAGAGAATCTCTATTTCAATTTCACTCCAACAGTTTCTCTATTTCAGTTTCACTCCAACAACTTCTCTACATTTACTCAATTTTTATTTTTAGAGAATTTGTAGATAATCTCTACATGTAGAGATGCTGAATCTAATTGTAGAGATCCTCTACAAGTTCTCTACATTGTAAAGAATTTGTAGAGATGCTGCTGGAGACAAAAGTCTCTAAAAACATCTCTACATGTAGAGATTTTGACATTTTACATATGCTGCTGGAGTTGGCCTTAGGCTGTGAATTTTTTTCCACTCAATTTTGGGGAATGGCAATTGGCAGACCTATTGCATAACTCCAAATCTTTGGTTCACAAACGTTGGTTACTTACCCCTTAGACTCAGACAGGCGGTATAAGGATTCCAAAGCTAGGGTATGTATTTATATAGTCAGAGAAATTTAGTATTATAATTATTTTTAGATAAACAAAAAAGAGTTATTATTTTCAATTGAATATACATATTTATATCAATGTGATTTTGTCACTAACTCACTCAGGGTCGATCCACATTGTGAGTCGTGGGATGCAACCCTATTCACTTTACAAATTAATTTGTAATACTTTGATAATTTTGATATGGAACATTATCTAATACTCATAGTTTCACTAATTTTATTTGTAAAGAACTTCACTGTTATATATGTCACTACAATTGTGTAGGTTAACCCAACTGCAGGTTAATGATTTTCTGTTTTTCTTTTTCCAAATCAAAATCCTTATGATATTTCAAATTTTTTATACATCAAACCTACTAGCGTAAAGAGAGATTTAACAAGATTCTCTAATGTAAGAGTAAGAGTAAGAGTAATGTAATTGTTGCTTCAAAGGTTTGATTAGTGACATGAGCATGCCTATTTACCTCTAACAATCGGGAAAATTTTCAATCAGTGCGAATTAATGTTAATCTCTCGTATATTAGTGAGTTTAATATCTCGTATATTAGTGAGGTACGTGTAAATTCTTCCAACTATGTGAGATTATTATTGATATTTAAGTTTTTCCATAAGGGGGTTTCAAGCGCTTAGCTTGATTAGTCCTTTCTAGACACAAATATAATGGGAAAAGACTGACGGGTAAATTTCACACTTAGTCCTTATTATTTATTTTTTTTTTAAGTTGGTCCTTAATGTTTTAAAATAATCATATTAGTCCCTAAAATTTACAAGATGATTCAAAATAATCCTTATTATTTAAAACTAGTCAATTCAGTTCCTATTATTTTCAATAAAATTTAATTTAGTCCCTACATAGGGGTTATATGTAAGGATTGAATTGAATTATTTTAAGAAACAAGAAGGACTAAATTGAATTTTTTGAAAAATAATAAGGATCAAATTGACTAACTTTAAATAATAAAGACCATTTTAAATAACTTTTGTAAATACTAAGAACCACTATGAGTTTTTTTAAATATTAGAGATTATATAAGAAAAATATACAAACAATAAGAACTAAGTGTAAAATTTACCCAAAGAGGGACTAAATACAATGCACACTTGGTCAAAGTTTATAGGACATGTATGAAAATAATTGGTTATATACAAAACTCTAGACCTACACACTATTAAGAGTAAAAGAACATCTCTTCATAGCCTTGTAAGGGTATCTCCAATGGGACTCTAAAAATCCAATAATTGTTCTTTTTAGAGACTTTGACAATAAAAGTTTAATACCAATGGCAAAAATTCAGACCCAAAAAATGATTTTTCATCTAAATTTAGAGACTTTGGCTAAATATAGAGCCCCATCTAAATTTTTTTCAACAAAACTTGAGACCCAAAATAGCGACTCAACAAGAAGACAAATGGGCCTCCATTTTGGGTTGGACCCGAGGTGTCAGATTGTCAGATCTGACACTGTGTCGGATCTGACGATCTGAGAACATTTCAAAAAAAAAAAATTATGTTGCAATGGATTTGATGATCGTTGCAACCAAAAACAAAAAATGAACTGTTGCAACGGATCTGAAAATCTCTATACATATACAACACAAACATTGCAAAACTAAAATTCTCAAAGTGTTTTAAACAACATCAAGCAAAAAATTCTCAAAGTGTGAAAAATACAAAAATTACTTCGCAATCTAAAAAGAAAAAAAAAAGGTAAGTTAGACACAGATCTAACTTCTGCAATTGGCGGTAAAGGGGTAAGGAAGGGGTAGCGCGGTGAGGTGGTGACGCTGTGGGGGGGTAAGGTGGTGACACGGTAGGAGGGGTGATGTCGCAAGTGCTGGGGGGAGAGGTGGTGACGCGGTGGTAGGGGGGAAGGTAGTGATGCGGTAGTGGAGGTGGTGATACGGTGGGGTGGAGGGGGGGTAGGTGGTGACGCAGTGGTGAGGGGGGTGGGGAAGTGGTGACGCGGTGGGGGGTAGGTGGTGACGTTGTGTGTGGGGGGTGGTAACGCGGTGTTGGGGGGGATGGGGAGGGGTGACGAGGTCACAGAAAGGAAAATGATAGCTTTGTGGGGAGAGGGGGGAGGGGGGAGGTGATATATATATTTTTTTCATTAATTATTTTTGTTATATTTAACTATTTTTTTATTCATCATATATTGAAATTTTTTTATATTCTATGTCACTTTTTTTTATTCATTAATTATTTTTGTTATATTCACAACATTTTTTTTATTTACCATATATTGTACCTTTTTATATTCTATGTCACTTTTTTTTTATTCATTAATTATTTTTGTTATATTCATAACATTTTTTTATTCATCATATATTGTACTTTTTTATATTCTATGTCACTTTTTTTCTATTCATTAATTATTTTTGTTATATTCATAATATGTCACCTAAATTTTTTTTAAATTTATTTTCTTTTGTTATATTCATAATATGTCACATTCAATATATATTCTTTAAATTTATATTTATTCATAATGTATTGTAGTTTTCATCTATTCATAATATATTAACAAAAAACTAATTAATTTACTTCCATAATATTTAATTTTATATATATATAGATAATACTTAATTTAATACTAATCTATACAAAAATTTTTAGTTTATTTAACTTTCTTTTTTTTTTGCCTTTTCAGCTATAGAGAATGCAGACGGGGGTTTGAGGGGTCGCAATTTCACAAATGAAGAAAATATTGCTTTATGCCGCGCTTATATAGCAATCAGTGAATATCCCCTTGTCAGGATAAACCAAACATCGGCAACAATGTGGAATCGAATTCTTCAAAAATTCCATGAAATCTACCCCTCTATTACTCCAATGGAAGCACGCACATTGAAAAGTCTAAAATGTCGATGGGCGCCAATCAACCAAAAGTGCACCAAATTTGCCGAGTGTATTGCTCAAGTTAATTTAAGACCAAGGAGTGGATCAAACGCCGTTGATAACGTGCGTTTTTTGGGGATAATATTATTTTTCTTACATTCATCTGTCACGATTACTTATAATATTATTTTTGTTTTACAGATTGCTGATGCAAGACGACTATACTATTCTGTGAAAAACCAAAATTTTAACCTCGATCATTGTTGGGCGATATTACAACACGGTCAAAAATGGAGGAAAATTATCGATATCCATTTATATGAAAGGACATCGATGGATGACACAGGTGCAAGTATGCCGCAACCTGAGTCTCCGGTTGATCTTGAGAACAACACTTCATTTTCTGTACAAAATGACACTGTGGATGAGTCGGTGCCCGAGACCCCAAGCGAGCCCTCATCTACGAGGCCTATTGGAAACCAAAAAGCTAAAAGACTCAAAAAAGGCAAGGACATTGCAAGTGAAATCCTCCAACAAGGGAAAAATATGGAGAAAATGATGATGGAGTACAAAGAACATTTTGAAGAACAAAAAGATTTCAATATTATGTCGATGAAGACTTCTACCATCGATACTCCAGAAAGAAGGGCGTGGATGATCGAACGACAAAAAGCAATTATGGCAAAAAGGGCCCCCGTTCGATAAACTTTGACGATGATGTCTATCGTCCCAATATGCCTTAATTATTTGTATTTGTATTTGTATTAGATAATTATTTTTGAATTCAATGTCATGTTTAACATTAACCATTTTCCCAATACGAAGTTATGTTTGACATTAATTTTGGAGGGTAATTATTTTTAAAAAGATCTACATACAAAAGATAGTTAATTAAACGTCTTCCTAATACATATTGCAATTACATATTGATATTTCTTGCATGATAGTCATTCCAAATGTGTTCAATGAGATCATTTCGGAGAAGATAGTAAGCAGCTTCATCTCTGATTTGAGCTCTATTGATTAGATATTCATTAATAGTTATGGGGTCTCGATTTGTTTCGACAGGGGCTTCTTCTACATGGTAACGTGCAGGATCATCGTCGAAGTCATCACCTTCTACTTCCCGGTTATCTTCCACTATCATATTATGAAGAATTATAAAAGTATTCATAATCTCCCCAATATCAGTCTCATGCCAAAAACGACATGGCCCTTTAATGATTTCAAATCGACTTTGAAGGACACCAAAGGCTCTTTCGACGTCTTTCCGGTATGCCTATTGCTTCTTATTAAATAACATTTTATCCATATCTTGTGTATTAGGATATGCCTGAACAATTGTGGACCAACGCGGATATATTCCATCAGCAAGATAATATCCTTGTTTGTATTGTTTACCGTTGAGGGTATATTGTATGTGTGGAGATCTACCTTCAAGAATATCAGAAAAAACCGGTGAACTATATAATACATTAAGATCGTTACGCGCACCTGGTGCTCCAAAGAATGAACGCCATATCCATGTGTCATATGACGCAACTGCTTCAAGTATTATGGTTGGATAACCATGGTGTCCAGCATATGTTTCAGCCCACGCAGTTGGACAATTTTTCCATTCCCAATGCATACAGTCCAAACTACCTAGTATTCCCGGAAAACCACGTTGGTCAACTTTCCTAAGAAGCCTAAACAGGTCTACATTGTTAGGAAGACGTAGATACTCGTTGCCGTATACTGCGTTGACGGCGTGACAAAATTTCTTCATCGCCTCCGCAGATGTACTCTCTGCAATTTTCAAATAATCATCGTTGGCATCTGCAGGCTTTCTGTACGCAAGCATACGGAGCGCGGCCGTCATCTTGACGTGAAGAGTGAACCCTTGCTTTCCAGCTGCATCTGGTTTTTGCTTGAAGTAATTGTCATAATGCATGATATCTCCCATAATTTTGAGAAATAATTCGCGCCTCATGCGAAAACGTTTTGTGAATTCAGAAGCAGGATACAAAGGACGATCAACAAAATAATCATTCATAAGCCTGACATGAGCACCTACCTGATCTATTCTCTTGGATTGTCGACGTGAAGATGTACTTCCGTGTTCGCCTATACTATCCTAATATGCAACATGCATCGTAGATTGATGTTGTCCGTACATCGTCATCATCATCGCGTGTCCATGGATGTTGTTATCATGATGGCCAATGGAATCGTGAACATCGGATGGAAGGGAATTGGCTCCTTGTTGGGACATTGTAGACAGAGCAATATAGATTTGAGAATGAGTTGTATAGATTGTAGTATTTGATTGTGGTACAAAGAAAGGTTTGAGGTTGTGATATATATAGAGTTATGAGCGGATAAGAGATAACAAACAAACGGATGAGATTCACGAAGGAAAATCCAATCTAATGACCCTTGTTTAGATAAGAAATTTTAGATGATGATAAAGAACGGACGGATGAGATTGTCAAAAGAAAATCCAATCCAATGGCCCTTATTTGGATAAGAGATTTTAGATGATGAGCACGAACAGACGGATGAGATTGACGATTTTGATATAATATTTTAGTTGATGATAACAAACGTACGGATGAGATTGAAAATAATATATTCCAATGTAATCGAATGTAATTAAATGTCATCCATTTCAAAAAATTATACTGTTGTCGGAATTAATTAATTTTTTGGTTGAAATATTTGTAAAAAAAATATATATATTTTTAAAATCATAATTTTAAAAAAAAAATTAATCGGTGCAAAAAATAACGAGTAATCAAATTAATATGCAAAATTAAATTAAACATAATATAGAGACTCAACTTAGTTAAGACCCTTATTGGAGTTAACTTTTTTTTAGAGACTCAAAAAAACAAATGAGGCTTAAGTAGGAGCTCTAAATTACTCAGGATCTCTATATTTAATATAGAGACCCTGAGTAATTTAGAGGCTCTACTGAAGATACCCTAATCATGGTATATGTTAATTACTGATTTAGACAACTTCTTTTGCATATGATTTATTCTTTTCTGCATCTATGAATATTTTTTTTTGGTCATTGTGCATCCATGAATATGAGATATACCAAATTGTATATCTATGTAATATAGCTCAAGTTAAACGATAACCACTAACATAAATGGGAATGAATCTACTCATTTACGATATTCTAGACAAGAATCACGGAAGAAAAAATGCTTGAAAATGATTAAATCGGACAATCCAGCTCTATATAGTTGGACCCACACGCCCATTAAGCGTGATGTCTGGCTTGGTCATTTTTTAGCCTTTTCCTATAGCATAACGAGATATAAGAGGATCGTTAGGGTAAGCTTAATAGAGGTTCTAAATTTAAAGATTTTATAAATTTAAATGTTCCAAACCTGTTTTTAAAGTTTTCAACCCTAAAAAATAATACTATTCATAATAAAAGTACATAAAATCTATCACTTTTAGTTTAAAAGATATCAAAATAGAATCCCAATTTAAATTTCAGGCTCTAAATTTGTTGAACAAAATAAAACCTAAACTCTATTTTGATATTTTTTAAATCAAAAGTGATCAACTCTACATACTTTTGTAATAAATAATATTAATTTTTAAACTTGGAGGCTTTAAAAACAGGTTACGAACACCTAAATTTAAAAAATCTCTAAATTTAAAACCTCCCATTAAAGATGGCCTTGCACATCAAGAACACCTCATAGAAGTGCCTTTTTAAACACTGCCATTGGCATATCAAGGAATATATATTGTAGATTCCATAAGAACTGCCCCCATCAAGTTTGAACAGAAAACTCAGTGGACACTGAAGCTTTTGAAGTCACATACACGGGACGGTCCGTCAGTGAACAAGGTGTGGGAAGGGGTGGACCCACACCATGATAGAGCCGGAAGGTCCGAAACCATCCGGCTCATGTATGGAATGTTTCCCGACCACAACATACAATATCAGTATACTAAAGAAACATTTTCCAGCTTTGATCAATTTACAAAGACAACATCCGCAAGAGGAACCCCTACTAACTACGTCATTAGCTCTTGCAATACTATCCAAATCCTCGGGTTAGTTTAATAGGAGAAGCGTCCCATGGCAATATAGAAGTAAATCGAATGCATCCAATTTCATGAACAATCTCTTGGGGAGTCATTGACAGTTGAATATTGTGCAAGATTCGAGAATAACGGGTTGTCATGTTAGTTTCATTCTCTTAGACGGACCTTGGTCAATAATGGGATCAACAGAAGGCTGTGGCTCAGCTTCTTGGTTTTCAGAGCCTTTTTCTCCTTCTGCAGTTGAAACGGGTGCATAACCTTCAGGAAATGCAGGCGGCGGAGGAGCAGGTGGCAGCTGTATGCAGAAATAGAATAATGCACTATTAGTAGCAGGAACTCCTTATAAAACACATAGGCAAGAGAAAATATCTAGAACATCCACAAAACAATGATATGATCCATTTCCGGCTCGGTTAAATTCATGAACTCGAGAGAGAGAACCTCCATGTTAACTTTTCTCCCCAATTTTTTTATTTTTATTTTTTACTTTTTATTTTTCAAAACATAGCTACAGGATAAATAATCAATAAGCATATCCTCTATTAGAATAGCTATCTGAACAACTCTGAGGCTCCATCATACACCATGAATCTTGTGATATCCTGAACGATAAAATCAAAGCTATATGATAACTATGCAGAGGGTTTCATGTCCCAAAGTTCATGCAAACATATTTTACTACCTTGCGTTGAAGTGATGCAAGAATATTATCTGCTCGCTTCAGCTCCTTGAAGTCGATGGCCTCCTTGGTGGGCTTTGATTTGGCGGCTGCATTCTCATTTTCAGCATCAACTGCACCATATACAAAGATAAATTGTGTTTAAAGTTTTATATCATGATACAGAGAATCAATCTGTATCAATCAACAAAAAGACATTAAGAGAAATATATAAGACGGTAAATTACAGAATTAAATCTGTGATTGAGGATTCTACTTATGTGAAACTTGAGGATTCCTTCATCTATTTGAGGAAAACTATTACAGCAACAGTTTCCGAAAATATTTTAGTAATGTGAACTTAAGAAGTATATACACCGCTTCTCATATTTAATAATGTGTAAGCAATTACGCTCGAGTTTCAATCTGTGAATTACAACAATCTGCCTATTAGCTAACAAATGTGCTAAAATTCATTATCAAGTTCCCTTTCCTTCTTTTCTTCACAGCTCTATATAATTATAACAACTCATAATGCAAAGTCCTTTAGTATATGAGAAGTGAGATTGAATTTTAAGATACCATATCCAATCTTTTCCAACTTTGAGGCAGCAGTAGTAAAAGCTTTTGATATGTGGTACAGAGCTCGTCCCTGTCATATAAGTAAACAATCAAGAAAAAAGTGGAGGTTAACTTTACAATGATATTGGAGAATGAAAACGTTGTGGATTCTCAATCAGATTCTTTGATATAGCCATCAATATGTAGTGTGTAATCATTCATCTAACAGCTACAATCACATATACCATCTCAAGTTGGAAACTAGAAGACGAGAAAGCATCTTAGTTTATATTTTGCAAAAATAATAGATCACCTATCTGAAACACAAAACATTGGAATATTAAGGCTACCGAAATAGGCTTTCTAACAATAAGAAAAATAAATTGAACTCCTTCAGCAGTGGGAAGGGCCAATTGCCATTAATTACATGAAAAAAATGGGGCGAAAAGGAGTCATCCTTAATGACATGGACACTACTTAAGTCAACAACAGATACAAGTTCACAAACAGGATTTTAACGATGAAAGCAGCGAGCAAGGAATAAAGTCCAGCAACGAGAGATGAATCATGAAAGTATCCCGGGTTAAAGTTTCTGGTTATGTATCAATTACCACTGAAAATTTTATTTCTTGGCTGAATTACCAGTGAAAATTTGAGGACAATATAAGATACTCTTGTATCAAGGGATATCAAACTAAAAGCACACTTGTCACATTCCTCTGATCTGTACTGGGAAATATTTAAGAGATACACTTTATATAGGAAAAATAATGAAAAGAAGAGATATACTAACAATTCGAGCTGCAAAGACATTGCAAAGCTGGGGAGCTTGATATATAGAACCATCTAAGATTTAATAAGTCAGCATTGGCGTGACTTTCTCAGGACTGTCCCTCTTTTGCTTGCGGATGATAAAAAGATGAGGCTCCATTACTTCACTCAACACATATTCAGAGCCTGTCATTTTCCTGTGGAACAAATGAAACTATGGCATTCACAATTCGGAACATTTTTCCATATAAATTGCAGATGATAATTATAACATTTCAACTTGAGCAGATATATCTTCCTCTACAATAAGAATCCACAGAAGGACATGATCAAATAACTCCGTTCCAAACAATCAGCTACCAGGAACACTCTCATTCTCAGATTCCAATAATTACTGCACCTCTAACATCTATTTATTCACCTATCAAATTCAATTTTGAAACGACAAGAATGATTTTAACCATCACCCGTCTTTTGTCCTCTCAAATTCATGTTCTTTTTTTCATTCTTTCTTCTCCACATAAAAACTGACATCTACTATTCCTTTTCATGCTCAATTTACACACAAAATTGAAACAAAGGGAGAATGAAATCCAACCCCTCAAATTCTGGCATGAATTAAATCCATCAGTTCGAAGATTTCCCTCAAAATCAAACTTCATTACACACACACACACGATTCTCAATTAAGTCATTGCATAAATTCCCCTTAAATCCAATTGACTTCCACACCCACATATCCTCTAATTGAGCAATTAACAGAGTTAAAAATAAAAATAAAAAAATTCATCACCCACTAATTTTCTCTTCATAAAAACCAAAACTTCCAACAAAAACCAACTCAACACATACACAGAGACATATGTATAAGCAAACCCAATTACCTTCAATACCCACGTGTTATCTCACTGAACAACTACCAAAGTTCAAATCTTTTTCATCACCCACTAATTATGTCATCATAAAAACCAAAATTTTCAACCAAAATCAGCTGAAACACACACACACACACACACACACACATGTATCTGCTAACCAAATTAACTTCAATACCCACATATTAGCTCACTGAGCAATTTAGAAATTTCAAATCTTTTCCCATCACCCACTAATTGTTTCATCATGAAACACAAAACTTCGAACACAAACAAGCTTTCAACACACACATACGTACGAGAGATGAGAGGAATCAAGGGGGTGAATAGATCGCATGCGAAGCTGTTCATTGTTGCAAGTCCAGTCGTAGAATGGTGAAAGAGCGAAGTAATCGAATACTAGGTTTCTGTCAAGTGGGTAGGTGTTCAGCCACAGCTGATCCCTGAAGCATATCCCTGTCATGTCCGTCCTTGGCGGCGTAGCTGCCACCGGAGGCATCCCACACTAAACACATGCACCTCCTTTCACAACGGCGTCCATGACAACAGAGAAAAAAAAAAGAGAAATGCTGCGGTAGTTATCATTCTCCCAACAGTGTTAGGGAGCAGGACCATTAGAGAGGGAGTGATGGCAAGGGATAGTTGTCTAGTTAGTGTGGGCGTCGGTGTTGCTATCGGCGGTGCTGTTGGTGGCGCTGTCAATGCTGTTGGTCAAAATGGTAGAAGTTGATTCATGGGTTTGAAGTTTGAGGGTTGATCCTAGAACATTTACTTCATACATTAATTACTTTGATTTTTGTTGTTTTGAATTAGGTGATGTAAAAAGCAATGTCTATATATGAGGTACAAATGACGAAATGTGTTATCAGATGATTGTTCGTTGGTAAATAATTGGGTTTATGGGGATCATTATTTTTTATACTCAATTTCATGTCTCAAAAAGAAAAGAAAAAAAAATAGTTTTAGGCAGCAGCATGATGGCAAATGAACACAAGGGAAAATGGGTTTAGATTTCAGCAGATCCATCTTTATTTTCATCCCTCTCCAGTATGAATAAGAGTTTTGATCTTCTTCACAAATGGTGAGTGCGTTTCAACTTCAAACGAGTTTTACGAAGACGACAGAGGTGATAATGAGAGGTGGAGGAAGGTGATTCAATGAGCTAGGAGACGAGCGGGGATGACGTGGCAGCAGCATTAATGGGGGTTGGCGTTGGGCTGTTACTTTGGGGTCTAGGGTCTGGGTTTGAAAGATGGGTTTCTGATTTTTTTAGAAAGGGTAAAATTGTTTTTAAATTTTAATTATAAGGGTAATATAATAAGGGTAAATAATCAATTAAGTTCAATATCTTTAATATTTGTTTTAATTTAGTTTATATATTTTAAAATATTTTATTTTAGTCTACTATCTTTATTATTTGTCCTGATTGAGTCTATATCCTTTAAAATGTACAATTTTAGTCCACTATCTTTATTATTTATTCTTATTTAGTCGATATCTTTTAAAATGTACAATTTTAATCCACTATCTTTGTTATTGTGATTCACGTTAACCTTCTACCATTTTTTCATCCAAAAATATGACGGAATAAGCAAATGAGTCGTATTTGTAGGGACAAAATTATCAGCACACTAATTTTTTTTAAAATTTCATAATAAACACATCGATCAAATGCTCTCAAAACTTTTACAAAAAAAAAAATGCTCTCAAAACAACAAAATGCCTAATCCTTTTTAGCATTATATTCGTGATTATGTCTAAAAGAGTTCAATTTTTTCACTCTTCAATCATACAGTTAGTCTAGAGGGCTGTAATTTTTGTGATTCTGTTTAAAAGAGTCTAATTTGTTGAATATTGCATTGTGTCACTGTAAAATTTTTGAAAAATTTGCCGTTGACACTGATTATTTTGGTTCAAGTTATAGCACTGTGTTGGTTTGATAGCAATTTTTTTGGTAAAAGTTTTGAAAGCATTTGATCAATGGATTTATTATGAAATCAAAAAAAAAAATTAGTGTGCGGATAATTTTGCCCCTACAAATACGACTCACGTGCTTATTCTGTCAAATTTTTGGATGAAAAAATGGTGGAGGACTAACGTGGATTACAATAACAAATATAGTGGATTAAAATGGTACATTTTGAAATATATGGACTCAATCGAGACAAATGATAAAGATAGTGGACTAAAAGAGTACATTTTGAAAGATATGGACTAAATTATGACAAATATTAAAGATAGTGGACTAAATCAGGACAAATGATAAAAATAATGGACTAAAAAGATACATTTTAAAAAATGTAGACTAAATTAAGACAAATATTAAAAATAGTAGACTAAATTAGGTATTTACCCTTATTGCAATCTAGATTTAAAAGTCCAAAAGAAAATTATGTCGATTAGCCCTAGAGGATGAAACCTTAACATTTTAATTGGAAGCCCAATCCAAATAACAAATAATACTATACTTATGTTTATTTAAATCTGGATTTAATATGTCCCATTAAACAAGCCCAACGACCAATTAAAAATCTTTAAGGAAAAATAAAATAAAATTACCCAATACCCATTAGGATTGGATTTGGGTTCAGACCCGATCCGGATCTGAATCCAAATTCATATCTGGAACAAGTTTGGGTCTGAACCCTAACCCAACAACAATTTTTTTTTCTTCTTCTCATTTATTCCCACATTCGCCGCCCCTTCCCCTTTTTCCTTTCTTTTTCGTTGCGTGCAGCAGCAGCCATTGCTACTGTTGCCGATACCAGCAGCGGCGCGATGAGCACACTGTTCATTGCGCCGCCCCCTTGTGAGGAATAACAACGTTGTTCTTTGCGCGGCTAATGCAAGGAACAATGCTATTGTTCATCTCTTCTGCGCGCCGGTTGCCCCACGGTGGTGACAAAGTAACAAGGCAGTGATGCTTACCTACCACTGCTGTGACGGATACGGAGGGGATAGGAGGGTAAATCTGGAAATTTTGAAAATCTGATTTTCCTTTTTTATTGTTTTAAATATGTTGTTTCATAAAACAGATTGTGAAACCCCTTTTCAAAACAGTTTTATAAACAACAAAAAAAATAGTTTCAAGAACAATTTTAATGAAACCAAAAACAATTCCATGAACGTATTTTGTGAGATTAATTAATGGAGGAACTTTAGGGTTAAATTTAATCTAATTAAAATTTATAGGCATAAAATTAACAGATTCTCAACCTTTTAATTTTCACAATAGTTTTACAAACTATAATTGGTACTTTAATTGTGTTATAATATGTGCTTTAATCAAATAACCATGCAGAAGGCATGAACGATGGCTCTGATACCAGTTTGTTATGGCGAACCCAGAAAATTAGAGAATAAATAGGCCTTAACACATGTGTACAACTCAATTATTAACCCAAAAGCTTAAGTTATTGGTCTTGAGCCTACACATATTTATTAATAACTCATTCTTCTCCTAATCTTTCAATGTGGGGGAAATCCTTCTCTTTGCTCTTTTGTTCACCATATGAAACTCCTAACAAATCTCCATCTTTTAACATGTGAACTTGATGTTGGGCCTCAACTCCCCTTTGATCCATATTCATTGTCGATGGATCCATCTTTACCACTCTCACAAGCTTTTTAGATCTCTTTTGCACTTTAGCTACCGTGGTGGCTCTAGTAGTTCTTTTTTCATGCACCTTAGATCAACCATGAGGCACCGCAATTATACTCTCATACGAGCCCATTTGGGATCACCTAAATCAACCATATCTTGTTCCATCGCGTTACCGTAACCTTATACAACTTGGAGAGTATAACCCAAGAATTATCCTTATCGTGACCCTACTCAATCCTCTGAGCCCTACTGCCAAGCTCCACCGAGAGTCCATCACGATAGTCCACCATAATTCTTCGAGAGTTTGGACCAAGATCGTCAAATTATCGGCTTTGATACCAGTTTGTTGTGAATCGTGCATGACATTTAAATTTTTTGTTTAAATAAACACAACATAAATAAATCATCATGCATCATGTTCATGGCTAATTATGTAGATTATAATTATACATAAATAATCAACATTAAATATGCATAGAAGGATTTCAGGATTACATTTATAATGTTGAATCTGATGTAGAATTTGATTGATTTAGAGCCCAATTGTGAAGCCTCCAAAAGTATCCACACAAAATCCGAACAATCAATCAACAAAAATGCTCACTACGAGTTTTAGAGAAAACTTAATTTGCTATGAAAGACAGGATTTGGGCTAACTATTTTGTCTGTCATAGTTTCCTATTTATAGGAAATACTAGACATGTTAGGGCTAACTTTTGGGCTAGTCCTAAACACTAGACTTAGATGGATAAATTAATTGGACTAAAATCCAATTTAATCAGTTTAAAGTCCAATTAAATATTAGAACTTTCCAATATTTAATTTACTTTTCTCGCTGACTAATTTATGGATCTCTTTCGTGTGTGACCTCTCGGGTTTATAATTAATTGACAGCGAAATAATATTAATCCAATTAATATTTAATTAGAACTCTTCTAATTCAATTTTTTGCAAGTCGTGAGTGAAATCTAGCAATATATCACGATTACCCAACTAATAATGAAGTGTAAGTGTACGAACCCTTTCAACAAGTAATTACTATGCAATCAATTCCTTCTGTCTAAATCATTCTGATTGAGCCAAAGTCATGGATAGAGTCGTCAAACTCTATTATATATTCAATCATATGTTCAAATCTATTTAATCGGTAACTTATGAATAATACGTGGAACGACTTCCACTATTCTACCTTGGCCAATGATTTCTAGTTACTCGATTAATAGGTCGCATAAAATCCCTAATTGACACATTTTGGTATCTATACACACATATCTCCACGCCAAAATATATTTTAATCACTGAGTACACTATCTAATCATTGATTAGGACTAGCTTAATTACACTAGCAAATTACGGTATCCCTAACACAAGATAACCATGATATCTCAGGTCTAAGGACTAATTGAACTATTATATTGTACAACGAATTATTGACTAATCCATGTAATTCGTTGTACTAGCGGTCATGTCCAAACACTTATTTTCAACAAGCACTTATATATCTACTCTTATGATATGAGACTAATCGCCCAAATCAATATCTCATATTATTTGGAAAGTAGACTGTAATTAGGAATGGAAACGGGTCGAATACCCGCTAAAATTTATAAAACCAAACCCGAACTCGTTTAAATTATATTTTACCAAATCCGTCAAGTTTAGATTTTGCTTACCAAATTCGAACCCGTTAAATATTCAAAATCCCGCGGATACCTGACCCAACCCGTTAATGAATAGAAAATATATTTTTTTTTAAAGAAAAACTTAAAAAGTTTTTACATAAATAAAAAAAGTACTTAAATAATGACAAATCGTAATGGATAGAAAACGTAAATTAAATTTATTGTCTATGTTGTCCCTTAATTAAACCTAAGAGGGGGGTGAATTAGGTTATATAGGTAATAATACTACTTTTTTGATTAGGCAATATATTAGCAATAATTAATCAAAAACAATCTTAAATAGACATGAACTCTAGCAATATAAAATGTGAGTAAGACAATTTATCAAACACTTGGTGAACAGAAAATAATACAAATAGAGAGTTGAGAGAGAGATATTGCAAATTGCGATTTTAGCATGGTTCGGCCCCCACCTAAGTCCATGACCTAAGCTCCCCGCTTAGGATTTCAACAATCTTCACTATGGTGACTCTTCAAATGTTGGTGAGTCCACAAACCAACTACAATGGTAGTTCAAGCTTTTACAATTAAAGATAACCCTTCTCAATACAAAGCTTTAACTCCAACATTTTTGACAAGGAAATCCTTCATTTCAAAGTGTTTAACTCCCTCTTTTGATAAGTGTTTGAGATTCACAATAAAAGCCCTCTTTTAGGGTAGATGAATACAATGAATGTTTCTATCTCAATATTGCTCCAAATTCTTGCTCAAGTGTAGCTCAATGATGATTCAAAGATAAAGATAATGAAAGAACTCAAGATTAATTGGTTTGAATCAATGCCATGAAATTTTGCAGTTGAGAAGCATTAATAGAGCTGAAAAAATAGTTTAATTAATGCTCCCAACGTTCACAAAATGGCTACATTTTGAATCAGTATTTTGGCCCGACCGGTCGACCCCTGTTCGCAGGTCGACCGGTCGAGAGACCCTCGTCAGGTGGACAGGTCTCTGGCAGACGACCCTCTGGCCACCGGTCGACCGGTCTCTGAGGAGTCGTT
The DNA here is from genome assembly GCA_037974665.1 of Ehretia macrophylla. Lineage (NCBI taxonomy): Eukaryota > Viridiplantae > Streptophyta > Magnoliopsida > Boraginales > Ehretiaceae > Ehretia > Ehretia macrophylla. The sequence continues at coordinate 14,342,161 of CM075768.1, forward strand.
CGGTGGAACCAAGACTGTAAGGGTTGGAATTTTTGAAATCGTTTCTTTTGAGCGTCTTTTGTAAAACATTTTTCAAATATTTCAAAAACGATATTTGAGAATCATCATTAAGCATATACTATTTGTAAAACCCAAACCCCGATCAAGTCCCAACCGGTACCCCTTATGTTGCCACGTCTCCTCTTATAACTCCTTCTTCATCTATAAAGATCTTCACTTGAATCTTTACAACTTGAGCTTGTAAAGATCTTGATAAAAAGACACTTAAGCTTGATCAACATCATTCTTCATGATCTTGCTCTTGATCTTGTATAACATTGACATTCATAAAGTACTTTGATCATCTCCTCAATCTTCATTCTTTAGGACAAGATCTTAGGTAGGATGTTCACATCTTGAATCTTCATAGATCTTGACCATTAAAGTACTTTGATCTTCTCGTTGGAGGATGCCTTTTGCTTGATCATTACTTTCCATGAGCATTACTCCAATCCTCATGAGCTTTCTTAATATGTTGAATATCCTTCAAGCTTTGATTAATTCTCAAACAATAAACTTATTACAAGATATGATTAGTCAGTAGATCAACTTCATAATCAAGATTTAGTTATCATTAAAATATAGGATTTAAAGCCTTTAGGCTAATAATCTCCCCCTTTTTGATGATGACAAAATCTTATACAATGAAGCACAATAAAGTACCATAATTTGATATCAAGACATAAGTAGGATTTTCAAGTAGACGTACACAAAGCTCCCCCTTACTATATGCATATCAAATTCAAATTTTCATGTTCAAGTCTCCCATAATCTCCCCATATGTTTTCTCATTCTTATGTTCATTCATTCTTCTCATGTTCTTTCATTCTTCTTATGTTCTTTCATTCTTCTCCCCCTTTGGCATCATCAAAGAGAATTAAGCATAGGAGGGGTAAGATAACATCAGAATGGGACAATGCATAGATAAGCTCAATAGGATTTTTTCAAAATATCATCTCAATGTAATTTTGAACATTTATCTTTTATGAAAAATAGCACTACAAGGCAAAGTTCCCCCTTGTTAAGTGCATATCATAAAAAGCATTTTAACTTAGAGCATATGATCCAAGCACAAACTAAAATATGCATATGATATCACTGTGTCACTTCTCCATTTGATATCAAGTTCATAAAGTATGCAAGCTCTCTTTGAGAATATGTATAGGTAAGGAAATGATAAACAGATAAAGTCCTCATTCACTATATTTGCATAACTCTCCATATCTTATATTGTTTCTTGGTCATACGATAACATCTCAATATGATCTTATCTAAAAATAGCACTACATTGGGATTTTTGGAAAATAGTATAACAATGGAATTTCCATGAAAATAGCATCACAATGGTCATTTGCACCAAGGCTCCCCCAATTAAGTGCATAATAAGAACAAAGACTTTCCCTTCAGATTATGTATCAATCACATATCTCTCTCCCCCTTTTTCATTAACAAAGAAACAAATTTCCACACTAAGGAGGTGTAAGATATAATATATATGCTTGTAAGATAGCATTCCAATGGGATCTTGCTCAAGACTCAAACATCGTATTGGTTAAACTCACATAGATAACATGAAAACATTTAGGTACATGAGTTTACCTTTTTTCTTTTTTCTTTTTTTTTTTTGAAGCATGCATTTGCTTTCTCCAAAACTTTTCTTCTTTGATGCATTGTTATCATTTCATTATTGTTTCTCCTCCTTTGTTACTCAACCAAAACATATGAAAATTTTATAGCATAATAATCTCTTTACAAGAGCAATGCATAAGTATGATTTCATTCAGACAAGTAAGCTCCCCCTTTGTTGTATGCATATCTTAATCATATTATCATTTCACACTATAAGGATTAAAATCATTTACATATAGCATAAGTCATAACATACAAAATGATTTATATTTCTCTCTTTTTAGGAAAGGATACCACTGTTATATCTCCCCCTTTGGTATTAACCAAATCATATAGCAAATTTAACACTATAAGAAACAAATGGTATTCAAGGTATTCATCATAAATTTCAAGTCTTTTATGGTTTTCTCATATTCTTCATTTGGCATGATATTCAATTTCTCAAATTCGTTTGACATTTCATCCATGTTGATATCAGACATACTTCTCCTTTGTGATGATCATCATGAACAAGTAATGAGCATACTAAGGAGCAAGTAGTAAGAATACTTAAAAGATTATGATGAAAGTCAATTCATGGAGGAACACAAGTTTTGTTACAAGAGAAGAGTCAAAAGCCATTAAAGAATAATATAGAGATTGTTTTGGTATATATGTTCAATAATATTTTTCTCGTCAAGGTACGCATCTCTATACAAGCACATGTCATATTTCCATACAATCAAGACATTCTTATAAATTCAAAAAAAATCATCTCAAGCATGTCTATGTTATTCTCATATGAGTACAGAATACATGCTAGAACTAAATATCCAATGCATTGTAATGATTATCTTTAAAAGTCCATATGCATTGTAAGAAGATAAGATCAAATGGTTCAAGAATCCAATTCATCATAAAGTCATGATAGACATTTAGTATGCACGATGAAGTGACATTTGAAATTATGTGTTTCAATGTTTTAATGGGATTTTTAAGACAAGATTGAAACAAGCATGCAAGTATATAACAACTCGGGTTTAGGCAATTCAAGTTTTCTTTTACAATTCTCTTAATGAGATGATTTGAACAACATTTGAATGAGCACATAAGACCATAAAAATTATCACATTTGGTTTAAAGGCAATTTGGATATAAAAGATTATAGATCATACCTCTATACTTCTTTTTCATCAACCGGTTTACCTTATCTCAAGTTTGTAGAGCGTGATTGATATATCCATTAGAATCTCAATTCATTTCATTTACTAAGCCCAATCTTTCTTTTGTACTTCTGGGTACTTGGCTTGATTGATGAGTATTTTTTCTTGAATTGTTTGATTGAGAGTTCAAGAGGGAACATTTGAGTCTTCTTTCATACTCATCTTTGAATAACCTATGCAAGCACTTAGGGAAATCTCACAAAGAAAACGATTAGTTGCTCTAACAAGATCAAATAGTCCAACAAGGTCCTTGAATCAAGTCTAGAAAAAATGTAAATGTGTTGACCTTAGTTGAATCAACTTGATATTTACCAACCATACATGGTATTGTTATCAAGTATCTATGATTGCAACAATATAAATTTAAGAATTGAAATCAAGTAAGCACGTCTTCCTATCAAACATTTACATAATGTGCACTCAATCAATGATACTTCAACAATTATCTTTTTTATATATTACTTTACCAATATCAAGAGACAAGTATAACAAGTATGTTCATTGTTATAACACATCATTTTCAACAATTTGTTCAATTTGAGAAAGAAACTCATTACGTTCACAAAAGATATTTGAATCTGAGAGAGTTCTTATACCCTTTGGTGAATTACCTAGGATCTTATCATTTGGATGATCTTTCACATCCTTTCAAAATCTTAGGGATTTTCATCAATGCTTTGCTCATAGGATGTTTGTTGTTCATCTTGTTTTGATCTTTGTTGCTCTTCCTCCTATAAGATTGGTTGTACTCCTTGATTATATTAATCCTTTGAAGCACTAGGAGATCCATCTTTTGAGTGTCTACATCATCATTAATCTTTCTCGGTGCAAAGAGATTAGCATCATCAAAGTTCTTATACATTTCATATGTTCATGATGTCAAATATGATCAAGAGCACAATCCATCAAGAAGTTATGATAACGTTTTAGTACGGTGATGGAAAGATAATTCAAGTTTCCTTTTACAATGCTCTAATGAGATTTTTTCGAGCAATATCACAATCAAGCACACAAGAGCATTGTTATTGATATATTAGAGGTAATTGAATGAAATACATTATTAAGCATACATCTATACTTATTTTTGTCAACCAATGTACATTTTCTTAACTTTTGTGGAGCTTGGTTGATATATTCATTTGAGTTCTTGACCACTTTGACATGAACAAGTACAAGCTTCTTGGTTTAATTCCTTTGAGATCTTGGTTTGACTTATAAATACTCCTTCTTGATTTACTTGATTGGGAATCCATGGAAGAATTTTGGATCTCCTTTCATTGCTAAATTCCATTTCACTTTGCAAGCTCTTAGAAAATGTTTCTCAAGGAGATGAATTAGTTTTACCAATCAACAATCAAATGCCCAACAAAGTTTTTGTATAATAAGTTCAAGAAGAGGTATAATGCTTTGTTGAATGAATCTCCCATTTATCAATTTTGTTCATTTAATTCATCAAGAAGTTCGACACTACATCCAATCATACAAGATCAATCAAAGAGTTTCACTTCATCATGTACTATTAACACATTATATCATCATTGAGAGCCAAGTGTCTAACTTTGATTTACAATATATACCAAATTCTTGACTTCCAACATTTCAATCACGTCAATTTTCTCTTTAAAGCTATCACCATTATGAATGATAAGACATTTCATTTTTCTTTCAAGATGTTGTGATATTATGCATTTCAACTATTTATTTTGCACTTGCAACAATTATCACATTCAACATTTGATAATATCAAACTCAAGTACATATGATTCATTTGTAAGATATTTCATCTTTCTAAACACTTCAAATGACATTCATACATGAATATTCATTCATTCAATTTAATTTTATACCACAAAATTTAAACAAAAGAAATCGATTCATAGGTCACATGGGTGATAAGGTTCTTTTAGCTTCTATCTTCCACCACTAGAAGCTAGTTTATCTTCTTCAAATGAGAATCTTAATTTTCTCAATATAACCTTTTAACATTCTTTGGAAGCACCTCAAATTCATTTTCACTAGAGTATCTTCCATTGTACCAATGTATTTTTATCCAATTGGATGTATGATGTATCTCATATTCAAACACCAAGTATGGCTTAACTCATCCAATTTAAGGAATTCTTAAGACAATAAATATTTCAACCATGATTATTTCACAAATCAACAAATCACCATCACAAAGAATTATCTTTTCTCATTTGACCTTTTTTGGCACGATTATCAAATTTATCATAATACAATTCTTTTCTAGTATTCAAACCATCAAGTTTACCATCTTCATTCAACACATGTATATTCAAAATCACATGACATAACAATGCATATAACATCTCATGCATAGATTCATCAAACTCATTGGCATGATCATTTTCACTTAATTATCAAATAATGCATCATCATTTTCATTTTCAATCACATATGTATAATATCACATAGTTGATTAATCAAGTTGAATTTTAAAACATTCTCAAGAAAAAATAAGTTAAATATTACCCATACTTCCTCATCTCAAAGATCTTGCCTCTTTCATGAGTTGCATCACCACCATCTTTGGTGTTGCTTGACATTCTTACAACAAAGAAAGATCTAGGTACCTATCTTTAATTGGGTCCTCGGGGGTTAATTACATTTGTTGTGGCTTTAACAATCCATTTGTGTTTTAGCCACCATGGAACTTTTGTTTCATCATCAATTAGTTTCATATCATAAAATAGTGAAACAAGTTATTCTATTTTATCATAAAATGTACAAGCACAAGGTGATACATCGTGATTTGAGCTTTTGAGAAAACAATTCTTTAAGATCTTTTGAATGAGATTTGGTTTATATCCTAACATATTTAATTTGCATACCATGTATCGCATAATATCCCATTTTTCTTTTTCTTTATTAGAATTTTCTATTTCTTCATTCAATTCATTGCAAATCCTTTTTAACCATGAAAACTCATTTTCAAACACTTTTTCTTTGTTAATCAAACTAATATTATCAATTTCAAGCTCAAGATTGGCTTCAACAAAATAATTTTTCTTTTTAAGCTCATTTATCTCAAATAAAGCATTTTCAACTTCCTTAAGAAAATTTTCATTTTTAAAAATTGTTCGCATCAATTCATCTTGAATGTTCAAGATGACTTTTTCTAGTTCATCCATTGTAAGATTATTGTTACTAGATAAGGAACAACTAGATTTATAAGATGGATATACCTTTTCATCAATTGTAACAAGGCATGCAACATCTTCTTTTTCTTCATCTTCTTCTCTATAATCTTCTTCTTCATTTCCATATAGTTCTTCAATAAATGTCTATATCTCATGAGTGGATATGCATTCTTGAATTTGTTCCAATTCTTCATCCTTGAATGCACGATAGTGGATGTGCACAACTTGAGCATTTTTGGTCAATTTGGCAATGTTTTGCTCGGTTGACTCATCTTCAACTTCGTATGGCCCATGCTCAACAATATGCCACAACGTGTGGTCCACAGATTGAATATATGTTGTCATATGATTCTTCCACCTCATGAAATTGGTTCCTATAAACAAAGGAGGTCTATCAATTGAATATCCTTCAATGTGAGGGGATGTAGTAGTATATGCCATTAATCTTTTCTTTGCTAGATGTTAAGTTATATGCAAAGTCCTAGCTCTTGATACCACTTGTTGTCCCTTAATTAAACCTAAGAGGGGGGTGAATTACGTTATATAGGTAATAATACTACTTTTTGATTAGGCAATATACTAGCAATGATTAATCAAAAATAATCTTAAATAAATATGAACTCTAGCAATATAAAATGTGAGTGAGACAATTTATCAAACACTTGATTAGCAGAAAATAATGCAAATAGAGAGTTGCGAGAGGGAGATTGCAAATTGCGATTTTAGCGTGGTTCGACCCCCGCTTAAGTCCACGACCTAAGCTCCCCACTTAGGATTTCAACAATCTTCACTATGATGACTCTTCAAATGTTGGTGAGTCCACAAACCAACTACAATGGTAGTTCAAACTTTTACAATAGAAGACAACCCTTCTCAATACAAAGCTTTAACTCCAACACCTTTGACAAAGAAATCTTTCCTTTCAAAGTGTTTAACTCCCTCTTTTGATAAGTGTTTGAGATTCACAATAAAAGCCCTCTTTTAGGGTAGATGAATACAATGAATGCTTTTCTCTCAATATTAATCACAAATTCTTGCTCAAGTGTAGCTCAATGATGATTCAAAGATAAAGATAATGAAAGAACTCAAGAATAATTGGTTTGAATCAATGCCATGAAATTTTGTAGTTGAAAGGCATTAATAGAGCTGAAAAAATGGTGTAATTAATGCTCTCAACGTTCACAAAACGGCTCTATTTTGAATTAGCATTTTGGCCCGACCGGTCGACCCCTATTCGCGACCCTCTAGCCACCGGTCGACCGGTCGTCGATGGGTCGTCCAGTGGAACCAAGACTATAAGGGTTGGATTTTTTGAAATCGTTTCTTTTGAGCGTATTTTGTAAAGCCTTTTTCAAATATTTCAAAAACGATATTTGAGAATCATCATTGAGCATATACCATTTGCAAAACTCAAACCCCGATCAAGCCCCAGCTGGTACCCCTTATGTTGCCACGTCTCCTCTTATAACTCCTTCTTTATCTACAAAGATCTTCACTTGAATCTTTACAACTTGAGCTTGTAAAGATCTTGATAAAAAGACACTTAAGCTTGATCAACATCATTCTTCATGATCTTGCTCTTGATCTTGTATAACATTGATATTCATAAAGTACTTTGATCATCTCTTCAATCTTCCTTTTTTAGGACAAGATCTTAGGTAGGATGTTCACATCTTGAATCTTCATAGATCTTGACCATTAAAGTACTTTGATCTTCTCGTTGGAGGATGCCATTTGCTTGATCATTACTTTCCATGAGCATTATTCTAATCCTCATGAGCTTTCTTAATATGTTAAATATCATTCAAGCTTTGACTAATTCTCAAACAATAAACTCATTACAAGATATGATTAGTCACTAGATCAACTTCATAATCAAGATTTATTTATCATTAAAATATAGAATTTAAAGGATCAAGCGCTTGCCACTGCACCAAAAGCTATAGCTGTTAGCCAAGGTGTAACTTTATTTCCTTATTATGGAAGCGCATAACCTGGGCAGGTTGGACTGTCAAGCACCGATACTGCTCCCCCCGATAGTGAATCCCTAAGGGTGATCGCTGGCCTCCTCGGCCCAACAATCTCCTCCCCAGCAACACCTGGGGGATTCGAACCTGCGACCTTGCTCTGATACCAGTTTTCAGGATCAAGCGCTTGCTACTGCACCAAAAGCTATAACTGTTAGCCAATGTGCAACTTTATTTCCTTATTATGGTAGCGCAGAACCTGGGCAGGCTAGGTTGTCAAGCACCGATACCGCTCCCCGCGATAGCGAATCCCTAAGGATGATCGCTGGCCTCCCCGGCCCAACAGTCTATTATCGAACTTAAACTTAATAGAAACATTCAACAAAATCTTTATACTGAAAAATTATCATCCTTGCATAATAATATGAAATAACCTGAAGAAAAAAGAACATAAAGTACTTGTCACAATTGTAAATTATCATTCTCGTTTGAATTATTCAGTAATTGAGCGGTTGTATTAGTTGAATTAGATAAAAAGAATATGTAAACATAAATAATAAAAGTTGGACTATAACCCACAACTATTAATTTTAGACCAATGTTAAAAATATATATTTTCTTAAGTAATATATTATTTGTATATGTATGTAAATATATAAACATTTTTATTAATTTATTTTTACTAAATTACTAATCGGGTTCTCGGGTTTCAAGTTTTTTTTAAATTGCTATTACCAAATCCTACCGGACTACCCGTCGGTAATCCCTTGTAAAAATCAAACTCTAACAGATATTTCATCAGTTTCGTAAACGAATTTATAATCGGGTCGGATACCTATTGGATTCGAATTTAAACCTTACCCATTGTTATCCCTAATTATAATATAGTATTTCTGGATAAACTAATGCTCAATTAATTTATCTTACAATTGGAAACTACTTTTAGAATATATTTATAAACATAGATTATGTCACTCATATCTTTACCCTTAAGGATAAAATCTGTAAATATTATTCGAAGAACTTTATTTAAATAATTAATAGCATTAAATGATAATTTAAATAAACTGTTTACAATAAATAAATAATATAATTATTATGTCCTAAAATTAGTTGGCTCTTAAGGCACATAATCTAACAACACCCTTATATTGGCTTTTGGGAAAGTCGTGATATTTAAGACACGAATAAAATACACGCAACTCTCCTGTGATTTCTTGTAAGTATATAACAATATCTTGTAATACCATAATTAGTTAACAATTTCTATAATTTTGAGAAAGATTGCAACATGTACTTTTCATGGCAACGTGTACTTTCCATTTTTGTTGACTTTATTGGCCCATGGCTAGTGTAGGGACATATTTATCATTTTGGTTGCTATTAATGTTATTGGGCAAGGATTTATATTTTGGGCTCATTTATTAGGACTATAACCATTTTGTTTGATTGTTCTTTGGCCCCTTCTAATATTGGGCCACTGTTAGGACCTAGAGCCCATTGAATTGGGCTTTTATATTTGTGTCCCACCCTTTTCTTTGGGTTCCTTTATTTTAAAATATATTATTCATGTTTAAAATATGTAGTTTTCTCTTCAATGTGTATGTTAAAAGTAAAGAGTCAAAATTCTCCAACCTCAATTTTCTTTCTACATAAACAATTTCAAATTTTTAGGTAGATCGTCGATCAATTTACAAGTAACCTCATTATCCATAATTATACATATCAAATGAGATAAAAAATAGAGGAGAAGATCCAAATTAGAAACGAGTAACCTTAATCATTTTTTTAATTTTTATTCAATGAAGACTTAAATCATTTTACATTACTTAAAATATTAAACGATCTCAAAATCTCTCAACATCACTTAAGATATTAATTGATCTGAAAATCACTCGCATTTAAAGCGAAAATCATACTACTGGAATCATATCTCAATCAATTTGATATGTCGTTGTTCTCTTACATTACAAACTAGAGGACTCCATTTGCTCCGGAGGCTTATGTCACCCGAGGCTCAACGCAGCCACAAGGAATGCTTCCAAAAACCAGGAAAAAAACAAAGCAGATTTTTACATTCATAAATATATATATATATTTCTTGTCTTCACTCTAGATAACATTGAATCCTCACCCTTCCTTTGCGATGATATAAAATATATGGCGCAATAAAAATCAAAGAATCAATAACAATTCTGCTTACAAAACCAAAAGAGAATAAGCTGTGGCAGCAGATTAAGCTTTCTTACAATGGCAAGCATCGTAACTTCTAAGTTTGGTGCTTTGCCGAAGATGGAAATTTATGAACGAAAACTTTTGAAGCAGTACATGATTGATCAGCAAGCAAATGTGCAAATGCTGAGGCGTTTTGTTGCATTTAAATCACTTCAAATGGGCAGAAACATTCGAGCTTCAGCAACTGATGTCTCCACCAGAGAGCCGGAGGTAACAATGTATTGAAGTTAAATCATTGTGGTTTGAAGGTTATACTTTCAAAATCTCCAAACCTATATACATGAGCTTGAATTTAGTGGCCCTAGAGTTTAATACTCATCTTAACATTCATAATTTGAGTGCGTGGGTAGGGACGGATTCAAAAATTTTATTTAACGAAGTTTAAAATACACAATTTAACACTTAGTGGGAGTTAAATTAATTTTTTAACCTAAAAATACTTTTAAAATACACATATTTTTAAAAAATACAGTTCTAACTTATTCGTTAATAGCTCTCCTCTTGAGATTAGCGGAGGATGCAACCCCTGCTGACCCCAAGATATATCTTGGCTTGGCTTTGGTTTGTAATTTCTATTTTCCTAATGAAATTGAAAGTTTCAGTGTCTTAAAAAAACATTATCTTTTTCTTTATCAATCTCCCTTAATTTTTATGGGCGTGACTGCTTGATTGCTAATATCGCATTCTAGCCACCATGAAACGAGAGGTTAAAATCTCCTTGCTCTTTTGTCATATAGGCTCCGTTTGTTTGCCGCAACATATTTTCTTGAAATATATTTTCTTAATTTTTTAGTGTTTAATAACATTAAAAAATTAATCAATTAAAAAATATTTTTCAATCAAAGAAAAATATTTAATTAAAAAAAGTAAAAAATATTTTCATTACCTTCGAGTGAAGAAAACGATTTCACTCACTCCACCCCACTTTGACCCACCCTAACCCTACCCCCCAACCCACCCCACCCCTACCCTTCCCCTGATTAATTTAATAAAAAAAAATTAATTAATTCTTAATAATTAATTTAATAATAATAATTTAATTAATTTATTTAAGTGAATAATTAATTATTTAAATTAAAATTAAAAAATAAGAAAATAATTGATTAATAAACTAGTTAATACAAAATAATTAATTAGTAATTAGTAATTATTTCATTTTAAATTGATAATATAATAAATTAATAATAATTGATTACTAGTAATTAATTATTTCATTAATTTAAGATTTTTTATTTATTAACTAAATATTAATATTCACCTAATTTAGTTTTAATTAATAAGTTTAATAAATTAATAATAATTAATCAATTAACTAATAATTTTAAAATAATTAATTAATAAACCAAACCAAACTAAGTTTTGTTCTACTAGATGAGTCAACTATTTGGATCACGCGATATCATTCGTTCTTGTCGAGAGTCATCTCCTCTATAAGCTCCATATATGCAAGGTCTCGTCTAATTGTCTACGTCCAAGTTATCTTAGGTCTACATCTACCTCTCTTCTGGTGTATTATTTCTAAACTTTCGCACCTTCTAACAAGCGCATCGACAAGTCGTCTCCAAATATGGTCAAACAATCTTAGACGATTTTTTCTCATCTTATCCTCAATCAAGGTCACTCCTACTTTTTCACGTATCATCTTGTTCCTAATTTTGTCCTTCCTAGTTTTGCCACACATTCATCTTAACATTCTCATATATTACAGCCACCAACATTTTATGGATATGTTGATATTTCACCGCCCAACACTCCGAACCATATAACATAGCAGACCTAATGACTATCTTATAGAACTTTCCTTTTAGATTAAGTGGTATTTTTCAATCACACAAGATTCCTGACGCATTTCTCCACTTCGTCCATGTTGCTTTAATTCTGTAATCAACGTCCGTATTAATATCCCCATCTTATTGAACCATAGAGCCCAAGTATCTGAAACTCTCTTTTTCTTGTATTCTTTTTGAGTCTAATCTTACATCGATCTCATTTATCGACTTATTTTTGCTAAACATACATTTCATATATTATGTCTTTGATCTGCTTAGTTTAAAGCCCTTAGATTTTAAAATTGATCTCCATAATTCTAGCTTAGCATTTACACATTCTCTAGACTCATCTATCAAAACAATATCATCTGCAAATAACATGCACTATGGTACTGCATCTTGGATTTGGCTAGTGAGTTCATCCATGACTAGTGCGAAAATGTATTGGCTCAATGCAGATCCTTGATGTAGTCTTATTGTAATTGAGAAAATAGTAGATTCTCATCCCCTCATACTTACGTTAGTCATCGCTCCATTGTACATATCTTTTATCAACTCAATGTATGTTATACACACGTCTTTTTTCTCCAACACTCTTCATAGAACTTCCTTAGGAACTCAGTCATATCCTTTCTTCAAACCAATAAACATCATGTGTAAGTCTTTTTGACTCCCTCGATATTATTCTATGAACTTCCTTCGTAAAAAAATAGTTTCCATTATTAATCTCTCAAACATAAAACCAAATTGATTTTCTGACACCTTTGTATTTCTCCTTATTCTCCTTTCAATCACTCTTTCCCAAAGTTTCATAGTGTGGCTCATTAATTTTATTCCTCGGTAATTGGCGCAATTCTAGATGTTTCCTTTATTTTTGTATATTAGAACTAAGGTACTCTTCCGTTAGGCATCAGACATCTTCTTACTCCTCAAAATTACGATAAAAGCCTTGTTAGCCACGTTATATCCTCATCACCCATGCACCTTCATACTTCAATTGGGATACCATCTTGATCTACAGTCTTTCCATCTTTCATCTTTTTGAATGCCCCCCTTAATCTCTTATCTTCCTATCCGCCGATAAAATAATTAATTAATAAATTAAATCAATTAATTAACTAATAGTGGTTAATTATTAATAATTTAAAAAATTAAAAAATTAATAATTTTAACCAATTTTTTACTATGACATACAAACACCAAAAAAAATTTTCTCGTGTGACAACCAAACACTAAAAAATATTCTGTTTTTCAGAAAAATATTTTTTATTGAAAATATTTTTCACCAAGTTACTTTATGACAAACAAATGGAGCCATAGAGACCAAAGATGAGTTGTGTCCCAGAGAGAATAATAAAAAATTGGATTTGGATCGTCTCACATACGAATATACATTTGCAACTTAATTTTTTTTATTTATTATTATTATTATTAAAGGGAGTCCTAATCAATCTGTAAAACACAAATACAACAACTGAATAGCCACATGTGCTATTCATGTGTCATTCTACAGGATGTTTCATGCATCCTATAACTTTCGGATAGGTTCTCAACCCATGAAATTGTTAGGACTCGCTTACACTACAAAAGCAACATTAGCATACGAGAAGCTAAATTGCAACGGAGAGGATCCTCAAAAATGTAAATGATCCTAAAGTACTTGTACGCTTGAGATTATTATTAGCATTAGTTTTTCGCCTTCACATGGTTGCTTATGCTAAAAATGCTGTTGTTTCGTTTTCCCGGCCAACATTGTCCTTAATATGACTTTCACCTTGGTTTCTTTTTGTTAGGCAAGCGTCTCATTTCATTTCGAAATGATGAAAATAATAAATAAATAAAATTAAATCCCACTTGAACACCTTAAATTTTTAAATAAAGTAATCATTTATATCAAAATCTAAGTACCAAAAGGTCTTGAATTCAAGTCTTGACGCTACTTATTTAAAATATTAAAACTTTTCACGTGCAGGCGGCGAAACAAATTTCGCCTGCACGTGAGGAGGCGTGATAAATAAAATAAATAAATATAACAAACTTAGCTTTTAAATGAGGGAGTCATTTTACACGAAAGGTATATAGAATTACAAAATATGTCTAATTCCAATAATTAGGGATGGATACCCTAAATAAGTATATCTCCCTCAATTTTCCAAGCATTGCAGATAGCTCTAATCAAAGGGGTACTTCACTATGTTAATATCTCTTGAATAGCTATTTGTAGTTTTTCTAGTATGATCGCACTTCGCAAAAACATGTATTCTTGTAATTGGCATATACATAATGGATATTGCTTATATTTAACAATCATTTTGTTAGAATCTGAAGAGGTTATTAAAAAATCACATAGCATTTAAATCTTAATATTCTTCCTCTTTCTCTCAGAGAATGGCCACAAAATTCCGCAATGATATGATTGCAAATTATGTGCCAGTCTTTGTAATGCTCCCTGTAAGTTGTCGAAACCCACTATAATTGTTTTCTCCTTTGCAAAACTCAAATTGAAAATGAAAAAAATTATTGCACTATATATATATTTTTTTTGCAATGGTAATTTTTTTAATCACGTTTGGTTAATAATTGCTTATAAGATTATTTTTTCACAACGATTTTAAAATTATAGTGTAATTGTAATGGTTTTCCAAAGCCTTTCTTATTATTTACAAAATACCATTTCAGTAGAGAATTTGTAACGAGACGATATGAAATAGTTGAAGTTATTTGTAAAGTATTTTAGCCTTTTTATAACAGTTTTAAGTGTTGTAATAGATTGAAATTGTGATAATAACCTTAGTAATTCTAGTGTAGGGTCGTAAGGGAATAAGTCTTCACTAATACCGTAAAATACTTTTAAAATTCTTAATATTCTTATCTCAAACCTCCACAACTCCGCTAGTTTTGGTTCCCAAAATCTTTTCGATCCTCATTGATAAAATATCTTAAATTTGCCCCGTTCTTATGCCTTAAAAGACAAAAGTAAATAATACCCCTCTGACATCCGTTGCTCGTTGCTGTGGTGGCACTGGCGGAGCTATATTGGGGCCAGTGGGGGCTGCAGCCCCACTTACCCATAAAAATCGTTAAAATTTCTATTATTTTTTTAAAAAAAATTAGATATTTATGCATTTTTAGTTAAAAAAAATTAATTAGCCCCCACTGAAAAATAAAAGTACTAGTATAGTTCAAAAATTATGAATTTTAGCCCCCACTGATCCATAAAAACGTTAAAATTTTTATGTATTTTTTGAAAAAAAATTAGATATCTATGTATTTTTAGTTTAAAAAAATTAATTAGCCCCCACTGAAAAATAAAAGTACTCGTACAATTCAAAAATTATAGATTTTAGCCCCCACTGGCCCATAAAAACGTTAAAATTCTATGTATTTTTTGAAAAAAATACTTGTATAGTTCAAAAATTATAAATTTTAGCTCCCACTGACAAAAATTTCTGACTCCGCCCCTGTGTGGTGGTGATAACAGTTGGACGTTATCTCAACTGATAATGTTTTCCTAGACCAAGACAAGCTTGAGAAGCAGCTCAAGGAGCTAAGCACAGCTGGTGTAGATGGTGTCATGGTGGATGTGTGGTGGGGGATAGTCGAATCCAAAGGCCCTAAGCAATATGATTGGTCTGCCTATAAGAGCTTGTTTAGAGTTGTTGAAAAATGTGGATTGAAAATTCTAGCCATTATGTCATTTCACCAATGTGGTGGGAATATAGGAGATGCTGTTAATATATCACTTCCACAATGGGTGCTGGAAATTGGAGATCAAAACCCTGATATCTTCTATACAGACCAGCGTGGTAATAGGGATAATGAATGCCTCTCCTTGGGTGTGGATAATCTACCTCTATTTGAAGGTCGAACTACTGTCCAGGTACTTATAAGTGACACATTTTGATTTTTAATCATTCCTTTTCCATGCAACCATTTATTTATTCATGGGTTAGTACTCAATTTAGTCTATTATTTTTAGCGTGTTTGATGTAGTGGATCCTTATCTTAAAAAACACAATATTACAGTCTTTTATCTTTTGAATATCACCTCGTTAGTCTTTTTTCACTTTTCTATTTAAAATTTGACATGTGATTATATGTTATATGTCGTTTGTTGCTTATGCCTTTCAATTTTAAATAAAATACTTAAAAAAGGAATAACAATGTCATATATTCAAAAGATAAAGGACTACAATGTTGTACTTTTAAATATATGGGATCACTATATCAAACACGCTAATTAGATAACGGACTAAACTGGGTATTAACCCTTTATTTATTTTTATCTTTTTATTTTTTCATAACATAGAAGAATGCAATACTTATAAATTATTCACATTATTTTATTATAACAGTATTAGTAATTTACGACTATTAAACCACACTTATAACATCATAACATTATGGATAAATTCGTTCCCCTTTGGAAGACCCTTTCCTTGTTATTGACAACTCAAATATAAGTACATGGGGGGCATAGACCATAACCAATAGGATTACATGAAACCTACATTTATGTCTAAAAACAATAATAAAATCCAAAAAAAACTAACACAAGGGATTTATCACCCATCCCTGCTCGATTATAGTTATGGGTGTATTTAGAATTTTATTTTAATAGGGGTTATAATACTAATAGTTTTTTTTATTGGGAATTAATTTGATTTCTCATCTAAAATATGATATCTTAAAAAAGAAAATTAGAGTAAATAAAACGTATTCATTAAAACAAATTAGAGGCAACGAAAGCTATGGTCCCAACTATAACACTATAGTAAATATGTCCTTAATTATAGTAGCCCTACCAAACCAAACCGATAAGAAGCTAAAAAGAGAGGTTTATTAGTATTATCGACCTGCTCTATCTACTCTTAAAAATTGGCCTTCTTTCAAACCAAAAAAGAAAAAGAGAGGTTTATAGTACACATCTTAAGTGTATGTGGAAACATGACACTGAAAAATCACTCTAAGCCACAAGGCATCAGCACCTTAGAAAAATACCTCAAAAAACATCTCATAAAATAAATAAAATTAAGCAAATCATTATTTGTTTACGTACTTGCTGGCCAAAAGAAAGGTGGACATATAGCCACTATTCCATTCATAACACAAGAGAAAGAGCAGACACAAGTACAATAACAGTGCTTAGCATTACACTAATAGCTACATCCACTCGTTAATCAGCTTCTATTAGCATGTACAAGGAAAGTTATATTAGCTTAAACTAAACTTCACAACTACATGAATTGAGAAAATATTAAATTTGTTAAGGTAGAAATCCGTCTTGTCCATCCTGAACTCGCTACCTGCAAAAGAAGAAAGGAATCACGGGGTTGTTTTCCGGGGACCTCTTCCAACGATCAAGTCATTTACTGGGTACTGAACACTAAAATAAGAACAGTATGAAAATTAAGTGTATAGCTATTTTAGGCAAAGAAATAAGTTACTTCTTTACTACTGTTTATGTGTTGTTTATATTACTTGGTAGGGGATCCTTAGAAATATGCAGTGGTCCCCACAAATTTGAGAGAGACACGTCACCATAAGTCAGTTAGGATACATCGATCACATTCTTACCCCGAAGACGCTCGTTCCTGAGCTCGGGGTATTATGCCGTTGAAGGAAAGGTAAAGTTGTATTTCCTTTAATTTGATATTTCTTTGAGAAATAATGTTACAATACACAACTAAAATAGAGTAAGATTTAACTAAAGTCTATGGAAACTGTTAAATGACCACCTCGTTTAATAGTTTAAACTGTTAGAGAGGGGTTGTTTATAAATATGCAGTGGTTCCCACAAATTTGAGAGAATCTTTCTGTGGACACGTCAACACAAGTCAGTTAGGATATGTCAGTCACGTTCTTGCCCCGAGGACCCTCGTTCCTGAGCTTGGGGTATTATGCTGTTGAAGGAAAGGTAAGTTGTATTTCCTTTAATATTTTTTGAGACATAATGTTACAGCTAGGGGTGTGCATGGGTTGGTTTGGGCGGTTTAAAACATATTTTTTGAACCAAACCAATATATTCAGTTTGAAAAAATTAAAACCATAGTCAAATCATACACCTATCAAAACCACCCAAACCAAACCAATACATTTGGAAGAAACCAAATCACCTAAACCAAGCCAAATCATACATTCGGTTTAATTTATAGTTGCATTTGAAGAAATCTAAAATACAGAGGAGTTACTCATTGTGTCTCTTAATTTTTAATGAAATGAGAGATAGATTAAAAATATGGAGAAATGTGAAAATTTCTTTATTTATACTACACATATTTACTATATACAGGGGCGGAGGCACTATAGGGCAAGTAGGGGCTGCAGCCCCCACTGACCTCGTGAATTTTGTCATATGTATATGAATTTTGGGTAAAAAATAAATTAGCCATCACTCAATATTTAATTAATTTTACTTTTTAAAATTATTTAACTTTTACGAATTTTAGGAATTTAATTTACTTATTTTGGGTACAATATTTTACGAATCAAAAATAAAAATAGAAGCAAAAAAGTTAAAACTAAACAAAAAAAAAAAAAACTAAAGCCAATCACATGAAACAACTTACATCTTGCTTTTTTGAACTAATATATAATATATCACTTATTATATATCAACCTCAACCTAACAATCCATTACTATTTACCCATAGGTCATATTTTCTTACTTCTTTCTTACCAAAACTACTAGATGCAGATCATCAGGTGCTAGTTTACTTTTTTTTTTAGATACTAGTTTTGTTCAAATCTATTAAAACTTCATGTAATCTACATTTTAGCCAAAAGAAATAAGATTCAAGAGCAAATGCCTAAGTGAGATAGGTGTTTCCAGTGGTAGAGCCACTCTTAAGATTGTGGGGCTACAATCTTCATTCAACTCAAATTTTATAATATAAAAAAAAAATGTGTGTATTTTTAAGGTATTTTTAAGTTAAAAATTAATTCAGTTCCACTGAAAAATATTTATTTATATAAGTGTTTAATTGTATAATTTTAGCCCCCACTGGAAAAAAAATCCTGGCTCCGCCCCTGACTATATATATATATATCGGGTTGGTTTGGATTTGCAGTTTTGATAGTAAAACCATAAACCAAACTATACGGTCGGTTCTTATAAAAGCTTAAACTATAACCAACCAAACTTTTAAGAAATCACAAAAAATGAGTTAGTTTAGGTTGGGTTAAGCGATTTGGACAGGTTGACGGTTTCTCTGCACACCCCTAGTTACAACATACAATTTAAATAGAGTAAGATTTAACTAAAGCTTATGAAAACTGTTAAGTGATCACCTCATCTAATAACTTAAGCAGCTTCAGCTGTTAGAGAGGGATTGGTGTATTATTTATAATCTTCAACACGCCCTCGTAAGTACAGGCGGAGTTAGTTTTTAAGTCTTGTACTTAGACAGTTTTAATAGTTTTTTAGCCTTGCACTTGGACAATTTTAATGTTTTTAAATGGATGTTAGTGAGTTTTGAACTCAGGACCTTTTGATTTCTAAACTTTGATACTATGTTAAGTGACCACCTCATCTAATAGCTTAAACTATTAAAGAGGGATTGTTTTATTATTTATAATATTCAATACGAATAATAAATGCTGGCAGATCCTATAAAATCTATGAAGAAAAATTTTAACAAGTAATAAATAACACACTGCTCAAAGTTGCACACTTCTTAAGACCAATATATTCGATCAGCCATTCTCTATCTATAATTTGGTCCCACCGGGAATAATATACGGGTCAGAGCTTGCGTCTTGAATTAGCGGTTTTACCCATATCAAAATTCTCTGTTCGTAACATGAAATTTATTATTTTATTGAGACACTAATACATGAAGGAAAAAAATAGAGATTTTCTTATTCGAATTCAATTTTCATGTTAGATGAAGTGTGATTTGATCAAATTTCTGATTTTACATATTCGAACTAACTATATAAATGGATGGTTTTGATTTGTTTAAGTAAATTCTATCCTTAAAAAAATTACTTCAAAAGTGAAAATTATATTTGAATGCAATTATTGTTGTTGGTTTTTGATGTTTTTAGATTTACAGCGACTACATGAAGAGCTTCAGAGAGAACATGTCAGACTTTCTGGAAGCTGGAACAATTATAGACATCGAGGTGGGGCTTGGTCCTGCAGGAGAGCTTAGATATCCTTCGTATCAAGAGAGTCAAGGGTGGGTGTTCCCTGGTATTGGTGAATTTCAGGTACTTATACCCTCCTCTAAGAAACAATAATATATTTTACTAGTACACTGGGATCGATGTCTTTACATTTAGGGGAGTCTGGGGTCAAGTGACCGCATTCAGATCTTTAAATCCTATACATAGCTTATAGGATTTTGTTTTCTTATTTTTTTTGATACCGACCTCTTTCGTTTTGCATGTTTGATTCCATAAAATAATTATGGACTAGTTTTAAAAAATGGAAACTCATTGAGTACAGTTATAATAGATTATCGGGTAAAGGTCTAGTTTAGTCCATTATGTTTGGTGTAAATGACACTTTCATCCATTATCTTTCAAAATGAACCTTTTAGTCAATTAGATTTGGTGTAAATGACTCTTTCATCCATTATCTTTCAAAATGAACCTTTTAGTTCAATATGTTTCATATAAGTAACGTCGTTAATCCAACTTCAAAACATATTGAACGAAACATATTGGACTAATGACGTTATTGATGTGAAACATATTGAACTAAAAGACTCATTTCGAAAGATAATTGATGAAAGTGTCATTTGCACCAAAGATAATGGACTAAAAGGCTCATTTTGAAAGATAATGGATGAAAGTATCATTTATACCAAACATAATGGACTAAACTAGACCTTTATCCTAGATTATCAATTTATATGAACACATTCTTAATATTTAAAGCTTTTTTAATGTCTTTATTTTTTTCATACGATGAGGCAGTTCTTGCTTGTCTAATACAATTGTTTACAATTTTTGGTTTATTTTCTCATACATATAGATATTATTTCATAAGTATGAACTTTTCATTATCAATTTGTTGACCTTACTGACTCAAAATTCTGGCTCCGTCCCTACTTGTACAATATTGCAGTGCTATGACAAGTATTTGAGGCAAGATTTCAGAAAGGCTGCAACAAAATCAGGGCATCCAAAATGGGATTTTCCAGATGATGCTGGAACATATAATGACTTGCCTGAAAGAACTGGGTTTTTTGGGCCAAATGGCACTTATCTTACTGAAAAAGGCAATTTTTTCTTGTCATGGTATTCAAACAAGCTATTGAACCATGGAGACCAAATTCTTGATGAAGCCAACAAAGTTTTCCAAGGATGCAGAGTCAATCTTTCTGCTAAAGTAAACTACTCTATTTTCCTCAAGAACTATTGTCCTTTACATTGATTTAAAAAAAAAAAAAAATTTCTTCCCAATCTCCTCTTTTGCATTTTCTTTCAGGCCAAGTGAGAACGACACTATAATACCATAATAATCTAATGACACCTTATATTTTATAAGAATGTGGCTTACTCTCCCGTAACTGGTACCGATGGTAGGTTTTTGGCCACATTTTTGTAATATACATGAGACTATTAGATTATTGTGGTAATATAAGATTTAAAGTATAATTTCGACAAAACAAGCGTTTTTTTTTCTTAACTGTTTTCTTTCATATCACATGCTATAAAAACGGGGGCATGTACGAAATTTTTGTTCAAGTCAGGCTAAAAACACATAATATCAGATTAAATTTAGGGTGGGCGGGACTGCAATCACTTGTAAATGCCTCCGCCCTTGAATACAAAAAGCTAAAATCCCTTTGCCTAAACAGGTTGCCGGTATCCATTGGTGGTACAAAGATAATACACATGCTGCTGAGCTGACTTCAGGATACTACAACCTAAATGATAGAGATGGATATCGACCCATAGCAAGGATGTTGTCAAGGCATCATGCGTGCTTGAACTTCACATGTCTTGAGATGAGAAACTTGGAACATCCAGCTAAGGCAAAAAGTGGCCCTCAAGAACTCGTTCAACAGGTGAAACTAGAACATTTTGCTTGTTAATCAATGTCATACTTCTGCTTTCTGCTTTAGTTATTGATGAACATCCTTTCTCTAACAAATATACTGGAATTCGGGGTGTTAGAACAAAGAATAAACGAGAAAGTTAGTGGGCACAAGGTTTATATTTTTCATGGTTCGGGAAATTTTATACCATGGGCAAATAATGGTAGAATTTCACTATGATGATAAACAAATAAAAAGTACAGCATGTTAACAACCGTTGTCTCTCTTTTGAACTAATCTCGTAGTATGAGCAAAATAATCTTTCCAGGAATTTTTCGAGTTTATTGCACCACTTCTTTGTTGCGAATCTGAGACTATGATACCAGATTATATAGACTATACTTGTTCACAACTTAAATGCCGTTTGTTTGATACTCTTAAACACACTAAATAGAGAAAGATTTCTTGAGAGTTTGAAAGAGAGAGAGATTTTGATAGTCTGTGTTCTGATATCTGAGAAAAAAAGAAACGTATGTATTTTTCTTATATATTAGGAAAAGGTGGAAAGTTAAATAACTTCCCATAATTTTCTACTATCCACACAAATGAGACGGTTCGTGTCAACCCATATTGGACGAGCCAATCCCAATATCTAAGACAACCTGGCATTTTAGCTTTCAACCATTGATTTGATAGGAACTTATGGGGGTAAGTTTCTTTCTCCATTTTTTTTTCCCTGGAACAAATCAAGTTATGGAGATTGACGCACTACGCATGTTTGTGCAGGTTTTGAGTGCCGGATGGAGAGAAAATATACAAGTTGGAGGTGAAAATGCACTCTCAAGATATGATCGTGCAGGATATAACCAAATTCTGCTAAATGCAAGGCCAAATGGTCTCACCAACAATGAACTGCCAAAACTAAAGTTGTTTGCTCTTACATACCTCCGATTATCAGATGAACTGCTACAGCCAAAGAATTTCCGGTTATTTAAAAAATTTGTGAGGAAAATGCATGCTGACCAAGTAAGTCACACAGTCTCTATACTTACAAAAGGGTAAATAGCTACGCGGTTCAAAATTATTAATTAAACTATTAGAGAGAGGTTTACGATTAAAGTCACGAGGCGAATAGGCCTCTTGACCCCTTGTTGGGTTGGAAATCGGCAACTTGCTTTGGACCGAGAAACCACTTTCATTTATAAGGAACATCGTAAGAGTCTGACCCTACAACTCTTTGCAGCCCATTAATCCTGCGCCTTTCCTATTGCTAGCCTCACTAGTAGATGGGGCTAAAAAAAAGTTAAAATTTCTTACGTATTTTTCACAAAAAAGAAAAAATTAAATATCTATTTATTCTTAGTTAAAAATGTTAATTAGTCCCACTAAATATATATATATATATATAATCTCCTTGAATGCTCTCTCAACTGAGGGGCTTAGGTTATCGTTAGTTGGAGAGGTGCATCCTTTAGGGAAAGCCCAAAAGTCTCTTTCGGCCCAAACTAAGTTCTTCTGATACCTAGCTAGGCCTTAAATGTACTCGGCCTCTATTTGCTTCATCTTTAACCCAAGGCCTTAATACCAAAGCCCAAGAACTAGGCCGTAATTTGGCTATTGTAATTATATTTATTTATTATATTCAACTACTATATGATGAGACAGCTCTTACTTTTATGATATTTACGATTATTTACGTTTTTCCAGGATCATTATCCAGGTTATGTAAATATTCCGTCCTTGGAGAGATCGAAACCAACAATTCTTATTGATGAACTTATGGAAGCAACTAAGCCAATGAAGCCATTCTCATGGGATAAAGAAACAGACATGCCAATTGTTGCCAGTTTTGCTGACTACTTGGATAGTCTCTTCGGCATGTTTTTCCTCAAGTGAACTGAGGCAACAATTGACTAACAAAAACAAAAAACAAAAAAAAAAAAAATGAGGCAACATAGTCATGAGTTACGTCAATTATGAAAACTTACTCTTCATGTGCAACCCCATTGTCCAAAAAAAAGTTAAAAGTTATATATGTGTGTATTTTTAGTGGAACAGTAAGAAATAATGATTTAGAATTGATCAGGATTTCGGTCTATATTATCAAGTTCTCAATATAGAATAACGCTCACTTACTTTAAAAGAAGCACTTCTATCACCGAACATTTTTTTTCAACAAAAAAGTTGTACTCAATGAAATGGATTAAGTAATTTCTAGTAAAGTTTGAAGGTAGTTGAATTACTACCAATTTGTAAAACTATAGGTTGCAAGTGGATCCTCAAAAAAAAACACTTAAACTCAATGAGTAAGTAGATAAGTTTAGAACTAGGCTTATTGCTAAAAGCTTTGAACAAAAGGCTAATCTTGATGTCTTTGATGCTTTTTCTCTTATACTAGAATTGCATCCATTAGATAGTTGATAGTGATTGTGCTATTTTTTATTAAAAATTCATCAAATGGATCTATGAACAACATTATTTAAACAGGGATCTTAATGTGTGAATATACATTGATCAACTTTAAGAGTCCATAGAACCTGACTAAGAAAGCAATGTGTGTAAAGGTACTAAATCCTTATGTGGGTTATGACAACCACCTAAAACATAGCATGAAAAGTTTGGTCGTTGCATGATTGAGAAAAGGTATAAAACAAATGAAAGTAAAAAATGAATATGTCATAAATCGTAACAAAATTTGCATATTATTATCTGCTCCATGTGGATGACTTGTTCATATTTGGTACTAATATGCATGTCATTGATGAATATTAGAGTTTAATTTTCAATCATTTTGCAATGAAAGATCTTAATGATTCTAATTTTATTTTGGAATGAAAATGACAAAAACATAGTATGTTTTTTGATCAGTCTATTATATAGAAAAAATCTCAAGAAAATTTAAATGTCTCGAGTGTAACATATGTCTACACCTTATGATCATAGTGTGCATCTTATTTCCATTGAAAATGATGATAATACGATTAATCAAAAGGAGTGTCAATGCAATATGCATTTGACTATAGTAGACCTAATGTAGCATTTGTAGGGGGAGTACGTAGCACGCCATCTAAGAGTGATGATGTAACGCCCTGATTCCTCACGGAATCAGGACCAATAGTAACAACCCATCCAATCCCTAAGACACGAAAAATAAGAAAAAACAGATGGAGTTTTCTCTGTACTTAAGCCAAACCCAAAAACTTGCACGCAGAAGAACTCAACCACAAACAATAACCACAACATGTATAAAGTCTCATTTCCAGTCTAAAGGATAGTTCTAGCCTTCTTACCCATCAAGTTATATACATTCATGCACTTTAACTAGACAACTATTAAGCTAAAGTAATTATATAATAGTTATACATGCTACTACGCTACTAGACTACTTAACTTTAATTACAACTTTCATACATCAAATACAAACAAGGCTATTCAGTCCTCAAAATAAAATACATATACATTGCCATAGTTTCACATAATTCACATAAACATTCATCCAACCTCAACCGAAGTACTCCCATTGGTATATAGGGATGTCGGCTACTCCTGAAACATGTTACATGAAAAGGGTGAGCATACACGATGCTTAGTGAGGGAGGATAAAGACGGGGAGTTTTCGAAAATATTTTTGTGCAATGCAAATAGATAAGCCATATAATCAATAGCAATAAAGGTAATCAATAAAGACAATAAACTAGATAGCACATTAAAAAGAATACGATACGATAACCCTTATCACTCCAATTCCACGATCACGATCTCGAGCACGAACACGATCACGATCTCGATAATATAATCAGCATCCCTATACACCAATGGGGGTACTCCGGATGTAACACCCCATTATACCTACAACCTAACACCCCTGGCAATCTCCAGACTAAGCGGGTGAAGGAATAGGGTATGGAGGTTGAGCAACCAACCACTGGCAAGTCCGATGCCGCCCAATGAGGCTCAACACATCCGTCCCGATGATAAGGTTGAGCAAACATCGATATGAGAACCACGATAACACACAATTCGATAACATTAACACATAAATTGATAAACACGTAAATGAGGAACAACAAAGTAGATTGTCATCGCACATAAACTTTAGCAATCAATATGACGATAAAACATGTTTCAACTCACTATATAGCTCAAGCAACCATATATCACAAATATTCTTTACTAATTCAATCACTTGCATTTGAGTAGCAACTAAGCTTTTTAACAATTACTCATTCCAATTCCAAATCAATAATAGCTTATAAACACAATTAACTACTCTAAAACCCAAAACAACTCAAGCGAAATGATCAAGCATTGCAACCATTCTTTATTATTCCAATCCATCACATATAATAGCAACAATTCTTTACTACTTCAATCAAACACACTCCTGGTAACTTTTAGATAGCAACACTTAACATAGCTAATAACATTTCCATTTCTAATCACAATCACACTGATGGGGATATGCCCTAATAGTATAGTTTGAGATGACCTTATTAGGGTTTAAAAAGAATATGTTTGTGTGTTTTATACACTATGTCATTAGTAGGATGTTCCTATTATCCGTTTCGATATGAATATGTCCCTAATGCTTATCTGAGAAGAGAAATGTTCTAAAAAGGGTTTAGGATATTTTGCACTTTCTCTTCGATATGATAAACATTAAGAATTGATTCATAACCCTTCAGATTATTCAACCGGGACTAGAATAATCGAGTATGGGTTATCATATGTTATTACCTTTGATTAACATAGTGAAGTTAATGATAAAGGACAGCGTGCGAAATGACAGAACAGCATGATGATGTGGACTAATAAACATATGAGTGATCGTCTGCGTACGGATCATTGAATGTAACAATAAGTAGTAAACTGCATGATTTTAAGTTACTAGTTTACTATTTAGTTGAGAATTGTGCAAATTAATCCTCAGACTTGAGAAATTACGGTTGTCAGTTATATCAAGGGCTAAATACTGCATCTGAACAATGCACGTCTTCTATAAGGTGGGTTACGGTCTTCCACGTTTTAGTCTTGTGGTATGAACCGACAGGTAATTGTCAAGATAGGATCTGTTAACCTCTGGCTTGAGGCGATGTCCTATGATATCTGAGATCGGTTGGAAAACGAGGAAGTCCTTGGCCAAGGCAAGTATGAAGTGATGGAAATGAGTTTTTCCATGGTAGTCATCTTTCGTTTCACCGATTCAGATTTATACATAGTACCGGATGTGGGCTTAACCATTTCATAGTCCTTTCCCGATCAGGGCACTTTTGACAGAAGGATCAGACTGTACACTAATTCTCGATGGATAAATGGATTCATAAAAGACATCGTCTTCATTATCGTATACATTCTCATGGTACGTTCGTTGCTAATGCGCCACTCATGAGCATGAAGGTATTTCGGTAAATGACGGAGACATTTTCAAAATAGATAAGGAGGTTTATCAGGTCCCTCATCGGTACGCGATTATCAATCTAGAAGGTCACACACTAATAAGTATCATGAATAAGTTCACTGGAAGCTCGTATTATGTGGTTGGTGGATTTAAGGTGGTGTTAAGAGTCATCAATGTTGGTATTTGGGCTAAAAGTATAATTTTGGAAAGTTTTGGGGTCAAATTATAATTACTAAAACTTTTGGGGCCAAACTGTAATTATTGAAAAATTATTTCAATATAATTATTCTAATAGAAATTAGAATGAGAAAAGATAATATATATATACACATATATATATATATAAAGGTGTTTATATATGTATATATATAATGATGATGTAATTTGTGAAATACCACGTCATCATCTTAGTTGTCAAAAGGTGAATTGTAAATTAATGACTAGATAATTACATGTGGCATGTGCATGTAGAGATTAATGACTAGGATAGTCCATGTCATCAATCCTAGTCATTTGAATTTGAAATGAATGGATTTGATTCATTTTTGAATAAAGACAAAAGAATCTTGACCATTGCTTTTGTTGATAAAGCCTTTTTGACAAGTGTCAAGAGAGAGAATAAAGTTACCTTTAGATTGTAATGATTACAATCCTAGGATTTACATGGCTTTTACTTTAGAAGAAAGCAATTTTGATTGGCCACCTATTAAAGTAATATTATATATATGTTTATATGATTATATAATATATATTTAATAAAAGATGACAAGCATTCTCTCTCCATCCACTTGCAATTTTCGGCCAAGGGAAGGAGGAAAGAGAAAGTTGTCATCTAATGCTAATGATTAGGATCAAAAGGCTTGCATGGCTTTTGATTAAAAGGTGATAATAGTGATTGGTCACCTATGATGAAGTATTATTATAATAAAAGATGATAGCATTTTGCTCTCACCCATAAGGGCCTCTCATTCACACGACACACTTACCAACTAAGGACAAAAACAACTTCATCTCTTTCCTTGCAAGTTTCGGCCATAGCCAAAAATACAATAGAGAAGTTTTGTTTTGCTTGGTAACATACATACATAGTTTCAAAAGCTAGAAGATATACTAGCACACTTAATCTTCAAGCGGTGGTTGAGCTTTGGATACTTGGTGGACTAACTAGGGCCTTCAAGTTAGAAGGGTTCAAAAGCTTGTCTTTCAACTTCACCTTCTCCAAAGTGATCTACAAGTGAGGTATACTTATGAACCTCTTTATTTCTATATGTATTGTTGATATATATAGCAAGTGTTGATGAACAATGGATATAATAGAAAGTTAGCATGTTGATCCTTTGTAACAAAACTTGTAAAATTTTTGTTGATAGCATATGAAGTTTCGGCTATACCTAGATATTCATGCACAACTTTTTCGATATTGAATCCAACTTATGATTATGTTATGACATGATATCTTATGTTGGCTAATACTTTCAAGTGGTATCAGAGCCATGTTTATATATCCATTGATTATCAAATATTGGTCATGTGTTTTTGAACCTTATGGCCGAAAATTTGCTAGTAGTTTTGCAAGTTTTTGATGTTAAGACTTTAGCCTACACATTTGCATGTTCAAATCTAGTTTAGATCTTTGATTGATAATGTAGATCTTGAATATATACATGTGTGTATATGTCTTAGCTTGAACTTGCATGCTACACCTATATGAAGAAATGGCCGAAAATCACATCTATCTTTGGATGATTTGTCTTCTTATTTAAAGTACTAACTAATGAAGATAAATGAAGATTTGGTCTTTGCATGTTGACTTTAGAATTGGAATAAGTCGACTATCATAATATGTTCAAAAGGGATACTTATTTAAAAGCATCCTTTTTTGTAGATTCATAAAGTCAAAAGTTTAGAAAAAGACAAGTCTTGCCTTTATATGGTGTTGGTCGAAAATTCTCTTTGTTGTAGGAGATTGATTTTGCTTTTGTTGTATGTGAAAAGATGATAATAGTTGCCTTGAAGTCCTCAAAAGAATATTTCTATTATGTGCATGTGTTAGAATGAAAGTTTAAAAGATAGTTTTAAGCTTATTTTAAGTGTTCATGCATATGAATTTGGTTGAGGACTACTTGATGATTAAAAGTGTTTAATAGTCAAGAATGCAACTCATCTATGTGTCATGAATATTGCAAAATGTATTTCACATAGTTGGCCTATATGTTTTTAATCTTGAAATTAGAAATTATCTAATAAGTAGTATTGAGATGTTTCTAAATTTGAGAAAATTGAAAGTTGATCATTTAATGATATAATACTTTCAAATGACTATTGGGCTATAGTTAATGTATGTGGGCCTTAAGAGACATGTTGATTGGGCTTGGGCTTTGTGTAAATCTACTTGTGCTTGATTTTAACCTATTGGGCCACTTTGTGTTAATGGGCCATGAACTTGTGTTCTTCTTTAAAGTTTTGGACTTAGATGTGAATATAATTAATTATAAGGAGTTATGAATTAATGGGCCATTATGACTTGCATGTATAAAAGGGGTTTTATATTTATGCAAAAAGGGCATTGGATTAGTTTATTCTTTCATAATTGATGAGTAGATTAAACTTGAATGCTAGAAATTAATATGTTGGTTATTATATTATGATATAAATAATCATGCATATTTATTATTTTGAGAATGGTGAATTTGATCATGGACTTGGGCTTTAGGGTCAAAAGTTATTGGGTTGTAATATGAGACATAAGTCTCAATTTGTTTTTTGTCATTTGAAAGAATTATGTAGTGATGACTTTTATGTAATTCTTCAAGAGAAAGCTTGATTAAGGCCCAATGGACTTTTCCAAGGAGTTGGAGGCCCAATGGACTTTTCCAAGGAGTTGGAGGCCCAATGAAGATTTCAAAGTGTTGAAGATCTTTTAAATAGAATAGTTTTCTTTCTTTTAGCCCAAAAGTCAAACCCATGATCCACCATTCATATATCTTTGCATTCATACTATTTAAATTGTTATAATTGTGATTGTTAGCTTATAGTATGTTGAATGCTTATTGATTTGATGAGATTGTATCAACTCCCTACGTACAAACAAATATTAGATTTTCAAACGGTAAAAGGAGTTTTATCGTAGTCCTCCGCCATCCTAGGATATTTAATAAGACCTAAATGAATGCAATCCTTCTTACCCAAAGGTAGAGGACTTGTTTCAAAGTAAGTTTATTAAGATCGCTAGAATGAAACATAGAGATGTAGTTATCTTCCAAAATCTAACGACCAACATAGCCACAAAGGTTTGAGGTTATTGATTCAATTTGTCGGATAACTAAGTGATAGCAGGTCCAATCTAAGTAGATCACTTAATTAACATAGGCATAAAGGTTTGAGACCAAAGTGATTTAGGGACTAAAGCAGAACATACCCTATTTAGAGAAATAGACAACAAAGAGTTGTTGACCTTTGGTATTCATGTTTCAACATAGCCACAAAGGTTTGAGGAATATGTCTAATCATAGGAACTTGGTCATCCCACTTAGAGTTTTCTCATAGATTCATATTTTCTCATTAAGGGAGTATGAGATTTAAAATAAATAGTGGGAGTAGCTATTATATCTTGCAATTTAATAACTTTGCATATATTCTTGTTAGCCTACAATCTTATTTTCTGTTATATTTACTTTTTCTGCAGTTTATTATGGCTTCCTTCATAAATCCTATTTTATCCATCCTTAATCATGACTATTTAGTTGGACCAAACTTTGAAAAATGATACAAAAGTTTAAGGGTAGTCTTCCGATTTGAGAGAATTGAGTATATTTTGGATGTCCCAACATTTGCTCCTGTTGATGAGACTGCATTTGAGACCGACAAGGGCACTTACTATAAATGGGTCCAGGATGACATGCGTGCTAGGGGATACATTCTTTCATCAATGAGCGATCATCTGCGTCGATTCTATGAGGGGTTGTCTCATTCCGTAGATATCATTCGTTGTTTGGAGGAATCCTTTGGCGAGCACAGTCAGTCTATGAGATTCCAGTTGACCCGTGAGCTTTTTAGTATGAGATTTGAAGAAGGGGGTGACGTAAGCCAGCACTGCCTCAGAATGATTTACTTGGTAACTCAATTGGAGGCATTTGGTTTCGTTATGGATCTCCGACTTCAGGTAGACTTGATCTTGCAGTCTCTTCCACCTTCCTACCCTCCTCTGATTTTGGACTTTCACGTGCACAGAATTGAGGTCACACTGAATGAGATGCCAGATATTTTGACTAGCTGGCAGAACCTTGGTTTAGGTGCAGCACCCGATCCCCATGTTGAGTCCTCTCCATCTGTGGCTGAGCCCAGCCAAAATAGAAACAGAAGAAGAATGAGGAGGAGGCATAGGAGGAGTTGGGCCATAACATTCTTACCAGGAGATCTCTCATCAGGAGGGGATTGAGTAGTAGACCCCGTTTATGCACGATTTGGTTGTTTTGGATCGGTTTGGTATGCGATCCCAATTTTAAAAAATATTTATAAATGTTCGGATTAGTTTGATTATTTTTTTAAATAGTAGTGACTATTTTCAATCATTTCTAGAGGATATTTTGGAAATGATCCTTTGTAAGAAATGATTGGCATTTTGTATATCTTTCATTAATGGTAATGAAATGGTTGGAATGCGTATCGGAAGAAAGAATGTCTTCAAACTCAAACATTTATATTTCATTGCTTTGCATTTAAAGAAATGGCTAAATACCAAATCATACATATATTGTTTTGAACTTTGAAATGGTCAAGAGTTAAATATTAGAATTCTTGTATTTATCTATCCAAATGAGTTTGATAGATTAATTATTCTTTTTGACAAAAGAGTTTGTTCAAAATAAATAATTGAATGAAATAGAGCTTATGAGACTTGTACAGACTATGTTGGGTTATAAAAGAATATTAGAGAATGCATCTTTTATCACCATAATCTTTCAAATTGATTTTAAACTTATACCATATTTTAATTCTATGGCTATATAGAATTTAAACTCCTTTATGCATAGTTTCTTTAGAGAAAGGTAACTATGATGAAATGGTTAAAATAAAAAGATAGAGATCGTTTTCATTAATAAATAAATGTAATTTCTAGATTTATAGGAAATGTTAGTGGGAGT
The DNA here is from genome assembly GCA_037974665.1 of Ehretia macrophylla. Classification (NCBI taxonomy): domain Eukaryota; kingdom Viridiplantae; phylum Streptophyta; class Magnoliopsida; order Boraginales; family Ehretiaceae; genus Ehretia; species Ehretia macrophylla. The sequence continues at coordinate 14,374,697 of CM075768.1, forward strand.
TCATACCCTTAACAAATCTTATGAATTTATGATACCTTCGTTCGCCAAGGTCCAATCGAATTTTATTTCATGTTGTATTTCTTGGATAAATCGATCATGTCTTGTAAGTATCATGTATATGAAGTACAATGATATGATTAATTGTTTTCTCATGACCTGTATACCCAGTCACGATCTTAAAGTTTTCTTTAAGATGGAGGAATCAAAGAAATTTTGGTCTCTAGTCTTAATGACAGGGAATTCATTTTTTCTTGTAGATTTCCTTCTGACTATTAAGGAAAGGTTGCGAATTGTTTTTGCACCTAATCCTTTCATTGTTTGCATTCTCCTTCAAATGCAATGGCAAGTACTTGTCACGATATGATGTAATGTGTTACATGGTAGATATCGTAGAGAATACATATAAGTTCTATTGATCTTATTGTTATAATAATCTCTATATGAACTTTAACCCAGAATTTTAAGGTTTATGGTTATAGTGAAGTTCTTAGTGAAGAATTCACAAAAGAGGATAAAAGTGTATTTAGTGGATTTATGAATTATTGGAAAGAGTTCCGAATAATGATAAATAATTGTTATGTTATTATTTGAGCCAAGATGCTGCTTGACTTTTATGAAGTTTGGATATTATGTGATTCTATCTATTGATAGTAGCCGATATCATGTAATATGGTAACTATTATAGATACTTTTTGCACAAGTTTAAAAGAACCCTATCTCATCAAGAGTCCGAACATGAGAAGAGTCAATTCAAGATTTTCTTTCTTGATAGAAAATGATTTAACATAATAAGTTCCTATAGATGCTTCTATAGTTGACCCACTGATCATGTAAAGATAGTTACAGTTGATCACCATCTTGGAGAAGATGAGTATACAGATACGAATGTATAATGCACTAGATCCTATGGCTGATAGCATTATTACAAGTGGGAGATTGTTGGGAATATACCCTAATATTAAAATTTGAAATGACCTTATTAGGGTTTAACAAAAATATGTTTGTGTGTTTTATACACTATGTCATTAGTAGGATGTTCATTAATATTTATATTAAATAGTATCTATCTTTAATATTCATTAATAAGTGGGGAACATGCACAGCTACAAAAAGTTATTTATATCGATTTTTTTTTTTTTTTGCAACAACTTTTAAGGTTCGTTTGTTTGCAGTAAAATATTTAAATAAAACATATTTTTTGAATTTTTCGATGTTTGGTAACACAAAAAATTTGGTCAACTGAAAAATATTTTACGGTCAAAAGAAAATTTTAGTTCAAAAGAGTAAAAAATGTTTTATTATCTTTTAAAAGAAGAAAATATTTTTCCAAACTCACTCACTTCACCCCAACCCCACCCATACCTCCACTCCCACCCCACGCCCACCCCCACTCTACCCTCACAATTAACATATATATTATATGTGTATATATATATATTTTTTTATAAAATCTCATGTCGAATATATTTTTCACTATACATCCAAATATCAAAAAATATTTTATAATATTCTATTTTTAAAAAAAATATTTTACCCTAAAAATATTTTTTTCCCATCAAATTATTTTATGACAAATAAACGGAACCTAAGTGTTGCAATGTAGTTACAATGTAGTAATGATTCTAAGATCTCTTTGCTTTTATATACATTCTTTCAATTCGTAATGACGGCCAGAATCCTATGGAATACTTGAAAGTCTAGACCTCCTGCTTCTCTACATTAGCAATCACATTCTCACCTCCATGGTTTCTCTAAAAGACTTGGCCTAATAATTCTAGTGAGGATCGCACCACTACAAACTCCATTGTTTTTTTTTTTTTTGGTATTGTTCGATTCATAAATATGTGCAATTCCATCTCATAATTACTATTACATTTTTTTTATTTGTTGTAATATTTAAAGAACTGTTTCAATTCAATTATTTTTAAAATGGTTGCAAAAATAATTTCATGACCAATAATTAATATTTAAAAAAAATGATAAAAATGTGTAAGCTTTACAAAGAATTTTAGTTCATATAATAGCTATAAAAACTTTTGTAATAAGACATCTACTATTACTATTTTTTAATTTGTCAATTAGTATACAGCAAAAGAGCTAACATATTACAGTGATATCGTTGGTTAAATATTTTTGGAAATCGATTAGCAAAACATTCTAATCGCTCGTCGCTGTATTTTGAGAGTTTTAATTTATATTCATCCATTAGACCAATTAAGAAACGCTGACATATCTCATTCGATGTTAATAAATAATGACTAATTTGATCTATATCTTATAAATTAGTTGAATCAGAATGTTTTCACAAGTTAAGAGAAAAAAAAAAAAAAAAAACGCTCTACTCGACGACAAATATAAAGTCCTAACCAAAAAAAGAAGACGACAAATATCATGTGGACCAGGTAATCTTCCCTGGTCAATACGCCTCAGACAGCATCATATCATCTTTTGTGGCGAGACACACCGATTGTACACAAATTTCTCTCTAAATTCTGTGGCGAAGCGTGAATGGGTCGTTATTGAGTTGGTACATTTCGTCGAGAGGCTTTACTTGCGAGAATGTGTTAAAAATAATAAATAATATAATAAATTTTTTTTAATAGTTTTAATTTTTAGGTAAGGTGATCATTTAATATAAATTTAAAATATTTTTTTAATAAAAACTAATATATATATATATATATATAATTAACACTTACATATAATTTTTTATTTTCTTAATAAGAATTAATTAATATTTCATACTTAAATATCTTAAAAGTATTGTTATTTTTTAAAAAAATTTAAAGGTCAATAGATACTACAATTTTTATAACTCTATGTTCATCTATCGATCTTTTCAAAATATTATTATGAATGGTATTCATTATTAAATCTCATTTTTAATATTATTATATTACGTAAAAGTATATTCTTATTAGGGAAAGCATGGCCCCCCGCATTGCTTTGCTGAATACTACAGCTATATTTTAATTCCCCACGTTTCGGAATGGAGTGCAACATCTTGCTGATATTCTCATGCAGTTTGTGATCGTGGTTTTTTTTTTTTTTTGGTTGGAAGGAGGCGAAACGTAACATGAGTGAACAATTCGACGGGATTTAAAATTCATCTTATCCTTTTTAATTAGAATTCAGAGAATATTTGGAGGTTAATCTAAAGAAAATAAATTAGGAGATTGATGAAAATTATAACTAGTAATCCAGTTATCACATTTATTAATTTTATAAAAAATATGGCCAACCCAGTAATTATCGTGCCTATCTAAAATCTCAATACATTTTTCAACCGTAATCTTGAATGGGCTAGTTGGCAACTTGGCACCGAGTAATCATTGCACGGGTAAAAATTGACGTACAACAAACCATGTTAAGTCTTGACAAAAAAAAAAAGTCTTGACAAAGAGTTTTGTCTATATCGAAATAAAGAAGGATGGAGAGTAACCCATCTGTCAAGCAATGGTGAGGATAATCAAATTATCATAATTTAAGAATTGGTTAAAATAATTAAATAATAACGATTAAAATAATATTAACTTTTATTTATTTATTTTTTATGTTACGCTGGATGTTTTACGGGTACAAGTTTTTAAATGCCCTATACGTGTTTTTTTTTTTGGTCTGGACTACTAAAGTTGTTGCTTGAATGAGCTGTCAAAGCTCGTGGTTGAATGGCATTTTTATATAACATGACAAAGTACGTCTTGTTGTTAAAGGTCGACTTGCTAGGGAAAAAAAAAAGAAAATCTTCTCTGAGTTTTGAATTATATTTTCCAAAAAAAGGAGTGTTGAATAAAATAAAATTTATAAGAAGGATTTTAAATATTAAATAAAATGTATTCAAACTAAAAACAAGTGTTCTCAAAAATAGTGCATTCACGTGCCTTCAATGACAGTTGTTTTTTCATTATACATCTTCAGAATGATGGTGTTTTTTAAAAAAATCATCTCTTTGATTTTTGATTATTTCAAAATGACAAGTTTTATATAATTAAAGTTTTATCATTTATATTATAGATTTAATATACAATACGTGATTTTTTTATTATATAACAAATAAATAATAAAATAAAAGAATAATATAAAATATTAATCGTTTTTATTTGTCAGGTCAAGTTAGCTAGTAGATTTCAGCTTGAAAAGACTCTTGGCGCTATGTATGAGACTGCTTCCTCCTGGATAGTTACCCTTCTTGGAGCCATCTATGATAAGATAATGATTACTCATATATACTATTCTTTGTGGCTTTCTAAATCAACAGATACACCCAAATGTGACAGAGACATGCATAATGGCTCGCCTAACCACGTGGTATAACCTCTCATTTTCTTTTATTTTTTTGGTAAAAAAGCCTCACATTTTCGCATCAAGAAAAAAGGGGAATAAAAAAGAAAAAAAAAAAGCAAAGCTTATGTGAACATAGCCTCTATTTTTAAAGGGCACGAATCAATACAATGACCGCATCATCCATTTTTCTAACTGTACTAGACTGACTGCTTTACAGGTTGATCCCTAGTTAGATAGTCGAATCTGTATGATATTAAGGCTCCATTTGTTTGTCGTAAAATAATTTTTGAATTTTATGATATTTGATTACATTAAAAAATAGGTTAATTATAAAATATTTTTTGGTCAATAATTGCAGCTGTTTTTTCTTAATTTTATGATGTTTAGTAATACCAGAAAATTAGTCAATTGTAGAATATTTTCCGATCAACAATTACGATTAAAACAAAATTGTAAAAAATATTTTCATTTCATTTGGAAGAAGAAAATATTTTACGGAACTTACAGTACATCCAAATACTAGAAAATATTTTTCAGGAAAATATTTTCCCCTAACAAATAATTTTACGGCAAACAAACAGAACCCTATAAAATATTTTATTTTCTAAAAAAATATTTTCTACAAACAAGTTATTTTACGACAAACAAACGGAACCCTATAAAATATTTTATTTTTTAAAAATATATTTTCTTCCAACAAGTTATTTTACAGCAAACAAACGGAGCCTAATATGGAAAAAGTCTTACCCAAGCCGATCCCTCACAATACATAGCTTGGTCGTCGAATTGGAGAATTTTTTCCCTCTTTACATTCCAATCATTACATAGTGTTTGAAATCAATTCACATGTGAAATTCATTTTATTAAATAAATTTTTTGAGGAATTCATTTACAAATAAATTTTCTTGTTTAGAATTAAATATTAAGTCAATTATATTATTTGTAGATCTAAATTGTGTTTGAAACACATATGAAATTAAAATTAATAGTTATATTTTACTTAAATACCCTTTTTTATTCAATTGAAATTAGGCTATCATATAAGTGTTATTTTTTCAATCCACTATTGATTTCTAGTACTATCATAAAAATTCAAAATAAAAAATAAAAAACAAAGAAATATTTTTAAAAAAAGCTAAACACCACAAAATAATCATAATAACCATAAGTTTAACATAATAGTACTATAATAATAACAAAAAGAATATATAATAGAAAATATATCGTGAATAAATTTGTAAAATACCTGAAAGAGGAGTGACTGGGAGAAGCTAACTTTTTTCTCTTTTTGCTGTCAATTTGAAAGAAGATAGAAGAGTGGGGAAGAAGAGTGAAATATATATATATATATATTTTAATTTGATGGTAGTTTTATCTTTAAAACATTAACAACATAATTAAAAAACGTAAATTTACAAATTCTACCTCTTGAGCTCGGATTTGAGTAAGACTTGTGTAAATTCAAAAATTACAAATTTTAAATTTGTAATTTTTTAAAAAGGTACAACCAAATAAAAAAAAATTAGATTTATAAATAAATTTTACAAAATTTTGTGAAATTTATTTATTCCAAATTAGTGTTGTGATAGACCAAGGGGTACAGGAAACGTCGGTAGGTCATGGTGTGTTCATTTATTACTTGACACGTTCTAGGCATTAAATTTCATTGGAGAGTAATTTTTATAATAAAAATTATTAATAGCACATTGATTGATGTTGTAATATTATTTAGTGTTATAATAATCTTCTTATTGCTTCAAAATGGATAGCAAGACAGGTTAACAAATATGACTATTGGGAATATAGGCATTAGAATGAATATGATCAGTAAAAGAAAACATGAATCATAATATCTAAATGTTGAAACGTAAGAAATAAAAAAAATAGTCTGGTCCAATATAGAGTAAGTGTTCATTTATTACTTGACTAACCCAAATCATGCGACGGGACTTGCCACTATACCACGAGATTTATTTTTAAGGTAAATTTAATATGGTCTTGCATAGAGAAAGAGTTGGAAATAATGTCTATTCCTACCACTGATCAGGATCGTCTACAAAAAAGCATGAACAGGAATACACACACTTTACGTGACCAACTACTTAATACTACGCAGGCTCATCAAACAGTGGGTTCTTCTACGCAAGAGAAGACTTAGAAAGAAGAAAGAAGTTTGGATCTACGAACAATCATGGATGCCTCAATAGGGTCTCTCATTTCTTTTCTAAGGTATGTCACTAGTCTTTGAAGTACTTTGGGATGATATATTGCCTAGCAATTTAACGTGGTTTTACTAAGCCTGCTCCACAATCCAAAATTAGAAAATTTTACTATTCAGCAATAATGATTACACAACATGACTTTTGCACAAAAAGATCTAACACTCTCTCGCTCATAACCACTCCTTCTACCCGATTACACTTTGTTTCAACCCAAAGTACAAAGATTGATTTAAGATGTCTACCTAAAAGCTAAAACACCATATACTAGTTCTGGTCTCGTAGGACAAGGACTCTTTTTTTCTAAGTTACTTTTAATTGGAATAGGACTTTTACTTCTTCAAACCATCCAAACTGATTATCAGCCCACTTACATACAAGTGGACCTTAACAGTAAGTGGAACTCACCCCATATGTCTAGAATTGATGATCAATCCGCGTAATTTGAAGAATTTTCACTTATTTTCAATATAGGCTTAGACTTGAAATTCAAGCCACAACCCAATACTAAGTTCTTCGTCATAAAAGGCAAGAAGACAACAATGAAGAGTAAATTTATGATAAACCTACCACCCACAATCAATGATCCTCTTATAGGCTAGATCCTCTTATATTGAGATAATAGAAAATCTTGACCATTAATTAAGCTTTGTCTTAATCTCGAATTAATACATGTCATCTCGTACTCACCTACACATCTTACTTTTCTCTCATTTTAAAACTCATCTATCCCGACACATATCAATTAAAAATTAAAATAGAATCTAATTAATAATTAAAATTCTTTATCATCTCAACATAAAAGAATCTAGCCTATGACAAGATTCATTCGCATTTTATGATTAGATAAGATTCTCATAAAGCAACGGTGACAAAAGTTGCATTAAAATTGGCCAGCAGACTGACGATGCTGACTAGCTATCTTTTGTAGACGAAAACGCATAATATTATAAGTTAGGTTTAACAAATTCAGGAGAGAATATTACCAGGACAGGAAAATGTAAAAGCATGGATATATAGCAAATAGGATATGAGAATTTACTCCCGGTATTCTAAAGGAACGAGTATCTCCTTATAATATCATCATATTATAAGTGAGGTTTGGTAATTTTTAATTGTTCACATTATTTTATCATAATTATATTAATAATTTATAATTGTTAAATTTTATTAATAATATCATAATCTTATTAGCAAATTCCTTCACTGTTTTTTTTTATTTAATAAAAATTTAAATTGTATAACACATATTAAAAAATATTATTTACGAAAATTAATTTTATAATTTTTTATATTTATAACAAAAAATATATCAATAGATCAAAAGTTATTAGTTCTTCCCATTCTAAAGGTGGTGAAAGTGTTTTGAGTGTTATTGCCGACGGAGTTGACAGAGACAGCTAAGGCATGTCAGAAAGATTTCTTTCAAAAGGCAAAAGCTTGCACAACTGCATTATAATTCACAATGAAAAAGAAAATTAATTAGGAGAGGATTTAGAGTAGCGGGAATTATAATACTAATATTTTTTATAGTAGAGGTTAATCTGAATTTTTATGCAAAAGATATGCATATTTTTTAAACAAATTGAACATAAATACACATATATTTTAAACAAAAATTGGAGGTAATCAGAGCTACAGCATCCACGGGCTCTTTTGTAAATCTGCCATTGATATCAACTCAGGAGAAATTTAGATGGAACAGGCAAAAATTTAAGAACCGTCAATTGCAAGCATCACCAAATATATTAGAGCTGTTTGTTGAAAAGGCCCCCACAAATGCTAAGTACATAAGAATCTTTACCCAATCATAGAAGACAGAAACATCAAACACAGGAACATGGCTACAGGTACGTTAATTTTTGTACAATTTTTTTTTTTTGGGTCGTATATTTTTTGTATAAACCCTAAACCCTAAACTCTAATACTCTCAAATGACCCTTAGAGCTCACATAATAGATACTGTTCATCACTTTCTCTTAATATTATTGGAAAAGGATTTGATGGGCAAGAAATGATCTTTTCGGATATTGGTTCTGTAATTTGGCTTTAGCCTCTCTAGGGAAAAAAAAAAAAAAAACCCTAACTCACCACCATCCATACAGGTGTTTATCAAGTACATTTACATGTTGCAGGTAATGATCAGAGACATAAATCTTTCTTATTGATGTATCTAGACTAATTTATCAGTATCTTATATATCTTTCATCAATTTGTAAGACTATTCTTAGCAGAGGATGTAAACCACAATGAGTTAACTTTATAGAAACTCTAATATATAAAAATTCAAATACAGTAGAAAATTTAAAGACCCAAAAAGAATTTTTTTTTAGAGACCCAAATAATAAAAGTTGATAAGCCTGCAAAAAAAGTAACAAATTTGGAGACTCACTGTAGCGAGTCTCCAAATGTCCGTCAGATGACAGACATTTTCAGGAAAAAAAAAAGAAAAAAAAAATCGAAAGCCACAAATTTTATAGCCGTTGAAGGTAAACATTGGCAACATTCACCTTCAACGTATGTATATATACATATACATATTCTGATTTTGTTTCAAGTACAAAGCAAAAAAAAAAAAATATAGAAAGATCACAAACTCCAATCGAAAGAAAAAACGTATGCTTGTTTTTCTGTCATGTGGTGATTTTCTATCATGGAAGGTGCGTGGGTCATGTGGGGGTGGTGATGCCGTGGGTAGGGGAAGGGGCGGCGATGGTGGCGAAGGGAATGGAGGGTGGTGATGGTGGCAATAGTGTGATGATGGCGATGGTAGCGGTGGTTTTGATGGTATGACGATGGCGATGGTGGCGATGGTGGCGATGGTGAGGGTGGCGATGGTGACGGTGATGATGGCGATGGTGACGGTGGCGATAATGGCGATGGTGACGGTGGCGATAATGGCGATAGTGATGGTGGTGATGGTGAGGGTGGCGATGATGGCGATGGTGACGGTGGCGATAGAGTGAGGGTGGCGAGTTGTGGTGAGGGCGGCGGGCAGTGAGAAGCTGAGGGAAATGAAATGGGGAGGGGGGTAGGGTTTGATTTATATATATATATATACATATTTATATATATTTTTTTTAAACTGATTTTTTTGTTGTTTTTTATTTTTTATTTTAAAAATTATGTTATTTAATTTATTACTTTTATTTCTTAAAGTAAGTTTTTTTTTTTAATTTTATTCATTTAAGTTTATTTTCTTCAATATTTTATCTTAATATTATTTATATTTATATTTTTTGTAATTTTATTCAATTAATTTTTTTTGAGTTTGATATAATTTTATTCAATTTTTTTGTTGAATTTTTATTCTTCATATTATTTAAATTTATATTAATTGTATAATTTTTTTTCAATTATTTTTTTTAATTTTGTTAAATTTTTTTCTAAATATTTTCTTCGTATTATTTAAATTTATTTTTTTTATAATTTTATTCAATTTTTTTTGTTGAATTTTTTTTCTTCATATTATTTAAATTTATATTAATTGTCTAATTTTTATTCAATTAATTTTGTTAATTTTGTTGAATTTTTTTCTTCATATTATTTAAATTTATATTTTTTATAATTTTATTCAATTTTTTTGTTGATTTTTTTTCTTCATATTATATAAATTTATATTAATTGTCTAATTTTTATTCAATTAATTTTGTTAATTTTGTTGAATTTTTTTCTACATATTATTTAAATTTATATTTTTTTATAGTTTTATTCAATTTTTTTGTTGAATTTTTTTTCTTCATATTATTTAAATTTATATTAATTGTCTAATTTTTATTCAATTAATTTTTTTAATTTTGTTGAATTTTTTTCTTCATATTATTTAAATTTATATTTTTTATAATTTTATTCAATTTTTTATTTGTTGAATTTTTTTTCTTCATATTATTTAAATTTATATTAATTATCTAATTTTTATTCAATTAATTTTTTTTTAATTTTGTTGAATTTTTTTTCCAAATATTATTTAAATTTATATTTTTTATAATTTTATTCAATTTTTTATTTGTTGAATTTTTGTTCTTCATATTATTTAAATTTATATTAATTGTATAATTTTTATTCAATTAATTTTTTTAATTTTGTTGAATTTTTTTCTTCATATTATTTAAATTTATATTAATTATCTAATTTTTATTCAATTAATTTTTTTTAATTTTGTTGAATTTTTTCTAAATATTATTTAAATTTATATTTTTTATTATTTTATTCAATTTTTTATTTGTTGAATTTTTGTTCTTCATATTATTTAAATTTATATTAATTGTATAATTTTTATTCAATTATTTTTTTTAATTTTGTTGAATTTTTTTTTCTTCATATTATTTAAATGTACATATATATATTTTTTTTGCTTGAAGTTGTAATTTTTTCATTAAATTTTTTTTTCTTCAGCTATGGATTCCGGCGAAAAAGTTAGGGGCCGCAACTTCACTATTGAAGAAGATATCGCGTTATGCCGCGCATACCATGCAATTAGTGAAGACCCAATTACAGGCCGAAGCCAAACATCAGCAACAATGTGGACGCGAATCTTTATGAAATTCGAAGAATTTCACCTTCTAACGACTCTGTTGCAAAAGAGAACTGCAAAATCTCTAAAATCATGATGGACCCCGATAAACAAAAAAAAGCACGAAATTTGCAGAGTATCTTGCTTAGTCTCAAATGAGACTGCAGAGTGGAGCAAATGCAACATATATTGTGTGTTTTATGCAGCAAAATATGTTGATTTAGTTTTATTTTTAAAAAAAATACTCATAGTGATCTACATTTTTGTTTTTCAGCTTGATGATGCCAAACGACTTTACGCTAGTGTTACAGGAGAGAATTTCAACCTTGATCATTGTTGGTCGATATTACAACATGGTCAAAAGTGGAGAAAGATTACCGAGTTTCACCAAGGTCAAAATGCATCTCAAGAGGGTACACCGCTTTCTTTTGAAGATGACTCTCCATATGACTTGGTGTCAGAAACCCAATCTAAACTGTCATCCTCGAGGCCAATTGGAAGAGAAAAGGCAAAAAAATTTAAAAATGGCAAGGATGTTGCGACAGAGATCGTTCAGCAAGGAAGAACAATGCAAAAACATATGAAAGAGTACAAAGAGAGTTCTGACTGGGCAACAGAGTATAGTATAATGTCGACAAAGACTTCGACCATCGAGACTCCGGCTAGAAGAGCGTGGATGATTGACCAACAAAACAAAATCATCGCCAAGAGGTCATCTCGTTCAATCAACTTTGACGATGATGGTTATTGTCCTTAAATGCCTTGAATTGTTGTACTGTTATATTGTTGTTGTTTCTACGTGTGTTGTACTATTAGTTTGTCTACATATGTTGTACTGTTGTAATCTAATTGAATATGTATTTGGTTTGAGAAATTTGTGTACAATTAATTTTTACACCGTTATTAATTTTTTTTTTAAAAGTAACTCAAACAGTTAATTTATTAAACCAGGACTTAAAGGACGAGAACATTACAACTATTGATGTCACACATTGAGATCTCATGTACGAAACTCGTTCCAAACATGCTCAACTAGATCACTTCGGAGTATATAGTAAGCCGCTTCGTTCGTCACTTGACGGCGATTGTTCAAATACTCAGTAATTGTTATGGGATTTCGTGCATGTTCCACAAGGGCCTCTTCTACATGGTAAAGTGATGGATCATCGTTGAAATCATCTCCTTCTTTGTCGCGATTATCTTCTACAATCATATTATGCAGAATGATACAAGTCTTCATAATTTCTCCAATATCACGTTCGTGCCAGAAACGACATGGACCTTTTATGATCTCGAATATACTCTGAAGGATACCAAATGCCCGCTCGACATCCTTACGATAGGCTTGTTGTAACCTATTGAAAAGCATCTTATCACGCACATGTGCATCTGGAAATGCTTGGACAATTGTGGACCAGCAAGGTTATATACCGTCAGCCAAATAATATCATTGACTATAATTTCTGCCGTTAATGGTATATCCTATTTGCGGTGCTCGACCTTCAAGGATATCGAAAAAAACCGGTGAACTATATAACACATTCAGGTCATTTCTTCCACCAGGTGTTCTAAAAAATGAATGCCATATCCATGTGTCATAAGATGCAACGACTTCTAGTATTATAGAAGGACGACCATGATGTCCAGCATATGTTCCGGCCCACGCAGTAAGGCAATTTTTCCATTCCCAGTGCATGCAGTCCAAGCTACCCAGCAATCCCGGGAACCCACGTTGTTGTGTCTTTCGAAGAAGCCTATACAAGTCCACATTATTCGGAGGACATAAATATTCATTGTCATATAATGCATTGACGGCTCGACAAAATCGCTTCATGGACTCCAAACATGTAGTCTCTGCAATCTTCAAATAGTCATCATTTGCATCTGCAGGGTTTTGGTATGCAAGCATACGAAGCACCGCCGTCATATTCACATAGGGAGATAAGCCTTGCTTTCCTGCAGCATTTGGTTTTTGTTTGAAATAATCGTCATAGTTGATGATATCGCCCATTATTTTCAGAAATAGTTCGCGACGCATGCGAAAACATAACGTGAACTCAGTAGGAGGATACAAAGGTTGATCAACAAAATAATCTGCCATGAGTCTTTCATGGGCACCAAAGTGGTCTCTGTTTTTGGATCGTCGGCGTAATTGACGTGACGAGCTACTACTCTCTTCCTCCGTAGCAAGCTGATATGCAATTTGCATCATCGATTGGTGTTGATTGAACATAGTCATCATCATTGCATAACCACGGAGACGGTTATTTTAATGGATCTGGACATTTTCATCAAATGGAAGAGAATTGGGCTCGCCTCCTTGGTTGGACATTTTAGAATGTGGGATGTAGAGTTTAAAGTGAGTGTTGAGAGTTGTGGTGTTTGATTATGGTGATTGTGAAAGTGTTGGATATGTACTATATATAATTGTATGAGTGACTAAAGGATAGAAAATAGACGTACGAGATCGGCCATGGAGAATCCAATCCAATGGTCTTTGTGGGGATGAGAGATTTCTTTAGATAAGATTAAAATGGACGGACGAGATTTAAGTTGAAAATCCAATCGAAATGTCTTTATTTTGGATAAGAGATTTCATTGATGATCAAGAATGGACGACCGAGATCGTTTAGTTGGAAATCCAATCCAAAGGTTTTTATTTTGGATGAGAGATTTCATTGATGATAATGAATGGACGACTGAGATCTTTTAGTTGGAAATCCAATCCAAATGACTTTATTTTGGATGAGAGATTTCATTGATGATAATGAATGGATGACCCAGATCGTTTAAAGAAAACCTAATCCAAAGGCCTTCATTTGGATAAGATATTTTGTTTCATGATAACAAATTAATGGATGACATCATCGAGGAAACATCATATCCAATGGCCGTTATTCTGGTTTTTCAAAAATTAGCGTTGTTGTAATCAAGTATAGTTAACGATATAATATTTGTCAAAATATAATCGCTGTCGGAATTAATTAATTTTTATGTTGAAATGTTCGTAAAAAAAAATTATGAATTTATAAGTATATAAAAAAATCAAGTACTAAAATTCACGAAAAAGTAGGACAAAATTAGATTATGTTAAAAAATTAATAGAGTCTCTAAAATAGAGACTCAAAAACTAATGTGGTTGAAAAATTTTTAATGACCCAAAAAGTAACTAAACTTTTAGATAGAATCTCTATTTTATTAAAAGTCTGTAAAATAATTTTTAAAGACTCATGATTTAGAGACTCTGATAAAGATAGCCTAAAAGACCAATTTTAATATATTTAGACCAACTAAAGAGTTTTTCATAAACTTTGAAACTCGAATTATAACCCTACTTGTTATTATTCTTACGTAAAGTCCACACGTCAGACGCTAGCAATTATCGTCCAAGAATGATAATCATTATGAAAACTTTCCCATGGGATCAAGCATGACGTTGGAATTCCCCGACACATACGACTATTCCTTCACTGGATCCTTAATTAGATTACATGACTAAACACCATGAATAACTTTTTGAGTAAATGCCTCCCATGGTCTCAAATGTTTTGAGGTTTTGACACTTTAATTTCAAATATTTTAAAATAATTTTTTTGGTTCTTAATATTTTTTAAGTGTGACACCGAATTAGTCCAACTAGTTAATCCATCACTTTTTTAATGTTTTAGCACGTGACTTGCAAATGTCGATCTAATGGTAAGATTTCACATGCTTTAGAGTTTTTCTTTCAATTTTTCCTCAAAATTTTGGATTCTTACGCGACATGTGCACAAGTCACATTCCAAAAACATTAAAAAAAGTAATAAATTAAGCTGATTGGACCAATTACGTCACAATTAAAAGATATTAAAAATTAAAAAATTCATTTTGAAATGTCAAAACCCCAAAACATTTGAAACCACATATGACATTTATATAAAAATCCCAAAACATTTAAAACCACATATGGCATTGACTCTTAACTTTTTAAACTCATCTCCAGTTGTGTGTATCAAGTTTTCCTTCTTGGAATCAACGTAAAACGGAATCAAGCATGATATAGTGGAAAAATCTTCCATCCGTATGCGGCAAAGGAAATGGACAAATTGACGAAAATGGGGTCCATGTGAAATTTAATATTTTTATTTATATTCAACTTTAGATCGTAATACTTTTTACTGTTTTGAAATTATTTTTTTTTAATTAACTTGATGCATATGTAATAACGTATCACTGCATCTACAAATTTATCAGTTGGTGGTTGAGTTCTGTCTGATAATCTAATAATTAAATTATGTTAATTGATTTCCTATATCATTTAACTGGTGCATATTATATTTACTATGCATCTATTTAATATAACTAAAGATAATTTAATCATTACATATAATAATTATTTTATAAAAAAAAAAAAAAAAAAAAAACTAAGTGAATATTTTACGGTTGAAAATAATTTTCAAAACATAAATGATCCGCATCATCTATGGCAGATTTGTCCCAGATGGATGGAAGACCAACCAGATATTAATACAGGGAATCATGCAGGATATTAATACTGACGGTGCATTCAAGACCACATGTCATCTTATCATGTATATTTATGTCACTTTCAATATTAGCGTGCCATCATTTGTCTTAGTCATTTTCCTGATAGTGATACGCAGTGTCTCCACGTGTTTAAATCTTTACAGGTTATAACATCAACTCTAATAACTTTTCTATTTTCCTCCTTATATATACGGAATTTAGAGTATTTTTCCTCCATTTACGAATTCTCTATTTTAGTTTCACTTTAACAATTTTTCTATATTTAATCAATCTCTTAATTTAAAAAATTCTTATTTCAGTTTCATTCTAATAACTTTCCTATTATAGGAACTCTTTATTTTTATGTTATTCCAATATTCTCTACTTTTATTTTAATTAAACATATCATTTAATATTCTTTTCGGAGACATTCCATTAAAACTTTTTCAATAACTTTTAATTTTTTATTTATATTTGTTCATGATATTCTATTACTTATAGTAAATTCTAATAATATACATTGTTTTGTGAGTCCATCTAAATACAAACATAAAAAAGTTAGTATAGTGCAATTATAAATAAATAATTTAGTAATACACTATAATTAATAAAAATTACAATATTATAGTGCAACAAAAGATTAAAAATTTAATTGCAATCAATAACTTTTAGTATATTAAAATACAATTAAAAGATATTAAACAATTGTGTGGATGTTTAGGGAATGGGGTAAGAGATGATGTTTTTTCTCTTACATGTAGATAAAATAAAAATAGATGTAAGGATCTCCTACAGTTTAAAGAATGGAATAGAAGATCTGTTGGAGTACAATTTGACTAATTCCCTCCCTACATATAGAGTATGAATGCATATAGAGAGACTATTAGACTTGGTCTAAGTCACGATAGACTGGCTTCTTTGGTGGTCTACCGTCCTTGCATGCATAAGAATGCTTGTTAGACCTTCTCCAACATATCTCACAACAAGCCACAAATGGGTCGTAGTAGATGTGACATTTGGATCGGGCCGACACAGGCCCAATTCAGCCCAGCACACGAAAATTAGGGTTCAACCCAACTCTAATGAAAGTGGGTTCGACTCAGCTCAACCCACCACATATAGGTGAGCCGAGGTGGGTCATATATTTTTAGACCCAGCCCATTTGTGCCCAAACCCATTTGTGCTCAAGCCCAGCCAAGCTCAGCCCATAAGGTTAGCCCAGCCTAACTCGAACCCAGCACAAGCCCAGCTCGAGCCCATCTCAGGCCCAATTCGAGCCCAAATAAAGCCAATATTGAGATTATAATTTGTACATGTAATTTTTCTTATAAATAGTTAGTTTATTCAACTTCATTTTACTACAAAACTATATATTTATTTTACTACCTATTGTCTCTTTATTTTACTACAGGAGAATACACAATATCTATAACTATGGGGGAAGAAAATCTTTCACAACGATTACGATTAAATGTTTGGAATCATTTTGCTTACTTTGAAAAATATGAGTATGCAATTTGTAACTATTGTAAATGTAAATATATATTTTGTCATCAATTTGAAACTGGAACGCTTATAAGACATCTTGTATCTCAACACTCAAATGTTCTAAACTATTTTAATCCTCAACCACCGCCACCACCACTACCAACATGCCCAACACCCGCACAAGAAGCATAATAAAATGAAGAACTTCTCCACCAACTTTCTTCATGCATTTATGTAATATTTAGTAACGTATCCATGTCTCTTGAACTTGTAGTTTGTTAAGTAATATTTTAGCATTTATATTAATATTATCAATCAACTTATGTCTTGTTAATTGTTAAATTAACTTTTTCGTAAAAAAAGTTAATCTTAAATTTTTTTCGTTATTAATCCAACTATCAAAATTCATAACACACTAATAAAAAATAAAAATAAAAGATGAGTTGGCTCAACTTAGCTCGCGACTCGTGGTAGCGGGTTTATGGGCCGAACTGAATCTTATATTTCAAAAATTGAACCCAACCCAATTCAGTCCACTAAACATATGTGCCGAGCCGGTCTCATTTTTCTTAACCCACGATTCGGTTAGACTGTGCCGAACTGGCCCATTTGCCAACTCTAGGTCGTAGTGTGAGTTGCTATGACAATTAAGATAAGTTATTTTCCCTTAAACTAGTGTTAGTTAATAGGAGCAACTCTCACTTAATACTTAAATAATCTCGAGTTTAAATCATTTAAGATAGATGAGGAACCAAAAGTGATCCCCTTTTAAAAAAAGGGAAAAAAAAATGGTGTTATAACCTTCACTTAATTACATTAGCTTGTACAGTCTCATGCGAATTCCGTAGGGATAGACTGAATAGTGTTGTAATCCTTATTTATATATCAACTCGATAAAGAAAGAAAAAAAAAACTCCAACATATTCATCAAATGGTCAAATCTCTTAACGTAGATGAGTTGTTAGACTCTATTTGGTCTAATTGTGAAATTTTAATTTTTGAATTGTAAAATTTTTAGCAATAGAACTTTTGTTAGAAGTGCTGTTAAATAAAAGTCGTTGACTGTTTGACCTAAATTGGGCAATGTTGAGCTTTTAAAAAATTTGAGGACAATGTTGGACTTTAAAAAATATGAAGGGATATATTTAGAAAAAAAAAAAAAAAAAACTTCCTGCATTATGTAGAAACAATTTCACAAAAGTCTATTTTGAAAAGCTCCAATTTAAAGCTTCTTGTTTTTTAACTTCAGCTTTTACCTAAAAACACTTTCAGAAATGAGCTAAACAGGTTAATTTCAACTTTTAAACTCACAGAAAGTACTTTTAAGTGCCTAAAAACTAAGTCAAACAGAGTAGTCTCCAAAAGCTACAATATAGAAGTGCTTAAAAACACAAAATAATAGAGAATTCTCAAACTAATTTTCAACTCATCCAAATTTAAGTGAGCTGAACCCATCTCCTATTCATCCCAATGGTCACGAGACTAAAAACACTAAAATATAAAAGTTATTGGAATAAAACTTGAATAAAGAATTGATTAAAAGTAAAAAAAATGTTGGAATGAAATTAAAATATAAATTTCTTAAAATAAGAAATTATTTAAAATAAAAAAACTATTAGAATGAAACTGAATAGAGATTTCTAAAATAAAATATTGACTAAAATACGAATCCAAAGAAATAGAGGAATGATTTTAAATTCCTAAAAATAAAAGAGCTGCTAGAGCTGGCATTAAGCTTTCTCTAAAAAGAGTCCTAAAATCTTGCTTCCTTACATGTACGGAAACTGTTAATTCAAACTCACTCTAATAGATTCTTTACCTCATTCCCTGAAAACCAAGGATTTGATAAACTAAATTCCAGATTCTCCAAATATGGAGAAGGTGAACCTATTTTCTAAAATAAGGAGTTAATTAAAAGTAGAGAATTTGTTATATTAGAACTAAAATATGAATTTTTTAAAATAAAAAATTGATTAAAAATAAAGAAGTTGTTGAAATAATTTTTAAAAAAAAAATAAAGAATCAACTCTAAATTCTCTAACAAATAAGGAAGTTGTTAGAATTGGTTCCCGCATCACATGTTGAATACTGTATCTTGTCAATAATTGATACAAGGACAAAATTAGCTCCCAATTTCCATGCACGATGCTCTATAAAAGGCAACCCAAAATGGCACTCAGCGTGCACCAAGTAGCTTCTCAATTTCGATTTCCATATTGACAAACTATAACCTTTTCATTTCTCCATCTAAAAAAAATGGCTCTCCATCTCAAAGAAATGGCTCCAACATCCCACAACCAACTGCTGGAAAACTATGTCCCTGTTTATGTCATGCTTCAGGTAAGCAACAAGTTGTTTAGTTCAAAAGTAATCGTGTAATATATATATATTCAGATTGTAACATTATGATGTTACAATTGTGGATTGTTGATACAATTATAATGATGTTCACGAGATCTAGGATCCTTACTCGAAAACAATGTTCTAATCTTATAACACAGTAGTTCACCATATTATCATTGTGGAACAGTTGGGAGTTGTCACAGCAGAGAATGAGTTCCCAGACCAAGAACAGCTTGAGGCACAGCTCAAGCAACTAAGAGCTGGTGGAGTGGATGGTGTGATGGTAGATGTGTGGTGGGGGATCATTGAATCCCAAGGCCCAAAACAATATGATTGGTCATCTTACAGGGCCTTGTTTAAACTTGTTCAAAAATGCGAGTTGAAAATCCAAGCCATCATGTCATTTCACCAATGTGGTGGCAATGTAGGAGATGTTGTCTATATACCCATTCCCCAGTGGGTACGTGCAGTTGGACAGAAAGACCCTGACATCTTCTACACTAATCTAGCAGGTAACAGGAATGAGGAATACCTTTCTCTTGGTGTGGATAATCTTCCTCTCTTTGGAGGTCGAACTGCTGTCCAGGTGAGAGACTTGTCCACGTACACTTTATGCACGTTATGTGTATTGACCCGTGCAGTGCTGTCTATTTCTCAGGGTACTAATTGTTCTGACTGTATATTAAAGCCAGGATATGCATTTGTGGCGTGTATATAGTAGTGGTCAATCTGCAGCATCGCAAATGGACAAAGCATGAGCTCTATACATAAACAAATGACTGGAAAGAAAAGAAAAGAAAAAAGAATGAGAGAGAGAGAGAGAAACATAATCTCAGAAGACCTATTTGGATGTTGTATCATGGATCCATTAGCGACCTGACTGTTTCTTTATCTTAATATGCAAGATCTAAGATGATAAGATAACGAGTGAGGTTCAACTACTAGTTTATTAATCAACTGATCCAAATCACAAATCTTTTATAGAACTAACGTAGGATCGGACAGGATGTCAAAGACTCTTAAATAAGTTGTCGTCGAACCAAACAGAATAGAACGACAGTTCAGGACCATCAAGCAATGAGCAAAACCCACAATTTTCCCCTAGTATTATGCTCCAGTACCATATGTAATTCCCCAAGTTCAATTACTTGTCCGCCAACACATTAAGTTTAATCAACTACCCCAAAATAACTTAAGTCCGTGGCGACAATGGTAAAAAATCTAAATCATTATAAACTGATCATAATTTTTTTACAGAACCAATGTGAAAAGGGATGTCATATTATACCATTATATCTTTATTTGATAGGTTAAGCAGTTTAAAATGAGTTAATTATAACCATGGTTGTTTTTACACTACAGATGTATTGTGACTACATGAAGAGCTTTAGAGAAAACATGGCAGACTTTTTCGACGATGGAACCATCATCGACATTGAGGTTGGGCTTGGTCCTGCAGGAGAGCTTAGATATCCTTCATATCCAGAAACTCAAGGATGGGTGTTCCCTGGCATTGGAGAATTCCAGGTAATCTAGAAAACCATATATATTCATTCACTATCTAAATCAAACAATTTTTTTGATACGATAGAGATCGAAGTCGTGGTTTGAAATCAGAATTTCTAATTACAACTCATCAGTACTATAGTGGCGGAGCCACATTGACATGAGAGTGTGCACAACCTCTGATTACAATGATTACAACTATTTGGTACTGTAGTGGCAAAGCCACATTGACATGAGGGTGTGTCTATGTACACTTTCAACTAGAACACACAAAAAAAAAATAAATAAATAAATAAACTTTTTTCTTTTTGTCAAAAAAAAAAAAAAAACATTATATTGACCCCTTCTACTATATCAGTGCATCACATGATGACCCCTCTTACTGTATAAATACACATTCTGACCTTAAAATTGTGGCACCAGCCTTAGCCACCCGACCATTCAACCTAAATTTTGGGTGTAAATAAACCAAATCTTTTAACAATAATGGACCTAACACCTTGAAATTTCAATATAATGCAGTGCTATGACAAATATCTGAGACAAGAATTTAAGGCAGCTGCAGCAGAGGCAAGGCATCCAGAATGGGACGTGCCAGAAGATGCAGGAACATACAATGACACGCCTGAAAAGACAGGCTTCTTTGGACCTAATGGAACATACCTTACAGAGAAAGGAAAGTTCTTCTTGACATGGTACTCCACCAAACTCTTGATGCATGGTGATCAAATCATTGAGGAAGCCAATAAAGCTTTCTTGGGATGCAGAGTGAAGATAGCTGCTAAAGTAAGTAAATTAGCAACTTCCTTAAGGAAGTGAGCTTTCATATCAAGCTGATAGAAAGACCCGGACTACCATATTTTTAACATGTTACAACACTTACAACTGTTACAAAAACACTAAAAAAAAACGTTATAAATAATTTTAACCGTTACATATCTCCACTGCAATGGTTTTAGGTAAATAATAAGACACTCACTGAAACAATTTTTTCATTTTCTAATTAAAATATTGTAAAAGAGTTAAAATATTATACCGAATCTTTTTCTAGGTTTCAGGAATCCACTGGTGGTACTTTGATGACAGCCATGCTGCTGAGCTAACTGCTGGATACTACAACTTGAATGATCGAGATGGGTACCGACCTATAGCGAGGATGTTGTCCAGGCATTTTGGTGCCTTAAATTTCACATGCCTTGAAATGAGAGACACTGAACAACCAACCGAGGCAAAAAGTGGACCTGAAGAACTCGTTCAACAGGTTCAAATCAAACTCCTCAATGGATGATACCTAGAATTTACTGTTTTCTTTTCCTCAGCACACAAAATTTCTCCACTAAGATTTTTGTGCACAAAAAGCCTTGAATAACAAAAACAAAGATTTATTGGCAACGCTAAAAATTTAAGCCGTTAGAAAGTATATACTCAACGAGTCTCTCTTAAATAATTACTTGATCTAAAAGTTTAAACTTTTTTTTTTTTTTTTTTGTTAATTAAAAGTTTAAACTGTTAGAAAGTATCTACTCAACATGTCACTCTTAAGTGATCGTTTGATCTTAAAGCTTAAGCTGTTAGATAGTATATATTTAATTAGTTTGACGTCTCAAACACGTCCCTCACATGCAAACAAGGTTGTTGAGCTATACATATAGTAAAAAGAATTATAGTGAGAAGACTTACGTCGCCAACACCATTTCATGTTATCCAACCATGTGCAGGTCTTAAGCGGTGGCTGGAAAGAGAACATTGATGTTGCAGGTGAAAATGCACTGGCAAGATACGATAGCTATGCTTACAATCAAATCCTTCTAAACGCTAGGCCAAATGGTGTCAATACAAATGGTCCACCAAAGCTTAAGATGTCCGGAATGACCTACCTTCGTTTATCTGACGACCTGCTACAAGATACCAACTTCTCTCTTTTCAAATCATTTGTGAAGAAAATGCACGCTGATCAGGTAAGATTGCTTTCAATTATGATAACTACCATGAAACAAATTTAGGGTAAATACATTCATCGGTCCTCGAGGGCAGATCCAAAATTCATATTCAATAGAGGCTATAATCATATAGTTTTTCATCAATTTTTTGCCGTTAACTGAACATGATTTACACGTGTTATGTCTAAGTAGTGAAGGACTAATGGCTAAAAATGGACGAAAAATTGGTGATGAGTTAATGGTGTCCTACTTTAGTCCATTAAAGGACAAAAAAGTTCTTTTCCATTTTACCTCAAGTTTAGGGACCAATAAAGGTATTTAAGCCATAAATTTAAGGTGGAAAAAGGTTTCCATATCCAATTCTTATCACCCTTCTCTTTTCTCAGGAGCTCTATCCAAATTATGTCAACTTACCTCCATTGAAGCAGTCGACACCAAAGATTCCAGTTGACCAACTACTGGAAGCAACAACACCAATCGAGCCATTCCCATGGGACAAAGAAACAGACATGCCTGTTGATGAGAGTACTAGTTGATTATATGAAGTATGAAGAGTGTGTTTCATGAGTTCTTCAGTGTGATAATAAAGTGAGGCTTTCTACTATAAGGTGCAATAGCATCTTGAAGCAATAAATATTGTACTTGAGACTTTTTCAACTCGTGAAGGTCCTACCAGAGCGCCTTTCTACTTCGAATAGGTTTGAGTTGCCGATGCTTGTAAAATGTGTGTTTTTGCAGCCATGTATAAATAAACTCAGATATCCAGTTCTGAATGAAATATTTCTATTTCCTAGTTTAACATGATGTAGAATTACACCTATGCTTTATTCACTTATTATGGCTTGGAGAACAAAGTTATCTTCAGATTGTTGTGTGCTAAAGCTCTTATATTAACTTTTTATAAAGATTATTTGTCAATATAAATTGATAGGGAGTGGCAATATATTAGGAGGTTCTTGGTTTTGGTGGTACTAATTAAGGTGGCAAGCTAACAGAACAATTTTTTGCCTCGGCCTAGGCCATCGCACGGAAAATTATAATCAAAATCTTTTTTATCTGGCATCAACTTGCGGTAAACTCCTAAACTAAAGCCGATTCATAGATCAGGCATTCTGGTTGGGGCTGATCAGTATTCACACAAGAAAGCAGAAACAAAACCTTCTTCATATTTTCATAGTTATACCTTATATATATATAATGAACTTTATCGCATCGTTAAGAATAATAACAGTATCCTTAGGAGCTACTTTAGCTCTTGCTAAAAAAGACATACTCAAGTAGGAGGTGGCAGTCATTCCAAAATACAATTATGTTGTATACAATCTCTATTATCCTTGTCTACATCTACTACCTAGCCAGGTCTTTTCACCACAATGTAAGATTAAATGCTCATTTTAAGGTTAAATCTCAAAAGGACCAAACTTTTAGCAATCAAAGCATCAAGTAACTTGTCTCATTTCAAAAGCAAAAGGACTGCTTTCTCCATGAATACTGCAATTATGGAAGGTTCACGCGGACATTATTTCTTTTTTTCTTTGAGACTCTAAAATGACATGACACAATATTTTGGGTAGATAGATAGATAGATAGATAGAGGAGAATCTTCAAAATGATTATCGTTTTGAACGACCAAGGCTTATCTTTTCAATGATTGCATTTTGATCCCATTGAGCTATATTTGATATTTGCAATTAGAACCCAGTTGGTAAAACCGCCCGGGCATGTCCAATAGCCGTCCGCATGCTCGAGCAGGTCCAAGTACTGCCCGAGTAGGTCCAATAGCCACCTGGGTGGTTATCAAAATTTTAATTTGGAAAAGAAACTCTCTGAGCAGGTCCAATACCCACCTGGGCGGTTTCCAAATTAAATATAAATGGGGCAAACTTATAATGCAAACATAAGTGCAATGGCTACAAAACGAAAAAAAGGAGCTCATCTTTTGAAGCCTAGAGAGAGAGACTCACTAAGGGACTTAGGTGTGCGACTATTCTTCAGTTTAACATCAGTAGGAAAAAGAAATGGACACGCGCACAAAGTCTTTTAGCTCCTACTAGATTTTATATGCAAAATGATTTCAAAGGAAGTCAAAACCACATTGTAAACAGATATTCCAGTTCTCAGTGATATATAATTGGGGAAATCACTTACCAGGCTCGAGCGTATGACACCAAAAGTCCTACGTTTCCAGGTACTGATAATTGCATCTCTCTTTCTTCCAACACATCATATCACATCTGATTATCAATTCTTAATTGAGAAGACAACAGCAATCACCATTACATAGGCAACAAGCTTGGCCAACTTCCTTGGGATGGTAAAGCTAATTTGAGATGTTGTACATCAAGTCTTTGATGAACTCTCAAGGCTAATCCGCACTTGATCACCCTGCCCTGTATGATACCACAAACTACTGAGCTCTCTTAGCTGCAATATACATGTTCGACAACGCAAATTGTGTAAATCATGGTAAGGAAATATATTATAACATTTCTCTAAGAAGTAGGGTCAAAGAGGAAGAACATTTTGTATCAAAGGAGTATGGTTGCATCAAGAATAACCAAAGCTCAAAGCACAAATTTTGAGAATTCACTGTATCGTTTAACAGCAACTGAAAACACATATTCACTGTATGATTCTTCCAATGAAACTATAGGCTAAAATGCTACGGATATTTCGATGCTGAGATCAGTGTAAGAAGCCTAAACCATAACAGAACTAGTGCAACACTTATTGAAACATCGAACAGTATACATAAATGTATCTTATCTACACCAATATTAAGGAGATAGCCTTTAATCCTGAAACATAAGAAACTTAAGCATCATAGTTCCAGTTTACGCTTAAGCATAGCTGAATGAAGTTTAAACTGTCTTAATAGCGGAACCAGAATTCAGCTTTTTTCTTTTAATTGCTACCAAGAAATTTGTGATTGGTAACAATTTACAATTTTGAGATTGAGTAATATTAATCAGTCACAAGTTCCATCAATAGTCAACAAAATAAGCCATCAAAGGTATGGCAGCCAAAAATTGAAGCAATTGAAGTAAAAGCTCAATATTGCTCGTAACAAACTCCTTTTATAAATCAGCGAGTAACCTTGATGATACAAGAAATCGAACATAAAAAGACATCTCTGTTAAGCAAAATTCCAAGAAATCTTTTTTCTGTCAGAACAGTCTAGAGTTTCAACCTGAATACATTATGGAAGTAGAGCCACCATAAATATGTACAGTTAAGAACCCTCTTAAATGACATGAGGTTACAATCACAGGAGAGGAGTCGAATTATACATGGGCGAGATCTTCTGCAAAAGTGAACAGTGACTTTTGAAGCTGCACCTTGGTGCTTTTTACTGGTACCGTACTGCTAGGCAATCACCCTTTTCTAAATTACCCTCAGCTTTCTCAGTTGCATATACATTGTGTATAGCTGTTTCAGTTTTACAAGCTCTATCCATCCAGCCCATCTCAAAAACAAAGTCTCACAGCTTAGATGGCTCAACAGAACAATGGAGCCAACATCCTGGATGAAGAGACATCTGATACGTCACTCAAGTTAATCCATGCTCTTGACAAACTCATTTAGTCATCCAGATGTTGATCTATCAAGCTCTCCCAAACGCGAATGGCAATCTTCACGCTTGTTCATACTTTTCACAGAACATTAGGCTCAACAACAGAACTTAGTTCTCTAAGAAACCCAAAGTGCAACACGACGATCAGTAACACAACCACAATAGTTACTTGTTTAGATCACTGAAACTGTACAACTGGACACCTCTGATTTTCAAAAAAAAAATCTGCACAGCAATATGCAACATAGAAACATTCCTGATACCATGACTTACTCATGGAAACTTGGATATTTCTTTCCTTCTTGTTATTGTGTAACATTTTCATTTCTCCAAAAAAAAAAAAAAAAAGTGTAACATTTTATGTCAGCATGCTGCTAGAACGAAGAACTTTGTTACTTAAACTATAAATTGATGTGCTAAGGCAGCACAAAGAAGAATTAATTCTGCCGCAGATCTGGAAGGTACACGCCATATCTAGGGTCTCAAATGTCACAATCCTCTAAAGCATCGTGTTTGACAAATGGAGATCCACCTCAAATGTACCCTGAACTTTGGAGAAGTAATCATTCACCAATAATCTCCACATGAACAGAATCCATCTTTAAAGTGATGAAATCTGCGGGTATCCCTCATTATTATCTCACGAAAAGTCAACTTGGAAATAAGCTTTGTCACTGTATGACAATCCCCACATGTTCGAAGATTTTTAGTGATCCTAATAATGGTTCCTGGACTCGTTTTAATTAGAGCAAAAGCAATGGCGAGTCTTTCACTATGATCCCATAGCATTTGCTCTTTTACATATTCCTCAACATCATAAAACACTGAACTTGTGTCAGGCTTATAACCAACCTCCTCAAGCTGCGCTTGTAGCTCCTCTAGTTTTGCATATATCTCTACTGTCTGTTGGTGCGACTTATCTCCAACTAAAAACCTATGGACCACCTTATCTACCTCAACAAAACTGCACCCAGGTTCTTTTTTCAGTCCTTTCGTTCGTACCATAGCTCTCACCCTTTCTACCTCATCCCACCTCTTCGCAGCAGCATATATATTAGACAAGGATATATAACTGCCAATACCCTTTGGGTTCAGTTCAAAAACCTTTTGGGCAGTAAGTTCAGCTAGTTCAACATTGCGGTGAAGCCGACAGGCAGAGAGAAGTGTAGTCCAGATATCAGTTGTGGGTTCAACTTCCATTTTGTTGATAAGCTCAAAAGCCTCATCTAAACGCCCAGCTCGACCAAGAAGATCTACCAAACAAGAATAGTGAGCAATTGTTGGTTCCATATTGTAATCTCTCATGCTGTAGAATATTTCTTTACCCTTATTAACCAGTCCAGCATGACTGCACGCTGACAAAACAGAAGTAAAAACCCACTCATCTGGAACAATGCCACTTGCTTTCATTTCCTGGAAAACATGTATGGCATCCATGCCCTTTCCATGGATACCATATCCGGCAATCATAGCACTCCAAGAAACCAAACTCTTCTCAGGCATGTCATCAAAGACATCATGCGAACAGGATATACTTCCACATTTAGAATACATGTCCAACAGGGAAGTCCCTAGTATCGAATATCCACCAAATCCTCTCTTTACTATATATGAATGCACAGATAAGCCGAAATGCAATGCAGTGATCTGATCACAAGCTCCAAGAACAGTTACAATAGTCACTTGATCAGACCTCACACCCTCTACAACCATTCGGCAGAACAACCTCAAACTCTCAAAAGCATCCCCATTCCTCCTATAGCCCGAAATTATAGTATTCCATGATACAGTATCTTTCCATTTCACCTCGTCAAAAAACTTCCTACCATCCACCATACAATTACAGCAAGAGTACATTTCAATCAATGAATTGCTCAGCAAAATATCAGAGTCAACAAAACCATTAAGTACAACAAAACCATGAATCATAGCACCCTCTCTTATTGCCTTTAAATCTGCACAAGCCGAGAGTAGTCCAATCAATGTAGTACAATCAGGTATTACTCCAGCATTACCCATTTCACGAAAAATTAAGAAAGCATTCATTGGATCACCATTTTTAACATAACCAGAAAGCATCGTGTTCCAAGAGACTAAATCCCGTTCAGGCATTCTATCGAACACTCTCCTCACTGTCTCGATACACGCAAACTTACTATACATGGAGAGCAAAGAATTACTCACATAAACATCTGACTCAAACCCATTGACAACAACATCACAATGAACTCTTTTACCAATTTCAACAAGATTAAGATCACCACAAGCCTTAAACACAAAAGGGTATGTAAAATTATCAGGCTTTTGCCCAAAACCGCGCATTTTGCGGTATAAAGCAATGGCCTTTATAGCAAGATTATCAGAAGAACAAGCATAACCCTTTATAATGGAGTTCCACAGGAATGAGTTTTTCAAAACAATGTGGTCAAAGATGTGCTGTGCTTGGGTCAATTGGCCACAGTTAGCATAAAAAGCTGCAAGTTTTGTGTTCAAGTAAGTGTTGCTTTGGAGGGTGTTGGAAGTGAGCATTTGGGCATGAAGCTGTTGGCCTTTGGAGAGTGATTTGGTGTTGGTGAAGGATTGTAGAAGGGATCCACATTGGAGTGAAGTTAAAGGGGCTTGGGAAAATGGGGTCTTGAAGGTTTTGAGAGTGAGAGAAGCATTCATCAAGATTGAGAAATGATGGTGTTAAGGGTAGCGAGTAATAATTGATTGTGAGAAACAAAATTTTGCTTCAGTAAAGAGAGAGCATAGAGAGGTGACAAAAAGTGACGGGGTCTTCAGTTAGTCATTTCACATGGAAACGAAAACGGAGTCGGTCGTATGATTCTTATTTTAGACATGTAAGATGTTTGAGAATAGTTTTTAAAGTGTGTAATATTAATTTAATTTTTTTTTATTAAAAAAGATTATTGGTCTTTAACAAATATATTATAAGAGGGTAATATATTTGACGGTGATACATGTCAATTTTCATAAATTTATTGTCATTTTTTGTAAGTCTTAGCGTCATTTTCATGCATTACTAAGTAAAACTCGTTAGGAGTAGTCAGTAGACAAAGTATAACGTCAAATTTGTGAAATTCGTGATTTATTGTGGAAAGATTAATAAATGCGAAAATATTGAATCTCCATAGTTTTAACAAAACTTAAACATATGTCTTGAATACTTGCTTATATATCTACATTTATAAATTATGTACACAGCAAAGGATTTGTTTCAAGTAACATAGTTCAAAAATGATCTTTTAAACACGAGTGAATGACATATTTACATAAAAAATGAAGTGAAAATCCTATGCGCATGAACGATTTACAAAGACAAAGAACATGAAAACTTGAGTGTTAAAGAGTTGCAAAAAATGTTGATCTATTGGCTTATAACACTTTCTGATAGGGGTACGATTAAGCCACGTGAATATACAAAAGATATTAGTTGATAATCCGTTTGCCGAACCCCGATCCCGAGTCGAGGATTCTAAGTCGTCTACAAAACGTGAGTAAAACTATCATAGCACCCCGACTTCTAGGGATCCATCAGGGATGCCCGATCTCCAAAGAATTGTGAGATACATGACATTCTGTCATAGCATCATAAACACTATAAATATAAGTGTTCACGCATAAAAAGAGGCAACTGATACTTCTCACTCTCACTTTTACTCACTCAAATATGTTATCTCCAATCTTACTAACTTAAGAATCGAAGTAGATTAAGGAGTGCAATCCCAAGATCCCTTTTTGCAGGTGTTTGGAGCTTAACTTCCAACAAGGGCAAGGCATCAAGATCAATACCTTAACACTTTCTTTTCTCAAAGTTTTAATTATACCCTATGATTTTATGCTATCTAGTCCAATCCCAACTCTCTTAGCATGTTAACTAATCAAAAAAATAATTGTATTAAATAGATTGAAAAGGGCTTATACGTGAAGCTATGGCGAACACAACTTTATGATCATAAATGACCAAACAACTTGTTTGGAATTGTTGAAATCTATTTTCTTACGCTCCCTGAGTTACCCAAATTTTGAAGCTCTTGCAAAACTATGAACAAACTAAGATTTACATTTTCTTTTTCTTTTTCTTTAGACTCTACTTCTTTTTTTCGCCTGTAGCTATCCTCTCAGCAGATTAGTCAATATCACTAGTGGAAGAAGTAGTCCCCCGGTCATTAGTTAGTAGTTGAATAAGGCTCTATTTGGTTTAAGTGTGAAATTTTAACTTTTAAACTATAAAGTTTTTACAAAAGAATTTTGGTTAGAAATGTTATTAAACAAAAGTCGGTGACTGTTAAACCCTATATTGGACAATATTGAGATTTAGAAAATTTGAGGGTAATACTGTACTTTAAAAAATAAAACAACTTCCCGCATTATATAAAAACAGCTTCGTAAAAACCTATTTTGAAAAGCTCCAAATTGGAGCTTATTATTTTTCAACTTTTTTCAATTTTTTTAAATTTTAACTTTTACCTAAAAATACTTTTAAAAATAGGCCAAATAAATGAGATTAATTTTTAAACTCACAATAAACATTTTTTAGTGTAAAAAAATTAAGTCAAACAGAACTTAATCCTAGTAATGACCCTCTTGTCTAGCGTCTGTCTCAAATTGAAAAGTTATATGATGTGATAATTTTAGAGATAAAACAAATACTGACAGTTTGAAAATTTTTTTGCAATAAATAATTACAATTTTCAAGACAAAGACTAGAAAACTTATTCATTCAAGTTGAAATTTTTTTTTTTAAACTAAACCCAAAAAGTGTAAAAAGAAATTTCTTTTCTGTTCAGACAGTGGAATAAGATACCAGAAAATGAAAAAAGAAATATATACTCCTAACTATAGTCCAAAAGCTATGGAGACTTTTTGTAACGACCCGGACCAATGTACCCACGCCTGTAGGATACACCCCGCCCATAGGGGACGAGCGTGCACCGAGGCTATGGCGTACGGACCTGGAAGCGCACTATGCAGTATTATCCGCTGTGGAGCCCATACCCCTCACGGATTTGTCTTCGCCCAGCCACTGCCAGGAAAAGCGCGCTGCACGATATAAGGAGACTTCTCCTTATATCTAGTAGCCCAAAGACCTCCGCGTCCGATGTTGGATATTACACCCGCCCCCCCCTTGGGGACCCAGCGTCCTCGCTGGCCATGCGAACGCGTCGGCTCTGATACCACATTTGTAACGACCCGGACTAACGTACCCACGCCTACAGGATACACCCCACCCATAGGGGACGAGCGTGCACCGAGGCCATGGCGTACGGACTGGGAAGCGCACTATGCAGTATTGTCCGCTGTGGAGCCCATACCCCTCACGGATTTGTCTTCACCCAGCCACTGCCAGGAAAAGCGCACTGCACGATATGAGGAGACTTCTCCTTATATCTAATAGCCCAAAGACCTCCGCGTCCGATGTGGAATATTACACTTTTCATATAAATAAAATAAAATAAAATAAAATAAAAAAAAACAGGCCATCTTCCTTTTTTATATCTATGTTCCCAAGTTTGTCTTTGTGATTTCAAATCAAACATTAGTTTATATACAAATGAAAGTGAATGAGTAAAATAAGCATGGTTTATTTTAAGGGCTATTAAACTGTTTTGTCAATTTTGTTTTGACTATCAAATTGTCTTTAATTTTAAAAAGACAACTAATTTTTTAAAATAGTTCCGTTCAAACAATTTTGTTAGATGTCATACGGAAAGTTAACAAAGAGGGATCAAAATAAAAATAATTAAAAATAAAGAACTCAAATGAATTTATTAATTCTTTATATTATACAATTTTATTGTCAAATCTATTTTAGTTTTCCTTTTCTGTTTTCTTTTCTTTTGTTTCTCCTTAATCTTCTCCTTCCTCCCTTCTCTTTCCTCCACCTTCCACCTCCCGCAAACACCAAACTTTATCCCTTTGGAATAATTCATTTACTGGATTTTTACCACAAAATTTAAGCTCAAATGCTAAGCTGCAAAAGCTTGGCATACACTTGTCTTCATATTCACTCGAGAGGAGTAAATAATTTGAACCTAATTACTAGTGAAAGCATGGGGAGTTGTTCTGAAAAACGGGTGTGTATGTGGTGGTAAAAGTTGAGTAAAAGACAAGGGAGGAAGGACAAATACATATAAAGATAAAAGAAGAAAAAAAAAAAAAAGAGAAGTGAAAATAAAATAAAAATATTAAAAAGAGAAGATAATGGAAACTATCTTTTTGAGTTTTATGTCGGATTTTTATCGAGTGGATACCTGTCAATTTTAAATAAGACGAATACCTATCGTCATCTCTTATTTTAACCCAAAAAATAAGACGAATACCTATCGTCATCTCTTATTTTAACCCAAAAAAAAAAGAAGTATTGTAATTTTGGAGTCAAATTCGGAGATGACAGAAAATTGACAAAATATGACCTCCTAAGTGGAGATGCGGGGTATCGATCCCCGTACCTCTCGCATGCTAAGCGAGCGCTCTACCATCTGAGCTACATCCCCATATCCATATACGACTTTTTTCTTTAATATTTAAACACGTGTAGTAAAGAATAATGTTTGAACAAGCCTAGTGTTGCATGGACAGCATGAGAAAATCTAGCGAATGCAATCTTTGCAAGATGCACTTCGAAAGAACTCCTCACTACTCACCACCAATGCTCTCTTTCTCTTCACTTCTTTCTTTGCTTTTCGTTTTATAGCACGTGAGGATCATCTTCAGGTATGCAAGTTTCACCTATATACAACTAGTAGATTTCGTAACAAAGCCTATTTTCCATATGTTTGTTTTCTTTGCAGAAATTATATCATAGTGTTTTTATTTTTATTTTTTATGTTATTATGTTACTACCCTTTTGATATATTCAAATATTAATTGAAAATGACGCCTAAACATGATATGCAAAAATAGGACTGCAGTCTGCAAGTGCATGCATGGCTTGTGCGCGTCTTTTGTATGTGTTTTTGGTGGAATTCTTGGAAAGGGGATTTTTATGTATCTCAGCGATGTTTAGCATGGATGGTGTTTGTAGGTAGTTTATTTAATTAGCAAGTCCGTTGTCTTGTTAAAAGTTGTCATTTGCTGATTTTATATATGATCCGGTATGCGATTCTTGTAATGCTGATCTTGTTCTGGTTCATGATTTTAGTTTTCTTTAGAGTAAACTATGGCTACGTATCGGGCACATGCAATCTGTGTTAAAAAAATTAACGGAATTTGTTAAAAGACTAATAGCGTCACATATTTAAAGATAAATGACTAATTTATCACGATAAAGGATGAAAATTTTGTCCCGAGCGAGATTAGTTGGTAGCTTGGTATTTCGATTGTAGGCTTATAAATATAGTGAATTGTTTCAATGGTTTTTTTTTTTTTTACCTGTTCCCACCCCATGATATTCGAACCTAGTCTTCTAACTGTCCGGGAGTAGTCCACCACTAGCTTACTCCTGAATCTCTAATGATGATTTGAGGAGAAGGAAAAGCAAAGTAATTGGACAATAATGTCTTATGTTAAGTCACTGTTTAAAGCAATGCAAGCCCATTATCCGGTGACTTAGCTTTATTGGAACTATGGTGATATACTAATAAAATGAAAGAAGACACTCTTCTTCTAAATTTGAATTATTTTATTTAATTTACAATGAGAATTATATTCAGACAATGAAGTATAACTAGCAAATGAAATTATTAGGAAAGAATCTCCTCAAAGCATGTTTTCTTATCAATCAAAAGTCAACTCAATTGTTTAGGAGCAACTTCAGCACATAATCACATAATATTAGCCTTGTATGACTTTCTTTCCAAGAGTAGATATATTTGTAACTTGTATATATTGTGCTAATACACAACAGCAATACACAACCTTTTATTCAAGAGTTGCAGTACTTTATATGGTATCAGTAGTCATTGTGACTCTAACGAGTACCTCACGATCCTACCATCTTCTTCACCCTTCCTTTATATTTGATAAGCATGGCAGCAGAAGGCTCTAACCAAGTAGCCTTTCCAACCTCTGATATTGCAGCAACTCCAACCTCTGATTGTCCCACCTCCACAAACTCACTTCTCATTGCCATCAATGCTGCAAATTAGCTTCCCCTTAAACTCACAAATTCCAATTAGTTTTCATGGAAATCCCAGTTTGATGCCTTACTGTACGGATACAATCTCCTTGGATACATAGATGGTACATACCCATGTCCACCTCAATACATTGGCCCCAGCAACAACTTAACCTTAAACCCAGCCTATACAGCTTGGATGCGTCAAGACATGCTCATCTTGCTTGGCATCATTGGCTCTCTAAGTGCGAATCTTGTTCCAATCATTCGCTCCTCGACAACTTCCGCCGATGCATAGTCACACCTGGCCAAGAACTTTGCCAATCCCTCATCCTCAAGAATCATGGGATTAGCGGAGAAACTAACACTTATAAATCGAGGCTCTCAGACCATTTATGAATACCTTGCAACCATTCATGATATCGCGGATGAACTCGTGCTTGTTGGCGCTCCTGTTTCTAACCAGTATCTTATCACCCATGCTCTAAATGGTGTCGGCCCAGAATACAAAGAAATTGTTGCCGTTGTTCGTGCACGCGATACCATCATCAGCTTTGATGAGTTGCAAGAAAAACTCGTTGAATACGAGTCTTTCCTAAAACGCGAAGAGCTTCGCAACACTGGTTCCCTTGGCTCTATCACAACCAACACAGCTCGCCACTCTTACCCCAAAATGACTCCAAAAAGAACTTCCCAAACAACAAACACAATCAGTCCTTTCGTTCCCAAAACTCAAACCAACACCCAAATTATAACAGCAACAATACAGGCTCCAATAATCCAAACCGAATGCCTGGTGCCACTTGCCAATTTTGTGAAAAAAGGGGCCATACAGCCCGGCAATGTTTCACTGCTAAGAAACTCTTTTTCCCTCCCTCCAATGCGACAACAAATACTGCAACCCTTATCCCTACCTCCAACTGGCTTCTGGACACCGGTGCCTCTCACCATGTCACGCCAGATATTTGCAATCTCTCTATCTCCCAGACCTATGAAGGGCCTGATGAAATCTTAATTGGTGACGGTAAAGGTTAGCACATCACACACACTGGCGCATCTCATCTCGCTACCCCCTCACACACATTTTCCCTTTCAAATGTTTTATGTATGCCTGCCATGAAAAATAATCTTATCTCTGTCTCTCAATTTTGTAAAACAAATAATGCTTCGATAGAATTTAACCCTTCTTCTTTCTATGTAAAGGATCTCAACACGGGGGCACTACTCGCAATGGGATGAAGCAAGAATAACATCTATGAGTGGCCTGCGACGCATATCTGTACTTCTACAACCAAACAGGCTCATGCTAGCACAAAGGCACATCCGATAAATTGGTATGACAGGCTAGGTCACCCGTCGTCCAAAATCCTTCATCATATTATTCAAAATAATGACCTCCCACCAATTCCCTCATTTTGTGATGCTTGCAACTGTAATAAAAGCCACAAGCAACCCTTTGGCATATCTAGTTTAAGTAGTACACGTCCGCTAGAA
Source organism: Ehretia macrophylla (assembly GCA_037974665.1). Classification (NCBI taxonomy): domain Eukaryota; kingdom Viridiplantae; phylum Streptophyta; class Magnoliopsida; order Boraginales; family Ehretiaceae; genus Ehretia; species Ehretia macrophylla. Next base: position 14,410,626 of record CM075768.1, read on the forward strand.
CTCATCTACTCTAATATATGGGGACCCTCCCCCATTAGATCTATGGGCAGATTTTCATACTATGTTATTTTTGTACCAATTCTTGCTCTCAAATCCCCATATGAATGTCTATTCTCCTCCTTACCAAATTATATCAAACTTCGCGCATTTGGATGCCTGTGCTACCCATGGTTATACCCCTACACCGCACACAAACTTGAGCAATGATCTAAGTCTTGTGTCTTTCTTGGATACTCAAACATCCATAATGCATATGTCTGCTTTGAACTACTAGAGCATAAATTTTATTGCTCTCGCCATGTGCATTTCGTCGAACATATATTCCCATCCTTGCCAACATACACTCAACGTGATAAAATAAATGGACATACCTTGTCTCAATGGTACACAATTCCAGATTTGCTCAAAAGTCAACCTACCACATCATTAAACACATATTCTATACTACCAGCATACCAAGATGTCACCAACGAGTCTGATATTGGTTCTCTTGTCACTATAATTCCCTTAACAAATTCATACAACACCTCAGCCCAGCCTCCACCGCAACCCATCAACACCACTCCATCATCACCCACTTCACTATCTCGCTCTGTTATGCCATGTGAGACTAATGAGCCTACACCACTTGTCGCCACTCAAGAGACATTAACGAGCTCCGCCCTCGAGGATAACCCCCAAGGTAATTCTCATACTGAAACTCTGCAATCAAACCATCCAACACACAATAACCATCATATGTGAACCCGTTCGAAGAACAATATCTTCAAGCCCACAAAATTACTTAGCCTAAATGCCACAAAACACCCGTTGCCTCCCACATTTGAGCCCACCACAGTCCGTCAAGCCCTCAAGCAACAAGTTTGGAAAGACGCAATAGACAAAGAACTGTTAACTCTTGCCACAAATCAAACATGGGAACTTGTGCCTCGAACACCAAATCAAAATGTCATTGGATGCAAATACGTTTTTCGCATCAAGCGAAAACCAAATGGTAGCATTGCCCGTTATAAGGCCCAACTAGTCGCTAAAGGATTTCATCAATGACCAGGCCTTGACTACACCGATACATTCAGCCCAGTGATCAAGCCGACCACAATCCTTGTTGTTTTCTCTCTAGCATTGTCACATGGCTGGCCTGTTAATCAACTAGATGTTAACAACGCCTTCTTACATGGATACCTCAATGAGCACATATTTAATACCCAACCCCCAGGTTATGTTGACTCTACGCGACCCAATCATGTGTGTCGTCTAATTCACTCAATCTATGGCCTGAAACAGGCCCCACGAGCATGGTTTCAGGAACTCAAAAATTACATTTTATCTCTTAGGTTTACTCATTCTTGCACCGATGCCTCATTGTTCATAAGGGCTAACTCTTCTCATCTTACATATATATTTGTCTATGTTGATGATTTATTGATTACAGGGAACTCTCTCAATCTTGTGCGCGACACCATTGAAGCTCTCTCTAACAAATTCTCCATCAAAGATCTTGGGTATCTTCACGTCTTTTTTGGAGTCGAGGTAATACCACAAGCCTCTGGCTATTTTCTAACACAACATGCCTACATTAGAGATCTACTTCAACGATTTCAAATGGAAAAAGCAAAAGAAGCAGTCACCCCACTAAGCTCTTCAACATGTATGCTGCTTAAAGATAGCTACCAACAAACTGATGCAACACAGTATCGAAAGTTAATTGGGGGTTTGCAATATCTATCTATCACTTGTCCTGATGTTGCCTACGCTACCAACAAGCTTGCTCAATTCATGCACTCACCTACTCAAAATCATTGGAGTGCTGCTAAACGACTCATCCGATATCTCAAGCACACCATGCATCATGGCTTAATGCTTCAGAAAATGCAGCCAATAGAACTAACGGCATACTCCGATGCTGATTGGGCAGGAAACAGGGAAGACTATACGTCCATTTCAACATACATAATCTTCCTCGGAGGTAATCCTATTGCTTGGTATTCTAAAAAGCAAAAGACAATTGCAAGGTCATCAACTGAAGCAAAATATCGATCAGTGGCCTCAGCCGCTGTTGAATTAGATTCGCTCTAAAACTTGCTTTGTGAACTTCATCTTCCGTTACAAAAGACACCACGACTACTGTGTGACAACATAGGAGCAACGTTTGTACCAACCCCATATTCCACACTTGAATGAAGCACATCGCTTTGGATTATCATTTTGTGTGTGAATGTGTTGAATCACAATCACTTAATGTTGCCCCACATCTCTACTCATAATCAGCTAGCTGATCTACTGACGAAACCACTGCTAAAATCACGATTCGCTTTACTACAATCCAAGATTGGTGTATTCGATGGAACCACTATCTTGTGGGGGCATATTAGGAAAAAATCTCCTCAAAGCATGTTTTCTGATCAATCAAAAGTCAACTCAATTGTTTATAAGCAACTTCAGCACACAATCACATAATATTAGCCTTGTATCACTTTCTTTCCAAGAATAGATATATTTGTAACTTGTATATATTGTGCTAATACACAGCAGCAATACACAGCCTTTTATTCAAGAGTTGCAGTACTTTATAGAAATGATGTAGAGTTATTCAAAATATGGTCATTTATAAAATAAAATGAAGGAATATATCTAGTGGGGGCATATTAGGAAAAAATCTCCTCAAAGCATGTTTTCTGATCAATCAAAAGTCAACTCAATTGTTTAGGAGCAACTTCAGCACACAATCACATAATATTAGCCTTGTATCACTTTCTTTCCAAGAATAGATATATTTGTAACTTGTATATATTGTGCTAATACACAGCAGCAATACACATCCTTTTATTCAAGAGTTGTAGTACTTTATAGAAATGATGTAGAGTTATTCAAAATATGGTCATATATAAAATAAAATGAAGGAATATATATATACTTTTTTTTTACTGAATGAATATATATATTGTTCTGTTCTTCTAAACTTAAATTATTTTATTCAATTTATAATGGAAATGTACACTATATATGAAATTTAATTTGGATATTCATGTCATGAAATTTCTACATTAGTAGCAACGTTAACTATGTTACAATATGGTTAGCTTCGTTTGACTCATTTAGAAGCAACAATATCAATTGACACCCTTCTTTCGCCAAGCATTGCTTTTTATATAGACGCTGTGATATCTGAAAGGATTGGGGTAGAACAATGGTGGGGTGTCAAACATTATTGAAATGGTTTAGCCAATTCCATGTAATAAAACTAGTTTCTTTAGGAGAAAAATCTGAGGAATTAACAGTGAGAGTCAAATCAATGACAAAGAATCTAAGAATCTAGTTCTAAATAAAATTGATTATATGCCGGAAATAGATTCTCACTGCAAATGAATATGTGGAGTCTCATTTCATTTACAACTTAATGTTTCATTTTATTTATTATCCTTATTCATTGGCTTTCTAAGGCTTTTTTTTTCGATCGATTCTAAGACTTGACTAGATTGTAAAATATAGGGGGGAAGAAGAATCTTAATATTATTTATCAGGTTCTCTTGCTTATCAGATCTGAAAGAGAAGCAAAAATCCAAGAAGAAAGCATTTTTTAAGACATCTGAAATGGACTATTGTTGTTTCTCACATATAGTGTATAAAAAGGCGTAAGGCGCGCTAAGGTGATAGGGGGTCCTAGTGCCTAGGCGCAAGGCAAAGGCGCGCGCCTTAGCGAAGTGAGGCGCATTTCTTATACTATGAAATCAAAAAATTATGTAAGATACTAAAATAGAAGTTTTAATTAGATAATACTTTAACTAAAAAACATCTAAAAGATATATATATTCATCAAAAAGTATTGTATTATATATCACTAGTATCATCTAAACATCATAAAATCCACAAAAAATGCATGATATCTATGTCATTCGCTTCTATCACATCAAAATAAGTATAAGTCAATCATACTTGGCTATTAATATGTTATGTAATACTATGTACTAAAAGACAAAGGATACTATTTCAAATATAATCATCATCTTCCTCTTGGAAGAAAGCAGCAACTTCATCATCCTTCTTCCCATCAAATGATTGGTAGTCTTCATCATCCTCTTCTTCCTCTATATCTTCATGTAAGGGTTGTCTTCGAGAGCTAGAGGTTGAACTTGATTTCTTACTCCCTCTTGATCTAAAATTAAATCTTTCTTCATCAACTCCAGAAGCACTAGCAACTTGTCCCCAATTTAAACCTCCATCTTCATCATCCTCAAACATTAAATCATCCTCGGCACAATCTTCTTCAATTCTCCCAGTTAACCATTCATTACTATCATCAATGTCTTTCAAAGATATAGGATCAATATTGTCACGCATCTTGTATCTTTCAACCAATGCTCGATTGTACTTGACATACACCAAATCATTCAAACGGGAGTGTACAAGCCTGTTCCTTTTTTTGCTGTGAATCTGTTCAAAGACACTCCAATTTCTTTCACACCCCGATGCACTGCATGTAAGGTTTATAATTTTTATGGCAAATTTTTGCAAATTGGGAGTAGAAGCTCCATAAGTAGCCCACCATTCAGCTGAAGTTAACTAGTGGAAAACAACTACTACTAGTTTGATATTCAATGAAATATTGATAAACAAAAGAAACCATTAAGCTAAAAAAATTTATCTGGTGCTCTAGTCTTCCTATGTCTAATAGCCATTGAGTTTCCAAACAAATTTTCAGCTCTTCTATAGCTTGGCAACTCATCTGTGATCTTGTCTTGCTTCTCTAACTCTGGAACCAACCTTTCTATGCATGCATATAAACCTTTCATCACTTCTTCACATTGCTCAATCTCGGGATTATGATAAAAAAAATTATGGATTCAAGTAATGCCCAGCTGCATGCAAAGGATGATGGAGTTGGCATTCCCATCTCTTGTCAATTATTTTAAATGTTTCTGAATACTTGTCTTCATTTTCAACAAATGAAGCAGTAATGGCTTCTTTAGCTCGATCCATGGCTTCATATATGTACCCCATAAATAGTTTCTTCTCTCTATCAACTAATCTGAGAACATAAACTAAAGGACCACTTAACTTGAGAGCATAAACCACCCCATTCCAAAAAGATGGCATTAAAAAAATTTGATGTGCTCTCTTCCCCCCAGGTACTTTTGCCCATCGACTAGTCACCCATTCCTGGGATGTAAAAAGCTTTCTTAAGCTATCTCGCTGCTTATGTATCGAAGACAAAATGATAAAAGAAATTACAAATCTAGTATTGGCTGGCCGCAACAAGTTTCTTTGTCCAGTATCTTCAAGCATCAAATCAATGCAATGTGCAGCACATGGTGTCCAGTACAAATGTGAGAATCTTGCTTCCAAAAATTTACCTAAACAATAAAAGTCAAAGAGATTAATACTTTAAAATACAAAAGTAGTAAGAATTAAGAACACATGATTTATACTAATAGTACTTCTCTTACCAACTGCAATGAAATTGCTTCCATTATATGTTATGACTTGCACAACATTGGATTCTCCAACTTTCTGTACTATTTTGCTAAGTAGCTCAAACAACTTCTCTCCGGTCTTTATATAAGAAGATGCATCAACCGACTCCATGAACATACTTCCCTTTGAACAATTCACCAAGAAGTTAATCACTGGCTTATGACATCGATTAGACCATCCATCTGACATAATAGAAAATCCGTTTCTTGTTCATTCCTCTATGTGGCTTTTCATCAAATCATTAGTGTTTTGTACTTCTTTTCTTAGGAAATGCACTCTTATTTCATAAGCACTTGGTGGCTTCATTCCTGTTCTAGCTCTAGCAATAGAATTCAGTGCAACTTTGAAGCTAGGATAAGTGGCAGCATTGAATGAAATACCTGCATCACACATCCATCGAGCCGAATCAGCACATGCCTTCTCTCTCTGTTCTTTCTTATAGGTTTGATTAATTGTTGCTTGTGCACCCTTTCCAACATTTGTAAATGGTTTTGGCTTAGCAAAGGAATCCATTAGACCAACTTGTCTCGATTTTTTGTTGTTTGAGTTGTAAGCAGTAATTTGATTTGGATTGACTAGCCTTTTTCCCTTTATGATATGCTATACTCATTAAGAACTCATCTTCTTCATCCACCTCAAAAAAATTATCGTAATCAGACAACAAGTTCAACTTCTTTTTTTGTTTCTTTTTACTCTCCATGAATTGTTTGATTTCTTCCCTAACATGTTCAGGACATTTTTTGCACTACTTTATGTCCCCATATCCCCCAACAAGATGTTTCTTCAATCTAAAAATTCCTCCTTTTGTCACTATCAAACAATATTTGCAAGTCACATCATTTTTATTTTTAGGATCACCTAAATAACCATATTTCCAGCCAATATCGCTCTTCTTTTCATTATTATCAGCATTAGTATCGACATTCCCATCATTGTTTTCCATTATACAAGTTTTATAATCTGTAAAAGTACATAGTTTATAATTTCAATATAATTTTGAGATAAAAGACAATAATCTGTAACATTAGGCAGCCTAACAATGTATATAATAATTCAAAGTAAAGAAAAAGACAAACCAGCTAGCTAGCATGTGGGGTGACCAAAAAAAAAGCAGCAATAAAAAAGGAAAAGCATGCATTGTACAGCATGAGGGGTGACCAAAAAAAAAAAGCAGCAATAAAAAAAAAGAAAAACATGCACTGTCCAGCACTGTCTGTCAAAAGGGAAGCATTATCAGTGGACCACCAAAAAAACAAAGAAGACAACAAAGAGAGAGAGTGCCACTATCGCACTACCCATAAAAAAAAGAGAAGACAACAGCAAACATGGTACCCACTAGGGGCAGTACCCAGCAAAAAGAAAAAAAAAAGGGACAGAGATCGAGATTTGATTGAAAGAAAAGGAGTGGAGAAGAGAGGCGAGAAAGAGAAAAGAAAGGAGAGAAGGAGAAGAAAGAAGAAAGAAGAAGAGAGATAGATCGTACATGAGTTGTCGTTCTCGGTTCTTCTTCAGTCTTCTTTGTCTTTTTTTTTTGGTTGACTGCAAAGATCAGATCTGTCCTTCCTCTTTTTGTCTTCTTTTTTTTCTTTTAGGGTTTCTTTAAAAAATATCTAAAAGTCAAGGGTAATATAGTACTTTGCACACATACTAAAAAAATAAATTATTGACAGAAATAAATTTTTTTAAAGAGGCGCAGAGAGGCGCACCTCAGCGCCTTGGTGCGCCTTGATCAAAACGCCTTGTCTTAGCTTGTTAAGGCACTGATGGTGTGCCTCGCCTCTAGGCGCGCCTTTTTTGTGCCTTTTTAAACACTGCTCACATAATATATAGTATCTCATTTGTATGGGAAGAGAAGTGGAATCTAGTGAATGTTGGAAAAGGGTTTGACAATGTGAATGAGGGAGTACTTTCGACTAAATTATAAAGCGGGTCCTACATGTCTAAGTGGGAATGTCTGGGTATGTACGCGTTCCTCTTTTGGGAATAGATGAAAGTGTATATTCACATGTCAAAAATGGATAAATGGAGAATGAAAAATTTGGGTTTAAAGTTGGTGAAATCAACTTAAATTATAGAGAGCAAGCATGTGGATTGTTGTTATCCCACATGGAAAAAATAGAGCATTGGTGCTCACCACCATAGGCTAAGTGGAAAGACTACTTACGTGGGTTTGGTTTAAGTCCACCATGCATGTGCGCTCGGCCGGTGCTACTATTGCAAAATGACCTCAACCGTTGTATTGTAGGAGGTATACTTTAAAGAGACTTAACCATTATAGCGGAGGCTTAAACCTTAAGAGTATTGAGTTAAACTCAAGTCTCGGTTAGTTTGTAATCTATTGTTATTATTCTAATATTTCATTGTTTTCTTTTCTGTATTTAACTGTTTATTGCTTATTATTGTCGTACCATAGTGCAAGTTATATTCCCCAATTTCTAACAGTGAATACCACTGGATATCATGAGTTAGGTATATTTCTGTTTCAAAAACTATATACTGCTGCATCCAATAGTGTTTATTTGTAGGACTAATGGCCAGAATGTTAGAAGGTATGCAATTCCTTTCTGCATGTAACGTCTCTGAAAGCTCATCTAACACCGCATCAAAATCAGAGGTCAATATGTGGGAGAATTTTTCAACATATATATATAACGTATACATTCATTTTCAGTACCCAACTATCGTGTATCAGATAATAATGCCTGTCCTGTATAAATTTTATAAGTTTCACTACTGTGAATTGATAAGCCCTTGTGATCCCAACTTTACTGGGCACAAAATTTGAATAGTAGCACTTAATTAGTCATAGAAAAGCTTCATTTTCGGATAGTTGATATGTTTCTTTTTCTGCAATCGTTATTTATATGCATTGCTCCTCTAAGTTGATTCGTTATGTGAACAGCAATGTGAATGCTGTGAAATAGCATATTCATTACCCCTATCTGATATAAGGATTCGTATTTATCTACAAGATTATCACTAACTTTATTAACAAAAATGTTACAACAAAAGTCCAAAGCAGATTCTCCATTAATTTTCACAATTGAAGTCAAGAACCTGACAGATTATGATATAGTGTGTAATTAATGTATGGACAAAGCATCAAATGTGATCAACTGCCACATTCTTATAACTTTTTTCTGTTTAATGAGACAAATTGCTCTCTTTTTCCCATTCTGCATAGTTTTCTTTCCATGGGTCGTAAGAAGCTTGCGATGAAGAGAATTGAGAATGCAACATCTCGGCAATTGACATATTCAAAGCGAAAGGATGGCATTGTCAAGAAGGCCAATGAATTAGCAATTTTGTGTGATACAGATGTTGCCCTTATAATGTTCTCTCCTACTGGTCGATTGACTAGCTTTGCTAGCAATGGAAGGTTGGGGACTCTCAATGTAACATTGTCTTTTGTTCGTTCTGTTATTAATTTTCTGTGTTCAATGTGAGAAAATAAAACTTTAATTTGATATCCAGGGTTGAAGATACCTTCCTTCGGTTCGTAGATCGACCAGATGAATTGAAAGGAGGGTATGCACCTTTCCTTATGCTGAATTAGACTCTAAGTTATCTTCCAATTATCTCACATATTTCTTCTCCCTCTTTCTTTTTTTCCTAATTACTTCATCATGATCTTTGAAGACCCATTATGAATGAAGAGGTAAATAAAACTTCTCTTCCCTATTTATTGTCTTCTCTCCCCTCTCTATCTCTTTTCCTTCCTCCCTGTGTGTGTCTGTGTGTACGCCTTGTGTGTCGCTGTGAATGCACGTGTGTGCATATATACATTCCTTCTGCCTGCTAACTTATCGTGCCTCATGCTATCGCAGTATGTTTCCCAGAAGCTCAAGCAGTTGAAGCATGAAGGAGAAATGCTGGAAAAAATAGCAACGTACACCCCTCTTCCGTCTCTCTGTCTCTCTATCTCTCTCTATATATATACACACGGCTCTTTGTGTGAGTTGACATGTGATTAGGTGCATAAATTAGATCAGGAGACTGCATTTTCCATTAAATTTTATCTGACGAGACTTTTCCTTTGCTTCATCGCAACGTTTCACTCTTCTGACGATGGGCCACAAGCTCAGTATAGAGGTAAGATATTTCTCGCTCTCTGTCTCTCTATGATTTAGTTCTGCGAATGATTATTATTCAGAGAGAGAGAAATGAAGTTGGGGATGGGGGAAAGGAAGGGGGACCTGGAGAGAGTGGTAAATCATGGACGATAGATAGAAAGAGAGAGGGAGAGAGCAATATCATGAATTGCAGGAAACAACAATTGATGAAGTTCAGTAGTTCCTCCTATAAAATCGTTAAATGTTAGAATTAGCATTTTCTATGAGCAGATAATACAGATCTGACACAAAACAACTAGTTTGGGTCAGAATTTCCCCACCTAAGATCCCAAAATGTACATAAGACTTGAAAGCCTTCAATATTGGCCCACACAATTTATATGTTTCATCCCTCTTACGTAAACTCAGCTATAATATATTCTTGGCAAGCTCATAACTTGATTACTATGTGATCCATTATTGGCCTCAGGCTCTTGAGGAAAAGCTTGATAAGATCAATCGACGACAACGTGAGGCGCAGGACAAAATGAGGTTAACTATTGCTTCAGTCAAATTCCACATATATATAGTATCTTTTCCCTTGTGATCTGTTGTAAAATTATACGAATTATACTACTAGGACAGGAAGTTTTTTCAGTATGTTTCAGGGCAAGTAATGTCCCTTTAGTGATAGAAACAATAATTTAATTTCCTAATTCTTCTGTAGATACTATGAACCACATGTGGAGAAAATCAATTCTGTTCTTGAAGCAGGCGTGTATCAGCAGTTCCTTAGCAGTGCTATTCAACGTGTACAGCTGTCAAAAGTAAGTCTCTGCATTGCAAGTTGAAAGCACCCCCTCCCCCAACCCCCGGGGGCGCGGGGATTTAAAACCGTTGAGACTTAGATAAGAAACTCAAACAAAACGAAGCTCACCTTTTCCCTTGCTGCTCTTTCTCTCTCACCTTGACTTGACTTGAATATAATGTATGTAATAGGCTTTACCTGTTTTTACTTGCAGACCAAGTTGCTAAGCACCAACCTTGTGCCTCAAAGGCCTGATAATGTTGAGGTAACAAGTAGTTTATGGGCAAATGATGAGTTACAGATATTCAATGGGCAACGGAAAAAAAACAGAACTAAGGACTGATATGCTTTGAAACAGAATGCTCCGGTGGTCAATATGGAGGATATAGTTTCATCAGGTGATCAGCCTGCGTCTTTTAACGAAAAGAGGTACCTGACTGCACCACTTTCTACCTTTTCTTACGGATCTGTTATGTTTTCTTGTCTTGTTTGAAATTTGTAAAGGATAGAAGTAAGATTATATTCAGCTAGGTGTTTCTCAATTGGAATCCAAAGCAGGAGACGAATACAAGGAATCGTCGAATTTATCTTCTTTCTTTTGGATTTTAAATATAGGAGAAACTATATTAGGCCTCCATTTAGATTTTGCCATCCCAGTGAACCAGAAAATATGAATTGCTTAGTTATTCGACTAGCGTGCTTGTAGATTTCAGGACTTCCAAGTCTATTGCCACATATAGAAAGAAAAATTACTTATCGACCAACTTCATCTATGTCTAACTTGTATGTTGTAGTAACATTAGTTCATCAGTGATTAGGAAAGAAAATTGAGAAAACTTAATTTGCGAGCTTTAAGTGATTTTTGCTTTAACCAATTCTTCTCAAAGCTTACTGCAACTCTGCATTTCTGTTGAAAATCTACAGCAACCAATTAGGTGACAAATATCATGACAATACATCGTTGCCTATGGGACCCCACCTGAGCCTCAGCTTCATACAGTCACAGAAGCACTGGAATGGATCTGGTAGCGAGCAGTCGCCTAACTTGGCCAGCTACTGATTGCATACACTACATGTCTTCGTTCACCTGGCCAAGTAATAAAAGAAAACACAGTAATAAAACAGGGAAGCTCATGCATTTGCCAAATTGAATTGTTCTGATTTTCTCAAATACTTGGAGAATTTGAATCTGTTTCATATACTTGAATGGTTACATTGATGCAAAAGAAACCCTGGCTGGCAACAAACATGAAACTATTAAGAAGATTTTGTTGCATAAGGTTGAGGAATTTGAGTCTCTATGTTTTCTCTATGTTCCTCCTCTTTTGACAACAATCTATCCCTTTTCCTTCATATTCCTCCCCCTCCAGCCTCGCCCGTTTTGTTATTAGGGGCCGAGTGTTTTGAAAATCAAAATCTGTGGAGTTGTGGGGGCTAAGTGTAGCAAAATGATTTTGCTGACTAAAAATCTAGGGGTGTCTTAAAGTATTCTGCAGGGTCAGTGAAGATTACATCCCTTACAACCTAAAGAGTAGATCTGCCCCTGTCGTCTCTAATGGACCAGTAGGGAAGCTCATATTATGTCTTTTCCTCTTTATTTCCCTTTCTTCTTCTAGCTTTTCTTTTTCTTTAACGCTTATTTTTTTCATTAATGACTTTATCACGAGGTTGGGGTGATTGTGGCAGCTTAAAAGCTGGATGGATGGAACCCTAGTTTTACTGAGTTTGGCTTAATTATGCAGCAATGCCTCCAAAATGCTCCCTATTATAGCTTGTGTTCACAGGGAGCTTTTTTTTTTTCAATTCTATTAATATCAATTTCAATCTATGCTTATTTTGCATGTTATTATGTTATATAGTAGTACCAAAAAACAAGCAAAGTAAAGCATTTTATTTTTTACCTTGAAAAGCCTTTCTGATAAGCAGAAATGGATAGTTGTACAAAAGTCCTAAGAATGCAATTAACATTGAAAGCATCCATGAAGAACATGAATGTGTTTCATGCTATGTTTACAATTGCATTGATGAGGCAAAGATATCCGGATTTGGATTCTCTTATAATATAATAACGTTATTGGGGTAATCAATCGTATAAAGTGATGACTCAATTATGATGAAATGATCTACACTATTGAATGTGAGATCTCCCTAATAACGTTATTACGTTATTAGGGTATTTGTTATGTTTTCCTGTTTCATTGTTTTTGTGTGCATAGGAGTTTTGGTCAGCTGAATATGTGAATCTCAGCTGCATTCAAGCATATTAAATTGTCTTGCTCAGGGGAAAAAAAAAAAAGAAGTAATTTTATAGTCTTAATAACAAAAATTAACTAAAGGAAAGAACAAAGAGAAGTAACATAACAGGTTTAGAATTTTTCAAGTTATTAGAGTTTAGGTACTATGGCAAAGTTGTCACGGGTGATTTGGAGGTTGAATTCAACTAAGTAAAATAACTTCTAAAAGAAAATAAAAGGTAAAATTGCGTACAAAAGATTTCAAGTAAGTCAGACCCTTTTTTGAATCTTGAGTTTAAAGTGAATTTGATCTTTCTCTAAACCCGGCATGTTGCAGAAATTTCGTGCAAATGTCCATAAAATTCCAATATAATGGACAAAAAAGAAGTAAATTATGTGTTACTTAGGAATGATCCTCTCCAATATATTGAAGGAATGATCTAAGCCATTCAACTTGAATCTTACATATAAATTGCATTTTAATAAGTAATAATAAACCACTCCAAATATCCTGAATCAGTTTCTGCTCTTGATAACATGCCCTTTCAACATACCCAATTCATAAAAGAGACAATGACATTTTTTTTCATGAGTTTTAGATTAAATCCCAAACGCTCCCGTTTTAGTATTACCTATATTCTCCAATGGTAACAAACTTTGCCAAATAAAGTATTATGTTGAAGGGCATTTTTCATCTTTTTATTTTTTAAAACAAAAGAAAAGAATAATAGAAAAAATAATTAAATAAAATCATTCAATAAAAAAAGTATATAATCAAATAGAAAATCATAAATACTTTCGTATAAAAAATAAGGAAAAAGTTAAAAAGAGCTTACTATGCACAATTCGCGTTATGTGCGAAATTAGATAAAAAATTGATTCACTTTAAATTTTATCTTTTTTTAGATATGCATATATATATATATATATATATATATTGTATATAACTAAATTCGGTATTTTTTTCTAACCCAATGCATAATTTTTTTGCAATGAACTAACCTTTTAAAAACATAGAAAATATAAAGATAAAAAATACTTTATTGTACAAAATTCACGTTATGTGGGAGATTAGAAAAAAATAGATTCAGTTTAATTTTTTTTGTACATATATGTACATTCAAATTAAATCTGATATCTTTTTCTAACTCAACATATAACTTTTTTGCAAGGAGCTAACATTTTAAAAATATTATATATAAGAAATTAAAGGTAATAAAATAAAATTAAATAGCTCAATAAAAAAATACAAAGACCAAAATAACTTTAATTTTAAAGCTTTGTTTGATAGAATTTGATGTCATGCGAGAATTTGGATAAAACTAAAATCTCACAAAGAAATTTGGGATTTAAGTTAAAACTCATGCGGGAGAAATGGTATTCTCTCATTCAAAAAATAAAAATCAGTTTCGCGTCATAATTAATAGGAAACAAATGCTAATAATAACCCCAATTCCTTTTTCCTTTCCATTAATAAAGTTCTAACACCCTATCTATAGTAAGAGGCTTTTTCAATAAGTTTTAAACTTTTTTGATATTGGAATTGTCACACTTCAAATCATTTTGTTTAGAAAAAATAAATAAATCAACTCAAGCTTCTAATTAAGTATGCAAGTTGATTTTTATTTATTTCTAACCACATTTATACAATGTTTCAAAAACTTCACCAATGACTCATATATACATATGAATATATGTACATAATTTGTGTACATATACACACACGCGCATATATATATATATATATATATATATATATCATTCTATTTTGATCACCTAAATATCATTTCTTACATGGATGTTTAGTTGACATGCTAAAATAATTAAAAAAATTATTTATCTTTTTTCTTTTAGTATGCCAACTAAACATACACATAGGAAATGATATTTGGGTGTGAAAGAGATGGAGAGTTGGGTTTTATGAGAGGGGAGAAAGAGAAGAAAAAGAAATATTTGGGAGGAATTTAGATTTTGAAATGGAAGGTTCAAAATAATTTAATGATTTTGTCTTGCAGGTATGAATTTTAATCTAACTGTTAACCTTGTATATCAAAATGTTTGGTTCTCCATTATTTTCTCAAAATCCTCAAATATCGAAAGACATTCAGATAGTGCTTTGTTTGTTTAGAATTTGGAAAGAAATTGAGACAAAAATAAAACAAAGAAATAAAATAACTCAACACAATTCTAACAGGAAAATTTCAGTATCCGCCATCTAATGATCTATGCATTCTGTTATCATTTCCAGTAGAACGACCAAATAAACACAACAATGGAAAAAATAACACAAAGTATGCAAAGAAAATGAAATCTATAGAAAACGAGACTGAGAAAATAAAAAACAAAGAATGAAAAGAACTTGCAGGGCAAATTATAAAATGGTTTTTGTACTATGAAAAGAAAAAAATAAAATAACATTCAAGAATTGGTAATGATCACGTCTCATAATAAGAGATTATGATTCCGGAATTTTGGATCGTTATTATAAAAATAAAATAAAATAAAAGTTTAATAACACTCAAAACTCTTGAAGCCAATAACTTCATAAGCTCAATTACGGTTTCTTTTCTCTCTCTTTCTCTCTCTCTCTCTCTTCCAACGTAGTCCTGCACACGTTTCCATTTCCTTGTCATTTTGTTGTCTCTTGTTTCTTTGCCTCCGAAAATACCTCAAACATTCCAACGAAACAAAAATCCCAACACAGAATCTATCCCAAAAAATACCAAAAAATACAATTTTTTCCCACACAAAAAGCCTTTTCTTCCAAAAATTTCCAGTTTTCATTTAGCATCAAATATAATTCCAGTTTCATCACATTGCCTTATTGAAAGCTGACACAAAAAAGAAACTTTTTTCATGCACGTGTATGAATAGGTCAAGGATTTATATATATATATATATATATATATGCATTGTTGGGAAGTTTTGTCTCGTTGGATATAATATAGAGGCCAAAAGCTTTTTGGGTTTTGGTTGGCATTTGTATCAGAGGCCTAAGAGATTATATATATAGACACATATATATATATATATATAGACACATATATATATATATATATATATATGTATATATATATATATATATATATATATATATGTATATTTCCCATAGATATAATATATACATATATATAAATCTGTTTATGTATGTATACATATCATGATATAAATCTGTTATATGTTTTTAGCTCTGAATCTTGAAGAAGATTGAGAGTTGGATTTGATATAAAGGTATTAGTGTTGTTAGGCTTTGAAAATTTTGTGGCATTGATCAAAGATTTGGCAAACAAGGGAGATTTTTCATATAAATATTTCCAAGAAAGAAAAAGGGCCATGTTTATATATAGCGGATGCAATGAGAAGGATTGTATTATCGGAATTGAATTGTGAGTCGAGGATCAATGGAGGCAAGGAGGCTCCATTTCGTGGTGGTTGTTTTCGCGTTTCTTTGTGTTTTGGCAGGGTATAGTTCAGAAGGCAATAGAAGGCTTGTAGACACCCCAACAAGCAATGGGATTTCTTGGAATATTCAGGAGATAGATGAAGAGACGGTATGAAAAAAATTTGCATTAATTTTCTCATTATTGTTTGATTTTAATGGAAAAATGGAATTTATTAATATTGTTTTTCATGAAAATTTGATGAAGGCTTCATATATGATGGCAAAAATGAGCTTAATTTCCATCATGAAAATATTGTTCTCTTTGTATATGGTTGTTGTCTTAATAGGTACAAATTAGTTAAGATCGATGACTTACATTTGCATTCGAGCTTTGATCATCCATAGGATAAAATAAATGTTACAGTCATAAATCTCTTGCTGGAATGAGTATAAACTTAAGAGAAAAAAAGGCTATATAAAAGGATTAAATTTTTCATATTGGAGCTATGATGTTTCTGGCTTAATATTGAATAATGAGTTGTGAGTTGGGAGTTTTCACAGTTGGAAAGCTAACATAATGGTAGAAAAGTTCATATAATCGTTTATGATGAGGACAAAAACGAAAGTTTTTATATAGGCTAGTGCCAGAAATTAAACACTGTGACATTACGATATTTTATATCCCATCCATGTAAAACGAAAAGACTAATTCTATATTTGGTCTCAGAGCGAAAGTTTGGCCGAATCACTCAATTTTCACTGAAGGCATTATTGAATGTATTCGCTTAAGCAAACTAGGAGGTACAAGATTGGGCATTAAGTTTTTCCTTCTTTTGAAATTTGGGCGTTGTGAGTATGCAATCTGTTTCTTTCTTTCTTTTTTTTTTTTTTTATTGTTGTTGTTCTCTCTCTTTTTTTTTTCCTTTCTGCGTGTGGTAGGAGTTTTGAGATAACGTTGTAAAGGTGACTTTCCAGTTGCTAGGCATCATTGGATGAGCATAAAATGCATATGACTCTTATTATGTTGCTCCTTAACAGTAGAACAGAAAGCTGAAGGATTCTATTGGTTGTTAGTTTGTCAATAATCAAATGCTTGGCCCTGCAGTTTATTGACAGTTACAGAAAATTACAATCAGAAGCAACATACGATACAGTTTAGTATTTCTTGCATACAATAGTGTACGGTGCGAGATGTTGGTGCAATGATGCTCCAATAAGCATTCCCTCAATGATCAAGCTGCTTGTGAATGTGTACTATGAGTCCAAATTATCTCTTTTCTTTATTCTTTTTAGCCATCGAGTAAGAGAGAATATATTCACATACTTAAAAGGTGTCTTTCTTAGTACTTGAGATGCAGTTATATGACTAGTAGAATTATAGGTAAATAGGTTCTCATGTTCTGTTATTTCAGTTCTCTCTTTCATTTGGTCAAGGCCAGTGGCGTTGCCAACTTATCTAGTCATATCTGCTTCTTCCATGAAATCCTTCACTACTCAAAATAATGCTTCCATCAAAGATGCATATATTGGAGGGGATACAGTTATATCTGCTACTATGGATAACGATAGTATAGTATATGTTATGTCGTCTTGGGAGCTTTTGATAGAATTTCATTTTCTGTTTGATTGAGTATCTTGACATGAATTGTAATATTTTTGTGTATTATGCAGGTGAAACAGGCCTTGATTCACTGCACGGAAGAATTAAAAGACAGTGCAGAAGCTGTTGAAAGTTTAGAGTCATATCTACATAATGCAGCAACACTGAATATCTTGTACAATGGGAACTCAGATATTACCTTATTGGCCAAAAGGATCATACAGAAGGCACTCGTTGATTTGCCTTTGCAAGAGAAACAAATTCTTTTGGACTGCTTAAGAGACAAAAGCCACCCACCTTCTGATTCTGGTAAAGAAATTGAGTCCAAAACATGGCTCAGCAGATGCCAAGAGCTGTTTCATGAATGGTCCTATGTTCCCAGGAGATACCTAAGACGTAGAGATGCTAGACTTAGACGTAGACAGAGAAACCGTGCTCCAGCTCCAGGCCCTGTAGAGGTCAAAGGAATTCAGCCACCTTCTCGTGGAGTGCGTTCACGTTCCCGTTCCCGGTCCCGGTCCCGGTCCCGTTCCCGTTCCCGTTTCCGTTCTCGTTCTCGTTCTCCAGTACCACAGCCCATTTCTCCAATACCATCGCCTGCTAAGACTCCAGTATCTGCTCCCCCAGAAAATCTCATTAGTCCTCCTCCATCTGTTGTCAATAGTCCTCTGTCTCTTGTCAAGAGTCCTCCATCTGTTGTCAATAGTCCTCCACCTAAAAAACAAAATGGTGCATCTAATCCTGAAGAAAATAACAAGCACAAAATGTACATTATTGCTGCAGCAGCTTCAAGTGCTGTGGCAGGTATTGGCCTTATAGCTTTGTTCTTATTTTGCTTCATTAAGAGTAAGAAGAATAAAGTTGGCCCTAAAGACGGGCAAAGAGATGAGAAACCTCTTCTGAATATCAGCTCAAGTAATCTTTCTGCAGGTATATTTTATCAATATTAAAGAGTTTATAAGTTGAAAAGTAGGAGTATCGTTTTTAGCATTTACATCTAATTTATACCTGAGTCTGAAAGTGAACTTGCAAACTTTTATTCAGGTTCTTCGCAGAAAGCTCAGACCACAGGAATTTCAAGTAAGAAAGACATCAAAACGTCTTCAGCAGTTAACAATTTATCGGCTGTAGGTGATAATAAAGATCAAGCTGTAATTCAGCCACCAGGAGCATCTGGAGATACTAATACAACCTTACCTGCTCCTCCACCTCCTGCAGCACGTCCTCCTCCTCCACCTCCTGCAGCACCTCCTCCTCCTCCACCTAAACCTCCTGCTCCTAGAGCTCCACCTCCACCTCCTCCAAGAGGTGCTCGCCCTCCTCCTAATCCACCAAAATCTGGTAATATGGTGAAGCCTTCTCCTCTTGGACCCCATCATCGAGGGCGTTCTTCCATTGATGAAGGAAGTGAAAAGTCTAGCGACTCTGATCCTCCAAAAGCTAAGTTGAAGCCACTCTTCTGGGACAAAGTTGCAAACCCTGATCACGCGATGGTTTGGCACGAGATCAAAGCTGGATCGTTCCAGTAAGGCTCAACCCTTGCTTATCATTTCACTCGATTCCTAGAAACTATTTCTCACTTTGTTAGGCAGATAGACCAACTCAGCGCACATTTTACAGGTTTAATGAAGAGCTGATGGAGACACTATTTGGATATGCCCAAGGAGGTCAAGGGAAAAATGCGCGCAAGGCATCTTCCTCCGAATCCGTGCCACAATATATTCAGATTATTGATCCTAAGAAATCACAGAATCTGGCAATTCTTCTAAGAGCATTGAATGTGACAACAGAAGAAGTTTGTGATGCACTTAATGAAGGTGAATATGTCTTTCTCTTGCCCCACCTCTCTCGCTCTCCCACTCTGTATCTGTGTATGCATGCTTGCAAGTCTGCATGTCTTGTGTCTAAGATATTAATGACCAGAAACTTGTAAGCCAGTACAAAAATCTTCGCAAAAGCAGGTTTCTTTCCGAGGAAAAGGTCAAGCATACCTAGTTAATTCACAAATTAGTTGACTAATCTTCTCTATCCTCTAAAACTGAGCATGAAAAGAACTTGGTTCCAGAGAGAAATGACAAACATGATTGAAGTAATTGTTAAGGGACTCTGCACTTCCAAGCTATCTCGACATAGAGTTCCTGAATAAAGTAGCTCTGTAAGCCAACTGACGAGCTCCTCATTGGTTTTAGGGCACAAATTGGCTTCAGGGACGCTAAATGGTATATACTAATTTTACTATTGCAAAGGTATTATACATTATCACTTCAAGTAATAAGTAGGTTGATCACAAAATATCAACCTATACAATGATTGTGAGGGGAGGAAGTAGCAATTAAAAGAACCCTGGTGTTACAAACTTGAGCGACAAATATAAAGTTAGCTATCAAAGGAAGTCTCATTTACATTATTCTTTCCTAGAACCTCTTGTACTCCTCAATCACAAATATGAAATCAGCTGTCAATGGAATCCCCGCCCAGGCATGTTGATTGCATCAGCAAATGTATCTTAGAGACCATAACGGATAGTGCACCTTAATTGCCCAGAAGATATACTGTATGGATTAGTACTGAAAATTGTAGTTGAGCCTCTACAGATATATTCCTATCCATAGTTCAATCTTACTTTGTAAGATGATGTTCATAACTGTTAGTGCGTCTTGCTCATTCAACACATTTGTATTTCTAGCAATTAAAATTATTTACTCTATGTTGTTTCATTATGCAATCAGGTAATGAGCTCCCACCAGAGCTTATTCAAACTTTGTTGAAGATGGCACCAACAACGGAAGAAGAACTGAAGCTTCGGTTGTTTAGTGGTGATCTTTCTCAGCTTGGTCCTGCTGAACGGTTCCTCAAAGTCATAGTTGACATCCCTTTCGCCTTCAAGCGGCTGGAATCATTGTTGTTCATGAGTACTTTCCAGGAGGAAGTTTCTTCCATCAAAGAATCCTTTGCATCTCTAGAGGTCAGACCTGCCATCTACCTATGGGATACCTGATTGGATTTAGAATCTGTGTAGTGCTTGACCTGCTTCTGATTGCAGCATACATGGAAAAAAACAGCTTCTTCATTTTTCCTTGGTGTATTTTGACAATCTGCTCTTCCCGTTTGCTGATGTTGCAGATGAAAAGATGCCTTGTATCGTACTTCCATTGCTAATTTAGGCATTGATTGCAAAACTTGTGAAACTATCCTTCTGAAGACAAGGGAGAAACAAAATTTAAAGAACAATACCATAAACTTGATTAGGCTGACCAAATATTTTACTGCTTATACCTAGAAGGTTGATGAAAGACACTGCATAGTCCAGTGGTGGTAAATGCTTTAATTATTTAAGGTTGTGGGTTCTTGTAATAAAATGCAGAAGTATGTTTTTACCTAGGTTGCACCCCGTGTCTCTTGCCTCCCAGGGAACACATCAACTGATGACCCTTTAAGACTTTTATGGTGATTAGTATCCTGATTTTGTCCGTCTGTCAATGCTCATCTGTTATCTTCTCTGTTTAGTGGTTGCTAATATGAATTTCGCCAACCATCTATATATACATCTTTAAAATTATGATTTACATGATTTACTCCATCTGTTATAATATTGTATCGTATAACATGAGATATCAATTTCAGGTAGCTTGTGAGGAGCTCAAAAACAGCAGACTCTTCCTGAAACTCTTGGAAGCGGTGCTTAAAACCGGCAACCGCATGAATGATGGAACCTATCGTGGGGGAGCACAGGCTTTCAAACTTGACACTCTCTTGAAGCTCTCAGACGTAAAAGGAACTGATGGGAAGACCACACTCCTTCACTTTGTTGTCCAGGAGATCATCCGATCTGAGGGTGTAAGAGCTGCACGAAGATTAAGAGAGAGCCAGAGCATGTCCAGTGTAAAAACAGAAGATCTTGTTGAGGATTTTTCTCAGGAAACGGCAGATTACCATCGTGGCCTTGGTCTTCAAGTAGTTTCGGGGCTAAGCAGTGAGCTTGAAAATGTGAAAAAGGCAGCACTTATAGATATGGACAATTTAAGTGCAACAATGTCCAATATCAATCAATCATATGGGAAAAATAGAGACTTCTTGAAGAAAGAGATGCAGAGTTTGGAGAAAGGCTGTGAGTTCCGTGATACACTGGCTAGTTTTGTGGAGCAGGGCGAAGCTGAAGTCAAGTCATTGCTTGAAGAAGAGAAACGGATAATGGCTCTAGCGAAAAGCGCAGGAGATTATTTCCATGGAAATGCAGGAAAAGATGAGGGCTTGCGACTCTTTGTAATTGTTCGTGATTTCCTGTTAATGTTGGATAAGGTGTGTAAAGAGGTGAAGGCCTCCATAAAGTTGCCTGTGAAGCCCCCTAGAAAGGAGACATTAACAACATCTCCATCTCAAGAATCTCGTCAGGAGTCTTTACTGGAAGTTCATAAAAGGTTGTTTCCTTCAATCAAGCACAGGCCGACGGATGACTTCAGTTCGGATGATGAAAGCTAATCTCATTAGCATTCAACTGACTAAGGTAAGAAAATATCTGATAGTTGAAGCTTGGTTTTATGCTTCAAAGCCATTCTCAGGTGAGGAAAGTATCATCTTGGAAATATGTTTCTAAAAATGTACATCAAAGCTTGAGTCGACTGAAAACAATGCGTCCCTTGTAATAATTACCGACCTGTTTAAAAGAATATAGAGTTACAACCTTATTTCTTGGGGCAGAGAGGAGAGCTGGAGAAATGAGAAAAATCTCGGTTCCTTGCAGTCTCGTTATTAAATAACATGGTTCGCAACTGGTATACAATTAATTAAGCCAAAGTCTTTTAGGAGCAGAGACACAGAATTTTACGATACGAAAAAAGTAGTTTATACTTTTTATGTAGCTATTTGATTCGTAATGTTCTTTCTTCCCTTGTCGCTGACGCGCAGGTGAATATGAAATCGAGGTGGTGGTATTGTCAGACGAAGATTTTTGCTGAATGATCAAAATACCCATGAAGCTCTGAGGTCTAGTTGGGTGGATGCAACAATCACATGAAAGCATTGAGGATAATTCATGTTTTTTTTTCCTAAGTGAAGCTTGCTTTTTTTCCAGTGAAAGTTGGAGTCTATGGACTCTTAAATCTGTTGATGTTAGAGCCTTAGAGGAGATTGTTGAACATGAAATGCATATAAGCAAGCCCCTAGCTTAAATCAAAGACATAGATGTAAATGATATTTATCCATAGTTTTCATTGACATTTGTCTACTACAGATATGACTTATATATGGTTATCACACAGGCAAACACATCATTTCCTGTATATATATCTTGCCTATTGTTTCTATATTGTACTAATATGATTTTTGTACCGAGTTTTGAATGGAAGGAATTATTCTTGTATCGGTTATTTCGAATGTTAAAGTATATAATGGTTTAATTTCGTATGTTAGCAATAGTTTCGACCTAGGTAGTATTCATATTGGTTTCCTTATTAGATTTCAAGTTTTCTATTAGATTATGTTCCTAATAAGTCTAGTCTTGTATTCTTGTTCTCTAAGTTATGAGGACTATAATAGACACTCTAACATTGTATTTCTCAATACTGAAATTTCGTTATGTAGTCATAATTTTTTTCTCTCTTCAAGAGTTACCATTGGTAGTGGCTCCTATTATCTTCAACATATATATGTTTTCTCTTTTCTTTTTCTTTCAACAAAAATTGGTTATTTATACATGAGAATGGATCTCGAAATCACTTAGTATTTAAAGCAAGATTCATACCACTAGACCAAAGAGCTAGTGGTATAAAACTGATTATTAGTATTTTGATTCTCCAATAAGCACCCACGAAGTATTGTGTGAGTGACACCTAATTCTCTCAAGTTTTATTTTGGCACTTAGTCCATTGACATAAATTCAAACATGAGATAGATTATAATGCCACTAGAGTTTGATCTTTGTTTTTGTTTTTTCATTTTTTATCTTTTCCTATCCTCTTTTCTTTTTTTACCTTATTCCTTCTTCTGCCCTCTTTGTTCTTTTTCCCAAGAGATCATTCCTTCCCATTATTATGCAAATTTGAGTTAAAATTTACAGTATTAGACACAATGTTTTCTAATTTCTTATAGATTTGGATTTCTTTTACGTGTTTACAAAAAAATTATCATTATATTGTTTGAAAGTTATACGGTATGATTTAAATATTGAGGCGCCTTGGCAAATTACTAATTGTAATGCATCTCAATAACATAGATAAGAGCCCACCTATGTAAGAGGAGGAGTGGAAAGATGGAAGAAAAGAAAAAATGGCTTTGTGGGCAAAAAAGAAAGGCAGAAAAAGGAAAAAAGGAAAAGAAGAAAGAAAAAAAAAATAAAACTCTAAGGGCATTTTAGTCTTTTATGTGTTTTAACTTTAGGTGAAGAGAATTTAGAAACAAAAATAAAACTTAAGAGGAGGAGTAAATCTTAGGTTTTTAATGCAAAAAACTTTTGATTCGTGAAAATAAATCTTGCTTTTTCTTAACATTTCTTTGTATCTCATATTTCTATTATTTTAAATAAAATGAAATTACAATTGCAAGAGAAACAATAAGATTATTTGTCATCAGAATTTTCATTTTTTAAGTTGTTATGTACAATTTGTTTTACAAAAGATTACCAATAGGGTTTAAATATAACCACAATCTGACCTTTTTTTGAGGATTTAATCCATAACTAAAAATAATAATCTATTCTATAAAATATTAATAACAATGTACCGAAGAAAGAAAAATATATCCTTTTTCTAAGAATGGTTAGATTTGATTAAATTAAGATATTTACACTTTATCTAGTGTACAGAAGAACCACTTTTTCCTATATATATTTTTATTTCTATATAATCCAAGTTGAGGGTCATGTTATAGGCACAATGATTTGAAGGAAAATTAGTTCCATGTTAAGTTGGTTCAGAGTTTAGTTTATGGATTGAGAAATTCCTCATCCCTTTTTGTGTGAATTCCCTAACGTCGAGTTCAAAACTTGTACCCATGTTATTTTAGAGTGATTTTTAGTTTAGTGATTTGTTGTTGCAAGTCTTAATAAGATTAAACGATTAATTGATAATGCATCCAAGAAGAAAAACACAAATACTACATATGTATCGTATAAATACATTTCTCGTTATATATACACACACAAAGGCACACACTCTAGAGGGAAGAAAAGGACTAGTTATGGCGTCGACAGTTCTAGTGAAGACTCAACCGCGACACAACTTCGCTTTACTGCACTTGAAGTGGAAGAAGAACCACTCACGCGGCTGCTCTGCCTCCTCTTCCTCCTCTCCTCACTACCAATTTCGATCTCAATCTCAATTGCCCTTGCATTCACAGTTACCCTATGCGCGAGCCTCAACTCTAGTCGCCGATGCATGACACATCGCGTCACTCTCCTCTCCCATAAGAGGAAGAAAGAAACCCTAACTTCTAAAATTAGGTGTAAGTTAATGGATTGAATTACAAACATAATGAAATTGTTATCTACAGTGACAATTTTGCCCCTTCAAAATATTGAGATAAGCAAAGGTCATGCCGCACATGTGCTATTTTTGTTTAAATCTTGCTGAATTTTATTTAAAAAACTAACGACGCCACAATATTTAAATACAAAAGATTAAATTGTTTCATTTTAAAAGGAAGGGACGAAAATGTACAAAGTTAAGAGACAATTTCGATTATTTATCCAATATTATGGACCTTATTTTGGTTTTGCTTTTTCTCCAATCGTTTCCTCTTCTTTCCTCTCCGACGTCTGTCCCACTCCCACGCGCTCCCTCTCCCTCTCCCTATATTTAATATTGATAAAGTTGTAAACCCTAGTTTGTGCAAACACTCACCCTTCATCTTCTCTCAAAAAATCTCTCTTATACTTCTTCTCTGAAAATGGCCCCAAGAAAGCCTTCTCGCTTAGTAGACAACCCACCCTCTGCTTCTCCTTCTCTAGACCATGAACAAGAATCTGAAGAAGAAGTTCATGAATCTCAAGAAGAAGAATCTGAAGAAGAAGAAGAACAACAACAGCAAAAAACCCCTAAAAAATCCCACAAAAAATGGGAAAAAAACCCTCAAAAGACTAAGCCTTCTTCTCCATCTTCTGAAGAAGAAGAAGAACACCAAGAAGAAGAAGAAGAAGAAGACGGGTCTGATGGCGATGAGGATTCGGATGACAACACCAAAAGCTCACCAACTGCTTCAGATTTCACCATCAAGCCTAGTGTCCCCACGCATGCAAACACATCAAAGAATCAACAACATCAACAAGCAAAACCCACATCAAAAAGGGCCTTGGAAGTTCAAAAAAGTGATGAGAAGAAAGATTCATCAAGGAAAAAAAGTAAACTTAGTCAAGAAAATGGTGAAGAGGCTAAAAGGGTTGTTGCTAATAGTGGTGGTGGTGGTGGTGGTGGTGGTAGTAATTTTGGTAGGGTGTGGAGTGAGGATGATGAGATTGCTGTATTGAAAGGAATGATTGATTATCAGAACCAAAAGGGTTCAGACCCACATGCAGATATGGGTGCTTTTCATGAATTTGTTAAAGGAAGGTTTGGATTCGATGTCACGAAAACTCAGTTGTATGAGAAGGTTAGGAGGTTGAAGAAGAAGTTCTTCAATAATCTGGAGAAAGTGGGAGAGGATGGTCAGGACCCTGTTTTTTCTAAGCCTCACGATTTCAACTCTTTCGAGCTATCGAAGAAGGTTTGGGGTGCAAACAATGCTAATGGTGGTGGAGTTAGTAATGCGGTTGATGAGAATGTGAAGGCTAGTGAAGGGAAAGCGAAAAAGAGTGGTAAAATTAAGAGCTTTGAGGGTAAACCGAAAGAAGATGATAAGAAGAAGAGAGAAGACGAGAAGAAGGAAGATAATGAGAAAATGATTGTGGAGAAAGAGGTTGTGAAGGATGTAGTTAAAGGTGAAGAAGGGGATTTTTCAGAGAAGTATCCGTATCTGAGTGCGTCATTTGATGTGGAGATTTTACCAATGTCGGAGAGTGAGAGGAAGTTTTTAAAGGGGAATATCAGTTTAATTGACAGTGAGAAGGCAAGGGAGTTGGAGGAGAATTGGAAGAGATTGCGGATGGAGGAGATTGAGTTCTTCTATAGGCGGTCGAAATTGATGATAGAGCAAACTGGATTGGTGATGGATGTATCGAAGAAGAGGTAAAATGTGGTTGACGAATTATGCTTGACTGTTAGTGGTTATCTGTCTTTTTGGGAGCAGGGTCGTGGATTTTTGATTATAGAGCTTTGAAGTTTTCGTTAATTATATAGTCTTAGCTATTGAAAACTACAGTTTGTTGCTATGTTCCTGCTGTTGTTTTGGTGGTACAGATCGTTACTTAATGATGTAGTTATCAGTGGATTTTGAAGTTTATTTAAAATATTTTGATGTTATTTTGTTGCAGTTAATTATATTTTGGCGTTTATAGTTTACTTCCCCTTTCCTTTTGTTCTGTTCAGTTTGCTAGTTTCTTCTATGAGCAAGTAGAAAGTGATCTTCTTTTCGTCGTGATGTTATGATTCATGTGATGATGAAATATTGTGTAGATATATAGTTTACCAGAATACATGACCATATGCTGCCTGTTGGTGCACACTTATAGTACTTGTCTGCAATGCAAATGTAAAAACGAGCAAGACCAAGATGGCCATATATATCATTTCTAAGTTATCCATGTTTCTGAAGGGACAGCTCTGTCCCTATATAGACCCTTGAAAAACTATAGAGCTTAAGAGCATAGAGGTAGAAAGTATGTTGCATTGATTAGAGCTTCCTGTTTATGTTGTCATATGCATCAGTTTCTACGGAAAATTGCTTGATATCTATACCGCCTATGTTGCTCTTCATTGTTTTGATATACTGTTCTTGATCTCTAAAGAATAAGAATTCTTTGAATAGGTTATTTTGCTCTCCCAGTTGCAGTTGCTAGTTGCTACCTTTTTTCTGTATGTTGGTTGGGTCTTGGGGTGATGATTGGAAAACATCTCCTTGATAACTATCGTAGTTTATAGACGAAAGCCCTGCTACCCCGCACTTCGTGTCTCAGTTTACCCCTAGTTCCATGTGTCCCCTGTCTTAGTTTGCTTTAGGGAGGACCTCCAAGTATAAACTAAGTAAATTTCTCTTTACAATGTCAAGCAAATTACATGGTTACCTCAAGTTTCAATGTGGTTTTCGTTGGAAAACCAAATAACTTCAGTTAGCATCTGCTAATTTCCATGATCACAACAAAATAACATCTCTGTTGTCTAGATGATGGGCTCAGCTCAATCTGTTACTTTTCCTCCCTCATGTGTTATACATTGCAGCTTTATGGAATCCCCTCAGGATGGTGCAAATGCAATCTGGTATTTAGTGTCTTGCTGCGATTTGCTTCCATAGTTTGGTGCAAGTTTATACCGTTTGTTCACAGTGCATACATATTCCATATGAATAGTTAAATGAGATGTTTTGCTTCTTTTTCTTGGATTGGCTTAGTAGTATTCCTTATTGCTGCATGGAATACCATGTGTTGTTAATATTAACATTAGAAAATTACTTCTATTATGGTTTTCCTTCTTTGCTTTTTTCATATTTCTCTAACATTTCTACTAGTAGATTAAGTGCTCTGATACAGTTATCTTAGTAGTTATCTCCCAGCTCTTCTACTGCAGTCAGCTGCCTTGCCACACTGATGGCAAGGTTTCGTTGTCATGTAAATAGTAAATTTCTACTCTTGTAGTTTTGTTGTTCAGCCGAATATACTGCATATCATAATGTTTCATCCAAACCCTGGTTAGAATGGTGATCAGGAATTATGTCTGTGATGCATAGCGATAGCCTTTCAAGCTATTGATAAGTTTCATTGGGCAGAATGAGATTTCTCTAAATCTGCTTCGTTTTAGTGTCTAAGATGATAGATCTTTCTGTTTAAAGTAGTGTTGCCAAAGTTCTAGGGGGTGTGCCTGCAAATTTGTAATAATGATAAATTGTTAATCTTAGTAGTTATTTCCCAGCAACACTACTGTTTCGGTTGGCTGCCTTTTCTCCCACCGATGGAATCATTTCATTGTTCTGTCAATCGTGAATCGGTAGTCTTAGGGGACTAATCTGCATACTTGTTTACAATATATATGTGTGATAGAATTAAGCATGTCTTATAGCATAGCCTTTCAAGCTATTGACAGGTCTCATTGGGCAGAATGAAGCATTCCCGTACCTTATTTGGTTTAGAGCGTAAGATCATATATCTTTCAGTTTGCACAAGAGTTTGGTAAAGGTATAGGGTGTGCGCCCACCCGCTGCGGGGGTTGTTGGTGGGTGGAACGGGAGCACATCATCTGTTCTGGATTTGCAGACTTAGCTAGCTTTCGGCTTATATATTGCTTTGGTGTCTTGGGCATTAATCACTAGAGAGAAGGGGAAGTTAATAGGAACCAGATGAAATGAAGCCGATACACATTGAGACTGTCTTTTGCCTACATGCTTGAGTGGAGGGGGTTGAATATAGTTTGCTGCAGAAGTTGTCAACATGTGGCTTCTCTGAGCACTTTGCATTGGGTGACAAGAACAAGATCGTTTCGGAATTAGAATCTTTTCTTGATCTGGGAAGAAAGGTTTTTTTTACGAACTCGACTCTTAGGAATGACTCTCCTTTGATTTCAAAATATGCACCTTGATTCATTACGACAAAGGAAGAGGGACCAATCCATCGTTTGCGAGTTGCGATGATCCATAAGCTTTTGGGGTCTCTGTCTATGCTTGCCTGTGAAAACCTATCCTGATTTGATTCTTTCTTCATCGTTCTAGATGCACGTTTCTTTCAGCATCTGTGTCCTAATGTCTTCCATACACTTACGTTTGTTTGCTGATGGAGATCTTGAATACATCTACTGTCGAGGGAGATTCAATGGTCTTGACTTGACGGCTTAAAGCCCTAGACTATCCAAGGTGGGGTAGAGGTTGGTCGTAGATCAGAAGACAACAAGGGTAAACTGTCTAGATCATGTTAGCCCTTTTGAACGTTTGGTGCTAGTAAAGTTTTGACACTTGAGCAAGTTTACGTGGCCCTTTATAGTTGCAGATGATTATTCAATTAGTTATGTTAAGGTAAAAAGTCTGGGTTCGAATTCCTCGTAGTGTTCCTGGTGCTTAAACCTGCAAAATTGGGAACCTTGGGGAAACCCTCACTAAAATAAGAATTTAAGAGTGAATATGGAAATAACACATTATCTATTCCGGTTTTGGGGATTGGTATATATACTATTTATGGGAAGGGATTTTTCAGGACGTAGGACGACCTTTCGAAGTCTTTAATGTGTAGTGAGAGAGGGAATACTCCCCGACATCTTACACGGGCATCGCGGTCCTTTTTGTATAATTTTCCCTATGATTTTCGAGATACTGTGAAATATTTCTTCTAGCTTTAAAGTGGTGAGACACCTTTGGACTCGGTTCTTGATTAGGGTGGGGTTCACTTGGACAAGCTTGTGCCTGAGGTAACAAAGTTGGTTAGGGTATCTCTAATGGAGGCTGTAAAAGGTGAGACTTTTCAAATTAGGTAGTTTTAGAGCTCTAAATGCTCAAAAAGTAATATTATTTATGATAAAAATATGTGGGGTTCATCACTTTTGGCTTATAGAGACTCAATCTAATTTTTAAGCTCTAAATTTGATGACAAAAATATAAATTGGATCTTTATTTTGATATCTTTTAAATCAAAAGTAGTAGACTCTACATACTTTTGTCATGAATAATGTTATTTTTTGGACATTTAGAACTTTAAAACTATCCAATTTTAAATAGTCTCACATTTTAGAGCTTCCATTAGAGATACTTTTATATCAAATCAACTCGGGGACTACTCGGCTGGGTCCCACGGTTCATTTTATTAATTCTTATAAAATTATTAGTTCCTCGGGAGGTCAGCCATATCAAGTTATAATAGCTGCATACGCCAGTGACCATTTCTTATGGTGATGAACCTCGTTTGCACAGATGGTTTCTAGATCTCACTCTGATTTAAGTTTTACTATGGGGAAATTCTACAAACTGGGGTGCGGGAAACGGCGATAAAGCATTGCGTGACATATGGTTGTGGGTCTCGCATAAAGTTATGCTTTTACAATTATGATAAAGCTAAAAATATATATAAATGACATTTGTATCCCTGAATAATTGAATGAGAGCAATTAATGCGTTCTGATTGAATGTGACAACCAAACCAATAGAAACCTGATGCATGTCATTGCGTAATGAGGTTCAGCCATTTCGAAAACAAATTGTCCATTATACCCTCATTTTGTAATGAAAAATATCTGATATATCTTTAAGTAATCATCATAAATATAATATTGAATAAAGAGTAATGAGTAATAAAATGACCAAAAGGGGCAAATAATTAAAAAAGAGTGGTATGTAAAAAGACGAAAAAATCCTTGTACTAATGTGAGATAGAAAAGTACAGTTGTGAGAAAAGATGAAAGTTGCATTAGGTATGGAAATTACTAAAATATGTTCCCAATTGTGCGCGTGTGTGTGGTATCTTCTTAACGTAAACATTCACAAAATCTAACAAATACATATTTGGCATTAGGCCTCTCTCGGGAAAAATAATAAAGAGTGTAAATCCGAAATTTGACACAATAAAAGACAAAATATACAATATTCTAGCTACACTCATACATTTAAATAGACGATTAGTAGATAATATTAGGAAACAATTTCATGATGTGTATGTCACATAAACAACCATTACATTCTTTGTGTACTGACTCACAGTCTTGAATCTCAAGCCAACCCGTTATTATCATCTTGGGTGGGTCATGTACCTGACAACATACAGTTTTCTAGATGATAGGGTAATATTCCCACAGTTTAGGCAAGATTTTGTACAAACTTTAACGACACTCTTCTGTCTTTGTCTTCGGATCCCTTATAAACACGCTTAGGTTTGCTATCGCTTCTTCTCTTGATGGATTAGCGAAAAATAGCTTTTTGACTAACAACCAATAATGCGCACCAAGATAACTATAACTTGCCGCTTTGGTCAAACATTGATATCCAAATGTCCTGTCCCTGTATGTCCAATAATACTCATACTGCAAAATAAGCATTTATGGAGGGGTAAACGTCATCAATAGTCTATTATCTTTGGACTAATTAATACTTTCATCCATTATCCTTTCAAATGAATCTTTTAATCAATTATGTTTAATATTATTGACGCTGTTAGTCCAACTCGTCATTTTTGTCTAATTTTTAACATTAAAATAACTTAGCATGCACGTGTATCGTAATATCTCAATTTTTTAAGGGTTAAATTGGCATTAGTATTCTTAACACATGATGCAGATGTGCTAGATATGTCCATGCAGCAGTTTCAAGAACATACACGTGCGTGCCACGTGATTTTAACGTTAAAAATTAGACGAAAAACGAGTTGGACTAATGGCGTGAATAGTGTTAAACATAATGGACTAAAATGTTCATTTGGAAAGATAATAGATGAAAATGTCAATTAGACCAAAGATAATGGACTATTTATAACCTTTACCCTTTATGGAGACATAAAATTATCTTTTTCCAATGGTGGGTTCATTATTGTAATAGGAAAAAAAACCGTATTATCGATTTTGTAAAACTTACAACTCCCATTTGGTATTAATACTCTGCATTTCTATTTTCCTTTAACCTTTGTCTGAGAACACCAATTCCATTATAGATATTCTACCACCACGGCTCGGGCGTAATGCCGTGAATGTTGGTATGTTCGTATATATAGTTTGATTCACCAATACTTTGAAATAACTTGCAACTATAAAAAGAAGTGTCAATATTAGGAAACATCTAACCCATATTAACAAAGTTTCACATGTGTGAAGATAAAAGATAACTAACAAATAAATGTAAGATAATATTTTACCTTAATTTTGTATTAACAAGATCAGTTGGCGAAGATGATGCGACACATGCAAGAATTAGTTCTATTAATTTTTTAGGTAAGCCCTCAAAGTATGAAGCCATAACGTAGTAAGCACTATATATGAAAGAGAAATTGCAGTATGAGAGACTATTGATGCACGTATATTGTTGCACGTATATTGTTAGTAAACACTTATGGGCTAGAGAGTAATAATTTATAGTGAACATTTGGTGTTGGATTGTTGGAGAAATGAAGAGGCAAGGTCGAGAAAAATAATTGGTAATAGGTAATTGGTAATCAAAAAGCAAACATAATTAAAGTGGTGACTATAGTAGTCAGATTGTGACTTTTGGTATTCTTGAAGACATAATTAATAATGTGTCTGCTAACAGTTCCTAGAAGTATCTAGTATGTTACTGTTTGTATTGTAAGTAAATCATAGGCTGATAGAATTAAAGTAATGAATGTAGATGACAATGTTTAATTAACCCTAAATTCAAAACATGGTTAAATAGGTAATAAAAATGGGTTAACATGGAGCATTTTGTGACATTATGTTTTTAAAAACGTAGCACGGTTAAAATATGTTAAGAATTTCAGAAAGAACAAATAATTCATAATTAGAGTTATTTTTTCCGTAATCGAGTCTTTGTATATCGTAAATCTGAAATCGGCAATGAAAATGGGTTTTGATAGAGCATTTTTGCACATCAGAAATGAGTTTTACTGCGCAAAATATAACAAGTGATATGCAGAAGTGTACCTTTGCAATTCTACTCTCATTCTTGAGTCGAATTCGTCCTTCTCCAACTCATAGGCTAGTAGAGCGCCTAGAGTGTTGGGATATTTATACGTGAAGAAATGGGTAGAGAGTTGTGTCCTTTCACTCAAAGGGACACAACTCTTGAGTGTAAGCACACTTGAGAAGAGATGCAACCTTTGAGGAAGAGGCATCTATACATACCTCTACAACAAGGAAATGTGGGTGTAAAATTTCACTCTGCCAAGATGACGGATTAATTATGTTAATAAAAAAAATATGAACATTTTGTAATTGAAAATCATAACCCGTAAAGTCAAATATGATTAAACAGATGAAAGGTTGATATAATAACAATTCACACACCATATTTATCAAAGTTGCACGGACCAAGTTGGTCTTTGAATTCGTTTTGTTATGGTATGTTGTGTATAGCTTGGATGGTGCTTGATATTTGGGATTTGGGCCTATTTGTGTTCTCTAGTTGTATAGGTCAATGGTTTGGTGTTGCTGATTTGCAGCTTTGGGCTTGACCCTCCATTTTACAGATTTTTGCTTGGGCTTTAGGTTGTTTCGTTCCTTTGTTAGGTCAGTTTTAATAGTAGTTGGGTTTTGGGTTGGGCATTGTATTTGGGTATTTGTTTGTCCTATATTTATTATCATGTCATATTTTGGAAAAATTAACACGGGAAAAGGAACTTGAAGAGTTGTAGATAACGAACAATTTGTTTAACCGAGTCTGTCTTCATATACCAAAAATTACGTATGTTTATGTGGATGACGAATAATCATATACCATAAAAGTATAAATGGTTAAATGAGTGATGAAGATTGTAGCGCCCTAATTCTTCTCGAGATCGGAGCTCCCGATCCCAATACCTGAGTCACCAAAAAATAAGGGAGACGGACGGAGTCCCCCCTGTAAATCGGCCTATCGGTTCACCAGCAAATAGTAAATTTACCCTTAAAGCCACAATCTAACTCCAAGATACCATCCGATCCTCCAATGTCATCACATACAACAAACTCTTCAAGGCTATTCGAGCCTTGGAACCCAACATTGAAGACATACAAGCATGCAAGGTCAAACCTATTGAATTTCTGTGTTTTAGAACCGCTTATCATATCACTCCAATCTTATCTATTCAATTTTCTTATCTATTAAGTCCGCCAATGAACATCATTTTCTCCAAGCAAGCATGCACGACCATTAGACGATAAAATAGTTCATTATGCTATTACAGGCCACCTATAACCATCAATACATTCGAGACTTTAAACTTACATTACAAGACCACATAATAAATCAAGTACAACAAGATCCAAAACATTTACATGTCAAATTTCTATGATTTTAATCAAATCACAATTCACGAAAACCAACATAATCAACCATGAAAACTCTCAAGTTTCCTCTTATCAACTTTTGAAGGTGCTGAACCTGAAAGGTGTCAGAAAGTGGTATGAGCATACAAAACATGTATGCCTAGTGAGGGAAGGAACATTTTAAAAACCATATCATGCTATGCATATAAACAAGCAGTAAACTGGATGACACACAAGAATTACAATACTAAATAGTACACAAGGATACGAGTCCAAATAACACGCAAGCACACGAGATTGAATAGCACACTAGCATGCAAGTATACGACTCAAGATAACACACAAGTACACGGGCTAGATAGTACAAAAATACACGAACTATGAAGTACATAAATCTAGTTAACACACAAGTATCATGTAAAACATATAACCATGTTTCAAGTAACAAGATAACGAATAACAATTAATAATCGAGTATCACATATTTAAAAAGGATATAATTCATCTTCTTGTCTTTAATCACGAACTACAAACCATGATCTTCAAGCAAATACCGGTAAACCCCTTATTCCTCCAAATAGGGTACTCCGGATGTACCCCGATACTACGACCCATATCTCCCGAGGTAGGTCCGTATACCTCAACGAGGTGAACCACGCCTCTGGGGTAGGGGAGTATGCCTCAGCGAGAAAGGGACTGGGAAACCATGGTATCCGAGGGAGCATGGCAAGCCCGATGCCGCCCGTGTTACTTGACACTATCATGCCTGAAAAGGTTGCGCAACCCCGAATAACGAATAACGAATCACGAATCTCATTTTCGAATCAAGTGGGGAGGTAGCAAAGTAGGCTAGCCTCATCCCATATATAACATATAACACATTTGATAATCAAATAGAATAATTATAGTAATATAAATAATTACTCCTCAAGTAACTCAAGTAATTCACAAGAAATGCATCAAAATATTATTCCAATGCTTACTGACTAGATCATATTCCTCACACAAGATATAGGGTTCCAAATCTACTTTACTAAATGATCAAGTAAACACATGATTCAAGTAACTTTGTTAAATCATGAAATCTTTTAATCAAGTAAATAAACTAAATGCACAATAGGATGAAGTCTCTCACCTTTAATAAACTAAACCTATAAAAGTCTAGCCAAGAACACCACCAATTCAACTCCAAAGCATCAACACCTTTCAAATATCATTCAAGACTACTACCTAAACACAATAATACCATGCAACTTAAAGATAATCCAACCACATTATTTACATACATGTTCAAGAATCAAGTAATTGTAAATATTCCATGACATTTAATTCCATAATAGTACTATCAATTATAAAGCCATTAACCCATACTTATTCCCTTTTATAATTAACTCAATATAAAACTCAAGGAAAACACTTAGAACTATGGCAATACATTTACTATAACCAATAATTCACTTAGAATCTTCAATCCAAGAAAAGTAATTATGAAATTTAGTTCATGAAACCTTCTCCAAATATCGCCATATTTTAGGTAATCATCCATAACCACTTAGCCCATCAAGTCCAATCAAAACTTAGCAAACAACCTAACTTTATCCCGTAAGCCCCTTTAAAAACCCAACTAATAATCTATCTTCTAAGCAACAGGACAATACTACGAGCATTCCAAGCATTCAACAGTCACTAACCAATCACAAAGAAGCTTTACAAGCACCTAAAACACTAGAACAACACAATTGCCCAAAATATCCCCCTTTAAGTTCACAAATAAGCCTTCAAAATTCAACGTTAACGGAATTCAATAATTTTTATCGTATAACCATTTTAGCATCCCTAGAACCCGTACTAACTATTAAATCGAACATTGGGTCATAATTTAAAGGGTCTGTGTGAATAATGCTCTTTAACATTCTTTAATATGACACCACTAATCATTAGTTAAACAAGAGAAATAACCATCAAAGAGTGTTCTACTAGCTACATAAACATCATTTATGACAAGATTTTACATCAAACACAACATTTATAACATGCACCCTAACTTACATAATCAATATACAACAAGAAATAGAAATTAATATGCAAGAACTAAAAATTCCACATGATTAAATATCACTTAGAAACAATAGACATTAACAAGAATTAACAATTTCACCACTTAGTAATCCCAATTAACAATATCAAATAGCAATCCAACCAAAACATTTTCCAATTCCTCTAACAAAGGCTTAATGTAATCAATTCGGTTACCTATGCTATTGACCTCCAAACTGACTAATTTTTATGTACAAACGTAGCTCTTCAAGTGTAATTAATTTTAGGTTCAAATGGTGCTCAATTCCGAGTTAAATTTCAAAAGTTATAACCCTTACCGCACAACTACGCATAGTTGGGCAGAACCAGCGATTTTTTAGCTATATTTCAGAAATGATGTAATCAGAGGGCCAAAACATTAGAATTAGCCTTGGTACTAGAAATCAACATTTGTTCTAAACTGCCTAATCTAGCTTCTAGGTAAATTTCGTTAATTTCCGAGCATGTTTATATGTTAAAATGGTTCTAAAAGTTGACGACAGTGAGCTGTCCAAACAGGGCATGAATTGATTTACAAATTTCTCTTGCAATTTCGCTAGTTTAGATCATAAACATGATATGTAAGCATAGCTTGTAGCATTTATTCTTCACTTAGTACTTCTATCAAACACTTAGAATGCAAATTTGAGCATAAACTACAAGTAAACACTACAACTAAAGCTAACTTGTAAAAGCTTGTTTCATAAGCATTAGAGAGCTATAAAGACACTTAGCATGCTAAATCACTACTAAATCAAACATTTCTAGCTCCATAAATCAGTTCTCTACACATTAGCAATTTTTAACAAAACAAGAAAACAATAAAAATACCAAGTAGGATGATCCCCTCACCATCTAGAAGAAGATTATGCTAGGAAATGGCCTTTGATCACTTCAAACAAGCTTGAAATCATCTCTTTTGCACCACAATAGCTCAAGCCCTAGAAATATTTTATTTTATTTTTCCTTTTCCCGTTTCCTTACTTCTGCTCAATGGTTCCTTTTTCTTTTTTTTTTTTCTCTATTTTGGTTCAATTATGCTATTATAAAGGTTAAGACAACTTGGTTGGGCTTTGGGCTAAAAATAATAATTTCTAGTATGAATTAAAATGACCCAATTGCAATGCAAGAACATCTAATGGCCCAATCTAATCTCTACATGGTTACTATTCATTTGTTACATTATTCTCTCAATTCTATAGTCCCGATATGCGATGAAACATTTATTTCAATGTACGAAACCTATAAATATGTCACATAATTCAAATATGAAGTCAAAAAAATTGAATAAAATACTTTGAAATTTACTCCGGGCTCGGAGCTATTTATTCATATAGTTGAAAATAATAAAAACTAACAGTTAAATGTAAGAGAATAATTTTAAATAAATATAATGCTAAGATAATTAACTTATATAAATTAATTAGACACACTTCGCACGTTTTTCTAGAAATGCAAAAAATATAGTTAATAAACATATCCAATTAATTAAAATAACCACATGTTGTATGCAACCATTAAAATAGCACGTAAACATATAAAAACAGATGAAATGGCTATATGCTGGGGTCGGGGCGTCACAAAGATGGTTTTGCGAATAGCGTTTCTCCAACCCGTTTTTGGATAAAAGTAGCACGGGTAAAGGGGAAGAGTTTCAACCTTCAATTATTAAACCTTTCCTTTGTGTCACTATTATGCCATTTGGAGGGAACGACGGAGCATAAGAAGAGAATACACTATAAGAATACTTGTTCGGAGGAGCAACTTTAGAAGAATATTGTGAAGTAGGGTGTGCATTGGTCGTTTTAGGTAGTTTAAATGATATTTTTTCGAATCAAACTGATGTGATTGTATTTGCAGCACTCAA
The DNA here is from genome assembly GCA_037974665.1 of Ehretia macrophylla. Classification (NCBI taxonomy): domain Eukaryota; kingdom Viridiplantae; phylum Streptophyta; class Magnoliopsida; order Boraginales; family Ehretiaceae; genus Ehretia; species Ehretia macrophylla. Next base: position 14,449,102 of record CM075768.1, read on the forward strand.
ACCTTGGTATTTGTACTATATTGCATCTTAACTTAAGGATTATTGCAATACTTTGATACTTTTGATGCAATATAGGAGAATACCGAAAATTGGAAATTCAGATCCAAAATGATCCAAAAATGCAAGTCAAAAAGTGGAGAAAGGGGAAAACACGCGGAGCGGTGGAAGAATGAAGCTGATAGAGTTAGAATTTGGCCGAAACTAGCGCGTAATCAGACTCGGAACGCTCAAAATAGCCTGGAAACGCCTCGATCAAAAGTCAACTTTTAGAGCTAGAAAGTCAACAGATGGACGCTCGAGCGCGCATTCCTAGCGCTCGAGCGCTCTATGCAGAAAATTCCACAACCTTCCAGAAGAAAACACGTGTCGCGAAGCCAACAATGGAGCATAATGGCGCTCGAGCGCTCTAAACTGGCACTCGAGCGCCCCTTGCAGACCTTTCCGGAAGCGCCGCGTGGCGCGCGACGATTGGTTGAAGATCAGGTGCGCTCGAGCGTGCCTCTGATTATTTGCCTATAAATAGCCCCCTTCCCTTCGAATTTGTTTAATTAATTTTGGATTTTGATAATTTTTAATCAATTTTTGAGTTAATTCTAATTATTTTTAATCATAGTTGTATTTAATTAATTAGTAGGATATGGGAAAAATCCCTCCTAAGTAGTTCTTATTCCGGAAAATTTGACCCGAATAACTACTATTAAGAGGAAGTCCGACCCAAGTAGTTTTTATCCAGGGGAGGTTCTGTCCGAATAGCTTTTAATAGGAAAGCTCTTATTCGGGGGAAACTCATCCCTAGTAGTTCTTATTCGGGGAAAATTAGCTCCGCCCGAATAACTACTTTGCGTCGGACCTCTGCACAAATTTCTGGGATCAGAAATACGCGTTCGTCAGTACGGGGTAGCCTTTCTTGACTCTTTTTTATTTATAGACTTCGTATTCAATTATTCATGAGTAGATTGATATCTAGGGGAGAATATTGTAAATGTTAGTCTTTTAATATACGGTCTCGGATTCAGATTATACGCTTTAATGCAATACATGGCTTCTTTTAATTCAGTAATGTCTTTCATATGTAATGCTTTTTAGTAGACATATGATTGCTTTACTATTATTATCGTCTTCGATAACATAATGCTTTTAAGTAGATGTTATGTTAGCTTTACTTTCGTGCTATGTATCCATGTTTTAGAAAGTGAATCAAATAGCTTGACAAACTTAAAAGATTCCAAGTGACTATAGGTAATGCTTTTAAGTAGACCATAGTTTCTAGACTAGAAAGAAGAAGTTAATTACTTAGTTGAAATAAACCGTTTACACTAGGTTGCAAGGACAGATCCATACGAATGATAGAACGGCACCTACATCAGAGTAGTAATCTGGATTTTAATAGGCTAAGTTAATTGACTAGGTTAAATGCTTATAGCTTAACCTCTTACATAGAATCAGATAATCATGAATACCGAGCCTAGATTACTTGCCTCATTTACATATTCAATCCCCTAGATCACTACCCCTCGTATTCATATTTAGTTAGTTTAATTTAGTTGTAGCATAGGTTAGAACCAACCGCTCTGTATAAATTGTTACACTTCCACTTTTAACACTTTCACATACTACTTCACCAACTTGCTAACGCGCTTCCCTGTGGTACGATTCCATACTCATAGCACACTACACTGTAAAGATCCGTGCACTTGCGGGTATTTTAACTTGGTCGTTTAAACACCGATTTTAAATGACCAACCTGAACGCATTAAGTTTTTGGCGCCGTTGCCGGGGTGGCACGGTCTAGTTTAGTTTTTGAATTAAACTGTGAACTTGTTTTGAGTGTTGTAATTATTTGTTATATTGTATAAATTCTACTTGTAAAGTATTTTGCACATAGCTTATAAAATTGTATATTATCTGTATAATACTTGCACATAAACTGTCTATATTATGTTTTGTTAGAATAGCTTGCACATATTCTTAGCTTAATTTATGTCTTTAAATTTAAGTACTTAGTTTAAATTCCGTATTTACTTCAGTACTTAGTTTATTTTCTGTCTTTAATTTAAGTACTTAGTTTACTTTATGTATTTAGATAATATAATTAGTTTATTTTCCGTCTTTACTTATTTTACTTAGCTTTAGTTTTTTTTGCATGCACAGGTGTCGTTCCTTAAATCCGGAACTCGCCCAGTTTAATCCTGAGCCCCAGAAAACTCCGTGAATGAGAGTTCAAATCCCGATGGCGGAACAAGAAGAAAATGTCCATAACATACCGCCTCTTCCTATAGCTCAACCTATTAACAGACCCGTTAATCAACCCATTGACCCACAAATGACTCTTTGTAAACATTTTTCTCCGGGCGATTACAACCCTGAATTTGCCATAGCCCCACCGGTTCTTGGCAATGTAAACTTTGAGCTAAAGACAGGGACAATTTCAAATTTGCCTTCCTTTTACGGGAAGAGCAATGAAAGCCCTCACGCTCATATCATACAATTCTTGGAAGCATGTTCTATGCTTCACATCCCTAATGTGAGCCGTGAGATCATTCAACTGCGTCTATTTCCGTTTTCCTTGAAAGACAAAGCCAAACAATGGCTGAATCATTTAGACGCAGGAGTTATAACATCTTGGGAGGAACTTGATCGGAAATTCTTACATAGGTTCTTCCTAATGGCCAGAACCACTACTCTGCGAACAAACATCATGTCGTTCGTTTAGTCAAACTTAGAGCCTTTTCATGAAGCTTGGGAAAGATTTATAGATCTTAGAAATCTGTGTCCCCACCATGAGTTTGCCCGTCATGAACTCTTGCATTATTTCTTTAAAGGTCTTACACCTTAGCAGAAAATGATGGTAAATGCAATGAGTAATGGAGGTTTCTATAACCTCACAGCAGACGAAACTTGTAGTAGAATTGAGAATATAGCTGAAGATTCTCTTCAGAACACTGCTATAGATAGAGAAACTAAAAGTACCCACAACCCCCAAAAGAGGGCATTGTTCGAGGTAAACTCTAACTCCAACACTCAATTGACTGACAAAGTAGATGCCCTAGCACTCCGATTAGAAAAATTAATGTCTTTAGGGTCTACTTCATCACAACAAGATCCTCAAATCACCGAAGTATGCGCTATATGTTCTGCAGTCGATCACAATTTCTTGACTCACAATTTCTTGAATTTATGCAAGAACAAGTCTTCACTACTCAAGGATATACGAGAAATTACAATCCATATTCAAACATGTATAATCGTGGCTGGCGAGACAATCCCGCATTTTTGTGGCGACAAGGGAATCATGAGACTCAGTTTCCTCAACAACAATATCAGAAACAACAAGAAAATTTTGAGCCTCATTTTCCTCAGTAGCAATATCAAAGGCCACAAAATTCTAACCCTCCCGGTTTGTACCAAGTTCAGAAAGAACCGTTCCGAACACAGCGGAACAATTTCCCCGCTTTTCCTCCTGCACAGTCATCATCTGATGACAAGTTTGATAAACTCTTACAATTGGTCCAAGTTCAGCAACAGTCTATTGCTAAACTTAAGGGACAAATCGGGTAGATGGCCCAAACTATGAGTAAGAGAGACGAGGGTAAACTCCCATCTCAAACCTTGGAAAATCCACGAGGACAATGTAGTAATGTCCAAACTGAGACCGCCCACGAATAGGCTAAGGCTGTAACTACCCTTAGGAGTGGGAAAGTAATAGACAAGGAGGATAGAAAGAAAAATAGGGATGTTCCTGAGGAGATAGAGGAACCTGAGATCGAGGTTTTAAGCAACAATGATGATAATTCCCGTAGGAATAAAAACCCAACGGTAGAGCCTTTAGTTGAACCTTCATCCAAAGCACCTTTTTCAACGGCTCTGTCCAGTCCAAAGCTGAGTGTTAATCCTAACCAGCTCAAGGTCTTAGAGTATCTGAATGATATTAAGATCAATTTGTCTTTAGCAGAGGTAATCCAACAAATCCCTACCTATGCCAAATTTCTGAAGGATTTGTATGTGAGAAAGAGACGGACCAACTCCATTCCTAAGACAGTCCGTCTTACTGAAAAGGTTAGTTACCTCAAAAGTGCAGTGATCCAGGAATTTTCACCATTCCCTGTTTAATCAATGACCAGCGAGTAGAAAGTGCCTTGCTAGACTTAGGATCTAGTGTTAACATTATTCCTCACACAATTTACCAAAGGCTAGGTCTTGGAGAATTGACCCCAACAAATATAACTCTCCAATTGGCAGATAGATCTGAGCGGAGACCTCGAGGTATTGTAGAAGATGTCCTCGTTAGAGTAGGAAAATTTATGTTCTCAGTGGATTTCATTGTGTTAGATATAGACTTAGACCCTGATAACAAAAATACCACTCCTGTTTTACTAGGCAGACATTTCCTAGCAATAGCTCATGCTAATATTTACTATAGGACGGGAATGATAGAATTGACATTTGGGAACATGAGAACAAAGTTAAAGGTTGCTGATGCAGCCAAGAAATTAGACCAAGATGAGAAAGAAGAATGCTTCCATATTGATACTATTGACTCATGCATAGATGAGTTTGCCCAATCACTAATGTCTTCTAATGAGGAGATAGCCGAAATTGAACGACTATTGAATGAATGCAACATTTCAGCTAAAATGGTCGCCTCTGCTTCCGTTGTTGTTGATCCAAAGGACGATCAAGTAAGAAATCCTTTCCCTGAAGTTCCTGATTACCCCACAATTGAGTCTCTACCAGCTTTGGAGCTCAAAACCTTGCCTGGACATCTTAAGTATGCCTACATAGGACCCGATGAAACTCTGCCTGTCATTATTGCCTCGGATTTGACTCTCGAGCATGAAGACAAACTTTTAGAGGTCCTTAGTACGCATAAATAGGCGATAGGTTGGACAAATTTAGACATGAAATGAATTGATCCCTCTCTGTGTATGCACCGAATTCATCTCGAGGAAGGAGTTACTCCTTCTCGAGAATTTCAGAGGAGACTAAACCCAAAGATTGATGATGTCGTCCACAAGGAGTTCATTAAGTTGCTTGATACGGGTATTATCTACCCAATTTCTGACAATACTTTGGTAAGTCTGGTACAAGTGGTACCGAAGAAATCTGGGATTACAGTGGTCCCAAATGATAAAGGTAAGCTCATTTCTACACGAATCACAATAGGATGGTGTGTATGTATTGATTACAGAAAGCTCAACTCTAAGACAAGGAAATACCACTTCTCTCTACCCTTCCTTGACCAAGTCCTAGATAGAGTAGCTGGACAAGGCTACTACTGCTTCTTGGACGGGTATTCAGGATACAACCAAATCCCAGTCTTTTCTTAAGATCAAGAAAATACTATATTCACTTGTCCTTATGGGACCTTTGCATTCAGTCGCATGCCTTTCGGTCTTTGCAATGCACCTGCGACATTTCAAAGGTGTATAATGACCCTTTTCTTGGAGATGATCGAAAAGTTCCTAGAAGTCTTCATGGATGACTTCTCAGTATTTAGAGCTACCTTCGACGAGTGCCTTGCACAGCTTTCACAAGTGCTAGATTGATGCGTTGAAATGAACCTGGTTCTAAGTTGGGAAAATAGCCATTTTATGGTTAAGCAAGGTATAGTTCTGGGTCATGTTGTTACACAAGATGGAATCCATGTGGACCCAGCCAAAGTCGAGCTAATAGAAAAACTGCCCGTACCCAAGACGGTGCGTGATATCCAATTATTCCTTGGTCACACTGGTTTCTATTGGCGTTTCATCAAGGACTTCAGCCATATAGCCTGATCTCTCTCTAGTCTCCTAGTACACGATATCGAATTCAACTTTGATGACAAGTGCTCAGAAGTTTTTGAGAAGCGTAAATCCTTGCTATCCTCTGCTCCAATCATCCAACCTCCTGATTACAGTCCCCCATTTAAAATAATGTGCGATGCATCAGATTATGCAGTGGAAGTTGTATTAGGCCAGCGTAAGGACAAGCTGCCTACTGTGATATATTATGCTAGCAAAACTTTAAATGAAGCTCAAAAGAACTACACAACCACTGGAAAGGAATTGCTAGCTGTACACTTCTCCTTGGATAAGTTCAGATCTTACATCCTAGGATCCAAAGTAATGGTATACACGAACCATGAGGGTTTACGGTATTTACTAACCAAAAAGGATACAAAGCGTCGTTTAATCCGTTGGCTATTACTCCTACAATAGTTGGACCTTGAGATCAAAGACAAGAAAGGAAACGAGAACTCTGTTGCCGATCATCTATCACGTTTGGTACGTGATTCTCCTATTGATACTCTGCCTTTTAAAGACACGTTCCTTGATGAACAACTTTTTGTTGTCTTACATAAGACCCCATGGTATGCCCACTATGTCAACTATCTGGCTACCCAAGAACTTCCAACTTACTGGGGTAAACGATAACGGGAACGATTCATGGCACAAGTCAAGTACTTTATCTGCAAAGATCCCTATCTTTTCAAGATTTGTGTCGATCAAGTCATTAGGAGATGTATTCATGAGGACGAAACTGATAGCGTTCTCCAGTTCTGCCACTCTAAAGCATGTGGTGGACATTTTGGAGGAAAAAAGACAGTTGTTAAAGTCTTTCAAAGTGGGTTCTTCTGGCCCACTCTTTTCAAGGATGCCCAGCAAGTGTGTAAAAATTGCCCACAATGTCAACAAGTTGGCTCTATCTCAAGAAGGGACATGATGCCCCTTACACCCATTCTCATATGTGAAATATTCGATGTGTGGGGTATAGACTTCATGGGTCCCTTTCCTCATTCCTCAGGTTTTACTTATATTCTTGTTGGTGTGGACTATGTGTCCAAATGGTTAGAAGCAGTGGCAACCCGAACCAATGACCAAAAAGTTGTGGTCAAGTTCATTAAAGAGAATATCTTTACTCGATTCGGGGTGCCACGTGTACTTATTAGTGACGGTGGATAGCATTTCTGTCAAAGGACACTTAAAGCCTTATTAAGAAAATATTCAGTTCACCACAAGATAGCAACGCCTTACCACCCACAAACAAGTGGTCAAGTGAAGGTGTCGAATAGGAAAATCAAGTCAATTCTTCAGAAAACGGTTAGGCCCGATCGCAAAGATTGGTCAAGTCATCTGTACGACATATTATGGGATTACCGTACTGCTTTCAAAACTCCCATCGATATGTCCCCGTATAGATTGGTATACGGTAAAGCTTGTCACCTCCCTGTTGAACTAGAGCATAAAACCTATTAGGCTATTAAGGCCCTGAACTTTGACTTGCAACAGGCAAGTGAAAGTAGGAAGTTGGCGTTGAGTCAACTGGAAGAGCTTCGCTTCGAAGCTTATGAGAATGCCAAACTTTACAAAGAGAGAATGAAAAGGATTCATGATAGGTCTATTCTAAGAAAGACTTTCTATCCTTCTAATAAAGTGTGGCTATTTAATTCTAGGCTGAAGTTCTTCCCAGGAAAATTGAGAACAAAGTGGGATGGTCCTTATGTAGTGTTTAAAGCATATCCTTCTGGAGTTATCTTAATTAAGGATCCCACAGATGGGCGTGTCCTCACAGTCAATGGACAAAGACTGAAGCATGCGTTCGATCCTAAGGTGATCCCTCATAAAGTTGAATTCGTTGAACTTCTGGACCCTGTATACCTTCCATAAAACAGAATCTGCCTAACTGATGGCATTAAACTCAGTACAACCGTCTGGCTAAAGACGTTAAACTTAGCGCTACTAGGAGGCAACCTAGTACTCTTTTGTGTAAATATTTATTTAAATTTTGTCGTTACATGTACTCTGTGGATATTTCTCCAGCTTTAAGTAGTTTGGGTTTTAAACCCTGAGGAACATTCATAGAGGTACCAGTGTTAGCCTACTAGTGGTCACTGTACGTTTTTGTGTGCAGTTAGCTTAATTGTGTAACTCTGTCTTATAGTGTGAGCTACTCCACCAGCTTAATTTAGTTTGGGTCTGTTGGATATTACTTGATAAGGTAATTAGGAGTGTGAGCATACACCAGACGTAACGTCTGTGACGTAAAACCCCACTATAATAAACCTTGACCCTGTGGAACTAGCTTTGGCCTTAAGTGTGCCAAAGAAAAGCACTAGATGTCGTGAGTACAGAAACCTCTGGAAGAGCTAGTCTTTGTAGGAGTATCAACTCTAGAACCCCATAAAAGAGTCTAAATGGTCTGGGTAGTTTATTTATTTGTTTTATGTCTTAGTTAGTCTCATTGACCGTAATTCTTTTTGACCCCCCTCCCTTATACTATTTTGTATAGATTAACTTACTATTCTTTTTGCTGTGTTGATGATAATCTGTAAAATGCTTTGTCTACTAATCTTACACTGCAGACTGATACATGTTTTGGCAAAAGTTAGTAGAAAAGCTTTGACATCAACATAGAAATGCTTCACAACAGGTGATATCTTTCCTTACTACATTTCCCTTTATACCTGATCAACATGCACTGAAGAGTAAGCAAACCATAGGTTTGGGGATGTAGCATTTGTCATTATGTTATTACTTGCATATTACACTCTCATTGTCTTACATTGCTATTTTCTTGAGGACAAGAAAAGTTTCGGTGTGGGGGTGCGTATTTTTCATGAAATTTTTTTCAAAATATGCAAGAAATACACCATTTTTGTTCATAAGAATAGTAGTTTGCTGCCTTACTTGTTTAAAAGAAGATGATTTAGATGATTTGAGAACCTGTTTTGTTAGCTATGCATTGTGAAAAACTCTGAGAAAACTCTATAAGAGAAACTTTAGGATACTGTATTCATGAGTAAATCTAGCTGTTCTTCCTTTCTTTAATTCATAGCTATGTGATTATGAAAGGACTGAGATAGGATTACCGTTTGTTATGAGAACTTTTTGTGATTGAAACCTGAACCCTTATGCTGTGTCTGTACAGTATGTAATGTTACTCTATCTGTATGTACACTCTAAAAAAAACATATATAAAAAAAAGAAAAAAAAAGAAAACAATCAAAAAAATGGAAAAAGAAAAAAAGAGAAAAAAAGAGTTGTACATACCTTTACTGTTGAATAAAATTTTTGGTGTAAATATGTTGTAAATCTCTAAGCACCACTAGTCTAGACATTGTAATTTGGGATATGTGTTATAGTGTAAGGTTTCGAGCCTGTATATCTCGGGTGATTAAGGCACGTAGGGGTCCCTTTGAAACCTGGCAACCTTAGTCATAATGGCGGGGGATTGTTGGTCTTAAAGCCCGCTACATGGGATATTCAGAAAGCAAAGGAAACTGAACACTATATAGAGATATTGTAAGTTGTACTTTTATATTTTTGACAAATGTAAAGGGTTAAGGCATGATCAAGAGTTTGATTACAAATATAGGCAAAAATATCAAGGTCCAATCTGTTTGTATAACTTATAAGTTGAGTATTGAATGAACTTAATTTGCTTAGTTTACTTCTAAATATGTACTCCGAAACAATCAATAGTCAGTTTCCAATAAGAGTACTTTCTTTTGAGAATACCTTGTACAAGGTTCTCTTATCATGTTTGTCATCAACTACTAAATAGGTTTAAGATAGTAGATTGCATTTCTTATGTTTCATACTTGGAAAATATTTGACAAAAAGATTTTATGCAAATTCCACTTTCACATCTGTTTTAAAGATAGTCTTGCTTGAGGGCAAGCAAGGTTTAGGTTTGGGGATGTTGATGTGACTGTATTTGCAGCACTTAAACCTTGGTATTTTTAATATATTTGCATCTTAACTTGGGAATTATTGCAATACTTTGATACTTTCGATGCAATGTAGGAGAATACCGGAAAGTGGAAGTTCATACCCAAAATGATCCAAAATGCAAGTCAAGAAGTGAAGAAAGGGGAAAACACGCGGAGCGGTGGAAAAATGAAGCTGATATAGTTGGAATTTGGCCGAAACTAGCACGTAATTAGACTCAGAATGCTAAAAATAGCCCGAAAATGCCTCAGTCAATGCTTGGTCAAAAGTCAACAAACGGAGCTAGAAAGTCAACAAACGGGCGCTCAAGCGCGCCTGAGCGCTCTATGCAGAAAATTCCACAACCTTCCAGAAGAAAACACGTGTCGCGAAGCCAACAATGGAGCATAATGGCGCTCGAGCGCCTCTCGCGAACCCTTCGGGAAGCGCCGCGTGGCGCACGACGATTGACTGAAGATCAGGCTCGCTCGAGCTCGCTAAACGGGCCCTCGACTGCGCCTCTGATTATTTGCCTATAAATAGCCCCCCCTCCCTCCGAATTTGTTTAATTAATTTTGGATTTTGATTATTTTTAATCAATTTTCGAGTCAATTCTAGTTATTTTTAATCGTAGTTCTATTTAATTAATTAGTAGGATACGGGGGAAATCCCACCTAGGTAGTTCTTATTCGGGAAAATTTTGCTCGAATAGTTACTTTTAGGGGGGAAGTCCAACCCAAGTAGTTAATGTTCGGGAGAGATTCTGCCCAAATAGCTTTCAATAAGAAAACTCTTATTCGGGAGAAACTTATCCCTAGTAGTTCTTATTCGGGAAAAATTAGATCCGCCTGAATAGCTACTTTGCGTCGGACCTCTGCTCAAATTTCTAGGATCAGAAATACGTGTTCGTCAATACGGGAGAGCCTTTCTTGACTATCTTTTATTTATAGAATTTGTATTCAATTATGCCTGAGTTGATTGATATCTATGGGAGAATATTGTAAATGTTAGTCTTTTAATATACGGTCTCAGATTCAGATTATACGCTTTTAATGCAATACATGGCTTGTTTTAATTCAGTAATGTCTTTCATACGTAATGCTTTTTAGTAGACATATGATTGCTTTACTGTTATTATCGTCTTCCATAACATAATGTTTTTAAGTAGATGTTATGTTAGCTTTACTTTCGTGCCATGTATCCATGTTTTAGAAAGTGAATCAAATAGCTTGACAAACTTAAAAGATTCCAAGTGACTATAGGTAATCCTTTTAAGTAGACCATAGTTTCTGGACTAGAAAGGAGAAGTTAATTACTTAGTTGAAATAAACCGTTTACACTAGGTTGCAAGGACAGATCCATACGAATGATGGAACGGCACCTACATCAGAGTAGTAATCGGGATTTTAATAGGCTAAGTTAATTGACTAGGTTAAATGCTTATAGCTTAACCTCTTGCATAGAATCAGATAATCATGAATACCGAGCCTAGATTAATTGCCTCATTTACATATTCAATCCCCTAGATCACTACCCCTCGTATTCATATTTAGTTAGTTTAATTTAGTTGTAGCATAGGTTAGAACCAACCGCTCTGTATAAATTGTTACACTTCCACTTTTAACACTTTCACACTACTTCACCAACTTGCTAACACGCTTCCCTGTGGTACGATTCCGCACTCATAGCATACTATACTGCAAAGATCCGTGCACTTGCGGATATTTTAACTTGGTCATTTAAACACCGATTTTAAACGCACAACCCGAACGCATCACAAACCAATACATTTGGTTTGAAAAAATTGAAACCAAAGGCAAACCATATACCTATGAAAACCACCCAAACCAAGGCAAACCATGCATTAAGTTAAAGATATAGTTGCATTTGAAGAAAGTAATTGTATTATAAAAATCTAAAATACAGATGGAATTATTGTTGATGTCTCTTGGTTTCGTCAATGAAATGAGAGAGAGATAAAAAAATATGGAGGATGTGAAAAGTACTATAGGGAAGACTATATATTTATATATATACAGTCAACCTTCGGGTTGGTCTGGGTTTACTGATTTGATTTTGACAGTAAAAATCATAAACCAAACCATATGGTCAGTTCTTATGAAATCTTAAATCATAAACAACCAAACTTTTAAGAAACCGTCAAAAGTGGGTTTGGTTGGGTTGGGTTAGGCGGTTTCTATGCACAATAAGAAGGAGTGTAATTTGAAATTGTTTGAGCAAAAGAATATTAGAATATCTTTGGTAATTATTAGCAGGAATTGGAGTCTTAGTGATATTTTTTGTAACTGATTTCATTTTGGTAGTTTTTGGTTTTAGATCCTGGTAAGATTATCCTGGTACATGAGATTTGAGTTGTGGTATTAATGAAATGCTTTGCTTTATTTAGAAAAAAGAAAAAAAAGTATTCTAAGGATTCAAGTGGAAGAACATTTTGTAATTGAATTGTATTTGTGGTAATAAAGTTATCACACGATGATTTATTTTCATAATCCATTGTTATTAGGGAGAACGTAAATCATAATAGAGTTTTTTTTAATATTTTATGGTTTGTAATATCAATAATACGTTTGAATGTGGTCATTGCACAAAATAATTGTACTGTGTACAAATAACATTATACATTTGATACCCATATGTAGGAGGGTTAATTTTGTTACCAAAAAAGATCTTTTTATCTCACCAGTGCATTAAAGATCATGTACCACTTGTTACGAGTTTTATACTCCGTATGCCTAAGACCACAGTAGCCTGACTTGGACTAATATAAATAGGCCATCTCTTTCCCCCTTTCTCACAAACACAGAAACATTCCCAAACCTTTCATTTATTTTTCTTCTCCCAAAATTTAAAATTTTGCAAATTTGTTCATCGTACATGGATTTACCGATCTGTGTTTTTATTTTTTATTTTTATTTTTTGTGTACGCATGTTTTTATGTATATGTTGTATTTGTCTACATGCTTGTTTTTTTTTTCTTCTAACAGTTTGACCGTAGATGGTTTTGCTGGTTCCAGGTGTTAGGCATGTTAGGTGTCGTGTGTTGGTATTGGTACATAAAAAAGCTTCATAGCATCATTTTTTTGTATGTAAGCACATCATTATTTCCTACCTTACACATATTTTTATTTTCGAACCCGCTTTGAGTGCTCTATATGCAATGATTTATTTACTTATATGTTGCTTGATGAAGTTGGTAGATATATATGTTCTTAGTTTCTTCATGTTGCCATTATGACGTTGATATCGCGGATTGGTTTATATGTGTATAATTTTAGAGCTTTAAAGATGTCATCATTGAGTAGGAGATCTCAGGGTATTGCAGCACGACATCCGGCACTTGAGTTACACTATGTGAACGTCAAGTGTTGGTGCAACAGAAAGACCCTTATCAAAGTTGTGTCATCCTCGGAGAAGCTAACCAAAGGACAGTTGTTTTACAAGTGTAGAACTTGTGAATATTTCCAGTGGTGCGAATCAGTAAGGGCATTTTGGCAAGGCAAATAGCTCCATTTAAGTGGGTGAAATATTCTAGAAGATGACTAGGATAGCGAATAGGAGGTTGCATGTCCTATGCAAAGGATGAAGCCGAATGATGATCAATTTAAGCTTTCGAAAACAACTATTTTTTTAAGTCTTGTTTGTTGTGTTTTGGGGATGGCGCTTTATTTTAACATCTCCAAATAATGTGTTTGTGTACGTTGCTGTTGCATTTTGTATGTTGCTTTTATTTATCATCGGTTTTCCCCTGCTTAAATGGTTCCAACTATCTTTAAATGAATAGTTGATTAATTACACTTTCCAGAAGGAGCATATAATGGATGAATATAGTAGCTAATAATTTTTCCAGTAACAACACAAATAATCCTCCACCAAGCTTACAATAACAAATTCATGCATTTTGAACATGGTTTATTTGAACAACGTTTAATAAACCGATCTAGGTTATAAATTTTTTTTTTTTTTTAATCAAAATGAAGGAAGAATAGTTCAATTTATAAGAGATAATTTTATTTTTTCTGTCAAAATATGAATGAAGCAAGCAATAAGGGTAGCATATAGCACATAAGTAGTCAATATATTTATATATTTATTTTTTCGTAAGAACATAATAAATACAACATAAGAAAAAGTTTTCGTCTATAAAGTGTATATATATATATTTATTTATTTATATGTATAATTATTATTTAACCCTAAATTGCAAATGTCAAATCAAATTAATTGTAATGATGGTTCATGATGATAAATCAAGAAAACGAATGTTAAATCCAACTCCCTCCCATGCTATGCTATGTCAAATCAAATTTTATGTATAATTCCACCATATAGGTCATAGGCGTGGTGTATTGTGTAAGTAAGCATGCATATAGCGACACCGTAAATTGGATTGGATTTTCGTATAATTTCAAAGGCAAAAAGAATTGTAGAATGGGAAAGAGAGGAGGCTAAATAGAGGGCAACTTCCATCAGGTGTGTATGTAGTGATTTTTTCCCCTAAATCAGCATAGTTATTTTATGTTTATGATTGGTATTTCGATATTTACAGCTTTGGTAGTTTTGGGGGGAGACTTTGTTTGCATGCTGGATGCTAAAAATATGAGAAAAATCACATAATTATCCAATATATATATCACAGTGTCATGGGTTATTTGATTAGGTGTAGTTTGTTGCGATATACGGATCCCAGCAATAGTTTTATGCCCCAACAAATATTCGGTTCCCCGTATGAAATCGGGTCATCTAGCTCATCGTTTAAGATGTCACATTTTCGAGCCCGTTAGTACATATTGTTAGCAATTTGAAGCATTGTATGCAATGGAGTCTTCCCATTGTTTTTGTTTTCCAAGCTTGCCTCGGTAATGCAATGGTATTTGTTAATTTTAACTGTGTAGTCTTTACTTTAATTGTGGTTGTAATATGATGATTATAATATTTTAAATTATAATACTACGGTATTTGATAAGATTAACAGGGGCCATGGTGTAGAAATTCAATATTTGAACTTTTTAAAAAATGGATTGTGACATGACAAACAAGATATTTTTCCAGTGAGTTGTCACATAAAATTTCACTTTATCCAAGACACGCTTCCCACAACTCCCTAGGCTATCATTGACCTTCATTAATTTTTTTTTTTTTGGCATTCCTTACCTACTACTCCGATCTTTTCCCTTATCATATCGAGGAAGTCACATACCCTTCTCACCCTAAGGCCTTACCTTATTCTACAACCCTCATTGTGTCCTTACAACAAATCTTTCATCCTTTGTACGTGAAAATGTGAGTTTCTAATATTTGGTACCCTAACGTGCACTCAATATTTTTTTTATTATATTTATTTTAAATGTTTTAGGTTGAGGACTTGTTAGAGGTGAACAACACCAAGAGCACTCCCGGTCATTAGGCGAAAAACATCTACCTGATTTAAGGTATGGGTTACACAATAGTATTTGTAATTAAGGCTCCTTTTGTTTGCTGTAAGATAATTTTTCATAGGAGAATATTGTATGGGAAATTTAAATACTTTCTAGTTTTTGGAATCCGTGTGTTTGCCGTAAAATAACTTGTTTGTGTAGAATATTTTGAGAGGAAAAATATATTCCTGAAAAATAAAATATTTTCTGTTGTTTGGTCATGTAAAAGGAAATGGTAACATTTTAATTAACTATGTAGTAGAGGTAATATTTGACTACAAAATATTTTTGATGTTAACCAAATATCCGGTGTTACCATACATCGAAAAATTGGGAAAATGTATTTTGACTGAAAAATATTTTACAGTTGACTAATCTTCCGGTGTTACGAAACACTGGAAAATTGTAAAAAGATATTCCTAGAAAATATTTTATGGCAAACAAACGGAGCCTAAGTTCCTATATAGAAAACACACTACAATAGTGATATCATTTTTCGTTGTAAAAGGTATGAAGAAACAAATTAAGCGCATCAAGGCCGACATACAAGGCATGAAAGAAGAAGTGTGCAATGCTGCAACTGCTATAAATGATATGAATACGTTGTTGACGTCGTTCATGGGAAGATTCAATGCGCCAAGTTGATGGGTTAATGATTGTGGTTGCTGGGAAGTAGGGATGAGGCTTATAATCGGAAAATTGTCAATTTCATCTGTTCATGTTAGGAATCGGGGAGAAATCATAAAATTTTCAATTTTAATTATGTGTTTTATTTCGTGTTGGGCTTGTGAACAACTATTTTAGTCTGCATGTTAATAAGTTATTTAGGTGATGTATTTTGTATTTTAATTCCCTAGCTGCCGTAATTAAAAATATTTAAATATGTGGAGTAGTTGTTAATTTCTATATGCAAGTTGTGACGCCCGGGATTTTAACACATATTTTAAATAACTGTTGCATAAACTACTTGTGCATTTTACGTGCATTTTTTGTCTTCTTTAATTGTTTATTTCTGAGGCACTATTCATAAGAAAATTTACTGTCTCGGATATGCGATTTAATATTTTTCCTAAGTCACACGACATTTAAAAGGAGTTGGGTTATGGTAGTTTTGAGCTTTAGGGGTCGGAAGTGCGCGTTTGAAAAATAGTTTTTACTTCGTTTGAATAGTGTTATGTAAGCGTAAGTATGACTTTTCATTAGATATCAATTAATTGAAGTTTTAAGCTTGTTTGACCATGAATTTGCTAGTATTTGACCTAAAATATTAAAACCTACTCATACATATTCATATTATAATTCACATAAGTCATTTACTCATAAAAAAATAAAAGCCAAAATTGCATAACCCCCCCCCCCCCCCCACCAAAACTCGACAGCCCTAGGAGGCAAAAAGGGAGGAAAATTTCTTTGTCCCATCTTGCACTTGACCTTGTGGCTTGCTTGGGAGGATTTTTGGAGCACTAGGGAGCCTCAATCACTAGCCTACAACCACATAATAGTGAGGGAGATAACATTTTTATTGTTTTAAAGTTTATGCTAAGTTTTACTTTTTTGTGATTTGTTGCTTATTGCTATAGATATGCTTATATATTGTGAAATACATGTTATTTATTATCTTTAGACCATGATTATGTTGTGTGATAGCTAAAGCCATGGATGAAAGCTTGAATTGCAAAGAAGATGATGAATAGTGCTTGAACTTAGGGTTTTGAGAAAACTTGCTAATTAGATTGATTTGAGACTTCCTTTAGGTGCTTTAGACATTAATGGAACTAGACAAAGGCACATGTGAGGTTGGATTGCCCGAAAATGAGTTAAATTGTAAAATTTGTTAACTTTAAAAAGGGTTTTTTCTGTGTTAAGCAATCCGGGCACGTTTGGGCTTTGAGTTAGGTATCCTTGGAGTATGGAAGCACTTTTGGTGCTTTCGTTGTGTGAATTTGGGGTCCGGAATGAGTAGTTGTAGTTAAAACCCGCTCGGGGCTTTTCCGAGCTTTTGTTTCCAAATCAGGTTTTTAGGGCCTAGATAGGTGCCTTTTGACCTACCTAGGAACGTAGGATGGTTGACTTGTTAATTTGGAATCTTAATCCTTGCGTGAGAGAAAAAATGGGAAAGTTAACAAAAGGGAAAAATGTGTTTTTGAATGCTTTTGTGTTTATATGAGTTTGTAAATACTTGATAGGTGTTTTATGTGCATGACAAGGGTCATTCAAGTTATCCATGGAGTTCTGTAGAAGAATATGATATTTGTCTCTTTCGTGACTAAATAGCTATCTCGTGCATATGTTGGCTTATATTGTGTTTAAATGTGAGGGCGACTTACTTTGTCGTCCCTCTTGTGTGTTGTATGATAATCTTGATTCTTGTGGACTTGTCTTGGGGTTGCGCAACCTTTTCGAACATGGTAGCGTCGAGAAACACGGGTGGCGTCGAGCTTGCTGTGACGCCCGAGAATTTCATCACACATATTTTAAATAACTGTTGCATAAACTACTTGTGCATTTTACGTGCATTTCTTGTCTTCTTTAATTGTTTATTTCTGAGGGACTATTCATAAAAAAATTTACTATCTCGGATATGCGATTTAATATTTTTTCTAGGTCATAAGATATATAATAGGAATCGAGAAATTGTCATTTTGGACGTTTGAGCTCGGGAGCATACAATTAGAAAATATTTTTCGCATCATTTGAATAGTGTTACGTATGTAGTAACATTAAATTCAATTAGTTAACATTTAGCTTGAGTTTCAATTAGTTTGACTAAGTTATATAACCTTTGACCTAAAATTATTTAACTTACTCAAACACATATCGTCATATTACCCTTATTCACCTTATACTCATAAAAAAAAATAAAAGCAAAACTACCCCATAAAGCTCTTGAAGGCTGACAACCCCTAGGGCAAAAGAGGAGGTTTTTTCTTCAACTTTGATGCATGAATTGGACTCTTGACTTGATCTAGGAAGGATTTGAGGCAACTAGGAGCTTGCATTTTCTTTGAGTTTAAAGTTGGTTACATATATGTTGATTTTCTTATATTGTTGAATATAGCTATATTGCTTGTCTTGAATGCTTATTATATGATCATTAGAGCCTATAGAACTAACTTTTGTTGTTAGATGACATCCTTCATGGCTAGGAACCTGAATCACCCGAAGAAGATGATGAATAGTGCTTGAACTTAGGATTTTGTTAGAACTTGCTAATTGGATCGAATTGATGCATCATTTAGGTACTCTAGACATTAGGGAGACTAGTAGAAGGCTCACATGTAGTTAATTTGACCAAAGTTGAGTTAAAATGCAATATTTGTTAACTTTAAAAAGGGGTTTTTCCACGTTAAGCAATCCGGGCACGTTTGGGCTTTGGATTAGGTATCCTTGGGGTACGGAAGCACTTTTGGTGCTTTCGTTGCGTGAATTTGGGGTCCGGATTGGGTAGTTGTAGTTAAAACCCGCTCAGGGCGTTCCTGAGTTTTTGTTTCCAAACTGGGTTTTCAAGGCTTGAATAGGTGCCTTTTGACCTACCTAGGAATTTGGATGGTTGGCTTGTTGATTTGAAACCTTAAACCTTGCGTGGGAGAAGAAATCGGAAAGTTAACAAAGGGGAAAATATGATTTTGGTTACCTTTGTGCTTATGTGAACTTGAGGCTGCTTGCGAAAGGTTTACTTGCATGATAGGTATGTGTGTTGAGTTATCCATTGAGTTTGTGAGGAATTATGTAATTTGCCTCTTTGTAACTTTGTTGTTATTTTGTGGTTATTTGGCTTATGTTGTGAATAATTGTGAGAGCGGCCTACTTTGTCGACCTCTTACTTATTAATTATTGTTCTTGAATCTTGTGGTTTGGTTTCGGGGTTGCGTAACCTTTTCGTACATGGTAGCGTCGAGAAACACGGGCGGCGTCGGGCTTACCGTGCTCCCTCGACTATCATGGTGCCTATTCCCTTTCTCGCTGAGTATACTCCACTACCCCAGAGGCGTGGTTCACCTGCTGGGCATATGGGCCTCTCTCAGGAGAAAGGGTCGTAGGATCGGGATACATCCGGAGTATACCAACTTGTTGGAGTAAGGGTTTGCCGGTACTTTCGTGAAGTTCGTAGCTCGTGGTTCGTGATTGAAGATAAAGTGGAACCGTATCCTTTTTAATGTGGCTAATTACTTGGATATTTAATCTTGTTGTTTATGTTATATGTATATGATTTCTTGTGCTTGCATATCATATTGTACGCCCCGGTATGTTGCATCACTTCCCTCGCTGGGCAACATTGTTGCTCACTCTTCATTTAACATGTTTTAGGAGAAGTTGAGGTGAATCCCCAACTGATAGCAGTAGAGGAAGAAGAAGAAGTGCATGTAGATCAGAATCCTTGATTCCTGTGTGATAAGGTTGTTCTTATGTGAAGTTGCATGGAGTTGTTGTGTTTTGAGACCCTGGGGTCTTGTATATATGCTTAGAAGTTGTAATCATGTATGTGGATATGAAGTAGATGGCATGTAATAATGGATTCTAGTTTACTTCTCTTACTGCATGCTTGTGTGTTTATTAACTTGATAGAAGAACTTGGTTATGGATGTATCCAACTACTACTAGTTAAAGTTAACATGGTCTTGCATGTTTGTGTGCTATAAGTAGATTTTGTTGCTCCAAGGCTCGGATGGCCTTGTGACTTTGGGTTGACTATGACAATATTGAAATATAGATTGTATGTGTTGTTACTTATGGTTCAAATGTTATAAGTGACCATTCGCAGGTAACAGTTTAGTCCACAGTACAGAGGAGACTTTGTCCGAGTGATGGGTCCGGACTTGACCGATAGCGTCGGGTTGGGTTCGGGGCGTTACATTTAGGTGGTATCAGAGCTACATGAATGCATGAAGCCGGGTTAACTTCCTCGGCATGTAGGTAGAGGTCTATATGTGAAAGTTGAACTATGTGAATATGTGATTGTTTAATTGTCTAAGTACATTGGTAAAAGACATACTAGCATATAATAGGAATGGTAAAGCATGATATGATAGGAATATGAAAAGTTTAGTGTTTAATGCTGTTAAGTGTTTTATATGTTATCTTATGTGGGTAAGATGTTTCGAAAACAATGTGCATATTATCTTTGCATTATCTATTTGCCTATTATAATATTATACTCTTCTAGCATCAAGATGAGGAGAAGGGGAAGACCAAGGAGAGAGCCGGAGGAAGCTCCTAGGCAGGATGTAGCTAGGCAAGGTACAGGGGCAGTAGGAAATGTACCGCAGGGTCAGGAACCAAACAATGCACAGATTTTTGCCGCAATGGCCATCGCCATGAGTACTATAGCTCAGTTTGGGGTTCAGCAAGGTCCGGCAGGTGTTGGCAGGGGTAATCAGGCTACTAGAGCAGAGGGTAGTGGTACTGCTGGGGTTAATTTGTATGACAAATTCTTGTACCACAGGGCGTACAGTTTCTATGGTGAGCCAGATGACATGAAAGTTGAGATGTGGTTGAACAAGTTTGAGAAAGTCTCTGCGATACTCGAGTGCAATGATGAGAGAAAGATTACTTATGCTGCATTCTTAATGAAGGGTGACGTCGATGAGTGGTGGCATATTGTTAGAGAGAAATGGGATACTGATAGGGTCCAGCATGTGTGGGCTGACTTTGTTTGTGAGTTCAGGGATAAGTATGTGTCTGTGGTAGCTTGCAAGAGACATCAAAAGGAATTCATAACTTTGAGGCAGGGAAACATGACTATAGATCAGTATGAGACTACTTTCACTAGACTTTCTCGATACGTGCCAACTTTAGTACAGCCAGAGGACATGAAGATTCAGAGATTTATCACAGGGTTGAGGAGTGATATTATGCTTAATCTGTCTTCGCAGGATTATCCGAGTTATGCTGCAGTAGTCAGGGCCGCATTGAGGTATGGGAAACGTGAGGCAGATGTGTTGGCTAAGTCTAGTAAGTCAAGTAAACGTCAGTATCAGTCCCAGAGTCAGGGCTACCAGAGGCAGTATCAGCAGTCTGTTCAGATTTAGCAGCCGAGTTAGACCCAAAGCTACCCAGGGCCAGTTCAGGCACAGTCATAGCGAAGACCAGCTCAGAGCCAGCCACAGGGTCAGTCACAAACCCGACCAGTGACCGCTAGATCTCAGCAGGGTAGTTCTGCAACATCTACTTACAAGACTCCTACAGGAGGTGCTGCTACCAAGAAGACCCTACAGTGCAATCATTGCAATCGCAAGGGCCACACAGAGGCAGAGTGTTGGTGGAAATTGGGCCGATACGCGGGTAGTGGTTGTGATCAGTATAGAGCTAGAGATTGCCCCAGGTTTAAACAAAGTCAGGGACAGACTTCCGGCCAGGGTGCTTAGACTAGAGCTTCAGGAGCAGCTACTGTACCGCGAGGCCAGGCATGGGTATTTGCACTCGATCAGGAGGAGATTCCAAACACGACGGTGGTGGTGGAAGGTACTTTTCTTATTAATAGTCAGCCGGTAGTAGTTTTGATTGACACCGGGGCTACACATTCATTCATTACTCGTGCATGTGCACAATCTACTACTTTAAAAGTTGATAAACTGCCATATGTGATTGGAGTAGGTAATCCTATGGGTACTAAATTTGTTACGGAGTCTATGTGTAAGGATTGTAGTATATGCATTGAGGGCCATATGTATCCTATTGACTTGATTATTATGCTATTTCGGGACTTTGAAGTTATTTTTGGGCTGGATTGGTTGGGGCGATATTATGCATGTTTGGATTGTAGAAGGAAAGTTTTAACTTTAGAAGTACCTGATCAACCTGTTATTAAAGTCACTAGGAGTGGAAAATCTACTGGGACTCGTATCATATCTTCTATTAAAGCTACTAAAATGTTGAGTAAAGGTTGTGATGTATATTTAGCTTATCTAATTAATCAGCCTGGAGATAAATTGAAAATGAACGAGGTACCTGTTATAAAATATTTTTCGGGGGTATTTCCTGAGGAGTTGCCGGGGTTACCACCTGACCGAGAGATAGAGTTTGTAATTGATCTATTGCCAAAGATTAATCCTGTTTCTAGAACCCCATATAGAATGGCTCCCCCTGAGTTGCAGGAATTGAAAATTCAGCTTTGGGGCCTACTTGAAAAGGGTTTTATTGAGCCTAGTTCGTCACCTTGGGGTGCTCTTGTGTTATTTGTAAATAAGAAAGACGGGACTCTGCGATTGTGTATTGATTATCGAGGTCTTAATCAGGTGACAGTGAAAAATAAATATCCTTTGCCCTTAATTGAGGAGTTGTTTGATCAGCTGCAGGGTGCTGTTGTATTTTCTAAATTTGATTTGAGGTAGGGTTATTATCAATTGCGAATCCGTAGAGAAGATATATGCAAGACTGCATTCAGAACCAGGTACGACCACTATGAGTTTGTTGTATTACCATTTGGGTTGACAAATGTTCTAGCCGCCTTTATGGACTTGATGCAGAGAGTATTTAGACCTTATCTTGATCAGTTTGTTGTGATTTTCATTGATGACATATTGGTGTACTCTAAATCTGAAGCAGAGCATGAAGAACACTTGAGAATTGTGCTCCGAACACTTCAAGAACATAAAGTGTTTGCCAAATTTAGCAAGTGCGAATTCTGGTTGAAATAGTTTGCCTTTTTAGGTCATATCATTTCACAGGAGGGAATGTCTGTTGATCCTGCAAAAATTGAAGTAGTTATGTCCTGGAAAAGACCCGAGACTGTCATATAAGTTCATAGTTTATTGGGATTGGCGGGCTATTATAGGCGGTTTGTTAAAGACTTCTCAAAAATTGCAGGACCATTGACTTCCTTAACCCAAAAGAAAACTGTGTTTAACTGTTATGATAAGTGTGAAACCAGTTTTCAGGAATTGAATAAGAGA
Source organism: Ehretia macrophylla (assembly GCA_037974665.1). Lineage (NCBI taxonomy): Eukaryota > Viridiplantae > Streptophyta > Magnoliopsida > Boraginales > Ehretiaceae > Ehretia > Ehretia macrophylla. Next base: position 14,472,118 of record CM075768.1, read on the forward strand.
CTTACCACTGCTCCTATTCTTGCATTGCCTGAGGGAATTGATAATTTGGTGATATACAGTGATGCTTCGAAAGAAGGTTGGGTTGCGTTCTTATGCAAAATGGTAAGGTGATAGCTTATGCCTCTAGGAAATTGAAACCATATGATCTCAATTATCCTACTCACGATCTTGAGCTTGCTGCTGTTATCTTTGCTTTGAAGAAATGGCGACATTATTTGTGGGGTAATCAATTTGAAATATTTATAGATCATAAGAGTTTAAAGTACCTCTTTTCTCAAAAGGATTTGAATATGAGGCAAAGGCGTTGGCTAGAGTTGTTGAATTATTATAATTGCACCATTAGCTATTTGCCAGGAAAAGCTAACATCGTTGCAGATGCATTGAGTCGAAAAGCTGTTGTAGTTAGTTTGATAATCAAGGACTGGGAGTCTGTGGATGTGATGTGCTTGTGGAAACTGAAGGCTTGTAGAACAGGTATCCAATTTGCTAGCTTACAAATCCAATCTCTATTGCTATCTAGAATCAAAGAAGCGTAACAATCATATCCTCAGTTATTGAAGCTTCTAGAGAAGTCCAAAGGGGGAGAGTCCAACTTCAAGTTGCATGATAATGGACTACTCAGGTACATGAATAGAATATGCATTCCTAGTGATTTAACTGTGAAAGATGAGATTCTTGCTGAGGCTCATGGTTCTAAATAGACGATTCATCCTGGTAGCACTAAGATATACAAGGATTTAAAGCAAAGTTTCTAGTGGAACAACATGAAAAGGGAGATAGCTGAGTATGTGGCTAAATGTTTGACTTGTCAGAAAGTTAAAGTAGAGCATCAAAGATCGGTAGAATTGTTACAACTATTAGAGATTCCGGTATAGAAATGGGACCAGATTTCTATGGACCTTGTATCGGATTTACCTAGGTCACCGTGAGGTAATGATTCTGTTTGGGTTGTAGTAGACAGGTTGATGAAGACTTCTCATTTTATTGCTGCAAAGAAGACAAATTCCCTTGATAAATTAGCCGAGCTTTATATTGAAAATATTGTGATATTGCATGGAGTTCTATTTCAGATAGTGTCGGATAGGGATCCTAGGTTTACATCACAGTTCTGTCAGAAACTACAAAAGGCTCTGGGGATTAATCTGAGTTTTAGTACTGCATATCACCCGCAGACAGATGGTGTCACGCCCTAACCCGACCTATAGAGGTTAGACTAGGGAGTGATCTAAACATTCAAGTCATTTCACGTAGTTAATCGTTCATGAAGGTTAAACACTTAACATTTAGCCTAAACTCCACAAGTTCTCCAGAAAAACCGGCAGCATAACGGCTGTAATTGGGCTCTTTAGTTTTGACCTAATTCTCTAAACGCCTCAAAATTTTCAATCTCAATTTCATTTTCAACTAGGATTACTATTTATCACCAATCGAAACGCCTACTAGTTATCTCGAAGTCTCGTTTGATTAACAACCTAGCATGATACTATGTCTCGTTTATTTGTCAATCTAGTTACACCGGTAACTGTTGATCTTAGCTTAACAATGAGTACCTGCTTAAGATTGGATAGATTCATTTTACTTAATCCTTTACCTGATACTTCATAAGCCTGTGATAGATACTAACCAGTAGCGATAGCAAAAACGACCAAAATTAGATCAGTACAGGCCAAAATTAGACCCCAAATTACAACGGGGGTCATTTACAATACAACGACAAGCAACATAAGAAATAGTCTTCAAGCAACATATCGTTCACAAAAAGGCCATAGTCAAGTAAGGCACGTAGGGCAAGCAATCATTCCAAGGAATCATCAATAGGCATGTTGTCCTCGGGTACTTGTCCCTGGTCTTCTTCACCTGAGATGATAAAAGAAGGTGAGTCCTTATGAACTCCGCGAGGGGGAACGAGAAATACGTTTTGAAACTCTTTTTTCGGTTAACTTATGAAAATCCTTTTTTTGACAACATGTCATGTATTACAACTAATAAGGTACGCAAGTATAAGAATCAAATTGAGCAACAGATACAATTACCAATTATTTCAAGGATACGGTGAGCATTTGTTCTCAATATCGATTTCAATATGATTGTTGCGGTCGACTTCAATAATTCACTTATCGCTCCCATTTGGGTGTACTCCGGATGTACCCTGAAAACCTACGACCCAACTCTCCGAGGAAGTCTAGCCCCCAAGCGAGAGAGTGAATTGGACAATGGTAGTCACAGTTGCACCGGCAAGCCCGATGCAGCCCAGTGTGCATGAAACGCTACCACGCCAGAATAAAAGGTTGCAACCTTGTATGCAATGCACATTTATAACATTTAACATATCACATTAGGAGGACAACAAAGTAGGTTGCCTCCGAGCAGTTATAAGATCGCACGTTGACAAGTAACACGCAAGGCATGCTATGATAGGCAATTTCAGTTGTAAAACGCATGGAGTTATATGAATATTAAACGGACAGCTATGTAACACATGTGAATCAAGTCATATAACTCATTTCGGGGTTCACGCAATCAAATAATAAGATTATACAACATGCAACGACATCTACATGGGACCGGGTGCAATAAAGGTCTACTTGTCAATATGTAATCATTGGAATCACATTTAGGGCTATAAGGGCAACTACGGGCAGCCTACTAATCACATAATTAAACACGATATTCATAGGATCAACACTTAGCGAGTTTTCCTAGTCATTAGGGTTTCAATTCATGCTCACCCGTACGATTAAGCCCCAAGTTGTCACGTAATTAAACTCAAGCCATGCATCGATTAATTAAAACACCCTCAAGCATTCAAAACAGTCCACACAACATCCAAGTGCCACAATCCCAAGCATTTAATACAACAAGAGAAGTTACAATAATTTTCAAAGCATATCACTAGATGAAAACCTCACTGCAATGGTCTGTTTTCTCACAATCATTGAGACAAGCAAAAAATCTCCAATTCTAGTCAACAAAATGTCAAATTAAAGCTTAAGGAGTGAACTAAATCCAGAAACAAACCTCGCATCATTTGGAGTTCGGATTCAAGAGTTATAGCCAAAACCGTGAGACGATGCAAAACTGTCCAGATTTGTACACATTTCAATACTTGTCGTTTTTTAGGACCTTAGGGTCAGATTTAGTCTTAGTCTATTTCTGACAAAAATGTCCAGAACCGAATAATATAGCAGCATACCAAATTTCATACATTTTGGATATCATTTACTAAGTCAAAACTGGTTCGTTCTACAAGGACAGTGAATCTGCCAAAACCTGCTTCATTTTCTCAGATTCTCCAGATTTGGACACCTTTCGATGTTTTGCCATTTTGGGGACCTTAGAATCAAAATTGGCTTTGGCCTATTTCTGCAAAAAAATGCTCAGAACTAGAAAAACTAGTCACCTACCAATTTTCACGCATTTTTAACATCATTTACCTGGTCAAAATCACTTCGCTCCAACAAGTCAGAAGACTGTCCTTTACGCGATTTCACCTATCTTCACATTCTAGCCAAATATCTTGCCATGCATGTTTACAAAAGCTCATGTACACACATATATCACAAGTACAGAGGTAAAAATAGACATTTAAAGGCATGCATGTGGTTTTTGAAAGCTTTTCAAATGAGTTTTAGCCCTCACCTTAGCAAGACAACAATGAAGATGCACAAAGCTCTTGATGATGCACAAGATCGACTTTTCTCCTTGCTTGGCCGAGAGATAACTTGAGATCCTCTGATTCCTAGCTTAGTAACCATGTTCTTAGTATGTGCAAGTGGCTAGAACAAAAGGAAATGAAGTGGAAGCTATCAAACATACCTATGGGCCGAATGAGTGTTCTATGAGCTTGCATGCATGTTTCTTTGCTTCTAGCTTGCTTGGTCGAGTTCCTTAGTGGCTTGAAGGTCTTGATGAATCTTAGGATGATGAGCTTAAGCCATGGAGACTAGAATTGCAGCCAAGGCCGAGAGAGAGAGAGGAAATGAGAGAGTGAGAGAATGAGATAAAGAAAAATGAAATGCTTGGAAGAGTTTTGATGCTTTTGTGGGCATGTGTCGGCCTTGTGCTTCTAAATTTAAGAATTTGTGTCTTCAAGAGCATAATTTGAATCATCTTAGCATGGGTGATTGAGTGGGCCGAGATTGTGGTACATTGTGTAGGGTTTTGAGTCATTTTTTATGCTTTGTGTCATGAGCTTGTCATAGAATGTCTAGGTATAATCTTTGAAATATGCAATGCTTGTTCAAATGCATCATGTGGTCGGCCAAGGCTTGCAAAATTCTGAATTTTTGTCATGTTTTGAGCATTATTATATTGTGTGTTTGGGATGTGCAAAAGAATAAAAAATAAAGAATAAGAATGCTTAGCTTTTTGTGAGATTTCGTCTTCTAGTGAGTTGAATTAGCATTTTAATATTAGTTAGTAGAGTTTGTAGGATTAATTAAGGATCTAGTGCTTCACGTAAGATGCTTTCTCGATTAGTGTGTGGGCACGCTCACCTTGGTCTAGGGCATACAAATCTAGGTTAGGGCACACGAAACGAGGTATCGCACGCAAATTGAGATCGGGCCTCACATCCTTCCCTTCTTAAAAGAATTTCGTCTCGAAATTCAATGTTACCTTTGAAATAATGCTGGATACTATTGCTCCATCTGGTCTCGCCTTTCCCACGTTGCTTCTTCAACTCCATGATGATCCCACAACACTTTCACCATCGGTATAGATTTGTTGCGCAACTCCCGATCTTGCTAGTCTAGGATCCGAATGGGCTTCTCTTCATAAGACAAGTTCTCCCGAAGCTGCAACGGCTCTGGCTCCAAGATATGCGATGGATCAGGATGATACTTCCGTAGCATTGAAACATGAAAGACGTCGTGAATATTGGAGAGGTTTTGGGGTAGTTCCAGGCGATACGCCAATTTGCCAACCTTCTCAATTATCTCAAATGGTCCTACAAACCTCGGGCTTAACTTTTCACCCTTGCTGTGTTTAATCAGTCTCATCTGAGGTGATATCTTCAAGAACACCTTTTCGCCGACCTCAAACTCTAGACTCCGTCTCCGTAGGTCTGCGTATTTTTTATGGCTGCTTGGGGCGGTAAGGCTCCATTTCTGGATAAGGTGGACATTATCAACAGTCTTCATAAGTTTAGGTAGAAGGGTCGGGTCAAAAGGCTTCGTCTCACCTACTTCACCCCAATAAATTGGGGATCGACACTTCCGTCCATACAATGCCTCAAATGGGGTCATCCCGATAGCTGCCTGATAACTATTATTATAAGCGAACTCCGCTAGAGACAGATATATCTCCCAACCTTTTCCGAAGTCTAAAACACACGCCCTCAGTATATCTTCCAGAATTTGAATAGTTCTCTCAGACTGTCCATCAGTTTGAGGGTGATAACCCGTGCTGAAACTCAACTTCGTTCCCAAAGCTTCTTGCAATCTCTTCCAAAATTAGGAACTAAAACGAGGATCCCTATCTGATACAATACTCACAGGCATCCCGTGCAATATTACAATATCCGCCACATACATATCTCCCAATTTCTCAGGACTATCCTCCTTGTTCATCGGTAAGAAGTGCGCTGACTTGGTCAATCTATCCACTATGACCCAAACAGCGCCATGACCTTTTTGTGACCTGGGCAGGTCTATGACAAAGTCCATAGATATATGTTCCCATTTCCATTGAGAAATTTCCAACGGCTAAAGTAAACCTGCTGGTCGTTGATGTTCTGCTTTGACTCTCTAGCAAGTCAAACACCGTGCCACAAACTCCGCAATCTCTCTCTTCATGTTATTCCACCAATAGTCTATCTTGAATTATGGGCTTCTTCAAGAATCTTCTTTTTCAGCTCTGGCTCATTAGGAACACAAATCCGATTCCTAAACCTCCAAATATCATCATCATGAAACTTGAAATCTGTGTTGCTTTCTTTAATCTTTTGAAACTGTTGGTCCTTTTGTTGAGCCTCTCATAATTCAGACAACAAGGTTGATTGAACTTGTGTAGTGGCAAAAAGTAACCCTTTTTGAGTCAATTGTGGTTTCCACAAGAATGCTTCCTCTAACAACTCCTGCACCTTAACTTCCAATTTTGCCATGCTCGTTTTCCGACTTAAGGCATCGGCAACTACATTTGCTTTACCGGGCACATAATTGATTGTGCAGTTATAATCATCCAAAAGCTCCATCCACCGTCTTTGTCTCATGTTCAACTCTTTTTGTGAGAACAAGTATTTCAAGCTCTTGTGATCAGTAAACATCTCGAACTTGTTACCCCACAGATAGTGCCTCCATTTCTTGAGTGAAAACACAATAGTCGCTAGCTCCAAGTCATGTGTCGGGTAGTTCAATTCATACGACTTCGGTTTCCTAGAAGCATACGCAATCACTCTACCATTTTGCATCAACGTACAACCCAGTCCTTCTTTCGATGCATCGCTATAGATTACAAAGCCTTGTCTCCATTCAGGCAATGCAAGAACAGATGCAGTAGTCAATCTTTTCTTCAATTCTTGGAAGCTGTTCTCACAGTTGTCATCCCACACGAACTTTGTTTTATTTTGAGTGTGCTTTGTAAGTGGTCCTGCGATCTTTGAGAAATCCTTCACGAACCTCTGATAATGGCCAACTAGACCAAGAAAACTCTGAACCTGCGTAACATTTTTCGGTTTCTTCCAAGACATCACTGCTTCTATCTTTGCTGGATCCACTGCTATTCCCTCTTGGGATATGATGTGCCCAAAAAATGCAATCTGCTACAACCAAAATTCGCATTTGCTAAACTTCGCGTACAATTGATGCTCTTGAAGTTTTTGCAGTACCAATCGCAGATGTTGTTCATGCTCAACCTCGGATTTCGAGTATACCACAATATCATCAATAAAGATCACCACAAATTGGTCCAAGTAGGGTTGAAACACCCTGTGCATCAAGTCCATAAAAGCTGCAGGCGCATTAGTTAGCCCAAATGGCATCACCATATATTCATAATGCCCATATCTCGTCTTGAAAGCCGTTGTAGGCCCATCCTTCTTTTTGATCCGCAACTGGTAGTACCATTGTCTCAAGTTGAGTTTCGAATACACTTTAGCTCCTCGAAGTTGATCAAACAACTCGTCGATCAGTGGAAGTGGGTATTTATTCTTAACGGTCACTTGGTTCAATCCTCGGTAATCGATGCATAGCCTCAACGTTCCGTCTTTCTTCTTTACAAATAAGACTGGTGCACCCCACGGAGAAGAACTTGGTTGAACGAACTCCTTTTTCAACAATCCTTGCAATTGGTCCTTCAATTCTTGTAGCTCGGCTAGTGCCATACGATAGGGAGCTTTAGATATCGGCTGGGTGCTAGGCAGTAATTCTATAATGAACTCGATCTCCCAATTAAGGGGTAAACCGGGCAATTCTTCTGGAAACACATCCGCATAATCTTTAATCACTGGCATCTCCTCCAACTTAGCTTTGTCCGACGGTTTGTTGATGAGGTAAGCTAAGTATCCACTACACCCTTTTCTCAAGGACTTCACTGCTTTCGTAGATAAAATGATGGAACTCCCGGTGAAGTCTCTTCGACCCATTGCCTCCAATATTGGTTGACCAGGTATCTGGAATGTTACAATCTTCGTCCGGCAATCTAGTTGGGCATGATGCTTTGCCAACCAGTCCATCCCTAAGATGACTTCATAGTCTCGAAAGGGTAATACAATAAGATTGGCTGAGAATTCCCTATCTTTAATTTGGATTTTACATGCTTTACAAGCTGAGCGAGTAACAAGTTTAAAACCCATCGGAGTACCAACTTCTACTTCGTAAGGCAAACATACAACTCTCAGTTTCACACGTTGCACACATAAGGGAGTAATAAATGAATGAGTAGCACCTGGATCAATTAGCACCCTAACAGGTTGATTCAGTATCAAGAATGTACCTTCAACAACAGCGGTCTCCTCTGGAAGCTCCTCGCACTCAATAGCATAAGCTCGAGCCTGAACTCTAGGAACTGGAGTCTTGCCTCTACCAGTTGGTTTAACTTGATTTTGTCCTCCTTGCCATTTAGGGCAATCCTTGATCTGATGCTGATCACTGCCACACCACACACATCGTCCTGACTTCTTCCAACACTAGGCCTCTGTATGACCCTTCTTGTCACAGTAAGAACAGTTGATAGACTGAGTAGCAGGTGAACTACCTGTGGATCCGCGGGTGGAAGAGGCTGATGGTGCTTTAGTCCGGCCACGGTTATTAACTGGTCTATTCTGGCTCTAGCCCTGACTGCGACTCTGAGTCTGGAATTTCCTCTGTTGACCTGGAGGCTGATATGGTTTCTTATTTGGCTAGCTCGAACCGGCTCTATCAAGTTTTCTCTTCTCAACTCGGGAGGCAGCTGCAAGGAGAGCAGAGTAGGTAGTAAAGTCATGCGAAGCCAACTGATTCTGAATTTCTGGCCTCAATCCATTCGTAAAATTCCACATCTTCGCCTCAGGGGTACTGACCATGTATTGAGCATAACGGGACAGTCGGTCAAAACGAGCCTCGTACTGGGCCACCGTCATGTTACCCTGGTTCAAGTGCATGAATTCCTCAATCTGCCTCTGCCTAGAAACTGCAGGTACGTATTTCTCCTTGAATGCCTTAACGAAATTACCCCACAAGCGAGGTGTATGATCAGTTTCCCAAAGCGCTTCCATAGAGTACTACCAATGCTCAGCATCCCCGTGCAACAGAAACACAGCGAACTCCACATTTTCTTCATCAGTATAATCAAGTGGTCTGAAAATCCTTTCAATCTCAGACAGCCAAGCCTTTGTCTTTTCATCATCAGCTTCCCCGTGGAATTTGGACGGACGAAAGTCAAGGAACTCCCGCATTCTGTTATTTCTCCCATGGTTACCATCATTCCTGTTGTTGTTGTTGTTTGTTTCACGTGTATCTTGACGTTCCATCACTCGCGACACGCGATCTATGGCGTTCGCCATCATGTTAAACATAGCCATATCGGGATTAGTTTGATGAGTATCTCCGGTCTCTTAGGGCTCACCGCTCCTATTAGTGTTGCAGGTACTAGGGCCAGCCATCTATAGGCACAGATTACGATGCACAATTTATTAGAATACGACAAACAAGAATTTAATGTATAAGGTATGCAGCACACAATTCTTGAAACATTTAAGACATGTCAATCATATAAGCACATAGAAATAGAGAAGACACAATTGATATTGTCACATAATAACACACATAAACAAGTCATCCCAATAACCTTAGGGCTTCTACCCATGGTCCGAGAGTTAAACCTGGCTTAAGCAATCTAAAATCTGATACCATTTCTCTAGGGTGTCACGCCCTAACCCGACCTATAGAGGTTAGACTAAGGAGTGATCTAAACATTCAAGTCATTTCACATACTTAATCGTTCATGAAGGTCTAACACTTAACGTTTAGCCTAAACTCCACAAATTCTTCGGAAAACCGGTAGCATAACGGTTGTAATTGGACTCTTTAGTTTGACCTAATTTTCTAAAGGCCTCAAAACTTTCAATCTCAATTTCATTTTTAACTAAGGTTACTATTTATCACCAATTGAAACGCCTACTAGTTATCTCAAAGTCTCGTTTGATTAACAACTTAGCATGATACTATGTCTCGTTTGTTTGTCAATCTAGTTACACCGGTACCTGTTGATCTTAGCTTAACAATAAGTACCTGCTTAAGATTGGATAGATTCATTTTACTTAATCCTTTACCTGATACTTCATAAGCCTGTGATAGATACTAACCAGTAGCGATAGCAAAAATGACCATAAAAGTATCTAGCTAGTGATGATCTGTACAAGCCAAAATTAGACCCCAAATTACAACGGTGGTCATTTACAATACAACAACAAGCAACATAAGAAATAGTCTTCAAGCAACATATCGTTCACAAAATGGCTATAGTCAAGTAAGGCACATAGGGCAAGCAATCATTCCAGGGAATCATCAATAGGCACGTTATCCTCGGGTACCTGTTCCTGGTCTTCTTCACCTGAGATGATAAAAGAGGGTGAGTCCTTATGAACTCAGCGAGGGGGAACGAGAAATACGTTTTGAAACTCTTTTTTCGGTTAACTTATGAAAATCCTCTTTTTGAAAACATGTCAGGTATTACAATTAATAAGGTACGCAAGTATAAGAATCAAATTGAGCAACAGATACAATTACTAATCATTTCAAGGATACGGTGAGCATTTGCTCTCAATATCGATTTCGATACGATTGTTGCGGCTGACTTCAATAATCCACTTATCGCTCCCATTTGGGTGTACTCCGGATGTACCCCGAAAACCTACGACCCAACTCTCCAAGGAAGTCTAGCCCCCAAGCGAGAGAGGGAATTGGACAATGGTAGTCACGGTTGCACCGGCAAGCCCGATGCCGCCCGGTGTGCGTGAAATGCTACCACACCAGAATGAAAGGTTGCAACCTTGTATGCAATGCACATTTATAACATTTAACATATCACATTAGGAGGGCAACAAAGTAGGTTGCCTCCGAGCAGTTATGAGATCACACATTAACAAGTAACAAGCAAGACATGCTATGACATGCAATTTCACTTGTAAAACGCATAGAGTTATATGAATATTAAACGGACAGCCATGTAACACATGTGAATCAAGTCATATAACTCATTTCGGGGTTCACGCAATCAAATAATAAGATTATACAACATGCAACGACGTTTACGTGGGACCGGGTACAAGAAAGGTCTACTTGTCAATATGTAATAATCGGAATCACATTTAGGCTATAAGGCAACTACGGGTAGCCTACTAATCACATAATTAAGCACGATATCCATAGGATCAACACTTACCAAGTTTTCCTAGTCATTAGGGTTTCAATTCATGCTCACCCGTGCGATTAAGCCCCAAGTTGTCCCGTAATTAAACTCAAGCCATGCATCGATTAATTAAAACACCCTCAAGCATTCAAAACAGTCCACACAACATCCAAGTACCACAATCCCAAGCATTTAACACAATAAGAGAAGTTACAATAATTTTCAAAGCATATCACTAGATGAAAACCTCACTGCAAGGGACTGTTTTCTCACAATCATTGAGACAAGCAAACAATCTCCAATTCCAGTGAACAAAATGTCAAATTAAAGCTTAAGGAGTTAACTAAACCCAGAAACAAACCTCGCATCATTTGGAGTTCGGATTCAAGAGTGATAACCAAAACCGTGAGACTACGCAAAACTGTCCAGATTTGTATACATTTCAATACTTGTTGTTTTCGAGAACTTTAGGGTCAGATTTAGCCTTGGTCTAGTTCTGAGAAAAATGTCCAGGATTGAAAAATATAGCAGCATACCAAATTTCATGCATTTTGGATCTCATTTACTAAGTCAAAACTGGTTCATTCTACAAGGATAGTGAACTGCCAAAACTTGCTTCATTTTCCCAGATTTTCCAGATTTGGACACCTTTCGATGTTTTTCCATTTTGGGGACCTTAGAATCAAAATTGGCCTTGGCCTATTTCTATGAAAAATGCTCAGAACTGGAAAAACTAGTCACCTACCAATTTTCAATATCATCTACCTGGTCAAATTCATTTCGCTCCAACAAGTCAAAAACTGCCAATTATGCGATTTCACCTATCTTCACATTCTAGCCAAATATCTTGCCATGCATGTTTACAAAAGCTCATGTACACACATATATCACAAGTACAGAGGTAAAAATAGACATTTAAAGGTATGCATGTGGTTTTTTAAAGCTTTTCAAAAGAGTTTTAGCCCTCACCTTAGCAAGACAATAATGAAGATGCACAAAGCTCTTGATGATGCACAAGATTGATTTTTCTCCTTGCTTGGCCGAGAGATAACTTGAGATCCTCTAATTCCTAGCTTAGGAACCATGTTCTTAGTATGTGCAAGTGGCTAGAACAAAAGGAAATGAAGTGGAAGCTATCAAACATACCTATGGGCCGAATGAGTGTTCTATGAGCTTGCATGCATGTTTCTTTGCTTCTAGCTTGCTTGGTCGAGTTCCTTGGTGGCTTGAAGGTCTTGATGAATCTTAGGATGATGAGTTTAAGCTATGGAGACTATAATTGCAGCCAAGGTCGAGAGAGAGAGGAAATGAGAGAGTGAGAGAATGAGAGAAAGAAAAATGAAATGCTTGGAAGAGTTTTGATGCTTTTGTGGGCATGTGTCGGCCTTGTGCTTCTAAATTTCAGAATTTTTGTCTTCAAGAGCATAATTTGAATCATCTTAGCATGGGTGATTGAGTGGGCCGAGATTTTGGTGCATTGGGTAGGGTTTTGAGTCATTTTTTTATGCTTTGTGTCATAGGTTGTCTAGGTATGAATTTTGAAATATGCAATGCTTGTTCAAATGCTCCATGTGGTCAGCCAAGGCTTGCAAAATTCTGAATTTTTGTCTTGTTTTGAGCATTAATATATTGTGTGTTTGGGATGTGCAAAAGAATAAAGAATAAAGAATGCTTAGCTTTTTGTGAGATTTCGTCTTCTAGTGAATTGAATTAGTATTTTAATATTAGTTAGTAGAGTTTGTAGGATTAATTAAGGATCTAGTGCTTCAAGTAAGATGCTTTCTTGATTAGTGTGTGGGCACGCTCACCTAGGTATAGGGCACGCAAATCTAGGTTAGGGAACACGAAATGAGGTATCGCACGCAAATCGAGGTTGGGCCTCATAGATGGTTAGTCAGAGAGGACTATTAGGATACTGGAAGACATGTTGCGAGCTTGTGTTCTGGATTTCGGTAAGAGTTGGGAAAAGTATCTACCTCTAGCGGAGTTTGCTTATAATAACAGTTACTAGGCTACCATTGTTATGGCACCCTACGAGGCACTTTACGGGCGGAATTGTAGGTCTCCGTTGTATTGGGATGAAGTAGGTGAAATGAAAACTGTTGATCCAGCTATATTACCTGAGATGATCAAGATGGTGGATAATGTGAAACTTATAAAGAAGAGGATGTTTACGGCACATAGTCGATAGAAGAATTATGCTGATAGACACCAACGAGACTTGGTATTTTCAGTAGGTGATCATGTATTCTTGAAAGTCTCTCCGCGCAAGGGTTTGATTCGACATGGAAATGGAGGTAAACTCAATCCTAGATACGTGGGGCCGTTTGAAATCATTGAGAAGGTTGGAGAATTGGCTTATAGATTGGCATTACCTCCAAGTTTGGGTAGGATTCATGATGTATTCCATGTGTCATTGTTGAGGAAATATAATCCCGACCATTCGCACATTATTGAGCCAAAACCGTTGGTGATTTATGAGTCTTTGGCATATGTTGAGAAACCTCTTCGAGTGGTTGACAGAAAGATTCAAGAACTTTGAACCAAGAGTATTCCTATGGTGAAAGTTCTTTGGGACCATCACGGAATTGAGGATGCCACTTGGGAGCGAGAAGATCAGATAAGAGAAAAGTATCCAGAGCTGTTTACTGAATCATGTAAGAATTGCGAGGAAGCAATTAGTTTAAGGGGGAGAGGGTGTGACACCCGAGAATTTCATCACACATATTTTAAATAACTGTTGCATAAACTACTTGTGCATTTTACGTGTATTTCTTGTATTCTTTAATTGTTTATTTCTGAGGCACTATTCATAAGAAAATTTACTGTCTCGGATATGCGATTTAATATTTTTCCTAGGTCATATGATACATAATAGGAATCGAGAAATTGTTATTTTGGACATTTGAGCTCAGGAGCATACAATTAGAAAATATTTTTCGCATCATTTGAATAGTGTTACGTATGTAGTAACATTAAATTCAATTAGTTAACATTTAGCTTGAGTTTTAATTAGTTTGACTAAGTTATATAACCTTTGACCTAAAATTATTTAACTTACTCAAACACATATCGTCATATTACCCTTATTCACCTTATACTTATAAAAAAAAAAGCAAAACTAATCCCAAAAAGCTCTTGAAGGCCGACAGTGTGACGCCCGAGCTTTTTGCCTGCATTCACTTACTATTGCATCCATTAATTGCGCATTTAATTATGTGCTTTACTTGTTGTCTTTCTTAGTTACTATGCATTCCATTTTTCAAATACTTAATTACATTGAATTAGCATTTTTATTAAATCATATTAATTGCTATAGGAATGGGAAAAATGTGCCATTGAGCTAGGAGCGATAGAAGCACTCGTTTAGAAAATGTTTTAGCAAACTCAGGAATAGTGTTACATGACTTAACTTAGTGTTTTAATTAGCTAGCCTTCATTTTGTACCACAGACTCGTTTTAGAGCTTATTAGACTTATATTAATAGCCATATAAACACCCAACTTGATCCCACCTATTATATATACTCAACATAAGGCAATTAAGCTCATAACTTGCAAAAAAAAAAAAAAATAGAAGCTGAATTTCACTGTAGCAAGGCCGAGAGCCTCAAGCAGCCACAATGAGGGATTTTTTATCTTCAACTCTTCAATCCAAGCCTTTCCAAGCCTAAAGCAAGTAGATTAGGGTATGTGCAAGCCTTCTAGGTGTTCCTACGTGCTTTTAGTGAGGGTTTTCATGACTTTTTATGCATATCTAAAATTGTTGCTCATATATTGATTTGTTAGAATTGTAATCAAATGCTATTGTAATGCTTATCTATGCTATTATACGTTGTATATAGATGCTAGAGAACACATTTAAACCATTAGAACGCATTTTAAACGGTTGGAATCGTTATTTTGATCTTTGAGGTGAATAGTGACAGGATTTCTAGGGTTCTGTGTAATTGTGCATTTTGGCTTGATTCATTGCTTCTAATAGATGCCTTAGGTGCTAATGAAGGTAGTCTAATAGCCCCGTGCACTTAAATTGCTCCAAACTTGCATAAAACGTGAAATAACCGACTTTATAAAAGGGGTTTCGGGGTTAATGCTAATCCGGGTGGATTCGGACTTCACATTTGGTATTCTTAAGCTACCTAGGTACTATAGAAGCTTTGCTAAACCTTATTTGAAGCCCGAATAAGGTATGTGTATTTCAAAGCTATAAGAGAAAAATTGGGGCTTTTAGGGTAATTGCATGTGTTTAAGGGTTGTAGGGGTACTTTAAGGGTTAGTTAGAAGATTAGTATTGCTTCCCCTTGAATTTGAATCATTAATATGAGATTGGAAGGAAAACATATAGAATAACAAAGGGGTTTAAGTGTAAATTCGATTGTCTCTCGCATCTAAAACCTTGGCATAATTCCTTACGTGTTTAAATGTGGTTTCAAGTTGTTTCAGAGCTTTTGGCATAATTCTATAGATGTCTTGAATATGCTCCATTGTAAAATTGCTTAATTGCTTGTATAAGCTGCTTCTATTCTAACTATTCCGAGGTCAACCTACTTTGTTGATCCTCCTACGTGTTATTGCTTATATTTTTTATATTGACTTGCCATTGTTAAGTACATTGCATAGTGGTTGCGCAACCATAGTGTTAGGGGCGGTTGTGTTGAATATCGGCTGGGCAGTAGAGGGCTTGCCAGTGGATATTCAAACTCCGTACCCTATTCCCTCACTCGCCTGGTCCAGAGATTGCCAAGGGGTATTGCGTCGTAGGATTCAAGGTACATTCGGAGTACACCCACTGGAGTGTTTGGGGTTATGCTGGTTTATCGTGATCGAGATCGTGGTTCGTGGATCGTGAATGAAGATCAAGTGAAGATTGGAGTGTTGGGGATAAGTGTAATGTATCCTTTTACTATGTGGCTACTTAAGCTATTGTTATTTCTTGAATGGTTTAATTGCTATTATTGTTTAACTGTATTACCTGTTTCATTGCACGCCCCGGGAGACTTTATCCCTCACTAGGCAACAGTGGTTGCTCATACCTCGATATATGTTTCAGGAAGTACTGAGGGTGATCCCCAACTAGTTGAGGTGTTAGTGGAAGAGTATGAAGTACAGGCAGAGCCTTTGCCTTAGTTGCTATGTGTTTGTTGCCTGAGGTGGATATGCTTTCTTGTTACTACATGGCGTACTTGTATTACTATGTTATGATCTATTCTGTGGCGTTAGGGCTATGTATATTCTTGTAGTTGCAAGTTGAAAGATAGTTGGTTGTAGTGATAGCTTTGAGAAACCATGGTTTGTAATAACTATGTTCTATTTTCTAGCTACTTGCATGCTTGGGAGTGTATGCTTTAAAATATACTTGGTTTCAACTCCTAGGAATGTTCCAATGTTATTTTAGAATGGCATGATAAACGAATTTATGAAGTAGTTAAGTTGGTTGCATACTTGTGTGATTTTGAACTGTTGCATGCTTCAAGGCTCGGATGGCCTTGAACCTTTAAACTTTAGTTATAAAAGCTTATCTTGATGTATTGTGGCTTTAATTGAGTGATTACAAGTTTTCAGAATGTCCACGGTACAGAGGAGACTTTGTCCGTGTGTCGGGTTCAGACTTAACCTTTAGCGTGGGGTTGGGTCGGGGCATGACATTTAGGTGGTATCAGAGCTTATAGATGCATGAAGCCAGGTTAATTTTCTCGGTCTGTGGGTAGGAGTCTATTGAGTTAATGTGTGATTATTTGAATAAATGTTTCCTTGAATGGTTAAGAGAAAGATTGAATGATTAATCACATGCTAGCATCAAAGCGAGAATGTGAAAGGTCTTATTTGAATTATTGTGTAAAAGTGGAAAGTTAAGAATGAAAAGTATGACTAATCGTTTTACTAGTATCTTTAATATGTAAAGTGTTGCATGACCCTATGTGCAATCTTATGTTCTTATTTGAACTTGTTCTTATGTGATTTAACTGTGAATTATACAAATGCTTGTCATAATACTTTGCATTCTAGTTATCTGGAATGGGACCCCGTCGTCGAATTGAGAATCAGAATGTTGATAGAGAACTGGAGGAGGTTTCCAGGAAGGAAGCAGGTGTAGCAAAGAATGCACCACCACAGGGACCAGAACCAACCCAGCACTGCACAGATTCTAGCTACTATGGCTACTGCTATGAATACCATTGCCCAGTTCGTAACTTAGCAGGGTCAGACAGGGGCTTCCAGAGCCGAGGGTAGTGGTGCTACTGGAGTTAATTTGTATGACAGATTTTTACATCAGGGGGCCTACAGCTTCTTTGGAAAACCTGATGATATGAAATCTGAATTGTGGTTGAGGAAGTTTGAAAGGGTGGCTGCAATTCTCGAGTGCAGTGATGAGAGGAAAATTACTTATGCCATATTTCTTTTGGAGGGTGACGCCGAAGAGTGGTGGCGTACTATTAGCGAGAAATGGGAAGCCTAGAGGGTTCATTATTCGTGGGTTGACTTCGTCCGTGAATTCTGAGACTAATATATATAAGTGGTTGCCCGTGAGAGACGCCAAGCAGAGTTTATAGCTTTGAAGCAGGAAAATATGTCTGTGGACCAATATGAGGCTACTTTTACTAGGCTCTCCCGTTATGTACCAGCATTGGTGCAACTAAAGGATATGAAAATGCAGAGATTCATTTTGGGGTTGAGAAATGATATTATGCTAAATTTGTCTGCAAATGATTACCCTAATTATGTTGCAGTGGTCAGAGCCGCCTCGAGGTATGAAAAGCGCAAAGCAGACGTGTTAGCCAAGACTAGTCAATTGAGTAAGCGGTAATTCCAGTCTCAGAGTCAGGAGTACCAGAGACAGACTATTTCAATTGGCCAGAGTCCACAGCCGAGGCAGACTCAGAGTTATACAGGGCCTACTCAGACTCAGGCACGACTAGTTTAGAGTCAGACTCAGAGTCAATCTCGTCCAGCGGTATCTCGTTCGCAACAGGGTAGTTCAGCTACCTCTACTTTCAGAGCTCCTTCGGGAGGCACTGCTCTAAGACGTCACTAGCAGTGCAGCTTCTGTCAGCGTCAGGGTCATACTGAGGAGGTTTGTTGGAGGAAACAGAACAAGTGTACAGGCTGTGGGAGTAACCAGCACAGAGTGAAAGATTGTCTAAAATACAAGAACACCAGGGGTCAGACATCGGCTCAGAATTCTCAGACCAGGGTACCAGCTACCGCACCAGTACCGCGAGGTTAGGCCCGTGTATTTGCTTTGGATACAGAGGAGCTTCCGGATACGACGGCTGTAGTAGAAGGTACTTTTCTTCTCATTGATCAATCAGTTAAGGTTTTAATTGACTCCAGGGCCACTCATTCATTTATTACTCATACTTGTGCACAAAATGCTAAACTGAAACATGATAAATTATTGCATGAGATTGTGGTTTATACTCCTATGGGTCCGAAGTTTGTTGCTAGTTCTATTTACAGAGCATGTAATATTTTTATTGAGGGTCATGTTTTTCCTGCTGACTTGATTATTCTACCCTTCAATGACTTTGAAATTATCTTGGGGATGGACTGGTTGGGGAGTTATTATGCACAACTTGACTGTAGAAAGAAGATTGTGAGATTAGAAATGTCTGACCAGCTTGTAATTGAAATAATTGGTAGTAGAAAATCAACTGGGACTCATATTATTTCTTCTATTAGAGCATCTAAACTATTAAGCAAAAGTTGTGAGGCTTATCTTGCATCTTTGATTAATCAACCTGTGGACCAATTGAACTTGAATGATGTACCTGTCATGAGAGAGTTTCCAGGGGTTTTTCCTGAGGAATTACCTGGTTTACCACAGATAGAGAGATACAGTTCATGATTGACTTATTACCGGGGACTACACCTATCTCTAGGACTCCGTATAGAATGGCTCCATCCGAATTGCAGGAATTGAAAGTTCAATTGCAGGGCTTGCTTGAGAAGGGATTCATTCAGCAGAGTTCGTCACCTTGGGGTGCACCGGTTCTATTTGTTAAGAAAAAATACGGGTCTCTTCGCTTATACATTGATTATCGGGGTCTTAATCAGGTGACTGTAAAAAAAAAATATCCTTTGTCTTTAATTGAAGAGTTATTTGATCAATTGTAAGGTGCCAAGGTATTTTCCAAATTTGATCTGAGGCAGGGCTATTATCAGTTGAGGATTAAGAAAGATGATGTTCCTAAAACTGCTTTCAGAACTCATTATGGTCATTATGAGTTTGTTGTTCTGCCATTTGGGTTAACTAATGCTCCTGCCGTATTCATGGATTTAATGCAGAGGGTATTCAGTCCTTATTTGGACCAATTTCTGGTTATCTTTATTGATGATATTCTTGTCTATTCTAAATATGAGGCAAAACATGAACAGTATCTCAGAATTGTGTTACAGACTCTTCAAGAGCATCAGTTGTTTGCAAAATTCAGCAAGTGTGAATTCTGGCTTAAGCAAGTTGCTTTTCTTGGTCACATTATCTCGCGGGATGGTATTTCTGTTGATCCAGCAAAGATTGAAGTTGTGTTATATTGGAAACGGCCAGAAACGGTTATAGAGATTCGTAGCTTCCTTGGTTTAGCTGGGTATTATCGGAGATTCATCAAGGATTTCTCTAAAATTGTAGGGCCTTTAACTCAGCTTACCCAGAAGAAAACAGTATTTGACTGGAATGATAAATGTGAGGCCAACTTTCAAGAATTGAAGAAGAGATTGACTATGACTCCTATTCTTGCTTTACCTGAGGGTTATGATAATCTGGTGATCTATAGTGATGCTTCGAAGGAGGGTCTGGGCTGCGTATTAATGTAGAATGGAAAGGTTATTGCTTATGCTTCCAGGAAACTGAAACCTTATGAACTCAATTATCCGACGCACGATCTTGAGCTTGCAGCTATTATTCTTGCGTTAAAGAAATTGCGTCATTATCTCTGGGGTAACAAGTTTGAAATCTTACAGATCATAAGAGCTTGAAATATTTGTTTTCACAGAAAGAGTTGAACATGAGGCAGAGGCGTTGGCTAGAATTACTTGAAGACTACAACTGCACTATTAATTATCTTCCAGGCAAGGCCAATATTGTTGCTGATGCTTTGAGCCGAAAGGCTACTGTTGCTAGCTTAATCATCAAGAATTGGGAATTCATGGAGGAACTATGCTTATGGAAGCCTAATATTTCAAATTCTGGTATTCAATTCGCAAGTTTACAGATTCAATCTCTATTATTATCCAGGATTCAAGAAGCTCAACAGACTGATCCTTAATTGTTAAAAGTCTTAGAGAAGTCTAAAGAGGGAGAGTCGGATTTCAATTTGCATGATGATGGCATTATCAAAGTCAAAGGTAGAATCTGTATTCCAAGTTAGCCAACTCTGAAGAAGGATATTCTTGCTGAGGCACACAGTTCTAAGTATACCATCCATCCGGGCAGTACAAAGATGTATAAAGATTTGAAGTAGAATTTATGGTGGAACAATATGAAGAGAGAAATTGCCGACTATGTGGCTAGATGTCTTATTTGTCAAAAGGTTAAAGCCGAGTATCAGAGACCTGTAGGGTTGTTACAGCCTTTGCCTATACCTGAATGGAAGTGGGATCATATTACCATGGATTTCATCTCTGATTTGTCGAGGTCTTCGAAGGGTAATGACTCAGTTTGGGTTGTTGTTGATAGATTGACCAAGACTTCTCATTTCATAGCTAAAAAGAAGACTGATTCTCTTAATAAGCTAGCAGAGTTGTATATTGAGAATATTGTCAGACTTCATAGGATTCCAAAGAGTATTATGTCAGATAGAGATCCCTGATTTACATCTCAGTTTTGGCAGAAGATTCAGAAAACTTTGGGCACGACTTTGAGTTTCAGGACAACTTATCATCCTCAGACAGATGGTCAATCTGAGAGAACTATCTTAATCCTCGAGGATATGTTACTAGCTTGTATTCTGGACTTCGGTAAGAGTTGGGAGAAGTATTTTCCACTCGTAGAGTACGCCTACAACAATAGTTATCAAGCTACTATTGGTATGGCACCTTATGAGGCACTTTATGGGCGTAAATGCCGGTCTCCTCTATACTAGGATGAGGTTAGTGAAATGAAGACTATCGACCCTACTCTTTTACCTGAGATGAACAGAATGATTGATCATGTGTAGCTTATCAGAAAGAGGATACTTACAGCTCAGAGTCGGCAAAAAAGTTATGCAGATAGATGCTGTCGTGATCTGAAATTTGCCGTAGGGGATAAAGTATTTCTGAAAATTTCTCTACGCAAGGGTTTGATTCGGCATAGTAAAGGAGATAAACTCAGTCTTCGTTATGTGGGACCATTTGAGATAATTGAAACCATTGGTGAATTGGCTTATCGTCTAGCTTTGTCTCCTAGCCTGGGCAGAATTCATGATGTCTTCCATGTTTCTATGCTTCGGAAGTATCAGCCAGATCCTTCTCATGTTCTTGAGCCCGAGCCTTTGGAGATCAGTGAAACTTTGATCTACACGGAGAAACCTCTTCGGATTGTGGATCAGAAAGTTCAGGAGCTGAGGACTAAAAGCATTCCGATGGTTAAAGTTATGTGGGATCATCACGGGATAGAGGACGCTACTTGGGAGAGAGAGGATCAGATACGAGATCACTATCCAGAGTTATTCGCCGACTCATGTAAGAATTGCATGGGCGCAATTAGTTTAAGGGGAAGAGGATGTGATGCCCGAGCTTTTTGCCTACATTCACTTATTGTTGCATCCATTAATTGCGCATTTAATTCTGTGCTTTACTTGTTGTCTTTCTTAGTTACTATTAATTCCATTTTTCAAATACTTAATTACATTGAATTAGGATTTTTATTAAATCATATTAATTGCTATAGGAATGGAAAAAATGTGCAATTGAGCTAGGAGCGATAGAAGCACTCGTTTAGAAAATGTTTTAGCAAACTCAGGAATAGTGTTACATGACTTAACTTAGTGTTTTAATTAGCTAGCCTTCATTTTGTACCACAGACTCGTTTTAGAGCTTATTAGACTTATATTAATAGCCATATAAACACCCAACTTGATCCCACCTATTATATATACTCAACATAAGGCAATTAAGCTCATAACTTGCAAAAAAAAAAAAAAATAGAAGCTGAATTTCACTGTAGCAAGGCCGAGAGCCTCAAGCAGCCACAATGAGGGATTTTTTATCTTCAACTCTTCAATCCAAGCCTTTCCAAGCCTAAAGCAAGTAGATTAGGGTATGTGCAAGCCTTCTAGGTGTTCCTATGCGCTTTTGGTGAGGGATTCATGACTCTTTTTGCATATCTAAAATTGTTGCTCATATATTGATTTGTTAGAAATGTGATCAAATGCTTTTGTAATGCTTATCTATGCTATTATACGTTGTATATAGGTGCTAGAGAACACATTTAAACCATTAGAACGCATTTTAAACGGTTGAAATCGTTATTTTGATCTTTGAGATGAATAATGACGGGATTTATAGGGTTTTGTGTAATTGTGTGTATTGGCTTGATTCATTGCTTCTAATAGATGCCTTAGGTGCTAATGAAGGTAGTCTAATAGCCCCGAGCACTTAAATTGCTCCAAACTTGCTTAAAACGTGAAATAGCCGACTTTATAAAAGGGGTTTCGGGGTTAATGCTAATCCGGGTGGATTTGGACTTCATATTTGGTATTCTTAAGCTACCTAGGTGCTATAGAAGCTTTGCTAACCCTTGTTTGAAGCCCGGATAAGGTATGTGTAGTTCAAAGTTATAAGAGGGAAGTTGGGGCTTTTGGGGTAATTGCGGGTAATTGCATGTGTTTAAGGGTTGTAGGGGTACTTTAAGGGTTAGTTAGAAGTTGGGTATTACTTCCCCTTGAATTTGAATCATTAATATGAGATTGGAAGAAAAACGAATAGAATAACAAAGGGGTTTAAGTGTAAATTCAATTGTCTCTCGTATCTAAAACCTTGGTATGACTCCTTATATGTTTAAATGTGGTTTGAAGTTGTTTCGGAGCTTTTGACATAATTCTATGGATATCTGGAATATGCACCTTTATAAAATCTCTTAATTGCTTGTATAAACTGCTTCCATTCTAACTGTTCCGAGGTCAACCTACTTTGTTGATCCTCCTACGTGTTATTGCTTATATTGTTGATATTGACTTGCCATTGTTAAGTGCATTGCATAGTGGTTGCACAACCATATTGTTGGGGTGGATGTGTTGAATATCGGCTGGGCGGTAGAGGGCTTGCTAGTGGATATTCAAACTCCATACCCTATTCCCCCACTCGCCTGGTCCAAAGATTGCCAGGGGGTGTTGGGTTGTAGGATTATCGGGGTACATCTGGAGTACACCCACTGGAGTGTTTGGGGTTATGCTAGCTTATCGTGATCGAGATCGTGGTTCGTGGATCATGAATGAAGATCAAGTGAAGATTGGAGTGTTGGGGATAAGTGTAATGTATCATTTTAATGTGTGGTTACTTAAGCTATTGTTATTTCTTGATTGGTTTAATTGCTATTATTGTTTAACTGTATTACATGTTGCATTGTACGCCCCGGGAGACTTTATCCCTCACTGGGCAACAGTGGTTGCTCATACCTCAATATATGTTTCAAGAAGTGCTGAGGGTGATCCCCAGCTAGTTGAGGTGTTAGTGGAAGAGGAAGAAATACAGGCAGAGCCTTTGCCCTAGTTGCTGTGTTTTTGTTGCCTGAGGTTGATGTGCTTTCTTGTTACTACATGGCGTACTTGTATAATTATGTTATGATCTATTTTGTGGCCTTAGGGCTATGTATATTCTTGTAGTTACAAGTTGAAAGATAGTTCGTTGTAGTGATAGATTTGAGAAACCATGATTTGTAATAACTATGTTCTATTTGTAGCTAATTGTATGCTTGGGTGTGTATGTAATAAAGTATGCTTGGTTTCAACTCCTAGGAATGTTCCAATGTTATTTTAGAATGGCATGATAAATAGATTTTTGAAGAAGTTAAGTTGGTTGCATGCTTGTGTGATTTTGAGTTGTTGTATGCTCCAAGGCTCGAATGGCCTTGAACCTTTGAACTTTAGTTATAAAAGCTTGTCTTGTTGTATTGTGGCTTTAATTGAGTGATTATAGGTTTTCAGAATGTCCATGGTACAGAGAAGACTCTGTCCATGTATCGGGTCTAGACTTAACCTTTAGCATAGGGTTGGGTCGGGGCGTGACAGATAGCCCCTAGGGCAAAAGATGAGGTTTTTTCTTCAACTTTGATGCATGAATTGGACTATTGGCTTGATTTAGGAAAGATTTGAGGCAACTAGGAGCTCCTACCACTTGCTTACATTTTCAAAATTGTGAGGGAGTTGCATTTTCTTTGAGTTTAAAGTTGGTTACATATATGTTGAATATCTTATATTGTTGAATATAGCTATATTGCTTGTCTTGAATGCTTATTATATGATCAATAGAGCCTATAGAACAAGCTTTTGTTGTTAGATGACATCCTCCATGGCTAGGAACTTGAATCACCCGAAGAAGATGATGAATTGTGCTTAAACTTAGGGTTTTGTTAAAACTTGCCAATTGGATCGAATTGATGCATCATTTAGGTACTCTAGACATTAGGGAGACTAGTAGAAGGCTTACATGTAGTTAATTTGGCCAAAGTTGAGTTAAAATGCAATATTTGTTAACTTTAAAAAGACGTTTTTCCACGTTAAACAATCCGGGCACGTTTGGGCTTTGGATTAGGTATTATTGGGGTACGGAAGCACTTTTGGTGCTTTCGTTGCGTGAATTTGGGGTCCGGATTGGGTAGTTGTAGTTAAAACCCGCTCAGGGCGTTCCTGAGTTTTTGTTTCCAAACTGGGTTTTAAGGCTTGAATAGGTGCCTTTTGACCTACCTAGGAATTTGGGATGGTTGGCTTGTTGATTTGAAATCTTAAACCTTGCGTGAGAGAAGAAATCGGAAAGTTAACAAAGGGGAAAATATGATTTTGGTTACCTTTGTGCTTATGTGAACTTGAGGGTGCTTGCGAGAGGTTTACTTGCATGAGAGGTATGTGTGTTGAGTTATCCATTGAGTTTGTGAGGAATTATGTAATTTGCCTCTTTGTAACTTTGTTGTTATTTTGTGGTTATTTGGCTTATGTTGTGAATAATTGTGAGAGCGGCCTACTTTGTCGACCTCTTACTTATTAATTATTGTTCTTGAATCTTGTGGTTTGGTTTCGGGGTTGCGTAACCTTTTCGTACATGGTAGCGTCGAGAAACACGGGCGGCGTCGGGCTTACCGTGCTCCCTCGACTATCATGGTGCCTATTCCTTTTCTCGCTGAGTATACTCCACTACCCCATAGGCGGGGTTCACCTGCTGGGCATATGGACCTACCTCAGGTGAAAGGGTAGTAGGATCGGGATACATCCGGAGTATCCCAACTTGTTGGAGTAAGGGTTTACCGGCACTTGAGTGAAGTTCGTGGCTCGTGGTTCGAGTTTGAAGACTTGAAGTGGAACCATATCCATTTTAATGTGGTTAATTACTTGGCTATTTAATCTTGTTATTTATGTTTTATGTATATGATTTCTTGTGTTTGAATATCATATTGTACGCCCCGGTATGTTGCATCATCTCCCTCGTTGGGCAACATTGTTGTTCATTCATCATTTAACATGTTTCAAGAGAAGCTGAGGTGAATCCCCAGTTGATAGCAGTAGAAGAAGAAGAAGAAGTGCACGTAGATCAGATTCCTTGATTCCTGTGTGATAAGGTTGATCATATGTGTAGTTTGCTTGGAGTTGTTGTTAGTTGTTGTGTTTTGAGACCTTGAGGTCTTGTATATATGCTTGGAAGTTGTAATCATGTATGTGGATATGAAGTTAGATGACATGTAATAATGGATTCTAGTTTACTTCTTTTATTGCATGCTTGTGTGTTTATTAACTTGATAGAAGAACTTGGTTATAGATGTATCCAACTACTTATAGTTAAAGTTAACAGTGTCTTGCATGCTTGTATGCTATAAGTAGATTTTGTTGCTCTAAGGCTCGGATGACCTTGTGACTTTGGGTTGGCTATGACAATATTGAAAGATAGATTGTACGTGTTGTTACTTGTAATTCAAATGTTATAAGTGATCATTCGCAGGTAACAGTTTAGTCCGCAGTACAGAGGAGACTCTGTCCGAGTGACGGGTTCGGACTTGACCGATAGCGTGGGGTTGGGTTCGGGGCGTTACACTTGCCGTGCTCCCTCGACTACCATGGTGCCTATTCCCTTTCTCGCTGAGTATACTCCACTACCCCAGAGGCGTGGTTCATTTGCTGGGCATATGGACTATCTCAGGAGAAAGGGTCGTAGGATTGGGGTACATCCGAAGTACCCTAACTTTGAGGAGTAAGGGTTTGCCGGCACTTGCGTGAAGTTCGTGGCTCGTGGTTCGAGACTGAAGACTTGAAGTGGAATCGTATCTTTTTTAATTGTGGTTATTACTTGACTATTTGATTTGGTTACTTTGTGTTATATTTATGACTTTTTATGATTGCATATCATATTGCACGCCCGGTATGCTGCATCACCTCCCTCACTGGGCAACTTTGTTGCTCACTCCTCATTTAACATGTTTCAGGAGAAGTTGAGGTGAATCCCCAGCTAGTAGCAATAGAGGAAGAAGAAGAAGTGCAAGTAGATCAGATTCCGTGATTCCTGTGTGATAAGGTTGATTGTAATATGAAGCTTGCGTGGAGTTGTTGATTGTTGTTCTTTTTGTGACTTTGGGGTCTTGTATATATTTGGTAGTTGAACAACTTGTAAACTTGTATGACGGATAGCAAAGTTAGATGGCATGTAATAATGGATTCTAGTTTACTTCTCTTATTGCATGCTTGTGTGTTAATAACTTGGTAGTAGAACTTGTATATAGTTGTACCCAACTACTTATGGTTAAAATTAGCATTGTCTTGCATGCTTGTGTGTTATAAGTAGGTTTTTGTTGCCCCAAGGCTAGGATGGCCTTGTGATTTTGATTTGACTATGGAAATCTTGAAGGATAGGTTGTATGTGTTGCTGTTGGTGAATCAAATATTATATGTGGCTATTTACAGGTAACAGTTTAGTCACGGTACAGAGGAGACTTTGTCCGAGTGACGGGTTCAGACTTGACTATAACGTGGGGTTGGGTTCGGGGTGTTACACAAGTCCCCAGATGTTAGCAAAGTATTAAAAAAATGTTTTATATTCTGCAACTTTTTATTTTTATTTTTAAAACCAATATAGATTTGCATGCGAGACTTATTTGGAAATTAAATTGAAATCTTAGTAAAATTAATATGGACAGTTTTTTATAAATATTTAGAGACTCGTTATTTATTTTGAAACCAAATAAACAACTTAAATATGATTTTTTTTATTATACCAAGGACAACCTATGAAAAATGTGTATATAATAGTGGCGTCAACAGCCTGGAATTTAACTATAATTTACACATAAATGACAAAAAAATTTATATGAAGAATAATATTCCAATTGTATTGCTGTTTTTATGAAATTGATGCTTAAGCAACATAAATAATATAAAAGGAAGTACAGTAACCAGCCATCGTCTCCATGAGTTCGTGTTATTAGTTATGTATTTTTAATTCTATTACCTTTTTTTAATTTTACATTCAATTAGTCATTCATGTAAATAATTTTTTTTTACATAAATAAAATACTAAATTATATTTTTTGGTGTTAAGGAATTGTCAGAAAACCCCTAATCAATCATAAACATTCAAGGACAAATATCAATTACACATTAATTATAATTTTCATAAACATATATTATTATTCATGGAACATCTAATCGAATCCAATTCAATTGTTTACATATTCAATATTCAATGAGTGAATTTTCAAGTTAAACTAACCCTTTTTTAAAATCTCAAGTGGATGAATACGAATCTTGATAAATTTCTTCGTTTGTCTATCATTATAGACAATCCCATCTGTATTATCTATTCTATGGAATTTGAACCTGAACTCTATATTAATTACGATTCATTATTTCTATCTCATTGCCTCTTCTTAATTTTTTCTTTCAACATTTCTATTTTTGCCTTACCTATTCTTTTTTTTTTTTCTTTTCATTTTTTATTCCTTTTCCTAGACGAATTCCGCATATTTTCACATCTAGGATTTATATATAAAACATGTATCACTGTCAAGAGGTATTCATGGAAATTTCATACTTAGAAGGAAAAGGAAAAAAGACACAATATTAGAAAATAACAAGACATCCAACATCATTCGTTCAACAAGCTTTACCCCCTTCAACAAGCACTACCCCAAGTGGATGCGACATGAACTTTATCGTCTCTCCATCCTCCAAGTTAGCCTCATCTGGTGTTTGTCCTCCTTTAAGTTGCGTACCACCTTGCAAGTTGACAACTGAATCTAACTCTATTGACTCTTCTCATAATAGTCCTTAAAGAGTATGCTTAATTGGGTAGTACATCGGATCTTGTAGTAAGTGCGTTTATCCTCGTGCTAGGAGCATACAACCAAAATAATATGAGTGGAACGGTGATGTTGATCCATTCACATGTTCTCTTCCTTGGGTTGTTTGTCCATTGTCTTGGTCTCTTCTTTGCGTCCTGCGTTCTCAAGTTTAAAAAAGTTTTTGATGGGGATTTGACGATGATAGTTGGAAGGAACCCCACTTGCATATAGTGAAGTAACGTCTGTTAAGGAAGCAACCAAAAAGTGGCGTCAGATCTAGTTCCATCCCAATGCACATGCAGCAGCAGTATCGACTCGTCACATCAAAGTACACGGCTCTTTTCGTTTCGTTTCGTGTGCTACACTCCTCTTCTTTTGCCAACAAGCCAAGTCAACATTGAGTCAAATCACATAAAATCCCACCCATCCCCCCATTCCCATGTATGCAGCTTTTTTTTTCCTTTTCCTTCCCGCAATGAACAAGGTCACATCACAATTAATATGACATAACTGGAAATAAATACAAGGACGAGGACGTGACACATGGCTAGCATTTTCTAAGTATCAAACTAAGTTTGAAAAATAAAAAATATTCATTTTAAGTCAACCAAAAAAAATAAAAAGGAATTTTAACTCACTGACAAGAATATGCATAATTTTTTTTTTTAACTCTATAACACAAACTCATTCCTGTTTGTTTGTATTACACATTTCGATAGCTATATATACCTTCCAACCAAGAGCTTCATATTTCTTTCTTCTATATCGTTAGTCATCAGCTCCAAACCAGCTGCATGTTGCCTCTTAGCCTCACCCGTGGAAACCTACATCTTCATAACAAAGCTTCTCACCATATAACAAGTGGCGAAGATGAGCAGCTACAAAAAAAATGTCAGTGGCTATTTCTGTGCATTTTCTTAGTAGTTTTTTTTAATCTTTGTTTAAAGATTTACTAATTACTAAATATGCTCTACATTATCGTTAATGTTTTTAATAAATGTATCATAAAGTATGTATAAATAAATATTATGATCGACTAATGCATGTATACTTGATAACCAAAATGAAACATTTTTGTATTTGTTGTTAAATATATGCTAACATGTGATGTGTTCTCGTTATTGTATTGAATATATCATAATGATTAATTCTGTAGATGGGAAAGGTTTTGTATACATATATTTGTATAGCGGTTCTTTGGTATAGTTTTATAACTTATGGTACAAAATATATTTCTTTCGTTAATAGATCTAGTTTACTGTCAGTAAAAATTCATTACTTTGTTCAGTTTGTGTGGTAATGTACTGTTCATGTGGTTTATATTTATTTATCTTTTTTGTTTATCAATAGTCATATAGTTACTATGAGTCATCGTCTTTGTTTTTATCTTCTCATATTTTATTCACCGTTTGTCTTTTATATATGCATTATAAAGCACATTGTATGCATGTCTGTGTACTTCGTGTCTAATCCAAACGATAAAGTACATTTTTGAAATATTTTTAAAAACACGGTGGGTTTTATTCTATATGCCCAACTTATGTTGAGCAACCTACGTAAGAGAAGAGGATCCTCATCCAATGGCCCGGCGTCAAAAACCCGATGCAAGGTATGGGTTCATTATCCATTAGTTTGTGTATTTATTTACGTCGATTGCCTTGTTTTGCCTCTCACTGCCTTACGCATATTTCATGCAATTTATCAAGGGAATGAAGACATAGATTCGTAATGCAACATTAGCTTGGAACAAGACATATGCATTGTTAATGCAATTCATGGAAAATATGAATCCTCTACTGGATTTGACGCCCATTACACAAGTCCAACCCGCTGAAAATTATGAAAGAGGAGTTGAAGTTTGCTTTGAAGGGGTATGTGACTTCGATGTTCCGGAAGATGTGTTACATAACGTGGGCCAACTTCTACAACAAGAAGAATCAGGGGGTAACCCTGGAACATCCTCACCCTTTGATGGGAATGATTCTATCAATTTCCCGAGTCTTGAGAAGGCTGATGATCAACAGATTGCTAAAGCTCCGAGCTATTCACGGAAGCTTTTCCAAATGGACAATCCAGGATGCAAAACACTTGTTCTTAGTAGCGACGCAAACACCAGTGGGACCGTGCCCAAGATCCCCCTTACAACGTGGCCAAAGACATGATGACGAATAACGCCATGTTATATAATTTTTTGTTTTCATTCGATAGAGATCACGAGTTACGACATATTTCCTTATACATAGTTTTATTTAAGATTCCATATATTGCCATAAATTTATTGGGTGGTTGTGTATGTTGCAGGGAGGTGGTCCTTGACATGGGATATTATTACGTAACCCGCGAACAGATGCGTGGGCCGTTGTCCAACTCCGTTATCTCGTCCAGCATAACTAACCGAGTCACGTAGAGGTGGCATTTGGGCAGGGCTGACACAGATCCAATTCAGCCCAATACGTGAAAATATGAGCCCAACCCAGCTCGAATGAAAGTGGGTTCAACTTGGCTCAGCCCACCATATATAGGTGGGCCGAGCTGGGTCATATATTTTTGGACCCAACTCATTTGTGCCTAAGCCCATTTGTGCCCAAGCCCAGCCCAACTCAGGCCCAATTCGAGCCCATATAAAACCCATCTTGAGATTATAATTTGTACATGTAATTTTTCTTATAAATAGTTAGTGTATTTAACTTTATTTTACTATAAAACTATATATTTATTTTACCACCTATTGTCTCTTTATTTTACTATAAGAGAATACACAATATCTATGGCTATGGGAGAAGAAAATCTTTCACAACGATTATGTTCAAATGTTTGGAATCATTTTGCTTACTTTGAAGAACATAGGTATGCAATTTGTAACTATTGTGAACGTAAATATATATTTTGTCGTCAATTTGAAATTGGAACGCTTGTAAGATATCTTGTATCTAAACACTCAAATGTTCTAAACTATTTCAATCATCAACCACCACCGCCACTACCACCACCAACAGGCCCAGCACCCGCACAAGGAGCATAATAAAATGGAGAACTTCACCAACTTTCTTTAAGCATTTATGTAATGTTCTTTTTTATATTTATTAGTAACGTATCCGTATCTCGTGAACTTGTAGTTTGTTAAATAATATTTTATCATTTATATTAATATTATCAATCAACTTATGTCTTGTTAATTGTTAAATTAACTTTTTCTTAAAAAAAAGTTAAGCTTCAGCTTTTTTTGTTATTAATTCAACTATTAAAATTTAGAACACACTAATAAAAAATAAAAATAAAAAGATGGGTTGGCCCAGCCCAACTCGGCCCAGCTCGTGACTCGTAGTAATGGGCTCGTGGGCCGAATTGGACCCTATATCTCAAGAATTGAGCCCAGCCCAGCTCAGCCCACTAAACATATGTGCCGAACTGGACTTATTTTTCTTAACCCTGGACTCGGCCGGGCCAAGCCGGGCTGTGCCGGGCTGGCCAATTTGCCAACTCTAGAGTCACGTAATGAATTATATTTTTTGTTCAGTGTACTTGATATTAATTTGCTGTATTTTGTTCGCAGATAATAGATTGCTGCCTATTGGCTTTGACCAAAGGGCAATGGGCTAAAGATCCTAGGATGCCGAATTGGTTCCTACCAACATTTTTCATTGTAAGTTTTCAATTATGTACCATATGATTTATGTTAATACATGTAATCTTGTTGAATCACAAGTAATCCACAACAATGGTTGTACCATATGTATTGCAGTGACACATTTTGATTGGTCTTCATGGAGAGCTCATTGATGTAGCGAGTTGTCGTTGTGCATACTTTGGTCCAGAAAAGTACACCGGGTTTTTGGGTCATTATCGAAAGGTACTTCACTATTGTTAAATGACCATAGTTAACAAATGCTCTATGATTATCTCACGCGTTACTCGTTATATTCCAGATTTTTATGCCTATAAATCTGGACAACCTGTAACACCCCGATCCCTCTCGAGACCGGAGTTCCCGATCCCAATACCCAAGTCACGAAAAATGATAAAAAACGGACGGTGTTTCTCCTGTTTCTAGGACTATCTAAAACC
The DNA here is from genome assembly GCA_037974665.1 of Ehretia macrophylla. Taxonomy (NCBI): domain Eukaryota; kingdom Viridiplantae; phylum Streptophyta; class Magnoliopsida; order Boraginales; family Ehretiaceae; genus Ehretia; species Ehretia macrophylla. The sequence continues at coordinate 14,504,467 of CM075768.1, forward strand.
TGCACACAGTAAATAAACCACAAAACCATAAACCAACCTTCATAACAAATCACATCTTCCAACATCCCAACATTCTTCAACTCCTTAAGGCCATCTAAGCCTTAATACTTAGTAAAATTCACAAACAAGCATGTATTCCATTCATTAATAGAATTCTGTTAATATCAATTCGATTATCATACCACTCTAATCCCATCTATTCAACTTTCTCACTTATTAAGTCCACCGATCAACCTTCATTAACCCAGACAAGCATGCAAGTCCAATAGGCAATAAAGTAACTCACCAATTATTACAAACCATACAGGACTATCAATTTTACAAGCCTTTAAATTTTACAAATACATATAAAGCCCAATACCAATACATTCAAGATTTCTAAGGTCTCAACTAGTTTACAAATCAAGCCACTTAACTATTTTGCACAAAAACACATGTATAGACAATGGAGGCTAGTACATCCAATCATAATAACTCTCGAGCTTTCTCCTTATCACTTCCGAAGACATAGAACCTGAAATTGTTAGAAACGAGGGTGAGCACATAAAACACGTATGCCCAGTAAGGGAGGGAACAATAAACGGGGAGGTTTCGAAAAGATTTTCGTGTAATGCAACAACTATTCACGTATTTGAATATAACGATTTAATACTTATTCAATAAGCTAAATAAGACACTTTAACTACTATACGATAACACTTACACAACAATTTCAAGATAACATGGGATGTTGATAAAGCTGGATAATATACATATGCAAGACATATAATGGTAACATTACAAGACCAATATGCAACTACACAGTTAAACAATCTATACGAAGTAACATCAAGTATACAAGCAATTAAAGACAAGTCTATCAAGAAATTAAAGCAATAGCTATATAAACAATAAAAGCAGTAAGCTAACTAACACATGAGGTTATGATACTAGGAAACACGCAAGCATACGAATCTGAATATCACATAAGCACACAAGACTAGTTAGCACATAGGCATATGAGTCTAAATAACACATAAACACACGAGACGAGGTGACCCGCAAGGAATACATTCGAGTATACGGACAAACTATCACCTATGAGGAGATGCAATCACAAGTAACTCTCCTAAGGTAGATCTTTATGCCCCAACGAGGTGAACAAACCTCTGAGGTAGGAGATTGTGCCCTAACGAGAATTATCGACCACGAGCATGAACAAGATATATGACTCCACTCTCCCAAGGTAGATCTTTATGCCGCAATGAGGTGGCCAAACCTCTGAGGTAGAAGATTATGCCCTAGTGAGAGGGATTGAAAACCATGGTAGCCGAGCTAGATTGACAGCCCAACGCTGCCCAGAGTTGAACGACCTACCATGCCCAAAAGAATGCGTAACCCCAATATACGAATGCGAGAATACACAAGGTAACACGAGAACCCACGAAGATTTACAAGGTGACACGAGAAACCACGAGATAATTATATAATACAATAACACATAAACAGGTACATAACAACACAAGCATGATAATTAGACAATATATCAAAAATTCAACTATATTCATTCAATATAAGTTAAGCAGACATTCATTTCATTTTTCAAAGCTAATCCAATTAGTACCTTAATTCACCCAATTTCATCTAGGTCCTTAATTAGTAACAATTACACAATTAGATAAATACTCAAACCGATAAACACACGAAGAGAACAACCAAATAGAATGTCCTCACACATAAACTATAACAATTAGGAAACATGATTACATTCAATTAAAGTAGTATTACATTTCCAGTAACTATCCATGATTAGCACTACATACCTAGGCAATTAGTCTTTAATGGTTAAACTTGCAATTTCAATTAATCCACCTAATCTAATAATACAATAGCATATTATTAACACTTTTTCCTAAGTCATTCAAGAAGCATTTAACTACATTCCATTCAAGCAATAACAATTAGTTAACATACTTCAACTAGACTATAACTTTATTAACAACTATTCAATTCATTTTCTTTATGTAACAATATGCAACTTTAACTAACAAATCATAATAAGGCTAGAACACATGTATATATACTTAGAAAACACTGTAGTACATATCATCCATTCATTATAGCACTATACCTTATTTAAACATTGAATTACATAAGCTTAACAATAACAATAAATGTAAATATAAATGTATCCCTCACCTCGAAAGCCACGAACACTCGTATCCGCTCCCTTTGTACCAAAGCTAGCAAATCACATAAGATTCATAAATTTAGAAATGAATACAACATAATTAAATACCTAATAACAAGCAATCAACAAGACATTAGATATTAACATAAAAAGCTCATACAAGTAACACACCAACGCCTAAGGAATCAAATCCCCAATTCAACCCCATTAATCACTTCCAAACACCTTATGACACCTCTCAATCACGTGAAACCACACTTCAACCCAAGTCTAACTTTAAACTCCAAGTAGTCCCTTAGTCCAATTCAAGCTTATTCCAAACCAAAGCCACGCAAACCACAATCCATTCGTTCAATCATCCTAAGAATACTCTATGAACTCCTTTTAACCCATGAACATTCAACTTTAACCATTTCCACCTCAAAACCCCTTTACACCTCACAACTTTAAAACTTGCCAAATAATCATGGAAACACACTAAATGCATTCTATCTACTTTACATTCACTTACGAACCACATGTAACGCCCCGATCCCTCACGAGATCAGAGGCTCTAATAACCATGCTATTCTCAACCCATTACCACCCTTGTCAAGAAATTTTAGGGAAAACGGACAGGGTCTCCCCTATACCGTGGACATTCTGGAAACCTGTAAACATAATATAAGCCACCATACAACTAAACTCTAACTCCAAGAACTCCATCTCTAACTATATTCCAACTTCAAGGTCGGCCGAGCCTTAAGCAAGACATAGTAAACACACCCAAGCATGTATTTAACAATCCTTGAAACCTTATCTCTTTTAATCCGCTTGTCATACCACTCTATATTAACCATTAGACTTTCTTATAAACTAAACCCAAACAATTATTAACTTCCATTGACACACAAGCAAGCATCATAAAGGAAAGAAAGATAAACGATTACAATCTACTACCATTCAAGCCATACATTAACCTAGCTATTATAATTCTTCAACAACTCTAAATATATACAAACCCATAGGCACAAAATAGGACAAAACATAATATAAACAAAGTCTTCCAGAGTTTAGCATGCAAACACTCCAATCTCAAGCAATAGCACACAGTAACCAAGACAATGCCTCCAACTGCGCCACCTGAAACATGTTTAGCGAGTTATGAGCAATCACAATTGCTCAGTGAGGGATAAAGTCCGGGGACGTGCAATGCAGTAGAAAACTCAATAGACATTTAAAACAACTAATGGACAATTAAAGTAACAAGTTACTACTCATTGAAAAAGGATACGATTCACTTGCTCTGCAATCACGAACCACGAGCCACGAACTGAAATCTCGATGTAATAATGACACTGTTATCGATAAGCCGACATCCTTTTATAACTCCAAAATGGGTGTAGTCCGGATGTACCCCGAACTCCTATGACCCAACCCTCCCTGGCCGGCCCCCCAAGTGAGAGAGGGACTTGCGCAACCATGGTAGCCGAGGTAGACCAGTAAGCCCGATACTGCCCGGTTTCCACTATACTACCATGCCCAAATGGTTGTGCAACCACAATGTAATGCACTCAAAATGATAACAATAGATTAAATCAATAAACACATGATTGAGGGACTGTAATGCCCCGCTAAGTGAATACCACGAAGGGCAGAGGCACACGGGCACATCACATCATGCAGGTATTGTCCGCTTTAATTACACCCCGCACTTAATGTACGAGCATGCCCTCACGGTTTTGCCCTTCCAGCCAGCTAAGCGAATACCACGAAGGGTAGAGGCACACTGCATTGGAAAGCGCCTGCACGAATATATGAGATAGCTCTATATTTTTAATGATCCCAGCTCGTAACCAACCGATGTGGGATATTACAGGGACAACAAAGTAGGTTGCCCGATCACACAATATATAGACAATAAGTGCACATAATCTAAGTACAGGTAAATAAACTATTATGCACATAATGATGAAGTCTCCCTCACCTTTGAAAAGCCAAACCTCCTTAAACTAGCTCAATGTGCAATCCTTAGCTAATTCATACAAGTGCAACATTTAGACATTAAAACTAACATAATACTATGCAAGTAAGCTAGCGTAATCATATTATGCATCTTACTTAATATAAAGTCACTCCGATTAGAAATGTATAATTAGCAGTTAACTAATTCTATTCATATTTACTTATTAGCCAAAAAATCCAGTTAACAATCAACAAACCAACATCCTTCAACCTAGTTATTTTTACTGTCTAGCAAGTATACAAGATAAAAATTACATATAGAACTTCAAGTTAAAAGAAACATTTTATTAGCTAATACTGATAGTCCACTACTAGCACTTAGAAAAAAAAATGTCTTTTCAACTAATAGAAAGTTATCTATAACTACTTAATAACTCTAGTTCAACATTAACTAAGTGACCATATTACAAGTTAAAATTCTAACATAACACCAGTAGGATCCTCTTACTAATCATATTTACATGTAGTAACCAACTATCAACTTGGAAACAACTTTATATGCAAGTTTAAGTTTAACGAGGGAGCATATTCTCATTCATTTTATAGTTAAGCATTTTTTCTCATATAGGCACATATTATACTTTAGCTACAGTCATTCATTTTTATTCAAAGGACTAAACATTTCATCTAATTACTCCATTAAAACAAGGACATAACTAAGAAATGAGTTATAAACCATTATAACAAGGTAATAAGTCATATCTTAGCAACTACGCTTCTAAATTCATTTCCAACAAGCATCAACTTCCAACTTTTTATAAATTATGGACTATCTTAAATATTTAGGCTTCCTCACCTATCAATGGTTAAAAGACAGTTTTATAAGATATCTTGCTAACTCTCTTTAAACTGAATAGTTAACAACTTGTCTATCCAATAATTCATTTGCAACAATAAACCAATTCTAACCTCAACTAGCCAAACTAACAATCCACTACATCTACTTTTAAATTAGAATACAAGGCTTGTATCAAATTAATAGTTCATTCAAAGCTAACTAGTAAAAACCAACACGACTTAACATTTCATATTACATTTACATAGAATTTAAGGACAAGAGGGAAGGATGAAAAGCCACGGCAGCTGCAAGTCCAATTACTAGGTCAGAAACAACCTAGAATTCGATTATAGAAATCTGTCCAGTTCCAACCTACTCACATGCTTCTCGGAAATCACCCAAAAACAAGTACCTAGAGTTGGAATTCGGTCAAGCCTTAGAAATACACTTTTGTTCTACTAAGAGTCTACTACAACATATCCAAAATTTAGTTCATTTCATCAACGTTTACTAGGTAAAATTGGTTTTACAACTCAGATCCGAAAATCTGTCTAATTTTTTGGATTTTACATAAATCATGCTTTTGCAATTATTTCATTATAAACACAAATTTTTAAAGCTCTACTACACATGAATCATCATATATACTCATATACAACATAATAACAAGATACTACAACATTTAAAATAAGGAAAATCTAGCATATAACATGTTATGTACTCAATCTTAGTCAAATAGCACATAATTAAACAACAATAATCAACTATTGCACAAATGAACAAGTTCAACAGTTTTAAAATTTCAGTAGTAACTCAAATTTGGCTGTAAACTTACCTAATCAAACGACCTCCTATGAAACTGATTTTTATGTGTATGGAAATATCTTCGAAAGTAGATAACTCTAGAATCAAACGGAACTTGATTCTGAGTTAAATTCATCAAGATATGACTAAAACAACTCAAGTGTGCAAAGCTGTCCAGATTGGTCACGAATTCTGTCAGGTTTCGGTTTTTATTTTCTTAGGGGCAGTAGATGGAGGAATTGGCCAACTTGACCTAAACAAAACTTGTTCTAAACTAGATTATCTAGGTCCTGTAAAATTTTCATAATTTTCCAAGTTATCTAACTAGGTCAAAAACTCCACGAAATTCAAGCAAGTAAAACTGTCCAGTTCCAGTCAACTACAAAACTTCACTGATTTCAGCAATTACCAGCAAACAAATGATTTTTCTTCATAATTCGTCCAACATGAAAGTTGTATCTCTACAGGTCTAGATTAATATGTGATTTTTACAGATTTTTTCCAAAATAATTATTTGCTCAAACAATTCACAAACTACAGCAGCTACAATAAAATCCTGCAAACATATACATGTATAAACTTGTCTAATACAACAATTTCTCACTCAAAAACACATATATATGCAATGCAAGTTCTGAATTAAGTTTTTAAAAGATTCCCCTCACCTTATACACGCTAGGAACGCGAGCTAATGCACGAACATGCGAGAAAATCGGCTCGGGATTGTTTATTTCTTCTTCTTCTCCTCTTTCTTCTTTTGATCGATTGGTGTGTGTTGTGTGTCATCTGATTTGTGTGTGTGTGTGTTGCAGTATTTTTGTGTATGTGTGGGGTGTGTTGTGTGTGTTTTATGTTAGGTAGAAATATCCAGATGGCTCCAAAGACCAAATTGCCTCCTTAACTAAGTGTATATTTCTAGTTTGCCACCTTATAGTATTTTGACTAATCTAGTTAGCTTGTGTAGTGTAGTGTAATTGTTTTATTGCCTACGATATGCCTACGATACTTAAAATATAAAAAAAATACACATGAATGTACACTAAATGAAACAAATGAACATTTTCCAAGAAATATAAAAAGTAATGCTAATAATTATATACAAACAATTAAGGTAACATATAAATGTACACAAATGATTAAAATAAGCATATTAATATACGCAAGTAAATAAAATAACTATATGCTCAGGGTCGGGGTATTACGCCACAACTAAGCTATCCAAAGCATCATCACACCTTTACGGCCAACACCACCAAAAAGGCCTTTTATACCAAATCAACTCTTTCTAAATCCTAGTCACATTCTAATCATTTCAAACATCAAATTAGCCTTTCCTACACCTATGGCACCTACCACAAGCATCAAATGGACATTTAACCATCAATTCACTAAAATACTATTCATTTCCCTAACTTTCACAAGTTACCACATCCAAACAAATTATGAGACTTGAAATCCGATTTTACTATTTAATCCTAGTCACTTTATGGCACAACTAAATCCCACGAAAACACACTTTAACACGCGTTTACCCAAAAATCCCGATTTGCCTCTTAGCACGTTTGAACTACAACTATATAAACCGATCATCCAATCAAGATAAGAATCACACCACACTTACTTCCTATCATATCTAAGGCTATATGATCACCCAAAACTTGCCCGATCAACACTTCGTTCAACCGAACCCTTTTGTTTTCAATCTAAATTTATCAATTCTAACCGTCCAAAATCCATTGAAATGTTACATTTAGCCTTCTAAGCACTTATGGCACCCAAACAAAGCATTAAAACATAATTCGGAATGAAAACCCCAAAAATTCGGATTTTACTATTTATGATACTATTCATCTTCTTCCTAAACTCTCCAATCTCCATATTCAACCATTCAAGATGCCATCCAACCTTAAAAGTATGTTCTATAATCTTAAATAAGAGTAATTGAAGCACAAACAATTATAAACAAGCATTATATAAGCAAATCACAAAAATAAAGTTTATATGTAAAACTTTCAAATTCTAAAACAAAGAGAAATTCCTCACCAAATAAGGCTAAAAGAGGTTGTTGGAAGCTCAAAGGTTGCTCAAGAATCTCCACAAGCAAGCTCAAGATCAATGGTTTAAAGATTTGAAGTGTTTTTTTTTTCTTTCTTTCTCTTCCTTGGCCGATTTGGCCTTGGAGGTTTTTGTGTTGTTTTTCTTTTGTTATTTGTAAATATATGGGTGTAGGATAGTTTAGGGGTTGAGTCATGGTTTTGGGTTTGGGTTTAGGTCAAGTTCATGGGTTAAGTTAAGTTAATTTGGCTAAAATGGTTAAAAAGCTTTCTTTAAGGGTTACTATTCATACGATAGAAAAATAATTTTGTAACTCGCACTCTCTAGATGCTATGCACATAATTATATTTTTCTCATGCCTCATGTAAGTCACGTAACTTGGAAAAAATGCAAAATCGGAAAAATTCAACAGTCGAAATTTTATGTGAATAGTAACTAAATAAAATTTTAAGTAAAAATGCACAAAATGTATGCAATGAATGATGTATGCATTCCTTAGGTCTCGGGCGTCACACAACTACCACTGGTACTTGTGCATCTTTGACTTTGAACATGGTGAGGTTTTGCTTTGCGACACGGCTTATGGGGAGTTGTTCCCAATGGTAGCGCAAATCACCAAACAGGTATAGTTATGCAAATTATTGGAATTTGTTGCTATTTCCATTAACTACGTGTATCAAGTTTTGTTTTGCAGATGAAATAACTTGATGAACTTTTCCACAAGATTGATGTCGAAGCCTATAGTGGAATGCAGAAGATAACCACCTTCTGAATTTGGATGCTGTCGTGGGTTCCACGACATGATGGGATCTACGACTACGGCTTGTTTATGTGTTGTATGACGCAAAATCCAGGCAATGTAAGAGAATACTCTCCGAAGCATTCTTGGGTAAAACAGAAAGAATTTGCTTTTAAATTGTGGCGCCATTTGGGCAAACCTGGCCAACATTGCGTCTGTTGATCTGATTTCCAATGTTGATCGATAATGTTTCTTCTTGTGGGATGTTTATTTTGTTTAGGTTGGTATGAATGGTGTGGTTATCTTGATGCTTGCTTGACAGAATTTTGGTTTGTGCCGTTGTTGGATTTGCTAGAAACAATATTTAATTATGTTTATATTTTTGTTTGGTGGATTAAGACATTTTATTTCTTATGTTGGTATATTAACCTATGTGGTTGTTATAGCAGTCGGTTTAATACAACTTAAAGCTTTTGTAGGTTGCTTTAATAATCATCTTGTTTTCCTAATTGAGGTTCATCTACTGTTAGATTCCTTGGCATGGTGTTTGGAAGCAGATAAGACATTCATTTAATTTGTACATGAATTCTATAACAATCTATTATTTGCAAGTGTATTCCTTTGTTTTCATTTTGATAAGAATTTCAATTAAAAAAATATTAATATCATTTTGATGAAAATTTAATATTTTGGCTAGGCAAAGACCCATATAAGTTGTCATATGTTGTGAATTTTGTGATATTTGTTATACTTATTTGCATTTACATGCAATTTCACGTGGGGTTTATATGAGAGAAGAAATTGTCCTGTTTGGTTTAATTATACTTTTTAACTGAATTGTTGGGAGTTATTTAAAACTAACGAGAGGAGTATTGGGACAAAGTTTGTAAGTTAAACGAGTTAATTGAATCCATTAATTATTAATTAAAGTTTAAGTTGTCAAAAAAAAATTTAAACTCTGATATCAAACAAAAATTGTTGTAATTATGTATCCAACAGTATGGGTAGAACGAAAAGTTATTTTATTTATAATAGGGTCGAAAAAAAGAATACATCTTAGGCTGTCCTTAGTAGAGTCTTTAAAATAGAGATTTTACTATGGTATAATTATTACGTAATATAATTTATTTAGTGAAACAAAAATTCATAAAGTAGAGATTAAAATCACCAAAAGTGGGCTTGAATTTTTAAAAAGTACAGTCTAAAAATGTTAACAAATTTGTTTGTTGATCCATGGTCCTTAGTAGAGTCTTTTTTTTTTTTTTTTTTTTTGGTATTGTTATTTTCTCTCACTATCGATCTCCTTCTAGACTCTCAATCTCACCACTTAAACCCTTCGTCTTTGCTTAACGACCATGAACAACAAGGAAAGGTTGAGTTTCGACTTCTTTTACATTTGTCCATTGCAATGCAATAGCGGAAGCGTTTTCATTTTTTTTTAATTATTTTTCGCTTTCATGTCTACGTTAACGTAAAATACAAGCTATATTATTTTAAATCCATTTTTACTGGTTGTTTTGTATGTGACTTTTATGATAATGATGTATAAATACACCGTATCTTGAATAAATTCGTTTTCACTACTAAAAACTCAACAAATATTTTTCGTGTTTTACTTTATGGTTTTTACATATGTTATTGGGTTGTTGTGATTATTTTTTTACTTACTGTTTCGGAATTGACATTTTTATTATTTAATTATTATTTTTTAAAATGTATAACAAGAAAACTTGTGACACATGTGTGATTATAAAACATTTTGATATTTTCTCTATTTAATAGTCATTTTTCACTTGTCTTTTAGTTTATTCATTGTTATATAAACAATCATGATTCAATATGACAAATTATGTATACATATGCACTTATTCCGTTTATGTAATAACCAAGAGAGTACGACTATTATTATTTTCTTTTTACGTAATATGTTTATTTTTTTTGCTTTATTAAGCGTTGTAAATACTTTCCGTTTTATTACATTTCCTCCTTTTTAGGTTGAGGAATAACCAGAAGAGGAAAGAAACATTTTCGGCTGTCACGTCGTCATTCGAAATTAAGGTATGAGTTAATATAGGACATGTACACAACTTTAATTATATTTTTACTTTCGTTATTTAGATTATACAGAAAGAGGTGACCATAATTATATATGACATGCATGGTCTTAATTATATTTACTTTTTTCTCTTAGGTTATGCAAAAACAAATATGCTTAATTAAAAATGATATAGAAGGCATGAACGCAGAATTGCATAGTGCAAGAGCAGCATGGAATAACACCAACATGTTGCTGATGCAGTTCCTTAAACAATTCAACACCTCTCTAAATGTGGGGTTCTTCTTCTATGAGGCATATAACAAATTTACCACATGTACATAGACAAAAAGTGATTTAATTAATTGATAAATATTAACTAATTGTCATAAGTGGAGACATCATAGTAATTTATTTAAAACTCTGTAAGGTCAAATTAGTAAAAAGAAAAATTTCAGACATTTTGATATAACATATCTGTACGATACAGATTAATGTGGATTAATTTTATGAAATGATAACTTAACATGTGGCTGTGATAAATTTGTTATATGTCTCATAGAAGAATTTTTCCTAAATGTGACGCCAATGTGGAAAGTCAAACTATTGGAAGACTTTCCTCTGACAGGACATTTTAGCTTGAAAACGACGGGTGATGGCAATCATGTATCGATTCATTCCAGTCCTTCAATTAACTCCCCTTGTGTGAATGATTGAAAAGTTGATTATTTCATGTTTTTTTTTTTTTTTTTTTTTTAATTGTGCCGTAGATGGCTGGAGGCAATGTTTGGTTCTTATTTTTTTGTTTACGTGTATGAGGACTTTTTAAATTGTTTTTTATGTTAATATTATGAATGACAATGTATATTTTTGGTTAAACTTTCCTTATTACATACACATATCTATGTGTGCTGAATCCAACATTTATCCAAACCTTTTTCTCAAATAGTACAATAATTATTTAAAATACAATAAATAAATTTCAATCCAACAACTCTCCATATTAATTATAAACACTTGTAATTGTTTTTTTTGGGTTTAATTTTAATTATTAACATTACATATTCTATTTAAACATGTCACTCCCACGTCACCTTGTTAAAACCTTGCTTATCGTCTTTGTTGAAAAATCAGATGATAAACTACAATTTAAGTTTAAATAATGAGTCTCTATTGTTGCTAATATAGGTAGAGAGTCTTATTACGTTTCCTCTGAATATATTGATGATGTCTAAATAACGTGATAAGTGTCTGATCAATTTTTTTTAATTTTATTTTTTATTTGTTATTTTATTAATGTATTACTGGTCAATCTTTGGTAGAACAAAGAATCTCAAACAATCCTTTATATTGGCTTTATTTTTTTTTTCTCCTCAACATCACTCTCATTTGTCTATTATGATTGAGTTTTCTTGATCTTTCTTTGTAATAACACTGCCGACTATCCCCAAATTACCATGCTTGTGTATGAAGAACTTATATACGCAAATGAATGGTCATATGGCGTAAAATAAGGATTTATTTTTTTTGTTAAACCTCGTTAGATTTCATTATCTAATGTAATATTTGTAATTTTGTTGCTTATAAAACACATCAGACTTGTAACACATTACTTGGACTTGTAAGATGCACTATGATAAAATGATAATTAAAGTAAATATTATTCAATATATATTAATATTTATCAAAATATTTAAATTCGTGAGATTACATCGCATGAAAATCAAAATAGACAAACGTCATTTTCTGTTCTGTTATACCCTATTAGGGTATCTCCAATGGCTTATACTATTCACAAAATTTTACTATTTTTGGTAATTTTTAGAGACCCGGGTCTCTATTTTAACTAAAATCTCTAATGAGGCCTACCATTTTTTAGAGATTTAAATCAAAATAGGGATCCAATCACTTTTTGGGTCTCTAAATTTGTTGTCAAAAAAGTAAATTGGGTCTCTATTTTAACTCAAATCTCTAAAAAATAGTAGACCCCATTGAAGATTTGAGTTAAAATAGATACCCGAGTATCTAAAAATTACCAAAAATAAAAAGTTTTTGTAAATAGTACATTAATTTTTTTGCCATTGGTGATACCCTTAAGAAAAACGAGGACATCCCACCATCCATGCGTGCAAGAGTAAAGTTTTTAGAAAAAATAATTAAATTAAGTAGATTTGCGAAATGAGCAATTAAAAATACTAGAACAAAATACACCTAATCCATACGGACATAATATGGCCATAATATCATCTTATGCCACCATTTCAACCTCATCTTGTGTTTCATCACTTCTAACGATTACCATTAAGCATAAACTCAACTGCCCACAAGTTTAAATTGTTTTTCTAACAGTAATGCCATTTTATTTTTTGTAGAGTTTAGGAGCAGAATATCCTATACCACTCTAGCTTACTGTCGTGTTGGCCTAAACATAAACAATAATTTTCCTTTCGCGTGGGGGCTGATCTACTTAATGGGACACAACCGAACCTTCACTGTTTTCCTGGCTTGAACACAAATGAAAGCAAGGCAAGTAAGTCGTCAATGGCCGTGACTCTTCCTGACGATCGCACCTCGTCGAATTCCATCCACCCCTGACTGGTTATTCCTCAAACTTCAATGAATGTTGTACACCGGTTGAGGAGTAGGACCCAGCCCTTAGGCCGCGAGGATGAAAGCGTAGTACTTTCTATATGTCAAAAGGACTTCCTCTTTCTATATGAATAAGTGCAAGTTTCCCTTTTTGAATGAGAATTAGCTGAACGGCACGTCGGAAGTCTCTCAGGCTAGGCCTTACATCCTAATATAAGCAAGCAAGCAAGCAAAGGAGGGAAGGGAAAAGACCTTTTAGTTGTTTTTGTTCGTTTACCAAGTTCGGCATTTGCACTGTCAGCCGATCGATGTGGAGCAAGTGTCTTGTAATTTTTCTCCACGTCAACCTACGAATTTAGGTTTTTACAAATTTTTATTAGAAACCTTAAAAATTTGTTCACTTATATTTTCCCACATTCTAACCAACTACAAAATTATTAAACTAATAATTTTTTTTATGGAAACCGAAAATAAAAACAAATTTCCTATTATGTTATTTTATAATAATTGCAGATTAGGAAAACTAGTTATTTCTTTTAATACAATTTTGTTCGCTCTTATGAATTTCATGCTTCACAACCATAGTTGCGACCAAAGGAACCCAAAAATAAATATCAGACTATTAATATATGAAACTGGAGGGGACTATTCCGTTGACTGTGGAACAAAAAAGAAAGGTTCCTAAGCAGCAGTTAACATCAACTAACGACTACACAAAATATTACTCCATCACAAGCAATAGTTTAACGAAACCATCAGTCCATTAATAATAAATGAAATCGAACGCCATTACCTTTTGATTTAAATATTACCTCGTTTTGCCTTTTTTTACCTTCGACCACATTGAGAGGATTATTCATGTTCGACTTATCACGCCATAGCTTAAACGGCAATTGCCTGGATTGAATGCTCGATCCTACATCGTCAAGGGCTGGGACAGTGCCTGGGTTTTCCATCATCAGACACATGTACAACCCACAATCGGTACCGTTGTATTGGGTCGGGACCCAAGGAGGATAGCATATTTTGAAGGAATCCAAACTCTTCGTGCGACTGTATGCATCACCATCGACATGGTCCCTCAACAATCTATGTACATCCCGAACCTGCCATTTGGGCCAAGGTAGTATTACAGTACCCATACGACACCACTTCATAAATTTTATGGACAATGTGAAGTACACAAAGTCACTTTACCAGCTTTGTAACTTGATTTCTAATTGACAACTTTGACTTGGCTACTATCGATGTGTCACAAATTTTTACAGTACATGTGGTGAAGTCGATGATGCATGACAACCAATGCTTATCACCATGATTCATTGGTAAGTACACCTACACGTGAAGAATTAGATAAATACATAAACATCAATTGCACTTGCAACGAAACAGAGACTTTAACAATATTATACCTTTTTGCAATGGGCCAAATCTCCAGTGTATTTGTCCAGTCCAAGAAAGGAATGGGCATATTTTTCGGCGGTCTTCCACAAGTATTTCTTAACCAATGTACGCTACAAGTTATTACATTATAAGGCTTATAAAAGAATTGGAGAATGTACATTTCTAACATTACCATCAAATCTACAGTGCTTATCGTGCATCATGTTGGTATATACCATCGGCTCATGGTGGGATCTGTATCTTGTGCAGCCGTAGTCCTTTGGCATACAAACGCGTCAATAATCTAAGGTGACAAAAAATGATAAGATGTTACAATTACTATAATCCATATGCATCATAAGCACATTCATTTAGTTTAATTATGGGACAACTCATGGAAGATGTAATTTTCGTATCCGGCAACAGTGTACGCATCTCACTCCTAGTAATATGGCACGTCCCCACATCCACAAAAGTTTTCCTACAATCAATACAAGAAATTTAATTACTTAACATATGAACGTAATGCGAATATAACAGAGAAATGTTTAAAGGCTCACTGTGGATCTCTTCCTTCAGAAAACAAATACTCTGCCAACAAATCATCTGATTAATCCATCGTCATTGCCATTTGGGGAGAAATCTTCACACTGACACCTAGGCATACATCATCCTTACTTCCGGTGGTAAGGTCAACATGAACATGGATAGATGATTCCCTCGTTGTCCTCACAGTGTGCTTTAACTTCCGACTACGTGTTAAAACTGTCACTCCATTTGGTTTTCCCAAATTTTTATCACTGTCCAGGTCTTCCTCGAGTGCTTTAGGCTCCCCATTAACCTTTTCCTCATATGCATTTTTCTTGGATCGATTTTGTGCACCATATTCATGATTAACATTAGCTGCATGAGCATTAATATTCCCTTGCATTTTACCTTCTCCATCTATCCTCGATTTTGTCTCCCTAGCTGCTCCATTTCTCTCAGCATTGCTTCAGTCCATCTTCTCTAACATTTGCCTCATAAGCAAATTCAACTCATTGACTGCGTTAGTGGTTTTATGGGTGGCATCCTTAACCTCCATCATTTCAGCCTTAATTTCCCTTATTTCAGCCTTAACCTCCTTCATTTCGTCTTTCAATTCATCCATCTGATTATGAATATAATGCAAGCTTGTCTCTCTTTCACTATTTGAAACCCTGAAACCCTGTTAATTGTCCCTCCACTTGGCTCCATTATATGCTCCAACACGAAGCAACCCTTTGGGTTCTTGTATCCCCCCCATGCTTGGTACATTTGCAACCTCCAACTGACCATCTCGTCAATCCAATACAGAATGAATGACCTAAGCGAATGAGGAGGTGTAATTCATCACATGGGTTGACTTGTTCAAGAAAAAAGGTCTACATAAAACACCATAAAAAAACTAGATTAACATCAGCTATTTTACTTATTTCACGGGACAAAAACAAAGTATTATGACACCTAAGATAATACGTTCGGCTTACCATCAAGAAGAAGATAGATCCGCTCACGTAGGTTATGCCCTTTTCTTTAAACCGATGGTTGTCGATAACCAATGAATCAAACACGAATTGGGCCCATTGTAGCCTCCCATAGCATCGGTATTTTTAACAGCATATAACAACTCCACCTTAACCGCATGTTCTATTGCAGGACACAAGAAGTATCCTATAACATATGTGCAATATAAGGCCTTGAAATCTCGACCGAGACCACTACTACAAATAAGGTCGCGAGATAGTGTTCTTAAGGGAATAATGTTATATTTCACACCCAACAACATCTCAATCTTTGTAATCTCATCGTCTACATTGTGAGACTTCGGACCCACGTGCATGTGCATTTCCTGATTTAGTGATAATTTATATGCATATATGTGATAATTGTTAAATAGTGAGAAAAAGGGTTACTATTCATAGCATTTTCGACTGTTTTATTTTTCTAATTTTGTATTTTTTTCCATGTTACTTGACATTTAGGAGGCATGAGAAAATTGATATTTTGTGCATGGCATATGGGGAGTGTGCATTAGAAAAATGGTTTTGGTACCGTAGGAATAGTAAAATAATATTACATCTTATGGGACTAGTTAGTTTAATTGCATTTTTGAGCTTAAGATTTAACTTAGTCTTGCAATTATTTGGCCAATTAACTACATACACTTAAAATATACATAATACACTACATATATGCTTATAACTTAGAAAAAAGAAAAATAAAACAAACCCAAATAAATCCCCTAACCCGTTGGTTTCAACAAGCCAAAGAAGAAGAAAGTTCATCTTCAATCTTGCCAATTTGTGCTCACTCAGGCCATCTAGAGTTGGATTCAAGCTTCCTAGGCATTCTTCTAGCATCTTCAAAGCCTTTTGGTGAGAGATTCATCATAGTTTTGCATTTTAATACTATTGTTAGTTTATTTAAATTTCAAGATTTGAGTTTAGATTGCTTGAAAATGCCTAGATATGCTTAAATTGCTCTTATTTATGTTAGAAGAACATTCGTTTATGAGTTTGTAGCAAAGTTGTTAGTTGAAAATGAAGAATAGTGGATTTTAGAAGATGATAAATAGTGTAGTGAATAGTAACCTACGAATTTTTGGGGTTTTTGTTCCGAATTAGGTTTTCTTGATTTAGTTAGATGCCATTAATGTTTAAAAGCTTAAATGTAACATTTAATTGGGTTCTACATTGGTAAAATTGAGAATTATGCATTGAAACGTAAAGGGGTCGTTTGACCAAAGTGTTAACCGTGCTCATTTTGAGTGAGGGTATAGTCTTATATATGCATGGAAGCACTTTCAGCGCAATTATGGCATTGATTGGATGCTCGGTTGGTATAACTGTAGTTCAAACGGGCTAAAGGGCAAATCGGGATTTTTTAGTGAATGTAGGTTAAAGTGGGGTTTCGTGGCATAGATTCATGCCATAATGTGCCTAAGATTGAGTAGTGAAATCGGATTTGAAGTCTTGTAGCTCATTTGGTTGTAGTAGTATGTAGAAGTTAGAGTAATAAGTGGTATTTTTGTAGTTTTCATGCTTTGAGCTATTGTTGCCTACTTAGCTATTGTTCTTGTTGTTATTATTGGTTATAAATGATTGATATATCAAATGTTGCTACTTGATTGGGTAGGAAAACTAATTATTACATTGCAGTATGTTAGAAATGATTAATTGTTATATCATAGTTACCTTGTGTTCTTATGCATTGTAAGATGTTTAACTTGACTACATGAAAACTTGAATGTAATTAGAATAGTCAAATTATTAAAATGTTATGCTAACTTTAATTGCTCAATGTTGTACTTATATGAACTTTCTACGTATTATGCTTATATATATATGCACTGAGTTTAGCTAGTTTTAGTTGAAGGTGACTGTGGAAACCAATTGTAGAATAAATGAATAACTTCTCATGCAAGTAGCTGGTTGTATTAGGTAGTGGTAATTGAAGAAAATGGTGCACTCAGAGAAAATTTGAAGGAGTTCTTGCCTTAATTCTTATAGGTTTGGCTTTCTAAAGGTGAGGGTTTCATCCTGCTTATCATTTAAATTGACTTATTGCTTTGTGTTATAAAAGATAATGTGTGGTTTATAAATAATTGAACTAGTTATTGGGTAGAACATTTTAAAAGATATGTTGATTATTAGTTGTAAAGTTCGTACGAGGACAACCTACTTTGTTGTCTCTCGATTATGTGTTATTGAGTTATTTTAATATATTGCTAGTGCTATTTGTGTTATCATATCGATGATTGTGCAACCTTATCGTCGCACGGATGTGATGAGCCTCTCTAGGCAGCATCGAGCTTGCCAGAGTTAGTTGTTCTAGCTCCGTAGCTATTCCCTCACATGCTTGGTCCGGAGACTGCCAGGGGGTGTTGGGTCGTAGGTATTAGGTACATCCGGAGTACCCATTGGTGTTTGGGATGCCGACATATCGAGATCAAGATCGTGTTTCGTGGTTCGTGGTTCGAGGAATTGGAGTGATAAGAGTTATCGAATCGTATCCTTTTATTTAGTAACTCTCGCTTGGGCGCTATATCCTTAGAGAGTTACCATTGCTTGTGATCTTATACTGTGTTAAATAGCTTGTATATTTAAATTGAGTGATATATTGTTATTGTTACCTCTAGATTGGTTATGGTATTGTCTTATTGTGGTTACTTACATTTATATGATATGTGTTACTTAGCTTCTTGTTTGTATATGTATACTAGATTAGTATTACTATTTTACTTTATTGTTGATTGATGCATTGCACGAAATCGTTTTCAAAACGCCCTGGATATCTGTTTCTCTTCCCTCACTGAGCAACTGTGTTACTCACTCCCTCTTTCTAACCATTTTAGGATCGGTGCCTACAGAGTTTGAGAAAGAGAAGGTTCAAGAGTCTCCTTGAACGGATGTTAGTTAGTTAATTGCTCAAAGTGAACTTAGGTAAATTAATAGATTAGCTTGGTTGTAATTTTCTTTGAGACCTTTGGGTCTTGTATGTATTTGCGTTTGTTTTGAAGAATTGTAATATGAATTTAAGGTCGTGTATAGTTAGTTAGTGATAGAAGGCATATAATAAGTTTAAAGCTTTACATTATTGCTTAGTGGGTTGCATGCTTGTTTGGTTGAATGGAAGTTGGTTGGTCAACTTAATATATAAGAAAGTTAAATAGATAGGATTAGAGTGGTATGATAACTGGTTTTATAACATAGAATTTCAATAGTTAATGAAATGCTTGCTTGTGTGTTATATTATGTTAATAGAAAGTCTCGAATGGCCTGGTTGACTTGGGAAGTTGTAAAATGAATGTTGTATATTGTGGTTGTGGACATTTTTTCTGTGTGCAGGGATGTGGATAGGCCTAGAAATAGGAAAAACGCTGTCCATGTTTCCTCCTTTTTTATGACTTCGGGATTTAGATCGGGGCTCTGATCTTGTGAGGGATCAGGGTGTTACAGATGGTATCAGAGCTTAGAAGCTCTCAGCCGGGAAATGATCTTCGGCCTATTGGGTAATGACCTTGATTGTGTGCTTGTAAAGTGTGTTACGTGGATAGAGTGATATACGTGATTTGTGTGTTAAGTATGTTAATGTGTTATGTGCTCAGAATGTGTGAAGTTGTGTACTGATGTTAGTTTTATGTACTTGTGTTTATTTATGGTTTAAACGGCCTTGTATGATTATATGATTGCGTGATTGTTTAATTGATTGGGTGTAAGATTGTCTAAGTGATAGCATGCTAGCATGAAAGTAAGAATGTGAAGAGTCTATTGCATTAGTTGTGAAATGCCTAGATTGTCTTGTAAGCTAAGAGCATTGTATATGATTATGTGAACAAAATATCTTGAATGTAAATATTTTGCCTTTATGTGTTATATGTCTACCTGTTATATCACTACTTCTTCTGGTACAGAGGTGAGGAAAGGAATCCAGGAGGCAGTTAGACGAGTCTCCGAAGCAGAATACTGAGGTGGCAGGGGATGAGATGTAACTGTTTACCTTGATAAATAACTAGTTGCATGCATGTTTATCTATTGTCTAGGTTAAAGAGAATAAGCTTGCTCTAGTCAATATTTGTATGATCATTAGGCTAAGTAAGAAGAAAACCATCTTTTGTGCATTATATTGATGAGTTAAAGTTAGAGTAAATGTTAATTGCATGTTGTTAAATGATATTAAAGCTTATATGCATGTTTATTTAGTTATCCAAGTTGTATAAGTAATCTTTTGGTTTAATCTTTCTTGAATAAATGGGTTGACACTTAGTTGTTTAAAATTGATTTAAGAATCTTATGTTGCATGTAAAGTGTTTAATATGTTGTATGAAGTATGGCATTTGAGTTAGATTTACATGCTAGAAAGAGTTAATCTTGAATGTATGTGCATGCATGTAAGACTTGTATGTTCTTGAATGAAAATATGTACTTATATATTATACTTGTGTAAACTGTGAAAGACGTACAATAGGTGCAGTTATGTGGCTATGTGTAAATCTATGTGACTTAACTGTGCAATACGTGAAAGCATATGTGATATGTGTCTGTGTATGATTAGATGTACATTTAGTTAAATTACACATCTTATTTATCAGCAGTAACATGTATGATTTAATTTTACAAGTAAATTGCCTTTTATGTTAAGACAACCTGTCAAGTAAAAGTGGATGATAGTTCACCCTATTCTAGTTAATGGTTGCATAATAGTTTCTGATGCTAACTGTGCCTATGTGATAAATACTTGCTACCATAGGCGGAGCTACATATACCCCAGTGTATGCACATGCACATACTGGGGTATTTAGTAAATTAATGTACATTTATTTAATTTTAAAAAATAGATGCTCCTTTTTTTTTTTGGTTACAACTTGATGCAGAGTTAAGCCTCGGTCGACAGATTGCAGTATAGCTAAGATCATTCCTTGACAAAAAAAAAAATAGAGATCATTCCAAATTTTTATCGAGCAATATCGACCTACAGTGCTCCTTAATCTTTTTAGAATTGCAAGTACTCAACTACTTCTATAAATTTAAGTATTATGCTACACTTATTATTTTTCGATTCAAGTTCATTATGTAAATATGCAAGAACTCGTAACTTGGATTATTTAGCATGGTAACTTTATATTAATCATTATCTATCACTCTATCGGTTTGGCTTGATTCGTAACCGATTCTTGCATTTCTATTGTGATTATTCAATTGATATCTTAAACTTTGTGACTGTTTATGTAAAAGTTTTTTTTAAAAAAAAAAAGACATGTGATTTACTACTTGTAAAATTTATGTTCTCTAAATAAAACTATAAACAAATTTGGAGTGGTTTGTTGTGCATTTCATAAATTGAAAGAAGTTTAATCATAGTACACAGAAGAAGGAATTTTTATTTGATGAATTTATTATTTAATGTTGTTAATTTTTAGGGGTGTAATTATATATATATATATAATTTCACTGTGTGTGTTATTGTGAGTTTATTTTGTTTATTTTCATATGTTTATTTTAATTGATGCAAGGTACTTTTTGTATTACTCTTGTAATTTATTCTTCCCTATTTTATTTGTTATATCATTATTGTACGAGAAGAGTTATATCTTGAATACTTTGTATATACTTAAGTGCTTACAATTTATAATTGATATAATGTACGAAAATTAAATATTAGTTTATGTATAGATGAATGTTCTCGAACCGTTTGTTATTAATTTTCACTTTCAGAGACGGAGCCAAGCACCGGGTGCCTACACTGACCCCTGATGCCTGGCTCCGCCCCTGCTTGCTACGTGAGCATTACATTCAATAAGTTGTGTATGTGTTAATATATGTATATTTTATATGAATTCAACTGCATGCATACATACCACCCCTTTAAATTGGTAAGTGATTTTTCCCCTCTATAGTACGATGGCCGACAGCGAATCTTCTAAAGATGTGAGCCAACCAAGAAAGGGGCAGTTGCCATTTCATCAGTAATATCTCTTGAGCATCTTGGATGGAATTTCTATATGGCATCATATATGGACTTCTAGTCTGGTACTTATATTTGGAAAAGTTCACATTTATAACTGTCAAGCTGGTGTTCTTAGCACAACCTCTTACCTGAAACTTATCTTCAGGACTTACTTATGGATTTCCTCGGTATTTCTGCTCGGCTTTTCTCAGTAATATCTGTATACAGGGAATGCTATTGGGTTTCTGTTAAGTTTCATCTACAACATTTCTATACAGGTTTTCTCTTGGTATTTTCTAACTGGTATTTTCGTAGAAGCCTTTATTTGGCTACCTTGCTTAGGATTTCATCAGCGAAGTTCTCTGGTATTCCTTACTGGACTTCTCGGTGATACTTTGGAGGGTATTCTTGCTAGTCTTCTTTGATGTTGCACTTCTTTGGCTTCAAGTCTGGTTAGAGCTGCTACAGCTGTTGAGGATTCACTTGAACATAAGAAATTGCAAGGACGCAATTTTGTAATGAGGGAAGGATGTGAGACCCCGGACCCACATGCATGTGCATTTACTGATTTAGTGATAATTTATATGCATTTATGTGAGAATTGTTGAATGGTGAGAAAAGGATTACTATTCATAGCGTTTTCGACTATTTTATTTTTCTGATTTTGTACAATTTTCATGTTACTTGACATTTAGGAGGCATGAAAAAATTAGAATTTTGTGCATTGCATGTGAGAAGAGTGCATTAGAAAAATGGTTTTGGTACCGTATGAATAGTAAAATAGTGTTACATCTTATGAGACTAGTTAGTTTAATTGCATTTTTGAGCTTAGGATTTAACTTAGTCTTGCAATTATTTGGCCAATTAACTACATACACTTAAAATATACATGATACACTACATATATGCTTATAACTTAGAAAAAAGAAAAAAAAAACCCAAATAAACCTCCCAAACCCGTTGGTTTTAACAAGCCAAAGAAGAAGAAAGTTCATCTTCAATCTTGCCATTTTGTGTTCACTCAAGCCATCTAGAGTTGGATTCAAGCTTTCTTAGGCATTCTTCTAGCATCTTCAAAGCCTTTTGGTGAGAGACTCATCATATTTTTGCATTTTAATGTTATTGTTAGTTTCTTTAAATTTCAAGATTTGAGTTTATATTGCTTGAAAATGCCTAGATATGCTTAAATTGCTCTTATTTATGTTAGAAGAACATTCTTTTATGAGTTTGTAGCAAAGTTGTTGGTTGAAAATAAAGAATGGTGGATTTTGGAATATGATGAATAGTGAAGTGAATAGTAACCTGCAAATTTTTGGGGTTTTTGTTCCGAATTGCGTTTTCTTGATTTAGTTAGATGCTATTAATGTTTAAAAGCTTAAATGTAATATTTAATTGGGTTCTACATTGGTAAAATTAAGAATTATGCATTGGAACGTAAAGGGGTCATTTGACCAAAGTGTTAACTGTGCTCGTTTTGAGTGGGGGTATAGACTTATATATGCGTGGAAGCACTTTCGGCGCAGTTATGGAGTTGATTGGATACTCGATTGGTATAACTGTAGTTCAAACGAGCTAAGGGGAAAATTGGGATTTTTGAGTGAATGTAGGTTAAAGTAGGGTTTTGTGGCATAGAATCGTGTCATAATGTGCCTAAGATTGAGTAGTGAAATCGGATTTGAAGTCTTGTTGCTCATTTAGTTGTAGTAGTTTGTAGAAGTTAGAGTAATGAATGGTGTTTTTGTAGTTTTCATGCTTTGAGCTATTGTTGTCTACTTAGCTATTGTTCTTGTTGTTATTTTTGGTTATAAATGATTGATATATCAAATGTTGCTACTTGATTGGGTAGGAAAGCTAATCATTGCATTGTATTATGTTAGAAATGATTAATTGTTATATCATAGTTACCTTGTGTTCTTATGCATTGTAAGATGTTTAACTTGACTACATGAAAACTTGAATGTAATTAGAATAGTCAAATTATTAAAATGTTATGCTAACTTTAATTGCTCAGTGTTGTACTTATATGAACTTTCTAAGTATCATACTTATATATATATGCACTGAGTTTAGCTAATTTTAGTTGAAGGTGACTGTGGAAACCAATTGTAGAATAAATGTAATATGTCTTATGCAAGTAGCTGGTTGTATTAGGTAGTGGTAATTGAAGAAAATGGTGCACTCAAAGAAAATTTGAAGGAGTTCTTGCCTTAATTCTTACAAGTTTGGCTTTCTAAAGGTGAGGGTTTCATCTTGTTTGTCATTTAAATTGACTTATTGCTTTGTGTTATAAAAGATAATGTGTGGTTAATAAGTAGTTGAACTAGTTATTGGGTAGAACATATTTTAAAAGATATGTTGATTATTAATTGTAAAGTTCGTATGAGGACAACATACTTTGTTGTCTCTCGATTATGTGTTATTGAGTTATTTTAATATATTGCTAGTGTTATTTGTGTTATCGTATCGATGGTTGCACAACCTTATCGTCGCACAGATGTGATGAGCCTCTCTGGGCGGCATCGGGTTTGCTATAGTTGGTTGCTCTAGCTCCATAGCTATTCCCTCACTCGCTTGGTCCGGATATTGCTAGAGGGTATTGGGTCGTAGGTATTGGGTACATTCGGAGTACCCATTGGTGTTTGGGATTTCGGCATATCGCGATCGAGATCGTGTTTCGTGGTTCATGGTTTGAGGAATTGGAGTGATAAGGGTTATCGAATCATATTCTTTTATTTAGTAACTCTCGCTTGGGCCCTATGTCTTTGGAGAGTTATCATTGCTTGTGATCTTATACTGTGTTAAATAGCTCGTATATTTGAATTGTGTGATATGTTGTTATTGTTACCTCTAGATTGGTTATGGTATTATCTTATTGTGGTTACTTACCTTTCTATGATATGTGTTACTTAGCTTATTGTTTGTATAGGTATACTAGATTAGTATTACTAGTTTACTTTATTATTGATTGATGCATTGAATGAAATTGTTTCTAAATGCCCCGGATATTTGTTTCTCCTCCCTCACTGAGCAACTGTGTTGCTCACTCCCTCTTTTTAACCATTTCAGCTTCGATGCCTACAGAGTTTGAGAAAGAGAAGGTTCGAGAGTCTCCTTGAGCGGATGTTAGTTAGTTAGTTGCTCAAAGTGAACTTATGTAAATTAATAGATTAGCTTGGTTGTAATTTGCTTTGAGACCTTTGGGTCTTGTATGTATTTGCGTTTGTTTTGAAGAATTGTAATATGAATTTAAGGTTGTGTATAGTTAGTTAGTGATAGAAGGCATGTAATAAGTTTAAAGCTTTACATTATTGCTTGGTGGGTTGCATGCTTGTTTGGTTGAATGGAAGTTGGTTGGTCGATTTAATATATAAGAAAGCTAAATAGATAAGATTATAGTGGTTTGACAACTGGTTTTATAACATCGAATTTCAATAGTTAATGAAATGCTTGCTTGTGTGTTATATTATGTTAATAGAAAGGCTCAGATAAGCTGGTAGACTTGGGAAGTTGTAAAATGAATGTTGTATATTGTGGTTGTGGACATTTCTTCTGCGTGTAAGGATGTGGATAGGTTTAGAAACAGGGAAAATTATGTTCCTTTTTTCTCGTTTTTCATGACTACAAGGTTTGGATCGAGGCTCTTGTCTCGTGAGAGATCGGGGTGTTACATGCACCGTCCGTGAGTACATACTGTTGGGAATAGTATGCTGAAAAGATCACTAACACGCGACATTTTAGTAAATGAATAAATGTTGTGATTGTTTATTATTAATGGTTACATTCATATATACTCTCTCTATCTTATTTATGTGTAATTGTGTTGTATAGAGGTCCTTGATCCGTAGTGGATGACTTAGGTGCAAGGTGTCCGAGTACAGAAGTCTAAGTCATAGACACTTGGTTCTAGAATTAGTTCACAATCGATTGATGGAGTTGGGCACTTCATCAAGGTCTAGGTTATAGTGAGTTAGTCTCCTATGAAGGGTGACTTACCTTGGTCGTTGGTAGGTTTTCGGACTAAGCCTCACTAGTGTGTGCGTCACACATTGAACGGGCCACTTAGGTATAATATCTCCAAGAGGCACTTTCAAAGATAGTGATCAACACATACCTTATGCTACTAAGTGATCAATACTCTTAATCTTCAGCATAAATGGATGAACTGACGAAATCAAGTTCATGTGCTTTGATGCACTATGGGTAAGACCTCAGATGTGGGTCAATAGCTTTGTGTGTTGGGCATATGGGTTTGACTAGTTGTTTATGTCTGTTGGTTCCCCTTCTAGCCTTTTTCGTTTTGGATGTATGTTAAAGTTTCCTAGATGTATATTGTATTTAGTGTTGCTAAATTAAAGTATCCAATTACAATTTAGTATCCTATTTGGAAGAATTTCTTATTTTGGATTAGTTGTGGATAATGTAGAAATTAGAATTTTATTAATTAGCAAAATAATACATGGATTAAGCCACTTGGGTCGAGTTGGCGCCTAGCCCACTTAGGCTAGGTCCATACGTGTAAATGAGAGAAGATGGAAGAGTTAGTAGTTTTAATTATTATGCTATTGGACTAGCCAAGTCCAAAGATGCATAGGATTGGCTTATGGGCTAAGAATCTAAATCCTAGTTTAGCTTGGATTAACTACTAAGTCTATTCCATATCTATAAATAGAGCTCTTCCTCCACCTCCATAATTTGCATCTCCCTCACACGAGAAAAATGAAGATAGAAAAGCTCTTTCTTTCTCTAGCTCAGACGTGTAGTTCTAGGAAAAATAACAAGGGAAGAATTCCACCATTCTTCATCATCCAAGAGAAGGAAGAAGGTCATAGAGGAGAAGATCAAGAGCTTTCCAAAGCTTCCAAGAGTGTAAATCTTCAAAGTAGCAAGAAGGTAATCAAGTTTTGTGTTTTTCGTTAAGATTCTTAAGCTAACGAGTCAAAGTAACAAAACTATCTCTTGTTGGAATTTATTCTTTATAAATTGTTTATACACATGTTCTTAGTTTTCTTGCAATATTTTATCTTAGAACTTGTGGTCTGATTCTAGATTAGCATGCTATCAAGTTTCCGCTGTGTTTAAATGCTTTAAAATTTTTAAACACCATAATTTATCTAGTTAGCATGCACCTTCAGTGGTATTACAGCCACACCACATTGTAGTATGAAAATTGCAATCTATGCATGTGTAGATTATGAAGTTTAAGAACTTTTGGTAGAAGTTTTTAATATTTCATGTTTGCAGGATTTTTTGTTTAATATGTAAATTTGTGTACATGTTCAGAAACAAAAAAAAAAATTCAAGAGCAAACAAATTGTAGCTATAATAGATGTTTAATTACATATTTCTCCTAGTCTGATTCAATTTAATTAAAGTTTGTTAAAATTTGTTTATCGCGAAATAATAGGACATCTTAGATATTTTAATTAAGATAATTGAATTATGAAAAATAGGAGTCCATATAAATTCAGGAAACCTAGATCAGGTTTACTTGTGCAGCAAGAAAGGAAACTAAATAAAGCAAAGCAAACAAAAAAAATTTATTTAACCGCACCCTCCCACGCGCATACATCTCAAGGACGTATGTGAAGGCATGGTCAACCATGGTCTACGTGACCATGGTTAGCTTGTTTTTCTTCGCGTTATCTGTTTCCTTGGGCAAGTTGTTAATTTAGATATCAAATTTTATTTGATTAATTAACTATTTTACATCTAGTTATTATAGCTAGTATAATTAAATAATGTTATTTAATTATTTATTTTTATACTTTAATATTTATATTTAGTTGTTCTTTATTAAATATATGGAATATTTGAGATGAATAGAAATTCTATCACCATTAGTATTTAAAAAGGCAAATCCTAATATACTTAGGTAAGGGAAAATTAAAAATTATTCTAGGATAAGATTAATTTATATTAATATTAGGATTAATTAATTATGGGAATAATTTAAAAACTGGTTAAATATAAGATTTATCTTTTAGGGTTCAATTATTAAATTAAATACCTAAGTAAGTTTTACCTATGGGTTTAGAGACTAAAGCCTATATAGGTAATATATTTTAAAGTATACTTAAAATGTTTTAAATAAAGGCCTCTAATATTCTAGGGAATAAGGAATCAAAATCCATAATCTAGAAGATATATTGTTAGCCTTAGATTATTTAGATAAAACCTAGATTATATGTATAAAGGAAAAATATATGGAAAACCCTTTTTTAATTTCAAAAATTAGAGTGGTAGAGGGGAATGGAAAACCCCAAGGCTTTATAGTTCTAGTTTGTACTAATGAATTAATATTACCTCGTCTTACCATGTGGTATGCTCCCTACGGAAGATAATGCTTAATTTAGATATTAGTAGACAAATTAAGCGTAGATAATCATAAGACAATATAATTAGTGGGTTCGGTCATCCTAAAGATGGAGTTCTTCACTAAAGATCATTTTACAGGATGTGGGCATAAGTCACTACCCTACAGCGGGCTTCAGTCCAAGACATTCTAGGGAATTTCAACTAAAGAATGGTAATTCACTCGACTGTAGAAGAAATAGTATTTTAGCCAAAGTAAATCTATTCTAGAGAAGCCAAATTATACAGTGATTGAATTATTATTTGGATAGTATCTATCCAGACAAAATAACAATCCAAACGAAGTATGGGCTTGACTCAAATTTACTGCAAGTTCGGCCATCCTAAAGCTGGAGGACTTGTAGGTAAAATTGAGACACTGGTGCATAAATTAGTTTAAGGGTCAACTACTTAAGCAAAATATTAATGTGTATATATGTGTTTTTTAATGTTTACATAATACATGATATACTTACGTTACACATGAATGTTTTAATAATTACAATGTATATGTATTCAGAAATGTCAGAAAATACCATTAAGTGGACTGAACTATTCTGTGGGAATAAGTTGAATGGTGCCAATTATATGGATTGGTACAAGACTTTAGATCTAATATTAAAAGGGAACAATGTTGGTTTATCCTAACAGTAGTTCGACCAAGCACTCATGAGAATTTCGATCGTCAAGAAGTCAAGAGGAGATGGAATAGGGCTAATGACATGGTCATTAAGATAGTCCTAAGATCCTTCTCAGATACTCTACGTCATCAACATGAGAATATAACAATGGCGTCATACTTGCTAACATCTTTGAAGGTAGTCTATGATGTGAAGACAGCCAAGATGAGGGAAGAAACACTTGTCAAAAAGCATGTCCAGAGCATGACGAGGCTCTTCTATCTAGCCACTCTCATAGGAGCAAGGATTAGTCCTCAAGAAGAGGTAGATCTAGTCCTAGATACTCTTCCAAGTAGTTTCGACCAGATCAAGCTCATTCATGGAATGAGGCACTTGAAACTGGAACCACACCATCTTGTGGCTACACTTAGAAACTTGGAAGCACTAATGAAAGGGAAAATGAGAGTAAGGTCGAGACCTCATAGGAGGTATGTGGAAAGCAGGCCCAAAGGCAAATGCTCTAAGTGTAAAGTCCAAGGACACTGGAGAAGAGATTGCCCAAAGTACCTTGCTATTAGTAAGACAGGTACCTCCTTAGCTTTTTACATTGAAACAGTTTTGGTGGTTGATTCTACTGATTCTTGGATCATAGACTGTGGAGCCACTAATCATATCTGCAACTCTTTGCAGGTGTTTCGGACAATGCGAATGCTTGAGAAAAGAGACTTTGCTCTGAGAGTTGCTACTAGAGCAAAAGTATGGGCCACTGCAGTGGGAGATGTTTATCTTAGATTTAGTACCACTAGGGTATTAGTTTTGAACAATTGTTATTACGTTCCGAATTTTTCAAAGAATTTAATTTCAATTTCACAACTTTTAAATAACAATTATGCAATTTCTTTTCATTCTGGTGTGGACATCATTTATATCCTGAAACATCTTTACTGCGCAATGTAGAGCATAATAATAATAAGAGAAAGGTTTCATCAACTAATGATGCATATCTATGGCACCTATGTTTGGGACACATCAACTCAAATAGGATTTAGAGGTTGGTTAAGGGTGGACATTTAAGCTCATTAGATCTTGATAAGTGACCTCAGTGTGAATCGTGTCTTAAAGAAAAGATGACCAAAAGGCCATTTTCTTCCAAGGGACACAGAGCCAGTGAAACATTAGAATTGGTTCACACTGATGTATGTGTCCTA
Organism: Ehretia macrophylla; assembly: GCA_037974665.1. Lineage (NCBI taxonomy): Eukaryota > Viridiplantae > Streptophyta > Magnoliopsida > Boraginales > Ehretiaceae > Ehretia > Ehretia macrophylla. The sequence continues at coordinate 14,534,670 of CM075768.1, forward strand.
TGAGCACACCAACTCGTGGAGGTTATGTGTACTTCATTACCTTTATAGAAAATTACTCAAGATATAGATATATATTCCTGATGCATCACAAGTCAGATTCCTTTGACAAGTTCAAAGAATTTAAGTCCAAAGTAGAGCGACAATTAGGAAAATATATCAAAGCCATACGATTTGATCATGGTAGCGAATACTTCTCGGGTGAGTCTTGGCAGTACCTCACAGAACATGGGATAGTGACTCAGCTAACCACACTAAGGATACCCCAGCAAAATGGTGTAGTTGAGAGAAGAAATTGGACACTCTTGGATATGGTAAGATCCATGATGAGTCATGCCACATTATTCTGGGGATATGCATTAGAAACAACAACATATATTCTAATCTTAGTACCTTCTAAATCAGTACCTAGAACACCACTGGAGATGTGGACAGGCCACAAACCTAGTTTGGGGCACCTCCATGTTTGGGGTTGTTCAGCTTATGTACTTAACAACAATGTTACAAAATTGGAACTAAGATCAGAAAAATGTTATTTCATAGGCTATCCTAAAGGAACCAGAGGTGGGATCTTTTATCACCCTAAGGAGCAGAAAATGTTAATTACTCATGCTAGATACTTAGAAAGTGAATGGATAACATACCATAACTAGTACCATGGAGCCTCATCGTAGAAAGTGAAATGTCAGACAACCTGATAGATACTATGGAGAGTCCTCTCAGGCAAACTCTATAGATCATATTGTTGACCCCACTAGTTATGATGAAGTAGTAACGGACCAATGGCATAAAGTGATGCAATCAGAATTGGAGTCAATATACTTTAATAAAGTCTGGGAACTTGTAGTTGCACCTGAAGGAGTAAAACCCATAGGGTGCAAATGTGTCTACAAGAGAAAGAGAAATGTGGAAGGAAATGTGAAAACCTTCAAAGTAATGTTGGTTGCAAAAGGATATACTCAGAAAGAAGGGATAGATTATGAGGAAACATTTTCGCCAATAGCCATGCTCAAGTCCATAAGAATTCTCTTAGCCATAGCGTGTCATTATGACTACGAGATTTGGCAAATGGATGTCAAGACAGTATTCCTTAACGAGAATCTCGACGAAAGTATATATGATGCAGCCAGATAGGTTTGTAACTAAAGACCAAGAGAACATGGTTTGTAACCTTAAGAAGTCCATTTATGGACTTAAGCAGACATCTCGTGCGTGGAACATCAAGTTTGACGAAGCAGTCAAATCTTTCAGCTTTGATTAAAACATTGATAAACCATGTGTGTACAAGAAATGAAATGGTAAGACTATCACATTCTTAGTCCTTTATGTAGATGACATCTTATTATTTGGGAATGACATAGGAATATTGTCATCTATAATGGTTTGGCTATCTACTCAATTTCAAATGAAAGACTTAGGAGAAGTTAGTTGTATTCTTAGGATCAAGCAACTGTGTGATCGTAGAAATAAGATAGTAGCATTATCTCAGTCTTTATGCATTGAGAAGATTTTTGTCAAGTTTAGCATGGAAGACTCTAAGAAGGGATTGTTACCCTCTAGGCATGGAGTACTTCTATCCAAGGATCAGTGTCTAAAGACACCTGATAAAATAGAAAGCATGAAGAAGGTTCCATATGCTTCGGTTGTTAGTAGTCTCATGTATGCAATGCTATGCACAAGACCGGACATCTTCTTTGTTATAAGCATGGTCAACAGATATCAGTCGTACTCAGGATCAGCTCATTAGATTGCGGTTAAGCACATATTCAAGTATCTAAGGAAAACGAAGAACTATGTGCTAGAATACCTCACAAATAATCTGAAGCCGTTAGCTTATACAAACTCAGAATTCCAGTATAACAGAGATTTCAAAAAGTCCACTTCTTGATATGTCTTCACTTTGTCGGGTAGAGCTATTTCATGGAGAAGTGTCAAGCAGAATTGTATTGCTGATTCAACCATGGAATTAGAGTATGTAACAGCGTCTGAAGCTGCAAAAGAAGCAGTATGGCTCAGAAAGTTCCTTAAAGAATTAAAAGTAGTGCCAGTAATCTCTAGACTTATTGTCATGTATTGTGATAATAATGGTGTTATCGCACAATGTAAAGAGCCAAAAAATCATAGAGAAAACAAGCACAAAGAAAGAAGATACCATTTAATCCGAAAGTTTATTCAACGAGGGGATATAGTGGTAGAACAAATTGTCTCAACTAGTAACCTAGCAGATCCATTTACCAAGACATACACAAAGAAAGTTTTCTCAGCTCATGTTAAATCTATGGGTCTTAGGATAGGTAGCAATAATGATCTTTAGTGCAAGTGGGAGTCTTTTGGGAATTGTATGCCTAAAAGATCATTACCACGCGACATTTCAGTAAATAAATACATGTTATGATTGTTTATGATTAATGGTTACATTCATATATACTCTCTCTATCTTATTTACATGTAATTGGGTTGTATAGAGGTCCTTGATCTATAGTGAATGACTTGGGTGCACTGTGTCCAAGCACAAAATTTCTAAGTCATAGACACTTGGTTCTAGAATTAGTTTATAACCGATTGATGAAGTTGGGCGCTTCATCAAGGTCTAAGTTATAGTGAGTTAGTCTCCTGTGAAGGGTGACCTGCCTTGGTCGTTGGTAGGTTTCTGGACTAAGTCTCACTAGTGTATGCGTCACACATTGAATGAACCACTTAGGTATGATCTCTCCAAGAGGTACTATCAAAGATAGAGATCAATACATACTTTATGCTACTAAGTGATCAATACTCTTAATATTGAGCATATGTGGATGAACTGACGAAATCAAGTTAATGTGTTTTGATGCACTATGGGTGAGACCTCAGCTGTGGGTCAATAGCTCTATGTGTTGGGCATATGGGTTTGACTAGTTGGGACGTATGTATGCAATAGAGAATCTATGTCATCATGTGACGGAATAATCGCTCCTTTGTGATTATCCAATAGATTGTCCTAATCTGAGCTCAGTGATGTACTCTAGAAGTATGTTGGATATTTGGCTTGTGGGTCGCTCCCTAGATCAAGTGTTACTTATCCAGTGAATGGTTACTTAAAGGGTTTAGATGTCTCAAGGAGAAAATGTATTCAAGAAAGAGATAGCACTTGGAAAGTCTTTCTTGATTGTGAATATTACATGGAGGGGTATTTTGGTCATTTAACTTAGTCGGTCGTAGACAAAGGCCATACTTAGTACGACAAGCTTCTGCATTTAGCAGTAAACATCTTGGGGTGCAGCCGTGACTTTTTAGTGGAATAAGTTAGGTTAAAAAGCCTAAATGTACTATGGGGTTAATAGGGGCATTTTGGTTTTTTTAGTTGTCAAGTTGTTTATATCTTTTGGTCCCTTTTCTAGCCTATTTCCTTTTGGATATATGTTAAAGTTTCCTATATACTTATTGTATTTAGAGTTGCTAAATTAAAGTATCCAATTACAACTTAGTATCCTATTTTGGAGAATTTCCTATTTTGGATTAGTTATGGATAATGTGAAAACTAGAATTTAATTAATTAGCAAAATAATACATGGATTAAGTCACTAGATAGAAAAGTTAGTAGTTTTATTTATTATGCTATTGGGCTAGCTAAGTCCAAAGATGCATAGGATTGGCTTATGAGCTAAGAATCCAAACCCTAGTTTAGCTTAGATTAACTACTAAGACTATTGCATATCTATAAATAGAACTCTTCTTTCACCTCCATAATTCGCACCTTTCTCACACGAGTAAAAGGAAAATAGAAAAGCTCTCTCTTTCTCTAGCTCACATGTGTAGTTCAAGGAAAAATAACAAGGGAAGAATTTCACCATTCTTCATCATCCAAGAGAAGGAAGAAGGTCATAAAGGAGAAGATCAAGAGTTTTCCAAAGCTTGCAGGCGTGTAGATCTTCAAAGCAGTAAGAAGGTGATCAAGTTTTGTGTTTTTCGTTAAAATTCTTAAGCTAACAAGTCAAGGTAACAAAACTATCTCTTGCTATAATTTATTCTTTATAAATTGTTTATACACATGTTTTTAGTGTTCTTGCAATATTTCATCTTAGAACTTGTGGTTGATCCTAGATTAGCATGCTATCAAGTTTCCGCTGCGTTTATATGCTTTAAAATTTTTAAACATCATAGTATATCTAGGTAGCATGCACCTTCACATACACCCCATGGTTTGCGACCATAGTATGTGCTCTACATCATCTGCAGTAATTGTAACACCCCAATCCCTCACGAGACCAGAGCCCCGATCCAATACCCGAGGTCACGAAAAATAGGGGAAGACGGACGGAGTTTTCCCTGTTTATAAGACAATCTAAAACTTGTACATGCAGTTATAACCTCAAAACCGAAGTCCAACCTTCTCTGTAAACCCCAACAATCATTAACATCACATACAATCAACTCCTCAAGGCCAGAACCCAACATTGAAGACATACAAGCATACAAGGTCAAACCAACTGAATTTCTGTGTTTTAGAACCACTTATCATATCACTCTAATATTATCAATTTACCTTACTTATGATTTAAGTCCAACCAGTCAACTAACCTTCATTGATCCCACAAGCATGCAACATTGACAATAAAGCAAAGTTAAAGTTATTACATGCCGCTACAACCCAAACTATGCATCAACACATTAACTATTACAATCTTCCAAGATAGTAAATAAATACATACAAGATCAAAACGTCTCAAAATTGAACATATACATGACAACATCGCATTCTTCACACAAACCATTCAATCTCTGTAAGCAACAAATCAAAGCATTTGACCAAATTGAACCTCTTTTTCTTAATCTCTGAAGGGCCTGAACCTGAGATGATTAGAAAGAGGGGTGAGCATACAACACATGTATACTCAATGAGGGAGGGAAACAATTAACCAGGGAGGTTTTCAAAAGTATTTTCGTGCAATGCAAAAAAGATAATCATACAAGTAATACAATATAACAAGTCAAACGATTAAACATTTAACACATATTTAAAAGATACGGTTCATCTTTTTTATCTTCAATCTTGAACCACGAATCTCGATCCTTGATAACAAGTGCCGGCAAATCCCCTTATTCCTCCAATGGGTTACTCCAGATGTACCCCAATCCTACAACCCATTCTCCTGAGGTAGGTCCATATGCCCTAATGAGGTGAACCACACCTTTAGGGTAGTGGAGTATACTCAATGAGAAATGGAATAGGTACCATGGTAGTCGAGCTAGACCGACGGCCCTATGCTGCCTGGAGTTTCTCGATACTACCATGTCCGAATAGGTTGTGCAACCCAGAACAACGAATCACGAATCATGAGATACTAAATCCGAATCAAGTAGGGAGGCAGCAAAGTAGGCTAGCCTCACCCCATATATAACATATGACATATTTGATAATCAAATAGAGCAATTATAGCAATATAAACAATTACTCCTTCAACTAATTCAAGTAATTCCCAAGAAAAGCATCAAAATACTATTCCAATGCTTACTAACTAGATCATATTCTTCACATAAGACAAAGGGTTCCAAATCTACTTTACTAAATGATCAAGTAAATACACGACTCAAGTAACTTTGTTAAATCATGAAATCTTTTAACAAGTAAATAAACTAAATGCACAACATGATAAAGTCCCTCACCCACGATGCAAAAATGGCTTCAATCCTCTCTTACACCTTGGACAATCAACCAAAATATTCTTGTGGCTATGATTATCCCATAACTTCCTAGATGACATTAATTATATTAATATCTAGCAATGTGGCCTTCATAACAAGCTCAAACAACTACCCCTTTATAAAAACCATTTTAAGTTAACCACTTAAAGATAAGAACATCACTTAAAGAAATCAAACTAAAACACTTGACTATAACTAGAAGTACAAGCTACTTTAAACCATTTCCATAATCTTGCAAATGACACTAACTACACTCACATTTAACTAGTTAAACTTCATAACTAATTCAACTTTATTTATATCACAAAAGAATATCAAATTAGGTATTCAATCAAGACGACTATACTTAATACTTAAACATAATTCAACTATAAACATGACCTAAGAATCATTATCATGCTTATTCACCCAATTTACCATTTATAACTCAATCAATAGACAAATATAGCAATTATAATAACTCAAATAGCTAATCATGCAATAAGCTCAACTAATTTACATAAATTCCAACAAAACTCTTTTCAAATGCTTACAATTTAGGTTCTAAACTTCACAAAAGATAACAAACTTCAAATCTAACTTCACTAATCTCATATAGCCACTTTAGTTCTCAATACACGCACACGCCACGTCCACCTTATTTTAGCCATCTAACATATATTTCTAATCTCTACAACAAGTATAGCATAACAAGCAAGCTAAAACTAAGAACAAAGGCTATAACTCTATTTTTCCCCTTTAAGCTCAATAAGCCAAAACTAGTTTTCATTAAGGCTTAGTTAATCAAAGCATCTAACTATTCTCTACTACATTTATGGCACCTAAACTAAGCATTAAACTAGTTATTAAGGCTCTATTGGCATCAATTCTAACGTATGCATACAAAGGGGCATAAAAATCAACGTTACCGGAATTCGATAAATTTTAATGTGGGGTCGTTTTAGCAATCCAACATCATATATCTAACATTAGATTAAGGTTTGGAGCAAGATTTAATGGGTCTGCGTGAATAGTACCATGTACAAACTTTGTTAAAATCATTTCATACATAAGCTATATAAACACATATAACAACTTTAAAAGTGAGTTCTCCTAGTCCTAATGATACGATATAAAGCTTCGAAACGATTAATAACAAGTATATATAGCATATTCAATTTTTGACATAAACTAAATAAACACTTAAAATGCAATTTTTTGTAAAAACCCTCACCAAAACAACTTAGAAATGCTAGGTAGAAGGCTTGGAAGGCTAAAAATCATCTTGGAATGGCTTGGAATGAATCAAGAATGGAAACCTTTGGTTGAAAGCTCAATCCCGTTTTTTTCCTTTGCTTGGCCAAAAATGACTTTTTTTTTCTTCTTTTGTTTGTTTTGTATTATAAATTAGGTGTTTATGTATATGTATATAGGTATATAAGGTAGATAATGTAAATGAATATTGGATTGGGCTTGGAAAATGGGTTTTGGCTTTGTTAGTTTAAGGAAAATGCAAGAAATGCTACTTTAAGCCCAAAAATGTTATATAGATTTTACTATTCATATAATACTAAAACATTTTTGTAACTCACGCACCCGAAAAGTTATGTTCAATATTTTTGTGAACGTATACTAAATATAAGTCAAGTAATAATGGAAAAATGTGAAATCCGGAAAATAAAATAATAAAAATTTTGGTTCAGGCTCAATTTAATTTAAAAACACTTTAAAAGAAATTTTCTCTAAAAAGTCTTTATGAAAATAGTTTGAATGCACATTTATCATTTTTTTAAAATAAATAAATATATGATTTCACATATAAAAGTTAATTAAACACATAGTTTGTACGAGAAAAATCACATAAACACATAATTACACATATGAGTCATTTTCGGGACTCCACAGTAATCTTCATGGTTTCCCATGAATATGTAATGTCGTGGACACATGATCAAAATTATCGATGCACCAATGACATAACCGACGCTTTAGTGTGGTGTATTTCAACTGAATTAGCCCTCCAAGTCCAATGCAGTTCATTACTTCCTTTTGTTCTGCCGTCCGACTCTCATTCAACTCAACAATCTTGTCTAAAGACAATTGTGTCTCTAAGCCCTTAAGCACATACAAGATTTCAAATTTAGAAGCTCATAATAAGACGTAAGGTCCAATAAAATACAACATTATCGTCTATATTGTTACTTTCTCACCGTCGATGCTTTCGAGCTGTTTTTTTATTTTTTTGTAACATTTAGAACTTTGTTTCTTCCTCTTCTCAAACACTACCTTTTTATTTTGAGGGAAAGCCTCCCATTCTCGATGAAACCACAATTGTACTTCATCAATCACTTTCACCTTTGGATTTTTTATTCTAAATTCATTTAATTTCAACTTCCTACAATTTCAAAATATACGTAAATGGAACAAACCAAATCATAAAATAAAAACTGTCAATAATTTCAAAAATAACAGGCCAAACTTACAAGAAAAAAAAATAGGGAGAGGTAGGCATTGTGACGCCCGAGACCACTACCGTACTTTCTATTAATGGTTGCATTCATTATTTGTGCATTTTAACTGTGTAATTACTTGTTACCTTCTTAGTTACTATTCATCACATTTTTCAACTGCTTAATATCTTTGAATTAATATTTTTCCTAAACTATATTGATTATTTTAGGAATGAGAAAAATCTGCGTTTGAGCAACTAGTGTTAGGAGGGCTCGTTTAGAAAATGTTTTAGCGGTTCGAGTGAATAGTGAATTAGTAAAGTTGTTACATGAATTAATTGGCTAGACTTTTAATTGCATTTCTTAGTAAATTGACTTAGTTGAGCAAGTGCCAAAGGACCAAATCAGCCCCCAACCAATTAAATAACACTTATACACTACACAACACACAACACTTAGAAAAAACAAATTGCACAAAAAGCCCTCCAAGGAGCAGCCATACTCGACGGCCTGCTACAGTGCCAAGGCAGAAAAATTTCACTTCATTCTCCATTTTTGAGCTCATCTAGACTTTATGCAAGTTGATTCCAAGCCCTCCAAGCCTTGTCCTAGCTTCCTACACTCATTGGTGAGGGATTTAAGCACTTATTTGCCTTATTTAAATGTTGCAACTTTCTTGAATTTTTAGATTTACTATCAAATGGTTATTGAATGCTTAAAGATGATGATATATGTTGTATATGTGTGCTAAAGACCTAGTTTGTGTAGTTTGTAGGCTTGGTTTTGGAAATGTTTGAATATGCCAACGAAGAAGACAATGAATAGTTACATTTTTAGGGTTTTGTGAAATTGTACTTTATAACTCGATTCCTTGCTTCTAATAGGTGCCTTAGATGTTAATAAAGATAGATTAATAGCCCTGTGAGGTTGAATTGCTCGAAACTTGGCTTGAACGCGAAATTGGTGACTTTTAAAAAGGGGTTTCAGGGTTAATGCAATTTCAGGTTAATTTAGCCTTCACATTTGGTATACTTAGACTATATAGGTGCTAGATATGCTTGGTGCAACCTCGCTTGAGTCCCGGATAGGGTACTTGTAGTACAAACTCACAAGGAAAAAATTGGGGCATCTGTGCTAAACGCGGGTAATTGGGTAACTTCGAGGGTCCTAAGGGTGACTTATGGATTAATTAGAAGTATGGAATAGCTTGCTCGCTTAATTAGAACATTAACTTGTGTTTGGAAGAAAAATGACTTATGTTACAAAGGGAAAAAAAATGGAAATTTGGTTGTTTTGTATATCAATGGTCTTGAAAATGCTTATTATGTGTTTAAATATATTTCTAAGTGAATTGTGAGCTTTTAATAAAGTTTCGTGAGAAATATGTAATTTACCCATTTGTGCACATATGGTTATTTTCATATATAATGCTTATATCTTGTTCTAATAGTTATATTACTTGTATATTGTGTTGAATGGGTGGAGTTATACTTAAGACTTGTAACTGGGCTGCTAGAATGATTACTTGGATGGTATGTTTAGCTAGAGTATATAAAGGTGGCTTCTGCTAAAGATAGAATTCTAATAGATATTGTATGCTAAATAAGTGAAGTTATAAGTTAGCTAACCTAGCTGAATAATTAATGAATGTTGTAGTTAAAGAGTAATTAAAGTAATGCTTGCTCATAGGTTCAAGGTGACTAGAAATGTTGTGATTCAAACTTACATCTTGGAACTCGGTAAAGGTGAAGGAGTCTTTAACCCTTTTGTGCATCTTAGTTTATTTCATTGTTTTTAGATTATATGATTTAGCTAATTGATAAAGTTACATGTACCATTTATTTGTTATCTCGTGGTTACTCGTGTTTGTTTGATATTATCTCGTGAATTCTTGAATTCGTATCGGGTTGCGCAACCTTTTCGGACATGATAGCGTCGAGAAACACGGGCGGCGTTGGGCTTGTCATGCTCCCTCGAATACCATGGTCCCTATTCCCTTTCTCGCTGAGTATACTCCATTACCCCAGAGGCGTGGTTCACCTGCTAGGCATATGGACCTGCCTCAGGAGAAAGGGTCGTAAGATCGGGGTACATCCGGAGTACCCCAATTTGGAGGAGTAAGGGTTTGTCGGCACTTGCGTGAAGTTCATGGTTTGTGGTATGAGATTGAAGACTTGAAGTGGAACCGTATCATTTTAATATGTGGTTAATTACCTGTTTACTTGGTTGTGTTATTTGGTGTTAGAAATGCTATTATTTTGTTGCATATCATGTTGCACGCCCAGGTTTGCTACGTCACTTCCCTCACTGGGTAACTTTGGTTACTCATTCCTCATTTTAATATATTTCAAAAAAAGTTGTGGTGGGATGCTATGTACTGGTCTATGTGCAGGAAATGCGAGTTGATGGTTGTATGTGCTTTGTTTTGAGATTACGAAACTCTGTGTATGTTTCTATTATCTAAACAGTTGTAATATAAAGTAAAACTTGTATTCTTGTATAAGTTAATAACGGTAGATGGGCTATAATAACTTCAATGATTTACTTGATTGCTTGGATAGTTTGCATGCTTGTGCGAATGGGATTGTACCTTGGAGTTGGATTGTGATTTTTTTATGGATAAGTTACTACTTGCAGGTGAACAGATTATTCTATAAACAGGGGAGACTCTGTCCGTTTCTCTTTGTTTTCCGTGGGTTTGGATATGGGTTGAGATTGGTTTGATAAATAACAGTCCCGGTCTCGTGAGGGATCGGAGCGTTACAGGCATCGTCAATTTAATTGATTCTACTATATTTCTCTTGCGACTGGTGTTTGATCTTCTACTACTTTCAGCTACCTCCTTGCCTTTCATTGTGTTGGTTGTCGTGCTTACTAATAATGGCAACAGTTTGGTTAACCGCGATTTTTGGCAAAATCGAAACCGAAACTGTTTATCAAACCGAAAACCGATGGGTTTAAAAATCATTATCCAAAATCGAAACTGACAGATTTAAAAAAATCACAAATAACCGAAACCGAAACCGATAACTTAAAAAAAATTAATTTAAATAGAAAAAGAGTCTAAAAATATGATAAATTTTTTAATTTAAATATAAAAAATCAAAAATATATGCCAAAAAATTAGTTTAATAGAAAAATTATTCCAAAATATGTTAAAATAATTAAATGTTAAAAAAGCATGAAAACAAAATAAATTAATATTTGTACACAAAACAGTAAAATTAAAATTCTATTTAAGGCAAAAAAAATCAATTAATTGGAGAAAATCTTCAATCTATAAAATCTCTATTTCCTCTCAAGTATTGCAGCAGCAGCAGCAGCATCAAAACCAAAAACAAGAACAACAACAACAACAACACATATAGAAACGTGAGGAAGGCAATATAAAAAATTGAGGCTCAGATTTATGTTATTACTAAGTTGAGCCTCTAATCAAAACCAAAAACAAGAACAACCCAACAAAGGGCTTTAGTGTCTGTAACCCAAACATAAATATAGAAAGTTGAAGCTCAGATATATGTTAAGAGTCAATGAACTGCCATGACTACAAATATAAAACTGCAAAAGTTACAAATCTAGTATAATAATAGAACTATATGTATGTATACATGATGAAAGTGATAAAATCAAAAGAATAATTTAGAAAAAATATTCTTTTAATTATATATAATAGAGACATGTATGTATAGATGAGAGAGAGGAGAAAGGAGAAAGATCAAGAAAGAAAGTGAAAGTGAGAGAGGAAAGAAAAAAGTGGGTAAAAGAGTTGGGTTGAATTTCTTTTTTTTTTGGAGTTGGGATGAATTCGATGGGGGAAAATAAGAGAGAGAAGAAGAATGAGAAAAAGGAAGAGAGAGATTTGACTAAATTAAAAGGAGTAGGAGAGAGAAGTGAAAGAAAGGAAATCTCAAGTAAAAATATGTTATATTATCTATTATATATATGAATCTATCTATCTATATATATATATATATATATATATTTTTATTTATTTATTTATTTATTTATTTATTTATTAATTTATAATCGGGTTTCAGGTTTCATTTTTTTAATGTTAAAAATCCAAAACTATCAGTTTATTCGTCGGTTATCACTTATAAAATCCAAAACCTTAAGGATTCTCCATCGGTTTTTGTTATCGGTTTTTTATCAAGTGGATACCTGTCAGTTTCGGGTAAAATGGTTACCCATTGCCATCTCTAATAGAGAGCGGTTTGTGTCCACGAAATTCGAAGCAAAAAGGTAGGATTAATATACATGTATGTGTTAAACTTTGAGTGGATTTAGACCCATGTTTAGAGGTGAGTGTTTTGTTTGTTGCATTTTGTTTAGGGGAACAGACTGTGGTTTAAGGATATTTTACGGGCCAATTTGGGCCACAGATTTTTCTTTTTCTTTTTCTTTTTGGATGTCTACTATTAAGTTATGGTGAGTGATGGGTGGTGGGTGGTGGGTAGTGGGTGGGGCGTGGAATTTCTTGGGTTTGAGATTTTCTTTTATAAGATGAAATATTCATTTTAGGTACGATTATATTATATTTATCATATAGTTATAAATTATGTATAGTGGTGATGTGGCTCAATGGATTTTTCAGATGGATCAATGATAATGCAAATTTTGTGATAAGAAGTCATAGATTTGAACTTAGGTGGTAGATTTAGTTGTTAATTGTTGTATATTGGGTAAATTATGCAAATAGTCCGCATTGTATTCATTTTTTTTTTTCTAATTTAGTGTCCAATGTTTAAACAGTGCAAATAAATCCGATAGTCTTTTGAAGAAGTGGTCAATTTAGTTCTTATTGTTAGATATTTAACCAGTTTGAAACATTTCAATCATCCTCAATTAAGGACTTTCACATTTTCATCACGAGCTCAAACATGTTTCACAAGTTAGCCTCAACTAAGCGGTATAGAATTCCTAAGGTGGTTGGTATGGGGGATTAAAAAGTGGCTCTCACCCTCTTATTGATACAACACTTTGTCCATGACAACATTTAGTTCTCGTACATTAACTTATAAATTAATCTCTTATTGTGTTTCCTATATATTAGAGACATTACAATCTCCCTGCTTTAAGGACTCAATATTTTTGTTAGGGGCTCAGTTAAGTTTAATAGGTTAGGACCAATCAGGTAATACATGATTTTAAAGATAACTTCCATAGGCACAAAAAGAGGCTCTTATCGCCATCTTGATGTATCACTTTGTCTCATACATCACTCAATTCTCACACTTCTTACTAGCAGTAGCTTTGACACCTCAAATTCACATGCTTAGAAACCTGTATTATTATTTAAATCCACAATACTCACTTATAAACCATTCATTTATCATGTCTCCTACATATCTAGAATTAACGTCAGAGTATAATAGACTGTTTAGAAGATCATTAGTGTGGAATTTATTTGATTTACAAATGAATTATGTGCTTTTGTATTTACAAATGAATTATTTTATTGGAACTAGAAAACAATATTAACTAAATTCTGTGATTTGTAAGTCAATTATGTGATTTGTAAATATATTTAATGGTAAGTATTCCTTTTCTGCCCCTATATCTTAGAGCTTGATTTTAAAACTTTGACAAGAATATGTATCCCATCAATAGCACTAATTAGTTTTTAAAATTAAACTTAATTAATTACTATTGATAAATTGATAACACGAATATTTAATTTGTGATTTTAGATGGTTAAATATGTTAAAAATTACCTAAAAATAAGGATGGATGAATAAATAACTTATGATTTGGACTTCTAATTTGAAGATGAAAAGGAAGATTCAATAAAAAAATTTAAAAAGAAAATTGTTATGAAAAAGCTCGCAAGAAAAATGAAGAACTAACTACATAGGAAATAAGAACGAAAGAATAAGAGCAATAAAAAGGAAAGAAAACTTAAATGGTTGGAAGCACCTTCTTAAAAATTAGAAATCCCATATTTCAGAATCTTGAAATTCCTCAAACTTTACCCAAATTCTTGCCTGGAGGTCAAGAAAATACGAAGCATATGTTTCACTCTTCCTCTTCTAGGTATTCGTTTGATTTTTCTTGCAAATTTGTCTGTGATTTCTCTTTTATTGTCAAATATTAATAACTTTATTGGGCAACAGATTACTGATTGTCTACTAGGTTTTTTCTTGATGAGGACCAAGATTTACAACAAAACTCGTGGCCAGTCTAAAATTTGATGATAAACTAAAGCACTTGGCAGATAGTAGACACCTATCCAGTAAAAACTTATTGTTCTTTTACTATTACCTGTCCAAGTTGCATAATTTATTTTCCAAATGAAATTATTGTGTTTCTGCTGTGGTTCTTTCTTTTCATTTTGCTCATTGTTGTCAGATTATATATATCTCTAGTTGATGTTAAGTTATGGACACAGAAGCAGTGATACATTACATTGGATCATGATGTTATTGCTAGCCATTATCCATTGTTCATTGAATCTTTTGCTGTGATTGTATAGACGAAGGTGAATCTTTTGCTCGACTTTTGGCTTCGACTATGATAAACTCTTGGATCAGTGTTCAATGTCAAGTAAAGCAGAAGCCTTGATTCTCTCATTCTATTAAGGTGCTTCATTATTAATAAGGGTATAAGATTCTTTTCTTTCTCAGTGTTTTGGGCTTATTTTTGTTCATTTGTAAATCATCTTCCCTGACCTTCACAATATCATGGACAACAACTATTGCCTTGTGCTTGAAATTTGGTGACAATTTTTCTTTTTTTCCTTTTAGTTTTTCTTTTGGACAATTTTATAATAGTAGTAGTAATCAATAATTATTGGAGATCATTACTACACAAATCTCGCACAATTCATGACTTCGCAATCTGTCTCACAATTCTCTATAAATTGATAGCGTATCAGTCGAAATTGATAGCATAGTAATTGTAGATTGCTGACCATACTTAGCTTATTGTCACGTGCTCAGAGTTTTGGGGTCCCCCCTGGGTACTGTGCCGAGAGCCAAGCCCCACGAGTCGCACAGAACGGGTTCTAATGGATATATTTTTTGGTTTTAGGTATTTCAGCTGCTCTAGACCTTGTATTTTGATATTTATACTTGCCGACTTTGTGGAAAGGCGTATCTCAGTCCTAACCTCCGGAGTTGGGAGCCGGACAGGGTGTCTGCTGCGCGCGCTCCGTCTCATTATGCTCGTATTTGTACTCTATAAATGTACTGCACATATGCAATAGAAAATTGCCTTTTGCCACAATTCCTTTTTACAATAATAGAATGAGAACATAATCCTTGTAGACCATCTAATTTCAATTGAATAAAATAAAGGTATTTAAGTAAAATATAACTATTAATATTATTTTACAGTTCCAAATAAGAGAATTCATTTGTAAATACAAATCATCGCGGAATTTATTTATAAACCAAATGAATTCCACACCACAACTGTTTCCAAAAACTATGGCAATTTCACATTTTGAATAAAGATTTGGATAAAATTTGAGTAAATTCAGGCTTTACAAATCTTGAATTTCTAACTCTTTAAAAAATGTGCTTCCAATCCCAAAAAAATTAAATTCGCTAATGAATTCCGCAAAGTTTTATGGAATTCATTTGTTCCAAAATTTACCGCCCATGAACACTTGTTATTGAAATATCATTTGTTGAGCAGGTAAAACTCTTGGGCAAGGACGTATTTGATTCATCAAGTCTTTCGTTTGAGCTGAACGCAGGCCGATCTGGAGATGGAAGACTCGTCTCATTGCAAAGCATGGACACTACCATGGACATAGTTGGTCTATCTGTAGCATGTTCTTGAACACAAAGAAGAGCTACATGTATACATCTGTTAACTTGTGTTGAATTGTATAAGTTATCCAACCTAGGATCCAATAGCTTCAATGGCTTGCCCTCTTTCCAGAGTTGCCACGCCTGAAATAAGCATATCGTCAGATATATAGCCATTGATAACTATTGAAGATAATAAATAATATAATAAATCTGTCTATACCAGCTTAAACTTTTAGATGAGGTGGTAACTTAACAATAACAAAGTAATCTTCAAGAATTAGAAAAGAATCGTTAATATATTTTTTGCTTACATAGCCCAAGAGATTTTGAGGATTCTCAGAATAATGGAGTCCGTTGTTTCTTTTGCCGCTGATGACCTCTAGTAACAAGACACCAAAGCTGAAGACGTCTGATTTCTCAGAAAATATTCCTTGCATCGCATATTCTGGAGACATGTAACCACTGCAATGGAGAGTATAAGAAGTCAATCTAAATACCACAAAAATATATATCCACTGGCTGGTGAAAATGGAAAAATTATTAATTAGCTATGATTTTACTGTATCAAAATTGGCATCTAAAAATTAGATTCATCAATCTATCAAATAGTCCATTGAAGTATCATTAGTCACAATATAGTCCACTTACTAGGTACCGACTACCCTGTTTGTGTTTGCTGTTGATTGATCTCCTTCGAAAATTATTGCCATGCCAAAATCTGATATCTTTGGGTTCATATGTTCATCCAGTAGAATATTACTCACCTTTAGATCCCTGTGGATAATCTTTAATCTGGAATCATGATGAAGATAAAGAAGTCCCCTAGCGACCCCTTCAATGATTTTAGATCTCAGACTCCAATCAAGTACTACATTTTCAGTTGAGCCTGAACATGAAAATGACAATGGTTAAGAACTAAGATTTTACTTTCTACACATCTTTGAGGTAGAAACAAACGAATTAGTCATGAGGGATATAGATATTATTAAATTATATACATAATATTCCGATCTTCTTAAACAATATGTGATATATGGCTCCTATAGATGTTTGCAGAAACAAGTACAACTCAAGGCACTACAACTACAACTACGACTGTATCTAGCAAAGGATGAAAGGAAGTACCATACATTGTTTTTCTAGATGATAATAAGTTATTTGAATTAATGCACTGTGGTAAGCGTTGTAATTAACATTAAACATACCGAATATTAATTTATCCAAGCTTTTGTTCGGCATGTACTCGTAGACCAACATTCTCTCCTCCCCCTTAATACAAAAGCCAAGTAGCTTGACTAAGCTCCGATGTTGAAGTTTGGAAATCAATAGGACCTCATTTTTGAACTCTTCTGTGCCTTGTCCTGAGCTTTTAGAGAGTCTTTTAACAGCAATCTCTCGTCCATCAGATAATCTCCCCTGAGTCACATTATCGAATTCATAATA
This sequence comes from Ehretia macrophylla, assembly GCA_037974665.1. Classification (NCBI taxonomy): domain Eukaryota; kingdom Viridiplantae; phylum Streptophyta; class Magnoliopsida; order Boraginales; family Ehretiaceae; genus Ehretia; species Ehretia macrophylla. The sequence continues at coordinate 14,551,981 of CM075768.1, forward strand.
ATATTTAAGCCACATCAAAAAATATTTTGTCTCTCCCAAATCTACGAATAGAAAAAGATAGATACCTTGTAAACAGGGCCAAATCCGCCTTGCCCGAGTTATTTTGTTGCAGAGAACTTATCTGTAGCAGTTTCTATGCTTTCCAGGCTGAAAGATGGTAATTCTGAACTTCCACCTTGAGCAATTACATGTTTGAGAATGTATCTTTGTTCATCATCTCTCGAAGTTCGCCCACCTGTTTCACAGATTAAACGAGGTTGAATTTTTAATCCCATAAAATTATGAACTAGTCCAGAGGTTACCTGTTCCTCTATTTCTCCATCTGCATAATATGTACATCACAAAACTCAGAACAAGTATCACTGAAAAGACTGTTGTAACAATGATAATCGTTCTTGCACTTGAATTTCCACCTGCATTTTCCGGGCAATTAATCAGTAAATTGTTAATTGTTAACTCTAAAAGATCCAGGATGGCAAGATAGAATGATGAGACCAATTAACTTGTCTCCTGAAACAGGCTATGTATAACATCAGGGACTCTGATACTTGTAAAATGCAAATAGCACAAGTAATAAATTGTTCATTTAGGATGAATGAAAATCACGATGCAAATATTGCAGCAAAAGTAGGACAATTGAAGAGAATCAAACTTCCGGGGTTATAACAGAACACGATATATGGATGCAGAAAAAGCATGTACCTAATTCGGAATATGCAAGTCTAATATGCAGCTCCTGTCCACCAAAAGGGAACTCCTGAAGGTCAATCAGATCTTCTCCCCAGAACATACAGCCTATTCCATCTACATATGAACACGCAAGGCAAGAACAGTTGTTCAAACAGAGAGATTTACAATCCTTTATATCATCGGCAAGAACGTAGTGTGAGAAGTCTGGTAATTTCATTCCTGTCGACAGGACAAAACCATCAGCTTTGTCCTGATCAGAACTTGTATTTCTTTCACATTGGAATTTGGTTCTTCGAACACAACCACTTGTCCAGTTACCTTTGCTCCATTCGGCCATAGACTTCGGTTCATACCCTTCCAAACACTTACAGATTGGCAACTCGTTGTTATTGCAAGTTCCAAAAGAGCCACAAGTGTTATACAAGTCGCATGGCCCACTGGGTATTAGCTTGTCTTTTCTTGATTGACTCACCTCTTCGTCCCAAAACAATTCAATCATATCTCCAGTATAATTGAAATATATTATCCCTGTACCGTTAAACACGTTGCCGAATGGCGCATATGTGAAATATATGGTTCCTTCTTGATCATCTTCATTAAAATCAAAGCCAGTTCTATAGTCTCTGCGCATGTTTGGCATCCCTACAAAGATCCTTCCAGTCCATTGCCCGCTTCTCCAGTGCTTAGCTGAGCCATTCTTGACAATAAGTTGTGGTGTTTCCTGAGGATCCACCGCGACAACAAAATCTCCAAGTGATGGATCTGCATCACCTTTCCAAGATGTTAAAGTTATTTGCTCTCCTGTTCTAGTATTTATCCCCGCCTTCATGCCTGGCATGAAAGAGTCTGTTGGATGATTGAAGCTCTCCCACAGTACCTGTCCATTCGATTCGTTTTCCTTCAGAACAAGATTTCCCATATCAGAAAGTACAGCACCAGTATGATTAGATACCAAGGTAACATTACTTGACCATATTGTTGTTTGCACCATCAGCAATGGCCAGATTACCATCAGCTCCAATCATGAGGGCTCCTGATGAGTCTCTCACTGGATTTTCACGGTTCGCGACCCACACAACTTTCTCATTAGGAAATTGTTTCAACCATATCCCCACATATCGTGCGTTGTTTGATCCAGATGGACTAAAGAAGCCAAGTTCGAAGACTTCTCCAGCTGAAACAATTGTTTCACCATCTGGAACTCTTTGATTCGGGGCTATGCTGTCTCTTGCCAAACAAAACAATGATTCTGGAAATGGAAACAAATGAAGAACTAAAAAGATGAAGTTCAAGTACCAGACAATTGGAATAAACAAGCACGTTGTGCTTAGAGATGGATGAAAAACAGAAATCGAACTTGGTTTCATTTTATTCCTGAAGCAACTGCTTTATCTTGCAAATCCAGGGTGTGATTTTGAAAAAAACTATAAGCAAAGGTTTCTCATGTTTCAGGTATGAACGTACATACACGCACAACACACAATTATTCAAAAAATCTTGGTGAAAATGTTGACTTTACCGAGCCTTTGATCCAGTGGTATATTTTTTATTATAAATGTGAAAAATTATAAGATCAATTCTCGTGAATTAGTGGGTAAGCCGGTGTTGGAAAAACACTGGAAATAAACTTGCGCATTGAATTGATTAGTCAACATCCTCAAAAGACTTTTCAAAAAAAAAATTCCTCAGAGAAACTTGCTTAGGAAATAAACTTCCGCGTTAAATTGATTAGTCAACATCCTCAAAAGACTTTTAAAAAAAAAAAAATCCTCAAAAGAGAAACTTGCTTAGCAAAAACTTTTGACCTTTAAACCCCAACATGAGAATACTTCATCCCTCCCCAAGGGCCATCCTCTACAAAACAAATAAAATGACAAAAAAATTTTTAAAAAAAAGTAAAAAGACACTGAATAGCTACTGAAGTGAAGACCATTTTTTCTTTATTATTATCCGTGGTCTTATTAGCTTAAAGACAATAAAAAGAACGGGATTTGAAAAAATCATATTAAATTAAGGAAGATACCAAGGTATAATATTAATGATGGTATCTTACAAATAATTTCAAGTTTTGCAGGTCAAGATAATATCTAGAAATGATAGCAGTTCGATTAATCGCAATTTTAAAAAAAATCAAAATCGAAATCGTTTAGTATAACCAAAATCTGAAACCGAAACCGAAAACTAATCATTTTAAAAACCATTATTCAAAACCGAAACTGACAAGTATAAAAAAAATCACAAATAACCGAAACCGAAACCGCTAATTTTTAAAAAATTAATTTAAATAGAAAAAAGTCAAAAAATATGAAAAAATATTAATTTAAATGTAAAAAAAATTAAAAATACAATAAATATTAATTTAAATAGTATTTTTTTTAGTTGGGTACTTGGGCTAAGTCCAATAACTTTTTTGTTATTTCTTTTTGAATAATTGGATTGGGCCTTAATTTTTTTTTAAAAAAAATAGCCCATTTTTAATTCTTATTGATATAATTTTAGATATTAGTATAAAAATTATTTTTATATTTTCATTAACTATAAATATTATATTATATATGTAGATATATATACATTATATATTATATAATAAATTAATAATCGAATTTCGGGTTTCAGTTTTTTTTTAACGTCTAAAACCAAAATATATCAGTTTATTCATCGATTTTTGTTATCGAGTTTTTATCGAACGGATACCCGTCGGTTTCAATTACAGTGGTTACCCATTGCTATCTGCTTACAGCAATAAACTAAATAAATCATAAATTGTAGAATACGCATAAATGCAAATAAATGAATATGCATACCGAATAAACTATACTAAGAAATTAAGTCCTTATATACATTTGAATTCCACTATAAACTATTCACTCATGACCATAAATAAGACAAACACAATTTTCTTATAATGTTAAATAATAAAATTGTTCATTCTTCATTCTCTAGAAAGTCTTTTCTATTTGTCAGACTACTAAGTACGGCAATGCACATCTCCTTCGACCTTCAACTCACATCCATTAACGTACATAGTCATCACCTAAATCACCATAACATTTGTACGTACACCTAAACCTACAAGTCATTAAAACTGCGCGGTGGCTACAATAACCACGATCCAGTAGCCAGTGGAGTTTCGTTGTACTCAAAACATTTGTCAAGCATTTTACCAAACACTTTCCATGCATGCACACAACCGCTTAAGAGGATTAACTTCCCATTATACATAAATAAGTTAATAGTAATGTACAAATACAACAAGAAGAATATGGTACGAGCATTTCCCTTAAATGTAACCCAGAAAAAATTCTAATTATTAAAACCTAGAAACAAGATAAAATAATATTGGTCACCATACCCGTGAAAACAAATATTAAAATCGATTCAATATAGTAGGCGATGTACTTGGATGGGCTGCTAGGCTCGATGAAGACGAAGGGAATGAGAGGTTGTGAAGTGAAGTGTGTTTGAGAAGCTTTGTCGTAATACAATTCAAATAAGGGTATAAAAGTAATTTCGTGTTTTGCAATATTTTTTGTGTCGAGGGTAATTTAGTAAATGGATTCTTGTTTGTAGGTGAAATAGACATTCACATGCTGATACTATAATGTTTTGTGGGTCCCATGTCATATTAATCAAACAGGGATAATAAAGTATTTTAACATTTTATAGACTTAACGCGTTAAAAATTGCTGCGGTCAATGAGCCAACATGTATTATGTGTGTCCCACAACATTATTACATTGAGGGTCATATTGGTAATTACACGTTAACATGAAGCAAAAATAAAAACAATCAGCAACCACAGTCGTCGATTGGATCAACGGCGGGCAAGGGACCACTCCGGATCCCTAGACTCTAGATAGTAGAAAAACCCTTTACTATGTAAAAGGCTGAGTTGCTTTCGATTATAAATTTCTAAGAGCAACTCGAAATAGGGGTCAAAATGCAAAAGGTCCTCTCCAGCAAACTCCCTACATAATTGGGCTTCGACAAATTTGGGGCACAAGCCAACCTTTCCAAATGGTAAGAATATAAGGGCAGTAGCAGTTGCTAACCACTCTTAATGGTTAAAAAATTGACTATGGATATTAATCGTTGTGTATGCGAGAGGTTGCGAGCTCGAGTCTCGCTGGTTATGTTTCCCTAAATCCCAAAAAAAAATTGACTATTGGAAAAAATTTTGTAACCAAAAAGTTTTTTTAAAAAAAAAGTTCAAGAAGCAAAAACTTAGCCGAGTATGCCCTTGCAATTGTTATTATGGATCGGGAAAAAACTCGAAAATGTGTGGACATTTTAAAATATTTAAACCATAAGATAATATAGAATGTGAGTCCTACATGCCCATAAAGTCTTAGCTAAGTATGCCCTTGCAATTACCATTATGGGCGGGGAAAAAACTTCAAAATGTCTGGACATTTTGAAATATTTGGACCTGAAGAGAGTGTGAAATGAGTCTCATATGTCTATGAGGTCCTCGCATTTCTAGTAATTTGGATGTTGCAAAGACTAATCCAATGAAATGTGAGTGATGGTTTGTGACGGTAGTTTGTGTTGTAACTTGAGATGATGTGATTGTCAAATAATGAGTAAGGAATATTATTTTTCTCCTAAAGAAGATGCATTAAACTCATAATACAAGAGAGTACGTTGCTTCCTAATTTAAAAAATAAAAATAAAATTAATTCCACTCCTTATTTGAAAAAGAAAGAAATGAGTGTTTTTAGAACTGGTAAAAAACCATCATCTTATATCAGTTCTTAAGAAACTTTTCCGCGTGAAATTTAATTTTTTTAATAATGTTATAATATTGTTCACCATCACAATGAATCTCCATCGTAACAAATTATATATTATGAGGGCACCCTAACCTTCCTATGTGTGGCTTTCAAAGGTTGGAGCAACATAATCTGCCAATATTAGAATTTGGAGCACTGTTTGACGTTCTCAGAGGCGTTGATTGCATTTGATGGGAGCCTCATCAAATCGAGGCTCTTGATCTACTGACATATTTGAAGCTTATTTGGCCAATGCTAGTGCTTCTTTCATATCAAATAACATTACGAGTGAAATCCAACAGTAGTACATTATTCATTCAATTTATAAAGTTAAGGTAAAATGACTTGAAAAACTCACCTCTTAAATTTTCTTATAATATTGTTTGATATAAAAAGATCCAAATTTGATACGAACAGCCCCTCCCATCTAGGTTTCTATTCCTTGTGTCTTCTCTTTTTTTTGGTTCGTTTCTAATTGTTTGAATTTCTATTCCTTGTTAACCGGCTAATTGTATCCATATATGTTTTATTTAATCTGATAGTTAGTAACGACATTTTAGGCACATGAAAAACACGGGGAACCGTGTAACGACCCGACTAAGCGAATACCCCGCAGGGCAGAGGCACACCAACGACGTCACATAAGTTGATATTGTCCGCTTTGGAACACCCCGTACTTAACGTACGAGTGTGCCCTCACGGTTTTGTTCCCCACGTGTTACCACGTGAGAAGGCCTCAACTCGAATATAAGGGGACGCTTCCCACTATATATTCAATGGTCCCAGCTCATAACCTTCCGATGTGGGATGGGTTCACCACATCCGCCCCTACTAGGAGGACCCAGCGCCCTCGCGGGTCACTGATACAAAGCAAGGCCTGCTCTAATACCACTTCTGTAACGTCCCGGCTAAGCGAATACCCCGAAGGGCAGAGGTACACCAGCGACGCCACATAAGTTGATATTGTCCGCTCTGGAACACCCCGCACTTAACGTACTAGCGTGCCCTCATGGTTTTGTTCCCCACGTAAAAAGGCCTCAACTCGAATATAAGGGGACACTTCCCATTATATATTCAATGGTCCCAACTCGCAACCTTCCGATGTGAGATGAGTTCACCACAAACCGCTTGCTTGTGCATCGCATGAGTTGACGTGAGATTTGGATCTCTTCATAATTATAGTTTCTTTTGATTACCATTCTAAAAGAGTGACATATACTAGAATTTTGTGATTTTGTATCTTTCGATAAAAAAATTAATTTAGATAGTATAGAAGATTTGAACGTCGTGACCACATTTAGTTTTGTTTCATCTTTTGAAATTTCAGCCTAGGGGAAAAGTTCCCCACCAAAAACATTAGACAAACTTTTTCTTGTTAACATTATTTTTACATTCTAAGTTTAAGAAAAAGTTACTGAAATTTTTAGAGGTAAGATAACGCCAAACATGGTCATATATAACAATTATATTTTATAGAGAGAAATTTTACGTGAATTTTTTATGAAGGTTTATAAAATTACACTGTTCAGGTAGTGAAGTGGCCCAAATCTCATTCTTAATTTAATGTATATAAGAAGATCCACCAATCACTTTTGGAGAGCATTCAAATCTTTTAACGTTCTCGGACCATCGAATGGCGAGAGATGCATGGGCTGGATTTAATAAATAATTATCCCTTAAATAATTATGGTCAGCATACACATAATAATTTTTTTTTTTTTTGAAATCCATGAATATTCAAGTTTTATCCGACTAATTCTACGGGACCCTAAACACATACACACTGGAAATAAACGTCCAGTGTATAATATCCCCTAGAATGATTGTGGAACTTCAACTACAATGCCTCCAGTGTTAAAATACAAAACAAATTAAACATCCAATGCACCATAATCTACATAATAATCTACATAAGCAAGATTGTTATGTCATGATTTTCTACTCTATAGGAAATTATAACCAAAGATAATGTGAAAGTACAGAAAATTCTTTCTCCAAAACATTGCAGAGCCAGGAATCCCAATGACTAATTTCTATTCAGCTAGTGTTGCAGTTGTTGTGGCATAGTAAGCAACTGAGAATAGTGCATGCACAAAGCAGAGAATCCCACCAATTGATAGAAAGTGATGGTGTGTGAAACCACAAGAAGTTCTTGACTTGTTGTTTGATATTGTTCCAATGACCAACATGGACAGTCCAACAGCCAATATGATCCTGGTAAAAAAGCACATCACATATATATATGTATAAGTTACTACATATGATTGCCAAAGACAAGGGCCGGTTTAGAATTTTTTTATTTTACTTTATGGACAAATTATAATACAATAAATGGTGGAGTCAAGGACCTTAAAATCAGGGTGTGCGTTTATAAGCAAGAGGAGACAAGTAGTGCACTCATATAATGAGAAGGTTCAATATAATGGATTTTTTTTTTTCTCTTTTTACCAAAAAAAAGGGTAAATTTCACAATTAATCCCTATTGTTTATATTTTTTTTTTAAGTTGGTCTTTAATGTTTTAAGAAAATCATATTAATTCTTAATATTTACAAAGTGATTCAAAATGGTCCTATTATTCAAAACTAACAAATTTAGTCCCTATTTTCATAAAATTTAATTTAGTCCCCAAATATAAATTATATGCAGGGACTAAATTGAATTTTTTTTAAAAATAATAATGATTAAATTGGCTAAGTTTAAATAACAGGGACCATTTTGAATAACTTTTATAAACATTGGGATTATTATGAATCTTTTGAAATATTAAGAACTACATTTAAAAAATATGTAAATAATAGGGATTAAATGTGAAATTTATCCCAAAAAAATCTAATTGAAAGTGTGAGTCTGCATACTATCATTGAGATGTGACTTTGTTACTAAATAAAGTCAAATACTCGTACATACAAGAGCCTATTGATTTTTCACACTTAAAAATACTCATGTTTAAGATGATTTTGGAGTTAGTAGAGATTACAGCTTGGTCTGCTCCTGGCCAGGGAGAACCTACAAGACAGACATTGCAAGTCACACAAAAACTTTACATACCAAGTGAAAACGAGGGATGCCATTGACAATTGCCTACTTGGAGCTGCTTTCTGAATCTCTTCTTGTGTACAAACACTGCACCCGCCCACCAGGTTAGCAAGAACATGGGCTAAAGCAAGAAGGGTTGCTGCAGCTGCACCTAGAACGAAGGCATCGTGGCTTGGCTGTTTGCACTCAAATATCCATAGCCTCAAATGTTTTTCCTAACCCAACAAAGTCCATAAAATATCAGTCATTGTGCGACAAAACAATATCTATCTATTGATTTCTTTTTTTGATATTAGTCTCGATACGACAAAATCATTCTATTAGATCGAATATACTTATCCGAACAAAACTACCTGGTTTTGAGCAGCTTCTGCTTTGATTCCAAGAATCCCGGCTGTTGCATCCAAAGCCACAATTACAACACATACAAAAAGACCAATGACTTTATTAGCCATTTTGCAAGAAGAGGATTTTCTAATGGAGAACAATGTTGATTAAGAAATCTCTCTCTCTCTCTCTCTCTCCGCTTTGTCTAGATGAATTGAGGATGTGAATAAAGAAGAACACAGTAACAAGATTATGCACACATAGTATAAATAATAGGCCTAAGTGAGATAGGGTAGGAAAAGTATATTTTGTCAAGAGCTGCCAACTTTATTTTCGCTTTGGTGTCTCCTTTCATCTCTCTTTTTCTTTTTCTTTTTCTTTTTCTTGGATTCTTTTGATGGGATAGCAAGGAAAGTAGGGCATAAACCAGCTAAGTGTAGTGGGGTTAGGCATCACTCAAAGACAAAAGTAAAATCGGTGAGTTCTGCATACTTTTTGACTTTTTTTTCATGTGGATGGTTAAATTAAAATTCTTCTGTTTTATCCGCACTTTAATAGCTTTAGATCCTTTTATAAATTTTAACGTTATTAATGTTATAAAATTATGAGAAACGTTTACTCAATATGGTGCATGTAAATCGGTGCAAACCATTTTCTTAATCGAAATTGTATCATCCGTTTATTATTAGTGAATCTATTCGTAACATTATAATATTATAATCATTATTAGAATGATCAAAGTCATACTTCCACGTGATATGTCAAAAGTTTTAACTTTCTCATCAACTTTCCAGATAAGGTGAGATTTAATATTGGAGCAATGCTGATCCGATACTAGGAAATAAAGCTGAGTTAAATCCAGCATGAACGTTGTGAGTAAATTCCCATTGTTGTGGATTCTCCATGCCTGGCCTTAATGTGATGTCGCGTGCCATGTCTCTTTAAAGGGGTTCATATATGGCTCATTTATTGTCAATTCAATTAAAATCATCATGCTTACTCAAAAGTATTTTAAATGACCTATGAGAATATTAATGGAGTAGTCTTGCACACGAGTAGATTTGCCTTGGCCATGAAGCAAGAATATTCTACTGGCTCTTATAAAAGGAAAGAATTGTTGCACTCGTCCTTCTTGTTCACTCCACAAAATACATTTACTAAAGTAATCATTTTGTACCATCGGGTTTTTGATTTATTGGTATACTCTTCGTTGTAAGTATGAAATATTACGAGATCAATTTATAAGAAGAAAATCGAATCTTTAGCTCATGTTTTATAACGTCATAAAATAATCAAAAACAAAATATACCTTGACATTCTTGAATCATTTTAGAGATTTACAAAATAGTACATAAAGTTAATATATACACATCTTTTATGGTGTATATCATAAATTACACACCTTAAGTATACCATAATGTAAGATTATAATTTAGGTGGTTAATGAACCTTTCAAGAATATGGATTCACTATAAGATTATGTACATGAACTCTTCATATTCCTCTTATCTTTTTATGAATCCACTAAAAATTAATTCTATTATGTAGGAAGTTATATATTGATTCATGACTTTGATCATTGAACCATCACATGCATTTAATGTGGTCATGAAGGCCACCTCAAGCAAAAACTTCTTACAAAATTTTCGTGGGCAACATCTGATATGTGTTGTATAATTTAGGCATCTCTTGAATCAAAAAAAAAATAATAATCATTTTGTATCGTTCATGGCTCTTAGTTAATTTTAGGGTCAATGACGTGTTTAGTCTCTTTTGTTTGTCGTGTTTGACAAGTAGGTCCTCTATCTTTACAAGTTTTAGCTTTTAGTCTTTCATATATATTAGCTCTGTCTCCGTTAGTTATTTGGCTTTTTTTGGTCTACAAATTGATGATTTCCTCTATTGTCAATATGCCTCTGCAACTTGGGAATTTGGAACTAATTTGTAGGAGTGTTATTGTCAAGCACGTAAAGAAGTCGTCAATTTTTAGATAAAACAAAAACCAAAAGACTAACGATGGCACAACTAACATACATGAAAGACCAATAACTAATAATTTTAGAAATAGGAGATCAACTTATCAAATACAACAAAGTATATATAAAGAACGTTAATTTAACGTGTCATTTACCCTTAGTTTTCTGAAACTATTTTGTTTGAATGAAATTAACGTGACATAGTGACGATGTTCAAAACATTTCGCCATGCCACAAACAACGGGGACCCCCTTACTCAAAAGTAATCAAAGGCACTATTTGAACAATTAGTATTATGTCAGTTAAGTGCGTTATTGATCAGAAAAAAGAAAACATTAAAAACGCATTTGTGCTGTTATTAATTATTATTTTCAATTGAATATTTCTTTTACTATTTCTATAATACTCTTTTTGGATAAACTTTTTTAGGGGTATCAAGATTTAGGGTTAAATTGATGGCTAAACTTCTAGTTATAAAGAGACTTTAAAATTTATTTTGTTAAAGTTAAGTTATTTAAAGAAATTTTTTTTGTTTTTCTTCTTTTATATTTCAATTTTGTTTTTATTTCTCTTCTACTCTTCTTTTTCTTTTTCCATTTATTTTTCTTCTTTTCTTTTCTTTCTTTCTTTCTTTTCCTTCTCCTTCCTTCCTCCCAGCTTTTTCTCTCACCTTTCAATGCTGGCAAACCACTCCTAGTCATGTTACCACCATCAATCTGCTAATTCCTGAAGAACTAAATTGGCTCCAACACCACGTCCCAGTCAGCACCACTCCCACCACCACGACTTGAATCTCCGAATAACATAATAACATTATTAAGAATATTAATAGTAGTGAATTAATTCTAATGTAATAACGTTATTATGTTATTAAAAAGATTTAGAGCGATGTGACCAATGCAAACACATCGCGGACCAATGTTGAGAAAAATAAAAACTTTCAGTGTGAAAAAGGCTCCGCCACACGTAAACCTTGTAACCAACCATTGAATCTCGATTAGGAAATAGCCTTATCTTTGCTTTTATCCTTTTATCTCAATTCAGATACAAACCTGCAAAAGAATTGAAGCCACCAAATTAAAGGCAACCAAAACTTTCGGCTTTCTGCAAAAATAAAGAATGATGCATTCACATTCAAATTATGAATTACATTTAAACCGAGGAAAATGCACTATATAATTCTGTATTTTAAAAAGTCGCGTTATAAACTATGTGTTATGGAAAATGTTGCATATGACCCCCCGCTGTTTATTTTTCTGTCAAATTTTACGTGAGTGTAAGACACACGGTTGAAATACAAGTTTGACATTTATCAAGCTGTAAAACATATGAAAAATGACGAAAATAGCATTTTTAACATCAGTTGCTAATTGTCCCTTGTGTTTTTAATAAGATTGTAAATTGTCACTTGTATTTTTCATAAAGTTTCTAATTGTCCCTGTGTTTTTTTATAAAGTTGTAAATTGCCCCTTCAAAAATAAAATAAAAAATTGAAAATCCTAGAGAGAGAAACTATTTCAAAGTGATTTTCCTTCGATTTGAAGTTAATTTTTTACCGATTTAAAGGTTTAATCTGCTTGTAGAAGAACGTGATTCCAAGTAAGGTACAATTATTGCTAGTTGCAGTATGACTTTGGATCAATTCTAATTTCTTTTTTTTTTTTTGTATTTTTTTTTTTTTACTTTCAAAGTCCAGAGCTATGTCTGTTTTTCTTATGCAAAACCTTGTAGTTGATGAACGTTTTGATTGTGGACATCAATGGTCTATTGTAGATCTCTTCACGAGACTTGAACTTCAAGCATAAGATTTACATTTTTTATGGTGGACATCAATGTTCTGTTATATAAGCTTTACATTTTTTTTATTCTTTTAATTAAATAATATTTATTAGTTTAAGGTTGTAGATCTCCTCACGAGGTAGACTAGCACATGGTTATGATATTGCAAAATAAAGAATGTTATAAATACCTCCTTTTAATATTAAAAAAGTGATAAAAACGAGGATGATTTTACCTTTTTTTAAAGCTAACTAACACAGTTAAACGGAATTTGAATTTGGGGTATATATGCAACGTTTTTCATAATACAGGATTTATAACACGACTTTTTAAAATACAAAATTTATAATATAACTTTGTAAAAATATAAAAGAGTATGATGCATTTTACTCTATCTAAACCTTAGAAATATAAATAGCTTTATTGCATCAATTTTATAGAGTCACATTTCTATATATAAATACAATGGCGGCCTTGATCGCAGCTTAACATAAGGGGCGCAATTGGCTCGATTGGGTGTTTACTTTTTTTTTTTATTATATGTTGTTGGACCTTTCCTCTTTTGTGATTATTCTTGGTTAATGTATTTGCTTCATGACAAAAAGGCAAAAAGAAAAAAACTAATGAAAGAGAGGAATGCACAATCAAATGGATTCCTGCCCCATTTGTTAGTTACTAAAACATCTGTGATGAAACCATTAGAAACCCCTCCCGGTCCTTTTCAAATATTTTTAATTTTCTTTCCACTTAAAATAAGAGTGATGTTCGTTGCTATATGATGATGACCTCGCCAAGAAATTCAAAAACAACAGATGTAATAGGGAGCTGTGTAGAATATGGGATCTACATGAGATTTTAGGTTAAGTTTTAAGGATTCTTTTTTGGCCTGATGTCTTCTGTAAAGCATTGACTCTTTTGTAGTGGTTTTATCATTGTTTTTTTTTTATTTTTTATAATGGAATGAAAATTTGTCCTTACTAACCTAACCAAAAAAAAAAAGAGGGATTATTTAAAGGACACCTAATTTTTTTCTTATTTTTGATTGGTCAACGACTATTTTTCAATTTTGAATGGATCGTTACGCATTTAAAATGAGGATAATTTTATTTGATATCCAGAGGCAGATTCGGAATTTTTTTTCAGTGAGAGCTAAAACATATAATTTTTCAATTATATGAATACATTTTTTTCAGCGGGGGTTAATTAATTTTTCTAACTAAAAATATATAAATATTTAACTTTTTTTACTTAAAAAATACATCGAATTTTTAATGTTCTTTTGGACCAGTAGGGGTGCAGCGCTTGCTAACCTTAAGCTACATCCGCCACTGTTGACACCCTTTGTACTTTTATAAGTATGACCTAAATTCCACACTTTTTAATATAAGAGTGTCACACTCCTTCTACTAGTAATCGGTTAGTTTTCTGTTGAAAAATTAATAAAAACCATTTTTGCCCTTCTATATGAGAGAATCAATAAATACCCAAAAATTCTCATTTAACTACCTCTTTTTTCTTTCTTATTTTTTGGTGTGTTCACATCATTAGATGATGCAAATATGTACTTTTACGACATGCAACAGCTATTGAAAGACTTTGCTCCAACTTAGCCAACTTCAAGATCATGGTCAATATTTATTTATTCTGCATCTGACTATAGTTAATATGGTTAATAAGAATATATAATTTTGCATAGTATATGAGAAATATATATGTTGTTGGCCTAATTTGCATCACTAATCTCAAGTCATAATCTTTTTGATCTTTAGTCGATCAAATTAATCGGAACCTAATCTAATTTCAGAGATTTTAATTTCACATATTGTAGAAAAGTGAAAGCAAATTTCTAAAGATCTGGTCAAACTCTTGAGAGGTCAAGGTTATCAAAATTGATAAGCTAGCTTTACTACAGTTTTTATTGTGAACTTTGTTTGGTTTTGTTATGTTTCTTTTTATTTTTTTTTACACGTAAAATTAAGAAATATTCCATTACCGAAAAGGTGAAGTGGCATTTCATGACATTTCATAAACTTTCAAGTTGATTATTTGAGTATTACAAAGAAAATCTAATATATCTCCATAACTTAAGACATGAATCCCACTATCGTGTTGATAAAATTAGAATAGAAGTACATATTTGCATAGTTAGATATGTGAACTCAAAACGAAGTAGTTAAATGAGAACTTTTAAATATTTAACGATTCTCTCACATAATAAAAGCAAAAAATGCCTTTTATGAATTTTTTAACGGAAAAATTAATAAATCACTAGTGAAAAGGATGTGACACTCATATATTAAAAAGTATAAAATTTAAGCCACACTTATTAAAAGTGTAAAAAGGAGTCAAACAAAATCATCCTTTAAAATAATATCAATATAATATACCATTTTCATTAGTTGTTGTTAAAAAAATTCTAACGGAATGGAATTATTTTTCCGCTTCTTCATCCTTCCACCATTAGGTCGTTGAGATGAATAAAAAACAAACAGCTTACACATTATTTTTTTTTTTTTAATTCTTACACACACTCATATTTGTGTGTGTGTGTGTGTGTGTGCTTACAGATTCATATTTGTTAATACTAGACCTGAGATTTGGTTCTTGTAAGGAGTCTCCTGGAAAGTCATAGACGGCAGTCCAACCCTCTGCATCCGGAGTGCTGATGAGTCACTTGACATTTTGGCATATTCTTGCATCCGAGGAGCGGGTGTGATTTATAAGTTAGTAGTATTGCTTAATTAATGAGGAGCGGGTGTGATTTATAAGTTAGTAGTATTGCTTAATTAATGGGGTTATTATTCAATTAGTTCATACTGATATAGAAGAGTTTTCTTAATTAATGACTTGGTTTGACATTTTGGACCTAGTTGACAGTTTGAAAACACATATTGCTATTTTATAACACGGGTCTCACTTACAAATTTAGGATGTTCTTATCATATGACGTGACTTGAGTTTCTCATTCAAATTAATTATATTTTAGCTTCTTTTCATTCAGTATTTTTATGATTTTATTCTTAAAAACTTTACGTTGTTAATCAATTTTAACCAAAAAAAATGATAAAATGGTCAAAATGTCACCCGATTAATAAAAAAAAATGATCCTTGTAAGATAAAAAATACTTAAATAATCAAAACAAAACTGAAAGAATAGTTAAGTAACTTCTAAAATAATTTAACCTCATTTCTACTATATCCTATTTAAAAAAGCAACAAGTAATCCAAGCTCTCTTTTAATAAGTATCCTGTTTTTAACTATATTTTTCAGTTTTGAAATTTTCTTAAAAAAATACTTTAGATTGACTGTCACGAATAGACATTGCACGGTAATTAATAAATTTTATATATTAATTCTCGTGTGTAAAAGTGATATTAATTAAATAATTTAGAATTCCTTTTAATAAAATGAAAAAGGACTTATATATGCAAAATTTAATGATAATACCTTATATAACTACAACAGGACTAATATCTTCGTAATGACAAAACTAACCTCATAAATCATCTTAATTACTTATGAACCCCTCCTTCTCTTTCATCTAAAACCCATTATCATATAAACCCAAAAAGAGGAAGAAGAAAAAAAAGAAAAAAGAAAAAAGAAAAGCAAAAAGAAAGGAATATATAAAACCCATTTCTTCATTTCCTCTCCTCTCTCAGTAACAGGTTTGTTGCCTAAGTATGTGGATTCTTCTTAAAAATACTCATTTATTTGTTGCCTTAACTTTTTATTTTTGTAATGATAGTTTAGAACTTATTTTGCTGATGTTTTAATTTGTAGAATTTTATTTTTGCATTTTTTTTCCCTCTAATTTTGCGTATTGGACTAAAATTTAAAATCTTTGTTTAGTGAAATATAAGATTTTGAGTTTCTGGTACATCAGGTATTCGATAAGTCTTGTAATTACATTTGGTACGTATATAGGACAGTTCGGTGCACAAAGCACTTGCTATTTTCGGGGTTCAGAGAAGGGTCGGACCCACTTTAGAAGTCTATCGTTACGCAGCCTTAGCTTTTCATTTTTGCCGGAGGTTGAGGCTGATTTTACTACTTGAACCCGTGACTTCTAGATCGTACCACAACAACTTTACTGTTGCGCTAAAGCTGTCCTTACGGATATATATGTGAGCTTTTTCTTTTGGTATCTGATACAGCTCTTTGTGTAAATAACTCTCTGGTGATAGAGGTAATGCTATTGTTCAAGCTTCGCGAAGAAAATGGGGGTGAGAGTTACGGGATAGTATGAATGATGTCCTGATGAGTGTAGGAAGAGGGGGAGTTCTATCATACTTCTTTGTTCTCTTTAGATGGCAGATTTTGATTGGAAAGCTAAGATTGAGGTATACTCGGGACAATTTAAAGATTAGAAGATATATTTCACCTTCAAATCACTACGCAGAATGAGAGATAATGTGTACAGTGAAAGAACACGAGATGTATGTTGAGCAATAACAATGAGAAAACGAAAGAAGAGTCATTTTTTCTGAATTTCTTTTGGAACAATATGGCTCTGTTTTCATGAGACAACATATTACTTCAGAGCTGCTTAACCGCGTCAATATTTAATGCGTGCGTTCATTTTCTTCATCCTTCTTAAGTTGCAAAGTATGCTTTGATGAGTTGATGTATGTTTATTTCTGAATGCATGTATATAGATGATTTTGTGTAGCATAGTGTGATATGTAAATGGCATGCATTAAGCATGTTATTTGATCTCTTGCTGTATTTGCAGTTTGATACAAAGAAAAACTTATTTGCATAGATTGTCTACTGATGGCGTTCTTCAATTTTACATTGATTTTGGATTAATATGGAGTTTAGCACCTTCGTAATCTCTCTGATGTTAGGTGTATGCCACTTATCCTTTAAACTTAATTTGAAGCACTTTGACCATTGGATCAATGGGAGTAAGTTGTTGAATCTTGGCTTTTCTTTGTAGTTCTGAATCTACAAACTGATATGCTAAATCACAACTGCAATCGACTCTTTGATTTCTTTTAGTAAAGGATATCGCTAGATCAACATGAGCATTCTTGTCATTGACAGTTAAATGGCACACATTACCGCTAAAAATGACTAGAAGAAGGTGTCCTGTTCGTTCTTCATTCTGAAACAATATTAGATCAATAGCTCCATAGAGAAAAAGAGAAAGAACGAGAAGTACGGATTTGAAGTCCATTGCAAATCACTCTTGAACTTGAGTTATGCAAATATTTCAATGTTGTAACACATGGAGCTACATTAGAAATCTTCGGAAAAAGAATTTGGGGTGTCATGTATCTGGGAAGACCTTCTGACATGATGGTTTAGGTACATCATTCGGCAATATTTAGTTTAAGTTTCATACTGGTTTGACAGAAACAATTGAAATTAGAGAACTACACAAATATGATTTCTCCTTTCGTCAATATTCCTTTTCCTGGTGTAGCTGGAAAATCACCACTTCAAAACAAAGAAAAATAGTTTCTTGCTGTAACTCGTCAAGTTTTCTTAACTTTTTTTTCCATGTATGTAGATGTAGTCAGTTTTGTGACTTGCATTTAAAGCATTTCATCAGAATTGCAACTTTATGCTTTGCTTGTTGGCCTAATCTTAAAGATTTTCTACAGTATGACATCAAGCTGTTCTTGTCTTGCTCTCAGAAGATTGAAATCTTATCATGGCAGCAGAAGAGCCAAAAGACCCACTGAAAGGGATGGACTGGAAAAGTATTGGTGAGTCTTCATCTACTGAGCCTGGCACTGGACAGGTTGTAAAGAAGAGGCTACCAAAAAGAATCAGGCAAATTCCGGACTATTATTTCCTTCCTCGAAGATCATTACCATCTGCAATTGCTTTTTATGGGGCATGGATCGCTGCTGGGGTTGGCGCTGGAATGCTGGCAGAAGTCTGGATAAACAAGAAAATCAAAGGTATGATCCATCTTGTTACCTAATTGTTTTTTAGCAAAAGATGGACCTCATTGCATGTCATTCCTTCCAACAATCTGTAGATAATGATAACGTTTCCCATCTAGCTCAAGCAACTTCTGTTCTTAAAAGTTTATTTCATTTTGACATGGAAATAGTGGATGATAGATTCCCAATATTCGCTTACAGATACATTATTGCTACCTTCTACCCTTATCCGATCACTGATATGTTAATTCTAACAAAACGCTTGAGTTTCAACCCTGAGGAAGTCATTTCTATCTGTTTGAGAGGGGTTCGGATATTTGACATTGTAGGAAAGGGGCTGATTCTGTTACCCGCCCTCCTCAGCTCCTCTCTGAAGAAACCAAAATTAAATAGAAAAGAAACAAAAGATGAGTATTAGATCAGGAGAGAATAAAATTATTGAAATTATTGCTTTTGAGCCTCTAATGTATTTTAGTCAAAGACTTATAAAACTTAATTATCTTAGTGACATATTGACTGTGGAAAAGGAGTATGATTGGGAAAAGGGTGGCCTTGTCTTGCATGACTGATGCATGCATACTTGTGTGGAAGCTTTACTTTTAAACAGAAAACTTTCCTTACCTATCGGAATTGGTTTTCGCCCTCCTTGTGGAAGAGCGCAATACATTTGTAGGGATGATTATCCAATAAGCAGCCACAATGGCTTCAAACTTATGCAATTGCCACCAAAAACTCTCTGCTCTTGACATGTTTAAAGGCGATCCTAGTTTTATGAGATTGGAGTCAGATGCACATGGACCAAGTCACCCAGAGCTGGAGATGCCTTGCATTCCTGTGGGGCTTTATGGTCTCTCTCACTTGAAAGCTAAGAGCAGGGGCATATCTTTCAGTCCGCTTCTCACTGTAGGCGTGAACGGGAGGGGGGGCAGGGAGAGATGGCAGGCAGAGTTTGAGGTGATAGAGAGAGAGAGTGGAACTTGTGCAAATGTCACAATACTCGTGAAATGCTTATCTCAGACTCTCCAATGTAGAACAATTTTTGTTGACTTGATATTGTCTTGTAGCATATATATATCCACCAATTCAGCCTTTTCTAATCTGAATGTTTGATCGTAGAAAATTAGGAATATATTAGAAATATATTCGTTATATATAGCAAATATGAACTTTAAGATGTTCTGATCTTTACCCCTTTTGAGTATCTGCCTCTGACAGAAGCTGCACCCCAAGCTAGAAGTGTTGTTGTAGTGATTCTACTTTTTTGTCAATATAGAACTTCTCGGTCTCATTTCAAACGGACACCTCATTTCTTTGTTTAGTTATCTAATTTTCCCCCTAAATATGGACTAGAATAATTATCGTTCAAAAAAGAAAAAAAAAATGGACTAGAGTAATTGATCCTTTACAGCTGAACTACATTTATTGGATTTGCGGACTTCTTTTTCCTTCTCTATATGAGAACCCTTAGGTTTTCGGGGCATTGGATGCTATGATTGACCAGTGACATGTTAAATTATGAGCGCCTTCTAAGCGAGCTTGTAGCTAACACACTGTTTCTGCTGTTGCAGAGGATGGAGGTGTCATCTGGGAGTTTGACAAATGATTGCTCGATGATTGTCGTTCTAGTTCAAACAATTTGTAGTTGAAGGTGATTATGAGGGCATTGCACTAATTTTTCTCCTTTGCTTTCTGTTTTATTAGGTTTCTACAAGATTGTTTAATTTCTGTCTGTGAATGAGCAAGCTGATGCTGTTCCTAGATATTTGATCATATAATGAATTGGCGCTGGCACTGCACTTCATTTCAATTGGCTAATAAGATCTACGGCAACACGCGATTTACTATTCATTATAACATTACAAGGGAAAGTCAATGGTAGTAAACTGATGATGATGATGATGTAGTAATGATGAAATAATTTGAATAATTCACCATCATTGAGTCTCCTAAACGGCGTTATGAGGAGATCGAAGTTCAATAAACCCATTCCCACAATAAGATTGTGCAAGAAATAAAATAAAATAAAATAAATAAGATTGTGCAAGAAGTTTGTTATCCACATAGATCTCTAAATGAAAATTATGAAATACATTTTTGGAGCTCTTGTTTTTAAGCTCATTTTTAGCCATAAGACCTAAGATGAATTGCTGTTTAATTTGGATTTAGCCGTCATATTAAGCAAGCATGCTTAACGTTTCAAATGGGAACAAAAAATAATTCAATTTTCTTCAATTACTTGCCTTTCGCTAAACAAACAATTTTGGTGCACCTTTTCTTCTGATTTGAAAAAAGAAAAAGTGATAACAAAGATATTTTCTAAATGGTTCAAGGTTCGCCCAGCGAGATATGCTCCTAACATATTCTTATGTAAAGGCTAACCCGATACATGAAACTTTCAATAGGTGCAAAATTTGGAGAATTTGTAATCTTGGTTCATGTTCCAAGCGAGTAACACAAAGCAAGTTCTCAAGGCTTGTTTGGGACCTCATTATTAGATTTACTGATTTTCTAGCCTTTTCTTACGTAGCTCTACCAGTTGGATCAGAAACTATGCATTCTATTTCCAGCCCTTGGTGCCATGTTTCTATAATCACCATTGGTGATAGCTGAAGGCTTAATCAGATACGGAGGAAATGGACAGTCCATATGCATGTACCATCAGCATCTGTGTCTGGGCTTCCCTGCATCCGATCAACTCATACCTCCCAGCCCTTTTACCATTCACTACAGCGAAGGCTTGGGATCATATTGAAAAGGTGGTCATTGAAGTAGAAGCTTGTGGGATCATCTCTTTTGCAGCACATCCTGGAGTGTCAATAGCCGGTATGATGGAATGACCAAACAAAAACACTAGTAATGTGAAGGGTATCCCGAGTTGGACATTCAATTGTATCGATTTGAATTATCTAGAGAATGCCTTGTATATCAAAAAGATAGACAATCAAACTTATTTTTTGATTCAATAAAAGTTCAAGGATGTGAATAAGATCCCAAATAACGAAAGACATGTAAAAGTCAAGTCCGATTATGCCTATTTCTAATCTTAAATGGAATGTAATGACGTAAGATTTATATGTAAACATAATATCTATTTAAAAATGCTTAATAACGTCTCCAATGTTACCACCATTTTTCAAGTTAGGCAAATCTCACAATTAGTCCTCATTGTTTATACATTTTGGACATTTAAAACTCATTATTTCAGAAGTCACGCAATTGATCTCCGATATTTACAAATATCTCATTATTAGTCTCCATTGTTTACATGTTTTGGACATTTAGTTCGTATTATTTCAGAAGTCACGTAATTAATCCCCAATGTTTGCAAATATGTTACCATTAGTCCTTATTATTTATGAAAGTCCTCCAATTAGTCTCTAATGTTTACAAAAGTTCGACAATGCTTCACTTTTTGAACTACTCGTGTACCTGGCACAGCGCGCTTTGATCAAATTCTTTATCGGTGAATCACAAATTCGGCAATGCTTCACTTTTTGCACTACTCATGTAATTGGCACAGCGCGAAAAGTCAGAAAAATGAGGAGATTACCAAACTTGTGATCAAACAGATATTGGTCAATCACAAGTTCAGCAATGCTCAATTTTTGCACTACTCATATAACTGGCACAGCGCGTCAAGTCAGAAAAATGAGGAGATTACCAAACTTGTGATCAAACGGATTGTTATCGCTCTTCGAACTTGGCGCGTTGTGCCAATTACATGAGTAGCGCAAAAAGTGAAGCATTGCCTAACTCGTGATTCACCAATAAAGAATCTGATCAAAGACTTGAGATGTGAAATTGTTCCATGTTAGAATCCCCTTAGTATTTAGCTAACCTCAGCCATATCATAACAATCACTGCAACAACTATTTACCTTCAACGCAATAACTCTACAAGTTGGACAGCCAAGTCAAAGTTAGTGTCATGGCCGAAGAGAATACTGGTGGCAGCACAAAATTTGACAAGGCCTTCACTGTCCAACTTGTTAAAGTTACTGCGTTGAATGTAAATAGTTGCTTCAGTGATTGTTATGATACGAATGAAGTTAGCTAAACACTAAGGGGGTGATTTTATCATGGAAGAATTTCACATCTTAAGTGTTGGATCAGGTTCTTTATTGGTGAATCACAAGTTCGGCAATGCTTCACTTTTTGAGCTACTCATGTAACTGCCACAACGCACCAAGTTACATGAGTTAGCTTGAAGAGCGAAGGAGTTGTAAATAATTCAAGTGCAGAAACAGCACCATCAGTAGCTACAACAAATAACACCTCTAGAAAGACATCAGGTGCCAACTGTACTTAAATGTAGGTAAAATATCATATATAGTCTCAACACAAATAGAAATACGAAAACACGTACACACAGATTCTATAATATATTACTAATTTTCTATGCCATTTTCCATTAATGAAAGGAGGAGAAATAAACCACTAATTACTACCCAATGATGAATTACAGATTACAAGACCAGAAAATAATGGAAAAGGAAAAAACTATAACTGTACACAAGAATGAAGAGTGGGGAAGCAGCGTAACCTCAGTGTGATGTTTTGAAATGATAGCAGACTCCTCATCAAAGGAGGCAGCTCTCAGCTAAAAAATGAAACATCATTCCAAAACAACGATTAGAATGTTAATCCTAGTGCTTGCTGCTTCCCCAATTCCTGAATACCTGCAAAATTTCATCGATCCCACATGGCCTGGAAAATGGGAGGTCTGTGCTTTAACCAATGTACCATCTCTTTGTCCAGTGGAGCTTTCTCTAGTACAGCATCCACCATAGGACTGCCTATAATCTTCGGGGAACTCTTAAATGACCATATCCGATCCTTTGGCCATGGTCTCTGGGGCTGCTTTTCCTGGAGCATAACAAAAAAAACACTGATTCAATAGAAAGGAAAACCTTCCGCAATGAAATAGTGGTCATTGATGAAAATGAGACACATTCGAATAGAAACCTCAGAGAAGAGGAAAAAACATAAAGACGACTAAGCTAACCAAAAATTGATTCCATTGAACTGCACATAATTTGTTCTCTTTAAAAAATTTCCTACTATCAAACAGCAGAAATTTAACTGTTCAAGAGACATCTGCATGCTAGCTTCTTTCGAGTTGGATTTATGAGATAATCACATCCTTTAATTTGGTGTATGCATGAGTGTGTGCTCTTTATGAGGCATCAAAACCTGCATGCATCTGGTCCAGAATTTATATAACTGGCAATTTTAGCCCCATGAGGTGGGCACACTCACCCTGACAAGGCAGGTACACACCCTATGGGGATGAGTATATTCCAACCAGCCATGGGTAAGGGGTTGGTTCGGGTACAATTAGTACTCACTGCAGGGTGGGGCGGTCAAAGGGTACATGAAATTACCAGACCTGCGAAAAGGTATACTTCGAAAACTAATAATTTTATACATACTTTTACAGCTCTAACGATTGTCTAACTTAATTATCCAACCATTAGGGGATTTCATCGCTACTTGAGTATAGTTGCTCGTGTGTTGTGTTCAGTAAAACTCTAGAAAATTATTTGAGACCATACATGTTCTTATATTTACTCAAACATTTATTTGCATTCAAAATTTGAAAGTGTTGTGCTCGAAATTAGATAATAACCAGTAGTATAACTATTGCAGTGAGTGAGCAATAGCTTTTTAAGATTTTTTGGGTCGATTAAACATTCAAATTAGTTACTTTCCTACCGTTTAGCTAACCTAATCTCTTTTTTGTTTCCTTTTTAACTGATAGTATTTAATATCTAATATAGGGGAGTATAGGTGGATTTACGCTTGGGCCAGTGGGGACCGCAACGTTTAAAAATCCATGCATTTTTCAAAACAAGAATTAAATATCTATGTATTCTTAGTAAAAATATTAATTAGTTCCCACTAAAAAAAAACACTATTCATGTGGTTAACAAATAATGTGTTTTAGCCCCCACTAAGAAGAATTCTTGGATCCACCATTGCTGTATGGGAGGGCATCCAGCTGGGCAGATGGGATACTTGCTGCAGCAGGGCGGATTCCGAAGAACCCTAAATGTACTAATTTTAGGTGGGTGGGGCAGGTTCAGGTATTGCAAAAGCACTCCCTTACCTGCTCCATTGCCATTTTACATTGTAAAGGAGAGTTCAATATGAAAATTAACACTTACCATTCTAGCAAGCATAAACTTCACGGTTCTTGGGCCATACACTCGCTGGCGTGATGGCGTCTGGACTTTGGCATAAAAGGAACCAATGTCAGGTAAAGACAAGCAACCCCTACTCGCTCTGGCTAGGCAACTATCAGGCTCAGCATTAGCTTGGTTGTACCAGTAGATCAGCTGCCCTAAACAATAATTTTCACCATATGTCTTGCAATACTCGTGACCACTAGAACCCACTTTATCAGCATACTTCGTGCACAGGTCAAGAGGACTGATATACACTGGCGGGGAAGTCACAGTAGCATATTCCTGCAAAAGAAGTTAAGTCAATCAAAGGCACAGGTCAACCTCCAGGGCAACAGTTGCCCAGCACTTCAAATTATACATGGTAAGTAGACTCACTCTTATTCTGAAGAAACGCTTTGTATGAGCATATATGTGGATCAAGTCAGCAGCAGCATCATGCCGACACTTGTACGTGCACGGAAGATTTCGAACCTCATCCCTCAACCTGAAACAAGAAAAATGTTCCATAAGTTAACATTTTACAAAATTTTATGCTGAATAAAAATATTTTACACAGCTCACCATTTTAAGGATTTTCGAAGCTCCATCTGGATATTATCAAATCCAGATGGATCATGAGCACGGATGTTTGCCTTGAGGTTGCTCAGCATGGCATCATCCATATGAGGCGTTATGCACTGAATAAGATCCTCCACAAGTGATCCCTCTCCTTTCCAGATAGAAGAAATGACTGCCTTGGGACTAAGCCTCTCCAATGGAGGGGGAGCCTTCTTTGGATCGCCAAAAACACATCTCATCACATACCTCACCTGTAAGGAAAAGCACCAGGAAATTAAAACTCGGGTTTTTCCTTTTTGTATTTCTCTTTTCCTTTTGCCAATGGGTCGAGGGAGGAGATATCAATGCCCTTCCCTTTGGCATAGTTAAAAAGATTTTTTCCTACCGAAAGCATCAACTTTGTATTACATTTAAACGAACATCATGTTTACAAATATCAAAGGACAAACGTCAAAATTTTGGACAAGATAATAGTGGAGAAATCATAGTGAATAACTTCCTTACGGAAGAAGTAAGTCAGCTACCTTGTCAAGAGTTAGAGCCAAATTCTGGAGCCTTTGGTTGTACACACCCTCAGCCTGCACGTTTGAGGAAAAGGAGAATTAGTACCAGAATCATGACTAAAAATATTATTTCAACAGACATCCAACTCAACAAATCGCATGGCACCAAAATCCTCCACGATTTTCCATGCCATAAATTGTGTCAAAGATTATAGTGAGAGACAACACAGACCTGAACCTCAGCATCGCATTTCTCAACCTCCAGGCATATATCCGCGAAATATTTTTTCTTCTCTTCCACATTATGCTTAAGAATCTCATCAGGGAGTTTTGTCCTCTCGAAATTAATAAACCTCACCTTCATTACAAGTTATATATCAGAGTGGATCCTGGAAAGGTTAAAAAATGACAGTATTTATAGCAAAAATACGTACCAGACGTGCCGAATATGCAATTAACCAATCAGGCAATCCACCAAGCAAACAGCTCCCTAATCCAGCTTTACTCAAGTCAATATAATCTTCCTCTGATACTGAATTCAGTTCACAAGCCTCTAGCATCAAGTCGAGTCGATCAAGAATTCCATGGTACTCTTTCAGCACCTGGACGAAAAGATAATCAAGTTGAAGAAAAAGAAAAAGGAATTTAGCAGTACAAAATAGCGAAAATGCTTTTGAGTATTAGGATCCATAGAAAATTATGCAAGCACGGAATGCATGAAGATGCATACCAAATAAAACTTCCATATATATGACAGACAGTTGACAATTAGTACAACTGCTGCCAAAATGGAAGCTTGAAAACCTAAGTGTCACTAGAATTGAGAAAAGTGCTTTCAAGTCTTATACCTTCTGAAAAGCCCCTTCACCAGTAAGATTCAGGTAACTCCCACGACAAACCTGGCTGCCGCATAAACAAACAGAAGCTTCATACTCTTCTTTGCTCTGAAGTAATCAAGAGGCACCATGTTAGAAACCAACCAGCCTAATGATACAAAATTATTAATTTTAAAGAATTAACCTTCTTAAGATTAGTGGAAGCTCCACATGCTGTAAGCACTAACCTCAGTTACAGAATTATAGTCAAAGGTAATCTCTTCACCATATCGAATTGGTCGTACAGTGTAGATACCTATCTGGTATTGACCATCAACAGCTGTAACTCTGCACTCATGAAAAGGTGGTTAAGAAAAGGAGTAAAAAAACTTCAATTCCTGTTGTAGTATTTTATATCCTCTTGGGAAGGAGAAAATAGCCAGTGGAATAATAAAATACAGCTGGTCTCTCCCTCATCTCATAGAAAAGAAGAAAATAAAATTAGTGCTTGCACATAGGGGCACGTGCAGAAGAGATGCAAGAAGAAATTTTTCCTGCTGAGAAGTAGAATAGAAATAAAACTACTGAAGCTCGTTTATGTATGATGCCAAAAAAATTCTAGACCAAAGACAATCTATTCATGGAAGTGTAATTCAAAGAAAAACCCTTCTCATCCAACTCGCTATAAAGTACATCCTTAATATCAATTCTTTATTGAGAAGTCTCTGCAAATTGTCACCAGATCAATGTATCCAATATCTTCAAATTACTTTTCCATTATTTACCGGTAAATATTTTACTTCTGTTCCACCTTATAACAATTACATTCTATTCTATTGAGAACACCAACACTTTCAAATTCATTAACTACACAACCTTATGGATGCTGAAATCACAACTCCTCATGAAAATTGTTAAAAAAGCCTATTGCAAGGAGAATCTTTCAAAGTCCTATCAGCATCATACTGAAACCCTCTCCATTCTTTTATTTTCTGCCATTGCCAGAATAATAGAAGAGGCCCATAGAACTACTCTGTTCCGAAGACAATTTGTTGTAACCAGTGAAAAGCTTCTTCAGATATTACAACATTAAAGTCAGAATGTAGATGTCACTTGTATGATCACCAAAATATCCAAATGTACTAATGAAATTCAATGAACATCAGGGTAATTTCTACAGCATTAACACTAAATATGTAAAACGACGAGTGAATTACAAGTTGGAGTTCAAACATACACCAGAGACAATTGGGTTAAAGAACTCTTACACCACTTTCCACTCTTTTACTTGACAACATTGTGCCCTTAAACCAGGAGAAAAGAGAAAACAGAGCCCGTAATTCATTTGGCTAGTTATTTCCCGAATTGTCTTTTTGGGTGGGGGGCAATTTTTTTCAGGAACACCAAGATGATGCTTTATTTATTCTTTTCAGTGTTTTGCAGTAACAAATACTTAAGCTAGAAGTTCCTGCTGTGTTCAGAAAACTCAGAACAGGATCTCTGAAAATGCTGCAAAAGAGGGCCTTTTCTCTTAAAGCTAGGTCCTCTTCTATGAATGGTATCTCTCCAACATGTTTCAGAAAATGATGACACAGACTGAAATTTGATAGTCAGCTTGAATATCCAGACCAGAATGTACAAAGTGAAAAACAGAAGATGGATGACAATCATTGCATGGCCCAAGTATAAATTTAATGTCCTTTTTATTTCAATTCTTGAACAAGCCTCTTGATATACCAATCAAAGTAGTACTTAATTCTTTATCTCTGCTATACTGCAGTTTCAAGAATTCAATTCATGAACGATATGAACTCAGAGCTCTTTATGTTTTTCCTTTAGACCAGAAAGAAAGAGTACTACGAAGAGCCAATCAAAACAAAATAACTGAAATTCCATGAAATAGGAGTGTAAAATCATTATTCAGGTGCAAGACTTACTTAGCTTCACAATTTGGTTTGCAAGAGTGACAAATACGGCTTGCATAGTTTGCCTTGTGCATTGCATCAACAACAACCAAGTCATATCCATCAGCATCACCCTGACAAGTAGAAACTGTTATGAGCTACAAAATCTAAAACAGAAGAGAAGATCAACAAGCATAAAAATTCTGAAAGCTTGAAATTCATTCAGATCACGGACACCTTTGGCCTCTCAAGATATATGTTATAGAACTCAGGTGCTGGATCTTTACTGTTCTTTTGCAGAGAACGAATGCCATCTTGCTTCTCAAACCACTTCCAAGAGGGATAAACCTACAAAGTGGAGAGGGAAACAGATCAGCAAGTCCTCCAGGGCCACTAATAATTCCAGATATTATATCATAAAAATGAGAAGCATCACAGAAAATACTAGTGATTAAGAGACAGAGACTGTGACAAATCCACTTGCTGAGTACTCATGCGATCATGAAATGTTACGCACACAAAAAACGTGTATATTACTTCCGGAAAAAAGATTTAGGAATAAAAGTGTCATACATTGCTCATTGTGCATGGAAATATATTCCCCGAAAACATACATCAAAGCCTAGTCTTGGCGTCGATCACTCACGGTGGTAGTCTATCTAGTTCAATTATGTTAACAAAACTAAAAATTTAAAATCAATTATACCAAAAAAGGAAAACATTGTCATTCATCATATTCAACTTTCACAAGTGTATTTCCCTGAGGTGCTTGACCATGGCTATAACTCTCTCCTACAAATAGTTACATACATAGAAAGCAGCATGAAAATAAAAATCAATTCTTAAATTTTGCAGAAAGGAAAACATTAACAGGTCAACTCCTATTATGTTTGAAACTGTAAATATATATTCTTGAACAGCTCATATCAATGCCCCATTAATAGCCAATGCTCAAATAGCTTAATAGCTATTTAACAAAGAATGTCATACATCATCATTTGTGGGGAATAAACAGAGTGGACCATCAATATAATTCTTGAAACTCATGATAGGTATATAAGTAGCTTAAGTTACTCCATAAATGATCAAGTATGAGAATAACATCTAAAATCTAGTTGCAAGAACATGACTTCGTTTCCTTACCTCTCCGAGAAACTCGACAACAAAATCCTCCTCACTGAAGCCACCTTCTTTGTTGCAAACAACACCAAGCCCCTTAAATCATTTTGAAGGAATAGAATCAGCACATGAAAGGAAAATGCCAATAACAAAATAAGTTACATACACACTCCTGCAATTATCTACAAATGGAGCTCACCTTTCTGTAAGCAACATATTTGTCCTCGGGACGACTATCAATAGCCTTCAGGATGTATTGGCATAGTCTCATAGTTCTCCTATCATTGTCGTCTTCAGCAATTTCTAATATCGCCTCAAAAACAGGCTTCAGAGAATATGTCATGGGCACATTTCCAGTACCAGTGAAGTGTCTAACTTGTTTGTTCAGAGTACGAAGGAGCACATCTTCAATGAATATATGCTTCTCAAGGGGAGACCAATCTGAATCCTCCGGCATGGAATCAAGTAGCAGATTATGAGTGTATGGATCTATACCATACACTTCTTGTTCTATCACCTCATGTCCAAGCTGTTTCCTAGGTTTGTAGTCTTTCACCTCAGGAATTTCCATGTCAGACTCCTCCGTCCCGTTTCTCTGCACGACAAGCTTATCAGCATAATCATCTGGTAGCGAGACCTGCATCTTTCTTTTCACTTCCTCTTCATCCGCAACAATTACATACTGATCTATGACTTCATATTTCCGGGTAACAGGAGGGACAAGGCTTGCCTTGGTCATGCGGGCACCCCATTCACGGTCTTCAGCCAAAGAATCTAACTCATCATCCAGAGTGAAGTATGCCTCTCCTCTTGGCTCCCCAATCCTACTTTCTGTTTGTGATTCCAAGTCACTTTCTGTGTCTGAAGCAGTGCTCTCAGTATCAGATGTACTTTCATCAGTAGATCTGTCAAAATCATCAGATGTCTCACTTCCTGAATCCACAGTTTTTCTATTTAACTTGGACAGACGTCTTCTTATTTCTCGATCCGATGCATATTCTCCATAATCAGAAACACCATTGGCAAGGGATCCATTACTCCTATTCATATACTTCTTGTCGCTCACCTTACTAGGAGCCTTTCTGTATTTGGATGAAGCAGAAGAGAACCCTGGTGGCGAATCATCTTTCGAAGTATTCATCACCTCATCTCTTTGATGAGCTGACTTTGAACCACCATCCAAACTCGTAGCAAGCTGAATAAATAATGTGATGATGCGATTCATGTCCCTGGAATTACCCCGATTTTTCAGCCTGAATACACACCAGAATAGGTTTAGTTAGTAGTAGTGAATGAGAATGGGAAGATGCATGTAAGAAATTTATTAATTTGGATAGATGAAACTCTTTCCTCTCCCCAATAGTAGCACTTAGATAATTCTGAATGGTAACAAGTTAAAAAGAACCTTTATACACTGGCTACAAGTATCATAATGTTTCATTTTCTTCCCTACTAACCCACCAAGCTGGCCAATCCCTCCATAAAACTACAAATAGTACATACTAAAATCAATCCACAAGAATTCCTAATGGATTAAAGCTTCAGGTTTTGGCACAAAGGTATTTTTGAGGAGAATCCACAAACGGATCCATTCATAATGTGCAGTACAAAATGAGTACAACTTACTTTATTGCATCACGACACATTCGACTTATATCGTCCTTCATGGCACTCAAACCACGACCAGCATAATATCCATTTTTCATTCTATCCTCAATTTCGGCAACCTGATAAACAAGGAAATATTAGAAATTGGTCTTTGTGCATGGTGAAAACTACTTTCCGCACAGATTACAACAACAGGAAAGGCCAGTGAATCACAACCTTTGGCACAAAAAATTTGAAGTTGTTCTGCTTCATTATGTCCTTTAGGCTTGAAGCAAGAACTTCTGCCATCCTCCTATACCCATTTTCATACTTTCTCATAGCCAAACGCCTTAAATGGGCATCCCTCGAAAGAATTGATGAGGTCTTCCTAGCATCAAACAATTTTGAACGTTTATACAAGCTATGACGGAATAGCTGATTTGCAGACTCTCTCTTATCAGAACTTTCCAAATAATTTCTCAATCCGCTAGACTCATCCATTTGGCTACCTAGACCATTATAAGTTTTCAGACCCGATGTAGTTGAATCAGTGATCTGTTTAAGACTCTTTATTTTTGAATGAGAACAGCGGCTCTTAACCCAGTTAACATTAAGGTATTTACAAGACAAATCCTCGAATTGGCTGCAACCTCTAATATCGATCAACGATAAATGAGGGAATGAACAAAGAACTTCTTCAAGCACGCCAGAAGTAATGTTAGTGCATCCACGTACAACCAAAGACCTTATCTTCTCTTTGTTGTAACCATTCTGCAAGCAAAAAATTTGGAAATCACATTGAAAGAATCCTCATAAACCAAACACCAGGATCCAAAATCCAGACAACAAAGAAGCTACAAATGAAACCAAGAAAAAGTGATGGAAGGAAACATATACTATACCATTATGCTCCACATCATGGAATCATTGCAACTTTCAGCAACAGAGCATAAGTCAACGTTTGTTGATATAGTTTTGTAAAACTTGACTGCAGATCTCCAGCTCTTACAAGTCAAAGCAGCATTCACTAGGGACTGAAAATCAGCTCTAAGGAAATGGAAGACTCGCGCTAGGACATGACCATCCAGCACACCCCAGCTTTCTCCTTCAATTTCAGATTCTGCATTATCTGCTTTGCAGAAAGTGGCATCACCACATAATTCGTCAAATGAGCATTGATCATTGAGAGTAGCTGATGCATCTTCCGTTTCATACTCCTCTTCACTTCCATCAATTCTGGCTCTTTTGCTAGCACGAAATTGATCTGCGTTGGAAAAAAAAGATTTCATTATTAAGAAATCACAGGTTCAAGGCTTTGGACGAGAGCTCTCTCCGAAACAAGAGAAGATTCAGAAAATTTTAAAAAATCCAACTTAGGGGAGAAGGTGAGAACTGGGGATAAAAAAGGGAGAAAGAGGATTATGAGGATGAATTAGTTAATGGTGATATATTAAGGCAATGGCTTGTGTAAGAATCAGTAAACAGCTTCTAGAATGTATAAAGATAAGATAAATAAGACAACAGATACAAATATAAGGTAGCAAGTCTAAATCACTTGCTTAACAAGTAGTGCGAAATGTTTTACCACAATGATGGAGAAGACTATAATGGCAGTAAGGCAGGTATCATGACAAACAACAATAAATCAAAATGGTTAAAGAAAGCGCATTTCAGGATATTTATAACCAATGATCTAGAGAAAGACCATTTCGGTCATCTAGAACCAGAGATTTCAACACAGTCTAGCCCCATTTTATCTAAAACATCTCATGACATGGAGCCTGTCCCATAAATTACTGTCCAAAGCTAAACCCGATTTGTGTAGGTGTGGATTTTGGCACTCTACAGATGTAGTCATCTTGAGGTGCCAGAAGTTGTGCCCACTTTAACATGCCTGGGCAAAGCTGCAGTAGATTTGCGTGGGTGTACCATATGAATCCTGTTGGTAGCTTTTGTTAATCATTTTTATATATCTGAAAAACTTTTTTATATGAAAAGAGAGGAAAGAATAAAATGAATTATCAAAACAAACTAAGCACATCCGTGATTCGCATCACAAACAGGAAAAGAGATGGGTATCCCTCGGATGCATTAGAGATACAATGGCAAAAAGAAGTATGTATGATATGTCAATCTATTAAGTGACCATCTTATCTAAAAGTTTAAGCTGTTAGAGAGGGGTTTATTATATTATTTATTATCTTCAACACACCCCCGCAAGTGCGAGCGAAGTTAGTTTTTGAGCCTTGCACTTAGACAGTTTTAATGCTTTTAAATGGGTGGCAGCAAGACTTGAACCGAGGACCTTTTGGTGCTTAGGCTCTAATATCATGTTAAGTGACTACTTCATCTAAAAGCTTAAGCTGTTTGAGAGGGATTTATTATATTATTTATTATTTTCAACAATCTAATACAAATGGCCTTTTTACCCAAATAAAAATTGACATGTAAAATTTGAACCAATACCTGATTTCTGGAAGAAAGAGGAGTTGTATATGTGTTTTTCCATCTCCTTCTTTGGCTGTCTTGCATTTATCCATGGATCTAAAAACTCATTTATGGCTGCAGCAAACTCTCGACTCTTGTATGACTTCATGACCAATTCATGGAGCTTTCCCCTAGTATAACCAATGAATTGAGGGTGCAAGTCATGGAAGATGGTGGAAAATCTGCCACTGCCAATTTGGGAAGTAGGAGTTGGTCCAGAAAGTGAAGCTCCAGCAGTGCCACTAGATGCTACACTATTCTCGTGTCTGATCCTTCCAGCACGTTGAGAATCCTCTGCAGAAGAGGATATTGGGACCCAAGTTCTGTCTAGTTTTCTGAAAACACTGCTATGTTTCTGGATGGCACCTTGATCTGCCAATACTTGCAGCTCTGAAAATGATAAAGGCCCACATTCATGCCCAGAACCATCAAGGTAAAACCAGTCACCCAAATGCAATTGTAACTCCTCAGTGGTGCAAACATGGTCTTTTGGAATACTGAAAGATGTACTGCTCTTCCAAAGACCCTGAGAGTCTTGCTCATGCATGTGTTTTGAGCGAGGAACACCCTCTTCAGACAATCTCTTCATATCACAAGACGACAGAAGTGGGCGAGACACCCTTGAAGAATACCTTTCCTTGCCCCTAAATTTCATGCGCTGTTCAGAGACAAATGAACCCTGGTCCTTGACAACACATGCATTAATCCTTATCACCGGAAGCGTCATTCCTTTCACTCCCCGAACAAGACCAGGCTTACTTTGACCCACTCTATCATTCCACTCATCTGGTGAGGTAAGGGCCCAAGAGGGGAGATCAAGCTTTCTGTTTTGTGAAGGATGGTACAATTCGTCTTTTCCCCGACACCGAGGGTCTTCGTGCCCGGACTTCAGCATCTGGCATAGAGGGTAGCCATCATTGAGAACAAGTTTCTTCTTCAAAGATCTGTCCTGGGCTGCTTCATCATTCCTCTTCCAATCACCGCCCTTGCATGACCATAAACCAGAAAACGATTCACCAGCATCACCACAGCCAAGAATATTATCCTTGTCAGAAAGTGCTAGCTGAGTGGAAGTGGAATCTGCAGCTTCTCTTGATGATAGCTCAGAAGTACTAGATAAGCCCTCACCAATTCTTTGGTCATGACGTCTGTCTGTTAGAGTTGATTCCAAGTAAAACAGGGTAAACAAATTGAGAGAAGAAATGTTTACAAAAAGTTGCAAGTGAATACAAAAACCCCACGTATAAAGCAGGAAAGTGATAACAGTAAGCTCGTATATGCTAGGTTTCCATTTAAATGTGCTGATAAGTAATATTTTAACTGTATAATCAAACTATATAGCAGATGAAACTGTAACATTATGAATTTAAATCAAGATTTAGAACAACTAGTGATTCTTAAGATGTCATATTGCATATACCCTCTATCTGACATTAAGGACAACACTTTGGAAAATTTCAGATGAAATAAGAAGAAGTTGCATTTTTAAAATGCATGCTTCCTTCTTTTTAATGAAATTGAAGTGGATCCACTCAATTTCAGATGGTAGTGGCTAGATAGATAAGAGCATCATGAATAGTAGAAGGAGAAGTGAAATTGGGGATTCAAATTCATTGCAAAAAAGAAAAGGAGATTTAAGTAATTATTCAAGATAAGAATATTAACGGTCGTCATTTGGTTGAGGACAACCATTACTTATCTGTTAAGTTTTATGTGAACAGCAAAGTTTGAGTCAGTGCATCAGAGCTGGATCTAACCCTAAATTCCAACTTCTTTAAACAATTTGATAAATAAATTCCAACTTCTTTAAACAATTTGACAAATGTATTACTGTCTCCAACAAAAGAAATAAAATCATCTCCCCAACAAAAAGAAAAGAAAACAACAAAAACGATAATTCAACAGAGACTTTATCGTTGAGTGAGTGACACACACTAATTCTTAGAAAGAGAAGATATGCATTACAACTAAGCCAGTTAAAGAAGCACCGTATAATGATTACTGTATGTTCCCCTCATCCAACAAAAATAAAGTACTGGGATATGTCACACCAAGAAAAATATGTTGCTGACAATGAGGCGTACCCTTTCAGACAAACGAGTAAATTCTACCTAACAGCAGAAAAGCTCTTTGGGCTAAACGGATTTAAAAGCAAAATCCATGAAACTGTAGTACAATAATTCGCACAGATGATTAGGAGAAAAATATAGTGATAGAAGGGTAAGAGGAATGAGAATTGTCAAATAACAGCATCCATGCAGTAAATCTCCATCACAGTCACAAATCCTAATTATAGCACACCCTAGTCACCTTGATTTCATATGAAGAAAGATTCTTAATGCATCACAGATCTAGTGAAAAATCTCAAATGTAAAGCAGGATCCAGAAATAATAGAATAGAAATATGTTCATGTCAGTGACTTAATACAAATTTAACCAATAAGTCTATGAGAATAGACTTCACACTATATAGACCAAGACTTTTATTTTATTTTTATTTTTTTTAAAGTTTATAGACCAAGACATAACCCTCAGTACGTTGTTTGATCGTCGTAATAGAGATGCATTACTGCCATCAAAATTCCGAAACAAATGATCTTTTTCCTTGAAACAGAGATTCATACTTTTACGCCATAATCCTAGCAGTAGGGTGTTTGAATATTTAGTCTGACACAAGAACAGATAATCACAAACTAGAATCCTGCATTATGATACGAGTTATTGTTCAAGAAAAGTAAGTAAAGAATTATGTTACATTACATAGTTTAACGGACTCCGGGAAGGTTATTACTTGACCCGCATAGGATATCACTGGATCTAAATACAATTCGATAGCACAAACATTTCTCCCCCCAGTGCTAAAATTCAAAGGTGATAATACTTGATTTCAATATCAATTTGCATATATGACAGTTTCATGTCTTCTTTCCAAAGAGTTCAGATAAAAATGAAGCAAGGACCAGCCAATAAAAACTTGAAGCACAACTCTCTTTGATGTATAATTATAAACAGAAAAAGATTTCATGATCTAGGTCACAGACTACAAGTTTGACAAGTGAAAGAGGGTATGAGTTACAAAGAGTGTCAGACATTGAGAATTCACAAGGTCTAGAGTACCATGAGAATGATCATAAGTATATATATGTATGTAAATATAGTATTCACATACACATACACATACACATACACATACACAGAAATATAGTGGTAAAAGCGTAACACCTCCAACACATATGAGGGGAGTAAGGTTGACTTTCTTGAATAGTCCTCCCTGAGAGCATGGTTTAGGAGAACACCGGCCGATTTCTTGATTTAATCTTTAGAAAAAGGAGTTTTTTCTATTCCATCCAGAAATAGAACTGACTAATCCTAAATCAAAAGGTTGAGACTCAATGCCACAATTCTTGAACAGCATCCAGACAGTAGCAGGAGTGGGACCAGCAACTAGGCTTGTTCACAGAGCCCTTGTGAAAATAAACCAATAATACGCCTTAGGTACTCTTTTAAGTCCGTATAAGGCGAGAGGTCCACATAGACTTGATGAGAACTTGTTAGACGAAATTGGAGGTGATAGAGTTTTATCAGGAGACGCTAGGCTCGGCTTTTTGAATGAAGTTTGTTACAAATAAAATAAACCATTTCAAACCAACCACAAACTGGAGAATAAGAGCATGCCTTTCTGTTGAATCAGACCTTTGGGAAGCTTTTGGACCCAGTGAAAAAGGACTCAAAGACTTCTTGCGAACAAGAGCAACAGAAGCAAGCAAAGTAGCTTTACAAGTTTAGGGAGTGCGCAGAAGGGTGGTTTATATACACACGCACATACTCAGAATTATATGTGTAACATTTTATCATGTATTATACAAAAGGATATGAAAATGGACTTATAAATGTTGCACCTAATAATATTTTAACAATAGTGACAAAAATTATAGGGACAAAGCTACAAAGATTAGATTTTGTATGTCTTTGTGAAGTATACAGAAGGTAATGAAATGTACTATGCAAAAAAAAGTGTGCAGAATAGATCAGCAGTTGAAAGTTTTCCTTTCAAGTACCAGAAAGATGGGCTCTATTTAAGCAAATCACATTGTGCAAAAATTCAGGTTGTGGGTTGTCATCATGTGCAGAGCGTTCCAGCCAGCTCTGCACATGGCAAACATCCAATGGTTAGAGAGTCAAAGCATGTCAGAACGTGTGCATTGACCTGATGTGAAGGTAAATCAGTAATTTCGTGACCTGGGTGCACGTGCAATAGCCAGGTCAGGCGAATCATGCCACCTCGAGCATGATAGTCCTTTTGCTTTGTGAATTTGAGAATGAAGTAACAATCTATATTGCAGGACAAAGGAAAGAAATCCCAAAGCAAAGATATGGATACAGTTTAGTACCGGCGAACACATCCCATATCGCAACAAAAAGAGTAGCCGACCTCTTTACTTCTGTATCATTCCAGATATCAGCCGGTACCGGTACTATTGGCCAATAGATCAGGTTTTCAGCAGGTGTTGTGGGTCTCACTGGAAACAGAAGAATGCTTCCAATCATTTTTCTGTTTTTATTTTCCAAATGCTGATTGGCCAATGAGTACAACAGAATGAAACCTGTAAACCCCCCAACCCACTCCGCAATATCTGGGTGCAATTTGGTGAATATCCCATCCCCTCCTAACCAAAATTCCACACAATTGAGAAGACTCCGTCTCAACTTTCCACTCACAGGTTCAAGTCACTATTCCATCATCACCCTTTAGGCTGCAACTCTCAAGTTCTGAAAGAGGTTATCTTCTCCTTGTTATGCATATATGTATGTACGCATGTGTGAATATATATTGTAACTGGGTTTGCTTTTGTTTTATGATTATTTTCATTTAATGATTGGTGAAGGATTGCTGTTTTACGGTTGTGATTAGTGCTTTGTAATATAAACTTTTGCTGATTTTTGCATCCGGTTGTTGCTCTTCATCATGTACCTTATGCAAATTTTAGTAATTTGTATGGAATTTAAGGACCTTGGTTAGTGTAGATTGTGAATTATATGTTCTATTTTCCGGACTTTATGATGGTAAAGACGGTTAGGAAAGTCTGATTTTGATTTTGATATTTTGCGATCAGACTAACTTAAGTGATCATGTTATTTTTTACTTTCAAAACAAGAAGTGATCATGTTCATAAAATTTTAATCAACACTACAACCATTATTAGGGATGTGATTTTTCTCCAATAGCCTGCCATCATTCTGTCTGGAATGGGTTTAGGAGGAGAAGAAAATCTTGGTTGAAAAAAAAATTCCACCAGCTCCCAGACTGGCTTCTCTACAAGGTCAACTTCAGAACGGTGCAAGTACTCAGAAATAAAAGCATACTATTTTTTTATGAAAGATAACAATTTCAGATTTAAATCCAATACAGTACCAGCAATTTTCCAGTACCTGGTACTGTAGCCCAGTAAAGTTAGCCAGGCTATATATATATATATATATACATATACATAAGCACTCATCATTTCAGACCAAAAAAGAGAGAAGGAAGAAAAAAGGAGGAGGTCATCATGCAACAACTTATATCATAAAAAAAGAGATAAAAGCCTCTGAAACAGTGAAGAAGAAAACAAGGGGAAAGAACCCTAACTACATCCACGAACAGAACACCTAATTTAACCAATGGCAGATGACAAAAACGGATATTAACTACTGAAAATAAGTCAACAGAGAATTAACATACCTTCAATGTTTCCCCATCTCTCCCAATACCCATGCTCAAATGACATTTGCAGCACCTCTGCAAAATATTGGGATTTAGGGCCACAAGAAAATTTAAAAAAAATTAAAAATTAAAAAATTTAACAGAAGGAAAAAAAAAAAAAAAAAGAAGAGAAATAGGAAACGAGAGTATTATAAATCCAAAAGATTAAGGAAATGGCTACTCAAATATGATAAGGCAGGTCTACCCACCCCCAACTGTCTCGAGTTCTCTGCCAGGAATAATTGTGACACCCTTTAACAAAGCTCCAACTCTTTCATCAATATGTAGATCTGCTGCTGCTGTCTCCATGGAACTAATTATTGGCTCCAAACAGGTCACCGGCATTTCATCAGCAACCTGATTAGAAGATTTTGCGGCATCCCCAATATCCACCAACAGATTACCAGGAGCCTCAGGAGGGCTCACCAGCTGTGTTATAGTGTCTGAAACAATAGATGGAAAATTTGCAGCCACCAACGGAGAAACCGCATTCTCAACAGTTACCCACCTGTCACTATCAATATGCTTGATGAAGTGATCAGAAACAAGAAAACCATCTTCCACGAGTCTCTTAAGGTTGGATAACCTGGAAGGCCCCTGTTCGACTCCAAATTGATCAAGATAAAACCACTTCCCCATGGTTGCATCTGCTACCACAGGAACATGTGGCGGGGTATCGCAAATATCCATATCTTCCTCCATGGAAGCCAGCTCCTCAGTGACTCCATTTTGCAGATTTGACTCCTCAGCATTCACATTAGGATCTCCGGGCAGCTCATCTTTATCAGTCTGATGATTGAGAATTCTATCAACAGATCCATCGTCACTATTTAGGTTAGTTCGCTCTTTTGATTCTTTAGCCAAACACTGTGAGGCTCTTCTGCTGTGATCCTTCTGGTCAGGCTTTTCCTCTTGGCCTTTACTTCCACAATGACTCTGCCGCTTTTCACCTGCTCCACTTTTCCGGCCTGTTTCCTGGGGCCTACCACGATCAAGGGGGGACCTCTCCAACAAATTTGGAGTTCGATCCCTGCGGTCATGGTACCGATCTTGATCATGTGGGGACCTCTCAGAATAACTAGGGCTTCTTCTGTGACCATACTGACTGCTGCGATCATATGGAGACCTACTGCGATCATAGCGTTGGCTCCGACTATATGGGGACCTACTATGATCATAGTGGCGGCTCCGGTCATAGGGAGACCTGTCATGTCGGGCCGGGCTCCAGTCTCGATGCTCATGGTAGCGGGCCCGGTCATGTGGGGACCGCTCAGGATGATGCGGACTACTGTTACGTCTGTCATAAACATTTCTAGATGACACTGAAGACTCATGATGCCTTGAAGAATACTTGTCAGAAGACACATTCCGGGATGAAGATGAAGCATTTTTGTATGACCTCTCAACTGAGGCACGTGAATATTTCTCCATCGAGTAAGCAGGGCGACTATCATCAGACAGTTTCCGGCTTTTAGAGCTTGTGTAGTCATCATAATCAGAATGATGCTTCCAGTCACTACCATCCGAATCCCCACCATGGCGCTTCAACCGATTACCAGATGAATATTCTCTCCCATGATTCTTGCCATTGCTGAGCTCATTCTTGAACAAGCCTTCCTCATCAACAATTTTTGAACTAACCCTCGACGTCCTCTCCTGAATACTACCGTCATACCTGGAGGACCTCTTTACATGCTGACTCCCACTTCTGCTGAAGTCTTTGTCACTAGAATACTTCCCAGAAGAAGCTGGCGTCCACTCATGCTCTCCTTTCCATCCCTTTTCCTTAGCAGAATCATGCCTCCTCATTCTCGAGTATCCATAATCATCCTTCCCTCCCACCTCACTTCTCCGCCACCTTTCTCTATCCGGCAGAAACTCCCCTTTCTCCAACTCATCTTTCAACGAACCCCTCCGTGACGCAGAATGAAAATCACTCTTTTCCCGCCATTTCCCTCCCAACGCAACAAATCCTCCCCTCTCAATCTCACTCTTCAACTCAAATTTCCGCGCATACGAATACGACTTCTCAGGTACCAATACCACATTCTCCACATCCATCGTACCTAATTCGCCTTCCTCCACTTCCTCCTTATTGGCATCCTCACCATTACACTCTACTTCTCTATTACCATTACCATTAGTACTAATACTCCTACTATCTAAAACCTCGTGTCTACGACTTGATTCTACGGCTACCTTCTCTTTATTCTCTCTTTTCGCCTTCATTTTCGTGCTCATTTTCGAAAACTTGCTGCTGTTAGTACTGTTGCAATTGTTGTTATTCATTGTTTTGCCTCCGCAAATCGAAAACTGCTCCATAATAAGCTGCGAAGGCAAGCATGCAACGCCGCCATCGCCCATGGAAATGCGAAGATATCCAACGCTTAACCCCTCCCGAGACGGCGAACAAACCCTAATTCTCTTCTTCGCCTGGGCTATCGATGCTCATTCTGCTCCGGAATTGTAATTCCAAACCGTAAATCTCCAAAACCCTAGAAAAACAATTAATTGAAATTATAATCAAAGCGTAGTAATTCAAGAATATGAGTAAAACAACAAATTAATTATAATTGGGAATGAAATGTAGGGTTTTGAGAATAAAGAAAGGTAGCTAGGGTTTGGAATCGGAGACTTACGAGTCGAATCGGCGAGCTGAGTTGCGGGATCGAGTCGAGTTGCACAACGGAAGCGAAGTCTCTTCTCTCTCTCTCTCTCTCTCTCTCTCTCTCGATATATATATGTATATATGTATATATGCGTGCGCGTGTGTATATATATGTGTGTTTTTGTGTGTGTTGGTCGTGTAAATTTGTAAATGGCTTGACCTGAGAGAGAAACAACTTTGTTGTTGATGTTGGTGGTGGTGGTGATTGGGTTGGGTTTGGGCTCGGGTTTGGCCCGTTTGGAGATAATACTTGTTGTGAATTTCCTGATATACCCTTGTTGGTATTGTATTTATGAAGACCTATTTAGATACGTTTGGGCAACGGACAGGTGGTGTCTTTTGACTTTGGACCACCACAAACTTAGAGAGCGCTTTTTAGTTGTCTTCTTCGCACGAACTTATAAAAATATAAAAATATTGTGGTAAAAATTTCCAAGTAACATATATATTAATTGTTATACAGTACATAGAAGAAATATATATATATATATGAATACGTATCCAATTCGTACATGTGTGCCTTTCTTGTGTGATGATAGTGATTGTTATAAGTTAAAGAGATTGATAAATAATCGTTCAAGATTGAACGTTTCTTTCAAATAAAAAAGAAAAGGAAAAAAATTTGAACATTTTACAAAGATTAATGTGTGAAATTTAAGCTGCGAAACTCTGGGAATGATTTATTTTTACTTCATTTAAAAATCTAAAGTTATAAAGTTAAACTAGATTATTTTTACTTGACTTTATATCACTTTTACTTGAGACTTTCTTCATTCGAGGGTTTAAACTTATGAAATTAAATTCCATGTCATTTGAGCTTTACGAATAAGATGAAAGGAAAATAATGAATCTTAAATAACGATTGGTACATTAAAATCTGGAATAGGGTTGAAAATAGAATGGCATTCTCAACTTTATTCAGATTTTCATGCTTAGCATGAAAGAATAAACTTGAAAATCTCATTCCCCCATACATAGAATTAGTCATTCCAGACTAAACACATGTGATTAGTCAATTCTCATATAATTGGAAATTGACTTATTTCTAAAATGACTAACACATCCCTGTAAACACAAACTTTTATATATAGCTTCTTTTGCAATAATAATAATAACAATAATAATACATAATAAAAATACAAATAAAATAACAACAATAATAATTAAATAAAAATAATATTAAAAATAATAATAATAATATAATTATTATTATTATTATGATAATAATAATTATTATTATTTCTATAATAAAAAATAATAAAATAATAATATTAATAAAAATAATAATAATAACATTAACCAAAAATTAATAATTAAAAATAAATAATAAAAATAAAAATATTACAAATAAAAATAATAATAATAAATTATTATTATTATAAATAGTATCATTATTATATAAAAATTATAATTATAATAATAATAATAATAATAATAATAATAATAAATAGAAAATAAAAATAAACATATGAAAAAATAATAATAATAATTATTATTATTATTATTATTATTATTATTTATAGTTATGTTTATTATATTTATATTATTTACGGTTATATTCATATTTATTCTTATTTTAATATTATAATAATAAAAAAAGACAATCATGTCATATTATACAAGTCATTTTTATTACTACTCTTGTGTACTAACTACTAAACATGGGTTTAAATCAATATATCGATTCCTATTTTCATTCCTAGAGCATACCAAGCATGTCATTTACATTCCTAAGTTCATTCAATTCTAAATTTCATTTCATTCTTCATTCCTTTTCAAATTCATTCTAGTGTATCAATCGCTACTTTAATATTTAACAAGTGATTAAAAAATGTAAACGCCTGCAAAGTTGGTTGAATGTACCAAAAGTTAACAATATGACACATGTCAACAATTGTGTATCCCAGAGGAACCCATAATCAAGGTCCTCTTCTGATTAATAATGCGTACTAGCAACCACTGGCCCTTTTTTATAGACATTCCTTGGGATCGGTCCCTCCGTCTTATCTTTATGCTAGAAATGAGTTAGGAAAATCTTAATTGAATATCATGACTGAGAAGGACCAACCTTATCGGCTAAAGGGATTAGTTTCATGAAGATTAAGGGATCAACCTTTATTGTGGCTAAGGGGATCAATCTTTATTGTGGCT
The DNA here is from genome assembly GCA_037974665.1 of Ehretia macrophylla. Taxonomy (NCBI): domain Eukaryota; kingdom Viridiplantae; phylum Streptophyta; class Magnoliopsida; order Boraginales; family Ehretiaceae; genus Ehretia; species Ehretia macrophylla. Next base: position 14,596,185 of record CM075768.1, read on the forward strand.
AAGGGATCAATCTTATCCCAACTGCGATCTCTTCCTTATCTAGGCGGGCATGGATTAGGTTGTAACCCTTTCTTGTGGGTCGTATCCTCTCTTGCTTACTATTCGAGTCCCCACTTGTAACACCCTGATCACTCACGAGAACGGAGCCCTGATCCAATACCTGAGGTCACAAAAACGAGAGAAATGGACGGAGTCTCCCCTGTTTATAGGACAATCCAAAACCTGTAAACAATATTTATAACCATAAAACTATAATCTAACTTCATTCATTCATCCCCTCCACCAAAACTATCTCATACAACAACTCATCAAGGTCATCCGAGCCTTGGATCCAACATTGAAGACACACAAGCATGCATTCATTAACTGTTGAACGTCTATAATTATAATTTCACTTATCATACCACTCTAATATTATCTAATTTTCTTTCTTATAATTTAAGTCCATCAACCAGGCAAAACATGCAAGCATGCAGCTACCAGACAATAAAGTAAAGATTATAAGTTATTACAACATTACAAACCATTCATAACTATCAATACATTCTAAACTTAACTTTACAAGTACAAAACTGAATTCAATGGCAATCCACGTAAGCCAGTATCATTAATCACAAAACTCTCGAGCCTTCTTTTCTACCCCTGATAGCACTAATTCTGAAAGGTGTTAGAAACGAGGGTGAATATACAACATGTATACTCAGTGAGGGAGGTGATGCAGCATACCGAGGAATGCTTTCATGAGATGCAACAAGGATAATAACATATACAATACAAAATAACAAAGCTAATTAAACAAGTATTTAATCACGTATAAAAAGGATACGGTTCCACATTTGTCTTCAATCACGAGCCACGAGCCAAGATCTTCAATAAGTGCTGGCAAAACCCTTATTCCTCAAATAATGGGGTACTTTGGATTTACCCCAATCCTACGACCCATATCTCTCGAGGTAAATCCGTATGCCCCAACGAGATTAACCACGCCTCTGGGGTAGGGTGTAACGCCCCGAACCCAACCCCACGCTAATAATCAGGCTCGGACCCGTCACTCGGACAGAGTCTCCTCTGTACCAAGGACAAAACTGATACCTGTAAACATTTATTCAAGACATCTGAACTAAAAGCAACAACTTATCAACAATAATTCCAAAGCCAAAACAAAATCACAAGGCCATCCGAGCCTTGGAGTAACAATATTCTACTAAAGCACACAAGCATGCGAGATAAGTTGGTTTTAGTCATAAGTAAATAAATACAATAAAGTTCTAAGTTCCATATGAAGATTAACAACACTCCAAGCATGCAAGGGAATTTAAAGTCTAGGCTTCATTATTACAATCCAACACTTTCTTTAACATTCTAATACACATCTACTAGACATATATATATACAAGACTCCAAAGTCTCAAAATACATTAATAACAAGAACTCCACGTAAGAAGCACATAAAATCCACCTCAGCACACAAGATCACTGATTCTGATCTACTTGAACTTCTTCTTCTTCTCCTACTTCTAACAGCTGGGGATTCACCTCAGCTTCTCCTGAAACATTTCAAATGAGGAGTGAGCAACAAAGTTGCCCAGCGAGGGAGGTGATGCAACATGTAAACGTGCAATATGATATGCAACACAAGTAAACATATATACAGACACATAAACTAACAAGACAATAAGTAAACTATTAATCACTTTAAAAAGGATACGGTTCCACTTCCAAGACTTCATCCACGAGCCACGATCCACGAGTATCACAAATATGCCGGCAAACCCCGAACACCACAATTGGGATACTCCGGATATATCCCGATCCTCCGACCCTTCCTCCCGAGGTGGGCCCATGCCCAGCAGGTGAACCACGCCTCTGGGGTAGTGGAGTATGCCTCAGCGAGAAGGGAATAGGCACCATGGTAGTCGAGGGAGCACGGCAAGCCCGATGCCGCCCGTGTTTCTCGACGCTACCATGTCCGATAAAGGTTGCGCAACCCAATACAAGTCACAAGCAATCAATAATATCACATAGCACGTAAGAGGGACGACAAAGTAGGCCGCCCTCACATATATGCACGATAAAAGTTCATATATGGAAGATATTAACTAATAGATGCCAAAAGAAGCAATCAACACAATTAATCCCAATAATCTACTCAAATAACTTAAATAGATCCTAAATATCTAGTGCAAAGCGTTACTAACACACAACAAGTTCCAATTGCAACTAAAAAGGCTAAAAACTACTTTTCCCCTTTCTTTAACCGAGCTTTCTTTCTCCTAAGCATAGTTCGAGATTCCCAATCATACCCTAGTCTTTCTATATTCCTAATTAAGCTCAAAGGTACCCTTTAAAGTCACTAAAACTCATTTTTGAAGCAAAAGTTCGGGAAGGCCCCGAACGGGTTTGAACTATAGCCATACTAACCGAACCCCAATTTCGCGAAACGAAAGCACCAAAGGTGCTTCCTTAGCTCAAGGATACCCAAATCGATGCCCAAATTTGCCCGGATTGCCTAACGTGCAAAACCCCCTTTTTAAAGTAAGCTATTTATGCACTAAAGTTCGAATTCGGGTGATTCAACCTAACGTGGCTTTTCAATTACCTTCCCTAGGGTCTAGAGCACCTAATTGAGGCATCAATTCAAGCCAATTATCAATTTTTCTCAAAACCCTAGTTTTAGGCACTATTCATCACCTCTTTGATCAATCTCAACATTCAACCATTAAATTTGTTATCACACCACAAAAGTTAGCTCTAGAGACTTTAAATAACTCATAGGAAGCATTCATAACAAGATATATAGCTATAATTGACAATTCAATAAAATTGAACATATGCATGCAAACTTTAAACTCAAACAAATAAGACTCCTTCACAATTTTGAAGATGTAGAAGCTTTGTTGAAGGTCCTAAGTTGCTCCAAAATCCTCCCAAGATCAATCTAAGAGCTCAAGTGCATGGATGTTGAAGCAAAAATCTCTCCTTTCCTCTCTTGAAGTGGACGGCCAAATGGGGGGGACATGGAGGGAATTTTTGCAATTGTTTTGAGAGCTAATATGATATATGGCTTTTAATTGATGAGTTAGTTGTTTTATGTGATGTATATAATTAATATTCTAAGCTAATTAATCTCAAAAACTTAATCAAACTAGACCAAAATGCAATTTCAATTATTTTTAGTTGCAAATGTTACTATTCTTACGTAACACTATTCAAAGCTCACGGAAAATATTTTTCAAACGCATACTCCTAAGCTCGAAAGTTCAAAACGAAAATTTCTTGGTTCCTTTTAAATGTCGAGTGACCTAGGAAAAATTTAAAATCAAGCTTTCGAAACAGTCGAAAATATTATGAATAGTAACTCACAATAAAAACAATTAAACAAGAAAAATGATGCACGTAGAAATGCGCACATAAGTATGCAACGATTATAATAAATTTAGGGTGAAATTCTCGGGTGTCACATAGGGGAGTATGCCTCAGCGAGATAGGGTCTGAGAAACCCTGGTAGCCGAGAGAGCACGACAAGTCCAACGCCGCCCATGTTACTCGACACTACCATGCCCGAAAAGGTTGCGCAACCCCGAAACAAGTCCACGAGAACCAAGATCATCAAATAACACATAAAAGGGGCGACAAAGTAGGCCGCCCTTGCAATTATTCACAATATAAGCCAAATATACACGAAACAACTATATAGTCATAGAAGAGACAAATATCATGCTTTCCCACAAAACTCTATAAATAGTTTAAACATATCTTTTCCATGCATATAACACCCAACAAGCATCTACAAGTTCATACAAACACCAAAGCATCTATTTTCACCTTTTCCCCTTTGTTAACCATGCAATTTCTTCTCCCACGCAAAATTCAAGATACCAAATTCACAAGCCAAACATTCTACATTCCTATGAAGGCCAAAAGACACCTACCTAGGCCCTGAAACCCCATTTTGAAGACAAAAGCTCGGGTAGGTCCCGAGTGAATTTTAACTATACCTATTATATTCGGGCCCCAATTTAACGCAACGAAAGCACCAAAAGTGCTTCCACGCCCCAAGGATACCTAATCTAAAGTCTAAACGTGCCCGGATTACGTTATGTGAAAAATTCCCTTTTTAAAGTTGGCTAATTTTGCATTTTAACTCATTTTCGAGCAATTCAACTTCATGTGAGCTTCTAACTAGTTTCACTAATGTCTAAAACACCTAAAGGAAGTCTCAATTCATTCTAAATAGCAAGCTATGACAAAACCCTAGAATCTCGTCACTATTCATTGTCTTTTTTGGTGATACAAGCTTCAACCGTGGAAATAGCTATTACACAACACAAACAAGGTATATAAAGCTTATAGAAGACGTATTAAACAACATTTAAGCATAATATAGGCCAATAATAACAATTCAAGAAATGTTGAAAGTTGAACATAAACTTGAATCATCATAAAAATGCAAAACTCCCTCACAATGAAGTTGTAGGCTAGTTGATTGGTGCTCCTAGGTGCTCAAACCCCTTCCAAACACAAGCTAAAGGCCAAGATCACAAAGCTTGAAGAGTTTTTCCCTCTTTTTTTTCTTTCTTGAGGTCGATGGGTTGGGGGAGGGGTGTAGTTTAGGAATTTTTCTTTTTCTTTTGATGAGCATTTGTATGCATATATGGTATATGATGTATATAGGTATGTGTTGTATATTTAGCTTAAGTCAATTGCCACAAAATCTTGGTCAAACTATGCTAAAACCCAACTTAAATGCCAACTAGTTTAAAAACAATGTTTATACTATGTAACACTATTCAACGAAACACAAATCATTTTTCAAATGAAGTTCCTGGCCTCTAAAGTCTAAAACTACAAGTTTTTGATTCCTTTTATAAGTCATGTTGTCTAGAAAAAATATTAAATCGAGCATTTAAGACAGTCAAATTTCTTATGAATAGTGCCCAATAGTAAAGCAATTAAACAAGAAAAGAAATGCACATAAAATACTCAAGTAATTATGCAATAGTTATTTAAAAGATGTGATGAAATTCCCGAGCGTCACACCACCCTTTACTGTTAGACATTGCCCAAAGCTGTCTATTCCGATTCTAGCCTCCACAATAATCTAACATAATGTTTACCTTAAAAATATTTTTGTTATTTAATTATCAAGATTAATAGATATTCACCCTAATGAAGATTGTGATTCATAATTATCTGAACTCTCACAGATATTATGTTTATCTAAGCCCTATATTCTGAGTTCATGTAAAGTCTAACAGTGTGCAACTTTTCTTGTATCGTGGCTATAAATAGAGCTTTCTGTATTATAAAGTTACTCCAAGAAAATCAATTCAAGTTTTGTCTATCCCTTCATCTATTATATTTTCCTTTTACGTTTATTGTCTCTTTTAGTTTCTCTTTAGTTTCATAACATGTTATCAGCATGATTAGTCTCTATCAATTATCATTGTAATCACCGTTAGAAGTACGAAGAAACAAATACGAAGGTTGAGAAGAAAAAGAATTACTGAGAACATGAGGATTTTTTATACCACGATTTTCGATAAATTTTTTTTAATCTATTATCAAATTCATTTTAAAATAAATATGTCTCATGATGTCAAATCTTATGAACCAAATAATTGTTGTTTTCATATGTCAAGTAATGACAATTTACCTGCAAAGTTTCATACTTGCATCCAATGGCACGAATTAGAAGTTCATCGCTTGTGATATATCAAACAATAACTATGCCATAAACCCTCAAGGTTGAAATCTATATGGATGCTACGACTTTTGGATACACAATTTAAAAAGAAAGAAATCATGCATCTTTGAAGAATTGAGGTAAATTAATAAAATTCCTTTATCATAATCTCCAACAAAGGTCAAAGCCTGAATATATGATAAAGGATCTATATATCCTTTTGTAAAACTTCAAAAGAAATATATAATTATTACAAGGCAATGATCTTCCAAAAACTCGCTATGAACGAATTTATGCACAATTGTAGAATTTTAAAATTGTCAGAGAGCATGATTCCACAATGTTTAAAATTACTTCTACACGCAAATAATGTGAAAATGGAAGATATATTAGAGAAAAGTATATTATACTTTTTATACCTTAAATATGGACTTAAATTAACAATATTGAGAGTATATTTTGGAAAAATATTTTAGGTTGTTATCACATCCTCTTAGCAAAATAATGAGCTTTGATGAAATATCATCAATTATGCCAATTGGCTTATAACCATTGCATGAAGTGAATGATGTCTCATCTTCTTATCATGGATATGATTAAGACATGATTGTGATTATAATAACTATAAATATTATGATATCATACACAACTCAAATTTTAAAATGCCTAAAAGTAACCAAGAGAGACGTGGCAAGAGAAAGAAATGATTTACAAAAAACAAAAAAAAAATCTTAATGATTATATTGTGAATAATGTCACTTGAAAAAATATTAGACACGTACTTGTCATATGTGTGATGCCCGAGAATCTGCATCATATTTATAATTAACTGTAGCATATCTTTTGTACATTTTAATGTGTTTTATTTCTAGTTTAAATATGCTTTATTGATGGTCACTATGCATAAAAAAACTGACTGTTTAATTTGCTCGAATTAATATTTTTTCTAGATAGTGTAACTTATCAAAGGAATCGAAAACATATGGTTTTGAGCTTTGAAGGCCAGGAAAATGCATTAGAAAAATAAAACTTGGTTCGTAGGAATAGTGTAACATTGGAATAGTGTTAGAATTAAATTAGTTAGCATTTAAAAGAGTTTTTATGCCTAGTTAACCATATTATACTATCATTTTACTTAAAATAATACAATACACATACACTATATACATAATACAACACATATTTACATAATGCTGAAAAAATAAAAGAATTAATACCCAAAAAGTCCCCCCAAACTCGACAGCCCTAAGGAGAGGAAAATAGAGATTTTGCTCCTCCAATCTTGCAATCCAAGCCTTGCCAAGCCATCTCCAAGGGATTTTCATAACTTCCAAGCCTTCTCCTAGCTTCCTTGCACGTTTTAGGTGAGGGAGAATCATCTCTTTGTGCATTTTGCTAACTAGGGTTAACTTTGATTTTTTTGTAAATGTTGATTATTGCTTTATAAATGCTTATGAATGCTTCTAATACGTTCTAAAATGTCTAGAGAATACTCTTTTGTAAGCTAATATCATTTGTTATGGCTAGAAATTGGAATTGGTAGTTGGAGAAGATAATGAATAGTGCCATTGTGGGGTTTTTGAAAGAAATTATTTATTGGATTGATTTTATACTTGTAATAGATGCTAGTGATGCTAACTAACATAGAATTATAGTTGTATGGACTTGGAATGCCTAAACTTGGATAAAGATGCAAAATTAGCTTAGGTAACAAATGAGTTTCGGGGTAAAAGCGAATCCGGGTTGATTTGATCGATATATCTAGTGTTCTTAAGGTATATAGGTGTTAGACGTGCTTTTCTAACACTTGTTTGGGCATCGATTAGAGAATATGTAGTTCAAATGCATAAAGGGAAAAATCGGTGTTTTGTAGGAAATGGGGGCTATCGGGTAGACTTAAGGGTTAAAAGGATGCCATAATGTGGGGGTTGGAGGATAGGATAGTTCGTTGGTGAATTGAGAACCTTGTCTTCCGGCTAGAAGCTAAATAGCCTTTGTTAACAAAGGGGAAAAGTGGAAAATTGATTGTTTGAGCGCACCTAGTAACATGTAGATGCTTATAATGTATTTAAATGAAATTCTAAAGTACTTGTGATCTTTTGGTAAAGTTGTGAGAAATGTGGCATTGACCCATTTGAGCTCGTATAGTTATTTTCATGTTAATACATATATTGTACTTGTTCTCGAGGGTAACCTACTTTGTTGTCCCTCCTATGTGCTATTGCTTTATATTATTGTTATATTGTCATTGGATTTAAGTGCATTGCATAGTGGTTGCGCAACCATAGTGTCAGGGGCGGATGTATTGGATATCGGCTGGACGGTAACGGGCTTGCCAGTGGATATTCAATCTCCGTGCTCGAGTCCCTCACTCGCTTGGTCCGAAGATTGCCAGGGGGTGTTGGGTCGTAGGATTTTCAGGGTACATCTGGAGTACACCCACTGGAGTGTTTAGGGTTCATGCCGGCTTATCATGTTCGAGATCGTGGTTCGTGGATCGTGATTGAGAATTGAAGAATTGGAGTGATAAATGTTACCAATTGTATCCTCTTTAAATATGGTATTTAATTGTTTTCTAGTGTTTGTTGCTTATGGATATTAATGTTTGATTTTCCAATGTTGCATTGCACGAATCCCTTTATAAATGTTTCACGTAACTGTACCCCTCCCTCACTGAGTATACATTAGGGATGGCAATGGGTACCCGTTGTACACGAAACTGATGGATAACCGCCTGATAAAAAATCGATAACGAAAATCGATAGGAAAACCGTTAGGTTTTGGATTTTATAAAGCAAAACCGACAGATAAATCGATAAGTTTTAGTTTTTGATATTAAAAAAAATCGAAACCCGATTAGTAATTTATTATTTTATTACTAGTACTAATAAAGCTATCAGATAATAGGAAACAAGGACTAAAAAGTAAAAAGTAATAAAAAAAAATCATAGTAAACTTATAACCCTAATCCTATTCTTCATTCTTAGCATTGCTTTCTTTTCTTCAGTCACAACTGCCTCCCTCCATAGCCCAAAATCATCTTCTTCATTTTCACCAAAAACAGAGGAAGGATAGATACACACACCACCTTTTACGACTTCGTCTCAAGGTATGTTGTAAACTCTCTCCCATTTCTACTTATGCGATGTTCTGTTCTCATCTCAATTTAAAAAAAAAAAAAAAATTGTGTGTGTGTGTGTGTGACACTTTGTTTTGCTGCAGTTCTAATTGAGTGTCTCATTAGCTCTTTGTGTTTGTGTAATCAAATTGTAATTTAAAGATCAGTTTATGATGCTTTTGTATTTGATTAATTGTTATTTTAGCTTCGTCATTGTGGCATAGTAATTGTTGTTTGCTAATGTTTATTGAATTCAGTTTGCTTATAATTTTATGAAGTTGATTGCTTCACTAAAATACTATTGAAAATCATAGGAAAACTGGGATTCCCTCTCTTTAGTTTAAATCACATGAAAATTCGGATATTCCTATTGCATATTTACCTGATACTAGCTTTTGTTTCTCTTTCTGAGTAATGCTAAACCTTAATTAGTCGAAGTTCCCGTTGAATAAGGATGGATCTTAATTAGAAAAAATTGTATTCAGGTCTTGAATTTACGAATCTGAAATGGCGAATTACATTCTCTCATGGTTGGTTCATAGGAAATTTGTACTTGTTAAGATTTCAGACTTCCATGCCATATTCAGCTCTGTTTTGTTCAGACAATATTTATATTATGGTTTGACAAAAATTAACAACAATAAAATTGACTTCTGTTTGAATCAACTCTCTTAAAGCTTAGAAATATAGAATCACAAAGAAAATGTGGATCGAGAATATTCCTAGTGTCACCATGCAGGTCAGTTTAGACGGCTTAAATTAATTGATTTTATGAGGAAAAGTAGGATGAATTTTTTTTGGTTAATTTTAATATTCAGTCACAATCTAGTCACAAATATTTGTCTTTTTGACAATTTGCTATATGTTCAAGCAAATGAATTCTTTTTATCTTCTGTTAAAACTATATTATAAACTGATAAGTGATCTTTATTTATTTTTTTAAAAATCAAATTAATTAGTTGTTATTTCTTGATGTAGGTTGTTATTTATTCAACAAAATGTCATCCCAAAGGGATATTGATCAGATAGAAAGTCAAAATGAATGCAATACATCTACTAATTTACATTTTACGACTTCAACTTCTTCTCAAAATCTAAATTGTTCGACTTTTTCCAAACCCTAAGAGGCACAACCCATAGAACCTCAAACTGATTCAATTTGTGAGGGAAGAAAGAGGAAGTTGACTAGTAGTGTGTGGGATCATATGAAGAAGATGAAAAAAGATGATGTTGAATATGTCGATTAAAGTATTTATGACATTTTGTGGGTTGATAATTTTTTTAGTGTTGATATTTTTATGAGAATCTAATAGTTTTGATTTCTCGTAGGTGGATGGAAGAATGAAAAAATGTGAAGACAAAATTTAAGTAATTTGATTGATGTTTTGATTGTGAACTTTGTTATTTAGTTGTATTGATGAACAAATAGTTTCTCGTTTTTATTATTTTTAGAATTAAATATTTGCAACGATGGTAGTATATTTTTTAATTTTATTGTCTTATTGTATGAATGGACGAACAGTTTCTCATTTTTATTTTTTTAGAATTAAATATTTGCAATATATATATATATAATTTTATTATTTAATATGTATAGATTGTGATTTATTGTATTTTTAGATATTTTTACATTTAAATTAATATTTTTTCATAAATTTGGACCTTTTTCCTATTTAAATTGATTTTTTTTTAAGTAATCGGGTTCGGTTCGGTTATCCGCGGATTTTTAAAAACCCGTCGGTTATGATTTTGGATATGAATTTTTTAAACCCGTCGGTTTTGATTTCGGTTTTCAATTTTCTAAACGGTTTCGGTTTTGGTTTTGCCAAAAACCGCGAATAACCGACCCGTTGTCATCCCTAGTATACATTATTTGTATACTTACTCATCATCATGAATCTTTTAGGTTATAGCCAAAGAAAGTGAAGTTCGTGATTTCGTGATAGTTCGTACTTAAAGAATTGCCCTACGTGTTATGTGGCTTGAATTGTAAAAGCTGTAACGTTTTACTTTTATGATTTGTATATACTCAATGTATAAAAGAAATGTAATTAAGCTTAACTAGATCATTAGAGTGCTTGATAATCTAGTTTATGTAATAGGTTAATGAAGTTGAGTTCAATGCATGTATGTGGTTGTCTTAAGGAAAAGAGTTAGGATAGTCGTGGAACTTGTAAATCTATATTTGTCGTGTATACTTGTTGTGAACCAAGGTTCGGATGGCCTTGAGGAGTTGTGATTGTGTTGAACACGGTACTGGTCCATTTATATGTTGTGTGCAGGTGAACTGTTCGTCCTATAAACAGGGAAAACTCCTTCTGTTTTTCCTAAATTTTGTGACTGGGTTTGGTAATGAGTTGAGTATAGCATGGTTAATAGAGTCTCCGGTCTCGTGAGGGATCGGGGCGTTACAATATGTCTAAATATCTTATTGACCTCTACCAAACCTTGATTAGTTATGCTATTTTTTCTTAGGGTAATTTACTGAAATAGTCCTATATTTTTGTCTTTTTTGATATTTAAGTCTCATATCTTTCGTTTTGGACAAAATGGTCATTCATCTTTCGTTTTTGTGACATCCGTTAGTCCTAAGTATAAAATCTGTTAAAAAAAATGTTAGTCAACACGTGTCATCCACGTGCTCGCATAATGAACAAATTTTGAAGGGTAAAATCGTCCCTTTGCTTATTCATTTGCCCATTTTAACTTGTGGTCCTTTTCACCACATGTTTCACTATTTCTTTTTGCCTTTATTATCTTTTCACCATCCGTGATTCCTCCATTTTTGCCTCCATTATTTTTCTCCAAAACTACTTTCTTTCTACTATATTATCTTCAAAACCAAAGTTCTCAAAACATGGCGACAGTTTGTTATTGTAGGAAGACGACCTTCATAAGAACATCGTGGGCTGACATAAATCCGGGTAGAATATTTTTTGGGTGCACAAATTACAGGCTAGATGGAGAATGTGGTTACTTTGAGTGGGTTGATCCACTAATGTATGATCGTAGCGAGAATATAATACCAGGTTTGTTGAGGTCTTTGAACAAGAAAGACGACGAAATACGTAGAAAAGAGTTCCAAATACTCAAACAACGGAAGACGATGAAGTCGATGATGCTGGCATTGCTTGGTCTATGTGTTTTGCTGATAGTGGTTGTGATGTCTAAGTAGAAAATTGGTTTCAAGTTGTTAATTTAAGTTTTTTTTAAGTATCTATAGCTTCTTATGCTGCATTTTATTATTGTAGCAGCATATGAAATGAAACTGCCTTATAGAATGGATTGGTTAGCTTTTCCAATAAAGCTGTATTTTCTGGTTTTAAAATGCTAATGCAAATGTAATTTTAATGTAAACTATGGTTTTATGATATATGAGTTTTAGCTTTGTTAATGAGTTTTCTTTACATAGTTCTTTTTTTTTTTGCATATAAGTTAAGTGATTAGTTATATAGTGACTAATATCTAAATCACATAACAACTACTCTCATGGAATGAAATAGCTTTTGTTAGCAGTTGGTAGTTTTTGGATGGCTCATAGTTTTTATGGTATAAGAATTTTTGTTGTTAAGAATTAAATTATCTTGTTTCATCTGTTATAAGATTGTATTGAACTCTTATATCTAACCTTGAAAAAGAACAAAGACGCAAATGAGGCCAACAACAAAAGCTCAAAAACTTATCAAATATCAAAAGCTCAAAAACATATCTAAATAAGTATTTGAATGTGAGATGTACATTTGTTGCCCAACGGCATTTGAGGCCAACATCCAAAGCTCAAAAACATATCTAAATAAGTATCTGAATGTGAGATATACATTTGTTTCCCAGCGGCATTTGAGGCCAACATCAAAAGCTCAAAAACATAAACAAGTTCCCAATATCATTCTTATTCAATTCTTATAAGTTAAATGGTAGTCTTGCTACTGGAAAATGATTGGCCTTTCTCCTTTTTACTTGAAGTAGCATCCGTAAGGGACTTAACACTCACACATCCTTGACCCTTCCATGTTTGAGGAGTAGTTTTCAATTTGGTAGAACCAATATTCTCTGGTTTATTTGCATTGCCAGATAGTAACGAAGATGTGGGCCTCATGTTGATCCCTGCTCTAGTAGGTATGAAATGGGGTCACTTAGCTTGACTCGAAGCACCTACAACCTGCATCATTTGCACAAGATTAATAGTATGCATATATATAAAAAGGTTTAATTGACAAGTAAAGATAAAAGCTCATATACAGACTGTATATTTAGCATTTGCATTTCTCATCACTTGTGATGCCATTGTAGGGCATTTTCTGATGTCATGATCATATTTCTTTTGCCAGACAGATTGTTCCACCAAATTTGAAGATGTGGTATCAGTGCTATCATTTGCATTAACTTGCACAGTGCTTTCACTTGTACCTACATCTACATAGCTCCCAAATGTACCCATAGGGACATTTGCATTAACTTCCATAGTGCTTTCAGTTTCCATCTCCATGTGTCCATCTCCAGTCTCTACATTTTGCTGAGAGCTTGTGCAACTCCTTTTGTTATGTCCAAATTGATTGCACACAGAACATTTCCCTTTCAGACCCTTTCTTCCTAATTTTCCTTTTCTAGAATTTTCGCGATACTGTTTCTTTCGAATAATCTCATTAGGTTCTTTTCTCTTGCTTTTTTTTGGTCTACTTGGAAGCTTGACTACTTTAGGTGCATAAGCAAGTGGATTACAAGTTTGAGGCCACAGGTCTGGTCCATTAATTGGGCAAATCACATGTTCATATGCTTTTAAATATGATTCTTTACTGTAACAATTGTGTATGTAGTCCTTAACATCCTCAGCCAAATAAGCTATTGTGGATATTGCATGTACACAGGGGATACCTGATAGTTCCCAGCTTCTACATGTGCAGCTCTTATCATCCAAGTCAACTATGTATTGTTTCGAACTGAAGCATCTTACTTGAAACTTCTTATCACCACAAAATATTGCATTCTAAGGTGCACTTTCTTTTTTCCTCTTGCTAACAATTCTACATATCTTTGGACAAAAAAGACCACTATATTACATGCTCCAATCCCTTTTAGACTGCATTCTCATACTCAAATATATCCTAATTTTTTCTAACAGCACCAATATAGCCTTATCCCTTGCCATTAAAATTGTAGAGTTGAAACTCTCGCACAAGTTGTTTAATAGAATGTCACATTTCGAGGTTGTCCAAAAATGTGACCTACTCCAAAATTTTGCAGGCTCATTCTCTAACCACTTGTATGCCCTTTTATCAATTGTTTTTAGTTGATCCATGGTTGCATCAAATTTTTGCACAAGTGTAGCAATGGCAACCTTCCACATGATATCCTTCAAAATGAGTCTACCATGGCTTTTCTTGAAATTAGCATACAAGTGTCTGACATAGTGTTTGTGTTCCACATATGGGAGCATTTCATTTATAGCAGGGCAAAGACCCTAAATGAAAGAATAGTTTAATGTTAGTAAGTAACAAAGCACATACATAATAGTAGTAGTAAAATATTTTGTTACGATATAGTTATACATTTTGCTTATCTGTAATGATTACCCATTTCTCTTGATCATAAATCTCCAAATCTTGCAATAACAAATGAAGAAACCAGCTCCATGAACTCTTATTCTCGGTTTCAATAACACAATATGCAACCAAAAATATGCAATTGTTAGCATCTAACCCAACAACAGACAATAGAATTCCAGATTGTGGCCCTTTCAAGTGACAACCATCTAAACCTATGATAGGTCTACAACCTGCTATGAATCCTCTTCTACAAGCATCAAGACATATATATAGCCTAAAAAATCTTTGCTCTCATGTTTGATCATCCTCCTTAGTTTCCATATGAACTGTTGAACCAGTATTTATCCTCTTAATCTCTTCACAATAGTCCCAAAGCTTCTTGTATTGTTCTTCATATTGGCCTTCTATCATTTCTCTAGCTAAGGTAAATACTTTGTATACCTGTCTCTGCGAAATGTTGACTTGGAAGTCATTGTGCACCTTCATTTGAAAATCAGAAATATTAGGATACATATTTAACCTTATATCATTGAGATACCACTTGCACAATTGTTTAGAAGACAAATTCTTATGATTCAATGACCTGGTATATAAGTGCTTCCTGCATAAATTCCTGATTTGGAATTAATCACTGTGCTTTATGTGAGGTGCATATAAAAACCATGTACATCCCTTCCCGTTTCCATGACATACTGCTTTGATTCTTTCTTTGTCATTTTTTTTCAACTTAAAATCTCTACACTTTCTTGTTCCATGACATTTAATGGCCTCCTTCAACTCTTCAGCACTAGTAAAGATCATGCCTAATTTGAATTTTGGGTATTGCATATCAGTTTCAGGCCTAAATCTTACTTCCTTGTATTATGTCCGTCTCTCATTGTCCTCATCAGAACTACTATCCAAACTGTCCAATTCTTCACTAGAATAGTTGTCACTTGAACTTTCACTCCCAGATTTATAGACCCCATCATGGTCAATAAATAAAACATCACATTCTTCCAAGATCATTTTTCCCTTATTCTTATCCTTCTTATTTGTCACTTGTGCTTCTTCAACATCTTTGTCAATGTTATCCTCAAACAACTTGTCATCACCATCATTATTGTTATCCCCTTCGCTTAACTTGTAGTGACTATCATGAAACTTGGAACCTTCACTACCAACTGACTGATACTCAATCTGAACCTCATCAATAAGCTTCTTTTTTCCTTTGTCATCTACCATTTTTTTAATTCTACATTCATCACTATCATCCTTATCAGTAGACTTCACTCTTCTAGGTAATCTCTTTATCCCACTCTTCGTACGCGAATTTGGATTATCAGGGCATCCTAGTGGTAAATAACAAAGATATGACTGTTGATTTTCATTTACAATTTGGTTGTCTTCTATAGATTTAGGCTCAGTATTGGATTAATCAACTTCAACCATAGCCCCAACAACGAAAACTTCAACAATTTCACCTTTCTTCTTCACTCTACACATGTCTAACACATCAGCATTATACTTTATGAAAACCAAGTCATCTGATAAATCCTTGCCAGGTATTTTATAGAAAAACCTTGCATAACCTAAATACCCCAACTTCTTTGCAATATCATCTAACGTACACAAAGACATCTGATCATAATGACAATTATCTATGAATTTAATGTTGCCCTCAATATACGTCATTTTTGGCACTTCTCTAGATTCTCCACCATAATTCAACTTCAGACTAAATGATTATGAGCATAAATGTAGAAAAAAATTAAAATTAGGATAAGAGAACAGTTAATGTTTGATAAACTAACCGTCGAAAACATATGTAAGACAATGGATGAAGTATACGAAATGGACAAAGTGTATATATATATATATATATATATATATATATATATATATATTTATATAACATATATTATATATATGAAATGTTTAGAGGCTTATAGTTTATTGCTTGACGATTTTACCCTTCCAAATTTGTTCATTATGCGAGCACGTGTTGACTAACATTTTTTTTAACAGATTTTGCACTCAGGACTAACGGATGTCACCAAAATGAAAGATGAAGAACGATTTTGTCCAAAATAAAAGTTATGAGACTTAAATGTCAAAAAAGGCAAAGATATATGACAATTTCGATAAATTACCCTTTTTCTTATTATCATCAATTTTTAGAATAGTAAAATCTGCGTGAATTGTTTAACTAATCAATGCCATATTAGTTAGACACTTGTGTGCATGTAGACTTGTATTGTATTATAGCCAACTGTCACTATTTTCATGATCTAAAGTTGTATTCTATTTTTTACTTTTAGATGACGCGTCTATTTAGCAAATCCTGACTGTATAAAGTAGAAATATTCCTTACGTTCTAGAATTTCTCATCCACGTATTCTAAAATTGCTGAAATTTTCTTACTTTGAGAAGGAAAGGAAATTGAAATCTCGACACCTTAAATAATATATACAGTAATTATCTCATGTTATGTACATATACATAATACATCCATTACAATTAAATTAGTTTTCGATTCTTGTTCATATATGAAATACATGTATTTAAACTTTAATACGTATTATAGTTTCTTGCCAGGAATTGTCCGTTGAGGAAAAAAATTGAAGTACAATTATTATGTACCACTTAATTGGTTTTACTTTAGGTACACTTGATTATATTCATATATTGATGAGATATAATAATTGTTGAAAATATGATGTTAAATTATAACTTGGAAATTGATTTGAATACAATGAACAAAAAAGAAAAAATGATTCATGCACACAGCTAGATTTATTCTTTAATTCCATGTTTCCAAAAGAGGAATAATAATTCATTTATTTGGGTTGACATTGAGATAAATATTTGTTATGATTGTGTTTGATTTTATCATATTCAACAAATATTGACTTTGTCCAAAAATATATAATTCTTTATATATTCTAATATATTATAATAAATGATGCATAAGTATGAGTTTTTAATTCTTTTAGGTATGCTTCATACCCAACAAAGATATATGATAATTTATGTAGTACTCTACGCAATTATACAACCTATTATTGTTATCATCATTCTCACTATATGATAATATAATTATTCACATTACACACTAATTTTTAAGGATCTATTTTTTATTCTAACATGATCAAATGTATTAATAGACAGATAATTAGCAAAGTGTTTAACGTGATATTAATTCTCTTTTCATATTTAATATTTTCATTTTAAATCATCATATTTCAAATTGATGTTTATTTAATATTTATATACATTTTGTTTTATTTTTTATTGTTATATGTTATAAATTTATCTTAGTCCAATTAAACGTTCATGAAGAGCTGGTATATTTTATATTTTAAATTCAGTTGAAGGTTCATGAAGAACCTATATTGTGTTTGCTGAAGAAACATAATTATTGATAAGTGATGATTTGTTTCCAAGAAGATAAAGAAATCTACCAAATTTTAGAAAAATGGACCCCACGTACCTCGACTTTGATTAGGCGGTGCAAAAAACCGTTTCCTTTTTCCAGTTCTGAAACAATCAAAAAGTAAAGCTTGAAAGGAAGAGTGTTGACAACCGGACTGCAAGTTTCTTAAAGATCGAGAGGTAATAAATGAATATTCAATACGATTCGCTAAATATGTTGTAATGGTTCTCAAATTGAAATCATATATGAAAGAAATAAAGAATATATGTATATTATATTGCTTTTCTCTGGAAAAAGGCATGTAATGAGAAAATTATCTTCATTATCTTCTGGTTTATATAAAACTATTAAAATTTAATATTTTAAATAACCAGAAGTTATTTGATCCAAGAACTATTTATTTTTTTGGCATAACCTCTTAAGTTATATGGGTGTAACAATGGTGAAGACTTGAAAATTCAAATAGATACCCATCAAATAATCAGATGATTCTTTTACGAGTGAATTTTTCACGTGCTGCTTGTTCCCAAGGAAAAATGATTACTATGCGATCTTTAAATAATTTGATATTGAATTATTTATATTTTAGAATGAATTTAAGGTGATATATATATGGGTCTAACAAAATCTTTTGTTAATCACTTGTAGCGAATTACTAGACCATTGTTTATGAAGTTGGCTAATTTTGCTTGGGGACATTATATTATGTGTTGTAGCATTAATTCAAGTAAGACCAACTGTTTACCCTAGATACTTCTTATTAGTCAAGAAACAAAATCCCATCTCAATATTTTTGATTGCATAACTTATGTATTAATTGTTCCACAACATTGTAGGAAGGGTCTACAAAGAAACCTGAGAATTTATGTAGGATTCGAGTCATCATCAATTATGGTACACTTTGAATTATTGATTGGAGATGTTCATATAGCATGTTTTGTTCATTGTTAAAACAATGTACCCAGCATCACGGTGAGAAAAACAAAAGTTGAAAAAAATGAGAATTTTTATGAAATGCATTATTTATACTGATCCTCGCATAAATTATTTGCAAAAGAGGTTACAAAGATACATTCAATGATATAAAGAAAGTGACTAAGTTACAATACTAGATTCAATGCCTCCTATTTGAATTGATGTTTTAATTAACAAACACATTAGAAAATGAGTCCATTACATGCCAAAAGCATGATCGACCTATCAGTTCCAAAGTAAAAAGAGCAAAATAAACAAGTAGGCAATTAATTTGGAGGTGTTTGATAACCTGAAAATATCAAGACACGAAAACAAGTAAAAAATATAAGAAAAATTAGTCCAAAAGTATTAGGTACATGAACATGATATGAATATCGAAAGTATTAAGATATAAATCTAGAATGCCGGAACTTGGGTCCTCCGATAAAGCTCGAAGCTCGACTTGTGTCCAAAAACAACTATAAGTTCTTCTCACGTGAGCACTTCGATGCTCAAGTTAGTCTTTTGTGACTAAATGAGAAAGTAAAGACAATTTGGTGAGAGTTTGGAGAATATGAGTTACATTTTCTTTTTGAGTGAATTAAGTATTTATACTTTTCTAATAGCATCTTTTCAGATTTTGTAGCATTATGTCAAATTTTATTATAATTGCTTTTTTGAGGTCCGGGACATGTCCCGATCTCGAGTACTCGACTAGGTTTGGTCAGGCATAACAATACCATCCAAATAAGGGCAAAGTTGGTACTACACGTTGGGTCGAAATTTATCCCACATCAAAAAATATTGAGAATGAAGAGATCTCACTTAATTATATTACTATTGGTAAAGAATGGAACCGAAAAGAGAAATTGATTATGATCAAATATTTGAATATGCAGTAACTATTGATCTTATCAATAAAAGTCAAGTTCTTGAATATGAAGTCCATTTAAGAATGTCATTATAAAAATGGTTAGCCAAAAAATAAAAAGATGCTATTCAGACAGAATTCACATGAAAATGTGAAGTTTGTGGAATTAAACCCATTTTCGTGGTAGCATATACTATCCTTATATACATTTTCTTATTACTATTTATGGGTTGCTAATAACATAAATGATTGGGCAAGGAGATTTTGTTAAGGTATTTGTACATTTTGGCACTCAACTTGGTCTAATATTTGAAGCGGAGGAATCCAATTTTCAATCAAAGATTTGGTGCTTAAACACCACTTGTTTATTGTTCTCTAAATTGCAATAAAATTATAAGTTGTCTAACTTGGTTTTTATAAGGGTATCCTCAATTAGGGCTTTATATTTCAATGATTACTACTTTTTAGTAAAAATAGAGACTTTTGAGGAAAAAAATCAACATTAATGGACATTTTAGAGCCCCAAATCTAAAGTTTTGGTTCAAAATTAACACATTTCAACAAAAATAGAGACTAGTTTTCATTTTTTTCAACAAATTTGTTGAAGAAAATATAGACTCAAGAAAAAGATAAAAAAATTTAGAGTCCACATGAGTCTTTTCAACAAATCATATTTGACATTTGATTGACAACTTTAACAAAAAAAATAATAATAAGTTGACAACTTCAAAAAAAATAAAATTTAGTTGAATAAAAAAATGGAAGGGTCGACGGGTCCCACAATGGGTCCTTAATTTTAGAGCCCTCATTGAGAATTATTTATTTTTAGATACCCTAAAAAACACATGAGTCTTTAAATGGAGCTTTAAAAAACAACAAGGCTTTAAATTTATTTATAGAGCCCCTCAAAATAAAGCCTCTATTAAGAATAGCCTAAATGTGTCTATTTTACATCCACCTGTTTTTTGCTAGTCTCTCATAAATTGAATGAGATAGTATTTTGGTTACGTTAATAGGATGTGAAAATAATTGTTAAGTTGTTCAAACTCTGTCAACATTTAATATATTCATAATAGATTTATTTTCAAAGTACTCAAAGTTTATTCTAGAATAAATTTCAGTACTACTCCAGAGTTTATTCAGGTATTTAATATAATTTTTAATATTCTAAACGTCAAGGTCATATGTTTACTATAAATTTTCAAAATAGTTCTTACTTTGTACGAACACAACAAAGAATGATCATGTGATCATACACGTGATTTTTTGCGAATTAACTTGAAAATTCAAGTAAATATTGGAAATTAAATTAAATATCAAAAAATGATTTCATGATGTATAAAAATAGCTTTGTCCAAATGATAACAAGAATTTTATAAAAATGTGACTTTTACAATATTAAGTCGAAGTCAATGAGGGTAACACTATAAAAAAATTCAAATCTAGAGCTAAATGTCGTAGTTATCCGATAAAAATACCTACCTGTCATATAACTATAGTAATGAAAGATATATTTTTAGATAATAAATATGTAAGAGATAGATTCATTAAAAAAAACATAAATGAAAAAATAAACATATGTATAGTAGTGGGGAATATGAGACAAAAAATAAATTCACTTGGTTTCAGACTTGGTACAACCCAAGGTCATCATTCCTTTTGGTTTGGCCAACCAAAAAGTTATTCTCAGGCTCTACAAGAAGATCAAAAAATAAGAGATTGTATCAAAAATTATGTACAAAAAAAATATGAGAATATCCTCTGGGGTCGAGGGAATTGCACGTATAGAGATCCAAAAAAGAATCGATCTGATCCAAATCATAATCTTTATGGGATTTCCAAAGCTATTAATAGAAAATCGACCGTGATGAATCAAAGAATTACAAACGAATTTATAAAAAAAATTTAATTGTGTGAACCGAAAACTTAATATTAATATTACAAGAATTCAAAACCTTATGGAAACCCTAATATTTTTGCAGAATTTATAGCCGGACAATTAAAGAATGGAGTTTCATTTAGAAAAATAATGAAAAAAGCTATTGAATTAACTGAACAAGCAAATATAAAAGGAATTCAAGTATAAATTGCAGGGCATATTAACAGAAAAGAAATTGCATGTGTCGAATGGAGCAGAAAAACCATTCAAGCTAAAATTGATTATTATTCCTATGCAGTTCGAACTATCTATGGGGTATTAGGTATCAAAATTTGGATATTTATAAACGAGAAATAAGAAAATAAACTTTTACTTATCTTTTCTTTTTATCAAGTGATAGAAGAAAAAAAGATAAACTCCCATTTCAAGCACCATGTAAGCATCCTTTGGGAGAATGTAATATGTTGATGTTGAGAATCATGCCTATTTTCTTGTTTGGTTCAGCTTATGAGGTCTAATTCCAAACCCAAGAGTGGATCCAATTAGCAGATATAACATGAAATTTATAATCTTGAGATAATTTAATGTATAGTTACTTGTCGTTTAACGAAAGAAAAAAAGTTTGGCCAATTCGTTCACTACCCCATGCCTCCAATCATCGTCAGCAAATTTCCCACAATGCTTCATTTCTCAATTGCTTGCAAATCTTGGAGATAATATTGATGTGGATGAATATGCACTTCCAAGTGGCCTATCAAATTTTTTTTTCCAAATGTTGATACTAAAAAATTTTACGTTTTAGCGTGTTCGTGTCAAGAACTGAAAATTGGATTAATAATCTAACACTTAGTTAAGATGGCTCCAAAATTTAAGTTCATTATCAGCAAAACATTTATAGGCCATTGTAGCTCTCGTCAGAGTTTCCTGGAAATGAATAAAGAGGTTTAACTGTTAAGGCAAGTTCACGTCTTCTTTTTCTTGATCAGGACATTCAACGGATCTCATTTTTTTTGGGGGGGAAGAAAGAGGGAAGAAGCTGCAGTGGCACCTCACGAACTTGTTACTGAGGCAGTATTATAGTCATTTGCGAGTGTTTGGATATACGTTCCTACTCTTACCCGTATGTAAGATCTATTTATAGTTGGTCAGCCCCCCATGGCACGGCTTCTCTCTTTTCATGAATGTGTCTCCCCCTCTGCTTATGTGACTTTGACCCGTATTTGACTCTGTTTGCTTCTGATTTTCTATGAGCCGTTCAGTAGATACAAAAGGGCTTCTAGGGAAGCCTGGCTATAAATCGGAGGCAGTTTCTTCCATATGTACTCTGTTTGAAGGATGAAGTCAATGCCGGTGGTTCTGCTTGGCTTACTCACGGCAATTAATCTGATACGAATTCAAGAGGTCGTAAAACAAGGAAAGATCCTTCAATCAATAGAAAAGATGATAGCTTTCGAGCTCATGCTGATAAGTCTCGACCAGCTCACCAGCATTAGGCTCATCTGAACAGCCAAAGATGAAGTTACATCCGGTTAATGTAATAAATCTAGAAGTACTAATTGTTGCTGTATTTGTTAACTTGTAGCTAATCGTATTTGGTTGCTCTGTGATCGGCAAATTCCTTAAGTTGTGTGGCTCTGAGAGGACTCGTCTGTAATTCATTATCACGAAGTTAGGAAATGTTGAGGGTAAGAGAAGGAACAAATCAAATGAGCATCTTAAATTGATTCGAAATCCCGTATAGACCCTGTGGAACAATCGGAGGAAATCTCTGAAAGAGACAGGTTATTGAGCATAGTATAATCCAAGTGATATTAATCCTATCTGTTCTCTGTTCTGGTTAATGTTGTGATATTCTTTACCTGTAATATTTGATGTGAATGATGGCTGTCTTCTTATAGATGGCATGTTAACCATTGTTTAGAGGATATTGTAGCTCAGTGGTGTGAATTAGTGAGTGAAAAAGTAGAGGTTGATTAATAGCTTCAGCTTGAACTGTCAGAAAAACATTACATTAGATTTTTCAAGCTAAGGTTATGCTCGTGAACGTAATGGTATAAGCCTGACGCCATGCTTTCGTCTTGTGTTTGAACTTCCAAAATGAGCTTCAATGTCTACCTATGGAGTATTTGCATGCTTTGAACAGCATACTCCTTCACCCCAGAAAGAGATGATGCTTTAGTCTACTTTGAGAATAGATAAGGGATGAATTGTTATCTAGAGATGTATACCATCATGATCTGCAATTTGACTGAAAAAAATATAATTATATATTTTTTACAAGAATGAATAGCGTCGTCAGATCTATATGACCGACATCACCTAGTGGGATAAGGCTTAGTTTGGTTGGTTATAGACTTGTAGCGACTGTTTTCTTTTGCCTCCTGTGTTAGATTCATTAGTTCCACAGCTCGGGGAGAGAGGGACGTCGAGTTAGTATAGTGAATCCCAGCTTGCACACAATAATAAGCAACTATAACCAATTGGATTTGGACCTTCCTAATTTTTAATGTTATTACGTTATAACGAAGATCAATAGTGGTAAAGTCAAATACAATTATATTGAAATGATCTAGATCTAGAGTGTGAAAAATCAAATAATTATATCATCACTTCACCACTATGTAAACTCATACAATGGGTCTCGCGAGGGAAGTAGAATCGTATCTGGCAGTGATTCTTTGAGTTGGAGGGCTCTCTCTCTATTTATCGAGCCAAGTAATTCGCTTCTGGAAATTATTCCGCCTGGCCTGGAAAACAGCAGGCTAAACAAAAGGAAAAATTCCAGGAGCTAATCCAAATCTCCTACTCGATTTTCTACCTATCATGCAAATTGTCATATATTTTCACCAAATGCTTTGCATAAGGTTTCTAAAACCTCCTTTCTCATATATTGCTGCTGTTGCATATCTGTTATTACTACGACTCGTTCTTCAAGATCCACTCTTTTCCAAACTGAGAAAACTTTTGAAGAATTATATTCGAAGTACTTAGGAAAAGCTCAACGATCATTAATGATTATCAATGTTGAGGTGAAACGCAAACTAAAACATGTTTCTGATGGAGGTGATAGGAATCATAAGCTCCTATGTTGAATGCCTTCCCTCTCTCCTTCATGCTAGAGAGGTAATAGTAGTGCATGCAGTTGACTTGGAACCCGTTCTAACATCCATTCATGTCCCTCCAGATCTGAAGCTTTATTCGGACCCGTTAATTCTTAGTTTTTTGACTGAAAAATCTCATCGATCCAAATGAATCATTCTTCTGGTTTTTCTTCACTCTCTGCCCCAAAACTGATCATTCTTCTGGTTTTTCTTCACTCTCTGCCCCAAAACTGACCCACGTCACAACGCCCATTCGCTTCGCACACGGGAAGGCAACGACTTCGTTCTGTTTTTTCTCCAATTACAAAAAAGCAATAGTAATGATCACTTTAATATGTGACTTACATTGTATGGAGCACGTCTGAGAGAAGTGGTAAGAATTCATATTTAATATTAATCAGTTGGGTAAAAACCATTTTAGTCCCTGAGCTTTACTCTAAACACCAAATTAATCCCTCAGGTTTGTAAAAAGATCAAATTAGTCCCTCCAATTAATTTTTATTAGTCAAATATTAATAGTCAAAGGGTTGACTGAGTTAAAATACCATTATATCCTTAGGCAACATATATTATAAAAGAAAATTACGATAAAAGTTTAAATCAGTCTAAAAAAATATAATTCACAACATTTGTGCAGGAAAAAAAAAACTAAAACTAAAAATATCAATTCAAACATAAACAAATTAAATTCAGTAATATATCGTTAAAAAATGAACAATCATAATTCATTCTCTTTTCTGAGTGGTACCTTCGCTATTAATTATGTCGATAATTATTGTTCATTTTTTAACGATATATTACTGAATTTAATTTGTTTATGTTTGAATTGATATTTTTTAGTTTTAGTTTTTTTTTCCTGCACAAATGTTGTGAATTATATTTTTTTAGACTGATTTAAACTTTTATCGTAATTTTCTTTTATAATATATGTTGCCTAAGGATATAATGGTCTTTTAACTCGGTCAACCCTTTGACTATTAATATTTGACTAATAAAAATTAATTGGAGGGACCAATTTGGTCTTTTTGCAAACCTGAGGGACTAATTTAGTCTTTAGAGTAAACCTCAGGGACTAAAATGGTTTTGACCCTTAATCAGTTAAGGGCAGCCTATTGCAGAAAATCAATCATTTTTAGCTCTTCTTAAAACCAATTGAATCAGCTACCATTGCAATTTGATTTAGTAATCCTCTTTACATGTTTATCAGCATAAATTGCCTAATCTACGAGCTGAATTTGTAGGACGTGTTCTTTTATCATAATATTCACTTTGGAGCAATTCTCTGGTCTTTTAATTTACATTAGTCGATATTACAATATACACTTGTCCGTAGAAAAATCTTAAACTTCAAGACCATTATATAAGGTTTTGAACTACTCCTCCAAACACTAATTGATTTTAAAATAAAATTCAATGAGTCTTAACTGTTAGTTTATTGCGATTATGTTTCGTCAGCTTAGAGATATTGTGCATCTTTTCTGCAGGTTCTTGGAGAACAGGGGCACTGACAACAGCCCAGTGAACAAGCTTAACTTACATTTGCAGCGAAAAGGTAGCTGCACGCATGTAGTGTATTTTGCTACCTGATTCATGATCTTGGGTACATGGAGTTAGTAGAGAAAACGGTCATCGTTAGAGTCATATAGTCGACTCTATCTAGTGGGATAAGACTCATTTTAATTTGATTTGATTTTTTCATCATTGAATACACCTCCCGTCCAGTGGTTGTAAATGATTGATACATTTATGATGAAATAATTTGGACAGTTCACAAATATTGAATCCTACTATTACATTATGGTATCATGAAAGGATCTTAATCGAAACTTAATAATCATGATTCTTGAAAGTAAATTCGCTGGCGCATTAACAAGAAATTTGACATCTGAATCTAGCAGATAGCAAGTGTAAGAACTTCTGGAATGAGACTCTTAGTATACCAGAAAATTCTGTTATATGCATTGGAATGCAGTAGAGTTAGTTCAAGCTTTCTCAGTATGAGTGTAAAGATCCAAGTTTAACTATTAACCTACCAACACACGAATCGAGCTTAATCATTTGGCCCAAAGGTGCTTAAACTCGTGGTGAAAGTAGTAAAAAACTTAAATCATTATAAATTGAATACATATCATGTACACAACTATTTCGGGTCAGTGGATTTAGAGCTGAGCGAGGGAGTTATTTTTTAAACCTACAATACAAGTCTAACTTGCAATTTTGAAATTTTGGGCCTTACACGTGACCATCAACTAGTCCCAAAGTTTAAAACATCTCATAAATACTGCTGAACTTTAAACGATTATTAGAGGTGTAAAAATTGGATTGTGGAATTGTAAAACTCTATCATACTCTGTTTGGTTCACGGATTAAGTTTTCATTCTTGGGAATTAAGTTTTCATTCTTGGGAATTACGAATGTAACAAAAACTGTTTAGTACACCTAAAATATTCTTAAGAATAGTTTCTCAAATTCCTGTGAATATTATATTATTGTGAATTTGGTTTGCACTTAACATTCTTGGAAATCTTGAACAATTTTTCAAAAACATCTATAATTGAAAAAACCCAAATATCACATTCAAGGCATGTTTTTTTTTTCTTTGTTTCCTCTCAATCAACTTATTATGCTGTTATAAATAGGTATCATTAAAAAATATATTTATATATATACTAGTTAACAATAAATTAAACAAGGAAAAAAAAGAGTTGCACGCTGCCTTTTACTGATAAAAAAAAAAAAAGAGTGTATACTGTGCACATTAATGAAAAATCTCCCAAAAGTCCTATTGAAGTTATATCTTACACTCTCAATCCCGTTATTGATGTCTGGGATAGAGGAATTTTGTCTTGTTCAGGCTTGAATTGTTAACCCACATAATCTTGTTATCAGTTGGGTGAAATCACGTATTAAATATATTTTGGGAAGATATTTTCCTATGTGTTCCTATAATTCCCTACACGATGAGATAGTGGCAGTGGTGATGTTATATATATATATATGTATATATGTATGTATATATGTATGTATGTATGTATATATATGTATACGTGTATATATGTATATATATTTTTACATGCATAGATGAAAGAGACGAAAGTGAATGATAAGAACTCATACTTTACTAGAACTGTGAAAAATTTGAGATTTGTGGGGTGAAGAGATGATGATGGTGGATGGATGGCTTAGGTCAACTAACGCTGTATCGTGAAGAAAAATATTTCAGAAAAAATAGGTGAAAGATTATTTTAGCTAGGGGTGTTTTTGTTAGGGGTATTTTTATCTTTTTATATTCTCTAAAATATTTTCACAATTCATAAATATTATATTCTCACCTCCCTTATATGAGAATAAAAATTTAGTCAAATCATGAAAATAATGAATTCCCAGAAATGTGATATTTTCAGGAATTATTTTTTATTTTACGAACTAAACATAAAAATATCACATTCTTGACTTGACATTCCCAAAAATTCTAAATTAATTCGTGAACCAAACGCCCCCTAAAAGCAAATCAGAAACTGTATTATTCTCATTTACACTTGAGAGCACATGCAATGGCTATTATAGAAACCTCCACTGATTGATATAATTCACTCATGACATGTATGATCTTTTAGTATTGATAGTAACTGAAAGGACCTAAATGTGACTTTTGGTTTTATTTTAATTTATTCATTAATTTTCTTTAAAGTCTAGTTCTTTTCAACCCTATATGTATCTTCTAAGAAAAAAATTGCACACCACAAAAAAAGAAATTAGTCCTTTTCTGTTTTAAATGCAGCTTATTATCCCTGATATACGAAACTAAATAATTAGCCATTGTTTGAACTACATTTCAAGTTATCAATTTATTTCAAATGGTACGTTTAAATAAAATACGGAAGATATCTAGAAGTTCATTAAAAGCAGAAGTACTCTGGAAGATAAGCACACTAATCTCGATAGAATTTATCTCTTATAGGATTTTTTAACTAGTAATTTAAGATTTTTTAACTTGTAATTAATTGTTATATACTATCCGTTGGTCAGAAAACAAATCACGTTAAAAATGGGTACAAATTTTTGGCTGTTATGCAGTATTGGCAATAGGTTTGAAACGTAATGGGAAGGCAGGAAAATGCCAAATGCCTAACCAAGGTCCGACTAGATTTTTTTTTTTTTTATCAATTTGTAAGGCTATCCTCAATAGAGTTTCTAAAATTCAAAACTTTTTTAATTTATATATTTTTAGAGACCCCAGTCTCTAAAATCAACACTATTCATGACAAAAGTACGTGTAGTCCACCACTTTTGACTTAAAAGATGTCAAAATAAAGACTCAGTCTCCATTTTATTCTACAAATTTGTTGAAGAAAATAGAAACTAGGTCTCTATATTGACATCTTTTAAACCAAAAGTGGTAGACCCTACGTATTTTTGTAATGAATAGTATTGCTTTTGGAGACTGGAGTATCTAAAAACACCTAAATTAAAAAAAATTTACATTTAAAAACTCCATTGAAGATGCCCTAACATTTTCTGATTCTAAAAATGTTATATGTTTCTGCTACCTTTTTACATTTCTGTGTGTCCCAGCTCCTCAACCAACTAGTCATGGGCATACGTGAAGGACTGCAAGCTCTGCTGATCTCAATTGATCTCAATTGTTTTTGAAAAAATTTATATAATTTTAGTCCAAAACATTAATTAGTTACACTAAATTCTAAATATGCCCCTGTGACTGGTACGATGATTGTAACTTCAATTCTGCCCAGATGTTTCAAAAAGCCCTGGCTTCTGCAACAGTTCTTCTACCATATGAAGTCCATAAGTACAATGCCGACACTAGTCCACTTTTAATTAATTTGAAAAAATTCTTCAATCAATTCATACTAACATCAATTCGTGAGAAAAAGAAGTAGATCTCACACCCATGTAAGATGACTAATATCAATTCATACTGATTGAATAACAACTCATGAATTTAATCGTGCTAAATGCTGATGCAAATTTATGCTAAACTGAATCACTTCTTGCAGGGACGGATTTAAGATTTTGTTTTAGTGAGGGTTAAAAACATCCAACTTAACATTTATACATAGACAATTTTTTTTTTTTTTGTAAGGACTAGATTGATTTTTCAACCTAAAATTATTTTAAAATAACACGCATTTTTAAAAAATAAAAATGTAACTCCAACTCACTCCTTAATATATAATTCCGCCCTCGGAGTCAGTGGATGGTGCAACTCTCGTAGCCCCTTAGTAAATGCGCCCATGACTTATTGGCATGCAATTTAGACATTACTTTTTTTCAATTTTTACCACTCATTTGATCTATAAATGTAGAGTACCAAGTTATGTTAAGATACATCATTTCATAACATCATAATGTAATAAGAAAAATTCTTCCTCATAATATTGTAACGTTATAAGAAAATTCACGAATCTGCTGTTACAGAATAGGGGCCAGAGAAAGATGTTCAGAAATTTAATGCGCCAATTCGTATTCAACAACGCCCAAATATTGACATAAAACTAAAACAGCGCTCAAATGAAATTGCAATCTATATGCTACCTTCATTTTCGACTGAGGCGCTTACAATATAGTCAAATTGGAATACAAAAATAATCCTAGTAAAAATATTTCACATTTCACTATTTGAATACAGAGGACCGAGCTTGAACAAGAAATTATTACAACTCAAAGCCTCCACTGGTTGGGTGTCGTCAAGTCCACTCGTTACACATATTATTTGGTCATTGATTGACTTAAAATGTAATTATTATAATTTTAAAATGGATTCAATGCGATCCATCATAGAGGAAAACGAAAAAAGGAAATAACAAGTCAAAATAAAAATGGCGTTGGAGAGAATGCTGCCACTGGCATTGGGTGAGAAGATTTCCTGATGAAACAACAAACATGAAACACTATTAATTTGCAAGCTTATTATAAACATAAATTAGAAACCAATTCATAAGAATATATATAAAAATGATAAGGAGATAATTTCAGAAAATTTAAAACAATAAATAATATAATAAATCTTCTTTAACATAAATAATATAGCAATTTTTTTTTTAATAGTTTAAGTTTTTAGATGAGATGATAATTTAATAGGTACCAAAATTCAGGTTACCAGGTCTTGTGTTCATGTCTTATCATCACCAATTTAAAAATATTAAAAATTATACAGACAAACAAGACTAAAAAACGAATCCCGCTTGCACGTGTGAGCATGAAATAGTAATTCAATATCAATCTGAAAAGGAAAAAAAAAGGTGACATTTTAATTGTTACGTACCAGTAATCTTCACCATGATATGTTGGTGTCCGAACCTTAACCTTAGCTTTAGGTTTGACTTTAACAGATGCTTTCTTATCAGATCCGACCGTACGTTGTTGACTTCTCTTGTCCACTTCAGAGATCATAACATTGTCCTCCGATATCACATGAAGCTTTGGCTTCCAATGCATTGTGGCCGTGTTTTTAGACCGGCCACGTATAGGTGCACGCTTCACCTCTTCTAGCTGCCTTTTAGATGACGTTTGGACCGTCTCCGCCGCCGGAGCCACGGTGGCGCCACCCCAACACGACCCCAGTTCCAAGAACCACTTCATATTCAGTAATATGAATAATAAACTTGTTTTCTTTTTTTGTTATTTTTTTTCCCTCTATATTACTATATATGTTGTTTTTGTGAATGTGTGTTTGTGCTTTGATGATGATGTTAACAAGCTTGTGAAGTAGTGTATGGAAAAGTGTTTACGTGAGAGAAGCTTGTGAAGTAGTGTATAGAAAAGTGTTTACGTGAGAGTGTGGTTTGGTGACTTGAGAAGCAAAGGGATTAGGTATATATATATATATATATATATAGTGTGTGTGTGTGTGTGTGTGTGTGTGAGAGGAGAGGGCCAGAGGTGGAGGTGGATTTGTGTTTGATGGTTTTCTTTATGTGTTGTCCACTATTGGAGTGTGGAGTGTGGTTTTTGATAATGGTGTGCGGCTGCTTTCTAGCGTGCTTGCTGACATCCATGAAGCTCTCTAGCCATTTTGTGGGTAAAACTCTTATTGGACAGTGTTACATTCTAATGAGGACAGAATTCACATGTACGGAGTCCTACTACTCATGAGTGTATCTCTCACCTTGTGAGGACAGTGAGAATTTTTTTCATTTTATATATATATAAGAACACTCTTTAGTCCTAATTTTATATATATATAGGAACACTTTTTAATTCGATAGTCAGATCTCACATAATGTGTGAATCCTACACATATAAACCTATTTTATCATGAGATCTCTCTGATCTCAAATATTTTTTATTTACACGTATCTCTGTGTATATCTTTGGAAATTGTTATTTCTAAGAGAAAATAGAAAATATGATGCGTTATAAACTTCCGTAGAATTGTTAATGGATATTCATCTCATTTAATTAGTTTAAGATTCTTATACTTTTATGAGGTTAGTATTGGATTGTGACTCAAATCTTAAGTCTATGGAAATTCAGAAAATAAACAAGAAGCTTGATAAAAATGAACTTACACATGAAAATATATATACTTCTCTAGCAAAATATATATTAGTGACTTATAAATAAGACATTTCGACTTTAAAAAGAAAAAGAAAGAGAGACATATCGAGCGAAAACAACATATAAGTGGTCTTAAAAAGGTGTATTTCACTCCTACTACTTTTCTTTTAGTATATTATTTGAATTAAATACGGACATTTTCTTTTAACAAAAGTGAACATAACAAATAATGCCATCTAATTTGGGATATTACTCTCCCGTTGGCCTTGAAGAAGGTCTATTTTTTGACGAGGGATTGTTAATTTCAATTGTAGAGAAAACTTTTGGTTCCCTTTGTTTGAATAAACGCGGCCTGATATGGGTGTTGAATGCTGAGCCGACCTGGGACGGGCATAAATCGACCCGAATCCGACCCCAGGTGTGTAACCCCAACTAACATTAATGACGGATGAGACATAAATATGTTATCGCTGGATAATACCATTACCCCTCGGACAAACGACTGTGGTCTAACATGATCAATAAGAGTACCATTATGCATTTAATACTGTTCATCGTTAGAGTTAGTATAAATAGTCTACTCAATGCACTCACTTAAGGTAACTGATCCTCATTTATTACTCTCTCTCTTAGTAATTATTTGAATTCAGACATACTAACTTATTCTCAAGCCGAAGAGGGAGCTTGGGTCATACCCCCTGTCATCTCTTACCTTCTTTTGCATATTTCTACTGAGCTTGGGCTAAAGAGTACATTCAACCCTTATCACCGCCTATTTTAGTTTACATTCAAACCAAAGTAAATCAAGCTTAACTGGTCACGATTTTAGGTAGGTGTGCAATCATTATTACATTTGAACTCAGATCTATACTCGTGATCTAGAAAGCAGTGAAATTCTAAATTCGATATCAAATTTGTGATATGCTAGTCCAGTGGTAATGTCACTCGCTGTAATGCGAGAAATTTTGAGCTATAATCTCGTTGCTTACATTGTACGATTTTAGACATCCTCTAAAAATAAAATTTGTTATATGCTAATTAGTGCACAATGGATAAGACTCACTTGATATAGAAAATAAAACGTTTTGAAGAAGTTGGATTCCAAACAAGTGGATAAACCACTAGCTTTACTGCCAGAGTACGTCGTAATCATAATCAAGCAAGCTAAAATGGAGTAATTAGCACGCATCA
This sequence comes from Ehretia macrophylla, assembly GCA_037974665.1. Taxonomy (NCBI): domain Eukaryota; kingdom Viridiplantae; phylum Streptophyta; class Magnoliopsida; order Boraginales; family Ehretiaceae; genus Ehretia; species Ehretia macrophylla. Next base: position 14,629,464 of record CM075768.1, read on the forward strand.
ACTCAACTATTTAAATCTCAGATTCTTCCCGAGAAAAGTGGTGTGCATTGTCAATAAGAGCCTCGCACAACATTTATGGAGACTTTTTTATTATTGGGGTTGTGGTGGGTTTTAATGTACACATCGAAGTGGCTGGGGCCATGATAAGCTTGCTAGTTGACCCTAACTTCTCGAATTTCTCTGGGCATCTCGTGATCTTTGTACTAGTCAACATTTTGGCCTCGGCTTTTTACAGACTTTCTAAGTTTACTGCACCCTGTTTACTTTTTGATTTGTAGGTTGTTAGTGCTCGTTTTGTTTTGAACAAAGATTCTAGTGTTATTCAGCCAAATGAAGGGGTTCCGGAGTCATTAATGAATTAATACGTACCAACTGACAAGCCAAATATTTGTCTCGAGAGTCTGGTGGTGTGTTCGGATAGTGATTTATTATAATTAAAATTTTCAAATTTATACTTTAATACTTTTTTATCATAAATATTAGAGTATTACTATATACCATTTTATTTTTATCACCCAAATATCACATCTTACATGAATGCTTAGTTGACAGCTAAAATAACAATTTTTTTAATTTCTCTTTCTTCTTTAAATATGTTAATACTAAGCATACACATAAAAAATGAAATTTGAGTGATAAAATAAGATGATATATAACATTTTTTTAAATATTATTTAATCCTTGATTAACGATGTTGTACCATTAAATATAAATCCTTGTAGTTGATTTAATATGATCTTATATAATATGATTTACTTATCATAAAAAGAAACAAAGTGTCTGAAAGTCCTATAGAGGAATCTTGGCTATACTTGGGCAAAACAGATTGCATAGGTGGATTGCACATGAAATAGGTTTACTTAGGCGTCGCGGAAGGGAAAGGTTTAAAAAAGTTCGTGGATCCGATACCAATATCTGGCGCGTAAATTCACGCATCAAGATGGAGCTCACAATTTTAGTATGAGATGTTGAACGTCTCAGACATTTTGTAGAATTTTCCGTTACGAAATGGTTATGTTAAGTTTTCTGCACTGTATTTGGACGTTAACAGGAAATGGAAGCAAACGGATTTCAAGAACTTGTGGGCGCAGTATTGTATTGCAGCAATTTGCCAATATTCGGCAGCGGATTATGGACGATGCAAGCTACTTATTTAATGCGATGAGCTCAAATACTAGAGGGCATTTTACTCGTAGTTGGTAAAAGTGTTGAAAAATCTAACTATCATACGTGAATAAATCAAAATATTAAAGATTAATATATAAAATTTGAACTACATTGATTAATTTTAAGATGAAATTTTAATTAACTAATATGATATCAGAGTTGAGCATTGATTTTATGTTATCCATCCACGTGCGACCCATTTGTGTTTCAAGCTTTGCAGTTTAGTAAGCAGTTTTCAAATCGCTGTCTTGTGCCACGTTATTCATTAATTACGTATTCAACCTTCAACAATTGACGTTGTGAAACTCTTCCAAATTTGCTGCTTGTTGAACCATGTCAATTAATTAATCACGGATCACACATGAAAGGAAGTGTTGGAGAATCCAGTTGTTTCACATTAATAAATCACAATATTAACGATTAGTATATAAGACTTGAGCTACTACACTTAACGCCAGTTAATTTTAAAATGAAACATCACCTCATTAACTAACAAAAAAAGACAGTTTTGTTCAAAAAATTTCATTTAAGCAAAATATGAAATAAAAATTCTAAACATCGTAAAGCTAATGTGTGAGACACACTCAGTTGACTTTGACGGAGCAGATGAGGAGAAGAAATTAATTGCAACAGTTTAAAAATCCTGAGTAATTTATAGATTATTACACTATGACAATGGAATAACTAGCTTATTAGAATAAGTATAGTGGGCATTATAAATTCTTTAATATTAGTGTACTTGTGTTATTGTGTGCCTTTATCTGTCCCAAGAAATGAATCTTCCAGTCTTTAGGTTGACATTTTACGTCATGTGAAAATGAGTTGGAGCCAGATTGCTCCTTGTCTGTTAGAGTTGCGTCCTTTTTTGTTGCTATTCATGATGATTATCATAAGCTTCAATTTGTAAAATGTGATGCATTATTTATTAATATACCTCTCATCACCTGCCTTCCTGACCTCATAACAAATAAAAAACCTCTCTCAACCGTTGCATTAAGGGATTTATCAGTTAATAATCGATTTCTATCGAATAATTTGATAATTGAAATTTATTAACTGAATTCTTACATCATCAAAAAAAAAGAAGAACATCCCTCTACATTTTCATTATTTACGTTTGAAATTTTCTTTATCTGTGGAGAGTTCACATGACGAATTGAAGTCATAACTTTTTTTTTTGGGTAAATAGCACCACAACCCTCTATACTTTAGCAAAAGTGTATAGGACCCCCCTGTGGTTTCAAAAGTGCACCGGAACCCCCTGTGATTTTCAAACCGTGCACACGCACCCCCTTCCTAATTTTCCGTCAACAAATTTAACTGAATTATATAAAAAGACTTAAATGCCCTTTTCTCTTTTCCTTTTCTTTTTTGTTTACAGACAGACAGACACACACACACACAAATACACACACACACACACATACACACACACACAGAGACAGACAGACAGACACACACACAGACACACACACACACAGAGACACACACACATACATACAGACACACACACACACGCACACACACACACATATATATATATATAAAGGATTTGCAGGTTTTGGGGGGTTGACGGTGGGGGGTGGGGATGGTGAGGGTGTGGGCGGGGAGGGGTGGTTTGAGGAAGAAGATGGGTTTTTATTTTTATTTTTGTGAAAATTGCATTGGGAGAAAAAGAAAAGAAAAGAAAAAAAATCATATATAAGGGCATTTTTGTCCAATTAAGTAATAATTTAAGCCTAAAAATATGAAAAATCGCACTGAACGCGCTTGTAACGTACTCTCCGTTAAAAATAACGGTTTTTTTAACGGAGGGGGCTGTGGTGCTACATTTTTAAAACCACAGGGGATTCCGGTACACTTTTAAAACCACAGGGGGGTCCTGTGCACTTTTGCTAAAGTATAGGGGGTTGTGGTGCTATTTACCCTTTTTTTTTTGGAAAGAAGAAGAAATTAGGGAGCCCAAAAACTTGGCTCACCAATAATTATCCCGGATTGATTCACCCCTTCGATCTTTTTTTGTTGCAAGATGAGTATGAACCTCAATATATATATATATATATATATATATATATATATATATATATATATCAAAGGCCAAGTTGCGTACCTTAAGGTGCAATAAGAAGTGTTCTTTTTCTTTTTTTACCCTAAAATGCAATAGAAGCATAAGAATGTGAACTTTGACACTTCCAAATGGCTTCTTGCAAACACAGTCAATTGACCTGTTACGTTGTATTATAAGAAGAGTAGTTTAGTTCATAACGTGCGTAGGAAAGTAAAGTTTTTATTTTTGAAGTGTTCGTGATACTAATTTTCAAAGCTCAAGTGGCCTTTTAAGGTACCCAAGTAAGATTTGAACCTTGAAGAAGCAATTGTACTTAGCTATATATTGACATAAGTTTCTTAAGGAAAATGATTGAAGCCGAATATTGCCCACTCTTAATCCCTGAGGCATGGATATGCCCGATCTTTAGGGATGCTCGATCTCCAAGACGCTTGATCTTTAGGAATGTCCGAAGAGTCCATAAATTACTTAAAAGGTGATACATATGGTACCATTTTCTGTTAGTGAGATTAGTATATCTATAACTATGTACACACATCTCAAGGAAGGTAATTACTATTTTATATACTTGATTTAATCATCCAGAACTTGCTAACTTAAATATCAAAGGGGTTCTCCGGGCATAATCCCGAAGAACCTTATTTTGTAGGTGAACTTCCAGCAAGGAGGAGAGCATTGGATTCTTACTTTAACAACACATTTTTCTTGTTATTAAATTTTGAAAAAGGTCACAAAATAGATTTATATGTCCTTTCTGTTCATGTCTTGGCTTTAAATCTGTGAACATATAGTTCTTATTATTAGATTTAAGAAAAAATCCAGAAAATAGATTTAATGTCCTTTCTCTCTCTGTGTGTGAAAGTTCAAATATTATTTTCCACACAAATATAATAAATTCATATGTTAACAGCCATAAAAGAAATGGCATGCATAATGAATTCAAATATTTGAACTGTTTTTTCTTAATTCTATGTAATTCTTGCTATAATCTATAAATGTACAAAATTATTATGCCCAAGGGACAGCCCAACGGTAAGGGGTATGCTTTGAATGTGATATGCTCCCGGGTCTGATTCACGCAACTTACTCTGGGTAACCTTAACTGAATCGGTACATGTATTGGAACGTACCGTTACACCCGAGAATTTATCAGAGAATGGTTGGGCTCCGCCAACTGGATTCCCACATCATAAAAAAAAAAAGTACAAAATTATCGTCCTTAGTTTCAGTTTGAAGTTTTTTTCTAAAAATTTCGACCTGGTTGAAATGTATAAATTAATATTAGTTTGTTACACCCAAGAGTTAGCAACCAATATGAAGGATACACTAACTTTTTATTGTAATACATTAGGTTTAAGCTTTGAGTTCTGTCAATGTGACATCCAAAATATTGTTTGAAATACTGTTCTTTGTGTCGATTTTAATGTTTTGTCGACTAAATTGGAATCGACCCAAATTCTTAATAGTATAGAAAAATTAATAAGATGACAAATATCTCGCCCCCCCAATTAGAGTGACGGGTTAGTCATTTAAGAGATGGAATCCACACCTTTTACCTTCTAAGTGGAAAGAATTTGGGATTACGAATAGCAATGGGGTGTGTTTGGAGCGGGAGAAGTTATCCTCACATTCTATCTTGTCACTTAAAATTTTTTTTTCTCGTTCGCGCGTTCTATACTCCCATTCCTTGCCTCATCCCCATCCCTGAATCCCCATAAGGAATAGAGATTACCCGCGAATTTTTTATTATTCTTTTAAACTTTATAATATTAAATTTAATTTGAACCATATAACTTTAAAATATAATTTAAAATTATTGTAATAATAAATTTAAATATAGGTCTTAAAGAAATGTTAAATATTAATTGTATATTGAGTCTTATGCTTGTAATTAAATAGTGTAAATAATATTATAGTAATTGAGTTTTAAGTATTTCAAATAAATTGTGACTAATTCATTGTGTATGAAAACTATATGTAAAAAAAAAAAAAAAAACTTCTTTGTGTTATTGAGATCACATTGATTATTACAATTTTTTTTGCTTATGGCATGCCACATATAATAGTAATTGCAAATTTTGAAATATCATCCTTAATTGTGCTATTTAAAACTATTTTGAAATACAACTAGTAAAAAACTAACAAATCTCTTAAATCTACTATGATCAATATTGAATGAAGATATTTATGTCAAATGATAACAAAACTCAAATAACGACATGTAGTGGTCTTGATTAAAAGAATGATTATAAAATTCTTTTAAATAATCTATTTTTTCTTCTTCATTTTTCTAATACTTTGTCTAGTGTTATTTTTTTTATACTTTTATATTTATATTTTTAAAATTCCAGTACATATATAAAACTAAAGATACAAAAATAACTATACATGTATGCATAGCAGGTTATGTGGGGTCGGGAATACTTATCCTTGCGCCCCTCCCAGCCCCCACTCGGGGAATAAAAGTCAATCCCTATCCCCCGTCCCATTCCTCATTTTCTACCCCAATCCCGCTCCCTTTGAGGTAGGGATAGGGCGGGTACCCGTAAAACCCATCCTCATTGCTATCCCTAATTTGGATCATCAATGTGGCAAGTGCTGATCGTTGCCTTTTAATGCACTCGATGCATGAAATTGAAATTCGAGAAACTACCAATTGCTAAATCGATTTTGGTTACCATATTTTAGTTCTTTTATAATACTTTAATTGAAAATTAAAAAAATTATTATAATTGGTTATTTATTGAAATATTTTTTTAATCATTGTATAAACTAAAACTTTTGTCAATGAATTTATTTAATTGCAATAGTTAAATCTTTTTTAATTACTTTTCATTGATAATTGCTCACAAATTTTTTTTTTTCATAACAATTTAAGATCACAATTTAATTGTAACGGTTTTTTTTAATCATTATATAAATTAGAACTTTCTATAACGGTTTTATTCAGTTGCAACAATTAAATCTTTTTAATCACTATTCATTAATAATTATTTATGAAATTACTTTTTTCTCAACAATTTTAAAATCTCATCGCCACCTATTTAAAATATCAAAACTATCGACAAACTAAATTATTATATATGCGTATACATCTTAGGGTCCCTTAATTCCGGGCAATTCAAGTGTTGAAACGTTGAAGGAAATCTAGATATTAAAGTCATTGTTCAGAAATGGAATGCTTCAGGTGCATGCCACACCCCGGAGGGAAATTCCAATGCATTTCGACCACAAAACTGATTGCTAGTAACACGATCAGTAGTGATCACTACTTCATTGACCTATCATCTGGAGGATTCTTTAGAAGGCATTAAATCTACAAGAGCGACGTCAGATTCATTTCTGTTCATTCTGTGGGTGGCGATGGTGGTCCCAGCTGCCCCCATAACAGCGAAAGTGCTACAACAGTTAGTTACTATTATAGAACGACATCATCATGTTGGTTTCTTCTACAAAATTCAACCAATGGTTCCATTTTCTGGCATGATTTGTCTCTGGCATGATTTGTCTCTGCATGAGGTGCAAACCTACAAGAAAATTGATATTTTTGGACATGTTGGCAAGTGGTTGGAAAATTAATGATAGATAACAGCAACAACTCTATAAGATATGTAGAAAATTAGTTACACGTCATGGTCAAGGGCGGATCTTAGAGTTTTTCTAATAAAAATTAAAATACATAATTTTTTAATTATATAAATATTTTTTTCTAGTAAAAACTAATTAATCTTTTTAATTAATATATATATATATATATATATATATATAATTTTTTTTAAAAAAAATACATAGAATTTTTAACTTTGCAATCCCCAATGGCCAAAATACACATCTATCAGTGCTCGTGGCAGTATCCATTTCCTTTTTGAGCAAATGCCATTTACCCAATGAGTTTTTTTTTTCTTTTTCTAAGAGCCAAATTCCCCCGTGAGGTGTTAATTTTCACTAAATTTCCCAAGATTTAAACTTTACCAAACAATGCTTTTTAAATTAAAGCTCATTTAATCTTTTTTCTTTTTAAATGAAAAAAAAATATTTGTAAAGGGAAAAAATTTTAACTACAGTGTAACCTCTTTAAATTAATAGTGTTGGGACCACTTAAATTTTATTAATTTAGCGAGATATCAATTTATCAATAAATTTATAATTATTAATTTATGAAAATAAACACGCTATTAATGAATTCGGATTGTAATCAATGAGTTAGGATACCATAAAAAATAGATGTCAACTACCTTTTGAATTCTCTCAGTCAAAATAACACTAGTACAAATGGTTTGACCTTAGATGAAATCATTGACATATGACACGACATTCTCAAGATGAAGGTAAAGTTGAAGTTGATAATGATATACTATCTTTAGAACTGGTATCAAGCATTGAAGTACTCAAAGCATCAATGACACTCCAAAACTTTTTGCTACAATACGAGAATGCCACCCTAGGACTTTTAGGCACATTGCGCACAATTAAATATGAGATTCAGTTAGATTTAAAGTTCAACAAAAAATAAACTATTGTTGATTATATTTTAAGAAAATCTCATAGTCAATTTATTATGTATCTTTTAGCTAATTATTAATTTATAAAATATTTGGGTCTATAAAATACAAAAAAATATTTTAAATGTATTATCTTATAATTTTGTCGATATTATTAATTTTTTACACTAGTTCCAAATCAAAATCGAAAAATTTTATTATTTAAAAGAGATTATTAATGTATTGAGTATTAATTTAAAGAAATTTTACTATACCAGGGGCGAACCCACCTATGCACCAGGTGGTGCACAGGCACCCCCTGGTTTACCCCTCACTTAGAGAGGGGTAAATTTGTAATTTGCCATTATAAAAAAAACTGGTATTTTGTTGTTGCTGCCTATTTGTACCTCACAAAAGCCCAAAGACATAAAAAAATGTTAACTTTACCAAAAACAAACTTTTCATCCAAAACCCAAAAAGCAAAATCCAAAAGTTTCATCATCTTCTTCATTGTGTTTCTCCAGTCCCGCCAAGCTAAAGGTATATTTTAATTTTTTTTTTGTCGACCTAAAAGAGTGAAATGATTATTGATAATTGTTTAGTGAAATACATATTTAAACTTTTAAGCATGTTTGGTACAAATGTTAGAAAGAATTTCAATTCAATTTACTCGACTTAATGAATAAAATATAAAATACATACTTGAAGTCTTGAATCTTAATACTTGGGCCGATAAGCCACGAAAGAGTACTAAGGAAAAGAAATGCAAAGTGACAATAAAATTGAATATGTTAATTATGATGAAAGATCAAAAGGTAGTAACTGAAAGTAGGAAGCTACAATATTTTGCTTCCTAGTTATTGACAATAAAATCTTATTGATAAGTAGGAAGCTACAATTAATATTTTCCTTTGTGTTTCTACAAGTAAAGAAATGCAAAGTGACAATAAATGTAGTAACTCGCTTTTGCTTTGTGCTTGCTAACTTATATAGAGAAAGATGTATTTAATATTATTGAGAATGAGTTGATTATTCAACGATTTTAAAATATGAAATCACGTCGAGGACAATTATAAGAGATACTTTTTCTATTTACAAAGATTTTATATATGTTTTAGTGCTTATATTTTCATAATTGTTATGTGTATTAGTGCTTATTTCTTTATCATTGATATAATGTTGCTTAAATATTATATGCATAGATGATTTCTCCAACCCCCAATTATTAACTCTTGACCCGGGTGTACATTACAGGCACCCCCTAACTCCGGGTGCCTGGGTCTGCCACTGCTTTTAACCTACGCCCCCAACACCACACCTATACCCAGACCCACTCCTTTCCTACACCCTCCGCCCACCCTACCAAGCCTACCTCCTTCCCCCGTACCAAGCTCAACCCTAACCCTCCCCCTTGTACCAAATCCACCCCTTTCTTGCACCCTCCCAACCCACACACCCTACTTATATCTACCTCTCCACCACCCCCAATCCAACCCAACCCAACCCTTTCCTGCACCCCAACCCACACAACCCACCATTCCAAGCACCTCTACTTACCATTAATTAAAGAAACAAATTTTGATTGCAAGATATATGAAATTTATTTTCTTTTTTCATTCAATTAATTGAATATAATGCATGCGTTTTACGTGTGACTTGGTATCTTTTACTTTTTGCTTATGATAGGAACTCATTAGTAAGAATGCAATGTAAAGTGTAAAGTGTGAAGTGATTCTTAATCTTTTGCTTATCCTAATGTATTGGCTCAAATCATAATAGTTCCCCGTGAAACCTGAGTCCAGTCAACAATCATGAGTGAACTACAAAAAATCTCGAAGATTTCATTCATTTTCTTCAAAGATACTATACAAAGACAAAGATTTATGTTATTTGCATGATTAAAGGATGATATTTACATTGAAAGTAAATCACAAAATTGCATGGTTTAAGTACACTTAATGTATACATGCGCGTGGGCAAGTGTGCGCCCCTAGCTAGACTAGAAGTATAATGGTTATCAACCCTCATCTCTTTCATGATTTTAGGATGATTTCTCTTATTGTATATATTTCCTTTTCTTTTAGTATTAGTTTGCTCTTTTTAAGGTGGTTGGATAAGTTGAAGGGCATTTTAATATATTTAATGTCGAAGCTATTAAACTTCAATATATCTCATGTGTAAGCTAGTGTAAAACTAATAGTGATTTTTGATAATGTTCATTTAGATAGTTTTTCAAATTTGAAATTCATAAAGCATTTGATGAGTAAGCATAGTTAAACAACATTCTAATAAAAGTATAATTAATTAAATGATATTAATTAGGAGAAATTGTGCAAATAATCCCTATTATTTTTTAAAAAATTTAAGTTTGTCCTTATTATTCAAAATTAGTCAATTTAGTCGCTATTGCTTTAAAAAAAAATTAAATTCATCCCTATTGTTCAAAATTAGCTAATTTAGTTATGATTATTTTTCAAAAAATTTAATTTAGTTCCTATTATTTTCATATAAAATTCAAATTAGTCCTCAATGTTTGAAAAGAGTCGTGACTAAATTGATTTTTTTTTGTTTGGAAAGCAATTTGGACTAAATTGGTCAATTTTGTACAATATGGACGAATTTGATTTTTTTTTGAAAAATAATAAGGACTAAATTGGTAATTTTGACCTATAAGTAAGAATTTTAAATTTTAGTGAAATAATAAGGACTATTTGTGCAATTTTTCATATTAACTAAATTAAAGTGAACTGATGATTAGATTTCTGCTCACAATTCAAAAATACTATAAATATTTTGTTTGTTCTATTTTTTTTTTTTACTTAAGTAAATTGCATACACATTAAAGAATAATTAAATTATGTAATAAATTTCATGCATGGATTTAGGTTCTCACTGAGGGGTTGTATCATCTATAATGATTGCAATTTTAATTGTAAAATGACCAATGAGTTTATTCGTCTACAACTTATTACATTTGATGGACTCTATAAAATGGAATCAAGATAAATAAATTTGCACTTAAATTAAGCAATCTCCTCCATAATACCGATAGGTTTGCTTCTTCCTAGTATAGCCTATTCATGTTTCCCCTTTTCTTGTCTAATATTTGTGTTTCTCTACATATCATTTTCTAGATGATGTTATTTGAATGCTTTCCATAGATTTGTTAAAGGCGAGAGACTTGTATTCTCTACTTTTATTTATCTTTATTTATTAATTGATTGTTTGATTATAATTGTATTTAGTTGAATCAGATTTGAATATATCATGTTACTAACTTAATAAGAAGATCAATTATATCAAATATAATTTCATTTGGCTATTTTACACAATTTATTCTTACTTGGACATGACAGCAAGAATTGTAGAATGGATAATATAGATTTTGTCATAAACACTTCAAAGATTGCAAGTACAATAGATAAGTCGAAAGAGAATATGAATGAAGCAAATAGAGACTATCCAAGTACTAAATCAAGTATTATATTAGCATTAACATTGAATTTTGATTGATAGAATTGCAAATGAGATGAGTTGTCATAAATAGATATCTTTTTGTTTAATTAATCTTGATGTTATATATCTCATGATTTATAGTAGAATAGAACGAGTGTGAAATATTAATAATCTCAATAAAATTATAAAATAATATAGTTAAAATATTTTATTTGTATGTCATTGACCCAAATATTTTATAAATTAATAATTAGTTAAAACGTACATAATAAATTGACTATGAGTTTTTCTCAAAATATGAATCAACAGTAACTTAATTGTCTTTTGTTGAACATCAAAATCTAGTTGAATCTCATCTTTAACTATGTGTATTGCACATAAAAGTCATGGGGTTATTCTCTTGTATTGCAACAAGAAGTTTTGGAGTATTGATGCTTTTGAGTGCTTCCTTGAGTGACACTAATTTTAAAGATTGTATACTATCATCAACTTTAACTTTAGTTTCATCTTGAGAATACCCTATCATGTTGTCAATGATGTCATTTATGCTCAAAACCTCAGCATTGTTGTTATTTTCACTGAGATAATTTAAGGGGAGGTTGACATCTATTTGTTTACGGTACCCCAACTCGTTGATTATGACCCCGATTCATTAATGGAGTGTCTATTTTTATTTTTAATTTATTAAAAATTTGATATCTCGTTAAATTAATAGAATTTAGGTGGTTCCAACGACATTAATTTAAATAGATTTTACTATTAATTGAGTTAAAGGATAACTTAACTCATGCTCACTTATACTTGTACCTAAATACATATTGACATTCGACACAAAAAAAAAAAAAAAAAAGAACCTATTGAGATTAACATGATAACACTGTATGCTCTAGTATGGTCCATAGATACAGTATAATGGGGAATTAGGGACCTATTATGGCTTTTCATTAGGTGGGGAACTAATTTTTCATGAATTAAAGAAAAAAAATAGCATTTACAAGACGTTATTTTGTGAAAAGTGATTTTACAAAATTAATTATTAATCTGTAAGTTTTTTTTAAAGTGATGTCTAGTTTGTAATAGCCAATATTCCATTAATATCCTGATATTTTCCTCTAGTTTGTTTATCATCAAGATATTTGTATGTTAAAGGTATTTTAGTAAAAACATAAAAATTAAGATTTAGGCAAAAGCTCCTCAATGACAACTTTTTTTTCAACCGCTTAAAAGCCTCAAGTTTTGACCACCTAAATGATAAAAATTTCGAGTTACCAAACAAGGGCTCAGAGTACTGATAATTCTTGGGCTTTGTAATATCGAAACTGAATTCTTTTTTTTTTTTTGGTATATAATAGAGGATAAATTTGTAATTTAAATTCAAAACCTCTTATTATAAAAGTCACTACTTAACCATTTTACTTAACTCTTAGATTATTGCGCCTCAATTTGAGCTCTAGCTTTTTGGCCCAGAAAAATTTCGTGATCAGGTTGTAATCGGGCTATGAATCAACTGATTTTGTTTTAACTCGGTTGAACTGGACTAGGCTCATCACAAAATATTTTTGAGCTGAGCCCAACCCACTGTGTCCTAACTCAATGTAACCAGTTTTCCTGGGCTAGGCTGGCCTAGCTTGAAAAAAGAAATATATTTTTAGTTCAGTATAGAATTGAGAAAATCAATACAATGAATTATAGTCACTATACGAAAGTTTGAAACTTTGAACTTACGTCTTATATGGACAAGTTTAGAAAAGTAAAAAAATAGTGCAAACATTCGAATGAGAAAAAAATATTATCTTAAATTATTATTTTTATCTTTGAAATAGAAAAGATTATTACAAAAGAATATTTAGTTTCTTTGTTTCGGATGAAAGATAAAATGACTAACCTCTTAAAAAGTACCGACCTAATTAAAATGATGATTATGAGATTTGCATCAATTATGTAGGATCAGGAAATGCCCGACTTGGAGAACTTAAACCGAGGTCCGACCATTTTGAGGAATCCCATGCACGTCGGGAGGCGATAAGTCAGACCGATATGATTATGTGAAATTTGGGATAATATTTTTTAGAAAGGTATAAATAGAAAATTTCCCCACAAGTATAAGATACTCCACATCTCACTCACAAACACACTTTTATTAGTATTTGGTTATCTTATAAGATCAAATTACTAACTTGAGCGTCAGAGTACTTATATAGAATCTATTTACAATTTGTTCTTTGCACGCAGGAATTGAGAAGTTCGGTCAAGTATCCGAGATCACACGAAGTTAATTTTCTACCATAACAATTTCTTCAAGTAATCTCCTTTTCTTGGACTTACCTTTTGAAAACTACGCTAGTTGTGTTGGATTTCATAGAGAAATCATCACTAGAATAGCCTTCCACCTTCGTCATTGTTTGCATGCGTCTTTTGGCATCGATTTGGTTCTTGAAATACACGATTATTTCTAATGTCTTCCTTTCCAATCTGCTTCTCCATTCTGACAATTATTTTTTTCCTCAATAAATCTATTTAGAAAGAACTATAAGATGCAGCCTATGCTGGGCTTTGGGCTGGCCCCAAAATGGCAGTCTTGTCAGAGATGTTTTGATGGTCACTTTCACATGGGACATAAACATATGGAGTGTGCATTTCAAAATAGCTGTGCAGAAACTAACTTGACTGTAGTAAACCATTTATATTTTAAAAGCTCTTAAAAACGTATAGACCGATGTCTGACCGTGACCATGTTAGAGATGTTAAGAATCAAGGGATTATATCCTAAAATTAATTGGTAGCAGGTGGAATAGTTCATGATCTTATAAGGTAGTCTAAGAATTTATATTTTTTTTATGTGGGATAAGTATATATTCTAACACTCTCCCTTACGTGTGATTTGATTTGAGATGATCACATGTGGAAGATTGAACACACATGGCGGACTAACACATGTAGAAAATTGATGATGCGTGGAATATGACACATGTAAAAATTTGAACACACGTAAATCTGATTTGAGATGGGTCACACGTAGATGAATAAAACTGGACTAAAAATCCAATTCTGATATCATGTAAATAGATTAATACTCTTGTGTGTATTATTCAGTAAGAAGAACGAATGTATATACAAATACAAAGATCAGTCTAGATCCTAAATTAAAGACTATACATTGTCATTACCTAAATTACATATCTATGTAAATAGAAAATCAATAAATGAAAGTTAACTATGTATGATTTAGGGCGATCACATATTAATATGATTTATATTTCCTAACAAGAGAGGCGGACATCTGTCTGACGATTTGGAAGAGTTTATGATTTTTAAGGAAGGATCTTGGCTACTACATGGTATGCTCATCACTAACTTGAAGGTGACATCAGAGGTACATTCAACCAGAAAATCAAAAGTTGGTCGATCAAACTACCATATCTTGTTACCATAAAGAACCTGCCTAAGCCTGTGACTGAACTCAGTAGTCGTTTTGTCGCCCTTTCAAGTGTTTCCTCTTTCGAGCGTATGAAAAGTTGTGATATTTTAAACGGGATTCAATTATTTTGAATAATTGATACATTTATAATTAAATGATATATATATAAAGAATTTACAAGTATTGAATTTTGCTTATAACGTTTTGATATTATGAGAAGATCTTTACTCATAGAATAAGTTATTTAATGTCTTTATTTTCGATCGATCGCTACATCTCTATGATATATATACAAAGGAACAAACTGATAATATGACACTGATATCTCTAAGTAATATTTAGAAATTTACTAAAATGATTTTGTAATTAGTCGTTGTTTTTATTAATATATTTCCAGGTGTATGATGCCAAAGGATGATAAAAAGCAGCCCAGAAGAAAAAATAATTTCTGAATACTTTCAGTAAATTTCTACATATCTTCAATTTGGACTTGAACTTGAAACTCAAGCTGAAAAACCTCTACTTTTCTTAAATTAATGGATTGTATGGGCTGTGCCATAATAATATATACAAACCAAAGCCCAAACAGAAACTTACCATATTGGGATCGATAGATTAAGATTAATCAGATTTCGACCACTACATAAAAACGGATTAAAACAAAATATTTGAATCACTTTTCACTTTTTTTCAAGAGAGAACAAAAAACAAAAATATGCTCCCTGCAAATCAAATATATAGCGTATCTCCTATTGTTAGCAGCTGACCTCATTGTTCAGTACTTCAAATTGAAAATGTTTAAATCAAGTTGATATAAACCCCAAAACAGACAATATCACCTGCTTGCAACTTCTTTTGTCTCCATTGTACCCACTATAAAATCTCTATTTGTAAATTTGTATATATTGTTATGTATATACGTATCCGGCAAAGACAACAATATGGATTCTTACGTGTTATAGGATGATTCAAATTAAAGCATCCAGATTAGCTTGTTCACCAGAAAAATCAATGAATTGTAAAGGTAGTATTTGAAATGCAATATCAAATTGAAAAGTTGTCTTCTTAAATGGCTACATTATTCTTTCTCAAGATTTTTTGTCCAGTGCATCTAAGGATTGGTAAAATAGTCAGGTAGTGACATGTTGTGGTCAAATATTTTATTTAAAATATTGTCTTATCTTTGACTGACTTGTAGTATATGTTGGGACGCATCACTACATTATAAAATTTATAGTCTTAGGATGAATGCAATGTGATCCTGCTTAGGATGATCCATTTCCTTGCCATACAAAAATAAATAAATAAAAAGAAAATGGTCCTGGAAAATGATAAGGTACGGGGCAACTGGAAGCGCCTGAACCGTTTGATGGATGGGCTTGGAGGATAATACTCCTGTCCCTAAAGCAACAAAAGGGACCCATGAAACCTCTCATGGGAAAAGAAGAAGAGAATTCAAAGGCAATTAGGAAATAAATCTTAAGTCGTTGATTCTGGGGATTCACCCATGTTATTGGGGATTCAACTTAGGAATGAGAACGGGTCGAATACCTGTTAAAATTTATAAAATTAAATTCGAACCCATTTAAATTATATTTTACCAAATCCGTGACGGTAACCTGTTGGGTTTAGATTTTGCTTATCAAACCCGAACCCATTAAATATTTAAAAACTCGCGGGTACCTGACCCGACCCGTTAATGAATAAATTTTTTTTTTTTTTTTTAAAAACTTAAAAAGTTTTTAAAAGAAATGAAAAGAAGTCCTAAAATAATGACAAATCGCAATGGATTAAAAAAAAAATTAAAGTTCTTGTCTATAAATAAATTTAAACTTACTAGAAACATTCAACAAAATCTTTATCATTCTCTTTTGAATTATTCAGCAATTGAGTGGTTGTGTTATTTGAATTAGATAAAAGAATATGTAAACCTAAACTATGAGGGTTAACAACTAATAATAAGATTTGGCTATAACCCACAACTATTATTGTTGGACCAATATTAAAAAAATTATTTTTTCTTAAATAATATATTATTTGTATATGTATGTAAATATATAAATATTTTTATTAATTTATTTTTACTAAATTACTAATCGGGTTTTTGGGTTTCGGGTTTTTTTAAATTGCTTTTACCAAACCCTATTAGACTATCCGTCGGTAATCATTTGTAAAAACCAAACCCTAACGGATACTCAATCGGTTTGGTAAACGAGTTTATAATTGAGTCGGATACCCGTCAGATTCGGATTTAAACCCTAACCATTGCCATCCCTAGTTCAACCATATCATGGTCCAGAAATCCAGGCTTGGGTAAGCATAAATAAGGCATACCATCTACTCATAGGTATTTCATGATCTCTAGTCTAAACACTTTCCTCTACCTTGTTTTTACGCAATTCTAACTCTGATATTGACTTAAATGTTGGAGGAGGAACTTAGAGAAGCCCGAGGTCCTTTGGTTTGTAGGTGATCAGGTCGGCAAGCTCAACCAGCTTCACCAATCCCATTTTTACCTTAACAAGAAAGATCATTTCCAATTGTAACCCATGCATGCCTTAAGCATTTCATAAATTTTGAATGTAAAAGTCCAAAATGTCCATTGTCAGAAAATATGTGTGATTTTGATCTTTTGTCAAAAAATATGTATGAACATAGTGCTTATATATCGTTTGGAAGAAATGAATTTATTTTTAAATTTAATTATTCTAGTTTAGAAGCAGTTTAAAAAAAAAAAATAGAAATCCAAGATTTTCTCAAACTTTATTTAATTCCTTGCTCAAGAGGTGAAATTTACAATTTTAAACTATCAAATTAGTTGTTCATCTTCAGATTAAACTAACGTCTAAGTGTTTTTTCTTGTTTCTAGTATCCTTATTCTTTCTCTCTCATTTTCTACACATAATAGGTTCTTATTCTTCTTGCGAGTTTCTTTACACAATTTCAATATTTTTTAATCCAAGCTTCGTTTTTGGCTTCGAATTAGAAGCATAAATCATAAGTTATTTATTCATCATTCTTATTTTCAGGTAGTCTCTACAAATTATTTATTCTTGTTATCTATTCATCAACAATAATTAATTAAGTTAAATTTTAAATGTGTGTAGTGCTATTTATGGAACACATATTAGTGTTAAAGTTTCAAAAGTAGAGCTCCAAGATTTATGGGCATGAAAGGAATACCTACAATATATATATTTATAAATCACAAAAACTGACTTAATACTGTTTTACAGTTCCAAATAAAAGAATTCATTTGTAAATACAAATTCTTATGGAATTCATTTATAAATCAAATGAATTCTACACACTTTGTTAAAGTTGAAGAAAAGAATTGAGTACAAGGAATATATACGTACTAAAAGCTGCAGGTGAGAGCCATGCTAAGTTGAGCCTAGGATGTTTGAACTTTGTTCAGAACCTTGACGTGGCTGGATTAATTAGATTTGAACTAAACTTTGGGAGCTGATTGGGTGTTGCTAGATCAATGCGAAATATTAAAACACATAAATTAGGATTCTCGATTAGCTTAATGGTGGGTTACTCTCTTAGTCTATGGATGGCTAAGACTTGAATCCTAGAAGTGGGAAAAAAGAGGGGGTAAGGTTATAAAATTAAAAAAGGGGTAAATATCACTTCGCGCCCCTGTGATATACAAAACTATCACGTTACCCCCTGTGTTCTGAAAATAGGATGGGGGGTGGGTGGGGGTGGGGGTAGGGGTGGGATAGGGAGGGGAGGGCGTTAGAGGTGGGCGTGGTGGGAATAGGTGGGGTGGGGGTAGGGGGTGGGGTTGGAGAAGATGAAATTTGTTTTTTATTTTTTATTTTTATTTTTGTATTTAGTAATAAATAAAAAAAAGGTGAAAATGAAAAGAAAAATATATATAAATTATAAAAGGGTAAAAATGTCATAGAGGGGGGTGGTGTGACGTTTTTTAGAAAATACAAATGAATTTTTGATAGTTTTTAGAACACAGGGGGTAACGTAATAGTTTCGTATATCACAGAGGGGTGGAGTGATATTTACCCAAAAAAATACTTATACATCGATACTAGTGTCAATTTTTTTGTTTTGGTTACAAGGGAGGCTAATACCGGGGATTAAAAAAATACGAATCTAGGGGATGTTTCATCCCTTTTATCATACTCCAATAAAGGACAAATGCTATCTAGAGGGTGGTCAAGCGTCTGAACACCCAACACGTGTTGCAAGCCAAAATTCACAATCCAATCTATACACTTATTAGCCTATCGGAAGACATGCTTCAACAGGTAGCCTCCACCATTCCGATATTCTGAAAATCTTCCAAGCTTGGTTTAAGCAGATTGTGAGTATGGACTCTTCGTCGAACAAGTTCCACAATTACCTGGGAGTTAGATTCAATCTCCAATCTATCAATCCTCATGCTTTGCGCTCATTTCAATCCTTCTTTTAACGCCGCAAGCTCTGCAACATTATTAGAAGCAATACCCAAATTAATCACAAACCCCGCTTTCCAATTGCCAACTTCATCCCTAAAAAGACCTCCTGCAGCTACCAAACCCAGGTTTCCTTTAGAGCAACCATCAATGTTTAGGGCTTTGTCCAAGCAACATATTTCAAATTCTGGAAAACACGACTATTTCCACCTTATTTCTTCTCTATGCCTCAACTATTTCTCACGTATTCCTGCAAATGTATTATACCTTCTCCTCAATTTTTTAATTCTTCTCGGTTCCAAACTCCACGGCGTTACGCCACTTCCAAATCCACCAGAGGGCCATTGCAAAAGTAATTCTCCATGGAAAAGACTGGTTACTATTGTTGCTTTTTAGGTTTGCCTGCAACCAGTCTGTCCATACTTCTTTGTTAACTAGACAACCTCTAAAGATACGTTGAAGCTGACACCATATTTGCTTAGTCGTATGACAGCTTCAAAGGATATGTTCCACATTTTCACAAACTGCACCGCATTCAAGACAATCTTCTATTTATACAATACCTTTACGAGCAAGTTGGGCTCTACACGCTAAACATTGATGTGTAATAAGCCAAAGGAAGAAAACAATCTGTTGTGGACATTTAATTTTCCAAATAAACTCCCAATTGAAACTCAAACAAACAACTGGACCTAGCAGACCATAGGTGGAGCTGACTGAAAAATTCCCCCTTGGAGTCATTATGCCAAGTGACGAAGTCCTTTCGCTAGTCATCAAGATAAAGGTGAATGCTAGCAATTCTGAGAAGGATTGAGGCTGGAAGAAAAGCCTGGAAGTTGTCCCAATTTCAAGTACCATGAGTTGAGGTAAATTCTGCCACAGTCTAATCAAGTTGTTCTTCAGGGATGGGGTGAAGTGCAACAGCCACCAATGGTGTATCTCCTACCCACCAGTCAGTCCAAAAATGATTTTGCTCACCATTGCAAACTTCCCATTTCAGACCCTTTTGTAAACATTTGAGCTCATGCGTAATATACTTACACATCTTAGAATTAGAGTTCCTTGGCATGTAGTTAAGAAAATCCTTCGAGAAATACTTAGCCTTGTAAACCTTAACCCACAACAAATCAACACCACTAGCAATCTTCCACCCCAATTTGGCAAGAACAGTCTGATTCATAAGCTTGGAAGAGCGCAATCCGAGGCCTACATCTCTCTTCAGTTGACAGATCCTATCTCACAAGTCTGAGCTGGTAGTTTAGCCATGGGCATGGTACAAAAAAGAAGTGCTGCCAAGATAGCTTTAGTTAAGGTGATACGTATAATACCCCGAATCCATCATATAATTAATAATACCTATTTGCATTTAATTAGGTTTTAACTTAAATGCTAGTATTAAATTAAGTGTGTACTTTAAGTTAACCATTCATTTTAAGCATTATTTTCATACTATTTCAAAAATATTCAAAAAAATAGCTAAATTAATTATTTGAAATGAGTATTAACTACTTTTATTATTTAAAATATTCGGTTTCGTTTTCTTGCATTTATTTACTTTGTTTTCAACTAAATAAAAAAGTAGCACCGAGCCCATAGTGAATTTTAAACTATTTTACTTTTCAAAATAATATTTTTCTATCATTACTCATCATTTTTATAGCAATCGTTCATCGACCGCTTGTTCATAGCATATCGGAAACGAGAGTTATCGAATTATTTTGAGTCCTCAATGAATAGTATTTTCAGCACTATTTTTAGTATTTAGTGTATGTTTTAATTGCTAGCCAAGTTATTTGAAGCATTTGCCAATTAAATTAACTACATTGACCATTTTAAATTTGCCTTGACCAAGACCAAATGCCATTGACCTTTGACTTTGTTTTTTGTCATCTTTTAAGCATTTTATAAGCCAAAATAAAACAAAAACAAGAGCAAAAAGATAGGGAGAAAACCGTGAGCTTGAAGGAGAAAAAAAGAAAGAACATTTTCTTCACAAATCTTCAAATCCTTGCTTGAGCTTTGCTTAGGGTTGCTTGTGAGCCATCCAACACCATCTTCCAACCATTTCCAAGCATCCAGGTGAGGAATTTCATGCCATTTTATGCATTTGAATATATTTTGCTCAAACTTTAATTTCTTACAAATGTTCATAGAATGTTATTTAATTCGTTTTAATGCTTCAAATGTCTTCTATGGAGTTAGTAGAACATGCTTCTTTAGTGTTTTGGCGAGTTCCATGGTTGAATTTGATGAATGCATGTTGAAGAAGATAATGAAAAGTGAAATTCGAGGGTTTTATTAAAATTTGATTGTGAGATTGATTTGATGTTATAATTAGGTGCTATAGGTATTAATAAAGATAGATTGATGATTGTGTAAGGTTAGTTTACTCGAATTTGGATTAAAATGCGAAAATGGCTCAATTTACAAAGGGATTTCGGAAAATTTGTGAATCCGGGTGCAATCTAATGATATGGCTAGCATTTAGTAGGTGGAGAAGTGCTAAAAGTGGCGTTATGTTACCTAATTGGGCGTCGGTTAAGGTACTTGTAGTTAAAACGCATAAAGGGGATTTTGGGGCTTTTGCGGTAATTGTGGGTTAATGGTTGAACTCGAGGGTCCTAGGGGTGTCATAAAGGATAATTAGAAGAATGAACTAGTTCGTTTGAGAATCTTAAACCTCATCCTTCGGTTGTGAATTAAATTGTGTTAATAGACAAAGGGACTGTTTGACTAAGTGTTGGCTTTTCTCGGTTTGAGTGTTGGCATAGTCATAGTGGGGCATGAAAGCACTTTTGGCATGGTTGTAGCATTGATTGGGTGTTTGGTTAGTATAATTGTAGTTCAAACGTGCTAGGTGGACTTTCAGGGCTCTGTTGAGAAAGTGAGGTTTTGTAGCGTAGAATTGTGCCATAATGTGCCTAAGATTGAGTAGTGAAGTCGGTTTTCCAATCATCTCATAATTCGTTTGGTTGTAGTAGCATTTAGAAGTTGGAGTTATAAATAGTGTTATTTGTAGTATTCGTGCCTTAAACTCCTATTGCTTGTTTAGCTATGGTCCTTGTTGTTATAATTGCCTTATAAATGATTAATAAGGTGTTTAAATGTATTTGGATAACTTGTGTAATGGTTAGATAATATAAAAATGTTAGTTTAAGATAATTGAATTAGTGGTTAATAATTATCTTGAAGTTAACTAGCTATGTGTTTAATTGTGCTTGTGTAGGATGTGTATCTAGTTGAAGAAATTTCATGAACTAATTAGTTAAATGTTAAACGCCTTTATATAGAATGTTACTTTGTTAAGAATAGAGATAATATATTTAATTCTTGTCTATATTGCTAGCTTCGGTGCAAAAGGGAAGAAGGTTTGAAGGAGAGTTGACAAACTAAAGGTGAAAGAATTTTCATCCTTATATGCATCCTAGTTATTTTATTGTTTTTAAATTATAAGAATTAATATAATTGCTTGAATTTATGTGTGCTTATTGATTGTTATATTGTGTGCGATGACAACCTACTTTGTTGTCCCTCCATTGTGTGCATATTGGATTATCTTGTCCGTTATCATCTTGAGTGCATTGTATTGTGGTTGCGCAACCTCATCGTCGCGGAGGATGCGATGGCCTCGCTGGGCGGCATCGGGCTTGCCAGTGTTGGTTGCTTTAGCTCCGTCTTCTATTCCCTCACTCGCCTGGTCCAAAGATCACCAAGGGGTGTTGGGTCATAGGATTAGGTACATCTGAAGTACCCATTGGTGTAAAGGGATGCCGGCATATCGTGTTCGAGATTGAGTTCGTGTTTCATGGTTCGAGGAATTGGAGGGATAAGGGTTATCGATCGTATTCTTTTTAAACATGTGTGGCATTTTATTGTATAATTGCTTAGTTATTTGTATAGTTGCTAAACTTGTGTCTAATTGCTGCATTACACGAAATAGTTTTCCAAACTTCCCGGTTAACTATTCCCTCCCTCACTGAGTATACATGTGTTGTATGCTTACCCCACTTTCTAATCATTTCAGGTTCGATGTCTTCAGAGCTTGAGAAATAGAAGGCTCAGGAATCATCTTGAGTGAATAACAACTCTATTTGGTTGTATTAAATGTGATTTATGTAGTATGATTGTAAAACTTGTCTTGTAATCCATTTTGAGACATTTTGAGTCCTGTATATATTTGAGTTTGTTTGAAGGATTGTAAATGAGTGTAGGGTCTTAAATAGTTGGATAATGATAGATGGCATGTAATAACTTTAAAGTTTTACCTTATTGCTAGTTAACTGCTTGCTTGTGTGGCTTAAAGGGAAGATGATCGATAACTTAAATTATAAGTAAGTTAAATTGATAATGTTAGAGGGGTAAGATAAGTGGATTAAAAAGATAAGATTTCAAGAGTTGTCAAATGCATGCTTGTGTGTGTTTGCTATGTCTTGCTTAAGGCTTGGATGGCCTTGAAACTGAGAGAGGTTGTGGAGTTGAAGTCGGAGTTTGTAGTTGAGATTGTGGTTGTGGCTCTATTTTCTGTTACCAGGTAACTATATAGGCCTAAAAATAGGGAAAACTCTACCCCGTTTTTTCTCATTTTTTGTGACCCCGGGTTTTGGATCGGGGCTCCGGTCTCGTGAGAGATCGGGGTATTACAATACGACCAGCGAAAGATAGTGATTTTTCTTTCCAACCAACAAGCTTCGATTGTATCTTAGCCACCACATCTTTGTAAGTACCTTTATGAACCCGATTGTGTAGGATCCTGGTACTTAAGTAGGTGCCCAGAGTTAAAGCCAAAGGGATACCACAAATTAAGCTAAGATCATTCGCCAAGTTAGGATCAACATGTCATGACACAAACATGGAAGATTTTACCGCATTTATAGTTTGACCAGACTCCTCGCAAAAATGGGTAAGGATGTCTTGAAAGCAAATAACCTGCGAAACGAAAGCCTCAAAGAAAAAAAAACAAATCATCAGCGAAAAATAAATACGAAATAAAAGGAGCCAATTTACTTGGAACAAGAGGTTTCCATTTCCCACGCTCCACCTCCTTGACAATACACTGGGAAAGCCGTTCCATGCATAAAATGAAAATATATGAGGAAAATGGGTTCTTTTGGTGGATACTCGTGAGGGGCTGAAAGGTTCAGTAATTTTCCCATTCCAAAGAAGACGAGTAAAGGCAGAGGTGAAAGAGGACATAATAAGAGCAACCCAATTTGAAGTTATTCCCAATTGGTCGAGGGTATCCTTGATAAAGTCCCACCCTAGCTTGTCATAAGCTTTTTCCAGATCAACTTTCACGGCAACATACCCAGGCTTGCGTTTGCTGCTCTTCATTGTATGAACCACTTCCTGTAAGAGAATACATTATCATGTATAGCTCTTCTCGGGATAAAGTTGTTCTGGGCTGGCCCAATCCAATCTGTGAGAACAGGTCGTATGCAATTCACAAGAACTTTTATGATGAGTTTAACTGTCACATTCAACAGACTACTAGGGCGAAACTGTTTAATGGTCTCCAGGCTTTTGACCTTAGGGATAAAATGAATAATCGCCTGGTTGAATTCCCTTGGGATTTCTCTATGCTGAAAAGCCTCATTCACCAACTTGCACATGCTAGTACTCACAATATCCCAACATTTTTGAAAGAAACTTGATGGTATACTATCCATACCAGGGGCTTTAGAGGGGTACATTTGAAACATCGCCACACAGATCTCATCATCATAAATGGGAAGCAAAAGCTCTTTGCGATCCAAGTATAAAATAGTGGGAAAACTAGCCCGAGAGAAAGAAGTTCTGTTAGCAAGGTTACCACTGTATAAGTTCTTAAAATATTCCCAGGCAAGAGCTTTCAATTTTTCTTGATCCTCGATCCATAACCCCGAGTCATCCTTCAAACAATTAATCACACTTTTACGACGTCGGATGACTGTAGAAAGATGGTAATATTTGGTGTTGAGATCACCTGACTGGATCCATTGTTTTCGAGATTTTTGATACCAAAGGATTTCTTCTTGCGCAAGAATGTTTTCATATTCATCTCTCAATTGTTTCTCAAGATGAAAAAGGGAGGAGTTGTACTTGTTTTGGAGGGCACGTTAGATTCCTGCAATGTGCACTAGAATTCTTTTCTTTCTCGTAAAAATATTACAAAAAACCTCTATATTCCACTGTTGCATATCTGATGTCAGTTTACCCATAGCTTCAAACAAATTACTACGGTCCATCAACCAATTTTGTTTAACGAAATCCTAAAAATTATGTTGCATGAGCCAAGCCATCTCAAAATGAAATGATCTATGCAGAGGAGCCGTCGAGTTAAAACCCAACACATCCAAGAGAATCGGAACATGATCAGAATTGACATGAGAGATGTGATGTCCACTGGCATTTGGAAAGAGAAAGTTCCATTATGGAGTTGCATAGGCTCTATCTAATCTTTCCATAACTCGTTGACCATTGTTCCATGAGTTAGACCAGGTAAATTGAGGCCCCACAAAACCAAGATCCACAAGATGACAATCATTATGCCAATTTTTAAAGTTGAGCATACTTCCGGTAATGTCATTTGCCCCTCCAAGTTTATCTTCAATACGTCCTATCTTATTGAAATCGCCTGCAATAGCCCAAGGGATGGACATGTTGCAAGAAGTATGCTTGAGAGCTTCCCAGAGTTTACAACGACACTTCGTGTCCGGACTTGAATAAACAGCAGACAGAAGTCACTCGGGTGTGTTCAGTTGGTTGATAATAACATTAAAAACTTGACTACTAGCTGATAAGAACTTAACAGAAACTCGGGCATCATCCCAGAGAACCCAAATTCTCCCTGCAAAGCCCACAACCTCTAAGCAAATAGATTTGGATATCCGGAGAAAAGTAATAACTTTGTTATCACTTTGGCCACTAATACGGGGCTCCAAAATAACCACGATATCCGGTTGGTTGATCTTCACCATATCTGAAAAAACCCGACGAAAGTTCTCATTATCTGCGCCCCTACAATTCCAGAAAAGGACCTTAAGGGACTGTCTAGCAATAGTGATGCTAGTAGGAGGCCCTTGCACAAAGAGGTTACTACACATTAAAAATGGGTGGAATGATATGGGGTAAGCCCACCTTGAATGTCCATAGGAGCCACAATCGTGGAATTCACAAGCTTTACCTCCTTCTTAGGAATGTCATCGTCCATCTGTTCCTCCACATTAGACTCACTCAACAATTTCCCAGTTGTTTTCTTAGGGGGATCAGTTGGGCATAAAAACCCAGATTCTGAGAAGTTAGGGAAGGGAAGGATTCTGGTGGCGTGATAGGGATTGGGTCTAAAGATGGGACCACATTCCCATCGTACGACACCACAACCTCCCTACCGTTCTCACCTATACCAAAAGTTTTAGCCTCCTCAAAAGTACACCTTGGACTACATGATGCCCTTTCTCCACCTCTACAAGCCTTGTTAGTCTCAAAGGCTGCTATGTAGAATCCATGTTCTTACTAGAAGAGTGCTTGTTTACTACTGCTAGTACCAACCGAATGTTCTCGACTCCCTTTGTTCTTACCATCAATCCTGTGCTGTCTTATCCCCACCCATAGCAGTTGCCGAAAACTGAAAATCTCCTTATCCCATAGTGCCTTTCTGATTCTCACCCACTTCCCCATTCTGAACTCCTTGTAAGATGTTGTAACATGAGCGTGAACTCATGCTGGTCTTGTTCTTGTTAGTGCCAAAGATACTATTAATACTACGAACCAAGCATTAAGCATAGAACTAGTATTTTCTCTGACCTAGGGATTAGAAACTTCTCCTAACTAATACTTTATTTTAACATTCTAACACTATATTTTAGTTATTTGTTTCACTCATAATATCTAATATATCACTTTTGCTCCCATTTTTTGTAGTTTAAAATTAAAATAAACGGCTGAGATACAATATTAGAATGTTAGAATAAAATATTAGTTAGTAGAAAATCTAATCCTTTGTTGCGTGCTAGAAGAAAATTAACCAAAATTTCAATCCCAGTCCAATTAAGTGGTGATAGAATTTAGTGTGTGAGAACTAATCAAGCATAATTAAATTTGATTACCTCCAATTCAGTGGTGATTGAATCCAAAGTGAGAATCAAAGGTAACCAGATGTGATTGAATTCAGAGTTCAACCCATTTGATGAAAGCTCAAAAACATTTGCATTACTATCTGCCCTGTTCAAGCTGTGATTTATAAGCTTGTTTTTGCAGAAGGTGAAACATGGAAAAAGGATTTAGACTATTGAACAAGATATCACCATTTTACACAGCTTGGCTTTCGCCTACTACATGTTGATTTTGGACTCTATCCATGTATCTTTAACTTGATCCAATATGAGGACGTCTCTTTCTTTAAGGGAGAGTGCGTGTCCTGCATAATAGAAAAGATGAGTATATCTTCAGTTTTTTTGAGAAAGACGCTCTAACGCTCAAATCAATTAAAGTCGAAAACGATGTTGGGAGTCCAGGGTGGACGATGGTGAATAGTCTCAAATAGGGTTAGTATATGTTACTTAGCACGTTTTCTTCATCACCACTATTAGTCTCATGTGGCCGATTTCATTTCCTTTTCATTAGGGATCATTTATTATCATTATCGCAATTACACCTTTGATGCAAATATGAAAATAGAAACTCGCATGAGCGTTTCGTAATTAAATGTTAGGTAAAGCCACATAGTGAATATTACCATATCTGTACTATGGTAAGTGGTGAATATGCCATCGAGGTCTATCTTTCGGGTCCATTTTTGTACTTATACCACTGATGAAGACTGCAAACACACACTCCAACATCCAGTTTGGTACCAAGTGGCTAATTATGAATTCCAATAATCAATTGAAAATCACACTCTAGATGGTTCTTCATATTCTAGCACATTTGTTTGTTTGTTTTTTTTTTTTTTTTTTTTTTTGTGCTAAGTAAGCAATTGTATTCATTCTATATCAACAATTTTCAACAAACAAAGTACAAAGAACGATAAAGTCCAAGCCTTGGGTTTAGTGGTATACTCCTCGATAAAACTACTAAAAGTAGTGAGATTAATTCTCATTAATAATATTTTTTGATATGTATTGTACAACTAATTAGACCTCCCTTAAACTGAAAAAAATAAAAATAAAAGAAAAAAAATTTTCGTGCACAGTGTTTTTTTTTTCAACCATAAAATTGTAGAAATACTCCTGAAATATCACAATCACAACAAGGTCTTGAGATTTATGCGACTGAGGAAGACTGTATAAACACTGATCTTAAATATCGGCATGCGTGTTACGAGTTAGAGTTTTTTTTTTTTTTTCAAAAAATGAAACTTGTATTGAAACAAATTATTACCGAACGTAAGTATTTTTAAAAACAAAATGAAGATTATTAAATAGCTCCCCTGGAGGATAAACCATCTAGTTAATTTGGAAGTAAAGTACCAAAACTACCAACTTTATAATTAGCTAGCCAATCAACTATCTCATCAAAGTAGCAATATAGAAAAAAAGAAAAAGAAAAAATCAACTATATCTCATTAGCTTGCTTGCAAACTGATGGATGTCAAAACTCTGAGAAGAGGAAAGGAGGGATATAGAATTCTTCATAAGGTATTTGATGGTCCAGCTTGATATTTGAGCAATAAAGCCTTTGATTACGTCAAGATAATTGTTAGAATATGCACTTATCCCATATTAAAAAATCACAGACTCTAAAACCACCTTATAAGATCTTGGGCTACTTCACTTGACACCAATTAGTTTTAAGAAGGAATCCCATGCATGATTCTTAACATGGTATCAGAGGTAGGCCCTTAGTCCAGTGATATTCATTCGCGTGTGACCCATCTTTATATTCCACACATCTTCAATCTGCCACGTGTATCCCACGTGTTTTCAATCTTCCAAGTGTGGCCATATCAAAATAAGGGCATGATTCTTAACAACAATCATATTTAATAGTGAATTGGGATAGTGTTTCCTTGTAATTATTTGCTATTAAGCAAGCTTTTTTTTTTCTTTTTTATTTTAAATACAAGAGAGGTGTAAGGTCATACAACACATAATGTAATCAGTGGCATCTTGCAAGTGTTTTTTGCTTGTTGGGCAATATTACACATGAATTTCCTCAAACCTTGAGATTTGGCAGAGGTGACTCTATTATGGATAGGTGACATAAACGAGCATTGGACACTGTATTATCAAAATTTTTATATGTTAAGATTAAAATTGGTCACAATTGATTTTATGCAACGGTTGATGTTCTATATAGTTTTATTTTTTACTGCAATAACATTTTTTGCAACTAAGGGTTTAAAAATCTGTTATAATTAAACTATATAATTTTAAAACCATTACAAAAAAGTAATCTTATGAGCAATTTTTAGCAAGAAATGATTAAAATAATTTAACTGTTGCAATTAAATAAAAATATTACAAAAAGTTTTTTTTTATACTACGGTTAAAAAACTGTTATAGTAAGATACCAATTACATAAGCCTTTTTTCATTTTTTAATTGCTATGTTGTAAAAGAGCTGAATTGTTAATGTGAAATTAGCATGCCAGATGCATTTCCCCAGTGTCTTTCCAGGTTAGGATTGTAAAAATGTCAAGTTTATTTAACTTAATTCGTTTATTTATTTATTTTGCTACACTCAAAATATCCTATTTAGTGTGACGAATGTAACTGTGCTTCATTTTACACTTAAGTCTCTATTCTTAAGAAGCTAAGGCTCCTCGCTGTGAGTGTGATTAATTTGGTAAGTGACATTTTTGCTATATGTACGATTTAAACCTTCCTTGAATAAAAGAAAAATAAATATATTTTTCGGAACAGAAAAGGGAGAGTGTCTTGCTCCATTACTACTACCAATATGAAATATATTATTCATGAGTTTTTACAAAAAAAAACTATATATAGATGTTAAGCTAGTATGATTTGTTTCTATATACAAGACACCTTAACTGACTTGTTATTAAAAATCTTTACGATTTATGGAATATTAGTTCCTTGATGAATATATTTGAAATCTTGTAAAATAATTATATGGAAACTATGTAAGCCTTTAAGGGATTTGTCCTTGTCACTTTATACTTCTAGAGCTATTGGCTCTTTCATAAAAGCAAACGTTACTTTTGTAGCAACAAATTAAACCTCCGCGCGCGACTGGATGTACGAGTGTAGCATAAAATGGAGCATTTATGAGAGTACTCACATGATTTCAAGAATTTGTTACTTCAATGATTATGGGTGAGAGATTTCGTAACATTACCTTTTAAATTCTTATGTTAATATCATTATATTTTTACCATTGAAATTTTAAAGCAGGAACTATTGAATAAGCGGTATCTTCAAAAGTATGGTGAAATTAGAAATAGTTCGATAACAACTTGTTATGATAAGAAAAAAAAAAATTTAAATTTAAATTTATACCCTTTCATTATATAAATATTATATGACCTTTACTTAATGAAACATGCAGTTGGAGTATGCCATTGCACTACGAAATTTATAACTTTTAAATGAATCTAAGTAATGTGATCTTGATTAAGATAAACTAATCTTTTACCCGTGCGATGCACGGATATGGCATAGCTGTAATGTGGATTTTCTAAATATATAAAATATAGAACCAATTCATTAACTGTTTAATCACATTATCAAGAAACTATAATATATAGCTTCTCTATATTATTATTACAAAAATAAACAAATGAAAAACAAATATAAGCATCTTTTTTTTTTGTTTTTCTAAAAAATGTGATAGTAAGCATTATAAATAAATCACGTGTTTCAAAAGATACATGTATATATCCCATTTTCTCAAGATGTTATCTATATAAAGTTTACATCATCTCTTCATAGTTTCACATCATTCTTACTCGTTGCTCATACCATTAATGAAAATATATGATTTGATTGAAATTAGAATAGGAAACAAATCATCTCCGAAATCATATAGCATAAGACATAAACAATGATGAAAAGGAATATAAACATGTTAAATATAATCAAATGTGTATGATATAAATAATAACAAATATATACTTGTCTAGTTTATTCTTTGGAATACTTCTTTGTAAACTATATTGATTGTAGTTTTTGATACTTTATTGTTGCCATCTTTTATTAAAATCTCCAATCCTTGTTTGCCTGTCATTCTTAAAAGTACATATAGTCATTGCAAAACTTACAAATCAAAGGAAATTGTTTTTGCTGAAATTTAGTAGGCATACTGTGGTTAGATGGGATCATAGTCATCTGAGATATTAACACAATATTTTCTTTTACTCCTGGAAATAATTTTAGCTTCAGTAATATGTTTACTAAGTTTAGTAATTTGCATTCTTGTTTCATTGCATAAGTCATTAGACTGGTCAATATTTCTTAGCACCATCACAAGACTCCAACCTTGAGGTTCAAAATTAATTAATTATTTGAAAAAAAAATTGGGACAGATTTATAACTACATACTATTTTTTGTCAAGTAACACTATCTCAATTGAGTTGGTGATGGAAGGACTGTTTGAGATTAGATAGCATCCAAAGACGAACCACCCTAAACTTAATTTTCTATGTTTCTTTTTCAGGTGAAATATCATTGATAGAATTAATATGAATGGCCATTTAAAACTTCCGAAAACAAAGAAATCAAATATCAGATTTAGAGTATGAAAGACTTATTTAAAAAAATAAACAATTAAAATCCATCTATGTGAATGGGGGCTTAATTACAAATTTGATAGATCAAATTTGATAACGACATGTAAAATCATCATTATATGTGATGACTTGTTCATAGAAGATGAGAAATATATCAAAATTGACTAACTAAACATTACTCCAAAAAATAAAAAGAAAGAACCAAATTTGTATAATTAAATATTTTAAGAAATACTACTTAAGTAAGAGAGGGAATGTTGATTTCTACTATGAGCATGGTTGTGAAATTAGGTGTAATCTTAGTAGACATAAATATACAGATAAAGAAGTGTTCCATTAAGCTCATGTACATGCAAAAGAAAGGGATAAAAAAAGTAAAAGAAAAAATATAAACTCAAATAATTTAATAGGAAATAAGCCGATAATTTTAATAACTTATCCAATAAAAAAATTTAAGAAGCAGCCGATATTATAAGAAAAAAATATGTTTGAACATTTTCACACAAATTGCATGGAATTAGTACACAAAAGTCTAGGTGTTTGTCTAATTATATATTAGTTTCCTCTCGTTAGGAATTATATTTTCTAATTATGTTGATTCTCTCCCACTATTACGTTTAAGAAAGTTCTCTTACGATAGTTTGACCTGTATACAAACAATTATGGGATATGGATCGGGCGCATCCTTAGTGATTTTGAGAGTAGATAGTCTACTGAAAAGAAATTAGTATACCTAATAAATAAACCAATGGGATATATTTCGAGTAATCGTAACTTATCACTGCTATTAAAGAATCTTTGGAATCTCCTCAAACTACATGCTATATATATTATCAGAATTCATCCGATTATACTTGTACTATTGCTGAAGTTCCTTTTCTTTTTATTTTGTTTCTTCCGATCATGTTTTCTCTACATTTTTCCCCTAATTTGTATGATTGTATCCTACTTGTGCACATGACAAATTACATATATTTAATAATACCATCCTATTATTTACATTTTTATGATTCAATGATGACTCTAATGTGTAATAGGACAAAACCAAAGTCATTATTCCACAAAATAGACAATTAGAAGCTGAAACTTTAGAACTCTTTTGGTATATCTACATAGATAAGGCTCATATAGAAAGGGGATACATCTATATTTCTGAAATTGAGATGTACATAGATATTATAGAAACATAAATATAAAATGCAAAAAGTTGAAACATCAATATTATATATTCCTGAAAATCAGTATACTAATACACTTGATCATCCTAAGGATAAGAATAAATGTATAGAAATTAGCAAAGTAATATACAAAGAAGTGCACATCTCATGATTAGATCTCACTCGGCTAATATAATTTTTACAACGTACAAAGCCCTATTTGTAGGGCAGTAATATTATAAAAAATTGTTTGTCATTATATGTTACTTGTACTTGAAATACAAAGCAAAAGCTAACACTGTTTTTATCAGAGTTGTATAATCATAAACTACATCAAATAAATATCTATTTACATAATATTATAACATAATTTTTATTTGAGACATCTTCTTTTTTCACGTTTCATGTGGAGGTAGGCTCCTTTTAAAGAAATCATTATATGACTTACTAATCACAATATTATTGAAGCGTATAATGATCAATGGATATTTGTGTTGACTAATTATACGTGATACAAGATTTGCTCTTTTCATTGCCATGTGAATTTTCTCCATAAGAATAACATAAAAAATTACAAACAAATTTTTCCATTGGAAATTATTATCATAACCAGTTCTTGAATACAAAGAAAAATAAATTAATTACGATTTGAAATGAAACCCAAGAGAAAATAAAATTATTACAATTAGTAATGTGTTTACATAATAGGCCTCATAATACAGATTATGTGAATCTATGGAAAGAACTGCAAAGTAATATACTATACTTCACAATTACTGAAGTTTAACCCAAATGCCCTCACTGGTAATATCTTGATGAACCATAAACAGAAGATAGGATCCTGATGGTGCGAAATTGCATGATGGTGATGTTGTATTTTGCTTTCCAAAATTGCGTAAAACCACATTCAAATCCTATACTTTCAGAACTTCTTCTGACCTATTAAACCATCAGTTCAAATTAATCAAAAACAAAACAAAGTGAAAAAGCTTCATATATAGAGATGTGAAGTTTTTATTCTATTCAGATTTTGCACATGAACATGCCTGTAGAACTATTTCGTGTCAATGAACTTCAAGAGGAGCTGTGATTAAATCGGGAACAAAAAAGAAGTCGTAATCGCACCAACGATAGTAAAAGAATTGCATAAGTATGTAAGAGGCTGATGTAGTTTAAAGGCACAATCAATAATAAAATCAACATTAGACCTGGTTTTGAAGGATAAATGCATAGTAACAACGATAAGGAAAAAATTTAACTCATAAAAATTCACTTTAAAGACTAATACCAAACTTGTGTAAAATTCTCTATTCTAATGTAAAGTCATATGTGCGTATTAGCAATATAACTCAAAGTTCACCAATGTATTCGGCCATTTATTATTAGTTCTATCTTATGGAAATAAAAAGATTAGTCACTTCTTTTGGCAGTCAAATATTTCCTAAAGAGAATCAAGAATCTCAAAGTTCACACTTTTATATTCAGAATTGCTTTGACAAGATTTTAAGGATAGCAGTGAACGACATGTTAGAAAATCAAAAATTTCGATCCTAAATTTTTCTCTGT
Source organism: Ehretia macrophylla (assembly GCA_037974665.1). Lineage (NCBI taxonomy): Eukaryota > Viridiplantae > Streptophyta > Magnoliopsida > Boraginales > Ehretiaceae > Ehretia > Ehretia macrophylla. Next base: position 14,663,865 of record CM075768.1, read on the forward strand.
TAAATTTCTTCAGAAATAAAACAGAATTTTTCTCTATTTAACTTCGAGTAAAATGTACCATACCCCCTGTATTTTCACAAAGTTGCATCATAAACCCTGTGTTTTAAAATGTCGCATTATAAACCCTGTGTTATGGAAAACGTTGCATACACGCCCCAAACTCAAATTCTGTTTAACTCTGTTAGTTTACCTTGTAAAAAGACAAAATTGTTCTCGTTTAAAGATTAATCCATCAAAGGGGGTATTTGCAACTTTTTTGATATCAGAATGGGATATTTATCACTTTTTTAATATTAGAGGGAGGTATTTACAACATTTTTCATTTTGCAATATCAGAACCATGTGCTAGTCTACCTTCTAAGGAGATCTACAACCTTAAACTAATAAATATCATTTAATTAAAAGAATAAAAAAACGTATAGCTTATATAACAGAACATTGATCTCCACCATAAAAAATATAAATCTTATGCTTGAAGTTCAAAGTCATATTGCAACTAGCAATAATCGTACATTCACTTGAAATCACGTTCTTCTACAAGTAGATTAAAATCTTTAAATCAGTGCAAAATCAACTTCAAATCGAAGAAAAATCACTTTGAAATAGTTTTTCTCTCTAGGATTGTCAATTTTTTTTTTTAATCTTTGAAGGGGCAATTTACATCTTTATAAAAAAACATAGGGGCAATTAGAAATTTTATAAAAAATACAAGGGGCAACTTACAACCTTATCGAAAACACAAGGGGCCATTTACAACCTTATCGAAAACACAAGGGGCAATTAGCAACTGATGTTAAAAAGGGTATTTCCGTCATTCTGCATGTGTTTTAAAGCTTGATAAATGTCATACTTGCATTTCAAGAGTGTGTATTACACTCACGTTAAAATTGACAGAAAAATAGACGGCGGGGGGTTATATGTAACGTTTTTCATAACACAGGATTTATAACGTGACTTTTTAACACACAGGATTTATAATGCAACTTTGTAAAAACACAGGAGGGTATGGTGCATTTTACTCATTTAACTTCTATATGTAATAAATTTACACTACCTTCAAGCTCAACTTTCATATATTGGTTTATTTTACTTCTATATACAAATTTGTCTATAAATTTAAACCACCTTCAAGCTCAGGTTTTATTCAATTACACAAACCAATAAAAATTGTTATATATATGTACATCTTTATCTGAGCATGCAAAATCCACGAATTTAAAAAATGCAAGTACATATAAATACATATATATATATATATATATATATATATATATATATATCACACGGATTTTACACATGCAAGTGCACATACATACTAAAATCACAACCTATATACGAACACATTTGTCAGTGGAGAAATGAAGAGCGGTACCTCGTGAATGACGACAGTAAGATTGGCACTTTTTGTTAGCGAGTCTACTCTTTAAAGCTGGACTCGATGTTATCTGGGTCAATAATGCTAAGCAACAGACACGAACATATTTACCAGTCTCCACATCAACGTTATCTAAAATAACGATATTATAATTGAGTTAGTACATGAACTATAATATTAAAAAAATAGGAAAATAACTTTAAAACCCTAAAAGTCTTGACCATATCCTCCTACAGTTAGAAACAAGATGACAAAGATAATAACACAAATACAAATTTCAATGTGATAATAGTTCACCAGATCGAAAAGAATCACAAAAATTAAGCAAATTTGGAATTGTCAAGAACTGGAAAATAAAAAAGGGGGACAACAAAAAATGGTTGATTAAACGGCATGGATGCAAAGAGTAATAAGAGTACAAGTGCGAAATTGGCCCAAGCTTATTTCTCGCTGAGAATTAAGTCATCAGTGTCTTCATTTATTCTAGTGATCAGCACATATAGGCCTACCTGCAAAATCATGAAATAAATGATGGATGGGAGAACATAATTAATGTCATGTATCCGCTTCGAAGTTTGGTGTAGTAGCACAAAACTCTTAAATAGGACGACATACAGAAACGTTTTACCAGTATAAAGTAAATATAATACTATTAATAAAATATAGATAACGTTATTAATAAAAAAAGATTTCTACTGATAGAGATTAACTTAATTTAAATTTTAAATTAATATATGATAGAGTCCTACAATAAATAGAAAAATCTTATCTAAATATAAGTTTTAAACTTAAATTATCAGTTATATTATAATATGTAAAAATATTTTTCAAATTTTAAAATTAATTATGTAGTATATTTGCAACTAATAATATGATTATTTAAATTTTTATAAAAAATATTTAAAAATGCTCATAAAGTGACACATGGCAAGATGATTGTTCTCTTAGAATATATAATGATTTCTCGCCATAAAAAATAGAAGAAAGAAGAAGAAGAAAAAGTGTTGTACATTTGTTGATGGGGTTATATTGAAAGAGCCACCTTTAATTTTAATGGAATTTTTTAAAAAACATAAATTTGGCCCCCCCAACTAGAAAGTCAAAAAGTTATATTTTTTTTTAAAAAATATGGAGTTAGCTTGGTGGTTACTTACAAATAGTAACATGTTGATGGTGTGGGTTCAAGTCACTGCAACAACGCTGATTGTAGAAATGCAACTGCAGTGACTCGAACCCACATCATCAACATCATGCTAATTGTAACTAACCACCAAGCTAACTCTATATCTTTGAAGACTTCTATAACTTTTTGATAGTTTCATATTACGGTGTTTTTAAAGATTTGATAAGCAAAATAATTATTTTTAAGTCTCTTTTCTACAAACCAAAAAAATACTGTATAAAAAAAAATCGCTCCCCCAACATAAATTTCTGTCTCTGCCCCCGCATCTTTTAAACAATGAGGTCCACCGTATAAAAGAAAATAAATGCCTTTAGGAAACATTATGCGTAACAGCTTACCTGTGACAAATAAATTTAATTTGTACATGGCTCTTATGAAAAGCAAATGCATAAAAATTTAAAGAACTTCCAATTTGATGTATTGTCTGGAAATGAAAGAACTTTCGTTAGCAGGACCCCTACCTAGTAGGTCCAATATCCATATATCTCCATTAAACGTTTGTTTGAGTGTTAAAGAGAATAATGATGCAATAGTCAATCTACGTACATCCTCTAATGACAAATTTTGCTTCTGATAAAAAGAAAAATCACATATTAGACTTTTAACTGATTTGGAGCATTCGTTAAAATGCGTCGTCGCATTATGGAATTTATGAAATTGAAGTTCTTGTCATCAAATAAAAAAAAAGAAAAAAAAAAGAAAAAAGAACAGGGAGTAACGAAAAGATTGTTCTCAGAAACAACTACCGATCACATAAAATGACAAAAATGACTAATTTCCGGTCAAATAAAATTTGTGATTGAGCAATAATAAAAAGAAGATAAAAAAAAACATAAATATTGTCCCTTTCAACAGCTACGTAGCAAAAATAATAATAATAATAATAATAATAATAACAACTACTTGAATCTTATATTATGTGTTTGGATACACACAACAATATGATGAGTTATTTTAATAACCTGATATGGACTTTCAAATTATTAACAAATATATTTGGGCTTCTATTTTAATTAAAATAATTAAATGATCCATAGTAGTTGATCCTAATAAGACATCCTATTTGGTGTGGACTCTGTAATATGTGATACCCAATAGCAACCTAGTTAAAGATTAGTGAGATTTTAATTAGGTTGTTTATATAAAGAAGGTCTTGGTCCCCAAGGCTAATTATCCTATTTTTCTCTGCTCCTTAATTCCCCATCTTTGAGAGACATCCAGTAAGAGAATCTTGATTAGTCAATGGAAGACCTCGCCCTAATTCTCCACAAGGTGATTTCATCTTCTCATAATTAACATCTTGGATTTAGGTACACTGTTCTCAATATCTTACTATGCAATCTTGATATTATAAACAAAGATTATGAAATTAATTGAATATATCTATTTATGTTCTAACAAGTGGCATTAGAGCCACCTTCATGTTAGATTATTAGGATTGATTTTATGATTTTGATTAATGAATTTCGTGTGATTAATACATATGATTTGTTTTCGTTAAATTCATATGGTTTTAGGATTTGATTTTGAATTATGTGTATGGTTTATTTTCATTAATCTTGATCACATGCCTGATTAAAATTTGAGAATAGTTTTGGTTCTTAAATCTATGATCTTTAGGATTTTATGGATAATATGTATGATATGCATGTTGATTCTTGATTTTCATGAATGTTAGGGTTATAAATTTCTTAATTCGTGATACAATTGAAGTTTTAATTTTCTCTGTTTTAGTTTGATTGTTGTAGAAGTGCATGAGAAAATTTAAGGAATATCGATTTTGATATATGAGTGTGTATTATGAATTAAGGAATCTAGAAAATATGTTTGAGCATGTATATTTACGTGTTATGTGCAATTAAGGTGCCAAAATAACTGGAAATCGAGGGTCGAGTCGAACAAGTCAAGTTGGTTGAGTGAGTCATCTGACTCCCCTCATCTAGTTATTCCAGTGAGTTAATTAAGCAAGCCAGTCGAGTGACTCGACCGGTTTGGCTTGACCGACTTGTACAGTGGCCATAAGGTAAAAGCCGGACGAGCAAATCGGTCGACTAACTCGACCGACTTGACTTCTCTGACATGAACAATGTGCATATATAGGAAAGTGGGTTTCAATCTTTGCACTGTGTCTTTTATCTTGAAATAGATTGATTGAAACTTAACATTGTCAAAGTAACTTCTTTTGCATGGATTAGTTTATTTTGAGATAATAAGATATGTGTGTTTGTTATTTATACGATCAATGATCGGCCTAAAGAAAAGTCATTGATTGGCCAAATAATAAACACACATGCGGAAATAAATGTGTAATAATTATAAAGTTTCCATGTGGACAACAGATGGCCCAAAAGAAGGTTGTTGTTTGACCGGATTTATTATTAACATTTGATTTCTGGATGGAGAGTACCACTTACAAGTTAATGATTGGCCCAAAAGAAGGTCATTAATATTGTACTAGATATCTTGTTAAATGGGTCCACCATTACAGTTGTATGAAAATTTATGTCTTGCATTTATATGTTTGTTTCATTTTTTAACTTGTATATATGTTTTGACATGAATTTTAATCAGTGAGTTTAAATTATTTGTTTGTTCTCTATTTTGTTAGTTACATCTACTGTTGCTAATGTTACTGCCAACATTAACTCAATTCCTGTGCTTAACGGCACAAACTTTAAGAGTTGGAAAGAGAACGTACTATTTGTTCTCGAGTGCATGGATTTAGATTATGCATTAAGGAAAGAACAACTCGTTTCTCTTACAAATACAAGTTCCAATGAGGATAAAGAGAACTTTGAGAAGTGGGATCGTTCTAATCGCCTTAGTCTAATGATGTTAAAGCGCAGCCTTCCAAAAGCATTCAAGGGCGGTATGTCCGACGAGGTAACTGCTAAGAGTTTCCTTCAAGAAATTGAGAAAATGTTTGTGAAGAACGAAAAGGCTGAGACAAGCAAGCTTTTAGCTGACCTTGTCCAAATGAGGTATAAAAGACAAGGAAACATAAGGGAGTACATTATGGAGATGTCTAACATCGTTTCAAAACTTAAGGCACTCAAGTTAGAGCTGTCTGATGACTTGCTCGTGCATTTGGTACTCATATCCCTTCCTACACACTATGGTCAGTTTATAGTGAGTTATAACACTCAAAAGGATAAATGGACTCTCAATGAGCTCATTTCCACTGTATGCACGAAGAGGACAGATTGAAGTGAGACAAGACTGTTGAAAGTGCTTATGTGGCAACTACCTCAAAGAACAATAAGCGAAAAAGGACTAAAGATAAAGATGCTACAGTGGGAACATCACAACCCAACAAACAACAAAAGAATTAGGATCAGGAACTTACCTGTTACTTTTGCAAGAAACTGGGCACGTGAAGAAAGATTGTTCCAAGTACGCCGCATGGCGTGTAAAGAAATATACACTTTTCACTTTGGTTTGTTTTGAAGTTAATTTAACTTCTGTACCTAGTAATACTTGGTGGGTAGATTTTGGTGTTACTACTCATACAAGTATGTCTATGCAGGGTTGCCTATGGAGTCGACTGCTAAGTGATGCTAAAAGATTGATCTATGTGGGCGATGACAAAACAATTCAGGTTGAAGCCATTGGAACCTTTAGATTATTTTTTGAGACTAGTCATTTTATTGAATTGAGAGAGACTTATGTAGTGCCATCATTTAGGTGGAATTTAGTTTCTGTTTCTATTTTGGACAAATTTGGTTATTCTTATTCTTTTGGAAACAATAAAGTTAGTTTTTTTCTTAATTTTTTTCTTGTTGAGACTGACTGCTTGATTGATAAACTATACATGTTGAACACCATTGTTTCATTTAATGAAACCTTGCAAATGACTTCAAGAGGTACAAAATACAAATTAACAAACGAGAATTCCTCCACTTTATGACACAAGCGTTTAGATCATATATCCGAAAGAAAAATTTAGAGACTTATGTCAGATGGAATACTTGAATCCCTTGATTACACAAACCATAATGTGCGTGTTGAGTGTATTAAAGGGAAATAGATAAACATTAGGAAGTTGAGTGCCAAGAGGAGTTCTAGCGTCTTACAACTGATACATACTGATATATGTGGTCTATTCCCTACGGCTTCTTGGAATTGCCAACAGTATTTTATCACCTTTATAGACGACTATTCTCGTTATGGGTACTTATACTTAATTCATGAGAAGTCATAGTCCTTGGACGTTTTTAAGGCCTTCAAAGCCGAGGTTGAAAATCAACTGCATAAGAAGATTAAGACTGTCAAATCTGATCGTGGTGGTGAATACTATGGTAGATATGATGGATCAGGTGAACAACGTCCGAGGCCTTTTGTTAAATTCCTAGAGGAATGAGGAATCGTCCCACAATACACAATGCTAGGGTCACCTAGCATGAATGGTGTTGCTGAGAGACGAAACAGGACTCTTAAAGACATGGTAAGAAGTATGATTAGTTATTCTTCTTTACCAGAATCACTATGGGGAGAGACACTTAAGACTGAGAGTACCTAGTAAAGTGGTAGCTAAAACCCCTTATGAACTATGGTTAGACAAGAAGCCTAGCATAAAGAACTTACGTATTTGGGGTTGTCCAACTGAGACGAGGCCTTATAGGCCACATGAAAAGAAACTGGGCTGAAGAACAATTAGCTGCATTTTATTGGGTACGTTGAACGGTTGAGGGGTTTTAAGTTTATGATCCCTCAACTAAGTCCTTTTTCGAGATAGGAAATGCGAGATTTCTTGAGGATGTTCAGTGTGAGGGGGGAGATACAGTTAGAAATATTGTCTTTGAGGAGAAATATATTTCTCTTCTACACATTGTTATTGACATTGATCAGCCTATTGACATTGTCCAAGACAACAATGACGTTTTCCCTATGGACCTCTGTGATGCCCAAGATTTCACCATTGTATTTAATAACTGTTGCACGCATATCCATGAGCATTATTTATAAGTATTATTTTGAATTCTCCTTTAATTGTAATTAGCTACTATTCATAAGGAATTTTCGACCGTTATGAAACTTTGATTTTATAATTTTGCTAGGTCCCATTTCATATAGAAAGAGACTCGGAAGTGAAATTTTGGGTTTTAGACTTAGGGAGATAACGTTTAAAAATTGAATTCTAGTATCGTTAGGAATAGTAAATGTGATAGACAATTAATTCTTGACTTTTGTTAGCTTATAGTTGATTTGGAACATTTTATTTGATGTCTTGCAAAGAATAATAACCTTTTAGCCTACACCACTTAAAACCACATTTAGTATATATATTTCCAACACTCCATACTTAGTCAAAATAACACTCCAAAAAAGCCTCATAGCAGCCGGCATTTCACTGTAGCAGCATGGGAGATTTTGTAATTTTTCTTCAATCCTTGCTCAAGAATCTTCAACCTAGGCCTAGCTCCACCTCTCCTAAAGTCTCCTCTACCATCTTCAAAACTCCTAGGTGAGGGAGTGCATCATTTTAGCTAAGTTTAAGTTTATGTCAAGTTTTTAGAGTTTTTGGATTTTGCTATTTCATGCCATAAATTGCTTGATTCTTGCTAGATATAGTGTTATTACATGTTAGAGAACATCCTTATGCATTGGTATAGCTTAGAACCAAGTTTTTTTAAGCATGAATCACTTGAGGAAGATGATGAATAGTGCCAAAACTAGGGTTCTAAAAAAAAATTGCAATTTAATTTGATTCGAGGCTTCTAGTAGCTGTTAATTAGGTCCTTGAGCATGAGAAAAATGTTCGTTATACTTGCCATGTGAAAAATTTGGAAATTTTGATCAAAATAGGCTACTTTAATTGGGGATTTCGGGGTTAACTCGAATCCGGGCACGTTTCGAGGTTATGACTAGTCTTTATTATGTATTGAAACCTTAGAGGTGCCCTCGTTTTGCTTGTTTGGGTGCCGAGTTAAGTACTTGTAGTGTAAAACCACAAAGAGGCAATTTCGGTATTTCCGGGTTCTTGAACTCTAGGCTATGATTTAGAGGTTCTAGATGATGCTTATAGGTGTCCTTGGATTGGTAGGATAGCCCTCTTGCTTTACTTGTATTCGAATTCTCGATAGGAAGCTAAATAGCCTAGTTTAACAAAGGGAAACTCAAGGTTTTCATGCTTAGACCTTGAAGTAGCACTTCTACTTGCAGACCTTGCCTTATTTTGTCAATATATAGCATTTGTGAGCTTATGATGAAGTTCGTGACCGTTGGTTACATAAATGTTGAAGTAGAGTTATTACATGCCTTGCTTAGCTATTTTGAAGAATATATGAATACAAAGTGTTGTTGCTAGCTATATTTGATAGATTACAAGGACTGGTTGTTGTGTTGTTGTTGATGAAAGAAGGTTGTATATTACATGTGAGGTGTTTGTTGATATGCCTATAGGAGAGTTAGTTAGCTTATAAACTAGAATACAACGTAATCAAGTGAGGTATACAAGCTAAGCAAAGTGTTAAAGAGTAAGCAAAATTTGGACAGTGCACTGCCCCTGTATTTCGAAGCTTTTTTGACCTAGTAAACGTGCTTGAAACTTAACGAAATTTACATTTCAGATAGATTAGACAGTTTAGAACAAATGTTAATTTCTAGAGGTAAGGCAAATTCTAACGTTTTGATCCCCTGATTTAAGCATTTCAGAATTGTGTCTGAAAATCGCTGGTGCAAGGGCAGTTTGCGCAGTTGTACGAAAAAGGTCATAACTTGTGGAATTTATATTGGAATTGAGTTCCGCTTGAGGCTAAAGTCATATACACTTGAAGAGCTACGTTTATACATAAAAATCAGTCAGTTTAGAGGTTCATAGCATAGGTAACTGAATTGATTAAGTTAAGCCTCTATTAAAGAAATTGAAAAATATTTTAGTAATATTTTAGGGTTTTTGTGCAAAGTCGATTCTAGGATTGATTCAATGCTATCTATAGGTGATATAGGTTCTAATGAGTATAGATTAGTGATTAGATGTGATTGGCTTGATTGGAACTTTAGTAAATTTTCATAATTGGCTTAGAATTCAAAGAAACTTTATTCGAAAAGTGAATCCGGGTGGAATCTAATGATGTAGACAGTATTTATTAGCGTGGTAGTGCTTAATGTGCCTTATGATGCTAATTGGAGGGTTGGTTAGAGTATTTGTAGTTCAAACGGACTATGGGGCCTTCGGGGATTTTGAGCTTATCATAGCTAAAAAATGGATTTTTTTGACACCAAAGGGTATCATAAAGTGTCATTAGAAGGGTTGAAGAGCTTGTTTAGGAATGTTGAACCTATTGTTTCATTTATAAGTCAAAAAGCTTTAGTAGTCAAAGGGGACGTTGAGCGAAGTGTTGACCGGACAAGTTTTGAGTGTTCATATGGCCTTAGAAATGCTAGGAAGTAAGTGCGGTGTAATTCTAATCTTGATTGGATGAACGATTTAAGTAGCTGTAGTTCAAACAGATGAATGGCCATCTCGGGGTTTTGTAGTAAACGTGGATTAAAGTGGGGTTTCGTGTGATTTAAATGCATCATAAAGTGACTAGTATTGAATAGTGAAATCAAATTTTAAGTAGCGTAGCTCGTTTGGATGTGGTAGCTTGAGAAAGTTAGATAAATAAATAGTATTTTATTGAGTTTTGTGACTTTGGTTCAATTGATGGTTTTGGTGCTTGCATTGGATGTCATAAGTGCTAGATTGACTAATTTGATGCTTGGATGTGTTAGAGTGTGGGTTGAACTTGTAGAGAATTGATTGGTAATAAAGTAGCCTTTGATGGTTTTGGGCCGTAAGTATGTTTATGTGCTATGGAAAGTTTGGTTATGGTTCCTAGGTGATTGTAGAGTGTTTGGAGTGCTTATAATGTATCTTAGTTGATAGATGGTTAGCTTTATAGCTATGAGATATAAAGGGCTTTTGAAAAGAAGTTGGAATTTGATAGTTAGTGAATTGAACTTGTAAGTATATTGATAGCTTTGGACCTAGTGGTTTGCATTCTTGATTATATGTTGATTGTGTAGATTGATCCTTATGTGTTTAACAAGATTATTGAGTAACCTTGTGGTTATATAACTTGTCTAATAGTTGGAAAATGTAAAATGAGTTTTGATACTAAGTGTTGATCCTAGTTTAGAGTGAGCTTCCTTGGTGATTAATTAGTGATTGCGGGATGCCTATTGTGTTAATTGAGTGAATGGATTATAGTATGTGATGATTAGAAATGATTCTTGGAGAATGCTAAGAGTATAAGAATGAGAATGAGGAGAATGGTTATCTAATCGGAGGAGTGGAAGTAATTGAAGTGAGTGATCATATGACTTCAGATAGAGTTAGAGTATATTTTGATTGGAAATGATAAGTTATGTTAAGGGTTATTAGGTTAATTTTGAGAGATAATGGTCATGCTTGGTATGGATTGAATTAATGGAATCCTTGGAGTGTTTAAATGAGTGATTATGGTGATAGTTTAGATTGAAATTGTGAGTTTAATTGCCTAAGTATAAATGTAGCTTTTAAGTGAATCATTGAGCTAGTATTGATTGATAGCAAAGAATGATTACTGGAACTTGGTATTGATTGGAGTTATGAGCTAAAGTAATAGTTGCTAGAAATATTGCTATCTTGGAGGTATAAGAATAGTTAAATGTCTTTGATTTGAATATGTGTTAAATGTTTATTGATTACTATCGTGAATTGAATTGCATGTTTCACTTCTTATGCAAATGGTTGATTGTATTATGTGATATTAATTGAAGGGATTTAATGCATTCAGAGGGTATTGGAAGAGGTTCTTGGCTGAATTCTCACAGGTTTGGTTTTAAAGGTGAATGATGCATTTTAATTGACATGTTAATTGATTTATCATTATGTATTATATTGATTACTATATAGTTGAAAAGTAATAAGCTATTGTATTGAGATAGAACATGTTTCAAACTAAATTGCTTATAACTGCTTATTGGTTTATGTGACTTATTAAATTATTTTGATTATTGTTATATTAAGTGCATTGCATCGTGGTTGCACAACCATTTGGGCATAGTAGTATCGGGGAAGCCAGGCGGCATCAGGCTTGCTGGTATACCTCGGCTACCATGGTTCCTAGTCCCTCTCTCGCCTTGTCCGGAGATTGTCAGGGAGAGTTGAGTCGTAGGATTCGGGGTACATCCGGAGTACACCCACTAGAGTGTTTGGGGTTATGCCGGCAAATTGAATGAGTTCGTGGATCGAGGTTCATGGATTGAAGAATTAGAGTGGTAAGGGCTAGTGATCGTATCCTTTTTAAAGTGTAATATTGAAATTGATAATGCTTGTTCCTTTATCGTTTAATGTTATTGTTATTATTTATTGTTCAATGGTTGCATTGCATAAATCCCTATATAAATGTTTCCTGTATATTGTTTCCCTTCCTTCACTAGGTATACATTATTTGTATACTCACTCCTCATTATGAATCTTTCAGGTTATAGCCAAAGAAAATGAAATTCGTGCTTGAAAAGATGCATACGTGTAATGTGGCATGGATAGTGAAATGTTGAAAAGATGTTCTTTTATTGGATTGTATGTGTTCAATGTAGGAAGTAATGTATTCATGTTATTTAAATCTTTAGAGTGATAGGTTAACATAGATTATGTAATAGGATAATATAGTTTAATTTTCATGTATGTATGTAGTTGTCTAAAGAAAAGAGTTAGGACTATCGTGGAACTTGTAAATCTATATTTGTAGTGTATACTTGTTGTGAACCAAGTCTTGGATGGCCTTGAGGAGTTGTGATTGTGTTGGACACGGTATTGGTCCATTTATATGTTGTGTGCAGGTAAACTGTTCGTCCCATAAACAGGGGAGACTCCGTCAGTTTTTCCTGAATTTTGTGCCCGGGCTCGGATTTGGGTTGAGTATAGCATGGTTATTAGAGCCTCCGGTCTCGTGAGGGATCGGGCCGTTACAACCTCCCCACTCAAAATTAAGATGTTGATCTAGAAGAGAAAACTCAACAACCCCAAGAAGAAGTGCCACTTAGGCGATCTACTAGAAAAAGAAAAAGTGTAATTTCCAGTGATTACATTGTATTTTTTCACGAGCGTGAGTTTGACACAAGGACAATAGAAGATGGTCCAATCAACTTCCAACAAGTCAAGCAAAGTACCAATTGTCAAAAATGGATTGATGCCATGAATTAGGAGATGAAGTCCATGAAGAACAATGACGTTTGGGATCTCGTCAATGGTATCACAAGTTTCATAAAGTCATTCTCTCATATGGTTTTGAGGTTAATGCAGTTGATGTCTGTATATATCACAAGTTCAGTGGAAGTAAATTTATATTCCTAGTACTCTATGTCGATGACATACTATTGGCTAGCAGCGATATAGGCTTACTATACGAAACCAAGAGATTTCTGACTAAGCATTTTGAAATGAAAGATCTTGGTGACGCATCTTTTGTATTAGGAATTAAGATACACTGAGATGACTCTCGGAGTGTCCTTGGGTTATCACAAAAGAGCTATATCGAGAAGGTACTTGCTAGATTTGGCATGATAGATTGTGCATAAGGAGATACTCCCGTTGCTAGGAGGCAAGTTAAGTCTCAATCAGTGCCCCAAGAATGAAATTGAAAGAAAAGAGATGCAAAAGAAGGTTCCCTTTGCTTCGGTTGTAGGGAGTCTTATATATGTTCAAGTATGTACGCGTCTGAATTTAGCGTACATAGTAGGTATGTTAGGCAAATACTTAAGTAACCCTGGGATGGATCATTGAAAAACAGTTAAACGGGTTATGAGGTACTTAAAGAGGGCAAAAGATTACATGCACACCTATTGGAAGTCAGATAATTTGGTGATCATTGGGTATCTTGTCTCTGATTTTGTGGGTTGCCAAGATACTTAAAGATCTACTTCTGGCTATGTCTACATGCTAGCTAGAGGCGCTATATCTTGGAGGAATACTAAGCAGTCACTCATAGCTCTTTCTACTATGGCAGCAGAGTTCATTGGGCTGTGTATTGTAGATAGTATTGAAAGACCATTCAAAATATATTGTGACAATCTATCAGTAGTTCTATATTCCAATAACAACAGGAGCTCATCGAAGTCCAAGCACATAGACATTAAGTTTCTAGTTGTTAAGAAGTAAGTTCAGAGTAAGATAGTGTCAATTGAGCATATAAGAACAAACTCCATGCTTGCAGATCCACCTACAAAAGGTTTACCACCCAAGGTCTTTCATGAGCATACTGCTCATATGGGTGTTGTCTTATTTGATGATATGCTGTTTTAGTAGCAGTTTGTGTATGTCTTCAGTTCTTTTACTTGACATTATGTATGTTCAGTTTTCTGTAGAATAATGTTGGTGGTTTTATTTTCAGTTATTACTCTGAATATATCTTTCAATTGTGGTTTAACATAAAGTTTGAAAGACTAATGTTTGATCTCACTACGGAATAAAGTTAGGACCAATTGGAAGTAGGCATGTTTGAGATCACATTGCATGTAATTTCCTGCCACACATCTATACTTGATCTATGTCATTAATATATTTGGTATGGTGATCATTGATGGATTGAGTTACGATGAAATGTAACGAAGGTTACTTTGGTTTCATGCTGGTATAGGAGATGAACCAGATTGATTCGGAAGATGTTTTAAGAATAGATAACAATTTTGCGCGCTCCTATGGTTATCAAATATAATTGCCTTCGGAAATAATTTATAGCCTAAGTGGGAAATTGTTGGATTATTTTAATAACCTGATGTGGGGCTTTTAAATTATTAATAATTATATTTGGACTTCTATTCTAATTAGGATAATTAAATAATCCATTGTAGTTGATCCCAATAAGACATCCTATTTGGTGTGAACTCTGTAATGTGTAGTACTTAATAGCAACCTAGTTAAGGATTAGTAGGATTCTAATTAGGTTGTCTATATAAAGAAAGTCTTGGTTCACAAGGCTAATCATCCTATTTTTCTCTGCTCCTCAATTTCCTATCTTTGAGAAACATCCAGTAAGAGAATCTTGATTAGTCCGTGGAAGACCTCGCCTTAATTCTCCACAAGGTGATTTCATCTTCTCATAATTAACATCATGGATTCAAATACGCCGTTCTCAATATCTTACTATACAATCTTGATATTCTAAACAAAGATTATGAAATTAATTGAATATATCTATTTATGTTCTGACACAATATTCTCGATCCACATAATTATCTTTCCATCTCTTGTTTGTAGTTTTGGCCCGAAAGACAAAAATATGGTAAAACCTGTTTATGTTTTTGTAATATCTCACCTTGGTAGAAGGTGTGTTAAATGAATAATTTATAATTGAGTGTTGTTGGTTTATTAAAGACTTAAAAGTTCACAATTTTGGGCTAGTATATTTGAGGCTCAAATAGTTATTTCTTAACCCTACAACATTAGTTTCGCTTGTGGGCATAGGGTTCTAGCCTGGGGCACAACATCAGTTCAGACCCAGCTAAGTACTATGCGAGGCATACTATTACATCATTCGAACACAATAGGAGTCACCTCTTGAGCTCATACGAGTTACTTTTAGAGTTCTGCACCACCCCTTTATAGTTTTGCACCGATTGGTCTTGATTAATTGTGTGCTCCTGACCAATACATCACGTCTTTAAAGGAGGTTATTGTAATATCCCACATTGGGGAATACGTGTGAAGTGACCTGAGGCCTAAATTTGGCAAATGTCCAAGGGCTACTGTAACAACTCAAATTAAAAAATGTAACAACTCAAACTCAAGGAAAGAACACAATCCAAAAAACTAGTTTATTAGGAGGGAGAACCCGTTGCACTTAAGAATTACCCCTTATAAAGGTGAGATCCCGATGTGAGATCATTACATTCTACCCACTTAAAGAGTTGACGCCCACGTCGAACTATCCTATCGACATTGGCCTGATAGTAGCCATTTCTTCCTAGCAACTGCACTCACCTACCAGTATTTAGTGTGACACTTACCACACCTTAATTTACCCTATAGTCTCCTTTTCATGAAGTCCACTCTCAATGTAAGCACTAATGTAACAACTCAAACCCAAAGAAAGAACTCAACTCAAAAAACTAGTATGTTAGGAAAGAAAACCCTTTACACTTAAGAACTACTCCTTTTAAGGGTGAGATCCCGATGTAGATCCTTACAGCTATTCAATACTACCAATGACCGAGTAAATGCCATCCCTGACCATCTAAAGTTCAACAAAATATTCTCTAGACCTTCTGCAAAATGCAGGAAAAGTCTATAAGAAAAAAATGCAATATGCAGGGTCCGTGTTAGGAATATTCCTATGCCTGCAAGCACTAAGACGTCGGAAAGGTGCCTCTGCAGTTGGAAAAAATAATTGTGAAAGTTTGGGGATACTTTCCCAAAATAGTATTAGTATCCCATCTAATAGCGTATAATGGTAATTTATCTTAAGCACCTTCATTCTCTTTTAATTTATTATACCTCAATTATAACAATAATTGATTTAATCATTAGAGCTTATCCGGAGATTGAATCTGCGTTGTTCATTTTACAAGTTCATAAACTTGGACATCAACGGAGGACAAAAATCCCAAATTTTACCTTATCAATGGGCAATTAGGTCATTTCAATGACGGAAGAGAGAGATAGAGAGATTCCATAAACTAAATAATGAGATAGAGGTTGGTGGACTAAGACTAACTAGAGAAGCTTACTGCAACAAAAATGGTATAAAAGAGAGAACATGATCTCTACAAAATAAGAAAAAAATAAAATAAAATAAAGCACCCTTCCACATCTTATAACCCAAGTAGAATCTCAGTGTTTTTTTTTTTTTAGCAAGTAGAATCCCAGTTGAAACAATATTTTTACAAGAATGCCAAAAGTAGATTAGTGGGCACACAACAGTCCCAACCCATGTTTATCTGAGCTCTCTCACCTCTCTTTGTTTTCTCCCTTTATTTTATATATGTCTTCTCTGTCTTTGTTACTTCACACACACTCTTGTCTCTCACACTATTCACACACTTGCTCATTTGACAAACCACATAGCCTTCTGCAGCATATTGACTATAATATTAAACAGTTTTCACAAAACCAAGAAAGCAACCTTTTTCTCTTTGTCATCTTGCTTCATCTCGGAATATTGTTTCTTGTTTTTACCAATTTTCAAAACCATTTCTCATTTGGTTTCTTCAAAGCTCAGTGCTTATTGTGTTCTGCTAACTCATAAGTCAATTTTATTTATTTTATTCCCAAAAAGACTCTTCATTTTAGGTGAATTTCTGGGGTTTATTTATTTTGGGTCATGGGTGTTTCTTGTGATCTTGAAGTGGATGTTAATGGAGATGAGGTCTTCATGGTAAATAAGGTAAACATTCTCTTCTCTTTTGGCTTTCTTTGTTCTTCTCTTTTGTCTCTGTAGGCATAATAAGACTACCAGTTTGCTTATTTTGTTTCCTTTCATTAATGGCTTTCTGTTTGATTTGGTTTTGTCTCTTTATACTAAAGATGCACTTTTTTTTTTTTCCATCTGTGTTGTTCTTTGTCCTAAAGAAAATGTGGGATTAACAAGTAATTTTGCATTCTTTGGTGGAGTGACTCTGGGACGAATTTTCACCGTGATTGGAGGGCCTGTTGATAATTTAGATTCTGTAGATACTTATACAATATCTCTTAGTCCTAGACCTGCGTTGGCTAATTAAGAGCTTAACTCAGCATGTGTCCGGTTTTACCATGGCATTGCCGGTCCGAGTCCGGATAAAGGAGGAGGAAGGTGCTGGTGTAAATGTAGGCTACATCTAGTTAGAGGTTGGTTAATTAAGAACTTACAAAAAACCTCTACATCTAAGGATCTTCTATTCATTAATGCCAAGATTTAATCATTTAATTTTGTTAACAAAATGTCGGCTACATCTGGTTAAAGCTTTCATTATATTCTGTTGTAATTTTAGTATCATAATAATGAGGCAATTGTTGTGCCATTTACTTTTTCCCGTTGCTACTCAACTTGAAATTAAGACTGTACCTATTTTTTCTGGAATGTGGGGCTTCCTTTTTAAGGATTGAGCATTTTTCTTAGCCACTTGATTTTAGAAATGTGCCAAAAAAAAAAAATTGTGCAATTGTGTTGTTTATGTGTTGTCAAGCATTTATTGTTGTCATGGAGAGTAAATGTGCAATTTTTTATTTTTATTTTATATATAAATATAAATTATTATTATTTTTTTTTGATTTTGGCTTCTTTAACATCTGTTGAGTGAGTTTGCTTTAATGTATATGATAGGACTGTTATATATTATTATGATTCTTACTTTGTATGATAGAACTGTTATTGCCCTTCCTTGTATGGTATTGTTAGCCAACATCTCGTGTGGATTTCCCTTCAACAATTTATTGTCTATAACGACGTCTCTTTATTCTTTTGCAGCAAATTGTTCAGAATGTCCTATTAAGCCTCTTTTTGTTTTCTCCAATATTAATTCTTTTCGGTTGGCATTTATGCCGAATTGTCCTATTTAGATTTCTATCCGCAATTGCTTTAATAATTACTAAGCACGAGTTGTTCCTAGTCTGTGTTAGTTCCCATGCCTAGTTTTGTATCTGCTGTCAACTTGATTGTTTTTAATATCAGTATTGGATGAGGTACTATCGTTCTAAGTACGTTTACTATAATTTGGTTGTCCTTGAATTTTGTTTTGTTATCTGATTTGCTTTGCTCATAAATTTTTGCAGAATGTTATCTCTACTTATTCAGGACGAATAAACAAATTGTTCAGTAAATTGAAAGGCGTCACGAGAAATTTGAAGGTGATCTTCAATGACTTTCCTGGAGGAGCTGAGAGTTTTGAGCTTATGACCAGGTTCTGTTACAACAAAGGCAAAATTGATGTGAATCCCTTCAACATTTCTATTCTTTATTGTGTTGCGAATTTCATGGAAATGGATCGATCTGTCTCTGGATCACAAAATCTACTTGAGCTGACGGAAAAATCACTCAAGGAGATGAGATACTGGACATGGTCAGAACTTGTGGTGGCTTTGAAACAGTGTCAAGATCTAATTCCTGTTTCGAGATCTTCAGGTATTGTTGATAAATGTTTGGATTCTGTCATTGGAAGGATCGCATCTTCATGTGAACCAAGTCCATGTCTTTCGAGTTCTTCCCCTGACAGCCCCGAGTGTCGATTATCATTTGACACAAGAAGTACTGAGAGCTTGAAAAGCAGCTTCTCTCGAGCAACATGGTGGTTTGAGGATTTTGTTGCTTTAGAACCTCTTATGATTAATATGCTGGTAAAATCTATGGTATCCAGAAATTTTGACCATGGTGTTATCAGCCGCTTCCTCTTTTATTACCAAAAGGCAAGATTTGTTAAAGCGAAATCAGATGAGAAATGCAAAATCATGGAGGAAATAGTTGAGATGCTTTATTCTCTGGATCATTGTGCTGTGTCCTGCAAGAGTTTATTTGGGATGCTTCGAGTTACATTGAATTTGAAATTGAGTGACTGCTGCAGGTACAGGTTAGAGAGTATGATTGGTTCCCAGTTGGATCAAGCGATGCTAGATAATCTCCTTGTTCCATCTCCAATTGGCACAAAATATATGTATGATGTGAACCTGGTTCTTAGATTTTTGAAGTCTTTTCTTGGCAAAGGTGCATGTTACTTGCCATTGAGTCGATTCAAAAGAGTCGCTACCTTGATGGATTTGTACCTAGCAGAAGTAGCGCCAGATCCTCGTCTGAAACCATCTAAGTTCTTAGCACTAATTAGGGCCCTGCCAGACTCTGCCAGGGACTCATACGACGGAATGTACCATGCAATGGATATATATCTAGAGGTATACACATTCTACCTGATACAGACCCTGTACCACTCGCTTCTGCTTGAATATATTATAATGCTGCTTGCTATGCCATGCAATGTGAAATTGAGCTTCTATTCATGTAAATCTTCTCCGGAATAGCTGGAACTCATATATACTTTTTGTCGAAATAGTCATTAAACTATTTATTCCAAGTCCGTAATATTCTGCAGGTTCATTCAGCTTTATCTGAAGAAGAAAAGATTAGAGTCTGCAGTGGATTAAATTTTGAGAAACTGTCTTCAGAAACTTGTGATCAACTTGCTCAGAACGCCAAATTTCCATCACAATCAGCTAAGCAAGCTCTCGTCTCTCAGCAACACAGACTCAAAAGCTTGCTTCAAGACACAAACCAATTAAAAACATTTGTTGACACACCGTGTAGTTTTCTGGGAAGAGAAAGTGATGGAGAGAGAGTTAATTCAGAGGAACAAATCGTGCTCTATGCTGGGAAGCTTGATCTCCCGTCTGAGAATGAAAAACTCAAAACACATTTGCAAGGTATGCGGTGCAGAGTGCTGGAATTGGAGAAAGTTTGCAGGGGCATGCAAATTCAGATGACGAAGATCATGAAAGCAAGATTAGCAAGCCATAACAAGGCTAAATCTTTACCCAGGCTTTGTTCATAATTGAAATTATTGATTAATCCATTTTTATGTCAATTTTCACTTCGATATATGTGTATATAGTACGATAAATGGGGCATATTTTGACTGTGACAGTTCTATGTTCCTTCATATTCCACATCGTAAAGAGTGAGAGCTGTTATCTTTGCAGAGAATGAAATCTTGGCTGTACATAGAACATAATGGAGAAAACAAATAAAAAGCTGTACTATATTCTTTGCAGACACTGTTTATTCTCTGTAATTTGCTTAAGATTTGATATAAGGTTAGGTCTCTTTCTTTGCCATTGCCAACTGCCAAGCATGGTGAATATGCTTTTTGTGGTCGCAACATTTTATTTTTGGAGCATATTTTTGCATCACAGAAGTGTCTGAAAGCAGTTTTTGAAAGAAATGAAGTCTTGGCTGTATATAGAAGGTAAAGCAAAATGTTGTATAATATACTAACTGAAACTGTTTATTCTCTGTAATTTGCATAAGAATGAATATATGGTTAGGTCCCTTTCGATGTCATTCTCATGTTGAGACAATCCATGATGCAAGTTGGCTGATGGTGTGAATTTTGATACTTTTCACTTCTACACCTGGAATGACAATTTCTGATCTCTAGTGAACTGTTCAGTAGGATTTGAACCGATCACATTTTATTTATGAAATGGCTTTGGCTTACGGGTTAATTGACATTTTTAACAAATTCTATAAAAGTCTATTTGGAAAGTAAGAAACTCCTAATCGATATTTTTAACAAATTCTATAAAGGTCTATTTGGGAAGTAAAAAACTCCTCTGACATCTATCTGTTATCTCCATTAGAATCTGAATTGGACAATTATTGTTGATTGTGATTTATCATGTTCCTCAGAAATGGTTTGTCATACTGATTTCTTTTATAAGTTGGTTATTACTTACCTCTTCTTCTAAGGGGTTCACAATTTCAAAAAACCACTTGATTTAAAAGTTTAAACTATATGAGAATGTATACTTAATCAATTTGATATCTCTAAGGTTCCCCCTTTTTCATGTGCAAGCGAGGTTTTTGAGCTATGCACGTGTCAAATGCAATTATAGTGGTGAGACTTGTATCTCCAATACGTCCCTCATGTGTAAGCGAGATTTTTGAGTTGTACAAGTGTCAAATGAGATTATAGTGGTGAAACTTATATCTCCAACATTCCATGTCCACTGCAAGCAATATTTAAGCTATGCACAAGGCAAAGCGATGACAGTGGTGAGACTTGAACCCATATCTTTTATGTTATAGGGCTTTGATACAATCTCAAGTGACGATGTAAAATTTTTAATTGTTAGATATTGTCTACTTAATCAGTTTGTGATGGGCCGTAAAATAATTTCCTGGCATGACATAAGGCCTAGGTGATAAATTTTATAGTTAGGCTGAAGTATAGGACTCAAAAGCAGAATTGGGCTACGACCCAACATAAGACTGAGTCAATGATATGAATGAGTTATTAACTATTTCAAACACAATCTTAACCATCCAAGAAAAGGATCAACCCACTTCTTCCATTTCATGCCTAAGAGCTCGGATAGTGGGGGGCAACTCCTACGTTCATCGTGGATAACCCTACTCCCCTCAACCGAATTATGGGCACCATCACTATCTATAAAAGGACTCCACCAACACTCAAAAAGGGTATATAAACTTTGGCTACACATAGTAAATTACTCACTAAGCTCTCTATAAACTATTTTAGTCCTCATAACTTATTTAAGTATCAAATGAGGATCCCATACACTGATCTTGGGTTCTTTGTTTTATAGATATCTAGCTCAAATTCGTACTTTCTTGGTTCGGAAGGTGGGCCTAACACTTCACTGATGACTCGACTCAAATTCAAGCTTAATAGATTGACATCTTCCTTAAATGCAAGGAAATATTTTGATCTAGGAAACCTTTGAAATTGGGACTATAGTGACCCTACTTGTGTCTCCCATACACAAGATATCATCAATGATATCCTGATTAATTTAGATACCATAATTGATATCTCAATTAGAAATATGACTATCTCATAATGCTATAAACGTCAAAGTATTTTGATGTCTACATTTTAATTAATAGTTATATAACTCGGTCAAATTTTCAAAAGTTAATTTATTCCACACGTTTCTTTGGGAATTCGGGGTGCATCCCACCTATAACGGCTTGTTTGCCGTAAAATATTTTTTGGGAAAATATTTTTTCAATTTTTAAGTGTTTAGTAATATCGAAAAATTAATTAATTAGAAAATATTTTTAGTCAAAAATGGTGGCTACATTTTTCTAATTTTTCGGTGTTTGATAATATCGAAAAATTAGTCAAACTAAAATTTTCCTATAAAAAATGGTGACTAGTATAAAGTTTGAGAAAATATCTTCATTTTACATTTTTCAAACACTAAAAAATATTCTATTTTTCAGGAAATTTTTTTTTTTGAAAATACTTTCCACAAGCAAGTTATTTTACGGTAAACAAACGGAATCCAAACACCAAAAAATATTCTATTTTTCAAAAAAATATTTTTATCTGAAAATATTTTTCACAAGTAAATTATTTTACGACAAACAAACGGAGGTAAAGTTTATGAATAATTGAGCAGTTTAAAGTTGTTCATGGTATTAGATCACATATTACTGATGGCAAAAGATTGGTTAGAGCTACTAGGGCTTTGGTTCAATGGTAATGTTTCTCGTTGTATATGCGAGAGGTTACAAGCTCGAGTTTTACGGGTTGCATTGTACAACTTTAGACTTCCCCTGAATCTAAAAAAAAAAAAAAAGATTGGTTAGAGGCATTGAACGATAACTAATGCTAACCCAAATCTTGTAGGTATCAAGGGTTGTTTAATCTTGTCACGTCTTTAATCGTGATTAACGGAGTTGATTAGTGTCTTGGGGTGTTGAAATATTACAGAATGAGGAGTAGGATAGTCATTTACTCATTGTTGAAATTTATTTCGTTTAGTTAATTTTAGCGGTTTAAAGTTCTATTTTAGTTATTTTAGGAATTTATCTCAATCAAAGTTATTTTCTATATCTGACTTTTTAAAGGCTACTTAGATAGGGTTTAGCTAAGGTTTTGAGACACCTTTGGACAATAAAAAAAAAAAAATTGAAATTATCCTTTGCTGATTTTTCCATAATTTTTTTTTCTTTATTTTATTCCTTACCATTTTCATGAATTGGGTTTTTTCATCAGGAAATAGCTTCACTCTTGAAAAACACAGGCAAAAACACAGAAAGGTAAACTCTTTTTTTTGTGGGTAAAATGTGACCAAAACTTTGATTAAAACTTAAAATATTTAATTATAATTTATTATTACTTGATTATTTCATTCATCTCTTAAGTTATAATTATTATCTTTCCAAGTAGAAACGAATCTCATCGAATATTCTAATGGGTGGCCATTGGTCTACAATTGCCACTTTTTTGTGTGATGAGCAATTTTTTTTTTTGGGTCAAAGTGTGATGAGCATTGGTACAGAGGGCTCCTACATCAAAGGTCTGGTGGATGAGAGTTGTTGGGCTTGACCCAATAAAAAGAAAAAATGAGGATTGTTGGGCTGAAGGGCTATTTTATGGTGGATGGACCGTTTGGATGATTTCTTTTATTGTGTTCGGTTTGGATAATAACAATATCATTTCAAGATTTTCCACAATTTGTGCGACAGTAGTAGTAGATAAAATAAAATAAAATAAAAGTGTAATTTTGCCTTTGGCCTCTTGCATTTTTGGTAAATGAGATTAAAAAGCGGGGAATAAGATATCCAAGTCCTCAACATTTTAGTATTGGGACACTTAGGTCCCTCAGTTTTTAAAAACCTCTTGGGAGGTCCTTCATCAAAGGGTAATTTGGTCATTTCAAAATAATTAAATAAAAAAAACATATTAATTTAAAACTATCTTCATATATTTAATATATTATACACCCACCTAAAAAAAAATAACAAATTACAAACTCACCCTAAAACCACCATTTAGACCACCACCACCACCATCATATACAAACCCACAACTTCACCATTAATACCACCTACTCCACCACACACCACACACCACCAATAACATCACCACCACCACCACTCCATACACCACACTCCACCATTAACATCACCACCACCACCATTACATACATTTAAATTTTAACATACCTATATATGAACTCCAATCCAACCATTAACATCACCATCACTACAGCACATACATAGCCCACGAACACCAACTGCACAATCACCACCCATCAAGTCCAACTCTAACGTTAACCACAACACCAACTCCACCATCAACACCAACTCCACCATCAACACCATTGCTACCAAATACACATTAACAACTCCCATCCCAAAAAATCGCATCCCCTACACCCCCCCCCTCAACCCCTCTCAATCTCTCTACCCTCACCCCCAAGCCGTTGCAGCCCCACCCACAAAGACCAACCCCCAAACCATGAATCTGTATGTGTGTGGAGATTAGTTTTTTTTTTTTTTTTTTAAGGTGTGTGTAGATTAGTTTTTCTTTTTGTTTAATGTGTGTATAAATTAGTTTGTATGTACATATGGTGTGTGGTGGGGTTGGTGATAAAGTAGTGGGTTTGTTAATATGGCGGTGGTGGTGTTGGGTTGAAGTTAAAATAAGTTTGTAATTTGTTTATTTTTTGGGGTTATTTTTTTTATTATTTTGGGTGTACGTATAATTTATTAAATATATGAGGTTAGTTTTAAATTAACATGTTTTTTTTTTATTTAATTATTTTGAAAAGACCAAATTACCCTTTGGTGAAGGACCTCCCAAGATGTTTTTAAAAACTGAGGGACCTAAGTGTCCTAATACTAAAATGTTGAGAACTTAGATGTCTTATTCCCCTTTTTAAAATATGAGATTGAGGTCCTTGTATTAAAGTTGACTTCTTCATAAAATATGAGACAATGGCCTCTTGCACTTTTAGGAATATGCCTTCTACAAGGGACTAGTTTCTTTTTCTGTTAAAAATTGAAGCCAATAAAATGTCTTGTGAATATTAAAAGAAAAACAAGTGACCCAAGTAAATTTGCAACTTGAACCCACTCTATTATGTTTCTTTTTGATCTTTTCCTTTTCTTCATTTTCTTTTCTTCTTTTTCTTTCTTCTTTTCTTTGTGTATCCAGAGACCAAAGGGGGAGTACGACTAACAATGTTAGATGCATCATATGTCTATCTGGTAAACTTATTGGCCTCTTACTTGATTGTTAGTCAAATTTGAAACCTTTAAATACTTCCTTCAATAATCCTTGATTTTCTTGAAACATATGATATGTAGATTTGATGGTGTTTAACACAAGTCATTCTTGGCCATAATATACAAAAAGAATGTCATGCTCCCAAAATCTACGGAAGGTGACCTCAAGAATGTGACTACTGAGTGCCTAAGAAGGTATACCCTTCTTACACCCACAAGGCACTTGCATATAAACTAAAACCATACACATGACAAGGCAATCCTTAGAGCTTCTACATTGAATTAATACCAAACAAATATCGAAAGTCTCCATAACATAATTAAATCTCAGAAGTTTGCGATAATTCTGGTACAAAATCCAAAAGCATACAAAGTCTAAATATCTTGAATTACTCACAAGGAATGTGATGTCAGAAATGGGTGACTTGGATGTAATACAAAAGAGAAATAGGATAAAGGCTCACCACTCTTACTCTAGAGATACAAAAACCATAAGGATCGAAGCTTACCACTTAAAAGAATCCACCTAAGAGATACAGAGCAAATATAGAAGAAATTCTTGTTCTAAAACAAAGTCTAAGACTTTAAGTTTAATCAGAATTCATAATATGATCTTGCAAGATTATAAGCCACCTATTTATATAGTTGGAACATCCCTCTAACCTAGGCAAAATTTAGAAAATCGAAAAGTTATAATGCTAGTCTAACTTAGGAACTATAAGATAATAATAGAGGTTCTAGAAAAGTGGAATAACCTTTAAGTTACCAAGAAAATGAACTTAATGACTCCCTAGAATATCCCAATCAGATTTTAAAGCAAGCCAAAATCAAAGTATAACAAAATGAATCTCAAAACTCGAGTTCGTCACTTTGAAAACAACTCAGACACACTTTACCAAAATAGCCATAACTTCTTCTAAGAAACTCCAATTGATGCACTGTTTGAAGCATTCGAAACTAGACTCATAGAGCTTTCCAACCATGTATAATTTAATAGCCAATTCGTTTTCAATTGGTATTTGGTCAAAAAATAGATTATGCAATTTTGTGATCTTTCCATCTTCCTTCAGTAATTTGGAGTTGAACTTATTTGCTTCGGTATCATACGCTTCCACTACAAGCAAACTCATCTATGAGTTTCCATGATCATCATCATCTGCATAGGGAGAAAGATCTGCAACATTGAAAGTTGCTAGAACACCATAGTCTCCAAAAGGCTCAATCTTATAAGCGCCAACTCGATCAAATGCTTTGAATGAACCATTTGCTCTAGGCATGAGCTTAGCATATTTTCCAATTGAACAATAGTTCCCTCGAAGATGAATACGCACAAAATTATACCTGACCTTTGAACAAGGTATAAGACATCCTCTCTTGTTGACCATACTCATCATGTGCAAATACACATTTAACTTAAGAGGTTTGAATATTCCTACTTTATTTTACAATGTCCATTCAATCAGTCCATTTTGATTCAACAAAGTAATCAAGAATGATATTTGAAATGATATGTGAGGAAGATGAATTTAACACATAAAGGTTAAATGGATCAAATGGATCTATGTACCTGCGGATGATTGGTATAGCTTCAAAGTACAGGTCTTCCTCTTTGGCTTGAATGTAAACTCTTCAAGTGTGAACTCCTTGTTATGTCGACCTTTCTATCGTCTTTCCCTTCTACTACACATTCATCACTAATATTTATAGGATGCTCAACAAGAATTAGTTCTTCATCAAATATTGGTACTTGCTCATTATCAACATTCTCACCCTCCATGTGATCATGATTTTCAAACATCAAGCTTGGTGCAGTTTCTACTATTCAAATCAACAAAGTTTTGCATTCTTCAACTTCGATTTCTTTATGTTCAGACTCAACTTCATCATAGATAGGCTTAGTTGAACAATTAACCCTACCCTCAGGGGCGGAGCCAGGAAATCAATATTGGGGGGTCGAAATTTTTTTTTTGTATTGTACTTTTTATAGTATTTTTGTTAGTATAAAAGAAGGTATATTTTTATATGATATTTTTTAATTAATACTACTTTAAGGTATTTTATAGTTTGTACAATATTTTTTATACAGTTTTGCGCTAAAGTAACATTCAATATGATTACGCTAGCTAGTTATGTAAATAACTAAATAAACTCAGTATCACAACAAGACTAAATAAATTTGACTTGGTCCTTGTTAGTTCATAATAAATATTCTTAATTAGCTATTATTAAAAAATAAATAATAAGAAATTAACTAAAAAATTTAATCAAATACAATGATATATTTACATTTGATATATTCAAACCCCCAAAAGTGATATATTTACAACTAAATAAACTCAATATCACAACAAGACTAAATAAATTTGACTTGGTCATTGTTAATTCATAATAAATATTCTTAATTAGCTATTATCGAAAAATAAATAATAAGAAATTAACTAAAAAATTTAATCAAACACAATGATATATTTACATTAAAAAGTGATTGATGCAACACTAAACACAAGTTATAGAAGCATACAAATTCTTCTAAAAAACGTTTAGAGTTCTTTAGAAGCAGTCATAGATTTTTTTTTTCCAAGCTTTCATACTACATACATATATATATGTAGACATAAATATAAGAAATCAAAAGTGATTGATGCAACACTAAACACAAGTTATAGAAGCATACAAATTATTTTAAAAAACGTTTAGAGTTTTTTAGAAGCAGTCATAGTTTTTTTTTCCAAGCTTGCATACGATCTATATATGACATGATAGAATATAAAAAAGGAAGATGATATTTTGTTAAAAAAAATGTACAGTAATCAGCATATATACTTTTTTTTTTTTTTTGAACATAGCATATATATATTTTAACTTGAGATTGACAAGAAGATGTTGTGTAATAAAGTTGAGATTTACAAGGAGAATTTGAGAAAAAAATGAAGATGATGATTGATGATAGTTTTGTTTTGTTTTTTTTTAAAAGAAAAAAGTGAAACACAATTAGACCGAACTTTTAATCTCAAGGCTAAAAGCGCATGTAGCTTTTTTTTTTTTTAAATAGTCTCCTTGTGTAAGGATGATGATGTTGCATAGGAAGTGCCACGTAGCTTTTTTTTTTTTTTTTTTTCTTTCACCAACTTATAAAGCAAAACAAGCAAAACAATAAAGCACATTGTTGCTGCAGTGATTTGAACTCGCACCTACCGTTTGAAAACACTTATGACAAACCACCAAGCTAAGCCACATGTTGAGAACTTTAGCAACTTTTATAATATTTATTAGGGGGCCAAATCTATTTTTTTAAAAAAATTACATTAGTTATATATATATATATATATATATATATATATATATATATATATATATATATATATATATATATTTTAGAGGTTGGGGAGGGCCGTGGCCCCCCCCGGCCCCCCTACCTCCGCCCCTGCCTACCCTCATCATAAATAGGATTACTTGATCCGTGAAACATGTCTTCGTCATAAGTAAGGCTAGTTGAATGCTGAGCAAATCTTCACCATTATAAACAATCTTGCTTCAAAAGCTTGATGTAATTCATAAACTTTCGTAGCTTCCAAATGTTCAAACATCCCTCCAACCTAGGCAAAATTTAGATAACCGAAAAGTAATAATGCTAGTCTAACTTAGGAACTATAAGATAATAATAGAGGTTTACCAAGAAAATGAACTTAATGAAACCCAAGAATATCCCAATAAAATTTTAAAACAAGCCAAAATCAAAGCATAACAAAATGAAGCTCAAACCTCGAGTTCGTCACTTTGAAGACAACTCAGACACTTTACCAAAATAGCCATAACTTCTTTTAGGAAACTCCAATAGATACACTGCTCGAAGCGTTTGAAACTAGACTCATAGATATTTCTAACCATATATAACTGAACAACCTATTCATTTTCAATTGGTATAGTTTTTGATGAAAATTTTGGTAAGAAAATAGATTCTGCAATTTTGTGATCTTTCCATCTTCCTTTAGTAATTTGGAGTTGAACTTATTTGCTCTGGCATCATAAATCTGATGTCGAAAATGAATGATTTAGGAGAAACACAAAAGAGAAATAGGATAAAGGCTTGCTACTCTAAAGAATCCACTCTAGAGATACAAAAACCATTAGGATAGAAGCTCACCACTCAAATGAATCCACCTAAGAGATACAGAGCAAAGATAGAAGAAATCATCATCTTTTTCTAAAACAAAGTCTAAGACTTTAAGTTTAATCTGAATTCATAATATCATCTTGTAAGAGTACAAGCCACCAAATTATATAGTTGGGACATCCTTCCAACTTAGGAAAAATTTAGATAACCGAAAAGTAATAATGCTAGTCTAACTTAGTAACTATAAATTAATAATAAAGATTCTAGGAAAGTGAAATAACCTTTAAGTTACCAAGATGATGAACTTAATGACTCCTTAGAATATCCCAATCAAATTTTAAAGCAAGCCAAAATCAAAGCATAACAAAATGAAGCTCAAAACTAGAGTTCGTTACTTTGGAGACAGTTCAAACACAATTTACCAAAAAAGGCATAACGTCTTCTAGAGAACTCCAAATGAAACATCATTTGAAGCGTTAGAAACTAGACTCATAGAACTTTTCAACCATATATGACTTAATAACCAAAGCCTTTCCAATTGAAACATATTTTGATGCAAATTTGGGTCAGAAAACAAATTCTGCAATGTTGTGATCTTTTCATCTTCCTTTATTAATTTGGACATCTTTGCTCCGACATCATATGCTTCCGTTGCGAGTAAACTCGTCTCTAAGTTTTCATGATTATCATCATCTGAATAGAGAGAAAGATCTGCAACATTGAAAGTTGCTGGAACATCATAGTGTCCGAAAGGCTCAATCTTGAACTTTGAATAAAGTATAGGACATCCTCTTTTATTGGTCATACTCATCATGTGCAAATATATACTTAACTTAAGAGGTTTGAATACTCCCACTTTTTTCACTACGTCCATCCAATTTTTCCATTTCGATGTAACAAAGTAATCAAGAATGATCTTTGAAATAATATGTGAGGAAGATGAATTTGACACATAAAAGTTAAATGGATCTTTGTACCAGTGGATGATTGGTATAGATTCAAAGTACGGGTCTTCCTCTTTGGCTTGAATGTTAACTCTTGCAATAACGTCATTTTATAAGCTCTTCAAGAGTGAACCCCTTGTTATGTCGACCTTTTTAACGTCCTTCCCTTCTAGTACACATTTATCACTAATATTTATAGGATGCTAAAAAAGAATTGGTTATTCATCAAATATTGGTACTTGTTAATTCTCACCCTCCATGTGATCATGATTTTCAAACATCAAGCTTGATGTAGTTTCTACTCTTTGAATCAACAAAGTTTTGCATTCTTCAACTTTGACTTCTTCATGTTCAGACTCAACTTCATTATAGATAGGCTTAGTTGAACAACTAACCCAACCGCCATCATAAATAGGGTTATTTGAATTGTGAAACATGTCTTCGACATAAATAAGGCTAATTGAATGGCTAAGCAAAGCTTTACCATAAATAGATGATCTTGCTTCAAAAGCTTGATGTGATTCATGAACGTTCTTAGCTTCCAAATGTTCTAGAAGTTGTTGAAGTTGTTCTACTTGTCGCCTAAAATCCTTCCTCTCAACATCACGTAAGTCTCTCTCATGAGATAGGGTAACTTCAACATCTGGTCCGCGTTGACGACCACGACCAACCATGAAACCAAAGCTCTGGTACCAAATATGATGTTAGAAATAAGTGACTTGGAGGTAACACAAAAGAAAAATAGGATAAAGGCTTACCACTCTAAAGACTACTCTAGAGATACAAAAACCATAAAGATAGAAGCTCATCACTCAAAGGAATCCACCTAAGAGATATAATGCAAATATAGAAGAAATAATTCTTCTAATACAAAGTCTAAGACTTTAATTATAATCTCAATTCATAATCTGCCTTACAAGAGTACAAGCCACCAAAATATATAGTCAGAACATCCCTCCAACCTAGGCAAAATTTAGATAACCGAAAAGTAATAATGCTAGTCTAACTTAGGAACTATAAAATAATAATAGAGGTTCTAGAAAAACGAAATAACCTTTAAGTTACCAAGAAGATGAACTTAATGATTCCCTAGAATATTTCAATCATATTTTAAAGCAAGCCAAAATCAAAGCATAACAAAATGAAGCTCAAACTCGAGTTCGTCACTTTGGAGATAGCTCAAATACAATTTACCAAAATAGGCATAACATCTTCTACAGAACTCCAAATGATGCACCATTTGATGTGTTAGAAATTAGACTCGTAGAGCTTTTCAACCATATATGATCAATAGCCAAATCCTTTCCAATTGGTACAGTTTTTTATGCAAATTTGGGTCAAAAAATAGATTCTGCAATGTTGTGATCTTTTCATCTTCCTTTATTAATTTGGACTTCTTTGCTCCGACATCAAAATGTAATATCTGTACCCTAAACAAGTTAAAAATAAATAGTTAAGGAAATGATAATTGTAATTTGCTTTTTAGTACATTCAAAGTTAAAGTGTAATTTAGAATTCGTTAAGGAATTGTTATATCAGAGATCTAATATTTGAATTAGAGACGAGGTAAAATAAACAAGTAAAAGGCCGAATGTGATTTGAGCTTTATGATCAATACAAGTTGTGTATCAAATCCTAGGCGGTTGTGAGTTAATTAGCCGTCCGTTGTTATTGACTATTCATGCTATTGACTATTGCGAA
The DNA here is from genome assembly GCA_037974665.1 of Ehretia macrophylla. NCBI lineage: Eukaryota > Viridiplantae > Streptophyta > Magnoliopsida > Boraginales > Ehretiaceae > Ehretia > Ehretia macrophylla. Next base: position 14,695,873 of record CM075768.1, read on the forward strand.
TTGTGAATATTGTATCATGAATCGCGCTGCTAAACAGCTATAGCTTGCTAGTGTGATATTTTGATATTACCATCATGTTGATTATGTTATTGATTATTGAATATCGTATATCAATCATTGGCCTCTAATTTTACTGATCTTTGAGCCTCAATTTTCTTTGGGTGAATTCTACTTGTTGAGTATTGTTTTGCTCATTTTATTATTTTGTTGTATTTTTACAGAGGTCGGGGTTAGTAAATAGTCAGAACTTTATGGGTTTAAAAGAGACCTTGTGAAGTTGGATCTCGTGGTCATACGATACTTTGGGGATAACATTATTATTATGGGATAATATTGTATGTGAACAACAATAATGTGGAATGCGGGACTCTTGTACTAAATCTTCGGAAGTACTATTTTGATTAGTGAAGGTTTTAGCAGTTTTGACATCTATAGAGTTTAGTTTTCTGCACTTGATATTGAGTCTTGCGGGTTTAGGAGGAGTAATTTTCTTAAGTCAGCGATATCACGATCCCGAGTTTACCCTTGTCAATTTTAGAGGCGTAATAGAGTGGTATGAACAATTGGGGTATGACAAGGAAACATAACAATATCCAAATAAATCGAATAAATCCAAAGTCGTCTTTTAGGTGGCCATATAAACTTCCCAAAACCCAAGCAAAATGAACTATTACTCAATGAACCATAGTTTAAAATGAACAATGAGACACAAATATCAGTAAAGCAGTAGGATCCGTAAAAGTAGTGCATAAAAATGGAAGATAAAATCCTGGCTTAATGCTTTAAATTCAATTTTCCTGATGCATGAAATAGTGCATGCATGTGTATTGGCACTGGACGAGAAAATAGCTATTGGTTCCATGTCTTTCTTTGTTTTTAAACTGCCCCCAAGGTATTCTAAATGGCCTTAACTGTCAGGTAGTAACAGTGATCATGTTCTCCAGCATTGTTTTCACTTAGTCATCCTTAGTTACTAATGATAAAATTAACATCCACTCCATATTCTCGTCTGGGGTCTTTTTTTTTTTTTTTTTTTTTTTTTCTATTAAAAAAACATTTTAAGGCTGATTGACAACATTCAATGTCTTCAACCAGAGTTGTCGCCCAACCTATTTAGACAACTTAAAAGGCTTGACCTCATTTCATTTGGAGAATGAAATGCTATATGTCACTTTTTTTTAATGGGAAAAGGTCATTTTAAGACTTGAACTTGGTCTAATATAAATTAAAGTTAGGTATGAACTTCATCGAAACCATCCATGGAAGGGCTCAAATTTCCAAAAAAGAGGTGTTTTACACAATATTAACTAACGGGGTTAGTATTTTGCTTATGTAGCATTTTTCTTCTTTCAAATCCTATTTGTCATTCTCTTTTTGTTCTTTTTAACTCCAATGCGGCTTTTTTTAAAAAAAAAACACCAAATAAAAATAATTTTTAAGTATCTTAAATTCAACAACAACGTAACATCATTTTTAGAAGTTTGAGCCCTTCCATGGATAATTTTGAAGTTCAGACTCTTAACTCTATATTAGACTAAGTTCAGGTCCTAAAATGACCTTTTTTTTTCCTATTTTTATTACTTATTTATCATATTTTATGTGTATATTTAGTTGGCGAGAAATAAAAAAGTTTAGTTATTTTGGCATTGCAACTAGGCATATGCATAAGAGATAAATAAATGGATGATAATAATGAAGTGACAATTCGCAACCAAAAAAAAAAAAAAATCTAGGGGCATTGCATCCTTATAGTCATATCTAATAGGACTAAATCGAAAAAAATAAATGAGTGGAACCCTCAGTAGATGGGCCGATTATGTCTAATACGACGGTAACTGTAGGCTACGTAAGTAAGCTTGACCAAGCCGCTTGATTGATATAATCTGAAGAGGTTAACAGATTTTGTACGTTAAACTATTTATCCTAAGGTAAATCTCGTGAGATCTTTTTTTGTGTCTTTGTGTCTATCATATCTGTAAAGATAAATTTTTTTACAAAGTAAATATGTTAAGATCCCTTGTATTGATATTTTGTTTTTACGATAGAATAAAATGATTATTTACTTATCTGTCAAAGAAAAAAATGGTTAATGGATTGAGATTAATCAATTCTTTCAAGGACCGTGAGAACAAAATCCATCTTTGATATTCTATTTATTGATAAAACTACTCCGTTTATGTCAAAGCAAAACAGAAAAGAAAATTAATGGAGGACTCGTCAAGATACACAGGTGTTCGCCTTCTCCGGGATAGCATTCGAACTGAAAATTTGCATTCTAACTGAATTGTGTAAAACACAAGTAAACTTGCATTAGCCAAGTGCCTTTCGTATTACCGACCAAAAAAAAAAGGAAAAAGTGCCTTTGTAGTACAAGTATGCGTAAATTTCACATTTAATCCCTATTATTTATATATTTTTTTTAATAATATTTATAATATTCCATAAGATTTATAGAAGTCCCAATGTTCGTAAAAATGATTCAAAATGGTCCCTATTGTTCAATACTAGTCAAATTGGTTCTTATTATTTTTCAAAAAATTCAATTTAATCCTTATTATTGTCTTAAAAAAAATCATGTTAGTCTCATGTTTAAGGACTAATTAAATTTTTTTTTAAAAATAATAGGGACTAAATTGAGTAGTTTTGTACAATAAGGACTATTTTGCATTCCTTTTATAAATATTAGAGACATATTAAAGACCAACTTAAAAAAAATTATAAACAATATGAATTATTTGCACAATTTACCCTTACAAGTATTGAGGGAACCGCTGGGTTTGGATTTTTTTTTTTTTTGTTGATTTTCTTATTTTTTTTTAAATGGGATAGCTATACTCAAAATAAAAAACTTTTTTTTGGGCAAAAAAAAATTATTACATATTGAGTTCTTTTAGCGTATTAATGCACACTCCGACTCTTGTAATTATATGTGTATACATATTAATTTTGAGCTCTTGATTCCGTCACTGGTTTGATGAACGATTTTGTTTATTTTTATACTCCTCATACACGCCTGTCCCTTATTTATTTATTTATTTTTTCTCGACACCATTATTTTCATATTTGCTCCAAATCGCATAATAATGTTGCCGATAAAAGACGCAAAAGGGATCGAAATGAAAGAACGTTGCTTCCACGGTAACACAGGGAGATCTATGGTTCAGCAATGACCACCAATTGTATTCAGTCAGGTGGACTATACATCTAACCAAATATCTACGAATTAATGGCTCTCGAGGCGTCATATTTCTGGTTCGACTGAGACGGTTTTGCTGGAGGGACGAGGATTATTTTCGAAGGAATCTAAGATGTCTAGAAGCTCAATTACAGCCATAAGTTCACGGAAAAATCTTCCATCCATCTACATTTTTCGGGCCGTGTAGGATAAGACAAGCAAACCAATAGGAGCGCAACACATGGCAGCTGCAAGATAGGTTCAACCATTTTAAAAATCCAAATGTCCAATATACCCTTACATAAAAGATAATATTATAAAAGATAATATTATGTATATAAAATAATATTGAATGTCGACAAAATAATAACTAAATGACCAAAAATGACAAATAATAAAAAAGTAGTGGCATGACAAAAGACTAAAAAAGTCTTAGGTATCTAAAATTACCAATGTGGCCCCGATTAATAAAAAAAATTAGAGTTGTGGGAAAAGACGAAACTAGCTTTTAGTTATGAAAAATTACTAAAGTGAGTTCGTATTTGTGTGTGTTTGTGCACCCTTCTTAACCTAACAATTCAAAAAAAATAAAAATATATGTATATATAATATTTGTTACATTTAATTAAACGATTAAAAGATAATAAAGAGAAAACAATTTTATAATGTGTACGTCACATAGACATCTATTGCATTCTTTGTGTATTGGCTCATAGTCCTCAATCCGAATCCAACTCATCATTATCATATTGGGTACGTCATGGAGTAGACAACATAGAGTTTTACAGAGGATATGATAATATCGCGATGTGCAATAGAAAATTTTGCACAAACTTTGAAGGCACTCTTTTGCTTTAGTGTTCGGATCCCTTATAAACGTAAAAACTTTAGAAGATATTTGCTTAATAATATTACTGTTAGGAAACATACATGATAATTAAAAATTTAATTACGTAGCGGAATAATTACATGCATTCGTTCATAGTTATTTACGCAGATTTAAAGCATATAATAATTTAATCTAATTAAATTGACCAGACTCGGACTCTTTAATAACCAGATCAAATGTCTAATTACTATGAGCCCAATTAAATTAATATTAGGACGATCCCAAAATTAATTTAATTTTTGGATAAATATCATGTTACCCCCTTATGATATATGAAATGATCACCTTACACCTTGTGTTCGTAAAACTCCAAGAAAGTCCCATATATTATTAAAAAGTTCTCGCACTACCCCCTCTAAGCTATTAAATGATGTTTTTACCCTTTTATAATATATAATTTTTTTTCTTTTTTTTTTTATATCTCCACCTATTTTTTTATTTACTACCAAAGAAAAAAATTAAAAAATTAAGGAAAATGTCATCTTCCCTAACATCCCAACCCCCTCCCTCCCATCCCTGATCCCCGCCACCATTCCCCACCCCTACCCCTACCCCCTACGTTGTTGCACCGGATTTGGCAATCCATGATTAGAACTAGCTTAATTGCACCTACAAATTATGATATCTCTAATCATGAGATAACCGTGGTGTCTCAGGTATGAGAATTAATTGCATGATTATATTATACAATGAATTATTGACTGATCCATGTAATTCATTATATTGGTGGTCAAGTCCAGTCACTTGTTTACTAACAATTACTACTAATCGTCCAAACTAATATCTCATATTATTTGGTTAGTAGATTGTAATTCAATCTATCTGAATAAACTAATACCAAAATAATTTATCCTAGATCGATAACAATTTTTAGAACATATTTGTGAATATAGATTCTATCACTAATATCCTTACTCCTAAGAATAGAATCTATAAATGATATTCTAAAGACTTTTATCTAATTAATAATATATATATTGTACGTAATGACCATCTTACACAATTCAGTTTGACGGTACCCTCAATTTATTAATGGCATGTCTATCTTTATATTATTAATTTATCAATAAATTAATATCGTACTAAGTTAATAAAAATTAGTAATCCCAACACTATTAATATAAAGAGGTTATACTATATCTTAGGAAATAAAAAAAAAATGAACAATATGCATTTGGAATAGTATCTTTAGTAATCAAGTGTTCATATACCATTGATTCATATATGGTTAAGTGGCTGGTGAAGTTTCATATACCATAAAATTTGGATATGGTTAAATGGCTGGCGAATATGGGTTGACATATAGCATTCCTCATATCATATTTTGACTAAAGTAGCACGAATAAACTATCTTAAGAAAGGAAAAAAAGAAAAAGTGAACAATTTGTAATTAAAATAGTACTTACAGTAATTGAGCCTTCATATACCGTAAATACGGGGATATGGTTAAATAGGTAATAAAAATGGTTAAAGAAGTCATTTCAACACTGCATATAATGTATAAAGTGGGCCCTAACATGTTATAATAGTAAATTCTAGATAAAAATTAGATATTATTGATAAGGGTATTTTAGTCATTGTACAACCTAAAAGGTTAAAGAAGATATTTCAACACTACATATAATATTTAGTGGGTCCCGCAAGTATTTAATAAATCAAAGGGCAACATGGTCATTACATATAATAATTAATTTTTTTCTTTTTTTAATTTGAGTAGACATCAACAACCAAGATTAATCATAAGAAGAGGACATCCAAGATCATCTGCAACTGAACAGCCGCAGATGGATCTAAGACCAACCCCATCTTCGCTTGAGGCGCAAGGTCAAAAACATTCTAGTCTCCTTTTTTTATGCCTTAGACCAAATAGGACTTTCATTTTTTTTTCTTTTTCTTTCTTGTTTCACTTGCCAAATCCCTTAAATTTAACGGTGCTTGTCAATTTTAACATCAATACTAATTCTATTCGAACTCTTGTAATTGATATAAGTTCAGCAGTGGTGGGGATCTTATGGTCATTTCAGTATTAACAAACAATGGGAAAAAAAAATTAACAAACCAATAGAAACAAGCCACATGGTCCTCTAACACCCTACCCTCTCCCCTACCACCTCATCATTACCCTCGTTTCCATGCCACCAACCCCTATCTTTCCTACTACCACTACCACCTGCACTCTCTCTCTCAGCTCACACGCTACGCGCATATTATACACAACATACACACATCACAAAACTAAACACTCTCTCTCACACACACATACATCATACACTGAACACACACATGAGGATTGGGGAGGGGTTAGGGTTTTGGAACGTAGGGGTGGCGAGATTGGGTATGGTTGGTTGGGGTGGGTGGCAGTTTGGGGTATTGGTTAGCGGTTGTGGGGTTGAGAGCTGCTAAGGCAGGGGTGGGGGAGGGTGGTGGGGTAGGCTATTGGGGTGAGAGGGAGCTTTTTATTATTTTATTTTTTTTATGTGCAAAACCACCATAATAACCTCTATGTCAATACTCATTAAAGGCAAAATAGTCCATTCACGTGACCAAATAATTTTAAGTGACGGTTGACTAATAGAGGAACCTGAGAAGCAAAACAGAATTGAGGAAGTTATTTGAGTTAAGAAAGAAAACGAGGGACCCCAATGTCTTCGTACGAATAAAAATCTGTGAGTAGGAATGTCATCCTCTATAAATCTTGGGTTGTACTTATCCCAACCTCAAAGGATTCTATTATGTAGTAAAATTTCTTGAAATTGCCACTGGCCTTTTAGTCTAGTGGTACGGTATGCTCCTCACCTATGAAGACGAGAAGTTGTGAGATCATTTATCACTAGTGACATCTTTTGATATGTATTGTAATTTGTATGATTTCAGTTTCCGTTCAATAAAAAGAAAAAAATCCTTCAAAATTTCAGCCTAGGTTGATCTACAAATGTTAATTTTGAATATAACTTTACAAAAGCAAGTCTATTCTACCAAGAAAGTATATAATTTGAAATCAGGGATGAGTTTAAAATTTAATCAGAGTAGGAAAAAAGATTTATATATATCCTTATAATTACTAGTAATTAATTGAGTAGGGGTGAGTGCTGTAAATTATGAAATTTTGCTATATTAATAATGGAACTAATGAGAGCACCCTTTACCCTCCCCAAAAACAAATAAACAGTAGAAATAGACTTTTACTTAAGAACTCATATCAAATGAACAGTACAAAACCCTAGATTTACCTTATTGTGATATCATGAGGTTAGGAATCTTCTTTCTTAAGATATAATTTAAAGTACTGGTGGTGCTTAGTATAGCTAAAGAATCCTAAGAGGTAACCCACTAATCTCATGATATCATTGGTGTAAAATGCCATCAAGCTCTTTTCGCCATAGAATTGCAGCCATTGATGGTGAAAAATGACTATAACCAGCAGTGGCGGATGTAAATGGAGGATAACGGGCGCTGTAATTTTTACTGGCTCAGAATAACGTTAAAAATTATATATATTTTTTTTATAAAAACGAAATTAAATATTTATGTATTTTTAGTTAAAAAACCATTAGTCCCCCCTAAAAAAAAATTACTCATACAATTGGAAAATTATGTGTTTAGTTGTTCTTACTAAGAAAAATTTCTGAATCAACCCATATAACCAGAAACTATTGCAGGTGTAGCCGTAAATTAATTTATGTTGATTATTTAACAAACCTATCAACAAAATATTACATTTATGAGTTTCTTCAACAATTTTTTTGGTCCATCGTAGCTCACTATATGAAACATGATGGCCAACTCCTCTTTCCCTAGATTTTTCTCCTGACGTAATCTCATGGAGATCATAAAGTTTGTTGCTAAGATTATTGAGGCTCCCGGGTCTTATAAATAGGTCGAGTAGCATAACTTTGTTACTTAGGAATAAGAAAATTGTTAATTCTTTTGCCATCTGCCCACTGCTGAAATGGTGCACGCTCTCAGCCAACATTTCTTCAAATCCGTTGACAAGTAACAGGCGATCAGCTAATTATCAGCCAAGTTCTTGGAACCTTGATTTCGTGGACTCTACGGGGAACAATAAAGTAGTACGTGCATATTTCTAACATTTTTTTTTGTCATCTTTCACCAAAGAATATTATAGAAAACTTTTACTAATAGGTCTTAAATTTTTATGTTTCGAGAAAATATTTCATACATGAGACTGGTTCATCTGGTTCTAACATGGGATGAACCTCACATCCACCCCTCTTACAAACAGAATGTATGGAATAGTTTTCATTGTGTCACATATGCATGTTGCCTCGATGCAGAGGTGGAGGCACTCTTTTATGTTTGGGGGTTGCAGACTTGCAGTTCTCACTCAACTTAAATTTTGTCTCAAAATATGTGTATCTTTAATATATTTTCATATTAAAAAACCAATTCAGCCTTCACTGAAAAAAATTATCTATAGATAAGTGTCAAATTATATGATTTTAGCCCCTACTGAAGATAAATCATGGATCCGCTCCTGCCTTGATAACGGCCATAGCAACATTGGTGTACACATTTTATTTTTCCTTTTTGATCTCTTTCTTTCATGTTGTTAAAATTTCCGTATTTTCTTCTTTGTATAGGGAGAATGTGAAAAGGAGACTACAACGAAGTTGTTGGAGGAAGAAGTGAGATGCATGCTTGAGAGTAAAAATTTGGAGCCAACTGAGCTGCTTGAACTAGTCGATGACATCGATCGACTAGGCCTTGCCTACCGTTTCCGCCAGAGTATAAAGACAGCCTTGAGTAAAATAATATCTCATGAAGAATCGACCATGAAAGTAAAGAAGAGTTTGCATGCTTCAGCTTTTTACTTCAGGCTCCTCAGACAAAATGGCTATACGGTTTCTACAGGTACATGGTTTTAAATTTTGGACCAATTAGTCCAATGAACAAGCTGTCACGTTCCTAATTCATAACTAGATTCGAAATAGTTAACATCCATAACGCCTACCAGCGCTACAATCACATACATAACACACACAGCACGTGCACACATACACATGCGCACACATGCACCATGCACTTACAGGGTGCACACACATACCACGCACACATAACATGCAACAGGATGGTGAGTCGCGAGGTGGTGGGTCTGTAGGGGTCATGGGGTGGGGTTGGTTGTCCAGTGTATGGTTTGAAGCAGTGTCATGGGGTGGGGTTGGTTGTCCAGTGTGTGGTTTGAAGCAGTGTGGTGGGGGTACGAGGGTCACAGGGTAAGGGTGATTGTTGAGTGTGAGGGTTGCAGTGATGAGCTGATATTTAGGAGAACCTTTTGGTACTTAAACTCTAATACTATGTTAAATGACCACCGAGAGAGATTTTATTATACTATTTATTATTTGTAACACACTTCTCCCACGACATCATCTAACTGAATTCTTGTTTTCTTTTTTGCGAGTGGAATAGATATTTTTGAGAGTTTCAAAGACCATGGAGGCAACTTTGAGGGAAATTTAGCACTAGATGTAAAGGGAATGTTGAGTATGTATGAAGCTTCACATCTTGCAATTGAAGGAGAAAATGTACTAGACGAGGCTAAAGCTTTTACAAGCTTTCATCTAAAAAACATAGAGGGGAACATCGATATAAGCATTAAGGAACAAGTTAATCATGCTTTAGAGCTCCCATTTCACCGTCGAATGCAAAGATTGGAAGCTAGATGGAATATTGAAGCATACAGTGAGAGGCCTAGAGTAAATCAACCATTGCTAGCTTTAGCAAAACTAGATTATAACAATGTGCAATCAGTGCTCCAAAGAGATCTTCGAGATATGGCAAGGTAAGGAAATTGAACATATACTAATTAATTAATTAGAGTATGACCCCATTAGTTCTTAATGTTTCGCTGTCGCAACACTTTGTTCCATGATATTTAAAAGTGAACTTTTTAGTCGTAAAAATTAATTTAATGGGACAATGTTAGTTCCCATAGCAAAATCTATCTATTCTTTGACAGCTTTATCACGTGACTGTCACGTAAATGTTAAAGTTGCGCTACCAGTTTTGTCGGTTGAAGTTGCAGCTTGCAGATTGGTAAATCGTCATGTGCTAGCCACCTGATAAAGACGTAAAAAAATAGACGGATTTTGCTATCGGGATTAATGTTGTCCTACTAAATTAACTCTAAGGACTAAAAGGTTCACTTTTAAAGATTAGAGAACAAAGTGTCACAAAGATGAAACATTAAGAACTAATGGGAGCATTTACTCTTAATTAATTAATTAATTAATTGGTAATTTAATGAAACTTACAATATTTTTCTTGTGGAATTTTTAGGTGGTGGAGGGATGTGGATGTGACACCCGAGAATTTCACCATAGAATTTATTTATGATCGTTGCATACCTATGTGCGCATTTCTACGTGCATTATTTTTCTTGCTTAATTGATTTTATTGTGGGTTACTATTCATAATATTTTTTTTACTGTTTCAAAAGCTTGATTTTAAATTTTTCCTAGGTCACCTGACATTTAAAAGGAACCAAGAAATTTTCGTTTTGAACTTTCGAGCTTAGGAGTGTGCGTTTGAAAAATGTTTTCCGTAAACTTTGAATAGTGTTACGTTAGAATAGTGCTAGTTATTAATTAAAAAGCATTTGTAATAGCAATTAGCTTTAATTGATTAAGTTTTTGAGATTAATTAGCTTAGAATATTAATTATATACCACATATAACATAACCATCTCATGAAATAAAAGAAAATAAAATACATTAGTCATCAAAACATTTCCAAAAATTCCCTCTATGTCCTATGTTTGGCCGTCCACTTCAAGGGACGAAAGAGAGATTTTTGCTTCAACATCCATGCACTTTGAGCTCTTAGATTGATCTTGGGAGGGTTTTGAACAACCTATGGACTTCAACAAGCTTCTTCATCTTTAAAATTGTGAGGGAGATGCATTTATTTGCTTTTAAAGTTTATGTGCATATATTGAATTTTATTGATTTGTTGATATTGGCTATAAAACTTGTTATGAATACTTCCTATGAGTTATTTAATGTCTATAGAGCTAACTTTTGTGGTTTGATAACAAAGTTAATGGTTGAATGTTGAGATTGATCAAAGAGGTGATGAATAGTGCCTAGAATTAGGGTTTTGAGAAAATTTGCTGATTGGCTTGAATTGATGCATCAATTAGGTGCTCTAGACTCTAAGGAAGTTAGTTGAAAAGCCACGTTAGGTTGAATCACTCGAATTTGAACTTAATTGCATAATTAGCTTACTTTAAAAAGGGGGTTTTATACGTTAAGCAATTCGGGCAAGTTTGGGCATTGGTTTGGGTATCCTTGAGCTAAGGAAACACCTTTGGTGCTTTCGTTTCGCGAAAATGGGGTTCGGCTAGTATGGTTATAGTTCAAACCCGTTCGGGGCCTTCCCGAACTTTTGCTTCAAAAATGAGTTTTAGTGACTTTAAAAGGTTCCTTTGGGCTTAATTAGAAATATAGCAAGACTAGGGTATGATTGGGAATCTCGAACCATGCTTAGGAGAAAGAAAGCTCGGTTAAAGAAAAGGAAAATGTAGCTTTTAGCCATTTTAGTTGCATTTGGAGCTTGTTGGGTGTTAGTAATGCCTTGCATTGAATATTTAGGATGTATTTAAGTTATTTGAGTAGATTATTAGAATTAATTGTGTTGGTTGTTTCTTTTGGCATCTATTAGTTAATATCGTGCATAAATGTGAGGGCGGCCTACTTTGTCGTCCCTCTTATGTGATATGTGTTATATGATTGCTTGTGACTTGTATTGGGTTGCGCAACCTCTTTCGGACATGGTAGCGTCGAGAAACACGGGCGGCGTCGGGCTTGCCGTGCTCCCTCGACTAACATGGTGCCTATTCCCTTTCTCGCTGAGGCATACTCCACTACCCCAGAGGCGTGGTTCACCTGCTGGGCATGGACCTACCTCGGGAGAAAGGGTCGTAGGATCGAGATACATCCGGAGTATCCCAATTGTGGTGTTTGGGGTTTGCCGGCATGTTCGTGATGCTCGTGGTTCGTGGCTCGTTGATGAAGACTTGGAAGTGGAACCGTATCCTTTTAAAAGTGATTAATTGCTTGGCTTATTGTCTTGTTAGTTTATGTGGTATATATTTATATATATGTTTTCTTGGGTTGCATATCATACTGCACGTTGGCATGCTGCATCACCTCCCTCGCTGGGCAACTTTGTTGCTCACTCCTCATTTGAAATGTTTCAGGAGAAGCTGAGGTGAACCCCCAGCTATTAGACGTAGAAGAAGAGGAAGAAGTTCACGTAGATCAGAATTCGTGACCTTGTGTGTTGAGGTGGATTTTATGTGCTTCTTGCGTGGAGTTCTTGTTATTAATGTATTTTGAGACTTTGGAGTCTTGTATATATATGTCTAGTAGTTGTGGATTAGAATGTTAAAGAAGCTGTTGGATTGTAATAATGAATTCTAGACTTTAATTTCCCTTGCATGCTTGGAGTGTTTGTTGATCTTCATATGGAACTTAGAATTCTATTGTATTTAACTACTTATGACTAAAACCAACTTATTTGCATGCTTGTGTGTGTTAGTAGAATGTTGTTGTTCCAAGGCTCGGATGGGCTTGTGATTGTGTTTTGGCTTTGGAGATATTGTTGATAAGTTGTTGCTTTTAATTCAGATGTCTTGAATGAATGCTTACAGGTAACAGTTTTGTCCTTGGTACAGAGGAGACTCTGTCCGAGTGACGGGTCCAAGCCTGACTTTAGTGTGGGGTTGGGTTCGGGGCGTTACACTTTAGTGGTATCAGAGCTACTAGAATGCTTGAAGCCGGGTTAAATTCCTTGGCATGTGGGTAGAGGTCTATATGTGAAAGTGAATTATGTGAATATATGATTATTAGTTGTTTAAGTACTTAGATAAAAGACATGCTAGCATGAAAAAGAATGATAGAGCTTGACATGATAAGAATATGAAAAGTTAGTATTAAATGTTGTTAAGTGTTTTATGTGTTCTTATGTGAGTAAAATGTTTGAAAACAATGTGTAAATTTTCTTTGCATAGTTTATTTGCCTATTATAATATTATGTTCTTCTAGTATTCTAATGAGGAGACGGGGTAGACCACGGAGAGAGCTGGAGGAGGCTCCCAGACAGAATGTACCGGGGCAAGATACTGGGGCAGCCGGGAATGTACCGCAGGGTTAGGAGTCGAGCAATGCCCAGATTTTAGCTACTATGGCTACTGCGATGAATACCATAGCACAGTTTGTGGTTCAGCAGGGTACAGCAGGTGCCGGCAGAGGTAATCAGACTGCCAGAGCAGAGGGCAGTGGTACTGCAGGAGGTAACTTATTTGATAAATTCCTGCAGCACGGAGCATATAGTTTTTATGGTGAGCCTGATGATATGAAAGCAGAGTTGTGGCTGAGTAAGTTCGAGAAAGTTGCTGCGATACTTGAGTGTGACGATGAAAGAAAGATCACCTATGCTGCCTTTTTAATGGAGGGTGATGCCGAGGCTTGGTGGCGCACAATTAGAGAAAAATGGGATGCTGAGAGGGTTCAGCATGTATGGGCTGACTTTGTTCGTGAGTTTCGAGATAAATATGTATCGGTTGTAGCCCGTGAGAGGCATCAGGATGAATTTATAGCTTTGAAATAGGGGAATATGACTGTGGACCAGTATGAGGCTACCTTTACGAGACTATCTCGATATGTGCCAACTTTAGTTCAGCCGGAGGATGTGAAAATCCAGAGATTTATTACAGGGTTGAGGAGTGACATCATGCTTAACTTGTCTTCGCAAGATTATCCGAACTATGCTGCAGTAGTTAGGGCTGCATCGAGATATGAGAAACGTAAGGCAGATGTGTTAGCTCAGTCTACTCAATCAAGCAAACGTCAGTTTCAGTCTCAGAGTCAGGGTTATCAGAGGCAGTATCAGCAGCCTGTTCAGACTCAGCAGCCTAGACAGACTCAGAGCTATCCAGGACCAGTTCAGGTACAGTCACAGCCGAGACCAGCTCAGAGCCAGCCACAGGGACAGTCACAGACCCGACCAGTGACTGCTAGATCTCAGCAGGGTAGTTCTGCCACATCTACTTATAGGGCCCCTACAGGAGGAACTGCTACTAGGAAGAATCTCCAGTGTACTCATTGCAACCGTAAGGGTCACACAGAGGCTGAGTGTTGGAGGAAACTGGGTCGTTGCATAGGTTGCGGCAGTGATCAGCACAGAGTTAGAGATTGTCCCAAGTTTAAAGTTGGTCAGGGTCAGACTTCAGGCCAGGGTGCCCAGACTAGAGCTTCAAGAGCAGCTACTGTACCGCGAGGTCAGGCACGGGTATTTGCACTTGACCAGGAGGAGCTTCTAGAGACGACAGTGGTGGTGGAAGGTACTTTTCTTATTAATAGTCAGCCGGTAGTAGTTTTGATAGACACCGAGGCTACACATTCATTCATTACACCTGCATGTGCACAGTCTGCTACCTTAAAAATTGATAAACTACCGTATGTGATTGAAGTAGGTAATCCTATGGGTACTAAATTTGTTACGGAGTCTGTATGTAAAGATTGTAATATTTGCATTGAGGGTTGCATGTATCTTATTGATTTGATTATCATGCCATTTCGAGACTTTGAGGTTATCTTGGGGATGGATTGGTTGGGGCGATATTATGTATGTTTGGACTGTAGGAGGAAAGTTTTATCTTTAGAAGTACCTAACCAACCTGTTATTAAAGTAATTGGGAGTCGAAAGTCTACTGGGGCTCGTATTATATCTTCCATTAAAGCTACTAAAATGTTGAGTAAAGGCTATGATGCATACTTAGCTTATTTAATTAATCAGCCTGGGGATAAATTAAAATTGAATGAAGTACCTGTTATAAAAGAGTTTCCGGGGGTTTTCCCTGAGGAGTTGCCTGGGTTACCACCTAATAGGGAGATTGAGTTTGTGATTGATCTGCTGCCGGGAACTAGTCCTATCTCGAGAACCCCGTATAGAATGTCTCCCCCTGAGTTACAAGAATTGAAAATTCAGCTACAGGGTTTGCTTGAGAAAGGTTTTATTCAGCCTAGTTCGTCACCGTGGGGTGCTCCCGTGTTATTTGTGAAAAAGAAAGACGGTACTCTGCGTTTGTGCATAGATTATCGAGGTCTGAATCAGGTAACGGTGAAAAATAAATATCATTTGCCTTTAATTGAGGAGTTGTTTGATCAGCTACAGGGTGCTGTTGTGTTTTCGAAATTTGATTTAAGACAGGGTTATTATCAGTTGAGGATCCGGAAAAAGGATGTACCTAAGACTGCATTTAGAACCAAGTACGGCCATTATGAGTTTGTCGTTTTACCATTCGGGTTGACAAATGCTCCAGCCGCTTTTATGGATTTGATGCAGAGGGTATTTCGACCCTATCTTGATCAGTTTATTGTGATTTTTATTGATGATATACTAGTATACTCTAAGTCTGAGTCAGAGCATGAAGAACATTTGAGAATAGTACTTAAAACCCTGTAAGAACACAAGTTGTTTGCCAAATTTAACAAATGCGAATTCTGGTTGAAACAGGTTGCCTTTTTAGGTTATATCATTTCCCAGGAGGGAATATCTGTTGATCCTGCTAAAATTGATGTGGTTATGTCGTGGAAAAGACCTGAAACTGTCACGGAAGTCCGTAGTTTCTTGGGATTAGCGGGCTATTATAGGCGATTTGTTAAAGATTTTTCAAAGATTGCAGGACCTTTGACTACTTTAACTCAGAAGAAAACTGTGTTTAATTGGGATGACAAGTGTGAAGCTAGTTTCCAGGAGTTGAAAAAGAGAGTTACCACTGCACCTATCCTTGCCTTGGTCGAGGGAACCGAGAACTTGGTGATTTATAGTGACGCTTCCAAAGAAGGCTTGGGCTGTGTTCTGATGCAAAATGGTAAAGTCATAGCATATGCCTTTAGGAAATTGAAACCATATGAACTCAATTATCCTACACATGATTTGGAGCTTGCAGCTGTTGTATTTGCTTTGAAGAAATGGCGACATTATTTGTGGGGCAACAAATTTGAGATATTTACTGACCATAAAAGTTTGAAATATTTGTTTTCTCAAAAAGATTTGAATATGAGGCAAAGGCGTTGGCTTGAACTGTTGAATGATTATAACTGTACCCTTAGCTATTTGCCGGGAAAAACTAATACTGTTGCAGATGCACTGAGCCGAAAAGCTTCTGTGGCTAGTTTGATAATCAAGGATTGGGAGATTGTAGAAGAGCTTTGTTTGTGGAAACCAGAGGCTTCTAGATCAGGTATTCAATTTGCTAGCTTACATATCAAATCTTTATTGCAATCGAGAATCAGAGAAGCGCAACAATCAGATTCTCAGCTGTTGAAGCATTTAGAGAAGTCAAAAGGGGGAGAGTTCGATTTTAAGATGCATGATGATAGACTTCTCAGGTACAGGAATAGAATTTGCATTCCCAGTAATTCGACTGTGAGAGATGAAATTCTTGCTGAGGCTCATGCTACTAAATACACAATTAATCCTGGAAGCACAAAAATGTATAGAGATTTGAAACAGAATTTCTGGTGGAACAACATGAAGAGAGAGATAGCTGAATTTGTAGCTAAATGTTTGACTTGTCAGAAAGTTAAGGCGGAACATCAGAGACCAGCAGGATTGTTGCAGCCGTTGGAGATTCCGGTTTGGAAATGGGATCAGGTTACTATGGATCTTGTGTCGGATTTGCCGAGATCACCATGAGGTAATGATTCTGTGTGGGTTGTAGTAGACAGGTTGACGAAGAGTTCACATTTTATTGCTACAAAGAAAACAGATTCTCTCGATAAATTGGCCGAGCTTTATGTTGAAAATATTGTGAGACTGCATGGAGTTCCATCTCAGATAGTGTCAGATTGGGATCCTAGGTTTACATCACAGTTCTGGCAAAAACTACAAAAGGCTTTGGGGACTAATTTGAGTTTTAGTACTGCATATCACCCGCAGACGGATGGCTAGTCAGAGAGGACTATCAGGATACTGGAAGATATGTTGAGAGCCTGTGTTCTGGATTTTGGCAAGAATTGGGAGAAATATCTGCCTTTAGCAGAGTTTGCTTACAATAACAGTTATCAGGCCACTATTGGCATGGCACCCTACGAGGCACTTTATGGGCGAAAATGTCGGTCTCCGTTGTATTGGGATGAGGTAGGTGAGATGAAAACAGTTGATCCCGCTATTCTTCCATAGATGATCAAAATGGTGGATAATGTGAGACTTATAAAGAAAAGGATGCTTATAGCTCAGAGTCGACAGAAGAATTATGCTGATAGACGTCGACGGGACTTAGTATTTTCCAAGGGTGATCATGTTTTCTTGAAAGTCTCTCCACGAAAAGGTCTGATTCGGCACGACAAAGTAGGTAAACTTAGTCCCAGATACGTGGGACCATTTGAGATCACTGAGAAAGTTGGGGATTTTGCTTACAGATTGGCCTTACCTCCGAGTTTGGGTCGGATTCATGATGTTTTTCATGTGTCACTGTTGAGAAAGTATAATCCTGATCCGTCGCATATCATTGAGCCGGAGCCGTTGGAGATTGATGAGTCTTTAGCTTATGTTGAGAAACCTCTTCGAGTGGTTGACCGAAAGATTTAGGAACTTAGAACTAAAAATATTCCTATGGTAAAAGTTATCTGGGATCATCATGGAGTTGAGGATGCCACTTGGGAGCGAGAAGATCAGATCAGAGAGAAGTATCCGGAGCTTTTTGCTGAATCATATAAGAATTGCGAGGACGCAATTGGTTTAAGGGGGAGAGGGTGTGACACCCGAGAATTTCACCATAGAATTTATTTATGATCGTTGCATACCTATGTGCGTATTTCTACGTGCATTATTTTTCTTGCTTAATTGATTTTATTGTGAGTTACTATTCATAATAATTTTTTTACTGTTTCAAAAGCTTGATTTTAAATTTTTCCTAGGTCACCTGACATTTAAAAGGAACCAAGAAATTTTCGTTTTGAACTTTCGAGCTTAGGAGTGTGCGTTTGAAAAATGTTTTCCGTGAACTTTGAATAGTGTTACTTTAGAATAGTGCTAGTTATTAATTAAAAAGCATTTGTAATAGCAATTAGCTTTAATTGATTAAGTTTTTGAGATTAATTAGCTTAGAATATTAATTATATACCACATATAACATAACCATCTCATGAAATAAAAGAAAATAAAATACATTAGTCATCAAAACATTTCCAAAAATTCCCTCTATGTCCTATGTTTGGCCGTCCACTTCAAGGGAGGAAAGAGAGATTTTTGCTTCAACATCCATGCACTTTGAGCTCTTAGATTGATCTTGGGAGGGTTTTGAGCAACCTAGGGACTTCAACAAGCTTCTTCATCTTCAAAATTGTGAGGGAGATGCATTTATTTGCTTTTAAAGTTTATGTGCATATATTGAATTTTATTGATTTGTTGATATTGGCTATAAAACTTGTTATGAATACTTCCTATGAGTTATTTAATGTCTATAGAGCTAACTTTTGTGGTTTGATAACAAAGTTAATTGTTGAATGTTGAGATTGATCAAAGAGGTGATGAATAGTGCCTAGAATTAGGGTTTTGAGAAAATTTGCTGATTGGCTTGAATTGATACATCAATTAGGTGCTCTAGACCCTAGGGAAGTTAGTTGAAAAGCCACGTTAGGTTGAATCATTCGAATTTGAACTTAATCGCATAATTAGCTTACTTTAAAAAGGGGGTTTTATACGTTAAGCAATCCGGGCAAGTTTGGGCATTGGTTTGGGTATCCTTGAGCTAAGGAAGCACCTTTGGTGCTTTCGTTTCGCGAAAATGGGGTTCGGCTAGTATGGTTGTAGTTCAAACCCGTTCGGGGCCTTCCCGAACTTTTGCTTCAAAAATGAGTTTTAGTGACTTTAAAAGGTTCCTTTGGGCTTAATTAGGAATATAGCAAGACTAGGGTATGATTGGGAATCTCGAACCATGCTTAGGAGAAAGAAAGCTCGGTTAAAGAAAGGGGAAATGCAGCTTTTAGCCATTTTAGTTGCATTTGGAGCTTGTTGGGTGTTAGTAATGCCTTGCATTGAATATTTAGGATGTATTTAAGTTATTTGAGTAGATTATTAGAATTAATTGTGTTGGTTGTTTCTTTTGGCATCTATTAGTTAATATCGTGCATAAATGTGAGGGCGGCCTACTTTGTCGTCCCTCTTATGTGATATGTGTTATATGATTGCTTGTGACTTGTATTGTGTTGCGCAACCTCTTTCGGACATGGTAGCGTCGAGAAACACGGGCGGTGTCGGGCTTGCCGTGCTCCCTCGACTACCATGGTGCCTATTCCCTTTCTCGCTGAGGCATACTCCACTACCCCAGAGGCGTGGTTCACCTGCTGGGCATGGACCTACCTCGGGAGAAAGGGTCGTAGGATCGGGATACATCCGGAGTATCCCAATTGTGATGTTTGGGGTTTGCCGGCATGTTCGTGATGCTCGTGGTTCGTGGCTCGTAGATGAAGACTTGGAAGTAGAACCGTATCCTTTTGAAAGTGATTAATTGCTTGGCTTATTGTCTTGTTAGTTTATGTGGTATATATTTATATATATGTTTTCTTGGGTTGCATATCATACTGCACGTTGGCATGCTGCATCACCTCCCTCGCTGGGCAACTTTGTTGCTCACTCCTCATTTGAAATGTTTCAGGAGAAGCTGAGGTGAACCCCCAGCTATTAGACGTAGAAGAAGAGGAAGAAGTTCACGTAGATCAGAATTCGTGACCTTGTGTGTTGAGGTGGATTTTATGTGCTTCTTGCGTGGAGTTCTTGTTATTAATGTATTTTGAGACTTTGGAGTCTTGTATATATATGTCTAGTAGTTGTGGATTAGAATGTCAAAGAAGCTGTTGGATTGTAATAATGAATTCTAGACTTTAATTTCCCTTGCATGCTTGGAGTGTTTGTTGATCTTCATATGGAACTTAGAATTCTATTGTATTTAACTACTTATGACTAAAACCAACTAATTTGCATGCTTGTGTGTGTTAGTAGAATGTTGTTGTTCCAAGGCTCGGATGGCCTTGTGATTGTGTTTTGGCTTTGGAGATATTGTTGATAAGTTGTTGCTTTTAGTTCAGATGTCTTGAATGAATGCTTACAGGTAACAGTTTTGTCCTTGGTACAGATGAGACTCTGTCCGAATGACGGGTCCGAGCCTGACTTTAGTGTGGGGTTGGGTTCGGGGCGTTACAGTGGATTTAGGGAACAAGTTGAGTTTTGCCAGGGACAGGCTAATGGAAAGCTTTTTCTGGGCAGTGGGAATGGTTTTTGAGCCTCAATTTAGGGAATGTCGCAAAGGACTAACTAAAGTTGCTAAGCTAATTACTGTCTTAGATGATGTATATGATGTTTACGGTTCTCTAGATGAACTAGAGCAATTCACTCATGCCGTAGATAGGTTTGTCCTTTTAAACAAAGATTTAATAACATTAATTTGTTCGAATAAATGACTTAACACCCCTTGTGTTTTGTCAAAAATATATAATACCTATATATATTTTATAAATAAATTAATTATCCATTTGTGTTTTAAAAACGTACCTGAATACCTTCTATATTTTATAAATAAGCTGATTACTCCCTTGTGTTTTAAAGATGTAGCTGAATACCCCCTGTTAAAATGAACGATTTTTCTAATGATGGCGATTATTCAACTACATTTTTAAAAACACAGTGGAGTATTCAGTTACGTTATTAAAACACAAGAGATAATCATCTTATTTATAAAACATAGGGAGTATTCAGTTATATTTTTAAAACACAGAGAGATTATTAGTTAATTTATAAAACGCATGAGGATATTGTGGGCTTTTGACAGAACACAGAGAGTGTTAAAGTCGTTTACTCAATTTGTTCTCATACAAATCTTTTCTTATCACTAATCAGGAATCAAATCTTCACTAATCGATAATTTTTTTTGTAGGTGGGATATTAATGCAGTAAAGCATCTTCCAGACTACATGAAATTATGCTTCCTCGCTCTTTATAACACCGTAAATGATCTTGCATATTATACTTTTAAAGAAAAAGGAGAGGTTGTCATTCTTTATCTAACCAAAGCGGTATGTGTCTATCGAGTGGTCAGAATTTTGTGCATTTCTGTTGTACTGTTTAAGATTCATCTTTTATATGATCATTTATATGACTTAATCTATATATCTTTAAAATATATGTAATATTAGTGGGCAGATTTGTTGAAAGCATTCTTACAAGAAGCAAGATGGAGTTACAACAAGTACACACCAACCTTCGATGAATATCTCAATAATGCATGGGTTTCAGCTTCGGGTGTTGTAATGCTGGTACATGTATACTTTTTAGTGACTGAAAATATCACAAAGGAGGCTACAGAATGTTCAGAGAAATGCAATGGCCTCTTGCGTTGGCCATGTATAATTTTTCGCCTTTCTAATGATTTGGCATCTGCAAAGGTGAGCCAAGAACATCTCCCTTTAGCCTCCTTGTTTTTATGTTTTGTCAAAAGTGCACAATACTCCCTTATGTTTTATAAATAAGTTGATTATCCCCTTGTGTTTTAAAAACGTTACTGAATACCCCTCCTGTATTTTATAAATAAGTTGATTCCCCTCCTATGTTTTAAAAAACATAGTTGAATGCCCTCCTATATTTTATAAATAAGCTGATTACCCTTTTGTGTTTTGAAAACATAGTTGAAGACCCCCTTGTGTTTTTAAAAACGTAGTTGAATACCTGCATTTGTTAGAAAAATCATTTATTTTAACGGAAAAGTAAAGATATTTTTTCGCAGCACGACAACACCTCAGTAACGAACAAGCACCTTCAAAAATAACGTTGATGTGCTCCAACGTTCACTCAATGTTTTGAAGACAAAAATAGGGGTATTTTGGTACCATAATTGGAATAATTTGTAATGTAACGTGTTAAATATCAATAATATTCGCAAGTCAACCAATTTTTCAAATGAAGGGGGTATTTAGCTACATTTCTAAAACATATGAGAGTATTCAGCTACGTTTTTTAAACACATGGAGGGTAATCAGCTTATTTATAAAATATTGAGAGGTATTGTGCACTTTGACAAAACACAGGGGGTGTTAAGTTGTTTACTCTTTTTGCAAATAGCAGAAAGTAAATTGCATTGTTTGAAAACATAAGGGGATTGATTCTACATGTTATGAAGAAAAAAAAGCTTAAAAAAATCTTCTTTTTTTCTGTAAAAAATTGAATATTGTTATATATACATATGTTGTTGTTGACGTTGTTGATCTTGGTGTTATTGTTGTTGTTGTTGTTGTTGTTGTTATGATTATAGTTATTAGTACTGCTAGTACAGTAATATTTTTATAGTTGTTACTTATTATTATCATCATTCTCGTGTTACTTTATGTATAGGCCGAAATAGAGAGAGGTGAAACTATAAATGCAATATCATGTTATATGCATGATACCGGTCATTCAGAGGAGATAGCTCGTCAACACATGAACAAATTGATTGATGATAGCTGGAAGAAGATGAATTAAGAGTTGGTGTATTGTTCATATTTCGAAAGCTCTTTTAAAGAGATAGCTATTAATCTTGCTTGAATTGCTCAAACCCAATATCAACATGGAGATTCTCATAGTGCTCCGGATATTAGGGCAAGAAATTGTGTTTTATCAGTCCTATTTGAGCCAATTCAGTTTATGGAAGGAGAAAAAGTTCAGTTAGAAAACGATAAATTAGTAGCCTCTTATTAAAATATCAATCATTATGAAATAATGTACATATGAATAGCTATTAATCTTATCTAGTTCAAAGTCTGTATAGTTAGTGCCAGAGGTGACCCAAATACCAAGCTCAAGAAGACAAGAGCCCTTGTGAAAATAGAATTACTTGGATGACAAGAATACATGGAGGACTATAGTAGTATCCTACAATTAGAACTTTCTATATTGTATAAGTTCTATAAGAAAAGAAAGATAAACATACATCAATAAGAATTCTCTCTCTCTCTCTCTCTCTCTAACTAATTTTGCTCTCTTTACATTTTATCTTTTTCTAAGAGTTCTCTATCATTTGTTATTCAATAAAGGTACGAAGAGACTAAAGGGGGTAAAATGTTCTTGGTATCATGTTGTTAGTCTGTACCTCAAGTTATAGTAAATTTCATTTTAACTCTTATCTTTTAGTTTCATAATGTCCAATCATATGAACTAAAAATTCGTTCTTATTATATTAAGGCATATCAATAGCAATATCCCAAATCAAAAGTTTGTTTCTCTTGATATATATATATATAGTCTATCCAAAATTTGAACCAACAGATACATCATATGTTGACTTCAACCCTTCAGCTTCTGACTTTGGTATCAATATGCTATCAGAAGTTTTCGAAAGGGATGTTCAAGCTTTGAAAGAAGAATTCCTTTGTAGGTTGACTAAAGGTAAGTTGGCTAAAGGTAAGTTGACTAAGCAAAATACAAATAAAATACAGGCTAGAAGATAAACAAGTTTAAAACTTTCTTTGGCTTTTTGGGAAAGCCACATACATCAACGGACTTGAGATGTCTTTACCAGTTGCCGTTTGACCTGGAATAGCTGAAGTTTCATAGAATTCTTCAGTAACCATTTGACTTCAGAGAAGGGAAGTCTAACTGTTGCATCTTAGTTTTTAAAGAGAACTTAAAAGAATAAAACCCTATTCTTTTCAACTTTAGAAGGGAAGTTACACCGTTCTGTTATGAAGATGATTGTCACGGCATATTTACCCCACTGTACAAAAGACAGTGGAGTTTTCGCTGGGTTCTCCGCTAAAAACTTAGTATTGAGTTTTCTGATGTTCTCACCAAAAACATTAGAAGAGAACAGTGCAACTTCCCTTCTGAAGTTGAAAAGAATAGGGTTTTGTTCTTCTAAGTTCCCTTCAAAAATTAAGATACAACGGTTAGACTTCCCTTTCTGAAGTCAAATGGTTATTGAAGAATTCCATGAAACTTCAGCTAGTCTAGGTCAAATGGCAACTGGTAAAGACATCTCAAGTCCGTTGATGGGTGTGACTTTCCCAAAAAGCCAAAGAAAGTTTTAAACTTGTTTATCTTCTAGCCTATATTTTATTTGTATTTTGCTTAGTCAACTTACCTTTAGCCAATTTACCTTTAGTCAACCTACCTCAACAATCTTGTAAGGTCACGGGTTTGAGGAGCAAAGAGCATAAGACTCCGTTGTTACCCATGTAGCGATTAGATGAGAGATGGTCAGACTCCAAAGATAGTAAGGCTTCGAAGATAGTAAAACTAAGTTAGGTACAAAGAAGAGTATAGAGAAAATAGACTAGTTTTTATTTTCTTTGTATTTGAGGGAAATATATACCACTCAATTTACTTGTATGTTTTAGTAGTAGCCAGTTTGTACCCAGACATGAAGAAGTATTCATACGACTTCAGTACAGAACCAAACTCAGACTCAGAGAAGAAGAAGAAGATGAATCCAGTCAAGATTCCATCAGACATTATCATCACAAGACGACGAAATTACTTTCGGTCACAGTGAAATTAATCCAGTCAAAAACATTTTCATCATGTCAAGACAAAATATCTTTCGGCCACAGTTAAAGCCAGACAAGATCAACACGTCAAGACAAAACAAGATTTGGCCACAGTTAAAGACGACACACTATTCATGAATAGTAAAAATCAATTTTTACTATTCACTTTATGAAAAGTTACTTTTGACTTTTCTTTTTTCACTTTTGTTTTTACATTTTCGAATCCTATATAAGGCAGAGTTTGCCTCATAAAAGGGGATTCGATCCGGATACTCTTTCTTTCTATATTTTTCCTTTTATCCAGATCATCCATTTTTCACATTGTACTCCTGTACAACAACAGTGTAAAACAGTTATCTTCCAGTTCATCTAATAACAAGTAAGAGACATTCGTCTCCTTTATCTTCATCTTTTTTGCATTCCATTTGTTTAACTGTTTATTATCCCTATTTATTCCGCTTTCTGTTATGTTTTCACGACATATTTACCCCACTAGACAGTGGAGTTTTTAGCTAAGTTCTCTGCCAAAAACTTAGTATTGAGTTTTCTGATGTTCTCATCAAAAACATTAGAACAGAATGGTGTAACTTCCCTTCTGAAGTTGAAAAGAATAGGGTTTTGTTCTTCTAAGTTTCCTTCAAAAACTAAGATGCAACGGTTAGACTTCTCCTCTCTGAAGTCAAATGGTTACTGAAGAATTCCATGAAACTTCAGCTAGTCCATGTCAAACGGCAACTGGTAAAGACATCTCAAGTCCGTTGATGGGTATGGCTTTCCCAAAAAGCCAAAGAAAGTTTTAAACTTGTTTATCTTCTAGCCTGTATTTTATTTGTATTTTGCTTAGTCAACTTACCTTTAGCCAACTTACCTTTAGCCAACTTACCTTTAGTCAATCTACCTCAACAATCTTGTAAGGTCATGGGTTTGAGGAGCAGAGGGCGTAAGACTCCGTTGTTACCCATGTGGTGATTAGATGAGGGATGGTCAGACTCCGAAGATAGTAAGGCTTCAAAGATAGTAAGACTAAGTTAGGTACAGAGAAGAGTATAGGGAAAATAGACTAGTTTTTATTTTCTTTGTATTTGAGGGAAATATACACCACTCAAATTACTTGTATGTTTTAGTCGTAGCCAGTTTGTACCCAAACATGAAGAAGTATTCATACGACTTCAGTACAGAACCAGACTCAGACTCAGAGATGAAGAAGAAGATGAATCCAGTCAAGATTCCATCAGACATCATCATTACAAGACGACGAAATTACTTTCGGTCACAGTGAAAGTAATCCAGTCAAAAACATTTTCATCATGTCAAGACAAAAGATCTTTCGGCTACAGTTAAAGCCAGACAAGATCAACACGTTAAGACAAAACAAGATTCGGCCACAGTTAAAGCCAACATACTATTCATAAATAGTAAAAATCACCTTTTACTATTCACTTTATGAAATGTTACTTTTGACTTGTCTTTTTTCACTTTTGTTTTTACATTTTTGAATCCTATATAAGGCAGAGTCTGCCTCATAAAAGGGGATTCGATCCGGATTCTCTTTCTTTCTATATTTTTCTTTTATCCAGATCATCCATTTTTCACATTGTACTCCTGTACAATAACAGTATAATACAGTTATCTTCCAGTTCATCTAATAACAAGTAAGAGTCATTCGTCTCCTTTATCTTCATCTTTCTTGCATTCCATTTGTTTAACTGTCTATTATCCCTATTTATTCCGCTTTCTGTTATGTCTATCTTATTTGTATTTCCCCTGGGTTGTTTCTGGTATCAGAGCCAGAGCAACTATTAGGTTGGTCTTAGCAACAAGCCTGTATCTACAACTTACCTTTCCCTTATGGCATTGTAGGCTCGAAGATAGTAAGTAGGTTCGCAGATTGTAAGTTTAAGACCAGTTGACATAGTTGTGATGGCTTCTAGTAGTAGTAATGCTTCAGTAAGTTTAGATAATCATACTATAGCTAAAACAGAACAAACATGGACAGTAGGAGAGTTAAGTAATTGGAAACTTCCTAAGATGAACATAAATGAGATTTATCAGAAAGGTCTCATCGACCTAAAATCTCTACTTACCATTAGATGTAAGGAAGAAGTAGTGTCTTTAACTAGTGATCAACAGAATATTAGACTCTTTTCTCAGAAGTCACTAGACAGAGCTAAAAGAAACGGCTATAGGTTTCTTCATATAGGCCATGTGCAAGTCGCACTTAAGCCTTTAATTAGAGAAGGTCTAGATACCAGTATATATCTAGCCCTTAGAGATTGTAGATTACTCAGATACAATGATTCATTACTAGGATTAGTTGAGATAGTCTATGTAATGGTCCAGTTTTCTTTAATTGCTTTCTAGATTATACCATATCGCTTACATGTCCTCATATCATAAAAGCACTTCAATTAGACATTAAGACACATAACTATTATGTTGAATGTGGTACACATTCATATGAAGTTATTTATCATCTTAATTATAAATTGATGACTACGGGATTAAATCCTAGATCTGTATCCAGAACTAAGAGAAAATGAGAAACTATCATTTGGAATATGGATAGAAACAGATCAATAGTTAATATACCCAGATCCATTAAGTGGAACGAAGTTTCACTTCCAGAAAGGTAGGACATTTAAAATGCCACCAAACCAGCTGTTCAGGACCAAAATGTCCAAAACTCCAGAATAGAACAGATCGTCCAATATGAGGATGGTACTATTTCAATTAAAATAGATAGAGGAAATAGGGAATTAGTTTTATCCCGATCAGTTTCCAGTATCTCTAGGATCAGTATTTCTGACCCTACTCCAGGATTTGTTGACTTACTATCAACAAGCATAACCCAGTCTCAATCCGTTCCTTTGGGAATTAAGATTGAAGATCAGACTGCTCGTCCAGTCTATTCAGAATTTGAACCAACAGATACATCGTCTGTTGACTTCAACCCTTCAGCCTCTGACTTTGGCATCAATATGTTATCAGACGTTTTCGAAAGGGATGTTCAAGCTTTGAAAGAAGAATTCCTTTCAGACGAGAACAAAAAAATCAAAGATTGGTATATGAACTCACATACCAATAAACAATTAGTAGATTTAAAGGACCAATGGCTCCAATATTTACAAATTGTTAGAATGAATGTACCATTTTTTCTTTGGTTTAGACACAAAAATAAACCAATGAATATCAATGTTCTTACTGCAAGAACAAGAAAATGGAATTTACCTAATTCTACAACAGTCATTGAATCAGAGCACCCTCCGTTTCAACATACTTAGATTCCTACCAAAGAAGGAACTGTTGATCTTAAACCAGTTATCCTCACAGAGGAACCAGAACTAAAAGATATAGCTCAACAAAATAATTGGACTAATCTTTCAGTTGTTACATTACAGAAACAAGTTCAGAATATCGAAGATATTCTTGAAAAACAGACTTCGGTCTCCATAACTCTAGTTAAACCAATTGAATCAATCCAGAAGTCAAAAGAACAGACTCCTGTCTCTTTGACAAAACCATTTGATTCTCTTAAGTTAACCAGTTCAAAGGTTAAACCAGAATCTTCAATCAAGGTTTTACCTTTTAAAATATCCAGTTTTATTCCAAAATTGGAATCCACAGAAGAGAAGAATAACAAATTTCTCTAGGAACTGATTTCCAGATCGAAGAAATTAGAACCTTCGTCGAGCCAACCAGCTCTCCAAATGATAAAATAGTCAGATAATAATTCTGATTATGAATCCTCATATTCACAGAATTCCGGGAGGGACCAAAAAATCCATATTAATAGAATTTCTTTTCCAGATACAAAGAATTTCTATCCCAGACCTTCATCCCCAGATCTTCAAATTGAATAATCCCATTCCCAGAGAGCCTACTCAGGAACTCAAATCTATGAATGGAATATTGATGGAATGACAGAATACCAGATTCTCAATGTTACCAAACAAATGATCATCATCGGTAACATATATAAACAAGTTGTTACTGAGAGAGCAGCAACTAGAAACATCATTCTTGGCTTCAATGGCCAACTCAAAGGATGGTGGGATGATCACCTCATTGAGGCCACCAAAGAAAGTATTCTTAACATGGTGAAAACCAATGAGAATGGTGAACCCATTCTTAATCAACAAGGTCAGACAGAGTCTTGTACTCTATCAGCCTTAGTTTTTTATATCACCTCCCATTTCATAGGTGATCCCACAGTCTATCAGGAACGAACATCTGAAATCCTTCAGAACCTCAGATGTCGTACACTCCAAGACTTTCAATGGTATAAGGATGTCTTTCTCAGTAAACTATACCAAAGATCTGATAACAACGCTAGTTATTGGAAAGAAAGATTTCTATATGGACTTCCAAAGTTGTTTGCTCAACAAGTGAAAGAAGTTCTATCACTTGAATTCCCAGGATTAGATTACGATCTAATGACATATGGTGATATCATATCCCATATCAACAAGACTGCTTTGAAGATTTGCACTGATCTTCGTTTTAAAGCATAGTTAAAGAAACAGTCTAACAGAAAAGAATTAGAAAATTGGTGTGAACAGTATGGTATGGAAAGTATTCAACCACCACATACACAGAAAACATATAAATCTAGAATTTTCTCTAGAAAGTATAAAAATCACTTCAAGTCTATTGGACAGAAGTATAACCAGAAGTATGGCAACAAACCATACAAGAAAAAAAAATATTACCAGAAGTTTCCACAAAAAAATTAGAAACCCAGACATCATGGTAAAGAACAGAAAACCACAGGTTGTTTCAAATGTGGTAAACCAGGACACTTTGCAAAAGACTGCAGAGTCAGATCATTAATTCAATCATTAGAATTAGATGCAATACAAAGAGCAGAATACTCCAGTCCATAGATGATCTTGAATCATCATCTTGTTCTTCTTCAGAATACTCTGATGAAGATAACATAAATCAGATTGGAACTGACTACTATTCCAGTAGTTCTTCCAACTCCGATCAGGAATGTACATGTCCTTCTAAAGGAACATGTTTCTGCCAAAAAGGACTCAATGTCCTCACAGACTCTCATGGTCTTATGATCGATATGATTTGTAAGATTAATGATCCAGAAGAAAAGCAAGCTTATCTTCTCAGACTTAAAGATATTATGGATCAGAAAGAGGAAAAGAAACCTCTATCCATAACACATCAGACTGATATCAAGAATACGAATTATTCTGATATTCTCAGTCATTTCCAAAAAAAGAAATCCCAGCCAGTTGGGATCTCTGATCTCCAAAGGGAGATACATCAGCTGAAATTTGAGATTCAGCAACTCAGAAGAGAACATGGTCAAGAGATTGATAATCTCAAAGTTGATCATGAACAACTCCATAATGAAGTTTTCATTCTTCAAGCTAATCTCCAGCTTGATCATCAAGAACATCTTCTTCAGGATGATGAACTTGATAAACAGACTCAGATTGCTATAGGCAAACTGACAGAAGGAACTAGTACCTCCAAACCAACAGAAGATTATCTTAATCTTCTAAACAAAATCACGTACCAGAAGTGGTATGTCCAGTTAACTATCAAGGTTAATGATTTCAAATTCAAAACCATTGCCTTATTAGACTCAGGTGCAGATATGAACTGCATCCAAGAAGGTCTAATTCCTTCCAGATACTTTGAGAAAACTAAAGAGAAGCTTTCTACAGCTGACTCTACCAGACTCCAGATTCGATACAAATTACCTAACGCACATGTTTGCAATCAAGGTATTTGTTTCCCGACCAGCTTTGTGCTAATCAAACAGTTAAATTCCCAAGTCATTCTCGGGAATCCATTCCTTCAACAGTTATTTCTCATAACTGTTACAGAACAAGGTATATCCACCAATGTGTTGGGTAAACCAATTCTATTTGCATTTTATTATCCTTCACAATGAAGAGATATAAACTCTATTCAACATAAAGAAAACCAAATCAGTTTTCTCAAACAAGACATCAAGTGTCTCAGGATTGATGAGCAAATTGCTAAACAGCAAAAGCCCATCAAAGAATTTCAGACCAAACTTGAAAAAGAAGTTTGTTCAGAACTTCCTACGGCCTTTTGGGCTCGTAAGAAACATTCAGTCTCTCTTCTATACGAGAAAGACTTTTCGAAGCAGAATATTCCTACTAGGGCTCGGCCTATCCAGATGAACCATCTTTGCAAAAAAGAGATCCAGATTTTATTAGACAAAAAACTTATCCGACCCAGCAAAAGCCCATAGTCGTGTACAGCATTTTATGTTAATAAACATGCAGAACAGGAATGAGGAGTCCCTCGTTTGGTCATAAACTATAAGGCCTTGAACAAGGTCTTACAATGGATCAGATATCCATTGTCAACAAGAATGATCTCCTAAAAAGATTACATCAAGCCCATGTCTTCAGTAAATTTGACATGAAATCGGGATTTTGGCAAATTCAAGTTTTTAACGGAGAGTTTTTAACAGGCCACGTGCCTATCACATAGGATTCCTTCGGGAATACCATTTCTATTTTTGTTGTTTTGCAGATTAACAGAGGCGGACACCAAGAGTTCATTTAATGAATTCAGATGGACAGTTTCAAGTCCACCGTATTAAGTAGATTGAAACAAGATATCAGATCCAGAGGCAGATTTGATAACATTTTCAAATCCGCAAATTCCTTTATATTGTTGCTAACCATTTGCAGGAATCATTCACTCCTGAACTAGCAAACAATGGCACCCAAGAAGGACAAAGGCAAGGCAAAAGTCCTCTCTTATGCACAGAAAGCCCTCACTCCAGTGGCTCCAGCATCATCATCTTCAACCCCAGTCAAGATTGAAGATAAACAGATAACCCATACACAGATTTCTACCCAGTCACCCCTAGGTAGAAACCTCATAGTTTTGGGGACTTTGACCCCACAAAAATAGTTAACCGGTGTTCATGCAGGGATTGCAGGCACATCATCTTCTACGAAGACATCAGTAAGTAACAAGTTTCAGACCCTTGTTGCTAAACCAAAAACAGTTCAACCAGATGAACCTAAACCATCATCTCTATATTATTACAAGGACGTCTTTGATCAGATCCTTGTGATAGAACCAGAACACTTTAAACAGAACCCAAAGATTTCACCAGATGAGTTTGCCAGGGCATTCATTCATCCCCAGTCAAACTACATCCCAGACAACACATTTAAAACTCAGAGTTACTATGAGGCCATTCTCATAGCAACAAATTCCATTGAGTTCAGTCCAAACAACAAAGATCTTCAACCAGGCGAATGTAGCCACATCAAGGCTAAACTCCAGAAGGTGATCACTCTTGTTCAAAGGGGACAACCCCCACACAGAATCAAGCAGCTTCCAGAAGATGCAGCTGTTCTCAGAGACTATAACTATTATGACTACATTATGGCGTAGTTCAGATGTTTCTTTCGCCAAAATGATAAGCATAATTTGTAATGGTTTTTCCTCTTCAAGGCCAATTTCCCAATTGAGGTACCAAATTGGTTTGTCCAGTGGTGGGCATCATATAGACCAATTCCAGACATCCTCCCAGAACCAGTGTTCAAAGGATTACAATACTTCACAGAAAATTGGAAGGCTCCAGATCATTTAGCCTATCTTCCCCCAATTTTTGTGTTTTACGGAATTTTCTTTGTAACGTGGATTTTCAAGTCAGAATTCACATTCAAACAGACCTCTTACGGAAGCAACATTACAATCCCAGCTTTCGAAAGAAACCACTTGGTAAAATGGTGGGATAAGATGAAAAATGAAACTTGTTCTACCACCAAGGTACAAGCATGGCTTGATGCCAATCAGAAACAGAAGAAGACAATTCAACCAGAACAGCAGGAGTTCCTCCTCTTCAAGAATCACCTCCAGACCCAACTTGCAGCAGTAAAAAGCTACGATGAGATGCAGGCCATCATGTTGCAACTCTATGAGCTTAATGCAAATCAATCATCCATTTCCACAGACAATGCAAATGACAATGAAGATGAATGTCACGACATATTTATCCCACTGTAAAGACAGTGGAGTTTTTAGCTAAGTTCTCCGCCAAAAACTTAGTATTGAGTTTTCTAATGTTCTCAACAAAAACATTAGAACAGAACGGTGCAACTTCCCTTCTGAAGTTGAAAAGAATAGGGTTTTGTTCTTCTAAGTTCCATTCAAAAACTAAGATGCAGCGGTTAGACTTCCCATCTCTAAAGTCAAATGGTTACTGAAGAATTCCATGAAACTTCAGCTAGTCCAGGTCAAATGGCAACTGGTAAAAATATCTCAAGTCCGTTGGTGGGTGTGACTTTCCCAAAAAGCCAAAGAAAGTTTTAAACTTGTTTATCTTCTAGCATGTATTTTATTTGTATTTTGCTTAGTCAACTTACTTTTAGCCAACTTACCTTTAATCAACTTACCTCAACAATCTTGTAAGGTCACAAGTTTGAGAAGCAGAGGGCGTAAGACTCCGTTGTTACCAATGTGGCGATTAGATGAGAGATGGTCAGACTCCGAAGATAATAAGGCTTCGAAGATAGTAAGACTAAGTTAGGTACAGAGCAAAGTATGAGGAAAATAGACTAGTTTTTATTTTCTTTGTATTTGAGGGAAATATACACCACTCAATTTACTTGTATGTTTTAGTAGTAGCCAGTTTGTACCCAGACATGAAGAAATATTCATACGACTTCAGTACAGAACTAGACTCAGACTCAGAGAAGAAAAAGAAGATGAATCCAATCAAGATTCCATCAAACATCATCATCACAAGACGACGAAATTATTTTCGGTCACAGTGAAAGTAATCCAGTCAAAAATATTTTCATCATGTCAAGACAAAAGATCTTTCGGCCACAGTTAAAGCCAGAAAAGATCAACACGTCAAGACAAAACAAGATTCGGCCACAGTTAAAGCTGACACATTATTCATGAATAGTAAAAATCAATTTTTACTATTCACTTTATGAAAAGTTACTTTTGACTTTTCTTTTTCACTTTTGTTTTTACATATTCAAATCCTATATAAGGCAGAGTTTGCCTCATAAAAGGGGATTCGATCCGGATACTCTTTCCTTCTATATTTTTCTTTTATCCAGATCATCCATTTTTCACATTGTACTCCTGTACAATAACAGTGTAACACAGTTATCTTCCAGTTCATCTAATAACAAGTAAGAGACATTCGTTTCGTTTATCTTCATCTTTCTTGTATTTCATTTGTTTAACTGTCTATTACCCCTGTTTATTCCGCTTTCTGTTATGTTTATCTTATCTGTATCTCCCCTAAGTTGTTTCTGGTATATATATCCTCATTAGAGACAGTCCAAGCTGTCTCCAAAATGGAGATGGACCTGTGGTCCGTCTCCAAATTGGAGACGGCCTGATCCGTCGCCAAATTTGGAAACGGAACAGGCCGTCTCCAAATTTGGAGACAGAAAAGGCCGTCTCCAATTAAAGAATATAATAGATTTTTTTTTCTTTCTTAATTGGAGACAGACTGGACCGTCTCCAATTTGGTGACAGCCTTGTTCGTCTTCAAATTTGGAGACGGAAAAGGCCGTCTCCAATTAAAGAATAAAATTGATTTTTTTTTCTTTCCTAATTAGAGACGGACTAGACTGTCTCCAAATTAGAGACGGACCATTCCGTCTCCATATTGGGCTGGGGCGATGACCCAGTTTGAGGCTAGGCCGTCACCCAACCCAAAATTTTCATGAGAGCTGCCTCATATTTTCAATTCAAAAAAATAAAACCTTAACCCCCCACGCCCTGATTTGGTCCACTCCTCCTTCCCCACCACTCAACACTCCCCACTACTCAACACCCCCTACCCCACAGCGTTCCCTCACCCCCACTCCCCGTCCCTCACCCATCCCGTTCCCCACCTATCCCCCACCCCATAGCGTCATTCTACCCCCCACCCCCACCACGCGACCCCCACATACATATATATACATTATATATATTCATAACATATTTGTTGTTATATATATATATTGTATTTATATTATTTCTATTTATTTTTTTTATGTTATTTTTTAACTTTTTCATTTTTTTTTGTTTTTTGTTTTGCTTTTTTATGTTTGTTATGGTTAAGTTTTTAATATGTTATCATTTTTAATTATTATTATTAATTTTCTATTTTTTTGGTTAAATTTTTAATTATTGGTTTGATTTTGTAGGTTCTCTCCAAAAAAAAGTTGGAATTTTTGAGATGTGTAGTTACGAAATACTCGATCATGGCTGATTCTCTTC
This sequence comes from Ehretia macrophylla, assembly GCA_037974665.1. Classification (NCBI taxonomy): domain Eukaryota; kingdom Viridiplantae; phylum Streptophyta; class Magnoliopsida; order Boraginales; family Ehretiaceae; genus Ehretia; species Ehretia macrophylla. The sequence goes on from CM075768.1 coordinate 14,730,731, forward strand.
CATTGACTTAGAAGACTTGATCGTCACTGATTCTTTACTGTCGGATTTAAATCTGTCAGTCTAGTGAGTAATTGGTTAAATAATTATTCATTTATTTTTCTACTAAGATAGGGTTTTTTTGATCTTTTATTCATTGTGGATTGAGATGTATAGACACACGTATATGTAAAAATGTTTGATTTGATTTTCGTGAAAAAAAACTATATTTTTTTATCCTTTGAGAGTCAGCATATTTTACAAGAAAGATAAAATTGCAGTCGAAAACCAGCTAATATTGTTTAAGCATGTTTCACATGTTAGGGACATCTTTGTACTGTGCTGTAAAGGTAATCTATTGGGTTCCCTTTGTCTATTGAATGTATATTACTGTTAACTTTTAATGGGTTAAAAATGATTCAGCCTAATATAGTTGCAATTGAATCTTATCATCTGATGCATTTTTGGAAAGCTTGAAAGAGTAGTAATAATAGAAAACAATAGATTTCCACTAATTGAGACATTGATGTTCAGAATTTGATAATAATAGATTTCCACAAGCTGAGACATTGATGTTCAGAATTTGGTTTTAGGATGAAGACAATATTGCTCCTATTTCCAATTTGTCAATTTCATTTGATTGCATCCTGTCGATCTTTGTTTTCTGCTTCTTCTGTTACATTGTATGGCTGAGTGTATATAGTACTTACCATGAAGTATATAGCTGCAAACATTTGTTAGAAATCTCTGTTATTTTGATCATGTAATTTATATGAGTTTATATGCTTTTCACAAAAACCAAAGGAGAAACATCTCTTTAGGTTTGCTTGATTTTTTCATAGAATAATGAAAATGCAGATAAACTAGTCCGCATCTCGCATTGGTCTTCTTTTTTCCTTTGCTTCCTAACTTCCTGAAATGGCATAGATGAGCAGCCTTTCCTCCCTGTATAGAAGACGTTAAAATCATATCTTGGGTACTGCATGGTATCTTTCATGATGATGGACTAACGGCTACAAGACATGGGCACAGATTGATAAAGCATCATGCTTAATTTCTTTAGTTATCTAAACTTATTGAGTAAACATCGCTTGGCCCTTTCTCTCATTATGATGTTTCCTGAACCTATTTTGAGGTGTAGAACCTGTAGATATGAATGAAATCTATTTGAGGACAATCCCTTGAGGTTTTAAATCATACATCATTTGATTCAATCATATGGGACTGCATTGCACTCTGGTCTAAACATGTTAACCAATTACTTCAGATACATGCAAGCAATGGTGGATGAAATCATATTCCAAAACATTGAAAACTAATGAACGTCTTTTTTATGTTGTATCCAAGCAGCTGGTATTTGGGTAAGCTGTTGGAGGCGTTTAAGGACATTGTCGATAGATTATTGAATGGTATTATTCAATTTTGACTCTCAATTGAATGAGCTTCAGTGCCATATTTCTGTTTAAGTACATTTTAATGGACTGGAATATTTGTAGACTCATTTGCAGGAGTAACTGAGGAAGCTTTACTGAATGCACTTGGAGATATTCATGAGTTGAGTTCTGTAGATATTGATGAATTTCACCTTCCAAACTTGCCTAAAATTCCAAATTCCTTTAGAGGAATCAACAAAAAATGCTTTTCATTAAAATGCTGGCTGGCCATATGCTCCGATGATTCAATTAAGTGCGTAAACCTTGACTTCTCAATGCCATTGCAATACTTGTGATTTTTTCTCTGTTACTGCTGGTTTCTAATTTTGATTCTTTTGATTTTATTAGAGATGGAAGATATCGAATAGTTTTGAACTTTCTCCGAAAGTATCTTGGAGATTTCTTGATTGCTTCATATATGGACGTCACTAAAGAATCTGGTTTTGACGTAACATATGTAAAGGAAATAGAACAGATCGTGTTGCTCATGCAAAGGTTGTCGGTTCCACCTCAACAGCTGCTTCTGGCTCTGCCTGGTGATGAATACCAACCGAGGTGTTGAGTGTTTTTTTAGATATTAAAACAAATTGTATTTTAAATTTATATTTTTGTTAAGATATTAAAACAATTTGTAATTTTAAATTTATGATTTGTTTGGATTTAATTTAAATTATAATTTTAGATTATATATTTCTTTATATATATGCGTTAAAATTTAAATTAATTTGATATTTGAAAAAAAAATTTAATTCGGTTATTTTAATTACAAAAATTGTTAAATAAAATAGTTAAAGATTGGCGACGGCTCGGTGACAACAACTTTTGGCGACGGATTGGTGACGTATACTTTGGAGACGGCTCGGTAATGACATACTTTGGCTACGGTTAAGTGACGAAAAATTGTGGTGACGGCTTGGTGACGACTACTTTTGGAGATGGTTTGAAGACGATTTGGAGATCGATTTTGGTGACAAAATGGTGATAAGGAAAATCCGTCACCAAAGGAGATGAATTGGAGACGGACTAAAAATTCCGTCGCCAAAAGTGACGAATTAGCTACGGGGCGAAAAATTGGCGATGATAGTTTTGGCGACGGTCAATTTTCGTCTCCATACCATCGCCGTCGCCAGCCATCGCCAACCGTCGCCAATTCTCTTTTGACGATAGTATGAAAACGAATTTTGGACGTCACCAAAAATAGTTTTTTTTTGTAGTATTATTGTCACATCTAATACGACTAAATCGAAAAAAATAAATGAGTAGAACCCTCAATAGATGGGCCGATTATGTCTAATACGCTGGTAACTGTAGGCTACATTAGTAAGCTTGACCAAGCCGGTAGTTTGGTATAATATGAAGTGGTTAAAGGATTTTGTATGTTGTAGCCTGGAGGTCATGTGTTCGAATCCTTCTACATGTAAACTATTTATCTCAAGGTAAATCTTGTGAGATCTTTTTTTGTGTATTTGTGTCTATCATATTTGGCAGGGAAAAAATGCTAGAGTCCATGAATTATGCTTCTATCTATTAGATCTGGAAAGAAATGTAAGAGTCCATGAAACAGGAGCGAGAGAAAGTTTTTTTGAATGTTAGAGATAAAAATTTTTGCAAAGTAAATATGTTAATAGTGTACAAAATTGTTCTCTTTGCACTTCTTGACAAATCATTGATAGGTTAATGTAAAATCCTTTGTATTGATATTTTGTTTTTACGATAGAATGAAATGATTATTTACTTATCTGCCAAAGAAAAAAATGGTTAATGGATTGAGATTAATCAATTCTTTCAAGGACCGTGAGAACAAAATCCATCTTTGATATGCTATTTATTGATGAAACTACTCCGTTTATGTCAAAGCAAAACAGAAAAGAAAATTAATGGAGGACTCGTCAAGATACACAGGTGTTCGCCTTCTCCGGGGTAGCATTCGAACTGAAAATTTGCATTCGAACTGAATTGTGTAAAACACAAGTAAACTTGCATTAGCCAAGTGCGTTTCGTATTACCGACCAAAAAAAAAAAAGGAAAAAGTGCCTTTGGTATTACAAGTATGCATAAATTTCACATTTAATCTCTATTATTTACATATTTTTTCAATGATATTTATAATATTTCAAAAGATTTATAGAAGTTCCAATGTTCGCAAAAATGATTCAAAATGGTCCATATTATTCAATACTAGCCAAGTTGGTCCTTATTATTTTTTAAAAAATTCAATTTAATCCCTAATATTTTCTTTAAAAAATTCATGTTAGTCCCATGTTTAAGGACTAATTTAAATTTTTTGAAAAATAATATGGACTAAATTGAATAGTTTTGAACAATAAAAACTATTTTGAATCACTTTTATAAATATTAGGGACATATTAAAGACCAACTTAAAAAAAATTATAAACAATTGAGACTATTTGCACAATTTACCCTTCCAAGTCTTGAGGGAACCCTGGGTTTGGATTTTTTTTTTTAAATTGATTTTCTTATTTTTTTAAAATGGGATAGCTATACTCAAAATAAAAAACTTTTTTTTGTCCAAAAAAAATTATTATATATTGAGTTCTTTCAGCGTATTAATGTACTCTCTGATTCTTCTGTCCAAAAAAAATTATTATATATTGAGTTCTTTCAGCGTATTAATGCACACTCTGATTTTTCTAATTATATAAGTGTACATCCTAATTTTGAGCTCTTGACTCCGTCACAGGTTTGATGCTGTTGTTTATTTTTGTACTCCTCATACACTCCTGTCCCTTATTTTTGTTTTTGTTTTTTTTGTTTTTTCTCGACTCCATTATTTTCATATTTGCTCCAAATTGTATAATAATGTTGTCGATAAAAGACGCAAAGGGGATTGAAATGAAAGAACGTTGCTTCCACTGTAACACAGAGAGATCTATGGTTCAGCAATGGCCACCAATTGTATTCAGTCAGGTGGACTATATGTCTAACCAATTATCTACGAACTAGTGGTTCTTGTGGCGTCATATTTCTGGTTTGACTGAGACGATTTTGCGATAGGTATGAGGATTTTTTTCCAAGGAATCTAAGATGTCTAGAAGCTCAATTACAGCCACAAGTTAACTTGAGGCACAAGGTCAAAAACATTATAGTCTCCCTTTTTTATGCCTTGGACCAAATAGGACTTTCATTTTTTCTTCTTTTTCTTTCTTGTTTCACTTGCCAAATCCCTTAAATTTAAGGGTGCTAGTAAATTTTAATATCAATATCAATTTGATTCGAGCTCTTATAATTGATATAAGTTCAGCAGTGGTAGGGATCTTATGGTCATTTCTGTATTAACAAACAATGGAAATAAATTAACAAACCAATAGAGACAAACCACATGGCCTCCAACCTACCCTACTGTACCTACCCTTGTATCCCCACGACCCTACCCTTTCCCCAACCACCTCATCATTATTCCATATTTTACACACAGTAAACTAACAAGGTTAGAATTTTAGTTATGTAGTGTTTTTCTTTTTTTTTCAAATCCTAAGTGTCGTTAGAATTTTAGTTATGTAGTGTTTTTCTTTTTTTTTCAAATCCTAAGTGTCGTTCTCTTTTTTCTTTCCAACTCGACTTTTTTTAAAACACTAACAAAAATAATTTTTAAGTATCTTAAATTCAAGAGCAATGTGTCTCTTTTTTTAGAAGTTTGAGTCTTTCCATGGATAGTTTTGAAGTTCAGACCCTTAACTCTATATTAAACTAAGTTCAGGTCTTAAAATGACTTTTTTTCTATTTTTATCACCTAGTTATCATATGTTATGCATATGTTTAGTTGGTGAGAAATAAAAAAGTTTAGTCATCTTGGTATCGCAATTAGGCATACACATAAGAGATAGATCAATGGATGATAATAATAAAGTGACAATTAACAACGCTAAAAAAAAAAAAAAAAATCTAAGGAGGCATTGCATCCTTATTGTCACATCTAATAGGGATTGACTAGATCGAAAAAAATAAATGAGTGGCACCCTCAATAGATGGGCCAACTATGTCTAATAGGATGGTAACTGTAGGCTACATTAGTGACCTTCATCAAGCCGGTAGATTGATATAATATGAAGTGGTTAATGGATTTCGCCAAAAAAAAAAAAAAAAAGGGTTAATGGATTGAGATTAATCAATTCAAGGACCGTGAAAACAAAATCCATTTTTGATATGCTTTTTATTGATGAAACTACTCCGTTTATGTCTAATCAGAGTGAAATGCACAGTTTGAGCTCAGCTTTCTACCTGCAAATTAGGGAAATGGACTACGAGTGTTACTGTCCGAGTAAATTAGAATGTCTGAATTTAAATAATTACTGAAAATGATCAGAGAATAATAATTAAGTTTTTGTTACCTTGATAGGTATATTTAATAGACTATTTATACTAATTAAGTTACACCTTAAACATGCCTTAAGCATATGCCCCCACATGATGTGATTGTTGCTACCTTAAGGTCAGGCTAAAGGTTTCTCTCCTTAGCTATACGTTAATTCACCGGGTCCTGGATTTGATTTGGGTTTTTATGACAGATCGGATCTCATCCGGATCGGGTTTACAATCATATCAATGTCAAAGCAGAACATAAAAGAAAATTAATGGGGAGGAGTCAAGAGACACAGATGTTCGCCTTCTCCGAGATAGCATTCGAACTGAATTGTGTAAAACACCATTAAACTTGCATTACGCAAGTGCCTTTCGTATTACCGACCAAGAAAAAAGAAAAAGTGCCTTTGGTATTACAAGTATTGAGGGAACCATTGGGTTTGGATGTTATTCTTTATTGATTTTCTTATTTTTTTAAATGGGACAGCTATCACGTATCTAGCTAATAGGGTTTTGGAACGTAGGGGTGGCGAGATTTGGTATGGTAATTGGTTGGGGTTTTGAGATTTGACGGTTAACTAATAGAGGGACCTGAGAAGCAAAAAAAAAATAAAAATTGAGGAATGTCTTCCTCCGAATAAAAATCCGTGAGTAGGAATGTCATACTCTATAAATTATAGGTTGTACTTATTCTAACTCAAAGGATTCTATAATGCAGTAAAATTTCTTGAAATTACCACTGGTCTTTTGTTCTAGTGTTACGGTATGCTTCTCGCCTATGAAGGCGAGAAGTTGTGAAAAGACATCTTTTGATATATTTTATAATTTGTATGACTTAAGTTTTTATTGATTAAAAAAAATCCTTCAAAATTTCAACCTAAATTGATCTACAAATGTTAATTTTGAATATAACTTTACAAAAGCAAGTATATTCTACCTAGAAAGTACATAATTTGAAATCAGGGATGGGTCTAAAATTTAATCAAAGTAGGAAAAAGATTTATGATTACTAGTAAATTGAGTAGGGGTGAAGGCTGTAAATTATGAAATTTTGCTATATTAATAATTGAACTAATGAGAGCACCCTTTACCCTCCCCCAAAAAAAAAGTTCCGCCCTTGTCAGAAATAGACTTTTACTTAAGAACTCATATCAAATGAACAGTACAAAACCTTAGATTTACCTTATTGTGATATCGTGAGGTTAGGAATCTTCTTTCTTAAGATATAATTTAAAGTACTGGTGGTGCTTAGTATACGCTAATTGAAGAATCCTAAGAAGGAACCCACTAACCTCATGATATCATTGGTGTAAAATGCCATCAAGCTCTTTTCGCCATAGAATTGCAGCCATTGATGGTGAAAAATGACTATAACCAACAGTGGCGGATGTAAATGGGGGATAACGGAGTTGTAATTTTTATTGATTTAAAATAACGTTAAAAATGATATGTATTTTTTTTTATAAAAAAAATTAAATATTTATGTATTTTTAGTTAAAAAACCATTAGTCTCCCCTAAAAAAAAATTAATCATACAATTAAAAAATTATTGTGTTTAGTTGTTCCTACTGAGAAAAACTTTTGAATCAACCCATATAACCAGAAACTATTGTAGGTGTAGCCCTAAATTAATTTATGTTGATTATTTAACAAACCTATCAACAAAATATTACATTTATGAGTTTCTTCAACAATTTTTCTGGTCCATCGTAGCTCACTATATGAAACATGATGGCCAACTCCACTTTCCCTAGATTTTTCTCCTGACGTAATCTCATGGAGATCATAAAGTTTGTTGCAAAGATTATTGAGGCTCCCGGGTCTTATAAATAGGTCGAGTAGCATAACGTTGTTAGTTAGGAATAAGAAAATTGTTAATTCTTTTGCCATCTGCCCACTGCTGAAATGCTGCACGCTTTCGGGATAATACCTTTTTACTGCTCCTTCACGCGCAACCCAGCAAAAGATTCCTCGAGGAGAATAATTCATCATGTAAAATTAACACGACAAATAAATTGCACAGCCAACATTTCTTCAAATCAGTTGACAAGTAACAGGCGATCAGCTAATTATCAGCCAAGTTCTTGGAACCTTGATTTCGTGGACTCTACGGGGAACAATAAAGTAGTATGTACATATTTCTAACATTTTTTTTTTTTTTGATCTTTCACCAAAGATTATTATAGAATACTTTTACTAATAAGTCTTAGTTTTTTTTGTTTTGAGAAAATATTTCATATACCCTCTCACAGACAGAATGTATGGAATAGTTTTCATTGTGTCACATATGCATGTTGCCTCGAGGCAGAGGCGGAGGCACTCTTTTCTGTTTGGAGGTTGCAAATTTGCTGTCTCTACTCAACTCAAATTTTATCTCAAAATATGTGTATTTTTAATGTATTTTTAGGTTAAAAAATTAATTTAGCCCCTACTAAAAAAAATAAATTATCTATATATAAGTGTCAAATTATGTAATTTTAACCTCCACTAAAGATAAATCCTGAATTCGCTCCTGCCTTGATGGCAGCCATAGCAACATGGTGTACACATTTTATTTTTTATTTTTGATCTCTTTCTTTCCTGTTGTTAAAATTTCCGTCTTTTCTTCTTTGTATAGGGAGAATGTGAAAAGGAGACTACAACGAAGTTGTTGGAGGAAGAAGTGAGATGCATGCTTGAGAGTAAAAATTTGGAGCCAACTGAGCTGCTTGAACTAGTCGATGACATCGATCGACTAGGCCTTGCCTACCGTTTCCGCCAGAGTATAAAGACAGCCTTGAGTAAAATAATATCTCATGAAGAATCGACCATGAAAGTAAAGAAGAGTTTGCATGCTTCAGCTCTTTACTTCAGGCTCCTGAGGCAAAATGGCTATACGGTTTCTACAGGTACATGGTTTTAAATTTTGGACCAATTAGTCCAATGAACAAGCTGTCACGTTCCTAACTCATAACTCCGGACTCATAAGTGATTGGTATCGTAATTTGGAGAATGATAATTTTTAACTGGGGTTATTAAATATTAAACACAAAATATTAATTTATAAATTATATTTATATCATATCGATCTCCTATTAACATGGGATGCTATTATCATCTCTCATCAAAGACCTAATATCCTTGCTAGAGGTATAATCCAAACCATAGATAGGACGAACTAAATGATAAAATTCTAAATATGGCTTGTACAAGTTCAATAGATAGTCTTACTCATTTAGCACTATGACCCGTATAAACTTTTGTTCTGATATTGTCAACTGAGCAATTGTTGATACTTTTATGCCATGCCCCAGTCTAGAACTCTGGACACTCTCAAGTAAGACTTATGCTGTAGACTTAAAAATAATCTCTAGGGAGCAAATATTCACTAGATTCGAAATAGTTAACATCCATAACGCCTACCAGCGCTACAATCACATACATAACACACACAACACGTGCACACATACACATACGCACACATGCACCATGCACTTACACGGTGCACACACATACTACGCACACATAACATGCAACAGGATGGTTAGTCGCGAGGTGGTGGGTCTGTAGGGGTCATGGGGTGGGGTTGGTTGTCCAGTGTATGGTTTGAAGCAGTGTCATGGGGTGGGGTTGGTTGTCCAGTGTGTGGTTTGAAGCAGTGTGGTGGGGGTACGAGGGTCACAGGGTAAGGGTGATTGTTGAGTGTGACAGTTGCAGTGGTGGGGTGGGGTGCAGGGGTCGCGAGGTAGGCGTGGTTCCTAAAGTAAATATTTAATTTAGAAATATTTCCAACATTAGAAACATATGCTTTTTTTTTTTTTTTTTTTGTTTAAAATTAGAAACATATGCTTACTAACAACAAAGAAAAGAAACATCCACGTCACTCTGTCATATTATAATGTGAATTATTTTTATGCATTCAAATCCATACTTCCTCTTACTTTATATATACCTTCTCTTTCTTTCTTTTTCCATCACTCTCTACTCTTTTTCTAAACCTCATATTTTTCTTTTTCTTTCTATTTTGGTCTCTTCTTTTACTCGTCTTTCTCCCCCTCTCTTTCTCTCTCTCCCTCTCTCTCTCTCTCTCTTGTCCTCTTTTCTCTTCTCTGAGTTTCTCTCTCAACATTTCTTTCTATATTTTCTAAATGGGATAAAATCAAACAAGTCCCTAACTTATTAGTTCAAAATCATATAAGTCTCTAAGTTTTTAAAAACCTCTTAGGAGGTTCTTCAGCAAGGGGTAGTTTAAGCTTTCTATAATAATTTAATAAAAAAAAGATAAAATAATTAAAATATAATAAGAATAATTTAATAAATTATACTTTAACCCTAAAAAGAAAAAATAATTAATGTCTAACTCCAAAAATTTAATAAATTATACACTTCTTCCTCATCCTCCTCCAACTCCACCTCATCCTCCTCCTCCTCCTCCTCCTCCACCACCACCACCACCACCACCACTACCACCACCACCACCACATTAAAGAACCTATCATCAATTTCATCCCAACTCCTAAGTCCAACCACAAATATCAACACCACCACTACCACCACATTAACAAACCTATCAATTTTATCCCAACAACACCCATCAACACAACCACCACCACCAACGTTCACCATAACCACCACCGCCACATTCTCATTAACAAACCTATCAATTCCATCCCAACTCTTAACTTTAACCACAAATATCAACACCACCACTGCCACCACATGTTAAAAACCCATCAACCCAACAACACAAACCCGGCCACCAGCATCACCAACGCAACCACGCCCATAGCCCAATCTATCGCAATCTATCATCCAATATGTCATAGTACCTCCCCCAAAAGTCATCAACCTCCATTGTTTTTTTTTTTTTGGATGAATCAACCTCCATTGTTGAAATATGTATGTATGTAGATTTGCATGTGTGGTGTATGGTGTGTACATCTACATGTGTATAATATATAGTGTTGTGGGTTTATTAATATGAAGGAGGTGATAGTTCTGACCAAAAAAAAAAAAAAGGAGGTGATGGTGATGGTGGTGGCAGTGGTGGAATAATTTGGGGTTAGTTTCTAATTATTTTACTTTTTTAGGATGAATATATAATTTATTGAACTTATGGTGTCATATTTTAATTATTTTGTCTTTTGTTTATTAAATTATTATAGAAAGACTAAACTACCCTTTGCCGAAAGACTTCCTAAGAGGTTTTTGAAAACTCAAGGACCTATATGATTTTGGACTAATAAGTTAGGGACTTGTTTGATTTTATCCTTTTTTCTAAATAGTTTTGCTAATTATATTCCAAGCCTTGGTACTTCTTTAGGCTAGTCGCTCCAACCACTCCCAGCACTTGGCCCATGAGACCTCCACCATCAATTATTCTCTTCAATTACATCTAGTTCCAAACCATGTATATAGATAAAGAAGGACAAAAGAAAGTTTGTAGAAGTCTTTGTCCCGCCGCCACCACCACCACTACCACCACCTCCACTCCTGAAACGGCCATGCCATCGTCTTTTTCCACTTCATATATGGCTCGTTGAAGAGCTGATCAAGACGTTCTCTTTTTTTGGAGTTTTTCTTTTTGTCATTTAAATTGATTTTTCAACTTTTGAAGTGATGACAAAAACATTTATTTCAATATTATTTTTATGATGTCCAATACAATGTCATCGTTAATTTTTTACCTTTTTCTATGAAGGCTAACTATGACAAGCAATCAAGGGACAAGTCTATGGTATATCTTAAAAAATAATTAGAATATTCTTTCCAAACTATTCACTTTCATACCATCTGAAACTTTGTACTGAAAATGAGAAATTGTATATGTAATATTTAAACTAGGCAAGGTGTCAATTGATATATCAGAATTGTTGACCTCAACTAAAGACGCAAAAATAAAATAAAATAATTGTAAATTTTGAACATTTAATAATTAAAAAATTATATATCCGTGACAGGTTCAATTAATATAAATCCCACATGACCATAAAGGGATGAATTGAGAAATTGAATAAATAAATAAAATTCTTCTATACTAAGTTGAATTGAGGAATTGAATAAATAAATAAAATTCTTCTATACTAAGTTAAATATTTAGATGAGTTGATAATTCAATAAACAACCATCTATATAGTTTTTAGATTAATTGAATAGCCTACTACACTGGTTACACAAGTTATGGATTCATGGACTACATTTGTATTCCATTGTTGAAGTTGATTTTTTTTACTATTCCACCCTATTAAGTGATCACCTCATTTAAACATTTAAGTTGTTAGAGATATATTTTATTATATTATTTATTTTTTATAACACGCCGCCGTAAGTGTAGGCGAAGTTAGTTTTTGAACCTTACATTTGAAAATTTTTAATATTTTCAAATGGGTAGTGGTGAGTTTAAACCTAGGAGGACCTTTTGGTACCTAAGCTCTAATACCATGTTAAGTAACCACCTTATCTAAAAGTTTAAAAGGTTAAAGAGAGATTTTATTATACTATTTATTATCTGTAACACACCCCTCCCATTACATCATCTAACTGAATTCTTTTTTTCTTTTTTGCGAGTGGAATAGATATTTTTGAGAGTTTCAAAGACCATGGAGGCAACTTTGAGGAAAATTTAGTACTAGATGTAAAGGGAATGTTGAGTATGTATGAAGCTTCACATCTTGCAATTGAAGGAGAAAATCTACTAGACAAGGCTAAAGCTTTTACAAGCTTTCATCTAAAAAACTTAGAGGGGAACATCAATAAAAGCATTAAGGAACAAGTTAATCATGCTTTAGAGCTCCCATTTCACCGTCGAATGCAAAGATTAGAAGCTAGATGGAATATTGAAGCATACAGTGAGAGGCCTGGAGTAAATCAACCATTGCTAGCTTTAGCAAAACTAGATTATAACAATGTTCAATCAGTGCTCCAAATAGATCTTCGAGATATGGCAAGGTAATGAAATTGAACATATACTAACTAATTAATAGAATATGACCCCATTAGTTCTTAATGTTTCACTGTTGTAACACTGTGGTCCATGATATTTAAAAGTGAACATTTTAGTCCTTAAAATTAATTTAACAGGACAATGTTAGTCCCCATAGCAAAATCTATCTATTCTTTGATGGCTTTATCACGTGACTGACACATGAATGTTGAAGTTGCGCTATCAGTTTTGTCGGGTGAAGTTGCTGATAACGATAGACAATAGTTTAAAATTTAAAATCTCATCTTAACTGGTTTTAGTTTATCTGTTTGTTACATTAGACTACTCACTGTTGTATAAATATTGGATGTACGTCTGCAAACCAAATATATAAAAATACAACACATTTTTCCTCTAATTGTACTCTTTCATGGTATCAGTAGTTTAACGACAAACGTCTACGTCCTTGACCTCTCTTCCGCGCAACACCTATTGCTTCTCCTTCCCAAACATTTTTCTTTTTCAAAAGTCTTTTCCTCTGCCCCACCGATTCTCTCTCCTCCTTTACTTTTCCAAACCTTTTGTCACATCACTCAATAGACTGCCTTTTATTTATTTTTTTATTTTTTCTCACACGTCCTTCATCTCTCCTCTCTCCTCACATGGCTTCCTCTGCAACTGCTGCCCTACTACCAACTCACAATGTCAAAAGTTTTGTCACTATTCTTCTCGATAACACCAATTATTTAACTTGGTAGACACAAATTCTGAACTATTTTACTTTTACTGAATTAACCGGCTACATTGATGGCATACTTACCAAACCTGCCAAAAACTAGGCTACCTCATCCACTTCTTCTACTTTCGCTCTTTATGACTGGGCTCGTTTCGATAGCTGTGTCACAGCCTTCATAATGTCTACTCTCTCTGATTCTCTTGTGCACCAAGCCACTGGTCATGCTATGGCTTGTGATCTCTGGACCTCACTTAAAAAATCCTATACTTACTTACCGTGATGCTCTTCTCTCTCTACCGCGTATACATTCTTCCTCCCCTCCTTGTGCATCCCGCACTGTCATATCGCCAAATGACGTATTTTTATCTCCCCCACACAACTCTAGGCCTAATTCCCTTCATCGAATAGTTACTAGATCCCGTGATAACACTCGGCAACCAAAAACGTTTGCTGATTATGTCACATACACAGTTACTACTCAATCCTCGATTCTTCCATCCGCCTTGGACTGTGAACCGACGTCTTATTCCACTACATCCAAATATTTTCATTAGCGTGAGGCCATGAGCAAAGAGTACAACGCACTGATACAAAATAATACTTGGTCCTTAATTCCCAAACCTCCAGGTGCAAATGTTATTGGGTGTAAGTGGGTGTTTAGAATTAAAAGGAAGGCTGATGGTTCCGTTGAAAGGTATAAGGCTCAGTTAGTGGCAAAAGGGTTCAATCAAGAAGAAGGCATTGACTATGCAGAAACGTTCAGTCTAGTGGTCAAACCCACTACTATTCGGATCATCCTATCTATAGCGGTTTCTCGTGACTGGCCGGTTCGGCAAGTCGATGTTAACAATGCATTCTTGCATGGGCTGTTGTCTGAAGATGTTTACATGTCTCAACCTCCTGGCTTCACGCATCTAGCTATTTCGAGTCATGTGTACAAGTTGCAGAAGACAATTTATGGATTAAAACAGGCACCACGGGCTTGGTTTTCTCAGCTAAGCACCTTTTTGATCCAAATGGGCTTTGTTCTGCCCAAATCTGATACATCTTTATTTATAAGGTCTAGCAGTCATGTTACGGTACTGTTGTTGATATACATAGATGATATTATTCTGACTGGAACAACTCTTGATGCCATTCAGTCCGTTGCCACAACTCTACACAGTTAGTTTGCCTTAAAAGATCTTGGTGATTTGTCTTTCTTTCTGGGTATTCAGGTTACTCGTACTACTGCGGGCTTGTTACTTTCACAACAACGTTATATTAATGATCTATTGGCCCGAACTAAACTTGCCGAGGCCAAACCCATTGCCACTCCACTTGCTGCTTCACAGTAGCTTTCACAACACGAGGGTGATCCATTTCATGATCCAACCTTGTACCGTAGTGTTGTTGGCGCCTTGCAGTATTTTACGATAACTAGGTCTGAAATTAGTTTTTCTGTTAACCGAGTGTGTTAATTCATGCATGCCCCTAGAGATCCACACTGGTTTGCTGTGAAACATTTCTGTGATATTTGAAGGGGACTAGCTCTCATGGTTTGCTCTTTCGGCCCTCATCTGACACAAAACTTCATGCTTATTTAGATTCCGACTGGGATGGATGTCCTGATGACAAGCGTAGCACACATGGGTACTGTATTTATCTGGGTCCGAATCTTGTCTCTTGGTTTGAGAAGAAGCAAACCACCACGTCCTGTTCCAACACCGAGGCAGAATATCGTGCTATTGCTTTTGCAACTGCAGAATTGTGCTGGATAAGTCTCTCTTACGTGAGTTATGTTTGGTGCATCCCATTCCGTCAATCCTTTGGTGTGATAACATGGGTGCCACTTATTTGACGGCTAATCCAGTTTTTCACACGAGAACGAAACACATTGAAGTGGACATTCATTTTGTGCGTGAGAAAGTGGCCATTGGTACCTTATCTATTCGGTTCATTTCTACTGTTGACCAGCTGGCGGATATTATGACTAAGTCTCTAGCTCGACCGCGGTTCATTGCTTTGCGACACAAGCTTGCTGTCTCTGATCTAGCTTCGCTTAAGGGGGCGTAATAATGATAGACAATAGTTTAAAATTTAAAATCTCATCTTAACTGATTTTAGTCTATCTGTTTGTTACATTAGACTACTCACTGTTGTATAAATATTGGATGTATATGTGCAAACGATATATATAAAAATATAACACATTTTTCCTTCAATTGTACTATTTCAGTTGCAGCTTGTAGATTGGTAAGTCCTCATGTGCCAGCCACTTGATAAAGACGTAAAAAAATAGATGGATTTTACTATCGAGATTAATGTTGTCCCACTAAATTAACTTTAAGAACTAAGAAGTTCATTTTTAAAAATTATGGACCAAAGTGTCACAAAGACGAAACATTAAGAACTAATGGGAGCATTAACTCTTAATTAATTAATTAATTGGTAATTTAATGAAACTTACAATATTTTGCTTGTGAAAATTTTAGGTGGTGGAAGGATGTGGATTTAGCGAACAAGTTGAGTTTTGCCAGGGATAGGCTAATGGAAATCTTTTTCTGGGCAGTGGGAATGGTTTTTGAGCCTCAATTTAGCAAATGTCGCAAATGATTAACTAAAGTTGCTAAGCTAATTACTGTCTTAGATGGTGTATATGATGTTTACGGTTCTCTAGATGAACTAGAGAAATTCACTCATGCCGTAGATAGGTTTGTCCTTTTATGACAAAGATTTAATAACATTAATTTGTTTTGCCAAAAATATATAATACCCTTATATATTTTATAAATAAGTTGATTATCTCTTTGTGTTTTAGAAACGTACCTGAATACCCTCTGTATTTTATAAATAAGCTGATTACTCCCTTGTATTTTAATTAAAAACGTAGTTGAATACCCTCTGTTAAAATGAACGATTTTTCTAACGAAGGCGGTTATTCAGCTACGTTTTTAAAACACAGAGGGTAATCATCTTATTTATAAAATATAAGGATTATTCAGCTATATTTTTAAAACACAGAGAGATCATCAGCTTATTTACAAAACACATGAGGGTATTATGGGCTTTTTGGCAGAACACAGGGAGTGTTAAAGTCATTTACTCAATTTGTTCTCATACAAATCTTTTCTTATGATCACTAATCATGATTCAAATCTTCACTAATCGATGATTTCTATTTGTAGGTAGGATATTAATGCCGTAAAGCATCTACCAGACTACATGAAATTGTGCTTCCTCACTCTTTATAACACCGTAAATGATCTTGCATATTATACTCTTAAAGAAAAAGGAGAGGTTGTGATTCCTTATCTAACCAAAGCGGTATGTATCTATCGAGTGGTCAGAATTTTGTGCCGCTCTCTTGTACTATTTAAGATTCATCTTTTATATGATCATTTATATGACTTAATCTATATATATTTAAAATATATATAATATTAGTGGGCAGATTTGTTGAAAGCATTCTTACAAGAAGCACGATGGAGTTACAACAAGTACACACCAACCTTCGATGAATATCTCAATAATGCATGGGTGTCAGTTTCGGGTGTTGTATTACTGGTACATGCATACTTTTTAGTGACTGAAAATATCACAAAGGAGGCCATAGAATGTTTAGAGAAATGCGATGGCATCTTGCGTTGGCCATGTATATTTTTTCGCCTTTCTAATGATTTGGCATCTGCAAAGGTAAGCCAAGAACATCTCCCTTTAGCCTCATTGTTTTACTTGATCACAAATAGTCTTTGACAATTGCAAATTGACACTTCGATTGAGACAATTAGGAGGGCTTTTGCAAAGACTAAACGACTTAACACCTCTTTGTATTTTGTAAAAAATGTACAATACTCTCCTATGTTTTATAAATAAGTTGATTATTCCCCTGTGTTTTACAAACGTTACCGAATACCCTCATGTATTTTATAAATAAGTTGATTCCCACTTGCGTTTCAAAAAACGTAGTTGAATACTTCTCTGTATTTTATAAATAAGCTTATTATCCCCTTGTGTTTTAAACACATAGTTGAATATCACCCTATATTTTTAAAAACGTAGTTGAATACTTGCCTTTGTTAGAAAAATCGTTTATTTTAACAGAAAAGTGAAAATATTTTTTGGCAGCACGACAACATCTCAGTAGCGAACAAACACTTTCAACAATAACGTTGATGTGCTTCAACGGTCACTCAATGTTTTAAAGACCAAAATAGGGGTATTTTGGTCCATAATTGGAATAATTTGTGATGTAATGTGTTAAATATCAATAATATTCGTAAATCAGTTGATTTTTCAAACGGAGGGGTATTCAGCTACATTTCTAAAATATAAAATACGGGGAAGGGTAATAAGCTTATTTATAAAACACATGAGGTATTCAGCTACTTTTTTAAACACATGGGGGTAATCAGCTTATTTATAAAATATTGAGGGTATTGTGCATTTTTGACAAAACACAGGGGGTGTTAAGTTGTTTACTCCTTTTGCAAATAGCAGAACGTAAATTGCATAGTTTGAAAACGTAAGGGGATTGATTCCACATGTTATGAAGAAAAAAAGCTTAAATTTTTTTTTTTTGTAAAAAATGGAATATTGTTATATATACATATTGTTGTTGTTAATCTTGGTATTATTGTTGTTGTTGTTATTGTGATTATAGTTATTAGTGTTGCTAGTACTACTAATATTTTTATAGTTGTTACTTATTATTAATTATAACCATTCTCGTGTTACTTTATGTACAGGCCGAAATAGAGAGAGGTGAAACTATAAATGCAATATCATGTTATATGCATGACACCAGTAATTTAGAGGAGATAGCTCGTCAACACATGATCAAATTGATTGATAATAGCTGGAAGAAGATGAATGAAGAGTTGGTGCGCAATTCATATTTCGAAAGCTCTTTTAAAGAGATAGCTATTAATCTTGTTCGAATTGCTCAAACCCAATATAAACATAGAGATGCTCATAGTGCTCTTGATATTAGGGCAAGAAATCGAGTTTTTTCAGTCCTATTTGAGCCAATTCAGTTTATGGAAGGTGAAAAAGTTGAGTTAGAAAAAAGACAAATTAGTAACCTCTTTATAGAGAAGACAATTGATGAACTGTATCACATTCTATTGATCTCTGTATGTGCTCTTAGATATACAAAGTATACATGATAAAATAACAAATATATGAATTACAAAAATGGAGTTATCCAGAGATAAGATATCACTATTCTAGGCTAAGTGTTGAGCGGACTGTTGAGACAACTAGCAAGGCTAGACTCTTGCCTAATATGCCCTCGCAAGAGGGTAGATCCATCTACGATATCCATCTTGGAACTTAGATCAAGAAATCGTGTCTTTGGCAACAGCTTTGTGAGTGAGATATGAGCTACCTCCATAAAGCCAATGGTTACCTTATCTCGCACAAAATGGTAGTCCAAAGCTAAATGTTTCATTCTAGAATGGAATACAGGGTTGGCACATAAGAATGTAGCACCAATGTTGTCATAAAGTAATATGGGTTTGGTAAAGAGTGAGACATGTAATTCACTTGGCAATTGAGTAAGCCAGCCAATTCAGCCACGGTTGCAGCAATAGATCTGTACTCCATCTCAGTGGAGGACCTTGTGACCGTACGCTGTTTCTTAGAGCACCAAGATATCAACGTGTTGCTAAGAAAGATGACATAGTCTGAAATGGACGTGTAATCATCTATATTACCTACCTAATCTGTGTTTGAATAAGTTGTGAGTGAGAGGCTAGGAGATTTCTGAATGAAGAGACCAAACTGATTAGTATACTTTAGATAACGAAGAAGCCGTTTAGATGCACTCCAATGAGGCTGACGAGAGGCATGCATGAATTGAGCCAGTTTGTTTACAACATACGCAATATCTGGGCGTGTAAGAACAAAGTACTGCAATTCTCATATGAGGATTCGGTAGGAAGTTGAATCTAAGAGCATAGGACCATCAGTAAGAGAAACTCGGGCCGAGGAGCTGAGGGGTGTGCTTGAGATCTTTGTTCCCTCCATATTAAACTTCACAAGAAAATCATGCATATACTTTTGCTGATTGAGGAATAAACCCGTGGGATGATGTATTGCTTCCATTCCCAGGAAGTAAGAAATTTCACCCAGGTCTTTGATCAAAAACTTGGAGGCCAGTGAATCAATAATCTGTCGAACAAAGCTAATAGAATTTCCTGTCATCAAAAGATCATCAACATAGACTAATATATACACAGTTAGCGTAGATATATGATAAATAAATAGTGATGAATCCGACTTCGAATTAACAAACCCAAGATATAATATATAGTTTTTGAGCTCCAAGAACCAAGCTCTCGGGGCCTATTTCAGGACGTACAACGATCTGTGTAAGTGGAAAACATGATTTGGACGCGCCACATCCATAAACCCAGGAGGCTGCATCATGAACACTTCCTTTGTTAAATGGCCGTCCAAAAAAGCGTTGTTAACATCTAATTGGTGAACTTACTAACCATAAGACACAACAAGAGTAAGTACAACATGAATGGTAGATGGCTTTACTACGGGGTTGAAAGTCTCCATAAAATCTATCCCAAGACCTTGGTGAAAACCCTTCGCGACAAGTCGCGCCTTATACCAAGAAATTGAACCATCCAAATTACGCTTAATTTTGAATACCTACTTACAGCCTATAACATTATATATGATGTGGCTGACGAGGTACTACAATGCCTTGCGTCACTCCAGGTTTGTCCCAATCACACATTGGTCCAATCGACAATCACCACCGTGGTCATGCCGCACCATCACCTCCCCCGCCTGCATTGTCTCCTGCCATCGGTGTGCCCCTAGTGCATCAGCCTTTGCCACCTACAAGCCAAACACCTGAAGTCGCTCCTCGTTCGTCTTACCACCCTATGCAAACAAGGTCAAAGAACAACATCTTTCACCCCAAAACACATCTTGTCCCTCTCAGCCACAAAACATCCTCTCCCTCCCACTTTGGAGCCCTCAACAATCCGACAAGCTCTGCAACAACCCGAATGGCAATCTGCTATGCTTGATGAACTTCATGCTCTAATACCATATAGAGAAGACAGTTGATGAAATGTATCACATTCTATTGATCTCTGTATGTGCTCTTAAATATACAAAGTATACATGATAAGATAACAAATATATGAATTACAAAAATGAAGTTATCCAGAGATAAGATGCACTATTCTAGGCTAAGTGTTGAGCAGTCTGTTGAGAGAACTAGCAAGGCTGGACTCTTGCCTTAAACTCTTATTAATATATCAATCATTATGAAATAATGTACATACAAATAAATATTAATCTTATCTAGTTCAAAGTCTGTATAGTTAGTGCCAGAGGTGACCCAAATACCAAGCTCAAGAAGAGAAGAGCCCTGATGAAAATAGAATTAATTGGAAGACAAGAATACATGGAGGACACTAGTAGTATATTCTATAATTAGAACTTTCTATATTGTATAAGTTCTATAAGAAAAGAAAGATAAACATACATCAATAAGAATCCTAAGTTTGTCTCTCACTCTTTTTCTCTCTCGCCCTCTCTAACTAATTTTGCTTTTTTTACATTTTATCACTTTCTAAGAGTTCTCTATCATTTGTTATTCAATAGAGGTACGAAGAGACTAAAGGGGGAAAAATGTTCTTGATATCATGGTGTTAGTCTGTACCTCAAGTTATAGTAAATTTCCTTTTAACTCTTTATTAATATGACTTTTTCATCTTTTAGTTTCATAATGTCCAATCATATGAACTAGAAATTCGTTCTAAGTATTTTAAGGATATCAATAACAATATCCCAAATCAAAAGTTTGTTTCTCTTGACATACTGGGCAATATTACTTCCCAGAAACCTTTGATAGTAAAGTTAACACTACAAAAAAAATGGTAATCTGCGGCGGTTTATTTGCTTATTCGTGGCAGTTTTAAACTGCTGCTAAATCATAGGCGGCAGTTCATGGAACCGCCGCAAATCAGTTCATCGCGAATACCTTTCGCGGTGGTTCATTGAATCGCAGTGAAAAGGTACTTTACGCTGCGGTTAAATTAACCGCAACGAAAAATTATTTACACGGCAGTTCTTATAAAAATGCAGAAATACTTTACGCAACGGTGCCGCTAATACTAAGATTTGGAAAAAAATATAATAAACGTTGCTAATTGTAATTGCTTCTTTTAGGCAGTCTTCCTCCTTCAGTTCCAATTTATGAGTGTTTTTTTTTCTTTTTCAAATAACTAGCTCTATTACCTTAAAATTGAGTAACGACTAATAAGTAGTGACGTGTAAGATACAAAATATAATAATAATAATTTATAAATTATCAATATGAAATAATAGTGTTTTCATAAGCGTATTGCTCTCAAAAGATAAACAAATCTTCTTCAAAAGTGTTTCCATAAACTACAAGTGTTTCTTCATCAACTAACTAAAGGTACAATTAAGTAAGCAGGCGCCAAGGCCAACAAAATCAGCACATAACAGATACAATTCCTTTAGTCAAATGCTATCTCTGCAGGGCACAAGCAAGCAACTGAGACCTGCATAATGTAAATCAAATATTTAGGCATAATTTATACACAAAATGTTTATTTGAATTGAAATGAATAAGCTTCTACTGGGCTATTAAGAACTAAACCCTTCTAAATGAGTAAGCTTCTACCTAGGGGCATTAAGCATGAGCCTTTCCACTCAGGCAAATCAAAATCCAACCCAAGTGCGTCAGGTGCCATGGCGATCAACAACTCCAGGAGCCAAAATGTTCTTTATCTATATAACAATAAAAGTACATCACAAGTTATTAGTCTATAGGCAAAAATCATTGAGTTCTTCGCTACCAACTTAGTTGTTCGGCTTTAAATCTATATGTTAACGAATACAAATTTATAAATTCTTTGATACAGTTCATGAATGAAGTGATGTAGATCCAGTAAGTCCTTATGTATTAGGCCATGAATTGATTACGATTCCTAAAACACCTATCAAATAGGAGCACATTTAATTGTTGATTGTGTATTTCTTTTTGTTTTCTCTATTTTATATGAAGAACAACACACAAGAATGACTTCAATAATCATGCTCGAAATAACACGATGGGGATAACAAAGCTTACATGTGTGATAACCACATCATTTTAAAAAGCTTCAATGTGTTGTGCTCCTGAAACATCATTCCTCTGCAGAGTATCAAAATGTGAACGAACTTATAATAAAGATTTTTTTGCATAATCTAAGAATTCTATATAGGTCTCTTAGGAGGCATGAATTCTGGATCTTTCCAATTCATATAACCTTTCGCACAATACTTTAAGAGCTTTGGCCTTGTTCTAGGAATACATGCACACAACACATAGAGAACGAACAGAAACCAGAACAAAGCAGCAAAACCAGATTAGGTAGTAATAAGATTTAATTATGATGAACAGTATTCAGAAACCCAAATCAAACAATCTGACTGGATTTGCCAGTGACTATGCAATAATTAAATCCCAAAGTAACTTGATTCCTTTTGGTTTCAAAGTCACTTGAAGGAAGGAAATCTAATGGAAAACTTAAATACTCAGCTCAATAGGTGATTGTTATTACCAGCTCTCACTTCCAAAATGCAGTCCCGTTCATCAGCATCATCTTTAGGTAGTATTGACCTAAGTAGAAGATACTGTAGTCTCTTCTCTTCTTATGTAGCCTGACCTAACTCCTCTGTTGCCATGTCTTTCACGTCCTCATCATCTTGGCATTCAGCCAATAGTGACTTTAGTCACCCAATTCCCTACAAAATGTAGGAAAAAAAGAACATATCAAATGATTATTACTTGTGAAAAGCCCATAATTTGATAACTAAGGGTTAGTGACACTACAGAGTCCCAATACTTGGAGACAATATCTTTTTTCCCTTTTCTTAATTTATTGAGTTTTTGATATCTTTTTGCCATTTTCTTAATTTATTGGCCCTTGAATATTCCGATGGTGAAGCTTTAGACTGGTCTTTGAGCAATAAATAGAATTAGGAAACACAAATCATATAGACAACTAAACAACGGTTACGCGGTTGAATTGACAGTTGAACGAGTGATCAAAAAAAAGAAGGAACAGAGTATAACCTGATTGATATCAAATTGAAGCTCAGTAGTACTGTGCTCAATAGCTAAATAAGTAACCTCATCAAGCGACACACAAGTTCTATGCATCCTCTCAAACCACTCCACTGCTTTTTCAAAAAGATTGCACCTTTTTATACAAGTGATAATAGTAGAATAAGTAATTGGAAGAGGAAACTTATGTATAAACACAAACACACATATACCTAAAATGAAAACTAAAATTAAGTACCAGATTCAGCAACCAAATTGACGATTTCCAGATAAATAAAGCTTCTCAGAATTCTGCAATTCAATGACATCGATAAACAAAAATGCATTTGCCCTATTTCTCAACTAATACCAATTATACCCAAATGTTTTTCAGAATCACAAATATATCAATAAGAAAAATGCATGTTTGCAAATACAAAATAAATATCAATTACACTTGAATGTTTGTCAATTATATAGAGATTGTTCAACATACATACACACACAAACACATATACATATCAATAGGAAAAATGAATGTTTACAATTACTAAATCAATATTAATTACTCTCAGCATGTTTTTCACAATAATACAAATACATACATACATATGTATATAATTGCCAAAATATATATTTTTAATACACAAACTATTATAGAAAACCTTGAGATCAAGGCGACCAAGCTCGAAAGCGCGGATGATAATTCCGATGCCAAGGCGGACACCATTTTTAGCGTTCTTCATTCCTTTCGCCAAGAGATCATCCAATATGGAACAGTTTCGCTGATAAATAAATTAAGAAAACAAATTAAACATATATATATATACATATATATATATATATATATATATATATATATATATACGAGTTCGAATTTGGGGTTTCGATTATTGAAATTCAAAACCTTCAAATTGGAAACCCTAACTAATTGAACGGGGTTCCCCATTTGGGGTACCCAAAAAAGAAAAAAAAGGAATTAAGAAAACAAATTAAATAAATACATACACACACATACACACACACACACACACACACACACACACACACACATATATATATATATATATGTTTCATTTCATTTTAAAAAAAAAATTCTTGCAATATATATATATATATATATATATATATATATATATATATATATATATATGCAAACATGTACATATATTATATCATATGTATATATAAAAAAACATAAAAATGTACCTCTTTGGAGGAATATGTGTGCAGATCTAGGTGATTATAGGGTAAAAGAGGGGTGAGATGTTGAAGAAAGATGGGGGTATAAGGGGACGCGGTGGTGTGCCATTGTGGCGTAGGGGTGAAGGTGAATGGGTTTAGGGTGTGGGGTGGGGGGATGGTGGTGCTGCTGTGGAAGGGTGAAGGAAGGGTTTGTTTTTGCTGAAGAAGAAAAAAATTGTAAGGAGGAGGCTAAGGGTTTTTTTGGCTGAAGAAAGAAAAATTAAACATGGGGGGTGCTAAAATTGAAGTACTTTTAGCGGCGGTTCCCCATAACCGCCACTAAAAGTGAATTTATACTGAAGAAAGAAAAAGTAAACACGAGGTGCTAAAATTAAAGTACTTTTAGCGGCGGTTCCCCATAACCGCCGTTAAAAGTGACTTTTAGTGGCGGTTCGGGGAACCACCGAGGAAAAATGCATTCTAATGGATAATTTGCGGCGGTTCCCTAAACTGTCGCGAAAAAAGTATCGCGCATGTCTGCATTTTTTGTAGTGTAATATAGATGCTGTGAATCTTGGAGAATTAATTTAAAGAAGAAAGTGACATGTCCTTGGACGATCACGTTAAAGTAATAAAATTCATTTATCATCATTTTTATAAAGGGGTCAAGCATAAATATCACACCATAAAGTATCCATATATCCTTTCGCATATCTTATGACCATCACAAAGCAATAATTTTTAAAAACTCACAATGAATGGATTCATCAACAAGTGCAAGATCTTAAAATTGAAAGCAAGTACGACTCTACAATATTTAGAGTTACTTCTTAACTAAGATAATGCAGACAAAATATTATCATAGAAGATATATGAAAGAAAAGTTTATTTTACTTTTATGCGTCGGATATGCTCAGTAGTAATATTGAGAACATAATTTTGAAAAAACCATTCAAGTTGATATCACATCATATGAGAAAAATAATGAACTTTTGATGAAACACCTTAATTATTACTAACGCGCTCAAAATGTTTCCTTAAAGTGATCATCTAATTGACATAGATGTGGTTGTTGTGATGGTTGTCACTGTTATAACTCTTTATGTTATCGTGCTCATAAACAACCAAAATTTTAAGAAGGGTGAAAATAATGATCAAGAGGAACATAAAAAGGGTGAGGATTTACAAAAGAAATCATCCAAAAATGTGTAAACTAGTTGCTCGAGCCATGACTAGGAAGGAACTTGAACTTATATTCGTCTCACTCTAACTACCTTGTTGAATAATCAAAACAACAATATATCTACATGAATGGACATTAGTCACATACTTGGCATGTATCTAATAAAAGACCTTGTTAAATCTCTTATGATAGCTATAGACATAGCCTGAAAGAACATCGGATGCATATCTGAGGTATGTAGATGTATGCAAACCTATAATCAAGATTAGGAAGAATCTTAAACTCTTGTTAAACCCTCAAAATAGCTACATATCTGCACAAATGGACATAATTAGACACATAATTGGTGTATGATAGAGAAGCGTCAGCTATTAGTTTTCTTTGATTTTTTAAAAACTCATGTAGGTTACCCAACGCTACAACGAGAGCTGGCATATGGGCCAGCCCTGCACGGCCCGATCAAATTATGGGTTGAGAAAATTGAGCTCGGCTTAACATAGATGTTTAGTGGACTGAGCTGGGCTAGGCTTATTTATCAGAATATAGGACCCAGTTCAGTTCACGAGCCTGCTACCACGAGTCGCAAGTTGGGCTGGGTTAAAATAGGCCAACCCATTTATTTTTGTGATTAGTATAATTTTAATATATAATTATACTAATATATATACAAACACACACACACACAATATATATATATATATATATATATATATATATTTTACTTGGATAGTTGGATTAATAATTAAAAAAATAAAATTTAAACTTATTTTTTTTAAGAGAAGTTAATTTAACTATTAACGAGACAATACACAAGTTGATTAATAACATTAACAATTAACATAAATGATAAAACACTGCATAAAAAACTACAAGTTAATGAGATACGAGTACATTAGTGATATAAATATAAAAATAAAATATTATATAAACACTTAAGAAAAGCTAGTGCAAAAGTTCTTCATTTTGTTATACTCCTTGTACAGGTATTGGGTCTGCTGGTGGTTGTGGTGTGCTTGGCGGTAATGGTGGTTGAATAATTACTTTATGATTAAAATAATTTGTGACATTTAGGTGTTGAGATACAAGGTGTTTAACAAGCGTCCTAGTTCCAATTCTACGTCGAAATATAAATTGACGTTGACAATAGTTATAAATTACATACTCATGTTCTTCAAAGTATGTAAAATGATTTCAAACCTCTGACGAATATAATCGTCGTGAAATATTTTCTTCTCCTATGGATATAGTTATATATAATATTTTAGACTTGTAGTAAAATAAAGTTAACTATCCTTATTGACTAAAGCAATATGTCACTAAGTATTTATAGGAAAAATTATATATACGATTATAAAATTTGTAAAAAAGAATTGTACCTAAAATCTTTTAAAAATAGTATGAAGGGACTTAAAAATTGCAAGTTGTAAACTTGCAATATCATAAAAAAATATTTGATAACATGTCATTTAATATCAACTTAAGAAATAAGTTTGCTACTTGTTATTATTAGTTTGTTAAAAAAAATAGTTATCACGACTTGCTAGTTTATTTTTTTTTAAAAATAGTTATTACAAGTTACATTCATGCATAAAGCATAATATTTCAATTTCTTTTAATAAGTGAGTTTAAATTGTGCTTAATTTGTGTTGGGCCTAAGTTGGGCCTTATATGGGCTCGAGTTGGGCCTTATCTGGGTTCGAGCTGGACCTTATATGGGCTTAAGCGGGGCTTGTGTCAGGCTGGGCTCATGGGTTGAGTTGAGTTGGGCCTAAACTCAAATGGGTTGGGTTAAAAATTATATGACTCAGCTTGATCCACATATATGTAGTGAGTTGGGCCAAGTTGAATCCACTTTCAACCGAATTAGGCTGGGCCTAAATTTTCGTATGTTGGGTTGAGTTGGACTTGTGTCGGCCCAGCCTAAATGCCACCTCTAGCTTTAGCCTTGTCTAAAGCGTTGGGTAGAGTATTTATCTTCTTTTTTTTAAAAAAAAAAAAAAAAAAAAATTATCCCTCAACTAATATATAACCATATTTTTTCACATCCATAACAAAATATTCATATACACTAATGTACAGGAACTTTCAAATATTTGAAGTATAATTATATTACATAAAAGGTTCAAAAATAAAAGAAGATATACATAATCTATAGAACAAATATATAACCCTATTTTTATATCTATAACAGAATAACAAAGAGAAACTTTTAATATTTAAAGATATGTTAAATTCAAAATCATATCCACAATCTTAGATTATATAAAAGGTTCCAAAACAAATTAAAGAAATAACCATCACTTAAACATTGCACAAAAAAATCCTTGATAGAACTTGGTAGCTCATTCAATCTTATAAATTGCCAATGATTTGTAAATAAGCTCCGGCTTGTAACATTTTAGTCGATGCCAATATATAGATGCTCATAAGAATGATATCTATTTATTTGTCCATGTTTTTTTAAGGAAAAATTCACTACTAGTCTCCATTGGTGGCTTACAATTTCAATTTAGTCTTCATTGTTACAAAATTTGTTGAGTTTTTGGCTTGAGTCTAAGTCCAAGGAGGTATTGAAGACAAGTAGAAGTTCATTAAAAGAAGAAATAGAAATCAGAATCCTAGTACAGTTAGGTTTTGGTGCCTATAAATATGACATTCTAGCTTGTAATTCAGTGCCACGAGTGTTACATCCCATGGGGGTGTGGTAAGGGGTGAGCTGAGTATTGAGAGTATTTTTTGTGCTTTTACTAGAAAAAAATCGGTATAGTTTAGACTTTAGCCATGCATAAAGTCATGTGAGTGATGATTTAAACATTTTTCCATTCATAAAGTCATGTGGAAGGGCTTTTATAGATTTTTCTAAAATCTGTGAGCGTATGAGTGAGATGAGTGTTGAGATCTTTGTCTGTACAAAACATCTGTTACATTAAAAATAGTTTTGTTGATTAGTGGATTTCCCAATAACTTGGGTCATGGATATAGGTAGAGAGTTGAACAAAGTTAAAATATTATGTGATGATTTCTGCTGTGCTTGTATGCTTATGTGAGTGTGTGTCGTATCAGAGGCCAAACTCGGGGATTAGGCATAACAACGAAAGATGACACATTAAGGATATCAGGTTGCTGTGAGGAGCTGGCGCAATTGCCATTGAGAGGTTCGCACGTGAAACGGGGAGAGATTGTATCTTGTTGAAGAGTTGTTACAATTGCTAATGTCAGCATGATAGACGTGACGGCATCACTAGGCGTTGAAGCTGCCGGCATTACTGCTCGAGAAAAAGTCGTCGTCAAATTAAGAGGAAGTATGACGGGACAACGTAGTTGCCAGAGAGAAAGAGAGAAGTCGACACACTGAAATAGATGATGCTAGAGTTGAAGCTTACTGTTGACGGGAAATCCTCCGGTGAAGAAGATAGAGATAGCCATAGAGAAGACGAAGTGGGTGGTTATCGGTAGAGGAGTTTCAACATCGAAGAAAGGTACAGTTGGAACCACGAAGTTGATAAGAGAAAAGATAACAAGTCTGTGAAGTCACGATGAAGGGTGTTTCCGGTGACATAAGACAAAGTAGAAGGCACCATTTGAATCACCGTGTTAAGAAGAAGAAAGTGGGACCACTGGTACAGCTTGCCCTAGCAAAGAGAGGCGCCGGTGAAATCTTGAGTCTGCCAGAGATGGCATTAATGGAAGATGGCGATTGGAAAATCCAAACCTTGTGTGAAAGGTACCAAAGTGACAGCGGTGAAGTGGAGAAGAAGATGATAGCATTGGCTTAGCTTGTTGTGACCGGTAGTAGCACCGGAGATGGTGAAGAAGACGCGATATTGAGGCGTGGTGGTGGATGGCGGTTGTGTGTAATGAAGGTGATTGGAGACCATATAGAGAGTTGGTAGGGGGTAAGGAACGTGATGTCGTTGTCGGATCGTTGATTCGGCGGCTAGACTGGGTGGAAGAATTGGGTCGGGTTTCGTGGGTTGAAGAGATGAACCCAAATCCATGGGTCTGTTTGTGTGCAGCGTGGTATATGAATTATGATGTCTTGTTAAGCTTGGATGATCAAAGCTACTACCATCTTAATTAATTAAATACTAATTTTCAATTATTTAATACAATTGTGCAACATTTCAAATAGAATATCTGTGACGCCCAGACCTAACATATAGACTTTAAATTAGAATTGCATATTTATTTTATTAAATTGCATATTCTTGGAAGACATGTAATGAAACTGTTTGCATTCATTTAAGTTTTGCTTGTTTGCTTTACTTAGAATAATTGCTTTAATCTTTTATTTACGAGAATTTACTTTATTTATATTTTAGTTAATTAATTTGATTCTTTTATTGATGTGTAGCTCAGACCACAAATAAACGTGTTAATTATAATTGCTATTTACAATTAATAAATTACGTAATAGAATAACATTAAATAGTTAATTATTATTATTCTCATTATTTGTGTTTAATTAATTTAGAGATTAAACGACTTCGGGGTAAATTACCTTAATATAATGTAGATATTTAAATTTTATTTTACGTGCTTTTTAATTGGTTGTTTTTCAGTTTATGTGTGAAACCTGGGTTTGGAGTTAAATGAGCTATTTGATTTTTTTTTAAAATAATTATATCTATTTAATTTCTGAATAATAAAATAATTATTTTGATTATCTTTATTATTGTACTTAATTTATTTACATTTGATTAGCTTGCTCTATTTTTTCGGGACGTTTATCGTACACTAATAGCCATGAACGCGCCATCTAGATCTTTTTGTGTTTGGACTTGGAGAATTAACCCTAGCCACACAATTTTATATATATATATAAAAGAAAGGCTCGACACACACACACGGTCACACAAATTTACCAAACCCACAAAAATATCTTACCTACTCACCTATACACCTCCCATGACTTACACACACTTCACAAAAACAATTAAAACTACCTCTCTCCTCACTAATTCACCTCCACCGTCGGGCAAAGAAGAACAAGAGGAAAAAAAAAATATAGAAGAGATCAGTGGCAACCGGCGAGAAGAAGAAAAAGAAAAAAAATAAAGTTAGGGCTCAAGGCCTCTCTACCGTCGGCAAGGACTAGGAGCCAGATTAGGAGTATGAGTTTAATCAAGTGAGGGAATTCACTTTATGTGCATTTTGATGATATAATTTGCTTATTTCATGTTTGTTAAAGAGTGGTTTAATGATTAAAGAGCTTAACAGTGCCTGAAAGGATGCTTCCTAATGTCTAGCATAGCCTTGAATTACTTTGTGAAAATATTGATAGTTTTGCTTGGTGACTTTGAAGTAGTAGATTAAATGTTAACTTACTCAAATTGTGTGGAGTTTATATGTTTGTTGAAAGTCCCAAGTGAAAAAGAGATGAGTATTATATGTTTATATTATGCTAGGGCTAGATCATAATGTAAGGGATTCACAACATAAAGCAAGACATTTGTGTGTGTGTGGGTATCATGAAACTACCTAGCGCTGGCGACTATTCTGCTAACACCGAAGCTACCTGGTTCCGACAGTTAGCTGCCGGACTTCTTTTCCTTGCCCCATGAGTTTCATGCATAATATTGTTGCTTAGAGTTAGGAGTATGATATGAATGTCGAGTAACTTTTATTGTAAATGAGGATGGAGTTGAGTTCAATGGCTAGTTGGGTAGTTGAATGTAGCTAAGTTTAACTGTTACTTACTTAATGGAAGCAGTTTTGTTAATAATGTTAAAAGAAAAAGCTATTACTCTTTGTTGAAGATTAGGTGCTTGCTAAAAGGTTTCATTGGGGGAAAATAAGAGTTAAAATACTAAAGTGATGCCTAAGTCAATGTTGTAGTTAGCCTTCTTGGATATTTGAATTAGTTATTAGTATTACTTAAATTTCTATCTTGTCTTGCTTTTACAAAAAAAATTATTGGATAAGAATTTAGTTAGTGTTTAATGGGATGTACATAACATATTAGATGCTAGATTTTCCTTGTCTTAAGAGTTATATATGATGATTCATGTGTAGTAGAGCTTAAAGTTAGTTCTTATAGTGAAGGAATTGCCAAAAACATGAATTACGAAAATCTGGAAAATTGGATATATTTGCATGCATGAGTCGTAGGACCAATTTGACCTAGCAAATGTTGATATGAAATTATCTGAATTTTGGATATGTTGTATTAGACTCATAATAGACCGAAAGTGTATTTCTAAGGCTTGGCCAAATTCTAGCTCTAAGTTCTCTTTTTTGGATGATTTCCGAGAAGCATGAGAATAGGTGTGAGCTAGACAGATTCTGCCAGCGTTTTTTTTTCTTTCCCCTCGTCCTCATGTGTATTGGTTGCAAGTTAGTCTAGATAGTGTAGAATACTTTCATCCCTAATGTTAAATGTATTGCTTACAGGTTTTGAGACTAGACTAAAATGTACTATTATGTGTCTTTTTGTTATGAGAGTGAAGAATTAGTTGATCTATAACTAAGCTCAAGTTATTTGGTAGAGAATAAAGATAGGTGTGTTAGTAAGGCCTTGGGTAAGTTGCTTGTTTGGAAATGAATTAAAAATGAAGTTGAATTGTAGGAATATTAACTAGGAAGTTTAAGGAAGGTAGAGAATGTGATACATGTTGATTATTATAGCTAAATCGTAGCCTGAATAAACAACCAAACTTAATGCATGAGACTAGCATACTTATGGAGAGTTGTAAACTACGGAACCATAAGGAATATCTTGGCATGTTACTCAACCTTGAATTAAAGAAAGTATGTCTTAGCTTACTCAACCTTGAATTAAAGAAAGTATGTCTTAGCTTTAATGTGAAATACTGCAAGCTTTGTGTTGTTCACGTGTGTATAGTTTACATCTCAATTACTAAACATTGGAATGGTGTTTTATTAGACATTTTATGAATTAAGTTTACTTGATATATGAATAACTATTTGAGCTTGATATATTTGAACTTGATAAGTGTTTATGATTATTATTGATTATTAATTGTCTAAGGGCAATGATAGCCTACTTTGTTATCCTTCCCATCTTGTTATCAAATTGTCATTTCATTATCGTATGTGGAGTTTATGATTGATTCGGGGTTGCGTAATATTTTCGGGCATGGTAGTGTCGAGTAACACGGGCGATATCGGGCTTGTCGTGCTCCCTCGGCTACCATGTTTTCCTAGTCCTTTTCTCGCTGAGGCATACTCCCCTACCCCAGAGGCGTGGTTCACCTTGTTGGGGCATACGGACCTACCTCGGGACATATGGGTCATAGGATTGGGGTACATTCGGACTACCCCATTTGGAAGAGTAAGGGGTTTGTCGGCATTTGCTTGAATATCATGACTCGTGGTTCGAGATTGAAGACAAGAAGATGAACCGTATCCTTTTTAATATGATTGTTACTTATAATTGTATTCCTAATCAAGTGTTATTAAAGTTGTGTTATTGTTTGATGTTTGATATCTTCTACTGCTTGTTCATGGCTTGTTTCCTAGTTATAATTTCTAAAGTAGGCTTGTAGCTTTATTTCCTTGACTTAGCATTTGATTTTGCAAATTGATTTTATAACTTAGTTTTATTGTTACTTGTGCTACAGGACATTCTTGTTTATCTACATTGCATGAAAACCCTTGCGAAAACCTCCCCGATTATTTGTACCCCTCCCTCACTGAGTATACATGTATTATATGCTCACCTCTCTTTTCAACCATTTTAGGTGAGGTTGGTTCAGTCCCTCTTGAGGCGGAGGAAGAGGCTCAGGAGTCTCCTTGAGTTCTTGTGCTGTGTTAGGTGGAGGTTCCTGTAAAATTGGTAGATAATATGTATTCTTTTAAGGCCTGCATGCCTTGTAGATATTAGTTGGATGTCTATGTAATTAAGGATGGCTCATCTTGTAGGAGTGGTCTGTAATATGCTAACTAATACTTTGTTAGGGCGTAGCCTAACTAGATGCTCTAATCTATTTTGCTAAAGGTAGATATCTAGATCTAGGTCCACCCTTTTGAACTAGATATATTATAAGCTTTCCTTAAAGTCTATGGTCTTCTATGAATTTGCTAAATAGATGTTGGCCTTATAGTTTTGAGAAGTTATTTAATAGATGTGGTATGATATTCTGTGACCATTTGTTCAACTTACAGGTGTTAGAAAGTCCTAAAAATAGGGGAACCTCTGCCCGGTTTCCCTCATTTTTCGTGCCTTAGGTTTTGGGATTTAGGGCTCCGGTCTCGTGAGGGGTCAGGGTATTATAATATCTTCTATAATACTAACTTGGATTCTCAAAATTTCAAATAATCACGAGATTCGATTTTATAGGGTGACTTCTAAACCCATATTTCCCTGGTAGCTCACCCGGCTTCTGCAAAAATGGGATCAAAATAATAGAATGAGAGAAACAATACCCAATAATTTAGATTCCTCCTAGTATACAATTCCTTATTCTTTTAAATCTCAATTCATTTGATGTACTTAGCATTTGTTGACATCATTCTCATTCGTGATATTCGCACTTGTTTCATTTATTGGGTGTTGAAATACTTATTTCTTTCATAATCGTTGTTTCCATATTAACTTATTATCCGATAATTTTTCAATTATCGATTTCCCTCAATAAGTGAATAAGAATTTAAAACTTGATTGAGGTAAGTAAGGTTTATTGTTCTTTTGTACTAATTTGTTGATCGACAAATTTTGTTCACTTCTTTATCTATTCAATATTCATTTCTAAATTTATTGTTGTTCTATGTTGATTCTTATTTTTTATTGATTCGTATTCCCTATTGATCCTCTTGATAACTTTGAATACAAGGCAGTGATTTGAGTTTTATGAGCAATACAATTAGTTGTGTATCAAATCCTAAGCGGTTGAGAGTTAATTAGTCGTCTATTGTTGTTGACTACTATTATCGATTATTGAGTATTATGAATTGTGAATGGCGCTGTTGAACAATTAGGGTCTTGACACCCATATCATATTTTCCACTCCAATATCTTTCGCATTTAGAGACGGGGAAAGGTAAGTATCAACAAAACTTGTAAGACCCCAACATGCATCATACATATTTATATTGCTCATTTCTATTCCTTAAACTCATTGGTGCCTTCCAATTTACATTATACTAGATTTTGAGCTTATTTCACCCATAAATTGCTATAGGGGTAAAATAGTCTTTCACATTGACCAATCTTCTAGAAAGGGCAGAAGGGTAATATGAGTGAAATATCAAGAGTTTTTTGTCATAAGCATTTTAGGATATTCTAGAAGGGCAAAATGGTAATAAGTGAAATAGCTAGGCATTTTAGTCATAAATCACCTACAAGGGTTGTCATACTTTGACCCTTGCTTTGACCACTTAACTATAATTATAAATAGCAAACAAATGAGCAAAATTTCAAAGAGAAACCCTAGTTTGGTCGAGTGAAGTGAGGGAGAGAGAAATAGTATTTTTTCTTGCATTTTGAGCTAGTTGGAGGGTGTAGAGGTAGAACCAAGGGCTCATATTATAGATTTGAACTCTCCTCAACTTGTGCAAGCTTTCTATCAGATTACTTTCTCTTGTTTCAACATTTTCTAAGGTGAGGAAATTTTATGTTCTTGCATGTTTGTGTTTATTTGGTGATATTAATGCTAGACATGTGTTCTTGATGCTTGTTGTAGTTGATTCTATAAAAAAAAATAGAATTGATGAGTCATTTATGTGTTCTTGAGTTTATTTATTGTCTTGGAAATGAGTGATATGGTTATTGGTAAATATATGATCCTAGCTTGGTGTTCTTGAGCTAAGTGAAGTGTAAACAATGCATATGTAGCTAGCCTTGCATGAAAATCAAGTGTTTGTGCATGTTTCTATGGTTTATATAGAATACTATGTATGTGAGCTATATTGATGATTTGAGGGTGTTTCCATGGTTAATTTATCATGTTTTAATAGACTAAAGATGTGTTATAAGTATTCATATGAGTTTGTATGAATAGGGCAAGAGTTTGGTTCAATAATCATTAAATTCATGCATTTTTGTGTTGGATCCGGTCGACCTGATCAGTCGATTTTTGGCTACTGCCGGGCGACTTAAGTCAGATCCGGTCGACCGGATCAGTCGCCAGATGTTTTTTCAGCTCTGTGTAACATTTTTCAAAAGGCCATATCTTGGTTATTTCAACTCCGAATTGAGATTCGTTTGATTCTAGAGTTATCTACTTTCGAAAAACTTTAATTCTAGACTAAAATCAGATTATTTGGAAGTCAGGAAGTTAGGTAACTGAATTGATTAATTTGGACCATTGCGTAGCTATGCGTTTACAGTGGTCTTTTTAGGCCTAAATGTGTTATGCACCTATCCTACTTGGTTACCTATAGAATGTGGTGTTGAATTTCTTAATGTGTGAAAGAGACAATCTACTTGTTGTTCTCCTGACGAGTATGCATTACAAGATGTGTTGATGCGCTGTGATACGAATGCATGTTATATGTTACGTGCGCATGTTACGTGGTCGTGCACTGTACAGTCGCAACTCAAGTCCATGATGATAGTGTCTTGGAACACTGGGCGGCATAGGGCTTGCCGGTGCTAACTTGACTATCATGTGCTAGTCCCTCTTGTATGATCCGTGTATATCATATCGAAGGAGGTCGTAGAATCGTGTACATCATGAGTACACAAGCGGGAGTAAGGTTGGTTATGTTACGTGTTCGTGATGAGATTCAAGCGTCGACATCAACAATGTTACTAAATGTATCCTTGAATATGTGTTATTAAGCGAATATGATTATGCGTTTCTTTTCATGACTTGTTGTTGCTAACGTGCCAAAGAGTTTTTAGGTTCAAGTTTCCAAAACTCCGTGTCGTTCCTCACTAAGCTTGTTTAGCTCACCCTCTATTTTGCATGTTACAGGTGTTCATGATGTGGACTATGTGCACGATGATGCTGTTAACGAGTTAGAGAACGTGCAACATGATTGACGTGTTTATTTGAGAAGAACATGATGTTATCTTTTGGAATTCTTGTTAACTTGACTATTGAAGTCTTTGTACTTGATGCTCAGTTTTAGTCTAGTCATTTGTTGTTTATATGGTTGGTCACGTGGCTTATGATCACACTTAGCTAGACTTCTTTTGTTGAATCTTCTGAGCATATTTAGCTTCATATGAAATGTCAAGTATGATCTTATTATAAATGGGTATTATGTTTCCGCATTTTGTTTATTGCTGTTTATACGCGTGTTGCGAGCTTTCAAGATGTATGTGAGAGACTCGTGTGGTTGTATGTTCCTGTTTCTAGCATTTTCGCGAGTGCGTGTCGTCCCATCCGGGTTCAATTCCTGTGGGACCGGGTCGAGGCGTGACAAAACTCGCCCCTGGTATCATACTTACAGGGCACCCTGAAAAGGCTTCTAATTAAGAACTTATATCAAATAAATAGTATAGTTGAGATTCAGAGTAGCTAGTGATTAGTTACTCAATAACAGTTGGAAAACTAAAGTTCGAATCTCATAAGGGTGTAAGGGGGGTGAGGGTAAAAATAGAAAAAATAAAAAGTATAGTTTGAAAACCCCAAAAGAGATAATGAAAATTTTACCATATGAGGCATCTGGTTCGCGAAATCTATAGAATTTTCAGAAAAGTGAATTTAGGAATGTGATATGTTCATGTTGAGTTTGTAGAATAAAAATTATTCTAGGCATATCACAATCCTATGAATACAATATTTCGTGAGGTTTCAAAATCTGACATCCTAAGTTTTTTTTTTTCCTTCTCTCCTCCCTTCCCCATTCCCTCTGCCCTTTGCCTCCAACCCCCAAAGGGACTCAAACCATGGTTGTTCACTTGCCAATGAGTATAGTCCACCACTAGGCTATACTTGAATCTATATTTGACATTCCAAGTTATGGAAATGTTTTAGAGAAAAATAAAAAAGATGAAAACACCCATCCTAACTAGAATTACCTTTTAGATTATCCATTTTTCTCAACTTTTTTTCAAACTTACATTATTCCAAAAAAAGAAAAGAAAAAACCAAAATAAATATAAATATCAAATAATGAATAAAAATTTAATAAAATAAATAAGAAATCAAAATTTTAAAATAAAATTTAAAATTTAAAATAACATAAAAAGTAAAAAAATAAATTGAAAATAAAAATTTAAATGCTATAAATTTGAATTTAATTTAAATTTTTTGAATGCTAATTTTGAATTTTAAAATTCTAGAATTAAATTCAAATTTAAAAGTTAAAAAAAATTATAAACATTTTATAATAAAATTTCATTATTTAATTTTATAATTATAATTTAAATTTAAACTATTTTTTCTTTAAAAAAAAGTTTATATGTATATTACTTGTATAAATACGTGGACTTATGTTACTCATGAATTTGCAAAATTATATAAAATATATTTTTGTCTTTTTGGGTTACAATTGTTGAAAAATTACTTAAGACTCCAATGAATATTGAATGTAAATGAGAAATAAGAATATAACATTTTAAAGAACTTTTAATGTACCAAAGAGTTAAATGTGATTCCCAAAAATGTGATTTTTAAGAATAAAAATTATTTTGTAAACCAAACCCCTCAATGTGATATCACGAGGTCAGAAACCTTCCTTCTTAAAATGGACAATATCGGTGGTGCTTGGTATAAGGCCAAAAAATGTAACACCCGAACCCGGTCATGCATATATTTATTTCATTACTTTGCATTATTCATGGAAATAATTATTTGTTTACATTTAATTTATAATTAATTGTCTTAGTATTTAGAATCAATCTGATTAATAGGACCCTATTAGGTCTAGATGTTCTTAGTTTTCATAACATGAACTAAATGAAACTTAGAAAATATGTAAGCCTAGCATATCAAACTAAGCATTCGTTTCAATTAGCGGGTAGGGTTAACTTGGGAACAATAAATTTAGTACTTTGCCTTTTATTTAAATTATTAGAGCATGGTTAAGAGGGGAAGGTTGATGGTCTTAGTTAGGGTTTACTAGAAAATGTTAATGATTTAGTGATTGGGCAATAATTATGTAGCAATCCGGTCCTAACTTCTAGAGACAACAAAATTGGTGAGTTATAAATATATTAGACAATAGTAGGTCTAATACAAAATGACTTCAAAATGAATTAGCTAGGGAAATGAATAATACTTAGGAATATAGCTAGGATTGTTAGAAAGTGAGTTTAAATAAATTAGAATGTTAACTCACAGTTAGAACTAAGTCAATGTTATTCTATCAAATAATATAGTGTAGCACTAAGTTTATTAAGCTCTTAGATGGGATTCATTAGGTTTTGGCCAAGATAAATAATATGAAAATACTTGGATGTAGAATTAGGGTAATGCCTTGTCACTTTTCATTAGACTAATGTAGCAATTATATTTCTAAAGTGAAGACTAGAATATTAGCCAAATATAATCTAATGGGTAATTTGACAATCCTTAGGTGTAACACCCGGATGTAATAACCTAGTTGGAAACGCGAACTTATATTAACATTAGGCGTAGTTTAGTCGTTGTGCTTTAAACCACCATAGCTAAAATAAAAGTAGGATACTAGGAAATGAGATAGTTCAAAGTAATAATTCTGGAAATACTTGGATGATAAGAAGGTAGGATTAGATTAACCAAATCATATGAAATACTGTAATGAAATCTGAACTTATTAAAAAATATGAAAAGAATAGTAGCTAAATGTTTTTAAATAAATTAATTAGAATGATAACCTATATCAAAATTATAGCATTCGAAATATATCTTATTAGCTTTTGAAATAGGGTTCACCAAGTATCTTAATTCCTAATCAAATTGTCTCCTACACCATTAACGTCACCACCACGAAACTCCACCATAAGCAGCCCGTAGAAACTTACAAATTAGATTGAGTTTATAAGCTTGCAGCCGTCGACGTGCCATCGCTTTTCTCTAGCGAACACGATAGCCTTCCATCACCAATTCTAAAGCCACGTTGACATTGCTAGAGTATCCACCTGCAAACAACCAACTCCAAGTTATTATCACAGCTAACATTAGCCCATATTAGTCATCGCTTAGGTTTATTCGCTGCAGCCACCTGTCTTCATCGCTAGTGTAATCATCCACTACCTATAGCTAGCATGGAGCCGTGGCATATACTTGGATAATTTCCGTCGAACCAGCAAAGCTAAATCAGCACACTGCTCAATGATGTGTCGCCTTGCATGTACATTAGTCATTAGGAGTTATAGGCCATACGATTATCACCAAGCTAAATGATTATTCTATCGTCATTGCATCCAATTAGAAATAGGCCACCACCCTATATAAAGGATCTTCGACAGATTAGCACAATACACATAAATTTGATATTTCAGTTACACACATAAAGCTGATATTTCACACACATAACACACCAATAAAGATCGGTTACCTCACTTATCTTCTCCACCGCCAAAATCTTTTATTTCTTTCCATCATCACTGTCGGACCAACAAAAACAAGAAAGAACAAAAACAAGGAAATGTCGAAGCCTAGCTAAGCAAAGTCAATTTTTAGTTAAGCTTAGTTTGTATAAGTTAGTTACAAAGCAAAACATTTCTTCTAAAACATTTTTGAAACACCTGAGCACAAGGAAGAGCAGTAGTCTGCGTTGAGGTGAAGAGATTTTAATAAAAGAAGCATATTTGTGTTTATTTAAGTTGTTACTTGCTTACGTTATGTCTCATATAGCTATCATTCGACTATGTTAAAGTTTATAGTTCGAATAAACAAAGTAAAGAATATTATATTGTTATAATTAAAGTTGGCCCAATGGAAAGCAGCCCGCAAAGCATGACAGGTCAGAAAGAAGTTGCAAACTATGGGCTGCGAAGGGGACACCGTAGCAAGGCCAAGCCCAAATACTTGGACGATTTTGAGGCTTAGTAGCGCAACAAAATGCAGCTAGGAAGTTGTTACAACCGTTTATGGAATTCTGTTAATTGATGCTCTCTAAAGAAGTGATGTGCACACCTATTATATATAGTGGTTAGCTGATTGTAATTTGGCATCAATGAAAAATATCTTTCTTTCCTCTATATTTTGATTTCTTTTCTGCAAATTAGTTACAGCAATTTAGCAAACCCAAACAGGATCACAACATTTGGTGCTTTCATTGAGCTTGGTCGGCTTCCATGGCTGACGGCACTCGATTGAAAATGCTGGATGACAATATGAAGAAAGTTTAGGATGTTACGGAGCTTCATTCTCAACGCCTTGAGGAGCAACAACAATCAATAGGGGAAATTATTACCAAAATTACAGCGCTGGATGGAAAGTTAGAGCAAACTCTTAAGCTGTTGGGAGATAATCAAGTTTTACCCCACTGTTCGGGGCCGTCGGCGACTTTTTCACCTCTCTGTTCAGCTCCACCGATGACATCTACTTCGGGTATCCAGCTTCCCGCTCCGTTTTGTATGTCGTCGATGATTTCGCCAACCATTCCACCTTTGCCTTCGTCAGGGAAGTTAGTGGGATCTCTTCATGACGCTCATTATGCTGGAATGGCCTTGCCATTACCTATGGGTTCATTTCAGATTGGGCAACTGAGTCCGACGGGTCATGTTAACCAAATGGGTCATCCAAGTTCTTTGGGCCAGACGGGTTCGCCAATGTTGCAAGCTAGATCGATGAAGTTGGATTTTCCACGTTTTGATGGGGACGATCCAGTTGGCTGGATTTTTAAAGCTGAACGCTTCTTTGCGTATCATCATACACCGGATGACCAACGTTTGTTGATCAGTTCTTTTCATATGGATGGACGGGCGGCCTTGCAATGGTTTCAGTGGATGGCTAAGAATCGTCAATTTGTTACGTGGGAATAGTTTACTCGGGCTCTCGAAACCCGATTCGGTCCGTCAGAGTTTGAGGACCAGGGCGCTTTATCTAAGCTAGTCCAAACCTCAACTGTGGAACATTATCAAACACACTTTGAGGCCTTGTCCAAATGCATCATTGGGCTCCCACCTTCCTTCTTTCTTAGTTGTTTTATCACTGGGCTCTGTAACGACATAAGAGCGGAAGTAATGGCACTCAGACCGGCAACATTAATTCAAGCTATTGGCCTTGCGAAATTGCTAGAAGCCAAACTAATCGACCAGGGAAAATATAATCAAAGGCCCAAATGGTTTTCCACTCAGCCCACCTTTAGCTCCGAGCCTAAATTAGCCCACATCAACTTAGTACCCATATTTTACCAGACCAAATAACACATCAACGTTTCAACCATCATCATCCTCTTCCGTTCTTCACCTACCACAAATTACACCCACCAACCAAATCTTACCCATACAGCCATATACTACCCGTAAGATCTTTCCCAAAGACATGTAAGCACGCAGGGACAAAGGCCTGTGTTATTACTGTGATGAAAAGTATATACAGGGCCATCGGTGTCGGACTAAGCCACAATTTTTTTTGGTGGAAGGTGACGAAGAAATGGAAAATTCTGATGGGGATGAGTAGCTAGCGAGTGCTCTGCAGCTCGAGGAGCTGGGGGTGACACCAGAGATCTCTCTTAAGGCCTTGTTCGGTAACCATTCTCCAACCACTCTTCTATTTTGTGGTAATCTTGCTGGTCACTCAGTGCAAGTTTTAATACATGGCGGAAGTACTCACAATTTTGTACAAACCAGAGTTGCTCATTTTCTTAATTTGCCCATTGAGTCCACACAAAATTTGTCCATAGCAGTCGAAAATGGCCAGAAGTTATCGAGTGCGGGTTGTGTACGACAAGCACAGTTAGAGATTCAAGGACATCAAATTATCACGGATCTGTATGTTTTGCCATTGGAAGGTTCTAACGTGGTGTTGGGTGTATCGTGGCTGGCTAATTTTGGACCTGTAGTCCATGACTATGCGAATCTGACGATGAGCTTTGTTGTTAATGGGGTGAAGGTATTCTTTCAAGGGGAGGCCACTCCATCGTTATCACCGATGCAGTATAAAGGGCTCAAAAGACTGAATTATACGGGCTCTGTGGCAGCATTCTTCAGTTTAACAACTATGCTTGATTCCAGCGAGGAAGGATTGACAATGCATAAGGATGTTCAGAAGGTAATTCACCAATTTGATGATGTGTTCGCAGTGCCCCATGGCTTACCCTCGGCGGGCAGTAAGGAACATGCTATATGTCTGAGTCCGAATACTACACCCATGAATGTGAAACCGTACCGGTATCCACATTTTCAAAAATCGGAGATGGAAAGATTGATAAGGGAGATGTTGGAAGAAGGCATTATCCGTCCCACTAGTAGCCCATTTTCGTCACCAGTACTGTTAGTCAAAAAGAAAGATGGAACTTGACGATTCTGTACTAATTATCGAGCCCTTAATGCGGTAACAGTAAAGGATCGTTTTCCAATCCCTACAGTGAACGAGTTGTTGGATGAATTGCACGGAGCGAAATATTT
Source organism: Ehretia macrophylla (assembly GCA_037974665.1). Taxonomy (NCBI): domain Eukaryota; kingdom Viridiplantae; phylum Streptophyta; class Magnoliopsida; order Boraginales; family Ehretiaceae; genus Ehretia; species Ehretia macrophylla. The sequence goes on from CM075768.1 coordinate 14,773,947, forward strand.
TTCAAACTTGGATTTACGTTCAGGTTATCATCAAATCCGGGTCCGAGATGATGATGTTCATAAGACGGCTTTTCGTACACACGATGGGCACTACGAGTTTCTTGTAATGCCTTTCGGGTTAATGAATGCACCATTTACATTTCAAGCAATTATGAATACACTTTTCGGCCCATCTTGCGAAAATTCGTATTAGTATTCTTTGATGATATATTGGTGTATAGTACGGATTGGGAGCAACATCTGAAGCATCTAGAATTAATTCTCCAGACCTTGCGCACAAATTGCTTCTATGCAAAACAATCAAAGTGTACTTTTGGCCAAAAACAGGTGGAATATTTAGGGCATATCATACACCAAGGGGTTGTAATGGATCCAAAGAAGGTGCAAGCTGTGTTAGATTGGTCTGTTCCTCAAAATTTGAAAGGCCTTCGTGGTTTTTTGGGGCTTTTTGGCTACTACAGAAGGTTCATCAAGGGATATGCACAAGTGGCAGCTCTACTAACAGATCTTTTAAAAGCAAATAGTTTTACTTGGTCTTCTACAGCTTCCAATGCATTTTACAAATTACAGAAAGCCTTAGTTTTAGCTCCAATATTAACCTTGCCTGACTTTACTAAGCCATTTATGGTAGAGATGGATACGTCGGGTGTTGGAATTGGTGGAGCCTTGTTGCAAGACAATAAACTGATAGCTTATTTTAGTCAAAAATTGAGCCCTCGTACTCAAGCTGCGTCAACTTGTCAACGGGAAATGCTAGCTATTTTATTAGCAGTTGCTAAGTGGCGACAGTACTTATTAGGCCATCATTTCGTGATTCGCACTGATCAAATAAGCTTGAAGGCCCTTATGGAACAAAAAATTCATACCCCTGACCAACAGAAATGGCTAACTAAACTCTTGGGATTTGACTTCAGCATTGTTTACAAACCAGGCCGTGAGAATATTGGGGCAGATGCATTGTCTCGTAGCCCAGTTGACGCCTCGCTTCAAGCATTCTCTACAGTTAAGCTTGACTTTCTGGATCAATTGAAGGCTGTGAATCAAGATGATGATGAGGTCTTTCAGTTGCACAAGAAATTTCAACTGAATCCTGCGAAACTTCAAGGATATAGTTGTCAAGATGGTATGCTCTATTGCTAGAATCGTCTTGTGATTCCAAAGTCATTACAAGCCACAGTGTTACATGAATTTCATAATTCTCTGATTGGGGGTCATGCCGGATTTTTGCGCACTTATCAACGCCTTACAGCCAATTGCTTTTGGAAACAGATGCGATGAGATGTCAAGAATCATGTGAATCAGTGTTTGGTCTGTCAACAAATGAAAACTAGTAACATGGCTCCTGCAGGGTTACTGCAACCCCTTCCATTTCTAACTCAGGTATGGGAAGATATATCCCTTGACTTTATTCAAGGGCTGCCATCATCAAAGGGATATGTGGAAACTTTGGTGGTTGTAGATCGTTTGTCTAAGTATGCGTACTTCATTCCATTGGGTCTGAACATGACGAGTCCTAAGGTGGCTGAGAAGTTTATGAACGAAATAGTTCTGTTACATGGGGTGCCTCGGTCGATGGTGAATAATCGTGATAAGTTGTTTATTAGTTCATTCTAGAAGGAGCTATTCAAATCCACGGAACTTCACTTCGTATGAGAAGCTCTTACCACCTGCAAACGGACGAAAAAACTGAAAGGCTTAACCGTATGTTAGAGCTATATTTACGATGCTTTGTCATGGATGAACCAAAGTCATGGGCTAAATACCTTCCTTGGGCAGAATATTGGTACAACATTTCCTTCCATATATCGACTGGGATGACACTTTTCTTAGCAGTTTGTGGTTGACATCCTTCACAGTTGGCAACCTACTGCCCCTACTCAACTGCAAATGCCGCCCTTGAAAGTGAGCTTCAACAAAGGGACACAATTCTCTCACAACTCAAAAAGAATCTGCAGTTGACTCAAGAACGCATGAAAACTCAAGCTGATAATAAGCGGACTGATAAGAAGTTTCAAGTTGGGGAGTGGGTGCTGGTTCGTCTTCAGCCATATCGGTAACTGACGGTGCGGGGTCATGGAAATCAGAAATTAAGCAGGAAGTTTTTGGGTCTATTTTTGGTGATCGAACGAATTGGCTCAATAGCCTATAAGTTGTAGCTTCCGGAGACGACAAGAATTCATAATGTGTTCCACGTTTCTCTACTTAAAAAGGCAGTAGAACCTCAACAGATTGTAACAACCAGAGTGATTCTACAACAAGGCCAACCCCGACAGCAGGGTCTTGTCTTGTGGCAACATTTTCCACAGGAAGATACAACTTGGGTAGACATACAAGAGCTTCGAGCAACATATCCAACTTTGGACCTTGAGGACAAGGTTTGTTTCTCAGAGGGGGGTAATGTTATAACTAAAGTTGGCCCAATGGAAAGCAGCTCACAAAGCATGACAGGTGAGAAAGAAGTTGTAAACTATAGGCTGCGAAGGGGACACCGTAGCAAGGCCAAGCCCAAATACTTGGATGATTTTGAGGCTTAGTAGCACAACAAAATGCAGCTAGGAAGTTGTTACAACCGTTTATGGAATTTTGTTAATTGATGCTCTCTAAAGAAGTGTCGTGCATACCTATTATATATAGTGGTTAGCTGATTGTAATTTGGCATCAATGAAAAATATCATTCTTTCCTCTATATTTTGATTTCTTTTCTGCAAATTAGTTACAACAATTTAGCAAACCCAAACACGATCACAACATATATATTGCTTAATAAGTTCGCTTGGCTAGTTAAGAGTTTAAAAATTAAATAGGTTGCCATCACCTGCCTAAATAGACTTTATTCTGAATTGAATTAAAATTTTATTACTCGAAGTAAATTAGAAGTTCTATTTTACCTTATGTATATAAAATCTCTCATGATACCATATGATAGAATAAATTTAAATAGGACTTAGACATGAGTGTTTGTGTGTTACTAGTATGCTTGGAAGCTTAACATAGGAATAAAGTAAATCAATAGGTAGGCTTTGATTTAAATTAAGGATTAAGACACTACTAATAAAGTTAAGTAATGGGTTAGGAAGAAAACCAGGTTATTAGTTTAGGACTTTTAAAGTTAATTATTATAAGGGTTTAACTTCTTGATCGATGTCCGGAGGACATTTAAATAGGAAATATAAATTGTTTAACTAGTTAAGATTGAAACATGATCCTTACTTAAACTTGACCTTATTCGGACTACAACATGTGAGCATATATAGTTGTCTATTTCTACTGTTGGCTACCCATTGGTTATTAACTAAGATAGTATATTTAAATATTGTAAGTGACAACAACGAGTACATATTAATTTCATACTACTATCTACGAGTTTCTAAACTACTACCAAATGTCTGTTATGGTCTCATTTGAGTTATTTGAACTTAAAATAAATTAATATGAAATGTACTTGTCCAGGAGCATCCTCTTTCGTTGTTTTCCAACTTTGTGTATTGCATGTTATATGGCTACCTATGCATACTTATGTGCTATTAAAATTAGGGGTTGCAACCTCAGGCACGATAGCGTTTCACGAACACCGGGCGGCATAGGGCTTACCGGTGCTCCCGTGACTATCTTGGTCCTAGTCCCTCTCTCGCTTGGCATTCCACTCTTAGAGAGTTGGGTCATAAATTTTGGGTACAATCCGGAGTACTCTATTGAAAGAGATAAGAAGTTGTGTATATATTTCAAGGTTGGCCACCTCAAAAGAAGACAGGCACGATAGCATTTCACGAACATTAAGCGACTCTTGTTCGTGTTCCTGTGACTATCGTAGTCCTAATCCCTCTCTCGCTTGGCATTCCACTCAGAGAAACAGGTCAATTGTATCCTTTGCAATGTGTTACATTATTGCACTTATTATAATGATTGTGAAATATATCCTTATAATATGTTGAATTTTGAATATAATTACCTGTTATTATAGTCTATTTGCATTACACTGCAGGGTTTTCAAAAAGCTCGAAAATGATTTTCAAAACCACCCCGGTTGACCTTTCTCACTGAGTTCTTTTGAGCTCACTTCCGTTTTTTCCCCCCTTGCAGATGAAAGTTAGCTTGAAGTACAAGTTTTTATTATATGCCAAGTTGATTGATTACGGGATTGAGGTTCCTTACCTGTCATATGATTCAAGTTGTAAAAACTAAAGTGTACTTGTATTACTCTCAGGTAGAAAGGGTAGCTATTGTGAAACCCTAATTTGTAAAATACCTGGGTAGCTCTCAGGTCTCAGATGATGTAATACCCTTTGTGCTAGAATTATTGTTTTAAAGCTAGTTATTGGAAGAAAATCTTTATACTTTATTTCTATTAATATTATACAAAGTTATGTACATGAGACCGCAATGACAATGAGCGAAGATTCTGACCTAATTTTGAGAAGGGTTGGGTTGGGGTCGTTACAAAAAATCCTAAGAAGCAAGTTTCTAACCTCATGACATCACATTAAAGTCTTTTTGCCAAACCATCCCCTGCCCATTTTGCATTTGTGTAGACTGCAAACAAGCTCTTTTTGTCGACTTGGCTCTTCTATAATTTTATTTTTTATAATTTTATACAATACTCTTTCGAATTAATGATGTGTTACCAAATATTATCTATGGACTATATTAATCTTGATAAACTAATTTTCAAACCATGGTTAAAAGTATTAAATACCAAATCTAAACTAACATATTTAGTGAAACAATTATGGTATGATTCTAAAAACAAAAAATAAGCAATTTTGTAAAGAAAACCGCAATGACCCCAATTTCATTGGTAAAGAAGTTTAAATTCTGACATTCTGGAACATGAAAAAGTATTGCTTGTGATTCATTGCAGTTGATTTCCATTATCGTGCAAAATAAAAATAACAAATATATTTGAAGTATAAAAATTTTCACTTGTGTTCTATTTCTTCTCTATGTCCAATACGGCTTGCTCTTTCTTTTACTTTTCTCGTTCTCTGGCTTCCTCTTTGTTTTCCTTTTTTTGTTTAGAATCGTATGCTTTTTCTAAAATTGTTTTTTTTTTGTTTTGTTTTTAGAACCATACAATATTTGTTTTTTTTAAATATGGTAGTTTAAATTTTAGTATTTAATGCTTTTCAATCATGATTGGAAGATTAGTGTAGGAAGATTAATATAGTCTATAAATAATATTTAGTGACACGTGTTATTAATTCGGATAAGTATTGTATAGAATTGTAGAGAAATCAAATCTAAAAAATCCTAGGCAGTGAAGAACAAAAAATCTTGTTTCCCGTATGTGTTCAGAATGTAATGAAATCAAATGATTCCCAATTTTAAGCTAAGAGTTCATAACTATCAGTTACTATATAATTCGAGAAGATGTTAGATTCAAGATTCAAGATTCAAGATGCTTGCAGGAGAACTATTCATAGATAATATTAACAATAGAATCCATTGGAATATCAATGTAATTCTTTATTAGTTTTGGGCTTTTGCTCTGACTTAGGTACACATTTTAAATTGATTTACCATCGTTTTTGAAGTGGAATGAAATTTACTTATTGACTTAGAAAAAAAATAAAATAACTTACTGTACAAAATCCTTTTGAATCACCATAATAACAAACATCCTGAGGCTTGGTAATGTCGAATATGTTGGTAATTAATATGAACGGAAAGTAATGTAAAGAAGGATGGTAATGATATGGATGAATTTCTTCTTTAACGGCTAGAATTTCAATGGCTGCTTTATTGGCACTTTAAAGTGGAATCCTATGTTAGAGGTGTTGGCTGAATAATGATTTGTGTTGGTGAATGTCAAAAGTCCCTGCAATCAATTTCCATAAATATGCTAAGTGTGCATATGCAGAATAAAAAAAGCAAAATCATATGCTTAGACATACGGATACAAACATTCATATTTGTAAAGCTTAAACTATAGATGAATACATTATTTTATAAGTTTCTTCCTTTGTAAATACTTTTGACCGGGGAGTATATATACTCTTTTATATTTGAGATAGTTGCAATAAAATTTTCCTTTGCTGATTGAGCAAAAAAATAATAAAAACAATTTCTTTGCTTTATGTTCTGAGCTTCTTCTATCTTACTTTGTTTTCATATACATTTTGAGGGAGTTTTACAATTTGAGGTTCGCCAGTTCTTGTAATTTGGAGTTCTCCAATTACAAGAAGTTAATATCGTTGTATCATAAGAGATTTGCGCTAGAGACCATAAACATTGTAGTGGGGCGATAAAAATAGAAAATTGAGTCCAACTCTAACCTTGATGTCATTTATCTCTGGTTTGTCTTTTCCATTTATGCTCTTACATTAAAGTTATAAAATTGCAATATTTTGTTTATTTAATATATTCTTTTGCAAGAAATTTTCAATTTAGAATCAACTTTTGCCATTAGATTATGAATGAGTAAGTATTTCATTGAGTTAATTCATTTCTTCAATGCAAGTTGTATTATATATAGCACTATAAATTCGCAACAATTTTAAGACTTTTATTGGTGCAAATTTTCTTGTCTCTTGGTTATGCGGAACTGAAATTTCTTTTAAAAGAAATTCATTTATGATTAATTTTGAATGCAAGATTCTATTGTATAATCTTGAGAAATAGAGAAGGCATGTTCTATTCGTGAGAGCCTATCATTATAAAATCATTATATATATGTATGTTTGTAAGTATCATATATGTTTGAGAGTATATGTGTGTATGTATGTATGTATGTAGGCATCATATATGTTTGAAATTAGTGGTGGGCGTGGTGGATTGGGGTAGGAACTAGTGGAGTACTAGGGCACGAGGTTGGTATCGTGATTAAGGAAGGGAACGGGAGGGAGAAAAGGCTGTCAGGTGAAGAGATGGGGTAGGCGTGGGGATACCATTGGTGTAGGAGTGAGGTGTGTAGGGCCAAGGGCGAAGGGAGAGGGACCGACGGGGGCTGGCCCTCCCAAATGTTTTAAAAAAAAAATATATATATATATATATATATATATATATATATATTTATGTATTATTTTTTAAAAAATTAATCAACAGGCCCTCATAATCAATTGACTTGTCTTTTTACTAATTGACTTGTTTTGCCATTTTCATTTGATTTGAAGAAATTTTTTTCACAATATTATAAACTTTTCCTTACCCATTGACACATTAACAAACTGTTATTTGAAAATGTTAAAAAAGTATTTTGATATTTATCCAAGTATCAAAATAACAAAATGTTATTAATTAAAAATGTATAATTTCAGGAATATAGTCTACTAATTAGGTAAGTAATTTATCTGAAATTCTATTCATAATTGAGTATTTTTTTTAGTGTGCAATTTTTTTTTTTTTTAAATGATATTTTGGTGGATGGTAATTTAAGATGAAGTAATGCTTTATGGATGTCCAACTTTTGTAACTCGATGCCTAATAGAGGTTGAATTTTTTGAAGAACTTTATGAATATCTTTAATGTGTACAAACCAGGAGTTTTTGGAACATTATAGCCTGCATTTTTTTTGTCAACAAGCACAAACAAAATAATCTGCTTTAGCCTTGTATTGATTCGTAGAAATGTATGCAGCACCTGCTTCTTCCAACAAAACCTACATGAAGAACCAATACGTTATCAAATAGTTCGCACGTATAGATTTAAGATATAGCCGGAATCTGAATTAATCAGAAATACAAAACGTTTGTTGTGCGCATCTAAAACGGTGATCCAACTATTCATCTTTTTGAGAGAAATGCTAAGTGCTGCAACCTTTGACATAAGAATTTGCACGCCAGGAGAATTTGCATTCACATGATATTTAGCAGAATCCTAATCAACGAGATATATAAGCTTACAAAAGCTACATAAGCAGAAAGGAATAGGATAAATTATGCATTGGAACAGAAAGAATAAAGAACAAGAATTTGAACTTGATAGCTTGGTCAAAGTAAAGGTCTTGGAATAGAGAAAAATATTACCATTTAGATGTAAGATAGGTTCAATCTCATCATCATGTATCTCCTTTGGCTTCCTCTTTCTTTTCCCCTGGACACAGCAAACCAGATCGAAACCCAATGAAAGCAAACCCTAAGGGGTTAGCTCGAATGATTAGACTTGAACAATAAAACTGACAGGTCTTGGGTTCAAGTCCTTGGGGTACTGGGGGACTCAACTGGCGGCCAACCCCGGTACTCGTGGGATTAGTCGAGGTGCGCGCAAGTTGGTCCGGACACCCACGATAATTAAAAAAAAAAAAAAACCCAATGCAAGCATATTCAATAGTATAATAGTTTTTTTCTAAATTTTGATTTAGTTAAAGAAACAGTTTAGTAGTTTAGTAATTTCGACGCATCCAAAAGAACAGATGCGTCACAGCCCTACAGGACGAGGAATTTCAACAGAGCTATATCTTTCAATATTCGTATTAAGAAGATATGTGGATTATACTAAAATACATAATTGAAAATAAAAAATTACGCAGTACTCAAATAACACGAAAAAAAGGCAAAAATCTAAGACACTAGTAGCAGTAATACTCATACATATATATATGTATACCAAGGAAAATACAATCCAGCAGTAAGACTTGATCATCATCGTAGACAATAAATCTCATATTGGTGAGAATCCACATAATGAAAAACAATGGACATGAGTAAAGATGAACAACAAGAAGAGAAATTTAAAGAAATTGAGAATGTATAATAGTGACTGGAAAGATTTAAGCAAGAAAGGGCATAATCATTCTTAATGTATGATCAAGAAAATGGAAAAATAATGATTGTACCACAATGAAACAATCAAGGGAAAGGAAGCGCAAGAGATGAGCCGTGGAGGCCTCGTTGTGGAAGAAGATGTTGTTCATGGAAGACCGAACTAAAAATCAATACAAATAAAAGAAAATGCTTCTATCAGATTAAGAAAATAACAGTAAAATATGCTACACAAGAAAAAGAGTTTTAAAATCACACACTTAAGGTTTTGCGATTAAAAATAAATTATAAAAAAAACTTGAACGGAATTGTAATTGTACGATTCACGATTCGATAAGATTCACCCATAAATCGATACGAATCAACAGGCGAATCGTAAATTAGTCTCAATCGCAAGTCCATTCATCGCTATGAAGCTTTTTTTTTTACTCTCTATCTGATGCTATGGTGCTTGTCGGTAGAGAAACAAAAGAAAAGGAAATGTGACGTGGAGACAAAATTGAGTGGAAGAAACAAATCCTTAATTATTATAGTCTTCTTTGGTCAAAGAGTCAAAGGTGAATAATAAAAGTCAAAAACAAAAGCCTTAAATTTCACATCGTTCCTATCTGATTAGGCAAAATTACACAAACAATCTTTATTATTTTTTTAAAATTTTAAATTCAAACCTATTATTTATAATTAGTCCCTATTATTTTTTTAAAAATTTCAAATTCGTTCTTATTGTTCAAAATAAGTCAATTTAGTCTCTATTATTTATCAAAAAATTCAATTTAGTTCATATTATTCTCCAAAAAAAATTTAATTTAGCCAATTTAGACAAAGACTAAATTGAATTTTTTTTTTTTGAAAAACAAAAGGGACTAAATTGGTCAACTTTGAATAATATGGATGAATTTAATCTTTTTAAGAAATGGTAAGGATTAAATTGACTAATTTTGAACAATACTAACGAAATTGAAATTTTAGGAAAACAATAAAGATCATTTGCGCAAATTTCCCTTCTTGTTTAATGCAATGTTTTTATTTTAATGAAAAGAAAAAACATAAACTAATTATAATAATTTTTTCTTTATATCATCTTTTACCATCTAACCAAAAAAAAGTCTAACTAAATGATTTTAACTCAAAATAACTAATGAGAACACAATAATCAATTCATTTTTGAGAAAAAATAAAAAGTATAATTGATAACACAAAATATCAATTATTAACGTATTACTAAAAATGTGGCTGAATCATTACGATTCACAATTCAATACAATTCACGATTCAAAAAATGATATTCGATTCACGATTTGACAATTATGTAATTAATAACTATCAGTTTATAGTTGGAGAATCGTTTTAGCTAAAATACCCTAGCTTTGCAGAACTCCAATCATTGTTGCTGATCGAAAGATTACATATTGGTATATATATATATATACATGTTTAAAGTTTTGCAGAACTCCAATCATTGTTGATGATCGGAAGATTATATATATAGACATATATACACACGCACACACATATCAAATAAGCTAGGGTTTGAGACGTACAATATTGAGAGTGTGTTCGCGTGTGTGAGAGAGCCTGTGGTGTGTCAGCCATTGTTTCTTACCGTTGAAGACCGCAATGCAGTGTTGAGTGTAGAGTGAAGAGAGAGAAAGTGAAGTGTCGGTGAAGAAGAGAGTGGAGTTTGATATTTTCAGGGGAAATCTTTCTTAATAGATAAGTAAAATAGTTATTACAAAGAGGTTGTAATAATAGGTCTTGTCGTTTAGCGGTCACATATTAGCAATTTTTGTTTTTTTTTTTTGTTTAGATTTTAAAGGTCACAAGTTCGAATTGCTTTATTGTAAGCTTTTGACGAAAAATTCATCTTAAGAAAGGTCATAACTTTGAATACCGTTGCTGTAAGTCTTGTTCATTTTCTTTTCTTTTTTAATTTTTTGGTGAAAAACTTTTTTTTTATCTTTTGACGAAAAACTTGTCTTAAGAAAAATTACAGGTTCAAATCCCGTAGCAGTACATCTTGTTCATTTTTTTTTCCTTTTTTGTTTTGAAGATTCTGGACTTCATTTTGCTTTTGCCAGGGCTACAGAGAGAATGCTAATCACACACACATACAACAAGTGCATATGAGGCAGATAAAAATTGTAGCAGAATAGGTCAAAGAGAAATACACTTGACAAAATGAAGTGGAAATCATTTATCCCTACAAATTACAATATCAAAAATTAATATGAAAAAGAATTAGTTTTTATTATTCCAATTTATAATAGAAAGATAATTGTATCAAGTAATTTTTTTTTTTTTTTTGTTGATCTCCCTTTAGACCAAAAAATGTAATGAATGGCCGCTGCCTACTATGTCCAGATCAAGGACTAATAGGCAGTGGTTCAAAAACCGTTGCCTATTAGTCATTATACGCAACGGTTTGTGGACCACTGCCTATAAAGTCCATGATCAATGACTAATAGGCAGAACCGCAGCCTATGTTTTCAAGTGGTTATTCAACTTGCGTCGTCATGGAATTTATACGAATAAAACACTATATTAGCGGCACTTATTTTTTTAAAACCACCACCTTTGTGACCTTTTTTTTTTTTTTTTTTTTTTTTTTGTAGTAGTAGATTAAACTTAAGAATGCAATCTTCACTTTAAGTACTTTTTCTCGCAAAATTTACGAGTTAGTGGAGATCGATCATTTAGTTATGCTTTAGTATCATGCATGTTTAGAGAACGTGATCATGTTCCCTAGCACTGGTTTCACTTAATTACCCTTATTAATTACGTTTTTGTTTATTTTTGTGTTCCTCGTAGTCGCCTGTCCCTATTTTCTACCTCGACTCTCCATTCTTTTCATTTTTGTTCCATATGGCATATTATAATGTTAAAGGTTCTTGGAGTGCAGAGGTCTATGGTTCAGCGCAAATATACCAACTAATGGCTCTCGTGGCTCAATTTATTGCAGGTTTTTTATTGCGCCAACAAGGATTGTTCGACTGCGACGGTTTTGTGCGTACAAGGGTTATTTTCGAAGGAATAATCTAAGAGGGTCTAGAAGGTCCGTTACAGCCACAAGTTCACTTGAGGCGCATGTACTGCAGGGCGATTTTGGTATCAATGTCTCTTTCCTGCTTCAAAAACATTCTACTCCACCCTTTTTATGCATTAGACCAAATAGGTTGGCTTTGGGATTCAGGGTAGTGGTGGAGATTGGCAGTGGCAGGTTGGGGATTTGTAATTTAGGGGTAGGGTGACAGTTTTGGTGTGCCCGGGTGGCGTTTGTGGGGTTGGGAGCTATTGGGCTAGGGGTGGGGTAGGAGTAGTTAGGGTGGGGGAGGTTGTTGGGATGGTGGGGGGAATTTTCCTTTTTTTTTTTTTTATGCGCGAACCCATCTCAATTCCGTCTATGTAAATACTCGTCAAGAGAAAAATAGTCCATTCATGTGGTTAACCAATTGTATATGGTGTACTAATTATAATAGAGGGTCTGAGCAGGAAAAAAAAAGAATAATACTTTATATCATCCTACTATTCCATCATTTTCTTTTGTATGCTAAGAATGAATTCTTGTATTAATTGTAAAATCTCTTGTCTATATAGTAAAAATTATATTATATAAGGAAAAGTAAAGTGATAAAAGGGTGAAATATAATCCGGTACAAGATTAATTAACCTATTTGAGTTAAAACAAACAACAAGGGATCCCATTAATGTCTGCCTCCCAACAAAAATCCAAGTGTAGAAAAGACATACTTCATTAATCTTCAAATGGACTTCTCCCAAACTCAAAGGATACTGTTATGCAGTAAACTTTCTTCAAAATTTCAGCCTATTTTGATGTAAAAATACTGTACAAACTGTTTGAAACAAATGAATTCATAAAAATTCCCTTATGCTTTTCCAAATCCTTAATCAAGAGATGGAATTTATAAATCCATATTTTTCAAATCTATTTCTCATCTTCTGAGGACAAAATTGTCCCTAGCTAGTATATATACATATATGTATACATAAAATTATTTTTCAAATTAAATGTGGGATTGAATTTAATTAGATTATTTTGTCATGTGTAATGTAGGTTTATTTTTTAATTTTAAAATGATGGTTGAAGTCATGATTATTTTGTATTGTTTAACATTATTGAAATTTTTTCACAATTGTATTATAGTAATAATAATCAATAATGGGATGAAATGATAACTTATGACAAGCCTAATTTCAAAATAATATAAAGACATTTAAGTAAAATATAAATACTAATTCTAATTCAACATTTATTTCAAATACAATTTGTGTTGACAAATAATAGAATTAACTTAATACTATTTTATAATTCTAAACAAGAAAATTCATTTGTAAATATAAATTTTAGCAAAATTTATTTATAAATCAAATATATTCAACATTTCAAGAGCTTCCAAACACAATGTTAGAATATATCTTTACAAAAAAAAAAAAGTCTATTCTACGTACCTATAAAGTATATCCTTATTATTTCTAGTAAATTGAGTATAGGGGTGGCTGAGGGCTGTAAATTATGAAATTTCTCTATATTAATAATGAGAGCACCCTTTCCCCTGCCCCCAAAAATGTTCCGCCCGGTTAGAAACATATAGACTTTTAGTTAAGAAGTCATATCAAATAACAGTACAAAACCCAAAACCTACCATGCGTGCAAGATTTACCTTATTGAGATATCATGAAAATTCAATTGTCTTATATAAATAAATTAGGATATTTAAAATTAATATATAAGATTTTTAATTACTCCATCTAATATTAATTAGTTTTATAGTGGAACTTTATGTTGTCTAATATAGCATCAGAGTTGTGCCCCATTTGTGGCGCATCGCGCGTTGACTTATTATTCATCGACTTTGGTATGTAATTTTAAATTTCGCTGCTCTTGTATCACGTCATTTATTAAGTGCATCTTCAACAATTGACATTGGTATGTAACTCTTCTAAATTTATTGTTTCTTTAATCACGTCAATCAATTAATAATGAAACGTCACATGTAAAGCAGTGTTGGATAATCTAATTGTTCTACATGAACAAATCAAGATATTCACAACCAGTGTATAAGATCCTAAGATATACCATCTAATAATCTCAGGACGGCTATTTAACACTTTGTATATGCGAAAGAATCCTAAAAAGGAGGCTCCTAACCTCATTTATGGTGAAAAATAACTATAATCAGTAGTGACAAATGTAAATAGAGTTGCAGTCTTCACTAGTTCAGAATAATTTTAAAAATTATATGTATTTTATGTGTTTAGTCGCCCCACTATATGAAACATGATGACCACTTCCTCTTTCCTCTAGAATTTTCTCCTGAAGTAATCTCATGGATATCACAATAGAGACACTGAAAGTTGCCCCTTGATTATTCGTTGCCTCTCAAAATTATTCCGAATATGTACGCCACAAATTTAGGTTGCAAAAAGTTCCGCATGGCCATGACACGTGGTCTCTGTTTTACCATACGCTGTTGATCGCAAAATCTTTAGGCTCCCAAGTGAGTCTTAGTCATATAAATAGGTCGAGTAGCATAACGTTGGTACTTAGGAATAAGAAAATTGTTAATTCTTTTGCTATCTACCCACTGCTAAAATGGTGCACGCTGTTGAGTTCGTACCTCTTCACTGTTCCTCATTCATACACAATTCAACAAAATATACTTCAAGGAGAAGTATCCATCATGCAAGATTAACACGACAAATATATTGCAGGGCCAACACTCAATTAAATCATGACTCAACAAGTAATAGGCGGTTCGCTAATTATCAACCAAGTTCTTGGAATCTTGATTTCGAGGACTCCACAGGAAACAGTGAAGCAGTACGTATAAATTTCTAACATTTTCATACATCGGACACGCTCATCTAATTTTAATATAGAATAAATTTCACACACATATACTTGGTCCTTCAGAAACGGACCATATGGAATAATTTTCATTGTGTGACATTTGCATGTTGCCTCAATGGCAGCCATAGCAACATGGTGTACACATTTTATTTTTTCTTTTCTCTTTCTGATTTCCTTGTTCTCTTCTTTGTATAGGAAGAATCTGAAAAGAAGTTGCTGGAGGAAGAAGTGAGATGCATGCTTGAGAGTAAAAATTTGGAGCCAACCGAGCTGCTGGAACTAATCGATGACATCGATCGACTAGGCCTTGCCTACCGGTTCCGCGAGAGTATAAAGAGAGCTTTGGCTAAAATAATATCTGAGGGAGAATCGACCATGACAGTAAAGAAGAGTTTGCATGCTTCAGCTCTTTACTTTAGGCTCCTCAGGCAAAATGGGTATATGGTTTCTACAGGTACATAGTGTTAGATTCTTGACCTAGTGAAAACTTCCGACTATGCCACTTGGACTTTAGTTTAATGGTAAATTTATTCCCTGTTATCTTAGAGGTTGTGAGCTCGAATTTCACTGATTATGTTATATATATAGTTTTAGGCTTCCCTCGAATTAAAAAAAAAATAAAAAAAAACTTCCGACTATTATCATTAACACCAATTAATCCAGTGAACAAGCTGTCATGTTTCCTAGCCCATAACTCGGAACTCGTAAGTGATTAGTGTCGCAATTTGGAGAATGATAATTTTGGACCAAATATTGACTAGACCCAAGATGATTAACTGGAGTTATTAATTAAATATAAAATATTAATTTATAAATTACACTTATATCAATTCTCCTACTAACATGAGATGCTATTATTACTTCTCGTCAATGATCTAACATCCTCACCAGAAGCACAATCCAATTTATAGACAGGATGAATTAAATGATAAAATTTTTAATGTGACTCGTACAGATTAAAAAGATAGTCATACCCATTTAGCACTATGATCACCCGTATAACATTTTGTTCTGATACTTTCAATTAGCAATTGTAGATACTTTTATGCCATGCCCACACCCTAAAACTCTGGACTCTCTCAAGTGAGACTCATCATGTTGTAGACTTGAAAATAATTAGGGAAAATTCCACATATAGTCCCTATAATTATAAAAAGGTCTCAGTTTGGTTCTTATTATTTTATTTGTTTAGTCCTTTAATATTTTTTTAAAAGTTTTAATTTCATTTTTATTATTTAAAATTTCTCAATTTCGTCTTTATTATTTTTTTAAAAGTTTCAATTTTATCTTTATTGTTTTTAAAAAATTTCAATTTTGTCCTTATTATTTTCCTAAAAATTTCAATTTCATCCCTAATATTTTTCTAAAGTTTCAAATTAATCTATATTATTTAAGGACTAAATTAAAAATTTTTGAAAAATAATAAGGACAAACTAATTTCTTTTTAAAAATTAATAGGATTAATTTGACTATTTTGCGGTGGGGGGGGGGGGGGGGGTGGGGTGGGCGTGGTTCCTAAAGTAATTATTTAATCTAGGAATATTTCCAACATTAGAAACATATGCTTTACTAACAACAAAGAAAAGAAACATATGTGTCCCTATGTCATATTATAATATGAATATAATATTTTTGAGTATACCTTCTCTTTCTTTCTCTTTCCATCACTCTAGTACTCTTTTTCTAAACCTCTATCTTTTTTCTTTTCTTTCTATTTTGGTCCCCCCTCCTCTTTCTTCCGTCTCTCTTGTCTTCTTTTCTCATCTCAGAGTTTCTCTCTCAACATCTCTCTCTATATTTTCTAAATGGCTTTGCTAATTCCAAGCCTTACTACTTCTTGAGGCAGGTCGCTCCAACCGCTCCCAGCACTTGGCCCGTCCGACCTCCACCATCAATTATTCTCTTCGATTACATCTAGTTCGAAGCCATGCATATAGGTAAAGAAGGACAAAAGAAAGCCTGTACAAGTCTTTGTCCCGCCACCACCACCACCACCTCCTGAAACAGCTGCGCCATCGTCTTTTTCCACGTCATATATGGCTCGTTGAAGAGCTGACCAAGATGTTCTCTTTTTTTGAGTTTTTCTTTTTGACATTTTAATTGATTTTTTAACTTCAAGATCATCTTATAAAATCCTAAACTACCCTTCCTGATATTAATTAGTTTTAGAATGTAACATTAGTTATCTTAACAATGCTAGATTCAATTAGTACAAATCCTCATGCCCATAAAGGGACGAATTGAGGAATTGAATTAATATATAAAATTCTTCTATACTAAATTAAATATTTTGATGAGCTGATAATTCTAAAAACAACCATCCATTTTATTATTGTAGGAGAGAGTGCTATAAATGGTTAACTTGAAGTTGATTTTTTTTTTTTTTTTCACTATTCCACCCCTCACACGACATCATCTAACTGAATTGTTTTTTTCCCTTTTTGTGAGTTGAATAGATATTTTTGAGAGTTTCAAAGACCATGGAGGCAGCTTTAAGGAAAATATAGCACTAGATGTAAAGGGAATGTTGAGTATGTATGAAGCTTCACATCTTGCAATTGAAGGAGAAAGTGTACTAGACGAGGCTAAAGCTTTTACAAGCTTGCATCTAAAAAATTTAGAGGGGAACATCAACATCGATACAAGTACTAAGGAACAAGTTAATCATGCTTTAGAGCTACCATTTCACCGTCGAATGCAAAGACTTGAAGCCAGATGGAACATTGAAGCATACACTAAGAGGCCTGGCGTAAATCAACGATTGCTAGCTTTAGCAAAACTGGATTATAACAATGTGCAATCAGTGCTTCAAAGAGATCTTCGAGATGTGGCAGGGTAAGGAAATTGAACATAGACTAATTAATTAATTAATTAAGGGTTAATACCGTTTTTGGTCCCTTATCTTTAACATCATTGATGATGTGGTTATTTATTTTCAAAAGTGATACATTTCAATCTCTTATCTTTTCAAGTTGGGACACTAGTTTTCTTCTGTGAATCCGTTAAAAATCTAACAATAGTCTTATTTTTTCCAATAGACACACGTGCTGAGCACGTGCGTTTGCCGTCAAATTTTTAATAGATTCACACAAAAGAACTAACGGTGTCCCAACTTAAAAAGATAAGCAACTTAAATGTATCACTTTTAAAGATAAGAGATCACATCGTCAATGAGGTTAAAGATAAGGGTCCAAAAGTGGTATTAACTCTAAATTAATTAATTGGCAATTTAATAAAACTTATAATATTTTGCTTGTGGAATTTTTAGGTGGTGGATGGATGTGGATTTAGCGAACAAGTTGAGTTTCGCCAGGGATAGGCTGATAGAAAGCTTCTTCTGGGCAGTGGGAATGGTTTTTGAGCCTCAATTTAGCAAAGGTCGCGAAGCAATAGCTAAAGCATTTAAGCTAATTACTGTATTAGATGATGTATATGATGTTTATGGTTCTCTAGATGAACTGGAGCAATTCACTCATGCTGTCGACAGGTTTGTCCTCTTAAGATCACAAAGATTTGATAAAATTAATTAAGTGTTCTCATACAAATCTTTTCTTATCACTAATAAACTTCGTAGACAGTTTTGCTTTCTTTTCGAAGCTTTTGGCAGGTATTCTGTTATTTTTAGGTTTCCCTATCATCAATCAAATCGTCAGAACCGATAATTTCTTTTTGTAGGTGGGATATCAATGCCGTGAAACATCTTCCAGACTACATGAAATTCTGCTTCCTCTCTCTTTATAACACTGTAAATGATCTTGCATATGATACTCTTAAAGAAAAAGAAGAGGTGGTGATTCCTTATCTAACAAAAGCGGTATGTATCTATCAATTGGTCAGAATTTTGTGCCATTCATTCTCATGTACTGTTTTTAAGGCTTTTGTTTTGTTTTTGATCATTTATATGGTTTAATTTACCTTTAAAGTCCATGTAATTTCAGTGGGCAGATTTGTTAAAAGCATTCTTGCAAGAAGCACGATGGACTTACAACAAGAGCACACCAACCTTCGATGAATATCTCAATAATGCCCGGATTTCGGTTTCGGGTGCTGTAATGTTGGTACATGCATACTTTTTAGTGACCGAAAATTTCACAAAGGAGGCTATAGAATGCTTAGAGAATTACAACGGCCTCTTGCATTGGCCATGTATAGTTTTTCGCCTTTCTAATGATTTGGCATCTTCAAAGGTAAGCCAAGAACATCTCTCTTTAGCCTCCTTGTTTTACTTGACATATAGGCTTTGAAAACCATGAAATTGTCCTTAATTTTAGGGTAAATAGCAATGTAGCCTCTATGGTTTGCCTAAAGTGCACAACACCTCCCTGTGCTTTTAAAAATACACCGGAACCCCCTGTGGTTTGAAAAAGTAGCACACGTGCCCTCTCTATCCTTTTTCGCTCAAGTTTCTTAACATAAATTACTAAAGACATAAATACCCTTAATTTTTTTCTTTTCTCTCTTTTCTCCTTTTTCCTTTTGTCTATATGCATATACATTTATGTATATATATATATATATACATTTGATGGGGTTTGGGGGTTGGGTGGGAGGAGTTTGACGGGATCAAGGGGTGGGGTAGGGATTCGACGATGCTGGGGGTGAGGGGTGGGGGTAGGGTACAACAGGGTCGGGTTAGGGGGGTGAGAGGTTCGACGAGGCTGGGGTGGGGGTAAAGGGTGCAACGGGGCTGAGGGGTAGGGGTTGGGCTCCGCTAGGGGTGGGTTCGGGGGGAGGGCGGGTGGAGAAGATGACTGCTTTTTTCTTTTTCTCTTTTATTAATTTTAGTTTCTTTAATCTTTTCTCTTGGTGAAGCGAATGCATGGAGGAAAAAAGAAAAGAAAATAAAAAACATATATTATATATATATATATATATATATATATATATAAGGATATTTTTGTCCAAACAAATAACAATTTAAGCCCAAATACATGAACAATTGCACTTGATGCGAGTGCAACACACTCTCCATTAAAAGTAACGAATTTTTTTAACGGAAGGGGATATGGTGCTACATTTTTCAAACTAAAGGGGGGTTCGATGCATTTTTCAAAACACAGGAGGGGTCCCATGCACTTTTAGCAAACTATAAGGGGCTATGGTGCTCTTTACCCTTAATTTTATTTTAAAATTGCAAATTGATACTTCGATTGAGACAATTAGGAGGGCTTTTGCAAATAGCAGAAAGTAAATTGCATAGTTTGAAAACATAAGGGGATTAATTCTACATGTTATGAAGATAAGAAAAAAAAAAGCTTAAAAAATCTTTTCTTTTTCTGTAAAAAAAAATGGAATATTGCTATCTCTTCATATATTGTTGTTGTTGATCTTGGTTTTATTGTTATTATTGTTATTATTATGATTATAGTTGATTTGTATGGTTCTTACTGATTGGTATCACCATTCTTGTGTTACTTTATGTTTAGGCCGAAATAGAGAGAGGTGAAACTACAAATGCGATAACATGTTATATGCATGACACCGGTCATTCAGAGGAGATAGCTCGTCAACACGTGAACAAATTGATTGATGATTGCTGGAAGAAGATGAATGAAGAGTGGGTGCATTCTTCATATTTCGAAAGCTCTTTTAAAGAGATAGCTATTAATCTTGCTCGAATTTCCCATACCCAATATCAACATGGAGATGCTCATAGTTCTCCGGATATTAGGGCAAGAAACCGAATTTCGTCCGTCCTACTTGAGCCAATTCAGTTTACGGAAGGAGAAAAAGTTGAGTTAGAAAGAGAGAAATTAGAAGCCTCTTAATTATTAATATATCAATTGTTATGAAATTATTAATCTTATCTAGTTCAAAGTTTATATAGTTAGTTCTAGGGTGACCCAAATTCCAAGATTAAGGAGACAAGTAAGAGCCGTGGTGAAAATAAAATTACTTGGAAGACAAGACTACATGAAAGACAAACATACATCAATAAGAATTCTTAGTTTGTCTCTCTCACTAACTAATTTGGCTCTCTTTACATTTTATTGTCTTCTATCTCTTTTCTCTTATTTTATAACATATTATCAACACGAAGAGTCTTTAACATTTGTTATTCGCTAGAGGTACGAAGAGACTTAAGGGGGGAAAACTGTTTTTGATATCAAGGTGTTAATCTATACCTCGAGTCTTTTTTTTTTGGGTAGGTCAGCAAAATCTGTATTCATTAAAATGATGAACAAATACAAAAAGCAAAAAGTAAAATTCCGCAAGACAACACTAAGAGCAAGACAAGAGTAGATTTGCCTAAGAAGGCTATAATCAAATGAGTAATACTATATATTATCCCATTTTTCATTATCCTTTTATCCCTTTCTACATGACTTGCCAACTAATTAATTATTTTAATTCTCTTTCTTCTTTTTAATTTCTTTTCTCTCTCTTCAATTTCTTTTTCTCCCTCTCTGCCTCTTAATTAATATTTACCATATCAAACCCTACTAGCAAATTCATCATCCTTTTTGACAAAAAGTAAAAAGAATTCGCCATCGTTTGTGGCAGCAACTTCTCATCTTCTTCTCAAGGCAAAATCAAGCTATCCATCTCCGTTGCTTTTTCCTGTGCCAAAACATAACGGTTTCGATACTATTTCAATGGCAAGCTACCTGAAGCTCCTAGGTGTGTAAAATTGTACGACATGAAATAAAAATAATAATAAGGGTGAAGTGTATCAGATCCCCTTGTACTTTAGTGAAAGTGCACAATACCCCCCTATAATTTAAAAACCCCCTGAGTTAGTTCTTGTAGTTTTTCAAAAGTGCACAACACCCCCCTACCGTTAAAAAATCCGTTAAATTTAACGGAGAGTGTATTTCACATGCGTTAAGTGAGATTTTTTTTGATTTTTAACGAATTTATTCATTAAATAATTATATGAATTGACCAAATTACCAATTTTTTTTGTTGGCCTAAACAAAAGAGGAAATGACAAAAGAGAGAAATGAAAAAAAAAATGAGGGTATTTACGTCTTTTTTATAAAATCCGTTAAATATGACGGATTTTATAACTGTAAGGGGGTGTTGTGCACTTTTAAAAAACATAGGGACTGGTTCAGGGAGTTTTTGAACTATAAGGGGGTGTTGTGTACTTTCGCTAAAATATAAGGGAGTCTGGTGCACTTCACCCAAATAATAATAATGTTGATCAACATGATGTTCCTTGCAGGGGTTATCGAGTTTCTTCTTGTTCTTGTCAAGGACAACTTTCGACTCCTTGTTCTTTCTAGGTACATTCGTCAACTCATCCCTCTTCGTAAGGGACTTACATTAGTCGAGGACTTTATTTTATCCTCCTTTGGAGCCAACAGGCGCAATTGGATAGATTATGACCTATAACTTTACAAGTAGAAGATTTCATAGGCTTTCAAGTGTTATGACCAAAACTAAGCTAATTGGAAAGATTGAAGAAACAAAGAGCAATTGTATTGAATTGAGCTAAAAGCTGAGAATTACAGAAAATTAACTGAACATAGAGAATAGAAAAATATATCAGATTCCCCTAAATGAAGCTATTCAGTGTGTATATATAGCCATTGAAGCTATTCAGTGTGTATATATAGCCATGTGCTCAGCACTTCTTGGTGAAGAATGACTGCTCCAATAATGCTTTCTGTTGCCGACTTACTAAGCCATGAAGTCCTCCAAATAGTTGGGCCTTGCCCTGATACGTTTTCCTCTTCTTAGCTCTTGCTTGACCCTGTTATCAACTTGAGTGTTGGACTGTCTTGGACCATAGAGCTTTGTGGCTTACTCTGGTTTGGCCCTTTTGCTATCACGGGCATAACATCAAGCCACTCAATATCAATTTCCAGTAGGGCACCACTTCCTAATATAGCCCAAGTTTTCGTCGAGAGTTCTTTCTCAATGTCATCTCAACGCAAACTCTTGCATATCCTAGATGTGTACGGGCTTTCATTCTGGAATCCATTTTTAGAGCGACACCAATAGTACTATCGATGTAACTAAGCCCCCAAAATGGTTAATCAAATTTATCATTTATACCCACAACATTAATAACTTATAAACATACATATATACTCGATGTGGGATGCATGTCACGATATCTACTTTCCATTGCTCTTCTATTGACTTTTCACCTTTTTTTGATAAGGAAAAGAGGTGGTGGTTTGTCTATGAATTGGCCAATGAGGCAACTCTTCCAATAACTATCAAACTCCTCATAGACTTCAAGTGGTGGAGAGGCAATCGAATTTCCCTCGTACTCATCACATGCAACGAAAAATTGAAGTCTAAGGATCTTTCTCAAGTTTCCAAAAAAAAAATGTTCTTCCGATTAAAGACAACATTACCCTTTTTGTTCGACCAAGCATTAGCTTTAGCTTTCAAGTTGGAGCCAAGGTGACTAACCTTAGAAGAGGATAGAGCATTATCCATAGAATTGTCCATCACTTCACCAAGAGAAGCATTAAAGTTGGCTTCGAAAGAATTGGAGTCTATTAGATTTGGATTAGGATCCTCTCTTAACTTAAACTCTAGTATTTTAACTTTCTAACTTTTTATTTTAACCATTCATTTTAGTTTTTAAATTACTTTAAATCTTGACCGTTTAATTAAACAAGAGAATTAAAACAAAAAATACAACTTTCTTTCTCAATTTTCCTCTCTTTCTCCCTACGTTCAAATCTCTACAACAACTTTCTCTTGCCTCTTTCTCCTTTTACTAAAACTCCTCTTCTTTAATCTCTTCATAGCCATTCCCTTCTCTCCCCACTGTTCTTATCATCTCTCTTGCCTTTGTCTTATATGATCCACATCATCTGTCTTGGATCTTCTTTTTTCGCAGCAAAGAGGTCAATTAAGAAGAAAGCAAAATCCAAATATGAAAAAGTCTGATTTTAATGAAAGTTTCATATGTGAAAAGACCCATTTGATTATGATAAAAAATTTAGATATAAAAAAGACCCATTTGATTTTGATAAAGAACTTTAAATATTAAAAAGACCCATTAAATTTTTATTTGTTATGAATCTTGTTGCTTCTGTTATATTTCCTTGCACGTTTGTGCAATTGTATTTAGGTTTTAACTAAATCTTTGGCATTGAATTTAACTTATTTGGTTTTAGTTTGTTTGGCTTATGAGTTTAGTTGGGTAGTTTTTTATAATAAATTTTTTGTCATATCTCTTTCTTTTGATTTGTTTGTCTCTGTTATATTTTCCATGTTGGCAATTTGAACAAAGATGAAGGATGTGGATCGTTTGAGGAGGCAAGATGGAGGATATGAATCGTGTAATAAGGCAAAAAAGAGAAGTGGGAGTAAGAGATTTTTAATTAGAAATGACAATGGGGCGGGTTAGAGGCGGGGGAAGCTATATCCCCACGCCCTGCCCTTGCCTTTGAATCCCCGCCTTGTCCTTGCATTCTATACCTCTGTCTCCCACCCTGTCCCTGCCTCTAAATCCCCGTGGGGAATGGGGATTGCCCCCTGAATTTTATTTTTCTTTTGAACCTTAAAAATTTAAAATTAATTTGAATCATGTAACTTCAAAATATAAATTAAAGTTATAGTAATGATAAATATAAGTATAGGTCTTAAATAAAATTTAAATATTAATTATATACTAAGTCTTATGCTTGCAGTTAAATAGTAAAAATAATATTATAGTAATTAAGATTCATGTATTTAAAATAAATTATGGCTTAACTATTGTGTATGAGAATTATAATTGAAAAAGAACTTGTGATAGTAAGATTGCATTGATTATTATAATTTTTTTTTATCTCATGTCACATATAATAGTAATTGCAAAATTTTAAAATTCATCCTTAATTATGTTATTTGAAACTAAAATAATAAAAATAACTATATATGTAAGTGGGGCGAGGAATGCCTATCCCTGCCCCGCCCTGCCCTGCCCCGCCCCCGCGAGGGGATTAAAGATTAATCCCTATCCCTCAACCCCATTACCCATTTCTCATTTCCCACCCCAATCCCCACCCCATTTGGGGTTGGGGTTGGGGTTGGGGTTGGGGTTGGGGGGTAGGGGCGGGACAGGTACCCGCAATCCTCGTTCCCGTTGTCATCCCTATTTCTAATGTGACAGGAGAAGAAAGTGAAAAAAAGGGAGGGAAAGCTCAATTTTAGTTTTAATTTTATTGTTTAATTGAACAGTCAGGATTTAATGAAATTTAAAAATGAAACAAATAATTAAGATAAAAAGTTAAAAAGTTAAAATGAAACTTAAATTAGAAGAGGATCCGAATCCATTAGAGTTTGGTGGAGAAATGGGACCCGCTCTTGACTTTGGGGAAGTTTGGTATGGCCTTCCAGTGACAAATTAGTATTACCATTTGCAGTAGAGTTGGATAGCATGTCTGATGCATGATGAACCAAGGAAACAGCCTTATATGCCATGGTTTCTTATTTCGATAGGATATAAATATTTAAATTTGATATTTTTAGATACTTCTCAAGTCTGTTCCGATACTAAGTAACAGTAAAAAATTTATATCAATTTTTCATGATATCATACATAGATCAGGTATATTGTAGTGAATTCTTTAGAAAAAATTGTGTCTTTCACAATAGAATCTCATCTAATCCTCTTGTACTAAGGAGAAGTCCTCCCAATGCTTACACTGGGTATGAACAGAACTCTCTCATAATGTTTTGAACCCAACTCACGTACCACGATTTTATCTTTGATGATAAATTTGCCAAACTCATAAAAAAGAAAAAGAAAATCATATTGAAATCGATTATTTGTAATACATAAAGATAATGCGTATATGATTAGATGCCTTGTAGTTAAGAACAACTTATAGTTGTATAGAGAATCCCTAATTCAAATTGAATTATGAGCACTATTACAATGGGCTATAATGAGCTGTCAACTCAGCAATGAAGTTTGATGGAAATTTAGTGGCCCTGCAATGTCCAAGAGCCCTTTGGAGCCTTGAGACAAGACTTGGAGTTTGGAGAGAGCCCCATAGAAGTAATAGACTCAAATGCTTGTTTGGGCTCAAACTTGTAGAATGCGAGTCTTGAATTTAAGATTTGCTTAAGAAATTTCATATGGAAAAGTGTAAGCCAATGTCCAGTCCTATGGCTTCGAACGAGAAGTTACTGATTAATGACGGGGCAGAAAAGGCGGATCCAAAAATGTTTAGAAGCCTCGTTGGATCATTAATCTATCTTACAAAAACAAGGCTTGATATCTTACATGCAGTAAGTTATGCTTCCAGATTCATGAATGACCCAAGCAAGTATCATTTCATGGCTGCAAAAAGAATTTTACGTTATTTGCAAGGAACAAGAAAGGTGGGGATCAAATATGTTAAAGAAGCAAATAACGATTTGGTTGGATACACAGATAGTGATTGGGCAGGTCCTCTTGAAGATCGAAGAAGTACTTCAGGCTACTTATTTTGCCTCGGATCAAAGGTAATATCATGGAGTTCTAAGAAACAAAACACTGTCGCGCTATCTTCTCAGCTTCCTTCATTTCTAGAGTGTCAAAATTCCTCCAAAGAGTTTGAAGCTTGACTGTAATAGCTTTATCAGAACCATGGAACTCCTTTTTCAAAACATCCCATGCTTCTTTTGCTTTCTTTATCTAAAAAATTCGGGGAAATATTGACTTGCTCACGCCTTGCTGAATGATCCTTAATGCCGACGCATTTCTGCTTACATTTTCTTTAAATTCTTTTTGCTGTGATTCTGACCATGTTTCTTTTATCCCTTCTTCAGGTGGCTCATCATAGCCACTCTCTACCACATCCCACAAATTTAGTGAGATGAATATAGTCTCGATTTGAGAGCTCCAGTAATCATAGTGTTCTCCGTCAAATATAGGAATTTGATTCGAGGAGACAGAGAACAACGTATTGTTGGTTGCCATGTATACAAGCCTTAAAAACAAAATTTGAATCTTTATGTTATTGCCAACAATGCTGACCTCTTTTTGTGTGGTAAGTGTTTAGGCTTTCTCGTGGATGAGAAAGAATTCTGGATCTAATTGCTCTTGATACCAAAACTTGTTGGCACAACAGAAGGTAGTAGGCTAATTTCATACAGATTGATTGCTAAAAGGAAGAGATATTTGCTTCAAGTTGTACTTGAGTGATATAGGAGAAGGTAAGATGCAATTTTTGTGTAAAGGAACAGAGGAGAATTTTGATTTAGAATGGAAATGCAGAGCTGCTGCACCTGCATGTTTTACTTACTTTTTTTTGTTGCTTCAATAGCATTACAACCAGCCTATTTATAATGCTTAAGAGACATTTCTAGAGAAGATAGTTAGTGCTCTCAACCATTGGAAATACAAGACTCATGCTTCAAGATATTGATTTAATTTTAACATTCAACAACCAACTACCAACTATCTAGAAAAATCACAAATTACTCTTTCAATATTATCTCAATCTAAGGACAGAGAAGAACAACCTTGAATATCGGCATGAAGCAACAAGCAACAAGGAGGATGATTTAGCCAAAAATACGAGTAGTAAAGTCGGTAGCTTTTAAGGTTTTCCTTTTCTTGGCCATGGGTGATAGTTGTAAAGCGGTAGGTGAAGGTCAAAGCTGGAAGAGCGCGACTGAAGAAGGTGGTGGTGAAGAGCCAAAGTCTAGAGAGAAGTGAGAGAAAAAATCTAGAGAGAGAAACATCTCAAAAAAATCTTCTAACAAAGAAGGTTATTGATTAGAATAGTAAGTTTGTAGCCTATACCTTGAGTTATAGTAAATTTCCTTTTAATTCTTTTTTAATTTCACGTTTCCATTTTCAATTTCATAATATCCAAATATATGAACTAGAAATTCGTTCTTAATATATCAAGGCATAATAATAGTAATATCACAAGCCAAAAGTTTTTCCTCTTGATATACTGGGCAATAATACTTTCCATAAACCTTTGATATTAAAGTTTATATGGATGCCATGACTTTTGGAGAATTAATTTAAAGAAGAAAATGATCTGTCCTGGTAGGATCACATTAAAGTATATTATTCATTCATCATTATTTTCATAAAGGGTTCAAGCATGAATATCATACGATAAAGGATCACATATGTCCTTTCGTAAATTTTGTGATCATCAAAAAGCAATAATTTTTCTAAAACTCGTAATGAATGGATTCATAACGAGTGCAAGATTTTAAAATTGGAAGCAAGTATGACTCTGCAAATATTTAGAATTACTTCTTAACTAAGATAATACAGACAAAATTTTATCATAGAAGATATGTGAAAGAAAAGTTTATTTTGCTTTTCATGCCTTGAATATGTTCATGCATTAATAATATCAAGAACATTATTTTGAAAAAACATCCAAAGTTGATTCACATCTGAGAAAAATAATGAACTTCGATTTGATGAAACACCATTAATTATTACTAACGAGCTCAACATGCTTCCTTAAAGTTATCATCAAATTGATATGGATGAACGTGTGGTTGCTGCAATAGTGTCACTACTGTAATAACTTTTCATAATATGGTGGCTGTAATAACACAAATTTTAAGAAGCATGAAAATAATCAAGTGGAACATAAAACGAGTAAGGATTTACAAAAGAAATCATCCAAAAATGCATAAACTAATTGTACATTCAAGATATGTCTAGAAAGGAAATTGAACTCATGTTCGTCTTACTCTAAATCCCTGGTTGAAACCTCAAAATAGCTAAATATCTGCATGAGTGAATTTTTATTATTTTGGAAACCAGGTTGAAGTTAATCGATAAAGGCCAGTACATTATTTGTAGTGATTCACTCCAGTTAGACCTAGGTCTGTCTCAATAATATTATTCTTTAGTGATATGATATGCAATGTGTAAAGTCTGTTTTAATGTTAGAGCAACTTTATGTGGGCAATACAGATTTTAGGCTAGACCACTCTCCCATACAAAATACTAACAGTTTATAAATAAGACTATTATGGTTGGCTTGTCCCATTAAGAACCACCATACCGAAGTTGGAGAAGGAGATGGAGTACCTAGTCTAGGTGTATCTACCATAACACACTACTTAAGGTTTCCTCACATAATTATCGCAAGAAGATCGTTCTAGAAATAATTGCATAATACAAAGTAACATGACACGGACTTCAAGCATGTTTCAAACCTACAAGTTTAATATTAGTATAAAATAATTGTCAGAAAGACAATAATATAGAAAATAATATAAGAGAGAACTGATAGAAAGCTAGAGAGAATTCTATTAATTTCACTAAATATTTTGAAATACAATGAAGTCATATTTATAGGAAAAATACAATTACTATACATACATAGGATAATGTTCATACGTGATTTACTGTTCATGTGGTTTACTATTCATGCATTTTACTGTTCAAGCGATTACTATTCACGTTGTTTACTGTTCACTACCAGTTACTGTTCATATGTGCCTTATATGTGGGTTTACAATTAGTAAGAATATTGATATTTTACAACATTCTCCCTTAGATATTTATCGCTTAAGAATATGTCTTGTTGACACCTTTCTAGAAAAAATCCAGTGGGATAGAAATTCTAGTGTGGGTAAAAGATTTTAATATTCTTTGCATATACTTCTTGTACGATCTCATTAATGGCAAAAAAATCCAGTAGAACAGAACCTGTTCAAAGGAAAAAAAAAAAGAAAAAAAAAAGAGTACAATGTGTATATGGCTCCCTCTCATGTGAATATATATCTAGATGATCATGAAGTCGACACATACCAATCTTGAGAGCCAATTTGTTGTAGACAAACACTTTTGTAATGATCTTGCAATATCTCATTTGATTGAATTTGATGAGCACTACGTCACGTTCTTTTGGGGGTTCATGCACAAAAATTTGAAATGGTTGAATCTATCATGAAAAGTATATTTGAATCTATCATGAAATGTGTATTTGGCTTGTCTTGTTAAAATCTTATTAAAAAAATTTAGTGAGAAAAACACATTGGTGAAGGAAAAAGAGTAAACCATACAAATATCTTCTTTCCCTCGTTGCGATTTTAGTCATAGTGATAAATCATTCAAGCGTCACATTCCACATTTCTAATCATATAATCACATTTGATTGATCAGTACTGATACATGTTGTATTATTTTCATGTAATATAGTTGGACTCTCTTTGTTAGAGAGTAACCCACATAATTGCTTAATGTATTGTATGATAAATTTCAATTATACATACCCTAATTGACTTCATAAATTGGGAGAATCTCAACATAATTTTTGGAGAGGAAATCATTCTTTGTTTTATAAATTGCCATGATACATCTCTGTTGAGATAATTAATGTTGATTGAAGATTAATTGGCTATGTTTTGCAACACATGTGTTATTACCATATTTATGCTTTTACCTTTTGAATGTGCAGGTAAAATATTATGGTAACTTACCATAAAAGAAGAAGTCTTGTGATTGCATTAATTGTCTTTTTACTAAAAATGAAAATAAGGTTTTATGAGAAGGAACTTTTCTTGGAAGCCAAGGCATGACAAGTATTTATATTGAAGCACAGGACATGAAGAAATACACGAGACAAGAGAGAGAGAGACGCAGACAATCTGAAGAAAAGATCTTAGGAGTATTATCTTTCGTGTCATGTTGCAACACGATCTGTGTGTGAGTTCTCAATTGTATTGAGTGTTGCAACTTTGTCTTTGACAATGAGTCATGAACTGATATGCATTAGGCTTTGAGTGTTTGTTCATTGTTGTCTTCTGTATATATTCTTCGAGAGAAGAAGGTGTTGTTCTCGGGAGAAGTCGTTGCAAGTCGAGGAGAGTTCGTCAAACTGAAGTTCATTAAGGAGTTCTTCATCGAGATGTCAAAGGTCAAGAGAGAGTCTTTACTTGTGTAAGTTCATTGATGTTGTAACTTGATATTACTTAATGAATTGGTTTGTTGGACCAGGGGTTGGTCTCGTGAACGTAGACCGCACGGTTGAACCACGTTAAATCTTAGTGTTCTTGTTTCTGTTACAATTTTATTATTTCCGCTGCTATTTATTGTCACTGATTATGTCGGAACATTAAGTAGAACAACTCATTAACTGACTAAGCAATTAGAGAAACAAATTGTTAATGAATTGTGATAGAAGTGATTTCCAGTTAATGTTGCAACATTACCTGTAACAAAGTTCTACTACACCACAATATTGCATTGATTTTTCAGAATTATTCATATTGAATACAAATATGTCCATACTTTATTTGCGTAAACTCTATCAAGTGGTATCAAGAGCAGGTTATGAACTAATTTGGTTAGATTTTTGGGAGTTTTGGGTTGTTGTCTTGCAGGAATAGGTATGGACACCTTACATGATGAAGGCTCTATCACTAAACCACTGTTGTTGGATGGTGCGAAATACTTATATTGGAAGGCTCGAATAAGGGCGTTCATCAAGTCGATTGATGAGAAGGCCTAGAAAGTGATTTTGACTGACTGGATAGCTCTTACAAAAACGGATGCTTAGGACAATGTTGCAACTAAACTTGAAACAAAATAGACAAACGATGAAGATCTTTTGGCAAGCTAGAACTCCAAGGCACTGAATGCAACATTCAATGCTGTTGACTTGAATCAATTCAAATTAATCTCGATGTGTGAATCTGCTAAGGAAGCTTGGGAGATATGCAAACTGCATATGAGGGTACAACATCAGTCAGAAGATCAAAATTGCAGATGCTTGCCACTAGATTCGAGGAGCTGAGGATGCAGGAGGATGAAACTATTGCTGATTTCAATGCCAAATTGTGTGACATTGCTAATGAAGCCTTTACTTTAGGAGAAAAGTATTCAAATTTGAAGCTTGTGAGGAAAACCTTGCACTCTCTCCCAAATAGATTTGGAATCAAAGTTGCTGGCATAGAAGAATCAAGAATGTTGATGAACTCAAAATTGATGAATTGATAGGGTCACTTCAAAGTTTTGAGATGAAGCTTAAGCAAAAAATGAAATAAAAAGGCGTTGCTTTGCAGACCGAAGTGGAAAGAAAAGAAACAATAAGCTCTTCGGATGATGAAGACTCTGAAATCTCTAAATCTTTAGCCTTACTTACCAAGAAGTTCAACAGAGTTTTGAAAAAGTGGGACAAACGGATAAAAGGCTATAGATAATCGAACTTTGACAAGAAGCCTCATGTTGCAACAGCGGTTGAAACATTCATGAAACAAAACTCCAAACTAACTGATGAAAAGAAAAAGAGTAAAGGCATACAACGCCGAGAATGCGAGGGCTTTGGCCACATTCAATCTGAATGTACAAATACCTTGAAGAAGAAAAAAAAAAGGCCATGAAGGTTACTTAGAGTGATGAAGAGTCAGAAGAATCCTCAGAGAGTGACGAGGAGCACATCAATAACTTTGTTGCATTTAATGTTGCAACAACACCATTAGAGATCAGTCTGGATGAAGAAGCTATTGTAGCTGTTACAACACTAGGAGAAACAGAAGATGCAATAAGTGAATCTGATTGTATTGAGTCAGATAGTGATAGTGATTTGGATGACGAAGAAGTTATAAAAATGTACAAAGACATGTACAAAAAATGGGTGATCGTGTGCAAGAGAAACCAGGGACTGGAGTTGAGGATCGTTGAATTGAAAAAACAAAAATCTGAACTAAAAAACATGGCTGAAAAAAGACTGATAGAAGTGCAGATGTTGTAACATGACTTGAAACAGATGCAGCGTAATGTAAAAATGCTAAATTCTGGAACAGAAAAACTGGATCACATGTTGTCCATTCAAAAATCGAGTAGTGATCATACTGAACTTGGTTTTTATGGAGGACAATCTTCTAGAAAGACTGTCTTTGTCAAAAGTTCAAAAGATTAAGAACTACAGCATAATGTTGCAATTGCACAGCATGATAGTAAAAATGCTCTAATTACTGATGCTACAACAAAGACTACGACAGCGTAGAAATAACAAAGGAAAAGGAAGAACAGGTTTGTTCCTGTCTGTCATTTTTACCTTGCACCTAGACACATCAAACCTCATTGTTTCAAGTTTCAAAAGATGCTAGAAAAATGTAAGTTCCTCTATCAACAAAAGAGATCATAAGGTAAGTTACTCTATCAACAAAAGAGATAATCACAAGTGTTATTGTAACATAAGGTGAGACAATATTGTGTGAAGAAATTTGACTTAACCTGTTTTGTTGCCTATACCTCTACACAATCTTGTACAGCTAACTCTTGGTATTTTGATAGTGGATATTCTAGACACATGACATGTATGCGTGAAGTATTGAGCAGCTACAGAGAGTGCGATAAAGACCAAGTTATGTTTGGAGATAGTGTTAAAGAGAAAGTACTTGGAAGAGGAACACTTGACATTGAAGGGTTTCCAAAGCTCAAGAAGGTGTTGCATATGGATGACTTAAAGTCTAATCTTATTAGTATTAGTAAATTGTGTGATCAGGGCTTGTATGTAAAATTCACTAAAGATAGATGTCATGTGTTAGATGTGACTAACAATTGTGTGCTTACGAAAAAAGGTCATTTGATGACTGCTACATGCTTGCATCATCTCATGAACAACCATTGTCTTGTTACAACAATACCTGTGACAACGCTGAAATTTTGGCACCAGAGATTGAGACACTTAAATTATAAATTGCTGACCAAAATTGTAAATGTAGGTGTAGTACGAGGTGTGCCAAAGCTGAAAAAATAGGCAATTAGGTGTATGTGGTTCCTGTCAAATGGGGAAACAGGTAAGAATATCACACAAGATGTTGCAACATGTGTCGACCAAGAAAATCTTAGAACTATTGCACATGGATCTCATAGGTCCAATGCAAACCGAAAACATCGGAGGTAAAAGATATGTGTTTGTCTGTGTAGATGATTTCTCTAGATATACATTTGTGGATTTTCTTAAAGAAAAATCTGACACTTTTGATGTTTTTAAGAAATTGTGCTTAAGGTTGAAAACTGAAAAATGTTGCAACATCTAGAGAATCGTAAAGAATTTGAGAATTATTTTTTCATTGAGTTTTGCAATGCACATGGAATAACTCATGAATTCTTTGCACCAAAAACCCCACAACAAAATAGTGTGGTTGAGAGAAAGAATAGAGCAATTCAAGAAATGGCTCGTGTAATGCTAAATGATAAGAATATTCCCCACAGGTTTGGGCAGAAGTAGTTAACACTGCATGTTACACCATCAATCGAGTGTTTCTACGACCAGGTACCACCGAAACTCCTTATGAAATTTGGAAAGGTAAAAACTTCTCATTGGGTTATTTTTATGTGTTTAGGAGTACGTCTTACATCTTGAATGATAAGGAATAAATAGGTAAATTTGATGTTAAAAGTGACACATGTATTTTTCTTGGCTATGCCACAAATAGCCGTGCTTTTCGAGTTTTTAATTTAACCACCAGGACTATAATAGAATCTGTTAATATGGTAGTTGATGAGTTTCAAAATTATGCAGGTGAATCGACGAAAGAAGCCAGCACCAACAAAATAAATAATGATGTTGCAACACCAAAGGAAGAAGAGATGAAGAAACCTGTTGTGACTGATCCAATTGCAACATCAAACAAAGAAGCTGAGTAGAAAGACATTGGTTAATGAGATATTACAACATGCGGTAGAACAACAGAAGAAACCACTGAAGAAACTCAAGCTGAACTGCCACAAGTGCATAGAAATCATACTGTAGAAGATGTAATTGGTTCAATACATGATGGAATTCTATCCAGAGGTAAACTCAAGCTGAACTATAGAGACATGGTAAGGTTTGTTTGCTTCACTTATTCTTTCGAACCCAAAAATGTGAATGAAGCCTTGAAGGATGAATTTTGGGTAAATGTCATGCAAGAGGAATTGAATCAATTTGTGAGAAATGATGCCTAAAATTTAGTTTCTAGGCCAAAAGATGTCAAGTAGAAGGTGTAGATTTTGATGAGACTTTTTCTCTATTTGCTACGTTTCAATCCATTAGGTTGCTGTTGTCCATTGCTTGTGTGTTAAAATTAAAATTGTTTCAAATGGATGTAAAAAGTGTATTCTTAAATAGAATCTAGAATGAGGAAGCCTATGCTGAGTAACCAAAATGTTTTGAGAATTCATATTATCCTTTATATGTGTATAAATTGAAAAAAGCCTTGTATGGATTGAAACAAGTTCCTCGAGCTTGATATGACAGGTTGACAAAATTTCTGATTGATAAAGGCTACCAAAGAGAGGGAGTTGACAAAACCTTGTTTGTCAAAAGGTTTGGCACAGGTATTCTCATCGCACAAATTTATGTTGATGACATTGTTTTTAGTACAACATATAAAAACAAAGTTGATGAATTTGTGAGATACATAGAACATGAATTTGAAATGAGCATGGTTAGAGAACTAACATATTTTCTAGGTTTGTAGGTCAAGCAATGTGAAGATGGAATCTTCATATCATAAGAAAAGTATACCAGAAATCTAGTCAAAAGATTTGGACTAGAACCATCAAAGTCTTCAAGAACCCCCATGAGTGCAAACACCAAGCTGCAAAGAGTGAGAATGAGAAATCAGTTGAGCCTAGCTTATATAGAAGTATGATAGGAAGCCTGTTGTATCTTATAGCAAGTAGACCTGACATTTGCTTTAGTGTTGGAATGTGTGTAGATACCAAGCAGACCCTAAAGAATCTCACCTAGCTGTTGTAAAAAGAATAATCAAATATATGACTGGAACATTGGATCTTGGAATTTGGTTTACCAATGACACTAATACAAATCTTGTTGGTTTTAGTGATGCTGGTTGGGCAGGTAATGCAGATGATAGGAAAAGCACAACTAGTAGATGTTTCTACATTGGTAATAATTTGGTGTCTTGGTTATAGCAAGAAGCAAAGCTCAATTTCCTTGTCAACAGCTGAAGCTGAATACATAACTGCAAGAAGTTGTTGTGCACAACTTCTACGGATGAAACAGATGCTGGATGACTATGGAATGGAAAATCGGGTTTTGACAGTCTATTGTGATAGTATGAGTGCTATTAACATATCTAAAAATCCTATTCAGCACTCTCGCACTAAGCATATTGACATAAGACATCACTTTATCCGTGAGCTTGTTGAAACAAAAACCATTGTTTTAGAACATGTTGCAACAAAAAAACAACTAACAGATATTTTTACTAAAGCCTTGGATCCTTTGAGATTTGAAACCTTGAGAAAAACTTTAAGAATTAATAGTTTATAATGTTGCATCATGCATTGTCACAGGGTCATGAGATATGCTTGAGATCGTTGAAATTTTAATAATCAATTCAACTTGTGATTTAGTTAGTGAACTATACTCCCTTGTACACACTGAATACTGGATTGAGAAAGCTAATACTGATAACTTCTGAGTGCAAGAGCTTGAACTATCTGATGACTAGGGATAAAAGAGAGAAGTCTCTCAAAATCCATTCTTGTACTCTATTCATTCGAAAGAAAGAAAAAAAAAACAAAAATGCAGGAAACAAAGCACTTGAAAGAGCTACCTAATCCAAAGTAAAAGTTATTAGTATAAAAGTTACCAGTTACAACATGAGCTGAAACAACAAAAAGACACATACGGTTGCAACATGCACTGAAATAAAAAAAATCTAAAAATAGTTTTTCCTGCAGGATGATTAGACAATCAGGTAAGTTTGAGGAGATAGGGAAAGTTTCTACATTTTGCAGGGTTGATGGTGAAGGCAATCTGGCTCAGGATTCAGCTTCAGATATACACATGATTCATTGATTAAATTCTTGACTAAATTGAGTATTAATGAGTAAATCTTCTTGAGAAATTTCGTGATCCCTGAACAAATCATGCATTTTACTTTCCTGCTTCATTAACAAAAAAAAAGGGGAAAAAATCTCAGGAGATTTGGGCAAAAAGTGAAAAAATGCTGTTAGAACTATTGTTGTGACATTGGTTTTAACCTCTTAATGTAGCCTGCTTTAAATTTTGTTGCAACTTCAATCATCACAAGTCTGGAAAGCAAAATTTTTGCACGAGAATTTTGGGCTTTCTCAATCAACAATTATAGTTTTTGATGTAGTTTCTTTTTTGAGATCCCCAAGAACGTAGGATTGGTGGATGTTTACTAAAGGCGGCAAATTAGGGCACGATTTTTGCTAAGCAATTAAAAGACTTTCCATCTTCAAGCTTATTCAGTTTCTTACTTTTCTATGTTCTAACTTCCTCTCTCTCACCCTCTCGTTCTCTATTTCTTCGCTGCTTGGTTTGCTTACCCACTTACAAGACATATGAATGGCGATCACCAGATCAGGAGGGTGTTACTTTGGTAGACCTCGGGTTCGAGCACCGGGAGGAAATTCTAGTTCACCAATTACTATCAATGAGCCATCCTCTCACACAGTGGTTACCAGCAATATTCTAACACTATCATCAACTACCTCTAACTTAGGAAAAATACCACTTCAACAGCAACCTAGGGCTAGGACTGGAGACCAACGAGTTGACCCTAACTAGACTCTGATTGGATTAGATTTGGAAGTTTTCACCAGCCCTACTCAGTATCGTGTAGAAGAAGAACATTCATCGGGCTCTGCAGCAATGCCCAATGCTACAATACTAGCTGCAGTACCACCTGCTGCTATAGCCATAGAGGCAACACCAGATGTTACAACACCACCACCCACATCACACACTACTGTTGTAGCCGAACCATCAAGAAAAACCACTGCGGAGATACCCATCTCAGATGCCGATAATGTTGCAGCTACACGTGTAACATCGAGTCATAATGCCAAATCCACTAATGTTGCTGAAGCCATGCTTGCAGAAGAACTTTGTCGGGTCAAGAAGGATAGAAGGAAGAAGCATATTGGGCAATGGCAAAACAAGCGTCGTGCCACCTCATCTCCAAAACCAACCAAGGCTGCGAAGCGACCATGCCCAGGGTATGATATTCCTTCTGCCTTTTTCCCAAGATTTTACTTTTTAGAATCTCAAGCTAAGTTCCACCTACTATCATAACGCAAGTTTCTTGTGGAAAAATCAATAAATTTGAGGTCATATCGGAACATGGGTATCGAAGACTTGCTTAGGGATAGGAAGCTATTAACTCCGTTTAACAAATTGAGCCCTTCCTTTGGTAATTTGATCCATGAATTCTACTCCAATTTGCACCAGAACATCGATGTTGCAACATCGAAGTACTACCATAGGATCTATGTTTGTAATCATTTTTTTTACATTATCACCCTCTGCCATTAATACATATCTTGAGTATGATTCCTCTAAGGAGTTTATTCCTAATATCTCCCTGACTACTATTGCCACCGAGCTTGTGGGTGAACCCTGTGAATGGAAACCAGATGCGAGGCTACCTAGACATAAACTCACCTCTAAATATGCTGCTTTGTATAAGATGGTCATTGCCAACTGGTCCCCCATAAAGCATTCTACAACTTTGAGTGTTGAATTGGGAAAATTGCTATATTCTGTTGGCATAGGGATCAACTTTAATTTAGGGCAGGTTATCTTTTATCGGATCAATGAAGAAAGGGCAAAAGAATTTACCAATCAATACTTGCCATATCCTGCCTTATTCATGGTCTTCTCTTGTCACAACATCAGGTCCTCCATAAGCGAGAGGAATTGCACCAACTTCCCTCTCTCCTGTTCTTCTCTAAAAAAAATTTATAGGGTGCACATAAGATTGATCTCCAGGGGGAGCTAGTTGATGTTGCCACACCCTCTACCACAGGGAATGGAAGTTCTTCTACTGATAAGTCTGCAATGTTGCAACATATACAGCAACTTTAGGAGGCCATTGAGGAGTTGCGTGAGGAACAAGGAAATATCCAAGCTAATCAAGATCAAATTCGTCAGAGTTTGGCTTAACTCCTCAAGGGGCAAAATGCTATTATGGAGCATTTGATAGGACCTCATTCTAACTGATGCTGATTCGTTTCTGTTTGTTGGATAATGTTTTTTTATGTCTGTTGCTCTGATATTGTTCTGACATTGTGTGTTTTTTTCTGATTCTGCTACTATCTCTTCACCTTTTTTGCCTTTGGTTTGATGAAAAGGGGGAGAACGAATGGATGGTTGTCTTGCCACTTTGTTATTGCCTTTAATTAATGATTTATTCTATCTCTTACTCATTGTCTACTAGGCTGATTATTGCTCTTATTGCTTTGATACTCGTCTTTATGTTGGTTTATTACTACTGGATTCATGTTCTACTATCAATTGCAACCTGTTATCTTGCTCTTTCACAATACTGCTCTAATACTACTGTACTTGTGTTACTCTTGCTGTTGCAACAGGAACCTCAATGCTGGAACTTATCTTCTGCACTTGTGCAGTAAAAGGCTTTTCATCTTGTGCTAAATGGGTTTTGCCAAAAAAAAAGCCAAAAGGGGAGATTGTTGAGGCAATTAATGTTGATTGAAGATTAATTGGCTATGTTTTGCAAAACGTGTGTCATTTCTATATTTGTGTTTTTACCTTTTGAATGTGCTGGTAAAATATATGGTAACTTACCATAAAAGAAGAAGTCATATGATTGCATTATTTGTCATTTTGCTAAAAAGGAAAATAGGATTTTATGAGAAGGAACTTTTCTTGGAAGCCAAGGCATGACAAGTATTTATATTGAAGCACAGGACGTGAAAAAATACACGAGACGAGAGAGAGAGAGACGCAGACAATCTGAAGAGAAGATCTTAGGAGTATTATATCCCGTGTCATGTTGCAACACGATCTGTGTGTGAGTTCTCGATTATATTGAGTGTTGCAACTTTGTCTTTGACAGTGAGTCATGAACTGATCTACATTAGGCTTTGAGTGTGTGTTCATATTGTCTTCTGTATACATTCTTTTGGAAAAGAATGTGTTGTTCTCGGGAGAGGATGTTGCAAGTCGAGGGAAGCTTGTCAAATCGAAGTTTATTAAAGAGTTCATCATCGAGGCATCAAAGATCAAGAGGGAGTCTTTACTTGTGTAAGTCCATTGATGTTGTAACTTGATATTACTTAATGAATTGGTTTATTAGACCAGGGGTTGGTCCCATGGACATAAACCGCACAGTTGAACCACGTTATATCTTCGTGTTCTTGTTTCTGTTTCATTTTTATTATTTCCGCTGCTATTTATTGTCAGTGATTATGTCGGAACATTAAGTAGAACAACTCATTAACTGACTAAGTAATTAGAGAAACAAATTGTTAATGAATTGTGATAGAAGTGATGTTTTAGTTAATGTTGCAACATCACATGTAATAGAGTTTTGCTACACCATGATACTGCATTGATTCTTCAAAATTATTCATATTGAATACAAATTTGTCCATACTTTATCTGCGTAAACTCTATCAATCTCTATTACCCTAGTTGGAGTCTGTAGACATATTCTATTTCTAACATTGTCTTTCAGAAGTCAATAACCAATATATGGATAATCAACTGATGTTGATTTTGATCTTTTTGAGTAAATTGATCTCATATCTAATATCTCATAAAGATTGTCAATATGTGTTTATTTTTATTCTCATCATGCCTGCAAGTCAGAGCTGCAATTTACCTAACAAACAAATAAAAAAATAAAGAAAATAGTTAGACTTGTATCATTAGCAATATACGTTAGTACACCAACTCAAATATGGTATATTGTATTTTAGAATCCTTTCTTTATCTTCCAAAGACAAAAATGTTCATTTTCAATATCAAGGGATTAAGCCATTTTGACATTTGTTTTTATAATTCAATGTTCATTACATTAAAAAAAAGCGATACGTAGTACAGGAAGAACAAATAGGGAAATAATCTGACAATTGGCCATAACAAGAAAAGCAAATAAAATAACAAATATTGAAAGATATATACAAATATTTAATATATACATTTTATGGCTTCAATATTTTCTTTTTCAAAAAAATGGATTCCACACTAAATAATTATGCCATATGATATCTGAATGATATACCACATTCTTTCAAAATATTTTTAGTAATACATTTTTCAAGATTTTTATTTATATGCTTCAGGCATATATAGTGCTTATAGGACTTCAATATATTTTGTTTATCATTAAACAAATGAGGGAAAACAACTATCATGATTAATTCTTTGAAATTTTTCATGATGATGTAGGATTGATTTCATACAATGCTCCATCTTAATCTCATCAACAACTATACATATTTCGTTTGCATTTCAACAATTATACATATTTCAATGTGCATTTCAACAACTATAAATATTTCATGTGCATTTATTTTTTCGCTTGAACTACATCTCCTTTGTAACCACTCTTGATTAGACTTTATTTCAAAATCCTTGATTTCTTTCATAAAATCAGTAGCTACTGCATTTTCAATTATTTTATCATGATAAATTTCTCTTTTTGGTTCC
This sequence comes from Ehretia macrophylla, assembly GCA_037974665.1. Taxonomy (NCBI): domain Eukaryota; kingdom Viridiplantae; phylum Streptophyta; class Magnoliopsida; order Boraginales; family Ehretiaceae; genus Ehretia; species Ehretia macrophylla. Next base: position 14,814,836 of record CM075768.1, read on the forward strand.
ATTTTTTTCTAGGAGTAATGTGAGATCTTTTTATTCTCAATATTCATATTATATTCAAATACTTGATATTCTCATGGAATAATATTACTCAATTATATTTTTAACTTCTTTTTGTGTCTTCACATATTCAAGATATCAAATACTTCAAAAATGCCAACTCACATATTTTTTCTTTTTATCTTTGAAACTGATATGTCTACCACACTTTTGGCATGTAGTAGACTCTATTTCTTTATATGTTTCTTAATTGGAACATCAATTATGATATATGGGAGCATTAATTAAAGCTAGTATATGTGACTTAGTCAATATGTTTGCATCTGAGAATGCATTTGCTAAACTTTTAGTTCACATTAATGTATACGAGGATTAGTATAGTAATGCTTTTCATATAAGTTCTCATTTTTTTCTAGCTTTCATAATTCCGTTGATACTACGACACCATTTCATTATTTAACAAAACATGCTATTGAAACTTATTCCGTCAAGGATCCAATATAAAAATATATATATTTGATGAAGTTTCAAATAATAAATTCTTAATTTTCTTTATAGACTCATGTTATGAGCTTGTGGGGAAGTAATTGAATATGCACAAAATATCCTCATATGGAATTTGAATAATTGGGAATATATAACAAATGGTTGACCTTGTTCTAATAAGTATTGCAACACATAATATGTCCCCAACTAGGACTAGGCAACTTAGTTCCTAAGCTTTCTTTTCATTCTTACCCTATAACAATAGCTTATCCCTATACTTAGTCTTAGTGGAATTTGTTTCATACTATGCTTAACACATGCTAGTCAAAGTCTAATCTTGACAACTTTGTTTATTTCTTTTCTTATAAGAGTTTTAGCGCACTGAATCTCAAGGCAATTGTACCTTAGCCTATGGACTGAGAGTGCGATAAGGAAATCAACCAACAGGGAAAAAGGCTTAGAAGCCCGAATAGGATAAGGCGCTTACTGATTGATTCGCTGACGGATGGATTGGAAAGTAATTGCCCTTTCTTGTTTTGCCTTTTATTCCCTGAAAGCAAGGATATTTCAATCTCCTAATGGCACTTTTTGAAAGTCACTGACTAGCTTTTGAAACCTGATTTTGACCTATAATCAACTTTAGCCTCCTAAAGACAATTCATTTTACTTGTTCCCACTCTATTAAGGAACCTCACCAAGAACCGAGAGCAAAAGGCATAATATTGGTCTAGCAATTAGCTGCAAGCATTTAATAAAGGATTACAATAGACTATGTTTTGTGTTAGTCACACAATAGTCAATACTAATCCCAATTGACATACAGTAATTATAAATAATTGGGATGCAAATTCTCTTGATTGTAGTATCCAGAAATTGTGCTCGTAATCGAATCAGTTTTGTAAGAAGTCTGGCAAATGTCACATTTCGAGTGGATAATAACCATACATGTGATCATCGTGTTTATGCATCTACTAATACAATATAATATCGAAATGGTCTAAATGATGGAATAATAGGCCTACATATATCCCCTTGAATCCTTTCAAGAAATGCAGTAGTTTTAAAATCAATTTTAATATGGGATGACATTTTAATCAATTTTTTTTTACACAACCAGTACATGAATTACTTGATAATAAAATCTTTTCATTTTTTAATCGGTGTCCGTATGAAGTTTTAATAATTCTTGTACCATCGTCAATGATTATTGTGCCTCTAGAAATTTTTTAGTATTTGGTAAGATGGAAAATCTAGTCAAAGGTAAAATATTTTCCTTGGCTGGAAAACTTTTAGTTGTAATGGAAAACATTTTACATCACTTTTTCTTCTCTCACCAGAAACATTTTCTCTCTCTCTCACTTCATAAGCTGCTATCTCTCTCTCTCTCTCTCTCTCTCACTTCACAAGCTAAAATCGCTCTGTTTCTTACCACAACCTCTCACCTCGGCTCTTAAATCTAATTTATAAGGATAAATTGTTAGGGTTTTTTTTTTTTTTTACTTCACCAAAATGTCTCTGTTATGTTGTTGTTGTTGTTGTTGTTAATGGTTATGATACGGTATGTGTGTGTGTGTGTGTGTGTGTGTGTGTGTGTGTGTGTGTGTGTGTGTGTATCTATGTATATTTTTTGTTTCTCTTATTATTATTATTATTTTTTTGTTAATGATGATGATAAAAACAAAAAAGATGGTGATGCTACTGTTTTTGTTTTAAATCATGATTTTTTTTACAAAAGAAAAAAGAAAGAAAAAGAAAAATTATTAACAATCCCAAATCTGATGCATTTTGCAATAAAGTTGTAATCTTTTCACCAAGTTCCATCGGTATCCTCTAATGTAAAAGGGTGAAGTGCACGAAAGCCCCCTGTGATTTTTCATAAGTGTACAACACCCCCTTATACTTTAAAAACCCTCTAATCGCTACCTTATGTTTTTCAAATTTAGCACACGTGTCCCAGTCTTAGTTTTCCGTCAACAGAGTTAACCATTTTTATGAAAATACGTTTTTGCCCTTATTGACTTTTAGTCATTTAGTGGTTTAACAAAAACTCCACAACCAAAAAAAAAAAAAGCTCAAACATGAAAAAGTCGTATCTGCCAATTAAGGAAAAAAAATAACAAAAGTTCACTCTCTTTACAAACAGCCAACCAACGAAGAAAAAGAAAACCCTTATTTCAAAATCATGAGCCCTAATTTATAACCAACGAAGAAGTCCTAATTTCACATTAACTTTATCTCGCGATTCAAGCTGCAATCAAGGTCTATTAAAGCATCATTGTGGGTTGACGCTGTTCACTTCATAGTGGTCTGAAGCTACTGACGTCATCTCTCGGCTCGCAACATTAGCGTGGTTCCGCTTGTCGTAGATACATATCTGGTAAGCATTGTCGCATTCTTTTGACTTTTTATGTATTTTTATAGAAACTTTGTATGTATCTTCCTCTTGTGATGTTTTTAATATATTGTTTAATCAAAACATCAGTGTGGTCCCCCCGATGTCGTGGTCGAAAGGAGCAACTTGCAAACTGTGGGGTAGTGATGTTGTTTTCAGTGTATTGTTTAATCATAAAGCTGGATTTCTTAATGAAAAATAATAGTTTTTTTTTTTTTTTTTGGTGGTCAAATTAAAATAATACTTAGTAAAGATAACAGTGGGGCTTTGTTTAATAGCATGAAAAATAGGGATTTTAGCGAATGTATTTTTGAATTTAGTACTTTTGTTGTAGAATTAGGCTTCTTAATTAACAGCACTTTTGTGATAGATGTATAGTCCTAATGAAAGAGTATATTCGTGATGCACTTCATCTCTGGAGACTTAATGAGCTATTAGTGTAAAATGACTTCTAAAAACTAGTGCTCCTGTATTTTTGTTTTAACTTTGTTTTACGTTGATTGCTTTTGGTGTCAATGTATGATAGGGCTATAATACTTTGCATTTCCTTGAATGAAATAGGCCTATAAATTTGTTCTAATTTAGTGTTTAAACTGGTTTTTCATCTCAGAATGGATCCTGATCATCATCTAACAGATGAGGAGAGTTTTGGAATTGTTGATGGATTTTTAGACATTGATGTATGGATAGGTGGTAGGTTTGCTGATGATCATAGACTTAGGTATGAGGGAGGAAGGAAAGAAAGAATTCCAGATGTGGAGCTAGATAAGTTGAATGAGTTTTTCTTCATGGATATTTATAAGAAACTTGGTGGGAGTAAGAGTAGTATTTCTATATACTATACTAATCCAGGCTTTGGTATAAAGTATGGGGTTAGGGAGCTTTCAACTGATGTTGGTGTGATACATTTCCAATCAGTTTATAAAGGTTGTCCATATGCTACAATATACATTGTAGAAAAAGATGAACCACTACCAACTGACTATGGTGAAGGTAGCAACCTTGGTACAATTGTGTTATATAAGATAGGTGAAATGGCTACAGAAATGGGAAATGAAGGGATTATGCCATTGAAGATTTTGATGCAGGAAGAAGATGCAGCAAATATGATGGCTGAAAATGTTGCATTTGAAGATTTTGATGTTGACACTTGGGCAAATATTGCTGCAGATTTCATGGCTGAAAAAGAAGATGTTGCAGAGATGATGCAAGAAAAGTATGCTGCAGAGGTGATAGACGAAGATGCTACAGATACGAGAGGTGAAAATGTTGCAGAGATGATGCAAGAAAAAGATGCTGCAGAGGTAATAGAAGAAAATGTTACAAAGATAAGAAGTGAAAATGGTACTGACTATAGGGCTGAAAATGATATAGACCAAAGGCAAGAAGAAGTTGTTGAGGGTGATGAAGATTTAGATTCACAAGATGAAGATTATGTGCAGCCTTCTGAGGACTCATTATCTGATATTGATTCTGACACACCTAGCTGGTTATTCGATGACGTTGAGGGGTCAACTGATGATGACATTTTTGAAGATGATAATGATAGCAAATCTAACAAGGAAAGGTATATTAAATTGAAGAATAGACTTAAAAAAAGGCTGTTGAGGAAAAAGAAAAGTAAAGGGAAGCAATCTTCTGCCACGGGTGAAGATGGGTGGTATAGTGATGCTCCGGAGGAAGATTTGAATATGAGAAGTTCAGGGGATGAGGCAAACCCACCATCTTTCCCGGAGTATAAAGAAGGGATGAATATGAAACAATTCAACATGGTCAAAGGCATGAAATTTACTTCAGTAGAACAGTTCAGGCGTATTCTAAAGGATTGGTGTGTGAGAAAGGGGATTGATTACATTTATGTAAAGAATGATAGTGACAGAGTGAGAGCCAAATGTAGGCATTACAAGACTCATGGTTGTACATGGGTCATACTTGCATCTCCGATCAAGGGTAGTAAGTGTTTTCAAGTTAAAACCTTTGAAGGAAGTCATAACTGTGGCTGTAGGTTTGATAACCAGCGTGCAGATTACAAATATGTAGGGAAGAGAATTGTGAAATATGTTAGAGAAAACAAGGATAAGTCCATAGCTGACTTACAATCAAAGATATATGAGAAAGTGAAAGTGAAATTAGGAAAATACAAAGCAATGAGAGCTAAAAAAGTTGCATTAAAGGAAGTAAAAGGTGATTCAGCAGAACAATATGCTAGACTACGTGATTATTGTGCCACAGTTATTGCCTGTAATCCAGGTAGTACCTTATTACTTAGAGTGGATAGAAGTCAAGGTGAACCAAGGTTTGAGAGATTGTTTTATTCAGTGGCTGCAATGAGGGATGGTTTCATGGCAGGTTGTAGGCCTTTAATAGGACTAGATGGTTGTTTCCTCAAGACATCTTATGGAGGTCAAATGTTAGTTGCCATTGGTCGAGATGGGAATGATAACATGTTCCCAATTGCTTTAGCAATAGTTCCAATTGAGAGGAGGGAGACATGGGCTTGGTTCTTGTATGAGCTACATCAATTAATTGGTAATCCTTATGAGAAAGGCTGGTCATATATTTCTGATAGGCAGAAGGGTTTGTGTGATGTGTTTCGAGATGACTATCCTGGTATTCACCATAGGTTTTGCCTACGCCACATGTATCAAAATTTTAAAAAGAAGTTTGGAGGATTAGCACTTAAACAATTGTTTTGGAATGCTGCATCTACAGCAAACAAGAGAGAGTTTGAGAGGTACTTGAAGGACATTGACAAAGAAGATCCTAAGGTAGGTGATAAAGAAACTGCAGGTGAATGGTTGAGACAAATCCCTCCAGAGCAGTGGGCTAGGTCTCATTTCCCAGTTACTTCCAAATGTGATGTGTTGGTCAATAATTTATGTGAGTCATTTAATAACTATATCCTAGATGCAAGAGATAAACCAATCATAACCATGTTGGAGATGATCAGAGGGAGCTTGATGAGTCGAATACAAGTGAAGAGACAAGGAATAGAGAATTATCAAGGTAATGTATGCCCCAATGTATTGAAAAAGATTTCAAAACTGAATGATGTATCAAGAGGTTGGTGTGCTCATTGGTCGGGGAGAGAAGAATATGAAGTTGTACAACATTGGAACAAACATGTTGTAAACTTATCCACCAAAACTTGCACTTGTGGCATGTTTCAGTTAACTGGATACCCTTGTTGCCATGCTCTGTCTTGCATTCATCAATTTGGGTTAGATATAGAGTCATACATAGACCATTGTTATTTCAAAGAGGTGTACTTAAGTGTATACCAACACATGATTCATCCAGTACCTGGACCACTTGATTACGTGGAGTGTGATGGAGAGCCAGCGAAGCCACCATTGAAGATACTGCTGATGAGCTAAGCAAACAAAGAAACACTGAGAATGTTTCAACAAGAAAAGGGTTACCTATGACATGCAAAAAATGTTTGCAACAAGGGCATAACAAGGCATCTTGTAGAAATGATTTCCACCCAAACTCAACACTATTAAAGGTGACTAGTTTTTTGCTGATTGTAGTACATTGATTGTACTTATGACATTTATATCTAACAATAATACATGTTCTTTTGTAGGGAATGAACAATGTAAATGTCAATATTGAACAACATGAGTCAAATCTAGATCACACCCAACCCCAACAACAACAATCTTCAAATCATGTAAGTAAACTATAACATATCATGCATAACAAACCTCGTAACTGAGAATATATAGCTAGATTTTGATTTTGTTAATTTGAATTGTAACAGATTCATAACACACAAGAATCTGTAACAAACGTGTCCAACAACCTTCCACCAAGAGGAAATAGTGTTGGAAATGGTACCAGATCTGTAAGAGGTGGAAGAGGTGGAGTTGGAGGCAGAGCTCTAAGAGGTGGAAGATCTACAATAGGAGCTGGTAGAGGCCTTGGAAGTACAAGTGGTGCCAGATCTGCAGCTATGGGGGGCAATAATAGTGCCAGATCTGTGGTTGGAGCTGATAAAAGCCTTAGCAGATATGATGATAGACATTACACTGATGTTGGTCAATCCAATGCTAGATTTGGTTGCCATGTTTCTGCAGGTGATGAGACAGGGCCTGTTGAAGGTCAACAAGATGGCACTGTTGATAAAAGAACCAAGGGCAGGCTGTACAAAAGCTTCAGAAATGATTCCCTAACAAGGGGATCCAACGTTGCTCAAAGTGGAGATTATTCTTCACATGTTACTGCAACTAGTACTTCAAGAAAAAGGAGGGTGCCAACCATTACGCAAGTTCTAGACAACATAAAAAATAGAAAAAGAACATGGAAACCATGAATCTATGTTTTGTCATGAGTGTTTTGGACATCTCAAAATGGACAGTTGTGTTTGTCCTATGCTACTTAGCTTTTTGGAAATGTGTTCAAGTATTGCTAAGGAAGTCTTGCCTTTATTTTTGTACTCTTGGTGGTTTAAGACATTTATTATGCTTTTTATGACACTTTTGGATGATATGTATGGTACTGTTACTGGTATTTTATTTCAATGGAATGATTGGTAGGTGGTTTTTAAATTTATTTCAAGTTGTGCAAAGGCATTGTGTACTGAATATTTGGTTCAGTTGTGTGGTTTTGTGTATGGTATATACCATTGTCTAACTGGTACCCAATTCATATAGTTTTCATTTAGAACTGCACAAGGGGGTCTGACATACCATCCACAAAACACAGGGGCTGTTACGCACCATATGAAAAAACAGAAGGACTAATCTCATTAAACATAAATTAACATTACAGCAGCTCATTCATACTTGTCAGAACAACCACCATCTCATTTAAAGATCAATACAATAATTAATATCACCAATAACACACAAAGGATGAGAAATACATTATCACTATGCTGCCCCTTCTTCATCTTCCGCACCCATGTGACTTCATTTTCACTATCGTATTTATATTCTTCACCATGTATAGGAAGTTCCTTTTTTTCCACAATGCCTTCTGCGGCTCACACCATCTGAAAAAACGACAAGTGTTGCATGTGTCGTCACAACTCGAATTTCTGCCTTTCAATTACAACGATACCTTTTGTTCACATATCGCAAATCCAACAAGGAATCTTCCAAATTGCTAGTGCTTGCTGTTAACATTTTGCTGTAACAGACCATGGGAAAATTTTGAGCAAGCATGTAAGAGCAAAATCTAATGGACATTATAAATACTAAAGGCATTTGAAAACAAAACACACACACAAAAATTACATGCAGGCCACGATCTTCACCTAGCTTTTTTGTTGGAGTTTGTTGCCGGAGCTTCACTTGGCAGTCTTTGTTGCCGGAGCTTCACCTGACAGTCTTGATGAAGAACCAAACTTACAGTGTAAGAGTGAGATGAGGGGAGACTTTAGTGTCTGATAGTTTATAAGCCCAAGCAAGGGTATTTAAGTCAACAAATGCACTTATTTTCTGACATGCATCTGTTTTTCTCTCGCTCAGTCACAATTTAGGTGCGTTGTATACACGCTTCGTTAAGATTAACGATTTGCTTGACAGCAGGGGGCACTCATGCTAGTTTTAAAAATCACAAGGTAGCGATTAGAGAGTTTTCAGAGTATAGGGGGGTGTTGTACACTTATGAAAAATCATAAGGGGTTCTGGTGCACTTCACCCAATGTAAAAAGTTAGAGTGAAGACGAATAGAGAAATTAAAGTTTAGAGCCAAAATGCTTTTGTTATGGTCTTTCTTGCTTTGAACAAAGAAGCATATATAATCTGTCAAGGAAAAAAAAAAAGAGGAAGCATATTTTTTAGATGAATTAGTTCTTCTTCCTCTTTTTAAAATTCTATTTACAATTTTTTTTATTTAACTAATATTTTTTGTAATAATAAAATTCATTCTTTTTGTAAAAATTTATCATTGGAAAGTATTTTCCAGTGTGACAACCAAACGGCAAATTCTTACATGGTCTAAGACCATATCCCTAAACAAACACCATAAAATATTTTACAATAAGAATTTGCCGTAAGATCAAATCTTCATCGTCCACCGGCTCTCAAACACTAGCTAAAATTAATGAAATGAAAGGGACTTTCCTTGTTGAATATATGAATGAAAAGATTGAGTACCCTTGTGAAGAGATTGAAGTTGAGTCTTGATTTGCTAAACACAAGCGCGAGATCGTGAACAAAATAATAGTTCCAAGGTTTTCCATACCACCCACCCCATGGTCTTATCGACCACATGATACAAAGAGAGAAACGACAAACCAACCCAGGACCATCTAATCGAGACGAATCCAAGTAATTCGTGGCATCGCAACACTGGGAACACTGTGTTTTCTATAGCAAGAAGTAATCGATGTTAAGCTTGAGTGATAATTCTTGAGTGATATGTATGTTTGACGTTGGGCAAAGACGCCAAAACAAGTGAAGTAGGATAAGTGGTTTAGATGTTGAAAAAAATGGGTATAAGAGATAGTTTGGCTAGGAAGAACCTCAGCGACTGAAAGATTTAATTTCCCTACCCCGTTTGGGGTATGTTTCATTAATATTTACAAACAGTCTTTATAGTTTTACATCCATACAAAATGTAACTTGCAAGAAAGATAAGATTATATGCGTCCTAACTATCTCGCATGATCAGTACGTAGATTCTAACTGCCTCAAAGATAAGAGTGATTAATGCCTACACAAGCTTGTGTTTGGGGACTTTGGCTAAAAATTCGCACTTTTGTCTACTTATTTAAAATAATTAAAAAGTAGTGACAAAAGAGAAGAAGACATCTATGTGGAATTATGTGAATGTTTGGCTCTTGACAATTGCACTTAATACGAGTTATTTGTCATACTATTGTTAATTTTAGTACAATTTATAGTGCATCTAAAGTACATTTGTTAGTACAATTTACTGTGCATCTAAAGTACATTCTTTCTCCTAAGAAATAAAAGTGAGTCTTGAATGATATTAACTTTTCTTGGAGATAATAAAAAAGTAGAATCAAGTAGAAGAACTTTAATATGTAACAAATTGATGAAGAAAGGTGGAACAGTCATCCAAAAAAAAAGTTTTTGGATATGCAGTTTAGGCTTCTTTTAAATTATTTTGAACAATGAAAAAGTGGAGGAAATAATTCAAACAACATATATTCATCTATGACGCATGTAATATTGTACTAATAAATTTCCTATCAAATGTGAGAAATTAGAAAACATTAATGTAGATAAAAGCGTAAAGCTAAAGTACATGCATTGAGTTGGCAAAAAAAGAAAAAGTTTCAAGAATACATCAGGTTGTGGTGAACTCTTTTACTCTCAAATTCATATGTTAACAATTATTTTTATGCTTTCTTTCAATTATGCAGTGTACTTAACATATATATATATATTCATTATCGCTTGTTTTGATTTTGGAATTGAAAGCGAAAACTGAGAATCATGAAGAGCCAACACAGATAGAGTTATTCTTAGAAACTCAAAGCAGTAAGAAAGGAAAAAAAGATCAGATATAGAGGTAGAATACATGATTGTAAGAGTTGAAATGACGTTACTGACTTATTATATGATAATAGATAAATTCTCCGTGTATTTAATTTATTTTCTAATATTACACATTTTCAACTTGAACAGCTCTCCCAAGATCCCCTACTAACACTAGAAGATGTTCTTCTTATGGGTTTTGAAATGGAAAAACTTGGATGAGTTTGTACATATGAACAAGTAGTGACTCTATCTTCCTTGAAGAAAGCACAATCAAATTGAAGATACGAAAAAAGCTCATAAGGAAGTAATAGAATATTAGAATCTATGAAGAAGAAAATTAATGCACATACCGATCGTGCTGCAAATAAATTTCATGCAATGTTGATTCCAATCAAAGGAACCCTAGATTGATTGTTGACGCTGATATTCTTGAACCATTATCAAGCCAAGCTTCCTGTCAGAAGAGTAATGCATTCACACATGATATGAATTTTCACGAGGTTATTGTTCTTAGCCTGATTATTTTATCTTTGACCAAAGATTCATCTTGTCGAGTATAATAAGTGTCATGGGAAATATTTTGTGATTATGTTATTGAAATTTGTACTTTTTTTTTTTTGGTAAAATGAGGGTTCTTCCCTCTAGGTTTTTTATTAAATCTAAAAGGAAAGTACAAAGGTAGAGGAGGACATAAAGTCAAAACCTCCATAGGGGATTGGGGAACTTACCTGCCCCAAAAGCCCAACTAAACTAAAAGGAACACAAGTTGTTCCTTTTTACAAAAGCCTAACCAAATAAGTTAGAATCTATCATAAAACTAAACAGAAAGCATATTGTTAAGGGGAAAGAGGGACACATGCAGGAACCTCTTTCCAAGTAACAATGGGTCACCCAAAAGGATAGAGTAACATATAAAGCGTATGCACAAAAGAATTTAGAATCTAAATTTGGTAAGTTAAGCTTGTCAATTCTGATCATACCTCTTAACTGCTTTTGATCATCTGTGTTTTCAAGGATGTAGCAAATTTCCGCAAATGCGCCTTGGTTGGCAAGCAGGTTAGCAGGCTGGTTTCCTTCCCTATAAATATGCGAGATGAAGGCTTGACATTCCTTGAGTAAGTAGTTGGCCTTACAGATATCATAAGAATTTTCCCAATTACCATATTTGTTGTTCTGTAAGGTAAGAACAACCCCTTTTGCATCCATTTCTACCCAAATTTTCTTGATGTTTCTGTTCTTGTAGATTGTTAATCCTGCAATGAGGGTCATGATCTCAACTTTGAAAGGTGAGGTACATTCCACTGGTAGAAAGAAACCCCAGATAAAGGAACCCTTAGAGTCTCTGAGTATTCCCCCTCCACTAGATTTCCCTAGATCTCTGAAGAAACTGCCATCAATATTCAGTTTATAGTACCCTTCAATAGGTTTTTTCCACAAGACAACACAGGAGGTCTTCGGAGGCTGTTGGTTTTTGAATGAACAATAAAAGAGGTCAGAGATAGCAAGATCACCTCCCCATTGCCATTTTTTAAGTAAGTTTGCTGCAAAAAGTTGAGCCACCATTCTGCTTATTCTCCAAATAATTCTAGCATGATAGAATCCTATCCCTCTATGTTTAGCATCATTTCTTTCGATCCAAATAAACCAGCAGATCAGAATGGGAATCAGTGTTCTAATGTGACCTTTGCATGTATAGTCCCCAGAGAATAGCCAACATGAAAACCAATGTTTGATACAGTCAGATAGAAGGATTTTGACTTTAAAGATTCCAGCAAAGTGGGTCCAGACTTTCTGAGCAGCTGAGCTTTCAAAGAAGCAGTGACTAATTGATTTCACTTCTTGGCAGCATTGACACTTAGAAGCCATAATGAATCCTTTCTGTTGAAGTCTGCTATCTATCGGAATCCAATTGTTGACAAGTCTCCAAAAAAAGAAGGAGATCTTAATGGTAAGAGATCTACACCAAGCATAGGAAAGAGCAAGCTGAGCGGGCTTGTTTTGTCGAACCTCATTCCAAGCACTGTTAATAGAGAAGTTGCCATCTTGAGTGAGGCTCCAAAATGACTTATCTTGAGAACTGGGATCAATATGAATTTTAAGGATCTCTTGAACACAATTTTTAGGAAGAACTGATCTTAGAAGAACAGTATTCCATGTGTCATTGAGAATGTAATTTTCAACTTTGACAAAAGATGTTCCCTTGTGGTTTGCATAGTCTTTTAGTGGAGAGTTTCCCCATCAAACATCGTTCCAAAAGGACACTTTTGCTGCTCCAATTCATCCACCTTATGAATTTTTCAGCAATAATCCCTGCCTTCTTCATTCTTTTCCAGACGGGAGAATCATGGATAGAAGTCTTAACAATACTTGGGTGTTTATTGCCACAATATTTGTCTTTCATGAATTGGGCCCAAGTGTTTTTAACCGTTCTGAATCGCCACCAAATCTTCATGTCCATAGCAGTATTAAGGTCTTTCAAATTTCTGAATCCCAGTCCCCCTTCTGCAACAGGGAAACAAGTTGCATTCCAAGAAGACCAGTGCATCTTGTATGAATTAGTCTTAAAGCCCTAGAGGAATCCGTTGAATAATTTTTCAACCCTTTCCATCACCTGTTTGGTAGGACAGATCACCTGCAACAGATAGAGAGGCATAACCGATAGTGTGCTTTGAATTAAAGTGATTCGACCACCTGGAAAAAGGAGTTTAGTCTTCTAACCGAACAATCTATTAGAAATTTTTTGTAACAGCCCATCATAAAGAGAATTTGTCTTAGCTGCCTTAAAAAAGGGTACCCCCCAGATAAGTAACCGGAAATTTTTTTTGTTGAAAGCCAGTAGCTGCAGCAATGATTTCAGCTCTAGTGGGATCAGATTTTCTAGAAATGATAAAGCCACTCTTGAGATAGTTGATTTTTTGTCCAGATATTACTTCATACTCCTTGAGGAAACTCATCAACTTAGAAAGAGCATGCTTACTACCATTTGAAAAAATGATGACATCATCAGCAAATGATATGTGAGAGATGAAAATTCTAGCACCTATATGATATCTCAGAGAAGGAAATTTTCCAAAAAGATTATTCAGGCCCCTGGAAAAATATTCAGCTGCAATAATAAATAAGGCTGAAAAAATTGGGTCCCCCTGTCTCAAACCTCTAGACGAGTTGAAAAAACCAGTTGTTTCTCTATTGATAAGAATAGAAAAGCAGCAGGGAGAAATGATCCTGTTAATTTTTTATATCCATTCATCATTAAACCCAAAATATTTGAGCACTTTGAAAAGAAATTTCCACTGAACTCTATCATATGCCTTCATTATGTCAAGCTTGAAGATGACGTTACCTTCTCTGATTTGTTTATCAATATAGTGAACTAATTCTTGGGCAAGGAGAATATTTTCTCCAATTTGTCTCCCTATAATGAATCCACTTTGATTGCTAGAGAAAAGCTTAGGAAGCAAGCAAGCAAGCCTTTCAGCAAGAATTTTAGTGATGATTTTGTTAAGGACATTACAAAGGCTGATGGGTTTGAATTCACTCCATTTTTTAGCACCCTCAATCTTAGAAATAAGAACAATAGAGGTAGCAGTCATACCTCTAGGAAGATATGCTCCTTAAAAAAAATCCAGGACAGCTTCATGAAGATCATTAGCAATGATGTTCCAGCAGGTTTGGTAGAAAAAAGGAGAAAATCCATCTGGGCCAGCTGTGCTATTGGGGTCAATGGAGAAGACCACTTTTTTAATTTCCTCCAAGGATGGATTTTTGTTGAGTTCTAAATTATCAGCTTCTTCAATAATGTTTGGTATGATATCCCACTGACCTTCAAAGAAATTGATCGGTTGTTCAGTATCATCACTCAGCAAGTTGGAGAAAAAATCAACAGCATTCTTTTTGATTTCTTCGAGACCTTCAATAATTTCTCCCCTGTCATTTTTTATGCTCCAAATGAAATTTTTCTGTTTTCTTTTCTTCATAATGGCTTGGAAGTATTTAGTGTTCTTGTCACCTTCAGCCAACCACTTACATCCAGCCTTTTGTTTCCAGAAACCTTCTTCAGTTGCCAAGCATTTATTCAGTTTAGCTTCAACAGGAAGTTTCCAATTTTCCTTGACCATATCCAGGAAAGTGTGATGTTGTGTCCACACATTGAGAAATTTGAAAGCAGTTGGGCCAGAGAGAAAAGAATGTTGGCAATTAATTAACAAGGGGCAGTGATCAGAGCCTGACCTGGGGAGGTGTTAGACTCTAGTACTTGAGAAGAGATTGCCCCATTCTTCATTTATGCAGACTCGGTCCAGCCTTTGAAACATGGTCTTATTTGTCCATGTAAAAGAATTGCCTTCAAAACCTGTGTCATTTAATCCACAGTTGAACAGACAAGAGGCAAAATCATCCATAGTATTCACATTAGGAGGACCACCACGTTTTCTCTCACTAGTAGCAAGAATGATGTTAAAATCTCATCCCACTAACCATGGTCCTTCAACAGAACTAGCAACAATCAAGAGTTCTTCCCAGAGATCCATTCTTTCATACCTGTTACTTCTAGCATAAATAAAGGAAGCCATAATTTTATTCTTCAGCCAAAGGCATTCAACAGAAACTGTCAGGTTGTGGATATGGTCTTTCACCATTGAACAGTTGATAGATTCATCCCAAAAAAACCAGACTTTATTAGAACAATTAAAGATAGCAAACTAAAATCCAATTTGCATGGCAAAATAGTTGAGATTCTCCTGCTTCACCATAGGTTCAAGGATAGTAACAAATTTGGGTTTATAGATTTTGATTAATTTCTTGAGTCTACGAAGACCTTTGGTCCCCGCAATACCCCTAATATTCCAAATGATTCCTTTAATCATTGTGCAGGGGCTTGAGAATGAACTTCTTTGTTTTTAAACATAAGCTTCTACTTCGAGTAAGAGGAGGGGACTTTGAAATCTCTGTCTGAGGAAGAATAGTGGATTTGGATAGTATCTCTTCCATGGATTTGTTCCTATGAATCTCTCTTGGATGAATATTACAGAGAAGGTCTGAGCTGTCATTACTCTCCGATATATTCATGTTCTGATCAGGTACCAAATTTGGATCTCTAGGATTTTCATTGGGGGGGGGGGGGGGGATGAGATTGGCTAGAGTGGGCATTTGAATTAATGGCACCATCTATTTCCGGATGGAGACAGGCTTCTAAAGGTCTGATCTCTCTTTCTACATTAGCTTTATCATTAAAAGCATGAATTAAGTCATTGTTCCCAATTAAGACAACTTCCACATTAATACCCTGAATTGACTGATTGGAGTTGGGGCTGGGAATTTTGTCTTGCGAATGTTCAGAATTAAGAAGCAATTCATTGCTATCGGCTACCTTTTCTGAGGAATTAAATTCTTTTTCATGATTTTGGTACATACTTTTAGAGGTAGTTGGTATTGAGCAATGAATAAGTACCTATTGCTCATTAGTAGGAGGAGCCTCCTTCAAATTGCTAACTGCTTTCGACCCAGGCCTTTCAATCACTTGTGCATCATTTTCACTGCTCTTTCTGGTTAAATTATGGCTAGCCTCTTTGTTTGCACCACTGGGATCAACAATATTAACCATTTCCTTCACCTTATTGATATTAGCATTCACTTCCCCAGCCTTAAAATCATTTATTTGCTCAGAATTTATCTTCCCAACAAAGTCCTCACATTCTTTTCCATTCACCTCTTTGCAACATTCCCCATCATATGCAACATTATTTTCCTCCTCATTTTCATTCAATATGTTCAAGACTTCATATTGGTTACTTGCAACTTTTTTTCCCGTTTTCTTGAGCATTCTTTTGTTTCTTATCAACAACATCAGGTTTGGAATTTTTTCCTTTCTTCCCCGCTTCCTTTTTCTGAAAATCCTTCTATTTGTTTTGATTAGCAGCTTGTGGATCTTTAGGCTCCATAGTTTCTTTTTTCTTCTCATTGGCCTTTTTTTGGGATTGGCTTTGGGTTGTTAGGGTCCAAATAGCAATGAAATGGGGAATGGCCCAAATGGTAACATTTAGTGCAATACTCTGGCATCTTCTCAAAGATAATTTCTTGCCATTGACTTCTGATAACCTGTCCTATAGTTCTATCTTTAGTTTGGATCCAAATACCTTTAGGAGGTGTTTTGAGACAGTCAAACTCAACACAAACCCGAGCTGCAGCAGGACGATCTCCTTTTGATGTTCTTTTATCCATTTGCAGAGGGGGGCCTATGGCTTTAGCAATATTCATCAGCGAAGATTTCTCCAAAAGATAAGCTTTTAAAGATGGAAAAGTCACCCAAACTGGTGCAATTGAAGATTCTTTTTTTGGATCGAAATCTGGAGACCATTTTTGGGTGCGCATTTTGTTACCCACTACATACCAGCTGTCCCTTTCCTAAATCCGCTTGTAGTCGACTTCATTTGTGAGTTTAAGAAGGATGTGCTTCGGATCTAGCCAAAGGATCTCAAATGGACTTGTGAGTTTTGCTGTAGCAAAAGCTTTTTTAATGATTTCAAGTTTTGGCATTCGTGAGAACTTACCCACAATGGCAAAGCGGAAAGGCTTCGCAAGGGACTTGAGCTCGTCTTCGAAGAACATTGCTGCGGCATCATTTTGGAAGGTCTTCGTAGGTCTATTAGGAGGAATGAGAGGTGGGACTGAGGTATTGAGTACCGATCTGAAGGTTTTGTTCCACCCTCGTTGTCCGAGGAGGTTTGGATCTGGTGGTTTTGGTAGTATTGGCGAGGAAGATGATGAGAGTGGAGGAAAATCAGGTGGCTGAGAATCTTTGTTGGCCATTTTCCTTGTATACGTTTGGATAGCGGGTTTAATCAACTAGGGGAAAACAGATGTGCAGGCTAATGCGCAAGGGCTTTCGCGTTAGTGCCCTAGCTTGTCATAAGTCGGATGTAACTATTAGCATAGTAGAACTAGACATAGGTCTATTGATTCGACAGGAAAGTGTTATGGAAGGCATCGAGCAATCTTAGTAAATTATATTTTTCTAAAGAAAGAGAAAGCCTTTCCTCTATGACTTTCACACAGAAACCACATCAATCCCATTGAAATTTGTACTTATGAAGATATTATTTTATTAATTAGTCAGACACTTCTAATTAATTAATTTAATCCATTCATGACTTGGAAGAACCTTTGCAATAACTGATAGAAATTATAAAAGATCATTGATATAACTCTTGGAAACCATTACACTAAATGAAAAAAAAAAAAAAATGTTGTTATCATTGTTCCAAATCAATGCCAACAAGAAAACGCCTATCATATAATCTTTAATAAGACTATGGTAATAATGCAAAACGGCTTTTAACTCCTACTATTTGTTTGCAAAATCTATTCTGGCACATAATTTACAAAAAATTCTAACTCGATGAATGGAAAATCATTTCATAAAATTATTTACAACAGTTTTTAGTATTTTTCCTATAGCTTTCAAGTGTTGTAATAGAGTACTCTAAATATGGTTTTATGGAAATAAAAATAGTTTGACATTCAAAATAGGATAAAAATAATTTGGTGATTCCTAAGATAGTTTTGTCTTCTTAATATTAGAATACGCCAAGCACACATTTCATTTGCTAATGTTTCTTCATCTGGGATACGTGTAGGTATATCCATTTCAGGGAAACAAATCCAGGTCCCTAGGCATTCAGACCAAATAAGTCCATAATTTTTTTTTTTTTAATGTCGTCTCAAATCCTCTATTAGTCAGCTGTTAGTTAAATTGATTTAACCGTATGAATTGATAGATTTTCCCTAAACAAATATTAATATGGAGGCATTTAGTCTTCACAAGAATTGAAAAAAAAAAATCAACATTAACCATCACACTCCTACCCCAAGAGACCACCCCTACGGCCAAATCCCAAACCTCAACGCCCCCACACTATAAAATCAATATATATGTGTATGTATGTATCATATATGTGTGAGAGTATGTGTGTATGTGTGTAGGTATGTAAATAGGCATTGTATATGTTTGAGATTTGGGGGAGGGATGGATTGGGGTAGGAACTGTTGGGGTAGGGGTGTGGGTTTGGGCATTGAGGTTGGTGGCAGTATTGGGGCAGGGAAGGGAAGGGAAGAGAAGGGAGTGGGAAAGGGGATACTGTTATAGTGGGAGTGGGGTTGGGTAGCCTAGTGTGATGAGCCATGTGGCATTGCGTATGTGGGTTATTTTATTTTTTTACTTTCTTAATTACACCTAAAATAACTATAATGTCCCTCCTCAAGTAAAATTGACAAACACCGTTAAGTTTGAAGGATTTGGGAGGACTAAAAAAAACTGAGAGCCCTATTTGGTCTAATGATTAAGAAAAATAAATCTGGATGTCTTTTTTCCCGTCCATTTTAGGGTTGGAGCTTCTAAAATGCATGGAAAGAAAATTAACATGGGTTAGAAGGTGCAGAAATGGTGTGCAATGATATATATATGTGACAAATAGATTGATCACATTCATGATTAGAAATGACAACAGTTCGGATAATTGTGAAAAATGACACAACCGTAATCAAAATTATTTAGCAAATCAATAACTATAACTATAACCAAAATTTAACAATTTTCAAAACTAATAACCGTAACCGTTAAGAATTTAAAAAACTACGGTTAACCGTAACCGTTTAACAAAAAAAATAATTACTTTAAATAAAAAAACCTTAAAAAATGTAAGAAAAATTAGTTTAAATGTAAAGAAACCAAAAATAAAAGAATCCAAGTCAATGATAAAACTTGAAATAAATTACATAATAATTTATGAGCAAAAATCAAAATCAATAAGTTATGTAAAGAGAAATTCATTCCCAAGTGCCAAGCGAAAATGTCTCTTCTTTTGTTTCAGCAAGTAAAAATGACAATTCTTAAGAGTATAAATATTGGTTTAATAGGTTTAGCCCATCTCTTTTAGTTGAGCTTAGTTTACTTTTTTTAATTGAGTTTAGTTCAAATTTTTATCATTTTACTTACCAATTTTAATTAGTCTTCTATTATTTTAAGTGTATGTATATATATATATATATATATATATATATATATATATATATATATGTTAGATTTTCGGGTTTCGGTTTTTTTAAAAAGTAAAAAACCAAAATCTATCGATTTATCCATCAGTTTCCTTTTATAAAACCAAAACCCTAACGGATTCCCCATTAGTTTTTGTTATCGAATTTTTATTAGGCAGTTATCCGTCAATTTCAAATAAAGTGGGTACCTATTGCCATCACATAACAAGTAAAGTCGTAATAACCCAAGGCCCATGCAAGAGGGATTAAGCTTAATAATGCAAGCTTCATGTAACAAATGCTTGGATAGAAAATCTCGTACCACAAGAAGAAAAATAGGCATGGGTGGTGGATTTTAACGAGTATATTTTTTTCCATCGCTACTTAGTGACAAAAAGACGACGGTAAATATTCAATCACTGAATAACTATGGAAAAGCAATGAAATTAGGGATGCATTGGATTCTCATATTTATTTGGAAGATACTTATTTCGGATGAACCGAACCAATAGGGGCAATGATCAGCCACACTGGGACTGAGACATGGCCCAGACTCCTACGGGAGGCATTAGTGGGGAATGCAATAATTGAGTTCATTGATATTCTTGGTATAGTAAATGCTATAACACATACAATCTTACTCAATTCAATGGAATGCTATTGTTTGATCAACGTTTGAAAATAAGATTGCATATTATAAAGAGACATTGAAAGTTATTGCTAAGATTATTGAGGCTTTTCTTGTACTTGCAATACAGACATTGAAAGTTGGCCCTTGATTATTCGTTGCCTCTCAAAATTAGAGTAAAATGCATCATATCCCCTTGTCTTTTATAAAAGTTACATAATAAACTTTATGTTTTTAAAAGTAGCGTAAAACTCCATGTGTTATGTATAATGTTGCACACTCTCCCCAATCTAAACATCCGTTAAATTTTGTTAGTTAAAAGTTTTAAAAGACTAAATTACCCCCATTAAATAAAAATATTTTTTATTGTTATTTAGCTTTTGAAATTTCTTTCGCTATTATAAATCACATTAACGATATTTTGATCAAAATAATTTTATAATAAATTTTATATCTTTTCATTCTAATTGAAATTATGAATCTAATACTTCAAATTTCATGCGATTTGAACAAAAACTGAGAAAGATATGAATTTTTGAATTTTTTTTTTTCATGGCCCAAATTCTTCGGCCTCCACTGGCAAGCCAGGTTAGTTTAAAAAAAACTTGGCAAATATGAAGGTTTAAACCCTAAACGAAACCTTACTAACAAGGTAGTTAACCACTAAGCCACATAAGCTACTCAAACATTTAGGGAGCACAAAATATTATATGTAGGCTTTCTTTTACATTCCAGCAGCCACCTCTTCCATCTTCGCCATTCTCTAACCATCTTCATCAATCACCTCCGCCACTGCAACCACCTCTACCAGCCAACATCGACTTAGCATTAAAATCTGTCAAACTAATACACAACAATAACCATTTAAAGTTATGAAACTTTGAAAAAAAATAGGATTTAATTTAAAAGTCAATCTCAAAGTTCAACTCCTATATGAGAATTATTTATAGGGTATGAGGATTTTTAAAAGATTATTAATGTTAAGTATCTAAAATTATTTATGATGGAGATATATAATATGTAATGGTGGAATGTGCCAGAGGTGAAGAAGAAGAAGGGTGAAACAAAAAAAACAAAAAAAAACAAAAAAAACAAAAAAAAAAATGGAAGAAAGAAAGTTTAGTAAGAATATAAGGGTAGTTTGGTTTATCAATATGATTTTTAATGCTTTGTGCAATTCTTAGTTATATTGAAAGTGTTTGTATGTCATTCTCCGTTAAGTTTAACGAAAAATTGGATGAAAGGTCTATGGTGTAACATTATAGAAAATACAGGGTATTTTATGCCACTTTTAAAAATACAAGATTTATTATGCAACTTTTACAAAACACAAGAAAGTATAGTATATTTTACTCCTCAAAATTATTCCGAATATGTACGCCACAAATTTAGGATCATACTCAATTTGATATAATTATTTGATTTTAAAGGAGATCTGTAGTTAATCCGTTGCTCAATAGCCACATATTAGTACCTATATTTAGTAATAACGTTTGAAAATAAGATTGTATATTATAAACAGACATTGAAAGTTATTGCTAATTAAGATTATTGAGGCTTTTCTTGTACTTGCAATACAGACATTGAAAGTTACCCCTTGATTATTCGTTGCCTCTCAAAATTATTCCGAATATGTACGACACCAATTTTGGTGGTAAAAGGTCCCCCATGGCCATGACATTATGTGGTGTCTGTTTTAGCGTACGCTCGTACGGTGTTTTTTTTTTCTTTGAACTGGCCTCGTGCGCTGTTGATCATAAAATCTTCACGCTACCAAATGATTTATAAATAGGGTAAATTCCACATTTAATCTATATTGTTTACATATTTTTTTAATACTATTTTTTAATATTTTAAAAAATTTATAAAAGTCTCTAAAATTTATAAAAGTGATTCAAAATAGTTTTTATTATTTAATACTAACTAAGTTGGTCCTTATAATTTTTCAAAAAATTCAATTTAATTCATAGTATTTTCTTTAAAAAAAAGTATTAATTTAGTCCCTACATGTGACCCATGTTTAGAGACTAATTTAAATTTTTTGAAAATGATAGGGACTAAATTGACTAATTTTAAACAATAAGAACCGTTTTAAATCACTTTTATAAATATTAAAGACTAATATAATTTTTTTAAAATATTAAGGAACAACTTAAAAAACTGTGTAAATAATATGGATTATTGGCACAATTTACCCTTTATAAATAGGTCGAGTAGCATAACTTTGTTAGTTCGGAATTAAAATTGTTAGTTAGGAATTAAAAAATATATATATATATATATATATATATTTTGCAATCTGCCCAGTGTTGAAATGGTGCACGCCATCGAGTTTGTATCTCTTCACTGCTCCTTCGCACACAATCCAACAAAATATACTTCAAGGAGAAGTATCCATCACGTAAGATTAACACGAAAAATATATTGCATGTCCAACACTCAATTGAATCACTCAACAACTAATAGGCGGTCCGCAAATTATCAACCAAGTTCTTGGAATCTTGATTTCGCGGACTCCACAGGGAACAGTCAAGCAGTACGTATGCATTTCTTACATGTTTTATCTTTCACCGAAGAATACTCGTAGAAAACTTTTACTAAGGTTTGTGTCACTCAAAACGTTTTCATTATGCGCTCATCTGATTCTAATATGAGATGAGTTTCTCATATATGTATGACTTGATCCTTCAAAAACCGACCCTGTATGGAATAGTTTCCATTGGGTCACATATGCATGTACACATCTCATTTTTCCTTTTCTCTTTCTGATTTCCTTTTTTGCTTATTTGTATAGGGAGAATTTGGAAAGGAGACTACAAAGAAGTTGTTGGAGGAAGAAGTAAGATGCAGGCTTGAGAGTAAAAATTCAGAGCCAACTGAGCTGCTTGAACTAATCGATGACATCGATCGACTAGGCCTTGGCTACCGGTTCCGCCCGAGTATAAAGAGAGCCTTGGATAAAATAATATCCGAGGGAGAATCGACCATGAAAGTAAAGAAGAGTTTGCATGCTTCATCTCTTTACTTCAGGCTCCTCAGGCAAAATGTCTATACGGTTTCTACAGGTACATGGTGTTAAATTCTTGACCTAGTTAAAACTTCCAACTATTATTATTAACATCAACGAGCAAACTGACGCGTTTCTAGCCCATACTCCAGACTCGTAAGTGATTTGTATTGTAATTTGGAGAATGACAATTTTGGACCAAATATCGACTGCTAGACCCAAAATGATTTAATGGAGTTATTAGTTAAACTCAAAAGATTAATTTATAAATCACAATCCTATCATATCTCCTGCTAACATGAAACACTCTTATCACCCTTCATCAAGGATCTAACATCCTCGCTAGATGCACAATCCAATCCATAGGCACGACGAACTAAATGGTAAAATTCTAAATGTGGCTCGTAGATGTTCAAGAGGTAGTCCTACCCATTTAGATGGTATAACCTTTTGTTATGATACTTTCAATTAGCAATTGTTGATACTCTAATTACACACCCCAGTCTAGAACTTTGGACTCTCTTAAGTAAGACTGATGTTGCAAATTAACTTGAAAATAATTATATTGGGAGAGCAAATATTCACTAGGTTGGAAGTAGTTAACATCCATAACACCTTCCACCACTACAGCCGCATACATAACACACAGATCACGTAACCACACACACCATGCACTTACTTGTTCCACGTACTCTTTTTCTGAACTTGTCTCTTTTTTCTTTTTCTTTCTCTTTTGGTCTCTTCTTTTACTCCTTTTTCTCCCCCTCTCTTTCTCTTTCTCTCTTGTCCTCTTTTCTCCTCTCTGGTTTCTCTTTTAACTCTTCTCTCTACATTTTCTAAATAGCTTTGCTAATTCCAAGCCTTACTCCTCCAGGTGAGTTGCTCCAACCGCTCCCAGCACTTGGCCTATCAGACCTCCACCATCAATTATTCTCTTTGATTACATCTAGTTCCAAGTCATGCATATAGATAAAGAAGAGAAAAAGAAAGCCTGCAGAAGCCTTTATCCCACCTAGCGGCAAAGCCACGTTTGGCACTTGATGTGCACTGGCACACCCTGAAATTTTGGGAAAAAGATCTTCTTCTTCTTTTTTTTTTTTTTTTTTTTTTCTGTCATGAAAACAGCAACATATGTCTATATGTGTGTTTTCTTGTATGTCTATATGTGGTTGTCTTTCTTTGTATGTGTGTCTATTTGTGCGAGTGTTTCGCTATAGAGGGATGTGTGCATCTAATTGTGAGTACATGGTAAGGAAAATTGAAAGAAGAAGAAAATGAACGGGGAAAATAAAAAGTAAATTTATGGCACTGAACCATTTTTGAAACCTATGTGCAAGTTGTTATTGGTTGTAGATAAGTGGTAGAACCACTTATTTATTGCAACAATAGATTTAGGTTCAAGTCTTAGTAATAGCATTTTGTTTTATACAATGAATTTAAAGTTATTAGAGTAGGAATGCAAATAATTTTTTAGATTGTTCCAAAAATGTTATTGTATAAAATAATTTTTTGATTTTATCCTTACAAAGTCAGTCGTTAGACAATTTAAACAAAAAAAATTAATGGAGTGGTCGAAACAAGATCCTTTTAATAAATTAATGGTCCTTTTAGGACCAAAACTAATTAAATGGTCAAAATAGGTTTGAGACAATAGTTTAATGATCTCTGCAATAATTTATTCTTGGATTTATATTCTTTCTTGAATTAAATGCGGAGACTCATGCCTTGAAGATATTTGTGTTACAAAGTGTTTAAATTAAGTATTGATTTGGTTATAGTATAGAAATATGATTTTAAAAATAAAATCATCAATTTTTTTTATAGTTTATATATATAAAAATTTATGCATAAATGATTTTCACGAAATTCTAGTTACTGACTTTGATATAATAGTGCACACCTTGATCTCCGGTGTCTGCCTCCACCAGTGATCCCACCACCACCATTACCACCACCTGACACGGCTGCACCATCGTCTTTTTCCACGTCAAATATGCCTCGTTGAAGTGCTGGCCAAGACATTCTCTTTTTCTAAGTTTTTATTTTTTTCATTTAAATTGATTTTTTTTTTGTTCCACTTCGCACAGTGTTGAAGTAATGACAAAAACATTTGTTTCAATATTATTTTTACTTGGTCCAAAAAAATATATATATTATTTTTACAATGTCCAATATGCTGTTTTTAATTGAAGTTGATTTTTTTTTTTTTTTTAACTATTCCACCCTTCACGCGACATCATCTAACTGAATTGTTTTTTCCCTTTTGGTGAGTGGAATAGATATTTTTGACAGTTTCAAAGACCACGGAGGCAACTTTAAGGAAAATATAGCACTAGATGTAAAGGGAATGTTGAGTATGTATGAAGCTTCACACCTTGCAATTGAAGGAGAAAGTGTACTAGACGAGGCTAAAGCTTTTAGAAGCTTGCATCTAAAAAACTTGAGAGGTGAACATCCATAAAAGCATTAAGGAACAAGTTAATCATGCTTTAGAGCTCCCATTAATTCGCCGTCGAATGCAAAGATTGGAAGCTAGATGGAACATTGAAGCATACACTAAGAGGTCTGGAGTAAATCAACTATTGCTAGATTTAGCAAAACTAGATTATAACAATGTGCAATCAGTGCTCCAAAGAGATCTTCGAGATATGACAATGTAAGGAAAATGAACATATACTAATTAATTAATTGGGAATTTAATGAAACTTACAATATTTTGCTTGTGAAATTTTTAGGTGGTGGAAGGATGTAGATTTGGCAAACAAGTTGAGTTTCGCAGGGATAGGCTGATGGAAAGCTTCTTCTGGGCAGTGGGAATGGTTTTTGATCCTCAATTTAGCAAATGTCGCAAAGGACTAACTAAACTAGCTAAGCTAATTACTGTATTAGATGATGTATATGATGTTTACGGTTCTCCAGATGAACTAGAACAATTCACTCATGCCGTAGATAGGTTTGTCCTTTTAAGACAAAGATTTGATAACATTAATTTGTTCGAGCAAAAGACTTAACACTCTCTGTGTTTTGTCAAAAATGCACAATATCCCCTTGTATTTTATAAATAAACTGATTACTTTTCTGTGTTTTAAAAATGCAATTGAATACCCCATTGTGTTTTATAAATAAGTTGATTATCTCCTTATATTTTAAAAACGTAGCTAAATACTTCCTGTTAAAATAAACATTTTTCTAACGATTGCAGTTATTCAACTATATTTTTTAAAATACTGTGGGGGATTCACCTACATTTTTAGAACACAAGGGGTTATCAGCTAATTTATAAAATACAGGAGTATTCAACTATATTTTTAAAACACATGAGGATTATCAGCTTATTTATAAAACTAGTAAACGACTTTAATACCCCCATATTTTGTCAAAAGTGTACAATACCCCCTTATGTTTTAAAACGTAACTGATTACCCGCTTATATTTTATAAAAGTAATTGAATACTCCATATACTTTAAAAAGTAACTGATTATCTCTCTGTGTTTTAAAACAGTAGCTGAATACCCCCATGTTTTAAAAATGAACCCTAAACCGTTTGTCTTTAACATGAGGTATTCAGCTACGTTTTAAAAAATACAGGGGGGTTTTCAACTACAGATTTAAAACACAAGGGGATAATCAGTTACGTTTTAAAATAAAGAGGGGTATTCAACTACTTTTATAAAATAAATAGGGGTAATCAGCTGCGTTTTAAAACACAAGAAGTATTATTCACCTTTGACAAAACACATGCGGGTTTACTCTTTATAAAACATATAAGGTATTGTGTGTTTTTGACAAAATACAGGGGGCATTAAATTAGTTTACTCAATTTGTTCTCATACAAATCTTTTCTTATCACTAATCATCAATCAAATCTTCATTAATCGATAATTTCTTTCTGTAGGTGGGATATTAATGCCGTAAAGGATCTTCCAAACTACATGAATTTGTGCTTCCTCGCTCTTTGTAACACCGTAAATGATCTTGCATATTATACTCTTAAAGAAAAAGGAGAGGTTGTGATTCCTTATCTAACAAAAGCGGTACGTATCCATCGAGTGGTCAGTTTTGTGTCATTCTCTTGTACTGTTTAAGACTCATTTTTTATATGATCATTTATATGACTTAATTTATCTTTAAAATATATGTAATATTAGTGGGCAGATTTGTTAAAAGCATTCTTACAAGAAGCACGATGGAGTTACAACAAGTACACACCAACTTTTGATGAATATCTCAATAATGCGTGGGTTTCAGTATCGGGTGCTGTATGTTTGGTACATGCATACATTTTAGTAACTGAAAATATCACAAAGGAGGCTATAGATTGTTTAGAGAATTACAACAGCCTCTTGCGTTGGCCGTGTATAATTTTTCATCTTTCTAATGATTTGGCATCTGCAAAGGTAAGCCAAGAATATCTCCCTTTAGCCTTCTTGTTTTACTTGACATATTAGTCTTTGAAAACCATGAAATTGTCCTGAATTTTATTTCAAAATTGCAAATTGACACTTCGATTGAGACAGTTAGGAGGGATAGCTTTTGCAAATAGCAAAAAGTAAATTGCATAGTTTGAAAATATAAGGGGATTGAGTCTACATGTTATGAAGAAAAAAAGCTTAAAAAATCTTCTTTTTCTGTAAAAAAATCTTTAGTCCCCTATCACTACAAAAAATGTTGGTATTCCCGGCACTGTTTCCCGGCAATTGAAGGTAGGGCCAGCGGAAAGGCTATGCTTTAACGGCAGTAATTTATAAATGCTTTGAAAGTTATTTACATCAACGTTTACAAGATCACCTGCCTTGATAATTTATTTTTCACTACGGTTAATACTAAATGCCGGAAAACGTACTTTTTTCGGCGCTTTCAACAAAATGCCTTTATTGAACTTCAATTTTTATGGGCGTTTATTCAAAATTAGCAAGAAAATTGGATCTTCTATGGCATTTACTATTAAATGCCGTGAAAATCTCCTTTTAAACGGCACTTATCGACATACGCCGATAAAATGTCTTGCTTGATGATTTTTTTTCATGCCAGTTAAAAATAAACTCTGAAGAAACATTTATTTTACGGCGATCTTAATTAAATGCCTTTATTGAACTTTTTTGTTTAACGGCGTTTCAAAAACACCGATAAAACTTGATTTTCAACGGTAAAACGCCAAAAAAATAAGTGTGGGATTCGAAACTAGGACCTTACAAATCTTAAACTAACGCGAAACCACTAAAGCAAAGAACTAATAGCTACTAGCATTTTGCAGCTTTAAATATCACTACATACTGCGGCCTTTCTTTTCCCAAAAGTATTAAACCCCACCAACGCTGATTTCATTTCTCAGACTATTCACTCTCTCTTCGAGCTTCTCTATCGTCTCTCGACACCTCCGCGGTAATCATCAACCATAAGCATGTAATCGCCGATCAATTGTAAGCCTATAATTGCCGGTCACCGTAAGCTTCTAATCTCCGATCAATATATACATATTTTTCTATCTGTATATATGAGTGTGTATGTGTGTTAAGTGTGAGTAAAGCCTGTTCTCCGCTTATTTTTCTATATATATAAATATTTATATTAATCGTTGATGCTTCTAAATATTATTAATTAATTTTTTAATTTCTCAATCGTAAGCAATCATCAGACTGTTCTCCATTTATTTTCGTCATATAATTTTCTATATCTATATATGAGTTTGTGTGTGTGTGTGTGTGTGTGTTAAGTGTGAGTGGGAACACACACATACTTGTGTTTAAATATAAATATTTAATTTGTTTCCTTTGTTTTACTTTCTTTATTTTATTAATTTTTTAGTTTATCAATTATTTTCTTTTACTTTAAATTACTTTAAATTATTGTTAAAGTAATAACCGAAAGTATGAGCTCGAAAGCTGCAGCAAGATCCGACATATTATGGCTAAAGTTAGTGATATGTCCAAAGGACATACCTATAAAAGAGGAAAACTGCGGAATCTAGCAACTTCAAAACGATTTGATCTTTTAGATTGACACATAAAGGCATTTTCCTTACTGTTTTAGTGCATAGATGAAGCTAAATAGTTGAACTAGATGAAGATAAATTACCTGATTTGTAGTGTTGTTTTAGTGCGTAAATTTCACAAATAGTCCCTATTGTTATCTAATTGTCTCAATTTAGTCCTTATTGTTTTATTTGTCTCAATTTAATCCTTATTGTTTGCAAAAAAATCCCAATTTCGTCCCTATTGTTTAAAATTTCTCAATTTCATCCTTATTATTCTAAAAAAGTTTCAATTTCGTCCTTATTGTATTTAAAAAGTTTCAATTTCGTCCTTATTATTTTCTTAAAGTTTCAAATTTGTCCATATTATTCAAGGAATAAATTAAAATTTTCTGAGAAACAATAGGGACGAATTTGAAATTTTTTGAAAATAATAAGGACGAAACTGAAACTTTTGGCAAACATTAAGGATGAAATTGAAAAACTTTAAACAATAGGGATGAAATTGAAATTTTTGAAAAAATAATAGGGACTAAATTGAGACATTTTAAACAATAGGGACCAAACTAAATTTTTTTGCAAACAATAGGGACTAAATATGAGATTTTCCCTAAATTTGTAGTGCTAGTGCTACTGGTATCATTGTATTGTATCTTGAGAATCTGTTTCGTTGATTTTTCATCTTACTAAAATGATATCTTCTTAGGTAAAGGAATGGGTAAATCAAAGAATGTATTGTATACTGTTTCAAAGAGAAGCCTCCATGATGAAGGCTCACCACCCGAAGCAGAAAGTTCAAATGCAAAAAGAAAGAGAGGTCCAACGAAATGCATGCATAGAAGGCCTACCTCCAGACATAACAACACCTCTAGATCTCCATTTTAATAGCTTTATCTATTTTAAAACTTCAAAAGGAAACCCTTAGGTCAGGATGAAGCCGAGTGGCAACACTTGGTTAGATATTTTATGTCACCAATAGGACAGGTGATGACTTTTTTTCACACTTCATATGTCTTTTGTTCTTTCATTTATCATACATTACACTTATACTACAGAAATGTCATACACAAGGAAAAAAGAGTTGTTTGCTTCCGAAGTTGCTGCACTCTTCATATGTCGCTTCATACTTTTTTTGTTATGATATGCTCATGGATAAATTGATTAAGCAGTTTGGATGTTGCCCTGCAAATTCCTACTTCGTTTCATTTGCAAGACAAGATGTTGGAGAATATCCTTAAGTAAGTGAATCACAAAATTGTTAATGCACAGTTTTATCTTTGCACGTTGTGTAGAGTGAAAAGAACGTAGTTATGGTTTCACTTTCACCAGTACAGCTCCCCATTTTTTATAATTTAGAAGTGGAATTTCATTTCAGTATGCAAACTATTCTCTGATAATTGACTTTCTAGGGTTCTGAAGAATGAAAATGCCCAAAGGAAATCTAAATACCATAATTACAGATTTTGAAGAATTTGAAGCTAAGGTTGCATGCTCATTTTATTGACTTGAATTTAGCTGGAATTCCTCTTTGAAGGGGTACAACTTAGGCTTAGATGACAAATTTTAGCATATGGATCTAAATTTTGACATTATATCTTTCAACTTTTTCTTTTTTATTGTTCTTTTGGTGAATTTCTATCAATAAATACTCCATCTATGTGGGAGTATTCAGGTACATTTTTAAAATTACAGGTGAATATTCAGTTACATGTTTAAAATATAGGAGGTAATCAGTTTATTTATAAAACAGTGGAAGGGTATTCAGCTATATTTTTATAACACATGGGAGTAGCATTTTATTTATAAAATACATGTAGGTGTTAAATCGTTTACTCTAGTTTGAAAACATAAGGGGATTGATTCTACATGTTATGAAGAAAGAAAAAACTTAAAAAAATCTTTATTTTCTGTAAAAATAAATAAAAAATTGTAATATTGTTATATCTATATGTATTGATGTTGTTGATTTTGGTGTTATTGTTGTTGTTGTTGTTGTTATTCTGATTACAGTTATTAGAGCTGCTAGTACTACTAATATTTTTATAGTTGTTACTTATTATTATCACCATTCTTGTGTTACTTTATGTAGAGGCTGAAATAGAGACAGGTGAAACTATAAATGCAATATCATGTTATATGCATGACACGGGTCATTCAGAGGAGATAGCTCGTCAACACATGAACAAATTGATTGATGATAGCTGGAAGTGTAAAACTTTAGAAATAGAGAGAAAAATATCTAAAACATATTATTGCTCAACCGTAATTGCTTTACATTTTAGTCTATTTATATCAGTCTACCTTTACATCACATGGTCAAATACAGCTGTACCCAACTCATACCTAACCGACTTAGCTTTAAGCTATCTAGATGAGTTGTCATCTTCTAGAAGACTTCTTGAGCTCTTTTGATCAATTGGTACTGATAGCTTATCATCCTCCCGCAAGTTGAGCTGCGAGGAGCAAAAAGGAAGCTTGTGTCGCAGAAATTGAAACTTGTCCACGGGTAAGGGCTTTGTGAAGATATCAGCTGTCTGTTGAGTAGTTGGAATATGTGCGAGACTGAGAAATTTGCCTGCTACAAGCTCACGAATGAAGTGATAGTCAAGGGCTATGTGTTTGGTCCTGTTATGAAAAACAGGATTAGAAGCAAGTGCAATAGCAAAAATATTATCACACCATAGCTTTGGACATGGACTAGAAACCGATAAGTCTTTGAGTACAAAACTTAGCCAGCGTAATTCAGCAACGGTATAGGCAAGAGATCTGTATTCCACTTCAGTCGAAGAGCGCGAAACTGTGGGATGTTTCTTTTTACACCAGGAAACCAGATTGTCACCCAGAAAAACATAGAAACCAGTTGTTGACCTTCGATCGGGTATGCTACTTGCCCAGTCAGAATCGAAAAAGGCTTGCAGAGTCAGTGTGGTAGGGCGAAACTGCAGTCCATGATGTATAGTACCTTGTACATAGCGCAGCAATCTTTTTAACGTGGCAAAATTATTTTGTGTCGGACTGTGCATTTGTTGACAGACACTATCCACTGCAAATTGAATATCTGGGCGTGTGAGAGTTAAGTATTGCATAGCCCCGACAATGCTTCTGAAAAATGTTGGATCAGCATAAAGAGTATCACCATCTGCACAGTGTGAATTATGAGTTGCAGGTGTGGCTATCGGCTTGCAACTAATCATCCCTGCTTTTTTGAGAAGATCTGCAACATATTTTGATTGGTGAATGAGGATGCCATCTGCATTGTACTCAACTTCTAGACCAAGAATATATGACAATTTACCCAAATCTTTCATTGCAAAATTGTTGCTCATAGCCTGTATAAGTGTTTGAATCACTGTAGTAGAATTTCCTGTCACCAAAATATCATCGACATAGACAAGTACAATGACAGTAACTTGAGCTGTGGTGTTAACAAATAAAGAGTTATCGGCTTTGCTGCAAACAAATCCTTGTTCCATAAGAAACTTAGACAGTAGCTGATACCACGTTCTAGGTGCCTGTTTAAGGCCATATATAGACTTGTGTAATCTGTAAACATGTTTTGGATATTAAGGATCTACAAAACCTTGCGGTTGCTGCATATAGACCTTCTCTTGGAGTGTACCATGAAGAAAAGCATTAGATACATCCAATTGTTTTATGTTCCAGCCATAAGTCAAAGCAATTGTAAGCACAAGTCTCACTGTTTGAATTTTAACAACTGGACTAAATGTTTCAGAGTAATCCAAGCCAAAAGATTGATGGAAGCCTTTTGCAACTAAGCGTGCTTTGTATCTTGCTATAGCTCCATTTGCATTCCTTTTAATCTTGTACACCTATTTACACACAATGGGCTGCCTTGTCTCAGGAAGAGGCACTAAAGACCATGTTTTCTGGGCAATTAAGGCATTGAACTCTTCTTGCATAGCTTGCTGCCAATGTACATTTTTAGAAGCTTCTTTATAGGAGGTAGGTTCAATAGTTCGGGAAATAAGATTAATATTGTTAAGATGGAAAAGCCGAGGCTTAAGTGATCTTGTTTTTGATCGAGTTACCATAGGATGTGGAGGCGACACATGAGTAGAAGCTGTAGGAACAGTGCCTGCAGTAGGAAATTGTATATCTACAGAGGTTGGTTGTGACGAGGAGGGTATATTGGTTGAGTCAGAAGAAGCTGGTGATTGTATAGGAGAATGACATGGAGTAGGGTCAAGTGTAGAGGACTCCGAAGGCACTGCATGGGAAAAAACAATTTGGGACTGAGATATTGAAGTAGAAGTTGAAGGGAATATAGGAAGAATTGGTGACAGAGAAGACTCAGTGATCGATTTATATGTTCTATAAGGGAAGACATGTTCAAAAAAATGAACATGCCTGGATAGGAAGACTTGTTTTGTCTAAAGACTATAGCATCGATAACCTTTGGTGGTGGAAGAATATCCTAAAAACAAACAGGGTGTTGATCGGGGTTCTAATTTATGCTTAGAATATGGCCTTAACCACGGGAAACAAAGACTACCAAATACTCTTAATTGAGTATAGTCTGGTACTTTGGCATATAAACACTCATATGGAGATTTATTTTGCAGTAAATGTTTGGGGAGTCGATTAAGTAAGTAATTTGCAGTGGCTAGGGCTTCTAGCCAAAAAGTGTTTGGGAGTTTTGCTTGATGTAACAGGGCTAACACAGTCTCTATGAGATGCATGTGTTTTCTTTCAGCCTTGCCATTTTGTTCGGGTGTGTATGGGCAGGAGGTCTGATGAATGATCCCTTTAGTTTGTAAAAACTGGGCAAATTTAACATTTACAAACTCTGAGCCATTATCAGTCCTTAGAATTTTTAGTTGAGCTTGAAACTAAGTTATAATCATTGAGTGAAAAACAAGAAATGTAGAGAAAACATCAACTTTAGACTTCAAAGGATACAACCAAGAATATTTTGTAAAATCATCTACAAACAAAACATAATATCTATAACTACTAAATGAGGGAACACCAGTAGGTCCCCAAACATCAGAATGTACTAAAGAAAATGGAGCAGTGGTGATAGACTCAGACAACTGAAAGGGTAGTTTGTGTACTTTGGCAATAGAACATGACTCACAGACAGAGCCAGATTTATTTTGACTAATTGGAAGAATAGCTTGAAGCTGCTACAGAGCTTTAGGATTGGGGTGTCCAAGCCTTTGATGCCATACAGTAGCAGGAATAGTAGTAGTGACTGAACTGTAGCAACGATGAGTAGTTGATGATGTAGTGTGCAGTGAGGAAGCAGAAGAAGGCAGACAGTAAAGGCCATTGTTACAGGGGCCCCTATACTTGACCTGACGAGTGAGGTTGTCCAAAATGAGGACCTCCTTGTCATTAAAGAGTAAAGTAGAGTTATTATCATGTGCAAACTGGTAAACAGATCGTAGATTGGAAGAGATGCTAGGGACATGCAATACATTGTTCAAGCTAAAAGAACTAAAAGGAGTAAAGAGTGTACCATGGCCAGTATGAGCTATGGGAAAAGTATTGCCATTTCCAACAGAAACACAGTCACCTCCTTCATAGGGATAATAGGAAGAGAGAAAGGCAAGGTCACCTGTAACGTGTGAATTAGCTCCACTGTCCAAATACCAGGTGGATTGCTCAGCGGATGTCGATGTGGAGGCTCCAGTCTGTGCAGTGAGAGCTTGTTTATTTGCTTTTGGACTAACATAGTTCACTCCATCAAAACAATGACAGCAATCTAGTGCTTGATGATTCGGCTTCTCGCAGATTTGACAATAGATTTTAGCTTCTGAATTTGTCGGCTTCATTTGTGCCTGATGTGATTGACTTTGGTTGCTATTATATCCAGAATTGCCTCTGTTTCCTTGACCACCTCTATTGTTAGAATTACGACCGCGACCTCGATAAGTGTTATTATTGCCATTAGTTCTTTGTGTGTTTAGCGCAGTATGAACATCCAATAAGGCTGGATCTGAAATAGTAAGTTTTTGAAAACGTTTCAGATGAAGTTCTTCTGTAATCAATAGATTTGCAAGCTCAACCACACTTAGCGATTCTCTGATAACACGAATTGAGGCTTTGATAGTATCAAACTCTGCAGGTAATCCATTGAGAATGTATAGCACCAGATCATCATCACTGACTATTTTAGACACAGCTGCAAGACTATCAACAATATGCTTAACATCATAGACATGTTTTGAGGTGTTCATCAACAATATACCATTGTTCATAGGCTGAATTCGCAACTTTTTCACCAACTGCATTGGTAATCTGCGTTGGAGGACACGTTTTAGTGCCGAGCAGATAATCCAATAGCTGATTTGCACGAAAAATTGTGCGAATTTGAGCTCTCCACAGCTGATAATTGGTGTTATCAAGCTTGATTTGAACAAGTGAGTTGAGATTTTGAAGTAGACGACGAAGATTAGCCGGTAGTTCAGTTGTGTCATCAGCAGCCGTTGTCGAAGCTTCAGCGGCCATGGTTGAAACTCGGAGATGCAGCAATGGCAGAAAAAGAATCAGGATCTGATTGAGAGAAGAGAGTATTCTTCAATGGCTCTCGATACCATGTAAAACTTTAGAAATAAAGAGAAAAATATCTAAAACATTTTATTGCTCAATTGTAAGTGCTTTACATTTTAGTCTATTTATATCAGTCTACCTTTACATCACATGGTCAAATACAGCTGTACTTAACTCATACCTAACCGACTTAGCTCTAAGCTATCTAGATGAGCTGTCATCTTCTAGAAGACTTCTTGAGCTCTTTTGATCAATTGGTACTGATAGCTTATCAGGAAGAAGATGAATGAAGAGTTGGTGCGCTATCCATATTTCGAAAGCTCTTTTAAAGAGATGGCAATTAATCTTGCTCGAATTGTTCAAACCCAATATCAACATGGAGATGCTCATAGTGCTCCAGATATTAGGGCAAGAAATCGAGTTTTTTCAGTCCTATTTGAACCAATTCAGTTTATGGAAGGAGAAAAAGTTGAGTTAGAAAAAGAAAAATTAATAGCCTCTTATTAATATATCAATCATTATGAAATTATGTACATATGAGTAGGATATTAATCTTATCCAGTTCAAAGTCTGTATAGTTAGTGCCAGAGGTGACCCAAATTCCAAGCTTAAGAAGACAAGAGCCCTGGTTTAAATAGAATTACTTGCTATATTGTATAAGTTATATAAGAAAAGAAAGATATAAACATATATCAATAAGAATCATAAGTTCGTCTCTCTCTCTCCAGCTAATTTTGCTCTCTTTACATTTTATCGTCTTCTATCTCTTTTTTCTTATTTTATGACATGTTATCAACACGAAAAGTCTGTATCATTTGTTATTCAATAGAGGTACGAATAGACTAAAGGGGAAAAAAATGCTCTTGATATCATGGTGTTAGTCTATACCTCAAGTTATAGGAAATTTCCTTTCAACTCTTTATTAATTTCATTTTTCATTCTTTTAGTTTCATAATGTCCGATCATATGAACTATAAATTCGTTCTTAGTATATGAAGATATATCAATAGTTATATCACAAACAAAAAGTTTGTTTCTCTTGATAGATTGAGCAATAATACTTCCCATAAACTTTTGATATTGAAGTTAATATGGATGCTTTGAATCTTGGAGAATTAATTTAAAGAAAAAAATGATTTGTCCTTGTAAGTAAAGGTAGCATTTAGGCTAGCACGACACAGGTTCAGCTCAGCCCAACACACAAAAATTTAGACTCAATCCAACTCGGTTGATGGTGGGCTCGACTCGACCCAATCTACATTATATATGTGGGTCGAACTGGATTATATAATTTTTTACCCAACCCATTTGAGCTCAAGTCCAACTTAGCCCAGCCCAACTTAGGCCTAGCTCGAGCCCAACACAGGCCTAGCTCGAGTCTAGATAAGGTCCATCTCGAGCCCAACTCAAACCCAACACAAATTAAGCACAATTTGAGTTCACTTGTTGAAAGAAATTAAAATATTATGCTTTATGCATGCAATGTAAGTTGTAGTAACTATTTTTTTAAAAACAAACTAACAAGTCCTAATAACTATTTTTTTTTAACAAACTAATAATAAGAAGTAGTAAATTTATTTCTTAAGTTAATATTAAATGACTTGTTATCAAATATTTTTTATGATATTGCAAGTTTGCAACTTTAAGTTCCTTCATATTATTTTGTTTTCAAGATTTTAGATACAATTTTTTTTAATATAATTTTTATAATCGTACATATAATTTTTTCTATAAATACTTAGTAACATAGTGCTTTAGTCACTTAGTATATTCAACTTTATTTTACTACAAGTCTACAATATTATATATAACTATGTCTATGAATAAGAAAATCTTTCTCGACGATTACATTTGTCAGAGCATTGAAATTATTTTACAAACTTTGAAGAACAGGGATATGTAATTTGTAACTATTACTAACTTCAATTTATATTTTGACGTAAATTTAAAACTAGGACACTTGTAAGACACCTTATATCTTAAAAACCAAATGTCACAAATTATTTTAATCCTAAAATGGTTATTCAACCACCGCCACTGCTGAGCCCACCACCACTACTAGCAGGTTCAACACCCGTACAAAGATCATAACAAAATATACAACTTTTGCACTAGCTTTCCTCAAATATTTATGTAATATTTTGTTTTTATGTTTATATCATTAATATACTCTATCTCATTAACTTGTAGTTTGTTATGTAGTGTTTTATTATTTATGTTAATTATTAATGTTATCAATCAACTTGTATATTATCTCATTAATAGTTAAATTAACTTTTCTTAAAAAAAGTAAGTTTAAATTTATTTTTTAAAATATTAATATATATATATATATATATATATATATATATATATATTTAGAATACCCTAATCACAAAAAGATGGGTTGACCCAACCTAGCTCACGACTCGTGGTAGTGAGCTTGTGGGCCGAGCTGGATTCTATATTTTGAGAAATGAGTCCACCCCATCTCAGCCCACTAAACATTTATACCTGAGCCGGACTTAGTTTTCTCAACTTATGATTTGGTCGGACTGTCCTGAGCTAGCCCAAATGCCACCTTTGGTTGTAAGACCGCGTTCAAGTAAAAATATTCATTTATCATCATTTTTATAAAGGTTCAAGCATAAATATCACACCATAGTGTATAAATATATCCTTTCGCAAATTTTATGACCATCACAAAGTAATAATTTTTAAAAACTCGCAATGAATTGATTCATCAACAAGTGCAAGATTTTAAAATTGAAAGCAAGTATGACTCTACGATATTTAGAGCTACTTCTTAACTAAGATAATGCAGACAAAAAATTATCATACAAGATATGTGAAAGAAAAGTTTATTTTACTTTTCATGCCTTGAATATGCTTATGCAATAGTAATATTGAGAACATAATTCTCAAAAAAACATTCAAGTTGATATCACATCATATGAAAAAATAATAAACTTTTGATAAAACACCATTAATTATTATTAACGGGCTCAACATTCCTTAAAGTGATCATCTAATTAATATGGATGTAGTTGTTGCGATGGTTGTCACTGTAATAACTCTTCATATTATAGTGGTCATAAATATCCCAAATTTTAAGAAGAGTGAAAACAATCAAGTAGAACCAAAAAAAGGGTGAGGATTTTCAAAAAAAATAATCCAAAAATGCATAAACTAGTTGCTCTAGCCATGCCTAGAAAGGAACTTGAACTCATATTCGTCTCACTCTAATTACCTTGTTGAACCCTCAAAATAACTATATATCTGCATGGACATTAGTCACATAGCATGTATCTAATTAAACACCTTGTTAAATCCCTTATAATAGCTATAGACATAGCCTGAAAGAACATCAAATACATATATGATGTATGTAGATCTCTACGAACCTATAATCAAGATTAGAAAGGATCAAGAACTCTTGTTGGACTCTCAAAGTAGCTACATATTTGCATGAATGGACATAATTAGACATATATTGGTGTATGATAGAGAAGCGTCTGCTGTTGCTTTTCTTTTATTTTTTTTAAAATTCATGTAGTTTACCCGACGCTTTAGCCTTGTCTAGAGCGGCAGGTAGAGTGTCTATCTTTTTTTTTATTTCCCCCTCAACAAATATATAACCATATTTTTTCACATCCATGACAAAATAAACATATACACTAACGTAGATAAACTTTCAAATATTTGAAATATTTACATAAAAGGTTCCAAAATAAAAGAAGATATTCATAATCTATAGAACAAATATATATATAACCTTGTTATAATGTAGAGAAACTTTTAATTTTTAAAGATATGATTAAATCCAAAAATTATATCCACAATCTTAGATTACATAGAAGTTCCAAAACAAATAAAAGAGATGTCCATCACCTAAACATTATACAAAGAATCCTTGATAGCACTTGGCAACTCCTTCAATCTGATAACATGCCAACGATTTGTAAACAAACTCCGACATGTACAACTTTAGCTGACGCCTATATGTAGACACTCACTAGAATGATATCTATTTATATAATTTTCGATGTTTCTTTAAGGGCAAATTTCACTATTAGTCCTCATTGGTGGCTTACAATTTCAATTTAGTCCTCATTGTTACAAAAAAAAAATACAACTAGTCCTTAATATTTACAAAAATGGTCATGTGTGCGACACATGACCATATTTTGAAGGGTAAAATGGTCATTTGACAATAATGTTGTATTTTACTTTTTTTCTACTTTCCTTTTTTATTTTCTATTTTACCATCTAGCTGCTTTTTCTTCCTTTCCTCCCCTCAATATACCCTACCTACACCTCATAGCAACCACCTTCACACACCATCACAAATCCCCAACTCTATCCCATTCCCACAGCCACCTCGCTCAACCCCTACCCCCACAGCCACCTCGCAACTGATCCGACCCTTACAGTTACATCGTGTAACCTACAAGCAACTCGCACGACCCATCTCAACCCTCAGAGCCACCACGGGCAACCCACTACAAACACTATAGCCACCTTGTACTATCCAACCCCACCTCGTGCGACCCACCCCAAACCCCAAAGCTACCTCACAAGACCTACTCTACCCCAACTGCCACTGCCACCTCGTACACCCACCTTGCACGACCCATGCACAAAACCCCCTACCCTAGCAGCATGGGTCTATAATTGTTAGAATGTGTGTGTATGTTTATGTGTTTATGTATGTGTGTTTGTTGATTCTAAGTGTATGTGTGTGCTAATTCTGTGAGAGTGCGTGCTAATTCTATGATAATCTGTGTGTTGTGTGTCATCATGATTGTGTGTGTTATATGTGATCATGATTGTGTGCGCGTGTGTTTTGACCGCGCGCGCCTGTGTGTAACCGTGTGAATTGTGTGCAGTGATGAAGGAACATAAATAAAAATATATATATTTTGTTAAAATGTTAATTTTGTGGTTAAAATGACATATTTAAAAATTTACTTAATTAGTAAGGACACAACAATCATTTTACTTGAAAAATAACTTTTTCCATCTATTTTTAATGGGAATGACTATTTCTGTCACTTTTTATAAATATTAAGGACTAGTTGTGCTACTTTTGTAATAATGAGAATTATATCAAAATTGCAAGCCAACAATGGAGACTAATATAAATAGGGATGACAATTAATGAGGATAGGGATAGCGGGTACCCGGCTCACCCCTGCCCCAAATGGGGTAGGGATTAACGCGGGAAATGGGGAATGGGGTGGGGGATGGGGATTAACTTTAAATCCCCATGTGAGGGTGGGGTGCAGGGATAAGCATTTCCCGCTCTGCATATAAAGATAGTTATTTTTATTATTTTAGTATTATATATGTATGAAAATTATACATATAAAAGTATAAAAAATAACATTAAACAAAGTATTATAAAATAGAGAAGAAAAATTAGATTATTTGAAAGGATTTTATAATTATTCTTAAAACCATTGTATATCGTAACTTGAGATTTGCTATCATTTGACATAAATACCTCAATTTTACTATTGTTTATAGTGAATTAAGAGATTTGTTAGTTATTTTAGTTGCACTTCAAAAAGTTTCAAATAACATAACTAAAGATGAATTTTAAAGAATTGCAACTAATATTATATGTGACATGCGATAAGAAAAAAAATTATAATAATCAATGCGATCTCACTAGCACAAAAAAATGTTATTTTTCAATTATAGTTCTCATATACAATGGTTAAGTCAAAATTTATTTTAAATATTTGAGACTCAATTACTATAATATTATTTTTACTATTGAACTGCAAGAATAATTAATATTTGACTTTATTTAAGATTTATATTTATATTTATCATTAGTATAACTTTACTTTATATTTTGAAGTTGCATAATTCAAATTAACTTTAATTTTTAAGGTTTAAAAAGAATAATAAAAATCCTGCGGGTAATCCCCATTCCCCATAGGGATTCAAGGGCGGGGATGGGGATATAAAATGCGGGGACGGGGACGGGGGATGGGGGAACTTTTTGAGTGGCGGGAGGGGGAGGGGGAGGGGGAGGGGGGGGGGGGGGGGGGGGACATGGGGATAGCTCCCCCCGCCCCTACTCTGCCCCATTGTCGTTCCTAAATATAAAATTTGCCTTTTCTTTAAAGCATTGGGAAAATTTCGTTTAACTATGCCCCTCTTTTGTGGTGAGTACTTCTACATATTGGCACTCTACAAAGCAAACTTTGTCGTTTCTTCATATAATGCAATGATTCTTGCACTCTATGATCCAAGTCAAGAATGCGTATGAATGAGAACTTTGATTCGACATATTCAAATAGAATATATTCTCAAAGGGAGGAGGAGATAAATACACACTTACATTTTTTCCTTTCTCTACATTTTGTCTCACTTGGTTTTCCTAGCAAGGTTTTTGATAAGTTAGTTCGAGAAGTGTATAATAATGATATTATATATACTTTTTTTCCTTTATTTCAGATTTTTCTCCTATTGGTCTTTTTTTCTTAGTTTTTTAGTCCTGGAATCACATCCTAGGAATGTGACTTTCAAAATTGTAATTAAAACTATTTCATTTATATTGTTATGTTTGATTTAAGTTTAATATTTTTGGGAATCTTCAGTCATTTTTTAACATTGCCTGTAATTCAAAAAGAAAAAAATATTATAGAAAAATATATAAATGTCATGATACACTTTATATAGTTTTGCAAACACGCAAGTAACATATGTCTAACGTGTTACAAATTTAAAATTAAAAATAAAAAATAAAAATTTAATATATTGAATAGTTTTTAATTTTAAATAAATGTTTATATATTTTTTCTTTTTTATTTTTAATTCAAATTTAATTAAAAATTTAGAATATACAATTTACAATTTAAGAAATTTTATTTTGAATTTAAATTTAAATTTAAATTTATTGTTTTATTTTTATTTATATTTTGTTTTCAATATTGTATTATTTTATTTGTTTTATTTTAATTTTTAAATATTTTTAGTTTTAGATATTTTAAATTTTCAAATTTTTTATTTTTTTAATTTTTAAATATTTAATTTAATTTTTAAAATTTTTAATTTTTAATTTCTTATTTTTTATTATATTTATTTTTTAGGAATAACATGAGTTTGAAAAAAAAAGTCAAGATAGATAGATAATCTGAAAGGTAATTCTAGTTAAAGTTAATATTTTTATCTTTTTATTTTCTCTAAAACATTCCACGTCATGAGAGAGTCAAATTCTCGCCCCTTTACATGAAAATGAAAATGAAGAGAATCATAGGAATATTACATTCTTAGATATGTGATATGTCCACAAATATCTTTTTACTCTAAGCGAACCAAACATAGAAATATCACATTCTTGACTTTCCTTTTCCAAAAATTCTATAAGATTCCATAAACTAAACGTTCCCTAATAAGGGTTAAATATCCAAGGGAAAGGTTATGAAATTATCAAGATAGATATTTAGCCAACTTGATTTATGATTATCCAAACTCCCACAAACATAATGGTAGATTGAGCCTTATATTACAAGTACAAGCAAAATCTAATTACAAGCAACTTCTCTAGAACATATTTCTACAAATAGAAATTCTGTATTATAAATTGCTATGAGAAGAATCAATAAAAGTTCTATTTCAGTTCCACTATAATATTTTCATATCATTACTTTCTATTATTCTCATTCTCTTTTTCTTAATTTTGTAACATTTAAGTATTTCTTCAATAATTTTTTTGGTCTAGCAGGGTTCTTCTTCTATGAGACATGTAACAAATCTGTCACAATCATATGGATAAAAAGTGTTTCAATTAGTTAACAAATGACAACCAATTGTTATAAGTGAAGATATTATAGTAATTTATTTAAAACTCTATAAGGTTAAATTAGTAAAAAGAGAAATTTATGACATTCTAACATGATATGTCTGCACGATGCTATGAAATAATAACTTGACATGTGATTGTGATAAATTTGTAACATGTCTCATAAAAGAATTTTTCGATCTAGTGTAGCGCACTGTGTGAAAGATGACCTATCTACACATCTTTACCCTGAAAAAATCTCCAGGAGACCATCAGATTCGTACTTAGTGAGTGGGTGAAATAATTAAGTTTGGCGTTTTCAATATTGACATTGTCCTTGTCTCCTTGATCATTCTTGCCTCTCAAATTATTCCGAATATCTACCCTTGTTCATTGGAACAGCCACAACAGAAATCACGAAACCTTTCACGTCTCTTTCAACCTTTCAGAATTAGGCTATAGATAGTAGTACTAGTATACCATTTAGTATAGTAGTAGAATAGTAGCATAGTAGATAATACATAGTATAGATAGTATAGTATATCATAGAAATAGTATAGTAATAGTAGAATATCACAGTAGTAGCATAGTAGTAGTAGTAGTAGACAGGAGAATAGTAGCATAGTATATAGTATAGATAGAATAGTATAGTAGCAGTAGACATAGCATAGCATAGTACGTAGTTGTAGTAGTACATAGTAGTAGTAGTACATAATAGTTGTAGTAGCATAGTAGTAGTAGAATAGCATAGTAGCATAGTAGTAGTAGAATTGCATAGTAGCACAGTATAGTATAGCATAGTAGTAGTAGTAGTAGTAGTAGTAGTAGTAGTAGTAGTAGAACATAGAATAGTATAGTAGTAGCATAGTAGTATAGTAGTCAGAAAAAAAA
Source organism: Ehretia macrophylla (assembly GCA_037974665.1). Taxonomy (NCBI): domain Eukaryota; kingdom Viridiplantae; phylum Streptophyta; class Magnoliopsida; order Boraginales; family Ehretiaceae; genus Ehretia; species Ehretia macrophylla. The sequence goes on from CM075768.1 coordinate 14,858,992, forward strand.
AAAAAAAAAAAAAAACAGATTTAGGCCATAGTATTATATATAGGTCCATAACGTTAGGGCCAGGCTTACAATCAGTAATCCTTATTAATTTGCACAAATGGTTTTTATTCTTCGTCTAAAATTTTAAATTCGTCTATATTATTTAAAATTAATTAATTGACTCTTTGTTATTTTTTAAAAATTTCAATTTCTTCTCTAATGTTCAAAATTAACCAATTTAATCCCTATTATTTTATAAAAATTTCAATTTACTTACCCTAGAATAATTTATCCAATAATAAAAAGGATAAATTTCACATTTAGTCCCTATAGTTTATATATTTTTCAATGTCGTGCTTAATGTTCTTAAAAATTCATAGTAGTTCTTAATTAATGTTTGCAAAAGTAATTCAAAATAATTTTTATTGCTCAAAATTAATCAATTTAATTTTTATTATTTTAAAAAAAAATTAATTTAGTCTCTAAATAGAGATCCTATGCAAGGCCTAAATTAAACATCTTTACCCTGAAAATATCTCCATGAGACCATCAGATTCGTACTTAATGAGTGGGTGTAATTATTAAGTTTGGCGTTTTCAATATTGACATTGTCCGTGTCTCCTTGATCTTTTTTTTTTTTTTTTTGGTCAAAAGCACAATAATATATATTGCAGAAAGGGAACATATCTATCCTTCTTCATTGAAACAGCTACGACAGAAATCACGAAACAGTTCACATGTCTCTACCAACTTGTCAGAATTGATATGTAGGTTCTAAAAGGAAAATATCACATTTTGTCCCTATTGTTTTAAAATAATTTTAATTTAGTCTTTTTTATTTAATTTTTTTTAGTTTTGTCTCTATTTGTTTTTCAAAAGTTTTAATTTGGTCATTATTATTTAAATTTTTTTAATTTTATCTCTATGGTATTTCTAAAAGTTTCAATTTGGTCTCTATTATTTGTAAAATTTTTAATTACATCTCTATTATTTTTTTAAAAGTTTCAATTTCGTCCTTATTGTTTTTTAAAAGTTTCAAATTTGTCCCTATTATTCAAGCACTAAAATTGATTTTTTTTTGAGAAACAAGAGGGATCAATTTGAATTTTTTTCAAAAGTAATAGGGACTAAATTGACTAATTTTGAACAATAAGGACGAATTTGAAACTTGACGGAAAGAATATGCACAAAATTAAAACTTTTTAAAAATAATATGAATGAAATTGAAACTTTTGAAAAAACAATAGAGATGAAATTAAAAAAATTTAAACAAAAAGAACAAAATTAATTTTTTAAAAAAATATTAGGGACTAAATGAGACATTTTCCCATCCACAAACATAACTTTAGGGTCAGGCACACAAACAATAATCCTCTTTTGCTTTTTAGTTTTTGCACTTTTGTTGAAGGAAATTTGCACTAATGGTCTTTATTGTTTGCCTAAAATTTTAAATTCGTCCTATTATTTATAATTAGTCAATATAGTCATTATTATTTTTAAAAAATTTCAATTTCATACCTATTATTTACAATTAATCAATTTAGTCTATATTGTTTATAAAATTTTCAATTTAGTAACCCTACAATAATTTATCCAATAATAAAATGTGATATTAGAAATCTCAAGTGCACAATTATTGAGGGACCTTTAACTTTCTACTGTATTGTTATCCTTTGGGTTCCCAGAAAAAAAAAAAAAAAAAAAAAGCAAATAGAGGAGGACTATTTTTCTGGTTTCCATGATTCCCGTGTGGCATGTGCACCATTTTATTAATCGGATGGACTAATTCTCCTATTCCTATATAAGTTACACAACTTAATAGCTGGTGAGTTAAATCTTCAACAACAGATGATGGCCACCTACACAAGAAGCATTTCCTCGCTTTCACAAATTTGTGCAGCATCTTCTACTCGGCTGAAAATTATTCCGGCTGCTTCAGGCCATAAACTCCAATCCATTCGTGTGGGTTCTCGCATTTGTATGTGCATGCCATTTCCTATTTCGGAGTCTGTAGCAATGCCAATCCTCCGAGATAATCAATCTCCGCTCAAATATTTACGCCAACCCACGGTGTGTAACCATCCCTCTCCCTCTATGTTATTAGAGAAAATTTTATTATATCTATTTATTGTTTTCAACATGTCTCCTCGTATATATGATTTTGATGGTTTGGCATTTACTCCTCCAACAAGTATTGTTTATATATAATGATTTTGAGACTCCATGTTCTGGTTTAGAAAAAAGAAAAGAAAATGATATAGTTATCGACTTTAATGCTATTGTAATGCGAGTTTTAATGATATCATGTACTTAATTCTGGGATTGCCATATAGCTACTTCCTGCAGAAAATGACGATAGCAGCAGGATAAGGGAATTGGTAGAAAAAACTCGAATAGAAGTGCATAGAAGAATGGAACCCTTAGACAAACTGAAACTAATAGACACACTTGAGAGGCTTGGAATTGCTTACCTTTTCGAAGAAGACATCAATACATTACTTGAAGGGTTTGCAGAAGGGCAACCAGATGAAGATCTGCAGACCACTGCATTACGTTTTCGATTGCTGCGACACAGAGGCTACAAGATTAGTCCCGGTATAATTCCTTTCATGCACATTTTTTCACTTCAATACTCTATATGTTGATAGTTTTCTGGGGTTTGTGTTTGTTAGCGTATATACATACCGCGTATAGGTGTATTCATGCTAAGTATGGTAAAAGTCTAACTATGATTAGGCGGTATGTACGCGGCATGCATATTCACTAACACTATGATACATCAATCGTTTACAATAGAGAAGTATGGCCATTTTAAGTGCAACCTGCAAAATTCCAAGCTTGGTAAGTATTAAATTACCATCACAGGCACAAAGTTTACACGGTGAAGTGTACAAAACCCCTATTCTTTTAAAAATCCATAGAACCCCTTGAGTGTCTTTAAACGCAACATAGTTACCCCTCTTCACTTTTCTGTCAACTTTGTTGACGAAAAATAGTAAAAGACATAAAAGCCTCTATTTTTTTTTTCTTTTACTAATTTATCTATAATATATATATTTAATATACATTATAACAAAAAGATGATATGTATATACACACACATAGCACACTGAAAAAAAAAACAATATATTTACATATTTTCTTGCAATACTGTTGAATGTTTGATTTTTTTAATTTTTTTTGTAAAAGTTTATTTTAGTAAATGAATAAACATATTTTATTACAAAATTGATAAAAGAATAATCTCAGTTGCAAAATGGGCGTGTGTCATACATTTGCGGTTAAAACTAACGATTTTTTTCTTTTTTTTTACGAAAAGACTAATCGTGATGTGTTTTGAAAATTACAAGAGGTCCTATGCACTTTTAAAAGTATGGGGGGGTCCTGTGTACCTTAAAAAAATATTGGGGATTCTCTGCACTTTACCCAAGTTTAAATTGTCAAAAAATAATTGTATTATATTATTTATTATGGTCAACACATCCTCTTATGAGCATGCGAGAATTGTTTTCATTGAGCATTTCACATGGACATTTTTTTAAATAGACAGTCACGAGACTTGAACTCAGGATCATTTAGCAAATACTATATTAAATGAACACTTTATTTAAAAGTTTAAATTGTTAAAAATGAGTTTTAGTAAAATGATTTATTATCTTCTATAGTATATATTGTAATCATCAAAACGGAAATGTTTTTAAAACAAAAGATATTGTTACTGATATTAGTTGTAATCACTATTAACTGTAAGAATCAATACTTTATGTGGACAAAAAGTTTATTCTTAGATATTTTATGAGAAGATCTCATATGACTATTATATTAAGTATGTATTTTACATTTTATGATAGTTTGTAAAGCTGTTGGAAAACCAAAAATGTAAAATTGCTGGTAGTGATACTTATCATTGATTTTACGTACTTAATTTGTTCATTACACACTTGTATATAACTATGTGACAGACGTTTTCGGAAAATTCATGGACATCAATGGGAACTTCATAGATTCCTCGAGTAGTGACGTTTTAGGCTTATTGAGCATGTATGAAGCGTCGTACTTGGGCGCAAACGAGGAAGAAATACTAACACATGCCATGGAATTTGCTGGATTTCACCTGAGAAATTCAATTTCTTTGATGCCTCCCCGACTTCATGAACTAGTTTCGCAAGCCTTAGAGCTTCCGAGGCACCGGAGGATGGCGAGGTTAGAAGCCAGAAGGTAAGTAAAAGAGTATGGTCAAGAATGCCACCACAGTTTGGACATTTTGAAACTGGCAAAATTAGATTATAACAGGGTTCAAATACTACACCAGATGGAGTTGGCCGAAGTAACAAGGTAATGCCATCTATTTTCTTCTGTCTTTTCACCCTTATTCCTCACTCTTTTAGATTGTTACCGGGATGGATGTACATACGACAGTGGCAGGGTCAGGAATCGGAGAATAAGGGCACTATATTGGCAAAGTTAGTAAATAGGTGTTGGATTGCTCATTTATGCATAAATGTTTTGTACAAATCTTAAAAACGTAGTTGACTTTATGTCTAAAATTAAATTTTTTTATAATGACATATTACAATATATTATAACTAAATCAATCTTATAATTTAAGTACATTATAGCACAAACGAAGTTTTGAAGGCATGACCCCGCGCCCCCCCCCCCTCTCAATATGTTATGTCATAACATGTAAAAGAGAAAAATAAATAAATAACTATACCTTATTGTAAATAGAAAATGTCCCTTTCGTTAGATGTAGAAAAATTATTGCTTAAAATTTGATTTTATTTCAAAAAATTTATCTATGTCATATTCAACAAATATCAGATTAGAAATCCAATTCAAATTGAGATAAAAGAAAGTTCCAAACATAACATGTATAAATTAAAATAATAACCTGTACATAATTTTTTTTTTTTTTAAATGGGCTAGTGTACACGAAACATAAAACGGTCTCACAGAGCTCCAAAATCGATTTGTAGCATTCGGATTGTAGAAGTTTGAGTAGCGAACCTACTCACAAATTTTAGCCCCATCGGGTAAAAAATCACTACCCAATTTTATGTTTGATAAAGAGTACCCAATTTTTTGTTATATTTTCCTCTCCTTTCTCTCTCTATTTTCACTCGTTTTCTCTATGTCTCTCTTCACTCAAAAAACAGAACATATCATTCTCAGAATTAGAAAACAAGTGAAAATTATTGAAAATAATTGTTGGTCATAAAATAAAAATATGTCATTTTCAACACTTTTTTTTCCTCTCATCACTTCTCATTGTTTTAACACAAAAAAAAAAAAAAAAGGTTTTTCCCCAACTCAGTGCACACCCTACTTAAAGTGGCTTCACCACTGACATACGAGTCATTGTCATTAGATTTTAAAGTAGCACGATCTAATTAAAAAATTTAATGTCCCTATTTTCCTTTTCTTCCTAAAAGAAGGAAGGAGAAAGATTCATTTTCAATAATACCATGTCTTATTCTTATTTTGGTATTTTTGATTCCGAGAGTTCTAGCCTCGATTGCCAAAATATGAGTATTTTTAAGGTATTTCTAATTCAAAAAATCAATTAACCTTTACTGGATAAAAAAATTGTCTGAATATTAAATTATATGTTATACCTCCCATTGAAAAACAAAAATCATAGAGATGCTCCCACGTTACTAGTACCACTAGTAACAATGTTTATTAAATTTGTAACTTCCTTTTCATTATACAAAATAGGAAATTAAAATTTTATATCCTTTTTACAGTAAAAAACAAAAAACAATCTGTGTCTAAATTTGGAAAGATGCATAGATTTCATATGCATAAACTCCCAAACTTTGGAATGGCTGAAAACTAGACTAGCGCTAGAAAAGTAAAGGTAGTCTTCCTCTTCCAAGAGTCATGTTTACATATATATCATTTGCTAGGGTTGATCAACGTTTCTGACCCTAAAGACGTAAAGGTAGAGCTGTATCTCAAGCCTCATGGGCATTAATCCCCGTTCAGACGGTGCAGGGCACAATATAATTTTTGCCAATAACTCTATCTTTTTTTTTTTCTTTCTTTCTTTTTTGCTATTTTCATGCCAATAACATTTCTTAGGGTGATTACATTAAGGTCCCTCTTTTTATAATAAATTATACTAACCTCTCTTATCATAATTTTTGCCTTCAACAACATGTTAGTCTTATTTCGGCAATTTTATCCTTATAAATTTAAAATAACAATTTCAAAGTCTTTTCATAATCCAAATCTAGAAATTGACTAATACTTGATAAACAAATTTATGATATATTTATTTCAATAGTTGGCAACTTAAAAAAATAGTAATAAATTAAAGATAAGTCGATGAATGTATTGTTGACATTTGGAAGTTTTTTTTGCTAGGTCAGCAAGAATATTTCAAACCACTATCAAAAACTTAGTAAAATCCATTGACATTGGAAGTTTGTTTCACGATCAATTTAATTGTGGACTTACATAATGGAGATTTGTATAACTAGCATATAAGAATAGAAGAGAGATTGGTGTAATTGTTTTTGTTCCTTTAAAAGTAATAAAGTTCAGGCATATGCATATTGTATAAAGCATTAAATGCACTAGTTTGATCTTCAAAACTACTTAGTTCTCACTCATAAAATATTCTAAATTTACATGATTAAACATGAATTTTTACATGTCGCAGTGGATAGATATGATTGAAGGTTTTATGATAGAAGCAAAGTGGTTCAGCAGTGGACATGTACCCAATTTGGAAGAATATATGGAGACTAGTGTTTCCACTGCAGGGTCATATATGGCCTTAGTGCATATATTCTTTCTAATTGGGCAAGGGGTCACGGAGGAGAATGTAACACTTCTGATAAAACCATATCCAAGACTCTTTTCGTGCTCAGGGAGAATTCTTCGCCTTTGGGATGATTTGGGAACTTCAAAGGTTTGTGATTAAGAAGTTTTTCACTTTCATGATAGGGAGCAATTTTTTTAATATATTCGAGCTTATTTATTAAGTCACCACTTCATTTAAAAATTTAAACTAATAATTTTGTTGATATATTTAAGCCTATTTAATTATTAAATTACTACTTTTATCTGAAAACTTAAATTGTTGACGAGAGATTATTATATTTATTTATTGATTTCAACACCGTCCCGCACATATAGAGGGATTCTTTTTTAACCTTGCATATGAACAGTTTGAATATTTTTAATGATAGCAAGACTTTTTTTTTTCTTTTTTTTATACACCCCACCTCCACCTCCACCTGTCCCCAACTTCTATGAGATTCGAGTACTGATCTCCCAACTTCCAAGACAAGTAGCCTACTACTAAACTACTTTTGAATCTCAGGTGATGGTAAGACTTGAACCAAAGACTATTTGGTAATTTGGCCTCTAATTAGCACTTCATTTAAAAGGTTAATTAAATTGTTAGAAATAGATTACGATATTTATTTATTAACTTGCACACTATTTCATCAAAACTCTTTAGTCATTTGTTGGATGAATTGGAATATATTTGATACTAGTCTAACCAAGGGAGTAAGACTAATATAGAGCATATATCAATTTCAGATAAGGCTTATTTATTAATTAAAAAAAAAATGAGTCACAACTAAAGGTTTTCCACTTCCATTACAGGAGGAACAAGAAAGAGGCGACCAGTTTGGATCAAGTATACAATTGCATATGAGAGAGAATAACATACAATCCGATAATGAAGCAAGGAAACATATCTTGCAACTCATAAATGGCCTACGGAGAGAGCTAAATGGGGAGTTTATATGTCCAAATGCCATGCCTCTATCGATAATCAGAGCTGCTTTTAATATGGCTAGAGCTTCCCAAGTCGTCTACCAGCATGAGGAGGATAGCTACCATTCCAGCGTAGATAACTACGTAGAGGCTTTGTTTTTCACTCCTATATATTGAGATCATCAGAGTATTTGTTGGGAACATACCTGATAATTAAAAATTTTAATTAACGCAGCGGTATAATATTCATGTATCCGTTCATGATTGATTACGCATATTTAATGCATACAATAATTAATCTCATTAAATGTCATAGTAGTAGTTTCAGGATTACCTCTTATCGCGAAGGTTACAGTAGAATCTAAGACGAGCTTCTCACGTGTGAAGCCTCTAAGATTAGTCCACATAGAATCTGCGCTATCAACTGGATTACACCCCACTAGAGTTTTTACAGAAATCTTATATTTTTCTGACTTTTGAAAAAGTGTTATAGCTATTTTTCTGTCAAAATAGTACAATATATAGACGACACAGATGACTTAGGGTCATATGTAGACTGGTCTTAATTAACGAGTCTTGAACCTACCAGATCATCATCTAAGTACTACAAACCCAATTAAATTAATATTTAGGACGATCTTTTTTTTGTGTGACCTCTTGGGTTCATGATTAATCGATAGCGAATAATTAATTCTACCAATTAATTAAATTAGAACTCTTTTTAATTAATTCGCAAATCGCGAGTGACACCTAGCATTATATCGCGATTACCCAATTAATGATAAAGTGCAAATATACGAACCCATTTAGTAATTTCTATACAATCAAATCCTGTTGTCTTAATTATCCCAATCGAGTCAGAGTTATAAATTGGGTCGTCAAACTCTATTACTCGATCATATGCCAAAATCTATTTAATTATTAACTAATGAATAATTTGTGGAACGACTTTCACTATTCTACCTTGACCAAAGATTTCTTGTGACTTAATCAATAGATCACATAGGATTTCAATTGATAGTTCCCGTATCTACACGTACATACCTCCATGACGGAATAGATCATAACCATTGAATATATTGTCTAATTCGTGATTAGGACTAGGTTAATTGCACCAACAAATTATGGTATTCCTAATCATGAAAATAATTGTGGTATTCCACGTAATTTATTGTATTGGTGGTTAAGTCCAATCATTTGTTCACAACAAGTACTTATACATCTACTATAACAATATGAGACTAATCTTCCAATTTAGTATCTCATATTATTTGGTTAGTAAATTATAATTCGATCTATCCGGATAAACTAACACTCAATTAATTTATCCTCTGATCGGGGATAACTTTTAAAACATATTTGTGAATATAGATTATGTCACTCATATTCTTACTCTTAATAATAGAATCTATAAATAGTGTTTTAAGGACTTTATTTATTTAATTAAAATATGTTAATAAATAAATAAACTGTCTGCAATAAATGATTTATTAAATTAAATAATACATTATTCATAATTCCAAAAATACAATTTATTAGCTTTTAGGGCATTATTCCTGTACAATTCCCCACTTGCACTAAAGACAATCAAAATGGTATCTCATACCAATCCCCTCTAAGTGTCGATCCAAAGACTGCTTAATCAGAGCCTTAGTCAACAGATCAGCAGTGTTATCTGCTGATGCTACTTTCTGTATCAATATGTCACATCTTCCCACAATTTCTCGGATAATGTGGTAACGCCTCTCTATATGTTTGGATTTTTTGTGAGACTTTGGTTCCTTAACTTGCGCTATTGCTCTATTATTATCACAATGAAAAGGTACTGCAATCTCAATGGAAGGAACCACTCCAAGTTTTGAGACTGACTTCTTGAACCAACTGCCACTTTTGTTGCATTCGATGCTACGATGTATTCGGCTTCCGTAGTAGAATCTATAGTCGTACTCTGTTTGGAACTCTTCCAACTGGGCGCTCTTCCATTACAAATGAAAATGAATCCAGATGTGGATTTACAATCATACACATCAGACTAAAAATCTAAGTTAGTAAAGCCCTTGATTTTCAATTCCCCTCCTTTATATACCAACCATATCCTTAGTCCTATTTAGGTACTTTAGGATATTCTTGATGGTTATCCAGTGTTCCTCATATGGATCTGATTGATATTTGCTAGTAACACTTACAGCGTGTGTGATATCAAGCCTAGTACATAGCATGGCATAAATAAGACTTCCAATAGCCGAAGCATATGGAATCTTATTTATCCTCCCTCTTTCTTCAACTGTTTTCGGACTCATAGCCCTAGAGACATGAATGTCATGTCTAAAACCTAATAGTCCTTTTTTAAAATCCTGCATGTTAAACCTTTTTAACACCTTATTTATGTACGTATTCTAGGAGAGACCTATTAATCCCTTCGATCTATCTCTATAGATTCAAATTTAGGTTGTTTCTCCTAAATCCTTCATGGAGAATGTTCATGATAACCAGACCTTAACAAATGACATCATCCTAGGCCATTCCCAATTAGTAGTATGTCATCTACATACAAGATGAGGAACATAACTATCTTATTGCTGACTTTTTTGTAAATACAAGGTTCGTCTTCATTTTTAATGAAGCCAAACGTTTTAATAACCTCATCAAAACGTAGGTTCTAGCTCCTCGAGGCCTGCTTGAGTCCATTAAGGAATCTCTTTAGCTTGCATACTTTGTGACTTTCACCTATGAATTCAAAACCCTTTGACTATTTCATATAAATGTCTTGTTCAATGAAGCCATTAAAAAAATTTGTTTTGACATCCATCTGTCATATCTCATAATCGTAGTGTGCAACTACATCCAATAAGATCCTGATGGATTTGAACATTGCTACTGGCAAGAAGGTTTCCTCATAGTTAACTCCTTGTCTCTGACAGTAACCTTTCGCCACTAACCTTGTCTTGAAGGTCTCCACCTTCCCATCTGTACCTCTATTTCTCTTATATACTCATTTGTACCCTATAGGTACAATACTTTCAGGTGAGTCTACAAGATTCCAGACTTGATTGGTGTGTATTGAATCCATTTTAGATTTCATGGCTTCAAGCCATTTTCTTGAGTCCCTATCAGAAATAGCCTCCTCATAGGTTAGGGGATCATCAATATGATCACCATCATCCAACGTGAACCGGGACACATGCTAAACCTAACATTAGAGGTTTCAGATACATGAAGTACCGCATAGTAGTTTATTATGTAACGCCCCAATCACTCACGGTACCGGGACTTCTATTAACCAAACTATACTCAACCCAATTCCAAACCCCGGGCACAAAATTTAGGTAAAAACGGACGGAGTTTTCCCTATATATAGGTCTATCTAGAAACCTGCCAACAGTCACATACAAGTCCTGAATTACAATCAACCATTCATACAACCTAGCTTTCAAGATTCATAAAGCCAACCAGCTCCTCAAGGCCATCCGAGCCTTGGAACCCAACAACATATCACACAAGCATGCAAAACTAAATCCATTGACGTTCTATCTTTTTAATCCACTTATCATACTACTCTATATTATCAATCAAGCTTTCTTATAATTTGTGTCCAACCAACTAACTAGTTTTCATTATCCACACAAGCATACACTACTAAGTAATAAAGTAAAACAAATAGAAGATATTACAAACCCACTAGTACCTAATCATCAAACAAAACTAAAACTTTAATATTACATTCCTTGATATAACATAAATACACACATGGGCACAAAGTCTCAAATACAATACAAGTATATCATGATCACATTCTTCCATGTTTTACATACTGATAGAGCAAGTAGGTTACACATGAGGCAATCCAATCTTCAGCTTTTCCTGAAATATGTTGAAAAGAGGAATGAGTAATCAAGTTACTCAGTGAGGGAGGTGATGCAATATACCGGGCGTGCATTATGATATGCAGATACAAGAAATCATATATATAACATAAACAACAAGATTCAATAGCAAGTAGTTAACCATATTAAAAAGGATACGGTTCCACTTCAAGTCTTCAAACTCGAACCACAAGCCACGAACTTCACGCAAGTGCCGGCAAACCCTTATTCCAACAAGTTGGGATACTCCAGATGTATCCCGATCCTACGACCCTTTCTCCTGAGGTAGCACCATATGCCCAGCAGGTGAACCACGCCTCTGGGGTAGTGGAGTATACTCAGCGAGAAAGGGAATAGGCACCATGGTAGTCGAGGGAGCACGGCAAGCCCGATGTCGCCCGTGTTCTCGACGCTACCATGTCCGAAAAGGTTGCGCAACCCCAAGACAAGCCCACAAGAAGCAAGATATCAAATAACACGTAAGAGGGTCGACAAAGTAGGCCGTCCTCGCATTTAAATGCAAAATGAATCAACATATACACGAAATAGCATTATAGTATCAAAAGTAGCAATCAACATAACTTTTCCCCACAATCAACTCAAATAGCTTTATTATACTTTAGATAAACAACATAATACATGACAACTCAACAACAAGCTCTAAATACATCAAATATGGCCAAATACTAATTTTTCCCTTTCTTTAACCAAGCTTTCCTTCTCCTATGTGCAATTCAAGATTTCCAAACCATATCTTACTCATACTACAATCCTAATTAAGTCAAAAGACACCTATTAAGATCATAAAAACCCATTTAAAAACAAAAGCTCGGGAAGGCCCCGAGCGAGTTTTAACTACAACTACACTAACCGAACCCCAATTTCGCGTAACGAAAGCACCAAAAGTGCTTCCATACCCCAAAGATACCCAAACCAAGGCCCAAACATGCCCGGATTGCACAAAGAGAAAAGTCCCCTTTTAAAGTTGACTAAATTTGTAATTTAACTCGGATTTGGGCGATTTAACTTCACGTAGCCTCCCAACTAGCTTCACTAGGGTCTAAAGCATCTGATTGAAGTCTCAATTCAAGCTAATTAGTAAATTTTCTCAAAACCCTAATTCTACGCACTATTCATCATCTTCTTTCTTCAATCTCAGCATTCAACCATGGAATTCCTTACCAAGCTATGAAAGTTAACTCTATAGGCCCTAATAAACACATTATAACCATTCATAACAAGTTTTATAGCTATAATTGACAAACCAAGAAAATTCAACATATGAGCATAAACTTTGAAAGCAATAAAATGCATCTCCCTCACAAATTAGATGATGAAGACAAGAGGTTGAAGCTCCCAAGTACACTAAAAGCCTTCCCAAGCAAGCCAAGAGCTCAACTCCAAGGTTTGATGAATAATTTTTTCCTCTTTTTTCTCCTTGAGGTGGTCGGCCATGGGGGGGGGGGGGGAGGGGGGGGACACAAGGGGAATGTTTTTGGTTTGTTTGAGGAGTTGTTTTTGTTAAATGGTAATAACTTTAATATATGACTACATATGTGCAATAAGTTATGGTCAAATGCTACATAAAACTTGCTCAAATGAGCTTAATTACCAATCAAATGCTAACTAAGTCAAAACTAAGGTTGTTCGTATGTAACACTATTCAAATGAAGCAAAACTATTTTCCAAACGCATGCTCCCGAGCTCGAAAGTTCAAAATGACAAGGTCTCAATTCTTTTTATATGTCATATGACTTAGGAAAAATATTAAATCAAACTTTTAAAACGGTCAAAAATCTTATGAATAGTAACCTCGAAATAAAGTAATTAAGCAATAAAAGTGATGCACGTAAGAATGCTCAAGTAAGTATGCAACAGTTATAAAGAAATATATGATAAAATCTCGGGCGTCACATATTATCTGCTTTAGCCATGTAAGATATACAAATTGTTTCAGTCATATCTAAATGCTAGAAATTGGATATTATAGGGCTTTGCATAAATCTTTCCTTTTGTTTCAGTTTCTTGGGAGCTTCCTTCAGTTAGGTACACCAGCTTGCATAGTTTCCTCTGTCCAATTCATTTAATTTAGTTGATTTACCGCATGGAAGAAAAGTCTGAAGTACGTGACGAAGAGTAAGATTATGAATGGGATCGTCTGGCTAAGCAGTCATTTTGACATTTCTTGATCCTCTGAATCTTAACTTGAAGTAACATTTTTGCCAAATTTGCTCTCTTCCTTGATTGTTGCAATCTTTTCCTCTGATATGTCCTTCCTACATTTTCCCCTCTGGCCAAGCAGAGTGTGTGAGCATGTGTGCTGTTTGTGAGTGTGTGTGTGCGTGTGTACGTGTGTGCGTGTGTGCTGTTTTTGTGTGTATTTGTGGTGTATAAGTGTGAGACATAATTATTTGAATAAAAAGACAAAAATCCCTTTTTAATCTTACAGAAAGACAAAAATGCCCTTTTAATCTTAAGAATTGTTTGGCAAAGACATGTGTTATGAGGGAATTTGGGTAAATCAAAAAGCTTATGGGGGATTGGGGGACTTTGGGCTTTATGGATAAACTCATAGGGAGGGGGGGGGGGGTTTGGCATTTGCTCCTCCAACAAGTATGTTATATATAATGATTTTGAGACTCCATGTTCTGATTTAGAAAAAAGAAAATAAAATGATATAGTTATCGACTTTATTGTTATTGTAATGCGAGTTTTAATGATATCATGTTCTTAATTCTGGGATTGCTATATAGCTACTTCCTGCATAAAATGACGATATCAGCAAGATAAGGGAATTGGTAGAAAAAACTCGAAGAGAAGTACAAAGAAGAATGGAACCATTAGACAAACTGAAATTGATAGACACACTTGAGAGGCTTGGAATTGATTACCTTTTCGAAGAAGACATCAATACATTACTTGAAGGGTTTGCAGAAGGGCAACCAGATGATAAGATCTGCAGACCACTGCATTACGTTTTCAATTGCTGCGACACAGCGGCTACAAGATTAGTCTCGCTATAATTCTTTTCATGCACATTTTCCACTTCAATACTCTATATGTTGATAGTTTTTTGGGGTTTGTGTTTGTTAGCATATATACATACCGCGTATATGTGTATACACGGTATGTACGCGGCATGTATATTCGATAACACTATGATACATGAATCGTTTACAATAGAGAAGTATGGCCATTTAAGGTGTAACCTGCAAAGTTCCAAGCCTGGTAATTATTAAATTACCATCTCAACCATAAAGTTTAACATAGTGTTTGGATTGCACAAAGGAATGGAAAGGAAAGTAAAGTGGAGGAAAAAAAATAAAGGAAATGAATTACTTTGTTTGGATTGGAAAAAAATAATAATAGAAAGGAAAGGAAAGGATCTTATGATTTTTTGTTTGGATTGAAAAATGAAAGGAAAGAAAAAGGATCATTTTAGATGTAAAATTACTTAAGTACCCTTTTTTATTTTTATAATCATGAGATATGTAGAGATAAACAAAATATTTTGTGATGAAACCTTTCATTTCCCCTCCAAATACCCCAAATAGGAAGGTTTGAAAAACCAATCCAATTAAAGGAAATGGAAGGATTTTCGTACTCCTCCATATCATTTACTTATTTCAAAATTGCAATCCAAATAAGGGAAATGATTCCTTATCCCCTCATTTTCCTTTACTTTCCTTTAAAAATGTGAATCCAAACAAGCGTGAAGTGCACAAAACCTCCTTATATTTTTATTAAAGTGCACAGGAACCCATGTTCTTTTAAAAATACGTAGAACCCCTTGTGATTTTTTAAATGCAGCACAGTTACCCCTCTTTACTTTTCCGTCAACTTTGTTGACGAAAAATAGTAAAAGACATAAATAACTCTATTTTCATTTTTTTTTCCTTTTACTTAATTATCTATAAACATATGCATATATATTTAATATACATTAAAACAAAAAGATGATATGTATATATACACACACACACATAGCACACTGGAAAAAAAAAACAACATATATACATATTTTATTGCAACATTGATGACTGTTTGATTTTTTTTTGTGAAAAGTTTATTTTAGTAAATGAATAAACATATTTTATTACAAAATTGATAAAAGAACAATCCTAGTTGCAAAATGGGTGTGTGTCATATACTTGCGGTTAAAACTAACGATATTTTTTTACGAAAAGACTAACCCTGATGTGTTTTGAAAATTACAAGAGGTCCTGTGCACTTTTAAAAGTACATGGGGGTCCTGTGCATCTTAAAAAAAATATTGGGGGTTCTCTGCACTTCACCCAAGTTTAAATTGTCAAAAAATAATTGTATTATATTATTTATTACCGTCAACACATCCTCTTATGGGCATGCAAGATTGTTTTCATTGAGCATTTCACATGGACATTTTTTTAAATAGACGGTCACGAGACTTGAACTCAAGATCATTTAGCAAATACTATATTAAATGAGCACTTTATTTAAAAGTTTAAATTGTTAAAAATGAGTTTTAGTAAAATGATTTATTATCTTCAATAGTATATATTGTAATCATCAAAATGGAAATTTTTTTAAAACAAAAGATATTGTTACTGATATTAGTTGTAATCACAATTAACTGTAAGAATCAATACTTTATGTGGACAAAAAGTTTATTCTTAGATATTTTATGAGAAGATCTCATATGACTATTATATTAAGTATGTATTTTACATTTTATGATAGTTTGTAAAGCTGTTGGAAAACCAAAAATGTAAAATTGCTGGTAGTGATACTTATCATTGATTTTACGTACTTAATTTGTTCATTACACGCTTGTATATAACTATGTGACAGACGTTTTCGAAAAATTCATGGACATCAATGGGAACTTCATAGATTTCTCGAGTAGTGACGTTTTAGGATTATTGAGCTTATATGAAGCGTCGTACTTGGGCGCAAACGATGAAGAAATACTGACACAGGCCAAGGAATTTGCTGGATTTCACCTGAGAAATTCAATTTCTTTGTTGCCTCCCCGACTTCATGAACTAGTTTCGTAAGCCTTAGAGTTTCCGAGGCACCGGAGGATGGTGAGGTTAGAAAACAGAAGGTACGTAAAAGAGTATGGTCAAGAATGCCACCACAGTTTGGACATTTTGAAACTGGCAAAATTAGATTATAATAAGGTTCTAACACTACACCAGATGGAATTGGCCGAAGTAACAAGGTAATGGCATCTGTTTTCTTTCGTCTTTTTACCCTTATTCCTCACTTTTTTAGGTTGTTCCGGGACGGATGTACTTACCACTAGTGGAACCAGGCACTAGAAATCAGAGACACTATAGTGGCAAAGTTAGTAAATAGGGGTTGGGTCGCTCATTTATGCATAAATGTTTTGTTCAAATCTTAAAACGTAGTTGACTTTATGTTTAAAATTAAATTTTTTATGATGACAAATCATAATATATTATAATTAAATCAATATTAATTTAAGTACATTCTTTTAAAAATGTTATTTATGTCATATTCAACAAATAAAAATTAGAAATCCAATTCAAATTGAGATAAAAGAAAGTTCCAAGCATAACATGTATAAATTAAAATAATAACCTATACATAAAAAAAATATAAAAAAATGGGCTACTGTACACGCACTACAAAAAAAACCCTGGATTTTGCGAGAGATGACTCCCCTCACCGTGCCGTCGCAAATTTGGAATTTGCGACGGCACGGTGAAGGGAAATGTCCATCAGACACGAGGTTGTTGCCAAAATCGTTCCCCTTACCAAACCCACAATTTTGGCGACGGCTGCCAAAATATCTCCATCCCGTCTCCAAATTCTCCGTCACCATGCCCTCGCCATCCTTTCCCGTCTCCAGGCCGTCACTACAGTTTGCCGTCACCGAGCCCTCGTCAACTGGAGCCGTCCCAAAACTGTCACTAAATTTCTCGTTGCTAAGCCCTCGCCAAGTTTCCCCTCACCCGACTGTTACCAATGATTGTTGTCACCGATCACTCGCCAACTTAACCTCTCACCAAACTGTCACAAAAATTCTCGTCGCCAAGCTTTCGTCAAACTTTCCCCTCGCCAATCCATCACTAACCGTTCCCTTCACTAAGCCCTCACTAACTTAACCATTCCATCTAATTTAACGAGTCATAATTCCTTCAAATTTTTTTGAATATTATCCCAAATTGAACATGTTTGATATGTGAAATTCATTTCAAAATAATGCTGCAAATACGATATGCTATATTTAATTAAAATATAGATTGTTATTTAAAACTATTACGAAAAGAAATGTCTTGTACATGGTAGTGTATTAAACATCAAACTACAGGTTTATCATTATAACAAATTAATCTCCATTTTTATCACTAGGTGAAGATGAAGAATGTTGCTCTTCAGGTTGACCACATATTTTTGCGTAGAAGACTTCCAACACTTCGTTGTGCTTCTTTATTTGTTACTGAAGTTGATTGATTAACTGGCCCTGACTTTGTACTGTTTCATTCAAATTCATTGTGGCTCTCATAACGGCGTCATTCAGTTGTTCCTCAGTGATCACACGTCAAGGCTGAGTTGCAGTGTTTGTGATAGACTCAACTGAAACCTGAGAACCTACCCCATATATCCGACCTTTGCGTGGTGGTCCAACAGCCTGTAAAAATACTGCGTTCTGATCCATAGGCGTAGGGTTCGAGTTTGATTCCGATGCATTCCTGGCCGTTTGGAGCATTTCGTCGTAACGAGCCTACGAAGACATTAGTAAATTTGTTGCACAAACATTAATTTCTCATCTACACAAACTTAATATTGAAACACACAATATACAGGTATTACATCTGCATTTAATGCATTTACTCGTCAATAAAAAAAGGGCCAGAGTCTCCTCTGTATTTCGGACTTTTCCCAATAACCTGTTATGGAATAAAGCTAACCAAATACAAAGTATCCAAGCTGATCCAGTACCACACTTATCCTCAACATATTATTCATGTGCTACTACAACCCTAAGGAGATATTTTCAAACATTGTATAACACAAGAGGGTACAACATGTAACCATGTTCCATTTGTGAAATGTTTGTTCAAATCATAGCTACATTCGTGCTCATACATCACTAAGTATGTACTCCCTCTGAAAGCGTTAATATTATCATCCATATAATTCAACAATTACTATGATAATTGTACAATAGTTTTCATAATATATATTGCATTAACATTTCATACCCTGAAATATTCGAACCATAATTTTCTTGTATCACTTGGGACCTGTCTGTATATCAATCACGGCTCTACATACCTGTCATGTAGAGCTCTTGAAACACCTTTGATGGCGTTATATGGGTCCCATCTATACAACATAACATAATCCAAATATATATATATTATGGTAAAAAAAAAGAATATTTAAACTTCAAAATTGAAGTGATACATACCCGTTTCCTACGACCTTCAAACAGCGTCGCTTGTCATTTTGCCAAACCGTATAATCGATTAGAGACTGGAATCCATAAAATTGACAATCTTCGATGCCTGCAACTCGTCTGTCAGCAGCATGCGAGGACTCGGGCATATTAGAAAATTGCGCACCACCGGGCATTGAAGAGCCATCACTACCTACACATAAATCCTCTAACTCATGTGACAATCCAGCTAATGAACAGTGTAGTACATTATGACTGGTGGACGTAACTTGTACATAAGGCTGCTCTTGTTGGGTTTGCGCATCGTCTAGGATCCAATGTCACATTCCCACTGATGAATTAGACGAACCACGCCTAACGACCACAGGGACATTGCCAGCTCCACGGTCAATAGTTGTATGTGCACTTGTGGATCCACGACCACTTGCATGATACGCACCTATAAATCCACGACCACCTAATGGCATAGCGTCATTCGGTCCAACTGGAGTAAATTGCTGCGTCTCGGGCACCGTGCCAGTTGTATGAGTTGAAGATGTCCTTTTTCCTAACAAACTGCTCTACTTCAGTTGTTTTTTCCCCTTGCGAGTTGGATCTTTACCACCTCCCATTGCTTATTTTGACACAATAGAATTAGAATACATAAATAATATATATATATTGGAAAAATATAATTATGTAACAAAACATACCATAACTATCATAGATCTATGTATAATACTTGTAATAATTGATTGATCAATTGAAAGAAAAACATGAAAAATATCCCTCATCCTCATCATCATCATCATTGTCATCATCGTCATCATCATCATCATTTGGGTCACTATCATCATCATTATCATCACCATCATCATTTGTTTCATGCCCATCTTCTTCGTCATCTACATATTCTTCTACATTTCCATGTTCGTAATTAAGATCTTCTCTTATTATTTAAGTGTCTAGAACCGAATAATTAATATATGCATTAGAATCAAAATCATTTGGTTCAACTATGGACACATTCTCTGATCCGATTGAAAACTTATGTTATCATCCACATCTATCTCCTGTCTGTCCATGTCATAGAAATGTCTTGGATGGATTTTAATGACGGCCACCCAATCAACTCATTCTCTTTTGGCCCTTGGATATACACAATAGTACACTTGTTCGGCTTGATCTGCCAAGACAAACGGTTCATACTTGGGATATATTTTTTTCACGTTCACCTCAACCAATCCGGTCTTGTGATTGGACTTCACACCTTTATCATTTGTGGTATCATACCAATCGCACATAAAAAGAACAACTCTTGTATGTTGTAACGTTGGATTAGGATATTCAAGTTCAATACTATCCTTCGAAACACCTTAGTACCCTATTTCCCCAGCTGTACCATCGCCTGTACCTCTTACGAACACTCTACTATTGTTCATGGATTTTGAAGCCCTATATTCGAATGTAGAGAACCTGTATTTATTTACCATGTATCTACACCATTTGTGGGCCTTTCTGTGTGGCCATTTGGAGAGATATTTCACACAATCGTCTACGTCATACCTATCTCTTAACTACAATACGATTACATTTAGTTAATACTCAAATGGCAGTGCCCTTAATGAATAGCCAAAAATTGCATATGTACTGACCTAGCCATATAACCATCTCGGGAAAGATCTGTCATTATGCAACTGTCTATCTCTTTGGTTAATAGGGCCATATTGTTGTTCCAAGTCTTCCTCAAACAATCTATATCAAATTCGTAAAGCTTCTCATTAAACAAAATGTGTGTGATAATCCCAACGGAGGAAATTGCATACCAAATCGTTGCAAACATACATGATATATGGCTGCACCTTTGGGCAATTCATGAGTACATATAAGTGCGCCAACTGGAGATCATCTTCCAGTAGTGAGACCTCTGCATCTGTCCTAATTGGATAACCCGGAGAAGTAAATATAGATAAGCAACCCTCAGGATAGTCCACCTCGTTATACTAGTTGTTTCGACTTAACCTTCTGCTTTTAGTTGACACGTGTTGTTTAAAATAATATGAACAGAAAGTTGAAGTCTCTAGGACATGATAAGCTTCACAAATAGATCATTCCACACGCAATTTATTCTTAACTATCCTCTTTAGGCCTTGCAAAAACCTCTCGAAAGGATACATCCACCGATATTGAATAGGCCCACAACATATCGCTTCATAAACCAAATGGACAGGTAAATGCTCAATTGAGTCAAAAAATGCAAGAGACAACATATTCTCCAATTTGCACAGTGTCATAACTATCTTATCTTGCATCCTTTCCAATTCGGTTCTTTGTAGAGTTGAACAACATAGATTGCTAAAAAATAAGCTTAGTTCAGCAAATGTTTCTGAAGCCTATTTCGGCATGAGCATACGTAATGCAATGGGAAGCAATCTCTTCATAAAGATATGACAATCGTGGCTCTTCATGTTTGACATTTTCAAATCTTTCATGTCGACACAATTTGATAAATTAGAAGCATAACCATCGGGAAATTTTATGCCTTCAACCTATTATAGGAGCACTTTTCTCTTTTCTCTAGGGAGTGTGTATACACCGATCTTCTTTGTATTGTCATCGCATAATTCTGGACGATTGCAAAAAATGGATATGTCTTTCCGAGCTTGAAGGTTTTCTTTTGTTTTACTCTTAACAACCATGATAGTATTGAAGACATTGTCGAAAATATTTTTCTCAATATGCATCACGTCTAAGTTGTGATAAACAAAATGCGTCTTCCAGTATGGAAAATCCCAAAAAATACTTTTTTCGTCCAATTATGATCTATACCAAGCACATGTAGCTTCTTGCAAGATCTCTCTTGGATTATTGGGAAATTTTTTACCCGTTCCCAAATTTATTGCCCAAATAATCGTGGTAGAGGTGTAGATGTCTCGTACCTATCCTTTATAAATTTTTTCCTGTCACGTCTTAATGACTATTCTATGGTAAGAATTGACGATGACAGTCAAAGAATGAAGGCTTATTCCCCGCTAATAAGCGAAAAGCTTTTGACTTTTTCATGCAAATAGGACACGATAACCTCCCATGTGTGCTCTATCCCGACAACATACCATAAGCCGGGAAGTCATTTATAGTCCACATCAACACTGCCCTCAAACAAAAATTAGTCTTCGTAGCAATATCATAACACAATGTCCCTTCCGACCATAGAGTAATCAATTCATCGATCAAGGGCTCTAAGTAGGCATCAATATTCTTACTGGGATGCTTGGGACTAGGAATAAGTACTGTCAAAAACATTACGGGATCCTTCATGCACATCCACGGTGGAAGATTGGATGGGGTAATTATAACTGGCCAACAAGAATAAGGTTGCGCATTTGAACTGAATGGGTTAAAACCATCTGAACAAAGGCCTAGCCAAATATTTTTTGGTTCTGCAACGAAATCTGGATACACGCAATCGAAATATTTCCAGGCTTCGGCATCTGACGGATAACATATTTTGCCATCCTCCACATTGTGATTTTTGTGCCACGTCATATGTCTCGCTATAGCATTTGACATGTACAATCTTTTTAACCTTGGTGTCAGAGAGAAATACCTTAACTGTTTGTGGGAAATAGGCTTACCCTATTTTCTACAACCAGCTCTATCCTTGAAATGTGCATGGCCACAGCGCGAACAATTTTCCATGAGACTCCGATCCTTGTAAAAAAAGGTGCATCCATTTACGCAAACATCAATCTTCTGATATCTCAATCCTAAAGGCTTGATTAGTTGCTTAAATCTATATAGGTTTTCAGGCAAGTTATGTTTCTCGGGCAACACTTCTATTAATTCTTCTATGAACCTGTTAAAAAGGGAGTTGCTCATATTATGCCCGGACTTCATATTCATGTATCGAGCCACAGCTGACAATTGAGTAAGTTTCGCACAACCATCAAATAATGGCCTATCAGCGGTATTCAACAACTCAAAAAATTCTTGTGCTTCCATGTTAGGTTCTTCATTAACCTCAACATTGTGATAGTTGGTCAACTGCGGACCGGCAGCGTCAAAAACCAATGTTCTGTAATTATTCGTTTCACCATTATATTGCTCTTGATTATATGTCCAAGTTTGTGCACTTGGAACATAATTGTTATACACATGTTCGCCTTGTGCAATCCATTAATAGTAAAAAGGCATAAAACCCTTCTGATACAGATGATCTACCACAGTTTTTATTGTTTGGAATTTTAAGTTCCGGCATCTTACACATGGACATCTTATCTTGTTGGCATCCATATAATAATGTTGTTTGCTTGCAAAGGATACAAAATCCGAAACACCTTGGATAAAGGCCTCATTAAGATTACCATTAATCCATTTATGATACATCCATTCACGATTTGACTCCATGAAATGATGCACTGAGCAATTTGATAAATGTTATTGCATTTTAAAAATTATGTAATAGATTATTAGGTAAAAGAGCTATATAATTCTATGAGCAAGAATTAGCATGCATGAGTTTCACAACATGACAAAGATACACAACAAAACAATCCAAGAAGCAACATATTATTCAATGCAAAAAATGATATCTTTAAAAGATTGTGCAACTTAAAACTGATATGAAATTAACTTTGAATTATATTTGACAAATACTATTCAAATTGATAGACGGATACAAACCTTTTAATTCGGATAGAACAAGTCGAATTTGAAAATTCTAAAAAATCATGATAAATTTCCCATATTAGCACATTTCTCAAAAATATATACACAAAAAATATGAAGTTAATATACATTGTTGAAAATATTGGATGTCACGCCACACACAGATCCCAATATAGAGGTAAAGTCCAGAGACAACAAACAGACAGAGTCTCCTCTGTACCGTGAATAATCCTATATCTGTACTCAAAAGATTTCCACAACAACAATACATTTTCAAAATGGCCCAAAGTACAATGTACAAGGTTACGCAACATAAATAAGTGACAACTCGACAAATATGAAGTTAGAATAATTCAATAAAACAATTTAATAGTTGATTCGGCCTCGGACGTGATATTAGAATTTTTAATTTTATGGTTTACAAATATCTGAATTTGAAATCAACAACCACAAATAGTTAAGATAAAAAAAATCTGAAATTAAAAAAAATATCACCTAAATCTGTAAAGTCCGGACGCGACAAACAGACAGAGTCTCCTCTGTACCGTGAATAATCTGAGAACCTGCACTCAAAAGATTTCCACAACAACAATACATTATAAAAATTACTCAAAGACATTTATATAAATCCATTTATAGTATAATGAACTACACAAAATGGCCCAAAGTACAATGTACAAGGTTACGCAAAATAAATGTCACAACTTGACAAATATTCAAGTAGCATAATTCAATAAAACATTTTAATAGTTGATCCGGACTCGGACGTGACATTATATTTATAATTTTATGATTATCCGAATTTGAAATCAAAAAAAATAAAATTTCGGAAAAAAATATCCGAAATAAAAAAAAATCACGTAAATATGTAAAAAAAATCAATTCAAAAAAAGAATTTATAACAAAAACAAAAAGAATAGATAAATAAAAAATGAAAAAAAAATTTGAAAAATAAAAAATAAAAAATCCGAAAGTAAAAAAACAAATAACCTAAAGATGTTAAAAATAACACAAATTAAAAAAAATTATAACAAAAAAAGTATATATAAATAAAAAGGAAAATTTAAAAAAATCCAAAAATAAAAAAATAAAAAATCTGAAAATAAAAAAATCCAAAAATAAAATAAAAATAACACAAATTAAAAAAAAAGTTATAACAAAAAAAGTATATATAAATAAAAAAGAAAATTAAAAAAAATCCTAAACATAAAAAATAAAATAAAAATAACTTAAATATGTTAAAAATAACACAAATTAAAAAAAAAATAAATTATAACAAAAAAAAAAAGAATAGATAGATAAAAACGAAAAAAAAAATCTGAAAATACAAAAAAAAAAAAAAAAACATATTTAGGTTATGTGCATTATTAATTAACATCTTCATAACAAAAAAATAATAATAATATATACATGGACTATACATAGATGTACATACATATATATATATATATATATATATATATATATATATATATATCACATATATAAATAGCAAAAAAAAAGACATCATTACTTCAAATAAAATGGTAGTGAGGGGTACTTGGAGAGAGGTGGGAAGGTGGGAGGGGAGGGTGTCGATTGGGTGGGGGTGGAGTTTATGTCTTTGAAAGGGGAGGGGGGTTACAAAAGCTGAAAAACGTATGCCCTATGTTATTTCAATTTAATTGGGCGACGGCCCGATGTGAACTAGGGCCGTCGCCCAAATAAAAGAGGCCCACATCATAGGCCTCTTTGTGGAAACGGGCTCCAACATGGAGACGGGCTAATAAAAGAGGCCCACATCGTGGGCCTCTTTGTGGAGATGGATAGCAGCCCGTCTCCACGTTGGAGACAAGAAATAGCCCGTCTTCATTGGAGACGGGATATTACCCGTCACCATTAGAGATGGGCATAGTTTCTCGTCTCTAATTTAGAGACAGGCTAGGCCCCGTCTCCAATATTTGGACAATCACATGAATGGCTCAAATAATTTAGTGAATACCCTCTCACCGTGCTCTTACCGTGCCCTCACCGCGCCCTCACCCTGTCGTTGCCAATGTTTGGACAATCACATGAATTTGGCACCAATAATTTGGAGAAGACCCCTCACCATGCTGTTGCCAAATTTTCACCACTTTCAGTTTTATATAAAGAATCAACAATCCCGCTTGTTGTCTTCCATCTTTACATAAGCTTAACCTCGGTGCATCAACATCTTATAAACGATGAGTAAGGAAGTTCAAGGTCAGTGGGTTACCGTTAAAAAGGAGGAACACACAACGAAATGTGCTCCATCTAATGCAAGAAGTAGCAGAGTTGAAGGTTGATTTGATCTGAACGAACCACCAAAAGAAGATGGTTATATTTCGAGGGCTCAACACCACCAAATGGTCGTGGACAGCATGTATCGCATCCTTCTGCCGAAGTTGTTCGAGTGAAAGTTATGTAAAAAATTGGTAGTTAAGGTTAATAATATGTGATGTATTATCAGTAATATGTGTCTTTTATCTTGTTAAGTACTTTTGTATGGTGAGGGCTCAAGTTAACCGTTAAATAATGTAATCCCTAGTTATCATATAATTATGAAATAAAATCTTGTCCTTTGCATATTATATCGAGAAATTTGTCAAATATTGTCCATAATAAATATGTAACAGAACATATTATTATATTAGTACCGCACGATGTTTGTCAGTACTTTGCGTTAACAATCAACAGACTGAACTAGTACTGCGCCTGAAACCTGTTTTTGATATGATTCGTTGTTACTCAGTGATTGAAGGCCTTTATGGTTAAAAAAAATCATAGGAAATTGAGTTGCCATCTTTAATGATGACAGCATGGTGACGGACTATCACCAAGCCGTCTCCACATATCGAAAGTGGAAAAATTATCACCGAGCCGTCACAAAAGTCATGACGGTCGGAGCTTGGCCGTCACCGAATTGGAAATAATCAACTAAGCCGTCACTGTTGGTAACGGCATGGTAACGGGATATTTTGTCTGACACGGTGCCATCACCGTCATGTCACAAAACTGGCGTCAACATTTCCCTTCACAGTGTTGTCGCCATATTGGTGACGGTATGGCGACGGTTCATCACAAAATTCAAATTTGTTTTGTAGTGACGTAACATAAAACGATCTTAGAGAGCTCCAAAATTGATCTGTAGCATTTAGATTGTAGAAGCTTGAGTGGCGAACCTCCTCACAAATTTTAGCTCCATCGAGTAAAAAATCAGTACCCGATTTTATATTTGATAAATAGTACCCAATGTTTTGTTATATTTTCGTCTACTTTCTCTCTGTATTTTCACCCGTTTTTTCTTAGTCTCTCTTCATTCAAAAAACAGAACATATCATTCTCAGAAGGGTTTATACCCTCATAGGTCCCTTATCTTTTCCAAGATTGTTTAGTTAGTTTCTTATTTTCAAAATAACCATAGGTCAATTCCTTATTTTTATTTTTTGTGCTATCATTGGTCTTTTCGTCACATTTCTAAAGATTTTGACATGTGCAACGCATGTGATATCTTTTTTGGAGGGCAAAAGCATCAAAGCAAACAAAAATATATCTTATCTCTCCCATTTAAACCCCACACCTGATTCGCAAACCCATACCCTCAAATCCTAACCCTTATTGCTACCTCAAATCTCTCAAATCCCTAATAAATTATCAGGTATCAGACTTGCTTGAGAATAGCTTCTTTCAAAACTTTGTGTTCTGATCAAATAGCTGAAGGAAACCACCAACATAAACTCCTCCACTCTTAGAACCTTTTTTTTTCTGCCCCTACATCCTCCACACAAGTATCAAGCTGAAAAGAATGCAATTATCAAGATCTCCAACAAATATTGTTTTGCCACTCCTAGTCTATCTGCAACTTAATCATATGTGAAAAATGTAATTATGTAATCAACCACAATTGCTTCCAAGTGCAAAAGAATTACAAGGTAAATAATCCATGCCAAATGACTCGCTCTCTATTCACATTAAAATGGATTCTTAAATTTGAATGACTTATCTTTTACAATAAATGATACATGTCCATTTGAATCCCTTTGACTTAAGAACTGTTTTCATCTCTTATATTAATTTTTTGCTATGGGTTCTCTATTGAAACTATCGCTATATGAACAATTTAAAGAGTTGATGAATTGTCTTGAAACAAAAGTGATACTCGATCTCTACACTAATATGTACTCAAATGCATATTAGAATTTGGGGGTAGGGCTTAGGGTTTCGAATTTGGAAATTAGGGATTCAGGGGATTTGGGGGTATGGGTTTGGGAATCAGGTGATGAGGTTAAATGGAGAGGTAAGATATGTTTTTGTTTGCTTTGACTCTTTTGCCCTTCAAAAAAGATATCACATGCATTGCACATGTTAAAACCGTTAGAAATATGACAGAAAGACCAATTGTGACACAAAAGATAAAGATAAGGGACTGACCTATGGTTATTTTGAAGATGAGAGACCAACTAGACAATTCTGAAAAAGATAAAGGACCTATGAAAAAGCCTTAAGGGAATAGATAAGTCGTTTTATTTGCAATTGGCTAGGTTAAGATTGATTCTCAATGGAGAAAATATGTAATCCAAATCGATTGGTCTACTTTATTGTTTTCAAGGCTGATTCCCCTATGGGGTATAAACACTTCTCATAAGAGATAAAAACCTTTTGGACCCTCAAGTTTTGAAAAGTGACCATTTGATCCATTTTTTACCGTAGGTTGACGGAAAAGTTATCAGGTGAGGGGTATTTTGGGGATTTTGCATTATTTTAAAATCAAATCAAAAATAAATAAATTAAGTGATCCTAGTGGGGCCACGTCGGCTCCACTAAAACCACCTTAGTGGGGTGTGCAAAGCGCGGAAAAAGGATTGATTTTTTCTTGGTAAACTTAGAAATTGTTCCATGGAAACTTCTTGTTCATTGGGTATCCAAAATGTGTAGAATGAGTATCGTGATCTTGCGCAGTAGAAATAGAGCTTGTATGGATTGTCTCTTGATTCAGATATGCGAACAGTTACTTTTGACCTACAATAACATATCTTATTTTTGAACTTGATAATTGTTATGTTTATTTCTTCTCTAACTGTGGTGGACGATGATATTGAAGATATTTTGTAGAAATTGTATTTTTTTTGTTTTGGTTTGGACATATATATTTTGTGATTTTTTGGGTAATTTTTTTTAAATTTTTGGTGATATCCCATGACTGCCAAAATGGTGCTTAAATAAGCATTATAGTAGTCATTGATCCCTTTCTTTTTACCGTTAGTAACAATGGTAAAAGAAAGAGAAATTCACCGGCATTCAAAACGTGTAATTAATGTCATGCAGGAGAGAAAAAATTGGTCCAAGGGTAAAACAGAAAAATCACAAAAAATTAATATTTTCGTCAACTTAACGTTAAAAATAGACCAAATAATCACTTTTCAAGTGTTGAGGGACCAAAAAGTTACTTTTCCAAAACTTGACGGACCAAAAAGATTTTATCTCCTTATTTCTCAGAATTAGATAACAAGTGAAAATTATTGAAAATAATTGTTGGTCATAAAATAAAAATAAGTCATTCAACACTTTTTTTTCCTCTCCTCACTTCTCATTGTTTTAACACACACAAAAAAAAAATGTTTTTCCCCAACTCAGTGCACACCCTATTTAAAGTGGCTTCACCATTGACATACGA
Source organism: Ehretia macrophylla (assembly GCA_037974665.1). Taxonomy (NCBI): domain Eukaryota; kingdom Viridiplantae; phylum Streptophyta; class Magnoliopsida; order Boraginales; family Ehretiaceae; genus Ehretia; species Ehretia macrophylla. Next base: position 14,888,306 of record CM075768.1, read on the forward strand.
GTCATTGTCATTAAATTTTAAAGTAGCACGATCTAAATTAATTTTTACTGGAAAAAAAATTGTCTGAGCATTAAATTATATGTTATAGCTCCCATTGAAAAACAAAAATCTTAGATATGCTCCTACATTACTAGTACCACTAGTAACAATGTTGATTAACTTTGTAACTTCATTTTCCTTATATAAAATAGGAAATTAAAATTTTATCCTTTTTACGGTCAAAAAATCTGTGTCTAAATTTGGAAAGATGCATAGATTTCATATGCATAAACTCCCAAACTTTGGAATGGCTGAAAACTAGACTGGCGCTAGAAAAGTAAAGTTAGTCTTCCTCTTCCAAGAGTCATGTTTACATATATATCATTTGCTAGGGTAGATCTACGTTTCTGACCCTAAAGACGTAAAGGTAGAGCTGTATCTCAAGCCTCATGGGCATTAATCCCCGTTCAGAAGGTGCAGGGCACAATATAATTTTTGCCAGTAACTCTATCTTACTTTTTTCTTTTTCTTTGTTTTTTTTTGCTATTTTCTTGCCAAAAATATTTTCTTAAGGTGATTACATTAAGGTCCCTCTTTTTTTAATAAATTATACTAACCTCTCTTATCATAATTTTTTGCCTTCAACAACATGTTAGTCTTATTTCGGCAATTTTATCCTTATAATTTTAAAATAACAATTTCCATGTCTTTTCGTAATCCAAATCTAGAAATTGACTAATAGTTGGTAAACAAATTTATGATATATTTATGTCAATGGTTGGCAACTTAAAAAAATAATAATAAATCAAAGATAAGGCGATGAATATACTGTTGATATTTAGAAGTTGTTTTTTTGCCGGGTTAGCAAGAATATTTCAAACCACTATGAAAAACTTAGTAAAAACCATTGACATTTGGAAGTTTGTTTCACGATCAATTTAATTGTGGACATACATGATGGAGATTTGTATAACTAGCATATAAGAATAGAAGAGAGGTTGGTGTAATTGTTTTTGTTCCTTTAAAAGTAATAAAGTTCAGGCATATGCATATTGTATAAAACATTAAATGCAGATAATTATGTTGATGTCAAAAATAGTTGCTCTTTCCGTAAATTGATTAACTACCATCATTTTCAGGTGGTAGAAACACTTGGGTCTTGTTGATAAGCTCACCTTCGCTAGAGATCGACCTTTGGAGTGCTTTCTCGGGACAGTTGGAATGCTTCCAGAACCCAAGTACTCTTCCTGCATAATCGTACTAACCAAGACCATTTCCATTCTTCTGGGTATTGACGATATTTTTTAAGCTTTTTGAAAAATAGACGAGCTCCTCCTTTTCACTTGTTAGAGTTGGTGACCCGAATTCTTTTTGGCCCAACCCGAAAAGTTCACGGTGTGACCCATTTGGTGAAAACTTATTTTTGGAGAAAAAATTAGGGGTCTGTGGTGGTAGCGAAGGTCGAGGGCCGATAGGGTGTGCTCCTCCTCTGCCCGTGGTTTTTCTCGTCATGGGTTTTTCACGTAAAATCTGCGTGTGTCTTATTTTTCTTTTCGTTTTCTGTTGCTATTGTTTGTCGTCTTTGATAACAAGTGGTATCAAAGCATCCGGGTTTTGGTTTACTCACTACAATGGCAACTATGAAGTATGATATTTCGCTGTTGGATCGCGATACTAGATTTTTGCTATGGCAGGTTAAGATGTGGGCTGTTCTTGCGCAGATGGAATTAGATGATGCGCTATTAGGGTTTAATAAGATGCCCTCGTCTTGGACGTAGGAGGAAAAACAACGTAAGCATCGTAAAGCCTTATCTCAGATTCAGCTTCATTTATCGAATCAAATTATGCAGGATGTTATGAAGGAGAAAACTGTCGCTGCGTTATGGTTGAAATTGGAGCAATTGTGCATGACAAAAAGTCTAACTAGTAAATTGCATCTAAAGCAGCGACTATATTCTCATCGTATGTCTGAAGGTACGTCTTTGGCTGATCATTTAACTGTCTTTAAAGAAATCGTTGCTGATTTAGAGGCCATGGAGGTTAAGTATGATGAAGAGGATTTAGGGTTGATTTTATTATGTTCTATGCCTTCTTCATATTCTACTTTTAGAGATACAATTTTGTATAGTCGTGATACTCTTACTCTGGATGAGGTTTATGGTGCTTTGCTTTCTAAGGAGAAGATGAAACATCTTGTAGTTGGATCTGATGCTCAAGCAGAAGGCCTTGTTGTTCGAGGTAGATCACAGGAGAGAAATCATGGTGGTGATGGGAGAGGCAGATCAAAATCTAGTAACAAGGACAAAGTATGTAGGTACTGCAAGAAGAAGGGACACATTAAATCTAAGTGTTATAAGTTACAAAATAAGAATAAGAGGGTTGCTGTTAATCAAAAGGGAAAACAACCAAAAAATTTCGGTCAGGCCAGTGTTGCAGAAGACAATTACAGTGATGGAGAGCTCCTTGTTATCTCTGATAATGACTCTAAACCTGGTGAGGAGTGGATTCTAGATTCTGGCTGTACGTTTTATATGTGTCCTAATCGGGACTGGTTTTCAACATATGAAACTGTGTCTAAAGGCATTGTGTTGATGGGTAATAATTCATCTTGTAAGATTGCAGGGATCGGAACAGTCAGAATTAAGATGTTTGATGGAGTTATCAGGACACTAGGGGATGTTAGACACGTCCCATATCTGAAGAGGAATCTTATCTCATTGAGTACCCTTGATTCGAAAGGGTACAAGTATACTGCTAAAGGTGGAGTTCTGAAGACTAGTAAAGGTGCTCTTGTTGTGATGAAAGGGCAGAGAAAATCTGCCAAGCTGTATGTCTTGCAGGGTTCTACTGTTACTGGTGATGTGGTTGTTGCTACGCCTTCTCTGTCAGATGGTGATGTTACTAGACTCTGGCATATGCGTCTTGGTCATATGAGTGAAAATGGCATGGCTGAATTGAGCAGAAGAGGACTTTTTGATGGTCAGAGTATTAGTAAATTGAAGTTTTGTGAGCATTGTATTTTTGGGAAACAGAAGCGAGTCAGATTCACTAAAGGCTTTCACAACACCAAGGGGATACTTGATTATATACATTCTGATCTCTGGGGAGCATCTAGAGTGCCTTCTAAAGGAGGTGCTAGTTATATGTTGAGTATTATTGATGATTTTTCCAGGAGACTTTGGGTGTTCTTCTTGAAACAGAAGAGTGACGTTTTCACTACGTTCAAGGAGTGGAAAACTATGATTGAGAAACAAACAGGGAAGTAGATAAAACATCTTCGCACCGATAATGGCTTGGAGTTTTGTTCTAACGAGTTTAATGCTCTATGTAAATCAGAAGGAATTGTGAGACACTTTACAGTTCGTCATACTCTGCAACAAAATAGTGTAGCAGAGCGGATGAATAGAACTATAATGGAGAAAGTATGGTGTATGCTTTCTAATGCCAGTTTACCAAAGTCGTTCTGGGCTGATGCGGCTTCTACAGCTTGTTTTCTTATTAATCGGTCGCCCTCAACTGCTATTGACAAAAAGACTCCTCTAGAGGTATGGTCTTGTACTCCTGGTAATTACTCTGATTTGAAGATTTTTGGATGTCCTGCGTATGCTCATGTTGACAATGGAAAGCTAGAACCCAGATCTGTTAAGTGTGTTTTTCTAGGATATAAGTCTGGTGTTAAGGGATATAAGTTATGGTGTCCGGAAACCAGTAAGATCATAATTAGTAGAGATGTTATGTTTGATGAAACTGCAATGCTGCGAGATTTGGCTATTAGTGACCCTTGTGATACAAATCAACAGAAATCAAGCACACAAGTAGAATTTCATATTGGGTCAGGATCTCCATCAGAGTCTACATCTCAGTCTAGCTCAGAAATACATGATGATGCTATAACCAGATCACCACGTCCAGCACCGCAGTATTCTATTGCTAAAGATAGGCCCAAAAGAGATATTAGACCTCCACAGAGGTATGTTGAGGCTGATTTGATTGCTTATTCCTTAAATGTAGCAGAAGGTATTGTTTGGAGTGAAAAATCTTCTACTTATTCAGAGGCAGTTAGTTGTGACGATTCTGGCAGGTGGATGATTTCTATGTAGGAAGAGATAGAGTCCCTTTATAAGAATGACACATGGGAATTAGTGAGACTGCCTAAGGGTAAGAAATTCGTTCGTTGCAAATGGGTGTTCAAAAGAAATGAAGGAATACCAGGAGTTGAAGATGCCAGGTATAAGGCAAGACTTGTTGCCAAGGGTTATAGTCAAGTTCCAGGTGTTGACTTCACAGATGTGTTTTCTCCAGTTGTAAAGCATAGTTCAATTAGAGTTTTGCTTGGTATTGTGGTCATGTATGCTTTTGAGCTTGAGCAGTTGGATGTGAAGACAACATTTTTACATGGAGAACTTGAGGAGGACATCTACATGCAACAGCCAGAGGGTTTTGTAGTTTCAAGTAAAGAGGACTATGTGTGGCTGTTGAAGAAATCCCTTTATGGACTCAAACAATCTCCCAGGTAATGGTACAAGAGATTCGACTCATTTATGATCTCTCACAGTTTTAAGAGATGCAGTTATGATAGTTATGTCTATTTTAGGAGGAGTGATGACGAGTCGTTTGTCTACTTACTCTTGTATGTGGATGACATGTTAATAGCAGCCAAGGATAAGGGAAAAATAAGAAAGGTCAAAGCCCAACTTAGTAAAGAGTTTGAGATGAAAAATTTAGGAGCAGCAAAGAAGATTCTTGGAATGGAGATTCTCAGAGATAGACAGGTAGGAAAATTGTACCTAAGCCAAGAAGGGTACATTGAGAAAGTTCTTTATAGATTCAATATGCAGAATGCCAAACCTGTTAGTACTCCACTAGCAGCCCATTTCAGGCTTTCGTCTATTTTATCTCCTCAATCAGATTATGAGACTGAGTATATGTCTCGAGTGCCATATTCTAGTGCAGTAGGATCTCTCATGTATGCTATGGTTTGTTCACGTCTAGATTTATCATATGTTGTGAGTGCAGTTAGTAGATACATGGCGAACCTTGGTAAAGAACATTGGAAAGCAGTTCAGTGGATTTTCAGATACTTGCGCCGGTCTTCTAATGTTTGTTTGCAGTTTGGCAGAACTAGAGATGGAGTCATTGGTTATGTTGATTCTGATTTTACTGGAGATCTAGATAAAAGAAGATCTCTCACGGGGTATGTGTTTACTATTGGTAGTTGTGCTGTCAGTTGGAAAGCTACCTTGCAGACCACAATTGCGTTGTCTGCTACTGAGGCAGAGTACATGGCTATAACAGAGGCTTGTAAGGAAGCTATTTGGTTGAAAGGACTATTGGGTGAGCTTAATGATGGTTTGCAGATTACCACAATCTTTTGTGACAGTCAGAGTGCAATCTTCCTCACAAAAGATCAGATGTTTCACAAGAGAACAAAGCATATTGATGTACGGTATCATTTTGTGCGTGATGTCATTGCTCGTGGTGATATTGTTGTCAACAAAGTCAATACGCATGATAATCCAGCTGATATGATGACAAAGTCACTTCCGATAGCCAAGTTTGAGCATTGCTTGGACTTGGTTAGTGTTAGTTGTTGAGTTATGCCCTTAGGGGCTTTTGTGGAAGAGGATGAGAGCTTTTGTTGAAGATTGGAGTTTGTGTTTCATTCCTTGTATGGAATTCGTGTCAAGGTGGAGATTGTTAGAGTTGGTGACCCGAATTCTATTTGGCCTGACCCGAAAAGTTCGCGGTGCAACCCATTTGGTGAAAACTTATTTTTGAAGAAAAAATTAGGGGTCTGTGGTAGTAGTGAAGGTCGAGGGCCAATAGGCCCGAGACCGAAGCCCACCACTGACCCCATTGGGGGTGCAGGGGCTCCGCCCCCGCGGTATGGACCTTTTGGGTTAAGAGTTTTATTTGTATGAGCCTATATATAGTAATGTATTTAGGTTTGTCAAGTAGGTTTTGGTAGCCAACTCTATTTACTAACCTTTTGTACCAATTTTCGATATAGTGAATTTGCTCCTCCTTTGCCCGTAGTTTTTCTCGTCAAGGATTTTTCATATAAAATCTACGTGTCTCTTATTTTTCTTTTCGTTTTCTGTTGCTATTGTTTGTCGTTTTTGATAACATCACTAATGCAATTCGAAGGTTTGCAACTTCAAATTTTCTCTTTAACAATTATATGTTCGTATAAATTTAAGGAGAGTCTCTCATTCAGTAGTGGGACCCCCCCCACACTCAGTCGGATTGAGTGAAGCTGCCCGCACTTAGAGGCAGACTGTTCGACATTGTCGTATAATAGATATTTTTTATCAATTCAAATTTTGATGGATTTTTTATTTCTAAGAATCGGCTTTCTCAGATGGGATCTTAATGCAACGGAAGGGCTTCCTCAATACATGAAAATATGTTACATGGCGCTTTACGACACTACTAACGAAATATGCTATTTCTAAAATCCACGGTAAAATGTTCCTTCTAAACTCATAATCCACCAATGTGGTTTATACCAAAGGCAGATCCAAGTAGTAGGATTTGAGAGTTGCAACTCAAACTGACCCTACAAATTGTTTTAAATTGCCTTTAAAATCCTTGACCCTTTTTTATTTGAAATCTTTATAACACAACTAGTTTAATCTTCAAAACTACTTAGCCCTCACTCATAAAATATTCTAAATTTACATGATTAAACATGAATTTTTACATGTCGCAGTAGATAGATATGATTGAAGGTTTTATGATAGAAGCAAAGTGGTTCAGTAGTGGACATGTACCCAATTTGGAAGAATATATGGAGACTAGTGTTTCCACTGCAGGGGCATATATGGCCTTAGTGCATATATTCTTTCTAATTGGCCAAGGGGTCACGGAGGAGAATGTAACACTTCTGATAAAAACATATCCAAGACTCTTTTCGTGCTCAGGGAGAATTCTTCGCCTTTGGGATGATTTGGGAACTTCAAAGGTTTGTGATTAAGAAGTTTTTCACTTTCATGATAGGGAGCAATTTTTTTAATATATTCGAGCTTATTTATTAAATCACCACTTCATTTAAAAGTTTAAACTAGTAATTTTGTTGATATATTTAAGCCTATTTAATTATTAAATTACTACTTTTATCTAAAAATTTAAATTGTTGACGAGAGATTATTATATTTATTTATTGATTTCAATACCGTCCCGCACATATAGGAGGATTCTTTTTTAACCTTGCACATGAACAGTTTGAATATTTTTAATGATAGCATGACTCTTTTTTTTTTCTTGTTTTTATACACCCCACCTCCACCTCTACCTCCACCTGTTTCCCAACTTCTATGAGATTCGAGTACTGATCTCCCAACTTCCAAGACAAGTAGCCTACTACTATACTACTTTTGAATCTCAAGTGATGGTAAGACTTGAACCAAAGACTATTTGGTAATTTGGCCTCTAATTAGCACTTCATTTAAAAGGTTAATTAAATTGTTAGAAATAGATTACGATATTTATTTATTAACTTGCACACTATTTCATCAAAACTCTTTAGTCATTTGTTGGATGAATTGGAATATATTTGATACTAGTCTAACCGAATAAGACTAATATATAGCATATATCAATTTCAGAAAAGGCTTCTTTATTAATTTAAAAAAAAAAAAAAAAAGAGTCACAACTAAAGGTTTTCCACTTCCATTACAGGAGGAACAAGAAAGAAGCGACCAGCTTGGATCAAGTATACAATTGCACATAAGAGAGAATAACATACAATCCGATAATGAAGCAAGGAAACATATCTTGCAACTCATAAATGGCCTATGGAGAGAGCTAAATGGGGAGTTTATATGTCCAAATGTCATGCCTCTATCGATAATCAGAGCTGCTTTTAATATGGCTAGAGCTTCCCAAGTCGTCTACCAGCATAAGGAGGATAGCTACCATTCCAGCGTAGATAACTACGTAGAGGCTTTGTTTTTCACTCCTATATATTGAGATCATCAGAGTATTTGTTGGGAGCAAACCTGATAATTAAAATTTTTAATTAACGTAGTGGAATAATATTCATGTAGCTGTTCATGATTGATTACGCATATTTAATGTATACAATAATTAATCTCATTAAATATCATAGCAGTAGTTTCAGGATTACCTCTTATCGCGAAGGTTACAGTAGAATCTAAGACGAGCTTCCCACGTGTGAAGCCTCCAAGATTAGTCCACATAGAATCTGCGTTATCAACTGGATTACACCCGACTAGAGTTTTTAGAGAAATCTTATATTTTTCTGACTTTTGAAAAAGTGTTATTGCTATTGTTCTGTCAAAATAGTACAATATATAGACGACACAGATGACTTAGGGTCATATGTAGACTGGTCTTAATTGACCAGTCTTGAGCCTACCAGATCATCATCTAAGTACTACGAACCCAATTAAATTAATATTTAGGACGATCCTTTTTGTGTGTGACCTCTTGGGTTCATGATTAATCGATAGCGAATAATTAATTCTACCAATTAATTAAATTAGAACTCTTTCTAATTAATTCGAAAATAGCGAGTGACACCTAGCATTATATCGCGATTATCCAATTAAAGATGAAGTGCAAATATACGAACTCATTTAGTAATTTCTATACAATCAAATCCTACTGTCTTAATTATCCCGATCGAGTCAGAGTCATAGATTGGGTCGTCAAACTCTATTACTCGATCATATGCCAAAATCTATTTAATTATTAACTAATGAACCACTATTCTACCTTGGCCAAAGATTTCTAGTGACTTAATCAATAGATCACATAGGATTTCCAATTGATAGTTCCCGTATCTACACGTACACACCTCCATGACGGAATAGATCATAACCATTGAATATATTGTCTAATTCGTGATTAGGACTAGGTTAATTACACCAACAAATTATGGTATTCCTAATCATGAAAATAATTGTAGTATTCCATGTAATTCATAGTATTAGTGGTCAAGTCCAGTCACTTGTTCACAACAAGTATTTGTACATCTACTATAACAATATGAGACTAATCGTCCAATTTAATATCTCATATTATTTGGTTAGTAAATTATAATATGATTTATCCGGATAATCTAACACCCAATTAATTTATCCTCTGATCGGGGATAACTTTTAGAACATATTTGTGAATATAGATTCTGTCACTCATATTCTTACTCTTAATAATAAAATCTATAAATAGTGTTTTAAGTACTTTATTTATTTAATTAAAATATGTTAATAAATAAATAAACTGCCTGCAATAAATGATTTATTAAATTAAATAATATATTATCCATAATTTCAAAAATACAATTTATTAGCTTTTAGGGCATTATTCTTGTACAATCCCTAGGGATGGTAATGGGTACAGTTTTAATCCTAAACCGATGGGTATCCGCCCGATAAAAACCCGATAAAAAAAATCGATGGGTAAACCGGTAGGTTTTGGTTTGTAAAAGTCAAAACCGATGGTTAAACCGATAGGTTATGGTTTTTAATGTAAAAAAAAATTGAAACCCGAAACCCGATTATTAATTAATTAATTATATATATATATATTTATATACACATACATGCGTATTACTATTTACTCTCAATCTTTTCATTTCTCTCTCCTACTTTTCCCACATACTTTTTATATTCTTTATCTTTCTCTTACTTTAATACTAACTTTCACTCTCTTTAACACACAACTACACTTTCTATAAATAAAAAAACTCAACTTTCAACCAACTTTTTTTCACCCACCGATCTACCCACACCAATTCTACCCTAATTAACCAAAAAATATTCTACTCATTTCTCTCTCATCTTCTTTTCCTTCTTCCTTTCTTGGTAATCACCTTCTTCAGTTCTTCTTCTCCTCCTTCTTCTTCGTTCTAGTTCTCTCACCCAAATAACGCACAGCTTAAAAAAAGCTCTCTTTTTTCAACTCCATGGCACAGATCGGCGACAGAATTGTGAAATCCTATCTAAGTAAAATATATATGCATACAGATAGATTCGCGATTTACACTAGATTAGTAAGCTTTGCAGATGTATCCCTTGTGTAGTCTATTCCAATTCGTGATTTTATTGATGATTTATTACTAGTGTTCATTGAAGTTTTTTTTTTTGTATTTTAGTTAAAGTTTTATAATTCTTTTATTTTCGTAATTCTTTTATTTAAATTTTATATTATACAGTGTTGAATTTTTTTATGTTTTTAAATTTATTTTGTTATTCAAAATAATTTTTTATATTTTTTTAACGTTAATCGGTTTCGGTTCGGATAACTGCGGTTTTTTTAATTTTAATCGGTTTCGGTTTTGGTTATTAATTTTTAAAACCATTCGGTTTTGGTTGCGGTTTCGGTTTTTGATTTTGTTAAGCGGTTTCGGTTTCGGTTTTTTGAAAAATTGCGGTTATCCGGACCGTTGCCATCCCTAACAATCCCCCACTTGTACTAAAGGCAATCAAAATGATATCTCATACCAATCCCCTCTAAGTGTCGATCCAAAGACTGCTTAATCAGAGCCTTAGTCAACAGATCAGCAGTGTTATCTGCTGATGCTACTTTCTGTATCAATATGTCACATCTTCCCACAATTTCTTGGATAATGTGGTAACGCCTCTCTACATGTTTGGATTTTTTGTGAGACCTTGGTTCCTTAAGTTGCGCTATTGCTCTATTATTATCACAATGTAAAGGCACTGCAATCTCAATGGAAGGAACCACTCCAAGTTTCGAGACTAACTTCTTGATCCAAACTGTCACTTTTGTTGCATTCGATGCTACGATGTATTCAACTTCCGTAGTAGAATCTATAGTTGTACTCTGTTTGGAACTCTTTCAACTGAGCGCTCATCCATTACAAATGAAAATGAATCCAGATATGGATTTACAATCATACACATCAGACTGAAAATCTAAGTCAGTAAAGCCCTCCATTTTCAATTCCCCTCCTTCATATACCAACCATATCCTTAGTTCTATTTAAGTACTTCAGGATATTCTTGATGGTTATCCAGTGTTCCTCACATGGATCTTATTGATATCTGCTAGTAACACTTACAGCGTGTGCGATATCAAGCCTAGTACATAGCATGGCATAAATAAGACTTCCAATAGCCGAAGCATATGGAATCTTATTCATCTTCCCTCTTTCTTCAACTGTTTTAGGACTCATAGCCCTAGAAAGATGAATGTCATGTCTAAAAGCTAATAGTCCCTTTTTAGAATACTGCATGTTAAACCTTTTTAACACCTTATTTATGTACGTATTCTAGGAGAGACCTATTAATCCCTTCGATCTATCTCTATAGATTCAAATTTAGGTTGTTTCTGCCAAATCCTTCGTGGAGAATGTTCATGATAAACAGACCTTAACAAATGACATCATACCTAGGTCATTCCCAATCAGTAGTATGTCATCTACATACAAGATGAGGAACATAACTACCTTATTGCTGACTTTCTTGTTAACACAAGGTTCGTCTTCATTTTTAATGAAGCCAAACATTTTAATAACCTCATCAAAACGTAGGTTCTAGCTCCTCGAGGCTTGCTTGAGTCCATTAATGAATCTTTTTAGCTTGCATACTTTGTGACTTTCACCTATGAATTCAAAACCCTTTGACTGTTTCAAATAAATGTCTTGTTCAATGAAGCCATTAAAAAAATTTGTTTTGACATCTATCTGCCATATCTCATAATCGTAGTGTGCAGCTATAGCCAATAAGATCCTGATGGATTTGAACATTGCTACTGGCAAGAAGGTTTCCTCATAGTTAACTCCATGTCTCTGACGGTAACCTTTTGCCACTAACCTTGTCTTGAAGGTCTCCACTTTCCCATCTATACCTCTCTTTTTCTTATATACTCATCTGTACCCTATAAGTACAATACTTTCAGTGAGTCTACAAGATTCCAGACTTGATTGGTGTGTATTGAATCCATTTTAGATTTCATGGCTTCAAGCCATTTTCTTGAGTCCCTATCAGAAATAGCTTTCTCATAAGTTAGGGGATCATCAATATGATTACCATCATCCAACGTGAACTGGGACACATGCTAAACCTAAGATTAGAGTTTTCTAGATACATGAAGTACCGCATAGTAGTTTATTATGTAACGCCCCAATCCCTCATGGAACCGGGACTTCTATTAACCAAACTATACTCAACCAAATTCCAAACCCCAGACATGAAATTTAGGAAAAAACGGACGGAGTTTTCCCTATATATATGTTTATCTAGAAACCTGCCAACAGTCACATACAAGTCCTGAATTACAATCAACCATTCATACAACCTAGCTTTCAAGATTCATAAAGCCAACCAGCTCCTCAAGGCCATCCGAGACTTGGAACCCAACAACATATCACACAAGCATGCAAAACTAAATCCATTGAAGTTCTATCTTTTTAATCCACTTATCATACCACTCTATATTATCAATCAAGCTTTCTTATAATTTGTGTCCAACCAACTAACTAATTTTCATCGTCCACACAAGCATACACTACTAAGTAATAAAGTAAAGCAAATAGAAGATATTGCAATCCACTAGTACCTAATCATCAAACAAAACTAAAACTTTAATATTAAATTCCTTGATATAATATAAATACATACATGGGCACAAAGTCTCAAATACAATACAAGCATATCATGATCACATTCTTCCATGTTTTACACACTGATAGAGCAAGCAGGTCACACAGAAGGCAATCCAATCTTCAGCTTTTCTTGAAATATATTGCAAAGAGGATTGAGTAATCAAGTTACTCAGTGAGGGAGGTGATGCAACATACCAGGTGTGCATTATGATATGCAGATACAAGAAATCCTATATATAACATAAACAACAAGATTCAATAGCAAGTAGTTAACCACATTAAAAAGGATCTCGAACCACGAGCCACGAACTTCACGCAAGTGTCGGCAAACCCTTACTCCAACAGGTTGGGATACTCCGGATGTATCCCGATCCTACGACCCTTTCTCCTAAGGTAGCATCATATGCCCAGCAGGTGAACCACGCCTCTGGGATAGTGGAGTATACTCAGCGAGAAAAGGAATAGGCACCATGGTAGTCGAGGGAGCACGACAAGCCTAATGTCGCCCTTGTTCTCGAAGCTACCATGTCCGAAAAGGTTGCGCAACCCCAAGACAAGCCCACAAGAAGCAAGATATCAAATAACACGTAAGAGGGTCGACAAAGTAGGCCATTCTCGTATTTAAATGCAAAATGAATCAACATATACACGAAATAGATTTATTATAGTATCAAAAGTAGCAATCAACATAACTTTTCCCCACAATCAACTCAAATAGCTTTATTATACTTTAGATAAACAACATAATACATGACAACTCAACAACAAGCTCTAAATGCATCAAATATGGCTAAATACTAATTTTCCTCTTTCTTTAACCAAGCTTTCCTTCTCCTATGTGCAATTCAAGATTTCCAAATCATATCCTACTCATACTACAATCCTAATTAAGCCAAAAGACACCTATTAAGATCATAAAAACCCATTTAGAAACAAAAGCACGGGAAGGCCCCGAGCAAGTTTTAACTACAACTACACTAATCGAACCCCAATTTCGCGTAACGAAAGCACCAAAAGTGCTTCCATACCCCCAAAGATACCCAAACCAAAGCCCAAACGAGCCTGAATTGCACAACAAGAAAAGTCCCCTTTTTAAAGTTGACTAACTTTGCAATTTAACTCGGTTTTGGGTGATTTAACTTCACGTAGCCTCCCGACTAACTTCACTAGGGTCTAAAGCATCTAATTGAAGTCTCAATTCAAGCTAATTAGCAAATTTTCTCAAAACCCTAATTTTAGGCACTATTCATCATCATATTTCTTCAGTCTCAACATTCAACCATGAAATTCCTTACCAAGCTATGAAAGTTAACTCTATAGGCCATAATAAACACATAATAACCATTCATAACAAGTTTTATAGCTATAATTGACAAACCAAGAAAATTCAACATATGAGCATAAACTTTGAAAGCAATAAAATGTATCTCCCTCACAAATTAGATGATAAAGACAAGAGGTTGAAGCTCCCAAGTGCATTAGAAGCCTTCCCAAGCAAGCCAAGAGCTCAACTCCAAGGTTTGATGAATAATTTTTTCCTCTTTTTTCTCCTTAAGGTGGTCGGCCATGGGGGAGGGGGGGGGGGGGGGGGAGGAAGGGAGGGACACAAGGGTAATTTTTTTGCTTTGTTTGATGAGTTGTTTTTGTTTAATGGTGATAACTTTAATATATGAATACATATGTGCAATAAGTTATGGTCAAATGCTACATAAAACTTGGTCAAATGAGCTTAATTACTAATCAAATCCTAACTAACTCAAAACTAAGGTTGTTACGTACATAACACTATTCAAATGAAGAAAAACTATTTTCCAAACGCGTGCTCCCGAGCTCGAAAGTCCAAAATGACAATGTCTCGATTCTTTTTATATGTCATATGACTTAGGAAAAATATTAAATTGAACTTTTAAAATGGTCAAAAATCTTATGAATAGTAACCTCAAAATAAAGTAATTAAGCAAGAAAAGTGATGCACGTAAGAATGATCAAGTAAGTATGCAACAGTTGTAAAGAAATATATGATAAAGTCTCAGGCGTCACATATTATCTGCTTTAGCCATGTAAGATATACAAATTGTTTCAGTCATATCTGAACGCTAGAAATTGGATATTATAGGGCTTTGCATAAATATTTCCTTTTGTTTCAGTTTCCTGGGATCTTCCTTTAGTTAGGTACACCAGCCTGCATAGTTTCCTCTGTCCAATTCATTTAATTTAGTTGATTTACCGCATGGAAGAAAAGTCTGAAGTATGCGATGAAGAGTAAGATTATGAATGGGATCGTCTGGCCAAGCAGTCATTTTGACATTTCTTGACCCTCTGAATCTTAACTTGAAGTCACATTTTCGCCGAATTTGCTCTCTTCTTTGATTGTTGCAATCTCTTCCTCTTATATGTCTTTCCTATATTTTTCCCTCTGGCCAAGCAGAGTGTGAGCATGTGTGCTGTCTGTGAGTGCGTGTGTGCTGTTTTTGTGTGTGTTTGTGGTGTATAAGTGTGAGACATAATTATTTGAATAAAAAGAAAAAAATCCCTTTTTAATCTTACAAAAAGACAAAAATGCCCTTTTAATCTTAAGAATTGTTTGGCAAAGACATGTGTTATGGGGGAATTTGGGTAAACCAAAAAGCTCATAGGGGTATTGAGGGACTTCGGGCTTTATGGAGAAACTCATGGGGAGGGGGGGTGTTTGGCATTTACTCCTCCAACAAATATGTTATATATAATGATTTTGAGACTCTATGTTCTGATTTAGAAAAAAGAAAATAAAATGATATAGTTATCGACTTTATTGTTATTGTAATGCGAGTTTTAATGATATCATGTACTTAATTCTGGGATTGCTATATAGTTACTTCCTGCACAAAATGACAATAGGAGCAAGATAAGGGAATTGGGAGAAAAAACTCGAAGAGAAGTGCAAAGAAGAATGGAACCATTAGACAAACTGAAATTGATAGACACACTTGTGAGGCTTAGAATTGCTTACCTTTTCGAAGAAGACATCAATACATTACTTGAAGGGTTTGTAGAAGGGCAACCAGATGATAAGATTTACAGACCACTGCATTACGTTTTCTATTGCTGCGACACAGCGGCTACAAGATTAGTCCCGCTATAATTCCTTTCATGCACATTTTCCACTTCAATACTCTATATGTTGATAGTTTTTTGGGGTTTGTGTTTGTTAGAGTATATACATACCGCGTATAAGTGTATACACGGTATGTACGCGGCATGTATGTTCGATAACACTATGATACATGAATCGCTTACAATAGAGAAGTATGACCATTTTAAGAGTAACCTGCAAAATTCCAAGCCTGGTAATTATTAAATTACCATCTCAACCATAAAGTTTAACATAGTGTTTGGATTGCACAAAGGAATGGAAAGGAAAGTAAAGTGGAGGAAAAAAAATAAAGGAAATGAAATGAAATGAATTACTTTGTTTGGATTGGAAAAAAATAATAATAGAAAGGAAAGAAAATGATCTTATGATTTTTTGTTTGGATTGAAAAAGGAAAGGAAAGAAAAAGGATCATTTTAAATATAAAATTACTTAAGTACCCTTTTTTTTTTATAATAATGAGATATGTAGGGATAAAAAAACATTTAGTGATAAAACATTTCATTTCCCCTCCAAATACCCCAAATTGGAAGGTTTGAAAAACCAATCCAATTAAAGAAAATGGAAGGATTTTTGTACCCCTCCATATCATTTACTTATTTCAAAATTGCAATCCAAATAAGGGAAAGGATTCCTTATCCCCTCCATTTCCTTTACTTTCCTTTAAAAATGTGAATCCAAACAAGCGTGAAGTGCACAAAACCCTCTTATATCTTTATTAAAGTGCACAAGAACCCATGTTCTTTTAAAAATACGTAGAACCCCTTGTGATTTTTTAGAATTACTTGTTTCGCAAGCCTTAAAGTTTCCGAGGCACCAGAGGATGGCGAGGTTAGAAGCCAGAAGGTACGTAAAAGAGTATGGTCAAGAATGCCACCACAGTTTGGACATTTTGAAACTGGCAAAATTAGATTATAACAGGGTTCAAACACTACACCAGATGGAATTGGCCGAAGTAACAAGGTAATGGCATCTGTTTTCTTACGTCTTTTCACCCTTATTCCTCACTCTTTTAGATTGTTCCGGGCCGGATGTACTTACCACTAGTGGAACCAGGCACTGGAAATCAGAGACACTATAGTGGCAAAGTTAGTAAATAGGGGTCGGGTCGCTCATTTATACATAAATGTTTTGTTCAAATCTTAAAACGTAGTTGACTTTATGTTTAAAATTAAATTTTTTATGATGAAAAATCACAATATATTATAATTAAATCAATATTAATTTAAGTACATTCTTTTAAAAATGTATTTATGTCATATTCAACAAATAAAAATTAGAAATCCAATTCAAATTGAGATAAAAGAAAGTTCCAAGCATAACATGTATAAATTAAAATAATAACCTATACATAAAAAAATGGGCTACTGTACATGCACTACAAAAAAAACTAAATTTTGCAAGGGACGGCTCCCCTCACCGTGCAGTCGCAAATTCCAAATTTGCGACGGCATGGTGAGGAAAAACGTTCATCAAACACAAGGTTGTCGCCAAATTCGTTCCCCTCACCAAACTATCACCATTTTGGTTACGACTGCCAAAATATCTCCATCCCGTCTCCAAATCCTCGATCACTATGCCCTCGCCATCCTTTCCGTCTCTAGGCCGTCAATACAGTTTGCCGTCACCGAGCCCTCGTCAATTGGAGCCGTCCCAAAACTGTCACTAAATTTCTCATTGCCAAGCCCTCGCTAAGTTTTCCCTCACCCGACTGTCACCAATGATTGTTATCACCGATCACTCACCAACTTAACCCCTCACCAAACTGTCACAAAAATTCTTGTCGCCAAGCCTTCGTCAACATTTTCCCTCGCCAATCCATCGCTAACCCTTCCGTTCACCAAGCCCTCACTAACTTAACCATTCCATCTAATTTAACGAGTCAAAATTCCTTCAAATTTTTTGAATATCATCCCAAATTGAACCTGTTTGATATCTGAAATTCATTTCAAAATAACACCGCAAATACGATATGCTATATTTAATTAAAATACAGATTGTTATTTAAAACTATTACAAAAAGAAATATCTTGTACATGGTATTGTATTAAACATCAAACTACAGGTTTAACATTATAACAAATTAATCTCCATTTTCATCACTAGGTAAAGATGAAGAATGTTGCTCTTCAGGTTGACCACAAATTTTTACGTAGAGGACTTCCAACACTTCGTTCTGCTTCTTTATTTGTTGATGAAGTTGATTGATTAACTGGCCCTGACTTTGTACTGTTTCATTCAAATTCAATGTGGCTCTCATAACAACGTCATTCAGTTGTTCCTCTGTGATTACACGCTGAGGCTGAGTTGCAGTGTTTGTGACAGACTCAACTGAAACTTGAGAACCTACCCCATATATCCGACCTTTGCATTGTGGTCTAACAACCTGTAAAAATACTGTGTTCTGATCTATAGGCGTGGGGTTCGAGTTTGATTTCGATGCATTCCTGGCCGTTTGGAGCATTTCGTCGTAACGAGCCTACGAAGATATTAGTAACAAGTTAGTATTACATAACCAATTTGTTGTACAAACATTAATTTCTCATCTACACAAACTTAATATTGAAACACACAATATACAAGTATTACATATGCCTTTAATGCATTTACTCGTCAATAAAAAAATGGCCAGAGTCTCCTCTGTATTTCAGACTTTTCCCAATAACCTGTTATGGAGTAAAGTTAACCAAATACATAGTATCCAAGCTGATCCAGTACCACACTTATCCTCAACATATTATTCATGTGCTACTACAACCCTAAGGAGATATTTTCAACCATTGTACAACACGTAACCATGTTCCATTTGTGAAATGTTTGTTCAAATCATATCTACATTCCTGCTCACACATCACTAAGTATGTTTTCCCTTTGGAATATTAGCTTTAACAATTATAAATACTTTGCAAAATCAACAAACCTTTTTTACAACACTGTGAATCCCAAATTGTGATCAACATAAACCCTATGCATTGTTACCTCTTCCATAAATTACATGAATAATACATACCATAGTTTGCTCGGCCCGAGAGTCTGTGTACGGTCCGTCAGCCCCCTTGCGATGAGCCTTCTGAAAAACCTCTGCATAAGTCACTATCATCCCTAGTTCTTTTTCTTACAACAACAATTTACCAAATCAACCTACATATAATTCTGTATTTTTTGAGAATTTTGATTCGTACACATAACATATATAAGTAACCAAAATTGTATTACTAAATCAATACCATTCTTCTAGCTGCCTCACGGGTTGGGATTGAGCCTAAATGGTGAGTAGACGGATTGGCCTTTCGATTGTCTGAATTTCCCTTTAAGATGGCCTGCCATTCTGGCCTTTGCCATAGTTCCAGCATTTGGTTCCATATCTCAAGTGGTATAAAATCTGGCTTTTTTGTTCTAGTCCGTATTTTGTTTGTCAAATCTAAAATTCGGCATCTTGCAGTAGATTCAAACTTGCGCCAAACTTCAGCTTCATCAATTGGAAGCCACTTGTACTTCCTCTGAAAGCGTTAATATTATCATCCATATAATTCAACAATTACTATGATAATTGTACAATTGTTTCCATAATATATATTGCGTTAAAATTTCATACCCTGAAATATTCGAACCATAATTTTCTTGTGTCACTTGGGACCTATCTATATATCAACCACGGCTCTACATACTCGTTATGTAGAGCTCTTGAAACACATTTGACGGCATTATATGGGTCCCATCTATACAATATAACATAATCCAAATATATATATTATGGTAAAAAAAAAGAATATTTAAACTTCAAAATTGAAGTGAAACATACCCATTTCCTACGTCCTTCAAACAGCGTCGCTTGTTATTTTTCCAAATCGTATAATTGGCTAGAGACTGGAATCCATAAAATTTTCAATCTTCGATGCCTGCAGCTCGTCTATCAGCAGCGAGTGAGGACTCGGGTATATTAGAAAATTACACACCACCGGGCATTGAAGAGCCATCACCACCTACGCATAAATCCTCTAACTCATATGGCAATCTAACTGATGAACAGTGTAATACATTATGACTGGTGGATGTGGCCCGTACATATGGCTACTGTTGTTGGGTTTGCGCATCGTCTGGGATCTGATGTTGCATTCTCACTGATGAATTAAATGAACCACGCCCAACGACCACAGGGACATTGCCAGCTCCACGGTCAATAGTTGTATGTGCACTTGTAGATCCACGACCACTCGCATGATATGTACCTATAGATCTACGACCACCCAATGGCATAGCGTCATTTGGTCCGGCTAGAGTAAATCACTGCGTCTCGGGCACCGTGCCCGTTGTATGAGTTGAAGATGTCCTCTTTCCTAACAAGCAGCTCTGTTTCAGTTGTTTTTTCCCCTTGCGAGTTGGATCTTCACCGCCTTCCATTGCCTGTTTTGACACAATATAATTAGAATATATAAATAATATATATATATATATACTGGAAAAATGTAATTATATAACAAAACATACCATAACTGTCATAGATCTATGTATAATACTTGTAATCACGGATTGATCAATTGAAAGAAAAACATGAAAAATATCCCTCATCCTCTTCCTCCTCATCATCATCATCATCATTGTCATCATCATCATCGTCATCATCATTTGGGTCACTATCATCATCATCATTACCATCATCATTTGTTTCATGCTCATCTTTTTCGTCATCTACATATTCTTCTACATCTCCATGTTCGTAATTAAGATCTTCTCTTATTATTTAAGTGTCTAGAATCGAATAATTAATACGTGCATTAGAATCAAAATCATTTGGTTCCACTGTGGACACATTTATTTGATCCGATTGAAAACTTGTGTTATCATCCACATCTATCTCCTATCTGTTCATGTCATAGAAATGTCTTAGACGGATTTTAACGACGGCCACCCAATCAACTCGTTCTCTCTTGGCCCCTGGATATACACAATAGTACACTTGTTGGGCTTGACCTGCCAAGACAAACGATTTATATTTGGGATATCTTTTTTTCACGTTCACCTCAACCAATCCGGTCCTGTGATTGGACTTCACATACCTATCATTTGTGGTATCATACCAATCGCACATAAAAAGAACAACTCTTGTATGTTGTAACGTTGGATTAGGATATTCAAGTTCAATATTATCCTTCAAAATACCATAGTACCCTATTTCTCCAGTTGTACCATTGCATGTACCTCTTACGAACACTTTACTATTGTTCGTGGATTTTGAAGCCCCATATTCGAACGTAGAGAACCTGTATCCGTTTACCATGTATCTACACCATCTGCGGGCCTTTCTATGTAACCATTTGGAAAGATATTTCACACGATCGTCTACGTCATACCTATCTCTTAACTACAATACGACTACATTTGGTTAATACTCAAATGGCAGTACCCTTAATGAATAGCCAAAAATTGTATATGTACTGACCTGGCCATATAACCATCTCAGGAAAGATCTGTCAATATGCAACTGTCTATCTTTTTGGTTAATAGGGCCATATTATTGTTCCAAGTCTTCCTCAAACAATCTACATCAAATTTGTACAGCTTCTCATTAAACAAAATGTGTGTGATAATCCCAATGGAGAAATTGCATACCAAATCGTTGCAGACATACCTGATATATGGCTGCACCTCTAGGCAATTCATGAGTACATATAAGGCTCCGTTTGTTTGTCGTAAAATAACTTAGTTGTGAAAAATATTTTCAGTGGAAAATGTTTTCTTGAAAAATAAAATATTTTCCTTCGTTTGTTTACTGTAAAATAACTTGCTTATGGAAAATGTTTTTAGTGGAAAATGTTTTCTTGAAAAATGTTTTCAGAGGAAAATATTTTCCTGAGTTCTGTTTGTTTTCGTAAAATAACTTATTAGATGAAAATATTTTTTTGGAAAATAGAATACTGGAAAATATTTTCTTGTGTTTGGATGTACAATAAAAAATATTTTCCGACATGAGATTTATAAAAAAAAAAAAAATACACATAAAATAGGGGTGGTTAAGTTCCGAAAAATGTTTTCATCTCCCAAAGAAATGAAAATATTTTCCCAAATTTTGAACTAGCAGTCATTTTTGACCGGAAAACATTTTCCAGTTGACCAATTTTCCGGTGTTACCAAACAACGAAAAATCTCTAAAAAGTAGCCTACCATTTTTGACCGAAATTTTTTTTTCGGTTGACCAATTTTTCGGTGTTACCAAACACCCGAAAATCTTCAAAAAGTAGCCCACCATTTTTGACTGGAAAATGTTTTCCGGTTGACCAATTTTTCGGTGTTACCAAACACCGTAAAAGTAGGAAAATGTTTTCCGGAAGAATATTTTACGGCAAACAAACGGAGCCTAAGTGTGCCAACTGGAGATCATCTTCCAGTAGTGAGACCTCTGTATTCGTCCCAATTGGACAACTCGGACAAGTAAATATAGATAAGTAACCCTCAAGATAGTCTACCTCGTTATACTAGTTGTTTTGACCTAACCTTCTGCTTTTAGTTGACACGTGTTGTTTAAAATAATATGAACAAAAAGTTGAAGTCTCTAGGACGTGATAAGCTTCACAAATAGATCCTTCCACACGCGCTTTATTTTTAACTATCCTCTTTAGGCCTTGCAAAAACCTCTCAAAATGATGCATCCACCGATATTGAACATGCCTACAACATATCGCTTCATAAACTAAATGGACAGGTAAATGCTCAATTGAGTCAAAAAATGCAAGAGGCAACATCTTCTCCAATTTGCACAGTGTCATGACTATATTATCTTGCATCCTTTCTAATTCGGTTCTTTGCAGAGTTGAACAACATAGATTGCTAAAAAAATAAGCTTAGTTTAGTAAATGTCTCTGAAGCCTGTTTTGGCATGAGCTCACGTAATGCAATGGGAAGCAGTCTCTCCATAAAGATATGACAATCATGGCTCTTCATGTGTGACATTTTCAAATCCTTAATGTCGACAAATTTGATAAATTAGAAGCATAACCATCGGGAAATTTTATGCCTTCAACCCATTGTAGGAGAACTTTTTTCTTTTCTCTAGGGAGTGTGTATACACCGATCTTTTTTGTATTGTCATTGCACAATTCTGGACGATTACAAAAAATGGACATGTCTTTCCGAGCTTGGAGGTTTTCTTTTGTCTTACCCTTAATAGACATGATAGTATTGAAGACATTGTCGAAAATATTTTTTTTAATATGCATCACGTCTAACTTGTGACAAACAAGATGCGTCTTGCAGTATGGCAAATCCCAAAAAATACTTTTTTTCGTCCAATTATGATCTATACCAAACCCATGTAGCTTCTTGCAAGATCTCTCTTGGATTATTGGGAAAATTTTCACCTGTTCCCAAATTTGTTGCCCAGATAATCATGGTGGAGGTGTAGATGTCTCATACCTATCCTTGATAAAAATTTTCCTATCACGTCTTAATGACTATTCTGTGATAAGAATTGACGATGACAGTCAAGGAATGAAGGCTTCTTCTCTGCTAATAAGCGAAAAGCTTTTGATTTTTCCATGCAAATAGGACACGATAACCTCCCATGTGTGCTCCATCCCGACAACATACCATAAATCGGGAAGTCATTTATAGTCCACACCAACACTGCCCTAAAATAAAAATTAGTCTTCGTAGCAATATCATAACACAATGTCCCTTCCGACCATAGAGTAATCGATTCATCGATTAGGGACTTTAGGTAGACATCAATATTCTTACCGGGATGCCTGGGACCAGGAATGAGTACTGTCAAAAACATTACGGGATCTTTCATGCACATCCACGGTAGAAGATTGTATGGGGTAATTATAACTGGCCAGCAAGAATAAGGTTGCGCATTTGAAATGAATGGGTTAAAACCATCTGAACAAAGGCCTAGCCGAACATTTCTTGGTTTTGCAGTGAAATTTGGATACACGCTGTCGAAATATTTCTAGGCTTCGGCATCGGACGGATGACATATTTTGCCATCCTCCACATTGTGATTTTTGTGCTCATATGTCTCACTGTAGCATTTGACATGTACAATCTTTTTAACCTTGGTGTCAGAGGGAAATACTTTAACTGTTTGTGGGAAATAGGCTTACCTTGTTTTCTACAACCAGCTCTATCCTTGAAACGTGCGTGGCCACAGCGCGGACAATTTTCCATGAGACTCCAATCCTTGTAAAATAAGGTGCATCCATTTACACAAACATCAATCTTTTGATATCCTAACCCTAAAGGCTTGATTAGTTGCTTAAATCTATATAGGTTTTCAGGCAAGTTATGCTTCTCGGGCAATACTTCTATTAAATCTTCTATGAACCTGTTAAAAAAGGAATTGCTCATATTATGCTCGGACTTCATATTCATGTATCAAGCCACGACTGACAATTGAGTAAGTTTCGCACAACCATCAAATAATGGCATATCAGCGGCATTCAACAACTCAAAAAATTTATGTGCTTCCATGTTAGGTTCTTCATTAACCTCAACATTGTGATAGTTGGTCAACTGCGGACCGACAGCGTCAAAAACCAATGTTCTGTAATTATTCGTTTCACCATTATGCTGCTCTCGATTGTACGTCCAAGTTTGTGCACTTGGAACATAATTGTTATACACATGTTCGCCTTGTGCAATCCACTGATAGTAAAAAGGCATAAAACCCTTCTGATACAGATGATCTACCACAGTTCCTGTTGTTTAGAATTTTAAGTTCCGGCATCTTACACATGGACATCTTATCTTGTTGGCATCCATATAATAATGTTGTTTGCTTGCGAAGGATACAAAATCCGAAACACCTTGGATAAAAGCCTCATTAAGATTACCATCAATCTATTTCTGATACATCCATTCACGATTTGACTCTATGAAATGATGCACTGAGCAATTTGATAAATGTTATTGCATTTTAAAAATTACGTAATAGATTATTAGGTAAAAGAGCTATATAATTCTATGAGTGAGAATTATCATGCATGAGTTTCACAATATGACAAAGATACACAACAAAACAATCCAAGAAGCAACATATTATTCAACGCAGAAAATGATATCTTTAAAAAATTGTGCAACTTAAAACTGATATGAAATTAACTTTGAATTACATTTGACAAATACTATTCAAATTGATAGACGGACACGAACCTTTTAATCCGGATAGAACAAGTCGAATTTGAAAATTCTAAAAAATCCTGATAAATTTCCCATATTAGCACATTTCTGAAAAATATATACACAAAAAATATGAAGCTAATATACATTCTTGAAAATATTGGATGTCACGCCACGCACAAACCCCAATATAGAGGTAAAGTCCAGACGCAACAAACAGACAAAGTCTCCTCTGTACCGGGAATAATTCGATATCTGCACTCAAATGATTTCCATAACAACAATACATTTTTAAAATTACTCAAAGACATTCACTTATTTCCATCTATAGCATAATGAACTACGCAAAATGGTCCAAAGTACAATGTACAAGGTTACGCAACATAAATAAGTGACAACTCAACAGATATGAAGTTAGAATAATTCAATAAAACATTTTAATAATTGATCCGGCCTCGGACGTGACATTGGAATTTTTAATTTTATAGTTTACGAATATCCGAATTTGAAATCAACAACCACAAATAGTTAAGATAAAAAAAAATCTAAAATTAAAAAAATATCACCTAAATCTGTAAAGTCCGGATGCGATAAACGGACATAGTCTCTTCTGTACCGTGAATAATCTGAGAACTTGTACTCAAAAGATTTTCACAACAACAGTCCATTATAAATATTACTCAAAGACATTCACATAAATTCATTTATAGTATAATGAACTACGCAAAATGGCTCAAAGTACAATGTACAAGGTTACGCAAAATAAATATGTCACAACTCGACAAGAATTCTAATAGCATAATTCAATAAAATATTTTAATAGTTGATCCAGACTCGGACATGACATTATATTTATAATTTTATGGTTTACGATTATCTAAATTTGAAATCAACAAAAAAAAAATCCGGAAAAAAATATCCGAAATTAAAAAAAATATATCACCTAAATATGTAAAAAAAAAAAAAAGCACCAATTCAAAAAAAGAAATTATAACAAAAAAATAATGGATAAATAAAAAATGAAAAAAAAATCCAAAAATTAAAAAACAAAAAATCCAAAAATTAAAAAACAAATAACCTAAAGATGTTAAAATAACACAAATTAAAAAAAAAATTATAACAAAAAAAGTATATATAAATAAAAATGAAAATTGAAAAAAATCAGAAAATTAAAAAACAAAAAATCTAAAAATAAAAAAAAAATCTGAAAATAAAATAAAAATAACACAAATTAAAAAAAATTATAACAAAAAATTATATATAAATAAAAAAGAAAATTAAAAAAAATCCTAAAAATAAAAAATAAAAAATCCTAAAATAAAATAAAAATTACCTAAATATGTTAAAAATAACACAAATTAAAAAAAAAAAGAAATTATAACAAAAAAAAAGAATAGATAAATAAAAACCAAAAAAAAATCCAAAAATACAAAAAAAAAAAACTAAATTAACATATTTAGGTTGTGTATTTTTAATTAACATCTTCATAACAACAACAAAAATTATAATATATACATAGATGTACATACATATACATATATATATATAAATAACAAGCCAAAAATAATTTATTTGTGAGGTAGGGGAAGGGATAATGTGTTGAGAGGGTCTATAGCTTCATAAGGCTGGTGGAGTTAGCTAGATCTATACATATATATAGATATATATATATATATATATATATATATATATATATATATATATGTATATGTATGTACATCTATGTATATATCACATATATAAATAGCAAAAAAAAAGACATCATTACTTCAAATAAAATGGTAGTGAGGGGTACTTGAAGAGGGGGAGGGGGAGGGGGAAGGGAAGGGGGAGGGAAGGAGGGGAGAGGGTGGGTGGATTGGGTAGGGGTGGGGTTTATGTCTTTGCAAGGGAAAAGGGGTTACAAAAGCTGAAAAACGAAATAACAGAGGGTTGCCCTCTGTTATTTCAATTTAATTGGGCGACGGCCCGATGTGAACCAGGGTTGTCGCCCAAATAAAAGAGGCCCACATCATAGGCCTCTTTGTGGAGACGGGCTCCAACATGTAGACGGGCTAATAAAAGAGGCCCACATCGTGGGCCTCTTTGTGGAGATGGGTAGTAGCCCGTCTCCACGTTAGAAACAGGAAATAGCTTGTCTTCATTGGAGATGGGATATTACCCGTCACCATTGGAGACGGGCATAGTTTTCCGTCTCTAATTTAGAGACAGGCTAGGCCCCGTCTCCAATATTTGGACAATCACATGAATGGCTCCAATAATTTAGTGAATACCCTATCACCGTGCCCTTACCGTGCCCTCACCCTACCGTCGCCAATGTTTGGACAGTCACGTGAATTTGGCACCAATAATTTGGAGAAGACGCCTCACCATGCTGTCGCCAAATTTTCACCACTTTCAGTTCTATATAAAGAATCAACAATCCCGCTTGTTGTCTTCCATCTTTACATAAGCTTAACCTCGATGCATCAACATCTTATAAACGATGAGTAAGGAAGTTCAAGGTCAGTGGGTTACCGTTAAAAAGGAGGAACACACAACGAAATGTGTTTCATCTAATGCAAGAAGTAGTAGAGTTGAAGGTTGATTTGACCTGAACGAACCACAAAAAGAAGATGGTTACATTTCGAGGGCTCAACACCACCAAATGGTTGTGGACAACATGTATTGGATCCTTCTGCCGAAGTTGTTCGAGTGAAAGTTATGTAAAAAATTGGTAGTTAAGGTTAATAATATGTGATGTATTATCAGTAATATGTGTATTTTATCTTGTTAAGTACTTTTGTATGGTAAGGGCTCAAGTTAACCGTTAAATAATGTAATCCTTAGTTATCATATGATTATGAAATTTGTCAAATATTGTCCATAATAAATATGTAACAGAACATATTATTATATTACTACTGCACGATGTTTGTCAGTACTTTGCGTTAACAATCAACATATTGAACTAGTACTGTGCCTGAAACCTGTTTTTGATATGATTCGTTGTTACTCAGTGTTTGAAGGCCTTTATGGTTAAAAAAAATCATAGGAAATTGAGCTGTCACCTTTAATGGTGACAGCATGGTGACGGACTGTCACCAAGCCATCTCTATATATCGAAAGCGGAAAAATTATCACCGAGTCGTCATAAAAGTCGTGACGGTCGGAGCTTGGCTATCACCGAATTGGAGATGGCCAACTAAGCCGTCACTGTTGGTGACAGCATGGTGACGGGGTTTTTTGTTTGACACGGTGCCCTCACCGTCACGTCACAAAACTGGCGTCAACCTCGCCATATTGGTGATGGTATGGTGACGGTCCGTTGTAAAATTCAATTTTTTTTTATAGTGACGTAACATAAAACGGTCTCAGAGAGCTCCAAAATCGATCTGTAGCATTCAAATTGTAGAAGCTTGAGTGGCAAACCTCACAAATTTTAGCTCCATCGAGTAAAAAATCACTACCCGATTTTATATTTGATAAATAGTACCCAATGTTTTGTTATACTTTCGTCTCCTTTCTCTCTGTATTTTCACCCATTTTTTCTTTGTCTCTCTTCATTCAAAAAACAGAACATATTATTCTTAGAAGGGTTTATACCCTCATAGGTCCCTTATCTTTTCCAAGATTGTTTAGTTAGTTTCTTATTTTCAAAATAACCATAGGTCAGTTCCTTATTTTTATTTTTTGTGTCATCGTTGGGCTTTCCGTCACATTTCTAAAGATTTTGACATGTGCAACGCATGTGATATCTTTTTTGGAGGGCAAAAGCGTCAAAGCAAACAAAAGCATATTTTAT
Organism: Ehretia macrophylla; assembly: GCA_037974665.1. Lineage (NCBI taxonomy): Eukaryota > Viridiplantae > Streptophyta > Magnoliopsida > Boraginales > Ehretiaceae > Ehretia > Ehretia macrophylla. The sequence goes on from CM075768.1 coordinate 14,916,911, forward strand.
CTTTCCCATTTAAACCCCACACCTGATTCGCAAACCCATACCCACAAATCCTAACCTTTATTGCTACCTCAAATCCCCCAAATCCCTAATAAATTATCGGGTATCAGACTTGCTTGAGAATAGCTTCTTTCAAAACTTTGCGTTCCAATCAAATAGCTGAAGGAAGCCACCAACATAAACTCCTCCACTCTTAGAACCTTTTTTTTTTCTGCCCCTATATCTTCCACGCATGTATCAAGCTGAAAAGAATGCAATTATCAAGATCTCCAACAAATATTGTTTTGCCATTCCTAGTCTATCTGCAACTTAATGATATGTGAAGAATGTAATTATGTAATCAACCACAATTGCTTCCAAGTACAAAAGAATTACAAGGTAAATAATCCATGCCAAATGGCTCGCTCTCTATTCACATTAAAATGGATTCTTAAATTTGAATGACTTATCTTTTACAATAAATGATACGTGTCCATTTGAATCCCTTTGACTTAAGAACAGTTTTCATCTCTTATTTTATTTTTTTGCTGTGCGATCTCTGTTGAAACTATTGGTATATGAACAATTTAAAGAGTTGATGAATTGTCTTGAAACAAAAATGATACTCGATCTCTACACTAATATGTACTCAAATGCATATTAGAATTTGGGGGTAGGGCTTAGGGTTTCGAATTTAGAAATTAGGGATTCGGGGGATTTGGGGGTATAGGTTAGGGAATCGGGTGATGGGGTTAAATGGAGAGGTAAGATATGGTTTTGTTTGCTTTGACTCTTTTGCCCTTCAAAAAGATATCACATGCATTGCATATGTTAAAACCGTTAGAAATATGACAGAAAGACCATTGGTGACACAAAAGATAAAGATAAGGGACTGACCTATGGTTATTTTGAAGATGAGAGGCCAATTAGACAATTCTGGAAAAGATAAAGGACCTATGAAAAAGCCTTATGGGAATAGATAAGTCATTTTATTTGCAATTGGCTAGTTTAAGATTGATTCTCAATGGAGAAAATCTGTAATCCAAATCGATTGGTCTACTTTATTGTTTTCAGGGTTGATTCCCCTATGGGGTATAAACACTTCTCAGAAGAGATAAAAACCTTTTGGACCCTCAGGTTTTGAAAAAGTAACATTTTGGTTCCTCAATTTTTAAAAAGTGACCATTTGGTCTATTTTTTACCGTAGGTTGACGGAAAAGTTATCAGGTAAGGGGTATTTTGGAAATTTTGCATTGTTTTAAAATCAAATAAAAAAAAAAAATTAAGTGAACCTAGTGGAGCCACGTCGGCTCCACTAAAACCACCTTAATGGGTTGTCCAAATCGCAGAAAAAACTTTGATTTTCTCTTGGTAAGCTTAGAAATTGTTCCATGGAAACTTCTTGTTCGTTGGGTATCCAAAATGTATAGAATGAGTATCGTGATCTTACGCAGGAGAAATAGAGCTTGGATAGATTGTCTCTTGATTCAGATATGCGAACAATTGCTTTTGACCCACAATAACATATCTTATTTTTGAACTTGATAATTGTTATGTTTATTTTTTCTCTAACGATGGTGGACGATGATATTGAAGATATTTGTAAAAATTGTATTTTATTGTTTTGGTTTGGACAGATATATTTTATGAATTTTTTGGTGACTTCTTTTAAAATTTTGGTGATATCCCATGGCTGCCAAAATGGTGCTTAAATAAGCATTATAGTAGTCATTGCTCCCTTTTTACCGTTAGTAGCAATGGTAAAAGAAAGAGAAATTCATCAGCATTCAAAACGTGTAATTAATGCCATGCAGAAGAGAGAAAATTGGTCTAAGGGTAAAATAGAAAAATCATAAAAAGTTAACATTTTCGTCAACTTAACGTTAAAAATGGACCAAATGATCACTTTTCAAAAGTTGAGGGACCAAAAAGTTACTTTTTCAAAACTTAACAGACCAAAAGGTATTTATCTCCTTCTTTCTCAGAATTAGATAACCAGTGAAAATTATTGTAAATAATTGTTGGTCATAAAATAAAAATAAGTCATTCAACACTTTTTTTTTCCTCATATCACTTCTCATTGTTCTAACACACACACGAAAAAAAAAAAAAGTTTTTCCCCAACTCAGTGCACACCCTATTTAAAGTGGCTTCACCACTGACATACGAGTCATTGTCATTAGATTTTAAAGTAGCACGATCTAAATTAATCTTTACTGGAAAAAAAATTGTCTGAGCATTAAATTATATGTTATAGCTCCCATTCAAAAATAAAAATCTTAGATATGCTCCTACATTACTAGTACCACTAGTAACAATGTTTATTAACTTTGTAACTTCATTTTCATTATATAAAATAGGAAATTAAAATTTTATCCCTTTTACGGTCAAAAACTCTGTGTCTAAATTTGGAAAGATGCATAGATTTCATATGCATAAACTCCCAAACTTTGGAATGGCTGAAAACTAGACTGGCGCTAGAAAAGTAAAGATAGTCTTCCTCTTCCAAGAGTCATGTTTACATATATATCATTTGCTAGGGTAGATCTACGTTTCTGACCCTAAAGACGTAAAGGTAGAGCTGTATCTCAAGCCTCATGGGAATTAATCCCCGTTCAGAAGGTGCAGGGCACAATATAATTTTTGCCAGTAACTCTATCTTTCTTTTTTCTTTTTCTTTTTCTTTTTCTTTTTTTGCTATTTTCTTGCCAAAAACATTTTCTTAAGGTGATTACATTAAGGTCCCTCTTTTTTTAATAAATTATACTAACCTCTCTTATCATAATTTTTTGCCTTCAACAACATGTTAGTCTTATTTCGGCAATTTTATCCTTATAATTTTAAAATAACAATTTCCATGTCTTTTCGTAATCCAAATCTAGAAATTGTCTAATAGTTGGTAAACAAATTTATGATATCATTATGTCAATGGTTGGCAACTTAAAAAAATAGTAATAAATTAAAGATAAGGCGATGAATATACTGATGATATTTAGAAGTTTTTTTTTTTGCCGGGTTAGCAAGAATATTTCAAACCACTATCAAAAACTTAGTAAAACCCATTGACATTTGGAAGTTTGTTTCACGATCAATTTAATTGTGGACATACATGATGGAGATTTGTATAACTAGCATATAAGAATAGAAGAGAGGTTGGTGTAATTGTGTTTGTTCCTTTAAAAGTAATAAAGTTCAGGCATATGCATATTGTATAAAACATTAAATGCACGATAATTATGTTGATGTCAAAACTAGTTGCTCTTTCCGTAAATTGATTAACTACCATCATTTTCAGGTGGTGGAAACACTTGGGTCTTGTTGATAAGCTCAGCTTCGCTAGAGATCGACCTTTGGAGTGCTTTCTCTGGACAGTTGGAATCCTTCCAGAACCCAAGTACTCTTCCTGCAGAATCGAACTAACCAAGACCATTGCCATTCTTCTGGTAATTGATGATATTTTTGAAACTTTTGGAAAAATAGACGAGCTCCTCCTTTTCACTAATGCAATTCGAAGGTTTGCAACTTCAAATTTTCTCTTTAACAATTATATGTCCGTATAAATTTAAGGAGAGTCTCTCATTCAGTAGTGGGACACACCCCACACTTAGTCGGATTGAGTGACGCTGCCCGCACTGAGAGGCAGACTGTTCGGCATTGTTGTAAAATAGATATTTTTTTATCAATTCAAATTTTGATGGATTTTTTATTTCCGACAATCGGGTTTCTCAGATGGGATCTTAATGCAATGGAAGGGCTTCCTCAATACATGAAAATATGTTACATGGCGCTTTACAACACTACTAACGAAATATGCTACAGGATCTTGAAAGAACATGGATGGAGTGTCCTGCCATTTCTAAAATCCACGGTAAAATGTTCCTTCTAAACTCATAATCCACCAATGTGGTTTATACCAAAGGCGGATCCAAGTAGTAGGATTTGAGAGCTGCAACCCAAACTGACCTTACAAATTGTTTTAAATTACCTTTAAAATCCTTGACCTTTTTTTATTTGAAATCTCTATAACCCGACTAGTTTAATCTTCAAAACTACTTAGCCCTCATTCATAAAATATTCTAAATTTACATGATTAAACATGAATTTTTACATGTCGCAGTGGATAGATATGACTGAAGGTTTTATGATAGAAGCAAAGTGGTTCAGCAGTGGACATGTATCCAATTTGGAAGAATATATGGAGACTAGTGTTTCCACAGCAGGGGCATACATGGCCTTAGCGCATATATTCTTTCTAATTGGGCAAGGGGTCACGGAGGAGAATGTAGCACTTCTGATAAAACCATATCCAAGACTCTTTTCGTGCTTGGGATGATTTGGGAACTTCAAAGGTTTGTGATTAAGAAGTTTTTCACTTTCATGATGAGGAGCAAAATTTTTAATATATTCAAGTCTATTTGTTAAATTACCACTTCATTTAAAATTTTAAACTAGTAATTTTGTTGATATATTCAAGCCTATTTATTAAATTACCATTTTATTAAAAAACTTAAGTTGTTAAAGAGAAATTATTATATTTATTTATTATTTTAAACACCGTCCCCACATACAGAGGGATTCTTTTTTAACCTTGTACATGAACAGTTTGAATGTTTTTAATGATAGCAAGACTTTTTTTTTTTCTTGTTTCCATACACCCCACCTCCACATGTTCCCAATCTTCATGAGATTCAAGCTCTGGTCTTCCAACTTCCAAGACAAATAGCCTACTACTATCCTACTCTTCAATATCGAGTGATGATAAGACTTGAACCAAAGACTATTTGATAATTTGGCCTCTAATTAGCACTACGTTTAAAATATTAATTAAGTTGTTAGAAATAAATCACTATATTTATTTATTATATCGCACACTATTTCATCAAAACTCTTTAGTCATTAGTTGAATGAATTGGAATATCTAAGAGTGTGTGTGCTGCAACCCCTCTCAATTCAAATTTTGTCTCAAAATGTGTGTATTTTTTAAGTATTTTGAATTAAATTAATTTAGTCCCATCGACAAAAATTATCTCTATATGAGTGTTTAATTATTTGATTTTAGCCTCCACGGTTAACAAATCTTGACTCTGCCCTGTTTGATAGTAGTCCTTGGTAACCAAGTGAGTAAGACTAATATATAGCATATATGAATTTCAAATCAGGCTTCTTTATTATAAAAAAAAAAAAAAATTGAGTGACAACTAAAGGTTTTCCATCTCCATTACAGGAGGAACAAGAAAGAGGGGACCTTGCATCAAGTATACAATTGTACACGAGAGAGAATAACATACAATCCGATAATGAAGCAAGGAAACATATCTTGCAACTCATAAATGGCTTATGGAGAGAGCTAAATGGAGAGTTTATATCTCCAAATGCCATGCCTTTATCGATAATCAGAGCTGCTTTTAATATGGCTAGAGCTTCCCAAGTCGTCTACCAGCATGAGCAGGATACTTACCATTCCAGCGTACGTAGATAACTACGTAGAGGCTTTGTTTTTCACTCCTGTAGATTGAGATCATCGGAGTATCACCCAAAGAAAAAAATTACCCGGGTTAATATCATTTTTGGTCTCTTATTTTCTTACCTTATTGACACTTTGGTCCCTTATCTTCAAAAGTGAGATATTTCAATCTCTTATTTTTTAAAGTTGAGACACCGTTAGTCTTTTTCGCTCAATCCGTTAATTTTTTAACGGGAAAATAAAACACATGTGCTGCACACGTGCTTCTCCCGTTAAAAAATTAACGGATTGAGTTAAAAAATTAACGGATTGAACTAAAAAGACTAACGGTGTCCTAACTTTAAAATATAAGGGATTAAAATATTTCATTTTTGAAGATAAAGGACCAAAGTGTCAATGAAGTTAAAAAAAAATGGACCAAAAGTGGTATTGACCCAAACTACCCCTTACTGTTAGTAGTAAAGGGCCATATTTCCAGACAAAGTTTTATAATTTTATTTAAAGGAGAAACCTATGGCTTTGTAAATTAATTGATGGATGAAGGGCAAAGTGTTTCTGGCTATTTTCTTATTATTTTCTTTTTTTAACACAAGGTTTAATGTTCACTACAAGAAATCGGCTACATAGGTGCCAGTTTTGGGTTGGCGGTTGGCTAAACTGCGGCCTATAAAATTCAAAGATACTCCATTTAGCTGACAGTTCTAGGTATTGTCGAAGGAAAATTAAAGACGAGGATGCAAAAGTTGCATTTGCTTATCTAAAGACAAAGATGGATAATGACCTTATGTTCTATTTTTTAGCACACAGTTGATGTCGAGAATCGATTAAACAAGTTGTTCTGGACAAATGTTAGGTCGAGGGATGAGTACTCAGTATTTCGAGATGTTTTGATATTTGATGCGACATACAAGACAAACAAATACAATTATCCCTTGGTAATCTTGGCAGGGATAAACAATCATTGGAACACTAGTATTTTTTATGTTGCATTAATCTATAGTGAGACCATAGATTCATATATATGGGTTCTAAGGACATTAATATCTATACAGTGAACAATAAGATGTTTATATCTGTGGTAACTGATGGAAACAGAGCAATGCAAGCATCAATTGTTGAAGTGTTTAACAGAGGTTGTGTATATGGCATCTTCAATGGAACGCAATTATAAATGTTGATATAGAAAACTTCAATTTCATTTTTAACCGTTATATATCCCTTAACAGTTCAATTGAACGGTTTGAGGATGAGTGGAGGAAAATATTTGTCCATTACAACCTTGAGAATCACAAATGGATAGCAAAAGAATATGAGATAAGACATGTGATTTGAGGCATACCGTCGAGGTCACTTTATTAAAAAGTACTCAGCGGTGAGAAGGAATAAATGCATGCTTGAACATATTTCTTGAACAATTTTTCTGGTCTAGCGTAGTGCAGTGCATAGTTGTCGAATCGTGAATCGTATCATGAATTAAAATGTCATTTTTTTTAATCGTGAATCTAATCAAATCGTGAATTGTACCGATTCGGTCACAAATTTAAAACTAATTGATATTTGACATATTATATTTCTATTAACAGTTTTTAGTTGAGATTCTTTATTTGCATTAATATTAATATATGTTTTTGTTACTTTTCTAGATTGTTCACTACTTCATTTGTTCCTAGTAGCCCAAACAATTTCTGCATTACAACATCACACTATTTTTTTTGGTCGGAACAATATCACATTTCATAAGTGCCCAAACTAGTACTCAAAAGCTGCTGTAAACACAAGTGGTCCAATCAGTTATGAGTTTTGTCTCCCTTTGTTTTTTCCTAAAGTGGGCTTATTTTGTTATATACTTTGAAATATTTTGGGCTTTTTTTAAAAAAAAAAAAAATTGACCCGAATCGCGAACGATTCAGTGAATTGTTCAATTCACATGATTCACTACGATTCGGTACCGATTCACTTGCGATTCACATCGATTCACGATTCTCTTATCTAATTCGTATCATTTTTTTAGTGAATCGTATCAAATCGTACGATTTGCACGATTCCAATTACACTGGTGCAGTGTGAAAGATGACCTATCTCTTATAATCTCCACATCTTTACCCTGAAAAAATCTCCAGGAGACCATCAGATTCCTTCTTAGCGAGTGGGTTTAATAATTAAGTTTGGCGTTTTCAATATTGACATTATCCTTGTCTCCTTGAACATTCTTGCCTCTCAAATTATTTCGAGTATCAACCCTTCTTCATTGACACAGCTACGACAGAAATCACGCAACGGTTCATATCACTCTTGCAACTTTTCAGAATTGGGCCATAGTACTATATGTAGGTCTACAAAAAAAAATATCACATTTAGTTTTTATTGTTTAAAAATAATTTTAATTTAATTTTTATTATTTAAATATTTTTAATTTCGTTCTTATTAATTTTTCAAAAGTTTTAATTTAGTTTCTATTATTTAAATTTTTTCAATTTCATCTCTATTGTATCCCTAATTTTTTAATTTTGTCTCTATTATTTATAAAAAGTTTCAATTTCGTCTCTATTATTTTTTTAAAAGATTCAATTCCGTTCTTATTATTTTCTAAAAGTTTCAAATTCGTCTCTATTATTCAATGACTAAAATTAAATATTTTTGAGAAACAAGAGGGATGAATTTGAAATTTTTTAGAAAATAATATGGACTAAATTGACTAATTTGAACAATATGGACAAATTTAAAACTTGAGGGAAACAATATGGACAAAATTAAAATTTTTTAGAAACAATAAGAATGAAATTAAAACTTTTGGAGAAACAAGAGGGATGAAATTGAAAAATTTTACATAGTATTTGAAAGCACTTGTACTATGGAGTTCATTTGATTTATAAATGAATTCCATGATAATTTGTATTTATAAATGAATTCTCTTGTTTGGAACAATGATTTGCAATACATGTAAAATTATAATTAAAAATTATATTTTACTCAAATATCCTTCTTTTATTTTATTAGAATTAGTAAAATTTAGGAATGATAAATAAGAACTTTTGAACTATCTAAATTATTGATGCCCTGACTTAGTGATCAATTATTTTCTTCGTGTTTTATAGAAAGAAGAATGGTGAGGGAGAGGGTTTGAAATATTTTTTATTTTATTTTATTTTTATCTTTGTATTTGAGTCAAAGTTAAACTTAAGTATAAAGAAAAATCTAAAGGGTAATTTTGTCTTCAAAAAATAGAACTAACTTAAAAAAACGTGGATTTGTAAATTTTACCTCTTGAGTAAGGATTTAGATAAGTTTTGAGCAAATTCAAGATTTGCAAATCCTGAATTTTCAATTTTTTAAAATGGTACTTCCAAACATAAAAAGTTGGATTTACAAAAGGATTTTACAAAATTTTGTGGAATTCATTTGTTTTAGATAGTCTGTTAAACAATAAGAACAAAATTGAAACTTTTTTGAGACAATAAGGACTCAATGTGACATTTTTTTATCTACAAACATAACTTTAAAGGTCAGGCTTACAAACAATAATCCTCATTTGCTTTTTAGTTTTCGCACTTCTGTTTAAGGGAAATTTACACAAATGGTCTTTATTGTTTGTCTAAAATTTTAAATTTGTCCTACTATTCATAATTAGCCAATTTAGTTCATATTATTTTTTAAAAAAAGATTCTAATTTTGTCCATATTATTCATAATTAGCCAATTTAGTCCCTATTATTCCACAAAAATTTCAATCTAAGTAACCCTAAAATAATTTATCCACTAATAAAATGTGATATAAATGTTAGATATCTCAAGTGCACAATTATTGGGGGACCTTTAACTTGTTACTGTATTGTTATCCTTTGGGTTCCCAGAAAAACAAACAAAAACAAAAAAAGCAAATAGTGGAGAACTATTTTTCTGGTTTCCATGATTCTCGGATCGACTAATTCTCCTATTCCTATATAAGTTACACAACTTAATAGCTGGTGAGTTAACTCTTCAACAACAGATCATGGCCACCTACACAAGAAGCATTTCCTCGCTTTCACAAATTTGTGCAGCATCTTCTACTCGGCGGAAAATTATTCCGACTGCTTCAGGCCATAAACTCCAATCCATTCGTGTGGGTTCTCGCATTTGTATGTGCTTGCCATTTCCTATTTCGGAGTCTGTAGCAATGCCAATCCTCCGAGATAATCAATCTCCGCTCAAATATTTACGCCAACCCACGGTGTGTAACCATCCCTATCCCTCTGTGTTATTAGAGAAAATTTTATTATATCTATTTATTGTTTTTAACACGTCTCCTCGCATATATGATTTTGATGGTTTGGCATTTACTCCTCCAACAAGTATGTTTTATATATAATGATTTTGAGACTCCATGTTCTGGTTTAGAAAAAAGAAAAGAAAATGATATAGTTATCGACTTTAATGCTATTGTAATGCGAGTTTTAATGATATCATGTACTTAATTCTGGGATTGCCATATAGCTACTTCCTGCAGAAAATGACGATAGCAGCAGGATAAGGGAATTGGTAGAAAAAACTCGAATAGAAGTGCATAGAAGAATGGAACCCTTAGACAAACTGAAACTAATAGACACACTTGAGAGGCTTGGAATTGCTTACCTTTTCGAAGAAGACATCAATACATTACTTGAAGGGTTTGCAGAAGGGCAACCAGATGAAGATCTGCAGACCACTGCATTACGTTTTCGATTGCTGCGACACAGAGGCTACAAGATTAGTCCCGGTATAATTCCTTTCATGCACATTTTTTCGCTTCAATACTCTATATGTTGATAGTTTTCTGGGGTTTGTGTTTGTTAGCGTATATACATACCGCGTATAGGTGTATTCATGCTAAGTATGGTAAAAGTCTAACTATGATTAAGCGGTATGTACGCGGCATGCATATTCACTAACACTATGATGCATCAATCGTTTACAATAGAGAGGTATGGCCATTTTAAGTGCAACCTGCAAAATTCCAAGCTTGGTAAGTATTAACTTACCATCTCACGCATAAAGTTTAAAAGGTGAAGTGTACAAAACCCCTATTCTTTTAAAAGTACACAGAACCCCTTGGGTGTTTTTAAACGCAACACAGTTACCCCTCTTCACTTTTCCGTCAACTTTGTTGACGAAAAATAGTGAAAGACATAAATACCTCTATTTTTTTTTCCTTTTACTTATTTATCTATAATATATATATTTAATATACATTATAACAAAAAGATGATATGTATATATACACACACACATAGCACACTGGAAAAAAAACAACATATATACATATTTTATTGCAATACTGATGAATGTTTTATTTTTTTAATTTTTTTTGTAAAAGTTTATTTTAGTAAATGAATAAACATATTTTATTACAAAATTGATAAAAGAATAATCTTAGTTGCAAAATGGGTGTGTGTCATACATTTGCGGTTAAAACTAACGATTTTTTTTTTTTTTTTTACGAAAATACTAATCGTGATGTGTTTTGAAAATAACAAGAAGTGCTATGCACTTTTAAAAGTACGGGAGGTCTTGTGTACCTCAAAAAAATATTGGGGATTCTCTGCACTTCCTCCAAGTTTAAATTGCCAAAGAATAATTGTATTATATTCTTTATTATGGTCAACACATCCTCTTATGGGCATGCGAGAATTGTTTTCATTGAACATTTCACATGGACATTTTTTTAAATAGACAGTCACGAGACTTGAACTCAGGATCATTTAGCAAATACTATATTAAATGAGCACTTTATTTAAATGTTTAAATTGTTAAAAATGAGTTTTAGTAAAATGATTTATTATCTTCAATAGTATATATTGTAATCATCAAAATGGAAATGTTTTTAAAACAAAAGATATTGTTACTAATATTAGTTGTAATCACTATTAACGGTAAGAATCAATACTTTATGTGGACAAAAAGTTTATTCTTAGATATTTTATCAGAAGATTGTTAGGATTTGTCAAAAATAATCTAACATGTTTTTAAGAACTTCTTTAACAAACCCTAAAATTATATGTTACTATCCACTTCAATTCAAAAGAATAATGAGATATAGAAAGCGGAAGCGTACCTGAATCCATTGTTGGAGATAGATAAACAGGTTGTGATCTTCCAAATTGGTACGAACTTTTTGCCAAAGGTGTAGCCTCTTTTCTCTATTGATAGGGATGTAGAGAAAAAACAACGTACGTATAATTTGGGGACCATAACCCTAATATAACTTATAAGTTTTAAATATTTCTAGTTTGGCCCCTCATCAAATTAGAAATATCACTCAGGTATCTACACATTAATTCCATGATAATTATACCCACAAGCCTAAACTTAATTTTTAATTAGATCACTTTAATTAAGCTTAATTAATAGATAGCACAACACATTTAAATATTTACATGTGTGGCCCCACATGTTGAAATTTTCCAATAATCTCCCATTGGGCCACATATAACCTTATAAATGTGTTTAACTTTATGAGCTCCAAAATTTGCTATCACAACCTTAGGGTATATCTGGACAATCTCGTCCATTGATTATATCAATATAGGATCAAAGCGGTCTTCGTCACATTTAGCGTAACTAAACCCATCAATGGTCACGTATACCAATATAACCAAATGACATAGATCAATCATGGATGCATAGCATGGAAAACTACATGAAATGTAATCCAGACATGTCTATTTCCAACTGGTCCTACTTTAGTGAGATCAAAACTGAACATAATGTAACAGAGTGACATGAACTAAATGTCTATATTTCTGATCAGAAAAATAACCAAATACATAAATATGACCAAAATCAAACATAAAGCAAATAAATGCACAAATTCCCACTAAAACACAATATCCTCATACAACACAACACCCATATGAGCAGTGTGCTCATGAAAGACCTTGGGTGGTAATGCCTTTGTAAGCGGATCTGCTATCATGGAATTTGTTCCAATGTGCTCTATGGATATTTGTCCACTCTGCACTCTTTCCTTCACAACTAAGAACTTGATGTCAATATGTTTTGACCTAGATGAGCTCCTATTGTTGTTGGAATATAGCACTGCTGACTTATTGTCACAATATAGTTTGAGTGGTCTTTCAATACCCTCCAAAATGCACAGCCTAGTGACAAAATTCCGCAGCCATATTCCATGGTTTGATGCCTTATAACACGCTACAAACTCTGCTACCATGGTGGAAGAAGCTATGAGTGTCTGCTTGGCACTCCTCCAAGATATAGCTCCACCAGCCAACAGGTAAATGTAACCTGATGTGGATCTCCTACTATCTTGGCATCCAGCATAATCGGAGTCGGAATACCCTATGATCTCCAACTTATCCGATCTCCTATATGTGAGCATGTAATCCTTTGTTCTTTGCAAATACCTCATAACCCGTTTGGCTGCTTTCCAATGATCCATCCCAGGGTTACTTAAATATCTGCCTAACATACTAACAATGTACGCAATATCCGGACGCGTACACACCTGAGCATACATTAGACTCCCTACAGCTGATGCATAGGGAATCTTCTGCATTTCCTTAACTTCAAGGTTATTTTTCGGGCATTGGCTGAGACTGAACTTGTCTCCCTCAGCGACAGAGGTGTCACCTGGTTTGCTGTCCTGCATGCCAAATCTTTTGAGTACTTTATCAATATAGCCCTTTTTTGATAATCCAAGAATACCTCGTGAGCGATCACGATGTATTTGGATCCCTAATACAAAAGAGGCGTCACCAAGATCTTTCATCTCAAAATTCTTTGATAAAAATCTCTTGGTGTTATGCAACATGTCTATGTCATTTGTGGCAAGCAGTATGTCATCGACATACAAAACCAAGAATATGTGTTTACTCCCACTGAACTTGTGATACACACAATCATCAACAGCGTTTATCTTAAAACCAAATGAGATAATCACTTGATGAAATTTGTAGTACCACTGACGTAAAGCTTGCTTGAGCCCATAAATAGATTTTGTCAATTTGCGAACCATATTCTTTGGATCTCCCAACACAAAATTTTCTGGTTGCACCATATAGATCGTTTCCTCAATGTCACCATTGAAGAACGCTGTTTTGACATCCATTTGATGAAGCTCAAGGTCAAAATGTGCAACAAGTGCCATGATTGTCCTGAAAGAGTCCTTCGTTGAAACTGGAGAGAAAGTCTCTTTAAAGTCAATCCCTTCCTTTTGTGTAAAGCCCTTAGCTACAAGACGAGCCTTATACTTCTCCACATTACCCCTCGAATCCCTCTTGGTTTTAAATATCCATTTACAACCAATGGGCTTTGTACCTTCTAGTAATGGGACAAGTTCCCAAACCTTATTGTCTTGCATGGACTTGTACTCTTCATTCATAGCTTCAATCCACTTTTGAGAGTTGAAACCTTGCATGGCTTGATGGAAGTTGATAGGATCATCTTTCACCATGCCATTGTCTTCCTCATGTTCCTGGAGAAATACGATAAAATCGTTCGGAATTGCATTTCTCCTTTCTCTAATGGATCGCCTTAATGGCACTGGTTCTTGAGGTTGTTGAGTTTGTTCCTCAGGAACAATTATCTCATCATGAATTAGGGGTTGTTCAATATTGTCTGGTTGAAGGTTTGGATTTGCTTCTTCTTCAATGACAGGTATAGAAACCTGCACATTGTCAAAAGCGATAGTAGGAATTGAAATCGATTCCTCTTCATCCTCAAAGACAATGTCTCTGACCTTATTTCTCCCCTCAAACTCAACATCCTCAAAAAATGTTGCAGTTCCCGTCTAAAAAATTGTCCTAAGTTTGGGATCATAAAACTTATAGCCCCTAGATCGTTCAGCATAGCCAATAAAGTAGCTGCTTACAGTTTTGGAGCCCAATTTCTTTTCATGTGGCCTATATGGCCTTGCTTCAGCTGGACATCCCCAAACATGAAAGTGCTTTAGACTAGGTTTTCTGCCTGTCCAAAGCTCATAAGGTGTTTTTGCAGCTGCTTTAGTTGGCACTCGGTTCAGAATGTAAGCTGCTATTTTTAGTGCTTCACCCCAGAGTGACTCTGGTAAGGTCGAATGACTAATCATACTCCTTACCATATCCTTAAGAGTCCGATTTCGCCTTTCAGCTACACCATTCATGCTAGGTGATCCTGGCATGGTGTACTGTGGGACGATTCCACATTCCTCTAGGAATTTAGCAAATGGTCCTGGACGTTGTTCACCCGAACCATCATATCTGCCGTAGTATTCACCACCATGGTCAGACCTGACGCTCTTGATACTTTTGTTGAGTTGGTTCTCAACTCCAGCCTTAAATGATTTGAACACGTCCAAAGACTCTGATTTCTCATGTATAAGAAATAGGTACCCATATCTTGAGTAATCGTCTATGAATGATATAAAATATTGTTGACCATTCCAAGATGCCGTAGGGAATGGTCCACAAATGTCTGTGTGAATCAGTTCTAAGACGTCCATAGTTTTGTTGGCACCTAATTTCTTTGATTTGGTCTATTTTCCCTTGATGCATTCAATACAAACAGCAAAGTCTGTAAAGTCAAGAGAATCTAGAATCCCATCAGACACAAGTCGCTCAACTCTAGTTCTAGAGATATGACCTAAGCGTTTATGCCATAATGAGGCTGAATTTTCTTTATAAATTTTGCGTTTAGTACCACGTGATTCCACATGCAAGGTTTCATTATATGACGCAATAGTATCTAGCAAATATAGGTTGTCATAAATGTTAAGAGCACCAGTTCCAACAACATTTGAATTTATAGATAAAGTAAATTGATTGTTTCCAAATGAACAATAATAACCAGATTTGTCCAATAAAGAAACTGAAACCAAATTCCATCTAAAAGATGGTACAACAAAAGTATCTATCAAATCCAAATAAAAACCAGTTCCTAACAATAACCTAAAATGCCCTATTGCCTCTACTTCCACCGACTTGCCATCGCCCACAAAGATGTGTCTTTCAGCATCACTTGGCTTTCGGTAGCTCAGGCAACCCTGCATAGAAACACTGATGTGAGCAGTTGCACCAGAATCTAACCACCATGTGTTTCTAGGTACTGAAGCTAAATTTACCTCAGAACAGACCAAATTAAGAAAAGTACCTTTCTTTGCACGCCACGCGTGATACTTGGTACAATCCTTCTTCACATGTCCAGGCTTGCCACAAAAGAAACATCCCTCATTGTCTTTTTGTTGTTTCTTTGGTTCTGGACCCTTAGCAGCTTCATTATTCTTCCTCTTTTTGCCCTTGTCCTTAGAGGTGCTAGCCAAATGAGCACTTTCTGTCTTATCTTGCTTCAGTCTCTCTTCTTCTTGCACACAATAAGAAATGAGCTCATTGAGAGTCCATTTATCTTTCTGACAGTTGTAACTGACCTAAAACTGACTGAACTGTGCAGGAAGAGAGATTAATACTAGATGCACGAGTAAGTCATCAGACAGCTCGAGCTTAAGAGCCTTAAGTTTTGAAGCAATATAAGACATGTCCATAATGTACTCCCTGATATTTCCTTTGCCTTTATACTTCATGGAAATCAAGCTTTGTAGAAGCGTGCTTGTTTCCGCCTTATCGTTTTTCGCAAAACGCTTCTCAATTTCGGCTAGGAAATCTTTGGCACTGGTTATCCCTTCGGACACCGCACCCCTAAATGCCTCTGGAATGCCGTGTTTAATGATCATGAGACTCATGCGATTTGAGCGATCCCACTTCTCAAAGTTCCTCCTGTCATCAGGAGAACTTGCATCTGTAAGAGAAGCGGGTTTCTCAATCCGAAGCGCAAGGTCCAGATCCATGCAGCCGAGAACAATAAGTATGTTCTCCTTCCAATCCTTAAAGTTTGTCCCATTAAGAATGGGGATCGAGTTGATATTAGCAGATATTGTAGAAACACTAGCTGTATAAAGAACAGAACAACCAACCAAATATGCTCAAAATAATCAACAAATTCATATAATGGTAAAACCCATCTCAAGATACCTAGCATAACATTAATATCAAGTCTTTGGACAATAATATTAACAGTAAGTGGTACTCTTGTTGTAGTGATCAAACATTGATAATAAATCATGTCAAATAATAAATATATCTTTGGATCTATTTATTATTCACATGTAAAACCTTATAATCGTCACATGTTTACCACCACAGGTATGTGTGCAATTCGGTCAAATATTAACCTTCCTTTGGGCCGACTAATATTCGCATGAATATACACACACACAAACATCCAACATCCTTCATGAATAATCTACATAAGAGAGGTCACTTTGGTGACATCTTATTTCGATTAGTTCACTTAGACTGTTAGACAACCTTAAAAGGTCATAATTGACGTACCAAAATATTTGAATTTATGCAATAGAAAATAATTTCAATTTGCACTAGACCGTATATATTCCAAATATATATTATGGCAGCATATTCAAAATTTCATATATAAAATAAAAGGAATCATGAAGAAAACAGATTAGATGCTTTATCTTCATAAGCTTGTTTGCAAGCAATAAATATATATGCATGTGAAATTGTTACCAAGGGATGTTCTCAGCCTAGTGGCAGAAAAGCCAATCAAGCATTTAATAATAGGTCACAGGTTCGAAACTTGCAACAGCGAATTTTACACACCATAATTTTTCTTTTGATTATTATTAAACCAGTCGCCACATGTCACAAAAGGAATTAATGTGATCTAATTAATTGTAGCAACTCTCAAGCACAAGTGATAGACGACATAATCATATCCACAAACTATTAGATATATATAAAAGATGTCTGCGTTTTAAAACCAAATTAGTGATTCAGCTTTGTGGCAATGCAACATCAAATCAATTGAGAGGTCTTGTGTTTCAAAGCTTGGCACTTTAACAGAGTTTACAATTTTTTTTTAAAAAAAAAAATAGAATCTGATGCATAGTAATCTATAAAACAAGAATACCAATATGGTGGCCATACATAAAACAAGAATACCAATATGGCAGCCAAACGTGAGCATTTAAACAATCTTGAGAAGTCAACCACGTTAACCAAATTGCTGAATCCATTGATTACGAAAACTAAAATACATATGCTTGTATATAATATCAAGCTTATCTACTGACACTCGTACATATAATAGCCGACATCTGAACTATCAACAAGCATGAAATTTTAGCAGTAATTAAACCAAGGAGCAGCGCCAATAAACTTAATCTATTAAACCAAAACTCAGGCAAATATTACCATAGAAGATCAAAACCCTAAATTCTTTAAATTCTCATGAATTGATCATGGGTGGCTCTAATACCACTTGTTAGGATTTGTCAAAAATAATCTAACATGTTTTCAAGAACTTCTTTAACAAACCCTAAAATTATATGTTACTACCCACTTCAATTCAAAAGAGTAATGAGATATGGAAAACGGAAGCGTACCTGAATCCATTGTTGGAGATAGATAAATGGGTTGTGATCTTCCAAATTGGTACAAACTTTTTGCCAAAGGTGTAGTCTCTTTTCTCTGTTGATGGGGATGTAGAGAAAAAACAACGTACGTACAATTGGGGACCATAACTCTAATATAACTTATAAGTTTTAAATATTTCTAGTTTGGCCCCTCATCAAATTAGAAATATCACTCATGTATCTACACATTAATTCCATGATAATTATACCCACAAGCCTAAACTTAATTCTTAATTAGATCACTTTAATTAGGCTTAATTAATAGATAGCACAACACATTTAAATATTTACATGTGTGGCCCCACATGTTGAAATTTTCCAACAAAGATCTCATATGACTATTATATTAAGTATGTATTTTACATTTTATGATAGTTTGTAAAGCTGTTGGAAAACCAAAAATGTAAAATTGCTGGTAGTGATACTTATCATTGATTTTACGTACTTAATTTGTTCATTACACGCTTGTATATAACTATGTGACAGACGTTTTCGGAAAATTCATGGACATCAACGGGAACTTCATAGATTCCTCGAGTAGTGACGTTTTAGGCTTATTGAGCTTGTATGAAGCATCGTACTTGGGCGCAAACGAGGAAGAAATACTAACACAGGCCATGGAATTTGCTGGATTTCACCTGAGAAATTCAATTTCTTTGTTGCCTCCCCGACTTCATGAACTAGTTTCGCAAGCCTTAGAGCTTCCGAGGCACCGGAGGATGGCGAGGTTAGAAGCCAGAAGGTACGTAAAAGAGTATGGTCAAGAATGCCACCACAATTTGGACATTTTGAAACTGGCAAAATTAGATTATAACAGGGTTCAAACACTACACCAGATGGAGTTGGCCGAAGTAACAAGGTAATGCCATCTATTTTCTTTTGTCTTTTCACCCTTATTCCTCACTCTTTTAGGATTGTTACCGGGACGGATGTACATACGACAGTTACAGGGTCAGGCATTGGAGAATAAGGGCATGCACTATAGTGGCAAAGTTAGTAAATAGGTGTTGGATCACTCATTTATGCATAAATGTTTTGTACAAATCTAAAAATGTAGTTGACTTTATGTCTAAAATTAATTTTTTTTATAATGACATATTACAATATATTATAACTAAATCAATCTTATAATTTAATTACATTATAGCACAAACGAAGTTTTGAAGGCATGACCCCCCCTCCCCTCTCAATATGTTATGTCATAACATGCAAAAGAGAAAAATAAATAAATAACTATACCTTATTGTAAATAGAAAATGTCCCTTTCATTAGATGTAGGAAAATTATTGCTTAAAAATTAATTTTCTTTCAAAAAATTTACTATGTCATATTCAACAAATAACAAATTAGAAATCCAATTCAAATTGAGATAAAAGAAAGTTCTAAGCATAACATGTATAAATTAAAATAATAACCTATACATAATTTTTTTTTAAAAAAAATGGGCTAGTGTACACGAAACATAAAACGGTCTCACAGAGCTCCAAAATCGATTTGTAGCATTCAGATTGTAGAAGTTTGAGTGGCGAACCTGCTCACAAATTTTAGCTCCATCGAGAAAAAAATCACAACTCGATTTTATGTTCGATAAAGAGTACCCAATTTTTTGTTATGTTTTCCCCTCATTTCTCTCTCTATTTTCACTCATTTTCTCTATGTCTCTCTTCACTCAAAAAACAGAACATATCATTCTCAGAATTAGAAAACAAGTGAAAATTATTGAAAATAATTGTTGATCATAAAATAAAAATAAGGCAATTTCAACTCTTTTTTTTTTCTCTCATCTCTTCTCATTGTTTTAACACAAAAAAAATATATATATATATATTTCCCCAACTCAGTGCACACCCAATTTAAAGTGGCTTCACCACTGACATACGAGTCATTGTCATTAGATTTTAAAGTAACATGATCTAATTAAAATTTTTCATGTCCCTAATTTCCTTTTCTTCCTAAAAGAAGGAAGGATAAAGATTCATTTTCAATAATATCATGTCTTATTCTTATTTTGGTATTTTTGATTCCGAGAGTTCTAGCCTCGATTGCCAAAATATAAGTATTTTAAAGGTATTTCTAATTCAAAAAATCAATTAACCTTTACTGGATAAAAAAATTTGTCTGAATATTAAATTATATGTTATAGCTCACATTGAAAAACAAAAATCTTAGATATGCTCCCACATTTCTAGTACCACTAGTAACATTGTTTATTAAATTTGTAACTTCATTTTCATTATATAAAATAGGAAATTAAAATTTTATCCTTTTTACGGTCAAAAAATCTGTGTCTGAATTTGGAAAGATGCATAGATTTCATATGCATAAACTCACAAACTTTGGAATGGCTTAAACTAGACTGGCGCTATTAGTCTTCCTCTTCCAAGAGTCATGTTTACATATATATCATTTGCTAGGGTAGATCAACGTTGCTGACCCTAAAGACGTAAAGGTAGAGCTGTATCTCAAGCCTCATGGGCATTAATCCCAGTTCATAAGGTGCAGGGCACAATATAATTTTTGCCAATAACTCTATCTTTTTTGTTTTTTCTTTTTGGCTATTTTCATGCCAATAACATTTTCTTAGAGTGATTACATTAAGGTCCCTCCTTTTTTAATAAATTATACTAACCTCTCTTGTCATAATTTTTGCCTTCAACAACATGTTAGTCTTATTTCGGCAATTTTATCCTTATAATTTTAAAATAACAATTTCAAAGTCTTTTCGTAATCCAAATCTAGAAATTGACTAATATTTGATAAACAAATTTATGATATATTTATTTCAATGGTTGGCAACTTAAAAAAATAGTAATAAATTAAAGATAAGTCGATGAATGTATTGTTGACATTTGGAAGTTTGTTTTGCTGGGTCAGCGAGAATATTTCAAACCAGTATAAAAAACTTACTAAAAACCATTGACATTGGAAGTTTGTTTCACGATCAATTTAATTGTGGACTTACATAATGGAGATTTGTATAACTAGCATATAAGAATAGAAGAGAGATTGGTGTAATTGTTTTTATTCCTTTAAAAGTAATAAAGTTCAGGCATATGCATATTGTATAAAGCATTAAATGCACGATAATTATGTTGATGTCAAAAATAGTTGCTCTTTTCATAA
The DNA here is from genome assembly GCA_037974665.1 of Ehretia macrophylla. NCBI lineage: Eukaryota > Viridiplantae > Streptophyta > Magnoliopsida > Boraginales > Ehretiaceae > Ehretia > Ehretia macrophylla. Next base: position 14,937,912 of record CM075768.1, read on the forward strand.
ATTGATTAATTATCTTCATTTTCAGGTGGTGGAAACACTTAGGCCTTGTTGATAAGCTCAGCTTCGCTAGAGATCGACCTTTGGAGTGCTTTCTCTGGACAGTTGGAATCCTTCCAGAACCGAAGTACTCTTCCTGCAGAATCGAACTAAGCAAGACCATTGCCATTCTTCTGGTAATTGATGATATTTTTGACACTTTTGGAAAAATGGATGAGCTCCTCCTTTTCACTAATGCAATTCAAAGGTTTGCAACTTCAAATCTTCTCTTTAACAATTATGTGTCTGTATCAATCTAAGGAGAGTCTCTCATTCAGTAGTGGGACCCACCCCACACTCAGTGGGGTTGAGTGGGGCAAGCTCGCACTGAGAGACAGACCATCCGACATTGTAGTATAGTAGATTTTTCTATCAATTCAAATTTTGATAGATTTTTTATATACGAGAATCGGCTTTATCAGATGGGATCTTAATGCAATGGAAGAGCTTCCTCAATACATGAAAATATGTTACATGGCGCTCTACAACACTACTAACGAAATATGCTACAAGATCTTGAAAGAACATGGATGGAGTGTCCTGCCATTTCTAAAATCTACGGTAAAATGTTCCTTCTAAACTCATAATCCACCAATGTGGTTTATACCAAAGGCGGATCCAAGTAGTAGGATTTGAGAGTTGCAACCCAAACTAACTCTACAAATTGTTTTAAATTGCCTTTAAAATCCTTGACCTTTTTTTATTTGAAATCTCTATAACCCGACTAGTTTGATCTTCAAAACTACTTAGCCCCCACTCATAAAATATTCTAAATTTACATGATTAAACATGAATTTTTACATGTCGCAGTGGATAGATATGATTGAAGGTTTTATGATAGAAGCAAAGTGGTTCAGCAGTGGACATGTACCCAATTTGGAAGAATATATGGAGACTAGTGTTTTCACAGCAGGGGCATACATGGCCTTAGTGCATATATTCTTTCTAATTGGGCAAGGGGTCACGGAGGAGAATGTAACACTTCTGATAAAACCATATCCAAGACTCTTTTCGTGCTCAGGGAGAATTCTTCGCCTTTGGGATGATTTGGGAACTTCAAAGGTTTGTGATTAAGAAGTTTTTCACTTTCATGATAGGGAGCAATTTTTTTAATATATTCGAGCTTTTTATTAAATCACCACTTCATTAAAAGTTTAAACTAGTAATTTTGTTGATATATTTAAGCCTATTTAATTATTAAATTACTACTTTTATCTGAAAACTTAAGTTGTTGACGAGATATTATTATATTTATTTATTGATTTCAACACTGTCCTGCACATATAGAGGGATTCTTTTTTAACCTTGCATATGAACAATTTGAATATTTTTAATGATAGCAATACTTTTTTTTTTTCTTGTTTTTATACACCCCACCTCCACCTCCACCTCCACCTGTCCCCAACTTCTATGAGATTCGAGTACTAATCTCCCAACTTCCAAGACAAGTAGCCTACTCCTAGACTACTTTTGAATCTCAAGTGATGGTAAGACTTGAACCAAAGACTATTTGGTAATTTGGCCTCTAATTAACACTTCACTTAAAAGGTTAATTAAATTGTTAGAAATAGATTACGATATTTATTTATTAACTTGCACACTATTTCATCAAAACTCTTTAGTCATTTGTTGGATGAATTGGAATATATTTGATACTAGTCTAACCAAGTGAGCAAGACTAATATATAGCATATATCAATTTCAGTTAAGGCTTCTTTATTAATTAAAAAAAAATGAGTCATAACTAAAGGTTTTCCACTTCCATTACAGGAGGAACAAGAAAGAGGCGACCAGCTTGGATCAAGTATACAATTGCACATGAGAGAGAATAACATACAATCCGATAATGAAGCAAGGAAACATATCTTTCAACTCATAAATGGCCTATGGAGAGAGCTAAATGGGGAGTTTATATGTCCAAATGCCATGCCTCTATCGATAATCAGAGCTGCTTTTAATATGGCTAGAGCTTCCCAAGTCGTCTACCAGCATGAGGAGGATAGCTACCATTCCAGCGTAGATAACTACGTAGAGGCTTTGTTTTTCACTCCTATATATTGAGATCATCAGAGTATTTATTGGGAACATACTTGATAATTAAAAATTTTAATTAACGCGGCGGAATAATATTCATGTATCCGTTCATGATTGATTACGCATATTTAATGCATACAATAATTAATCTCATTAAATATCATAGCAGTAGTTTCAGGATTACCTCTTATCGCGAAGGTTACAATAGAATCTAAGACGAGCTTTCCACGTGTGAAACCTCCAAGATTAGTCCACATAGAATCTGCGCTATTAACTAGATTACACCCCACTAGAGTTTTTAGAGAAATCTTATATTTTTCTGACTTTTGAAAAAGTGTTATAGCTATTTTTCTGTCAAAATAGTACAATATATAGACGACACAGATGACTAAGGGTCATATGTAGACTGGTCTTAATTAACCAGTCTTGAACCTACTAGATCATCATCTAAGTACTACGAACCCAACTAAATTAATATTTAAGACGATCTTTTTTTGTGTGTGACCTCTTGGGTTCATGATTAATCGATAGTGAATAATTAATTCTACCAATTAATTAAATTAGAACTCTTTCTAATTAATTCGCAAATCGCGAGTGACACCTAGCATTATATCGTGATTACCCAATTAAAGATGAAGTGTAAATATACGAACTCATTTAGTAATTTCTATACAATCAAATCCTACTGTCTTAATTATCCCGTTCGAGTCAGAGTCATAGATTGGGTCGTCAAACTCTATTACTCGATCATATACCAAAATCTATTTAATTATTAACTAATGAATAATTTGTGGAACGACTTCCACTATTCTACCTTGGCCAAAGATTTCTAGTGACTTAATCAATAGATCACATAGGATTTCCAATTGATAGTTCCCGTATCTACACGTACATACCTCCATGACGGAATAGATCATAACCATTGAATATATTGTCTAATTCGTGATTAGGACTAGGTTAATTACACCAACAAATTATGGTATTCCTAATCATGAAAATAATTGTGGTATTCCATGTAATTCATTGTATTGGTGGTCAAGTCCAGTCACTTGTTCACAACAAATACTTATACATCTACTATAACAATATGAGACTAATCATCCAATTTAATATCTCATATTATTTAGTTAGTAAATTATAATTCAATTTATCCGGATAAACTAACACCCAATTAATTTATACTCTGATCGGGGATAACTTTAGAACATATTTGTGAATATAGATTCTGTTACTCATATTCTTACTCTTAATAATAAAATCTATAAATAGTGTTTTAAGGACTTTATTTATTTAATTAAAATATGTTAATAAATAAATAAACTGCCTGCAATAAATTAAATACATTATCCATAATTCCAAAAATACAATTTATTAGCTTTTAGGGCATTATTCCTGTACAATCCCCTAGTTGCACTAAAGGCAATCAAAATGGTATCTCATACCAATCCCCTCTAAGTGTCGATCCAAAGACTGCTTAATCAGAGCCTTAGTCAACAGATCAGCAGTGTTATCTGCTGATGCTACTTTCTGTATCAATATGTCACATCTTCCCACAATTTCTTGGATAATGTGGTAATGCCTCTCTACATGTTTGGATTTTTTGTGAGACCTTGGTTCCTTAACTTGCGTTATTGCTCTATTATTATCACAATGTAAAGGCACTGCAATCTCAATGGAAGGAACCACTCCAAGTTTCGAGACTAACTTCTTGATCCAAACTGCCACTTTTTTCGCATTCGATGCTACGATGTATTCAGCTTCTGTAGTAGAATCTACAGTTGTACTCTGTTTGGAACTCTTCCAATTGAGCACTCATCCATTACAAATGAAAATGAATCCAGATGTGGATTTACAATCATACACATCATACTGAAAATCTAAGTCAGTAAAGCCCTCGATTTTCAATTCCCTTCCTTCATATACCAACCATATCCTTAGTCCTATTTAGGTACTTTAGGATATTCTTGACGGTTATCCAGTGTTCCTCACATGGATCTGATTGATATCTGCTAGTAACACTTACTGCGTGTGCGATATCAAGCCTAGTACATAGCATGGCATAAATAAGGCTTCCAATAGCCGAAGCATATAGAATCTTATTCATCCTCCCCATTTCTTCAACTGTTTTAGGACTCATAACCCTAGAGAGATGAATGTCATGTCTAAAAGCTAATAGTCCCTTTTTAGAATCCTGCATGTTAAACCTTTTTAACACCTTATTTATGTACGTGTTCTAGGAAAGACCTATTAATCCCTTCGATCTATCTCTATAGATTCAAATTTAGGTTGTTTCTCCCAAATCCTTCATCGATCATCTTCATGATAGCCAGACCTTAACAAATGACATCATATCTAGGTCATTCCCAATAAGTAATATGTCATCTACATACAAGATGAGGAACATAACTACCTTATTGCTGACTTTCTTGTAAACACAAGGTTCGTCTTCATTTTTAATGAAGCCAAACGTTTTAATAACCTCATCAAAACGTAGGTTCTAGCTCCTCGAGGCTTGCTTGAGTCCATTAATGAATCTCTTTAGCTTGCATACTTTGTGACTTTCACCTATGAATTCAAAACCCTTTGACTGTTTCATATAAATGTCTTGTTCAATGAAGCCTTTAAAAAAATTTGTTTTGACATCCATCTGCCATATCTCATAATCGTAGTGTGCAGCTATAGCCAATAAGATCCTGATTGATTTGAACATTGCTACTGGCAAGAAGGTTTCCTCATAGTTAACTCCTTGTCTTTGACGGTAACCTTTCGCCACTAACCTTGTCTTGAAGGTCTCCACCTTCCCATCTATACATCTCTTTCTCTTATATACTCATTTGTACCCTATAGGTACAATACTTTCAAGTGAGTCTACAAGATTCCAGACTTGATTGGTGTGGATTGAATCCATTTTAGATTTTATGGCTTCAAGCCAGTTTCTTGGGTCCCTATCAGAAATAGCCTCCTCATATGTTAGGGGATCATCAATGTGATCACCATCATCTAACGTGAACTGGGACACATGCTAAACCTAACATTAGAGTCTTCTAGATACATGAAGTACCGCATAGTAGTTTATTATGTAACGCCTCAATCCCTCCCGGAACTGAGACTTCTATTAACCAAACTATACTCAACCAAATTCCAAACCCCGAGCACGAAATTTAAAAAAAAACGGACGGAGTTTCCCCTATATATAAGTCTATCTAGAAACCTGCCAACAGTCACATACAAGTCCTGAATCACAATCAACCATTCATACAACCTAGCTTTCAAGATTCATAAAGCCGACCAGCTCCTCAAAGCCATCCGAGCCTTGGAACCCAACAACATATCACACAAGCATGTCCAACCAATTAACTAGTTTTCATTGTCCACACAAGCATACACTACTAAGTAATAAAGTAAAGCAAATAGAAGATATTGCAAACCCATTAGTACCTAATCATCAAACAAAACTAAAACTTTAATATTACATTCCTTGATATAACATAAATACATATATGGGCACAAAGTCTCAAATACAATACAAGCATATCATGATCACATTATTCCATGTTTTACACATTGATAGAGCAAGTAGGTCACACAAAAGGCAATCCAATCTTCAGCTTTTCCTGAAATATGTTGAAAAGAGGAATGAGTAATCAAGTTACTCAGTGAGGGAGGTGATGCAACATACCAGGCGTGCATTATAATATGCAGATACAAGAAATCATATATATAACATAAGCAGCAAGATTCAATAGCAAGTAGTTAACCATATTAAAAATGATACGGTTCCACTTCAAGTCTTCAAACTCGAACCACGAGCCACGAACTTCACGCAAGTACCGGCAAACCCTTACTCCAACAAGTTGGAATACTCCGGATATATCCCGATCGTACGACCCTTTCTCCTGAGGTAGCACCATATGCTTAGCAGGTGAACCATGCCTCTGGGGTAGTGGAGTATACTCAGCGAGAAAAGGAATAGGCACCATGGTAGTCGAGGTAGCACGGCAAGCCCGATGTCGCCGGTGTTCTCGACGCTACCATGTCTGAAAAGATTGCGCAACCCCAAGACAAGCCCACAAGAAGCAAGTTATCAAATAACACGTAAGAGGGTCGATAAAGTAGGCCGCCCTCGCATTTAAATGCAAAATGAATCAACATAAACACGAAATAGCTTTATAGTATCAAAAGTAACAATCAACATAACTTTTTCCCACAATCAACTCAAATAACTTTATTATACTTTAGATAAACAACATAATACATGACAACTCAACAACAAGCTCTAAATGCATCAAATATGGCTAAATACTAATTTTTCCCTTTCTTTAACCAAGCTTTCCTTCTCCTATGTGCAATTCAAGATTTCCAAACCATATCCTACTCATACTACAATCCTAATTAAGCCAAAAGACACCTATTAAGATCATAAAAACCCATTTAGAAACAAAAGCTCGGGAAGGCCCCGAGCGAGTTTTAACTACAACTACACTAACCGAACTCTAATTTCGCGTAACGAGCACCAAAAGTTCTTCCATACCCCAAAGATACCCAAACCAAAGCCCAAACATGCCCGAATTGCACAACGAGAAAAGTCCCCTTTTTAAAGTTGACTATCCCCTTTTTAAAGTTGACTAACTTTGCAATTTAACTGGGTTTTGGGTGATTTAACTTCACGTAGCCTCTCGACTAGCTTCACTAGGGTCTAAAGCATCTAATTGAAATCTCAACATTCAACTATGGAATTCCTTACCAAGCTATGAAAGTTAACTCTTTAGGCCCTAATAAACACATAATAACCATTCATAACAAGCTTTATAGCTACAATTGACAAACCAAGAAAATTCAACATATGAGCATAAACTTTGAAAGCAATAAAATGTATCTCCCTCACAAATTAGATGATGAAGACAAGAGGTTGAAGCACCCAAGTGCATTAGAAGCCTTCCCAAGCAAGCCAAGAGCTCAACTCCAAGGTTTGATGAATAATTTTTTCCTCTTTTTTCCTCTTGAGGTGGTCGGCCATGGGGGGAAAGGGTGGGGAGGAAGGGGGGACACAAGGGTAATTTTCTTGCTTTGTTTGATGAGTTGTTTTTGTTAAATGGTGATAACTTTAATATATGAATACATATGTGCAATAAGTTATGGTCAAATGAGCTTAATTACTAATCAAATGATAACTAAGTCAAAACTAAGGTTGTTATGTACGTAACACTATTCAAATGAAGCAAAACTATTTTCCAAACGCATGCTCCCGAGCTCGAAAGTCCAAAATGACAATGTCTCGATTCTTTTTATATGTCATATGACTTAGGAAAAATATTAAATCGAACTTTTAAAATGGTCAAAAATTTTATGAATAGTAATCTCAAAATAAAGTAATTAAGCAAGAAAAGTGATGCACGTAAGAATGATCAAGTAAGTATGCAACAGTTATAAAGAAATATATGATAAAATCTCAGGCGTCACATATTATCTGCTTTAGCCATGTAAGATATACAAATTGTTTCAGTCATATCTGAACGCTAGAAATTGGATATTATAGGGCTTTGCATAAATATTTCCTTTTGTTTCAGTTTCCTGGGAGCTTCCTTCAGTTAGGTACACCAGCCTGTATAGTTTCCTCTGTCCAATTCATTTAATTTAGTTGATTTACCGCATGGAAGAAAAGTCTGAAGTACGCGACGGAGAGTAAGATTATGAATGGGATCGTCTGGCCAAGCAGTCATTTTGACATTTCTCGAGCCTCTGAATCTTAACTTGAAGTCACATTTTCGCTGAATTTGCTCTCTTCCTTGATTGTTGCAATCTCTTCCTCTGATATGTCCTTCCTACATTTTCCCCTCTGGCCAAGCAGAGTGTGTGAGCATGTGTGCTATCTGTGAGTGCATGTGTGCGTGTGTGTTGTTTTTGTGTATGTTTGTGGTGTATAAGTTTGAGGCATAATTATTTGAATAAAAAGACAAAAATCCCTTTTTAATCTTACAGAAAGACAAAAATGCCCTTTTAATCTTAAGAATTGTTTGGCAAAGACATGTGTTATGGGGGAATTTAGGTAAACCAAAAAGCTCATGGGGGTATTGGGGGACTTCAGGCTTTATGGAGAAACTCATGGGGGATGGGATAGGGGGGGGGGGGGGGGTTTGGCATTTACTCCTCCAACAAGTATGTTATATATAATGATTTTGAGACTCCATGTTCTGATTTTAAAAAAAGAAAATAAAATGATATAGTTATCGACTTTTTTGTTATTGTAATGTGAGTTTTAATGATATCATGTACTTAATTCTGGGATTGCTATATAGCACAAAATGACGATAGCAGCAAGATAAGGGAATTGGTAGAAAAAACTCGAAGAGAAGTGCAAAAAAGAATGGAACCATTAGACAAACTGAAATTGATAGGCACACTTGAGAGGCTTGGAATTGCTTACCTTTTCGAAGAAGACATCAATACATTACTTGAAGGGTTTGCAGAAGGGCAACCAGATAATAAGTTCAGCAGACCATTGCATTACGTTTTTTATTGCTGCGACACATCGGCTACAAGATTAGTCCCGCTATAATTCCTTTCATGCACATTTTCCACTTCAATACTCTATATGTTGATAGTTTTCTGGGGTTTGTGTTTGTTAGCGTATATACATACCGCGTATAAGTGTATACACGGTATGTACGCGGCATGTATATTCGATAACACTATGATACATGAATCGTTTACAATAGAGAAGTATGGCCATTTTAAGAGTAACCTACAAAACTTCAAGCCTGGTAATTATTAAATTACCATCTCAACCATAAAGTTTAACATAGTGTTTGGATTGCACAAAGGAATGGAAAGGAAAGTAAAGTGGAGGAAAAAAAATAAAGGAAATGAATTACTTTTTTTGGATTGGAAAAAAATAATGATAGAAAGGAAAGGAAATGATCTTATGATTTTTTGTTTGGATTGAAAAAGGAAAGAAAAGAAAAAGGATCATTTTAAATGTAAAATTACTTAAGTACTCTTTTTTTTATAATCATAAGATATGTAGGGATAAAAAAATATTTAGTGATGAAACCTTTCATTTCCCCTCCAAATACCCCAAATTGGAAGGTTTGAAAAACCAATCCAATTAAAGGAAATGGAAGGATTTTCGTACCCCTCCATATCATTTACTTATTTCAAAATTACAATCCAAATAAGGGAAAGGATTCCTTATCCCCTCCATTTCCTTTACCTTCCTTTAAAAATGTGAATCCAAACAAGCATGAAGTGCATAAAACCCCTTATATTTTTATTAAAGTGCACAAGAACCCATGTTCTTTTAAAAATACGAAGAACACCTTGTGATTTTTTAAACGCAACACAGTTACTCCTCTTCACTTTTCCGTCAACTTTGTTGACGAAAAATAGTAAAAGACATAAATAACTCTATTTTTTTTTCCTTTACTTATTTATCTATAAACATAAGCATATATATTTAATATACATTATAACAAAAAGATGATATGTATATATACATACACATACATAGCACACTAAAAAAAAAAACAACATATATACATATTTTATTACAACATTGATGACTGCTTGATTTTTTTTTGTGAAAAGTTTATTTTAGTAAATGAATAAACATATTTTATTACAAAATTGATAAAAAGAACAATCCCAGTTGCAAAATTAGTGTGTGTCATGCACTCGCGGTTAAAACTAACGATTTTTTTTTTACGAAAAGTCTAACCCTGATGTGTTTTGAAAATTACAGGAAGTCCTGTGTACTTTTAAAGGTACATGGGGGTCATGTGTACCTTAAAAAAACATTGGGGGTTCTCTGCACTTCACCCAAGTTTAAATTGTCAAAAAATAATTGTATTATATTATTTATTATCATCAACACATCCTCTTATGGGCATGCAAGATTGTTTTCATTGAGCATTTTACATAGACATTTTTTTAAATAGACGGTCATGAGACTTGAACTCAAGATCATTTAGCAAATACTATATTAAATGAACACTTTATTTAAAAGTTTAAATTGTTAAAAAGGAGTTTTAGTAAAATGATTTATTATCTTCAATAGTATATATTGTAATCATCAAAACAGAAATGTTTTTAAAACAAAAGATATTGTTACTGATATTAGTTGTAATCACTATTAAGTGTAAGAATCAATACTTTATGTCGACAAAAAGTTTATTCTTAGATATTTTATGAGAAGATCTCATATGACTATTATATTAAGTATGTATTTTACATTTTATGATAGTTTGTAAAGCTGTTGGAAAACCAAAAATGTAAAATTGCTAGTAGTAATACTTATCATTGATTTTACGTACTTAATTTGTTCATTACACGCTTGTATATAACTATGTGATAGACGTTTTCAAAAAATTCATGGACATCAATGGGAACTTCATAGATTCCTCGAGTAGTGACGTTTTAGGCTTATTGAGCTTGTATGAAGCGTCGTACTTGGGCGCAAACGAGGAAGAAATACTAACACAGGCCATGGAATTTGCTAGATTTCACCTGAGAAATTCAATTTCTTTGTTGCCTCGCCGACTTCATGAACTAGTTTCACAAGCCTTAGAGTTTCCGAGGCACCGGAGGATGGCGAGGTTAGAAGCCAGAAGGTACGTAAAAGAGTATGGTCAAGAATGCCACCATAGTTTGGACATTTTGAAACTGGCAAAATTAGATTATAACAGGGTTCAAACACTACACCAGATGGAATTGGCCGAATTAACAAGGTAATGGCATCTGTTTTCTTTCGTCTTTTCACCCTTATTCCTCATTCTTTTAGATTGTTCCGGGACGGATATACTTACTACTAGTGGAACCAGGCACTGGAAATCAGAGACACTATAGTGGCAAAGTTAGTAAATAGGGGTCGGGTCGCTCATTTATGCATAAATGTTTTGTTCAAATCTTAAAACGTAGTTGACTTTATGTTTAAAATTAAATTTTTTATGATGACAAATCACAATAGATTATAATTAAATCAATATTAATTTAAGTACATTCTTTTTAAAATGTTATTTATGTCATATTCAACAAATAAAAATTAGAAATCCAATTCAAATTGAGATAAAAGAAAGTTCCAAGCATAACATGTATAAATTAAAATAATAACCTATACATAAAAAAATATAAAAAATTGGGCTACTGTACATGCACTACAAAAATATTGAATTTTGCAAGAGACGGTTCCCCTCATCGTGCCATCGCAAATTTTAAATTTGCGACGGCATGGTGAGGGAAAACGTCCGTCAAACACAAGGTTATCGCCAAAATCGTTCCCCTTACCAAACCGTCACCATTTTGGTGACGGCTGCCAAAATATCTCCGTCCCATCTCCAAATTCTCCATCACCTTGCCCTCGCCATCCTTTCCGTCTCCAGGCCATCACTATAGTTTGCAATCACCTAGCCTTCATCAACTGGAGCTGTCCCAAAACTGTCACTAAATTTCCCATTGCCAAGCCCTCGTCAAGTTTTCTCTCACCCTACCGTCACCAATGATTGTTGTCATCGATCACTCGCCAACTTAACCCCTCACCAAACTGTCACAAAAATTCTCGTCGCCAAGCCTTCGTCAACATTTCCCCTCGCCAATCCATCACTAACCCTTCCCTTCACCAAGCCCTCACTAACTTAACCATTCCATCTAATTTAACGAGTCAAAATTCCTTCAAAATTTTTGAATATTATCCCAAATTGAACCTGTTTGATATGTGAAATTCATTTCAAAATAATACCGCAAATACGATATGCTATATTTAATTAAAATATAGACTGTTATTTAAAACTATTACAAAAAGAATTATCCTGTACATGGTAGTGTATTAAACATCAAACTACAGGTTTAACATTATAACAAATTAATCTCCATTTTCATCACTAGGTGAAGATGAAGAATGTTACTCTTCAGGTTGACCACAGACTTTTACGTAGAGGACTTCCAACACTCCGTTCTGCTTCTTTATTTGTTGCTGAAGTTGATTGATTAATTGGCCCTGACTTTGTACTGTTTCATTCAAATTCACTGTGGCTCTCATAATGGCGTTATTCAGTTGTTCCTCTGTGATCACACGCCGAGGCTGAGTTGCAGTGTTTGTGACAAACTCAACTGAAACTTGAGAACCTATCCCAAATATCTGACCTTTGTGTTATGGTCCAACAACCTGTAAAAATACTACGTTCTGATCCATAGGCTTGGGGTTCGAGTTTGATTCCGATGCATTCCTGGCCATTTGGAGCATTTCGTCGTAACGAGCCTACGAAGATATTAGTAACAAGTTAGTATTACACAACCGATTTGTTGCACAAACATTAATTTCTCATCTACACAAACTTAATATTGAAACACACAATATACAAGTATTACATCTGCCTTTAATGCATTTACTCGTCAATAAAAAAAGGTTCAGAGTCTCCTCTGTATTTCGGACCTTTCATAATAACCTATTTTGGAATAAAGCAACCAAATACACAATATCCAAGCTGATCCAGTACTACACTTATCCTCAACATATTATTCATGGGCTACTACAACCTTAAGGAGATATTTTCAAACATTGTACAACAAAGAGGGTACAACACGTAACCATGTTCCATTTATGAAATGTTTGTTCAAATCATATCTACATTCGTGCTCACACATCACTAAGTATGTTTCACTTTGGAATATTAGCTTTAACAATTATAAATACTTTGCAAAATCAACAAACCTTTTTTACAACATTGTGAATCCCAAATTATGATCAACATAAACCCTATGCATTGCTACCTCTTTCATAAATTACATGAATAATACATACTATAGTCTGCTCGACCCAAGAGTCTATGTACGGTTCGTCAGCCCCCTTGCGATGAGCCTTCTAAAAAACCTCTGCATAAGTCACTGTTCGCCCTAGTTCTTTTTCCTACAATAGCAATTTACCAAATCAACCTACATATAATTCTGTATTTTTTGAGAATTTTGATTCGTACACATAACATATATAAGTAACCAAAAATGTATTACTAAAACAATTACATGCTTCTAACTACCTCATCGGTTGGGAGTGAACCTAAATGGTGAGTAGACGGATTGAACTTTCGTTTGTCTGAATTTCTCTTTGAGATGGCCTGCCATTCTGGCCTTTGCCATAGTTCTAGCATTTGGTTCTATATCTCAAGTGGTATAAAATCTAGCTTTTTTGTTCTAATCTGTATTTTTTTTGTCAAATCTGAAATTCGGCATCTTGTAGTAGCTTCAAACTTGCACCAAACTTCAGCTTCATCAATTGGAAGCCACTTGTACTCCCTTTGAAAGCATTAATATTATCATCCATATAATTCAACAATTACTATGATAATTGTGCAATAGTTTCCATAATATATATTGCGTTAACATTTTATACCCTGAATTATTCGAACCATAATTTTCTTGTATCACTTGGGACTTGTCTGTATATCAACCACGGCTCTATATACCCGTCATGTAGAGCTCTTGAAACACCTTTGACGGTGTTATATGGGTTCCATCTATACATATAACATAATCCAAATATATATATTATGGTAAAAAAAAGAGAATATTTAAACTTCAAAATTGAAGTGATACATACCCGTTTCCTACGAACTTCAAACTGCGTCGCTTGTTATTTTGCCAAACAGTATAATCAGCTAGAGACTGGAATCCATAAAATTGCCAATCTTCAATACCTGCAACTCGTCTGTCAGTAGTTTGCGAGGACTCAGGCATATTAGAAAATTGCGCACCACCAGGCATTGAAGAGCCATCACTACCTACACATAAATCCTCTAACTCTCGTTGCAATCTAATTGATGAATAGTGTAGTACAATATGACTGGTGGACATGGCCTGTACATATGGCTGCTCTTGTTGGGTTTGCGCATCGTCTGGGATCCAATGTCGCATTCCCACTGATGAATTAGACGAACCACGCCTAACGACCACAGGGACATTGCCAGCTCCACGGTCAACAGTTGTATGTGCACTTGTGGATCCATGACCACTCGTATGATGCACACCTATAGATCCATAACCACTCAATGGCATAGCATCATTTAGTCCGGCCAGAGTAAATCGCTGCGTCTTGGGCATCGTGCCCGTTGTATGAGTTGAAGATGTCCTCTTTCCTAACAAGTAGCTCTACTTCAGTTGTTTTTTCCCCTTGCGAGTTGGATTTTCACCGCCTCCAATTGCCTGTTTTGACATAATATAATTAGAATATATAAATAATATATATATATATATATATATATATATATGTATATATACTGGAAAAATGTAATTATGTAACAAAATATCCCATAACTGTCATAGATCTATGCATAATACTTGTAATCACGGATTGATCAATTGAAAGAAAAACATGAAAAATATCTCTCATCCTCTTCCTCCTCCTTATCATCATCATCATTGTCATCATCGTCATCGTCATCATCATTTGGGTCACTATCATCATCATCATTTGTTTCATGCTCATCTTCTTCGTAATCTACATATTCTTCAGCATCTCCATGTTCGTAATTAAGATCTTCTCTTATTTTTTAAGTGTCGTAGAACCGAATAATTAATATGTGCATTAGAATCAAAATCATTTGGTTCCACTGTGGACACATTCATCTGATCCGATTGAAAACTTGTGTTATCATCCACATCTATCTCATGTCTGTCCATGTCATAGAAATGTCTTGGACGGATTTTAACGACGACCACCCAATCAACTCGTGCATTCTTGGCCCCTGGATATACACAATAGTACACTTGTTGGGCTTGACATGCCAAGACAAACAGTTCATACTTGGGATATCTTTTTTTCACGTTCACCTCAACCAATCCAGTCCTGTGATCAGACTTCACATATCTATCATTTGTGGTATCATACCAATCGCACATAAGAAGAACAACTCTTGTATATTGTAACGTTGGATTAGGATATTCAAGTTCAATATTATCCTTCAAAATGCCATATTACCCTATTTCCCCTGTTGTACCATTGCATGTACCTCTTACAAACACTCCACTATTGTTTGTGGATTTTGAAGCCCCATATTCGAACGTAAAGAACCTGTATCTGTTTACCATGTATCTACACCATCTGCGGGTCTTTCTATGTGGCCATTTGGAAAGATATTTCACACGATCTTCTACGTCATACCTATCTCTTAACTACAATACGACTACATTTGGTTAATACTCAAATGGCAGTACCCTTAATGAATAGCCAAAAATTGTATATGTACTGACCTGGCCATATAACCATCTCGGGAAAGATCTGTCAATATGCAATTGTCTATCTCTTTGGTTAATAGGGCCATATTGTTGTTCCAAGTCTTCCTCAAACAATCTACATCAAATTCGTAAAGCTTCTCATTAAACAAAATGTGTGTGATAATCCCAACGGAGAAATTGCATACCAAATCGTTGCAAACATACCTGATATATGGCTGCACCTCTAGGCAATTCATGAGTACATATAAGTGCACCAACTGGATATCATCTTCCAGTAGTGAGACCTCTATATTCGTCCCATTTGGACAACTCGGACAAGTAAATATAGATAAGCAACCCTGAAGATAGTCCACCTCGTTATACTGGTTGTTTTGACCTAACCTTCTGCTTTTAGTTGACACGTGTTGTTTAAAATAATATGAACAGAAAGTTGAAGTCTCTAGGACGTGATGAGCTTCACAAATAGATCCTTCCACACGCGCTTTATTTTTAACTATCCTCTTTAGGCTTTGCAAAAATCTCTCGAAAGGATACATCCACCGATATTGAACATGCCCACAGCATATCGCTTCATAAACTAAATGGACAGGTAAATGCTCCATTGAGTCAAAAAATGCAGGTGGCAACATCATCTCCAATTTGCACAGTGTCATGACTATATTATTTTGCATCATTTCCAATTCGGTTCTTTGCAGAGTTGAACAACATAGATTGCTAAAAAATAAGCTTAGTTCAACAAATGTCTCTGAAGCCTGTTTTGGCATGAGCTCACGTAATGCAATAGGAAGCAGTCTCTCTATAAATATATGACAATCGTGGCTCTTCATGTGTGACATTTTCAAATCCTTAATGTCGACACATTTTGATAAATTAGAAGCATAACCATCGGGAAATTTTATGCCTTCAACCCATTGTAGGAGCACTTTTCTCTTTTCTCTAGGGAATGTGTATACACTGATCATTTTTGTATTGTCATCGCACAATTCTGGACGATCGCAAAAAATGGACATGTCTTTCTGAGCTTGAAGGTTTTCTTTTGTCTTACCCTTAACAGACATGATAGTATTGAAGACATTGTCGAAAATATTTTTTTCAATATGCATCACGTCTAACTTGTGACAAACAAGATGCGTCTTCCAGTATGGCAAATCCCAAAAAAATACTTTTTTTCGTCCAATTATGATCTATACCAAACCCATGTAGCTTCTTGCAATATCTCTCTTGGATTATTGAGAAAATTTTCACCTGTTCCCAAATTTGTTGCCCAGATAATCATGGTGGAGGTATAGATGTCTCGTACCTATCCTTGATAAAAATTTTCCTATCACGTCTTAATGACTATTCTGTGATAAGAATTGACGATGACAGTCATAAAATGAAGGCTTTTTCCCTACTAATAAGCGAAAAGCTTTTGACTTTTCCATGCAAATAAGACACAATATGTAACACCCCGGCCCCTCACGAAACCAGAAGTTCTATTAAACAATCTATACTCATCCCAATACCAAACTCGGTCAAAAAATTTAGAAAAAACGGACGGAGTTTTTCCTGTTTATAGTACTAACTGGATACCTGTAAACAGTAAATAAAACCACAAATATAACCCACATCATTCTCATACAACTCCAACTCCAACCATGCCCCGTCTCAAAACCATCCGAGCCTTAGACTAACTTAAACATCAAACATACAAGTGTGCATTCATTAACTGTTAAAGGTTCATGATTATAATCTCACTTATCATACCACTCTAACATTGACTAGTTTTCTTTCTTATAATTTAAGTCCGTCAACTAGTCAAAACATGCAAGCATGCAGCTACTAGACAATAAAGTAAAGATTACAAGTTATTACAACATTACAAGTCATTCGCAACTATCAATACATTCTAATTTTAACTTTATGATTACAAAACTGTATTCAATGACAATCCACGTAAGCCAGCATAATCAATCACGAAAGTCTCGAGCCTTCTTTTCTACCTCTGATAGCAGTAAACCTAAAAGGTGTTAGAAACAAGGGTGAGTATACAACATGTATACTCAGTGAGGAAGGGGAAACGGGAACAATATACCAGGGGTTCGTGCAATGCAGCAACTTAACACATTTAATACAATAAATAAATAATGGATAACAATTCTAATACCACACTTTAAAAAGGATACGATCGATAACCCTTATCACTCCAAGTCTTTGATTCTCGATCCACGAACCACGACTCGATCACGATATGCCGGCATCCCAAACACCAAAGGGTACTCCGGATGTACCCAATCCTACGACCCATCACCCCCTGACAATCACCGGACCAGGTGAGTGAGGGAATAGGGTACGAAGCTAGAGCAACCAACCCTGGTAAGCCCGCTGCCGCCTAAAGAGGCCCATCGCATCCGCCCCGACGATAAGGTTGCGCAACTATTGACTCAATAACACAGAAAGAAATAATAATAACAATATAACAAAATAAGCTGATATATAAACAAGGAGGACAACAAAAGAGGTTGTCCTTGAACACACATATCATCAATCACACCATACGATGAAATATGATACATTCATTAGTCTATAATTGCTAAACTAATCCAACTAAAACACTTAAATCACTTAGTATCGAATATTTAGCATATAACAAGATAAGACACATAGAATGCACATAGAAATGATCCCTCACCTTTTAGGAAGCCAAACCTGTGCGAATTAAGCCAAGATTCTCTCAATATTCTCCAAAAGCATCACTTCCCTTCAATTATCACTACTTAATACAATCAACTATATGCATAAGAAGTGATTTCTTATTCTCAACTAAAGCTAGTTCATAAAGCCATTAATTTATCCAACTTTATTTGATTCCCTTTAATTCACATAACTAACAATATATTTCATGGTTTAACAATCATTCTAATCAATATTTGAACAATACATAAACTCAAGTGATCACATATGCAACATTATTTAATTTCCAAGTATCTGACAAAGACAATAGCATAATAATTAACATATACATAGCCATGATAATTCATATAAGTAGAAAAACTATATAACATCTAATCAATAAGTTATATAAGCGTATCTTTACACATATAATGTAATTAATAAGCAATATAAACATGTTTACTCAATCTTTAACTAGTATCGATATAACTTAACTCACAACTTCTCCAAATAGATGAACTTGTTACATAAGTATATTTAAACATTTATCCAATCAATCAAGAATCAACTAACAACAATTATTACCATGGTTCATTACTAGTTCCTTTAGTCCATTCTAAATTCATACTCAACCAAAGCCATGTAAACCAAGCAACTTAATTCACGAGACTTCACTACTATAATACGTTCACTACACAAAGGCATATAAACATTTAATTACTCAATTATAAAGCAATTATCATGAAATTAACTATGCAAACACAAAGTTGTCAATATTATACTTTTCACAAAACTTAACCGAAAACTCACACATACCTTAGAATAGCATTTAGACACGCTAGGAGCAACTACAAAGCAATACAAGTACTAAAGCAATTAATTCATTCATTTCTCCTTTGTTCAACTAGGCTATTTAGCTTCCTATCGGAATTCAATGATCAAGTTAAGCTAGCTAACCATTCTACTAATCTAAGGATACCTAAATACCTCATTTAGAACCTCCAAATCATAACATAGAGCACAAGTACACGAAAATACCAAAAATGTCTCTTTGTGGGTTTACACTACAAGTACCAATTTTGGAACTCAAACAAGCGAAACAAGAGCACTTCTAAGGTTTCAATACTTAATAAACACTAGCCATAACCTGGAAACGTGCCCGGATTCAAGTTAAACCCGAAACCCCTTATTAAAGTAGCCTATTTTGATCAAATTTCTCAAATTTTGAACATAGCAAGTACAATTAATATTTTCCCCACGCTTATGGACCTAATTAGCAACTACTAGAAGCTTCAAATCGAATTAAATTGTAACTTTTTTCGAAAACCCTAGTTTGGCACTATTCATCATCTTCCCCAAGTGCCATTTTCATTTTCAAGCATTCAATAAGCATTTTAAACCATCAAATATATTTTATGAAGTTATTAGAGCATATAAGAAGCAACGGAACAAGAATTAAACCACTACAATATTAGATCACAAATTTTAATTGAATTTAATACAAAAATAGAATGCACCCTCACCTCTTTTGAAGATCAAAGAATGGTCTTAAGGTCCTAAGGATGAAGCACAACCAATTTGGGAAACAATGGAAGCAAGAATGAAGCAAGGAGTAATTTTTTTTTGAGAAGTTACTATTCCCGTAACTCTTTTTTGGCCATTTTTTTTACTCATTTTTTTTTGTTTCTTGGCTTATAATATTCTCATGAGATGGTCAAAGGGTAGGTCAAGAAATTAGGGTATTTTAGTAAGGGTAAATGGGTCATTTGGGTGATTAAATTTCAGCAAAACAAAATGCCAAAAATCTGAAAAATCTGAAAAAATCTCGCTGGTACTATTTATCAGACATTTTGTGAATTTTTTTCCGTTGATCCCGGTATGCAATGCACGTATGGTCAGGGGCTATAGTCCCCTAAAAATATGTAGTATTTTATAAAAATATAAAATGCATGAAAAGAAATAGTCGAATTTATAGAAATATGAAAAAAAATGAAATAATTAGCTAAATTACATCTAAGTTAACCATTTAATGAATGCAATTAATGAAGTGCTGGGTTCGGGGTTCCCTCCTTACAAAAATTACGTCCTCGCAATTTCTTGAGCTGAAATGACTTCCAAGAACTGCAACAGTTTCCGTCGGACTTGAAGTCAAGAAGTGTAATACCGAAGGAGACTAATGAAAGCGAACGTCACTGAAGGAGGCCTGAGTGGGGTAGCTAAATAAAGGCTCTTATGGAAATACCCAATAGGAGTCCGGTAAGAATGTCACACGAGGAGGCCATTCACTAATGCTGAGAGAGCACCAAAAGCAATCTATTAAGAAGAGTATGCAGCTAATATCCAAAACGCCCGGATAATATCAGGAAATTCCCAAGAAGGAAGTCCGGTGAATCCCAACTCTAACTGTCAAATAAAGGCTCAAGATTTCCAAATAAAGGCCTAATTAGATGTCCAGCTTGGGACTCCGAGAAAATACTACAAATAAATCTGATTAAGGATGCCAAATAAAGGCTCCGAATAAGTATACGAATCCAGAAGTTTGAATAAGAATCTCTCTAATTATGAATCACCATATAAGAATCCCCAATATGCTCGTTATACCAGTAGTCCAGAGGAAATCCCAAATAATCTCTAGGCAAGAATACCAGACGAAAATACTGAAGAAAATACCCAATAAGAATATCAAAGTGGTACCATAGGTAAAATCCCGAACAAGAAATCCAAGTAAGAGTGTGCGCAAAGAATACTGACCAATACTCATAAACATGAATTCTTTTGAATAAGAGTATCAAATAAGACCTTCATATATGACGCCAACTAGAAGATCTATCCGAGATTCCCAAATAGGAGTTCCAGCCAAGAAGTACCGTTTAAGAAGTGCCAAGAGAGTTTGGATTTAACCTCGGGGCATCAAATCCCTTCACTGATCCCAATAGCCGGTTGAACCATTATTCTCTCACCAGTCAGCATCAATGGCCATCTTTTTCAGTGGAGAATGTACTTACCGATTTAAGGGGACAATGCATGAATGCCAAGATATCACTTAATGTAATTGATGTAATGTTCATATATCAGGAGATTATGACATATATCACGCAAGTTATTATATAACCAGAAGTTTTATAACACAAAGTTAATCAACAAGATAGTTCAAATATGAGTCACATGCAATGAATACAATTCACAACACAACTATGCCGAGACACTCAAGTATACACGTTATAATCAATATTTCGAGCAAGTAGCGATTCATAAGATCAATTCGATTCATGATTAGCTATATCACTACACTTGACAAGTATTTAACACACAACACACATCACTATCACATAGATCACATATTAAGTTCAGGATACAAGATGGCACAAAAGACACTCACATTCTCAAGGCACACGAAGCACACACCTAATCAAGATAAATTTCACAAGCACGCACTCGAGGTTCACTACCCAGCAGTCCGAGGACCCTATCACGGCTGAGAGCATCTAAGCTCTGATACCACCTGTAACACCCCAGCCCTTCACGAAACCAGAAGTTCTATTAAACAATCTATACTCATCCCAATACCAAACCCGGTCACAAAATTTAGAAAAAACGGACGGAGTTTTTCCTGTTTATAGTACTAACTGGATACCTATAAACAGTAAATAAAGCCACAAATATAACCCACATCATTCTCATACAACTCCAACTCCAACCATGCCCCGTCTCAAAGCCATCCGAGCCTTAGACTAACTTAAACATCAAACATACAAGTATGCATTCATTAATTGTTAAAGGTTCATGATTATAATCTCACTTATCATACCACTCTAACATTGACTAGTTTTCTTTCTTATAATTTAAGTCCGTCAACTAGTCAAAACAAGCAAGCATGCAGCTACTAGACAATAAAGTAAAGATTACAAGTTATTACAACATTACAAGCCATTCGCAACTATCAATACATTCTAATTTTAACTTTACAATTATAAAACTGTATTCAACGACAATCCACGTAAGCCAGCATAATCAATCATGAAAGTCTCGAGCCTTCTTTTCTACCTCTGATAGCACTAAACCTGAAAGGTGTTAGAAACAAGGGTGAGTATACAACATGTATACTCAGTGAGGAAGGGGAAACGGGAACAATATACCGGGGGTTCGTGCAATGCAGCAACTTAATACATTTAATACAATAAATAAACAATGGATAACAATTCTAATACCACACTTTAAAAAGGATACGATCGATAACCCTTATCACTCCAAGTCTTTGATTCTCGATCCACGAACCATGACTCGATCACGATATGCCGGTATCCCAAATACCAAAGGGTACTCCGGATGTACCCAATCCTACGACTCAACACCCCTGGCAATCTTCGGACCTGATGAGTGAGCGAATAGGGTACGAAGCTAGAGCAACCAACCCTGGCAAGCCGGCTGCCGCCCAGAGAGGCCCATCGCATCCGCCCTAACGCTAAGGTTGTGCAACTATTGACTCGATAACACAGAAAGCAATAATAATAACAATATAACAAAATAACCGATATATAAACAAGGAGGACAACAAAAGAGGTTGTCCTCAAGCACACACATCATCAATCACGCCATACGATAAAATATGATACATTCATTAGTCTATAATTGCTAAACTAATCCAACTAAAACACTTAAATCACTTAGTATCGAATATTTAGCATATAACAAGATAAGACACATAGAATGCACATAGAAATGATCCCTCACCTTTTAGGAAGCCAAACCTGCGCAAATTAAGCCAAGATTCTCTCAATATTCTCCAAAAGTATCAATTCCCTTCAATTATCACTACTTAATACAATCAACTATATGCATAAGAAGTGATTTCTTATTCTCAACTAAAGCTAGTTCATAAAGCCATTAATTTATCCAACTCTATTTGATTCCCTTTAATTCACATAACTAACTATATATTTCATGGTTTAACAATCATTTTAATCAATATTTGAACAATACATAAACTCAAGTGATCACATATGCAACATTCTTTAATTTCCAAGTATTAGACAAAGACAATAGCATAATAAATAACATATACATAGCCATGATAATTCATATAAGTAGAAAAACTATATAACATCTAACCAATAAGTTATATAAGCGTATCTTTATACATATAATGCAATTAATAAGTAATATAAACATGTTTACTCAATCTTTAACTAGTATCGATATAACTTAATTCACAACTTCTCCGAATAGATGAACTTGTTACATAAGTATATTTAAACATTTATCCAATCAATCAAGAATCAACTAACAACAATTATTACCATGGTTCATTACTAGTTCTTTTAGTCCATTCTAAATTCATACTCAACCAAAGCCATGTAAACCAAGCAACTTAATTCACGAGACTTCACTACTATAATACGTTCACTACACAAAGGCATATAAACATTTAATTACTCAATTATAAAGCAATTATCATGAAATTAACTATGCGAACACAAAGAAGTCAATATTATACTTTTCACAAAACTTAACCGAAAGCTCACACATATCTTAGAATATTATTTAGACACGCTAGGAGCAACTACAAAGCAATACAAGTACTAAAGCAATTAATTCATTCATTTCCCCTTTGATTCAACTAGGCTATTTAGCTTCCTATCGAAATTCAATGATCAAGTTAAGCTAGCTAACCATTCTACTAATCTAAGGATACCTAAATACCTTATTTAGAACCTCCAAATCATAACATAGAGCACAAGTACACGAAAATACCAAAAATGCCTCTTTGTGGGTTTACACTACAAGTACCAATTTTGGAACTCAAACAAGCGAAACAAGAGCACTTCTAAGGTTTCAATACTTAATAAACACTAGTCATAACCTGGAAACGTGTCCGAATTCAAGTTAAACCCGAAACCCCTTATTAAAGTAGCAAGTGCAATTAACATTTTTTCCACGCTTATGGACCTAATTAGCAACTACTAGAAGCTTCAAATCGAATTAAATTGTAACTTTTTTCGAAAACCCTAGTTTGGCACTATTCATCATCTTCCCCAAGTGCCATTTTCATTTTCAAGCATTCAACAAACATTTTAAACCATCAAATATATTCTATGAAGTCATTAGAGCATATAAGAAGCAATTGAACAAGAATTAAACCACTACAATATTAGATCACAAAAATAATAACACAAACTTTAATTGAATTTAATACAAAAATAGAATGCACCCTCACCTCTTTTGAAGATCAAAGAATAGTCTTAAGGTCCTAAGGATGAAGCACAACCAATTTGGGAAGCAATGGAAGCAAGAATGAAGCAAGGAGTAATTTTTTTTTGAGAAGTTACTATTCCCGTAACTCTTTTTTGGCCATTTTTTTGACCCATTTTTTTTTTGTTTCTTGGCTTATAATATTATCATGAGATGGTCAAATGGTAGATCAAGAAATTAGGGTATTTTAGTAAGGGTAAATGGGTCATTTGGGTGATTAAATTTCAGCAAAAAAAAATGCCAAAAATCTGAAAAATCTGAAAAAATCCCATTGATACTATTCATCAGACATTTCACGAATTTTTTTCCATTGATCCCGATATGCAATGCACGTACGGTCAGGGGCTATAGTCCCCTAAAAATATGTAGTATTTTATAAAAATATAAAATGCATGAAAAAGAAATAGTCAGATTTATGGAAATATGAAAAAAATGAAGTAATTAGCTAAATTACATCTAAGTTAGCCATTTAATGAATGCAATTAATGAAGTGCTGGGTTCGGGTTGTCACACAATAACCTCCCATGTGTGCTCCATCCCGACAACATACCATAAACTAGGAAGTCATTTATAGTCCACATCACCACTGCCCTCAAACAAAAATTAGTCTTCGTAGCAATATTATAACACAATGTCCCTTCCGACCATATAGTAATCAATTCATCGATCAGGGGCTCTAGGTAGACGTCAATATTCTTACCGGGATGTTTGGGACCAGGAATGAGTACTGTAAAAAACATTACAGGATCCTTCATGTACATCCACGGTATAAGATTGTATGGGGTAATTATACCTGTCCATCAAAAATAAGGTTGCACATTTGAACTGTATGGGTTAAAACCATCTGAACAAAGGCCTAGCCGAACATTTTTTGGTTCTGCAGCGAAATCCAGATACATGCAATCGAAATATTTCCATGCTTCGGCATCTTATGGATGACAAATTTTTTCATCCTCCACATTGTGATTTTTGTATCACGTCATATGTCTCGCTGAAATATTTGACATGTACAATCTTTTTAACCTTGGTGTCAGAGAGAAATACCTTAACTGTTTGTGGGACATAGGCTTTCCCTGTTTTTTACAACCAGTTTTATCCTTGAAACATGTGTGGCCACAGCGCGGACAATTTTTCATGAGACTCCAATCCTTGTAAAATAAGGTGCATCCATTTACGCAAACATCAATCTTCTGATATCCCAACCCTAAAGGCTTGGTTAGTTGCTTAAATCTATATAGGTTTTCAGGCAAGTTATGCTTCTCGGGCAACACTTCCATTAAATCTTATATGAACCTATTAAAAAGGGAGTTGTTCATATTATGCTCGGACTTCATATTCATGCATCAAGCCACGACTAACAATTGAGTAAGTTTCGCACAACCATCAAATAATGGCCGATCAGCGGCATTCAACAACTCAAAAATCTCATGTGCTTCCATGTTAGGTTCTTCATTAACCTCAACATTGTGATAGTTGGTCCAACTGCAGACCGGTAGCGTCAAAAACCAATGTTCTGTAATTATTCGTTTCACCATTATGTTGTTCTCGATTATACGTCCAAGTTTGTGCACTTGGAACATAATTTTTATATACATGTTCGCCTTGTACAATCCATTGATAGTAAAAAGGCATAAAACCCTTCTGATACAGATGATCTACCACAGTTCCTGTTGTTTAGAATTTTAAGTTCCGGCATTTTACATATGGACATCTTATCTTGTTGGCATCCATATAATAATGTTGTTTGCTTGCGAAGGATACAAAATCCGAAACACCTTGGATAAAAGCCTCATTAAGATTACCATCAATCCATTTCTGATACACCCATTCACGATTTGACTCCATGAAATGATGCACTGAGCAATTTGATAAATGTTATTGCATTTTAAAAATTACGCAATAGATTATTAGGTAAAAGAGCTATATAATTCTATGAGTGAGAATTATCATGCATGAGTTTCACAACATGACAAAGATACACAACAAAACAATCCAAGAAGCAACATATTATTCAACGCAGAAAATGATATCTTTAAAAAATTGTGCAACTTAAAACTGATATGAAATTAACTTTGAATTATATTTGACAAATACTATCAAATTAATAGACAGACACGAACCTTTTAATCCAGATAGAACAAGTCGAATTTGAAAATTCTAAAAAATCCTGATAAATTTCCCATATTAGCACATTTCTCAAAAATATATACACAAAAAATATGAAGTTAATATACATTGTTGAAAATATTGGATGTCACGCCACGCACAAACCCTAATATAGAGGTAAAGTCCAGACGCAACAAACAGACAAAGGCTCCTCTGTAGCAGGAATAATTCGATATCTGCACTCAAAAGATTTCCACAACAACAATACATTTTTAAAATTACTCAAAGACATTCACTTATTTCCATTTATAGCATAATGAACTACGCAAAATGGTCCAAAGTACAATGTACAAGGTTACGCAATATAAATAAGTGACAACTCAACAAATATGAAGTTATAATAATTCGATAAAACATTTTAATAGTTGATCCGACCTTGGATATGACATTGTAATTTTTAATTTTATAGTTTACGAATATTCGAATTTGAAATCAACAACCACATATAGTTAAGATAAAAAAAATCTAAAATTAAAAAAAATATCACCTAAATTTGTAAAGTCCGGATGCGACAAACGGACAGAGTCTCCTCTGTAGTGTGAATAATCTGAGAACCTGCACTCAAAAGATTTTCACAACAACAATACAACATAAAAATTACTCAAAGACATTCACATAAATTCATTTATAGTATAATGAACTACGCAAAATGGCCCAAAGTACAATGTACAAGGTTACGCAAAATAAATATGTCACAACTCGACAAATATTCTAATAGCATAATTCAATAAAATATTTTAATAGTTGATCCGGACTCGTACGTGACATTATATTTATAATTTTATGGTTTACGATTATCTGAATTTGAAATCAACAAAAAAAAAATCTGAAAAAAAAATCCGAAATTAAAAAAAATATCATCTAAATATGTAAAAAAAAAACCAATTAAAAAAAAAAGAAATTATAACAAAAAAAAGAATAGATAAATAAAAAATTAAAAAAATCCAAAAATTAAAAAACAAATAACCTAAAGATGTTAAAAATAACACAAATTAAAAAAAATTATAACAAAAAAGTATATATAAATAAAAATGAAAATTAAAAAAAATCAGAAAATTAAAAAACAAAAAATCTTAAAATAAGAAAATTCCGAAAATAAAATAAAAATAACTCAAATTAAAAAAAAATTATAACAAAAAAGTATATATAAATAAAAAAGGAAATTAAAAAAATCCAAAAAATTAAAAATAAAAAATCCTAAAATAAAATAAAAATTACCTCAATATGTTAAAAATAACACAAATTAAAAAAAATTATAACAAAAAAAAAAGATTGGATAAATAAAAACAAAAAAAAATCCAAAAAAACAAAAAAAAAAAAAAAACTAAATTAACATATTTAGGTTATGTGTATTATTAATTAACATCTTCATAACAAAAAAAAAAATTATAATATATACATAGATTATACATTGATGTACTTACATATACATATATATATAAATAACAAGCCAAAAATAATTTATTTGTGAGGTGGGGGAAGGGGTAATATGTTGAGAGGGTCTATAGCTTCATAGGGGTGGTGGAGTTAGCTAGATCTATACATATATACATTGTTAAAAATAACTCAAATTAAAAAAAAAATTATAACAAAAAAGTATATATAAATAAAAAAGGAAATTAAAAAAATCCAAAAAATTAAAAATAAAAAATCCTAAAATAAAATAAAAATTACCTCAATATGTTAAAAATAACACAAATTAAAAAAAATTATAACAAAAAAAAAGATTGGATAAATAAAAACAAAAAAAAATCCAAAAATACAACAAAAAAAAACTAAATTAACATATTTAGGTTATGTGTATTATTAATTAACATCTTCATAACAACAAAAAAAATTATAATATATACATAGATTATACATTGATGTACTTACATATACATATATATATAAATAACAAGCCAAAAACAATTTATTTGTGAGGTGGGGGAAGGGGTAATATGTTGAGAGGGTCTATAGCTTCATAGGGGTGGTGGAGTTAGCTAGATCTATACATATATATATATATATATATATCACATATATAAATAGCAAAAAAAAAGACATCATTACTTCAAATAAAATGGTGGTGAGGGGTACTTGAAGAGGGGTGAGAAGGTGGGGGGAGGAGGGGAGGGGGGGGGGGGGGGAAGAGGGGGTGGATTGGGTGGGGGGTGGGGGTTACAAAAGCTGAAAAATGAAATAACAGAGGGTTGTGCCCTCAGTTATTTCAATTTAATTGGGCAACGGCCCGATGTGAACCAGGGTCGTCGCCCAAATAAAAGAGGCCCACATCATAGGCCTCTTTGTGGAGACGGGCTAAGAAAAGAGGCCCACATTACCCGTCTCCACATTGGAGACAAGAAATAGCCTGTCTTCATTGGAGATAGGATATTACCCGTCACCATTGGAGACAGACATAGTTTTCCGTCTCTAATTTAGAACAGGCTAGGCCCCGTCTCCAATATTTGGACAATCACATGAATGGCACCAATAATTTAATGAATACCCTCTCACCGTGCCCTTACCGTGCCCTCACCCTACCGTCGCTAATGTTTGGACAGTCACGTGAATTTGGCACCAATAATTTGGAGAAGACCCATCACCATGTTGTTGCCAAATTTTCACCACTTTCAGTTTTATATAAAGAATCAACAATCGCGCTTGTTGTCTTCCATCTTTACATAAGCTTAACCTCGATGCATCAACATCTTATAAACGATAAGTAAGGAAGTTCAAGGTCAATGGGTTGCCGTTAAAAAGGAGGAGCACACAACGAAATGTGTTTCATCTAATGCAAGAAGTAGTAGAGTTGAATGTTGATTTGATCTAAACGAACCTCAAAAAGAAGATGGTTATATTTCGAGGGCTCAACACCACCAAATGGTTGTGGACAACATGTATCGCATTCTTCTGCCGAAGTTGTTCGAGTGAAAGTTATGTAAAAAATTGGTAGTTAAGGTTAATAATATGTGATGTATTATCAGTAATATGTGTTTTTTACCTTGTTAAGTACTTTTGTATGGTGAGGGCTCAAGTTAACCGTTAAATAATGTAATCCCTAGTTATCATATGATTATGAAATAAAATCTTATCATTTGCATATTATATCGAGAAATTTGTCAAATATTGTCCATAATAAATATGTAACAGAACATATTATTATATTACTACCGCACGATGTTTGTCAGTACTTTGCGTTAACAATAAACAGACTGAACTAGTACTGCGCCTAAAACTAGTTTTTGATATAATTCGTTGTTACTCAGTGTTTGAAGGCCTTTATGGTTAAAAAAAATCATAGGAAATTAGCTGTCACCTTTAATGGTGACAACATGGTGACGGACTGTCACCAAGCCGTCTCCACATATCGAAAGCGGAAAAATTGTCACCGAGGTGTCACAAAAGTCGTGACGGTCAGAGCTTGGCCATCACCGAATTGGAGATGGCCAACTAAGCCATCACTGTCGGTGACGGCATGGTGACGGGGTTTTTTGTCTAACACGGTGCCTTCACCGTCACGTCATAAAACTGGCGTCAACCTCGCCATATTGGTGACGGTATAGCGACGGTCCGTCGTAAAATTCAATTTTTTTTTGTAGTGACGTAACATAAAACGGTCTCAAAGAGCTCCAAAATCGATCTGTAGCATTCAGATTGTAGAAGCTTGAGTGGCAAACCTCCTCACAAATTTTAGCTCCATCGAGTAAAAAATCACTACCCGATTTTATATTTGATAAATAGTACCCAATATTTTGTTATACATTCGTCTCCTTTCTCTCTGTATTTTCACCCGTTTTTTCTTTGTCTCTCTTCATTCAAAAAATAGAACATATCATTCTTAGAAGGGTTTATACCCTCATAGGTCCCTTATATTTTCCAAGATTGTTTAGTTAGTTTCTTATTTTCAAAATAACCATAGGTTAGTTCCTTATTTTTATTTTTTGTGTCATCGTTGGTCTTTCCGTCACATTTCTAAAGATTTTGACATGTGCAACGCATGTGGTACCTTTTTTGGAGGGCAAAAGCATCAAAGCAAACAAAAGCATATCTTAACTCTCCCATTTAAACCCGACACCTGATTCGCAAACCCATACCCCCAAATCTTAACCCTTATTGCTACCTCAAATCCCCAAAATCCCTAATAAATTATCAGGTATCTGACTTGCTTAAGAATAGCTTCTTTCAAAGCTTTGCGTTCCAATCAAATAGCTGAAGGAAGCCACCAACATAAACTGCTCCACTCTTAGAACCTTTTTTTTTCTGCCCCTATATCCTCCACACAAGTATCAAGCTGAAAAGAATGCAATTATCAAGATCTCCAACAAATATTGTTTTGCTACTCCTAGTCTATCTACAACTTAATGATATGTGAAAAATGTAATTATGTAATCAACCACAATTGCATCCAAGTGCAAAAGAATTACAAGTTAAGTAATCCATGCCAAATCACTCGCTCTCTATTCATATTAAAATGGATTCTTAAATTTGAATGACTTATCTTTTATAATAAATGATACGTGTCCATTTGAATCCCTTTGACTTAAGAACTATTTTCATCTCTTATATTAATTTTTTGCTACGGGTTCTCTGTTGAAACTATTGGTATATGAGCAATTTAAAGAGTTGATAAATTGTCTTGAAACAAAAATGATACTCGATCTCTACACTAATATGTACTCAAATGCATATTAGAATTTGAGGGTAGGGCTTAGGGTTTCGAATTTGGAAATTAGGGATTCGGGGGACTTGGGGGTATGGGTTTGGGAATCGGGTGATGGGGTTGAATGGAGAGGTAAGATATGGTTTTGTTTGCTTTGACTCTTTTGCCCTTCAAAAAAGATATCACATGTATTGCACATGTTAAAACCGTTAGAAATATGACAGAAAGACCATTGGTGACACAAAAGATAAAGATAAGGGACTGACCTATGGTTATTTTGAAGATGAGAGACCAACTAGACAATTCTGAAAAAGATAAAGGACCTATGAAAAAGCCTTATGGGAATAGATAAGCCATTTTATTTGCAATTGGCTAGTTTAAGATTGATTCTCAATGGAGAAAATTTGTAATCCAAATCGATTGGTCTACTTTATTGTTTTCAGGGCTGATTCTCCTATGGGGTATAAACACTTCTCAGAAGAGATAAAAACCTTTTGGACCCTCAGGTTTTGGAAAAGTAACCTTTTGGTTCCTCAATTTTTAAAAAGTGACCATTTGGTCCATTTTTTACCGTAGGTTGACGGAAAAGTTATCAGGTAAAGGGTATTTTGGGAATTTTGCATTGTTTTAAATCAAATCAAAATAAATAAATTAAGTGATCCTAGTGAAGCCACGTCGGCTCCACTAAACCACCTTAGTGGGTTGTCCAAATCGTAGAAAAAGCTTTGCTTTTCTCTTGGTAAGCTTAGAAATTGTTCCATGGAAACTTCTTGTTCGTTGGGTATCCAAAATGTATAGAATGAGTATCGTGACCTTACGCAGTAGAAATAGAGCTTGTATAGATTGTCTCTTGATTCAGATATACGAACAGTTGCTTTTGACCCACAATAACATATCTTATTTTTGAACTTGATAATTGTTATGTTTATTTCTTCTCAAACTGTGGTGGATGATGATATTGACCCACAAGACTCTTTTCGTGCTTGGGGAGAATTCTTCGCCTTTGGGATGATTTGGGAACTTCAAAGGTTTGTGATTAAGAAGTTTTTCACTTTCATGATGAGGAGCAAATTTTTTAATATATTCAAGTCTATTTGTTAAATTACCACTTCATTTAAAGTTTTGAACTAGTAATTTTGTTGATATATTTAATCCTATTTAATTATTAAATTACTACTTTTATCTAAAAACTTAAGTTGTTAACGAGAGATTATTATATTTATTTATTGATTTCAACACCGTCCCGCACATATAGAGGGATTCTTTTTTAACCTTGTACATGAACAGTTTGAATGTTTTTAATAATAGCAAGTCTTTTTTTTTCTTGTTTCTATACACCCCACCTCCACATGTTCCCAACCTTCATGAGATTCGAGCTCTGGTCTTCCAACTTCCAGAACAAATAGCCTACTACTATCGTACCCTTCAATATCGAGTGATGATAAGACTTGAACCAAAGAATATTTGATAATTTGGCCTCTAATTAGCACTACGTTTAAAATATTAATTAAGTTATTTATTATCTCGCACACTATTTCATCAAAACTCTTTAGTCATTAGTTGAATGAATTGGAATATCTAAGAGTGTGTGTGCTGCAACCCCTCTCAATTCAAATTTTGTCTCAAAATGTGTGTATTTTTTAAGTATTTTGAATTAAATTAATTTAGCCCCATCGACAAAAATTATCTCTATATGAGTGTTTAATTATTTGATTTTAGCCTCCACAGATAACAAATCTTGACTTTGCCCTGTTTGATAGTAGTCCTTGGTAACCAAGTAAGTAAGACTAATATATAGCATATATGAATTTCAAATCAGGCTTCTTTATTATAAAAAAAAAGAGTGACAACTAAAGGTTTTCCATCTCCATTACAGGAGGAACAATAAAGAGGGGACCTTGCATCAAGTATACAATTGTACACGAGAGAGAATAACATACAATCCGATAATGAAGCAAGGAAACATATCTTGCAACTCATAAATGGCTTATGGAGAGAGCTAAATGAAGAGTTTATATCTCCAAATGCCATGCCTCTATCGATAATCAGAGCTGCTTTTAATATGGCTAGAGCTTCCCAAGTCGTCTACTAGCATGAGCAGGATACTTACCATTCCAGCGTACGTAGATAACTACGTAGAGGCTTTGTTTTTCACTCCTATAGATTGAGATAATCGGAGTATCACCCAAAGAAAAAAATTACCCAGGTTAATATCACTTTTTGTCTCTTATTTTTTTTTTTTATCTTATTGACACTTTGGTCCTTTATCTTTAAAAGTGAGATATTTCAGTCTCTTATTTTTTAAAGTTGAGATATTGTTAGTCCTTTTCGCTCAATCTGTTAATTTTTTAACGGAAAAATAAAACACACGTGCTTCTTCCGTTAAAAAAATAATGGATTGAGTTAAAAAATTAACGGATTGAACAAAAAGGACTAACGGTGTCCCAACTTTAAAAGATAAGAGATTGAAATGTCTTACTTTTAAAAATAAGGGACCAAAGTGTCAATGAAGTTAAAAGATAAGGGACCAAAAGTGGTATTGACCCAAACTACTCCTTACTGTTAGTAGTAAAGGGCCATATTTCCAGACAAATTTTTATAATTTTATTTAAAGGAGAAACCTACGGCTCTGTAAATTAATTGATGGATGAAGGGCAAAGTGTTTCTGGCTATTTTCTTATTATTTTCTTTTTTTAACACAAGGTTTAATGTTCATTACAAGAAATCGGCTACATAGGCGCCAGTTTTGGGTTGGCGGTTGGCTAAACTGCGGCCTATAAAATTCAAAGATACTCCATTTAGCTAACAGTTCTAGGTATTGTCAAAGGAAAATTAAAGACGAGGATGCAAAAGTTGCATTTGCTTATCTAAAGGCAAAGATGGATAATGACCTTATGTTCTATTTTTTAGCACACAGTTGATGTCAAGAATCGATTAAACAAGTTGTTCTGGACAAATGTTAGGTCGAGGGATGAGTACTCAGTATTTGGAGATGTTTTGATATTTGATGCGACATACAAGGCAAACAAATACAAATATCCCTTGGTAATCTTGGCAGGGATAAACAATCATTGGAACACTAGTATTTTCTATGTTGCATTAATCTATAGTGAGACCATAGATTCATATATATGGGTTCTAAGGACATTAATATCTATACAGTGAACAATAAGATGTTTATATCTGTGGTAACTGATGGAAATAGAGCAATGCAAGCATCAATTGTTGAAGTGTTTTCATAGGCCTAACAGAGGTTGTGTATATGGCATCTTCAATGGAACGCAATTATAAATGTTGATATAGAAAACTTCAATTTCATTTTTAACCGTTATATATCCCTTAACAGTTCAATTGAACGGTTTGAGGATGAGTGGAGGAAAATATTTGTCCATTACAACCTTGAGAATCACAAATGGATAGCAAAAGAATATGAGATAAGACACGTGATATGAGGCATACTGTTTCAGCTGTGAGAAGGAATAAATGCATGATTGAACATATTTCTTGAACAAATTTTCTGGTCTAGCGTAGTGCAGTGCATAGTTGTCGAATCGTGAATCGTATCGTGAATCGAAATGTCATTTTTTTAATCGTGAATCGAATCAAATCGTGAATCGTACCGATTCGGTCACAAATTTAAAACTAGTTGATATTTGACATATTATGTTTCTATTAACAGTTTTTAGTTGATATTCTTTATTTGAATTAATATTAATATGTGTTTTTGTTACTTTTCTAGATTGTTCACTACTTCACTTGTTCCTAGTAGCCCAAACAATTTCTGCATTACAATATCACACTATTTTTTTTGGTCGGAACAATATCACATTTCACAAGTACCCAAACTAGTGCTCAAAAGCTGCTGTAAACACAAGTGGTCCAATCAGTTACAAATTTTGTCTTCCTTTTTTTTTTTTTCTAAAGTGGGCTTATTTTGTTATATACTTTAAAATATTTTGGGCTTTTAAAAAAAAAAAAAAAATTTGACCCGAATTGCGAACGATTCAGTGAATTGTTCGATTCACATGATTCGCTACGATTCGGTACTGATTCACTTATGATTCATATCGATTGATGATTCTCCTATTTTATTTGTATTATTTTTTTAATGAATTATATCGAATCGTACGATTCGCACGATTTCAATTACACTGGTGCAGTGTGAAAGATGACCTATCTCTTATAATCTCCACATCTTTACCCTGAAAAAATCTCCAGGAGACCATCAGATTCCTTCTTAGTGAGTGGGTGTAATAATTAAGTTTGGCGTTTTCAATATTGACATTGTCCTTGTCTCCTTGAACATTCTTGCCTCTCAAATTATTTCGAGTATCAACCCTTCTTCATTGACACAGCTACGACAGAAATCACGAAACTGTTCACATCACTCTTCCAACTTTTCAGAATTGGGCCATAGTACCATATGTAGGTCTACAAAAAAAAAAAAAATCACATTTAGTGTTTATTGTTTAAAAATAATTTTAATTTAGTTTTTATTATTTAAATGTTTTTAATTTCGTTCTTATTAATTTTTGAAAAGTTTTAATTTAATCTGTATTATTTAAATTTTTTCAATTTCATCTCTATTGTATCCCTAATTTTTTTATTTCGTTTCTATTGTTTATAAAAAGTTTTAATTTCGTCCCTATTATTTTCTTAAAAGTTTCAATTCCGTTCTTATTATTTTCTAAAAGTTTCAAATTCGTTTATATTATTTAAAGACTAAAATTAAATTTTTTTGAGAAACAAGAGGGATGAATTTGAATTTTTTTAAAAAATAATAGAGACTAAATTGACTAATATGAACAATATGGACGAATTTAAAACTTGAGGGAAACAACATGGACAAAATTAAAACTTTTTAGAAACAATAAGAATGAAATTGAAACTTTTGGAGAAACAATAAGGATGAAATTAGAAAATTTTACATAGTATTTGAAAGCACTTGTACTATAGAATTCATTTGATTTATAAATAAATTTCATGAGAATTTGTATTTATAAATGAATTCTCTTGTTTGGAATAATAATTTGCAACACATGTAAAATTGTAATTAAAAATTATATTTTACTGAAATACCCATCCTTATTTTATTGGAATTAGTAAAATTTAGGAATGATAAATAAGGACTTTTGAACTATCTAACAAGCACTAGCATAGATTGTTGATACCCTGACTTGTTGATCAATTATTTTTTTTGTGTTTTATTAAAAGAAGAATGGTGGGGGAGAGGGTTTTAAATATATTTTATTTTATTTTTATCTTTGTATTTGAGTCAAAGTTAAACTTAAGTAGAAAGAAAAATCTAAAGGGTAATTTTGTCTTTAAAAAATGGAACTAACCTAAAAAACGTGAATTTGTAAATTTCACCTTTTGAGTAAGGATTTAGATAAGTTTTGAGTAAATTCAAGATTTGCAAATCCTGAATTTTTAATTTTTTAAAATGATACTTCGAAACATAAAAAGTTAGATTTACAAATTAATTTTACAAAATTTTGTGGAATTCATTTGTTTAAGATAGTCTGTTAAATAATAAGAACAAAATTGAAACTTTTTTGAGACAATAAGGACTCAATGTGACATTTTTTCATTTACAAACATAACTTTAAAGGTCAGGCTTACAAACAATAATCCTCATTTGTTTTTTAGTTTTCGCACTTCTGTTTAAGGGAAATTTACACAAATGGTATTTATTGTTTGTCTAAAATTTTAAATTTGTCCTACTATTCATAATTAGCCAATTTAGATCTTATTGTTTTTTTAAAAAAAGACTCTAAATTTGTTCCTATTATTCACAATTAGCCAATTTAGTCCCTATTATTTCACAAAAATTTCAATTTAAGTAACCCAAAAATAATTTATCCACTAATAAAATGTGATATAAATGTTAGATATCTCAAGTGCATAATTATTGGGGGACCTTTAACTTGTTACTGTATTTTTATCCTTTGGGTTCCCAGAAAAAAAAAAAGAAAAAAGCAAATAGTGGAGAACTATTTTTCTGGTTTCCATGATTCTCGTGTGGCATGTGCAACATTTTATTAATCAGATGGACTAATTATCCTATTCCTATATAAGTTACACAACTTAATAGCTGGTGAGTTAACTCTTCAACAACAGATGATGGCCACCTACACAAGAAGCATTTCCTCGCTTTCACAAATTTGTGCAGCATCTTATACTCGGCTGAAAATTATTCCGACTGCTTCAGGCCATAAACTCCAATCCATTCGTGTGGGTTCTCGCATTTGTATGTGCATGTCATTTCCTAACGGAGTCTGTAGCAATGCCAATCCTCCGAGATAATCAATCTCCGCTCAAATATTTACGCCAACCCACGGTGTGTAACCATCCCTCTCCCTCTATGTTATTAGAGAAAATTTTATTATATCTATTTATTGTTTTCAACATGTCTCCTCGTATATATGATTTTGATGGTTTGGCATTTACTCCTCCAACAAGTATTGTTTATATATAATGATTTTGAGACTCCATGTTCTGGTTTAGAAAAAAGAAAATAAAATGATATACTTATCGACTTTAATGCTATTGCAATGCGAGTTTTAATGATATCATGTACTTAATTCTGGGATTTCCATATAGCTACTTCCTGCAGAAAATGACGATAGCAGCAGGATAAGGGAATTGGTAGAAAAAACTCGAATAGAAGTGCATAGAAGAATGGAACCATTAGACAAACTGAAACTAATAGACACACTTGAGAGGCTTGGAATTGCTTACCTTTTCGAAGAAGACATCAATACATTACTTGAAGGGTTTGCAGAAGGGCAACCAGATGAAGATCTGCAGACCACTGCATTACGTTTTCGATTGCTGCGACACAGAGGCTACAAGATTAGTCCCGGTATAATTCCTTTCATGCACATTTTTTCACTTCAATACTCTATATGTTGATAGTTTTCTGGGGTTTGTGTTTGTTAGCGTATATACATACCGCGTATAGGTGTATTCATGCTAAGTATGGTAAAAGTCTTAACTATAATTAGGCGGTATGTACGCGGCATGCATATTCACTAACACTATGATACATCAATCGTTTACAATAGAGAAGTATGGCCATTTTAAGTGCAACCTGCAAAATTCCAAGCTTGGTAAGTATTAAATTACCATCTCAGGCATAAAGTTTAAATGGTGAAGTGTACAAAACCCCTATTCTTTTAAAAATACATAGAACCCCTTGAGTGTTTTTAAACGCAACATAGTTACCCCTCTTCACTTTTCTGTCAACTTTGTTGACGGAAAATAGTAAAAGACATAAATACCTCTATTTTTTTTCCTTTTACTAATTTATCTATAATATATATATTTAATATACATTATAACAAAAAGATGATATGTATATACACACACACACATAGCACACTGAAAAAAAAAACAATATATATACATATTTTATTGCAATACTGATGAATGTTTGATTTTTTAATTTTTTTTTTGTAAAAGTTTATTTTAGTAAATGAATAAACATATTTTATTACAAAATTGATAAAAGAATAATCTCAGTTGCAAAATGGGCGTGTGTCATACATTTGCAGTTAAAACTAACTTTTCTTTTTTTTTTTTTTTTTTTTTTTTTTTTTTTTTTTTTACGAAAAGACTAATCCTGATGTGTTTTGAAAATTACAGGAGGACCTGTGCACTTTTAAAAGTACGGGGAGGGGGGGGGGGGGGTCCTGTGTACCTTAAAAAAAATATTGAGGATTCTCTGCAGTTCACCCAAGTTTAAATTGTCAAAAAATATTTGTATTATTTTATTTATTATGGTCAACACATCCTCTTATGGGCATGCGAGAATTGTTTTCATTGAGCATTTCACATGGACATTTTTTTAAATAGATAGTCACGAGACTTGAACTCAGGATCATTTAGCAAATACTATATTAAATGAACACTTTATTTAAAAGTTTAAATTGTTAAAAATGAGTTTTAGTAAAATGATTTATTATCTTCAATAGTATATATTGTAATCATCAAAACATAAATATTTTTAAAACAAAAGATATTGTTACTGATATTAGTTGTAATCACTATTAACTGTAAGAATCAATACTTTATGTGGACAAAAAGTTTATTCTTAGATATTTTATGAGAAGATCTCATATGACTATTATATTAAGTATGTATTTTACATTTTATGATAGTTTGTAAAGCTGTTGGAAAACCAAAAATGTAAAATTGCTGGTAGTGATACTTATCATTGATTTTACGTACTTAATTTGTTCATTACACACTTGTATATAATTATGTGACAGACGTTTTCGGAAAATTCATGGACATCAATGGGAACTTCATAGATTCCTCGAGTAGTGACGTTTTAGGCTTCTTGAGCATGTATGAAGCGTCGTACTTGGGCGCAAACGAGGAAGAAATACTAACACATGCCATGGAGTTTGCTGGATTTCACCTGAGAAATTCAATTTCTTTGATGCCTCCCCGACTTCATGAACTAGTTTCGCAAGCCTTAGAGCTTCCGAGGCACCGGAGGATGGCGAAATTAGATTATAACAGGGTTCAAACACTACACCAGATGGAGTTGGCCGAAGTAACAAGGTAATGCCATCTATTTTCTTCTGTCTTTTCACCCTTATTCCTCACTCTTTTAGATTGTTACCGGGATGGATGTACATACGACAGTGGCAGGGTCAGGAATCGGAGAATAAGGGCACTATATTGGCAAAGTTAGTAAATAGGTGTTGGATTGCTCATTTATGCATAAATGTTTTGTACAAATCTTAAAAACGTAGTTGACTTTATGTCTAAAATTAAATTTTTTTATAATGACATATTACAATATATTATAACTAAATCAATCTTATAATTTAAGTACATTATAGCACAAACGAAGTTTTGAAGGCATGACCCACCCCCCCCCCCCCCCTCCCCTCTCAATATGTTATGTCATAACATGTAAAAGAGAAAAATAAATAAATAACTATACCTTATTGTAAATAGAAAATGTCCCTTTCGTTAGATGTAGAAAAATTATTGCTTAAAATTTGATTTTATTTCAAAAAATTTATCTATGTCATATTCAACAAATATCAGATTAGAAATCCAATTCAAATTGAGATAAAAGAAAGTTCCAAACATAACATGTATAAATTAAAATAATAACCTGTACATAATTTTTTTTTTTTAAAATGGGCTAGTGTACACGAAACATAAAACGGTCTCACAGAGCTCCAAAATCGATTTGTAGCATTCGGATTGTAGAAGTTTGAGTAGCGAACCTACTCACAAATTTTAGCTCCATCGGGTAAAAAATCACTACCCAATTTTATGTTTGATAAAGAGTACCCAATTTTTTGTTATATTTTCCTCTCCTTTCTCTCTCTATTTTCACTCGTTTTCTCTATGTCTCTCTTCACTCAAAAAACAGAACATATCATTCTCAGAATTAGAAAACAAGTGAAAATTATTGAAAATAATTGTTGGTCATAAAATAAAAATATGTCATTTTCAACACTTTTTTTTCCTCTCATCACTTCTCATTGTTTTAACACAAAAAAAAAAAAAAAGGTTTTTCCCCAACTCAGTGCACACCCTACTTAAAGTGGCTTCACCACTGACATACGAGTCATTGTCATTAGATTTTAAAGTAGCACGATCTAATTAAAAAATTTCATGTCCCTATTTTCCTTTTCTTCCTAAAAGAAGGAAGGAGAAAGATTCATTTTCAATAATATCATGTCTTATTCTTATTTTGGTATTTTTGATTCCGAGAGTTCTAGCCTCGATTGCCAAAATATGAGTATTTTTAAGGTATTTCTAATTCAAAAAATCAATTAACCTTTACTGGATTAAAAAATTGTATGAATATTAAATTATATGTTATACCTCCCATTGAAAAACAAAAATCATAGAGATGCTCCCACGTTACTAGTACCACTAGTAACAAAGTTTATTAAATTTGTAACTTCCTTTTCATTATACAAAATAGGAAATTAAAATTTTATATCCTTTTTACAGTAAAAAACAAAAAACAATCTGTGTCTAAATTTGGAAAGATGCATAGATTTCATATGCATAAACTCCCAAACTTTGGAATGGCTGAAAACTAGACTAGCGCTAGAAAAGTAAAGGTAGTCTTCCTCTTCCAAGAGTCATGTTTACATATATATCATTTGCTAGGGTTGATCAACGTTTCTGACCCTAAAGACGTAAAGGTAGAGCTGTATCTCAAGCCTCATGGGCATTAATCCCCGTTCAGAAGGTGCAGGGCACAATATAATTTTTGCCAATAACTCTATCTTTTTTTTTTCTTTCTTTCTTTTTTGCTATTTTCATGCCAATAACATTTTCTTAGGGTGATTACATTAAGGTCCCTCTTTTTATAATAAATTATACTAACCTCTCTTATCATAATTTTTGCCTTCAACAACATGTTAGTCTTATTTCGGCAATTTTATCCTTATAAATTTAAAATAACAATTTCAAAGTCTTTTCATAATCCAAATCTAGAAATTGACTAATACTTGATAAACAAATTTATGATATATTTATTTCAATGGTTGGCAACTTTAAAAAATAGTAATAAATTAAAGATAAGTCGATGAATGTATTGTTGACATTTGGAAGTTTTTTTTGCTAGGTCAGCAAGAATATTTCAAACCACTATCAAAAACTTAGTAAAAATCATTGACATTGGAAGTTTGTTTCACGATCAATTTAATTGTGGACTTACATAATGGAGATTTGTATAACTAGCATATAAGAATAGAAGAGAGATTGGTGTAATTGTTTTTGTTCCTTTAAAAGTAATAAAGTTCAGGCATATGCATATTGTATAAAGCATTAAATGCACTAGTTTGATCTTCAAAACTACTTAGTTCTCACTCATAAAATATTCTAAATTTACATGATTAAACATGAATTTTTACATGTCGCAGTGGATAGATATGATTGAAGGTTTTATGATAGAAGCAAAGTGGTTCAGCAGTGGACATGTACCCAATTTGGAAGAATATATGGAGACTAGTGTTTCCACTGCAGGGTCATATATGGCCTTAGTGCATATATTCTTTCTAATTGGGCAAGGGGTCACGGAGGAGAATGTAACACTTCTGATAAAACCATATCCAAGACTCTTTTCGTGCTTAGGGAGAATTCTTCGCCTTTGGGATGATTTGGGAACTTCAAAGGTTTGTGATTAAGAAGTTTTTCACTTTCTTGATAGGGAGCAGTTTTTTTAATATATTCGAGCTTATTTATTAAATCACCACTTCATTTAAAAATTTAAACTAGTAATTTTGTTGATATATTTAAGCCTATTTAATTATTAAATTACTACTTTTATCTGAAAACTTAAGTTGTTGATGAGAGATTATTATATTTATTTATTGATTTCAACACCGTCCCGCACATATAGAGGGATTCTTTTTTAACCTTGCACATGAACAGTTTGAATATTTTTAATAATAGCAACACTCTTTTTTTTTTTTCTTGTTTTTATACACCCCACCTCCACCTCCACCTGTCCCCAACTTCTATGAGATTCGAGTACTGATCTCCCAACTTCCAAGACAAGTAGCCTACTACTAGACTACTTTTGAATCTCAAGTGATGGTAAGACTTGAACCAAAGACTATTTGGTAATTTGGCCTCTAATTAGCACTTCATTTAAAAGGTTAATTAAATTGTTAGAAATAGATTACGATATTTATTTATTAACTTGCACACTATTTCATCAAAACTCTTTAGTCATTTGTTGGATGAATTGGAATATATTTGATACTAGTCTAACCAAGTGAGTAAGACTAATATATAGCATATATCAATTTCAGATAAGGCTTCTTTATTAATTAAAAAAAAGAATGAGTCACAACTAAAGGTTTTCCACTTCCATTACAGGAGGAACCAGAAAGAGGCGACCAGTTTGGATCAAGTATACAATTGCATATGAGAGAGAATAACATACAATCCGATAATGAAGCAAGGAAACATATCTTGCAACTCATAAATGGCCTACGGAGAGAGCTAAATGGGGAGTTTATATGTCCAAATGCCATGCCTCTATCGATAATCAGAGCTGCTTTTAATATGGCTAGAGCTTCCCAAGTCGTCTACCAGCATGAGGAGGATAGCTACCATTCCAGCGTAGATAACTACGTAGAGGCTTTGTTTTTCACTCCTATATATTGAGATAATCAGAGTATTTGTTGGGAACATACCTGATAATTAAAAATTTTAATTAACGCAGCAGAATAATATTTATGTATCCGTTCATGATTGATTACGCATATTTAATGCATACAATAATTAATCTCATTAAATGTCATAGCAGTAGTTTCAGGATTACCTCTTATCGCGAAGGTTACAGAAGAATCTAAGACGAGCTTCTCACGTGGGAAGCCTCTAAGATTAGTCCACATAGAATCTGCGCTATCAACTGGATTACACCCCACTAGAGTTTTTACAGAAATCTTATATTTTTCTGACTTTTGAAAAAGTGTTATAGCTATTTTTCTGTCAAAATAGTACAATATATAGACGACACAGATGACTTAGGGTCATATGTAGACTAGTCTTAATTAACGAGTCTTGAACCTACCAGATCATCATCTAAGTACTACAAACCCAATTAAATTAATATTTAGGACGATCTTTTTTTTTGTGTGACCTCTTGGGTTCATGATTAATCGATAGCGAATAATTAATTTTACCAATTAATTAAATTAGAACTCTTTCAAATTAATTCGCAAATCGCGAGTGACACCTAGCATTATATCGCGATTACCCAATTAATGATGAAGTGCAAATATACGAACCCATTTAGTAATTTCTATACAATCAAATCCTGTTGTCTTAATTATCCTGATCGAGTCAGAGTTATAAATTGGGTCGTCAAACTCTATTACTCGATCATATGCCAAAATCTATTTAATTATTAACTAATGAATAATTTGTGGAATGACTTTCACTATTCTACCTTGACCAAAGATTTTTAGTGACTTAATCAATAGATCACATAGGATTTCAATTGATAGTTCCCGTATCTACACGTACATACCTCCATGACGGAATAGATCATAACCATTGAATATATTGTCTAATTCGTGATTAGGACTAGGTTAATTGCACCAACAAATTATGGTATTCCTAATCATGAAAATAATTGTGGTATTCCACGTAATTTATTGTATTGGTGGTTAAGTCCAATCATTTGTTCACAACAAGTACTTATACATCTACTATAACAATATGAGACTAATCTTCCAATTTAGTATCTCATATTATTTGGTTAGTAAATTATAATTCGATCTATCCGGATAAACTAACACTCAATTAATTTATCCTCTGATCGGGAATAACTTTTAAAACATATTTGTGAATATAGATTCTATCACTCATATTCTTACTCTTAATAATAGAATCTATAAATAGTGTTTTAAGGACTTTATTTATTTAATTAAAATATGTTAATAAATAAATAAACTGTCTGCAATAAATGATTTATTAAATTAAATAATACATTATTCATAATTCCAAAAATACAATTTATTAGCTTTTAGGGCATTATTCCTGTACAATTCCCCACTTGCACTAAAGACAATCAAAATGGTATCTCATACCAATCCCCTCTAAGTGTCGATCCAAAGACTGCTTAATTAGAGCCTTAGTCAACAGATCAACAGTGTTATCTGCTGATGCTACTTTCTGTATCAATATGTCACATCTTCCCACAATTTCTCGGATAATGTGGTA
This sequence comes from Ehretia macrophylla, assembly GCA_037974665.1. Classification (NCBI taxonomy): domain Eukaryota; kingdom Viridiplantae; phylum Streptophyta; class Magnoliopsida; order Boraginales; family Ehretiaceae; genus Ehretia; species Ehretia macrophylla. Next base: position 14,982,634 of record CM075768.1, read on the forward strand.
ACGCCTTTCTATATGTTTGGATTTTTTGTGAGACCTTGGTTCCTTAACTTGCGCTATTGCTCTATTATTATCACAATGAAAAGGTACTGCAATCTCAATGGAAGGAACCACTCCAAGTTTTGAGACTGACTTCTTGATCCAACTGCCACTTTTGTTGCATTCGATGCTACGATGTATTCGGCTTCCGTAGTAGAATCTATAGTCGTACTCTGTTTGGAACTCTTCCAACTGGGCGCTCATCCATTACAAATGAAAATGAATCCAGATGTGGATTTACAATCATACACATCAGACTGAAAATCTAAGTTAGTAAAGCCCTGGATTTTCAATTCCCCTCCTTCATATGCCAACCATATCCTTTGTCCTATTTAAGTACTTTAGGATATTCTTGACGGTTATCCAGTGTTCCTCATATGGATCTGATTGATATTTGCTAGTAACACTTACAGCGTGTATGATATCAAGCCTAGTACATAGGATGGCATAAATAAGACTAGCAATAGTCGAAGCATATGGAATCTTATTTATCCTCCCTCTTTCTTCAACTGTTTTAGGACTCATAGCCCTAGAGAGATGAATGTCATGTCTAAAAGCTAATAGTCCTTTTTTAGAATCCTGCATGTTAAACCTTTTTAACACCTTATTTATGTACGTATTCTAGGAGAGACCTATTAATCCCTTCGATCTATCTCTATAGATTCAAATTTAGGTTGTTTCTCCCAAATCCTTCATGGAGAATGTTCATGATAACCAGACCTTAACAAATGACATCATACCTAGGCCATTCCCAATTAGTAGTATGTCATCTACATACAAGATGAGGAACATAACTACCTTATTGCTGACTTTCTTGTAAATACAAGGTTCGTCTTCATTTTTAATGAAGCCAAACGTTTTAATAACCTCATCAAAACGTAGGTTCTAGCTCCTCGAGGCCTGCTTGAGTCCATTAAGGAATCTCTTTAGCTTGCATACTTTGTGACTTTCACCTATGAATTCAAAACCCTTTGACTATTTCATATAAATGTCTTGTTCAATGAAGCCATTAAAAAAATTTGTTTTGACATCCATTTGCCATATCTCATAATCGTAGTGTGCAGCTATGGCCAATAAGATCCTGATGGATTTGAACATTGCTACTGGCAAGAAGGTTTCTCATAGTTAACTCCTTGTCTCTAACGGTAACCTTTCGCCACTAACCTTGTCTTGAAGGTCTCCACATTCCCATTTGTACCTCTATTTCTCTTATATACTCATTTGTACCCTATAGGTACAATACTTTCAGGTGAGTCTACAAGATTCCAGACTTGATTGTTGTGTATTGAATCCATTTTAGATTTCATGGCTTCAAGCCATTTTCTTGAGTCCCTATCAGAAATAGCCTCCTCATAGGTTAGGGGATCATCAATATGATCACTATCATCCAACGTGAACTGGGACACATGCTAAACCTAACATTAGAGTTTTCTAAATACATGAAGTACCACATAGTAGTTTATTATGTAACGCCCCAATCCCTCATGGAACCGGGACTTCTATTAACCAAACTATACTCAACCAAATTCTAAACCCCGGGCACGAAATTTAGGAAAAAACGGACGGAGTTTTCCCTATATATAGGTTTATCTAGAAACCTGCCAACAGTCACATACAAGTCCTGAATTACAATCAACCATTCATACAACCTAGCTTTCAAGATTCATAAAGCCAACCAGCTCCTCAAGGCCATCCGAGCCTTGGAACCCAACAACATATCACACAAGCATGCAAAACTAAATCCATTGACGTTCTATCTTTTTAATCCACTTATCATACTACTCTATATTATCAATCAAGCTTTCTTATAATTTGTGTCCAACCAACTAACTAGTTTTCATTATCCACACAAGCATACACTACTAAGTAATAAAGTAAAACAAATAGAAGATATTACAAACCCACTAGTACCTAATCATCAAACAAAACTAAAACTTTAATATTACATTCCTTGATATAACATAAATACATACATGGGCACAAAGTCTCAAATACAATACAAGTATATCATGATCACATTCTTCCATGTTTTACACACTGATAGAGCAAGTAGGTTGCACATGAGGCAATCCAATCTTCAGCTTTTCCTGAAATATGTTGAAAAGAGGAATGAGTAATCAAGTTACTCAGTGAGGGAGGTGATGCAATATACCGGGCGTGCATTATGATATGCAGATACAAGAAATCATATATATAACATAAACAACAAGATTCAATAGCAAGTAGTTAACCATATTAAAAATGATACGGTTCCACTTCAAGTCTTCAAACTCGAACCACAAGCCACGAACTTCACGCAAGTGCCGGCAAACCCTTATTCCAACAAGTTGGGATACTCCAGATGTATCCCGATCCTACGACCCTTTCTCCTGAGATAGCACCATATGCCCAGCAGGTAAACCACGCTTCTGAGGTAGTGGAGTACTCTCAGCGAGAAAGGAAATAGGCACCATGGTAGTCGAGGGAGCACGACAAGCCCGATGTCGCCCGTGTTCTCGACGCTACTATGTCCAAAAAGGTTGCGCAACCCCAAGACAAGTCCATAAGAAGCAAGATATCAAATAATACATAAGAGGGTCGACAAAGTAGGTCGTCCTCGCATTTAAATGCAAAATGAATCAACATATACACAAAATAGCATTATAGTATCAAAAGTAGCAATCAACATAACTTTTCCCCACAATCAACTCAAATAGCTTTATTATACTTTAGATAAACAACATAATACATGACAACTCAACAACAAGCTCTAAATACATCAAATATGGCCAAATACTAATTTTTCCCTTTCTTTAACCAAGCTTTCCTTCTCCTATGTGCAATTCAAGATTTCCAAACCATATCTTACTCATACTACAATCCTAATTAAGTCAAAAGACACCTATTAAGATCATAAAAATCCATTTAAAAACAAAAGCTGGGGAAGGCCGCGAGCCAGTTTTACCTACAACTACACTAACCGAACCCCAATTTCGCGTAACGAAAGCACCAAAAGTGCTTCCATACCCCAAAGATACCCAAACCAAGGCCCAAACATGCCCGGATTGCACAAAGAGAAAAGTCCCCTTTTAAAGTTGACTAAATTTGTAATTTAACTCGGATTTGGGCGATTTAACTTCACGTAGCCTCCCAACTAGCTTCACTAGGGTCTAAAGCATCTGATTGAAGTCTCAATTCAAGCTAATTAGTAAATTTTCTCAAAACCCTAATTCTACGCACTATTCATCATCTTCTTTCTTCAATCTCAGCATTCAACCATGGAATTCCTTACCAAGCTATGAAAGTTAACTCTATAGGCCCTAATAAACACATTATAACCATTCATAACAAGTTTTATAGCTATAATTGACAAACCAAGAAAATTCAACATATGAGCATAAACTTTGAAAGCAATAAAATGCATCTCCCTCACAAATTAGATGATGAAGACAAGAGGTTGAAGCTCCCAAGTACACTAAAAGCCTTCCCAAGCAAGCCAAGAGCTCAACTCCAAGGTATGATGAATAATTTTTTCCTTTTTTTTCTCCTTGAGGTGGTCGGCCATGGGGAGGGACACAAGGGTAATGTTTTTGCTTTGTTTGATGAGTTTTTTTTGTTAAATGGTAATAACTTTAATATATGAATACATATGTGCAATAAGTTATGGTCAAATGCTACATAAAACTTGCTCAAATGAGCTTAATTACCAATCAAATGCTAACTAAGTCAAAACTAAGGTTGTTCGTACGTAATACTATTCAAATGAAGCAAAACTATTTTCCAAACGCATGCTTCCGAGCTTGAAAGTCCAAAATGACAATGTCTCGATTCCTTTTATCTGTCATATGACTTAGGAAAAATATTAAATCAAACTTTTAAAACGATCGAAACTCTTATGAATAGTAACATCAAAATAAAGTAATTAAGCAAGAAAAGTGATGCACGTAAGAATGCTCAAGTAAGTATGCAATAGTTATAAAGAAATATATGATGAAATCTCGGGCGTCACATATTATCTGCTTTAGCCATGTAAGATATACAAATTGTTTCAGTCATATCTAAATGCTAGAAATTGGATATTATAGGGCTTTGCATAAATCTTTCCTTTTGTTTCAATTTCCTGGGAGCTTCCTTCAGTTAGGTACACCAGCCTGCATAGTTTCCTCTGTCCAATTCATTTAATATAGTTGATTTACCGCATGGAAGAAAAGTCTGAAGTACGCGACGGAGAGTAAGATTATGAATGGGATCGTCTGGCCAAGCTGTCATTTTGACATTTCTTGAGCCTCTGAATCTTAACTTGAAATCACATTTTCGTCGAATTTGCTCTCTTCCTTGATTGTTGCAATCTCTTCCTCTGATATGTCCTTCCTACATTTTTCCCTCTGGCCAAGCAGAGTGTGTGAGCATGTGTGCTGTCTGTGTGTGCGTGTGTGCGTGTGTGCTATTTTTGTGTGTGTTTGTGGTGTATAAGTGTGAGACATAATTATTTGAATAAAAAGACAAAAATCCCTTTTTAATCTTACAGAAAGACAAAAATGCCCTTTTAATCTTAAGAATTGTTTGGCAAAGACATGTGTTATGGGCGAATTTGGGTAAACCAAAAAGCTTATAGGGGTATTGGGGGACTTCGGGCTTTATGGAGAAACTCATGGGGGGGAGTTTGGCATTTACTCCTCCAACAAGTATGTTATATATAATGATTTTGAGACTCCAGAAATGTTCTAATTTAGAAAAAAGAAAATAAAATGATATAGTTATCGACTTTATTGTTATTGTAATGCGAGTTTTAATGATATCATGTACTTAATTCTGGGATTGCTATATAGCTACTTCCTGCACAAAATGACGATAGCAGCAAGATAAGGGAATTGGTAGAAAAAACTCGAAGAGAAGTGCAAAGAAGAATGGAACCATTAGACAAACTGAAATTGATAGACACACTTGAGAGGCTTGGAATTGCTTACCTTTTCGAAGAAGACATCAATACATTACTTGAAGGGTTTGCAGAAGGGCAACCAGATGATAAGATCTGCAGACCACTGCATTACGTTTTCAATTGCTGCGACACAGCGGCTACAAGATTAGTCTCGCTATAATTCTTTTCATGCACATTTTCCACTTCAATACTCTATATGTTGATAGTTTTTTGGGGTTTGTGTTTGTTAGCATATATACATACCGCGTATAAGTGTATACACGGTATGTACGCGGCATGTATATTCGATAACACTATGATACATGAATCGTTTACAATAGAGAAGTATGGCCATTTTAAGTGTAACCTGCAAAATTCCAAGCCTGGTAATTATTAAATTACCATCTCAACCATAAAGTTTAACATAGTGTTTGGATTGCACAAAGGAATGGAAAGGAAAGTAAAGTGGAGGAAAAAAAATAAAGGAAGTGAATTATTTTATTTGGATTGTAAAAAAAATAATAATGGAAAGGAAATAAAAAGATCTTATGATCTTTTGTTTGGATTGAAAAATGAAAGGAAAGAAAAAGGATCATTTTAGATGTAAAATTACTTAAGTACCCTTTTTTATTTTTATAATCATGAGATATGTAGAGATAAAAAAAATATTTTGTGATGAAACCTTTCATTTCCCCTCCAAATACCCCAAATAGGAAGGTTTGAAAAACCAATCCAATTAAAGGAAATGGAAGGATTTTCGTACCCCTCCATATCATTTACTCATTTCAAAATTGCAATCCAAATAAGGGAAATGATTCCTTATCCCTTCCATTTCCTTTACTTTCCTATAAAAATGTGAATCCAAACAAGCGTGAAGCGCACAAAACCCCCTTATATTTTTATTAAAGTGCACAAGACCCCATGTTCTTTTAAAAATACGTAGAACCCCTTGTGATTTTTTAAACGCAGCACAGTTACCCCTCTTCACTTTTCCGTCAACTTTGTTGACGAAAAATAGTAAAAGACATAAATAACTCTATTTTTTTTCCTTTTATTTATTTATCTATAAAATATGTATATATATTTAATATACATTATAAGAAAAAGATGATATGTATATATACACACACACACATAGCACACTGAAAAAAAAAACATATATACATATTTTATTGCAACATTGATGACTATTTGATTTTTTTTTTTGTGAAAAGTTTATTTTAGTAAATGAATAAACATATTTTATTACAAAATTGATAAAAGAACAATCCTAGTTGCAAAATGGGTGTGTGTCATATACTTGCGGTTAAAACTAACGATATTTTTTTACGAAAAGACTAACCCTGATGTGTTTTGAAAATTACAAGAGGTCCTGTGCACTTTTAAAAGTACATGGGGGTCCTGTGCATCTTAAAAAAAATATTGGGGGTTCTCTGCACTTCACCCAAGTTTAAATTGTCAAAAAATAATTGTATTATATTATTTATTACCATCAACACATCCTCTTATAGGCATGCAAGATTGTTTTCATTGGGCATTTCACATGGACATTTTTTTAAATAGACAGTCACGAGACTTGAACTCAAGATCATTTAGCAAATACTATATTAAATGAGCACTTTATTTAAAAGTTTAAATTGTTAAAAATGAGTTTTAGTAAAATGATTTATTATCTTCTATAGTATATATTGTAATCATCAAAATGGAAATGTTTTTAAAACAAAAGATATTGTTACTGATATTAGTTGTAATCACTATTAACTGTAAGAATCAATACTTTATGTGGACAAAAAGTTTATTCTTAGATATTTTATGAGAAGATCTCATATGACTATTATATTAAGTATGTATTTTACATTTTATGATAGTTTGTAAAGCTGTTGGAAAACCAAAAATGTAAAATTGCTGGTAGTGATACTTATCATTGATTTTACGTACTTAATTTGTTCATTACACGCTTGTATATAACTATGTGACAGAAGTTTTCGAAAAATTCATGGACATCAATGGGAACTTCATAGATTTCTCGAGTAGTGACGTTTTAGGATTATTGAGATTATATGAAGCGTCGTACTTGGGCGCAAACGATGAAGAAATACTGACACAGGCCATGGAATTTGCTGGATTTCACCTGAGAAATTCAATTTCTTTGTTGCCTCCCCGACTTCATGAACTAGTTTCGTAAGCCTTAGAGTTTCCGAGGCACCGGAGGATGGTGAGGTTAGAAAACAGAAGGTACGTAAAAGAGTATGGTCAAGAATGCCACCACAATTTGGACATTTTGAAACTGGCAAAATTAGATTATAACAGGGTTCTAACACTACACCAGATGGAATTGGCCGAAGTAACAAGGTAATGGCATCTGTTTTCTTTCGTCTTTTTACCCTTATTCCTCACTTTTTTAGGTTGTTCCAGGACGGATGTACTTACCACTAGTGGAACCAGGCACTAGAAATCAGAGACACTATAGTGGCAAAGTTAGTAAATAGGGGTTGGGTCGCTCATTTATGCATAAATGTTTTGTTCAAATCTTAAAACGTAGTTGACTTTATGTTTAAAATTAAATTTTTTATGATGACAAATCATAATATATTATAATTAAATCAATATTAATTTAAGTACATTCTTTTAAAAATGTTATTTATGTCATATTCAACAAATAAAAATTAGAAATCCAATTCAAATTGAGATAAAAGAAAGTTCCAAGCATAACATGTATAAATTAAAATAATAACCTATACATAAAAAAAATATAAAAAAATGGGCTACTGTACACGCACTACAAAAAAAAACACTGGATTTTGCGAGAGACGACTCCCCTCACCGTGCCGTCGCAAATTTGGAATTTGCGACGGCACGGTGAAGGGAAATGTCCATCAGACACGAGGTTGTTGCCAAAATCGTTCCCCTTACCAAACCCACAATTTTGGCGACGGCTGCCAAACTATCTCCATCCCGTCTCCAAATTCTCCGTCACCATGCCCTCGCGATCCTTTCCCGTCTCCAGGCCGTCACTACAGTTTGCGGTCACCGAGCCGTCGTGAACTGGAGCCGTCGCAAAACTGTCCCTAAATTTCTCGTTGCTAAGCCCTCGCCAAGTTTCCCCTCACCCGACTGTTACCAATGATTGTTGTCACCGATCACTCGCCAACTTAACCTCTCACCAAACTGTCACAAAAATTCTCGTCGCCAAGCTTTCGTCAAACTTTCCCCTCGCCAATCCATCACTAACCGTTCCCTTCACTAAGCCCTCACTAAATTAACCATTCCATCTAATTTAACGAGTCATAATTCCTTCAATTTTTTTTGAATATTATCCCAAATTGAACATGTTTGATATGTGAAATTCATTTCAAAATAATGCTGCAAATACGATATGCTATATTTAATTAAAATATAGATTGTTATTTAAAACTATTACGAAAAGAAATGTCTTGTACATGGTAGTGTATTAAACATCAAACTACAGGTTTAACATTATAACAAATTAATCTCCATTTTTATCACTAGGTGAAGATGAAGAATGTTGCTCTTCAAGTTGACCACATATTTTTGCGTAGAAGACTTCCAACACTTCGTTGTGCTTCTTTATTTGTTATTGAAGTTGATTGATTAACTGGCCCTGACTTTGTACTGTTTCATTCAAATTCATTGTGGCTCTCATAACGGCGTCATTCAGTTGTTCCTCAGTGATCACACGTCGAGGCTGAGTTGCAGTGTTTGTGATAGACTCAACTGAAACCTGAGAACCTACCCCATATATCCGACCTTTGCGTGGTGGTCCAACAGCCTGTAAAAATACTGCGTTCTGATCCATAGGCGTAGGGTTCGAGTTTGATTCCGATGCATTCCTGGCCGTTTGGAGCATTTCGTCGTAATGAGCCTACGAAGACATTAGTAAATTTGTTGCACAAACATTAATTTCTTATCTACACAAACTTAATATTGAAACACACAATATACAGGTATTACATCTGCATTTAATGCATTTACTCGTCAATAAAAAAAGGGCCGGAGTCTCCTCTGTATTTCGGACTTTTCCCAATAACCTGTTATGGAATAAAGCTAACCAAATACACAGTATCCAAGCTGATCCAGTACCACACTTATCATCAACATATTATTCATGTGCTACTACAACCCTAAGGAGATATTTTCAAACATTGTATAACACAAGAGGGTACAACACGTAACCATGTTCCATTTGTGAAATGTTTGTTCAAATCATAGCTACATTCGTGCTCATACATCACTAAGTATGTACTCCCTCTGAAAGCGTTAATATTATCATCCATATAATTCAACAATTACTATGATAATTGTACAATAGTTTTCATAATATATATTGCATTAACATTTCATACCCTGAAATATTCGAACCATAATTTTCTTGTATCACTTGGGACCTGTCTGTATATCAATCACGGCTCTACATACCTGTCATGTAGAGCTCTTGAAACACCTTTGATGGCGTTATATGGGTCCCATCTATACAACATAACATAATCCAAATATATATATATATTATGGTAAAAAAAGAATATTTAAACTTCAAAATTGAAGTGATACATACCCGTTTCCTACGACCTTCAAACAGCGTCGCTTGTCATTTTGCCAAACCGTATAATCGGTTAGAGACTGGAATCCATAAAATTGACAATCTTCGATGCCTGCAGCTCGTCTGTCAGCAGCATGCGAGGACTCGGGCATATTAGAAAATTGCGCACCACCGGGCATTGAAGAGCCATCACTACCTACACATAAATCCTCTAACTCATGTGACAATCCAGCTAATGAACAGTGTAGTACATTATGACTGGTGGACGTAACTTGTACATAAGGCTGCTCTTGTTGGGTTTGCGCATCGTCTAGGATCCAATGTCACATTCCCACTGATGAATTAGACGAACCACGCCTAACGACCACAGGGACATTGCCAGCTCCACGGTCAATAGTTGTATGTGCACTTGTGGATCCACGACCACTCGCATGATGCGCACCTATAAATCCACCACCACCTAATGGCATAGCGTCATTCGGTCCAACCGGAGTAAATCACTGCGTCTCGAGCACCGTGCCAGTTGTATGAGTTGAAGATGTCCTTTTTCCTAACAAACTGCTCTACTTCAGTTGTTTTTTCCCCTTACGAGTTGGATCTTCACCGCCTCCCATTGCCTATTTTGACACAATAGAATTAGAATACATAAATAATATATATATATTGGAAAAATATAATTATGTAACAAAACATACCATAACTATCATAGATCTATGTATAATACTTGTAATAATTGATTGATCAATTGAAAGAAAAACGTGAAAAATATCCCTCATCCTCATCATCATCATCATTGTCATCATCATCATCATCATCATCATTTGGGTCACTATCATCATCATTATCATCACCATCATCATTTGTTTCATGCCCATCTTCTTCGTCATCTACATATTCTTCTACATTTCCATGTTCGTAATTAAGATCTTCTCTTATTATTTAAGTGTCTAGAACCGAATAATTAATATGTGCATTAGAATCAAAATCATTTGGTTCAACTGTGGACACATTCTCTGATCCGATTGAAAACTTATGTTATCATCCACATCTATCTCCTATCTGTCCATGTCATAGAAATGTCTTGGACGGATTTTAATGATGGCCACCCAATCAACTCATTCTCTTTTGGCCCTTGGATATACACAATAGTACACTTGTTCGGCTTGATCTGCCAAGACAAACGGTTCATACTTGGGATATATTTTTTTCACGTTCACCTCAACCAATCCGGTATTGTGATTGGACTTCACACCTTTATCATTTGTGGTATCATACCAATCGCACATAAAAAGAACAACTCTTGTATGTTGTAACGTTGGATTAAGATATTCAAGTTCAATACTATCCTTCAAAACACCTTAGTACCCTATTTCCCTAGCTGTACCATCGCCTGTACCTCTTACGAACACTCTACTATTGTTCGTGGATTTTGAAGCCCTATATTCGAATGTAGAGAACCTGTATTTATTTACCATGTATCTACACCATATGTGGGCCTTTCTATGTGGCCATTTGGAGAGATATTTCACACAATCGTCTATGTCATACCTATCTCTTAACTACAATACGATTACATTTAGTTAATACTCAAATGGCAGTGCCCTTAATGAATAGCCAAAAATTGCATATGTACTGACCTGGCCATATAACCATCTCGGGAAAGATCTGTCATTATGCAACTGTCTATCTCTTTGGTTAATAGGGCCATATTGTTGTTCCAAGTCTTCCTCAAACAATCTATATCAAATTCGTAAATCTTCTCATTAAACAAAATGTGTGTGATAATCCCAACGGAGGAAATTGCATACCAAATCGTTGCAAACATACCTGATATATGGCTGCACCTTTGGGCAATTCATGAGTACATATAAGTGCGCCAACTGGAGATCATCTTCCAGTAGTGAGACCTCTGCATCCATCCTAATTGGATAACCTGGAGAAGTAAATATAGATAAGCAACCCTCAGGATAGTCCACCTCGTTATACTAGTTGTTTCGACTTAACCTTCTGCTTTTAGTTGACACGTGTTGTTTAAAATAATATGAACAGAAAGTTGAAGTCTCTAGGACGTGATAAGCTTCACAAATATATCATTCCACACGCAATTTATTCTTAACTATCCTCTTTAGGCCTTGCAAAAACCTCTCAAAAGGATACATCCACCAATATTGAACAGGCCCACAACATATCGCTTCATAAACCAAATGGACAGGTAAATGCTCAATTGAGTCAAAAAATGCAGGAGACAACATCTTCTCCAATTTGCACAGTGTCATAACTATATTATCTTGCATCCTTTCCAATTCGGTTCTTTGTAGAGTTGAACAACATAGATTGCTAAAAAATAAGCCTATTTCAACATGAGCATACGTAATGCAATGGGAAGCAATCTCTTCATAAAGATATGACAATCGTGGCTCTTCATGTGTGACATTTTCAAATCTTTCATGTCGACACAATTTGATAAATTAGAAGCATAACCATCGGGAAATTTTATGCCTTCAACCTATTATAGGAGCACTTTTCTCTTTTCTCTAGGGAGTGTGTATACACCGATCTTCTTTGTATTGTCATCGCATAATTCTGGACGATTGCAAAAAATGGATATGTCTTTCCGAGCTTGAAGGTTTTCTTTTGTTTTACTCTTAACAACCATGATAGTATTGAAGACATTGTCGAAAATATTTTTCTCAATATGCATCACGTCTAAGTTGTGATAAACAAAATGCGTCTTCCAGTATGGAAAATCCCAAAAAATACTTTTTTCGTCCAATTATGATCTATACCAAGCACATGTAGCTTCTTCCAAGATCTCTCTTGGATTATTGGGAAATTTTTTACCCGTTCCCAAATTTGTTGCCCAAATAATCGTGGTAGAGGTGTAGATGTCTCGTACCTATCCTTTATAATTTTTTTCCTGTCACGTCTTAATGACTATTCTGTGGTAAGAATTGACGATGACAGTCAAAGAATGAAGGCTTATTCCCCGCTAATAAGCGAAAAGCTTTTGACTTTTTCATGCAAATAGGACACGATAACCTCCTATGTGTGCTATATCCCAACAACATACCATAAGCCGGGAAGTCATTTATAGTCCACATCAACACTGCCCTCAAACAAAAATTAGTCTTCGTAGCAATATCATAACACAATGTCCCTTCCGACCATAGAGTAATCAATTCATCGATCAAGGGCTCTAGGTAGACATCAATATTCTTACTGGGATGCTTGGGACCAGGAATTAGTACTGTCAAAAACATTACGGGATCCTTCATGCACATCCACGGTGGAAGATTGTATGGGGTAATTATAACTGGCCAGCAAGAATAAGGTTGCGCATTTGAACTGAATGGGTTAAAACTATCTGAACAAAGGCCTAGCCAAATATTTTTTGGTTCTGCAACGAAATCTGGATACACGCAATCGAAATATTTCCAGGCTTCGGCATCTGACGGATAACATATTTTGCCATCCTCCACATTGTGATTTTTGTGCCACGTCATATGTCTCGCTATAGCATTTGACATGTACAATCTTTTTAACCTTGGTGTCAGAGAGAAATACCTTAACTGTTTGTGGGAAATAGGCTTACCCTATTTTCTACAACCAGCTCTATCCTTGAAACGTGCGTGGCCACAGCGTGAACAATTTTCCATGAGACTCCGATCCTTGTAAAAAAAAGGTGCATCCATTTACGCAAACATCAATCTTCTGATATCTCAATCCTAAAGGCTTGATTAGTTGCTTAAATCTATATAGGTTTTCAGGCAAGTTATGTTTCTCGGGCAGCACTTCTATTAATTCTTCTATGAACCTGTTAAAAAGGGAGTTGCTCATATTATGCCCGGACTTCATATTCATGTATCGAGCCACAGCTGACAATTGAGTAAGTTTCGCACAACCATCAAATAATGGCCTATCAGCGGTATTCAACAACTCAAAAAATTCTTGTGCTTCCATGTTAGGTTTTTCATTAACCTCAACATTGTGATAGTTGATCAACTGCGGACCGGCAGCGTCAAAAACCAATGTTCTGTAATTATTCGTTTCACCATTATATTGCTCTTGATTATATGTCCAAGTTTGTGCACTTGGAACATAATTGTTATACACATGTTCGCCTTGTGCAATCCATTAATAGTAAAAAGGCATAAAACCCTTCTGATACAGATGATCTACCACAGTTTTTATTGTTTGGAATTTTAAGTTCCGGCATCTTACACATGGACATCTTATCTTGTTGGCATCCATATAATAATGTTGTTTGCTTGCAAAGGATACAAAATCCGAAACACCTTGGATAAAGGCCTCATTAAGATTACCATTAATCCATTTATGATACATCCATTCACGATTTGACTCCATGAAATGATGCACTGAGCAATTTGATAAATGTTATTGCATTTTAAAAATTATGTAATAGATTATTAGGTAAAAGAGCTATATAATTCTATGAGCAAGAATTAGCATGCATGAGTTTCACAACATGACAAAGATACACAACAAAACAATCCAAGAAGCAACATATTATTCAACGCAAAAAATGATATCTTTAAAAGATTGTGCAACTTAAAACTGATATGAAATTAACTTTGAATTATATTTGACAAATACTATTCAAATTGATAGACGGATACGAACCTTTTAATTCGGATAGAACAAGTCGAATTTGAAAATTCTAAAAAATCATGATAAATTTCCCATATTAGCACATTTCTCAAAAATATATACACAAAAAATATGAAGTTAATATACATTGTTGAAAATATTGGATGTCACGCCACACATAGATCCCAATATAGAGGTAAAGTCCAGAGACAACAAACAGACAGAGTCTCCTCTGTACCGTGAATAATCCTATATCTGTACTCAAAAGATTTCCACAACAATAATACATTTTCAAAATGGCCCAAAGTACAATGTACAAGGTTACGCAACATAAATAAGTGACAACTCGACAAATATGAAATTAGAATAATTCAATAAAACAATTTAATAGTTGATTCGGCCTCGGACGTGATATTGGAATTTTTAATTTTATGGTTTACAAATATCTGAATTTGAAATCAACAACCACAAATAGTTAAGATAAAAAAAAATCTGAAATTAAAAAAAAATATCACCTAAATCTATAAAGTCCGGACGCGACAAACAGACAGAGTCTTCTCTGTACCGTGAATAATCTGAGAACCTGCACTCAAAAGATTTCCACAACAACAATACATTATAAAAATTACTCAAAGACATTTATATAAATCCATTTATAGTATAATGAACTACACAAAATGGCCCAAAGTACAATGTACAAAGTTACGCAAAATAAATGTTACAACTTGACAAATATTCAAGTAGCATAATTCAATAAAACATTTTAATAGTTGATCCGGACTCGGACGTGACATTATATTTATAATTTTATGGTTTATGATTATCCGAATTTGAAATCAAAAAAAAAAAATTCCGAAAAAAAATATCCGAAATTAAAAAAAAAAATCACCTAAATATGTAAAAAAAATTCAATTCAAAAAAAGAATTTATAACAAAAACAAAAAGAATAGATAAATAAAAAATGAAAAAAAAATTGAAAAATAAAAAATAAAAAATCCGAAAATAAAAAAACAAATAACCTAAAGATGTTAAAAATAACACAAATTAAAAAAAATTATAACAAAAAAAGTATATATAAATAAAAAGGAAAATTTAAAAAAATCCAAAAATAA
Organism: Ehretia macrophylla; assembly: GCA_037974665.1. Lineage (NCBI taxonomy): Eukaryota > Viridiplantae > Streptophyta > Magnoliopsida > Boraginales > Ehretiaceae > Ehretia > Ehretia macrophylla. The sequence goes on from CM075768.1 coordinate 14,997,845, forward strand.
AAAAATAAAAAATCTGAAAATAAAAAAATCCAAAAATAAAATAAAAATAACACAAATTAAAAAAAAAGTTATAACAAAAAAAGTATATATAAATAAAAAAGAAAATTAAAAAAAATCCTAAACATAAAAAATAAAATAAAAATAACTTAAATATGTTAAAAATAACACAAATTAAAAAAAAAAATATAACAAAAAAAAAGAATAGATAAATAAAAACGAAAAAAAAATCTGAAAATACAAAAAAAAAAAAAAAATATTTAGGTTATGTGCATTATTAATTAACATCTTCATAACAAAAAAATAATAATAATATATACATGGACTATACATAGATGTACATACATACATATACATATATGTAGATATATATATATACATATATGTATATATATATATATATATATATCACATATATAAATAGCCAAAAAAAAGACATCATTACTTCAAATAAAATGGTAGTGAGGGGTACTTGGAGAGGGGTGGGAAGGTGGGAGGGGGAGGGTGTCGATTGGGTGGGGGGTGGAGTTTATGTCTTTGAAAGGGGAGGGGGGTTACAAAAGCTGAAAAACGTATGCCCTATGTTATTTCAATTTAATTGGGCGACGGCCCGATGTGAACTAGGGCCGTCGCCCAAATAAAAGAGGCCCACATCATAGGCCTCTTTGTGGAAACGGGCTCCAACATGGAGACGGGCTAATAAAAGAGGCCCACATCGTGGGCCTCTTTGTGGAGACGGATAGCAGCCCGTCTCCACATTGGAGACAAGAAATAGCCCGTCTTCATTGGAGACGGGATATTACCCGTCACCATTAGAGATGGGCATAGTTTCTCGTCTCTAATTTAGAGACAGGCTAGGCCCCGTCTCCAATATTTGGACAATCACATGAATGGCTCAAATAATTTAGTGAATACCCTCTCACCGTGCTCTTACCGTGCCCTCACCGCGCCCTCACCCTGTCGTTGCCAATGTTTGGACAATCACATGAATTTGGCACCAATAATTTGGAGAAGACCCCTCACCATGCTGTTGCCAAATTTTCACCACTTTCAGTTTTATATAAAGAATCAACAATCCCGCTTGTTGTCTTCCATCTTTACATAAGCTTAACCTCGGTGCATCAACATCTTATAAACGATGAGTAAGGAAGTTCAAGGTCAGTGGGTTACCGTTAAAAAGGAGGAACACACAACGAAATGTGCTCCATCTAATGCAAGAAGTAGCAGAGTTGAAGGTTGATTTGATCTGAACGAACCACCAAAAGAAGATGGTTATATTTCGAGGGCTCAACACCACCAAATGGTCGTGGACAGCATGTATCGCATCCTTCTGCCGAAGTTGTTCGAGTGAAAGTTATGTAAAAAATTGGTAGTTAAGGTTAATAATATGTGATGTATTATCAGTAATATGTGTCTTTTATCTTGTTAAGTACTTTTGTATGGTGAGGGCTCAAGTTAACCGTTAAATAATGTAATCCCTAGTTATCATATAATTATGAAATAAAATCTTGTCCTTTGCATATTATATCGAGAAATTTGTCAAATATTGTCCATAATAAATATGTAACATAACATATTATTATATTACTACCGCACGATGTTTGTCAGTACTTTGCGTTAACAATCAACAGACTGAACTAGTACTGCGCCTGAAACCTGTTTTTGATACGATTCGTTGTTACTCAGTGATTGAAGGCCTTTATGGTTAAAAAAAATCATAGGAAATTGAGTTGTGATCTTTAATGGTGACAGCATGGGGACGGACTATCACCAAGCCGTCTCCACATATCGAAAGCGGAAAAATTATCACCGTGCCGTCACAAAAGTCATGACGGTCGGAGCTTGGCTGTCACCGAATTGGAAATGGCCAACTAAGCCGTCACTGTTGGTAACGGCATGGTAACGGGATATTTTGTCTGACACGGTGCCATCACCGTCATGTCACAAAACTGGCGTCAACATTTCCCTTCACAGTGTTGTCGCCATATTGGTGACGGTATGGCGACGGTTCATCACAAAATTCAAATTTGTTTTGTAGTGACGTAACATAAAACGGTCTTAGAGAGCTCCAAAATTGATCTATAGCATTCAGATTGTAGAAGCTTGAGTAGCGAACCTCCTCACAAATTTTAGCTCCATCGAGTAAAAAATCACTACCCGATTTTATATTTGATAAATAGTACCCAATGTTTTGTTATACTTTCGTCTACTTTCTTTCTGTATTTTCACCCGTTTTTTCTTAGTCTCTCTTCATTCAAAAAACAGAACATATCATTCTCAGAAGGGTTTATACCCTCATAGGTCCCTTATCTTTTCCAAGATTGTTTAGTTAGTTTCTTATTTTCAAAATAACCATAGGTCAATTCCTTTTTTTTATTTTTTGTGTTATCGTTGGTCTTTTCGTCATATTTCTAAAGATTTTGACATGTGCAATGCATGTGATATCTTTTTTGGAGGGCAAAAGCATCAAAGCAAACAAAAATATATCTTATCTCTCCCATTTAAACCCCACACTTGATTCGCAAACCCATACCCTCAAATCCTAACCCTTATTGCTACCTCAAATCTCTCAAATCCCTAATAAATTATCAGGTATCAGACTTGCTTGAGAATAGCTTCTTTCAAAACTTTGTGTTCTGATCAAATAGCTGAAGGAAACCACCAACATAAACTCCTCCACTCTTAGAACCTTTTTTTTTCTGCCCCTACATCCTCCACACAAGTATCAAGCTGAAAAGAATGCAATTATCAAGATCTCCAACAAATATTGTTTTGCCACTCCTAGTCTATCTGCAACTTAATCATAAGTGAAAAATGTAATTATGTAATCAACCACAATTGCTTCCAAGTGCAAAAGAATTACAAGGTAAATAATCCATGCCAAATGACTCGCTCTTTATTCACATTAAAATGGATTCTTAAATTTGAATGACTTATCATTTACAATAAATGATACATGTCCATTTGAATCCCTTTGACTTAAGAACTGTTTTCATCTCTTATATTAATTTTTTGCTATGGGTTCTCTATTGAAACTATCGCTATATGAACAATTTAAAGAGTTGATGAATTGTCTTGAAACAAAAGTGATACTCGATCTCTACACTAATATGTACTCAAATGCATATTAGAATTTGGGGGTAGGGCTTAGGGTTTCAAATTTGGAAATTAGGGATTCAGGGGATTTGGGGGTATGGGTTTGGGAATCAGGTGATGAGGTTAAATGGAGAGGTAAGATATGTTTTTGTTTGCTTTGACTCTTTTGCCCTTCAAAAAAGATATCACATGCATTGCACATGTTAAAACCGTTAGAAATATGACAGAAAGACCAATTGTGACACAAAAGATAAAGATAAGGGACTGACCTATGGTTATTTTGAAAATGAGAGACCAACTAGACAATTCTGAAAAAGATAAAGGACCTATGAAAAAGCCTTAAGGGAATAGATAAGTCGTTTTATTTGCAATTGGCTAGGTTAAGATTGATTCTCAATGAAGAAAATATGTAATCCAAATCGATTGGTCTACTTTATTGTTTTCAGGGCTGATTCCCCTATGGGGTATAAACACTTCTCAGAAGAGATAAAAACCTTTTGGACCCTCAAGTTTTGGAAAGTGACCATTTGATCCATTTTTTACCGTAGGTTGACGGAAAAGTTATCAGGTGAGGGGTATTTTGGGGATTTTGCATTATTTTAAAATCAAATCAAAAATAAATAAATTAAGTGATCCTAGTGGAGCCACGTCGGCTCCACTAAAACCACCTTAGTGGGTTGTCCAAATCGCAAAAAAAGCTTTGATTTTCTCTTGGTAAACTTAGAGATTGTTCCATGGAAACTTCTTGTTCATTGGGTATCCAAAATGTGTAGAATGAGTATCATGATCTTGCGCAGTAGAAATAGAGCTTGTATGGATTGTCTCTTGATTCAGATATGCGAACAGTTACTTTTGACCTACAATAACATATCTTATTTTTGAACTTGATAATTGTTATGTTTATTTCTTCTCTAACAGTGGTGGACGATAATATTGAAGATATTTTGTAGAAATTGTATTTTTTTTGTTTTGGTTTGGACATATATATTTGTGATTTTTTTGGTAATTTTTTTTACATTTTTGGTGATATCCCATGACTGCCAAAATGGTGCTTAAATAAGCATTATAGTAGTCATTGATCCCTTTCTTTTTACCGTTAGTAACAATGGTAAAAGAAAGAGAAATTCACCAGCATTCAAAACGTGTAATTAATGTCATGCAGGAGAGAAAAAATTGGTCCAAGGGTAAAACAGAAAAATCACAAAAAGTTAATATTTTTGTCAACTTAACGTTAAAAATAGACCAAATAATCACTTTTCAAGTGTTGAGGGACCAAAAAGTTACTTTTCCAAAACTTGACGGACCAAAAGGTTTTTATCTCCTTCTTTCTCAGAATTAGACAACAAGTGAAAATTATTGAAAACAATTGTTGGTCATAAAATAAAAATAAGTCATTCAACACTCTTTTTTCCCCTCCTCACTTCTCATTGTGTTAACACACACAAAAAAAAAAATGTTTTTCCCCAACTCAGTGCACACCCTATTTAAAGTGGCTTCACCATTGACATACGAGCCATTGTCATTAAATTTTAAAGTAGCACCATCTAAATTAATTTTTACTGGAAAAAAAATTGTCTGAGCATTAAATTATATGTTATACCTCACATTGAAAAACAAAAATCTTAGATATGCTCCTACATTACTAGTACCACTAGTAACAATGTTTATTAACTTTGTAACTTCATTTTCATTATATAAAATAGGAAATTAAAATTTTATCCTTTTTACGGTCAAAAAATATGTGTCTAAATTTGGAAAGATGCATAGATTTCATATGCATAAACTCCCAAACTTTGGAATGGCTGAAAACTAGACTGGCGCTAGAAAAGTAAAGTTAGTCTTCCTCTTCCAAGAGTCATGTTTACATATATATCATTTGCTAGGGTAGATCAACGTTTCTGACCCTAAAGACGTAAAGGTAGAGCTGTATCTCAAGCCTCATGGGCATTAATCCTCGTTCAGAAGGTGCAGGGCACAATATAATTTTTGCCAGTAACTCTATCTTACTTTTTTCTTTTTCTTTGTTTTTTTTTGCTATTTTCTTGCCAAAAACATTTTCTTAAGGTGATTACATTAAGGTCCCTCTTTTTTTAATAAATTATACTAACCTCTCTTATCATAATTTTTTTCCTTCAACAACATGTTAGTCTTATTTCGGCAATTTTATCCTTATAATTTTAAAATAACAATTTCCATGTCTTTTCGTAATCCAAATCTAGAAATTGACTAATAGTTGGTAAACAAATTTATGATATATTTATGTCAATGGTTGGCAACTTAAAAAAATAATAATAAATCAAAGATAAGGCGATGAATATACTGTTGATATTTAGAAGTTGTTTTTTTGCCGGGTTAGCAAGAATATTTCAAACCACTATCAAAAACTTAGTAAAAACCATTGACATTTGGAAGTTTGTTTCACGATCAATTTAGTTGTGGACATACATGATGGAGATTTGTATAACTAGCATATAAGAATAGAAGAGAGGTTGGTGTAATTGTTTTTGTTCCTTTAAAAGTAATAAAGTTCAGGCATATGCATATTGTATAAAACATTAAATGCAGATAATTATGTTGATGTCAAAAATAGTTGGTCTTTCCGTAAATTGATTAACTACCATCATTTTCAGGTGGTGGAAACACTTGGGTCTTGTTGATAAGCTCACATTCGCTAGAGATCGACCTTTGGAGTGCTTTCTCTGGACAGTTGGAATCCTTCCAGAACCCAAGTACTCTTCCTGCAGAATCGAACTAACCAAGACCATTGCCATTCTTCTGGTAATTGACGATATTTTTGAAACTTTTGGAAAAATAGACGAGCTCCTCCTTTTCACTTGTTAGAGTTGGTGACCCGAATTCTTTTTGGCCCAACCCGAAAAGTTCACGGTGCGACCCATTTGGTGAAAACTTATTTTTGGAGAAAAAATTAGGGGTCTGTGGTGGTAGCGAAGGTCGAGGGCCGATAGGGTTTGCTCCTCCTCTGCCCGTGGTTTTTCCCGTCAAGGGTTTTTCACGTAAAATCTGCGTGTGTCTTATTTTTCTTTTCGTTTTCTGTTGCTATTGTTTGTCGTCTTTGATAACAAGTGGTATCAGAGCATCCAGGTTTTGGTTTGCTCACTACAATGGCAACTATGAAGTATGATATTCCGCTGCTGGATCGCGACACTAGATTTTCGCTATGGCAGGTTAAGATGTGGGCTGTTCTTGCGCAGATGGAATTAGATGATGCGCTATTAGGGTTTAATAAGATGCCCTCGTCTTGGACGTAGGAGAAAAAACAACGTAAGGATCGTAAAGCCTTATCTCAGATTCAGCTTCATTTATCGAATCAAATTCTGCAGGATGTTATGAAGGAGAAAATTGCCACTGCGTTATGGTTGAAATTGGAGCAATTGTGCATGACAAAAAGTCTAACTAGTAAATTGCATCTAAAGCAGCGACTATATTCTCATCGTATGTCTGAAGGTACGTCTTTGGCTGATCATTTAACTGTCTTTAAAGAAATCGTTGCTGATTTAGAGGCCATGGAGGTTAAGTATGATGAAGAGGATTTAGGGTTGATTTTATTATGTTCTATGCCTTCTTCATATTCTACTTTTAGAGATACAATTTTGTATAGTCATGATACTCTTACTCTGGATGAGGTTTATGGTGCTTTGCTTTCTAAGGAGAAGATGAAACATCTTGTAGTCGGATCTGATGCTCAAGTAGAAGGCCTTGTTGTTCGAGGTAGATCACAGGAGAAAAATCATGGTGGTGATGGGAGAGGCAGATCAAAATCTAGTAATAAGGACAAAGTATGTAGGTACTGCAAGAAGAAGGGACACATTAAATCTAAGTGTTATAAGTTACAAAATAAGAATAAGAGGGCTGCTGTTAATCAAAAAGGAAAACAACCAGAAAATTTCGGTCAGGCCAGTGTTGCAGAAGACAATTACAGTGATGGAGAGCTCCTTGTTATCTCTGATAATGACTCTAAACCTGGTGAGGAGTGGATTCTAGATTCTGGCTGTACGTTTTTTATGTGTCCTAATCGGGACTGGTTTTCAACATATGAAACTGTGTCTAAAGGCATTGTGTTGATGGGTAATAATTCATCTTGTAAGATTGCAAGGATCAGAACAGTCAGAATTAAGATGTTTGATGGAGTTATCAGGACACTAGGGGATGTTAGACACGTCCCATATCTGAAGAGGAATCTTATCTCATTGAGTACCCTTGATTCGAAAGGGTACAAGTATACTGCTAAAGGTGGAGGTCTGAAGACTAGTAAAGGTGCTCTTGTTGTGATGAAAGGGCAGAGAAAATCTGCCAAGCTGTATGTCTTGCAGGGTTCTACTGTTACTGGTGATGTGGTTGTTGCTACGCCTTCTCTGTCAGATGGTGATGTTACTAGACTCTGGCATATGCGTCTTGGTCATATAAGTGAAAATGGCATGGCTGAATTGAGCAGAAGAGGACTTTTTGATGGTCAGAGTATTAGTAAATTGAAGTTTTGTGAGCATTGTATTTTTGGGAAGCAGAAGCGAGTCAGATTCACTAAAGGCTTTCACAACACCAAGGGGATACTTGATTATATACATTCTGATCTCTGGGGAGCATCTAGAGTGCCTTCTAAAGGAGGTGCTAGTTATATGTTGAGTATTATTGATGATTTTTCCAGGAGACTTTGGGTGTTCTTCTTGAAACAGAAGAGTGACGTTTTCACTACGTTCAAGGAGTGGAAAACTATGATTGAGAAACAAACAGGGAAGTAGATAAAACATCTTCGCACCGATAATGGCTTGGAGTTTTGTTCTAACGAGTTTAATGCTCTATGTAAATCAGAAGGAATTGTGAGACACTTTACAGTTCGTCATACTCTGCAACAAAATAGTGTAGCAGAGCGGATGAATAGAACTATAATGGAGAAAGTATGGTGTATGCTTTCTAATGCCAGTTTACCAAAGTCGTTTTGGGCTGATGCGGCTTCTACAGCTTGTTTTCTTATTAATCGGTCGCCCTCAACTGCTATTGACAAAAAGACTCCTCTAGAGGTATGGTCTGGTACTCCTGGTAATTACTCTGATTTGAAGATTTTTGGATGTCCTGCGTATGCTCATGTTGACAATGGAAAGTTAGAACCCAGATCTGTTAAGTGTGTTTTTCTAGGATATAAGTCTGGTGTTAAGGGATATAAGTTATGGTGTCCGGAAACCAGTAAGATCATAATTAGTAGAGATGTTATGTTTGATGAAACTGCAATGCTGCGAGATTTGGCTATTAGTGACCCTTGTGATACAAATCAACAGAAATCAAGCACACAAGTAGAATTTCAGATTGGGTCAGGATCTCCATCAGAGTCTACATCTCAGTCTAGCTCAGAAATACATGATGATGCTATAACCAGATCACCACGTCCAGCACCGCAGTATTCTATTGCTAAAGATAGGCCCAAAAGAGATATTAGACCTCCACAGAGGTATGTTGAGGCTGATTTGATTGCTTATTCCTTAAATGTAGCAGAAGGTATTGTTTCGAGTGAAGAATCTTCTACTTATTCAGAGGCAGTTAGTTGTGACGATTCTGGCAGGTGGATGATTGCTATGCAGGAAGAGATAGAGTCCCTTTATAAGAATGACACATGGGAATTAGTGAGACTACCTAAGGGTAAGAAATCCGTTCGTTGCAAATGGGTGTTCAAAAGAAAGGAAGGAATACCAGGAGTTGAAGATGCCAGGTATAAGGCAAGACTTGTTGCCAAGGGTTATAGTCAAGTTCCAGGTGTTGACTTCATAGATGTGTTTTCTCCAGTTGTAAAGCATAGTTCAATTAGAGTTTTGCTTGGTATTGTGGCCATGTATGCTTTTGAGCTTGAGCAGTTGGATGTGAAGACAACATTTTTACATGGAGAACTTGAGGAGGACATCTACATGCAACAGCCAGAGGGTTTTGTAGTTTCAAGTAAAGAGGACTATGTGTGCCTGTTGAAGAAATCCCTTTATGGCCTCAAACAATCTCCCAGGCAGTGGTACAAGAGATTCGACTCATTTATGATCTTTCACAGTTTTAAGATATGCAGTTATGATAGTTATGTCTATTTTAGGAGGAGTGATGACGAGTCGTTTGTCTACTTACTCTTGTATGTGGATGACATGTTAATAGCAGCCAAGGATAAGGGAAAAATAAGAAAGGTCAAAGCCCAACTTAGTAAAGAGTTTGAGATGAAAAATTTAGGAGCAGCAAAGAAGATTCTTGGAATGGAGATTCTCAGAGATAGACAGGCAGGAAAATTGTACCTAAGTCAAAAAGGGTACATTGAGAAAGTTCTTTATAGATTCAATATGCAGAATGCCAAACCTGTTAGTACTCCACTAGCAGCCCATTTCAGGCTTTCGTCTGCTTTATCTCCTCAATCAGATGATGAGACTGAGTATATATCTCGAGTGCCATATTCTAGTGCAGTGGGATCTCTCATGTATGCTATGGTTTGTTCACGTCCAAATTTATCATATGTTGTGAGTGCAGTTAGTAGATACATGGCGAACCCTGGTAAAGAACATTGGAAAGCAGTTCAGTGGATTTTCAGATACTTGCGCGGGTCTTCTAATGTTTGTTTGCAGTTTGGCAGAACTAGAGATGGAGTCATTGGTTATGTTGATTCTGATTTTACTGGAGATCTAGATAAAAGAAGATCTCTCACGGGGTATGTGTTTACTATTGGTAGTTGTGCTGTCAGTTGGAAAGCTACCTTGCAGACCACAATTGCGTTGTCTGCTACTGAGGCAGAGTACATGGCTATAACAGAGGCTTGTAAGGAAGCTATTTGGTTGAAAGGACTATTGGGTGAGCTTAATGATGGTTTCCAGATTACCACAATCTTTTGTGACAGTCAGAGTGCAATCTTCCTCACAAAAGATCAGATGTTTCACAAGAGAACAAAGCATATTGATGTACGGTATCATTTTGTGCGTGATGTCATTGCTCATGGTGATATTGTTGTCAACAAAGTCAGTACGCATGATAATCCAGCTGATATGATGACAAAGTCACTTCCGATAGCCAAGTTTGAGCATTGCTTGGACTTGGTTAGTGTTAGTTGTTGAGTTATGCCCTTAGGGGCTTTTGTGGAAGAGGATGAGAGCTTTTGTTGAAGATTGGAGTTTGTGTTTCATTCCTTGTATGGAATTCGTGTCAAGGTGGAGATTGTTAGAGTTGGTGACCCGAATTCTATTTGGCCCAACTCGAAAAGTTCGCGGTGCAACCCATTTGGTGAAAACTTATTATTGGAGAAAAAATTAAGGGTCTGTGGTGGTAGTGAAGGTCGAGGGCCGATAGGCCCGAGACCGAAGCCCACCACTGACCCCATTGGGGGTGCAGGGGCTCCGCCTCCGCGGTATGGACCTTTTGGGCTAAGAGTTTTATTTGTATGAGCCTATATATAGTAATGTATTTAGGTTTGTCAAATAGGTTTTGGTAGCCAACTCTATTTGCTAACCTCTTGTACCAATTTTTGATATAGTGAATTTGTTCCTCCTCTGCCCGTGGTTTTTCCCGTCAAGGGTTTTCCACGTAAAATCTGCGTGTCTCTTATTTTTCTTTTCGTTTTCTGTTGCTATTGTTTATCGTCTTTGATAACATCACTAATGCAATTCGAAGGTTTGCAACTTCAAATTTTCTCTTTAACAATTATATGTCCGTATAAATTTAAGGAGAGTCTCTCATTCAGTAGTGGGACCCACCCCACACTCAGTCGGATTGAGTGAAGCTGCCCGCACTTAGAGGCAGACTATTCGACATTGTCGTATAATAGATATTTTTTATCAATTCAAATTTTGATGGATTTTTTATTTCCGAGAATCGGCTTTCTCAGATGGGATCTTAATGCAACGGAAGGGCTTCCTCAATACATGAAAATATGTTACATGGCGCTTTACGACACTACTAACGAAATATGCTATTTCTAAAATCCACGGTAAAATGTTCCTTCTAAACTCATAATCCACCAATGTGGTTTATACCAAAGGCAGATCCAAGTAGTAGGATTTGAGAGTTGCAACTCAAACTGACCCTTCAAGTTGTTTTAAATTGCCTTTAAAATCCTTGACCCTTTTTTATTTGAAATCTTTATAACACAACTAGTTTAATCTTCAAAACTACTTAGCCCTCACTCATAAAATATTCTAAATTTACATGATTAAACATGAATTTTTACATGTCGCAGTAGATAGATATGATTGAAGGTTTTATGATAGAAGCAAAGTGGTTCAGCAGTGGACATGTACCCAATTTGGAAGAATATATGGAGACTAGTGTTTCCACTGCAGGGGCATATATGGCCTTAGTGCATATATTCTTTCTAATTGGACAAGGGGTCGCGGAGGAGAATGTAACACTTCTGATAGAAACATATCCAAGACTCTTTTCGTGCTCAGGGAGAATTCTTCGCCTTTGGGATGATTTGGGAACTTCAAAGGTTTGTGATTAAGAAGTTTTTTACTTTCATGATAGGAAGCAATTTTTTTAATATATTCGAGCTTATTTATTAAATCACCACTTCATTTAAAAGTTTAAACTAGTAATTTTGTTGATATATTTAAGCCTATTTAATTATTAAATTACTACTTTTATCTAAAAATTTAAATTGTTGACGAGAGATTATTATATTTATTTATTGATTTCAATACCGTCCCGCACATATAGGAGGATTCTTTTTTAACCTTGCACATGAACAATTTGAATATTTTTAATGATAGCATGACTCCTTTTTTTTTCTTGTTTTTATACACCCCACCTCCACCTCCACCTCCACCTCTACCTGTTTCCCAACTTCTATGAGATTCGAGTACTGATCTCCCAACTACCAAGACAAGTAGCCTACTACTAGACTACTTTTGAATCTCAAGTGATGGAAAGACTTGAACCAAAGACTATTTGGTAATTTGGCCTCTAATTAGCACTTCATTTAAAGGGTTAATTAAATTGTTAGAAATAGATTACGATATTTATTTATTAACTTGCACACTATTTCATCAAAACTCTTTAGTCATTTGTTGGATGAATTGGAATATATTTGATACTAGTCTAACCGAATAAGACTAATATATAGCATATATCAATTTCAGAAAAGGCTTCTTTATTAATTTAAAAAAAAAAAGAGTCACAACTAAAGGTCTTCCACTTCCATTACAGGAGGAACAAGAAAGAGGCGGCCAGCTTGGATCAAGTATACAATTGCACATAAGAAAGAATAACATACAATCCGATAATGAAGCAAGGAAACATATCTTGCAACTCATAAATGGCCTATGGAGAGAGCTAAATGGGGAGTTTATATGTCCAAATGCCATGCCTCTATCGATAATCAGAGCTGCTTTTAATATGGCTAGAGCTTCCCAAGTCGTCTACCAGCATAAGGAGGATAGCTACCATTCCAGCGTAGATAACTACGTAGAGGCTTTGTTTTTCACTCCTATATATTGAGATCATCAGAGTATTTGTTGGGAGCAAACCTGATAATTAAAATTTTTAATTAACGTAGTGGAATAATATTCATGTATCTGTTCATGATTGATTACGCATATTTAATGTATACAATAATTAATCTCATTAAATATCATAGCAGTAGTTTCAGGATTACCTCTTATCGCGAAGGTTACAGTAGAATCTAAGACGAGCTTCCCACGTGTGAAACCTCCAAGATTAGTCCACATAGAATCTGCGCTATCAACTGGATTACACCCCACTAGAGGTTTTAGAGAAATCTTATATTATTCTAACTTTTGAAAAAGTGTTATTGCTATTTTTCTGTCAAAATAGTACAATATATAGACGACATAGATGACTTAGGGTCATACGTAGACTGGTCTTAATTAACCAGTCTTGAACCTACCAGATCATCATCTAAGAACTACGAACCCAATTAAATTAATATTTAGGACGATCCTTTTTGTGTGTGACCTCTTGGGTTCATGATTAATCGATAGCGAATAATTAATTCTACCAATTAATTAAATTAGAACAATTTCTAATTAATTCAAAAATAGCGAGTGACACCTAGCATTATATCGCGATTATCCAATTAAAGATGAAGTGCAAATATACGAACTCATTTAGTAATTTCTATACAATCAAATCCTATTGTCTTAATTATCCCGATCGAGTCAGAGTCATAGATTGGGTCGTCAAACTCTATTACTCGATCATATGCCAAAATCTATTTAATTATTAACTAATGAACCACTATTCTACCTTGGCCAAAGATTTCTAGTGACTTAATCAATAGATCACATAGGATTTCCAATTGATAGTTCCCGTATCTACACGTACATACCTCCATGACGGAATAGATCATAACCATTGAATATATTGTCTAATTCGTGATTAGGACTAGGTTAATTACACCAACAAATTATGGTATTCCTAATCATGAAAATAATTGTGGTATTCCATGTAATTCATAGTATTGGTGGTCAAGTCCAGTCACTTGTTCACAACAAGTATTTGTACATCTACTATAACAATATGAGACTAATCGTCCAATTTAATATCTCATATTATTTGGTTAGTAAATTATAATTTGATTTATCCGGATAAACTAACACCCAATTAATTTATCCTCTGATCGGGGATAACTTTTAGAACATATTTGTGAATATAGATTCTGTCACTCATATTCTTACTCTTAATAATAAAATCTATAAATAGTGTTTTAAGGACTTTATTTATTTAATTAAAATATGTTAATAAATAAATAAACTGCCTGCAATAAATGATTTATTAAATTAAATAATATATTATCCATAATTTCAAAAATACAATTTATTAGCTTTTAGGGCATTATTCCTGTACAATCCCTAGGGATGGTAATGGGTACAGTTTTAATCCTAAACCGATGGGTATCCGCCCGATAAAAACCCGATAAAAAAATCGATGGGTAAACCGGTAGGTTTTGGTTTGTAAAAGTCAAAACCGATAGTTAAACCGATAGGTTATGTTTTTTAATGTTAAAAAAAATTAAAACCCAAAACCCGAAACCCGATTATTAATTAGTTATATATATATATATATATATATATATATATATATATATATATATATATATACACACACATACATGCGTATTACTATTTACTCTCAATCTTTTCATTTCTCTCTCCTACTTTTCCCACATACTTTTTATATTCTTTATCTTTCTCTTACTTTAATACTAACTTTCACTCTCTTTAACACACAACTCCACTTTCTATAAATAAAAAAACTCAACTTTCAACCAACTTTTTTTTTCACCCACCGATCTACCCACACCAATGCTACCCCAATTAACCAAAAAATATTCTACTCCTTTCTCTCTCATCTTCTTTTCCTTCTTCCTTTCTTGGTAATCGCCTTCTTCAGTTCTTCTTCTCCTCCTTCTTCTTCGTTCTAGTTCTCTCACCCAAATAACGCACAGCTTAAAAAAAGCTCTCTTTTTTCAACTCCATGGCACAGATCGGCGACAGAATTGTGAAATCCTATCTAAGTAAAATATATATGCATACAGATAGATTCGCGATTTACACTAGATTAGTAAGCTTTGCAGATGTATCCCTTGTGTAGTCTATTCCAATTCGTGATTTTATTGATGATTTATTACTAGTGTTCATTGACTTTTTTTTTTTTTGTATTTTAGTTAAAGTTTTATAATTCTTTTATTTTCGTAATTCTTTTATTTAAATTTTATATTATACAGTGTTGAATTTTTTTATGTTTTTAAATTTATTTTGTTATTCAAAATAATTTTTTATATTTTTTTAACGTTAATCGGTTTCGGTTCGGATAACTGCGATTTTTTTACTTTTAATCGGTTTCGGTTTTGGTTATTAATTTTTAAAACCATTTGGTTTCGGTTGCGGTTTCGGTTTTTGATTTTGTTAAGCGGTTTCGATTTTTTGAAAAATTGCGGTTATCCGGACCGTTGCCATCCCTAACAATCCCCCACTTGTACTAAAGGCAATCAAAATGATATCTCATACCAATCCCCTCTAAGTGTCGATCCAAAGACTGCTTAATCAGAGCCTTAGTCAACAGATCAGCAGTGTTATCTGCTGATGCTACTTTCTGTATCAATATGTCACATCTTCCCACAATTTCTTGGATAATGTGGTAACGCCTCTCTACATGTTTGGGTTTTTTGTGAGACCTTGGTTCCTTAAGTTGCGCTATTGCTCTATTATTATCACAATGTAAAGGCACTGCAATCTCAATGGAAGGAACCACTCCAAGTTTCGAGACTAACTTCTTGATCCAAACTGTCACTTTTGTTGCATTCGATGCTACGATGTATTCGAATTCCGTAGTAGAATCTACAGTTGTACTCTGTTTGGAACTCTTTCAACTGAGCGCTCATCCATTACAAATGAAAATGAATCCAGATATGGATTTACAATCATACACATCAGACTGAAAATCTAAGTCAGTAAAGCCCTCCATTTTCAATTCCCCTCCTTCATATACAAACCATATCCTTAGTTCTATTTAAGTACTTCAGGATATTCTTGACGGTTATCCAGTGTTCCTCACATGGATCTTATTGATATCTGCTAGTAACACTTACAGCGTGTGCGATATCAAGCCTAGTACATAGCATGGCATAAATAAGACTTCCAATAGCCGAAGCATATGGAATCTTATTCATCTTCCCTCTTTCTTCAACTGTTTTAGGACTCATAGCCCTAGAAAGATGAATGTCATGTCTAAAAGCTAATAGTCCCTTTTTAGAATACTGCATGTTAAACCTTTTTAACACCTTATTTATGTACGTATTCTAGGAGAGACCTATTAATCCCTTCGATCTATCTCTATAGATTCAAATTTAGGTTGTTTCTCCCAAATCCTTCGTGGAGAATGTTCATGATAACCAGACCTTAACAAATGACATCATACCTAGGTCATTCCCAATCAGTAGTATGTCATCTACATACAAGATGAGGAACATAACTACCTTATTGCTGACTTTCTTGTTAACACAAGGTTCGTCTTCATTTTTAATGAAGCCAAACGTTTTAATAACCTCATCAAAACGTAGGTTCTAGCTCCTCGAGGCTTGCTTGAGTCCATTAATGAATCTTTTTAGCTTGCATACTTTGTGACTTTCACCTATGAATTCAAAACCCTTTGACTGTTTCATATAAATGTCTTGTTCAATGAAGCCATTAAAAAAATTTGTTTTGACATCCATCTGCCATATCTCATAATCGTAGTGTGCAGCTATAGCCAATAAGATCCTGATGGATTTGAACATTGCTACTGGCAAGAAGGTTTCCTCATAGTTAACTCCATGTCTCTGACGGTAACCTTTTGCCACTAACCTTGTCATGAAGGTCTCCACTTTCCCATCTACACCTCTCTTTCTCTTATATACTCATTTGTACCCTATAAGTACAATACTTTCAGTGAGTCTACAAGATTCCAGACTTGATTGGTGTGTATTGAATCCATTTTAGATTTCATGGCTTCAAGCCATTTTCTTGAGTCCCTATCAGAAATAGCTTTCTCATAAGTTAGGGGATCATCAATATGATCACCATCATCCAACGTGAACTGGGACACATGCTAAACCTAACATTAGAGTTTTCTAGATACATGAAGTACCGCATAGTAGTTTATTATGTAACGCCCCAATCCCTCATGGAACCGGGACTGCTATTAACCAAACTATACTCAACCAAATTCCAAACCCCATACATGAAATTTAGGAAAAAACGGACGGAGTTTCCCCTATATATATATTTATCTAGAAACCTGCCACTAGCCACATACAAGTCCTGAATTACAATCAACCATTCATACAACCTAGCTTTCAAGATTCATAAAGCCAACCAGCTCCTCAAGGCCATCCGAGACTTGGAACCCAACAACATATCACACAAGCATGCAAAACTAAATCCATTGAAGTTTTATCTTTTTAATCCACTTATCATACCACTCTATATTATCAATCAAGCTTTCTTATAATTTGTGTCCAACCAACTAACTAATTTTCATCGTCCATACAAGCATACACTACTAAGTAATAAAGTAAAGCAAATAGAAGATATTGCAAATCCACTAGTACCTAATCATCAAACAAAACTAAAACTTTAATATTACATTCCTTGATATAATATAAATACATACATGGACACAAAGTCTCAAATACAATACAAGCATATCATGATCACATTCTTCCATGTTTTACACACTGATAGAGCAAGCAGGTCACACAGAAGGCAATCCAATCTTCAGCTTTTCTTGAAATATATTGCAAAGAGGATTGAGTAATCAAGTTACTCAGTGAGGGAGGTGATGCAACATACCGGGCGTGCATTATGATATGCAGATACAAGAAATCCTATATATAACATAAACAACAAGATTCAATAGCAAGTAGTTAACCACATTAAAAAGGATCTCGAACCACGAGCCACGAACTTCACGCAAGTGCCGGCAAACCCTTACTCCAACAAGTTGGGATACTCCGGATGTATCCCGATCCTACGACCCTTTATCCTGAGGTAGCACCATATGCCCAGCAGGTGAACCACGCCTCTGGGGTAGTAGAGTATACTCAGCGAGAAAAGGAATAGGCACCATGGTAGTCGAGGGAGCACGACAAGCCCAATGTCGCCCGTGTTCTCGACGCTACCATGTCCGAAAAGGTTGCGCAACCCCAAGACAAGCCCACAAGAAGCAAGATATCAAATAACACGTAAGAGGGTCGACAAAGTAGGCCATTCTCGTATTTAAATGCAAAATGAATCAACATATACACGAAATAGATTTATTATAGTATCAAAAGTAGCAATCAACATAACTTTTCCCCACAATCAACTCAAATAGCTTTATTATACTTTAGATAAACAACATAATACATGACAACTCAACAACAAGCTCTAAATGCATCAAATATGGCTAAATACTAATTTTCCTCTTTCTTTAACCAAGCTTTCCTTCTCCTATGTGCAATTCAAGATTTCCAAATCATATCCTACTCATACTACAATCCTAATTAAGCCAAAAGACACCTATTAAGATCATAAAAACCCATTTAGAAACAAAAGCACGGGAAGGCCCCGAGCAAGTTTTAACTACAACTACACTAACCGAACCCCAATTTCGCGTAACCAAAGCACCAAAAGTGCTTCCATCCCCAAAGATACCCAAACCAAAGCCCAAACGAGCCTGAATTGCACAACGAGAAAAGTCCCCTTTTTAAAGTTGACTAACTTTGCAATTTAACTCGGTTTTGGGTGATTTAACTTCACGTAGCCTCCCGACTAACTTCACTAGGGTCTAAAGCATCTAATTGAAGTCTCAATTCAAGCTAATTAGCAAATTTTCTCAAAACCCTAATTTTAGGCACTATTCATCATCATATTTCTTCAATCTCAACATTCAACCATGAAATTCCTTACCAAGCTATGAAAGTTAACTCTATAGGCCCTAATAAACACATAATAACCATTCATAAAAAGTTTTATAGCTATAATTGACAAACCAAGAAAATTCAACATATGAGCATAAACTTTGAAAGCAATAAAATGTATCTCCCTCACAAATTAGATGATAAAGACAAGAGGTTGAAGCTCCCAAGTGCATTAGAAGCCTTCCCAAGCAAGCCAAGAGCTCAACTCCAAGGTTTGATGAATAATTTTTTCCTCTTTTTTCTCCTTGAGGTGGTCGGCCATGGGGGGAGGGGGGGAAGGGAGGGACACAAGGGTAATTTTTTTGCTTTGTTTGATGAGTTGTTTTTGTTTAATGGTGATAACTTTAATATATGAATACATATGTGCAATAAGTTATGGTCAAATGCTACATAAAACTTGGTCAAATGAGCTTAATTACTAATCAAATCCTAACTAACTCAAAACTAAGGTTGTTTCGTACGTAACACTATTCAAATGAAGCAAAACTATTTTCCAAATGCATGCTCCCGAGCTTGAAAGTTCAAAATGACAATGTCTCGATTCTTTTTATATGTCATATGACTTAGGAAAAATATTAAATCGAACTTTTAAAACGATCAAAAATCTTATGAATAGTAACCTCAAAATAAAGTAATTAAGCAAGAAAAGTGATGCACGTAAGAATGATCAAGTAAGTATGCAACAGTTGTAAAGAAATATATGATAAAGTCTCAGGCGTCACATATTATCTGCTTTAGCCATGTAAGATATACAAATTGTTTCAGTCATATCTGAACGCTAGAAATTGGATATTATAGGGCTTTGCATAAATATTTCCTTTTGTTTCAGTTTCCTGGGATCTTCCTTTAGTTAGGTACACCAGCCTGCATAGTTTCCTCTGTCCAATTCATTTAATTTAGTTGATTTACCGCATGGAAGAAAAGTCTGAAGTACGCGACGAAGAGTAAGATTATGAATGGGATCGTCTGGCCAAGCAGTCATTTTGACATTTCTTGAGCCTCTGAATCTTAACTTGAAGTCACATTTTCGCCGAATTTGCTCTCTTCTTTGATTGTTGCAATCTCTTCCTCTTATATGTCCTTCCTATATTTTTCCCTCTGGCCAAGCAGAGTGTGAGCATGTGTGCTGTCTGTGAGTGCGTGTGTGCTGTTTTTGTGTGTGTTTGTGGTGTATAAGTGTGAGACATAATTATTTGAATAAAAAGAAAAAATCCCTTTTTAATCTTACAGAAATACAAAAATGCCCTTTTAATCTTAAGAATTGTTTGGCAAAGACATGTGTTATGGGGGAATTTGGGTAAACCAAAAAGCTCATAGGGGTATTGAGGGACTTCGGGCTTTATGGAGAAACTCATGGGGAGGGGGGGTGTTTGGCATTTACTCCTCCAACAAATATGTTATATATAATGATTTTGAGACTCTATGTTCTGATTTAGAAAAAAGAAAATAAAATGATATAGTTATCGACTTTATTGTTATTGTAATGCGAGTTTTAATGATATCATGTACTTAATTCTGGGATTGCTATATAGTTACTTCCTGCACAAAATGACAATAGGAGCAAGATAAGGGAATTGGGAGAAAAAACTCGAAGAGAAGTGCAAAGAAGAATGGAACCATTAGACAAACTGAAATTGATAGACACACTTGAGAGGCTTAGAATTGCTTACCTTTTCGAAGAAGACATCAATATATTACTTGAAGGGTTTGCAGAAGGGCAACCAGATGATAAGATTTGCAGACCACTGCATTACGTTTTCTATTGCTGCGACACAGCGGCTACAAGATTAGTCCCACTATAATTCCTTTCATGCACATTTTCCACTTCAATACTCTATATGTTGATAGTTTTCTGGGGTTTGTGTTTGTTAGAGTATATACATACCGCGTATAAGTGTATACACGGTATGTACGCGGCATGTATGTTCGATAACACTATGATACATGAATCGTTTACAATAGAGAAGTATGACCATTTTAAGAGTAACCTGCAAAATTCCAAGCCTGGTAATTATTAAATTACTATCTCAACCATAAAGTTTAACATAGTGTTTGGATTGCACAAAGGAATGGAAAGGAAAGTAAAGTGGAGGAAAAAAAATAAAGGAAATGAAGGAAAGGAAATTAATTACTTTGTATGGATTGTAAAAAAATAACAATAGAAAGGAAAGAAAATGATCTTATGATTTTTTGTTTGGATTGAAAAAGGAAAGGAAAGAAAAAGGATCATTTTAAATATAAAATTACTTAAGTACCCTTTTTTTTTATAATCATGAGATATGTAGGGATAAAAAAACATTTAGTGATGAAACCTTTCATTTCCCCTCCAAATACCCCAAATTGGAAGGTTTGAAAAACCAATCCAATTAAAAGAAATAGAAGGAATTTCGTACTCCTTCATATCATTTACTTATTTCAAAATTGCAATCCAAATAAGGGAAAGGATTCCTTATCCCCTCCATTTCCTTTACTTTCCTTTAAAAATGTGAATCCAAACAAGCGTGAAGTGCACAAAACCCTCTTATATCTTTATTAAAGTGCACAAGAGCCCATGTTCTTTTAAAAATACGTAGAACCCCTTGTGATTTTTTAGAATTACTTGTTTCGCAAGCCTTAAAGTTTCCGAGGCACTAGAGGATGGCGAGGTTAGAAGCCAGAAGGTACGTAAAAGAGTATGGTCAAGAATGCCACCACAGTTTGGACATTTTGAAACTGGCAAAATTAGATTATAACAGGGTTCAAACACTACACCAGATGGAATTGGCCGAAGTAACAAGGTAATGGCATCTGTTTTCTTACGTCTTTTCACCCTTATTCCTCACTCTTTTAGATTGTTCCGGGCCAGATGTACTTACCACTAGTGGAACCAGGAACTGGAAATCAGAGACACTATAGTGGCAAAGTTAGTAAATAGGGGTCGGGTCGCTCATTTATGCATAAATGTTTTGTTCAAATCTTAAAACGTAGTTGACTTTATGTTTAAAATTAAATTTTTTATGATGAAAAATCACAATATATTATAATTAAATCAATATTAATTTAAGTACATTCTTTTAAAAATGTATTTATGTCATATTCAACAAATAAAAATTAGAAATCCAATTCAAATTGAGATAAAAGAAAGTTCCAAGCATAACATGTATAAATTAAAATAATAACCTATACATAAAAAAATATAAAAAAAAAGGGCTACTGTACATGCACTACAAAAAAAACTAAATTTTGCAAGGGACGGCTCCCCTCACCGTGCAGTCGCAAATTCCAAATTTGCAACGGCATGGTGAGGAAAAACGTTCATCAAACACAAGGTTGTCGCCAAAATCGTTCCCCTCACCAAACTACCACCATTTTGGTGACGACTGCCAAAATATCTCCATCCCGTCTCCAAATCCTCGATCACTATGCCCTCGCCATCCTTTTCGTCTCCAGGCCGTCACTACAGTTTGCCGTCACAAAGCCCTCGTCTGGAGCCATCCCAAAACTGTCACTAAATTTCCCATTGCCAAGCCCTCGCTAAGTTTTCCCTCACCCGACTGTCACCAATGATTGTTATCACCGATCACTCACCAACTTAACCCCTCACCAAACTGTCACAAAAATTCTTGTCGCCAAGCCTTCGTCAACATTTTCCCTCGCCAATCCGTCGCTAACCCTTCCCTTCACCAAGGCCTCACTAACTTAACCATTCCATCTAATTTAACGATTCAAAATTCCTTCAAAATTTTTGAATATCATTCCAAATTGAACCTGTTTGATATCTGAAATTCATTTCGAAATAATACCGCAAATACGATATGCTATATTTAATTAAAATACATATTGTTATTTAAAACTATTACAAAAAGAAATATCTTGTACATGGTATTGTATTAAACATCAAACTACAGGTTTAACATTATAACAAATTAATCTCCATTTTCATCACTAGGTGAAGATGAAGAATGTTGCTCTTCAAGTTGACCACAAATTTTTACGTAGAGGACTTCTAACACTTCGTTCTACTTCTTTATTTGTTGATGAAGTTGATTGATTAACTGGCCCTGACTTTGTACTGTTTCATTCAAATTCAATGTGGCTCTCATAACAACGTCATTCAGTTGTTCCTCTGTGATTACACGCTGAGGCTGAGTTGCAGTGTTTGTGACAGACTCAACTGAAACTTGAGAACCTACCCCATATATCCGACCTTTGCATTGTGGTCTAACAACCTGTAAAAATACTGTGTTCTGATCTATAGGCGTGGGGTTCGAGTTTGATTTCGATGCATTCCTGGCCGTTTGGAGCATTTCGTCGTAACGAGCCTACGAAGATATTAGTAACAAGTTAGTATTACACAACCGATTTTTTGTACAAACATTAATTTCTCATCTACACAAACTTAATATTGAAACACACAATATACAAGTATTACATCTGCCTTTAATGCATTTACTCGTTAATAAAAAAAGGGCCAGAGTCTCCTCTGTATTTCAGACTTTTCCCAATAACCTGTTATGGAATAAAGCCAACCAAATACATAGTATCCAAGCTGATCCAGTACCACACTTATCCTCAACATATTATTCATGTGCTACTACAACCCTAAGGAGATATTTTCAACCATTGTACAACACGTAACCATGTTCCATTTGTGAAATGTTTGTTCAAATCATATATACATTTGTGCTCACACATCACTAAGTATGTTTTCCCTTTGCAGTATTAGCTTTAACAATTATAAATACTTTGCAAAATCAACAAACCTTTTTTACAACATTGTGAATCCCAAATTGTGATCAACATAAACCCCATGCATTGCTACCTCTTCCATAAATTACATGAATAATACATACCATAGTCTGCTCGGCCCGAGAGTCTGTGTACGATCCGTCAGCCCCCTTGCGATGAGCCTTCTGAAAAAGCTCTGCATAAGTCACTATCATCCCTAGTTCTTTTTCTTACAACAACAATTTACCAAATCAACCTACATATAATTCTGTATTTTTGGAGAATTTTGATTCATACACATAACATATATAAGTAACCAAAATTGTATTACTAAATCAATACCATTCTTCTAGCTGCCTCACGGGTTGGGATTGAGCCTAAATGGTGAGTAGACGGATTGGCCTTTTGATTGTCTGAATTTCCCTTTAAGATGGCCTGCCATTCTGGCCTTTGCCATAGTTCTAGCATTTGGTTCCATATCTCAAGTGGTATAAAATCTGGCTTTTTTGTTCTAGTCCGTATTTTGTTTGTCAAATCTGAAATTCGGCATCTTGCAGTAGATTCAAACTTGCGCCAAACTTCAGCTTCATCAATTGGAAGCCACTTGTACTTCCTCTGAAAGCGTTAATATTATCATCCATATAATTCAACAATTACTATGATAATTGTACAATAGTTTCCATAATATATATTGCGTTAACATTTCATACCCTGAAATATTCGAACCATAATTTTCTTGTATCACTTGGGACCTGTCTGTATATCCACCACGGCTCTACATACCCGTTATGTAGAGCTCTTGAAAGACATTTGACGGCATTATATGGGTCCCATCTATACAATATAACATAATCCAAATATATATATTATGGTAAAAAAAAAAGAATATTTAAACTTCAAAATTGAAGTGATACATACCCATTTCCTACGACCTTCAAACAGCGTCGCTTGTTATTTTGCCAAATAGTATAATTGGCTAGAGACTGGAATCCATAAAATTTCCAATCTTCGATGCCTGCAGCTCGTCTATTAGCAGCGTGCGAGGACTCGGGCATATTAGAAAATTGCGCACCACCGGGCATTGAAGAGCCATCACCACCTACGCATAAATCCTCTAACTCATATGGCAATCTAACTGATGAACAGTGTAGTACATTATGACTGGTGGACGTGGCCTGTAAATATGGCTACTCTTGTTGGGTTTGCGCATCGTCTGGGATTCGATGTTGCATTCCTACTAATGAATTAGACGAACCACGCCCAATGACCACAGGGACATTGCCAGCTCCACGGTCAACAGCTGTATGTGCACTTGTGGATCCACGACCACTCGCATGATGCGCACCTATAGATCTACGACCACACAATGGCATAGCGTCATTTGGTCCGGCTAGAGTAAATCGCTGCGTCTCGGGTACCGTGCCTGTTGTATGAGTTGAAGATGTCCTCTTTCCTAACAAGCAACTCTGTTTCAGTTGTTTTTTCCCCTTGTGAGTTGGATCTTCACCGCCTCCCATTGCCTGTTTTGACACAATATAATTAGAATATATAAATAATATATATATACTGGAAAAATGTAATTATATAACAAAACATACCATAACTGTCATAGATCTATGTATAATACTTGTAATCACGGATTGATCAATTGAAAGAAAAACATGAAAAATATCCCTCCTCCTCATCATCATCATCATCATTGTCATCATCGTCATCGTCATCATCATTTGGGTCACTATCATCATCATCATTACCATCATCATTTGTTTCATGCTCATCTTTTTCGTCATCTACATATTCTTCTACATCTCCATGTTTGTAATTAAGATCTTCTCTTATTATTTCAGTGTTTACAACCGAATAATTAATATGTGAATTAGAATCAAAATCATTCAGTTCCACTGTGGGAACATTCATGTGATCCGATTGAAAACTTTTATTATCATCCACATTTATCCCTTGCATGTCCATGTCATAGAAATGTCTTGGCCGGATTTTAACGACGGCTACCCAATCAACTCGTTCTTTCTTGGCCCCTGGATATACACAATAGTACACTTGTTGGGCTTGACCTGTCAAGACAAATGGTTCATACTTGGGATATCTTCTTTTCATGATCACCTCAACCAATTCGGTTCTGTGATTGGGCTTCACACCTCTATCATTTGTGGTATTATACCAATCGCACTTAAAAAGAACAACTCTTGTATGTTGCAATGTTGGATTAGGATATTTAAGTTTAATATTATCCTTCAAAATACCAGAGTAGGCTATTTCTCCAGTTGTACCATTGCATGTACCTCTTACGAACACTCTACTATTGTTCGTGGATTTTGAAGCCCCATATTTGAACATAGAGAACTTGTATCCGTTTACCATGTATCTACACCATCTGCGGGCCTTTCTATGTAACCATTTGGAAAGATATTTCATACGATCGTCTACGTCATACCTATCTCTTAACTACAATACGACTACATTTGGTTAATACTCAAATGGCAGTACCCTTAATGAATTGCCAAAAATTGTATATGTACTGACCTGGCCATATAACCATCTCGGGAAAGATCTGTCAATATGCAACTGTCTATCTTTTTGGTTAATAGGGCCATATTATTGTTCCAAGTCTTCCTCAAACAATCTACATCAAATTTGTACAGTTTCTCATTAAACAAAATGTGTGTGATAATCCCAATGGAGAAATTTCATACCAAATCGTTGCAGACATACCTGATATATGGCTGCACCTCTAGGCAATTCATGAGTACATATAAGGCTCCGTTTGTTTGCCGTAAAATAACTTAGTTGTGGAAAATATTTTCAGTGGAAAATGTTTTCTTGGAAAATAAAATATTTTCCTTCGTTTGTTTACCGTAAAATAATTTGCTTGTGGAAAATGTTTTCAGTGGAAAATGTTTTCTTGGAAAATGTTTTCAGAGGAAAATATTTTCCTGAGCTCCGTTTGTTTGCCGTAAAATAACTTGTTAGAGGAAAATATTTTTTTGGAAAATAGAATACTGGAAAATATTTTCTGGTGTTTGGATGTACAATAAAAAATATTTTCCGACATGAGATTTATATAAAAAAAAAAATACACATAAAATAGGGGTGGTTAAGTTCTGAAAAATGTTTTCATCTCCCAAAGAAATGAAAATATTTTCCCAAATTTTGAACTAGCAGTCATTTTTGACCGGAAAATATTTTCCAGTTGACCAATTTTCCGGTGTTACCAAACAACGGAAAATCTCTAAAAAGTAGCCTACCATTTTTGACCGAAATTTTTTTTTCGGTTGACCAATTTTCCAGTGTTACCAAACACCCGAAAATCTTCAAAAAGTAGCCCACCATTTTTGACTGGAAAATGTTTTCCGGTTGACCAATTTTTCGGTGTTACCAAACACCGTAAAAGTAGGAAAATGTTTTCCGGAAGAATATTTTACGGCAAACAAACGGAGCCTAAGTGCTCCAACTGGAGATCATCTTCCAGTAGTGAGACCTCTGTATTCGTCCCAATTGGACAACTCGGACAAGTAAATATAGATAAGTAACCCTCAAGATAGTCTACCTCGTTATACTGGTTGTTTTGACCTAACCTTCTGCTTTTAGTTGACACGTGTTGTTTAAAATAATATGAACAAAAAGTTGAAGTCTCTAGGACGTGATAAGCTTTACAAATAGATCCTTCCACACGCACTTTATTTTTAACTATCCTCTTTAGGCCTTGCAAAAACCTCTCAAAAGGATGCATCCACCGATATTGAACATGCCCACAACATATCGCTTCATAAACTAAATGGACAGGTAAATGCTCAATTGAGTCAAAAAATGCAGGAGGCAACATCTTCTCCAATTTGCACAGTGTCATGGTTATATTATCTTGCATCCTTTCCAATTCGGTTCTTTGCAGAGTTGAACAACATAGATTGCTAAAAAATAAACTTAGTTCAGCAAATGTCTCTGAAGCTTGTTTTGGCATGAGCTCACGTAATGCAATGGGAAGCAGTCTCTCCATAAAGATATGACAATCGTGGCTCTTCATGTGTGACATTTTCAAATCCTTAATGTCGACACAATTTGATAAATTAAAAGCATAACCATCGGAAAATTTTATGCCTTCAACCCATTGTAGGAGCACTTTTCTCTTTTCTCTAGGGAGTGTGTATACACCGATCTTTTTTGTATTGTTATCGCATAATTCTGGACGATTGTAAAAAATGGACATGTTTTTCCGAGCTTGAAGGTTCTCTTTTGTCTTACCCTTAACAGGCATGATAGTATTGAAGACATTGTCGAAAATATTTTTTTTCAATATACATCACGTCTAACTTGTGACAAACAAGATGCGTCTTCCAGTATGGAAAATCCTAAAAAATATTTTTTTTCGTCCAATTATGATCTATACTAAACCCATGTAGCTTCTTGCAAGATCTTTCTTGGATTATTGGGAAATTTTTCACCTGTTCCCAAATTTGTTGCCCAGATAATCGTGGTGGAGGTGTAGATGTCTTGTACCTATCCTTGATAAAAAAATTTCCTGTCACGTCTTAATGACTATTCTGTGATAAGAATTGACGATGACAGTCAAAGAATGAAGGCTTCTTCCCCGCTAATAAGCAAAGAGCTTTTGACTTTTCCATGCAAATAGGACACGATAACCTCCCATGTGTGCTCCATCCCGACAACATACCATAAATCGGGAAGTCATTTATAGCCCACACCAACACTGCCCTAAAATAAAAAATAGTCTTCGTAGCAATATCATAACACAATGTCCCTTCCAACCATAGAGTAATCCATTCATCAATTAGGGGCTTTAGGTAGACATCAATATTCTTACCGGGATGCCTGGGACCAGGAATGAGTACTGTCAAAAATATTACGGGACCTTTCATGCACATCCACGGTAGAAGATTGTATGGGGTAATTATAACTGGCCAGCAAGAATAAGGTTGCGCAATTGAAATGAATGGGTTAAAACCATCTGAACAAAGGCCTAGCCGAACATTTCTTGGTTTTGCAGTGAAATTTGGATACACGCTGTCGAAATATTTCCAGGCTTCTGCATCTGACGGATGACATATTTTGCCATCCTCCACATTGTGATTTTTGTGCTCATATGTCTCACTGTAGCATTTGACATGTACAATCTTTTTAACCTTGGTGTCAGAGGGAAATACTTTAACTGTTTGTGGGAAATAGGCTTACCTTGTTTTCTACAACCAGCTCTATCCTTGAAACGTGCATGGCCACAGCGCGGACAATTTTCCATGAGACTTCAATCCTTGTAAAATAAGGTGCATCCATTTACACAAACATCAATCTTTTGATATCCCAACCCTAAAGGCTTGATTAGTTGCTTAAATCTATATAGGTTTTTAGGCAAGTTATGCTTCTCGGGCAATACTTTTATTAAATCTTCTATGAACCGATTAAAAAGGGAGTTGCTCATATTATGCTCGGACTTCATATTCATGTATCAAGCCACGACTGACAATTGAGTAAGTTTCGCACAACCATCAAATAATGGCATATCAGCGGCATTCAACAACTCAAAAAATTCATGTGCTTCCATGTTAGGTTCTTCATTAACCTCAACATTGTGATAGTTGGTCAACTGCGGACCGACAGTGTCAAAAACCAATGTTCTGTAATTATTCGTTTCACCATTATGCTGCTCTCGATTGTACGTCCAAGTTTGTGCACTTGGAACATAATTGTTATACACATGTTCACCTTGTGCAATCCACTGATAGTAAAAAGGCATAAAACCCTTCTGATACAGATGATCTACCACAGTTCCTGTTGTTTAGAATTTTAAGTTCCGGCATCTTACACATGGACATCTTATCTTGTTGGCATCCATATAATAATGTTGTTTGCTTGCGAAGGATACAAAATCCGAAACACCTTGGATAAAAGCCTCATTAAGATTACCATCAATCTATTTCTGATACATCCATTCACGATTTGACTCTATGAAATGATGCACTGAGCAATTTGATAAATGTTATTGCATTTTAAAAATTACGTAATAGATTATTAGGTAAAAGAGCTATATAATTCTATGAGTGAGAATTATCATGCATGAGTTTCACAATATGACAAAGATACACAACAAAACAATCCAAGAAGCAACATATTATTCAACGCACAAAATGATATATTTAAAAAATTGTGCAACTTAAAACTGATATGAAATTAACTTCGAATTATATTTGACAAATACTATTCAAATTGATAGACAGACACGAACCTTTTAATCCGGATAGAACAAGACGAATTTGAAAATTCTAAAAAATCTTGATAAATTTCCCATATTAGCACATTTCTCAAAAATATATACACAAAAAATATGAAGCTAATTACATTCTTGAAAATATTGGATGTCACGCCACGCACAAACCCCAATATAGAGGTAAAGTCCAGACGCAACAAACAGACAAAGTCTCCTCTGTACCGGGAATAATCCGATATCTGCACTCAAATGATTTCCATAACAACAATACATTTTTAAAATTACTCAAAGACGTTCACTTATTTCCATTTATAGCATAATGAACTACGCAAAATGGTCCAAAGTACAATGTACAACGTTACGCAACATAAATAAGTGACAACTCAACAGATATGAAGTTAGAATAATTCAATAAAATATTTTAATAATTGATCCGGCCTCGGACGTGACATTGGAATTTTTAATTTTATAGTTTACGAATATCCGAATTTGAAATCAACAACCATAAATAGTTAAGATAAAAAAAAATCTAAAATTAAAAAAATATCACCTAAATCTGTAAAGTCCGAATGCGACAAACGGACAGAGTCTCTTCTGTACCGTGAATAATCTGAGAACTTGTACTCAAAAGATTTTCACAACAACAGTACATTATAAATATTACTCAAAGACATTCACATAAATTCATTTATAGTATAATGAACTACGCAAAATGGCTCAAAGTACAATGTACAAGGTTACGCAAAATAAATATGTCACAACTCGACAAGTATTCTAATAGCATAATTCAATAAAATATTTTAATAGTTGATCCAGACTCGGACGTGATATTATATTTATAATTTTATGGTTTACGATTATCTAAATTTGAAATCAACAAAAAAAAAATCCGGGAAAAAAATATCCGAAATTAAAAAAAATATATCACCTAAATATGTAAAAAAAAAAAAAAAAAAAGCACCAATTCAAAAAAAGAAATTATAACAAAAAAAGAATGGATAAATAAAAAATGAAAAAAAAATCCAAAAATTAAAAAACAAATAACCTAAAGATGTTAAAATAACACAAATTAAAAAAAAATTATAACAAAAAAAGTATATATAAATAAAATTGAAAATTGAAAAAAATCAGAAAATTAAAAAACAAAAAATCTAACAATAAAAAAAAATCTGAAAATAAAATAAAAATAACACAAATTAAAAAAAAATTATAACAAAAAATTATATATAAATAAAAAAGAAAATTAAAAAAAATCCTAAAAATAAAAAATAAAAAATCCTAAAATAAAATAAAAATTACCTAAATATGTTAAAAATAACACAAATTAAAAAAAAGAAATTATAACCAAAAAAAAAGAATAGATAAATAAAAACCAAAAAAAAATACAAAAATACAAAAAAAAAACTAAATTAACATATTTAGGTTGTGTATTTTTAATTAACATCTTCATAACAACAACAAAAATTATAATATATACATAGATGTACATACATATACATATATATATATAAATAACAAGCCAAAAATAATTTATTTGTGAGGTGGGGGAAGGGGTAATGTGTTGAGAGGGTCTATAGCTTCATAGGGGTGGTGGAGTTAGCTAGATCTATACATACATATATATATATATATATGTATATGTATGTACATCTATGTATATATCACATATATAAATAGCAAAAAAAAAAAGACATCATTACTTCAAATAAAATGGTAGTGAGGGGTACTTGAAGAGGGGGAGGGAGAGGGGGAAGGGGAGGGGGAGGGGGGGAGGGGGGTGGGTGGATTGGGTGGGGGTGGGGTTTATGTCTTTGCAAGGGAAAGGGGGTTACAAAAGCTGAAAAACGAAATAACAGAGGGTTGTGCCCTTTGTTATTTCAATTTAATTGGGCGACGGCCCGATGTGAACCAGGGCTGTCGCCCAAATAAAAGAGGCCCACATCATAGGCCTCTTTGTGGAGACGGGCTCCAACATGGAGACGGGCTAATAAAAGAGGCCCACATCGTGGGCCTCTTTGTGGAGATGGGTAGTAGCCCGTCTCCACGTTGGAGACAGGAAATAGCTTGTCTTCATTGGAGACGGGATATTACCCGTCACCATTGGAGACGGGCATAGTTTTCAGTCTCTAATTTAGAGACAGGCTAGGCCCCGTCTCCAATATTTGGACAATCACATGAATGGCTCCAATAATTTAGTGAATACCCTCTCACCGTGCCCTTACCGTGCCCTCACCCTACCGTCGCCAATGTTTGGACAGTCACGTGAATTTGGCACCAATAATTTGGAGAAGACCCCTCACCATGCTGTCGCCAAATTTTCACCACTTTCAGTTCTATATAAAGAATCAACAATCCCGCTTGTTGTCTTCCATCTTTACATAAGCTTAACCTCGATGCATCAACATCTTATAAACGATGAGTAAGGAAGTTCAAGGTCAGTGGGTTACCGTTAAAAAGGAGAAACACACAACGAAATGTGTTTCATCTAATGCAAGAAGTAGTAGAGTTGAAGGTTGATTTGACCTGAACGAACCACAAAAAGAAGATGGTTACATTTCGAGGGCTCAACACCACCAAATGGTTGTGGACAACATGTATTGGATCCTTCTGCCGAAGTTGTTCGAGTGAAAGTTATGTAAAAAATTGGTAGTTAAGGTTAATAATATGTGATGTATTATCAGTAATATGTGTATTTTATCTTGTTAAGTACTTTTGTATGGTAAGGGCTCAAGTTAACCGTTAAATAATGTAATCCTTAGTTATCATATGATTATGAAATTTGTCAAATATTGTCCATAATAAATATGTAACAGAACATATTATTATATTACTACTGCACGATGTTTGTCAGTACTTTGCGTTAACAATCAACATATTGAACTAGTACTGTGCCTGAAACTTGTTTTTGATATGATTCGTTGTTACTCAGTGTTTGAAGGCCTTTATGGTTAAAAAAAATCATAGGAAATTGAGCTGTCACCTTTAATGGTGACAGCATGGTGACGGACTGTCACCAAGCCATCTCTATATATCGAAAGCGGAAAAATTATCACCGAGCCGTCATAAAAGTCGTGATGGTCGGAGCTTGGCTATCACCGAATTGGAGATGGCCAACTAAGCCGTCACTGTTGGTGACAGCATGGTGACGGGGTTTTTTGTTTGACACGGTGCCCTCACCGTCACGTCACAAAATTGGCGTCAACCTCGCCATATTGGTGATGGTATGGTGACGGTCCGTTGTAAAATTCAATTTTTTTTTATAGTGACGTAACATAAAACGGTCTCAGAGAGCTCCAAAATCGATCTGGAGCACTCGAATTGAAGAAGCTTGAGTGGAAAACCTCCTCACAAATTTTAGCTCCATCGAGTAAAAAATCACTACCCGATTTTATATTTGATAAATAGTACCCAATGTTTTGTTATACTTTCGTCTCCTTTCTCTCTGTATTTTCACCCATTTTTTCTTTGTCTCTCTTCATTCAAAAAACAGAACATATTATTCTTAGAAGGGTTTATACCCTCATAGGTCCCTTATCTTTTCCAAGATTGTTTAGTTAGTTTCTTATTTTCAAAATAACCATAGGTCAGTTCCTTATTTTTATTTTTTGTGTCATCGTTGGGCTTTCCGTCACATTTCTAAAGATTTTGACATGTGCAACGCATGTGATATCTTTTTTGGAGGGAAAAAGCGTCAAAGCAAACAAAAGCATATTTTATCTCTCCCATTTAAACCCCACACCTGATTCGCAAACCCATACCCCCAAATCCTAACCCTTATTGCTACATCAAATCCCCCAAATCCTTAATAAATTATCAGGTATCAGACTTGCTTGAGAATAGCTTCTTTCAAAACTTTGCGTTCCAATCAAATAGCTGAAGGAAGCCATCAACATAAACTCCTCCACTCTTAGAACCTTTTTTTTCTGCCCTTATGTCCTCCACGCAAGTATCAAGCTGAAAAGAATGCAATTATCAAGATCTCCAACAAATATTGTTTTGCCACTCCTAGTCTATCTGCAACTTAATGATATGTGAAAAATGTAATTATGTAATCAACCACAATTGCTTCCAAGTGCAAAAGAATTACAAGGTAAATAATCCATGCCAAATGGCTCGCTCTCTATTCACATTAAAATGGATTCTTAAATTTGAATGACTTATCTTTTACAATAAATGATACGTGTCCATTTGAATCCCTTTGACTTAAGAACAGTTTTCATCTCTTATATTAATTTTTTGCTATGGGTTCTCTGTTGAAACTATTGGTATATGAACAATTTAAAGAGTTGATGAATTGTCTTGAAACAAAAATGATACTCGATCTCTACACTAATATGTACTCAAATGCATATTAGAATTAGGGGGTAGGCTTAGGGTTTCGAATTTGGAAATTAGGGATTCGGGGGATTTGGGGGTATAGGTTAGGGAATCGGGTGATGGGGTTAAATGGAGAGGTAAGATATGGTTTTGTTTGCTTTGACTCTTTTGCCCTTCAAAAAAGATATCACATGCATTGCATATGTTAAAACCGTTAGAAATATGACAGAAAGACCATTGGTGACACAAAAGATAAAGATAAGGGACTGACCTATGGTTATTTTGAAGATGAGAGACCAATTAGACAATTCTGGAAAAGATAAAGGACCTATGAAAAAGCCTTATGGGAATAGATAAGTCATTTTATTTGCAATTGGCTAGTTTAAGATTGATTCTCAATGGAGAAAATCTGTAATCCAAATCGATTGGTCTACTTTATTGTTTTCAGGGTTGATTCCCCTATGGGGTATAAACACTTCTCAGAAGAGATAAAAACCTTTTGGACCCTCAGGTTTTGAAAAAGTAACATTTTGGTTCCTCAATTTTTAAAAAGTGACCATTTGGTCTATTTTTTACCGTAGGTTGACGGAAAAGTTATCAGGTAAGGGGTATTTTGGAAATTTTGCATTGTTTTAAAATCAAATAAAAAAAAAAAATTAAGTGAACCTAGTGGAGCCACGTCGGCTCCACTAAAACCACCTTAATGGGTTGTCCAAATCGCAGAAAAAACTTTGATTTTCTCTTGGTAAGCTTAGAAATTGTTTTATGGAAACTTCTTGTTCGTTGGGTATCCAAAATGTGTAGAATGAGTATCGTGATCTTACGCAGTAGAAATAGAGCTTGTATGGATTGTCTCTTGATTCAGATATGCGAACAGTTGCTTTTGACCCACAATAACATATCTTATTTTTGAACTTGATAATTGTTATGTTTATTTTTTCTCTAACGGTGGTGGACGATGATATTGAAGATATTTTGTAAAAATTGTATTTTATTATTTTGGTTTGGACAGATATATTTTGTGAATTTTTTGGTGACTTTTTTTAAAATTTTGGTGATATCCCATGGCTGCCAAAATGGTGCTTAAATAAGCATTATAGTAGTCATTGCTCCCTTTTTACCGTTAGTAGCAATGGTAAAAGAAAGAGAAATTCATCAGCATTCAAAACGTGTAATTAATGCCATGCAGAAGAGAGAAAATTGGTCCAAGGGTAAAATAGAAAAATCACAAAAAGTTAACATTTTCGTCAACTTAACGTTAAAAATGGACCAAATGATCACTTTTCAAAAGTTGAGGGACCAAAAAGTTACTTTTCCAAAACTTAACGGACCAAAAGGTTTTTATCTCCTTCTTTCTCAGAATTAGATAACCAGTGAAAATTATTGTAAATAATTGTTGGTCATAAAATAAAAATAAGTGATTCAACACTTTTTTTTTCCTCATATCACTTCTCATTGTTCTAACACACACACGAAAAAAAAAAAAAAAGTTTTTCCCCAACTCAGTGCACACCCTATTTAAAGTGGCTTCACCACTGACATACGAGTCATTGTCATTAGATTTTAAAGTAGCACGATCTAAATTAATCTTTACTGGAAAAAAAATTGTCTGAGCATTAAATTATATGGTATAGCTCCCATTGAAAAATAAAAATCTTATATATGCTCCTACATTACTAGTACCACTAGTAACAATGTTTATTAACTTTGTAACTTCATTTTCATTATATAAAATAGGAAATTAAAATTTTATCCCTTTTACGGTCAAAAACTCTGTGTCTAAATTTGGAAAGATGCGTAGATTTCATATGCATAAACTCCCAAACTTTGGAATGGCTGAAAACTAGACTGGCGCTAGAAAAGTAAAGTTAGTCTTCCTCTTCCAAGAGTCATGTTTACATATATATCATTTGCTGGGGTAGATCTACGTTTCTGACCCTAAAGACGTAAAGGTAGAGCTGTATCTCAAGCCTCATGGGCATTAATCCCCGTTCAGAAGGTGCAGGGCACAATATAAGTTTTGCCAGTAACTCTATCTTTCTTTTTTCTTTTTCTTTTTCTTTTTTTGCTATTTTCTTGCCAAAAACATTTTCTTAAGGTGATTACATTAAGGTCCCTCTTTTTTTAATAAATTATACTAACCTCTCTTATAATAATTTTTTGCCTTCAACAACATGTTAGTCTTATTTCGGCAATTTTATCCTTATAATTTTAAAATAACAATTTCCATGTCTTTTCGTAATCCAAATCTAGAAATTGTCTAATAGTTGGTAAACAAATTTATGATATCATTATGTCAATGGTTGGCAACTTAAAAAAATAGTAATAAATTAAAGATAAGGCGATGAATATACTGATGATATTTAGAAGTTTTTTTTTTGCCGGGTTAGCAAGAATATTTCAAACCACTATCAAAAACTTAGTAAAAACCATTGACATTTGGAAGTTTGTTTCACGATCAATTTAATTGTGGACATACATGATGGAGATTTGTATAACTAGCATATAAGAATAGAAGAGAGGTTGGTGTAATTGTGTTTGTTCCTTTAAAAGTAATAAAGTTCAGGCATATGCATATTGTATAAAACATTAAATGCACGATAATTATGTTGATGTCAAAACTAGTTGCTCTTTCCGTAAATTGATTAACTACCATCATTTTCAGGTGGTGGAAACACTTGGGTCTTGTTGATAAGCTCAGCTTCGCTAGAGATCGACCTTTGGAGTGCTTTCTCTGGACAGTTGGAATCCTTCCAGAACCCAAGTACTCTTCCTGCAGAATCGAACTAACCAAGACCATTGCCATTCTTCTGGTAATTGATGATATTTTTGAAACTTTTGGAAAAATAGACGAGCTCCTCCTTTTCACTAATGCAATTCGAAGGTTTGCAACTTCAAATTTTCTCTTTAACAATTATATGTCCGTATAAATTTAAGGAGAGTCTCTCATTCAGTAGTGGGACACACCCCACACTTAGTCGGATTGAGTGACGCTGCCCGCACTGAGAGGCAGACTGTTCGGCATTGTTGTAAAATAGATATTTTTTTATCAATTCAAATTTTGATGGATTTTTTATTTCCGACAATCGGGTTTCTCAGATGGGATCTTAATGCAATGGAAGGGCTTCCTCAATACATGAAAATATATTACATGGCGCTTTACAACACTACTAACGAAATATGCTACAAGATCTTGAAAGAACATGGATGGAGTGTCCTGCCATTTCTAAAATCCACGGTAAAATGTTCCTTCTAAACTCATAATCCACCAATGTGGTTTATACCAAAGGCGGATCCAAGTAGTAGGATTTGAGAGCTGCAACCCAAACTGACCTTACAAATTGTTTTAAATTACCTTTAAAATCCTTGACCTTTTTTTATTTGAAATCTCTATAACCCGACTAGTTTAATCTTCAAAACTACTTAGCCCTCATTCATAAAATATTCTAAATTTACATGATTAAACATGAATTTTTACATGTCGCAGTGGATAGATATGACTGAAGGTTTTATGATAGAAGCAAAGTGGTTCAGCAGTGGACATGTATCCAATTTGGAAGAATATATGGAGACTAGTGTTTCCACAGCAGGGGCATACATGGCCTTAGCGCATATATTCTTTCTAATTGGGCAAGGGGTCACGGAGGAGAATGTAGCACTTCTGATAAAACCATATCCAAGACTCTTTTCGTGCTTGGGATGATTTGGGAACTTCAAAGGTTTGTGATTAAGAAGTTTTTCACTTTCATGATGAGGAGCAAAATTTTTAATATATTCAAGTCTATTTGTTAAATTACCACTTCATTTAAAATTTTAAACTAGTAATTTTGTTGATATATTCAAGCCTATTTATTAAATTACCATTTTATTAAAAAACTTAAGTTGTTAAAGAGAAATTATTATATTTATTTATTATTTTAAACACCGTCCCCACATACAGAGGGATTCTTTTTTAACCTTGTACATGAACAGTTTGAATGTTTGTAATGATAGCAAGACTTTTTTTTTTTTTCTTGTTTCTATACACCCCACCTCCACATGTTCCCAATCTTCAAGCTCTGGTCTTCCAACTTTCAAGACAAATAGCCTACTACTATCCTACTCTTCAATATCGAGTGATGATAAGACTTGAACCAAAGACTATTTGATAATTTGGCCTCTAATTAGCACTACGTTTAAAATATTAATTAAGTTGTTAGAAATAAATCACTATATTTATTTATTATATCGCACACTATTTCATCAAAACTCTTTAGTCATTAGTTGAATGAATTGGAATATCTAAGAGTGTGTGTGCTGCAACCCCTCTCAATTCAAATTTTGTCTCAAAATGTGTGTATTTTTTAAGTATTTTGAATTAAATTAATTTAGTACCATCGACAAAAATTATCTCTATATGAGTGTTTAATTATTTGATTTTAGCCTCCACGGTTAACAAATCTTGACTCTGCCCTGTTTGATAGTAGTTCTTGGTAACCAAGTGAGTAAGACTAATATATAGCATATATGAATTTCAAATCAGGCTTCTTTATTATAAAAAAAAAAAATGAGTGACAACTAAAGGTTTTCCATCTCCATTACAGGAGGAACAAGAAAGAGGGGACCTTGCATTAAGTATACAATTGTACACGAGAGAGAATAACATACAATCCGATAATGAAGCAAGGAAACATATCTTGCAACTCATAAATGGCTTATGGAGAGAGCTAAATGGAGAGTTTATATCTCCAAATGCCATGCCTTTATCGATAATCAGAGCTGCTTTTAATATGGCTAGAGCTTCCCAAGTCGTCTACCAGCATGAGCAGGATACTTACCATTCCAGCGTACGTAGATAACTACGTAGAGGCTTTGTTTTTCACTCCTGTAGATTGAGATCATCGGAGTATCACCCAAAGAAAAAAATTACCCGGGTTAATATCATTTTTGGTCTTTTATTTTCTTACCTTATTGACACTTTGGTCCCTTATCTTCAAAAGTGAGATATTTCAGTCTCTTATTTTTTAAAGTTGAGACACCGTTAGTCTTTTTCGCTCAATCAGTTAATTTTTTAACGGGAAAATAAAACACATGTGCTGCACACGTGCTTCTCCCGTTAAAAAATTAACGGATTGAGTTAAAAAATTAACGGATTGAACTAAAAAGACTAACGGTGTCCTAACTTTAAAATATAAGGGATTAAAATATTTCATTTTTGAAGATAAAGGACCAAAGTGTCAATGAAGTTAAAAAAAAATGGACCAAAAGTGGTATTGACCCAAACTACCCCTTACTGTTAGTAGTAAAGGGCCATATTTCCAGACAAAGTTTTATAATTTTATTTAAAGGAGAAACCTATGGCTTTGCAAATTAATTGATGGATGAAGGGCAAAGTGTTTCTGGCTATTTTCTTATTATTTTCTTTTTTTAACACAAGGTTTAATGTTCACTACAAGAAATCGGCTACATAGGTGCCAGTTTTGGGTTGGCGGTTGGCTAAACTGCGGCCTATAAAATTCAAAGATACTCCATTTAGCTGACAGTTCTAGGTATTGTCAAAGGAAATTAAAGACGAGGATGCAAAATTTGCATTTGCTTATCTAAAGACAAAGATGGATAATGACCTTATGTTCTATTTTTTAGCACACAATTGATGTCGAGAATCGATTAAACAAGTTGTTCTGGACAAATGTTAGGTCGAGAGATAAGTACTCAGTATTTTGAGATGTTTTGATATTTGATGCGACATACAAGACAAACAAATACAAATATCCCTTGGTAATCTTGGCAGGGATAAACAATCATTGGAACACTAGTATTTTTTATGTTGCATTAATCTATAGTGAGAGCATAGATTCATATATATGGGTTCTAAGGACATTAATATCTATACAGTGAACAATAAGATGTTTATATCTGTGGTAACTGATGGAAACAGAGAAATGAAAGCATCAATTGTTGAAGTGTTTGACAGAGGTTGTGTATATGGCATCTTCAATGGAACGCAATTATAAATGTTGATATAGAAAACTTCAATTTCATTTTTAACCGTTATATATCCCTTAACAGTTCAATTGCACGGTTTGAGCATGAGTGGAGGGAAATATTTGTCCATTACAACCTTGAGAATCACAAATGGATAGCAAAAGAATATGAGATAAGAGATGTCATTTGAGGCATACCGTCGAGGTCACTTTATTAAAAAGTACTCAGCGGTGAGAAGGAATAAATGCATGCTTGAACATATTTCTTGAACAATTTTTCTGGTCTAGCGTAGTGCAGTGCATAGTTGTCGAATCGTGAATCGTATCATGAATTAAAATGTCATTTTTTTTAATCGTGAATCTAATCAAATCGTGAATTGTACCGATTCGGTCACAAATTTAAAACTAATTGATATTTGACATATTATATTTCTATTAACAGTTTTTAGTTGAGATTCTTTATTTGCATTAATATTAATATATGTTTTTGTTACTTTTCTAGATTGTTCACTACTTCATTTGTTCCTAGTAGCCCAAACAATTTCTGCATTACAACATCACACTATTTTTTTTGGTCGGAACAATATCACATTTCATAAGTGCCCAAACTAGTACTCAAAAGCTACTGTAAACACAAGTGGTCCAATCAGTTACGAGTTTTGTCTCCTTTTTTTTTACTAAAGTGGGCTTATTTTGTTATATACTTTGAAATATTTTGGGCTTTTTAAAAATAAAAATAAAATTGACCCGAATCGCGAACGATTCAGTGAATTGTTCAATTCACATGATTCACTACGATTCGGTACCGATTCACTTGCGATTCACATCGATTCACGATGCTCTTATCTAATTCGTATTACTTTTTTAGTGAATCGTATTGAATCGTACGATTCGCACGATTCCAATTACACTGGTGCAATGTGAAAGATGACCTATCTCTTATAATCTCCACATCTTTACCCTGAAAAAATCTCCAGGAGACCATCAGATTCCTTCTTAGTGAGTGGGTGTAATAATTAAGTTTGGCGTTTTCAATATTGACATTATCCTTGTCTCCTTGAACATTCTTGCCTCTCAAATTATTTCGAGTATCAACCCTTCTTCATTGACACAGCTACGACAGAAATCACGCAACGGTTCATATCACTCTTCCAACTTTTCAGAATTGGGCCATAGTACTATATGTAGGTCTACAAAAAAAAATATCACATTTAGTTTTTATTGTTTAAAAATAATTTTAATTTAATTTTATTATTTAAATATTTTTAATTTCGTTCTTATTAATTTTTCAAAAGTTTTAATTTAATTTCTATTATTTAAATTTTTTCAATTTCATCTCTATTGTATTCCTAAATTTTTAAATTCGTCTCTTTTATTTATAAAAAGTTTCAATTTCGTCCCTATTATTTTCTTAAAAGATTCAATTCTGTTCTTATTATTTTCTAAAAGTTTCAAATTCGTCTCTATTATTCAATGACTAAAATTAAATATTTTTGAGAAACAAGAGGGATGAATTTGAAATTTTTTAGAAAATAATAGGGACTAAATTGACTAATTTGAACAATATGGACAAATTTAAAACTTGAGGGAAACAATATGGACAAAATTAAAAAATTTTAGAAACAATAAGAATGAAATTAAAACTTTTGGAGAAACAAGAGGGATGAAATTGGAAAATTTTACATAGTATTTGAAAGCACTTGTACTATGGAGTTCATTTGATTTATAAATGAATTCCATGATAATTTGTATTTATAAATGAATTCTCTTGTTTGGAACAATGATTTGCAATACATGTAAAATTATAATTAAAAATTATATTTTACTGAAATACCCATCCTTTATTTTATTAGAATTAGTAAAATTTAGGAATGATAAATAAGAACTTTCGAACTATCTAACAAGCACTAACATAGATTATTGATGCCCTGACTTGTTGATCAATTATTTTTTTTGTGTCTTATTGAAAGAAGAATGGTGGGGGAGAGGGTTTTAAATATATTTTATTTTATTTTATTTTTATCTTTGTATTTGAGTCAAAGTTAAACTTAAGTATAAAGAAAAATCTAAAGGGTAATTTTGTCTTCAAAAAATAGAACTAACTTAAAAAAACGTGGATTTGTAAATTTTACCTCTTGAGTAAGGATTTAGATAAGTTTTGAGCAAATTCAAGATTTGCAAATCCTGAATTTTCAATTTTTTAAAATGGTACTTCCAAACATAAAAAGTTGGATTTACAAAAGGATTTTACAAAATTTTGTGGAATTCATTTGTTTTAGATAGTCTGTTAAACAATAAGAACAAAATTGAAACTTTTTTGTGACAATAAGGACTCAATGTGACATTTTTTTATCTACAAACATAACTTTAAAGGTCAGGCTTACAAACAATAATCCTCATTTGCTTTTTAGTTTTCTCACTTCTGTTTAAAGGAAAATTTTACAAATGGGCTTTATTGTTTGTCTAAAATTTTAAATTTGTCCTACTATTCATAATTAGCCAATTTAGTTCCTATTGTTTTTTTTTAAAAGATTCTAATTTTGTCCATATTATTCATAATTAGCCAATTTAGTCCCTATTATTCCACAAAAATTTCAATCTAAGTAACCCTAAAATAATTTATCCACTAATAAAATGTGATATAAATGTTAGATATCTCAAGTGCACAATTATTGGGGGACCTTTAACTTGTTACTGTATTGTTATCCTTTGGGTTCCCAGAAAAACAAACAAAAACAAAAAAAGCAAATAGTGGAGAACTATTTTTCTGGTTTCCATGATTCTCGGATCGACTAATTCTCCTATTCCTATATAAGTTACACAACTTAATAGCTGGTGAGTTAACTCTTCAACAACAGATCATGGCCACCTACACAAGAAGCATTTCCTCGCTTTCACAAATTTGTGCAGCATCTTCTACTCGGCGGAAAATTATTCCGACTGCTTCAGGCCATAAACTCCAATCCATTCGTGTGGGTTCTCGCATTTGTATGTGCTTGCCATTTCCTATTTCGGAGTCTGTAGCAATGCCAATCCTCCGAGATAATCAATCTCCGCTCAAATATTTACGCCAACCCACGGTGTGTAACCATCCCTATCCCTCTGTGTTATTAGAGAAAATTTTATTATATCTATTTATTGTTTTTAACACGTCTCCTCGTATATATGATTTTGATGGTTTGGCATTTACTCCTCCAACAAGTATGTTTTATATATAATGATTTTGAGACTCCATGTTCTGGTTTAGAAAAAAGAAAAGAAAATGATATAGTTATCGACTTTAATGCTATTGTAATGCGAGTTTTAATGATATCATGTACTTAATTCTGGGATTGCCATATAGCTACTTCCTGCAGAAAATGACGATAGCAGCAGGATAAGGGAATTGGTAGAAAAAACTCGAATAGAAGTGCATAGAAGAATGGAACCCTTAGACAAACTGAAACTAATAGACACACTTGAGAGGCTTGGAATTGCTTACCTTTTCGAAGAAGACATCAATACATTACTTGAAGGGTTTGCAGAAGGGCAACCAGATGAAGATCTGCAGACCACTGCATTACGTTTCCGATTGCTGCGACACAGAGGCTACAAGATTAGTCCCGGTATAATTCCTTTCATGCACATTTTTTCGCTTCAATACTCTATATGTTGATAGTTTTCTGGGGTTTGTGTTTGTTAGCGTATATACATACCGCGTATAGGTGTATTCATGCTAAGTATGGTAAAAGTCTAACTATGATTAGGCGGTATGTACGCGGCATGCATATTCACTAACACTATGATGCATCAATCGTTTACAATAGAGAGGTATGGCCATTTTAAGTGCAACCTGCAAAATTCCAAGCTTGGTAAGTATTAAATTACCATCTCACGCATAAAGTTTAAAGGGTGAAATGTACAAAACCCCTATTCTTTTAAAAGTACATAGAACCCCTTGGGTGTTTTTAAACGCAACACAGTTACCCATCTTCACTTTTCCGTCAACTTTGTTGACGGAAAATAGTAAAAGACATAAATACCTCTATTTTTTTTTCCTTTTACTTATTTATCTATAATATATATATTTAATATACATTATAACAAAAAGATGATATGTATATACACACACACACATAGCACACTGGAAAAAAAAAACATATATACATATTTTATTGCAATACTGATGAATGTTTGATTTTTTAATTTTTTTTGTAAACGTTTATTTTAGTAAATGAATAAACATATTTTATTACAAAATTGATAAAAGAATAATCTTAGTTGCAAAATGGGTGTGTGTCATACATTTGCGGTTAAAACTAACGATTTTTTTCTTTTTTTTTACGAAAAGACTAATCGTGATGTGTTTTGAAAATTACAAGAGGTCCTATGCACTTTTAAAAGTATGGGGGGGTCCTGTGTACCTTAAAAAAATATTGGGGATTCTCTGCACTTCACCCAAGTTTAAATTGTCAAAAAATAATTGTATTATATTATTTATTATGGTCAACACATCCTCTTATGAGCATGCGAGAATTGTTTTCATTGAGCATTTCACATGGACATTTTTTTAAATAGACAGTCACGAGACTTGAACTCAGGATCATTTAGCAAATACTATATTAAATGAGTACTTTATTTAAATGTTTAAATTGTTAAAAATGAGTTTTAGTAAAATGATTTATTATCTTCAATAGTATATATTGTAATCATCAAAATGGAAATGTTTTTAAAACAAAAGATATTGTTACTAATATTAGTTGTAATCACTATTAACGGTAAGAATCAATACTTTATGTGGACAAAAAG
This sequence comes from Ehretia macrophylla, assembly GCA_037974665.1. Lineage (NCBI taxonomy): Eukaryota > Viridiplantae > Streptophyta > Magnoliopsida > Boraginales > Ehretiaceae > Ehretia > Ehretia macrophylla. Next base: position 15,042,372 of record CM075768.1, read on the forward strand.
TTTATTCTTAGATATTTTATCAGAAGATTGTTAGGATTTGTCAAAAATAATCTAACATGTTTTTAAGAACTTCTTTAACAAACCCTAAAATTATATGTTACTATCCACTTCAATTCAAAAGAATAATGAGATATAGAAAGCGGAAGCGTACCTGAATCCATTGTTGGAGATAGATAAACAGGTTGTGATCTTCCAAATTGGTACGAACTTTTTGCCAAAGGTGTAGCCTCTTTTCTCTATTGATGGGGATGCAGAGAAAAAACAACGTACGTATAATTTGGGGACCATAACCCTAATATAACTTATAAGTTTTAAATATTTCTAGTTTGGCCCCTCATCAAATTAGAAATATCACTCAGGTATCTACACATTAATTCCATGATAATTATACCCACAAGCCTAAACTTAATTTTTAATTAGATCACTTTAATTAGGCTTAATTAATAGATAGCACAACACATTTAAATATTTACATGTGTGGCCCCACATGTTGAAATTTTCCAATAATCTCCCATTGGGCCACATATAACCTTATAAATGTGTTTAACTTTATGAGCTCCAAAATTTGCTATCACAACCTTAGGGTATATCTGGACAATCTCGTCCATTGATTATATCAATATAGGATCAAAGCGGTCTTCGTCACATTTAGCGTAACTAAACCCATCAATGGTCACGTATACCAATATAACCAAATGACATAGATCAATCATGGATGCATAGCATGGAAAACTACATGAAATGTAATCCAGACATGTCTATTTCCAACTGGTCCTACTTTAGTGAGATCAAAACTAAACATAATGTAACAGAGTGACATGAACTAAATGTCTATATTTCTGATCAGAAAAATAAACAAATACATAAATATGACCAAAATCAAACATAAAGCAAATAAATGCACAAACTCCCACTAAAACACAATATCCTCATACAACACAACACCCATATGAGCAGTGTGCTCATGAAAGACCTTAGGTGGTAATGCCTTTGTAAGCGGATCCGCTATCATGGAATTTGTTCCAATGTGCTCTATGGATATTTGTCCACTCTGCACTCTTTCCTTCACAACTAGGAACTTGATGTCAATATGTTTTGACCTAGATGAGCTCCTATTGTTGTTGGAATATAGCACTGCTGACTTATTGTCACAATATAGTTTGAGTGGTCTTTCAATACTCTCCAAAATGCGCAGCCTAGTGACAAAATTCCGCAGCCATATTCCATGGTTTGATGCCTCATAACACGCTACAAACTCTGCTACCATGGTGGAAGAAGCTTTGAGTGTCTGCTTGGCACTCCTCCAAGATATAGCTCCACCAGCTAACAGGTAAATATAACCTGATGTGGATCTCCTACTGTCTTGGCATCCAGCATAATCGGAGTCGGAATACCCTATGATCTCCAACTTATCCGATCTCCTATATGTGAACATGTAATCCTTTGTTCTCTGTAAATACCTCATAACCCGTTTGGCTGCTTTCCAATGATCCATCCCAGGGTTACTTAAATATCTGCCTAACATACTAACAATGTACGCAATATCCGGACGCGTACACACCTGAGCATACATTAGACTCCCTACAGCTGATGTATAGGGAATCTTCTGCATTTCCTTAACTTCAAGGTTATTTTTCGGGCATTGACTGAGACTGAACTTATCTCCCTTAGCGACAGGGGTGTCACCTGGTTTGCTATCCTGCATGCCAAATCTTTTGAGCACTTTATCAATATAGCCTCTTTGTGATAATCCAAGAATACCTCGTGAGCGATCTCGATGTATTTGGATCCCTAATACAAAAGAGGCGTCACCAAGATCTTTCATCTCAAAATTCTTTGATAAAAATCTCTTGGTGTTATGCAACATGTCTATGTCATTTGTGGCAAGCAGTATGTCATCGACATACAAAACCAAGAATATGTGTTTACTCCCACTGAACTTGTGATACACACAATCATCAACAGCGTTTATCTCAAAACCAAACGAGATAATCACTTGATGAAATTTGTAGTACCACTGACGTGAAGCTTGTTTGAGCCCATAAATAGATTTTGTCAATTTGCAAACCATATTCTTTGGATCTCCCAACACAAAATTTTCTGGTTGCACCATATAGATCGTTTCCTCAATGTCACCATTGAGGAACGCTGTTTTGACATCCATTTGATGAAGCTCAAGGACAAAATGTGCAACAAGTGCCATGATTGTCCTGAAAGAGTCCTTCGTTGAAACTGGAGAGAAAGTCTCTTTAAAGTCAATCCCTTCCTTTTGTGTAAAGCCCTTAGCTACAAGACGAGCCTTATACCTCTCCACATTACCCCTCGAATCCCTCTTGGTTTTAAATATCCATTTACAACCAATGGGCTTTGTACCTTCTGGTAATGGGACAAGTTTCCAAACCTTATTGTCTTGCATGGACTTGTACTCTTCATTCATAGCTTCAATCCACTTTTGAGAGTTTGAACCTTGCATGGCTTGATGGAAGTTGATAGGATCATCTTCCACCATGCCATTGTCTTCCTCATGTTCCTGGAGAAATACGATAAAATCATCCGGAGTTGCATTTCTCCTTTCTCTAATGGATCGCCTTAATGGCACTGGTTCTTGAGGTTGTTAAGTTTGTTCCTCAGGAACAATTATCTCATCATGAATTAGGGGTTGTTCAATATTGTCTAGTTGAAGGTCTGGATTTGTTTCTTCTTCAATGATAGGTATAGAAACCTGCACATTGTCAAAAGCGATAGTAGAAATTGAAATTGATTCCTCTTCATCCTCAAAGATAATGTCTCTGGCCTTATTTTTCATCCAAAACTCAACATCCTCAAAAAATGTTGCAGTTTCCGTCTAAAAAATTGTCCTAAGTTTGGGATCATAAAACTTATAGCCCCTAGATCATTCAACATAGCCAATAAAGTAGCTGCTTACAGTTTTGGAGCCCAATTTCTTTTCATGTGGCCTATATGGCCTTGCTTCAGCTGGACATCCCCAAACATGAAAGTGCTTTAGACTAGGTTTTCTTCATGTCCAAAGCTCATAAGGTGTTTTTGCAGCTGCTTTAGTTGGCACTCGGTTCAGAATGTAAGCTGCTATTTTTAGTGCTTTACCCCAGAGTGACTCTGGTAAGGTCGAATGACTAATCATACTCCTTACCATATCCTTAAGAGTCCGATTTCGCCTTTCAGCTACACCATTCATGCTAGGTGATCCTGGCATGGTGTACTGTGGGACGATTCCACATTCCTCTAGGAATTTAGCAAATGGTCCTGGACGTTGTTCACCCGAACCATCATATCTGCCGTAGTATTCACCACCACGGTCAGACTTGATGCTCTTGATACTTTTGTTGAGTTGGTTCTCAACTCCAGCCTTAAATGATTTGAACACGTCCAAAGACTCTGATTTCTCATGTATAAGAAATAGGTACCCATATCTTGAGTAATCGTCTATGAATGATTTAAAAAATTGTTGACCATTCCAAGATGCCGTAGGGAATGGTCCACAAATGTCTGTGTGAATCAGTTCTAAGACGTCCATAGTTTTGTTGGCACCTAATTTCTTTGATTTGGTCTATTTTCCCTTGATGCATTCAATACAAACAGCAAAGTCTGTAAAGTCAAGAGAATCTAGAATCCCATCAGACACAAGTCGCTCAACTCTAGTTCTAGAGATGTGACTTAAGCGTTTATGCCATAATGAGGCTGAATTTTCTTTATTAATTTTGCATTTAGTACCACGTGATTCCACATGCAAGGTTTCATTATATGACGCAATAGTATCTAGCAAATATAGGTTGTCATAAATGTTAAGAGCACCAGTTCCAACAACATTTGAATTTATAGATAAAGTAAACTGATTATTTCCAAATGAACAATAATAACCAGATTTGTCCAATAAAGAAACTGAAACCAAATTCTGTCTAAAAGATGGTACAACAGAAGTATCAATCAAATCCAAATAAAAACCAGTTCCTAACAATAACCTAAAATTCCCTATTGCCTCTACTTCCACCGACTTGCCATCGCCCACAAAGATGTGTCTTTCAGCATCACTTGGCTTTCGGTAGCTCAGGCAACCCTACATAGAAACACTGATGTGAGTAGTTGCACCAGAATCTAACCACCATGTGTTTCTAGGTACTGAAGCTAAATTTACCTCAGAACAGACCAAATTAAGAAAAGTACCTTTCTTTGCACGCCACGCGTGATACTTGGTACAATCCTTCTTCACATGTCCAGGCTTGCCACAAAAGAAACATCTCTCATTGTCTTTTTGTTGTTTCTTTGGTTCTGGACCCTTAGCAGCTTCATTATTCTTCCTCTTTTTGCCCTTGTCCTTAGAGGTGCTAGCCAAATGAGCACTTTCTGTCTTATCTTGCTTCAGTCTCTCTTCTTCTTGCACACAATAAGAAATGAGCTCATTGAGAGTCCATTTATCTTTCTGACAGTTGTAACTGACCTTAAACTGACTGAACTGTGCAGGAAGAGACATTAATACTAGATGCACGAGTAAGTCATCAGACAGCTCGAGCTTAAGAGCCTTAAGTTTTGAAGCAATATGAGACATGTCCATAATGTACTCCCTGATATCTCCTTTGCCTTTATACTTCATGGAAATCAAGCTTTGTAGAAGCGTGCGTTTTTCGCAAAACGCTTCTCAATTTCGGCTAGGAAATCTTTGGCACTGGTTATTCCTTCGGACACCGCACCCCTAAATGCCTCTGGAATGCCGTGTTTAATGATCATGAGACTCATGCGATTTGAGCGATCCCACTTCTCAAAGTTCCTCCTGTCATGAGGAGAACTTGCATCTGTAAGAGAAGCGGGTTTCTCAATCCGAAGCGCAAGGTCCAGATCCATGCAGCCGAGAACAATGAGTATGTTCTCCTTCCAATCCTTAAAGTTTGTCCCATTAAGAATGGGGATCGAGTTGATATTAGCAGATATTGTAGAAACACTAGCTGTATAAAGAACAGAACAACCAACCAAATATGCTCAAATTAATAATAAAACAAAATAATCAACAAATTCAAATAATGGTAAAACCCATCTCAAGATACCTAGCATAACATTAATATCAAGTCTTTGGACAATAATATTAACAGTAAGTGGTACTCTTGTTGTAGTGATCAAACATTGATAATAAATCATGTCAAATAATAAATATATCTTTGGATCTATTTATTATTCACATGTAAAACCTTATAATCGTCACATGTTTACCACCACAGGTATGTGTGCAATTCGGCCAAATATTAACCTTCCTTTGGGCCGACTAATATTCGCATGAATATACACACACACAAACATCCAACATCCTTCATGAATAATCTACATAAGAGAGGTCACTTTGGTGACATCTTATTTCGATTAGTTCACTTAGAATGTTAGACAACCTTAAAAGGTCATAATTGACGTACCAAAATATTTGAATTTATGCAATAGAAAATAATTTCAATTTGCACTAGACCGTATATATTCCAAATATATATTATGGCAGCATATTCAAAATTTCAGATATAAAATAAAAGGAATCATGAAGAAAACAAATTAGATGCTTTATCTTCATAAGCTTGTCTGCAAGCAATAAATATATATGCATGTCAAATTGTTACCAAGGGATGTTCCCAGCCTAGTGGCAGAAAAGCCAATCAAACATTTAATAATAGGTCACAGGTTCGAAACTTGCAGCAGCGAATTTTACACAGCATAATTTTTCTTTTGATTATTATTAAACCAGTCGCCACATGTCACAAAAGGAATTAATGTGATCTAATTAATTGCAGCAACTCTCAAGCACAAGTGACAGACGACATAATCATATCCACAAACTATTAGATATATATAAAAGATGTCTGCGTTTTAAAACCAAATTAGTGATTCAACTTTGTGGCAATGCAACATCAAATCAATTGAGAGGTCTTGTGTTTCAAAGCTTGGCACTTTAACAGAGTTTACAATTTTTTTTTTTAAATAGAATCTGATGCACAGTAATCTATAAAACAAGAATACCAATATGGTGGCCATACATAAAACAAGAATACCAATATGGAAGCCAAACGTGAGCATTTAAACAATCTTGAGAAGTCAACCACGTTAACCAAATTGCTGAATCCATTGATTACGAAAACTAAAATACATATGCTTGTATATAATATCAAGCTTATCTGAACTATCAACAAGCATGAAATTTTAGCAGTAATTAAACCAAGGAACAGCTCCAATAAACTTAATCTATTAAACCAAAACTCAGGCAAATATTACCATAGAAGATCAAAACCCTAAATTCTTTAAATTCTCATGAATTGATCATGGGTGGCTCTGATACCACTTGTTAGGATTTGTCAAAAATAATCTAACATGTTTTCAAGAACTTCTTTAACAAACAATAAAATTATATGTTACTACCCACTTCAATTCAAAAGAGTAATGAGATATGAAAAGCCGAAGCGTACCTGAATCTATTGTTGGAGATAGATAAACGGGTTGTGATCTTCCAAATTGGTACAAACTTTTTGCCAAAGGTGTAGTCTCTTTTCTCTGTTGATGGGGATGTAGAGAAAAAACAACGTACGTACAATTGGGGACCATAACTCTAATATAACTTATAAGTTTTAAATATTTCTAGTTTGGCCCCTCATCAAATTAGAAATATCACTCATGTATCTACACATTAATTTCATGATAATTATACCCACAAGCCTAAACTTAATTCTAATTAGATCACTTTAATTAGGCTTAATTAATAGATAGCACAACACATTTAAATATTTACATGTGTGGCCCCACATGTTGAAATTTTCCAACAAAGATCTCATATGACTATTATATTAAGTATGTATTTTACATTTTATGATAGTTTGTAAAGCTGTTGGAAAACCAAAAATGTAAAATTGCTGGTAGTGATACTTATCATTGATTTTACGTACTTAATTTGTTCATTACACGCTTGTATATAACTATGTGACAGACGTTTTCGGAAAATTCATGGACATCAACGGGAACTTCATAGATTCCTCGAGTAGTGACGTTTTAGGCTTATTGAGCTTGTATGAAGCATCGTACTTGGGCGCAAACGAGGAAGAAATACTAACACAGGCCATGGAATTTGCTGGATTTCACCTGAGAAATTCAATTTCTTTGTTGCCTCCCCGACTTCATGAACTAGTTTCGCAAGCCTTAGAGCTTCCGAGGCACCGGAGGATGGCGAGGTTAGAAGCCAGAAGGTACGTAAAAGAGTATGGTCAAGAATGCCACCACAGTTTGGACATTTTGAAACTGGCAAAATTAGATTATAACAGGGTTCAAACACTACACCAGATGGAGTTGGCCGAAGTAACAAGGTAATGCCATCTATTTTCTTTTGTCTTTTCACCCTTATTCCTCACTCTTTTAGGATTGTTACCGGGACGGATGTACATACGACAGTTACAGGGTCAGGCATTGGAGAATAAGGGCATGCACTATAGTGGCAAAGTTAGTAAATAGGTGTTGGATCACTCATTTATGCATAAATGTTTTGTACAAATCTAAAAAATGTAGTTGACTTTATGTCTAAAATTAATTTTTTTTATAATGACATATTACAATATATTATAACTAAATCAATCTTATAATTTAATTACATTATAGCACAAACGAAGTTTTGAAGGCATGACCCCCCCTCCCCTCTCAATATGTTATGTCATAACAAGCAAAAGAGAAAAATAAATAAATAACTATACCGTATTGTAAATAGAAAATGTCCCTTTCATTAGATGTAGGAAAATTATTGGTTAAAAATTAATTTTCTTTCAAAAAATTTATCTATGTCATATTCAACAAATAACAAATTAGAAATCCAATTCAAATTGAGATAAAAGAAAGTTGTAAGCATAACATGTATAAATTAAACTAATAACTATACATAAATTTTTTTTTAAAAAAATGGGCTAGTGTACGCGAAACATAAAACGGTCTCACAGAGCTCCAAAATCGATTTGTAGCATTCAGATTGTAGAAGTTTGAGTGGCGAACCTGCTCACAAATTTTAGCTCCATCGAGAAAAAAATCACAACTCGATTTTATGTTCGATAAAGAGTACCCAATTTTTTGTTATGTTTTCCTCTCATTTCTCTCTCTATTTTCACTCGTTTTCTCTATGTCTCTCTTCACTCAAAAAACAGAACATATCATTCTCAGAATTAGAAAACAAGTGAAAATTATTGAAAATAATTGTTGGTCAAAAAATAAAAATAAGTCATTTTCAACACTTTTTTTTTCCTCTCATCACTTCTCATTGTTTTAACACAAAAAAAAAAAAAAAAATTTCCCCAACTCAGTGCACACCCAATTTAAAGTGGCTTCACCACTGACATACGAGTCATTGTCATTAGATTTTAAAGTAACACGATCTAATTAAAAATTTTCATGTCCCTAATTTCCTTTTCTTCCTAAAAGAAGGAAGGATAAAGATTCATTTTCAATAATATCATGTCTTATTCTTATTTTGGTATTTTTGATTCTGAGAGTTCTAGCCTCGATTGCCAAAATATAAGTATTTTAAAGGTATTTCTAATTCAAAAAATCAATTAACCTTTACTGGATAAAAAAATTTGTCTGAATATTAAATTATATGTTATAGCTCACATTGAAAAACAAAAATCTTAGATATGCTCCCACATTTCTAGTACCACTAGTAACATTGTTTATTAAATTTGTAACTTCATTTTCATTATATAAAATAGGAAATTAAAATTTTATCCTTTTTACGGTCAAAAAATCTGTGTCTGAATTTGGAAAGATGCATAGATTTCATATGCATAAACTCACAAACTTTGGAATGGCTTAAACTAGACTGGCGCTATTAGTCTTCCTCTTCCAAGAGTCATGTTTACATATATATCATTTGCTAGGGTAGATCAACGTTTCTGACCCTAAAGACGTAAAGGTAGAGCTGTATCTCAAGCCTCATGGGCATTAATCCCAGTTCATAAGGTGCAGGGCACAATATAATTTTTGCCAATAACTCTATCTTTTTTGTTTTTTCTTTTTGGCTATTTTCATGCCAATAACATTTTCTTAGAGTGATTACATTAAGGTCCCTCCTTTTTTAATAAATTATACTAACCTCTCTTATCATAATTTTTGCCTTCAACAACATGTTAGTCTTATTTCGGCAATTTTATCCTTATAATTTTAAAATAACAATTTCAAAGTCTTTTCGTAATCCAAATCTAGAAATTGACTAATATTTGATAAACAAATTTATGATATATTTATTTCAATGGTTGGCAACTTAAAAAAATAGTAATAAATTAAAGATAAGTCGATGAATGTATTGTTGACATTTGGAAGTTTGTTTTGCTGGGTCAGCGAGAATATTTGAAACCAGTATAAAAAACTTAGTAAAAACCATTGACATTGGAAGTTTGTTTCACGATCAATTTAATTGTGGACTTACATAATGCAGATTTGTATAACTAGCATATAAGAATAGAAGAGAGATTGGTGTAATTGTTTTTATTCCTTTAAAAGTAATAAAGTTCAGGCATATGCATATTGTATAAAGCATTAAATGCACGATAATTATGTTGCTGTCAAAAATAGTTGCTCTTTTCATAAATTGATTAATTATCTTCATTTTCAGGTGGTGGAAACACTTAGGCCTTGTTGATAAGCTCAGCTTCGCTAGAGATCGACCTTTGGAGTGCTTTCTCTGGACAGTTGGAATCCTTCCAGAACCTAAGTACTCTTCCTGCAGAATCGAAGTAAGCAAGACCATTGCCATTCTTCTGGTAATTGATGATATTTTTGACACTTTTGGAAAAATGGATGAGCTCCTCCTTTTCACTAATGCAATTCAAAGGTTTGCAACTTCAAATCTTCTCTTTAACAATTATGTGTCTGTATCAATCTAAGGAGAGTCTCTCATTCAGTAGTGGGACCCACCCCACACTCAGTGGGGTTGAGTGGGGCAAGCTCGCACTGAGAGACAGACCATCCGACATTGTAGTATAGTATATTTTTCTATCAATTCAAATTTTGATAGATTTTTTATATACGAGAATCGGCTTTATCAGATGGGATCTTAATGCAATGGAAGAGCTTCCTCAATACATGAAAATATGTTACATGGCGCTCTACAACACTACTAACGAAATATGCTACAAGATCTTGAAAGAACATGGATGGAGTGTCCTGCCATTTCTAAAATCTACGGTAAAATGTTCCTTCTAAACTCATAATCCACCAATGTGGTTTATACCAAAGGCAGATCCAAGTAGTAGGATTTGAGAGTTGCAACCCAAACTAACTCTACAAATTGTTTTAAATTGGCTTTAAAATTCTTGACCTTTTTTTATTTGAAATCTCTATAAACCGATTAGTTTGATCTTCAAAACTACTTAGCCCCCACTCATAAAATATTCTAAATTTACATGATTAAACATGAATTTTTACATGTCGCAGTGGATAGATATGATTGAAGGTTTTATGATAGAAGCAAAGTGGTTCAGCAGTGGACATGTACCCAATTTGGAAGAATATATGGAGACTAGTGTTTCCACTGCAGGGGCATATATGGCCTTAGTGCATATATTCTTTCTAATTGGGCAAGGGGTCACGGAGGAGAATGTAACACTTCTGATAAAACCATATCCAAGACTCTTTTCGTGCTCAGGGAGAATTCTTCGCCTTTGGGATGATTTGGGAACTTCAAAGGTTTGTGATTAAGAAGTTTTTCACTTTCATGATAGGGAGCAATTTTTTTAATATATTCGAGTTTATTTATTAAATTATCACTTTATTTAAAAGTTTAAACTAGTAATTTTGTTGATATATTTAAGCCTATTTATTAAATTACTACTTTTATAAAAACTTAAGTTGTTAACGAGAGATTATTATATTTATTTATTGATTTTAATACCGTCCCGCACATATAGAGGGATTCTTTTTTAACCTTGCACGTGAACAATTTGAATGTTTTTAATGATAGCAAGACTTTTTTTTCTTCTTGTTTTTATACACCCCACCTCCACTTGTTTCCCACCTCTATGAGATTCGAGTCCTAGTCTCCCAACATCCAAAACAAGTAGCCTACTACTATACTCTTGAATCTCGAGTGATAGTAAGACTTGAACCAAATACTATTTGGTAATTGGGCCTCTAATTAGCACTTCATTTAAAAGGTTAATTAAATTGTTAGAAATAGATTACTATATTTATTTAGGGTAATTTACCGAAATGATCCTAGATCTTTATTTTTTTTGACATTTAAGTCATCTATCTTTTATTTTGGACAAAATGATCTTTCATCTTTTATTTTTGTGACAATAATTAGTCCTTGGAGTAAAATTCATCAAAAAAATATGGTTAGTGAGCACGTGAATGATACGTGGTCGCAAAATTCACAAATCTTTAGGAATAAAATTGTCACACGATAAAAGATAAGCATCCTAAAGTTTATGTATTTCGCGGCCACGTGCTACTCACGTGCTCACTAACGTTATTTTTTGATAAATTTTGCTTCCAAGGACTAATAGTTACCACTAAAATGAAAGATGAATGACTATTTTATCAAAAATGAAATATAAAGAACTTAAATATAAAAAAAAAAAAACAAAGATGTAGGACCATTTTGACAAATTACCCATTTATATATTATCTTCAACACAATTTCATCAAAGTCTCTAGTCATTCTTTGGATGAATTGGAATATGTTTGATAGTAGTCCTTTCTTGGTAGCCAAGTGGCATATATCAATTTCAAATAAGGCTTCTTTATTATAAAAAATAAAAATATATAAAAATATTGAGTGAAAACTAAAGGTTTTCCATTTCCATTACAGGAGGAACAAGAAAGAGGCGACCATGCATCAAGTATACAATTGTACACGAGAGAGAATAACATACAATCCGATAATGAAGCAAGGAAACATATCTTGCAACACATAAATGGCTTATGGAGAGAGCTAAATGGGGAGTTTATATGTCCAAATGTCATGCCTCTATCGATAATCAGAGCTTCTTTTAATATGGCTAGAGCTTCCCAAGTCGTCTACCAGCATGAGGAGGATAGTTACCATTCCAGCGTAGATAACTACGTAGAGGCTTTGTTTTTCACTCCTGTAGATTGAGATCAACAGACCCTAATATGAATACAATTGCTTCTCCAAGGATATTGCTACTTATAAATGGTGCGTGAGGACTTCACCGCCGTCTATAATGCTTATTATTTCTGCTTTTGATATGACGTTGTGAAAAGAATGCTAAAACGATCCTCTACATAACACTATATGCTACTTAATAAAACATGTATTTTCTCATCCCAATATTTTTCGGCTTTAAAAATCTTAATTCAATTCTATGTTATGCTTTCCTGTTTTAAGTTTCTAGTATTTCCTACACTCTTGAGCAGAATTTTGCGGCAACAGTGTATGTTACTTTCTTGAGCCTTCTAAAATAGAAGTCGCATATAGATTTAATTAGTGGGTTTTGTTTTTACTGAGATTGTATCACGTGTACTTTTACTACATTAACTCCACTCATCAGATCTCTCTTTGACTCTGACCATGGAGCCTATCTTCTTCATTTTCCTATCTTCTTATCGGCCCACTTTTTTGCTATTTTCCACACCACTAAAGGTGTTTTCTT